>CM027861.1:39392898-44935398 GCA_016097605.1 Eucalyptus guilfoylei
GATCGATCCTGCTCGACCGGGATCGATCATGGATCGATCCTGCTCGACCGGGATCGATCATGGATCGATCCTGCTCGACCGGGACCGATCCATGATCGATCCGCACGGTGCATGGATCGATCCACACGGCCGAGGCCCTCGACCACGACCGGGATCGATCGGTCGTGATCGATCCGCACGGTGCAGGGATCGATCCCGCTCGACCGGGGCCGATCCATGATCGATCCGGACGGTGCATGGATCGATCCACACGGCCGAGGCCCTCGACCACGATCGATCCCGCTCGACCGGGATCGATGCTGATCGATCCCGCTCGACCGGGATCGATGCTGATCGATCCGATCGATCAAGGGCCTCGACCACGATCGATGCATGATCGATCCACACGGCCGAGGCCCTCGACCATGATCGATCCCGCTCGACCGGGATCGATGCATGATCGATCCGATCGATCCAGGGCCTCGACCACGATCGATCCCGCTCGACCGGGATCGACGCATGATCGATCAGCACGGCTGAGGCCCTCGACCAGGATCGATCCCGCTCGACCGGGGCCGATCCATGATCGATCCGATCGATCCACGATCGATGCATGATCGATCCGCACGGCCGAGGCCCTCGACCACGATCGATCCCGCTCGACCGGGACCGATCCATGATCGACCACGATCGATGCATGATCGATCCACACGGCCGAGGCCCTCGACCAGGATCGATCCCGCTCGACCGAGATCGATGCATGATCGATCCGATCGATCCACACGGCCGGGGCCCTCGACCAGGATCGATCCCGCTCGACCGAGATCGATGCATGATCGATCCGATCGATCCAGGGCCTCGACCACGATCGATCCCGCCCGACCGAGATCGATGCATGATCGATCCGATCGATCCACACGGCCGAGGCCCTCGACCAGGATCGATCCCGCTCGACCGAGATCGATGCATGATCGATCCGATCGATCCAGGGCCTCGACCACGATCAATCCCGCCCGACCGAGATCGATGCATGATCGATCCGATCGATCCAGGGCCTCGACCACGATCGATCCCGCTCGACCGGGATCGATGCACGATCGATCCGCATGGCCGAGGCCCTCGACCAGGATCGATCCCGCTCGACCGGGATCGATGCTTGATCGATCCGATCGATCCAGGGCCTCGACCACGATCGATGCATGATCGATCCGCACGGCCGAGGCCATCGACCAGGATCGATCCCGCTCGACCGGGACTGATGCATGATCGATCCGATCGATCCGCACGGCCGAGGCCATCGACCAGGATCGATCCCGCTCGACCGGGACTGATGCATGATCGATCCGATCGATCGGCACGGCCGAGGCCCTCGACCACGATCGATCCGCATGGCCGAGGCCCTCGACCAGGACCGATCCATGATCGATCCGATCGATCCACGGCCTCGACCACGATCGATCCCGCCCGACCGGGATCGATGCTTGATCGATCCGATCGATCCAGGGCCTCGACCACGATCGATCCGCACGGCCGAGGCCATCGACCACGATCGATCCCGCTCGACCGGGACCGATCCATGATCGATCCGATCGATCCACGGCCTCGATCATGATCGATCCACACGGCCAAGGCCCTCGACCACGACCGATCCCGCTCGACCGGGGCCGATCCATTATCGATCCGATCGATCCAAGGCCGCGACCACGATCGATGCATGATCGATCCGATCGATCCACGGCCTCGACCACGGCCTTTCGCATGATCGATCCACACGGCCGAGGCCCTCGACCACGACCGATCCCGCTCGACCGGGAACGATCCACGATCGATCCGCACGGTGCATGGGTAGACCGAGATCGATCCGCATGATCCACGATCGATCCACGGTCGATCCGCACGATGCATGGATCGATCCACACGTCCAAGGCCCTCGACCATGGTCGATCACAACGCTCGACCGGTATAATTCACTAGTAGTCAGAGGTGAAATTCTTGGATTTATGAAAGACGAACAACTTCCCAAAAGTTTTTGGTGCCGTTTTCTTGTATATTTTGGTTAAAGCTATAAATAAAATTACTATTCACCAAAAAAAAAAAACGTCCAAACTTTTTTTCCGCCAGTTCGTCGTCTCTCAACAATCCAAGAATTTTGGCTCTGGCTAGCATGGTGAGGGGAACGCCCGAGGATTGAAGGATCGATCGGCATTCACTAGTAGTCATTTGCGCACAAGCCATGGCACGTTGGCCTTTGTCGGGACGGGACGGGACACAAGTCATGGGCGCAGACACAACACTGGGAGCGTTTCGATTTCCGCTTATACATCCATCACTCAAAGTGGTGGCACGTCGGCCGAACCAAGTCACATGCTCATGCCTGGAGCAGTACACACATACCATGCCCTTGTGTGCATGCACTCCTCGCTCTCAAGCCGTGGGTAAGAAAACTCCAACTAGAGTGCTGGGGACTTAGGAGAAATCGGAGGGGCCTCAAGGAGGACGGCGACCCTCGAGCTCGATTTGAGGAAAGAGGAATTGGTTGGGTTGGTTGTGGAGTTAGGAGTTGGGGGGAGGGACGAATCGAAGCGACAAGGGCTGAATCTCAGTGGATCGTGGCAGCAAGGCCACTCTGCCACTTACAATACCCCGTCGCGTATTTAAGTCGTCTGCAAAAGATTCTACTCATCGCTCAACTAGGAATTGTGCTTCAAGCGGCTCTTGACCTATAGTACATCATAATTGATAACAAGATAACTAGCCAAATTGAGAGCTCAAGATTGAAGCGAAAAAAGGGCTAACGAAGGTCTTGATCAGATAAAAGTTTGATCACAAGCGAAGTATGCAAACCACTCCACTCCAGAAGAAAGACGAGATAGTGGCGACTCACATGAGATGTGGATCTTCCTTTTTATCGCTTTGAGGTAAGCGGGAGCTACAGTAGCAGGAACAATGCGACATCGTTCCAGCGTTCTGTCCCGTCTGTCCGTCCGACACTATTCTAATCCGATTTTCTTCTCCATTTCATGTTGTTTGGTGACTCGCCAACAAACAGACACCTATCTTCGAACCAAAAGCAGTCGCATTTCGGTCGTTAACTTCACCAACTTGCCAGGTTTGACATGTTTCTTTGAGCTACTCCTGCCATTCAATACGTTTAAACTCAACACTATCTTCGCTTTCTTTCGCATGCTATATCTTTGATCTCCGTTTCCACGGGTTCATCAAGTCCCGGTTTACATCTTCCTGCTTGCTTGCTCTCACCATCGGCTCGACTTCCTTTCGCTGATTCAGATGGAATGATCCAATAAGGTTCCTTGTTGAACTGAGGCAAAGCAGGGAGACGGGCACACGGGAGTGATCAAGATGAAGAAGACGGAAATGCGGAAAGAGGAATTGGTGGATGTAAAGTTCAGATTGTTGGATGGACGGACATGGGTCCCTTCCATACTCATCGGTGTCCACTATCGATATGTTGAAGCAGAGAGTTGTCTCCGATTGGCCCGAAGGTGTCCTCCGCCTCCTTCCTATGTTCGTTTTAGTATGTGATTTGTGCTGGATAACCTTATAATCCGATATCTTCATCTTGTTCAGATATGGTCTATAAGATTGGTGATATAGTTCAAAACAGCTTAGCAGGGTCATACGTGCATCATAGACTACATGAACTTTTTCTTGTTTTAAGCCGACTCCAAGTGCTTCTTTCTTGTGGAATGTAGTAACTGTCTAGGAGCTGAGATCATGTCTAATACTGGGCCTTATGTTAGTGATGACCCTGCTTTGAACTTACCTGAAATTGCATTATTGCGACAGCCAGTGACCACAAGTTTATGACTAATGGCGCTATCATGAAGAGTTGTGATCGTCTGTTTGTGTGCAGGAGCAACTTCCAAGCCCAAGCTCTTTGCCATCTTCAAAATCCTTTCACCCTTATTAAAAATCATTCATAAATTCATATAGCAGGTTCGTACTGATAATGCCTGAAAATTTTTCAATCATGAATACTCTTCACTATTCATTGCAAATGGCATTCTTCATAAGAGCTCCTATACATATTCTATGACATCCAGAAATTTCATCCAGCTAATCAATTAGTCGTGATGAGTCTTATTGGCATAGTAATTTAATCCAGTAGACGAATTTAGGAATAGATATAATTAAATTATGCCTTGTATGATTAAAATAAGTACTTAAGTCTTAGTATAGTACATAATTTGATTCTTAATGTGCACGTGTGCAAGACCGGTTGCCTATGTCACCTTTAGGAGACTCTAAATTACATTTTTAGTCCAAAGCTTCTAGAACTCAGCCCCTACAGCCAATGAAATTGCATGCAAAATTGGCTAATATTCAAAAATTAGGCTAAATAGCCTAGTTTAGGGCAATGATGTGCCGCCCCTCTCTTGACCACTCATCTTTCATGCAAGATGAGTCTTACACAAGCCAAAATCATTTCCCTTCCCACTTAAGTCGGCAGCCTCTCCCCTTTTCTTTCTCATTTTCTCTCATCTCTCTCATCGAACCCTCTCTTCCTCTCACTTTCTCTCTCGGTTTCGCTCTTGCCCGCGAGCTCTCTCCTCTCCTCTCTCGCTTTCATCTTCGGGCTCAAGCACACCAACAAGCTGGTAGCTTCCTCAAGCTCACAGTGAGCTTAGGAGAAGGAAGCCGAAGCAACAAAACCTCAAGGCAAGGAGAAATGATAATTTCCTACTCCCCCTTGATCTTCTTAGGACTTGATTTTTGTAGAATAGGGAGTCTTTTGGTTGCCCTTGCTATTTTGGTTGTTGTTATGGTCTTGCATGTTGCTATGATGTTCGGATCAAGAAGAAGTGGTATTGTGATAGTGTGTTTTTGGAAGGAGGATGGGTTGCGTGCCAGGTTTAGGAGGTTCGGTGGGCTTGTATATGGTCTTTTATGCTTGTATTAGCTTGTAGGAACTTCGCCTGTGACCTATACTTGACTATATGACTTGCATGTGTTCTGTGAGGCTGGAATGGGCATGCATGTGAATTTCGGACATGGAAAATGCATGGATTGCAAGTGTTTTGAATTTACTTATTGTTTTTCCGAAACTGAGATTTCCCGAGCTCTCTGGTTTGTCGATTTTGTGAGGCTCGTTAGGTTGAGATCTGGGTAAAGTTCTCTTTATGAAAGTTGTTCAAGAGATCTAAACTATGACATATAATTTCGGTGGATCTGAAGTAAAATTGCTGGGGTATGGACGTGGTCTCTACTGGGTCCGTACTGCCCAGAACGACTCGTGTGTGACTCTGCAGTATTGTAAAATTTCTACCGAGATTTCTAGTACGAATTTGGTCTTGACTTCTTCATGGAAGTTGTGAGAAATTGTTTGAACTATGACACATATTTTGTTAGATTTTTCTGGATCAATATAGTTGGCACAAATATATTTTAGTGTGCGGTGCTTTTTCTGCAGGAGTGTGAAAAATAGAGAACCTGAGCGTGTTATTGAATTCTTAGAAAATTTTGGAGCAGAATCAGATCATACTTTCTTCTGTGAAATTGTAATATACCTTTGTACGTGCAATGTATAAAAATTTGAGTTTATTTTGTTAAGCTTAGAAGGTCAAAATGTGTTTCCTTTTGTGATTGTGAGTTCTGGTCGACGGTAGAAATCTGGGGTTGACTTGTGTGATTTACTGCTCTCTATACAGGGCTAATAAGGCTTAGTTCCTTCATGAAAAATGTTTGTTTAGGTCTTATTTATAACATACTAAAAATTTAGAATTTTTCGAGTTCATTTATTAGGTTTTTCAAATTTATCCCTAAAACTGTACACTCTTGATTTTGGTTGCCTTTATTCCGAATTTG
This sequence comes from Eucalyptus guilfoylei, assembly GCA_016097605.1. Lineage (NCBI taxonomy): Eukaryota > Viridiplantae > Streptophyta > Magnoliopsida > Myrtales > Myrtaceae > Eucalyptus > Eucalyptus guilfoylei. The sequence goes on from CM027861.1 coordinate 39,398,704, forward strand.
CAGAAATTTATGTCGAAGGCGAAGGAATCTTGGTTTATGACTTTCTAACGATGGTTTTGGCATTTGGTAAATCATTTGTTTGAATAATTTAACGTGATACTTGTGATGGTCTATACAGTATCTTGTGATGGTCTATACAGTATCGTGTGCCCATCTCATTGTTGTCCATGCCAAGTATGTTACAAAATGCAACGTATGATCGTTGTGGCATTGCATGAGTGTGAAATATATATGATGCATGAGATGGTTTATGATGTTGAAGGCATGTGGTCCTTGGATGCCCGATGATGGCTCTGAGTGGACCGTCGGGGGAGACCCCGGCTAGTGAACTAGGATGCCCTAGGTTTGACTGGGGAAGCCCAGGAGGGGACAAACTAGGGGAGTGTTAAACTCAATGATGACCCGGAGGGATGTTGGAGGTGAATTGTCTCGGTAACAAATGCTTTGGTGGCGATTACCCCGGAGTTTGGGATGCTTACGGCTTGGGGCTGTGGATGCCCGACGTAGTAGCCAGAAGTCACTATTTGTGCTACCAGGGATGGGAATAGTTGAAACGGGGTTGAAGCCTGGTGATGTTGTGTTTGTGCTATGTGACGATTAAACGCATGCTGAAATTATTCATGTTGGATAAATGTATCGTTGCAACCAATGCATGCTGTCATCACACGAGGGACTACATGTTATTAAAGGTATGTCATGTGCCCATATTTGTATGTCATGTGCTCTTAGTTCACGTCGTAGGAATTGAGTGCTAAGTGCTAACTAGATCGAGTGGTTTATGAGTTTATTGTTTCTCTTGCTGAGTGTTAGTTCACCCGCATTGTTATTTTTCATATCAATAATTATGCCCATCCTTCCCGCGACCCCTACCACCTACTATGGAGTGCCCATAGTACTAGAGAGCGATCATCAGGAGTTCTCTGACTCGGATTTTTTCGGGCACTGCCTTTGTTCGTTTCATAACTGTGTTACAAGTGGACATAGGACAGCCCGACATGATCACCTATCACTTTATCGTTATTTTTGGAAGTGGATGACTGCATGATGGGACCCATTCTGTACCTGATGGCCCTTGGTCTAGGCGGCGGCGGCGGAAATGGTGAGGAGAACTAGGCGTGGATATAGGACAAGCTCGGAGGGATCATGGTGAGGAGAACTAGGCGTGGATATAGGACAAGCTCGGAGGGATCATGCTAACTTCGACACGGTGGGAACTTTTTGGGCGAGGTGCCGTGTAGACTGGTAGGTTGGAAGGAGGACATAGGCATGGACAAGCTCAGATTGGTACTCCCCTTTCGTTATATAGTCCACCTCCTGCTGTAAATATAGTTATGGTAATAATAATAGCACGATCACCTTTTTCATTGTGCTTAGGCATGCATTATAATTCATGTGATACATGCTAACCTATAAAAAACACTTCCGTTTGTGTGATAACAGTAATTAAGAGACGGGATTAGTGAATGGTGGACTGGGACGCCACATATTCCCTCCAACCAAATGTTGTTGAAAGAAAAAATGTTACCTCTTAGAAGCTCCCTTAAATGTCAGGCTTCTATTCCATAAATGTTCAGAAATGTTCTAGGAGACTTGTGTGGTCATGGTATACTTAATCAATCGAATCCGTATCAAGTCCACCCCGCCCCATTTGAATTGCTTTTTGGGAGAAGTCCAAACATTCTATTCCATAAATGTTCTAGGAGGTTCTAGGAGAACTGTGTGGTCATGGTAGTATACTTAATCAATCGAATCCATCTCAAGTCCACTCCATTTGAATTGCTTTTTGGAAAAAGTCCAAACATTCGCCATCTTTGTGTCTTTGATTGTTTATGTTATATGTCTACTGTGGGCCCTTAGAACAAATCGTATCCTCGTGTTGTTAAATGCAAATTCATGGGATATCCTACTTAAATGCAAATTAATGGGATATCCTACTCTTTGGAAGAGATATTTGGTTTATGACTCATTCATTGAGCATTTCTCTCTGGAAGAGATTTGGTTTATGACTCACTCATTGAGCATTTCTTTGCCAGTAGAGATATTATCTTTATGAAGATGTTTTCCCTTTTCAGGACCATTTATCTATATGGCTCCTAGTATTACAGAGGAAGTCACATCAGAGTTCCCTACAACTTCCCAATCACCTACTTCTTCGGGTGAATCTCTTTTGGATCACGTGGGATTATTCCATCCACTGCACAAGCTCCTCCTTGATGTTCCGGTTGTACTATGTGACCACCCACATGGACAATAGATCATATTTATCTTACCTTGGAGTCATCTAGTACACAATATCCCGTCTCATCATATGTTAGTTTTGCTCGTCTTTCGCTTGACACATGTGCTGCATTAGTAGAATATTTGAAGGATGGAAACAATCTTCATATGATGAAGCTGCAAAAGACCGTCGTTGGTAGCAAGTGATGATGGATGATTTGCAAGCCCTAATAGAAAATAAAGCTTGGGATATCTTTCCTATACCTCCTCATCAGAAAATCTATTGGGTATATAAAATCAAATACAAGGCAGATGGTTTCATTGAACCCTATAAGGCAAGACTAGTGGCCAGAGGGTTCACAGGCCAGAGGGTTCACATAGCTTTTCTTGATTGGCTCATTCATCAAATGGATGTTCGTAATGCATTCTTCATGGGGATCTTAAAGATGAAATCTATATGGATCTTCCGCTGGGTTTACGCAAACAAGGGGAGAATAGAGTATGTTCTCTCCGTAAATGACTATATGGACTTAAACAAGTTTCTCATCAATGATATGTTGAATAATGACTATATGGACTTAAACAAGTTTCTCATCAATGATATGTTGAATTCGCCATTGCATTTATAGCTGCCAAGTTCCGGCAATCTAGACATGATTATGCCTTATTCACATTGAGTCAAGTACATCATCAATTTACTTGTTTATATATATTGATGATATACTCATCATAGGAAATAATGAAAATGTCGTGAAGAAATTTAAAGAGTATCCACTTTCCAAGTTTCATATTATGAATTTGGGACTTTCCAAATACTTTCTTGGGATAGAAATTACACGATTGGAAAAGGGAATTTGCCTCGGTCAATGCAAATTAGTCAATGCAAATTTGTCCTGGAAATCATATAAGAAGCGAGACCATCAAATTTGTCCTGGAAATCATATAAGAAGCAAGACCATCAGGATCCAAATCAACGGTTATTCCAACTAAACAGAATGTTCAGTTAACAACTACTGAGTATGACAAAGGATTATCACACCTGCATGATGACCCTTTGCGTGGAGACCCTTCCTCTTATCAGAGACTTGTCGGGAAACTCATATATCTAATCATGACTAGACCCGATAGATATTATGCCATTCAGATTCTTAGTTAGTTCATGCATAATTAGAAGCAGTCCCACGTGAATGATGCACTAAAGGTTGTGAAGTACTTAAAGGGATTTTCGAGGTATGGAATACTACTCTCTCATGAAAGCAACATGGAGATGATAGCGTATAGTGATACAAATTATGCTATTTGCCCTATAAGTAGGAAATCTGTTACCGGATTTTGCATTGAATTGGGCAACTCATTACTCTTTGAAAACAAAGAAACAGTCTTGCATTGAATTGGGCAACTCATTACTTTTCGAAAACAAAGAAATGGTCAACCATTTCTTTATAGTCCGTCGAAACGAAATATCAGGCAATGAGCAAGACTAGCTTTGAGATAGTTTGGATTAGAGGGTTACTTTAAGATCTCGGCGTATGGGTAAAAGAACCAACCATCCTATCCTGTGATAATGATGCTACCCTTAAACTTGCAGTAAATCCGATTTTCCATGAAATGATAAAACATATAGAAGTTGATTGTCTTTTCATTAGAGCTAAAATTCAAGATAGAATAGTCAAAACAAGAGAGATAAGAATGACGAAACAACCCACATACATTTTCAGTAAACCCCTATGATAGAGGCAACATGTGTATCTATTAAGCAAGTTAGGCATCCTTGATTTGTATAGACCACTAGTTGAAGGGGAATGTTGAAGATATGACGTGCGGACCCCTAGAGTGCTATAACTTGGCACAAATGGACACTTAAGTGCCATAACTTACGAAAGTAACATTTAAGTGCAAAAATCGGAGCAAAACAGATCACTTAAGTGCCAATCCGGTCAAAATGCTGACGTGGCCATTTTCCAGCAAAGCAAGTGCAAACGGCGTCGTTTTTGTGCTGACGTGAAAAAAAAAATAAAAATTAATTAAATTAAATTTAAAATATATAAAAATAAAAAATTTTAATTTTAAAAAATTAAAAAAATTAATAAAAATTAATAAAAAAGGAAAAAAAGGGGGGGCGGCTGAGGGCGACCCTCGCCAGATCCAGCGAGGGCTCGCAAGCCCTCGCCGCCCGCCCGTCGGCCGAGGTCGCCGGCCCTTAGCGGGGCCGTCGACCCCCCCGACCCTCCCCCTCCGTCACCGGCCCTTCCCGACGGCGCAGCCCTTAGCCGCCTCCCCTATTTTTTTTTATTTTCTAAAACTTTTTTAATATTAAAAATTTTTATTTTAAAATATTTCAAATAAATTTAATTTTAAGTATAATTTAATTAACTTTTATATTAATTTTTTTACCACGTCAGCACCAAAACAACACCGTTTTTGCATTATTTGGCCATGTTAGCGTGCAAAACGGCATCGTTTTGCACTTACTTCGCCGGAAATTGCGCACGTCAACATTTTGGCCAGATTTTGGCCGAAGTGACACTTAAGTTATCAATTTCTCTTCGAATGTGGCACTTAAGTGCTACTTTTGTAAGTTATGGCACTTACGTGTCCCTTTGTGCCAAATTATGATACTTGAAGCGATCTTTTGCCTTGAAGATACTATTGCCTAGACTAATTGATCTCAATCTGGATACTGATTATAATTGATGATGATTAGTTCATTGATGGGAGACTAGAATATTGTGTATTAGGATATCGATTTTTTCCTTTGTTCTACATATCTTTTTTTCCTTAATTAGTTTGATCCTATGTACTATAAATATGACTGTAATTGTACAATATTGATGTGAGAAAGTAATATACATTTTTCCAATTCCTAATCCCTTTTTATTAGCCAATTCTTTGACAATTTTTTTTAACGAAATAATTAGGTGTCATTGTTAATTATCTATTTGTACTTTTAAGTCCATCAATACATCTGGAGATGATAAAAAATGTTATCTTTAAAATTTGGCGATGTAAGGTCATAAGTTAAATGGCTGCGGAACTATCAATTTTAGTTCCACGCCATTGGATCTCAATTTGACATGTCTTTGATATAGGAAAGGACTTATTAAGGTTATCTTCTTCTTCTTTTTTTCATCTAGTTAGATAGATAGTTCGACAATACGACTATAAGTTTAACCTAGCAATTTCCTATACTTAAAATTGGTGCTATCTAAGACCATATGCATCCATGCTCATCGTCTCATGACATGTGGTATGTCTTAAAAAATAGAATTAGCAATACCCATTATTTCCTAATATGGTATATATAAAAAGAGAAAGTTAGCTCCAGTTGGTCTATGTTATACATGAAGAACGGGAGAAGTACACTATCAGTGCCATAAGTTGTGTACGGCGCTCACTTTGGTGCCAAAAGTTTCAATCGGTCACTTAAGTGCCAAATCGGAGGAAAAACGATCACTTTAGTGCCACCGGCGAGAGATTTCGGCCAAAATGATGACGTGGCTTTTTTATTTAAAAAAAAATTGCAATGGCTTTAAAATGACGTCGTTTTCCATCATTCTCAAGAAACGACGTCGTTTTGCCGTTATACGTGGAGACCCTCATGGAAACGACGCCGTTTAGCTCACATGAGGATTGAAATTAGGGTTTCCGCCGCTCGGCCACCGTCATTCGCCCGCCGTCGCTCGACCACCGTCGCTCAGCCACCGTCGCTTAGCCACCATTGTAGTTGCTCGACTAGGTGAGCGAGGAGAGACTGAGATTGTTGCTCAAGCAATAAGTGGCAGGAAAAATCGGAGGCGAGGGCGAGGAGGAGGAGGAAGAAGATGGGTTGAAGGTCTTGCGGTGCGCTGCTGCTACCGGTGCGTTGCTTTGGTGTCACTTCGCTGGTGCGCCGCTAGTGCTGCTGTTGGTGCGCTGCTGGTGCTGGTGCTGGTGTGGGTCTTCGAGGAAGAAGAAGACGAAGATGAGCCTTCTCTCTCGCTCAATTTGGGGATTAGGGTTGCTCGGTTTGGGAAAAGATGTCAAACAGCGTCGTTTTGGTGTTTGGATGCCGACTCAACTCTCCAACGAGCCACGTTGGCTTCAAAAATTAATAAAAAAGTGCCACATCGGATTTCCGGCCAATTTCATCGGCATTGGCACTAAAATGATCGTTTTTCAAAATTTTTGGCACTTAAGTGATTCGACAGAAACTTTTGGCACCAAAGTGAGCATCGTACACAACTTTTGGCACTAATAGTATACTTATCCCCATGAAGAACTGTTAGGTGTACTGTCACAGTGGTGAAATCCATATGGTCATAAGAAACCAACTTTTTGAAAATTCCCAAAATCCACTTAGTATATATAGACCATTCACCTAATGATTTCTACTTTGTGAAGAATTAGTTCCGCATGTTACTATTTCAAAAATCGAGTATCTTAACAAGAGAGACTTTAGAAAGTTTTCTTGACGTGTATATATGTTGTAGAAATACTTACACGATTCAAAGAACATGACATGTGTCGAAAATGGTTAGAACAAGAATGATGATTAAGACAGGGCTGAAATCTAACTTAACCACGAGGCAAAATTTTGCCATAATCTAATCTAGGAGAGGTGAGATATAAATGTTTTATTGGAATATCATAGACATCGGAACAATATATAATAATGAACACATATTGCAAGGTTAAATAGTGTATTGAAAATTGCAATACCTCCTTATGATAACTTAGCAAGTGTCCTTGGAGTACTTTTCAACAAAATACAAAATACCGCATTCAAAGTTCCATCACAATAATTAATATATATTGATACTTTATCAAACTTGAGAGATGTTTACCCTCGCACTTTATTCGCAAACAACATATTCACTACTAGAAACGAAATCTTATGTGTTGGAAAAACTAAGTGGCATAAGAATTATTAAATACATTTGGCAAATTATCAAATCGACTGGAATTGGCCAACCTAAAATTTCAAAAGCAAGCACCATATTCACCAGAAAATTTCTGATTATTAATCCATTGAAAAATTACTAAGAAACAATCAATTGAAAAGGTTACTAGCTTAAAGTAGTATGATGGAGGAAGAGAGAGTAGTACACATCAAATAGTCCAATTAGCAGATTTATAAGAATAAAAAAAAAATTATCTAAAAAATCATAAACCTTTCAATTTTGTCAATTGAATCATAAACATTTTCATGATTTACTAAATGAATCCATTTGGTTTATTTTGCCAAGAAATCGCCGACATGGATAATTTTTAATTATATTTTCATTTTTTTCATTTTTTTTTCATTTTCCTTTTTTCTTTTCTTCTCTTTTCCTTAATTTTGTTTCTTTTTTTCTTCTTTTTCTCTCCACCAACCATTGCTAGGCCTCGTTGATGGTTGGTTGTGAGGCCGACAACCTCTGCATTTGCTAGGTTGTTGCACCGCCCGAGCGAGAGTGAGGGCTCGCTAGGCTAGGCCTAAGCTTCCCTTGCCCGAGGCCAACGAGGGATGGCCTCGGGCGACCCTTGCTTGAGGTTGGCGACCTTTGTTCACCATTGACGAGGCTCAACAGAGGTAAATAGGGAAACAAGAGAGAAAAGAAACAGAAGGAAAAATATTAAAATATTGTTAAAAATTATCCACGTCGTATTGGTCGTGCCATATAAGACAATCAATGTCCATGTCATTAGTTTCTAGCCAAAATTGATTGGATGTTGGCAAAATTACAGTAGGTTTAAGAATTTTTGGACAATATTTCCATAAGAAATGTGTATAGGACATGGTAACAAACATAATTTTTTCCCGCTTAAGGTGAACAGAATAATGGTTTGGTGTTAAAACTATCACACCATGACAACTACAACACATTTTTTTTTTTCATTAAACACTTGTTTGTTTTTCAACTTAATGTAAGTGTTATCTAACAAATGTATAAATAATGCACATATTCAACGGGTTAAGACCTGGTTTGACGCAACTTTCACGTGACAATTTTTGCTGGGAAAAAGAGGCTGCAACTTTTAAAGATATTTGACAAGAAAACTATAGTAGCTAGCAGATTTCAGAAAGCTGCCTCATCCAACTATTAGATACTACAATTTTAAGATGTAAATTTCCAAATATCTGAATCACAACACTTCACGGTACAACCATATCGAACAATAGAGCTACAATTCAATCATAACTATAGCAAATGGGATCTAAATAGTAACCACCATGCTGAACCATTACAAAAGATAGCTGGATTTTGATAGAATTGGTTGATTTGGTTCAATGGATTATCGTAACTAATTTACCATACAATCTATTTCAAACCTAAAAACTGAAATTTTTGACGGGGAAGATTAAAGTGTGACCGAAGTTTACTGGTAAACGACATAAAGTTTTTGATCGGAGTAGTGAGCAGGTTCAATCGCTTTACTTCCTTCCCTCGGTTAGTTCAAAAGGTCGAATGCTTTTCCTAGATGCTGAGTCCTCAGGACACTAACACATCCTAGGATTGCCCACGCATGCATTATAGAAATCACCTGAGCTACAGCAAATATCTTGCCAGAGAGAAGTACTGCGTGCTAATGTATTAATGAGATCTTAAATGCACAAAATATTATAAGAGATCCGCTGAGCTAATCATAGCATTCGCGTCACTGAAGTCCAAAGCACTTAGAAAAAGCAAATCTTGTCACTTCAGGTGGTCATACATATTCAAAGATCCCCTAGCACTTTAAGATCTCTGGGGCTTTTAATAACCTACTGTATAAAGAGGGGTGAATTATGGAGAGCCAGCGCATTTTTTCTATTCGGTTTTATAACGAAGCGAACTCCAAACACAAAACCTTAAAGTGACATGAGGCCAAATGATGGATCCGGGAAAAAACCTTTTAATATATGTTCTTCCACAAGAGTTCGATACGTATAATTATCACGAGATCAAACGTCGCCACTTGTCCCGATACAGGAAAAAAGATGTTACATTCATCCTATGCACGCGTGACGGTCAAAAAAGCTGTTGTAGATGGAGCGCAATACCACCGAGTTTTTTAACATTGGATTTATTAAGCCGAAAAGTTTTGCCATTCCTAGTTCAAGGGACGTGCGAATGTTGATCAGGAGCCACCGGTCGTCCATTCATGTACTAGGCACAGAACATTTGTGCCGTGACAGTTCGCCAAGCAGATGGATTCACATCACCCTCTCGACCTCTGCGCATGCCACAACTGATTAAGAGAGGGAGTCTTGAACGACAAACGTCTAGAAACCTACGGAAAAGATTTGAATACCTTATTGTCAGAAAACTAAAGAAATTGGAAGAATTTTGTTGTATTGTATTCTGTATTTAATGTACATGTACACGTATCAATTTATAGTACAATGAAGAAAGATAAAATTAGGGAAAAAAATAAAGGATCTCAATTTTTTATTCTACAAAATCAATTATGGATTGACTAAATCAATCAGTCCATAATCTAATTACAATGAATACCCTCTAAATCTTCAATTATATCTCCGATACTCCCCTCAAGCTGGCGCTCTGTATATGTCAAAGACCCCTACCTACGGAGATATGAATGTTGTCTCGACATAGTAGTTTGGTGAAAATTGTTGGAAATATGATGGCAAATATCGATCCCATATCGATTAAATTGCCAATTAATTGAATTAGTTAATCTGTGATTAGCTTGGTAAAGTGAGAATGTAATCGTAGTACAATCATGTATATTCTTTTTTTTTTTTTCTCTTGTAACATATATAGAACAAAGGTGCTCCGTACATGAATATACAGAAAAATACAGATTACAATTTCTCCCAAAAACACTCTCCATTTTTCCTATCGTTTTCTGTCATGGTATTAGAGCTACGGTCCCGAGACCTAGCTTTCGTGATCTCGAATCGCCCTTGTTTCTTTCTTGAGTTATTGTTGTTGCGGTTTTTCAATATGCAAAACAAACCAAAAAGCCGAGTTGAAATTCAATCTTTTGTACCATGGCAAGAAAAGGGAATACTCAAGATTCACCTTTGGAGGAAATGCCTTAAGATCAGACTTCAGCTTCATCGGTTCAGATCAATCCGAATTAACAGGAGGATGCATTCATCCAAAAACCTGAGGATCCTCAAAACACCACCTCTTTTCCTTCTGCTTCTGGTCCCGTTTTTGCTTCTGCTTCTGGTTCGATACAATGGCCTGCGTTTCCATGGTACCCTGTTCAAGGCCAATGGGGCGCAGGTCTAGGATAGGGGTGGGCTCAACATGGCCTGTATGCGGGAGAGAGCTCCCACGTCTTTGGACCACAGCCTAGAGGAGATCCAAGCCCTAACAAAAATGAAGTCGACTTGAGTCAGGAACCAGATCGGAGGGATCAGAACCAAGGAAATGTGTCTAAGCAGGGTCAAGGGTTTAGGTCCATACCGGGTCAAGGACCAAATCCCTACCCGTTTTTTGGATCCGGCTACGTACTGTACCTGTTTCCCACTGGCAGTAGTAACCGACTTGAAGCCGGCGACCCTCTCTTCACTTCACCGGCAGATGGACTAGATTTGAAACTCATCCGGCCTGACTCACCGGCCCCGACAACTACAACACTTGGGTGCGCGTTTTACGTTGAGCCCTCATCACCAAAGACAAAGAGGGTTTTCTTGATGGATCCGTGCCCTACCCAACGGATGAACGACTTCAACGGCATTGGTAACGGTGTAATCAATTGGTACATACCGGATCGAAAGCGCCTTGCGCCGGACGTTGCAGCAGGGCTTCCTCCAACAGAGGACTCGAGAACCTACTGGGAAAGCATCCGTGAGATGTATGGACAGCTTGATCAGGTGAAGCTATTCACCATAACACAGGCTCTCTCCAAATTGAAGCAAGGGAACCTCACGGTTACCGCTTGCTTCAATCGGCTCTCGGCTCTTTGGAACGAGCTCGAGGCGGCCGAGGAACGACTGGAGGGACCCGAAATGACACTTCATTAGTATAGGGCCATAAAGGAAAGGGAGAAGGCGATGCGTTTCTTACTGAGCTTGAATGAGACGTATGCTACCTTTAGGTAACAAATCTTGACGAAGGAGCTGACGTTGTCGCTTGGTCAAATCTACTAACTGGCCATTTAGGAAGAGAGTCAACGGTTGGCGATGGTTGAGCACGCATGAATAGTTGATGGAGTCGCCCTTGCTGCTGCACTCACGGGTGGTTCTGACTTGCTGGATTCAACACTTCGCGGCCATGGAGGGAGCGGAAGCTTCGGGGAACACTTTGGACATCTTGTAGTTGCGAGGAAGACAAACTTTGGGAACCCTAAGAACCCCGAATGGATGGCCAAGATCAGAAGAAGCCATCCGACGGCTCTCCTTCACCCATCACCTTTTTTGGATCAACGGTGGACATCAAAAGACATCTAATAGTGGATATTCCTCCTTTGGTGCGCCCGAATCTAACAGCTCTCACTTGGCCACGTCAGCACCCATCTATATGGGATCAAATGGACCACGTCATGCCACGTCATTGCACAGACTAGATGGGCAAATTTCCAAAAATAAAGGAAAATTTTGTGAATATTGCAGACGTCTGCATCATACAATTGAAACTTGCTGGAAACTGCATGGGAAGCCTAATGATAAAGAAAAAAAAAGAAAAAGAGTTTTTTGCTTATCAGGTTTTGGCACTGAGGACTAATAGGGCACACCAACCAATTACCCAAGACCAATACCGGAATATCATGAGAGCTCTAGATCGTTTGACCACAAATGACAAGACCGCAAGTTTTTCAGGTACTATCCTTGGAAAAACAAATTCAATATCAGCTTTTGCATGGATTATAGATACGGATGCTAGTGATCATATAATTTGCGATGAGAAATTATTTTCTCATACCCAAAAAGCCCATACTCATATTTCGTACGTCTTCCGAATGGCAACGTTACTCATGTCACTAAGGTTGGAACTGTTCACCTTAGCTCCAATATTGCCTAAAAAATGTTCTTCATATCCTAGAGTTTGAATTCAACCTAATATCTGTCTCAAAAGCTTGCGAAGATAATTCTTGTCGTGTCGTATTCAACTCCGACAATTGTTTCTTTTAGGACCTTTCGACTGGCAGACCAATGGGCTTGGGTAGTGTTGCACAAGGACTTTATTTTTGGATTAGTTTTTCTAAAGTTTTTGATGAAAGCACCTCTTGTAATGCTATTATCAATAATAAGAATCTCATTTTCCATAAGCGCTTGGGTCGTAGTGCGCGTTTCCCTTACTCAATATGTCCATTTGTCCCTTAGCTAAACAGTCTAGAACACATTTTCCCACTAGCACATCTCAAACCACCATTGCTTTCTCTTTACTCCACATTGATATCTAGGGACCCTATCATACACCACATCGAGATGGGTCATGATTCTTTCTTACTATTGTTGATGATTATAGTCGCGCAACTTGGGTTTTCCTTATGCAATCAAAGAGTCAAACCTTTCCAATTCTATCCAAGTTCCTCACTCTCATTGAAAACCAATTCAACAAATCTATTCAAAGAATTCGTACGGACAATGGACGTGAGTTTTATACTAGAGAGTGTGAATCTTTTCCATCTTCTAAGGGGATAATACATGAAAGCTCTTGTACCTATACCCCTCAATAGAATGGGATCGTAGAGCGTAAATATCAGCACCTCTTAGAGGCCACTCGTGCTCTTAAATACCAGGCTTCGATTCCTAAAGATTTTTGGGGATATTGTATTATTATGGTAGCCTATTTGATAAATCAAATGCCAACACGGATTCTCAATGGGCGAACCCCTTTTCAATTGCTCTATGGGAAAGAAGCAAGAATTGATCATCTGAGAGTATTTGGATGCTTGTGTTATGCCACAACTGTAGGGCCTCGGGATAAAATGGATCCTCGGGCCATTCCATGTGTCTTTATGGGATATCCCTTTTTGCAGAAAGGCTATAGAGTCATGGAGATCTCTATAGGACATTTCTTCGTAAGCAGAGATGTAGTTTTTCATGAAGACATATTTCCATTTCGAGACAATACCCCCTCATCCTCTATCTCAACTTCAGATCGTCGCCCCTTTTTATCAGAAGAAGATCTATCTGTGGAGTCTCCATATGTGATTCTTGCACCAGAACAGCCTACACAAGTTACAACAAATCCATCATATCATGCAGCTGAATCACCCATTCTTTCAGATGGAGAAAATCAGCCATTTGGATCTCCAATCACTTCTTCACAACAAGAGTTGCAATATTCTTCACAAGACTCCTTACCTGTTATTTCTGAAGAAGGAAGAATAGAGCAACCTCGGCGTTCTGGTCGACATATATGACCACCCACTTGGACAAAGGATTACATATGTCCTACGCTAGAATCTCTAGGTACACAGTATCTAGTATTTGCATACGTTTCTTTTAGCCGGTTGTCACCAAAACATATTTGCTGCATTAATCGGATTTCTGAAGAACAAGAGCCATCTTCCTATTATGAGGCAGCACATGACCCCAAATGGCAGGATGCAATGGAGGATGAACTTAAAGCACTAACTGAAAATCACACATGCAACATTATTCCATTACCTCCGCATAGAAGACCCATTGGCTGCAAATGGGTTTACAAGATCAAGTTCAAGGTAGATGGTTCCATTGAAAGATACAAGGCTCGGTTAGTTGCAAAGGGTTTCAGACAATGGGAAGGTTTTGGTTATCATGAAAACCTTTCCCCTGTAGCTAAGGAAGTTACTGTTCATTCTTTTTTATCCATTGCAGCCCTCTGTAATTGGCAACTACATCAGATGGATGTTCATAATGCATTCTTACATGGGGACCTAGATGAAGAAATTTACATGGAACTTCTACAGGGTTTATGCAGACAGGGGGAGTCTCGTGTGTGTCGTCTACGCAAATCCCTATATGGGCTTAAACAGGCTTTTAGACAGTGGTATGCCAAATTCACTCTTGCACCGATCATCGCAAGATTTTAGCACTCGAAGCATGACTATGCTTTGTTCACTTGGATTGAAGGTACTTCATCAATTTTTTTGTTGATATATGTTGATGACATTCTTATCATGGGGAACAATGAGATGGCTATCACAAAGTTCAAAAAATATTTGCATTATGCTTTTCCTATCAAGGATTTAGGACCTCCCAAATATTTCCTAGGTATTGAAATAGCTCAAGCTGATAAGGGAATCGGTCTTAGTCAACGAAAGTTCATTTTGGAGATAGTTTTAGAAGCAGGGTTATCAGGATGCAAACCAATTGTCATACCGATTGAACACAATGCGAAATTGACGACATATGAATATGATATGAGCTTGCACTCATCTATTGCGATCCATTGCTGGAGGATCCGTCGGGATATCAACATCTTGTTGGAAAACTTATCTACCTCACCATGACAAGACCCGACATATGTTATGTAGTACATATACTCGGCCGGTTCATGCACAAGCCGAAGCAATCCCATATGTAGCATTGAAGGTTGTGAAATACTTGAAGGGATGTCCAGGACTTGGTATTTTTCTATCTCGTGATTGCAAAATGAAGATAACAACCTATTGTGATACAGATTATGCTACTTGTCCAATGGTGAGAAGATCGATCGGCTTTTGTATCAAACTAGGGAAGTCACTTATTTCATGGAAGACAAAGAAGCAATCAACAAGTATCACTATCGTCGGCCCGAATCAGAATATTGAGCTATGGCAAAGACTGTTTATGAGATAGTGTGGATACGTGGGCTACTCTCAGACCTTGGAGTACAAATCGATGGACCAAGTGAATTATTTTGTGATAATGATGCTGCACTCAAGTTAGTGGCAAATCTAGTTTTTCATGAAAGGACTAAACATATAGAAGTGGATTGTCACTTCACTTAAGACAAAATTCGAGAAGGGATCATCATAGCAAGATGAATTGGAACTGTAGAGCAGCCGGCATATATCTTTACCAAGCCATTATGTCAAAGACAACATACATACCTTTTGAACAAGCTAGGTGTCCTTGATATATATAGGCCACCAGCTTGAGGGGGAGTGTTAGAAATAAGATGGCAAATATCGATTCCATATCGATTAAATTGCCAATTAATCGATTTAGTTAATCTATGATTAGCTTGGTAAAGTGGGAATGTAATCGTAGTACAATCATGTATATTTTATTTCCTGTTTTTCTCTTGTAACATATATAGAACGGTGCTCCGCACATGAATATATAGAAAAATATAGATTACAATTTCTCCCAAAAACACTCTCCATTTTTCCTATTGTTTTCTGTCAAAAATATTTGCAGGCCCTTCCTTAGTTCCAATTCCTCCGTTGATAAGTATTCCTTCTTGGATTTTACTTCAAGTGAAATGACAATCAACTTCTATATGCTTCGTTCTTTCACAAAAGATTGGATTTGTTGCTAGTTTGAGTGTAGCATCATTAACGCAAACTATTTCGTAGACAATTTTCGCCATGGCTCGATACCCGAGTTTTGAGGATAAAGAGATGATTGATTGTTTCTCTGTCTTCCATGAAATTAATGAATTTCCTATTTTGTTGCAAAAACCAATAATAGGTCTAATGGTCATCAAACAGGTGGCATAATCCATATTGCAATAGGCTGTCATCTTTATATTATAATCTCGAGATAAAAATATACCAAGCCCTAAACACCTTCAAGTATTTTATGACTTTTAGTGTTGCATTGATGTGAGACTCCTTTGAGTTATGCATGAATTGACTAAGAATCTACACTGCATAGCATATATCAAGCCTTGTCATGGTGTGATATATTAGTTTCCAGCAAGCCGCTGATATCTTCACGGATCTTTAAGTAGTGGGTCTTCTTTAGATGACAGACCTTTGGCATCATACTCATGTGTCGTCAACTTAACATTCTACTCAATTGGTATGACAATTTACACTTGACAATCTTGCTTCGAGACACTCTCCGAAACAAATTTCCATGGCAAAGACATATTCCCTTTTTAGATCGAGCTATCTCAATCTTGATAAAATATTAAGGAGGTCCCAAATCCTTGATGTGAAAAGTAGAATGTAGATACTTTTTGAATTTATCAATGTCAAATTCATCATTTCCCATAATAAGTATATCATCAACATATATTTATAAATAAATTGATGATGTACCCTTAGTCCAGGTAATAGAGCATAGTCATATTTGGAATGGTGGAAGCCATCATTTGTAAGTGCCTAGTAAATTTGGCATACCACTATCGAGATGCTTCTTTAAACCCATAGAGGGACTTACGAAGATGACATACTTGAGACTCCTCTTGTCTCCGAAAATTCCTTATGGAAGTTCCATACATATTTCTTCATCAAGATCCCCATGTAGGAAAGCATTACGGACATCCATTTGATACAATTGCCAATTGCAAAAAGTAGCAATATTTAGAAAAGAACGAACAGTTACCTCCTAGGTGACTGGAAAAATGTCTCATAATAATCAAAGCCCTCTCTTTGTGTAAAACCCTTAGCTACTAAGTGAGCCCTGTAGCGTTCAATAGTACCATCTGCTATGTTTTTGATCATGTATACCCATTTGCAGCCTATGGGTTTAAGATGTGGAGGCATTTGAACAATATCCCAAGTATGATTTTCTATAAGTGCAAGTAATTCAATCTCTATAGCACGTTTCCAGCGTGGATCATGCAATGTTTCTATATAAGAGGACGATTCTTGTTCGTTGGAAATATGACTAATACAACATATGTGTTATGGGGATGGTCAACTAAATGAGACATGTGAGGCTACCGGATAGTGTGTACCTAGAGAATCCAATGTAGGGCATACATAATCCTTGGTCCATGTTGGGGCGAACTAGATGTCTAGATCGTCGAGGATGTTCATATGCTCCTGGAGTATGTTTAGCAATCATCTATTTAGATGCTCTTGGAGAAGATCCATTATAAGAGGTAATGATGAAGTCATTGGTGAAGTAGATGGATGATGCTCCTTGAATGACAAATGATTTTCCTCATATTAAATCGCTAAAAATCAAAGAGCTTCCTCCAAAGAGTCAAGAGCTACAGGCAGAGGTGGCTATGGCACCACAAAAAAAATAAAAATTGGGAAGCCAGGGATAAATCATCTTCTAATAAAAAATAAAAAATAAAAAGCTCGTTGCTCAAAGATGGGATGGATGATTAGGACGTGGATGTCATCTCCTGGAATGGAAATACATCTTCATGGAAGATAAAATCTTGGCTTTCAAAGAAGCACTGTGAAGATATCTCCATAACTGATAACCTTTCCATAGAGAGGAATATTCCATGAAAACACATCTTGACAGCACGAGGATCCATTTTATTTGGAGGACCTAGAGTTGTGGCATAATATAAACATCCAAAAACTCTTAAATGATCAACTTTAGGTTATTTCCTAAAAAGCATCTCCAAAGGAGTTCGACCTTCAAGTATTCGAGTTGGCATGCAATTAATTAAGTAGGCTGTTGTGCGCACACAATCTCCCCAATTTTTTTTTTGGAATGGAAGCTTGACATTTGAGAGCTTGAGCTATTTCCAAGAGGTGTCGATGTTTGCGTTCAACGACCCCATTTTGTTGAGGAGTGTAGGTGCATGAGCTTTCATGCACTATTCCTTGAGAAGATAGGAAATAATTGCATTCACTAATGAAAAAGTGGAGTCCATTATCAGCACAAATTCTCTAGATAGTTTTGTCTAATTAATTTTTAACAAAGGAGAGAAATTTTGACGGGTAAGAAAATTTTTATCCCTTGGATTGCATAAGAAAAACACATGTGGCATGGGAATAATCATCAACAATAATGAGAAAAAAAGGGGATCCATTGTGAGGTGGAGTATGATATAGTCCCCCCTCTCCCCAAGATATCCATATGAATCAAGGAGAAAGCACTAGTAGCTCAAGATGCACTAATTGGAAATGGTGTTCATGATTGTTTAGCTAAAGGGCAAATAGGACATTTTGGATGCAGGAAACAAGCACTTGTGACCTAGACGTTATTGAGAAAGAAGTTTTTTTTATTGCTAATAGTGGCATTACAAGAGATGTTGTCATTCAACGAATTAAAATCTTTCCAAAAATAAAGCCCTTGGGTGACATTATTCAAGCCCATTAGCTTGCCGACGAATGGTCATGAAAAAGGAAATTTTGGGAATTGAATATGGCATGACAAAAATTATCCTCACAGATTTTTGAGACAAAAATAAGATTGAACTCAAAATTAGGAATATAAAAGATGTTCTTGAGAATGATATTTGGAGTAAGATAGACGGTACCAACTTTATTGACACATGTTGTATTTCCATTTGGAAGATGTGCATGATGGTAGATTGGGATTTTTTGTGTATAAAAAGTTTTTTGTTGCAAATTATATGGTCATTGGCACACAAATCAATTATCTATACATCAACTGAAATTGAATTCCTTTTTGAGAAAGTGGTACTTGAAAAATTCCCAATCTTGTCGGTGGTTTTTAATTGACTTTAAGCTTTCATTATGTTGGTACCGATCTTCATTGGTTGTTTGATACATTCTATCACTCCCTTGGGCTAAAACTTGGTAGGTAGAAAATTCTTTCTTTTTTATCAGTTGGCTTTCTGTGTAATTTCCAATATATATCAATAGTATGATGTGGGCGATTGCAGTAGTCACAAAATTTATCTTATGTTTTGGAATCTTGCCCACCATTCCTTTGTGATGACATAGCACTTTTTGAACCAATGGATGGATTATAAACAGGTGCTGACGTAGCCTAATATTAGCCATTGGATTTGGCTTAATAACAAATTTGATGATGGCCATTGATTCTTGTCTTCAAATCATGGCCATCCATCCGAGAGAACCCTTTAGGTGTGGTCTCCATCACTTGGATAGAAGCCGCTTGGTGCAGCCCTAGTATGGTGACACTCCGAAGCTCTCGACAGCCCGAGACTCCTTTGCAATCACTCTGTCAGCATTGCGAGGGCAACGCCCTCATTTTTCTTGTGCTTGGCCGCAACTCGGGCTGCAACCAGTCATTGACTCCCCTCTTGGACAGCTAGTTGATAGATCCAACCAAGCAGCGGCATTGGGTCCATTGCCAAAATTTGTGACCTAAAAGCTACATATGTTTCATTTAAAAATAGCAAGAATTAGGTCACCTTTTCTCTTTCTTTGATCATTCAGTATTGTCAAAGGGTGGCTTTAAGTCCCTCCAACTGTTCCTCGGCTACATTGAGCTCATTCCATAACATCGAGAGTCTGTTGAAGCGAGCGGTGACCGAGAGGTTCCCTTGCTTCCACTTCGACAAAGCCTAGGGAAGAGTGAAGAGCTTTGCATGATCAAGTCTCTCATACATCTCATGTATGTTCTCTCACATCGCCTTTGAGTCCTTTATTGGTGGGAGTCCAACTGCAACATCGAGAGCTAGGCAATTCTTGATCTAGGTACGAACCAAATGATTACACCTCCTCTAGTGATGTTGAAGTTAGTCATTGATTGGGAGGGAGATGGCTTCGTTGGGGAAGCCGTCCTTGTCTTTTGTGGCCAAAGCTTGCTGGAAGTCTTGAGTCCACGTGATGTAAGTATTTAGCCCAATGAGTTGTAGATTGATTAGCTGGAATTTCAGTCCGTCGGTCAACAATGTGTAGAGGGGGTCTCCGGGCTTTGTGTGACTGCCATTGGCTTTGACGTCGAAAGGGAGGAGTTCAAGTTGCCAATTGGGTAGGGATTTATCCTTCACCCGATTGACCTAAATTCGTCCATCCCGACCCATGATTCGAGTTGACTCTAGAAACAAGGGTGGCAACCCTCTTTCATTAGGCTGATCTCTAAAGCATGGGCCTCCTTCCTCTCTAGGTAGGCCATAATGGGCCCATGCTTGACTAGGATCACTAGCTCATGGCCCTTGAACTGGAAATTAGTGGCCATCGTGCCTTTAGGCTGGGCTAGAAACCAGTGAACCGATGTGTCACGCCTCGAAACTCGAGCGCGTGCACATCCCTCAGTGGTTGATCAAGTTACGACATTTCCAAGACGCGTCGTGGAAGCGAATCAACAATCTTCAGACAATAAACAAACATGTGATAAAAAAGTAGGACAACCAGATTTACACAAACCACACTTTATAAACAACTCAGGTTTATATACAGCCAGGTCTATACTCAAAAGAGGCCACTAAGCTAACCCTACCTCAGACCCTCCTACTTGAGATCCGGGTCCATTATGACACCGTTAGGGATGTTGAAGTCTAGAGGATCAGCTACCTCCTCTACTTCGGGCTCATCAGCCTCAGGCAATTGGTTTGTCACGATATCAGCCAAAATATCGGCGTCCACGACAGGGTCGAGTACCACCTCACCCTCACCTTCGACGGTAGGTCCGTCGAAACCATCCAAGGGGCCCTCTCGAACCCCGCTAGGCCTGTGACGAAACCACACCTTGAATCAATGAGGTACCAACTGAGGTTAGCCCTCATTAACCTAGATTATGGTCACGACGAGCTCGTGGGTCCAAGGATTCCCGGGGACAGGAAAGATCGTACGCTCAGCATCCGACTCTCGTGGCCACCCAAAACGAACTGGGCACACCTCCATCTAGGGACCTCTAAAATTTAAACCACGATAGGGTGAAACAATGTCTGGGCAAGTCTACACCCTAAACCCCGATTAGGAAGATAATACACCTAGAGGCAGCCTAAACGCACATCATATAAGACTTATCTCACCTCAGCACCTCCCTACACATTAGTACAGCTCATATAACATATGCATACAATAAACGTACTTAGTAATTGGAACGCTTCAATCATATATCAATCAATTACAGGGGTCTTGAGTATAAGGTCAAATCGTTATTATACGTCACATTCTGTGTAACATAATTTCGTCCCATAATCAAGTGCGGTCAAATTACTCATTCAAGCGTTCCAATTAATTATGACCCAACGGCCACGACCAACTCAACAGTCGAAGGTCATCAGGCATAACTAGGCGTCGTCTCGCCCCATCGAGCACGGCGACGTCAACATTTAGACGGCATTCCTAAAAGAGCATCGGCCCAGCCTCCACTATGACCGGCATTCGTTGACATGGGGCATTCTCGAATGAGCATCGTCTAACGTAAACGCTCGTGACGGTTTCTCATAACGATCACACACACATCCAATCCTGGCCAAGGACATCATGCTTTGCACTCAAATGCCTCAATTTCAAATAACGTACTTGGCCTATTTTCTTTATATTAGAAACACCAGGTAAAATAATTGCGCGTCAATACATAGTCAAATTGGACCATAAAATGTGCCATATTTTCTTTCAAAATTCCACTATTTTACATATTACTTAAAATATTTTTGGCGTAAAAAATCAACACTCGGTATTTTTCTAATTAAATACCAAAATTTCTTATTTTTGAAACAATAATTCAAAAATCATCAATCAGCATCCAATTGCATAAATTAGCAATCAGTTGCACAAACCAACCACACCACGATGATCAAGCACAAAATTCTAACAACCGACTATCCCGATATAATTTTCACTAATTAATAAATAATTAAATAAATTGTAAAATAATTAAATTAAACCACTAATTAATCTACCTAAGCTAATCTAACCACCTAATTGGACTAATTAACTAACCTAGCTTAGGATAAATACATTACACTAATTAGACAAATCATCCAAGCTATCTAACCACCTAATTAATCTAACTAATTAACTAAATAACTAATTACACTAACTAAATTAACATTTAATCGTATCTAGGCCTAAACTAATCCACTAATTAGCCACTAATCCACATTTAAATGTAATTAGCATCCTAATTGGAGATTAGGAGGTAAACTTATCGGTTTAGCGCGAAAATCGATTCACGGCGATGGCGACGCGAAGGCGAGCAAGACTCGGGCCTATGACGACACCAAAAGAGGTCGGGAAAGGGCTAAAAAACGGCCTTGCTAGGCTCACGGCCCAGCTGAGAACCAGTTTTGCCTTGGAGCTGATCGAGGGAGCCGATGAGCTAGAACGAGTCGAGCTTGGGCTGGCTGGTCCGGCGGCGTGTGCTGGAGACAGTGCTAGGATGGGCGGAGGTTGTGGTTGCTTGAGCAGGCGAACGGAGGGCAGCAACGAGCGGCTAACGAGCTAGACGGTGAACGCACGATTGGCGAACTAACGGGTGCGAGACTGCGGGGCAACAGGCGCGGGGAGCTCAGATGCTAGGGGCTTGGCTTACGGCTTCGGGCTAGCTCGAACATGGAGAAGGGGGCGGCAAGAGGGTGGTGGCGATGGCTTCGGTTTGCAGGTGCCACAACAATGGGGAAGTGAAGAAGATAAAGTGAAGAGGAAGAAGAAGAAGAAAAAGAAGAAGAAGAAGAAGATGCTGTTGGGAAGGAGGGGACAAGAAGCCATAGAAGTCAAGCTTAAATATCTCAAACACTTGAGTGCAAGCCCCCACCAGCCTTCAGCCTTATCCAGCAGCCATTTCCCCTCCGAATCTTCTCAAACAAGCCAAGATGGATGCCAAAATGTTGCAACCCCCACAGCCCTACGAATTTCACCCATCAATCTTCAATTTCTTCACCAATTCAATCCAATTTGGTGGCTAAAGTGCCATGGTAGCAGCCCACACAAAATTCTTGCATTCCCTTCACCAATTAGCTCAATTTTGAGGCAAAAATCCACTCAATTTTGCCATTCCGAATTTCTTGGATTTAAATTGACTTAGAATTTCCGCCAAAATTCTAGGCTCGCCAAAAATTCTTCAAAGGATGAATCGATGTCCTAAAAATAAATCATGACATGCCGTAACTTTCGATTCCCGAAACCAGGTTCAATTTTGTGGTTAATTTCAACCGAACACGATTTTAGTGTGATCTAACCTACCGAGTAACTTTTGAGAATTTTTAATGTGTTTGACCCGTGGTCAATTATTTTCGATCCACATTGTGCATCTTCAACACATCGACCACTCTTGGTTGTCATAAAAATCTTAAGGTCTCAATTACGGGCATAGGGTACGGAATCGGCAGAAAAATCGGTTTAGTACAGTTCGACATGAATTTTGCAATCAAGTGGAATCAACAACAATTTAATTACATGCCTCTGTCGAATCGACCTATCTCCAATCTCTAATCAATTTTAACGGTGTCGTATTGACCCTTGTTGATTAGCACGGTCGAGCAGTCGATTTCTTATCGAATTCTCAAGTCAGTCGCGTTTATATCTCTAAACGGCTTCACCCGATAGATTAATTATCTCGTGAGTGATCAGCTTAGAGAAAAAGACTATAGGCGCATCGATGAAAAGCCCATTTCATTTAAATCGAAACAGGGTCAAAAATTAGGATGTCACAACTCTTCCACTCTTACAAAAATTTCATCCTCGAAATTTAAACCATTACAATTCTTATTAAAAAAGGTGGAGGTATTGTCTTCTCATCGAGTCTTCACTTTCCCACGTAGCTCTTCGTCCCATGGTGTTGCTTGACCACTTTGACTAACGAGATCGTCCTGGTATGCAGCATTTGCTCCTTTCAATCTATGATCTGAACTGGTCTTTCCACATACGACATTCTGTCGTCCATGTCTAATTCTTCAAAATTAAACATGTGAGTCGGGCTAGGTTCATACTTTCTTAACATCGTCACATGGAACACATCATACACTCGTGCCAGTCTCGACGGCAATGCAAGATGATATGCCAAAGTCCTTATTCTCTCCAAAATCTTAAAGGGATTGATGTACCTTGGAGTCAGCTTTCCTTTCTTGCCAAAGCGCGAAGTACCCCTCATCGGTGACACTTTCAGGAAGACGTGTTCACCAACTTGGAATTCCGATGGCCTTCGACACTTATCTGCATAACTTTTCTGATGACTCTGAGTGGTCTTTAGTCTTTCTCGAATAACTGCAATTACATCCATGGACTATTGAACTAACTTAGGGCTAGTAATCTTCCACTCTCCGACTTCATCCCAACAAACTGACGTTCTGCACGCTCTGCCATACAACGCTTCAAACGTTGCCATCTGAATACTCTGCTAATAACTGTTGTTGTAGGCAAACTCGACTAGATAAAGCTGTTCCTCCTAGCTTCCTTTAAAGTCCAACACACAAGCTCGTAGAATGTCCTCGAGGGTTTGAATCGTCCTCTCAAACTGGCCATCCATCTGCGGATGATAGGCCGTACTGTACTGCAACTTTGTTCCCAAGGCGTTTGTAAGCTTTTCCAGAAGGCTTCTGTAAACTTCGAGTCTTGATCATACGTAATTGTCACTGGTACTTCATGCAGTCGAACCATTTGACGCACCTACAACTTTGCATACATATCCAATGCAAAGTCCTTTCGTACTGCGATAAATTGAGCAGACTTTGTCAATCTGTCGACTACAACTCATATGGAATCATTATCTCACTGACTCCTTGGTAAACCCATCATAAAGTCCATTATGATGTGTTCCCACTTCCACTCAGGAATCTCGAGAGATTGCAAAAGTTCTCTTGACTTATAATGCTGTGCCTTTACTAGTTGACACATCAGACACTTGGCGACATGTCTGATTATATCTACCTTCATACCGGTCCACCATTAGTGTTGACGCAGATTTTGATACATCTTCGTACTACCTGGATGAATGATGTAACTGCTACAATGAGCTTTTGACAAAATTTCCTCCTTAAGCTCTACATCGTCAGGTACACACAATCGTCCACGAAATTTCAGCGTTCCGTCTTCAGAAATCTGAAAATCAGCCTTTCTCTTTTCCGCATCTTCTTGCAAAATCTTATGGATCTCTGGGTCTATCAACTGCAACGTCTTAATTCCGATCTGCACTTTCGGTTCAATTTTGAGGGTGGCCATAAGATTTGAAAGGTGGCCTACCTCAAATTGAAAATCGAATCTCGAGCTCCTTCGAATAAGATCCACTCCTGAATCACCATCTGCGTAATTGAAGACTTTCGACTCAATGCATCTACGACCTTGTTAGCTTTTCTAGGATGATACAGGATGTCGCAATTATAATCGTTGAAAAGTTCCATCCAACGACGCTGTCTCATATTCAACTCCTTCTGAGAGAATAAATACTTGAGACTCTGATGGTCTATAAAGATTTGAAACTTTTCTCCACACAAGTAATATCTCCAAATCTTCAAAGTGAAGATGATCACTGCGAGTTCTAAGTCATGCGTTGGGTAATTCAACTCATGAGGTCTCAACTGACGGGACGTGTATGCAACGACTCTGCCATGTTGCATTAACACGCATCTTAGTCCTCTAAATGACGCATCACTATAAATCTCATATCCTCCAGGACCGACGGAATTGTCAATATGCGGTACAAAGAGTCGGCCGCTTAAGCTCTTGGAAATTACGCTCGCACTTATCTATCCACACAAACTTCTCTTCTTTCTTTAGCAGTCGCGTCATCGGCATGGCTATTGCTAAAAATCTTTCCACGAACCGTCTGTAGTAACCTGCCAATCCCAATAAGCTTCTGATCTCTATCATTGTCATTAGTCTTAGCTAGTTGATCACGGCTTCAATCTTGGTCGGGTCCACGGAAATTCCTTCACCAGAAATCACGTGACCAAGGAAAGTTACACGAGTCAACCAAAACTAGCACTTGCTAAACTTAGCATACAGTCCATGATTTCGCAAGGTTTGAAGCACTATCCTCAAATGTCTTTCCTGCTCCTCTGGACTTCTCGAGTACACCGGGATGTCGTCGATGAACACGATCACAAACTGATCTAAATACTCCTTGAATACCCGATTCATCAGATCCATGAAAGCAGCTGGGGCGTTGGTCAAACAAAACGGCATTATGGTGAACTCATAATGGCCTTAACGCGTGTGAAATGACGTCTTTGGTATATCTTCCTTCCTGATCCTCAACTGATGATACCCTGTTCTCAAGTCGATCTTAGAAAATATCGACGCTCCCTGCAACTAGTCAAACAAATTGTTGATCCTCGGTAGCGGGTATTTGTTCTTAATCATCACTTGGTTGAGTTGCCAATAGTCGATACAAAGGATATGTGCAGCAGAAGTCCTAAACTTGTTAAGAAAGTGCAATTGAGTCCTAAAACTTACAAAAAAGTGCAATCAAATCCTAAAACTTGTCAAGTTGGTTCAATTGCGTCCTAAAGTTAACACCGTTAGCCTTTTCCGTTAAAAATGCTGATGTAGCATTTTAAATAATTTTTTATTTTCCACGTGGATTTTTTAAATCATTTTTATTCAGTTTTTTTTTAAAAAAAAAGATTTAAAAACTAAAAAATTAGATTTATTCATTTTATCTTATTTTCACCAAAAAATAAAAAGAAAAATTTTAAAAATTATTTTTAAAAATTGTTTAAAAAAATTAGGCTGCTCTCTCCCGCCGCAGCCTATCGCCGAGAGATTTTAAAAAAAAAAATAAAAAATTAATTTTTAAAAAATTTTAAAAATTGTTTAAAATTAGTATTATTATTATTTTTAAAATATTTTTTTTAAAAAATTGTTTAAAAATTATTTTTTAAAATTGTTTAAATTTATTGTTTAAATTTTTTTAATTATTGTTTAAAAATTATTTTTTTACATTTTTAAAAATAAATTTATATTTTCATTTTTAGTTTTTAATCTAATTTTTAAATATTTTGAATAAAAAATAATTTAAAAAAACTATTTGAAAAATAAAAAATTCATTTCAAATATGACGTTAGCGCCACGTCAAAAAAATTCCGTAAGTAAATTTGACGGTGTTAACTTTAGGACTTAATTGAACCAACTTGACAAGTTTTAGGACTTGATTGCACTTTTTGTAAGTTTTAGGACTCAATTGCACTTTCTTGACAAGTTTTAGGACTTCTGCTGAACATATCCCATCGATACAAAGACAAAATGGACCATCCTTCTTCTTCACAAACGATGCTCCCCAAGGTGATGCAATAGGACGTATGAATCTCCTTATCCAACAACTCTTGCATTTGCACCTTCAGTTCTTTCAACTTTAACAACGCCATACAGTAAAGAGCCTTAAAGATTGGCTTCATCCTGGGGGCCAACTCAATTACCAACTCAATCTCCCTTTCTGGGAGCAGACCAGATAATTCCTTTGGAAACTCTTGTACCACAGTGATGTCCTCGATCTTCTGCTCCTTAACTGTCGTATCCACGACAGTTGCCAAGTAACTTTGGTAACCCTCGTCAAACAAACGGGTTGCCTCAAGTTCTTACCCAAAAAAAAAAAAACGGGTTGCCTCAAGTGACGAGATTGAGGTAATCGAGGATCCTCCTTGACACCCAACAAACTCGAAACTTTCACCCGCTAACGGGTTAAACTGAATCGCTTTACGATAACAATCTACTGTAGCTCGTTGCTTGGTGAGCTAGTCCTGCCAATTATCACATCAAAATCATACATGGCTAGGACTATCAAATCTATCATTTCCTCTCGCTCACTAATAACTAACTTGCAACTAGGACAGCCTACTGTAGACAACACATTATCCTTTAATGGTGTAAACATACTAACAACTGACCCCAACAATTCAGGACTCGACCCAACCAACTTAACGTATTGCTCATCAATAAATGAATGAGTAGCTCCAGGATCAAATAAAGCATAAGTAGCATGGTCATTTAGCGAGACCGTACCTATGACCACATCAAGTGAGTCCTCAGCCTATCGTCGGGTGACAACATACACCCTTCCCTAAGCTAGAGGCTTGTTGAATCCGCCTTGCAGTGCATTCTGTGGTGCATATCCCCTTTTCGTCCCATTGGTGGCGATGGCGGCGCTGTGGTCCCATCGGCCTTCGGGGACAATCCCGACTTGGTGACCCTACTAGCCACACCCATAACAAGCACCCATCTTAGAATGACACGAGGCTGATCCATGTCGTCTTCCGTAGAAACAACATACTCCATTCTGATGCGACGCTGACTTTCCAATCCCACAATTTCTGTTGGGCGGAATAGGGTACCTTCCTCCAATCATCGGTTTTTTCCTAAACCGATTACCATCCCTATTTGGCCCGAATTGCGACCCAAATGCAGTAGCTTGTTCGTTCAGGTTTCTCTCTATCAGCTAGGCTCGCTCATACAAGTCATTGTAATCCTTTAGATTGAACAGTACCAGCGGGTCCTTCAGCTCTGGTCTAAATCCATCTCTGAACCTTCTTGCTTGGTCTACCGGATCCATGATCAATCTTAGTGCATATTGAGACAATTCGGCGAACTTCACCTCGGACTGGTCCATAGACATTAGACCTTGATGAAGGCGCTGGAATTCCACCATCTTCTATTCCTTGGTAAAGTCAGAAAAATACTTGCCATTAAACATCTCAATGAAGGTGTTCCACTCCGGAACCACACCTTTAGGGAACACTCTTCCTCTGGTAGCCCTCCACTTGGTACTTGCATTTCCCTGCACTTGATAGACTACAAGGACCACATTCTCTTCCTCCGAGCACCTCAGCAATGCAAAGGCTTTCTCCAAGTCTTTGATCCGGAGGGTTCTGACCTCACGATCACACCGCCCTAATGAACCTTGGCGGGTTCAACTTCAGCAAGCTGTTCGACAAGCTTGTGCATCAGCCTCTCCCCGACCACAACTTCAGGTTGGACTTTAGTAGGTGCAACTACGGCAGTAACGGCAGCATTGGCGGTAGCAGTAGCAACGGCTGTAGCGGCGACGGCGGCGGCGGCGGCTTGATTATAGGCCTGCTACCCCCATCAAATTCCTAAGAGTCTCAAGCACTTGAACGATCCCATCGATTCTAGGATCGCTAGGTGTTGCTATAGCAGCACCGACTTATGGTGGCGCTATCCTACTGGCACTGGCCTAAGCCGGCGCTCTTCCTCGGGTACCAACCCTTGTCGGCGTCCTACCCCGAGTGACTGACGTCACTGACCTCTTCCTAGGAGTACTCTACTCCTAATCACTCATGATGCAGACTCTTTACAGAACTTGCTTTCCAATTCCACACAGAATTAGAAAACTGAGCGATCACACAAAACAATCTACCAATCAGCTATCAATCACATGCATCTGCATAAGAAAAATGTATTTCCTACTAATTATCCCAAGACCTATCGCACCTTATCACTTCAAACACTAACTAGCTCTGATACCACTTCGGGCAGGGATGTCATGCCCCGAATCTCGAGCGCGCGCACATCCCTAGGTGGTCGATCAAGTTACGACATTCTTAAGACTGGTCGCCGACCTATTCATTTTATTGTACAGGAGGAAGCGAATTAAGAATCTCCAAACAACAAACATACATGGGATAGAAAAACAGGACAACTAGATTTACGTAAACCACATTTTATAAACAACTCAGGTTTATATACAGCCAGGTCTATACTCAAAAGAGGCCACTACGCTAACCCTACCCCGAACCCTCCTACTTGGGATCTGGGTCCACTGTGACACCATCAGGGATGTTGAGGTCTAGAGGATTAGCAACCTCCTCTACTTCAGGCTCATCAGCCTCAAGCAACTGGTTTGCTATGATATCAGCCAAAAAATTGGCATCCACGACAGGGTTGAGTACCACCTCACCCTCACCCTCACCCTCACCCTCGATGGCAGGTCCATCGAAACCATCCAAGCGGCCCTCTTGAACCCTACTAGGCCCGTGACGAAACCATGCTTTGAATTGATGAGGTACCAACTGAGGTTGGCCCTCATCGACCCAGATTGTGGTCACGACGAGCTCACGGGTCCAAGGATTCCCGAGGATAGGGAAGATGGTATGCTCGGTATCTGCCTCTCGCGGCCACCCAAAACGAATTGGGCGCACCTCCATCTAGGGACCTGTAAAATTTAAACCACGACGGGGTGAGACAATGTCTCAGCGAGTCTACACCCTAAACCCCGATTAGGAAGATGATACACCTAGAGGCAACTTAAACACACATCATATAAGACTTACCTCGCCTTTGCACCTCCCTACACATTAGTACAGCTCATATAACATATGCATACAATAAATGTACTCAGTAATTGGAACGCTTCAATCATATATCAATCAATTACAGGGGTCCCGATTATAAGGTCAAATCATTATGACACGTCCCATTCCGTGCCACACAATTTCGTCCAATAATCAAGTGCGGTCAAATCACTCATTCAAGCGTTCCAATTAATTACGACCCAACGGTCATGACCAACTTAACAGTCGGCGGTCATCCGGCATAACTGGGCATCGTCTCACCCTATCGAGCACGGCAACGTCTACATCTAGACGGCATTCTCGAAGGAGCATCGACCCAGCCTCCATTGTGACCGGCATCCATTGACATGGGGCATTCTTAAGGGAGTATCGTTCGGTGTAAACGCTCGTGACGGGTTCTCAAAACGATCACATGCACATCCAATCCCGGCCAAGGACATTGTGCTTTGCACTCA
Source organism: Eucalyptus guilfoylei (assembly GCA_016097605.1). Classification (NCBI taxonomy): domain Eukaryota; kingdom Viridiplantae; phylum Streptophyta; class Magnoliopsida; order Myrtales; family Myrtaceae; genus Eucalyptus; species Eucalyptus guilfoylei. Next base: position 39,429,251 of record CM027861.1, read on the forward strand.
AATGCCTCAATTTCAAATAATGTACTTGGCCTATTTTATTCATATTAAAAACACCTGGTAAAATAATTGTGCGTGGACACACAGTCAAATCAGACCATAAAATGTGCATACGTTTTTTTCAAAATTCTACTATTTTATATAGTACTTAAAATATTTTTGTCGTCAAAAATCGATACCAGATATTTTTCTAATTAAATACCGAAATTTCATATTTTTGAAACAATAATTCAAAAATCATCAATCGGCATCCGATTGCATCAATTAGCAATCAATCGCACAAACCAACTACACCATGACGATGATCACGAAATTCTAACAACCGGCTATATACTAGTATAATTTCCACTAATTAATAAATAATTAAATAAATTGTAAAATAATTAAATTAAACCACTAATTAATCTACCTAAGCTAATCTAACCACCTAATTGGACTAATTAACTAACCTAGCTTAGGATAAATACATTACACTAATTAGACTAATCATCTAAGCTATCTAACCACCTAATTAATCTAACTAATTAACTAAATAACTAATTACACTAACTAAATTAACCCTTAATCCTATCTAGGCATAAACTAATCCACTAATTAGCCACTAATCCACATTTAAGTGTAATTAGCATCCTAATTGGAGATTAGGAGGTAAAATCACCGGTTTAGCGTGAAAATCGATTCATGGCGACAATGACACGAAGGCGAGCAAGACTTGGGTCTACGGTGAAACCCAAAGGAGGTCAGGAAAGGACTGAAAACGACCTTGCTAGGCTCACGGCCTAGCTAAGAACCGGTTCTACCTTGGAGCTGGTCGAGGGAGTCTAGGGGCTGGAACGGGCTGGGCTTGGGTTGGCTGGTTCGGTGGCGTGAGCTGGAGATGGTGCTGGGATGAGCGGAGGCTATGGTTGCTCGAGCGTAGGCGAATAGAGGGCAACGATGGGTAGCTGACGAGTTGGACGGCAGATGCACGGCTGGCGAACTGGCGGGCTCAGGACGGCGGGGCGATGAGCACGGGGAGCTCGGACACAGGGGACTTGGCTCGTAGCTTCGGGCTGGCTTGAACACGGAGAAGGGGACGACGAGAGGGTGGTGGCTGATGGCTTTGATTCAGCAGGGTACATCAACAACAATGGGGAAATGAGGAAGATAAAGTGAAGAGAAAGAAGAAGAAGAAGCTGCTGCTGGGAAGGAGGGGACAAGAGGCCTTAGAAGTCAAGCTTAAATATCTCAAACACTTGAGTGCAAGCCCCCACAAGCCTTTAGCCTTATCCAGCAGCCATTTCCCCTCCAAATCTTCTCAAACAAGCCAAGATAGATGCCCAAATGTTGCAGCCCCCACAGCCTTACGAATTTCACCCATCACCCTTCAATTTCTTCACCAATCTTCACCAATTCAATCCAATTTGGTGGCCAAAGTGCCATGGTAGCAGCCCACACAAAATTTTTGCATTCCCTTCACCAATTAGTTCACTTTGAAGGCCAAAAATTCACTCAATTTTGCCCTCCAAATTTCTTGGATTTAAATTGTCCAACTTAGAATTTCTATCGAAATTCCAAGCTCGCCAAAAATTATTCAAAGGATGAGTTGACGTCCTAAAAATAAATCGTGACACGCCAGAACTTTTGATTCTTGAAACCGGGTTCAACTTCGTGGTTAATTTCAACCGGATGCGATTTTAGCGTGACCTAATCTACCGGGTAGCTTTTAGGAATTTTTAGCACGTTTGACCCGTGGTCGATTATTTTCGATTCACATTGTGCATCTTCGACACATCGGCGATTCTCAGTTGTCGTAAAAATCTCAAGGTCTCAATTATGGGCACAAGATACATAATCAACAAAAAAAATCGATTTAGTGACGTTTGACATGAATTTTACAATCAGGTGGAATCACCAATAATTTAATTACATGCCTCTATCGAATTGACCTATCTCCGGTCTCTAATTGATTTTAACGGTGCCATATTGACCATTGTTGATTAGCACGGTAAAGCAGTTGATTTCTAGTCGAATTCTCAAGTTGGTCGCATTTATACCCTTTAACGGCTTCACCTGATAAATTAGTTATCTTGTGAGTGATCAGCTCAGAGAAAAAGATTATATGTGCGTCAATGAAAAATCTATTTCATTTAAATCAAAACAGGATCGAAAATCAAGATGTCACACGATGGCCATTGGACCGAAAACAGATGCGGAAGTGTTAACATGCTGCTGTTAAGGAGGAGACTGCATTTCTTGGATTGGTTCATTCTAATCCGAGGTCTTGTTGCGTGGTGAATTTTCACTTGAGTTCGTCTGTTGATTTTTCTGCATGGTATCGTAAAATATGGATTCCTACTGAGGTGCTGAATTGTTTTGCAAATGTTGGGTTGCAACAACAACTCAGAAGACCAAAGCGGAGGCAATTCCATAAGATTTTCTCGACCGATAATCCCTGGGCTTTTGCTTTTGGCCTTCTAGGTATATAGTTTTATATTCTCAACTCGTGGATGAAGAAAGAATAAAGAAGCCAGAAAGGGAATCTAAGTAAAAGAAACTGATGCAGCCGAAGGGATATATCATTGCTAAATTAGGCTATTGAAAAGCAACATTTCATAAAGAGATCATAGCAAGTGCAAAGCTCAAACCAAAAATGTACAAAGTGGCTTATTTAGGTTATGACTAGAAATGAACTACCCTTCCCTCGACTTTTATCCGTCCATATTCAACGGCACTGACATATAGGATATGACTAGACATGGTTAAAAGTCATGGTCACACGCAGAGCTAAACATTCGCCATGCAATGAAGAAAATGCTTACATAATACTCAGAAGGTCTGCCTTTGAACTCCCCCCACTCAATTTTTACGTTCTTAGGTATCTTTGTAATGCTGAGGAATGCCCTTAAGCTCCTATACGTCATTTTATAAATGATACTTACATTTCAAACCAAAAAAAGGTCTGCCTTTGAACTCATGGGCAAACAAATCCACAATGGTTTTGCCAGCCCAGCGAAAAAGGGCTTAACGAGGGTCTTGATCAGATAAAAGTTTGATCACAAGCAAAGTATGCAAACCACTCCACTCCAGAAGAAAGACGACATAGCGGCGACTCACATGAGAGATGAACTCGAAGTGGTAGGGTGCGACATAGCGCCTCCCTGCATTCTCTTGATAGATCAGTCTTCTTTTCGCTCTCTCTACTGGCAAGAATCTATACAGCAATGTCCCATGAAAGAAAAATACTCCGTTGAGAATCACCTTCATGAAAGATGTAATCTTGGCGCTCCGGAGGATTCAACGGAGTTTGCCATACAACCTCCCCTCCTCGCTCACTCGCTCCTCCCCCTCCTCCTCCTCCTCCTCCTCTCCTTCCTTTCTCTTCCTCTTCATTCTCCTGTGACCATCAACCAGCTAGAAACGACATTGTTGGGGAGGAAAATGATACGTCAAAGCAAAAGGCGCTTCCTTTTTACCACTTGAGGTAAGCGGGAGCCGCAGTAGCAGGAACAACGCGACGTCGTTTCCAGCGCTCTGTCCTTTCTGTCCATCCGACACTTTGTAATCTGTTTTTGCTCTTCATTTCCCGTCGTTTGGTGACTCGCCAACAAACAGACACCTATCTTCTGAACCAAAAGCAGTCGCATTTCGGTCGTTAGCTTCACCAACTTGCCAAGGTATGACATGTTTCTTTGCGCTACTCCTTGCCCATCAATACCTTTAAACTCAAACACCATCTTCGCTTTCTTTCCCATGCCACATATCTTTGATTTCCGTTTCCACGAGTTCAACAAGTCCTGGCTTTATATCTTCCTGCTTGCTTGCTCCCACCATCCATTCGACTTCCTTTCGCTGATTCAGATAAAATGATCCAATAAGGTCCCTTGTTGAACTGAGACGAAGTAGAGAGACGGGCACACGGGAATGATCGAGAAGAAGAAGGAAATGCGGGAAGAGGAATTGGTGGATGTAAAGTTCAAATTGTTTGATGGATTGGACATGGGTCCCTTCCAGTGCTCATCAGCATCCACCATCGATATCTTGAAGCAGAGAGTCGTATCCGATTGGCCCAAAGGTTTCCTCGACCTCTCCTTCCTATGTTCGTTTCAGTATGTGATTTATGCTGAATAACCTTTAATCTGATATCTTCATCTTCTTCAGATATGGTCTATAAGATTGGTGATATAGTTTGAAACAGCTTAGCAGGGGCATACGCGCATCCTAGACTATATGAACTTTTTCTTGTTTTAAGCCGACTTCAATAGCCGCTTTCTTGTGGAATGTAGGAACTGTCCAGGAGCTGAGATCGTGTCTAATACTGGGCCTTTCCCTTAAGTTAGTGATGACGCTGCTTTAAACTTATCTGAAATTGCATCATTGCAACTGCCAGTGACCACAAGTTTATGACTCATGGCGCTACCATGAATAGTTGTGATCATCTGTTTTCGTACACGAGCAACTTCCAAGGCCCAAGTTCTTTCCTATCTTCAAAATTTTTCACCCTTATTGAAAATCATTCATAAATCGTATAGCGGGTTCGCACTGATAATGCCTGAGAATTTTTTAGTCATGAATATTCTTCATTGTTTGTTTGCAAATGGCATCCTTCATGCTCCCGCACATATTCCCCCCAACCAAATGGTGTTGTCTAAAGAAAATATCGTCACCTCCTAGAAGTTGCTTGCTCCCTTAAATGTCATGCTTCTATTTCAGAAATGTTATGAGAAGACTGTGTGGTCATGACAGCCTACTTAATCAATTGGATCCATCCCAAGTCCTCAATGGAAGAACCCCCTTTGAATTGCTTTTTCAGAAAAGTCTATACATTCGCCATCTTCGTGTCTTTGGTTGTTTATGTTATGTGTCTACTGTGGGCCCTCAGAACAAATTGTATCATCGTGTTGTTAAATGCATATTCATGGGATACCCCACTCTTCGGAAGGGATATTTGGTTTATGACCCATCCACCGAGCGTTTCCTTTTTAGTAGAGATATTATCTTTCGTGAATATGTTTTCTCTTTCCAGGACTAGTTATCTTATCATCAACAGATTAATATGGCTACTGATCACTGCTCATTTTTTACTGAAGAAGTTTTTTTAACCCTCACAGCCGATGATGATTCCTTATATACCATCTCCCATGCCATCCTCGGCTTCTAAATATCATGCAGCCTTACATACAATACGACCCCTAGTATTTCATAGGAAGTCACATCAGAGTTCCTTGCAACTTCTCTATCACCTAATTCTCTAGGTGATATCTCTCCTGAATCACATGGGATTATCCCATCCGCTGCACCACTTCTTGCTTGACATTCCGGTCGTCTACGTGATGGCCCACATGGACAGCAGATTATATTTGTCCTACCTTGGAGTCATCCGGTACACAATATCTTGTCCCATCATATGTTAGCTTTGCTCGTCTTTCATTTGACATGTGTTATATTAGTAGAATATTTGAAGGACATGAACCATCTTCATATGATGAAGCTACTAAAAACCCTCGTTGGTAGCAAGCAACGGTGGATGAATCACAAGCCCTAATAGAAAATTAAACTTTGGATATCGTTCCTATACCCCCTTATCAGAAAATCTATTGATTACAAATGGGTATACAAAATCAAATACAAGGCGGATGGTTTCATTGAACCCTATAAGGCAAGACTAGTACTCAAAAGGTTCACACAACAAGAAAGTTTTGATTATACTAAAACGTTCTCTCCAAAAGCGAAGGAATTTACCATCCCTTCTTTTCTGTTGCTACTTTTCGTGATTGGCCCATTCATCAAATGGATGTTCATAATACATTTCTTCATGGGGATCTTAAAGATGAAATCTACACGAACCTTCCTCCGAGTTTACACAAATAGGGAGAGAATAGAGTATGTCATCTCTATAAATTCCTATACGGACTTAAACAAGTTTCTCATCAATGGTATGCCGAATATGCCATTGGGCTTACCACTGCAAAATTCCGGCAATCTAGACACAATTATGCCTTATTCACATTGACTGAAGGTACATTATCAATTTACTTGCTTCTATACGTTGATTATATACTCATTATAGGAAATAATGAAAATGCCGTGAAGAAATTTAAAGAGTATCCACACCCTACGTTTCATATTAAGGATTTAGAACCTCCCAATACTTTCTTCGGATAGAGATCACATGATTAGATAAGAAAATTTGTCTTAATCAATGCAAAATTTCCTAGAAAATATATTAGAAAGAGGACTATCGGCATCCAAACCAACCATTATTCCAATTGAATAGAATGTCAAGTGCACAACTGCTGAGCATTACAAAGGACTATCACACATGATTGATGATCCTTTGCTTACTTCTTATCAGAGACTTGTCGGGAAACTAATATATCTAAACCTGACTAGATCCAATATTTGCTATGCTTTGTAGATTCTCAACTAGTTCGTGTATAATTCGAAGCAGTCCCATATGAATGATGCACTAAAGGTTGTGAAGTACTTAAAGGGATTTCAAGGTTTGGGAGTATTATTCTCTTGGGAAAGTAACATGGGGATGATAACATATAGTGATACAAATTATGCTACTTGCCCTATGAGTAGAAAATCTGTCACTAGATTCTACATCAAATTAGGCAACTCATTACTCTCTTGGAAAACAAAGAAACAATCAATTGTTTCTTTATCGTCCGTCGAAGCAGAATATCAGGCAATGGGTAAGACTAGCTTTGAGATAGTTTGGATTAGAGGATTACTTCAAGTCCTCGATGTATTGCTGCACTTAAACTTGTAGTAAATCTAGTTTTGCATGAAAGCACTAAACATATAGAAATTAATTGTCATTTCATCAGAGACAAAATTCAAGATGGAATAGTCAAAACAAGAGAGATAAGAACAACGAAATAGCCCGCAGACATCTTCAATAAACCCCTATGTCAAAGGCAATATGCATATCTGTGACGTCCTGAAATTCGAGCCCTTTGAGGGATGAATGAACGTGAATTTCGTCAATGCATTGTTGGTTGATCTCACTCAAATTGATCACTCCTAAGATACTGACCTTGAGGGGAAAGGCTAATGAGGACAGAACTCGTGCGATTAAAGAACTTGACCTGGAAAATGACTTGGCCATGAGACTTGCGTGAGGACGATCTTGTAGATAGGCAGGCCGATTTCAAGGGACGACTAGATGTCGATTCGCAGACAAAACATAATGGGACGACAGGTGATTCCGTTTACTGTTATCGAGCCCGCGAACGACCCTATGTTGATTCTCAAAGATCATGTTCTTTGAAATAAGAATCTATCATCCGCAATTTCATGTAGTCAAGAACGTCCATGTGTCAAGATGTCTTGAACGTGGTTTGGCACGAGTCGGTTACCCGTGAATCCTCGAAGTCACCTGTCAGTCTAAATTGTACCAAAATGGCATTCGGATGAAATTGACATGGCATGAGAATCCAAGATTAGACTTCGAATTTTCGAGAACGTCCGGATGGACTTTTGGACGATCTACTTCAATGGACGATAGTGCTAGTTAACCCGGGTATTTGAAAAAAGGATTTACGAACCGAGGAAACAAGCCCATGAGGACGTGAGCTGGGCAAGGTCAGTGTGGGCCTCATGCCTAAGGTGGGACAACCACCATAATAGACCCGAGACAAGCAAGTGAGCCCGTTGAACCCAACCAACTTGAGCCATTTCGAGCCCAACCAATTCCCAAGCCTGTTCCTATTCATTTCCTAGCCTGTTTCTTAGGCCCACCCTTCATTTCAGCCCAAGGGCAAATTGAAAAATGTGCAAGGTGGAAATGACCATTTTGCCCCTAGATATTTTGAGGGAAAGTCAAAAGAAGAGAGTGAAGATGATGTCACTTGCATGGGGAGTTGCAGCAAGCCATTAATGGCCTTAATGAGGCTTGAAAGCTAGCCCTCACATCACTCTCTCTCCCCCGTTTCAGCCCCAGACCGTCGACCCTCTCTCTCTCCCCTTGTTTCCCTTCCTTCCTTCTTCTTCTCCTGCAGACCTTCCTCCAAAAACTTGAGTTGTTTGTTGTCTTCCCATGCGAATCACTACTCGTGCCACCCACCATCATGCTCAGAAGGCCCAAACCGTACGGACCAAGGTGGTTGTTCGCCAGTCGGAGCCGTCGCTGACCCGCCGACCAACCAGAAGCCATCGCCGGCCAACTCGCCTGGCCCTACACTGCTTCGCCTTTTCAACTGTTTTCCTCCTATTTCGACCCAACCTCCATCTAGCTCAGCCACCGGCTGCTCCCCCTTGACCCCCAGGTGCTATTAGTCGCTAGCCAGCAACTCACTGGAGCTCCAGCCAGCCCGTTCAGCTTATTTTCTCCTCCGACAGTCTAGTTTTCTAGTGTTGCAGAGGGAGTCTGAGTTTGTTGTTGCTGTTTCAGCCTTGGGACCACCTTGGATCATTGTGGTTGAGGTCCCCGTGCGTCGCCTTTGTCGCTGCCGCAACGTTCGTGTCTCTAGCCTACTTAACAGGTGAGTTTAGCTCTTAATCCTTCGTTTAGTGCTTAAACTTGTTTAGGGTTGGTTTAGTTAGGGATAATTTTAGATTAAGGGGTTTAATTAAGTTGTATTAGCAATAAGATATGTGGTTAGATAGATGGTTAAGATTAGTTTAGGTTAATCTTGCTTTTTGTTAATTAATTGTGGTTTGTGTTTAATTAAGCATGTTTTGCATTAATTAATTGATTGTTTGTCTTAATTAATGATTTGCTTAATTTCTGAATTTAATTTATTAATTATTGAATTCTAAAATTATACTATTCATATTGCATTGTTCACAAATTAATGTTCACGTGCACTGTTCATGCGGTATTGTTCATCCATAAGCGAAAAATTGTCTAATTTCATGTGTGTTGATCTTATGAGGTGAATTGGATGTGTAAATGCATGGACATCCGCATGAATCATATGGTTTCCACAAAAAAAGGGAAAATGATTTGTCTGAGGGACATTAGAAATGGACCCCTTTTATGAGAAAATGATTTGAGATTGTATATGCAAGCATGTGTGCATTGGCTAATGCTCAAAGATAAAAAGTAGGTTGTGGTGGTATGCTTGCATGATCACTAAGTTGAACCCGCCACCCCGACAGGAGTTCGGGGAGTGATAGTTTGATTTACCCGTCGCCTCAATAGTAATTCGGGTGGTGATAGTCCGATTTATCGGAAACCCGACAAGATTCAGTTGTAGCCCTGAGGGGCTATAATAATCGGAACACGTGTGGATGCAAGAGTGTATGAGAAACATGGCATCATTAGTTCCGATTATGCATGAGCTGATCACATTGTTTATGGCACGCATGCATGAATCGATAACGTGCAGAGTGTGGCAATGGCCAGGTGAGATCACTTGTGACGCGACTCGTATATGATTGATAAACTACATCATCTAATGGCCATGTGCATTGCATGTATTGTGTTGAGCTATAACGTGCAGGGTACGGCATACCGGGTGAGGTTACATGTAAACTGACTATTTGATTGTTGGTTGGCCTTGGTTGTTATTATTTGTTGGTTGTTGGTTGTTGATTTGCTTGTGGGGTGATTATGGAGAGATACCCCGAGTTGAGTTAGTGTATTAACCGGAGCTTAGGGGGAGGACTTGCTGAAATTTTATCTCACTGGTTATTGCATAACCACTTTCAGGCCCTTAGAATGGCGCACCCGCTAGTGCGATTCGGGATCCCTAAGGAATGAGAGATTGTTATGACGCGCCACCGCTTCCCAGGTCGGGTGCATCTTTATGAGAAATATCTCTCCACCATCTAGGTGGATGAGGGACCGAGGCAATGGATACCCCATCAGTTCCTGGTGTGGTTCATCCGAGAGGAAAATGTGTTGATCGGTCCTCTGCGAGGTTTTGATAGGTTGCCCGGTAGGGGCCCCGAGGACGCCGATTGGGGTCCCATGGAGCTAGAACCTCCTGACGGTGCAGTGGAGAATCCTACCTTCTCTTCACCAAAGATCGACCCGAATGCCTTCGACTACGACCCAACGAAGCCTGAGTCTGATGGGTTCGAGTGATAGGGGTGCCAAACCCAAGGGTTCGTTTGGTATAGTTGGATTAGTCTAGCCTAGTTTCTTCTTGGTCTGGCTTAGAGGATGGATCGGCCCCTCTAGTGGGCTTATTATTTGGAAACGATCCTCCGTTTGTTAATCCAATAAAAATGTATATTCGAGTAGTTGCTGTGGTTTTTGCTGTTCATCCCTCTATCATTGTTTGATTGCTTGATTGTCTGTTTGACTGGGGGATGTTTCGTATTCCACTTGCACGTAATGAAAGATTAAAATGAATGGTCGTCGATGAGTCCTGGGACATCGCTTTCTATTGACCAAGGGAAGGGGTTGTTGCGTGCTCGGGGTTCGGGGCGTGACAATATCTATAAGCAAGCTAACCAAAAGGATAAAGGAGCTTTGAAGGAATTGGTGAGGAATGCAAACACACAAAAGAGAGAATATATTACTCAAAATGCCTTGCAAGAGCCTTAGGTCAGGGAGAGGGCCTCACGCCACATGTAGGCAAAGAACCTTAGGCCATAAAGGAAGCCACCAAGTGCAAAGGTGAGCGTTAGGGAAGCCACTTTAAAAGCATATAAAGAGATAGAGAGAGTTTTAAGCTTAGCCTAGACTGATTCATCTCGATCCAAATACTGATTCCAATTGATGCTAATTAGCTCATTGAAGCTAGAATATTGTGTGTTAGGTAATTGATTTTTATCTTTGTTCTACATATCTCTTTTTTCTTAATTAGATTTATCCTATGCACTATAAATAGGACTGTAATTATACAATATTGATATGAGTAGCAATATACATTTTTTGAATTCCTGATCGCTTTCTATCACCCAATTCTCTAACAATTTCATTGAACAAAATGATTAGGCGTCGTTGTTAATTATCTATCTTCAACTTTTAAGTCCATCAATATCTTTGAAATTTGGTGTTGTAAGGTCATAAGTTAAATGGCTACAGAACTATCAATTTTAGTTCCTACGTCATTGGATCTCAATTTGACATGTCTTTCGTAGAGGAAAGGACTTACTAAGGTCATATTTTTTTCATCTAGTTAGATAGATAGTTTGACAATCCAAATATAAGTTTGACCGAGAAATTTTCTATACCTAAAAATGGTCCTATCTAAGATCATATGCATCCATGCTCATCATCTCATGACATGTGGTATGTCTAAAAAATTAGAATTAGCAATACCCATTATTTCCTAACATGTTATATATAAAAAGAGGGAGTCAGATACAGCTGGACTATGTTATACATGAAGAATTGTTAGGTGTGCTCGTATTATCTATTAAAATCAATGTGAACTGTTACATTGGCAAAATCCGCATGGTCATAATAAACCAACCTTTTGAAAATTTCCAAAATCCTTCTAGAATATATAGAGCATTCACCTAATAATTTCTACTACGTGAAGAATTAGTTTTGCATGTTACTATTTCAAAAATCCAGTAACTTAACAAGAGAGACCTTGGAAAGTGTTCTTGACAGGTATATATGTGGTAGAAATACTTAAACGATTCAAAGAATGCTTTAGATGATTGAAATTTCAAAGATGATCACATGATGCACGACATCATTTTCAAATTCATAAACTCGTAATGTCAAAAAACATGACATGTCCAGAATTGTTAGAGTAAGAATGATGATTAAGACAGGGCATAAATCTAATTTAACCATGAGGCAAAATTTTGCCATAATCTAATCCAGGAGAGGTGAGATATAAATGTTTTAATGCAAATATAAAAAACATTGGACTAATATATAATGATGAACGTATACTATGAGGTTAATTAGTGTATTGAAAATGGCAATACCTCCTTGTGATAACTTAGCAACACTTTTCAACAAAATACAAAATGCTGCATTCAAAATAGCATCACAATAATTCATATATTGGATAATTTACCAAACTTGAGAGATATTTACCCCCGCACTTTACAGGCAAACTACATGTTCACTGCTAGAAATGAAATCTTATGTATGGGAAAAACTAACCTGCATTAGCACAAGAATTATTAAATACATTTGGCAATTTATCAAATCGACTAGAATTGATCAACCTCAAATTTCAAAAGCAAGCACCATATTTACTAGAGAAAATTGATAATTACTAATCCATTGAAAATTTACTAACATAGAGTAGTGCGTTAACTGCAAATATATTTGCTTACGAAATGTACTAGACAGTTATATCTACCTCATATGCAAATAAACAATCAATTGAAAAGGTTAGTAGCTTAAAGTAGTATGATGGAGGAAGAAAGAGTGGTACACATCAAATAGTCCAATAAGCGGATTCATAAGATATGGGAAAATTAGTCCAAAAAATATAAACCTTTTGATTGTGCTAATTAAATTTTGAATCTTTTCACGATTTACTAATCAAATCAATCTACTTAATTTTGGCAGGAAATCACGATGTGAATAATTTTTTAATCATATTTTCATAATTTTTGAATTTTTGAATTTACCTTTTTTATTTTCTTCTCTTTTCCTTATTTTATTTTTTTCCCTTTTTTCTTCTTTTCATTTCTCCATTTTTCCTCACCTCCCCTTTTTTCAATAAAGAAGCCCCGCTCCCAACCATTGCCATGCCTCATTGATGGATCGAATAGGTCATCATCAACTTTATAATGTTTTAATAACGGCTCACGCTTTTTTAATGATCTTTTTTATGGTTATGCCGGCGATGATAGGTGGCAAGGGCCGCGAGGCTAGCGACCTTCGCTATTCTTCGAGCCGATGAGAGCCTTTTTCTTTTTCTAAAGGCTAAAAAAAAGGCTCTCATGCTAACATTGCCCGCTAAGGTGAGGGTGAGGGCTCGCTAACACAAGCCCAAGCTTCGGGCCACCCCTTGCATCATTTGATGGCCCACAAGGCTGAAAAAAAAAAAAAAAGTTCTTTCTATGCTGGACTTGGGTGGAACCGGTAGACATTTGAAGACGCACGCTTTCAATTAGAAAGTCAAGCGCAGTGAATAATGTGCTTTTCTTATCTAAGCCGCAAGACAATTGACCACCGATGAGACTTGGGTTAACGACCTCTATTGACCACCGATGAGACTTAACGAAGGGAAAAAGGGAAACAAAAAAGAATAGAAAGAAAAATATTAAAATATTATTAAAAATTATCTATATTAGTATTGGTCATGCCATGTAGGACATGTGATGCCCACGTCAGCAGTTTTTGGCCAAATTGATCGGATGGCAAAACGTAAAAATGATTAGGACTTAATTGACAAAATTGAAAAAATTATGATTAAATTGACAAAACAACAATAGGTTGAATCTTACCAAAAAAAAAAAAAAAAAAACAATAGGTTGAAGAATTTTTTGGACAATTTTTCCATAAGAAATGTGGATAGGACATGGTAACGAAAATAATTTTTTCCTGCTTAAGGTGAACATAATAACGGTTTGGTGTTAAATCTATCACATCATGACAACTACAACACTTTTTTTTTTTTTTTTTTTTTGGTTGAACGCTTGTTTGTTTTTCAACTTAATGTAAGTGTTATCTAACAAATGTATAAATATTGCACATATTCAACGTGCTAGGACGTGGTTTGATGCAACTTACACATAACAATTTTAGCTGTGAAAAAGAGGCTGCAACTTTTAAAGAAGTTCGACAAGCACCTCAAGCGCAACGTCTCCCCAACTATAGTTAGCTTGTAGCAGATTTCATAAAGCTGCCTCACCCTACTTTTAGATGCCGCAATTTTAAGATGTAAATTTCCAAATATATGAATCACAACACTTCATGTGCAACTATATAGGACAATAGAGCTACCATTCAGTCATAACTATAGCAAATGGGATCTAAATAGTACCCACCATGCTGAACCAATGCATAAGATAGCCAGATTTTGATAGAATTGGTCGATTTGGTCAGGCAAAAGACCACCATGAAGAGCGATAGTTTTAATGGATTATGCTCACTAATTTACCATACAATCTATTTCAAACCTAAAAACTGAAAATTTTGACGGGGAAGATTAAAGTGTGATCGAAGTTTACTGGTAAACAACATAAAAGTTTTTGGTCGGAAAAGTGAGCAGTTTCAATCGCTCCACTTCCTTCCCTCGGTTGGTTTCCTAAATGCTGAGTGCTCAGGACAATAGCACATCCTAGGACTGCACACGCATGCATTATAGAAATCACCTGAGTCACAGCAAATATCTAGCCGAAGAGAAGTACTGCTTGCTAATGTTAATGAGATCTTAAGTACACAAAATATCTTAAGAGTTCCCGGTAAGCCATCGCGTCACTAGAGTTCAGAGCACTTAGAAAAAGCAAATCTTATCACTTCAGGTGGTCATATATATATTCCAAGATCCACTACTACTTAAAGATCTCGAGGGCTTTTAATAACCTACGGAATTAAGAGGGGTGAATTATGGAGAGCTAGCGCAGTTTTTCTATTCAGTTTTATAACGAGGCGTACTCCAAACACAAAAACTCAAAGTGACATGATATCAAATGATGGATCCGGGGCAAACACTTATAATATATGTTCTTCCACAAGAGTTAGATACATATAATTGTCACGAGATCACACGTTGCCACTTGTCCCAGTACGGGAAAATGGATGTTACATTCATCCTATGCACGCGAGACAGTCAAAAAAGCTGTTGCAGATGGAGCGCAATACCATCGAGTTCTTTTAACATTGGATTTATTAAGCCGAAAAGATTTGCCATTCATAGTTCAAGGGACATGCGACTCTTGATCGGGAGCCACCTGTCGTCCATTAATGTGGGAGGCACAGAACATTTGTGCCGTGATAGGTCGCTAAGCGAATGGATTCACATCACCCTCTCGACGTCTGATAAAAAAAGTAAGGCTCCGTTCGCTTCGAGTAAAATAATTTCCGGGAAAACGTTTTCCGGATTTTCCAGCGTTCATTTCACGGAAAATGAATTCCTTGAGGAAAATGTTTTCCATGAAAGGAAAAAAGTCTTCTAGATTAGGAGACTTGATTTCTCTTATCTCACACTTCTACAAATCCTCACTTCCTCCTCCCATTTCTTCTTCTTCTTTTCTTTTTTTATTTGAATTATTTTTTATTTTCTTTTTCTTTTTTAATTTGAATTATTTTTAAATTCATTTTTCTTATCTTTTTCTTATCTTATCTTTTTCTTTTTTTTTTTTCTTTTCTTTGTTTCCCATTTTGTTCTTTCTTGGCTAGTCGTCGACCGTTGCCAGGCAAACCTCGAGCTCGTCGATCTCAAGTTCGTGCTATGCACTCTTGTTTATCCTTTTCTTTATTTACTATACCATGCAGCTATACATTGCTCAAGCAGAGGGCTCTACATGCTTTACTTCTTTTTTCTTTTGTTTATTAGAATACAAAAGACACAATGGGAGAATAGGTCACTCAACATTCTCATTAGGGCTGTATATGCTTTGCTTCTTTTTAAAATCTATACGAACATTTTTTAGAGTAGATGAGCATTCGGTGACAATGAGAGAACAAAGATATAAAACAAGTTTGCCTGGATTTAAAGGCAAGTTCATATTTTATGGATTTATAGGTCGGTAAGTGATGCATGCCTAAGTGATGAAGTCTTAAAAAATATTTTCCTTACCAAATATCGGAAAATATTTTCCGAAACATTTTCAGGTTTTAGCCGAATACCAGAAAATATTATCATTTTCTTAGAAAATGACTTCTGGGAAAATGTTTTCCGGAAATGGTCCATTTTTCGCGAAACGAACAGACCCTTAAACAACAAACGTCTAAAAACCTACAGAAAAAATATAAAACCTAATTTATTTAAGAAGCTCGAATGCATGGTGGGATGTTCAAGTGAAAGGGGAAGAGAAAGTCTCTAATAAGTAAGTTTGGCAGAAAATATTGATAAATGTAGAAATCATCTGACTAGGTGTTGATCTTTCGGGTGCACAGTCTGTCTGTGCTGCACCACCTAACCAATTATTTTGGGTGATCATAATACTCTACATCAAGGCCCAAGATGGTGTGGTCTTTCTCCTCTATATATACTTCATGGCCTGCGTGACAAGAGTTCACACAGCACAGCACATCACTGAGGGCTAGAGACATAACTAGGGCATCCTGTGTTGAGCTGCGAAATCTTTCATTCTCAAATATTTCCTTCAGTTGAGCTGCCACCCTTGATTTCCTGAGAAGTAGAGAGAGGGATAATGGCCATTTTCTCGACCGATAATCCCTGGGCTTTTGCCTTTGGCCTCCTAGGTATATAGTTTTAGCTTGACATGATCTGACTTGTAATCTTATTTAGTATCTTCATTAAACTAGGGTTAACATGCATATTATACTTGTGCCATCACTAACCCCTATCTCATCAAGATATTGATTTCCTCGGAAGGCCATGGACTGATTCATTTGTCATTTTTTTTAATAATTCTTTGTCCCAGGTAATCTCATATCTTTCGTGGTCTTTTTGGCCCCAGTGTAAGTTCATCCTCTTGATCAACTTTTTGTTTCGCTTAACAGAAGCGTCTGGAAGTATGAACATGAACGAGTGGCTAATAGGATTCTTGCAATCCTTTTCTTGCTTATGTTGGCAGACCAACATTTTATAGGGTATGCAAGAGGAAGTCGACCGAAGGGTTTCAATCAGTTCCGTACGTGGTTTCTTTGCTCAGCGCCATGCTCTGGCTATACTACGCGTCCATCAACTCCGAGTCCAATGATTTCCTTCTCATCACTGTCAACTCAGTGGGATGTGTCATAGAGACCATCTACGTTGCTCTCTACCTTGTTTATGCTCCTAAAAAAGCCAAGGTACGAACTTACCTATACAATCACATATAAATGATATAGTCACAATTCATACCTGGTTGATATGTAACGACATAAGTTGTTAAAGAAGGTATTTTAATGATAATGCTTGAATGCACGCATTCATGCAGATATTTACAGTGAAGCTGATGGTGACGGGCTTTGGAGGGTTTTGTTCCTTTCTACTCTTGTCCCGCTTCTTAACAAAGGAATCAACCAGGGTCCAACTTCTTGGGTGGCTTTGTGTTGGATTCTCCATCATCGTTTTCGCAGCTCCTTTAAGTGTTATGGTAAATCATTGGAGTAATTCTTGATTTCTTATTTTTTAAATTTTCCCTATTTATACTTTTCTTCATGCACAATGCTACTAAGTTAGGTGAGACAAGTTTTGCATGACATTTATTTTTGACAAATATTGTGCAGAGAATGGTGATCCGAGCCAAAAGCGTAGAGTTCATGCCCTTCTCTCTCTCATTTTTCCTCACTCTCAGCGCTGTAACTTGGCTCCTCTACGGTATATTCCTCAAGGACATCCACATTGTGGTATGCATCGACTTTCAGCAAATACTAATGCTAAAGTGTTTTCTATTACCCAAAGAAAAAAGTTTGTCGCGGAGACTACAGTTTAGATATCGCTTTATTTTCTGATATACATTCATTAACACAAATATGATCATTCATATAGGTTCCAAACATACTAGGTTTTATCCTTGGAGTGCTTCAGATGGGACTGTATCTGATATACAGGAAGAGGAATGTGATGGTCTTAGAGGAGCCCCATTATTTAGGTGGTGCAAAGTCAATTACCGATACTCAAAGTTGCAATGTCGCCTCTGATGATGTCGCCATCGATGTTGATGAGGTCAAGGAGAGGAAAGATGATGTATACGAGGGTGAGAAAAGCTTTGAAGCTTCAGATAATGGACCAGTGGTGAATATTTCATGTGAAGTTTAACATGGGTTAAGTCGCTGCATATGTCTCTGCTGTTGTCTTTACAGTAGCTAGTTAAGCTAATTTACTTCTTTCTTCTTTGTTGTTAATGTACGCATCGTTACTTGTATATGCAAGTGGTGATTAAGAGCGCATGCATAAGTGCTCTGGAATTGCAATGTTTCATCTAGCATTTAAAATCATTCTGGTCTCGTTCCTCTTGTTAATGAACTCATTCTACTGTCTTTTTAATCCGTATTTTGAAAAAAAAAAAAATTATCTAGGTTGCTTTGTCTCGAATTAGAAATGGTAACTTTGCCTCGATTCACCTGTGAAGATCATGATTCGTGACTAGAATCGAAATTGGCCGTCAAAGATGCCTGTCATGATCTTCCTCCTTTAAAAGCAGAGAAGCCCACTCTTTGGAAGACTAATAATCAAACATATCATCGTAAAGTCATTTAGTGAGCAACGTTTCAATAAAAGCGATTTAACGACTTAATTGATGGCATTAATAACTGCCTAGATGGCATTAAATAACATATCTAGCACCATTTAGTGCACATAAACCACCAAAAGCATTTCCGACACCACTTCTGACAATATTTGAGTGAGATGGGCGGCATTTCTTAATGTTGGGAAAAGATCTTGGAAATGTGTAACTTATTGAAGGGCGTGTAAGTCGGTGCTCGAAACATGACTTGAGCTCGATCGGATATTTGAGTTTTACCAAGCTCGACTTGAGCTTAAAGAAACTCGATTTTTCAGAGCTTCGCAAAGCTCGAATATCTTGGATTTTCATATATGTTTGAATATTGTATAACCGTAAGGATCTTTATGTTTGATTTTATCACAATTACAATTGCAAGCTTGAGCATGACTTAATATAAGATTCGAGTAGCTGGAGCTCGACTCTAGATCAAACAAGTTGATTCGATCGAGTAATATATCCTCGAACCGAGGACCAGCTACATACTCATGAGTAACTTGACTCAGTTTATAGAGATGAACACAAGAGGCTTGGGATGATTACTATCGTGCCCAGGCAATATTTTCTTCCACCCTCGGCGGAGAAAACTTTCTTCAATCAAACTTCTTATCGATTGTTTACCAAGATGGACATTTTGATGTAGTTCGTAAGTAGGAAAACCCAGTTTGTAATGAAGTCTTTTCTCATAGAACTAACTCGGAGATTTGCTTCGGAAATGATGCATTTAGCGCGCAACAAGAAAGCAACGCATTATGGGCAACTAAAAGGAAAAGGAAAACACCCAAAACTAAGCACATTCGTGGGCCGGTCATTGTCTTGGTCTTCGTTATACATTAAGGTTGGACACGAGGATTCACGTACGGAGACGGCCGTTCGGTACAAAGGTAGGCACGAATTAAAAATTGACATGAATTTTAGTAAACCGGCTAATTAGACGCAAATATAATCGACGAAGACGTGGCCTTAGTCCGATTAAGATCCACTGCCTAACTACATCCTCTTTTGGAGGTCTCTATCATCTACTTAGATTTTTTCGTCTGCCTTGGGACCTTATCGTGAATCATTGAATTATCTCCTTGCTCTTGAAACTCGGTTTGATTAAGACACTTAAAGGAAAAATGTGTGTGTACGTTAGTGATATTATGAGATCTACTTAAGTATGAATATCTCTCAGGGTCATGTATATATCTCATTTAATAATGCATATCCTTAATTGATATGTTATCTTCAATAGTTATCACATAAGACCTATAAATAGGCTGATGTAATTCTCATTATGAATATATTGAAATAAACTAAAATATCTCGATTCTCTTCTATTGAGAACGCGAATATATGAAGAGAAAAATAGAGAAGAAAACAAATGAGAATCTTTATGTGGAAAACCCTTCCTAAAAAATTAGGAAAAATGGAAAAATCACGGTGCCGCACTAAACAATCTTGCACTACCGGTATCAAAATTACAAGCTCTAAGGTTAGAAGCTTCAATGTTACAACTACAAAAGATATTGCCCCTACATATAGCAGGAGTTTAGGGCATACATAATTAATATGAAAAATTACATGTATGCAATTAGCAGCAATAAAAGCCTTATTGACTACTTTAACATTATAGAATTGGTAATTGCCTAAAATAAATTGCTTCTATGCTTGAATATTATTTTCCTATATTAGACTTCATAACTCCATCATTTTCTGCATTTTTATTTCTAATTGTGTAGTTAATAAAGTCCTTTGTCAGAGTTGGACAAAAGCTTATATTTGAATTTTCTAATTCCCCCCTCGTGTAGAGTGGAAATATGCAATTGGGGAAGTAAATGTTGGAGATACTATTGCTCCTAATTGATATGATGAAGATATATTTGGCACTAATTGATATCATATATTCAATATGATTCCCTTGATTAATACTATATATTGTGGAATCATTTTTTTTTTCATTTCTGTATATTCATACCTAGATTATCCAGGCTCTATGGGCCATAAATAGAGGTTGTACACATACATCTTTGATATGAGAAAGCAATACACCTTTCTACCTTTTTCTTCCTCCATCTAGCTTTCCATCGGTTTTATTTTGTGACATGGCATCAAAGCCTCTCACTCTAAACTAGCTTCCACATGTCATTCTTTACCTTGCAAGAAAAATGCCTAAAAATTATAATATCATTTCTGGTGCATCACATAACCCAAATGACCCACCTTTGGATCCACGCATCGATATACCAACGTGACTGAAGAGAACCGGACAAAAGAAGGGCAATACATGCAGCTGCATTAGGTTCAACAAGTAGGGGTGAGCATAGTCTGGGTTGGGCCAATATCCACCCCTAACTCTAGGACCAACTTGCACAGTGTTGGTCCTCAATTTTTGGGACCAATGACTGATCTTATTGAGCTTGGAACAAAGAACCAGACCGACTTAATGGGTTCATTCCGGTTCCAGATTCAACCCAAGACCAACCAATAATTTTTTTTGTTTCATTTCATGTACTCCTTAAAAATGCAAACCTATCATTTCAAATTACATATCCATCGACAATGCGACGTTATGCAACCAAACTATAAATCGCAATACATATTTAACAAATTTAAGATAGGGCAACAATAGAAATTTCACACCTACTAAAAGCAAGAAATCATCAAAACAATTAAGATCGCTCATAGAGTTATGGGACAAGATGGGAAGTTCCTATAATCATCTATCAATAATACTCATAACACCATATGCAAAGGCATTATAAACAATATATTATATATAATATATACAATCAAGGTTGGTTCAGGTTAGATTGACCTTAAATTCCCAAGACCGAGGATCAACCTACATAATACTGGTCCAGGGATCTTAGGACTAAGGACCGACCTAATCTCCTTAAAAACCGAACCAGGATTGGCAGGGTTGGGCCGTTCTACGGTTGATCCAGTGTTGATCCTAAACCGATGCTCACCCTTATCAACAAAGGCAACATTTCCCAAGGACAGTTCTTGTTCAGGCTTATTCCAAAGTTGTTTTTCTCATGCCCATTCATCTAGTGGGTTCCCATCCAAGTTTAGCCCATACAAGGCCGAGCAAATCCATCAAGCCTAGCCCAAGCGGTTTCTGTGGAGAATATGGGCCAGGAGGAGGTCCACATCTCACTACTAAGCCCAATCCAGTTCTTGGACCGGGTTGACATTTTTCGAACCAAATTGGTTCAGGTCTGTAGGGTTATAGGGCAAACCCAGCTCTAGTTTTCAGCCCTAGTTTTTTTCCTTTTGCAGGGACCGCGGACGGTCAGTCGGAACCCAAAATCCCTCTTTATACCTATGCTGTTAATAGCTTAGAACCCCGTCTAATCTCCTTATAACTCTCGAGATTAGAGAACCATTATGTTTGGTCTTGAGAGCTCCGGCGAGCATGTCATGAAGGAAAAGGATGGGTTTATTGATGGCACCATATCGATGCCGTCCGATGAGCAGCTTGCACGACATTAAAGGAAGTGTAACCAACTCGTTTGGACGTGGTTGACAACTGCATTAGTCCCAGGGTGGCCGTCGGTTTTTTATTTTATTTTATATATTGAAGATGCAAGACAGATATGGGAGAACATTCGAGAGATGTACAATAAACTCAATAAAGCCAAATTTTTTTACCTAACTCAAGCCCTATTAGAGTTAAAACAGGGCAACCTTTCGATAGCCTTCATTTTCAACTGGTTGTCAGTGATTTGAAATTAACTAGAGATGACCGAAGAAAAGCTTAAAGATCCCAAAGTAACCCTAGCACAATTTCGAGAAATCGAAGAACGGGATTATGTAACGAGGTTTTTTCTCTTATTAAATGAAACCTACTCACCTTTTCGAAGCCAGATTCTCACCATGGATCCAATTTCCCCGCTCAGGAGAATTTATCAGCTCACTATGCAAGAGGAATCCCAGCGATCGCTTCGGCAGAGTATTTGATGGCCGACAACTGTGTTGTTCTTGCAGCAAAGGTGACGCTGGAGCAGCGTAGCGCTGTGGCCAAGTCTGGCCATGGAAGCTTCACTCGCTTTGGCACGAAGCGAGGGTCCCAAGTGAGGAAGACGATGGCTCCTTTTTTAGAATGGATGGCCACGATTTAATCGTGCAGTTTCAATGTGATGGTCCAAGACGCACAAGATCTTTAGTTCAGATGAGAGGCCATGATTCAAACATGGGATTAGATGGTCCAGGATATGCAGCGCAATCTGATGGCTCCTCTTTCATCTTAGCCGCACCTAAATCAGATGGCGCATCTCACACCACGTTAGCCCTTGCGTGGAAAACATCCAACGGCTGAGATTCCACCACGTCATCCAAATTAAATGGCCAAAATTCCAACAAAAGCAAAGGTAAATTTTGTGATTATTATAAATGCCCTTACCATACCAAGGAAAATTGTTGGAAATTACATTGGAAGCCAACATACAAGGAAAGGAGGGAACAAAATATTTCATTTGCAACAAATGCTAAGGTTAATTAACCTATTAATCAGAATCAATTCGAACAAATTATGAGAGCTCAGAATCAACTGGGAATCCAAGACAAGTTAGTTAGCTTTGTGGGTGTATCCTATTGCTTTGTGGGTGTATCCTATTGCCTAATGAACTCTATTTCAACTAAAGGCATGAATTATTGATTCAAATGTTAATAATCACATAGTTTGTGATGTATGTTTTCTCTTCCATTTTTGTATAGTCACTCATAATTAGGGGTGTTAGAATCGAACTGAAACCAAAATCGGAACCGAACCAAACCGAATTGAAATTTCATGCAATTTTGGTTCAGTTCAAATAACCAAAATGTAAGCCTTCTTTTCTTCAATTTGGTTTGGTTTGATAAACCAAATCAAACTGAAATTCTCAACAAAACTTAAACCTCAACTTAAAATCTCTCTTCTTTCTCATCATTTATTTAGTTCGGTTTCAATAAGCAAGGTAAAAACAGGAAAACTAAAAAACCGAACCAATAACTTGGTTCAGTTCGTATTCGGTTTAGGACAAATTTGATTCGATTTGGGTTTTCAAGAAAACCAAACTATTGACACCCCTACTCATAAAT
This sequence comes from Eucalyptus guilfoylei, assembly GCA_016097605.1. NCBI lineage: Eukaryota > Viridiplantae > Streptophyta > Magnoliopsida > Myrtales > Myrtaceae > Eucalyptus > Eucalyptus guilfoylei. The sequence continues at coordinate 39,452,516 of CM027861.1, forward strand.
ACTTCGATTTGCCTTCCAAATGGAAGTAACACAGTCGTTACTAAGATCGGAAATAGCCAACTCAATCCATTCATATTTTAAAATAATGTCCTCCACATCCTTGATTTTCAATTCAATCTCATTTTGATTTTCAAATTCAATGAAGACAATTCCTATCAATTCATTTTTTATTCTGATCTATATTTCTTTGAGGCCCTTTTGATTAGGAAGTTGATGGTTTCGGTAAAAATCATGATGGGCTCTATTTTTGGGCCACAAATATTGATTCTTTTTTTTGCCTTTGAATAAGGCCACCTCATGTAATGCGAATATCAAAAATAATATTTTATTGTCTCATCAACAATTTGGACACAAAGCTTGTTTTCCTCACCCCAAGTGCTTTATATGTCCTTTGACCAAATAATCATGACTACCTTTCCCTCAAAGCAAATTACGTACAAATGATGCATTTCTCTCTTGCATATAGATATATAGATATTTGGGGACCATATCACACACCACATCATGATGGGTCTTTTTTTTTTTTTTTTTTTTCACAATTGTAGATGATTATACACATGCAACTCGGGTGTTTCTCATGCAATCTAAGGCCCAAATCCTTTTCCATCTTACGAATTTTCTTATATTGATGAAAAATCAGTTTCATAAATCCATTCGACGTGTTCACATAGATAATGCTCGTGAATTTTTTAACCATGAATGTTTCTCACTCTTCACCTTCAATGACATCCTTCATGAAAGTTCATGTGTATACACTCCTTAACAAAATGGGATCATCGAAAAGAAACGTCATCACCTCTTAGATGTTGCTTGTGCTCTCAAACACTAAGCTTCCATTCCTAAAATATTCCGGGGTGACTATGTGATTACGGCGGCCTACCTAATCAATTGAATACCTACTCGGATCCTGGATGGATGAACTTCTTTTGAGCTACCCTTTGGCCAAAAAAGGAAAAAAAAAAAAAACCTAATACCTAACACCTTAGTGTTTTTTTATGCTAATGTTATGTGTCTATCGTGGGCTCTTGGGACAAATTGGGTAACCATGCCTCAAATGCATATTTATGGGATGCCCTACTCTTCAAAAGAAATATTTTGTTTTGGATCCATCGATTGGGCGATTTTTTGTTAATAAAGATGTTATTTTCATGAAGATGTTTTGCCTTTTCAAGATGAAAAATCTTGAAAGAAACCGTGGGAGAAATTACCCATTGTCAACCATTCTTGAGTGAGGAAGACTATCAACTTCGCAGCTGTTTATTGTTCCTCGAGTCACACCTCCTGCAGCTAACATTCATCTCAGTTCACCACTGAAGATAAATAGAGAGATGCCGACATTATTCTCCGAGGACTATGGTTTCTTCTACAAATTCATCGGGCCGTACTTCTCATGAGCCCATTAACAATAATCAGTCTAATTTGGCTCCTCCTTGACGTTTAAGATGTGCAACACGACCACCCACATGGATAAAGGACTATATTTGCTCTGCTTTGAACTCATCTAGTACACATTATCCCATCTCCTCTTATGTTTACTATGCTCGTCTGTCACCAAAACAGATGTGTTGCTTTAGTAAAATATCTGAAAAACATGAGCCGTCCTTGTACAATGATGCTATCAAGGAGTCTCCCTAGAAACAAGCCATTGCGGATGAATTGCGAGCACTAATGGAGAATAAAACCTAGGATTTCATTTTTTTACCACCGCATCAGCAACCTATTGGGTGTTAATGGGCGTATAAAATCAAATATAAGGCAGATGGTTCCATTGAACATTATAAGGCAAGACTCATAGCTAAGGGATTTACATAGCAAGAAGGTTTTGAAAATTAGGAGACTTTTTCTCCAGTAGCAAAGGAAGTTATTGTTCATTCTTTTCTCTCTGTTGCTACTCTCCATAATTAGCCTTTGCATCAAATGGATGTTCACAATGTTTTTCTCCATGGAGATTTAGAAGAGAAAATTTATATGGATATTCCACTAGATTTATGCAGTCAGAGAGAGAATTGAGTACGGCGTTTGTGAAAATCCCTATATGAACTCAAGCAAGCTTCCCATCAATGGTATCCCAAATTTACCGCTGCATTCACAATGGCAGAATTCAAGTAGTCAAACACACAACTATGGCCTATTCACTTGGAACCGAGGGACATCATCCATTTATTTATTAATATATGTTGATGATATACTTATCATGGAGAATGATGACTCTATCATCACAAAGTTCAAGAAATACCTGCATCCCACTTTTCACATTAATGATTTTGGATCTCCTAAATATTTTCTCGAGATGGAAATCGCACAATCAGATGAAGGAATCAGCCTCAGTCAGCACAAATTTGTCGTAGAGATTATCTCGGAGGTAGGACTATCAGGTTCCAAACCAGCAATCATCCCAATTGAGCAGACTGCCAAGTTGACAACGTCTGTATATGACAAAGGATTGTCACTATTGAATGAGGATCCTTTACTCAAGGACCCCTCTATATATCATAGACTTGCTAGGAAACTCAATTATCTCACCATGACTAGACCCGGCATATGCTACTCGATAGAAATTCTCAATAAATTCATGCATGGCCCAAAATAGTCTCACATGAGTGTAGCGTTGAAAGTGGTAAAGCACTTAAAAGGATATCCAACATTGGGAATATTATTGTCCCAAGATAACAACATGGACATGACGGCATATCATGACATGGATTATGCCATTTGTCCTATGAGTAGAAAATCTATTACAAAATTTTTGTGTCAAATTGGAAAACTCATTGCTCTCATGGAAAACAAAGAAACAATCAATAGTTTCATTACCATTCGCTAAAGCAGAATATTGAGCAATGGTGAAAACTAGTTGTGAAATTATCTAGATAAGAGGATTGCTTCGAGTCTCGGTATATGACAATGATGTTGTGCTTAAACTCATAGTAAATCCATTTTTTTATGAAATAACGAAGCATATAGAAATCGATTGTCATTTCATCAGAGACAAAATCTAGGATAGACTGATTAAGACAAAGGGAATAAGAACAACATAGTGGCCTGCAAAAATCTTCACCAAACCTTTGTGTCAAAGACAACATGTGTATCTACTAGCAAGCTAGGCATCCTTAATGTGTTTAGACCGCCAGCTTGAAGACGAGTGTCGGAGATACTATTACTCCTAATTGATATGATGAAGATATCTTTGGCACTAATTGATATAATATATTCAATATGGGTGTACACATACATCTTTGATATGAGAAAGCAATACACCTTTCTACCCTTTTCTTCTTCCATCTAGCTTTTCATCAGTTTTATTTTATGACAACAAATAAGGGTTTGGAAAGATTTGAACTTAAGACCTTCACTCTAATATTATATGAGACTTTATGAGTCCATTACTAACTATTCTAAAAACCTAAACTATTAGATGAAAACATGCTTTAAAAGTATATTTTAACACATGAAACTTGAAACCTGAAACTTGATATTAGGTTACTTGATTACACATGCATGTATGTTGCAACACAGCCTTACCACCAAGACCAATGACCCACGAATTAGCCACATGTGATCATACAAATTCCAAGATTGATCGGGGCACCCATTCATCATTGATCACCTAACAATAAATTATCAATTCTCCAAACAGTTAGAACGCAATTACAAGGGTCAGACGATAATGGTGGCCCATTCACACACTCCATGTGACGATGTCCGAGCACTTATTTCGGGACCGCACATCTCTTTTGGTTAAGGAGATGCTTGATGTCAGATGGAACTTATACTTTCTACTCTCATGCCATTTCCCTGTCACAATGCAATATGAATTTCGAGACTCGTTAGTTTCTCTCTCTTATCATTTTCTCTTCATTTCAAAGAAGTGCTTTGTTAAAGGCCTATTGCTTTCGACTCGGGAGAGTACACGATTCCAAAGTACAAATGGATGGTACTAATCCGAACTTCATTCGACGTCGAATTGTAATGTTTGACCAGCGTTGGCTGATAGATAACATCAAGGTGTTGCTGTTCTGAAAATGATGTCCTCGTAATGGATTTGTGACAAGTGGATTACTTCAATCATCGATGTTCCTCGCACCCACGGTTGCTTCAAAAGTTAAAACCCTTTTCCGCAATCGACGACTCCTCCATTAATTTGGACAATGATACTACTCCCAATCAGAACATTCACGCAAGCACACGTTAGAGGGGAAATAAAAGACCTAAACCTATCATACTTTGACCAATTCAGTCTTAAATCTTTCAATTTTGTCAATATTTTTTGGGTCTAGACAATTTTGCTAATTGAATTATAAACAAACTGACAATTTGTCAATTGAGTCTATTTGGTCAATTTTGATTAGAAATTATTGACGTGAATACCAATTATCTTACATGGCACCTCCGATACCAATGTGAACAATTTTTGTAATTTAATTTTTTTTTTCTTTGCCTTTTTTCCAATGCTGGCAAGAGTCAGCAGCAACCATCACCCGCCATGATGGCTTCACTCAAGGCCATACCTCGCCAACTTCAGGTGAGGGCGCCAAGGCCCTCGCCAAATCTAGGTGAGGGCTACCTCCAACCGATGAGGCACGATGCCTAAATGGACTCAATTGGTAAATTATCAAAAAGTTAAAAAAAGTTGTCCACTTTAAAAAAAAAACGATGAAAAAAAAAGAAACATAAAAAAAAAAAGAGAAAAAAATTACATAGCTTGTCTATTTTAGTACTAGCACATATAGAAAATTGACTAAATAGACTCAATTAGCAAATCGTCAGAAAGTTTGAGACTTAATCAGCTAAATTAAAAGGTTTAGAATTAAATTGGTTAAATTATAATAGATTTATGACCTTTTGAATAATTCTCCACTATGGAGAGGTCACATAAATATCTAAAGCCAAAAACGAAGCATGTGCCAATTGCTACTTATATATATAACAGCACCAATGATTACATAATTGTCGGATCATTGTTCGAGACTCTTTATCGGCTCTTATCCCATCAAGTGGCCATCTCATATTATAATTCCACACTGAACCTCGAGCCGAGCCTACCCACGTTGAGATCTCTCCAGCTTTTTGGCGCACGAAACTTCAAATGCAAATTCCATCAAACGAATCTGGGAGAAGAGTTTATATGTCAAGGGTACACTACTACATGTTCTCGTATAAGATGCATGTTACAAACGCATGCAATCCGCGATAAGATTAATGCTGACATCACGGTCAAAGAGGGCTACTCCTTTTCGGTGATAGAGCGCAATAATACCATTAAATAATGCTTTTGATTAGCCATACGTAACGATATAAAGACCCCGAATGATCCGCCACTCAGAGCGGAAAAGGGAGGCGCAAATCGATCCGAAACCACCTGTCTTCCATTTTTTATGGGAGGGGTGCGTGGAAGATGGGTGGAGATGACAAGACGTCACTCCCGGGACGGAGGGATCAAAGGTTATCCTCTTGACGTCTGTACGATTGTTAAAACTGCGCAAATGGAGATCTAGCTGTGACCCTGACTCATCCCAATCCTTCGACATTAAGAGTATACGTCGATCCACCTGAGATCTTGATAGATTGTACCAGGCTCTCTTGAATTCAATAAGCTAATGCACGAGACATATCCTAATAACCAATATACAGTTATGTAAAATTGCTACTAGAATATAGCTTCTTGGTGTGAATAAGTATTAGAAGAAATTTTCTCCGCTATTATCTAATGTGTAGAGTTAAATTTTCTTTGGAGCGAATTTAGCATTACTTACTTAAGATAAATGATATAATATTTAATTTGTCTTTTCAATATATACTAAGTTCAGTATGCTAACATTGCAAATTCTTTTTTTTTTACCACTTCATCTTGATTAATTATTGGGATAAATACACATAAAGTCCTAAAATTTATTACAAAAGTACAACCAAATCTTAAAATTTTTAAAAAGTGTAATCAAAGGAATGGCTTAATTGGATCAATGTGACAAGTTGCAAGACTTTCAAAGCACTTATCTCTTTATTATTTTGACTAGATAAATCATTCTTTTCTTGATGGCTAGATGATTGTATAAAATGTCGTAAATTAATTTTTTTTCTATTACTTTTCACTCAAGTAGAAACGTAGGCAACACCCTATTTAGTTTAACATTTTGTAAGTATCTAAGATTTCTATGTGATTGAAGACATATCTATATATAACATCAATATATAATTAATGTGGATGAAGACGTGTATAAATAAAATCAATATATAATCTGTGATGACCTAAACTCGAGGTAGTATGGAGGGACGGACTAAGGGACGGACTAAGATCGCCTTGGTAGTACGCGAGCAAGGCTAAGCGCATGTCTTCTATCCCACATTGCTTAGGGAGAGTTCTAAGCTAGTTGATAAGGCTTGTGTCCCTCTGACTGTACATATGCGTTTTCTTGAAGTAGTATGAGCTGCCCCGAGAAGAACAAAATCACGAGAACTTAATGTCCAAAAGGGATAATATGTGTACAATGCTAGGCCCAGGGTCCTTACAGGTGGTATTAGAGCCGACTCTCGCAGCGTATAGGGCCACAACAAGGGTGTTGTGCCGTAGAAGTAGAGAATATGACGACCCAGACTCGGGACAGTATGGAGGGATGGATTAAGATTGCCTTGACAATACGCGGGCGAGGCAAAGCGGAGGAGAGTCCTAGACTAGTTGATAAGGCTCGGAGCTGCTTCAAGAAGAACAAAATCGTAAGTACTTAGTGTCTAAAGTGAACAATATGTGTACAATGACGCACACAAGGTCCTTACATAATCAATCTCATGCAATAAAACAACGATAACAAAAAGGAAAATACAATTTCATACATATCAGATGAGAGTAACAAAACATGCAATGCTAAATGTTACGTTATTGACCACAACAAGAGTAATTTGAACTCATTACTTGCCTATTTGCAGCTTTCACTTTACTATAATTTCTAATTAAAATTAAGTTTGTGATAATTTCGTTGTTGTTATTGTTATTCTCCTAACCCTGTTTTATGGGAGAGATTTGCTCGTAACTATATATATATCATATGCATATTTCATAGTATATGAATAAGAATTTCTGCAAAGAGGTCGTGACCTCTTGTGATTACCTTTCTACGAATAGTTATTATATGGTATACAAAACCATAGAGATATATCGTTTCACATGATCTATATAGAGCATGCAACAACTCCCCCCTTCCTAGAGTTTCCACCAAACAAGCGAAAAAAGAGAGGAAAGATGAATTAAAGGCATGGATAACACTCAACAATTAAAAATACAAAAGTCACTTACTTTACAACAAGGTTGTGTGTGATTAGGTTACTCTTAATAGAGTGTTTTACACGCACTTTGCTAAGTTGTATGCCCTGTTATATAGAAACATATGTTGATTAGTGACTTCTGTCGTCCCCTCATTTCTTCCTTTCGCATTATTAGCCCAATACATCGCCATAGGTATATCAAGCCCAATACATCGCCATAGGTATATCAAATTAATATTTGTAATGGTAAGCTATCTAAGAATGTGATATATGGAATTGATATATTAGATAACATAACAGATTGCAAGTATGCATTTAAATAAATGGGTCACGGTTGATAAATATAATATCAAATATAATATCACATCACTTTATATATCAATTACGTGAACCGATTTTAGTATACTTAGCACGTAAAAATCCTTCAACAGGAGTGGTCACGTGATCAAGCCGGGGTGGAAATATTTGGCAGAGAAGTACACGTGACCTCGGGTCCTATAAAGTGTCGAATATAGAATTATGCCACGATAAGGTGCTGGCGTTACGTACGGGCGCACGATCACCCACTGCGCGGCGCAGTCTGCGCCATGCCACCTGCAATTATTAGATGATCATTATCTCCACTTACAATATTAAAAGATATCATGTTTGTCAACATAATCGACACTTTAAATCCACACTTTAAGTGACGTGATAAGTTGATATCTATTACCCCAATTCATCAACATGAAAATTATCCAAAAAATCTTAAATTTATTAAACGACGGCGAATTCATTTCTAAATTTACAATTTTGATTAATATAGCAATGAATCTTTTGACAATTTTCAATTAGTTAATCCAGTCAATTTAAATTAAATATCGCTGACAAAATAGTCTGCTTAATGCCAAGCCGATAGCTAATGCGAACAATCTTATATGAAACGATGTCACTTTGCATTGAGTCAAGAATTTCTAAATTTTTTTCTTTTTTTTTCTTTTTTTTTTTTTTGTTTTTTTTTTTTCTTTTGTTTTTGCTTTTTTTTCCAAGCTATTGTTCATCTTTTTCCTCTACCGGTCACAAGTGAGCATCATAGCCCTTGCCAAATCATTATATATTCTAGCATAACTTTTGCCTTCCATCTCATCTATAAATCGCAAGGCCAACGGGAGCACAATTTCCACAACACAGCCTTATTTGTTTTCAGCTTCGAAATCTTCCATTTGGATATCTTCAGTTTCTGAGAGGAAGAGAGTGGGACAATGGCCATCTTCACGACTGACAATTCGTGGGTGCTCACTTTTGGAGTCCTAGGTACTTTACACACTTTATCTAACTGTTTTCTAGCTACTATCGAACAACAACCAATGACTTTGTTCTGATGCGTTTGTCCACATTTGGACGATTCTTGTGTAGGTAATATCATATCCATCGTGGTCTTTTTGGCCCCAGTGTAAGTTTTAACTCTCTCACTCCGTGCACACTGACAAATATACGTTTAGGACTTATTTTATCTCCTTTGGCAGGCCAACCTTTTGGAGGATATGCAGGAGGAAGTCGACTGAAGGGTTTGAATCGGTTCCGTACGTGGTTTCTTTGTTCAGCGCCATGCTTTGGCTGTACTATGCATCCCTCAAGTCCGAGTCCAACGCTTTCCTGCTCATCACGGTCAACTCGGTTGGATGCGTCATAGAGACCATCTACGTTGCTCTCTACATTGCTTATGCTCCTAAAAAAGCCAGGGTAAGTAGCAACAGCGTTTATTCGTGAGGAACACGCCTGATGTATTCTAATTGTTGGAGACTGGATGCAGATGCTGACGCTGAGGCTGCTTTTGCTGAATTTCGGAGGGTATTTTTCTGTTCTTCTTCTGTCCCACTTCTTAGCAAAGGGATCGGCGAGGGTCCAACTTGTTGGGTGGATTTGCGTTGCGCTCTCCGTTGCAGTCTTTGCTGCTCCTCTAAGCGTCATTGTAATTTACTTCTATGTGATTCCTTTCTTTTTGTCTGCATGAGAACGCTTGGCTTGCATATTAATGTGCGACACAAGTTGATCACAACATGCATTTAGGTTTCGACATACATGTGAGTTTATATACGTGTATGCAGAGAATGGTGATACGCACCAAGAGCGTGGAGTTCATGCCCTTCTCTTTATCATTGTTCCTCATGCTCAGCGCTGTGACATGGCTCTTATATGGCCTATTCCTCAAGGACTTGTATGTCGCGGTATGCATTGTTCATCCACTTGTTAAAATCAAGATGGCGAGGTGTGGCAATATTATCTTCGTTCCCCTGAATGAACGATATTAACATGTGTACGTGTTTGTATAGGGTCCAAACGTGTTAGGAATCACCTTTGGAGTGCTTCAGATGGTACTGCATGCCATATACAGGAGGGGGAATACTACTGTGATGGAGGAGGAGAATAAAGATACCAGTGTTGGGAAGCAGAGCTCTGATATACAAAGTTGCAATGGGCATGCCATTGCCTCCCACATCGATACCAACGTCTTTGACGAGGACAAAGAGAAGTGCGAGAGAAGCTTCATTATCTTTATTGAAGCTCCTGATAAAGGACCAGTGGCCACTCCATCTGAAGTTTGACAGGTGTCTGAGTTACTCATATGCCTGATCAGGCTTTTTCTTTTTTTTTTCCAGCAGCTAGCCAGCAGCTCCTAGCTAGCTTGCTCGTTGCTTCTGCTATGTAATATGTAAATGGAAGAGCCCGTGGGCGTGTGGGTGCTTGTGGGGGTGGAGTCTTGTTTGTGAATGTTTAACTTATTTTTCCTGATGGTACAGTTATCAAACGCATTACTCTTTGCGAAGCAGATTCAGATACGGTCCGTTCTTTGCTGATCGATTGATATCATCTACTTACCAGGTCAGGTGGTCTGTCCACTCATGAAACATTTATTTTCCCTTCAAATCCAGCTATTTAGGATCATAAGCTATGATCTGAGACACTTTGGGAGACCTTTTTACGTTCATTTAGTAAATTTGCCTCTTTATCGGAATATAATTGTGGTCACGTAATGCATGCCCTGAGATTACTTTTTAGGTTCTTACTCTGTGATCCCAATTTATGAGAAGTTTGCTCAGGTGGGTAATACCATTAGGCCCAGATTCAACCGGACAGTCAACCCGGTTACTACACAAACACACCATACATAGATATTCCTAGTACCCACGTGAGAGATCAGAGGAACTTCCCCCTAAAGGAAAGTAAACAGAAAGTAGTTCCTCAATCAGACTGCCAATAAAAGAATTGAGCCACAGCAAAATGTTTCTCCTGTCAAGCGGGACCAACAGTTGATTCTCATCCTACAAACATGAAGGACTTCAACGAGAGCAATTTCACCAATGAGGAAGCTCTATTCTCTACAACCTATGAGCATACACTCGGCATTGGAATACACTATTGTGGTAGTTGAAACAATTTTTGCAGGCTTGCAATCGTCTCTCACAGTATCAGATTCTTCCAAGGCTCTTAGGAAAAGTAAACAGCTGCATAACTGTGAACTTGCTATATTTTTTAAGCAAATTTAAAAAACAGCCTCGAGATGAAAAATTGGATTGTTCTTAGGCTAGCTAAGGGGTGCCCAATCTGGATATGGGCACTTATAGATCCATTCAGGTCCAGAATATTGTATGCAGTGTAGCCACAGTCCCTCCTCATTCCCATCATATCTGCATTTTGCAGAAACTCAGAAATTAAATCTTAGGTTTTCTATTGTCCGGCATGCAGGCAAGGGTGTGCAGGCAAGAATATGTGCAAAGACAAGTGCCCAAGATGGGAAAGAGGAGGGGAACACTCACCCTTTTGGAGCTAAATTTGGACAATTCGTGCACATAGGGTCAGTACTTTATTCAATGCAAGGCTCCTCTTCCTTTTCGTTCTGTCCAATATCAGAAACACTGGATTCTGATGACAAACCAGCAGCTTTATCAGCAACCATTCCTTCAGCTGAACGACTGATCCTTTGTTCAGAAAGGTAAATCATGTCATTGGCAATTGGATGGCCACTAAACTGCAAATGGACGCATATCTGCACATAAAGAGCAGGGTTGAAAGAAGAAAGACTGCAAGTACTAGCATATATCAAATAAACCTCACAAATTAAAAGGTATAAAAAACAGGCTGACCTAGCCAAATGCAGAGAGGTATATAATAAGCAGGATCAGAAAGTATCTTACAAAATGAGCAAGACAGGGTTTATGGAGGGACAAGAGTGCAGAAACGAAAGCTCACCTAACTCAAAAGTCAACAGTAAATACAATGTCCTTCATGTATGTGTGGGTACATCTATGCATGCAATGGATCTTGGCTACGCTAAGCCAAAACAACGGAGGAAGGTTCACTGCTTATGGAATAGATTAAAGAAGCATCAGACTCTCAACATTATGTTTGCATCCTTTAGCATCATATTGCCTTACCTGATGAAGTTCTTCCAGTGACTGGTTCACAGAGAACAAAGCTATGAATTCCATTGGTGCTGATCCTTGTGAACTTTGTACAAGCAGCCCTTCCTTTCGAGAGGGCAGTATCACAAGTAGGGTCACCTGCCTGTACAAAGAGGTGACATTGATCAGATCAATGGCATTATGCACATTCTTACATTCACTGCCAATGCTCTAATGTACTGGTTGAAATTAAGATACAACCATGAAACAGTCAGGACGGATGTATTTTAAATGTAGAAGAAAAAGAAAGCTTTAATAGTGGTCACACATCGTGACACACCATGCCAAGTGGACCAGAAGAAGGGTGGCAGATGACAACCTACCACCATTTTTAATTTCCTTAGAGATTAAGAGCCTTTATATGACAACTCATAAAATCCAATTCACTTACTATTACATCGGAATGAGCTCGTAATGTGAGGCAGCATATCCGCTAATAAATAAGGGAACTGTGGCTCCTTGCTTTTGGCTGGCAGTATTTAGATTTGCCAATTCATATATTAAGGTTCACATATTTTGCATCAGCCAGCACTATGTCACCACCTCAGAGTTCTAACTTCTGACAAATTTAGTTTGGCTTACCGTCACACATTACTTCTCAATTCCATTTTAAATAGTATGTTGTGCATCACCTAGATAACGGTCCACAGTGGCTCATAAGTATATGCATGTTCCTAAAAATTATTGACAGGCCATCATAAATGGAAATCTACAAAAAATATATAATTATTTTTACATGCCTCCCTAAGAATGTTAAGAAAGGGCATTAGCTTCCATTTATAGCACTCTGATAACATTCAAAATTGCATCCCATAATGAATTCATATCAATTAGTCACAGAAACCTTACTCAATGAAGGAAAGAGAGCATAAAGAAAGAAAGAAGGAGAAATCAACACACAAGGGAGGCATGACATAATTTTCATTGAAAAGCATTATCACAAAGCCATCATTTCAAGAGCCTTCTCCAACACCCCAATGCTCAGTTTCATTTCCATGGCCTCATGTAAAATGGCAATTGATATCAATGTAAACTCAGATAAAGGTTGAATTAACAAGGCTTTGAGTGGATACTCACCTCCACTGTGCTCCTTCCTTCTTGAGCATTGTAATTGACGTTGACATTGACCTCTAGCTAACAAGAAACCCCAGAACACATGATCAGATGATAACTAATAAGAATGCATTTCTGACACCACATCCTTAGAACTTTTTCACACTATCTAACCAGCCTCCAGGGTCTTCTGAAGAGAGGACCTAGAAGAAAAGGACTAATTGATTATGTTCATAAATAAGTGGATCTTCCTTGGGTTTGATAAAATGATACAAGAAAGCACAGCTGGATCTTGCAGCAATAATAACTGAAGATGTCACACAAGATGTGCAGTTGATTTTTAACAGCTAACCCTCTCCCACTAAAATGGAGTTTTAAAATTACTAAAATCTATCTTGAGAGGGCAGACTTGTCCTTTCAGTGTTACCTCTTCTAAAGACAACTCAACAAACAAACAGAAAATAGTCATATTGGAAAAAAGAAATCACATTGCTATATTGAGTACATCTACTTCAACGTCTCATAATTCCAATTCTTCAGGGTTAAACCCCCTGATGTAGCACTGGACTGCAGGATTTTTCAGCTCATAAATAATCCACTTTTAGTGCATATTCCAAAATCACCTGATTGAAGCAAGATATACCTCATTCTCAGGAAATTCACCCACCACCTTTGCAAAGTACTGTCTCTGCATCAAACCACCTTCAATCTGAAAATATTAAATGTCAGTTGAAAGTTAAATTTTAGGCCAAGCATCGTGCGTACCTTGCCATATCACAAATATGCCTTATTAATAGTATATAATAGGATATTTTAGATAATTTTTACTCAAGGGAACAAAGTCAGCAGCAGAAATAGTACGTGATGGCTCTACCGGTATTAGGAGAAATAGTCACTAGACATGGATCAGAAAACTGCAGACTTAAGATATATACAAAGGAAATGCACATCACAGAAAGAAACTGTGAGACCTCTTTAAGTCACTCCATAAAGTAGATGTGCATGACATGGTGTGATGATATTACAAATGTTGAACAAGACACCGCAACACAGCAGCATGCTCAGAGAACTACCACTACCCTTGCTGTTAATGTAAGAGAGCCCCACTTCCATCTAGGCAATTGATTAGTAACCAATATGAACTTACATTAGTAAAGATTCCGAAAGCACACTTTTCAATACGACACTCACCTGTTGCCTCAAAAGATCTGCTTTTGACGCGTTTCTGGCAAATATAAGGAGTCCAGAGACAAGACGATCTAGTTGGTGAACAGCTTGCATTATAATATCAAGGAGTACGTATGAAATCCATAATTTGGATGCGACACCAGATATACGTCAGAGGAGGGGAAAAAGAGTTAATGATAGACATCAAGAATCAAAGGGAAAGAGAATATGCCCAAACTGATTTTGATAGAGCCAAGAATGCATATGCATGTGAAAGAGTTACTTAGGATATGAAATAAGGGTGCCAGTCCTTGCTCTGCCTGAAGGATGCTGACCACAGTGTTTTTACGATACTGACCACACAGATGCACCAATAAACAAGTCAGAGTTTCTATAAACATAGATCCTATAAGGCCAACAGAGCTAGCTAGGCCAAGCAAGGCTGCTGTAATTGTTTTAGTGTCTGAATCTCATCAGTGATTTTACAGCACTCATGCAAAATCCGCACGAAATCATTCTTTCGTTGTACACTTGAAATGAGGAAAAACATAATTGTGTTGTTCGATCAAATCGAACCCTATTAATTGGTGGAGACTTACTGGAATAGATGCCGGCTTATAAACAGTCACGACATTCAGTTCTTTCTGTAGGATGGAGACACCATTGCTTATCACAGGAGGCTCATGCCTACAACCTTATCAAGATTAATGCAAATTCAAAGAATACCCTGAAACTTCTAGAAAAAACTGTAAATTAAGATTAGAATTCTCAACTCGTGGACGAAGAAAGAATAAAGAAGCCTTAAGAAACAAAAAAGGTACGGAAAGGAAATCTAAGCAAAAGAAGCTGATGCAGCCAAAGGGATATACCATCGCTAGATTAGACTCTTGAAAAGCAACGTTTCATAAGGAGATCATAGCAAGTGCAAAGCTCAAACCAACCTGTGTACAAAGTGGCTTATTTTTTCAGACGGTTTTACAATGTAAGAGACAGGAACTACCCTCCCCTCGACTTGTATCCGTCCACTTTCAACGGCACTGACCTATAGGTTATGACGAGACATGGTTAAAAGTCATGGTCCCACGCAGAACTAAACATTCGCTATGCAATGAAGAAAATGCTTACATAATACTCATAAGGTCTGCCTTTGAACTCGTGGGCAAACAAATCCACAATGGTTTTGCCAGCCCAGCGAAAAAGGGCTTAACGAGGGTCTTGATCAGGTAAAAGTTTGATCACAAGTAAAGCACGCAAACCACTCCACTCCAGAAGAAGAAAGACGAGATAACGGCCGACTCACATGAGAGATGAACTCGAAATGGTAGGGTGCGACGTAGCGCCTCCCCGCGTTCTCTTAATAGATCAATCATCTTCGCGCCCTCCCTACTGGCAATAATCTATACAACCGTGTCCCATGAAAGAAAAATACTCTGTCGAGAGTGAGGTTATGAGATAAGTAGATCACCTTCGCGAAAGATGTAATCTTGGCGCTCCGGAGGATTCAACGGATTTTGCCACGCAATCTACCCCTCCTCCTCCTTCCTTTCAATTCCTCTTCATTCTCCCGCGACCATCGACCAGGTAGAAACGACGTCGTTGGGGAGGAAAAATGACACGTCAAAGCAAAAGGCGCTTCCTTTTTACCACTTGAGGTAAACGGGAGCTGCAGTAGCAGGAAAAATGCGACGTCGTTTCCAGTGCTCTGTCCTAATCTGTCCGTCCAACAGTATTCTAATCTGTTTTTGGTCTTCATTTCCTGTCGTTTGCTGACTCGCCAACGAACCGACACCAATCTTCCGAACCAAAAGCAGTCGCATTTCGGTCAGTAGCTTCACCGACTTGCCAAGGTATGACATGTTTCTTTGAGCTACTCCTGCCCTTCAATACGTTTAAACTCAACACTATCTTCGCTCTCTTTCCCATGCCATATCTTTGATTTCCGTTTCCACGAGTTCATCAAGTCTTGGCTTTACATCTTCCTGCTTGCTTGCTCTCACCACTGACTCGACTTTCTTTCGCTGATTCACATGGAATGATCTAACAAGGCCCCTTGTTGAACTGAGACGAAGCAGAGAGACGGGCACACGGTAGTGATCGAGAAGAAGAAGACGGAAATGCGGGAAGAGGAATTGGTGGATGTAAAGTTCAGATTGTTCGATGGATCGGACAAGGGTCCCTTCCAGTACTCATCGGTGTCCACCATCGATATGTTGAAGTAGAGAGTCGTCTCCGATTGGCCCAAAGGTTTTCTCCACCTCTCCTTCCTATGTTCGTTTCAGTATTTGTTTTGTGATGAATAACCTCATTGGGTCCGTTTGGTTTGGCCTTTGGAGAATGCATTTGCCAAAATGCAAATACCTTTAGGTGAATGGAATTTTCCGAAATGCAAATATTGTTTGGTAAAATTTGCATTTGTATTGAACTTTTATTCAATTAAAAAAACATATGTATTTTTTTTTTAAAGTCTGGCCATCGGACCGCCGGATCTGGCGGCCGGAGCGCCGGATCTGGCGGTCGGATGGCCAGATCTGGCCCCAGGACGGTCGCCTGGGGTCGCACGACCCAGGCGACGGTTGCCTGGGTCGCGCAATTCAGGCCATCAGTCGCCTGAGGTCCGGCGATGGTCACCGGGTTCGAGCGACCCTCAGGCGGCGATCACCGGCGCGCGCAACCCCTTGTCCGGCCTCCGGGCTTTCTTGCGGTAGTTTTGGAAAAGATGAACAGTACTGAGGACTTGCATTCCAAAGATGCAACTTCCCAAAGTACCTTCAGACCTGCTTTGGACTAAGGGCCCTTAGAGCCATTTGGAGATGCAATTGCATCTTGCCAAAGTCGCACAAAAAATCGAATCAAACACGTTTGCATTTGGCCAATGGACTTTAAAGTCCCAAAGCCCATTTGAAAAGCCGAACCAACTTAAGAGGGAGTGTTAAATTGCTTAGATTGATTGATCTTGATCCAAATACTAATTCTAATTGATGATGGTTAGTTCAGTGATGGGAACTAGAATATTGTGTATTAGGAAATTGATTTTTTCCTTTGTTCTGCATATCTCTTTTTCCTTAATTAGTTTGACCCTGTGTGCTATAAATAGGACTATAATTGTACAATATTAATATGAGAAAGCAATATAAATTTTTCCAATTCTCTGACAATTTCATTGAACGAAATAATTAGGCATCATTGTTAATTATCTATCTTGTACTTATAAGTCCATCAATACATCTAGATTTTATAAAAGATGTTATCTTTAAAATTTGGTGTTGTAAGGTCATAAGTTAAATGGCTACAGAACTATCAATTTTAGTTCCTACGCCATTGGATCTCAATTTGACATGTCTTTCGTATAAGAATGGACTTACTGAGGTTATTTTTTTTTTCGTATAGTTAGGTACATAGTTTGACAATACAAATATAAGTTTGACCGAGAAATTTTCTATACTTGAAAATGGTCCTATCTAAGAGCATATGCATCCATGCTCATCATCTCATTACATGTGGTATGTCAAAAAAATAGAATTAGCAATACCCATTATTTCCTAACACGGTATACATAACACAGAGAGACTTAGCTATCGCTGGTCTATGTTATTCATGAAGAATTGTTAGGTGTGCCCGTATCATCTATTAAAATCAACGTGGACTGTCACCTTGGTGAAATCCATATGGTCATAAGAAACCAACTTTTTGAAAATGTCCAAAATCCTTTTAGTATATATAGAGCACTCACCTAATAATTTCTACTATGTGAAGAAAGGAAAATTGTCCAAAAAATCCTAAACCTATTGCACTTTTGCCAATTGAGTCATAAATCTTTCAACTTTACCAATGGAGTCCTAAACCTTTCAATATTTTGCCAATTGAGTCCATCCGGCCAATTTTGGCCAGAATTTGCTAACGTGGACGTTGAGCATCTTACATGGCACTGTTAGCGCCGACATGAACAAAATTTATTATTTTTTAATATTTTTTCGATTTTTTATTATTTTTTGTACTTAAAATTTTTTTCTCTTTTTTTCATTTTCTTCCTCGGCTGGTCGCCCAATCTCCCCCGACCAACCAGAGGCCACGACCGACGAGGGTCGGCCTCCTCGGCCTTGGGCGAGGTCGCCCCTCACCAAATCCCAACAAGGGCGACCTCACCCAAGGCCGGGGAGGCCGACCCTCGCTGATCGTGGCCTCTGGCTGGCCTTGGGAGATCGCCAGACTTGGCGAGGGCGAGGCTTGCTCGAGGCCGGCGAGGTCACCCCTTGCCAGATCCTGGCGAGGGCAACCTTGCCCAAGGCCGGGGAGGCCGACCCTCGCCGATCGTGGCCTCTAGCTAGTCGCCGGTCGCTGGAGGCTAGGTGACCGACCAGAGGGAAAAAAAAAAAGGAAAGAAATTAAAAAAATTAAAAATTAAAAAAAAATTGTCCACGTCAGCACCAATATCCACATTAACAAATTCCGGTCAAAATTGGCCGGATGGACTCAATTGGCAAAAAGTGAAAAAATTTAGGATTCAATTGGCAAAGTTGAAAGATTTAGGACTAAATTGGTGAAAGTGCAATAGGTTTATGACTTTTTTGACAATTTTTTCCCATGCGAAGAATTAGTTTTGCATGTTACTATTTCAAAAATATTTCCAATGTTACTATTTCAAAAATGAAGCATCTCAACAAAAGAGACCTTAGGAAGTTTTCTTGACGTATATATATGTTGTAGAAATACTTAAACGATTCAAAAAATGCTCTAGATGATTGCAAATTAAAACATGATCACATGATGCGCAACATCATTTTCAAATTCATGAGCTCGTATCGTCGAAAAACATGACATGTGTCGAAAATTGTTCAAATAAGAATGATGATTAAGACAGGGCATAAATCTAACTTAACCACAAGGCAAAATTTTGCCATAATGTAATCCAGGAGAGGTGAGATATAAACGTTTTATTGCAAATATCATAAACATTGGAATAATATATAATAATGAACACATACTGCTAGGTTAATTAGTGTATTGAAAATCGCAATACCTCCTTATGATCACTTAGCAAGTGTCCTTGGAGCACTTTTCAACTAAAAACAAAATTGCGCTTTCAAAGTAGCATCACAATAATTCATATATTGGATAATTTACCAAACTTGAGAGACAATACCCCCGCACTTTATATAGGCAAACAACATATTCACTACTAGAAATGAAATATTATGTATTGGACAAACTAACCTGAAGTAGCACACGAATTATTAAATACATTTGGCAATTTATCAAATCGACTGGAATTGGGCAACCTCAAATTTCAAAAGCAAGCACCATATTTACCAGAGAAAATTGATAACTACTAATCCATTGAGAAATTACTAAGATAGAGTAGTGTGTTAATTGCAAATATATTTGCTTACTAAACGTACTAGACAGCTATATGTACCTCATCTGCAAAGAAACAATCAATTGAAAAGGTTACTAGCTTAAAGTAGTATGATGGAGGCAGAGAGAGTGATGCACATCAAATAGTTCAATGGGCAGATTCATAAGAAATGGGAAAACTTGTCTTAAAAATCATAAATCTTTCGATTTTATCAATTGAATTATAATTTTTTTCACAATTTATTAATTGAATATATCTGTTTAGTTTTGGTAGGGAATCGCTGAAGTGGAAATTTTTAATTATATTTTCATATTTTTTGAATTTTCCTTTTTTCTTTTCTTCTCTCATTTTATTTTTTTCCTTTGTTCTTCTTTTTTTTTTCTTCGCCAACCATTGCCAAGCCTTGTCAATGGTCAACCAAGGTTGCCAACCTCAAGCGAGGGCCGCAAGGCCGATGACCTCCGCCTTTGCTAGGCTATTTGTGACGTCCCAGGGCGTCACGTACTAAGCGCAAGCGGAATTAGAATTATTATCATCTTATTGTCTAACTTGTAATCTCCTTTTGATAACCTATAAAGTTTGCCATTGAAGGTTAGCATGTATAACATGGATTATTTAAAATCTCAAGTTTATATTATGAGGTTATCCTGAAATCACTCTACCTTCAAATTCAAAATATTGGCCAAATCATTCATGCACATAAACAAAGTCACAAGAAGCTGCATTTCTACTTATCATCATCAAGGCTTACAAAATTCATCAACCTGGACTCTTTCCATGTTCATCGCCTATATATATACAACATGTACATAACAAAAGTAAGGCGTAACACAAGTCAGGGATAAGGGTGAGGGTGTCTACTCCACGAGTTCCCACACAAGCCCGCATCTAACAAAAAACAAAAGTTAGTCAGCTTCTACACGGTCCAAGGCGTCTAGGCGCCGTCCATCCCTGCTCCAGGTCCTCCTGCTCCAAAGGGTAAAGGTCCGAATAACTCCCCTTCATGGTTGACAAACCATGCCACGAACGTCATCGATGTCAAGACTGCACTATCGTCATCCAGCCATATAGTCGCCTCATATCGGGAGAAAATCATGTCAATGTCGGGATCATACACGTCGTGAAGAGAAACATCAAGACTCACTACCGCCCCATATCGAGCAATTGGCAGTACATCCATGCTATCAATCTGAAAATGTAAGGTATGAGCAAACAACCTTGCCCAGTAAAGAATGATAAAACTCTAACTTAAACAATCCACAGTCATCAATATTGCAAGAGAATCATCAAACAATTTAGGATGCTAAAGGAAGTAATTCACAAGTATAAACAATTAGATATTAATACATTATGTATATAATCACCTTATAAGCATCCATTTCTATGCTTACCTTTCTCAAGCTCAATCTCATATCAAGATGCAATACAACAATAATAAATGGACTCACTCGCCAAGTAAAATTATATTTAGTGAACATATGATCCACCCTCGATCAATCACTAACCGGAATTCAACTGGCCGATCGAGTCACTTTCGGAAGTTACCTTATCCGAACTTCCACAATATTTCTATCATGGGCATCTTACTCCAAGGCATCCCGGCATCACACAACCGAGGTCCTCCCAAGACCACTCAGCAAGGGGCATCTCACTCCGAGGCATCTTAGTATCACACAACTAAGGCATCCTTGATCAAACACAAGGGCATCTCACTCCGAGGCATCTCGATATTTCTCTACCGAGGCATCCAAGACCACTCAGCAAGGGCATCCCAACTTCCGAGGGGCATCACCGGTATCTCTCTACCGATGGGTTCATTCACTCTTTTAAGCACACGTTTCACACCACCACACCTTTGATTAATGCAATTATCGTATGCAAAAGAAAAGACTCCAAAGTATCTAACTATATATCTAACTCTCATGAACCTAGCACACGTGCGTGTCCGAATTATAAGATAAAACCCATTACGACATGTCCCATACCACACCGAACAAATATTTATCCCATAATTAAGCACTATGCATCGCACTCATTGCACACGCATGATTCTATATGCACTTATATGTCTCAAATAAGATGTGAGACTTACTTTTACACAACTAACATCTTTCATGAGGTTTATTAGACTCTATGTGCATCACAAAAGCCTAATATAAAAGACACAGCATCTAATACATGTTCTCGGGTCCAGACAGTTTACTAGCTAAATGAACAGTTTCGGTTTCGAACACAGAAGGTATATCAATTCTTGTCGAAATGCTACCAAATTTTAGTATGTTAAACTAGAGACATAGATTGACATTTTTTGTGAAGAAACTTAAATCTAATTCTCACTGTATTAAGAGTAACAATTACCATAATCTTTACTAACACCCTGTACCGACGTCCAGATTCCTTATCTACAAAGAAAATTGTTTCACTAACCAATTATTATCCATTTAATCTCAAATTTTGACACGTAATTCCTTAAGATGTGATCTAAAATTTTCATTAAGGATTCGAAGTCCAAATCTAAATAGGTAAATACAGAAAATTCGTATAATCAGTAAAGGTCAAACCGTTTCTCACAAAACAGTATACTAGTTTTACTAAGTCCACTTCTATCTCTACGTTTTATATATTCGTATGGTTGTAGTTAAGTATCTAATTCAATCTTATGGATGTTCTATCATGTAGAATGGTTTCTTTCTTATTTCCATTAACATACATAAAGAAAATAACACAGAACAGAAGACTCCATAACCGTTTTCACCTAGAACAGAATAGGTACACGATTTCCTTTGATTCTAACCCAACTAAACCACTTATCTTTTCACAAACATCTTCTATAATACTTCAATGCCTAATCACAGTAACTTAAGACACCTTCGGCATGTCTTTCTCTAACAAATAATCAATCCACAACTCGGCTCGAAGTATAAATGCATCCATGAGTTCACTCATCACAGTATACACCATATCCATCCACTCGGCATCCATTTCATCACTTCACTCAGCAAAACAGCATGCTCACACTTGGATTTCAAAACATGCAAGGCTCAAAAACAACATGCAATGGCTTCTACCTTCAATCTAACACTTACTCAGCTTAGATTAACTACAAAACAGCAACTACAAACTAAATCCTTCACTGTTTGGATTGACCCGCAAGCTTTCTTGATAGAACAATGGATAACTTTCAATTTAGAGTTGTATCTTTCCTTACCTTGCTTCAGCTACTAAACAACACAAAGATGCTTCAAGATCAACACCAAATCTCGCATGCAAGAAGAAGAAATTGCTGGTTTGCTTCTGGTTTGCTTCTGGTTCTACCTCTCAGCCGAGAGAAAAGAAAGAAGAAGATGAAGATGGGTTGCTCGGTTTTATATAGAGAGAGAGGGGGGGGTTTACGAAACTTAAGGGAGAAGTAGATCTACATAGCTAATCCCTAGGCTAAAGTAATGATGAAATTTGCTAATGATTGTTTTCCTTGAAGTTGACATCTTCGGTTCTATGGATTGAGAAAAACCGTGGGTGTTGATGAGAGAATCGAGAGAGAGGAAGATGTCGTGGCTTTCATGCATGAAGATTTTCGCCATCTATCAATCGTCACTAATTAACAGTTAATCGATATGATTAGTTAGTTCGCTAGTTTCTAATATTTTCATCTAATTGCCTTTTGTTTCTACTTAATCCCAATTATACAAAGTCATAACATATAACATATCGAATGACATAACATATCGACATATCGACATATCGACATATTGACATATTGACATATTGACATATTGACTAGTCAATGTTAGAATGTTGGTCTACAAAGAATTCATCACAAAAATGCTAAAGTCAGAAATTTGATATTAACATTATAAACATTAATCAAATGATCATAATTATAATCTATAAAATAAAATCACTCGGGCCTAAATATTCATTTCCGGCCCAATAAACTTAATCTATAACAATCCGGCCCACTAAACTAAATCTACAAATCTAATAATTCCGAACCTTGGCCCGCTTCAAGCCAAGTCCAAGCCCATAATCTCTCATTAGATTTCTCAAGTCCAATTCTTGTGGCCCACTTATTTCTTAAGCCCACACATTTCTCAGATCCATCGGGTTCACTTTCTGGCCCAATCTACTTAATCTAAGTTCCTAATGATCTAATTACACTAATGAAGGTCGGTGAAATTTGGGATGTCACACTATTGCCTACCAAGGCAAGGGCAAGGGCGAGGGCTCCCCAGCCTAGGCTCCAGCTTCCTTTGCCCAAGGCTAGGCCGGCCCTCACCTAAGGCTAGCGACCTCTGCTCACCATCAACGAGGCCCCATGGAGGGGAAAAGGGAAACAAAAAGAAAAAATGACATAATGAAAAATATTAAAATATTATTAAAAAATTATTCACGTCAATGTCAGTCATGTCATATAAGAGAGCCGATGTCCACATTAGTAGTTTCTAACCAAATTGATCAAATGAACTCAATTAATAAAACGTAAGAAGATTTAGGACTCAATTCATAAAATTAAAATGTTTATGACTAAATTGGCAAAACTACAATAGATTTAAGAATTTTTGGACAATCTTTCCATAAGAATTGTGTATAGGATATGGTAACGAAATAATTTTTTTCCCCACTTAAGGTGAATAGAATAACTATTTGGTGTTAAATCTATCACACCATGACAACTACAATGTGGCTTGATGCAACTTTCACGTAGCAATTTTAGCTGTGAAAAAGAGGCTGCAACTTTTAAAGATGTTCGACAAGCACCTCAACTGCATCGTCTCCAAAACTATAGTAACTTGTAGCAGATTTCAGAAAGCTGCTTCACCCAACTTTTAGGCACTACAATTCCAAGATGTAAATTTCCAAATGTATGAATCACTAACACTTCACAGTACAACTATATAGAACAATAGAGATATAATTCAGTCATAACTATAGCAAATGGGATCTAAATAGTACCACCATGCTGAACCATTACATTTTTGATAATATTGGTCCGTTTGGTCAGGCAACAGACCACCATGAAGAACGACAGTTTTAATGGATTATCCTTACTCATTTACCATACAATCTATTTTAAACCTAAAAACTGAAATTTTGACGGGGAAGATTAAAGTGTGACCGAATTTTACTGGTAAACGACATAATTTTTATTGGAAAAGTGAGCAGGTTCAATTGCTCTACTTCCTTTCCTCGGTTGGTTCAAAAGGTCGAAACCTTTTCCTAAATGCTAAGTCAGGACAATAACACGTCCTAGGATTGCACACGCATGCATTATAGAAATCACCTGAGCTACAGCAAATATCTAGCCAAAGAGAAGTACTGCGTGCTCATGTTAAAGGGATCTTAAGTACACAATATATCATAAGAGATCTGCTGAGCTAATCATAGCATTCGCGTCATTAGAGTTCAGAGCACTTAGAAAAAGCAAATCTTATCACTTCAGTTTGTCATATGTATTCCAAGATCCACTACCATTTTAAAAAAATTTGGGGCTTTTAACAACCGACGATATAAAGAATGATGGAGAGCTAGCGCAGTTTTTCTATTCAGTTTTATAACGAGGCGAATTCCAAGCAGAAAACCTTAAAGCGAGATGATATCAAATGATGGATCCGGGGCAAGCCCTTTTAATATCTGCTCTTCCACCAGAGTTAGATACGTATAATTGTCACGAGATCAAATCTCGCCACCTGTCCCAATACGGGAAAAAAGATGTTACACTCATCCTACGCACGCGTGACGGTCAAAAAGGCTGTTGCAGATGGAGCGCAATACCATCGAGTTCTCTAACATTATATTCATTAAGCCGAAAAGATTTGCCATTCATAGCTCAAGGGACGCGCGAATGTTGATCAGGAGCCACCTGTCGTCCATTCATGTGGGAGGCACAGAACGTTTGTGCCGTGATAGGTCGCTAAGCGGATGGATTCGCATAACCCTCTCGACGTCTGCGCATGCCAAAACTGATAAAGAAAGGGAGTCTTAAACGACAAACGTCTAAAAACCTACGGAAAATATATGAAAACCTTAGTTATTTAAGAAGCCCGAATGAATGGTAGGATGTTCAGGTGAAATGGGAAGAGAAAGTCTGTAATACGTAAGTCTGGCTAAAAATATTGATAAACATAGAAATTATTTAAAGTCCGGTAGAAAATATTGATAAACATAGAAATTGTTAAAATATGTCTCGAGTTTGAGTCGTTGAATGAACTTGATCCGAATTGAATTGTGGATAAAATTCAATATCAAAATTAGTGTTGAAATCGGCCAAGCAAAACAGAGATGAAAATACATTGTCAGAGTTAAATTCGGATTTTTCTTTGGCAATTATTGGAAAGTCCAACGTGAATTCGAATTGGACAGTAATTCGGTCAATTTGGGCTTATTTTGCTGACAGATTTGGACTTCTATGGCGGTGGCTCTATATACAGAATTAGGGGTTTGTCCACTAGTGTATCTTGCCTTGGATTGATGTTGCAAATCACGCCGTGAGTGCTCCAAAAGGATAGCGCTGCTACTATGCAGATGTGACTTCACCGTGGGCTTTGCGGTGGCCACGAGAAGAGTCCTCGAAGTGCCGTGGAGTGGTTGATAGTGGATATTTCTTCGTGCATGGGTCTTTCTTCATCAATTACATCCAAGAAAGATTAGTATTTGTAGCCATAAAATCTTGTGTTAAGATTTGGTTGACACCTAAAAATACCCCTGCAAACTCGTGTTGTTCACGAGGGACAGAAAACTCTAAAATCATCCTCATTACCACATGTAAGTTATAATTTACATCAGCCCAGAACAGAAGATAGCGAGAATCCTTAGGCTAGGTTTCGATCGGCATACAAGCAAAGATACATAATTCTATGATGAAGCAATCGGTTGCCATGTGTTGAAACCAAGAGACACTATTAAAGACATAACATTGACGGTGAATTTAAGTAAGAACGGTTAAAAGGGCGCCAAACTTAAGAATAACAATTAATTCTTGCTGGACAAGCCATAAGAATGTTGTCGAATAAGTTAGAAACCAAATGTGGATAAGGCGGTTTAATATAGAACGAGTGAAATGACTCTTGAGGAGGAAGCAACCAACTACCGACGATTACCAAATTGTCCTATAAATACCATAGACAATCCTACAAAAAGCCTCCTGAACAACACATAAAATTATTTTATCTTACTTTTATCCTTGCTTAGTCTAGTTTAGCGGTAGCTTAAGATTCCCATCATAGATTCAATTCCGACAAGTGTCTATATCCCAAGAGGTACTGTTGATTAGATTCCAGTGCTAACCCACTGTCCAATGTCGTCAATTATATTCTGACATTGTGTCCTTATACTCATCTAAGAGTAGTGTTTGCTAGGTGTTATTACTATTGTCAAACGTCATCAATTAGATTTTGACGTTGTGTCCCCATACTCATCTAGGAGCAATGTTTACTATGTATTGTTATCATTGTTCAACGTCGTCGATTATATTCCGATATTATATCCTTATATCCATCTAGGAGCAGCATCTACTAGGTGTTATCCTTATTATCTAGCGTCGTCGATTAGATTTTGACATTATCTCCTCAAATTTATTAAAAAGTAATACTTTCTAGGCGCTTTTATTAATATCAAGCATTGTCAAATTGTCCTCGATATTGTATAAACCACTTTAATTTTAACAGGTTTTCATTATTACATTAAAGTGAGTTTAGATAGATTTCGACATTGATTATCATTGGTGAGTGTATTAAGCAACTTCTTTAGATTCGGCATTATATAATAGATTTAGTCTCATTCGCATTTGACCCTCTCTGTTCAAAGCTAACACAGAACCTAAGTCTCCTTTAATAAAAATCAAAATATAACACTTTGTGAAAGATATTTCGTTACGATATTCAAAACCAAAGAAACAGATTTGTTTAATTCTTTCGCAAGATTGAAAGATTATTTCACGAGAAATTATGGGGCTAAAAATTGCGTGAGCTATTAGGCGTAATTGAGACTTGAGAAACCTGAACGTGTTTGAGCGACTCGAGTGTGGTTGTAATTTCCATACATCACTTGATCTATAGTAAAATTCGTCACTACTCTCCTCATGGATGTAGGTCACTATGACAAATCACATAAATTCAATGTCCGATTTATTTTTTCGCTCTATTTATTAAATGTTCGATCACCCATTTCCGCAACAAAAATCATCTGACAAGGTGTTGATCTTTCGGGTGCACAGTCTGTCTGTGCTACACCACCCAACCAATTATTTTGGGTGATTATAATACTCTACATCATGGCCCAAGACGGTGTGGTCTTTCTCCTCTCTCTCTCTCTATATATTGCATGGCCTGCGTGACAAGAGTTCACACAGCACGGCTCATCACTGAGGGCTAGAGACATAACTAGGGCGTCTCGTGTTGAGCTGTGAAACCTTTCATTCGCAAATATTTCCTTCGGTTGAGCTGCCACCCTTGATTTCCTGAGAAGTAGAGAGAGGGGCAATGGCCATTTTCTCGACCGATAATCCCTGGGCTTTTGCTTTTGGCCTTCTAGGTATATAGTTTTAGCTTGACATGATCTAACTTGTAATCTCACTCAGTATCTTCCTCAAACTGGAATTAACGTGCATATTATACTTGTGCCATCACTAACCCCTATCTCATCAAGATATTGATTCCCTCGTAAGGCCATGGACTGACTCATTTGTCATCTTTTTTTATAATTCTTTGTCCCAGGTAATCTCATATCTTTCGTGGTCTTTTTGGCCCCAGTGTAAGTTCATCCTCTTGATCAACTTTTTGTTTAGCTTAACAGGAGGGTCTGGAAGTATGAACATGAACGAGTGGTTAATAGGGTTCTTGCAATCCTTTTTTCGCTTATGTTGGCAGACCAACATTTTATAGGGTATGCAAGAGGAACTCGACCGAAGGGTTTCAATCAGTTCCGTACGTGGTTTCTTTGCTCAGCGCCATGCTCTGGCTATACTACGCATCCATCAACTCTGAGTCCAATGATTTCCTTCTCATCACTGTCAACTCAGTGGGATGTGTCATAGAGACCATCTACGTTGCTCTCTACCTTGCTTATGCTCCTAAGAAAGCCAAGGTACGAACTTACCTATTCAATCTCATATACATGATATTGTCACAATTCTTACCTGGTCGATATGTAACAGCATACATTGTTAAAGAAGGTTTTTTAATGATAAATGCTTGCATGGATGCATTCATGCAGATATTTACAGTGAAGCTGATGGTGACGGGCTTTGGAGGGTTTTGTTCCTTTCTTCTCTTGTCCCGCTTGTTAACAAAGGCATCGACCAAGGTCCAACTTCTTGGGTGGCTTTGTGTTGGATTCTCCGTCAGCGTCTTCGCAGCTCCTTTAAGTGTTATGGTGAATAATTGAAGTAACTCTTGATTTTATTTTATTTTCTAGTTTTCCCCGTTTATACTTTTCTTCATGCACATTGCTACCGAGTGATGTGAGACAAGTTTCGCATGACGTTTATTTTGGACGAATATTGTGCAGAGAATGGTGATACGTACCAAAAGCGTAGAGTTCATGCCCTGCTCTCTCTCATTTTTCCTCACTCTCAGCGCTGCAACTTGGCTCCTTTACGGTTTATTCCTCAAGGACATCCATGTTGCGGTATGCAAACTATGCTAAAAATGTTTTCTATTACCCAAAGAAAAAAGTTTGTCGCGGAGACTACGGTTTAAATATCGCTTTATTTTCTGATATACATTCATTAACGCAAGTATGATCATTTATATAGGTTCCAAACGTACTGGGTTTTATCCTTGGAGTGTTTCAGATGGGACTGTATCTGATATATAGGAAGACGAATGTGATGGTTTTGGAGGAACCCGATAATTTCGGTGGTGCAAAGCCGATTGCCGATACTCAAAGTCACAGTATCGCCTCTAACGACAGCATCATCGACGTTGATGAGGTCAAGGAGCGGAAAGACGATGTATACGAGGGTGAGATAAGCTTGGAAGCTTCCGATAATGGACCAGTGGCGAATAGTTCATGTGAAGTTTGACACGGGTTAAGTCGCTGCATATGCCTCTGTTGTTGTCTTTCGAGTAGCTAGTTAAGCTAATTTAGTTCTTTCTTCTATGTAGTTAATGCACACGTCGTAACTTGTATATGCAAGTGGTGATTAACACCGCGTGCATAAGTGCTCTGGAATTGCAATGTCTTATCTAGCAATTAAAATCTTTCTGATCTCGTTCCTATCGTAAATGAACTCATTATACTGTCTCTTTGATCCGTATTTCAAAAAATAAAAAATTATCTAGGTCGCTATGTCTCAAATTAGAAATGGCAAGTTTGCCTCGACTCACCTATAAAGATCATGATTCATGACCTGAATCGAAATCCGTCGTCAAAGATGCTTATCATGATCTACCTCCTTTAAAAGCGGAGAAGCCCACTCTTTGGAAAACAAATAATCAAGCCTATCATCGTCGGCGTCGTTTAGTGAGCAACGTTTTGATAAAAGTCAAATGGATACTCGTTCTCTGTGTGTTAGTAAGGGAGTCATATCATCTGGCATGAGATTACCGGATACAAAAGCTTGGCACAACTTCCATTCGGGCCTCTCGTTCTAGCCCGTTACACTTCTTTAAGAATGGCATAGCTTCATAACATTAAGGCAATATCTTTTGTCTATTGAGTACTCACCAGTCTGTGAAACTTCAATAGTTTGGTGTCGGGCACTTGGGTGCCGATCGAGTTGAGTTGAGCCAAGCTTGGGTCGAGTCATCACTACAATTTACAGCAGAGTTCTTATGCCCCCAGCATTTTATTTCCAGCCTTTCCCTTATTGCTGGTCACGGCGATTTAATGACTTAATTGATGGCATTAATAAGTGCCTAGATGGCCTTAAATAACATATCTAGCACCATTTAGTGCACATAAGCCGCCAAAAGTCTTTCCGACACCACTCTTGACAGTATTTGAGTCAAAATGGGCGGCATTTCTAAATGTTGGGAAAAAAGATCTTGGAAATGTGTAATTATTGAAGGGCACGTAAGTCGGTGCTCCAAACTTGACTTGAGCTTTTGATCGGGTAATAGAGTTTTACCAAGCTTGGCTTGAGCTTAAAGAAACTCGATCTTCTAGAGCTTCATAGAGCCCGAATATCCTCCTTGGATTTTCGTGTATGTGTGGATGCACTGTGTAACTTTAGGATCCCTATGTTTGAATTTATCACAATTATAATTGCAAGCTTGAGCTTGACTCAATATGAGATTTGAGTAGCTCGAGCTCAACTCAAGATCAAAAAAGTTGATTTGATCGAGTAATAAATCATCGAATTGAGGCTGAGCTACGTGCTCACGAGTAACTTGACTTAGTTTATGGTGACTAATACAAGAAGCTTGGGGATGATTATCATCTTGCTTAGGCAATATTTTCTTCCACCCTCAGCGGAGAGAACTTTCTTCAATCAAGCTTCGTATTGGCGGTTTACAAAGATGGACGTTTTGACGAAGTTCGCACGTAGGAAGTCTTTTCTCATAGAACTAATTCGAAGATTTGCTTCAGATAGGATCCAATTAGCGCAACAAGAAAGTAACGCATTATCGGCAACTAAAAGGAGAAGGAAAAGACCCAAACCTAAGCACATTGGTGGGCTGGTCGTTGTCTTTCCCCATAAATCTTCGTGTATGATAAGGTTGGACACGACAATTCACGTACGGAGACGGCGGTTCGGTACGAAGGTAGGCACGAATCATGAAATGACATGAATTCTGGTAAATATTATTGAGCAAGATGTGGAGTGTCCCAGTCCGATTGGGATCCCCCGCCTAACTACATCCTCGTTGGGAGGCTTCTATCCCCTACTTAGTTATTCTCGCGTGCCCTTGGGCCCTTCATCGTGACTCATTGAATTATATCTTTACTTTTGAAACTCGCATGATCCGGACAATTTAGGAAAAATGTATTTGTAACGCTGCGTCAGAGTTGCACGAAAGCTTTTAGCTTTTTATTTGAATTTTCTAATGGTGAAAATAAGCAAGAGAAGACAAATATAGATCCGGAAAGATTTGAAGTTAAGACCTCTTAGTTTGATACGATATGAGATTTTGAAAGATTTTCATCAACTGTTTTAAAAATTTGAACTGTTAGACAAAAATATGATTTAACATCTAACTATTCTAAAACATAGAACTTTTTTTTGACGAGTAAAACATAGAACTTGATGTTAGGCTACATGATTCGTCAATTGAATACACATGCATGGTATGTTGCAACTCAGCCTCACCACCAAGACCAATGATCCACTAATTAACCACATGTGATCTTACTAATTAAGAAGACGGTATTGTTACTTATAATTAATGACGGTGCAATTCTGTCCATATATTTGTTGCACAAGTTCATGGCAACCGGTTGATCTTGTGGAAGAATTTAAATATAAACTTTATAAGATACACACCTTTAATTACTTCTATAGTGGAAGCTAAAGAAGAAAAGGACGACGACACCATAATATTTTTTTTTTCAAATTAGTTATTACATTAAAATAGTAAATGAAAATACTAATGTGGCTGACTAGTCACCATTAAATAGTGGTGTGGTGTTAGCGTGAAGTCTTACATTGCTTTTCCAACAAATATAAAACAAAACAAATATAGGGGACAAAAAACGTGAGGTTTGCCTACTATAGGATAGCATATATGAGGCAACTGACCTAATTTGAGTTTTTCCCCAAGGTGGAGGATTTTTTTTTCTTCAACATTAGTTGCAACGGAATCAACAATTTTGCAATATTTGGAACAAAATCTCTGTGGTTATCCCAAAAAATTGCTGAACTTACTTTGTCGTGAAATCCGCTTCAAGAAATTTTAATAATTCCTTAGCAATGTGTAGCACTGGATGGTATGTACCTTAATTAAGGTGCATACCTAGAAATTTAATTTCCATCAAGGCAATATTCATATTTCTTTGGGAGAGCATGATTCCATATATTTTTACAATTTCTACAAACTATTTGAAGAGTCGACAGTGAGATTCTTCATCAAGACTATAAAGTAATATATCATCAATATAAACCACTGCATTAGACATGATTGGCTCAAAGATGTAGCACATAGCCTTTTGAAACAAAGAAATGACTACTTTGAAACCAAAATGGAGAACCTTCCATTGAAAATGCTAGTTTAAAATACAAAACCCAGACTTGGGTTTGTCTTCAAGATGAATGTCCAATTGCCAAAATCCAACTTTGAGGTCAAATTTAGAATAAATGTGAGCTTTGGTTAATCCAGCGAAAAGAGAATTTCGAAAAGGCAAAGGAAATTTATCATCTTGGAGAAAAAGGTTAAGGGTAGTTTATGACCAATCGCATCTTTCCCCTATTCTCTCTATTCTTTTATTGACATAAAAGGTTTCACAAGCCCATTGTGAGTTTGAGATTTCAATAAGACTTTGCTTGAGTTGTTCCGAGCATTCCCTTATGAACATAAATAAGATGTTATGGATTCATTCCAATGTGACTCGCCTTGATAGAATTTATATCTTCATTTTTTTAATGGGAGACGAACAAAAAACTCTAGATTTTTCCACAAAAGATGGGAGCATTTTTTAGAGAAGTCGGAGTGAGATTTTAGACAGGATTCTAATAATTTTTGCATGATTGGATCTACTAAACTCAATTGAATGAAGAAAAACCTTTGGATATTGACAAATTCAAAGATATAATCTTTATACTTAAGCCCTTATCCAGGAATAATTCGAAGTTGAGAGATTTGAGTCATGATGTCCCACCTAATGATCAAATCTTTGTTGGGAAAGTTAGATCCAAAGGTTTTAGCAGTTATAGAGCACTAGGGAAAAAACTAAATGGTTACTAGAGTAGTATGCACATTTGTAGAAAAAGTATCTTCTGATGTAGAATTGAAGTACCGGACACAAGAAATCTAGTATTCTTCAAGAAGAATTTTGGTATCCAAAATTGAAGAACTAGCTTTAGTATAGATAGGGGTAGTGACTAAAATTGGTTTAACAAACTTTGAACTGAAAATTTTCATAGGAAAATGAGGGTGATGAACTTGGTTGGAATATATAATGGGATCTGGATCCACAGATGTTAGGGATAAATGAAAAAGATCTTCAAAGTCTAAATCAGAATTAGTTTTACTGGAAGTTTAATAACAAGGCATGATACAAAGAATTTGTTTAGATGAATCTTCATCAATGGAAAACAATGGTTCAGTATCATCATTCTCAAGGGAGACACCAGTTTCGAATTCAATATGGTGTATCAAATTATTATGACATTTTTTGCTTGGGAGCAGTTTTTGGTGAAGTGACATTTCTTGTTGCAAATGAAGCATCAAGTTGATTTCTTATTATCTGAACAATTCTTCCGTCTTCATAAAAATTGTCATTTTTTCTTTCTTCGAAAATGCTTAGATGCAGGCTTGGATCTTCCTACTTTGTATTTTTTGAAATGCTTCTTTTTTCCGAAGTATTCTCCGCAAGAACCATCATAATCTTTTTTTCGGAGCACTTGATCTTAAGAGCTAGCAGGAACAGGCACTATCGAGTTCTCAATTGTCTTTGATATAGTTTTTCATCATTTGGCGTTTGAGACATAAATCATCAAGAGAAAGATGAATTTCTTGTTGGATTTCTCCAAAGGGAATCTACAATTCTCCTGTTTGTTGAGAAATGATCTCCGAACTTGTTGTGAGAGTTCTCCGGGAATAGAGGCCAAGAAAACTTGCTTCAAGTTTGCATTAGTTCCAAGGCCATAGAAAAGTTTAAGCATTTCTTGATAATGTCCGATCGAGATGTCTTCTTTGCAGTGAACAATATTTTCTTTCAAAATATTCCCTTCTTTTAAGCTCAAATAAGTCAACGAGTTTACCAATGAAAAAGTGGTAGCCAAATCCAACAACTTGGGCAAAATCTGCCAAAAGTAGAAATTGCACTTGGTCTGCCTCTGAAATTGATTACCACCAACGTTTGAGACTATTAGTAAACCTTGTGATGAATTCAAAAAGGATCTCATATTTTCTTTCAACAGTAAGAGTTCGAATATTTAGCTAGGAGTGGAATTCTTCAAATCTTTCTATCCTTTTGGAATATAGAATGTCATCAATGGTGAAGAATTGTTTAGAAGAAGAAATAGGAATCTGAGATGAGTTATTTGGTTGAATAACCTCTTGTTCAAAAGGATTTGATTCCATTTCCTATTCTAGTGGATCAACCATAAATATTGAAGATGTGGCTAGTACAATGGGGAATGACTGGACAACGGGGATTGAGAAAGAGGAAGAATATTAAATGGATACTAAGTCTGGTTCTGAGTTTGAGTTTGAATTGATTGGAATGATTGGTTCTAGGGGAGATTAAGTACGATCTAACAAGTTATCAAAATTAGGCTATTTATCCTCTTGATTGCTCAAATCCCTTATGAATGATTCTAACAGCTTAGATAACATCATCTGGTCTGAATCCTTCTTGGCAAATTTGGAGGATTCCTCAAGAATCTTCTCTTTTCTCTTTCCCTTCCTTAGCATGTCCATTTCTTGGAGGTGATTTCTTATTTTTATCACATCAATTCTATCTGATTTGATAGAAGTTTCTACAAGGGTAGCAAAAACTGAGGTGTTTTATGGTAATGGAAAAGAATATTGAGTTCTGAGCAAAGTAGAAAATGGATCAAAAGGCTTGAATTTTCCTTTCTCAAGGAGTTGGATCTGTCTTTTGAGCTTCTCTATCTCAGCCATTGGGCTTTCAAGATGATGATATCCCAAATGATGTCCTGATTCCAAGGCATGAAGTATTTTCTCGAAATTTAAAAGCATTTTTTTTTTTTTTTTTGTGGATTCATCATATCTTTTGGGATCTTGATGTACATCAACAATTTTGAAATCAATTGTTTTAAAAGCATTGTTATGTACCAAAAGAATCTCTAATTACCAATTTAAAACAACTTCAGTAACAGGAATTCTTTTTTGCCTTCCATGTTCGTCCACATTAGTTGGAGTAGGAATCTTTGGAACATGACGATATCTCCATTATGGATCAATAAATTCTTCAATGGCAAGAAAAGAAAGCCTAGAGTCTTCTCGAGCAAGAGGAGGAAAATTTGTATCTTGGAACATGGAAATAGAAGGATTAACTTTCTTCTATCTATTCTTGGCTAGATGGTGTTTCATTTGAAAGTTCAAGTGGGTATGAATTCTGTTTTGCTCACTTAAGAATGGGCTTGTATAATGGAGAAACGGCTGGATTTTTATAAGGGGTTGAGGGAGATCCTTTTGTTAACACCCTTGGTGAGAATGATAAGTTCGAGGTTATGGTTTCTTATGCGCCATCTCCACCACCCTCATATCAATCATCACCACCATCACTTTCAACTCTACTAAGGCGATGAAGAGAATTTAAATGATTTTCACTCACTTGAAAATTGGATTAGATGAGTTGCCAAAGGTATTCTCAAAATATAATATGTAATTAAAGAAGAAGTCATCACTTTACTTATTATTGTTTTGTTTTGAAGAAAATTACTTTGCTACAAAATTAACTTCTAATTCATAAGAATTGACATAGGGTTTAGCATCACATGGTCATGTGTTATTGAATTATTCCTTTTGAACTTTATTCTTGACTCATGAAATCCTAAGATTGATCTTGTAATTTCTTAAGTCCTTGCACATCTTCATCTATGAGACTCAAATGAACAGATTTTTCGTTTACTAATTAATTGTACATATTTAGGTCTTTTCTTGTTTTTCTTCATTTATTATCATACATTACTGATATCACCAATCGTAATTCTAGCAACTAGAGAGTCGTTTTAGAGTAATTTGATTTGAGCAATATATATATATATGAAAAGCCATTTGAAAGCACACTTCGTTAGAAGTCTCAAAACCAATATTTCATGTGTTTTCTCCATGTTTGACGAAAAATTTAAATTGATCTTTCTAATGACATTAACTATTTATTTTTTGCATAGATTATTCCACTTGCGAGTATCTCTATTTTAATATTCAATTCATTCGAAAATCATGTGTTTTCTTATGCTAATTTTTCTTTTCTCATATGAAGGAATCTCATGGAATTTTGAAGTGAGTTTTTCCAATTTTAATTTTTTGAAGGAAACCAGTTAAACAAGTTAACACGTTTCCTTGAAAAAAAAATTTGTGGAGGAGAACCCGCCATTTGGATTTGGAATCTAACGGTACGGTTACCTAATCTTTTCCCCATTATCACTTATCCTAATGATGACCCATTTACGCACTCCCTGTCCCGACGTCCAAGCACTTATTTCCAGACTGCAAATCTCTTTTGCTAAAGGAGATGTTTCATGTCGGATGGAACAAAAACTTTCGACTTTCCCTATTACAATCAAATATGAATGTCAAGACGCAATTAGTTTCCCTTTCTAATCATTTTCCCTTCATTTCGAAGATGTGCTTTGTTAGGGGCCTATTGTTTTCGACTCAAGGAGAGTACATGATTCCAAATTACAAATGGATGGTCCTAACCTGAACTTCATTTGATGTCAAATTGCAATGTTTGACCAGCGTTGACTGGTAGATAACATCAGGGTGTTGTTGTTCTGGAAAAGATGTCCTTGTAATGGATTTGTGGCAAAGTGTGTTACTTCAAGAATCAATGTACCTCGCCCACACTGTTGCTTCAAAATTTAAAACCTTTTTTCCGCAATGACGACACCTCCATTAATTTGCACAATGATACTCTTCCCAATCAGAACATTTACACAAGCACGTGCGAAATCATTATAGAAGAGAAAATTCTTTAAAAATACCTACACCTATTACACATGAACCAATTCAATTTTAAATATTTCAATGTTACTAATATCTTTTGGGTCTTGACAATTTTGCCAATTGAATTATAAACATCTTGACAATTTGCCAATTGAATTCATTCGGCTAATTTTAATTAGGTTATCGCTAACATAGATCAATCATCCTATATGATGCCAATGTAAACAATTTTGTAATTTTTAAAGAAAATATTTATTTATTTTTTTCTTGGTTATTTTTTTCTTGTGCTAGCGAGGGTCACCAACCACCCTCTCCCACCATGAAGGCTTCACTCAAGGCCATCACCTTGGCGACTGCGAGTGAGGGTGCAAAGGCCCTTGCCAGCTCTAGGTGAGGGCTACCCCCAACCAATGAGACCACGATGCCAAAATAGATTTAACTAGCAAATTGTCAAATAGTTACAAAAGCTATCCACTTTAAAAAAATAGCAAATGAAGAAAAATGAAAAGAAAAAAAAAAAAAAAATTACAAAAATTGTCCACTTCCGTGCTAGCGATGCCGGTTAAGAAAATTTACCAAATGAACTCAACCGGCAAATTTTCAAAAAATTATAGAATTCAATTGACAAAATTAAAATGTTTAGAATTAAATTGACCAAAGTGTAATAGATTTAAGACTTTATGAACAATTTTCTCTATAGAAAGCGATCACATAAATAACTAAAGCCAAAAGCAAAGCGTATACCAATTGATAATAAAATATATAACAACACCAGTGATTCCACAATTGTCGGATCATTGTTATTCTTATCAGCTCTTATCCCATCAAGTGGCCATCTCATACTGTAATTCCACACTCAACTCTCGAACCGAGCCTACCCGCATCGAGAGCTCCCAGTAATTTAGAGCACGAAACTTCAATCGCAAGTACCATCAAACGAATCTGGGAGGAGAGTTTATATGTCAAGAGTATACTACTCCATGTTCTCGCATAAGACGCATGTTACGAACGGATGCAATCCGCGATAAGATTAATGCTGATGTCGCGCTCAAAAAAGGGCTACCCGATAAAGCGCAACAATACCATTGAATTAAAGCCTTGATTAGCCAAAAGAAACGATATAAAGACCCGAAATAATTCTATTAGCCAAAAGAAACGATATAAAGACCCGAAATAATTCGGCATTCATAGCGAAAAAGGGAGACGCGGATCGATCCGAAACGATATGTCTCCCATTTTTGGTGGAGGGTGTGTGAAAAGTTGGGGTGGGGATGGCAAGACGTCACTCCATTAATGGATGGATCGAAGGTTATCCCCTTGACGTCCGCACGATTGCCCAAATTGGCCAAGTGGAGGCCTAGGTGGGAACCCTGACTCATCCCAATCCTTCGACATTTAGGGTATGCATCGATCCACGTGAGATCTTCATAGAATGTACCAGGCTCTTTAATTTTAACACAAGCTAATACATTCGACATATCCTAATGACCAACATACAGTCATGTATAATTGCTCCTAGAACATAAATTCTTGGTATAGGTAAGGGTCAGAAGAAATTTTCTCTGCTATATGTCTATGCTTTTATCTAATGTCTAGAGTCAAATTTTCTTTACAGCAAATTCAGCGTTTCTTACTTAAATACTAAGTTCAATATGCTAGTATCGCAAATTTTGTTTTTTTTTTTCTCACTTCATCTTGATTAATAATCGAAATAAGTGCACCGGAAGTCCTAAAACTTATTGCAAAAGTATAATCAAGTTCTACAACTTTTAAAAAGTGCAATTGACGAAAGGATTTAATTAAACAAATTTGACAAATTTTATGACTCAATTGGATTTCTTGAAAGTTTTAGAACTCTATTATATTTTCGTGACAAGTTTTGGTGCTTTCAATACACTTACTCCTCAATTATTTTGACTAAATCATTCTTTTCTAAATGGCCAAATGATTGTATAAAGTGTTGTAAATTAATTATTTTCTTTAATTTTTCACTCAAGTAGAAATGTAGGCTACACCCTATTTAGTTTAACCCTTTCTAAGTATCTAAGATTGCTATGTCAATGAAGACATATTTATATATAACATCAATATATAATTAATGTGGATTAAGACATGTCTACATAGAAAATCAATGTAATCAATCTCTTGCAACAAAACAACGATAATAAGAAGGAAAATCAATATTATGCCTAGGCAAGGGTCAACCTCCCCGACCGAGACCGACCTCGCCATGGCCAAGGCAAGGCTTGTCAGGGCTCACCGGATCTTGC
Source organism: Eucalyptus guilfoylei (assembly GCA_016097605.1). Lineage (NCBI taxonomy): Eukaryota > Viridiplantae > Streptophyta > Magnoliopsida > Myrtales > Myrtaceae > Eucalyptus > Eucalyptus guilfoylei. Next base: position 39,491,793 of record CM027861.1, read on the forward strand.
CCTCGCCCTCGCCCTCACCCAAGCGAGGCCTAGCAAGGCGTGGCAAGGTTGCTCTCGCCTGGGCAAGAGTCAACCTCGCCAAATCTGGCAAGAGGGGCCTTGCCTGGCCATGCAAATGTGACCGCGCTAGCCATGGCTGTGGGCGGTGGCTAGTGATGGCCACCGAAAAAAGGAAAGGAAGAGAAAGGGGAAGGGAAAAGAATTCAATAAATTATTTTAAAATTTCAATAAATTCAAAAAATTATTAAAATATTATTTAAAATATCCATGTCAATGTTGATTGCACCACATCAGCTTGCCGACATGCACATCAGTAATTTTCAGCCTAAATTGGTCAGATGAATTGAATTAGTATCAATGTGAAAAGGTTTAAAACTAAATTAGTCCAATTAAAAAGTTTAGAACTAAATTGGTACAAATGCAATAAGTTTAGAGCTTTGTACTTTTCCATTAAAGGCATGGACAACAAGGTACATTATCGTGCTCAATAATTGAAAATGCAAATGTCACTTACTTTATGACATGGTTGTGTGTGATTAAATTACCCTTGGGACAGTGTTTGACATGCACTTTGCCAAGTTGTGGCCCTCATTTAACAAAACATATGTTGATTAGTGACTTATGTTGTTCCCTAATAACTTCCTTTCACATTGATTAAATATATCATTATAGGTGTATCTAATTGATATTTGTACAGCTAAGCTACATGTGAATGTGATTTGCAAAATTGATATACCAAATGGCATAGCAAATTATAAGTATGCATTCAAATAAGTGAAACATGGTGGATAAATATAATATTACATCATTTGATATATCAATTACATCAATCAATTTTAGTATAATTAGCACATAAAAATCCTTTTATCTAAATTCCATTTAGGCAAATGTTAACTTAAGTTCAACGGGAGTGGTTACGTGATCAAAAGTGACTTTTGAGTCCTAGAAAGTAGAAAGTGCCGAAGCTTTATACCATGATAAGGTGCTGGCGCATAGGCCAAAAAAAAAAGATAAGGTGCTGGCGTCACGTACGGGCGCGCATTCACCTACTACATCAAGCCACTGGCAATTATTAGGCGAGATCATCATCTCCATTTGCAATATTAAAAAATATTATGGCCATCGATGTAATCGACACTTTAAATGATGTGATAAGTTCATATCTATTGCACCACATAATTAACATGAAAATTATGTAAAGAATCATAAATTTATCTTCTAGTAATGAATTTATTCCTAAACTTGCCAATTTTAACTAATGTAGTTCTAAACATTTTGACCTTTATATCAGCTTAGATTAAAATTGCTAACATAACGGTTTAATGCCTAGCCAATTGTTGAGATGGACAATCTTATATGAAATGACGTCATTTTGCATTGAACCAAGAATATTTGAAAAAAATTCTTTCTTTTCTTTTCTTTACAATATTTTTTGCTTTTTATGTTTCCCATTCATCTTTATCCCCTACCAGTCACGAGTGAGGGTCATAGCCCTTGCTAGATCTAGGCAAAAGCCACCAACCACGAGCTAAGGTAAACCTCACCAAATCCGGCAAGGCCGTAATGCCCTTGCAAGGGGTGGCCAACGCTAGGGTTGCCCTTGCCTGTGGCCAATAATCTTCACAAACCATTGTTGAACAAAAAAGATGAATAGTACATTAAAAAAAGAATTAAAGAATTCATAAAAAGAAAAATTGCAAAATGACATCATGTCATTTAAGATTGTCTACGTCAATTGCCAACTATTCTACATAGGACATTTAGTGCTGACTAGACTATCACATCAACAATTTTTGATTTAAATTGACTTGATAAATTATATTTAAAATTTTTTAAAAGGTTTAGGATTCCATTCGGTAAATTGAAAAGTTTAGGACTTAATTGGCCGACATACGATAGGTTTAAATTTTTTTGGACAACTCTCTCCAATCAACCACCATCATAAATCATTAGGTATTGTAGCGTAACTTTTGCCTTCCATCTCCTCTATAAATTGCAAGGCTAACGTGAGCACGATTTCCACAACATAGCCTTATTTGTTTTCAGCTTCGAAATCTTCCATTTGAATATCTTCAGCTTCTGAGAGGAAGAGAGTGGGAAAATGGCCATCTTCACGACTGAAAATCCCCGGGTGCTTATTTTTGGAGTTCTAGGTACTTTACACACGATATCTAACTGTTTTCTAGTTACTATCGAACAACAACCGATGACTTTGTTTTGACGCGTTTGTCAACCTTTGGATGATTGTTATCGTAGGTAATATCATATCCATCGTGGTCTTTTTGGCCCCAGTGTAAGTTTTTAACTCTTTCTCACTCCATGCACACTGACAAATATAAGGTTTAGGACTTATTTAATCTTCTTTGGCAGGCCAACGTTCTGTAGGATATGCAAGAAGAAGTCAACTGAAGGGTTTGAATCAGTTCCATACGTGGTTTCTCTGTTCAGCGCTATGCTTTGGCTGTACTATGCATCCCTCAAGTCTGAGTCCAGCGCTTTCCTGCTTGTCACGGTCAACTCCGTCGGATGTGCCGTAGAGACGATCTACATCGCTCTCTACCTTGCGTATGCTCCTAAACAAGCCAGGGTACGTAGCTACAAAGTTGTTCGAGAAGAACACACCTAATGTATTCTAATTGTTGGAGAGTGGATGCGCAGATGATGACACTGAGGCTGCTGTTGCTGAATTTCGGAGGGTATTGTTCCATTCTTCTTCTGTCCCACTTCTTGACGGAGGGATCGGCGAGGGTCCAACTTGTTGGGTGGATTTGCGTTGCGCTCTCTGTTGCAGTCTTTGCTGCTCCGCTAAGCGTCATTGTAATTTACTTCTATGTGACTCCTTTCTTTTTTTCCTGCATGAGAACGCATGTCTTGCATATTAATGTGGGACACAAATTGTACGTATGTGAGTTTACATATGTGTGTGCAGAGAATGGTGATATGCACCAAGAGCGTGGAGTTCATGCCCTTCCCTTTATCGTTGTTCCTCATGCTCAGTGCTGTGACATGGCTCCTATATGGCCTATTCCTCAAGGACTTGTATGTCGCGGTATGCATTGTTCATCTACTTGTTAAAATCAAGATGGCGAGCTGTGGCAATATTACCTTCGTTCCCCTGAATGAACAATATTAACATGTGTACGTGCATACATAGGGTCCAAACGTGCTAGGAGTCATCTTTGGAGTGCTTCAGATGGCGCTGCATGCCATATACAGGAAGAGAAATAAAGTTGTGACGGAGGAGGAGAAGAATGATACCAGTGTTGGAAAGCTGAGCTCTGATATACAAAGTTGCAATGGGATCATTATTGAAGCTTCTGATAAAGGACCAGTGGCCACTCCATCTCAAGTTTGACAGGCGTCTAAGTTACTCATATGCCCGATGAGACTTTTTGTTTTCCAGCAGCTCCTAGATGGCATACTCGTTGCTTCTGCTATGTAAAATGCAAATGCAAGAGAGTGTTTCCATGCGCGTGTGGGAGCTTGGGGGTTAGTGTTGTTTGTGAATGTTCAACTTGTTTCTCCTGATGGCAAGATTATCAAACGCATTACTCTTCCAAGAACATATTCAACTACTCTCCATTCTTTGCTGATTGATTGATATCATCTACTTAGGGTGTATTTGACAACTTGCCAAACAGTAACAATTTTTGTTCTTTTGTTTCCAAAAATAAATTTGAAATAAAAATTCATTTGGTAAAACTTTTATTCCAAGAAACAAATTTCTATTTTTTTATTGGGATAAGTGTTCCAGAAGTCCTAAAATTTGTCGCGAAAATGCATTTTCCTAAAACTTGCAAAAAGTGCATTTAAGTCCTAAAACTTATCAAATTGTTTCAAACGAGTCCTAAAATCGACGCCGTTAGCCTTTTCCGTTAAAAATGCCGACGTGGCATTTTAAATAATTTTTTATTTTTCGCGTGGATTTTTTAATTATTTTTTATTCATTTTTTTAAAAAAATTAGATTTAAAAATTAAAAAATTTAGATTTATTCATTTTATCTTATTTTCACTAAAAACTAAAAAAAAGTTCAAAATTTTATTTTTTTTTAAAATGAATAAAAAATAATTAAAAAAAATACACATGGAAATTAAAAAATTATTTAAAATGCCACGTCAGCATTTTTTTTTACGGAAAATGCTAACGGCGTTGATTTTAGGACTCGTTTGAAACAATTTGACAAGTTTTAGGACTTAAATGCATTTTTTGCAAGTTTTAGGACTCGAAATGCATTTTCGTGACAAGTTTTAGGACTTCTGAAACACTTATCCCTTTTTTTATTTTCGGAAGTACATTTGAAACAAAATTGAGAAGTAAAAAAAAAGTTGATTTTTTGTTCCCAGAAACAACTTCAAAATCAAGCCAACCCATTTTTTTTGTCTTTTCTCTTCTTTCTTCTTGTTCTTCTTCCCTCTATTCTCTTCTTCAACCGCTGCCCCCGCCGCTGCCACCTGTCGCCGCCAGTCACCAGTGACCAATTCGGCAAGGTCCGGCGATCTCGCTGGAGGCTCACCAGGCCAAGGGAGGTTTAGTGAGCTCGCCGGTGGCCAGGTGGGCCTCGCCCGAGCCTCCCCCAACCACCGGCGAGCCTAACTAGGCAAGGCTCGACCTCGCCGGGCCACCGCAAGATCAACCTCGCCTGACCTCGCCAAATCTGGGCAAGGCCGCTCGCCCAGCTACCAGCGAGGCTCGGTCGATGAGTCGCGGCCTCGGCGAGAGTCGGCGACGCTTCGGTGAGGTCGCCGACCCTCATCTGGCCGATCGTCGGTTATCCCAAGGCCGGCAACCGGCAACCCTTGAAAAAGAAGAGGAGAAAGGAAAGAAAAAAGAAAAAAGTAATAAAATTATTTAAAATTTAAAAGAAAATGATTTGAAGTAGAAATTTTGAGAATGGTGCCAAATATAATTCTATTTCGGAAATTGAAATTTTGGATAGTTACCAAACGACTTAAAATGCTTAGAAATTGTTATCGAGAACGAAATACAAAAAAAAAAATCATTTATGATCAGAAATTGTTCACAGGTAGAGAAGCGTTATCAAACGACCCTTACTAGGCCATGAGGTCTGTCTGCTCATTAAACATTTTTTTTCCCTTTGGAAATCCAGCTAATTAGGACCATGAGCTAAGACCCGAGACACTTGGGTAGACCTCTTTACATTCACTGAGTAAATCCGCGTCTACATCGGAATATCATTGTGGTCACGTAATGCGTGCCCCGAGATGACATTCTAAGTTCTTACTCTTTTATTCCAATTTGGGAGAAGTTTGCTCAAGAGGGTAATAAACTCACCAAGGATTAGCACGTACCATTAGCCCAGATTTAACCAAACCGTCAACCCAGTTACTACACAAAATCATAGTTAAAAAGTACTCCCAACACACCATAGAAATCCCTGATACTCAACTGAGAGATCAGAGGAGCTTCCCCTTAAAGGGAAGTGAATAGTAAGTAGTTCCTCAATCAGACTGACAATAAAAGAATTGAGTCACAACAAAATGTTTCTTCTGTCAAGCGGGATCAACAGTTGATTCTCATCCTACAAACATGAAGGACTTTAACGCTAGCAATTTCACCTATGAGGAAGCTCTCTTCTCTACAACCAATGAGCATGCACTTGGCATTAGAATACACTATCGCGGTAGTTGAAACAATTTTTACAGGCTTGCAATTGCCTCTCACTGTATCAGATTTTTTCAAGGCTCTTTGGAAAAGTAAATAGCTGCATTTGTGAATTTGCTACATTTTTAAGCAAATTTAGAGAACAGCCTCGAGATGAAAATTTGGAATGTTCTCAGGCTAGCTAAGTGATGCCCAATCTGGATATGGCCACTCATAGACCCATCCGGGTCCACAGTATAGCATGAAGTGCAGCCATAATCCCTCCTCACTCCCATCATATCTGCATTTTGCATAACTTAGAAATCAAATCTTTGGTTCTCTATCGTACACACGCAAGCAAGGGCGTACCAGCATAATATAAGTAAAGACAAGTGCCCAAGATGGGACAAAGGAGGAACACTCACCCTTGGAGCTAAATTCGGACAATTCGTGCACATAGGGTCAATACTAACTTCAATGCAAGGCTCTTCTTCCTTATCATTCTGCCCAATATCAAAAACACTAGATTTTGATGACAAACCGGCAGCTTTATCAAGCAACCATTCCTTCAGCTTAATGATTGGTCCTTTGTTTAGAAAGGTAAAGCACGCCATTGGCAATTGGATGGCCACTAAACTACAAATGGACTCATATCTGCATGAAAAGAGCAAGGTTGCCGCTCGAGCTACCCAAGAAGCTTTCGCCTCGAAGAGAGGTGGACCATTAGATCGAGCTCGCGCTCGATGCTCAATCACTAGCCATGGCACCCCACCGCATGGCGCCGCCCGAGTTGGAAGAATTGCATAAACAGCTCAAGGAGTTGCTCAATGTGGGATACCTTTGACCATCCAAGGCTCCGTTCAGTGCCCTAATCCTATTCCAAGAGAAGCACGACAGATCCCTTTGGATGTGCAGCTATTAAACAAGCTCAACATCAAAAACAAGTATTCGATCCCTCTCATTGCAGACCTGTTCGATTAGCTTGGGGAAGCTCGGTGGTTTACCAAGCTTGATATTCGATTGAGCTACTACAAGTTCAAATCATCAAGGGAGACGAGCCAAAGAACATGTGCGTGACATGCTATGGCCCGTACGATTTCCTCGTCATGCCATTCGGCTTGACTAATACGTTGGCCACGTTCTGCACTCTAATGAATAAGGTACTCCACCCATTCCTTGATATGTTCGTTGTGGTGTACTTAATGATATTGTTGTGCATAGCCGGACTCTCGAAGAACACGTCGAGTACTTAAGGCAAGTCTTCCAAATCTTGCAGGAGAATGATATGTACGTGAAGTGTGACAAGTGTGCATTCGCGCAAGAGGAAGTTGTTTTCCTCAATCACATCATCGGGGGGGGATGAGCGTGAATGGATGCGGCTAAAATTTGTGCCATTGTTGAATGGGAACCACCGACCAAGGTGACAGAGCTAAGATCATTTCTTGGTCTCACGAACAACTAACAACGCTTCATTTACCGCTATTCAAGCCTTATTGCGCCACTCATGGACATGTTGGAAAAGGAAAGGCTGTGGGAGTGGATGGATTGATGTCAAGAGGCATTCAATCAATTGAAGCAAGCCATGACCAAAGACCTAGTGCTCATGCTGCCTGACCATGCCAAGCCATATGAGGTAGAAATCGATGCCTTTGATTTTGCTATCGGTAGTGTCCTTATATAGGATGGGCACCTGATTGCCTTCAAATCTCAAAAGTTGAATGATACCGAGTGGCGATACGTGGTCCAAGAGAAAGAGATGATCGCGGTGGTGCATTGCCTTCATACATGGAGGCATTATTTCTTGGGATCCCGATTCATCATGAGGATGGACAACGTGGCCATGAGCTACTTCCAAATTCAAAAGAAGCTTAGTTTGAAGCAAGCTCAGTGGCAAAACTTCTTAGTCCAGTTCGATTATGTGCTGGAGGATAAGCCGAGGAAGGCTAATTCCATGGCGGACGCCTTGGTTGGAAGTTGGAACTGGCAAATATAGCAAGTCAACCCAACTATCCGTGGATCAACCGTATCAAGAAGGGGCTCAAGCACAACCCTACAGCCCAAGTGATCCTTAAGTACGTGTAGAAGGGCAAGACAAGGCAATTATGGCATGAGGATGGCCTCTTTTACACTAAGGGACACAGCTCCATGTGTCGCTCCACAGGAAGCTGAGGAAAGAAGTACTACACGAGTGCCATGACTCCAAATGGGCAGGTCATCCGGGAATTCACCACACCTGGCACTCGTTGAAGATCAATATTCTTGGTCTCACATGCGGAATAACGTTGAAGCTTATGTGCGGACATGTCTTGTATGTCAATAAGACAAGATCAAACAACAGTCGTCATCAGGGCTCCTTGAGCCATTGTTTATCCTAGAGTGTCCATTTGGGAGTGTCTCCCTTGACTTCATTATTAATTTGCCCAAGTTCAAAGGATGGCAGACCCTCATAGCCGTTATGGATTGGTTCTCCAAATACACAAAGTCCATGCCTGTAACTAAAGATTGCCAAGCCCAGAAAGCGACTAAGCTATTCATCAAGCATGTCGTCAAGTATTGAGGGATACCACACATGATCATGTGCGATCAGGATCCTCGATTCACCGAGCGGTTTTGGACTGAGCTCTTGAAGTTGCTAAGGTCAAACCTCAACTTCTCCACAAGTTTGCATCCCCAAACTGACAGTCAGACAGATAGGGTGAATGCACTTATCGAAATATACCTCCGGCATTATGTGAGCACCATGCAAGTAAATTAGGCGAAGCTAACCAACGTGGCCCAATTCTCCTACAACATACAGTGGAGTGAGTCCACAAACCAAAGCCCGTTTAAGATCGTAATGGGGCAACAACCGCTCTCACCAAGCATGGTTGCCTCAGGCTATCGAGGAGTAGTCCACTGGCGTACAAGTTCACAAAAGAATGGAACAAACAAGCAAACTTGGCGCGAGCGTGTCTACACAAGGCCGCAAAGCTTATGAAGAAGTGGGCTGACAAGAAGCGATAGCACATGGAATTCCAAGTCAATAACCTACTGCTAGCCAAGTTACATTTGGTCCTCCGATATCAAGACGTGGATAAGGGACTAATCCATCGCTATAAAAGGCCCTTTATGCGTGTTGCAACGGATCGGAAAAGTTGCATACAAGCTGGACTTGCCATCCAAACTCAAGGTACATCCAATGTTTCATGTGAATATGCTCAAACCTTTCTATGTAGATAAGGAAGACCTAGACCGAGGGGAATCACAACAGGCGCCCCTTGGGCAAAAACCTCGAACAATCGGAACATCGAGTACATCATGGCGGACCGAGTCATATGGAAGAGGTATTGCATGCCCAAGAAGGAATACCTGGTCCAATGGAATGGCGTTTCGGAGAGTGAAGCGAGTTGGGAACAGTTTGAGACTCTTTACAGTTCAAGAAACACATCGACGTATTCCATGACAAAGAGCGACAAGGGCGTCATCCGAATAGATGGGGGAGATCGACACGGCCCAAGGACAAGCATGATCCAAGACGTCCAAATGAAGGGTCATGTCCCACACAAGGACTAGCCCACGAGCGCCCACAAACGACCCATGAGCAATAGAGCCGGCTTATGAGCAATGCAAGAAGAAGCCAATGACCGTTCGGCTTCCTTGTGTCAGGTGACCCTTCAATTCCCACAAACTGACCCTGTAGACCCATGGCAAACATCCCTTGAGTTCGCCCATGGCCTAGGGCCTCTTGAGCTTCTGGTGCAACCTTATAATGATTGTATATATTCAAACACAACCGTTGGATCGAAGAGGGATCAACGGCTAGAATCAGCCCATACTTGTATAAACAGGGGACCCTTTCCCCTCACTTGTACACTCTTGTTCACAAGCTAATATGATTTGAGCTTCACTCTCATACTTTGTTCTTGTGAGCTACATACATGTGTAAGGCTAACTTGGGATTAAATCCTAAGGCCACACAGATAGGAATCATCAAAATCAATCGACCTGTGACACATGCATGCAGGTTTTTACAATGAAGTAGATAGTGATGGGCTTTGGAGGGTTTTGTTCCTTTCTTCTCATCCTTTTAATTAACAAAAGGATCAATTAGGGTCCAACTTCTTGGGTGGCTTTGTGTTGGATTCTCCATCATCGTTTTCACAGCTCCTTTTAAGTGTGGTGAATAATTGGAATAACTCTTGATTTCTTACCTTTTACTTCTCCCTAGTTATACTTTCCTTCATGCACTACTGAGTTATGAGAGATAAGTTTTGCATGACATTTATTTTCGACGAATATTGCACAGAGAACAGTGATACGCACCAAAAGCGTAAAGTTCATGCCCTTCTCTCTCTCATTTTTCCTCACGCTCAGCGATGTAACTTGGCTCCTATATGGTATATCTCTCAAGGATATCCACGTCACCATACACATCGACTTTCAACAAATACTAGAAATTATGCTAAAAAGATTTTTCTATTACCCAAAGAAAAAAGTGTGTCATGGAGACTACAGTTTAGATATCGCTTTATTTCTCATATACAATCATTAACATATGTATGATCATTTACATAGGTTCCAAACGTATTGGGGTTTATCCTTGGAGTGCTTCAGATGGGACTTTATCTGATATATAGGAAGAGGAATGTAATGGTTTTGGAGGAAACCAATGATTTCGGTGGTGCAAGGCCGATTGCCGATACTTAAAGTCGCAATATCACCTCTAACGATAGCATCATCGACGTTGATGAGATCAAGGAGAGGAAAGACGATGTATACGAGGGGGAGATAAGCTTGGAAGCTTCCAATAATGGACCGGTTGCAAATAGTTTATGTGAAGTTTGTGTTGGATGCAAATTATGCAATTCCAAGATCTCCATAACCAGAATAAGAACATGCATTATTGAGCAGAAAGATTAACGCACCTGTTTTAGGATCCATCGTTCTTGAAGCGGAAGTGGAAAACCGATGTTCCACGCATAAGTCATTCTCTTCTATTACCCTCTGTATCACTAGCTCAATGAGACGGCCCCCTCGCCCTTTAGCGCTAGGTTAACGCTCCTTATGTGATAATACATGTGAAAATTTAGGATTAGAGGAGAGACTTGAGCACTATTTATAGAGTTTCCAACTAGGCCCCTCATTACGGGCCAAGCTCAACTCGGCCCACACTGTCCAGCCCCATATTAGACTAATTAAGAAACCTTTTATCTCACTTTAGACCAACCTCATTTTACAATAATCGTAAAACGGTAAATTACAATATCAATCAATGTAGTCCACATTAAGAAAACTCTTACAGTTTGACCCGGGTTAAGTCGCAGCATATGTCTCTGCTGTTGTCTTTCGAGTAGCTAGTAAGCTAATTTAGTTCTTTCTTCTATGTTGTTAATGCACGCGTCATAACTTGTATATGCAAGTGGAGATTAACACCACGTGCATAAGTGCTCTAGAATTGCAATGTCTTTTCTAGTAATTAAAATCTTCCTTGTCTCATTCCTGTCGTAAATGAACTCATTCTACTACCTCTTTGATCCATATTTCGAAAAGAAATGGCAAGTTTACCGTGATTCACATATGAAGATCATGATTCGTGACCTAAATCGAAATTGGCCGTGAAAGATGCCCGTCGTGATCTACCTCCTTTAAAAGCAGAGAAGCCCACCATTCGGAAAGCTAATAATCAACCATATCATCATCGGCGTCGTTCAATGAGCGACGTTTCAATAAAAGTCAAATGGATACGGGTTCTGTGTTAGTGGAGGAGTCATATCATCTGGCATGAGATTACCATATACAAAAGCTTGGCACAACTTCCATCTCAGCCTCTCGTTCTAGCCCGTTGCACTTCTTTAAGGATGACATAGCTTCATAACATTGAGGCAATATCTATTATATATTAGAAATTTTTTATAATATGGGCTTACATTAATTAATTAATTTTCTATTTTAAATAATCGGGTTAATGAATATTCCAATATTTGTTAAACCCTAGAGTGATCTTATTGAATTGGGTTTTGGCATCTATTAATAATGAGCCTAGTTGAGCAGCAAAGTGTAGGCAATTGTGTTTACCCAAAGTCCGTAATAGGAATGGCTTAGTTGACACGATTTTAATTAGAGTTTGTTAGGTTCCCTCTATAGTCTATAAAAAGATAGAGTATACCTATCAGTTGTTTTAATCCCATTGAAAGCTGTTATACCGAAATAGGTCATAAAGAGGAAGATCTAGCATCCCGATAGATCTCTAGGTATCAGAGTGATCTATTTTTCTTCAAGTGAAGTAATGGCTTAAACGAATATGCTTTAATTCCGCTATGCTTATTGATCTCGGTGTTTTATAGTCATATATGGATCCGATTATTCTTGATTGATTAGTTGCTTATATGAATAATTTTCTACATTATCTACTCATCAGTCTATGAAACTTCAATAGTTTGGTCAGGCACTCGGGTGCCGATCGAGTCGAGCCACGCTTTTGGGTCGAGTCACCAGACTCACCACTGCAGTCTACAGCAGAGTTCTTATGCTCCCAGCATTTTATTTCCAGCCTTTCCCTTATTGGTGGTCATAGCGATTTAATGACTTATTTGATGGCATTAATAACTGGCTAGATGGCCTTAAATAACATATCTTGCACTATTTAGTGCACATAAGCCGCCAAAAGTCTTTCCGACACCACTTTTGACAATATTTGAGTGAAAATGGGCGGCATTTTTTAATGTTGGGAAAAAGATCTTGGAAATGTGTAATTTATTGAAGGGCACGTTGGTCAGGTGCTCGAAACTTGACTTGAGCTCGATCACGTAATAGAGTTTTACCAAGCTCGGCTTGAGCTTAAAGAAATTCGATCTTCTAGAGCTTCATAAAGCCCAAATATCGTCCTTGGATTTTCGTATATGTGTGGATACACTTTGTAACTTCAAGGAACTCTGTGTTTGATTTTATCACAATTATAATTGCAAGCTTGAGCTTGACTCGATATGAAATTCAAGCAGCTTGAGCTCGACTCTAGATCAAACAAGTTGATTTGATCGAGTAATATATCATCGAACCAAGGCCCGAGCTACGTACTCACGGGTAACTTTGACTCGGTTTACAATGATGAACACAAGGGGCTTGGGAACGGTTACTATCTTGCTTGGGCGATATTTTCTTCCACCCTCGGCGGAGAAAACTTTCTTCAATCAAGTTTTGTATTGGTGGTTTACAAAGATGGACATTTTGACGAAGTTCGTACATAGGAAAGCCCAGTTTGTACTGAACTCTTTTCTCATAGAACCAATTCGGAGAGTTGCTTCGGATATGATCCAATGAGCGCGCAACCAGAAAGCAACGCATTATCGGCAACTAAAAGGAAAAGGAAAAGACCCAAACCTAAGCACATTGGTATGCTGCTCGTTGTCCTGCCGCATAGATCTTCGTATACAACAAGGTTGGACAGGAGAATGCACGTACGGAGACGGCCGTTCGGTACAAAGGTAGGCACGAATCATGAAGATGTGGAGAGTCCCAGTCCGATTGAGATCCTGCCTAACTACATCCTCGTTTGGAGGCCTCTTTCCTCTACTTGGTTATTCTTGCGTGCCCTTGGACCCTTCGTCGTGACTCATTGAATTGTATCTTTACTTTTGAAACCCGCATGATTAGGACACTTTGGGAAAAACGTATTAGTAAAGCCCCGTTAAAGTTGCACACAAGCTTGTTGGAAATTAATCCAGAGAAAACACAAACTGTTTGTTGCAATCAGAACATGAAATTGGAGGTGAGGTACGGATATCCGAATCTCCTTAAGGCAATTAGTTCCTGCCAATGGTGCTCCGCAGATTCACGAACTATGCCTCCTAAGATACAACACCTCGAACCTGTTTGGATTAGCACTATGCAAACAGGACTCAGTCGAACCGTTCAATTGAACTAGCACACTCAGAAAAATCAGAGGAGTAGAAAAGTATATGAAAGCCTTTTGGAATCGAGTCGGAAAAACCAAAAACTCTTATGAAGCTCTATGCTCCCATCTATTTATATAGATTTTTAGTTCATGTACAGAAGAGATACATGAATTAAATAGACGCATGTATCCACAAAATTCATGAATCAAGAGATACATGAATTCAAGAGATTCACGAATTCAAAGATACGTGAATTCAAGAGATTCGTGAACTCTATAAATACATGAACTAAAAAATACATGAATCTAGGAAATTCATGAATTCAATAGATACGTGAACACAAAAGTTTAGGAAATTCATTAATCCAAAAGAGATACGTGAATAGAAAAGACGTATCTTAATTTATTGGTTTTCGTTGATCCATTAACCATAATTATAATTATAACTATAATTATAACAAAGCTTTTAGCTTTTATTTGAATATTCTATTACCCCTTGTGTATAGGGTGGAAATAAGCAATTGGGAAGACAAATAGAGGTCTAGAAAAATTTGAAGTCAAGACCTCCTAATCCGATACAATATGAAATTTTATGAGACTTTTGTCAACTATTTTAAAAACTTAAACTATTAGATGAAAATGTGGTTTAACATCTAAATATTTTGAAATATAGAACTTGATGTTAAGCTACGTGATTCATCAAATAAAACCACGTGCATGGTATGTTGCAACTCAGCCTTACCATCAAGACCAAAGACCCACTAATTAACCACATGTGATCGTACAAATTTTAAGATTAGTAGGGGCACCCATTCAACGTCAATCACCTAACAATATATTACTAATTATCCAAACATTTAGCAGACGATAATGGTGGCCCATTTACGCACTCCAGGTCCCGACGTCCAAGCACTTATTTCCAGACCGCAAATCTCTTTTGCTAAAGGAGATGTTTCATGTTGGATGGAACCTTCGACTCTCATACCGTTTCCCTATCACAATTGAATATGAATGTCGAGATTCCGTTAGTTTCCCTCTCTTATCATTTTCCCTTCATTTCGAGGAAGTGCTTTTTTAGGATCTTATTGCTTTCGACTCAGGCTGAGTACATGATTCCGAATTACAAATGGATGGTCCTAACTCGAACTTCATTCAATGTCGAATTGGAATGTTTGACCGGCGTTGACTGATAGATAACATCAGGGTGGTGTTGTTCTGGAAAAGATGTCCTCGTAGTGGATTTGCGGCAAAGTGTGTTACTTCAATAATCGATGTACCTCGCCCTCATTGTTGCTTCAAACGTTAAAACCTTTTTCCGCAATCGACGACGCCTTCATTAATTTGGACAATGATACTCCTCCCAATCAGAACATTCAACAATCAACCTCAAACCGAGCCTGCCCACATCGAGGGCTCTCCAGCAATTTGGCGCACGAAATTCCAATTGCAAATACCATCGAACGAATCTGGGAGGAGAGTTTATATGTCGAGGGTACACTACTCGCATGTTCTCGTATAAGACGCATGTTACGAACGCATGCAATCTGCGATAAGGTTAATGCTGATATCACGGTCAAGAAAGGGCTACTCGATAAAGCGCAACCATATCATTAAATTAAAGCCTTGATTAGCCATAGGAAACGATATAAAGACCCGAAATGATTTGGCATTTATAGCGAAAAAGGGATACGCGGATCGATCTGAAACCACCTGTCTCCAATTTTTGGCGGAGGGGTGTGTGAAAAAGATGGGGTGGGGATGGCAAGACGTCACTCCATGAATGGATGGATCGATGGTTATCCCCTTGACATCTGTAGGATTGCCCAAATTGGCCAAGTGGAGATCTAGCTGTGAACCGACTCATCCCAATCCTTCGACATTTAGAGTATGCATCGCTCCACCTGAGATCTTCATAGAATGTACCAGGCTCTTTAATTTAACATAAGCTAATACATTCGACATATCCTGATGACCAACAGAGAGTCGTGTAATTGCTCCTAGAACATAGCTTCTTGGTATAGGTAAGGGTCAGAAGAAATTTTCTCTGTTATATATATGTCTTCGCTTTTGTCTAATGTCTAGAGTCAAATTTTCTTCGCAGCAAATTTAGCTTTACTTACTTAAATACTAAGTTCAATATGCTACTATCGCAAATTCTGTTTTTATTCTCACTTCATATTGATTAATAATCACGATCAATGCACGGAAAGTTCTAAAATTTATTATAAAAGTATAATTAATTTCTAAAATTTTTAAAAGTGCAATTAGCGAAATGATTTAATTAGACCAATTTGATAAATTTTAAAACTCGATTGTACTTTTTGAAAGTTTTAAAACTTCATTATACTTTCGTGACAAATTTTGATGATTTCAATACATTTATCCCTCTATTATTTTGACTAAATCATTCTTTTCTAGATGGCCAGATGATTGTATAAAATGTTGTAAATTAACTTTTTCCTTTTAACTTATCACTCAAGTAGAAACATAAGCTACACCCTGTTTAGTTTAACTTTTTCTAAGTATCTAAGATTACCATGTCAATGAAGACATATTAATATATAACATTAATATATAATTAATGTGGATGAAGACGTGTTTATATAGAAAATCAATATATAATCACAATAAAACAACGATAATAGGAAGGAAAATTAATATTATGCCTGGGCATGGGTCAACCTTCTCGATGTGAGACCGACCTCGCCATGGCCAAGGCAAGGCTTGTCGAGGCTCGTCAGACCTGGCCCTCGCCTAGGCGAGGCCTAGCAAGGCACGGCAAGGTAGCTCCGACCTGGATGAGGGTCGACCTTGCCAGATCTAGCAATGGGGGCCTTGCCTGGCCATGCCTAGATGGCCGACACTCAGCCTCAACTTGGTGAGACCAATCCTTGCTTGTGGCCGACAAGTGTGACCTCGCCAGCCATGGCTATGGTTGGTGGCCGGTGATGGCCACCAGAAACAGAAAAGGAAGAGAAAGGGGGAAGGGGGAAAAAAAGAAACAAAATTCAATAAACTAGTTTAAAATTTCAATAAATGCAAAAAGAATTATTATAATATTATTAAAAATGTCCATGTCGTGCTAGTCACACCACATCTACCAGTTAGCATCTACATCAGTTTTTTGCCTAAATTGACCAAATTAAGTATCAATGTAAAAAGATTTATAATTAAATCGGTCTAATTAAAAGATTTACAACTGAATTGGTACTAGTACAACAGATTTAGAACTTTTTTAGTACTTTTTCATTAAAGGCATGGACAACAAGGCACGCTATCATGCTCAATAATTGAAAATACAAAAGCCACTTACTTTACGATGAAGTTGTGTTTGATTGAATTACTCTTAGGAGTGTTTGACACGCACCCTGCCAACTTGTGGCCCTCATATACCGAAACATATGCTGAATAGTGACTTATGTTGTCCCCTAATTGCTTCCTTTCACATTGATTAAATATATCGTCATAGGTGTATCGAATTGATATTTGTACGACTAAGCTATATGAAAATGTGATATGCAAAATTGATATACCAATGACATAGCAAATTGTAAGTATGCATTTAAATAAGTGGGACACAGTGGATGAATATAATATTTCATCACTTAATATATCAATTTCGTCAATCAATTTTAGTATAATTAGCACATGAAAGTCCTTTTATCAAAATTCCATTTAGGCAATATTAACTTTAGTTCAACGAATGTGGTCACGTGATCAAAAGTGACTTTGGGTCCTAGAAAGCGTTGAATCTTTATGGTATGATAACTTGATAAGGTGCTGCGTCGCGTATGGGCGCACAATCACCTACTACGTCATACCACCTGCAATTATTAGGCGAGATCATTATCTCCATTTGCAATATTAAAAGATATTATCGCCATCAACGTAATCGATAATTTTATTGACAAGATAAGTTCATGTCTAGTACACCACTTAATCAAAACCAAAATTATCTAAAAAGTCATAAGTTCATCATACGACAATAAATCCATTCCTAAACTTGCCAGTTTTAACTAATGTAGTCCTAAACCTTAGGTTAGAAATCGCTAACATAACAGTTCTATTAAAACCAGGCCGAATAGTTGACATGGACAATTTTATATGAAACGACGTCACTTTGCATTGAACCAAGAATATCTTAATTTTCTTTCTTTCTTTTCTTTTCTTTTCAATATTTTTAGCTTTTTATTTTTCCTATTCTATTGTTCATCTTTATCCTCTACTATCAAAAGTGAGGGTCATAGCCCTTGCCAAATCTTGGCAAAGCCGCCGACCACAAGCTAAGGTAATCCTCGCTAGATTTGGCGAGGTCGTGATGCCCTTGCCAGGGGTGCTAATGCCAAGGTTGCCCTCGCCTGTGCCCAATGACCTTCGCAAACCATCGCCAAGGCTTTGATGACCGACGAACAAAAAAGATGAATAGTGCATTAAAACAAAAAGAATTAAAGAATTCATAAAAAGAAAAATTGCAAAATGAAATTGTGTCATTTAAAATCATCCACGTCAATCGCCAACTGTTCTACATAGGATATTTGGTACCGACTAGATTGCCATGTCAATAATTTTCGATTTAAATTAACCTGATAAATTACATTTAAAAATTATCAAAAGGTTAAAGACTACACTCAGCAAATTGAAAAGTTTAGGCCTTAATTGGCTATTATGCAATAGGTTCAAAAAATTTTGGACAGCTCTCTCTTCAATCAACCGCCATCATAAATAATTCTATCTTCTAGCATAACTTTTGCCTTCCATCTCCTCTATAAATTGCAAGGCCTACGTGAGCACAATTTCCACAACATAGCCTTATTTGTTTTCAGCTTCGAAATCTTCCATTTGAATATCTTCAGTTTCCGAGTGGAAGAGAGTGGGACAATGACCATCTTCACGACTGACAATCCATGGGTGCTCATTTTTGGAGTTCTAGGTACTTTACACACGGTATCCAACTGTTTCTAGTTACTATCGAACAACAACCGATGACTTTTTTTTGACGCGTTTGTCAACCTTTGGATTATTGTTGTCGTAGGTAATATCATATCCATCGTGGTCTTTTTGGCCCCAGTGTAAGTTTTTAACTCTTTCTCACTCCATTCACACTGACACCATAAGGTTTAGGACTCATTTAATCTTCTTTGGCAGGCCAACATTTTGGAGGATATGCAGGAAGAAGTCAACTGAAGGGTTTGAATCAGTTCCGTACGTGGTTTCTCTGTTCAGCGCCATGCTTTGGCTGTACTATGCAGAGAAGATATTGGGTGGTCCGGGACCGCCACGTCAGCGTGGTCCCGGACCACTCACGGGGCGCCACGTGTGAGGGAGGGAGACAAAGAAGAGAAAGAGGAGAGAGAGCGTCAGAGAGATGGGACAGGGGCAGGTCCTGTTGGTTCCCTCCCCGCTGACATGGCGCCCCGTGAGTGGTCCGGGACCACGCTGACGTGGCGGTCCCGGACCACCCAATATTTTCTCGTACTATGCATCCCTCAAGTCCGAGTCCAGCGCTTTCCTGCTCCTCACGGTCAACTCGGTCGGATGCGCCATAGAGACGATCTACATCGCTCTCTACCTTGCTTATGCTCCTAAACAAGCCAGGGTACGTAGCTACAGCGTTGTTCGCAAAGAACACACCTAATGTATTCTAATTGTTGGAGAGTGGATGAGCAGATGATGACGCTGACACTGCTGTTGCTGAATTTCGGAGGGTATTGTTCCATTCTTCTTCTGTCCCACTTCTTGGCAAAGGGATCGGCGAGGGTCCAACTTGTTGGGTGGATTTGCGTTGTGCTTTCTGTTGCAGTCTTTGCTGCTCCTCTAAGCGTCATTGTAATTTACTTCTATGTGACTCCTTTCTTTTTTCTGCACGAGAATGCCTGTCTTGCATATCAATGTAGGACACAAGTTGTGCATGACATGCATTTTGGTTTCGACTTACATGTGAGTTTACATACGTGTGTGCAGAGAATGGTGATACACACCAAGAGCGTGGAGTTCTTGCCCTTTTCTTTATCGTTCTTCCTCATGCTCAGTGCTGTGACATGGCTCCTATACGGCCTATTCCTCAAGGACTTGTACATCGCGGTATGCATGGTTCATCTACGTGTTAAATTCAAGATGGCGTGGTGTGGCAATATTATCTCCGTTCCCCTGAATGAACAGTATTAACATGTGTACGTGCATATATAGGGTCCAAACGTGTTAGGAGTCATCTTTGGAGTGCTTCAGATGGCGCTGCATGCCATATACAGGAAGGGAAATACAGTTGTGACGGAGGAGGAGAAGAATGATACCAGCGTTGGAAAGCTGAACTCTGACATACAAAGTTGCAATGGGCATGCCTTCATCATCTTTATTGAAGCTTGTTATAAAGGACCAGTGGCCACTCCATCTGAAGTTTGACAGGCGTTTAAGTTACTCATATGCCCGATCAGACTTTCTGTTTTCCAGCAGCTCCTAAATGGCTTACTCATTGCTTCTGCTATGTAAAATGCAAATGCAAGAGAGTGTTTGCATGCGCGTCTGGAAGATTGGGGGGGTAGAGTTTTGTCTGTGAATGTTCAACTTGTTTTTCCTAATAATACAGTTATCAGACGCATTACTCTTTCAGAAACTGTTCTTTGCTGATTGATTGATATCATCTACTTACCAGGCCGTGAGGTCTGTCCGCTCACTAAACATTTTTTTCCTTTGAAATACAGCTAGTTAGGATCATGAGCTAAGATCCGAGACACTTTGGGAGACCTGAATCTGCCTCTTCATCAGAATATAACTGGGGTCACGTGATGCGTGCCCTGAGATGACATTCTTACTCTGATTCCAATTTGGGCGAAGTTTGCTCAAGTGGGTAATAAACTCACTAAGGATAGCACGTACCATTAGGCCCAGAATCAACCGGACCATCAACCCAGTTACTACACAAAATCATTGTTAAAAAGTGCTCCCAACACACCATAGATATCCCTGGTACTCAGCTGAGAGATCAGAGGAACTTCCCCCTAAAGGAAAGTAAACAGTAAGTACTTCCTCAATAATATTGACGATAAAAGAACTTGAGTCACAGCAAAATGTTTCTTTTGTCAAGCGGGATCAACAGTTGATTCTCATCCTACAAGCATGAAGGACTTCAACGCTGGCAAAGCTCTTTCCTCTACAACCAATGAGCATACACTCGGCATTGGAATACACTATTGCAGTAGTTGAAACAATTTTTACAGGCTTGCAATTGCCTCTCACTGTATCAGATTCTTCCAAGGCATTTTGGAAAAGTAAACAGCTGCATTATGTGAATTTGCTACATTTTTCAAGCAAATTTAGAGAACAGCCTCGAGATGAAAATTTGGAATATTCTCAGGCTAGCTAAGTGATGCCCAATCTGGATATGGGCACTCATAGACCCAACCGGGTCCAGAATATCATATGCAGTGCAGCCATAATCCCTCCTCACTCCCGTCATATCTGCATTTTGCAGAAACTCAGAAATCAAATCTTAGGTTCTCTATCGTACACACGCAGGCAAGGGTGTGCAAGCAGAATATGAGTAAAGACAAGTGCCCAGGATGGGAAAAAGGAGGAACACACCCTTTTGGAGCTAAATTCGGACAATTCGTGCACACAGGGTCAGTACTAAATTCAATGCAAGGCTCTTCTTCCTTACCGTTCTGCCCAATATCAGAAACACTGGATTCTGATGACAAACCAGCAGCTTTATCGGCAGCCATTCCTTCATCTGAACGATTGGTCCTTTGTTCAAGAAGGTAAAGCATCTCATTGGCAATTGGATGGCCACCAAACTGCAAAACTCGTTTCTGCACATAAAGAGCAGGGTTGAGAGAAAAAAGTACCGCAAGTTCAAGCATATATCAAATAAACCTCACAAATTAAAAGGTATAAAAAACAGGCTGACTTAACCAAATGCAGAGAGGTATATAATAAGCAGGACACAAAAGTATCTTCCAAAATGAGCAGGACACAATTTATGGAGAGACAAAAGTGCAGAAAAGAAAGGGCACATGACTCAAAAAGTTAACAGTAAATGCAATGTCCTTCCTGTATGTGTGGGTACATCTGTGCATGCAATTGACCCTGGCTACATTAAGGAAAAACAACCAAGGAAGGTTCACTGCTTATGGAATAGAAAATAGGAGGTATCAGACTCTTAACATGGTATTTGCATCCTTTAGCATCATATTGCCTTACCTGATGAGTTCTTCCAGTGACTGGTTCACAGAGAACAATGCTATGAGTTCCCTTGGTGCTGATCCTTGTGAACTTTGTACAAGTGGCCTTTCCTTTCAAGAGGGCAGTATCACAAGTAGGGTCACCCGCCTGTACAAAGAGATGATATTGACCAGACTAATGGTATTAAGCACGCTCTTACATTCACTGCCAATGCTCTAATGTACTGGTTGAAATTAAGACACGACCATGAAACAGTCAGGGCAGATGTATTCTAAATGTAGAATGAAAAGAAAGCTCTAAGAGCGGTCATACATTGCGCCACACCATGCCATGTGGACCAGGAGAAGGGTGGCAGATGACATCCTACCACCATTTTCAATTTCCTTAGAGATTAAAAAGCCTTTACATGTACTTACCAAAAAAAAAAACAGCCTTTATATGACGACTCATCCTTATAAAATCCAAATAACATACTATTGCATTGAAAGGAGCTCGTAAAGTGAGAGAGCATATGTGCTAATGAATAGGGAAACTGTGGCTTCTTACTCTTGGCTGGCAGTATTTAGATTTGCTGTTTCATGTACCAAGGCTCGCAGATTTTGCATAAGCCAGCACTATGTCACGAGCTTGGAGCTCTTAACTTCTGACAAATTTAGTTCAAATTACCATCACACATTACTTTTCAATTCCATTTTAAACAGTGCGTTGTGCATCGCCAAGATAACAGTCCACAGTGGCTCATAAGTTTATGAATGTTCCTAAAAAGTAATGAGAGGCCATCATAAATGGAAGTCTACAAAACTATATAGTTATTTTTACATGCCTCTGTAAGAAAGTTAAGAAAGGGCATTAGCTTCCATTTATAGCATCTCAAAATTGCATCTCATAATGAATTTATATTGGTTAGTCACAAAAACCTTCCTTTACGAAGGAAAGAGAGAGAAAAGAAAGAAAAGAGAAGAAATCGATACACAAGGAAGGCATGACATAATTTTCATTGAAAAGCATTATCAGAAAGCCATCATTTCAAGACCCTTCTCCAACACCCAGATGCTCAGTTTCATTTCCATAACCTCACGTAATACAGTGATTGATATAAATTTAAACTCAGAAAAAGGTTGAAATAACAAGGTTTTGAGCGAATACTCACCTCCGCTGTGCTCATGCCTTCTCGAGCACTGTAATTGATGTTGACATTGACCTCCAGCTAACAAGAAACCCCAGAACACATAAATCAGATGAGAACTAATAAGAATGCATTCCTGATGCAACATTCTCTAGAACTTTTTCACACGATCTAACTAGCCTCCAGGATCTTCTGAAGGGAGGACCTAAATGAAAAAGGACTAGTTGATTGTGTTCATAAATAAGTGAATCTTCCTTGGGTTTGATAAAATGATATGGGAAACCCCAGCTGGATCTTTCATCAATAATAACTGAAGATGTCACACAAGATGTGCAGTTGATTTTTAACAACTAACCCTCTCCCACTCAAAAGGAGTTTTATAATTACTAAAATCTATGTGGAGAAAAAGAAAACGTGCAGACTTGTCCTTTCAGCATTACCTCTTCTCAAGACAACTCAACAACAAACAGAAAATAGTCGAATTGGAATTAAGAAATCACATTGCTAGATTGAGTACATCTACTTCAACATCTCATAATTCCAATTCTTAAGGGTTAAACTCCCTGATGTAGCACTGTACTGCAGGACTTTTCTTTTCGTAAATTATCCACTTTTAGTGCATATTCCCAAATCAACAGATTGAAGCAAGAGATACCTCATTCTCAGGAAATTCACCCACCACCTTTGCAATGTACTGTTTCTGCACCAAACCACCTTCAATCTGAAGATATTAAATGTCAGTTGAAACTTAAATTTTAGGCTGAATATCATGTGTACCTTGCCGCATCACAAATATGATGTATAAACACTTAAAAGTATATAAGAGGATATTCTAGATAATTTTTACTCAAGGGAATGAAGTCAGCAGCAGAAATACTACGTGATAGCACTACTGTTATTAGGAGAAACAGTCACCAGACATGGATTAGAACTCCACAGACTGAAGATATATACAAAGGAAAGGAAATGCACATCACAGAAAAAAACTATATGACCTCTTTAAGTCACTCCATAAAGTGGATGTACACGACACGGTGTGATGATATTACAAACGATGAACAAGATGTCGCAACACAGCAGCATGCTCAGAGAACTAGCACTACGCTTGTCGTAAATGTAAGAGAGCCCCACTTCCATTTAGGCAATTGACCACCCACATAGTATTGAAGCTAGTAGGAATTTACATTAGTAAAGGTGTTTTCAATACAACACTCACCTGTTGCCTGAAAAAATCTGCTTTTGACACGTTTCTGGCAAATATAAGGAGTCCGGAGACCAGGCGATCTAGTCGGTGAACAGCTTGCATTATAATATCAAGGAGGATGTACGAAATCCATAATGTGGATGTGTCACCAGATATAGGTCAGAGGAGGGAAAAGAGTTGATGAGAGACATCAAGAAACACAAGGAAACAGAATATGCCCAATCTGATTTCGATAGAGACAAGAATGCATATGCATGTGAAAGAGCTTCTTGGGATACGAAATAGGGGTGCCAGCCCATGCTCTGCCTGAAGGATGCCGACCACAGTGTTTTTACAATACTGACCACACGGATGCACCTCTAAACAAGTTGAAATTTCTATAAACATAGATCCTATAAGGCCAAAAGAGCTAGCTAGACCAAGCAAGGCTGTTGTAACCATATCACTGTCTGAATCTCAACAGTGATTTTACAGCACTCATGCAAAATCCACACAAAATCACTCTTTTTGTACATTTGAAATGAGGGAAAACATAATTGTGTTGTTCCTTACTGGAATAGATGCCGGCTTACAAACAATCACCACATCCGGTTCTTTCTGTAGGATGGAGACACATGGCTCATCACAGGAGGGTCATGCCTACAACCTTATCAACATTAACACATATTCAAAGAATACCCTAAAACTACTAGAAAAAACTGTAAATTAAGATTAGAATTCTTAACTCGTGGGTGAAGAAAGAATAAAGAAGCCTGAAGAAACAAAAAAGGTAAAGAAAGGGAATCTAAGCAAAAGAAACTGATGCAGCCAAAGGGATATATCATAGCTAGATTAGACTCTTGAAAAGCAACATTTCATAAGGAGATCATAGCAAGTGTAAAGCTCAAACCAACCTGTGTACTAAGTGGCTTATTTTTTCAGACGATTTTACAATGTAAGAGATTGGAAAGACCCTCCCCTCGACTTGTATCCGTCCACATTCAACAGCACTGACCTACAGGTTATGACTAGGCATGGTTAAAATTCATGGTCACATGTAGAACTAAACATTCGTTATGCAGTGAAGAAAATGCTTACATAATACTCATAAGGTCTGCCTTTGAACTCGTGGGCAAACAAATCCACAATGGTTTTGCCAGCCCAGCGGCTCTTGACCTATAATACATCATAATTCATAACAAGAAAACCAGCCAAATTAAGAGCTCCAGGTTGAAGCGAAAAAAGGGCTTAACGAAGCTCTTGACCAAATAAAAGTTCGATCACAAGTAAAGCATGAAACCGCTCCACTCCAGAAGAAGAAAGAGGAGATAGCGACGACTCACATGAGAGATGAACTCGAAGTGGTAGGGTGCGACGTAGCACCTATCTGCATTCTCTTCATAGACCAGTCATCTATTCGCTCTCTCTACTGGCAAGAATCTATAAAACAATGATGACCCATGAAAGAAAAATACTCTGTCGAGAGTGAGGTCACGAGATGTAATCTTGGCGCTCCGGCGGATGCAATGGAGTCTGCCACACGACCTCCCCCTCCTTCCCCTCCTTCTTCCTTTCTCTTCCTCTTCATTTTCCTGCGACCATCGACCGCCTAGAAACGACGGCGCTGGGGAGGAATATAATGCGTCAGAGCAAAAGGCGCTTCCTTTATCCCACCTGAGGTAAGCGGGAGCTGCAGTAGCAGAGACAAGGCGACGTCGTTTCCAGCGTTCCGTCCCGTCTGTCCGTCCGACACTATTCTGGTCTGTATTTTGGTCTTCGTTTCCTGTCTCGTTTGGTGACTCGCCAGCAAACCGACACCAATCTTCCGAACCAAAAGCAGTCGCATTTCGGTCGTTAGCTTCACCAACTTGCCAAGGTATGACATGTTTCTCTGAGCTACTCCCTGCCCATCAATACGTTTAAACTCGACACCATCCTCGCTTTCTTTCCCACGCCGTATCTTTGATTTCCTTTTGCCGCGAGTCATCAAGTCCCGGCTTTTCATCTTCCTGCTTGCCTGCTTAATCCATCGACTCGACTTCCTTTCGCTGATTCAGATAGAATGATCCAATAAGGTCCCTTGTTGAACTGAGACGAGGCAGAGAGACGGGCACGCGGGAGTGATCGACAAGAAGGAGGCGGAAATGCGGGAAGAGGAATTGGTGGATGTAAAGTTCAGATTGTTCGATGGATCGGACATGGGTCCCTTCCAGTACTCATCGGCTTCCACCATCGATACGTTAAAGCAGAGAGTTGTCTCCGATTGGCCCAAAGGTTTCCCTCACCTCTCCTTCCCATGTTCGTTCAAGTATGCGATTTGTGCTGAATAACCATAAAATCCGGTATCTTCATCTTGTTCAGATATGGTTTATAAGATTGGTAAGATAGTTTAAACCAGCTTAGCAGGGTCATACGCGCAGACTATATGAACTTTTTCTTGTTTTAAGCCGACTTCAGGAGCTGCTTTCTTGTGGAATGTAGGAACTGTCTAGGAACTGAGATCATATCTAATACTGGGCCTTTTCTTAAGTTAGTGATGACCCTGCTTTAAATTTATCTGAAATTGCATCATTGCGAGTGCCAATGACCACAAGTTTATGACTCATGGTGCTATCATGAAGAGCTGTGATCGTCTGTTTGCGCACACGCTTCCAAGGCCAAGTTCTTTCCCATCTTCAAAAAAATTTCACCCTTATTAAAAGATCATTTTCATAAATCCGTACAGCCAGTTCGCATTAATAATGCCTATGAATTTTTCAATCACAAATATTATTCACTGTTTATTGCAAATGGTATCCTTCATGAGAGCTCCTGCACATATTCCCTCCAACCAAGTAGCGTTGGCGGAAGAAAACATCGTTATCTCTAGAAGTTGCTCGCTCCCTTAAATGTCAAGCTTTTATTCCAAAAATGTTCCAAGAAGAATGTGTGGTCATGGCAACAAACTTAATCAACTGGATTATCTCAAGTCCTTATTAGACAAAACCCCCTTCGAATTGCTTTTTGGGAAAAATCCGGATATTCGCCGTTTGTGTCTTTGGTTGTTTACATTATGTGTCTATCAGGGGCCCTCAGAACAAATTGTATCTTCATGCTGTTAAATGTATATTCATGGGATATCATACTCTTCAAAAGGGATATTTAGTTTATGACCCATCCACTGAGCGTCAGTAAAGATAGTATCTTCCATGAATATGTTTTACTGTTCCAAGACTAGTTATCTTTTCATAAACAAATTAATATGGCTACTAATCACTGCCCATTTTTTTACTTAAGAAGTTTTTGTTGCCCTTTCGACCGATGATGATTCCCTATATGTCCTCTCCCATGGCATCCTCGGCTCCTCAATATGATGCAGCCTCATTATCAGTTACATATAATACAGCTCTCAGTATTCCACAGGAAGTCACGTCAGAGTTCCCTACAACTTCTCAATCACATACTTCTTTGGGTGATATCTCTCTTGAATCACATGGGATTATTCCATCCGCTGCACTAATTCCTCCTCGACGTTCCGATCATACTACACAACCACCCACATGGACAACAGATTATATTTGTCCTACCTTTGAGTCATCTAGTACACAATATCCCATCTCATCACATGTTAACTCTACTCATCTTTCACCTAACATATGTGCTGCCTTAGTAGAATAGTTGAAGGACAAGAACCATCTTCATATGATGAAGCTACAAAAGATCCTTGTTGGCAACAAGCAATGGTGGATGAATTACAAGCCCTAATAGAAAATAAAACTTGGGATATCATTCCTATACCCCTCATTGGAAAATTTGTGAGTGGGTATACAAAATCAAATACAAGATCAATGGTTCCATTGAACCTTATGAGACATGATTAGTAGCCAAAAGGTTCACTCGGCAAGAAGGTTTTGATTATATTGAAACGCCCTCTCCAGTAGCGAAGGAAGTCACCGTCCATTCCTTCTTCTTCGCTTTTCGTGATTGGCCCAGTCGTCAAACGGATATTCATAATGCATTTTTCTTGGGGATCTTAAAGATGAAATCCACATGGACCTTCCGCTGGATTTACGCAGACAGTGAGAGAATAACGTATGTTATTTCTGTAAATTCCTATACGGACTTAAACAAGTTTCTCGTCAATGGTATGCCGACATGATTATGCTTTATTCACATTGAGTCAAGGCACATCATCAATTTACTTGCTTATATACATTGATGATATACTTATTATAGGAAAATAATGAAAATACCCAACATATGTGTCTCATATTAAGGATTTAGGACATTCCAAATACTTTCTTGGGATAGAGATTGCACAATCAGATAAAGAAATTTGCCTCAATTAACAAAAATTTGTCCTAGGAATCATAGTAGAAGCAAAACTATTGGGATCTAAACCAATTGTTATTCCAATTAAACAGAATGTTAAGTTAACAATTGCCAAGTATTATAAAGGACTATCACACCCGAATGACAACCTTTTGCTCAAATACCCTTCTTCTTATCAGAGACTTGTCGAGAAACTCACATATCTAACCATGACTAAACCTGACATATGCTATTCCATGCAAATTCTCAACTAGTTCATGCATAACCTGAAGCAATCCCACATGAATGATTCATTAAAGGTTGTAAAGTACTTAAAGGAATTTCCAAGTTTGGGAATACTACCCTCTCGGGAAAGCAACATGGAGATGACAACGTATACTGACACATATTATGCTACTTGCCCTATGAGTAAAAAATCTTTCACTAAATTCTGCTTCAAAATAGTCAACTCATTAACCTCTTAGAAAACAAAGAAATAGTCAACTGCTTTTTCATTATCCGTCAAAGCAAAATATCAGGCAATGGGCAAGACTAGCTTTGAGATAGTTTGGATTAGAGGATTACTTTAAGATATTAGCCTATCGGTAAAAGAACCGACCATCCTATTCTATGATAATGATGTTACACTTAAACTTGTAGTAAATCTAGTTTTCCATGAAAGACACAACATATAAAAACTTATTGTCATTTGATTAGAGACAAAATTCAAGATGGAGTAGTCAAAACAAGAGAAATGAGAATGACGGAACAGCCCGTAGACATCTTCAGTAAACCCCTATGTGAGAGGCAACATGTGTATATATTAAGCAAGCTGGCATCCTTGATGTGTATAAACCGTCAGCTTAAGGGGGAGTGTTGAAGATATTGTTGTGATTGATCTTGATCTGGATATTGATTGTAATTGTTGCCTAATTATTTCCTTTACTTTGCATGTCTCTTTTTCCTTAATTAGTTTGATCCTATGTGCTATAAAAAGGACTATAATTGTACAATATTGATATGAGAAAGCAATATACATTTTTCTAATTCTCTGACAATTTCATGAAATGAAATAATTAGGCGTCATTGTTAATTATCTATCTTGTACTTGAAAGTCCATCGATACATCTAAAGATGATAGAAGATGTTATCTTTAAAATTTGGTGTTGTAAGGTCATAAGTTAAATGGCTACTGAGCTATCAATTTTAGTTCCTACGCCATTGGATCTCAATTTGACATGTCTTTCATATGGGAAAGGACTTACTAAGGTCTTTTTTTTTTTTTTTCATCATCTAGTTAGATAGATATTTTGACAATACAAATATAAGTTTGAACGGGAAATTTTCTATACTTAAAAATGATCCTATCTAAGACCATATGCATCCATGCTCATTATCTCATGACATGTGGTACGTCTAAAAAAATAGATTTAGCAATACCCATTATTTCCTAACATGGTATATATAAAAACAGAGACTTAGCCACAGCTGGTCTATTCTATACATGAAGAATTGTTAGGTGTGCTCGTATTATCTATTAAAATCAATGTGGACTGTCACATTGGTGGAATCCATATGGTCATAAGAAACCAACTTTCTGAAAATGTCCAAAATTCTTTAGTATATTTAGAGCACTCACCTAATATTTTCTACTATGGGAAGAACTGGTTTCGCATGTTACTATTTCAAAAATGAAGTATCTTTTAAAAAGTTTTCTTGACGTGTGTATATATATATATATGTTGTAGAAATACTTAAATGATTCAAAGAATGCTCTAGATGATTGAAAATTCAGAGACGATCACATGATGCGCAACATCATTTTCAAGTTCATAAACTTGTACTGTCAAAAAACATGACATGCGTCCGAAATTGTTAGAATAAGAATGATGATTAAGACAGGGCATAAATCTAACTTAACACGAGGCAAAAATTTTCCATAATCTAAATCCAAAGCGATTATTTAAGCAGTCCGCAACACAGAACATGAGTGCGAAACTTGGTCACACCATAACTTTCTCCACCGAACCCCGTTTCAAGCGTACTTATAGTCAATGGAAAGCCCTTCCAACATATTACAAGAACCCCAATTTAGCCAACCCGAAATCAAGCCAAAAACCAACAAAATATGGCCCCAAAATACTGGTCGCGCACTGTTCATCACACGCGAGAAACTTCAAAATTTTGTTTGGACAAACCGTAAACTCAAATCGAGATCCGTAAAATCTCCACAACACCATAAACTATCATTTTTATATATGCAGCTCAACAACTCAAAAATCGGATTTCACCGCACGAATTTCACATATTCCCAAATTTAAACCCTAACTTTGAAAATCAATCCGATTAGAAAAACGAAGGGCGTGAGCATTTACCGAGCATTCTAAATCAAAATTGAATCAGCTTGGCGAGGCGTGGCGTCCGCAGCAAGAATCCCCTCTCTTTCCTCCTCCTCTTTCTTCTTCTTTCTTTACGTTCCTTTCTCTCCTCTTTCTTCTTTTCCTTCTGCCCGAACGTGCCTCCTCCTTTTCCTTTTATTTCTTCTTTTTCTTCTTTTCCCTTTCCTTTCCTCTCTTTTTTTTTCTCCCTCTCTCCCGAAGACTCTCGGTCTCTCTCCTTCTTCTTTCTCTTTTTTATTTTTTTTGACTGGATCAAAACCCATATATTACCGTTAGAGACTCTTATCAGCTCTTATCCCATGAAGTGGCCATCTCATATTATAATTCCACACTCAACCTCGAACCGAGCCTACCCACATCGAGAGCTCTCCAGCAATTTGGCGCACGAAACTTCAATCGCAAATACCATCGAAAGAATCTGGGAGGAGAGTTTATATCAAGGGTACCCTACTCCATGTTCTCGCATAAGACGCATGATACGAACGGATGCAATTTGCGATAAGATTAATGCTGATGTCGCGGTCAAAAAAGGGCTACTCGATAAAGCGCAACGATACCATTAAATTAAATCCTTGATTAGCCAAAAGAAACGATATAAAGACCCGAAATGATTCGGCATTCATAGCGAAAAAGGGCGACGCGGATCGATCCGAGACGACCTGTCTCCCATTTTTGGTGGAGGGGTGTGTGAAAAGATGGGGTGGGGATGGCAAGACGTCACTCCATGAATGGATGGATCGAAGGTTATCCCCTCGACGTCTGTGCGATTGCCCAAATTGGCCAAGTGGAGGCCTAGCTGGGAACCTGAATCATCCCAATCCTTCGACATTTAAAGTATGCATCGATCCACGTGAGATCTTCATAGAATGTACCAGGCTCTTTAATTTAACACAAGCTAATACATTCGACATATCCTAATGACCAACATACAATCATGTATAAATGCTCCTAGAACATAACTTCTTGGTATAGGTAAGGGTCAGAAGAAATTTTCTCTGCTATACGTCTATGCTTTTATCTAATGTCTAGAGTCAAATTTTCTTTGCAGCGAATTGAGCGTTTCTTACTTAAATACTAAGTTCAATATGCTAGTATCGCAAATTTTTTTTTCTCACTTCATCTTGATTAATAATCAGGATAAGTGCACTGGAAGTCCTAAAACTTATTGCAAAAGTATAATCAAGTTCTACAACTTTTAAAAAGTGCAACTAACGGAAGGATTTAATTAAACCAATTTGATAAATTTTATGACTCAATTGTATTTCTTGAAAGTTTTAGAACTCTGTTATACTTTCGTGACAAGTTTTGGTGCTTTCAATACACTTATCCCTCAATTATTTTGACTAAATCATTATTTTCTAAATGGCCAAATGATTGTGTAAAGTGTTGTAAATTAATTATTTTCTTTAATTTTTCACTCAAGTAGAAATGTAGGCTACACCCTATTTAGTTTAACCCTTTCTAAGTATCTAAGATTTCTATATCAATGAAGACATATTTATATATAACATCAATATATAATTAATGTGGATTAAGACATGTATACATAGAAAATCAATATAATCAATCTCTTGCAACAAACCAACGATAATAAGAAGGAAAATCAATATTATGCCTAGGTAGGGTCAACCTCCCCAACCGAGACCGACCTCGCCATGGCCAAGGCAAGGCTTGTCAAGGCTCACTGGACCTCGCCCTCGCCCTCGCCCTCGCCCTCACCCAAGCGAGGCCTAGCGAGGCGTGGCAAGGATGCTCTCGCCTGGGCAAGAGTCAACCTCGCCAGATCTGGCAAGAGGGGCCTTGCCTGGCCATGCAAATGCGACCGCGCTAGCCATGGCTGTGGGCGGTGGCTAGTGATGGCCACCGAAAAAAGGAAAGGAAGAGAAAGGGGGAAGGGAAAAGAATTCAAAAGATTATTTTAAAATTTCAAAAAATTCAAAATATTATTAAAATATTATTAAAATATCCATGTCAATTTGATTGCACCACATCAGCTTGCCGACATGTACATTAGTAATTTTCAGCCTAAATTGGTCAGATGAATTGAATTAGTATCAATGTGAAAAGGTTTAAAACTAAATTAGTGCAATTAAGAAGTTTAGAACTAAATTGGTACAAATGCATTAAGTTTAGAGCTTTTTAGTACTTTTCCATTAAAGGCATGGACAACAAGGTACATTATCGTGCTCAATAATTGAAAATACAAACGTCACTTACTTTACGATATGGTTGTGTGTGATTAAATTACCCTTAGGACAGTGTTTGACATGCACTTTGTCAAGTTGTGGCCCTCATTTAACAAAACATATGTTGATTAGTGACTTATGTTGTCCCCTAATTACTTCCTTTCACATTGATTAAATATATCATTATAGGTGTATCTAATTGATATTTGTACAGCTAAGCTACATGTGAATGTGATTTGCAGAATTGATAGCAAATTATAAGTATGCATTCAAATAAGTGAAACACGGTGGATAAATATAATATTACATCATTTGATATATCAATTACCTCAATCAATTTTAGTATAATTAGCACATAAAAATCCTTTTATCTAAATTCCATTTAGGCAAATGTTAACTTAAGTTCAACGGGAGTGGTTACGTGATCAAAAGTGACTTTTGAGTCCTAGAAAAGTGTCGAATCTTTATACCATGATAAGGTGCTGGCGCATGGGCCAAAAAAAAACAGATAAGGTGCTGGCGTCACGTACGGTCGCGCATTCACCTACTACATCAAGCCACTGGCAATTATTAGGCGAGATCATCATCTCCATTTGCAATATTAAAAGATATTATGGCCATCAATGTAATCGATACTTTAAATGATGTGATAAGTTCATATCTATTGCACCACATAATTAACATGAAAATTATCTAAAGAATCATAAATTTATCGTCTAGTAATGAATTTATTCCTAAACATTTTGACATTTATATCAGCTTAGGTTAAAATTGCTGACATAACGGTTCGATTAATGCCCGGCCAATTGTTGAGATGGACAATCTTATATGAAATGACGTCATTTTGCATTGAACCAAAAATATTTGAAAATTTTTCTTTCTTTTCTTTTCTTTACAATATTTTTTGCTTTTTATGTTTCCCATTCATCTTTATCCCCTACCAGTCACGAGTGAGGGTCATAGCCCTTGCTAGATCTAGGCAAAAGCCACCAACCACGAGCTAAGGTAAACCTCACCAAATCTGGCAAGGCCGTAATGGCCTTGCAAGGGGTGGCCAACGCTAGGGTTGCCCTCGCCTGTGGCCGATAATCTTCACAAACCATTGCTGAACAAAAAAGATGAATAGTACATTAAAAAAAAAAGAATCAAAGAATTCATAAAAAGAAAAATTGCAAAATGACATCATGTCATTTAAGATTGTCTACGTCAACTGCCAACTATTCTACATAGGACATTTGGTGCGACTAGATCATCACGTCAACAATTTTTTATTTAAATTGACCTGATAAATTATATTTAAAAATTATTAAAAGGTTTAGGATTCCATTCGATAAATTGAAAAGTTTAGGACTTAATTGGCCGACATACGATAGGTTTAAATTTTTTTGGACAATTCTCTCTTCAATCAACCACCATCATAAATCATTAGGTATTGTAGCATAACTTTTGCCTTCCATCTCCTCTATAAATTGCAAGGCCAACGTGAGCACGATTTCCACAACATAGCCTTATTTGTTTTCAGCTTCGAAATCTTCCATTTGAATATCTTCAGCTTCTGAGAGGAAGAGTGCGAAAATGGCCATCTTCACGACTGAAAATCCCCGGGTGCTTATTTTTGGAGTTCTAGGTACTTTACACACGGTATCTAACTGTTTTCTAGTTACTATCGAACAACAACCGATGACTTTGTTTTGACGCGTTTGTCAACCTTTGGATGATTGTTATCGTAGGTAATATCATATCCATCGTGGTCTTTTTGGCCCCAGTGTAAGTTTTTAACTCTTTCTCACTCCATGCACACTGACAAATATAAGGTTTAGGACTTATTTAATCTTCTTTGGCAGGCCAACGTTCTGTAGGATATGCAAGAAGAAGTCAACTGAAGGGTTTGAATCAGTTCCATACGTGGTTTCTCTGTTCAGCGCTATGCTTTGGCTGTACTATGCATCCCTCAAGTCTGAGTCTAGCGCTTTCCTGCTTGTCACAGTCAACTCGGTCGGATGTGCCGTAGAGACGATCTACATCGCTCTCTACCTTGCGTATGCTCCTAAACAAGCCAGGGTACGTAGCTACAAAGTTGTTCGAGAAGAACACACCTAATGTATTCTAATTGTTGGAGAGTGGATGCGCAGATGATGACACTGAGGCTGCTGTTGCTGAATTTCGGAGGGTATTGTTCCATTCTTCTTCTGTCCCACTTCTTGACGGAGGGATCGGCGAGGGTCCAACTTGTTGGGTGGATTTGCGTTGCGCTCTCTGTTGCAGTCTTTGCTGCTCCGCTAAGCGTCATTGTAATTTACTTCTATGTGACTCCTTTCTTTTTTTCTGCATGAGAACGCATGTCTTGCATATTAATGTGGGACACAAATTGTACGTACGTGAGTTTACATTTGTGTGTGCAGAGAATGGTGATATGCACCATGAGCGTGGAGTTCTTGACCTTCTCTTTATCGTTGTTCCTCATGCTCAGTGCTATGACATGGCTCCTATATGGCCTATTCCTCAAGGACTTGTA
Organism: Eucalyptus guilfoylei; assembly: GCA_016097605.1. Taxonomy (NCBI): domain Eukaryota; kingdom Viridiplantae; phylum Streptophyta; class Magnoliopsida; order Myrtales; family Myrtaceae; genus Eucalyptus; species Eucalyptus guilfoylei. Next base: position 39,527,142 of record CM027861.1, read on the forward strand.
TGTCGCGGTATGCATTGTTCATCTACTTGTTAAAATCAAGATGGCGAGCTGTGGCAATATTACCTTCGTTCCCCTGAATGAACAATATTAACATGTGTACACAATATTAACATGTGTACGTGCATACATAGGGTCCAAACGTGCTAGGAGTCATCTTTGGAGTGCGTCAGATGGCGCTGCATGCCATATACAGGAAGAGAAATAAAGTTGTGACAGAGGAGGAGAAGAATGATACCAGTGTTGGAAAGCTGAGCTCTGATATACAAAGTTGCAATGGGCATGACTTCATCATCATTATTGAAGCTTCTGATAAAGGACCAGTGGCCACTCCATCTCAAGTTTGACGGGCGTCTAAGTTACTCATATGCCCGATGAGACTTTTTGTTTTCCAGCAGCTCCTAGATGGCATACTCGTTGCTTCTGCTATGTAAAATGCAAATGCAAGAGAGTGTTTCCATGCGCGTGTGGGAGCTTGGGGGGTAGTGTTGTTTGTGAATGTTCAACTTGTTTCTCCTGATGGCACGATTATCAAACGCATTACTCTTCCAGGAACAGATTCAGCTACTCTCCGTTCTTTGCTGATTGATTGATATCATCTACTTAGGGTGTATTTGGCAACTTGCCAAACAGTAACATTTTTTGTTCTTTTGTTTCCAGAAATAAATTTGGAATAAAAATTCATTTGGTAAAACTTCTATTCCCATAAACAAATTTCTATTTTTTTATTTCCGGAAGTAGATTTGAAACAAAATTGAGAAGTAAAAAAAAAAGTTGATTTTTTGTTCCCAAAAACAACTTCAAAATCAAGCCAACCCATTTTTTGTCTTTTCTCTTCTTTCTTCTTGTTCTTCTTCCCTCTATTCTCTTCTTCGACCGCTGCCCCCGCCGCTGCCACTTGTCGCCGCCAATCACCGATGACCAGTCCGGCGAGGTCCGACGATCTCGCCGGAGGCTCACCAGGCCAAGGGAGGTTCAGTGAGCTCGACGGTGGCCAAGTGGGCCTCGCCCGAGCCTCCCCCAACCACCGGCGAGCCTGACTAGGCAAGACTCGACCTCGCCCAGCCACCGCGAGATCGACCTCGCCCAACCTCGCCAAATCCGGGCGTTGCCGCTCGCCCAGCTACCAGCGAGGCTCGGTCAATAAGGCGCGGCATCGGTGAGAGTCAGTGATGCTCCGGTGAGGTCGCGGACCCTCGTCTGGCCGATCGTCGGTCATCCCAAGGCCGGCGACCGGCAACCCTTGAAGAAGAAGAGGAGAAAGGAAATAAAAAAAGAAAAAAGTAATAAAATTATTTAAAATTTAAAAGAAAATGATTTGAAGTAGAAATTTTGAGAATGGTGCCAAACATAATTCTATTCCGGAAATTTAAATTTTGGATAGTTACCAAACGGCTTAAATTGCTTAGAAATTATTATCGAGAACGGAATAAAAAAAAAAATCATTTCTGATCAGAAATTGTTCACAGGTAGAGAAGCGTTATCAAACGACCCTTACTAGGCCATGAGGTTTGTCTGCTCATTAAACATTTTTTTTTCCCTTTGAAATCCAGCTAATTAGGACCATGAGCTAAGACCCGAGACACTTGGGTAGACCTCTTTACATTCACTGAGTAAATCCACGTCTACATCGGAATATCATTGTGGTCACGTAATGCGTGCCCCGAGATGACATTCTAAGTTTATTTGGGAGAAGTTTGCTCAGGAGGGTAATAAACTCACCAAGGATTAGCACGTACCATTAGCCCAGATTTAACCAGACTGTCAACAAAATCATAGTTAAAATGTACTCCCAACACACCATAGATATCCATGATACTCAACTGAGAGATCAGAGGAGCTTCCCCCTAAAGGGAAGTGAACAGTAAGTAGTTCCTCAATCAGACTGACAATAAAAGAATTGAGTCACAGCAAAATGTTTCTTCTGTCAAGCGAGATCAACAGTTGATTCTCATCCTACAAACATGAAGGACTTTAACGCTAGCAATTTCACCTATGAGGAAGCTCTCCTCTACAACCAATGAGCATGCACTTGGCATTAGAATACACTATCGCGGTAGTTGAAACAATTTTTACAGGCTTGCAATTGCCTCTCACTGTATCAGATTCTTTCAAGGCTCTTTGGAAAAGTAAATAGCTGCATTTGTGAATTTGCTACATTTTTAAGCAAATTTAGAGAACAGCCTCGAGATGAAAATTTAGAATGTTCTCAGGCTAGCTAAGTGATGCCCAATCTAGATATGGGCACTTATAGACCCATCCGGGTCCACAGTATAGCACGTAGTGCAGCCATAATCCCTCCTCACTCCCATCATATCTGCATTTTGCAGAACTCAGAAATCAAATCTTTGGTTCTCTATCGTACACACGCAAGCAAGGGTGCATAAGCAAAATATGAGTAAAGACAAGTGCCCAAGATGGGACAAAGGGGGAACACTCACCCTTGGAGCTAAATTCGGACAATTCGTGCACATAGGGTCAGTACTAACTTCAATGCAAGGCTCTTCTTCCTTATCATTCTTTCCAATATCAGAAACGCTGGATTCTGATGACAAACCGGCAGCATTATCAAGCAACCATTCCTTTAGCTGAATGATTGGCCCTTTGTTTAGAAAGGTAAAGCACACCATTGGCAATTGGATGGCCACTAAACTGCAAATGGACTCATATCTGCACGAAAAGAGCAAGGTTGCCGCTCGAGCTGCCCAAGAAGCTTTCGCCTCGAAGAGAGGTGGACCATTAGATCGAGCTCGCGCTCGATGCTCAATCACTAGCCATGGCACCCCACCGCATGGCACCGCCCGAGTTGGGAGAATTACATAAATAGTTGAAGGAGTTGCTCAATGTGGGATACCTTTGACCATCCAAGGCTCCGTTCAGTGCCCTAATCCTGTTCCAAGAGAAGCACGACAGATCCCTTCGGATGTGCAGCTATTAAACAAGCTTAACATCAAAAACAAGTATTCGATCCCTCTCATTGCAGACCTGTTCGATTAGCTTGGGGAAGCTCGGTGGTTTACCAAGCTTGATATTCAATTGAGCTACTACAAGTTCAAATCATCAAGGGAGACAAGCCAAAGAACATGTGCGTGACACGCTATGGCTCATACGATTTCCTGGTCATGCCATTCGGCTTGACTAATACGTTGGCCACGTTCTGCACTCTAATGAATAAGGTATTCCACCCATTCCTTGATATGTTCGTTGTGGTGTACTCAATGATATTGTTGTGCATAGCCGGACTCTCGAAGAACACGTTGAGTACTTAAGGCAAGTCTTCCGAATCTTGTGGGAGAATGATATGTACGTGAAGCGTGACAGGTGCGCCTTCGCGCAAGAGGAAGTTGTTTTCCTCGGTCACATCACATCATCGGAGGGGGGGGGACGAGGGGGAATGGATGCGGCTAAAATCTGTGCCATCGTTGAATGGGAACCACCGACCAAGGTGACAAAGCTAACATCATTCCTTGGTCTCACGAACAACTAACAACGCTTCATTTACCGCTATTCAAGCCTTATTGCGCCACTCATGGACATGTTGGAAAAGGAAAGGTCGTGGGAGTGGATGAATCGATGTCAAGAGGCATTCGATCAATTGAAGCGGGCCATGACCGAAGACCTAGTGCTCATGCTGCCTGACCATGCCAAGCCATACGAGGTAGAAACCGATGTCTTTGATTTTGCTATCGGTAGTGTCCTTATATAGGATGGGCACCCGATTGCCCTCAAATCTCAAAAATTGAATGATACCGAGTGGCGATACGTGGTCTAAGAGAAAGAGATGATCGCGGTGGTGCATTGCCTTCATACATGGAGGCATTATTTCTTGGGATCCCGATTCATCATGAGGATGGACAACGTGACCATGAGCTACTTCCAAATTCAAAAGAAGCTCGGTTTGAAGCAAGCTCAGTGGTAAAACTTCTTAGTCCAGTTCGATTATGTGCTGGAGGATAAGCCGAGGAAGGCTAATTCCATGGCGGATGCCTTGGTTGGAAGTTGGAAATGGCAAATATAGCGAGTCGACCCAACTATCCGTGGATCAACCGTATCAAGAAGGGGCTCAAGCACAACCCTACAGCCCAAGTGCTCCTTAAGCACGTGTAGAAGGGCAAGACAAGGCAATTATGGCATGAGGACGGCCTCTTTTACACTAAGGGACGACAGCTCCATGTGTCACTCCACAGGAAGCTGAGGAAATAAGTACTACACGAGTGCCATGACTCCAAATGGGCAGGTCATCCGGGAATTCACCGCACCATGGCACTCGTTGAAGATCAATATTCTTGGTCTCACATGCGGGATAACGTTGAAGCTTATGTGCGGACATGTCTGGTATGTCAATAAGACAAGATCAAACAACAGTCGTCATCAGGGCTCCTTGAGCCATTGCTTATCCCGGAGTGTCCATTTGAGAGTGTCTCCCTTGACTTCATTATTAATTTGCCCAAGTTCAAAGGATGGCAGACCCTCATAGCCAGTATGGATTAGTTCTCCAAATACACAAAGTTCATGCCCGTGACTAAAGATTGCCAAGCCTAGAAAGCGACTAAGCTATTCATCAAGCATGTCGTCAAGTATTGAGGGATACCACGCACGATCGTGTGCGATCAGGATCCTCGATTCACCGAGCGGTTTTGGACTGAGCTCTTGAAGTTGCTAACGTCAAACCTCAACTTCTCCACAAGTTTGCATCCCCAAACTGACGGTCAGACAGATAGGGTGAATGCACTTATTGAAATATACCTCCAGCATTACGTGAGAACCATGCAAGTAAATTGGGCGAAGCTAACCGACGTGGCCCAATTCTCCTACAACATACAGTGGAGTGAGTCCACAAACCAGAGCCCGTTTAAGATCGTAATGGGGCAACAACCGCTCTCACCAAGCATGATTACCTCAGGCTATTGAGGAGTAGTCCACTGGCGTACAAGTTCACAAAGGAATGGCACAAACAGGCGAACTTGGCGCGAGCGTGTCTACACAAGGCCGCAAAGCTTATGAAGAAATGGGCTGACAAGAAGCAATGGCACATGGAATTTCAAGTCAGTAACCTAATGCTAGCCAAGTTACATTTGGTCCTCCGATATCAAGACGTAGATAAGGGACTAATCCATCACTATAAAGGCCCTTTCTGCGTGTTGCAATGGATCGGAAAAGTTGCATACAAGCTGGACTTGCCATCCAAACTCAAGGTACATCCAATGTTCCATGTGAATATGCTCAAACCTTTCTATGTAGATAAGGAAGACCTAGACCGAGGGGAATCACAACAGGCGCCCCTTGGGCAAAAACCTCGAACAATCGGAACGCCGAGTACATCATGGCGGACCGAGTCATATGGAAGAGGTATTGCATACCCAAGAAGGAATACCTGGTCCAATGGAAGGGCTTTCTAGAGAGTGAAACGAGTTGGGAACTGTCCGAGACTCTTTACAGTTCAAGAAACACATCGACATATTCCATGACAAAGAGCGACAAGGGCGTCATCCGAATAGATGGGGAGATCGACACGGCCTAAGGACGAGCATGATTCAAGATGTCCAAATGAAGGGTCATGTCCCACACAAGGACTAGCCCACGAGCGCCCACAAACGAACCATGAGCAATAGAGCCGGCTTATGAGCAATGCAAGAAGAAGCTAGCGACCATTCGGCTTCCTTGTGTTAGGTGACCCTTGAATTCCCACAGACTGACCCTGTAGACCCATGGCAGACATCCCTTGAGTTCGCCCATGGCCTAAGGCCTCTTGAGCTTCTGGTGCAACCTTATAATGATTGTATATATTCAAATAAAACCATTGGATCGAAGAGGGATCAACAGCTAGAATCAGCCCATACTTGAATAAACAAGGGACCCTTTCCCCTCACTTGTACACTCTTGCTCACAATCTAATACGATTTGAGCTTCACTCTCATACTTTGTTCTTGTGAGCTGCATACATGTGTAAGGCTAACTTGGGATCAAATCCTAAGGCCACAAAGATAGGAATCATCGAAATCAATCAACCCGTGACACATGCATGCAGGTTTTTACAATGAAGTAGATAGTGATGGGCTTTGGAGGGTTTTGTTCCTTTCTTCTCATCCTTTTAATTAACAAAAGGATCAACCAGGGTCCAACTTCTTGGGTGGCTTTGTGTTGGATTCTCCATCATCGTTTTCACAGCTCCTTTAAGTGTGGTGAATAATTGGAATAACTCTTGATTTCTTACCTTTTACTTCTCCCTAGTTATACTTTCCTTCATGCACTACTGAGTTATGTGAGACAAGTTTTGCATGACATTTATTTTCGACGAATATTGCACAGAGAACAGTGATACGCACCAAAAGCATAAAGTTCATGCCCTTCTCTCTCTCATTTTTCCTCACGCTCAGCGATGTAACTTGGCTCCTATATGGTATATCTCTCAAGGATATCCACGTCACCATACGCATCGACTTTCGACAAATACTAGAAATTATGCTAAAAAGAGTTTTCTATTACCCAAAGAAAAAAGTGTGTCATGGAGACTACGGTTTACATATCGCTTTCTTTCTCATATACAATCATTAACATATGTATGATCATTTACATAGGTTCCAAACGTATTGGGGTTTTTCCTTGGAGTGCTTCAAATGGGACTTTATCTGATATATAGGAAGAGGAATGTGATGGTTTGGAGGAACCCGATGATTTTGGTGGTGCAAGGCCAATTGCCGATACTTAAAGTCGCAATATCACCTCTAACGATAGCATCATCGACATTAATGAGATCAAGGAGAGGAAAGACGATGTATACGAGGGTGAGATAAGCTTGGAAGCTTCCAATAATGGACCGGTTGCAAATAGTTCATGTGAAGTTTGTGTTGGATCCATTGTTCTTGAAGCGAAAGCGGAAAACCGATGTTCGAGTCCTTCTCCTCTATTACCCTCCGTATCACTGGCTCAATGAGACGACCCCTTCACCCTTTAGTGCTAGATTAACGCTCCTTATGTGAGGATACATGTGAAAATTTAAGGTTAGAGGAAAAACTTAAGCACTATTTATAGAGTTTCCAACTAGCCCCCTCATTACGAGTCAAACTCAACTCGGCCCACACTATCCAGCCCCATATTAGACTAATTAAGAAACCTTCTATCTCACTTTAGACCAACCTCATTTTACAATAACCGTAAAACGGTAAATTACAATATCAATCAATGTAGTCCACATTAAGAAAACTCTTACAGTTTGACCTGGGTTAAGTCGCAGCATATGTCTCTGCTGTTGTCTTTCGAGTAGCTAGTAAGCTAATTTAGTTCTTTCTTCTATGTTGTTAATGCACTCGTCATAACTTGTATATGCAATTGGAGATTAACACCACGTGCATAAGTGCTCTAGAATTGCAATGTCTTTTCTAGTAATTAAAATCTTCCTTGTCTCGTTCCTGTCGTAAATGAACTCATTCTACTATCTCTTTGATCCATATTTCAAAAAGAAATGGCAAGTTTGCTGTGATTCGCATATGAAGATCATGATTGGTGACCTAAATCGAAATTGGCCGTGAAAGATGCCTGTCGTGATCTACCTCCTTTAAAAGCAAAGAAGCCCACCGTTCGGAAAGCTAATAATCAACCATATCATCGTCGGCGTCGTTCAATGAGCGACGTTTCAATAAAAGTCAAATGGATACGGCTTCTGTGTTAGTGGAGGAGTCATATCATCTGGCATGAGATTACCAGATACAAAAGCTTGGCACAACTTCCATCTAGGCCTTTCGTTCTAGCCCGTTGCACTTCTTTAAGGATGACATAGCTTCGTAACATTGAGGCAATATCTATTATATATTAGAAATTTTTTATAATATGGGTTTACATTAATTAATTAATTTTTTATTTTAAATAATCGGGTTAATGAATATTCCAATATTTGTTAAACCCTAGAGTGATCTTATTGAATTGGGTTTTGGCATCTATTAATAATGAGCCTAGTTGAGCAGCAAAGTGTAGACAATTGTGTTTACCTGAAATTCGTAATAAGAATGGCTCAGTTGACACGCTTTTAATTAGAGTTTGCTAAGTTCTCTCTATAGTCTATAAAAGGATAGGGTATACCTATCAGTTGTTTTAATCCCATTGAAAGCTGTTATACCGAAATAGGTCATAAAGAGGAAGATCTAGCATCCTGATAGATCTCTGGGTATCAGAGTGATCTATTTTTTTTCAAGTGCAATAATGGCTTAAACGAGTACACTTTAATTCCGCTATACTTATTGATCTCGGTGTTTTATAGTCATATATAGATCCGATTATTCTTGATTGATTAGTTGCTTATATGAATAATTTTCTACATTATCTACTCATCAGTATGCGAAACTTCAATAGTTTGGTCAGGCACTCGGGTGCCGATCGAGTCGAGCCACACTTTTGAGTCGAGTCACCACTGCAGTCTACAGCAGAGTTCTTATGCCCCCAGCATTTTATTCCCAGCATTTTTTTCCCAGCCTTTCCCTTATTGGTGGTCATAGCGATTTAATGACTTAATTGATGGCATTAATAACTGGCTAGATGGCCTTAAATAACATATCTTGCGCTATTTAGTGCACATAAGCCGCCAAAAGTCTTTCCGACACACTTTTGACAATATTTGAGTGAAAATGGGCGGCATTTTTTAATGTTGGGAAAAGATCTTGGAAATGTGTAATTTATTGAAGGGCACGTTGGTCAGGTGCTCGAAACTTGACTTGAGCTCGATCACGTAATAGAGTTTTACCAAGCTCGGCTTGAGCTTAAAGAAATTCGATCTTCTAGAGCTTCATAAAGCCCAAATATCTTCCTTGGATTTTCGTATATGTGTGGATACACTTTGTAACTTCAAGGAACTCTATGTTTGATTTTATCACAATTATAATTGCAAGCTTGAGCTTGACTCGATATGAAATTTAAGCAGCTTGAGCTCGACTCTAGATCAAACAAGTTGATTTGATCGAGTAATATATCATCGAACCAAGGCCCGAGATACGTACTCACGGGTAACTTTGACTCGGTTTACAATGATGAACACAAGGGGCTTGGGAACGATTACTATCTTGCTTGGGCGATATTTTCTTCCACCCTCGGTGGAGAAAACTTTCTTCGATCAAGTTTTGTATTGGTGGTTTACAAAGATGGACATTTTGACGAAGTTCGTACATAGGAAAGCCCAGTTTGTACTGAACTCTTTTCTCATAGAACCAATTCGGAGAGTTGCTTCGGATATGATCCAATGAGTGCGCAACCAGAAAGCAACGCATTATCGGCAACTAAAAGGAAAAGGAAAAGACCCAAACCTAAGCACATTGGTATGCTGCTCGTTGTCCTGCCGCATAGATCTTCGTATACAACAAGGTTGGACAGGAGAATGCACGTACGGAGACGGCCGTTCGGTACAAAGGTAGGCACGAATCATGAAGATGTGGAGAGTCCCAGTCCGATTGAGATCCTGCCTAACTACATCCTCGTTTGGAGGTCTCTTTCCTCTACTTGGTTATTCTTGCGTGCCCTTGGGCCCTTCGTCGTGACTCATTGAATTGTATCTTTACTTTTGAAACCCGCATGATTAGGACACTTTGGGAAAAACGTATTTGTAAAGCCCCGTTAAAGTTGCTCACAAGCTTTTAGCTTTTATTTGAATATTCTATTACCCCTCATGTGTAGGGTGGAAATAAGCAATTGGGAAGACAAATAGAGGTCTAGAAAAATTTGAAGTCAAGACCTCCTAATCTGATACAATATGAAATTTTATGAAACTTTTGTCAACTATTTTAAAAACTTAAATTGTTAGATGAAAATGTGGTTTAACATCTAAATATTTTGAAACATAGAACTTGATGTTAAGCTACGTGATTCATCAAATAAAACCACGTGCCTGGTATGTTGCAACTCAGCCTTACCATCAAGACCAAAGACCCACTAATTAACCACATGTGATCGTACAAATTTTAAGATTAGTAGGGGCACCCATTCAACGTCAATCACCTAACAATATATTACTAATTATCCAAACATTTAGCAGACGATAATGGTGGCCCATTTACGCACTCCATGTCCCGACGTCCAAGCACTTATTTCCAGACCGCAAGTCTCTTTTGCTAAAGGAGATGTTTCATGTTGGATGGAACCTTCGACTCTCATACCGTTTCCCTATCACAATTGAATATGAATGTCGAGATTCCGTTAGTTTCCCTCTCTTATCATTTTCCCTTCATTTCGAGGAAGTGCTTTTTTAGGATCTTATTGCTTTCGACTCAGGCTGAGTACATGATTCCGAATTACAAATGGATGGTCCTAACTCGAACTTCATTCAATGTCGAATTGGAATGTTTGACCGGCGTTGACTGATAGATAACATCAGGGTGGTGTTGTTCTGGAAAAGATGTCCTCGTAGTGGATTTGCGGCAAAGTGTGTTACTTCAATAATCGATGTACCTCGCCCTCATTGTTGCTTCAAAAGTTAAAACCTTTTTCCGCAATCGACGACGCCTTCATTAATTTGGACAATGATACTCCTCCCAATCAGAACATTCAACAATCAACCTCAAACCGAGCCTGCCCACATCGAGGGCTCTCCAGCAATTTGGCGCACGAAATTCCAATTGCAAATACCATCGAACGAATCTGGGAGGAGAGTTTATATGTCGAGGGTACACTACTCGCATGTTCTCGTATAAGACGCATGTTACGAACGCATGCAATCTGCGATAAGGTTAATGCTGATATCACGGTCAAGAAAGGGCTACTCGATAAAGCGCAACCATATCATTAAATTAAAGCCTTGATTAGCCATAGGAAACGATATAAAGACCCGAAATGATTTGGCATTTATAGCGAAAAAGGGATACGCGGATCGATCTGAAACCACCTGTCTCCAATTTTTGGCGGAGGGGTGTGTGAAAAAGATGGGGTGGGGATGGCAAGACGTCACTCCATGAATGGATGGATCGATGGTTATCCCCTTGACATCTGTAGGATTGCCCAAATTGGCCAAGTGGAGATCTAGCTGTGAACCGACTCATCCCAATCCTTCGACATTTAGAGTATGCATCGCTCCACCTGAGATCTTCATAGAATGTACCAGGCTCTTTAATTTAACATAAGCTAATACATTCGACATATCCTGATGACCAACAGAGAGTCGTGTAATTGCTCCTAGAACATAGCTTCTTGGTATAGGTAAGGGTCATATATGTCTTCGCTTTTGTCTAATGTCTAGAGTCAAATTTTCTTTCGCAGCAAATTTAGCTTTACTTACTTAAATACTAAGTTCAATATGCTACTATCGCAAATTCTGTTTTTATTCTCACTTCATATTGATTAACAATCACCATCAATACACGGAAAGTTCTAAAATTTATTATAAAAGTATAATCAATTTCTAAAATTTTTAAAAGTGCAATTAGCGAAATGATTTAATTAGACAAATTTGATAAATTTTAAAACTCAATTATACTTTTTGAAAGTTTTAAAACTTCATTATACTTTCATGACAAATTTTGATGCTTTCAATACATTTACCCCTCTATTATTTTGACTAAATCATTCTTTTCTAGATGGCCAGGTGATTGTATAAAGTGTTGTAAATTAATTTTTTCCTTTTAACTTATCACTCAAGTAGAAACATAAGCTACACCCTGTTTAGTTTAACTTTTTCTAAGTATCTAAGATTGCCATGTCAATGAAGACATATTAATATATAACATTAATATATAACTAGTGTGGATGAAGACATGTCTATATAGAAAATCAATATATAATCACAATAAAACAACGATAATAGGAAGGAAAATCAATATTATGCCTAGGCATGGGTCAACCTTCTCGATGCGAGACCGACCTCGCCATGGCCAAGGTGAGGCTTGTCAGGGCTCATCAAACCTGGTCCAAGAGAAAGAGATGATCGCGGTGGTGCATTGCCTTCATACATGGAGGCATTATTTCTTGGGATCCCGATTCATCATGAGGATGGACAACGTGGCCATGAGCTACTTCCAAATTCAAAAGAAGCTCAGTTTGAAACAAGCGCAGTGGCAACACTTCTTAGTCCAGTTCAATTATGTGTTGGAGGATTAGCCGAGGAAGGCTAATTCCATGGCGGACGCCTTGGTTGGAAGTTGGAACCGGCAATATAGCGAGTCAACCCAACTATCCGTGGATCAACCGTATCAAGAAGGGGTTCGAGCACAACCCTACAACCCAAGTGCTCCTTAATTACGTGTAGAAGGGCAAGACAAGGCAATTATGGCATGAGGACGGCCTCTTTTACACTAAGGGACGACAGCTCCATGTGTCGCTCCACAGGAAGCTGAGGAAAGAAGTACTACACAAGTGCCATGACTCCAAATGGGCAGGTCATCCGGGAATTCACCGCACCATGGCACTCGTTGAAGATCAATATTCTTGGTCTCACATGCGGGATAACATTGAAGCTTATGTGCGGACATGTCTTGTATGTCAATAAGACAAGATCAAACAACAGTCGTCATCAGGGCTCCTTGAGCCATTGCTTATCTCGGAGTGTCCATTTGAGAGTGTCTCCCTTGACTTCATTATTAATTTGCCCAAGTTCAAAGGATGGCAAACCCTCATAGCCGTTATGGATTGGTTCTCCAAATACACAAAGTTCGTGCCCGTGACTAAAGATTGCCAAGCCCAGAAAGTGACTAAGCTATTCATCAAGCATGTCGTCAAGTATTGAGGGATACCACGCACGATCGTGTGCGATTAGGATCCTCGATTCACCAAGCGGTTTTGGACTGAGCTCTTGAAGTTGCTAAGGTCAAACCTCAACTTCTCCACAAGTTTGCATCCCCAAACTGACGGTCAGACAGATAGGGTGAATGCACTTATCGAAATATACCTCCGGCATTATGTGAGCACCATGCAAGTAAATTGGGCGAAGCTAACCGACGTGGCCCAATTCTCTTACAACATATAGTGGAGTGAGTCCACAAACCAGAGCCCGTTTAAGATCATAATGGGGCAACAACTGCTCTGGGCAACAACTGCTCTCACCAAGCATGGTTGCCTCAGGCTATCAAGGAGTAGTCCACTGGCGTACAAGTTCACAAAGGAATGGCACAAACAAGCGAACTTGGCGCGAGCGTGTCTACACAAGACCGCAAAGCTTATGAAGAAGTGGGCTGACAAGAAGCGACGGCACATGGAATTCCAAGTCAATAACCTAGTGCTAGCCAAGTTACATTTGGTCCTCCGATATCAAGACGTGGATAAGGGACTAATCCATCGCTAGAAAGGCCCTTTCTGCGTGTTACAACAGATCGGAAAAGTTGCATACAAGCTGGACTTGCCATCCAAACTCAAGGTACATCCAATGTTCCATGTGAATATGCTCAAACATTTCTATGTAGATAAGGAAGACCTAGACCGAGGGGAATCACAACAGGCGCCCCTTGGGCAAAAACCTCGAACAATCGGAACGTCGAGTACATCATGGCGGACCGAGTCATATGGAAGAGGTATTGCATGCCCAAGAAGGAATACCTGGTCCAATGGAAGGGCGTTCCGAAGAGTGAAGCAAGTTGGGAACCGTCCAAGACTCTTTACAGTTCAAGAAACACATCGACGTATTCCATGACAAAGAGCGACAAGGGCGTCATCCGAATAGATGGGGGAGATCGACACGGCCCAAGGACGAGCATGATCCAAGATGTCCAAATGAAGGGTCATGTCCCACACAAGGACTAGCCCACGAGTGCCCACAAACAACCCATGAGCAATAGAGCCGGCTTATGAGCAATGCAAGAAGAAGCCAGCGACCGTTCCGCTTCCTTGTGTCAGGTGACCCTTCAATTCCCACAGACTGACCCTGTAGACCCATGGCAGACATCCCTTGAGTTCGCCCATGGCCTAGGGCCTCTTGAGCTTCTGGTGCAACCTTATAATGATTGTATATATTCAAATACAACCATTGGATCGAAGAGGGATCAACAGCTAGAATCAGCCCATACTTGTATAAACAGGGGACCCTTTCCCCTCACTTGTACACTCTTGTTCACAAGCTAATACGATTTGAGCTTCACTCTCATACTTTATTCTTGTGAGCTGCATACTGTGTAAGGCTAACTTGGGGTCAAATCCTAAGGCCACACAGATAGGAATCATCGAAATCAATCGACCCGTGACACATGCATGCAGGTTTTTACAATGAAGTAGATAGTGATGGGCTTTGGAGGGTTTTGTTCCTTTCTTCTCATCCTTTTAATTAACAAAAGGATCAACCAAGGTCCAACTTCTTGGGTGGCTTTGTGTTGGATTCTCCATCATCGTTTTCACAGCTCCTTTAAGTGTGGTGAATAATTGGAATAACTCTTGATTTCTTACCTTTTACTTCTCCCTAGTTATGCTTTCCTTCATGCACTACTAAGGTATGTGAGACAAGTTTTGCATGACATTTATTTTCGACGAATATTGCATAGAGAACAGTGATATGCACCAAAAGCGTAAAGTTCATGCCCTTCTCTCTCTCATTTTTCCTCACGCTCAGCGATGTAACTTGGCTCCTATATGGTATATCTCTCAAGGATATCCACGTCACCATACGCATCGACTTTCGACAAATACTAGAAATTATGCTAAAAAGAGTTTTCTATTACCCAAAGAAAAAAGTGTCATGGAGACTACGGTTTAGATATCGCTTTATTTCTCATATACAATCATTAACATATGTATGATCATTTACATAGGTTCCAAACGTATTGGGGTTTATCCTTGGAGTGCTTCAGACGAGACTTTATCTGATATATAGGAAGAGGAATGTGATGGTTTTGGAGGAACCCGATGATTTCGGTGGTGCAAGGCCGATTGCCGATACTTAAAGTCGCAATATCGCCTCTAACGATAGCATCATCGACGTTGATGAGATCAAGGAGAGGAAAGACGATGTATACAAGGGTGAGATAAGCTTGGAAGCTTCCAATAATGGACCGGTTGAAAATAGTTCATGTGAAGTTTGTGTTGGATGCAAATTACGCAATCCCAAGATCTCCATAACCAGAATAAGAACATACATTATTGAGCAGAAAGATTAACGCACATGTTTTAGGATCCATCGTTCTTGAAGCGGAAGCGGAAAACCGATGTTCCACGCGCAAGACCTTCTCCTCTATTGCCCTCCGTATCACTGGCTCAATAAAACGGCCCCCTCACCCTTTAGCGCTAGGTTAACGCTCCTTATGTGAGGATACATATGAAAATTTAGGGTTAGAGGAGAGACTTGAGCACTATTTATAAAGTTTCCAGCTAGCCCCCCTCATTACGGGCCAAGCTCAACTCGGCCCACATTAGCCAGCTCTATATTAGACTAATTAAGAAACCTTCTATCTCACTTTAGACTAACCCCGTTTTACAATAACCGTAAAACAGTAAATTACAATATCAATTAATGTAATCCACATTAGGAAAACTCTTACATTCTCCCACTTGGACTATATTAATTGAAATTGTACTGTATGTGTGCACATTGGTCTAGAGATAATTCTTAATAGTCAATCTTATCCCATAAAGTCTCAAACACCGAATCATGGCGGTAACTACATGTATACACACAGAGCCTTCCATGGTCATGAATATTCTCAACTTTATTAATATAGATTCAATATGGTAGTGTGTCAAATGGATAACATCTCTCATAGAGAGATCCCATTTGTCAGTCACCATTTTCTTACCTTAAGCGTCACAAAAAAACTTGTGCCACTAGAGAATGTCTTTATGGTTCCAATAAACCCACATATGCATTGTCCTTACAGTTAACCTTTCTTTATGTATAACAAGACATATGCACAAGGCTAATAACCGGATGCCCCTAGCCTTCACTCAAGGTTTATACAATACCTTGAGACTTTATTAATATGTATTCAACATAATAACAACACATTCAAAAATATTTTATTGAATGCAAAAGTTGATACATATCAAACCGTTACTAAGTGTAACGAACACAAATGTGAACTTTATCAGAGTAAAGCCAAAATAGCTCCCACTAAACAACAGCATCTCATGATACTCTTAAGCTCATATTAATGACATGTCATTCAAGAACAGAAGAGCGAAGTCCTTTAGTTAGTGGATCTACAACTACATCATCTGTGGAAATATGCTATATTATAACGTCACATTTCTGTACCGTTTCTTTATAGTAAAAAATTTGACTGCCAAATATCATTAGACCCCTTGAGACGTCTGTAGTTAATAAATAATACTACAAATTTATTATCTCAATACAACCGTATGAGTCTATCCATAAAGTTAAATATGGCCAACTCCTTAATGAGGTTCAAGAGTCTATTAGCCCAAGTAACAACCTAAAAGAATGTTACAAACTCTGCTTCCATAGTAGAATAAGACATAAGGTATGAGAAAAATAAATTTCCTCCCACTGACCTCGTAGTACATTAAAAAAAATATAAATTTCCTCCGGCTGCCATATTCACTCTAAAAGAATCTTTAAAAATACTAGAAAGAAATATTTATTTCTTCAGTCACTATTAACTATCCACCCCTCTTTCAGAGTGAAAACTTTAGCTAATTTCAAGCCACTAAGGCTTCCATCATCTTTTTGCAGTACAGTCAGTTGGTAAACCACTTTTCAAGTGTTCCTGAATGGAACGCTTCATTGACAGTAAACAAATTCTATTGCTATTTTCCCAAGCAACAAATCATATGTCCACTACTTAAAATTCGAACCAATAAAAATCTCAATAATAGTTGAGTTATTAATTACAGAAAATGTGACTGAAAAACAAGCAATGCATATAATTAGCATTATGTGAGCACTGTGTAACTTGACGTACAAGTATACATCCAGAGAGTTACACACATAATCATATAATTACCTTTGGGTAGAATACATGACATGCAGTTATACACTCCCCACATGATAGCGGTTATGAGAATATATTACAATCTTCATGAATTCATCACCTTTGGGCATATGAACCACTAGGATCAACCACTCCTCCACCACACTGATGTTCCACGCGCAAGTCCTTCTCTTCTATTGCCCTCCGTATCACTGGCTCAATGAGAGGGCCCCCTCACCCTTTAGCGCTAGGTTAACGCTCCTTATGTAAGGATACATGTGAAAATTTAGGGTTAAATGAGAAACTTGAACACTATTTATAGAGTTTCCAACTAGGCCCCCTCATTACGGGCCAAGCTCAACTTGGCCCACACTATCTAGCCCCATATTAGACTAATTAAGAAACCTTATATCTCATTTTAGACCAACCTCATTTTACAATAACCGTAAAACGGTAAATTACAATATCAATCAATGTAGTCCACATTAAGAAAACTCTTACAGTTTGACCCGGGTTAAGTCGCAGCATATGTCTCTGTTGTTGTCTTTTGAGTAGCTAGTAAGCTAATTCAGTTCTTTCTTCTATGTTGTTAATGCACGCGTCATAACTTGTATATGCAAGTGGAGATTAACACCATGTGCATAAGTGCTCTAGAATTGCAATGTCTTTTCTAGTAATTAAAATCTTCCTTGTCTCGTTCCTATCGTAAATGAACTCATTCTACTATCTCTTTGATCCATATTTCGTAAAGAAATGGCAAGTTTGTCGTGATTCACTTATGAAGATCATGATTCGTGACCTAAATCGAAATTGGCCGTGAAAGATGCCTGTCGTGATCTACCTCCTTTAAAAGCAGAGAAGCCCACCATTCGGAAAGCTAATAATCAACCATATCATCATCGGCGTCGTTCAATGAGCGACGTTTCAATAAAAGTCAAATGGATACGGGTTATGTGTTAGTAAAGGAGTCATATCATTTGGCATGAGATTACCATATACAAAAGCTTGGCACAACTTCCATCTAGGCCTCTTGTTCTAGCCCGTTGCACTTCTTTAAGGATGACATAGCTTCATAACATTGAGGCAATATCTATTATATATTAGAAATTTTTTATAAGATAAGCTTACATTAATTAATTAATTTTTCATTTTAAATAATCGGGTTAATGAATATTCCAATATTTGTTAAACCCTAGAGTGATCTTATTGAATTGGGTTTTGGCATCTATTAATAATGAGCCTAGTTGAGCAACAAAGTGTAGGCAATTGTGTTTACCCGAAGTCCGTAATAGGAAGGGCTCAGTTGACACGCTTTTAATTAGGATTTGCTAGGTCCCCTCTAAGATAGGGTATACCTATCAGTTGTTTTAATCCCATTGAAAGCTGTTATACCGAAATAGGTCATAGAGAGGAAGATATAGCATCCCGATAGATCTCTGGGTATCAAAGTGATCTATTTTTCTTCAAGTGAAGTAATGGCTTAAACGAGTACGCTTTAATTCAGCTATGCTTATTGATCTCGGTGTTTTATAGTCATATATGGATCCGATTATTCTTGATTGATTAGTGGCTTATATGAATAATTTTCTCCATTATCTACTCATCAGTCTGTGAAACTTCAATAGTTTGGTCAGGCACTCCGGTGCCGATCGAGTCGAGCCACGCTTTTGGGTCGAGTCACCACTACAGTCTACAGCAGAGTTCTTATGCCCCCAGCATTTTATTTCCAGCCTTTCCCTTATTGGTGGTCATAGCGATTTAATGACTTAATTGATGGCATTAATAACTGGCTAGATGGCCTTAAATAACATATCTTGCGCTATTTAGTGCACATAAGCCGCCAAAAGTCTTTCCGACACACTTTTGACAATATTTGAGTGAAAATGGGCGGCATTTTTTAATGTTGGGGAAAAGATCTTGGAAATGTGTAATTTATTGAAGGGCACGTTGGTCAGGTGCTCGAAACTTGACTTGAGCTCGATCACGTAATAGAGTTTTACCAAGCTCGGCTTGAGCTTAAAGAAATTCGATCTTCTAGAGCTTCATAAAGCCCAAATATCTTCCTTGGATTTTCGTATATGTGTGGATACACTTTGTAACTTCAAGGAACTCTATGTTTGATTTTATCACAATTATAATTGCAAGCTTGAGCTTGACTCGATATGAAATTTAAGCAGCTTGAGCTCGACTCTAGATCAAACAAGTTGATTTGATCGAGTAATATATCATCGAACCAAGGCCCGAGATACGTACTCACGGGTAACTTTGACTCGGTTTACAATGATGAACACAAGGGGCTTGGGAACGATTACTATCTTGCTTGGGCGATATTTTCTTCCACCCTCGGTGGAGAAAACTTTCTTCGATCAAGTTTTGTATTGGTGGTTTACAAAGATGGACATTTTGACGAAGTTCGTACATAGGAAAGCCCAGTTTGTACTGAACTCTTTTCTCATAGAACCAATTCGGAGAGTTGCTTCGGATATGATCCAATGAGCGCGCAACCAGAAAGCAACGCATTATCGGCAACTAAAAGGAAAAGGAAAAGACCCAAACCTAAGCACATTGGTATGCTGCTCGTTGTCCTGCCGCATAGATCTTCGTATACAACAAGGTTGGACAGGAGAATGCACGTACGGAGACGGCCGTTCGGTACAAAGGTAGGCACGAATCATGAAGATGTGGAGAGTCCCAGTCCGATTGAGATCCTGCCTAACTACATCCTCCTTTGGAGGTCTCTTTCCTCTACTTGGTTATTCTTGCGTGCCCTTGGGCCCTTCGTCGTGACTCATTGAATTGTATCTTTACTTTTGAAACCCGCATGGTTAGGACACTTTGGGAAAAACGTATTTGTAAAGCCCCGTTAAAGTTGCACACAAGCTTTTAGCTTTTATTTGAATATTCTATTACCCCTCATGTGTAGGGTGGAAATAAGCAATTGGAAAGACAAATAGAGGTCTAGAAAAATTTGAAGTCAAGACCTCCTAATCCGATACAATATGAAATTTTATGAGACTTTTGTCAACTATTTTAAAAATTTAAACTGTTAGATGAAAATGTGGTTTAATATCTAAATATTTTGAAACATAGAACTTGATGTTAAGCTACATGATTCATCAAATAAAACCACATGCATGGTATGTTGCAACTCAGCCTTACCATCAAGACCAAAGACCCACTAATTAACCACATGTGATCGTACAAATTTTAAGATTAGTAGGGGCACCCATTCAACGTCAATCACCTAACAATATATTACTAATTATCCAAACATTTAGCAGACGATAATGGTGGCCCATTTACGCACTCCATGTCCCGACGTCCAAGCACTTATTTCCAGACCGCAAATCTCTTTTGCTAAAGGAGATGTTTCATGTTGGATGGAACCTTCGACTCTCATACCGTTTCCCTATCACAATTGAATATGAATGTGGAGATTCCGTTAGTTTCCCTCTCTTATCATTTTCCCTTCATTTCGAGGAAGTGCTTTGTTAGGGTCTTATTGCTTTCGACTCAGGCTGAGTACATGATTCCGAATTACAAATGGATGGTCCTAACTCGAACTTCATTCAATGTCGAATTGCAATGTTTGACCGGCGTTGACTGATAGATAACATCAGGGTGGTGTTGTTCTGGAAAAGATGTCCTCGTAATGGATTTGCGGCAAAGTGCGTTACTTCAATAATCGATGTACCTCGCCCTCATTGTTGCTTCAAAAGTTAAAACCTTTTTCCGCAATCGACGACGCCTTCATTAATTTGGACAATGATACTCCTCCCAATCAGAACAGTCACACAGGCACGTGCGAAACCGTTATTGAGGGGAAATTTCTTTAAAAAGACCTAAATCTATTACACTTGGACTAATTCAATATTAAACATTTCAATTTTGCTAATATTACTTTGGTCTAGACAATTTTGCTAATTGAATTATAAATTTTTTGATTAACAATTAAGTCCATTCAACCAACTAGGTTATCATCGACATAGATACTAGTCATCCAACGTGATGCCAACGTAAAAAATTTTGTAATTTAAAAAAAATAATTATTCTTTTTTTTTTTTCTTTGCTTTTTTTTTCATGTGCCGTCAAGGGTCACCAGCAACCCTCGCCCACTACGAAGGCTTCACTCAAGGCCATCACCTTGCCGACTGTGGGTGAGGGTGCGAAGGCCCTCGCTGAATCTAGGTAGGCGACCACAATGCCAAAATAGACTCAACTAGCAAATTGTCAAAAAGTTACAAAAGTTGTCTACTTTAAAAAATAGCAAATGAAAAAATGAAAAGAAAAATAAATAAAAAACTTACAAAAGTTGTCCTCTTTCATGCTAGCGGTGCCACATACGAAAATTGGCCAAATTGACTCAACAAGCAAATTGTCAAAAAAATTATACAACTTAACTGGCAAAATTAAAAGATTTAAAATTGAATTAGGCAAAGTGTAATAGATATAAGATTTTATGAACAATTTTCTCCCACTATAGAAAGAGATCACATAAATAACTAAAGCCAAAAGCAAAGCATATACCAATTGCTAATAAAATATATAACAACACCAATGATTCCACAGTTGCCGGATAATTGTTAGAGACTCTTATCAGCTCTTATCCCATCAAGTGGCCATCTCATATTATAATTCAACAATCAACCTCGAACCGAGCCTGCCCACATCGAGAGCTCTCCAGCAATTTGGCGCACGAAATTTCAATTGCAAATACCATCGAACGAATCTGGGAGGAGAGTTTATATGTCTAGGGTACACTACTCGCATGTTCTCGTATAAGACGCATGTTACGAACGCATGCAATCTGCGATAAGGTTAATGTTGATATCACGGTCAAGAAAGGGCTACTCGATAAAGCGCAACCATATCATTAAATTAAAGCCTTGATTAGCCATAGGAAACGATATAAAGACCCGAAATGATTTGGCATTTATAGCGAAAAAGGGATACGCGGATCGATCTGAAACCACCTGTCTCCAATTTTTGGCGGAGGGGTGTGTGAAAAAGATGGGGTGGGGATGGCAAGACGTCACTCCATGAATGGATGGATCGATGGTTATCCCCTTGACATCTGTAGGATTGCCCAAATTGGCCAAGTGGAGATCTAGCTGTGAACCGACTCATCCCAATCCTTCGACATTTAGAGTATGCATCGCTCCACCTGAGATCTTCATAGAATGTACCAGGCTCTTTAATTTAACATAAGCTAATACATTCGACATATCCTGATGACCAACAGAGAGTCGTGTAATTGCTCCTAGAACATAGCTTCTTGGTATAGGTAAGGGTCATATATGTCTTCGCTTTTGTCTAATGTCTAGAGTCAAATTTTCTTTCGCAGCAAATTTAGCTTTACTTACTTAAATACTAAGTTCAATATGCTACTATCGCAAATTCTGTTTTTATTCTCACTTCATATTGATTTATAATCACGATCAATGCACGGAAAGTTCTAAAATTTATTATAAAAGTATAATCAATTTCTAAAATTTTTAAAAGTGCAATTAGCGAAATGATTTAATTAGACCAATTTGATAAATTTTAAAACTCGATTGTACTTTTTGAAAGTTTTAAAACTTCATTACACTTTCGTGACAAATTTTGATGCTTTCAATACATTTACCCCTCTATTATTTTGACTAAATCATTCTTTTCTAGATGGCCAGATGATTGTATAAAGTGTTGTAAATTATTTTTTTCCTTTTAACTTATCACTCAAGTAGAAACATAAGCTACACCCTGTTTAGTTTAACTTTTTCTAAGTATCTAAGATTGCCATGTCAATGAAGACATATTAATATATAACATTAATATATAATTAATGTGGATGAAGACATGTCTATATAGAAAATCAATATATAATCACAATAAAACAACGATAATAGGAAGGAAAATCAATATTATGCCTGGGCATGGGTCAACCTTCTCGATGCGAGACCGACCTCGCCATGGCCAAGGCAAGGCTTGTCAAGGCTCATCAAACCTGGCCCTCGCCTAGGCGAGGCCTGGCAAGGCACGACAAGGTAGCTCCGACCTGGGTGAGGGTCGACCTTGCCAGATCTGGCAATGGGGGCCTTGCCTGGCCATGCCTAGATGGCCGACGCTTAGCCTCGACTTAGTGAGACCAATCCTTGCTTATGGCTGGCAAGTGTGACCTCGCCAGCCATGGCTGTGGTTGGTGGCCGGTGATGGCCACCAGAAAAAGAAAAGGAAGAGAAAGGGGGAAGGGGGAAAAAGGAAACAAAATTCAATAAACTAGTTTAAAATTTCAATAAATGCAAAAAGAATTATTATAATATTATTAAAAATGTCTATGTCAATGCTAGTCACACCACGTCTACCAGTTGGCATACACATCAGTAATTTTTTGCCTAAATTGACCAAATTAATTAAATTAGTACCAATGTAAAAATATTTATGATTAAATTGATCTAATTAAAAGATTTACGACTGAATTGGTACTAGTACAACAGATTTAGAACTTTTTTAATACTTTTCCATTAAAGGCATGGACAACAAGGCACGCTATCATGCTCAATAATTGAAAATACAAAAGCCACTTACCTTACGATGAGGTTGTGTTTGATTGAATTACTCTTAGGAGTGTTTGACACGCACTCTGCAAACTTGTGGCCCTCATATACCGAAACATATGCTGATTAGTGACTTATGTTGTCCCCTAATTACTTCCTTTCACATTGATTAAATATATCGTCATAGGTGTATCGAATTGATATTTGTACGACTAAGCAATATGAAAATGTGATATGCAAAATTGATATACCAAATGACATAGCAAATTGTAAGTATGCATTTAAATAAGTGGGACACAATGGATGAATATAATATTTCATCACTTAATATATCAATTTCGTCAATCAATTTTAGTATAATTAGCACATGAAAGTCCTTTTATCCAAATTCCATTTAGGCGATATTAACTTTAGTTCAACGAATGTGGTCACGTGATCAAAAGTGACTTTGGGTCCTTGAAAGCGTTGAATCTTTATGGTATGATAACTTGATAAGGTGCTTTGGTCGCGTACGGCCGCACAATCACCTACTACGTCATACCACCTGCAATTATTAGGCGAGATCATTATCTCCATTTGCAATATTAAAAGATATTATCGCCATCAACGTAATCGATAATTTTATTGACATGATAAGTTCATGTCTAGTACACCACTTAATCAAAACCAAAATTATCTAAAAAGCCATAAGTTCATCATACGACAACAAATCCATTCCTAAACTTGCCAGTTTTAACTAATGTAGTCCTAAACCTTAGGTTAGAAATCGCTAACATAACAGTTCTATTAAAACCAGGCCAAATAGTTGACATGGACAATTTTATATGAAACGACATCACTTTGCATTGAACCAAGAGTATCTGAATTTTCTTTCTTTCTTTTCTTTTCTTTTCAATATTTTTAGCTTTTTTATTTTTCCTATTCTATTGTTCATCTTTATCCCCTACCGATCAAAAGTGAGGGTCATAGCCCTCGCCAAATCTGGGCAAAGCCGCCGACCACAAGCTAAGGTAATCCTCGCTAGATTTGGCGAGGTCGCGATGCCCTTGCCAGGGGTGCTAATGCCAAGGTTGCCCTCGTCTGTGCCCAATGACCTTCGCAAACCATCGCCAAGGCTTTGATGACCGACGAACAAAAAAGATGAATAGTGCATTAAAACAAAAAGAATCAAAGAATTCATAAAAAGAAAAATTGCAAAATGAAATTATGTCATTTAAGATCATCCATGTCAATCGCCAGCTATTCTACATATGATATTTGGTACTGACTAAATTGCCATGTCAATAATTTTCGATTTAAATTAACCTGATAAATTAAATTTAAAAATTATCAAAAGGTTAAAGACTACATTCAGCAAATTGAAAAGTTTAGGACTTAATTGGCTATTATGCAATAGGTTTAAAAAATTTTGGACAGCTCTCTCTTCAATCAACCGCCATCATAAATAATTCTATCTTCTAGCATAACTTTTGCCTTCCATCTCCTCTATAAATTGTAAGGCCTACGTGAGCACAATTTCCACAACATAGCCTTATTTGTTTTCAGCTTCGAAATCTTCCATTTGAATATCTTCAGTTTCCGAGAGGAAGAGAGTGGGACAATGGCCATCTTCACGACTGACAATCCCTGGGTGCTCATTTTTGGAGTTCTAGGTACTTTACACACGGTATCCAACTGTTTCTAGTTACTATCGAACAACAACCGATGACTTTTTTTTGACGCGTTTGTCAACCTTTGGATCATTGTTGTCGTAGGTAATATCATATCCATCGTGGTCTTTTTGGCCCCAGTGTAAGTTTTTAACTCTTTCTCACTCCATTCACACTGACACCATAAGGTTTAGGACTTATTTAATCTTCTTTGGCAGGCCAACATTTTGGAGGATATGCAGGAAGAAGTCAACTGAAGGGTTCGAATCAGTTCCGTACGTGGTTTCTCTGTTCAGCGCCATGCTTTGGCTGTATTATGCATCCCTCAAGTCCGAGTCCAGCGCTTTCCTGCTCCTCACGGTCAACTCGGTCGGATGCGCCATAGAGACGATCTACATCGCTCTCTACCTTGCTTATGCTCCTAAACAAGCCAGGGTACGTAGCTACAGCGTTGTTCGCAAAGAACACACCTAATGTATTCTAATTGTTGGAGAGTGGATGAGCAGATGATGACGCTGACACTGCTGTTGCTGAATTTCGGAGGGTATTGTTCCATTCTTCTTCTGTCCCACTTCTTGGCAAAGGGATCGGCGAGGGTCCAACTTGTTGGGTGGATTTGCGTTGTGCTTTCTGTTGCAGTCTTTGCTGCTCCTCTAAGCGTCATTGTAATTTACTTCTATGTGACTCCTTTCTTTTTTCTGCACGAGAATGCCTGTCTTGCATATCAATGTAGGACACAAGTTGTGCATGACATGCATTTTGGTTTCGACTTACATGTGAGTTTACATACGTGTGTGCAGAGAATGGTGATACACACCAAGAGCGTGGAGTTCTTGCCCTTTTCTTTATCGTTCTTCCTCATGCTCAGTGCCGTGACATGGCTCCTATACGGCCTATTCCTCAAGGACTTGTACATCGCGGTATGCATGGTTCATCTACATGTTAAATTCAAGATGGCGTGGTGTGGCAATATTATCTCCGTTCCCCTGAATGAACAGTATTAACATGTGTACGTGCATATATAGGGTCCAAACGTGTTAGGAGTCGTCTTTGGAGTGCTTCAGATGGCGCTGCATGCCATATACAGGAAGGGAAATACAGTTGTGACGGAGGAGAAGAATGATACCAGTGTTGGAAAGCTGAACTCTGATATACAAAGTTGCAATGGGCATGCCTTCGTCATCTTTATTGAAGCTTGTGATAAAGGACCAGTGGCCACTCCATCTGAAGTTTGACAGACGTTTAAGTTACTCATATGCCCGATCAGACTTTCTGTTTTCCAGCAGCTCCTAAATGGCTTACTCATTGCTTCTGCTGTGTAAAATGCAAATGCAAGAGAGTATTTGCATGCGCGTCTGGAAGATTGGGGGGGTAGAGTTTTGTTTGTGAATGTTCAACTTGTTTTTCCTAATAATACAGTTATCAGACGCATTACTCTTTCAGAAACAGATTCAGCTACTCTCTGTTCTTTGCTGATTGATTGATATCATCTACTTACCAGGCCGTGAGGTCTGTCCGCTCACTAAACATTTTTTTTCCTTTGAAATCCAGCTAGTTAGGATCATGAGCTAAGATCCGAGACACTTTGGGAGACCTGAATCTGCATCTTCATCAGAATATAACTGGGGTCACGTGATCCGTGCCCTGAGATGACATTCTTACTCTGATTCCAATTTGGGCGAAGTTTGCTCAAGTGGGTAATAAACTCACTAAGGATGGCACGTACCATTAGGCCCAGATTCAACCGGACCGTCAACCCAGTTACTACACAAAATCATTGTTAAAAAGTGCTCCCAACACACCATAGATATCCCTGGTACTCAGCTGAGAGATCAGAGGAACTTCCCCCTAAAGGAAAGTAAACAGTAAGTACTTCCTCAATAAGATTGACGATAAAAGAACTTGAGTCACAGCAAAATGTTTCTTTTGTCAAGCGGGATCAACAGTTGATTCTCATCCTACAAGCATGAAGGACTTCAACGCTGGCAAAGCTCTTTCCTCTACAACCAATGAGCATACACTCGGCATTGGAATACACTATTGCAGTAGTTGAAACAATTTTTACAGGCTTGCAATTGCCTCTCACTGTATCAGATTCTTCCAAGGCATTTTGGAAAAGTAAACAGCTGCATTATGTGAATTTGCTACATTTTTCAAGCAAATTTAGAGAACAGCCTCGAGATGAAAATTTGGAATATTCTCAGGCTAGCTAAGTGATGCCCAATCTGGATATGGGCACTCATAGACCCAACCGGGTCCAGAATATCATATGCAGTGCAGCCATAATCCCTCCTCACTCCCGTCATATCTGCATTTTGCAGAAACTCAGAAATCAAATCTTAGGTTCTCTATCGTACACACGCAGGCAAGGGTGTGCAAGCAGAATATGAGTAAAGACAAGTGCCCAGGATGGGAAAAAGGAGGAACACACCCTTTTGGAGCTAAATTCGGACAATTCGTGCACACAGGGTCAGTACTAAATTCAATGCAAGGCTCTTCTTCCTTATCGTTCTGCCCAATATCAGAAACATTGGATTCTGATGACAAACCAGCAGCTTTATCGGCAGCCATTCCTTCATCTGAACGATTGGTCCTTTGTTCAAGAAGGTAAAGCATCTCATTGGCAATTGGATGGCCACTGAACTGCAAAACTCAAGTCTGCACATAAAGAGCAGGGTTGAGAGAAAAAAGTACTGCAAGTACAAGCATATATCAAATAAACCTCACAAATTAAAAGGTATAAAAAACAGGCTGACTTAACCAAGTGCAGAGAGGTATATAATAAGCAGGACACAAAAGTATCTTCCAAAATGAGCAGGACACAATTTATAGAGAGACAAAAGTGCAGAAAAGAAAGCGCACATGACTCAAAAAGTTAACAGTAAATGCAATGTCCTTCCTGTATGTGTGGGTACATCTGTGCATGCAATTGACCCTGGCTACATTAAGGAAAAACAACCAAGGAAGGTTCATTGCTTATGGAATAGAAAATAGGAGGTATCAGACTCTTAACATGGTATTTGCATCCTTTAGCATCATATTGCCTTACCTGATGAGCTCTTCCAGTGACTGGTTCACAGAGAACAATGCTATGAGTTCCCTTGGTGCTGATCCTTGTGAACTTTGTACAAGTGGCCTTTCCTTTCAAGAGGGCAGTATCACAAGTAGGGTCACCCGCCTGTACAAAGAGATGATATTGACCAGACTAATGGTATTAAGCACGCTCTTACATTCACTGCCAATGCTCTAATGTACCGGTTGAAATTAAGACACGACCATGAAACAGTCAGGGCAGATGTATTCTAAATGTAGAATGAAAAGAAAGCTCTAAGAACGGTCATACATTGCGCCACACCATGCCATGTGGACCAGGAGAAGGGTGGCAGATGACATCCTACCACCATTTTCAATTTCCTTAGAGATTAAAAAGCCTTTATATGACGGCTCATCCTTATAAAATCCAAATAACATACTATTGCATCGAAAGGAGCTCGTAAAGTGAGAGAGCATGTGTGCTAATGAATAGGGAAACTGTGGCTTCTTACTCTTGTCTGGCAGTATTTAGATTTGCTGTTTCATGTACCAAGGCTCACAGATTTTGCATAAGCCAGCACTATGTCACGAGCTTGGAGCTCTTAACTTCTGACAAATTTAGTTCAAATTACCATATCACATTACTTTTCAATTCCATTTTAAACAGTGCGTTGTGCATCGCCAAGATAACAGTCCACAGTGGCTCATGAGTTTATGAATGTTCCTAAAAAGTAATGAGAGGCCATCATAAATGGAAATCTACAAAAACTATATAGTTATTTTTACATGCCTCTGTAAGAATGTTAAGAAAGGGCATTAGCTTCCATTTATAGCATCTCAAAATTGCAGCTCATAATGAATTTATATTGGTTAGTCACAAAAACCTTCCTTTACGAAGGAAAGAGAGAGAAAAGAAAGAAAAGAGAAGAAATCAATACACAAGGAAGGCATGACATAATTTTCATTGAAAAGCATTATCAGAAAGCCATCATTTCAAGACCCTTCTCCAACACCCAGATGCTTAGTTTCATTTCCATAACCTCACGTAATACAGTGATTGATATAAATTTAAACTCAGAAAAAGGTTGAAATAACAAGGTTTTGAGCGAATACTCACCTCCGCTGTGCTCATGCCTTCTCGAGCACTGTAATTGATGTTGACATTGACCTCCAGCTAACAAGAAACCCCAGAACACATAAATCAGATGAGAACTAATAAGAATGCATTTCTGATACAACATTCTCTAGAACTTTTTCACACGATCTAACTAGCCTCCAGGATCTTCTGAAGGGAGGACCTAAACGAAAAAGGACTAGTTGATTGTGTTCATAAATAAGTGGATCTTCCTTGGGTTTGATAAAATGATATGGGAAACCCCAGCTGGATCTTTCATCAATAATAACTGAAGATGTCACACAAGATGTGCAGTTGATTTTTAACAACTAACCCTCTCCCACTCAAAAGGAGTTTTATAATTACTAAAATCTATGTGGAGAAAAAGAAAACGTGCAGACTTGTCCTTTCAGCATTACCTCTTCTCAAGACAACTCAACAACAAACAGAAAATAGTCGAATTGGAATTAAGAAATCACATTGCTAGATTGAGTACATCTACTTCAACATCTCATAATTCCAATTCTTAAGGGTTAAACTCCCTGATGTAGCACTGTACTGCAGGATTTTTATTTTCGTAAATTATCCACTTTTAGTGCATATTCCCAAATCAACAGATTGAAGCAAGAGCGCCGGCTGTCGGCTTACAGGCTTCCCTGGGTTACCAAAAAAAAAAAACAGATTGAAGCAAGAGGATACCTCATTCTCAGGAAATTCACCCACCACCTTTGCAATGTACTGTTTCTGCACTAAACCACCTTCAATCTGAAGATATTAAATGTCAGTTGAAACTTAAATTTTAGGCTGAATATCATGTGTACCTTGCCGCATCACAAATATGATGTATAAACACTTAAAAGTATATAAGAGGATATTCTAGATAATTTTTACTCAAGGGAATGAAGTCAGCAGCAGAAATACTACGTGATAGCACTACTGTTATTAGGAGAAACAGTCACCAGACATGGATTAGAACTCCAGACTGAAGATATATACAAAGGAAATGCACATCACAGAAAAAAACTATATGACCTACTTAAGTCACTCCATAAAGTGGATGTACATGACACGGTGTGATGATGTTACAAACGATGAACAAGATGTCGCAACACAGCAGCATGCTCAGAGAACTAGCACTACGCTTGTCGTAAATGTAAGAGAGCCCCACTTCCATTTAGGCAATTGACCACCCACATAGTATTGAAGCTAATAGGAATTTACATTAGTAAAGGTTCCAAAAGCACGCTTTTCAATACAACACTCACCTGTTGCCTGAAAAAATCTGCTTTTGACACGTTTCTGGCAAATATAAGGAGTCCGGAGACCAGGCGATCTACTCGGTGAACAGCTTGCATTATAATATCAAGGAGGATGTACGAAATCCATAATGTGGATGTGTCACCAGATATAGGTCAGAGGAGGGAAAAGAGTTGATGAGAGACATCAAGAAACACAAGGAAACAGAATATGCCCAATCTGATTTCGATAGAGACAAGAATGCATATGCATGTGAAAGAGCTTCTTGGGATACGAAATAGGGGTGCCAGCCCATGCTCTGCCTGAAGGATGCTGACCACAGTGTTTTTACAATACTGACCACACGGATGCACCTATAAACAAGTTGAAATTTCTATAAACATAGATCCTATAAGGCCAAAAGAGCTAGCTAGACCAAGCAAGACTGTTGTAACCATATCACTGTCTGAATCTCATCAGTGATTTTACAGCACTCATGCAAAATCCACACAAAATCACTCATTTTGTACATTTGAAATGAGGGAAAACATAATTGTGTTGTTCCTTACTGGAATAGATGCCGGCTTACAAACAATCACCACATCCGGTTCTTTCTGTAGGATGGAGACACATGGCTCATCACAGGAGGGTCATGCCTACAACCTTATCAACATTAACACATAATCAAAGAATACCCTAAAACTACTAGAAAAAACTGTAAATTAAGATTAGAATTCTTAACTCGTGGGTGAAGAAAGAATAAAGAAGCCTGAAGAAACAAAAAAGGTAAAGAAAGGGAATCTAAGCAAAAGAAACTGATGCAGCCAAAGGGATATATCATAGCTAGATTAGACTCTTGAAAAGCAACATTTCATAAGGAGATCATAGCAAGTGTAAACCTCAAACCAACCTGTGTACTAAGTGGCTTATTTTTTCAGACGATTTTACAATGTAAGAGATTGGAAAGACCCTCCCCTCGACTTGTATCCGTCCACATTCAACAGCACTGACCCTACAGGTTATGACTAGGCATGGTTAAAATTCATGGTCACATGTAGAACTAAACATTCGTTATGCAATGAAGAAAATGCTTACATAATACTCATAAGGTCTGCCTTTGAACTCCTGGGCAAACAAATCCACAATGGTTTTGCCAGCCCAGCGGCTCTTGACCTATAATACATCATAATTCATAACAAGAAAACCAGCCAAATTAAGAGCTCCAGGTTGAAGCGAAAAAGGGCTTAACGAAGCTCTTGACCAAATAAAAGTTCGATCACAAGTAAAGCATGAAACCGCTCCACTCCAGAAGAAGAAAGAGGAGATAGCGACGACTCACATGAGAGATGAACTCGAAGT
Organism: Eucalyptus guilfoylei; assembly: GCA_016097605.1. Taxonomy (NCBI): domain Eukaryota; kingdom Viridiplantae; phylum Streptophyta; class Magnoliopsida; order Myrtales; family Myrtaceae; genus Eucalyptus; species Eucalyptus guilfoylei. The sequence continues at coordinate 39,558,883 of CM027861.1, forward strand.
GGTAGGGTGCGACGTAGCACCTCCCTGCATTCTCTTCATAGACCAGTCATCTATTCGCTCTCTCTACTAGCAAGAATCTATAAAACAATGATGACCCATGAAAGAAAAATACTCTGTCGAGAGTAAGGTCACGAGATGTAATCTTGGCGCTCCGGCGGATGCAATGGAGTCTGCCACACGACCTCCCCCTCCTTCCCCTCCTTCTTCCTTTCTCTTCCTCTTCATTTTCCTGCGACCATCGACCGCCTAGAAACGACGGCGCTGGGGAGGAATATAATGCGTCAGAGCAAAAGGCGCTTCCTTTATCCCACCTGAGGTAAGCGGGAGCTGCAGTGGCAGAGACAAGGCGACGTCGTTTCCAGCGTTCCGTCCCGTCTGTCCGTCCGACACTATTCTGGTCTGTATTTTGGTCTTCGTTTCCTGTCTCGTTTGGTGACTCGCCAGCAAACCGACACCAATCTTCCGAACCAAAAGCAGTCGCATTTCGGTCGTTAGCTTCACCAACTTGCCAAGGTATGACATGTTTCTCTGAGCTACTCCCTGCCCATCAATACGTTTAAACTCGACACCATCCTCGCTTTCTTTCCCACGCCGTATCTTTGATTTCCTTTTGCCGCGAGTCATCAAGTCCCGGCTTTTCATCTTCCTGCTTGCCTGCTTAATCCATCGACTCGACTTCCTTTCGCTGATTCAGATAGAATGATCCAATAAGGTCCCTTGTTGAACTGAGACGAGGCAGAGAGACGGGCACGCGGGAGTGATCGACCAGAAGGAGGCGGAAATGCGTGAAGAGGATTTGGTGGATGTAAATTTCAGATTGTTCGATGGATCGGACATGGGTCCCTTCCAGTACTCATCGGCACCCACCATCGAGATGTTGAAGCAGAGAGTTGTCTCCGATTGGCCCAAAGGTTTCCCTCACATCTCCTTCCTATGTTCGTTTAAGTATGTGATTTGTGCTGAATAACCGTATAATCCGGTATCTTCATCTTGTTCAGATATGGTTTATAAGATTGGTGAGATAGTTTAAAACAGCTTAGCAGGGTCATACGCGCAGACTATATGAACTTTTTCTTGTTTTAAGCCGACTTCAGGAGCAGCTTTCTTGTGGAATGTAGGAACTGTCTAGGAACTGAGATCATGTCTACTACTGGGCCTTTTCTTAAGTTAGTGATGACCCTGCTTTAAATTTATCTGAAATTGCATCATTGCGAGTGCCAGTGACCACAAGTTTATGACTCACGGTGCTATCATGAAGAGCTGTGATGGTCTGTTTGCGTACACGCTTCCAAGCCCAAGTTCTTTCCCATCTTCAAAAAAATTTCACCCTTATTAAAAGATCATTTTCATAAATCCGTACAACGAGTTCGCATTGATAATGCCTGTAAATTTTTCATTCACAAATATTCTTCACTGTTTATTGCAAATGTTATCCTTTATGAGAGCTCCTGCACATATTCCCTCCAACCAAACAATGTTGTTGGAAAAAAACATTGCTATCTCTAGAAGTCCCTCAAATGTCAAGCTTTTATTCCAAAAATGTTCCGGAAAGACTGTGTCGTCATGATAGCATACTTAATCAATCGGATTCGTCTCGAGTCCTCAATGGAAGAACCCCCTTCGAATTGCTTTTTGGGAAAAGTCCAGACATTCGCCATTTATGTCTTTGGTTGTTTACATTATGTGTCTATCATGGGCCCTCAAAACAAATTGTATCTTCATGCTGTTAAATGTATATTCATGGGATATCATACTCTTCAAAAGGGATATTTAGTTTATGACTCATCCACCGAACGTTTATTTATCGGTAGAGATATTATCTTCCATGAAGATGTTTTCCTATTCCGAGACTAGTTATCTTTTCATAAACAAATTAATACGGCTACTGATCATTGCCCTTTTTTTACTGAAGAAGTTTTTGTTGCCCTTTCAACCGATGATGATTTCCTATATGTCATCTCTCTTGGCATCCTCGGCTCCTAAATATGATGCAGCCTCATTATCAAGTACATATAATGCGGCTCTTAGTATTCCACAGGAAGTCACATCAGAGTTCCCTACAACTTCTCAATCACATAATTCTGTGGGTGATATCTCTCTTGAATCACATGGGATTATTCCATCCGCTCCACTAGTTCCTCCTCGACGTTCCATTATACTACATGACCACCCACATGGACAACAGATTATATTTGTCCTACCTTGAGTCATCTAGTACGCTATATTCCATCTCATCATATGTATACTCTACTCGCCTTTCACCTAACACATGTGCTGCCTAAGTAGATTATTTGAAGGATAGGAACCATCTTCATATGATGAAGTTGCAAAAGATCCTCGGTGGCAGCGAGCAACGGTGGATGAATTACAAGCCCTAATAGAAAATAAAACTTGGGATATCGTTCCTATACCCCTCATCGGAAAATCTATTGGTTGTAAGTGGGTATACAATATCAAATACAAGACAAATGGTTCCATTGAACCCTATGAGACAAGATTAGTCGCCAAAGGGTTCACTCGATGAGAAGGTTTTGATTATATTGAAACGTTCTCTCCAGTAACAAAGAAAGTCTCCGTCCATTCCTTCTTTTCCATTACTACTTTTCATGATTGGCCCATTCATCAAACAGATGTTCGTAATGTATTTTTCATGGGATCTTAAAGATGAAATCCACATGGACCTTTCGCCGGATTTACGCAGACAATGAGACAATAGAGTATGTCATTCCTATAAATTTTTATACGGACTTAAACAAGTTTCTCATCAATGGTATGCCGAATTCGCTACTACACTTACAACTGCAAAATTCCAGCAATCTAGACATGATTATGCTTTATTCACATTGAGTCAAGGTACATCATCAATTTACTTGCTTATATACATTGATGATATACTTATTATAGGAAATAATGAAAATACCATGAAGAAATTTAAGGAGTATCGAAACTCTACGTTTCATATTAAGGATTTAGGACCTTCCAAATACTTTCTTGGGACAGAGATTACACGATCAGATAAGGGAATTTGCCTCAGTTAACTTTGTCCTAGAAATCATAGTAGATGCAAAACTATTGGGATCCAAACCAATTGTTGTTCCAATTAAACATAATGTTAAGTTAACAATTGATTATAAAGGACAATCATGCCTGAATGACAACCCTTTGCTCAGAGACCCTTCTTATCAGAGACTTATTAGAAAGCTCACATATCTAACCATATCTAACCATAACTAAACCCAACATATGCTATTACGTGCAGATTCTCAACTAATTCATGCATAATCTGAAATAATCCCACATGAATGATTCACTAAAGGTTGCAAAGTACTTAAAGGGATTTCCAGGTTTGGGAATACTACTCTCTCGGGAAAGCAACATGGAGAAGACAATGTATAATGATACATATTATGCTACTTGCCCTATGAGTAAAAAATATTTCACTAGATTCTGCTTCAAATTAGGCAACTCATTACTCTCTTAGAAAACAAAGAAACGGTCGACTACTTTCTCATCATTCATCCAAGCAGAATATCAAGCAATGGGCAAGACTAGCTTTGAGATAGTTTGGATTAGAGGATTACTTCAAGATCTTGGCCTATCGGTGAAAGAACCAACCATCCTATTCTATGATAATGATGTTAAGCTTGTAGTAAATCCAGTTTTCCATGAAATACACAACATATAGAAACTGATTGTCATTTGATTAGAGACAAAATTCAGGATGGAGTAGTCAAAACAAGAGAGATGAGAATGACGGAACAGCCCGTAGACATCTTCAGTAAACCCCTATGTGAGAGGCAACATGCGCATATAAAAAGCAATTTGGGCATCCTTGATGTGTATAAACCGCCAGCTTGAGGGGGAGTATTGAAGATATTGTTGCCTAGACTGATTGATCTTGATCCAAATACTGATTGTAATGGTTGCCTAATTATTTCCTTTATTCTGCATGTCTCTTTTTCCTTAATTAGTTTGATCCTATGTGCTATAAATAGGACTATAATTGTACAATATTGATATGAGAAAGCAATATACATTTTTATAATTCTCTGACGATTTCATGAAATGAAATAATTAGGCGTCATTATTAATTATCTATCTTGTACTTAAAAGTCCATCGATACATCTAAAGATGATAAAAGATGTTATCTTTAAAATTTGGTGTTGTAAGTTCATAAGTTAAATGGCTACTAAAATATCAATTTTAGTTCCTACACCATTGGATCTCAATTTGACATGTCTTTCATATAGGAAAGGACTTACTAAGGTTTTTTTTTTTTTTTTTTTTTTTTTCATCTAGTTAGATAGATATTATGACAATACAAATATAAGTTTGAACGAGAAATTTTCTATACTTAAAAATGATCCTTTCTAAGACCATATGCATCCATGCTCATTATCTCATGACATGTGGTATGTCTAAAAATATAGAATTAGCAATACCCATTATTTCCTAACATGGTATATATAAAAAGAGAGACTTAGCTACAATTGGTCTATGTTATACATGAAGAATTGTTAGGTGTGCTCGTATTATCTATTAACATCAACGTGGACTGTCACATTAGTGAAATCCATAAGGTCATAAGAAACCAACTTTTTGAAATTGTCCAAAATTCTTGTTTATATAGAGCACTCACCTAATAATTTCTACTATGTGAAGAATTGGTTTTGCATGTTACTATTTCAAAAATGAAGTATATTTTGAAAAGTTTTCTTGACGTATATATATGTTGTAGAAATACTTAAACAATTCAAAGAATGCTCTAGATGATTGAAAATTCAGAGACAAGCACGTGATGCGCGATATCATTTTCAAATTCATAAACTCGTAATGTCAAAAAAACATGACATGCATCGAAAATTGTTAGAATAAGAATGATGATTAAGACAGGGCATAAATCAAACTTAACACGAGGCAAAAATTTTCCATAATCTAATCCAGGAGGTGAGATACAAAATGTTTTAGTGGAAATATCATAAACATTGGAATAATATATAATAACGGACACATAATGTGGGGTTAATTAGTGTATTGAAAATTGCAATACTCCTTATGATAACTTAGCAAGTGTCCTTGGAGCACTTTTCAACAAAATACAAAATGCCGCTTTCAAAGTAGCATCACAATAATTCATATATTGGATAATTTACCAAACTTGAGAGACATTACCCCCACAATTTATAGGCAAACAACATATTTCGCTACTAGAAATTAAATATTATGTATAGTAAAAACTAACCTGAAGTAGCACAAGAATTATTAGATACATTTGGCAATCTATCAAATCAACTGAGATTGGCCAACCTCAAATTTCAAAAGCAAGCACCATATTTACCAGAGAAAATTGATAATTACTAATCCATTGAAAAATTACTGAGGTAGAGTAGTGCCTTAATTGCAAATATATTTGCTTACTAAATGTACTAGACAGTTATATCTGCCTCATATGCAAAGAAACAATCAATTGAAAAGGTTACTAGCTTAAAGTAGTATGATGGAAGAAGAGAGTGGTACACATCAAATGGTCCAAAAGTGGATTCATAAGAAATGGGAAAACTCGTCTTAAAAATCATAAACCTTTCAATTTTATCAATTAAATCATAAATATTTTCACAATTTATTAATTGAATCTATCTATTCAGTTTTGGCAAGAAATCGCTGATGTAGATAATTTTTAATTATATTTTTATTTTTTTGAATTTTCATTTTTTTTCTCTTCTTCTCTTTTCCTTATTGTATTGTTTTTCCTTTTTTATTCTTTTCTTTTTCTTATTTTTCTCTTCGCCAACCATTGTCAAGCCTCATCAATGGTTAGAGTAGGTCACCAATCTCATGTGAGGGCCGTGAGGTCAGAGACCTCCACCTTCACCAGGCCATTGCATGCTCAAGCGAGGGCAAGGGCTCGCCAGCTTAGACCCAAGCTTCCTTTGCCCAAGGCTAGCGAGGGCTGATCTTGGGTGGCCCTCACCTAAGGCCAGCGACCTCTGTTGACCATCAACGAGACCCAACAGAGGGGAAAAGGGAAACAAAAAGAAAAAAAGAATAGAAGGAAAATATTAAAAATTATTAAAAATTATCCATTAAAATATTATTAAAAATTATCCACATTAGTATAGGTAATGACATATAGGACAGCTGATGTTCAGTCAACATTTTTTGGCCAAAATTAATCAAATGAACTTAATTGGCAAATATAAAAAGATTTATGACTCAATTGACAAAATCGAAAGGTTTATAACTAAATTGGAAAAATTACAATAGATTTAAAAATTTTTGGTCAATCTTTCTATAAGAAATGTGTATAGGTCATGGTAATGAAAATAATTCTTTTTTCCCGCTTAAGGTGAACAGAATAGCAGTTTGGTGTTAAATATATCACACCATGACAACTACAATACTTTTTTTTTTTTTTTTGGTTAAATGCTTGTTTGTTTTTCTAAAGACGTGGTTTGATGCAACTTTCACGTAACAATTTTAGCTGTGAAAAAGAGGCTGCAACTTCTAAAGATGTTCAACAAGCACCTCAAGTGCAACATCGCTAGAACTATAGTAGCTTATAGCATATTTCAGAAAGCTGCTTCACCCTACTTCTAGATACTACAATTCCAAGATACAAATTTTCAAATATATGAATCACTAACACTTCACAATACAACTGTATAGAAAGATAGAGACACAATTCAGTCATAACTATAGCAAATGGGATCTAAATAGTACCCACCATGCTGAACCATTACATAAGATAGCCGCATTTTGATAATATTGGTCCATTTGGTCAGGCAACAGATCACCACGAAGAACGACAATTTTAATGGATTATCATCACTAATTTACCATGAAATCTATTTTAAACCTAAAGAATGAAAAATTTTGACGGGAAGATTAAAGTGCGACCGAAGTTTACTAGTAAACGACATATAAGTTTTTGGTTGAAAAGTGAGCAGGGTCAATTGCTCTACTTCCTTTCCTCGGTTGGTTCAAAAGGTCGAAACCTTTTCCTAAATGTTGAGTCAGGACAATAATACATGCTAGGATTGCACACGCATGCATTATAGAAATCAACTGAACTACAGCAAATGTCACATCCTCACTTGGGGATTTTTGTTATGACAACCCAGACTTGTCGCCTCCGGATTCTTTTATCTTATTTTTATGCACATGCGAAAACGTGTACTTAAATTTTTCTCCAAACTAATAATAACTGGAAGACGCGGACAACTCACACAACATACTACTTTCATACATATATGTCAGTGATACAATACATATGCTGCCTTCGGCTACATTGCTTTTTACATGATAGGAAAAGGCTAGGATATCCTTAGCTCTGCTACAGGCTGTAGTCACCAAAATTGAGAACCCTCCGCTATTAGGCAGTATTGCGATCTAGTTCCTTGACCCATCGGACTGTGCTCCATCGTTCGAGCCAACTGGCCCGTTGAACCCACGAATTGGGCCAACGAGGTCTCCGTCGAACCAGACATACCAAGCTACGTAACAATGAGGGACCAAGTTGTCACGACCCTAACTCCATCCCCAAGTCACGAGCAGCAAGGATTGTTTTCGCGACGTTCCGGGCGCATCACTGTCTCATTTCTATTTTTTTTTAATCTTTTCATTAAGCACATGCAGAAGCATACATACAATACCCGAACAACAACAAGTAGTTAAGAAAGCAACCATTTACAAGCACACAATTACATTAGCTACATTTACAAGCCCTTCTATCACGGGTCGTTATATTTACAACTACCACATCTTCAAAAGGTCGGGATAAACGTTAACTCTTTTAGCGAGATTGCAACTCTCAAAATTGACGTGAGACTTCCACGCCTACAAGACTAAAAGGATGAGGAGTGAGTTTTGGGGAAACTCAGTAAGTAAAACCCCTAATTTTCTACTATGAAGACATCTCATCATCAAAATCTAGTAGGTACAACACTCACAATGCAATATTGATGGCAGATCATTAGCAAACCTATTGCTACACCTCAACTACATGCAGATGTCCATTGCAACATGGTTCAATGCATGCTTACCTTCAGCTTATCAATGAACATATCAACATATCATACTTATGCATATTTCAGCACTCATACAAATTCATTTATTGTCATCCTAGCTCAACCAGGTCCTCCCGGCTCAATTGAGGCATCCAGCTTTAAGCTAAGCATCACGGCTCAACCAAGGCATCCTGGCTCAAACAGGGCATCCCAAGGCTAGCTTACCCGAGGCATCCGGGCTCAAACCCAAGCATCCTGGCTCAACCAGGGCATCCCGTTCAATGAAGGAGGCATCGTTGCCAATGCTATGTGACAACGGGCATTTTTTCCTAAGTGCATGATATACGTGTATCACACAAGCCGATTTTTCATCTTTCATCTTAGCCGACATATGCAAAGCCCGAGGGTGTGCTCATTCAAGTGCGTGTGCCATGACCCTCAACATCATATTATAAAATGTGATGGGAACGATTCTTGGTTCGTGGCTTAAGTCACATGCTTAGGCCATTGCGACTTAACATCGATTCCAAGACGAGTGAACCTTGACCTCGTCCTGGGGCGTAAACACACTCAAGCATGCAAACATGAGCAAACATACAAAAAAACATTACATCATACACACGACTTACAATGGTAAGCACACCACTAAACTCGACGATGTAAGCTATCGCCCTAGCCAAGAGTTAGAGACTCTACTTACCTTCGATGAACCTCGATGAACTATAAGTGATTTTACCAAGAAATGGTCGTGTTACGAGGTGGTGGGCGAGCAAGGCCGAGAGAGGAAGATGGCATGCAAGAAAAAAGGAGGGGAAGGAGTAAGCCAAAGGATGAGGATGAATGGGGGTGGTCCTCCTATTTATAGGCCAAGCCAAGCTTCATTAATGGCCCTAATTTATTCTTCAAGGAAGATCCTATCGTCATGATTACCGAATCTTCTCCTTGTCACCTAAGTTAGTGAGTCACACCTTCATTTAAGGACTAGCCTCCAAGGAACATGTGCTACTTATTCTCCAAGTCACTCCTAATTGGTCCACCTAAGCTTGTGAGTCATCATTTCATCATTACTTGGCCTAACCTAATCTCCAAGGAAAATCTTATGCAATGATGATCAAATCCTCAAATGGCCACTTAATCTAGTGATTCATCCCTTCATTTAATACCTAAGATATGGCCATCATAAGTCTTGGATTTTTGGGCACATTTTTCATGGCTTTTCTTGCTCATTAAGCCAAGCATTCTACAACCTTTCATGGTATGGTTCACTTAAGCCATAAATCACTAACTTATTTACCAAGGAAAATCTTTTAGCATTATTACATAATCTTAAGATGGACACATAAGATGTTGACAAGGCTTCCTCCTCAAGTTGGGCGTGCAGCCCCTTCCTCTCCAAGTTTGGCGTGTAGCCTCACATTCTAAGTTGAAGAATAGTTTCAAGTAACTTTCAAAAGCAGTATCATTACATTATCAAACCGACTCAAAAAATTATAAACTTTTAATATGCTGTAAAGAATGCCTTAAAAGACATTTTTCATTAAGGAAGTCAAGTCAAATTCGTGATGTGGAAAGAGCAGAAAATCATTGAACACAACCTAAATATTCGTCCGTCGAACAGATTCTTGATCGGAGAGAGAGACTCATTTCGAAATCCAAATCTTTACAAAACTCTTTGAAATTTTAATATATTGTAGATATGAATGTCATTTAAAACTCGGTTACCAAAAAAAATATATGTCATTTAAAACTTTTGTGAATGAAGCATGTCCAAATTCGAAAGGGAATATTTTATAAGAATTCAAGAAAGCAACTTGGTTACCGTTTTCACTATACTGGGCAGGTTCTGTATGGTAATTGATTGGGCCTTCATCCCAACCATTTCACTTCAGAAAAATCTGGAATTTAAGTATGTTATAGAATAAGACGTTTTGAACAACTTTCATGAAGGAAGTTTCTCCAAATTCAAAGCATGAAGAGCTCTGTGAAATTGGATAGTGGAAAAGGTCCAGCAGTTTCGAAAATCAAAGGTAGAATATCTAATTGGAGAGAGGTGGCGCCCTACTTGGTCAAGAAGCATTGATTGTTCGACATCCTTATCCTCTAATTTTCCAACTAGGTCTTAGGTTAGCTTGGATACTTCATCTTGTTCATTGAATGGCTAAATTTCAAGAGATATTAATGTGAACTTATCTTGAGTTCAAAAGTTTGAACTTGACTTGGCTTCTCTCTCTTTTCCTCTTGGGTGTGTGGCCCTTTCCTTGTGGCCTCCAAAGTCCACCTTTCACACTTAGGTATTTAGGATATGATTAAGCCTAGGCTATAGGGACACCCTTTTCACACATTATTTAATGCATTCACATTAATTCACATTTGTTCACAGTCATTTTTTTTAAGAGAGTTTGACTAGTCCAAGGCCTATCTTGCCTAGTCTTCTAGTTTGGACCAAAATAAGAGTCAAAATCGAGGATATTACACAAGTCATCCAGCCCTTCATCGACCCATATGGTGGTAGTGCATTCACAATATGTATAAGTGGTCTCCTCCTCTAAGTCCACTATGTCGACGACCGACATTTCCATATTTATAGACAAACCAAAATGTTCAGGAGGTGGGTTAACCTTACTTATGAACCTGAAAAGCATAAGGAGTGAGTCTTGGGATTAAGTAATATTCATATCTCTCTACCAAGAAAGCCTCTCATCACCAAGAACTAGTATATACCACACTCGCAAACAGTGTCGATGGTAGATCAATAGCAAATCATAAGTCATGCTTCATCCACACATGCCATCCATGTCGAGACAACCATCGGTTTAACAACCAGCATATGAATAATTCACAATTATGCATCACCGGTACCTATGCAAATTCATTTACCATCATCTTGGCTCAACCAGGCCCTCTTAGCTCAACCGAGGCATCCAACTTCATACTAGGCATCTTGGCTCAACTAAGACATCTCGGGGCTAGCTTACCCAAGGCATCCGAGCTTAACCCAGGCATCCTGACTCAATCAAGGCATCACGTTCAATGAACGAGGCATCACCGCCAATGTTGTGTGGGAACGGACGCTTTTTCCTCTATAAGTACACGCATATATGCATCATACAAGCTGGTTGTTATCTTTTCTCTTAGCCAACACATGCATGGCTCAAAGGTATGCTCATTCGTTCGTGTGTGCCATGAGTTCTTGTATGTCGCAAATAAATATGTAGAGAACGATCCTTGGTCCATAACTTGAACCAATCACTTGGCGTCGATTCCCGTACCGAACAAGGCTCGAAAACAGCACGCCTTAATGCCGATCTAAGACCTTGAGGTTTTAATGAAGATCCTAAGCTTAATGGACCTCGGTTTCAACCCAATGTGAATACATTTGTGCCGTGAATGACCCTCAACTCGTGGTTTGATTCAACGCCAAGCGTAAAGTTCCCACACCAATTCAAACTATAGAATCGGCATTCTTTAGTGCCTTACCAAGATCTTGTGGATTTGGGCGATCTCCATACCAATCAAGGTATAGAATCAACATGCCTCAATGTCAATTCAGGACCTCGCGATCTTGGTCGATCCCCGCACCAAGTGAGACTTAGACCCAGCACCCTATTTATGCTGAACCAAGGTCTTATGGGTTGGGTGACTTTGCCTTGCGATGAACTCAACCTGAACAAACCTCGATTTCATTTCAAATGTAAACGACTCAAGCACACAGCCATACAATTGCAAGCAAAATCAAACAAAAGATATCACATGCCACCCACAGCTTAACGGGTAAGCACTTAGCCAGCCTCAACAATAGGATCTACCTTCTTAGAGGAGAAAGAGGAACCTTACTTACCTTAACAAACCTCAAGAACTAGCTTGGATAGCTTGATGGGTTGGTGGTGTGAGGCTGAGAGAAAGGAAAAGGAGGAGGATAGGCGTGAATGGTAAGGGGGCTTAAAATGACAAAAATGATAGAAGCCTCTCATATTTATAGGCAGCAAGTTCATCATTACTCATCCAAGAGGCCCAATTACATTTCTTAAAGTGGCATGGCTATAACCTTGTGGTGGCAACCCTAGGAGGTGGCACACCTAATTTTATGATATGGAGATCTAATGGCTTCGTGTAATTATTTAAAGATTTGTTTGTCTCCTTCTTAATGGACCACATGGGCACTTAGCTCATTATTTAGAGACAAGTCATTATGGATAGGTGGCACCCTAAAAAATAAAGTAACACCAAGGCCATAGGATAGCCATAATTTGCTCATTATTTTTATTGAGATATTTGGCCTAGATTCTTTGCTTAATAGATGAATTTTTGGTAATCATAGCCAAATCTAGAAGGATCTAGGTGAAATGGTGAGTCACCCTCCTTCATGAAGAAGTTCGGGTGTTCCAGAGACTTCTATTTTATCCATTTCCAAGCAACATGGCACTCATGGAAAAATAGGTCATTGAAAATGCAACCAGAACCGAACATAGGCTTTTTGTGCACATCTCATAATGACCATCTGTGTGACATTCCAAATTTTCAATCCTATTTTCTATTGAATAAATTGGGCATTTCATTGACGCTCCTATAGAGCTGTTCTCAGAGCTGATCACTCTCGAGATAACTAGACTATTCAGGGAAGCCATTAATGAATTTTAATACGATAGACCTGAGAATTCGACTAGGAATCGGCTTCTCGACCGTGCTCATCTTTAGAAGCCACTACTGCACAGTTAAAAATCGATTTGAGATCAGAGATAGGTCAGTTCGACTGAGATGTATGGTAATCATGGGTGACACCACTAAATTGGAAAATTCTCGTCGGCCGGCACTAGACTGATTTTTCTATCGTTTTGATACCCTGTGTCCGTATTTGAATTCTCGAGATTTTCACGACAACCGAGAGTTGCAAATGTGTCGAGTGGGTTCATTGTGGCTCGAAGAAAATCGACCACGAGTCATTTGCACTAAAAATTTCTGAAACCTACCCGGTAGCCTAGGTCACGCTAAAAACGCGCCAGATTGAAATTAACTGCGAATTTGAGTCCGATTTCAGAAATTGAAAGTTCTGTCGTGTCACAATTAATTCTAGGAGCATCGACTCAGTCTCAGAAGATTTTTCTGCAACCCGAGACTTTTTTGGAAGAAGTCGTCCTACAACCGTTTTTGTTCAGAAAAAGACAGGGATCGTTTTTTATCGCAAATTTGGGAAGCAAGTGAGTTATATGGGTGAGGAAAAATGCCAAGATGATCGATGGTGGGTTGATTGAATTTATTGAGTCCGGTTTATGTTGAACCAAGTAAGAACAAGTGTTCAATTGGAGGGAAAACTTAGCAAATTCGTAACCCCCCCTATGCCTATGGTTTTGGACCAATTCAAGAGTCCTAAGTGAAGCATGGGTGGCTGAATAAGGGCCAAGGATGATGCTGGTGGCTGAGGATGGTCATGGGGGACAAGTGAAGAGAAAAATTGACCATATGGCCCCCTCCAACCCCATCTCTTCCTCTCTCCGTCCAAGACCGGCGACCAGCTCCTTTTCTCCCCTCCAGTTGCGCCGTGCAAAGACCAGCAAGCTAGAGGAGAAGCCAGAGTAGCCGTCGCCGCCTCACATCGCCGTTCGCACCGCCGCACGCCGCCCGCGACTCACGCACACGCTGCTGCTGTTCCACGCCAATCCACGCGACCCCAACCCCTCATATGCATCTCATGCCGTCCCAGCAGCCATCTCAGCCATGCCAAAGTCATTTGGCTCGCCTCTAACCACCGTGAGTGCCCGCCAAGGCCCGGTTTAGCCCTTTCACCCTTCCTCGATCAATTCCCGCCCTAAACCAACCTTGTTGTCCTTTGTTTCAGCCCTTTACAGCAGCAAACAGAGAGGGTTTCGAGCGATGTTCGTGGCCCGTTTTGAGGTGGTTTCAGGCCCCAAAAGCTAGGCCCGCTTTGGAGAGTATCGAGCCTCGTTGTGTCCCCGACGTTTTGAACCGTCCGGCCCGCCGAACAAGTGAGTTGAACTCACTAATCCTCGCTTAGTCGATTAATTATGCTTATGGGTTGATTAGATTAATTAAGCATGGTTTAGGTGGATAGATTATATTAGATTAGTTAATTTAATTATCTGCCAATGCATGTTAGGTGATTAGTTAGTGTATTTAGCAAGTAGACACGTTCTATTATTTATTTAATGAACCTTGAAATTTTTCCGGGTCCGTTTCGGCGTCCAATTAGGCATTACGGGCCTAAGTTGGATTTATATTTAATATTTTCCGTAATTATTTATTTATTTATTTATTTATTTATTTTTCGGAAATTAAACCGGGATTAACAAGGGAGACCTTAAAAAGTTTTCTTGACATGTATATATGTTGTAGAAATACTTACACGATTCAAAGATGCTCTAGATGATTGAAAATTCAAAGACGATCACACGATGCGCAACATCATTTTCAAATTCATAAACTCATAATGTCAAAAAACATGACATGTCGAAAATTGTTAGAATAAGAATGATAATTAAGACAGGGCATAAATCTAACTTAACCACGAGGCAAAATTTTGCCATAATCTAATCCTGGAGAGCTGGGATATAAATGTTTTATTGGAAATGTCATAAACATTGGAATAATATATAATAATGAACACATACTGTGAGTTAATTAGTGTATTGAAATTTGCAATACCTCCTTATGATAACTTAGCTAGTGTCCTTGGAGCCCTCTTCAACAAAATAAAAAATGCCGCTTTCAAAGTAGCATCACAATGATTCATATATTGGATAATTTACCAAACTTGAGAGACATTACGCCCGCACTTTATAGGCAAACAACATATTCACTACTAGAAATGAATATTATGTATTGGAAAAACTAACCTGAAGTAGCACAAGAATTATTAAATACATGTGGCAATTTATCAAATCGACTGGAATTGACCAACCTCAAAATTTCAAAAGCAAGCACCATATTTACCAAAGAAAATTGAAATTTACTAATCCATTTAAGATAGAGCATTGCGTTAATTACAAATATATTTGCTTACTAAATGTACTAGACAGTTATATCTACCTCATACGCAAAGAAACCATCAACTAAAAAGGTTACTACCTTAAAGTAGTATGATGGAGGAAGAGAGAGTTGTACAAATCAAATAGTCCAATAAGCGGATTCATGAGAAATGGGAAAACTTGTCTTAAAAATCAAAGACATTTCAATTTTACCAATTAAATCTTAAACATTTTCATAATTTACTAATTGAATCCATCTGTTTAGTTTTGGCAAGAAATCGCATAATTTTTAATTATATTTTCATATTTTTTGAATTTTCCTTTTTTCTTCTCTTTTTCTTATCTTATATTTTTCCATTTTTTATTCTTTTATTTTTCTTCTTTTTCTCTTGGCCAACCATCAACAGGCCTCATCAGTGGTCAATGAAGGTCTGCGACCTCAGGCAAGGGCCGCAAGGCCAGCAACCTCCGCCTTCGCTAGGCCATTGCTCGCCTGGGCGAGGGCGGGGGCTTGCCAACCCCAGGCCCAAGCTTCCTTTGCCGAGGCTAGCGAGGGCTAGCCTTGGGCGGCCGTCGCCTGAGGCCAACGACCTTTGCTAACCATCGACGAGGCCCAACAGAGGGAAAAAGGAAAACAAAAAGAAAAAGAACATAAGGAAAAATATTTAAAATTTTATTAAATATTATCCACGTCAATGTCGGTCGTGCCATATAGATCAATCAATGTCCACATCTGCATTTTCTGGTCAAAATTGATTGAATAAACTCAATTAGCAAAACGTAAAAAGATTTAGAACTCAATTGGCAAAGTTGAAAGGTTGATGACTAAATTGACAAAACTACAATAGGTTAAAGAATTTTTAAACAATCTTTCTATAATAAATGTGTATAGGACATGGTACCGAAAATAATTTTTTTCTCGCTTAAGGTGAACAGAATAACAGTTTGTTGTTAAATCTATCACATCATGAGGACTACAATACATTTTTCTTTTTCAATTAAAGGTTGCTTTGTTTTTCAAAAGATGTGGTTTGATGCAACTTCTACATAACAACTTTAGCTGTGAAAAAGAGGCTGCAACTTTTAAAGATGTTCGACAAGCACCTCAAGTGCAACGTCTCCAAAACTATAGTAGCTTGTAGCAGATTTCAGAAAGCTGCTTCACCCAACTTTTAGGTACTACAATTCCAAGAAGTAAATTTTCAAATATATGAATCGCAACACTTCACAGTACAAATATATAGAACAATAGAGATACAATTCAGTCATAACTATAGCAAATGGGATCTAAATAGTACCCACTATGCTGAACCATTACATAAGATAGCCGGATTTTGATAATATTGGTCCATTTGGTCAGGCAACAGACCACCATGAAGAACGATAGTTTGAATGGATTATCCTCACTAATCTACCATACAATCTATTTCAAACCTAAAAACTGAAGATTTTGATGGGGAAGATTAAAGTTTGACCGAAGTTTACTGGTAGACGACATAAAAGTTTCTGGTCGGAAAAGTGAGCAGGTTTAATTGCCCTACTTCCTTTCCTCGGTTGGTTCGAAAGGTCGAAACCTTTTCCTAAATGCTGAGTCAGGACAATAACACATCCTAGGATTGCACATGCATGCATTATAGAAATAACCTGAGCTACAGCAAATATCTAGCCAAAGAGAAGTACTGCGTGCTCATATTAATGGGATCTTAAGTACACAATATAGCATAAGAGATCTGCTGAGCTAATCATAGCATTCGCGTCACTAGAGTTCAGAGCACTCAGAAAAAGCAAATCTTATCACTTCAGTTTGTCATATATATTCCAAGATCCACTACCACTTTACAAATTTTTGGGGCGTTTAATAACCAACGGTATAAAGAATGATGGAAGGCTACCGCAGTTTTTCTATTCAGTTTTATAACGAGGCGAATTCCAAGCACAAAACCTTGAAGCGAGATGAATTAAATGATGGATCCGGAGCAAACCCTCATGGATAATTGTCAAGAGATCAGACGTCGCCACCTGTCCCAATACGGGAAAAAATATGTTACATTCATCCTACGCAGGCGTGACGGTCAAAAAAGCTGTTGCAGATGGAGCGCAATACCATCGAGTTCTTTATATTCATTAAGCCGAAAAGATTTGCCATCCATAGCTCAGTGGACGCGCGAATGTTGATCAGGAGTCACCTGTCGTCCATTCATGTGGGAGGCACAGAACGTTTGTGCCGCGATAGGTCGCTAAGCGGATGGATTCGCATTACCCTCTCGACGTCTGCGCATGCCAAAACTGATAAAGAAAGGGAGTCTCAAACGACAAACGTCTAAAAACCTACGGAAAAGATATGAAAACCTTATTTATTTAAGAAGCTCGAATGTATGGTGGGATGTTCAGGTGAAAGGGGAAGAGAAAATCTGTAATACGTAAGTCTGGCAAAAAATATTGGGAAAAATTATTCAAAAATCCTAAACATATTACACTTTGGCAATTGAGTTCTAAACCTTTTAATTTTACCAATTAAGTTCAACTTTTATCATTTGAGTCCATCCGGCCAATTTTAACTGAAAATTATCAACGTGGACAATCGGCGTTGATGTGTCACTTTTTAAATAATAATTTTGTAAATATTTTATTTTTATTTTTGTTTTTTGAGTTAAAGAGTTAGGGCCAACGAAGGTGGCCAGCCAATCCTCGCCAATTTTGGGCAAGGGCTTGCGCACCCTCACTTTCGCCGGGAGGGCATCATGGCCCTCGCCCAGAGCTGGCAAGGGGC
Organism: Eucalyptus guilfoylei; assembly: GCA_016097605.1. Taxonomy (NCBI): domain Eukaryota; kingdom Viridiplantae; phylum Streptophyta; class Magnoliopsida; order Myrtales; family Myrtaceae; genus Eucalyptus; species Eucalyptus guilfoylei. Next base: position 39,576,640 of record CM027861.1, read on the forward strand.
GAGTCGACCCTCGCTTGTGGCTAGCGAGGGCCTTTAACCCTCACCTATGGTCGGCGAGCAGCCAACCACCCTCACCAACCTTAACTCTAAATCCAAAAATAATAATAATAAAAAGGAAAAGTAAAAAAAGAAAAAAGTCATAAAAATTTAAAATATTTTTTAAAAAGTGCAACGTCAACATCGATTGTCCACGTCGGCAATTTCTAGTCAAAATTGATTAGATGAACTCAATTGATAAAAGTTGAAAATGTTTAGGATTTAATTGATAAAAGTACAATAGATTTAATAATTTTTGATCAATTTTTCCAAAATATTGATAAACATAGAAATCATCTGACTAGGTGTTGATATTTCGGGTGCACCATCAGTCTATGCTACACCACCCAACCAATTATTTTGGGCGATTATAATACTCTACATCATGGGCCAAGAGGGTGTGGCCTTTCTCCTCCCTCTATATATATTGCATGGCCTGCGTGACTAGAGTTCACACAGCACAGCTCATCACTATGGCATCTCGTGTTGAGCTCTGAAACCTTTCATTCTCAAATATTTCCTTCAGTTGAGCTGCCATCCTTGATTTCCTGAGTAGAGAGAGGGGCAATGGCCATTTTCTCGACCGATAATCCCTGTGCTTTTGCTTTTGGCCTCCTAGGTATATAGTTTTAGCTACACAGGATCTAATTTGTATTCTCACTTAGTATTTTCATCAAACTGGAGTTAACATGCAAATTATAAGTTGTGCCATCACTAACCCCTATCTCATCAAGATTTTGATTCCCTCGTAAGGGCCTGGACTGATTCATTTGTCGTCTTTTTTTATAATTCTTTGTCCTAGGTAATCTCATATCTTTCGTGGTCTTTTTGGCCCCAGTGTAAGTTCGTCCTCTTGATCGACTTTTTGTTTAGCTTAACAGAAGGGTCTGGAAGTGTGAACGTGAACGACTGATTAATAGGGCACTTGCAATTCTTTTTTTGTTTATGTCAGACCAACGTTTTATGGGGTATGCAAGAGGAAGTCAACCGAAGGGCTTCAATCAGTTCCGTACGTGGTTTCTTTTATCAGCGCCGTGCCCTGGATATACTACGCATGCATCAACTCCGGGTCCAATAATTTCCTTCTCATCGCTGTCAACTCAGTGGGATGTGTCATAGAGGCCATCTACGTTGCTCTCTACCTTGCTTATGCTCCTAAAAAAGACAAGGTACAATACTCACCTATCCGATCACATATGTATGATATCGTAACAATTCATACACGGTTGATATGTAACAGCATACGTTGTTAAAGAAGGTTTTTTAATGATAAATGCTTGCATGCATGCATGCCTGCAGATTTTTACAGTGAAGCTGATGGTGATGGGCTTTGGAGGGTTTTGTTCCTTTCTTCTCTTGTCGCACTTCTTAACAAAGGGATCAACCAGGGTCCAACTTCTTGGGTGGCTTTGTGTTGGATTCTCCATCATTGATTTCGCAGCTCCTTTAAGTGTTATGGTGAATAATTGGAGTAACTCTTGATTTCTTACTTTTTACTTTTCCCCAGTTGTACTTCTCTTCATGCACAATGCTACTGAGTTATTTGAGACAAGTTTTGCATGACAAATTTTTTTCGACAAATATTGCGCAGAGAATGGTGATACGCACCCAAAGCGTAGAGTTTATGCCCTTCTCTCTCTCATTTTTCCTCACGCTCAGCGCTATAACTTGGCTCCTCTACGGTATATTCCTCAAGGACATCCACATTGTGGTACGCACTGACTTTCAGTAAATACTAGAAACTATGCTAAAAAGAGTCTTCTATTGCCCAAATAAAAAAAGTGAAGAAAAGAATCTGTTTTCTTATTTCTCATAGAGTGATTACAATGAGTATAAATACATGAACAGAGAACCTAAATTAGGTAAGAAACCTATTTAGGTAAAGATCCTAAGTAGTCTCTAATTTCTATCAATATCTAATTTACAGCTAACAAAATCAAATCACATAATATCACGTAATATAATCACGTAATATAATCAGGGAGAAATTCTAGAAGATTTCCTAATACATTCCAACACTCCCCCTCAAGCTGGCTTGAAGATGTCTTCCATAGACAGCTTGTTCACTAGACGAACGAATTGCTTTTTATGTAATCCCTTGGTCAGAATGTCAGCAGCCTGATCATCACTTGAAATATATGGCATACAAATTAGTCCGCTATCAAGTTTTTCTTTGATGAAGTGTTTATCAACTTCCACATGCTTTGTCCGTTCATGTAACACGGGATTATGAGCAATTGCAATTGCTGCCTTATTGTCGCAATACACTTTCATTGGTATGGAACTTGGGATCTGTAGTTCATCCAAGATGCCTTTAATCCACATAACTTCGCATACACCATGTGCTACCGACCGAAATTCAGCTTCAGCACGCTTCTTGCCACCACGCTCTGCTTTTTACTCTTCCAAGTGACTAAATTACCACCAACAAACGTGCAGTAGCCTGAAGTAGATCTCCTATCCATATTGCTTCCAGCCCAATCTGCATCGGTGAACACCTCAATTTCCAGATGTCCATGTTTTTCAAACATTAGACCCTTACCAGGACTTCCCTTCAAGTAGCGTAGAATTCTATATCGCTTCAAAATGCCTTGGCCCCTGGTGAGTGCATGAATTGGCTCACCATACTTACAGCAAACGATATATCGGGTCGAGTATGAGATAAGTAAATAAGTCGACCAACAAGCCTTTGATACCTTTCTCGGTCTATCACTTCTTCAGCCTTGGCAAGTTCAAGCTTCATATTTGGTTCCACGGGGTCTCGCCGCTTTACATCCTAATAGACTGTCTCTTTGAGCAAATCGAGAACATATTTGCGTTGGTTTATAAAAATGCCCTTCTTGGATCTCGCAAATTCTATTCCAAGAAAATATTTCAAGACACCCAAATCCTTAACCTCAAACTCCTCGGCCAGCTTCCCTCGCAAGCTTTCCAACTCAACTTTGTCATCACCGTCAATATTATATCATCAACATAGACGATTAGAATTGCACACTTACCTTCCTTTGAGTGTTTATAGAATAGAGTGTGATCTCCTTGATTTTGGCGATAGCCAAACCTTTTAACCACATTCCCGAACCGTTCAAACCACGCTCTTGGAGATTGTTTAAGTCCATACAGCGACTTTTTTTAATCTGCAGACTTTGCCTTCGTTTCTGCAAAACCTGGTGGTAAACTCATAAACACTTCTTCCTCCAAGTCACCATTCAAGAATGCATTCTTCACGTCTAAGCGATGTAAGGGCCAATCAAATGCAGCAGCCAAAGATAGTAAAATCCGAACAGAATTTATCTTGGCAACCGGGGCAAAGTCTCCGATAGTCCACTCCATAAGTCCGAGTGAACCCCTTTGCCACTAGCCTTGTTTTATATCGTTCAACACTCCCATCGGGTTTACATTTTATAGTAAATACCCATTTACAGCCAACAATCTTTTTTCCTTTTGGTGCATCAACCAATTCCCATGTGCCATTCTTCTTAAGTGCAAGCATTTCATCCTCAACTGCCATCTTCCACTTTGGATCCTTCACAGCTTCATGAATATTTCTAGGAATAGATATGTGAGACAGATTTGACACAAATGCTCTATGATGATGAGACAACTTTTGGAATGACACATGTTTTGATATAGGATACGAGTACATGATCTAACTCCTTTTCTAAGAGCTATAGGCATATCAAGATTAGAAGCATTAGTATCAGAATTTAAGATAGGAATGGAGGGAAAATGAGTACTACTAGGATCACACGATGACGAAGACAAGAGATCATCTCTCGGGGCTGCAGACGGATGAGGCTCCAAGACAAAGTTCGATCTGCAACCTTTTGAAGAGTTTTTCTTCTAGTATAAACCTAAAGCTCGGGCTTGTTGATCACATTGTGATCTTTAACTTTTTCTCCCCCTATCCTTGACACATCAAGATTCGGCAGAAGTGTTTTAGAAGATTCAAACAAAGGAGTAGGAAGGACAGGAGAGTTAATCTCTTCACTAACTTCGCCATTCTCCCCCTGAAGAGATTTGTTAGAAAAAAACGGTTGTGACTCAATAAAGGTTACATCCATAGTGATATGAGTTTTACCGGTATGAGGATTGTAACACTTGTAACCTCTTTGATTAGGTGCATACCCTATAAACACACACTTTTCAGCACGAGGATCTAATTTTGATCGACATTGAATTGGGAGATGGACAAATGTAGTGCAACCAAACACCCTTAGAGGAATGTCAGAAAAAATACGGGCTGTGGGGTACACCTTTTTGAAACAATCTAAGGGAGTAGTGTAGTTTAATACACGAGTAGGCAACCTATTAATTAGATAAGATGCTGTTAGCACAGCTTCCCCCCATAAGTATTTAGGTACATGCATTGAAAAACAGAGGGCACGCGATACTTCAAGAAGATGGCGATTTTTGCGTTCCGCAATACCATTCTGTTGAGGTGTAGTTCGGCAAGTTGACTGGTGAAGGATGCCTTTTTCTTTCAAAAAACTCCCCAAAAAATGGTTATAATATTCAGTACCATTATCAGTACGAAGAATACTAATAGTAGTGCGGAATTGAGTCATAACCATTTGATAAAAAATTTTGAACAAGGATTCAACTTCAGACTTGGCGCTCATCAAGTATGTCCAACATAAACGGGTATGATCATCTATAAAGGTAACAAACCATCGTTTTCCGGTTTTTGTTGGCATGGGTGAAGGACCCCAAACATCACTATGGATTAAGTAAAAAGGGGATGATGCACGATACTGTTTTGGACTATAACGAGTACGATGACTTTTAGAAAAAAGACAATTGTCACAATATAGTGAAGAAACATCCACATCCTTGAATAAATGAGAAAACAAATGTTTTAAATATCCAAAGCTAGGATGGCCTAATCTATGATGCCAAACCATTATTTGTTCTTGAACGGGGGAAGAACTGAAAGTTCCATACGCTGAGCTTTTTTATCAAAGATAAACTCTTCAAAATAGTAGAGACCATCCCTCATCCTAGCATTGCCAATCGTCTTCCCCGAGATCCGATCCCGAAACTCACAATGGGAAGCAAAAAAGACAACACGGCAGTTAGACTCTTTAGAAAGTTTACTAACAAACAAGAGGCTGCAGGCTAACTTAGGAACATGCAAGTACATTATGAAGTTTAATAGAATCAGAAAGTGGAACCGATCCTTTGCCCGCAATAGATGAAAAACTCCCATCGGCAATCCGAATTTTTTGGTTGCCGGGACAAGGAATATAGGATTTGAACATATATGGAATATTAGTCATATGATCGGATGCCCCCGAATCAATGATCCAAGGAACAGATTGTGAACTACGGGAGAGGGCATTTAGATTTCTACCTTGGTGGGCAATCGAAGCGTAGGATTACCCGATACGGACCCAACCTGAAGTAGCTGCAAAAGATGGTTTAATTGTTCTTTGCTGAAAGGGAATGCGGTGGCCTCATTAGCTGTAGGAGGCATACGCCGAGATGACGTATTATCACGGCTGAATGAAGTTGGTCTCCTTGCCTCACTAGTTGTAGAAGCTGGACGGCCATGAATCCTCCAACGGGTCTCCGTGTATGACGGGGTTTGTTGCAGAAATCACACCAAATACGGGGTTTCCCATCGATCTTCGCAAGTTAATGGGGATCTTGCTTACATTTGCCTCGGAGACTATTGTTGTAGGAACATGGCCCTTCTTGTTTTCGAATATAGTCAATGCTGAACCTTCCGATGATCCATCCTTTCCGGCGGTAGCCGACTTGCCCAAACATTATTCCCCGTCTACTTTCTTCTCTCCGAACCTCGAGAAGACCTCTCCAATAGGTGGAAGAGGCTGCTTCCCAAGTATTCTGCCGCGTACCTCATCAAACTCATCTCTAAGCCCCGCTAGGAAAGCGTAAATACGTTCGCTTCTACAATTTTCCTGTATCGATTACCATCTTCAATACACGTCCACTCATGATCATTGAATACATCCAACTCCCGCCACAAACGTTTCAAAGAGTGAAAGTATTTCGTGACAGTTTCCTCTCCTTGTCGCATCTTCCCCAACTTCAAGGTTATCTCATAGATTTGAGATTGATTACCCAAATCTGAATACATCTCACACACCGCATCCCGAGTTCCTTTGCGGTATAATAGCCCAGATAATTTGCACCAATATCTTCTTCCATGGAGTTGGTCAGCCACGTCATAATCGCTGAATTCTCTGCATCCCGGACAGCCCAAGTGGGGTCATCTGTCGCTGGTTCTGCGTTATCTCCGGTCAGATAGCTAATTTTTCCTCTACCCCGTATATACATTCGAACGGATTGAGACCACCGGAAAAATTATCACCATTCAGCTTTATGGAAGTGATCTGAATGGGATGAGGTACGGTGGACTTTGTGAGAAGTGATGGGGGGTTAGACTGGGTGGTTGATGATTCATCCGACATAGTGATCGAACGATAAAAAAAAAAAAAAATTACTCGAGGTGAATAGATAAAGGACCTTTGGGCTCTGATACCATGAAGAAAATAATATGTTTTCTTATTTCTCATAGAGTGATTACAATGAGTATAAATACATGAACAGAGAACCTAAATTAGGTAAGAAACCTATTTAGGTAAAGATCCTAAGTAGTCTCTAATTTCTATCAATATCTAATTTACAGCTAACAAAATCAAATCACATAATATCACGTAATATAATCACGTAATATAATCAGGGAGAAATTCTAGAAGATTTCCTAATACATTCCAACAAAAAGTTTGTCACAGAGACTATGGTTTAGATATTGCTTTATTTTCTTATATACATTCACTAACGTAAGTATGATCATTTATATAGGTTCCGAACGTATCGGGGTTGATCCTTGGCGTGCTTCAGATGGGACTGTATCTGATATATAGGAAGAGGAATTTGATGGTTTTGGAGGAACCCGATTATTTCGGTGGTGCAATGCCGATTGTCGATGCTCAAAGTTGCAGTATCGCTTCGAACGACAGCGTCATCGATGTTGATGAGGTCAAAGAGAGGAAAGACGATGCACACGGGGGTGAGAAAAGCTTTGAAGCTTCCGATAATGGACCAGTGGCGAATAGTTTATGTGAAGTTTGACACGGGTTAAGTCGCCGCATATGCATCCACTGTTGTCTTTCGAGTAGCTTGTTAAGCTAATTTAGTTCTTTCTTGTTTGTTGTTAATGTACGCTTCGTCACTTGTATATGCAAGTGGTGATTAAGAGCGCGCGCCTAAGTGCTCTGGAAATGCAATGTTTCGTCTAGCAATAAAAATCATTCATGTCCCGTTCCTCTTGTGAATGAACTCATTATACTGTTTCTTTGATCCGTATTTCGAAAAACAAAATATATCTAGGTCGCTTTGTCAATGGTAAGTTTGCCTTAATTCACCTATGAGATCATGACTCACGACTTGAATAGAAATCGCATGTCAAAGATATGAGAAATGATTGCATGACAATCTTTAATCGCATAACAATCTTTAATCTACTGTTAAAATAACAATCTATTATGAATCTTAAAAAATCATACAACAAATAATTATAAATTATTTTGGACACACTTTTTCAAGAATTTGCGGCTCATAAGATATTATTATTCTCACAATAGTCCAAAAACTATTATGTTAACAAAACCCGAAAGATGTCCGTGATCTACCTCCCTTAGAAGCAGAGAAGCCCACTCTTTGGAAGACTAATAATAATACATATCATCGTTGAAGTCATTTAGTGAGCAATGTTTCAAAAAAAACGATTTAAGGACTTGATTGATGGCATTAATAAGTGCCTAGATGGCACTTAAATAACATATCTAGCACCATTTAGTGCACATAAGCCGCCAAAAGTATTTCCGACACTACTTTTGACAATACTTTACCGAAATGGGCGGCATTTCTATGTTGGGTAAAGATCTTGGAAATGTGTAATTTATTGAAGGGAGTGCTCGAAACTTGACTTGAGCTCGATTGGCTAGTAGAGTTTTACCAAGCTCGACTTGAGCTTAAAGAAACTCAATTTTGTGGAGCTTCATAAAGCTCGAATATCTTCCTTGGATTTTCATATATGTTTGGATATTCCGTGTAACCTTAATGAACTCCATATTTGATTTTATCGCAATTATAATTGCAAGTTTGAGCTTGACTCATTATGAGATTCGAGTCGCTCGAGCTCAACTCTAGATCAAACAAGTTGATTTGATCAAGTAATATATCATTGAACCGAGGCCCAAGGTACATACTCAGGAGTAACTTGACTTGGTTTATAGTGACGAACACAATAGGCTCAGGGATGATTACTCTCTTGCTTGGGCAATATTTTCTTCCACACTCGGCGGAGAAAACTTTCCTCAATCAAGCTTTGTATTGGTCGTTCACAAAGATGGACATTCTGACAAAGTTCGCACTTAGGAAAGCCCATTTTGTAGTGAAGTCTTTTCTCATAGAGCTAATTCGGAGATTTGCTTCGGATATGATCCAATTAGCGCGCAACAAGAAAGCAACACATTATCGGCAACTAAAAGGGAAAGGAAAAGACCCAAGCCTAAACACAATGGTGGGGATAATTGTCCAAAAAGTCCTAAACCTATTGCACTTTTGCCAATTCAGTCCTAAACCTTTTAACTTTGCCAATTGAGTCCTAAACATTTTCACTTTTTGCCGATTCAGTCCATCCGGTCAATTTTGGCCGGAAAATGCTGACGTGGACGCCGGCGGTGCCACGTAGGATTGCCGGCGCTGACGTGGACAGTTTTTAATAATATTTTAATAATTTTTTTGATTTTTTTTTTTTTTATTTTTTTTGGATTTGTTATTATTTTTATTTTTATTTTTTTTGAATTTTTTTTCCATTTTTTCTTTTTCTTCGTCTTCTTCCTCCAGCCGGTCGCCGGACCTCGGCGACCGGCCAGAGGCGACGGCCGGCGAGGTCGAGGTCAGCCTCGCCGGCCACCTCGCGTGGCTGCGAGGGCTCGCCTCGCGGATTTGGCGGGGTCGAGCCTCGCCCTCGACCATTTGGCGAGGGTCGACCTCGCGCTCGATCCATGGCCGGCGAGGCTCGACCTCGCCCGCCCAGCGCGAGGCCACCCTCGAGGCCTGGGCGGCGAGGCTCGCCCTCGAGGGTCGGCGAGGGCGAGCCCCGCCAGCTCAGCGCGAGGCCAGCTCTCCCCGCTCCGTTCCCCGATTCCAATCTCGCCCTAGAAATTTCCTCCCTCCGCTCGTTGTCGTCGTCTCTAGGGTTTTACAGGAGCTCGGGGTGTCCTCGGTCGCGCGGCTCCGGCCCCGGATTTTCGCCTGGTTTCCCCCGCAGCGGCGATCCGTCGGGCGAGGCTCGAGCCTTGCCAGATCCGGCGAAGGCGAGCCTCGCCGCCCAGGCCTCGAGGGCGGCCTCGCGCCGAGCAGGTGAGGCTCACCCTCGTCGGATTTGGCGAGGTCGAGCCTCGCCAGCCATGGTTGAGCCTGCGAGGCTCGAGCCTCGCCGCCCAGCGCGAGGCCGCCCTCGCGGCCACTGGCGAGGTGGCCGGCGAGGTCGACTGGACCTCGCCCGGTCGTCACCTCTGGCCGGTCGCCGGAGGAAGAAGACGGAAGAAAAAGAAAAAATGGAAAAAAAAAATTCAAAAATAATACTAAAAAAAATAATAAATCCAAAAAAATCAAATAAAAAATAAAAAAATAAAAAATATATTATTAAAAATTGTCCACGTCAGTGCGGTAGTCCTACGTGGCACCGCCGGCGTCCACGTCAATATTTTCCGGCCAAAATTGGCCGGATGGACTGAATTGGCAAAAAGTGAAAAGGTTTAGGACTCAATTGGCAAAGTTAAAAGGTTTAGGACTAAATTGGCAAAAGTGCAATAGGTTTAGGACTTTTTGGACAATTCTCCCCACAATTGTGGGTTGGTCGGTGTCTCGCCGCATAAATCTTATACAATAAGGTTGGACACGAGAATTCACGTACGGAGACGGCTGTTCCGCACAAAGGTAGGCACGAATCATGAAATGACATGAATTCTTGTAAATATTATCGAGCAAGATGTGGAGAGTCCCAGTCCGATTAGGATCCCCTGCCTAACTACATAATCGTTTGGATGTTAGGAAAAGTACTAAAAAAGTCTTAAATTTATAGTATTGATACCAATACAATCATAAATATTTTCATATTGATACCAATTTAATTCATCCAGCCAATTTTAGCCAGGCAGTGCGACGTGGACACCGGTCGTGGGTGGCAATTTTTAATAATTTTTTTTTTTCGAATTTTTTATTAATTCTTTTTTTTCTTTTTCTTTCTTTTTTCCTCTTCTTTTTTCTCTTCTTCCTCCTTGGATTCCTTTCGGTGGCCAACAAGCCGCCGAAGGTTTGCTGGCCACTGCCGGAGAAGAATGCCAAGAGGAAGAAGAGGAAAAATGAAGAAGAGAAGGAAAAAATTAATAAAAAGATTAAAAATTAAAAGAAAACTGCATTGTAAGCGGTGACATCGATTGAAAAAAAGAGAGAGAAGGGACATCTTTGCCGTGAAGGAAAGTACTAACGTATGGTTCAAAGTGCTAATCAGATCAATTATGGCTGCTTCCTTTGACTTTATCAAGCTTCCTTTCCTAGAGGTTGCTTTCGAAAAGCATAGACTTTTTGATGGATTTGCCCCCACCGATCCTTCTTTCGAATTTCAACGAGGACCTCATTAACAAGAGAGCCCTATAGAGCAGTCGTCATTTCGATTACTTGCTTAGTGCTAACCAAGAGAAGTGCGGTATTATAAGCTTGTTTATGTTCATATGTTCACCAAACAAAGCGATCAATGCCGTGTAAAGTTCCCGAAGTGGCGTGAAAAGGGCCCCATCTTCTCCAACGCATGTGAAGAAGATCGGAGCGTCCTTTGGCGCAAAAGGATGAGTCAAAAGGCTTACCCATTGAAATATTATTACATAATCAAAAGGTTCAGGATTAATTGGTCTAATTAAAATGTTTAAGATTGAATTGATACCAATGTCATAGATTTATGACTTTTTTGGTAATTTTCCCTTTGGAGGTCTCTATTCTCTACTTAATTATTCTCGCATTCCCTTGGGCCCCTCATCATGACTCAATTAATTGTATCTTTGCTTTTGAAACTCGCATGATTAATACACTTTTAGGAAAAACGTATTTGTAACGCCCCATCAGAGTTGCACAAAAGCTTTTAGCTTTTATTTGAATTTTCTAATACCCCTCATGTATAGGGTGGAAATAAGTAATTGGGAGACAAATAGAGGCTCAGAAAAATTTGAAATGAAGACCTCATAATCTAATACAATATGAGCTTTTTTGGGATTTTTGTCAATTGTTTTAAAATTTTAAACTGTTAGACAAAAACGTGATTTAACATATAAATATTCTAAAACATAGAAGTTGATTTTAGGCTACATGATTCATCAAATGAAGACAAATTCATGGTATGTCGCAACTCAGCCTTACCACCAAGACCAATGACCCACTAATTAACCACATATGATCGTACAAATTCCAAGGTTGATAGGGGCACCCATTCAATGTCAGTCATCTAACAATATATTATTAATTATCCAAACAGTTAGCAGATGATAATGGTGGCCCATTTACGCACTCCATGTCCCGACGTCCAAGCACTTATTTCCAGACTGCAAATCCCTTTTGCTAAAGCAGATGTTTCATGTCAGATGAACTTAAACTTTCGATTCTCGTACCGTTCCCCTATCACAATCGAATATGAATGTCAAGACTCAGTTAGTTTCCCTCTCTTATAATTTTCCCTTCATTTCGAAGAAGTGCTTTGTTAGGGGCCTATTGCTTTCAACTCTGGCAGAGTACATGATTCCAAATTATAAATGGATGGTCCTAACCCGAACTTCATTCGATGTCCAATTGCAATAGTTGACCAGCGTTGACTGATAGATAACATCAGGGTGGTGTTGTTCTGGAAAAGATGTCCTCGTAATGGATTTGTGGCAAAGTGTGTTACTTCAATAATTGATGTACTTCGCCCACACTGTTGCTTCAAAAGTTAAACCTTTTTTCCGCAATCAACGACACTTCCATTAATTTGGACAATGATACTCCTCCCAAACAGAACATTGACACAGGCACGTGCAATACCATTATAGAGAAGAAAATTCTTTATAAAAACCTAAACCTATTAGACTTGAACCAATTCAATCTTAAACATTTCAATAATTTAACAATATTGTTTGAGTTGGACAATTTTGTCAATTGAATTATAAATCTTTTGACAATTCAACTAATTTTAACTAGGTTATCACTGACGTATATATCGATCATCCTACGTGATGCCAACATAAACAACTTTTGTCATTTTAAAAAAATATTTTTTTATTTTTTATTTTTCTTTGCTTGTCGGCGAGAGTCACGAGCAACCCTCGCCCACCACGAAGGCTTCACTTAAGGCCATTGCCTTGTCAACTGCAAGTGAGGGCTTGAAGGCCCTCACCAAATCTAGATGAGGGCTTCCCCCAACTAACGAGACCACGATGTCAAAATGGACTCAACTGGCAAATTGACAAAAAGTTACAAAAGTTATCCACTTTAAAAAAATTACAAAAGTTATCCACTTTCATGCTACCATAATTGGTCAAGTGGACTCAACTAGCAAATTGTCAAAAAAATTATAGGACTCAATTGGTAAAATTAAAAAGTTCAAAATTAAATTGGTCAAAGTGTAATAGATTTAAAACTTTATGAACAATATTCCCCCACTATAGAAAAAGATCAAACAAATTTCTAAAGCCAAAAGCGAAGCATATACCAATTGCTAATGAAATATATAACAACACCTATGATTCCATAATTGTCGAATCATTGTTAGTGTCACACCCCGAAACTATCATGAATGAAGGATGACATGGCCATCCTTCCACCCAAAGGATGTAGCCTCAAAGCTCCCAAAATCCAACTCCTAAAAATCTCATCGTCGATATCGCTCTCGTCCTACTCATCATTAGCTGAGGAACTTGAAAAAGATTGGCAAATAGAGGGGTAAGCAACCACAGCTCAATGAGTAGTGCATCTCTTTTAAGCGGATCGAGCACCCACTATGCATATTTACAAAATCAAACCGCAATTCATTTAACCCAAATCCAAGATATAACAAACATACGGTAAAAGAATAAATTACATACGCTTCAACATAACTATATTTATAGTAGAAATAATCATTTCACAATAATATCAAAATAAACATCAATGGTCTAATTCATTAATCAATCTTTTGTAATTCACATGCCATTAGTCCATTCCATTGATCATACCACATATCAATGGTCTAATGAAATTACACATCGATGGTCAATTCCATCGACTAAACTCAAATTACACGTCAATGGTTCATTCCATCGACCAAACTTATATCACATGTCAATGGTCCACTCCATTGACTAATCTGTTGCTCAATATCAAACCATAGTCATTTTAAAACGCCTGGTGACAAGGCGACCAAGATTCCCCCATTAGCAAGTCTCCACCTATTATTAGCTGGTGGCTCGACCCACAAGGATATTCTAGACTAGTATACGCACACCCAAAAGCCCCTCACTGAGCTCACGGCGATATTAAGCATCAATACCAATCCAAAACAATACCATCCACAATCCACAAAGCCAATTCATAAATCATTTCATATATCACCAAAAGATTTCGCAACTCAACTTATCCACCAAACATATTTTTCATAAAATATTCTCAAATAATTTCAAGACTCTTCTCATAACCCGATTTTATAAACCAAATCAAATCAAAAGCATATCATAAGACATTTCACAAATCGATATACATAATATTCCATCATCCATGCTCAAAGAGATTTTCATAAAAAGGTTTTGTAAACCCAAATTATATAATATTTCTTTACTTCGTTCCTAAAATAGAATTTATATTTTCATTAACCATTTCTTACACCATTCACAAATACCAAAACGTAGCAAATGCCCTATCCAAATTTTATGCAATAAATATGCTTATTCATATCTCATAAAATATCAAATATTTGTCATTTTGAAGACATGAGCTTATAAATTCTTAGAAGAGATAACACTACTCACCTGGGAAAGCCGATAAACAAATTATGTGGTTACTCAAGCCAACACACTCGTATTCCTATTAATTAATCGAAAATTATATCAAAACCAAGTAATATGCTACTTTCCAACTAATGACTCGACTGAATTTTGCTTATCCATCGATAAAACGACACCTACGCACTAATAAACCATACATCAAAAGCAATTATTTAAGCAGTCCGCAACGTGGAACATGAGCGCGAAACTTGGTCACGCCATAACTTTTTCCACCGGACTCCGTTTCAAGCATACTTATAGTCAATGGAAAGCCCTTCCAACATATTACAAGAACCCCAATTTAGCCAACCCGAAATCAAGCCGAAAACCAACAAAATATGGCCCCGAAATACTAGTCGCACACTTTTCATCACACACGAGAAATTTCAAAATTTTATTTTGGGCAAACCGCAAACTCAAATCAATATCCGTAAAATCCTATAATTCCACAACACTCTAAACTATCATTTCTATATATGCAGCTCAATGACTCAAAAATCGGATTTCGCCGCACGAATTTCACAAATTCCCAAATTTAAATCCTAACTTTGAAAACCAATCCGATTAGAAAAACCAAGGGCGTGAGCGTTTACCGAGCGTTGTAAATCGGAATTGGATCGGCTTGGCAAGGCGTCCGTAGCAAGAGTCCCCTCTCTTTCCTCCTCCTCTTTCTTCTTCTTCTTTACGTTCCTTTCTCTCCTCTTTCTTCTTTTCCTTCTGCCCGAACGTGCCTCCTCCTTTTCCTTTTGTCTCCTCTTCTTTTTCTTTCTTTTTTCTTTCTTTTCCTCTCTTCTTTTTCTTCCTCTCTCCCAAAGACTCTCAGTCCCTCTCCTTCTTCTTTCTCTTTTTTATTTTTTTGACTGGATCAAAACCCATATTTTACAGTTAGAGACTCTTATCAGCTCTTATCCCATCAAGTGGCCATCTCATATTCTAATTCCACACTCAACCTCGAACCGAGCCTACCCATATCGAGAGCTCTCCAGCAATTTGGCGCACGAAACTTCAATCGCAAATACCATCGAACGAATCTGGGAGGAGAGTTTATATGTCAAGGGTACACTACTCCATGTTCTCGTATAAAACGCATGTTAAGAACGCTTGCAATCCACGATGAGATTAATGCTGATATCACAGTCAAAAAAGGGTTACTCGACAAAGCGCAACGATATCATTAAATTAAAGCCTTGATTAGCCATAGGAAACGATATAAAGACCCGAAATGATTCGGCATTTACAGCGAAAAAGGGAGACGTGGATCGATCCGAAACGACCTGTCTCCCATTTTTGGCGGAGGGGTGTGTGAAAAGATGGGGTGGGGATGGCAAGAGGTCACGCCATGAATGGATGGATCGGAGGTTATCCTCTTGACGTCTGCACGATTGCCCAAGTTGGCCAAACGGAGATCTAGTTGTGAACCCTGACTATCCCAATCCTTCGACGTTTAGAGTATGCATCGATCCACCTGAGATCTTCATAGAATGTACCAGGCTCTTTAATTTAACATAAGCAAATACATTCGACATAACCTAATGACCAACATAAAGTTATGTATGATTGCTCTAGAGCATAGCTTCTTGGTTTAGGTAAAAGTCAGAAGAAATTTTCTGTGCTATATGTCTATGCTTCTATCTAATGTCTAGAGTCAAATTTTCTTTGCAGCGATTTTAGCGTTACTTACTTAAATACTAAGTTCAGTATGCTAGTATTGCAAGTTCTTTTTTTGTTACTTCATCTTGATTAATAATCGGGATAAGTGCACCAGAAGTCCTAAAACTTAGTACACAAGTATAATCAAGTCCTAAAATTTAAAAAAAAAAGTGCAATTAACGAAAGGATTTTATTGGACCAATTTGATAAATTTTAGGACTCAATTGTACTTTTTGAAAATTTTAGAACTCAATTACGCTTTCTTGACAAGTTTTGGTGTTTTCGATACACTTACCCCTCTATTATTTTGACTAAATCATTCTTTTCTAGATGGCCAGATGATTGTATAAAGGGTTGTAAATTAATTTTTTTTAACTGTTCACTCAAGTAGAAACGTAGGCTGCACCCCATTTAGTTCAACTTTTTTTAAGTATCTAAGATTGCTATGTCAATGAAGACATATTTATATGTAACATCAACATACAACTAATTTGGATGAAGACATGTCTATATAGAAAATCAATATAGAATCAATCTCTTTCAATAAAACAATGATAATAAGAAGGAAAATCAATATTATGCCTGGGCAAGGGTTGGCCTCCTCGATGCGAGACCGACCTCGCCATGGCCAAGGCGAGGCTCATCAACACTCGCTTGACTCGCCAAACTCGCCCTCACCCAGGCAAGGCACGATGAGGCCATTCCCACCTGGGCGAGGGTCGGCCTCACCAGATCTAGTAAGAGGGCCTTGCTTGGCCACCCATGGATGGTCGACGCTAGGCCTCAGCCTAGCGAAGCCATGCGTCGACCGACCCTCACTTGTGGCTGGCAAGTGCAACCTTGCTAGCTATGGCTATGGCCGGTGGCCGATGATGGCCACGGAAAAAGAAAAGGAAGAGAACGGAGGAAGGGAAAAAAATTCAATAAATTATTTTAAAAATTCAAAAAATTATTAAAAATTATTAAAAATGTCCAAGTCGGCGCTAGTCGCACCACATCAGCTGGCCACCATCCATAATAATAATTTCCAACCTAAGTTGGCCAAATAAATTAAATTAGTATCAATGTAAAAAGATTTAAAATTAAATCGGTACCAATACAATAAATTTAGGACTTTTTTAGTATTTTTCTCGTTAAAGGCATGGACAACAAGGTATGCTATTGTACTCAATAATTGAAAAATAGAAAAATCACTTACTTTACAACGAGGTTGTGTGTGATTAGGTTACTCTTAGGAGAGTATTTTACACGCACTTTGCCAAGTTGTGGCCCTCATATACCAAAACATATGTTGATTAGTGACTTATGCTGTCCCCTAATTACTTCCTTTCACATTGATTAAATATATCATCATAGGTGTATCTAATTGATATTTGTACAGCTAAGCTATATGAGAATGTGATCTGTGAAATTAATATACCAAATGACATAGCAAATTGTAAGTATGTATTTAAATAAGTGAAACATGGTGGATAAATATTATATTACATCATTTGATATATCAATTATGTCAATCAATTTTAGTATAATTAGCACATAAAAATCCTTTTATCTAAATTCCATATAGGCAATGTTAACTTAAGTTCAAGGGGAGTGGTTACGTGATCAAAAGTGACTTTCGAGTCCTAGAAAGTGTCAAATCTTTAAACCATGATAAGGTGCTGGCGTCACGTACGGCGCACATTCACCTACTACATCAAGCCACTGGCAATTACTAGGGGAGATCATCATCTCCATTTGCAATATTAAAAAATATTTTGGCCATCATCATAAATTTATCTTGTAGCAATGAATTTATTCCTAAACTTGTCAATTTTAATTAATGTAATCTTAGATCTTTTGATATTTTTATCAGTTTAGGTTAAAATTGCTGACATAACGCTTCTATTAATGCCCGGCTGATTGCTGACATGGACAATCTTATATGAAATGACTTTGAGTCTTAGAAAGTGTCAAACATAGAATTATGCTACCTTATGTATTAAGTAAACACATGAGGTACGATCACCTACTGCCTTATGCCACCTGCAATTGTTAGGCGAGATCATTATCTCCATTTGCACTAGTCGATTCTGGCCATTTAAAAGATATTATGGCCATCCACGTAGTCGATTCTTTAAATGATGTGAAGATTCATATCTATTACCCCACTTAATCAACATGAAAATTATCTAAAGAGTCATAAATTTATTGTACAGCAATGAATTCATTCCTAAACTTGTCAATTTTAACTAATGTAATCATAAACCTTTTGACATTTTTGCTAATTTAGATTAGGCATCGCTGACATAGCGATTCTATTAATGCCCGGCCAATAGCTGACGTGGACGATCTTATATAAAACGACATCATTTTGCATTGAACCAAGAATATCTTAATTTTCTTTTTTCTTTTCTTTTCAATATTTTTTGCTTTTTATTTTTCCTATTCTATTGTTCATCTTTATCCTCTACCGGTCACAAGTGAGGGTCATAGCCTTTGCCAATTCTAGGCAAAGCCACCGGCCACAATCTAAGGTAATCCACGCTAGATTTGGCGAGGCCGTGATGCCCTTGCATGGGGTGGCCAATGCCAAGGTTGCCCTCGCCTATGGCTGACGACTTTCGCAAACCATCACCAAGGCTCTGATGACCGACGAGCAAAAAAGATGAATAGTGCATTAAAAAGAAAAAAGAATCAAAGAATTCATAAAAAGAAAAATTGCAAAATGACATCTTGTCATTTAAGATCGTCCATGTCAATAGCTAGCTGTTCTCCATAGGACATTTGGTGCTGACTAAACTATCACATCAACAATTTCTAATTTAAATTAACCTAATAAATTATATTTAAAAATTGTCAAGGTTTAGGACTATATTCGGCAAATTGAAAAATTTAGGACTTGATTGGCCGCCATACAATATGTTTAAGATATTTAGGACTACTCTCTCTTCAATCGGCCGCCATCATAAATCATTCTATATTCTAGCATAACTTTTGCCTTCCATCTCCTCTAAATTGCAAGGCCAACGTGAGCACAATTTCCACGACATAGCCTTATTTGTTTTCAGCTTCGAAATCTTCCATTTGAATATCTTCAGTTTCTGAGAGGAAGAGAGTGGGAAAATGGCCATCTTCACGACTGACAATCCCTGGGCGCTCACCTTTGGAGTTCGAGGTACTTTACACACGGTATCCAACTGTTTTATAGTTACTGTCGAACAACAACCGATGACTTTGTTTTGACGCGTTTGTCAACCTTTGGATGATCCTTGTTGTAGTTAATATCATATCCATCGTAATCTTTCTGGCCCCAGTGTAAGTTTTTAACTCTTTCTCACTCCATGCACACTGACAAATATAAGGTTTAGGACTTATTGGATCTTCTTTGGCAGGCCAACGTTCTGTAGGACATGCAGGAGGAAGTCAACTGAAGGGTTAGAATCGGTTCCATACGTGGTTTCTCTGTTCAGGGCCATGCTTTGACTGCACCATCAGCGCTGTGACGTGGCCCCTATATGGCCTATTCCTCAAGGACTTTTATGTCGAGGTATGCATTGTTCATCCACTTGTTAAAAATCAAGATGGCAAGGTGCGGCAATATTATCTTCGTTCCCCTGAATGAACGATATTAACATGTGTACGTGTTTGTACAGGGGCCAAATGTATTAGTAGTCACCTTTGGAGTGCTTCAGACGGCACTGCATGCCATATACAGGAAGGGGATCCCTATGTGATGGAGGAGGAGAAGGATGATACAAGTGTTGGGAAGCTGAGCTCTGGTATACAAAGTTGCAATGGGCATGCCATGGCCTCCCACATCGAAACCAACATCTTTGACGAGGAAAGAGAAATGCGGGAGAAGCTTCATCATCTTCATTGAAACTCCTAATAAAGGACCAGTGGCCACTCCATCTGAAGTTTGACAGGCGTCTGAGTTACTCATATGCCTGATCAGACTTTTTTTTCAGCAGCCCTTAGCTAGCTTGCTCGTTGCTTCTGCTATGTAATATGTAAATGGAAGGGTCCATGGGCGTGTGGGTGCTTGAGGGGTGGAGTTAAACATTCACACCCCCAAGCACCCACACGCCCACGGACCCTTCAATTTACATATAATTTACATAAAATATTATTTACATAGCAGAAGCAACGAGCAAGCTAGCAAGGGGCTGCTGACAAAAAAAGTCTGATCAGGCATATGAGTAACTTAGACGCCTGTCAAACTTCAGATGGAGTGGCCACCGGTAGTTAATTTTCTCGTTCCTTCCGCGGTGTACTGTTGTTTGTGAATGTTCAATTTGTTTTTCCTCATAGCACAGTTATCAGACGCATTACTCTTTGAGAAAGAGATTCAGCTACTCTCCGTTCTTTGCTGATTGATTGATATCATCTACTTACCAGGTCATGTGGTCTGTCCGCTCATGAAACATTTTTTTCCTTAGAAATCCAGCTAGTTAGGATCATGAGTTAAGATCCCAGACACTCTGGGAGACCCTTTTACATTCATTGAGTAAACTTGCCTCTTCATCAGAATATAACTCTGGTCACGTAATGCGTGCCCTGAGATGACATCATAAGTTCTTACTCTGTGATTCCAATTAGGGAGAAGTTTGCTCAGGTGGGTAATAAACTCACCAAGGATAGCACGTAACATTAGGCCCAGACTCAACCGGACCGTCAACCCAGTTACTACACAAAATCATAGTTAAAAGGTGCTCCCAACACACCATAGATATCCCTGATACAAAACTGAGAGATCAGAGGAACTTCCCCCTGAAAAAAAAAGTAAAAAGTAGTTCCTCAATCAGACTGACAATAAAAGAATTGAGTCACAGCAAAATGTTTCTTCTGTCAAGCGGGATCAACAGTTAGTTCTCATCCCACAAACATGGACTTCAACGCTAGCAATTTCACCGATGAGGAAGCTCTCTTTTCTACAACCAATGGGCATGCACTCGGCATTGGAATACACACTATTGTGGTAGTTGAAACAATTTTCACAGGCTTGCAATTGCCTCGCACTGCATCAGATTCTTTCGAGGCTCTTTGGAAAAGTAAAAATAGCTGCATTATGTGAATTTGCTACATTTTTCAAGCAAATTTAGAAAACAGCCTCGAGATGAAAATTTGGAATGTTCTCAGGCTAGGCAGGTGATGCCCAATCTGGATATGGGCACTCATAGACCCATCCAGGTCCAGAATATCGTATGCAGTGCAGCCACAATCCCTCCTCACTCCCATCATATCTGCATTTTGCAGACACTCAAATCAAATCTTAGGTCCTCTATCGTACGCACGCAGGCAAGGGTGTACAACCAGAATATGAGTAAAGACAAGTACCCAAGATGGGAAAAAGGAGGAACACTCACCCTTTTGGAGCTAAATTCGGACAATTCGTGCACATAGGGTCAGTACTAAATTCAATGCAAGGCTCTTCTTCCTTATCATTCTGCCTAATATCAGAAACACTGGATTCTAATGACAAACCAGCAGCTTTATCAGCAACCATTCCTTCAGCTGAGCGATTGGTCCTTTGTTCAGAAAGGTAAAGCATGTCATTGGCAATTGGATGGCCACTAAACTGCAAATGGACTCGTATCTGCACATAAAGAGCGGGGTTGAGAGAAGAAAGTGCTGCAAATACTAGCATATATCAAATAAACCTTACAAATTAAAAGGTATAAAAAAACAGGCTGACTTAACCAAATGCAGAGAGGTATATAATAAGCAGGAACTGAAAGTATCTTACAAAATGAGCACGACAGGGTTTATGGAAAGACAAAGTGCAGAAAAGAAAGCGCACAACTCAAGAAGTTAACAGTAAATGCAATGTCCTTCCTGTATGTGTGGGTACATCTATGCATGCAATTGACTTGGCTACATTAAGGAAAAACAACCAAGGAAGGTTCACTGCTTATGGAATAGAAAATAGGAGGCATCAGACTCTCAACATGGTATTTGCATCCTTTAGCATCATATTGCCTTACCTGATGAGTTCTTCCAGTGACTGGTTCACAGAGAACAATGCTATGGGTTCCATTGGTGCTGATTCTTGTGAACTTTGTACAAGCGGCCTTTCCTTTCAAGAGCGCAGTATCACAAGTAGGGTCACCTGCCTGTAAAAAGAGATGATGTTGACCAGACTAATGGCATTAAGTACATTATTACATTCACTGCCAATGCTAATTTACTGGGCGAAATGAAGACAACTATGAAACAGTCAGGCAGATGTATTTTACATGTAGAAGGAAAAGAAAGCTCTAAGAGCGGTCATACATTGCCACACACCATGCCATGTGGACCAGGAGAAGTGTGGCAGATGACATCCTACCACCATTTTCAATTTCCTTAGAGATTAAAAAGCCTTTATATGACGACTCATCCATATAAAATCCAAATCACATACTATTGCTCGAAAGGATCTAGTAAAGTGAGAGAGCATATATGCTAATGAATGGGGAAACTGTGGCTTCTTGCTTTTGGCTGGCAGTATTTAGATCTGCTGATTCATATACCAAGGCTCACAGATTTTGCATCAGCCAGCACTATGTCACGAGCTCGGAGCTCTTAACTTCTGATGAATTTAGTTCAGATTACCATCACACATTAATTTTCAATTCCATTTCAAACAGTGTGTTGTGCATCACCAAGAAAACAGTCCACAGTGGCTCATAAGTATATGAATGCTCTTTAAAAGTATTGATAAGCCATCATAAATGGATATCTACAAAAACTATATAGTTATGTTTACATGCTTCTGTAAGAATGTTAAGAAAGGGCATTAGCTTCCATTTATAGCACTCTGATAACATTCAAAATTGCATCCTATAATGAATTCATATTGGTAAGCCACAAAAACCTTCCTTTACAAAGGAAAGAGAGCAAAAAGAAAGGAGAAGAAATCAGTACACAAGGAAGGCATGACATAATTTTCATTCAAAAGCATTATCAGAAAGCCATAATTTCAAGACCCTTCTCCAACACCCAGATGCTCAGTTTCATTTCCTTGACGTCACGTAATACAGTGATTGACATAAATTTAAACTCAGAAAAAGGTTGAAATAACAAGCTTTTGAACAGACACTCACCTCCGCTGTGCTCCTGCCTTCTCGAGCATCGTAATTGATGTTGACATTGACCTCCAGCTAACAAGAAACCCCAGAACACATAAATCAGATGAGAACTAATAAGAAAGCATTTCTGACACCACATTCTCTAGAACTTTCTCACACGATCTAACTAGCCTCCAGGATCTTCTGAAGAGAGGACCTAAACAAAAAAGCACTAGTTGATTGTGTTCTAAAATAAGTGGATCTTCCTTGGGTTTGATAAAATGATACGGGAAACCACGGCTGGATCTTTCATCAATAATAACTGAAGATGCCACACAAGATGTGCAGTTGATTTTTAACAACTAACCCTCTCCCACTCAAAAGGAGTTCTATAATTACTAAAATCTACATGGAGAAGAAGAATATGGGCAGACTTGTCCTTTCAGCGTTACCTCTTCTCAAGACAACTCAACAAACAAACAGAAAATAGTCGAATTGGAAAAAAGAAATCACATTGCTAGATTGAGTACATCTACTTCAACATCTCATAATTCCGATTCTTCAGGGTTAAACTCCCTCATGTAGCACCATACTGCAGGATTTTTCAGTTCGTAAATTATCCACTTTTAGTGCATATTCCAAAATCAACAGATTGAAGCAAGAGATACCTCATTCTCAGGAAATTCACCCACCACCATTGCAATATACCGTTTCTGCACCAAACCACCTTCAATCTGAAGATATTAAATGTCAGTTGAAACTTAAATTTTAGGCCAAGTATCATATGTACCTTGCCACAACACGAATATGATGTATAAACACTTTTCATAATGGAATATATTTCATTTCGATTGTTAATTTTTAACATTTTTCTATCTTAATTATGAGATAGAAGAAGCAGAAAATTCTAACCTTTCTATTTTATTTGAAAAAAAAAAAAAAAAAAACAACTAGAAGATAATAATCTCACAAAGCCTTACAAAGGGTTGAAAAGAATGTATATAAATTCATATCTAAGGAAAAAAGTATGATAAGCAATCATAAAGCAATCCCTAAGACTAGAATACTTTTTCTTATGTTGAAGTAAAGAAAAACTTATGTAAGTATATAATAGGATATTCTAGATAATTTTTACTCAAGGGAATGAAGTCAGCAGCAGAAATAGTACGTGATAACACTACTGGTATTAGGAAAAACAGTCACCACACACGGATTAGAACTCTACAGGCTTAAGATATATACAAAGGAAATGCACATCACAGAAAGAAAATATATGACCTCTTTAAGTCACTCCATAAAGTAGATGTACAAGACATTGTGTGACGATATTACAAACGATGAACAAGATGTCGCAACACAGCAGCATGCTCAGAGAACTACCACTACCCTTGTCGTAAATGTAAGAGAGCCCCACTTCCATTTAGGCAATTGACCACCCACATAGTATTGAAGCTAATAGGAATTTACATTAGTAAAGGTTCCAAAAGCACGCTTTTCAATACAACACTCACCTGTTGCCTGAAAAGATCTGCTTTTGATGCGTTTCTGGCAAATATAAGGAGTCCAGAGACGAGGCGATCTAGTCGGTGAACAGCTTGTATTATAACATCAAGGAGGACGTACGAAATCCATAATGTGGATGTGATGCCAGATATAGGTCAGAGGATGGAAAAAGAGTTAATGATAGACATCAAGAATCACAAGGAAACAGAATATGCCCAATATGATTTCGATAGAGCCAAGAATGCATATGCATGTGAAAGAGCTACTTAGGATACGAAATAGGGGTGCCAGCCCATGCTCTGCCTGAAGGATGCCAACCACAGTGTTTTTACGATACTGACCACACGGATGCACCTATAAACAAGTCGAAATTTCTATAAACATAGATCCTATAAAGCCAAAAAAGCTAGCTAGGCCAAGCAAGGATGCTGTAACCATATTACTCTCTGAATCTCATCAGTGATTTTACAGCACTCATGCAAAATCCACACGAAATCACTCTTTTGTTGTACATTTGAAATGAGGGAAAACATAATTGTGTTGTTCCTTACTGGAATAGATGCCGGCTTACAAACAGTCACCACATCTGGTTCTTTCTGTAGGATGGAGACACCATGGCTCGTCACAGGAGGCTCATGCCTACAACCTTATCAAGATTAATGCATATTCAAAGAATACCCTAAAACTTCTAGAAAAAACTGTAAATTAAGATTAGAATTCTCAACTCGTGGGTGAAGAAAGAATAAAGAAGCCTGAAGAAACAAAAAAGGTAAAGAAAGGGAACCTAAGCAGAAGAAACTGATGCAGCCAAAGGTATATATCATCGCTAGATCAGACTCTTGAAAAGCAACATTTGATACGGAGAGAAAGCAAGTGTAAAGCTCAAACCAACCTGTGTACAAAGTGGCTTATTTTTTCAGACGATTTTACAATGTAAGAGACAGGAACTACCCTCCCCTCGACTTGTATCCGTCCACATTCAACAGCACTGACCTACAGGTTATAACTAGGCATGGTTAAAAGTCATGGTCACATGCAGAACTAAACATTCGTTATGCAATGAAGAAAATGCTTACATAATACTCATAAGGTCTGCCTTTGAACTCGTGGGCAAACAAATCCACAATGGTTTTGCCAGCCCAGCGGCTCTTGACCTATGATACATCATAATTCATAACAAGAAAACCAGCCAAATTGAGAGCTCAAGGTTGACGCGAAAAAGGGCTTAACGAGGGTCTTGACCACATAAAAATTAGATCACAAGTAAAGCATGCGAACCACTCCACTGCAGAAGAAGAAAGAGGAGATAGCGACGACTCACATGAGAGATGAACTCGAAGTGGTACGGTGCGACGTAGCGCCTCCCTGCATTCTCTTAATCGATCAGTCTTCTTTTCGCTCTCTCTACTAGCAAGAATCTATACAACAACGTCCCATGAAAGAAAAATACTCTCTTGAGAATTACCTTCGCGAAAGATGTAATCTTGGCGCTCCGGAGGATTCAACGGAGTCTGCCACACGACCTCCCCCTCCTCGCTCGCTCCTCCCCCTTGTTCCTTTCTCTTCCTCTTCATTTTCCTGCGACCATCCACCGGCTAGAAACGACGGCGTTGGGGAGGAATATGATGCGTCAAAGCAAAAGGCACTTCCTTTATCCCATCTGAGGTAAGCGGGAGCTGCAGTAACAGGGCCGAGGCGACGTCGTTTCCAGCGTTCCGTCCCGTCTGTCCGTCCGACACTATTCTAATCTGGATTTTGGTCTTCGTTTCCTGTCTCGTTTGGTGACTCGCCAACAAACCGACACCAATCTTCCGAACCAAAGGCAGTCGCATTTCGGTCGTTAGCTTCACCAACTTGCCAAGGTATGACATGTTTCTTTGAGCTACTTCTTGCCCATCAATACCCTTAAACTCAAACACCATCTTCGCTTCCTTTCCCACGCCGTATCTTTGATTTCCGCTTGCCGCGAGTTCATCAAGTCCCGGCTTTTCATCTTCCTGCTTGCCTGCTCAATCCATCGACTCCACTTCCTTTCGCTGATTCAGATGGAGTGATCCGACAAGGTCCCTTGTTGAACTGAGACGAAACAGAGGGACGGGGACGCGGGAGTGATCGAGAAGGAGGAGGCGGAAATGCGGGAAGAGGAATTTGTGGATGTAAAGTTCAGATTGTTCGATGGATCGGACATGGGTCCCTTCCAGTTCTCATCGGCGTCCACCATCGATATGTTGAAGCAGAGAGTTGTCTCCGATTGGCCCAAAGGTTTCCTCCACCTCTCCTTGCTATGTTCGTTTCAGTATGTGGTTTGTGCTGAATGTCCTTATTATTCGGTATCTTCATCTTCTTCAGATATGATCTGTAAGATTGGTGATATAGTTTAAAACAGCTTAGCAAGGTCATGCACGCATACTAGACTATTTGGACTTTTTCTTGTCTTAAGCCGACTTCAAGAGCTGCTTTCTTGTGGAATATAGGAACTGCGTAGGAGCTGAGATCATGTCTAGTCTAATACTGGGCCTTTTCTTAAGTTAGTGATGACCCTGCTTTAAACTTACCTGAAATTTCATCATTGGGACTGCCGGTGACCACAAGGTTTATGACTCATGTTGCTATCATGAAGAGTTGTAATCGTCTCTTTGTGTGATCGTTTTTGTCTCTGTCGTTGCTGTTTGCATGATAAATATGAGATGATGAAACAAGTCCACCTGTGGCACGAGAAAAAGGTAGAATCACAAGCAAGCCCATGTGCCAAAACACGCGGATACACGTGCTCAGACTTGTCCATTATTTTGATCTCTGTTATGGATTCCAAACTTTTTTTTCCCTGATGGTTTGATTGCGGATGTTCTTGTGCAAGGAAAAAACAGATCCACTTGCAATCGCATTTGTTAAATACCTGCCATTGGGAAGTTGGGGCAAGAAGTGGCTCTATAACATTAGTGGCTAAGCCTGTGATGATATGTAGTCACATAGATGTAAGAAAGGGGAAAGATGTTTACATACAGATAACGAGTAATGTACTGAATATATTTTTCTGAAAGCAATTGTAAGGCAGATATTTTACTAAAAAAGGTGTCCCTTGGCAAGGACAGGCAGAATTTGGATTAATTTAAGGGCAATGAGAGTGACATAATATAGTCTTGATTTTTCTTTGTTTCTTGTTCTGTTATAAAACAATATCTGAGGGGGGCATTTGCAACCCTAGCGAAGAGATAGCCTGGCCTTGGCTGTATTGATGATTGTATCTGCATCATTCCACCTAATGTGGAAATCCCTCAAGCCTTGTCTGCTCGCAATACAATGAAGGAAAATCATGTTAGCAAATCTATTCTTGATCAGGAATTTTTCTGTAAGCTGTAGCTGCATTTTGAATTTCAACTGTGTACATGAACATCTATTCAGAAGATAACATGAACCCTAGCTAAGGATTTAATCTCTGGTGAATGTTTTCTGTGTTGCTAATTTGCCGTAGATTAAGAACCGTCTTTTTTTCGCTGAGGTTTTACTGTTCATTGTTCCTCAGGCAAGACAGTCATACCAAAGGCAGCAAGTGAAATAAAACTGATAAGTGCCGGTAAAGTTTTGGAAAACACTAAGACAATTGGTCAGTGCAAAATGCCTTTTGGTGATGTTGGCGGAGGAGGTATTATAATGCACGTTGTTGTACAGTCATCCTTAACAAAAAAAAGAGCAGGTATTTTTTACTATTTTGTTATATCTAATAGCTTCGAAGGTTTGATTGGCAATATTCTTATATCAGCATGCTTTACAGAGTTAGAAAGGACCTTTGTTAACTAAGTTACTTCAGATAAATTTTATCTGCTTGCTGTATCTGGTTCATATGCGGATTAGAAGCTCCTCCATTGACCAAGTTCGCCTGTCTAGAGATGAACTGAGAAGAAACTTATTATGTGATGTCTAGTATTTCTGGTCAGACTTCATCATTTGCTTTGTCATTGTGAAATAAGAACTAGATCTTACTTACAGTGAACAAGCATATATCTTTTATTCATAGACTATGACTCAGTTATTAATCTGGAATCCGTAGACTTGTTCTCTTGGAGAATTCAGGCCTTTTTGAGAGTTTCGTAGTAGTAGTGAAAACTCCTATATCAGCCTATTGATGAGTCTTCATCTCGATTTACACGTGGACTTGTTTTGAAACAGAGAAGAAACTGGATGATTCCCCGAGGAAAGTTGTCTGCGCTTGCTCCGTATTGTGAGAACATATATGTGTAGCCTCTCAAAATAGTTTATATTCACATCACTGCTTTGCTGCTGGGAATATCCACCATTCAATTGTTTTCGGAAGTGTATAAGTGTATAGGGCAAATCATGTGTCAATGTACTCTAAATGTTGCTGTATCATTCATCTCTTCTGCAAGTTTTGGATGGTAAGCGCATCTGATGGCCATCAATGAGTAGTGCTAGCATAAGTTCATATGTCTACCGTCGGTTCACAGTTCTTTAGTGTTATTTTTATGATATAGTTGAGATGTCGGATGTATGGAGCCCTGGATGAAGATGAATGCTATCACATTTTAAAGAGAGACGGTCTTTCGTGCTGTGATGAATGTCATGTGGTTGTTATCTGTGGGCAAATCATTACTAACTATTTCGGAAAACAAAGAAAGTTGTGCTTCTTACCGACTCCCCACGAGTTCCATTGGCTTCCCAGTCATGGACTTTGACATGAAGATTAAGGAGGAATCTAGAATCTGGTTATCTAATGAAGGTACTCACCAGATTGTCCGGCGAACTAGTTGTTACGTGATGGTTTGTAGCAATATACGTCTTTTATTTAGGTGAATTACAGAGCTGACTTCGAGCACAATTCAAAACTGTGCTTGCCTGTGATAATGCGTTTCGAGTTTTTAGCCTTATTTCCAATCGGCATGTTTCGTGCCCAACTGGTGACACAGACAAACCCGGTACGCCTATGCCCAAACGCAAGGCCAATGGCCGATGAGCCCAAAGAGAACCTTGGGTCAAATTTCTGATGAAGACAATTTAGAATTTAGCTTCTCATGGGCTGGGTTTGCGATCCACGCTTGCGGTCATTCTTATTGCACCCTCGCGCTATGGAGAAGGGTCCAGTTCCCTCCCGTAGACCGTAGACCGAACAAGACATTGACCAGTTCATGCAATTCAAGGCGAGAAACATATATAAAATTCGACCCCTCAGGGATTGAACTTGGAACGTCGTCATATACCGTCGCCAACTGTTCGGTGTTTCATGGCGAGGCCGAAACACAAAACAGAAGGCATATTACGCCACCATCATACCAGATTAATGCTACATTGCAAATGAAACTATATGATTCGAAATGAATCTAAATAACATACTGGTCATAGAACCCTTTTTCCTGGCCAGTTTGTCGTGATTTACCGTCATCCTGTGTCATAACCACTGCAATTAATCAACTACGATAAAGCTAATATGCATGGCCCGACTTTTTTCCACCAATGAGCAACGAGCAATGGAAGATTTCATACAGGCGGCCCACACAGAACAAGAACACGTGGTAAAGGTAGAAGAAGGCTCATCAAAACTATCATCATTTTCTCCCTCATCAGCAAACCAGACAGCACTCTGTAATCACGTGTTCTTGTTTCAAGCTATTTACACTCTGCGCCCCCCCACAAAATGGTATCGTTGCGAAACAGAAAAGATCATCGTAGGCTCCGGCAGCACGTTCTGCCGTGTCCTAGAGCCTACTCCACGCCCGGACCAAAATACAAGGTGAATCCTATTCAGTATTTACCGCTCAACCACCATGCAAGCAAAGCAACAAGCTCCACAAAGTCAGTGGCACCAACAAACGTTACAAAACCAAAAGCAAGTAAACTAAAAGGCCGTATCCTATGAACACCGAAACTGTCGTCGACGCGGGACGTCGTCGTCTTCCCCCGCTTCCCTTCCCCTCAAGAGCACGAGACGGAAGAGACGGAGAGAGGGTAAGAGTAGGTGTTGGCGTATTGGAAGGAGAGGGCGTCGCCGTTGGCCAGGGGCTCGCCGTCGTTGACGAGGCAGTCGTTGTAGCGGAGACGCTTGAAGACGCGCGGGTTGATGAGGCGGGCGGAGCTGAACCAGCCGCAGCTGAGGTGGATGCGGGAGATGTCGCACCCGGTCACGCACGCGTTCATGATCTCCACGGTGTAGGTGGGGATGCCGCTGGGGAGCGGGGACGTCGGCCCTTGGCTGATCACTATGTCCGCCTTGCTACATCTCTCCCCCCACATCCGGTTCGGTTCCTCCATGGCCGATGCTGCGCAGAGCGAAAAGGGCACAAATCAGGACAAAGTTATTACGGCGAGAACGGACGAAGCGGGACCACGTCGAACAGACAAGAATGGCCTTTTTTAGAGACGAAACGCAGGGAAATTATTATAATGTAGCAAAAGCCAAAGGGTGGGGATATTTATCACTGCTTTGTCGACTTTTTCGTCGAGGCGTACAGTTGTCGGACCTTTTCCGCTCCTTTTCTGGCGCGTTTCGCTTTAAGGAAAACGACCCTTCAAAGCTGAAGCACCTTTTCCATTGCCTTCGAAATTCAAAATCGCCTTATCCCTAGGCGAGGCCGAGAGACAGCTAGAGCGTGAATCATTATATGCTAGGATGCGCGGGCATTATTAAGTAATGCGCACGGCGGAGTCTCTAGAGAGTCGAGCAATTAATGATGGAACATCGAAGCGACATTGATCGAAACAAGAAAAGAAAGAAAAGGATAAAGAAATGAATTTTTTGGAGGGGGCCCTGAGTACGAAGCGGCGCACGTTAGAACGGGGCGGAGAGGAATTCCTTAGACGTGCACCTCCTCTGACAGGCGAGCCGTATTCACCGAGCCAGTCTGAGCCCTGAGCGAACAGCGTTTCCCAGCGATTGTGTTTGGAGGGAGGTGTCATTCAACGTTCGCATCGCGAGCAAATTATGACTGATCATTCTCAGAAAAACCCAGGAAAGGCTATAGACAAACTACCGTGGAAACCCAGAATTTGCAGATGCCGGAAAGGACTCGGGTCTCCTCCACTCCTACCCATCCCTCCCAGAATTTTTGACCCACAGAGGAGGACAAAGAAGAAGAAATACCCACGACCCAGAAAAGCTTGAATGGAGGATCATTCGGAGGGTGTGGAGCTTACCGAGACGAAGTAGCTTCCGGTGCAGTGCAGATTTCCTCAGCCTGTCTCCCTTAGAAGCCATTAGACTCGACTGAAATGGCCAGTGCCCGTCGATCACACCTCCTGCAATATATGGAGAAATCGTTGTATCTTTAACAGAACGAGGAGAATATTCCTCAAAAAAGGGAACACATGTAAGACGAAAAGCTCGCCACACCGGCTCGCTGATGCAAAAGGAGAAACGACAAGGGGAGAGAGAGAGAGAGAGAGAGAGAGAGAGAGAGGGACCTCCATGTCCCACAGAGACGCCATTGACACGCACAAAAAAACAAAGAAAAAGGGAAAAACAGAAAGAAAACCGAACCCACTTTCGGGATCATCGTCGAATTCTTTATTGAGAAAACGTACGCGCAGTAAAACCCCCATGCCCATGCATATGGAGACATGCATCGTATCGACACAAAAGAATGTGCCCAGAAAAGAAAAGTGTAGGGGGAAGAATCTGAGAAAAGGTGAGGACCGGAAACGCAATCATGCGCACCTCCAATAACCGCAACCGCGAGCAGTACCACCGTCGCCAGCAACACGGCGAAGGCGATCGCGACGGGACGCCGCCTCCAGAAACTCTCCATTGTCCAGCAAGAATCAAGGTCAAGAAACGAGTATCGCAGCCACATCCAAGTTCACGGCGCTTCCCTTCACTGGTGGGAGAAGGAAAAAGACCCAACCCAAAACCGTCCGCGCAGCTCCGTCGCAACAGTGAGTCCGGCTCGGAACCCTAAACCACCATCAACAGCCAGCCACAGGTAGAGTAGTGAGAGAGAGGGAGAGGGAGAGAGAGAGAGAGAGCGAAGCGTGATGAGAGGACCCTTCGGCTACAGGAACCTGCGTAGAAGAAAGAGCTAGGAATGAGAGGGAGGGGGGACGAGGGGAATATGTACGAATCAGATATCAAATCAGTCAAAGCAACAACCGTCAATGAGAGAGGGAGAGGGAGGGAGGGGAGAGAGCATTAATGCAGATACAGCATTACAGCTCGAGCAGCGTCGATCCACGAGCCGAAAAAGCTAAAGGAGGGGGAGGGCGAGCGTTTGACCTCAAAACGGGTAAAGCGACGGCGACATGCGACACGCCCGCGCAGCTCGTGGAAAGATACATGGAAATGGAAACCACGGGCAGAGGCTCTCGAGTTCGACTCAGCAGAACCGAATCGAATATGGGCAAAACACACACACACCCCCATATATAACATATATGACAGAGACGAGGAAGCGAAGAATGTGGATTCCATGCACAAATCCAGGCGAGGCGTGGAAAACGAACGCGGACATTTCCGGGAAAATTGAATGCGGAGGTACAAAAGAGAGAGAAAAAATACCCAAAAAGCAGGCGGAGAAAATGGGTCGGGAGGGGCAGCCACAATTTACTGCGCGACAACGCAGCAGTCGACAGAGCAGCGCCTCCTCCTCAGGACACAACTGCGACTCCTTTCTCCACACAAAGCCACGAGCAAAGCGCACACCCGCAGACAGACAGGCGCGCAGGCAAAGGCACAGAGACAGACAGCAGTACGAGAGACGTAGAGATAGAGAGAAAAGAGAGAGAGAGAGAGAGGGAAGGAGGTTTTGTTGGAACAGACGAACGGAAGCGGCAGGAGGAGGAGAATGATATACTCATGACAGAAGGCATTAATGAGAGGGGAAGAGGAGGAGGAGAATCGCTGCAAACATGGGGTGGAGCGCAGAGAGAGGAAGGAGCATGTACGTACTCTCGTTATGCTGCAAAGGTGGAAAGGACGAGGGCGGCAGCAATGGCTTCCATGGGAGGAGAGGAGGAGGAGGAGGAGGAGGAGGAGGAGACTGGCGGAAGAAGCCTTTTTAGGGTTTATGGAATTCAGTTATAGTGGGAGTGAGAATGGGAAGGGAGGTGTTGGCTTGGCTTGGCTTGCTTTGCTTTGTGTAGTAATCAATCATTAAATTAGATTATGGCGCACGTGGCATTCGTTAGTTAACAACAGACTTGAGGGCGTGCGCTTTCATAAATTGGATGTGGAACGACACCCAACTAATTCATTTAATGATTTATGCATCGGTTGTCTCGGGTTAGACAGCTACAGGGGAATATATTATCATTCATCTAGTTTGGATAACAAAAAATAAAAGTTTCAAGACAGGTGTGAAATAAGAAAAGATGCGTTTATTTTATGAAAAATTGACTGGTAATTTAAACATATTCACGGATAATGAATATATTTTCCGTTAGTTCTTTCCCTTATTCATTCTTGTAATCAATTCAAATCATCATTTTTAGAAAATTATTTTTGAATTATTCATATCTCGCAAAACACAAATAAAAAAGCCTTAAAATTTCATCTTTCATCTAATTCGTTCATTCATTTTTGTATTTGGCTTTGTGTTTTTTTTAAATTTCTGATCTACTAAATGATCCCAAACTCTCGACATCAATCTGCGGGGTAATAAGGGGGAAAAATATTATGGATTCCCTTGCTAAATCTTAGCGACATGTTCTTTTTTTTCTTTTCTTTTTTCAGCCAAGAGGGTTGGAGTTTCGTGTTCTATTAAACCCAACCAATCGCAACCCAAAAATAAAAAAATTATGTTTTAAAAAGAATGGACATATTCAAGTAATTTCTACTTTATTATGGATTTTACTCCGCCATCAATGCTGAAGTAAGTTAGGCCGTTATTCTACGATGTATACACAAGGCTTGGCTCCTATGTGCTCGCTCGATTTAATGATTTGACTTTAACAAGATACAACTCAGACCCATCAAACGGGAATTGATTTCTCTCTAGAGTCAATTTAGCCTGCATCGACTATATATGGAAAAACATGTCCTCCCTCACCTTACTTCCACCTATAAAACTAAGAACGCAGCAACTCCGGCACAATCGTAAAGGTTCAATAAGCTCGCAATCCCATATCACAGTGGCCAGAGGCTGGAACGGAAGGTCTAAACACTGTACAACAACGCCGCCGTTCTAACACCGATCGAAAGACCACAGAATTTTCGAGCATCATACCATCCAATGGTCTCTGCTCTTCTTCATTTCCTGAGACTTCTAAAGCCAGATGCCGTTCGTCGCTTGGTGCCAATTGGAAAACAAACAAAAGACCCTCTCAAGGAGCCTTTCAAGACTGACCAAGGATAATTCGCCTACCCTACACATGTCAATCGACAGAGTTGTTCCCAGGCGCATATAACAAGAGCAGCTGCTGTTACAGCACTACACCCCCATCATCTCACACTACACCCACCGCCAGTAACAGAACATTAGAGACCGACATTCCCGTCTCTCGCTCCATTCAAGCACGATGCAAGCCCAATAGTCAAGCCATTCGATAGTTGCGCTAAATGTGTGATCCACAGTCTACTTTTAAGTGAAAACAAGGCACCATTACCTTAGAAGAAAAAATTGGGTGTGACAAAAAAAATGGGGGCCCAACTCTGAGCATAAGCAGAATCGCGTCAGCACATCGTGGCTTGAGCACATCATGAGACCATAGATTCGTGACACCACCCACCTAAATGGACTACTTCTTCCTACACTAAATGGCTCTAGAATCAGAGGGTTAGCAGAATCTGACCAAAATTACAAAAGAGTAGATCAGAGTTTATAAACATGAAGCAGTTAGCCACCCACGTCCGATGCCTAAGATTGTGATTTTCCATTGGGAGATTTCATCTTTTCCAGTAGTTTCACCTTGTCCAGCAAATCTTGGATGGTAGCAGAAGCCTCCTACAGAAATGTAGATGAACAGGGTAAAAAAAAGTCAGGAGACCATCCAATTCCAACAGCAACAAGAACAAGAAAATAATTATAGCGCAGTGATATTTTAACGAAGCTAGGGTCGACCTGCTTCTTCTTCCTCAGGTTCTGCTCAACAGCTTCTCTTCGTTCCCTTTCCTCTTGAAAAATATCAATTAAAGTTTCTTGCTCCCTGTTCAATTGATCTATTTTTCGTTGGGCTTCTTGGAGCTGATATAGTAGTACAGAGACGAAAGTGGTCAGGACACACTTCACTGAGAATCAAAAGGAAGACTTGAGGAACACATTAATTTGGATAACTTTGAGACCTAGACTCTAAAGACTATTTCAGAGTAATGAGTCCATATTGAAGGAATGTCGCAAGTTATAACATCTTGGCATTAAAATGGCAAAGCACTCACCTGACTTTCGAGAGTTCTGCACCTCTCTCTCTCAGTCTGCAAATCATGCTGCAACTTACTCAAAATTTTTCCGTCCTGCTGTGCTAATCTGTAAACAACAACAGGAAGGAAATCAATCAGATGAAGAGAATTAATCAAACAAGGAAAAAACCAAGCACAATGCATGATGGTAAAGCACATCACATTCACCTTTCCCTTAACTGACGATTCTCTTCTCTCAACTTTTCTATATCTACTACCTGCCAGAAAAACAAACCAATTAAATAAGCAAGCATCACAAGAAACTTTAAAACTGGAAGAAGCAATATAAAAATATATTAGGAAAACTTTTGATTGGCAATGTTAGGGTTCCACACAATTTTAAACCCGCTGGTTGTCACAAGGGCCGGACTGTGGTTCAAAGACTCAAGTAGGCACTAATCTATAACATTTACATAAATATGCATGTCAGCTATGACAAAGAGGTATGTAAGCTGGGATGGATGGTCATTTGATCTCCATCCCCCCCCCCCCCAACCCCCGGGTCTTTGGTTCAACTCAAAACAAAGACATATTTGGCATGTAAATAAGCATTGTCCGTGAACTGTGACAAGAACAATATTTACAAGAATTCACACAGCATTGACAGGCAAAGGCAGATACCATCTTCATGAAGTTTAGATGTAAAAACTCGACTCCTTATAATTTTCAGACAGTATGGAATAGTTTCCAAAATCACAAGTTCTTGAACAACTTTTCATACTTTTTCATCAATACTCCTAAGTTTCCTCGTGTCCATTGAACTTCAGTCCTTCCCTCCCAATCCATTCAGCCGGGGCAACTCTTTGCTAGGACAACATGCCTACTTTTGACATGCTTTTACATCTTGTCATGTCAAAAGTGCACAAACCATGTCAAACTTGACTGTTCATATATAACTCTCCTCTGCTATCATCATAAATGGAAGATTAGTAATATCTTATCTTCATCGAGCTATCTCCCAAAGAATCATTATACATTAATTGTCAGTCGCCTTCCACTCCTATTTCTAGAAGGGGAAAAATATGGACATTGACTAATGACCAAAAAGCTTCTATAAGGGGCTCAAAGCGAAATTAATGACTTGAGCACAAATAAGTTACCGAAGAAGCTACGAAATCCTCCTGCATTAATAATCATAGATGACACCTCACAGCATCCAGAATGACATGCATAGAACTATCCAAGCGAAGAACTGTAAATTGCTAAATTACCTGCAGAGGGGCTGCCGTGCTCAACCCATTGGTTTTTCCACCTGAATCATAATTAAGGTCAGAGTCCTCACCCAAGCATGCAAGCGTTGAAGAAATCTGGAGGCCCATTACAGAAGATTTGTGGTTACCACCATTTGAATCAGGTTGGTGAAGTGACACATCATCCCCGTTGACAGCCTCTGTAGATGGGGATGAAGACGATTCTTGTAAATTGAAAGTCCTTGATTCAAAACGGGGGCTCATCCTTGTTTTGCCTCCAGAAGAGGTATGCCTTCCATCTTTGGAGAGTGAAGAGAATTTGTCAGGACTTTGTACGGTCGGCTTACTGGTTGACGCAGTATGCCTTCCTGATTTTGAAGATGTTTGTGGCTCATGATCAGGAGAATCATCTACCAGGATAAACATTTGTGTCAAGAGGCTAATCATAATTTTGAATCATGAATATGATCTAGTGAAATTCATTTTAAATGAATCCTGTAGCTGAAAGGGAGACAACGAAAGGAAAATGACATAAATGCAATGTCTACCTCCTCCTGGAGATTCACTAGGGAGTTTAATATTGCCTAATGAAGCATAGCCAATTCGAGGAGAGTTCGTCCTCCTAGAAAATCAGCGAAGGGAATTAGTAACAAGTAACTCTAATGAGGAGAAGACGATGAGAATGGAGAAATGTATACCAATAGTTCTTCTGCATTTGAATCAGCCGTATCTCAAGTCTTGCAAGCACTGTCGTTCGCTCAAATCCTTGCTTATCATGAGCTGGTTCCACAAAATTAGCTTCCAGAACACCTGGCCCAATGTGGAAACATATTAAAAATACATATTTCACATAGTAAAAAGTTGGATATCAAAGCCAAAGAAAAACCTATGACTCCACGACCACAACTTCCAGCAGGATTCCAAAGCCTCCAAAATGGCTGCAAAAAGAATGGATGAGGTCATTTTACAATTCCATCTATATAAAGGAAGAAATCAGAGCACTTGAGAATCCTCATAAAATTCAAAAAGGAATTAACAAGAAACCATGATTCACTGCCAAACTAACCCAAAAGAGAACATAAATAGAACAGAGGGATTGCTACAACACAGAGTAAAGAAGCCAACATACAAGAGGAGGAAGATCACAGTTTGAAATGATCCAAGCAACTAGATTCAATGTTGCTACTTGGAACCTTGGACATCACAATTTTATAATAATAACTGAGATTCTGACAATGATGCATACAGAGGCCTTCATCAGGCAAGTAACACGAGAACCTTAAACCTAGAAAGAGGTTCAAACGTCCAAACTAACATACACAAGGTAAAAGAACCACTGAAAGAAATGATCGACCACTTATAAGACAAGAACACCATGAACAAAGGCGTCAAGGTGTCATTTAGTCCAACCTTCTGTGACTGCCATCTAGATAGTAAAGTGGTAACGAAATTCTAATTAGCATCATCAACAAAAAGAAGTTCAAGCAGTGCCATAATCATTTCTACCAGAAGAACACGAACCTTAATCAGACGATTCTTGTGATATACATTGAATCCTTGGACATCGATATGATGCTTTGCATCCTTCACAAACCCAATTGTAACAACAGCAGCCATCTGACAACAATATTTGCACATAAGTAGGTGAACTAGGAATATCAGCAAAAGCCAAAAGAAAATTGTTCTGAAGCATTACAGTGTCTTTATAAACTCCATCCGCACCAGGTTGTGGTCGATAAGTAACTTCTTGAGATAACATCATATCATTTACAATATTATGATGCTCAATATCCTTCCCTCGAAGAATCATCCGGAACCTGGGG
The DNA here is from genome assembly GCA_016097605.1 of Eucalyptus guilfoylei. Taxonomy (NCBI): domain Eukaryota; kingdom Viridiplantae; phylum Streptophyta; class Magnoliopsida; order Myrtales; family Myrtaceae; genus Eucalyptus; species Eucalyptus guilfoylei. The sequence goes on from CM027861.1 coordinate 39,615,286, forward strand.
GGAATCCTCAGATAGAGAATAGAAGCATAACTCTTCAAATAAAAATAAAACAAATAAAAATGTCAGTCAAGAGAGAGAGAGAGAGATAATGAAGCTAGTTACAACACAGGGATCGTTGTAATCATGGCTTCTTACCAAACAAATTTAGTTTATAGACTTTGAGAGGAAAAGTGCTAAAGGCATACACTCTTCGCGAAAGAAAATAGTATATTCATTGATTAGTGGACATCTTTGCACAGCTGCTAATGTTATAAATTTGCTCTGGTTATTGCCGCCTTGTGGAAATCGAGTGGCTCATAAATTCAGGATGCAGGGGACATAATTACAACAGAATCAAACTGAATCCCCCAAACATCTGACAAAGGGCTGGCATCAATGAGCAAATTTGGCATTTTCTAGTCATGCCTTCACCTCTTCATATAGCCTGCAGCTCAATAGTGACTAGATTTTTCACTTAGAAAGTTGACGTTCCATCAATAAAAGAATTCTTTGAAGCTAAAATAATGAATTTGCAATGAAAAATCATCAAAACCCAAAAAAAAAGTCAAAAAAGAAAATAAAAGGCTGTAATGATCCTCACTGGCAAAGTTCCAGAGGTTGGCATACAAATTTAAAGACAAAAACTGCATGCATGTGGACAGAGAGCAGCCCACAAGCTGCCAAATCCACTTGATAAAGTTTTACAAGTAAACAAGAGGAAGGAATAACCTTTAGAGCCTTATTAAGCTCCACAGAGCGGTACTAGTATGGTAAGCACTCCTGACATAACTTCACCAATGAGTGTCTTACCGATTTATCGATTAAAACATTTACAATATGGACATAAAACAGATCCATGCATTTTTTAGTGTGTACCATGCAGGAGATAAAAACTAAGATGTTGAAGTAATTTTTGGAATTCCTGCTATACAGAAAATCAGATCTATCATTCGCATTTTCCATCATGACTTGACATGGATACCACACTCTTGTCAATGATGAATGGCAGAAATTGGATGTCCTAAATAATTCAAAAATATAACCCTAAAATTAAAGATGGTAGAAAATGTTGGCCCAGTAGGAAATGGCATTGGGTCTTTTGAGCTCCTTGCTTGTTTGATTAATTTATTGTAAAATGCCCGTAAACACTGACAAAAATCTTCTTCACATTTGCAATTTATCTATGTAATTTTAAATAGTTGCAAGAATGTCAAAAGATCAGGTTATCCATGCTGCTTGAAGTGCAAATGCAATGAAGACACAACATCAATTCACTAATTACATATCTAGTTGAAGCCAAGCACGCATTCAACTGAACTAAAGTAAGACTAAATTTGTGAAATGACTAATTTCAGTCACACGACATAGCATAGCATCAACCACCACTTACCCTCAAGGAGTGCCTATAAGTCAGGAAATGCCTAGAATTGGGAAACTTATGTGCCATTTGTATGTTCTTCTCATCTCTGTTGACTCCTCTAAGTTGAATATCCTGAGACTCGTAAAAAAAAAATGCACATCAGACACAGAGTGGTAAGACCTAGTAGTCTATAAAACATCAACGAAAGATACTCACGTATGGATCTGCATCGAAGTCGAGCTCTAGAAATCCTTGATCATCTTCCCAAAGATTGTAGATAATTATACGTGTCCCATTATCTCCCATCAGACTAAACTGTAGTAAAGTAATAAAACAAAAGGTAAAAGACGTAATTAAGCTGCCAACAGTGATTGGTAGATATCGAGACAATACACCCAAACAGAGAAGCAAAATAGCTTGTACACCACCCGATATGCACAACTAAAACATTTGTGAGAGACACAGCTAAAACTTTCGAGAAAGACTCCCTCATTGACTAGCCAAAACTAAGAGAAACACATTACATCAAATAACAACACCCTTATTTTAGGTCAGTGTCAGCCAGGATTCGGCAGAGAATGTGCCAAAGTTACATAATTTAAAATATATTAAGAATCGTTGTAGCTCACAATATTTGATCTTGTGATGAAGAAAGCTTTGAGTTACCAACAATAAGTAAAATAAAATAAAAATCGCAGCCAGAGAGACATATTGTATCAAAGCATAATTCACAGGAAGGGGAGGGGGAAGGGGAATACCTGCTGAAACAGATCCTCCTCAGCGGAAAAGGGAGACCACTGTATTATTGTTTCGAGATTTCTCTTCCAATCACCAAATGAAGACCGTATCAACTGGTTCCAACTGCCTTCGCGTCTTTCATAATCAAGCTGTTCCATACGTAGATTAATAATAAATATTTTTTAGGTGTTTTATCCAAAGAGTTATTATTTGGAATCATCTTTCCAAATGTATACAATTAGTCAAAATACTACAGAAAAGATAAATCAGACCCATAGAAAAAAATGCACTGCTCTTCATCGAAATAGTGTTGAGCCTAGTACACTAGCCCAAAGACCAGTATGGAGAAAATTACCAAAAAGTGAAAGGTAGATGTACATCATTGACCCCAAAAAAAAAAAAGAGGAGGAAGAATAAGAAGAAGAAGAAGAAGAAGAAACAGTAGATTGAGATGTCATTACCATGGGTACTACGATATCTTCCTTCCCCGTGCTCCTCAAAAATGTATAAGAAAGCATCCCAATGCTCTGTGTAACACTGAGAGAAAAGTCCAAATTTTACTTAAAAAAAGATCTATATTTTCTCAAGAATAAAATGCACATCAAAGGTAACAAGGCAATCAAGTTCAGAAAGGAGAACAGACCAGAGAAAAAGTAGGTCAGTAGAATGTAATATGTGTCCTAAAAAATAGCACTAACGAGAGCATTAACAACATGATGTATTGGGAAGGCGTGCTTCTACATCAAGAGAACCATATATCAGGTGAGTAATGAGGAAAGCTGTGGGCTTGTAGCAGTACCTAAATTCTCGAAAAAGTTCATATCTGAAAACACTAGGGAAAAGAATAAAGATAGTTGACGATTCAAAACCATTACAGGAGAAACAAAGTTGCAGATAATTGAGTGAACATCCAGGAAAATCTGAGGACGGAGGAAACTAGATAATTTGGCAATGGCTCAAACTGTTAAAAGGTAGTTTTGAGGACCATTTGACAATAACAGCACTCTTGGAAATATCTGAAATTTTGTGCAATGACTACTTAACAGAACTACCAGAAGTGTGGGGAGTATATATGTGTTGAGCAGATTAAATGATGCAAAGAATTATTTTTGGAAATATTGAATATATCGAATACAAACCTCTTCCCATCTTTTCCACGACATCTTGAGAACACTATCACATCTGCCCCAAGCCTCATAGTGCTCGTTTTAAATCCATTACCATCTGCAGTTGGAAAAGAAATAACACCATGCTATCAAGCATATAACTTGAAAAAATCATAAAAATGTTCTTCCTAAAGATTTTTACATTGTCCGATTGTATTTGCCATTTTGCTTTTAGCAGAATACCCCAGAGACATGCACTGCCGCAATCTATCTGGATCCATGCCGCCACCATTATCTGCAATTAAAGGACAATAAAAGGTCATCATTTGAGTAAGGGTCACAACCTACTCTTAGACAAATAATAGAAAAGGTTCCCGCCAAATGAACTTCTAAACAGATATACTGCGCATGAATCATAGTAGAAGTAAATATGCCCCAGAAACAAAATCACGTCACTTATGATAATAAACTGAAGAAAAAGACAAAAAAACCTCAAAAGACCGCACAGCTCTTCCAACAGCTGTCTAATAAGCAATTCCCAATGCTACAAAATGAACAGTTTGAGATCTATGATATAGATTATACGGTAGTTATCTATATTATTCACTATGCTCCAGGGATAGTGAAGACCTCGTCCAGTTTGAAAATAGCAGAAAAGGAAGGAAAAGAATGAGCAAACAGACAGCCAGTCACTTCCAACAGCACCTGTGTTAAACTGACTAGATCCATGATGTCTCTGTCATCTTCATGGTCATTCCTGAGGTTTCCACAATAGCAAAAACATTCTTGTCCAGCTCATCACTTCCCCAGCATCCTATGACCATAGATGGTTGCTTAGTCTACTGCATGTATACTGTTATAACCTCCCCATGTCCATGGACATAAAAGTTTCTCTATATCATCAATGCACAGAAATGTCCTAATTGCTCCTCATTCAATATATACCAACAGTCCAGGCTCTACTCCACTTGTAGATACCACACAGTACAAGATTAGCAATCTAATAAAATTGAGTACACATCAATTATTTCTGATGCCCACTTTTCTTGAAGGTCTTGACACTACAGAAGTTGGTACACAATTGCATTTGTTACCATTGATTGCCACCATGCTTCCCAAATACCATCAACAATGGGTACAACTCTCCAAAAGGTGCATGGTGTGAGCTTAAAATATGATCCCGAGCAAAACCATATATTTCAGAAGGGAAAACTAAGGATGCAATAAAACAGAAAGAAACAAGCAAAGCAAAATACCTTCAATCAGCAACATTCTACTCCCATCTTTCTTATTTTTTAGCATGTCTATCTTAACATATGTTGCCCCGTTAGAAACCTGAATCAAGACAGAGGAAGTAAAGACAATATAGATATAGCAAGTCCGAAAATAACCACAACATAATTGGAAATAAATACAGGAACTACACACACCTCATCCATCGCGTTATCCAAAAGTTCTGCGAAAGCTGCAAAGGATGCACAGGTAGCTTGTATAAGCTTAAAGACATCTTAACTTCAAGAGACAGAGATGATCAATGTTTGAAAGATTGGCAAGTCTACCTCCAAGAGCCCACTTGTGACTGGTTGCATTAGAATGTAGAAACTTGGGATGAACCCTGACATGATCAATGCCCCCTGAATCATCAAATAGACATATGAATATGCACCGGTAACACAAACAAACGGAACCCGAAGAAACGTGTGACCTTTCTAACCAGAAACCACAAAAAAACAAGACACCGATGCTCCAACCTAGGACTGACAACGACATGCATTCCAAGACTGAATAACTCCTCAAAATATTTCCAAGCACGCATTTCAATTGAATCAAAACGACGACGAAACAGGAGCAACGATGCAATGTACCCTCTCCCCACCACGAGCTTAGCATCAAAACCGAAAAACGAGACGAACAAACTGCGGCAAGTAGACGAAACGAAACGTCACCTGAGTAGGAATTCCAACCGCCACCGGGACAGCCCTCGTAATCCCCAGCCTTCCAGAACTGCTTAGTAGCCGCCCCGGCCTGCCGGAGCTGCCGCAACGCCCGCGGCGACGCCGTCCCTGGCGCCTCCGGCTGCGGCAACGGCGGGAGGGGCTGGAGGAAGCCCTCGGGGAGGACGACGCCCAGCTTCCTCTTCTTGGAGGGGCCTTCTTCGTCGTCGGACTCGCCGCTGCTACTGCCGCTGTCGAGGTCGATGAACGGCAGGTCGGCCGGCGCCGGCGCCGGCGGCTTCTTCTTGTCCAACACAATGCCTCTCCGCGAGGACGACGACGACGCCGCCGCCGCCGCCGCCTCTTGCTTCACGCGAGGGTCCATAACTTTCCGAGACCAAAAAAAAAAAAAAAAGAAATCAACGAAACAACCGCTGCAGCCTGGCGAAACGAAACCCACGGCGGAGAACACGGGGGGAGAAGAAGGGCGAAGGCGACGAATCCGGCGGCGACCGGCGACCGGGATCGATCGCGGCGGCGCGTGGGACTCTTGCGGAGGGGAAGGAAAGGACGATCGAGAATCTCTGCGAAAATCTTTCTTCAAAGGATCGAATCGGAATTGGAATTGGGAATTTCCAGAGCGCGTCCAGTCCTGCGAGAGTGTTTACGATCAAACCGAAAAAAATAAATAATAATAATAATAATAATAATAATAGTAAGTTACGAGAGCGTTCGTGCATACAACCGTCAGTAGTCGAAGCGAGGAGGATCCGAAGAGGCGACTAGAAGACGGAAATGACGCCTCCTCCGTCAGCATTGACGGCGAGTCTCAGGCGGTGCGTACGATCTCTTTTTCTTTTCTTTCTTTTTTCTTTGTTTTCTTTTTACCTGGTTCCTTGCCGAGCAAACACCCGTACTTAAAATAACTTGTAAAAGTACACTCGCATCCCTAGACCCCTGTTGTTCTTTTAAATATATTATTACTGCGCTGAGTTATTTCGGAGGTGATTAAAGTGAAAGATGACAAAATTTTTAGAATAGAAATGAATTTATTAATTTTTAGTTAAAAATTTTAATTTAAAATTTTTTTAAAATTTATTTTTAGAATAGAAATCTATTTCAGAAATAAAAAAATTAAATTGTGTTATTAAACGGATTTTTATTCTTAATTTATTCCGGGGAGAGAAGTAGAAATTTTATTAGAGGAGTTTTGTTTCCCTAGATAAAAAAATTTCGATTTTCCAAATAAATTTAGGGGAAAAAATCTTTGGATGATAAATAGTACGATTGACTTTATGAACAGGAGAAGGTTGCTTTCGGAAAAATATTAAAAATGAATTTTTTTTTTTTTGGCGAATTAAATGTCCACCATAAATACATGAAAGGTCATGGGTCTACGTGTCTCCGTGCGAACTATGGCTTGACCTCTGCATGGGTAGGTGCTATGCGGATAAACACGACAGACTGTTGTGACAAAAATGCAGGAACTGATATATTTTGCAGCCTATGTCTAACGCGAGAAAAATAAATTACCAGAAAAATCGATGATGAACGATAAACACTTCCCCGCCGAAAAAAACCAGCACCAATAATTCCACTATGAATCCAAAAGAGTGCAAAACTCACTGTTTGCCAATCATATGTTATACCTGAAGCAAAAACCTATAAGGCGTCATTATACAGTATACCATAGAAAACTCAATTAAAAAACTCACAATGAATGAGTAATTCACAATTCATCGCAAAAACTCACTTAGAAAACTCGCAAAAAGAAAACCTACCACTCTTTTTGTTTATTCCAGTCTAATAACTGAGTAGAATTTCATCTTACATATGATATTTATATCCAAAACACAAACCCCTTTTGGAAAACATATTTGAATTAGGAAACTATTCATTTAAATTAGGTAACCTACTCAAATTAGGAAATATCTTATTATATGGACGGTATCAATCTTGCGAGATATATATAAGACAAGTCCGATATAGTTAATTCTACTCAAAATTCACTAACTTGAAATTGAATTTCATTTCATTTCATTCAAGATTCACAAATTTCTTAAGTGGTGTGTCAAATATATTCTAATCATATATATGGAAACTAATATGGTGATCTAGTACCCTTGCCTATGCCTTGCTTTGGTTTGACAGGTCAAGTTATAGTCTATGCAAAACACAATGACCTGTCAATCTTTCATTGTTAGATAAATGTAACAGATCTCAACAGTTTAACAAGTTAGCCTAAACAGTTGTGATCTTCATCTTTTTAGATGGTGAAAATCTGCGAAGATATGATGCCCACGAGGGACACAGAAATTCACCACCTATCAAGTGAAAAAGGAGAAAGAGGAAGAGCAAAGATACAGGAGAGAGGCGATCGATGACAGAACTTTCACGCAACACACCTATAGCTTCTTTATGTACCCCGAACCTGCAGTTGGTGAAAACATTGGACTTTTTTTTTTGGCCAAATAATGTACCCTGAACTCGTAGTTCGTGAAATATTATACTTCAAAATTGGCTCATTTAATCAATTTTATTTAAGATCATTGAAAGATATCATAAATTTTTTCATATCTTCATTGATTCTCCATATCTCTCAAGATTGTGCATATCTTTGATTGATTATAATTGATATTGTAATATCTTGTGAGTCCATCCTATGATTCATCAAAACACAGAGAAATATACAAAACTTATGGGAAAATTATCAAAAAACTATTGTAATTATGTCATTTTAGTCCTAATTTTTTTTTTTACTCAATTGAGTCATAAACTTATTTTATTTTTGTCAATTCAGTTCATTTGATCAATGCCGACACAGATGTTAGCTGCCCTACATGGCGCCATCGATGCGACATGGATAATTTTAATAATATTTTAATATTTTTTTCTTTCTTTTTTTTATCACTTCCTTCTTCCTCCGGTCGAGTGCCGCCAACGACAGGCCAAAGGCAAGGTCGATAGGCACCCCGCCGGCCTCGAGGAAGCCTAGCAATGGCTGGGTAAGGCTCGACCTCGCTAGTTGAGCCTTGACTAGAGGCCCCTCGCCTAGGTTACTAGCTAGGCTTGCAAGGTTCTCCCTCGCTGGATCTAGCGAGGGTTGAGCCTCACTGGACGTGGGCAAGGCTTGATGTGACGTCCTAGATACATCACACGCTACATGTGTCATTTCCATTTATACTCATAATCATAAAGAATAAGTGCATTAGAAGTCCTAAAATTTATCATGAAAATGCAATTGAGTCCTAAAATTTTTAAAAAGTGCAATTAAGTCCTAAAAATTGTCACGAAAGTTCAATCAAGTACTAAAACATTCAAAATATGCAATAAAGTCCTAAAACTTGTCTCAAAAGTGCAACCGAGTCCTAAAATTTTTAAAAAGTGCAATCGATGGAAAGACTTATATTGAACCACTTTGACAAGTTTTAGGATTTAATTGCACATTTTGAAAGTTTTAGGATTTAATTATACTTTGAAACAAGTTTTCAAATTTAATTGTAATTTTTGAAATTTTTAGGACTTGATTGCATTTTCATGACAAATTTTAGGACTTCCAATGCACTTATCCCTAATCATAATTAAGTATACAGAAGCACTACAAAATACGTCACCAAACATCACACAAGAAAATCACACGACTTTAGTTATATGTACGTCTTCAACTTTATACAAACACCGGTAGTTATTATCATAACAATATACAAAGTCACCTAACACCACTACAGTCGTACTAACCAAATCACCATCCAACTCAAGGATTAATGACCTCCACTATCAACTTGTCCCCTCCATCACTATGTCCAAAGGAACCATCCTATGAACCTGAAAAATAAGGGATGAGCTGAAACCCGGTAAATAAAATCCCTAGATGTAAGGTGAGAGATTGTCTTAATACTCAACCTGGTGCAAATAACATGAATTCAAAAACATGCAAGATGACCATGAATCACACATGCAAGATCAAAAGCCATTTCCTTACTACCTTACATGCCAATCAAAACGTTAACCTCGGTACAGTAGTTCATTCACTTAAGAATCAAAAGAATGGCATATTAATTCATGATGCACCAATATCACCTAGTGTCTCACCGTTATCCACATGGAGATGCAAAGAGATGACATGATATTTCGTGATGCATGGTTACCAAGCATTAACAACTTATAAGTATATGCACATGAATGAATATGCATCATGTTCATCATTAATTTCCATTCTGAACATCCCGAGGCATCCTGACTCATGCAGGGCATCTAGATCACATAGTAGGGCATCTCAAGTCTAAGGCAAACATCTGCCCACGGGGCATCTAGCTCCCACAATTGGGGAAATCGACTCCCGAGGTATCCAGAAACAGTCCTCGAGGCATCTCTATTACACAGCAAGGCATCCCACCTCCGGGACATTGTCATACACCACTAAGGATGCATTTGGTTGGACTTTTGGGGAAAGCCATTGGGAAAATGCAAAAGACTTTAGGTTGAAGAGACTTTTCAGAATGCAAATTGTGTTTGTTAAATTACAATTTAAAAGTCCATTGTGAAGTACGTTTGAGCAAAATGGTGTTTGGAGAAATTATATTTACAGAAGACTTTTGTAATAAAAAAAATTGACCGACAAGGGCAAGCGGCCGCTGGCAATCAAAATCTGTCGCCAGCGGCCAACATCTGACTCAGACAACCTCAGAGACAATTGGGGAGGGCCGCCCGGGGTTGAGCAACCCTTAAAGACCACCAGCGAGGGCTACCCATGGTTGGGCGACCACCGGCGAGGGTCACCGGACGTCGGGCAACCCCGCTGCGACCTTGGTGCCCCTGGATCTAGGTCGCGATGGGATCACACAGCTTCGTCGCCCTCATATCTGGGTTGCAGCGAGGTCGTGCGACCTCCGGCAACCCAGATTTGGGGCAGCGAGGTCACAAGAGGACCTCATCGCCCCTAGATCCGGGGGTTGCGACCTCGCCGTCCCTGGATCTTGGTTATGGCGAGGTCGGCGACCCAAACCTCACCGCGACCTAAACAGGGCAGTGGTCGCACCACTCCCCGACGACAGTCGCCCGGGCCACCGCGACCATGCCGAGCTGTCAGTGGCTGCTCACAGCTTCGAGCAACACGTCGGCCAGCCTCAACGGAGAAGAAGATGAATAGTATAATGACAAGGGTAAAATCGAAAAAATCGAGAGTAAGTGAGGATATTTTTGGAAGAAAATAAAAAAGTGAACAATGCCTCTTGTATGCCGAGAAAGCTGAAAGTGCAAGGCACCCTCACACCTGCCTTGGCTTTCAGCCTCGAGAAGGCCAACTTTGGCCTAATGGGAATTTCAAAGTTGTTCCCAAACACCCAATATTTAGACTAAGTATCTTTGGAAGCCGAAACATCCTTTGCAAAGCCAATTCCAAACACACCCTAAATAGGTGATAAGTCACAATTTACATTACATGTCATGTCTAGTCATATGAAGTCATGCACACATCATTAATACAGCTTGATTTTTTGTGCATCAAGAATGAAACCCAACACTTATTTCAACAATTGGCATCAATTTCACAACACGTTTTTATACGTATCATTCTCTAGTAATCACATACCGCATGTCACCGTACTTAAATGAAACAATCAAACATGTTCTAGCCATGTACGAAATCAACAAAATAAATCAAACTATTACAACGAATTCACATCTCTATCTGACAAACTTACACTAAGTTCACACATATCAACCGATCAAGTCAAAAACACTAAGTGGATCAACACAGCATGGCGCCTAAAGTTTTTACTTACCTTGAAAATGACTTTAGCAAATCAAAGCTTCAAACACCTTGAAAGCAATATGATGAAGAATATCAATCAATAACCCTTAATCTTTGTAAGCAACAAAACTACTTTATTAAGATGAAGAGGAAATACAATAATTCACCTCGTGATCACTTGAAATCATGAAACTAGAAGTTTCAGCAACACAAAAGCAGGGCCTTTGCTTTTACTCGCGGGAATTGAAAACGAAAGTTGAAGAAATGAGTTGATGAGCGCAGTAGGCTCTTGAGTTCTTTTTAAAAACCCTCTATAGATCAAGGTGTGGAAGAAAGAGATGAGATGAATCTAACCATAATTTGGGTGTTAATTGCGTTAATAAATGAAGGGATAAGTGTTCCAATGGAATGGTTTCATGTGACCCCTATAATCATTGCTAGGGCACATGTGATTTGTTGTCTTTTTTTTTTTTTTCGTCGGTCATGTGGCTTGTTGTCATAAGCCAAAGAATGAGATATTTAAGAAAGTGAGAGATGACTTCATTTTAGTTGGCCAAGTATAAGCTATAATCATTCCAAGCATTAGTGGCCAAATTTCTTGAGGCAATCCATGTCCTCATCACTACCAAGCTCTATATCTTTAAGAAAAAAACGTGTGAGGGGTTAAATACTTAGAAAAAAACACAAACGTGGGACATTCACATTTGCTTGAATAGGTTGGGAAAATGAAGGGAAGGAAAGTGGCATGGAACTCTCTTTCTTTGCAAGAATGAGCTAAAGCTCTCTAATTAGAACTTGGATTCTTGAAATGGCTTCACATGATCAAGAGCAGATATTCTCGGAAGACTTTCATGAAGTAAAAAAAAGGATAAGAATAAGTAACTAAGATTAAAAGTAATCACAAGCTTGAGTTGAAAGTACTAGGTGTAAAAGAGAGGGATAGATGTTCCAATCCAGAAGCTACAAGTGGCTTGATAAGAGTGGTTAAAAAGAGATATTTTGATTGGAGAAAGAGAGACGGAGCTTCTTTGGTAAGTAAATACATGAATGAGTCATCAAGAGCATTATGAGCTAAAGAGATGTTCAAGTAAAATTTACAAGTGTCATAATCATATGACTCCATTCAATAATACAGGCAAGGGGGATGAATTTAGAAAATCAAACTTGAGTTAAAAAACACATGGGATGAATCGGAGATTTGATTAAAATGTCATGCATGGCCACTTTTGGTTAGCTTGATCAAATAACCAAGGTTGAAATGATAATAACTTTGGGTTAAAAGCCTCAAGTGCACTGATGGGAATGATGCTTCAATCCAAAGAGTACAAGTGGCCTAATATGAGTAGCCAAATAAGAGATATTTTGAGAGAAGGCTTCTTGACCAAGTAAAATGAGTGAATCGTTAAGACATTAATCGGTTAAGGTTGAAATAGATGACGCAATGCATGAAGTCATCACTAAGCTAAGTTCAATGTCATGAACCAAGGACATGTGACTAAAAATATTTGGTGGAGAAATGAAGAAAGATGGTATAAATTAAAGAGACAAATGGCTCACTTGCATGGCTTCCAAAGTAAATATTTTGTTAGGTTATCAAATACTAGTAAATCAATACATAAACAAGGAAATCAATATTCATTTCAAGTATTGATAAATCATAGAAACATTTTGAACTCACTAATATTGATGAAAATAACGGATGCTAAAAAAATCTCAATTTAGCAAATTCGAAAGTTGAATTGTCAAATTTGTAATTTAGACTAAAACTAATATGATGATAAATTAATGACCATTACTCAACACCACCAATATACATATCAATATGTATCACTAAGCTTAATGCATCGAATTCCGATGACTAGGGTAACGAAAAATTATCTTTTCTTCCGCCCCTCGCAAAATTAACAACTTTTATGACTTCAAACTAAATAACACTTATCTTTATATTTTAAATATTATTATTGAACATAGAAAATTCCGGATGATACACCTAACCTAGCCAAATCTAGTAAGGGCAAGCCTTGCCTAGCCACTAGCAACGAGCCCTTGATAGAGGCCACTCGAGGTCTCGACCTTCGACCTCACAGATCTAGTGAAGGCTTGAGCCTCGCCAATGGCTGGACGAGGCTCAACCCTCGCCAAATCCGTCAAGGCTAGAGGTTGGCCAAGGCTTGACTGACACAAACATGGCCAGGCTTCCCCAAGACCGATGAGCTCCCTCGCTAGCCCTACCTTTGGCCGATCGCCGCCACTAACTTGCTAGAGGAAGAAGGAAGTGATTAAAAAAAAAAAAACAAAGAGAGAGAAAAAATTAATATATATATATATATAGAGTTAAAAATTGTCTACATTAGCGTCGATGACACCAGATAAAATGGCTAGCGTCCGCGTTAGTGCCAACCAACCATATCTCATCAAATAATCTAAATTAGCACAAATACAAAAGGTTTAGGTTTCAATTGGCCAAAAAAAAAAAATTTAAAAATGTTTATGACTTTTTTGATAATTTTCCCCTTACATAATTCTCCTCATTATTTTTATCTTGGTATTAAAGCTCTTATTGTTTGAGGAAGTGACTGTAGAGCTATATTGGTTGTAACTAGAGGTGAGCATGGTTCCTAGGTAGAATCAGGAACCAAGAAATTGATCCAATTCTAGATTCCAAGTTATGTATAGGTTCAAAAAATTGGGAAGGTTATTCCGACGAATAGATTCCATGTGGATAGAACCTGGAATCTAAACATATAGCAAGTATTTGTATTTTTTTTATTCCATGTTCGTGCAATTTTGCAATATTCCACAACGTCCGATGATGAGTGCATAATATGGAACAACTAGTTTGATTTTTCATTTTTGGTATATTCATGACTGAATTATGGTCATGAATATTTGTTAAAATTTCATATAAATTATGGTCAATAAATTTTTATTGCAATTAATGTTCATTAAAATTGATGATGCACTACAATCGTTTAATTGAGGATACAGATAGAACCTAAATAGACTCTGGAACAAATTTTGAAATCCGTGATGAGATAAGTCCTAAATTCTAAGGTATGCATGGTAGATTCTTACGATCTAATTTTGACAAGTGAGTTCTAAGTGGAACCTGAATCAATCTTATAATCGCTTACCTCTAGCTGTAGCAACCTTATGTCATCCGTGCCAGTGTGTGTTTTACACTAAAGCCATATACTGGAATTTCATCATAATTTGTCACACGTTCTAAGATATTTCAACATGTGGAGTCTGTTCTTGGCCTTATTTTCACCGTATTTTTCCTCAAATGTGCTAGTGTCACAATCCGTGATTCTCCCATACCCGTGAACCCTTAGGAGTGAAGGAGTATATTACTTAGGAGCTCTGAAGGCAAAGTTGATCTTCCGTGCACAAACTGGTCGGGAGCTAATGCCGCTCTCCTGATAAGGCAGGCAGGCCGAAACCAGTTATTGACCCTAAAGAGGGCTACTCTCTCGCTTGATAGACTATACACCCGAGCAAAGCTGAGTGTAGTACGATCTCGTATAAAACAGCTATTCGTCGTATTGTTCACTGGAACAACTACAAAAGGAAGGTTGGCCTAGCGAGTTTTTCTCGTCAAGCGCCGCACGGGTTGATCCGCAGCCAAGGAAACTACTGACCCGTGACAAATGGTATCAGAGCGGGGATCCCTCCAATAGGTGGGTGATTCGGGGAAAAGCCTGTGGTCTTCCCGGTCCTATGAGAACAAAGAGTGATCGCCAGGGCCAAAGGGTTTAGACAATGTGCAACTCTCATCTAGCTTCTAGGATGGTAATGGGGGTATAGGAAGGAACTGAATTGCTCACTGAATAGGGATAACGTTCCTGGATCAATAGGCAAATCTTAAGAGAAGGTCTGTGATCATGGTTCTACGAAGGGGACCCTCTGTTGGCTTGCTGAGATCAGGAGGAGCTTAGCAGGCAAAAGAAGGTGGTGCCATAGGGGTGCAATTGGTTAGGGGTGCCACACTTGTCGGGAAGCACAAGTGACTGGAGATTTGCGAATAGCTTTGATTGGGGGAAGCAAGCAAGCAAGCAATGGAATGGAGTGACTTGTTCTGTTGGGTGAGCGTTGTCATCTATGTAAGTCCCAAGGAGTGGCATTGATGATTAGGGAAACGCAGGGAAGCGACAGAACAACCCACAACGAAGGCGTTGCGGAATTGAGTGGAGGAGTTTGTCACAATGCATGATTCTCCCGTACCTATGAACCCTTGGGAATGAAGCTTGAGGTTATCGAGTGAAGAGTGGGGACGCAAAGAGAGTGAATACAACCGGTACATGGGAGTGGCGTCAAGACGGTTGATGTTAGGAGTTCTAAGATAGAATGAGTATATTACTTAGGAGCTCTAAAGGCAGGGTTAGCCTCCCGATCACAAACTGGTCCGGAGCTAATGCCGCTCTCCTGATGAGGCTGTGGCAAGCCAAAACCAGTTATTGAGCCTAAAGAGGGCTGATGTCTCGTTTGATGGACTAGACGTCCGAGTAAAGTTGGGCGTAGTACGATCTCATATAAAAGAGCTATTTGCCGTATTGTTCACTAGAACAACTATAAAAGGAAGGCTAGCCTAGCGAGTTTCGCTCGTCAGGCGCTGCGCGAGTTGATCCGCGGCCAAGGAATCTACCAACCCGTGACAAATGGCATCGGAGCGGGGATCCCTCCAATAGGAGGGTGATTTGGGGAAAAGCTTGTGGTCTTCCCAGTCCTATGAGGGCAAAGAGTGATCGCCGGGATCAAAGGGGTTCAAACAACGTGTGGCTCTCGTCTAGCTTCTAGGATGGCTAGGATGGCAATGGGGGCATAGGAATGAATTGAATTGCTCACTGAATAGAGATAACATTCCTGGATTAATAGGCGAATCTTAAGAGGAGGTCTACGATCACGTTTCTACCAAGGGACCCTCTGTTGGCTTGTTGAGATCAGGAGGAGCTTAGTAGACGAAAGAAAGTGCTACCATAGGTAGAGGTGAGCATCGGTCCAGGGTCAACCCTGGACCAGCCTGACCTTGCCGGTCTTGGTCCAGTTCCCAAAGAGACTAGGTCGGTCTTTAGTCTTAGAATTCCTGAACCAGCACTATGCGGGTCAGTCATTGGTCTTGAGAGTTCCGGGTCGGTCCAACCCTAACTATATATATCTAATATATTATTTATAATTTTGTTTATATATATAAAACCTTAAAATAAATAGCGTCAACAACATTAAATAGTTTTTTAGTGAGGAGTTCAAGTAATTTTACATTATTATTTAATAATTTCGATTTTTAATGCCTTTTACGGTGTCAATAGTTATAATTTATGAAGGAGAAAAATGTTTTTGTGAGGAATCCTATTGGTGTCCAAAAAGGCATAAACAGCTCATTTCCTTATGGCATCATCTTCTAGTATTTGTTGTCTTCTGTCTTATTTGTCTTCTTAGTCTTGAATTTGCCAAAATCGAAAGAAAGAACTTCTCCACTTGCCACTTAACACTCGCCTCGCTTACTTTGAGTCATTCGTGCCACTTACCGCTCGATGCTCGCTTAGCTTGTTGCTCTCGGCTCGACATTCGATGCTCATTCTGTTCGACACTCACCTCACTTGACACTGACCCCACTTGACCCTCACCGCTTGCCATTCTTAGCTGACCTCGTTCATCATCGAACCCATTGGGTCGGTAAGGTTCTTAGTTGCCCTTTCAAGGAGTACAAAAAATGAAATAAAAAATTATTGGTTAGTCCTAGGTTGACTTGGAAACCAAACCGAATCCATTGAATCAATCCCGTCCTCAATTGCTTTTTTAAGGAGTATAAAAAATGAAACAAAAAATTATTGGTTGGTTTTGGGTTGATCCTGGAACCGGACCGAACCCATTGGGTCGGTCCGGTCCGGCCCTAAGTCCCAAGCTCAATAGGGTCGGTCCTCGATCCCAAAAATTGAGGACCAACACTGTGCAGGTTGGTCCTAGGGTTAGGAGATGGACCGGCCAACCTGGACCATGCTCACCCCTAACCATAGGAGTGCAGTTGATTAGGGGTGCCACACTTGTCGGGAAGCACAAGTGACTGGAGATTCACAAACAACTTTGATCAGGGGAAGCAAGCAATGGAGTGGAATGACCTGTTCTGTTGGGCGAGCGTTGCCATCTATATAAGTCCCAGGGAGTGGCATTGATGGTTAGGGAAACACAGGGAAGCAACAGAACAGCCCGCAACAAGGGCGTTGCGGAATTGAGTGGGGGGAGTTTGTCACGGTCTGTGATTCTCTTGTACCCGTGAATCCTTGGGAGTGAAGTTTGGGATTATTGAGTGAAGAGTAAGGACGTAAAGAGGATGAACACAATTGGTCCATGAGAGTAGCGTCAGGATGGTTGGTGTTAAGAGTTCTAGGATAGAAGGAATATATTACTTAGGAGCTCTGGAGGCGGGGTTGGCCTCCCGTGCTTTGATGAGATCATGGCAAACCAAAACTAATTGTTGAGCCTAAAGAGGGCTGCTGTATCACTTTATGGACTAGACATCCGAGCAAAACTGGACATGGTACAATCTCGTATAAAAAAACTATTCGCCATATTGTTTACTGGAACAATTATAGAAGGAAAACTCACCTAACGAGTTTCATTCGTCTAGCACCACACAGGTTGATCTGCGGCTAAGGAAACTACCAACCCATGACACTAGTTTCATCCCATTCTTTATCCATTCTATTATTTCCATCGGTAAAAAGCACATATCATGAATAAAATTGAAAAGTTCATTATATATAAAACCTTTTAGAATGGCTCAAATTACATTTTAGACTCAAAAATATTAAGATTTTCGGAGGAGGCGGACTTTAGCACCGTCAATGGTGACATTCATGCCCCTGTTAAGACTACAAATGAAATTGCGCATAAATTTATTGAATGTTTGGAGGAGTGGGACGTCATGAGACAAGCTGATCAATATTTGGTCAGAACCTGTGACTTAACAATGGGTGTGCGCCGATTGAAGGTACATAGAGAGAGAAAGAACCCAACTCCAGAAAGTAAACCGTCAAGACTGAGTAGGCACCGAAAAGATAACTTCATGGTTAGTCCAGTCTACAAGATGTTGTCTCATTATTGATGTCTAAAATTCATTCACAATGTTAACCAATCTCGACAGGCAGTCCCCGTCCGCTAATTCATTTTACACCTTTGAGGAGGAAAATCTTGGAAGGGGAAGGGAGGAGGGATTAAGCTAACAAAAACCATATCAGCAGCAAGGTCAACTCTACCTGTGAAAAGCCAGTCTGGAGCTATATGGTACAAACTGATCTCTTCCAACTAATTCACAATATCTAACTGGCCAATCTGGTTTGCTCGCAGAAACTACAATCTACCTAGAAATTACCATGCCTGTTGTAATTCTGATGAACTAAATCAAACTCGAGAATCGGATCCTATTCACTTCTCATTCATTGTCATCGGCATCAGCCTTATCCTCCGCTTCCTCGTCATCGCCTTCATCCTCGTCATCAGTCATATTATTTATGACCTCAGTAATGATATCCTTAATTTCTGCCTTTCTGTGCATCAGATCCACACCAAAATGGGTACCTGAAGTTTGCACGCACTGTTAGTCAAGATCGTAACAGAAGATCATATAGCCTTCTCTACATAAAAGAAACATACCAAGTTGCCGGAGAATGTCGGATAAGGTTGCCTGCATCATACAATGCATGAATGAGGTTTGGGAAAGCATAAAAAAGAGAAACATTTCAACAATGGAATAACAGATTTAGAAACTAAACGTACAGTATTGAAGTCAACTTTCTTGAGAATATCTACGACAACAGCATGCATCTCTTCTCTGCTGGGTTCAGCTTTCGCCTTTTTGCCACTTTTGCCTTTCCCTACTATATGAACAAAGACACCATTAACTACGATTTGTTAATTCAGTTCGCAGCTGATTAAAAAGGGTGCAAAATGAAGAAAAGATAAACCATGCAGTTAAGAACTAGTAAACAATGGACCACAAATATTTAGTTCTGTTACAAAACAAAAAAATCCCAACAAAAATGTTCTGCAGCCCATTACAATGCACACATGTAGACCATTTAACAAATTTTAATAACAATATACACTTAAGCAGAAAATCAAGATACAATCTTACAAAGAACATTCAACCAAAAGAAGAAATGACAGTGACAAGACAGTGACAAGCATTGCCAAAAAAGATATAGAAGTTCGTACGACCACATGAGAAAGAACATCCAGCTAACTTTGCATATTCTTCTCCAGTGGCAGACCTAAGATTTAGAGCAGGAATCCATACATAGTTTGTGTAAAAAAAAAATTTTTAAAAAAAAAAATTGCAAGCATCACTTTACTTAATGTCCAAAATATAAAAAATCTTTAATTATCGACACATAGTCTAGGTAACAAATTTATAGTTCCATCAATCATACGACCAGCAAACTCATCTTCCCATTTTTTCTCTACATGTAAAACTTGCAAAAGTCCTTAAGGATCGATACTCATAACTGTGATAAGGATTGCATTATTCACGTATATCAGACATTTCTATCATCTATCTTACATGACTTGAACCAGGATACAAAAGGCAAGCATACTTACCTCGTTCCTTGACTGAAGCCTCTGTTGAGGGTTTGGTGGACTGTTTCTTGCTCGAGGTTTTCGCTTTTGAGGAAACACTTTGGTCATTTTGATTGCTCTTTTCAACCTTTTGTTTCTTCGACTTGGATCCTTCTGACTTAGAAAGTGGTTTTTTATTACCAACCCCATCTACAGAACTCTTCTTTGAGGCTGAGGTGGATGATTTCTTGGCAGATTTTGCAGGAGTGACCTTTTTGGCAGAGACTGAGGTATCTTTGGTTTTGGACACTGAGCTCTCCTTTGTTTTTTTCCTGGAAGAACTTTTCAACGCTGGCTCCTCCTGCGTATCCTCTTCCTCTGACTTGCTCTTCTCATCACCGCTCTCCTCTTTTGACACCATATCATCATCACTATTTGCATCAGAGTTGTCCTTGACTTCCTTACTGTCACCTTTATCATCATCATCCTCTTCTGAAGCAATCTCAGATGACTTTTTCACAGAGTCAGGTGCTTGTTTTTGTCTCTACAGAAAATGATACACAGAAACTAAAATTACAAGTGCTTTCCAAGTATCAAAGGAGACAAATGGTAAGAGGGCGGTACTAGACAAAATAAAATGCTTAAAGCACCAACAGCAATGAAATCAATCCCAAATGGAGATGACCTTTATATGTTTAATGCTCTGTGATAGGAAAACATCCTGCTGGCACATTATTTTTCTCTGGCCACTGTTGCAGTTACATCACCAGTGTTTTCTAGGTCTCTTTTTGAGAGGACGAGACGAGACAAATAGGCAATACTAAACATTGCAACACAAAAAGTGGAATTACTGAACTAGAATAGAACCAAATGCTCTTTAACTCTGATATATTTTGTCTCTCCCTAAACCAGGCGATTTATGCCAATGTCCCTACCAGTTCTTATATGGACATAATAAAACCGCTGAAAGATGAAAATTAGATCAGGAATCATAGGTGTTAGGTGAAATGAATAGACAAAATCCGGCCAAATCGGTCTTCCTTAAACTGAGGATGGCTAAACAGATAAACAACATCAGTAACATCACTAAGCTGAGTATCATTTCAAGCAATCACACACTGACTTGGAAACAGAAGGAACAAAAAATAGTGACATAAAAATTAAAAAAAAAAAAAAAAACTGGCACTTGGTAAAGAAGGCAGATCGAGAATGGTCTTCATATTGAATACCAGCAAAAGAGAGAAAAAGAAACCTTTTCTGTCATCATACTAGATGCTTCTCCAGGGACTAAAGGTTTGCTTGGTGTGATCTTCCTCTTACGCTTTTGGCCCTTCTCAATTAACATTAGCCCAATATAAATCCTCATCAAGAAAAATTAAATACAAAAGATAGACACAAAATCAACACTGCATAATACTAGTACCTGTTCCTTATCAGCAAGCAAAACATCGGTAGTAGAATGCGGTGATTCCAGAAATTCCAACAACTTTGCAGAAAGCTCCTCCTGGAAAATGCCCAATCCAATATAGAAGGACAAATGCATTTCAAACAGGAAGCTGGAAACAAAAATCATTTGTATCATCACATACCTTCTTCACAGCAGCCTTATTTATTGGAATGTTGAGCACATCACAGAAGTCAATCAACTTATCTTTGACACATTTGTCGAGTTTTTCCTTCACTTTACTTCTCTGTTTTTCCTGCTAGAGAAAAAATGAAGAATTGGAAGGGAGCATCCACACTCCTTCAAATGTAAATTCATAACATCTTCCCAAATATTAAAATGCTTACACAGAGAAAATCTCCAAAATAATCCTATCTCCTGGGATCACTAAACAAGCCAAGACAATTCGATATATGTAGATGCAAAGGACTACAAACCAGAAGGCTCTGAAAAGGGATATACCTGATTCTCAGTCCACACATAGCCAGAAAACTGGCCTATGTTTCTCTTCAAGCTGTGCACCTGCATATAATACAACATGTATGATGTCAAGTGACAGAGAGACAACATTTAGAGGTGCTGTCAACTTTCATCAATATACAATAATTATGATAAGAATGTAACCAAATAGCAGTACACTCAACAAAGAAAAATTGTCCAGAACTCGATCAAGATTAAAAAAACCATTGGTCTCACAAACCATTCGGAAATACACTTGTGACCTACATGTGCGCCCCTTCTACCACCTAGTCTAGTACCTACAGCAAATACACTACAGCAACTATTAAAACAAGTATCATAATTTCCATATAAGTATATGTTCTTTCACAGCTATTTTAATCGGCTCCTCCTCCCAAAACCTCAACTGTTTGAAATACAACAAAGCACAACCAACACGAAATGTTCAATTCATCTAGTTCTCCTAAGAGAACCTGATTGATCGCATGTATAGGGAAAACTAAGAGCCCTTTTAGTTTGTAAAAATGCTTTTGTTTTTTTGAAGCCAAGATTTCACCAACTTGAGAGAGCAGTTGGAAGTCATCACATCATCCCTCTCACTATGTAAAAGCTCAAGTTAATCCCCTCAAGCAGACATCGCCCCTTCCACCTCATGAAACTGAGATTGTCTTCCCTCTTTCCCTCTCATGGGTTCTGATTTTTTTATTTCAAGAGATGGACCATTTTCTCTACCTTTTTTTTCTGACTTGGCTCAAGAAATCCGAGATCGACTTGAAGAAAATGTATCAAGTGAAAAACTTGATATGTTGGCAACACAAATAGAAGTAGAAGGCTTCAGTAAAAAATAAAAACCGTATTTTGATTTCGGATTGAAAAGGCATGGAAACACCAAAAAGGTGCGTTCACATTTTCACTTAAAATTTGAACAAAGGAGTGCTGCATTGGCATGTTTTCATTCCCAATTTAAAATGAAAAGACAAATTTGGAGAACTCAAACCAAGTAGGCCCTACGATACCCTAGAGAGATGTCAGTCATCTGATTGCCTTAGAAGAATGACTTCAAGAACTGGTTGGACAATTTTAATTGCTAAGGCATGAGAAATAACAGCAGAATAGAAGTGCAGTCCCAATCTGGAGCTAAAGGATAGTGCAGTACACAGTTCAATGTTTCTAACTCAACAATGCAGCTTTCTGGCAAAGTTGCTGAAACAAAATTAATCGCAGATACCCCAATCATACAACAGCCTTCTCAAACTTGTCATAGCTTTCTCTATAGTTGCTAAAACAAAAGTCATCTCAGACACCCCGATCATACAAAAGCTACATTGCAATTTAATAAATCCAAGGTTTATGAGGGAATAAGAACTAAGAAACAATGGATACTCTTTATTTGGCTTTTAAATCTTCACAAAGTATGTAATTCACTAACTTGGACTGCAAGCTGATGAAGCATGATATGAACCCACAGGGAGCAAAAGTTTGCGAGCAATATCCTCAAGCAGTACATAATTCAATCGTAGTGAAACAGCCAATAATATGATTTGGCTATTAAATTGATTCTCAAACACAAGTGTGTTAACTTATTGAGATATGAATTAAAAAAAAAAAAATAGAATAAACCTATTTGCGGACTGATCTAAGTAGCTGCTTTGTCAATCAATTGAAAAAGCAAAACTATTTGTGCAAACTGGTAACTTCATAATTTATGTGATTCTAGTAAACAGCCACTAGACTAAGCTAGTGCAAGTCTTTAAGCCTCTCCATATAACTACATACCCCAAAAAAATGGCATGAAAGAAATCTAGCCAATATAATTAAATTGGAAGGTCACCTTAGCTTTTTTTCCGAAAAGTATTGCGTGAAGTATTTGCAGGTTGTCATCAGGTTTTCTCTTCGATAACTTGAATGCAACTGAAATGTTAAAAAAATATCACAAAAAAAGGGTGAGGCTGCTGTAAACAGAAAGAAATAAAATTTAAACAGCGTTGTCTACGAGGTTGAAGAGCAGTCACAACAAGATAACAAAAACAAATGGAAGCAAGGAAAATTCAAGAATCCCACAAGCAAAAAGAAGGAAGTAAAACACCTACATTTACAAAAATTTTGCATCCAAAATGAAAAAGGATTGCATTTACATCTATATATCTTCAGACCAAGAAAGCAATTGCTAGAAATTTTGGCAAAACATTTTCAATCTAATCAATCATCAGAGAGAGCAAATTAAGAAGGCTAGATTAACAGACCCCCCAACCAACATGCACATTTCTTTATTAAGCCAACTTAACTTGATCTGCATTTCTAGAATGCTGGTTTGAATAATAACTTCATCAGTCATATGATATTACAAAGCAGCATTCTCCTCCAAACAAATCAAACTACAATATGAATCAAAAACCGATTCAAATTTAAGCAAGCTGTTAAGTTTGATACAAACAACTTAACAATTCGACACTGGACAATGTTATTTACTTGCTCAGTCAACAAAGATATTAGTGCAGAACCATCCTTGTGGAACATGCGAGTATGAGGACTATGTCATCACCATTTGCCCAAAACTTTCAAAGTGCAGTCACTATATATCACTACTATTTGACTTCATTTAGAATATGAACCACGGCCCATGTTAAAAGCACAATAAGCTTGCCCTAACAGTAAATAGTCCCTATATATCACATCATTTGACTGCTTTCAGAATGATAATCATAGTCAATGTTAGACCTATATAATGATGAAACATTAAACCCTAAACAATAGGTTCATTTGAACAATCCTTCTCCAGAAACAAGCAAGCCACACTAAGATTTTTCTCTATATTACAAGTGGCATCTTAAAATTTAGAAAGCCAAATGAGCACTGAAATGGCAACCTGTCGGGCATGTTTTGTAAGTCTAGTAAAAAAATTCTCTCTTGTAGAAGCACCTATTTATGCTAGTTCAAGTTCAGAAATGACAAATGTGCCGGCAAGCAGCAGCAACATCTAGGAGATCACTATCAGCAGCATTAAATGCTGACCAATTTTTGTTTCTCCAATGATTGTAGTTTCCATTTCTATTTTGCTACTTCAAATCACAGAAATCCTGAGATGGATAGTTCATGTTCATGAAGATATACATCCCCTGATTACTCATATTGATGGACAATTAGTTGCACACTTTCAACAAAAATCAAATACACAAAAGTTCATAAACAGAAGCTCAGGTGAGGCGATAGATGATTATCGTCATTACAACCCACGAGATGGTTGGATTTCAAGCAAAGCGACCGTATATATGACGATAAGAGAATATTCAAACGCAACTATTCAGCAACTAGTAACCAGAAAAAGAAACATAGAAACATGACGACAAAGCTTGATAACACCTAGGATGCAGATTCTCCAGGCATAAAGACTACATCTAGCATGCAGATTCTTAAGGCACAGACACCACGCAAAATGCGACAAACATGCCAAGACCATCCTTGCAGGAACATCAGCCTTCACACAGGTCGAGACATCGAAGCCGCATATCAAGATAACAAATAACTCTCCACGAGAGTATTACTAGGCCAAGAGCCAGCAGACGCACTGTAAAACTCGGGCAAACAATTAAAGCTGGAAACGTACCATTCGGAATGTCCTTGAGCTGAGTTCCGCGACCCTGAAACACCAACAAGCCTTTAATAAAATGAATCCCCTCTAGAAAAATGAGAAAAAAGAAGACTGAAAAATCCAAGGCAGAGAACGAAGCTGCTCCGCCCCTACCTTCTCGATGGAGAACCCCTTGCTGGAGGGCGTCCTGGCGAGGGCGGGAGCGGAGTACCGCTCCACCGATCTCCTCTCCCTCGTGGGCCGCTCGACCCCGGGCGTCGCCGGATTCCTCTTCCCCGCCAGCCCGCCGCGCGATCTCCTCAATCTCTTCCGCCCGCTCGCCTCTTCCTCCGCGGAGCTCCCCTTGGCATTCTCCTCGCTCCCTTTCTCCTCCGGGCCGACGGTCTCCTCCGGGCCGTCGTCGTCGCCGTCGCCGTCGCCGTCGTCGTCGTCTTCTTCGTCGTCCGCTTTCTCGTCGGAAGCCTCGGCCTCGGCCTCCGGAGCGATCTCCGGCTCCTTCTCTGGCTCCGCCTCCTCCGGCTCGTCCTCCGGCATCTCGGCGGGCTCCTCCTTGCCCGCGACGGGGGCGGCCCCGCCGGGCTCCGCGGTCTCCGCTAGGGCTCCGGAGGCCATGGGCGAGAGGTGAGGGACGAGATGAAGGGAGGGCGCAAAAACCCTAGCGAGGGGTTTAGGCGCGGGGGTTGGAGAACGAGGACGAGGACGAGGACGAGGTCGAGGTCGGATCCGATCTGATCTGACGGGGGGGCGAAGGGAAGGAGCGACCGGCTCTGATTCGCGCGCGCGAGGTTTATCGAGAAGCGGAAGAAGGGAGGGAAGGAGGTGAGGGGATCTGAGGAATCGGCAAAGGGAGAGAGAGAGAGAGAGAGAGGGAGGGAGAGGGAGGGAGGGAGTGAAACTTTGGGCGAGGGCGGGCGCGGTTCAAAATGAAAAACGGGAGCTGGAATTCGTGCTTCTGTTTATCGCGCTTCGATTGCTAATAATGTCGCCTCTCTCTTTTGCACCAAATTTTCAAAATCCTCCTCCTCCTCCTCCTCCTCCTCCTCATCTTTATTTTCCTTTCTTCGTACGTTACCTTTTCGGACGAATCCGGCCGCAGATCCTTCGTTAAAACTCGACCGTCGAAAGAGCAGGTCGATTGAGAAAGGGCTGAGCTAGGCCGGTCCCGGAGAATGCCAACCACATTTTTCATTCATGTGCACGTACCATAATTGATCAGCAATGTGCAGTGTTAGTGTTGTTGCTAGGAATATCAGTAGACGTGGATCGAGCATAAAGAAAAGAATCGGTGCATAAGCACATGATCTAATTGTGATGTGTATGAAACTCGTTATTTACTTAAAGAATTTGTCGTGTATACGTAGTTTGGGACGATGCCTAGCAAGCACCATGTCAACAGAGGAAAAACAAGTAAACAAATGAAAAAAAATAGTCTCTTCAAGCCACGATGACCAATGCACATCACGCGTACTATTGTGTGGGTCTAAGACCCCTTAGGATGATTGACTAATGAGTAGGGGAACCGCCCCCTAGTAGTGAGCACGCCATCGTCGGATGTCAAATATGAGAGTCGCCACCATTTGAGTTGTAACTGCGCGCGCGCGTGAGAGAGAGATTAGCAGCAATAGCAGCCATGACGCGATGCCTGTTATCCTTCCTAACCACCTCACAATAGCCATCGCGCACTCTTAGATCTTGTGCATGATGGGGAGGAGAGAAAATTTGGTAAAGGAAGACAACCACCACGAGATGATCGTCCATGTTAGGTAACATCCTTAAAGAATTTTGATGATAACGAAAGTTAATTTAAACATTCTATGGATGTATTAAAGAGTGCGAAAGTTCATATTTTAACCATAAGCTACAAAAAAGAGAAAAAAAAAGAAAAAGAAAAAACACATAAAGCCGAGTTATGATTGTACGAGCATGTGACTGAATTTCACTAAGTCTACTGCAGAATTAGGGGTGCAAAACAGATAGACCTCTCAATTGGCACTTTTTACGAATAGATTTGGCAACTATTGGAGTTTCTAACGGTTGATAAATCTGCATATAAATAGTGCCGCACTATATGTCAATTGGCACCTTTTACATACATAGAATGTGCAAAGCTCACATAAAGATCACTCCAGACAATACATTTATCACAGGGCCATAAGTGATATAGTTGACTGGAGCAATAACAAGAGAATTTGATATTGCATTTGGTCATCCGATTTTTTATCATGATAGGATTTGATAAGATAAGATATGAAATTCATGAATTTTGCCATATCTTATCCTTTGTTTAGTGATTAAAGTAATAAAATTGAATATATTCACATTATATCATATATATTACTTGGTATAAATGGCATATTAATATAAATGAATAGAAAATTTTACAAACAAAGAATGTAAAAATTTCTTGCGACAATCTTGCCTACTTTACTTTTATCTTATTATTTTATTTTATTTTCCTCTCTTTTTAAATTAATTTTTTATTTATTTCTTCCCCTTCCCTTATTCTCTAACAAAATTTTATTTAATAGTAAACTATACTAATATGCCAAAAATCCTTAAATACCTAAATATGTAGTAAATATAAATATATATTGAATTTATATATATAATTAAATTAAATTCGAATATATAAATAAAATTAAGATTAAATTTAAATAATTAAATTGTTATTTTTTATTATTTTGATATTTTATCATATCTTAAATTTTATCTCAACTATCAAACACAATCCGGGTGTTGTTAATGAGATGTTAAGTCTGTTTATTTTGTTGTCTCGTGATTCCTATTCTGGACAATATTCTTGAAAGTTAGCAAGAGTGAAAAACGCATTTGTAAGGACACGGGAGAAACGATTCTATATAGTTGGCGCGCATCAACTATGGCGTGTCAATTATTGTCCTTTTCACACAATCAAAAGGATCGTCTGCCACTGATTTTTTGTTCGACCGAGCCAATTGAATGACGGCTTTTTCTATGCATTGCCCTTTTTTCAATTTTCTTTTCGCTGATGTGATGATTGATGATGCAATTATTGCTCAATACATTAAGATCAACAAGTATGTTGTTGTCTAACAAATTCATAGCCCGCTCGTCCACTGAAGTGTGTAATGTTGGAAGGTGATTAAAAGAAGATAAATTAGTATGGATTTATTTTTGTCACGAGAGAAACATGAATTGGGCTTTAATACATTAAGATCCCTCATCTATGTATAGCATCAAAAAAAGAAGAAGCTCAAACCTGTGTAATGATCTGTAGATGGCTGGAGCCTAATTTTCAATGCCACTTTCACTCCCCAATCCAAAATCCAACCCTCAAGCTCCCTCACTAACTCGATGAGCCGATTTATGGAACCACCCATTATTCAATAGTAACAATTTAAGGAGAAATTTTGCTACAAATGAATCTCAGTTTGGGTATGAGTTATTAAATTTGTATTGCATTGGAGTGGGTTAATTTTGGTCATGTCATTTTTGAAAAAATTCAAACCCGACATGATCAACTCATTTGACGGGCCTAGCAAACGCATTTGCTAAAATTTGAGGAACCTAATTGCGTTCGTTGAAAAATTGGACAAAATTTTTAAAATTATGATGTCGTGATTTCTATATCAAAATTTTACTAGAAAATTCATAAATATATTATAATTGTATCGATTCGTCTTAAATTTCTTATTTCAGCCAATTGAGTCATAACCTTTTGCAATTATGTAAATTCAATTCATTTGACCAAATTTGCCGACCGGGCGTTGACGTGGAGGTGAGTTAATGCTAACGTGGATAATTTTCTAATAAATTTTTTTCCTCCTTCCTCCTTCTTCCTCTAGCCAGCTGGTCGAGCTCACCCTTGCCCAACTCACCACTAGTTGGCCGCCTTAGTCCGACGACCAAAGGAAGGAGGAAGGAAGGAAAAGAAAAGAAAAGCAAAACTATAAAAATTCAAAATAAAAATAAAATATTATTAAAAAATTATCCAAATCGGCGTTGGTGGCCCGGCATCCACATTAATGTCCCTCACTCAAATTTGGATGAATGACCCGAATCAGCACAATTACAAAATGTTTATGACTCAATTGATCAAAAAAATAAGTTTATAACTAAATTGGTATAATTGTGATATGTTTATGATTTTTTTAGTAATTTTCCCACATTTCTGACACAAAAATGAACTCGTGATATCTAGAACCCTTTCTAAGTGGGGGGCAAACTTTAGTAATGAGTGATATATTCTTGTAAATCTCATCAATCGAAGTAAACCCTTTTAGGCGTTTTGTATATCAAATAATGGGCCACGTGTTCAATCAATAACACGTGAAATTTGTTTGTGAACAAATCATTTCTTAATAACTACGCCATTGTCTATTAGGATTCTCAATCATGGGGGCAAAAAGTAAGGAAATGCGGAATAACTGCTTCTCTTGTAGTATGCGTGGGATTCTCGTCGGGGGGCAAATTGAATATATACAAAAAGAAACTTAAGATGTATGTGTTGGTCATCAAAAAATGAGTGGGGCAATTGTTATTTGTCCACCACATCGCCAACTTTTCTTAGACGCGAGGCGGCCCCGCGTTAGATACCGTGGATCCTACGTGTAACTAAGGGCATATATGCACAAGCATCATCTAAGAATTTCGTTCCTCGATTAGTCCCTATCATGGATGCAATGGCATGGAGAGTAAGGGGGGCTGGCTGGTGTTGTTCCATTGGCCGTTTGGTGCAATATTTAATAGTTGTGTACTTTGATAAGTTAAGTTTTGTATAAAAATTTTATTGGGAAAATTATCTAAGAAGTCATAAACAAATTATATTTTTGTCAATTTAATCATAAATCTTTTGATTGCACCAATTAAGTCTTAAATATTTTTACATTTTTGTCAATTGTCCATCCAAGCAATTTTAGCCGAAATCATTGATGAGGTGTCAATCAACCTATATGGCACGGTTGATGCTAATGGAGATATTTTTAATAATTTTTAATAATAATTTTTTTTTCCTTTCTTTTCTTTATTTCTCTCTTTTTTCTTCCTTTCTTCCTTCTCTAGCTAATGCTAGGCCTCGACAACGAGCTAGAGGTCGACAAGGGCAACCTGGTCGGGCCTTGCCTTAGTCTCGATCGTCGGCCATCGCTTAGGCATGGTGATCGGCTAGAGGAGGAAGTAGGGAAGGGGAAAAAAGAAAAAGAAGAAAAGAAATACAAAATTATATTGAAATAATTAAAGTGTCAAAGTCAACACCAGCCATTCTATGTAGGATGACTCATATTCACGTCAGTGATTTCTGTCCAAATTGGCCATGGACAGCAAAATGTAAAAATGTTTAGGATTCAGCAAGCACAATTAAAAGATTTATGACTAAATTGAAAAAATACAATAAAATTAAGAATTTGTTAATAATTTTCTTGATTTATATATATTGCACCCCTATCAATTCAAGAGAGATGCTATGCATCTTACGATTACCTGTTTTGTCCAAATATTATGATTACCTTAGTTATTGCGTATTGAGTATGGGCCGCTTGGTTAAATGTCCATGTATGGAAATACTACGTCACACGACTTAGCATATTAAGTTGAAGATTAGTTTCAGCATACCCTAAAATAAAGTCTTGCGTCCGCTACTAATGCTTTTGTTATGGTCCAAAAAATTCCTGTACTTGCGTACCATTGTGAGTAGAGCTTGAAGTTATTGGGTGAAGAGTGAGTGATACAAAGGGGATAAATATAATTGGTCCACGGAAGTGGCGTTGGAATGATTGGTGATAGGAGTTTTAAAATAAAAAGATTATATACATGTTAAATCTTTGAAGATGAGCTGGCCTCTTATGCATAAACTGATCGGGAGTTGACACCGCTCTTCAGATGAGGTCATGGCAAGTCGAAACTAGTTATTATGCTTAAAGTGATCGGCTGTCTCGCTTGATGGACTATATACTCGAGTTAAGTTGCGTGCAGTATGATTTAATATGAGAGTGCTATTTGCTATAGTGTTATCTAAAATAACTATAGAAGGGAGGCTGCCCTCGTGTTATCTACTCACCGGGCGCTGCATGGCCTATTCTACGGCCAAAGAAATAAACTGCTGACCAGTGACACTTTCATACTTCAATCATTGCCACTGCATGTTTGTTGATTTAGCTTTGGAATATATTTACAATGACAATGGACAAGGTAATGTCTCATTTATAGGTTGCTAAACTCCTCACATTGAACTCAAATAGCCCTGTCAAATTTGGCGATTCATTAGGAAGGTTGTGATTTTCATGGTTCTAGCATAGTGGTCTTCCTAGGCAAGCGAGGCAGCCGTAATAAAGCTTCTACGAGACATTGAGGACAGAATTGGGATCGGAGATAGCCATAACCATTGTGACTCCAGGCTTGATTGAACCGGAGATGACTCAAGGAAAGTTCCTTTCAAAAGAAGGTTGCACGGTTTTGAATCCTCAACTGAGACATGTAAGGTTTTCTCGTGTACTATCGAAGCGTATTATATCATATAACATATTCGTGCAGTTTCCATCTTCTGACGAGGCTTGTTATATACCATCCAGTAAAAACAAAAATGCACAAGAGGTCAAGCTTGTCAAGCAATTCCTATTATCCTCCAACAGTTCAATTCCCAGACCTCACCGAAACATGTTCAATTCCCAGACCTCACCGCAACACATCGCTAGATCAGGTCATTTCCTATGCCGTGCGACGAGTAGACAAGAGTAAGCGTTCAAGAAGTATACAAAGCCAACTCGTCTTTGAGTTCAGTGTTCATGTCATGCACACGAAATCCCTTCAGAAAAATGACAGTCGACAGGTTTAGGTTTGAATGGAAAGGCAATGTGACCCTTCAAGATCAAGCTCTTGCGCTTCTCGAGGCCCTTGACATGGTAATGCAAATCCAGCGATTGCACCACTCCGTGACCTGAGGAAACAGGACCTTCCATGGATACAAGACGCTCATCCAAAATGGCTCCGTCAAGTACATGTCCCCACGGCACGTGCTCCTCACTATCGCTCTCGCGGCTCTCTCCGTGGACTCCAGCAGGATAGATCTTGATTTACTCTGTCATTCATTCAAAGGAGTTGAATTTTTCGTGAGCTCATTATCACACTCGCTAAATTATTGATACAAACGATCTCAGATCGAAGGACGCGGCACTGATACTTACCTTTGGAATATGCCGAGGCATTGTCATTTCTGACTCGATGGCTCCAGGTGTTACTATCGTTATGCCCACAGAATCACCAATTTCAGTTCTCAACGTCTCGTAGAAACTAATAACAGCAGCCTTGCTAGCCTGGACCACCCCCACAAATCTCATGTGAATCACATAGTAATTTTTTGTATAATAGCTGAAGGAATGATGATTCAGAATGTTCAACTTAGAGGGAAATAAAGGGTGAATTTTACATTGTAGAAGCACAATCTTGGAACGGGGTACCATCCGGCACAGGAAGCAATGACCGCAATCTTCCCTTTGCTCTTTTTAAGATGAGGAATCGCGTAACTTGTCCCATAGACCGTTCCCCAGAAATTCACATCCTAACAAAAAGAGAAGCAAAAGGATGAAACGCCTTCGATAAGAAAAATAGCTACAAAGGAGTCGGATTTGGCACAGCTTGTGCAAGCATCCTTGCATATCCTATACAATAGAAGTATATAATGAAATACCATGATGCGAGTATAGTCTGATATGTGGCTAAGATCCTCAAAGAGGCCAAGTTTTGCGATCCCAGCATTGTTTACCAAATGGTCCACTGCAATAAACACTATCGTTTACAACAGAAGGATACTCGACCCCACCAAAAGAAGCAAGAATACAATCGACTTATGATTTCTTCTTTATTATGGTGTCATTCTCGATTGTTAAATAAAAGTCCTATGCCGGATCCCCTATATCTAAATTGAATTTCAAATCCACGATAAAACATCATAAGAATTTGAATCTCGTATCTCAATGTGATTGGGACACTACACGCTTTTAAAGACATTACTTCGAATGAACCCCCACAGCTGGTCCGCTTCTGATCTGGCGGCTCGGAAATTTCATTTGCGGGAATTTTTTTTTGGTCTGATTTGCGGGAATTGATTAGCTGATGTTTTCTTGTCTATTCTGTGGGCCGACCCAGCCCATTGGATAAGACTCACCAAACTTGACTAACTGATGGGGATTATCCTAATTAATGGTTGCCTGTGACGTATAGTCTATTCATAAGGTCAAACGAAAAGAAAAATACCAAAGCAGAGACAACTTACGCCGGCCAAAGTGGTTCACCGTCTGGTGAACGAAACGTTGGGAGTGGTGGTCGTCGGAAACATCCGCTCCGAGGGTGATCGCGTCTGGAGACCCGAGCAGCCTCGCTTTCTCGGCCACCACCCCGAGGCCTTCCTCCCTTATGTCCACCAGAGCCAAGCACGCTCCTCTCCTCGCATATTCATATGCAATTTGCTGCGAACGCCATTCATGTACAGTTCAAAATCAAATTACATGGGGACGGTTAATAACCAAGTCTCTATGCATATAAGAGCACGGACTGAATAACCTCGCCAATCCCTGAGGCTGCTCCGGTGATGAGCACGACTTTTCCAGCGACGTCATCCTCCGTACGCACGAAACATCTCTTGATGAGCCTGAGGAATACGAAGACGACGTGTAGGGGTAACCATGAGAGAAGTGCGAGGATCGCGAGCGGAGGGAGCAAAAGGTTGAAGATCTCGTGGATCAGATCCATTTGGGTTTTGGTGCATTACAAGAGGGTTGAGACCATTCTGTTGAACTTTGAAGGCTTTGAGTTTTGGTTGACCAAGCTTGCGTGCCTATTTCAAGCAAGTTTAAGGAGCCGAGGGTAAGTTAACATCTACGTCGCAGCCCACTTTATTTTTTCATATTCAATAGCATAGCCGCCCCCTTTCTTTTTCCATATTCAATAGGAAAGACTATAGCGATAGCTTTGGATTATAATTGTTAAGAAAGAGAAATGATTGCGAGACAATTTTTAATATCTTGTGAGGATAATAGTCTATTCTGAATAACAAAAAATCAAATTATAAATAATTATAAATTGTTATGGACCTATTTCTTCAAGAATGTGTGGCTCTATTATTCTCACGGTACTTTAAAGACTGTTTTCCTAACAAAATCCATTAAGAAATAACCATCACCTATAACTTATCACTTAGTTTGCTTAAATGCTTCAATCATCGCCACCAACTCTTTGTTGATTTAGCTTTGGGACTTATTTACCATGACAATGAGAAAGGTAATGTCTCATTTATGGGTTGCTAAACTCCTCACACTGAACTCAAATAGCTCTGTCAAATTCAGTGATTCATTAGGAAGATTGTGCGGTCCTAAGCAAGACCTTAAAAGGTTTTGACATCCGGGAATAGACCGGATTGAGGCCGGGATCCGGGCCTCGAAAAAGATTCCGGCCCACTTGGCGGACTCGCCACAGCCCCCCTTTAGGGGGTTTGGGCCACCACCCTGGATCCTCGCAATGCCAATCCCCAGGTAACCAATCCTGGGGCAGGTACAAGGAAATCCGTTAAGAAATATCCATCACCTATAACTCATCACTCAGTTTGCTTAAATGCTTCAATCATCGCCACCAACTCTTTGTTGATTTAGCTTTGGGACTTATTTACCATGACAATGAGAAAGGTAATGTCTCATTTACGGGTTGCTAAACTCCTCACACTGAACTCAAATAGATCTGTCAAATTTGGTGATTCATTAGGAAGATTGTGATTTTCGCGGTTCTAATATAGTGGATCACCTCAGGCAAGCGAGGGAGCCGTAATAAAGCTTCTACGAGACACTGAGGAACGATTGGGATCGGAGATGGCCATAACCATTGCAACTCTAGGCTTGATTGAATCGGAGACGGCTCGAGGAAAGTTCCTTTCAAAAGAAGGTCGCATGGTTATGGATCTTCAACTGCGAGAGATGTAAGGTTTTCTCGTGTATACATCGTATAAGATATTCGTGCGGTTTCCATTTTCTGACGAGGCTTGCTATATACCATCCAGCAAAACAACAATACGCAAGAGGTCAGCCTTGTCAGGCAATTCCTATCATCCTTCGTCTGTTCAATTCCCAGACATCGCCGAAACACGTCGATAGACCAGGTCATTTCGTATGCCGTCCAACACGTTGACGAGAGTAAGCGTTCGAAAGTATACAAACTCAACTCGTCGTCTCTAAGTTCAGTGTTCATGTCATGTACACGAAAACACCCTTCAGGAAAATGACAGTCGACAGATTTATGTTTCAATGGACGGCGGTGCGACCGTTCGAGATTGAGCCCTCGTGCTTCTTGAAGCCCTTGGCATGGTGATGTAACTCCAGCAATTGCACCGCTCCGTGACCTCAGGAAATAGGACCTTCCACAGATAAAAGACGCTCGTCCAAAATGGCACCGTCAAGTACATGTCCCCGTGGCACGTGCTCCTCACTATCGCTTTCGCAGCTCTCTCCGTGGACTACGGCGAAATATATCCCGATTTAACCTGTCGTTCATTCAAAAGGAGTTGAATCTGTCGTGAGCTCACCATCACACTCGCTAAATTCTTGATACCAACGATCTCAGATCCAAGGACGCGACACCTATATTTACCTTTGGGGAATGCCGAGGCATTGTCATTTCTGACTTGATGAGTCCGGGTGTTACTATCGTTACGCCCATAGAATCCCTGATTTCAGTTCTCAACCTCTCGTAGAAATTAATGACAGCAGCCTTGCTAGCCTAGACCACCCCCCACAAATCTCAGGTAATTTATCGTACAAGTTATATAGCTGAAGGAATGATGATTCGGAATGTTGAACTCAGAGGGAAAGAGTTCACCCTATAGAAGCAGATTCCTGGAGTGGGGTAACATCCTCCAAAGGAAGCAATGACCGCAATCTTCCCTTTGCTCTTTTTAAGGTGAGGAATCGCGTAATGGGTCCCGTAGACCGTTCCCCACAAATTCACATCCTAACAAAATGAAAGAAGCAAAAGGATGAAACACAGCTCGTACAAGCACGCTTGTATATCCTATACATTAGAAGAAGGATATAATGAAATACCATAACGCGAGTGTAATCCGGTTTGTGGCTAAGATCCTCGAAGAGGCCTTGTTTCAAGATCCTGGCGTTGTATATCAAATGGTCCACTACAAATCAACACTGTCGTTTACAACAGAAGGATAGGAAATGAAAATAGTAAAGAAGCAATGATACAATTAACTAATGATTTCTTCCCTGTTTGATCCTCATTTCATCACCGGGCCAAATGTTTGGTTAAGTAATAGTCTGATGCCGGACGACCCGTTTCTAGATTGAATTTCAAATCCATAATGGATGGTACATCACAAGAATTTGAATCTCGTATCTCGATGTGATTCGGATCTTTTCTATGTGTTTTAAGCAAGTGACCGAGAATGCATCCCCGCAACTGGTCTGCTTTGTGATCCGGTGGCTCGGAAATTTCATTTCCGGGAATTGACTACACTAATGTTTTCGTCTACCCTGTGAGCCTACCCAGCCCATTGGAGAAGACTCATCACACTCGACTAAGGGCGCATTTGGTAACGATTATATTCCCGGGAACAATTTCTAATTAGAAATGATTATTTTTTATTCTATTCCCAAGAACAATTTCTAAGCATTTTAAGCAGTTTGGTAACTGTCCAAAATTTCTGATTTTGGAATAGAATTGTATTTGGTACCATGCTCAAAATTTCTACTCAAAATCATTTTCTTTTAATTTTTAAATAATTTTTTTACTTTATTCCTTTCTTTTATTTTCTTTTCTTCATTTCTCTCTCCTATTCTTCATCTTCAAGTGGCTGGTCGCCGGTCCAGTGATCAGCCAGACGAGGGCCGATGACCTCACTGGAGCATCGCCGGCCCTCGGCAAGGCCATCCCTCGTCAGCCAAGCCTCGCTAGGGCTGGGCAAGGCCCACTTGGCCATCGTTGGGGCTGGGCGAGCCTCACCGGTGCTTGGGCTTGCCTCCGGTGAGCTTGTCGGACCTCACTCTGGCCTTACGAGCCTCCGGCGAGCTCGCCAGACCGGTTGCCAGCGACCGGCGGCGGTGGACGATGGACAGCAACCATGGCGATGGCGGAAGAAGAAGAAGAGAAAATATGGCCTTGATTCTTAGATTTGTTTCCGGGAACAAGAATCAACTTTCTTTTTTTTAATCTTGATCCTATTCCAAATCTATTTCCGGGAATAAAAAAATAGAAATTTGTTCTCAGGAACAAAAAATTTACCAAACGTGATTCTGTTTCAAAACTATTCTCGGGAACAAAAAAAAAAAAGAATCTGGCATTGTTGGGATGGTTACTAAACAAGCCCTTAAGGTGCGTTTGGTAACGATTCTGTTCTCAGGAACAATTTCTGATAAAAAATGATTCTTTTTTACTATGTTCCCGGGAACAATTTCTAAACATTTTAAGTGTCTGTTTGATAATCATCCCAACAGTGTCGATTATGATTTCTTGTTCCCAGGAGCAGTTTGGGAATAGAATCGAGTTTGGTAAAATTTTTGTTCCCGGGAACAAATTTCTATTTTTTGTTCCCGGAATTAGATTTGGAACAAAATCAAGAACAAAAAAAAGTTGATTCTTGTTCCAAGAACAAATCTAAGAATCAAAACCAACTATTCTTCTTCTTCTTCTCTTTTCTTCTTCTTCATCAACCGCCATCCTGCGGTTGCCGCCTGCCGCCGCCGTTCAACACCGCCCGCCGTTGCCGTTCGGTGCCACCGGCAACCGGTCTGGCGAGCTCGCTGGAGGCTCGCCCAACCCCGGCAAGGCCCACCTGGCCACCAGCGAGGCTGGGCAAGCCTCGTGACACCTAGCCCCGTCGGTGGCTAGGCGAGCCTCGCCCAAACCCGTCGATGGCCAGGCAAGCCTCGCCCAGCCCCGGCGAGGCTGGCCTGGCCACCGGCGAGGCTTAGCCAACGAGGGCTAGCGACGCTCCGGTGAGGTCGCCGGCGGAAGAAGAAGAATAGGGAGAAAAATGAAAAAAAAAAAAAAAAAAAAAAAAAAAAGTATAAAAGTATAAAAATTATTTAAAAATTAAAAGAAATTGATTTAGAACGTAATCAATGAGCACGGTACCAAACACAATTCTATTCCGTAATCGAAATTTTGGACAGTTACCAAACGGCTTAAAATGCTTAGAATTTGTTCTCGGGAAAGAATAAAAAGGAATTATTTATGATCATAATCTACTCTCGAGAACATAATCGTTACCAAACTCGCCTTAAGCCGTTTGGTAATCGTCAAAATTTCTGATTTTGGAATAAAATTGTGTTTGTCTTGTGCTCAAAATTTCTACTCCAAATCATTTTCTTTTAATTTTTAAATAATTTTTTTACTTTTTACTCTTTATTTTCCTTTCTCTCTCCTATTCTTTTTCTTCAAGTGGCCGGTCGCCGGACCGGCAATCTCACCAGAGCGTTGTCGGCCCTTGGCGAGGCCGGTCCTCATCGGCCGAGCCTCACCAATGGCCAGGCAGGCCTCACCGGGTCTGGGCGAGGCCCGCCTGGACACCGCCGGGGCCGGGTGAGGCCCGCCTGGCCACTGCCAGGGTTAGGTGAGGTCCGTTTGGCCACCGGCAAGGCTCGGCCTCGCTAGATCTGGTGAGGCTTGCCCAGCCCCGCCGAGTCTCACAAGTAGCTGGGCTAGCCTCCGGTGAGCTCGCCGGATCGGTTGCCAGCGACCGATGGCGGTGGGCGGCAGACGGCAACCGTGGCGGTGGCGGTAGATGAAGAAGAAGAAGAAGAAGAAAATGTTTGATTCTTAGATTTGTTCCCAAGAACAAGAATGAACTTTTTTTTTCTTCTTGATTCTGTTCCAAATCTACTTCCGGAAACAAAAAATTAGAAATTTGTTCCCGGGAAAAAAATTTAACAAACACGATTTCTTTCCAAA
This sequence comes from Eucalyptus guilfoylei, assembly GCA_016097605.1. Taxonomy (NCBI): domain Eukaryota; kingdom Viridiplantae; phylum Streptophyta; class Magnoliopsida; order Myrtales; family Myrtaceae; genus Eucalyptus; species Eucalyptus guilfoylei. Next base: position 39,654,114 of record CM027861.1, read on the forward strand.
ACTACTCCCAGGAACGAAAAATGAAAATCTAGCACTGTTAGGATGGTTACTAAACATGCTCTTAGAACTATTTTGGTAATTTTTCCGAATACTAATAATCCTATGTGGCACTATCGGTATTGACATGAACAATTTCTAATAATATTTTATTTTTTATTTTATTTTCTTTCTCTCGCTCTCTTTTTTTTTTTTTTTTTTGCTTTTTTCATTCCTTTTCCTCTAGCCGGTCATTCGCCAAAGGTAGGGTCGGCGAGGCTTGACCTCGCCAATATAGTGGGTGGCTTAGGTGATGTCGCCCTTGCGGCTTCTAGCAAGGTCAGGCCTTGTCCATTGTCAATGAGGCTTGACCCTCGCCAATCCAGCAGACGGCCTAGGCTTCTTGATCTTTGGATCTTTTATAATGACGATGGTGATGAAGATTGGCCTGCTTCAACTCTGGCGTCTCAATTATTGTCCATTTCACACAATCATAATGGTCGTCTGCCACAAATGTTTGGTTCGACCAACTCGATCGAATGACAACTCCTTCAACGTGTTACCCTTTTTCAATTTTATATTCGTGGATGCACTAATTGATGGTGCAATAATTGCTCAATGCGTTAAGAGTGACAGAGTCAACTGAGTATGTAAATTTGGAAGATAAATAATAATAAAAATGAATTAGTATGGGTTTTCATCGAGCCCAATATATCGAGATCTAGATTGCGAGACAGATTTTGTTCCTCTTGCTTTGATGGAGGATTTGCTCGATTATGGTGCTCCCTCGTCTGAGCAAAAACTCAAAGCCCAATCCGTTCCATGATTTATGGATGAGGCCGGACTTTCACCTCATATTCATACTCTCGTCCATAATCTAACTCCTAAGCTTTCTAACTAACTCGATAAGCCATTCATTTTTCAATGACAAGAGCATAACAAGAAAATTTGCTAAAAAAGGATTGATCAAATATAGATCGTTAAATTTGTATTGTTTGTAAGTATGTTGCTTTGAGTCTGATCACTATTGACCGGATCCAAATTCAGCTTAACTCACTCATTTAATGAGTTAGAGACAAGAAATTAGGGGTGTGCAAAACGGACCATCTAAATTGAGAACCACCCTAATCAAACTGAATTAGTTAGTTGAGTCCGGTTCCTGATTCCTAAAAGTGGAATTGATGTCCGATAGTTTGGTTCTTGGTTCCAAAGAGGAATAGATAAGACATATTATGTATATTTTTATTTCTTAAAAAAAAAAGTAACATTTTTTAAAAAAATTTCTTTATAATGTATAGCATCAAGAAATAGAAAAAAGATGACCGGTTTCATTAGACTAAACCAAAATTGGATCAGATCACCGGTTCTAGGACCAATTGGTCCGGTTCCCGATTTCGTTTCAAGGTGGAATCGCACTGGACCGCATCGGAACCGATTAGCCCTAGAAGAAACCACGCATTTGCTAAATTTGAGAAGCAACGACAATCCGAAAATTACGACATCATCGTCTCTGTACTAACCCAAGTCAGCTCCGTGTCTCGTTCTCCGGCTGTGACAGAGGACCGGGGGACGACCAAAGCCCACGTGTCGAATCCAGCCCATGCAAAATCGCTACGTTTCCAGAACTTCGCTCGCTCATTTTAGGAACCGCAGAGGCACTCCCGCTTCCGAAGCCAAGCTGAAGGATGGACATCATCTCCGCGGCCACCTTCCTATACCTCTTCTTCACGGGACGAGCCGCGGATGCGATCCACGCGTGCTTGAACCGCAGCCTCCCTCCCCTCGCCGTCGCCGCCCTCCTCTTCGTCCTTCCGCCCTACCTCTTCCTCAAGCTCCTCCTCTTCGCCTTCCGCTCCGCCTTCAGCGAGGACGTCGCCGGCAAAGTCGTCCTCATCACCGGAGCTTCCTCCGGCATCGGCGAGGTTCGTCTCTTCTTTTGGACCCTTTCTATGTGGGGGTACACTTAATGATTAATCATGTGTTTTTGTAAATCTTATTAATCTAAGTAATTACTTTTAGGCCTTTTGTATTCAAAATATGTATGGGAACTAATCATTTCTTGATAACCGCACGACTATCTATTATTTTTCCTAATTATGGACAAAAATTAAGGAAATGTGGATAATAGCTTCTCTTGTATTTTTTCCTTAATTCCTCTCGGGCAAAATTGAAAATATTAAAAAGCTTAAGATATATTAGTAGGTCATCGAAAAATGAGTGGGGTAGTTGTTCCAACATCTCGTGTGAGGCATCCCAACCTTAGATCGTGTGGATCTTAGCCCTTTGAAAAATTTGTGCATCTCGGCCCATTAATACAAGAGAGATACAATGCATAGTACGATCAGCTTCTGTATTGGTATAAGTGACGTGATTAAGTGATGTGATGGATTGTTATTGCCATTTCGAGTATGCGGTATTTGGTTAAATGTCCATTTGTAGAATTATTGCATCCCTTAGCATAGCAATTTTAAGAGTAACATTTAGCATATTTTGAGTCTTGCATATGCTACTAATGCTCTGTGACTTAATCTCGTGGATTAAGCATCTCGCATACTCTTATGCAAAGAGAGGGGCATACTTGGCACTGGTTGCGAGAAGGGAGAACCGCTTGACTGATGTGGCCAACATAGCTTATCAATTGGGCTCTCCTGACGTGGTCGTCATCCGAGGAGATGTGACTAGGGCCGAAGATTGTGAGAGGTTTGTCGATCGAACAATTGACCATTTTGGCCGCTGTAAGCACGTCACTTTTTTATAGAATCTTTTCACTGATAATAATATGTTGATCATTGAGTTGATACTAGTGAATGATTTGATGTCACTTGGTTCATGTCGAGACAGTGGATCACCTGGTGACTAATGCTGGGGTATCTCCCATGTGCATGTTTGAAGACTGCCCTGACATCACTAAGCTCGCCCCTGCTATGGTATAAGTTATATCTGATATAAGTCCATCAATTGATCTCCCTTTCTGATTGAATTACAGTAAAGCGAAGTCATTTTCAACCATTGATCCTGCAATACATAGCTCAAGTTTTTCTTCAGACCAAAAGAAGATTGGGAATTGGGAACTTAAATCTGATAAGCATGCCTTTGATGTGTGACTTGCGAAGGATATAAATTTCTGGGGTTCAGTGTATAGCAGTTACTTTGCTCTTCCCTATCTGAAGAGAAGCAGAGGAAAGATTGTAGTGATAGCTTCAGCAGCAGGGTGGCTTCCAGCCCCAAGAATGTCTGTCTACAATGTAAGTCACTGACTAATTAGAATGGCAAGATCACTTCATGTGCATTCCTCAATCAGTCAAATTATAATTGTTATGATATAGCCTTTTCTTATTACTTGTTCGCTTTAAAAGCCACTTTGGTTTTGGAATTTTTTGCTTTGACAGCAAGAAAGGTACTGTATCCTTATCCGTTGCTTAACTCTTTAACACTGAACTCAAGCAGTTCTGTGAAATTTGGGAATTCATTAGGAAGGTTGTGATTTTCATTGTTCTAATCTAGTGGATCTCCTCAGGCAAGCAAGGCTGCGCTAATAAGCTTCTATGAGACATTGCGGACTGAATTGGGATCGGAGATTACCATAACCATTGTGACTCCAGGCTTGATTGAATCGGAAATGACTAAAGGAAAGTTCCTTTCCAAAGAAGGTCGCATGGTTTTGGATCCTCAACTGAGAGATGTAAGGTTTTCTCGCGTAAAATCATAGAGTTTATATCATCTAAGATATTTGTGCAGTTTCCTATCAGAACCTTGCCTAAACGGAACCAGCATGGGATGAGCTTTCTCTATCTCATGAAATCGATTCGATTTGATTAATCCAAGTTCAATTACTCCATCATTTGATTTGATTAATCCAAGTTCAATCACTCCGTCATTATCATGCGCGCCGACTGCTCAAAACAGTTAATGTAAGTGGGTATTCATGTTATTATTTAGGTGCAAATCGGGGTGATGCCAATAAGGTCGGTGGGAGCAGCGGCGGAGGAAATAGTGAAAGGGGCATGCCGTGGGGACAACTACCTGACGGAACCGGCGTGGGTGAAGTCGACCTTCTACTGGAAGGTGTTTTGCCCCGAGGTACTTGAATGGTGCAACCGGTTGCTGTTGGTGGCCGGAACCGAGATCTCGGAGAGGAATGCACTCAACTTTAAAATATTGGAGCTAACTGGGTTAAAGCCATTCCTTTATCCTCCATCTGTCCAATTCCCGGACCTCACCGAAACAAGTCGCTAGACCAGGTCATTGCCCATGTCATCCAACATGTGGACAAGACTTAAGTGTTGAAAAGCATATAAAGTCAACTCATGCCTGTGAATTCTGTGATCTTAGTCGAAAAAGCATATGTACATATGAAATCACAATCTTATGATAGCTTGTGTTTCGTGAAGTTTGTGGTTTTGGCTTCACTGTGTCTTCTCTGCGGTCTCTGCTCTGCATGGAATTCAGAGAACTTTCATAGCCCTTCAAATTACATGTGGAGTAACCACAGGATGAGGTTGCGCAACAGTTCATTGTTGATCTGAAAGTGGACTTTGTTGTGCGTTTTAGTCCTTCCATAATCTAGTAATCTACTTTCCCAAAAGACTGATACAGTTTACTCGGTTAAATGTTTGAATTGACGGGGATGTAAACCTTCGAGGTCGCTTATAGTTTGAGGAGAGATCTATTGCGTTGTGCATCCAAGGTGTGATGTGAAATGACTATGAAGAGTCCGATAGTTAAGTCTATAGAAGGGTTGTCGTAGGAGGAAGTCAGCTCTATGCCGCAGCTAGCTCTACATTTTAACAATGCGGCACTTGTATTATTGGGACAATTAGTGGAGAGATAGATGGTCACTCCCTTTCACAGACAACATTATTAAAAGATTGCAATACGTGAAGGACGTGGTCTCACTGCCTTGACCTTGGAACAAGTTATTGGCTCTTTAAATTCTTCTGAGATGGAAAGAGAAAACGAGGCTGGTCAGAAAAATGAACAAGTCAATCGTCTTAAAGGTCGATAATGGCATCGAGGAAGATTTTTCAAGCAACGGATGAGGAGGACAAAGAACATGTAGCCATGCTTACTGACAAATTCAAGGAATTCCTTCAAAGGAAAGGTTAGAGAAGAAGAAGGAATTACAACTCGTATGACCGCTCAAGTGGAAATAGACAAACATTCAAAGGTGAAAAGAGAGGAAACCTTACACGCTTCGAGGATAATCAAACCGGCCACGTGAAGTCCAAATGCCCTTTGCGCAAGACGGAATTCGGCAAATCAATGAAAGGCAAAAAGGCCCTAATGTCCACGTACAGTGACATTGAAAGTTGATCAAGTGAGAATGAAGCCCAAGTTGCAAATGCATGTTTGATGGTCCACGGTGGGGAAGCTAAGGGGAGCAATTTACATTTACCAGTGAGAATTTCCAAGATGCATTTGACGAGACAATTCATGAACTGAAAAGAGCTTACAAAGTCAATTCTGAGTTGAAAAGAGAGAATCATAATTTGAAGGAAGATAGTAGGGTCTTGAGAAAGATAATCATCATTGTTGAAGGAGCGAGGGTCGACATAGGTTCTGCTTCCCCCTGTTCCACGGCATGAGCTTGTGTTTTCTTGAAAAACCAATTTACTCTCTCTTAATTACTTATGCGCGTCTAAACAACCGGGTAATGGGGGCGATGGCAACACACTATTGGATCTAGGTCTAAGAGGGTGGCCGTCTTGAGTTTGAGATGGAGACAATCTCAACCATCTTGTGGTATCCATGAAGTGGTGAAAATAGCAAGTAAACGGGTTTGGGCGTTGGTGATTGATCTCCAACATAAAGGGGGTAGTATCTATATATATGAAATTTGAGTGATGAAAAATGTATCATCTAGTGAGTAGAATGTGTTATAAGCACGTATTTTCACAATTTCTGATAAATATTTGCATGAGATATAATGTACTCTTTGGCCAACAAACAATGAAGGAGTTCAAATATGCCTTTCTCTTTGAGCTCCTATCAGGTTGTAGTTTCTCCAATCAGGTACATGATTGGTGGGTTACGTCATGAAAATTGGTTGCGTACAAACTTAACTAATATAACAAGTCATTATGTATTTTCAAACAATTAGAGACATGATTGGAGAACCCCAAATATGGATGGACGTGACCCTCTTCAAAAAAATGGTATTTATCCTGCTTCAATGATTGGACTTATGACTTCGGTCGACTAGCAGTCATATGATGTTTGTAATTGATAATTCTATAATTGTTGATGGTGTATTTCAACCAATTTTTTCCCTCATTTTTCAGGATATGCATGATTAACTGCTTTCTTATTTGAAAAGTAAGAATTTTACGTAGTTAATTACTCAGCAAATGTTGAGAGGACACCCTTAACAAAAATTTCTATTCTATGACCATCCTTTGTGCTAGGATAATCAAATAGCATACGAATATGTAAGGAGAGGGACTGGATCGCATGATGTGAATTAGAGGAAGAAGTGGCAATGACTGATGTACATAGTAATGCTTATTTGGTCCATGTTCGGCCCCAACACCTTATTTGATTTGGTTGAATTCTCGTTCCAATTAAAAACGAGCAAATCCCCAAGAATGCGATCAACGATGAAGTAAAAAGGAAAAATGTACTGGAGGAGTTCTGCAAATGTCTACTTCATTTGATAATCGATATTGGTCTTCAGTACATTAAAGCCAAACCCTTTTTATTTGATAAGTTTCTTGCCAAATCATTAGGAAGTACACCATTAATAACTTTGGAGCAAAGAAGGAGAGAAATGTGTCAGTAGAAGAAATAGCGTCAGTGCGACTTGTAACGGTCTGTGTAGTGTCCGAGTTTCTTCAGGAGATGCCCTCTCACGATCTTGTCGTAAAGAAAAGCCGCCCCTTTACAATTGGGAGCGACCAGCCACAGCACGAACAGTAGCTTCGCGTCGTACCATATCGGTATCCTAAACAGTGAGGTGAGCATGCAAATACCAGACACAGGCATCATCAATTAGCCCTTACAATATCATTGATCGCAGCACCGGAAAATAACAAATCCAATAATGCAGAAAGAGAATGAAGAGGTACCACTGCAAGAGGGGTTGGAGTAGCATCTCCATGAGGGTGAGGAACGAGTACAGGATCCAGTAAGCGAGCCACTGCTCATTTTCTGCCACGTTCATCGGTCTGCTCTCTATGGCCATTACCGATGCTTGTCTGAAAAGGCGTTTTCCACACCCACGTACGTTTGTAAGTAGTCAGTAGTTTCATGCTTTGTCTATCAAAATCGATCGTTTACAACTTTGATTCGTAGAGGATGTGGCAAAATCTGTTCATTAGACGTGTGCCGAAGAAGCCTAAGCACAAATTTTTAAGTTGAAGAACATGATAATTCACTAGGCACTCTAGAAAGTCATAAAAAAGTTGAAGAACCTAATTAAACATTAAATTAGGAAGAAACATGGTGATTTTGAGACTCAAAATGCACTCACGCGCTAGGCATTGAGCTATCTTGAAATTTGGAGATTCTAAGTAATCCTCCTTCATGTTGACCACGATTTAGTTCGATATAAATCAATTCTCTAAACATTGATCTAGAAATTCTAGGCCTAGTCGGGCCAAAAAAATGTCTACACAACTGGACATGACCTTATTTTCATAACTGTCTATTTGATAATTTGTCTTACTACTTCATGAATCAATTTTTGAATCCATAATAACGTACTTAGTATTAATTACCTTATACTAAGTAGTCTTATTGATTCTATTGTTTTCTTTATATAAAAGAATCATGAAATAATTGAATAGTATAGAGAGGGACTCGCTTACAAAGGATACAACAGCATGAGTACTGGTCTGAATGAATTTTTCCCATCGGTGTCAAGAAAAAACACAAGGAAGAAAGTACGTGTCAGAGACAGTTACTTAAGAAAACAAGAAGAAAATCTGTAAATAATCAATGTGAATCAACTCAAGTGAGGCGTGAGATTACCCTGCGAGTGCACGGAAGCTTTTGTACGTTGTCCACAACTGACCCATTGTTCACTCTCAATCTCTCTCTCTCTCTCTCTCTCTCTCTCTCTCTGCTTTCGTTTCTCTGTTTTGATGAACCTGAACAGGCCGATTTCGTGGTCAAGAAAGTCAGGACTGGAGGACAAAAGATGGGGTGATACGGTGATGCATATATAGCGAGAAAGATTGGTATCGGATTCTGCCTTGATCGCGCGAACGAAAGTAGCCCACGAAAGTAAATTAGCGCATGCAAGATGCATCATCATCTTCTCGGACAGGCAACAGCTATGCCTTTGTTCTTTCCTCAGCTCTCAAGCCTCCCCGTCTCTCTCCCTGCCTTTGCTCTTTCCTCAAGTCTCCACCCTCGTGTAAGCATTAATGTAATTCTGAAATGCGGAAAATTCAAAATCTTTGATTTTCATGATTTTCATGATAAAAGAGATGAAGATATACATTTATCCATAGCAAAATCTTTGAAAATATTCGTTGCAGAAAAAATTGAAAAGATGAAGAAATCTAATTTCTCTCTCTCAACCCACGCTTTTTTAACGTATTATATTTAATGGAGGATAGAATACAACGTTCTTTTTCACGTCATATGTGGAGAGATAATCGGACTCTTATTTATACATGTTATTAAGATGCACCTTTCATTAAAGTACATTTAACTTTCATAAAATTCACACCTTTTCAGAAGAGCAGTAACTTCTCAATGAAAATTGTACCATTTCATTAGATCGTAATTTCTAATAGCCAATATATATTAGTGCTTATATATTTATTAAACCATTAATAAATAACATCATGTGGGCCGTAATTATTCTTACACCTCAGGCAACACTTATTTGGTTCCTACGATCTAGAGGTTCGCTGCCACTCTCGAATAATTCATCTTTTGGTTATCAACTGATTTCTACAGAATTGTAAATCATGATTTCATAGTACACGAGACATGAGCTGTAGGCTGTAGGTTCTATCTTTGTCATGGTCAGCGCCAAATATTCTTCAAAGAAAAGGTAAGAAGTCGACAGGCTTTTGGTTGAGCCCTTTGGTCGCAGATGCTGAAGGACGGAGCCCATCGCGGACTAGCCCAGAAGGGTCATTTTAAGACAAATCAAACATAGAAATTGGCCCAGTACAAGATGACAAAATTACCGGCCCGATTCCACGTCATCAAGTCAAACCCCTTTTGTAGATCTTTTAGATTCATAGGAGCTATCGAGTGCCGACCCATTTCGGATGGTCCACGTTAATTCCGTGGGCCACCTCTGCCCCTACGGCCCGACCACAGAACGAGGAGAGGCACAAATGTCCGCCACACGAAGAGGTTGAAAAAGAAAAAGAATCGAAGACCCTAAAATGATCTACATAGGAGTACTTTTGTCTTGCGTACATCTTTTCGGTCGTACTGTTTCGCGAGGGCCTAGGCATTGAACCGACCACGTGATGCCTCCAATCTCATGCATTCTCGGTCGACAAACACTCCATGTGGGCGTCTCCTCCACGTCCTACGATCCATCCGCTAACATGCAATGATAATAATTGTCAACAATAGTTTGGAGGGGACTTTGACCGGAAAATCCCATCAAAGACCGGCGTCGATGTAATGGCAGGGAAAATAGGGAATTCCCCCTTTTATAATCATGAGAGGAAGCCAGCGATTTGGTGCCTATAAAAAAAACGAGAGGGATGAAAAGAAGGGAACAAGGGAAGGTAGAGTATAAAGAGGATGATCATTGGCATACGGAATCGATCAAACCCCGCCCACCTAAATCTCAATCCGTCATATTCTCATTCTCATTCTCGACCGTAGCTTGAGATCCCATGTGACTCGAAATGATTTGAGAGAGAATGTATATAACTCTTCTCTCTCTCACAGTAGCGGTTGTCGACAAATTCAAAAAATAATTGAAAAGGGGAGCGAAAAGAAATGTGTATTAAGCCTCGTGCGCAGTCTTTTCACCTTTGTTATCTTCTGTGTAATGATGTAGCATCATACTTGTCACATTCTACTAAAGTGGTTCTTATAAAGACTCATCGATAACAATTACCTAGATCTGCAAAATGCCTTTTCATTTCTCCGCCATCTGAATTATAAACTAAAGTGTTAATATAAAATAAAAAACCAAACTATACCCAACATTAAATATCTCAAACTTTTTTTCTTGTTACTAAAAATCATAAACTTACTCATTGTGGCACAAATAAATACTTTTTATGAAACTCAAAACTTATATCAGTGTCACACATACACCTAGGATTGAACTATAATAGAGGGTATAGATATATAGGTTTTGGTCTTAAAAAAGTTTGGAGCATCTGTGTTATAGTGGACAAATTTAGAGTTTTTGGTGGTATTTACCCTAAAATAAATCATTTCAAATATGAATAGTTATGGTTGGTATCACCGGCCCTCTCATTTTTTATAATACATTAAACTATCCGTTAAATGCTATTTATATATATGTGATTTCTCTGCACCTATTAGTTTCACTATGTCGTACTGGGCATGCACACATCAATCATTGATCATCCCTCGATCAGCTTACCTATGTAATTTCTTTGCACCCATTAATTTCACTGCGCTGTACTAGGTACGCACACATCGATTATTGATCATCCCTTTATCGGCTTGCCTAATGCATCAATTGTCCCACTCCCTCATTTGTCTCCCTCAGTCATTGGTTCGTACGCAGCGATTCATCAGCTCTATCCCATCGTCAGCTCAGCCCGCGTGAACTTGGACAAGGACTCGACTTGCACAGTGCCGGGGGTCTATTCCTCTGCGCATGTCCCCACACCTCGTCGCAGCTCGCAAGAGAGGACCGTCTCCACAGCAGCCCAGTCGAGGGTTCTAAGCTCCCGGGAACAACTGGTGAGGAACCAAAAGCCAAATCCAGATCCTCCATCTCCATTCATTCTTATCATGACTTGCATCACGCAATCGAGACAGCGACGGCGCAACGCATACACAACATATACTTTAATGCGCAGTAAGGCGGGCGGGTACGAAGATGCTGCAATTAGGATGGCGGGCTCGGTAGGCCTGACAAAATTCGTAATCAGTGTCACCACGTGACGCCCCACCAGCAGCGACCCCCCCCCCCCCCCCAAACTCCCCCCAAAATCCACTCGGCATTGACTCAGCACCACCATTTTTTTTATCCTTCACCTCACGTTAAAAAGTCCAAGAACATGCCCCCCTCTCCCCACTGCTGCTGCCTCAAAACCATTCCGACATCGATAGGAGCTCCGTCCTCGACGAGAGCGACGTAGCTCCGAGGCGAACGTTCAACGAGTCGTACGTTGCCAGGTCTGTATCTCTAGGCAACGCGTCGCGCTCGCAGTGTCTTTTGGATCGAAGAATGCGAAGGAGTAATAAAAGAGCAAGTACTTGTGGGTAGATCCTCATAATCTCCCTTCCTCTTACCTCCTGGACCGTTCACCACCTTCATTGGCCCTTTGTCGTGATTCGTGCGCGAAGAGTACGACGTCGGAAATGGGGTTTGTACGTAAACGAAATATGATAAATACGATGGAGGCCAAGCACGTGGGCTCGACCCCTCAAGCAAAATCTTGGGGGGCGGGGACCGTTTCGCCCGCCTATCATTTCACAATCAAGGTAAAAGCGCAGAATGGGCCATTTATAAAATTCACCAACTCTCTGGACACATTAAAGATCCAATTTCTAATGTAAGTGTAATACGTAGACCTATCAAAATGAATCGCCTCGTCAGCCCATTTCTTAACTCATATTTGACAGATTATATCGTTATTTGGATTAATTATATTCAATGAATGAACTTAATGTGAATATTAAATGAGTTCTCAACTTATTTTGATCTACCTCTATGACTCACTCTCCATCGTCCTCATTCGATATCGCACTCACTCACTTTATATTTTGCCTCAGTTTGAATATGTTTTTTCTATTGGGTAGGTCAATTAAATTATATATATTTGAATTGACCATGAATTACTAAATTTATATTGCATAAAAATAAATTAATTGGATTAACTTAAGTCCAAGACTTGACCCAACACGTCCTTTTGACAAGCCTAATAATATGTTACTCGAGGTTAGTCCTCACCACTTAACGATATTCCTAAACATTTCCACTTGCACTTCTCCCCATTCTCATGACTTTTTACCCCCCATAAAGAAAAGTGCATTGAGGCACGTTAAAATGGGCTGCAGTACCTGTTTTCGTATTCCGCCACTTCCCCACATGCATTCTTCAGAATCCGGTACAATTATTGTGTCGATTGAGTTATAAGTAAATCAAAAGGTTAATCAGTAAATCGAGAGAATCTCGAAGAATCAAAACTCGTGTAAGTGCGTCGAGAGACGTCGAATATCAAACGGCGCAAGCTGACACTGACACAATAAACTGAAACCCATTCTACCTACATAAAATTCACGAATTCTAAAAAGCATATTTGAGAAGAAGGGTTATGCTTCTCATAGCCAGAACGAGGGATGTTATTTTTTTAATTAATATAACGAAAAATTTCAAACTAATATACTTATGACAAATTTATCATAAACTAATTTTTTAATCACAAAAAAATCTCAAACTAATACATCCGTGATAAATTTATTCCAAATAACCATAAAAATCTCTAAATTAGTATACTTATGATAAATTTTTTAAAAAACTCTAAATTAAATACCATTTGTTAAATTTGATTAATACCAAAAGAATGATATAATTGGGATAAATGGAGAATAAAATCTTAAACTGGTATTTCAGTCAATCGTCGCGTGTCATCTAAACTTAGAATTTAATAATAAATTTTAATAGAAATTAATAAAAAGTAAATTTGTCATAAATATATCAGTTTTTAAAAAAAATTATTAAAAATATATCAATTTTGAGTGTTTTGTGATGAAAATTTTTTTGAGTAAATTTATTATAAATATAAATCTCGTGATATTAATTAGTTTCCTTTTTCTCCTGCAAATGAGAAGATAAAATTAAAACAAAGGAGGGGGAGACAACATGAAAAAACGAGCTAGAGCCGAGCAAAGCTAATTCCCTGAAAGCGTTCATAGCCATATCATACCGCCTCATCATCACCGTCGTAAGTGGGGGAGTAAAAAGAGAGAGGGCGAGGGAAGACCAGCCTTTCCTTCTCTTTTGGGGTTTATCGCCATCATCCCCGAGGTGAATCCAAAGTGGAGCTGTGAAGACTTGTCAGTCGAATTTAGTGGGTGGCGGCCCCACTCCCTCTCCTCTGCTCAGGTGAAAATTGAATAATTCGTACTTTGCAATTCGCGTCGTAACAGAGCAAGGGTGGGTCACGGCGCGGCTTTTCTCCCGCTCGAGGGGCCACAGCCGCAGCGCCGAAACTGCATATATATCCATTAAAACGAGTTTACCATTTTTTAGAATTTAAAATTTATTTTACATATCTTAAAACATAAAACTTATTTTATCGCATATTTCAGAATCTATTTAGATTCCATCTATATTATTAATTGAACGATTTATGTGAATTATTACTTTTAATGACCATAATCTGTTACTAAAATTTACCTAATTATAACTTATATTTTTGTACACATGAAAAATATGAAATATTAATAAAATAAAAGTTTCGATCATAAAATGATAGTTCCAACTAGTGATTCATATTATATACTCATTATTGAACGTCATTTGAAATACTACAGTCGTGTGAAGTTGTAAACTAAGAAAATTATCAAAGTTCCAACAATCTGGAACCTAGACCTTATCCATCAAAATAGGTTGCCCAAATTTTGAAAACTGAAATTTATCATGCACATCTTGAAACGTTGAATTAGATAGGTTCAAATTCTCGATGTTTCAAATTCTACCCTTAAATCATACTCACTTCTAACTTACTCTATGCTATAAATTCACCCAAGCCGATTTCTTCTAATTTTAAAACCTCACCCTAATCACACACTCCTCCTAAGTCGCAAACAGTGCCCGCATCGGTGCCGAAATGTGAAATTTTTTTCTTTTCGTTAGTGATGGATCACGCCTTAAGAGGTCGAAGGGAGAAGGGCCCTGGAATTTGAAGTGGTCCAATTCAGAGAATATTTGCTATTCTGATACAATGATAATTTAAAAAAATGAAGGAGAAGAGGGAGAAGACAAGAGGTGGATGGTTTGGATTGGCAAATCTAAAAGCTTTAAGAAAAGGGGGTTGGAATTTTGCTTTGGAGTTCGGTCTCAACGTTTCCGAGACTCCTCGTTGTGTGTGATTACGATAAGTTTAGCCACCCCTTTTTGGGATTTGCCCCTTTTCCCAATTCTTTTAATTTCCTACTGTAACATAAATTTTAAAACTTTTATCTGTATCACGAAAAAAACTTAATATATATACCTCTATTTCAATTCCACAAATGATATATTTATAATGTTGTTATAAATTCGAATTTTTTTATGACACAAAAAAGAATCTGAGGTTTTTGTCACGATGAACAATTGTTCCTAGTGATAAAAAAATTCATGATATTTGTATCACAGTGGGTAATGTGTAAATTTTTTTGTTAATATTAACCATATTCATTAATAAATCAAATAAAAAAATTACATATTGTCCAACCCATACTTCATTTTCTTTTATATTGAGCAATCAATAGTTAGAAACCAAATCTTTTATTATATTATCGAGCATATTCACCGGCTGTTTAGTTACCCCTTCTGGTAAAAAAGAAACCTTTGCTTTTTCGCCACGATGAATATGGGGAGGACCTAAGATTCGAGAATGGACTGGCATTATTTTTTTGCAAAAAGAGATTAGGTGGTCCAGGGGCGAGGAGGCGAAACCTGCCAATGGGTCCCCTCCTCCGTTTGGTCCATAATGGATCGTGGCGTTGGGTAGGATGAGAATTAGGAGCAGAATGCGACCCCTCTCTGCTTTCTTGGTTGGAACGACAACGCCACCCTTCGCTTGTCTCTTTGCATTCGCCGCTTCAAAGATGATATCATACTCATTCTCCAGTTCTCATGGTTAACCTTGTACAGGACGATGATGATGATGGTGACGATGATGGTGGTATGGAAGTTTTAAAACTCTTTTTCAGAGAGAGGACAAAAGCGAGAAAAGATGTGGAGAAAGCAAAACGAGGGTGGGGAGGTGACGCAAGGTTTTGATGAAAACGAGAGAAAGGCCTGGCCTTGCTTTATCTTTCCACAAAATGGCCAGTACTAGGACATGATTTTATGATAAAATAGGGAACCGGAAAATTGGATTGATGGCAATGGGTCCTGTTTGAGATTTCAAGACATACAAGATAAGTTTCAGGTTTGAAAAATTAGAGAACTTATTCGAATAGACAAGTTTTAGGTTCGTTTCAAAATTAAGGGAAATCATTTCAACATGCTAGAACCTATAACAAGTCATCTTGCAATTTCGTGGTATTTTATGGCATCCAATAATATGCATGTAATCCGGAATCATTAATTTGAACTTCAATTTTTGATATATCCGTGAATAAGACTTTCACTTTGTTAAAATTTTACATTTTTCGTGTATCTAAATATGAGTTGATATTAATAGATTATAACTTCAAATAATGATCATAATAAATAATGATTCACTGCAATTATTCAATTAAAAGTATAGGTAAAACTTTGGTAAACTCTTAAATTAATCTTAAAATTCGTGACAGAATAGATTTCATACTCCAAAATATGCAGAGTTAATTTTAGGTTTTAAAAAGTTGAGAATTGAAATCATAGGATAAATTCTAAATTCCAAGTCATAGCTGAATTGACATTGGTACCTCTCGCCCCTAGCCAACGCTAAACATCATCTTCCATTTCATTTTCATTTGACTTATCGAATCAGCAGTTTCGTCACCCATTATCTTTTTGTGTGTATTTTCGCTCCATCTTGGGATAAGGATAACCATGAAGTATGGTTTTCGTCCAACTTTTCATCCTAAATGGCCTCGAGCATGTCATTCTTTATACAAGCTTCCCTGGACACTCATCTTCGTATGTTCATCGAATCCAAAAGGTCAACAAAGTAGCTTGGACATAACCCAAAACCTAAACATGTACAGTACGAGCATACCGTCATGATTAGGACTCGTGCTATGTCGTGTCATATGACGCTGGCAACTATGTTCCGTAACATGTATGCCAATCACCCCTTCTTAACAACGTCTCTAAGCATGGACATTTGGTAGAGTCAGGAGGATGATCTTATGTCGGGTCGAGACCATCAAAGCTTCACTTATAGAGGGGACAAAACATTCACAAATACATACATGCAAACACTCAAATATCGATCTTAAGCTTACTGATGGATTTCGACAGAAAAGTTAAACACGGCCGAAGCTGAAACGAGGGGAAGGCAAGAAAATGAAAACAGACGGGGCGAATCTCTCAGGAAATGGCAGAGCGATCCACGATGGACCCCTCGATCTTTCATCAAATAGACGAATTGGGTAAACGAGGCATGAAGGGGGGTTGCGACAGGCACTCGACAAAGCCGCAATCAACGTATAAATACTTCGAGGAAAAGGCGAGTTGCATGTGCGACCGGAGCATTTATCTCATTTATGGTAGCCGAGAATCTCTCCCCACCCCCTCCCCACCCTAGCTCGATGAGGACCTAATTGGACTTTTGGACACAAAAAGCGCACGAGCTTTCACTCACCACCCTATAATCGCTACTGCAAAAGACCGAGAAGTTACTGCCTTCACCTAAACCATGGTGGCCATGTCTTTCACCAGCACCAACCCCCGGAAAAAATCTCTGGCATTCGATCCTGAAACGAGCCAGTACACGGTCATCACGACATCACCCTTGCCTGCCCCCAAACCGTATAAGATGGCCAGTGCAGGCCTTCTGAGCATTCGCAGGTGTAATTAGCACTCCTCCATTATTGCTCTGTAGAAAGAAAAAGGCCTCCCTCACTCATCTTTTCTATTGCATTACCCCCCTCCATATCTTTATCGCATGTATCCTGATATGATGCATTTGACAGACGCATTTATATGTCTTTTGTGCTTTCAGGATCTCTCGAGACAGTACCCTGTTTTATGAACAGTAGGCCGGGCATAAAGTGGAATTTAGGTCACGGGCAAGAGAGACCGAGGCAAAGAGGAATAGCTCCGTTGTTATAAGATGACCCCAGCGAAATCGGATTATGCTTACCGATATGGGTGCTTAAAGATGGTGAATTTCACGACGTGGAGACCAATGAAGAAAGTCTCCTTGGAAACATCTCTTCGCGGTTTATGAGTGTTTCGACACAAAGCGGAGAGCATTGCCAGAAAGAATGAAAATGCATTTGATATTTGTTGTGGCTGAAGCTATGGTTACAGATGTATGTGTGTGGCGAAATGATGTCAACTCATATATGTAGTAATGCACTGACTTAAAAACTACATTGCAATTAGACTTTAGAGGACACGGCTTCTCTAAAGGTGTTTGTAAAGCTATTGCAAGATGGTACGCCGCGTCTGTACCAAATAGTTTCTAAATACGAAAAAGTTCACGAGGACACGATTACATTTCACCCGTTGCTTAAACATCTCAATCCTCCAACAGTTTCCCCACCAATAATTTTTGACCTCCCACCACCTGATTTGTCTCATCTCCCATCCCTAAAACAGGCCGGGCATATCTTGACGAGCGACAAAGTGGCCGACATCTTTTTTCGTTCAAAGTTTCATCTCAACCGAACGATTGACGAACGACTATCGAAATGACTCTTTTTAAAAAATAATAATAATAAATTCTGCCAACGTGATCTCGGTGGGCACATGTACTGTGCATCTATCCACGCACACCAAACCAGTGCTGGTGAGTGGCGAAACATGTGTTGCGTTTGGGACCTTGAGGTCCATGTTTCACTCATTTCCCTCGCTCAAGCAACCACCCAAAACCCACTTGCCCCGATCCAAACAGAGTGCGTGACGAGTGAAGACCCGCCTAGGAATCTCAACACTTAAACAATACATCAACCATCCCAAAACAGAAGCCCTGAATGCATTAAGGATTAACCGAGTCCCAAAAAGGTTCAGAATTCTGTATTTCATGTCATGGTGCTATTATTTTTCTATGTTAACATGACATTTAACTTCTCTTTTTATAATATATAGAGAGAGAGGGGAGGGGGGCAGAAAGGGAAAAGGGTAGTACAAAAAGAAAGAGAGTACAACAAAACTCTACAGCTTAATCTGTAGATTTTATGCCTTTAAACACAGGACAGGGGACAGGGCACATGCATAGCATGGACCAGGACAAGGTTGGGGGGGGATGGTTCATTTCCCATTTCTACCCTCGGGGTGTCCCAGTTTTTACATGACAGAACAGGCATTAGGGTTCTCATCGCTGAAGATCTGAGGAGGGGGAGGGTAGGTCTGAGGAGTGTAGGGATTGTACGGTGCAGCCATTAGAGGTTGATTGTAATAGTATGGCGGCGGAGGCGGGGGCGGATGCTGTGGCGGAGGTGCGTAGAAATAGGAGTACTGTGGATGTGGATAGAGATGGTACTCGTTCCTCTTCATCTCCACCACCTTGCCCTCTTCGGCGGCCTCCGCCTTGGGCTCGGCGGCGGCGTCGCCTTCCTTCTTTTCTTTGCTCTCTCCCTCGCTCTTCTTGTCCCCTCCTCCTTCCTCCGCCTTCTTCCCTTCCTTGGCGTCTTTGGGCTTCTCTTCCTCTTTCTTCTCTGGCTCTACCTTCACTATCACCGCGTGCTTCCCCGTCCTCCTGTGCACGTACTCCACCAGCTTCGGTGGCTCGAAAACCCCCTTCACCGTCACCTGCGAGCTCTTCAGATCTGGCTCAGCAGATTCCACCCCTGAAACGACCAGGACCCGTTTTGTTATGGTGCTTTTTGGATTGACGAGTGCAGAGAAGGGTCGATACAGAGTTGACTGGAGGAATTTCTTGTCGAGATATTTAATTACATGGATTCGGTCATAAAGGGAAGCTAATTTGAATAAGAGACGCATTATTCAATCCAATCAAACGGGTATTCCCCCGAATCTGAAAATATAATAGGATTCTGATCGATCTTCGAAATAGATAAAGAAAAAGAGCGAACTCCTTTTCTACAGAGATTCAAAGTAAAGCGTAGAACTTTTATTTAGAAAAGAAAGGAGCGTTTTCTTTCTTTTCCAACGATCAAATTACGAAATCGTCAAATACGCAGACGACGGCATGACAAAAAATGACGTCGGAGGTGGAAAAGTTCACACCTTTCATCCTGAGGATGCGTTTCTTGATTGCCTGAGAACAGGCCTCGCAATGCATGTGAACGCCGAGCACCACCGTGATCACCTGCGGCGGCTGAGCAACATTTTGTGCCCAGAAACATAGAATCAGGAAAAGAACAATGGCAAGAACAGGGAACAAGAAAGAAAGAAATCAAATGAAAAGCGAAGACACCCCAAAGTCGCAGAAAGCTGAATCCTTTGACGCAAGAGAAAGAGACGGACCTCTTCTTTCTTCTCTTCGGGCTTGGGGGCTTCTTTCTCCTCAGGCTTCTTCTCTTCTGGAGCAGGTGGCTTCGGAACAGGGGAGAGAAGCTCCACTTGTCGGTGGCTCTTCTTCTGCACTCTCTCCAACACTTTGAGCGGATCTGCTTTCTCTCCCTTCACCACCACCTTGTGCGTCCTGCAGTCCGTCGTCACCTCTTCCACTCCTACAGAAAGATCAATCAAAACCAAAATAGACCACCCCCTTAAAATAGTCGAACGGAAAGAAGGAAACATTCGAATCTCAGAAGCAGAGCACTGGTCGAAATCACAGATTCGGCAGCTTCAGAGGACTGACCATCGAAGCCGTTGAGGCTCCGGCGGACCTTGCGAGCACAGCCCTCGCAATGCATGTACACTTTGAGCACTATCTCAGGCGGAGGAGGAGGCGGGTCCTTGGATTCCTCCGCCTTCTTCTCTCCCTTCTTCTCTTCATCGGCGGCTTTCTCGGGCTTCTTCTCCGGCTTCGCTTCCTCCGGCTTCTTGGCCTCCTCCTGAGCCTTTGGCTTCTTCTCCTCCTGCACAAACCCACGCAGACCAAAAAGGAATCAGCGCACAAAACCCACAAACAGCAAAGCGAAGGCAGAGCTTTGAAAGCGAAGAAGAAGACCTCTCCCATTGGGGCTGTTCTGTTTAACTCTGGTTCACAAGAAAAAGACTTGAAGAAGACGAAGGGTACGGAGACACTTGGGGTTAGGGTGGAGATAAGATTTGAGTCTCTCTCTCTCTCTCTCTCTCTCTCTCTCTCCTGGGTGTTGCTGCAGTGGCTACCAGAAATTGCTCAGGACCATCAGATCTCGCTCGCAACTCCCACCACCATCTCCACCAGCACCAGGAACACCATCAACATCAGCATCCGGCTCGCCATATCGCCAGATTACGTGGCTTTATATAAGGGGGCACGTGCACTGCAGGGTGAATGTGCTTGAGACACATGGTGCCCGGAGGTTACATCCCCCCTGGTTCGTCATCTGCCCGAGATTCAAAGCAGCTTCGGAAGTAAAATTCGTGCCTATTACTGCACCCTCTAGAAATTAGTGGGATCAGTTGGATGGAAAATTTGCCTTCGCATTTCAAACTAATAATTACACACGTTCAAAAGGTCTACCTTAGGAATTATAATGTACCCATTTCTAAGCTACGTAATAAATCACCTGTCAGCTGGCTAGAAATTAATAAATAAAAAAAACTCGACCGTCACTGCATCTCCCGGTTACTCGCCTTCTCAATCGACGGCCGAGATTTCACGCTCGATTCTTCTCGGCCTTTGAGGACTACACGGTCAACCCCACTAGTTAATTGTGGACCTGTGGTTAAATTAAGCGGCTAGTTTCATGGGATTCGGGATTTGGAGAATCTAAGTTCCGAAGGGTATAATCTAATTATCGTTTTTTAAGCGGCAATTGCAGAGAGACTTCGAGTTGTTTCGACGTCATGCTCATGGGAAATGAAAATCCACAGATTTGACCGGGTCAAAGACAAAACGGACATTCAAAGCGGGGGAACTACGAAACCGCTGCCTTGGGGTTTTTTCTGCGTTAGGATATCGGTAATTTTCTTCGGCGCAATTAAGATTATTTCATTCATTCCCCCTAAAAAAGTTAGATATTCGTCCGACCATTATTTCGCATTAATTATTTTCCTAATGGGCGACAATGAAACTGCGTACAAAGTTGAAATTGAAAAATGTAGATGAATTTGCTTTGTCTATGGGATGGATGCGACCTCAATTACACATGTGTAACATTCATAATTCGTGAGAGGGCGAGAAGAGCATTTCGTCAATAACACATCCATCTGTCCCGGAAAAAACGACATATAATAATTGTATGGCCCATTTATAATTTTCCTTGCTTTATCATATTCTAGCGACAATCGCGGAAATGGGTCTCATCTACACTACTCATAATGCATGTCATAAGATTCTAGCACATGAAGAGCAACCATTTCGCATTATCTGTAGGGTTTCCCTATTTACGAAAATTCAGTGCAAAATGCAATTGTTTTTTATTTTCGGTTTATGAATGATAATTAATTGCCCTAGCTCTGCAATATAGCAATAGCAATTATTGCTTCAGATTCCCTTAAGTACGATGCAATCAAAATAATATCATTCTGGTTTTCAATAAGTGAATTGTAATTAAACTGCCTACCGCAATTGTATAAGTTAAATTCCATCAAAACTTTCGAACCGCCATCTTTAGTTTGTTGGAAGTGTTCAATAATTTGACCCACCGTGTTACAAATGCTAAAACATTGTAATCACTCGTCAATTTCGACCATGTTCTCTACCTATCTCTGATGATAATCTTCACTCGCCTTCTTTTCCCTTTCCAGAGAAGGTATGTTGTCTGCTTTTAAATGCGATCCCATTTTTTTTCACGCAAAAAGATAAGTGTTACCTACTTTTGTCTGGTTATCAAAAGAAATACACTTTTGAATCAAAACCTGAAATCAAAGGAATGGACGTCAATATGTGGAGAGGGTATGTGTTGGTGAAAATGAATGAGCAAAACTCATCAAGAAAAAAGTTCACATGGTCTTGCAAGTCGATTGTAGATTATTGCATGAACATCTGGCAATCTTCTATGAGGCGAAAAAACATCGATAAATGAAGGATATTTTCTTAACAAATTATTTGCTTATCGTTTTATTTGCTGAGAACAATGACTTTTAGTTATGATAGATTTGGTTCCAATGCGCCACCAGACGTGTTTGATTCTTAGATGAACTATAATTCCTATCATTCGAGCTACGTAGACACCACAGACCATAGGATATTCATTATTCAGCTAGTTTTGCAATTCAAGCTTTGAGCCAACTGGACCTCAGCTTAGGAGCTAGAAAACGTGCGCAGCTTTCAATCTATCATCTTAGTCACACATCGAAAATAGCCACACAGGTCATCATCAAACAATTCCTATCACGATGTGAAACAAATCGTCTAGACTTGGCCACGGCATAGGCAACCGGGGCATCCCTAAGCTCGATATTTCACGATCTCTCTAGAATGAAAGCGTTAGAGGAAGATCAATCATTTTCATTTCCACCCTGTATTCCATCCCAACGAAAAGGGAAGAGGATCGAACTTTAAGTGCATTTACCAACATTTCAAAATACAATAACAGACTAGGCAAGTGGCGTCCAAAAAGAAAAAAAATACCCTCTTAGTGTTTTACGTACGAGGGATCTCAAAGTCCCAATAAGAGTTGATATAAAGCCTTTCAAGAACTTGTTTAAATTCTAGATCGCTAGGAAAATTATTTGTGCCATTTTCACTCCATATTCATCCCAATGAAACACGAAAAGGATTAGACTTCAAGTGTACTTTATCAATTTTCCGAGATAGGATAATAGAAAGGGCGAGTTGCCGACGTCTCAATTCGCATCGGGCAATAATTGTAGATGCGGTATGTCACGAAAACGGTGCAAAGTGGGATCATACGAAAAAGGACGTTGTTGGGTCAGATTCACGTATAAGGATATGGTTTTGTGAGGGGGTGGGGTGACGTTGGTGATATGACCTGATTTGATTTTGGGTTGAATAATTTTCTTAATTATCGGGAGGGTTGAGGATGAGATATACGATTGCAACGATCTCTGAGATTGTTCGAAAGGGTTATATAATTTAGAGCCCTTTACGCAGCTACAGTGGAACATTAGGAACTTGGATAAGACCAACACTTCTTTTTTCTTTAGTTATTCATCACCGATCTGATCATTAAGAATAATATATAATTGCTAATCCTTGCCTTTTCTTTTCTGGATCATGACACCGATCGGCACCATACGTGTAGAAAGAAAGATTATCTGCTTATGCTCCTTTATGTATATGAATAATTTTTAGTAAGGCGCAATCGCGACGTGATCATATTGGCTAAAATACAAATTTAGAGAAAATTTGTTCAAAAAGTTCTAAATCCATTATACACTTGTCATTCAGTTCTAAATTTTTTCGCTTTTTGTCAATTGAGTTGTAAAATTTTTTTGTTTTTTGTCAATTGAGTCTAGTTAGTTTAAGGTTAAAAAAAAATCAATGCCAGTGTTAGCGCCATCCGTCTACGCAACTTCAGCGCAAAAATTGATCAGACCAATTCAATTGATAAAGCGTGAAAATATTTAAAATTCAATGATAAAATTAAAAGTTTTAAGATTGAATTGATAAGAGTGCAGTAGATTACGATTTTTTGAATAATTTTCCCCAAATTTAGTTGGCAAAAAGTTTATGGTAGCATGAGTTTGTTTATGCGTTATGAATCGTCTTGAACCTTCAGGAACGACCCAGAAGTATTTTCTTTTGGTTCTATCCAGCAGCAGACGCGTGGTCCAAAAATGGGGACAAAGATTAGGGAACGAAGACGACATTTTCAGTGATGGAAGGTGGTGCATGGGAAGCGAAGGAGCATTTTCAGGCTTTCAGCAGAATCGTCAAATCACGGCCCTGTTTTGATTGGATGAAAACCCTAACGCCAACGGAGAGCCACATAAAAGCCTGCTGCATGGCCGACCGACTCGAGACGGCCTTCTCCCTACTTTGGAGTGCACGGAGCCTGCAAGCTCTGTCGGTGCGACATTTTCTCATGGTCCAAAACCCTACTCGAATCATTGGGTCCTCTCCATAAGATCACCATGTCAGTGTTTACCGAGACAATCGAGGGCAGCAAGAAGCTGGGTGGACGTCTCTGATCCAAGAGCGTTTCTCCACCTTATCCGAATTCCTCTTTTGTCTTGCTGATCGTGCTCTCATCGACCCTGATAATTTGGCCTTTGTTCCCCTCTGATCTGGCTTGGCATGTGAAGTGGGTTTTCCCCAGACGCGTTCCGCCTGGCGATGAGGAGTCTCAGTCCGTCCCTAGCATCATGGCACCTGGCGAAGCTTCAAAGATGGGCTCGTGAGCTATTTTACCATTTTCACGTCCTGTAATTGCCTTTCTAGTCTATTATTACATAGAGAAGTCATTCTCATGCAATCATATCGTATGCCGCTGATACATGAAGGCGCCGGTTTACATTATAAGCGGGCCGTGCAATCAATGCATTTGTCATGGGCCAGCAATTCTTTAGCCAAGGAATAGCCCGTGTAGCACCGGGTGAATTGAAAAACTAGGTCAGCCTTCATTTTATAATTGTTCCAGAGAATAATATAGAGAAAAGTATTATTGTATTGAATCATATCACACCCAACTTAACTCGAGCATCCATTCCTTCAAGCAAGACACATAGAACATTCTAAGGGTGCGTTTGGAAAGACTTTTGGGGAAAGTCTTTAGGAAAATGCAAAGATTTTGAGTTAAAGGTATTTTCTAAAATGCAAACTGTGTTTGGTAAATTGTAATTTAGAAGCCCTTTGTGAAGTACATTTGAGCAAAATGGTGTTTGGGGGACAAAGGGCTTTTGTGAAAAAAAAAAAAAATTATCAAAAAAAAAAAAAAAAACCTAAGGGAAGGCGGCGGCGGGGCGACCCCTAGCGACCTACGGGCGACCCGGATCGGAGCGGCGAGGTCGCGTACATCCCACGACGCCGTCGCGACCTCCAGCGACCCCGGATCTAGGCCGGCGAGGTCGCGCGCGTCGCGCGACGTCGTCGCGACCTCTGACGACCCCAGATCTGGGCCGGCGAGGTCGTGCGACGCCATCGCGACCTCCGGGGACCCTGGATTTGGGGCGGCGAGGTCGCGCGTGTCGCGCGACACCGCCTCGACCTCTGAGAACCCCGATTGGCCGTCGCGAGGCTACGCAACCCTCGCCTGAGGTTGGGGGACCTCGGCGAGGGCCGCCCGGGTCGATGGAGGGCCGAAGGTGAACGGTCGCGCGACTCGAGCAGCTGCCGCCGGGGCCACCCTCGACGGAGAAGATGAACAGTGCTCCTCATAAGGGCAAAAACGGAAAAACAAAAAATTCGTAAGGACAATTTTGAAAAAAAAAAATATGAATAGTTTTTCGAGTGGGCATGTCGGAAAAGCCGAAAGCCCAAGGCAGGTCCTCCCCTGCCTTGGGCTTTCAGCCTTCACAAGGCTGGCCTTCTCCAAAGGGGGCTTCAAATGTTTTTGCCAAACACCCTTACTTTAGCCCAAAGATCTTTAGGGGCTCAAAGATACTTGGCAAAGTGGTTGCCAAACGCAGCCTAAGTACAACAACTAGTTTCAACCTAAGATGATCTCATTAGAATAGTGGTATCAGCTCCCACTAGTTTGTATAGGGGAGACCAACCTCGCTTTTAGAGGTCTACAGAAATAAAATATTTTTATTTTAAAACTCCTAGCACAAATGCCCTAACATTACTTCCATGAACCAATTATATTATCCCAGCTACATTATTCACTCTTCTCTCCAATAACACCAAGCTCCACTCAAAAGGGTATGAGAGTACGGGAGAATCACAGTTCGTGACATTCTCCCCCATTCATTTCCACAACGCCCTCGTTGCAAGCTGTTCTATTGCTTCCTTGTGTTTCTCAAGCATCAACATCCACTACCTAGGACTTACATGAATTGCACCGCTCGCCCAATAGGAAAGGCCACTCCACTCCACTAATAGCTTCCCTGATCAAAGTTGTTCATGAATCTCCCGGTCACTTATACTTCCTGACAAGTGCGGCATAAACAACCGACTACACTTCCTTAACAGCACTTCCTTATGCCTACTAAGCTTATCCTAATCTCAATAGACTAATGAAGGGTTCTCCCCCTTATTGTAAATGGGATAACAAACCACTTCTTGAGTTCACCAATTGATCTACGAATGTCATCCCTATTCAGTGAGCACTTTGGTTCCTTCCTATGACCCCATTGCCATCGTAAAAGTTAATCAAGAGCCCCACCTTGTCCGAGCCCTCTTGGCCCCAACAATCACTCTCTCGCTCTCATAAGACTGGATAGATCACATGTTTTAATCAAATTACCCACCTATCAAAGGGATCCTGCTCTAATACCATCTTTCACCGCCTAGCAGTTCTTTGGCTACATAATAACTCATGCGGCACTTGATGAGTCGAGAACACCAAGCCAAGCTTCACTCTATAGTTGTTCTAAAGAACAATATAGCGAATAACATTCTAGTATCGAATCGTACTACACCCAACTTAACTCAAATATCTAGACCCTCAAACAAGATACGCAATACATTTTGGGCACAACAATTGGTTTCAACATGCCGTGACCTCATCGAGAGAGTGATATTAGGTCCTTATCAATTTGTGCATTAGAGGCCAATCCTGCCTCCAAAACTTCGTAAAGATATAATCATTCTATCTTAAAACTTTTAGCACAAACACCATGATGCCACTCCCACGAACTAGCTATATCATCCCTCTACATCACTCACTCTTGTCCCCAGTGACACCAAATTTCATTCACAAAGGTACAAAAGTATGGAAGAATCACGGTTCATGACACATCCGTAACCTTCTCCTATAATAGGACTTACACTACATTTTATCCCAACGGATTAAGGTGAACAAGACATTGTTAGCTACATTATGTATGCAACTATGTATTTCATGTTAGAATAATTTGATAATTAAACCACTTTGTTGTCAAATGACATGAACTTTTGGAATGGTTGGCAGTGATTTCATGGGACTTTTCATTTTAGAGGTTCAAACCACTTAAGGAGGACCTATTCTACCTTTCACTTTGTTGTTTTTGATACTTCTCCCCATGTAAATGCGGGCAAGACAGATAACGCGAATCTGAAATAGACAAACACGACATTTATAAACTAAAGAATGATTCCCATCACATAAGAAAGGAAGAGTGAGAAAGGAGAACATTCAGGATCAAAGATTCAAACACAAGACAGTTAGTTACGAATATGAAATTACCGTCTTATCTTTCATATCTTGTCATTTTCTCTCTGTCAATATCATCCTATGAGGACAGTCACCAAACATATCACGAGGAAGCAAAAGCTCCACTCTTCAGAAGAAATGAGAAGGAGGCGCTTTTGAGGAATGAAAGCTACCGCAAATCTCAGGATCACAAATTTAGACCCTACGCGTGGCTCGACGGAAACATGCAATGGTCCAGGTGGGGGGTTGATGAAATTAGGGTTTGCACAAGAAGAAAAACATAATGCCGACCATTATGTCCTTTCCTTTTTTCTATTTGCAGAAGCTAGTGCAGAAAGATTAGGTTCCTCATCAA
Source organism: Eucalyptus guilfoylei (assembly GCA_016097605.1). NCBI lineage: Eukaryota > Viridiplantae > Streptophyta > Magnoliopsida > Myrtales > Myrtaceae > Eucalyptus > Eucalyptus guilfoylei. The sequence continues at coordinate 39,681,697 of CM027861.1, forward strand.
AGATGGCCACGACATAATGGTAAAAACGTTTTTCCCCTTTTTTCTTGATCTTCTACAGAAGACAGTGCAGAAATATTAGGTTCTCATCAAAGATGGCCTCGACATGATGGTAAAAAAGTTTAATCCATGTTGTAATGATGACAAATATTCACTCATGAACGACCCATCCGCAAGTCCATCTGGCCCGACTTATATTCCAGAGGATACACGCACCCAACATGTCGATGCCTTCTCTTGTCGTACCCGTGATTAAAAAGAATCCTAGACCCAAAAGACGAACTTTCTCATGCCTTGCAACGCCAGATTAGGGCAACAAGCCCCATCGGACCGTACTAATAATAGAACCTTAAAGCAGCTCAAACGTCACGTTATGCACCAAGTAAAGCACAACACACGACGGTAAACGTCGGTTTGATTGATTGGCCATGCACGCCATGATTTCCTCCGTTGAGAGCCTGGACCCCTTCCCCTCCCAGTAACATCATCGTGGCTTCACGATGACACATCGTGGTACCCCACGAGAAGACCCTAAAAACACGGGGTGCGAGATTGATGCAGAAAGAAAGAACCCCGTTCGCAGCTGATACGATACATTGCGATCCAAAGCATGCACGCACCATCAAAGTCGCAACATGAAAAGAAAGGCCCGGACGGGACACTTAATCCCCGCCCGCCTATCAGTGAAAACTGAAAAGCTACTTACAAGATAAATGAAGATGGAGAATAGTGCGAGGAATAGGGAACACACCCGTTATTTTAACAGTTTTTAAGTGCGTGATCAGGGAATATAAACAGAAGCAGAGCAGATGCGGCTGATTATATGCGTTTACGTACGTTTTATGTTTTGGAATGAATCTTAATCTCCGCAAAGTTTAATCCAAATCCGAGGATGCTGTCGGGTCATGTGCAGCTGGGGAGTACGTTCCCCGTCGTCCTTTCTCGTGATCCTTTTCGAAGGCCGCCGAGTTGAATATGGGTCTTGCTTACCCGAGCACTATACGGGCTGGGCTTCTTGATGGGCTTTTTGTAGCAGCTTTCCAGATGCAGATGGCCCCAATTCCAATCGGGTGCTTGAAGTCGAAGTTGAAGATGGTCCATTCCATTTCATCTAGTAATATTGAGTTCGAATTGAAGATTTTTGCCGAATTGGGCCGTCAATTGAGCAGCGTACGGCCGTTTTCATGAACTTCCCTTCTCGTCTGGAATTGAAGGTGGAATGCGCTTCCATTGTGAATCGAATTGACTCCATCAAATAGTACCACATGCGCATCTAACATTATTTTTATAAATCTGATCTACCAAGTGATCTGATGAACTGTGATTGGATAGTTAAATAAGCGGGAGCAAACGAGAAAAATGAGAAGCGAATCAAGGGTGACCACAAATTCAGAATAGAAGCAACCCAGCAAGTATGGCAGTGACTATGATTTCATCAGCATGCAATGCACAAAAGGAACTATAGCATAAACAGCAAAGCTGGAGACTTATGGAAAGGAGATGCTAACTGTCAAGTAGGGACGAGATTCATATAGCCGTCGCCTCCATGGCCAGTTGCACAGCTTCTCATGGCGACCACGGCAACCACGAGCAGTACCGAAACCATCCCGATCCATCTCCCGCCCGCCATCAACCCCCTTGCCATCTTTCTCTTCTTCTCTATTTTCCTTGTGCCTAGAGAAGAAGACGATGACGACGACGACAGGCAGCGACCACCATCCTCCGCTGCCACCACTTCCTCACTTGTCTTGATCTGATCACAGCAGTCATCTTCATCATCGTCATCGTCGTCGTCACCATCAGTTACACCACTCCACCCACTGCATGTCTCCGCTTCTCCATCTCCTGAGTCCGGCATGTCGAACAATCTCCTTCCCTTCAACCTGCCGCTCTCAATGGCGGCTCGTCTCTCTCTCACCGTCTCTTCCGCAGCTGAGTCGTAGCGCCTTGCCATTCCCTTCCAGGGCGGTGGTAACCTACGAAATCCGTGCTGAAGTGAGGCCATGAGGACTCGTGGAGAGTTGCTCCTCAAGAACCGAATGACTTGGACCGGGGTTTTATTAGCATTGCGAAGGTCGTATGGTTTATAGGATTCCGCTCTTGATTCAAACTTCTGGAATTTGAGTTACAGTTGGGTGTCGGCACTTTCCTTTTGGTTCTGCACTCGAAGCATGCATGTTTTTGTGGGGTCTGTCTCTCTGCTTTATTAGTTGTTCTGGATGATGATGAGTTGTGACGGTGAAGAAAAGGGATCCTTTTTCGAACGTGGGATGTGGAGGAACGAGGTTATAGGAGCGGCATAAAACTAACTGATCCATGCTCGGCTTTTGAAAATCCTCATGCACAATCTGAAGGACTTGTCGACTACATAACTGACTTCAGTTTATCTTCTGAATCATCCATGCTGAGATCGCCCCATGACATTTGAGACGATAAATTACGATCTTGTAAATCTAAACTAAAACCGAATGCTTCAGAATCTCAATCTGCGCGCAAGCGATTATTCTAGGCGACGGCCAGCTCGATCGAGCTATCATCTGGTCAACTTAAGTCTTTGAACGTTTCAACTCTTCCATAATTTCTTGAGACAACATGTTTTCCCTTACTCTTAAACTAATTTTAGCAAACACGAGGCATTGGACGTTTAAACTTACCGACAGCATAAAGTCGAAAGGAAACTTTCATGATTATTCTTCTCCCGTAAAATTCCATTTTTTCCCTTTTCAATTGTCCTGCTAAAGATGTTAAAGTGACTCCCCCCGTTTTGCTTTATTAAAGTTTCAATCTTTGGTGGAAAAATTGGTTCCTGGCCCGGCATCCCCCACCAACAAATTTCCAGAATCATGATCTAGACCCACAGCGCGGGTAACACGGTCATCGTCATTCAGCTCCTCCCGCACGATGAGGCTTTAGGCAACCCTACCGACAGACTTCTTCAAATGATGTCCATCCTTTTGAGAATTCACCCACTGCCTCACGTTCCAAATAACTGCTTTTGCCTTCGTCTACAGCAATTCCAGCACGGCCCTCTACAGTCACATTGATGCATCAATAACGATTGCCACATTCCGCACTGCTTCTCAAGTTTCCGGTTATCTCAAATAGTAAAATACCAAGACAACGCCCTGGGTTTACTAATCGAATTCAAACATATGGCAGGCTCCTTACATCAGAGATGAAGGTGATGCTTTGTCACTACCTTCATCAGCAATCCAAGGTTAGTTGACCAAAAATAGGCTAACAACATTGTCAAATAGCCCTCACAGCAGTCATTGCAGTTCCAAATTCCCTAGGTGGAATGGCAGTTACAGTTGATAATAGCCCTCAGATTCCAACTCTACTCCTAACACTAACAAAGAAAGGAGAAAAAAGTAACCAGAGAGCCTTTCATGTAGGCTGGGTCAGCTGGCAGCATCTGGATTTGATATGTCTTCTATTATCCCTTTGCCGTCAAAAGCATCAAAGAAGAAAAAGTTCTTAAGAGGATCTCCCTTCCCAGATATCGCTTTTATCACCTCCTAAAATGGTTGCATTGGCAGAATATGTTGAAAGGGCATAAGGAAATCACTCACACATTAAGATAGCAACAGAATGCAATAAATTTAACAGGAATAGCACCTGTCCAAGAATCCCCCCAATGACTGCACAAACTGGTGGAAATTCTCTCGTGCCATCCACCAATCTTTCTAGTAGAGAATCCGGAATTTGAGATTCATTGAATGACTGCATGGTCACAAAGTAATGGGGGAGAGAAACACAAAATTATCATATCAAACTTATGAGAGAGAACCTTGCGAAAAAATCATATGGCACATGCAGCTTCTATATAACACACCTCTTCCTCGCAAAGTTCCTGTCTCTTCTTCATAACACCAAGAAGATCAAGAATTGAAGTTTCACCAGGCTTACGCCCTTCTGCCTCTTCAAACTTTTCGATGACTGCAAAAGTAGGGAAAGAAGACAGAGTTGGCAGTATTAAATAACAATTGACTTACAGTATTCATTCTCCATTTAAATGATAAAAGGAAATATAAGGTAACCAGCACAGAGAGGTAGCACATTAATTAATTTCTAAACTAAATAAATGCGCACAGGAATCGCTGACTACAGGAGCTTATATGACAACACACACAAGGGTATTAGTACTCAACAAAAGAGAAATGTAAAAACATCTGCCAATTGATAAGAACGACAACTAGGCTCAGTAAACAAAAGAAACCATTTTACACATCTGGCCAATAACAAAATACATTAGTTCCCAAGGAAAAATCAGATTAAATGCAATTTGGATAACCTCACTGTACCTCTCATGGCAAAATAGAGCCTCGCCATTCTCCTGGGTAGCCTTTTCCAAGGTGTTGTAATTGCTTCCTGTGTGATAAAAGGGGAAAAAAACAGCTCAACGTTTGCATACATTTCTCAAAGCTTGTTTATAACTTCAAAATCACACCCAGTGATAGCACAGTTCAATATGTAACAGATCATCCACGATTAGTAGTCTGAAAAGGCTTTCACAAGCATTTCTTGTTCAATCATTGTTTATTTTTTTTTCCTTTTAACTACTATAGGCATCATTACCATAAAATTTTCTAAATAAAAAGAGCGAGACAAGCATCAATTCATCTGATTAGGATGATTCAGTCATACCTCAAAACTAGGATACTTTAGTTCGAATTCAACAGCTTCATCGACTTTTTTCTGCCATCCAGGAGAAGAAAACAAAGTGACGATATCAATATTTCTGATGATCAATATTATTGAATATAGCAAAGCAACTCATATCTGCAAAGTTTAGTGCAAAAATCTCATTGTCTGATAAGTGTGTCTCAGGCATGCCACTGAAGCAATTCACGTACAAGGCTAGCAATAACAAGAAGAGGATTAACACAGGCAATATACTTCATGCTGCTAAGACCAAATTCCACAAAGTTACAAGGTCATAAGTGCACCTGTTCCACCCTATCATGCATAATAACCAACCCTGTATAATCTCCAAACAAATTAGAAAATGTACTGCTTGACATCTTACCAAACAAATATCGATGCCTACCCTGCCACTAGCTGATATTGCAAATTCATTAAATAAGGCCAACTGCATTTAACCATTTAAAACTGTACCATGTGGACTCAAGTGAAAATTTGTAAGGCTTTTGGTGAATTGCACCGCCATTCCATATACTTTGCTAATGTATAGCAGGATCAATATAGGGGTGAGTTGCAACCTTTGTGTACTTGTAATTTTGGAGATCGACAAAAATTTCTCCGCATGAGTCTCTGCAATCTACAGTGTAAAATGCCACGCGCCTCAACAATCTCCGACATTTCTCGTTAATCAGTTTCTGCAATATACAAAATACAAGAGGCTTTTAAACAAGAACAACAATTGCCTGTTGATACTTGATGAACCAAGCTTTCAAATTCTTTCAAGAGGATTCAAGTTTGAATGGGCAGAGCTTCTTACCTTAGTAGCCAGTGAGCACGAACTAATGACAACCACATCAAACTTAGAGAAGAAATCTTCACCGAAGCTCGATATATCACCTAGTGATGTATCCAAATAGAGAAACCATAAAGCACCATTCAGCTATTCAGAACTCAGCACAGTGTGAATACAGGAAAAGGAAGCCTACAAGCAACTGTCTAGTAAGAGTCAACCTTTTTCAACCGATACACGGACCATAGAATTAAACTCTATGAGAGAATCACAACAGAGCTCGGCAAGAGTCCTGCCCTTAGACACGCTCTCGTCAGGAGGAATCAGAAAATTGGCAGACAATGCCGCTTCAGTGACTACCCCATCATCCACCAGGGTCACACTCCCGACTCCTGCTAGCACAATGTTCTTGCAAAACTGCCCCCCAAAAAACCATAGACAATTAACACAAAGCAACACACCCGGAAAAAGATCGTCTTGACAAAGATACAAGTTTCGACAAGACACGGCGAATAACAAACAACAGCTGCTTAATTGAATAGAAAATTCAAGGATTTTACCTCGGCAACAGTTCCAGTCATTCCACAGACAAGAACATTGGCTTTGCTCAACCTGAAAATAGGAGAACAACCTCGATCACCTCTAATATTACACATCTTAACAGAGATATCAACAATGAACCAAAAAAGACCAACTTTCTTCACCGTCATCGACCTCAAAAAAAGCCCCGCAAGCAGAACCATAGAAACGGCAACGGAAATTAAACAATTCGAGATCTCAAGAACAGTAAAAAAGGGGGGGCAAAAAAGAGAAGAGAACCTCCTCTGGGCATCAACGCCCCAAACCCTAATTTGACGATCGTAGAGTTCGGTTTCCTGCTGCGTCAACTCCTCCCCGTCCATCCCCTGGCTGCAACCTGGACAAAGTTGCGGCAAAAACGCCATTCCTAAGTTCGAAGTTCGAATGTGCGCATACAACAACCTCAGCATTTCACGCGACCAGAAAAAAGAAGAAGAAGAGGAACAGCAGCGTTTCCGCCGGAAATGAAACCCTAGAAGCTCACACTGATGCTGCACAGAATCCCAATTTCCCAACGCGAAGCGAATCGAAGGATCTTCGAGTCTCGACTTGGCTTCGAGTTCACAGTTTCGCAGTCCGCACCAGCGGACTACCTCTCCTTCCTTTTTGAAGATTCTCCTTCTCACCCGCTCGGAGCGAATATCGGAACCCGCCATTGTCATTGACCGGAGAAAGTTCGGTTTTTGGGCCTGGGCCTGGGCCTGGACCATGCTCCTTTGGGCTTTCAGAGTAACGACGGCCCAAATTGTCCCGAAAGAAGGCGAGCTTTGCGTATTTTTTACCATGGAAAAAGGGGGATCGATCTTGAATTTGCACCAAGCACCATCCACCAGAGAAGGACCATGTTTTAAACGGTGACTTTGAATTGTAGGGCATCCTCTCTGACCAGTGGCGGCGGCCGTGGTTTGGCATTGTCCAAAAAAATGTAACGTTTTTCCCGAGAAGTGAAAGTGCTGAGGTGAAATCTAAGTGGGGTCCGATTGACTCCTTGGAAATGGAGATTAATTTTGGTAAAGAGGGTGTTATTGTGTTATTAAGACAGGAATCACGTCCAGTTGCGGAAGGAGGAGAATCGGTTCTTGAGGAAAGCTTCCAAAGAAAAGAATAAATCCCGCTTCCGCCGTGCGATGGGATGAGACATTAAAGACCCCTCGTTTTTTGCTTTCCTTTTCCGATCATTGGCTCTGGTGGGGGGGGCACGCTCGATTGATTTTTTCTTGGGAGTGCGCCGAGAGTCATTCCGCACGTGGTGGAAAAAAGAAGAGATGCCGTGTTGCCTTGCTCGCCATCCTTTTGGAGTTTGGACTGTCGCACGAGTTCCCATGACGTGGAAAATTCACGGCCTTTACTAGCTCTCTGCATAACTTTGTTCGATTTCCTCCTCTCTTTTGTTCATTTCGCTAGTCAAAAGGAATCATTTTGAAAACATTTGCTTAAAATCAATTGTTATTATCACTAACAATTTATGTCTCACAATGAAAAGGCTTTTATTGAGAAAAATATTTTTTAAATTATTTACTTTTTACGAAACAAACAAAATCTAAATGAATAGAGGGATTCATGTGCATGGTTCGGATGCTCGATTTCTTACATTTTCATGTGCAAACCGGTTCCTTATTTAGGCCCACGACTCTAGCTCTAACCCACTGAGATTGGCGTAACTTTTCCACATAAAAGCAAGCATGAAAAAGGGGAGGAGATTCTCCTAATCAAGTCCTAATTTTCCGCAACCCAAAACCCACGTCGGTTTTCCGAGAAATAAAAATTAACGTTTGGAGGCAAGAAATTTCGAATGATTGGTCTGATTTTGGGAAAAGGAATCGCTCGAGCTTGAAAAGGCAGAAATTTTGGAGGAGTGGGGGGGCAAAGGACCGAGAGACAGGAAACTGGGTGTTGAATAGTTTGCCGACAGCTTCATATGTGGGAATTTCCTGAGAAGTTTACGAGGGGGACACGTGGCGTCGAACAAGAGCAATCAAAGTCAGGGAAAGAGAGCATCGAAGTCATATAATGCTGGGGACCTACTGACAGGCTCAACAACAATCTTCATTGCCCACCTCCCCTCCCCTCCCCTAGTTTTGGTGGTTGGGCTTGCATTAACTTTGTTTCTATCATCTATCGTCAACCCTCCACAAATCCACAGTTCTCTCACAAAATAATCCCTAATCACAACTTAATGTGACATGAATTCCACTTATGTGAGACCTAACTGTATGCAGTGCTGCCACACCGCATCATAGTCCCGAAGATCGTGCCAGATTTATAAATGCTCGACTTGATCAAGTTGCGCCGAGCTAAAAAATCGATTTGTAGAGATATGCAGTGGAATCGGTTAATTCGATTTTTCCAACGTTGCAATTAGGTAAGAGGAGGGTCTGTGTTCTTGATTATTTAGTAATTTCTTTAGTTCTTGCACAATAATAAGCGACAATTCTCGTAATATGTCCCGCTACTTGTAAAATTACGATGAGCTCCTTTTTTCCCTGAGATTTTAATTCTTTTTCCAAACATGTTGCAAGTGAAGTTAAAAAAAAGGGTATCTTGCTCGCTCCCCATATGCTATTATCATATTACACAAATTAATCGTGCCTCGTGAACTGCATAGAGGAGAACACATAGCGAATGGGATAAGAAATTGATTAGAGCAACATAATCTTTACATCCTTTTAATCGACTCTATCGGTTACATTAGTAAGAACATCCCGTTTATATGAATCACTCCTCTAAAGGTCCAGGCTAAGTAGTCACCAAACGTGGGTTACCGATAAGTCGACGAGATTAACTTTATTGTCTCATCCCCTCTTAGTTATAATTTATGTCGATTAATTTAATTACCATGATTTGATGAACAGAGAAGACCGTGGCATGGTAGGATGGGCCTAGGGTCTCGTCTTCATTAAAAATGCAAGCGTGCTTAAACTCAGAAACGCACTTTTTGATGATCCGGTTTGATTACTTTGGAAGCATACTTATAATAGAAAGAGAAAAAATTAATAGATTAAAGTGAGATTTGCCAGGAAAATGAGAATGTCTGGTTTTGCATTAAGCAACCGTAGGCCTTGGGGTTGGGGGGACCACTAACCAACCAGCCTACTCACCCTTAGGTGCTGAATTAACGGGTGAAAAGGTTAAGCAAGAGCAAAGACATTTTTTCCTTTGGCCAACCATGGAACTACCTCCAAAGCGACTGATGTTTATATAAACTGTGGTGAATTATTTCGCTTAGGGCTCAACTTGATACAAAGTGGATCAAATTACCAACATCGTATTGTCAAGATTGATTGCACCGTACATCTACTTTCCCGCCGGCATATTCTTAATTTGTGAAAAACAATCATTCTATGTAGCTAAATCGGGAAGGAATTGGTGATTCTCCTGATAAAATAGATGGTTTGGGAATGAATCTGAAATTAAGGCACTCATGGCAGTCCAAACACATAAAAGTGCTTCCTTTTTATGTCACGGTATGGTTCAAGCATCTTTACCTAGGACCAAACTAGCGAGGAAAAAGTAAAGAAATGGACAGTCACATAAAGGGTTGCAAGTAAGGTTAAAACCAAAATTAGAGTGCCCAGTCCCTCCACACGATGTTCAGTGGATCCTTGCAATTAGATTTTGCCGGTCCTATTACGGATTTCATCAAAATCCAAACTCGTGATGTATCGGATTCACACGCATGAGTAGGGAGCGGATGAAAGGGATTGAAGCAAAGGAACACCGAAAGGAAGACATGCCATAAAATGTGAAACACAACGCCACAGCCACATGCTTTGTCACAACCCATCGTCCATCATCCTCTGCACACCTTTTGTTTCCCTCTTTCCCTTTCCCCCCTTTTCTCTTTTGGCTCTTTGCCATCTCTTTCCTCTCACTGTTGGCCTCTCTTTAAGAGAGCGTTGGGAGAGGGTACAAAACAGTGGGTTTTTGTCCCTTTCCTCTCCGCTTTCATTAGCCCACCAGGCAAAAGAGCCACATTTCCAAGCACCAAAAAACCCTACATATGGAATGCGAGATAATAATATAATAACAACTGAAGTGGACTAGGGAGAGCCAAATCAAGCCCCCTGCCCCCTGACCCCCTGCCCCCCTTTTTGGCTCCTCCAACTTCTCCTTCAATGATTTCTCTCCACATCACTCAAGACAACTCACTCCCATCATCCCCCCTTTCTCTTTCTGCGCAACCAAGAGCAACCCTTCAAGTGGAGGGCTGGGATGGCTTTCTGTTAGCAGCAAACAGGTGGGTGGGTGTGACTCTTCCTTAAAAAGCTCCTGTTTTTTCCCCTGTTTTCTTTTTTTCACCTTTTTCCACGCTTGGGTTTTCTTGGGTTGGGTTTTTTTTACTTTCTTTTCCGGGTTGATTCTTTATTGTGCTGGTCTTTGTGGAATCTATGCCGGGAATGGATGGTTAGAGAGAAGGGCTCGGTCTCTTTCTTTTCTAATCCTGGACTGGACTTCCTGTGCGCAACTGCTCTGCTCCTTTGCACTCCTCGCTCTTGTAGTTCATGGACTTTTTAGTCAAGGTTGTTTTGTTAAATTTACTTGCTTTCTTCTTCCTGGAAAGTCTTTTTCTTTTTAAATGTGTTCGTTGATCTCTTCGCAGTACGTTCTCCTCTGATCTTCCGATTGTCCCGGGAAACGTTTCTGCAGCATTATTGTACTGTACTTGTAGACCTGTAGTTATTGCCAACGGTTCTTGTGATGTCCTTTTTTCTTTTACGCTTTCCATGAACTTAGACCTCACAAAGAGCTACTGGAGGTAATGATTACTCCTCCTTGAGCTGCCCATTGTGCAACTCTTTCTTTAATGTCTCCTTTCTAGCTCACGAAAGATTTTTCCTTGCCCCAGCAGCCGACTGGAAATTTTTCTGCTTTATGTTCGTCAGCAATTTAGAAAGACGAAAATCTCGAGTGCTTGATTTGGCTAGATGATACTGTTTTGTTTAGTTTTTTGCTCCCTGTTTGATGCAGTTGAGGAAAAAAAGAATTCAATCTTGCAAAAGGAGAGAAGCTCGGTCGTCCTGGGTGAGGAAAGGTCTCTGAGTCGCTTTGCCTACAATCTCATTTAATTGAAGTGGTGGAGGGCTTAATGGATTGGAATCTGAAAGCTCCTTGGAATTTGACTGAATTTGGCCAAGAAACCCTGCCAGGCAGCCATGGAGCCGGTGGGCCGAATAGCTATGGGATTCCTAGTGTAAAAGGAGAATTTTCGGTTGATTTGAAGCTGGGTCAAATGAGTAACACAGTGAACGAACCGGTAAATATGTGGAAGGACTCTGGTGTCTCAAAGATGGCATCGTCTCCATCAGGGTCGTCGAAGAGGGCTCGATCGGCGAGCAATGGGGGTCAGGCAGTACATTGCCTTGTTGACGGTTGCGATGCGGACCTTAGTAACTGTAGAGAGTACCATAGGCGCCACAAGGTCTGCGAAGTTCACTCCAAGACTCCCGAGGTGACGATTAATGGTAGAAAGCAAAGGTTTTGTCAGCAATGCAGCAGGTACTGACCATGCTTTTTGATTGTCTCAAATCGTTACCGATGCTTCAACGTATTCTTCAAACCCACTGTTTTGCTTCGTCATTGTTAATAATACTCACGGTCTGAAGTGGATTGTTTAAATGGAAACTGCTCCTAACAACAGGAACGGGAGTCAACAATGGCTAATATTATGTTTTAAACAATATCTGGTCTTGTAGGTTCCATTCACTGGAGGAATTCGACGAGGGCAAAAGGAGTTGCAGGAAGCGCCTTGATGGACATAACAGAAGGCGAAGAAAACCTCAGCCGGATCCGCTAAGTCGGTCAGCAGACATCTTATCCAGTTTTCGAGGTGAGGATCCGCTTGTAGTAATTTTTCTTAGCTCCAATGTACCATGTGTAATACCAGCACGTGGCAGGCTCTAGGACAATTTCATAAATACTCAGTTCTGATTAGAGCTGGCATAAGATCCATACATGCAGAAATTGCATCTGCAAGGGGTTTATTTTCTGGAGTGGAATGACCATCTCTTTCTACTTTATTGTTTACCTGTATGTTTCCCCCTATTAGTCCTGCCCACAGGAGATATCCCGTCAGAAGAACTTGGGAATGCTCTGTGTTCGATCATGTTAAGAATAGCGGTTCTGAGGGAGCTCAATTTGCGTAGGAATGAGCTTAGTTATTAGAACCAGTGACTAATTGAGTATTCCTGATGTCTTCTTCCATCTGTTATATGATGGCTAGTTGAATACTCATACATTCCAACAGAATTAACTTAATTCTAGATCTTCAATTCTTGGCAATTTTAGCCTCTTGCTTAGATGGTCTGGCTTCTCTATTACAAATTTCCATGTGCCAATGATAGCTTACCATGAGCAGACAGATTGGTCCTATTAATCACTTTATAAGTGCAGGAGAAGTCTGTAAATGACTCCTCATACTAGCATGACTATTTGTGTTGGTTATTATTCTTCTTTGACTCTTCATTCAATCTTTTTCAGGTCCCCCATTAGTACCGCTATCTAACTCACAGGTATATCCCACTACTGCTGTTGGCAACCCAACATGGGCCGGAGTTGTCAATCCTGAACCAGAAGCTGCTCTATATGCCCGCCACCAACACCTATATGGGTCATCCTCTAGCATATATGGGGGAGGCAAACAAATTAAATTCTTGCAAGGGAATAATCCCATGTTGAGCAGCCAAATGTCTGCCGAATCTTCTGTATGTCAGCAGCTCCCTAGGACAATTGTTTCGTCTGATAGTGGTGGGCTTGGCCGCAATATGTTCTATGACCGGCTAGTCAGCGAATCGGACTGTGCTCTCTCTCTTCTGTCATCACCACAGATGCAGACTTCAGGAACTAATTTCAGCCATCTGGCGCACCAAAACTCCCACCGCGGTAATCACAGCTTAGAGCCCTTGGACTCTGTTCGCATTTCCAGTGGCAGCGGAAGGAATACCAATTCCCAGGGATTGTTCCACTTAAGATCTGAAGGACGGCAAAGGAATGAAGCCTCTCAAGTAATTCCCTTTCGCTGGGACTAGTAAGCTATAAGCTCACTCCTGAATTTCCTGATGCATAATTACTGCATATTCATTCTCATGTAGAGATTATCGTGGTATTCTTTCTCGTATGTAAACTGTGTTTTGATGAACTCTTCTAATTCAGAGTATTAACTACATCGCCCTCCCGCTTTGATTCGGTGATTGTGCTCTTTCTCCATCAAGGACGATACATGTTATACTTGGGCAAAGTCAAAAGGACTCCCATTTGGAGTCTTGTTTGTTTACCCAGTTAACTCCATATCTCAAATGCTTAATCACTTGGATATGATTTAACTGATACTAAAGAAAGATAAGTACGGCATTATGGGCTTTTCATCCTAAGCAGCGACTCATTAGTTTAAAATGAGAGGAAACAACAAACTCTAAATGTTGTTATACCTCTATATTGCAATAACACAATGATTCCTCCTACATTTAGTTGGTCCGGTGCATTCAGGTTAGCCCTTTGACCTTCAATCCATATGTGTTCGTTATACTCGTTTTCCTGTAGAATCTTCTAAGCATTCAATCTTCATGATCACACGATTTTTGTCTTCATAATTGACCTCTCATCGTTACTTGTAGTTTTGGCTTTTCTGGGAAGAGAGTTGAGATGGGTTCCCACTGCTAACTCTTAGAATGTCAGAATCTGCTATGTAAAGGAAAAGATAGAAAAAATCGCTCATCTAGTTGCTTCCCCGAATCTATTTGTATCATTATCTCGTAGCTCTGTGAGCTGAAATCTGCCTTCCTCCGATAATGTTTTTAGCTATGCACGACTTCCAGATGCTGTACTTAGATTAAGCATGGTACTAGGGGATTTAGCATTCACCCTCTTCAAGTGATCATTGATTGTCGACCCACCTAAAGTCAATGTTGCCAATCTCACAACCGGCGATATCTAAAACTACATGGCTACGGTTTCATAAGACCAGATGGCTTCATGATTGAGCAAATTGTTCTACTGTAATTTACACGAGCGGTTCCGCATTATGAACACTGCAGTGGAAACAAACTCGATAACGGGAACCAGAGAAATCACTAGGAATCATCCTCAGCCTTAACAAAATGAAAGACGAAAAGAAAAACAAGCATGCTCGACCAAGGTACGCATGACAAGCGAGACAGCGGATGATTTCAGAAAAAGAAGCAAAATAAGTGAAGATATTGGCACGGCTCAATCAGATTAAAGGACCCATTTCGACACTTGGGAGATTTGATATGATTGAGCCATTCCAACATCGTCACGAACCTCGACTTACCTGCCTGCCAGGATCAGATTGATGCACCAAACATGGGGCTCGCCACGAGCCTCTTCGACAATCTCCGATGGCTGCAGTTTTATCGATGAAGTTGAGGTGTATAGATATAATACATATGTCTACAACAGAAAGCGAGGACGGTTTATATAAAAGAGAGAAGGCCCCCCCTTCCCTTCCTCCTCCGGCCTGCACGAACTGTGAATGGTTGGGACGTCAAAATCGTTGCTTGATTCATTGGGAAGACCTCAGCAAAGAAAAGGAGGATTAAATTAATTTCCATAATTAGCTCCTGGGGAACTCCTCTCAGTGGTCGATAAGGTGGGGCAACAAGCTCGCACAAAAAAAAGGTTCCTTCACCAAATCTTCACTATCATTCTCGCGCCCACGAAATTATTTTGACGAATTAATCCCTCCCCGGCCACTCAAGGTCCGATCTTTTCCCCCAGCGCATTTCACGTGGTGGGACGAGAACCATCAGCTCATCATAAATCACGTAATAAATCACGCGGTTATTGAATCGTACCGACCGACCAGTTCGATTTGTCTCACGTAATAAGTCACGCGGCGCCGCCTGCCCATTCTCTTTTACATTATCGACGGGACAATCACTTTGGGAGCTCAAGTATATTTGGAGCCTACTTAAATCAAATTACTAAATCCACTCGTAAGCTTGAGATGATGGCTATGATCTAGCTTTCAGGCCTCTTTTTTTCTTTTTCTTTTTTCTGACGAGGACCGGCTATTATTAAGTTCGCAATGTCCCCCGCCGATAATCACTAAAGGTTGGATCGCATTTCAGGAGCGTGCCAAGGAGAGTTGTTGGAAAGTGAAGGAGATCGATCACGTCAAGAAAAAGAAATCGAAAGTTTGCAAGTAACCCCATAAAACAAAATTCTGCCGGTACCGAAATTTCGATTCGCAAATTTAGATGCCCGAAGACTTTCCACAAGAAGACGGGATTTAATTATTTATTTCCACCCTGGCGGTCGCTTTCGCCCACCTTGGCAGGAAAAGGGAGTCAGCTCATAGGACTCTGTCCAACCAAAAGGAAATAGGACGATGGAGATTTGCTCCCAAATTGACGTGAGAAAAAGATGCACCTCGGGTCTTGCCAATTTGCCCCCAAAAGATCTGCAAAACTCCTGTAATCTTTCCATCATCGTATCTTCTTATTTAGCTTCCTTCCTCTCTCTGCCATAGCCACTCACAAGTCAAGACTCGAATCAGGACGAGTTCTGGGAGATGTAGGAGACAGCATACGTTCGTAGTGGAATCCGAATGGCTCTCGCTTACGGAAAAGGCAGTTCCGATTGGGTACAACCACTGGGGAGCACGTACCGACCAGGTAATTGCGGAAGGCCCTCCACGAAATACCAATACATCTAATCTAATCTTAATCTAATCTAATCTAATCTAATGGGTTAGCTGAAACTTGATTGGCCGCCACAATCTAATGCAATAATAGAGTTAGCTTTAGCATCAGGAATCTTCACCAACCAACCTTCCATAGTCCGAACGAGTATGTTCTGAGCTGTGACCTTTCAGGAGCAGTCGCGGATGAAAATTTATAACAGAGAGATTCGTGAGGTCGAAGTCTGCTTTGTAAGGTGCAGAAGAACCATTCAATACTAGATTCCAACTGAGAAATGCAAAAATTCTTGGTCTACATACCAGGAAGAAAATGGTGAACCCATACAAACTTGAAGTCCCGAAAAACACATGCAGTCTCTCATCAAGTGACCGAGTTTGCAAACAATCTTGTGAAGCAGTGACAAGCCAATAAAAATCTGCATGGAGCTCGAAAGGCAAGCTTTACATGTCTTAGAGCAGCTTATTTCCTTGTATGGGATGCCCAACATAAAACTTGAGTCAAAGTTAGCTGTGGCTATTATATGGAAATCCCCGAGGATTTCTTGAACTTCTCAACCTCCAAATACACAGTTGAATAAGGGAGAAACTCTGAGAAGTGGCTCTTACTCAGATCGTTTATTGCAACGGCAAGTTTAGGGATTTCTAATGTCTCTTCATGAGTGAGTGTCCGGACAAACCTTGCAGGATTTCCAGCCCAAAGTTCACCAGTTGGAATTCTCCTTCCTGGGGGGACCACCGACCCAGCTTCAAGAATTGAGTGGGTCTCCACCAAGGAACCTTCCATAAGAATGGAGTGCTGACCAATAATGCACTCAGGCTCAATCGTGCATGACCGCAAGAGGCTGTATGCACCAATGGTCACGAACCTCTCAATAGTTGTCTCTGCTGGCAAACCTGGCAGAAATGAGAGAAGTTGCTGGTTACATAAATTGATAGCACAAAACACAAACAAGGAGAAGAATTCTGCAGTCCTTCAGAATTGTTACTAAGTCTTAATATAGTAGACAACTGCTGGTAGGTGCATAGTAGAGCCAAAACTACATTTTGTTGGCGTACATTGACAACAATCTTTTCTACAAGATTCTTATCCTTCACCAAAACATCATATCTTAATTACCTTCCATCTCTTATTCATTCTATGAACAGAAACATTAAAAACTGAGCGCTCATCTCAGCAACAAGCTCCAACTTTTTTTCTAATTGAAACAAGCTCTAACTTAAAAGCTTGACTAATAAGAAAGTCTAAAGCATGCACACGAAGAAAAAGAATGGGAACAGAAAAAGGATGGTGTGTCAATCAAGAATCAAGACTCATAAAAGTACTGCTCAGTATAAATATGTTCGGAACTTATCAGTCCACATACCTTAAAGTCTACTGCAAGGCAAACAAGAAAATTGATTAGATTAACAACTCGAACAAATAGACAAAACATAACTCTCCACTACGGAGACTTTTCCATTTGGGGAAGAAATAAAACTGAAGCGTTTGAAACCGCAAGCCTGCTAAATTTATTCATGAGAATTTTGACCTTATAATATATCTTTTAAAAAGATATATGAACGTGAATGGAAAGACACACAGACAGATAGGCAGGAAATTTTTTTTAACAGGAATCAAAAATGTAATGGCGTTTGGAGGCGGGTTTGTGAAGAGAAGAACAATGAGAGGAGAGGAAAGTGAAGCTTTCAGAGGATCCTGAAAAGGCTCCAATTTCCAGCAACATCATTGATTAAGCACAAAACCCGTACTACGATGCCATCAATTTTTTGTGTAGGGCTTGGAGTTGCGGGCACCCTGTAGAAAACCCACAGGTGTTTCAGAGCCACTGATTTCACTCTGCTCTGCCCCGATTAACTTACACCAAACCCTCAGCTTCCATTTCTTTTAGCTTCTTTTTCTTTTCCCGGAAAAAGAAAAATTGATTGGAATGCAAGAACGTGATGGACCTCATCTCTCTCCCTCTTCAAAATATCCACCACATAATATATCAATTGCAATGAACAATTTTCCGTGGGGAAATAATCCCAATGATCACCAAATTGTTATATTAATACCCAGTTCATTGTTTGAACCTCAAAGTTCACACTACACAATAGTTGTCTCAGTATAGTTACGATCTGTTAAAGAACAATTCAGGAAAAATAAAAATCAAAGGGATAAATAGAAGAAAGAAGAAACAATGACATGGTTTCATGCAGCATTTCCTTTCAGCATCTAAACAACGCAATTAATGATGCTGCACAGTCCTGATCAAATGCTATGATAAACCAAAATGATCATTGAAGGCCAACAAATTCAGACAGTGCAGAAATTAACAAATTAAGATTAGTAACCCATTGACCCCCATATTTGAGCACATCAATTACAATTCCCTACAGGATCAACTGGCAAATTAGTCCGACATTAATACGAGCTTTTGCTATCGATCAAACTAACTTCAGCATAATTTGAGAAGTTACATGCCCACCTTATCAAAGAAACAGCCATTCACACCTCGTGAGCTCTAAATCACAAGTTAATCAACTTGCGACAGTTGCCTCCCCAGTAATATCATCAACCCTCTATAAGTAGAAAAAATTCAGCTGCGGATACTAACAAACTCCACGGCCCCTTAGCATCCTCGACAAGCAATTTCCCTCTTCAATAGCTAATGACTTCCTAGAGCACTTCTTAAAGAACATTTCTCCGCACACATTCTTCCAGACGAAATCAAGGAAGTGAAGCAATAAAGAAAATAACTTGCTGGAAAACTCCGGAGAGATAACAACGATTCCAGAACCCTAACGCCCAAAAATCACAATCAACGCTCTTCACAAGTCCTCAAAAGAGCAATACCCTAACCTGTTGGAGAAGACCAGGCGGCGTGAACGACGCATCTCTCCTGGACATTGCAGCAGAACCCGAGGGTGATCTTGTTGAGGTCGCCCCGGAGGACCGACCCGCTCCAGACGGACGCCCCGTCGCCGACCGTGACCTGACCGGCGAGGACGACGTTCGGGGCCACGTAGGCGTCGACTGCGATCTTGGGGAGCCACTGTCCCAGCGGGATGATCTTCCTCTGGCCTCGGTAGTCCCATTTCACCCGATCCGGCGACGGCGCGATCGTCTTCGCCGCCGCCGCCGCTGTCGCCGCCTCGGCGGAGAAGGCGCGGCGGCGGAGGGCGCGGTGGCCGTGGTTGGAGACCGCGGTGGCTAGGGCTCGTCTGGAAATGCGAGCTAAGGTGGCCATTCCGATCGGAGGAGAGAGAGAGAGAGAGAGAGAGGAGGGCGTTGGACTGTGCTCTGTAGAGAGAGAAGCGAGGCTCGGCTGCGGATGCAGAGCGAGAGCCGGCGAGCGAGAGAGAGAGAGAGAGGAGGAAATGGATTTGGGCTTTTAGATATATTGGGCCGAGTGTTGTGTTGTGGGCTCTTGTTGGGCCCACGATGGTGGATCCAAAGAAAACGGAATATCGTCGTGTGGTTCACAATGGTAGATCCTCCCGCCAGTGGCCGCCGCCCCATCGCCGGGGAGGCGTCGGCCATGGCCGGCGGGATCGCTGGCGAGCTGGGTGAGGGCGACCCTCACCTAGGTCTAGAAAACTAGCGATGGGACGGCATTGGCAATGGCCAATGATCATCGCAAGAACGGCTGGATTTCACTTAACCATGAAACGTTGTACGACTTCATCAGAGGAATAGAAGTTTTGTATAAATGCATTGTCATGCTATTAATGTTAAGTATTTTGAATTAATTTTTTTTCTTTCTAAGAGGTAAAATAGAATAACCCGATTGAAGCGTAATGATCATATGTCTACGTAATACATTGTATGTCCTAGAATAGGTTCCGTTCTTCTACCTAATCATTTCATTTTACCGATTTAATGTTAGCTAAATTAGTCAACATTTATATATTTTTATTCAACAACAAGTTGTTATTTGTAACTAGTTTTGGTAATTGATTAATTGGTCACAGCTTTTTTCATGAAATGGGTTGAATTGGTATTAGTTTGGATATGGAAAAATAATTATATTCGATTGAATGTATTAATATTGTGTGTAAAAAGTAGGATTCGTATCAAAACGATCTCGTTTTAGTGTTTTAATTAACCTTAACGCCACTTGGGAAAGATAAAATATCAAAAAATTGCATTAGCATTTTCCGTCGACAAAGTTAGCAAAAAGTCCTCACCAACCATTGGCGAGGGTTGCCTCGCCCAAGTCCTCGTTGGCTGAGGGCGATGTGACTATTGCCCAAATTTGGCAAGGGTCGGCCTTACCTATGGTCAAAGAGGGTCGCCTAGGCAAGGCTAGCCATTGCTCCTGGCTTTCCAAGGTGGCCTTGGCCCACCCTCTTCGAGTACTGCCGGTGGCTGGCCATCGCTTGAGATCAGCTATCAGCGAAAAGGACAAAAAGAAAATGAAAATGAAAATGAAAAAAAAAAAATACAATGAAGGGTGAAAATGTCATTGACCAGCTGATGAGATTGAGCCATTCTTTAAGATTGATATAACAACTTCATGCTTTCATTTAAAACAACTTTCACTTCAGACCTTTGCTTTGTTTGAAAATTTTCCTTGTTTATATTTTAAATTTTTTTCCTTTTTTTTTTTCTCTTCACTTTGTCTCTTCACCTGTAGACCAAGTGCATTCATTATTTTTTTCCTCATTATGCAATATAATACCCAACCTCCATCAACGATCAATTCTTCAAGTATTAAGCCATGAACAGCCTATGCTACACAGTCACCACCATCCATCATCGGAACACCACCGTCGGCTACCACATTCGTCCGCCACCGTCAATCACCAGCGGCTCAACATTCACTTCCATCGAGTTATAGAAATGCACAGATATTGCGTAGAAGAACATACCATTTCAAACGCTACTATAGATCAACATTCAGGCCAACGACTTCAAGCCGTTTCCTCGCCGATGATCACCATCCGCGATCAGTGGAGAGCACAAAAAACAAAGCACGAAGGAAACATCGATTCAGAAATTTGCTCAGCAACTATGAAAAACGTCAAAGATAATTTCACCTAATAGGTAACGCAACGACTTCTAACACACAGCACATGGATACATAATTAGATTGAACAATGGCAGGAACTAATCTATAACTAGGTCTTAGGGGAATATTCACAAACATATATACATGTGTTTGGAATAGGAGTGTATCACGATGTTATAAGAGGTAAACAACCCATGAAAAGTTAATAGATTACGAAGCGTACATTTAGTGCGAACTCTCTCAAACCTTGCAACTTTAGGGTTTTAATTTAATTAATTAAACATGCAATTTAATTCATTCAGAAGTTGTCACTAATTTATTATGGGTTGATTAGAAACCTTAATAAAATATGGGAGAACATTTTATTTTTGCGAGCACGAGACATCATAGATACGAGGACTTGGTTACTTTAATGCCCTTTTGATACATTTTCGCTTCGTTCCAAAAAATATTTTGCAAGCAAGCTTGACCGATATTAATCCTAAACCACTAACATATGAAAGATCATCATGCAGGTGTGCAAACAAGAATTTAACACTCAATAATTAAAGCTTAAAAATAATTTGCTAGAAAGGATTTGAAGAACCTTGATCTACTAAGCAAATTAAAAGCTCTATTATGCCCGATACATCAAGTATTCTGCAAAATGCTTTTTTTTTTTTTAAAAGGGTAAGAAAAGTGGACAAATTAGAAAAAAAAAAACATATAATAATAATATAAAACAAAGTTGGTAACCCCATAGCAGATGGTATTTAATGGAGAGAAGATTGGTGAGACACAAATTTAGGTTGATAATCTCTAAAAAAAAGCTAGTAAAATGTAAGAAGTTGCTGATCTAGGTAAGTAAAAATTAATACTCAATTGGAACAATTGGAAATTAAAAGAATAAATAACGTTGAAAGCAACTATGTGAGTTGATAACCTAAAATCAGTTGATAATTTTATCTAACAAGAATTGGTCAATTACTCTAATTTAGGCAGGTGATGACATTGTAAGTTGTACAAATAAAAGTAGGTAGGTTGGCATAAAAATAGTCAAGATGCAAATCATGAAAAAACAAATTGGTATCTCAGAAAAGTGTTATTGTTGGCTTGAAAATAGTCAAGATGAAAATCATGAAAAAACAAATTGGTATTTCAGAAAAGTGTTATTAAGTTATGAACAAGTTACTCCCCAGTAATTATCGGTCATTTTCTTTATCAACAATTGTTTGACACTTATCAAATGCTTATTGAACCGGCATGGGCGAATTGTTTTCGGTACGAAACAATAGAATGGATTCATTTCCCTCTGCAAAATCACAGAGAGAAAGTTCAAACATTACGATCATCCATTACCCAGGGGACGAAGTCCATATCTCACAATCCATCCCCAAGCTATTCACGATACACATGTATTGCTTCTACTTCTGGACTTCTGTCGAGTCCATATCACATCTCTCACGCACGTTCACAACATACCAACAAAAAGCAGTCCTAGCTTTGATACACCTTGCCAACCCATGCAATCAGGAAAAATCACCGCCTGTTTTAGCGCCTGCCCACCTCGCCATTGCTTCAGTGTCGGCCATCTACCATGGAGGAAGACCCATCCTCAGGAACCCTGCAATTTGACAGACGTTCAATGGTTTACTCTTTCATGGTTTAAAAGCATGCATAGGCATAGACAACTATTACTTAGTTTTAGATGTAGATTTGTGCAGAATCACTCGAGAACTGTCTATACGAACCATTTTGTGAGCAGTCGAGGGATGTTGGATGATCAAAATACTCACGTTTGGGAAAACCAAACTTCGTGATGTATGAGGATGACGTACCTTTGGTCGGGATTAAAGGAACGGTCTACAAAAGCTCCGGGCCTAATATTGACGCTGTGCATCTCTTGCAACTTGACCTTGGAATGATGGAAAATTTATGTCGATCATGATCAGTGCAGTGTGTGAATTGCTAAGCTACGCATCTTCAAAAGTATGTATGTACGAGTACAATTACGGAAAGACCTTACTGTTTTCAGGAGACGAGCATTTTCCTCTTGCAGGACTCTGAGCTGAAGAAATTAAGCGACCGTTATGTTGTGTATACACAAAGTCCTTATTGAATGTCCTCAACATTTAATGATATGATATGCCTCTAATACGTAAGTCCTATTTCATAATTTATTCATCTTAAATCCTTTTTTAAGACCAATAGGTCGAGCATCAATGCGCTGTAACATGCAGATTCTTCTCAATATGTATGTTCTTGAATCGATAATAATTAGTAGATGTTTGCATTTTGGAGTACAAGGTTTTCTGTTTGTAATAATCATAGAACAAAATCATAAAACGCGATGCAAGATACCGGCTTCGGATAATGTTTCAGGAGGTGGTTTCATGTGCATTTGGATCTAGACAAGCTAGGACGCCTAGAATACGCGAGACATCTACTATCTTTCGGGTATGAGTCAAATAGAAGACCTTAGTAAAGTGTATCCAAGATGTTGCATCAACCCTCAAAGCGCAATCATACTAATATGGAGTCTGGATAATTAAGCAAAAAACACCACGAGAGTTTGGTTTAATAGAGGAAACTTACGTTCCTTTTCAGCAGGTTTACACCCTCCGAAATGATGCGTCTCTGTCCATTGCAACCGTTTGCTCAGTCAGAATAGGACAGCAATGAAGTTGTTGAACATATACTATGTTTGTACATGTCTAAGTCATCTGTTCCAGAGTCTTAGAAAGATCCATGTTTATAACACTAACTCAAACTTGCACCGGGATGGTCTTTTCAACTAAACCTTAAGAAGGAAAGGAAAATAAGACCTCCTGATATTATTTGTACAGTTGAGGAGTTTGCGCTCACTTCATCACAGAGCTAATATATGCATTCTTGAGATATTAGTCCACACCAAATTCAAGAATTACTTAATGAGTAACATCCACCTTCTTGGAGCGGACACGTTCGACACCGGTCTTCAGCTGTCGCTCTAGTTGTCTCAGCTCTTTCATGCCCAACATTGAAAGATCTTCTCCAGACAAGTGCCTGCATAAATATGCAGTACGGGTCTTATTTGGTCAATCACAATCCTTTAGAAACTTTTAAGTTTTCTCATTTTCACCAAAAAAAGAACTCGCTTCCACCTACTTGAGTTGTGCTTCCATAGTTTCAATCCCTCTCGTCAACTCGTGAAGTTCAGCCCTCCAGAACTGTAGAGATTGCATCGACAGACTTATAAGTATGTCCCCAGAGTACAATAACAAAGCATTGCTACATAGGACTTTTAGGGTTCATCATGCTGTACCTAGGGAATAAATCTCCTTTGGCTGAATATCAAGTGATAGTTAATCTCAACTAACTTGATTTATTAAGAAATGTAGGCCAAGATGTATTTTCCATCGCTTATAATAAGATAATAATGAAAAATTTAATTCATCTCTTTTTCTTTGAGAGATCATCATAGTTTAATAGGGTGAAGTAGGACAAATTACAAGATTTCTACTTTCCTGAATTTGATTATAGAGAGTCTAAAGGAGAGAGAGTAGATATTTAGATTACATGGCAACAAATTGAGTTACATATTCAGACAGATTAAAGGATAGATCTCAATCACCTCCGCGCTTCGGCATCCCTGGTTCTGAGATGATTGCGGAAGTCCTAATTCGTCTCGGTACTTGACAATAGTCCTATCCATGCTGTGAGGATGCCCCAGTAAAATAGCAAAATGATTCTCATATAAATCAGTACATGCGCATATGGAAGGAACAAAAGCACTTGCGAATGGAAAATAAAAATGGTAGCTGATAACTAAATGGATCAATTATATCAGTGTGATTACTCATGGCTGGCGAATTGGTGACATTTCCCAGAAGAAGAGAAGACGAGAAGGGCGATTTCGGCATCGCAGAGGACGGAGAGCTCGAAAGCCTTCTTGAGAAGCCCGTTCCGCCGCTTGCAGAATGTCACTTGCCTGCTCGATGCCTTCTCTATTCTCTTCAGTTCTACTTTCCCTCTCCCCATTCTTTTGGACTCGATCGGATCTTGGAACCCAAAAAACCAAACCAACAACAAAAAAAGACAGTTTTAAATCGATGTTGGTTTTCTTTCTTTGGATAGGTATTGCGGGATGGAATCTTATTGGGAGAAAAAAAAAGAGTGCCGATGCAAGCTAGTGAATATGGTGGGAATGAGCTGCCATTTCTTTTGCACATATAAATAAAGTCGGGCGCTGCTGCAATATGCATGAAAGCATAGGAGGTCGGTGCATTTGATGGCATAGATGACGCAGGTGACAAGACGCCAACAATATCTTTTTTTCGTCATTTTGGTCAAGGTGCGCAAAAAGGTCACTATCAAAAAATTAACTCTTTCCAGTCAAATGTCGTATTAGCTACCATATGGAGACTTCTTATCTCTATCCTTTGGAATTATTAGCTCTATTTGAAATGCCTGAAATGCCCCGAAGCTGTTGTGCTTCATATACTTTATAATACTTATATTTTCAACCAAAGAAAAAAATCTCTCCTTCGTCTCTTTTTCCATTAGGTTTGATATACAAATTTCGCACAACACCGTCCTTTCCACCCACTTCCACTGTATGAAGAAAGTAACCAATATTCTCTTCGGCTTTTTGGTTCACATACCAATTTTATCTTCCCTACCCTTAAAACCTCCGATCTGCCTGCTGTTATTCTGCTCTTTGAACGTTATTATTAGACTTCGAGGGAAGGCGATGGCTGAGTGTTCTCGTGACATACTTTCATAACGCAAGACATGACAAACAAATTACTCTTCAAGTAATAGCCGAAAGATTTTATACTGCTGTGAGACGAGATTGCTGAGTTAAACACGCTCGATGGGACGGTTTTAACTTCTGAAACATTGCATCTTCTCCCAAGTCGACACGTCAAGCTGAGCTCCACGAGGAGATTCTAGCAAAACCCATGAAAGGTCGACGCGTGCGCGTTGAGGTGACCTTCCTCAGGGAGCAAAAGTCAAAATGTTCCCGAAGTCCATCATTTTCGAGTTGAATAAAAAGGTGAAACGAATCTCCCCACTAAGTTTCATTCTGCTTTTTGGAAGGCGAGAAGATCGAGTTTCACACGGTGGCCCACCACTTTGTGCACCGGTGCTCTATCCTCGGACATTGAGCTCCCTTCTCCATGACATGACATGACTGTGATGCAAACCACCCTTCTGCGAGAAGTCTGAATGAGCCCTTGTTATTTGCCTGAGGATTGACAAGTATGCCAAAGATGAAGAAGGATCAGTATGCCCAAGACGTGATCGGGACATGTAACAGATCCTTGATTATCCTGAATGTTTATACCACTGCGCACTGGAACTTGCGGGGAAAGAGGTTACAAACCAGCATTCTAGGGTAAGATTTTCACGTCTTATCTGGAATGCTAAGATACATTCTTCAAAAACCATCTTTTGATCCCAACAGCTAAGTTGAAAGCAGATTATATGCTTTTTATAGGTTGTCAACACGATAACAGACCCTCGATAAACACGTTACGATATTGTTGATACATTTTGGTCCACACTTGACCACATAGCAGACGCTTATAGCCACTCAACCATGTACAATCTTTTCCAGACAGCCGTGGGTAAGCTCATCTCTCTAATCCGAACATTATCA
The DNA here is from genome assembly GCA_016097605.1 of Eucalyptus guilfoylei. NCBI lineage: Eukaryota > Viridiplantae > Streptophyta > Magnoliopsida > Myrtales > Myrtaceae > Eucalyptus > Eucalyptus guilfoylei. The sequence continues at coordinate 39,707,982 of CM027861.1, forward strand.
ATCCCTTGTCGAGACGTCATTTGCCCAGATTGATTAACCAATCTCTTTTGTCCGTTATGTTATTTGAGTTGACATCATCAAACGATGCTTTCTATGTACAGTCTCCTCTACTGACTTTTCCTCTCTTTGCGGAGTTGATACGCAGGCAAGGAGCAATCGACACGTTCGACCTCTTTGCCGAGGAAAGTTCAGGTGGCTCGTGGAAAAAGTGGCGCCACTTTCAGTGGAATCAAAGCATGGGTATCGACATGTCGTCCTTGTGGGGCAAAGCTCCTTTCATGAAGTTCCATCGACATATCTTTTCTTTGATTGGCCGACCCCAGTTATGTGATAAAGAAGGACATTGCCTTTATTAATATCTTCTCACTTTCGTTTCCCACGATTTCGGCCCGGAGGACACGGGAGCAACAGTATAATTGAGGCATGAAGACTAGGGAGAATGCGACCCCAGTCCTGTTAGGCCGCTCCACGTCTTTGTCAGGTCGGTCAATCCAATCGACATCAACGTACTCTTGCATCGTCAGCCCCGACCTCTTGCTTGCACGGCAATATTGGGAGGGGTGTAATGGGACCCGAAGCAAACCCTAGATGATTTCATGTTATTCGTTAATGCCAAATTAATTTCTAGCAGGACATGTGACATCGTTCCCTTCTAGAAAATAAAGTCCTCGTTTCGTTTGTAGACCAAGTGGCAACATGTGGCTTATGTTTAGCACGATGAACATCAACTTGCTTTGCCTCGAACTGAAATGAAGCAAATAGACTGAAGAAATGAGAGAGAAAAAGGGGCTAATAACATCAACCGGGTCTACAACAGTTATGGAATCAACGCGACATGCGTGTACGCTTTCTCGACTACTTCAGAGCAGTGTATCGTCGCACTAACAAAGTAGATCATAAGCGTTCACGTATCTAAACCTAGTCTTCTTCGGAGCCTGCTTACGATCCGCAGACACCGACAGCACTAACCATGAGAAAACGAACCCGCAAGTACTAATGTTAACAGACACCGACGAAGAGATTGAGACAGGGAAACGTCGGCTGCAGACCAAAAACCGGAGTGCCCGCCTACGCGCCTATCGCTGCAGCTACCCGATCAGCCGGTGTAGATGTGGACGCCGATGACGACGAGGAAGATGGTGACGAGGCCGAAGAAGATGACGGCGTGGACGATGACGGAGGCGCCGCTGGTCTGCATGTTGCCGAACTCGACCACCCGGTGGCGGCCCGGGATCTGGAACAGCAGCCCCGGGCTGAGCAGCACGAACAGCACCACCGCTATGATCACCGGTCCCCAATCCCCCATCGCTAGAGAACCTCTAAAGAATGCTTATGTCCCTGCGCCTAGATTTCTTCTGCGGCCTTTGGAGAGCGAACGAGGAGAGACGAAGAGGAGCGGACGGGCGACTGGTTTTGAATTTTCGAAAGTGTGCGTGGAGGGAAGTGGACGCTTGTCGGGCGGGACAACTGCCCGGTACCGGAGCGGACGTGTCGCTCTTGCATCGACGACGGTCCCGATTTCCTAGGTTCGCTCCCACCGCGACGTGGGGGGACTCGTTGGCGGCCCAGCTTGGCTTGGTAATGGCCCATGGCCATTGTGAAACTACTGTTTTGGGCTCTGAGATTATCGGCTCAATGGACATGGAGGTCGGAGAATAACCAAGTTTTACAATTATCCGGAAACCATTTTCCCAAAAAAAACAGAGAGAGGGAGAGATCGGCTTAATCGCTTGTAAAAATTAATAAAAGAAAAATATTTTCATCGTTGATAAAAATATTTAGATATAAAATGTTATCGATGAGAACGTTTTTTTTTTCATTGGCTAATTGCTTCAAGCAATATGAGCGATATTTTTTAGAATTATTCATTATCCGTGAAATAAACTAACCTTATTCGTCGCTTTTCTTCGAAATTTGGAGCTCATCAATGCAAAACACATACAATGTACATATTCAATCTTCTAGAAATTTGCCACTTCTAGTTTTAAATTACTATTTTCACTATATGTAAGCATGCCATAAGATTTGCGATGTGTGATGCTGCACTATGACTTTTTGAATTCTCATGTCTCTCTCCCCTCTTTTTTCTTTTTTGTAAATAATGCAAGTATGTACTATGTTCGCCTAAATAGTTCAAATAAAACAAGAAACCCCATAAAATAAAAAAGGATAGTTTATTGAAGATTCAAATTCCCATATGAAAGGGTAATGCTTTTTCAGAATTTATTCATTGCATTTATGCCTTGTAATTATAGGGAAATTTATCATGGTGTATATAGATATTTTTGCAAGTTTTCTATATGGACATATTCTATCGTTGACTCTTTTATAAAATTCTATAATAGTTATTGCCATGCGTCCTCATGAGACTTGAGCACAGCATTTATTTCGCATCGGATACCAATAATCCTTCCTTTTGAGGGAATTTTAGGGAAATGTTGACCATTTACAGTAATGTGTTTATATCAAGAAAAGCAAAAAAAAATAAAAATATATTAACCTTGTTGTATTGAACCAATTCAGTCATACAATATTTAATCGAGTCAATTTAATTATAATTTTTCACATTAACACTAATTTAGTCTCTTAGGTTGTAAATCACTAACGTGAATGTCATCCGTTTTTATATGATATAACTAACACTAATGTTGACATTTTTTAATAATGTTTTAATAATTTTTTCTTTTTCTTTTTATCGCTGGCTAGTCAGCGTGGCCTCACCTAAGCAAAGGCAAGGTCAACATCAAAAGGCACAAGAGTCGAGACAATTCACACCATGGCAACCCAAAATCGAAGAAATGGGAGAAGAACCGTGCTCTCACCATTTGTGGGTGCTTAGCTTGCACCAACCGGTGGAGGAGCTTCCTTCATAGAAGTCTTGGAGTAGGGAGACGAGACGATGAACACATACGGATGTCAAGACCTTATCTTTTGCCAGATTCGGTGAGGGGCCGTAGCACCTAGACGGCGGCAAAAAGAAAAAGGAAACAAAAAATAAAAGAAAAAAGCAAAAAAAATCAAAAAATAATTAGAATATCAATTAAATATGTCAATGTCATACTGACACTGCTATACAAATATTTAGGATTAAATTAATCCAATTAAAAGGTTTAAGAGTCAATAAGTATCAACATAATATGTTTATGACTTTTTTTGTACTTTTTCCACATTTATTTCATAAGTTCTTTTCAATGCAAATTTTTTTTTTTTTTTTTTTTTTTACTATTATTATGTATTTTCTTATAATTTGGAAGTCAATTACTATTATTACGTAATTTCAGTTAAGAAATATTTTAGTATTCCTTCCAATCTCTCTCTCCTATCACAAGCGTTTTTACTAGATCCTCTCGTTGCGGGGGTAAGGCATCCAGTGAAAATGGTAATGGGCTGGTCTCGTTTCCAAAGGAAAGAATTGTTGGCCCTGGGATTCACCATCATCAGGTCGCTTAATGCTCGCTTAATTGACAAATGCAGCCTGAAAAAAAATGCATTCCGTATTCCTACGCCCCCAAGGCATGCGCACGCGCGATCGAATTAATGCGAGGAATTGTACCGGACTGGATTGAAGACCTAGTAATTATATTATGCAATGATTGATTGTCACAACCATAAACAATCATTAAACCAACTCATAGTCTCTCTGTTGTGAAGATTATTCTAGATTAAAATATTTTAGTCGTCTAGAGACGTGGAGAATTTCAACTCCACCCCTTGAATAAGCACGGAATTTGTTCCTTTTTCTTTATTCTAATCTTTATTTAATCATAGGCAAACTATTCATTGACGAAAAAAAAATATTATTTATATTTTTTAGTGTTACGTGCTTCACATGAGGCCACCCTACTAAGATAGGTCTCCAATTTTTTCGAAGACAATATATAGCTTTTACTCTTGAAACTGATCTAAAATGATGCAAGTTCTAAGCTATATATATCAAATTCCTGAAAAAAATAATGGAGAAAGAAGAAAGCTGTGCAAAGCTATGCAACAATCCTTCGTGCACTTTTCTTTGACAATTAAACAAATAATAAATTTACTTATGACCGTGTCATGTGAAAACAACAACCTTTCTAAATCAAATTCATCGGGACGAAGAAAAAAGAGGGGGAATGCTCCTATTCTCTCCATCCGTTTCCTTCTATGTAAGACGAAGACATCGTCAAAAAATTGTGGACCTTTTCGACCAAAAAGCAAATAAATCGTGGACCAAAAAAAGGGGAGGAATTTTATTTAAGCGCGTAAAAGAAAATCAACCTTATTCGATCGAAATAAGCTCGTCTCAGGACCTCAGAATCCTCGAAGCTCGGAATTTCTCCCCGCATCGCTTTTCGCGTGTCTTTTATTTTTTTATTTTTAACTTTTTTCCTTTTGGCCAGCGAAATTCCCCCATTTTTGTTGGAGGAGCATCGCCTCGTAATAAAAATCGGCGACGACGTGTCGGCTTCCCATTGGCCCACTTCCAATAGAATCGAAAATTTCATTGTCCCCCGCACGCGTCCCCTTCTTTTTGGGTCCGGTCCTCCTCCGCTCGTCTTCCCCCGGTCGCTCCATTTTCCCGGAAAACCAGGGAAAGTTTCGATCGGAATCGCCGGGCCGGACTAGTTTTCCGGGAAAATCCATCCTCGTTCCTCCCCAATTCCGGTCTCCTCCGGGGGAAACCGAGCTCCCTCTTCTCCCTCGTTCTCGCGAGCAGGAGAGGGACAATATTATCGCTTCGGGCGATTGAGCTTCATGATGCCTCGCTCTCATTCATAGTCGATTGCGTTCGAGATTTCCATCTTCGGCTCAATCGATATTTTCCGTCGTCGGAGGAACTGACATCGTTTTTTGTCGGTTCGCGTTCTTCCCCTCTTTTTTTTTGGTTCTTTGAATTCAATTTGAATTTCCTTTGTCGGGGTTGGGAAGCTCTCAGTTCGTATGATTTTGTCTTTTTTTATGGAGATTGACCGTGCTTTTTGTTGCAGGAATTTTCTGGAGGAGGAGGAGGAGGATTGGTGGGGATAATTTGTGAAGATGGCTAGCCAGAGCGGGTCGTCGCGGAGGAGCGTGACGCTGTCGAGCTTGTCGCAGGGGAAGAAGAAAGCTTCCGAAAATGGAGGACGAGGATTCGACGGCCCCCGGAAATCTCTTCCGTCTTCTCGTTCCATGTACTTCCAATCATCCTTCCTGCGATTCTTCTTTTGCCGTTTGGTTTTTCTCGCGTTAAATATACGGTTTACCTTATAGAGCAGTTGAGATTCGGTTCTTGTGTGCGCCAACATGCGGGATTGATTATACTATGTGAATTCGCATTGAAAAAAAAATCATTGGTCTGAAAATCGGGACTAGAGACATTTCGTCCTCGTGGTTCTGTTGCTGCGTCGTTCCCTCGAGACCGACGGTTGAGAGAGCGAAATTTGTGATTGTTTCTGTTTCGGTCCATGTCTTGTAAGTCGGGGATATGTCTACCTTCAGTCATTGGGGTATAGAAATACTTAAGCTACAAATCCTCCTGGTCAGAAACTTCCGTGCTAGTTTATGCCACCCTTTTGCCCATTTTTCAAGTTTGCTCGGAAGTTTCTATTTTGTATAAGAAAAATAAAGTGTAGCGCCACCTTCTCCCGGAAATTTGGACGAGCCTATAAACAGGATCACTTTTTTCTGTTTCACTTAAAACGTGAAAGAGCCGATGATGTATCTCTGCAGCCGAACTGAAAAGAGAAGGGGAAGGCTTTCCAGGTGTGGAGGTCTTTTGGCATTGAAATTTGCTTCTAAATGATGCATCTTTTTGGTAACTTAAGTTGTGGTCTTTGCATAATCAATTCACGTGGAAGGTCCTTTGACTGAAGGGGCATTATTGTTACTATTATTTTTACTTTTGCCTATTTTCTCCAAATCATTAGATAAATGTCTTTCCTGGCCTTTTGTTTTTACACGTTAACATATGCGTGCGAAAATAACAAATGTCAATAAGGGCAGTTTTGTTTGTTCAGAGGATGCATAATATGTTTTTCTTGTATGCATATAAGAGCAATGGATTTTTTTTTTTTTTTTTTTTTTTTTTTTTTTGGGGGGGGGGGGGGGGGGGGGGGATAGGATCAGGCGCATGGGAGGACTCTCTTGGTCTCTGCTCGTGAATGTTCATCTGAGCATGTTCACAAGTGCCATATCTACAGATTTTGAGGCTAAAACTAAATTTTAATTTCCTAGTACTGTATTTAAGCTTGTTTGGTTCCAGGGGATTGACTGGAGAGCGCACTGTGAAGAGACTGAGGTTGTCAAAGGCCCTAACAGTACCTGAAACTACAAGCCTTTATGAGGCTTGCCGCAGGATGGCAGCTCGCAGAGTTGATGCTTTGCTGCTAACTGATTCCAATGCACTACTCTGTGGTATTCTTACAGACAAGGTTTGATGTTTGTAACTAGTAACTTCATTCTTGTGCTTAGCACCATTCCTGATTTAAGACCAATATTGCTTTTATTTGCCTTTGTTTGCTGAAGGATATAACAACAAGAGTTGTAGCGCGGGAGTTGAATCTTGAGGACACACCTGTTTCTAAAGTAATGACTCGGAACCCGACATTTGTTCTCTCCGACACCCTAGCTGTTGAGGCACTTCAGAAGATGGTGCAAGGTTAACAACAATCATAGGAACAAATGCTGTCTACTTTAGTTTTATTATTGCTTTATATGTTGAAATCAGGATATGGTCCTGATGCTTCTGGCTGCAGGAAAGTTTCGACATTTACCTGTTGTGGAGAATGGGGAGGTCATTGCTTTGCTTGATATAGCCAAATGCTTATACGATGCTATTGCTCGTATGGAAAGAGCTGCTGAAAAGGGAAAAGCAATTGCTGCTGCTGTAGAAGGGGTTGAAAAAAATTGGGGGACATCTGTCTCTGGTTAGTGCTGAATATTATTTCTGATGTCTTTGTTTTTTTCCTACGTACTTTATCTGAATATATTGTGTACAACACAGGCCCCAACACATTCATCGAGACACTCAAAGAGCGAATGTTTAGGCCCTCTCTGTCCACAGTCATTTCTGAGAATTCAAAGTAGGTAATATCTCCTTTTGCTTTTTCGATTGAATATCATCTTCATTTATTGGACTATGATGTATTGAAAGCTTAAGCTTCTTCTAATAGATGTTGGCATTTTTCAGATTGGTAACAGTTTCACCAACAGAGACGGTCTTAGAAGCAGCCAAAAAGATGCTTGAATCCCGATTAAACTCAGCGGTTGTGACTGTAGAAAATAAACCAAGGGGAATTCTAACGTGAGTTGGTTTTGTTTTAAACTTTTTCTTTTCCACGAAATAGAAAGAAGTGACTTTTATGAACTTGTCTTTCAGTGTGAATTAAGAGTTATCTCGTAACATATCCAACGCAGTGACGATTCTTATGGGAATAACTTTTGTGTTTGTTTCAGTTCAAAAGATATATTGATGCGAGTAATAGCTCAAAGTCTTCCTCCAGATTCCACTCCTGTGGAGAAGGTACTTGTTTTGTTGAGATGGGAGAGTGCATTCTCAAATGATTTGACTAATTAAGTTCATTATCTATTTTAGACCTGTTCTCTACTATGTAGCTTGGAAAAATGTAAAAATTTAATCATGTATAGAGAAGAGCTCAAATTGATATGCATTGGGACTCGTGTGTGCTTAATTGTGGTTATTAAGATTTCCTTTTTAATTGCAGGTCATGACTCCAAATCCAGAATGTGCAACGGTTGACACTCCTATTGTTGATGCCTTACACACCATGCACGATGGAAAATTTTTACACCTTCCAGTGGTAGATAGAGGTGATTGACATTGAATTAGGAGTCAGCAGATGCTTGTTGGTTTAGGTGGATTATTCATATTTTCTAATGAAATGATTGATTGGAACAGATGGAAATATTGTCGCCGTGGTGGATGTCATTCACATAACTCATGCTGCTGTTGCCACTGTGAGTTGAATTTCTAGCTAGGGTGTTCACTTCTTCTTTTGCATTAAGCCTTGTGCGGGTTAGCTGCATAATAACTTTTTCTTCCCCTATGATTTTCAAAAAGCAAATACCTTTTCATAGGCTGTCAAGTTTATTTGTATTACTTTTAACTTTCATTAAGAAGTAGAACAGCTTTAGATTTGATGTTTTTTATGGCTTTAATATACCTCTTGATATTGCATGGGCCTGCAATGCACTGGGTAATTAGATTGCAGTATGCCATATTGCTTTTATCTGCTGCGACTTCTTGATTTTAGGATTCTCTTTCAGTGGGTTGCTATTCTATAAAACTTCATGGAGCAGAATTCGTACTCCCTGATTCGAACTAAGCATCATGTACAGTGTTGGGGCTTTTCATCGGTCATTTGTTTTGTGTTGAAACTGGACTGAAGAATCCTGAGAAAATGGCCCCTTCTCTTTGATGTGTCCTTTTTCTCTTATTAAGATTCTTCATGAGGCTTTTTCCATGTTCTGTTTACTACTTACTAGTCTTTCAAGTTTAAAGCTTTTGTCTTTTTGACTAGGTTGGAAGTTCTGCTGGAATCAACAATGAGGCTGCAAGCACAATGATGCAGAAGTTTTGGGATACTGCTATGGCTGCTAGTCCAACAGATGATGAAGAAGAAACTAGAAGGTAATATGATATGCCCAATTTTTACGACGAGACTCTTCTTCACGGGGATGCTTCTATGGCCTGCTTTTGCAACTGTTGTTTACTTACCCCACCAAGTGACATCTCAGTGAAGGTTCCATGAAGTTAACTTCCGATGGAGGAGACATTGGGAGATCATTGTCCTATTCATCAACCCAACCAAATTCATTTACCTTTAAGATTGAAGATAAGAAGGGGCGGATGCATAGATTTTCTTGTGGTAAATACTTCCATCTTGCTTAGGTTTCTTGGGAAATTGCTATGATTTTTACCTTCTTTTTCCTTAATGTGGTGTATTTGCCATTAATTCTTATAATGGTGCATCCTGTTGGTTTAGATGAAGTACTCACCCTGAAATTTTAACCATTAAAAAATTATTTTGAAGTGATAGTCCTGCTCTGCAATGGGAGAATCCCTTTCTTCTCTAAAAAATTTTATGCAACATATTTATTTTGTTTTAGCAGAAATGTTTTTCATGGTTGTTTAAGTATTGGTCTTCAGTTCAGATGCCTGTAGTTACTATTTCAGACTTTTATGAAATTGTGAGTATCAACTTTTGGGAGTCTTTATACATTTGAGACATTTGAGAGAATGTGTTCTTCCATCATCGGTGATGACTGTTCTAATGCAAAACTGTTCTCCCGACATTAAGATGTAGTGCTGCGTTCAATTGACTTTTCCCTTTGTTTCATGTTGTTTGATATCAGATGCTCAAAGGATGACAGATATTATAACATCAATTGTCCAAAGAGTAGGTGATGACATCGACAGAAGCAATCTACCTCAGATTCTGGTGAGTCCATTGTCACAATTTTTCGGATTTCCATGTCATCTCTACCTTTAATTTCTGTGTCATTTTTTGCTAATTCATGGTCCATTGGCAGTATGAAGATGAAGACCATGATAAGGTCGTCCTTGCATCAGACGGTGATCTCACGGCTGCAGTTGAACATGCAAGGTCAGCTGGTTGGAAGGTTAGCTGCTTTGTATATCAATTCCTTCTTTTTACTTTAAAAAATTATAGATTGGCTATGTGTTCTGGAGCACAAGAACTCTCTGCAAACTGATTTCACTTATTAATGGCAATCTCTTTTTCGCTCTCTCTATCTCTCACAAAAATAGATTGACCGTTTATTCCTGGCATCTTTTGGTGGAACACTATCGTAATTTGATCAGATGATTATGCAAATTGGGGCTGCATAAAGTTTGATTGTTTATTCTGACCTGTTGTAGGGTTTAAGATTGCATCTAGATTATTCTGGAACAGCCAAGCGAAGTAGACGTGCGACTGGTGGTGACATGGCTTATGCCCAAGCAGATGCTTGGGCTTCTGCATACAGTGCTGTTGCAGCTGGGGCTGCTCTTGTTGCTGGGTTGGGAGTATTGGCATACTTGAAAAGAGGTGGTAACTAAATTTCCATATCGATGCCCAATTCCAAGGAACCTGCCGAAGTGGCAAATGAAAGATGGAATCCTAACACTAATTCTTGGGCGGGTTTATTGCTCTTAATCATAGATACTCGGGGAACTGTACGCAGAAGGAGAAGAAAAGTTCTTGGCAGTCGGCTGCCTTTGTAAGGTTGTGCTATGACCCCATTTGTTTCACCAGGTTTTGCAGTTCCTGATCTCCGGGAATATTTTGGCAGGTAGGTATTTGTGTCACTCAAAAAAAGAAAAAGAAAAAGAAAAATCGAGGCTTGTGGGTTCGAAAATGAATATTAATTGATTTTTTATTTCTTGGGTTTAGGCAGTATTGTATGTGGTGTGGTGGGTAACTGCCACGGAACTGTATAAACGATCTTTGCATTGTTTGCAATTACTGTTGACTGTACTCTGCAAGAATCTTGGCAGCATTGGATATTAAACACTGCTTTGCCTATCATCCATGTCCGGTCTTTTCTTTTCCTGTTTTTCCCCTTTGCTTATATCCACAGATCAAGACACATGATCATCACAAGATGGGTTTGTAGAGCAGCGCACGCCTTGCAGAGTCGTTAATTCTCATGGTTCGTCTCGCATGATTGATGTAAATGGACAAGAAAAGGTATGAATTCGTCGGTATTCCATTTTCCCCTACTTGTACGCAGGTTTGAACTAGCTAGTTACATCTAAACATCCCAACCTCAACCCCATCTCATCCTGCCCTGCCCTGCCCTGCACCGCCGGTGGAATGACCGGGACAAATGAGGAATTGGCTTGTTCCGGCATCACTGCGGTGAGTTTGTTTTCTGTCCCGGCAAGATTCAAGAGGCTTCTGCACATCGGAGCAGACACCAACCGAACACAGAGGCCCATGTGGGTCAAGTGCCGATCACAGGATCTGGGCCTCGAGGCCCGTATCATCACGTGGGTCCGGTCCAACAACCGATCTCAATTCCTTTCCGGTTCCCCATTGTCGGTGCGTGGATCCCACTAACTCCCCCGGCCCGATATTAAGCGCGTAAAACTTTGGCACCGTTAACCTTTTTTGGGTTTTCAGCTTCCCTTTCTCCCTTTCTTTTTCTCCTTTTCCCACTCTAGTGCAGGCGCTTTTTATGGGGCTTCCCATTCACCATTCCTCTGCAGTGGACAAGAGCAGAGAAGCTTGTCCACTACGACCTTCTTGCCTTAAATTAGGGTTCAGATACCGATACGAAATTCTTCCTTTCCCCCTCTTAAAATGGAGTATTTTCTCGTCATCAACATCAAATATCAGCTCCGCAAATCTGACAGATGGGAGTGCGTTTAAATGTTGGGCATATATAATTACGGGAGTTTTACTAAAAAACTGGGCAGTAATGTCGAGATCCAGTCCGGCCACATGCTTTTCCATTTGGTCAACTAATAATGATGATGCCACGATGAGATGGCAGGTTGAATTCCATCACTGATACTGCTGCTAATGCTCATTTAATGCCGAAGAATCGACGTTCAAGTTCAGAAGGAGCCCCCCGCACTTGGGTCTCCTATTATAATATTCTTATTTCTCTCTCTCTCTCTCTCTCTCTCTCTCTCTGCCCGTCAACCGATGGTGAATTTGATAACGCTGCACCGGCGAGGATTCAGGAGGTACACCATGCAAGGTTTGGCCTTCTTCTGATGCTTTCGGTTCCCTAATCAAATCTTTGCATCCCTGTTTTCTTTAGACGGCTCTACATCTGGTAATAACTTTGGGATAGCCGAAAGCACCATTTTTCTTGGGAAATTGACCAGCGACCCGCTCCAGGAAAGAGCGATGGAGTACGATGTCAGTGCAGAACAGCATCGTCGTCCTCCTTGTTAGTTAAAAAAAAAGTGGGTCAAGATTAGTGAAGAAAAACCCAAAAGAAAGCATACCAGACGCAGGCATGATTGGATTTGTGACATAAAGGGGATACAAAGGCATCCGGATATGGTCCCTTCATTTAAGAAAACAGAAATGTCCTAAGTTAACCCGATTGTATCCAGCCTTAGCATCCGAAAACTTTAGACAGAGCACGATAAAAAATAAGCAAATAGATTGCAGCCGAAGGAAAGAACAGAGAATGTTGTACTATAAATTCGATCGCTCGGAATCTGAAAATGACATCAAAACACACAAGTGAGGAAGAAGAAACAGCGAATCCAAAAAGCTCGAACCCAAATCTTTCGAGAGCCAAAAGATGATACCCCAGTCCCCCGCGTGGAAACTGATTCTTCCGAGAAACACGCGAGTGTTGACCGCACCCACCACCACACGAAAGCGCTGCAGATCTTCCACTCGTCTCACGATAAAAAGAACCTTGTTATAAGCAGAAAAAAAAGACCAGAAGTTTCTCCTCTCCCCGCACTCTCTGCACCATAAACAAATACAGTTGCCGCCTCTTCTCTGAGAGTGAAACCAGGAACGAACGTGTCACATCACATCCCAAAGCCGGATGGAATGGAAACTGCTTTTTTATAAACCAAGATTCTTTACCAACTTTGTCACTCCCGCACTCAAAACTAAAGCTCCACTGTCAGTTCACCATTCCCCTGCAAGGCCCTTTGAAAAGCTAATTGGGAAAAAGGCCAATCTTGCGTAAATCTAGACGAACCCATCTGCCAGAATCGTCTTCTTTCGCATCATTTTTCACTCTGGTTGTGTTTTTCGCTTTTCCTAGCACAGCAGCTATGAGAAATCCTAAGAAGACGAGGCTGCTTCCTCTGTTTCCCTCGATCCTGCTCATCTGTCTCGCTCTTTCACGCCTCTCCTTGGCCCAACGAGGACAACCCATCAAGACGGTCGTGGTGTTGGTGCTGGAGAACAGGTCCTTCGATCACATGCTCGGATGGATGAAAAGAAGCATCAATCCTAACATCAATGGCGTTACCGGGCGCGAGTGCAATCCGGTCTCGACCAATAAAACTGACCCGGGAATGATCTGCCTTACGGACGACGCTGAGTTCGTTGATCCCGATCCGGGCCACTCGTTCGAGGCCGTGCAGCAACAGGTGTTTGGGTCCGGCACAGTTCCTACCATGACAGGCTTCGTGGAGCAAGCGCTGACCATGTCGCAGGACCTCTCGGAAACTGTGATGAAGGGCTTCCGGCCTGAGTCTTTGCCTGTTTACGCCACTCTGGCGAGTGAATTCGCGGTGTTCGATCGGTGGTTCTCGTCGATTCCTGGCCCGACTCAACCCAACAGGCTCTTTGTGTACTCCGCCACCTCTCATGGCTCCACCAGCCATGTCAAGAAACTGCTTGCCAAAGGGTTTCCTCAAAAGACAATCTTTGATTCTCTCCACGAGAATGGCATGAACTTTGGGATTTATTACCAAAACGTACCCAACACGCTGTTCTATAGGAACTTGAGGAAATTGAAGTATATCTTCAAGTTTCATCAGTATGATCTGAAGTTCAAGAAAGATGCTAGAGATGGGAAATTGCCTAGCCTGACCGTCATCGAGCCTCGGTACTTCGATCTGAAGGGTATGCCAGGTAATGATGATCACCCTTCTCACGATGTGGCCAATGGGCAAAAGCTTGTTAAGGAAGTCTATGAGACACTAAGAGGAAGCCCTCAGTGGAATGAGACACTCTTGATCATCACGTATGATGAGCACGGTGGATTCTATGACCATGTCAAGACTCCATATGTCAATGTGCCTAATCCAGATGGGAACACCGGCCCTGCTCCATATTTCTTCAAGTTTGATCGCCTTGGGGTTCGGGTGCCCACGATCATGGTGTCTCCTTGGATCAAGAAAGGAACTGGTAAGCCCACTGCCTTAGCCTTTTTGTGGTGCTGCTGAAGCTCGAACTATTTGACAGAAGGAATGTTTCTTCAAACATAATCATTTAATTGCCTGCTTATTAAATTAGTCAATGAGTTTTTGCCTATTAGCCACGACTGCAGGGATCACATATTCTTTGTTTTAGTGAAATATATTAAGGCCTTGTCGAATTAGTAGTCATCCTTAGAATGGAGATCAATAAGAATTGTTTTGAGCAAGGGTATTACTGATTTGAGGCCATTTAAAATATGCTTTTGACAGTAAGAAACTACTATAGTTGTCAGACCCCCCCCCCCCAAAAAAAAAAAAAAACTACTATAGTTGGGCGGTGATGCTTGTGGTTTGGTTGCTATTGGTGAATAATGGCTCTGATTTTTGAGGAACTATATGTGCCTCAGGCATGTATTGATCTTTTCCTATTTGGATTGGTAATAATTGCAGTGATAAGTGGTCCGAAGGGACCAGCTCCAAATTCAGAGTTCGAGCATTCTTCAATTCCTGCAACGATAAAGAAAATTTTCAACCTCACCTCCAACTTCTTGACTCACAGAGATGCATGGGCTGGCACGTTTGAAGAGGTTGTAGGAGAATTGACCTCCCCCAGAACTGACTGCCCAGGTATGGAGAATTAAGTGATCACTAATTACAGTTAGCAAGTATTTGACATGCTGCTGAGTTATTATATGTTGTACAGAGACATTGCCTCATGTGACGCCTTTGAGGAGTTCAGAAGCAAAGGAAGATGGCGCACTATCTGAGTTTCAGAGTGAAGTTGTGCAGTTAGCGGCTGTTCTAAATGGGGACCACTTCTTGAGCAGCTTCCCGGATGAGATGGGAAAGAAGATGAATGTAAAGCAGGCCAGTGAGTACGTGAATGGTGCCATTTCTCGGTTCATCAGAGCAAGCAAAGAGGCCATCAAGTTGGGCGCAGATGAGTCTGCTATTGTTGATATGCGGTCATCACTCACTACAAGGTCCTCTATCCACAATTAGATAGACTCCCGGGGATTTCACATGTTTGATAGTAGTCTATATAAGAAAATTAGGTATATCTTTGCTCGGGGAATTTGTGAATCAGAACAGCTGGGAAGGAAGAATGAGAAATCAAAGCTTGCTTTATAGGTTCAGTTTTTTAAATATGGTTTTTCATGCTAGACAATTATCTGCTTTAACTTGCTAGGGAGCGGAGGGCAGGAAAAACTGCTTCTCTGAAGTTGCTCTGTAAGTAAAACTTAGACTAATGTTCTATGCTTTCATATCCAGCTTTGGAAGTTCATGCCAAATTGCAGTATTGGTTAAGCATTTGCGGGAATTCATGAAAATTTGCAGAATCCTTAATCCAAATTTAGATTGTTCTATGATCTCCTACCTGACCCTTAAATCATTTTCTGAGAGCACTTTTTCAGAATTGTTACTCACCACCCTCTTAACAAGGGCAGGTGAACCGGGTTTACGTTGCAGCATTGGCTGTGTGGCTTCACTTCACGCTGGTGAAAAAATGCCTAGCAGCTTGGTCTTAGCAACTGAGGCCACTCGGTGATAAGACAATGAGAACCAATGTAAATTTTGTTATCTGTTAGACCTTGGATGGATTTTTCGACTAGCCAAAGAGGTTGGGCAACCATGTGAAAGAAGAAACAAAATTCCCTGAAACTTGCGCAGGCTTCAACTGAGTAGTTATGTTTGACTTCACCAAGCAAGGTCTCCATTTCCTGGTGTCAATTTACGTTGCCATTAAACTGCAACAATCATATACTGAGAAAGGTTACCTTTCAAGACGACGACGAGTGCAATTGCACACTGGACTCTTTCTGGAACCTTGGTGAAATTCACAGTAGTGTCCTCTCTTACGAGATATAACAGTGATAAAAAGCCGAAACTTTGTAACTTCATCGTCATATCTTGCCATTTGCTTTGAGTTTTGGTGTTTGAAGATGAACGATCGACCACACTTCTGGAATATTAGTCAGTGTTATTCACCAATGAAAGCCTCAAAAGCGGGATTCGAACTTTCGAAGCGGAGCCCAACAGATTGCAGAGTCTGAAAATCGCTGGTTTTTTGCTTGGGAGTGCATTTAGTAACCTTTATGTTCCTCGGAACAAGATTTGTTCAAAAATAATTTTTGCTATTTCCATTCCTAGGAACAAGGAAATAGATTTTGTTTTTACTTTTATTATTATTCCAAATCTATTCCTTAATCACTTTTTATTCGGAGAATAAAAAAATTAATTGACATTACCAAACGGATTTTTTTTTTTTTTTTCTATTATAGGAAATAAAAGAAAAAACTAGATTAGCAGGATGGTTATCAAATAGGCTATTGGTATCAAAATTATCAATTTGCGCTTTGTGCATATGTGAAGGAGAGATTGTCCTCTTGAAGTCATCTAATTTAATGGATAGATATAAAATGGCATAGCCATTTTAATCAAGATAAGGTTTTGTACCATCAATGCTCCATGAACAAACAACGGAACAGAACCGTGACAATACAACTAGTAATTTGTATGTACTGTTGAATAGTAATGTTGGAACTAGTTGTATGAGATCTGTTTTGAAGTGTGGGTAAATAAATATTTTGGTTTTGCGTTGTAATAGGAAAAATATGGAGAATCCATTATATAACCCCAATTTGGCCTTATACTAAAATGATCAAATTTGATAAAACAAATAGATCTATCAAAATAAATCATAAATTCATTTTTTAACCCATATTTGATGGCTAAGTGATTATATGGGTTAGTTATATTTTGTAAATGGGTAATAAATGGTTTAGCAATGCAAAGCCCAAAAAATATGTGTGTTAAATGAGTTCATGGTTTACCCAAATCTAATCAATTTTTATGACTTCCTCTTCACTCTTTATGAAAAAGTAATGGACTATTTAGACTTTTCTAAGTTCAAAGAAGTTTCGGGGTCTATTTGGTAATATGTCGAACGATGTTTATTCCTATTATTTTGTTACTTGGAAAAAAAAAACCGTTTGGTAATATTTTTGTTTTTGGAAATAGATTTGGAACAGAATTAAAAAAAAAAATTTGCTTCTTTGTTTTTGGAAATAATTTTAGAATCAAGCATTTTGTTCTTTTCTTTTCTTCTTCTTCTTCCTCTAACCTGGTTGTCGCCTTAGTCTCGTCATGGTTGGGCGAGGGTAACGCCGACCTCGCGATGGTTAGGTGAGGTTAAGCCTTGTCGGCGACTAGGCGAACCTTAGCCTCATCTAGCCACGGCGAGGCTCCCCAAGGTCAACAAGGTCATCGGTCCTCGTTTGGTTGGTCGTTTGCCATGGGCTAGTGACCTGCTAGAGGAAGAGGAAGAAGAAAAGGAAAAAAAAACAAAAAAAAAAAGAGAAAAATATACTAAAATTATTTAAAAATTAAAAGAAATTTTAAATCACAAAAATTTTTGAGGGTTCTACCAAATGCATTTCTATTATGGAAATATAAATTTTTTATAATTACCAAATGCCTTCAAATGCTTAGAAAATCGTTTAGGAAATAAAATCGAAAAAATCATTTCTAAGCAGAAATTGTTTTCAAGAACAAAATGGTTACCAAACACACCCTTAATAGGTTTGCAAGATGAGCCCGACTTCACTTATTAAAAATATCAAGACAGTTTGTTTTTCTCCCAATTTCGTTTTTTTTTTTTTGTATTTTTAGTGTCAATATCATGAAAATCTCCAAACCCAGTATACTTTCGTGACTTATTTACTATAAATTAATTTTTTAACTACCAAAAATCTAAACTAATACACCCATGACAAATTCACAAAAAACCCCACTTCCATTGTTTCAATTAAATTTGATTAATATTCTGAGAAATCATAAACTAATATATTTGTGAGAAACCAAGGGTAAAACCTCAAATTGATAGACCCAACTACCATGCATTATTTATTTCAACAATTTAACGATAAAATTTTGCGAAAACTAACGAATTTGTTATAGGTATATCGGTTTAGGGCCTTTCGTGATATTAACCTTTATTTTTGTTAATCATGTAATTTTCCTTTGTTAGTTATTGAAATATATCTTTCCTTGGTTTCATTTGGCATTGTTATTTTTATGTAATAATCTAATAACAAAAATGAATGAAATTGATCACTTATATTACTTACGAAAATGAATAAACCAAAAACATTTTCATTGTTTACAAAAATATTATGATTTGTAGCAAAAATAATTTTAATTAATTACTTATTTAAGTGATACATGTGATCATTTTTTGGAAAAAATATTTTTCAAGTAATTTATTTTCCGTAAAACAAATGAAGTTTTAATTCTTATTATTGCAATTCATGGTCAGCGTAAATTAGCCTTTTCAGTATCTTATATTTCATTTAACTAAACTTTCAATTCCTCTACGTTATATGTTACTACTAATTTTCTCTTATTCTTCATTGTGGATCAATACAAATATTGAAAACATTGCACAATGTTGAAAGCCAATTCTTTAGTATTTTATAGTTGAAATAACAATTTTATCTAAATAACATTTACACTTGAATGACTTAAAGTGGATTAACTAAGTGATATGGATTTTTATAGATTGGATTTAATATTAAAGCATTTTAGTAAAAGAGTCGGGTTTGATACGAGTTGGGTCAAATTAGTTATGAGTTACTAAATTTATATTATATATAAATTTCAACTTGACTCAAACCACTCATTTGATGACCTACCAAAAAGCCAAAAAGCTCCAAATCGACAATTAAGAAAATCAAGTCTTATATTCGAAGCATATTTAGAACCCAATGATTCTGACTTTTGAGAAGTGCCACAGTACATTTCCTTATATAGGCATGAACTACCTCAACATCACAAGGCATCTAAAGTACAAGTCCCTCTAATGTTACCATAGATAAGAGATACGAAACCAATTTTTTTGTTTTGTTCATTTTCATTCAAAGTACTTGTTAAAAGTAGGGTAAATATCACAAAAAAAGCCATATGCAATTTTTTGTGTCATAAAAATCCTAAACTTGCTATATCCTTAGCTTTTTTGAGTAACAAAAAAACCCAAAACTTATATATACATGACATATATCATTTATTTAAGTTCTATCTAAGATATTCGAGGTTTTTTTATCATGGACAAATTTAACACAAAAAAACTCTAGATATTTATGTTTCAATAGGTATAGTGTGAGATTTTTTGTGAAATATTCCTTACAAATATTCAAAGGTGGAGGAGAGGGGAAAACTAAACAAAATGAAAAAAAGAACGAAGTGGGCCCCAGGCCGAGTCGGAGAATCAGCCTCCACCGCTGATTCGTTCCTTATCCCCCATCTCTCCCCCTTCATCTTCACAATCAAATCAAATCCCTCAAAAACTTAATTTTTTTTTCCCAGAAAAATTCGAAAACCTCCACCACCACCACCACCACCACCACCACCATCGATGGACAACGCCCAGCAGCAACCCCAGCCCAACTCCTACCCGGCCCCTCCTCCGCCGCAGGCGGTGGCGGCGGCCGGCGGCCCCGGAGCCCCGACGGCGGCGCCGTTCCACCACCTGCTGCAGCAGCAGCAGCAGCAGCTGCAGATGTTCTGGTCGTTCCAGCGGCAAGAGATCGAGCAAGCGAACGACTTCAAGAACCACCAGCTCCCGCTGGCCCGGATCAAGAAGATCATGAAGGCCGACGAGGACGTGCGCATGATCTCCGCCGAGGCCCCCGTCCTCTTCGCCAAGGCCTGCGAGCTCTTCATCCTGGAGCTCACCATCCGCTCCTGGCTCCACGCCGAGGAGAACAAGCGGCGCACCCTCCAGAAGAACGACATCGCCGCCGCCATCACCCGCACCGACATCTTCGACTTCCTCGTCGACATCGTCCCCCGCGACGAGCTCAAGGACGAGGCCGGCGGCCTCGGCGCCGCCGCCGCCATGGTCGGCCCGCCGGCGAGCGGGGTCCCCTACTATTACCCCCGATGGGGCAGCCCGCCGCGCCGGGGATGATGATCGGGCGCCCCGCCCTCGACCCCGCCGGCGGAGTCTACGTGCAGCAGCCTCCTCCGCCGTCGCAGGCGTGGCAGAGCGTGTGGCAGACCGCCGCGCCCGACGACGGCGCGTACGGCAAGCCGGGGGATCTCGATGGCCAAGGGTATGTATCAAACGATCGCTATCTTGTGGCTTCAATTGTCTTTTTGCATGACTTTTCGCGCTTTCTTTTCCGTCTCGTTCAGTTTTCATCTGCTGGGTGGATGGTTTGAGGTGCTTGTGATCGTGGACTGGATCATAAGCTTCCCCAAGTTTGGATTTTGCGACCTAGGATTTTTTTATCGGTCGAATGCTACCTAGGATTTGATAGTGATGTTCTTGGTTTGGGGAAAAAAGGTCTACCTTTTCAATCCAAGCAATAGCGTTTCGGTTTTATCCTGTAGAATTGCAGTCAACATTTGGACTAGTAGTTGTTTTTTTACCGAATGGTTTCTTTGGGGTGCTTGAATTGTTTCAGCTGAAAAGATGCTCAGCCATCCCTGAGATAGCGGCTTGAGCTCCTTCAAGCTCGACTATGCTGGAATTGAGCCTTTAGGAAAATCCATATCAATCTTCAGTATTAATCATCTATTAACCAGAAGATTTCGAACATGCCCTAGCCAAAAAAGTGCATTTATTGCAAAGATTACGTTACAAAAGGCAAGTGACACGAAATTCACGAAGAAAAACGACAATGCGAAGATTACATTTCAAAAGGCCAGTATGATTCTTGACCGGAAAAGAAAAAAGGCCTATATGATGCAATCCAGAACGAACGAGGCCTATGTCTTGTTGGGTAGACACGGGACTTGTTGCCATAAGCCAGTGACTAAAGAGTTACTAAGATATTTAGGCCTTTGGCTCCGTGCGTTAGCTGATACTAGATTCTGGCTGTTAGATGATCTGAATGTTAGGAAATTGGAGGGACGTGGGAGACTGACGTCTTTTTTTTATAGAATATGACAAATGGCATTGCTTGCTCCAATGCAAAGCACTTCTTCAAGAGAGGTACACAGCTTTCTACCAAACGATGTTATACTGTGTTCTAAGATTTGGAAAATTATTAGTTGTTCTTCTCATCCTATAACAGTCTGTGTTTCGTGAGGACCAAAGTGATAAAAATAGACATTTTGTCTGGCCACTTAACTGTAAACAGATTAATGTCAGAAACGATAAGAAAAGCGCTTCAATTTTTTTTTTCCCATTCTAGCGCTTCAACTTAGTTCATCAATAAAGGAGGGCTGTTCATTATGTTGTCACCGCTTTGCTACTTTGGTAAATAGTGTCGGTCACTGGCAACAAAGATCAGTTGGCGAGTGTATCTGCATATAATGCCCAACTCTTGGTTGAATATTCTCCTTCATCTTCCACTGTTTTTTCTTCTTCTTGCCCATCTTTGATGCAGAAAATTATTCTCACACGAATATTTCTTCTTAGATATGTGTACCATTAGGGGAAAGCAAACCCCCAAGTGATAGGGAGAATCAAGGGGGAGGGAGAAAGAGGTCCGAGAGCTTTGATGCAGCTGAGAACCTAGGAATGAACTGTTTTAAATTAATTGACTGACATTATGGCAGGCATCTATAACTCTTCATAGTTTAATATGATAAATGAACAGTCAAAACCATTGGACCAATGACGTTTACCTATGGTTCAAATGTTTGGGAAAAATACAAAAAAGTCAGTACTTTGATGATTCTGTCAGCTGCTTGGGGCTGGGTGTTACTGGGTCTATCCGAACCTACAGGGAATCCAAGCTAACTCCAACTCCATAATCATCAATAGTGGCCAATAGCTTAGAAGCTTGTAAGTCTATCCACTGACTTGCCTTCCCAGTCTTTCAACGTACATGTACAAGCTTTGCTTTCTGTGTGATAGTTTATAATCTTTGCCATGGTATATCTTACCAATTATTAAAAGATATGACGATTGAAGTAGCTCACGTGTAACTTAATCCACTTGCTCTTAGCCTTCCTAGTTAACAGCACAGTAAAAGTAACTACTTTCTGTAAAGCTAACACAATCAATATAAGTGACTTTCTTGGCCAGAAAGTATAGGTGCTTAAAGAAAGCCCCTCTGGGAGAGATAGGATATATGGCAGACTGTCTACTACCAATGCACGACTATGGCTTTAATTGACTAAAATTCTGTTGAGAAGTGACTCTGCCATTATTTGATGCACAGTGTGAGGATATCAATCTTCTCGACACCTGTTAAGTGAGAGAGATCTTTCCTTCTCCCTTTTCAGGTCAGGTGATTGAAATGTATTGATATGCTCAAGGACAGATATCTTTGATAGTATACTTAGTTAGACTGACTGTTCACTTTTTTCTGTTTGCTGAATGAATTCGTCTAAGGCTTAAGAAACTCACAATGATAGAGAATGCCATTTCATATTTTCCCCAATATCCTTTACTCTCTTGAATTTAACTTCATGGTGAATCTTCTTTGTGAATGTAATTTGTTCATAATAGATGATCCTCCAATTTCAATTTTTGTCAGGGTAATGAGAGTTTAATTGCCAGTTCAAACATTGCATTAGCCTTAAATGTTGAAAGGGAGATGAGTGCTTCTTTAAGTGGATTGTAAAGCCTTTGTATAAGCTCAAGCATATGGCTGCTGACTTACTTTGCCCATTTACGGACTATGAAGTTAACCGTGGGACTCGGGTATCCTCTAGTGCCTTGTTGGTGTTAAGAATTTTTGCCTTTTGCAGTAAAAGGTGTTGGTAGTGGTATCAAATTATGAGTTATTTCTCAGAAGTCATTACTATGTGTATTTTTTTTTTAATTGTGTGATTTAATTTTTGGTTTTAAGTGTAGTGGGAGATTGTTCATATGATATTTTGGCTTCACGTTGACTCTTGTGACTTGTACTGGCTCTAACTTCCTCCTTATCTTTGTATGGATCTAAATAAATGCTTGCGAAGATAATGCTTGGAAAAGTAGTACCTTCATTAGTGGTCCTGTTGCATGTCATTGATAGGACCCTAGTCAAGTTTTTTAACAGCTTGGCCATATTGTTTTGGAGCTTGGGGGAATGCAGTCTAAGGATGCCTTACCATGGGTTTTCTTAATGTTTGCAGTTGTCAATTTTATAAATGCTTTTGTTATAAATGCTTTTGTTATGCAATTTTCGATTGATCATTTTCATTGATTTTAAACTTGCAAGGTATTGACTCTGAATCTTCTCCGGTGATGCACAATTGAAGCAAGCAGACTGATATTAAGGACTTAACATTAGAATTTTATCTGATGTGGCGAAGGGTTAATGAGCTTTGCTGATGTTAACTGGACTTTTTATCCGCCCATGCAACTGTTAATTCTATTATGTTTGGGCAGCGTTTGTTAGAAAATGTATTGACTTCCACTGAAAACTTATGAGAACTCAGATAACTATATTGAGTGCAGCAACAGAATTGCTGCTATCTCATATAACTCTATGTGAAGTTGACCTATGATTATGAATGGAAGTGGAAGTTACATTTCTTTCTCCCTTCTAATCTTCAATATGGCTTCTTTTCTGGTTTTCTTCTTTCTGTTTAAAGCCATTTTGCTGCTTGTATTTTCAGTCCAACATTCGTCTGCTCGCAACCGTGGATGTAGTCTCTTGTATGACTTTGCTCCTTGAAGCACTTATTTTAGGGGGACAGCATATGCACTCACTAGTCACTACCGGTGATGCTTACAGTTCTTTTTTTTTTCTTTTTTTTTTGGGGATGGGTGAATGGACGAATCGTGAATTAATTTCAGCTGCGTTTGGTTTAGCATTTGCAAGGGGCTTTGAGCCCAATGCAAATGTTGAAAGCTCAAAGCTATTGGGGGAAATGCAATTATGTTTGGTAAATTTTTTTTTGCAAATGGATTTTGAGTTGAATGTGCGTTTGGTAAAAAAAAATTTCGCAATGGGCTTTGATGGGTATAATATATGTATATATATCTCTCTCTTTTTTTTTTTTTTTTTTTTTTTTTTGAAAATTGAACAAAACCCTTCGCCGGACCGGCAAAGTGCTACGGCCACCGGTGAGCGATCTGACGCCATAGGACCACCGCCCACAGCTCACAGGCCACCGCCCCCACCCGCGACTGGTGGGCTGTGGGCGGTAATCCTGCGGCGACGATCTACAATCATGTGGCGGTCGTGCGACGGTTGTGTAACATTCGTGTGGCGGTCGTGCGATTGGCATTCGTGCGACGGTCGTGCGGCATTCGTGCAACGGTCGTGTGGCGGTCGTGCGGCGACAGGCGACGGTTGGTGAGTAAGAAGAAAAAACAAATAAATAAAAAAATTTATAAATTTTTACTAAACGCATTTCTATTCTTTTTCTATTCCTAGAATGTAAATTTTGTATAATTACCAAACACCTTATTTTACTCAGAAATGGATCCCAAAGTAGAAATAGAAAAAAAATAATTTTTGAAAAGAAATAATTTAGGTATAGAAACCCTTCGCAATGGGCTTTGATGGGTATAATATATGTATATATATATATTCTTTTCTTTTTTAAAATTGAACAAAACCCTTTGCCGGTCCGGGAAAGGGCTGCCTCCTTTTTCAATTAAAAAGAAAAATAATTAGGGGGAAAAATCGGAAAAATGAAGAATTAGTGAGGGTAGTTTTGAAAGGGAAAAAATAATTTCAACATTCGATGGGATTTGAAAGCCCAAAACTAGTCCCTACTAGCTTTGGGCTTTCAGCATTTTGAAGGCAAGTTGAAAGTTGAAAGCCGGTTTCATAGGCTTTAAAGTTGAACCAAATGGTCTAGCATTTCCCCAAGGGGCTTTCAGGCCTGAAAGCTCCTTGGAAATGCTGAACCAAACGCAACGGAAGTCTCTAAGGCGAGGATCAAATGGCATTGTGTTAGGTTTTGGCGTTGGAAGGGTGGTTGGGATAACGCTTCCCATTCCCACAATGGATAACCACATTAGATAAAGTGCAATTTAGAACCGACCATGCAAATATGAGAGAAGAAGAGAGAACTGCACTATTGTTTTATTCACAAAATGATAACAATAAGTCTCCGATGGGAGTGCCCGACCATTAAAAATTAGTAGATGGCTTATGGAATTATCAAATTCCTTTGGGTGATTGGCATTTGGGAAAGTAGTCGTATCGCGTGCGCTTAGGGTTTGATTTCCCCTTCACGATCGCCGTGCATTCCTGAGATTGTAGTAGCATCATTGAAAGCTCCATAGATCACGTTTAGAGGGTCTGATTTCCAAAAAAGTCTTAAATCCATTGTATTGATGCTAATTTAGTGCTAAACTTTTTAATGATATCAATTTAATTGTAAATCTTTTGATTTAATGTCAATTTAGTAATTTCGACTAATTTTGGTAGGATTTTTACTAACATGGATACTAGCCGGCTTAGTGACACCATTGGCACTCACGTGGACAATAATAATATTTGGATTTTTTTTTTGATTTTTTTCTGATTTTTTTCTTTTTGTGTTTTCTCCCTTCCTATTGAGTGGGTTGATTATGTTATGATTTATTTTTTATTTTGGCCAATTTAGTTTTAAATTTTTTGACAATTTGTCAATATAATCATTTTGGCCAATTTTAGTTGAAATCACTAACATAAATGGTTGTCTAACGTGATTTGGCTAGCGTTGATATAAAATATTTTTGCAATTTCTTTTGAATTTTCTGATTTTTCCTTTTTTATTTTTTTATTTTTTCTTTATTTCAATATTTGCTTCCACTGGTCATCAAATTCAGAAAATTTAAAGATAGTAGGTGTTGATTGGACTGTCACGTTAGCGATTTCTACCTAAAATTAGTTAAAAAAGTTTAAGATGCCAATAAGTTTATGACTATTCGGACATTTCTTCCCTAAACAAGCAAATGGGTGAGAAATTCATTCAAGTTGCTATTGGCGTTGTCATTGGGGAGGTGGCTGAGGATACCTGGTCCCGCTCACTACAATTGTCGTGAGCCTGTGGTACTGTCCGAAGCATAGCATTCTTGGATGGATGGGCTTGGGCCGGAGAGATCAATTGGACTCGAGGCCCCATTCACTGCCCAATTGGAGAAAAGAGATGTCAAAAAAATAAAAATAAAAAAGAAAAGAAAAGAAAAGAAAAGAAAAAGATACGACTAAGATAGGCAAGAGAAGAATTAGAGAAAAGAGATGTCAAAACTCAGTAATTGGAGAACTTTAACTTGAACTTAAAGGACATCCATATACGTAGACATTCAAACGTCATGCATGGCAACTTCTCTTAGAATCATTGAATGACCAAAGAGCAGCGCTTATGTGACACAAGATCGAGCAACTCGAGGAAACATATAGCCGGTTCAAGTTTCTTTTTTCTCAATTAGGAACTGCACTTTTATCTATAAAGAAACTCACGAAAATAATAACAATAAATCTTGGGGGTAACCGAAACTCTCAAAATCTGCAATTGGCTTATGAATTTACTCAACTTTTTATCTGTACTTGGCATTCGGGAGGAGGCTGAGCATATCTAGTCTTATCCGTACAATAGTCGTAATGCAAGTAGAGTCTCCTGGCAAGTTGGTATTGCGCTACTTGCTCTGCGTTTAGATTCTGAATTTGCGCCCAGGCATCGCCGTGAGTATAGTTGCAATTTCTTGGATTCGAAACGTTGGACACGATGCACCCGTCGAGGTCGAAGCCTTGGTATTGGGCTTTAAAAGGGCCCTTGGACCAATCGACCTTCCCGGCCCACCCCTCGGCGGCCCATATCGTCGCTTCCACTTTCATCCCTTGCGTTGGGTAGCTCGTCTCGTTTCCCAAGTTCTTGAACACTCTGATCGGTATGTCGTCCACGAAAAACCTACCATGACAACAAATATCAATATGGATTTGCGACGACGCCGCGTAGGGATTATATATCTTCATCTTCTTATGGTTAAACATTACCAAATAGATGTTTCTCCTTTCAAATAAACATGGGAGAGACTTACAGTACTTGATATTGATTCCAAAAAATCGTATAGGAATGTAAATTGATAGACGGATCAAACCAGAGACGAAATTGTTGCTCCCGGCCTCCAACTCCTTTTGTGAATACGTTTGTACTCAAATCAAAAGGTGGTCCGTTGCTACCAATGAACTCAAAATCAATCTCATCATGATGGGCTTCCTTTGAAATTAGCTACAAGCCGAATTTCAAAAGCGTCACTCATCGAAGTCCCCGGGAAAAATACAATTATGGTAATAATAAACATGGGCAGCTCGACTCTTATGGATATGTTATGGCTTAGATAATGCGCGTGGTAGATGTATTCAAGAGGCCCTTGATGAAAAGAAAAACTTCACTCACATAGAAGGTGGTAACAACTCCTTGTTATTTATTTTCTGGAATTTTGACCTTCATGTTAACTAATCCAGATAGAAGATGTGATTTAGATTCAAAGCCACATTCTAAAAAATTTGAGCTTGAATGAGAAATACAACTTAAAGACATCGCCGAAAAAAAGAAAAAAAGGAAATTGGATAAGTGAGATCTACCATAAAATGATGAGGCATAACTAAAATGAAACAAATCACCGAGTATCATGTTCACCTGATCTATTATCCAATTTAAGTTGGACTCCAGTCCCGCCGTCGAGGCTAGTAAAATGACTTTTTCCCCAAGTGACGTTGTAGTACTGAGAGAAGGGAACTTGACTTCTTCCACTTGCAAATAACATATTCACCATCACAAAGCCAAAGAAGCCCGAAAACAGATAAGATTCCATGGATTCTCTTTCAAACTTGAGTTTCACTAAGCCCCTGTGTTTATTTTCACCAACTCATAAATCGGATACTTGATACAGAAAAATATTCAAAGCCTATATGTACTAATGTCACATACGAGAACATGGAACGCAATTTAAGAAGCATTACGAAGGCGATATACTACTCAACGTTGCTCGTAACAGATGCCTTGTGAATGGCGTTATTCTTCACGGGAATGTAGAAATTTTGCATTTGCGTTTACTCTCCTGTGGCATGTAAACCTACTTTGCATTCATTTGGTCAATTTTACTTGCCATCAACTCAAAAAACAATCTGCATGCATCGATCATAACCATGAAAGAGCAACGGGAAACTGCTTTTCAACTACATGCAATAGTCACGAGATCTAAGGAAATCATCGTGCAAATAGTCTTGCTAATCGAAATGATAAAAAGAAATATGGTTGGAAATAGAGCCAGTACAGATGAATAAGCTTACAGCGACAATATAAACCCTCAAATGAAAGACATCGCAAGATTGGAGGTTGACATTTGTTTTTACACGTGATTACTCGTAATATATAGGCGACCGAAGATGAGTGATCGATTAAGTCCGTTCTCAATCTTTCAAAATCAGATCAGACTTTTCCAAAAATACTTCGAAATCCACAATTACAAAGTTCTTTGCTAAAATATCTCATATAGTTATCGGACAACTTTTTTTTTTCCCCAAGAAAAGGGGGGCAAAGCCATAACGTTACATTGTTAGTCTCCTAATGAAACTTGATCTGGTTTGATCTCCCATTGACAACAAAAGTAAATCTTTCTGTTCCCTACTTAATGCTAGAGTATCATTCACATTATAGGACATAAATGCCTAATTCACATGAGATTCCTTTCCAAAAATTATGTATGATTTTGATTTGTTGAAAATATTTTAATGGTTCCCCATTCTGCAAAAGTAGAATGTCAAGAGTGTCATTTACATCAAAGGATTGAGATATCCAATTCGCTAATCAATCTACACATTAATTTTTCTCCTTAATAGTATGTATGATTTTAACATATCGGAAAAACTCTTAAGAGTTTCTCAATCTCAAAAAGGAGTGTCCGATTTGTCAATAAATCTGCACGCGAGTTTCCTTCATTAAAAGTATTAGATATTTTGACTAATACTTTGATAGTTGAGAACATCAAAGGATTGACCTGCCCAATTTGCTATTCAATCTGTACATTTATTTTCCTTCCCAAAAGGTATGCGCAACTTTGATCTGTTGGAGATACTCTAACGCTTCCACAATTTGAAAAAGGAGGACGTTAGTAAAATTGAGAGAGAGAGAGTTAATTTCTGGAGAAGGAAAAGGGCTGCTTGCGAATACACCTTCACAGTAAGTTTGTGGATGCCCAAAGAGATGGCCATTTTAAGACCCAAATAAATACTCTAAAGTTCTGCTTTGAGTGGAGAGCAACACTCCTATAGTTTGCGTAAACCCATCTAGCCAATTGCCTAATTCATTACGAAAAAGCTTACGTACTAAAGTTGAACCTGAATTGCCTTTAGAGGCCCCGTTGAAATTGAGTTTAACCCGACATCCAACTTATAAACTCATCTCGTTTCTCCCTTTGAGAAGACAATCTGTTTTCAGTCATACAAGCGAAAGGACATCTTTTAACTTATCCCAAAATCATACCCATAGGCAATGTCGGGACAAGAAAAGTCTGCTTGGAGTATCTCTTGTTCGTCCAATTCCAAAAATGCCAAGAAGTTCCATAAAAAACTAGTGGCTAGTCAGTTTCTCTTACGAAAGTTGCTGAAGGCCAACAACATGGATCACGGGTAGAGAATTCCCCTTTTAAGCTTGCTAACGAAATCTTTTGTCAAATAACCTTTTCATACTCACAATCCCTAAGCACGTGTAAAATTGTTTCAAAGGATTGTGGACAAGAAGCTCAAGAGGGATCTGTAGTGATTTTACGTTGGAACCTTTCATAATTAGTAAGTAGGCAACGATGAGAAACCGGCCATACAAAGCTTCTAATTCTTTGCGGCCCTTCCCATTTTCATATAAAACTACATAGTTTATCAATGACAATTCATATCTCGGTAAAATCAGTTCGTAAGCTTCTTTGACAGTGAAAGAATCACTAATGTTGCTGCCCCAAACTAATAAATCACCACCACGGCCTAAAGGTGGGAGTATGGATTGAGTTCGCATTAAAATTGATCGAGGCAAAACACCTGCTAGACTTGTGAGACTCCATTGATTTTTACAAAAAAAAAATCAAGAATAAGGCAGTTGAGTCTAGAATTGTAGCAGATGGCAAAATCCGGTAACGACTTTTACAATTGATTAATTTGGGCATGTAAGAATGGAGTGAGAGTGCGTTTGATCGGTTTTTGGGGAAAGCTTTTAAGAAAATACAAAGGCATGAGTTTTAGTGAAATATAAATATTGTTTGGTAAACAATAATTAAAAAGTGCCTTAGGAAGTAACTTTGGAGATAATGTTACTGGGTAAATATATATTTGGAAAGTCCTTTGGTGTGACCAATTTACAGTTTTTTTTTTTTTTTTTTTTTTTAAATTCTATTTGGTAAACATATATTTGCCTTTAGGAGTCTCTATAATCCTTTCCTCATCTCCTATTTGATTCCGTTATTGTTATTTATTAAGGAAATTCATACAGTATATTTATGAGTACTACCAATACAGCAGCAACTTCAGCTCACAAGACAATGAAGCACGCAATTCTTTTCCTCCTTTCCGCTTATCAAGTTTGACTTCAAAAGGACATGAGATTGCACTCAGAGAAGACCATAACTTTGGCCAATCATGCGGCCGTCGACGCAATGACTATCCAGTGAAACACGGGAAACCGCAGTCGAACGTATTGAGTTCGTTCAAAATTGTCCACCGCTAGCGCTTGATACTTCTTCCCTATCCTTGCATTTTCACAGCAAGCCAACAAAGACATCGCACTCGTGCTCGTCATTTTTCGCAGTCGCTTCTATCATGCCGGATTCGGTTCTTCTGCTTCTCAAAGAAGAAAGCACCGGGGGGGAGGGGAGAGGCTGAACATATATTCTTTTCCTATTGAGGAGAGTTGTAGAGAAGCTAGAAACGAGAATGATAGAAATCTCTCATCCTCTCACAAAAGCTACCGACCATACTGAACCACCTATCCACGAAAGAAAGACTGTTCGACTTTACACTTTTGCCTTTAATATAGAACTGACCATGCAAGTATGAGAAAAGAAGAGACAGCTGCACTATTATTTTATGAACAAACTCTGAAAATAACAACAGTTATTATCTCTAAAGGGAGTTCCCGAAGCGCTCCAAGTCAGCACTTGGCTTATGAATTTACTCAAATTCCTATCGGTGCTTGGCATTGGGGAGGAGGCTGAGGATATCTACTCCTATCCGTGCAATAGTCGTATACTTGGTCCTGGCATTTTGGTATTGCGCTATCTGAGATTCTGAGCTGCGTTTAGGGACTGAATTTGTGCCCATACATCGCCGTGAGTGTAGTCACACTTCCATGGATTCGAAGGGTTGGACATGACGCACCCGTCGATGTCGAAGCCTTGGTATTGGGCTGTGAACGGGGCCTTGGACCAATTGATCTTCCCAGCCCAACCCTTGGCGGCCCAAATCGCTTCCACTTGCATCCCTTGTGTTGGGTAGCTCGCTCGGTTCCCCAAGTTTTTGAACACTCTGATCGCTATGTTGTCCACGAAGAACCTACCATGATAACACATATCAATATGGATTTGCGACGCAGTGTTTCAACAAAAGAATCACGGATCGAGAGCTTAAGATCTTTAGTTCACACTCTGATGACATAATGACAACACATTTGTAGCATCGAATCTTTTATGTTTTCAACTTATGTTTATGTTCATTGACAAACTCACGTGGAAGATAGGAATATGTCTTCATCTACTTATGTTTGACCATTACCAAATAGATGTTTCTCATTTTGAACAAACATGTAGAGAAAGAGAGACTTACACTACTGTTCCAAAGGATCGTATATGAATGGAAATCGATAAATGGATCAAACCAAAGATGAAATTTTTGCTCCCGGATCCCAACTTCTTTTGTGTATACATTTGTATTCAATTCATAAGGTGGTCTGTTGCTACCAATGAACTCAAAATCAATTTCATCGTGTAGGCCTACCTTTGAAGTTAGCTACAAGCGAAATTCGAAAGTGTGACTCATCAAAATCCCCATAAGAAAAAAAGAAAAAAAGAAAAAAGAAAAAAGAAAAGATAATGGTAATAATAAATGAGTGTAGCTTGACTCTTATGGCCATGTTGCGGCTAGATAATGTGTGTAGTAGATGTATTCAAGAAGCCTATGATGAAAAGAAAAAAAGGTGGTAACAACTCCCGGTGATTTCCAAGTTTAATCTTCATGTTAAATAATCCAGATAGAAGATGTGATTTAGATTCAAAGCCAGACCCTGTAAATTTTGAGCTTGAGTGATAAATACATTGTCCTAAAAAAGATAACGAAAAAGAAATTAGATTAGTAAGATCACGATGAGACACAAGTAAAATGAAACAAATCACTAAACAGCGTGATCACTGATCCAATTTAAGATGGACTTCAGTGTCGCCGTTAAGGCTGGAAAAATGATCGTTCGACTTTGTAGTTCTGAGAGAAGGTAACTTGTCCTCTTCCACTTGCAAATAACATATTCAACATCATAAAGCTGAGGAAGCCCGAAAGCAGATAAGATTTCATGGAACCTCTTTCGAACTCGAGTTTCACTAAGTCCTGTATCTATTTTCACCAACTCATCAATTGGACACTTTATGAAGAAATATATTCAAAGCCTCGAACATGCCCGAGCTGCTTGCGGTGTGTAGATGCACTGTCACGTACGAGATCGTACCGCCCAACTTACCAAATACCAACCCTAATGGTAAGTGAGTTCTAGACTTCGGTGCAATTACCGTGTCGCCCGCTCTTGGAATGTTTCCGAAGCTCTCTTGTGGGAAACCCTAGCGATCTTAGGAGGGGGAAAATTGTCCAAAAAGTCCTAAACCTATTGCACTTTTGCCAATTCAGTCCTAAACCTTTTAACTTTGCCAATTGAGTCCTAAACCTTTTCACTTTTTGCCGATTTAGTCCATCCGGCCAATTTTGGCCGGAAAATCTTGACGTGGACGCCGGCGGTGCCATGTAGGACTGCCGGCGGCCCGACATGGACAATTTTTAATAATATTTTAATATTTTTTTGAATTTTTTGAATTTTTTAATATTAAAATTTTAATTTGATTTTTTTGGATTTATTATTATTTTTGAATTTTTTTTTTCCATTTTTTCTTTTTCTTCGGTCTTCTTCCTCCAGCCGGTCGCCGGACCTTGGCGACCGGCCCAGGCGACGGCCGGCGAGGTCGACCTCGACCTCGCCGGCCACCTCGCCGTGGCCGCGAGGGCGGCCTCGCGGCGGGCGGCGAGGCTTGCCCTCGCCGGATTCGGGCGAGGGTCGAGCCTCGTAGGCTCGACCATGGCGGCGAGGGCGACCCTCGCCCGCCCGGCGCGAGGCCGCCCTCGAGGCACGGGCGGCGAGGGCTCGCCCTCGCCGGATCCGCGAGGGTCGAGCCTCGCCCGACGGATCGCCGCTGCGGGGCAAACCAGGTGAAAATCCGGGGCCGGAGCCGCGCGACCGAGGACACCCCGAGCCCGTAAAACCCTAGAGACGACGACGACGAGCGGAGGGAGGAAATTTCTAGGGCGAGATTGGAATCGGGAACGGAGCGGGGAGAGCTGGCCTCGCGGCGGGCTGGCGGGGCTCGCCCTCGCCGCCCTCGAGGGCGAGCCTCGCCGCCCGAGCCTCGAGGGCGGCCTCGCGCCGGGCGGGCGGGCTCGCCCTCGCCGGATTTGGCGAGGGTTGCGAGGCTCGACCCTCGCCAGATCCGGCGAGGGCGAGCCTCGCCGCCCAGCGCGAGGCCGCCCTCGCGGCCAGCGGCGGGTGGCCGGCGAGGTCGACCTCGACCTCGCCGGCCGTCGCCTCGGCCGGTCGCCGAGGTCCGGCGACCGGCTGGAGAAGAAGACGGAAGAAAAAGAAAAAATGGAAAAAAATTCAAAAATAATAATAAATCCAAAAATTCAAATAAAAAATAAAAATTCAAAAAAATATTAAAATATTATTAAAAATTGTCCACGTCAACGCTGCGGTCCTACGTGGCACCGCGCGTCCACGTCAGCATTTTCCGGCCAAAATTGGCCGGATGGACTGAATCGGCAAAAAGTGAAAAGGTTTAGGACTCAATTAGCAAAGTTAAAAGGTTTAGGACTCAATTAGCAAAAGTGCAATAGGTTTAGGACTTTTTGGACAATTCCCCCTCTTAGGAGGTCTTCCTCGAAAATACGGCCTTAGTTCCAGTTCCAGTTTTTGTTTTTTCCTTTCTTTATTTCCGGAGGGCTTGCTCCCATGTTGATTCGGATGTGCATGCGAGTATATAATTTAATGACCGAAACATCTTGCTCCTTCCAGATTCTGTCACCCTTAATTTCTTGAAAGAAAATTACAATGTGTTCTCACCTGTAATGCTCTAATGCCTTGTATTTTCTTTGTTGGATCTGGTGCCATTGTAAGATGCAATTTAGTTTGAAAGATTCAATTTTCAAGATACTGATTATGTATAATAACGATGCATTGAAAATCGTAAAATTTCCTTAATACTATTTGATAAAGCGCATATGATACTCGTTCTTAGGCAATCAATAATATAATCCTTATTCATTTTTATTGCTGCATTTTTTTTGCCTAACTAAAAGTGAAAAAAAGAGAGGAACTTATTAGACCCCGGAATCGACCCTAGAATCGTAACGGGGTAAGTTCTAGATTTTAGATTCTGATGAGTAAGTTTTAGGTTCTAGATTCTAGATAGAACCTATAAAGAACCTGAAATCGGTTACTTCTAATACAGTCTTGCTAATCGAAATGGTAAAATAGTTTTAGGCTCTAGATTCTAAATAGAACCTATAAAGAACCTGAAACCACTTACCTCTAATACAATCTTACTAATCAAAATGGTAAAATGAAAATTAGTTGGAAATGGAGCCTATCCGGATGAATTTACAGTTATAAAATAAGCCTCAAATGAAGGATATCACAATAATGGAAATAAGTACTACTATTTTTACACATGATTACACGCAATATATAGACGACCCAAGATGAGTAATTGATTAAGTCCATTCTCAGCGTTTGAAAACAAGATCAGATCTTTACCAAAGTACTATGAAATCCACAATAAAAGATTTTTATGTTAATATATCTCATCTAGTTATTTGAGTACTTTTTTGGGCCTAGGACAAAACCCTAGTCTTATATCCTTCTAAACGTGATCCGATCTAATGTCCTATCAACAAAGAAAGTAAATCTCTCGTTAACCTATTTAATAATAGAATGTCATTTACATCATAGGATTCAAAAACCGAATTTGCTAACCAATCTGCACATGAATTTTTTTCTCTAATGGTATCTACAATTTTTGATCGATTGGAATTATTCAACACTTTCCCAATCTAAGTAATTGATTAAATCCATTCTCAATCATTAGAAAGCTAGATCAGATCAATCCCAAGGTACAATGAAATCCACAATAAAGAGTTACTTGTTAATCTTTCTCACCTGTTTATTGGAGGGAAAATAACGAAAAAAGTCATAAGCCTATTACACTCGTATCAATTGAGTGCTAAACTTTTTAATTATGTTAATTGAGTGTTAAATGTTTTCACATTTTGCCAATTGATTCTATTCGATCAATCGTAGCTGAAAATTGCAAACGTGAATGTAGACATCTCACGTGACATGATTAGTGTTAACATAGAGATTTTTAAATAAATATTTTAATATATTTTTGAATTTATTATTATATTTTTCTTCTTTTCCTATTTTTTGAGCTTAGGACTAGTGAGGATTGCTGGCTATAGGCGAGGGCCACGACACCTTGCTTTGGTCGACGATGGATTGGGTGAGGGTCGTGACGCCCTCATTGTCCAAAGCAAGCGCCCACGGCAGCCTCGCTTGGGGTCAGCAAGGGCATAGCGACCCTAGTCAAGAGTCGGTGAGGGTTGCAACCTAAGTAGCACCGACACTAACATGCAACATGCGACACGACACGACACGACATGACACGCCGACACGTCGTTTCTTAAAGAACAGATAATTCCGACACATTGAGACACGTTGTATATTAAATATATATTTTTATAAATACATAATAAATTATCATTTTTATGATTATTTCAATCAAATTAATTTGAATCAAATTCATAAACAAATAAATAATTAAAAAAATTTTAGAATGAATATACACTAAAAACATTAATTTGCCATTTATTAATATCATTCATTATTTCAATTTGACAAATTCAACTCCATTTCAATAATTCATAAAATTTGGAAAAAAAACAAGCGATCCATATTCTGGACTTGCATGTTAGATATATTGAAAGAGGAGAAAAAAAACTTAAGGGATAAATTGTGTATCACGGGAAGTGGGAGTCGAAGGGAAGAGAATACTAGGTTTTTCTTCTTTCTCCATTTATTATTTTTATTATTGTGTTTTATTTTTCCACATATATATTTTGACATCTCATTTATTGAATTTTTAAAATTGACATCGATATCGGAATCATGTGTCGGAAACTTATATGTCAAAATTTTGATTCAAGTATCGGAGAGTATCGAGAAAGTTCACCAAATGTCGGATTTTTCGACACGTGTTGACCGAGTGTCAGAGAGTGTCCGAGAATGTCGAATACGTGTCGAAGTGTTCGACACGACACAAAAGCTCTTGGAGAGTATCGATACTTCATATGTTGCAACCTATGTAGCACCGACACGGACACTCGACACGCGACACGACACGACACAACATGCCGACATATTATTTCTCAAAAAATTGAAAATTCCAACACGTTCCGACACGTTATATTTTTATGTATATATGCAAAAATAAATAAATAATAATAAAAAGAGTATAGAATTAATTTATACTAAAAATATTAATCCAACATTTGTTAATATCATTTATTATTTTAATTTGATAGAGATTGAATGAGAAATTCAAAAATTGCAAACACAAAAGAGTAAATTTGAAGGAACATGTCCTATTTTCTTACATTTGTCAGAAATTAATGAGATTTCTTATAGTCCCAGACTGAGTTCGGAGTTCATGATATAGATTGGCTTGAGCTCCTCTGCAAAACAAGGTTCGAGAAAAATGAAAATCCAGGACAAGAACTCTCAAAGTACGACCAAAAGAAAATGAAATAACTAAATTCACCATGGAAAATGTGACCAAAAGAGAGAACT
Source organism: Eucalyptus guilfoylei (assembly GCA_016097605.1). Lineage (NCBI taxonomy): Eukaryota > Viridiplantae > Streptophyta > Magnoliopsida > Myrtales > Myrtaceae > Eucalyptus > Eucalyptus guilfoylei. The sequence continues at coordinate 39,744,838 of CM027861.1, forward strand.
CGCAGGCAACACCTGCGAGAGGTGGAAAGAAGTAAAAAAAAATCACAACTTTAACTCTGCGGGGGCAACGGAGCAACGTCGGCGAGAAGAGAGGCGTTCCATCGTCACTCATGGGAAGGTAAAAACTTATAAGTGAAAAGCTTGAGAGTGAAAATTTTCTTCTTTTCCCTTTATTTTTGTTATTTTCAATATTTTTTCATATATTTATATTTTGACCCCTCAAGTATTGAAAATTTTTAAAATTGACCTCGTGCGTGTCAGAGTCGCGTGTCGGAATTTCGGACTCGCGTGTCGGAGTGTGTTAGGAAGAGTTGACCACGTGTCGGATTTTCCGACACTCGTTGACCACGTGTCGGAACGTGTTGAAGTGTATCCGAGAGTGTCAGAGTGTCCGGCACGATACGAAGGCTCTTGGAGAGTGTCGGTACTTTTTAGGTTGCAACACCTTTGCCAAGTGTTGGGAAGGGTTTTCCAGTTCTCGCCTATGGTTAACAAGGGTCATTGGACCTAAATTAAAAAAAAAAAAGTTTAGAAACAAATAAAAAAATAAAATAAAATTTTAAATTATTTAAGAAATTTGAAAAAAAAGGTTCGCTGGCCCTAAGTTCAGAAAAAAGTTAAAAAAAAAAGAAAAAAGAAAAAATTCAAAAAAGTATTAAAATTCGAAAAAAAGGGTCTCTGGCCTTAAGTTCCAAAAAAAGTAAAGAAAAGAAAAAATAAAAATAAAATAAAAAAGTTCTTAAAAATTCGAAAAAATAAAAATACTTTTAAAAATATCAACATTAATGTCAGATATGCAATGTTGGATGGCTAATGTCCATGTGAGCGATTACCCAACAAAATTAGTCAGATAAACTCAATTAGCAAAATGTATAAAGGTTTAGGATTCAAATAAAATGTTAATGACCAAATGGTATAGATGTAATATGTTTGTGACTTTTTTGGTTGTTCTCCCAGTTATTGGACTGCTTAATGCACCTCTTCATAGATGATGTCAAGGCCGACGAGTGATGTAACGATTGAAATTTAAAGAGTGGGCATGAGAATCTCATTGGAGAATTTTTGCTTCAACTTCAAGGACATCCATGTACGTAGATATTGAAACGTCGACATGCAAGATCTTAGAATCACTGAACGTCCAAATTAAATGAAATCATTTCTTACTTGGAAAAAAATGAATTCATATGTAAGATCAGATGCCCACATTATTATTCTTATATCATATTCTTTCACATTAAAAGCAAAGAATTTTGAGCATATGGATAGCGAGGCAGACATCATATGGATTATCATCTTTCCACTCTTATAAAGCTTACTTTTTCTCATTACACAGAACCCTACCACCAAATCAAACAAAGACATAAATTCTTCGTATGCTCTCTCAAAGGCAAAATGTGGATCACTTAAATGTTTAGATGTCGGCAATTTTTTTTTTTCTGAATTATTAACTACATAAAGATTAATCCAAATGTTCATTGGCTTTGTATATTTATTGGCCAAAAGGTGTTGACTTAAATCTAACGGGCTATACATCAAATAGAATAAAATTAAAATTTCATTGCTAGATTCAGGTTTAACGAATTTTAATTTGCTTGATGACCCGTTTTAAAGATTTTAGCGGATAAATCGAAGACTTACGAATGTCTCGGAGATGTAATTGGTTAAGTTTTTAATAAATTAGAAAAGAAGAAATCATTATCGACATAAAATTTCTTGTAAAGCAAACCACCAAGTGAGGCCTGAGAGCTTTGATGCAGCTGAGAACCAAGGAATAAGCCTATGTCTGAGAGCTCGACAGATGATGCTTACCGTACCCTCGAAATGTTTCGAGAGAAATACAAGAGAGTCAGTTACTTGGATGATTCTGTGAGCTGCTTAGGGTAGGGTGTTACTGGATCTATCCGAACCTGTAACGCATCAAAGCTATAACTTTAACTCCACAATCATCAATAGGGAGGGGCCAGTGACTTGAGCTTAGTATCTTGTTGAGTCTCTCCGCTCGCTTGCCTTCCCTGTCTTTTGGCCTCCGTGTGCAAGATTTGCTCCCTGTATGGTAGTTTATGACCTTCGCCATGGTAGATCTAACCGATTAGTAGAAGACGCCATGAGCGGTGTAGCTTACCTGTGACTTGATCCGCTCGTTCTTACCGTACCTTATTGGCAACACAGTGGAAGTAACTACTACTGATGTTGCTAACATCATCTGTGTTGCTTGATCGGACAAGCTACGTGATTTTCTTGGCCGAGAAGCGCAGTTGCTTATATAAAACCCCCTAGGAGATAACAGGATATGTGGCAGAACGTGTACTACCAGTGCATTATTATGAGAAGCCACTCTGCCATCGTTTGTTGCACGATGTGAGAATACCGATCACCTGTTAAGTGAGAGATCTTTCGGTGATTGAACTATATTGACATGCTCTAGGACGGATTCCTCTGATGTTATCAATAGGTAGCATGACTCTTCTTCACTTTTTTCTGTTTGCCGAGCGAGTTTATCCGCAGGGTAACGAATTCATTTGCTCATTAAAGCACTTGCTTGTTTGAAGAGACAGCAACCGGCATTTCGTACGGTCTCTTCTCGTTTTCTTTTTGGATGGGTGGGTGAATGGACTGGCCGAAAATTATTTCGCCAGCACTTGTTACTCATTCTTTTACAGAAGCCGTGATGAAGTCTCTAAGGGGAGGATCAAACGGCATTGTCGTGTCAATAGCCACACGGACTAAGTTCAATTTAGAACTGACCACGCGAGTAGGATTAAAAAACAGATGACTGCATCATTTTTAATCTACAAACTCCAGAAAATGATAGCAATGAGTCTCTGGCGGGAGCTCCTGGAATACTATAAATCAGCAAATGGCTTATGGAATTACTTGAATTCCTATCGGTGATTAGCATTCAGGAAAAGGGCGAGGATATCTAGTCCTATCCTTACAATAGTCGTAAACCAAGTACTTGCGCCTCACAATTAGGTATTTCATCCTTTTACGTGCGCTGAGGGTTATATTTCTAGTCCACGGTGTATACATGCGATTGCTGCGGCATGATGGATCATAATAGCCCATTGGATTCAGTTTGTCAATCAAGGCGCACCCGGCAATGTCGAAGTTTTGAAAATGGGCTGTGAACGGGGCCTTGGACCAGTCGATCTTCCCGGCCCAGTCCTGGGCATTCCAGATGGTCGCTGCCACCTTCATTGCTTGTGTCGGGTAGGTCCCTTTGGTCCCCAAGTTCTTGAACACTCTGATTGGTATTTTATCCACAAAAAACCTACCATAATCATGGTGGAATAGATTTGTGACAATGCGTTTCAACAAAAAAATTATGTATCAAGAGCTTAAGATCTTCGGTTCCCACTCGGACGGCGTAATGACAATACATTCACAGCATTAACATCCATCTTCAGCTATGTCTGTATTCATTGATACATTCACATAGGGATATATGTCTTTAGCAACTTAGTTTTAGCCATTATCAAATAGATTTTTCTCATTTCAAACAGAGATGTAAAGAAAGAGAGAGAGAGACTTACACTACTTGATATTGGTTCCAAAGAAGCCTATAGGAATGGAAATTGGTACTCGGATCAAACCAAAGATGAAAGTTTTGCTCCCGGCCTCCAACTCCATTTGTGTATACGTTTGTACTCAATGTGTAAGGTGGTCCGTTGCTACCAATGAACTCAAAGTCAAGTTCATCGTGTAGGCTTTCCTTTGAAAATAGCTACAAGTGAAATTCAAAAGTGTTACTCGTCAAAATCCAACAAAAGAAAAAAGAAAAAAAAGAGATAATGATAATAGTAAGAAACAGGTGTGGCCCCCCAATGGGCATCTTATGGCTAGATAATGTGCATTGTTGATGTAGTCAAGGAGCACATGATGAAAAGAAAAACCCCACTCACATGGAAGGAGGTAAGAACTCCTGGGGATTTCTGTTCTGGAATTTTGATCCTCATGTTAAATAATCCAGATTGATAATAGAATCTAGATTCAAATCCAGCTCCTGAAAAGAGTGAGCTTGAACAATAAATACAACTTAAAGACGTTTGGATAATCTTATATGGCTCCCCAAATTGGAAAAAGAAAAAAAGAAAGAAAATTAGATAAGTATGTTCTACCATAAAATAATGAGACATAACTAAAATTAGACAAAGCAGTAAGCAGCATGATTACCTGAACTTTGATCCAACGTCAGTTGGACTTCAGTGTCACTGTAAAGACTGGAGAAATGAGACTTTCCCCAAGTGACGTTGTACATCCGATAGAAGCCAGTTTCTGTTGTTTCACTTGCAAGTAACATATTCACCATCAGAAAACCGAGGAGGCCCGAAAGCAGAAAAGATTCCATGAAAACTTTTTTAAACTCGATTTCCACTAAGTCCTATGTTTTATTTTCACTAACCAATCCCCCGGACACTTTATAGAGGAATATGTTCAAAGCCTGCGACATGCATGAAGTTAGCGCAGCTTGTAAATGTACTGATGTAACATACGAGAACATGTAACGCGATTTAAGAAGCATTATCAAGGTCATGCAATGCAATTTAAGAAGCATTGTAAAGGTTATATTTATTAAATAATGCCTCTAACGAATGCCTTGTGAATGGCGTTATTCTTCAGGGGATTTTAATATCTTGCACTTCAGTTTACTCTCCAGGCGTTGCATGTAAAAATACTTTGTATTCATTTGGTCATTATGGTTTGAGGACACCAAAATAAACGGATTCACCAAGTAAGTTTGTTTTAGTCCAATTATTGATTAAGTTAAACTTTTATTTTAATCAACTTGTCTCTAAATCTTGACATTAAAGAAAAAGTATCATATTTAGGGAATAATTTTGACTGTTTAATTTTATTTATTTTTAATACCTAGGAACCGTCGTACAGCCGGCAGCCGGCGACGTAAACCTGGAGGTGCGCTAGCGCAGGACCCACCACCATGACACCGCATTTAAGACCACTAATGAATGCGTAGTATGCGAACCTGGGGGTTCGAACTCTCGCCCTTCCATAAAGAGGGTTTGAGTGCATACCAATGCAGCCACCGAATGGGGTGGTATTGACTGTTTAATTTTGATCAATGGTATAATCAGTTAAAGTTATTGATAAGAAATATCACAAAAACAAATGTTGGTTCCAAAGAGCACGGGAACAACGTTGAAATGATTAAGGATAGCAATATTCAACATAAGAAATATTAAAAAAACAAATGTTGGTTCCAAATAGCACGGGAACAACGTTGAAATGACTAAGGTTAGCAATATTCAACATAATCTTTTGGGAAAATTTTAAACAAGAGTCTGAAATGCTCTTATTTTCTTAAATAAGGGTTTAAAGTGAACATTATTTCAAATAAAAATCTAAAGTGACCAAACTAGTCTCACGAGAAAAGACTTGAAGTGATTATGACTGTTTTAAATAAGGGTCTAGATTTCTTTGGTGACAAAATATTCGGCCGATCGGGCATATTTTTGTCCAAACACAAGTTAAATTTAAATTAAATTTGATTAAAAATAAAATAATAAAACTTAAAAAAATGAAAACATCAATATGAGGGAGCACCTTGCTGCCTACGGCAATGGTGAAGGTTGACACTTGGGTGAGGGTCAACAACCCTTGCCAAAAGTACGAGAGGGTAGAGGGCCGTCGCCCTCTCCTAGATTTGGGTGAGGGTCTCTTGCCCTTGCCACGGCCTGGACAAGGGTCTCTGGCTCTTGCATAAGCTTGACGGACCTTGCCCAATGCCTTCAAACCTTGCCTTAGGTTTGGGGCCACTAGGCGAGGGTCGTTGGCCTAAGCCACGACAAGGGTAGGCAATCCTCGTCTAGATCTAGGAGAGGATCGCTGCCTTCTCCCAATCTATTAGCTCTCGCGTATGATCAATGAGGGTCACCAGCCCTTATCTAAGTGTCGACAACCTCGCCAGTCTTTGCCATCGCCCCACCAGCGATGTAACATCGATTACAAGTTGTGTTTTTCTTTTTTTAAGTTTTTTTTTATGAAAAGAAAAAAAAGAAAGAAAAGGAAAAAAATAAAAATTTTAAAAGACAAAATTGCCATTCATAGCCAATGAGTTCAAGCCCTTTTTTGAGATTAGGGTTTAGCCTCACCGGTTGACAAAATATTTTGGCTGATCAGGCATATTTTTGTCCAAACATAAGTTAAATTTAAATTAAATTTGATTAAAAAAAACTTTAAAAAAATGAAAACATCAACAGGAGGGAGCACCTTGCTGTCTGGGGCAACGGTGAAGGTCGACATTTAGGTGAGGGCCGACGACCCTTGCCAAAAGCGGGAGAGGGCGATGACCCTTTCCTAGATTTATTGCAGCCTAGACGAGGGTCTCTGGCCCTCGCGTAAGCTCGATGGACCTCGCCTAATGCCTTTGGACCTTGCCCCAGGTCTAGGGCCACTAGGCGAGGATTGCTGGCCCAGGCCACGACAAGAGTAGGCAACCCTCGCCTAGATCTAGTAGAGGATTGCCGCCTTCTCCCAATCTATCAACTCTCGCCTCTGATCAACGAGGGTCGCCAGTCCTTGTCTAAGCATCGGCAACCTCGTTTGTCTTTGCCACCGCCCCACCGGCGATGTAATAGCAACTACATGTTGTGTTTTCCTTTTTTTTTTAAGTATTTTTTTTGGGTGAAAAAAGACAATTTTTTTAAAGTTTTTTTATGAAAAGAAAATACAAAAAAAGAAAGTAAAAAGGAAAAAATTAAAAATTTTAAAAAACAACATTGCCCTTCACAGCCAGTGAGTTCGAGCCATTTTTTGAGACTAATATGAGCACTTCAGGCTCTTACTTAAAACAAGATACATTTCAAATCTTTATTTAAAAAAAAAGGAGAGCACTTCGAGACTCTTATTTAGAGTAATATCCACTTCAGATCCTTATTTGAGAAAATGAAAACACTTTAGGTTATTATTTGAAATTTTCCCTAAAACAAATGACGAATGCAATTCGTGCTCATCATTTCTCCTCTTTCCCCACCTTTCAAATTTTTATCAAATCTATCCGAAAACTAGCCAAAAAAAAAAAAATCAATTTAATTACCTTCGGCCATTTTCACCCTAAAATATTTATAGCGCTGCAATTTAGACTATCTTTGTAGAAGACCCAGATTTTCCAACTCCTCCTTCATAACAAAAATTGTCATTATATTTTGAAAATAGCCCGATAAATATTCTCCTTTCAATTAAAAATAACACTAGATAAGCTGTCTTTCTTTAAAGGTGACATCAAAATTTGAGAAGGAATCTAACAGATATTTGAAATAAATTTAAAGGAAGGTTAAGAATAAAATTGAGAACTCATAGAGCAATGAAATTCCAAGACTAGTTACAAGAAGATCGCACCTCTCATTTGGCAAATCTCAAATTTTTTAACTCTCCATAAAAGACAGATCACGGGCCAAGGACAGCACTTCCAAGAGTTAGCACATCACATCCTGACCAAAATGAAAAATATTTGCCATTGGCACAATCATGCTTGATTTTTTGCCGACCACAACCGTCATACTTGTGCCAAGATACAAAGTAGCACAATTCGCTCAACAAAGTGAGCAAACTGACAATAGACAGAAATATGTTTTAAGAGTCCAAAAATACATGTAGAATTATACAAGCTCCACACATCTTGCAGGAAGGCGCAATTTCTTTGCGAGGCCTTCAAAACAGTTGGTTTTTGTTCTGAAGTTCAACATCAGTGAACTTATGCATAGCTCAAAGAACACTTGAACCGTACCACAAGCAACATGTCCACTACACCATCTCATTCAAAGAGCGAGCATGTAAGAGACGGCAAAAAAATCCAAACCATCCACTCCACGCGTCCCCACAAGCATATTCCCGAGCATCCTTGCAGATATAATTTTAAAAGTAGAAACTATAGCCAACTTCCTCAGCAAATGATGATACTAGAATACAAGTTTTGGAGAGAATGAGTTGCGAACTCATGGCCAAGTAACTCTCCATTTCAGTGCGCAAGCAATATAAAACTAGTTTGTCAGGCAAATTTATATCAACCGGAGATTCAATATAAAGAGCATCCCGAAGAGAGAGCTTCTACAGACTTTACCAAGCCAATTGAACATGGAAAGGAATAATCTGCCGTGATGTTACAGAATATATGCATTCAGTTTCTCATCTCACAAGGTGCAAGCTAAGATAAAGAACAAACAGTCAGACTCGGTCTCTACTCAATAAGTCAAAACTGCCATCGATGTGTGCCTCCATATGACCAAGCGAAGCAACTAAACTTAAGTCTTAGAAACAGGACTCAATTGTAGTTATATACAGTGAAGTTCATAGAACAAGATGAGTCCGACATCATCAAACTGGCACCCAATATCATTTATACCAAAAGTACCCCCAGAAGAAGCAAAGGTAAAAGCCCCAAATGATCAAGCAAAGCAACAACTAGACTTAGCCTTGGACACATGACTCCATTCTAGTAATTGTAGTTTCATCTAGTGAAGTTCATGAATGAGTGAGAATGAAATCATCAAAGATAGACTTGAACTGGCACCCAAAATGAACCATTTATAGTAAAAATACCCCCAGGAGAAGCAAAAAAGTAAAAGCATGCTAAGTCGAGTCATTCCCCAAAAAGTTAATAAAAATGGGCATACACTTCAAACAAACCAGGTTGATTCTTCATTGATGGAGCATTGTGATTAGAATAGAATGCGACACCTCAAAGCCATCAAAAATGGCGATGACACGGCCATCCTTTCACCCGAAGGACACAGCCACAATCCACCAAAATCCAACTCTCAAAAGTCCCCTTGTCAATATTGCTCTTCTACTACTCATGGCTAGAATGAAAACTTGAAAAAGATTGGAAAATAGGGGTGAGAAACCATAGCTCAATAAGCAGTGCATATCTTCTAAGTGGATTGAGCACCCATTATGCACATTCACAAAACCAAACTACAACTCTTTTAACCTAGATCTAGAATATAACAAACATACAGTAAGAAAGTAAGTTACATATACTTCGATAAAACTATATTTATAGCAAAAATATTCATTTCACAATAATATCAACACAAACATCAATGGTCAAATCCATAATCCACATGCCAATGATCTATTCTATTGGTTAATTTCTTGCCACACATCAATGGTTTATTCCATTGATCCATCTCATATAAAACCACATGTTGATAGTCAATTTCAACAACTAATCTCAAATCACATGTCGATGGTCCATTCCATTGATTAAACTCAAATCAAATGTCAATTATCCATTCCATTGACCAAACTCATATTACATATTAATGATTCATTGCATTGACCAATTTGTTGCTCAATATCAAACCATGGTCATGACATAATATTTGGTGACAAGACGACCAAGATTCCCTCCTTGGCAATGTCTCCACTTATTATTAGTCGGTCACTCGGCTCACAAGAATATCTTAAACTAGCATGCGCATACCCATAAACTCCTCACAAGGCTCACCGCAGTGTTGAGCATCAATACTAATCTAGAATAACACCATCAACAATTCTCAAAGCCAAATCTATAAATCATTTCATATATCACAAAAGCTTTCGTAATTCAACTCATCGCAGAAATACTTCTCATAAAACATCTCAAATAATTTCAAGACTCGTTTCATGAACTAGTTTTACAAAGCAATCAAATCAAATGCATATCATAAAGTATTTCACAAATCGATATATCTATAACATTCTATAAACCATTTCAAAATCAAGAGCTCTTATAAACAGGTTTCGCATACCTAAAATATATAATATTTCTCAACTTTGTTTTTCAAGCAGAACATATTTTTCCACTAACTAGTTTCTTACACAATTCACAAATATCAAAACGTAACAAGTGCTCGATCCAAATTTTATGGAACAAATATGTTTATCAATATCTCATAACATATCAAATCTTTATTATTACATATTCTTAGAGGAGATAGCAAATAATATGCTACTCTAACTATGACTCAACTAAACTATGCTTACTCGTCGACAAAATGACACTGTTAATTTACTTTAATTGAGTTATTTTTTATTTTCAGAGTTTTATTTCTTTTTCACTTACATAAGGGTATTATGGTATATATAATTTATAATTAATATAAACACAATAGGTGTAAGGCTTCCGTTAAAAAATCCACAGCCCCCTCTTTGTTTCTTTTACGTTCTCCTTCTTCTCCTCCTCTCTATTCATTCTCTCTTCCTTCTTTCTCTCTTGCTACTTGATGTGGGTTCTCTAATCAGCTTTGTGACAACACCTACGCGCCCATAAATCACATATCCAAAGCGAGTTATTCAAGGCATTTGCAACGCAAAGCTTTGGTATGCCATAATTCTTTCCATCGAAACCCGTTTTAATGGTTCTTTTCAGTCAATAGAAAACTCTTTCAATATACTATAAGGACCTCAACTTTACTTAGCGCATTGTTCATCACGCATAGGAAATACTTAAATTTAATTTTGGGCAAACCGCAAGCTCAAATCACAATCCGTAGAATCCTACAACTCCACGACACCCTAAACTATCATTTTAAAAAAAATAAAAGGCTGAATGATTCAAAAATCGGACTTCGCTGCTCGATTTTTCCAAAATTCAGAATTTGAGCCATAAATCCCAAAAATACTTTGATTGGCCGAAAAAGGGCTTAAGCTCTTATCAGGTGTTGCGTTACGGAGTTGAGCTGACTTGGCATGCGTCCGCGGCGTGCATGTGCTCCTTTCCTTTCTTCCCCTTTCTTTTTTTCTTCTTCTTCCTCCTCCATTCCCAAATTGCTCTCAGTCTTCTCTCTCTTCCTTTTATCTCACGGCAATCTTTTTAATTCTTTATTTCTTTCATTTATTTTTTATTCTTTTTTTTTTTCTATTTTTGACTTTTCAAAACCCATATCTTACACAAAAACTACCAATATAACGGGAAAGTGAAAGGGAAATTGAGCTACACACAAAATACTTGCAACAGCGTTCCTCTTCATTAACTTGGAAAATTTCCAAGGTGAAAAAAGAGATTAAGGTTAATTTGGCCGAAAACAAAATAGATCTATGTGAGAATTTCCTTCTCCTAGTTGGAGCACAGGGATCCTCCTTACTGATTTATATGGAAAAGAAAATGCTAGAGTTGGACAGCATATCAGTAGGACGACTTAGTTTTACTAACAAGCAGAATCATCTAATATATTATATCATATGCAGAAATAATCGAATTCCTTTCCATTTCTCAATGCAGTATGAGAGGCAATTCATAAACTGAAAATAATTATGTAGAATAATTGAATTTTCAACTGGAGAACTTAGTAAGAATTATATCGAATTATATATATGCAGTGACTATATATTTTTATAAAATGACAATTGAATTTCTTCTCAACATAATAATTCATATTGTATAGAAGGTAGTCGAATGGAGCTTTGCTGCGGCAAGGCTCAATTCTATAGACTTTCCCAACTCTACATTAGAGATCATAGGTATAGTGCTAGAGTACAGTAGATGTAAAAAAGCAGTGTGGTGGAGCTTTGCTGTAATATCATAGTCAGTTTACCTGGAGGAAAGAAGAATTAACCAACCAGTGCTGGGAATAGTCAATGTCTGTGCCCAACTAAATTAAAGACCAACCAGCTGCCATTGAGTGTCAACCATAGATGCAGATATGTTCAAGCAACAGGATCATTGGCATCGGCAGAGGATGAAATCAGTTTGTTTCTTCTGATAATAAGACTATCCCCAACACTTTGACCTGATTAAGGACATAATACTGCACTAAGAAGAGCAACGAAATTGCTATGCAGGGTAAAAAAGATGAGACCTCATATCTGCCGGGAAACATCCCGGCTGCCATAAGAATCCTCATTTTTATAAGGCTTCAAATGCCTTCACTAAACATTCATATGGGAAAAAGTGAAAAGACACCTACTTTCAAAAGTGCCCATGTCACCTGGATAGTTCGCAAAAGCAAATTTCTAAAAGAGATAGGAAGAGATGCCAATTCCACAATGCCCAGAATAACCAGTCAGCAAACACTCAAAATATCTCCAATTAGGAAACTTGACTCAGAACCCCCAAAATTAGGTGCCATGAATGAAAATTTAAGACTAGTTACGAGAATCGCCGCTACTCATTTGGCAAATCTCGAGAATTTGAAGTCTCCATAAAATACAGATCATAGGCCAAGGACATCACTTCCAAGCATTAGCACATCACATCCTGACCAAAATGATAATAAGTACCATATGCACAAATATGCTTGCTTTTTTGACAACCACAACTGTCTTACTTGTGCTAAAATACAAAGTTGCACACTTTGCTCAACAAAGTGAACAACTGACCATACAAAGAAATATGTTCAAGAGTCAAAAAATACAAGCAGATAGAAGCACCATACATCCTGCCGGAAGGAGCAATCCTTTGTGAATCTTCAAAACAATTGTTATTTATTTATTTATTGTCAAGTTCAACATTGGGTATAGCTGATACAACATATGAACCCTACCTAAAGCAACATGTCCAGTGCACCACACGTCCCCAAAGCATACATTCCCAAGCATCCTTGCACTTATAGTTTTGAAGGTACAAACTAGAGCCACCTTCCACTGAAAACCAAGATGATAGAATACGAGTTTTGGAGAGAATGAGGGTTGAATCCATGTGGCGGGATCGAGCGAACTTGTAGCCAAGTAACTCTCCATTTCAACACACAAGCAATATAGAACTAATTTGCCAGGCATTATATCAACTGGAGATTCAATATAAAGAGAATCCCCAAGAGGGAGCTTCTATAGGCTGCACCAAACCAATTGAAACAAGAAAGGGATAATCTGCCGTGATGTTAGTGAATATCTGCAATCAGTTTCCCATCTCACAACTATAATGGAGAAGCATCCAATAAGATACGGAACAAATACTAGACTCAGTCTCTAATCCATAAGTCAAACTGCCATCTATGTGTGCCACCCAATGACCAAGCAAAGCAACGACTGAACTGAGCCTTGAAACAGGATTCAGTTGTAGTTTCATCCAATGAAGTTGTAGATGAGAGCATGACATCACCAAAGGGAAAGACTTAAATTGGCACACAAAATAAACCATTTAAGCCAATGTACCCCCAGGAAGCAAAAAGTAAAAGCCCCAATTGACAAAGCCAAGCAACAACTAGACATAGCCTTGGACACAACGGCATTGTAGTAATTGTAATTTCATCCATTGAAGTTCATAGACAAAGATGAGAGCATGACACCATCAAAGAGAGTTGAACTGCGCCAAAAAAAAAAACCATTTATACCAAAAATAGCCCGAGAGGAAAAGAAAAAAGGTAAAAGCTTGCTAAGTCAAGTCATACCCCTAAAAGGTAGTTAAAATGAGTATGACACCAAAACAAAAACCAGGTTGAATTCAGCATACTTGCACTAAAAAGACTCCAACCTACAACAGGAAGATAACTATATGTTCATTGCATCACATCACCTCTAATACTTGTATTAGAATAATTAAATATTAAACTACGCATTCATCTAACAGCTTAAGCTTTTCAAACAATCGGCTATGTTTCCACAAATCTCACATGATATCAGAGTAGGAAGTCCTTAGTTTGAATCTTTATAGGCCCCTATTTGCCTCCTTACTTAAATATGTTGACACTTAGTGTTGGGCAAAAAGACCAGTTTAAATGTTAGGAGGGATGTTAGAATAATTAAATATTAAATCATACCTTCATCCAATAGTTTAATCCTTTAAAATAGTTGGTTGTGGTCCACCAAACTTTTTTTTTATGGTAAAGTTATATTAAGCTTAAACCAACTATACAAAAAAAAGGGGGTCCCGAAACCAAAACTTACACTCAAAGAGACAACCTAATCAGAATGAGTGGAAGGGTGCCGAGACAAAAGAAAGCAGCCAAATAGAGGCGGCAAGGAACAACAAAACAAAAACGGACCCAACCGAGCACCGCCCACCTAAACAGACAATGAAACAGCCAAAACAACGGCTAGAAACAGCAAGGAAAGGCAACACCTGAAAGGAAGAGCAGACTGCAACAAGCCCGCCCTCTCACCAGCGAAAACCCCTACGCCAGAATGCACGAACAAGAGGCTACAGCAGGCGAACCAACCGAACAGAAAAGCGAGCATACCCAACTGGGCAACTCCCAATCCATTGGCAGCAACCAACAGCCAAAACAACGGTAAGAAGCAGCATGGAACAGCAACACCAGAAGGAAGATCAGACTGGAAAGCCCACCCTCACATCGGCGAAACAACCTGTGCCTGCGACCACCCATGAGATGCAAAAAACAGGCAGGGCCACCACCCGAACAGGACGGAAGACTACAGCAGCAAACAGAGGCAGCAAACAGAACACACAGTTGGGTCAGGAGGAATAATCCGTCGCCATAGGAGCAAAAATAGAAGGGTCAATGCCCCAATTGTACTGAAATCTCCTGTTCCTAGCAGTGTTGGCACCATTAGCAAATGTCAAGGCCTTATCCTTGACAACTTTGATAAGGTGGTTCTTCAGAGTCGAGACTGCTAAGGTTTCTTCCCTGAAGAAAATGCTATTCCACTTTTTCCAAATCAAATGGCAAAGGGCACCAAAGGAGAACCGGGCAATGCACTGATGGAAGTCCTTGCCAGAGATATACTTCAAAGCCCATTGAAGGTTTTCCGACCAAGACCTGTTCCGCCAAGGAAGGTTGCACCTCGCGGCCCAAAAGAATGCAATCCCGGCAGTGATGCGACATCCAAAAAATAAGTGATTAATAGAGTCAGGCCCAGAATTGCAAAAGGCACAGGCCGCATTCTCAATTCTCCCATAGGAAAGTAACAGGACCTGAGTGGGAAGCCGGTTCTTAGCGATAAGCTATAAGATAAACTGATACTGCGGGATGATGGTGTTGATCCAAATGAACGCACTCCAAGGCACCAAGGCCTTCTTTAATTTGATGGTTTCCCACGCAGAAGCTACGGAGAACAAGCCCGAGGGGTTCTTCATCCAGCACAACCGGTCCAGGCTCTGAGATAAAATGGGGAGTGGAGTCCCCCAAGACTCTAGAACAGTCCTGAGGGACTGTCCGGGAATGGAGTAGAGGTCCGCTACCTTTGCAAGCCTGGATAAACCCGAGCTATAAATGAGAGAGTCCAAGAAATACAAATTAAGGGGGCCTCTGGGGTGCCAATGGTCAAACCAAAGAGACACAGAAAGGCCATCCCCAACCCTCCACTGGAATAACTGCCAAAACTCCCTCTCAAGTTAAAGAATTTTCTTCCAGGCCCAAGAGCATACAGTAGGCTTCTTGGCTATCCAGAAATTCTTTCTTTTTAAAAATGTCGAATGTATTCATTTGCATCACAGGGACTCCTTGTCAGAGAAAAGGATCCAGATGTGTTTGAGTATGGCTGTAGTGTTACAGTCCCGCAGCCTATGAGTACCGAGACCTCCTTCCTCTTTTGGACAACAAACTTCCTCCCAAGAAACTTTAACACCTCCAATACCCAGGCCCACCTAGAGGAACTGTCTCAGAATTTGTTCGATCCGGTCTAGCACGACTCTAGTAACATAAAAACACTCGCCCAATAAGCTTGGATCGAGTGAAAGATTGACTTGATCAGCTAGAGTCGCCCAGCAAAAGAAAGGAAACGCCGGGTCCAGGACTGAACCCTTGCCGTAATGCGGCTGATGAGGGGACTGCAATCTGCCTTACCTAACCTCGAGGAAATGATAAAGACTCCTAAATACCGAACCAAGAGACTCCCTTCTTGGAACCCAAGGGCAAGAGTAATTTGGTTACGCGAAAGAGCCGACCCCCCAGCAAGGAAGATCTCACTTTTGCTATTATTTGGTCTCAGCCCACTCCGGGAGGAAAAGGTATTAAGGCTTTCCTTCAGGATAGAAACCGATGCCATATCTGCTTCATAGAAGAAGAAGACGTCATCTGCGAAGAATAAGTGCAAAATATTCGTTGCCTTGCATCTCTAGAAGAATTTGAACTCCGGTCGCCTTGAACAACGATTGAGAATATCCGAGAAAACGTCCATGACCAAGGTGAATAAATACGGGGACAAAGGGTCCCCCTGATGGAGCCCACGGCCACTGGCTTGGAGAAAAAACCATGCGGCTCCCCATTTAAAGAAATGGAGAATTTCATCATGTAGAAAGAAATCATGATAAGACGAATCAGACGATCACAAAAACCAAAAGCCTGAAGCACAAGCTCGAGAAAACCCCAATCCACTATATCGTAGGCTTTTTTGGAAGTTCACCTTAACTGCACATTGAGGCGGATAAGGATGTAGATGGAAGCCACTAAAGATCTCCTGGGCTAGGAGAATATTGTCCCTGATATGCCGTTCCTTGACAAATGCACTTTGAGAAGGGCTTATAACATCTTGAAGTACGTCAGCCACTCGGTTGGCCAAGATCTTGGTAATACATTTATAAATTATATTACGGCAAGCGACGGGTCTGTAGTCTGAAACTGCAAAGGCATTGGGCACCTTCGGCACCAGAGCTAAAATAGTGTTATTTATTTCACGAAGAAGATTACCTGAAATAAAGAAGTCTCTGACCGCTTCCAGGACCAAGGGCCCTACAGTCTCCCAGTTTTGTTTAAAGAATTCAGCAGTAAATCCATCAGGCCCAAGCGTCTTATCTTGAGGTAAGGAGAAGAGGGTCTCTTGGATCTCCTGGTCTGAAATTGGGTGAGAAAGAGAGGAAACTTGCTCGTCATTAAGAGGGCACCGGATGACCTCCTGGATTTCCTGCACAGCCGGCCTAGACGCCACCTCCCGCGATGCCAGCAAATCCTTAAAGTAGTTGACAAACAGATGCTGAACCGCTCTTGGGTCGGAGACGAACGCTGGAGGAATCCAAGACTCAGATAATCCTATTTCCCAACTGTCTTTTATTGACGGAGTGATGAAAGAACTTTGTGTTCCTGTCACCTTCTTTCAGCCACCTAACTCTAGACTTTTGCCTGTAAAAGACTCTTCCTGACTCCGCAAGTTCACAAAGGTACACCGATGAGTCTTCTCCAACTCTGCGAGGGCAATGCTGGACGGGTCTAGCTGGAGGCTATTCTAGGTGACACATAGAGCATTTCTAGCCTTAGCTGTTCTAGTTGAAATATTAGAGAGTGGAAAGACGGGTGCTTAGTCCAATTGCAGAAGCTTAATTTCTTCTGGTCCCGTTGCCTCTTTGGGACTTTGCCATGGTCATGGACATCATTGGGGTTTACTCTCCTCCTTTAACCATTTATTAATTAATTGATTGGTCAGTCTACTTAGCTGTTCTATGAACAGATTCTGGATCTGTTATTTAGTGGATGCAAGTGAAGAAAAATTAGGAATTGATGCTTATGCAGCAAGGAAGAACATCACTGATCACAGAGACTCCATAAAGAACTTGGCCACGTAAAGTATTGCCTTGACCAAACTCTGATCTGCGAAAGGAAGAGAACTAGATCTGATCTTTGCGTTTAACTAGAAAATAGCAGAAGTGAAGGACGAGTTCCATTTCAAACCAATAACTGCATAAAATCCAAGAAGCAGTAACTCATCCAATATCAAATAATTATCAACTCAGCCCCACATAGAATGCACCAAATCACCAGCCGTCAAATCCAGTAAAACTTTCAACCTGTAAAAGAAGCCTAGGAGGTTGTCAAAATTTCAGTCCATCGCTTGTCCTAAAGACAAAGATACCACACCATCAGCTCGACTAAACAGCGCAAGATTAGGCCATCGGTCCTCCAAAAAGTCCAAATGTCTTGTTCTATGTAACCAACTGACCAGTAGCATTGTGCTCATGGTCCTGAGACAAACATGATTGCTCCAAGAAGAAAGAAGCCACTGCCAATTCACAGAATAGTGAAAACCAGAATCAGTTCATAATACAATTAAACAAAAAGATCAATCAATGATGAATCAATCACCTATCAGAGGAGCGCAAACCCTAACGATATGCATAACATGGCAAAGTCCCAGAGAGGCCAGAGTAATCTTCGGAAAATTAGCATACAAATCAGACCGATTTAACAATTAATCAAGAAACAAAAAGAAAAGAAGGATAAAGAGAATTTTTTATGATGTCTCCTCTGAAGAGCACTTCATAGAGGCTGTCAATTGAGAAAGGAACGCATGCAGAATCATTAGATGCAAGAAGAGACTAAAGGATGAGGACACGAGGGAGGGCTATTTCCAGGAAGGAGACAAGGGCAAGTGGATCTGGATTGGATAGTGATTTGTTGTGGCATGTACACCTTGTAAAGAAAGAACCATCACAGCCAAACTCCCCCCCTACAAAGGAATGAGAATTGGTTTTTGCATCAATTGGAAAATTATGGGACTGGAGAACAAATTTCATTCAAACCAATAATTGTCTCGAGAAATGACAGAGCTTATCCACTTTCAGACAATCATCAGCTTGCGGCAGAGAACCCCTTGTCAAGTCTGGCAAGACTTCAACCTGTGAGAGGATCAGGACTAGACGACAATCAACTCCCAAAGATAAAAGACCGAAGAACAAATTTCAACCAAAACCAGTAAAGTATAGCCTATCGTCTGAAAGACTACTTTCATCATCTCAACCAAAAAAAGAAAAAAGAAAAACCAAAAGGATAATCAGTCCTCCAAAAAGCGCAAGCACCTAGTTCTATAAAACAAACTGACCGGATCGTCCTATCCATCGTCCTTGACATCCTTAGACAAACAGTTTCGCTCCAAGGGGGAAGAAGCCACTGCGAATTCAGCAAATAACTAATCCAAAAGCTACTCATAAAACAATTACATGAAAAGATCAACCAGTGGATGTATCAATTAACAATCGTAGGAGGAGCTAAACTGAACACCCACAACAACATCCTCAGACATCAAGATATATGATCCAAGAGGAAATAAGCCACTGCCAATTCACCAAATAACAAAATCCAGAATAAGCTGGCAAAACACTAATGCAAAGATCAATCGATCAGTTGATGAATCACTAAGCAATCAAAGGACAAGGCGTAAACCAAAAATTCCGATAACCATAGGCATTGTAGGCCAATAGAAACCCTCAAGAATCTCCGCAACAGGGATTTCTGCTAGTCCATCCAATGTGAAAGGGATACAACCATTTGATGCTAAAGTTGGTTCTACCCCTGAAAAATTTCTGTATGGATCAATCCAATTTTTGAAGAAGAAATAAAATAAAATAAAATAAAAAAATTTGAAGCACGAAGAAGAGCAGTCACTAATGTGTGTCCTCAAGGCCCGACTGATTCGGTAAATCCATCCCAGTATAATATGTCCAATTGCTAGTTTAATGTTCCCGGTGAAGAAACTGTACCAGCAGAAAAGAGCAGAAAAAGTGCATATCAACAGGCCAAATTGAACAATACTAAACACTTATGAGATATAGGAAGCCAATGAGGTGTGATAACATACCAAAAGTGACATCTGTAGATGATAAAAGAATCTTGATTTAAAACATGGATATTATTTTTACTGAAGACATTTGACCTAGTCCTAGGGTCCTGGAACAAGCTTCGTATGTCAACCTAGGTCATTAGCATCAGTTTAAGTGAAGGCACTGTAGTGCGACATTGCATTATCAGTATCATGGGAAGGAAACTATTTTCTGTTGAGCTGTAAATAGACAAATTATATGGCTGTAAATACATAGGATTTTTTAGGAGGTTTTTATTCTGATTTGATTCTGATCAAATCCCACACATCATGGGATTATAGCTGTTAACCCACAAATCGTGGGATTTTAGTTTTTTCTCCTTTTTTAAATTTCTTTCCTTGATTTTTGTTTGCTAGGATTTATCTGCGTATTAGCCTATAAATACAGCATTGTAAAGCACCAGAAGAAATGAATGAGAATAAACAATTTCTCTCCATCTAAAATTTCACATGGTATCAGAGCCCTAGGCTAGATTCCTGAATTTAAAATTGCAGTCTTCATTGCTGCGTTCTTTTTCATCCTTCGTTGCTGTCTATTATTCTCCAGAAATAGATTTCTGGATTTCAATTGCAGCCTTCATTGCTGCACTATTCCCCTTGTTCTCTTCTTAACATTCACTCTCCAAAATGGCCACATCCAAAGCCACAGATCCTACCATGAACCAATCGAGGAGGTTGCCTCAACACACATGACAGGTGATCTTCAGAATATCAGGCCAACCTATAGATTGAATGAGAAGAACTACCTCAAGTGGTCACAATTTGTCAAGACGTATCTGAAGGGGAAAGGAAAACTCAGCCATTTACTTGGGACGGGACCCAAGGAAGGAGATCCTGATTTTGATGCATGGGATGAGGCTGATTCCATGATCATGTCATGGTTATGGAATTCCATGGAACCAGCCATAAGCGACACTTGTATGTTTCTACCAACCGCAAAGGAGATCTGGGATTCTGTTCGACGGACGTACTCAAAGGCTCGTGATGCAGCCCGGGTGTATGAAATTAACGTGAAAACCAGTGGGACAAAGCAAGGAGGTAAGACTGTTACCGAGTATGCTAATTCTCTGCAGAACTTATGGCAAGAACTCGATCATTATCGAGTATTTCAGATGCGGTGTCCAGATGATGCGGCCATTCTAAAGAGTTTTATTGAAAAGGATCGGGTCTACGATTTCTTAGCTGAGCTTAATTCTGAATTTGACCAAGTCAGAATTCAAATACTTGGCAAGGAGGAAGTGCCATCATTGGAGGAAACGATTTCCTTGATTCGGGCGGAAGAAAGCCGTCGATCTGTCATGCTAGAACCGCAAGCTGTAGAAGGGTCAGCCTTGACAACTAGAAAGGTTGATGAAAAGGGTGACCTACCAAGGAAAGACGATCGGGACAGCTTGTGGTGTGCCTACTGCAAGAAGCCCAGACATACAAAAGAACAATGCTGGAAATTGAATGGCAGACCAACTACTTCAGGCCGAGAGTGGGTGAATCGGGCAACACAGCCAAGGCCTCGGGTCCACCTAACTGAGAAAGCTGGTCAAGAAGAAGTTCGGAAGAAAGCAACCTTCAGCGGTGAAGAAATTGAGAAATTAAGAGGTTTGTTAGGGTCTCTTAATAAACCCTTTGGTGCATGCTCACTAGCACTCTCAGGTAATTCTTGGGTTATTGATTCAGGGTCTACCGACCACATGACTCACACCTCATCCCATTTCAACACTTATACACCTTGTCCTAGCAATAAGAAGATTATTGTGGCAAATGGGTCTCTTGCTACTGTTGCAAGGGTTGGAAATGTTCCTATCACACCTGATCTTGTCCTTAAAGATGTTCTTCATGTCCCTAAACTATCTGCAGTCTTATCTCAATACAGAAACTCACAAAAGATCTTCATTGTCAAGCTGTTTTTTACCCATCTTACTGTGTTTTTCAGGATCGGGACTCGCAGAGGAGGATTGGACTTGCTAAGGAACAAAATGGGCTGTACTACCTTGAGACACCTCTCACTACAAGAAGAATCATGAATAATCTGTCTATGTCATTTCTTAGTACTTCAAATAAAGAAGCCATTTGGCTTCATCATTTTCGTTTTGGTCATCCGTCCTTTCAAGTCTTGAGCATTATGTTTCCATCCTTGTTTAAAGATCTGAATATTAAAGACTTCCATTGTGATGTTTGTGAATTAGCCAAGCATAATCGTGTACCATTTCCTATTAGTAATCACCGTAGTTATAATCCTTTTGACTTAATCCACAGTGACGTTTGGGGACCTTCCACGATTCCAAACATCTCTGGAGCTCGTTGGTTTGTCACTCTAATTGATGATTGCTCTAGGATCACGTGGACTTTCTTACTCAAACATAAATCTGATGTGAGTAGCATTATTCCTTCGTTTCATTCCATGATTCAAACTCAATTTGGGGTCAAGATCAAGGTCTTTCGGTCTGATAATAGTAGAGAATACTTTAATCAAGTATTGTCCCCTTATTTTCAAAAGGAAGGCATTATCCATGAGTCGTCTTGTGTGAATACACCACAACAAAACGGGGTTGCTGAAAGGAAAAATGGCCATCTCCTTAACACATCTCGTGCCTTATTGTTTCACGGACAAGTTCCTAAAGCATATTGGGGAGAAGCTGTTCTTACAGCTACACACATGATCAATAGACTACCCTCACGTACATTAGACCACAAGACCCCTATGGAAGTTTTTTCTCAGTTCTATCCTCACCTTCGTACATCTAATGGTCTTACACCTCGAGTCTTTGGTTGCACTTCCTATGTCCACATTCATCATCATCAACGAGGAAAGTTAGATCCTCATGCAATCAAATGTGTGTTTCTCGGTTACTCACAAACACAAAAAGGCTATAAATGTTACCATCCTCCTTCTAAAAATTCTCTCTCTCGCAGATGTCACTTTTGTTGAAAATAAACCCTATTTCTCACAATCTTATCTTCAAGGGGATTTTTCAGTCATGGAAGATGAGGACCTTGGTGTCATTGATAACTTAGATTTATCGTCGAATGTCCCTATCAACCAAAACTCGTCAACTAGTCCCACACACCAACCTGTCTCTGTTCCTATTCCCACTAGTCCAACTCATATTCATGATTCTAAGAGATTTTCTCAGGTGTATTCAAGAAGGACAGCCGTTTCAACACAAGAGCAGGTCCAAAATACCACTCCGGGTACTGTTAATGAAAACACAGTAAGTTCTGAATCTCCTTTGGATGAACAGCTTAGTAATACACCTAAGAGTGATCTTGATTTACCTATTGCTGTTAGAAAATGGACTAGAGAGTGTACCAAGAAACCGGTATATCCACTATCAAATTATGTGTCCCTTAATAGGTTATCATCATCATACAGAAACTTTATTGTGAGTTTGAACACAATTGCTGTTCCTAACACCTTGTCTGAAGCACTATTAAAAGAGGAATGGAGGAATGCCATGAAAGAAGAGATGGAAGCACTCGGAAAAAATAAAACATGGGAAATTGTTGACAGGCCAAGGGGGAAAAATCTAGTTGGTTGCAAGTGGGTATTCACTATAAAGTACAAGGCAGATGGCTCTCTGGAGAGGTACAAGGCAAGATTGGTTGCGAAGGGTTACACTCAAACATATGGAGTAGATTACCAAGAGACATTTGCACCAGTGGCTAAAATGAATACTTTGTAAGAATTTTATTGTCTTTAGCTGCTCATTTTGATTGGGAACTTCAACAAGTATGATGTAAAGAATGAGTTTTTACACGGAGATTTGGAAGAGGAAATTTACATGAGCATCCCACCTAGTTTTGAAGGAAAGGAAACAACAGAAAAGGTTTGTAGACTTAAGAAAGCATTATACGGGCTCAAGCAATCACCTAGAGCTTGGTTTGGACGGTTTGCTAGAGTCACGAAGGCATCCGGGTATAAACAAAGCCAGGGAGATCATACAATGTTCACAAAACACTCGGACATGGGGGGAGTTACAGCATTGTTGGTATATGTTGATGACATAATAGTCACAGGCAATGATGAAAGGGAGAAACAGCGGCTGAAACAGTGCTTGATTAAGGAATTTGAAATAAAGGAGTTAGGGAAGCTACGGTATTTTCTGGGAATTGAGGTTTCGTACTCCAGGCAAGGAGTCCTTATTTCACAACGAAAGTATGTGACTGATCTTTTGAAAGAAACCGGTAAGCTTGGTTGTAAACCAGTAGCTACTCCAATTGAGCCGAACCAGAGGCTAACAGAAGCAAAAGAGGAGGCAGCAATGGATCGAGAAATGTATCAGCGATTGGTGGGAAAGTTAATTTATTCATCGAGTCCTACACTACTTAAAAGGTAGTCCAGGAAAGGGAATACTTTTCAAGAGGAGCTTAGATCTCAAGCTTGAGGCTTATACAGATGCGGATTATGCAGGCTCAATGGTTGACAGGAGGTCTACAGCTGGTTATTGTACCTTCCTTGGAGGTAATTTGGTAACTTGGAGGAGTAAAAAAACAGAATGTGGTGGCAAGATCAAGTGCAGAATCTGAGTTTAGGGCAGCGGCTCAAGGAATATGTGAGTTATTATGGATCAAAATCATTCTTGATGACTTGAAGATTGAGTGGCAGAGTCCTATGAAGCTATTTTGTGTCTGCAATTAATATTGCTCATAATCCTGTGCAGCACGACAGGACGAAACATATTGAGATTGATAGGCACTTCATCAAGGAGAAACTTGAAGAAGGGTTGATTTGTTTGTCTTATGTTCCTTCAGGACAGCAAGTGGCGGATGTCTTGACCAAAGGGCTGAATGGTGGAAGCCTTCATGAGCTAATTTCCAAGCTGGGAATGGAAGATATCTATTCACCAGCTTGAGGGGGAGTGTTGAGCCGTAAATAGACAAATTATATGGCTGTAAATACGTAGGATTTTTTAGGAGGTTTTTATTCTGATTTGATTCTGATCAAATCCCACACATCATGGGATTATAGCTGTTAACCCACAAATCGTGGGATTTTAGTTTTTTCTCCTTTTTTAAATTTCTTTCCTTTATTTTTGTTTGCTAGGATTTATCTGCATATTAGCCTATAAATACAGCATTGTAAAGCACCAGAAGAAATGAATGAGAATAAACAATTTCTCTCCATCTAAAATTTCACATTTTCCATAGATAGATAACCTATTCTCTTGTTAGGAGAAATCAAAGATGGCTTCTGCAAGAGAGAAATGACAATAAATCCAATCTTCATTGGAGCAAAAAGTTCTTGATAATGAAAATGGCTGAATAAACGATATGTAAAATTGTAACAGAAAGCAGTAGGAAGGATTAGTGAATATAAGAAGTGAGAGCAAAGTTCTCTAACATAAAAGCAGGTTCCTATTGTTGAATCTAAGCATAATCCGTTATCTTAACTGAAAAACATACCAAAAGATTTAACTGCAAAACAAAACATGGAAATCAGATAAAAGGACTTGGTAATGGAAAAAATACCCAGTGCCCATTTGGCCAAATTTGCTGAGGTACTCATGCTTATAACAATACGCCAGCCACACCTAACAAATCCATAATACGAAACTACCAACTTAAGGGAAAAGTTGAAGGAAGATCAATCCATACACAAAATGCTTGCAGAGGTGTTCCTCTTCATTAACTTGGCAGAAATTCCAAGGTGAAAAAAGCAGTTACATTTAATCTGGCAAAAAAATAGATCTATACGAGGATTTCTGTCTCTTAGTGGAAGCACAAGGATCCTCCTTATTGATTTATGTGGCAAAGAAAATGCTAGAGTTGGACAGCATATCAATAAGACGACTTAGTTTTACTCACAAGCAGAATCATCTAATCTTTTACATTATATAAAGAAATAATCAAATTCCTTTCTATTTCTGAATATAGTATGAGAGGCAAATCAGAAACTGAGAATAATTATGTGTACAATAATTAAATTTTCAACTGGAGAGCTTAGTAACTAAGAATCATATCGAATTATATATAAGCAGCAACTCTAAGCTAACAATTAGATCTCTTCTCAACAGATTAAATTCATGTTCTGTAGAAGGCAAGTGGAACAGAGCTTTGCTGTGGCTTTATCATTAAGCCCCAATTTTATACACTATCCCAACTTCAAAAATCAACCAGCTGAAATTGAGAACACGTACAGATGTTCAAGCAACAGGAGCATTGGCATCGACAGAATGAAATCAGTTTTGTTTCTTCTGCTAATAAAACCATCCCCAACGCTTTGACCAGATTAAGAACATAATATGGCACTGGAAGGAGCAATGGAGATGCAGGGTAAAAGGAATGACAACACCTCAAGTCTGCCAGGAAACATCCTGCTGCCACAGGAATCCTAAAGTGTTACAAGGCTCCAATTGCCTCCACGAAACATCCATATGGGATAAAGTGAAGAGACGTTTACTTGCAAAAGTGCACTTTGTAAAAGCAAATTATTAAAAGAGACAAGAAGAGATGCCAATTCCATAATGCCCATGATTACTAGTTAGCAAGACACTTAATATCTTCGATTAGGAAACTTGACTGAGAACACCCACAATTAGATACCACAAATGAAAATCCAACAGTACTCACAAGAAAATCCCAGAAAATCTTAAGAATTTGAAGTCTCCATAAAATACAGATCTCGGGCCAAGGACATCACTTCCAAGAGTTAGCACATCACACCCTGATCATAATGATAGCAAGTGCCACCTGCACAATTCATGCATGATTTTTTGCCAACCACAACTTACTTGTACTATGATACAAGGTTGCACAATTTGCTCAACAAAGTGAGCAACTGACGATAGAAAATGACAAAAAGTCCAAAAATACAAGCAGAATTATACAAGCTCCATCAGGTATTCCACTAGCTTATATACTCGCCAACGCTAGATGCTTTGTAAGTAAAATTTATCCAGAGATCACAGCCTTCCTTCTCTTTTCAGGGCCTATACGATATATCCTGCAGAAAGGCTTAATTTCTTTGCAAGGTTTTCAAATCAATTAGTTTTTCTTCTCAAGTTCAACATCAGGTATAGCTCATACAACACATGAACAAAATGATAACAAGTGCTGTCTGTGCAACTCATGCTTGATTTTTTCCCAACCACAACTTGTGCTATGATACAAAGTTGCACAATTTGCTCGACAAAGTGAGCAACTGACAATAGACATATATGTTGAAAAGTCCAAAAATACAAGCAGAATTATACGAGCTCCATCAGGTATTACACTAGCTTATGTACTCGCTAACACTAGATGCTTACAAAAGTAAAATTTTATACAGAGATCACAGCCTTCCTTCTCCTTTCAGGTACACAATATATCCTGCAGGAAGGCTCAATTTCTTTGTGAGGTCTTCAAACCAGTTAGTTTTTCTTCTCAAGTTCAACATCGGGTATAGCTCATACAACACATGAACCCTACCTAAAGCAACACATCCAGTCCACCATCTCATTAAAAGAGCGAGCTTATAAAAGTTGGCCAAAACATCCAATTCATCCACTTCTACGCTTACAAACGACCATACTTGCAGATATAATTTTGAAGGCACAACCTAGAGCCAGCTTTCTCAGAGAACGAAGATAACAGAATAAGAGTTTCGGAGAAAATCAGGGGTGAATCCATGTAGAGGGATCGTGCAAGCTCATGACCCAGTAACTTTTCAACACACAAGCAATATAAAACTAATTTGTCAAGCAAATTTATATCAACTGGAACTTCAATATAAAGAGAATCCCAACAAGAGCACTTCTATGAACAATGTGCCATGATGTTAGTGAATATCTACAGTCAATTTCCATCTCACAAGGTAGAAGCATCCGATAAGTCAAACTGCCATCAATGTGTGCCACCAAGTCACACATTGATGAAGAGGGATCCTGCGAGCTCGTGACCCAGTAGCTTTTCAACTGGAGCTTATAAAAGTTGGCCAAAACATCCAATTCATCCACTCTACGCTTACCCACGACCATCCTTACAGATATAATTTTGAAGGCACAACCTAGAGCCAGCTTTCTCAGAGAACGAAGATAACAGAATAAGAGTTTCGGAGAAAATCAGGGGTGAATCCATGTAGAGGGATCGTGCGAGCTCATGACCCAGTAACTTTTCAACACACAAGCAATATAAAACTAATTTGTCAAACAAATTTATATCAACTGGAACTTCAATATAAAGAGAATCCCAACAAGAGCACTTCTACGAACAATGTGCCATGATGTTAGTGAATATCTGCAATCAATTTCCATCTCACAAGGTAGAAGCATCCGATAAGTCAAACTGCCATCAATGTGTGCCACCAAGTCACACATTGATGAAGAGGGATCCTGCGAGCTCGTGACCCAGTAACTTTTCAACACACAAGCAATATAAAACTAATTTGTCAAGCAAATTTATATCAACTGGAACTTCAATATAAAGAGAATCCCAACAAGAGCACTTCTACGGACTGCACCAAGCCAATTCAACGTAGAAATGAACAATGTGCCATGATGTTAGTGAATATCTGCAATCAATTTCCATCTCACAAGGTAGAAGCATCCGATAAGTCAAACTGCCATCAATGTGTGCCACCAAGTCAACAAGGAAAGCAACAACTAGACTTAGCCTTGAAACAGGACACGATTGTAGTTTTATCTAGTGAAGTTCACAGAAAAAGATTAGAGGTCGACATCATTGAAGAAAGAGACTTTGAACCGGCTCCCAAAATTAACCATTTACACAAAAACTACCCTCAGTAAGCAAAAAGTAAAAGCCCCAAATGACCAAGCTAAGCAACAACTAGACTTGGCCTTGGACACAAGACTTAATTGTAGTAATTGTAGTTTTATCCAGTAAAGTTCACAGGCGAAGATAGAGAGCAAGACATCATCAAAGAAAGAGACTCGAATTGGCACCCGAAATAAACAATTTATACCAAAAACCCCAAGGAGAAACAAAAAGCAAAAGCTTGCTAAGTCAAATCATTCCCCTAAAAGTTAGTAAAATATATACTACAACACAAACCAGGTCGAATTCAGCATGATTTGCAACAAAAGGACTCCAACCTACAATAGGAAGAGAACTGGATGTTCATCACATCTCCTCGAAAATAAAACTAAGACGATCCCTATGGAAAGATCCAGAAATAGCTCATCACTCCAATCCACAAAGAAAAACAACAATTCAGTATCTCAACTAAACATAATTGCATTAAATAAAAACCTCCTGTGGCAACTAAAGAACTAGGATTCTCTAACAGTTTCGATTAATTAGCATCCTCACACAGTCCTTAGTGGGATCGCTCTAAACTGGAAAAGCACCTGTTGATAACTGAATAAGTCCGTATAGAATGAAAGCCACAAACTTAGTTGAGATGATCAGTCTTCGAACCTTAATAACTTTGATAAACTTTTCTGTATAAAATCAGAGCCATCACCAACATTGTCCTGGAAATAGACCCAGCCAGATGCTTCAAAATTCATGCATTTAAAGCAAATACCAAAGCAAATGAAACCAATCATAAGGCAACCATTTAGTATCTCCAATTACAAGGAAGATGACTTCATAAGACCCTTGCAGAGCTGATGAGAAAGAGATACAGTAGAACCATGAACTAGAATATCTGGTCAACAGATCATCATTGGCAAATGATCCTGTCAACAGATCATCATGAGCAAAGGATCACGCTGCCATTGGACATCTATAAATTCATAGCCCTAAAGAACTTGAACAGCTATGCTTGATTAAATTAGATAATATATACAAAGTAGAGGTTCACCCGTTGTACATAAGGGTATCAAAAGAGAACACCTCATTTGTAAATGTCCCAACAATGTTACTGTATCAGAAGAAAGTATTACAGCAGTGGAATATGTAGGCCAAACAAACCCATATGCGACTTAGTACTCTCCTTTTCGCATGTATGTCCGACAGAGAGGCCATCTAATGTCAATCAGAGATCTTATGAAATCCTCAAAGCAAAGTTGAGCTAGTTCTCGCACACCCTCTATCATAAAGACAGCCAAAATCGGAGATCACTCCGTGAGAAAAGAAGCAACTACCAATCCACTGGATTATAAATCTAGAAACAGCTCTAAAACAACAAAAGGATGGATCGATCCATCAATAAATTGTCACAAAACTGATTAGAGAACCCGCAGCAAGTAGAAAGAGAGAAAGAAGGAAGAGAGAAGGAGGAGAAAGAAAACGTAAAAGAAAGAAAGAGAGGGCTGTAGTTTTCTGAAGTCACAGAAACCCTACACCCATTGTATTTATATTGAATATAAATTGTATATAACAATAATATCCTTATGTAAATAAAAAAGGAAATAAAACTCTGATAATAAAAGAAACTTAATAAAGTAACTTAACACTCCCCCTCAAGCTGGAGCATATAGGTCGCCCATGCCCAGCTTGGAACAATCAGCAACAAAAGCAGGACGAAATAATGCTTTAGTAAACATATCAGCAAACTGATCTATAGAGGCAACGTAAGGAGTAGCAACCAGCTTCTGCTTCACAGCATCCCGAACAAAGTGATAGTCAACCTCTATATGCTTAGTTCGCTCTTGAAAAACATAATTCCCAGCAATATAAATAACTGCTTGATTATCATACATCATATCAATAGGTTGATTAATCGAAAATCCAAACTCTTGGAGAAGAGATTTCAACCACAACAATTCGGCCACAGTATGTGCCATAGAACGATATTCATCCTCTTAGTTTGTTAGATAGTAGAGCCCAATCAGCAATCATAGTAGTAGTCGTAGTCGTAACAGTAGCAGCAGCAGCAATAGTAGCAGTAATGGTAGTAGTAGCAGCAGTAGCAGCAGCAGCAATAGTAGCAGCAACAGTAGCAGTAAGAACCGCAGTAGTAGCAGCAACGGTAGTAGTAGCAGTAGAAGTAGCAGAAGTAGCAGCAGCGGTAGTAGTAGTAGCCGCAATAGCAGCAGTAGTAAGAGCAACAATAGTAGTAGGAGCAATGGTAGTAGTAGGAGCAGCAGCAGTAGCAGCCGCAATAGCAGCAACAATAGCAATAGTAGTAGGAGCAACAATAGCAGCAGTAGTAGGAGTCGTAGTATTATTACTCATGACGATAATCTCAATATAAATATATCTACCACAGAAATCTCGATTCAAATAATTATATGCTTTACGGAAACCCAGCAAAACCAGTCAACCATAATCAATAAAGTACTCCAATTCTTGAATCCGCTGATTAGTAAGTGTTGTAATCCATGTTCACAAACCGAACCTGATGAATCTGATATCTTCCGATCTCATATGTATCAAGACTTGAAGAAAAAACAGATAAAAATTACAGCTTTAGGTGGCTATGCACCAACCCTAGGGGACTCTCAAACCAGCAATAGGATCAAGTAATCAGGTAGTTAGACCTACTCTGATACCATGTCACAAAACTGATTAAAGAACCCGCAGCAAGTAGAAAGAGAGAAAGAAGGAAGAGAGAAGGAATAGAGAGAAGGAGGAGAAAGAGAACGTAAAAGAAAGAAAGAGACTATAGAAACCCTACACCCATTGTATTTATATTGAATATAAATTGTATATAACAATAATATCCTTATGTAAGTAAAAAAGGAAATAAAACTCTGATAATAAAGGAAACTTAATAAAGTTACTTAACATAAATGATCAAAGTAGTAGCGTAAACACTAAGGTAAACACTAAGGATGTCCACGACCACTCCTCAACAACCACCTAAAGCATAGAGAAATCACCTGGTAACTAAAAAAGTTCCACCAAAGGTTTTATACCAAAAAGAAACACATCAATACGTATAAGAATGAAAGCCTAAGCTAACTAAATTGCGTGAAGCTAGTATCTGGAAAAAAAAAAAGGCCAGACAAATGAATTGTACTTGCAATATCTCCATGATCTAGCCAAAATCGGAGATCGCTCCGTGAGAAAAGAAGCAACTACCAATTCACTGGATTATAAATCCAGAAACAGCTCTAAAACAACAAAAGGATGGATCGATCCATCAATAAATGATCAAAGTAGTAGCGTAAACACTAAGGATGTCCACGACCACTCCTCAACAACCACCTAAAGCATAGAGAAATCACCTGGTAACTAAAAAAGTTCCACCAAAGGTTTTATACCAAAAAGAAACACATCAATACATATAGAATGAAAGCCTAAGCTAACTAATTTGTGTGAAGCTAGTATTCGGAAAAAAAAAGGCCAGACAAATGCATTGCACTTGCGATATCTCCATGATCTAGCAGCAATTGATTTAGTGATGCTGCAAGAACAAAGAGAAACAAGCCAGAACTTAGTGGATCTCAAGCTTTCCAGACTCATAAACAATCCCAACAATGGAAATAGTCAATGATTATTCATCTTCTGAAAACAGCAAAAGCCAATAAAAGCTCAAAAATAAAGAAGAGCTTATTAAATGAAATCTAGAATGAACCATCAGAGATTGAAGACAGTCCACATCGAACCAGAAGAGGCTTGCATTGAAGGAAAAAGAACTAGGCCCTAATCATCTCACCATAAATGGAAAAAAGCAGAAGTGGAAAACAAACTTCATTCAAACCAATAACTGCCTAGAATCCACACAAAGCGGCTGTTTGCCCAATTTCAAACGATCATCAACTCAGCCCTACAGAAGAATGCAATAGAACACCACTTCTCAAACCCAGCAAAACTTCAACCTGTAGATGAATTAGAACTTAATAATTATCTCACTGCTTCCCGAAGATAATCAACTGAGGACAAACTTAAATCAGAAGTACAAAATGCCTAGAAATCTTCAAAATTTCAGTCCATCGCCATCCTGAAGATGTGATCAGAGACTACTACCTTCAGAACTCAAGCAAACAAAGACTGCATACACTACCGGTATGCCCTGAAGTAAAACTGATTCTGTCAGGAATAAGCCTTCAAAGTCCCAATAACCAAAGAAAACCTACAATTTAGACATTTATATGGCCATTGACGGAACCCAACCAACTCAAACGACCTCACATGGAAAGAACACCAAATGACCTCTTGTTCTGGAACAAAAGAAAATACAGAAGAGGAAGGTGAACCAAGCTAGGTAATCCTGGTGCCAGTTCCAGGCCAGAAAAAAGAGCATGATGCATAACTCTAACATATGCCATCTCCATGATTTACCAAAGAGATCCAATTAGCGATCGTAGCACACAAATAAGAGTGAAGAGAAACAAGATAAAACTTGTGTGGACCTTTCTAGACAAGAAAGAACTCTTAAAGAAGAGCTTGTCCTATTAATTGATGCTTATGCAGCAAGAAAAAACCATCACTGAGCATAGAAAGTCCATATCAAAATTGATGATATTACCGCAACTCTGACCTGCCAAGGAAAGAGAACACCACATCGCTCCCCATCTCAACTAGAAGAAAACAGAAGTGGAAGACAAATTAAAAATTGATACATATGCAGCAAGAAAGAACATCATTAATCCCAGAAACTCCATATCGAACCTGGCCACATAAAATATTGCCTCAACCAAACTCTGATCTGTGAAGGGATGAGAACTAGATCTGATCTTTCGGATTAACTAGAAAAGAACAGAAGTAAAGGACGTGTTTCATTCAAACCAATAACTGCCTTGTGAAACCAAAGAACTTATCCAATTTCAGACAATCATCAGCTCGCGGCAGATCACCACTTGTCAAGTCTGGCAAGATTCCAGCCTGTGAGCGAACTCCCAAAGATAAAAAAACTGAAGAACAAATTCCCATCAAAACCAGTAAATTCCAGTCTATCGCCCGGAGTTCGACATGATCAGAGACTACTTATGCATTGTCTCAACCCAAAAAAAAAAAAGACAGCAAAAGGATCACCAGTCCTCCAAAAAGCCCAAACATCCAAGACATAATATTCATAGTATTCATCATCCTTGACATTCTCAGACAAACAGTTTGCTCTGAAGGGAAAGAAACCACTGCGAATTCACCAGATAACGGAAAGATCGATCAGTCATTGTATCAATAAAAGGAGGAGCTAAATCAAACACTTCCCAAGGTAACTTTGTCAGGCAAATTTATATCAGCTGGTTCTTCAATATAAAGAGAATCCCGAATAGAGAGCTTCTACGGACTGCACCAAACCAATTCAAAGTAGAAATGAAAAATCTGCCATGATGTTAGTGAATACATGCCATCAATTTCCATCTCATGAGTTCGAAGCCTCCGATAAGTCAAACTGCCATCAATGTGTGCCACCAAGTCACCAAGGAAAGCAAAAACTAGACTTAGCCTTGAAACAGACCTCAATTGTAGTTTTATCCAGTGAAGTTCACACAAAAAGATGAGAGGACGACATCACCGAAGAGAGAGACTTTGAATTGGAGCCCGAAATCAACCATTTACACCAAAAGTACCTGCAGAAGAAGCCAAAAGTAAAAGCCCCAAATGACCAAGCTAAGCAACAACTATACTTAGCCTTGGACACTAGTCAATTGTAGTAATTGTAGTTGTATCCAGTAAAGTTTGCAGACAAAGATAGAGTGCAGGACATCATCAAAGAAAGAGACTTGAACAGGCACCCAAAATAAACTATTTATACCAAAAATCCCCCTGGAGAAGGAAAAAGCAAAAGCTTGCTAAGTCAAATCATTCCCCCAGAAGTTAGTAAATTGGGTCAATGCACTACAACACAAACCAGGTCGAATTCAGCATGATTTGCAACAAAAGGACTCCAACCTACAACAGGAAGAGAACTAGATGTTCATTGCATCTCCTCGAAAATAAAAATAAGACAATCCCTATGGAAAGATCCAGACATTACTCATCACTCCAGTCCATAAAGAAAGACAACAATCCAGTATCTCAACTAAACATAATTGCATTAAATAATAACCTACTGCCTTCCCCAACTCAAGAACTAGAATTCTCTAATAGTTTTGATCAATTAGCATCCTCACACAATCCTTAGTGGGATCGCTCTAAATTAGAACAAGCACCCATTGACGACTGAATATCCGTATAGCATTAGAAGCCCCAAAATTAGTTGATATGATCAGATGGAGGCTTGAACCTTAATAACTTTGATAAACCTTTCTGTATAAATCAGAGCCCTCACCAACATTGTTCTGGAAATAGACCCAGCCAGATACTTCAAAATTCATGCCTTCAAAGCAAATACCAAAGCAAATGAAACTGATCATAAGGCGACCTTTTAGTATCTCTATTTACAAGGAAGATGACTTTGATCAATCCTTGTAAAGCCGATGAGAAAGAGATACAGTAGAACCATGAATTAGAATACCTGGTCGACAGATCATCATTGGCAAAGGATCACGCTGCAATTGGACATCTATATATTCATAGCTCTAAAGAACTTCAACAGCTATGCTTGATTAAATATAAGATCATTTATACATAGTAGAGCTCACCCATCATACATTAGGGTATCATAAGAGATCAAAAGGGGTCCATGCTCACCAAATATGTTAAAACCTCAAACCAATGCTTATGCAGGATTGTCATCCGCCCCTTCAGTTTCAGCCATGTAAAAATTACTACAAAATTTGACAAACATGCCAACCAAGCACCAAGTGTCTACTCCTCCCAGCCAGACCAGCCATGTCTGCTGACAGCATACAAGACACGACACAGCTTTGTGATGGATAAGAAACAAGAGAATCAGCAGAAAGGAGAGAATCGGTCAGAGTGCAAGCAATACCAAGGGAGTTATGTCTAGATGTCTGTCCTGTCAACATCCCCATGTGAGGCCCGATCACATATGCCAATCATTAAACACAAGACGAAAGAGACCTTCCAGTTATCAAAGGTACCTACATGGTGTATGTTATTAAGAGCTAAAAAACAAAAGCACAGCACCGGTTCATCCTTTTAGAATGAGATGCTAACAGTTTGCAACGAAGTATAACTTAGGTCCTGGCAGAAAAGTCTTCATAGTACCATGGATCAACGTGAACCTAAAATATTCAAAAAGTAGGCCCTCAAGGTGGCACTATGAACTAAAAACAACCCATATCTCCTACAAAACACCTCATTTGTAAAATGTCCCCGACAATCACTGTATCTGAAGAAAGCATTACAGCAGTGGAAAATGTTGGCCAAGCAAACCCGGGAAAATGTTGGCCAAGCAAACCCATACAGATATCTTATTGCAACTATGGAGACTTAGTACTCTCCTTTTGCAACTATGTCCAACAGAGAGGCCATCCAATGACAATCAGAGATCTTATGTGGAACTTCAAACCCTCTAAGCACACACACCCTATCATAAAAGAATGACAAAATATCAATTGATTAGGGATTGATCCATATACACATATAGAGTGAGGACATCAAAAAAACCAAAATCCAAGAAGCGGGAGCTTATCCAATTTCAAACAAAGCTCAGACTCCACAATTAATCAACTCAGCTGCACTGAAAAGGCAAGTCTGGCAGAAATCCAACCTATAAAGGAATAGGAACAAAGACAATTATCATCTTTCCACTTCAAGGGAATCAACTGAGGAATGATATTCAACAAAAACGCAAGTGCCTATGCAGCAAGAGTTCATCGAAATTTCAGTTCTTCACCCAGTTATTCTAAGTAATAATTGACCAACCTCATCAGATGTACCATTCCTTAGACAACATCCTCAATCAAAGAGATCGCTCCGCAAGAAAAGAAGCTAGAGCCAATGCACTGGATTATAAATCCAGAAACAGCTCTAAAAGAACAAAAGGATCACAGGAGGAGCGTAAACACTAAGTCTGTCCATGACCACTCCTCAACAGCCACCCAAAGCATGGAAGTAAATGAAATAGTTCCACCAAAGGTTCTGTATCAAAAGAAAACACATCAATTGCATAGAAAGAAAGGCTAAGCTAACCAAATTGTGTGAAGCTAGTATTCAGAAAATAACAAAGGCGAGACGAATAAATTGCACTTGCAATATCTCCATGATTTACCAGCAATCAATTTAGTGATTGCAGCATGCATTGCAAGGACAAATAGAAAAAAGCTAGAACTTTGTGGATCTCAAGCTTTCCAGACTCATAAACAATCCCTAGATTGGAAGATAGTCAATGATTATCCATTTTCCAAAAACAACAAAAGCCAATAAAATCTCAAAGAAAGAAGGGATTGTTAAATGAAATGTAGAGATAACCATTACAGATTGAAGACAGCCCACATCAAATCAGGAGAGGCTTGCATCAAAGGAAAGAGAGCTAGGCCTTATCTCACCATAAATGGAAAAAAGCAAAGGCGGAAAACAAACTTCATTCAAACCAATAACTGCCTAGAATCCACGAAGCAGCTATTTGTCCAATTTCAAACAACTCAGCCCTAAAGAAGAATGCAATAATAGATCGCCACTTCTCAAACCAGGCAAAACTTCAACCAGAACTCCGTAAATTTTATCTCATTGCTCCCTGAAGATAATCAACTAAAGACAAACTTTTAAATCAAAACTACAAATGCCTAGAAATCTTCAAAATTTCAGTCCATCACCCATCCTGAAAATGTGATCAGAGACTACTTCAGAACTCAAGCAAACAAAAACTGCATAATAGATCACCACTCCTCTAAGAAGCCCAAGTACCTTATTTCTATGCAAACTGACCAGATTCTATGTATTTATCATCCTTAGACGACATGTGCTCCAGGAGGAAAGATGCGACTGCCAATCCACCGAAATCCATATTCATCTTAATAAACCAAAAAAATGGAAAGATCAATCTATTGATGAACCATCCAACAACATCACTTTATAAGTGAAAACATTACATACTATACTTTTGGTAAAGTTTTGGCAAAAGGTAAATGTTACCGCAAAAAACATAGGCTAAAACAAAAAAAAAAAATTGGGAAAAGAACTTATCCTGCAAGTTCCAAATAACATAGAGAAAAAAGGGGCACTAGGTCACACCAAAATAACATCTTAGCATAGGAAATTACCATCCAGACAACATCAATCTCATCAAATATAAACACAAAAGAAACCTGACAAAAAATTCTTCAAATAAACCAAATTTAACATCTATTGACACAAAAATCAAAGCAAAAACACACACCAAGTCAAAACAAATGCATACGCAAGAAACATATTCCAAATGAATGTGCGACAGAGTATGTTGAAAGGAAAAAGTCGGTGATAACATGCGGGATAGTTCCATCAAAGAAAAAGGTAAGACATACAAATCAAAAGTTTCCAATCCTATCCCGAAGAAAAAGTAGGCTCTCATCTGCCAAAAGAACAACTGGTATGATATCAACTATCATCATCCATTAAGAAATAGAAACAAATTAACCAAGATTAAGGATACAAATCATGATAGATATCTGAAGTATGCACTTCAAAATAAGATACTTCCAGTATGCCCCAAAGTAAAACCGATTCTGTCAGCAATAAGCCTTCACAGTCCCAATAACCAAAGAAAACCTACAATATTTTAGACATTTGTATGGCCTTTGACTGAATCCAACCAACTCAAACAACCTCTCACGCAGAAAGAACACGAAATGACCTGTTGTTCTGTACCAAAAGAAGACACAGAAGTAGGGTAAAAGGGAAGGCAAAGCGAACTAGGTAATACCAGGAGCCATTTCCACAATAGGGAAGAAAAACATGATGCATACATCTTACATATGATGTCTCCATGATTTACCAGAGATCCAATTAGTGATTGTAGCAAACAGATAAGAATGAAGAGAAACGAGCTAGAACACGTGTGGACCTTTCCAGACAAGAAAGAACTCTGACAGAAGAGCTTGTCCTATGAATTAATTCTTGCACGACATGAAAGAGCCATCACTGATCACAGACACTTGATCTCAAAATTGACAGGGTAAAGAATTGCCTCGACCAAACTGTGACCTTTGAAGGAAAGAGAACATCTGATCGTCCCACCTCAACTAGATAATAACCACCTTGACTAGAAGATAACAAACACAAATTAGAAATCAATGCCTATACGGCAAGAAAGAACATCACTGATTGTAGACACTCCATATCGAACTTGGCCACCTAAGATATTGCCTCGACCAAACTTTGATCTGCAAAGGGAAGAGAACTAGATCTGATCTTATTAACTTAGAAATAACAGAAGTAAAGGACAAGTTTCATTCAAAGCAATAACTGCCCAAAATCTGAGAACCAGGAGCTCCTCCACTTTCAAACAATTATCAACTCAGCCCCACAGAAATGCAACAGATCACCAGCTGTCAAATCCAGTAAAACTTTCATACTGTAAAAGAAACCTAGAAGGTTGTCAAAATTAAAATCCATCGTTTGTCCTGAAGAAAAAGGCTTCCATAGATCATCAGGTCAACCAAACAGTGCAAAATAGATCATTAGTCCTCCAAAAAGCCCAAATGTCGTATTCTAGGTAACCAACTGACCAACATCCTTAGAAGGGATGATCGCTCCCAGAAGAAAGAACCCACTGCCAATTCACGGAATAGTGAATACCAGAATCAGCTCATAATACAATTAGACCTAGAAAGATCAATGATGAATCAATCAACGGTCAGAGGAACGCAAACCCTAACTATGCCCACAACATGGCAGAGTCCCAGAGAGGCCACGCGTAACCTTCGGAAAATAACATAGCATAAGCAGAATCAGACTGATTTAACAATCAATCAAGAAACAAAAAGAAAAGAAGAGTATCAAGAGTACATTTCAGGAAGGAGACTGAAGGATGAGGACACAAAGGAGGGACTATTACTAGGAAGGAGACACCAGCCTTTTGGATCCGGATTGGATACTGGATAGGGATTTGTTGTGGGGCATAAAGACAGGTTTTATGAAAAATCTCCATCATGTGAAAATGTTACATACATTACAAGGGAATCAAGGTGATAAAAACTAAATAACAGATGAAAAGAGATTAGACCAATCTCATATCCGACTGAAGCAATTTCCCAAGAAGGCAAGAACCTCATCCATCTGCAACCAGCCAGTCATTTCAAGTGAAATTACCAGCAAGGGAGTGCACCAAATGCTAAATATCCAGCCTCAAAGCAAGTACTATCCTTACAATAACTATGAAATAATTGAAAGACTCCTGCAATTAGCACATCTTCTCCATCTCAATCAAATTCCTTAGCCATGAAAAACCAAAAAGATACCATATATATAAAAAGCAATTTGTTTCCACACTGTCCAACTTAATAATTGTGGATCATGATCAGAACCGGATAAAACCTCAGTCTCAACAACCATTTTCACCAAATTGAATTTACCATTATCTAAAGCCAGTGAAAGGTAGCAGGGATCCGTTGATCAATGGCAAGGGAACTTCAAAATTTCATTTTTATTCACCCACACTGAAATTTTTGTTCGTAAGGGGAAAGAACCTTGGAAAATGAGAACACATCTGAAAGTCCACATCAGGAGTCTTATAGAAGAATGGAAAGAAAAACGAGCTTAAACTTGTGTGGACCTTTCCTGACAAGAAAGAACTCTGAAAGAAGAGCTTGCCGTATGAATTGATGCTTATGTAGCAAGAACAAACCAAAACTGATCACAGACACTCCATATCGAAATAGACAAGGTAAAATATTGCCTTGACCAAACTCTGACCTATGAAAGGAAAGAGAACATATCTGATCATTCCACCTAACTAGAAGACAACAGAAGTGGAAGACGAATTAGGAATTGATGCGTATATGGCAAGAAAGAACATCACTGATCCCAGACACTCCATATCGAACTTGGCCACATAAAGTATTGCCACGACCAAACTCTGATCTGCGAAGGGAAGACAACTAGATCTGATCTTCCAGATTAACTAGAAAATAACAGAAGTAAAGGACATGTTTCATTCAAACCGAGAACTACCTCTTGAAACCAAAGAACTTATCCAATTTCAGACAATCATCAGATTGCGGCAGATCACCACTAGTCAAGTCTGGCAAGACTCCAACCTCTGAGAGGATCAGGACCAGACGATATAATCAACTCCCCGGGATCAAAATACTGAAGAACAAATTCCAATCAAACCCAGTAAATTTCATTCTATCGCTGGGTCTTAGATGTGATCAAAGACTACAAATTCATCGTCCCAACCCAACAAAAAAAAAAAGACAGCAAAACGATCACCAGTTCTCCAAAAGGACCAAACATCCAAGACATAGCCTTCATACAATTAATCATCCTTGACATCCTCAAACAAACAGTTTCGCTCTGAGGGGAAAGAAACCACTGCGAATTCACCAGATAACGGAAAGATCGACCAGTGATTGTATCAATAAAGGGTCAAAGGAGGAGCTAAATCAAACACCTCCCATAAAGACATCCTCAGACATCAAGAGATTATGATCTAAGAGGAAAGAAGCCACACTGCCAATTCACCGAACAACAAGAATCCAGAATAGGCTGCTAAAACAACAAAGCAAAGTTCCATCGATCGGCCAGTGAATCACTAAGCGTTCAAAGGACGAGGCAGAAACCAAAGAATTCTGATAACCAATAGGCATCGTAGGCCAAGCGAAACCCTCAAGAATCTCTGTGCAACATGGAAGAAAATCACTGATCACAGACACTACACATCGAACTTGGCCACGTGAAGTATTACCTCAACCAAACTCTGCTCTGCGAAAGAAAGAGAACTAGATCTGATCTTTAGGATTCAGTAGAAAATAACAGAAGTGAAGGACAAGTTCCATTGAAACCAATAACTGCCTGAAATCAAAGAAGTGAGAACTCGTCCAATTCCAAACAATTATCAACTCAGCCCCTCAGGGAACGCAACAGATTACCAGCTGTCAAATCCAGTAAAACTTTCAACATGTAAAAGCAAAAAGTTGTCAAAATTTCAGTCCATCGCTCATCCTAAAGGCAAAACTTCTAGTCCTAAATACAAAGACTTCTAGATCATCAGCTCAACCAAACAGTGGAAGGTTAGATAATTGGTCCTCCATAAAGCACAAAGGCCTTATTCTATGTAACCAACTGACCAGTTGCATTGTGTTCATTGTCCTCAGGCAAACATGATCGCTCCTAGAAGAAAGAAGTCATTGCCAATTCACAAAATAGTGAATACCAGAATCAGCTCATAATACAATTAAATAGAAAGATCAATCAATGATGAATGCCAAAATCAGCTCATAATACAATTACACAGAAAGATCAATCAATAATGAATCAATCACTAATCAGAGGAGTGCAAACCCTGACGATACCCATAACAAGGCAGAGTCCCAGAGAGGCCACCTTCAGGCCATTCAAACCAATAACTCCTTGAGAGACGATAGAGCTTATCCAATTTCAGACAATCATCAGCTTGCGGCAGAGCTGCCGCACCCTTGTCAAGTCTGGCAAGACTCCAACTTGTGAGAGACCTCTCGAAGATTTAAAAAAAAGAAACTGAAGAACAAATTCCCATCAAACCCAGTAAATTTCATTCTATCCCCAGGTGTTAGACGTGATCAAAGACTACGAATTCGTCGTCTCAATCGAGTAAGAAACCAAAAAAAAAAAAACAGCAAAAGGATCACCAGTCCTCCAAAAAGCCCAAGCATCCAAGACATAGTATTCATAGTACCCGTCGTCCTTGACATCCTCAGACAAACAGTTTCGCTCTGAGGGGAAAGAAACCACTGCCAAATCACCAAATAACGGAAAGATCAATGTATAATAAAGGATCAGCGGAGGAGGAGTTAAACCAAACACTTCCCATAACGACAGCCTCAAACGAAAGAGATCATGATCCAAGAGGAAAAAAGAAGCCACGCTGCCAATTCACCGAACAACAACGAGAATCCAGAAATAAGCTGGTCAAAACAACAACGGAAAAGTCCGATCGATCGGCTGATGAATCGCTAATCCATCAAAGGACGAGGCGCTAAACCAAAGAATACCGATAATCACAGGCATTGTAGGCCGAACGAAATCAATCAATCGAGAAAAGCTATCGGAACCATTGACAAAATCAATCAATCGAGAAACGGAAAACAAGAAGGAGAAGGAAGGATCGCTACTTCTCTCTGAAAACAATATCGCGGAAGCCATGTGGGGAGAGAGAGAAGAACCAGAAACGCGTGCCGACGAGAGCGAAGGATGCAATGAGGACGAGAAGGGGAAAAAGGACTCTTATTCATAGGGAAGATCAACACCGACTTCGGCTCGACCGTTGATGAAAAATAAATCCGAAGCGGGGATCGTGATTGGACGGCTGTGATCTGCTGACGGTTTGGTTTAGGAAAGTCGGCGGGCTGGCCAAAATTTCGACCGTTGCTTGAGACGCTCGCCGTAAGAGAGAATTAGGAAAGACGCTCGTGAGGAGTCATCGTCGACCACGTGTCCTGGGTTGCTACGGTGGCCGCACGGCTAGTTTTTGAAATTGGGGCTGGCTTAAAATAATTCTTTATTTGTGAATAAATCGCCAGTTAATATATGGCAAGACCGCCTAACTCCTGCTTGCCAATGCCATTACACTTAGAAAAAAGAAAATTAAAAATAACATCGTCGATAGTATATGTACGTTTATTCAAAAATCAAAACTGCTTCTCTTCCTTTTCATTTTGAAAATGCCACTAGTGATCGTGAGTCATTTTATTTTGTTATCATTGAGTTAACAAAATAAAAATAAAAAATTACTGATGTGGTCTTTTTCATTAATTAAAAAATGCGATCTACCTACATTTGTCTCTCCAACTATTCTTTATTTGCTCATCTCTCGAGCAAACGACAATCATGCTTCTTGCTATTCGAGCTTGTGGCGGCCATGGTTTGGTCGCCAAATCTGATCACCGCAGCGGCAAGCAGTGTTGTCAACAATGATGGGGGTGGTCAGAGGCAACATTGGTGATGTCCGTAGTGGGGCAGGGTGGTGAATGATGGGAGACTACGGATGCACATGGTTAAGATTATGATTTTCTTAATTTCTCATTCTCTTCGTGTTGTTGATTTGGCACCTCTACGGCACCACATTTAATTATCGAGCAAATCATAAACAAGACACGTGTACTTTCACGTTCATGTTAGCAAGATCAAACGGTCCATGTTAGCAAAAATAGACCAACAAGAGAAAAAAGTTTAGCGAGCACTAATACAAACAATTAAAAAATATAGAAAAATGCTTTAGAAAAGAGAGTAACGGTACATTTTAGATTCTCAAGCTATTGTGCAAGGATCATTGCTTATATTTATTTAAGAAATTATGAAAAGGATGTAAGATTTGTACTTTAAAGTTTCAAGTATTTCGAGTTAAACAAAAATTAAAGTTCAAAATATCATATGTGATAAGACTTTTGCATTAATTCAACGGTCATCTTAAATTTGAAGAGAAATTGATTTAAATTTAATAGTTGTTTCGAGAGATGTTGTTGTGTTTATTATGCCCGTAGAAATTGGGTTACTTGTGTCATCATATTCTCTACACTGCTTGTAGAAATTGGGTTAATCGTGTCCACGTATCATACCCTTGTGTCATGCGATTAGTAGCATGCTTAAGCAAAATTTTGTACTCACAACCATCTTTCGATTATTTCAAGATTATTTAATTAAATTTGCTCATTCTTAGGCTCCCTGTGATTTGTGGACAATGAATTATTTGGAAAAAAATTTCTTAAAAATGATTGCTTGTATCGTTTAAAATAATTAGTTAATGAAAAATATTTTTATTATCGACAATAATTTATATCTAAATATTTTAATAAAATGATGAAAATATTTTATTCATTTGTTATAAACAATATAAATAATTATTTTTAAAATATTTTTAAAATCGTTCATTTTTCACAAGCCAAATTAAGAGTTAAAACTCTCACCTTTCTTTGGGCAACTTAGTTGGTTTGAGTCTCTATCGTGCTTGTCCTACTCCACGTGCCTCTTCCCTCCTCTTCACAAAAAGATTAAGGAAATTTTTTAAATAATAGCCCAGAGTATTCTCATTTTCTCAAATAAAAATCTGAAATTGACATTATTTTAAATAAGAGCTTGAAGTGGTTATATCGGTCCCAAATAAGAGACTTGAAGTGATTATAACTATTTCAAATAACGGCCTGGCCTCGCCTAATTAGATATATTTTCGTCCAAACACAAGTTAAATTTAAATTAAATTAGTTAAAAAAACTTTTAAAAAAAAAAGACACCAACAAGAGGGAGCACCCTCCTAGCCTATGGCCGCTGGTGCCTAGGTGAGGGCCAACAACCCTTGCCAAAAGCAAGAGAAGGCAGCAACACTCTCCTAGATCTGGGCAACAGTTGCTAGCCCTTGTGTTGGCCTAGCGACCCTCGCCCAGCACCTCCGGACCTCGCCTCAAGTCTAGGGGCACTGGGCGAGGGCCAACAACCCTTGCCCAGGCCGTGGTGAGGGCAAGCGATCCTCACTCAAATGTAAGAAAGGGTTGCTGCTCTTTCTTGCTTCTACTAGCGAGGGCCTACTGGCCTTCGTCTTTGGTT
The DNA here is from genome assembly GCA_016097605.1 of Eucalyptus guilfoylei. NCBI lineage: Eukaryota > Viridiplantae > Streptophyta > Magnoliopsida > Myrtales > Myrtaceae > Eucalyptus > Eucalyptus guilfoylei. The sequence continues at coordinate 39,789,592 of CM027861.1, forward strand.
GACTAGGGTCACTAGCCCTCGCCTAGGCACGGATGACCCCACTAACCTTTGCCACCGCCCCTCCAGGCTCCAGCAATGAGGCAACAGCCACAGGCGGGCTATGTTTTCCTTTTTTTTAATGAAAAGAAAAAACAAAAAAAGAAAGAAAAAAGGAAATAATTAAAAAATTTAAAAGATGAAATTGTCTTTCACAAAAGCGAGTTCAGATCCTTCTTTGAGATTGATATAGGCAGTTCAAGTCCTTATTTGAAATAAGATATACTCCACATCCTTATTTAAGAAAATAAATACACTTCATATCCTTATTTGAAATAATGTTCACTCCAAGCCTTTCTTTGAAATTCTTCCCTATTGTTTTACACAATAACAATTAAGTGTGTTCATATCAAAGCCTAAACAGGATCTTGAAATAAACAAGTCAACTTCTTCATCGCCATGCTCAACCAAGAGCTCCTCTAGGACTCAAATCGAGTATGAGCCTTAGATATTGGCTCCCATGCTCGATATAGGGCTCGGATTGAACTTTATCTAATGATGAAGGTGTTGGATTTGTTGTCAAGGGCAATGCGGATGAGGTCGGGGCGTCCATGGTCAGCCTCAGCGGGGAAAGAGAAAGGGACTTTGGAGGAGGAGATTTGCAAAGTAAGATGGAAGCGTAAGGAAGACAATGAAAGAAAAAGGAGAGAGAAAGAAAAGAAAAGGAAAAAGAAATGAAATAAACTTTTTAAAAATATCCTTGGAGAAAAATATTCCTAGCCATATATATGATATTGTCAGCAAGTTAACTTAAACCTTTATTTGAGAGTAGGTTGGCTACTTCGGGCCTTTATTTTAAGACAAAGTTTATTATAGACTATCTTTTAAGAAAATAAGCTCACTTCAAATCCTTATTTAAAATATCCTCTTATGTATATTATTTTCATAAATCATTTTGATTGGGACCTCAATGTTGCATTATGGTCTATTTGTCTAAAAGAAAACTATTTTTGGGAAATAATTTTCCGACTTTCCAATGTTTGGATGATGAAAAATTAATCGATCTACAGAAAATAATTTCTATGAACCAAAAGTAATAAGCTTAGATTGTGAGAAAATGACTTTCATTTCTAGTAAGAAGAAATCACTTTTTCTAAATCATGAAATTAATGAAAACTTTTCATGAAATTTTTTTCATTTATTAAGAAGTTTTTGGTGAAACAAAAGCACTGTTAAGGCTCATTAACATATCAAGCCGATTTTTCATTCTCTTACGGCTAAATCTGTGGCTGCCCTGTGATTGTCATCTTAAAACAATACGGCCACCGGTACGCTAGCGGCGCTCTTTCGTTGACCTTTCAAAGCCGGTTTTCCATTCTTCGGCTTTGTCGGCTAGGTTTCAGGCTTTGACACGGGTCTTTCAATGGACCAAGGCCCCATTCTCGGCCCAATATCTGACTTATTAACTTCCTAAAGACTAATACAAACGCTCTTTCATTTTCTTTTGACCAAAAATAAAACATTCCTCAGCTTAAATCTAATCGGCTATGCATCAAATAGAATAAATTTGATTGATGCCCCGCTAATTATAAGATTTTAAGAGGATCGATTGACAAATCACGAAATCTTAGATGATACATCAAATATTTTTTAAGTCTTTAGTTGACGAATGTCTCAACGATATAATTGAATTCATTCTTTTTCAATGAAGTGGAAAAGAAGTAGTCAAAATTTCACTCATCGGAATTTTTTTAAATTTTTTTTTCAAACTTTGTGATGATTGCGCAGATTGGCAATTCATTAAAATAGAATAAATTTGTTTGATACCCGCTAGTTCTAAGATATCAAGAGGATTAACCGACAAATCATGAAATCTTAAATAATACATCAAAAAAAAAATTTAATTCTTCAGTTGACAAATGTCTCGATGATGAAATTGAATTCATTTTTTTTAAGAAATAAAAATTTCACTTGTTAGAATTTTTTAAAAAACAGTTTTTCTTTTTAATTTGTGACTATTGCATGGATTAGCGATTCATCAAATAGAATAAATTTGCCTGATGCCTTGCTAGTTATAAGGTTTTAAGAAGATCAATTAACAAGATGAAATCTCGACAGTACATATAAATTTTTTAAGTCTTTGGTTGACAAAGGTCTTGGCAAAATAATTGATTTCATTTATATTCAATAAAGTGGAAAAGAAAAAATCCAAATTTCACTCGTTGGAATTTTTTAAAAAATAGCTTTTATTTTATTTTTCAAAATTCGTGACTATTGCAACATTTAATACGATTTTAATAATAAAATTTGTGATCAAATACATAACGATACCATTACCTTCAAAGCGATACGAATTGGCAATTTTCAGGGATAAAAAAAAGGCCTACTATTATATTGAGGCGTTCTTATGTTATGGGAAGTTGGGAACCTACTCCGGTTTATAATTATATAATAAGCGTCAAAAAATCGCGTGGCGAAGGACAAGCTGAAAAAGTCAGAGCCCCCGATATATAGACGGGGCCTTCCTCTCGAACCGAACACCATTCACCCGGATTTCCTCTGTGTCCGTCCCGTCGCGAAATCGTCTTCTTCGGTTGTTAGGGTTTTCGAGCGAGCGAGAGCGAGAGAGTTTTGGGGGCGATGGACGCCATCGATTCGGCCATCGATCCATTGAGGGAGTTCGCGAAGGACAGCCTCCGCCTCGTGAAGCGATGCCACAAGCCCGATCGCAAAGGTAAGGAATCTTTTGGGGTTCTGGCCGTCCGATCTTTGCAGATCTGAGATTCACTTCTCGTGAATTTTTTTTTTTATATTTTTTTTTGTGATGGCGATCTCGTCGGTGCAGAGTTCACGAAGGTCGCGTTCCGGACTGCGATCGGATTCGTGGTGATGGGATTCGTGGGGTTCTTCGTCAAGCTGATCTTCATTCCCATCAACAACATCATCGTCGGTTCTGCTTAGGTACGTGTTTAGTTTTGCCTGGATCTGTGAATCGGTTCTGGTGGTCGGTGGATTTTGCTCCCTGTGGTTCGATCTTGGACTGTTTCGTGGATATTTTTTTTTTTACTAAAGGCCTTTATTTGTTGATTGGGATTTAGTTAGAAGCTCTTTTGTAAATTGGATCAGTTTATGTTCCATACTGGTATGACACTGTTCTGAGGTTGCATAGGCCGTGATAGGAGTTGTTGAGCATTGTTTACGTCTTGTTTTATTTACCCAAGCGGATTCTTAGCTGGACTTCCATCCATGGATGAGATTTATGCATTGAGAACTGCTGACAACTACAGATTGCAAGGGAAATTGACAATTTAATCTTGATACTGCTGGTGGACTAATTTGAGGAGTGCTGCTGTCGGCTAATCGTCTTTTAATCTGGAAAATGATTACGTCTCCATCACTGCAGTCGTGTTTTAGGTTGTCATGTGATGGTTTTTATTGCTTAACCAATGGGGTATGGCATTATTGCTTGCTGCTGTATAAGTTCTTCCTGTGCAATATGCATTTTTGTTGCTTTGTTTGCTTAGTAAGTTTTTTGTGTGGTATGTTTTACATGTTCAGATAGGGGTCTCAATCTTGGTGAGCATTTATAAGCGGATATATATGTACTTAGTATAATTATGAATCACCTACTTACAAAGAGTTTTCATCAAATCACTGCTAAGTTTTAAATGTTGCAAATCATTAGCTCCGCTCCACATCTAAATGAATTTTACACATGTAAGTGAAACTTGCGAAATATTCACAATTCTTTAGTCAGAGATGGAGAGTGCCATTTAGCTGCAATTTGTTGTGAGATATCTTTGCCATGAAAAATGCACGGTATGTTTGTGAATGGGGCAATTGAATGAAAAGACGAGATAGCTTGATTTGAATGTCTTTAAATTTTATAGGGAGCACAGTTTAGCTTCTGTTAACTTAAATCTAATTGATCTGCCTTTGCAATTCTGTTTTTCTTGATTAAGATGTCTTTGCATTTAGTAATCGTTGGGTTTCTCTTATATTCTTGGTGTATGAGGTTCTACTGCAATGTATCATCCCCATTGGCGAACCTATGGAAGATGTCTATTATGATTCAAGGAAATCTGGCTGTTCCGTTTGGCATATATGAAATTGCTTATCAATTTTGTAGAGTGTCTTGTGATTCTTCTAGTTCTCTTCTCGAGTAAAAATCGGATTGTGTTCTTTTGCAGGCCATGAAGAAAGTGGATTCATGGGAATATAAGGCGATTTGCCCAGAGCATTATTAGTTCGATTGGACTGGACATCAGTGTTGTTCGACCTTAGGCCTTTTGTGTTTTCCCCCTATTATCTTTGTAGTTTATACTCAATACTGCACATTTTTGAGTGTTTTACCTTGGATTTTGTCATAATCAAGGAGTTTATGTAGTTTTGACATTGCATCCTCAATTTCTCTATGGCACTAGTCGACGGAAATTATCTTTGTTTTTTACCTTCGATTTCGTCATAATCAAGGAGTTTATGTAGTATTGACATTGCATCCTCAATTTTTCTATGGCACTAGTTGACAGTAATTTAAGTTTGACAGGGAGTACGCATCCTGCTTAGCCTACTTGAATTTGATTTGAAGTTCATAATTGGCGATGGGGACTATGATTGCTTCCCATCCTCGTACGTCCGTCGTGTGGGTGTTTTAAGTGTTTGGCGGAAAGAAAGGTGTCTGAATTGTAAGGCACATGCTTATCAGAAAATATTTTAGGATATTGATTATTATATTACAAGGAAAATGTAAAAAGTGATTCAAGGACTACTCTTTATCTAAGATCCATATGCATATTTTGGAAACCCTTCTTGCTTTGAAGTTTGAACGTGTTTCGGTCGTCGTGCACGAACGGTTAGTCCTTTCCGGCGACGGGTGTGCCGTATTTTTTCCCCTTTCACGGAACAACAGGAGGACCTGAGTCTATCCCTTCGAACAGATTTCCTCAAATACTGTTGTTTAAATCGTATTTGTAACTTTTGATATGTGAAATCAGATGAAGCAATTTGTTTTGGAGTATATTATAGTGATCCTTTGAAGTTTGAACGTGTTTCGGTCGTCGTGCACGAACGGTTAGTCCTTTCCGGCGACGGGTGTGCCGTATTTTTTCCCCTTTCACGGAACAACAGGAGGACCTGAGTATATCCTTTCGAACAGATTTCCTCAAATACTGTTGTTTAAATCGTATTTGTAACTTTTGATATGTGAAATCAGATGAAGCAATTTGTTTTGGAGTATATTATAGTGATCCACATGTCTCCATATAAATCTCTCCGCATGTTCTTAGGTTTTAATTTATTGTTATTTGGTCCGCCTTTTGCCCCTGAAGTCACTAATCTGTTTCCAATAACCAAAATAGAGGATCATTACATCATATTTCATAATGTGTTTCTCTCAAGGGTCTATGGCGACCTTTACTTTAATTTTCGATTTTTTTTTCCTTTTGACATTTGAGATTTGATTAAAATTGAATATTTGGATTTCAAAAAGTCTACAGGAAAGTCACTGAAGTATTTTTCTTTTTTAAGTTATGTCTTTAAACTTAGAATATGTTTTTTTTTATAGTTTTAGTAGGAAGTCAATCTAATTAGGTCTCTCCTTAGCCATTCCCATAATTAAATTAGGTTAATGTTGAAAAAAAGATGAATTAATCGATTAATATTTTAACTTCTATAGAAGTTAGGACTTTTAACGTGGAGTCTAATTCTCCACATATTTCCCATGTCAGAAAACCTTAAGAAGGCCAAGTCATGACTTTCGAAGAAAACAAGTTTTTAGTTAATGAGTATTATCCATTTGTTTCGTCTTATAGTTTTCAATCTCTAATCAAATTCAATGGCCTGTAATTTAATTTGAATATAAAGCCGAACAAGCTTTGTAGAGATTGGGAACCAGTTCCATAGACCCATTTAGGAGAATCCATAGAACTAACAGATGGGTTTTAGTTCCAATTTTTCAAAACCGGTTCTTAAGGGCGCGTATGATAAAATTTCTACTTCTTTATTTCTTTGTTTCTTTGTTCCCTAAAACAGATTTTTATTCCGAAATAGATTTGAAAAAGAAATCATAAGCTAAAGTTTTTAACTTCTCAATTTCGAAACATAAGTGGATAAACCAATTTCTAAGTAAATCAATTTCTTTCAGAAATTTTGTCATGCGCACCCCAATTTACTATCTACCCGAACCATGCTCACTTCTAGTAATTACGGTGATAAAGTCGGATATATTTACATTACGTCATTTACATTATTTAGTATAAATAGCATATTAGTGTAAATGAACACAAAATTTTACAAATGGAAATAGTAAAAATTTCTTACAACACTCTTGCCTACTTTATTTTTATTTACTTATTTTATTTTATTTTATTTATTAATTAATTTTTTATTTCCTTATTTCCCTTCCATTATTCTCTAATAAAGTTCCATTAAACAATAAATTTGTACCAATATACCTAAAATATGTAACAATTTATATATTGAATTTTATATTATAAAATATAATCAAATTCGAATATATAAATGAATATAAGATTAAATTAAAATAATTAATTTTTAATTTTTTGTTATTTTGAATTTCTTATATTAGAATTCAAATATTAATAATATTAAAATATATAATTTAATTTAATTAATCTAAGAAATTTGTTATTTGAGAAAAATAATTTTCTAATTATAGATATTAGAGATCCTATTTATCTTTATCTCACATTTTTTGTTGGACAATTTTATCTAATTTATGTCCCATTCATATCAAATTTTATCCTGTTTTGAGCATACACCACATGCAATCATGATTTTTTATATTTGCGAATCACCTAAAAATTTATGTCTTCGACTCTTCTCGTATTCCAATTTGTTAGGCGACAAAACATGAGGGGCATTCTGGTAAATTCGCCTCTCAGGCACCCCGCCAACACCACACACACACACACCATTCACAAACGAAGGCGGGCCCTCCTCTCAGGCTCCCTTAAGTCAGCTGCACATTTCCGAACACCTGCACACACCCCTGCCCTGTTACTCTCTCTCTCTCTCTCTTTCCCACCGGATCTCGAGACATGGCCGCCGCCGCCGCCGCCGCTTCGACCACCTCCTCCGCCGCCAAAGCCACCGCCCTCTCATTTTCCTCCAAATCCCAAACTCCCGTTGACCGATTTACCCTCCGCTTCCCTCCCAGTCCCGCCACGCCCCTCCTCCGTGTCTCCGCCGCCTCGTCCCCCTCTCGCATTCCCCGAGCCGCCGCCAGAACCCCGGCCGTAGCCCCTCCCGAGACGTTCGTTCCCAGATACGCCCCCGACGAGCCTCGCAAGGGCGCCGATGTCCTCGTCGAGGCCCTCGAGCGCCAGGGCGTCTCCACCGTCTTCGCCTACCCGGGCGGCGCCTCCGTGGAGATCCACCAGGCCCTCACCCGGTCTGGCATCATCAGGAACGTGCTCCCTCGCCACGAGCAGGGAGGCATCTTCGCCGCGGAGGGGTACGCGCGCGCCTCCGGCCTCCCCGGCGTCTGCATCGCCACCTCCGGGCCCGGCGCCACCAATCTGGTCAGTGGACTCGCCGACGCCATGCTGGACAGCATCCCCCTCGTCGCCATCACTGGCCAGGTATCTTTAAGGAGTTTCTACTGCCCGATCGTCCGATTTTTTTTCTTTTTTCTTTTCCTTTTCTTGTCTCTCCTTTTGATCCGGAGGAATGCTGGCGGAGCACAGGAGGTGTATCTATGGAGATATATGTAGCATTAGGATGATCGATTCTGTTATTTCTTCTTCTTTTTTCTGGCTTCATTTGTTGTGCATATGTATTAAATAATTCAGTGTTTTGAATACAGAACTATGTTTATTTCCGCTGGCGTTCTCCGATGGATCGTTGCTTTGTGGATGATTGTGTGCATGAATGTGTTTGTAGGTGCCGCGGAGGATGATTGGAACGGATGGATTTCAAGAGACTCCAATTGTTGAGGTGACGCGGTCTATTACGAAACACAATTACCTTGTCCTTGATGTGGAAGATATTCCTAGAGTTGTGAGTGAAGCTTTTTACCTGGCAACTTCGGGGAGACCTGGTCCTATCCTGATCGATGTGCCTAAAGATATACAGCAACAGCTCGTCGTTCCTAATTGGAATGTGCCCATTACGTTGCCTGGCTACATGTCGAGATTGCCGAAGTTGCCTTCGGAGGCCCATTTGGAACAGATTGTGAGGTTGGTATCGGAGTCGAAGAAACCTGTTTTGTATGTGGGAGGTGGATGTTTGAATTCAAGTGAGGAGCTGAGAAAGTTTGTGGAACTCACGAAGATTCCTGTCGCTAGTACTTTGATGGGGCTCGGGGCATTCTCATGCTCACATGAACTGTCCCTTCAAATGCTGGGAATGCATGGAACTGTTTATGCTAACTATGCTATTGATAAATGTGATTTGCTGCTTGCGTTTGGAGTTAGGTTTGATGACCGTGTGACGGGGAAGCTGGAAACTTTTGCTAGCCGAGCTAAAATCATTCACATTGATATCGATTCGGCAGAGATTGGGAAAAATAAGCAGCCTCACGTGTCAATTTGTGCAGATGTGAAGTTGGCATTAAAAGGGATTAATAGCATTATGGAGACTAGAAAATCGAAGCTCAAACTTGATTTTTCAGCTTGGAGAATGGAACTTGATGAGCAGAAAATGAATAATCCCTTAACTTATAAGACATTTGGGGAAGCTATCCCTCCTCAGTATGCGATTCAAGTTCTCGATGAGCTGACTGATGGAAATGCTATTATAAGCACTGGAGTTGGGCAACACCAAATGTGGGCTGCTCAATTTTACAAGTACAAGAGGCCCCGCCAATGGTTGACATCTGGTGGATTAGGGGCCATGGGCTTTGGATTGCCTGCTGCGGTTGGAGCTGCTGTTGCAAAACCCGATGCTGTTGTGGTAGACATTGATGGAGATGGAAGCTTCATAATGAACGTCCAGGAGTTGGCGACAGTCAGAGTGGAGAATCTTCCTGTCAAGATAATGCTGTTGAACAATCAACATCTGGGCATGGTTGTCCAATGGGAGGATCGCTTTTATAAAGCCAATAGGGCTCACACATATCTAGGGAATCCATCTAGAGAGTCTGATATATTTCCAAATATGTTGAAATTTGCTGAAGCCTGTGGAATACCTGCATCTCGTGTGACAAAAAAGGCAGATCTTAGAGCAGCTGTCCAAAAGATGTTAGATACTCCTGGGCCATACTTGTTGGATGTGATTGTCCCCCATCAGGAGCATGTTTTGCCCATGATCCCTAGTGGTGGCTCTTTCAAGGATGTGATTACCGAGGGAGATGGACGATCCGCGTATTAAGTCATCTGGGCTAAATATTTTGCCAAGTTATATGTATCTACATACCTTTTTTTTAGTCAAGATATCTACGTACTTAAGATGATAGGATTTATGTAAAAGTTGTGTCAGGTTTTGTTTTTCAAGTTATATGGGATGCTTCAGATTTTATCTGTTTGCCTAGGCCTTTTTTTTTTTTTCAACTTCTTGTAAGACGTACTTGACTGTAGCCTTTCTGAGGAAACAATGTAATGCAGTCACTTTTCTCTTAAGCTGTGTCGTCCGTTTCCCTGTCGGTTTAGATAATTCGAACCTTTTAGAATGTGCCTGTCCAAGAAGCAAGAAATTTATGAGAGAGATGAACTAATCAAGTACGTGCTGCAGCTAAACTACATTCGTTAATCCTGAACTTTTGTCAGATTTGATCATTGCAGAAATACTTTTCATGCAGTCTGTGGAGGGTGGCCACAGTATTTTGTGTCATTAATAAATTATGGTTTAGCAAGTCATGAATTAGAGATTCTTTGCCTGCATTCTTCTGTTAATATATGCCATAAAAAGTTCCTAGTGGAGCATTTATTTATTTTTTAATGTTTATAGTTCATTTCTAGGTATCGCCGCACCAGGTCCCTACCACCCTACCATCTTTTTTATCAATTTTCATTATGTATTATCCTTTTTCGTGACTAATTCTGTAGATTGTGCATCAGTTTTTAATGTTCTTTGATCGACTTTGTGGGGTCGAGCAAGGATGTTTTTGGTTCTATAAGGTCAACATACAGACCCTAAAGGTTTTTGTGGAACTCATTAATATGTGATAATGCTGTCTGAATGATAGCTTATCAAGGTCGAGTTGGAATGTAAGATTCCAGATTCAGTTTTGAAAGCAGATGGTTTCATTTCTTTCCACACTTTGAGATCAACTTAGCTAGTAATGCAACATGCTTGAGCAATGTAACAGCTCCTTAATGCTGTGGAGAAAGAGACAACTCCCCATAAGCATGGAGTCTGGTTCATCCTGAATTCTTATGAGGCAAGAAAGTAAATTTGATGTGTTAGTGCTTGCCTGGGGTTTTGGGGGATTTTAGCCCCCTACTTTTGCTTCTACTTTTGTTTTTTTTCCTTCTAACTTGACTTGTGGATTGGCATCAAAAGCTAGTCAGAAGTTGTTTGTCAAGTTTGGAGCAGAAATGACAAAGGTCGTTCCTCTTAACTTTTGGCTTTTGGTGAAAATAATATTGAAAATTTTGAGATTTCCATTTGGAGTTCAAATATAGGATCATAGCATGTTCTTGTCTATTTAATATTTTGTTTAGTAAAAGCTTGAAAGTAACGAGACTTCACAACTTCAAAATTTAATTAAAGTCAAGATAAAGCTAACATTGCTAAAGCCAATGCCATATCCAAGAGACCGTGTCTTCCAACAAATTGTCCTTTTCCTTTTGCATACTCTGGACCGTTCTTGTTATGTGACTGTAGGATCCACTATGGTTAATTACTGACAAACATGCTATCAGCCTACTGTCAAACCGGGTTGCACTGTTAATTTTTATGTCTCTGGGATTTTGCATCATAAGTTTGTTGAGAAGAGAAGTCTCTCGAAGGATAGCTTTCACTAGAACTCCAGGTGGGTGCTTCACAAACAGTAGGTGCCCTTGGATGGAGAGAATTCTCAGCTTTTGACCTGCCCCACTGCAAACCATGCATGCACTATCTAGCTATCTTTTGAAATTCTCACCCACCCGGCAGTAGAGAATCATGGAAGATTCTTTACAAAAGATCCTCTTAACTACTATAGGCACCGTGCACATAACTTACTTTTTTCTATATGAAATATACGTATCTTCTTTCTTAAATGCACCATCCAGTGTCTGTTTTGCAGGAAGAAAGTGAAGAAACTTCCCAGGTGATTCTATAGATTGGTTTAAAGTCACTCACCTAGGTGTCATCAAGTTTTCATTGATCATAGATACTTTTTGTGATCCATTAAAGTATCGTGTGTGTAAAAGGTCATATTTTTAGTTATCTTTAATTATGGAAAACTTTTCTCATGAGTTTAAACATGGAACTTATTTATAATCCAGAGCTTGTATGTGTAGCTCTTCTGATTAATTTGAAGACATCCACATGGAACTATCTTTCTCTTTCATTGGCTTGAGTAGGGGACCATTGCTGCCTCAAAAGAATTATCCTCACCAAAAGGCGAGTAATTCTTAAAGGATAGGCATGCCATGCCTGTTGTTAGACTGCACAAAACAAAGTCTGACGGGTGAAGTGAGGGATTTAGGCAATCTTCTACAACAATCAATGCGGTTGTAATCAAGAAGAACATGCCATGAATTTCGATGGGATTCTGTAATCTAGTGCATGGAATATTATGTCCTCTTGACATCTGCTGGGTGTGAAAACAGCGCCCTTAGGGCTATGCTTACTTTTTCGGCGGGAATTCTGGCTTAGCTGTGACCTTGATCCCCAGATCCCACCAAGTCTGGGGTGCAGCAGTTAAATGCCCATCTTCTCAACGACGGTCTTAAGCAGTTTCCCCTGAGAAAGGGATAGCTCTCACCTACCAAAATGATAGCATCTTTGTAGCTTGGAGTAAAGATAAGAAGATACTAATTGCTATACAGTCCATGGAATTTCTGAACTTTGTTTTGAGCTTGAACATCAGGGATGGAGATGAAACTCCCAGGGAAGGAGGACCTTGTGGTGATGATCTCAAGCAATCTTGATGGTTCTAGCTGGGTGACTGCCTCTGTAAGATGGCAGGGATGGTTCCCTGAAGTCCTCTACAACTTCCTCTTATCATCAAGAACGGGCTCAAATGGCTCCTTGTTAATGCAAAGGGCGGATAGATCTATTTGTTCTCCTTCACCTAGTCAATATTGTGCATACTTTGCCAGCAGGTACTGTTCAACATATTGCATCTCTGTTAAGGCGATTAGTCCTGACCATCTAAGGCCTAGACCACAGAGGGTTGATACGGCTTCTGCTACTATGTGAGCGGGTACCGTAATTTTGTGCTTTCAGTTGAAGCACTGGCTGATCTAATTATACTATATCGTGGACACTTACCTTAGAAGAAAAAACGATTGCAAACCTTTATGACCAATACTTCTGAGTGTGCAATCATCTGTGAATGCATTATGGATAAATTGGGACAGGGACTTCTTCAGTCAATTTTCATTTTAATATTTGTCAATAAATATTATGGGCATCACTATTAGTGTAAGATCTGTATAGAGGAAAAAAAAGAATCAAAAGATTTTGAGTTTGAGAACTCACTTTCAATCCAGCATTTGAACTGATCTTTGCATTGCTGTCCCTATCCATGGTCCCTTCTCTATTCAAAGCTTGTAAAAGTTTAGTCTTTCTTTGCAATGGATGTACAAGATTCATGAGAATGAGAACCAAAAGTGTTGAAAATCATAATTGGATTTTCTAGTTAGCGGTAGAAGTGTGGTTATTTTGTTTCCAGATTTTCCAGATTTTGTTTGTTAGCTTTTAGGAATTTGTTTACTACGTTTTAGGGTGCTGTTTTTTTTTTGTTACAACCAGCAGATACTAACCAGATTTATGGCTAGTATATTGGGTTTTTTGCTTCGGTAGTTAGCGCAAATAATTAGTTGAACAGCAGCTATAAAAAGGCTAGATGCCTCATGTAAATATATATTCTCTGGAGAATAAAACTCAGAGTAATTTCTCCTAAATTTCTTCATGGTATCAGAGCACAATCTGGATCATTCTTTTCTACCAAATTTCTGAGTATTTCCACCTTGACAAAATACCCCAGAACTACTATGGCAAGTGAGGTTGAGAGTAAAACCTCATACCCTAGAGCTCCGAACTCTCCTCACATTACCTAACCTATCAATGTATCCGAAGATGGAACTCTTCTCATCACCGGTCATAAACTTACCGATCACAACTTCAATCAATGGTCCCATTCTGTCATGATTTTCGTTTGCAGAAAAGGTAAAGAAGATTACCTAACTGGAGCTGCCTGAGGAGACGAGCCCAAATTATCGAACATGGAAGGTGGAAAATAACATGGTGATGTGCTGGCTGCTGAATTCAATGACGAATGAAACGGGAGAATTTCATGTACTACAAGACAGCAAAGGAGATTTGGGATGCTGTTCATGAAACTTATTCAAACAAAGATAACACCTCGGCCATCTTCGAGATCAAAGGCATTCTCCATGACCTAAGACAAGGGGAATCTTCTGTTACTGATTATTTTAACCAACTCATACGTCATTGGTAGCAACTTGACATGCTAGAACATATGATGTGTTGTCATGAAGATAGCAAGCGGTACAAGGGGATTCAAGATCGAGAACGCATCTACAAATTTTTGTTAGGCTTGAATCAAGAGCTTGATGAGATACGTGGACAAATTCTAAGCATAAAGCCCCTACCTAGTGTACAAGAAGTTTTTGCTGAGGTCAGGAGAGAAAAGACTCGGCTAAAGGTGATGCTTGGTTCTTCAAACAACCAGACCAATCCAGCAAATTCTGCTCTAATAGCTCGAGAATCTCAACCATCCTACAGTCGAGGCACTCAATTAAACAACAACCAGCGAAGGGGTGGTCGTCCATGGTGTGATCATTGCAAACGGACAGGTCACACAAAAGACACATGCTGGAAAATTCATGGTTGGCCAGATGATTGGAAGCCATTTGCCTCACATCCTACTCAAAATCGAGAGAGCAGAAGCAACGTAGTCCAAACCGAAACAATCGCTTCGGCAGATTCGAGTCCCTTCAACAAAGAGCAGCTAGAGATGCTAAAAAGGCTGCTACAAGAATCAGTTCAGAAGGCAACCCATCCAGAAGAGGTTAGTACAGCAATGATAGTTCAACAAGGTAATTCTCTAAATGCCTTTAGTGCTAAACAAGAGAAAATCACCCCTTGGGTTGTAGACTCAGGAGCATCCGACCACATGACCGGAGATATCACGGTGTTCAACGAGTACAATCCATGTCAAAATGGCATTAGTGTTCGAATTGCTGATGGTTCTTGCTTAATGGTGGCTGGTGTTGGATCAGTGGTTATTTCAAAAGATATAACACTGAATTCAGTATTATTTATTCCCAAACTCAACTATAATCTTCTCTCCATTGGCTAGTTAACCAAAGATTTAGGCTGCATCATTAAATTTTTCCCACGCGTGAATTTTAGGTTTTGAAGGTTTTGAACTCGGGGATGACGATTGGCAGTGCTGAGATGGATGTGGGTCTCTACCTTCTGCGAGTTAATCCCTTAGAATGGCATTAGTGTTCAAATTGCTAATGGTTCTTGCTCAATGGTGGCTGGTGTTGGATCAGTGGTTATTTCAAAAGATATAACACTGAATTCAGTATTATTTATTCCCAAACTCAACTATAATCTTCTCTCCATCGGCAAGTTAACCAAAGATTTAGGCTGCATCATTAAATTTTTCCCACACTCATGTGAATTTTAGGTTTTGAACTTGGGGATGACGATTGGCAGTGCTGAGATGGATACAGGTCTCTACCTTTTGCGAGTTAATGTCTCAGAATGCAAAAACAAGAAGATGTCATGTGTAGCATCTCGTGCTAAAGAAGAGAGTGACATAAGATCGTGGCACTATAGGTTAGGTCATTCAAATTTCTCGTACTTAAAAAGGTTGCTACCTTCTTTGTTCAATAAAGATTCAATAAAACTTCAATGTGAGGTGTGTCAATTATCCAAACATACTCGTAGTTTGTACCATTTGCAACCTTATAAGTCTTCTCATCCATTTCACATGATTCATAGCGATTTTTGGGGACCTTCTCGTGTCAACAACATTTCTAGTTCTAGGTGGTTTGTTACTTTCATTGATGATCATACAAGATTCACTTGGCTTTTTCTAATGAAAGAAAAATCAGATATTGGCCAAATTTTTCAAACCTTCAACCTAATGATCCAAACCCAATTCAGCACAAAAATCCAAGTTTTCAAAACAGATAATGGAAGTGAATACTTCCACTCACAGCTCGGGGCTATTATATCTAAATAGCCATGGTATCATACATCTTAGCTCTTGTGTAGACACTCCACAACAAAATGGAGTAGCAGAGAGGAAAAATAGGCATCTTTTGGAAGTCGCTCGTTTTCTTATGTTAGCCACCCATGTTCCTAAACATTTTTGGGGAGAAACAATGTTGACAGCCACATATCTCATCAATCGTATGCTTTCCCGTGTCCTAGATTTCCAAACACAATTTCAAAGTCTATTTCGTACCTACCCACATATTTGTTTTGCCTCACATATCCCACTCAAAGAATTCGGTTGCATAACATTTGTTCATTTAAATCAGCAACATCGTAGCAAGCTAAATCCTAAGTCCCTCAAATGTGTGTTTCTAGGATACGCTCTAAATCAAAGTGGATATAAGTGTTATTGCCCACAAACAAAGCGTTTTTATACCACCATGGATGTTACCTTCTTTGAGCACCAGCCCTTTCACTCCAAAAATACCATTCAAAGGGAGAGTTGTGAGGAATATTATTTTTGGGACACTTTTCGTTCACTCGGGTCACAACAAACAAATACCAATTCTGCTTGTCTTCCGTGTCTACCCATTCCAATATCCGAGAGTCATCCAACATCCGAAATTCTTTCATGTCTACCCATTCAAGATGCTACACAAGACAAAAATAAAGAGGTAATTGTCTACTCTAGACAGAAAACTCAAAAGGAGTTGGAAGACCGTACTGCATCAAAGTCGGCTCAAGAGACAAACCCGAGTTCAAGACACAATAGATGAAGGTAATACTCCTATAAGCTCAGAAAATTTTACTGTACTTGATGATCTTGATCAGCCCATTGCTCTTAGGAAAGGGAAGAGACAGTGCACTCAACATCCCATTAACAATTTTGTGTCTTATGAAAAGTTGTCTCCTAAATACAAGACATTTGTTTCTACGTTGAGCGACATTCAAATTCACAAGAATATCTAGGAGGCACTTGCTCAATCCGAGTGGAAAAAAGTGGTTCTTGAGGAAATTCATGCACTTGAGAAGAATAATACTTTGGAATATACGGAATTGCTAGCTGAGAAGAAATTGGTGGGATGTAAGTGGGTTTTTACAGTTAAGCACAATGCTGATGGTAGTATTGATCGTTTCAAGGCAAGGCTGGTTGCTAAGGGATTCACGCAATCATATGGTATAGACTACGAAGAAACCTTTGCTCCAGTGGCCAAACTAAACTCCATTCGAGTGTTGCTCTCCCTTGCAGCTAACTTGGACTAGCCCCTACATTAATTAGACATAAAGAATGCCTTCTTGAATGGGGAAATGGAGAAAAAAGTCTTTATGGAGGTTTCACTGGGAATTGACAGTAAAGAGAGCTTCAACAAGGTGTGCAAACTCAATAAATCCCTATACGGCCTAAAGCAATCACCTCGTGCTTGGTTCGAGAGGTTAACAAGGGTCGTTAAGAAGCTGAATTTCACTCAATGTCAAACAGATCATACAACATTTGTCAAGAAGTCAGCTAAAGGTAGAAGAGCAATAATGATTGTATACATTGATGATATAATCCTAACTGGTGACAATCTGGAGGAGATTGGAAAACTGAAGAATATCTTGGCAGAAGAATTCGAGGTTAAAGACCTAGGTCAACTCAAAAACTTCCTAAGTATGGAGGTAGCTCAATCACAAAAAGGAATTGCAATTTCCCAATGCAAATATACCCTTGATCTTTTGAAGGAAACTGGTATGCTTGGGTGTAAACCAGCTAACACACCCATGGATTCTACAAATAAAACCGAGAAGGAAGAAGAAGGACCATTAACGGACAAAGGGAGGTATCAAAGATTAGTTGGCAAACTAATCTATCTCTCGCATACTCGGCCAGACATTGGTTTCGCAGTAAGTATGGTTAGTAGATACATGAACTAACCAACAGAGAAGCACATGCATGCAATTTTTCGAATCTTACAGTACTTGAAGAGAAGTCCTAGAAGAGGGCTCTACTTTAAGAAAACGAAGGAGATAAACGTGGAGATATTCACGGATGTAGATTCGGCTGGATCTCTCATGGACCAAAGGTCGACAACAGGATATTGTACCTTCGTGTGGGGCAACATGGTTACTTGGAGAAACAAGAAGCAACCCGTTGTTGCTAGGAGCAACGCTAAAGCGGAGTTTAGAGCAATGTGTCAAGGAATATGTGAAGACATATGGCTGAGAAGAATCTTAAATGAACCAGGATTCACTAATACCAATCCTATCTCAGTATTATGTGACAACAAAGCTGCTATTGAGATTGCCAAGAACCTGGTTCATCATGATAGAACAAAGCATGTGGAGATCGATCAACATTTCATCAAAGAAAAAATCGAGGAAGGAATCTTGAGGCTCTTGTATGTTCCAACCAATCATCAAACAGCGGACATACTGACCAAGGTTTTATCCAGAAATAGTTTCAAGACTCTAAGGTGCAAGCTGGGTATGATAGACATTCATAACCCAGCTTGAGGGGGAGTGTTGAAAATCATAATCGAATTTTCTAATTAGCAGTAGAAGTGTGGTTATTTTGTTTCCAGATTTTCCAGATTTTGTTTATTAGCTTTTAGGAATTTGTTTACTAGGTTTTAGGGTGCTGTTTTTTTTTGTTACAACCAGCAGATACTAACCAAATGTATGGCTAGTATATCGGGTTTTTTGCTTTGGTAATTAGCGCAAATAATTAGCTGAACAGCAGCTATAAAAAGGCTAGATGCCTCATGGAAATATACATTCTCTGGAGAATAAAACTCAGAGTAATTTCTTCTAAATTTCTTCAAAAAGGCTAGGAAATTAAAGTGAGTTATATTTAGGTAAGCCTTGCACAGTACATGGAATCATGAGTTGGTTAGAGATGGGTATGGGGAAATAAGAGCGTTGACAAGTCAATGTATTCCCTCATCTATATCTCCGGTCTCTCTAGGCAGGCTTTGGTTGTTGATCTCTTCTCTGAGGATGGACACGCTATCAGATCAAAGATTGAGTCTTGGGGTTCGCCGCTTCCCTCCTTGTCTGGAATCCAAGACCAGTTCTGTTGGAGGGAGGACTCGATGAGCTTGTTCTCGGTGGCCTTTGCTTGGGAATCCATAAGGCGGAAGAAGGCTAGAGTCAATTGGCATTGTTTCATTTGGGGTAATGCCATCCTGCCTTGATACCAACTGAACCTGTGGCTCATCACAAAGCGGAGGTTGCCTACATAGTCTCTTCTCATGTCTTATGGTAGGATTGATGCTGCTTCCTGCCCTTTTTGCAACAAAGTGCCTGATTCTATCGATCATCTCTTTTTTGGATGTCGCATTACTTCGAGTTTTGCCTTCTTTTGGGCTACTAGATGCAATCTTCCTTGGACCAACAGGACTTGGGAGACTCTCAGTTGGGCCATTACCTTGCTCTCCGGCAAAGAGTTTTACAAATGTGTTGCCCGTTTTTCATTTGGAGCGCTTTGTCACATCATCTAGAAGAGCAGGAACAATATTCTTTTTAAGGGGGAGCCACTGTCTATTTCGGCCATGAAGAAGCATCTCCTCAAGGTCGTCAAGGACAAGGCTCTTACCTTCAAGAATGTTGAGGACTCTGCCAGGTTCAGGAGAATGCAACGCTCGTCGGATGTGGACCCCATTATCTTCTCTTCCACTGATCGTAATCCGACTGGATAGGCATCTCGTTGGTTGCTAGGTTGTTTTTTGCCAGGCGTTGTTTGCCGTTGGCTCTCTGTTGGTCGTTTTGTTGGTGCCGCTTGGCTTTTTCCGCGACTTCCTTCCACTCATAATGAGCATGTTTATCTTGAGTGCAAGTTTTTGGAGCCGTATTGCTTGTACAGTTTGACCTCCCCAATATATTGCTTACTTTTACCAAAAAAAAAATAATAATAATTAGCTTAACAGCAGCTATAAAAAGGCTAGATGCCTCATGTAAATATATATACTCTTTGGAGAATAAAACTCAAGAGTAATTTTTCCTAAATTTCTTCAAAAATGCTAGGAAATTAAAGTGAGTTATATTTAGGTAAGCCTTGCACGGTACATGGAATCATGAGTTGGTTAGAGATGGGTATGGGGGAAATAAGAGCGTTCAGACAAGTCAATGGATGGAAATGTGTCCAAGATATAAGGAGATTTTTCTGCACTTGATTAGACAGAAACAGATATTGACTCTAATACAAGATAAACTTTAAGAAGTTGTTTAAGATATAGCGAAAGGACTAACGATGTGAGGGAGGAAGGTGCGAAGAGAGGACCTGGCCAAACTTATTGTAGAATTTTTGGTTGCAGATGTGTATCTCAATTCAGGTATTGCAGATATGTAATCCTTAGTGTCCAAGTAATAGGATTTGACCGAAATTTTTTTGGATCACTTGAAATGTTGTGCTCTAGCTTTTGGAATCAGACAACCAAATATCCTTGCTAATAATGCCTATATGGAAACAAAAATGTCTTCCAGCTGGAAGTTGAGTGACATAATCCTGAAATATAAGTGTTGATCTAGCTAGATTAGAGTATTTTCAATTGCAAGTGTAGGCAGTTCTCTGAATTTTAAATCTGAGCAGAAAGTGACATTAGAAGTTGCTGGGTAACAGGTGCAAATGGACCTGTTCATCACAGTTGATCCATGAGATATTGAGTGACATAATCCTGAAATATAAGTGTTGATCTAGCTAGATTAGAGTATTTGCAATTGCAAGTGGAGGCAGTTCTCTGAATTTTAAATCTGAGCAGAAAGTGACATTAGAAGTGCTGGGTAGCAGGTGCAAATGGACCTGTTCATTACAGTTGATTCATGAGATATATTATTCTGTGCATTGATGTTATAAAGGATTGTGACCTGTCTGAAAGAAATCATTTTCAGAATCTTAGGTTAGGATAAGAATTAACAATAATAAAATTGGTGTATACTGGGATCGGTATAGAGTACAGATCTTGAAATAAGGTTATTGTTTGTTCTAGTCAAGAAATCTTTTTTATGCGAGAACTGGAATGTAACGAGCATATACTTGGTTGCGTGACCAAAGACAAATTTAAATATTAGGATATCTCAAGGGGATTTTTGGCCAATTCAGGGATCTTCCATGCTTATGCAAGAACTGCCACCGTAAAGATATTAGTCCCTCTGTTTAAGCCACTCTCATTTGAGTATGTTGTTGTGGGAAAATTACCTGTTGGCCCCAATTTTTGAAGATGTCTCAGTCAGCTCCTTCTGATTTGTCTGACTCTCAATCAACCGTGCACATCTTTATTCTTTGTTTCATTTGACCCAAAGATCTCAATTTCAATGTCTGACATGACGAAATCTAAGGCAGTGGGATTATGTACGTAAATTTATATTATAGGTAAGGTTAAAAAAGTTAGCATATGTATTTTCCCTAAGTGATGAAATGTATAATGCACATGTTATTTTTAAGTAACTCCAAAATTACATGAAGAGAAATCTAATTCCCTTTGTAAGTGTTTAAGTATCCTATATTGCTTGTCTCTAGGGCTTCAAATGTGCCTTATATTTATGAAATCTCCTCCGCCTATCATTTTAAGCTTTTGAATTGAACTTACTAACAGGGTCACGAATCAGCTTTCGCACAAAATTTATTTCACTTGTGAGGCTCCTCGTTTGTCAATTCCCATGTATTATTGTTAGTTTGGTTTGCACGTAAAAAGGTTGTTAAAGTATCCTACATTACTTTTATATAGGGTTTTAATGTGCCTTATATGCATGTAGTCTCCCTTCATTTATTATTTAAATTTTTGAGTTGCACTTTCTATTGGATACTTCTATCAGAGGGGAAATATGTATCTTGCTAGTGTTACCATTAGCGAAGGTCATATAGATGTATGTGATGTCATGAGCTTTAAAATCTATCAAGTCAGAGTCCAAAAGTGGGATTTTGGGAGTTGAAACAAGAAATGCAACTATAGGGAGTTGATTGATATAAATTGAATACAGGGGGTGACTGAAACAACCCTGGAGTATAGGAGCAAGATGTACTCCCCTTATTGTTGCAGTAGGCATATTCTTGTACATATCAATGCCCATAAATTTTGTAAAGGAGTTTAGATCTATTTGCTTGCATCTTTTAAATCGCTATGATAAGTCATAACGTGTTCCATTATGTTTTTTGGAGGTCTATCCATTGTCAACTTTAAAGATTTGGCATCCACTTTTAATGAGCTTTGGCCCATATAGTGAGGTTGAAGGAAAAATATGTTTTTGGTTTGGTAGGGCTAAGTTTGTTTAGTATGTCTGAGAGGTATTACCATTTACCAGGAGGTTGAGTGCTAATACAGTCTGTAAGCTCTCCCATCGGTGATGTGTTCAGACCCTGAAGACTTTTTCTGGAACTCATTATTATGTGATCTTTTGGTATGAATAAAGTATTAGCCGGGTCGAATTGGAATATGGGATCTCAAATAAAATTCACACAATCGGCAAGTTTCTTTATTTCTGTGCTCCGGAATCAACTTAGACACTTATGTAGCTTGGGCCAGATCTCCTGCTATTTATTGCAGCAGAGGAAGAGGCAACACATGAGCACATAGAATTTCAATATTTAATGTCTTTGAGGAGTATTTTTCAGTTTCTTGTGAGGTTAGAAATCACCTTGTTTGTTGGAGCTTGTTTGTGCTTGGGGGATTTTAGTGCTAAATTTTGCCTAATTTCTTGATTTTCTTATTTATTGATTGGCATCAAATGCTAAAAGTTGCTCCTCTAACTATTGGCTTTTGGGTGAAAATTTATTGAAAGTACTAAGATTTCCATTTAAAGTGCGAAGAATGTTTTTTAGCATGTTTTTCTCTATAAATTTACTATTTTTTTAGTAGAAGCTAGTAATTAACTGAAACTTGCAAGTTCTAAATTTAATACAAGTCAAAGCTAAAATTCAGAGACCATGCCTAAAGCCTTTGCCGTTGCCTGGAGCCTATGTCAACAAATTCTTAAATCCCTGTACATGCTTCAGACATTCCTCCTGAGACATGGATGTTAAGTTTCATTAAGGTCATTCTTATATGAAGATGCTCTAAGCCTTCCATGAAAAAAGATTTCATTGTGCTGAAGGTGGAATGACAGATATCAATAAATCCCCTCAGGCATCAATTTTTATAGGCCGTTTACCCTCAATTTCGAGTTAAGTTCCAGATAGTATATTTCTTCTGGCTTGCATGCGTGCATTATGAACCATTCCTCCTATTGACATTGGCAAAAAAACAATATATATAAGTAGAGACTTGCCTTAGCAAGTTACTGGTGGCATGAGTTTCCATAGAGCACACGATTAGAATCTGATAACAACTTTGGCTACAAATCTGTCACCGTGGTCCTTTGTGCTCCATCTAAGATATGATCTGTGTAAAGTTAATATCTTTGCTATTTTCAATCATGTAAACTCTGAAAAATTTTCTGATGAGGTTATACATGAAAAATTATTTGAAAACTAGAGCTCACTTCTGTGGCTGTTGCTTAATTTGAAAGGAAGACATTCTATATTTACATGGAATCATCCTTCTCATTCATTGGCAATTGTTGGTGCATCAAAAGATGTTTTCCTCACCAGAAGGCAAGTGATTTTTGAAGGATGGGCATGCCTGTTATCCAGACTGCACAGAATGAAGTCTGGTCGATGAAGTGACAGGTTTAGGCAATCCTCTCCAACAACCAATGCAGTTGCATCAAGAAGAACGTGCCACGAATTCCGGTGGGCCTCTGAAACCCAGTGCATGGAATATCGAGTCCCATTCACATCTGCTGGGTAGGAAAATAGCCCCTTAGGACTGTGCTTACATTTTCTGCGGAAATACTGGCTTAGCTGTGATCCCTTGATCCGCAGATCCAACCAAGTCTCAGGTGCAGAGATTATCTTTGATTCTTTATAGGTGGCGAACTCCTTTATGTAATCCCCATCTTCTCCAATGACGGTCATGTAGCAGTTTCCCTTGAAAAAGGGATAGCTCTCACCTACCAACATCATGGCATCTTTGTAGCTTGGAGTGAAAAGAACAAGATAATCCTCATCAGGCAGTCCACAGAACTTCAGAACTTTATTTTGAGCTTGAATTTCGGGGATGGAGATGAAACTCCCAGGGAAGGAGGCCTTCTTGGTGAGGATGTCAAGTAATCTTGATGGCTCTAGCTGGGTTCTGTCTAGATCCGGGTGACTGCTTCCATAAGATGGTATCAAGGGTTCTCTGAAGCCAGTCCGTGGTGATCTCCTTTTATCATCAAGTGTGGATTCAACTGGCTCCTCATTAATGCAAAGCGTGGAGAGATCTATTTGTTCACCGTCAACAAGTCCAGCATATTGTGGATATTTTGCCAGCACGTATTGTTCAACATATTGCATCTCTGCTGGGGTGATTGGCCCGGACCATCTAAGGTCTAGACCACGGAGTGTCGATATGGCTTCTGCTACTATGTGAGCAGGAATCACACCACGTGCTTTCTGTTAATACATCAATTGATTAAATCAAAATACTATCGAATTGCTGGAACTCATTTTTTGGGGAAAAAAGTAAAAACAGAGAGAGAGAGAAAGGGAGAGAGAGATTGATGAATATCCTACCTTAATGACCATGCTGCTTGGTCTACCATCATCTGTGGAGCCCTTAAGTATAGATTGGAACGGGGACTTTTTTGGTCGATCTTCTTTCATTACCTATATATTTTAGCCGAATTTTAGCAATAGGCGCAGCTAGTTTAAGGATTGTAGAAAGCAAGAAATACAGAATCAAAGAATGTTTGAATTGAAGAACTCACCTTCAGACCCGCAGTTGAAATTATCTTTGAATTGGTGTCTCTACCCATCGTTGCTTCTTTGTACGCCACTGTTTAAAGTTTAGATGCTTCCTTTGCAACAGACAAGATTCAGGAGGGAAGGGAGGATCAAAAGGCTAAGAAATTAAAGATAGGATGCTTTGTAGAGATGCCTTGCAAACTGCACAGAAGATGTCGCTTGAGAGTTGGTCTGATATGGGAATTTTGGGACATAGGAGAGTCTTCAGAGATGTCAATGGAAGGGAAGTAAGAAAAAGCACAAGCCAATCTGCACTTTATTTGGTGTAAATTAGATATGGACTGTCGTGCTAGATAAAATTCAAGAAGTTGCTGAGGTTGTGATGAATTGGAGGAAGTGAGGGAGGAAGGTGCCTAGAGAAGACTTGGCCAAAGTTCTGACAGCAATTTTGACCAAAGGATTACTGAGTCACCTGAAACGATCTGCTTTAGCTTTGGAAACAAACAAGCATTGATACGTTGGTTAAATCACCCATACTGCCTCTACAGAACCTTCCAGCCGGAGAATAAGGTAAGGTGGACCTTGGTTCTTGAAAAAAAGAAAAATGCGAATGCGGCTAGGCTTAGAATATTTTCAATTGTGATAGGATGTCATCCTTCAATTTTAAATTTTCTGCTGAAAGTGACATCTGCGGATGCTGATGGACAGGTGCAATTGACCTCTTCATTGGTATTTGTCTACAAGTTTTTCTTTTTCTTCTTGCTGAGCATATTTTATCTATATTGTACGGTTGTTTAAAAATAGGCTTGTGATTGGTCTACAAAGTCATTTCCAGATATTCTAATTCATGCAGAGATAAAGAAACGATGGATTCGTGACCGTTGGATTTGGTAGACTTTGAGGAGAGGTGTTTTTTTTTTCAGATTCAGCGTAGTCCTTCTTGCAAGGACCCTCTTTTTGCGTATGAAATGGTTTGCTTGACCTGTGATCGGTAGAAGAACAATAGGATTTAAGAATTTCGTGAGGGACGTGTTAGGTGCAGGACCTTTTTGTCTGATTAAATGAAAGGATCTGATCTAGGTACAGCTAGCACCATATGGACACCAAATTTTTGTAGCTGTTTTCCATCCAAGAAACAGACCAAAAGAAAATGAGAGAGAAGAGGAAGTTGTGTATTTATCCCATCTCAGCTTGATAATGTCTACTTTTCACAGTGCAACGTGACTGCTGTTCTCTTGACTGTTTGAGTGCAGTTCCTTCTTGTATCAGGTTGCACATTTAAACTTGATGCAGAAACTGGATCTCCATTAACTGAGGGTATGACATCCTCATATCTATCTTAACAATTGTCATAATCTTCTGATACGCTTATACCTCGAGTACAAAAGCTGTTAATTGGGGTGTATGGTCATCTAGCTACTTTTGATGGCTTTGGTGCTCCATTAATCTTCAGGGACGACTCTTTGTTTATGCCAAAAGGGACGTCCTCGCACTGTGCAGACGCGGGTACTTTCTATCGGCGAGCATGTATATTGTACTCAGTCAATATGGAGTTAAGTAATAGCTATTTCTTTTGATTGCAGTACCTACGATGTGTTCCTACAGGAGGAAAGAAAGATGCAGCTTGAAGATGCCTTGCTGCGAAGCGTTCATACAGACAAGCAATTGAAAAACCATATCATATATGTTGGCAAATTGACGTTAGAATAATGTATACAAGGATGCCTTTCGTACAGCTCATTCGACATTGATTATTAGCAGAAACGAATTTCCCATCTAATTTCTTGGCTGCTGGAAGGTGACATCAGATTCCCTTTTTTTATCTCTTGTTTTGGGGCTAGTTGACGCAGGTTAAGGTGGAACAGCTGCCATTTGATTTGTTTTAGCAATTTCTAGAGATTGGGGGCAATTTTCAGTAGGAAAATGTCAAGGAAGAGTAATATACACGCCTTTTGGCAAGTAGTCAGTTCATTAAATTTGAGACTGATTTGCTCTATTCTGTTAAATTCCGTCACCATTAAGTGGTATGACGTGTGTATATAGAGAGACACATTTGTACATGTGTCACGGCTTATTGACAAATGGTCGACCATTACTGCGGAGAAACCTTCTTAACCGTTGGAATCTTTTAATGTCCTTATTAGAGAATTCCAACGCTTCTTTTAAAGTAATGCTACGCCACCTTCATACGCAACTCCTCTTGAAAAGGACCTTTCAACTAAATATCGCTCTCTTTCTCTCTCTCATTTGATAATCTTAAACCGATAGTGACATATTTTACATTAAATGCTTCCAATGATCTTTTAGACGTGAGAATGTCGCTTTAGATTTCGGCTAACTCATAACAGTACGGGCAAGTGTGCTAGCCTGACGTCAAGTGAACGTAAGATCTTCATTATATCGAAGTTTTCCTTTTTCTTTTTTTTTTCTTTTTTTATTTTTGCAACATCTTCGCATACACAGTTCAAAGCTGGTTCTGGACAATACAGAACCGATCAACATCGCTAGTCGCTATTCTTCGCATGCTCGCCTTTTATCTTTTGCGGCGCCTTAATTTGGTTTTGAGTCTGTTTCCTTCGGGCCTTGAGGCTTCTTTCACTGATTAGTCGTAAGCATATCTCGTGATTGATTTGTTTTTCCTTTACCTCTCCCTAAAGGTGTTTGCTTGCCAGAACCGATCCAAGTCATCTTGCAAAGAGGGTAGGAAAAAAAACCATCCGATGTTATTACGATGCCCTCACGCGTTTTCGTACCTCGAATCAGACGCAAAAACAGAGATCAGGTTAAGAGATGAAACGAAGTGGGGACAGGGCGTTGGTTCTTATGTTAATGTCGTCCAAAATCATCCACCCATTTGCCAAAATTTCTCGTTAAGGGCTATGAGCCTTTTGCCTTTTTTTTTTCCCCATTTCCACATAAATACATAACTACAAACATTTGTGTCATTGGCTTAGCAATTAAATTTGTGTAAAGCTAAGTACATGACGTAGATACGACCCTCAATGTACCAAATATAAATAATTCTATTTTTGGATCATTCGCTCGAGCTTTGAGCCTATCGGGGCGTTCTACATATTTAGAATTCCCCCAGCTAAAAGTGGCTTCTTCCTCACATTGGATTATTCAATATTAATTGAATTCTAATGACTATTTGACCGAATTAACCTCATGAAACTCGGCACCTATCGATTGGTTCGGAGGTACCGCATAAGGCAAGGATGCAATACAGTAAAATATTTCTAAAAAATTGGAAACACTAATAAGATCTTCTGGCTCTAAATCTGCCGATGGTAATTGCCCAAAAAAAAAAAAAAGAGGGAGGTGAAATTGGGAAATGAAAATGACAAAATCCACTTTTGACACTTCAAACAGAAAAAAGAAAAAAAGGAAATTTAATTCAAATGCGATATTTTGGAAATTTTATTTTGCGAAATAAAACATCATATTAATTTTTATATGCTCCTCACATGACCATCAACTCTTGTACCTAGCTACCGATCCAAACCCCAACCATCTTAATAATTGAATGATCCTTTTTGGTGTCTTCAAATTACTTTCACCCGAGAATCGGCAAAGATTGTGGCTAGATCTCATTGGGCCGACTCGCACCTGTTATATTGACTTCAAAAGGGCATTTTAACTTCTTATTCGGAACAAGATCCGTCTCCATCACAAGTTGTCCGCCCATCATTTTGAGACAATGGCCTTCCAACCAATTTTCATCCTTCAACCTCAAACTATGCACAAAAGAGCGGCAATCCCAACGACCCACATCAAGATTATGGCAACCACCATCATATGCTAAATGATTAAAACGCCAATCACCTGATGTTTGTCCAATGAAAATACAAACGTAGGCAAATCTGATTTGACACAATGCAGTTAGGTGACCAGCTGACAGCGCGTAAAGATCTCTTGAAATTGAAGCGAAAGCCTCTCTTTCTCCCTCACGCAATAAGGATACTAAAGATTCCCGTCAATAGCAACTCATGGCATCGAAAAAAGAACCCCCCGGTGCAACGCTATGGAGATGATGTGAAGGTGGCTGTACATGTGGTGAAAGGAAAGAGAGGAAGATGCCCCCAGAAGTACCTCTGTCCTCCACTCTCGCAACACCCCTCATTCGCTACTCTCCTCCACCCCCTTCCAACGTAGAAGGCAACCACACGTTCAAACACAAATCGCTCCGAGGAACTAGGAAGATGAAACTTAGTGGAAGGAAACTCATACCAGTTTTCGTATTGATCCTTGCATCTCTATCCATCCTTAGATTCGTTCGAATCCTCATCACCACTTCATCTCCTCACCCACTTCCAGCTTCGCCTCCACATGTGCAACAAGCATGCACCTCTCCTTCATCGTGCAGTCAGGTTCTAACGGAAATATCGGGCAACTCAACTTCCGCACCGCCTGCCTACACCGCCTCAATAACGGCTAACGAATTTAAGCTTCTATCAAACCTTGTCAAGCAGAGGAGACCTTGCAACATTCTCATCTTTGGTCTTGAGCCACAATATCTCAGCCTCTCATCAATAAATGCAGGAGGCACTACAATCATACTGGAGGATGATGCTGACAAGTTCACGAATTATAGAACAGGGATAGCCGACAGAACTCAGATATACAAGGTACAGTACAATGTACCAGCAAAAGAGGCGTACGAACTGCTCAAGCATGCAAGGAGAAGTCCGAACTGTGCACCCGGGGCTGCACTGCTTCGAGTGTCAAAATGCCAGTTGGCTCTAACAGGTTTGCCACAAGAAGTGTACAAAACAAAGTGGGATCTCGTAGTGGTGGATGGACCAAGTGGAAGCAACCCAGAGGCTCCTGGAAGGATGGGAGCAATCTATACAGCAAGCATGTTAGCCAGAGCTGGGAACACGACAGATGTAGTGGTTCATGATGTACATCGCACCATCGAGAAGTGGTTTTCCTGGGAATTTTTATGCGAAGAGAATTTGGTTTCTTCAAAAGGGAAGTTCTGGAATTTCAGAATACTGGGTCATACAGACCCTGCAAGATTTTGCCCAACCCAACCATGACAGGTACAATTGTCTCCTCCAACCTCATTGCATAAGGAAAACAGAAGTGACACATTATGAGAATCTCCAAAAGGGCAAGCATGGGTAAAGAGACGCCATGGAAACTGAATGGTTCACGTAGGTGCACAACATGCTATGGCCACTTTTGTTTTGGAAATTGCCCACGTCGGAAAACAATTGCTATTAAGGTCAAAATGCAAAGAATGAGATGGCAACCGATAAAAGCTTCATCAAATACGCATCCCTCTGGTGTAGTTTTATCGGCATATGGAGCAGAAGAGGCTTCTTCCCTTACCAGAAAGGTGATAGCAGCTTATACACAAGACCATGTTTTTATCAGTGTGAGAAGAGAGACAACCCCAGATCCTTTTGCAAGACAGTTCCTCTTGTAGTAACTTTGCCCTTTCTATTTCTCAGAGCATCCAATGTAAATGAATCCCATTCACCATGCACATGAAATTGTCCTTACACAGAACCAATTTTTTTTGAATGAATGAAAACAAGAGAGAAGAAAAGAGTGTCCAATGGTCCAACATCCAAAAGAAAGCACAATATGGCCCTAAAGCTCATGATAATACATCAAAAGTCATTCCAATAATTCCATTATTCATAGTGAAAACATGGACACCTCGATCATGAGTAATGACACGACTAGTCACAAATGCCCAGGCACAAACCAAAATTTGCCAGACTACTGCAGCCATGAAAGGGTGTGTCGAACTGAAAACTTGCAAATAGGTCAAAAACTATACATACCAAACATAATCTGAAGCTTCGCAGATATATTTACACTGCCAAGATCAACCAAATCTCATTTGCTTACATCTCTGCGCTGCAATAATTAGGAAAACAACTGATTAGTTCACATTGCTCAGCTAATTCAGATAGTGTAAAAGATTAAGGAAGAAAAATAGGGTCCATAATGTTTAATGAGCCAGATACACTGGCTGCAGGCTCCCATGCAGTGTAAAATAGGCTCGAAAAATGAGAGAATGATTTAATTGGACATCATGGAAAGCTGGCCCAATAGTCTAAAAGTGAAGCAACTATGTTCTCCATAGCCAAACACAAATAAAATCCTCTGAACCTTTATGGGAAAAAAGAAGACATGAAAATGCACTTCCCCGAACAAATCACCTTGAGCAAGAAAAGCTTTGAGTGGCAAGTGCACACTCATGACAAAACATCAAAATGTTGCAAAATAGTTACAACACCAAAACGCAAAACAAAAGACACCCCTAAACTAGAAGACTGCAAAAAAGAGAACCTCGCAGAAGATGGTATCAATTTTCAACATATATAATAACACTCTGGTCTGTAACATACTTTCAAGTCAACAAGAGTCAGTCAAATGTATTAATGGTAAGAAAAACGGAATAAAGGTCATCTAATAATTAATTGGGTCCGCTTATATAGGTAACCTAACTATAACTATAGGAACTTTTCCCTAACTGCCGATACACATGACCAAGAATTTTCAGAATGCCCTTGCTGAGCTGAAAGAAGTGAATGAGGTGTTTAGATAACAAATCAAACCACAAATACAATGAGACAGTTGAGGTATCTCCATAAAAAACCAGAATAATCATGCAGTCAGTATTCATCATATCCCAATAATCCATAATCCAAACTTACCATTCGCTTGCTGATGTACGGCTGTACATCTATTGGCATCTCAGGTTGAGTTTCAACACTAGGCAATTTTCTTTTCTCCATCTCAAATTCTTTTCTTGATTCCTTTCGACTGCCTGCCTGCCAAACACGGCCAAAATTTGGAAGCCATTCAGCATCATTGCAGCTCTTAATGATTTCTCCTCTTCTCTCCATCTCCATCTCAATCTTTCTCCTTTCAGCCCAAGCAGCACCCACCCTTTTAGGGTTTAACTTGGACTTTCGTGGCTTATTAGAAGGAGAAATTAGGCTCACTGATGGCTGCTGTCTGTGGTTGTCTGTCTGACTTCGTTCAGAAACATCCAACCAAGGAGGTGGTGCTCCAGAATGCACATTTCCTTGAATATCCCCTTGGGATGAGGAAGAAACCTCAGTGAGCAGCTGCAGACCTAAAGTGAGGGTCACAAGAATGCCGGTATCAACTCAAACTTCAAATTACTTCCTTCAGTACCAGACACAGACACACGCATGCACACAGAGAGATGGGTGCCCTCACAATAACACTGATCCAGAGGCCCTACTTTGATGAACATAAGGTTTTTGTAAAAGGCAAAGACAAATACCTTGATAGCTGCTGTCTCCTTTCTTCATCCCTCCAACCTGATTCATGTGATTTTACAACATGAAAGTGATCAAAAGTATGCTAAGGACGAAAGATATACAGAGACTCATACACCATTTTGTGCATGTCCATATTGTAAAAAAAAAAAATGCCAAAACCATAGACCAGCGAGGCATGCACAACACAAATACCAATGGATGCAACGCAAAAACTGCGTGCATGAAACTCAATGAGGACACGCATTTCAGAAACAAATACAGTCATTTAAATAAAGCCATTTCTTCTTCAGCAACGGGGCCAAAAAGAAGCAGGAAACTAACTTGAGAGGGTCATGCTATAAAGAAACGGACAAAGCCATCTTGCATGACGTGGAAATTCTGGCAGGCTTTGGGTTTAACATTTTGTACCTATTGGGTAGGAAAAAGAACAACTTATCCAATATGTATGTTGATTATGAAACATTGTCTAGTGACAAACAACAAAGACTCGAGAACAGGGACGCTACATCCCACAAAAATTAGCATTGCTACCATAGAAAAGTACCTCTTCCAGGACTTAAACTGTTACAAAAGAGTAAAAGCAAAAAAAAGCAGCACAGAAAGGGATTCCCTCCTGTATCCCAAAAGCAACCAGGAGAAAGGAATGACACTCAATTTCTGAGCTTCAAAGTCTAAACATTAAAACAGGAAATGAGTGGTGCTAACTTAGCTCCCTGAGAACCTACAATGCATACTAATGTGTAAACGCAGAGCAACCACAAAAAAGACTGTTAAGTTATAAAGAAACTGAAGCAACAAATTCAAAAAGATGCTGGAGGAGATCCAGAACTCACACTATCACCAATGAAACCATTAGAAACAAAGTTCTTGTCGCGATCTCGATAGACACTGGAGCACCACATACTTCCATTCCCTGAATCATTCGCATAAAAATAGTTACTACCGTTAACAATGTATTTAAAGGAAAAGAGTCGCACCGGACATTACTTCTGTACCTGTTGAACCACTAGATCTCTGGGGTAACACTTCAGGATATTTCTCCACAGGCGATGAAAAGGTGGAAGTGTGAGATGCACCACAAGTGTTTGGAACCCCGTTAGGTCCAGTATGGGATATCTGATACTCATTCGTATAATATTGTAAAGGCATAACAGCATTCAAAAAGTTTTCATGAGGATGATATACAGAATTATTTCTAAAATTCTCGACAATCCCATAGTTCTGTTCATTTTGGATATCATTTGACAGTCCACATGTTGGTCCATGTGATCCTTCTCCAGATAATGCAGCTTCTTTCTTCAGTGTTTCGCATTTCTTCTCCCACTGCACAAGCAGCATTTCTTTTCTCGTTATCCATGCAACATTCAAAAAAAAAATAGGATAACTTAGAAACCAAAGACTTAAAACTCGAGGGCAACAAAATCACTCTAAGAGCACTTGTGAGACCATACCTTAGCTACATCGTCATCCAAAATCCTGAAATCGTCGAGGCGGTCCATTGCACCACCATATTTCCAAATAAAATGCTTCACATTTTTCAGGTGATCTGCACCTGCTAGGTGATTGATTGCATTCCCGCTGTCGCCACGACACCAATAATTAAACCCAACTCAATGAATAGGGATATAGAAAGAATGAATGAAGAATTTAAGAACGAACCGCCGCCGATAAGAATTCAGTACAACATCCCTCAGACAGACATAAGCTGGAAATAGATAAATAACTATACGACATGCGAAGCAAGTTGGATATACAACCAGTCCTAAATTCGACTAATCTTTCGGTGGCTTATATCACCAATTGTCAAAAAATGCAGGCGAGAATTAGCCGATAATGTCCTCACCAGGCAAACGAACTATTGAGCTCCTCTCTCTCTCTCTCTCTCTCTCTCTCTCTCTCTCTCTCTCTCACACACCAATTGTCGAAAAACGCAGGCGAGAATTAGCCAAAGATGTCCTCACAGGCAAACGAACTATCGAGCTCCTCGATGTCGATATCGCGGAAGACTCTAACTATATACAACATGCGAAGCAAGTTGAAGATACAACCAGTCCTAAATTCGACTAATCTCTCAGTGGCGATCTCTCCGATTGTCGAAAAACGCAGGCAGAATCAGCCGAAATGTCCTCACCAGGCAAACGAACTATCGAGCTCCTCGACGTCGACATCGCAGAAGACGCACCAGAACCGATTGCGAGAAACGTGCTCGGGGCGGAGCAGACTAGGGTTGTCGAGGAAGAACCGGACGTCGCCCAATTTGGAGCGGAACCGATCGAGGAAACCGGAAAGCGATCTCTTGTGGTTCGGTAAGTACTTGTGACGCTGTCCTTGATCGTGATTGAGCTTGCAGACTTTGCAGAACTCAAACTCGCTCTTCCTCTTCGTCGCCGTCGTCGCCGCCGCCGCCGTCCTCTTCTTGGAGTTGTCGATCGGGACGGCGAGGCCAGAGTTAGGGTTCGGCTTCCGGCGCGGCGAAGAGTCCCCCGCCATATTTACGGGATAGTCATCGGAAAACGCGAGTCGCCGGAGTGAACCCGATCGGCGCCGGCAACGCCGGCGATGCGGGACGGCGGAGACTCGTGCGGTGCGACTCGGCTCGGCTCGGCTCGACTCGGGAACCTTCTCGGTCGCTGCAACTTCCGCGGCGGGAGCGATGGATGCTTAAAGAAAACGCGCCGTTTCGATCGTGGTTCGTCGTTTTAGGCTGTGCACGGCGGGAACAATGCCCGGGAGAAGAAAAGAAAATCATCCCTTCATTTCACGGAAAAAGGTGACGTGAAAACTTGAATTTGTAAATATTCAATTTTTAATTTGTAATTTGATGTGAAGGGATTACGATGCTTGAGTGCGGTCCAATCGATTAAATATTCACTTTTTTGCCACACTGCCTTATTTATCTATCTTTATGTCCTAACTTGCCCTGATTATTTATACGTCCTTTTATACTTAGGACGTGTTTCTTTAGGTGAAAAAGAAATTTACAAATTAGTTTTCTTTAACTTTCATGCGTTTGATTAGTTGAAAATAAATCTATCGAAATGAATTATAAACTCATTTTTTTTAACTCATCTTTAGTGGGTTAAGTCATTCTATGTATCAATTATATGAATTAGTTATATTCACTAGATATGATTATAAATAGATTTTAAACGATAAAACTAAAAACAAGTATGAATGTTCAATAGACTCACAATTTATTTAAACTTAATCAAATGTTATGACTTTTTCTTCATTCTCTTATCCTTATTCGATTTTGCGCTCACTTACTCCTCACTCTTAGATTCAATTAAAGTGTTTCAATGATTTAAAGTTGGATTGAGATTAACCATTAAATTTATATTACATAGAAATAGATTAGAATGAATTAAATAATTCAATCCGAGTAAAACAATTTTCAACGTTTGATATGTCCAAGTGAAAATAATCAATCAACAAAAAGCCAATTACGGTTAAAGATCAACCGAAAATAAAATTATGATTGAAGAAAAATGCATGTTTGAAATTAATTGAAATTAATAATGAATTTCCTAATCTAAAAAAGGGGGAAATATTAGAAAGCATTAGTTTCCTCGAAGTAAACATACCATTAGTTCTAAATTCATAGTGGTAATAACCGAGGAGAAATTAAGATTCCATTTTACGACAATTACTCTCTCAATCAAAACTAAAGGAGCGGTGGTCCAATCTTCCCAATTCCACAGGCGAAGGAGGGAGGGAGGGGGGCTCAAGTCCAGTCCAATCATTGAAAATCGACGTCACATCGCGAGAAGAACAACCGAGCGGTGGTCCAAAATCGGAAGCAACCCGCAGATGGTTGACCGGTCATGTGGACGATACGCTTTTGACTCTCTGAACGTGGCCCAACCCCGAAGCCCACCATTCGCATGGATCTTCTTCCCGAGGCCCGGACTCTTTTGGAAGACTCGCCTTACTGTACATCCCTTGTTCCCGCCAACCCCCCCGGTTGCTTCGTGTTAATCCGAATCCGTTAATCAACTAACTAAACTAACTAACAACCACATCGACCAAATGAAAAAGACCTCGAATCGATTGGTCGCCCGGGAAAACAAGTAGGATAGAAGCGTGACCAGGTCGCTTTTCGAGTTCGCAATAAATTGCAACAAATGTTGCATCGATAGAATCCTATATTTTAACGTTCAGCAAATACGCCGGCATTCAACAATTGCATAATTAGCAACTCTCTCTTGTGGTGATGGAACGTTTTTCTTGAGCATATTTTCACGCTTGCCCTTTTCTTTTTCTTTTTTATTCTTCCTTTTCTTTTCTTTTTTTGCAAATATTGGCTGATATTGATTAGAAAGTGTATCATTCATTGTTGATGCCAAATTTAAAAATTTTGAAGTGTTAGAAATAATTAGAGATTTCTCTAGGATAATTTCTTATGTTAGTGATATTTGATAATTCTCTATATCTCTCAAAATTACGCGTATATCTTGATTGACATTTAATCTTAAATAGTCATGTAATAAAACCTATAAATAGACTAATGTGTTCTTCTCCAACACATCGAAAAATGCATAACTTTCTTAATTTTAGGGTACTTTTGTTTTTTGAAAAATGAATAAAATTTAGAAAACATTTCCAAAAAATAATCATTTTTATCTCTTATAAAAATAAACAAACGAAAAAAAATTTCCATTGCCCATGAAAAATTTGTCTATATATATTATTGTTGATAATAAAAATATTATTTATTAACTAATTATTTTTAACGATACAACGAATCAATTTTTTAATTTTTTTTAATTATGCATTTTTCGTAAAATAAACGAATTCTTGTTTTCTGTATTATTCTTTTAACTTGAAGCAGTAGTATTTGTGATAAACCCGACGATTTTCTGAAACGACGGGAGCCCGGACTTGCCGCCCTCCATCATGGGAAAGTAGTCGAGTTGCCGAAAGGACATGTGGCTCTCTGGTTTTTTTTAAGGAACTTTTCTGAGACACAAACATCATCATGCTTCTCTTGAGAATGCATGTTGCTTGCTGCCTGTAATCACATGATCCACGTACCTGTAACTATTCTAATTTATCGCGCGAATGATTGCCCCAAACACCAAGCATTGCTTCTAACTCATCCCTCTCAAGTGCGAAGCTATTCACCCCATTCACACCAAGCACTATGATTGCCAGAGACATGTTGGATTTGTACTTGACAATCAGAGCACAGTGAATGTTGCCCCTACTTCTTTTCGGCGACACCGTGATTTAATCAGTAACTTGGCCAACTTGATTCGGCTTTTGTGCTTTGTCGTGATTGGTTCCGGCTAATGATAGTTGCGCAAGGATTTCGAATCCCACCACGGTTCTCTTTTGCCTCTGTTTTGGGTCGGTTTCGGAATGAATATGCCCGAAAGGTATGGCATCTTGTATCCTGCTTGTTCTTCCAATCCTAGAAAGCGATGAGAGGTGCTTTAGGTGGGCATGTATGGCATATTCATCTTCCTTCCTCTCTCATCTGCTCATGCCCCCAATTATCAAAGTCAAGACAGTGAAGTAGTCCTCACATGACTTTTTATCAGCTCCACAATCTTTTGTCCCCTTCCCTCTCTCTCTCTCTCTCAAAGTCCTCTCGTGCCTAACTGGTCCCTGGCCAAATATTCATTCGGACTTTGAACTGTGAAATACAGGTAGAGAGGAACACCGTTTTTCCCGAAGGAAGCGTCGTCCCGTACCCCCTAAAAAATCTTGCTTGCAAGTCATGCTCGGAATCATCCCGAAGCGAACGGTATCCAAACGGCGTAGCATCGAGTACTACCATTAGCTGCTATTCGAATCGGTTCGGTGGGTCGTGCCAAGAAGAAATTTTCAGGGAGCCCGACATGTGTATTGACACCTTCACGGACGTTCATGTGTATGGTGATACGAGTGCGGAAGTGCAGATTCCACTTGGCGTTTCGCCTTGTGTTTCAGCAAATCTAATAATAAGATCCTGCATCCACGCACAGTTTCGCTCTGACAACAACGTGAAGACGATGTGAAAAGACAAATTTAAGGTATTGTCATGATGACTAGCTTGATTATATTGTTCATGGCGTGTCCTACATCTTTATCCCACTCCCCCACCTTTCTGCAGTTGATCGTTCCTTGCATATCTAAGACAGTATCCAAAATGAAAACATGAAAGACAAGGAATCCATTTTGTAAGCACTCATCGACCATATTGCGGAGTGGAGTACGGCTTTTCAGGCCGAGTGTTAGTGCTGATTAACTGGTATGCAATCAGTGAGAATTCTTGGTCGCGCATATCGGTTCGAAGCCATGGAGCCTGAACTTGCACTGCTGGGTCCCAAAAGTTTTAATGCGGGCTGCAGAGGGCATCGTTGTGATACCACACATTAGCCAAACTTATCTACTTGGACCAGATCAGTTCCGACGAAAAAGAACAGAAATCTTAACGTGTTCCGGTATCTACTTTATAATCAGCTACCGCTTCCAATGAATTGGCTCATTCTAGTACATTATCTTTTGATTAAAAGGGCATCAGATTGTACTATCGATGGTATGCTAGCAAGCAACAGCAGGTGGACCAGAGAGAAGACGCTAGTGCTTATGAATTGTGAAAAGATTTCTCCTCAAGATTCCTCATTTGGTTTGGCAGTCAAGAAGTTTCTGGCAAAAAAGAGAGGAAAAAGAAAAGAGCTCTCAATGATAGTTATTGTCATTAGGATTGCGCTTTTTTTTTTTCTTTTTTCCTCCCTTGATTCTCAGTTCTCACAAACATGCTTTTCAAAATAGGACCTAGTTTTGAAAACTTTCCAAATTTCTTGCCCCACTTGATTATGTCGTGACCTCGTGAAAGAACCGGC
The DNA here is from genome assembly GCA_016097605.1 of Eucalyptus guilfoylei. NCBI lineage: Eukaryota > Viridiplantae > Streptophyta > Magnoliopsida > Myrtales > Myrtaceae > Eucalyptus > Eucalyptus guilfoylei. The sequence goes on from CM027861.1 coordinate 39,827,718, forward strand.
GGAGTGTATTATTGCAGACAGATTAACTGTATTTGAGTAATACGTCGTGAGGTTGCTGACAAATCAAGCTAGTTCGATTGTCACGACATCTTTGCGAGGGCACAGTGCATTGCTATGTGACTGGTGCTTTTGGTAAAACCCATACCAAATGATCTTATCTGGATCCCCTTTTTCCCCGGTGCAAGATCCCAGACATGGATAGTGGGTGTTTGGTCTCCTGATGAGCAAAAGTTAAGGAGTTGAATACAAAGTGGATACAGCTATCCTGTCACATTGCGTAGATGAAGTGGTTGCTTTTTGTTCTGATTCGTTTGCCTTTTCCTATGGACATCAAGGTTCTGAAGTTGACTCTGAATTTTATCAGTTTGACTACTTTAATCTGCAATTATTCATGAGCCTTGGTTCCCCAATATTATCTGACGACATTAGAGTCATCAAAACTTGCAACTAAGAGAGAAAACACAATTGTAATGGAAATTAGAAAGTCTTCAAAACTTGAACTTAAAATCAAAAGCCCGATCGAGTTTGGCTAGATCATAAGAAGCCCACGAGACCAGTAGCAATTTCTGTCATGGTCATTTCAACTGGAGATGCCTCTTGTCTACAGAGTTTAGCCACTAATGGTTTTCATAATTAGGATAATAAAATTCAGTTTGGATATGAATTAACTTTAAGTCAACTACAAAGATCAGCTTTCTTATGCAGCAGTTTTCGTAATCCTTTAGAGTGGCTGTACCGTATAAATTCCCTAGTTCTCAAAAAGCTTTCAGTTCTAATCATTTCCAGTGAACATCAACAACTATGCTCTCATCTATGCTTAAGGTCTTAGGGGGATTAGAGAAAAAAACCTTGGGAGTTACAAATTCAGGTTGATGCAGACGTTCCGAAAAAGCTGCTTCTTAGCAGTCACAGGCGCCGGTATCTAAACGGTTCCATCAGAAGTCGGGACAAACATCCGAGGTAGTCGCCATCGAACGATGCAAAATAAAAGCGGAGGAATCAGAAAAACCATCTATAAAACTTAGATGATGCCATAGAACAACAGATGCTTCGGTAGTATATCTCCGGGCTACTTCTATCTAGATGCCATGGCCGTTGAGCATTCTCACTCTTACGGCGAACGCTACTCCGAACCCACCTAGAAAATTGGTTCACAAAGACAACCACAAAGTCGAGAATCGTCGAAACCGCCAGTTATCGCGAACATACCGCATAGTTTGGCAGGACAACAGGCGCAGCATTCCGAGTTTGCAGGCGAATTTAGAAATCACTCTCCTTTTTTATATTCATGTCTTACAATTGAAGCGATCAGTGGTTCAGTGCCTTTTACCCAGACCAAGGTGTGCAGACAGTAATGCTTTCAACATGCCACCTATTATTTATATGTCCTCGACAGTCTTTTTTGCTTCCACTTTCACGAGGGAATTGCAAGAATCCAATACCAAAAGACCTGCAAAAGAAGTGCGAAAAAACACAGCAACTTCACTGAATTGGAAAAACTTCAGGCGGCATCATCAAGGTCATCGCTCATCGCCAACACGGATATCGTTTCATGGCGAGGAAGCTTGCCTCCGGTCGGCGGCGTCGTCAAGCCGGTCGGAACCTTTGCCTACAAGACTGGCAGGTGATCTCCATGCAGGCCGAGTCGATCTGCCTCGTCGCCCGCTCCTTCAACCGCTCCGCCCTATCCACCTCCTCCCTCGCCCTCTCCCACATGTGCCTCGCCCGCGCGAACTCCGACTGCGCCAGCTCCATCTCCCGCCTCGTGAGCTCCCTCACCCGCTCCGCATACGCCTTCTCTATCGCGGCGAGCCGGATTTGCTCCGCCGCCTCCCACTTCAAGGCCCTGACGTTATTCGTCTCCGGCTTGGCGCGGCCGCCGTATTCACGCGCGGGGCCCCCCGAGACGGCGCAGCCGTTGGTAGGCGGGCGGATCGGGCGGAGGCTGATGGAGAGCTGCAGGTCGAGGGAGGGGGCTAGTTCGTACGGATCGGAGGCGGCTGAGCGGCGCCTCGACGAGGAACCCGACAGCGCGGAGGGCACGTTCGAGGAGGAAGCGGTGGAATGCGGAGCAGGCAGGAGCTGGAGTTCCTTCTGGTCATCGTCGTCTTCCATTTGAGAAGGAAGAGGAAGGAAGAGGCGAAGTACAGAGACTACAAAGAGAGACCGGCCAAGGTGGCTGTCACGAAAGAAGAGACTGTGGGTGTGGCGGAACTTGGCGTCTATATATAAGCAGCTCGCACATGCCATTTTTACTGTTTTGTCCATGGCCACCATGCAAAATGGCTTAATCAACTTTAGTATGTCATTTGCCCAAAAAAAAAATAAAAAAGAGGAACTTTACAAGTCCAACGTCGCTAGCGAAGAGTTGTAACAGTGAAATTAAAAGCTAGCTAATCTAAGTCGGCACTAATCCAAGCACAATGGACTTGTGATCCGAAGATACCAACGATCCAAACGAGTGTCACTGATTATTAAGTCACCATCTGACTTTTGCGATTGAAGGGACATATAACAGCACGGAAAAGTGTTAAAAAAAATCTTAAATATCTTAAACTTTTTATATTTGTACCAATTTAGTCTTAAATCTTTTATTGGTGCTAATTTAGTCATAAATATTTTCACTTTGTGCCAATTCGGTCATTTCGAGTTAATTTTGATTGGATTTTTCGATTTGGACTCTTATTATTGACGCGACACATGACCAGGTCTTGATCGATGTGCGTAACTTTTAATAATATTTTAATATTTTTGAATTTTTTATTTTCTTTTTCCTTTCCTTTTTCTTTCTCCTCCTTTCGTTCATTGGACCTCACCGGACCTCGTGACCGGCCGAGGCGATGATCGACGAGGTCATGCAGCCCCTCGCTAATAGTTGCGACCACGGTCTTAAGTTGGCCTCGCTAGAGGATAGGCGAGGCTTGGCCTCACCGAATCTAGCGAAGTCGAGCCTTGCCCATGGTTGGTGAGGCTTGACCCTCGCCAGAGGCCGGCAAGGTCTCGGCAACCATTTGGAGGAAAGAGGAGGAGAATGAAAAACAAAACAAAAAAAGAAAGGAAAAAGAAAAAGAAAAAAATTCGAAAATATAAAAATATTATTAGAAGCTATCCATGCCGCCGATGGTGCCACGTTAATTGGCCGATGCCCAATCAACAAAATCCGGCCAAAATTAACTGGAAAATGACTAAATTGGCACCAAGTAAAAATGTTTAAGATTAAATTGGCACCAACAAAAAGTTTAAGACTAAATAAGAATAAATGCAAAAGGTTTAAGATTTTTTTAACACTTTTCCCTATAACAGTAAACATCGAAAATTAAACTTGTTGGATAAATGGGTTAGGTCGAAAATAGTTCGACCCAAATTGACATCTTTAACCTAGTTTGATAAATATCCATACAATACAAATCTAGTCATCGAACCTCCTACCAAACTCATACCCGACCTAATAACATTTGTATACTTAACTCAACTTAAGAAAATGCATACCCAAACTAAGGTGAAAGCATAGAGCGAACGAGTACATGTGAGATCAAAAGAGAACGAAGAGTAGGTTGAGTAACGTTTAAATAAATAACACCTACATTAAAATATAATTAATTTATATAACAATTCAACTCATCAAATACGAATTAAGAAATGAGCCCGATTTTTTTACAAGTCTAGAGTAGAGGTGATGGGTTGGGCTCTAAGTAAGATGTGAACTCATTTAATATTCATATTGCATTTAAAACCCATAAAGTTAGATCTATATACCCATTTATTGAACATAATTAATTCATAAACAAATAAGCTCATTAAATATAGATTGATAAATGGGTTTACAATGCATTTCAACACCTCTATCGAAAATTTAACTACTTTAGCTTACCATACACATATGGGATTAGAATTTGGCGATTCTGGGGGAATGCGTGAGGGCGTTTTGGGTCAAAAGAAAAGTGGGATACGATGAAGGGGAGCGAATTCCGTTACGTGTGAAGGGACAAGGGGATGGCGTACGTAACGGATTGCGTTATTAGGCTATCGAGTAGCTTTTGGATCCTCGCAAAGCGTTCGACTCTTCGCACTTTTTCGCCTCTTTTTCTACGCGATAATTTATTAATTATTGAGTTTTGCTTTTTCCACGGGAGGAGATGAGGACGACTGAAAGACCGAGAGCTTCGTGGGCGTGTAATAATGACGCTCGCACGTGCGTAGGCAAGGCAGGGGGAAGGGGGAAGGGGGTGGGGGCGAGTTTATATAAATTGAGGGATTTCATATACTTTCTTGAATTTTTGGTAATTTTGGGGGGCTTTTTTGGAAAGAGATTTTATTTTTTTTTTTTTTTATTTTTTTTTGTAGGGGGGAAATGAAGATGACTTTATGGTAGGGCTGATGTTGTCGGCCCTCAGTACCAGAAAAAGAGCTCCCCGACTTTTGTATGGGAGAGCAGGCCACGGGGCAGATTGGCACGTGGGAGGGGCACAGTGCGGAGGGGTGGCTGGCTAGTGGCTATGATTGTGGGTCGCTGGTTCTCCTCACTTGGACCGTTCATTTCCCGTGGGCCCCCCTCTCGTAAACAGCCATTTTAGCTCGGTTTCCATCTGGAGCGCTATGCATTCTTTGGTGGGACAGTTACCTAATCGGTCACGCACCTATCGTACGGATATAGTTCTAATTTTGCTAACGTGGTTCCAATATAGTCATTCTTATTAATCATCGACCCACCAATCTATAAGTTGTCCATATTAATGTGCCACATAATATGATTAGCAATGACTGAACACGATGTCAATAATTTTTAGCGATGGTGATGGTGAAAAAGACTACATGGAAATTTCATGTAGATATTTTTAAAAGTGCATTGACAAAATTGAATTGGCATCGGTCTTAATGAGTGACTAGCTTATTGAGTGTCCAAGCACTTGGTCTGCCAACACAAGTCCACAGTTCAAGGATGCAATCGATTTTTTGTTTTTTTGTTTTCGAGTCTATAGTAGCCGGTCACATAAGTAGATATGCCTTATTCATTGGAAATATGATTAATACTAAAAAAAAACCCAAACTGGTATTTCCAAATCAGCACACTGTGACAAATTTATTTCAAATTAATATGAATTTTTACATGAACTTGCCGTACTCATCATGTATCATTTAGCTTAACAACTTCATCAATAAATTTGAAGGGAGCTAGTAGAAGGTAAATATGTCACGACGTACCAATTTAAAAGTTTTCGGCAACTTAAAAATTAGTTTAAAATAAATTTATCATAGATGTGCCAATTTATGATGTTTTATGATGTTTTGTGACCCAAAAATTAATTTAAGATAAATTTTATTCTGATGATCGATTTTGAGTTTTTTCATGATGTTAACCCTTGGGAATATATAATTTAGTCTATCATTTCTTTGAATTTTTACTTATTTTTAAATTATGAGGTACACTCTTTTTAACTTTAATCGAACGCGACCCACCTCAAACGTTCGAAGATGGGCAAATTTCTCCATTATGTTCTTTAAAGGGTTGCAAAAGATGTGTCTTTGCGGCTTCTTGGCCCCCACTCGAGTCACAGTCCTGATAATCCAATTGATCCGTCTCACTTTAATCCCTTGGAGCATGCTCTGCAACTTAGTTCATTTCTCACATTACTTGCTCCCAATTGGTTGGGAGCTCTACATATTAAACTTCCTTTCATTAAAATAATTGAGTTCACACAACACGTTAAATTATATTATACGACGAAACGAACTGGGGCAGATCCGACCTGAAAAGGAAAAGACGCAACTTCCTAGTTCTCACCACATGAGGAGGTCGATCTCTCTTGCGCTTCCTCGAACATTGACGGTTCGAGAATCATGATTCCAACTGCGAGATCCGGTTTTACAATCTCGGCGTGCTCTCGATCTTAATCGGCAGCTGCCGGTTGAATGCTTGGTAAAATTACAATTCTTGGCGCATTAGCATGAGCTAAAAGGCTGCTTTTTGCACGTATCAGCCAAATCACAATAGAATACTCAATCTTAAATTCTTAATCATCACGACCACGTGCCCAAATCCCTTTTCTGGCTAAGCATGATCTGTCGAATAAAAGAGGAAAAAAGTGGGAAAAACTAAGGGAGAGCGAAAGGGGAATGAGCCCGCCAGGCCACCCCCAATAAAGAAAAGCCTTAGCAAACAGCAGCCCCCGCAAACCATCCCCAAAATCTGTAGTGGTACCATGCGCGTGTCAGGCACTTGCTTTACCGTATCTTTCAGCCTTTGAAGATCGCTCCCTTTCTTTCGTCTCTGGTCCCAGACCTTCCCTAGATCCAAGAGATGCCAACGGAGTCCCAGAGGTTGACATCACACGAATTCCCCTGAACCCCATGCACGACGCAACCGATCCCATTACGAAATCATGTCTGCAAAATGAGCACTTAATGGCAGTTTCCCGTTTGAGTTGGCTGAAACATCCGAATTACCCGACTTTCTGACAGTCGTCCTCACGTGGAATTTCGTTAAGCCATAGGCAAATCGATCTCTTAGCTACTCTTATCGCAAGGGAAGAGGGGAATGGATCCTAAGACCTCTCAGACCTTAAGAGTGGAACCAGCACAAGGCCGGGAGCCTGTTTCCCATCATTTTCCGTGGTCGAACTTGCTCAACCACAGATTTCAGCCGAATCACAACCCTCGCATCAATGGAATTGCTGCCATTGCTATCCTCTCTTCGGTTTGAGCTTAACTAATATCCGAAACCGTCGGAAAGAAGAGAAGGGAAAAAAGAAAGCCAGCAAAACAGCCTAGTTTAGTCCCCTTAACCTTTCGTTAATCTTGCTGAACCCATGTAAACTTGTAATTTCTAAACCTACAAAGCACGCTACATGTGAAGCCTTCACGAGTCTATGCAAAAGAAAAAGGCAAAGAAAAAAGGACAAAAAATGACACTCTGTAAGGTAAGACTGCAATTCTGATTTTCTTCTTCTACTTGTGTGTAAAGGTTGTCACAAGTTGAAGGCTCCTCGAAATTGGTCAAAAATTTTCTGAGAAAGTCACTTTAGGTGAAATACATAGTTTGCGCCTTAAAGAGAATTAAGGGCTTCAAGTTGCTTCCTCAGATCTTCGAGGTCATCAATATTCGCCTCTGCTGATCCAGAAGCGGAAGCATTCTTAAACTCATCAGCACTGGGAAGTTCTCGAGTGAGTCCTTCGGGAAGAGCATCTGCATGGAACATAAAGTCAGATGATGATGGCTGAACTAAAGTTGCAAGCGAGCACACTAAGAACTGAAAGAAAAAGCAGGGGAAGAACATGAAATCTGGAATTGTAACAGCTATTCAGAATTATACAATACAGCCAACAACTGATTATACACTAAAAGGGAGAATTCCAGAAGATGCCAACTTTTAAAAAGTATAATCCTCAGTGAATGACAAAACTACATCACAAACATGGAACCTCAAACAAATTGGAGAAACAAGAGGGAGTAAACACTAAAAAGATTAACTGACAGGTCAAATGCTCAGCTCAGTTACATGTGCATTCAGGGAAGTAGGGTAATTATGCAAAGTGGTATTTCCTTATTTGTATCTGTCGCCATTGAAATATAAAACTTCTCGTATGCAACAGTATAAGACCAGATTTTCCAAAAGGAACTGGTCGTGGATGAAACTTGAAATGTTCAGTGAATCAGCCATGAGAACTCAATCAAAATTATGAGAACCATCCCATGAAAAGAGAACTGCATCATTACCAGCAACGAGAACTTGCACAAGTTTATATTTAATAACAAGTTTCCTACAGTGAAACACTTCCTTTAAATAAGAGAGACGAAGGTCACCTGAACTTGCAGCATCTGTCCTCTTCGTATCGTTATCATCAACAACACTGAAGAGGAGAAAAAATTAGAGAAAAATCATCAGATCATCAACAATTAAGAGAACAAAAGATTACAGAAGATAACGTCAGAATAAAAGAACTTCGAGACACCATAACTAAGTCCTAGAAAGAGAATAGCCAAACACATTAGATTGGTCATGAAAACTATGGAAGGACAAGTCAATCTGACATGACATGACAACCATTTTTCACACACGATGTTTAGTTCAGAGGAGGGTAACGATTCAAATTCCAATGCATTCTATTGTTTGGGGCAACATCAAATAGTAGAAGACGAGAAAAAAAAGTTGTTCTGTTGCTTCGCGAGGAACCACTAAGTGTTCCACCAAAGTAGATGGATTTTGCAAGAGGAGGACTTCCATCTTATATGGTCCCCCCCCCCCCCCCCCCAAAAAAAAGAAGAAGAAAAAAGAAAAAAAAAAAAGACAAGAAAGGGGAAAAGATTGTCCCTGTCCTTTCTGTCCTCTTCATTATTTTCTCAAACTGAAAAGGTTCAATGAGGTGTCAGGAACACAGCTATCTTTATAAATGATTTGGTCGAACACAATAATTACCTTATGTTCCACTCATTATCAGCATGTAGAGGACATTCAGCAGCAGATGGTGCCTCAGCCTCCATCTTGGCTTTAGCAGCAGCATCCCTAGCTGGCTTCACAAGCATGTATTCTTTCTGCAAGGTAAATAAAAAGAGAACCGCATAAATAAATCATGTATCAGTGGACAGATTAAGCTGTCATAAACAAAGGCCAGTCAAATTAGTTGCCTGTCGTTCTAGACATGCTGCATTTGCACATTGAGGATTTGGCCTCATTTCCATGGTTGGGAAAAAGTCTTTAAGGAATTGTACCCCTGCAATCAAGCAATAAAAACCTTCAGAAGTTAAGAGGAAAAAGAGCATAACCCCAGCTTCTATGCAGCATGCATGCAGAGAGAGGGGAGAGAGAGAGAGAGAGAGAGAGAGAGAGAGAGAGAGAGTACCAGGTATGGCGAGACATGTCCAAATTTAAGCAAGAACTTTAGTGTATTTTGAACAAGAAGACCTGCAACAACTCCCTGGAAATTTGCAGATGTTATGATTCAGTGGACACCACAAACACATAAAAAGGAAGAAGAACCTGTTTACCATTGTAGTTGGTAACGATGCAGCACAGACCCCTTCACGTTTAAGTGTACGTTCATCTACTCCAGATGCTACAACCTAAAATAGTCTATGAGATATTAATATATCACCACCAGAAAATAGAGTTTCTTTAAAGCCCTCCTCCCAACAAAAGTAAGAAAATGAAAGTAATAAAAGGATGCAAACCAAATTCAACTTCCATGTTATAAATGAATCAAAAATCCATCAAACAAGTCAGACGAAAGTGCTAACATCCTTCAGACCAGTAAAAGAATGCACAAGATTCCTGTACTTTGTATTCTTCATAAATGTGGGCTTGCAGTCTAGAGTTTCATTCCTCTTCAGATATTTACACACAGATATGATTTGACTCCAACTAAATCCCATTAGAAAAGCACTTAACAAACACAACCAGATTCTCATGCAAAAGTTGATTGAGTAGCGGTTCGTTTTCTTACAAGTCAGTATGAAAACTAATTTTTCCCATAAATGAAGGGACAAATCCATATTTCCAATGCGTCAATGAGAGGGAAAAGGGATGCATATAAAAGTACATATAGATCTACATTAATATTCATCCTCGAGTTTTCCATGTTAAACTTCAAATGCTAACTTACAAGAGGAGGAGCACAGGCAAAACAAGCCGTTTCCCCAGGAATCAGCAATTGGATATGACCAGACACAGCATCTTCAGAGACACCTGCATACATTTCCTCATGAATGAATCTTCTAGCAAATGAGGAATATAGAGATCCCGGTAAAATTTCACTGCGTCAGCACAGTTTACATAAAGCACTACAACTACAACCAGATTCTTCACAATTCAGCAATGACTTAGAACAATTAGGCATGTCTTCCTTTAGGTTGATTCAGTGGTCAATTCTACAATTAAAATCAATGGTGATCATAGCATTCTAAAACCATCTGGAATCTGAAATGCAATCAGTATCTCATTCATTGTAGTAAAGCCATTTACTTAAAAATCAACGACAAAGGCCTGCGTGAAACTGCCTTAGAACTACAGAAAAGAGAAATGGAAGCACTATTTTAGGTTTTTCTCAGTTTCTCAAGGACTTTTTTCCGGACCATTAGCACTCTGAACAACTAAACCAGCTGACCAAATTGTACTTATGTATGTAGTAGAGAGAGAGAGAGAGAGAGAGAGAGAGAGAGAGAGAGAGAGAGAGAGAGAGAGAGAGAGAGTATGTAACACACCAGATTCCATCCATGTCTGATTCAACTCATTGCAAGCCTGTATGACCACAAGAATTTTGATGTCACGTAGCCATTGAAAACATTCCATAAAACCATACCAAGATATGTATAATTCGTTCTTATATAAATGAAACGAAATCGCTAATTAGTTCTAGCCCACCTAAGGTAACAACTCTACCTGGTTAACGACCATTCTCGCTTCATAGTTATCAACACAGCTTAACACAAGATCCACGCCGCTACCTTCTTTGTCTGGACGAAAGGACTTATTCCTCAAACTTGATATGAAGGTATCAAAGCCTTGCACTGTCGTTATATTCAATGTATAGCTCTGAAAAAATCAAAAAAGTTGACAATGAATGATTAACCGGAACAGAAAGAATCAATACTCACATCAGACCCTACAAACTCAACCAGTTTTGAGTGACAAGGATATTCCTAGCGGATAGTTTTGAAACATCTAGTTACCTATGCCTAAGCTAGAAGTAGAACTATAAATTAGCATAGGCCAGCAATAGGAAATCGATGTCAAACTAACCTAACTATCTCGTTAGGTCAGTATATTTGTGAACGATTGAAAATCCATATCAACACATCAATGTCCATAGATGTGGCAACTCTACACCATCATCACAAGCTGCGATGAAGGCTTTCATGATGCTGGATCAATTTTGCCATTTTGAGAAAAACTTGGCTCAGGATTCAGAAATGCGTATCTGCCAAGAGATGTGGGTTGACCTCAACAAGAACAGGACAAAGTACATACCTCAAGGACGACATCTGGATTTATGTCTGACAGAGTCTGTACAGCAGCATCGGTCTTTGTCATCCCAACCTAAGAAGGTAAAAGAAAGACATTTGACTAACCATTGACCAAGCAAATACCAAATCAGATACCAACATGCATGCTATATATTGTACAAGCAACTCTGGCCAGCATTACTCTTCTAACAGTTATATTTTGATCTCATTCTTATAGTTAATTGCTGAAGGCGAGGGATTCCTGATTTCATTACGTGGATTGTGAAGGACAAAAAGCTTAAGCGCCATCAGTTACCTGCTCTGGACGGAAAAATAGCCTGTTCATGTTAGCTAACTCGACTTTGTCATAATCATACAGCAGGAGGCGACCTACACCACACCGCGTGAGCATCTCAGCAGCAACACTTCCCACGCCACCAACTCCCTGCAGTTTGATATGACATTAATAGAAATGTCTAAGCCAGTCAATTGAAAACCTTTTTTCTTTTTTTGGCTGAGTGAATTTTGCAAATGCATTATGAATAACTTATTTATTGTGTTTAAAACTATATTTTCATAGAGGTACAGATTGAAGGAAGAAATAAGTACAGACAACTATAGCAACTGAGTACTCGCGTATCCTTTCATAATTCTTCACAATTCCCATCCTTTGTAGTGCCATGAGCCTACTGTAAGGGTTACTGTCTACAACCTCAGCACTCATATCCTGCCAATGGAACAAAAACACATATCTCCATATCATAATCGCAAAGTTTAACAACCCGGCAACATAGAGACAATAGGAATAGAGAACCAACAGAATAACACCTTGACTTTCGAGCGACGAACTGGGGCAAACTTTGCAAGCTCGGCTAGATGCTTCACCCGCGACCTCAGCTACAAACCACACCAGACGAAGGCAAACATATTCAGCGCCTCGCTCATTTATTACAGGAAAAAACAGCTTCATTTCAACGACGCGAGCTTCCTTGAACTAAAGTTTTCCTCTTTGATCCTCCTCAGTTTTCAGAATTATTAAAAGTCATGGGGCAATAGAAAGCCAAAACAATCAAGAACTCTCTTCCATGTCCACGCATAGTTTTTCAGGCAATTCATATAAACCCTCCAAATCCAATCCAAAAACAAACAAATTAATAAAACCCTCCAACGCTCAAATCTACGCTATCGGGATCCAACACCTCCCGTGCGTTTCTAACGCCGGAGAACGCTTTCGAGAGAACAACGGCGACAGAAGCTTATCAGACATCTCATCCTGCCATATCTCTGCCAAACCCGACGCCGCAGATCGCGATGAAAATCACAATCAACATCCGACGACAGGACACGAGCAACAGAAAAAACGAGCGCGGTTGCGCGCGCGAGTGGAAAAGCGGAGATCGCGGACGCACGCGGACGAAGCGAGGCTGAAAGTAAGTACCTTTTCGATGGAGGCATTGTGGGAAGGATCGGGTAAGGACCGCCCGAGCGACTCGAGATCGTCGAGCATCTCTTTCAATTCGGCCTCCATTTCCCCACCTCCCTCCCTCGCTGCGAAATCGGGAACTGAATCGACGATGTACTGATCGAGAGTGGACTTTTCTTAGCGCTGAAAATGATTCCTTCCCAGCACCAGCATGCAACCCCTTTTTGTTTTCGCGGGTGCAGAGCTCGCCGAAAGGAAGAAAAAAAAAAACACGAAAAACAGCAGATCTTCTTACAGTGTGATTGGCGAAAGCGACGAGGAAGAGTGCGGTCTTCGGTTTCGGTCGGACAGTTCTCGCATCTGGGCCTGTGATCTGTCGGCCTTCCAAGGTGTAGTAGAAACCCAAAAATTGGGCCGAAATGCATCTTGGCCATGGCATCGGTAATCCAAGGCCTCGCTTGGTGAAATTCACAAGGAAGAACGCCAGAAAGCGGTTCAGGCATTTCATTTGGCTGGCGGGATCTGAAGAATAGTATTGCTTCTTAAACGAAGCTCGCGGATGGAGGAACGAACGTCGACGCCATCTGCTCTCCAGGAGTTTATGTGAAGCTATTTTTGTGGATGATCTCTGAAAGATTGTATAAACGGTAATGTTGGTGCCAAGCGCTAGTACAGAAATCCTAGTATTCCGTGGAAATTATTATTCCCCATGGTGATTTGGTCTCTTCTGGCTAAACAGAATGGGAAAGTTTTTTTGATAATGGTAAAGCTAATTCTAACGTGATCATGCAAGTCAGGTTGAAGTTGCTGATTTTTTTTTAATGCTATCATGAGCACGGAACTTGAAGAGTCTAATTGAACCCAATAATTCAAACTGAATGCGGATGATTCGGTTTTTAGAGGAGGGCGGTGGTCTCGTCAGAGACCAAAAAAAAAAAAAAGAGTGGGTTAAAGGATTGGTAGCACTTTTGTTACTAGAAAGCCAATCAAGGTCAGAGCATTGCGAGGGCGCAATTGAATAGGCTCTTGAGAGCAACATTTGAAATAGAGTCTGATGATCAATGGACGTCGAATGTCGTCGTGCAAGATCAAACTGAAACTCAATGCCGATTCCTACATTTTTTGAATGCAAGGCGTTGCTACAACGGTTGCATTGGTTCTGATGAAGCATGTGTCTCGGGAAGCCAATAGGTGTGTGGGTGCTTTGGCAAAGCCGGATCAATGCCAACAGAAAGTAATGCAGACCTGTGACGATGTTCCTCTTGTGATTATGGACTGTCATATTTGCTAATTCAAGAGGAGTTTGGCTTTTCTCATAATGCAGTAGTGGATAGGAGCTGAGGCATTGGCTCATTTTTGGTTGTAATTTTTCTTCCTTGTTCTATCTAAGGATAAAATATGACTGAATTCGAGCGACCACCATATTTTGCTCCAAATTAATTCATTTTGTCATATGGTTAGTATTGCGTGTTAAAGTTAGAATATATAGAAGGTTGAGATTTATAAAATAGGAAAAATTATACTTTTGATCACTATACCTAGGTACATTTTCTAATTAAGTTATTGTACTTTTAATTTGTCCAATCAAATTCTTATACTTTTACGAATTCTCTAATCAATTCTCTCAAACATTCTAACCAAATTTAATTGATGTGATAGTCGAACAATATCAAAATAAATTGCACATCACGTGCTATATAAGATTTTTCATTTATCGTTGCATGAGCTATCTGCGATAATTTAAGACACATGACCGGCTCTCGAGCGCGCATGTCACGTTCCATTTGATGGTGAAGAGTTTCGAATCTTGCATTCTTGCCAGCCGCGGCAGTGATGATTATATGCTTGCTCTTCTAGTTCTTGAAATGGTAAAGAAAGAAGATGAATACGGCCCATCGGATTCGGTAACGGGTCAAATCCATTCGGACAATTTTGTGCATCCTGGCCCGTAATCTCGCCCCAGGGGCCCACTGTCTTTGCCACGTGTGGTGGAGCATGTCCCAGCCCAACTAGCGTATCTGGGCCTGTATTATACGACGTACATGTCTGTATGATACCTCGTATTCCAATTCAAATGCGACCCCTGTCGTCGTGTCTCGCCTCGTCCCGGACCTCGAGCTGAGCTCCAACCAGGTCGAGAATGTCGAGCTCGGCACCGCCGCCGGCGGGAGCCCTAGACGAGGACGAGCGCGATCCGGTCCCGAACCAGACGGACCAGACCCAGGAATGGGAGGTCATGGCGCGAGCATGGCTCCGAGCCTTCCCGGAGGCGAAGGAAGTGACCGCCACCGACGTCGAGGCCTGGATCGACGTGAACCGCGACGCCCTGCCGTCGGAGCTCAAGTCCATGGAGAGGTCCGAGCTCATCGAGCGCCTCCTCTCCATTCAGAACATCCTCCGGTTGCCGGCTCAAATCCCTGGAGAGGTACACGCCCGTTTCCGCCGTCCCGTCCCCTTTTTGGTTTCGAGTCGTTTCGCCCGAAGCTGTGCGCTCCTCGTTGGTAACTTTGTTTCGCGAGGGGAAAGGCCGTATCTTTTCGTTTTGTATGTTAGAGAATCGAATCGGATTGACGGATGCTTGCCGGCTGGCGGGTTGGATTGTGTGCGTGATTTGGGGGATTCGATTTCAAATGCGTATGGGTTGCTACTTATAGGAGGAGAGGTAAATGAGAGGATGGAAAAAAAGGATGTTCGATTACGTACTGAAGGCGCATGCCAAAATGTCGCCAGCATGGCCGGTAAGATGGAAGTGCAGACTGAAGCAGAGGGCAGTTAGAGTGTCACTGGAGTCATGAACTGTCAGGCCATTCTCAGGAGCAAGTATAGTTTGTGGAGAACCCTGAGATGAATGCATGATCACCCACGAGAAGAAGAAAAGGGAAAAAAGCTAGAAGAGAGTTTAGACGGGGTTATCTGAGTTGAGTAGAGGTTAGATTTGTTGTTCAGGTTGAATTGTGTACAGTGTATTAATATGATTGAAGTGTAGAGGACTTGTTGAGGGAATTAGTGCCCAAACTTATTTGCAGTTTTGGGATACAAATTTTTTAAAAGATAGAGAGTTTCAATGGGTTAAAGCATTGCATGTTTCTTTCAAAAAAAAAAAAGCTTGGAATGTTGTCGATAGATGGTTCAGTTCTGCTATACTTTCCAAAATTTGTTGCCAGGAGCCTTGAAATGACTGGAAAGAGTGTCCTTAATTATCCAGAGGAGTGTGCTCACTCAGTTTAAGCAGCTGGAAAGCATAGATTTGAACTGTAATCAATTGATTAAGAGCATGGAAACAAGCTGCTGAAATGTTTTGATTCATGCTATGTTTACTTGATTGACTTTAATCATCCAGTATACTCATTCGGATGATGCACTGTGTGCTTTCTGTATAATGAATATTATGTATGCTCCAGCTTAAAATGCTTTCAATACAATAATCACATCGGATCTGCAAAAAGATATCAGGTTTTAAAAATGTGATTGAGATTCAAAAAGAAAAGATGGATTGACATTTATTTCTGCATAAATTCTGCTTGCTAAACTTTAATGAAATTAGTAGCAGGACAAAATCACTTGTGATGCTATCTCATTTCATAATCACGAGGCTAAATGCTGGGATCTCGTCAGATATCAAGAGTTGGCTTTCTTTTTGGCGATGTTGTGGAGTTGTCCTTTTAGTAAGTGATCGATTGCGGAGGAGATTTTGTTATTAAATGTTCTGGATTCTCTTTGATTGTGGAGGAGTTGTTATTATTAAATGTTCTGGATTCTCTATTAATGAAGGATCCCCTTGGGATTCAAGAGCATACCACGTCAGATCATGAACTTATATAGGCACACAAATGTATGGAGTCAGGTATATTCTCCTATCAACTTGTACTGAAAGGGGGAAAAGAACCATTGCAAAGCTGGTGCAGGTCTTGCAATCTTGTTATGATCAATTTCTTTGCAGGAAGTCCATGAAACCTAAACTCTTTTGATTGACTTTCTATTGCATGCTTTATCATTGTTATTATTTTTTAACTTCTGAAGATATTGCCATGTCTATTTACTAGGCACTGAGTGGCAATTCATGCGAATGCACGGTATTTTTTCTTATGGCAGGAAAAGGAAACAACAGGTCATATGAATTATCCACCAGCTCGGTTTCAACGTACCGATCAATGGCTACCGGTTTATTCCTGGTTGGAATCACTGGAACATGACGAGGTAGTTAAATCCAAGGATATATCTGACTGGCTAACTGACAACCCAGAGATCAGAGAACAGCTTTGCTCGAGACATTCTCGATATCATTTGACGCACTACATCAAAAAATGCCATATGAAGATACTAAAGAGACGGGAAAAACAGAAGGTAATGCTTCTAAGTACTTTCCAATTCGCCGATCATATCACTGTGCTTAGAGACCTGGGGCATCCTCTCTTCATATTTCTTTTTAGTTTCTGTTTTTTCTTCCCCATCTACTTCACATGATTCCACAAAATTCTACCAAAATTTTATCTTTCGGCATTCATAGACCTGATGATTGTGTTCGTTATTGACTATTTCATAATGGCTTTGCTTTTACAGCTGCTTCCTCAAGCTCCTTCTGTTAATGCTAGCAAAGACGTGGTTCAGAAGCAAGTGATACAACTTCCATGTATGATTTTCTGTTCTCATCTCCAGCTTTTAGAGCATAATGGCATAATTTCCAGTAATAGAAAACTTTCAGTACCATGGGCTGGTGGTGAACCCTGCACCCCAAACATGAAATTCTCCGTCTGCCGTATCACTTTGCACTTTGACAGAGTCCTATTTTAGAGAATGCATTAACACGAGGGAAGACAGTGGGCAGTTAGATTTTTCTTTAAAATTGGAAGGATCTGCTAAGTTCTGAATGATTGGGTCTGACTTTATTTGTGAAGAATTGTCAAAGATGCAAAATTACCGTCTGTCCTTGCATGTTTATTGCTTTTCCCATGATGCAGTTGCTAATCAACCTGGCAAAGTGCATTTAGATCATGCTCACTTCTCTTTATAATGCCGTGAGCAACCAATGAATTTTTTTTTTTTTTTTTAATTTTTTATTATTGATCAATGGTTGAAGGCGTTTTTCTGTCTACAGTGCTTTTTTCCCCTCGATTATTTTACTGCTTCGCTTGTTTTACTTTCCAATTAATGATGTCTCACTTCTTTTCCCCTTTTTTCATTGATTGACAGCCAATCCTTTGAACAACATACCAAGAGATAGTGAACTTTATGTGGCCAAACGAAATGAAGCATTTCAGAAGTACGAAATGTGAGTGACTCAAGTTTGTTCTACCATATTTCAGTTTGACTGTTTTACCGTGGTTTGGTGATCTATATTCTGAATAATGCTTCAGTTTGGTCGCGCTGGAAAAGCAATTGTCCACTCTCTTTCCGAAGCCTCAAGTCGTAAACAAGTGAAGCATGCAGAGCTCAAGTCACTTTGTATATGCACTTAGCAAGGGTATATTGTTGTGTTTCCTGCTGGTTTTAGGTGCATTCCCAGAAGTAGAACAACAGGAGTTTTGTCTTTGGACATGGTGTCTGTGTGAATAATCTCTCCCTTTTAGTTTGTTGCATGATGACTAATTTTGTTTTCGCAAAGCTTTGCTACCTGTACAGAAGAATGGCTAGCTGCTGATATTTATCCGGTTAAGAATTGAAAAGAGATTTTGATGATGGCCATGGAATAGAGAGAAAGAGTGGCTAAGTACAACTTCCAGAAAAGGTGACATGCAGCATTTCGTTGCTGTTTTTTATATCAAATTTCAGAAAATGATGTACTAGTCCATGATTAAGATTATGCCTTGCTAAGTCAATTGATCAAGACAGGGTATTTCGAGGAACAATTAGGAGGCCACTATAAGTGCCTGATGAAGCTTGAGGGTTTTAGTTTTTGTTTCCTCGTTACATTTGTTGGGAAGAATGCGTGCGTTGTGCCATTGTCCTTGTAATGGCTTTGTTCATCATCAAGCAACTTCAGTCCTACCTAATACAATGGGTTGATAGTAAAACGGTAATTTATTTCCCGGCGGCGATAATAGGAGTCTTCTCTAGTCATGATGATTTGGCAATCCGGAGTTAACAATTACGGGAAGGACAAAAAAAATTGCATTTGTTGATATTATGTCACTCGAAGAGCGGCGTAAGATCCTGCAACTTTTGAATGCGAAATGCAATGAACACTGTCCATGTTTAAAAGACAAAAAGGGATTGACGTTGCTTCTACTTTTTCTCCTTCGGCTAAAAAATGATTTCTGGGGACAGATGATTCTTTAACTCCATTGGCTTGCATCAGATTTTATTTCATGATCCACACGGCATGATTAATGGGTTTACTCGTCGGCGCAGCAAAACGGATGTATCTTCCTGTTAATTAGAAGTTCGAGTAAATCATTGGAAAATTTAAATAAATATGCACGAAAAATTTTGTGGGATCACAAGCGGTTGTTTTCAAAATTGAAGTCTTAGAAAACGACTTATTTGTAAGATTCCGCGCAGGAGATTTTTATTGGATCTGCTTATTGGAAAGATTGCGGAAAAAGTCATGATCGAATTTCGACTTTACCCCCATTCCAATCGAGAATTTTCATTTCCACAAGCGATGAGTTCTAGTACGACCCGAATGCACTCTACCATCTTCTCCCAGACCGAAGGGTGAAGGGTCAACGGTAATCTCTGTCGTTATAGTCCCCTCAAAGTTACCGCCGGCTCGGCGCGGGGAAAACAGAGCAGGCCAATCCATGCCCGGTATGTTCCTCCCAAGGAATCCTCACTACGACTAACGTTGGACAAACTTCCGTCACAGACAATCCTCGTCCTCCTGCTGCTTCATGCGATACAGAGAGATGGCTAAATCGCCGCGGCTCCTCGGCGGCTCCTCGTTGCTGTCGCTGTCGCTGGCGGCGGTCCTACTGGTGGTGCTCGGCGTTCGGATCGCGAGCGCCGTGGGCGGAGAGCAGCCGCTCTCCAATATAGCCATCCACGACGCCGTTTACGCGCTTCATGAGAACGCTTCCGTCAGAGCCCACCCGCTTGTTCTTGGGCTCGAGGTACTTGGTTTTCTTCGTTCCCTTCTCTCTCTCTCTCTCTCTCTTCCACTCCATGTTCCATCGTTCCTAGTTTCGTCTTCTTTCTGTGTCTCGAGTTCTTCGTTTGTAGCTAATAATATCCTCGTGCAAGTGGGTCGTGTTCTGGTCAGCTCACGGCCAAACAAGAAAGAATTGGGTGCTTGCGCTTCTCTTAAATACTTGAGTAGAGAGTGGTAGATTTGCAAATTGTATACACTTCCAGTCTTGCGGGGAACTTTTAAGACTTGCTTCACGGAACGCGTTTTAGGTCCATTTCGATGGGAATTCCAGAGGTCAACATGGAGTATAGGTGTTTTGATTGTAAAAGAGAAAGCTATTTGGTTCTTAGAACAAAAACCTGTATAGAGAAGGTGCAGACTTTGGATCAGCAGAAAGGAAGGACGAGTGTATTATTGTTTGATTAACTTGAGATCATCAATTCAAAATTGTGTTATTTTATCTTAAATTGACTGGTGCTGATAATGCATATTGACCCACATCCAGAAACCTACTTTTCAATAGGCTGATGACTGATCCAGGTAAAGTCCGACTTGTCAGATGAGTCTGATTCGCGACAACCTGTGTATGGTGGCGCTTGACCGGATAAAGAAGATTCCTCTAATATGACTTTGTCACCAATCACAGACCTTGTTCACTTACTTGGTCATGTTTAATTTCTGGTGAAAATAGTGAGCAAAACCTTACATCGTAATGTTTATATCTGTGCGCACGCTTCTGTGTAGGGGGAAGATACTGAGTGGGTTGTCGTGGACTTTGAAAGCCCTGCACCTGCCGAAGATGACTGGGTTGCAGTTTTTTCTCCTGCCAACTTCAAGTAACCTCCAGCCTCCTACTCCGTTCTTATTCTGTATATCTACATTATCTGTAGCCGTATGCATCGCGGAAGTCTTCAGAAATCTAATTTGTTCAATCAAATATCAGTTTAGCTTGATGAGAAAATTGGGAAACTGTACATAGATGAGTAAGTATTGCAAGTTGTCACTGGTCGCTTTCCTCCACTATTCATAGCTTCACCAATAAGAATATGCTCTAATGTTTCAGCTCCTCTACCTGTCCACCTATTGATCCAAGGCAGCATGCACCTTTTATATGCTCAGCTCCCATTAAGGTAAAGATTGATCCACCCATGCAAGTTCTGAGTTTTTCATAATTGAAATATTGTCAATCAAATTTGACCTTGGTTATGCTTATTTGTGCTGCATTTGACGCCCATTTCAGTATAAGTTTGCCAATGAGTCCAGCTCTGACTATACAAAGACGGGGAATGCTTCTTTGGAGTTTCAGCTGATAAATCAGAGAGCAGATTTCTCATTTGCGCTCTTCTCGGGCGGGCTGTCAAATGTACTTTCTACCTGCTTCTCAGTTTCTTTGATATTTGATCTGGTCCAGATTGTAATGGCATCACATCAGGCCAAAAGAAGGATTTAATATATTTTAGGAGCACTTAGTATTTGAAGTCTTGGTTGATATTTTGCACTTGTCACGTGGAAACTTGGGCTTTGATCAATCATGCATAATTCTTGCAGCCGAAGCTTGTGGCAGTTTCGAATATCATTAACTTTGCAAATCCAAAGGCACCCCTTTATCCACGTCTTTCGCAAGGGAAGTCTTGGAATGAAGTAAGTTCTCTCAGTGCATTGTTTTCTTTCTCTCTTCAGGTTTTCTCCACAATCATTCGGTGCAAGCTAAAATGTTTCCATATGCTTGTCCAGATTTAAGTGCATCACTCTGAAGATTTTAGAATGATTCAGACTTTCGTGTTAGCATATTCCCAGTTATTAAGCCTTATCATTTCTCTCAGTTATAATGGTTGTGATAATTTTGTTGACGGTATGTTCTCTGGTCTGAGATGCTTATCTAGATGGTAATATAGTGCAATAGTACAGAAGCAACTGTCTATTCTATATGCTGAAAATATGATAATGGTGATATAAATTGCTTCGATGTGAAACGCAGATGACGGTTACCTGGACTAGTGGCTATAATATTGATGAAGCGACTCCTTTTGTTGAGTGGGGTGTTAAAGGAGAAACCCAGACAAGATCGCCAGCTGGAACATTGACATTTCAACAAAATAGCATGTGTGGTATGATTGTTTTGTATGTGAAGGAGTATACTCTTTGACAGCTAGTTGTGGTTCAGGTTTACTCCTTTCAAAATCCTTGTCATCATTGTCACCAAGACATTCAATGATCATTTTGCTATGAAGCGCTGAAACTGTAGTTGCCAAATATATGCCCTTGCTGTGAGTCTACAATCTTTAGGTCTAGACCTGCAGGTTCCAAGGCAAATGGTGTATGGCAATGGCTGAATATAAATCCCAAACTATAGGACCATCATCTCCGATCCTAAACTAACACATCATGGTTTTGAGGAAATCTTCGTGTTTGCAGGTCCACCTGCACGAACGGTGGGGTGGCGAGATCCAGGTTTCATACATACAAGTTTCCTAAAGGATCTGTGGCCCAATGCAGAGTATTGCTCTGGACTAATACATACATGTCACGAGTTTTACCACATAAGCAGGTTTACCATTGACGTTTTTCTTGATTTGATGTTCCAGGTACACATATAGGCTTGGCCACAGATTAGCTAACAATTCATATGTTTGGAGCAAGGCATACTCCTTCAAATCATCTCCATATCCGGGACAAGACTCATTGCAGCGTGTCGTAATATTTGGTGATATGGGAAAGGTAAAAGCAGCACAACTCAGGAAGGACAATGCCACGCATTAGTCTTTCCTGATTATTAAATAGCTTCAAGATTCACTTAATGCTGATATTCGACTTCTTGGGAAAGAGTGTTGGCCAATGTTTTCGATTTGGTTGTCATATAAGATGAAGCGTCTCTCTTTCTTCATATAGCATGAAATCTCATAGTTTGATTGAATAAGATTTGACAAGATAATTACATGCCATATCTAGTCCAGCATAAGCAAGTTTTGGAGATGCATTATGCTTTTCACAAACTTTTAGGTTTTGCTTCCTGTTCATTTGCAAGCTCCAGCACTTTATACAGTCTACCCAATCTGGTTTAATTTCTGTGCTTTCACATCATCTACTTATCTGAACATGGTTGAATGTTTTCCCTTTTCTATTGTGGAACTTCACGTGGATGGATTGCAGGCAGAGCGTGACGGTTCAAATGAGTACAATAACTATCAGCCAGGCTCGTTAAACACGACAGATCAGCTCATCAAGGATTTAGACAACATAGACATAGTGTTTCATATAGGTGATATAACATATGCAAATGGATATATTTCACAGTGGGATCAGTTCACATCTATGATCGAGCCCATTGCATCGACTGTCCCGTACATGATTGCGAGGTACACATTTCATGTGTGGATTAGCAAGCTACTTCCTAACCCATAAATAATGCTGGAATTGGATGCAGTGGGAATCATGAGCGTGATGCTCCAGGCACGGGGTCATTTTACGATACCAATGATTCAGGTGGTGAATGTGGCGTCCTAGCAGAGACCATGTTCTATGTCCCCGCAGAAAATAGAGCGAAATTTTGGTAAGTGGTTGGTGCTATTGTAATTTAGGTGGAAACGCATGTGGTGTTGTCTTTAACAGGACAGTCAACTAATTAAAAGAGCCAATAAGTGTCCAGGAATCAATGAAATTTGCAGGAATACCTGGAGAATTTCCATTCTCAGAACAAATCCACATGAAAGAATCAGCAACATTCCTTTTTCAAATCTATTCATGCAATGGTTGAAGGGACAAATCTGAATGATAGCTTGGAGAAGTCTTTGACTCTCATGGAAAATTAGGTCATTACTAATCTTGGATGAGTTGACGAGTAATGGACCATGCACTTTGTGCGTTCGCATGGCATGTTTCTTCTCCTAATTTCCCCATACTCTGACTCTTCATAATCAATTTCTAGCATTTGCAGTTTGCATCATTTCATGGAGCAGAAGTACAAGTAATGGTATAATACAAAACTTACCCCTGTCCCCGCATTTGTGCAGGTATTCAACAGATTATGGCATGTTCCGCTTCTGCATAGCCGACAGTGAACACGACTGGAGGGAGGGTTCTGAACAATATAAGTTCATTGAGAACTGTTTTGCAACAGTGGACAGACAAAAGCAACCTTGGCTGATATTTGCCGTGCATCGTGTTCTTGGCTATTCTTCTTTGGATTACTACAGTCTGATGGGCTCTTTCGAGGAGCCTATGGGAAGGGATAGCTTGCAGAAGCTGTGGCAGAAGTACAAAGTCGACATGGCATTCTACGGTCATGTCCATAACTATGAAAGAACATGCCCGATTTACCAGGTAAAACGAAGACGCTGAGATTTTGGAGGCTAATTAATTGTTCTTTGAGCATAATATAGGCATTGTTTCTTTGTTACAAGCCAAAGCATTTCTAACCGAGGCTAACTTGATTATTTGAAATTAGAAGTGACAATGCCAGTCTATCTTTCTCAAGTCCTTATGCACCGCCATTGATACTTATGATGACAGCTAATTTGTTGATTGGATGATGCAGAATCAATGTGTGAACTTAGAAAGGTCTCATTACTCGGGCACTGTGAATGGGACGATCCATGTCGTTGTTGGCGGTGGAGGATGCCAATTATCACACTTCAGCGATTTGCAGCCGATTTGGAGCCTTTATAGAGACTTCGACTTTGGATTTGTGAAGCTCACTGCGTTCAACCACTCGTCCCTTCTGTTCGAGTACAAGAAGAGCAGAGACGGGAAAGTCTATGATTCATTTACCATCTCCAGGGAGTACAGGGATGTACTGGCATGTGTACATGATGGTTGTGAACCAACCACTCTGGCCTGGTAGTAATCCAATCCAAGCAGAACTTTTAGCTCCCTTCAGGAGCAACTGATTCTAAGATTGAGATGATCCTTGGATGAGGAACGTCTCGGGGTTCTTTATGAGTTACATTAAAAGGAGATCTATACTGCATTTTGCCTGGAAAAGGGCATAACACAGAACGTTGCCGTGGCCTGGCAGCTTCAGGCCATTTTCCTCCCATTCCAATCTCTGTCTGCTGTCTTTCCTTGACCCTTTATTTCTTGGTTTTGTATCTGCCCTTGTGAGAAAGGGCTGGCGGAACCAGAAACTCGCCTCCCACGCGGTTGGCGCGAAACGGCACATGGTTTTCATGGGAAGGGGGCGAGCCAGCATGTAAACAGAATCTGCGATGGAGCCAAATGGATTACTCGTTGACTTGATCTCCCATTATTAAAGTTACTAATTTTTGTTAATAATTTATTCATTAGCACGACCATCGGAAGAGATTGCCGACGGGGCTCTCTGGACTATTGCCGTGTTTTTTTTCGCATCATAGGCATTGCAAGACACACAGGGAACCAGATTTGCAATCATCACGAAATGCCATATGGTTGCTGCATAATTACGGCATGTCAAGAAGAAAAAAAGTGTCTCATGATTTTTCTGAGGACAAATGATACAAATAGTCTATTAATAATTACAGTACGTCAAGAAAAAAAGAGTGTCGCATGATTTTTCTGAGGATAAATGCCATATGGTCGCTGCATAATTACAATACATCAAGAAAAAACATCATCTCGTGATTTTCTCGAGCATATATGACACAAATGATTTTAAAATTTTAACCCATTTTTTTAAACATCGTGATTTTCTTGAGCATATATGACACAAATTATCTTTAAATTTTAACCCATCTTTTTATATAGTCCTTGAACTTTAATATAATAAACCATTGGGATTTCCACCCTTCCAACATAGAAGGGAAAGGTGGGGGGTTCGAATCCCCACTTTCTCAAGGGTTGAAGTGGGGACAATTAAGTTTAAAGAGTGGATTTCGACTTCTAAACGCTTTCTAGAAAGAAATGCATTTACAAAAGTTTCAAGAATAAGTGTGTTAGAGTAGGAATATAGTAGAACCGAAAAAAAAAAATAATATAATAAGCAATATTATCCAGGTAAAACAAAGATGCTGAGTTTTTGGAGGCTAATTAATTGTTCTTTGAGCATCCTGTGGGCATTGTTTTCTCTTGTTACAAGCCAAAGCATTTGTAACCGAGGTTAACTTGATGATTCAAAACTAGAAGCAACGATGCTAGTCTCATCCTTCTCGAGTCCTTATGCACCGCCATTGATACTTATGACGACAGTCAATTTGTTGATCGGATGATGCAGAATCAGTGCATGAACTCAGAAAAGTCTCATTACTCGGGCACCGTGAATAACACGATCCATGTTGTTGTTGGCAGTGGAGGATACGAATTATCATACTTAAGCGATTTGCAGCCGATTTGGAGCCTGTATAGAGACCTCGGCTTCGGATTTGTGAAGCTCACCGTGTTCAGCCACTCGTCCCTTCTGCTCGAGTACAAGAAGAGCAGAGACGGGAAGGTCTACGATTCATTTACCATCTCCAGGGAGTCATGTGTACATGATGGTTGTGAACCAACTACTTTGGCCCCGTAGTAATCCAATCCAAGCGAAACTTTTAGCTCCCTTCAGGAGCACTGATTCTAAGATTGTGAAGTTCCTTGAATGAGGAACATCTCGGGGTTCTTTATGAGTTACACTAAAAGGAGATCTATACTGCACTTTGCCTGGAAAAGGGTATGATACAGAACGTTGCCCTGGCCTGGCAGCTTTAGGCCAATTTCCTCACATTCCAATCTCTGTCTGCTCTTTCTTTCCTTGACCCTTTATTTCTTGGTTTTGTATCTGCCATTTTGAGAGAAAGGGCTGGAGGACATTTCTGATTTTAAGATGCGTTTGGTAAAATTTTTATTCCTAGGAACAATTTCTGTTCGGAAATAGTTTTTTCTAATTATATTCCTTGAACAAGTTTAAATGTAAAATAACGTATTTAATAACTGTACAAAACTTTTATTCTCGAATAGAAAAAAAAAGAACATAAATGCGTTTAGTACAACCCTAAAATTTGTATTCCCAATTTTTTTTCATTTAATTATAAAAATGTCGGTGAAGACTTAACATTTCATGTTTGAATAAAACTAGACTTTTGTAATAATTTTATTTATCAATATATTCTAAGGTGTCCTAAGAAAATCTGACATAATATTTAGTCAAAGATGGACGGTTGAAAATGACAGCACAGAGTCATTGTCTTTAAAAGAAAATGGCATTAAAAAATCCATGTAATTAGGCCCTAAAAATTTATTCAATTTTGAATCAAATTTTCATCAAAATATTTTCACTTTTTTATGCTAAACTAATTCTAAGCTATAATTAACACTAAACTAATTCTAAATTAGAATTAACTACTCAATATAATTTCTACATTTTTTCCTAAATTTTTGAATTTTTTTTTTTATTTCGAAAAATGGGGACTCGAATCGGGTTAGGAGACTTGACTTTGTGTCGATTGTGCAAAGACAAGAATTCTATTACATTGAGTTTGTTTTCTAAAATGATCTTATTTTTCTTTTTGTTTTTGGGAACAAAGAAGTAATTTTTTTTATTTTTTATTTCTATTTTAATTCCATTTTTTAGGAAATAGAAAAATTAGCTAATGTTACCGAATGTAAATATATCCTTTTTCTGTTCCTTGAAATAAAATAATAGAAAAATAGAAGAAAACAAACGTGTTACCAAACAGGATTTTTAGGCCATTCTCCTCCCATTCCAATCTCTATCTGCTGTCTTTCCTTGACCCTTTATTCCTTGATTTCGTATCTGCCCTCCTGAGAAAGGGCTGGAGGAACCAGAAACTCGCTTCCCTCGCGGTTGGCGCGATACAGCACACGGTTTTCGTGGCCGCCGGCATGTAAACAGAATCTGCAATGAAGCCAAAGTGGGTTTTCTTTGACTTGATCTCCCGTTCTTAAAGTTACTGATTTTGTTAATTATTAATTCATTAGCAGGACCATTGGAAGAGATTGCCGGCGGGGCTCTTCTGGACTATATCCGTGTTTTTGACATCATGGGCATTGCAAGACGTACGGGGAACCAGATTTGCAATTATCACGAAATGCCATAGTAGTTGCTGCATAATTACAGCATGTCAAGAAGTAAAAAAGTGTCTCATGAGTTTTTTCGAGAATAAATGACATAAATAGTCTACGAATAATCATAGTACGTCAAGAAAAAAAAATGTCACGTGATTTTTCTGAAAATAAATGCCATATGGTTGCTGCATAATTACATGACGTCAAGAAAAAAATATCTCATGATTTTCTCGCATGTAAATGACATAAATGATCTCTAAATTATAATGTATCTTTTAATATAGTTCCTGAACTTTAGTTTAATATATAATATTATTTCTAAATTTTTAATTTATTTAACATGGTATCCGATATTCAATTTAATTCCTATACTATATGATATTGAATATTTTCATATGGGCTAAATTGAATATATAATCAAAAGTCTAAAAATCACATTAAATAATTGAAGCGTTTAGGAATGGTACTCGTCGAATTCAGAGGCTATATTAAATAAATCTAAAATTGAAGACCATATCACGTATCCGCTCAAAGTTCGGGGTCAATTTGTGTAATTATCTATTTTCCTCGGCGTTTCAAATATTCTGGCTCCACACCCTCATCGACACGTGTCTCTGCAAATAATTTGGCGTTTGTTTTCGCCAGGTACAGCAGCACAAAACGAACAAGTTAAAGGTCTTTCACTTTCACTTCACTTGTTCATCGCGAGAGCGAGAGATCGGAGGTTCCTCGGAACAGATGCCGACCGATTCCTTTTCCCTCCTTCACCTTCTCGTTTCTCGCGTGTCCCAAAAGAAATCGGAAGCAGACTGAACGAACAAGTTTAGCAAAAGTCAAACATAGAATTATTCCCGGTATCAAACTCGCATCTCTGACCGTCCCGAGCTGCCGTTAAATTCCACGCCACTGCATCGCCTCGGATTCGCCATCACCAGTCGGATTGAATTCGAGCCTGCCCACCACCGGGAAACATGGGACCACGCTTGCTCTGCGCCAAAGTTTCGATTTTTCTCGCCGCACTGTGTTTCGCAAGCTTGAGCTCCGCTCGGGGAGACGTCGGTGGTATCGGAGAGCAGCCGCTCGCTAGCATTGCCATCCATAAAGCGACGGTAGCCCTCCATGATTCGGCTTCCGTTAAGGCGTATCCTCTCGTTCTTGGCGTAAAGGTGAGATTTTTAATCGTTCTTGGGTGTTGCGTGACGACGAGTCGTGGGCGCGGGTGATTGATTATGTTCCTTTTGAAAACGAAGTTAAGTGGCATCTTCAATCCAATTTAATATTCACATATAAAGTTCAGTGTGGATGACCAAATGGGAAAAAGTCGAATGCTTTAGAGCAACTCGTTCTTTAGTTAACTTCACTGATTTGATAGTCCTTTTACTTTGTAGGTTTTTTTTTTTTTTTTTTGTGGGTACAATGTAGACTATTTTTGTTTTCTGAGATTCTTCGATTGGGATGTTCGTTGAGCGTTTTGGTCTGAAGGAACCTTGACGGGTACCGGTAATGTGATCTACGATTATGCAGGGTGAGGATACGGAGTGGGTGACTGTGGATCTCCAATACCCTAATGCGTCTGAGGATGACTGGGTTGGCGTTTTCTCCCCTGGAAAATTCGAGTAATGTAGCTCTTGTTCGTACATGTGTATGCTTGTGTTGTGTGCTTCCTAACTCGAAATTTCATCAGTAACTCAATCATCAGGCGGTTCTTTAGTTGAAATTAGTCTATTTTTCTGATGAGCTGGCATTTCTATGTTTCTGGTCTCTAGCGCTAAAGGTATATTATTCGTTGTGGCAGCGGATCAACATGTCCTCCAGTTAACGACCCAAAAGAGCAGACTCCGTACTTATGCTCGGCACCAATCAAGGTTTGTTTCATGTGGATTTTGACATTGTCATGTTAAGTTCTTGCCAAAAATATGTCAATCAAGCTTCACTGACCCGTATATATTACTTTACCAGTACAAATATGCGAACTATTCGAATCCAGGGTATACGAAGACAGGAAAGGCTTCCTTGAAGTTCCAGTTGATCAATCAGCGGGCAGATTTCTCATTTGCTCTATTTTCTGGAGGAATCTCAAATGTGTGCAGCTTTCTTAGCATCTCCTTCTTGGACTGTCTTTATAAAAATTGCATCCTGCCTCTATCTTGTTCCATACAGCTGCTTCTCTCCGTTGTCCTTTTATCAAACTTTCCGGTATTTTGATTACCCCATCAAATTGATTGTTTATGCAGCCAAAGATGGTGGCAGTTTCGAACTCCATAATATTTGCCTATCCTAAGGCACCTCTTTATCCACGCCTTGCTCAAGGGAAGTCCTGGAATGAGGTAAGTTAGCTTGACTTCCGTTTCCCAATTAGCATTTTGGAGGACTTTGTTTGATATTCTCCTTTGATTTTTTCAGATGACGGTGACCTGGACTAGTGGTTATGATATAAAGGAAGCCACCCCTTTTGTCGAGTGGGGCATCAAAGGAGAAAATCAAGTGCGGTCTCCAGCAGGAACCCTGACTATTGATAGGAATAGCATGTGTGGTATGTTGGCCTTGCATATTTGATGAGATGTGCTTTTCAAGTTGCATGTCTTAATCTATTCCTCGACTTTCTTGGCCTTTCTCAATTTACAATAACACAGCAACTCCCTGAATGTTGGATTTTACATCCGCTTATCACTTAATAAACTGTTCAATGCCATTACAATTAGCTGACCGCATAGCTAATGACCCTATATGGCCATTTTCTCACCATCATGAAGGCCGCTCAATAGGCTATGATGATGCTTTATCTCTCACAGCTTGTATTTTCAGGTTCACCTGCGCGGACAGTTGGATGGCGTGATGCAGGTTTTATTCACACAAGTTTTTTGAAGGATTTGTGGCCAAACACTGTGTATGTATCTTATGATTTGTTTCTAGCAAGAGTATTGGGATGAGGTGTCAGCATCATCTATTCTGATATGTTTCGCTGGGTTTCCAGGTATACCTACAAGATGGGTCATCTGTTGTCAAACGGTACCTCTATCATGAGCAAGAGCTATTCATTTAAATCATCTCCATATCCCGGACAAGATTCGTTGCAACGCATTATAGTATTTGGTGACATGGGAAAGGTGCATATATGATCCTTTTGTTTTGCCCACTGTTGCTTTTCTGGGTTGAGTGAGAGCTGGGGATATGAATTTCTCTTTATGATCGTATGATATGTATCGGATTATGTTAGCACAATGCCATAAAAGTGCATGGCACGTGTCCTGGGAAATATGATAGTATTCACTGCAGAGCCCATTATTTCCTTAACTCTAATTGGTAATGTTACACGAATTGTTCTTTTGTTTAATAAGTGATCGACTGCATTTGTTCCTATATCTTTTCAGGCTGAGAGAGATGGTTCGAATGAATATAGTGACTACCAGCCTGGTTCACTCAATACCACAGACCAGCTAATTAAAGATTTGAAGAACATAGACATAGTTTTCCACATTGGAGACATTTGTTATGCAAATGGGTACATCTCACAGTGGGATCAATTCACAGCGCAGGTGGAACCTATTGCATCAACCGTCCCATATATGATTGGAAGGTTGTGTGTTATTGCTCATTCTGTTGGTCCCTCTTGTCAATACCATCACTCACCTTGAGTAACTCCATTTCCTTGGTTAAATTATCCTCTTGTTTATTTCATCTGCAGTGGTAATCATGAACGTGATTGGCCAAACTCAGGATCCTTCTATGACACCACGGATTCAGGAGGGGAATGCGGTGTGCTTGCTGAGACCATGTTCTATGTTCCTGCTGAGAACAGAGCCAAGTTCTGGTAAATAGCTCAAATCCTTGTTGAAGAATAGACAAGACACTAACTTTTATGCATGAAGAGTTGAGAGATAACTTAGTAGCAGATTTCCTAAAGGCGGTTCCTCCTTTCTTTGTTTAAAACATTGGGATTCAGTCATCACATAGAAGGGAGCTTTGTTTGATGCTTGCTCTTGTTTATCATTTTCCTTTCCTTGCCTGAGTGCTTTTGAACCAGAGAAAAACAAAATAGGGCTGTTCCTCGATAGATTTCACACTGTTATCTTTTGCATAGAAACTAAGAGAGCCACAAGGTAGCATGGAACGATCTCTAAAGACGGTGGTCGTGTGGATTCACATGTATTTTAGGGATCCGCCATCTTTGAACCTAAATAAGATAAGAGCTAACGCACATCCTCGCTAGGTAGTAGAAATGTTGACATATGAATTTTGCAGGTACAAAACAGACTATGGCATGTTTCGCTTTTGTATAGCCGATAGTGAGCACGACTGGAGAGAGGGGTCCGAACAGTTCAGGTTCATCGAGAACTGTCTTGCAACTGTGGACAGGCATAAGCAGCCCTGGTTGATTTTTGCGGCCCATCGGGTTCTTGGTTATTCGTCCGACAGTTATTATGGCTCAGAGGGCTCTTTTGAAGAACCCATGGGAAGGCAAAATCTACAGAGGCTGTGGCAGAAATACAGAGTGGACATTGCCTTCTATGGCCATGTACATAACTATGAAAGAACTTGCCCTATCTATCAGGTACGAGTAGATTGATTGTTATATGGTGCTGCAAAATGGTTGCATGCTTTATGCTACTGCTCATAGTAAGTACAAAGGTCTCTCCTTTCTATGCACATTCACAACTTACGACCAGATTTAAAGGCCCTTTTTTGGTTAATTATTGAACATGGTTTCTCTTACTCAGCTTCTGCACTGCCTGTAGCCGCCATTTATGACTTGAGCAACATCATTCCTTTCCTGGAAAATCGAGAACTTTCTTTTCTTGTAGTAATAGTGTTGAAGCTTCCATGGTGAAGATGTTATGAACTAATGGGCTGAATCATGATTTTCTAGCAATCTTTGTCTTAAATTTAGGTCGAAGTTCCAGTCCGTTCTTGAGGTTTATCCAGCATCCAAAGATAGGTTCCAATTAGTTGTATACCAGTGTGATCATACCTGCACTCTCACATAACAGTCTGTTATATCAGCTTTTCAACTCGATCTCTTCAAGTTGACAATGTGAATTTGTCGATTGAGTTTCTGGAAATTATCTACGCGACAACATATTTGATTCATTTTCTCCCCTTTGTGGAACAGAACCAGTGTGTTAATTCAGAATTGAATCATTATTCGGGCATCGTCAATGGAACCATCCATGTAGTTGCTGGTGGAGGAGGAAGCCATTTGTCGACATTCAGCAACCTCACGCCGAGCTGGAGCCTTTACCGAGATTATGACTGGGGATTTGTAAAGCTGACAGCCTTCAATCGCTCATCTCTTCTCTTTGAGTACAAGAAAAGCCGCGACGGCCGGGTGTACGATTCCTTCACCATATCAAGAGAGTACAGAGATGTATTAGCCTGTGTACACGACAGTTGCCCTGCAACCACCTTGGCATCCTGATTATTACAACTTGTGGTTTTCTTCAGAAGACTGTTAGCAATGTTTTATCTTATTCGATTGTCACTGGAGTGTACATACTCGACGTAATAAAGTTGTCACTGGTCAATCTTAGGAACTGTACTTTTGCTGCTTTCTCAGCCAGTACACTCTCTTTCCTTATATTTTTCTTTAAGGAAATTCATTTCTAGTGATTTAGCTGTTAAATTTGATGCTTGATGCGACATATTTACAAGTTCGGGGTAGAATTTAGCAGTTAAATTTGATACTTGATGCGACATATTTACAGGTTCGGGGTAGGGTAGTTTCTAAGTCAAAAGCATGAACACACAAACACACTTTTGGATGTGTATTAATAGTCCAAAGGTATATTACCGTGGTCTAGCTGTTGGTTCCTGGCGTCAGTTGCTGATGGAATTTTGTCAAAATTTTCTAATGGGAGTCCTCGCAACTCTAATGGGAGTCCTCGCAACTTTTGGGTCTAGTTGACGAATTTGTAGATGCAATTATCACGGGCCAATCGATTGGGATTGTGACCGTGCAGCGACTTAGGCACTTTTGGATTGTCTAAGCCAAGCCTTGCTCAATCGATTGCGCTCTGAAAAGAAAGGATGAATGGCTACAAAAGCCTTACTCAATTGATTGCACACTCGCTCGCTTTACCTAAATCGTAGAGAGGGAAAGTTTCTAGAGAGAGAAACTTTGAAAAGAAAGGATGAATGGCTACAAATGAGGGGAGGGCACCCTTCTTATACTAGAAGCCCTCAAATTACATTCATTGATTGAGAATTCATCCGGTGAACGAGATCGCACTGCCAAACCTACCAACTACCGATACTAAATGACAGGAGAGTTCTAGAATTTGGCATAATGACCGTATCGCCCACGCCCGCCCTTGGAAAGTTCTGGAATAAGTCTTGTCGGGAATCCTAGCGATCGCAGGAGGTCCTCCTTGGAAAGGCACAGGCCTTTAACTATAGAAACCTCTTGGCTGTAACACAATAGTATTTTATTCTCGTGGAAATAAGTCAAGATGCGATAGACGAGGACAGGCGAATGATAGTATATAAGAACCTTGATGACCATGCTGCATTTTATTTTGAGGTGACAATTCGCTGTGTGCACGGGGAAGCAGCTCATTATAGCTGAGTTATATCATACCTGTTGCATCTACTTTTTTTTTTTTTTTTTTTTTTGATATTCAGGACTCCACTTGCTAGCTATCGACATCGCCGACCACCTTGGTGTGCCAGGCTATCAACTTTGCCGACCACCTGGCGTCGCTGGGCTATCGACTTGTTGCATCTACTTTTCATTTCTACATAGACGAATGTTTTCATTTTAAAACTTGGTCTTGTTTCACCATGTTCAATTTCCCGGATATCGATCCACTGCAACTTCCAAAAACCTGAAAAGGATCGCACTCGGTTAGGATCCTATCCTCAACAATCAGAAAAAGGTCGCCTCTCTATACCCAACATCAAGAAAGGCGACGCCTGGCTATAACTGGTAAAGTAATGTCGAATGGCAACTGTATGCAAGCGTTCAACATCCTAATTTACAAGAAAAGAGGAAGAATATTCAGCAACAAGAAAGCACGGTGAATGGCACGGCCAGAAAGAACAATTAGCTGCACAGAAAGGCACAAAGCATAGTACGTGGTACTAAGCCTAACATTTCATGCTCGTCCGAGGGCAATTTTACAAATCATGGGCCAGAAAAAAGGACGAAATTTATGATGTAGACAGTTGGCCATAGCATATAGTTTAGTTCAATAGAAAAGTTACAGCACGTGGGTAATAATTGTTTCCTGCATATTGTTACAGAAAGTGTTACTAGACTCCAGAAAATTACTCGTTCACCGACAGAATATGTCGCCATTTTATTTGGTCTGATCTGATGCAAGCATGCATGTTCTTTCATTCAAAGCGGATGGTGCACCATGGCAACAAATGGATTTCCCCTTTGGGCCAATTTGTAGTGCCGAAATGACCCCATACTTGAAAAACAGAGAAGATCGTCATCATCTCCTTGAAACCCAAAATGCTCAAATTCATATATATGCCCGCTGGATTCCACCCCAGAGGTGTCCTGGCTTTTTGGTCCATCGTGTCAAAAACTGCCAATTGTCATTCACTTTACCGTGGAGAGCCTCAAACAGCACTTAAATCTACACAATAAAGCTCAATGTAGCCCGCCATACGAAGGACACATCTAGGACAACAATTTCCCATCATCCTAGTTTATACCAAAAGAGGGTTAATTTCATGGACACTCGACGACTTGGATCTCGTCTTCCTAAAAATAATTATTTGTAACATTTTGAAATATTAATTGATGGAAAATAATATCAATATCGATAATAACTCACGCCTAAACATTTTCATTAATTCATTGTTATATGCGATACAAATAATCATTTATAAAAAAATGTTATCTAAATAGTAGATTTTCTGCAAAACCAACACATCCTTAATCTACCATTTCAACGTCAGGTTGCTCATTCTCTCGATCATCCCTTGAGCTGATTGCAGATAGCAAGTCGTCTATCCTCAGAGGTGAATGCCGGACAGAATATTGAAATATGACCTTCAAAAGAAGAGAGAAAATGATCAGCATCCACCGAGCACATAATACCTGTGCTTCACAAGGTATTAATAAAAAGCCAAAGCGACATCAACAGTGCCTCTTACCGAAAAAGAAGACAGCATAATGCTTGAGAGAAGGAAAAAAGAAACGCCAATAATACTGCACAAGACTCAATCCAGATCCACAACCTTATAATCCAAAAAAACCACTTTTTTTTTTGGGTCGGCAACCAAAATACCACTTCAAAAGCAGCAGAAAAGCACAATTACGCCACACCTAATTTGTGCTCCCAAACTCCAACTTGTTTTCAAGCATCAGCAGTAGTGAGAAATTATATCACAGAGCTAACAACTTAAAATCTCGTAATATATGGTCGATGCCATTCTTTTTTGCTTTAGCCATGAGCAAACCATTCATATGCTTGGCAGGAGAACTACCAGAGCAATTCTGTATAATTAGCAGAATTTGCTATAACTCAATGGAAAGGCATTTATAACAACGACTGTGATTAAGTGGTGTAAATATATAAGCTACACATTATCAGTATCCAATATTGATTACGAGTGCAATAGATTACAAAAGACAGAGCCAACTCAATTACCAACCTTGGAGTAACTATCTGCGAAAGCACGTGCTTTATTTGACTTGCCAAGGTACTGAAGATCAGCTCTATCAAGCCTCCCATCGGCAAAACTTAATCCTCCATCGCTAATAGCAAACTTCAAGAGATATCCTGAGCGTAGGCCTGACTGGAAGTGGATGAAAACAGAAGTTCAATTTCAAATTTAATATAAAACCATAGGTATGATCCATTGAATTCAACTATTCAATTATAGAATAGCTAGACATATGTGCATGCATGCATGTATGTACGTACGTACGAACGCACGCACGCATGTATGTCTGAATGCACATAGACATGCATGTGACAGACACTAGGAAAGATATATTTGTTAAACTGTAAGCAAACTGAACCTTTTGGACAAGGTCGTTATCCAAGCTTCCGAATGCCACACGAGGATCATCTGATGTAATCAATTTCAAATCATCCTGTAGCTCCAAAACTACCTGATTATAAAGGCAAGAGAAGCAAGAAACTTTCAGGTGATCAGAAAGCTGAAAGCATAAGCTCGTTTTCATTCTAAAGAACTGTTATGTTGCTCTCCGTGGTTGTGAGCGCTTGTGACAGCATGAGAGAGCGGTGTTTGTCAAGTACCTGTTGCAATCTTGGTACATTTCCATTACTGTCTGTATCAATGACGTACTGACTACACTTCTCATCCTTCCAGACTAATGCCAGGGGTGTGTTACCAGTTTGATAGTGTGCTTGCCTACAGACAACGTTCAAAAAGGAAAATAAATAATATTGAGAACACCTTTGGCATAACGTGAACACTCATGCTACATGAGAAACTCCGAACAGGTCACTACTTGAATTGTATCAAATAACAAGAA
This sequence comes from Eucalyptus guilfoylei, assembly GCA_016097605.1. Lineage (NCBI taxonomy): Eukaryota > Viridiplantae > Streptophyta > Magnoliopsida > Myrtales > Myrtaceae > Eucalyptus > Eucalyptus guilfoylei. Next base: position 39,864,574 of record CM027861.1, read on the forward strand.
AAATGATCAGGGAGCAGCTACAAGGTGTGGTCACAAAACAAACATATGCTGCACCCAGAAGCATAACCTTACACTACTAGATTGATAGATTGAAGAGATCGAATGATCACCCAATAAAAACAAGGATAAGCTCAGTAAGTAGAAACCAAGCAAGATGTTACCAATTCGTGAAAATCAAAAACTTTTTTTCTCGATGCATTCCTACTTAACGAGGAGGGATTGGATGGACACAACCATTCCTCATTTGCAAGGATATGGCCAACTGAACAACTTCAACATGTCCCTCTGTCAAATTTTATATCAAAATGTTATTTGAATGCTTCTTTCAATCTCGAAATTGATAGTCTATTTCCTCAATATTTTAGAAAGAAGTCTCCTGAAACTTCAATTTGAGGGCAATCATATCATACTTTGTGTGGATCCAAAATCCAGACTGAAACTGCATGGATGCTCTCCGTCAAATATACTATATGCATCCTATAGCATGATCATGACATATCAGGTATGCCATAATCCAAATCCTTTGAACCTGCAATCTAGAAGATGTAATGCTTTACCGATTCTGGATTACTGTTTACAGAGATTATACACAGAGATGAAACATAACACCCCCAACCAGACATAGCAAAAAAAAGTTGTGACCAAAGACCTCACATCTGTTGAATATGCCCCCTTAAAGGCCATTTTAAATTCCAGGATAAAAGAGCTTACTTGTTATAGAACAGAAGCCCATCTTTTATGTAAGTTACAGCTCCCGTATATGCTGCATGTAGGCCATTTTCGTCACAGTTGTATACGGGCACTGGGCTAAATCTGTATCTGTGGTTCTGTGAGGGTGGATCACAACCTCCACTCTCAACGAGCTTGGAGTTCAACCAAAAGAATCTGAACTCCGCGGTGCAGTCATAGAGAGAGTATCCTCCCCAGCAAAGCATGTCAATTACATAGTACGTTTGGTCTAGCTGCAAAAATGGGAATGCTTATGTCAAATTCAACTACTAGTCAATAACACGCCTTTCATTAGTGGGCAGAGTTACCTCGTGAAATATGCAATCCAGTATGGAGTACGACTGAGCTGACCCAGAGACATCTCTTGTTCGTGACCCACCAGGTAGAGCAGATGGGAAACGGTGCAAGACAGAGCCATTGCGCAATCGACTAACCGTGATCCCATTGGCAGAAACAACAAAGCACCGCTTGCCAGCAGGTCTTGCAAACACATACCTGTGAAATTGGCAATGTCATAGACAGTTAACAACATGCATATCACTTGATCAATTCCGTGACGAAATGAAAATGAATGTGCAAAGTGCAAAGTGCAAGACATGGTTCACTGATGGAATATGCTATCGTGTGAGAAACTGATAAGACATCTAACATTGCCAATTGGTTAAAGGAAGTTTTTTGAATATGAATAAGAGCATAAGAACATCTTCTGAACTTGACAAGTATACTCTCGGATAATACCTCAGAAGGACACCAAGTGATCACCATCCACGACTATCGTCCAAATGAACGCATGGTTTAAAATTCAATTACTGGTTCAATCACAAAGTAATCACCATCCACAACCAACTCTTTACTCAATGCTCTTCAAAAACCGACTTCCAATCCTATTTCCCTAGAAATCTATGCTGCATAATTTCACTGACAGGCGAGAGAGAGAGAGAGAGAGAGAGAGTCAAAACCAGTCTTGAGGAAGACGATCTGGGACGTCGATCATCCACTCGGGGAGCATCAGCTGCCTCGCGAACCACTTGCGAGCCTCCGCCCCTCGAAGCTTCGACGCCTGACGGACGTCGAATTCCTTCGACGGCGACCTCGAATCTCCTCCTCCTTCTTCGACATGGTGCTCCGACTCGGACGCGAGCTCGAGCTCGAGCTCGAGCTCGGGCACGGGCTCGGGTTCGGGTTCGGGTCCGGGTCCGGGGGCTTCGAGGGAGAGCACGGTGGAGGCTAAGCAGCGGGCGCGGTGCTGGGCGTCGAGGCGGTGCTGAGCTTGACGGAGGAGGGAGAGTTCCCGCCGCCGCTGCTGATCGGAGATCGTCGGTCGCTTGAACGGACGGCGGTGATCGGGCGGTGCCATTTTCGCTTAACCTGCGCGCTTACGAGAAGGCTGTGGATTTGAAAATCCTCCGCGTGGTCCTAAGAATAATCTGGAACCGGACTGATTTTCCCTCAAAACCTCTTGAGAAACCCCAAATAGGTGATTTCTTTTTCTTTTTTCCTTCTATTCCCTACAAATGGGAGATTCCTAATATAAAAATAAATAAAAATTACTATTAATGTCATTAAAAATAAAAGAACGAAAAAATATTGATCAATCTATCGATTCGATCCAATTCCTTAATTAAAATTAGGAATCGACTGGTTATACCCTCCTCCTTAGTTTTGAAATCAAGAACTGAATCATCACTCCTAGGAACCACTAAGAAGTGGCTGATTCAATCCAATTTAGTTCAATTGCCAAGTTGGATCAAAGTCAATGCACACCCATAATGAAATGAGTATGATTGATTATAGGAATTTTAACATTGGATTTAGATGAATTAATTTAAAAAAGAATTTAATTACTTCTCAATAAATTGACTTAAATCAAGGAGATACATTTTATGAAGTTAAAATAGAGTTTAGGGTAGATTTTAATGTGTGGTCTAATATCTAATTTGATTGTAGAAATATTTTTTATTCTACTTGAAGATAGGTTTATCTTTAGTTTTCCCAATAAGTCGACTTGATCGAGAAAATACGTTTCATGTATGGTCGAGATTTCAACCTAAAGATAGGGTTCACTTAAATTTCAAACTATGATTCATGTCTACCTCGAGTGTTATTACTGAATTATTCATAGGTTCATCTTACTTTTCTCGATAATTCGATTGATTGTGGAAACATGTGTGTATCTATATCTTAGGTTTCAATTCAAAGATAGGAATGAGCTTAGATTTCAGTCGGTGATTTCATATGTCTAACTTGAAATCTGCTTCCCTCTCATTGAGAACTTTCAGATGATCCGTCATCTAAATGTCCAACTTGGCCAAAAGACAGCTTCTCCCTCGCAAAAGCATCCAAATCAAATCCATTCCTGCATTTTCATCTCCTTACCATCAAGACCATCAAAAGTGCCCACTGACTTCTCATCAGGACTAGTTCCATCAACCCCTAATAAACTTTTCGAGGGATCGATTGCCTTGAATGACTTGTGGTCCAAATTTTGACAATCTCTTAATGCCGTCAAGTGCAGGGTCAATGATATCCAAAAAAATCCCATTACCCAAAAAGCATCTTCGAGCTATTCAGTTCGCCATAGCATAAATGAAAGAAATTTCTTGTTATGTGTCTATGGCACTAATAGACTAGGGGGTCAAGAAACCCACATTAACCCAAATTGGCCCTAAAATTTAAGGTATTATGGGCCAAGCGTTGGTCTTCTTCGAGTCCAGATTTGGCTGGCGTAAGGCTTTTTTGACACCCTGTATATAGAGTAGCTTTGAATAAATTTCTGATTTTGCCCCTTTAGTTGAATCATTTTATGACATTTAGATCTGACCCAACCCGTTTCCTTGTGCTCTATGATATTTGGGTCTCGGGTGGGTCTGGTCTCATGCCTGCTGTAGGGTTTTGGGTGAGGTAACAAATTCGGCCCGACCCAATACCTCGATACCCCTATAATGGACTAAACGATGTGAAAAAATAGAATTTGGGTGGAAATTTCCAAAACATAGGTCAACGATGTGGTACCCGTTGATGGAACGGGAAAGAAAGCATAATTTCATTTGCAATTTCGAAATTACCCCCCTGTTAGGAAGCCAGTCTCAATAAGAGGGAGGGATGATGGAAAGTGTGAAAAGAATGGAGTGTTCAACGTATGCATTTTAAGTTTAATATCATGAAAAATCTCAAATAAATATATTTGTAATAAATTTATCCCAAATTAATTTTTTGACCATCAAAAATCTCAAACCAGTACACCTATGACAATTTGACCATAAACTTTTTTTTACCACAAAAAACTCTAAATTAGTACACACGTGACAAATTGATCATATATTAACTTCTGTCAAATTTTACCATTAAATCTACTAACGTGGATGATACATGGTAATGTGTTATGGTGACGTGGCAAGTCCACATGAAAATTTAGAGAGTTAATGTCACGACAAATCCCAAATTTATCACAGATGTATCGTTAAATTTATCACAATATTACTATTAAATTTGTTACAAGTGTATCAATTTGAGATTTTTCATGATGTTTACTTCATGGATTTCCATATGGATTTACCACGTCATTATGTGTCATCTAGGTCAGCAAATTTAACGATAAAATTTGACGGAAGCTAATGGATGGTAAATTTGTAACAAATGTACTAATTTGATTTTTTGGTGATCAATCCGATGTACTAATTTAGGGTTTTTACGGTAGTAATCCTATATTTTAATGTAATGCAATATACTATTTTTTGGAGTGTGATATGATTAACAATGATTCGATGTCGATTACAGTCAATCGTTTTACATTTGAGGAGTCTGTGGATTGGCATCTTTTCTCTCTCCCTCCGCTTTACATTTGAAGCTCTCTCTCCTCTCTGCAACCCCACCCTCTTCTCTCTCTCTCAAATCGGTCCACAGAAGAGAAGAGCAAACCAAAGCGAAACGAACAAAAATGGCGAGCGTAGATTTCCTAACCTTCTTAGCCATAATCATCATCTAGCTTGGGTTCGCCAGGATGAACATTACCTCGAAGCCAGCGATGGCTAGTGGGATGAGCTCATTTGTGCTCATCACCTATTGTGAGATGTTTGTCCACCGTTGCCACCACCCCTCTTGCTCTTCTCCAAGAGAGGTAACTCCCCACAGCTTTAACAAGCGAACATGAAGTAAATATTGATATTTCAAAAAAACAAGGAGCAAGCCCGGCCATAAAAAAATAAGAAAAAAAATATGTATTTTTGATATTTATCGGATTACATAAAGGGATTCGCAAATAAAAGTACTAAGACTACAACCAATCTATAAATTGTTAACCTTCCATAAAAGCCAGACTAAGCAATAAAGTATCTCATATTTTTCCCTTCGCCTCAGGTTGTCTTGCAATACCTCCTACAACTTGGCCCGCAGTACCTTCCTTGACCAACTCCAAGTCCAATAGAAGCAAGCCCGACAGCTAACCCAGTAGCAATAACGGAAGCGGCAAAAATCAGTGGATTCATGATAAGTTCCTCACAAAATAAAAATAAAAATAGTTAACGATACATTCATCCAACGTAAGTGATCTTTTCTTTCCGACCAAAAATCTTAGTTGCATCACAAATGAAGAAAAATTAGTCTTGGGTAAATTACTCAAACGCATCATATTTTTTAAATTTGCGAAATAGTGACCAAGTGACCCGGCCTATACGTGCATTATATGTCCCACATACGTGCAATATACATGCCATATGAAATAGGAGTTTGGGTATTGTTTGGGTTTGTCATCCTCTTCAACTTTGGGTTTTTGGTGGCTCTTGCTCTTCTCAATCGTAAGTGCCTTTTGCTTTCTTCTTATTGAAGTTTTTGTCAACAAGAGCTTGCCTACTCAAGCTTCATGTGATAATGTAGCATTTGGCAAATTCCAAACAATAAAATTAGGGCAATGACGACGTTAATAGCATGGGAGTATCAATTTAGATGCAATTTCAAGGCTCGAGTCTAAAAAATGGATTGGGTATAAAGCTTTAGTAGTTGGTTTCTTTTCATCTTCTATCATTTAGCAGTAGTTACGACATCAAAGGGGTGAACAAAAGGCTTGTCCATTAAGGACTCATGTCACTTCTTTGTCTATCTTTTTTATTAGGGCGATCATCCGAGTATACACCTACTCAGCCCAAGACGGCCATTGCCGCCAATAAGAAAAAAGGTACGATACTCCCACTTGAGCAGCACTCAATTACTTTCAATTAAATAATTTATTCAGTTGATATGTCACAAGTAACTGTGTTAAGTTATGCAAAGTTTGAAGATAATTCTTTATCGATATATAATCATAGTGGATCATAAGTGTTAAAATTCAAATGTTCATCCAAAGTATAACTAAGAGTTTGTTGTCAACTTGGCGGGAAATGAACAATCAAGGTGTTCACGAGGATAAATTGGTGTTCTTGAAAGGCGTAAGTGATGTTTGAAGATAATTTTTCAAGGTTGTGGGCCGATGTTGTAACCATTGAATGGTGCAAGTCTGTTTACATTCCTAATGGTCAATTACATGAACACAAGACCTCATATCACATTACTGATTTTGTTCCACATCTTTGTATGTTGTATCATAGGGTAAGTTGTATCTTGAATTGATACTTGTTTGGAATTAGATATGGCTACATATTATTCAAATTAGAAGTCACTATATGCCAATATCTGTCCTGATACATCAAAATCATGCTCATGAATCGAAAGTTCCTCTGAAAATTATAGAGCATTCATGAAGTAGGTCTTCTATTTCGTCGGTTTGAAAAATTCCATGCCCACAATTGTGTGTGCACTAAGCAATCTACTCCCGGCCATGACGTTTCTCTTATCATTTGAATGTTGTATTTAGAAGTAATGGTCAAAAGGTAATTGGTTTTAAACAGTCCGTTCACTCACATTTTCCTTGATTTGTCTGCAGGCAAGAATCGCTTGTAATCAAGTCCAATGCGGGGAAGGCAAAAGTGATTAGGACACTCGTTTGCGTGGGCAGAGCAATGGTGCTTTCTTTTTACCACGAACCCAATATTAGAATCGGTCACTCGGGGATTAATTGGATGTATGCTATGAAAACAATGACCCCAACACCTCACCGTCAACCGCAACATCTTGCCGAGACTTGTCTTTCTCTTAGCTTCTGAAAGGACCTGACGATGCACTGAAAGTTGAGAATCGGAGGGGAACAACAAGCGAAATATGTGCCAAGAATTTGAAATAGTAATGAGTAATGCCGCTTATACGTGTAATATGCGTGCCACATACGTGCCATATACATACAATATAATTGATCGATGATTCCACAGTGTATTATTATGGTTAACTTGTTGGAAGCCTGATTACGATCAATCACACAACTTAGTATATTATCATTAAGGTGATACTAAGTATTAATATAACAAAAAGAGCTATGACTTTTTTTTCTTTTTCTTTTCTTTTTCCTTTTCCTTTCTTCCTTCCTTTCCCCTTTTTCCCTATAGTGGTCGGTGAGGCTCCGGTGAAGGAGAAAGAAAAGAAAAAGAAAATGAAAGATAGAAATATAAATAAAATATATATATTATTAAAAATTGTACATGTCAATGTCGGCCAAAATTAATTAAATGGACTGAATTGACACAATTGTAAAAGATTTATGACTAAATTGATAGGAAAAAAAAGTATAAAACTCAATTAGTACAATTATAATAAGTTTATGACTTTTTGGTAAATTTCTCCTTCCTTCCTCCCCTTTACATCGAAGCTCTCTCTCTCCCATGTCTCCGCACCCCACTCTCTATGTGGAATCTGTCCAAAGAAGGTCAATATAAAAACTAGGAAGAGGAGAGCGAGAGAAAGCAAAAGAAACAAAAGAAAATGGCAAATGTTGATTCGTCCCCTTCTAGTCCATAATAGAACAAAGAAGAGCTATAGCCTTCTGTCACATTAGTATCTTCTCTCTCCCTCCGCTTTAAGTTGAAGCTGTTGCATCTCTCCGCAACCCCACCCCTGCTCTCTTTAAAATCTGTCCAAAGAAGAATGGAGAAAACCAAAATAAACAAAGAAAATGGCAAATGTAGATTTCGTCCCATTCTTGGCCATGAACATCGTGCAGCTAGGTTAAGCCGGAATGAACATCACGTTGGCGATGAATAGTGGGATGAACCCATTCGTGCTGGTGACCTATCGCCAAGTCTTCGCCACCCTTACCACCACCCCTCTTGCTCTTCTCCGCAAGAGTAACACCAACAACTTCGTCAAGAAAATTCTTATTTTTTTATGTTCAATGTGTATGGCTTCTTTTGTCATTGAAAGATAAATTTATTAATCTATACCCAACTCACGATTTATTTACAGCAATTTTTCTCCTTATGTTGCCTTTGAAGAAAGGGCGGCCCCATGGACTAGCTCATTAAGTTAGTGAGGGAGCTCAAGGATTGGGTTTTGGACGAGTGTCTTACAAAGTTTGGCTCGATTCATCCACGAATCATGATATGGGTTTGGGCTTTTGTTTTGGGTTAAATATAAATGAGATCTTAATATGCTGGTCTTGATGAAAGCCCAATTTACATTACTCTTGTAATTTAAAATAAATGTACACTAGTTCTGTTAGAATGATATAAAATTTATTATTGGTGAAGTTGAGCATGTCGGTTGTTATATGAAATGGCTGTGAACATTAAAGAAGCCTTATAAAGGCTTCAAGATGGCATCGTTTTTTCCTTCAGATTAAGCTATTTTATTTTCTTTAATATAATGACGCGTGGGTTGTTTTGTCTTTCGTTGGCATTTGTTAGCTTTAATTCCTGTATAAAGGGAAGAAGGTATACGATGTAAATCAAGACATAAGCAAAAGCAAAGATAGGGGTCTCGAGCTCGTTGGAGCTCATTTTTCTAAAACTCCTCAAAGTAAAAATTGATAATGCTTTGCAAGATATACATACAATCTTGAGAAATATGTGTAATATACTCGCCACATACGTATCATATATGTGCGATATAACCAATCGATGATTCCACAATGTATTGTTATGGTTAACTTTGTTGGAAGCCCGAGAGAAACAATCACATGACTTAGCATACTAATTTTTGGGAGTGCAATATGATCAACAATGATGATTGATTTCAATCAATCATCCGACTTAGTATATCGATTTTTCATTCTACTGAGCATTAAGAGAACCAAGAAAAGTTGGTGCATTATCATCTTTTCTTTCTCTCTCCGTCTCTCTGTCTGCTTTACATTTGAGGCTCTCTCTCTCTCTTCTCTGCAACCCCACCCTCCTCTCTGTGAAATTTGTCCAAAGAAGAGAAGAGAACACCAGAAAGAAAACAAAGAAAATGGCAAGCGTAGATTTCCTCCCCTTCTTAGCCATGATTATCGTCCAAGTGGGGTTCGTCAGGATGAACATCACATCGAAGCTGGCGATGGATAGTGGGATGAGCCCGTTTGTGTTTGTCACCTATCGCCAAGAGAGGTTACTCTTAACAGCTTGATCACTAAAATCTTATTTTTGATCTATCATTTCTTTTGTGATGAAATTAGGAAGAAAATGGGTGGTGGGCCGATGTATAACTAGTGGGCCTTACTGGGCCTATTGAATGATACAAGGCTGTTTACGTTCTTGATGGTGAATTACATAAACACAACATCCCAAATCACATTACCGATTCTGCTCCACATCTTTACATGTTCTATCACAGGGTAAGTTGTCTGTTGAATTGATACTTATTTGGAATTAGATGTGATTGTCATATTATTCAAACTATAAGTCACTCTATGCCTGTATCTGTCCTGATACATTAAAATCATGCTCATGAATTAGAAATTCCTTTAAAAATTTATAGGGCGTTCATGAACCAAATTGATGCACAATCCTAATATAGATTAATCAAACAGGTGGGATTGGCTCTAGGAAGGTTAACATTCAATTTAGATGGATAGATTAAAAAAGAGAATTTAACTACTTAGGAAAGAGAGGAAGAGAAATAATTCGAAAAGTTGAATCTTCTCAATGAATCAAGTTAGATAGAGGGAGATGCATTTTATGTAGTTAAATTTCGATTAGGAAAAAGAGCTCAGCGTAGATTTTATTACGTGGTTTTATATCTGACTTTGACCATAATAGTACTTTTTATTCCACTTGAAGATAGGTTCATCTTTAATTTTCCTAGTAAATCGACTTAATCAAGAAAATATGTTTCATGTGTGATTGAGATTTCAACTTGAAGATAGGGTTCAACTTAGATTTCGATCTATGATTCACGTCTACCTTGAGTGTCTTTACTCAATTATAGGTTCATCTTACTCTTTCGCGGTAATTTGACTTGATCGAGCAAATATGTGTATTTCTACATTAGGCTGCATCTCGAAATTAGGATTTGGCTTAGTGTCTAGCTTGATCGCAGGGATGCCTAACCTAGACATCAAACTCAAAGATGGGATTAAACTTAGATTTTGAGAAGACACTAGCTCATTTATAAAATAGTGGTGGACCCAATAATAATCTTTCAACAATTAACTTTCATGAAGCTCACCGTCGGTATAAAAGATAGCTTACATATTCATTATCGGATGATTGGCATGTGCAAGATTTCAATTAGAAAATCAACTCTACATACTCACATGACTTACCGACGGATGGATTATCATATCTCATCCATAAACTCAACCGTCACATCTATTCCTCTCTTTTGCAATTTACCCTTCCTGTTCTCTTTCAATTTCACATTGCAATTGGATGATGTATTGCAAATAAATTGTGGTACGCCGCATTCTTGCCCCCAAAAGAAAGAGAGAGAATCAAATTCATGCTTTAGCTTTTGTTATATTCTTTTATCAATAGTACATGTGCAAAGTATAGGAACTCAAATCGACATATAAGTAATACTCAATAAATATTACAAATTTATTTTTTGGATGCATAACGCATGTGCCGTTTTTAGTTAAGAAGAAAAAGTTTACACCATGCTTCATAGTAGTTCAAACAAAAACTGTTTGTGTCGATTATTTTTCAGTCTTAAAAGCTTATATAAACTAAATTGTTTCGGCCGATTAACTAGTAACTTTATAATATGGTTACTAACCTTACCGTAAAATGTCACTTGTTACTAACAAACTGAAAATACATCTTACTTCTTTTATTCCAATGATATTGACCATCTCAGTTTCTCAGAAATTCATAACAACACAAGAGGACTTTGACCTAATTCCATTCTAAATTTGTGCACCCGTTCGCTGTTCGGAACATAATTAACTGGAGAAACGCACCGTTTAGAGATGGTCCAATCAGTTCCCTAGGACTGATCGCTTCGTTCAACTGCCCCAACTGCTTGGGCGGATTCTCCGATGCGGATTCGTCAGCAGAAATCCAAAAGGTCACCAGCTTCTTCTAGGATCTGAGCATGAGAACTGGATCTGAAGCTCACGGCTCTCGATCCCGACGGTGCATTTTCTCTCCCCCCATCGCATTGTACCATCATTCTCATTGAATTTCGTTGTCTGAAGACATGGAAGTCCCCCTCTCGCGGTACCAGAACGTATCGCTCGATCAAATTCAGTGCACATGCCGCTTCCCCTTCTCATTCCCAGATCCTGAGCTATCTGGGTATGGTTTCTCGTTCAGTCGGAGAAAGTGGAGGCACCCATTTTCTCGGGTCAAGTGTTCTTCGGCAGAGCAGGAGTTACGTCCACGCCCGAAGCCGAAGCCGTCGAGATTCGATGTCGGTTGGCCCGAGCAAACGGTTTTGGAGGCAGGGACGGGGACCAGAAAGCGTAATCCCGGGATTTGTAGTCAGATAGAGAAGCTGGTCTTGCACAAGAGATACCCAGAGGCGCTGGAGTTGTTCGAGATTTTGGAGTACGAAGGTCGATTTGAGGTAGGTAGTAGCACGTATGATGCGCTGGTGAGCGCGTGCATTGGGTTGAGATCTGTTAGAGCGGTTAAAAGGGTGTTCAATTACATGGTCAGCACTGGGTTTGAGCCGGAATCGTTTTTGAGGAACAGGGTGCTGCTCATGCACGTGAAATGCGGGATGATGATCGATGCGCGTAAGATGTTTGATGAAATGCCTGACAGGGACTTAGCGGCCTGGACCACGATGATCGCGGGACTGGTTGATTCGGGGGACTACGTGGAGGCTTTGCAGCTGTTCTTAGCGATGTGGGAGGAGTATTCTGACGGGGAGTCACGATTGTTTGCTACGATCATTCGTGCATCTGCTGGCCTGGGGCTTGTTTCTGTGGGAAGGCAGTTGCATTCCTGTGCTCTGAAGATGGGTCTCGGTGAGGATATTTTTGTTTCTTGCACATTAATAGATATGTACAGCAAATGTGGGAGCATCGAAGATGCTCAATTTGTTTTTGATGAGATGCCCGAGAAGACAACAGTAGGATGGAATTCAATTATCGCGGGTTACGCACTGCATGGTTACAGTGAAGAAGCCTTGTGTATGTACTACCAGATGCGTGATGCTGGTGTTAAAATGGACCATTTTACCTTTTCCATCATTTTAAGGATCTGTACTAGGTTGGCCTCCATAGCGCATGCTAAGGAAGCTCATGCGGGCTTAATTCGTCACGGATTTGGGCTGGATATAGTTGCAAGCACGACACTTGTGGACTTCTATAGCAAATGGGGAAGAGTGGAAGATGCTAGGCGGGTCTTTGACAGGATGCCTGAAAAGAATGTGATATCTTGGAATGCTTTAATTGCTGGGTATGGCAATCATGGTCGTGGAGAGGAGGCCGTTGAGGTGTTTGAGCTGATGATTCGTGAAGGAATGAAGCCTAACCACGTCACTTTTCTCGCTGTTCTGTCTGCTTGTAGTTATTCAGGACTATCAGAACTAGGTTGGGAGATTTTTCAGTCAATGACAAGGGAGTATAAAACAAAACCCCGTCCTATGCACTACACATGCATGATTGAGTTACTAGGTCGGGAGGGGAGTCTAGACGAAGCCTTTGCATTGATAAGAAGCGCTCCTTTCAAGCCAACGGTGAACATGTGGGCTGCTTTGCTCACAGCTTGTAGAGTTCACCAAAATTTCGAGCTTGGGAGATTTGCAGCTGAAAAGCTCTATGGGATGGAGCCCGAGAAGCTGAGTAATTACATCGTGCTTCTGAATATATACAACAGCTCTGGCAAGACGAAAGAAGCAGCCGAAGTTGTACATACTTTGAAAAGGAAGGGCTTGAAAATGCTTATGGCTTGCACTTGGATTGAGATTAATAAGCAGTCACATGCTTTTCTTTCTGGAGATAAATCTCATGCCCAAACTGAGGAGATTTACCAAAAACTCGAAACCTTGATGCTAGAGATCTCGAAGCGTGGTTATGTACCTGAGGACAAACACATGCTTCCCGATGTCGATGAACAAGAAGCGCAGTTACCATTCTATCACAGCGAGAAACTGGCAATCGCATTCGGTCTGATCAATACTCCAGAGTGGATGCCTCTGCAAATGGTGCAGTCCCATCGAATTTGCAACGACTGCCATAATGCCATTAAGCTCATAACCTTGGCCACGCGGCGCGAGATCGTTTTCAGGGATGCCAGTAGATTTCACCATTTTAAAGATGGCAGTTGCTCTTGTGGGGACTACTGGTGATGGTAAACATTTCAAAGCCTGCGGCGGAATTCACCAATTTTGGGGATGAAGCAAAACCGTCGTCATCAACTTCTACCTGAATTTTCAAGCGAATGAGATCGGTCGAGTGATCTCACTTGGAGAGGGGATTGCACGTGTTTGTGGATTGAAGGAGAATCGAGCTGGCTAATTGTTTTCTGACTTTTCCAATTCTTTCTTCCTTGATAATAAATCGCTGAATTTACGTACAGGTTCATCTGCGAATTGTAACCAATATACATAAGCATATGACCAGGTATCTCTGTTCTCGCGAAAGGTCGCGACTTATAACTTGATCCGAACATGAAAGGAAGTGCATATCTCAAGCGATCTCTCTAGCGTGCATCTTTTCAGAGTCTTGAGGAAGAGTCTCATATTTATTTTACTTCAGAGCAAATATGGCTGTTAAGGTAAATTGTTGACTAACCTTGAGATAATTTTAGCCATCAGAGTCAAATGATTCTTTTAAGTATTGATTAGAGTTGAACTAAATTCTCTATGAAAAAAATCAGGACTTTCATGTTGAATCAACCTTCAAATATTGCTGTGTTCTAAGAAGAGGCGAGGTCAAGTTGGTTTTCTACTCAAACTCAATTCAACAAGAGACGGGTTGATTGATTCGAGTTCAATTCAGCTCAATTTTCGCAAGCTTTTGCGCTTGCTCGATAATTTGTTCTATAAGCTCTAGCTTAGCTCGATATTAAAAGCTTAAATTCACTTGAAACACAAAGTATGATATAACTAACAATTTGTTTTATTTACGGCGATTGCTAGCTATTCCGACATCATGCAGGTGATTTGCAGCCTGCAATTCTCCTAAAAATCTATTAAATCTACAGTTCAATTATTCGATATAAATTTCGATGATAATCAAATCAATAATCCTTCGTATTTGAGCTCGGCTTAAACAAACGCTCAATCTACTAGAGCCTTACTCCAATTCGTAAATAAGGAACCCGGTTTTGAGTAAATGCCGAGGCGATTTATGGGCCGAGTGGACCGCTCAGAATCAACGCCCGGAGAATCTGAAAGCCATTCAAAAATCAACTCGCAGTTCAATTCCAAAATCAAAGCCTTTCTCGTGATCTGAGGTGAACCGTTCGTTTGGAACCAAAACCGATGGCCAGTTGAACCGGTCTCCGGGACCGGCCCAAAGGTTTGAAGCTGGACCGGGCAAGCCGATCCTTCTTGTTCGTCGAGACTAGGGCACCCGACGGGAGCTTTCTCGTACCTGAAACTGAGGCCCTTCTTCATGGAGAACCATGCGTTCTGGGACCACTTGCCATTACTGGTGAGGGCGAACTCGAAGGATTCGGTCGAATCGGTCCTTCAAGCCCTCTGGCGAACTCGCACGACCGGTCTCGACGCGGCCGGTCGCGGCATCATCCGCGACATGCTCCAGCTCCAGAACGACTCCGAGCTCGACCCCGTATTTGTTCACTCTCTCTCTCTCTCTAACCTTCTCTTACTCCGAAGTACACAAGTAGCGCGATTATAATTATCCAGCAGAGTTTGATCGGGACGAGAGTGTTTTCGTGTCTTGGTTTGGTGATTATTCATTATTGTCGAGCAGAGTTTTATGACATTGAGCCCATTTCTGGTTGTCAGCTTCTGGTGTGTCTGCGCATGTTGATCCGGAAATGTGTCTACGAGAATACCAGCAAGGAGGATATTCATAAGCTCTTCCCCAGCGAGGTCCTGCCCGAATTGCAGAGACTGCTGACGCTTTTGCTGCAGAAGTTTCAGAGAGAGTGGCGAGAAGACGTGCTCAAGGATCAGGTGAGGGATTCGAACCGCAGGAACGCTGATCGGAACTGCCATTGTTTGACTAACGCATTGCCTAATTCGTTTCGTTTGTTCAGGCGACGTTGCCTCGGTTGAAAGCGATGACGTGGAATATGTCCACATCCAGTACTGAGACTCCAGAGCCGGTTGCTGTTATTAATTTGCGGGTATTCGCAAAATTACGTGATATTTCTGGGAGTGCGCTTGTCTTGCCATTGAACTTGTGCATCCTACGGCATCTGCATTGATCATATCTGCTTCGTTGTTTTCGTCGTCAGCTTCAAAATGATGTGAAGTTTCGCTATGACGATTCAGAAGTGAAGTTCCAGCTGGATAGAGATACTTTAGATAGTATGCTGAGGTCTATGCATTCTGTAGCAGAGCAATTGTCTGAAACGGTGAGTGGTAAAGTTCTTAGCCACAGTTCTGATTTTTGTTTTGACAGGTGTTTTGTGGTTGATTAATGTCTCTTTATACTTCATCAGGACGATCCATCGAATGGGCAAATACCCCTGGAAAATCCTGTGTAGTTCAGCAAATGCCTCCCTGAGGAAGGTATGAGTTGTTCGACGTAGGTTGCTTCCCATTTCTGTCTCTTTAGCTAGAAATTTTGATGTCGCTTGTTATTGTGGTGTTCCGTGGAGCATCTTTTATGGATGCTAGCTTTGTCATGAATTGCTGCCCCTCCAATACCATTGATGCATCATTTGCATTGAACAGTTTGGAAATGCAATCTGCTTTGGAGAAGAACTCCATTTTTGCATGTAGGCATTCTATAGAAAGGATTTTAGAGACCCTTGGGTGGAGAATCCCTCATCTTTTAGTCATAGAGGCTTAGAGAGGCAATCCAAAGGCAACATTTATCCTTTCCGAATCTGTGCCGACACACCTCTCCGCATATTCTTACTTACTTGAATTTTAATATATGCTTGAACAACTTTGGTTGAAGTGCCTTAAGAGCTAGGACAAAAATGATGTCTCAATTCAATCAGAGGGTTTTGTTGCGGAGGTTCTTCTTTAGGCCCTTCATGATTCTGCTCTATCCTGTTTTTATATTAATGCAATTGCTATTCTAAAACCAACGTGAATATGCATTTCTGAGTTGCCCTGAGGCCTTAACACACCGTTTAACAAACAGAGCCTCAGATGAAGCACCTTTTCATGAGTCACTTTCTGATGATCTTATAGACATTTCCCTGATGAATATAAGTAAATTATCATTTGGAGCTCATTCTAGACGGATAGTAGCACGTAAAGAATACAGAATTTGTTGAGATCAACAGCGAACTTCCTTTTCCAGCTTATTGTGGAAGGGATCTGAACAAGCAAAGAATAGCAGGACATTGTTTGGCTTGTTCATATGATGTTTCAGCAACATCCCTGTCTTTTCTTACATTAAATATCTTTGAATTTTTGCAGCCGTTCTTATTGAGAGCGTGACAAGAGAATGTATAAGTTGTTGGGGGATACTTTTAAAGATTTAATTGGTTCGGTTGCTTGATATCTGCTGGACCCCACAACAGCAGAATGTGCTGCACTTTTTAATGGTGATCAGCAGAAATGTCCAAGATCAGGACTGCAGAGGAGAGCAATTGCATCCCACTTCTCTGTGCGATTTTGCCGCTGCTTAGTGCTTGCTGGACCAAACTGCAGGATTTTGTGCTGCACTTTTTAATGGTGATCAGCAGAAATGTCCAAGATCAGGACTGCAGAGGAGAGCAATTGCATCCCACTTCTCTGTGCGATTTTGCCGCTGCTTAGTGCTTGCTGGACCAAACTGCAGGATTTTGTGCTGGATTCGTGGATGATGAACATTAGAAATGCAAAGAGTGGGAGTTAGGATGGCCATTGCGTAGTCTTGTGATCTATGCTGCATCCTTTGTTAATGAAACTAGATTATAAGTTCTCCTAACGGTCAAAATTCTCGTTGCAAGTTGGCCAGTGACAGTGCTTTCTTCAGGGATCGTCCAAGTGGTTATTGTATAGGCATTTAGACTTTGGTGGGGTATTGCTTCATCCTCACTCTCTTGCAGGTTTCGATGCTTTCGTGGGTGGTTTAAACAAGGAACTCTTGCCCAAAAAAAGAAAAGAAAAAGGAACTACTTTTTTGGGTGGTTTCTTAAACTTAAATCGAAGACAAGCTCTTTTGGCTTCTGCCAATTGTCCTTGAGAAGAGAGAATACGGTTTCGGTCAGGGAACTGTTATTTACAATCAATGAAATGCAAGCCTTGCGATGACATCTCTTCAAACGCCTGATGGCATACCATCTTTTAAAATTCCTCTTGTCAGTGTCCCATAACTTGGCAAGTGTCGTGATGATCGATCGATATTGCGTGGAAGCATGCTTCAGGTTTATTTTGTCCAAGATAAGGAGCTAGATAATTGCAGATCATGGCTATTGGTGGTGAAAGAACTACCTTTTCGGCGACTTTAATCTGATGAAGAAAGGTCATGCTCTCTATCTTTAAAGCGAACATTTAGGTTGCTTGATGCTAGATGAGTATATAATATTCAGGACTGACGATTGTCATGTTGTCTCCTGTTCCTTTCGGGTCACTTAAACTTGGAAACATGTATTGTTATAAGCCGCAAAACAGGGTTGCAGTTTCGTTGGTTGTTTGTTAGAGAACATGAGATGCCATTTGTTTATGCAAAGCAGCTTCAGTTTGATTCATACAGAAGAAAAGCAATAGCGTATGTCATGACTTTGAGATATGTCACCGCTGCCTGCTACCAAAGAGTCAAATGTGCGCTCGTTCTGATTTGGCCTTGCTTGCGCTGATCGTGCAAGTTAAAACTGGGGAGGACTGGAACGGGGCCGGTCAAATCGGTAGTTTTTAGTTTTGCATCGCTTTCTCGGTCGCCAAACGACTCGCTGGGATTGGAATTGTTACCGGAAGTCAAGCCTTCCAGATTCCTCCCGATAGAATTTTCCGTTCTTTTTAACGAGACGAAGACGGTGGAACGAGTCAATCCACGAAAGGAAAACGACCCATCTGGCGTTGTCCTCTGTTGTTGCATCAGAAACTGTGGAGTCCTCCTTCCGAAGAGACTGAACGGAAACAACGAATCTAGAGTCCGTAGAGTTAGGTGAGATGGATGACCCGATATTGATTTTGATTTCTCATCTTACCAAGACGTGGCAACGAGAATTCTACATTAAATCTGACTATTTCTCGTGGTACTTTTTGCTGACAATTCGTGAGATGACCAAGTCGAGGTATGGACACGTTCGGCCCCGAACAGAGTCAACGGATCTGGGCAATTTTGGCAAGATAAAACTATTTATGGGTTAGACCAGGAAAAACAAAGGAAAAAGACTATGGGCGAGGAGGAACGGGTCAAGATCAAATACGAATTTTGAAGATGAGGGTCGAGTATTTGAGAAATTATCTTGTGAATTGGCATGCCATTTCGCATTGAGAAACGACAAGATTGGAGTAAAAAAGAAAAGAAATTCCTCGTCTTTGTTGGGAAATGGGGAAAATATCAGCAGGTCAAACGAAAGGAGATGATAGCATTTCGCAGTCAAAGAAGGAGGTCCTACATGTGCACCTCCCAAACATCGTTAATTACGTATATTTTTATGCCCGGTTCACACCTAGTTCGCACCTAGTTCACACCTAGGCACTGGCGTGATCGGGGGAACTTCATATTTATATATATATTAATTAAATGAGGAATACAGAATTCATCCCTATGAAAGTTTATGACAATTCAACTTATATCAAGAAAGCCAATAAAAAAAATATTACCCACTCCGCTTGTTTTGTGAAAATTAAATAATTTAAAAAACATTTTTCCAAAAATAGTCTTTTATATGGTTTGAAATAATTAATCAGTAAAAAAATATTTTTCGTTATTGGTAACAATTTACATTTAAATATTTTCATAGATGATAAATATTTTTCGTTCGTTTATTTTTATAAATGACGCAAACGAAAATATTTTTGAATAATTCATTTTCACTAAAACAAACGCACCTGGGTCTAATATACTTTATCATCCTTCAATTTTTAAATATTTCAAAAAAATTTATTCTTATTTTGATATTTTTTTCTCTTTAGACATCGAATTTTTAATTTATTTAATATAGTCCTCGACTTTCCAACGAAATCAAATCAATCATTCAAACCAATTTGCGAGCCTCCTTAATTTCACTTTCACTATTATATATCGTGTTATAATTTAGAGATCATTAGTGTCGATCTTCTTCGGTTTTATTCGAGCCGCGTGGGCCTGAAATCATCTTAAGAAGACGCCATGCTCCAACGCGCTCTCCGCCTTCCCCACGGTGGGAACGAGATGTAATCGGCCCATAATCATCGCCGCAATTTTTGGGGTCCCTCTCCTTCTTCTTTTTTTCCTCGGATTATTGTTTATTCGGTGGCAGCATGTTTTCTGTTTTATTGTATTCCAAGAAACTTTGCGGAAAAACATCTTGTGACCAAAAAACCTCTGACGGTGTCGTGCCCGCAGTGTCGGTTCTCTACTGGCGCAGCCCTTGTTTCTCGCTTTATTCTAAAGCGATACCGGGAGGTACGGATAGGGGTAATTTCGTCATTTCACAAGTCCTTATCCTATGTACATATTTTGAAATGAAAAAAAAAAATTAAAATGCGAATGGTACTTAGTTCATCGAGGTTGTAATTAGTGTAGAGGAAGCTTCGATCGGGCTTTCTCCTGGTTTTGGTTTTTGGGTCACATGCTGTGCAAAAGCTTACAACATGTCAGCGTCTTAGCTGTAGCCCTTGTCAAAGGCTACTACACAACACAAGTGGGAAAAAGTTGATTGGTAATTTGGGATTTAAATCTCCAATGGAATTTCCGAGGAAAAATGGCTGCTATTGATTTTGTTCGTGTGAAAAAGAAATAGCTCGATTTTAATTATTTTCCCCCCGAACATTTTATGCAATTTAGTGACTTTTTCTTTCCACTTAATCCCTTTTGTGTATTTTCTAGAGATTATTTCACTAGCACGGAGGCATGTGTGGTTTGTCGCTCGCGGGACCGACAAGATTATCGCATTTTATGGAAAGTCAATCGGTGCCGAATATTCTTTGTGCCATTGAAGAAAAATATATGATTACCATTTTAGTGAGGGATTAAATGTAATATAAAAGTATAATTGAGTAGTAAAATTAGTAAAAAGTATCATCAAATCCTAAATTTTGTTAATTGATGTAATCAAATCATTTCCTTAACTTAATCAAACTTGATTGATAACAAATACTTACGTGATTTTTTTCTATTTTATATGACAATAACATAATTAAAATGACGTCATTCTGTTTTAAATATGATTTTGGGGTGAGAAACCAAGCGGCCAGAGGGGGAATAATTGGTGTCGTGGGGCCCAGGCTAGTGGCAAATTTTAGAAGTCGATTGATATTTTTTGTAAGTTTTAGAAATTTTAGTACTTTCGGTATACTTATTCAATTTGATTATTAGAAAATAAAAAGGAAAAGATCACACGTTAATGCGAGACAATTCAAATCGAGATAAAATTCACTCCCGATGCAAAATTGTCAGAGCTGCTGCAACTTGTACGTTGTAACCCGGGACGAGAAAATCATGGTGCTATTGAATGTCGAATATAATAAATATCGATTTGTTAATTAATTAATTAATTAATATACTAATTCGAGGCGGATTAAATGCTAAAATAATCCGAAAAGTCAATTATAATAATAATTATTCCGTGCGGTGCACTGACATGGAAAACAAGACCGCTTACCATACACGTTACTCCAGTTCGCGTCTTGGATATTCTCTCGCGTTCTGCGGTTTTAGCAGAAGGCCGGCCCGCACAGTTTGGTAATTTCACGCCCTCCGCCACTCCCCACAACCCTCTCTCTCTCTCTCTAGATTCACTGTAACACTATCGTCTCAGCGTCATCGCCATTGAAATTTCAACTCTCTCTCTCTCTTTCTCTCTCTAGAAACCAGTTGATCGGCCTCGGAGATCGCCGGAGTCGTGCTGAAACCGACGACATGGCCACGACCACGACCACGTCCAGCATCGGCGGCGGCGGCGGAGGAGGTGCGGGAGGCGGCGGCGGCGGCGGCGGGGCCGGGGCTGGAGGAGGGGGCGGCGGAGCGGAGGACCGCGTGATGGCCACCGCGCAGCAGATTCTGAAGAGCCTCAACACTCCCAAGGAAGTGCGCGAGGACATGCTGCTCATCTTCTCCAGCTTCGACAATCGACTCTCCAAGATCACGGACTTGATCCACTCCTCGTCGGCCCTGGAGGACCGCTTCGACACGGCGGAGAAGGTGATCCTCCGCTATGACTCCAATTCCAACTCCCTCCCCTGGGAGGACTCGCCGGAGGAGGCCGGCCAGTACCTGTCCGCGCTCGACGAGATTCTCCAGCTGTGCGAGAACTTGACCGTCGAGGACGACAAGGACTTTGTGGACCGCGCCGATACCGCGATCCAGATCGCCATGTCGCGATTGGAGGAAGAGTTCCGGCACATGCTGATCCGCAACACGGTGCCTCTGGATGCCGATCGTCTCTACGGATCCATCCGTAGGGTTTCGCTTTCCTTCGTTTCGAACGATGGTGTGATCGATGATGAATTCGAGAGTTTCGGCGAGGTTGATAATGACAGCAGCGGTTGTTTTCACGACCGGGGGGCGAGCATAGGTGATGATTTGTTTGTGGACTTGATCAATCCGGATGCCGTGGTGGAATTGAGGGAGATCGCTGAGAGGATGATTAGGGCCACGTATGAGAAGGAGTGCTGTCAGGCTTATACTAGCGTGAGGCGAGAGGTTTTGGACGAGTGTCTGGTGATCTTAGGAGTTGAGAAGTTAAGTATTGAGGACGTGCAGAAGGTTGAGTGGAAGGATTTGGATGAGAAGATGAAGAAGTGGATACAGGCTGTGAAGATTGCAGTAAGAGTCTTGTTAACTGGCGAAAAGAGGCTTTGTGATCAGATTTTTAATGGCTCTGATTCCATTAAAGAGATTTGCTTTAATGAGACTGCAAAGTGGTCCATGATGCAACTGTTGAATTTTGGAGAGGCAGTTTCGATCAGCAACAGGTCATCAGAGAAGCTCTTTAGGATTCTTGATATGTATGATGCTCTTGCGGATGCGTTGCCGAATTTGCAGGCAATGGTTACTGATGAGTTTGTGTGTTCGGAGGCCAAAGGTGTATTATCTGGACTAGGAGAGGCTGCAAGGGCCACATTTTCGGAGTTTGAGAAGGCAGTGCAGGGTGAAACCTCGAGGAAACCAATGCAAAATGGGGAGATTCACCCCATAACTCGATATGTGATGAATTATCTTAAGTTACTCGTGGTTTATATTGAAACTCTGGATTCTCTTTTGGAGGGCGATGAGGACGATCTTTGTGGTTTGGAAAAAGTTGATGGGGACAAGCTGCAAACTGAGAGGGTGTCTCCAGTTACGCGGCATTTCCAGTCACTGATTTCCACTCTAGAGTCGAACCTTGAGGAGAAATCAAGACTCTATGAAGACGCTGCCATCCCATACATATTCTTGATGAATAATATCTGGTATGTAGTGCAGAAAGTGAAGGATTCTGAGCTTGGGAATCTTTTGGGTGACCATTGGGTTCGGAAGCGCCGTGGGCTGATCCGCCAATATGCCACAAGTTATCTAAGGGCCTCTTGGAGCAAGTCGCTATCTTTCTTGAAGGATGAGGGCATTGGTGGCAGCTCAAATAATGCTTCTAAGGTGGCATTGAAGGATAGGTTTAAGAACTTCAATGCATGCTTTGAGGACATTTACAGGATTCAGACGGCTTGGAAGGTCCCAGATCCTCAGCTCCGGGAAGAGCTCCGCATATCTATATCTGAGAAGGTAATTCCGGCGTATCGATCCTTTGTGGGTCGGTTTGGGAGTCAGCTCGAGAGTGGGAGGAATGCTGGGAAGTATATCAAGTATACACCAGAAGATTTGGAGAACTACTTGCTGGACTTGTTTGAAGGATCGCCAGGTGTGCTGCATCATTTGAGAAGAAAAAGTTCTTAGGAGTATACAGGAGTCATGTAACAGGTGAGAATGCTGCTCTTATAAAGAAGATTAAAGTGGAAAGGTGCCCGTCTGTTGTAACATGATGCATTGGATGTTTAATTTTTGTTTTAACATTATAAACAACAGCTTTTGGTTGAGATGTTTCCCTTTTACTCGATGTACATGTATAATAGAACATAGCTCGACACCTTTTGTGTACATTGTTATATGAATTCGTACTTAGCATTCAACTAGTCAAGATATCATGGAATTCTTGCTGGATGACAGTTTAGCCCCTTTGGTTTTTCTGATGCTCCAGTTCTGCTGGCTTCTCCTTCCCTGTTTCCAATCATTTTAATTTCGCAGGAGTTGAGGTCTTGATACTTTCATGTTAAAGTTTCTCTGCTATATCTTGTTTATGGTATATTCAATTGAAAGTTAAGTTCATTTTTCGTGCAAGATGGTTTGCTAAGTACCTCTATGTGGAAGCTTCTTTTCCCTTGGTACTGGCTTTGCCATAGAATCCTCTATCCATGTGCTGTGATCAATTCTCATTGTTTTTGTGATCTCTGCTGGTAAATGGGATTTTCTTTCCTCCTCATCTTTCATCTGCATTTGTGACCCCATATATATTATAGTTAAGAGCCAAAATGTGTTGTAAGAGTACTCGAGATCCAGGGAGTCGATATTGCATTTCTGTTTGAGGGGGGGGGGTGTTGTTGTTGAATTTGTAACTTTTGCAGAGCTATTGGAAATAAATTTTGCACAAAGGTGTCAAGAGTGGACCCTACTTGGGGGCTAAAGGATCAAGGATAATCTGATCTCAGAATTTACTGGACAATATTAATAGCAAAGATCATTGATCTATGTCCTTATTCTGATGGGAGCAGTTGCATCTGAAGATCCTACAATCCTTATGACAAGCTCATCAAGATCACTTGAGATTCTATTACTCTGCATTAGCATCGACATGTTCATGTTACTTCATCTATAGACCGGATAAAATTTGGTAGTTGGAACTTAGAAAGTCCCTTTAACTAATAGAGTAAAAGACTGGGCTTGATTCAGTAAGGAATAGATCAGCTTGGAGCTGAATGTATTGCTGGACATATTGGGTATGTCGAGGCCATCAAGTTCAGATGTTGAGAAACTGAACGATAATAAGAGGATGACTCTGCTAGCTGAAGTTGGACTTTCTCAAATTGGTTACGGAGTTGCTTTTTCCCTGTGAGTGATGTCATATTGTTGTCATGGTCCTTTGTAATGGTGCATAATGGTCAAATGCTTTTCCATCCAAGTTGAAATAGTGGCCACTTATATCTTTTATGATAGTCAATTTTCTTCTTTGTATGTCTTGTTCCGACTGACCTTTGATCTGTTTGGAGATCAATCTTTGTCTCTTTAAATAGTCATTTGGTTTTCATGTCAAATAGCTGGTGATCTGTTTGCTGACTTGTTTCAGTGATCAGTGCATGCATCTACTCCTGAAAACCACTAATTTGGAAAGGAGGGTGCATGTCCTATTTCTTGTACCTATTTCCTCGTCTCTAACCTAGAAAAGAAGAATTTCTCCATTAGTCTTTTGCCAGGTAAAATTATTTAGCAAGTTTGTAAATAGAAAACTAAATGCCTTTATATTGTTCAATTTTTTTCTTTTAAATTCCAAAATAAGCATTTGATTTAGGTTAAGTGGAAATTATGGGATAATGTCTGATTTTTCTGATGTCATCAGAAGTAGGTGGTGTTCATACTGTATTCAACAAATCCTAGATTGGATTCTTACATATTTCACAAACTTTGTCGAACTTCATATTCTGTTAGAGCGAAGGAAAAAAAGGCAAGGCTGATGTGTGAAGAGGTTTCTTTTGGTGTCTGTTCGGTGTCTTGATGAATATGAAATCAGCAGTACTTTGTTGTCTAATGCTGCCGGTAACTTGGAATTTCATGTTTAAGAGGAGTCCTTGCACATTTTCACATGCAAGTATTATGTATCTTTAATTGAGGTATAGTCATTGATAATGCTGCTGTTAATGGTTAAGGATGTGTTGTGAAGTTGAAACTCTCTGATTTGCATGTTGCTAGTTTTACTCTGCCCTTGGAGATCTATGGAATCAGGAATTTATCAATGTTACGAAATGTACTTCTTCATTTGAGAATATCGTAATTGAACTGATTAAGCAATAGTGGGGAGTTTCTTTAGCTTAAACTCCTGCTGCTTGCGATGGCAGGGCATTACCACAAGAGTCCCTGACTCCCAGATAGCGGTTAATGTTTGGTTTTTCTTGTATAAGATAATACATTGATCCTTGCTAAAGATCTTTTCTAGATTTGCTTACATGAAGATCATATTCCTTGTCTTGAGGATTGTTTTTCTTTTCTTCATTATTGGTTGGTGAAGAAATTCTGCAAAAGTCAACTGTTTTACTGTGCTGCTAATTTATAAAAAGATCCATCAGTGTTGCAATTAAGTTGCCATCTGATTCTGACCTTGTTTTGGGGGTTGCTCACTGGACATGGGTGATTATCCATTAAAGATACACTCTTCTGCAATTTCCTGCCTCTCGATTATTGTCACAGGCGCCTGAGTTGTTGCTTTTTGTTGGGGAAGGTAAACAATATGCTTGGTTAAAAACTCTCGGCGGTATCTTGTTCTCAGTTAAATGAAAGAGATAGCCGGTGGATTTAGTCATTTTATAACGTGGCTTACATGGTTGATGAATTTCTTTTTGACAGGCCTTGATTTGCTTATTATTTGTTGGATTTACTTGAAAAGGTTCATGTTGTGTCGAGCAGGTAGTTATTTTTATTCTGGGCGATGCAAATCCAATGAATGTAGATTATCCTTGGTCTTATTAGCTTGTGAGCGAATTGACCTCCGCCTCCCTCTCCCTCTCTCTCAGTGCACGTGAGAGTGCGAGCGATCAATTGAGATATTTCTTGATGTCAGCACGGGTTTAAGTACCGTGGACGTTGGAATGGGTACTTAATAAATCGACATCTTTCTTGATGCAATCAAATCACGAGATTTAAGCAATCAAAGCACGGGATCCGCTGGACCACCATCTGAATCTCAAGGTAGTAAGAGTAGTTTATTTAAATTGTGCTCGGCATGCGTACTATGGGCGGGGTCCCCTACACTAGGTGGTTCTTTGCATTATATTACTGTGATGGCGCAGATTTTTAGGTTGATCACATCAAGAGAGAACCCTTAACTTGATCAAAAGAGATGTTGGCCTCGATTTTCAATGCATATGTGAGATACATAACACATTGGAGCAATAAAACCACACCAAACGAAGTGCTATGCCGCTGCAGAAACTGGTGCTTTAGTCCGAGGCAATAATCTCGAGCTACCTAACAAGCTTTTTTGGTCACATTTGGTTTTAAGGATCCATGAGATACGTCCCCTTGATCAATATGACTAGGACGTGGTTTGCAAGGCCTGCCGTCAAGGGCAATGAGACAAGTCCCTTGGCTCTTGCACTCTCGTGCACGCTACGCTATCTACTTAATCGCTGAAGCCAAACAGTAATGGAAAAGAACCACCATGTCTTGGGAAGAGATGGAAAAGCTATTTATTTGACAATATGAGCAAGTTCGCCCACAGTTCTCACGCACGGCCAACCACGAACAGAGTCACATTTCCCGAGTAGGAAAAACTGATTATGCCTGACTATTTACAAAAATGATTATTCATTAGCCAAAAAACCACCACGTAAAACAAAGTGAAGTGGCATCCAACAGAAACAGAAAAGACGTCAGTCGACTAGGAGGCGGTCACTAAGGTTAATGAGAAAGCCTCATCAGACCCTGCTGTTCTGAGGAAGAGGTAGAACTCCATCGAAGAAGTCACCGAAATAGCCACGCGGCTCGTGGACTAGTTTCGAAATGATATCTCTCAGAGTGATAACACCTTGTAGGTTCCCAGCATCATCTACGACGTATATCCTCTGTATTTTGTGGGAGTCGAGCATCAAAATTAGCTCCTTGATAGTCTGACTGCTTTTGCACGTTATCATGCTGCCCAACATTGGTGAGGCCTCTTGATGCTTCTCCAAATAGTTTCTAGCAGCAGCTAGGAAGTGTTTTGCTGTAACTGATCTGAATAGATCGTAACAACAAGTGATAAGCGAATGGATAATAATAAACAAGCCAAATGTAATAAATAAAATTGGCTTGTATATAAAACGAGAAGGCTCCGCCATTAGGAAACATGTTAAAGATGAACAAAACTGTTACCAACCTGTAGTCATGGTAGATCTTTGGTGAAGTCAGAAGGAATTGGATATCTCGGATGCTTATATTGCCCACTGCCTTTTTACCACTGTCGTCAACAACAGGAATACCGCCAACTCTTCTTTTCCTCATTAGCTTAAATGCCTGCATCACTGGTTCATGCTCATACACCTGGAGCAGTGAGAGGAATCAGTACTTATCAGATGAAAGACTGCTTGGCTATTGCAATTTTGCTTTGAAGCCTTGGACTAGAAACTGATGGAGAAAGCCAAACGACTGGGCCTGGGGTACCAAATCTTCAACAAAATTCCACATTATTCTCCGCTATGGTTGCTTATTCTAGTGTCCAACATGCATCAAAAAGATATCGATTGTAATGTTGAGAAATACACACAAGATTCATATACCCAGAGAGCACCTAGACAGACATAATGATCGCAAACAACCTGTGGCAAAGTGCTCCCCTGCAAAGCTTAAAAGGATAGAATGCGCATAAAAAGACCCAATAGTAACATGATCTAGTATCATTTTACCATGGAGGACGATTTCTCTCACAAACAAGTGTATTCAAACATTTTAAAATTCTCAAATTCTGAAAAGAGCACTTTGTCCATCAGATCCTACTTGTGGTGCCTTTTAACTCTTTCTGGGACGAATGAGACATTCAATGGTAACGAGACATGAGAATAATATTTAAGAGGAGGAAGCTTCTACAACGGGCCGCACCTTGACTAATTGATCAGGAGTTACGAGGGGGAGCCCAAGTTCAGATAGGCTTTTAGTTCCCCAGCTTTCGAACCAATGAAGGCCAGTGCATTCAGCTAACATGTGAATTACTGCAGCCTGAGTAATGACATTATCAATCTTTCCCTCACCCAAGTCAACCACAGGAATACTCTTCATTTTGTACTTCGATAGCAACAAGAGCATAGTCAAAAAGGTATCCGACTTCTGCAGAGCAAGAAAAGGGGCCCAGCGAAATGACCCTAAAATATCGTGCACCTGTATAGACAGAATTTACTGGAATGAGAACTTATTCAGGTGTGCAACATTACAAAGAAAAAGAAGAAGAAAAAAAACAGAAACTAAATATCAAACATAAGATTTAGCTATTGATGTAGACATACAACCTTGGTATTGTTATAGAGTTCAGAGGTTGTGAGATCCTCAAAAAAGCTTCCAGAAGTTTCAGCAGCAGGTTCAGGACCTAAGTTTCCAAGCCCTGAAGCAGAAGTTACTCCATTAGCTGCTAAAGCAAAAGCAGCTCCTGATCTGGGACTCCTAGGAGATGGAGGTTCTGACTGCAATATAAAGAATTAGATAACTCACTTAGAGGTCCCTCCATTCAGAAAGCAGAATGCACTTAATTAGGTCGGTTACATCTACATCTGCAATTACTGAGGTAAATTGAGAGTACTCTTGTCGATTTCCCAATTTACACTGATAGGTTTCTCCTAATATCAGCCATTCCTAGTTCAGCTATTTGATTTCATAAAAGGAGTCAATCCACGGCAGAAGAAGAGCGAGACAGTGCTTGCAGCCATCATCGTAATAAGTTGAAAGGAGCACATGCCTAAAACCACTAAGAAAGCACGTCAAACTTAATCTCTCCTCATTTTCTTAAATTTTAGAACTTTCTATCATTCTCTCCTCGCTCTCTTGAATCTAGATAAATCGCAACTAATAGCATAAATCCTCAGCGAGATTAAAACATCAGCTAAATTTCGTTTTGTTAAAAGACAGCAGTTCCAATAGTTTGAAGTAAAGAAGCGAGCACAGGTTTCAACAAGTCTCTCTGTGAGGCAACTGTTAGCTAATAGACCTAGGTAAGAAATTCAGCCCATTTCCTATTTGAGCAGTTAATTGTTTTAGGCCGGCTCACCTGATGTAGAATCCAAACGACAATTCCTGCAAATTCAACAATGCCAAGATATCTATCAATCCAGCTGGCATCTTCAGGTGCATCAACATTCACCACGGCAGCACTAAGGATTTTGTGGTGGGACAATATTTGAACTGCTTCAGCAAGACTGGCATCTGATCTTATCTCAATTACTGCACACAAGGGCACAAACATCCTTTAGAGTTCACGGCTTCAGCCAATGAACCATGATAGAAAGACATCTTGCTCTGAATATGCCCTATATGAAAGAAACGAAATACACGAGCGACAGTACATGAGTATATACGTGGCAGATCACTGTTGAAACGTCGAATTACTTTATGTGAAAATTGCACGCATTTATCGATAGGCACCGCTTTCTTGCCAGCAGTGATCAACAACATTTTCTAAATTACTTACCCAAAAAAAAAAAAAAATTCTAAATTCAATCATAGGAACCTGAACTCTTCCATCTACAGTCCGGTCGAGATACAACGCTTAAAGTTCCTCTCCGTTCCCCTTCAATTCATTTCTAGGAAAATAGATACACGGAACAACGCTAATGATCCAACACCTGAGCAGCACCGGCATCGTCCTAATCTCTTAAGCACGCGTCCACTAGATTAGCCACTAACAATCCTCAACCCCTCGTCTACAGCATCAGCAAACAAGACCGCACGCACAACCAAAATTCAGGAATCATCCAGCAGCTAAGCTCCCGAACGAAGACACGCTAGATTAAGCCACGCGCATTCGAAACAATCCGTCCGCCGCCGCCGCCGCCGCCGCCCGCCAACTCCTCGGCGGAATCGAGTCCCGATCGTCGCCGCGCGACCGATCGACCGGAGAAGACGAGGCGATCGGGGCGTACCTTGGGAAGACGGAGCGGGAGGGAAAGCGGAGACGGGGACGCTCTCGAAGCAGGCGTTGAGCTTCTCCGTCGGGGTGAGCTGCGCCTCCTGCACGTCCCACAGGTCCTCCACCTTCATCCCGAGCCGCGCCTCCGGGCTCCGCGGGCTCTCCTGCACCGTCCGAATCTCCTGCATCGTCGCCATTGTCAACCAACTCAAAGCTCTCTCTCTCTCTCTCTCTCTCTCTCTCACTAGAACTGAACTTCTCGAACGAATGCGATGATTGGAACTGGCATATATCGTGGCCTCGAAGCTAGAAGATAACGACAGAGACGAGGCGGGATATCGTGCGTCGCGCTCGCACGTGGGTGAGAGAGTGGGAGGCGTCTCGGCCGTCGATGCGGAGCGGGAGTTGGCGCGGCGGGGACACGTGGGGGGATCTGGCGGCGGCGGACGTGCTGGTCAAAGAATAATGAAGTGCTGAAGCGGGTGGGGCGGGTCCTACGGGACGCTTATCCGGTTTTAACTGTGGGCCACACGAGGGGGTGCTGTTGCTGACTCTGTGTGCTGGAGACGGAGAGCGATCGTCGCACTCGGCCCGGACGATGTCGACGAAGTGCGGCTGACTAGGATCGGGGTTGGTGACGTGGTTCGGAGCGAACACGTGTCGTCGATCAATCATCCATGATGGTTCTGCACTTTAATAAAGTGCAGAGACCTTGACTCTCTCTTTTTAGTTACCTTATTAAAATTGAAGGCTTACGACAGTGCCTTGTCGGATCGTACCTAATCGAGTTGGGAGTGGAATTTAGGAAGAATGACGGAGGATCAGTCACTGAATTTTGACCCGACTTGTATCGTCATTCATAATTTATTTAATATAATTGTCGAATTATTATTAAAGTATTAGCCTTTCATTTTACTCAAATAACAAAATAGATGTTATTTTACATCGTGAATCATTATTTTGAGTTATATATTTAAAAATAACGAGTCAACGTGTGCTTTTTTTATCCAATTACACTGTAGAAATGGAAAATTTAAGTTAGATCATTAGCATGTCTAGCGTTGTTTAATGACATGGATTATATAAATTTATTTGAGATGAATATTTTATATTGATGATTCACACGTAAAATTTTGGTTGGTAATCAAACTTCGTGAATTGAAATTCTCTAGTAGATATTGTTAAAATGATGATTTTTGAAAATTATCAATTTGTGTTATTTTTCCTGAAAAATACAACCAACAATAAAAAATTGAATTACCTACCTCGTGATGGACTCGGCCTTGTTTGGTTTAGCTTTGGGGATGAGCATTTGGACTCCAAAATCCCTTAGCCAAATGCAAATGCGTTTGATTCGAGTTTTTGAGCGACTTTGGCAAGATGCAATTGCATCTCCAAATGACTCTAAGGGCCCTTAGGCCAAAGTAGGTCTGGAGGTCCTTTGAGAACTTGTATTTCCGGAATGCAAGTTCCGGTTACTATTCACTTCGCAGTTACTATTCATCCGCGAGGAAAACCACCGCACAGAGACTGACGACCGCCGGCCAAGGGGGTCGTGTGTGCCGACGACCGCCGCCTGAGGGTCGCCCAACCCTGGCGATCGTCGCCGGACCTCAAGTGACGCTTGGGTCGCGCGACCTCAGGTGACGGTCGCCGAGGTCAGGCGATCCCAGGCGACGGCCGCTTGAGGTCACGCGACCCTAGGCGACGGCCGCCTGCGGTCGCATGAACCTAGGCGACCGTCACCTAAGTCGCGCGACCTCAAGCGACCAGGTGGCCGTCGCCTAGGGTCACGCTGCCTCGGGCAATCATCGCACGGGGTTGCCCAACCCCCGCGATCGTCCGAGAGCTAGATCCGGTCATCCGGACTTCAAAAAAAAAAATATATATATAAGTGTATTTTTTCTTTTTAATTTAATAAAATTTAATTACAAATACAAATTTTACCAAACGGTATTTTGGCCAAAGTTGTTTCTCAATGCAACTTTTACCAAACGATATTTGTAAAAGACTAGATTAAAATGATGATTTTTGAAAATTTTCATATAGTTTAAAGACTAGATTAAGTACTTATCGATAGTTAAATAGCTATATCGAACAAATTAAAAATTTAGGAATGACATTACAAATTGGATAAGATTTTAATTATCTTATGTTATTTTTCCTGAAAAATACAACCAATAATAAAAAATTGAATTACCTACCCCGCGATGGACGAGAGGTTGTTTGGTTGCTTTGGGAATGAGCATTTGGACTCTAAAGTTCATTGGTCAAATGCAAATGCGTTTGGTTCGAGTTTTTGAGCGACTTTAGCAAGATGCAATTGCATCTCCAAATGACCCTAAGGGCCCTTAGGCCAAAGTAGGTCCGGAGGTCCTTTGGGAATTTGCATTTCCAGAATGTAAGTTCCGGTTACTGTTCACTTCGCGGTTACTATTCATTCACGATGGAAACCACTGCACAGAGGCCGACGATCGCCGGCCAAGGGGGTCATGCGCGCCGGCAACTCACCGGCAACCGCCGCCTAAGGGTCACCCAACCTTGGCAACCGTCGCCGGACCTCAGGCGACGCCTGGGTCGCGCGACCTCAGGCGACGGTCGCCGGGGTTGGGGATCCCAGTCACCTGGTCGCTTGAGGTCGCGCAACCCAGGCGACGATCGCCTGGGTTCGCGCGACCCCAGGCGGCCGTCGCCTGCGATCGCCTGGGTTCACGCGACCCTAGGCGGTCGTCGCCTGCGATCGCCCAACCCTAGCAACCGTCCGGGGGCCAAATCTGGCCATTCGGACTTTAAAAAAAATATATAAGTGTATT
The DNA here is from genome assembly GCA_016097605.1 of Eucalyptus guilfoylei. Classification (NCBI taxonomy): domain Eukaryota; kingdom Viridiplantae; phylum Streptophyta; class Magnoliopsida; order Myrtales; family Myrtaceae; genus Eucalyptus; species Eucalyptus guilfoylei. The sequence goes on from CM027861.1 coordinate 39,897,458, forward strand.
TTTGCTTTTTTAATTTAATAAAATTTAATTACAAATACAAATTTTACTAAACGGTATTTTAGCCAAAGTTGTTTCTTAATGCAAATTTTACCAAACAATATTTGCATTTCGGAAAACCCTTTTCACCCAGGTATTTGCATTATTGCAAATGCATTCCCCAAAAGCCGAACCAAATGGGCCCGAGATGGTTCGCGCCTCGCCCCTCAACCGGCGGGAAAGAGGTTCGAAACTCCTCTCTCCCATTGCACGACTCACCTGCGGCCCATGGGAGGTGAGTCCCTGCGGGTTACCCCGGGTTTACGTTGCCGGCTTCCGGCTGTACAGTGGTTAGGGTTACAAAAAAAAAATTGAATTTCTTTTTATTTATTTAGGATAGTGAATTTTGTTCAATTCTGGAGCCTGGTCTGACCCAGGAGCCCACGCGAAAGCCCACGGGACCAGGCCCGAATTCGGAGACCCGACCCGTGATCACCCGAATTTTGATTTTCAACAGCACCAGGATCTCTTATAATCGCAAAAACCCTAGCTCGGACATCCTCAGCAGGCCCCCGGAGCAGAGGATCGAGTACAGAGCATCGGGCAACAATGGTGAGTCCGAGTCGAAATCAGACAAATTCAGCTTCCGACGCTTTCGCATGTGTGATCGAACGAGGATTCTTATCGTCGGTGTTGTGATGATTGATTCTCTTTTTCAGGTGAAGTACTCGAGAGAGCCCGACAACCCCACCAAGTGTAAGTACATGGCTTGGCTTCCGTGTTGTTTTCCGTGATTCGCTTGCTATGGTAGTCGACGACAGGGGAATTCGTCTTTTCCTCGTGTTGGGCATGATCCTGCAACAAGTGGTGTTTAAGGAATCAGTTTCGCGCTTCCTCTTCGATATGTGGCGGGAATGGCTTTAGTGAATGACTGTAATTGCGGATAATTGTGTGGGTAGACCTACTAGTGACTAGAGTCAGGTTGAATTGGTACTTTGAATAGACGGGTCGCTCAATTCGGGTTAAAGTGTCGAACTTTCTCTTGATCCTATGTGGTTGTCTGCAGCTTGCAAGGCAAGGGGCTCCGATCTCCGGGTCCATTTCAAGGTACGGTTGGTCGTCGTATAATTTCAGCGTGTGATGGTTAGGCAACAGCGATGTCTTGCTTCTATCATTGTCTTGATGAATGAGATGTGCGATGTTGATTGCACTGCCAGAGTCCATTGAATCAATGTGCAGAAAAGCTAATTTATCTGCTGTAGGTGTTCATTCTTAGCGCATGATTATCTGAATATATTGAACATCAGTAGGCACTTTCTAAACCATGAAAGCTCTGCCAGAATTGCAAGATTTCCATGTCGACTTATTAGTTGTCTCTGATAGACTTCTGCATCTCACTCGATCCCAGGGTCTTGTTTCACAAAATTCTCAACCATGATGCGAGGAAAACCAATGTCAGTCTACTTGGTTGGAGAAGCTGTCACTTCTTAGTTTTCATTTTTCGGTCAAAGCAAGAAAAGAGGTTATAAAATTTGTTATGTTAGACATAGACTCCCCTGTTTTGTATTTTCTAGAAACAAAAGCTGTGACTGTACAGCAACAGAATGCATTTTGTGTTTCCTTTTTCAATTGAAATGAAATGAAGGTGAATCTTGTGGAGAGCATTTTGTTTTGGATAGTTCCAGGTAACATCAAGTGATAGGAGTAAAGAGATGTATGATGTGAAAGCTAGAGATAAGAAAGATAAACATTCAATGTTTTCAGGAAATCCTCAGCAAAAATAAATGGTGGCAGATTTCTCTTAGTTCTTTTTTCTTCTTTTTTGGTCATAGCAGATTTCTCTTAGTTCAAACAGAGATTTTATTTTCTTTTTCCCTTTTTTGGAGCAAATGCCCTGTTGTCATTTTTGGGTGCTCCATTGCTGTTCATTGCTGTCTTGTCAATTTATCTCTATCTCAGGGTTGTTCATTGTATCTTCTATTTGACAGTTTTTTTTTTTTTTTGGTCGAACTTCTATTTGACAGTTGCTTGACTTTAATTGCTTTCTTTTAGAATACTCGAGAGACAGCCCATGCTATTAGGAAATTGCCCTTGACGAAGGCTAAAAGATATTTGGAGGATGTTTTGGCTCACAAGCAAGCCATTCCGTTCCGGCGCTTCTGTAGGGGTGTTGGACGGACTGCACAGGCCAAAAACCGTCATTCTAATGGCCAGGGGCGCTGGCCTGTCAAATCTGCGAAGTTCATTTTGGATTTGCTTAAGAACGCTGAGAGTAACGCCGAAGTACGCTTTATCTTACTAGAATGTGTAAGAGGTTGAACTTCTGTACTTGTCACTGATGACAGGCTGTTATGTTGCGAGCTTCCAGGTGAAAGGTTTGGATGTGGATACTCTACACGTATCTCACATACAGGTTAATCAAGCTCAAAAGCAAAGGCGTCGGACATACCGAGCTCATGGGAGAATTAATCGTAAGTCGTGACCTGGTTGACTTTGGTTTTACCTTTGGTAAAATTTCTCTTGATTCATGGGTATTGCTGTTGGCAGCTTATATGTCATCTCCATGCCACATTGAGCTGATTTTGTCTGAAAAGGAAGAACCTGTCATGAAAGAGGTAATTTCCTTAAAGTGTTCATGTAAGGTAGAAGCAGAAGATAGTTTGATGCCTTTTCATGTCTCCCTTAGAGTCTTATGGGATTATCTTGCTTTTTGGCTGAATTTACTTCAGATGACAGCCTGTTGAAGTTGGTTGAGTTGTTTGTCTCTAAATCAATACATCAACTGATCTAATCTTTGTTGATTTTGTAGCCTGAGACCCAGCTTGCTCCTAGGAAATCAAAGAGCGCTCTGCGTAGTGGGGCTTCTTCTTGAAAGTTGGTGCATTAGGGTGGTTCAGATTTGATTAGCTAAATTCCATCCTCGGGATTAAGGGAGCAGTTTTGTTTTCTCTTTGTTGAGTGAGAATGTACGATTTGGAGTATTTACTATTTTAGTTTTGTTTCTTGGCATCCTGGCCGGCATCTTCCAGCAAACTCAGGTCATGATCAACTGAGGAATTTTTTGGTTTTCTCGTAAGTTGAAACTTGATTTTCAGTTGCGTTTGGATGAGTGCTTATTATGCAAAAGCATTCGAAGTTTGTGCCTCCTCGTTCTTTTGGCAAATTGCTCCTTGCAATTGTAATTAGGGGTTTTCACTTGCTTAGCTGCTTTAGAAGATGCGTGCCAATCTTAGACACTGCATGCTTGAAGATTGGTGCCGGTTGTTTAGCCGTAGTTTTGGCAAAATTCAATTGGCTGCGATATTATTTTTTGGACACAAGTGCTAATCAATCCAAGTGCTTCTGGACAACGAGTCTACTTTTGTTAGTTAGAGCAATTGATTCATCCGAGCAATAATGTCTCGGAGGTGGTTCTTTCGTAGAATCTTGTCCGAATATCTATCCTGGAAAGATAATCATGTCAAAACTCTTTTCAAACAAATTAATCATCTAAGATCTTATGGGTCATCACGTGATGTATGAATGTAAAGGTATTAGACAGACAACTAGAGTGAGGACACGATACCATCCAAAAATCTGATCATGATGGATTCAGATATGATTTGTTCCAAATAGGAATCAAGATTTGCAACAAGGGTCAGATGGTGTCTAATGTCTAGACATGTCGAAATGAGTTATAAACTCATTTTTTTTAACCCACTTTTTATGGGCTGAATAATTTTTTGAGTTAATTATATAAAATCTAAAATAATATGAGTTAAATAGGTTCTCAATTTACTTAAATCCAATCAATCGTTATTACATTCTCCACTTTCTTTCGCCCACATTCCATCTCGTGTTTACTTATTCCGTCCTCTCACTTTAATTTGGATGTGAGTTTTCTTAAATTTGGTTAAATATGGAGGTGTTTTAGTAATATCATGGGGTTAGGTATAAATTGAGTATGGATCACTTAATTTGTAGTCAAAACGTTAAATTGGTCAATTTGGATATGATTAAATGCAATCCAATCCAAATTCGACTTTGACTCGTCCATTTGAGGGCCCCACTGGTAATGTTTATTAGTTCAATAATTGGACCCTGAATTCTTCCTAAAGAAGACAAATGCTAATTGAACCCCGAATGCTCTGCCTTTTCTGGCCAGAGAAGGCAAACTCTCGGGGAAGTCATTAGACACCCTCCTCTCAAGTCGCCGCCCAACCGTCCCCGTACAAATCGAGAAAGGCCAAACGTTGCAGTTGCCCAGCCTAATTAGTCAAAAGACTGGTCGTTAGCCGTCATCGGACACCGAAGACGTGTTGTTCAACGTTCGTGCATGTTTGACACCTTGAACCACATGACCAAAAGCCCTCATAATGTCTTTACTTCAAGATCGCCCCCCCTTTTGAACCATTTTCCTGCTCACTTATTGACTGAAGTTCCAAAGCACAGAGACACAGTAAAATCGCCTCTTTTTCCTCTTTAAAATAAGTACACAAAAAACGGCATTAAAATTTGACAAGTGCCTTCCGTAGCAAGTACTTACTATTACTTCCGCGGGAAGCAGCTTTGCCTCTACCGGCTTTTGCACGCGAATATTAAAGGTTGATTACGGAAACAACGACACCCGGGGTGATGTTATTACTTGGGTGGGACAAATTATTGGTCCAACCTAGGTTATTCCACCATCCGGACGACTATTTGAGCGGGATCGATCTGGCCCATTTACTATACAGTGAAGTATGGTGCGAATAACCACTGGGGGTTCGTCCCAGTGACCACCCTTCCAACTTAGAAGGAGGATGTGGAGGGTTCAAATCCTCACATTTTCAGGGGGGATTGGGGTGGGGACGATTTCATTTCAGGAGTGGGTTTCGACTCCCACACCCTGCAAAGAGGCAGGGCAAAAGTCTGAGAGTGAGTGTTAAAATAGGATTAGAGTAAGACCGACCAAAAAAAAAAAAGTATGGTGCGAATGACTAATGCTGAGTGTATGCCAAACATTGATTTTGTGACATTGGAAGGTGAACTGAGATGAGAATTGCTTTCACTAGCGAAAGTTATACAAAAAGTCATGTACCACCGGCCGCGGTGGCTTTCCATTTGGATAAGCGCAGCGATCGATCCGGCCCGGAGGTGAAGGGTTCAAAACTCGGGGGAGGCCAGGTGTATTAAGTGTGACTCGGGGGTGGTGGGTCCTCCCGCTTAAGTGTCACCACAGGGGTTTACTTCACATTGTCGGTTTGGCCAGTTTGCTCCTCCAAAGACCAAAAAAAAAAAAAAAAAAAGTCATGTACTTATTATACGGCGATCAATTTAGCTCTAAATCTTTTAGTTGTGTAAATTCAGTTATAAACCTATGGAACGACGACCGATTCAATTCTAAAATTTTCAATTATATTAATTTAATTCTAAACTTTTTGAGAATTTGTTAATTTTGTCTTAAACCTTTTAATAATTTGCCAATGTAGTCATTTTACGATTTTTGGCCAAAATTGCTTGAAATGATTATATTGACAAACCATTCATATATACGGGACTGAATTGGCTCGGGACTAAATTGGCATAATTGAATTGGTCGTCGTATGATAGGTTTAAAACATTTTAAACAATTATCCTACTCGTGTTATGAATCTCACCCTTCTAATTCAATTTCATCCTGCTCTTTTAAATCTAGGAACTTCATTTTTCATTCTACATTAGGTTGGGCAAAATTACTCAATTTAGTTCTAAACTTTTCAATTTTACCTAATTAATCCTAAACCTTTACACAAAAATTCAATATAGTCATTGCGAGTCAATTTTCGTAAAAAGTTGCCGACGTTATAATCCAATTATCACTTACCATCTCAGTGGACCAACCTTTAGCATAAAAAAAAAAAAAAGATCTCTCATATTATGTTTGAGGATAATATTGATTGAAAAATTATTCATTCAGTCTTAAATTTTTCAATTTAGTTAATTTAGTCATAAAACTTTGCGCTGAATTTTAATGCGATCATTTTGACTAATTTTTATTGGAAATCATTAACATAGTAATATAGCCATTATTGGCCATTCTACGTGACACTCCATATTCTTAATGATTTCCAGTGAAAATTGATCGAAATGACTATATTAGAATTGAACACAAAGTTATGCGAATAAATTGAAAAGTTTATAACTGAATTAATATTTGTTCAATAAATTTAAGACTGATTAGACAATTTCCCTGTCAATATTATCTCTAGACAGTGCGCAGGAGATCACTCTCTCTCTTTTTTTTATGGTAAAGAATCCATCCTTCTGAGCCCACTAAGGGAAGGAAGGCAGAAGGATCGAGTTCCTTGAATATTCCACTAGGTCGCTTGTTCAACCCTTGAATATTCCAATTCACGTTCCTCTCCCAGCATGCCAACAAGCTCTGAACTCTACGACAAAAAAAAGAAAAAAAGAAAAAAAGAAACAAAAGAAGCTTTTAACTCTCCATCCTTCACATGGAAGAGTCGCCTTTGATCTTTGATTTACCAACCCATATTCGGAGGTACTACTGCACCCGACGCACAATATCGTCCATCTCTTCTTGTTTTTCAGCCTCATCCGTTGACCTTAGGAGTTCCATGTCGATTCAAACGATTTGCGAAAAAATGACGTGATAAAGTGTCATGACCTTTTTTTTTTCAATCATCCATATATCATAAGTCATGTACAAATCTTGTTTGAGTGCAATACTTTTTTTAAAACGGTTACCACAAGCGCTATGCTAGATTAGATTTTCGACACTTGAGTGAACAATTTCAAAAAATTTCGACACTTAAATGACTGGTTGATTACATCACTTGAGTGAATTTTTCAATAATCCTACGTAGTCTTGAATGAGTGCTGGCCCTTATAACATGCTTTTATCCCAATGAATTGCTTTCTTGTCTAGAAGTTTTGGGCATGCATAGTAATGTTTTTATTTCTCCAAATTTTTGTTCTTTTGTTTCCGGAAAAAAAAAAGAATATAAATCCATTTGGTAAAACTTTTGTTCCGGAAACAAAAAATCAAATTTTTTTTTCGGAAATAGATTTGGAACAAAAAAAATAAAAAAAAAAAAGTAACTTCTTGTTAGGGAATAATTTATAGAAATAAGCCAATTTTTCTTTTCTTTTTTTCTTTTGTTTTTCTTGCTTGTTGCGGCCTTGGGTGGCCGCCGCCAACCGCTCGCCACCTCCGGCCGGCCGTGGCCATCGTCGGCTGACCGCCGCCCCACTAGCGGCGAGGTCGCCGCTACCGTTTGATCATCGTCATTGCCACTCATCGACCACCCCGATCGCCATCGACTGCCATTGCGGCCGTCGGCCACTGTCATCGTCGTCGCCGGCCGCTGTCGTTGCCGCTGCCCGTCGCCTGACCGTTGAAGTGGCTATCAACTGCCAATTGCCGCCGCTTGTTGCCGTTGGCTGCCGCTTGTCGCCGCCGCAGGACTGCCGGCCGCAGCCACACGATTGCCGCCCACAGTCCATTGATCATCGCCTCCCGCGGCTGCCGATGGTCGACGGCGATGGTTGGCGGCCAGCGGTCTTGCGCGCGCGGGCGGCGGCGAGGCGAGGCGACGGCGTAGTGGCGATGCCGGTCCGTGAACAAGAATAAAAAACAAATAAATTCAAAAAATAAAAATCTTATCAAACGCATTTCTATTCTTTTTCTATTTTAAGAATATAATTTTTGTGTAATTACTAAAACACATTATTTTATTTAAATTGTTAGAAATATAAATAGAAATGAACTATTTCTTAAAAAAAACTGTTCCCCAAAGCGTTACTATGCCCACTCTCTATCTCCACTCTATCTCCACGACTCTTGATTCTATCACCCACCCTATTTTTGTCACTTTTAATCATCTCCAGGAGTCTAACTTTTGATCATCTCCAGGAGTCTAAATTAATGGATGCCATGCAATGATTCAACGTTGATCTATGCTTTTAACTTGCCTCCCCCAGTGTGAACGCACGTCGCGCCATAGGACCCGACACCCACACTCCATCCACGTAGACAGCCACAAAGACACATGCGACATGTCAAACAAAGCGAAAATGTCTGTCTTCTCAACGCAAAAACTTGCTGCCCGGCTGAATTATTCGGTTCAGGTCAGTACGTGCATAAAACTTCTCGCCTCCTCATGTCGCTTCTCCGTTATAAAAGCATTTTTATATGTTAATCATACTACCCATAAAATTAGCGTTATATTCATCGTATAAATGTCTTTTTTTTATGCAAAGACTTGTCTTAAATTACGTAATCTAGCTGTGATAATTTATAATACCACTATTAACTATTCTACAAATTTAAACTATTAGATGAAGATTTATTATTAAATATTACTTTCCTCACGCTTAGTCTTATTTTTTGTCTAGTATTAAACATGAAAATTTAATTAAAAAGACAAATGAAATCTCAAAAGATTGAAATTCAGAATTTATAGTTTTGATATTATGTGAAAATTTGTATGAATACTCCCACATATTCTAAAGGTTTAAATTTAAATATTACAATAAACTGGCGATTGTGTAATGTCAAGAAATAATCTATACTGCAGTCCGCGCATGGTAATAATTAATTTTTGAAGAGAAAAAAAGAGCATGAATTTTAGAGAGAGAGAGAGAGAGAGAGAGAGAGATGCGTAACAACAGGAAGAGGCGAGAAAAGGCCCATAACGCCCCATGCACAAAATCGGGGCGCATCCCGGGTGTCGGAATCGAACGGAAGCTGCTAACGTGCGGAAAGCGCGAGACCACGAGCCCCCGAACCGGAACCCGAATCCGAACCCGAGCTTTGTCGAACCTACGCTTTCGATGAGATGAGATGAGAGTTTCGCTGTCTCCTATAAATTTTCAATCCCTTCCTCCTCTCGCACCAAACCAGCCAGACACACCAATTCTTCGATATTTTTAATCCCTGTTTTCGCCCTTTTCCGCGAGAGAAAAGAATAATAGAACCTGCCTCTCTCTCTCTCTCTCTCTCAAACCCACCCCCTCCACATTTGCATTACAATTACATTGCATTTCGCACGTCGCTCATACCCATTCTCTCTCTCTCTCTCTCTTTCTTTCTCTCTCTCTGTGTCTTGCTCGCGCAGTGCACAGACCAGAAAGAAGACCACTGCGCACAGACCAGGAGGAGACGGCAGAGGTAGGAGGAGGAGAGACCCGGAATAAAGCACATCGAGAAAAGCTCGGAAATTTGTAACGAAAAGGGAGGAGAGAGAGGGAAGGAAACAGAGAGAGTCATGGTGTCAACGAGGCGTAGTAGTGGATCTCTCTCGGGTAATAATGGGAAGCGATCTTCTTCCTCGGAAGACAAATCTCCGTCGCCGAAGCGTCAGAAGGTGATGAGGGGAGAACGGACCGTCGATTCTTGATTTCGACCCTGATTTTTTAACCTTTTCTTCTGCTTTTGCGTGGATGTAGTTTTTCTTTTTTTTTGGGCGTCAAGATGGATTTTTTTGGCGTCGCGGAGTGTGGATTTTTGGTGGGTCTCGCCCCTTCCCTCCCATCTAATTCGTTTCTTTCTTCTTGGTTGGAATTTCAGGAAGATAGCGGCGGCGCGTCGGACAGACCTATGCCGGCGGCGGACAATTCGAAGGAGCTGTGCTCGCCGGCGGCGCCGACTGATCCAGCGGAATGTGCGGATGGAGATGCGGCGGTCACTGGAGACGATTGCGTCAGCGCCGCCAAGGGGGAGGTGACGCCTGCCGTCGCGGTGGCGGCACCGATCCCCGAGGGTATGCCGTTCGCGTTCTTGATCGGCTTTGTCCATCTGATTGGGTCGTAAAAGCTCGTCTTTTTATGCTTCGTCTGTGGGGTTTTGTGTGTTTTTACTGGCAGGTACTTCGCCACTTGTGGTGGATAAGCATCGGAGTTCTTTCCCTTCTTGGAATTCATTCCAAAAACAGGGTCCGAGCTTCGAGTCTTCTACCCCGTGGTGCCGCCTGTTGTCACAATTGGGTCAGGTAATTGGAGCTCGAGATTGAACGCAGTGTTGACTTGTTTGGTTTCTTGTGATTTTTTTATTTTTATTTTTAATGTATTTCTTCCGGTTTAATGTGTGTTTTCATGGACTGCAGAATCCCAACGTTCCTATTAGCTGCCCTAGTTTCACAATTGGTGCTAGCAGACAGTGTAACTTCCCATTGAAGGACCAGACAATAAGCGGTATTCTTTGTAAGATAAAGCACAATCAGGTATCATTCGCTTGCTGGGCTCGAGTCATGGGGAACTACAGTTCTCTTTTATGTGTAGGAAGTGCCAATTTTTTGAATAGTACAGGAGGGTCTTTCCTTTAATTAGTGGGTCAAGTTTCAGTTACTTGCTCTATTGGGTTGGCTTAGTTCTATGTGGAGATGAAGCCTATAAAATGCACATGCAGTATCATTACTCACTATCTGTGGGCTTGACCAGCGAGAAGGCGCTGCTGTAGCCACACTAGAGACCACGGGTAGCAAGGGATTGGTTCAAGTAAATGGAACTGCTATCAAGAAGAACTCCAGTTGCACGCTAAACTCGGGGGATGAGATCGTGTTTGGCGCGATGGGGAACCATGCTTATGTATCCTTTTCTTTCATTTCATACTTGTCTAAACCTCTCGGTTCTGATGTTCTGGTTCTGCAACTCTGTCATCGCCATGGTTACTGCATTATGATTTCCCAGAAGTCAAGAAGAAGTCTCCTTATCATTTGAAGGAGATAATAAAATACGAAGATGAAGAATGAGAGGAACTCAGCAACTTTGCAGGTAAATTATCAACAAATAGTCGAAAGGTGGAAGCAGCAAAAAGGAGGGAGGATGGAAATCAAGAGAAGAGGAAGTGTGTATACAGAGAGAGAGAGAGAGAGAGAAGGGGGGGGGGGGTTAAAGAAAAGTAAAAAGTAAAAATAGCTGTGAGGTAGGAGAAAGAAATGGAGGGGGAGGGAGGTGAGTGCGAACTTGAGGAAAAAAGGAGAGAATGAGGGCAAGAGCAGAGTGAAGTTGGGTAATTGGAGTCTACTGAAGTGTCGTATTTATCATGAGGGTGAGGTTATTGCAGTCTCCATGAAGTATGAAGGAAACTAAAGTCCCAGCTTTCGGTAGATATTTGGAATGGTGCCAACCAAGACAAGAGATTATGTAATTAAAGTGCACAATCAAGAGTTTTCATGATGCATTCCTTCTCATTTTGGACACATGGATTCCCCTTTGACTTGGTTTTGGTCTTAAAATCATCTTTTGCCATTTACCTGGAGGACTTCTATATGTGGGGAAAAGAATCATTACCTTGACATTCTCTTGGAGAATTTCTATTGGACATTAAATCATCACCTTATTGTGGAATTGGAGGATTTCATGGAAAGCAACTTCTAATGTTATATTGCATTTTATCTATGACTGTCCACACTCTTTTATGATTATGTGTCATGCATTTTTTATGCATGGGATTTCCTTAATTTCTCTCCATCCAGATATTCCAGCAAATAGTATCTGATCCCACAGTTAAGGGCCCGGAGATGAAAAGCATGGGAAAACTTTTTCAACTTGAGCGGAGGTCAGGGGATCCTTCGGCTATGACTGGGGCTAGCATATTGGCATCCATTTCAAGCCTGAAGCAAGATATATCACGATGGAAGCCGCCTGGCACAGCTTCCATCAAAATCTATCAAGCACCTGAAGTCCCTGCTCATTCTGCAATTAATGATGGGATGGACATTGATGATGGCCTGGAAGGCAATTCGGCGCCGAATCTGGCAAGTGAGAAAGCAGCAGAAGATGGAGCAATGGGCAAGAGTCTTCCTGTTGACAGCAGCCAGGACGTTGGCACAGAGGCAGGCAATGTAAAAATCTCTGGGGTGACTCATTGGCTAAGGCCTTCCTTGAGGATGTTTGCTCTATCAACTAGTTGTAAGCTGAAATTGAGCAAAAGTATGTGTTAACAGGTATTCGAAGAATCGAGCGAATGGACAAGGGATTCACAACCAGCATCTACATCAGGCATGTCTTTACGTTGTGCAGTATTCAAACAAGAGGTTCATGCAGGAATCCTTGATGGCAGAGAGATAGAAGTTTCATTTGATAACTTTCCATACTACTTAAGGTGGGTACTTTTACCACTTATCACATCTGTTTCAGAAACAGAAAAGCAACTACTAGTTCTTGATGGTAAGAGACACGAGCACGTCAATGTGATTTTAGCAATGACGATACTCTTTGGAAATTGTCTGGCTGTCACTGGATGGAATTTGTTGGTTGCAGTGATAATTTTTGGTGATCAACACTAATCTGCATCCTGAATTTGAACTTGAATGATTACGAGTTTGTTCATTTGACCATGTCTACACCAAAAATCAATGCTATGAATGTGTCATATCATTTATGGGTTGAGAGAGTGCATTAGTTGGGTTCCCTGGGAGAAAATAATTTGACTGTCAAGTGTGACTTAGTGGGAAAAGGCTTATTTTAAGTGTTGTTTCTCATGTTTCTTTGTTGCAGTTCTGATTAAGAGGAGCTTGTGCTCTTGATGCTATTGGCCTATCAATAGTGCTCTTGGGATTATCTTTGCAAACTAATTTGCCTCTTTTTTTTTTTTTTAAATATCAATCTTTGCCACTAGACCTGCTTCTTCTTTTAAAACACAATGAGGAAGATAATGCCTCCACTTGCGACATGATGTTGTGTGATGGCATCTTTTTTTGCTATAAATAGATCTAACAATAGCATCTCATGAATGGTAAAGACTTACTTTGCCCTTGTGGTTGTTTTGTATTAGATCTGCTTGCTATGCCGAGCTGTCAACATTTAGAGAGTCATGGTCAGCTTGCTTAGTCCTGATATGGTTGATCATGGATTAAATATTTTGTGGTGCCTTTTCTTCGCAGTGAGAACACCAAGAATGTGTTAATTGCTGCTTCATTTATACATTTGAAGCACAGAGAACATGCTAAATATGCGTCAGACCTTCCAACAGTGAACCCAAGGATTTTGCTTTCAGGCCCTGCTGGTGCGTGATGTTTTTTCTTCCTCTATTGTGAACGAGATTTTTTTATTTGAGCAATTTCTGAGCTAATTTGAATTTCGAAACTGTCAATATTTTAATTGCAGGGTCCGAGATTTATCAGGAGATGTTGGCAAAAGCACTTGCAAATCACTTTGGTGCCAAATTGCTCGTATTTGACAGCCATTCGTTTTTGGGGGTAAGTGTTCTGCTTGTGCTTTTTTCAATGTTTTAACTTATACCCTATTGATTTTCGTGGACGCAGCCCTCTTTGGTGTATGTGAGAGTGAGGGAGGGAGAGACTATTTAAACAATCTCCAATCTTGGCTGTATAGGTTGAGGTCAATTATGTCACTGGTTGATTATGAATTTGTTGTAGGGCTTATCTTCCAAGGAAGCAGAGCTGTTAAAAGAAGGAATTAATGTTGACAAATCCTGCAACTGCCCAAAACAAAGCCCTCTTCCAGCTGACTTGGTCAAGGCAATTAATTTGCCAATTGGTGATGGCGATGCACCTAGCTCATCAAATGCTCCCTCTTCTTTTGTCCCAGATTCACAACCGAAGGTTGAGAATGATAATGTAGCTTCATCCTCTGGTGCATCCAAGAGTAATTCATTTAAATTAGGTATGCTAATTGAATTGATTATTAACAGCTATCTTTTGTCATTCATTCTAATTTTCCTCAATATGCAGTTCATATTTATGCATCTTACTTAACATGATGATTTAAAACTTGTAGGCGACAGGGTAAGGTTTGTTGGGTCAGCTTCTGGCTCCTTGTACCCATCCTCGTCATCAAGGTACCTCTATTATTGGCTACCCATGATTTTGTTCTTTAATCTCACGAAGATACCTTTATCAACATGTTTGTTTTGTTAATTCTCTCTACCATCATAGCCTTTCTAGATTGGAATGTGAAATGTGTCAGAAATAGGAAAACTTTGTAGAGCTTGTGTCATGCATTGACTTTCATGTTGCTCTCTGGAATAACTAATGAGAAGGGCTGAGATGCTAAATCTGAAATGAGTAGTGATAGTCTGGCAGAGTCCTGGGTGCATCTCTTGTTATAGCAAATGAGTTGTTTCTTTAGGACAAATAATTGCTTGCTGTTAGGATAAGACCAAATGATGGATTTCATATAGTGTATTGATGGTCATCCTTGTGTTTTCTATAGACGTATATGGTTAAGTGGGGAAGTAATGCGATGCTGCTTATCTCTAGCTTGTCAGGTGGTTTAGTGTGGGTGGGTGTGTAGCGTATTTAAGTTCTGGAAAATTGTTGTGCATGGAGATTCTGCAGAAATTGTTGCCATTGCTTTATTTTGGTGGAGTAACATCTGTCGCTCCTTCCCTGTGCATAATGACTTTATTTTTCTTGGTCCTTGTTCTGAATAGCTCATTTTTGTATTTTCACGATAACAGCAAAAGCACTGAAATCTCTGTGCATCGGGTTCATTTCTGATCAGCATTGACTTCTCTATGTTTCTGATATGCATTTTGTCTTTCTAGTTTTCATATTGATGGTGTGCCATGGAGCATTTCTTTGATCATGTTCTTTTGTGTTGTTTTTCTTGTATGACTTTGACAGGGGTCCGGCTTCTGGGAAATGTGGAAAGGTAGTGTTACTTTTTGAGGATAATCCCATGTCCAAAATTGGTGTGAGATTTGATAAATCTGTCTCTGAAGGAGTTGACCTTGGGGGTTCTTGTGAGGGAGGTCATGGATTCTTCTGTAATGGTATAATTTCTCTCTTTAAAGTTTTCTTCCGCTTAAAATTATCAGGCTGTTTTACTTCTCTAACCCTCTTCCTTTCATTGTTTGTTTGGTCCAGCAACTGATCTTCGTTTGGAGAGCTCCTGCAGTGAAGATTTAGACAAGCTACTAATTGACACATTGTTCGAGGTGGTTTCTCCTGTTCCCTATTTGAATTATTAATAGTTGATGGCCAGAATCTCTTTAGATTTTTATTTGTGTGTTCTTTTTGGTGTCAGGCTGTCTCCAGTGAGAGCAGAAATTCTCCTTTCATTTTGTTTATGAAAGATGCTGAGAAGTCTATTGCTGGGAACTCAGATGCATTCCCTACATTTAAAAGCAGAATTGAAAAGCTTCCCAATAATGTTGTTGTCATTGGTTCCCATACCCATACTGACAACCGCAAGGAGAAGGTAACCTTTTTTCTGGTTCTGAGAAATAATGCAATTTTTATTAAGGTGATTCTTCATTGTCGCTTGTTAAATCTGAGCATGATGCTTATTTGGATCTGATGCTTCCCATGGCTCTATAATAATTGGCTTTGGTTGTCGTTTCTGCAATCTTTCTCTCTGATGGTTTAGTCAACAGATGAGATATATGTTTAAATTCTTGTTCAAGTTGTAGTTGCATAGAGGATCATCAGTCTTTTCTCCACCTCCTTTTCGTTGATTTAATCTCTGATACAGAAGATGATATAATTTGTGCAGTTTGTTGTTCTTTATTCCTTTGTCCCTTTGCTGGAGGTTAACGCTTTTTTAAGCTAGCCTGGAATTTACACAAAAGTACATACCATATTCTGGCAGTGTTTGACTTGTTTTCTGGTGGCAGTCACATCCTGGTGGTCTTCTTTTCACAAAGTTTGGGAGCAATCAGACAGCTCTTCTTGATTTGGCCTTTCCGGTAATGATTTTCATTCTTCACCTTGTTTTACTGTCATACTTATTTTAATTCTTTGGGATTTAGGGCACTTATTCATTGTCTTCCCTGGGGACGTTGGCATCTATAGGTTCGTATAACATGCTTGTAGGTTGACTACACTGTCAATCTGAGCATGGTCTTCCTCATTTCCTGGTGATTCTATGCTTCATATTGTAATTTAGATCCGAAAGTTTTACTAGGTTGCTATTTACTCAAAATGAAGAGCAGTTGCTCTGTTCCTTTTTTTGAGCCATGATGTATTCATAAGTAGATACACTATTTCAGCATCAACTTTTATACTTACGTGTATTGGGTCATGACTTGCTGACATGCTATGGTGTCAGTTTTAACTTTTGTACTTATATGTAATGGGTCGTGACTTGCTGACGTGCTATGAGATGTTTATGGAATGCTTTTAACATCTGGGCCTTTGATTTTAAATATCACCACGATCTTGTGGCTGAGACAAAGACATAATAATCAAATGTCAAGACAGACAATATAACCATTCTGAATATTATATGTTGCGTGAAGAGGTTAAAACAGACAAGTTGATCAAGGATTAACTAAAATATGGATAATAATTGTGATGGACTCAGTTTTTCTGGTGGAATGCATCAACTCTTGCTTGACACATTTGTTTAGAAACATGAAGTATGTTTTTCTGCAGATGGTAGATGTTTGTACTATAGTGCCGCCTTGCATGTGCATTACACCATGCTTGAATTCTGTTCTCCACTTTATTCCTTATTCCTTCAGCCTAATGTTATTTCATATGACTTGTCGGACAAAGCGTATTTCTTTTTGTTCAGTTCTTTTTGCTCAAATAAATAAGACACAAATGAAACTTGCGGATATGGTGCTGACCTCATTTAATGGTCTCAGGATAGTTTTGGACGGCTTCATGACAGAGGAAAAGAAGTTCCAAAGGTGACAAAACTTCTTACAAAGCTCTTCCCCAACAAAGTTACAATCCACATGCCACAGGTATGACTCCCCTCTGGTGTATCTTGGATACTCGCTTCCAACTGCTTCAGTTAACATGAGTCTTGGAACTGCAATTACTGATTGCAGGATGAAGTGCTTCTTGCATCTTGGAAGCATCAGTTGGATCGAGATTCCGAGACCCTAAAGATCAAAGGGAATTTGAATAATTTGCGAACGGTGAGCAATTTTCACTCCTATTTTTCTAGATCACGGAGCATCTTGTGCCTGATTTTCTCATAGATGGTTTATGAAATATAATTTGAAGAGCCCGCCTTTTCCTTTTGATGGTCATTTTATGATAAATGGAGAGGTTTTCCAATCACAGCCATGTGTACGACATACATGCCTTGTAACAGTTTGTTCCCATTGTACGAGTTTCCTAGGATGTTGAAGAGGTTAAGCATTAGGGCAATCTTTTGATTTGTTGGCATTTTTAAGTTTGGCAGTCTTATGCAGCAGAGGAGATAATATCTTAGTTTGTAATTCTTATGTGCAGGTTCTTGGTCGATGTGGAATGGAATGTGAAGGACTTGATACAATATGCATCAAGGACCAAACACTTGCCGCTGAGAGTGTGTACTTTGCCATTAATCCATTTAAGTGAGGTTGCTCACTATGTTCTCTTTACATGGTGTTAAAATTTAAGTTTATACTGGCAGGTGCAGAAAAGGTCATTGGATGGGCTTTAAGCCATCATTTAATGCAGAATCCTGAATCTAATGCTGATTCACGCCTTGTTCTGTCCAGCGAGAGGTAAGGAATTGCTCGTTTCTCTGTCAGGATGCATGTTTTATTGGCTGCAATCTTCAGCTTAAAGTTAGTAACCATTTTGAAATGTTTGGCAGCATCCAGTATGGCATTGGGATCTTGCAGGCTATTCAGAATGAGTCTAAGAGCTTGAAAAAGTCACTCAAGGTTATCATAAATATTTGGATAACAAATTTTGTGTAGCAGGAAAACCTGTGTTAAGAATCACAAATCGTCTAACTGTGGGTCAGTTTTTTATCTGTACAGGATGTTGTAACTGAAAATGAATTTGAGAAAAGGCTTCTTGCTGATGTTATTCCCCCCAGTGACATAGGAGTCACATTTGATGACATAGGAGCTCTTGAAAATGTCAAAGATACATTGAAGGAGCTAGTCATGCTTCCTCTACAGAGGCCTGAACTTTTCTGCAAAGGGCAATTAACCAAGGTTCTGCTTTTCTCTATGAGCACTCAATTTGCTCCACTTGAAGTTTGGTTGTAATAACGAATTAACTGGTTCTTGCGCATGCTTTTTGGAGCTTTGGTATTCCTTTACATAAACTGCGTGCTATTGATGACTGATATGTCCATGTATATCAGCCATAATATACATACTGACTTACCTGCTTTAATCTTGTCCTTTTTTGGAGAAATTTAAAGATGTTCTGAAATGAGGCTACTATACAATGTGCAGAAACTTTCTGGTTTTCTATTTTCTGAGGCTATAAAGCCAGCACAATTATCTAGAAAAGTTGATCTGCTGGCAAGTTCTTCGATGCAGGATTCATCATGGTTAATAGACAGTTGAGGTAGCTAGGCACCTGATAAACAATCAGCTAGCAAGGTGAAATTGAGTATGTATTCATGGGGCAACAATCGGTCCCGATTGGCTGCCCTGCCTGGTGCAGCTGCAGTCCGGCTCACTTCCGCTGCATCTCACCCTGCATTGCTAGGCTTTCTTCATTTTCTTTTCTTTAGATTAATTAAGTTACCCCTCATCATTTGTACTCCTCTTATCGTTACCAGTTGTTCACTCATTTCAAGAATGCCGTATTGGCTTAAATTTTTGTTCAATATAAGAAAATTTGGCAACACTGGTTTTTGTTAGATTATACTGTTATAAGTTACCTGTTTTGAGAAAGATAACCTTTAAGCTGAATTTTGAGTTGAGATAATCTTGATCAAGATCTTTCGATGTGTTAGATTTATCTTTTTTTACCCCCTCTGAATAGCATAAATGAGGCAAATTGGTAGAGATGTTGCATGGGGTGGAGTTGGGGGAGGGTGTTGATGGTGATCCTGGCTTCGCTTAGCCCCACAGAGGACTTAGTGTGTTTTAGGCAGCTTTCCTCAGCCAAAAATTGCTGAGCATGCTTCAAGAAATGCTGGTGTCATTGTTCCAAGAAGAGCTAAAAGAGGGTCATTTCAAGTAAAATAGGGACACATGCACCCCTAAGAATGCAGTAATGTGCAAATATGAGAAGACATGAAAAAGAGACCGGTGTGGAAACGAGAAGACTTGAAACGACACTGGCCATATGTCAAAGAATTATCTAAACCAAAAAATTCAGATGGTTCAGGCTTCCTGAAAGAACAAAAAGCAGAAACTGGTTTTATGAGCTGCCTTTAAAAGTGGTGCTAGTTTTTCTTCATTTTAATTTCTAGTAATTGTCTCAACTTCGTTTTGAAAAAGCCTTTGTCTGATGTTCTAAGCAATCTTTAAGTGCCTCTGTAAATACGAGTTATTTGTGCTATGCTTTCGTGGTGGAGCTTGCTCTTAGTCTCGCTGTTACCTTTCTTGTCCAGCCTTGCAAGGGTATTCTTCTGTTTGGTCCCCCTGGAACAGGCAAGACTATGCTTGCAAAGGCTGTGGCTACTGAAGCTGGTGCAAATTTCATCAACATTTCCATGTCAAGTATCACATCCAAGGTCAATATTGGGGCTGATTTCTTGTGATCATTTGAAATTTGCGAAGATTTAACGTTGTTCTGTTGGACACTCCAACTCTTCTTTTCTTTGCAGTGGTTTGGTGAGGGCGAGAAGTATGTGAAAGCTGTTTTCTCACTTGCCAGTAAAATTTCCCCGAGTGTTGTATTTGTTGACGAAGTCAGTTTCTCTATTCTTTCTTTTGTTAGTTTAGTTTCCTACTAGTTGTGCTTCTCATAGTGTTTTGGTGGCTATAGGTTGATAGTATGTTGGGCCGGAGGGAGAACCCCGGGGAGCACGAGGCCATGCGCAAGATGAAAAATGAATTTATGGTCAACTGGGATGGCTTACGGACTAAAGATACAGAACGAGTACTGGTTCTTGCAGCCACAAATAGACCTTTTGACCTGGATGAGGCGGTCATCCGCAGGCTGCCTCGCCGGTGAGTGTTGCCATGACTTCTTTTTATGGACACATGAATTGCAATTGTTACTTTCCTTTCCAAGTGGGCCTTCATATTTCCCAAAGTCAGATGCTGAGTTTTCGTCATTACTGCAGATTGATGGTAAATCTTCCAGATGCTCCAAATAGAGCAAAAATTTTGAAAGTTATACTGGCAAAGGAAGACTTATCTCCAGATGTTGAGTTGGATGGAATTGCAAGCATGACAGATGGTTACTCAGGAAGTGACCTTAAGGTGACACCTTGAATCTTTACTCAAAACTGTTCACTAGTGGAGAATTTATTCTCACCTGTTACTGTCTTATCGCAGAATTTATGTGTAACTGCGGCGCACAGGCCCATTAAAGAGATACTGGAAAAGGAGAAAAAGGTCCATGTCTTCCCATAATTTGATAGGGCGTCTTTACTCATACTTCGATTATGGCTGATAATATGTGCAATTCATGGCAGGAGCATGCTGCAGCTCTAGCAGAAGGCAAACCTGCTCCAGCTTTGAGAGGGAGTGCTGATATACGGCCTCTCAATATGGATGATTTCAAATATGCACATGAACGGGTAAAACGATTTGAAAATGACATATCTGAAATGTAGCACTTTTTCTCACCATAGGATCGTCCTCAAACCTAGAGCTAATTTACAACTTAATAGCATTTCATTTTCTTTATTGTTGGTGAAGCTTCAATTGATTTCGTATCTTTGTTGTTAACATGGGAACAGGTATGTGCGAGCGTATCATCCGAGTCTGTAAACATGACCGAGCTTCTGCAGTGGAATGAACTCTACGGTGAAGGTGGTTCGAGAAGAAAAAAGGCGCTCAGCTATTTCATGTGACGTATTATTGTTCACTAATTCACAGTTACAATTTTTGACCCGCTGCTTGTCCTCCTAAAGCTGCTGCGTAAGTAATCCATTTTGTTTTTGTAACCTGGGAAGCCCCCATAGGTTGTTTTAGTTTCTCGTAATGTTTTCTTGTCAAGTTTTTTATTTCTATTTTTATTTCATTTTTCTTGGATTGTTGGTATAAAAGGGAGGGAGGGAGAGAGAGAGGAAAGCCTCCAATAGCTTTTAATTTGGCTCCGTATTTTATCTGTCCTCTTTTGCTTTCTATTCTGCTCTTAGGTTTTGCTGATTCTCATATAAGTTGAACTGTTGTTCATCTCTTTTAGGTGAAGCCCTTTCTGTCACTATGTTAATAGTGGTCAGATAAGATCTCTCTCTCTCCCTCTCCCTCTCTCTCTCTCTCTCTCTCTCTCTCCCTCTCTCTCTCTCTCTCGGGGGCGCAAAAACGCACTTGCATATGCGCACTCAGAACAATAGAAGTGTATGTAGCAAGAAGGTTGGAAAGGATTAAGAAAACGGGAATCGTCACATTTCATGATCTTGAAAAGAAAATCACTGTTTTTATTCAAATCAGGGTCATCTATGGACTTGTCAATTCAAACTTTTAGGTGTCATGAACCCACAGCCACCTTGGTTCCGTAGCTAAGTGGAAATCTTTCCATCTCCGTCTTCATCAAGAGTCTGGTGAGAATGTTGGAGTTCAGAGGCAAAAGAAAACTGGATGGTCTTTGTCAAAGTGAACATAGGAAGAAAAGGAAGAGGGGTTCGAATAATTGTTGCGACAATCATATACAAATGATTAGGCTCCCTCAAGCAGTATGAGTAATCCTTCCATGTACGGTACTTCAGCAATTCACAAGTAATCATATGTTGTCAAAGAGGAGAATTGCAATGAACATACTAGGGTTCTTTTTGTTTCGTGGAAAATGGGCCATTTCCGAAAGATATTTTCCTGAAGTCATTTTCCTAGAAAATGACAATATTTTCTAAGTATTCGATTAAAACCCGAAAATGTTTCGGAAAATATTTTTAGGTGTTCTAAGGAAAATATTTTCCAAGACTTTACCAATTAGGCGTGCATTACTTATTGACTTATAAATCCATCAAATATGAACTTGCCTTTAAATTCAAGCAAACTTGCTTTATATCTTTGTTCCTTTATTGTTATCAAACGCTCATTTATTCTAAATAATATTTATATGGATTTTAAAAGGAAGCAAAGGAGAAAAGAAGCAAAACATGTATAGCCCTAATGAGAATCTTTCAGTTGAGACGTCTTTTATGTTCCAATAAACAAAAGGGAAAAAGAAAGACGTCTTTTATGTTCCAATAAACAAAAGGGAAAAAGCCACGAAAAATCCCGAACTTTGCCTAAAGTGGCACATTTACCCCAAACTTTTTTTTGTGATGTGAAAAACCCCGAACTTTGCTAACCGTGATACATTTATCCCAAACTTTTTTTTGTGACACAAAAACCCCGAACTTTGTTATGTGACACATTTACCCCAAAATTATAGGGCATTTTGGTCTTTTCATTTTTAAAAATTTTTTCATTTTTTTCTTCTCTCTTCCCTCCGCCGGCGTCCGGCGCCGGCGAGGGTCACCCTCGCCGGCGC
The DNA here is from genome assembly GCA_016097605.1 of Eucalyptus guilfoylei. Classification (NCBI taxonomy): domain Eukaryota; kingdom Viridiplantae; phylum Streptophyta; class Magnoliopsida; order Myrtales; family Myrtaceae; genus Eucalyptus; species Eucalyptus guilfoylei. The sequence continues at coordinate 39,919,645 of CM027861.1, forward strand.
GGGCTAGGGCGGTCCTCGCGGCGTCGGGCGAGGGCCGCCCTCGCCGCGTCGGGCGAGGTGTCCCCGCCCTCGCGCGTCGGGCGAGGGTGTCCCCGCCCTCGCTGCGTCGGGCGAGGGTGTCCTCGCCGCGTCCGGGGCGAGGATGACCCTCGCAGATCCGGCGAGGAGGCCCTCGCGACACCGGCGAGGAGGGCCGCCGGCGAGGGCCGCCCCGACACCGGCGAGGGCCGCCGCGCCCAACGCCGGCGAGGGCGACCTCGCCGGACGCCGGCTTCCCTCCGCCGGCCATGGTGGGCCGGCGGAGGGAAGAAGAAGAAAAAAAAAAAAAAAAAAGAAAAAGGAAAAAAAAAGAAAAAAGACAAAAATGCCCTTGATAGGGTAAATGTGTCACGGTTTGAAAATTTTGGGGTTTTTTACATCACAAAAAAAGTTTGGGGTAAATGTGTCACTTTGGGCAAAGTTCGGGGTTTTTCGTGGCTTTTTCCCTAAACAAAATAAAAAAGAAGCAAAACATATAGAGCCCTTTGCTTGAGCAATGGTTCATTCTGGCATTGGCTGATGACTAGCCAAGAAAGAAAGAAGATGGAAAACAAAGAAAAGAAAAAAAAAAAGGAGAAAGAAAAAAAGAAAAAAAGAAATAGAAAAGAAAAATAAAATTAAAAATAATTCAAATTAAAAAAGAAAAAGAAAATTAAAAAAATAATTCAAATAAAAAAAGAAAAGAAGAAGAAGAAGAAGAAATGGGAGGAGGAAGTGAGGATTTGTAGAGGTATGAGATAAGAGAGATCAAGAGAGAAAATGTTTTCCACTAATTTAGAAGACTTTTTTCTTTTCATGGAAAATATTTTTCCCAATGAATTCATTTTTTGTGAAACGAATGCCGGAAAATCCGGAAAACGTTTTCCCGAAAATTATTTTTCGTGAAACGAACGGAGCCTAGGTTTACATGCTAGCGAAAAGGAGATTTGCTTGTGTTCTAATTCATACGGCCTTGATGAATAGGAGTAAAACCATGAACGGGCACTAGAAATTTCCATGGCTACCGTCCTAGAAGATCATATGTAAGAAAAGGCCCCCCCCCCCCTTTTTTTTCTAATTATTATGGGTGCGTTTGTGTGGGGAAAAGGATTTTTGGGAATTGATTTTTTAGATTTTCAATCGTTGGGTTCACGGAAAATGATTAGTTAAATCGAAAATACTTTTCAGTCAATGAAAATATTCATGCTTAAATTTAGGAAGTGAATTCCTAGGAGGTGTAAACACTTTATAGAATTGTTCATCTTGAACAATTTAATATTAATTAACCACTGGGGTTTGCCCTAGTGATCATCCTTCCAACTTGGAAGGGGGAGATGGTGGGTTCAATTCCCACCTTCTTGGGGGTTGGGGTGGGGATGATTTAGTTTCAGGAGTGGGTTTCAACTCTCACGTCTTGCAAGGAGGAAAGGCAAAGAGTCCGAGAGTGAGTGTTAGGGTAGAAATAGAATAGGACTAACAAAATATATATATATATATATATTAATTTAATTTAATTTTTTCTTTTTCCTTTTTTTTGGCCAATCACCAGTCACAAGACTTCAATCTCATAGGCCCATGCTTGTATTTGGTGATCGGTCATTATCGAGGCTCTACAACCAATAAAGAGGAAGAAAAAAGAAAAGGGAAATAAAGAAATTAAAAATTAATTTAAAATTTTGATTTATTTTTGCAGTAATATCCTAAAAAATTCGGGAAAATCTCAAATAAGACTCTAAAGTGGTTTCATTTTCTCAAAAGAGAACATGAAGTGGAATCTATCTCAAATAGGGCCCGAAAGTACTCATTTAGTCTAAAAAAAGGACTCGACTTGCCGGTCAACAAACTGATGCATTTTCGATGTGTATTCGGTGACTCCGATCTAAGGTATTTTTGACAAAAAAATATTCTCTTTTTGTTTACCTTCTCCTGTTCATCTTCTTCTTGATCTACCCATGGTTGTCCTTGTTCATTGTCTTCTTCGTCAATGTTGAAGATAAGGCATTGCCCAAATCAAGATAATCGGAAGTGGGGAAGGGCCAACGAAGGTCGCAGGACCGGCGTGGGTCGGCCTTGCCTGAGGCCAGCGAGGGCTCAACGCCCATCGTCGACAGTAGGCATTGGCAGCAGGTGAGGGCTTGTAGGCCCTTGCCTGCCGTTAAGCCCTCGCCCGCCCTTACTAGTGGTTGGCGAGGTCGGCGAGCCCTTGCTGGCCTCGCCAAACTCATTGAGGACGAAACCGTCCTACAATGGCGTCTTCTTCTTCTTCTTCCTCCTCTTCATCTCCACTTACTTTGCACGGAGCGACCTGGACGTGCTCCTGAAGCTCAAAACCGCCATGGTCGGGCCTCCCTCCGCCGCCATTGGCGGTTGGGTTGACTCCTCCTCCTCCTTGTCGCTGCCCTTTCCACATTGCTCCTTCACCGGAGTCACGTGCGACGCCGGCTCATGGGTTGTCTCTCTCAACATCACATCCATCGGCCTCTCAGGCTACATCCCATATGAAATCGGCCTTCTCCACAACCTCGTCAACCTCACGCTCGCCATCGACAACCTCATCGAGACCCACCTACCGGAGCTCGTCTGCCGCACCTCCCTCCGGTTCCTCAACCTCTTTGGGATCTTCCCTAGAAAATTCCTGCGGGCGATAACCCAACTCGAAGAACTCGACTTGGCAATGACAAGTTCACAAGGCCGCTGCCGCTGGAGGTGCAGGCTGAAGAAGCTGAAGTGGCTCGATCTCGCCAGCAATTACTTCACTGGCGAGATACTAGAGGTCTGCTTGCAGATGGACAAGATGAACAGGGGAAAAGGAAAACAAAATTGGAATATTTTTTGGACGAAAATACCCTGATTAGGTCATTGGAATACGCATAAGAAATGCATCAGTTCAGCGGCCAGCGAGTTAGATCTTTTTTTGAGACTAAATCACTACTTTGGGTTCTTATTTAAGATAGACTCCACTTCGGTCATTGTTTGAGAAAAATGAAGCCATTTCGGGTTCTTCTTGAGATTTTCCAAAAATCTCAAACCTAAGACACCTATGACAAATTTATCCCAAATTAATTTTTTGATCATCAAAAACTTCAAAGTGTATCAAATTTATCCCAAACTAGTATACTTGTGACAAATTTATTATACGTTATTTTTCGTTAAATTCTATTGTTATATTTACTAAGTTGAATGATACGTGATAATTGATGATGTACTAATTTGCGATTTTATTTTCCGTTTGTCATAGTTATTTTTTGTGGTATTAATTTAATTTAATAGAGGGTATATTTGTCATAAATGTATCAATTTAGGGTTTTTAACGGTTGAATAAATTAATTTATGGTAAATTTATCACAAATATACCAATTTATGGGGTTTTTTTTTTTATCGGTTGGGATAAATTTTTCACATGTGTACCAGGTTTGGAGTTTTTCATGATTAAAAAATTAATTTGGTGTAAATTTGTCGCAAAGTATCAATTTAAGGTTTTTCAGGATATTAATCCTTTATTTTTTTAGCCATGAGACTGAAATTACTTTAATAGAAAACTATTTAAACGTTTTCAATCACATATCATCAAACAAATGATAACTATTCATTTTTTGAAAAATGATTTCTCAATATTTTCTTTTCTTATGAAGTTTTCTTTTAAATAAATGCATCCTAAATATTTGGAAATAACAAACTATTAAAACGTTTTCGATCACATATCATCAAACAAATGATAAATATTCATTTTCTGAAAAATGATTTCTCAATATTTTATTTTCTTATGAAGTTTTCTTTTAAATAAATGCATCCTAAATATTTGGAAATAACAAAATTATGCCTGAGTTGCCAGAATCAACACAGAGAAAGTGCCTCGTCCATGACGTTCGTCGAATCTATCAAGCTCATTCACAATTCAATGCATGCCACGCAACACAGCTAGGCAAGCTAAATAAGGCATATATGCAAATCAAAAGCTGAGGTAAGCATATTTGGCAAGCTCAACACTAACACCATCATAGTTTCAACGCGCACCTGCATGTACTTGGAGAAATTCCTCGACAAATGGTTAATGTCCTAAGTACTACAACTAGTACAATACAAGCCCTTTGGCACGGTTGTCGCTACATCTTTTCCCTAACAGGGAACGCCCCAAAACTTACAGCCTCTATGGAATTGGGAACTAGAACCCAAGCTCCCGTTTTAGTACAATGAGATCTCAAGCTTCCACGGGATGACCAGGAAACCATGGAAGTCCTGGCTGAATGCATTGTCTCGAGTTAGGAACTGGAACAATTGGTCCGAGGAAAATACGCCACAAGTCGAGTATGATTGTCACCAGCATCGCAGCACCCAAAGCATCGACGGCTACCCTCGGCAGGTCCCAAGGACTGCCTGGCTTCTCATCAATCCTGCAGGCGCAAGTTTATTTTCAGCCAACGAACCTTGTAGGAGCTCCAATGAGTGACCAACTACAAAACGTATGACAAGTAAAGACAAAGCTATGACTTCTACATCCTCTTCCATATTCTACAGTTCTTCCACTCCATTTCAATAAGAAAAAAGGGGAAAAAAAGAGGGTGCAATTGTAGTTTACTAGTGAGGAGGAGCATTATTCCTTTTAACTTAGATATATGAAACATAATGTATGAAAAACAACCACATAATCAAATAGATGCCTTTGACCAAAAAAATAAAAAGATCTAACACATGCCAGAGAACATGAAGAAAATGGAGCGTACAGTGCCGATCAGCCTTGCCAGAATTTATGGCTCGTTAACCAGATAATGTTTTCATCTGGTTAGATGATTGCATCCATTGCCTTCATTCTGGCAGATGGTTTCACAAAGTTGAAAGCATGATACTGATCATTGTTGTTATTTATCAATGAAATCACTGTCAGAGTTGATAAACTACAGGCCATGCATTTATGCAAGCCGGAACCTATAATTCTCTCAGTTACCATTTTAAATTCATACTAGGACGAGTTTGTATCTATCACTATTCACATGATTGTGCAGCCCTGATGTGTGCATGTTGCTGCTGAATCATACACTCTATGAAACAGAGAGGATAAGAATTCATAGAACAGGTGTTGGGCACATAAAGTTCTCACCTCAGAAACATTGGAAAGCTCACAATAAAGTATATGGCATAAAACAAGGACCCCACTGTATACATGGATGCCCGGTCTACAAATTCATAATAAGGAAACTGCAAAAATTGAATGAAACAAATTAGTTTAGCATAATCCCTTCAATATCATATGAGTATTTAAGCATCTGCAATTAGCTAAATGAAATAGAGACATTGCTACGTAAAGTGTCTTGGGCATGTTTTGCAGCAAAGACGTGCCTCGCACAAAAGGAAAGAACAATTTCAAATGTTCCATGCAAAGTTGAAAGCTTGCAAAAATTTGTGATGTGACATTGCAGGCAGAAAGATATTATTGAAACTACGAAAGCGTGCTGAGCAATATATGTTGAAGAAGAAATGAATCAGCATTTATCGGGGATATTACAAAACAGATAACAAATGATATTCTTAATCTAATAAAATTCCATTTAAAGGTTGACTGAATATGTCAAATTAACTGATTCTATTCATGATTAGGCCGCGGATAAAGGAAATTGGCAAGAATAAGCAGTCTTGGAGACAATGCAATGACAAATATGCACCACTCCAGTTCAAACAGGCAATAAAATCAGCATGTCATCCATATAAAAAGGAATTGGACATAATAGTATGGATAGTTAAACAACTGGTGAGGACATACATTAGAAATAGCCAGAGTCTCCAGGTATGCTATGAAATAGGAAAGAGCCAGAATCCATGCTGCCTCAGTAACCCACCGGACTTTTTCAGGCAAGTCAGCAATAGCATGCCTTAGGCGGCGGAGGGTCATGTTTGACGTAACATGGTAAAATAAAAAGCAAACATGAGTCAGGAGGAAGGTAGTATGCGGTACCTGCACCAAAAAATTAACCAGACTGCATGATAAGCAACCGACAGATGATTAAGAAAGGCGTAACTAGTCAACGTCTCAAATTTATGGCTCACATTATTCATTTTCCATGATGGAAATGTATAAGAAGCTCCCAAAACTGTGAAGAAGTAGTGCGTCCAAAAGTAATTCCCAACGTAACTAAAGATTATTATCCAGAGACTCGCCTGCCAAAGCATGGTTAAGTGTCAGGGTGGAAGAGCAGCTCTTACTGGAGATCCTAATATCAAGCTAAATGATGTCCACAAAAAGGCCAGCTTCGTAACGTAGTGGATGAGTAAAATGTCACATGTACAGTCATCTTTAACTCAAAAAGAAGAGATACTGCATTTACCAGGATGATTCTTACTTTAGGCAAATAACATAAACATGGAATCTATCCATAAACAATTCAGGTTTGACTTGTTCTCTATAATTGCAAATCCAAAATGCAATCTGAACAGTGATCCAACATTACTTCCATCAGACCAACTCAACATATTTTTCCTAGACACAAAGTAGAAGTAGCTAGCAGACTCTGCACATCATGCATGAATTAACAAGGCAACATGTGAAACAAAGCTGTTCTAGGCACTTCATCACCAAAATGTGTGATCCGTCAGTGGTATACCCTAAAATTGATGTTCCAAACGTAGATGAGCAATATATATCATGGAAGTAGCTTCCGGAGCATTAAGAATATGGATACTTGTGCCCCTAAAAGTACTTGCCTTGACCCAATAGCGATCCTTCCAGCACATACTGCTATCCGCCTGCACAAGTACGAGAATTTAAGAACATTCCATATCAAAAGAAAGTTCTAGCACCTCAGGATCATATCTAATACTATTTATGATGAGCAAATTAATCTTTTTCCTTTCTTGCAGAAAGCAAATTCCAGTTTAACACCTTTTTTAGACTTAAAACTGAGAACACAATCAGAGTTTCAAGCAATGGCTTATGCAGAATTCAGGAGATCCACAGCATTGAGCATACATGAAAATCCATACCAGTGTTTAAGGGATGATTTCATTCAAGTGACATGTAAGCCCATTAAGAAAGTCAACAAACATACCTGCCCGACAGCCACCATTGGTATCAGGAATGCGGGAACTGCTGACACCAACCCCAGAAGCAAGTACTCTAACTCTGTAAAGCTCTGCCATTCGATGCAAGGAGAAAATCATACAGTTACTTAGACTGAGTATATGCTCTTCAGTCAAGCATGTGCATTTTTATTTATTTTTCGGAAATTTCTGCCTGGAGGTTATGTGAAATGCAAGATAAGAGCTGCAATGTATCACCCTATCGATTCTTTATTACTTTAACATTCAGTTTGGATGAAACGATTAGAAGGGATGAGAAAGAATATAAAATGATCATGGGTTTGGATGGAATGGTGAAGATGTAGGGAGAAGGATTAGGAAAATCAGTGCAGCCAGTTTTATGTAGTTTCTAAATTCCTCCTAACATCTATGGAGGGACTCAGAGGGATTCACACAACATATAAAGAAAATTCTCTTTTTCTCCATAAGTACCCTTATTCTATCTGAAATTTCAAAATCATAAAAAAGATATCAAGGTTCCTTTTGCATACATTTCTGTTCTTTTCCCTCATCAACATCCAAACAAAATTTTAGTTCAAACTTTCTATTTCATTTCTGTTCGTTTCTCTTATAACTATCCAAATTCTTTCTATTCCCTCCTAATCACTCCATCCAAACTGACTGTAGAAGTGGATGAATTCACCGCAAACTTGTCTTCATGACTTCCATCACTCTCCAACCCTTCCCCCCCTCCCTTCCCCCACAGAAAAGACAAAGACAAAGGGAATGATCGAAAGGTCTCTTGCAAAGCTGATGCATCACCATATCACTCCTCCGTCGACACCAACATGAAGGAGAGAGGAATACATGGGTGATTACTCCTTCCTAGAACGAAATCAGATGCTCGATTCACTCCTTAACTTACGTAAAAACACCTGCTTTTGTTTTCGCCAGTTCTGTCAATGCACCATCTTTTTTTGATTTTCCCCCCTTCGTCGATGAAATAAGTTATCCAGCTCAGCTTCAGACTGACACTAAAGGGACAAACTTGACGCGAGATGGGAAAGTCCGAATGCCTCCCGGAAAACTGGACACTCACGAATCACGAACCAAAAACCACTCGAGCAAACCAAAACCCACAACAGCTAATGCAAACGAATACGAAATTCGGCAAAGAGAAAGACAAAAAAAATTCAAACTTGGGTCGCGAAGGATCGAGACGGACCTCGTAGAGCTTGTAAGGAACGACGATGCCGAGCGCGAGAGTGAGCCAGAACGGCGTGTAGAAGAGAAAGAAGAGCTCCCCCCATCTCTTGCTCGGGTTGGGAGCGAGCCACAAGCTCGAGCTCGGCGACCGCGGAGGCGGAGGCGGAGGAGAAGAAGCCGATTTCGTGCCGCCTGCGCATCCGGCGCGAAACGAAGAGGAAGCATAAACCTCAGCGTCGGAGGTCGATCGGAGGGAATGGCCAAAGAGACAAAGAGAATGAGTTCGACGGAGACGAGGAGATTATTACCGGAGGACATGGCGAGGCGTCCGTGTCGTCGTCGAGAGTGAGGTGTCGCCGCCGTCAGTCGCTGGTGGAGCTGCGGGTGAAGTGAGGTGAGGTGAGGTGAGGTGGGCCTTGATGCTGCCGGAGTGCCAGCCCACGCCCCCCACGTGGTTGTTGAATCTTTTTGTCGTACTATACGGAATTTAAAATAGAAAATATCACAAATGGCCCATTCCTATACTATTATTTAATATGCATTTGGTGTGAAACTTTCGACGCTCGATTTGGTCCGAACTATTGATAAATATCCGATTTAGCGCGAACTTTTAACTTTCATTTCGATTTGGTCCCGAACTATTGATAAAGGCTTCGATTTGATCTCTAACTTTCGATCATTTCGATTTGGTTCATTTGAATTATTGATAAATGTCCAATTTAGTCTTCATTACTATTTTTTTTTTTTTTTTTTTTTGCTTCTTCTCTCTTCCTCCGCCGGCTCGGTGGAGGGAAGCCGGTGTTCGGCAAGAGAAGAAGCAAAAAAAAAAAAAAAAAAACAGGAAAAAGAAAAAGAAAAACAGTAACGAATGACTAAATCGGACATTTATCAATAGTTCAGGGATCAAATTGAGCCGATCGAAAGTTCAAGGACCAAATCGGACATCGATCGAAAGTTCAGGGACCAAATCAGACATTTATCAATAGTTCATGGACCAAATTGAGCCGATCGAAAGTTCAGGGACCAAATCGGATATTTATCAATAGTTCAGAGACCAAATTGAGCCGATCGAAAGTTCAGGGACCAAATTGCACATTAAGTAATAGTATAGGGACCATTTGTGACATTTTCCCAATTTAAAATGGAAAAACAAAGACAACATTACAGCAATCTAATAAGATGCTCTTTTTGATACTCGACTTTCGAGATATTGAGCGAGGATATAATAAAGAAATCGGGAAATGGTAAAAATTATCGTGTTTGGTGAGATCTCTTGCAATATTAAAAAACAATGTGAATATATCATATGGCGACTTTTCAAAGTAAATAGTCACGTGAACAAGGGGGCCCGTGTAAATAGTTAAGATAATTATTGACTAAATTCTAAAATATCCAGCTTTTTAAGTTTAAAGGTGCCTTTGGCAACTGCTCTCTCAAAGCCTAGCGTAAAGGCCTTTGAGCCAAATATTTAGTGTTTGGTAATTTTTTTTTCACTTGCATTTGCCAAATGCAAGCCTTTGGCTTTGTTGGCATGCTGGCCTTCAAGGCTTGTGAAAATATTCTCTCGAAATTGTCCTAGAACCCCCTATAAATGTTCATCATCTTCATCTTCTTCCCTTTCCCTAAACTGAGCACGACCAGTGGTTGCCGACGATGGGTAGGCGGTTCAGCGAAGGGCAAGTGGTGCGACAAAGGGCAGGTGGTCCGACTAGGGTCTTGCGATCCTTCAACAAGGGTTGCCGCTCAGAGGACGCGGGGCAATGAGGGTTACGACGACCCAGATCTAGTTGCAGCAACCAAATCGCATAGCCCCGCGGAGGTCACGGCACGGTAGGTCGCACTGACCGTCCAGCGAGGGTCGCCACAACTCGGATCTCGCGATTTGATTGCGATCTGATGCGTGATGGGGTGAGTGATTCCAGAAAAATGATCCACTGAAGCACATAATGCCCAATTTCTTTCTTGGCTTGGATAAGCATCGATGGTTTTGAGTAGGTCGACGGAGCTATGTTGGATGCTCCCGCATCACGATCCAGGTCGCAGTGACCCTCATTGCACTGCGTCCCCGCATGGCGACCCTAGCCGAACGCTTGCCCTTCACCATACCGCCTGCCCCTCACTGGACCGCCTACCCTTCGTCGGCGACTATTAGCTCTTCGCCGGTAGTTGCCGGCCAACTCTCCTTTTTTTTTTTTTTCTTTTTTTAATAACAAAAGTCTTTTGCAAATCTTGGAAGGGTGAGGTGGGAAGTTCAAATCCCCATATTCTCAGGAGGGATTGGAGTTAGGATGATTTCATTTCAAGCGTGGGTTTCAACTCCCACGCCCTACAAGGAGGCATGGCAAAAGTCTGAGAGTGAATGGTAAAGTAAGATTAGAGTAGGACTGACAAAAAAAAAAGTTTAATTTGTCAAAACACTATTTTGCTCAAAGGTACTTAATAATGAATTTTCACAAATACGATTTACCAAACACAATTTGCATTTTGAAAAACTCTTTTAATTCAAAAGTTTTTGCATTTTCTCAAAGACTTTCCCCAAAAGCCTTCCCAAATGCACCATAAATATTAGTCTCTCTTTTTCATAGCTATTCAAATGCTTTCCTAAGTTAATCTATTTTTTAAAAATCCCCCATTTTTTAGGTCGCATGTGCGGGTGCTCTTTTGCTAGCATTGTTAAAATTATTGAAAAGAGAGAGAGAGATCCATCCAGCTATAATTTAACATTTTATTGGTGCTCAAAGCCTGACGATCTGAAATCCCTTGGACAGTTTTGGTTTGAGCTGAATTTCTTCGCCCTTGAACCCTGATCTGTATCTTTGATCGTGTTGAAGTCATTGTGGATCTGTCAAGTCCGTTGCTGCACGATAGTTTTGTGGTGGCATCATTCTTGAAGCTGCTGTTTCTTTTTGGTTCTGGCTGTGCACATTTACTGAAGGGAGATGTCCTGGAAGACCCTGCAAAATGAGCCAAGGAATGATATGTACATGATGGCCGTTGACTGGGAAGATGCCCCTAATCGAACCTGACTGAGAGTCGTCTCCTGATTAGTTGATTTTGATGACCTGCATTTTACAGGTACGCCAATGGCGAGAAGCTCTCTCCGCCATCTTTGCCATCGGAGCTGAACGAAAATCGCAGGGAGGCATGGCAGCGGCTGCGTCGACTTGGCTGTCGGAATGAAAAGCCGTGGAGTGTATGGAAAGAAAATCCCGGCGGGACCATCCTTTTTGTTGCCGAGTCGAGGATTCCCTCGCCCTCAAGTATGCAGAACTAAGCGGGTAGGTGGTTTGATGACTCTTTCATGGAGAAGATCATGGAGACGACTGTCTGTTGCGGTCGCCGGTGGGGAAAGCCCCTTCAGCCTTTGCAGGCACGATATTTCGTCATCCGGGAGTGACTAACCAAGCTCACTTTGCTGGATTTATCCGGCTTTACAGGCATTTATGTTCTATGGTGTTCGATCTAGTGCATGTAGAGGAATACTCGGGAAATGATATCGGTGTATACCGTTGGATATTTATCTTTCGAAATTGAAAATCTCTCTCGACACATACTTAAATTTTTAGATACATGAATGTTCTTTTGTTAGTACTGTTAAAGAATAATACGGATTTGAGAGTGAAGCTCGTTATTAGAGGCGAGGATAGATTGTATTAGGGATTTTTATGATCTCTCGAGGGACCGATTCATCATACTAAAAATGTGACAACCCAGTATTTTTTATCGTAATTCCTATACAAAATATCATACTTCATCAATCAACAATCAAGATTTATTGTTTTTGCGATTTATTGATCACCCCAAATTTTCAAGAATCGGATTCTCGAGGATTCCAGAAATGCTTGGACTCGAGGAGATGACGGTGAAGTCAACTCATCATCGTCGAATGCGCACTAAAATTCCCATAATGAAAATTTGTCATCTTTGTCCCGGCAGCCGAGCTAAGGGACTCGAGTGTAAGTATAACGTGAAACTATACGATGTAGATATCAAAATACAATGGGGCCAACAAAACCAAGAGAACCTAATGGTTAAAGAAAAGATGCCCAAACTTGTCGCCTCACGGAGCCTCGTTGGCCATTGCGGGGTAAGGATGTCCAAAAGGAAGAAGAGAAAAAAAGAAAAAGAAAAAAAATAATTAATTAAAAAATTCGAAAAATAAAAAAATATTATTTAAAAATTGCCACTTCAAGTATTCGTCAGACAGCTAGCATCGGTTGGCATTCACGTCATCGTTGACTGGTCAAATTTGACCAAATGGACTGAATTAACACAATTGTAAAATGTTTAGAACTGAATTGGCCAAAAAAAGCTTATGATTGAATTGACACTATTGCAATAAGTTTATGATTTTTTTGGTAATTCTTCCACCATCTTGCCGGATGATAATAGCCCTAGGCTTCATGACTTGGTTGACATTGATCTTGACGTTGAGCCTCTGGCCTTTGGAGTCATGGCTATTCTTGGTGCTGTCGGTGTGACAGCCCAAGCGACGGTGCGCGGGAAGGAGGGATGGCAATGCGTCCGCGCCTCGGTTTCGAACGTGCGCAAGGAAGGGGAAGGGGTCCTTTCTAGTCCCACATCGCTTAGGGGGAGTCCTGAGCTAGTTTATGAAGGATTTGGTCTCTCTAATCTGTGTAACGCGTTTCACTTTCGCTGCACTAAAAACAAAGCCGTGAGGGAGGGCGGGCTGGTGGGCCGCGCCTCCAAAGCGGACAATATTATGGCTTGGGAGAGGGCGGGCCGATGGGCCTCGCTGTGCTCCTAAAGGGTGGAGAGTGTGACAGCCCAAGTGACGGTTCGCGGGGATGAGAGATGGCAGTGCATTTGCGCCTTGGTCCCCGAACGTGCGCAAGGAAGGGGAAGGGGCCCCTCTTTAGTCCCACATCGCTTAGGGGAGATGTGCGCAAGGAAAGGGAATGGGTCCCTCTCTAGTCCCACATCGCTTAGAAGGGAGTCTTGAGTTAGTTTATAAATACTTGGGTCTCTCTAATCTGTGTAACGCCGGCGCCTTTGCCCTTGCGTAACGACTTTTAAAGTCGTTGGACAATATTATACAGTGAGGCCCGGGTGGCCCGGGTTATTACAGCCGGCCCCTTTCTTGTGCATGCGCTTGATCGTCCATGGGAACTTCACCGAGCAAGAGATGAAGAGCTTCGAGTCATCAATTACGAGCACGGCTGCCTCTGTCGAAGGAGGATGAAGAGCTTGAACATAAGGAGAGATCACTGCGATCCTATCAGATTCAAAGTACCGTGTGAGGTTGCAGTGGCCCTATCAGCCATAGTCCACTCCACCAGTTGGAGCTAAGACAAGTAACGGAGAGGGAAAAATAATGAATCAAAGAGGCGATGACGGAGGTTGGAACGAAGAGAGACACCTTTGGGGGAGAAGACCTTCATTCTTTGAACGAAGACGAAGAAAGAGAGAAGAAAGAGAGGAAGAGGAAGAGAGAGAGTGTGTCTCACTAATAGAGACAGAAGCAAGGGGACTGAGAAGGTAATAGAGAGAAAACTAAGGGAATTTTGAAAAATTTGAAAAGTGGGACCTATTTGCACATGTGGCGATTAATGAATAGAGTGAACTTTTTTGATGTCGAGGGGCTAATCAACTCAATATTTTCTTCCAAACTCAATGAGGAAGAAATCGATGTCTCGAATTATGCTATTGGTGGTGTGCTAATGCATAGAGGACACCCAGTGGTGTTCAAATCAAGGAAGTTGAACGAGACCAAATGGCAATATAAGATCCGAGAGAAGTAGATGATGGTGGCGGTGCACTGTCTTCATGCGTGGCGACACTACCTCTTGGGATCGCGGTTTGTCGTAAGGACTAATACTGTAGTCACAAGTTACTTCTAGCAGAAGAAGCCGAGCTCAAAGCAAACTCGTTAGCAAGACTTTCTTGCGGAATTCGATTACGTATTGGAGTACAAGCCTCAGAAGGCTAATTCCATGGCCGATGCACTTAGCCAAAAGATGGAGTTGGCAATTATTTGCCATGGACCAAGCGAATCAAGGAGGAGTTACAACTTGATCCTAGCACTAGGGCCCATGCAAGAGAGGGTAAGACTCAACAATTTTGATGCGAAGGCAACCCAGGGGCAACATTGTATGTCCCTCTCCATGGGAAGTTACGGAAGGAGGTGTTATGCAAGTGCCTAGATTTCAAGTGGGCAGGCCATCCAGGACCCACCGCACGATGGCACTTGTAGAAGATTGGTTTTTTTAACCGCACTCGCATGATGATGTTGAGGCAATGATTGCTATCGAGACTTCTTAAAACACCTTCTATCTTGGAGATGTCTTCATGGATTTCATCGTGAATTTGTCTAAGTTTGAAGAGTGTTAGACTCTCGTGATCATGGTGAATCAATTCTCCAAGTAGCAACATTGGTGTTAGCTATGAATGATTGCTCAGCTGAGAAGGCGGTTCGGCTATTCCTAAAGCACATATGTAAAATATCGGGGCATATCGCAAACGATTGTGAGTGATCGTGATCCTCGTTTCATTGGCTTTTCAAACTGCTAGGGTTAAACCTCAATTCTTCGCAAGTCTGCATCCCCAAATGGACTATCAGATGGCGAAGGTGAATGTGTCGTTGGAGTTATACCTCCGCCATTTTGTAACCATAACGCAAGTATTGAGCGAAGCTAATCAATGTAGGCCGGTTCTCCTATAATTTGCAGCAAAGTGATTCCACATGCCAAAGTCCTTTTGAGATCATGACAAGGCAACGATTGCTCACTCCAAGTACGGTTGCTACGAGCCATCGAGGGAGTAGCTTATCTGCTTACAAGTTTGGTAAGGAGTGGCATAAACAACTCTGCACAAACTTGCCTACACAAAACTACAAAGCGCATGAAGAAATGGGCCAACAAATCAGCGGCATGTGAAATACCAAGTTGGAATCCTGGTGTTGTTTAAGCTACGTTTGGTTCTTTGATGTCCGGATATGTACAAGAGATTAATTTATCGCTATGAAGGTCTGTTTCAAGGATTACAATGAGTCAAGAATGTGATATACAAGCTGGAGCTGCATTCAAATTTATAAGTAAATCTGGTGTTTCTTATGAGTATGTTGAAATGTAGATGAGGAGAGTCGCAAAGGGCACCTCTTGGAGCAAAAACAAGATTAAGACATAGATTTCATCATGGTGGAACGAGTCACACGAGAGTGGTATCGTGCGTCAAAACGAGAATATTTGATTCGATGGAAAGGTCTACTAGAGAGCGAAGTAAGTTGGGAACCCATGAAGCTCTTTGGTACTTCAAGAAGTAAATTGATGCCTTTTATGCCAAAGATGCGACGAGGGCATCGCTAGATAACGTGAGTGAGAATGTCACAATTCAGAGGTTTTCAACGAACCACGAACCAATAAGACCGAGCAAGCCTTAAAAATCTAGATTTCTTGTGTATTCTTAAATATTCCTACGAGCGAGTAATGTGGAAATGAAAAATGATTACGTGATAATTTTTAATCTACTTTTAGAAAAACAATTTGTTCTAAACCATAAAAAAATCAAATAATAAATCATTATAAATTATTATGGGGCTTACTTTTTCAAGAATTCGTAACTCATAATAAACTGTTATTCTCACAGTATTTTAAAAACTGTTATATTAACAAAATCCTATTGAAAATGGTATATTATTATGGAAAATTTTGTACCTACCAAATATTTGACAAATTAGGAGATAGAATCTCTATGGTTAGATTGTAAAGAGATCTATGGCTGTGACTAGAGAGGCATTTGTACATATAGGCCCCTATCCTCGCTCCTATAATTTCACAGCATATAAACAGATTCTTTCTCCAAGTTCTGTGTTGGGTTAAGGTAATTCATAAACCGGGTAAGAAAACGTTGGATCAGCTCGTGACAAGACTAAACGCGCACCCGCCTAAAACCTCCAAGAAAACCCTCAAAACCCTCCACTGACTACAACGCTGTCTCCTCCTCTCTCAATCGTCTTGTTTGGAAAGGCAGCTTCTTTTCGACACGCTTTCGAGGACACAATTCTGCAGTTCTAAGATCCGATTCCCGACCGAGGCGCACGCTTACCCGGAGCACCCGATTCGCTTCTGCGATTCATTTGACTGTGGCCTCAGGAGGAGGGAGAGTTTGCGGACATGGCTCAGTGGCACGCGACAATGCCCTACTCCGGCAACGGCGCCACAGTCTGTGCATCGAACAAAGGTAAACCTTTTTCGCCGTTTCTGTTGATACCCAGTTGCTGAATTTCCTTGCTGCATGCGAAAGTTCGAATCTTTTGCTTTGTGGACATAAGTGCATGCATTTGTCTAGCATAAAGATCGAAGCTTTAGTTGTACTTAATTTGCTCTTGACCCGTAGATAGAGTTTTGATTTAGACGCAAGTTTTTGTGATGGCCCGACTGGCTATGAGCAGAGTAGATTTTTTGAAAGGGAGTGAAAGAAGCGCATTCTGACCAACGAAATTTGTTCTTGCTTTAGCTGACGCTTCCTTATGCATGTCTGATTGAACTTCCAGAGACACTTCTTATTCATGACAAGATAAGCTGCCTGAGAAGTTCATTTGTATCACAAAAGGTATGCCCTGTACAACTTACTCTATTCCATGGACTTTGCTTTTCTTCATGAAGGGAATGCCCATTTCCTTCTATTGGCAATGCTTCTTCTGAAGCAAAATAGTTGGGCTGATGAGATCGATTTATACTTTTTTTTATCGCAGTTTGGCGCTCAGTTGGGTTGCTTCGGGGGATATCCGATGGGCTTGACCCATGGCAGTATCACTGCTGAATCTCGTGTTAGAAAAGGTGAGGTTTCCTTTCCCTAGCCATTTTGACATGCTCATACTACTAAAGATGGGGTTTTTTACTATTTACAAACTCGATACTTGGTTATGTGCTCGCATCATCTGTCAGTTTAGTTGTGCGGAACATGTATGAAAAACGAGGGAAGTTATTTCCACCTACGTATTACTAATCTGTTCAAACAAAATAAGTCAGTTTAGGAGCTGATTCTGGATTTTGCTGCAAAGCCTTTGCCAGAATCCTATGGCCTGCATCTTTTGATATTTGCTCTGCAATCTAAATGGGTGTTGACTCTTGACTGCAGGAATTCAAGCAGTTTTGACAAGTGATGCAGAGAAGGGTGGAGGTCTGCGTGGAAAGTTGAACAAAGTGGTTCTGGCCTATAGTGGCGGCTTAGATACCTCAGTTATTGTTCCATGGCTGAGGTAATTCTCTCTTCTCCGCTCAGTCCGTGCTTATGCAACATGCGGTATTCACATCCATAATAACTTGAAATACATGATGTACATTGCAAGAAAAAAGTTTTTAGATTCAGTTTGCATCAAAATGTTCCTCATACTTTGTTCTAATGCTTTCTTGACACGCGGAGTAAGGTATAATAGTCCCGTTAGCCCTTCCTTTTTTCTGGGATTTGGGTAGAGTAGGGGGGCAGTGAAATCTATCTTTCTCAGCAAGATTTAATGGGGGATCAAATTTCATGGATACCAAAGTGTACATTTTTAGCACTATTTTTAATTTCACAAGTTTTCATAGGATCATGGTATTATGTAACTTTCACATGCTTTCGGCTTGAAATTTGAATTGCATGACTTGCAGGGAGAACTATGGCTGTGAGGTTGTATGCTTCACCGCCGACGTTGGCCAAGTATGTTCTTTAATGCATTATTGAATTATTTCAAAGAAGATATAGTTTTGCAGAAAATAGTTTGTGTTCCATATGACCATCATTTAAATAGATTTTTCCCATGTTTCTTTTTCAAACCCGGACGATTTTGTGCTTGATTTGTAGGGTTTGAAGGAGCTTGAAGGTTTGGAGAAAAAGGCGAAGGCCAGCGGTGCATGTCAGTTGGTAGTGAAGGACCTCAAGGAAGAATTTGTGAAGGATTACATATATCCTTGCCTGCGAGCTGGTGCCATCTACGAAAGGAAGTACTTATTGGGGACCTCTATGGCCCGACCAGTCATTGCTAAGGTAATGTTTTTTCTAACTGTTTTCAAGAAGGTGGAGGATTGTGATATGTATTTTTCCTATCCCTTCACTGCATCTGAGAGAAAAATGTGAGGGTGGTGATATCTCACCGCTCACTTAAGCATATGGTTCACTAAGTTTCTCAGATTGCAATTTTCATAATTTTATGCCTTTGTAGATTTATCCTTTGCTATTATAATCCTGCATTAGGCTTTAGAAAACCCTTTGGTAGTTTTGCAAGTTCTGTAGTGGATTTAAAATGTTTATGTCTACTCCTTCATAAGTTTAATCTTTACTGACTGCATCCCTACCAGAAATTTTTCAAAAAATCCAAGTTCATTATGTTGGTGCTATTCAAGTTAAGATTATTTATGGAAAAATGGAAGGATTAATTACAGTACCTTATGACGGGTAATCAAGAAGATAAAATTGACTGAATGAACACTATGTTGGTGAAAGGATGCTGGACTTTCCTTGTTAAGAAACTTTGATTAGCCTGTGAATGAGTTATTTTAATGTTCCTTCACTTTTCATCAGAAGAGTAATGGTTTATGCTATATTTTCAATTACTTTATCTCTGATAGCATGAAAAACAAGGTAATGTTTGTGGTCCAGGCGCATTGCTTTTCTATATGCCTTGTAGGGATGTATTGTTTTTGCAATCAATTTAAGACATTAAGGTAGTGAAAACTGTCTATGAATTTTCCAATTAACACCAATGTGCTAGTGGGCATAGTTTTTGTCATGGAGATTATCTGTTTTAAACACTGTTTTCTTCTAGTCACTTTCAACTCCGTACTAATCTTTTTGTCTTAGTAAGATTTTACTATGTATTTATGCATCTATGATTTAATAGGCCATGGTAGATGTTGCAAAAGAAGTTGGAGCAGATGCTGTATCTCATGGATGCACTGGAAAGGGAAATGATCAGGTCTCTGTTGAGAGTTAACATAAATTTTGTGGGTGTGTGTTGAGATTCAGCTACAATATAACCTGACAATCTGAAATCTTTTGCATAGGTTCGGTTTGAGCTTACTTTCTTTGCCTTGAACCCTGATCTCAATGTTGTGGCCCCTTGGAGGGAATGGGACATCACAGGGAGAGAAGATGCCATAGAGTATGCTAAGAAGCATAATGTGCCAGTTCCTGTGACAAAGAAGTCCATCTATAGCAGGGACAGAAACTTGTGGCACTTGAGCCATGAGGTATTCCTCACTCCTATTTAAGAAGTCATTATGGATTTATTAAGTTCTTGGTGTTTGACGGTTTGAGTGGCATTACTCTTGAAGCTGTGTTTTTTGGTTCTTGCCATGCACTTTCTGAGATGCTAAATCAACTTTTTACTGAAGGGAGATATTCTGGAAGACCCTGCAAATGAGCCAAAGTCAGATATGTACATGATGACTGTCGACCCTGAAGATGCTCCTAATCAAGCTGAGTGAGTCTCCTGATCGAAATCGCTGTCACGTTTCTTTCTTTCAAAATGAATTAATCACTTAATAGATTGTGATGACCTGCATTTTACAGGTATGTTGAAATTGGAATAGTGTCAGGGCTTCCCGTTTCCATCAATGGCAAGAAGCTCTCTCCTGCATCTTTGCTTTCTGAGCTAAATGAGATCGGGGGGAGGCACGGTATTGGTCGCATTGACTTGGTTGAGAACCGACTAGTTGGGATGAAAAGTCGCGGGGTCTATGAAACTCCTGGTGGGACCATCCTTTTCACTGCTGTGCGTGAGCTAGAGTCGCTGACCCTGGATCGGGAATCCGTGCAACTCAAGGATTCTCTGGCCCTCAAGTATGCAGAGCTGGTGTATGCGGGCCGATGGTTTGATCCTCTTCGCGAGTCGATGGACTCTTTCATGGAGAAGATCACGGAGACTACGACTGGTTCAGTGGTCCTCAAGCTGTACAAAGGATCCGTCACGGTTACTAGTCGAAAAAGCCCCTTCAGCCTTTACAGGCAAGACATTTCATCGTTCGAGAGTAGCCAGATATACGACCAAGCTGATGCTGCCGGTTTCATCCGGCTTTATGGTCTTCCGATTAGGGTGCGAGCAATGCTTAACAAAGGCATTTGATTGGCTTTGACAGCTACCGATGACTGGCTTATTTTGGCTGTGATGTTGGATAGGCTTTGTCTTGCTTGGCCTTTGATGTAGAATTTTTGAGGTTATGGTTTTCGATTTAGTGCATGTGCGGATTTAGTGCATGTACGGTGATTATGATTTCGGAGTAAACTCTTAGCATATTGCTTGGCTCTCTCTCTCTCTATCGGCACGGTTCATTTTAGATTCGGTAGAAAGGAGAGTGACTTGAGATTTCAAGAACGTTCGCTGCTATTTTTGAAGCAACTTGATCAGGAGATGACCTATTACTAGGTAGAAAACTTAAAAAGATGTTACTAACAGATCACGGGTCATAAAGGGGAGAGAGAGAAAACATTTCGGGTCAGTTTGAAATTGATTTCAGATTTTTAAGCGTTTGGATGATGAAAAAGTAATCAATGGTCGCAGAGAGAATAGGTCAAAAAGCTGGATTAGAAGGAAATGATTTTCCTTCTAGCCGTGCGCCAGTGTGAGAAAAATATGTTCTTTTATATGTTTATTTCCTATCTTTCGTTAATTTTTTTCTTGTTTATTTATTATTGCTTGATAAGTCTCATTTGGTCTACAATCTCTTGAATATACCCGTTAATTCTCACGTCCTTCTACATTTCCAAAAAACACCATTATATATAATATTCTACAGATATGTTTTCATGATTCTTCCCTAATTTGTTTGTAATTTTTGCTATTTTAATAGTCATTTTCTAACGATACGAATTGTCTTTAGTGGATTCAATTATTATCAAGCACCATAAAATCAATGTTTTAAACTTGTTTTCAGCACCAACTAACACAAAAAAATGTTCACATTCTCTAAAATTAAATTGTTTGAAAACTCTTTTTAGTGACGAGGTTTTCAATGAAACAAATGAATTATTTGTTGTACTTGAATTTCTATTGATTCTTCTTACTATTTATTAAGAGATTGATGATTGCCGGTATTCGTGAAATGTGATTATTTAGTTAATGAATTGTGTTTGTAATCCAAAATTGAGATGTCACGTGATTAGCTAAGTGTGAATAGAGTTGAATGATGAAGAGCCATGTATTCTTTTTATGATTTGAGAAAGCACAGGAGATTTCTACATTGAGAATGCAAGTCATAGGTCCCGTGCCAAGTGATTTTAGGAAGAGAGATTGAAGATGAAGCCATTATTCATTCATATCATGCATGATAGTGAAAAGATGAATAAACTCGCGAGGGTATTTAGGCTTTCTTGAAATGGAATTGTGGATAAGGGCATCTTTTATCTTCTAAGTTTCCAATTGTGCATTTTTATCCAATATTCATGTAGGCTGTCAAGTTAATGAAAGAATTCCACATCCTCATTCTGTGATGTAATCAATTAAGTGCACGAGACGTTCAAAATTCAACTATAGTACAAACCTAATCACATTTAGGCCACTAGTGATACAGCAAATCACATTTAGGCCAGCCTGTTCTGACTGGTCCAGGAGCTAGAAGCCCATAGGCCATTGCACAGTTGCCGCTAGTGATACAGCAAAGAAAGTGATGAACAAAATTTAGCTCAATATCCAAAAAGTAGGAACAACCTGGCCTGCACTGAGTTTGTGTGGTGCGAGAGGATTGCATGCACCCATGGTCTCATGAAGCGTTCGAAAAAAGGTCTCAGGTACTCCGAAAGTAAATCCTTTTTTTATACTTAAGATGGGAGTTAAACCATCCATTTTTTATTTTGTGTAGGTCTTGATAACTTCGATTGTTCTGGGAGTACCATAAGATTTTACTCCGGGGGAGTACCCAATGTTCGCTCCATCACGTCGAGTGCTTCCACTAAGTAGAAGTTAAATTCTATTACGGTCAACTAACAGGTATTCTCTTACATTTTCTAGCGAAAACTGGAGGGACAGAAAGATGGATTAAAAAATACTGATTTTTCTTTGTGTGTTCGCACAGTCAAGGAGACGGTAAGAGAATATGATTCAGGTTGCAATTGAACCATAGAGAAAATGAGTGTTGAATACAGAGAGACTCCTCATTAATAAATGACGGAGAGGTCCAAGCACAACGTTGCTCATAGCAACTCCTGCAGCCATGAGCAACAAATTCCTGCAGAATTTTGTTTTAACACATCTGTCCATCTTTATTCTCTCACCTTTCAACTCTATATATCTTCAGTTCTCACACACACACCCACCTTCTCTTTCCTTTATTATCTGGGAAGTGCTTGCTCATGATGTCTACTAATTTATTGTTAATAAAAAAAGGGGGAAATGCTACGTTGTAAATTATTTATACAAGTTCTTCTTTTCATCTCTCGTCATGCACTCAATCATACAATTTTTTGGACAACCCGAGACTTTCCAACTTTCACTTGGACCTCCATTCACATGTATCCGGGGTAATTTCCAGTCTCCACCACATGATGATGAACATGATCTTTATGGATTTAGTGACGTTCTTTGTTGCATCCAAACCGTAATATAAATCGATGTTTGATCACTTAGTTATTTAAATGTTCCTTCACTATTCATCAGAAGAGCAATGGATTGTGCTGTATCTATATCTTCTAAATTTCCGAAAAAAAAAACCATCATGTATAATATTTTACAAATATTTATTAATTTCTTTTAATTCTTGTTATTGTAATCGATTCCAGTTTTTTAGCCATTACATGCCAATTTTTAACAATAAACTTGGTGGATCATATTTTATCAAAAACCGTAAAAACAATTCTTTTTAACTTAATTCAGCATAAACAAATATCAGAAAATGGCTTACTTTCTTTGAAATTGAATATCTCGTAACTATTTTTCATTCGTCATGACATTCTATTAACAATTGAATTTCCATTGAATCTTCCTTTTGATAATTGAATTAACAATTGAACTTCTATTGATTCTTCCTTCTGATGAGTGAGATCCATGTATGTTTGTTTATTTAGTCAATTTTTTTTTTTTTGCGGTAAAAAAATAATAGGACTTCTATGTGTAGTGCAAAATCAACGCGTCTAGCGATTGTGTGAGCGAGAATGTATTGGAAACAATCTAAAAATCAAAGTAAGTTTTAAATAGGGTGTATCAAAAGTAACATGTGCAATCTGTTACGCTGATGAAGAGCTTGCATTCGACGATGATCCTAGAAAACATAGGAGATAATATCGATTGAAAATAATGTATGCAAGTGATAAATCACATATGAAGTGATTTTAAGAAGAAAGATCGAAGGTGAAGCCACTAATCACACATGTCATGTGCGGTGGTAATAAAAAAAAAGAGATATCACAATTATCATAACTTTCATACGACATTAATTTGAGTGTCATAATTTCTTATTTTTTATCATTTAAGTCTCATAATTTCTAAAAAAAATTTATTTGAGTGTCATAACTTTCAATCGATCACTTAAGTGCCTAATTTTTTTTTTATTAAATTCAGCCAAGTGTTGAAAATCTGACGTGACATAGCACTTATAATAAAATTTTAATAATAAATTATGATATCAAAGTGAGCTCAAGTTATGGCAGATATCCCTCCAGTAAATGGGCTTCCACAGCAAAGAATTTGGGCCCGAATTCAAAAGAGGGCGGAGGTCTGCCCATATAAACCTAATCTCCGATGGGGGACAAAATCGTCAATACACTGGTTTAATGCTGGCAGTCGCCACGTAACAGCGAACGAAAATAAATATTACTCTTTCGTCCATCCCGCAAAAACCATAAACCCTAGTCCTCTCGCAATCTCTCCTCCTCCGTCTCCCTCCATTTTGCTCCCCCACCGACGCCAGAGAGCGAAGCCCCGGACCTTCGCTCATGGCGCTGTACCTGCTGTACGAGTCGGCTTCCGGGTACGCCCTCTTTGAGGCGCACGGCCTCGACGAGATCGGCCAGAACACGGAGGCCGTCCGGAGCTCCGTCGCCGACCTGAACCGGTTCGGGAAGGTCGTCAAGCTCGTCGCCTTCAGCCCCTTCGAGTCCGCCCTCGATGCCCTCAACCAGTGCAACTCCGTGTCCGAAGGTGAGCCGGGGACCCCTCTCGCGTGGTTTTTGTTAAAGTCGGTCTGCTTCGTTTGTATGCGTCGCTTGGCTGTCGGACTCTGGTTTTGGTATGCCTGTCGCAAGAATGACTTTTCTTTTTGGAAGTCTAGATAGTGGTTTGTCAGTTGAGCTAAACTTTAAGAATGCGGTATTGGGCATCGAACATTGTTAGTGCCCAGTTAGTCCTGCTTCGAAAGATTGAATCTTTCACTTGGTCTTGTCATGTTTCTTCACATTGCTAGTAGAAGAAGGCGAAATGGTCATGGGTGTGATGCTAAACTCTTGATAGCATAGCAGTTGGTTGACTATTAACTGGTGATATGACGCGCTTATATAATTGCATGTCAGGGCTTATGACTGATGAATTGAGGAACTTTTTGGAGCTTAATCTACCGAAAGTCAAGGATGGTAAGAAGCCCAAGTTTAGTTTAGGACTTGCTGAGCCTAAGATAGGGTCTCACATCTTTGAGGAGACGAAAATCCCCTGCCAGAGTAACGAGTTCGTTCTCGAGCTTCTCCGTGGTGTCCGGCTTCATTTCGACAGATTTATCAAGGACTTGAAGGTTTGATTTTGCAGCGGTTTTTAGTCTTTCCTGGAAAATGATGTAAATTCTTACATTCTTTATAAAATGCATCTGGCTCCTTTTTCATATCTGTAGCAAGGGGACCTGGAAAAAGCACAACTTGGTCTAGGGCACAGTTATAGCAGGGCGAAGGTCAAATTCAACGTCAACAGAGTCGACAATATGGTTATACAAGCGATTTTTCTTTTGGACACTCTTGACAAGGATATCAATTCGTTCTCCATGAGAGTCAGGTCTGTCCCTCAAATTTATGCAAAAAAAATTCTTTTTGTAACTCGTATTGCTCATCTTGGTTGCTTGCGATCGGCAGCAAAAAAGCCTGTTATTTAACAGATCTAATGTTGTCTGCAATATGAAGATATGTGAGAATTCTTTCTTCGTATATGTTTTGTGGTACTTCCTGCACTCTCTTGAAAGTTTTTTTTGTTAATTACCTTCTTCCAGAGAATGGTATTCATGGCATTTTCCAGAACTGGTGAAGATTGTTAATGACAATTATCTATATGCCAAAGTTGCTAAGTTTATAGAGGAGAGGTCAAAGTTGTCTGACGACAAAATCCCTGGTTTAACGGACATTATTGGGGACGAAGACAAAGCGAAGGAAATTGTAGAAGCTGCCAAGGCATCCATGGGTAGATTCCTCATACGCGCGTTGTACTTGCTTAGCCCTTATTGGGTTTTTGCTTACTTCTTGTCTATAATTCCTGCAGGACAGGAGTTGTCGCCCATTGACTTAATTAATGTCCAGCAGTTTGCACAGAGGGTTATGGACCTCTCCGAATACAGGAAGAAGCTTTACGACTATCTTGTAACAAAGATGAATGACATAGCTCCCAATCTCGCATCTTTGATCGGTGAAGTTGTTGGTGCTCGTTTGATTTCTCATGCGGGTAGTCTGACTAACTTGGCTAAGTGCCCTTCTTCAACCCTTCAGATCCTTGGTGCTGAAAAAGCTCTATTCAGGTTTGTTTGTTGTCCAAAGACTTTTGTCCAACTATCCTTCATTTGGAGCTGGATTGCTGAATTGAATCGATTTTGCTTTGTTTGCTCTCAAGTTTTAATAGGATCTAGTGTAAACAGCAGGAAGCTCTGCTTTCAAGTGGAGCTTTTCCCTCCTCTCCTTTTAATTGTGTGACTTTCAAATGATTTTGAGGAACAAAAATCTCACCATCATGATGTGGATCCATTTTCTAATTTCCCTGTCTTTATTCAGGGCATTGAAGACTAAAGGAAACACACCGAAGTATGGTCTCATTTTCCATTCTTCTTTCATTGGCCGTGCATCTGCACGTAATAAGGGCCGCATGGCTCGCTATCTGGCAAACAAATGTTCAATTGCTTCCAGGATTGACTGCTTTTCTGGTGAAATTCTATTTCTTTTTGGCACTTTCTCTTCGTTTCACTTCTATATGCCCGTACAACAGGTTTTGATGAATTTGCATGATGATATGTAGAGAGTGGAACAACTGCTTTTGGTGAGAAACTTCGTGAACAAGTCGAGGAGCGACTTGACTTTTATGACAAGGGAGTTGCCCCTCGTAAGAATATTGATGTGATGAAAGCTGCCGCCCTGGAGAGTACTCAAAACAAAGGTACTTTTTGGAGTTTGCAAGGTTTTTAGTAGCGACCCCCTTTCTAAATGAAAAGGAAAAGTAAGAAAAAAAAAACTCTTTCAAACAATTACTATCGAAAGACTATTTCACCTCATTTTGTATCTTACATGGCTTTTTTCCTGCCACAATCTGAGATATGATCAATTTGTTTGGTTTAAATTGTTTGGAAGTAGAATTGGTCAATATCCAGAGAAATGCTTTCCCTTGCATTGTAACTCTGATTCACTAGAGCCCACCACCACGACCCACCAAAAAAGAAAAATAAATAAAAAAGCAGTTGGCTCAGATATTGAGTTGCTTGCTCATGCCTCCTGTTGCTTTTTGTAGATGTGGAGATGGAATCTGAGGAAGTGCCCTCTGAAGTTCAAACCAAAAAGAGCAAGAAGAAGAAATCGAAGTCTGCTGCAGAGGATGACGAGACTATGGCTGAGCCTGTTGCAAATGGAGAAGCTCCTGAGGAACCTAAATCAGAGAAAAAGAAAAAGAAAAAGGAGAAGCGGAAATTGGAAAATGAGCTGGAGGAAGGAGCAGCAGATGGCAAATCTAATGGAACGAATGGCGTTGATGCTGACCAGGATGGGACAACTAAGAAGAAGAAGAAGAAGAGCAAAGCTGAAGATGGTGAAGATTTGCAGGCTGCAAGTGATATGAAGAAGAAAAAGAAGAAAAAGTCTAAAAGCGAGGATGAGTGATGTTTGAAGGGTTTTTCCGGGGATGATTCTCGGTCATAAAGACCGACTGCTGTGAAGTGGTAGTAGCGGCATAGTAGCTAGCAAGTTGGCTGCCTTTTGAATTGTTTTCGTTGGAACCTCTGTATCTAAGAAACTTTTCTTTTCAATTTTGTGATGATGTGAGGTATTGCGGCATTTGTATGGCAGCTCTAGTTCTACTTCTTGCTATCTAGTTCATGAGGTGGCGTGGTCGGCTTAGTACACAAGGAATGCCAACGCCATGAGCTCTGAATCCAGAGCAGAGAGCAAGGGCATTCGCAGTATCATTGTTACGTGCCCAGATTCATGGAGTTCCTTTCTATCCCCTGCTTATTGTCCATGCTGAAAAGCATAAATTGGTAACGTTATTTTCTGCCCGACGAGTTCTTGGAGAGGTGGAACCGTACCCTAGTCCAAACTCCCAATTTCTTCCCAACGCCATGGTTAGATCCGACTTCAGAAAATGGGAGGCGGTAAAAGCAAATGTAGAAAGCGACACGGTCGGTTTTCCGTTGATACGTGGTTCGGTATGGTTGGTGGCTTTTTGGGAGATGTTCTTGGATTCCTGTCGTTTTGTATTCTAGCTTTTCTACGACTCTCCAGGACAGGAAAGAATCTCTCTTTTATTGTCTCTATCTACTCCCTGTCTCTCTGCTCGTGTTTTCTTCTTCGAGACGCAGAGAAACCGGAGTCCTGCGTGCGAGAAGCGACTGCGAGGATGGGGAGCACGAGTGCTGTGAATCTGGAAGATGTGCCTTCCGTCGATCTTATGAGTGAGCTCCTCCGTCGTTTGAAGTGCTCCACTAAGCCCGACAAGCGCGTCATCCTCATCGGTAGTTTGCTTTCCGTCCCTGCCTCGCTCTTTAACCGGCCGGTTGTTGTGTGGCCGGCTGCATGATTGTCCAATGTCATGGTCTTCTCCAAGTGCAATCTCATTTTCTTTTGAAGTCGAACTTGGTAAGCGGGAAGAAGGAAAAAGATTTACGTGCTTCACGGCCTTGTGGGCTGAAGTCGCCGCCGTATTTGTAGCACTCATGAATATGGTTCTAAGGGATTGGGCTTTTGTTATTTCCCCCTGGCATACATGTTCTGTCCAGGGAACTTCCCCCGAATTATAGTGAATTTATGAGAATGATTGTTCAAGGGTTCTTGCTTCTCTATTGAAGAAAAACAGAGGTCATTGGGAAATTGATGGCCATATTTTCTCCATCGGCTCCGTTCTACAAGACTCTAGCCTATTTCGTATTTGAGCTTTACCTATACTAGGAATCAATTTCTAGCATTATCTGATACAGCATTCTAGTAAGGCTTTCTGAGGGACGAAAGAGGGTTCTTGTTTTTGTCCACTGGCTTAAATGTACCTTGATTGAACTCAAACTACATGTACCTTGATCTTTCTTTTATATTTTACCAATCTGAAAGGGAACCTGAAATTAGATAGTTTCTCTACAAATTTAGACTTCACATCCAGAAAGATCAATTCAGGGGTAGTGAGTATTTTGGTTTTTACAAAGAGTCAGGCCTTCAGAGCTAGTTATTATATGATGATGTTGATTGATTCTCACTCGCTGAATCCTAGCATTCATTAAAGCTTCCTCTCTTCTTGTCATGTTGCTTGAATGTATAATAGGGCTTTTGAGATTATAAGCCACATGTACTTTGTACATGTCTTCATGCATTGATTTCATGTATTGTGTATATTCGTCTACTTTGCTGTATTCACTCTTCCATTTTCAAAGATAATGCTGTGTATATCTGCGACTGCTTCTGAGCTTCGCTATGAGATAGCCACTGGACACTAACAAAAAAAGAAAAAGAAAAGATGGACTGAAGCACAAGTTATAAGCTTCAATCCTTTTTTATTAATCTCAAATGTTGTTCTTCTTAGATGTTGGCGTCTCTTGTTTCACTTGTGCTGAAGTTCATTTTAGTGGTTGTCAGTATGCAAGCAATTGTCGAGGTATTGTATTGATAGGCTATGGCTTATGCTTTCTTGTGAAAATGCAGGCCCTCCAGGATCTGGAAAAGGCACCCAATCACCTTTCATTAAGGATGAATACTGCTTGTGCCACTTGGCTACTGGTGATATGTTAAGAGCTGCTGTTGCTGCAAAGACCCCTCTTGGTCTCAAAGCCAAAGAAGCCATGGACAAGGTATGACTTCTTTTACATTATTTTTGGCCTCTCCCCTTGGAGTCCTCTTTTTGTTTCAATGACTGTCTTACAGCAAGTAATTTATGTGTGCAAAACTGCTTTCCAGGGAGAACTCGTTTCTGATGACTTGGTTGTTGGCATTATAGATGAAGCAATGAAAAAGCCTTCATGCCAAAAAGGTTTCATTCTTGATGGATTTCCAAGAACCATCATGCAAGCGCAGAAGGTTTTGTACAAGTACTTTGGTTGATCAAATATATTTTCTTTTTGTACATCAACTCCCTGTGTAGTCTCGTTTTTCTCACAGGCTGCTCTGTTTTTTTCCCCGCCAGCTTGATGAGATGCTAGAAAAGCGCGGTGCCAAAATTGATAAAGTTCTGAATTTTGCAATTGACGATGCAATCTTGGAGGAGAGGATAACTGGTCGGTGGATACATCCTTCCAGTGGCAGGACCTACCATACAAAATTTGCTCCTCCGAAGGTTCCAGGGGTTGATGATGTAAGCATTTTGGATGCTCATTTTACTCTCCTTGGTTTAAAAAGTTTAGGAACCTGTAAATTCCTGTGCAGGATGGTCTAAGAGAGGGTCTTTTCCTTCATCAGTTGTTTTGCTTCAGTTATTAGACTGTTTCAAGTTAAAGTTGATCCATTTTTAACTCCACCTGTATCTCACTGCTTGTTTAATCTGTTGAAGGTTACCGGAGAACCTTTGATTCAGCGCAAGGATGATACTGCAGCTGTCCTTAAATCTCGACTTGAGACATTCCATAAGCAAACTGAACCGGTACCCTATACGATTTCCTTCTAGTGCCTTCAACAATTTCATGTGTTAGACGTTGGATGAATTATAATTAAATCCATTCCACAGGCTCGCGTTTGTTGTTTTTTCCCTTTTTCTTCCTGCTTGTTTGAAGCCTTCTATTTTAGTTTAGTTAGCTTGTCTGATTGGTTGGTGTACTTTGGATACAGGTGATTGATTATTACTCCAAAAAGGGAATAGTTGCAAATCTTCATGCTGAAAAACCTCCTAAGGATGTGACGGGCGAGGTTGAGAAGGTTTTGTCTTCTTGAAAAAGATGGTGCTCCAACCTGAGAATTCCAACAACTATGTTGAATTTTACAGGATAGATATCAGAACCTTTGAGTTTCTGTTCCATTGTTGTATAATTGAATGTGGCGGCTGTTGTAAAATTGTTGAGGGATTTTCCTTATCGTCCTAAAATAAAGTTGAGGACAGAATTGCTTGTCTTTGGTCATTTCTTCTGGAAATGCCAGAACGGATAAGCACTGATGACAATGGCGTAGGGCTTGATTTGCTTGATTATGCCTTCCTTCCCTCAGAATATAGACTCCATACTTCACGAACTCTACCGATATATATATTCTTTTCTCGGTCTGTGCAATTTGACTTAATTAATATTCACTTTTTGGGGCTGGGATAGTTTTGGACGAAACATAGAGAGAATCACGAGTTCGTGTAATGAATCAAGTGAGAGCTTCTTGATTCCTGGAGACCCTATTTAACAAAATACTACTGTCGACTTTGAGATGAATATATTAGCTGTGGTGGTCTAGCTTGTTATTTGAATATATATGTTTGCCATGCTGATGAATAAAAATTATCCTTATTCATTCTGAGATTTTTGGGGTCATCCCTTGGAATGAAATGATAATTAAATTGCATCGACTTGCGTATAATTTTGCAGCTCATTCCCTCTAAAGATCATCTCATCCGTGCAGCCCCAGCGCCACATTAAACTTATAGACAATTCGGGGGAAATCAGTTAAAGTGACGATGGTGAAATATTGAAACTTTTTGGACCATTATAGCCTTGGTCTGACAAATTACAATCCTCATGGTAACGTATACTTTCAACAAGGAAATATCACTCTAATAAACAATAGCACGTCTCTCTATATGATAACAAGATAAAATCTTCAGACTACCGTGCAACAGTTGAGAGCAGCCTGCTGGGATTGGTTACTGGGCACCTTTCAGAAAAGCCTTGTACCATAGGGCAGATTCTTTAGCCTTGCGTTTGAGGTTGTCCTTATAGTCAGTGTAGTAAAGCCCGAACCTCGCTTTGAAGCCCGAGCCCCATTCCCAGTTGTCAGCGAGTGACCAGTGAATGTATCCTTGCACATTCACTCCGTTCCTGCATTGCCCAAATTGATCAGCTTCAGAAGTTGTTACCGGGTGTTGGCCTCGGGGCAGAGCTAACATTAAGAGTTTAAACTGGTCGTCCTAGTAAAACTGGATCAAGCCATGACTTGCCACGCACATGCAATCACGAATTAGCGATAACTTGGTGTGAATGCAAAGAAACATGCATATCATCCTCTTTTGACACATGCGGCAAATTAGACAAGCGGTTAACAAGATGCTTGCATCGCAGTGGCAGATAACCAAAGTAGTGAGGATTGCAAATGTGATGGAATTGAGGACTTACTTCATCGATTGAAGGACACGTGCGAGATGCTGCTTCAAGCAATCGATCCTGTGAGGATCGTTCTTCGGTTTCTTCACTGGATGGACCTCTACATTTTCTTCAGTAACACCTGTGATAAAACATATTTCCTGAGTAAAATATGTTACTTTTATATGGGAGGTCCAGATATGTACGATGATAATCTGAATGATATATCATTAGAAATGCGACTCCTACCATTTTCAGTAATGTAAATCTTTGGGTTTTGGTACTTCTGCTTTACATGGCCCAAAATTTGCACCAGACCATCTGGATACCTATATATCCACGCAATCCCTTCGGCCTGAAAACAAAGATCCGTTATTGTGGTTATAAGGTTCGACTGTCGTGCTGCAATGAGGTTGTAAAAACATTACTACCTTTGGACCAATTAGTACGCCGTCCCTCGTTGCTGAAATTTAGAGGAGTGGGTTAGAAAATGATCGATTATCATTCCTAATCATCTTAATACATCTTTCATGATCTTGGAATGGAAAAGATATGGCTCGTCATTACCAGTTTCATTCACGAACGAGTC
The DNA here is from genome assembly GCA_016097605.1 of Eucalyptus guilfoylei. Taxonomy (NCBI): domain Eukaryota; kingdom Viridiplantae; phylum Streptophyta; class Magnoliopsida; order Myrtales; family Myrtaceae; genus Eucalyptus; species Eucalyptus guilfoylei. Next base: position 39,952,033 of record CM027861.1, read on the forward strand.
GTGAGAGTAGCTATCTGCCACTTTGCGTTCATTTTCTGGGGTGTTTCGAGCATACTGTGTTGAATAGTAGTTGATACCAATGAAGTCGAGAGACCCCTTCACCATCTCCTTCTCCTCTGCAGTGAAAGTGGGTAATCTGTCTTTCACCAAGCTTCTCATTATGCTTGGATAATCTCCATTCACCAACGGATCAAGGAACCTATCAAGAAATAATGACTTCTTGTTGAGCTTCTCCAAAAATGAACTATCGCATGGGGAATGAACTAGCACGAAATTTATGTGGCCGCTGAGTGTTCAACGTATATATTTAAGTTCTACGGTCGACATGGACGCCCAGAATAGGAGTAAAAGAAGTAGAAAAAATGTTGGCAAGTAATCCCTTCTCGCATTCCTCCTTTTTCAAAAGGAATTTGACAGAAATGAAAATAATGAATCCCCTTGCTAGCAAGATCAGAAGTAGTGCTAGCCCTGCATCGATTCAATTTGCAAAGGCAATTCATCAGGCAAGGTAAGGACCTCTCCGTTCTCCCTAACACGGGTGGAAAAATTGATACACAGCCCCTCCTCTATTGAGTAATCCCTGAGTGGCGGCATCAATAATTGTCTTGACTAAGACTAACAGGGTCGACTCTACTATCGGCAGAGGCGAGCGTCAAAATTAGTTCCCTCGGATGAGAGGGAGTTAACATCTCTGAAATGTCATTTAAATGCCATAAGATGATTTTGGTACTCGACTTTAGCAAGGCTAATGTGGAAAACCATGAATAGACAGGTAATTTAAACTGTCTTAGAACCAAGGATGTGAACTTATGGAGGTGCAACTATTGTGATTTGGCATCTGAAAGCTCATGTGTGTTGTAGCTACATAAAAAGAAGGTACATAAATCTGATCACGTCCATGTATGCAGATGGAAGATTCACTCACCAACCCACAGCGAAGTCCATAGCTCTCTCTGCTGCAGCTTTGTCATCTGAACTATCCGAGTATGGCAAATAATTTTTTCCCACGAGGCTAATTCCAATTTCTCCTTTTTGGTCAGCCTACAGTAGTATATAACCGTCGGGTAAATACCTTTCTGAGAGAACAGAAGCACACAAGTCTGATATTTGCGCAGAGTGTTGATCGGACAGAATGAAGGCAAAAAGCCAGCATTAATTTGAAGTGTGCTTAATGGCATGCATACAGGAACTAAAATCGTGCATCACCTCACCTTAAATTTTTCTCTGTAGAGCTTAACAGCAGTTGCATGTGCAAGCAAATGAGTGTGGGCTACGATGTAAGGCTCTGTAGAAGAGTTACCGGGGGGACTTTGTGTACCCCGACCCGGTGCACTGAATCCAAGGTCATACCCAAATAGAGCTGTAGCTAGTGGCTCATTTGTGGTAATCCAGTTCTTTACCCTATCTCCATATGTCTTGAAGCAAATCTCGCAATAGTCCCTAAAATCATTCCTGCATATCCAGGGAAACACCAAACCAAAACTTGTGCTTCATTGTCAAGAACTAATACTCAAACCATTTAATTTACAGAGTACCTCGTGCTTACAGTATATTACGGCTTAAGAATCCGCCATACTTGGCCTGCAAGGCTTGAGGGCAGTCATTGTGCATCAGTGTGACAAAAGGTTTGATGCCTGCAAGTAATTTCAGAGTAAGATTAGGACAAAGCTTCTTCCCAATACAACAGTATCTCTCGGTGTCATTGTCATTGGCTTACCGGATGCTACCAATTCATTTATCAAATTGTTGTAATAATCAATACCCTGTTGGTTTATTCCACCACTGACTGATCCTTCTGCATTGGAATTTAGAGTGGCAAGCAGATCAGCATTAGAATCTCTTCATCGGCTAATACTTCACATCTTCACATGTAGTAAACAGACGGTTGGAAGAGCAAATGCTACCGGTACAGTACTTACGAGGAAGAATTCTGCTCCAGGAGATGGAGAATCTGTATGTGTTTACCCCGAGTTCCTTCAAGAGTCCTACATCTTCCTGTACCCATGATGATAAATTTATCATATACGGATGACGGATTTGTCACAGGTTCTACAAAGAATTATGTTGTTGTCTATGGTTGAAAAAATACGGAATTGGACTCACCTTGTAACGATTATATGAGTCTATAGCAACCGATGCATTACTCCCATCCTGGATCTTGCTTGGAACTGTGAAATTCAGAGAACAAGATGAGGAGGAACTAAACCCAATTGGTGTGTTCAGCTTTAATCAGAAAGCTTTTTACATAATCGTAGGAAAATCAAATGGTAAGGCGTATAGAAATATAATAATAAATAGTCGACGTTAAAAAAGAAAGAAAGCGAGAACCTTGAGCAGCAAAATGATCCCAAATGCTCGGTCCCCTACCACCTGCTGCAGATCCTTCGATCTGCATAATAACAATTTCCGGTCCTTGTTACGCAGGAAAAACGAAAAAGCCCCACTTGTTCGGCCGTTTAGGCCATAATGAATCATGTAATTGATCAACACGAACTCCCATTTTCAAGACATGCATATTTAAAGCTTGAACAAATACTGATATGCAAGGTTGTCATCATATATTTATCATGCTGAAACGGGTATTCACCTGCTGAGCAGCAGTGGCAACTCCAAACAAGAAATCACTTGGGAAGTCCGACCTCTTGACCGTTGGTTCATCTATCGTCACTGCACAAAGACATAACGTTAATATCTCCGAAAGACTTAGAACATGGTTGAGCTGCTGGTCAAAATATTATCTTTTACTAAGGAGGAACAAAAGAAGAAGAAGAAGGAGGAGAAGAAGAAGATCCAAGTCGTTTCCAAAATGATTAGGGACATGACGAGGACGTCTCAGAACATGCATGTCGCATGCAGGACAGACACGGTAGAGTCCGAGTAAAAGGACCATTGTTGGTGATGGTGATGGTGAAGAAGATGACACGATCAATGAAGCAATCGAATAGAAAAAATTGGGTTGGGTGAAGAATTAAATACTAGAAAGCATTCTCCTTTGAATAGTAAGAATGTGAAGCGGATCAACCAACTTCAAACACCACATATTCCTAAGATGGTAAAAACTTGTTCGTTTGACAACTCTCGACTCCAATTATATCCTTCCATCTCAAACAACTCTTCAAACCAACTCTCTAGTAGTCTTTTCGTTTCCACTCTGACTCGAGAAAATATTGGATACCGCTTAAATTCCACCGTGTCAAAATCTTAGTCAATTCACTACGCAACATGTGTTGCCCGAGCCCCACTGTGCTAGAACCCATCTGATACTTCAGAGAAAAGAGAGTTAAAATATATGGAGAGACCACACAAAGACGGGAGAGCAAATTGCAAGCATTAGGGTGGGATCGGGGAAGGGATGAAAGCATCGTCAGCGACCACATGTCGCTGAACTTGGATTTGCTGCGAATCGCAAAACGAAACTTTTTCCTTTGACATCGAGATGGGGTCCGTAACTCCCGTCCACCGCTGCTCCATCCCTTCCTTTCCTGGATGGTTTTGCCCTCCTCCTCCATCTCCAGTTGAGGTCGGAGAAGGGAAAATGGGCCATCGCGGAGGGGAGAGAGAAAGAAGAAGACCGTGAAAGGAATGCATGCACCCAAAGAAGAAGACCGTGGAAGGAATGCACCCAAATTTGAGGTGGGAGAAGGGAAAATGCACAAAGGAATGCACCCAGAAAATAACGAAAAAGAGAGACCAAAGGCAACCAACCATTGGCGGCGTCCGTCGACGACGCCGACAAGATTGAAACAAATGAAAAGACGACGTAGAACAGTGCGAGTAAAAGGGCCATTGTCGGTGATGGTGAAGATGACCCGATCAATGAAGCGATCGAATGGAAAAGAAACTGGGTCGCGTGAAGGATTAAATACCGAAAGCAAACTCCTTTGAATTGGAAGGATGCGAAGCGGAACAACCAACTTCAAACACCACATTCCTAACCGGTAAAAACTTGTTCATTTGACAACTCTTGATTTCCAACCATATCCTTTCGTCTCAAACAACTCTTTAAACTAACTCTCTAGTAGTTTTCTAGTTCCAACTTCCCACTCCGATTCTAGAAGGTTTAATATATTTTCTTTAATCTAACAATAGAGCCTCACATAGAAAAAGCATCGTTGAAGGAAACCCATTTGTAAGGTTAAAAAAAAACATGTAATGACTATGTATTAGTTAAGCCAAAAGAGGCTTTGTTTGATATTTAACAAAAGTAAAAAGTATCTTCCTTTTATTTACATGCCAATATACGTGAATGTACTCATTAATATTTTTACGTTGTGAAAGTATCAAGTGTTTCTAATTCAGAAAAAAAGGGTAAATGCGTATATCGCAAATTTCTAATTAAAAAATATAAAAACATAAAAGTCAATCCAAACAAATTGTAAATAGTTTTATTTGAGCGATTATTAATAATAGAGATTTAGTGCGGTATAGTAGGCTATAAACCAAATATATTTGGACAAATAAAAAATAAAACCATTTTCAAGTATGTTGATCTAATTATCTGATTATATAAGTAAGTGAAATATAGAGCTTTTAAACCATATAGAGGGCTAGTGCCCCATGTGGTTTCTTTCTTAAAGCGATGGAAAAATCACATAATTAATTCATGAACTTTAGTCTAATATGTAATATGATCCATGAATTCTGATCCAATATTTAATGCGTTTCCTAAACCGTTCATTCATTTAATGTGAATTTTAAATTTTAGTCCAATGTTCAATATGATTCCCCAACTTTTAATTATTTCATATAGTTTTAAAATTAAGTTGAACATCTATTAATTGTTCAAGAATCTACATTGAACAAATCAAAAGTCTGGAGACGATATTGCGAATTGAGCCAAAACTTGAGGATCATATTACCATTAGCAGCGAGAATAAGATTGTGGTCACCAATATCAAATTTCCTTTTTTTTGCTTTCTATTTATGTTCTTCTTTCTCTGAATGTGTTGCAATTGTGCATTTACGAGGTTGGTGAAAAAACTTTCATGGTTTTTATTGAAGTTCCACCTGAATCCTCCCTTCCTCTATATCAGATGTGATGTCTCCGCTGTTGATGCGTTCACTAGAATATTTTCTCGTTTACAGGATCTGCGATGAAGCTCCTCAGATTCTAGCATCAGAAAATTGGTTAGTCCGTTTGCATAAAGAACTGGAAGATCAAGGGATTACCTTGCCAGATAGGTAAGTTCACTAACTATGTTCAGCACCGCAGCAGAGTACTTTAATTGAACTTTCTGGAAGTCACAGATTATAATATGAATACTTGATGACGACTTTTGTCGAGCAAGGAATTCACGGTTATTTCTTTATATTCTCACCGATTGATTCTCCAATTACTCATACTTTCTTTCTCAATTTTGGGTCGCTTAAAGTATCATTGGTTTGATTGAAGCATGGTAACTTAAGGTAATGCTTTTGTAGAATGGATGAGGATGAGCTCCATAGATTTTATGTTGCCGCAAATGGTGACTTCTCATCCTTGGTGTCCTCAATTAAGAGGACCGTTCGTTGGAGGGAAACTTACGGACTCCTCACGGAGGAAGAACTTCGGGCTTGGTCGAATTTACTCTTTTGGCATGGATTTGATTTGAGACATAGACCATGTCTCATTGTGTGGCTTGGCTTAGCTTTCATCACCTTGCCATCACACGAGAGACCTCGCTTCTCTCAAGCTATCAGCATGTTTCGCTGCTCTCTTAAATGCTTGTTCATTTTTTACCTTCTAGCCCTTTCGGTATTTTTTTTTCATTTGAAGTTGCGTGCATTAAATCAAGTATAAGCGTCAGTCATACTTTTTTGACTACATTGTCTTTGCGATCTGCTTTTGTATTTTTATCAGATGAGGATTCTTGACGTTGAAAAGTATAACTATAACAAGATTCGTCGAATCACTCGTTCAAGTAATTCGTACTTTGATCTAGTTTAGATACGAAACATTCTTTTGTAAAACCTGAAATTTCATGCAAGAGTTGCTCTGATCACAAGTATTTGTCCAAATGTCGTGATTATGACTGAGGATATGCAAGTCAATCACTAGATGCCAGTCTTTTTTGCTCTTTAGGATATCTTAATTCGCCAAGTTATGATATGTGCGCTTATGTTTCCTCAAATTAGCTGAACTTTGAGTTTAATAAACCAATCATTATTACTTCAAATTTACCTTTACTGTACTTTTGCATTTCGGATGATAAATTTATGGGTGGAAATGGTTGCCATGCAGTATCTCAGGTGGAATATGGAGTGCTTCACTTGGTTAATTCTGAAAGTACCCGAATTACAGTTGTCGTTGACTGTCACGGTTTATCTCCATATAGAATTCCCATGCAGATAATGAGATCTTGTTTAACCCTTCTGCAAGATCATTACCCAGGCCGACTTGGTTGTGTGTTTGTTATACGACTTTCCCCTGTTTTGCGAGTTATTGCCCAGACTCTACTACAGGTAATGTTGGCATATCTGAGGGTTTCTTTAGCACCAAGTTTTCCTGCTGTGCTATTCTTAGATACTTTCGAAACTTGCTCAAGTAAGTCTCTTTCTCTGTCAGGTTCTGAGACCTGCTACCCGAGAGAAGCTGAGGATTTATGGAGGGATTTATCAAAAGGTTCTTGCCGAGAGTCTTCCCACACTCCCTTTGTATCTAGGTGGAAATTCCAATTGCAAGAAGTGTAGAATCATGAACAATTGCGATGTGCTTCAGCCTTCTGAGACCGAGAGCCCAAATTCTGGGGCTGATTTTTCTGTTGTTGAGGACAGAGAGGAGCAATGTAATGTCCGTAATTATGAGAGGCTTAGAGACGGCAACACTAACAGGGACATGGCGGTGAAAACAGCGATGCTTATCATGCTCATGTTCCTTGTTAAAAATTTTGGATGTGTGCGTGCGGAAGCATGTTTTTGGTATTAGTTATAGTTTTTGGTTACTGACGCGTACAAGTGTATGATATAATTTGTAGATGATGGACAAGGGACGAGATAGGATAGTTCAAGGGATAAACACAAATTCTTATGGGACTCACTAGTTTATGAAAATAATTTTACAATAGCTGAAGGAAGTGTTGGTGGAGGAGTTTCATGATATGGAGTATATTCTCATGCTCTTCTCACTCTATTATATCAATGGGTTACGGCCTTAAGTACAACCGCCTTAGAGGATTCTAGACTTCTCTTGAATGCTGGACTTCTCTGAACTTCTCGTACATGCTGGACATTTTCAGCCACAATTTTTAACCATCCAAAACTTCATCTAAGGAGTTCTAGATTGTAGTTTAGCAATTCTAGGAAATTCTAGAAAATGGATCACCATTTCCAACATAGCCCTAGTTACTCTGCTATCTAACCCAGAGAACCGTCCCTTATAGTTCTCATGAGATATGCAGCCAGTTGTCTCTGTTATGGGGACACTTTTTTGAAACTAAGGGAAGGTCCTTTAGGCAAATTTGTTTTAGCATTCGTGCCTCCTCTAATGGAGATGAGTCTGTAAGCCAAGAGTTTATGTCAGTAGAGATTTGTTTTGGTCCTAGTGTCTGTAGATTTCCTGCGTGGTTTCTTCTGGCAGATTGCCAGAATCAGAACGGTTTGTTCTCAGTCATTGTTGCTTCGGATTTTGAGAGTTTTTAATGTGGCCATGATGGTATTGCAGTGTCAAGATAAAAAATACAAGAGCCAGAGCAGTAATTGGGTTGCAGAGTTTGTCGGTGAGACGAAAGAAAGAAGCAGAAAGAGAAAGTGCATAAGAGAGTGAAGAACACTAAGAAGGAAGGAAACGAGGGAGGGAAAGTGGAAAATTAAGTTGTGGGCTAGTCGTCTGTCAATAAGAGCAGTCGCATGCACTTATTATTTAAGGATGCTTAGGTGGTGTTCACAGAGACATATGTTGCTGCCTAAACTGAAAAAGCGGAGTTACACGTGCAAAAGTGGGCATGATACTGCAAGGTCGCAAAAGCCTCTCCTTGTCATGTCATGTGGTTGGTGGTATAATCTCTCTTCGACCAATTTGGCCTCTGAGATTTACCTGATATAACATGAATTTTTCTTTTCTTGGGCTGCCAGTATATATGGTCTTTAGTGTAATTATAGAGCAGCGAACCCCAGGATAGTTCGTTTCCAGTTTCTGGGAAGCATTGCCTCTTCTTATGCTCATTGGGTGACATTTTTGACTTTATATTCTTGGAAGTGGCTGTAAAATTTTAAACGCTCGTAAGCGAAGGGAAGTATAAAACGAGAAAGAGGCTGATATAAGATTGCACGTTCACACTTCCAACAAACCGTCCTTTTGAGATAGACCCGGTGGTGCAAATTCACGGGTAAGCTGTTGCGTCACCGAAGGCCCCTCAATTGCCACCGATAGGCCATGGCCAACTTTCATGCCACTTATCTCAACGTCACTTTTTAATTTCTTATGCTCTTTCGAGTAATCTCAGGTGACCTCTCGCATTTCGAAACGGATAGGACATCTGAAGTACGTTTGTGCAACTCTAAAGCTTCCTACAGCAACAGGCTATCTTCTTGTAGAAAAGGGTCAGCATAACTCAATTCGAGAATAAAAAACTCTGAATTAACACGTATCGTATTAGCTTTGTGCGGAAACATCCTTTATTTACTGCAAGTGCTCCCGTAAAATGCATGCGGTAATTCTTATCTAGTCCTGTGTTGGACCAGGTTGAGAAGGTTTTGTCTTCTTGAAAAAGATGGTGCTCCCACCTGAGAATTCCAACAACTATGTTGAATTTTACAGGATAGATATCAGAACCTTTGAGTTTCTGTTCCATTGTTGTATAATTGAATGTGGCGGCTGTTGTCAAATTGTTGAGGGATTTTCCTTATCGTCCTAAAATAAAGTTGAGGACAGAATTGCTTGTCTTTGGTCATTTCTTCTGGAAATGCCAGAACGGATAAGCACTGATGACAATGGCGTAGGGCTTGATTTGCTTGATTATGCCTTCCTTCCCTCAGAATATAGACTCCATACTTCACGAACTCTACCGATATATATATTCTTTTCTCGGTCTGTGCAATTTGACTTAATTAATATTCACTTTTTGGGGCTGGGATAGTTTTGGACGAAACATAGAGAGAATCACGAGTTCGTGTAATGAATCAAGTGAGAGCTTCTTGATTCCTGGAGACCCTATTTAACAAAATACTACTGTCGACTTTGAGATGAATATATTAGCTGTGGTGGTCTAGCTTGTTATTTGAATATATATGTTTGCCATGCTGATGAATAAAAAGTATCCTTATTCATTCTGAGATTTTTGGGGTCATCCCTTGGAATGGAATGATAATTAAATTGCATCGACTTGCGTATAATTTTGCAGCTCATTCCCTCTAAAGATCATCTCATCCGTGCAGCCCCAGCGCCACATTAAACTTATAGACAATTCGGGGGAAATCAGTTAAAGTGACGATGGTGAAATATTGAAACTTTTTGGACCATTATAGCCTTGGTCTGACAAATTACAATCCTCATGGTAACGTATACTTTCAACAAGGAAATATCACTCTAATAAACAATAGCACGTCTCTCTATATGATAACAAGATAAAATCTTCAGACTACCGTGCAACAGTTGAGAGCAGCCTGCTGGGATTGGTTACTGGGCACCTTTCAGAAAAGCCTTGTACCATAGGGCAGATTCTTTAGCCTTGCGTTTGAGGTTGTCCTTATAGTCAGTGTAGTAAAGCCCGAACCTCGCTTTGAAGCCCGAGCCCCATTCCCAGTTGTCAGCGAGTGACCAGTGAATGTATCCTTGCACATTCACTCCGTTCCTGCATTGCCCAAATTGATCAGCTTCAGAAGTTGTTACCGGGTGTTGGCCTCGGGGCAGAGCTAACATTAAGAGTTTAAACTGGTCGTCCTAGTAAAACTGGATCAAGCCATGACTTGCCACGCACATGCAATCACGAATTAGCGATAACTTGGTGTGAATGCAAAGAAACATGCATATCATCCTCTTTTGACACATGCGGCAAATTAGACATGCGGTTAACAAGATGCTTGCATTGCAGTGGCAGATAACCAAAGTAGTGAGGATTGCAAATGTGATGGAATTGAGGACTTACTTCATCGATTGAAGGACACGTGCGAGATGCTGCTTCAAGCAATCAATCCTGTGAGGATCGTTCTTCGGTTTCTTCACTGGATGGACCTCTACATTTTCTTCAGTAACACCTGTGATAAAACATATTTCCTGAGTAAAATATGTTACTTTTATATGGGAGGTCCAGATATGTACGATGATAATCTGAATGATATATCATTAGAAATGCGGCTCCTACCATTTTCAGTAATGTAAATCTTTGGGTTTTGGTACTTCTGCTTTACATGGCCCAAAATTTGCACCAGACCATCTGGATACCTATATATCCACGCAATCCCTTCGGCCTGAAAACAAAGATCCGTTATTGTGGTTATAAGGTTCGACTGTCGTGCTGCAATGAGGTTGTAAAAGCATTACTACCTTTGGACCGATTAGTACGCCGTCCCTCATTGCTGAAATTTAGAGGAGTGGGTTAGAAAATGATCGATTATCATTCCTAATCATCTTAATACATCTTTCATGATCTTGGAATGGAAAAGATATGGCTCGTCATTACCAGTTTCATTCACGAACGAGTCGTGAGAGTAGCTATCTGCCACTTTGCGTTCATTTTCTGGGGTGTTTCGAGCATACTGTGTTGAATAGTAGTTGATACCAATGAAGTCGAGAGACCCCTTCACCATCTCCTTCTCCTCTGCAGTGAAAGTGGGTAATCTGCCTTTCACCAAGCTTCTCATTATGCTTGGATAATCTCCATTCACCAACGGATCAAGGAACCTATCAAGAAATAATGACTTCTTGTTGAGCTTCTCCAAAAATGAACTATCGCAAGGGGAATGAACTAGCACGAAATTTATGTGGCCGCTGAGTGTTCAACGTATATATTTAAGTTCTACGGTCGACATGGACGCCCAGAATAGGAGTAAAAGAAGTAGAAAAAATGTTGGCAAGTAATCCCTTCTCGCATTCCTCCTTTTTCAAAAGGAATTTGACAGAAATGAAAATAATGAATCCCCTTGCTAGCAAGATCAGAAGTAGTGCTAACCCTGCATCGATTCAATTTGCAAAGGCAATTCATCAGGCAAGGTAAGGACCTCTCCGTTCTCCCTAACACGGGTGGAAAAATTGATACACAGCCCCTCCTCTATTGAGTAATCCCTGAGTGGCGGCATCAATAATTGTCTTGACTAAGACTAACAGGGTCGACTCTACTATCGGCAGAGGCGAGCGTCAAAATTAGTTCCCTCGGATGAGAGGGAGTTAACATCTCTGAAATGTCATTTAAATGCCATAAGATGATTTTGGTACTCGACTTTAGCAAGGCTAATGTGGAAAACCATGAATAGACAGGTAATTTAAACTGTCTTAGAACCAAGGATGTGAACTTATGGAGGTGCAACTATTGTGATTTGGCATCTGAAAGCTCATGTGTGTTGTAGCTACATAAAAAGAAGGTACATAAATCTGATCACGTCCATGTATGCAGATGGAAGATTCACTCACCAACCCACAGCGAAGTCCATAGCTCTCTCTGCTGCAGCTTTGTCATCTGAACTATCCGAGTATGGCAAATAATTTTTTTCCCACGAGGCTAATTCCAATTTCTCCTTTTTGGTCAGCCTACAGTAGTATATAACCGTCGGGTAAATACCTTTCTGAGAGAACAGAAGCACACAAGTCTGATATTTGCGCAGAGTGTTGATCGGACAGAATGAAGGCAAAAAGCCAGCATTAATTTGAAGTGTGCTTAATGGCATGCATACAGGAACTAAAATCGTGCATCACCTCACCTTAAATTTTTCTCTGTAGAGCTTAACAGCAGTTGCATGTGCAAGCAAATGAGTGTGGGCTACGATGTAAGGCTCTGTAGAAGAGTTACCGGGGGACTTTGTGTACCCCGACCCGGTGCACTGAATCCAAGGTCATACCCAAATAGAGCTGTAGCTAGTGGCTCATTTGTGGTAATCCAGTTCTTTACCCTATCTCCATATGTCTTGAAGCAAATCTCGCAATAGTCCCTAAAATCATTCCTGCATATCCAGGGAAACACCAAACCAAAACTTGTGCTTCATTGTCAAGAACTAATACTCAAACCATTTAATTTACAGAGTACCTCGTGCTTACAGTATATTACGGCTTAAGAATCCGCCATACTTGGCCTGCAAGGCTTGAGGGCAGTCATTGTGCATCAGTGTGACAAAAGGTTTGATGCCTGCAAATAATTTCAGAGTAAGATTAGGACAAAGCTTCTTCCCAATACAACAGTATCTCTCGGTGTCATTGTCATTGGCTTACCGGATGCTACCAATTCATTTATCAAATTGTTGTAATAATCAATACCCTGTTGGTTTATTCCACCACTGACTGATCCTTCTGCATTGGAATTTAGAGTGGCAAGCAGATCAGCATTAGAATCTCTTCATCGGCTAATACTTCACATCTTCACATGTAGTAAACAGACGGTTGGAAGAGCAAATGCTACCGGTACAGTACTTACGAGGAAGAATTCTGCTCCAGGAGATGGAGAATCTGTATGTGTTTACCCCGAGTTCCTTCAAGAGTCCTACATCTTCCTGTACCCATGATGATAAATTTATCATATACGGATGACGGATTTGTCACAGGTTCTACAAAGAATTATGTTGTTGTCTATGGTTGAAAAAATACGGAATTGGACTCACCTTGTAACGATTATATGAGTCTATAGCAACCGATGCATTACTCCCATCCTGGATCTTGCTTGGAACTGTGAAATTCAGAGAACAAGATGAGGAGGAACTAAACCCAATTGGTGTGTTCAGCTTTAATCAGAAAGCTTTTTACATAATCGTAGGAAAATCAAATGGTAAGGCGTATAGAAATATAATAATAAATAGTCGACGTTAAAAAAGAAAGAAAGCGAGAACCTTGAGCAGCAAAATGATCCCAAATGCTCGGTCCCCTACCACCTGCTGCAGATCCTTCGATCTGCATAATAACAATTTCCGGTCCTTGTTACGCAGGAAAAACGAAAAAGCCCCACTTGTTCGGCCGTTTAGGCCATAATGAATCATGTAATTGATCAACACGAACTCCCATTTTCAAGACATGCATATTTAAAGCTTGAACAAATACTGATATGCAAGGTTGTCATCATATATTTATCATGCTGAAACGGGTATTCACCTGCTGAGCAGCAGTGGCAACTCCAAACAAGAAATCACTTGGGAAGTCCGACCTCTTGACCGTTGGTTCATCTATCGTCACTGCACAAAGACGTAACGTTAATATCTCCGAAAGACTTAGAACATGGTTGAGCTGCTGGTCAAAATATTATCTTTTACTAAGGAGGAACAAAAGAAGAAGAAGAAGGAGAAGAAGAAGAAGATCCAAGTCGTTTCCAAAATGATTAGGGACATGACGAGGACGTCTCAGAACATGCATGTCGCATGCAGGACAGACACGGTAGAGTCCGAGTAAAAGGACCATTGTTGGTGATGGTGATGGTGAAGAAGATGACACGATCAATGAAGCAATCGAATAGAAAAAATTGGGTTGGGTGAAGAATTAAATACTAGAAAGCATTCTCCTTTGAATAGTAAGAATGTGAAGCGGATCAACCAACTTCAAACACCACATATTCCTAAGATGGTAAAAACTTGTTCGTTTGACAACTCTCGACTCCGATTATATCCTTCCATCTCAAATAACTCTTCAAACCAACTCTCTAGTAGTCTTTTAGTTTCCATTCTGAATCGAGAAAATATTGGATACCGCTTAAATTCCACCGTGTCAAAATCTTAGTCAATTCACTACGCAACATGTGTTGCCCGAGCCCCACTGTGCTAGAACCCATCTGATACTTCAGAGAAAAGAGAGTTAAAATATATGGAGAGACCACACAAAGACGGGAGAGCAAATTGCAAGCATTAGGGTGGGATCGGGGAAGGGATGAAAGCATCGTCAGCGACCACATGTCGCTGAACTTGGATTTGCTGCGAATCGCAAAACGAAACTTTTTCCTTTGACATCGAGATGGGGTCCGTAACTCCCGTCCACCGCTGCTCCATCCCTTCCTTTCCTGGATGGTTTTGCCCTCCTCCTCCATCTCCAGTTGAGGTCGGAGAAGGGAAAATGGGCCATCGCGGAGGGAGAGAGAAAGAAGAAGACCGTGAAAGGAATGCATGCACCCAAAGAAGAAGACCGTGGAAGGAATGCACCCAAATTTGAGGTGGGAGAAGGGAAAATGCACAAAGGAATGCACCCAGAAAATAACGAAAAAGAGAGACCAAAGGCAACCAACCATTGGCGGCGTCCGTCGACGACGCCGACAAGATTGAAACAAATGAAAAGACGACGTAGAACAGTGCGAGTAAAAGGGCCATTGTCGGTGATGGTGAAGAAGATGACCCGATCAATGAAGCGATCGAATGGAAAAGAAACTGGGTCGCGTGAAGGATTAAATACCGAAAGCAAACTCCTTTGAATAGGAAGGATGCGAAGCGGAACAACCAACTTCAAACACCACATTCCTGACATGGTAAAAATTTGTCAAAATTTGTTCATTTGACAACTCTTGACCTCCAACCATATCCTTTCGTCTCAAACAACTCTTTAAACTAATTCTCTAGTAGTTTTCTAGTTCCAACTTCCCACTCCGATTCTAGAAGGTTTAATATATTTTCTTTAATCTAACAATAGAGCCTCACATAGAAAAAGCATCGTTGAAGGAAACCCATTTGTAAGGTTAAAAAAAAACATGTAATGACTATGTATTAGTTAAGCCAAAAAAGGCTTTGTTTGATATTTAACAGAAGTAAAAAGTATCTTCCTTTTATTTACGTGCCAACATACGTGAATGTACTCATCAATATTTTTACGTTGTGAAAGTAAGTATTAAGTGTTTCTAATTCAGAAAAAAAGGGTAAATGCATATATAACAAATTTCTAATTAAAAATATAAAAACATAAAAGTCAATCCAAACAAATTGTAAATAGTTTTATTTGAGCAATTAGTAATAATAGAGATTTCGTGTGGTATATAAACCAAATATATTTGGTCAAATAAAAAATAAAACCATTTTCAAGTATGTTTATGTAATTATCCGATTTTATAAGTAAGTGAAATATAGAGCTTTTAAACCATAGAGAGGGCTAGCGACGTGGATTCTTTCTTAAAGTGTTGGAAAAATGACACAATTTGTCAATGAACTTTAGTTCATTATGTAATATGGTCTATGAATTTTGGTCCAACATTTAATATGCTCCTTAAACCGTTAATTCATTTAATACAATCTTTTAAACTTTAGTCTAATGTTCAATATGATTCCTGAATCTTAATTATTTTTCTATAGTTTTGGAACTATATTGAATATCTATTAACAGTTCAAGGATTTGCATAGAACAAATCAAAAATCTAGAGGCGATATCGTAAATTGAGTTGAAACTTAAGGTTTATATTGTAAAAATTGAAAATTTAGAAATGATGTTGCATATTAAATCAAAATTCAGAGATAATTTGTATTATCATCCTTGCATCAATATATCATAATGTTTTTGGATCCCAAGTTGTAATAGGTTTAGTGAAATTCTGACTTTTGAGAAGATAATAAAGAAATGAAGTCACGGGAGGGGGATTCACGGCCAACCCATTTAAGTGAAAGAGGAGATTCTACAGGCCAGAAAAAGTCAAAGAAAGAAAAACAGGGCAGGGAGGGAGGCCTTGCCTTCGACATTTCAAACCCGAATCTTGTTGCACGGCTGGTGACGAATTGAAGGTCGTGATGCGAAATCTATGATTAACCATATCGAAGAATATCTTCTTTGAGGTAACGCTGGACAAGTGCCATCCTCTTCCGAACTCTTTTTTTTTTTATAATTCTTTTGAAGATTTCATGGAGTCCTTGTAGATTTCGTGCTAAATTTTCGTTTTGCTTCTGTGATTTGATGGTTGCAAACTGGGATGTAAGCTGTAAAAGAGGAAGCTTGGATTGGGCAAGATCATTTGAACCCTAATTTCATTAGGGTTGGTTTTAAAGGGGTTTTTCTTTTTTTGGTGAGATGAGCTTAAACTAGTGATCTTGCTGTTGAGCGGGTAGATTTTTGATTGAATGTTTGAAAGGATGATTTTGGTTTAGGTTGTCCAGCCTTAAGGCTAAGCTTTTGTGCTTCATTTTCACCGAAATAGACTTCTGAAGCTTCAATTTGAATGGAAAATGCACTTAACTTCTACACCTATGAGTTGTTGAAGTAGTTTGGTGGATACAGATCAAGGTAATGAGTTTTGAGTCAAGAAGTTTGAAGAATTAAAATGATATGAAATCTGTCTGAAGCTGGTCTGATGTGTTTACATGTGGTTTCTGAATTTAATCCATGAAAAAAAAAGAAAAAGAAAAAGAGACCAGATTTTATGTATCTTAATGAAGTTAAGAAAGAAAGAAGTTATTGGTTGACGACGGATGATTAGAATGGTGATTATAGGTGACTTGGATTAGGGGAATATATGCTGGGCCATCTTGAAATCAAGTTCTTGGACCTTGTGTATGCTAACCCTCTAGGTGTGAAATCGTTTGATCCCCCTAGCACTAGTGATTTAGTGTTGGAGTAAAATATTACTATGGTGAATTGTGTCTATCCTCAAGTGAGTGTGCAATACCGGAAATATATGATGGGTCAGTATATTGCATTACACGTGTTTGATGAATTGTGGCAATATGACTATGGCTGATGGTATATGCCTTTGTGCCCTGCTGTGCATCACATTGTGTGCTTTTCGGTCTATGTGGGTCCTAGCTATTAGCTCGGTGTCATTCTTATTTGCCACTCTTAGGAGCAAGGTCGTTGAAGGACTTTCTATGTGTGTTAATGGGGACGTGTGTCATGTGTTTTATGACTGGACTCATGCTGGTGGATAAGTGCCACTCTTTCGAGGAATCCTTCATCAGTGGTTGTGGATGATTGATAGATTGAGGAATAGAACCGTCTGTTGATTTGTTCTCAATAGCCATGAGAGCAATGTCCTGCTCTTAGGATGAGTCTCTGGCCAGACCATAAAATTCTCTATGCAAACCCACTTATATGTACTTCATTTGATTGATGTGTTGTTTGTAGCATTCATGCTAAACTTGTTTCACCTGCATGTTGGATACACATGTACATTGTGTGTGATTGTGAAGGTGACTACTTATACCAAGTGATCTCTTTCAGACCTTGAAATTTCACTGATTGAGGTGGTGCTGTTCACCCCTTGTTTAACATTTTCAGAATTAGCTGAGAGGGTGTCTTCATTTCTTTGGAGATTTAACTGGGAAATTCTCAGGCACTAGAAGTCAAAGTGGACTTAGTTGGAGTTAGAGTTGAGCAACAAATGCTTAGCGTGTCCCCTTGCCTATTTATGTATAAAATTGATTTGTGGTCTGCATGGGCGAATAGTACTAGTTCCATCATGGCCAACAGTGAGCCTCGAATGTTCATGTCCTGTAAATGTGTTAAAGTTATGTTGTTGATCAGCCAATTGTGTACCTCCCAGGCTTCTCTATTGTTGACACTTGTACACTGGACAAGTGTGACCTGAGCCTTGGGTATGTTTATGATATGGCCTGCTGTGTACATATATATACATGCTATGAGAAAAATAAGATTTTGCTTTACAGGTTGATTGATATATCAGCTATGTAGGGGGGACTATGTCCTCTTTTCAATAAAATTATACTTTTGTATATGCTCCGCGGGTTTATAGTAGCCCCCTTGGCATTCACTCATAGCGATATCATGGGGTTTGGGGTGTTACAGCTCAACTCAACAATGCACAATAAAGGCTAGTGAATCGACATTTCTTAAACAATTAGCTTCCCCCTCCTTTATTTTTTGGGCCAGTATCTATGCTTGCCCTTAGTCCTTGCTAGTTATTTCCCTTGTAAGAGGTTAGATTGTTTATGAGAAATCTGTGTTTCAATTGCTGCCTGTCTGGTGGCCATTGCTGTAGCTTTTGCTTGAACTTTATCGAAAATATAGTGGGCTTATGCACACTTAGGATGCCGTAGTTCTACTAACGAAGGAAGCCCTAGTATAAGCACCTGGTGGGCAATAGAAGGTGATTTGTGCAGAACAGACTACTTCTAGATCTATGGCTATCCCGTCATTCAGAAATTTAAGCTATTTTTCACGAGAAAATTGTTCCATGATAACCTTTGTGGACCATTCTCCAAGTTTGCACGAAATTTATTCTTCTATGTTATTGGGAGGCAAGCTTCTGATATATCCGGTGTGAATTTTCTGCAGGAATTACGTGCTACAAATGGCTTCTTTTCGAGCTTTCTTGAACAGTCCCGTTGGCCCCAAAACTACTCATTTCTGGGGACCAGTTGCAAACTGGGGATTCGTGGTTGCTGTATGCTTCTTCTCCATAATGTCTATTTCCACATGCCTTCACAAGTCACTAACGAAACATCTTGAAGGCTGGATTTTCAACTTTTTCACTAATGTTTAACTTATTTGTTGCTTCCAATAGGGATTGGTTGACATGCAGAAACCACCAGAAATGATATCAGGCAACATGACAGCAGGTTAGCAATTTCTGTTCCAAAAAGAGCAACTAATTTTATTATCTTCTTATCCAGACTCTATGTTCATCTTTGTGTCTTGATTGCAGCTATGTGTATATATTCTGCACTGTTTATGAGGTTTGCATGGATGGTGCAGCCACGGAACTACCTACTCCTTGCATGCCATGCCTCAAATGAATCTGTCCAGCTCTATCAACTATCCCGTTGGGCAACAGCTCAGGGGTAAGTTCCATTTGCAACACTGGTTTAATACCCTTTCTACACATCACCTCAAGTATACACATAAAGATCTGTTTAGTTTCTTAGGTTTGATTTGTATCATATGATTTTAGTTGCGGTTGTGGCCTTGACTGGGAGATGCATAAACAGTTAAACATTGTGTGACTTTCTCTTTTCTTTGTTATAGGTACTTGTCCCAGAAGAAAGACGAAGCCTCGTCACAATAATATGTTGCCGGGTCTTGCTTTCCCCATCTCATTGGTCTTGTGGCGATTTCTTCCCAGTAGTTCCTGAGAAGTTTTCTTTCATGCTATCCAAACCATAATTGGCAGGTCTTGTGTGATCGCAACTTGATTCGTATATTTTCGCATCATTATTGACGATTTACTTTCAGCAAGTGATGCTTGCATGGAAACTTAACCTCCTGTTGGACTTGGATGCCCAATAATATATCCCTCGAACCGTCGCATTTCCTTGGTTGTGCACACCAAGCATGGCTTTTGTTGGCATGGTTCATGAGGACAGGTCGGTATCGTCACATACACTGTCTGCTGCGGTCTAAGTGGAGATCAGATATTAGGATCTGTGAAAGCGTTGTGCACGTTTGTGAGGAGACGTGAGAGGAAGCATGGTTTCAATGGGGAGACTTTCCGCTAGCGATTTTAAGTTCGGTGGTCTGCTGGGTTTTCGGGTCCCTTTCATATAATTGGTTGTGGCGCTTGGATTAGATTCAATAATGCATGTTTTCTGTCCCGCGAGAGGTCAACCAAGTTATTTAATCGATATCTATTAACAGCAAATCAAACAGATCGATTCTGGGGTCCCACATTGATGTCCGTCTAGTCATCTTGTTTTGTGTCGTTTTCAGTGCTGCGAGGGCGTGGCTGGTGCTTTTGCTTCGGGATTCAAATAATTTTGTGGATAAGCAAGCGAGAAATGCACGTAAAATATTTTAGACCTATTATATAGTACCAATTCGGTCTTGAAATTTTTAATTGGATTAATATAGTTTTAAAATTTTTCATATTTTATTAATTAAGTCCATTCAACCAATTTAGATTGGAGTTTATTGAGATGGACTTGGATAGGGTCGATATTAATGTCAACAATTTCTAGCCTAAATTAGCCAGGATTATTCGATTGACAAAAACGTGAAAATATTTAAATTAAATTGATCAAATTTAAAGATTGATATTAATATAATTGGTTTATGAATTCTTCGGTACTTTTCCCATCGGTGAGCAATATTGGTATTTTCATAGATTTAGTTATGTAATGCATTTGAATTGGCTTCTAGAGGTGATTTGGAACTAACTAAAAGAGTAGGGTTGACTAAACTTCATGTTAAGAGCATGTATATTTGATTAGGTTCAGATCTAATTCGAATCTCAAGTTAAAGAATGCTCTCATGTTCCCTAATTGAATAAAATTTAAAGAGGAAGTACGGGGTTTGAAGCCTTCACCCCTCGTTATGATCTTCCATTCACAAAAAGTACAATACATAATCTAAGCAAGTGATTATGTAAGTGTGTTGACATAAAGCAAATAATCTGGTGATGGATATCGTTGGTTTTGGTCGAGGTAAGTCGAGTCAAAACCCACATCGAGTCAAAACTCAATGCGAATCGATCAAATCGGTCGATTTTTATTTGTGTTATTACTAGTTTTTAAGTTATTGATCTTGAGCTTTTCTTGGACTCCTTGCTTTCCCACGTGAGATATCAATCCTATGCATATTAGGGGTTCTCCTAAGTCATAGAGGAGCCTTGTCGAGCAACTAAAGAAGGTCGTGCTTCACGTGGATGGGAGTAACTGTGACGTTACTCCATGTGTACCAAACCCAGTAGTCCCCTTTCGACCCAAAAAAGGGAAAACTAGTAGCCCACTCGATTGTTTAATGAACTCTACGATCGAGGCAATATCCTTTTCTTTTCCTCCTGTTTTTGGCTAAAACTAAATCGCCCCCGTCTTGCTGGCGTGCTTCACGTGGATCCAACTTTCAGACAATTCAAGAACAGAAGCAACGTGCTAACAGGTACAGAAAATATGCAAACTTTTCAAACGAGAGCTGTCGGTTGGCCTAATATGCCCCACCAATTTGTATTTCAAACATTAGCCGCTCGAGCTTCATAATCAATGTTAAAGAGCAAATGGAGCTCATTCGAGGCAAGACTTTTGCTTATGATTTGACGACTTTCAATCACACGCAAGAAAATTTCTTTTATCTGAATTATTATTTCAACAAATGATTGGATGATAATATTTGATTTACTATAAAAATAACAGTTTGGACTACAAAAAACTAAATAATAAATTATTATAAATTATTATTGGCTTTTAAAGAATTTATTTGCTCATAATAATTTCTTATTTTCATAATAACTCAAAAATTGTTGTGCTAGCAAAATCGTATTATTTTTTACCCAATTTTCTTTCACTTCTCATGAGAGGATTTCTCAAGCATTTTGTGTGAAGTGCTAAGTAGCAATAACATTGATAGATAATATGCGTGCCGACACGTCTTTTTTGAAAAATAGAGAATTTAACATGTCGGAACACGTTGCATATTAAATATATATAATTAAATTCACAAATAAATAAGTAATAATAAAAGAGATTATAATGAATTTACACTAAAAACATTAATCCACCATTTGTTAATATTATTCATTATTTCAATTTAACAAATTCAATTACATTCAATTTTATAATTCATAAAACTTGGAGAAAGAAAAAGAAAAGCAATTCACGTTCTACTACGATAAATCAAAAAGAAAATAATCTACAATCCACCGTCAATATAACAAGAAGTCTTTCATTCTTTTTTATTATTATTATTATTATTTTTACTATTATTATTATTATTATTGTTATTATTATATGTATATATTTATATTTTGATCTCTTATTTATTAAAAAAATTTAAATTAATTTATGCGCGTTGGAATTTCGAATTTACGTGTCAAAATGTGTCGATAGAGTTGATTATGTGTTGAATTTTTCGACACTCTTGATCGCGTGTGGGAAAGTGTCGGAATAATGAAATGAAAGCTTTCCACGCTTTTAATGCCAAGCGTTATCATAGGGAGAGCGCATGGTCGTCACCTGTCAGCTTCTCTGCTATGAACGCCGTAAGAAAGGTGGGGAATGGTGGTTAGTCATCGAGAAATTAGAATTGCACTTTATTCATTAGTCATATCATCTCGTGCTTTTAAGTCTCTGAAAAGACTCTGAGCCGTGGCCGCGCCGCCGCCATCTTCATCTTCATCATCTCACGATGGCTGAAACTAATCACCGCACTAAAGAACTCGAACCCATCAATGGCTTCTGCACCGAAACCAGGATCTTCCGCAGCCTCAGGCCCTCCGTCCCTCTCCCTCCTCCTTCCCTCCCCATTTCGCTCACCGACTTCCTGCTCTCCATCCTCCCCTCCTCCTCTTCCTCTTCGCCGTTCCTCGTCGATGCCGCCACCGGCCACCGGGTCACCTACCCGCGCTTCATCTCCCAATGCCGCGCTCTCTCTTCCTTCCTCGTCAGCCGCTTCCCTTCCCTCTCCAAGAACGACGTCGTCCTCTTCCTCCCGCCATTTTCCCTCCACGTCCCCGTCATCTACTTCACTCTCCTCTCCCTCGGCATCGTCGTGTCCCCTGCGAACCCCTTGAGCTCCGCCTCCGAGATCCACCACCTGGTCGGGCTCAGCAAGCCCGTCCTCGCCTTCGTCACCTCGCAAGCAGCTCACAAGCTGCCCACGCTCAGGCACGGCGCCATCCTCATCGACTCGCCCGAGTTCGAGTCCGTTTTGACCCGGAGCGGCCTGAAGGAGACCGATCCCGTTCTCCGCAATGTCAACCGGGTCACGCAGGCCGACCGCGCGACGATTCTCTACTCTTCGGGCACGACAGGCCGGGTCAAGGGCGTCCTCATGACCCACGGAATCATGATCGCGGGCGTCGCCGGCGCTCGCCAAGCCGAGCCGGGCCCGAAGCCCGTTTGGCTGTTTCCGCTTCCCCTGTTCCACGTGTATGGCTTTGCGTCGATATTGAGAGCCTTTGGGATGGGGGCGACCGTGGTTTTGATGGGGAAGTTCGAGTTTGAGGCCATGCTGAAGGCCGTGGAGAAGTATAGAGTCGGCTTGTTGCCGGTGTCGCCGCCGGTCGTGCTAGCGTTGGTGAAGTCGGAGCTGATCGGGAAGTATGACCTCAGCTCGCTCCGCACCGTCATGTGCGGCGGAGCGCCGCTTGGGAAGGAGGTTTCCCAGCGGTTCCAACAGCAATTCCCTAACGTGGAGCTGGTACAGGTAAAATGCCATCATTGTTGAAAGATATTAAAACAAAAATAACTTCCGTTCTCATTTTGCCCCGCCTCCTTAGGGACGTGAGAGTCAAAACCCACTCCTGAAATGAAATTGTCTCACCTCGCCAGCCGAGAAGGTGGGATTTAACCCCACCTCCCTTCCAAATTGGAAGGGTAGCCACTGGGGCGAACTCGTGGTTGTATTTTGCAATTTACTTGGCCCAAAAAAAAGGTTAGCTCTTTCATTTTATCACCATTACAAAAAAAAAAAAAAAAAAATCTTAAATTGATATACTTGTAACAAATCATAAAATAATTTTTTGACTATAAAAAATTTCAAATTAATACACTTGTAATAAATATATTATTTGTTAATTTTTATTAAATTTTACCGTCAAATTATTGAGTTAGATAACGCGTAACAATTGACGAGTATACTAATTTTGGGTTTTGCCCTACAATTGTCATGATGTATCGGTTTGTGATTTTTTGTGATATTAATTTAACTTAACGGAAATTAATATATAGTAAATTTGTCACAAATGACTAGTTTGAGTTTTTTGGTAAGTAAAAAAATTAGTTTTTGGTAAATTTGCCATAGACATATAAGTTTGAGATTTTTTCATGATATTAATTTTTAATTTTAATCCCTAATTTTAATCCTGAAAAAGAAATGGTCGACTTCAATGAATATAAAAATTGACCTAAAATCACTGCTGGCTTTGGACATTATTGGTTATCCATATAGAACACGATACTTGTTTTCCTCTATTTCATGCTATGTCAAGGTGACAAAGGTTAGTTTTTGCATATTTACTAAATTGGTTTCAATCCAGTCGAAAGGTGAAATTCCTATGCCAAAACTTGTGGGATATGCAAGGAATTACTGATATTTTTAATGTACAAGTAAAAACCAAACTAAAGTCTTAAGCCCCAAATCATTTAGTACTAGACAAATTACTTACATGCCAAAATGCTTGAGCATGATTTATTTATTTATTTAAGGACTTTTTTACTATATGGCACTCAATAACCTCTCTTTTTTTTTTTTCAATTACTTGAGTGTCATATTGCTTTTCAATTGATTATTTTAGTGCAAAAAATTCTCAAAAATGTTCGCCACAAATGTTATGCTATGTTAGATTTCTAGAATTTGGGTGAACGTTTTAAAGAAGTTTTGGTAGTGATCAAATGAAAGTTATGGTACTTAAGTGAACGTTTTTTCTTTTTAAAGTTATGATACTTAAGTGGTAAAAAAAAAAAGTTATGGCGCTTAAAAATTATGGTACTTATAGTGTCCTTATCTCGCCGATGAGTGATGAGCACTACCTAACTAATTGTACTAAATGACCTCAATTTGAAATTACCCGACGACAGATCATAAGATAAAATTGTTGCATAAGATATATTAAATCAACAATCAATCAAAAGGTGCATTATGTATTTTGAATTACACCATAACTCAATTTCGTACTAGTAGGCTTACCCCGATAGGTACCACATGTGTACCATGACAGTGCTGTGCTAGAATTTTGGATGGAGATGACATGAAAGAATTGGAGAATATGAGGAAGTAGATACGGGCACATAGTTTTAGGTTGATGGATGCGAAAGATCAATATACGTAAATGACTAATGGCTGTCTCTACATCGACATGTCCAAATGAATTTTTCAGGGTTATGCATTGACAGAGAGCCTCTTAGGAAGTAGGATGATGGGGCCTGATGAGACCAAGCAATACGGCTCCATTGGTCGCCTCGCCGAGTACATGGAAGCCAAAATAGTCGATCCTGTTACTGGAGAAGCTCTACCTCCCGGCTGCAAAGGCGAATTGTGGCTGCGTGGCCCAGCCATCATGAAAGGTTGATAGTCATACCACAATCTCTCATCCTGGATTGCTTTCCTTCTGGAATCTGTGAAGAAAAACTGTCTGGAGATCTGTTGCACATTTTGTTCAAGCACCATCAAGTTAGGAAATGCCTGTCTTTCTATTGAAACACTGACTCGCTTACAAAAATTGCAGCACAAAATTAGATATCCCGGTTTCCTCGGACGTCGTCAATTACTATGCTGCTTCCTGCATAGGGATTTCTCATTTCACTGCTGGAACTCCTCTTTGAGCTTCACGTATCACTTGTGAAACTCAGATGTTCTGAATCTCTCCTGATTCCATTTAGGTTATGTTGGAGATGACAAGGCGACGGCTGAGACATTGGATCCTGACGGTTGGCTAAAAACTGGCGATCTTTGTTACTTTGACTCAGAGGGGTTCCTCTACATTGTAGATAGGCTAAAGGAATTGATAAAATACAAGGCATATCAGGTAGCTGCTGTCATAAGGAATTTTTGCTCGTGAAATCTGATGCTTCCCATTTTTCCGTAATCAGATTTTGTCATCTCAATCTCATCCCATCCTACAGGTTCCACCTGCTGAGTTGGAGCATTTACTTCAATCTCATCAACAAATTGAGGAAGCTGCAGTGATACCGTATGCTCCAGTGCTTGTCTTATGACCTTCATAGATGCATTGAGAGTTTTTTTGGGGGTCAAACATGGATGCATAGAGTTTTCATGAGCCAAAAGTCTCATATTATTTTTATTCACCATTCACTGATCTTTTAATTACTTGGAGGACATGCAAAGTATTGGTGAGTCGATGTTTAAAAGGTCGAGAGTTATCCTACCATTGTGCGGAATGATGATTGACAGAAGATGTACTATTGTGATTGCATTTACTTTTGAGGCAAATCTTTATCTGCTTATAATGGACTCGTCGAACTTTGGTGTGTTGTGAGATCCATAAATGTGCTTTCTTTTTGGCTAAGTGGCTCATCGCGTAAGAAACCAATGAGACTAATCCAAGTGTATTGCTTGGGATCAGGTATCCTGATGAAGAGGCAGGGCAGGTTCCAATGGCTTTTGTGGTGAGGAAGCCCGGTGCATGTGTTACAGAATCTGAAATCATGGATTTCATTGCTGAACAGGTATGGTCCTCCCGGATTCATCTGTTTTGGAAGACTCTTCTTCAGTTTTTAGATTTTCCGAGGGAAGTAGAGGAGTTGATGTCCTGAAGATACTAAATGCAAACGCTGAGGCACCTATTCATTGGCTATGAGAACAACTATGACTTTATTTTCTCGATATCATAGGGGACACTATTTGATTCCCAATCACTGACTTGCCGGGCACCTCGTGTTCTTAACAGTACGTGGAGCGATTGGTTGAGTAACCCAACGAGTTTTAATATCGCCTAAGAAAGCATCTGCTCCAACCCTTGTTCTAGTCCATGCTGCCAATGTTTTTCTTTTCTCCCCTTTAACCCTAATTTGTCACTTAACTTTTCAGCGAGCAGTCAATGCTACTAGATTTATCCAACAGAATGGGCGTGGTGTACCATACCTTTGTTTCACTTGCTATAGCTTACTTGGGTAACATAGCTCAATCAGAAAACTTGTTCCATTTCAGTAGCACAGAGCGAATTTGCAGGGTGTTCAGCCTGGTCCGAACCCATAGACAACCCTACTCTATTCTCTGATTACGTTAAACTGGATTTGCAGGTCGCTCCATACAAGAAGATAAGGCGTGTCGCTTTTATCAGTAGCATCCCCAAAAATCCTGCGGGAAAGATCCTGAGAAGGGAGCTCATCAATCATGCTTTATCTGCTGGCTCAGCTAGATTGTAAATCTTTGACCAGGAAAAGAAGTCCGATTTTTCTTTTAAGTAAAACAGGCCATTGTTATCAGTTCTCTGTATTTGGCAATTTGCTGCTCCATGGTATGAATGTTGTACTTGTTTTTGGAAGTGATTCACCATTCCTCACCAAAGACAAACATAAACCGTGCTTGTTAATACTGGTCTAAAGTGGTTGAGTTCAATTCCCCACTTGGGTCCTTATATTCTTGTGTTTTGTCATTGTTTTTGGATGAAATATGCCATTGTCATCACCCTCTGCGTTTGGTGCTCCATGGGATGCAAGATTTAGTACCAGGTGTTGAAAATGGTTGATCATTCCTAGCAGAAGACACGTTACAAATCCGAAATACAGGGCAGCCCCTTGTGAAGGTGTACATTGCTGTGCAAGTGTCTAGTCTCTCTTGCCCCTGGCTCTAATTTTATTTTGCTCATTCCCTCCAATTGAAATGAATTTGTAACACAGGGCAGCCCCTTGTGAATGTGTACATTGCTGTGTAAGTGTCTAGTCTCTCTTGCTCCTGGCTCTGATTTTATTTTGCTCATTCCCTCCTATTGAAATGCGATGTTGATCTAGGAAACTAAGGACGCATTTCGTAACGATTCCGTTCGAGAACAATTTTTTATTAGAAATAATTTTTTTTTCTGTTCCCGGGAATAATTTCTGAGTATAAGAACACACTTAGTAACTATATAAAATTTCTATTCCGGGATAGAATGCGTTTGATAAAATTGTATAATTTTGTTATTTCTTTTAATTTTCTAATATTTTATTATATTTTCCTTTTTTTCTTTTTTTTTTTTTCTTTTTTCTTTTCTCTCCTTCTTTCTTCTTTGTGGTTGGTTGCCGGTCATGGCAGCGGGTCTGGCGAGCTTGCCTGGCCCCCGGCGATGCGAGGTCGGCCTCGCCTTGGCTTGGTGAGACCAAGCCTTGCCCAGCCACGGTGAGGCTCGTCAACAAGAGCCTCGCCCAAGGCGAGGTGTTGTTGGGGGCCAGCGACGCTCCAGCGAGGTCGCCATCCCTTGTCGGCCGGTCACCGGCCATGGCCGAGGCTAGCGATTGGCCAAAAGGAAGAAAAAGGAAAGGAAAGAGAAGAAGAGAAAAGAAGAAAAAAAAATTGTTCCCGGAAATAAAAAGTTACTTTTTTCTACTTCTTATTTCTATTCCAAATCTATTCTTGATAACAAAATTCCCAGGAACAAAAAAATAGATTTTTTTGTTCTCGGGAGTAAAATTTTTACCAAATATATTTCTATTCTTTTTCGTTCTCCGAACAAAAGAACAGAAATAGTTGTTCTCGAGAATATAAACAAATTTTGCCAAACATGCCCTAACTTGACGTTCATAAATGCGAGTTGAGTTTTAGATCATATCAAGCAACGTGAAATATTTCAACAACACTAATAACACTCGATAACCAATAATACGCAATGTTTTCAGTTGTCTGAATGGTTGAGCTCGAGTCGCTTTAGATGCAAAGGTTGGTCATATTGTGTTTCCGAGTTAAATAATAAGTTTTCTCGGCCCGACCTGCTACCACAGCGTTCAGCTAAATGGGTACTGAATCTCCCTGTGCTTGGAGCCTTGGACAAGGCAGGAGCATACACATAAGCATTAATGTCACGACACTTAAGTCAAAACTGACTGTAGGCGCTCCTCTATGTCAACTTGACTCATTTTCATATTGTAGGGCCCTAAAATATTTGGCTTAATATTCAATCAAATTCTGAATGTTCAAATTCATTCGATCATGTTCTAAATATTTTGAATTTACATAGTAATTAGCAACCTATATTAAATCTTTTGAGAACTTTACTTTGTATTTATATTATGACAAGTCAAATTTCTGCAATAAGACTCTGTTTGCAAGTTACAAAAAGTAAGGATGATTACAAATTACAATCGTCAAAAAGCAGTACTTGCTTTATTTACTAACGACAGTGGCAATTACAGACCCGTAAAGGAAAACGTACTGTTTTTAAGGAAAATGACTTCGTCCTTGGTAAACTATTGTTTCTGAGGAAAATTACTTCCCTCGGAAGGCACATTTACTTTCATTCTCCATGACTTACTGGAAAATTATCCCTATGATGTTTACGAAAATTTAGGTTAATAGTTAAGTGATTAGAATTTTCACCTCACGTCTGTTGTCAAATTACCATCATCAACTGTAATTGCTAACTATAAGTGCAACTAAACTATGAGGAATTTGAGAAAATTATACCCCACGAAGGAGACCAATGGAGCAAACTTACTACTTTTAAATAAAATTAGTCGCACTTAGAAAACATGTTACTAATTTTCATTTACAAAAACTTATAGGGAAATTACTATTACAATTGTTGAGGATGGTTGAGACAATTTCAGATTAATTACTCGTAGCAATTTTAAGTTATGATATCAGTAGCCTAATAGCTACTCGTAGAAGTACTAAGTGCTATTGATTCATTGCATGTTCGGAGAAATTGCGATTCATAGAAGTAAAATTATTAACATAAAGCGAAACTGATATTTTCATGTATTAAAAAAGAGAATGAGAAAATGAGAGAAAATTCAAAATATCACGTAGACTTCCTGAGGGTTAAACGCATACCCGATCTATTTTATTATCAGTCGCTCTAATAATTGAGCGATGTTGAATAAAATGAGATTGATTTACAAAATTAATATGTTTAATGATATGAAATGTAAATAGTCGTTTAAGTAATTAGGTCATGTTTAATATCAATACCACGTAGCATTTCTTTCATAATAAATGCTCGAGTTGTGTGGCACGTCAATTAAAATGCTTTCATAATGGAAAGGGAAAACAACATAAATTATCTTTGAACTTTGATTCAATGTGTAATTTATCTCTAAATTTTTAATTTGTTCAATATTATTACCAAACTCTAATCTAATGTGCAATGTCGTCCCTGAATATTTAATTTATGTAATGTGATACTTGAACCTTTTGTATATGTTTAATTTATTTCCTAAATTATATGAAAATATTTAATGTTGTCTTTAAATTACATGAAAATATTCAGGGATTATATTAAACGTTTACTAAAAATTCATACCATATTGAACAAATTAAAATATTGGGATAATACCGCACTTAAAATATTGGGATAATACTGCACATTTGACTAATGTTTAGAGATCATATTAAATAAATTCAAAATCTAGCATCGACATTAGATTATTTGTGTAATTATCCCCAATGAAAACTCAAGTCATTAGGAACATCAATCGGCATATGCATGTTTTCCCGCCTAGAAGCTCATGTGCTTCACTTTGACTCTCTCTCTTTCTCTCTCTCCGCATTTGTGCTTTCTTTGCATTCATCAATGGCGTCGATGCAGATGGAGGAGAACCCTAGCCCTCGTGTGAAATCAAGGGCCACATTCCTGATACGCTTCTACTTGGATCAAGCTTCATTCGATCTCTCTCTCTCTCGAGCTCTCTCTCGAGTAATTCTCGTCACTTTTTTCTTTGATTTGATGATGACATATCGATGCTCGAAAAAGGTTTTGAATCTCTCTTTTTCTCATTCTCTTTTTTAGATTTGTAGAGCTTTTGGATTGTGATCGTCATACCCCAACTTACTAAGAATAAGGGCATGACACGGCCATCCTTTCATCAAAGGGACGCAATCTCAACATAACCAAAATTCAACTCGATATCAACATATATATAAATATATATATTTTTAAAAAATGGCATTTGGTTACTATATCGAGTTTACTATAAACCACGAAATTGATATATACGTCTTCATCAAAAACTAACTCGCAAACTTATCAATCATATATAACTCATGCCAAAAATCCACCCACAAAAAAGTCTCATACCTACTTATGGCTCGCTAAAGAACTTGAAAAGCAATAGATGAGAGGAGTGAGCTATCACGGCCCAATGAGTAACACATTTCTGCTAAGCAAATCAAGAAATCACTATACATATTTAAAACACAACCATAACTTGCCTTACCATAATATATTTATAAAACAACTACCCAAAACACCAATGGTCTAGTCCATTAATCAATCTCATAAAAGCATGTGTGAATGATTTGTTCCATTGATTAATCTCATCAAATCACACGTCGATGGTTCATTCTATCAACCAAGCTCAAATCACATGTCAATGGTCCACTCCACTGACCAATTCATGCTAAAATATGTAACTATGGTCACTCGTAGTGCTCATGATAAGATGACCAAAATTCCCCATTGATTAGGTATCTACCTATTATTAGATGGTGACTCAGCCTATAAGGATATTCCAGACTAATATTTGCATAGCCGTACACTCCTCAAGGTTCACAGAGACATTGAGCATCAACTATCAATCACAAATATCCAATAATCCAACATCGAATAAGAGTCATCTCATAACTCAGGCATTTAATATATAAATATAAAAGTATTCTTCAAGAACCACAATTTTCTAGATTCTTTCATAAAAGGTTTCGCAAACCATTTCCAAACAATCATTCAAACCAAAATCAAAGGACAATTATCTCTTTTAAACAACAAAATGGCAATGAAAGCTCGATTTTGTTTTATGCAACAAAAGATAGTATTTATTAACTCATAGCATATATATAATACATAATATTTTTCAATACATAAGTTTAAAATACAAATAAGAAGTAATATCACTCACCTGGAAAAAGTCAAAAACCAACTACGGTGCTTACTCGAGCCGACACACTTGAATTCCTAACAATTCACGAAAACAATATCAAAAGATTGAATAAATCGATGTTCTAATGAATGACTCGACTATAATATGCCTATTTGTCAAAAAAATGATATCTACACGCCAATGAAAAGCTCGCCTCTAGTAGCAATCTATTGTTGTCCACTAGGCATGGCCTACGTGCTAAATTCCGTCGCTTCATAACTTCCTCTACGAAATTTCGTTTCGAGCCATCTTATAGTCCTTAAAAAGCTCTCTTGATGTATTACATCAACCCCAACTAAGTCGCCCCAAAAATTCACTGAAAACAGCTAAAATTCAGGCCCAAAGTTACTGTTCAATATTGTGTCTAGAACGCACGCCAAACTTGAAAATTCCATTCTAGGCAAATCATAAGCTCAAATCAAGATCCGTAAAATCTTACAACTTCACAACATGAACCATCATTTTTATAAAAATACGCAGCTCAGTGACTCAAAAATTCGGCTTCGTTGCACAAATCTCCAAGAATTCAGAATTTCAAGCCCTAATTGCAACGATTCATTCGAATAGATAATTAGAGGCTTCGATCACTTACTGGCCTTGCAAAACGAATTTGAGTCAGCTTGATGAGTCGTTCGGATCATGAGCATGCCAAAATTTTCCCATTTTCCCCTTTTTCCTTTTTCTCCCGCGAGCTCCCTCTTTTGTCTTCGGTCTGTCTGCTGACTTGAGTGGCAACAAATGAAGAAGATGATTGAAGATGGGCTGTGGGCTTGCAAGAGACATGGCCCGGCTTTGGGTTTAACAAAATAATATATTGGGCTGGATTTATGGTCCATATATTATGGTGACCCTCCTCTCGCGCACCTCGTCTTCTCTCACACTCAAAGCGTTTCGACGACTACGTATTACCCCTTCCTGATCCCCTGATTTGGGGATGGATTTGCTTCGTTGCCCTAGCTGGCATGGCATTTGAGAACACGGGTCAAAAATGTGAACTAACTGAAGCCACGGAAACGTGGTATGGATATTTTCCAATGTTTCCGAGAGTTCCTTGTATGTTGTCTATACATGCATGTAATACGTGCGTTCACCAACGGCATTCCTTTTAAGTAAGGGGATGGCTGTCTAGTCTAGTTGGTTTAGTGGAGTTTATGCATCCGTGGAGCCAGATTTGCTGCAAAGTATATTGTGACCATAAATGCTCTAAAAAGTAAATGTGATGGCGAGTCCTACATCCGGGTATGGAAGTTGCTGAGAAGTGGAGTGTGGGTAGAGAGTCATTCCCAAAAGATGATGCTTTAGCATTTTTGGATGTTGTTCATATGATTGTCGGATTGTATCCTCACGAAGCTTATGGTTTGGCTTACATGCTTTTCTTTTCTTTTTTTTTCTTTTTTAATGAATGTAATTCGAATTTGTTTGTTCATGATATGCGCGGATGGATTCCATTAAACTCCATTCCCAGGAACAATAACCAAATTCCTCTCCTTTTGTTTGACAGAAAACCTCTAGTTTGTTTCTGTCCCTTGTTAGAGCTTCTTCCTGATTCGGTAAATAATGTACAAACCATGACTCACTCATGATATGAAGGTTGTGAATGAAAACATTTCTGTTTTTCTATTCTTTTGTTCCTATGCTCCCGAAACAAAAAAGAACAGAAATCCATTTAGTAATATCAACTAATTTTTCTATTCCGCAAAACAAAAAAGCAGCCGATAAATAGATTTGAAATAGAAAAAAGTAATTTTTTATTTTTGGAAATAATTTCTGGAAATATTTTTTTTTTCTTTTTTCTTTTCTTCTTCCTTGCCGCTCCCGTGGGCTGCTATCCGTCGGCTGTTGCTAGCCAATTGCCAATTGCCAATCGTCGCCCACTCGTTGCCAATTGCCACCAATTGTTGCCGACCGCCCGTCGACTGTTGCTGAGCGGTCGGCAATTGGGAACAGCAGGTGGCGACGACGACGGCCGCGAGTGGTCGAGGCGACGATTCTTATTCTTTTTGTAAATGGTACCAAACGTATTATTATTCTTTTTCTATTTCGAAAATAGAAATTTATATAGTTACCAAACGTATTATTTTATTCAGAAATTATTCTATGGAGTAAAAATAGAAAATGACTATTTCTAAAAAGAAATTATTCAATGGAATAGAAATATTACCATTAACACCCTATGAAGAGCAGTTAACGTACCTGAATTTGATACGATACCTTATACGTTTGACAGAAGCTCTAACAAGGGACAGAAACAAACTAGAGGCTTTCTATCAAACAAAAGGAGAGGAATTTGGTTATTGTTCCTGGGAATGGAGTTTAATGGAATCCATCCGCGCATGAACAAACAAATTCGAATTACATTCATTAAAAAAGAAAAAAAAGAAAGAAAAGCATGTAAGCCAAACCATGACTTACTCATGATATGAAGGTTGTGAATGAAAACATTTCTGTTTTTCTATTCTTTTGTTTCTATGCTCCCCGAAACAAAAAAGAACAGAAATCCATTTAGTAATATCAACTAATTTTTCTATTCCCCAAAATAAAAAAGTAGCTGATAAATAGATTTGAAATAGAAAAAAGTAATTTTTTATTTTTGGAAATAATTTCTGGAAATTTTTTTCTTTTTTTCTTTTCTTCTTCCTTGCCGCTCCTCGCAGTCGCTATCCGTCACAATTTGTTGCTAGCCAATTGCCAACTGCCAATCGTTGCCCACTCGTTGCCAATTGCCACCAACTATTGTCGATTGCCCATCGACTGTTGCCGGGCGGTTGGCAATTGGGAATGAGCCGGGTGGCGACGACGACGGCTGCGAGTGGTCAGGGGCGACGATTCTTATTCTTTTTGTGAATGGTACCAAACGTATTCTTATTCTTTTTCTATTTCGAAAATAGAAATTTATATAGTTACCAAACGTATTATTTTATTCAGAAATTATTCTATGGAGTAAAAATAGAAAATGACTATTTCTAAAAAGAAATTATTCAATGGAATGGAAATATTGCCATTAACACCCTATGAAGAGCAGTTAACGTACCTGAATTTGATACAATACCTTTTACGTTGTGACAAGAGTAGTGGGATTTTTTTATATTATTAATTCTTCTTCCTATGAGGGGTAAATAAATTTTGCCTTTTTTTTTTACCCTGTGTTGAGCAGTGTATCTGAGAGACATATGTTCCCCCAAGTTGTGGGCATGCAATTGTAATCACATACTAATTTCTAAAGCTTCTGTTAATTGGAATTTGAAAGTTTATTATTAATTATTGTTGGTTTCATTATACATAAAAATATTCATTCGCGTTGGAAGGCTAGGTATTTAGGTATTAACATCAACGAGATGTTCAATTGATATGACAGTGTGTGCAGATAGTCGTACAGGGAAATAGATGGAGCGAAGGAGGGTTTCATTCACGTGAGGATCAGCATCGTAGGATCCCTGCTTGAAACCCTGGTTTACTTCTCTTGACGACAATTAACACAAAGCGTACTTTCTTTTGATAAATTTCTGGATGTTTACCATCAAATTCTACCCTCAATGTTCTATATGGTGAGATCCATTAGGATGTGTGTGAGAAAGACTTTCCAAAAGCCCTAGACCAAATAACAAGTGCTTGGCAAATTTTTTTTGAAACCCCATTTTGCAAAAGTTAGCATTTAGGAGGCTGAAAGTCCAAGACAAATCCTAAACTACCTTAAATTTTCGACATTCTCGGTATGCCCATCTAGTGTTTAGCTTAAAAATTTTGTTCCAAAATTTTCCTCACTTAATTTTTTTTCTGTTTTTACCCTTGTTTCACTATTCATCTTCTTTTCCGTTGAGTTGACCGACATGATTGTGTGTGGCTACAAGGAGTCGGCAGCAGGCTAGAGAGAGGCCGATATGGTCACAACAATCCCACTGGCCAGTCGCGACCCAAATCTAGGTTGTGCAACTAGGCGGCCCTCGTCGAGGTCACCTAGGTTGCGTTACCCTCGTCCGAGGTTGCTCGACTTTTGTGCAACATAATGGTACTCTCACCAATGCACTAGAAGTAGTAAGGACTACCACCTATAAGTCTCAATCACATCTTCAACAAGCTCATATCTACAAATCATTTCTTGATTGTGTTGGATATGTCGAATATAATTATAGAGAACTGAGAGAGTTCTATGCTAAGAACACCAGACCATTCTTTAAGAAGTATGTGACTACTTTATACCTATCCCATGGGACCACTATGGTCTTGTACCTAAAGCTAGACAAGCACTTGAGGAATTCAAGCACATAATTGAGTAAGGACACATTCATCATAAGAACAAGAAATGTCAGACATGAATTATCCCGCATAGTCTTCTCAGGAATCATATGCTCAAGCATCCTATGCTTAATGGAGAAGTCTTTTCTCTCGAGATCTCTATGATCAAGGACTTTGTTTCTTATATCTTAGAATAGACCCCCGCAGAGTCTCCCATTATGCCCAAATAGTAAACTAGCCCCAGCTAGTCATGCCTGCCAACACTCCGGGACCCTTCAGGATTCATTAAGAAGAACTTGCCTTAAGCAGTCAAAGTCTGTGGGATGCTCTGATCTCACAAAGGGAATCATTTGATGACATTGGAATGGAACAATGTTATGAGAAAAAACGGCTTGCAAGATATAGCTATGGTTATTTAGACTATGACTATAACTCTTGGGATGGCAGATAGATAGCACAAGTTACTGTAGCAAAGTATTGTAGCGATAAATTAGGGAAATCACTATTCACAGTCACTATTCATATCACCTAGAATAATTCTTGATCAGGAATTCCGGAGCCTCTGTGTTTTAGGACCTGTGAGCTTAGTCTCTATTTTTTGTGACCTTTTAATACCTATAAAAGGCAAAGAAGATGTAATGTTTTGGGCAGAATCCCTTGAAATAAAGTGTGTGTTTATGCAAATTTTCTCCATGACTCTCTAAACACTTCTTCTTCTCAAGTTTGTAGGATTTTTTAAGAAATGCAGTTCAGTTAAGTTAAAGATATTATTATCTTAGCATCTTTGAACGTTGACCCCGGAGAGGGCTGCTTGAGATCTTGCAATCTCAGTGTCGACCGCCGATGATAGATTTTGATTGTTGTGGCCACTTGCCCTTCGCCGACCAACTTTTTTCTTTCTTTGATTGAATTTTTTTTCTTTTTTTAATTATAAAAGTCCTACGTAAATATAATTTTTTCAAAAGTATTTCATAAATTTTTGGATTACAATTTAATAAACATAATCTGTATTTTCAAAAATCTCTTTAACCTAAAAATCTTTATATTTTTTCAAAGACTTTTTTCAAAAGTGTAGTCCAACGCCCTATTTATACTTATGTTAAAACACTTTTACAAGTATTAGGAATGTTTGGATCTGAGCAAGTCCTTAAAAGGGTCACAGAGGAAATAGATGGGGAACTACCCTAAGATGGGAGAGCTCGGACTATCCTCTTATTCCCTCTCTGTCGGGAAGATAAAGATAGATGAGGAATTATGGGGCTTCACAATGGTGAAGATAGACACTATATCAAAATTACGGTTATGGTTATTATCAGATAAGTAGGTATAGTAGCCTCCCGCATCTAGAGTGAGTGATGATGGGCTAAATACTCAACCTAATGTCTTATGATATTGTCCTTAACCATATGTTGATCTAGTTCCCGTGGTCGGTCGATGCCGTAGTGCGAAGGTGTCCATCGCTATTTTTAAGCCAAGTATTATTATAGGTAGTGCGCATTAACATCACCTGTCAGCTTTTCTGCTATGAACACCGTAAGAAACGTGGGGAATGGTGGTTAGTCATCTTGAATTACACTTCGTTCATGCGTCATATCATCTCGTGCTTTTAATTCTCTGACAAGACGGAAAATAGCGAGCACTCCTCGCCGTGGCCGACGCCATCTTCATCTTCATCACTTCAGGATGGCTGAAACTAATCATCGCACCAAAGAACTCGAGCCCTTCAATGGCTTCTGCGCCGAAACCAGGACCTTCCGCAGCCTCAGGCCCTCCGTCCCTCTCCCTCCTCCTTCCCTCCCGATTTCGCTCACCGACTTCCTGCTCTCCATCCTCCCCTCCTCCTCCTCCTCCTCCTCCTCCTCGCCGTTCCTCGTTGACGCCGCCACCGGCCACCGGGTCACCTACCCGCGCTTCATCTCGCAATGCCGCGCTCTCTCTTCCTTCCTGGTGAGCCGCTTCCCTTCCCTCTCCAAGAACGACGTCGCCCTCGTCCTCCCGCCTCCTTCCCTCCACGTCCCCGTCATCTACTTCACTCTCCTCTCCCTCGGCATCGTCGTGTCCCCTGCGAACCCCTTGAGCTCCACCTCCGAGATCCGCCACCTGGTCCGGCTCAGCAAGCCTGTCCTCGCTTTCGTCACCTCCCAAGCAGCTCACAAGCTGCCTAAACTCAGGCACGGCATCATCCTCATCGACTCGCCCGAGTTCGAGTCCGTTTTGTCCCGGACCGGACTGAAGGAGACCGATCCCGTTCTCCGCAATGTCAACCGGGTCACGCAGGCCGACCCCGCGACGATTCTCTACTCTTCGGGCACGACAGGCCGGGTCAAGGGCGTACTCATGACCCAAGGAAACATGATCGCGGGGCTTGCCAGCGCTCACCAAGCCGAGCCAGGCGCGAAGCCCGTTTTGCTGTTTCCACTTCCCCTGTTCCACGTGTATGGCTTTGCGGGGATATTGAAAGCCTTTGGGATAGGTGCGACCGTGGTTTTGATGGGGAAGTTCGAGCTTGAGGCCGTGCTGAAGGCCGTGGAGAAGTATAGAGTCGGCTCGTTGCCGGTTTCCCCGCCGGTCGTGCTGGCGCTGGTGAAGTCAGAGCTGATCAGGAAGTATGACCTCAGCTCGCTCCGCACCGTCATGTGTGGCGGAGCGCCGCTCGGGAAGGAGGTTTGCGAGCGGTTCCAGCAGCAATTCCCTAACGTGGAGCTGGTGCAGGTAAAATGCTAGCAGTGCTAAAGATATTAAAACTCACATAGCTTTCATATTTTGTAATTTATTTGGCCAAAAAGATAGTCAGCCCTTTAATTTTAGGTTTAGTATAAGGAAAACCTCAAACCGGTGCACATATGGTAAATTTATCCCAAATTAATTTTTTAACTACAAAAAATCCTACTTCGGTATACTTGTGACAAAAATCCTAAACTGGTACCTTGTATTGAAATGCGATTTTTTAACCACCAAACACTAACTTCGTACTAGGAAGCTTACCCCAATAGGAACCGCATTCTTACAATGACAGTGCTGTACTAGAATTTTGGATGAAGACGACGCGAAAGAGTTGTAGAATATGAGGAAGTAGATACAGGCACATAGTTTTGAGTTGATGGATACGAAAGATCAATAGATGTAAGTGACTAAGGGCTGTGTCTACATCAACATGTCTGAATGAATTTTTCAGGGTTATGCATTGACAGAGAGCCTCGTAGGAAGTAAAATGATGGGGCCTGATGAGACCAAGCAATACGGCTCCGTCGGTCGCCTCTCTGAGCATATGGAAGCCAAAATAGTCGATCCTGTTACTCGAGAAGCTCTACCTCCTGGCTGCAAAGGCGAATTGTGGCTGCGTGGCCCAGCCATCATGAAAGGTCTATAGTCATACCACAATCTCTCATCCTGGATTG
Organism: Eucalyptus guilfoylei; assembly: GCA_016097605.1. Classification (NCBI taxonomy): domain Eukaryota; kingdom Viridiplantae; phylum Streptophyta; class Magnoliopsida; order Myrtales; family Myrtaceae; genus Eucalyptus; species Eucalyptus guilfoylei. Next base: position 39,991,125 of record CM027861.1, read on the forward strand.
CTTTCCTCCTGGAATCTGCGAAGAAAACCCGTGTCGAGATCTGTGGCACATTTTGTTCAAGCACCATCAAGTTAGGAAATGATCGTCTTTCTATTGAAACACTGACTTGCTTACAAAAAATTGCAGTACAAAATTAGATATCCTGGTTTCCTCAGACATTGACAATTACTATGCTGCTTCTGTTATAAGCATTTCTCATTTCACTGTTTGTACTCCTCTTTGAGCTTCACGTATCACTCGTGAAACTCTGATGTTCTGAATCTTTCCTGATTCCATGTAGGTTATGTTGGAGATGACAAGGCGACGGCTGAGACATTGGACCCTGACGGTTGGCTAAAAACTGGCGATCTTTGTTACTTTGACTCAGAGGGGTTCCTCTACATTGTAGATAGGCTAAAGGAATTGATAAAATACAAGGCATATCAGGTAGCTGCTGTCATAAGGAATCTTTCGCTGAGGAAATGTGATGCTTCCCATTTTTCTGTAATCGGAAATTGTCATCTCAATCTCATCCCATCCTACAGGTTCCACCTGCTGAATTGGAGCATTTACTTCAATCTCATCAACAAATTGCAGAAGCTGCGGTGATACCGTACGCTCCAGTGCTTGTGTTATGACCTTCATAGATGCGTTGAGTGTGTTTTTTTTTTCCCTTTTGGTCAAACATAGATGGATTGAGTTTGCATGAGCCAAAGTCTATCTTATTTTTATTCAACATTGGCTATTCTTTTCATTACTTGGAGGACATGCAAAGTATTGGCGATTCGACATTTAAAAGGTTGAGAGTTGTCCTACCATTGTGCCAAATGATGATGGACACAGGATATACTGTTGTGATCGCATTTACTTTTGAGGCAAATCTTTATCTGCTTAAAATGTACTTGTCGAACTTTGGTGTGTTGTGAGATCCGTAAATGTGCTTTCTTTCTGGCTAAGTGGCTCATTGCGTAAGTAATTAACAAGACTATTCCAAGTGTATTGCTTGGAATCAGGTATCCTGATGAAGAGGCAGGTCAGGTTCCAATGGCTTTTGTGGTGAGGAAGCCTGGTGCATATGTTACAGAATCTGAAATCATGGATTTCATTGCTGAACGGGTATGGTCCTCCTGGATTCATCTGTTTTGGAAGACTCTTCTTCAGTTTTTTGGATTTTCCCAGGGAAGTAGAGGAGTTGATGCCCTGAAGATGCTAAGTGAAAACGCTGAGGCATCTATACATTGGCTATGAGAACAACTGGGACTCTAATTTTTCCCGATATCATAGGGGACACTATCAGATTCCCAATCACCGACTTGCCGGGCACCTGGTGTTCTTAACAGTATGCAAGGCGATTAGTCGAGTACCCCAACCAGTTTTAACACCGCCTAAGAAAGCATCTGCTCCAACCCTTGTTCTATTCCATGCTGCTAATGTTTTTCTTTTATCCCCTTTAACCCCAGTTTGTCACGTAACATTTTGGTGAGCAGTCAATGCTACTAGGTCTATCCAAAAAATGGGCGTGGTCTTTTGTACAATACCTTTGTTTCACTTGCTAAAGCTTACTTGGATAACATAGCTCAATCAGATGACTTGTTCCATTTGAGTAGCACATAGCGATTGCAGGGTGTTTTGCCCGGTCCAAACCCATAGACAACCCAACCCTTTTCTCTAATTTCATTAAACTGGATTTGCAGGTTGCTCCATACAAGAAGATAAGGCGTTTCACATTTATCAGTAGCATCCCCAAGAATCCCGCAGGAAAGATTTTGAGAAGGGAGCTCATCAATCATGCTTTATCTGCTGGTTCAACTAAATTGTAAAATCTTTGACCAGGAAAAGAAGTCCCATTTTTCATTCAGTAAAAGAGGCCATTATTATCAGTTCTCCTCTGTATTTGGCAATTTGCTGCTCCATGGTATGTATGTTGTACTTGTATTGGGAAGTGATTCACCATTCCTTACTGAAGACAAACATAAACCGGGCGAAATGTGTAACCCCGACCGAATCTTATACCGGCTCTTTGGAGAAGCTGTGCTTGTTAATACTGAAGTGGTTCGGTTCGATTCCCCACTTGAGTCCTTATATTCTTGTGTTTGTCATTGTTTTTGGATGAAATATGCCATTATCATCACCCTGTGTTTGGTGCTCCATGGGATGCACTATGCAGTACCAGTTGTTGGATATGATTGTTCATCCCTAGCAGAAGACATGATATAAATCCGAAATACAGGGAAGCCTCTTGGGATTGTCTACATTGCTGTGTAAGTGTCTAGTCTCTCTTGCCCGTGGCTCTGAATTTATTTTGCTCATTCCCTCATATTGAAATGAGATTTTATGATAAGAGAGACATTCATAAATATGCGACGGCTTTTAGATCATGTGTATGTAAGAAGTGTATAGCTCTCTCTACCAAGTGATATGGGATATTTCAACAACACCGATAATACTCGATAATCAATAATACCGGATTGTTTTACTTGTCTACATTGGAAGGATCTAATAAATGAGTGATATTGAATATAATAAGGCTGATTTACAAAATTAATACTTGAGTTGCTTGGCACATCAATTAAAATCTTTTCATAATAAAGGGAAAACAACATGAATTATCTTAGAACTGTAACCTAATGTATAATATCATTTATAAACTTTTAATTTATTCAATATGATCCTTGAATTTTAGGCTAATATGCAATGTCGTCTTTGAACATTTAATTTATTCAATACGATCTTTAAAGTTTTGATATATGTTCAATTTAGTCCGGAAATTATATAAAAATATTCAATATTATTGTTTTAGTATTGAACATTTGACTAAAATTCATGGATTACATTGAATCAATTAAAAGTTCAGAGACAATAGTATATGTTGGGTCAAAGTTTAGGGATTATTTATGTAATTATCCCATAAAAAAAAAAAAACACAAGTCGTTAGGCACACCAATTGCCATGAATATGCACGTTTTCCCGCCTAGAACCTCCTGTCCTTCGCTTCGACTCTCTCTCTCTCTCTCTCTCCCCGTTCGTGCTTTCTCCGCGTTCATCAATGGCGTCGATGCAGATGGAGGAGAACCCTAGCCCTCGCGTGAGATCAAGGGCCGCATTTCTGGTAACGCTTCTGCTCGGATCAAGCTTCATTCGATCTCTCTCTCTCTCTCTCCCTACGTTGAGTAATACCCCTCGCTTTTTTCTTCGATTTGACGATGACATATCGATGCTGAAAAGCTTTTTGAATCTGTCCTTTTCTCGTTCTCTTTTTCGGATTTGCAGAGCTTTCGGATTGCGATCCTCCTCTCTCGCGCGCCTCGTCTTCCCTCGTACCCGAAGCATTTCGACGACGAGGCTGCGCAGCATTACCCCTTTCTGATCCCCTGATTCGTGGATGGATTTGCTTCGTTTCCCTAACTGGCAAGGTATTCGATAACACGGGTGAAAGATGTGATCTAACTGAAGCGACTGAAACGTGGCATGGATATTTTTCAATGTTTTCGAGAAAGTTGCTCTGGGTTGCTCCTTGTTTGTTGTCTAAGCATGCATGTAATCTGAGCTTTCACTGACGGCGTTCCTTTTTCAATGGAGGGAGTGGCTGTCCAGTCCAGTTGGTTTAGTGGAGATTATGCGTATGCAGTAATTTATCTGTGGAGCCAGATTTACTGCAAAGTATATTGTGACCGTATTTGCTCTAGGAAGTAAATGTGATGGCAAGTGCTATATAGGGTATGAAAGATGTGAAGTGTAGTGTTGGGTAGAGAGTCATTCCCAAAAGACGACGCTTTAACATTCCTTGGGATGTTGTCCACATGACTGTCGGACTGTATCCTCACGAAGCTTATGGTTTGTCTTACATGCTTTTAATTGATGAATTTAATTCGTGTTTGGTTGTTCATGATATGCGCAGACGGATTCCATTAAACTCCATTCCTAGGAACTATCACCAAATTCCTCTCATTCTGCTTGACATAAAGCCTCTAGTTTATTTCTGTCCCTTGTAAGAGCTTCTTCCTGATTCGGTAGGTAGTGTGCAAATCATGACTTACCCATGGTACGAAAAGCAGTTAATATACATGAATTTGATCCCATACCGAATACTGTTGTGACAAGAGTGACAGGATTTTTTTCTTCTTTATTAATTCTTCTTTTTCTGAGGGGTAAATAAATTTTGCCTTTCTTTTTTACCCTGCGTTGAGCAGTATATTTGAGAGACATATCTTCCGCCAAGTTGTGAGCATGCAATTGTAATCATATACTAATTTCTGAAGCTTGTGTTAATTGGAATTTAGAAGTTTCTTATTATTGCTGTTGGTTTCATTATACATAAGAATATTCATTCATGCTTAAAGTGGGAAAGCTGGGGATTTACATTAACGAGATGTTTAACTGATATGACAGCGTGTGCAGAGAGCAGTATTGGGAAACAGATGGAGTGAAGGAGGGTTTCATTCACATGGTAGGATCCCCACTTGAAACCCTGGTTTACTTCTCTTTACAACAAGTAACACAATGGTGTACTTTCTTTTGAGAAATTTCTGGATGTTTACCATCTACTTCCACCTTCCATGTTCTATATGGTGGGTTGCTTTATGCTGTATTAAGATACTTCTACAAGCATTGGCCATGTGAATGTGAAGCATCGAGGTATCCTTGTTATGCTCAAGGGGACTATAATAAGGCCTGGAGCAGTAAAAATGTATTATTAAATGGTATAAATGTCAAAGATGTAATTACAGGAGGTCCTTCTCAGCACACTTCATTTATTGCATGGCACTAGCGCACAGTGGACCATTCGTTTTCTTTGCTATTTTGGCTAGCAAGCCAATAAATTCTTATGAGTTTGTCTTATCTACCTTCTTTTATGTCAAACCTCCTCAGAGTGCATTTTTAACAATTTACATTTTGGAAGGGAATGAGCATTTGATGGAACTTGAGAATTGAGAATAATATCTTCTCGTTCTTCTTAAGTCAATTTTCACATATCAAGGATTGTTTTTTAAAATCAACCTTTTGATTTTCCTGTTTGCTTATGTAGCTTCCCAGTTTATTGTGAGCTGGAAATGAGAAACTGCATAGTTCTGCAAGCCATTTGCCCATTTCAGGTTTTTATCCATCTTTACTCTGATGTCCATTTACAGCTCTGTGTTTGGCTTGCAATGTCAATAATAGGAAATTTGTGTAGGTTTCCAATTTGTAGAGACGACATCATGCCATGATTATGGGGAAATGAAAGTTCAAGAAAGCACAAAATTGTTGGGTGTTGGGGCCATCTCTTGTTCACTTCCTGTTATTTTGAAGGATGAACTGGTTGACATTTAAAGCAGGATATCGCATAATCTCCAGAATCACACTTAGATTAAATATTTTCATATATTTATAAAAGGGAGAATATAAAAGATTTGGACATAACCATCAGTTTCTTGTCCCTTCTATTATCAAGGTACAGACAAAAGTTGATTTTCTAATCTATCTGCCATGATGAATTTCTTGCTTCTCTACCTCACATTGCCTTCAAATTTGCATGGCCTAGGTTTGCTCTTACTATGGATGGCATTTTCTTTTCTGCAGATGATATAATTTTCTCAGGAATTTTGACTGTGAAGTGGTCTCCTGATCTGAAGGATGTGTGGTGTGATCTCGAGCCACTGCTAGTTGCCAATCTTGTGAGGTATTGAGCTGAATCAGTTGTCAATGGCTTGTTCTCTTGGTTGAGTTCTATAGAGATTTCAGATAATGTTTTCCCTCACTTGGTTCTGATCTTCAAGTTGAATTCTCAACGGTCATTTCAAAACTGGACCAGGGGTTTGGTTTTTCTATATAAGCCATCTTGGAAACATAATGTTGAAGGTTGGTAGTGCCCTAGTTCAACTGTCGACCTAATTTGACTGGATATAGCTTTTTTCAAAGAATGAATTTGTGAGGGAGTTTGGTTTTTCTATATATGCCGTCTGGGAAAAAGAATGTTGAAGGTTGGTGGTGACTTAGTTCAACTGGTCGACCTAATTTGACTGGTAGCTTTTTTCGAAGAACTAATTTTGAGGGAAGGGTTCAGGGATCTCGCTTCCACCTTCTTGGAATAAGTTGGCATGCCTAACCACTTGAAAACATGATGCCACTAAATTAGGAATGGCAGTGAATTTACTAAAGAAAAGAGTGGGCATGATCTTTATTTAACAAAAGTCAGGATGCACTGGAAGGCAATTTGGTTTGATCTTAACGAGTTTACCTTTTCTCTTGAAGATCTGCTTGAAGTCACCAAAGACAGTAGCATCATATTGCCGTTAGCAATTTCAAATAAAGCAGGAACCCATCCATTACTTTCATTATTGGATGTGATTTCTGTGATATGTTGGCAAGTATGTTCTTGTTCTTAAAGTTCTTTTAGCTATTGTCTGAGTGACAGATATTTCATAAACATATCTTCAATGACAATCGATAAGCGATTGCAGAAATATGCTCAATCCTCCTTGTTTGTACCTTATGTCCCTTCATTATGTAATAGAATTCAACTGCTTCTTTGATAGAATCTGTGTATCCGTTGTCAACTTTAGTTGCTTTGATGCTTGTTGGAGGTATCGACATGTTGATGCATACAAAGAGTCAAGAAGTCATTTGCTTCTTGTTGGGAAATGCGAGTACACATTTTTTTTTTAATTTTAAAATTCGAGTTAAACTAGTAGTTAATCAAAGATATGTGATCTCTGTATAAGTGTTACTATCGATATTACACTTTGAAGCTTAAGTTTGATGCACATGAAACTTCATAGTGGTTTCTTTTGACCTGTGCCTTATTGTTTCTTGTTCTTTAAGAGACAACACTGCACTTTTTCCTTCATAACATGTCATTTCCATCTCATTCTTGTTCATTGTATACTTCAAATATGTGGAACATGGAACAACTTCTAGGCACTGGAAAATCTGCTCCTGAAATTTGCTGTAAAATGCAGTAATCGACCAGTCATAACCACTAGCTTGGGGAGCAGGAGTGCTGGATTGACTGTAACTGCAGTTAAGATTGGAGGTAAGATTTGATGAGTTAATGAGAGAACCTTCAGATTGATACTGCTTACAAATGTGGGTGGTTCTATCCTTCTAGTCCTCACTCCTCACCTTATTAATTTTTCTTGACCAATAGACTTCGATCTTACTTGTCAATAGAATAAACCTTGTCAAGTTTAAAGCTTGCAGATAATAATGAAAATTGATGAACTCTATGTGCTTTGCCAGATGAGGAATAAATTGCACAGCGAAACCAATAAAGTTGATGTTATATCCAACGTGTTTTCCCAAATAGGAGTCTCATGGTTTCCAAAGTTACTACTTAGGACATGTAAGGAGGCTTTAGAAGCTAAAGCGACTTACCTAAGCTTAGAAGACCCTTGTTTTTGTGAGATTGAACTCCAGGTGTTAGCCTTATTTTGATAGCAGAACTGTAAGATTGAATATTTAGAAAGAGAATTACATTCTATGATTTGCAAGCGATAGTAGCTTATTCCACCTCCTTTGGTAATTTTCCACCTAATTTGTAATGTTGTAACAAGGCTCAAATATAGAGAATTTAATTATAATGAACGGAGGGGAGGGGCATCGGAAGATCATCTCCCTCACTAGTTATCACTATCAATCAATGGTGGGAAATGGAAAACTCTTATTGCTTATAACTCATGTTTGCCTTTCTAAAGTACAGGCTTTTGTAGTGCGATCTTTCTTTTACTGAAATTGAAAAGATACGTACTGATGCTATATGGATGGTGGAGTTTGCTAGTATGAGCATCAGCTAATGAGTGTTAATATTCTGGCGGGGGAGGATATTCAAATGCTCAAACCAAGTGGAGTGTCCACATAAAATTGCTTGAAAGGCCTTCCCTACTGCTGCAGCTGGGGAAGTTCCTTGCACCTGGAGAAAGTGTTTACACTTTGAAGCATGATGATTGTCACATCTAGAAATGTAACTGGGCGCTTTTGGATCTTCATGTCATTGTAATGGAAGCCTTTTCCCTGGATCTTGCAAGGCGCTATGTAGTCCTGCACACTTAGGTAGCGGTGCTTGTCGGATTCAAAGTTAGTGTTTTATGGTAGTTTTGGCTATGCTATTTATGAAAACGATATGGTAAGGCTTTTGCTGGCAATGAAGAGACCTGTAATACCAAAGGTACTATACATTTTCAAAGATGGCCTGATGGAGCATGATAGGGCTACCATACGAAAGGCCACGTAGCAGCAGATAATAAGTGCCTGAGTTGAATATTTTCTTCACATAATATATTGTTCCAAAAGGTATACTTGGAATTAAGCATAGGAGCAGCCATACTGTAAAGAACAACCAAATAACTAGAGCTTGATCCAGCTTATTTATCAGATTTCAATGACCCTTTGTCCATATAGATTAACGGTGACTGTATAATAGAAAGAATTTTCCCATGACATTGAAATTAGAAATGAAAAGGAAGTTGGATAAGGGCTTGTCTGCAGCGTCCTGTATAAAAATGTTTGAAAGAGCCATCTTTTAATCTTCTATCAGCTAGTTAACTGACCTATGCTTATATCAGCATTTTTATTTTTCATTTCATTGTAAAACTGGCGCAACTCTGTGTCTTTGTTATGCAAGTTTCTAAATCATGTTGTGCTGCACACTGGTCTTCTAACTACTCTCAGCAGTAAAACAATTGTGTTTGGTGCAACAAACCGAAGGAGCAGTATGATCCCAAAGCAATTTCCCTGTCCTGGTTTGACCAATATCTCCCCCATCAAGGAACTTCCCTTTTAGTTGATTGCGATCACACCCACCCTCTTTACCAAATCATTGAACAACCTTCTAAGTACAGAAAGCCTTCTCCTTTTTTACTCTACCTGGGGGGGGTCCCTTATCCCCGTTGAATATGTCTTACTTCCACTGAAGCTCTTTCTATTAATTCTCTGCATCTTTTTAATTGTTTGGTCTACTCCATCCGGTTCCATCTTTAATGGTGTGTTGATAATTTTATACTTCATTCAAGGTGGATTTAGTTATGGGCAAGGCTCCTTAGTCTTCAGAAAAAGAGGGGTATCAAAGCTAGACGACTGATGCATCAGTGCACAACCTTTCATGGGTATCTGACTAAAGATACTCAATACTGGCCTGTTTCATGAGGAAATTTTGCTTCTTGATCAACGATGTTTTTAACTTTCAACTTGAGGCATGCTCACTTCATTTGTATCCATCAAGATACATCTAAAATTGGAGATTAAAAGTCCGAAATAAATGATTTCAGGACCAAGTAGTCCACTAGTCCCTATAACATATTCTAGCAAGAGCACAAATAAAATTGTTTTTGGTGCAGTGATGTCTCAATATCATCTCGAACTAAAACAGTGTAAAGATCATAGTTCAATTTACATAACTATAAATTGTTAGGTCTTTCTGTCAATGCCTGTCGCTTGTGAAGCAGATTTGACATAGTTCTGGTACTGCTCGGATACAAAAAATCCAGAATGGGATGCAGTTGTTTGTTCTCACATCCTCAGTGAGGTGATGCCATCAATTGAACTAATAGACTCCCTTTTCAGCACAAATTAATCCATATTAGAATGGTTGTGGAATTAATGAAATGGGGAAGTCAGATACTGTTGGTGGTGAAGAAGATCTAACAAATATTCGGGCACCGGAATTGTTGAGAAGTTAAATTCTCTTGGATAGGTCATTGTATCTCCACATAATTTCAAAATCTTAGCTGACAATTATTGGGGTGTTTTCACTATGACTTCTGAAACTGGTCAGCGTTGTTGTTCAGTGTAATTTGTGTGCCACTTAGAAATATTTGCACTAACTGAGGATAGTGGAGAGATAAACAACTCTTCAAATGGGCTGGTTCTAGTCTCTTTTGCAATTTTCTTTCAGCATTTTAATTGAACTTTAGCAGAGCTCATTCGTTTTTCTCATCAAATGATGCAAGACGAGCAAAGTGCAAGAACATCAGTGACTTCCTTTCTGGAACTGTAGGTTGAAGCATGATATTTGCCTTCAGGGTACAGGTGACAAAGGTTGAAATCAGTTGTATTCCTGTCTGAGCGTCATAGGCATCTTACATATACTGGAATTTATCTTAAGCGGCAAGTCTCTAGTCTTACAAGTTGCTCTAGGTAAGCTGCCTGAGTTCTGAATCTTTTTAGCTAATCCATGAAGACGTGATTTTTCTTGTCGTACTTTTTGGCTTCGATCTGAAGTCCTGGAGAGCTTCTGACACTTGAAATGCCTAGTCCTACTTTAAAGTCAGACATTCTGGTTGTTGTATTTCAGGAGGCACGAGAGAGAAGTTCTCTTGTTTAATTGGTTCAATTGAATTCTAGTCGACAGAATCTTATATTCAGCAGAGAAGTTCTCTTGTTTAATTGGTTCAATTGAATTCTAGTCGACAGAATCTTATATTCAGCAGAGAAGTTCTCTTTTTTAATTGGTTCAATTGAAATGATATTGCAAGTTAAAATGATAGGACACTTGAATAATAATTCGTCCTGATGTTTCTCAGAAGGGCAATATTTACAGAATGTACATGTACAGAATCATGGATTTTCAACTACTTTTCAACTTTTTGAGGAATATAAGGTTGGTGTATTCAGCATGTCTTATCATTTAAACCTCTTCTAACCAAGAAAACTACTCTTGATGCTTCAACAGTCTATGGATATATTGGTTCTTCTTGTTGTTTCATGTAAGGAACATGAGAGGAACTTAATAATTTTATCTATAGTGTGTGGTGTGTGTTGTAATTTGTTTTGATCTGCACAACTTTTCCTTGAAAAAGTATTAGCACATGGAATTTGTGCTTTTCTAGTAGGGACATTTGTCAACTTCCACGAAGATCTGCAACTCAGTATGCACATTAGATCAACTGCCTCTCTTAGTTTATGGATTATTTGTTCCATTAATAGCATCGTCAAATCCATAACAATGCAGCAAGGACAACTATGCGCATGTTGGAAAGTTTAATCCGCCTGGCTCGAGGTAAGGATAATTACTATTTTACATTGCACAAAAAGAGGCTTATGACACTGTCAAAGTTGAATGTTACTAGAATATACTCTTTTGTGCCCTTAGAAACGTTTTAGTGCCAATTTTAGCACATTTTATAATTGAGGTTATGCATCTGGATGCTATCAGAGCCATTTTGTGCATCGAAATGTTTTAATACCGTCACTCCGTGACTACATCAGCCATCCTGAACAGCATTAAAAATGCCCTTCACTTCAACTTTAGTTGTGTGTGTTGGCTTGCTCGTATGGATGTGCAAGTGTCCACGTTTTCTATCATCCCATAAGAGGTTTAATTATATGGACACGGACTATAAGCAGAATAGAACACTTAAAAAGTTAAGTACAGTTCACTACTCCAGTTTAAATGGATGGAAAGTGCTGAAGATCAGAAGACTCAAGACGTAGAATCTGCGCAGCCCATTCTAGGTACAAATTCTCTGTATCTGCCGGAAAAATGTCACTAATTTATTTGGAATTGTCTTCTTCATTAACTTGTCTAATGGGTCCATGCGAAATCTTTTGAGCCAAGTTTCTGAGAGTCTCTTAAATAGAATTAGAGGATTCCTGATGTCTAGTTATCAGCGGGAACAAACCTGTTAGGAAAATTATGGCTTTTATTGATTTGTGACCTGACATAACTCCTTTGACAAAACAAAGAGCTAGCAGTAGTTTAAGAGCTTTTATGCATTTGATAAGTCTTCCATCTAAGGTTGGCAACATTGTGAATCAGATGGGCATGAAATTTGAAGACAATGTTACTTGTCTGCCAGCTGCATGTGGAGATTAAGAAGTTTGCTTTTTGCTACGTACCTATTCAAGATGGTTTGAATGTACCCGAAGTTTCACTAGAAAAATTTCCTTAGAACAAGAGCGACTTTTCATGCTCGTCTTTGTTTTATCTAGTCAAAGATTGGTTCTATTTGGAACTTGTTTGCTTTGTTTTGTCCAAACTTTCTCCGTTGGGATTATCGATGGTACTACAGTGAATTGTTTCTTGTCCCGCAAGGTATGGAAACGATTAAGGTAGCGAGACAATGGCAGTTTCAAATTGCGAGGCCCTCAACGATGCCATGACCCCAATGGATTGCCCAGAACGAGGAGCAGGAGAAGAGTGACTTCCCATTCATTGGAGAGAGAATTCTTCCACGATCTGAGTTCAACAGTGCTTAGAAAGCTTTCGTATAGTAGTTAGTGTGACGTGCATGGTAAGGTAAGCTTGTGAGGATAGAGCTGTGCGTTGGTCCATCCTCTTTTTCCGTTAGTCTCTACGTTTCTATAGCGTGTTCCGTTCCTTGTAAATGTGGGAGTCTGCCTTCTACTTTGAGAACACGAGAGGCTATTTCTTGCTTAGAATTTATATGCGTTGGCGTTATCCATCCATTCCCACGAGAATGGTTTTGATTATTTTTTCAGCTCTGTCGAGGGGTTACTTCTTCAGGGAAAATCCTGAAATTATACCTTATATTAGGCAAATATATCGATGAAACTGAATAATGTTAAGGCACCTAGATCGTATTAAAAATTAGAAAGAAGAAATGGGTCTGTGAGGGCCTCGCTATGTGCCCTTAAGGCATATATTGGGCATCAACAAGAGGTCTATGAGGGCCCAATTATGGCCCAATTACTAATCCGGGACTAATAATGGGCCTCTTAGAGCCTAATCTTATCGACCAACAAGTTGGCCTTAGTAAAGCCCACAGGGACTGGTCCAGGGGAATATCCGGCCTGACTAGGCTTACTTTGGGCCCAACGGGGCCTTTGACTGCAGCCTAGTAAAGGTACATTATTCAACTCGTGGGCCCATCTATAGCCCGACACGTAGTTTACAAGGCCTATTGGGCTGGGCAGAACGAAATAAAGCCTGCGCCCGGAAACAAGCGTCATTGTAATTGGGCCTCCAAGGCTCGTTGGGTCCGGCAGATGGAATGGACCAGGAAATTTTACTTTCAGCCTAATACGGGCTGACAATGGCCTTTAAGAGCCCCTCAATTAGCTAATGGGCTCAAGAAGCCCCTCAAATTGGGATTTCCCAATGTGATGGGCCTCATCGTGAGCTCCAAAGGCCCAATATTTCGGCTTTAAGCGCCGACAATGAAGGCTCCTAGTTGACTGATGGCCGAAGCCCATTGAGCCAACTGCTGGATTGAGAGAACCGGTAGATTGCCGGTGAAACTTTTTATTAATCAGCAACTCGTTAGATTAAGCAGTTATGTAAGCCCAAGCTTTAATCGAGCGAATTATAATACATAGTCGAGTATGCTCCAAAAAAAGGGTCAAATACCGACAATCCAACAATAAGTTCGACAACAAAGCATCAGTTCAGGCTGCTAATCTAAAATCTAGCGTCAACCTCCTGATCAGACGCTTAATTAAAATCTCAAGAACTTAGGTCATAAAAGTAGCGACAACGTAGCTTGCGACGAGGCTAGAGGTAGCAGTTCGAGGTGTTATACAGACAACCCTCACAATCATCAATCAAAAGCATCTGCGCCAACCTAATCACGCCATCACCAACAAGTACTACCTATGATTCTTCTACACGGAAACATCCAACTTATATAAAATAGCTTTTCCAGCCAACCAATTATCACCCTCAACTAAGAAATTTTCCGAGGACAAAACAATGAGCGTGTAACGCAAATTAGACAAGCATTCCGTCAGAGGACAAAACCATGCAGACGGCCTCAACCATCCGACACCAACACGCCTGACTCCCCAAATTCAGCAAAGCATATTAGGCAATCCCCCTGCTCCGCACTGCTTGGCAACATGTGATTTACATTTCCCCTTATTCTCTGTCTGGGAAAGAGTACCAGAGAACCTACTAATAATGGAATTTACAGCTCTCCTTGTTTCTGTCGTTTATGATATGAAAAAAACATTGCTAGCTATCAAATAATGTGACCAATGAGAATGAAAGGAAGTTGAGATTGAAGCACTCGCCTCGCACTACAGCAACTGCACCAGCTTCATACGATGCCTTTCTTAAACATATGCATCTGTTAATACAACCCAGAAGACTTAACGTGAAGAGAATCATCATATGCAAGAAAAATGCGGTGCTAAAGTGATAAATTCACATGAAGCAGAACAGACAGGTGAATTGGAATATTCACATGGAGGTGATACTGCATGGCTGTTGTTCTGGAAAGGCTGATCTAGCGAAATTCATCTGTCATCGTTGAACAATACACAGAGGACAATAAAAGATCTATTCAAAGAATTTTGCAGCAGAAATAACATTCGCTAACATATAAACCTATTGAAGCAAGCATTGCCAAAAGAATTGAAGACTTAAGACCCCCTGATAAATGCAGATTTGAGAAAAGAAGCACGCCATCCAACCAGTGCTGTCAAAGATGAAACTGCTCCATCAATTGCAGGCCAATTGACTAACCTTCATCACAGCAATAAAAAAGATATCGTAAACCACGCCAAAAAAAGAAACTAACGGTATAATAAGTACGCATCCCAAATAAAAATCTTTCCACTCTTTCGGAGGCATCAAATTGAAGCATCCCTGCACTCCCAATGCCACCATCCAGTGGATCTTCTACAAGCATAAGTACAAAAGAGCCCCATTCAAAAGATAAATACAAGACAAGAGGGATGTTACAACTCAACTAGAAAGAGAGGGAAAGGCATTTTCAATTGAATCACTCAGTACTTCAACCCTTCCTTCTAAAGTTGCATGGTTCCAAAGGAAGAAGTCAACTCAAGAATAGAACATACTCTCCATCAATTGATACCAAGAAGGATAAAAAGGTACGATATCATCATTCAAATCAAAGCCTCATAACTTATTTGTCTTACAATTAACAAGGATTTTCAGCGCTTCTGCTCATCCCTTAGAAATCTACACGGCCATCTCAACTTCTATTAGATAAATTCACCAATACTGAGCGAAGAAACTCAATGCAATCCACCTTCTCACAACAACAGAAGCATGCGTTACACAAAAGGAATCGAAAACTTTTGTCGGATCATTGCATATTCAATACCTCAAGGGATTTGATCCTCATAGGCACGAATACCCAGTATCGCTTGCATCTCTTCATCTGTTAGTAAACTCTTGAGTACTGGATGTAATGTCAAGAAATCATGATGTGAACATCATTTATCAACTTAATTTGACTATTTACATTCACATATTTACAAAAATGGAACCTGTTGTGGTTCAACCAAAAGAGAAGACAAGAAAAAGTCAGGAACCAGTTTGCACACCTTGCAAACTCAAGGGAGGTGCGAAGATGTTAGTAGTAGTAAATTGTTTGACCGGAGCAGTTTCCCACAGTTACTATCATCAATGATTCTTCTAGGTTCCTGCCAAGGACAGAAAATGCAATTATGCACCCCTGCAGTTACTCTTCCTCCAGCAAGATAATCTTCCAGATGCCTAGAAATCAAAGCAGGAGGTTTAGAAAGACATCCATCTCAAACAAATCAAATTGTTCCAGGGAGAACTGCAGGTTAAATTCTTTGTCCAAAAATCCAATCTGGCTGCAGGCAATCATCTGACAACAGTATGCAGAGGGGGAAATGTTGGCATAAAATCCCTAGAAGTAGGCAATGGAACTTCACGAAACCAATCATGTTCAAGGGCTTCATCTGCTGTTATTCTCTGCACGTGGAAAAGACATTGATAAATACGGACAACAAGGACGTATTTGTAAAGCACAAGCTTCGTGAGAATTACCATCTCTGGGTCATATGTCAGAAGCCTGTTCAGCAAGTCAAACCCCAATTCAGAAAGAACAGTAGTTCCAGTAAAAGATGCAGCAGGAAACTTCTTTCGCAACAAATTATACCTGAAGAAAAAACATCATACTCAAACAATGAGAAAACATAATGTCTTGAAAAAAGCCGCACCCAGCACTAAGATAGAATACCGTCACTACAGAACACTTACGGTTGTTTAACAAAGTTCGCTTTTGAACCAGGCAATTCAGAGAATCCATGCCATATTTTCTCACTGGGTGTGCCAAGAGTCCTGAAAATCTGCACAGCACAGTTTTCAAATAAGAAAATCACTGAATGAAGAGTCTGAAAAAACAAAATGTTGTTGAGTCTGAAAATCACCAAATAAAGTAAAGGACCTATTATGTCAAAGTTCCTACCTTGTCAAGCTGATTGACTTCACTATTTCCCCTGAAAAGCGGTTCATTGGCCAACATTTCAGCCATAATACACCCTATTGACCACATATCAATTGCTGTTGAGTACTGTTTTGCTCCCAATAAAAGTTCAGGTGCTCTGCACATCAGATTATACTGTCAAGGCTCAACCACAATTATATACTGCAAAGTTCGGAAATACCAATGTGCACCGCATGAAAAAGGAAAAGAAAAGGCAACCTCACTGTACATATAAGGAAACATAACATGACTGAGCCATCTTTATGTGCCCAAGTAGAGTCCCAAGAAGATAGAGCGTAAAATAAAAGAGTGCAGGATTCTCTGGGCTGGTACTTTGGAAAATACAATCTTTAAAGCAAATAGAAATTCCCAAAAAGAACACTAAATTAAGTGATGTGAAATAATAGATGCTCATGAATTCCAAAGCATTATTAACAGCTAACTGGTAACATACTTGGCTTCTCGTCATCCTCAACAAGTAAGAATAGCCCAATTTCCCATACACGTCGCATGTTTTTATTATTAGAAAAAGTTTGCAGCTCACCTGTACCACAGGGTAACAACGAGAGGAGTATACGGCTTCAATGGGCTCCCATACTGCCTTGACAACCCAAAGTCGCATATTTTTAGCTCACCCTTGTTGTTAAAAAGAAGATTCGATGTCTTGAAATCACGATGAAGTATCCAATTATCATGAAGATACTTGACGCCCTCCAATAGCTGAAGCATCAGGCATTTGACTTCACTTGTACTGAAAGGACGCTTCCTTGCTTCCATCAGCCCCTTGAGATCGTGTTCCATGTACTCCATGACCATAAATATACTATTATCATCATCCATAACGACTTCTTTAACACCTACAACAGAAGGGTGATTTAAAGACAGTAAAATGTTTATCTCCCTCAAAGATGTTAGGGGAAAACCACCGTCAGAGTCCTGTTTGTTCATCTTCACCTTCTTCAAAGCCACTATTTCCCCTGTTTTCGTATCCCTTGCACGGTAGACAATACCATAAGTGCCTTCATTAATCTTGTTCAGTCTTTCATATTCAAAGACGCTTCTGCAAGAATCAAGCATGTTTATACTTCGTCTTGCAGGCAATGAGGACACTTCAAACTCTTGATGTTCTCTATTTTCTCATCATCCGTGTCATCATGGTTGTTGTCTGCATCGCTAAGATAAGTGCGATCCCCATCCATGACGACAGCTTGGTCACCATCTTCAGATTCCCCTACACTCGCTCCACCAGCCAGCCCAATCTCATCAGATCCAGAAGACCTGCTTCGATGACCCGAGCCTCCTGGAAGAAACTCCCCACTCTCTGGACTTGACCTCTTTGTGACCAATGCTCTATTCTCCAGTATCATTTCTTCATCATCGGATGCACAGATAAGACTCGGTGAATCACTATCAAATGCCCATCGTGACATAGAGATGGTCCTCTCATGAACAAATTCTCCATCCTCGACCATACTGTCATCTTGATCACCAGCCTCACTTTGCTCCTGATGCAATGCCTGGGCCTTGCATCCAGATGCACTGAGAGATATAGATTGATCAGCCATAGGAAGATCAGATCCATGTACCAGATCCATTGAGATAAAGGAGTTCAAAACACAGCCACCCGACTCATCATTCAATGACATTGTAGATGGAGCCATAGGAGGACTTAAAATAGTGGTGGCTGAAACCACTCGGTTCTTGGATGATATCCTGATTTCCCTGTCCTCCTCATCCCATAACATCGGGGAGCACTTCCTCTTCTTCTCAGGGGGATGCTGCACACCATCTTGGTACAACTTGGCACCCCTCTGCACCTCAACAAGCTGATGCTCCTTATCTCGATCCTTGGACTCCATCTTGCGCCCATCACTCCCCTTATCTGCATGGCCACGATACTGGCTAAATTCGCCGCGACAAGTCGAGCGAATCGCGTCGCGACCATCCCTTCTGGAGGAAGAGTTACAATCCAATCTCCTAGAAACACGATATTTCCCTGTTGCCATATTGTTTGCAACCACAACTCCCTTTATCAAAAACCCACAGCTGACGTCTCAATACACAAAAAAACAAACCCCGCGATCCCCAAAACGACAGTAGGAACGAAGCAATCGAACGGACCCTTTCAAAACCCAATCGAATCAGAACCACAAAAAAAACACACAATCCTACGACAGGAAACCTAACCAACAGCCCGACCACGATCACTTTCCGGTCAACAGCAGATCGTCTAGGAACCTAGTCGCAACCCTAAAGTAAACGAGAGAGAGAGAACACGAAATGAAAGTTGCAGATCGGACGTCAATCGGCGACAACAGACACCGGAAAACCGATTCAGACGGATCGGGAACGGAACCGGGAAGGAAATCTGAAAACCCTAGACGCGACGAAACGAGAGGGGCTTTCGGACGTCGCTCCTTCGAAATCCGCAGGTACTGAAAGCCTTACCGGAGGATGAAGAGAGAGAGAGAGACGCGTGGGGAGGCGTCGCGACGATGGAGGAATCGGCAGATCGCGAATCGCGATCGGAGGATGCTTCGAGAGGAGGAGGACGAAACCCTAGCGAATCTTCGTCGACGCAACGCGTTTGATGTTTTGGTTTCCTTCGATGGACGTCACTGCTTTCTTATCGCTCCGCGTCGAGTCAAGGCCGGCGGCTCCTACTTTGTCGTCTTTCGTTTTGGGCCCCAGATAATGTGATATTTATGTTTTTAGCCCCTCGGCCGACGTGAGGCCATGGGCTTGGGCCTTGTTTTCGGTCGTGCCTGGGGTTCAGGGCCTTAACTGGCATGACGGGCCAGACTATGAATTGTGCTGTTCCTCGGATAGATGGGCCGAATGAACAAGATCGCAGCACGGTAGGCCCAGTGTCACTTCCCCTTCATGGATTGTGCTCCTTCAGTGGTAGTTTCGCTAGGACTTTTTCAAATTTTTTTTTTAGTTTTGGTTTAAGCTAGGAGTGATTGGTTTTAGGTTTCGTTCAAATTTCACTTGAAACCTAAAATCTACCCAATAGAATAGGTCACTTATTTTTTTAAACTTGGAACCTACTAGCTAGAGAGGTTTCTTATTTTTTGGAACCCGAACTTATTCCGCATATCCTAAAATTTGGAATCTATCTTATCATGATCTCAAGGTCGGTTTTAAGTTTTACCCAAGTTCCATTTGTATTATTAATTGAATGATCTAAATGATCACCACTATCTATTAATTATAACTTATATTTAGATACATGGAAAATATGAAAAATTAATAATATAAAAGTTACCCACCCATGGGCAGCTCAGTTAGTTAAGATCTCTTCTCCAGCGAAAGAGGTCAATGGTTCAAAACCCTGCGTTGTTAGCGATTAAAGCGAGGGGCCGTTGGGCCAATTTCCCTCGAGGTATAGTCGTTGTCGGGCCTTTACCGCAAAGGCTGTGAGGCCCCAAATCGGCATAAGTCAACAAGGGCACGCTCCAGCGGATCCGGTTACAAAAAAATAATAATAATAATATAAAACTTTCAATCATAAAATGGAAGCTTAGATAAGTAATTCCAAATTATACACTCGTCATTGGATACAATAAAATAAAAAATACAAAAATTAGTTTCAAATTTTAGGTTCAAAGTTCCACCTGCATAAAACCGAAAATCTATCCGTTGAAATAAATTTCCCAATTTTTGAATATAAAATCTATCATGCATACCTTGAAACTTAAAATTGGATAGGTTTCCATCGATCGATTCTTCAATTCTAAATTCTATTGTGTAACAATTCTCATCCCTATTAGGTTATTATATGACGAATTAATCCTAATTGAACCTAAATTCTGAAAGTTTGCAAAATCAAAACCATTGTATTCGAAGTTCGATCGTGGTCTTCTTGCTGTGGGGACTACGAACATAGGTCACTACCCAAAAGATGTGAATGTTTATATTATCTCGCGGAATCAAATCGGTGGGTGCGGAAACTAGGGCAATATCCTGGAACCGTGATGGACATCGAACGGCCTGATGCGTGCCACGTGTCAGATGTCCCCTACTTCCACCATATCCAAACAAGGTACACCTCCCAAGGCATGCACAAACTCCAAGGCATCAGCCCTTATCATCACATCTCCCCACTTCCAATTACGCAATCCCAAGGTAATAACGTGGTCAATCTAATTTTACTTGCGCCTTGCCTGCCTCGATTTAAGGTCCGTCTCTTCGTATGAAAGTGAACAAAGAAACGTACTCAAAGCTAAAATTCCCTGCTGTGGTGGTACGTGAAGTTATGTTTTTAGGTTAATTTGACCTCTGGGGAAACATGAATACACGAATGACACGTGCGAAAAGTCATGGTTGCGGCTAAACCTCGCCCTAAAAAATTGCATTCCATATTCTTATAATTCTTACAGGCGTCCAAACATTCAAAACCAACTAAAAATCAAACCACTCAGACTCTTAAGCAAGATACTGAAATGAATTTGCAAAGAGAGTAATTTGTTTTTTATTCTTTTTCAAGAGCTCCTCTGTAGGCATGTGAATGGAATTGGTAATTGAGTCAAAAATGAACATATGATTTTGGTATTTTCCGTGGAAAAAGGAGAGAGAGAAAACTGACATAAAGCCAATTAAACTCCAAAGATAGACCATAACGATAACGCAGGCTGTACCTATCCACTTGCCTCCTAGTTTTGTTGCTATATAATTCCACCGCCCCCTGTCACCTCCAGTAGTTCCTTACACCAACATTCAAAACTTGACAGGTAGCACCATCGCTCCAGGAAAAAGATGATGGATCTCGGGTCCTTCACGTACCAAGCACCAGCAGCCAACAAGGCCAACACCGAGTCCGGCTACGACGTCCCCGAGGGAGTGGACATCAGAGGGCGTTACGATGCCCAGTTCGCCAGGATCCTCACCCGGGACGCCTTGCAGTTCGTTGCCGATCTGCAGAGGGAGTTCAGGGGCCACATCAAGTACGCCATGGAGTGTCGCCGCAACGCCAAGCAGCGCTACAACGCCGGCGCGCTGCCCGGGTTCGACCCTGCTACGAGGTACGTGAGGGAAGGCGAATGGACGTGCGCGCTGGTCCCACCAGCTGCGGCCGACCGGAGGGTGGAGATCACTGGCCCTGTCGAGCGCAAGATGATCATCAACGCGCTCAACTCTGGCGCCAAAGTTTTCATGGTGAGCGAATTCTACATCTTTATGTCCATGAGAACAAAACACTGCGTTTTGTTAGTGTCTAACTTGCCACGCACGTCTGACATGTCCAACTTATTTAGGAGAATCTTTATGAACTTACTGATGCTAGACTTTGAGTCTGAAGTCGATTATGATTATGATAATGACATATTTCGTTGGTATAAATAGGCAGACTTCGAAGATGCGCTATCCCCGAGCTGGGAGAACCTGATGAGAGGGCAAGTGAACCTGAAGGATGCGGTGGATGGGACCATAACCTTCCACGACAAGGCCCGAAACAGGGTCTACAAGCTCAATGACCAAATTGCCAAGCTCTTTGTCCGGCCCCGAGGTTGGCACTTGCCCGAGTCTCACATCCTCATCGATGGCGAGCCTGCAACCGGTTGCCTCGTTGACTTTGGCCTCTACTTCTTCCACAACTACGCTTCATTCAGGAAAATGCAGGGTGAGGGGTTCGGGCCCTTCTTCTATCTCCCTAAGATGGAGCATTCCAGGTACGCAACTAGGAATCTTTACCAGACAGATCATTCTTACATATCGACTATGTGATATATCCATCGGCTAGATGATATTTCCAGTCAGTGAGTTTGGAATGAGTTTGTTTGTGATCGCTTGGTGGACTATGAAACGTCCTGGTTTGTGTCCACTAGGATGCTATTAGCATTACAATAATCAATGCAGGGTCCATATCCTTCTTGTGTTAGTATATTAACTGTAGTTAAGAGATCAGCAACTGACAAAGGACGTCTAGATTTTATTGTAATGTAATAGGCCAGAGTGCGCCGTGAACTTTTCCAGGAATATTAGCTAAAGGGTTGTTGCGTTGGGATCCGCAGGGAAGCGAAGATATGGAACAGCGTCTTTGAGAGGGCAGAGAAAATGGCGGGCATCGAGAGAGGGAGCATAAGGGCAACGGTATTGATAGAGACACTACCTGCAGTGTTCCAGATGGATGAGATACTGTACGAGCTGAGGGATCACTCGGTCGGATTGAACTGCGGAAGATGGGACTACATCTTCAGCTATGTCAAGACCTTCCAGGCTCATCCCGATCGCCTACTGCCTGACAGGTTTCAGGTCGGGATGACCCAGCACTTCATGAGGTCTTACTCTGATCTCCTCATCCGGACTTGCCATCGGCGCTGTGCTCATGCCATGGGAGGCATGGTATGGAATTTTTTGAGTACTGAAGTAGAGTCGAGCCTTTTGTTATCGGTCTAACAATATCTGTTGTCCTAATTTTCTGACAGGCGGCTCAAATCCCGATCAGAGATGATCCGGCGGCCAATGAGGCGGCGCTGGAACTAGTAAGGAAAGACAAGCTCAGAGAAGTCAGGGCAGGGCATGACGGGACATGGGCTGCTCACCCGGGGTTAATCCCGGTTTGTATGGAAGTCTTCACGAATCACATGGGCAATGCGCCACACCAGATCCAATCAGTCAAGAGAGAGGACGCAGCCAACATAACCGAGGAAGACCTCCTCCAGAGGCCAAGAGGGGTCCGAACTTTGGAAGGCCTCCGGCTCAACACTCGGGTTGGGATCCAATACCTGGCAGCCTGGCTCACAGGGACAGGGTCGGTCCCACTCTACAATCTCATGGAGGATGCTGCAACTGCCGAGATCAGCCGGGTCCAGAACTGGCAGTGGCTGAAGTATGGTGTGGAGCTGGACGGTGATGGGGTTGGAATGAAAGTGAGCTTGGATCTATTCGGGAGGTTGGTGGAGGAAGAGATGGCCAGGATTGAGAGAGAGGTTGGGAAGGACAAGTTCAAGAAGGGGATGTACAAGGAGGCTGGCAAGATGTTCACGAGGCAATGCACGGCGCCAGTGTTGGACGATTTCCTGACGCTCGATGCCTACAATCACATCGTCGTGCATCATCCTAGGGGGTCTTCCAAGCTCTGAAAGCCTGTTTGTCTCCTATGAATGGCTTAAGGGACATATTGCTTTTCCTTTACCAATTTCCACTGCTGCTATGGATGAATAAATTGTGTTTCTATGACTATTACCAGTTGTTCTGTTTCTGCAAATTGAAGATGATTTTTCCATGAGATACTAGAGTAATTGAACAATATAGACCAGTGGTTCGCTTGAAACTAAGCAATATTCTTCCTTAGCATACAAGGAATTTGCATCAATGGGTTTATACTCAGCCTAGTGGATTAGAAAGCAGAGAAGAAACATGTAGCTGAAAGAGTGAATATGATTTTTAGAAAATCGTAAGGTCAAGAGTGTCAAAGGCTAGTCGTAGTTCAGTGGGTACAATCACAGTGAATGGGCGTCAATATTGAGAATTTGTATAGTCTTTGGCGATAAAATAAAGATAGCATTTCATGATACTACGTTCTTGGGTAAAGCGTTGAACCGTGGACCTAATTTGAGCAAAGGCTCAAAGGGTAACTCTTAAAGATGCTTTCATTTCATCTAGGCCCAATCATTTTCATTTTGATATTGAAATGGTTGGACTCTACTCTGCCATTCCCTTTTGTTTGTTTATGTGTGTGTGTGTGTGTGTGTGTGAGAGAGAGAGAGAGAGAGAGAGAGGGTCACGAATGATCCATTTGGAAGTCGGACATGGAAAGCCACACAGTCGCATGCTATGCCACAGATCCTTGATGGGTTCGACCCGCTTTGAGTGCTCGTAAGTCAGCTATAGGCCCAAGGTGGACCATCTTAACAACTTAACAAAGTGTTGTCAAACAGAAGGTCTTTATGGGAAAGAAGGAAAGGTGACGAAATATCACTAATAATCAACTCACTTTCGTTTTTGGTGCACGTTGAAAAATTATTTGCAAACACGATCACTTGACTATAATAGTAACGTGACACTTTGTCTGAGCGAGACATTGATGTCATTTCCCCCGTCAAGATGATGATTATGTCTTGGTTTTTTGTTATTTTATGTCCATACTACATACCCGATTGGTAATGAATGCTATCATTATGTTACCTGTGTTGCTAGCTTTTTAGCTCGATTAGATCTGGTTCCATGAATTCTTTTGTGACCCAAAAAGCCTGTGGTGGAAGCGGAGGGCCTTGCCATAGGAGCACTCGGGTCTCCGGCCCGAACACGAGGACCCTGGCCAAGCTTTAGGGTCTCGAGCCCAGCCTCAATGGACTTGGACTCAAACTTAGTGCCCTAGCATAGTTGTTGAGGATCCTAGCATAGGCTTTGGGGTACAAAACCTAACCTCTATGCACCGAGGCCCAAGCACTGGGAACCTGGGTTGAAGCATTGAGGACCCAAGACAAAGGCATAAGAGTCTTAGGCCTAGCTTCAGTGGATTTGGGTTTGACCTTAGTGGATTGAGCCTAAGCATTGAGGATTTGAACACAAACACCAGTTTCTTAGGCCCGGCCTCAGTGGACTAGAGCTGGGGTGCTACAAAACTAGGCAAAGGTGTTGGGGTCCTAAGTCTAGCCTATATGGACTCAAACTTGTGGGATCCGATCATAGACACCAATGTCTTGAACCCAACCTATGTTGACCTAGCTCAGGCATCAGGGTTCTATGCTCGGCCTCTTTAGATTTGGGCTTGGCCTCGGTTGACTCAAGAGCTGCTACCAAGGGCCCAAGAACTAGCATTGGGGTTCTCGTACTCAAGTGAAGGATTTTTTGTCTAAGCGCCGAAATCGAGTCATATTCTTGAAAATAGTTTTCAATGTTTAGAAAAGAAAATCATTTTTCCAAATTTAAGCATAGATTTTTTTATTGACTAGAAAAACATTTTTTATCGACTCACTTTCTTAAGTGATTCAAATACTAAAAAATATTTGCTCAAAAAATATGTTTTATGAAATAAATGGAGCCTTAGTGAATTACTCTTCCTCCTTCGCTCATGGATGGAGTCCAATGGCTGAGCCAAGTTAACTTCCTATTTCGTACTTTTATCTCAATTTTTTCTTCTGTATTTGTCGTCGCTTTTGCTTAACAAAGAGGGAAGATGATTCCATATCATTTGGAATGAAGACTCTTTGAGAGATGTATGTTGGCAGACCAACCGAACTCAGTCTATCTTAAGGTTTAATTTGTTTTGCAAAAATATTTTCTGGCGTTGTGATGATGAAAGTGATTTTTCTACCAAAACTTAAATTTAAGAAAATAATTTTCTCTTTCAAAAATCGGAAATCATTTTATAAAATATGACTAGGAATCAATGTTTGGATCATAAACTCTATGTTTGGATATGAGAACTCCAAAACTTGTTCTAAAGCCCTTGGCTGTAAGGCATTCTCGAATGGTTCAAGCCGAGTCCATGAGGTCGGCCCGACTCCATCTAAGCCACACTCGAGACCTCGACAATTGTGCTCAAGTCCATCGAGGCTAGACTCGAGACACTAGGCCCGAAAATGTTGACACGATGTCGGTCGTCTTACGTGATATGACCGATGTTAACATAGATAATTAAATAATTTTAATTTTTTCTTTTCTTTTTTTTTTTTTTTTCTTTCTTCTTTTGCTCCATTGGGCCTTGGCAACTGGCCACAAGAGAGGACCAACCTTGCCAGGATCTAGGCCTCGGCCTCGACGAAAGCTGACGATCGGCCACAGGAAGGTGCTTATGAACTATGCCATCCCTTTCTGTCCAAGCGAATCAAAACATGGTAAGCATCATGATTTTTTTTCCTTCTATATTTAATTCAACTTACACTCTAATTTATTTTGATAGACAAGAACATTGGTACTTTAAGAGTATATCTAAAATTCTCTCCGATTCACATAAGATTGTAAGCAGCGATTATTGGACGTTCTTAGAGTCATTCTTAGTGAAGGTAAGCATTTCTTATCTTCTCGGATATTCGTACTCAAATCAAAAAAACGAACTCTTACGATGTGGCATCCGTGGGCTTACCTTTTAGGGTTTGCCCTTAGAGGATCCATGGTATATTCCAAAACACGAGGTCTTACTCAACATAGCACATTCCTGCACAGTAATCAGTATCTTGGAACAATAAGGATTGATTTGAACCAGTGGGAATGCCTCTTTTTCTTCGTCCTAGAGAGACGATCCTTCTAGCGGCTTCATGGGAAAATATCATGGTCCCAAAGCCAAACAAACCTAATCCCTGTATATATATATATGCAGTGTTGAGTAGTTGGTACCCACGCGGACACGTGGCGGTGCTCCGAGTATATCTGCCTACTTAGTAAAATGTCAAAATTATCGATGTCGTTTACTTTATGACTCGCGATTCCTTTGTTTGATGTGCTCTGGAACCATTGGTTGGCACGGCTCAAATCATGGTGGCAGATCAGATTTCCTTCCAAAGACAGCGACAACAAAATCTACAAGATGTGCGGGAAGTGTGTTACCTTGGTGACTTTTGTTCTTCTAGGGCAATTTAATAATCAAGGGCTCTAGAGCAAAGGTCCCGCGGCATCTGCAACTTTTGGCCAGACATGATCTTGGCAAAGCATTTTTAGTGATATCAAATGAATAGGTCCTAACTTCCCCAATTAGAGCTATCTTTACCCTCTCTTTTTTGACTTATTAGAGTTAAATGTAGGTATACCGTTCACATCGCGTGTCTCTCTCAATTTTATGATTAACACTAATAAAGTATGCTTACGCTTAGACTTCAAAAGACCTTGAGAAATGTGGTGAGAAATAGGTATGAATATAATATATATCTATCACGCACATATAATGCTCTTGTAATTGGAGGTGAGGAAGCAACTAATGCTCGGCTTGGGTTTTGCGAGTTTCGTGCATGATGTATCTCTTAGGATATTATATGTTTGAGAGGTACGCGACATCAGACAAAACATGACATACTTATCTCTTTCCAAGAGATGTTTGGTCACGTAATTGGGTCGTGTTGGACCAACCAAAATCCAGGAGCTGCCGTTCTTGGAAAGGATGTAGTTTCTTTCACTCAAACAAGAAACCCGAGAGTCAAAGCATGGTTTTCTCTTCTGGTGTGAAATGTAATGAGCATGATACTAATGAGAAAAACTCCATCCACAAGATTTTGATTATAAAGTATTACAGCATAAAGTTCATCTCCAATTGAAAAAATTATCCAAAAAATCTTAAACCTATTATTTTGTTTATCAATAAAGTACTAAACATTTTAACAAATGAGTCATAAACATTTTCATGTTTTGCCAATTGAGTCTATTCGATCAATTTTGTTGGGAAATTGCTGATGTAACTATCCAATTGTATGTGGCATGATAGGCACTAATGTGAAATAATTTTAATAATTTTTAATTTTTTTCTATTCCTTTTTTCTTTTATTATTTTTTTTTTTTTTGGTTCACAAGGCCATTGGAGGACTAGTGATCCTCGCTAATCAGCAAGGGTCACGACCCTCTTTAGATCCGACAAGGGCTTGCAAGCCCTCACCCAAGGCCTCACTAGCCACAACAAGGGTAGATCTCGACGCCCTCCGTAGCCACAACGAGGGCTCGAGAGCCCTCATCAAATCTAGAGAGGCCAGGGTGTGGGGGCCTCACCTAGGGTCGGTAAGGGTCGCTAGCCCTTAGTCACTAGTCGGTGGAGGTCATCGTCCCTTAGCTAGTGGTCAGCGGCCTCGCCACCCTTTGAACTAAAATAGAAAAGAAAGGAAAGAAAAATATATAAAGATAATATAAAACTTGAAAAATTATTTAAATTTGTCCATTTAGCGTTGCCCATGTTACATAGGATGGCTGACATTTATGTTAGTGATTTCCGGCCAAAGTTTTCTAAATGAACTCAATTGGAAAAATTGAAAAATTTATGTGTAATAGGTTTAAAATATTTTAGACAATTTTCCCCCAACATATAATGCCATCTGAGTGGCAGATTAGTTTTCTACATACGAACTAGGCCTATTATCCCAAATTGGTCTATGGCATAGGTGATAATCTACACCGAGACTGGGACATACACAACAGAAGTTTCCTTCTTTGTCACTTCATCCTTGACTTATCCATACTAAATTAGTCTATGATAAGATATGTATACAGATCATTATCATACCATTTACAAGACGAGGTGCGATTATCTAGAATTGATTAAATCGTAATACGGATGACAGGAGATCTATTTTAAAGTTAAAGCTTTTGTTTATGCAGGAAGCTGCCTGATTAACTCAAATCAGCAGGCAAAAAACCTTTTTTTTTTTTTTTAACAAAATAAGAGGGATCTGCCTTGTAGCGTGCCTCCACTGATTTCTGCCTCTCCATTTGGAAAACATTCTAGATTGATACCAACCATTTCGGTCATGTTCTGGTAAACGGCCACATTGTTATATCACCGCCTGACAAGACAGGCTAAGGATGTATGAAACCATGAAGATTTTTGCAGGCCATTTGTTCTTTTTATTTATTTATTATCTAGCCACTGACTATTACCTAGAGTGTGAACGAAGGAAGGTTTACGTCCTTGTCATCGTCAACAAAATGGATGTAGCCCATTTCACAATAATTGACTCGGGGCACATGGCGCAGGAATAGAAGCCTATCTCAACTTCTAGATAAACGTTGAATCGAGCCGAAAAACTTGGCCTGAAAGCATTGGAGAGAGCCAGTTGATGATTCCATGACAAGAGAAGTGATGGCTCAGAACGCGTCAAAAAGTCTCTCGAGGATCGATGGCATTGAAAAGGAAAAAAGAGGAGACGCATCCATCTTGGTCCTATCTACCCTTTCCTGAGATATTTTTCATGATTCACGATTAGATTGGTGCAAAAATAATGGCGTGCTAGAGACATCAGCGACACGGAAATGGTCTGCTTTTCTCCTTTTGTAAGTGGACACCTAAACCGCTTTTTTCATTGGCTATGAGCCTATGACTTTGCTATTACGTTGTGAAGCTAACTGCTTCGAAGCGTAGAGTTATTTACCTACTCAAAGAACTCAGAAGCGAAAACGATTTTGATCCGTGCGTTGTAGGAGAATTCAATTAAAAGTCTTGCCTGGTGCTTCAGCAGAAGCACGTCAGTTATTGTTTAATTGGTGCACTAACCAGAAGAAATGAGTGAATCCCAAATTTAGATCTGTGATTCTCCAATGACACGATCGGCCGATATATCCTCGAAAGTTCAGCCGATTAATTTAAGACGCGACATCAGGTTGGCAGCCGAATAGTGCCAAAGTAACTCTCTAGAGACCAGTCCAAGAGGCCTCTTGCCCTTGTGATTTAAGCAGAGCGCGTTAAGAACCGATGAGATTTATCGAGTGTCTTCTTCTTCTTTCTTTGACAGAGTCAACCTAACTTTGGAGCAGCTTCAAGATGACGGAATAATTCAACAAAAAGCAATAAGGGTTGCAAAAGAATAATGCGCTAATCATGATACGATAGAAGTGATCGTAACTGAGTATTCACCGGTAATACTGGCACTTATTTACTAGTTTACGCTGCAGATGAATTAACTTGTTGCTACATTGCTTTGTCCTCTTTCATTGGACAAATGTATTGTCATTAACATAAATTAGGACTCTATTTATTTCATAGAAGATGAATTATTTAAAGAAAATATTCTCCTAAAAATGACCGTTTATATTGCTGAACATAAATACTCAATGAAAAACATCTAAATTTTTTTAATTTATTCATTTTTGTAAACGATAAAAGCAATCATTTTTTTAAAAATATTTTTGCAATCATTTAATTTTTGGGAAACAAACAAAGCTTAGTAATTTGGCGTTAATTTCTTTTCTTTTCTTTTTTTATACTAGCAACTTTATGAAAAGACTAGTGAAGCACGGATTTCTTAAATTATTAATGCACGAAAGAAAAAATGTCCAGTATGTAGGCAAATATATAAAACACACACTGATACTATAAATTTCATCAATAAAAAGTCGAGAAAACTCATTCTCTAAATAATATGGTGTCGTTGCAGACTAAATAATACTAAATGAAATACATAAAATGAGTTATGTTTTGTGATATTTGATTGTGACATAAAATCCTCATAAGATAAATTCTTGAAAATTAAATAATATCTCACACAAGGCCTAACTTCCCAAGAATTGTATAATATCTTGGCCGAGGCCAGTCCCGTACTCGCCTCACTATTGTTATTAGTATTGGTATGGCTTGTTTAGAATTCAGATGGAATTCGGATTCATTTTCCAAGAACCTTGACTAGTGAACCTTGATAAATGATCTTAAGGGTGGACTTGCTACATTAGCTTGACGCATATAGGATAGGGGTATGCAAATGAATCAAAAACCGCTTGGATGGCCCGGAATCGGACCAATCTAGAATTGATGGTTTCCATGGAAAGCGGTCTAGTTCTCAATTCTAATTTATTGGAATCAGTGAGTATCAGTCTGATTTCTTATTCTAAGCGTGAAACTGCTTACCTAGACTAGACCTATATATATATATAAATTCCAGCCCGCTTTTAGTGAAAATGAGTCTTTCTCGCATGCCTTTTGCCATTTACCTTGCAGTCGTACTCATGCGTCACGGTCCTCAATGTAGAAACAAAAGGAAGAAACCCTAGCCTCATCTCACTCTCACCGTGAGAGTCTCACGCAGCCACGAATTCCACTCTGTCGCCACTTCGCAGACTTGCAACCGAGTGAAATTTTATACTTAAGCGTACTCATGCTTTTTGCTGTTATTGGCAAAATCGATTTTCAACCTAGGGTGCTTCTAACCATGTTGAAGTTTAGTTCGAGACTCTTGACCTCGTTGAGCCTTGCCCAATTGTCTCCATGTATGTACCCCGACATTTGCTGGTACCCTCTCTCCCCTCTGCTTTTGTTGCTCATCTAAGTATATGGGATTGTCCCATTGGTACTTCATCTAGGGTTCTTGGAAATCTTTCGGGTCATAGAATGTGGGCAACTTCTTGCACGGGGAGCAATGTTGATGCCAGTGGATGTGGTAGGTTCCGTCATCATGTTCACCATCAGAGGCCCTCACGAATTTTACAGAGACTGGAGACCAGCCGACCTAGAAACCATATTAGACCAGCTGTCATGTCCCCTAATGGATCCATAAAACCAGCAAACAATTTTCACTTCCAATTTTTTGGAATCAATTTTTAGTGGGTGACTCCCGATTTTAGGTTGGGACCACCCACGCGGATCATGCTTCCACTCTTTAAAAATTTCTTACAGGAATTTAAATCCAAAATTAAAGAGAATGGACAAAGCCCTTCACCTGAGCCTGCAATAATTTTCAATGATACCATTTTGGTTTCTACCTCTACCAATGAGACACGTCTCTCCTAGCCGGTCCCACTTTGAACCCTCTTTCCCAATCGGATGGTTCACTCGCTACACTGAGTCGACACGCGTCCGCAATCACGTGGGTCGTCGTGCCCTCACTTTCTATATATATTGGTACATGTCGTCCCCGTCTTCTCCCCAAAGCTCCATGCAAATAAAGCCTCTCTGTTCTCTCCCGATGACCACTCAAACCTCAAGCAAACATAAACTGGCTTCAATCAATAGAAGCAAGAACGCGAGTTCAACGTAGAATAGTTTTATTTGTGCTTGCTTTGTAGAAGGAGCGAGGAGGGGGTGTTGAAAATGGCAACCAAGAGAAGTGGCTATTATTATTCTCTGTCCTCGTTGGAGATGGACCGGATCTTGCTCAGATTCCGGCCGATCGCCCCGAAGCCAGCGGCCAGCGGGTCGGGTTCCGGCGGATCTTGTTCCTCGCTGGAGAGCAGCGGGCTCTACGACGTCAAGCCGGTGATCAGAAAGAGAAGAAGATACAGCAAGCGGGGGAATAATAGCATCAAGAGGCCCGCCGCACGGCGCCAGAGAAAACGAAAGCCGTGTCGTGAGGAAAAGATCGTGTATGGATCACCAGGTGAGAGAGACTCTCTTGGCTTAATGAAATGGATTATCTTGGTAATCTTTACTTTCTTTTCTTTTCCCAGATCGTTATGAATGCAATTATCCAGCGCGTGCTAGTTATTCTAATTTCCATGCAATTTTTTTTCTTGAATATCTGATTATGCTTTAGAGTTCATTAATTTTTATTTTTTTTAAAAGCACGCCCACTAATATACCAATGAAATAGGTTCATGTTTTAAGGCATACGTGTTCTTTTGATGAACTGCT
Organism: Eucalyptus guilfoylei; assembly: GCA_016097605.1. Lineage (NCBI taxonomy): Eukaryota > Viridiplantae > Streptophyta > Magnoliopsida > Myrtales > Myrtaceae > Eucalyptus > Eucalyptus guilfoylei. Next base: position 40,023,438 of record CM027861.1, read on the forward strand.
CTTTCTCGTGGTTCTGTGTGATTTTTTTTGGCCAACAGTTGATGCAAAGAATTTCGTTTCTGTCCAACAACATTGATGCAAAGATCGATCTCATGATTAATAACAACAGAGTTTACCGATTCATCTAGATCAGAAACATATATGGGGATGATGCATAAATTTTCTCCTAATATATGAAGTTATGATGAATAATTAAGAATAATTGGTAAGGAAGTCCTTTGCCTTCTGTTACTCTTATTCAACAAGATACTTTCAAGGATGCATAATTAATTTACTTTAAAAATTAACGATGATCATAGCTTCATTTTACAATTTAATTATATGTAAAAGAATTTCTTCCACAAATATTCTTCTTCAAGGGGAGGAGCAGAGTTAGATAGAATTCTTCCACACATGTTTTTCTTCTGGTAAAGCGAGTGGCCGGGAAGGGTGATTTCACTTGTGACTAGCCTGGGAGGGCGACCTCGCCTACGGCCAGCCAACAAGGGCAACCTTTGCCAGTCGTAGCCTATGGTCTTGGCGATGGCGACCACTGGAGAAAGAAGGAAAAATAAAAAGAAAAGAAAAATCAAAGCAAAGAAATGAAAATATAAAAAAATTCAAAAAATTTTAAAACGTTAATAAAATTTGTTCATGCCATTTGGCCATACCATATAAAACGGCCAGTGTCTATATTAGTGATTTCAAGTATCTAAAATTTAATTATATCTAAAAGAATTTCTTCCACAAAATTTCTTCTTCAAGGGGAGGAGCAGGCTTAGGTAGAAATTCTTCCACATATATTTTCCTTTTGGTGAGGCAGGCGGCCGGCAAGGGTGATCTCACCTGTGACTGGCTCGGGAGGACGACCTTGCCTGCAGCCGGCTAGCAAGGGCGACCTTGCCTACGGCCGGCTAGCAAGGGCGACCTTTGCCGGTCTAGCCGGCGGTAGCCTATGGTCTTGACGATGGCAACCAACAGAGGAAGAAGGAAACATAAAAAGAAAAGAAAAAGCAAAGCAAAGAAAATATAATATAAAAAAATTTAAAATATTAATAAATTTTGTTCATCTCATTGTCGGCCACACCACATGATGACCAGATGAACTACATTAGTAAAATATAGAAAAGATATATAATTAAATTGACATAATTAAAAGGTTTATGATTAAATTGGAATGAGTGTAATAAGTTTGTGACTTTTTTGGTTATTTTTATATAAAAATGAAGCCGAATAGTAAGTAACGAATTTCCTCTGATCTGTTCACGATGGATCAAATTATCATGTGTCTGTTTTTTCAATACGCGTGTATTATAGTTTAACATGTATATAATTATACCAAGCAAAAAAAAAAAAAGAGAAAAAGGGTTCGTATATTATAGTTAGTGTCACGTTAATGAGCTTTCTTACGCCTTTTGTTAAAGCATATTTGATAAGAAATAATTAATTAATTGCACATAAAGTGTGATATTTAGTGCATTGGAAACAACAATTTTTCCTTTGGGTAGTTGACAAGTGCTTAGAGAGTTTCTTTAACAAAACCCTTTTAATTATGCGCACTGTCTTTCACGCGTCAATGCGATATAAAAAAGGGAAAAAATCATGAAAAAAATATAGCCAAAAACCTAACAAAAGGTCGTTTATAAAAGCATGTTTAAACCAAAAAGACGTTTTCGCCAATTAGTGTACAACTCCATTTTCTCTTCCAGTTCTTTCTGATTAATATATCGTCAAAGTTGCTGATGGGATGCAGTCCTTTGAGGCTAGTTTCGTTAACATTGTCAGACGATCTTATTTACTTTCTGCCCGTGGAAATCTTAGGTTTTGTCATATGGTCGACACTCGACAAGTGTGTAAGAAAAAATCAAAGTCTATTGCTTGAATATATGCCATGTCTCCTTATGCTGTGTTGGAGACACCAAGGAAAAAGGAGGGAATGGAAGTGGTGGTCGAAAACTGAGAAAATTATTCAAATTTCCATGAGAATTATCAATGGGGAAAATTCTCAAATTCTGCTATTTGTATTCCTCAACACACCTTCATTTTTCTTTTTCCAAACAATGCAAATACCTAGCATACGAACATAACGCAAATGCACTTGTCAGTGAACTTTTGTTTGGTCTATATACAGTGGAAATTGTCAAGTTGGTGCGCAGAGAGTCTAAACAAGAACCCGAGTGCAAATTTTCACTTTCGATTTCGATGGCTTCGTGCAGATTTAGGGGAGACTCCAGGACCTCAAACCCTCAGGTGGCTCTGCTTCAGCAATCGAGGCGATGCCCTCCACTGCACCGCCGAGAAGCCGTCGATGACGCCACGTGTGCCGGGCCCCGCGCATCGGACGTCAGCGGTCCAGGACCAGGCGGCGCCGCGGGGCCCGATGGTGGCGTCAACGGTCAGCGTCGAGTGGGTGGCCGACACGTGGGTGGCCCCGGATGCCCTGGGGCGCACGGACGCCGAGAGGAAAAACAATCTGGAGAGGGACACGTGCCCGGGGTTCACGTCCGACGGGTGGGGGAGGGTCACGTGGACGAACGGGGCGTTCAGGAGGATGGTGGGGGCGGCGGCGGCGGAGGAGGACCGGAGCAGGCTCGAGGTGTGGCTGGTGGCGAAGGAGGGAGCGCCCGAGGCGGCGGCGGCAGCGTTCACGTGCCGGGTGAGGGTGGAGTACGCCGGCAGCGGCAACGGGAGGAGCTGCTCGCTCACGCTGCCGTGCGACGTGTGGAGGATGGACGGCGGCGGTTTTGCATGGAGGCTCGACGTCGACGCCGCTCTAACTCTCGGCTTGGGACTATAATTACATAATGGAAAAACAAGAAACCATCGGGCGCACCAAAAGTGGTGAATACGTGATAATATCTGCTGTTTCGCGAGTTCTTTGTATTGCAGTTGTTCTTATACCTCTATATGAATGTTGGTTTTTTTTTCCCTTATGAATTCAAAACAAGATATTGCTCTCATCTATTTAACTTCGTGTTTCGATCTTGTCCAATTTTGAAGTATTTTTGGATTCTGATGATGAACAAATTGAAGTATGCCCAAGATATCGATTTGGTTCAACACATCTATCAGAGGAGATGCAAGCTAAGGAAAATAATGGATCCATGCGATACGTAATTTTAAAAATATTAATAATCCATACATTTATCTCCAAAGCCAAAAATATATGGACATAATAGTATACGATACCTAATCAATAATAAAAATAAAATAAAAATCTATCAACTTAAGACACAATTTGTTTTCATTTTTGTTATCCATCAAATAGAACTATATATCAAGAGTAAAACTTGAAGGTCTTGGCTTGAATTATTATCCCCCTCAACGCACCAATTGGGGCTAATACCATTAGCAAAACGCCAAGTATGATGCAGATCTGAAAAAAGGCATTTTCATCAAGAAGTGTTAGGTATACTGCATAAAGTGCCAAATCAATGTCACTCGTGGAATATCACAGCATTAAAGAAATTGTGTTACCAACATACCCAGTTAGCGAACCAAGATAAGCTGAATTTCTTCGGCTTGTAGATAGCAAGCCACATGATGCAAGGCAGCTGAAAATTATCATATCATACAAAAGTTCAAAAAAAAAAAAATAGTCAGCACATAAATTATGATATACAATGTACAAGTTAATGAATATAGTACAAATTGCTTACATAATATGTTGTAGGAGCAAAAGCAAATCCTCCGAAGAAGCTGAGAAGCCCTCCGAAAAATGGGAACGTGATGGCCAGGAACATTGTCAAAGCTGATCATGAAGCACAAATCGTATCCCATTAATTAAGTAATGAAAGGTAAACTTTAGAAAACTATCCAATAAAATGATAAGACAAGATTTAGGGTCAGAATAAGTTTAGATGACTCACCAACATATAAGTTGCGTGTCATGAATCGGAGCATCCTAGTCGGCTTGAACTTCATTTTCTTCACCAGGCACGATTCTATCATATCAAATACCGGTATCGCGAACACCTGACATCCACACATCTCGTCGACCAAAGAAAAAGGAAGAAAGGTGTACAAACATACGTAATCGAATGAAGAGGAGATTGAATTATCTATCTATACCTGATAGCTCCCGATCACATGAATCACGACAAACATATTAGCCGCGGCGATAAGCCACCGGGGCTTCTCGAGGGATATGAGGACGTTATCCTGGACCGAGTTTCCGAACACCCAGTAGCCAATGAATGCGACTGGAAAGTAACATAAGGCGACGATCACATAAGCAAAAACCACGCCCTTCCACATCGGTTTCTTTGACGGCTTTTCAGGCGTCGAAGGGATCGTGGCCTGAATTTCCAGCACGACATTATGACCGGCAAATGCGAACGCGATATCGCCCAGTGCGCTGAAGAATCCGAACACTCGGCCCGTGGTTGTCGAGGCCCTACTTCCATATTGGACGTCTGGTTGAACCCCTCTCTCTGCTGATGCTATCCATGCGATCGTCGAGTAACTGCGGAGTCACATGTTATGATTGCTATTTTGAGAACATTACCATGAAAAGATCGCATGCTGAACGATGAAGATTTCACACAGTGTCGGATCCACAACAAAAGCGCTCGATCAGTTGCAAAAATTAGACGGAATTACCTAGAATATACCTTGACATGAACTACCAGAATAATTCTAAGTGTATCCGAAGTGAAACAAAAAGCATCCTTTCAGCATCAGAAGATTATCCTACAAACAAGTAAAAGTGCAGGATTATCAAATTTCTTGTTAACTTGACATGAGGTGCCTTAGGTATCATGACGCAATTTTCAGTCCCCACAAAGAAAAGGTCCACATCAAAATACAGAAGGGGAAACTTTGGATAGTTAACATGATTATAAGCTACATTGAAAGGTCACTAAAGAAAAAATAGATGAAATATGGAACATCTTGTGTGTACATTTGCTAATGGATTTACAGTTTAAGAGGTTTAAGCAGGCAATTTTATCTGATATTACGTTGAAATAATTTAATTAAGTGTGCGATTAGCAAATTTTATGATTTCATACTTTAGGACGTGTCAATCAGAAAGAACCAAAACATAGTGATTAGACTATCAATTGTTAGAAAATATAATTTCCTATAGTTACAATAAAAAGACAAAAAAAAAAATTATTTGGCAATCTGAAGAATTTAATACCTCAAAGACATGACAGCCGCAGCGAGAGAGACGCCCGTGATGGAATTGAAGCTAGGGAGGTGAGAGAGGACGAAGTGGACCGCCGCAAAGATCATGATGAAGTAGGTCGTCTTGATCGGCTTGCAGTTGGGGCACACCGTGTCGTGGAACTTCTGTAGCGATTTCCCGCCTGTGATCATGTACACGATGTCCACCCCGACCTCGACCATCAGCTGCTGTGGCACCACCAACCAGAGCCCCAGCTTGTCGCCGAAGGCATGCTGTCCAAGCTCATGGTATCGGTCGAATCTCTTCCCCGGCACCATCTCATGCATCTCCACCATTTGCCACAGGGTGTATAGCGTGATGATCCATGACAGGATCATGACAGTGGCCCCAGGTCCCCTAGAATAGCATATACTTATATCAGATCATCGAAATAAAACAAGTAAAGACAGTAACCAAAGTCACAGGCAACAAAAACCTAGACCTAGACGAGGAGATTAATGATGTGTTGATGTATGAAAAAGAAGGATAAACTGACCACCCAAGTTGAGATATGGCATAAGGAAGCCCTAGTACCCCAGCTCCAACCATGGCAGTGACATTGTGAAAGGCAGAGTACCACCACTTTGCGTTCCTGGACTTGGTGATTGGAAGCCAGTCATTCAGATCTTTCTCCGACATTTTCTTGCTGCTGAGCGATTGATCGAGCGATTGATCCTCGATTTCCATCTCTGTCTCTCTCGCTTTCTTTTTCCTTTTTTTTTCTTTTCACATCCCGAAGTTCTATGGAAAAAGCTAGAGAACAGGTAAGGTGTGTCGAGATAGAAAAGATGGTTAAATGTTTCGAAATATCTCAGGATCTTTCATTCTGTTAGCAACAAATGATATGCGTCACCGACAATCAAGGAAATTTTTTTAAGATATGTCGGGTTCATGCGAGTCAATGCGCCAAAGCCCTTGATTTTGTTGGATGCAGCGGCAGATTCACACGATCTCACGATCGTGATGTATTGAGTTAACGGGAATTGGCGCATTCTATTCTATCCTATCCTCTAGAGCTCTCTAAGGAGGGCTTAAATCCGCTTTGGATTGAGGCTATTATGGAATTGATGTAGCTTCCAGATTGAGACCAAGTCCAAGAATATTAAAACTACCTTTGTTCAGCTCTTTCTGTGCGTTTGTCTAATTTATTCCCCCATCTTTTGCTCAAAATTAGCATCTGAATCGATTGACCTAACAAAGTTATATCGGAATCATATTCCACCCCTTGATCCCATTATTGTAGATTCTTTTTTCAATTGTTACTTGCTAGCGAACACGTCATTTGAAGGAAAAAGTAGGGAAACTGGGGAGCCTTCGACTTGATTTGGTGTTTGCTTTTCTTTTTCCTGCCAAGGGATTTTTTGTTTTTTGTTTTTTTGTTATTTTTGGCAGATCCTCCTCAGTAATCTTGGAATATGAATATATGAACACGATCGATTCCTGTCTCTATCTATTGTGTTCTTTTAAAGAAAATTGCTAAGCTATATTTCTATCAATGTCATTTTAACAGGACTATATATGACGTGTACAGAGACGAGACCCTCACAATTTTAGCTCCTAGATGAATGATAAGAGTACATGACAATCGATTTTGAATTTGACTGATCTTGATAAGCCATTATAACTTCAATTTTGATTCAACGACAAATTAGTAGATATATCCTAATCATTTGAGTTACAGCGCTCAAATCATGTATCTGAATCGTACAGCCTTTTCATTTGCTGACATAAAAGAATGTAACTTAAGGACTCCTCGGCGGTTATGAAACTTACCGAAAGTTATCCATAAAATACCCTTTAATCTTCGGTTTCTAATTGATAATCTCCAACTGTCTCTAATCAAATTCTCTTTTACAAGTTCCTACTTTTCATTTGAACTCGTTAGTGTCCACGCGATAGACATGATCCCATCCTAATCATTATACAAAATGATCACGTCTTTTCCGCAGCGTGCATCACGCGTGCATTACCAGCTTCGATTAAAAGAAAAGAGACTGCAGAACAATTCAGGACAAATTTAGCCCACTCGAGACCGGACTCGATGCGATTTTCATTTTAAGAGAATGAAGTAGTTAGAAATTACTCTCTTGTCAGCTGTGATTCGTCGATCCTACTGCTTCATTCAAGTCGAGCGTTTTCTCAACTGCATGCTTGCCATGTCTGGGGTACCACAATATCTAGTTTCTCTCCAGAATACAACCAACAGGCGGAAAGACAATGCTCTCCACGGAACTACGAGGGAATCAGTGTTTGCAACATGCGATCTGGGAACAAGTGTCGTCTTTTCCGCAACGTGAATCATCACGTGTGCCATGCTAGCTTCAATTAAAAGTAGAGAGACTGTAGGACATTTCAGGACAAATTTCGGCCACTGGAGATCGGACTCAATGTGATTTTCGTTTTTAATAAAATGAAGTAATTAGAAATTACTCTCTGGACTTGGATTTAAAAACAAGGCAATAGGGTATAAAATGGAATTTGAACTCTTTTCGAAAAGTATATTTTGAGGTCGGACTTATCATCGACTGGCAAGTTCCGTCTACATCTTCATCTTTTCCCTGCAATGATGGCGTGAGGAAATTCGGTTCTACATTGTGATCAATGTCGAGTCCAATATTTTCCTTTCTTAAGAATAATCTCTACACAGAGTATAGCTCGCCAATTAGCCGAGACTTGTGTTGTTCTTTCTTGCCTGGACCCGACCTAGGAGCGACAGTAAAAGACAAAAGAGGCGAAAGGTGCAAGCAAGTTAAACGAATCCCTAAGAAACAAATAAGGGATAACAAACAACAGCCATTTTCATGACAAGATCAGTCTGTCTATCAGGCTATTTGAAAAGGATAACAATGCTGTTCCTCTTAGTGATAAAATTTAGAAGTATGAAGTATCCCAATCAAAGTGTCAAGATTTAGATGCATAAGTGGGATCTACCAACGCAACTAGAGAGGAATGGAAGAGCGCAGGTTCAATCAGTTCGAGAGATTTTCATAGTTATCAGGTCATGAAAGAACAACTTAGGCTTGCTCAAGGCTGTACTTTCAACTCTCCATCCTCTGCATAATAGCCATGTCAGGATAAAGAAACATGAAGTTTCAAGTGAAGTTTTGAACTGAAAACATTAGCGGAAGCCATAAAATCATCAGGATCTTTTGGAAGAATAACTAGGGAAGTGAAGTTTTATTCTGACAACACTTGACAATTAATGCGTCCAGATTGTCTATACAGAGACGCAGCACATAAAATTGATAAAAAGGAAGAGTAGTTAACAGGTGGATGGTCAAAAGAATGTTTGGTGACAGAGAAGCAGACCACCTGAATTGATTCTCCGCTGTTGTCTCCACCTTTCTAATAGAAAATCCTCGTCACTTGGAAACTTCAGATACTTATCCAGGTCAAAATGGCAGCCTGAGTGATGTTTACCACTATATCTTCTAGATTCTCTGGATTGACTGCCAATGGATTCTCTGACCACCACTATAGGGCTATCTACAATTCCTGGACTCCAACTACCATGACTGCTTGAGGAAAAATAGCTCGGGTCCCGTGCAGTACTAGCTTCCTATTTCACAAAGGTGATTCAGTATGAAATCAGATGAAACGGAGATAACAAGGATGGGCAGAGGAATAACTACAACAACATTAGTTCCACTGATTATTGAAAAGATGGTGGACAACAAATTCAAGTACAACTACCCAGCAAAAATCAACTGTCAGTATTTTTGTAAATAAAACAAATTAGTGACCCCCTCCCTCAGCAAAGAAACAAAAGACAGGCAGCATCTATCCATTACCTGAGCTGCATCCAACATTTCAGCTCTTGAAGCCATTGGTGACTGCATCTTTTTCTTGCTCGATGGCGGAGAAACGTCATTACTGGTTTCCCATTGTAACCATGGCAATACAACCCCATCCATTTCAATGGGAGGAGGCATGGACTTTGCAGGAGTTTGATAAGTATCTATCTTAGTCGTTCCACCTAAAGTTGAGCTTGTATCGCTTCTCTCTCCATCTAACGATGATATATCTGTATCTTCCACACTCGAAATGAAATCCTGAATATACTTCTCAGCCTCAAAAGCCAGATTATTAGACATCCTGCTTTTGTCATTACTCTTCTGGTGTTTTTATCAAAAAAAGAGAGCTAAAGTCACCAAGTGGGAGAATTTAACAGTAAATATTTGCAGAAGATAAAAATCAAGAGAAAGAATGTTACCTTTCTGTTCCGCGACGGTTTCTCCAGTACAGGGGATTTTGTATCAGGATGCAATTCATTTACAATCTGATTGAGCTCTTTCCCACGCTGCTCTTCCAACATAATTTCAGCTAATAAATCTTTTTTACGCTTCTCTGACTGTCAATTTGTAAAATAAACCCTTCAATGAGATCAACTGACTGGTGTTCTTCTAAGAGAGTACTAAAGAAGTCTTCGCTCAAATATCCAGAGACGTTTGAGTTATAGGATCAATGTCTCAGTACAGTAAGTGTTCACAAATTGTCACCTTATGGAATTGCTCAGCAAGAGAGTGCATGGTAGAATAAATAAGATAAATATCAGCATCAGCAGGATGCTGAGGTAACCTGTCATACCTGTTCTAGCTTTGTTGCATAATTTCTTCTCATAGTGGAGACAGCCATTACAAGCATCAGAATTTTCCAAAGCTAAATAATTGTCATGTGCTCCAACAGAGGGCTTCCTTCTTAACATAGCCTGCAAGCATTGCCAAAGTACAGAGAAGTACCAATGAGAGACTCCTCAAAAATCAAATGGCGGACTCACTGGGGATGAATCCAGTTAGCAAACAGTTCCATCAAGACAGAAATGTTTAAGACCTGTTCAATTTCCATCTTCATCTCTTCCATAGCATGTCTGAATTCTTGACGCATTGCTTTGCACAACCCACTGTTAACATCCCCTCCAGTTGGGTGGTCAGCCTAAAGGAAGAATATTGTGAGCAAAAGGGCAAAGGACTGCAGTGTGCTACCACATGCAATAGTTTTAATTTCAAAACACTTACAGTCTTCTGGGCATAAACTGCTCGTATTGTTCTCTCACTTCCGTTTTCCCCAGAATAAGCATCCTTTGCTTCGTCATCAGTCAGTGCAGATGAATGGCTCTGATAAGTATAAGACAGAGTGTTAAATATCATTTATAACTAAAAGGTGCCTAAGGGAGCACATAAATTGGCCAGCAGGCGAGTCCAGACTGGAAGTTGGCCGCTGTCATGCCATCTCAGACCCTTACCATTAAAATTTGAACGCTACGAACAGGTGGAATGAGAGAACTTACAGAATAACCATCATAGGACTTGAGATCCTTTTGGCTCGAAGACCTTCTCAGTGCTTGTCTGTTGCTTGAAGCAGAGGGTTTCTGTGATGGTAGCTTTCGGATGTTCCCATTGCCCACAGTCTTGTTATTGGCATAACCAAAAGAACCGCGAGAATTGTCTACATCACTCTAGCATGTGCAAAGCAAGCAAAGGCATAAGTATAATGCGCCATTTGATTCTATATCACAGAAAGACTATCGAATTCAATTTATATTAGGAGGACAGAACATGGAATGACAGCCAGTCAATTTCTCTTTGTGCTTGACATACTCTGGGAATTAGCATAAAGTTATGTGTCTAGAAAGCCAGTAGCAAATCCATACCCATTTCAATCGTCACCACTATCAAATTTAGAGAACACGAAGAAACATTTCTTAGATTCAGGAACAAAACAAAACCCGAAATTCTCACAGATTAAGTAGCTCAGAAGCAAGTAGCTTCTTTGCCCTCTAAAAACTTGTGATCCTACAGTAAAAACGCGACTAAATTTCTCAAAACATGCGGAGGTAAGAACATCGAGTTCACCTCGGAATCGCTAATCTGGCAGCGAACCACCGAAACGGACCGCCTCCGCCGCGAATTACTCTCAGGAGCCACCCTCCCCGCACCAGAACCCTCAAGCACATTACCCTTACCACCGCCACCAACTCTCGAGCTCTGCCTGGAAACCGACCTCCCCCGCCTCTGCGAAGCGCTTTCCCCTTTCTTAGGGCTGACGTCAGTGTTCCGCGAGCTCGACCGACCCCGATCTCCGGAGCTGAAGAACTCAACAGCGAGATCGTCGAGGCTGATCTCCGGGAGCCCCGATCCTCTCAGGGTGTTCACGAACCTCCCCCTGGGAGCCGCCGGTGCAGCGTCCTCGGCGAACGGGTCCTCGGGCTCCGCCAGCCGGCGGGAGAACCGGCTCAGGCTCCGCGACCGGCGGTGAGCCGAGCTCCGGCTGGAGGTTGCGGAGCCGTCGGCGGAGGCCGGCGAGGCCCCGATCGGCGTCCTCTTCGTCGTGGACCGGAAGGCCGACGTCGCCATTTTCTCCCCCAAGGCGCGGCCGCGAGCTCACCGGTGGAGCGGCATATATATATAGACGCCGGCCGGCGACGGGAGCGGCGAGGCGAGAGGGGGACGTTAGGGTTTAAATTCGCTCATTGATGTCGGCATTGATTCGAATGATGAAGAAAATTGAAGGAGGAGAGGAGTTTGGCGGAGAGGTCGAAACTGGGAAAGCAATTTTGAAATTTTGGAGGAAGGCGACGCGGAGAAGATGGAAAGGTCATTAAACTGGTCTCGAGGGTTGAATTTCCCACGCTTTTAATTGTGTTGACCGTTGAGTTATTAGTATTTTCACCCTAAATTATTTAATTTAAACCGAAATCGACGGGTCAAATTTTGGTTGATTTTATAGCTATCATTGCTGGTTAAGTGTGGTAGGTAGATATCGTAATCCGGCCACCCATTTTCTTTCCTAATTACAGTCCTTTTTCTGCCTTTTTTATTTGTCAAGTTAGTAAATCTATTTCAAAGTAATTCGTAGTTTTAGGCTCGCGTCTCCTATATATTTACTTATAATAGGGCGGTCCGTTAATTACCAATGTCAAGGTAATCTCGATCAACTGGTAGATTGAGCCAACCGTTGAGTCTTAAATATTATGCCTAAGTCTATCGTGATTCAAAGAACTTTGTAAAATTAATCGATCTGACTAGATATATCTTGATAAATGTGACAAAAAGAAAAATAAAAAGTCATTAGCCAAATTCTTCCGTTTAGTACCAATTGACACTCCATCATTAGGTAAAATGAAAATTTTGGTGGAGTAGGTAAGGCGAATAGCTAGCTTTGCAATTAATTTAGAGAGAGACAAAGGTTCCGACACCATTTTTATTTGAATTGTCCGTATCCTGACTCCTCCTTCAATTTCAACCACACCCATTGTTGGTCATAAAGTTGGCCAGTCGTGATCCAAGGACAGAACTTACAATTTCGAATTCAAGGAAAACCATGTAGACTTGCCCTTCATTATTTATAACCGCTTTGCATTCACCCGCAAAATCACAGTAAAACCCGTAAAAATAAAAATACAATAAGACTACTTTTCATTCCCGAAGTCTAAAAAGTTCCGTGCCCAAAGAAGAAAATGGAGCTGAGTTTCGGAGCGGTAAATTTAAACAATCATTTGAATATTTCAAACATTGTTGGTAAGTGAAAACTGAATGACAACTTATTGGTTTTAGGGGTGAGTATGGTTCGGATTGGGCCAGTCCACCCCCTAACCCTATGACCAACTCGCACAATGTTAGTCCTCAATTTTTGGGATCGAGGATCGACCCTATTGAACTTAGGACCGAGGACCGGACCGACCCAATGGGTTCGGTCCGGTTCCAGGGTCAACCTAAGACCAACCGATAATTTTTTATTTCATTTTTTGTACTCTTTAAAAAAGCGATTGAGAACCGAACTGACCTTATGAGTTCAGTTCAGTTTCAAGATCAATCTAGGACCAATAAATAATTTTTTATTTCATTTTTTGTACTCCTTGAAAAGGCAACCGAGGACTGTACCGACCTAATGGGTTCAATGATGAGCGAGGTCAGCTAAGGAAGGCAAGTGGTGAGGGTCAAATGGGGTGAGCGTCGAACAGAATGAGCATTGAATGTTGAGCGGGGAGTAACAAGCCAAGCGAACATCGAGCTACAAGCAGCACGAGTGGCGAGTGGAGAAGTTATTTCTATCGATTTTAGCAAATTGAAGACTAAGAGGATAAATAAGATAGAAGAGAACGAATACTAGAGGATCATGCCATAAGATACATTTTTGGACGTCGTAAGGACTTCTCAGAAAAATATTTTCCTCTTGCGTAAATTATGACTATTGATACCGTAAAAGACATTAAAAACCTAAATTATTAAAGAACAATGTAAAATTACTTGAACTCCTTACTAAAGAGCTGTTTAATGTTGTTGAGCGAGTTTATTTTAAAGTTTTATCTATATAAAAAAATTATAAATAATATTATATATATATATGTATAGTCAGAATTGGTCCGGGTTGGACCGATCCGGAATTCTCAGGACCGAGGACCAAGCCGCATAGTGTTGGTCCAGAAATTCTAGGACTAAGGACCGACCCAGTCTTCCTAAGAACCGGACTAGGACCGGCAGGGTTGGGCTGGTCCAAGGTCCCTTGGATCGATGCTCACCCCTAATTGGTTTTGTCTACTGTTTAGAAAGGTCAATGGACCAAAGTGATTTTACCATGCTTAATGATAGATTGCCAACTGTTATTAAATTTTAGAAATAAGGTTCCTTGGTTTTGTGAAAAACAACTTCCAAAAAAACATTTTTTTGATTTCCCCGTGTTTGTTTCTCGAAAAGTGAACTAATTGTGGAAAATATTTTTCATTAAGGAAAAAAGTATTCTTAAAAAGGGAAAATTATTTTCCACTTTTCAAGTTGAGGAAAACATTTTCCTTACTCACTTTCTCTTATTTCATACCTTACTAGCCATCTAGCCCTCCTTCTTCTTTTCTTTCTTCTTTAAAATTCGAATTTTCAATTCCTTTTCTTTTTCTTTTTTTGTTTTTATTTTTTTCCACCTCCTTCTTTGGTTGGTCACCGACCATGACTACGGTCAACAATCGAACATAGGTGAGCCTTGAGTTGAAGCCTCCCCGCCGTTGGCCTTTGGCTTCCTGGAAAATATTTTCCAGAAATGCCACATAATATATTGAAAGTTCTAAAATTAATCACGAAATGACAATTGAATTTTAAAACTTTCAAAAAATGCAATCAAGTCCTGAACATTATCATGTCATAAAAGTAATTGAGTCCTAATTTTTTTTAAAAATTATTTCAATGGAATGACTTGATTAGACTAATTTGACAAGTTCTATAACCTATTTATGCTTTTTGAAATTTTTAGGATTTAAATTGCTTTTGTGAGAAATTTTAGAATTTTCAATGTATTTATTCTAAAACTTTATTTAGGGTCCCTTCATTAAGAAGTTTCTTACCATCATAATAGTTTTACCACTCAAAATTCAATCGTTGATTACCAAATTGCTTCTACATTTTACCCCACTCAAATCCAATCGTGAGTTACCAGCCAAGTGTCTTCAAATTTACAATTGGACCTGCCCATCATTGAGAATCGTGCCAACAAAATAATGATTTTATGAATCTCAAATCAAATAGCAGGATACAAACTGATTTAAAATTTTCCAAGTAGCCCGAATATTAGTTAGTAATTTACCAATACAATAACTTTACTACACTGGAACTTCAAAAGAAACTGACTAACTATTTCTAAATTTTATAAGTTCAATTAGCCCGTTACTTCGTCGGGAGCATGTTCTAACTCTCGGGTAGTACTACTATAGCCGTTTAAGGAGAAGAAAAATGAGGCTAGTTTTTCCCTAACTCTATTTGTTTAAAAAAAAAATGAAAAATAATCGCTTGTATCCTTACGTAAATGAATAAACACAAAATATTTACATGGTCTATGAAAACGATCAAACCTAAAATGCCGTTGATAAAGAAAACATTATCTATCGGCTAATTATGTCAAGCGATTTTTCGAGATATCTTTTTCAAATTATTAACTTTTTTTGGCAAAAAAAGGGGGAAGTTATTGCAGGTTATTGCTTTTGTGCGGGGGATGCTAGATGTGATGCAAAACAGCCAAATTGAGCAATTTCATGAACTGCTTGTGATCGGTGGTTGGGAAAGAACTTCCTTTTGGATGACCGACAATGGCTCACCCAAGGTACAGAAGTAACATGTACTTGAAGGCATTTGCATACTAGTCCACCGTGCGCGGCACGGCGGAGATGGTTTGGCCTTTTTCCCCCTCCGTGAGCTGATCTTTCTATATACTGTATTGCTCGTGAAACAAGAGCCGGCACTACTGGAGTGAGGTGAAGCCACTTGTCACTTTGTCACTAATCGCTCAAAGCGGCCCATTGCAGGATGGATGTCATCGGTCTAATTCTTCTTGGAGACGTAAGGGGAAAATTGCCCAAAAAAAATTTAAAATCTATTCAATTAAATCATAAACTTTCCAATTGTACTAATTACATCCAAACATTTTGACGATTTGCTAATTTAATTATAAACCTTTCAATTATATCTTTTTTTGTCAAATAATTATATCAATTTAGTCATAAATCTTCTAATAATTTGCCCATATAGTTCTTTTAGCCAATTATCCAATTAATAGATTTAGAACTAGCCTGACAAACTTTATTAAATAAATACAATTGAAAATAATATAATTAAATTGGCAAATCATCCAAATGTTTAGGGCTAAAATAATACAATTAAAAAGTTTAGAATTCGATTGATCATGGTGCAATGGATTTAGAATTTTTTGGATAATTATCCCAAAATATAACAATTGATTTACAAAACTTTGCTGGATCATCTCATCGTGGACATCGCTTTGTTTTTGTTGCAAGGTTGGTGGCCTGTGTTGCGACATGAAACCTTTTGTAATGATTGGTGGAGACTCTGGAGACTCAGGATTGACCTACACGATAAGCATATCGTTCTGAGGAGATGGTAGTCTAGACTTGCAAGAAAATGCAGCCAATCCTTTGAATCTGCTTGTCTACGTTAAAAAGACATAATTCTACTACTCCGTTGGGTCATCTAAAAGTAGCCAATAGTACCCCCAATGGAAGATGGTGCGTAGCATTCCAGAAAAAGTCCACAAAATTTCTGCGAAGCATGGAACTCGAGGAGCAAGATCAACTCAAACAGAAGATATAGGAAAGGCCAAAGGACAAGCAAAGTCCTACAGGACAATACCCTGCTTTTCTCCGTTGCATTAGCCAATCCATGCCTCCTGGAAAACACAAGCTTTCCCCTGCAAGAAAGAACACTAGATAAGTGAAATAAGTGGTTTCATGTTCAGAGTTTTGTATCCTGATATAGGACTTGGAGGCATATCATGTTACGCAAGTTTAAGCACAACATATTCGATACTTATTATCAAGATCTTACTCCCAAAGTGAGAAATCTTTAACCAAGTCAAGAGAAACAGATTGTATGAAATACTGTAAGAACAATGTTTAAATGAGTGAGGTAACAGTATATGGGGTTAGATTTTTATTGATTCTTTGTCTCATTTATTTCTTTTTTTATATGCAAATTGAGCCCTAAGAAAGCAAATTCTCATGGTTTCATACCTGATCATTTGCACTTGACTTCCAATGCACTGCATAATACAAATTTAGTTTAAGTCCTCTTGTTCTAACACAACTTTGGCTTTATTTAATGGCCCCCACGTTCCCTGGCATCCAATGGTCGAAGTATGCCGAGAACAAGCGAATTTTCAACTTACCGAAGAACAAGATAAGCAGCAGTAGGGAGCAAAACTCATGCGCTTTATTGCTGTTTTGTCAGCAAAAATTTTAGTGTGTGAAGCCTCATGAAAGCTAGAAAGTTGTAATTTTTACTTCTTTTCACTGTAAAGCTTTTTGCATTGATGGCATCATCACTTTTAAGGACATATCCCACAGAGCCACAGATTGACCCCATTCTCCATGGGCGTGACTCAAAAGGTATCCATTTCTGTTCCCGCCTTTTCTGTAGAATGTAGCTACTTGGAATCGTAAGGAGCATGGCATCTCTGTTTGGCTTTAACTAATGGCCGATGCCATCAACAATTTGGTGCGCTCTTCTGATTATTAGCATGTTTCCGCAAACTTTTCTGAGATATACTAAAGCGGCTACTCCAACAAGGTGAGCCTTTTCAGTTTTTACAATGTTCTTTCTCACCGTAAATGTGAGAATAACCGACTCTAAGACTTCAAGCATCGGGTAAGTAGAGCTGCTGCTGGCAGCTGACGCTGCTGAGCAAAATGGCACCATTTTCTGTATCGTCCTAATTGGTGTTTAAAAGATATCGATAATGTGCAGTGCGCATCTATCCAGCGATGCTGACCCGACTATGTGAGGAAAATTAGACATCCAATATATATAATCATTCAAATTATCGGCTAATGACTGTATGCAGCATTGCTTACTAATTACCCAAGTTTCAATATCAAGTTAAACTCATGTGGAATCATAAATCAGTTTCAATGCGCACAGATTGTTGCAAGTTTTCTCACATAGAATTTATGCAATAGGTACTATGGCCAAGTTCTGTACTCCCGCAGGGGAAACGATGACGCACCCTGGTTTGACGTGAATTTGCTGAATTTTGCTGATGCCCAAAAGCTTGCCTTTGTCAATCCGTAATTGGGTTTTAATAGCTAACGCCATGTAGAAGCTGGCTTGTTCACGTTCTACGTTATCACCAATCTTTCCTCTCATTTGTTCCTTCATTGATTTAAGCAAGTTTTACAAGCATTACTTCTCGGAACACCACAGTTGATAAATTGTCGATAAATAAATGAGGGAAGAAAAATACCGGATGTCTAAAACTTTCCCGCCTAGAAAAGTACATGAAGGCCCAATTCATTCTGAACCGAAAGTTCGACCACTGAGTGATTTTAGAAAATTAACAACTAACGAACATTTTAGGTTTTCTATCGACAATTAGATTGTCAATTTAATTATTAATTAAGACGAATTTACAAAAATTAAGTTATTAGGAACATGAGCAAGATTTATTATGAGATGTCTAATTATTGATATGGTCCGTAAATTTACAAACTATAAAGAAATTGTACAAATATTAAGTTATTAAAGAGAAACCTTTCAGCGGGTTGTTTCCAATATTTGAAAGATTATTAGGTTGGATGTGTGTTATGTCGAATCGAGTTTGGGTCACTAAAACCATATTTCATAAAAATGGGTTGTGAGTTGGACCATTTTCAAACCAACCCACTCATTTAATGAGTCTAGTTTAAAGGATATCATGGGAGCATTAAGTTTTCACACCATAAGTAGTAATTTTTTTTTTTTCGAACCATGCAATGTGTAAAGTAATTGTATATTAGAGAATTGAAAAAGCTGCACACGATCATCTTTTTCTCTGTTCTTACCCTCAAAGCATACTGAGGTATAGGCAGTTTCAATAAAGCACGCTATTGACATGTAAATTTTAGCGACTTGGTCATTTATTTATTGTATAGAAAATTAGGGATTAATTCTTAAACTTAAACAAAAATATTAGAATTAAATTACATAGCATGTAGTTTTAGGAACATGTATGATATAGTTTATATTGATTGCATTAGCATTGGACCGGTGATGATGGTTTTTTCTCAATTCCATCTCTACTATAGAATCGGGCATGAGAGTTTCTTCTCATTCGGCTCATCGCGAATGAAACCATTAGAATTTTAGAATTGTATGAAAATATATTGAATCATGGATTCTTTGAGATTTCATCTAATCTATTATAAATTTCTATATCTTGTTTGGATGATTTTGAGCTTAAAATTCGATATATGAGGCCTGCAAAAGGAGGCCAAAATTCGGCTAGGGCTAGGGAACTAGGTCGCTGAAAATCATAAGGTAAAAGGGCCTTAATTGGCCTATTTTGAGCTTAAATCAGCCCACTAAAGTCTAATTAGGGACAGGCCATGGAATATTAGAATCCATCAAATTAAAAGGCCGAAGTTCAAGCCCACGCAATCAAAGTTAAACTTAGGTTTGTATTACAAATAAGAAGTTATGCCTCATAAATTAGAGGTCGGCAATTCATTTTAAGAGCACCATAAAGAGAAGAAAGCGAGAGAGTTAGAGAGAGAAGCAACAATCACAATTCAGATTTTTTTCCCCATATTTCTCTCCTCCCATCACCACATTCACGCCTCTCCCCTTTTTCTTTTTCGAGCAATGGATGGTCGCATAGATTATCCCATGTTTTAACTCCGCGACGCTGAATCGACGACGAACAGTTGATGTCCCCGCTGCACCATCACGCCGTTGCTCATTGTCTTCCAGTGGCTGTTCGATCTTGCTGCGCCGAGAGCTCCCGCAGCTGCCCCACATTGTGCTTTTGCGATTCGTCGCACTACAATGACATCCTTGCTGTCCTTGACCCGCGACCAAGCTGGCGTCCATCACCACGACGTTAAAAGATTCTTGTTTTACAGGTCGCTTGAGGTTTGTCCGGCGAGTGATCCAGACGAGAACTAGGCGTAAGCCACCTTCCGTGCCGTGAACCGCCAAGCCCGAGGTTGTTGTTGTCGCTCCACAAACCTGGCGCCCACCTGCCTCACTGTCGTTGTGCTAATCCGCTCCACTACCGCTCGCCATTGTTCACCGTCGAGGATCCGGTTGCGATCCCAGTTCCATTGCATTTGATTCAAATTTGGAAAGTAAATTTTCGAATAAGTAAGTTCGTCATGAATATCTATTTTGAAATATTTACTTGTCTTTTTTTGTGTGATTGCTATATCTCATTAAATATTTCATTAGATACAGTTTTTTACAAAGTCTAAGAAATCACCTCTTTGGAAATTTTCTTAAACATGCTTGGACGGACGTCCAATCTTTAACTACGAAATATGATGCCTAGCAGGTGGAAAATCTTTCATCCTATCCACAACCATGTGGATACGATCGTCGATTTACCCATTTTCCAAATTTAACGGATAACTTTCTATTAATATCCATAACCACTTGAATATGATCATTAGTTTATTTCATTATCAAATTTAAAAATTGATAATATAGGTTTGTGAATTGTATTATCTAACCAAATATATATCCATTATTTGATTACTTTCCCTAGAAAAAACCCAAAAATATTTGAATGGAATTTGATTTTTGTTAGAATTTTGCTTATTTTAGACTAGATTGCATGTGTAAGTTTGGCAATTTCTTTATTCCGATTTTTTAAATAAAATCCAAAAAAAAATTGCCCTAGATTAAATTGGATTTCGATTCTTAGAGTAGATGGCATGTTCAAATATTAGTTATTTTTTAATTCTAGATTTTAATTAAAATAATAATACAAAAAATATCATACAGGTGTCACATAGGATAGATTGCATATGCACGTTATTTAGTAAATTACGTGCTTAGGATAATTTAAATGTGTGAATATTAGGATAGTCACATCAAAATTTGCTCATCATTAAAATTAGATCATTTGACTAGGAGAGTGTGACACATGCTTCACATATTAGGATATACTAACATGTCACGGATTTTAATTTAGATGATCCTAAACTTGCAATTTACTAAATTACTTTCGATATGCAAACTAATCCTATGTAATAGGTATTTTTTTGTGTTTTTATTTAATTGAAATTTGGAATTAAAAAATACCTAATATTTAAAAATGCCATCTATTCTGGGAATGGAAACTAGAGGAATGTTCTTGGATTTTTTGTTTAATAATTCGGAATAAAGAAATTGTGAAATTCAAACATGCAATCTAGTCTAAAATAAGCATTATTCTAGCAATAAATCAAATCCAATTTGAACATTTTTAGATTCTTTCTAAGGAAAGCAATCAAATAATGAATAAATATTTGGTTAGATAATACAATCCACAAACCCATATAACAAAATAAATCAACGATCATATCCAACTGATTATGGATATTGATGAAATGTTATCCATTAAATTTGGAAAACGAGTAAATTGACAATCATATTTAAATGGTCATGGATAGGATGGAAGATTTTTCATGCCGTCGGGCACCATATCTTGTAATTAGAGATTGGACGGCCGTCCAAACGTATTGTTAAGTTAGAGTATTTTTTAGGATTCCGTAGATTTACCTCATCTAACAAAATATTTAACAAAATATATCAATCAAGCAAAATGGGAAAGTAAATATTTCAAATCAAATAAAGATAAGGATCTTACCTAGTTTGAAAATTTACTTTTCGAATTTGAATCAAATGATGTAAGGGAGTAGCAGTAACGGAGGCCGGCAAGCTTGGGAGCAGCGGCGTCGTGGCTTGTGGCGGTAGATGGCGTTGTGGCAGGGATGCGACTAGCAACTCAGGCGGTAGCCCGGGCTATCGTCTTGCAGTACAGAACAGCTTCGTCATCGCTGGTGCACGATGATGCTCGCGATCGGCCAGCGACCTGCGAAAAAAAGAAAAATTCTTCAAGTTGCGGAGGGGCGGCCAAGCACGGGACGATCGCCAACGAACTAGATGTCAGGACCGCTGCAAGGAACAGAGACCGGCACGGCGACGGCCGCGATGCGAAGTTGGACCAGCAAACCGCAAAGCAACAGCAGCACTCGCAAGTCGTGAAACGTCGTGGACAGCAAGCAGATCTCGGTAGAGCCTTTCTTGTCTTCGTGGATATCTCCTCTCTTTTGTCTCTTTCGTCTTGGACCAATCAAGGACAAAACTTACCACTTGACCATGGCTATTGTTCAATGGCCAAATCTCTCTCAGAGCGCTGGAGGTGTGGGCGGCGATGATGGGTGGCTACAAGAACATGACGAGCTCCCCGCGAGAGGGGAGAACTCCTCTTTTCAGCCGCATATGTGTAGCTCTGAGATTCTAATTACGGGCCTCTACCTTGTGAGGCATAAACATGTTTATATAGTGCAAAACCCAGGTCTAACTTGATTACATGCGCTTGATTTAGGCCTTTTTAAGATAATGGGCTAGATTAAGCTTAAGATATATTATTAATTGAATCATGCGGGCTAAGAATGGATTGAATTAAACTCAGTTCAGCCCGTCTTCCAATGCAATTTTCGGCCACCTACTCTCCTAATGCTGGCCGAATTTCGGCCTCCCTGCAAAGCTCAATCCGCTCAATTTTAAGCTCAAAACTATCCACCGCTAGTTCAATGTTAATTCAATGAAAAATATAAATTAAGGGTTCGTTCGTTTCGCGGAAAATAGGCTATTTCCGAAAAATATTTTCTCAGAAGTCATTTTCCAGAAAAATGACAATATTTTTACGGTGTTTTTGGCTAAAATCTGAAAATATTTCGAAAAATATTTTCCGGTATTCGGTAAAGAAAATATTTTCCGCTCACTAGATTGGCGAGTGCGAAAGTCAAGCTCAAGGTTCGCCAGATCGACAAGCGTGAGTTTGACAATAGCCAAGCTTGAGATTCAAAAATATGGAAAACAAAGAAAAGAAAAAGAAAATAAAGAAAATAAAGAAATAAAGTAATTCCAATTAAAAAAGAAAAAGAAAATTAAAAAATAATTCGAATAAAAAAAGAAAAAAGAAGAAGAAGAAAGGGGAGGAGGAAGTGAGGATTTATAGAGGTGTAAGATAATAGAGATCAAGTAAGGAAAATATTTTTCACTTTTCAAAAGTGGAAAATATTTTCCCCTACTTTAGAAGACTTTTTTCCTTTTGATGGAAAACACTTTCTCTAAGGAATTCATTTTCTGTTAAACAAACACCGGAAAATCCGAAAAACATTTTCCCGAAAATTATTTTCCACTTAAACGAACGGAGCCTAAATGACAAATACTGTGATATGCAATTTAATTCTAATATTTTTTTTAAGGGTTAAAAATTAATCTCTAAATTTTTATGTGATAAATAACTAAATGGAATGTCAAAATTTATGTGTCCATACAGATAACATGAATGGATTATTTGCCCACAAACAGCAGGGGGAGGGTGTTTACTGATCGTTTGTCGCCAATTTGATCCTATTTCCTAAACAAGAGCCTGGGCATTCCCTAGGTATGTCACTGACTTAAAATTTACTTGTCATGATGATTTACTTCCTATTAAGGACGTTTTAAAAAACTTTGCTAGTCAATTTTGTCAATGCTTATCTCAATTGTGTTTGCGCACCGGTGATTGTACATGCGTAGTTTGAGTTGCTGTTACTTGACACGAAGAGATCAAGTTCCACTGAGATTTATGCAATATTCGTGATCAGCGACGATGGTTTCTGATAATATCCATAGTACGTGCTAGACTGCGTTCAGCATGTTCTCATTTGAGGAGCACTTCGAGGAACGGACTATGGTATCTACCGAGCTATGAATTTCGGTATGGCTGAATGTTGATGAATGCCCGATCTGAAGTGCACCTCATCTTACAATAGTTCAAGGCAATAGTTCCAGTTCTGCAATCAATAGCTAGTCAACTGAAACTGCTCTATCTACGGCTGTTAGAACCGAACCGAATCAAATCGAAATTTTGTGCATTTTTCGGTTCAATTTGGTTTTTTGATTCGGATAACCAAGAGATAATCGTTTTTTTTTTTCTGATTTAGTTTGGTTTTTGGTTCGACTCATTAATTCTCAACAAAAATTAAACAGCCAACTTAAAATTTCTCTTCCTCACCTTTTATTCAATCCGGTTCTAATAAGTAAGGCAAAAATAGAAAAACCGAAAAGGCGAATCAAACCGCGTTTAGTTTGGTTTGTATTCAGTTCAGGTCGGATTTGCGACCTATTGATTTTGAAATCCTGAAAATCTAAATCGAACCGAACTTCTAACACCCCATCTTATATTTCCATTGGCATTTGGATTTCAGCTTTCAACTTTCCAAGCTTGAGAACTAGACACTTGGGTTGTAAGCTGCAAAAGTTGTGCTGGTCACATAGCCATGGAATAAGATAACAGTAAAGGTCCCTACCGGTGAGTGTTGTCTAATATTCGTGAGTATATAAATGAATTAGTGTCTAGCATAGGACAACCTTGTCTTCCTCTTGCCGAGAATGTCATGTATAAAAGAGACCGTAGAGGACGATAAATTAAGCGTACCAACTCAACACAGCTTGACCCCAAATTTAGCTGGAGAAGTTTGGTTGTTTTTCCTGTAGCAGTCATCCTAGTACAAGTAACAGGACAAGGTTCCCTTTGTTGTGCCACATTGTATCTAGGTGTCCTCCGAAAAGATATGTTATCTTGGACAGATAATATCAACATAGTATAAACGCTCTATGAGGTGACTGGTCTGTGTTGATCTTCAAAAGCTTAATACCCCAGAGGAGCCTTATTCAAGTCAGTAGCCACCTAAATAATTTATCCTGAACCATTTTACTTGGCAGCTGGATCATAAGATTCTTGGAAGGTTTTCCTATGGTCAGTACAGTCTGAATTGTGTCATCTCTTCCATGATTGCGTAATCGACATTGACTAAACTACATATGTGTGGGGTCACAGGGTACTATGATACTTCTCATGTAGGCATGTTGTTAATGTAATTTCTGTGTCAACAGCCAGCAAAAAGACCAAAAAAAGGGGAGGAAGAGTCAACAAAGTCCTCCTTGAAGTGAATGGCTTTTAAAACCAAGAGAAAATGGCTTGTAGGCAGAATGGCAAACACCCCATCTTCCAAAGCATGGCCCCTTCACGTTGAGGATTATGGGCTCCTTGTCTCTCACCGCGTTACTGCTTGTCCTTTGCCTGTTCTTGTCACAACAGAAGCATCTACTTTCCCCGCTACTATCACTCTCAGCTCAACTCTGATTGTGTGAGTTCTTATCCCGACCATGCATGTATGGCCTTATCCGCATTGCATAGAGCCTTTGAATGCCAGAAGGCAGCAGCTGTTAATGCTTTGTCTCTCCATTGGCTCTGTGTTCTCTAGATGGCTTAGTATCCTAACAGGACGACTCCTGCTGTAGTTTTTCTTTAAGTTAATAGGATTAACTCATGGATTGACTGCTGTGAATCCTATCTACATAAACACGGGACCTTATGCATTGGTTATGCCGGCAAAAATTGATTCCAATGGAACGAAATCATGCACTTTTCTGTTTTAGTTATCTTGTGTCAATTGTTGTCCTAGTTCTCCTAGTATAGGATGTGGTGTGTCATTTTAATCTACAATCATAGGACTCGTCACTCAAACTGGAAATATGATTTATATGCAAGTAACAACAAAAAGGAAGTTCAAATTTTCCAATTTCTAGTAGCATGTGTCGAGGTTTTAAGATAGGGAGGAATAAATTAACTAACTTATAAATTTATGAAGATTTTAATTCATTAGTGTAATATAGAGGACGGTTCACATGATATGGTGACCAATTTACTTAATCAATGATGAAGAGGAATGTCTACTTTTAGGGTCAGGCATGGTCCCGTTGTATTTTCGAAAATTTGCAGGTTCGCTCTATTAGAACGAATTCAGGTAGCATTTTCTCGTCTTCCACGCCTTGCCTCGTTATAAATGTTGAAAGAGGGACTGACATTCAGGCGCCTTTGCTAGGGGACAGTGATGCAGATATTGGGTATCTACGGTCGTTAGTTCATGCATATGGACTCAACGATGGTCCGGAAACCAAGGAGAACATTCAATACAGAAAAGGAACTGTGGCAACTGAAATAGCGATAAAGGACTCGGAAGTAGAGCTCTGGGCCCTATGGATGCGGGTCAGCTTAGTGAAGAGGACAAGAACATCGACACGTGGTCACATGGCCCTCGCACATGAGGTCCCTCTCTCCTTCAACAGTCGCAATGATGAAGGCCTAACTTGAATCACTAGCAGAAACACTGTAGAGAGGGAGAGAGGGAGAGGTTGAATCTCCTTCTTGCCCATTTCCTAAAATTTCAT
Source organism: Eucalyptus guilfoylei (assembly GCA_016097605.1). Lineage (NCBI taxonomy): Eukaryota > Viridiplantae > Streptophyta > Magnoliopsida > Myrtales > Myrtaceae > Eucalyptus > Eucalyptus guilfoylei. The sequence continues at coordinate 40,049,325 of CM027861.1, forward strand.
GCTAAGACGTATTTGAAAACTGAGGATGGTATATCTATGAGATACACGCATGTGAATTAGGTGTGAACGCTTCTAGTTTTCAGGTTTTGTGTAGATTTCACCTTGAACTTACCCTATCACAAGTTCCAGGGTTGGTTCCAAGTTCTATTCACGTTTTATTTGTATTATTAATTCAATGATTGTAATAAATTATCATTAATGACTATCATTTGCTACTACAATTTATTGACCATAACTTATATTTAGATATACAAAAATATGAAATATTAATGAAGTAAAAGTTTTAATCATAAAATGAAATTCCATGCTAGTGTTCCAGATTATATACTCATGATCACATGAAGACATAGATCAAGAAAAACACAAAAACTTATTCCAAATTATAGATTATAGGTTATATGTTCCAGGTTATAAGTTTTAGGTTCTAGGTTCCACCAACTTAAAATATGAAATCTATCCGTTGAAAATAGGTTCCCCAATTTTTGAAATTTGAAATTACCTTGCATATCTTGGAACCTAGAAGCTAGACAAGTTCCCACTGGTTTGATTCTCAAGTTTCATGTTCTACCTTGAAACCACACCCACTCCTAGTGTGAATATGTTGTCGCCATTGATGCTGATTCCTCATTATTCCACGCAAAACCAATCATGAACAATCATGGGTTTTGCCATGGTTCTGATTCTCTCCGCTGTTATACATGGCATAAGATACTAGCTGTGATCTAAGCTACATTTGCGTGCTTATGCACCAATGAAAGTGCGAAGACATGCAGCCAGACGGACGAAGACAAAGTTAGAGACTACTAGGAGTTGATGCAAATCTCTTATTGGGTACTATATTTTAGTTCCAGGAGAATCCAATGCGCCGAACTCCCTAAGCTTCCAGCTGGATTGAGTTTTCATCTGATCCCAATGATTAATAGGTCATTAGAATTGCAACAATTGGCTTGCATATAATATTAGTGGAATGCCGAAAGACAGTAGCATGCACGTTCTGGACAATTTCGATTACATTTATGACGTGTGTCCTTTGCTCTTTGTCACTTGTTCGATATACATATGTCAGGTAAGTCCTAAGGTTTTCAATATTTCCAATTAAATCTTAAATATTTGTATAAAATTCCAACGTAATCATTCTGATTAAATTTCGGTGGAAATCATGGACATGGTAGTATGCCACAATTAAAATGGCTAGTAATAATTGGGTCACTACATCATTGACCAAAATGATAGCATTATAATTTTTACAAAGGTTTAAAAATAAATTAACAAAACTAAAAGTTCATAATTGAATTGACATATATAAAATAAGGTTTAGGACCAATTAGGCAACAATTCTGCCTAATATATTAGTCACGTAACTTAACAATATTTTTTTTGGGCAACCGTTATACCTTTATTATTATGTTGAGGAACTGAATTTCATGTGAGGTAGAGCCAGAAAGGATGAGTACTTGTCAGAGATAGAGGATATTCTTTTATGATGCATATCAGCCTTGTTTTTATTTATTTTCCAAGATTATGCATATTCTTTATTGATTCTAATTAATTATAACTGATATTCTAGTATCTTACAAAACCTATAATATCTGCAGCATATTTTATCGGTATCCGTTTTGCCAAAATTTAAATGCTCGCATGCGCCTGTAAGATTTTGTTTTTTTAATTACATTAATGCAAGGTCAATAAAGCAAGAATTTGCCTAGGCTCTCTATTATTGAGATTAGTTACATGTGCATGACTAGGACGGTCAAGAGAGCCTCCTTCATACATGTATGTTCGCAATTAAATAGGTAGATGTAGAAAACAGCGACGCATGTGCATTTCCTATGGCAGAGTTTTGGGTTTTGTCGTTTTCGAGACCAGAAACTCATGTGCTGTGCTGGTGTCAATTTAAGAAAATGGAGTGCCATGTTACAACGGACTGTCCTCTTCGGATACTTATCAAGTCCAAATATATGTACCGTGAAAAAAATAAAAAATCAATACAAGTTCTATTTCAGCAACCATCGCCAAAAGAAGAAGGAGGAGGAGAAAACAGTACAAGTTGATGCAGAATACAAGGGGAAAAGAACATCTGAAGTGCAAAAACTTGACACGGAAGGATATAAGTCTTAAAAGTTAGGAAAGTGATACTTAAAGTGGCAAAATCGAAGTAAAATGGATTAGTTAAGTGCCAAAAGTTACGAAAGTGATACTTAAAATGGCAAAATCGAAGTAAAATAAATCAGTTAAGTACCAATGAAAAGAAAATCTAGTCAAAATACTGACGTGACGAGTTTCTGATGAGATAAGTGCAAAACGACGTCATTTTGAATGCTAACGTGGCTAGACAAATGTAAAAACGATGTCATTTTACTACTCGACATGAATAGATAATTAACATAAATATTAATTACATAAAATTTAAAACTAAATTAAAATATTAAAAAAAAAACAAAAAAGATAAAACAACGCTATTTTGGTGATTCGTTGCTAACTTAGCTCTTGGCGTGCCATGTAAGGAGTTATATTATTAAAAAATTGCCACATAGGATTTCCGGTCACATTTGCCGAACTTGACACTTAGGTGTCTCATTTTTAAAAAAAAAATGATAGTTAAACATCACTTTTGTAACTTCTAATACTTAAATGTCCTATTGTACTCAAGTTTTGACACTATGGGTATTCTTCTTCTATAATACAAGTTTACGCACACCATCCATGCAAATACGACTTAGCATTGCCAGTGATTACTAATCTTGCACGTACAGTAGACAATTTTACATGTTGCATATGATTCATACCAGATAAATTTATTTAGAAAAGAACAGGTGCATGAACAAGGAATTAGTGCCCTCGATTCATGAAGCCGTCCATGCTTTGCTTGATGAATTAGTCTTTTGCTTGGAAAATGGTCGTGGGAGATCCAAAAAGCCTTGAAGTGTGGTAAAAGATGTCATTAAACAAATACGGGTGCATGTATGTAGGGATGTTCCCCATGCACAGGAACTCTCTCTCTCTCTCTCTCTCTCTCTCTCTCTAACTACCCCTCTTTCTCTCTCTAGATGTCCCTATAAATAGCGGGAGACATGTAGTTGTTCAAAGCATATTGTATTTGAGCGAGTTCTGAATACTCTTCAGGTGAGAACAGGAGAGGGAGAAGATGGTTTCTAGAGTGGAAGAGGCCATGAAGGGAAGGCAAGAGCAGCAGCAGCACAAGGGCAGAGACTGTAGTCATCAGCAGCAGCACCACCAGCACCAGCAGCTGATGCAGTGTAACAAAGGGAAGGCCTCCAAGTTCAAGAGGAGCTCTTCCAATCTCGAAGAAGATGGGGCTTCCTCCGCCATTCTCTTGCTTGCTTGCATCGCCTGTACTCCACACTTTTGATTAACATGTATATAGAGATGTTGCTGCTGCTGCTGCTGCTTCTGTTGTTGTGGTTGTTAGTATAAGTATGTGATACACGTTATGTTAGCCAGTGTGAGGGAAATAACCATTTGTCCTTCACTTAGTAATTTTCATTGCTGCTTATACCGCGCACCTTCCGTTAGCATCATTCTTTCCCTGATTAATTCTGCATAAGAGATGCCATCTCTCGATACTGATTCTTTTATGGTCACCTTCCTTTGGATCACTTCTCTTCATTGTACAAAACCAGATAGTTGATGCTCTCTCCTTCCTGGAGAAAGGTCATTGCTCAGCAGTCAGCAGTCCATTATTGCAGACAAGCAGATCGCAAGTAATCATCTTCACATGCAATGGGCTCACACTTGCGTTCGTTTTTATTCAGATTTTTAACGCAAATCTAAATGGACCACGGCATCGTAATCAAGAGACCGAATTGATGATGCAATACCAACATTTCACCGCCAAAGTAAATGCATAAGTAAAGGGAAATCATAACATGATTTGCTCAGGCAGGTTCTCATTTGTGTATGAAGTATTCATCCAATTTTTACTCTGTAAAGTACAGCAGAGCAAAATCCAATATAAAATAATATCTTGGCCATGACAATGACACTGCCAAAATGCCGAGGAATAAGAGCAGGCTCAGGCCGGACTTAGCATAGCAATCGACAACGCATTGATCAGCATCCTGCCAGCGATCCTCTTAATTTTTCTAATAAGTAATCCCTTTTACCAAATCTCATGATAAATCTAAATCAGTGCATAGTTTGTATCTAAATAGTTCATTTTTTGTATCAAGATGCGAATCGGCAAGTTCCATCACGAACGAGACAGCCAAGTTGTAATATATTGCGTTTGATAATTGAAATGGCCCAGGAAAAAAATGGGATAGAGGAGAGAAAAAAGATTGGATCAACGTAATTGGAATGTTCCTTTAATATCATTCTGAGAATGGAATATGCATTTTCCTCATGCTTATCCGTTAATATTTTTGCACTGGTTTGGCTTTACTTCTGTAAATTGTCGCATTCCTTCGACTAGTTCTTTCCTATGGTTTTGGTGTGTTCCCGTAGCCACATCCAAGGAGCAAGAGATTAAATCCAGGGTCTAGTACTTGTTCATTTGCAATTTCCAGGAGTTTCAAACATAACTCTTGCGTAAAAATGGAATGATCATTGGATCATCGACGGAGACTACGAAGGAAGTCCAAGAAAATCCCACACCAAAAGAGAGCAAAAGACAGAGTTGATGCCATCGAATCCAGTATGGAGACCTAGTTCATCACGTAATTCAATGCCCTCATGACCCATAATCAACAATTCAGTGCCTATATTAGCTCTGCATATCGAAGCATCAAAGCTTCCCCCTTCCCCCTTCCTCGTCAAGCTCTGAAACTACGAGGGATGGATGCGATAAGGGTGGAGATCAAATCAAAACACACCATAAGACCATCATCTCCAACACCTTACAGCCTCAGACAGTTGAAACTATCTCTCCTATATCAGCTCTCGCCTCAGAATATGTCCCGATGATCTTTTACTATGCTGACATTGATGATAGCACCGGACTTGGAGCTCGAGCCAAGATCGGTCGCCTCAAGAAATCCTTATCGGAGGCCTAGGCTGAGTTCTACCCACTTGCGGGGAAAGTCAGAGGGAACCGATTCGTTGAGTGCAACGACCTTGGGGCCGAGTTCATCGAGGCCGAAGTGAACTGTCGCCTCTTGGAGATCTTAAGGCTGCCAAAGGTAGAGTTATTAGATCAACTACTTCCTCGTGATTACCACGTCGCGAGATCATCCATGGAATTCCAAGTAGCAGTCCAGGTAAATGTTTTTACCTGTGGAGGATTGGCCATCGGCTTGTGCACATTGCACAAGCTTATTGATGGGGTCACATTTACTTCACTAGTAAATAATTGGGCTGCTAAGTCTAGAGGTTCTGCTAAGTCTAGAGGCCCTAACGTGTTGGGTGGTCTTGAGCCTCTCTCACCCCAAAAGTTAGCTCAAAGAATGGAGTTCTCCTTCACACTTATAAACCAACCACGAGCTCATTTCATAACTGGTGTGGAATAAACCTCAACACTTATATCACGCTGCTACAAGAGCATGCAATCAACGTCCAAGAATTCTCTTTGACTTGGTTCGTGAGCAAGTTCAAAATTTTTACTTCTCTGTTCTTGTCGGATACTCGTGCCAATGAATATGCCCGCATAGATCGATAAAAACAAAGCTCTTAGCAAATAGCGCAATGACGTATTCCACTCGTTCCCGCTATTGCAGCATAGAGGAATTTCGTTGCCGGCCTTACACGAATTCTGTACTTTCTTGATGTTGTCTTCCGACCCAGCACAGCACAAGTGCGCGCGCGCGCAGGAACCAGATGCTCGAGATACAAACATCGACCGAATAAGTGCTGATCATTATACTTCGCAGGCGAAATCTAAAACTTCAGAAAGAACGAATTCGCTGTAGGATACGGAACAAGAAGTCGAAGAAGAGAGTGCAGTGCCAAAACAAATCTATAGGCACCGAAAAGATGGGGAAAAAACAGGGATGCGATCCCAAAAAAACACCAGAGGAATCTCGAATTGAATATGATTGATCGAAGCATTCCCCCGTTTTCACAGCAATGCCGACTTACGAGGAGACAACTAATAAAAACCAATTTTTTCCCCACATTATTTTGGGTTTGTGTAATTACTATTTTTTTTTTTCCTTTTTTGCCGCATTCTTCTTGTTTATCTTCGTGTCTAAGAATTTCGACAGAAACAAGGAAATACATGGGAAACGTCGAATGCAAACTATAAAAGTTGTCCATGGCTGGTGTTGCACTCTTTCAGAGCTTCCTCGAATATCTTCCAAGAGGAAGAAGAAGCGGCGCGGCGGTGATAGGGATTGATGGCTTCGGGTCCTTATCGGATCCCTAATGAGTTATACCAAAACATTAACGACGACCTTACCATCGACTCCGTAAGCTGTCTCAAGCTTGCTTCTTCTTCTTCTTCTTCTTCGTCATCGTCCTTGACTCACTACCTCTCCGCGAGCTCGATCGATCACGAGGACATGCTCGTGTACTGTGACCCGGAAGAGGAAGAAGAGGCCAGAGGCCAGAAGAGGCTCAAGAGGACTTACAGTTTCGCCGAATCAATGGGAGCAACAGCCCCAGAGCTTATACCTGCGGTTTCGGCAGCGGGGGGATCAGCCGGTCCAGCAGCATGAGCACCCTCGACACCTTCCCGAGGCTCCACTTCCGTGACCACATATGGACGTACTCGCGGCGGTACCTCGCGGCGGAGGCTGTCGAGGAGGCGCCAGCGGCGGTCTCTGTCGGTGGCGGTGAAGAGGAGGACGGGACCGCTGACGGGATGAGGCTCCTTCAGCTCCTTGTCGCGTGCGCCGAGGCTGTGGCCTGCCGCGACAAGTTCCAGGCGTCGTCACTGCTGTCGGAGCTCCGGTCTCGGGCGCTGGTGTTCGGTACCTCGTTCCAGCGAGTGGCCTCATGCTTCGTCCAGGGCCTGGCTGACCGATTGTCCCTGCTCCAGCCGCTTGGCACTTTGGGCTTCATCTCGCCGGCGGTGGTGGCAGCAGCGTCTGGGGCCGCCGCCTCCGACGAGAAGGAGGAGGCCTTGCGGCTGGCCTACAAGATCTGCCCGTACATCCAGTTCGGGCACTTCGTGGCCAACACTTCCATATTGGAAGCCTTTGAGGGAGAAAATTTCGTCCACGTGGTGGACCTGGGCATGTCCCTGGGCCTGCCAGGTGGGCACCAGTGGCGGCGGCTGATCCAGAGCCTCGCGGGCCGCCATGGCCAGCCACCGCGCCGCCTCCGCATCACTGCCATCGGCCTCAGTGCTGAGAAGTTCCGCTCCATCGGGGACGAGCTCAGCGCCTATGCGCTCAACTTCGGGATTAATCTGGAGTTCTCTGTGGTGGGACCAATCTGGAGAATCTGCAGGCTGAAGACATCAAAATCTGTGAAGGTGAAGTGCTCGCTGTGAACAGCATTCTTCAGCTGCATTGTGTTGTCAAAGAGAGCAGAGGAGCTCTGAATTCTGTGCTTCAAATGATTCATAACTTATCACCCAAAGTTCTGGTCCTGGTGGAGCAAGATTCCAGCCACAATGGGCCTTTCTTTCTTGGGAGGTTCATGGAGGCTCTGCACTACTACTCCGCGATCTTCGACGCCCTGGACGTGATGCTGCCCAAGTACGACACCCAGAGGGCCAAGGTGGAGCAGTTCTACTTCGCCGAGGAGATCAAGAATATAGTGAGCTGCGAGGGGCCAGCGAGGGTGGAGCGGCACGAGAGGATGGACCAGTGGCGGCGGAGGATGAGCAGGGCCGGGTTCCAGTCGGCGCCAATCAAGATGATGGCTCAGGCCAAGCAGTGGCTCGGCAAGAACAAGGTCTGTGAGGGTTACACTGTTGTTGAAGAGAAAGGGTGCCTTGTTCTGGGGTGGAACTCCAAGCCCATTGTTGCTGCTTCTTGCTGGAAATGCTAAGAACAGGGCCCCAGCTTGAACCACGCACTTGCTATAAGTTGGCAATTTCTAGTGAAGTTCAAGCAACAGTTCCAAAGTACCTGGGTTTTGCTTTCTGATGGAATATAAATACGGCTTCTCTCTTTTTCCTGTAACGACAATAATTGACGCGTGCTAAGCTACATGGGTTTGTAGCTGTGTCGAGACTCGGTGGATGCGAACACTGGATATGGATATAAATAACTTGCGCTCGCGTATGAGCTTGAGCGCGACCTTTTCCGGTGCTTTGACAGATGCAAAAAAAAGACTACCATGGGGTGGAACGATCGTTTGGCAATTTGAAGTTGTGTAACACTCGTTAACCTTTTGCAACGATAGAAACACTGCTATAACACATGCGTTCCATCTCGAGGCCCGATTATGTCGACCATCTATCCATGGTTCTATCCAGCACAAGATCGTGCAGGACACGCACCGATCATCACATTCTGATGCTGAAAAGCATCGCCTCTACGGAAGGAAAATCGAATATGTTCCGATGACATTGCGCAGATTCAAGCAGTTCGTCTCTCTAGTTGGCATCGCAAGTCTCCTCCTCCTAGCAACTGTCACGTCATTGCGAGGCACATATGTGCATTGGATCTTTGTCCGCTAGGAACCGAATAGACAAGAAAAGGCATCGCACGGAGTCCCCTGTTTGCTTGGCAAGCATTGGAATCCCTCCTCGGCCTTCAGTACGAGAGACCGAGAGAGTTTTGTCTGGATTTCTTCGAAAAGGACAACAGAAACAAGAACAGAAAAAAGGAGTTTGTCTTGTTGCAGCAGGGATATGTGCTTCGACGATACCATTCAGAAAATCCCAAGAAGTGTGCAATTCCATCCTATCCGCCAATGTGAATCAAGAATAACAGTTTTTGAGATATTGTGAGAATAACATTTTATTATGAGGTACAAATTCTTGAAATAGTAGGTCCATAATAATTTATAATTATTTATTATTTGACTTATATAATTTAGAATAAACTATTGGGAAAATGTCACAAATGTCCTCTACACTATTACTTAACGCGATTTTTTGGTCCTTGAACTTTCGATCGCCAATTTGGTTCCGAACCATTGATAAATGTCCGATTTGGTCCATGAACTTTTGATCAGCTCAATTTGGTCCCTAAACTATTGATAAAATGCTCGATTTAGTCTCGAACTTTCGATCGCTCAATTTGATCCATGAACTATTGATAAATGTCCGATTTAGTCCTTTATTCTTCTTTTTTCTTTTTTTTTTTTGCTTCTTCTCTCTTCCCTCCGCCCACTCGACGGAGGGAAGCCGTATCGGCGAGGCAAGCCGGTGGAGGGAAGAGAGAAGAAGCAAAAAAAAAAAAAAAAAAACAAGAAAAAGAAAAAGAAAAACAATAATGAAGGACTAAATCGAACATTTATCAATAAGTTAAATCAAATTGAACCGATCGAAAGTTTAGGATCAAATTGCACATTAAGTAATAGTATAGGGATCATTTGTGACATTTTCCCTAAACTATTATCTTCTCGGTAGATTAAAAACCATCATGCAATCATTTCTCTTTAAGATAAATCCAACGACAATTTGCGCCTCTAAATCGAATCTGAAAATTTAACTTTGTTTCCGCCCCTTTATTGGGTTTTTTTGGGAGTTGTGCCTCGAAATACCTTGCCGGTCCTATTATATTGGCTATATTTTATTGGCCACTCCAATTCCGATCAAGAAAAAAAAAATTCCACCAATTTAACATCCATTCAGGTTCGTTATCAATTAGGTATCAATGGGAGCATAAAGATAAAAGAGTTACCACCGACCGTGGTGGCTCCGCTGGGTAGGCTTTAGTGAACCTTTGCGAGGGAGATGAGGAGTTCGAAACATTTGCAACACAAAGGCTCTAGCGGAGTTACTTGGTGTCTTAAGTGTGCTTCCGGGGATGGTGGATCCTCCCACTTAAGTAGCACCTAGGGGTTTACGCTTTGGCTACCGGTTGAGGCGGTTCCTCCAGCAAAAAAAAAAAAAGAGTTAACTAAGTATCAATTCGATCAAATTGAACAAATAATAGGTCAAGATCATGTTGTTCATTGGGAATTAAAGAGGGGAGAGCGAGCAAACATCGAACAATTAATTTCTATTTCTTGTTCTCGAGGAATTCGTTATCAAGATGAAAGGATTCATATTAAAAGTTCAAATGCAATATTGAATAAATTAAAAATTCAAGGACCATATTGCATATTAAGTTAAAGTTCATAAATCACATTCAATTAATTAAAAATTTAGGAATCACATTGTACTGAGCTAAAATTCAAAAACTACAATGGATAGAATTCATCTCATATCTTATTTAGTCTTAAAAATTAAGATGATTAAACGCAGCTTAGATGTTTTGATGACAAAGAGTAGTCGATGTATCAAAGTAGAACCTATGACTATGATATGGTAAAGTCTATGAACCCTGGCTGCGGGATATTTTATTTTATTTTATATTCGTAAGAAGTAGGTAGGTGCAGTAAACAGCAAAAAGGGAAAAAAGCAAGGACGTAATTGCAAAAGTCGCAACAAAATTGAGGCTCAAGCCTATTTATTTATGACCGGCCTCAAAGCTGAGTAAGCAGAGAGAGAGAAGAGAGAGAATGGAGGGCGTGGTAGGAGTCGCTGCCGCGAGGATTGGTGGCGCTGGTCTCTGCGTCTCGTCGTCTTCCCCAGCTGCCGCGAGCGGGAGAGGTGGAGTCGTCTGCAGGCCTCGAGCCGTCTTATCCTGCGCCCCGCCCTCCCTAAGCTGCGCACCTCCGACCGCCGCCATCTCCACCTGTCGTCGTTCCCGTCGACCTCGCACCTGTTCTGCTCCGCTCCTCATGCCGCCGGCCGCCGTCGCAACGGACCTCGCATTTTCCTCCCTCATTTGGTCGCTTCCTCGGTCTGCTCTCTCTCTCTCTATGTGTAGTGTTGATTGCACTGGAGTGCGAATTCCATGGTTTTGGAGCTCGTGTGGTCTCGTTCTTGGGGCGAATTGGGGGAAGAGATTCTGCAATTGACGTTCCCATTTTCATGTCCGAAGTTTAATTTCTTATGAATTCGTGATTACATTGTGGCCTTATGACCTCTATTTGAAGGTTTGTGTCTGTTTCTTTTTTATCTGCGTGTAGGAGCAAGTGGAAGAGACTTACATTATGGTAAAGCCGGACGGTGTTCAGCGTGGCCTGGTAAGCTTCCCTCTTCTTCTGCTTTCCCTGATTATGTCGAATTGTCTGTGTTGCGCCTAATTCATTTTGAATGCCAAGGTTAAATTTTTCACTCGCCCAAAGCATGATACTGTGTTTATATCTGTGTGTAGAGTGTCTACATAGCTTGAAACTTACCTACTTTGTTTGTCTTCTGTCCTCTGGACTGCGGATTCACAATAGGTCGGGGAAATAATTTCAAGGTTTGAGAGGAAGGGGTTCAAATTGACTGGCTTGAAGCTCTTCCGGTGCCCCAGAGAATTGGCTGAGGTTCTCATCTTGCGTACCTTCTGTTCTTATTCCTCTTTCTTCTGCTTGCCTAGACCATCCAAAAACTTTCTATTGCCGATATTTGCCTCCTCCTTCTATTGTCTGTTGCCCTCATCACCAATCATGAAGATTTTGAAATGATTTATCTTCTCTTGCATGGTCGAACCATCAAGAATTACTTTGTCCATTCGGTTGTGATTTCAGGAACACTATAAGGATCTTCAGTCCAAGCCATTCTTCCCCAAATTGATCGAGTATATCACATCTGGACCAGTCGTTTGTATGGTATGGTTTACAAATAACTCTCAAGTTTCTGTATTTTTGGCTTTGTGTCAGCAATTGGAGTCGCCTTTCTTTTTAAATTTATTACAATTCACTTGCTTCAAAAACTCATTATGAGCTCCCTAAGAACTTATTGGGCCTTGACGTTTCCAGGCTTGGGAGGGTGTTGGTGTTGTTGCCTCAGCACGAAAGTTGATAGGATCAACAAATCCTCTTCAAGCTGAGCCTGGAACAATAAGAGGGGATCTTGCAGTGCAAACTGGAAGGTTGGTATTTCACTTAGCAGTCATAGTGAGCTTGTTTTCTAGGATGTAAATTGTGTGTAAGATTTAATTGGTATTCTACTGCCATTTATTACTCCAAATTTATGCGTATTAAGTTTTAAGTCTTCGACATTTTATTGTTCTTTCTCAACAGAAACGTGGTTCATGGCAGCGACAGCCCTGAGAATGGCCAACGTGAAATTGGTACGCTCTATCAGACACAACTTCTATTATTCCAAACTTGATAGATCATTATAGGTTGTATATGCCATCTTCACTCAAAATAATATAATTTTGAAGTGAGAGACTCAGATCCTGAGTCATAGAAGCATCGTTTATGGGTGTACAGATATACTGATTCCTGTGTAGACGGTCTCCACATGATGGTAATTCACGTTCAACAAATGATGGAATGAATGTATTTCAAGGTGTTTCAAATATTAAACAGACTCGATTATATTTTTTTCTTGGGGACTAGTACATGGTGGGACGATCACAAGTGATGTCGTCTTGTTTATTTGGGTAGTTTCCCCTTTATTTAGTAGCCAAGGGGTCAAGGGGAGTTGGATAATATAGTACAGAGGGAATCCCATTTCCATGGCATCAGATTTTTTTTCTTTCATTGGAAAACTGCTGCTCTAATGTTGTTGCGTTGCCTTATGTGATGGGAGCTACTTTCGTCAAACTTCTTGTTACAACTGTTGTTGCTGAGAAGTAATTACCTTTCTCCCCAGCTCTTTGGTTCAAAGAAGGCGAATTGTGCCAATGGACACCTGCTCAAACTCCATGGCTAAGGGAGTGATGATATATTCATGCAATTCTACAAGCTTTTTGGTTGACCACCTGTAATATCTAGATTGCATTCTTTGTCTAAGTTAAGAGCGCTTAAATATCCAGATTTCCTTGTAATCTGGGAGAGAAACTGGAAAAACTTTTGTACCACGGCTAATGTATCTGTATTTGTTGTAGACTCGGGGTTCCTCTCAAGCTGTTGTAATGTGGAAAACCTGAATAAACTGTATGATGTTGACTTCAATACGGAAGAATTGTTTCCTCAAAACTGAGGTGTGAACTGACAAACTGCAGCCATGTATGGTCAAATTTCTGAGTTATGGAATCGACAACCATTGAAAGATGAGCCTGTAACTTGTTTTAGCTTTTTGGTGTGGAAACTAAACAAACAACAAATAATTCAATATAAATAACAATGATTAAAGGTCCAAAGGCAAAGGTAGTAAGAACATGGAACCTCAATAAAAACATACTCAAGTTGTGATCCACTTGGATGAATTTAAATGTTAACAGATCAATTGAAGAACATACCTGCGTACGATATGGAATTCAAAGGCAAATTGGAACCAAGATATATTGCATGTAGAGTTACATGTTTCCAATTGGAGGGCAAATACTCGAATGTGTATTCATACAGATATAAAGGACAGAAAGGCATTTGTCGCAGAACTCATAAGTTAAGAGACTTTTCACAGTGAAGCCCGTAATTCTTCATAACATAAGATGATCATAAGAGACATGTGCACTTGATACCCGATGAGAATGAGACTTCATTTGATACGACTGTACAAGACCAACCCTAAATGATATGCCAAGCGAGTACAAGATCAAGTAAACAAGCACATAAAGGAGTGGAATTTGAACCGAAAGGAAAAGGAAAATAGCATGTATATCATCTTTATCAGCATGAAAATCTTTCGCTAAAAATTCCCTCAAAGTTGTGTTTGAACGTTTTACAAGTTAATACAAACTAATAGTGCTATGAAGCACACAGTTTGTGCATAAGCATTACAAATAACACAACTCCAGGTCTGAGTGGTCAATCACAAAACAGTCATTTCTCATGAACCGACACATTCTTTTTCCATGTTTCCGAGAGATCGGTGGTCACCAGGACTCGGTGGCATGATTGATGAGCAATTAGTCTCCATCGTCACCATTTTGCCATTTGAAGCAGAATGCTGTGAGCTTTTGTATTTGGAAAAAAGATGAAGAATTGATACGTCACCGTTGATTTGCCGTTTCAAGTTGATCGTCGCATGAGCATCGCTGGTACTTGATAAGATGCAGGCATCATTTATGGTTATCACATTCTCTTCATGTGACAATGTGAGCTGCAAATTCGAAGGATTCAGACAACTACAGTCACACTCCATGGTCATTGCAGCCCCAGAGTGGGAGCTTCCTGCGGAGTGATCATGTGGCTGCACAAACTCACTAGTTGGCAAAGCTTGGAACTGCTGAGAACCCTGTTTAAGCTTTAGAAGCGTTGCTTCTGCACCCAAAGAACAAGAAGAAATTTGTCAGTAAACCTTCAGATTCGAGCTCCTTAAAAATTCCTCCCACTGTATTCAGCCTACATGATTAACAATTGTTTCTACTACCTCTCAGATTCGACATCAAAGTCCAACAAGCTTGTTTCAAAAAGTTACTATACAAATTTGGAGTCTAATACGAAAAATGAGGATGAATCATCAGCTTTCAAGTATGCAAAACAAGAGACAGAAGAAAAAGGTTCCTCTCTCCGTGATTCTCTCTCTGCAGTCTCTTCAAGTAAAAACCCAGAGCAAGAGTGTGACCGTTTTACAAGAGAGGCATCGAGTTCCAAAAAATTTGTACTTCTGCTGTCAGAATGGAGCAATTCTCGCAATTTGGCGACAAGGTGCGAATCGAAAGCATCACATGAACAATTTACAATTGTGATGACAAGCGATACCGGAATTAGGTGGAAACAAGAACTGTTCGTTCACTGATCTACCGCCCAAATATTGCGACGTCCTTGTCGCCGGACAACAACCCATCAATCCGATGGATAACAGGTTCGGCTACTTTCCAGACCGCGAAACATCGACAGAAAGCTAGATACAGAGATCCCGATCCTAATTTCAGACAGGATCCGAGAAGCAATTTCCCGATTCACAAACCCAATCATCCTTCCCGCCCAGCCAATTCAATTCCCCGCCATAGCAATTCAAGGGAGAAGCACACGATACGATTCGGCTCGAAATGATCAGAGGAAGTAGAGAAGAGTGAGGGAGTCGAGAGTTAAAAAGAGTACCGTAGATGGAGAGGGAATCGTGCTTGAGGAGCTTGGCCGTCGACCTCTCCAGACTGTCCGGCGACGAAGACGGCCCTCTCACTCTTCCCAACATCTCTCTCTCTCTCTCTCTCGATCTCGAAACGCTGGAGAGGAGGAGGAGAGGCGGCGGCTGCTGAAGAGGAAGAGGTGAGAGGATTTTCGGCGATTCGGGTCGCGGGAAATGGTTTCAAGAAGGAGCGCCAAGACGAAACGAAATTGTCGTGGCGGAGGAGGTGAAGAGGAGAGCAGCACGACGCTTCCGCCGATATTGGGCCGGGCCGACCCGATCTTAAGCCCATCGACCAGTGACGTGTTTTTTTCGTGATTGGGCTTTCTTATGGGCCGGGCTCATTCACTCCGACCTATGGCCCGTGTCCATAAATTAATCACTTCTCTCCATGTTTACTTTTCGTATTGAAAAGTAAATAAATAATAGGATGAGTGCACTGCGGATCTTAGAATTTTGTTAAGTTAATATAATCAAGTCTTAAAATTTATCAGGCTTTCCATTTGTCAACTTGCACGGAGTTGTTGACCAAAAAAAGGAAAAAAACAGTTTTTGATATGACTAGATTGCACTAACTTAACAAATTTTAGAATTTAATTGTATTTTTAAAAAAAATTTAGAACTCAATTACACCTTCGTGATGATTTTTAGGATTTGATTTTTAAATTTTAGGACTCAATTGCACTTTCGTAATAAGTTTTAAAACCTTCAATACACTTATCTAATAAATAATTATAGGTGCATTTGGTTTAGTTTTCCTAAGGGGTTTTTAGCCTCCAAGGTCCCTTAAATAAATGTTGGAGTATTTGATGAGTATTTTGAAATAATTTAAAGTAAAATGTTGACATTAGGAATACTGAAAACTCAATATTACGCTCACCCAGCTTTTCAAAATAACATTTGAGAAAATGCTAAAATTAGGATAAAATTAGTTTTTTTCCCTTCCAAAACTATCCTAACCAATTCTATAGTTTTTCGGTTTTGCCCCTCCTGATAATTGTTCATTTTCTTCACATGAGGACAACCGTTGACAAAAGACTAGCAAGGGACCAACGAGGCCAGATCTAGCCAATGAAGAGCTGACAAGTGGCTAGCTAGGGTTGCGTGATGAAAGATTTGGATCATATATATAAATACATTCAAAGCCAATTACAAAAGTTTTTTTGGCCATACAATACTTGAACTTAAAGTCCCCTTGCAAAAAAATTTACCAAACACAATTTACATTTTCTCAAAAATTTTGACTTTTAATATTTATATTACACCCAAAGTCTATCTATAAAGTTAGACCAACCCCATCCTATGTAAAGTGGCTTTTCCGCCGTGGCCATTAAGATCGGTGATTGGCATTTCCACCGTTGCTTTTCCACGCGAATGGTTGGAAAGTGAATTGCGCTAATCCCAGTAACTACAAACTCACGAGTCTGATCATTGCCATTAACTAATTATTTTGCCATGCATCGCCATTGGTAACCTTTTTATGTATATAAAACAATATTATTTATATGCAGTTAGTAGCTCAACAACGGGGCACAAAATATCCGTATGAAAATATAGGAATTAATAGAATTGTAGTTAGTAATATTTACACGAGATATATAACTTTATGTTAAAAAAAAAAACTTCAAATTATTATGATGCATTTTGCTATCTGTTAAGAAGAAAGTGCATCATCAAGGCGAAATGAAACTGGAAAAACCGGCGAAGTTCTGTCTAGAAAGAAAATTACTGTATAAAAGAACAGTGCTTATACCAAAAAAAAAAAATCAAGAAAGAGCACTAAGAAAAAAAATGGTCTTTTTACACAGGAAAATTAGATAGCATGGACCAAGGTACACCAAAAATTTCTGACCCATTAAACCTGTTAATAATCAGTTTCTGATTGAACTCCCTCTTGTAGTTGCTCATCCTCTCCAAAACAATCTCTTCATCAAACTGCGTCTACGGCTTCGAGGCTTAAAATCGGTTCCTAAAAACAAGAAACTTGGACATCGTCAGCTGGGGACTTCAATACGTGATATATAAATGGGACTCCTGCAAGAACTTTCCTACTTAACCTAAATGCAAACCAAAGTTTAGTTGCATGGAAGTAGAAGATAATGCAGAGAAAACAAGACAGTGCGTGCTTGAAGCATTTCCGAACAAGAAATGAAAAGAAAACGGGGGTGCCGTATCTTCAACCGAAGAAGTTCCTTTTCATCAAACATGGATTGTCGCATCTCAGGCTAAACAAGGTCATAGAAGTTTTACCTTTTAATCTTCCAGCAGCAATCAAAGCTTCTTCTGCGAAGGGTCGCCACTGTTCAGCACATGAGTAGTTGATTCCGAGACCAACGCTCAGACCTCTTAACAGATGCACTGTCCGAAGGACAGAGAATAGCTCCTCTGGAAAAGCCTACAGTTTCAGACAGTATGTCAGGATACTCAACATTGATAAGCACAAGACGATCTAGCAGATCTGCAAACTGAAGTCGAAAAAAGCTTCTTGTTACATGTCAAAGTGATCCCCACATGGTATATCAGTAACTAATGCTTTACTATCAAAGACCAAAGTAAGAATAGTAAACAAATACGCCAGTATAAATTTTAGTGGCTAATCTAAAATTTTAGTGCTTTTCAAAAGTCAGTAAGTCCAAGTAATCTTCCCTTGCTTGCCAAAAATATACATGCTTCCCATCTGAATCAAGAATTCGCTTTATCCAGAAAACTAGAGAATGCATGATCAATGAATTTCTAACCTGTGCAGACAAGTAAAGTTCAGAGTAAGATAAGCAGCAGTAACAGAGGGCCCGCTGATATCATGAGCAGAGGGAGTTTTTGTGCACTATAACCACGTCCACTCTTACTAAAGTAATGAACAACTGAAGCAGTAGCAAGGTTGTAAAGACATTCGACACACTACCTGAACAGCAATTTTTTTTATAGAAGATTCCTCAGAGAACGGTTGCAGCATCACAACACCAGGAGGCAACTTTGTATCAAACATCGTCTCTGCCAATCTCAACAATTCCTGCTGTTCATTTTGGCAATTGCTTAACGTATCTATGCCCAGCTCCCTAAGAATCAGATGCACAGTTAGATATTATAATGTGAACCCAACTGTACAACTCACATTTTGAGTCTTTGGAAAACTTTAAATTATTGCATTACTAAGAATTCATTTCCTCCGCAAATTCCAGGCTTTGTTTCACCGAACTCTACTCTGAAATGTTAAAACAAAGGGATGACAAGAGTGAGTATTTAACAGTCAAATATCACACCTGTAGCTCTCAGACACCCTCACAGGGTCACGATTCGCAATAGCAAGAACCATATTAGCATATCCCAGTCTCAGCTTATCTGGGAGATCCTTCACTTGCCCATAGTCCAGCAAGGCCACCTGTAATTAGAAAACATCACAAACTGAACCTGAAAATACTAGTTCACAAAGAGAACATTGAATTTATAAGCTATCAGAAGAGTTTCATGTCTACCATTCTTTATCTTGTAAATCCTATTAAAAAAAGGAGGACAAAATGGTCTTCCACTGAGAAGAGTAGCCCATGATCCACCTATTTGAGCTATCTTGAACAGCAAAGCTACCTGTTCTTTCATATTGGATTTGCCAGTAAAACTACTGGGAAGAATTTTTGCCTCACTGTACATAAATCATGACTCACTGTGCTTAGTTATTAAGCCAATGATGCTTAGTGTAGAAAAATACCCATCAATAAGATTGACCAGCAGTCTAGGTAATCACTATATTACACACAGACAAAGTTACACAGGAAAACAAGAATTTATAAAGATCACAGGCAAAAGCAGCATTTGTTAGTGTGCACTTGCCTGTGAACCTTTGCAAATGAGAATATTTCCAGGATGAGGGTCTGCATGGAAGAAGCCACTCTTCAGAATCATTTGACCATATGCTTGTGTCAAACTGCTAAGGATGTTCCTGCATATGAAGCATTCAACAATTGAGAGATAGAAGTGTCTTATTCTTAAAACGAGAAAAAAAAAAAACCCCACATTTGAGAATTAATGATTTTGACATGCTCTCATAAAAAAACTAGTTTTTACACTGAGTGAAATCAACTACATGAATTATCCTATGCTATTCAGATTATTATATAAATCTTATCCATCAAGTCCAACTACATAATATCTCCTCTCACAGCCTCCATTTATTTTCTCATTCCCACCTCTTTCTCCTCTTGTACCTTCTCTAAGACACTAGCTCCTTTTCACCAGAATCAATTGGCACATTTGAAAATTCTCAATAAATGCTTCCAAACTGTGTTAATTCGTAACTAAAGCCATAGCTATTCAATTTTAAACATCAGAGTAGCATGAATGACAAGAAACCATTACTCAGTGCAATGCCTAAGCCAGCTAAACTACCAAAAATGTCCAGTTTTCTGGTCCTTGAATCCATCAATGCTTTGAAAAAGTAATAAGCTAATAAGTTGCATCAATTATGAACAATTTGTTTATAAGAACAACAAAAGACATAAACAATAGCATACTCTCCGGGATAGTTGAGAAGCTTACTGCTTTGCTGCTGCTGCAACTTTGCCATGTGGATTTATTCCTCTTTTTGCAATTTCCTCACCAAGATTCATGATGGGAATTCCATCAATGTATTCCATCACTAAAACCCTCCTACACTAGCATAAAATACAATAATTTGTGAGGTGAAGCTTGTTATATTCTGGGGGTAGCAACAAGTGGGAACATAACAAGCAAAAGCATGGCTTACGAAAATATATAATAATGATAATTATACCCGAAGGCATAAAACCTATACATCTAGAAGGAGGTCCTAGAGTTCCGATACATATGCATCTAAAAGGAGCTCAAGGTGGAAAAGAGGAGCATGACTTATAGGAACCAAATTTCTAGCATGTCAGTAACATTCAATGATGACATAACATGAAAGAAGAACCAGTCCCCATTTGATGGGATGAGCTCAGGGTCATGTGTAACACTATTGAGCTGCCTCCATTATAAAACATATCTCAGAAAAGTGCAACAAACAACAACCCCCCATCCCACCCCCCGTCCCCCCCCCTTCTTTCAAAAAGAAAAAAGAAAAAAGAAAACAATAAAGGAAAGAAAAAGAAAAAGAAAAATCCCCATTGCTATTTCATTTCTGTACATGTATAGGCAATACATACCTTGTGACCAGGTTCCTCACGACCCGCGGGACCACTACAGGAGATCTTTTATTATGCTCCAACAGAAAACGTCTAATTCTTTCCATGGCATGAGCCTCCCGGATGAAATCAAACTCGTAACCAATCTTCAGCAGCAAAAATAAAATCCAAAATTCTCTGATTAGTCACATGCTTCTCTTATATCTCAATGATTCAGTACTAACACAAACGGGGGAAAAAGAACTTGCCTACTATCATCTACAACATCAACTTTTAAATAAAAAATAATATAGAAACGTCACATGCAACTGCAGTAAATTGCCAGATATTCTGTAGGGTGATAAGAATTGATGGTAATCCAACATGTCAAATTCAGTATATTGAGCATTGACACAATCAAAGCTAGTTTAAGGAATCGTTAGGAGTCTAGAAGCATTCCATTCTGATAATTACACACTAAATTTTCAAGATATAACCGGTTTTCCAATTAATTTTGCAAATATAGAATTTTATGTGGTGAGAACCAAAGCTTTCTTGCCTTTTTTGCTATTAACAAGCTATTGAGACATGATCACCTCAAATATGATTCACACTCACACCTGCTTCTCCATTTCCTTCGTAACTGAGTAAAGATCAAATTTAATGTCTGTCTTCTGCATGTACAAAGCAAATGCTTGCAAGTTGCGGATATCTGTCATCATCAGCTCCTGAACTCCAGGATGTTGCACCTATAACACAGCATCAAACTTACAATTGCTTCATACAAATCAACATGATGAAGATTTCATATTTCTCATTACCTTCACAACTACATCACTCTTATCGCCTTTCAGTCTGGCCAGATGTACCTAATTTATGCACGAAACAGATCAGTCAGCTCCAAGAACATTGCTTTTAGTAAAGAGCAACTTCTGACATACATCATTATCCCAGTCTCAATCCCGTGACATATCCCAACTCTCAAATGAAAGCATCAAGACATATAAAGACTATTCCATTATGAACAAAGCTCTACTTGAGAAGTAGGATAGAGGAGCTCTTAAAGATATCGGGCATATGATGAATCAAAGAACCTAGAAACAACATAGTTAGCAAAACCAAAGAAAGATCCAGTCTTTTGATTATGGGACAGACCATCAGGGCAGCACCGTCCGTATTAGAACTTAGAAGTTGAACAGGGTTTCTTTCACCTCTAAATCCCACAGAGTTTTTGTCAAAGGATATATGGAAGGAACAAGGAAGTAATCATAGTCGAATCCATTCACCTAAGCTTAAATTGAACAAGAGTTGAACTAAGTGTCTAGTTATTTACCGCCATTATATTTTACATGCAATACTGGAACTCAGAGTTCATTGATGTTTCTGATCTAGCATCTACAAGAGAACTTTACCAGGTTGTTATTTGTCAAAGTAACTGGAAAATTTCCCATTACAAGTGAAGCTTCTAAATGTACATAACTGTTGCTGGCAATTATTGGAAATTTTCCAATGGAAAATGGATACAGAACCAAAAACCTTCTAATAATACATAATCATGCTTCAAATTAGGAGTACTTATAAGCAGCCTGATTACCTGTGCAATTGAAGCAGAACCAAGAGGATCTATGTCAAATTTTTCGAACATTTCTCCCAGGTTTCTTCCCAACTCTCTCTCCAGCACCAACTGAACAACATCAATAGGTGTCGCAGGAGCATGGTCACATAGTGTAACAAGTCTTCTGACCCATGCAGCTGGGGCCAAGTCGGGCTTCCCAATGATTTGGGCTACCTATGTTGAACCACTAATTCTCAAATCAATAAATTTTTTTATTCATGAAAAGGATCCATGACTAGCTACCCCAATATCAGAAGATGACAGATTACCAGAGAAATGCAATTTTGGCATGAGAGCATGGATGCCCGCACAGAAATGTATGAGAATGTATATGTGTATACAATCACTTTTCTGAAATATGCAAAAGGACAAGAAATTTACATCCCTCCACTTTGAATTATAGCATTTGCGAGTATTCAATTCTCTCCTAAGGAAGGATGAACATTAATTAACAGTCCGTCCAGGAACCAAAAATCAAACTGAAGCTTAAACTGAATGCAAAGGTACTCGAACAAAAAGAAAGAACCAAGATCCATCTAAAGTGCGAAGACGACAAGGATGGTGGCTGGTGCCCATGAACAAAGAACTAAAATCCACTTAAGCATAACATTG
Organism: Eucalyptus guilfoylei; assembly: GCA_016097605.1. Lineage (NCBI taxonomy): Eukaryota > Viridiplantae > Streptophyta > Magnoliopsida > Myrtales > Myrtaceae > Eucalyptus > Eucalyptus guilfoylei. Next base: position 40,071,688 of record CM027861.1, read on the forward strand.
CACAAAAGAAATTGGATGCACAGCTAGTACAGTGAAAACCAGCATTAAGATTGCGAATCGAAATGCTTGGATACCTTAAGGAAGAACCCGCCAAGGTCGGCGCACATAGCATATATCTTGTCAGCCGCAAGTTCGTGTTGCCTCTCCCACATTGCCTCCTGTTTCTGCTTATCCTTCTCAAAATTCGCTCGCACTTGGAACACCTTCGATAGATAAATGAAGAAAGGGGGATAGAAACCACGCACCCCATGATCCAATTAGCATGCATTTCAAGAGCATAGACCAAATTCAGAGGTAGAGACAAAAGGGGCGCGAGTTCCCCACCTTGTAACCGGTGTAGATATCAACCGCTCGCACCCAGAACTGGAAGGAACGTTGCCAAGGTCTCAGCTGGGTCGAGAGATTCTCTTGCAAGTCTCTGAGGTCAAAAGGAGGCATTTTTCCAAGCATTCCGAATCGCCTCCCCGATCAATCAACAACCCATGTTCCGCCGCGAAGCTCTCGTTCGACTTGCCAACGAATCAGAAGACGCGGGTGCGTTGCATCTGCACCAGTGGTTCTTGACAGCTGAATATAAGTGGAGTGTGGCTGAGAAACCGATAGCGACAGGCTCTCGAGTCAGAATCAAAGCGTGCAAGCTTAAATTTGCTTGGCTTGAAAGGCTTGTGGTCCGAAAAGAAAAAGAATTCGGGGAAAAACAAGCGGTCCCCGGATGCTCTCCTTTCGGCGTTTGCCTCTCCTCACCACCACCACATCACCTCCACACCAGGCCCCTCTTGTTTATCACCCTGTCTCTTTTGGCAGCTTTCCGCCCTGTTATAATCCTTTGCCTGAAGTACATGTCGTTACCCTGACAAGGTGGGAGGATAGGGAAGTGAAGCCATTGCCGATTCAGGACAAGAAGACTTACGTTGTTCCGGGATGGGGAAGTTGATGCTGCCTTTGGCGTTCCTGCTCCTATTGAGTTGTGCTCGCTATTAATGGAGATGAGCTACAAGGATGGGCCTTCGACCTCTATATATCGAGGTTCCTCCGTATTTAGTATCGGTTTTCCTATGTTTTCAATGACGTAATTCAGTACGTGGATCCATTGAATTTAATCGTATTAGCCAAGAGACGCAAAGCCAAATGGAGGCCGACAATGACCATAGTCTTTTGATCGGTATTTGCTTCATGTATGATGTGTTTGTTGAAGCAACGGAATAATCAATGTATTAATTTTCCAAACTTTCTCGCATTTGGTTCATTAACAATGATCGGTCCACAAAAAATCATTTACGGTCAAAGTAGATATAACTGTTTAAAGTTAGGAAAATGAATTCATTAACTTATTCCTAAAAAATAATTTGTCGAAAAGCGTTTCCCTTTATTACGAAACTTTTATTGAAACAAACACATAAAGTAATTCATGTCAATTTTGTTCGGCATTTTCTCTACGAGTCCTCTGACTTTAGTGTCAGAGCCTGTTGTAAAATGAATAATTCGGTGTAAGTCGACAAAGGAATCTCGCGTCTTCTTGGTGCCTGTGGACATCCTATATAAGGCTTGTTAATTAACGGTGGAGATGACATTAGTCCGAAACAGGACGATATCAATTTTGTCCAATCAGGTATTCTAAACAAGAACTTCGGACCCTTTTTAAAGTGTCAATGCAAGAAGTGGGCTTGGGTACTCAAGCGGCAAAAGAGACTGCCCTATCTGATCGAGAGAAACGATATATTGTACGATTCAGACACTAGCTCAGGAGAATCACGGAAATTTCGCTGACCAAGTCACCTTTTTTTTTTTTTTTTCCATGCTCGTTCATCTAAATCTAAGATCATGAGAAAGATTCGATCGTGGGAATATTACTATACCAAGGTCAAAGCCGCCCAAAAACAGCCGGAACATCCTGCTTCTCGGAAGATGCCGGGTGCATGCGCGCTAACTCTTCTTCTTTAACTCACTTAGAATATAAATCGTATGAGCACTACATGTTAAGCTGGTCCACTTTCCAACATTAGAGGCATCTTCTCCCAAATGATTCTCCCAAAATAGCGTGTCCCGTGGAGAAGTGACAAATTGCCAAAGGCGTGATGCCAGGAAAAGATATATCAAGCACCAGATTTCGTCCTTCAATAAATGAGATACCGCTCCCCGTCTCTTACAAATCATTTCAGATTAACATCGAAAACATACGGAATCAAGAAATTGTCAACCGTAAGGGGCCCAAAATGACGTTTCACGTCCCCATGTACGAAACTTCTCACGTCCATCCTCTACCCGTCTGCTTCTTTGAAAGACATTTAACGGCCAAAAATCGTACCAGCCAAAAAAAAGCAGTCCAATAACTCTTCAGCTGCACAAGCAGACAACCGTCCTGATAGTCATCAGCCAAGAATAGTAACATGAGTATCTTATTCACTTATGCAAGCCGACAAAAAATCACAATGCTTGTGCAGCAACAAAACAAATCTTTCTTGATACCATGTCATATACCCAGTTTAGAGTTTAGTCACCCTGCCTAATTAGTAAATGATTTTATCATCCTTCATGCCATCACTCAATCTCCAAGTGGTCACAATCAGTGCCCACAACCACTGACTTGAACATCTGAACATTATAAAAGCAACTCCAATTTCAGAAGACCCAAGCAAGGCATCCAATGCTCATGGGAAGTATCCAATGAGCATGATGCTTCACATTAAAAGTCAAGGCATAGAAATTATTAGAAAAAAGTAGGGTCCATACTGAAAGAAAAATAACCATTTTATTGATCGAATTTATCAAGATCTCTATGTACATATACTAGGGCAACCTCAAGTTTCAATGCAATGTTCTAACAAACCTCCAAAATTTATTTTAAAGTGAATATAGTATTGGAATCACGTTTACATACCCATACCCTCACTATTTTACTCTTCATTATGATGATCAACTAACAATATAACCAACAGACAACATCATATAGTACCGTGTAACATATTTATCCGCTTTGTCAAGTTCGTTACTCTTTCACATACCTTACAGATCAATAACACGAGAAAGCTTCTGAATCCGATTTAATAAGAAATCTCCTTGCTTTATGGTCGCTTGGTAAAGAGCATTCTTTGCATCTGGTCGGTTGGTTTCGAGAACACCTGCAACTTTATCAATTTTGCAGTGAAGCTTCCCAGCAGCAATAAATTGAGATAGTTCTCTGCAGAAGAGTCGGATCCTTTTAGGGCGACAGTACACAATTATTTACTCCAAAAGAGAAGCCAAACAAAAACCAAACAAATGTGTAACTGAAAGATTCAAGGTCTGGAAAAAAAAATACGCATTTCAATCACTTACAGATCAATGAAATCCACCGTTACTCCAAATGCTCTTGCCATTGCTTCAATCGTAACACTCTTATAGGATTCCAGGAACTGGGAATAAACGACAGTCCTGACTTCCCTCATGTAATAGCGAAAATGAGGGTGAAAATACCGATCCAATTTTATTTGCTCAGTCAGGCCAGCTTAGCAAAAGGAAACAAAAGAACTGTTAGATGCTCAAATCCAACTGTCAAGTAAATGACGCCCACAATGCAAAGCAATTTCAAATAGCTGGGTCAGTGAGAAAGAACAGGAAAGTATGCCTATCTATCGAGGACATCCATCTCATTTGATTAAAAGGAGGCATTGTACTATGAAAAACTGATTAGAAAAGGTAGAAAAAATTTGTCGTCACATTCTTACCAAAAGCACAAAAAAGGGATTTGTATTGACAATCATAAAGAGAGTTCAAAAACTCTGGAAGATGGGGGATTTTTCCAATCACCGTCAAGATCTCAGGAGCATCCACAACCTGCCCATAGCATGCTACTTTTAACACTCATGCAGCGATGCAAATTTGCCAAAATTCTGATATCAAAAAGGAAAAAGAACAATTCAATTATTGCTGCCAAGGACCAAACCTTCTGCTTCAAGGAAACTCTATCCAATGATATGATGCCAGTAAGAACAGTGTAAAATACAAAGGTGTCATAAGGGAAGAGCTCATAAGTTGTGAAGGTTGAAATGGAATCCAGAAATAAATTAGCAGCCTTCTTAAAATTTTGTGTCGCCATGCAATACAAGCCTTCGTACACCTTCAAACGGTTTTTCCGTTCCCAATCACCTCCCTCTTCAAATAAGCTGGTAATTTAATAAGCATTTAACCTTTTAGAATTTGACATTAAGAAGCCAGGAAAGAAAAAAACAAATTAATATAATGGCTTACTTTTTTGCTTTATCAATGCTTTTGGAAATGAGATCAAAATCCATGTAGAAGAAAGCTAGCTGAAGGGTGTAGAAGACCAAATCCATCTTCTGCCCTACAGCCACTGTTTTACTTTCTGTAACCTTAAGTTGTTCCAGTGCTTTCTCCTATTGCAAGAAGGAGTGATCAGGTGTGAGATTAAACTCCAACTGAAATTCACATATGGCCAGCACCTAGCAGAAATAACTAGAACTGCAAAAACTTACCTTGTCAGCGATTCGAAAGAAAAACAGGGATTTAGCTAAGTGAGCTTCCCTAACTTCACTTTCCCCCAAGTTTTCTTCAGCATCGGTGATCCTGGGAAGAGGTAACTGAAGTGGCTCATTAAACAACCAACATAATGTGTGATGTTGGGCATAACTCAGTGTATTAGATCCAGAACTAAGCCATAATACCATTTCCCTACAGCATTACTCAAATCAATGCATCACCAATCACCATGTGACAATATACTTCCAAACGAATTAAAACAATAAATCAATCACTGCTGATTAGATTTCCACAAGAAAATCAATTGTCAAATATCAAATTCTCACATCTGGGCAAGTGAGTCATAACAAAAGTGCTGCTCCAACTACCATAAGTATTTTCTTCAGTCAGATGTTCCATACAGTTAGTTGCACAAATTTTGAAACCAAAAGAAATGAGACAAATAAGCTTGAGCTTCATTAAACTTGAGAACTATCGAAATTGTGGCGGTACCAGAAAAGGCAAGCAAAAACAGATCTTTTTCCAAGCGCGCCATACAAAAATCACAGACTAATCCAAGGAATTGCGTGACACCATCTTTGAGTGAGCTCAAACATCGGGTACTGGCTAAAAACTCATCCATGACATACAACTCCAGGGAAGTAAAGGGTACATTATGTTGATTCTAAGTTTCGTGAACCTATCTGTTCCTTCAACGCCAATATCGAAGCTAGCTGCACTGTGCATGTACATGTCATTGTGCCGTCTCAAAACACTAAGTCGACGTGATAATGGGATTGACGCGGCAAAGGTAAAATATATACATGATATGTAGGACATGGTAAAAAAAAAAAAAAAAAATTCCTCCGAGAGTTCCAATTGAGAAGACATACATTCCCTGCGAACATCCACATTAATAGGAAGAAGACTTAACAAGAGGAATCGAAGCTTAAAGAACCCACTTCTCATCAAGCCTCTTCAGCTCCTCCCCAATGCGGGCGCGCATCGAATTCAGAAGCCCCCGATCCATCTCCAGGACCGACTCCGCCACCAGGGCTTCGTACAGCGAGACCATATCTGGCCATATCCATACACAGAGCAAACCAGTCAAGAATCAAAACTCGGGAGGCGCGCGACGAAGAGCAAATCCCGGGGCGAATCGCGCGAGGAGGATATTACCGTCGGACTCGATGGAGGCGAGGACCTCCTCCTCGAGGCGGACCTTGTCGATGTCCTGGACGTCGGGGTGCCTGAGGAGGAAGAGCTTGTGGGCGAGGACGAGGTGAGGCTGCTGCGATCCTTCTTCGCCTTCCATTTGCGCTGGATCGATCGGACGACGAGGCTTTCGAGTTCGCCGGAGTTTTTGCAGAGCCGGAGGTGGGACGGAGCTTGGGGACGGAGGAAGTGACTTGAGCAGGGGGTTTTCTTCGTCTCACCTCGGTCCGACACCTCAAAGGAAGGAATGAAAAATGACTCATTTTTTGCGGGGAAAATTTCAAATAAAGATTTGAAATGTACTTATTTTTTCAATGATATATTCACTAAAAATCTTAAAATTACGAATGTGTGATTGAATCTTAAAATTTATAAAAAAATATAATTAAATCTTAAATTTTATTAATTAATTCAATTAAGTGCCAAAGTTAATACTATCCATTTAGACTAATGGAAGATGTTGAAGTGGTTTTTTAAAAATATTTTCTCTCTCTTACGTGTCGATGACATGACTTAAATTATAATTTATTTTAAAAAAATATTAAATAAATAAATTAAATGAAATTTCGAGGGCAAGGGTCACTAGGCCCTCGCTTGGCGTCGACAAGAGTCGTCATCCCTAGCCTAGACCTTAGTGATTGCTGCCAACCCTTTCTAGCGACGGGGCAATTTCTAGCAATAGGGGCAACCACGACCTAGCAACTTTTTTTTTTTTCCATTTTTAAAAATTATTTAGCTTTTTTTAGTTTTCTACTATTATTTAAATAAGATCTAAAGCAAAAAAGTGATTAAAAATGCCATGTAGGAAAATAAATTAATTTAAAAATGCCAATATTTTCCGTTAGACAAATTAACAATACTAATTTTATGACTGGATTGAATCAATTTGACAAATTTTAAAGTTTGATTGCACTTTTTATAAAATTTTAGGATTCGGTTAGATTTTTGTGATAAGTTTTAGGACTTATGGTGCACATATCTTTTTCTCAAGTAAGAGATTAAAGTGAATATACTTTAAATAATAACTCAAAGTGCTTTCATTTTGTTAAATAATGTCTAAAGTAGATTTTATTTTAAATAAGGACCTTAGTTAACCATATCAATCTCGAAGAAATGCTCGAAATCACTAGCGGGTGAAAGGCAATTTCATCTTTCAAGTTTTTGTAATTGTTTTGCCTTTTTTCTATCTTTTTTCTTTTATTTTTTTCATAAAAAAACTCAAAAAAATAAAATAAAACAAACAAAAATACAGGTGAGAAGGCCGCTGACCCATCACGGGTGGAGTGGCAATGATGGCCAACAGGGTCATCAGTGCCTACACGAGGGTCATTACGGGAGAGGGTCATTGCCCTTTGCATATGCTTGGGAGAGGGCAACAGCCCTCTCCCTATTCTAGCAAGAGTCGTCGTCCCTCGCTTAAGCATCATCATCGCCCCAGTAGTGATGGAGCAACGAGCACAAGTAGTTTGTATTTTTTTAAATCCAGTTTAATTTTAATTTTAATTTTAATTGCATTTGAATGAAAATATCTTTAATCGATCAGAATATTTTGCTAGTTAGCGAGGTTAAGTCATTATTTGAAACAATTATAATCACTTCAGGCCAATTTTTTAGATTGATATGATCACTTCAGGTTCTTATTTGAAATAAAATTCACTTTACATATTTATTTAAGAAAATGATGACATTTTAGATATTTATTTTATTTTTTTCATGATGCTCGATGGGCTTATTTACTAGTGCACGTTCGTTTTCCAGCCCACCCTATAAGAACTCGTTCCTTGACATATAAGCCCACAAACATGTCCACTCTTCGCACGCGACGCTAGAGCTGAAGCGCCCGAGCATTTTCGCTTCACCCAGAGCCAGGTTCATCTTCATCGCTCGTGCTCTACCATTTTTTCATCGAAGCTTCGGATCATGCTGAGATCAACGTTCACTCCCATTTTCTTTACATTCCCCACAAGACCCAGAATTCAGAACTCTCTCTTTCGACCCATTGCCTGCACTTTCGCAGACGCCTCGCCAGGTGTTCGACTAAATGCCGCACTCGCTCTTCCTCCTACAATCCAAGCGGTGCTGGAGCCTCCCAAATCGGCTTACATCCATCTTCCATTCTGTAGAAAGCGCTGCCACTATTGTGACTTCCCCATTGTTGCTCTCGGGTCGTTAAATCAGAGTGAGGATGACCCGCGGATGGTGAATTATATACAACTGCTTGCACGTGAAATCGAGGCAACGAGAGCCGGATTCAAGACCAACCCTCCCCTTGAAACTGTGTTTTTTGGAGGTGGCACGCCGTCTTTGGTGCCACCGAGGTTTGTTTCTTCAATCTTGGAATTGTTGAGAGTAAAATTCGGGTTGGCGGCGGATGCGGAAGTATCGATGGAAATGGACCCCGGCACTTTCGATGCAAGGAAGATGAATGATTTGATGGAGTTGGGTGTAAATAGGGTGTCATTAGGCGTTCAGGCATTTCAAGAAGAGTTGTTGAAGGCTTGTGGGAGGGCACATGGTGTTGAAGAAGTTCACGAGGCTATTCAAATCGTTAAGTCTTGTGGTGTTGAGAATTGGAGCATGGACCTCATCTCATCTCTCCCTCACCAGACACATGACATGTGGGAGGAAAGTTTGCATTTGACGATTGAAGCATCACCTGCTCATGTCTCTGTCTATGACTTGCAAGTGGAACAAGGCACGAAATTTGGAAGGCTGTAAGTTACCCAAGCATAGAGTCGCGCATGAAGGCTGTAGCTTTTAGTGATTCGAATAAGTTTGAATCTGATTGTTGAATGTGGCTGCAGGTACTCACCAGGGGAATTTCCGCTGCCTTCGGATTCACAATCTGCGGACTTCTACAGAACAGCATCAAGGATACTATCTAATGCAAGCTACAACCACTATGAGATCAGCAGCTACGGCCGAGATGGATTTGAGTGCAAGCACAATCTTACATACTGGAAGAACTCGCCTTTTTATGGTTTTGGCCTTGGCTCTGCTAGTTATGTTAAGGGATTGAGGTTTTCAAGACCAAGGAGGATGAATGAATACATGGATTATGTGAAGAAGTTGGGGGAGGGAATGAAAGACTCCTGTGGAGATGATCATGTTGAAGCTGATGATTTGGCCATGGATGTTGTGATGCTCTCTCTGAGAACGGCAAGGGGTTTGGACTTGAGATCATTCAGGGAATCATTTGGCGACTCCCTTCTTCTCTCTCTTTGCAAGGTTTATGAACCTTACTTAGATAGTGGGCACATGATTTTCATGGACGAGAACCGCAAAGTCATTCCTGCCAGGGAATTGAACACCCTGCTAAAGAACACAGGCGACATCACAAGAAGATTGGCTTATATGAGGCTCAGCGATCCAGATGGTTTTCTTTTGTCAAATGAACTCATCTCGCTTGCATTTGGGGTCATAACTCCATAAAACTGTGATTGGCTTAAGATATGCATATGCCTCAACACCGACTGCCCAACTAATCGGGCTGCCTGCTGCTGGGAAATGAGAAGATTGCTTTGGTTGCATTTGCTGGTGAATGTGAATTAAGAAATAGTCTCACTAATCAGCATGAAAGCCGATCGCCCTTTAGGTAATAATCAGTACAGAAATGCTGTCCATCTTTACGTGAATGATGGAACATACAGAGCTTATGAAGCTATCTCTTAAAGAACAGAGAACCAATTGGGAAGATCAAGAGCTAGAACCAAGAGATATGCAGCAGACTCATCAACTTCACACCATGACTCTAAACATCATAGGACGACATTGCACCAAAAGGATCCAGGAGGTGTTGCCTGATGCATAGACCAGAACAAGGCAGGAGAAGAAACATTTCTGGCAAATTTTTGCTGTAATATAAAACTAGACTCCAGAGTCATTATTTCAGGATGGAAATGTTTTGAAGCATGGTGGGTGAAAATTGCACAACTACTTTCATCTAGTCTAATACAAATTCTGTCGAGCAAAACAATACATATTTACAAGGTATTATAACAGATATGATAAAGCCACACTGAACGTATTTTCCAAAATGTGGAATTTATAAAAAACCAGACTCTAGTTAACAGGAGAGAGTCTACTTCTTTTGGCCCAAGAAGATTTAGACCTCATCAAGTAGGTTCAAAAGCAACTGCCAAGTTTCGAATCGCATGCTGCCATATTCTACCTTTAGCTGGGTCATGTCGTCTCACTTTCTCAATGACGTAGCTATTGTGTACCTAATTGACTGTCAAATCAAACCAAAAACCTTCAGCTCACGCCACTTAAGAAGGCTTTGTTCTCTTTTTTATGCGTTTAAGTTCTTGTTTTCCTCTCATGTCCCTACAAAACAGGAAACGAGAATTCTTATTCCCATATAGTATCTGAAAAACTGAAAGGCAGCCAGCAAAATTGCCAAAATATATTGGAAAACGGGAGTTTGTAACGCACAATTAGTTGGGATATCAAGCTGCCTCATGTTTTTAAGCAAAAATGAGTCCACCAAAATTAAAGAGGGGGAGAAATGGTACCTCTGATGTAAAAATACAATGAGATAGAGAAATGGAAGGAGCATCAGCGTCAATATTGAAGTTGCCAGATACAGTATATTAGGTAGCTTCTGCAGATGAGAAGTATTTTCAGAACCGCACCATCCTTGGACAACAAAAATCATCAACATGTGTGTTTGGAATGACTTTTGCATTCAAGAGTTTGAGATTCGACCTTTATGTGATCTCAAACACCTCCTATAAGCACACAAATATTGATGTCTAACATCATGTAAATCTTTCCATTACTCCTCTTATTTTAAGGGAAAAGTTAGAAGGTACTTTTTGACATACAAGCATATAGCCTCTAGTGCCAATTGAGAGGCTTAGGTGGGGACAATAACCCACAACCATTTTTATCCAAATCAAAGAAAGATATAGGAAGAGGAACAGGGTCTACTACTTCTGCCAGGCTACTAGTGACATTAGGTTTGGCAATTGCAATGTGGGCTCTACATCACAAGCTAATATTTAATATCAAAAGAAAACAATCCATACCAGTCCTCCTCTTGGAAAAGGCTTTTTCTTTTCAGAGCAAGTGTGAGCATCGCAAAATTGGTGCAGAAACAATTCTAGCAATGCAGCACATTATTATGGTTAGAAACACAAATAGTGTTCTTGGAATAATTAAAGAACTACACGAATATTACCATGAAGTCGGCTTGCCGAAAGACCTTGATTTACAGGAAAACAGGTATCAGCAAGACTCTGCCAACAAGAAAGACTTTAAAAAAGATGGCAGAAAAGTGAATATATGATATGGGAGTTGCAGGATTGCAGGTATACCTCACATAGGTGGCGGTTCCTGGCGGCAGCAGCAGGATTGCACTTAGTCTTTTGTGACTTTGAATTGATTACAAAATCACAATGCAATGCGCCACATAGATCAGCCAAACATATGTTACGACTCTGGTTCAATTGAGACATGTGAGAGTACAAAACAAAATTTCTAAAACAAAGGATGTAACTTCAAATTTCAGTAGAGACTTCTCAATTCAAGGACCAGAAACAAGCAAAAGTATTACTTCCTATTAATACGCATATACTACATCTACAATGACCACCTTCTCTCTTGCAAAAGACATATCTATTCATCACAGGCCACCAAGAGGAATCAGAGGCGATTGCCATCTGAAAGAAATGATTGCAAGGTCTTCGTTTACATTGATTACTATATCATAAAATTTTCAACATGTGATAAAACATTTAGTAGCACTTACTATCTAATAAAACCCCCAATCACTTAAGGACAAGGAATAAGGATTTACATACGACATTCAAAAGGTTGTAGTGCCTGTTATCAAAATGCTGATCAAGAAACCTCTCAGCACGAAAGCTTTTCTTACAGTATCCACAGCGCCACTCATTTATGTCAACATGAATTTTATGCTCCTCTTGATCTCGGAACATGTCGTTATCAGGGTGAAGCTTACACGGACTTGACATCTGAAAGTTTTCTCGGTTGACAAACGGCATCAAATACTACACAAGCCAAATACCATGTACACGAAACATTAGGAAAAGAAAATGACCTTTCCATGTACAATGATCAAAAGAGGGGGTTTAGGGAAAGAAAAGCTAAGTTGCTGTTACCTCCTCAATGATTTGCCGCGCGGTCCGACTTCTTTCTCTAGAACAATGTACTTCATGAGGACGTTCTTGTTCTTCCTTAAGATTTCTAATGATCAAGCACTGGGAATGTTAGATTGCCAGCAGTACTAAATTTGCAATATCTACTAACCATGATAGTCCAACTATTAGGAATAACATAAGTTATCGAGGACTTCAACATTAATCTTGAAGCATTGCAAGCGACCTCCATTCCATCCTATTGCTCGGGATCCTTAATGGTAAAAATAAGACATCACCATTCAGGCTGATCAGGTAAAGAGGCGAGATTACCTTGCAGCTGCAGAGTTCGTCAAGTCCTACGAATACGAAACGCTTCCATCAATTCACCCAGAAATTAACAAGAATAAGCTCAAATTGCAAACTTTCTCATGAAAGAATTAACAAGAGAGAGAATTACATAGGTTGTCGAAAAGGACACCATCAAATGTTGTTGGGAGAGGAACTAACACAAATTAAACTATACCACGCAGGTCCCTTAAGGTCAGGACGACATCGTCCGCTCGAACAAACATCAACCACGAATATCACAAGCTCAACAATTCTTCTAGTTACGAAGATACATACATACATATAGAGAGAGAGAGAGAGAGAGAGAGAGAGAGAGAGAGAGAGAGAGAGAGAGAGAGAGAGTGGTAGAAGTCAAAGACTGACGTGGTTGATTTCAGCTAGAGATGCAGAGGAGACCGTGAACTGGAGCCCTAGGAAGATCGCGACGAAGAAGACGACCGGAGCGACCGCCGGAAATCTTTCCATTCCCCTTGCAGATTGAAGAGAACGGAACTTCGTCGACCGGAATTTTCCGGAAATGGAATGGGCGTTCAAATTATGGGCCCAACCTTGGCCCAAAGTTCGTGGGGGCTTAGTCGATTTTCTTTCATAAAAAGCCCAAAACGGAGAGCCGTTTTTGATTCTTGACAAAGCCTAACAAAAACAAATGACATGCTTTGGGTTTTTGTTTTTTTTTTATAGATACGACGTCGCCCTCTCGAAACGCCTGAAATTTCCATGTCGTACAAGGCGACAGCCTTGCGCGGTTCGATCGACATACTAAAGTATATTCCGATGTGAGAAATTTATCGTGCCTAACTTATTCTACTAGAGTCAAACAATGTATATTACATCTAAACACCGGCAGATTAGATTTGATATGAATAGCATCAAGTGAGAGTGCAATCGAAGTATGGAAAATCTACTCTTGCACCTTTTTAGCTCGCATCTATAGTCAGGTAGTTCTCACCAAGCATAGAAAAGGAAAGAAAATTGTCTATGGGATAGCTATTGTAAAAGAACTCTAATTCTTACTTTATTTGACAAGGATAGCGATGGTAGAGAAACTCCAATTCTAACTTTGTTTGACGAGTGAATTCAAGTGTTAGGTATGCATAAATTCAAAGAGAGAGTAAAACTATAATGTGGCCGTCCAATTGCTGCCAGCGTACGGCAGCAAAGAAGCGACGACGGCTGGGGAAAACGTGGCCGTCCACTGGAGATATTGGGCTGCCACTTGTTCCTCTCCATGCGCGGACGTGGCTTTGTTTAGTTGACTCTTGGGTCAACTAAATGAAATCATGCTGGCAGCAATTGGAGAGGACAACACCGACGTGCACGTCTTCATCTCTGCGTGAAGAAAGTGCTGCGGACGTACGCATGGCCGCTGCATGCTACGGATCTTCGGCTCGGTTGATTTGCGAGACCGCTCGGGATTAACATTTTCCTTCGTAGTTGACCGCTTAGGTCCACTAAGTAAAGTTTCGATGACAGCCATTAAAGGGGTAAGGTCATGTGTCTATGTCTCGACGTGCCGTATGGAAAGTTCGGCTAAAGGAGTGCAATTATCAGTGACTATCGGCCTCAATCGTGGCATTACGTAAGGAAAGTTTTCGACGAGACTATAAGTTATACGATAATCGAATCGTCTTGAGGTGGCAAAAAGGTATGATTATGAGGGTACGTCGTAAGATCGTCACGAAACGTGACGTCTTGGTCTAGTAATGGAAATGATAAAACGACGGCCAAAAGTGGCACGTCCGACGACAATTCGTTGACCAGTCACAGACCGTTATGCATTCGAGATCCAGCGAAATCTTAATGTCACAAAATATTTTATCATCCACTACATAAGTTACCTTAAGACTAATATGAGTTAAAGGATAGAAATCGGATTTATCAATTTTCTTATATTTCTATAACAATCATTTTTTCAAAGTTATTGTTATAAATAAAGGTATGTCTTCATCCCTCCTATCATAAATAAATTATGAGGATCTAAAATTCTATGATTTTGAATTTCTACATAAAGAATTACACCATTGCTTACATTCATGAGCCAAAGTTCAACATGTGATTTTAGGTATACATTCCGAAGACTGTGAGGCATAATGTTTGTTTCGCTACTCAAAACACCAAACCGGAGGAGCGTCACGACCCTTTCATGCCTCGGCTCTCAATTGGAGCCAAGGAAACATCTCAGCTCAAGTGTCGAGGAGGTCTATCTTGATCAGATGACCAAATGATGGCACCATTAGGCTCTAAAACCCTCCCGGCGATCCTAACGAATCTTTTTAGGACAAATAAACAAATTTTCGCGTGCCCTCATATCACAAAACTTTATCAGTCTCTACTTTAGCTGAAAATTGAAGTTTTTCTGCATCCTTTGAAACTCTAAACAAATCTCCAAGTGGGTTCAACTTTTGAGAAGGGGGAGCTCTGGATTGCCGAACCTAAAAAAAGGAAAAGCTGCACTTTTGGCTTAATTAAACCCTCTTGTCTCTCCCCCAAAATGTTCTTGATCTATAATCATATACACATTGCATCAAAAGTCGTAATTTTTGCACATTTGATTGGTCAATAAATACCCAAAAAAAGAAAAATAAAAAGAGAAATCCTATGAAAGAATCACTAGCCATGGGACCTGCACGGTCCAAACCTTTGAGAACACCTACACATCACTGAAAAAGAGGAAATGCTATACCATCATTTCTGGAATTAAACGTGGACCGTGCGAAACATGGTGGTTCCTTGCGATGAGATTGCTGCTGAAAATGTGGGCAACTTCTTTTAATCGTTTCAATGGTGTACTTAGGTAAGTATCTTCGACGTATCAATTTGCCTTGAAGTGCATGAATTGCAGCGCCACCCCTCGAACAAATTCATGAAATACCAAGCTTTCTTCTTCGGGTATACCTAACTAGCTTATCGACAATCCAATTTGTGCAGGGACATGCCTGTGTTTATCCATGGTCGATTCTTATGCTTCTATCAATGGCCGACACGGAAATCCCGGGTTAGAGAGAGGCAAGATAGATACCTCATTTAAGGACACGATATTTTGGAATTTCATAAAAAGTATCATAGATTATATGACTATATGTTCTCGTGAAATTGGTTCGAGTACGAAGGATTATAATATTCGATGTTTCAGAACAATCATTACTCAGTTCCCTATATTTCCTTACTTTTGTTTTTTTTAGTTAGTCTGCTTTTGACATTCACATCGCTTGGGGTATCCCTCAAAAGTTGAACCCACTGCTGCGACTAGAGCTTCGAGACGCACCTACAAATTTAAATTCGATTAGGCATATGCCGGACTTAATATAAGCAGCTAGTTTTTTGAACATTCCTCACACAAAGTTGGCGGACAATAAAAGGAAATAAAACTATATATGTGTGTCTATATATATATATATATCCGTCCCTATTTCTTTGCCTCTTGACAAAAACGCCAAGGTTTCTTCCTGATTTTTTTCACAGCTGCGGCATCTAGCTAAGGCTTGGAATCCTTGAACAAAAAGGAATCTAGGGTTTTATCCTTGTCACTTGTATTATTGAGATACCGTAAGCTACTAATTTTTGTAATGATTTTTTTATCGTTATCAATTTGTAGTTTTTTTTATCTGCTATAATATAAAATGATTTTGTAATGTTTTATAACGGTTAGTTAACGGTCATGTAACGACTGTATAATAACTTTCTAATGGTGATATAATGGCTTTATAACGTTTCATTTATTTATATATAAAATCTTCATTATTTTATAACTGCTATACAATGGTCATTTTATTTTTCAATTATCGATTTATTTATAACCATTTCTTAATGACTCTCTTTTTCTTTTACTGTAAATTGTTACCTTGTAAACATAATAGGAAAGTGATATCAATATATTAAAACTAGAATATCTATATTTCTCTTTTCCTATCTCGTTACATATATTTTTTTTTTTGTTGGATTATACAGTTTCTTCTAATATTCGGTACAGAGTATAGAAGAAGGTCTATTGTATTTTGAGAGGATAGCCGCTAAAGCCTTACACATTGAGTTTCGTACTCTAAGGGGCGGAATTATTCTTAAGAATAGTGCTTGCACGTCTCAAATATTGATTTTTATCTTCTAATCTTTTTCAATGTATTTCCAACAAATATTATTATTTTCATGTCATCTAATATTTTCTAACAGATTTTACATGAGTTGCAAAATAGTATAATAAAAAACATAGTCGTATAAGTGTAGATGCATAACTTAGGATAAATGTCACAAAAAAAAAAACCCTCAAATTATGCCTACCATAATAAAAATACCTCAAATTTATTTTTGGATCACCAAAAACACTAACTAATGCAACACATATACCCTATTTTTTTTAGATGCAACAAAACCCAAATTTTTACATATGCGACATATACATCATTTATTTCAGTTCCATTCAAGATATATTTGTAACATTAATATAAATTCAAGTTTTATTTTTATGACATAAAAAATGTTTGAGATATTTATGTCTCGATAGGTCGTTTAGGATCTTTAATAATATCAAAAAAGTTAGAAATATTTTTTGACCAAAAAAAAAAAGTTAGAAATATTTGTCCCACATTAGGCATAGTTTGATATTTTTTTTAGTGTTAACACGGATATGAAAATGTCACGTATTGCATTGCACTCAAAGAGTCATGTCAATCTCAATCAATCATCAACCTCAAAAAAAAAAAAAAAAAGAAGAACAATAAACGATCTTTCAAAAAGCAACGTATGATGTTAGGTCTATAACACCTCCTATAATTGTTGGGTTATGGAAAGCCAAGTTATAATAATCCTGCATAAAGCGATGTACTGGAGTGTCCCGCACAAGGATCAAAAGATTCCAATCAAACATTTCATGTGTTTGTCATCATCCAAAGACCTAATTTAAATTTTCTTGAATTTTCAAGGGCTTTAAGGAATCTTGTTGACTAACCCCCAAATGATTTGTCGAACATGGTTTTCACGCATCGATTAACGTTTTCTGTGAGGCGTTAAAGTGGAATACGGTTATGTTCAAAGAATACAATATCTCCTTTCACATAAAGTAGAGATTCTCCCTGTTTTTTATCCGAATAACCAAACATCACACGAAAAAGCCAAACCATATGAAGAAATGAAGGTGGGAAAGTGCATGCACTTTGACGCACTTGTCTCTACGTTGTGGTAAAAATCCACTTCTTCATTTAGTGCCTAAATATACGTTAACTAGATAAAAAATTAATGACATATAAAAATTTATAGATTCAATGCACATTCAATAAAGGCTTATGATACATGTATAGGATGTACATGATGCATGCGAGCCTACCCACCAAATGTATCAGGAATGATACTGTCAAATTGCTTCGGTGCCAAGAGTAGACCATTGTGTCCATTGTAAGACATGTGAATCTATCTATCTAATGGAATTTTTTAGCATTCGAGTTTATTTATGGTATGAAATAACTTGAAACATAGTTCTAATGTGTTAATACATTCCAAAAAAAAGACACTAATTGATCTTTTTTTTGTCAAGTGTATCCAGTCTTTACCACGAATTCTTTTTCTTGGTTAACAATCATTGTACATTCTGCCAATATTTGCAGGTTCTTTAATTTTTTCTTCCTATTTCGTAAAGAAATAGAGTAATACGGGGATCACTACAAAAAATGGACATCTCTATCAGTCCCAAACGCACTTTTCAACTTATATCTCCAGAATTTGGTGAGTAATTTATTATAGTGGATATATACCCATATATTCATGCCTGTGTACCTACTACCTATCTATATAAAAACAGATATCCACAGCGAGTCATTTACAAGTGTCATGTAAGGCAGAATTTCGCTTAAGTGGCAAGAACCATGTTTTCCTCATAAATCCACCCTCATTCCTTCCTCAAAGCTCACAAAAGAAAGGACCTCCCCAGGAAAAGAAGATTAACACCAATCTTTCCTCTCCCAACACCCCTGAAACACTCCTGGAGTCAGGAAAAATGGGAGGTGAAATTTGTGGAAGAACGGGAAGCGGGTCCTACGCGGGGCTGAGGAATTCGTGGAGGAACGTGGAGAGGCGCCTCAACGAAGCCGTCTCGAAGAGCCTGGTCGGCAAGTACTTCAAGCTCGAGGCGAGGAAGAGCTGCTTCACGACGGAGCTCCGCGCGGGCACGGCCACTTTCCTCACCATGGCTTACATCATCTCGGTGAACGCCACCATCATCACCGACTCGGGTGGGCCGTGCTCCGCTGCGGACTGCACCGTCCCCGGGAGCCCCGGCTGCACGCTGAAGCCCGACCTGGGCTACGAGAACTGCCTCGGCCGGACCAAGAAGGACCTGGTCGTCGCCACCATCTTGTCGGGCATGTTCAGTTCGTTTGCCATGGGGATACTGGCCAACCTCCCCCTGGGGCTCGCCCCGGCGATGGGCCAAAACGCCTACTTGGCCTACAACTTGGTGGGTTACCATGGCTCCGGGCCGCTCTCGTACCAGACCGCCCTCGCCGTGATCCTCGTCGAGGGCGGCACCTTCCTCGCCATCTCCGCCCTCGGGCTCCGGGCCAAGCTCGCAAGGCTCATACCCCATCCGGTTCG
Source organism: Eucalyptus guilfoylei (assembly GCA_016097605.1). Classification (NCBI taxonomy): domain Eukaryota; kingdom Viridiplantae; phylum Streptophyta; class Magnoliopsida; order Myrtales; family Myrtaceae; genus Eucalyptus; species Eucalyptus guilfoylei. The sequence continues at coordinate 40,090,389 of CM027861.1, forward strand.
GCTGGCTTGCGCGGCAGGCATCGGCCTTTTCATCGCGTTCGTGGGCTTGCAAGTGCACCAGGGCTTGGGCCTCGTTGGGCCTGACCCGAACACACTGGTGACCGTCACGGCCTGTGCGACAACAAATCCGGCGACCGGCGAGTGCATCGAAGGCAAGATGAGGAGCCCAACGTTTTGGCTGGGCTCAGTTGGATTCCTAGTAATCTCTTATGGGCTGATGAAAAATGTCAAAGGCAGCATCATATATGGCATTGTTCTTGTGACGGTCATTTCTTGGTTTAGAGGTACTGCCGTTACATATTTCCCGTCCACCCCGCTGGGTGATGAAAGATTCAATTATTTCAAGAAAGTAGTCGATTTTCATAAGATTAAGTCCACGGCCGGCGTCTTTAGCTTTGCGAATTTCAACCAGACCGAGGTCTGGGTGGCTCTCGTGACGCTACTATACGTCGACATCCTTGGCGTCACCGCAATATTGTACACCATGGCCGAGCTCGGGGGCTTCACCGATGATCGGGGCAAATTCGAGGGGGAGTACATGGCGTACATAGTGGATGCTGGCTCCACCATAGTGGGGTCAGCCCTAGGGGTCTCGACCACCGCGACGTATGTGGAGTCCTCGGCGGGGATGAGGGAAGGGGGTCGGACTGGGCTGACGGCAGTGGTCGTCGGGCTCTGCTTCTTCGCGTCGCTGTTCTTCACGCCCTTGCTGAGCAACGTCCCTCCATGGGCCATAGGCCCTTCGCTGGTCATGGTCGGAGCGTTGATGATGAAGGTGGTGAGGGACATCAATTGGGAGAATCTGAAGGAGGGATTGCCTGCATTCGTGACCATCCTTCTCATGCCCCTGACTTACTCGATAGCCAACGGGATCATCGGCGGGATCGGGGTCTACGTTGCTCTGAGCTTGTACGACATCGCGAAGGGGCGCGTCGTGTGGCTGATGAAGATGAGGAAGGTGGTGGCCAAGGAGCAGAATCAAGTGTCAGCTTCAGCCGGCGTGGAAGCAGAGGCCCCGGCCGACGCCGCCCGTGAAGTTGTTTGAATCTGTAAAGATGTTTTCTGTGGAGCGCCTGTTCAATGGTGAAGGTAGCGACGGCGCTGGATGTGGGATTAGATGCACGAGTTGCCATGAGAGAGCGCTGAAGAAAAAGCTAAGTCTTGCGCACAAACAAAAGGGCTTGGCCTCTTGACAATGTCACCGATTTTCAAGGCAACTCTTGCATGTAGTCAAACTTGTTTTTAGTTCGTAAATTATTGTCTCTAGCCGTTTGTAATTTTCAGTTTGGTTGCTTGATCAGTATATTCTACATTTCGACATTATTCATATCATGTTTTGGGATAATTCGAGTTCGATAGCACAAAGGGCTCATTAATCTAAATTAGTAAAGATAGTCGATTTTCGAAAGTAACATGATTTCAACGGAGAAAATTTAAGCATGGACATGAAATTGAATTATTTACTTAAAAGAAAGTTTATAATGGATCTCGTCTCAAATATAAAGTAGGCCCCTTATTTTGAAGAAGAACCCAAAAAATATTGTCTCAAATGAAACCGAACTGACCAACTTAATCTCAAATAAAGACCCATGTTTGACAAAAAGTAAAAAATAAGGGCCCGTGTCATCAGCCAGCTTGCACGAGCAACTCACGTGCAGAAAATTTTCTAGGCGACATACATGCAATACCTCAAATTAGCAGATTTAAATCATAAAGGAAACTAGCATGACACAATGCTTTCCTCGCTCCATTATTTTGGGAAATGGAGATTAGTAGGTTTGCTTAAGGGAATAAATATAATGAGCTCTCGTTTGGAAACAAGACATGCTTTAGTGAAATGATATCGAACATCCTCCTATTGCATAAAACTTACGGTACTTCTTGGAAACAAGAAATATTTACACCCGTTAATTGGATCAGAATCTGAAATAAGTTCCCACGTTATCTTGATGCTTCTGCATTATTGACCCCGAATTCTAGTAAGATAAAGAGACAAGCTGCACAACACACGATCGCATGTGCTGACGACTTGTAGAGCTCGATAGGCCGCAGAAAACAGCCTCGCAACATGCATGAAAAGCTCCTCATGTTTTCAAAAGATTATCCAACGATAGAAAGAGGCCATTCATTAGCAAGAAAAGATGTCATCGCAGCTCGAGATTAAAGAGAACAAGACATGAAAACTAAGAATACTGCAGCTTTGTTATCGACACCATGGGGCAAACTGAACCCGAAATGTTTGATCCATATAATTGGTCAGAGCACAAAATAGTGAGAAGACGCAGGAGGTTAGCGCACGACATCTTCAGTTTCACGCTGCGCAGAAGCTAATCAGATCATTTACAAAAAGTTTTAAACATTCTGGGTCTTTTGGTCATGGCAGTAAAGGGAATTCAAGGCTGGGAAGAAGGCCAACGACCGAGAATAAGATGGTACAGTCTAGTTAGTGGGGATCCGTGAATTCTCGGCCCGGGGCAGATTACCTGGTGATGGAGACTTTATACAGAGACTGGGAGTTGGACAGGATTTGGCGTTGAAATACACAATTATCTCCCCGCTGGATGCCATTCGCCTGGCGAAAGCCATCCCACCCGGACGTTAGTGATCTTACTCCCGATCTCTCGAGGTAAAGGACTGGCCATGTTCTCTCAGATGGATCCTTGAGAAACACAACTTTCCGGTCTCTTGAAGAAGATCCCTTAAAAAATGACGATGGAAGGTCAGCAGGCAACTCCTGCATCAACAGAAGTGAAAAATCAAGGAATTTTACTTTGGTCCACACAAGTAAGCAGATAATACCAAAAATGCAATTGCATATGCAACATAAGTAAAAAAGAAGAAAAATAATGACCGGGGGAGGGATGAAATTATTCTGAAAAAAAAACACCTTATATTATTCAGTTAAAGATCTATTGGGTGATGCCTGTGAAGTAACCCAACCCAATTTAGAAGCTGGGAATGTGGGCCGTCGGATGTCCATAATGCTCCTACTATGAATAAATGAATTTGAGCTGAAATGAAAACTAAATATCAAATGAAAAAAAAAAAAAAAAACTGTCATAAAACTAAAATATGGGAGGGAAAAAAAAAAACTGCCTCAGCCAATTTTGAGGATCAACAGCAGTCAAATCGGAAGGGAACATAAGTAGTAATAATATAAAATAAAAAACCCACTAGATAAGAATGGCAGTCTGTCACGACTTTGACTGAATAGGAGGTATTGGCAGCCATATGTACTGAAGAAGCCATTCCATTGATAGCTTCACCCTCTGCTAGTTGTCCATCACTCGCAGTATACTCCGCCTTAACAATTGGCTTTTTTCCTTGCATATAGGAGCATAAATTGAGCAAGAACCATTGCATGCTATAAAATGGACCCATAGAATCAGTATCAAGTTACGAAGGTTCTCTGAAATCATACCATAGATTTCCAGATTAGCCATTTTGGTACTCCAGTGTCCAGGAGTCATCTCCACTTGCTCTTGTTTAATAACCCTTGGCCTTTCAACTGAAAGATAAACGAAGTTAACTTTTGCCACATCACTACATAACAATTACCTCTCCTGAAGTAAAAGCAAATGCAAACCTTCACAATTGTTATCTTCATCCATCTCCATCAGCTCTCTCTTGACATTTGGCAACACTTCATCTGTCCACCATATCAAACGACAGAAGAAGATTAAGGACCCTTAACAAGAGACCTTCTGAGACATGTGATATCAATAACAACATAAACGGTACTAATAGCACACAGCTGCTCAGTGAGCAGAGAGCAAACAAAAGGTACTAGTAGCTGGCTGACCATAAGTCATATATATTAACTTCACAATAACAAGTCCAGCCTTTAGTGAAAGTACCTGAGTAATATGCCATCGGATTGGGTGGTGGTTGCCAACTGCCTATTACGACCCAAGACCCAGCCTCACTTATGAAGAGTGTCAAATAATCATCTTCTAATATCGTTTTAATAAATTTCAGTTACAGAAACAATTACATGCTGATCTTAGAGAGTGTTTAACATTAACAGCTCAGAAGTAGATCAGATAAAGTCATGAAGCATCATTGTCAGTAACCATGCCCATAGCAGCCCTCTTAGCATAACTTTTTTTCAAGAGAAAGAAAAGGTCCATTTAACAACAGTTATCATCTCCGTACTCTAATTGATAATAAATATGTATATATAATTATAGGATCCGTATATACATAAGAGGCTCAGAGTTCTTACTCTTGCAGTTATTCAAGAGAGTCTCTTGTTTATCTATCCCTTCTGAGTTTCCACTTTTTTCAAGTTTTTTGATGTTTTGATCTGTTTCCTCACATGTCCCATTATTGACAGAATCCAAAATTGGGTCTTTTTCAGCTAATCCAGCTTCATCTTGACATAATTGTGATAAAACAGCTCCAGCAGAAGAAGGTCCAGTCCCATCCACAGTATACGGATTTCCACCAGCACAGGTTTTGTTGTTCTTCATTTCAAAATCAAACAAGTCAAATGCAGGTCGCGCTTCTTTGCCCTCTCTGTTCTCAATGTCTCTATCCATCATATAGCTCAATTCTTCAGCAAAGACCATTTTGGAAAGAGGTTGACTTTTCCCACAACTCTTTAGACATACCGATGCCATCTGTTTCACTGCTTCTTCCACATTTGTTCCGCAATGGCGTTGATCTAGCTCAGCTGATGCCCCAGAAACAACTGAAGCAGTCTCACTCGAACTCTTCTCACTGGTGGGGTCATCTGAAGAATTTCTACTACTCCTACTTCTTTTCTTACTGGTCCTGTTTTCTGGAAAATCTACTTTTCTGCATCCAGTCCGATCATATATGTCGACCCTGAAGTGGGAACCCAGGTAATAGAACAACAGAAAATATCCAACTTCTAAACCATGGTCGCATGAAAAAGCATTCCAACCTCTCTGGAATGCAAAGGATCCATCAACCTTGGACAATGTCACCTCCCATTGCCTCCCACCTGAATCTTCCAGACGGATATTTTGACTAAGCAGTCCTGAAATTGTGGGAGCAAATTTTGGAGGAATGTACTGCAATTGAAAAAACATCTATTGTAAAACAAAACTGATTCTTACAACAAAATCGAAGCAGCAAACTATGATCATGCCTATCCAGATCAAATTTCGAGAGAAAGTTGACTGCACAAGCATCACATTACTGAAATATTGCATATCAAGTTACCCCAACAAAAATCATCTGAGCAATTGATAGGCAATAATCTGAAACAAAAACACAACATTGTAAACAATCCATGTCATTGCTAACACCGTGACTTATTCAAGTCATGTAGATACGGAAATATAAAGATCAACTACCTGAAGCATATGCCTATTTCTTCATCAAGGCTCCTAATTGACTGAGTACTACACACGTCGAGTTACATACTGGATGGTTAAGTTTTAAAAAAATTAATCAATAGATACTTGAGAAACTTTTACTTTCTATAGCATGACATGATATCTCATGCCACTTCTTGTCATTTCTTTTTGCATATTTTTAAATCCATTTCCTTTTTCTTCTCTATCAAAAGAAAAAAGCCAAGGACAAACTCCACAAATGGCATGGCATTTCCTTCACAATCTAACCAAACAAATGCACTCCCTTCTAACTGGCAATTATTTGATGCATAAGCAAAGAATTTCAAGAAACAATTGACAGTTTCACAGGTTAGCATATTTCGAATAGAACTTTTTATTTCTCTCAGTTGCTTACAACAGAAGTTTTGTTAGTAACTGGTTTACACCACTAGGTAGGATTCTGATAAATAAGAAGTCTCTGTGTTAGATCTTTACGCTGTGCTCAAATTTGCTTTCATATTCAAATAAAGTTTCTATACACAAAACTTGTTAAACAGAAAGTTTTTGAAGTCCAGGAAAGAGTCTGTTAAACAGGGATTTTCTATTGAAATGTTCACTTTGCTTCTTCAATCTTTTCTTCTTAACCAAGTCACTCATTAGAGATCCGTGCCCAGACTAATTCACAGGGTGAAGCTGCCAATAATAATATTAGGGCATGGCAGAAGTAAAATACAGTAGGCCGACTAAAAATGGTGCTAACTCCTCAATGAGAACCCAATATTGATGCTGTATTTTGACTACCAGCGTATGTCCTCACTCATGACCCAACAAAAAATGATTATGTTATGCAATTGCATAAAGTCTCAAATAAGTTAAAACAAGATAACAGATGCAACTATTGCGTGCAATATCAAGCAGTATAAGCTCTCGAAGTTTACAAACAGCAAAAGGCACACGACCTTAAATGATTTCATTTTCGAGGATAACCAATATATTTTCAACAGGTAAAAGTCAATATACAGTAGGATGAAAGAAAGAAGAAATTAGCTTGTACTTACCAGTGGTAAAGAAGGTATAAGTTGGGAAAAAGTATTACAGGGTCATAAATAGAAGAGGGTGGAAACATACCAAAAGCTCAGAAAATTGACTGCCGATCATGACCTTGAAAAATGAGCTAACATGAGGTGATGCGTTTTTGTTCTTTCCATGAAGAATTACACAATTCCTTGAGCATTCCGCACAAGTTTCCATCTTGCAGCCCATTGATAATCTGATCTGTTGGACACCTATGCACTAAAAAGTATTTCCTTCAACATGATAAAGCATTTGCAGGGAGAAGCACAAACAAAATTCTCAAAGAGTAGAAGTTCCCGATTCTCTTATGATTTTTTTTCTCGCGACTGCATAATCGACAGTTTCCAGTTTGAAAATCAACTTCCCAATAGGAGGATGAGGAAAATGCTGACTCTTAAAAGGCTCAGCGAATGAGTGAGATAACACACGCCTATTGTATGTAATAAGCATGAACCTTGATTTCTTGCATTGTACCTAATTGCAGCTGATCACGCTCTAAAATAAACAAAAAAGAACATGCAATCCCCAAAAATCTCACAGAAACGCTGCTCCAAGAACAAATTTAGCAACATTTTACACATTTTGAAGTGTAGATATGTGTATATTCTCTACGCTTCCATTTCCATCCTTCTAATGGTCAAAGGCACCAAAATATAAAAGCGAATAAATGGATGCAAAGCTACTTCAACATACATTCGGCCTCTTCAAAGGGTAAGAGAAATGAATAAACTTAAATCTGTAGAGATGACCATTGAAACTGTCTCTATTAAACAGAACCAGAATTTTCTGATATCCTCCGTTAACTTTCGATTTTAGCGAGAATTTTCTATATCAAATGCTCTTGAAATACAAAACCTCGCGTTCAGCGAACACGCGGTCCACACAGTCCACCAAGTCAAAAAAAGATGGTTCCTTTCCGTAAGTCCAAGGCCTTAGACTAAGCAAAAAGCGCGAAAGGAGACAACTTTATGGCGCGAAGATCATCTTTAAGAACTCGAGAACAGACCCGTCCGCCTTAGGGCTAAATCCTACCAAGTACCAACCACTCAAGCCCTAATCTCACAAACACCCCCGTGATCACACCCTCCTCCTGGCGCTGCCACGTACGTCAAAAGGGAGACGAAAGCACCGCAATGCGGCTCGAAACATCCACTCGAATTCGTCTCCCCAGCGCCAGAAGGCAAGAGGAAGTCGCGATTACCACAGCAAGGAAGCATGCAAAGACGGCATTACGAAAGGGGAAGGAGAGAGAGAAGGAGCCCGAACCCACGACTCGTTTCGCGAGGGAGGAAGCGGCGAAGAGGAGCCGGCGAAGGCGACTCGGGTCGGGTTCTCCTCGCCCGGCGGCTTCCGCTCCGGGAGGCGAGCGAGGGCGGCGCGAAGAGACGCGAGGCGTTACGTCGGAGCCATGATCGGAGGGGAGCGAGCGAGCGAGCGAGCAGTGATGAGGCTGTGGTTTTTCGGTTTGATGGAGAAGCTGAAGAGGTTCTTCTCTTTTTCTTTTTTTTTGAGACAGAGAGAGAAAGACAGAGAGAGAATTCTTCTCGGGGACAGCGGAGGTGCGATTAAGGTGGGTAATTAAGGTCGTCGTGGCGTTGCGATTTTCCGTGCGTGATTAGTACCTGGTAATTAAATTATCCGAGGTTTAATGCGTGCCTAATGCCCTTGAAAAAAACATCTACTTCCAACTTTTTTCTTTGTCTCAAAAAAGTTGTTAACTTTAAGTCCGATCTCACATCTACCTCGCATTTTGCTTTGTCCCAAAAAAATCACAAACTTTCGATGTGTTCTCTCAAATCGACCCCCATAACCCAATTCCAACTTGACATAAATAAATTTACACCAGTAAGGTGACTTGGAAAATAAACCCTTCTAGAATGTGACAATTCTAAAACAAAGAACTAATGCTAATAAATTTGGGATCGGAGTAAAAATTAGATAGATTTGAAATTGAATTTAAAGTTGGAATTCTTTTTAGACTAAAAAAAAAAGTTCAAAACAGATTTGGACTAGACTTAGAATTTTCTATTAAACAAACAAAAAAAAAATCAAGGAAGGATTGAGATTAAACATAAAAATAAAATTGAGTTTTTTCTTAGGAGTCATGCCAATCTTTTTTGCCCTCAGACTTTGACATTTTTATACTCCAGCCCATGTCGTCTGGTTTATCTCTCATGTGCATCTCCATTTTCTTATTTGGAGGAGACTGTCGGAAAATTTTTCTAATGTAATAAGATAGATTAATTAAAATTCAACCTGCAACCCTTGGTGCCTAATTCTCGCCCCCATTAACTTTTATCACACGATAAATTTGGTTCAATAAGGATCAAACACGAGATATAAATATCTATGATTCTGACATGAAAGAAAAGAAAATTTGGTACAATGTAAATTTTAAATCGCAATTCCACAACGCAATTTGGTCCAAACTTGATTTTTCGTGTTTCTCGAATCAATTACGACATGGTCTTCACGACACTGAGGAGGCGTGCGACCACTCTAATTTCTCGATTGGTGGGAATTTCGTTTGGCGAAAATCATCTTCTTAACTTACAAAACAGCCACCAGCTGTCTCGAACAACCGACTAACGACCAACGTCTACTTAAACGAATCTTTAATTCATTATCATCATCCGTCGCTCCGCTGATAATCAGCGTTGGCCACGTCCCTCCCTCCCTCCCTCCCTCTCTTTCCAACTTCCATTCTTCCTAGAATTCTCTCCATCGGAAGAGAACGGTCTCCCCTCCCGAAAGAACATCCGATCCTCGGCATCATCTCATTTCGTCCTGTATGGCTTCGGTAATTTAATCTCACGCCGCTCCTTTTCAATCGTTAACGTTGTTGCCAATTAGAATCGTGTCCGGTGCATGCATAGATGGTTGTATATTGGTCTGCGAACGAAGACAATGCCTACTTTCGCAATTGGTTTCCGGGTCGGTGATCGGAAAACCATGTTCGAGAATTCCCGGGTCGCCCTTGTATCGCAACATTTTACGGTATCTTGATGGTTCGCCCTTCGTGGCGCGATTATGGGTTTGCTCGTGCACGGTTCATGTTGAATCGTGGAACGGACAATGGCTGTGAAAAAAAAGATCCATTATGCATCGTGGTCTTGAGTTTCTGCTATTTTGCTTTTGCATAGGTCGATTTCGAAACATTTCAGAAGCTCGAGTTTGTGGCTGGTTGTGTAAATCGAGGCATTGAATCGATTAAAAGAGTCGTTGCGAGTTGAACATGTTGGTCGTGCTGATTCTGGCGTGCCCCTGCATTAGTTCATCGATGAATCATATATTAGAGAGATTGTACGAGAATTATGGTTACTTTGTGCGCGATTTTTCTTTTGGGACAAGATAGAAGGAGCAACATAGTGCTTTTGAACAATTTATCTAACAGAAAGAGATCGTTTCTGCACTGCATTTTTTATCACTCAACCGCTTGCGGAGCAGCGTTCTTCTGGACTCGTGCAAGGGGATTTAGACTTTCCGAGACTGACATACACAGTGCTTTGGGGATTCCCTTTTCAATTCCGCAGGCAGGTCGCCCACTGCCCAAATTCGGGGAGTGGGATGTGAACAACCCGGCATCCGCCGAGGGATTTACCGTCATCTTCAACAAGGCCAGAGACGAGAAAAAGACCAGCGGGACCACAGCGAACATGATGTCCCCTCGAAGGAACGGGTCCCCTCGAAGAACCAATTCGACTTACAACAAGAAGGAGAAGAGGCAGCAGAGCCCTAAGGTAGGGCGCGTCGCTTGCGGCTATTGAATCTTTGATTGCTTTGATTGCGAAATTCTCATTTGTGATGCTAAAACTGTCAAATTGGTTTCAACGCGCAGAGAAAATGGCTCTGCTGCGGCTAACTTCCGACTGCTGCTCTCGAGAGGCTCAAGAATATGCAAATGGCAATTAACATCATGGGACAGAACTCCGGCCTCGCTCATGAGGCAACGAATGATTGTAACCTTGGTGCTCACTTTTTCCTTTTCAAATAAAGAGATTATGTGGTAATTTGCTTATCATTGGCTTCGTCACGTTCTTGATGTATATGAATCCTGTCGCAAGATATACATACAATTAAATACATAAGCTCTTCTCCGAGTTCAAACGCCCTTTTAAAAGTTTCACATTTCATAGGTCAATTTTGACCTAAAAACCATAAGCACAAACCAAAAGCTAAGGTAAGCAAACTCCACCTTTACTTTTCACGACTTTTTGAGTAGCTTTTGATAACAAGCATCTGATTACAAATCAGTACTGCCAGAAACTGGAAGTCGAATTACATAAGTGAGCAACAACACATCCTCAGACATGTTACCTGTTCAGTCAAACTATTCGTCAACATGAGATTCAGAAGGAAAGAAAATACCCAGTGGCTGGCGATACGAAAAAGACAATGCAAAAGTTCATATTTTGTAAATCCTACATGGGCAAACACACCAAAAATCACCAAACAAATTTCATAAGAAAAGTTCCTTTGGATAACTTATCCGATTGCTAAGCATACAATGTGCTTATTCCAATCTACAAATCCTCACCACCATATAGATTGATGAGGTTAGATATGAATCAGGCCGATACATTTCAGAGATGTGGTACAGTTCAAAGATCTCTCTTCACCGAAGATGTGAACAAAAAGGAAAAAAGAACACATTAATTGGTATAACAATAACAAAATCTCGCAGTTAAAAATTTAAAATCCTACATCTCCCTCTTTTTCTCTTGTCCAGGACTGGAAATAAATGAAGCAGAATGATGTCATTCAGCTAATGACTATCTAAAAATTTCTCAATGAGAACAGAAAATGCTGCAAAGCCAGCACAACCAGCACATGCTGCTTTAGGACCACCTACAAATAAAAAGAGAAGAAGAAGTAAGATCTTTGAAAAAAGTGAAAGAGGCAAAGGTGATGACGACCCTGTTAAGAAAACAATGTCAGCCTCCCACCCTGAAAAATTACTAGGCCAGTCTTTCCCATTAAGTCACAATGTAACAAGATCCCAAAAACAAAAAAAGAGGTAGGCGAAACATGATATAAAGATGTCGCAGTAAACTGGACTTCCTACTTTTCTGAAAAAATGTAGTATGAAGTGAAACAAGGAGTTTCAGTGCTTATCTCTAGGTACACAAAAGACATTATACAATAAGGATTCCCGTTTCAAGTTCACTTCACGAAATAAAGGAGAACGATGACAACAAAAAATGGCTACCTCTTGCCGACATAGTACCACCAGTAACACAGCCAGCAACAACTGTATTTGTGGTATCATGCTTTGCCCTTGCCTGTAATAAATAACCAAACGCATTAGCAGTAGGACAAAAGCTATAGAACAACAGCACAATCACTAAACATACACATCCACCATCATTTTGTGAGATCAACGATACCTTCTCCACAACACACTCAGCAGCTGAAAAAACTAAGCCCATGACTGCAAATGTTTTCGCTGAGTGCCAACTTCTTTGCCCCATCTGCTTTGCAGCGTAAATGAACTGTTGCTTTCCGCTCATTTGGTCCTGCATTAGAGGATTGTCCAGTGCTCCGAGAAGCATGCCCATAAAGATCCCAAGGCCACCTCCTGCAGCAATTCAATGACACATATTTACAAACAGCAAAATTTGGCTCCTTAACATCATTTCACCCACGAGACATGAGGTCTGACGCATTAAATGGGGAAAAAAGCAGCAAAAGAAATGAGAACTCTTACCCATGATTCCACTGAAAACACTGCGAACAGCACAATTGTTCCAAATATCCTGACCACGAATCTCCTCAGCTGTAGGCAATCTTAATGGCTGAATATGAGGCTTCTCTGCTTCTTTCAAGCCCGAAGAATCATTACCGGTTGTTTCAGATGCTGAATTGCTGGCCATTGACGGTGACTTATATCTGAAATCAAAATGGCATCAACCCATATGCACTTAAGTAAAGCTGAGGACAGTGGAAAGGAGGAGGAAGGAAGAGTAATCTTTCTTCAGAAATACTTTTCCTAGGACCCATAAGAACAACTGCTCCAAAAATGGAGAGATCTCCCCCTCCCTCCCTCCCTCCCTAGTGTCCTTACCAGAAATTGAAGGAAGTAATCACAGTTTGCTCCTTTCGAAACTCTAACTGCGTAATGCTAAATGTACTTTTGCGATTAAGTGATATTCACGCCTTTTTCATCCTTTCTGTTTTCATCTCATCCAAACAAACATTAGAAAGAAAGACTTTATTTGCTTTCACACTTACATTTCCAGTTTGTTCTCTTCAATTTCTTCCTCTCTTTAAAATTTTCCCAAACAAGCCATCAAAATCACGGAAAGCCAAACATGTGCACCATCTAAACTATCCATATTCTGTGCCAGGCCATCACGTATTGCCGCATCTTGTTCCAGCTCTTGAGATCTAGCAACTTAAACGAATTAACCTGAAATATTAAGATGCCTGGAAAAGTGCGTGCGTGTTGATACTATGCAATGAGTTTCAGGCATGGACTATAAACCTATGGTCGCTCTCGAGGTTTGAACAGATGCAGAAAGACACACCGGACGCCTCCCTGAATCAGAAAACCTTAAGAATTCAAATTCAGGGTTGCTTGTTGCTGCTCCCGATACAAAGTGGGTCGACTTGGGAATTTTATCAAACACTTGGTGCGCTACACAAGGCTAAAGACAGATATACATCACCATACAAGCTGGCTAACATTAGGAACTGGAACTTACGATCTCGCGGCGATGGAGAGAGAGAGAGTCAGGTTGAGACCTCCCGGGCGTCGTCCGTACTCGCCGGCAGTTTGGCAGAGATGTCGCCGGCGAAAGTGGAATGCGCTTCTGAATAGCAAAGAACGAGAGAGGGAGAGAGAGGGGGCAGGGAATTGTCAGAAGACCCCGCGATATAGTCAGGAAACCCGACCGGAGCGAACCGGTTCCTTGGGACCGGCCCAATCATGACGTCATCACGATGTCCTAACACCTGCGGTCTGTTTGGTCGAATTATTAACCGGTACGACTCCCTCGATACGTATATCAGTGTTTAAGTCACTTGAAATTATTACAAATCTCTTTCGTAATCTTCTATTAAATAAGCTTTTTTATTTTGCGTGAAAGTTAACATTTCATTTTCGCTTTAGTTAATTTTATGTTATTATTGGACGAATTACTTCAACAAATGCGACATAGTATCATGACTAGAGCGTGCTTGTAAATCGAATTTCGGGAGAACAAATTTGGAAGCGGAATGGCGTTGATTTGATCCTTTCGAATAGAAATAAAAACGAAAACGAAATATCAGTAGATGCATGTCGACCTAAAATAAGATGTCTTTGCATCCCTGCAAGCATACATGGCTTGAGAAATGGTTGATCTGCAGGGTCCACAGAACAAAAGAGTCAATTTGCCCTCTCAATATATCATCCAACCAAGTTCAACATATGACTTTCCGAATCTATGGCAAGTTCAACATATGACTTTCCGAATCTATGGCAAGTTCAACATATGACTTTCCGAATCTATGGAGCTGCGGATGCAAATCAAAGAAATAATCTCAGTTGCATGAAGAAAAGCAACATCTGGGAATCGCAAGTGATCAAACATTGTGTCGGACCCTGCCCATTTACCGGTCGGCTATCACGACTAGCTGCAAACAGGTTGCTGAAAAACGAGCACCAATAGAAAAACAAGGCCTACAAGAGAAATCAGTGAAATGCATGTCGGGGTCAGCATTGATTTACATTTGAGAACAATTGGTTTTGGTGTTCCAAGAAATGAAGAATGCTCTCTGCTTCTAGCAAATAAATAACCAAATGGAGACCCAGATCAGAATGGAATAAACAGCCAAGTCAAATGAAGAGTTGCAGGGAAGAATCCCACTTCTACCTACCAGATGCTACCCCCCCTAAAGCCCCACTAAAGCCCCATTAGCAATCCTTAAATTGCGATGATTCTTTTGTACACCTAAATTAACCCTTGCCCTTCACCGAGTGACCAGTCTTTCTCTTGTGACGACTAAAGTCAGAAACGAACCGGAACGTCTGGCCGCAGCCGGGCTCAGCGCAGATATAGGGGCGGGCACCCGTGTGAACCCTTATGTGCTCTGTCCTAGCCCAAGCCCACTTGAATGTCATCTTACAGCCCTTCCAAGGGCACTTCAGAGGCCTGTCATCGAGATGGACTCGACGGTGCTGCACCAGGTACTTGTGAGAGAAGAACTTTTTCCCGCACCCTTTGACTGGACAGACATTCTTTTTGTGCAAGGTGAGCTCCTGTTTAGAGCCAAAACTCATGGTGCAACCCTCAAGATCACATTTGTAATCTGCTTCCTCGAACTTCTCCATTCTAGCTTCGTTTCGTCCCACAGGCCGCTTCACAGTAGGCCCAGCTTTCACATTTTTCTTACCATTATTAGCTTGCTTCTTCCCTTGTGGCTTATCAGCTTTCCTTTCCTTTGTAGGCTTTGCAGTTCTCTTCCTCAGGCGTGTGCTAGGACCACCTCCCTCTTGGTCCTCTTCATCTGATTCATCTGATCGCTCAACACTGCGCTCATATTTGTTACTCCGAGGACGAGAACTTTCCTGTTTCAGATGCCGAGCACCGACTTCTTTTGTTACCCTAGGAATTCCTGGCTTCTTCAGTTTCTCCAACAGGTTCCCTTGATTTTTAATCCTTAGAGTATCTCTATTCACCTTTCGGTTTCTAAGACTTCTCTGTCGCTGAGGAAATGCATCCTCAGGTGAACTGTCTGAATCTGCAGCTTCAAATTTGGCATTAGCTGGAGTTTTCTTACGGATCCTCGGATGCTGCAGCTTGTTATAATTCCCCTCCGAATCATCTGACATGACATCATCCCTCTCATAATGTTTGGTCTTCTTTCCAGTAAGAATCCTCCCCTGCTGCTGAGAGTCCTCCTCCAGTGAATCATCTGAAAGCATGTCGCCACTTGATGTGAAATTGGTTGCCTTTCTAAAATTCTTTCCACGCAACGCTTTAAACTTGTCCTCCAGAGAATCATCTGAGCTGGCATATCCTCTCTTCACAAACTTTTTTTGCTTCCTTCTGGGAATTGTTTGATGCTGCAAACAAGAAATCTCATCAACTTGATCATCTGAAACTGTGTCCTCTCTCCTAAAGCTTTTGGCTGTCTTGTGTTTAGGAATGCTCATGAGCTTCTCAGAATCTTCAGCTAAGGCATCATCTGAAACTTCTTCCTTTCTAGAAACACTCTTTTTCTTGGATGGCCCACTCTCTCTGGCCATTTTTCTCTTCCTAGAAAATTTTCTAGTTGCCAAGGTGGTTTCTCTATTCAACCCAGATTGCCTCTCAAGCTTGTCATCAGATGTCATCGAAGCATGGAAGCTTCTCTCTTCTTCTACTTCTTCAGCATCCTTCGGTGCCAGAAAGGGATGGACCTGATTTGACATCCACACTTTACCACACCATTTACCTGCAACACTTTTCTTCTGCT
Organism: Eucalyptus guilfoylei; assembly: GCA_016097605.1. Classification (NCBI taxonomy): domain Eukaryota; kingdom Viridiplantae; phylum Streptophyta; class Magnoliopsida; order Myrtales; family Myrtaceae; genus Eucalyptus; species Eucalyptus guilfoylei. The sequence continues at coordinate 40,106,210 of CM027861.1, forward strand.
TGATTGGCCTCCGACCAAAATCATCAAGCTTTGCAGGTGAGCTGGAAGATTCACGACCGAATGCATTGTATATCACAGAATTGTAAGGCATTTGCTTGCTATAAAGAGGAGACGAGCAGAGATTCGCACTGTAGAAGAGATTGATGCCAAGTTTTACTGCCCAGTCCCCATATCCAGCTATTGCTTCCTCACTATCCAAAGCTGATTGAATTCTTTCCTTATCCTCTCCCATAGCATCCCTGAACGCTATTTCATTCCATGAATGATCTATTCCCAACTCTTCAGCCAGCAACTTTGCCTCAGCTTCAACCCTTGGATAGTCTGCAGATATATGAGCACAAGTTGCCAACAAGTAAAGTTAAAGACATGCCATAATGTCATAATTCTGTGACACACAGCCACCATTGTCCTCGATTAAAAGTACAGAAGAAAGGAACATCCTATTGAGTTTGACTCATAGTGATCATTTATCAAAGAGGGACTCTGGTTATGAAATGATTGAACAACTGGGAGCAATTTACATATTGTACTTAGTTGACATTTATAAAAAGTATCTTAAGAGATTACGTTCAATGCATTCTCTTTAGCAAAAAGATGGATATCCCTTGCTCATTGTCAAGATGCGCTCATTGTCGCCTCAATTATTGAGCAAGAGCTTAAATGCAAATAGAGTAACTGCAAACCAAGATTTGATGATTGAGCAGCTCAGATGACAATTCAAACCAACCAGTCAGATCTGAAGATAGTAGAAAGCCTAAGGTAGAAAAAAACCTCATGCATGTAAACCTTATGGTTATACCATCTTGGCCAGCAAAAACCGGGATAGCTGTGCCTGTGCCATTGTGCATGTAACACTACTCTGCAGAACCCTCTGCCCTGGAAGAATGGGAGGTTCTAGACTTTATTCATCTGATTAAAAGACACGATTTGCTTCTGTGAAAAAGGGTGACTTTAGCTATGGAAGCAGGTTCTCAGAGGCTAACATAGCCTAAGCACGCAGACATGCATGACACATAAAATTGCCTACCATCAAGTTTAAATTGACTAATACTCTCCCTCATTCGTTTCCGAAGTAACTATAGCAAGGTCAACACATTTCTTCATTCATTTCTGGATGTAAAAGAACTTCTATCAAATGAAATGCTAAACTGCTTAAACAAAAACCAATAGCAAATGTTTACCTGGATGACACACAAGATATATATAAACCCCTCCTATAGGTCGAAGTCGCTGATCAACTTCAATGGCGTGCTCGAGGCAGAATATATGCATTCTAGAGGAGTCTTCATCAGATTTAGGAAAACCTGTGCTTCCATGTTTTTCACTCGATCTGGTTTCATCAGCTCTAAAGTTAGCAGAGTACTTAAAGGTCTGATGACTTTTATCCCCAAAGTTAGCTCCTCTATATCCAATTTCGGGACAGCAATTATGAGGAGAACCGCCATTTGGACCACTGTGGTGTTCTGACAAGAAAGGAGGCAACGCTGAATCAGGAAGATTATTATTACCATACTGAGGTCTTGAAGTAGTCTCATTAGGAGCATCCGAATCAATCTGATCTTCTTCAGAATCAGATGAATTTCCATAATTTAAAGCTAATAAACCAAGGGCAGAAGTCCCTTTTAATTTATCGGAATTTGAAAAAGCTTCAGAGTTTTGATGGGCTTCTTGGATTTGATAATTAGTTGATTGAAGTGGGGAGACGTCATAGAGAGCAGCAGCGCGACTTTTCTCAACAGATCCTGCAAATTCATTTAGACCAAGCCACAGTCAGTGAAGAACCTCAAAATCTATCAAATGAACACAGAATCCATAGCATAAGGTAAGCAGGGGCTGGATGCACGAGAGATATATTTGGACTTCAGCTCAGGATGTTCGATAGCCCTAGGAAGTTACAATAAGCCATCTTTGAATAGAAGATTTTGAATAAATTCAATCTGATTTGACCATACTGAAAAGAAGTAAATAGTTTCAACGGCAAAATAAAGTCCAACCTATGATAGCAAATGTGCCAGAGATCAACATAATAACAAAAGATATCTCAAATATCCTCAGAGTATCCATAAGGCAGGTCCAAAGATACATTAAGCAAATGTCCAAAAGAAATCAACTCCACAGGAAAGCAGAAGAGAGGTGGAAAGGAAGTAGAAGAGAAAGTTGACATTAAAATTAAATATGGGAAAGAGGATCCAGGGAAACAATCTTGACTTCAGGTCGTGGTGTTTGTCCTTCTATAAGTTCAGACTTAAACCCAACACGCACGATTGGAAAAACTTGCTAACTTAAATCTGTTTGAGTTTCCACTGAGTCATAAGAGTATAAAACAAATGGTTAATCATTTTAAGCAAAATTGCTTTCCATGAGACAATCAAATGCATACTGGCCTCTACTGATCCATTTCATTTGAAAAGAAGCCACAAGTAATTAGTTCCATTGGAAAACATGCGAGCATAGTTGATCACTGTGTGTTAACCAAGATAAGTAGTAAATAATATGGTAAAGTTAAAGATGAGAAGTTCAGAAGAATATTGCACAAATTCTAAAGATGACTACATCCAGGAGTTTAGTTCTCCTGCATGACTATATAAACACTGTGGCTTCTATAAGTTTGCCAGAGACAACTAGAAGATAAGTTGAAATGCTGGAAGCCGCTAGTGGGATGAAGTGAATGTCAAGTGAGATGCCATAATTTTTGCTCATTTTGGAAGTCACACTAACGTTGCCGAAAAATATCTCCAATGACTCACAGGCCAAAGAAAGAATTTTACTAATGCACCAAGAAACATAATTTCAGAAATGCTACCTGCTTGTGTTCTTCTTTTATATGCAATTATATCAGCACCAGCAGCAACATTGAAGCCTTTGGTAGGAACGCCAGGATTAACAGTCCAGTCGTTAAAGAAGCTACAATCAGCTGACATGAGATACCTAGCAGCTGGTTCTCTAGGTTGAACAATGGCAGCACAAGCAAAGGTCAGAATTCCACACGTGACACATGAAAAGAGTCTTTGATCTGACAACCTATCGCCTTGTGCTTTACTATCTCCTTCGCCAACTCTAGGTGGTTGAATATCACCAGTTCCGTACATTGACAAAATCCTCTTCCTCTCATAAAAGGAGGAAAACGCTTTCATTGAGTACAAATCCTCTACTAAATCAACGGTCTGTTTTCTATCTGCAATAAGATTGTCAGACACCAGTCCCCCATGAGACGTCATAGTATCCTCAGACAAGCTGTGGTTCATCCTTAAATGGGATCCAACGCGTAGGTTTGAACAAACAGAAATGTCTGAAGAACTTTCAGGAAGACGTACAACAGTAGAATCTTTTCCAAGAATATGAAGCAGTTTATTGTTCTCGATACAATTCTGTACAAACTGCTCTTTGACCATGGACTCTCCTTCACCCTTTTTCTTATCTTTCAATCTAGAACTGCGTGGCCCAGTATTTATGGATGTAGGAACCCTGATCAACAAACAATGAAACTTCAAACTCTGTCCTCAAAGAATATTTTATCTAATCTACTGCAGTGTGAGTTTAATTCATGATAAGTAATAGATTCTAAATCTGAGCAAATGTAGGTAAGCATTAATGGAAGAATTAACACTGATAAAATGTGAAGTGGTGTTGGGGCAACCTTGAGCAAAATGCTAAAGCCAGGTCATAAAGTAACTGAAAATGTGACACCATGGGAGGATAATTAATTGAAGCTCTTCGAATAGCGGCCTCCTTTGCAAATAGTAGCCACTCGGGAGTGGCAATATTAGCTGCCTCTCCACAATTAAACCCTGGAAAGATACGAAAAAAGACAATCATGACCACTGCAAAGACATGAGATATTTGTTTCCAATCAGGAGTTGTCACATAAACAAGCTGCCTCACCATGACTAAACCCCGAATGGTAGGCTCTAGGGAAAGTGACAACAAATTCTCCAGCGTTTTGCACCAATCTGATCAAGGGGAAAAAAATCATTGATATAGACTGATGCATTATATTCACAATACCAACTAACTGACTCACATATCATTAACAAGATGTCCTCAAGCATTTCCATTTTCTTTACTAAGGTGAAAGGGCCTAACAGAATATCTTGTTCAGGAATAACTACTAGAGTATCTATCTCAGCAATACATAAATCACAATATTATTGAGTGCGAACTATTACTAGCATGATGATTTCTAGCAGACATGTCCAGTATTTCTTAGCTACAAGCAAAGGTGGTTAGACAAAGAAAATAACACTCCAAAATGAGCTAGGTCACCTGCAACATGGAACTCCTGCCCCCACAAGCACTTCGGGAGACATTACTGTCGTCTTCTCACCAAGAACGGCAAATGTAACTGATAAGACCATGACAATAAAAATTTAGAAACATAAACTTAGTCATCATAACCGACTGCTTTGTAACAGCAATTATGTCACTGGTGAACAAGAAAGGTTAATCAGAAATAAAACCAGAAATAATGTTGAAATTGATGAGACAATGCACGATCATGCAAAGACTCATGATGCTATCCTTCTCAAGGCAGGCTCAAGAGACAAGATAAAGTGTACATATTTCTCCATGTCAATAAACCTGATTGATCCATTCCTGAATCCTAAGTGAATGACCTAGTATATCCGACATCATTCTTCACTCCTAGTCAAAGTGAGACAAAACACAGAAGGAATGGGCTAACAATGTCCTGTGACAGTCAACAAATCCCAAGATGGTCTTGCAAGAATTTTTATCTTTCTCCTCTAACTCCGCAGCAAAGTCCAAACCTCCAGGGATCAGAAACTGACATTTTGTTGTCCCATCTTTAATATTCTTGCTATTTTTAACTAACTCTGTTCACTTACTTTATTAGCACATCCACATTACATCCGACTATTGCATCCTTGCGAACCACCCCGCACAACAAACAAATTCCAATGACAGACAAACCTCATGGATCTGCATTCCTCCCGTCCCCTAGCTCCTCAATAATTATTTTAAACACTAAGGTCAAAAACCGAAACCCTCACTTCTTCCAGCAGTTTTCGATCAGAGCATTAGAGATTACGATGCAACAAATCCTATTTAAAAGATTTAACCTCTTCTCTAACCAGGAAATTCCATGACAGAACCAACGCCAGCATATATATAGAGAGAGAAAGAGAGAGAGATGATATGGCAGTCCGAAGAGATATAGCTAGCCTATCAACAACCAAACAACTGATAGAAAGTGATGCAACCATACAAACATCAGGTGAAAATGTAAAGCCATGCAAAAACAGGGGATACTCAAGATTTAGGCCAGGACATGGACTCACTAAGTGGATTGACCTCTCCTCCATACCCCTGAACCCTGACAACCTCCTCAAATGCAACTGCAGCATCTCTTGGCACACCATACCAAGTCTTCCCAGCCCCCATGTGCAAGTAATTCAGGCTGTGCAAGTCATGGTCCTCGACATGCCAAGCGAACCAGCTAAACATCATAGCCACATAAACCATAGGTGAAGTGACTCCCGGTATCTCCTCCTTCATGAACCTCAGCAGCGACCCTTTCGACCTCGAGACACCTCTCATGTTCCAATTGGTCTCCCCGACAGTCACCATACCTTCCCCTGTCTCCCTCCCCTTCTTCGAACGTATAGGCGGAAAAGCCGAACCGGGTATGTCATTCGCATACTCCACGGGAAAGGGTTTGTCCACAGCCGCCTTCCAGTAAAGGGTCTCGATTTCGAGAGCCGAAGGAGACCCCTTCTTGTAAAATTTCCTCAAGTAAATCCTCTCGAAGTTCTTGGCCTTGGTCTCGAAATCTTGGAAAGTGTAGTTCTCCCCGCTCTGCCACACGGGCTTCTTGACAGGGCACGGCTTCCGAGGGCAGAACCCGATCTGCTGCTGCCGGGTAGTGAATGTGGGTGAGGATTTGGAATTAGCACGCTCGGAGCTCGAGGCGCGAGCAGCCAGAGAGCGGTTCAGATTGGTAATGGCGGATTTCTTCGGGCCGGGGGGCACAGGGGGCACAATCTTGCAGATACCGTACTTGGAGGCTTCCTTCTCAATCTTGAAAATGTAAGCTATCGGATCTTGAAATTCGGCGAGCGTGGGGTGGTACTCCGGGGCCAAAGGCAGATTCTTGAGCCATGAGAAGACCTCTTGGGACGGCTCTGTTGCTGCTGCCATAGAACAGGACCAGAAAAAGGGGGGTTTTTTCCTGCTGGCCCTCGGGATTCTTCCTTCCCCCCCTTTTATTCTCTGGTGGGTTTATCAGAGGAGACCTCCATTGCAGGCTAAACGCAAGAAAGCAAGGCCAGAGGAAGACGAAGAGCGATTTCAGATTCCACGCTACATATTCTGTGCATTTTTTCTCTGGGTTTTTATGCGTATTCCCCTGTTTTTTTTTATGCAGAGGAAAAAGAGAACGGTGAAAGCCGAGGGCAGAGGAGAGGCAGGGGTTAGAGTCTAGAGAAGAAACAAAGTGAGAGGGCAAAACTGGGGAAAGAGAGTGGAGAGAGTAGGAAGAGGTGAGTGGGGGTTTTATATTCAGTAGGCGACAGTGCTTTCCTCAAAATTATTACAGAATTTTTTTCCCAACTTTTTTCCCCTTTTTTTCTTAATTTTTTCTCGTTGACGAGAGCATCTTTTTCGTCATTTCTCGGCGGTTTCCGTTAAGGATAATCGGGCCATGTCCGGCGGGACGAAAATGGCGACCGTGGCTCTGCAAAGATTGAACCTTTAAGGCTTCGACTTGGAGTTGTACGTAGGCCCAAAAATGCCAAAAAAAAAGAAACGTCCGTGTTTTTACGGAATTGGTATTGCAGTTGGACGCCCCTGTCTTTTTGCAATTGAATTCTTCTGCAGCTTGTGTTGGGCTTTTCTTTGGATTAGAGATGGGTTGTATCAACGACGTGATCCATCGTTGGAGGAAAAACTTTGGTCGGTAAAAATCATTAGCTTAATATAATTTCGAGATATTTATCACGATTCGTAGTATAAAAGTTTGGTTGGGAGGTCCATGTTTGTATGGTGCGGTCCACAAATGACTTCTCTTTAGGACATTATAAAAATGCCGGACACATGGATCCGGATCACTGTGCGTTTTGGCAATGTCTTTGTCTATGACATCAGCTGCGAAATAAATAATACAATAATTATAAGGTGACAAAATCATTGTGCTTTCAAGAGAGGGCAGTAGAACCGGAGAACAACTGTTCCTGCAACTGCTGTTGACATTGTGACTATCGAATCTCACTTTACGGCTCGATTATGTGGCTGACAAAAGTTACCTCAGCCTCTTGAAACCAAATTTCAGATCCTCCATTTTTCAACACAAATCATGGCTTTGCTACTGTAATTGGGTGGGCATTTTTTTTTATCGGACAGCGAATCATGACACCCCAATGTGAAACTGATATGTGGGCAAGAAACAGTTCTGTAACAGGCCCAAGGCAACAAGAACAGCGTTTCAGAATTTGACAAGAGTAGACAGATGTCCAAACCAAAACGTGTTCGAATTCATCCACTATTGCAAGAAATCAGAAGCAGGCAATTCACCATTTCATTTCTCCAGCTTGCAGGAGTCCATTTTGCAAGCGAAGCATGACGGCATTTACATTTTCTTTCACATTTCATATGCAGCGATAGGTTGAACTAGCAGGCGAAAGTGCAGAATCTAGAAGAAACTTCAGTAAGACCAGTATGTTAACTATCTGAAAAGTTAGATGTAGAAGCAATTAGAGGCGACGCGAAACAACATGCAGATGGACATGGTTTTTTACAAGACCGATTTGCTATAAAGAAAACAATTTCAAAATTTATGGGACCAATTGTCCATTCAGTCACTAGATTGTAGAGGACAGTCAAGCAAAATGTACAATACATGATGCAACTCGATCTTGATAGATTACAAAATTATCAAATTAGCTGCATGAGGTAGTTTGGGTTTCAACTGCTCAGCCAGTTTTCTTGCAGCCTGTTCCTCCTCCATGGCAGTTCCTTCCGTTAAACAAGCATGAGGATCAACAACAATCTCCTCAAGCATTGTGGCCCTTCCAAGCAGATATGAGAGGATCTCCGAATCAACGGCATACCCCCTAAAACCACATATTTTCACCACCTTGAGATATTGATTCGGAGTTGCATTCACCTTTTTAGCATTCCTTCGTCTCCATGGTTCTGTCCATTCCAGCTGCAACAAAATTATAGCATATATGCCACATGCAATATGAGTCAGATCAAGCCTCGTGTATAACTTGAGAGAGCCAGCACAATACTATGCCAAAAAGAAACATTGTGATATTACAAGCACCTAATGCAACTAAGACTTAAATGGAATTCTTTGACCATTGTATAAACAATAGTTGTTTGGGAATTTCTTCCAGGATAGCCATTGTTGATGCTTACACCTTATTACCATTTCTTGCCATCGACTTGGCAGAGGAACAGCATACAGCTACGGGTAGAACATAATTCAGGTCTATATGGTTCGGCTTGGCAAATTCAATTGAAAAATCTTTCATCGAGTAAGAATTTCATCTAGCGTCAGCCATGAACCTTAGGGTCATAATGTGACATATTGAATGAGAAAACAAATTTTTGTGGCCCAACCACTTTATAAACCTCCTATAAACAACAAGTTCAGCTCCCCCAGATCAGCCAGGCCAGCACAATAAACTGAGAATTTGCAAATGTCTTAACAATTCATGCCTAAGAGTAGCAATTCCCTATTTCCTTCATAAAAGGTTACAAAAAGCAAGACTCAGCCAGTTGATGACATCGCCCATATTCCACAATTACTTGGGTATCAAACAGAGCTTTCTGTGTGTCACGCAATGACTGAGCAGCTACACAGTCTTGAAAACTAAGGAATGAAGATGGATTGACATGAATATTAATATTAAGCAATCTATTTAAAATAAAAATCTATAGATGCTTGTCGAAACATCAAATTGAGAAGCATGAAATACCAGGTGCAAACATTATATCACTGCAGTAGTAGTTATCGCTAGAAAATGCAGTATATAAAAGAAGTACTGGTCTTGATGAGACACTAGGAAAAGTGATAGAATCAGAAACAATCATTGATATAACCACAGTGAATTAGATATCTGGGGCCATTACTGAAGCCCATATATATAGACTATTATCTAGGAAAAGGGGAAACAAACTGCAGAGATGCAATATGAAGCAGCACCTACGTAGCATCGACAAAATGAAATATCTACCTCAAGTTCAAAATAACGCAAGAATGGTGCTGCCTCTATAAGAGGAGTTAAACCAAGGAGGCTTGCCGTATCAGATGTGCGAACTCTCCATGTGAGATGCCCAAGATTAAATAACACTGGAAACTGTGGTATCTCTAGACCATCCTGAAGGATCAGCACATTACAATTATCAAGAATGTAAAGAACTTTGAAGCAAGATCTGAACAGGAACCACCAAAACCACCTTGAAAAGATTCATGTGTAAGTGAAGAGCTTCCAGTTGATGCAAAGAGCTCCAAAAAGGATGTAGATAAATACTAATAGGATCATAAAGAGCACCAAGATAAGCACTAGTTAGCAGAGGAACATTCTCGATGAGCACTTGTGGTGCTCCTTTTGTTTCATTGTGGTAACCAAGAGATACCAGATTTGGCGCAGAAACTTCAAAGTTTCTCAAGTTATTAGAATATATAAACAAGTGCTTCAGAGAAAGAGAGGAGCCTGAAACTTTTATATTCGAAAGAAGCTCCGAGCCTACTATAACCAACCGCTCAAGAAAAGGACAACTGCTGAGGATGCACTCCAAAATCTCATCCGTAACATTAACGAACTTCAGGCGCAGAGACCTCAGGCAAGAGAAGTCAAAACGGCATCCGGCGCTTGGAAAAATGAACTTGCTGGGGAATGTGTACCATGTAGAATGGTTCCCTTTGAGAAAGGGTGAAAAGTCCAGCTCCAAATTCTGAACTCTCTTTGCCAACGCTGCTGCGACCCACTCATCTACATAACGCCTTGAGCGATTATTCAAATCGAAACACACCCTAAGCTCACGAATACTCAAACCTTGATGCGAGTCCAACACCCGATTTACCCATCCAATGAACTTGAACCTTTCCACTCTCAAAGATTTCGTGTTATCCAAGATGCCGTGCTTTGTCTTCAAATCTTCGAAATCCAAGCTACCCGTTGTGTAAGTCCACAACTTTTTCCATCTCCGAGAAAGAACGCTAGTCTTCACAGCTTCCTTCAAGGTCAAAAGGGACAAAATGGAGACAAGAATTTCACGCGGCAGTTCGCCGATCACGTCCTCCTCCGAATCCTTGTTCCTCTCCTCATGCTAACGAATCCAATGCAATAGGGAAAAAAAAAATCCCAAAAAACCAAACAAGCGCTCATCAGAACACCAAAACACTAAATCACGACCTCCCAAAAAACAAAATAAACACAACCATAAGAGCAGACAGGTGGACATAACATCATCTGTTTTTAACGTTTGAAGCCGCTGATCCATACGGACAACGAGCGCAAGCGCAGGCGCAGCTAGAAACGAAGAGTAGCAGTAATCCGAAGCAATTCCGAGATTAAGCTTCTTTCAAGAAAAGCGCAGGACAAGAAACTGTGAACTCCATCACGAGAAGTGAGTCGACATCTCCGGCACTACGTCTGCAAATTTCGGAGCGACGATGCGATCGGAAAAACAGACAACCGATTCACCTTCGAGGAAGCACGTTCCGCGGTAACGGCGGGTGGGCGAAACTCTCCGTCGCCGCCGTCCATGATCACCGAGGACTCGCTCCGAGATGACGATCAGGAGCCGGAGCGTCTCGAGAAACGACGACGGAGACGTTGAGAAGTGGCCGGAGAAGGTGCGGGCGAACGGAAATCATCTCGAACGAACGAAGAGCTTTTGATCCTGATGCGATTGAGATGGACACTGGAATGGAGAGAGTTCCGAGATGATGATTATCGTCAATTGACCAGAGCGGAGCTCGCTCTCGCAACGAGTCGAACGAAACGGCCTGCCGTCCTCGTCGTTTTGTAGTTCGAGCGGGGCCCCTCAGGCGGTGCGCCGCCGCCGTCGCCTTGGAGTTCGATGGGCCAGTGAATTATGGGCTGGGCCGACCTGATCGCAGCTTTCTGATTCTTTAGTCAATAAGGGAACAATGACACAAAGGCGTGTCTAAGAACTTTTCGTTCCTGTAACAATTTCTTATCGAAATTATTCTTTTTTATTTTATTCCCGAAAATAATTTCTAAAGATTTTAAGCCCTTTGATAACTATCCAAATTTTCTCGATTCTGAAATAGAATTATGTTTGATACGTCTTTCAAAATTTCTACTCCAAATCATTTTTTTTTTTTGTTAATACCTTCAAAAACCCCAAACCAGTACACATGCGACAAATTTACCGCCAAACTATTTTTTTGACCATGAAAAACCCTAAACTGGTATACCTGTGACAAATTTACCCCGACTAACTATAAAAAACCCTAAACCGATACATTTATGACAAATTTACCCCAAACTAATTTATTCGATCGTAAAAAATCCCAAAATGATACACCTATGACAAATATACCTTCCGTTAAATTGAATTAATACCACAAAAAAATCACAAAAATTGTAAATTGTGACAAACGAAATGTAAAATTCTAAATTTGTATACCGTACCAACCTGTCACGTGTCATTTAACTTAATAATTTAACCGTAAAATTTAACAAAAACTAACAGAGGGTAAATTTGTCACAAGTATACCAATTTGGGGTTTTTGATGATTAAAAAAATAGTTTAGGATAAATTTGTCACATGTGTATCGGTTTGAGGTTTTTCAAAATATTTACCCTCTTTTTTAATTTTTAAATAATTTAATTATTTTTTTCCTTTTTTCTTTTTTCTTTTTTTTCCTTTCTCTCTCCTATTATTCTTCTTCAAGTGGCCAATTGCCGGTCGGCAATCGGCCAAACGAGGGCCGGCAACCTCACCGAAGCATCGCCGGCCCTTGGCAAAGCCAGCCCTTATTGGTTGAGCCTCACCGGTTGCTAGGCGAGCCTCGCCAGGGCTGGGCAAGGCCCACCTAGCCACTAGCCTCGCCTGATCGCGAGGCTCGTCCAACCTCAGCGAGCCTTGGCAATGGCTAGGCTTGCCTCTAGCGAGCTTGTTGGATCGGTCGCCGACGATCGCACGTGGGCGGACGAGACCACGGCGATGGCAATAAATGAAGAAGAAGAAGATAAAATATGAGCTCGATTTTAGAATTGTTCCTAAGAACAAGAATAATTTTTTTTTTATTCTTGATTATGTTCCAAATCTAGTTCCGGGAACAAAAAAATATAAATTTATTTTCGAGAATAAAAATTTTACCAAACACGATTATGTTCCAAAATTACTCCCGAGAACAAAATAATAAAATTTGACACTATTTGACTGGTTACCAAACATGCCAAAAGTCTCTCGACTTTAACTCAATATTGCTTAACGTGGTCCCTAAATTTTAATCCATCATACAACATGATCCTCTAACTTTTTATTTGTAATCTTATATATATATATATATATATATATATATATATATAGATATTTAATTTAGTTTTTTGGACTATAAAAAAATATTTTGTATTGTTCCCGATCTTGAATTAGTGTAAGGATTATATTGAACATTTTCATATAAATCGTAGACTATATCGAACAAGTAATTGAAGTCCATAAACCACACTAAAAAATTTAAAAGTCCATGAACAACATTGCACCTTAAGCCAAAATTCGAAAACTATACGTGTCATGGTCCCAAAATAACAATGATCAATTTCTTTATCACCATATCATACTCGATAAAGCAAGAGGAAATTATAGAAATGGTCCTTAGAGTTTAGCTCATTGTATAATATCATCTCTACAATTTTAATTTATTCAATGTGGTCCCTAAATTATTTATAAATGGTCAATGTAATATTTCCATTTGCTCAAACGACCAATTAAATGTTTTTCGATGACATGAATTACTATATAATGAGTTGTACTTCTAAGAATGATAAATCAACACATTTATCTTTTTATTTAGAAGAAAATTTAGAGCATTAACACATATAACATTGATCTAATGATGTAAATTATTATATCCCAATTTAAGTTGGATATTCTACTTTGATAATCCAAGCGTTTTTTTTAAAAAGATTTGCAACTATTATTTGAATTAACGGAGGTACAGTATTTAACATTTACTAACAATTCAAGAACCAGAGTGAACGAATCAAAAGTCTGAAGACATCATTGCACATCGAACATAAATCCAAGTACCATGTCATTTTTTTCTTATAGAAATGTCCTCAGCATCGACAAAGACCATTCAGTGAAAGACTACATGACGCCGGAATGCGCAGTGCGCACTCGGAAACTATGTGTGGTTCTCTGGTGGATTAACTTCCAAACGGACGGACACCAAGAACCGTTGAAACCAAAAGAAGTGAAACTGATCCTGCACAGCTGAGAAATGGCGATCGCCACCACGCTCTCTTCTTCAACCTCGTCGCTGCTCGTCTCGCCCGCCAACCCTTCGCCTTCGACCAATGCCCGTCTCGCGCTCCCCCTAGTCCCCCGCCCTCGCTCAAGTTCGCGTTCGCGCGCCAGAGCAGCAAGCATTCGCCTGCCGAGACCGCGGAGGCTGGCCGCCACCGCCACCGCAGACGCTCGCGGGAGAACGAGCGGCGTCGCTCGCTCTGCTGCTGCGTCGCCGCCCTCGCCCGCTTCGCCTCTGCCGTCGGCTCTTCTCTTCGACTGCGACGGAGTGCTCGTGGACACCGAGAAGGACGGCCACCGGATATCCTTCAACGATACTTTCCAAGAAGTAACATTCCCCGCGTCCCCTGCTTTTTACCTTCGCACTTCTTCCTTGTGGTTATTGCTTTGGTATTGGTTCGTTCGTTGGCGTGGAATGGGATGGCCTCGGCATTGTCAGAAAGTCTATAGCTTCTTTCCACAATTAGACCGGAGACTTCGTGGTGTTAAAAGATGTTAAAAGCATGAGGAACGCAAGCTAGCTTTCTTTGTAATTGGGAAATTTGATGAGTTCCCTTCATTCGATTCGTTCAAGAGATTCAACCGGACTTTTTTAGCGAAGTCAGATTGGTGGGCTCAGCATCTTTTGCTCTGAAGTTGAGCGTTTGCTTATAATTTCTTTTCCCGAAGTTTTTCGAGAAGCTTTAATCTTCAGAGAGAAATCAATCAAGACACCAGGTCGTGTTTTCATATTTCTTGTAAAAACTTTTCATGAACGAACCAATACCTTCTAGTGGGATGTGAAAACTGTGGTGTTTTGCTGTAATGTAGATTAGGTGGTTCTTGATGGGAACAGAGGAGGTAATTCTTTGAAATTTTAATTTGCACCTTGTAACTATGGCTCAATGATTTACATGCATGAACGCTAACAGCCGGTTGATCATAATTTTCTCAGAAAGAATTGGGCGTCACCTGGGATGTAGATTTGTATGGAGAACTTTTGAAAATTGGTGGAGGAAAAGAAAGGTATCTTGTCATTAATTTCCGTGCATTCTGGAGTTAAATTGTGTACGCCTGTATAGATTCATTGAAGAAATTCTCTAAATTTGAGAAGAATACGGTCAACATAGCCATTCAAGCTCGAGAGGGGAAGAATGTTAAACTGATATTTAACTAGACATATGTTTGCAGGATGACAGCGTATTTCAATAAGACAGGATGGCCTGAAAAAGCCCCAAAGAGTGAAGAGGAGAGGAAGGAATTCATTGCTTCTCTTCACAAGCGAAAGACAGAGTTGTTCATGGCCCTTATTGAAAAGAAATTGCTGCCCCTTCGGCCCGGTGTTGCAAAGTTCGTTGTCATGACCCCTTTTCAATTTCTCAACTTTTATGCTTTCGCCAGAAAAAATAAAAAAAAGAAAAAGTCTAATTTTATGCCAGTTCTTCTGCTTGCACAGTTTTTGCTCTTTTAATTTGTTGAGGTCATCTCCCATCTGTTTCACCTTCTGACCAGACTGGTTTCACTATTATTACTTCCACAGTGATGGAAAATGAATAGTTACAACGTCTCTCTATTTGGATGCCCTATGGATCTAAGAATTGCAATAAACAATTTATAAGACTTGAAAGATGAACTTCCGTTAGC
Organism: Eucalyptus guilfoylei; assembly: GCA_016097605.1. Taxonomy (NCBI): domain Eukaryota; kingdom Viridiplantae; phylum Streptophyta; class Magnoliopsida; order Myrtales; family Myrtaceae; genus Eucalyptus; species Eucalyptus guilfoylei. The sequence goes on from CM027861.1 coordinate 40,121,303, forward strand.
ATTTTTTTTTTTTTTAACTGTAGTTTATCCTGGCCTAAAGTTCAGATGTTAAGCACACCTCTGTTAGTTTCTGGAATCCTATTCTTGTGCAAGATCCCATCGGTGGACAATGACTACAGATATGTGCTCTTTTGTCGGCAATTGTAAATTTGATGCAAAAGATTAATTAGCATCCACAAAATGTCTAAATCCACTGTAAGAATGTGTATACTTCCAATGCACTTCTTTAGAACCTGATAAGCATGACTTCAAATATATAGATTCTCCAGATGTCACACTGCTGAGAGACTCACAATTGCGCAGGCTCATTGATCAAGCTCTAGCAAAAGGAGTACAAGTTGCTGTCTGCAGTACCTCGAATGAGAAGGCGGTATGCTTCAGCAGGTTCTACAAAATTAATATTTTGTGCAGTGCCGATAATGTTTCACGTGCATTAAACTTGCTAATGGCACTTCTCAATGGAGGATGAAATGAAGTCTTCCAGTTTTTTATCTCTGTAAATTTGGTATGCTGATTATTCAAAACTTTGGTTCAGAGTCTCAAGAAAATGAATTTGAGCCAGTACAAATTCTTCTTGTATGAGCTTTCTATAAATAAAAGAACAAAAATCGCATTTATGGCTTTCAGATAGAGGGTTCAACTTCAATTTTGGCTTCATTTGTGGAAAAAGCTGCAATTTATTGATTTATATTATGTGAAGGTATTGATTTTCAAGTCAAGTTCTCTTGTGGACACTAAGTCATGCCATGTTTTCAGGTCTCTGCAATAGTTTCATGCTTGCTTGGGCCTGAGAGAGCAGAAAAAATCAAGATATTTGCTGGAGACGTGGTTCCACGTAAAAAGCCAGATCCTGTAATTATCTCCTTTGCTTAATCTATATGAAGGTGTTATGTAGAGTGTAGTGCTTGATGGGATAATCTTATTATGGTCTTATCTTCTCATCATTGTAGTAAGTGATCAGAGATTTGCCAAGTGTCATATTGGTGAAATAACCTCAATAAGTCAGTAATGGAAATAGGATTCATCCTGCACCCAAAAATTCAGATTTATCAGTTGACATACTGCTAACCTTAACTATCTTGTGTAGTCAATTTTCCTTGCCCAATTAATTTGTTTAATATATGCATGTCCTTGGTCACTCATCGATTTTAATTCTTCAACAGGCCATCTATCTGTTGGCTGCCAGCACCTTGAGTGTTGATCCTTCAAGGTAATATACCCACCATTGGCTCTGTCTCTTCTAAACTATGAGGTCAAGCACATGCTGCCAGCAGCTCCCTTTAACGCCCTTATCCATATTTTATTTCGTTCAGTTAAAATATGTTTCATCAACTATCTTAGATTCATCTCATGGTACCATGATGTTTATTGCGTAATGTTGGAGTTCTGCAGTTGTGTTGTGGTTGAGGACAGCGCCATAGGCCTCGCAGCAGCCAAAGCTGCTGGAATGAAGTGCATCGTGACAAAGAGCGGGTAACTACAGTTACTTCACCATCTAGCTGGTGCTATTTAACCCATAATTTCCTTTATCGCTAATTTGACGGGGAACTTCGGTTGGTTTCAGTTACACAGCTGAGGAGGACTTTGTAAATGCTGATGCAGTCTTTGATTGCATCGGAGATCCTCCAGAGGAACGCTTTGATCTTACATTCTGTGGAAGCCTTCTTGAGAAGCAGTACGTTAGCTAGTCAACTTGCTTCTCGGTCCTTTGGCCAATTCTTTTAGTTTTCTTTTATGTACTCTCGACTATTTTCTCGAGATCCATGACGGTAGAGTTATAAATCTAAAACGAAGCACGGACAAGAAGTCCTTGAAATGTACAGGACTTCAATTTTTATTGCCCTTTGTTTAATCTCCCCACGATAAGTTTGATTCCAAAAGATACGAATACTTAAAAACTGCCGGACTCCAGCATTCTGAATATTTTGACGTGCTTCTATTGGTGTGACAAGGTTGGCTCCTCGGCTAATGTCTGACCTAATTGCTTACACTGCATTCCCAGTAATTAGTACCGGACGTATGGGCAAAGACATCCTTTAATTACGGGGCCTGCGGAAATTTTAACTGGCTACCAAGGCATTCTTTAGAGAGAAAGAATTATCAGAGTAATGTTAGAAAAGTCAACACTAATCACTAAATCAATCTATTAAATGATTTGGAAGCCTTCAATTTATTGTTATATATGACCCGTCGATTGCCGTCTCTCATATTATCAAGACCAATTTTTCAAAAGCGTTTGAAATTATCGAGCATTTATCATTGTGAGCATTTATCATTGTAAGACAGTTGGCAATGACTAAAAACAAAGTTGGTGTTCGCGCATACCGTAGTCCAATAACTAGTGGCGCTGATTGCGTGATCTATCTAATCAAGTCCTTCGAAATGACTCCACCGGTATACCCAAGGCAGACCATGTCCTACAAGCATTACCGCCATAAACAAACTCGCAGACCATGTCCTACAAGCTTGACTTGGCCAATCAGCCAACCTGTCCCAGCCCAGGAACGTTGCTAACATTGTAACCTTTGAGGCCACCATCAATCACGCAGACAGCCTCGTAGATGCAGAGTCACATCCACCCACGGACAGTCGAGCAGAAACTTGTCAACTGAGAGACTAGTGCACGTCCACCGTGATCAGAGATACGAAAGTCGCCACTTCCGTTCACATCTAAGACGGCAATTGACCAATAGCATAGGGGAAGTGAAGCCATTCTTGAAAATGCATTCTATTGTGGAGGCAACTTGCAGTCTCGCGGTACCCCAAAAATAAAGAAAAGGGCCAAAGAACAACACCGGAAAACAAGCTGAATCGCATCAAAGAATTCTTATCTTGCTATCATACTGCATACGACAAATACGATGCACCATGAGCCTAAAGCTGGATAAGCAACTAAATTTATACATCAGCTGATCTCCGTCGCCAAACTACAAGGAAATAGGGAAAAAAAAGGAATCGAGATGAACTGAAATAGCCCGCATCTAATCAGTCTTCTGAAGCACTTGAAAAGCATAAGTCGTTACATGACGTGACAGGCTACAACATACTCGAGGAGACAGAAATACATGTTTCCCTCTCAAGTAGCCGCAACTGAAGCGGGTGATGAGGATGGCTCGAATGAAGATGGGAGCCATCCCTTCTGATTAGCATACTCCACATAGAAAGAGAATTTCTCTCTTGCATTCGGGATGTCAAGAGCCAAATCATCCATTCCATCCTTGATCCGGGTGAAACCTTTTGTCATCTGATTGATGGTGATGAGCCCCTCATTGTAACATTCTTGCAGCAGATCCAGCATCCTGTCGTTCTTCTTCTCCATGGCCATTACCAATGCCTTCTTCACGACTTCATGATTGAAGAAGGGCATTCCCAAATCACGAATGCACTGGCAAGCCTCTTTTACCACCCCACCACTCTCGTATTCCTCCAGGAGCTTTTGAATTTTGTCCTTCGCATCCTCAACAGCCCACCCGGTTCCACCTCCCCAGCACCTAAGAATCCTCTCGCCAGCATGACGGGCAGCGATGAGCGATCGAGCCACGCGCACGGTTTCGCTCCCACTGCAACTAGGAGGCAACCTGCTTCCAATTTCTTCTAGATTCACGGGGCCAACACATCATCAATAACAGCCCTAGCCAAAAATAAAGCAAGCTCATTTGAAGCATCTAGAATGTCGAGAGCCGTGTCCTCTGCCGATTCCAAAAGCAGCACAAACCCATTTACAATGTCCTCAGTTGAAAAAATCTCAATATGGAGGGCAGACAGCAGGATAGATGCCATCTCTTTCTCTCTATTCTTCCTGTCCATAGCAAGGGTGATGAGCCTCTTCAAAAATATGGGGTTGAACGCAGGTGCTCCAAGATCTTCCAAGCTCCGAATGAGTTCGGGAATGTCATCAGAAAGAAAATATTCATGAATTATAGTTACAACTTCCTTCTTATACCGCCTTAACTTTTCATCTTCAATTTGTACATCTCCATTATCCGGTGACTTCAAAAATGAAGCATCAAGCCATCCTTCAGAGACAACCTTGGGAACCAGTGACTGGAACAGGGACTTTGCAGATGGAACGTCCAGAGCAAGGTCATCGAGACTCTCAGCCAAACGGGCAAACCCCTTAGCCATTTGACTAGAACTTATTAAGCCTTCCTCAGAGGCTTCCTTCAGCAACTTCATTATCAAGGGTTCAGTTGCTCGTGTCTCTATTGCAAGAACCAAAGCCCTTTTCACCACCTCATGATGGAAAAAAGCAACACCCAACTCCCTGGTGCACCTGCATGCCTCAAAAGCGTCTCCGGTCTCCACATACTCCCTTAGTAGATCATCTATCTTCTTTTTCACCTCTTCAACAGTTATGTGTGTACTACCACCCCATCTCCTCTCCAAAAGTTCTGCATGGTGTGGGGCTGAGAGATAACTCTTTTCAGCAGTCTGAATAACCTGGAAACCTTTAGAAGATTCTGGCAGTGTTTTCTTAGCCCTTGTAAGGAAGGCTGGGGGAAGAATCTCGTCAACTACAGCCCGTGCTAGGAACAATGCAATCACATCAACAGCATCCAATATATCAACAGAGAGATCGTCAGCTGACTCAAGAAGCAAGACAAACCCATCTCTGATTTGTGGCGGGCTGATGACATCAGCATACAAGGCAGAGAGCAGAACCGAGGCCATTTCTTTCTGCTTATCATGGCGATCCATGGCCATGGAAACTAGCCGTTTGATGAAGTACGGGTGATATTCACTTGAGCCCAGTTCCCTGAGATCAGAAGATGCCACGTCCACATCACCAGTGCTAAAGTATTCCTCTACAATAGAAACAACAGCTTTCTTGTATTCATCCAAGGGGTCTGAGACTGTGGAACCAACGAGTTGATATGGCTCCTGTAGAAACAAATAGTAGAAGCAACACAATCAACACTTGTCACCAAGTACTTGTCAATAAAAGAGCTTACCTCCAGCACACAGGTAGAGGAGTGATAAATGCCAATTAAAGGTGGAAAACAGCCATTACCTCACCACTGTCATAGTTGGGATCATTTCTATCAAGATGTGATCCACCATCAGTGTCAAGCAATTTTCCCCAAGTTCCCTTCCCCCCACCTCCATCTGTTTCCAATATACAAGTAATAGCACATGCACATAAAAAAGAAAAGATTGCTCAATTAGCGGTTTCAGACCATAAGCAGTAGATTATAACTGCTGCATCCAGAGAACTAACCTAAATTGAACTACTCTCCTTTGTAGCATAATTACATAATCAAGAAAGATAGATACACGTCCAATAAATACGCACCAAAAATATAAACATGACAAGCCTATGGCCACATGCGATTAGGTGGGAAACCTTAGTTCATTCCAACTCTAATAAGCAGATTTCCAAATGCAGCTCTTGGGGTTGCTGCAGTAGAGCTACTGGAAATAGAAGAACATCAGAGCTACTCACACGATCAGTCTAAACAAAAAGCCCAACTCCGAATTGTAAGATATTAAATCAAAGGCCTCCTAACCACCCATACTGCAGCCAAAAACCGGAAGATGACCCGAAACCACAACTCCAACGGTTCCAAAACTAGATGATACTTTTGGCAATGCATTTTTAAAATCCACGATACAAAAATATAGGAAAAGAGGAATAATGGTCATGGCTTCCCTTGATCATCTATTATATATATAGTTCACAAACAGAAAAAGGATTAACTACTGCACTTCGCAAAAGATCAACTAATTAGTCTCAGGCAGGAAACGGAAATAAACTCTCATAGAGAGGATCACGACGACTTCATAGGAGTTCAAATGATCAGATAAACTTTGACCTAGACATGTGTTTTACCCCGAAAACATCCACAGTATGCAAAAACAGGAGGAACTAAAAATGTAGAGTGGTAGCAGCAAGCGCTTCTAATGACGAGAATACAATGAGACGATCACAAGACCCAAGACAAACAGAACCGAACATCCAAATCCTTCTCAACAGAAACATTACTCGAGCATAATTAGAGAGCACCAAATTTACCTTTCTTGACCCGTATAAGCTTCCCAGAGTGCGACCTCCGCACGTGCCTCACGGCGATTCCAGCCGTGGGCGCCTTGCCCGCGGCCGGAACCTTTAACGGATGTTCAGCGAGGAGCGTTTTAGGCGATTTGGGAGAGGACGACAGAACCTCCGCCTGCGTCGCTAATTTAAGCGTCTCCCTCTGCTCATTCGTCAGAAACCCCTCGTTCGACGCCATCTGCGCAGCAGCCCACTCCTAAACCAGACAAAACGACAATCAAAAGCTAAACCACCAACAGCAGCCTAACCATCGCCATCTACCATCATCATCCCACTCGATCTAACCACACGCGAACCGCGGGGCTCGCCGCGCATTCAGAAAACGAATCTAAGGCCTCAAGTACAGGACGAAGCGCGATGAACGGGAGATAGAGCCAATCTGAGCCGCGAGTTCCAATCGGCAGCATTTGAGCAAAAAAAAAAAAAAAAAAACACTAATAATACCACAACATTCACGAGACCGATAGAAGTGCCAGCACCGCGAAACAAGAACCGTAAAATAACAGAACCGAGATTCAACCTGAACGATTGCACCGGCGAGGCGGACGGAACCGAGGCGGGTCCGATTCCTCTGCGCTTGGCCCGGACGATGAATCTCGAGCCGAGACAGAGAGAGAGAGAGAGAGCAGCCGCAGCAGCAGCAGCGCAGGGATTGGATCTCCAATCGAACAGAGAGAGAAAGAAGAGAGAGAAAGCAAACTCCGGCCGGCGAGACGAAGCCGCGCACGCAACGGAACACCGCGCTCCTTCCCCGCCGCAGAAGAAGAGAAGTCCGATACGCAAACCCTAGATCAAAAACCTCGTCCCGTCCCGTCCCGTCCCGTCTTGTCCCCTGGAAGAGAAAAAAAAAAAATTTGTGGATCCGATTCCTTCTTTCCTTTTTCCCCCCTTTTTGGTTTTTTATTTCCTTCTTCTTCTCCCCGCGTGTCGCGTGTCCGCGTCGCAATCGGTTGGAGATGGAGAGAGAAATGGATGAGAATGGAGCGAAAAAGCCGACGGAGAAAGAGGAGAGAGGGGGGAAGATAGGGCGAGCGGAAGAGGAGGTTTATATAGGGAGGCTACCCCTGCGGTTACGGCTGCACGTCACCGAGGAGGTTTCCCGGCCTCCACGTGGCACCGTCGCTACTGGAAAGCCCGGTCGTTGAGGGGCCCAGGCCCCGCGGCCGCTGCCGCCACCTGGGGCCTCCTCAGCCGCTCTAGGGTTTTCCTCTCCCGGGGTCCCCATTTTTTACGAAAATGCCACTGAATCGTGCCTCTAGAATTTGGCATCTGCTTAGTTTTTTCTTTTCTTTTTTTTTTTTTTTTCCTAACTGGTCGGCTAAGGAATATGGATTGATACGCTGGCGTGGCGAGATAAAATATAAAACTATTTTTGGATGGTGGGGGGAATAGAAAGAATTCCCCCTTTTTTTTTTTTTTTGGTTCTTTTAAAGATTCCATGCGCTTGGGAAATGGACAGGAGAGAACAAATAGGTTAGGTTTTTGTCTCTTGCTGATGATGATAAGGAGATCAGATCAGACCGACGTGCCTACACTGTAGCTGTCAACTTAGCTGTTAGTCAAGTGACTAGAAGAAAGAGGGTCCCAAGGAAAAAGTGAGGGGGGCGGCGGGCGTCGGCAATCGATGAGGTCGATCGATGAGCTCGTTGCGCTCGAGTGTTCGATGAGTATCGAGTAAGATTTTACCTTAAATAATTGATTCTCTGAGCATGCTCGAGACGACAAATGTCGGAAAGTGGACCTGGATTTGCATCATCAATCATCGATTCATCGATTCATCATCATGTGTGTGTTTTAATCCGAGGAATGGGCCGTGGAAATTTCAGAAGATTTTTTCACTTCAATTTGCCAGGGGCCCAATGCATACATAGAACATGTCTTTATCTTTGCAATGCTAGTGCAAGCAGGAAAGAGAGCCCAAAATCCGTTCTCTGCCTACCCAACTGGGCTTAGAAGCCAGTTTAGAGAAGCCAGTGGACAAATTGAGGATACAAAAACAGAGCCGCCCAACATGCAGTTGACCTTCCATACAGAGAGAAAGAACTGCCATTGGCTCCAGGCTACCATTCAAGAGCAATTTGGTGTTGTGTACTTCGGAGAAATCGGGTATATTTCCGGCTTATCAATGTTCTCCGATGGGTATCGGTTCTTCGCCCTATCTCTGTACAGCATAACTACTTGGCAGCGCCGCAGGGAAGCACCCACTCGACGAAGTGAGCGCGTTGTCTATCATGCCTCCTTTCGCATGCCTGCAACATTCGCACGGTTTGTTCTGATCAAGACCAAACTCAAAGCAACTTGTACAAGACTGTAACTAGGAAAACAAAAAGTTGGTCAGTGTTGGAGAAGGCTTCGTCCAAAAAGTGAGGGGCATCAACAAAGGGGTCCTCTTCATGTCGTAGTTATGTGATGCAGTAATGAGTCATTCAACAGAAAACAAGCACATAGTCAAATCTTTAAGGGAGATGATTCCAAATGAGTAAAATGCATAGGTATAAGCCAAAAAGGAGAGACATGAAATAGAAACATTAACAGGACATTCGACCCATTTTACTAAGTTTACATTCTCTATCCACTGCAAAAAATAAGAGTTGTAGATCTTCTCGGGGCTTACCTTCCTAAGTGGCAATATTGGGGTTCGCCAACAAAGAACATCCGGACTTTCCCTTATTCTGCAAAAACAGAGATTCAGCAGCAACTATGTAAGAGCATGTTGAGATAAATAGTGTCATTTTCCATGAACACAAACAAAGCAGTCGAACATGCACGCTACAGAATCATCTCAACGACCATTCCACTTTAATGCCTAATGCACGTCATTACTGGACATACATTTACTTTAACATTATGGCAGACAAAGCATTGACCAAAGTAATCCACACATTCTGGCAAACAACCATCCTGAGATGTGACAGAAAATAAGAATGTAAAGCCACTCACGTATCAGCGTCCCTGGAGACGCTCGTATAAGCGTCGGTACGGCAGAAAAGAAATTGTTCGTCTGCAAAGCTCAACGTCTCTGTAGACGTTTTCCCAGGGATTGACAAACCAAGCTTCTTTTCCTCAGGCATATCGTGGCAGATCATGTGTCGAGTGTCAGGCACATTTGACGTCTTCTGAGCCTTCATAACACGGGGTAAACAGTTTGACTGAACTTCTGGCTCTCGGCCGGAGATTACACGATGTCTACAGCAGATCACCTCTCTTCCTGAACAATCAGACTCTGGATCCGGCAGATGGCCCTCCAGGTCGTGTGATGACCTCCGGGACATGTCTGTACCAATACTTAGAAAGTTTCCATCGGCATTTCTTAAAGTGCTTACTGCTCCAATTCGGTGATCAGATACATGCAGCATTGGAGATCTGCAATCAGAAGGGCAGGCTAGATTTGCTTTTGCCCTAGTTGTGTACTTGTCACAGGTAGAGTCAGAATAATCAGAATCACTTCCTTGTTCAACAATTGTCCGTGTTTTCTGCAGCATTCTGCGGGAGCAGCTGAACAAACTAAAAGATGGCCTTTTCACTTTTACACGCTGTGATTCCGCTGCACAAGGTACATAATTTATTCTAATCTCTACATTACGGCCAAGGATGGACTGAAGTGAACTGGCAATCAATTTCCATGATTTCTCAGCCCTTGTCACATAGTCAGGATGACTGAAGTGCAAATTAGCAACTGCAATACCTGAGATGTCGAACATGTCCAGTCATCACATATTACAGTGAATAAAAAACCTAATACAGATTGATGAAAGAAAAGTAGAAGAATAAAATGATCCAGAAGAGTTCAGAGCTTGGATTCACATGAGCTCAAGCTGGAGGCAACCAAAGATGCATTGCCACAAATTACCGTGTTACGGTGGACACCTAATGGCCAAATTAGCAAGATGACACAAAGTGACATGCAGATTGAACACTGAAAAGAATTTAAGCAACAAAGGCAAGTTGACCACAATGCAGAACACTCAAAAAAAAAAAAAAAACTGCAAATATTTCCACAAATAATGACATAAGAGGTGTCATCATGGTACCCATTTGGTTTGAGTCACCATTTGAATAATGGCATAAGTGGATCATTTTGAATATGTGGGCACGGGCTCTATCTGCGTCCAGTTAATAAAGGCAGCAACATAGAGCTCAAGGCATAATCATGCTGGGGTCAGGCACACTAAATCAGAATAGAGGCATCTTGAGTAAAGTGTATATAAAAGCCAAAGTTTCTCAATGACAGCTTATCATATCAAGAGATAATAGTTTCAGAATCACCAGTTTCTCTCATAACACTGTTGTACTGACCCACTTACTTGAGTCTATCAAAGATAGGAAGCATGTGTACCTTGATCCAAATGAAGAGAGGACATACTTCCATGTTTCATCAGAAAATTCTTCAAAGCCTTTGACTGACATAGTTCCATAGCCCTTTTCCAGGTAGAATCCAGCCTTTCCCTGTAGTTTACCTGTGCATCCAATATACACGATTCGCCGCAATCACATGAACAATGGATGAAATGCTTCTTGCTCTCTTCTGTAGAGGGTCTGCTGCAACAGTCGCCATCTATATCTGAACAATAATTAGTCTCAAATGAATTAACTACATTCACCCTATTAAAAACTTCCTCCAGCTTATATCAACAAAGACTTCTGTTATAAAGCTGTGACTGAACTAAGCCACTCACCCTTCTCCATGTTCCGTGGACAACATTTCGAATCACGTTCATCCAAAGAGGAAGAATCTGCAGAACTTAGTTGTAGCAGCGCCACTGTGAGCCACGTTGTTTGATTCTTTGACATCCTCAATTGCTTCTCAGTTTCGGAAAGTAACTTCAAAGCATGACTCAATTTACGCAAGTCAGCATCCGCTAGAAGAAGAAACCAGTTCCAGTCAGAAGACAGCATTTCAAGGTGATCAGCATCCACTCTATTGTTCAAAGTTTAATACACGGCAAATCAGAAGGTGCAGGAGAGGTCCTCTAACATGAACAAAGTGATAGCAATTCTGCCTGAAACTAATTAAGCAAGCATCATGCCAGTCCACCAACCCACGCTATGTTATCTGAAAAATACGTCCATTAACATGCACTAAGATACATTGCTGCATTCTGCAAGCTCATTTGATCTGCAAGAGAGACCAGATGGAGACCAGACGGACATGCAGAATGTGGCAGTGTAATAATAGTGAAAGTAAAAAATAAGACAGCATGAAACATCATTAGGAAATATCCACTTATAATGATGAGCCAAAAGGAAAAGGACCAGGGGTTGATTCTTTAATTGCACTAAATGACAATAAATGAAGGATGTGATGAATAAACGCAAAGCCCTGCTGCTGACACGTTTAATTCAATCGAGGAAAGTTTGAGTTGGCAAAGGCTTTCAAATGAAGTCGATTGCCTTCAAAATACTTGACATACTCAAAAAGCGGACCATACCAATGAAAGAACCAAGTGGACTGCACTAAATGTTCATTAACACCTCCTAATCACTGAAGGCAAAAACACTCCACCCCCCAAAAGAAAGGAAAAAGACCACGCTTCCCAGTCACCAGTCCATCACAGACGTAACCACATGCACCGCCTTTATATGATTTGTCAATTTCATGTTTTTCATTTGAGTTCATTGTGTAAAGATTCTCATAGCTTTCAATTGCCCCAAGTCTGAGGACCTTGGAAAAGTCATCAAGTTCTAAGGGACAATAACTAAAGAATTTCATCACACTAATGCAGTAATGCTACAAAATGACAGCATGCGCTTGCTGGCTCCTTCCTATTTCCACTGGTACAGAAAATGAGATCTCAAGGAAACTAGGCATTGATCATGGAAGACCAAGCACCACAATCTACCAAGAAAATCCAAAGAGAAGCAACATACATGACAGCAGTCAAATTCATAAATTCATTCCTCGTATCGTCCATAGTTAGTGGTGCATCATATCCACAATATTCGTATGCCATTTATAATGGTGAAATACAATATTACATCTCATGACCTCATGTAATGATGTTGGAGCAATTTGATGACATGTTAATATGCATACATGAATATGAATGCTTCTGGCCTTCGCTAACTCAAGTAGCAGGCTACACAACTTACAGGTGTGAATGTTCAAAAACTTCCTGCGGGCTTCTGAATTTAGTTCCTGAGACTGACCCGAGAGAATATCCATGATAAGATTTGCCAACTGTGATATCAGTTGCATTGGGTCAATTCTTGATCTCATCAACTCCCGAGCTCTTATGACTGTATTGGAAGTGTCAGAAGATAAAGCTAGATCAAGCAAATCAAGCAATTCATCATCAGATACAGTTCCCATCTGCACAAGAGAAGATGGCCAATCACGATTCATTTAATATAGCATGAGCTGAAATAATTTAATACAGGTTGAGCTGAAAGCATGAAAAGGAGAAAACTGTGGGGCCCTCACGAGCTCATAGGCCAAGGACATTGTGATTCTTTTCCCAAGTAAACTGAGCTGATCGAGCATCATTTCTGCTTCCCGAAGGGAACCATTTGATTTGGCAGCAATAAATTCTATGGCAACTTGATCAAAGTCCAGACCCTCTTCTATGCAAATTTCACCCAATCTGTTGGCAATATCTGCATCCTTTATCTTTGGAAAGTGATATCTTTGAGAACGTGACAAGGCACTTCTTGGCAGCTTGTCAAGCTCAGAAGTGATCATAATAAACACAACGTGCTGGGGAAGTTTCTCTAGGCTAGTCAGAATCATAGCCCACGTCTCTGCACGCAACAATTGGCATTCATCGATGATGAAAACCTTGAAGCGTGAAGAAACTGGGGGAATGGCCGCATTTTTCAACATGGATCGAAGTCTATTTGTGCGGTTTATTATCAAAGAATCCACCTCCTTAACGTCTCTGCTCCATCCAGAAAAGAGAACTGTGCATTCTCTGCAGAATCCACATGGTCCTTGCTCCTTCAACATAAGGCAATTTAGTGCAGCAGCAAGTACTCTCGAAGCAGAAGTCTTGCCAGTGCCACGGGGGCCATGGAAGAGATATACGGAGGGTATTTTTCCTGTAGATACAGAACCGTGTAGAGACTTTGCTACTACATCTTGACCCACCAATTCATTGAAAGATTTAGGCTTTGACCTTTGACCAAGTCGCTTTTGTGTATTTGAATACAGAGTACTTCCATTTTCTCTGCAAATATCTCTCCATCCATATTGATTTGCCTCATTCACATCCTCAACTAACAGAGGCCTGTCTTCAACATCGGATAAAGCAATTGACCTCTTGAATTTCGGGGTCCCTGACCAGCAGCAGCTAACGCTGCATCCATCCCGAGAGTAATCATCCGCATCAACTTCATTAGCAAACAATGACGGGCTACGGCTTGAACCTCCTAGATAAGCATCAATTCCCATATTTCTTGGAGTACCTGCGCAACTTTCGACGTCACCAACAACACCGCCCGATCTTCTCTGGATCCTGTACTGAGATTTTCGTTCTGAAGCAGTATGTTTGATCTTTTCTGCTCGAGATGATCCCATTGACATCTCACTACACGAATCGACATCCTCCATACGATTGCTAGGAGTTACGCAGACTAAGTCCAGCCCTTTGTCTGTAGTATCATGCCGATACACTTCATTTGTTAGCCCAATAAGCTCTTCTTGCTTTTTACTGCAAAAATCCAGCTCTCCTGAAGGTGCATTCCAAGTTGGATCGCATGCATCGCCAACAAAGCAGCGATTCTCACAATTAACTAACTTAGACTTCCTCGGTGTTGGATTAACATCATCTTCATCCAAACATTTTATATCATGGCCCTTTCCCACGAGACCCTTGTCGACAGAGGCGCCTTCTTTGGGACTGTTTATAAACCGGAGAGATATCCCATTATTTGAATTGGTTTCCCAATTAGCATTCTCGATCAAAGCAGAAAACTTGCTCATGGAATTCGTCGAAGGATCCCTGAGTGACCTCACTCTCCTAAGCGCCACAAGAGCTCTGGAAATAGGAATATCGACCGAATGCCGCCTACCATCCATCATTTTCTTCAAGACCCACCACCACAGAAAAAGTGGACTTCTCACTATGCTTTATATCTCAAGAGCTGAAAGAAAAGCAGAGCGACCCTGAAAGAAAATAAAATTTATAAACATCAAAGTTATCAAAAGAACACCCCGCCGGACTAATCTATTCTTGAAAAGGCAAAAGCGTCGTTCTACTTTTTAGGGTTCGAACACACACACACACACACACACACACACACACACAGGCGCAGCACATCAAAATTCGGAAAAAAGAAATTACTTCATTCACGCTCTCCAAATGCATGTCACCACCAGCTCTAGCTTTCTAGCTTCTAGGAAAGTAAGGAGTTTTTTTTTTTTTTTTTTTTTTTTTTTTTGGCTAGAAAGGAAAGTAAGGAGGTGAGCAAAGCAACAGCAGAGTTTCAGATTTTCTTTTTTTTTTGGGAAAAGATAAACTGAGGCAAAAATGAAGCAATGACCAAAATATGTAATGCTTAGATTTCTGGATGGAAAAGGAGTGCAGCACCTGAACGTGAATAAAAGACAACCCGCTCGCTCTTTAGAAAATGCGTGTCGCTACACCGGAAATAGAGGAAAAGAGACAGCTGAGAAGGGTGGGGATGGGGAAAGTAAAGAAAACAGGGCAAGGCAAAAATAAGAATGTGCAAGGCACCTGATGCCTTGGTACACAAACAGTGCAGCTCGGAACAGTGTCGGCTTCGACTTCGCTCGAACAAAACAGAGGAAGAGTGTCCGCTCTACGCGCAGAAAGCTCGCACACTCGGCCACTCACAGAGTCACACTACTTCATTTCTCCGTAACAGAGCATGTCAGAGTCCCAAGAAGAGAGAGAGAGAGTGTGTCTTAAGGAGAATCTTGAATTCAAAGCAATTAGAGAGAAAAAAGGGTACACATATCTGCAAGCGAAAACAACGAACGCGAAACGACAAAGTTTGAAAAGCTCGGACCTGAAGCCAGCAGGGAATTAATAAAGAAATGCCGAGTCCCCCATGACCACCACGAGGGTGCGACTGTAGACGGGAATATCTCCCGATTTCCTCTTCGAAGTTAACGACGGGTTTGAACGTGGGAACGGGGGTGGGGTGGAGGTAACGTGAAAAGCGGGACACGAGACCCCCCCGGCCCTAGAACGCCGCAGCGGCATCGGCGGCAGAGCTCCCTCGTCGAAGCCTGTTCGGCATTGCTATGACATCGACAGCACCGCCGGTCGGAGACGACGGTGATGGCGGCGAGGGAAAGCGGTCAGTGGCAAAGAAGTAAATGCCATTAATGGGCGGGGGCGATTGGCAGAGCAGCGCGACTGCCATCGCAATGCGGAGAGAGAAAGGAGAGAGATTCGAGGAGGGAAAAAGTAATGTTTTTTGCAGAATTTCTTTTGTTCTTGTGCAGAGTTTTTGCAGGCGGGGGTCTGGCTCTCGTTCGGCGAGCCTGCGGGGGTAGTTTGGGGATTTCCAGTTTCGCGCTCGACGGTTTTTAGTTAGTTGGGAGAAGGTGGTGGGGACGGGAAAAGCTGTGTCTCCGGTTCGATTTGGCGAAGTTCTTTACTCGCGCGGTTAGAGCGTGAACGACAAACGCGAATATGTTGCTAAAAAAAACAGGGCCATTTCTCAAAGTATCGATTTAAATGTGTAATTAGCAACTTAGTATGGCATACTTTTTTTTAGTAATGTAAAGCTTAGGAGCACTCGATAATGAATGACTGAGAGTACTTGTTAGAGAATAATAAATGAAATTTTACACTTTTAATGATTTTACTTAGTTGATAAATGATGTTGCTTGAATATTTAGACTTGATAACCCAATTCGCTCAAAAAATCTTTGTACTTGCACTAGTGGCACTTGTGTCACACAAAAATGAATATTTTGGAATTTGTTATTGCTATTGAGGAAATAAAATAATGGCATGTGATTGCATTGTCAATTCTTGTGTGGGAATCAGGGTGTAATCTTTTCAACTTAGGAGATGGATAAATTATCAAGAATGAAGCTATGCTTGTTTTTTAAGTACTTGTTAAACAAATTTAATGTGAAGCAGCCATCTTTTTCAAAGTTGTGATTATACATAAAAAAAAAAAAAAAAGAAAGAAAGAACAATCATTGTATTGGAAGATTGCACATTAATTATTTAACTAGATATCTACAAGACACTCATTGAAAGATCCTACTATACATGGGACCGTTTTAAGAACGTGTGTCTTTCATAACCCTTGTTAAATATTCTTTTTCAAAATCATAATTATACATAAAAAAAAAAATAAGAATGATCAATGTATTGAAAGATTGCACATTAATTACTTAATAAGATCGTCCACGAGACACTCATTGAAAGACCCTACTATATACGGAACCTTTTTAAGAACGTGTGTCTTTCATGACACTTGATGAATATACTTAGCGAAGTAAAGTTTCTATTCGCAGCATTATCTTTGTTGCTCACTCAACAAATGTGCTTGAGGTACTCACTAAACTGTATTCCTTTATCTCTGAACACCCCCCCCCAAAAAAAAAAAAAAACTATACTCCTTTATCAATAAAAGGCAAATAATACATGTCAACACTCGTGCAATATAAGACCAAATAGACCCTTCAACAGCAAAACAGACGAGCACTAACCGAAGCACAGCATCTGAGGCGCGTGGTGGTATTGTAGATGCGTTTCTGAGGACAACGGAAAGAAGGCGAGGCAGAGGGAGGCGAGTAAATCCGGAACGAAGTGCACATTCGGGTAAAAAGGACCAAGAGACATGTCCCCCAAAATTTATGCCTCGGCTCCCACGGGGCATCGACTCATCCCATCAAAGAGAGCACGGGCTTCCGTCGGTCCATGCATCCTGGCGCTTGTCTATCCCCCAAAGTCGTGTCTTCATTTATTGAATTCGTAACCGAGGCCAAGAGCCAAAAGACGAAAAGGATCACACACAGACTTTTGGAAGACCGTGTCCGTTGAACCCATTCTCATACCATAAATTTCGAAATCACCGGCAAATATATCCGGACAATAGTTATTAAATACTCATTTAAGAAGATTATTAATATCATGAAAAATCTCAAATTGGTACATCTATAATAAATTTACCATAAACTATTTTTTTAACCATAAAAATCTCAAAGTTATATAACTTTGATGAATTTACCCTCAAATTGGTCTATTTATGACAACTTTACCCTGTCGGTTTTTGTTAAATTTTAATGTCAAATTGTTAAGTTAAGTAACACATGACAATTGATTGATATATTAATTTAGAATTTTACTTACTGTTTGTCACGTTTGTACCATTTTTGTGATTGTTCTGGTATTAATCCAATTTAATGGATGATATATTTGTCATAAATATATTAGTTTAAAATTTTTGACTATTAAAAAAAATATTTTTGAATAAATTTATTATAAGTGTACTGATTTGGGATTTCTTGTGATTATTTTGAGTAGATTTATTACAAGTATATCGATTTGAGATTTTTTCATAATCAAAAAATTAATTATAATAAATTTGTTATAAATGTACCGGTTTAAATTTGTGGTGATATCAATTCTTAAGGAAAAAATCATTGGAGATATCAATTCTTAAGGAAAAAATCATTGGTTGGCATTTCGGGAACCAAAAATTTTCTTCTTGGAAAAATACGGATCGTTATCTGCCCAAAAAGAAAAAGAAAGGGAAACGAGATCATTATTAGATCTAGCCGCATAATTCAGTGCATGAATCATCAATAATTTATTATCAATTTCGAATGAAAAAGAAAAAAAGAGAGAGGAAAGTGGGGTTGGACCACAGGCGAGGGAGGGAGCAAGGTGTTACTAGGGAGTCAGTGAGTTGACCGCACCGCTGGCTCACTGACTCCGGCAATAATCGTTCAAAGGAGAGAGGAGAGAGAATAGGATAGGACGGATAGATAGATTCTACTTCTAGGCCTGCAAAAGAGTCCGTGACGCGCCGACTCCCTACGCGCCGCAGCCAATTAATGAGGGTGCGCTCGCCTACGCGCGGGATTCCGGGGGAAGAGGGGGCGGCGTTTTTCCCCGCCGGACGGCGGCACGTGATTTGACCCCGTCTTACCGTTGCGATCCCCCAACGCTCGTCCAGCCGTGGCCAGCTGGACTCTTTCACCTTTGTCCGAAAGGGTAATAATTAATTAATTTCTCCTTTCCTTTTTTTTGGAGAGGAGGGGGGTGAGGCCGGGAAATTTAGGCTGTGTATATAATTGACCGCTGCTCTCCTCCTCATTGCATTTAAAATCGACATGTGAACGATTTAATAATTTGTCATTGTCCCCAACCTCGCACAATGGTCGTTTCGAATTATCATGTGTCGTAAAAATGAGCAAAATCAATGCATAAAAGAATGGGTGATCAATTTCAAACTCGAAAATTTACCTCATAAGATTCAATTCTTGAAACATATCATATTTAAGAATGATCAATTTTTATGGGGCGCATGAACTGTCCATTGATGATCGATTCTAAAGGTTGATTCCATGCACCTCGCGATCTGTTTACCGGGTGGGTCCATGAAATTGATTAAAATGTCCCCGTTTTGAAAGAGGCACAAGACTTTAGAGCAAACGACAAATTTGGAGGCTAGAGAAAACCGAGAGCAAGAGTGATAGAGAGGGAGATGAAAGCCACCGATAGTGAGAAAGAGAGAGGGAGGCAGGCAGTGAGATGAGTGAGGTAAGAGATGGAAAGAAATGAAAAGAAAACTATGGCTTTGATCTTAACAATTAAAAAAAAAATTAAGTTATATATCTACCGATTCGATCAAAGTGAGCAATTTCACACTTAGAATCATGAATTTGACCAATACTTATCAATTCCAATAAATTAGAAGCATGAACTAGACTAGTTCCTACGAAGATCGCCAATTTTTGGCTAATCTGGTCAAGCATGATTTCCAATTCTTTTAAACACCCCTACTCCTATTGATCGTGGAACTTATATGCAATCAAAACGGCCGGTTTCATAGTTGACTCAAGAACCAGTTGGGGTTTTTTTTCGTTTATTTATTTATTTTTTTCATTTCATTATATATAAACATGAATATGATAATTTCTACATAGAGATGATATATCAAATATAAATGATTTCAACAAATACTTTTCGCGTAAAAGAGAGGGCAAAATAACTCATTCAGGATCAAGAGTAAAATCAGTTCAAAAAGGGCACGGTTCCAGGGGCCGGGTACAACCTGCCGATTTCAGAGTACTGAACCAGGAACGAAACTGGTCAAGCCCGCTTTTCAGTTTCTAGAGCCGGACCGATCCCTCTTGTGAACCGGCTGAATGAGACCAGTTAGGGCCGGTTCCATTTGAAGCCCAGCATAAAGGACGTCTCGTTTGTCTATTGTCAGTCTCAGTGCCTCCGCACACTCCGGTTCGAAGCCTTTTTGTCACAAGCCTTGCACTTTTATCGGGCCCTCTTTCGGCTTGTCTTCATGGGCTTTTGCACTTGGTGAAATGGGCATGACTCATCACTCAAACATGAAAAGGCTGGCAGCCTCTTCTAGCTCGGTTTATCGAGTTGAGCTTCATTAGGAAAAATAAATAAATAAATAAATACTTGTAATGCTCCGAGCTCTTTGATAAAAAATTGATTTCGGGCACACCCGTGTTCGAATGAATCACAGTGACTATCCCTCAGAGTAACTTTCATAGCTAAGGTTGTCCCTTTCGTGGATGCATCATTGAGGAACAAAAATGGACAAGAACAACTTGCATACATCCATACAAATTAGTCGAATCAAAATATCAAAGATGCCTTGTGTTGATCTAAGAAGACACATGCGAAAATTTTGTCAGTTGCTTGGT
Source organism: Eucalyptus guilfoylei (assembly GCA_016097605.1). Lineage (NCBI taxonomy): Eukaryota > Viridiplantae > Streptophyta > Magnoliopsida > Myrtales > Myrtaceae > Eucalyptus > Eucalyptus guilfoylei. The sequence continues at coordinate 40,141,180 of CM027861.1, forward strand.
CTCGTCGACAGATGTGCCGAATTGATGTGAAGCTCGAGCTTATCGCGAGATAAGTTGGAGTGGCTTATAAATGTCTCGATTCAACAACTTATCATGAGTGTCGATTTTGTACAAAGATTTTTTTGTTGTACCGTCAACATCAGGTGCTTAGGACAAGAACCTGAGTGGAAGAGATTTTCGCAAGGTGGGGACCCACAAGTGGAGTTTTTCAAGTTTTTGGCGTTTTTATTTGATTTTAGCCTAAGGACCAAGTGGATGAAGAGACGGTGGCTCGACTCGGATTGGTCGTGAGTTGACACGTCGGACCGAGTCGAGCTGGCCTCTCCGGTTCCTGAAAGGCCGGTTTTCGGTCCAAACTGGCCCTCCGACCGGACAGGTGTGGCCCTCGGTCGGGAGAAGATCGGTGGCCTTATTCCCTTCCACGTCAGCTCCTAAAAGATCTCGCATCCCTCCCCGCTGTCCTGAAAAGAAATATACCCGATGGGGCAGGGGCAAAGGTGGAACTGGAAAATAGGGGCTGCGCATTGACAACGCTTCGTCTCGGGGAAGAGTTTTTTTCGAAATAGTTCTTTTCTATTTTACGTTGCGAACAATTTCTAAGTAAAAGTTAACCCTTGTTTGTAACTACATAAAATTTCTACTCTTGGAATAGAAAAAAAGAATAGAAATGCGTTTTTAACGCAACAATTTTTTTTGTATTTATTAATTTTTTATTCTTGCTTATCGCCCACCATGCCGCCGACCGCCGCGGGAAGCCCATCGGCCGCCCGGCAGCCTCGACGGTCGTTGGCGCCGATGGGCTTCCCACTGGCGGTGGTTGGCAGATTGGCTTGAGGTCGGCGGTCGTCTGGGGCGGGTCGGCGGCGGCGGCGGGCGGCGGCGGCGGGCGGGCGGTGGCGGCGAGCGGCGGGCGGTTGACGGTGGTCGCGGCAAGAAAAAGAAATAAAAGAAAAATAAAAAAGAAAATCGCTTATTTCTAGAAATTGTTAGGGAACAAGAATCAATTTTTTTTTGTTTTCAAAACTGTTCCCGGAACAAAAATTTAGAGAAATTGTTCCGGGAACAAATGTTTTACCAAAAGGTTTGTTTTTCGTTAACAAAAGCAACGCAAATGGGAGAAACACGTTAGCGTTACCACGCGCTACGCAGATGTCCGCACGCGTTTGCTCGCCACGCGCCCTTTGTTCTTACTGCTAGTACCGCCAGGCTGGCTACGGGCAGCGGTGTTGGTGCCCTGTTTTGTGATTATTATTTTATTTTTTCCGATTTCGCAGGCGAAAAAAGAGAACAAGGGAAAAAAGAGAGAGAGAGAAGAAAATCGAATGTCCGTTTTCCGTCGACCGTCAGGAAAGTCCTGGTTGGTGAGATTCAGGAATCGCCGGCTTAGTCAGAGTCAAACCTTAAAATCGAGCTCGGACGGCGGCTGATGTTTCGCCATCGAGAAGGTTTCGGGAAGCATCCACGAGAAAATTTGTCCAAAGCCCACACGCTTACATTTTTTACTAGGGAAAAAGCTAATATATTAAAATTCAAGAGATCATGGACGTCCAAACAAGCAAAATAAGCCGGGGATAAAATTCAGTCTCGATATCATGTTAAAAAGTTTAATCCGAAACTTAAAATTAATAGAGAGAGAGAGTTTATGTATATATAAAAAGTATATAAATCTCATAATTAAGCGATGCGAGATATTTTAACATTTTATTTGAGCGATCGTTACTTCTCTTGTTTTTTTACTTATTTTGGATTGTCTTTTATTTCGAATGAATTATTTAAAGGGTAAAACCGTCGATTTAATTTAAAAAAGAAGAAGAAATCTTTACAATTCAAACAAGATGCCAAATTAATTAACTCACTCACATGGCCTCACACACCATTTTAATTTTCACGGAAACAGACAGTTGGGCCTACCTCGTGGAAGAGACGTTTCGTTTCCGCATCCATGAAACTTGGGAGTGTTTTTAGAAAAGGGTGTTGGTACTCGAAGTCGACGGTACTCTTTTTCGACCACCAAAAACACGAATGGTTGTCCAATGCTCGGGTCATTTGAATAAAACAGAGTGAAGTATGATGAGAATTTCCCACGTCCCCTCTCCCATTCCATTCATTCGCATACCATTTTGCGTCCTCAACTTCTAGAATCTGCATTTTCTGCCGGACACTAATTAGGGTCATCAAATTTACTTGCTCATCAGTTAAAAAACGAGTGGAATTTAAGGATGATCGATTTTAGGGTAGACGATTTTCACTTTTAAATCATGAATCTATGGACCCAACTGGGAATTGGACCGGGTGAGTTCATAGAACCAATCAAAATGTCCCTAATAAATTCATGCAACACATTTATTAAAGCGGAGCAGCTCACCTACTTTTGCCGTGATCTATTTATGTATGCTTTTATTTCTATAGCTTTCTAGCAAGGCTGACTTTGGAAGGAGTCTATTCGAAAAAGTTGCGTTCTCCGGGTCATCCAAGGCACCTTCTCAATATCTAGTACATTGCATCATGCAATAAACCGCTCTCCAACGTCAACTTTTAACAAAACGTGAATTCGAAATGGGCCGAGTGTTACTAGCAAAAGTTACAGCATGGCCAGTGTTTGGCCCCTATTCCTTCATATACATTTCTAATAAATGAGAAGGTGGAGACGGTGGACATAACCTTAGAAACTATGTGGAGGTAAGAGTTGTCTTGATGAATTTGAGGAATCGATACGGAGGCCACAGGATAAGTAAAGCGAGAAACAAAGAGAAAATTGGGGTTTTGATTTGAAAACATAAAAAAATAAAAAATTATATAGATATGTATATATACTAGTCCGGTTCGGGTGAATGGTTTCACATTGGGAGTCGGAAACTAGATTAGTACTCATTGGTTCTAGTAAATTGAAACTAGGAACTGGATTGATCCAGTTATGGGTGGTTCCCGAACATTTTATACACCCCTAGTGAAATTATCATCAAAGACAAGCAAGGATGCAATTGAATTCGAAGTTTGGGTAACAAGACTCGAGATGCGAATTGGAGGTTCTAAGAGCGAGGGGACTCAAAGTAGCATGTGGATACAAAGTCGATGAGATGGTATTTGGTATCTCCCTCAAATCATCCGCACACTTAGCTAAAGGATGCATGTAAATGTTTTGAGTGCAAAAAGGTTTGAGGCGCTCTTGGTTTTTCTCGAGGCACTCCGAAGTCCCTTTTTTTTTTTTATAGGGAAATTGGCATAAATTGTCCTCCAATTTTGACCTAATATGATTCATGCACTTTTAATTTGATAAATATTCAATTTAATCTATAAATTATATAAAAATATTTAATTTTATCCCTGAACTTAAATAATGAAATAACAACATTAAATATGTACCAAGAGTCCATGAACCACATTGAATAAATTAAATATTTAGAAACTACATTACATATTCAACTAAAGTTTGGAAGTCATATTAAAAAATTTAAAATTTTAAACATCACATTACACGTTGAGCCAAAATCTATAGATTTTTCGTGCCATTATACCTTTCATTTAATGAAGCAACGACTCATCTCCTTAAAAGAACGATAGAAGACGCGAGCAAGGACGTATGCCAACGCCAGACAAGACGAAGAAAGAGACTAAGGACATCCTCGGCCTGGTCCGCAGCCAATTGATTGGCTGGATTATCTCCGTGATTTTTTTATACGAGGTAAGGTAAGAGTGGCCAAAACGAAACTTGCAAGTAGGAAAGCTTCGTCCACATTTAGTCCAATCTCACCGCACCGTCTTGCCTGCGGGCTGCTTCTGCTACAGTCCACACCGTCATTTCGCTGTCCCGTCCACTAAAAGATTCTTCCTTTCTGGTGAGGTTTGTCTATAAATTCGTGGACGCACGCCAGTTCGGACCTCCCTCACTTCTCACGCGATTCCTCCCGTGCTCCCTCCACCAGCAACCCGATTCTCTCTCTCTCTCTCTCTCTCTCTGTCTGCGCGCATGGAGGATACCAACGCTAACGCTGCATTCGCCGCCGCCGCGAACTTCTACGGCGAAGCGTACGGACCACCCTCTCCGCCGGCGGGAGGCGCCGACCCGTTTCGCCGAGAACTCCCCGAGCCCGACGTTTGGATCCTCACCTCCGGCGGCCTTCGCATCCCCGCCCACTCTGGCATTCTGGTAATTTGAGGAAACACAGAGAAAGTCTCTGCTTTTGTCCGTTCGAGTTGCTCCTGACCTCGATGAACTAGGAATTCGGTTGATTCTTCGTCGTGGTTTTTTTCCGGAAATACCGGGCGCTCATGTGTTCTTGTTTTGGTGGGTTTGGAATGGCAGGCATCCGTGTCGCCGGTGCTGGAGAATATCATAGACCAGCCACGGAAGCACCGGAGCTCCGAGCGCGTCATCCCGATCCTCGGCGTCCCCTGCGACGCCGTCTCGGCCTTCGTCGGATTCCTCTATTCCTCGAGGTTTGGTTCTTGAATCTTCAATTCGCTTGTCCTCGTCCAAGATCTCACACGAATCTTATTGCGGATGTTTCTTTCCCTTTCGGAATAGACATCTCATCCCATTCAATTATTGTCGCATGATCATGCCTAAAGTGTCGCTGCCACTTAGAGAAGTAAATCTTTACAAGCTTCCCTAAATTAAAGTAACTGACGTAGCATTTTTGCACGATCTCCACCCGAGTGCATTGTCGGAGAAATGGTCAGGTCCGGTTAAAAATGCATGAACAGCGTTCATCGAATGACGTGGGGTGCGGTGCAGGTGCACGGAGGACCAGATGCAGAAGTACGGGATCCACCTGCTGGCCCTGTCGCACGTGTACTTGGTCCCGCAGCTGAAGCAGCGGTGCACCAGGGCGCTGATCCGGCAGCTGACGGTCGAGAACGTGGTGGACGTGCTGCAGCTGGCGAGGCTGTGCGACGCCCCCGATCTCTACCTCAGGTCCCTGAAGCTGGCCCATGCCCATTTCAAGTCCGTGGAGGCGACCGAGGGCTGGAAGTTCCTGCAGAAACACGACCCGTGGCTCGAGCTCGAGATCTTGCAGTTCATCGACGAAGCTGAATTGGTACGCTTCTACCCAAGTTCCCGTTATGCGTGCGAAGTAGAATTCGATTGAGTGGTCAAAAGCTCCGTCAAAGATTCATGTATTGGACTTGGAGAACACGTAATACTAGGAAAGAGTTTTGTTTAAGCACGTTTCGAAGCGCAAGTAGCTTGAAAAAAATTGCAGTATATCAACATCCTAGAATATTTCCGAAGTATTGACTGTGTTATTGTATTCGTTTCCTTCCTTACTTCTCTTCTCCTAGGCAGAAGCAAGCAATTCATTGGTCATCGGTCTTCCACGGGCCTTTCTTGTCAATCAAATTTTCCTTGCTTCTCGGGTTATATTTGCATTATAACCAAGAAATATAAAAAATGTGATTTTGATTTTGACCAAAGCTTGCGAAGATTAACGAACGGTACAATTCTCAAGTGCAAAATGTTTTTGACTGTTTTCTCAAACTCGCATGAATCGACTGTGAAACAGAGGAAGAAGAAGAGGAGGAGGAACAAGGAGGACCAGAGCCTGTATCTGGAGTTGAGCGAGGCCATGGAGTGCTTAGAGCATATATGCACGGAGGGCTGCACGAGCGTCGGCCCATGCGATGCCGAACCCCCGATGAAGAAGGAGCCGTGCGGCAAGTTCGCCATCTGCCGCGGGATCCAGCTCTCAATCAAGCATTTTGCGACCTGCGAGAAACGGGTCGGTGGAGGTTGCTCGAGATGCAAGAGCATGTGGCAGCTTCTCAGATTGCACTCTTCGATCTGTGACCAGCCCGATTCTTGCCGGGTTCCCCTTTGCAGGTAATAGAAACCTCGTTTTGTGATTACCAGCCGAAATTGATTCTTTTTTATTCGTATGGAATTGTGTTGCTGCAAAACATTAAATTTCTGTTGAGCATGCTAATAATTACATGTAGTTTAAACTCGAGGAGCTTCCTAATCTGGCAAATTAGGTGGAACTCTGCCATAATCATTCTCATGTCAAATCCAGATATGAACGATAAGGGCAAAAGACTAAATTGACTAATACCTGATCTTGACTTTTCTAAATAGACTAGGTTGATATTCTTTGAATCTTTCCAACGGGGTTTCTAAGTGGCTGGCTGCTATAAGACATCAGCAGTGACATGACGAGACGGCAACCTGGGTCCGTCGTTGGACCCATCAGTAAATTGTCGTATTAGCATTTCACTCCATTGCACGGCTCCTTGCAAGAATAGGGATACTTTCAATGGGATTGTAGGGTCAGATTGGGACTGTTACTTGAATTCATCATGTTATTGGAAGTTCATGCATCACTGGGACATTATTAACTACTGCTGGCTCATCATGATATCCGCCGAATGAATTCTGTGGGCCTCTTACTCATTAAAAAGCTCAGTGTCGATGTCCTCTCTTTGGGGCCTGTAATTAGTCGTGAGGATTACTGATTCATATCTGCTGTCTCGGTGATTTTAACAGGCAATTCAAATTGCGAATGCATCAAGAGAAGAGGAAAGACGATGCCCGTTGGAAGCTGCTGGCGAAGAAAGTCATCTCGGCAAAGGTCCTATCCTCCCTGTCTCAGCCCAAGAGGAAGAGAGCAGAGGAACTGAGAGAGGAAGTAAGTGATCGCAGCATCAGAAGCATGAGATTGCTGACAATCGCGAGCCATTAGAATTTCACTGGTTGCCAACATGGAAAGGTGGCAATCTGGTCGTGAGCCAGCACCTTTTTCGCGGCTAATTACCAGATCAAGCAGACGATGCCCGTTCCAATGCTTGGTCGTATAGTAGGCTGGAACCGTTGCTTGTACTGTAATTATAGATATTCAAGTTGATGCAGATGCGAGTTATCTATAGTGGTCTCCGTATTACCGTATAGTCTTTTGATATTCATAACTTTCGAGGGGCAAATGTGGATTCAGTGAAGAAAATTGCCCGAAATGTATTATATAGAAATTGTCACATGTATCCTGCAACTTGTGGTGATTTTGTGATAGACATTAATTGGTTCTTCTCCTACTTTCTCACCTTTGCTTTTAATATGTAGTGCTGGAAAAGTGTGTTTTGCACCTTAAAAACGAGTCATCCTCTAAATCTTTCACATCTGAGCAATATCAAAGTCTGCACGAGGTCTCAGACAAAGTAGTTTAAGGTCATAATCAGGACCACACCTTTGCTTTTTTTTATATGTAGCGTTAAAAGGTGTGCTTGGCACCCTAAAAACGTGCTGTCCTCTGTTCTTGCAGTGGAAATTGCTAAGACTGGAGGGACCACAATACAAAGGAAATCTTGGTGAAACGTCTCTATTAAAACAGAAGCAGTTAGAATGGGATCAACTTGGTGCCGTGAAGTCAAAAGAAACCCCGGGAACGCACGAGATATGAGCTGATAGGTTACTTAATGGTTTGATTTCCTGCATCATTGGCAAAAAAAGACCACTAAATTCTTGATGTGCATGACTGAACTATTACAATAGCCAGAGTAATGTCACCAACTTCAGGTTGACAAATATAAAAGAAAGACAGCGATTCGAGCAATTTTCTCATAGCTTAGATCATAATCAACGAGATCTATTGCATAAGCAAGTTGCATAATTCCATGGAGTTTTTTATGATGCTTTGTTAAATTTACTTGAAATTTCATAACTTCTTTTCCTCGGCTTACGATTTCTCCATGCTACATCGGACATTGATAATGTTAAGTTTAGGTTCCACTCTTAATGATATTGACTTGCGAGAAAATATCTCATTATAAGTTAGAATAAGCGTTATCATATATAAGACACTTCATCTCACCATACCTAAATGATGTGAGATTTGGTTCATTCTATCTCCCATGCCATTTTAAAGTTGGAGCCGCACTTTGTTTGGGACAAGGTGCCCCTTTTGACCTCAGCGATCACTCCTGCTCTCATCAGACTTGATTGTTATAGATAAGTCTAAAGAAATTTTTTATTCTATTTCCGATGCATTGATGATCCTAAAGAACTGAATTTTCATTATAAGAGTTTTAAGGATTTGTGTACATTTCCACAAGATTACGTGACTAACCATTCTTCGAATTGTGCTTGACAGCTTTTAAAGGGCAATAAAAAGCTACAATGGGCATGGCGACAAAGGAATCTTCCGCGTCCCTACAGTACCCCCTCCGGAAATATTTCCTGGAGCCGTTTCCATTATTCAAAGGGCTCTTTATGCGACAGGTCCACGCCTCGGAATCTAAAGTTTTTCTCTCTTGTAATCGTCGGCGGGACTCCCCTGTGCTGGGTCATTGGCAGTCAAAGTCACTGGTTTAGGACCATTTTCCTATTAGCTTTTGAGAGAAAGATTCCTTCGAGAGCAATTGTAAGTGATCATTTTGCTAGGCCATCTGCTCACACGTGGGTCCAAACAAAGACAACGGCAGGCCATTCCTCCGACTTCTTGATTCTGCTACCCACTTGCTCCGGCTTTCATTGCAGCGCTAGCACGAACAGCAAAAGACCATCGTTTGCAATTGCGGGGGGTGCTTTAAGAAGCATCCTAGACAGAAAAAGGAAAGAGATGATGAGACCAAAATGCTTCGACGAGACGCGGAAAAGACCCACATGTGTATTCAGTGCCCGTCTCAATGATGACTCGTGAATCACTCGCTCACTCTGTGGTTGATCCATGCTCAGAATATTGTTTCACGCTTTCTTAAATGTAATGATGGAGTGGGCATCTTTTCGTTGTCTCCCATACTCGATTCTTTGCATTAGACCCCCTTACGTGCTGGAGTCTGTTGATTAGGCACGACGGGAGGAAAAGAATCAAAGGTCAATTTGGGCAGCTCTGTCTTGTTTTCGTTGTGGCCCGAATTTGACATTCAGGCTGCAATGAAACTGTAGCAGTCCACCCCAAAAATCTTTTTTTTCTTTTTTTTGTATTTACTGTTGCTGATCATGTCATAGAGGTAATATTGTTTCAATAAGAGTTGTCCGATCCTTGCTCATATTTTCGACTTGAGTAGGTTGTTAAAAAGCTTCATATGGGGTTTCGTCCATATCTTGAGATTCCCTAAATGTAAAACAGAGAAAGGGTAGAGCCGAGTATAGACTCGAACGAGATATTGTATCAATTGGAGGCATGAGATATTAAAATAAGAAATACATCCTAACAGCCCAGCATGTCCGCAATGCAAATGAACAGGCGCAGGAGGCTCTCGCAGGAGGACCTCAGGTAATAATTGTTTCGATAACAGTTTTCCTATCATTGCTCGTATATGATGGACCCTTATTTGCGGCGGATGGATCGAAGAGAAGTACCCGGACTACTGTAGGGATCGGGCTGGGTTAGGAGCGGGGTTATCATGGGCTCGCTCAATAGGCCTCTCTGTTGGGGACCTAACTTCTAATGGAAGTGTACCGGGCCTGCTTGTGGGCTATGTAGATTAGATGGGTTTGAGGTGAGCCGTCAGCTTTTATGGAAGCTTAGCAGTCGGAGACTTGAAACTCAAGAATTCAGGACAACCTCATCTATATGCTATCAGGCAGAGAAATTTAGATGCAGATCAAGATGCTACGATACACTCGTATTGCTGATAAACTGTGCATCGCAGTCGAGTCTTTCTGCTTCAGATTTCAGCCGAAGACTGATTGATCGGTGAATTGCAGTAGTTGTCGCTTGTGTATTGGGATTTTTACATCAATATAGATGAAGGTGCATTTTGCAGATGTGCTAGGACAGAGGAATTGAATCATTGTAGATCTTGCATTATTTATACAGTAACAATTCTAGGAAAGACCAATTTATCTTGCTGCCAATGAGACCCTATAAACATGCATTGTGTAATCATTGGGAACGGACATTATTTGAGTCTATGGGGACACAGGACATGCCCACTTCAAACAGAGGAAACAAACGAAAGCCTGAGAAACTGTGATCACTAGTCAATCTTGAGTCATTGCCTAGAGTTCATCCTTGACAGGAGACGAAACTCCAGCGGGATTATCCGAGGAGTTCTTGATGGGGTATGAGGCCTCCATGGCTATGCCGCACAGCCCTTCCTTAGCTTCGATCCCACGCTCCATCCTTAGGTAGCCCTTCTCACCCCATTCCGGACCCCAGGAGTTCCTCACGATCCAGTACTTGGTCCCCTGGAGAGTGCTCCCGTAGCCGACAATCGCGACTCCATGATCTAGCTCTGTGCCACAGCTTCCATTGAATACACCCTGATAGGTTCACCAAGAGGTAACGGTTCGATTGAGCAAATTCAGTTGCTTTTAGAATGGAAGCAAGCATGTGAAGTCTCAGACAAACTAGTGAATCTGGCGCGGATTAGATTAACCAGCCAAAGTTCTCGAAGACTCTCGGAAACATAATTAGGACACTTTCGAAAGCAGGATCAACTGTTATAGGAACGTCAATGGTTAGTTGCTTGTCATTGTCACAAGTTAATCAGGATTACGCCTTGACAAAATTGTAATCCTTGTGTCTGCATAAAGAGACGTTTCTTTTGAAAGTTCTGCTAAATCAGTTTATAACATGTTAAAATTACTTACTGCCGTGCAAACCGAATTTCCCGGAATTTTCATTGAATATTGAGTAACTTTTACCTCGGAGTAGAATTGAAAATCTGTACCACTTGCTTCTATGGCCACAGACACGGGCTGATTAGCGACCGCCTTCTGCAACGCATCCTCGTCGTTGGCCGGTACATTTTCATGTCCATCGATTGACACCACCGGCGAATTCTCCTGCGAGATATCAAAGGGCAATTTACAGATCACATGACAACGTTTCAAAGACTGTAGAATTGAGTTGAGCTTGGACTGTGATTAATTTACCTTGGCGGCGTCACAGGTCCCATTGCTAGCTTGGTAAGGGTAATTCGACTCGGACGTGATGCCTCCCTTCTGCTTGATGAACTCGAATGCAATATCCATGAGCCCGCCGTTGCACCCTTGGTTTTGTGTGTTGTCGCAGTCCACCAGCTCTTGCTCGGAAAGAGAGAGGAGCTTGTTCGTCCTCAAGTAATTGATTCCCTCGACCGCTGCCACGGTCGAAAACGCCCAGCAACTACCTGTTCCATCCCAAACAATAACCGTGAAGAATCTTAGGATTCATAGCGACTTGTGACCTTATAGAAATGAGAAAGTGAATCATGTACACACCGCAGTGGCCTTGGTTCTTGACGTCGGCGACAGCGCCTTTCTTCCTCCAGTCGACGGATGGGGGCACTGGAGCGAAGTCCTTGTACATGAAGCTCTCGGAACCACGTTGCGCGCCCCGGAACATCCTGTGGTGGTTGATCTTCGACCCCGCGTACAAGCTCCTGAACTCATGGTTGGTCATGTCGGCGAACTTGTTGAGCTTCAGCTTGTAGGGCTTGTCCTGCTTGTTCACCTGGTGGACGTGCATGACGTTGTGCTTGAACACGTTGAACCGCTCGTGCTTGTCGTGGAGGCTCTGGGACACCGTGTGGTGGCTCCGCCACCGCTCGTACAGGTCCCACAAGCTGTCATCCGACGCCAGCTCCCTCTCGTGGAAGTCGAAGCTCTCGGCGATCCCGAGGATCGACACGAGCGCCAGGGCAACTAGGAAGAGTTTCTTAAACTCCATATCCGTACCAGAGAGCTCAAACTCAATGCAACACAAAGCTATAAAAGGATGTGGGCAATTCGGAGGAGTTGAGTGTGGTTTATATAGAGGAATGAAGAGAGAACGACGACGACGATATATATAGACAGAAAGATGCGAGAAAAGAAGAAGGGATGATAACTGAAGAAGTCACAAGTTGCTTACGGGCATCAACAATCACACGCTTCATTCATTACTAAAATACAAAGAGATTAACGCGCGCAAGCAAGCCCGGTTACGGAGCACGGCCTGCAAACATCAGAAAGATAACAGAATGGAAATGCTGATATAACATTTGCAGCTATCTTTTGCATGCCGAACACGCGATCACACAGACGCGCACGAGAAAAAACAGAGGACGAATAAGGTAAAAAAGGAGAGCGCCGGGGGGTGATGAGGCATGGCGATTGCGGGTTCCTGGAAGACTGCTGATCGAGAGGGGCCACACGGTTTTGTTGCAAGGGAGACGTCAAAAGGATTTCATAACGTCCGAAACCACTTCGCTTTTCGGGTGTGAACTGCAGTACTATATTTTAGGAGGGTTTTGTCATGTGCAAGCAATCCTAATTTCGGGAATCCTATGTCATTCCTCGTACATTTAGCTTAGGATGCTAATCGATGTACCAAGTGATGTGGCATAATATAGATGAACGCTTTAAACGGGAGGGCCTTGTTCAATATTGGATTAAGATGTGGCATGTCCATCTAAACCTGTATATGATGCGTGCAGTTACGCATCTTGAGTTGAGCGAGCTTATGTGATTTGAAGATAATCTGTATGTAAGTATCATAGGTCTCAGTGTTGGAGGACCGCAACTTATTTTCTTCCCTGATTTAGTTAATCGACTCTTATCTACTAGATAAATTAGTGGGTGCCAGCCTAATTATGGCATCGGTGATTATGCAAGCACGACCGTACGGCTTAAGAAAGCGAATGAATTTCATATGAGGATGAATTCGAGATGGATGAGATTACGTGCAAGGATAACCTGTGTGATGATATTAGCCAAAGTTTTGTTAATGGGACAGATGTCTTTTGCGTCCGAAATAGCTTATTTCTGATGCAATGCTATAATATTCTATGTATACATATTTTTTAATATGCATGACCCATGCAGATGCAGGTTACCGAGACTCCTAATGCTGATTAAAGAATATGATTAAAGAGATTCTGAAGCCAGTAATGGAGGGAATCTTACGGTCTGACTAATCAGTCCAATTGAATCGTTTGCTTGTGGAATTGGAGTGGTGTCGTGTGTTGGATACTCATCCCTTCTACGATTGAAGGGCTTAACCATCCCAGAAATCAGGAGCCCCGCAGAGAGAACACATTCAAATTCTCGGCGAGACTCGGGGTTGTCACATGCCTAGAGAATCTCGACCATCGATGTGGTCCATGCTCGATCCGACATGGTGAAAAAAGCCGATTGCAATTTAATGCCAAATCGTTTTTTCCTGTGGTATTATATTTTTCGAAATTATACTCGAGATGATTGTGAGCCTATCAGAAATTTTTACCAGTCTTATCGAAGTTTGGAGAATCGAGAGAATGACTGTACAGTTGCAGAATTCACCAAGAAAAAGGTCTGACCTTCACTTTCGGTGTGAAAGTGGAGAGAGTGTGAGACCGAATTCTATAATGAATGGAGAGCTTGGGCACATGGAAGTGGGTGGCGTGCCTTCTTGGGTGTCGGAAAACCAGAAACGATGCTTGCCCTTTAAGTCTGGGCTCCTCAGAAGCTTTTGCTTGCAGATCATCTTCAAGGGCTCGGTTTTGTATGAAAGTTAGATGAACCCGAAAGTTTAAAAATACCTTTTTTTTTTTTAAATATTTTTTTTTGCAGGTTCTAGACAGGTAAGCTCTTTTAAAAGACAGATGGAAAAGATGAAGTTCCATCTTCAATGCTTTCTGTAAAGTTATAGTTCAGTTTAAAGAGATTCCAGATGCTATTGGATTAACAATTTCGAATGACATGCGGTTTTGTTGTTTACTGGTTCTTTTTTCTTTTGTTGGCCATTGGATTTAACGAGTTGGGAGGTCGCATTCATGGAAAGATCAGGACTAACATCTCGTGCAAATATAGCGTAGCATTTCAGCAGGGGAGAAGCCGTGTCGGTCACAATATACAAGTGCTGTGAAAGATAGCATGTCGGTTTAGCGTGAGATGACACTTCTTTGTCTGAAACTGTGAATGTCTCAAGAATCTTGCTGCTATCAAATGGTTCTCTTGCCAAGAAGGATTAAGAACTAAGTTATTAGTTTCGACCTCTATTGAACCTACAAAAACTGAATACATCAGTTAAAGAGCACCTAGAATTTGACCCAAGGGCATCATCTTTTAGAACAATGCTATTTGGACTATGAGAGCATCGAGGCGTTGGAATCTGTGGTCAGGTGTGATGGATTCAAGGATCATCAGAAGTAGCTTCTCTATGCAAAGAGTTTCCATTCCATCACACCAAAGACTGCAGTACAATCAATCTGTCTTGAAAGGGACTCCCAAATAGAAGTAAAAGTACAGGTGGTTAAAACATTATATGTCAAATGCCAAACCAATGAATCAAAGGTTAAATCCCAGTGATGCCCTCTCTGTTTTGTCTATCTGTTTCTATACCAATCTTTTCACCTCAACTTAGTCCCACCCAACACCAATAAAAGAAAAATGAAGCGAAAAAAACAGTTCTGAACAGCTTACCCAGAACGGAATCTGTCCAACCAGTCGACACTCTTGCGCCCTTTTTCGACCTGCTGGTCGATACTCCTTCGGGGTTTCTCATAAAACTCCACACTCCTCCGAGATCTCTCCACGTGGTCAAAGGGTATTCTAAACTTATCTGGCCTCTCCACATTACTGTACTTGTGGTTTGGCACTCTAAGTTTTTCAGGCTTGTCTGTACTCTTTCTCGATTTCTCCCTCCGGTCGGTACTCTTCCTTGGAGCATCAAAATATTCAGTGCTCCTCCTTGAATGCTCCACCCCGTCTATGCTTTTCCTTGAACTACTCCTTCGAGAAGGTGATTTCTCGACTGTTAATATGAACTTCTTAAGATGTCTGGTGTACTCTGGGTGCAGTTCTAAGTTACAATGATTTCCGCCTTTGAGCCACAAGGGATCGTATTTCTCCTGACACAGTTCCCATAGTTGCTTACCGTGAGAGAAATCAACTACTTCATCTGCTGTTCCCTGATGCAATACAAGGACGCAAAATGAAACAGTTATAGAAGAATGAAGAGGCAGCACTTGGAACAACAGCAATTAGGAAGTCATCGGTCTTGAATCCGTTTCAGAGAGGAGCTTATTCATAAGAAATCTTGATCTTCACTAATTTTCTTTCTATTGCAACTGAACTTTATATCACGTGACTCCATGCAGTAAACTTTTGCTTGCGCCTGCTATGGTGGCCCCAATTAATAGGCAAACCTCATCAAACCCTAAACATTGCACCAAATTCTCCAGTATGTCTGCAATGCAAGAAAGGCTCTTCATTTTGAAATTTAGCATTCTAACCTCATCAAACCCTAAACCTACAAGTGCTATGTTCTCTACGTATGGAACAAGAAAATTGCAGGTAATGCACATGGTGAGTCGATGAGCTTAAGAATCCATTGTTATAACTATTATTGCAGCTCCAAAAGATTAAGGTGCTCACGTGGATAACCAGCACTGGACACTTCACCAGCGGGATTTTGTCAATATTCTGCATGAAGACACATTGATTTCTGTTTAGTTTCTTTACACTGGATAAGGTCAGCTGAAAGGACAATATTAGTCATGACATGCTTGAGTCCAGACTATCTCAGGCACAAAGATAAGTACCTTGTAGATGTCGAACCAATATGTGCGTTTGACAGGGTACATGACCCTCAACCCAGATAGAATTGGACTATGCAGAACAACAGCTCTTAGACGAGGGAAGCGAGCTGCGAGATCCACAGTGGGCCCACTTCCAACCGACTGGCCATAAAGAATGATGTCTTCCTGCTTAGTACCGTAATTCTCTTCAAGACACTTGAATGCAGCTTCAATATCTGCATATGTATTGTTCTCACTTGGCTGCGAAACATAATCCAAATGAGGTGGTTCCTTATCCATTGCAAGAGAGTGGAGTGTAGAAAAGATTCGAAAGCAATTACCTTTCCCGACGATTGCCCGTAACCAGAATAGTCGTACCTGGGGAACAAAATGCATGTCCATCACATTCATGATTCATATCTCTTAGATGCGGTCTATGCAGGGGACTGGTTCACCAAGGAGCCAAAACACAAGATTTCAACATTTCTATTATGCTTGATCTGTAATGTTGAGTTACAATGATTGTACTTTGTGGTTTTTTTTCTTAGAAATGGAAGCTACTCTCTGCACCCGAGTGTCAAGGCGAAAAATTTGAAGCTAAAGCAAATCCAAATAATTTGGAATGGGACACTAGTTCTATGTCAGCCCACCCAGTTTCTCAAGTTTGAGCATCTAGTTTGGTTAGTTACTTTCATTCCTTTGCAACTAGGTGTATAAATTGACTGTACTAAAGAGTGGTCTGATGATCACTTCAATAAATTAGAAGTGAATCATCAGGGAAAAATCAGTGTAGTGTACACCAAGGGATTGAGCAGTTAGCCACAGAGTCTTCTCAGACAGAATGTTCTATTAAGTTCGTTGACATGGAGAATTCAAGTAGCCCAACTCTTGAGCATCTAAAAGTAAAATCTAGGAGGGAAAAAACATAAAGGACAAGAGATTGCCAAGTGAAAGGTCCTTTGCTTGCAACGGATAAGAAGCACCTTTCTGGACACCTTGAACATTTGAACATCAACATCTATAAGGGCATCGTAATAAGAGTAGGATCACTAAGTTACGCAACAGAATCAGCAAAAAGAACTGCCATTATGTTGTTCCGCAGTGAAATTCATATGATAATATACTTCCAGTTACAAGTTACTGCATTCCTCAATATTGTGAGTAGCATTCAGTCAACCAATAAAATATCGGAATCGTTCAAATTCTATTTGAAAGGAAAAATGTGAAAAGACGGTAGGCTAGAAATTTTCAAGTCCTGCAAAATGAGCCCCACCCAAACATTCAGACAGGATCACATCCCACTTTCCCATTGATAAGCATCGTCACCCAGAAAAAAAAAAAAAAAACGAGATCATCAAATTCACCCATTCTATCCAGTTCAGACGACAGTATCAAGCTTCCTCCTAAACATTAGACAACTAATGCTATATATAGTTACTCCATGTTACTCCAACTGGGTGTTCATGTTTCACATAATTGGCCAGTGCGCAAAAATAACACATTTCCACAATCTGTATCAAAAACTGTCAATAAAATAATAAAAGATGAGATAGTTATCTTCACAAAAAAATTATCATGAATCAACACTGCATAATCTCCATACAGGCCAGGAGCCATCTCAGCTCAAACATATTTGCATTCATCAACAAAATTATGCCAAGAAAAAGGGGAAAAAAAGAGCAAAAGCGAAAGCGAAAGGGACAACCCAAAAAAATGAAGGACAAGAAAAAAAAGGGGGGAAATTTACATACCCCATGAGATTAACTTTGAGGTGGATGCTCAAATCAACGAAGAGCTCGTACATCTGGCCAATGTCCGTGGCATTGCCATGGGAGTAGAGCAGCGTGGAGGTGGCCATGGGGTACCTCACGTACACGGCGGCGATCTCCGTGCCCCGCCGCGTCGGCAGGCGGAGGACGTCGACGTTCTCGCGGTGGGGGAAGGGGTCCAGGAGCAAGAGCCCGGTGGCATGGTCCGTAATTACCCGGTAGGAAGGTGGGTTCGGCGGGAAGAAAGCGAATTTCGCCGCCATGGATGAAGTGACTCCACCCATTGCTGCAATACCTCCCCTCTCTCTCTCCCTCCTCTCTCTCACTCTAGAAGGCAAGAAATGCAGGGGCTTTCTCACTTGCAAGAACCCTCCGCAGAGTGTCTTCTTTTTCTTCCCCTTTTCTTGTTCCCCTTTTATTTGCGGGGACTCTTGAGATGGTTTTAGAAGCAGCAGAAGGAGAACGACATGGCTTTGTTCTTTTGGGATGCCTTTGGAAGATGAATGTCCATGAGAACACTCTCTTTTTTAGCTCAAGGAGAGAGAGAGAGAGAGCGCGCCTAAAAGAGGGAGATTTTCGCAATATTTTTTTGTCGTTCTTGCTCTGCTGTAGAGAGAGAAAGACCTTTTTTTTCTTTTCTTCTTTTGTGGGCTTAATTTTTTATTTTTTGTGAGGAAGAGGATGGGGAGGAGGAGGAGGAAGAGGGGTAATGATAGATTGACTATCTTGTCTCGTGCATTTGTCCGAACTCCGAAGGGATTGTGGTCTCTGTCACGTTACCTCACTGTCCCCTTACCTTTCGAAATTCACTTCTCCATAGAGAGAGAGAGAGAGAGATTAGTGGACCTGCTTGACTGTAATCTTCCATGTTCTTCCACAAATGATTCTGATTTTCTGGGTTGAAAATGTTCACACCTCAATATGGTTTAAAATTGCTAAAAAGCTCTTCTAGTCATTGAGATATATTCTATCCGAATAGAATGATGTGGAAAATGGGTAATTGATTGGTATGTCGTGTCTTTTTATAGGAAGTGAATTATTGATAAGATGTTTTGTCTAAGGTTTATTATAGTATGTCCAATTAATGATCGGATCTGCTCATCAACGTACACATCCGCCTTTTACTGCAATTTTGGTTTTTTTGATTTTTTAAAGCTAGTGAAAACTTTAGAAAAGTGATGGGGGGTGGTCCAAGGGAAAAAGAAAGTGAAAGCGAGAGCAATGCCGAAATAAGAAAAACTAGATTCCAATAATAAGGGGAGCTGAAATGGGATGGATTGGCATGGATGGGTGGCGGTGACTACTCGGGCTGTCCCTCCCCAAGGAAAAATAAAGGCTTAAAAAAATTAAAATAAAAGTAGACAAAAAGGATAAAAAGAAAACAAAATGGAGATTGTGTTTCCAGGTTGTCCCATTTGATCACACGTGTCTCTCTATCATTTCCCTCTTCCTTCGTCCTCCGGCAGCACGCCCCTTCTCTTTTGAAAAACATTTTCCTTTCTTTTTTCATGCAAACAAATCCCGACCTCGTAAAATGCCTTTAAATCTCATTTAGACATAGAAACTCCAATCCAAAAATTATAGATGATTATTTATTGTTTAAGATGTTAGAAATCAAAACCCGAAACCCTTCTTATTGCATCACCGATTCAATTACTTAAAACCATTTTCTAATTAAATCGATTTTATGAGATTACTCTTAGGGTTAGTGAAATTATTTTGTGATCGTCTAACAAACAAGCGTGTACATACCATCAAATTACTTTGTCTTGAGAATGGGAAAAAGTTAAAGCAATTAGTATCCGGTAATTGATAATGATATAATGTACGATGTCGGAATACTTAGAATCTCTCACTATGTTATATTTTTTTATTATTATTTTTTATATTTGTCTGACCATATAGTTAGTATCAGCTTGCTGATTAAGAAGCTTCTGTATTTCTCCTATTCTTATATGCAATGCTTTTCTGTCTTCTTCTAAGTCCCAACCCAAATTATAGTAATCTTTTCTGTTTCTTTTAATCTAATCTCAATAGTAACCTGACATCATTGGGTTCTCATAATCTTCTCTCTTACAGCTCATTTGCCCTAACCATGTCCGTCTGTCATCCCCGGATGAATTCCAAAGCATCCAAAGCTTTGGTCTGGCTCTCAAAAGCATGTACAGTTTGCTCATCATGGCCTGATTCATAGGTCCTTCCAAGTCTAGCTGATCTTTCTTTCCTTTTTCCTTGATTAAGCGCAGTTAAGACAAGTTTAGCGATTAATCAGTCTTATGCACTAAGATCGCGATTTCGGCATAAATAGTATGAAAGAGAGAGAAAGCGATGTTAAAGACGAGCGGCCACTTCGAACCATACGGCCCTGATTTTTCATGGCCCGACTTAATAAAGATCAAGGGCTGCAGCTTTCTGTGACGTGATGGTTCTCACCCACAAACCCTAAGATTCATTAAGCCGACTACTTCTAGAGTCAATTCAAGAAAATGTCATGTAAGAATAATGGCGACTGTCAACTAACAAAAGATCTGGTACCGTTGATGCTGTTCCATCAATAGACTATTAGACTAGCGCAAGACCTTGATACATTGTCCTTTCACCCCACTATTACCTACCACGGTAGCTGATGGAGCACCTAGCCAGCGATATCTTGGATAATTATTCTCCAAACATGCATGCTCCGCCAAGCCACATCCGAATAAACGCGGGTTTCGGGATCACCTCGACCCGTGAGGTACGCATAAGCCGACACCTACCCATCTCGAACCGAGAAAAACAGGAGAGAATGGAGTGGAAGAAGCAGTAGATAATTCTTGGGGATTTGCAAATTTGCAGATCACGCATTGCTCCGAGCGAGGACAACGAGAGAGAGCCAACCGGGCCGCGCAATAGAATAAGAAACGTATACGATAATGGCACTTCTGGGAAAAGAGAAGAATCCTTTGGAATCGGGCTGCGGTATATGAAACCGAGCTCGTCCACATGCGCGCACCTTGCCATTGGCATCGGTCCCCACGACCCGTTTTGATGGGGATGATTCGTGAGAGAACGGCCCCCACAGCCAGCACGGAGCGATCCAAGTAAAGAGAATATTGAGGGGCGTGCGTTGGAGATGTCCGACAGCTGCCTCGATAGTTCCTGCCACCCCCCTCGTGCCCCTGTCCTAATGAGTCCATCCCCGGTTTCCTCCCCTCCTTTCCGAGACGTGCGCCCCCAGAATTCCTGGAAAATGAAGTCTTTGGCTTTCGATTCCCTTCCCCACATTTTCGAAAATGGAATAAACGAGTGATGGGGTCGATTTTTGAATTTTGGTGGCTCCTCTTTCCCCCTTCCACCTCCTGTAAACCCTAGATAAGGCAACTCCAGTGACCATCCTCGTTTGGTGAGGCGCCACTGGACTATCGCCTATACGTATGTTCTCAAGTGCCTTGGGGTTGAACCGTATGGATGGACACCCGTTGTCATAAGTGACAAACGTTGTGCCATTGGTGAGCGCCCGGCTGGGAAAAAAAAAACCCTTTAGGATCGAGTTGCGAAGCTGGAGAGTAATCTGCAAATTCATTATGCTGCCCGACATGTGGACGATGAAGATATCTTAGTGGATAGCATCAAGCTTGGATGCGTTTGATTCGACTTTATCAAAGCCCTTTGGGGCCTCAAAGACTCTTTTATAAATAGTGTGTGGCAATTTTTGGGGAGTTTTGGGAAATCACAATTGTATTTCCAAAGGATTTTAGCCCAAAGTAAGTTCGGGATACTTTGGAATGTTGAATTTTCATAATGCAAGTCTTGGATTTTATAATTTTTTTTATTCAACTATTGCACTGTTCATCTTCCTTGCATTTTGCATCGAGAAGCTAGACGGAGGCTGGCGACCACCACCTAAGGGGTTGCGTGAGCCTAGACGTGATGTCATGAGGCCTCAAGCCACCTTGCCTAGATTGCACAACCTCAGGCGAGGCTATTGATAGCCAGATCTAGCTCACCATTTGCCCATTGATCATTTGAGCCTCGCTAGAAATATTTGAGGTTTTTATTTTTTTTTTAACTAACAAAAGTTTTTTACAAAGTGTAACTTTTTCCAAACAGTATTTAAATTAGAGTTGCTTTCCAATGTATTGCTTTTTCTAAATTACCCTTTATTAAACAATATCTGCATTTTGAAAATTTTCTTTTTGCTAAATTTGTTTGCATTTTTCTAAGATTTTCCTCTAAACTGAACCAAACGCAAGTTCTTGTTTCCACAACTTTACTAAACAGTTTCTATCAGGGTGGCGGTGTCAACATATATATTGCTTTTGGAGGATGACAATGAAGAATCATCTGGGTTGGCTCTTGGAGGATCGAGCGATCTTCAGCATGCAGGAGGAACCATTCCGAACGATGAATCGCGCAACCTCTTCAGCTTGGTTTGTCTCATGGACGACCCAACAGGTAGGCCCAAGCAAGGAGAGACATTGCTAAGATGTCGGGCTTCAAGACAATGGCCCATCATCATCGGACTGAAGAAAATGGAAAATTTTCAGACATGCTTTATCCCTGCCTCGAAGGGATACACGTGCAACGTTAAAGCATTGATGTACAAAATCAACCAAGACTGCACGAATCGATTATTGACTAAACAATGGTTTGTCAGAATGGGAATATACAGTAGGATGGGAAAATAAACGATGTCTACCTAAAATACGCTTGTCCAAAGGAGGAAGCTGAATTTATTCACGAAATGACGAATTGATTAAGAGAGATGAAATTTCATATATTAATTTCCTACTAATACCCGAGACGGATAAGAAGAAATGTGCCAATTTTCAATGAAGATGGAGAAGAACACAATGTCACGCATGATCACAATCGCGCTATTTCTCTCATTAATCTTCAATCTTCCCTCCTCCATCATCCACCGTAGCTCCCCCGAATCTCCATTCTACAACCCCAACGCCTCGCCCGCAAGCATCTGGCACGAGGCTGTCCGGGCAGCTAAAGCCCGGAGCCAGTACTTTGCACAAAGGGCGAGCTTCCGGCTATCGGCGGTGTACAATGGCAGCGGCGGCGGCGACCGGCGGCTTCTCTCATTCCCTAGTCAAGGCCCCCATCTACCCCTTCGGACCGACCACCGAGTACGTGTTGAAATTCAGCATCGGAACGCCGCCGTTGGAGACCTACTGGGTGCCGGACACGGGGAGTTCTCTCGTATGGTTGCAATGCGCGCCTCGCCGGCTGTGCTACAACCAGACCACGCCCCCGTACGACCCGAAGAATTCTAGTACTTACGGTCGAGTCTACTGCGACACGAAAGAATGCGAGTTGGTACACAGCCTTGGATGTAGGGCGAACGCAATCCTCGATCGCGAATACCAGTCTGCGTATGTGGACGGAACGGCGTCCCTTGGGGTACGCATGCATTTGTTGTCTGAACGTATGTCTAGTTTCCGATTATTTCCTCGCGAGTCGTATTCCGGAAATGGTGTTCTCTAAAACAGATAGAAGCGCTAGAAACGATGACGTTCCTAAACGAGGGCGGGCAGAGGAATTTCTCCGGCATGATCTTCGGGTGTGGGCTGGAAAGTTGGGGCCGATGGGATAATCCGAGCCCGGCCGGTTTGGCGGGCATGGACCGGGAGCCTATCTCTCTGGTGAGCCAGAGTGGGGAAGGCAGGTTCTCCTGCTGCATCTCGAGCAACACCAACACCACCATCGGCCACAGCATGGTGAGGTTTTGGGATCTTGGCCGTGGTTCCGAAGGAGAACTCGACCCCGCTCTTGATACAGAGGAATCTGCAATACAATGTGGAGGTGGAGGGTATCGGCGTTGCAGGTGCTGAGCTTTCGATTCGGTTCGGTTCAAATGATGGGCTACGATGAAATGAACTGAATAGATTTGTTATCATTTGAATTTGGTAATATGTCAATACTAAACCTGTTAAACGGGTGAGTTGGGTTATAAATAATCCAATCGAAATTCACCGTTTAATCCGTTTATGAATCATTTATATGTAATGTAAATTTTATGACCCATACATCACTCAATTATACCCGACATACCATATTACTAAAAAACTTTCATATTTAACCTAATTTAGGAAAACTTATTCTTATGATTTTTTTTTAAAGATTATAGTGCTAAAATACTTCCAAATCTAGGAAAGCTTGTTGCTTATTATTTAAAAAAAAAAAAACACACTTTTCAATAAAAATCTAGTGGACAATTTTTGTAAATTTTTTAAAATATTAAGGCTCCATTTTTTTACAAAATGTTTTTTAGGAAGATATTTTCTAGAAAAATAACAATATTTGTCAGTGCTTACTTGAAATTTAAAAATACATTATAAATTGAAAAATCTAATTTGAATTTTCTCCGTGCATTCCTTTTAATATATTTTCTATTTTATTTTTTAAATCAATTATTTATTTTTTTAATTTTAAATTAAAAATTGAATTTTTAATTATTTTTCTTTTTATTTTTCCTTGTCCTTTGGCTGATCGCCAACCATGGCAATAGGTAGCAAACTCAAGCCTCGCTCAAGAGGGAGAGAAAGTGTGGGTGAGCTTAGTGGGTTGAAAATGGGTTTTAAACTCAACCTATTTAAGATCCACTTATCTTACCCTTTAAATTTAAAACCTATTTAAAATAGACTCTTCAAAATTGAGTGACCTATATGTGATGTATTTACGTGAATTTAAAACTCATTTTGACAAGTGTAGTTGAGACCAAATCAAATTAATTCCCGAAATGTCTTTTCCCAGTATTGTAGGGGAGCTATTAAATATATCAAAGTGGGTTTTGGGACTACCAAAGAAGATGGGTTGAGGGGATTCACCATCGACACCGGAGCGACCCACATGATCCTCAACCCGACCGCCTACAAGGCGGTAGCCGGCAAAGTGACCAAGTACATGAACGAGAAGCTCGGCAGGGACCCGTCGAAGGACGAGTTCGACTATCTGTGCTACGAAGGCGTGTCGGGCGCACCGGCCATAACGAATTAACGATCATGTTCAAGGGGTTGGCGTTCGAGATCTCGCAGAAGAACACATGGGAGACGGTCGGTCAGGGGCAGCATTGCCTGACGATCCTGTCCGGCGACTCGGTCTGTATCCTCGGGGTGATCCTGCAGAGGGACGTCATCGTCGGGTTCGATCTGGATTACAATTACTTGTCTTTGCAGTATACCGATTGTCCATTGGTTCCTGATCAATCATCGTCCGACAACATCAACAACTTATGAAAAGTGCGAACCGCACTGCACTGCGTTGCGCCACGTTATGCATTTTGAGAATCCCCACTAAATTGAGCATAATTGTATCCGTCCTTTCCCCCATAAATAATGATTGCATTTGTTTTTTTTTGGTGCCTATATATTTTGGCTCTCGCGCCGGTAAGTAAATGACGTGCGACTTTTTTTTTTCTTAAATAACTTGTCGGTAACGTACTGATACTTTTATTGTACGATGTTTCTTTTTTATTTGAAAAATTAGCAATTGTTTAACTAACTTACCAAATTTCGAAATATTAATTCGTGGACGGCCCAACGGTTGGCGCAAACTAGGAGACTGGTAGTGGAGACACTACAAACTTGCTGGGCCACGAAGGGAGTATGAAATCTTGAAATGGTTCAAGAAAATGGCGATCATCCACTTCTCTTGAAAAAAGAAAAAATTATCGGAGAGCAATTAGACATTCCTTAACAAAAAGAAAAATTTTAGATTGCGAACACAAACTTTTGATTATAATTGATAACTTACAGACTTAGTCGATAATGATACGGTTTGGTGAACAATAGAATTTATCAATGAAAAGAATATTCGACAATTTGAAGAGCATCAATAATATGCCAAGAAAGTTATGGACATCAAACATTAGTTATTGATGAGAATCTCCATTGGGATAAAGTCATATCTATCGACATATAAATGCTGAATAGCTATATTTTTTTATATGTAACTTCAATTAGATAGGTATTACTAAATGGTAGGAAATTGTGGATTTTGTAACTTCTTGTAATCGTAGGTGGAATTAGAAAATTATTTTTGTTTAGAAGATAGGATTAGAAAGTCATCTTTTTAAATTGAATAACCATTTATAATTGTCAATTGTGGGCTATAAAGAGCCACATCCTACTCTTTGAAAAAGATCTCCAATCAATCACATAACTTCATTTTTTTTTTTTGTAAAATTTACTTTTCTGCAAATTAAATGGCTAGGTTGAATTGCTTCCCGTCTTTGTGCCTTAAAATTCCTTATCCTTTTACTTTCTCATCTAGAATAAGGACTTTTCATATCCTTTGTCGATTCACTCATCGATAAGTTAATACTTTGAATGATATTTTATCGATACTTTTCGGCAAAATACATACATAATTTGGTCATTATCAACTTCATGTGGTATATCTTTGGGGAGACACAATGAGGAAAATAACCTATGTGAATTGTAAGGAAATGAAGTTCAACATATTCATGATTTAAATCGAAATTCATTGACTCAATTATAACTTGAATTGAAGTTTGATGTCTACTGTTGGAGTCTCTATGTCAAGGAACACGGTGCATTTTGAAGTATTGAAGGAAAAGTACCAAAACGGTCTTTTGTCTAATTCAATTTTAAACTTTTCAATTGGACTAACTTAGTCTTATACATTTTCATATTAGAATAAATTCTATTCATTTGGCCAATTTAGGTTGGAAATTACTAACATAATGTCGGCCATCTTAAGTCGCATGGCTGGTGTTGACATCTATATATTTTTATAATTCTTGAATTTTTTATATTTTTCTTTTTTTCATTTTTATTATTATTCTTTTCATTTCTTTTTTTCCTTCATTTCGGCTAGTGAGGGCCGCCTCACCTAGGGCCTTCGCATTCTTGCCGGTTGCGGGCAAGACGACCCTCACTCGGTTCGGCAAGGGACTTCGCACCCTTGCCCATGGCTGCAAGGGCTTGCTTGCTCTCACTTGCCAAAACGAAGAAAGAGAAGAAAGAAACAAATTATAAAAAAATCAAAAATTTATTAAAAATGTTCACTTTAATGCCGATCAAGTCAATTTTTCTTATCATTTATAAACCTTACTTCAAATTAACCAATTTCTTTTAGAAATGGCAAACATCAGTTAGAGTGAATTGCCATCTTTTATTCGGTTAAGTACTAACTAGTTTTTCTTAGCTGCCGACTTTTCTTATTGTTTACCAATATTTTATTTACCTTTCTTGATTGTGCCACAAATTTTCCAATTCTTATGTGAAATACTAGCACTAGTTTCAGTTATTTACCAACTTTTTTCTTTGATTAAGTGATGAACTAGTTTTGAGTTACCAAGTGGCTATTAGTTTTTTTCAACTTAAAATTCTATTGGCTTTTTTAATCGGGAAAAAAGTTGGTAAATTACTCAAGTAAAGTTTAGTGATTTCATATAATACTTTGGTAAATTTAAGATATTATCAAGAAAGGCAAGCGAAAGTTGGTGAGAAGTAAGAGAATCTTTCTTTCTTTCTTTCTTGAGTAATTTAAAGCAAACCAAATAAATGTCTGTATGGTAATTTCATCAAAAAAAAGTTGGTAAATCACACAAATAAAAATTGGTAATTTCATATAATACATTGTAAATTTAAACCGCTAATAAATAAAGTAAATAAGCATTGGTAATTTTAGAAAAAGGTAATGACAACACAAATAGCAGAAACTTTTCCAATTTTTTAATCGAGTATCCAAACTTTATTTTATTCAAACAAATACCTCGACTTCAAATGTGGTTCAAAGTGAGACCTCCATTTTAAATCATGAACCGAAAGTGTCAAATTGAACACGGATGACGGTAACTGGTTGTTGACTATTCATATTGGCATTTATTATGGCCTCTTCAAATGATGCCACATCAACGGAAAGATATTAAAATACGGAAAGCGTCATCTCTCTCATCATCACCCCACACTTATATAAAGACGACAATAATTTTTGCTTAGCAATCCAACCACTTCAAAGAACTGAGCTTAACTTTTGCTAAATGAGCTGGCCTTGTCAGCAAACCGACATGGTAATTTGTTTAAACGAAGACCTCCCATTAAGCTAAATTTGGGAAGTTGAAGTACTTAATTGAATTAAAAAAAGTTTTGGCATTATTGTAAAACAGACAAAGATTCAAATATTTATGTGTCATCATTTCGTTATATAATTATAACTAACTATATAATGAGTTGGTAACGGTAACTTAGTTAATCGCTTAATCATAAAAAAGTTGGTAAGTAACTCAAATGAGAGTTGATAATCAAAACCTAATTGATATATTAATCGTAAAATATTGTTAAGTTACTCAAATTAAAATAGGTACTCATACAAGAGTTGTTAATTCAATTAAGACATTAATTAGAAAGGCAAACAAGGATTACTTGAATATAAGAAATTTTATCGATTTGCAAATTGTTAAAAATAGTTGGTAATTTTGTAAAAAGTGTCAATAAGTTACTAACAGGTTGTCGAGAAACTGGAAGATGGATAATTTTTTACTAGTAGTTTTTTTTTTTTTTTTTTGACATTCACCAGCTTATCCGTAAATATACCAGTAATAGAAAAATCTTTTCGTTTTGTTGACCTGTAAAGAAAGATGTTGATTTTATGGAGGCGCAATAAACGATGCATTGACTCACGTTTTGTTCTTGATTTTTGGAGGACTGAGTTTATTTGGAAATTTATTCCTTTTTCTTTCCCTCTTCCTCTCTTCAAGCATTGCAAGCAACCCTATGAGGCCTGTCTCCGGCCTCCGGCAGCTCCGCCTTCTCCATCTACGATCACAATTGTTCTCTCTGGCCATGGCCGTCGGTTCCCACTTCCCCAACAAAGCTCCTCTGTCTCTCTCTGTGGTAGCCATCATAGCTACGATAATATACTGCTCACATTTAATATTGCTACTAATATGAGATTATCAACACAATTTCGTAAAATTGAATACTAAGTGATATGGTAGATTGTAATTAGAGGTGAGCGATTCCGGATTTCGTATATGTTGTACTTGGAATTTATAACTTACTCATTGAAACATGTTCCTTATTTTTTGGATCTTGCAATCTACCCTACACAAAGTGGAATGAACCTACCCTCTCAGAGGTTATAGAGCCAGTTCCAAATTTTATTGCATTATTAATTGAGTGATTATAACGAATTATCACATTTAATGACCACAACTTATTATTAATTTGCTAACCACAATTTATATTTAAACACATGAAAAAAATAAAATATTAACAAAATAAAAGTTTCAGTTATAAAATGAAAGTTTGGATTAAAATTTTATATTATACAGTTATAAAATGAAAGTTCTCCAAATTATACACTTATCATTGGCCATGTGAAGATATAGGAAAAAAAACAAAAAACTTATTATTTTAAGTTTAGATTCCAAGTTTCACCTTATCAAAACAGTTCTCCAATTTTTGAGGTCTAAAATTTATTCTACATGCCTTGAAACCTAGAACCTAATAGATTTCTATCGATTTGATTATTTGGTTCCAGGTTCTATCTTGGAATCATACTCACCTCTAATAAGTGGGACATAATCGAACATCCCATAAGAAATATATGTGACACTATTTTTTTCTAGATAAATTATGTATGTTTCTGTCTCCAGTAAATTTCAACAATTATCTTGGAAATTGACCTTGTCTTGTCTCCTAGAGTCTGTTGAGCTGCCACAGTTGCTGGAGAATTTCCTGCGAGTCTCGCGGCAAAGACAAGACATAAAGATTTCAGAAAAAAAACTTGCCCTTATATAGTCCGACCTCAAGCACCAACTCCCATTGGCAACATCTCTCTCTCTCCCTCTTTCCGTGTCTGTCTGTCTGTCTGTCTGTCTTTCTCTCTCTCTCTCTCTCTCTCTAATATCACCACCAAAATGCAGCAAAACCAAATGACACTGAACCACCAATGCCTCACCTCCTTCAAAACACTAACGCCCCACCTCAGCTGCCTCGCGGCCAACCGCAACCTCCTCTATGCTGCCGCCTTCAACCAAGTCCACGTCTTCGACTTATCGACTCGAGTCCATGTCGACTCCTTTAACGCCGCCAAACCCTCCTCCGGCTCCATCAAATCCATCGCCTTCTCCGGCTCCAAAGTCTTTACTGCCCACCAAGACCGCAAGATCCGTGTGTGGCAAATCATGGGGGAGCCATCGAGAGGACACCGCCTCCTGTCTTCGCTGCCAACCCTCAAAGACCGTTTGATGCGTTTTATTTTGCCCAAGAACTACGTTCATGTGAGGCGCCACAAGAAGCGGCTCTGGATCGAGCATAGCGACACCGTCTCTTGTCTGGCTGTCAACGAGGGTTTGATGTATTCAGTCTCATGGGACAAGAGCTTGAAAGTGTGGGACGCGTGCGAGAACAAGTGCTTGGAGTCCGTGAATAAAGCACACGACGATGCCGTCAATGCTGTGGTGGTTTCCGATGATGGGACGGTTTACACGGCATCGGCCGATGGAGCAATTAGGGTATGGGAGAAGGAGGAGAAAGAGAGGAGGCACAGGTTGATGCATGTGTTGGAGAGGCACAAATCCGGTGTCAACGCGCTTGCACTGAAAGACACTGGCGACGACGGACTTGTCTTGTTCTCGGGGGGTTCCGACAGTTCCATAGGGGTGTGGCGAAGAGATGACGGCTGTGATCGGATGGAATTTCGGGAGGCGCTGTGGGGTCATGGAGGGGCCATATTGTGCTTGACCATCGTCGGCAATGACATGTTGCTCAGCGGATCGAGCGATCAGACGGTGAGGGTCTGGCGACGAGGCGAGGAGGGTGGTGGGTATCTTTGCGTGGGAATGATGGGAAAGCATGAAAGGCCGGTGAAGTCGCTGGTGAGAGTTTCGACTTCAACAGATGATGCTTCTGAGAATGATGAGAACGATGCGATCACGGTTTGCAGCGGAAGTCTCGATGGAGAGATTAAGCTATGGGAGATTTCTGCTTAATGAGCACCTCAGAGTCAGATTGCTTGATCATCATCTTTTGCAAGCGTCACGCCACGCTGTCTTCTTGTTTTCTTTCGATATTTCTGAAAGTCGAGTCACAAACAAGCATGGATCGTATACTTATTCTATCATTTGATGTAATATATCCTAGTAATCCAATCAAGGTGCAGATGTAATAAGTCAATGCCGAGCCATTTCGGCAGGCTGTGTGTACTTTCCTCGCAGCTAATACAACGAGGTTACATCAAGGTTAGCTTGTGGTATCTCAAGAAGTTTAGCCCATATGATAAAAAAATATGAAAACACATACACATTTTATTTTATTTTTGATAACATGGGGCATCCAAATCTTCTCGGCTCAAGTTATATAGGGAAAAGTACTAAAAAAATCATAAACTTATTGCATTGGTACAAATTCATTCATAAACTTTTCAATTAAATCAATTTATTCCTAAACATTATGCATTTGTGTCAATTGATTCCATTTAAGCTAATTTTAGCCGAAAATCGCTAACATGAATGACAGCTATTTTACATGGTATGGCCGACACTAATATTTTATAATTTTTATAAAAATTTAATATTATTTCTTTTCTTTACTATTTTCTTTTCATTGTGGGAGGCGAATGAGTGCGGGCTGCCATGTC
The DNA here is from genome assembly GCA_016097605.1 of Eucalyptus guilfoylei. NCBI lineage: Eukaryota > Viridiplantae > Streptophyta > Magnoliopsida > Myrtales > Myrtaceae > Eucalyptus > Eucalyptus guilfoylei. The sequence continues at coordinate 40,171,944 of CM027861.1, forward strand.
CTCACCATCAGCTAGGCGGATCCTCTGTTAAGCAAGGATTTGGCAGCCGATGATGGCTTGGGTAGGCCACAATCCTCATCAACCACAACAACAACAAAAAACAAGGAGAAATCTTTTTAAAAATTCAGAAAAATATTTAAAAATTTATTAATTTTGCTCATGTCGGTATCAATTATGTCATGTAAGATGATTAGCGTTTATGTTAGTGATTTTCAATTATAATTGGTTAGATTAACTCAATTGTAGCAAAAATAAAGGGCTTTTAGGATTAAATTGCTTTAATTAAAAGGTTTATGATTGAATTAGTTTTAATGTAATAAATTATGGATTTAAAAAAAAAAAATTCTTCAGCCATACATGCACTTTACATTTCCATTATTTTATCATGCAATAATAAGATGCAACATAACTTACTGAACGTGCGCTTTCCTTGTGGCCGGACATTGATTTGCTCCGCCAATGAAACACCACCTGCCCCACTCGTTTTTATTCCTTTAGTCATCATGTGATGTGATGGCGATGCGGGAAGGTACACAAGATCGCAGCTTTTGATGCTGGAGCGACACGAATCAACCAATAGCGTTAGCTTCGCTACGTTCTTACGACTGATTTTCATTGTTCAGTGCATCTCCCACGTGATCAATAATGATCCTCCGATTTATTCTTTTCTTGCCGTTGAAAAGCTGTGCACTAAAGTCTAGATGTGCCATTTAAATAACGTTTTGTTGCGCGCATTACGATACCCCCAATTGATTGTCACTAAGATTATCAAAAAGGGTTTTGCTTCCTTAGGAGAATTGGCATGGACAAATGACAAACTCAGCTAATCAGGTCCTCTGTCGGCTCGGCCTTCTTAGACTAACCTCTACATATCCACAAAAGTGGGCGCATGTGCATTGTTCTCCACAGGTTCGCAGGTCATTTTCCCTTAACAAAAGCAATTGTCTCATCGAGCATTTCAACTCTTTTGTTTGTGCACTATGAAGGGCCTGAAATAGTTCTTTAGCCGTCCTATGATAAAGATATCTTGAACCTTGTGTTACCAAAACGGGAAAATACTTGTTTATCGTATGTCGTGTTAATCATACTTTAAAGGATCAAAAGAGCCTAAGTGCATCCCAAAGTGACTCAGTTTTTTTATGTTTCACGGAGCTGGAAAGTTTTGTCTACATAGACTGCTCTTAATTTGAGTGTTACCCATCTTTTTTTGGCCAGTTATTTATACCGTGATAGTTGGACAGAATGCCACGGATAGGTAAACAGATATGAGAATCTGTACCTTAGAGTTGGAGAAATTATTGTACAAAACGTTCACATGGAAAGGACGACGTGCTCGTGAAAGATACACGAGGTGAACTTTTTTGAAAGATGTAACAAGACAAGCATCGATTGGAGGATCTGAATTGCTTCGTATCTTTCATATTGACAGCGTTTGACCAGTAGATAATGTTTTTAATGCAGTTAGATGACCATTTACTTGTCCCCAAATATTCCCCATGATGGTGTATTAGTAGATAATCAATCCACCAATCGTTTCATGACTTCCACTGCATCATGTTACTGCTATCTGACACCTACCCTTCAGTCTATGCCCCTGCATAGACAAATAATTCACTCCCTGATCCTTAGACACAGCCAAATCAACACTCGAGGGAAACGCATCCCATCATTCTTATGAAAAACCCTGACGTTAATTAAGGATAATTGATTTCAACGTGGGTTGATTCTTACTTTGAAATCAGAAACCAAACCAGAAAGGTCAGTTTCGCATTTGTGTTACCAGGATCTGGCCCCACTTGCTCCTAGAACCAGACTAATCAATCTCCTTCCTAGGTCGGTCTAGGAATCGACGGTGATGGTTTCAACGTATGGTTTCATGACCAGAGATTCCCAGTTTAGGTATGAGAGGAACAACGAAAGCCTCAAAGTAATGTAATCAAGCTGCACAAACAAGCGAACACGTACGGCATCTTGGTCTAGAGGTTAGATCTAAGTGAGGTTCACCAGGGCAAAACTCATAGAGAAGATCCCAGCAATCACATATACTAGACACAGATTCATGACAATTCTTAGTTTATTCTCTGTACGAAGAATGGCAAAATGAGTATTTACCTTGATGAGATGTGATTGTCGTTACAGATTGTGACTCGCGATTGGCTCTTGAACTTGTGAGAAGAGGCAAGAGCAAGAGAGGAGGCGAGAGTCAAGACTTGAGATGAGATCACAAGAGGAAAGCGTTGAGCGAGAGGGACTGAGGGAGGCGACTTAGGCGAGAAGGAGGCCTCAGACTGAGAGGTCAAGCAGTCAGGTTGTTAGGATTTTCACTAAAGATCTTCCACAGATAGGCTATTAGAATTTTCTCTATTTCTTTCAATTTTGACTAAAACTTTTAAGAATTTTTTTTTTTTTAATAATAAGCATCGTAAAAAAAAGAAGAAGAAGAAGAAGAAGAAGATAAATGAGTCTGGTCCACACCTGGAATCGGGAACCCATCTGATTATCACCAATTCCAAATTTTAGGAACCAGGAACCGCCCAGAACCAATTGGTTCGATCCGGTTCTAATGTCCAACCCCAAAGTTAATAGAGAATTCACTAAACTAATCACTCCGGGTAATAACAAATGGAAAATGTCTTGTCTAAGACTACAAATGAAGGACAAGTACTGTAGTTTCAGGTATCCAAGGTATGAAGTCTAGGTTAGCCAATAATGCACCTGGCGTGGAGAATATAATCTCTATCCTGAACAACTTACAGGGAAGATGAGGAGCCTACTCAAATAGCCAAACAATCTGTCAAAGAATCTCTTTACTAGTAGATAGAGTATTTAACTCAAGCTAATTGTCTCTAGCGAATGCTCCTATTTCATGTAATACTTAGTCAAGACTCAAGACCAATCATCAACAGAAGAGCAAAGTGTGAGACATATTGCTTAATACTCTATCTTAACTCAAGGAAGAGCACCATATGAAATTGCCTCAGTACAGGCGCTGAACTAGAGCTTCCAAAAAAGAATGTCTAATAGGCTGCCATCTACCAGAATTTGCATTATAGAAGTTTAGAGTTCCCCTGTCATGTTCAAACTTCTGAAGATCCGTAAAACCAGGTAAACTTCCAATAACTTATCAAGAAGTTTGTCATTCCTAGGATCTTTTCTCTAAATTGAGAATAGTGTCGTTTCTTGAGTCAGGGGGGCTTACAGCAACGCTCTACACAAACTTGAATAGAAAAAACTCAGCGACACCTACAAAACACGAAGGCAACCTAAACTCAGGTTTGGCTACTACAAAATGCAGAAAAAATTCTACATGCCGTTCACATATCTTTGTTTTCAATCACCTACAATATTGTTACCAGCAACAAAAAGAGTCACCTAGAAGATTGTACCCCTTTTGCAGGTATTGGAACATCGACAATTAGTGTCAATTTGAGACACTGCAAACATCAGTCAGACAGCAAATGGCAATACATTCTAGAAATTAGCTAATTTTCATTATTTGGAGAATCTCCGCCATATCTGTTCCTAGTCGACCCAGCATTGTATTCAAAAATCAATTATTGAGTTTGATACTTCGGTTTCTCCAGTTAGATATTTTATAAAGAGCATAACAACGTAATCACTGACTCACAGATATAAAGCATTGCAGCATCATGTCTGTTGCCTTCATCACTATGAACTGCAGACGATGGTATCACAATGCAGCCAACTTTAAGCGAGAACTATCTAATATAATCTTCAAAGATCAAATTCAGATGGAGGTCTACAGGATCTTTTGGCGTGACATCAGATAGAGCCAGAAGGAAGGAGAGAAAATAGGTTCATAAAAAGTATGTCTTGACCCCATACATAATAAAACATGATGTGCTTTTATATAATCTTCAAAGGAAGATTTCATGTACAAATCCTGATTGAGATAAAACTGAAATCCGATGTAAGATTCCTTGAAACTTTACATCCTCGCTATTTCACATGGAGCATGGAGGTTGAAACAAAAATTTATCAATTTGGACAAGGGACTATCGTAATTAGGTTCTGAACCAATTATCATCTGATTAATGAAAAACATGCTAAAATTCTCATCAAAACCTGATTTTTCAGTGTCTGAGCTATATCAGGAAGGACCATTTTAAAAGTCAAGAAGTAACTGGGGAAGAATCCTCTCCAAGTGAGTTGCTTCAACCTTTGTCATACCCTCCGCCTCAGCAATAGCAGCAGCCCTTTGCACAGCCTCTGCATCAATGTGAAGTACATGAGGCTTCTTACTATACCATCAAGGACACAAAAAACAAATTTTGGCAAGGACGAACCAGTAATGAAGAGCCGCAAGAGTTCGCAGCTCAGCTTCAGTGCATTAGCATTAGCTACATCAAAGAAGACAGCCAAGTCCTAATGAGAAACCATTTGAAAGTGGTTTCTTTTTCCATAAATAAACTGTACACGATCCTATTTCTTAAAACCGTAATGCCTAATGACTATGAGTACCAGAAGTTGGTCGATTCTTCTTGGATGTCGCATTTGCAGGTCCTGCCTGCAGCATTCATATACAGTTAGAGACCTTAAATGAACATAGACAACACAGCTCATGCTACCAAATCCAAGGAACTACAGCGAAAACCGCTTCATTCTTCTGAAAGGGAAAATTTTCATTCGGTCCTGTTCAAATTCTTGCAGCAAATATCCGACTCAGACAAATGAGTAGGCCAATTTTTTCATTCCGCAGCGACGAGATCTCTAATTTCATGTTCAATGCCCCCAAATTATTAGGCGAGACCAAAACTGGGTCCTGGAGAAATCGGTTCAAAACTTGTCAAAGTCCCATCAGCTTCGAATCAATTGTGATGCCATATTCATATTGGTCGCGATCATCTCTCGAATTCAACCATCGAAAGCAAACGATGCCCACGAAAAAGTAGGAAAAAGAAAAGTTTGGAAACGAAAGCTCGCAATCGCCTTCGTTCAAGATAAGCCTTGTCTTGTGATATAACATTACAATAAGAGGAGAAGAACGATGAATGCGCGACGGTTACCTCATTGTCCATCGCATCGGCGGCTTCATTTCTCTCGCGCTCTGCAACAACGAGCATTCCGAGTCAAAAAAGCTGATGATGGCCCCGGAAAAAGAAGGAAAATTAACAAGAACAGAAGCGGAGGAGATGGTCGAACCAAGGGCCATCCTCGTCCAAACGGTCTTGAAAATCGAATGGATCAAATCCTGAACGAAACAAGAAAAAAAAATCCATAAATCACAAAAAGCGAGAATCGAACACGCAACGGAGACGAATGATATGAGGAAAGGGAAATTTTACAGGATCGAAGGTTGGGTCTTCCTCCATCGTAAGCAAAACAGATTGATTCGACGCAATGCCCAAGAACCAGGTGGTGATTCGCAAATTTCCCGCTTTCGCAGAACCGCGGCCAAATGGGGAGGACACCTCTTCTATTTTGAGTGGCACTGTAACATTATTATAAATTACTTTTTATGAAAAGCAACTTCGACAAGCCCCTATAGCTCAGTGGTAGAGCGTCAGTCTTGTAAACTGAAGGTCTGTAGTTCGATCCTGCATGGGGGCATTTCTTTTTTGCCCATTTGGCTCTTTTTCCACCTAAGAATGACGTCGCTCCGGTGCCAAATTGACGTAAGATCTGCGCTTCGTTTTTGCAGTTCTCTCCGTCGTCTTCGTCTTCTTCTTCAAGCCCGCTCGCTTCCGTGAGCCGATCGACCCTCCACGCCTCCAAAAGCTTCGACTTTTCTTCTTCTTTTCTTCTTCTTTTCTTTCGGAATTACTCGGGCATGTCCACTCTAATTCAAAAGCTCGCCAAGGCCGCGCCCTCTTCTCTCAAACTGTTCGGACATTCCAGGTTGAATCCGCGGCTACTTCCCGCGCCCGCCCTCGCTCCTCGCCAGACCGTCCTCGGCTCATCGAGGCCGGGTTGCTCGCGCGATTCGCCGCGCTCTCCGGGTGAGGGCATCGGCGGAGACGCGGAAAGCTCGCTGATTTCGCGGCTTCACCCGGTTTTCCCATTCGGGTTTTGCGGAAACCCCGGTCCCATCCCTTCGGCCGCTCTCGGCGGTGCGGAGCCCGCGGAGGGCGACGACGCTGGGCGCGTGTGGGCGGATAGCGTGAAGAAGAAGAGGAAGAGGAAGATGAACAAGCACAAGTATAAGAAGCTCAGGAAGCGCCTCCGGCGAAAGGCCAAGTCGTAGTTTGGAATTTGAATTCGGAGAAAATCCCATGCGGCAGCGTTCGGTGCATTTTGGGTTTTTTTTTTCTTCCTGTTGTTATCCATAATTGTGACTGTTGTGGGTTCTCTGAATGAAGTTCTTGGTCCGCTTTTGCAATGAGACGATGTTCTATCAGAGTGCATTTGTATCTAGTGAGATTGAATTGTTTTTTTACCTATGCAATACCGCGCGGAATCCTGAGCTGCTGATAAGAAAACAAAGAAAGGCAAACTTGAGGGTGGAATGTCAAGTCTACTAGCCTTTCTGTGGCTTAGCAGACCTGCCTCTGTCCAAATCACAGCTTCTGCCTGCGTATACGCTGTTCCATCTCCATCCTAGAGACGATGGAAGGGGCTTATGTGATAAGGAATGCTTGGATAATCTCACTGTTGGGTGAGCACTAAGGTCGGTAAGCAGGGAGTGTGATCCTTTTAGGTTAGCAAATTGTTCCTACGCATCTTGGCAGACTGGCGTGATTTCTGGGTTGACAGTTTATCTTGATTATCTTAGACGTTAGAGGTGAATTGAATTGCTAGTGTTGTTCTGCATTTGCTTTGCAAGGAAAGTCCATGCGAATATCATGGCAAGGAAGTGGAAGGTCTCTTTGCCTCTCTTTTCTTGTTTCAGAGTTATACGAGTTAGCAGTCGCATAAGAAGATAAAGGGAAATTGCATTAACATAGAAATGATGCTAGACACGACTTAAGCTTCATAGGACCGACACATCTTAAGCTTCAAAGGACTATCTTTCTGAAGGCGCACTGCCTTGCTAGTTTGGTCATATATCCTTATTGTGATACATCTGGAATCACAACATCTACACAGAGGCTTAGTGCTTAATCTGAGATAACATGCATCGCGCGTCCTTACTGTTGGGCCTGTGCTTTGGCTCATCCAGTGTACAGTAGGAGGCGACCTTTAAAACCAGCAGCATTTGCTCCTCGAACCCATTGCCAATCAACTTTGGGTCAATTGCTTGTTGAGGATTGTCCCCAGCCATCACATTTCTCAACCACTTGACCAGACTTATTTCTTGGGTGTGTTGGAAGAACTCGTCCGATGGTAGTTTCCCGATGACCAGGGCGGCAAGCAGAACACCGAAGCTGTACATATCGCTCTTCTCCGTGAGCTGGAAAGTCTGATAGTACTCTGGAGCAATATATCCCAAAGTCCCTGCGACATTGGAGAGCGTGACATGAGTATCGGCATCTGGCATAGCTGTTGCAAGCCCAAAGTCGGATATTCGGGCCTCCATGTCATCATCTAGAAGGACATTGGCAGGCTTGAGGTCTCGGTGGATGATCCTCGGAGTGTGGTTCATATGGAGATATTCGAGCCCAGTCGCCACTCCCACTGCAATTCGGTGCCTCGTGAGCCAATCCAACTCTGCCTGACCTTTTGAAACCTTCTTTAGTAAATCCTGTAGGCTCCCATTTTTCATGAACTCGTACACTAGTAAGTGGCAGTCGGGACGAGTCAAGTGCGCCAGCAAGGGAAGTAAATTGTGATGTCGAATCTGGCCAACAGTCTGTATCTCAGACCGAATTTGGCGCATAATCGTACCCAAGTCTCTGGTGTCTCCTTCTACTATCTCTATTACATTCCTGGGAGGTTGAATTATCTTCTTTATAGCAATCATCTTTCCATTGCTCGCGGGTAACTCGGCCTTGTAAACTTCCCCGCAGCCACCTCTGCCAATGACTTCCAGTGATGACAGTCCCTCTTTGCTTTCCAAGAAAGCCAAATCCTCAGCTTTCTTGATCATCGGGCTAAAGATTGCTGGTCCGGAGTCTCTGAATCGCCCTCGGATTGCCGCCAAGGTTGGCCTAAAGAGCAAGAAGACGAACACCAATACGATTAAAGCAGCTGCTCCAGCTAGGAACCCTTGTAGCCACTGGCCTAGCTTCCTTTGGCTGTTGTGACTTTTGTGTGGGTTTCCTGATGGAGAAGGAGCTCGAGAAGTATTTAAAGCTTTCGGTGATGAAGTATTTGAACCTTTCGGTGGTGATGGTGCAACCGCCGAACCTTTGGGGCTCGCGCTGGGACCCTCTTCAAAAATGTAACGTCTTGGTAGATTGTCACCGGATGGTTCAGCTTTGTTCAGCGATGGTACCGGACCTTCAAGAAACAAGTTCCCGGAAACATCAAAGAAGCGGAGATTCCGGAATGAGAGCATGGAAGCTGGAATTTTCCCAGTGAAGAGATTATCAGAGAGAGAGAGTTTTTCCAGGTTGGGGAAATACTTAAGGAAACTCAAATCCCCGGTGAATTTATTTGATCCAACATCGAGCACTCGGAGACGAACGAGAGATGACAATTCAGATGGAATTTTTCCTGAAAACCTGTTGTTTCTGAGGTTCAGAATTTCCAGTTTGGTACAGTCAACAATCTGGGTAGGTAGTTGGTCAACAAGCTTGTTGTTGGACAGGGAGAGCTCTTTGAGTTCGGAAAGCCGTCCGATTGCCGGGGAGAGCGACCCCTTGAGCTGTTGCAACTTGAAGACAAGTCTTGTGATTCTTAGGACATACGTATTGTTGCTTGTGAGCCTTCTTTCGCAGATTACACCAGGTAAGTTGCATGATTTGGTGGAGGCTAGATGAAGCTGAATGTCGATGCTCATGTCCTTTTGGATGGTCCGAACGGTTGAGAACCAATCTTGCATGGGCTAGGACGACGAGAGAGAGTACGGACAGGAGGAAAAGGCAGGTTTCGCTGCCGGCAGCAGGCGCCATATGGTTGCGGATTCCGGCGACCGGCTTGTTTTAGATTAAGAGAGGCTATATTTGGCTATGAGGAATCCCAGATATTTTTTTTGGCTATTTGCTCTCTGGAGCTTCCATGTTGGATGATTAGTGCGTGGTTAGCTTTTTAAGCAGAACCTTTGTGGGGAATATTGCACGTAATGGGCCATATGCATTGACCTGCTTTTGATGAGTTAATAGATTTTGTTTGTATTTGTGTTTGGACTTTTATGAATGAGGAAAGGGTATGAAAACCACAGCAAGTTCTTCGAACAAGCATAGTGATTGGAGTTGCATTAACTTTTTCAACTGCAAATTGCTGTAAGGAGATGGTCTTTGAATCTTCTCTTCAATCGACCGGATGATGGTACCATTGGAGGGAGGGAAAGAACCAAATGCAGAGTAGATGTTGCGTATGACTGAATTCTGTTGCGTTTGTGTATATAATCTGGTGAAATGCTTACTGTTCACAAGATATATACGAATGTTATAAATATCAGTCGTTACATGATCGTTTCGTCTTTTTTCTTTCCCTCCGCAGGTTTAGAAATTATTGTTTGATCGACCGAGTGAGATACGTGAACTGCCATGCCACAGATTGGCAGAGTACCGGCCTCGCGACCATCAAGAGGTAACACCGAAAACAGAGTTACCCTGTCCTCTGTACTCTCTACTCTGCAGACTCGCGATATGTTTGTCGCTCGCATCCTGAAGAGAGACGTGTTTTAGACGCCATATTCGAGTATATACGAACTGTGCAAACCTTAATTGAGCGACACAAAGTCTAAAGGCAAAGGACGTGTGTTCCACATTGTTGTTAAATTATGTTTCGAATTTGAGCATTTGTGAAACGCGATCTGCTTAGATAAATTTTATATTATTTGATTGTGAAGATATTTTTCTAATAAAAATAATATTCAAGATTATACAAAAAAGAAAAGAAATTCGAAATTTCTTTTGGGTCTTGAATGTCTTTGGTCAACAGAAAGAAGTTTCGTTGCACTCCACAAAGGTTTATAAAAGAAAAAAATAATATAAAATAAAAAGAAAAAACTAAGGGTTTCAAACATTTACTTGCAGAATAAGTCTGGTTCACATTGAAGATTCAGGTCAGTGTGCCCGATAAATTCCTTTTGGGTCTTGGATGTCTTCGGTCAACAGAAAGAAGTTTCGTTGCACTCCATAAAGATTTATAAAAGAAGAAATAATATAAAATAAAAGAAAAACTAAGGGTTTCAAACATTTACTTCCGGAAGAAGTCTGGTTCACGTTGAAGATTTAGGTCGGTGGGCCCAGATCAAATTGGGCATGCATATAAAAAGGAGAACGCGTCCTTTCTTCAAGTGGAGCTGCAAGACTTGAGAGTCGCGCGAAAAAGACATCCAAAAAGAAGCCTCGTGAAGCCTTAAACATGAAGGCAAAGCCATACCTACGTTGACTAAATTACATGACCTTGACTATCAACTACGAATTAGTTGAAATTGAAATCATTTAGGTTGAAAGCCATAGTGCTGATATGTGAACTAGATATCTACTACAGGCCAATAGCTAGGAAGAAGTGTAAAGAATGAGAATTGTTGAAAATAGCATATTGGAAGATCAATCGGCCAAAATAACCATAAGTAGCTACGATATTATAAGTTTCTTCCGCGTGAAAAAGACGTCCAGAAAGAAACAAGAACGTGAAGCCGTACATATGCAGACCAAAGACGAACGTTGGAGTTCTTGATTTTGGTGTACATAAAGCGTTTTTGTTTTATGCTTAAACGAGTGGTGATTTTGTATTGTGAATTTATATCCAAGTGAATTGTTTATTTATAAACACTTTGGGTTTGAATTTAAATCTAGGTGTAGGAAATATTCGAGCGTATGAGCGATTATAAACTTTGATTTTCCGATTATAGCAGATTATTTATTGTCGACTCTCTTCGTGAACGTAGGTAGCGATACTTGGATCGAACTACGTAAATTTTTTGTGTCTTTTTTATTTCTCGTTTATTTTTATGGTGATTTTGCGTTGACATAAATGCAATATCATGTTATTTTTGAGTATTATATTCCACCGGTCTTGGCAATTGAACCACGCAGAACACATGGAAAAGATAACAAAGGCCCTGCTGCAGCTGTCCAAGTTTTCTGCTTTACTTCGTGTGCCGAGACCGGTCTCATTTCAAGAGACTACCGAGCACCATCGCGATTTTACATTGAAGACAGGCATCAACGTAGAGGAGGGGGCGATGATAATGGACTAAGGGCCCATTTGGTTTAGTTTTGGGAAAATAATTTAAAAAAAATACAAATACATTTGGATTTTCCGAAATGATATATCATTTGGTAAATTATAATTTTTAATAGCATTGAAAAATAGACTTAGTATAAACACCTTTCGGTAAAACTCACATTTAAAATTGATTTTTGCTATATTTCTTCTTTTTTTTAATCTGAAAATTGAATCTCATTATGGTAATCCGTCGGACGGCCAGATCCTATTGGTAGCTAGATCCAACCCTCCAGCTGCCAAATCTGGCTTTCGGACGGCCAGATTTGGCTATCCGGCGGCTAGATCCGGTCCTTTGGCTGCTAGATTTGGTCATCCGACGGCTAGATCTGGTCGTCCAACTGCTAGATTTGGCTTCCGAACGGCCATCTGGCTATCCGGCAGTTAGACCGACCCTCCGGCTGCCAAATTTGGCTTCCGGATGGCTAGATCCAACTGTTCGGCAACTAAATTTGGCTGTCCAACTGCCAGAACTGGCAGCCTGAGGTCGCGACCTTAGGCGATGTCACCTGGGTTCGCACTACTCAGGCGACGTCACCTCAACCCAGGCATCACCTGGGGGCGCGACCTCAGGCGACGTCGCCTGAGGTCTGTGATGCGGGCGACGCCGCTTGAGGTCACGCCACCCCAGGCGATGGTCGTCGAGGGCGCGCGACCCCCAGGCAGCGGTGATGGTCGTCGAAGAGGCTCGACTCAGGCAGTAGATCGAGAAGATGAACGGCCGTTATGAATGAGGAAGAAGATGAACAATGATAGCTAAATAGTAAATTTAGCATTTTCGAAATGCTAAAAGTTTAAAATAAAAGTCCCTACCTGCATTGAGCTTTTAGCATTTGGAATATTAATATTTGGCCAAGGAAGCTTAAAAAAATGCTCAACCAAACGGGGCATAGAGCACCCTCCACAAACGTGACTGCAAACGGCCATCTCTGTCTCTGTTTCGTTGGGTCGATTTGAACGTGTGAGAAGGGGCTGTCCATTCCATTATAGGAGAGGCTTCGCTGGGTCCAGCTGAACGGGAGAGAAGGGCCGTCCGTCCGGTCTACAGAAGACCGAAAGGGGTGGGTGGTCTATTGGCCATTGGATTTCTTTCGGCCAAACGTTGGCGGTTGGATCGGATGACCAGGACTAACGTCGACTTTTAAGGCAACATCAGCGAAGACTTGGGGTCAACCGGGCTTGATGTAGACAGTCCGATCAAGTCAACAAAAGCTATAAAAGTCTTCGGCCCATGTGGGGCCGTTGGATTAGAAATTGAAATGCTTGTGACAACCGGTTTGAGACTGACCTGAGACTCGTCCCCATTGGCTCTCCTTTGGACTTAATTTCTCACGGATAAATATATCTTCCGTTAATCTTAGTTAAATAAAATTATTATCACAAAAAATTTCAAATTAATACATTTATGATAAACGAAAAGTAAATTCCTAAATTGGTACATTTATATAATAAAAATTAATAGAGAGTAAATTTGCCATATATGTACCGATTTAGAGTTTTTTGTAGTAAAAAAAATTAGTTTGGGATAAATTTTTTACAAATATACCGATTTAGGATTTTTTTTGTTTTATTAATCTTTTTTTTCTCTCTTTCTTTATTGTTTTCATGTGACATCCGTATTTTGCCGGACCTCGGAAAAATAATGGTCCATCACGGATTGACGAAATTGTTATTGGATTGCGTCATTGGTACCAATTTTGGACACTATCGCATCATCGTCATTGTCGGCACCACATTCGACCATCGTTTCATCACCACCGGATGTCCCGAAACATTGACTTTCGGAGAAAAATTTTCCATGCATGGCCATGCACACATCCGATATTAGTCCCGAGCGGCCTCGCCAATTGACCGAGCTGAAGGCCCGTAGTGCGCAACGGCCATGCGTACGTGAAAGTTTACGACAAAAATTGTCGAAGACCTCCCAACCGTTTACCCCGCAAAGGACCGCGGACCAAACACGGCTTCATGCACGATTTTCGCCTTAGACAGCCATACGAATGACCTTACAAATGGCCACATTTTCGGCCATGCAGCCGTGTCTCTCTATTTTCTTTCATAAAGACTTGAAGACTATCAATTTGCATGGCCATATTCACGTCCATTTGGCCGGTCCAACGATAGAAAGGATGGCTGACCCATGCAACAAATAGAGTCACGTTCGTGCATGGGGAAGGGGGAATTGATGGCCAAAAAAATTCTCGTTGAAGGCCCACGACTCCCCACCCGTCTTTGCCTCCCGCTGCCACCGGGGTTCTCCTTGTTGACTCATGAAGTCAACTTCAGCTGGACAGCGAAACCATGGAGCTCGACCAAGCGGAAGCCACGCCCTTCCCATCTGTCTTCTCCTCTTACCGCCACCGCACACCCAAGGTGTCGACTAAGGGAGTCAACAAAAGCCAGCGAAGACTTCAACCCTTCTCTCCTTCGGCCAGCGCACAGAAGATGTGAACAAAGACAGCCACGTTTCCATCCTCCCGTCCTCGCCCCCTTCTGCCGCCGAAGCCTTCATTTTGTTGACTGGTTTTTGTCAACAAAACCAGTGACGGAAATAGCAAACCGAGAGAAAGAGAGAGAGCGGCAAGCGAGAGAGAGAAACCGAGAGAGAGAATAGTGGGCGAGAGAGCGAGCAGCGAGAGAAAGAAAGGGATTGTCCCTCTTCGCCCGTGCGCTCGGCCACCGTCCCCGTTGTGCCGATCCAGCCGTCCCGACCGAGCCGCAGCTGCCGCACCACCGCGCCATCCCCTCACCGTCGACGTTGCAAGACTTGAGGCAAATCGATATCCACTAACCTATATCGCGTAGACTATATCGTTGCTGGATAAATACATTCCGCAACCTAACATTATTGTAGGATACTTACATAAATTGATGTAGATATAATCGATCTAACCGAAAATGTTAGAAAGCCTTATGTAGAGAATCGGTGATGGTGCACGTATCTGGTCTTTTTGGCATTCCGTGAATTATAAATTTGAGTGTTATAAGGCTTGTGAGCAATTCTAGAAATTAAAGGGGTTGGGCCACTATGGTTGCCGATTTTTTTAGGATCTTCTATGGTTCGATTTTAGGGTGACCTTCTTCATGAAAGTTATGTTATATACCTAGATCTACAACATATATTTATTTCAAAATATTCGGGTCACGAAGATCAACTCATGGACCTAATTTCCTACCAAGATGGAACTGTCCGGAACTGCAGTTTAAATGAACTGTTTTCATTAGCGAGAGTTGGCATATTTTAAAGATTTATATTACATTATAAATTTTGATATGAAATTATCTTAGACTACTACACTATATTTGTGAATGTTGCTGCCGTCGGACCCTCAGGTTGACGATGTCCCGGGAGTCGGGATTGCCTGGAGGGTCACGATGGTGATGCTTCTGGATGCCTAGGGACCGGTGAGCCCTAGAGGTTCCCTGGGAGTGTCGGGATGCCCGGATGTATGACGATACACGTTCCGGAGGGTAGGGGCAACCATTAACATGGCGAGCCCCAGCGATTCCTTGTGATGCTAGGTGAGGTGCGAGATGCCTGGAGGTATGACGTAACATACTTTAAATGCCCGGTGACTGAAATATGGAACTAGAGGCTTTCGTGACGCCAGGTTGGGTGCGAATGCCTAGAGGGATGCAAACACTAGTCCTCTGGGAATAGATGTTAGTGAACTACAAAATCTATTGAATTCTAAGGTTTCATGGACCTGCTATATCATACCCTTTCATAGACAATCTTATCGGTTTAGTGCCTGTTTACTTCTTCAGTTATGTGTATTGTTTTAAATTACATAAATTGGGTAACAATAGCTTTATGTAATATAGTTTAGTGGAGTTTTAATTGTTGAGTAGTCGTACTCACCCCTTGTGGGACTAACATATTTCAGACTAGGAAAGAATGCCACTACTGCCCCCACCTCCCTGCACCTTCTACGGTGTCCCCATTGACATGAGATGGGAGCAAACTTACAGACATGCTGGGTTTGACTTTTATCCGGATGCAAGCGGTCCTGACTTTTGATGCCGCCCTTCCTTCGGGCTCGATAGTCCAGAATTTTGTCGTCCTCTACGTCAGGTGGGACGGCCACACGATGGGACCATTGCCGCCACCACCGGAGGATGACGACGGAGGATCCAGCGGGATCGAGTAGGGGGAGAGAGCGAGAGGTTGCAGGAAAATTTTTGGACAACAGCATCGCAGACGGATGACGCTATAGGTGACTAACCAAATAGTCGGTCTCATTTTGGAATATGTCTATATGTAGCCAATATAGAAGTAGTTGGCTTTTTAGTTGTACCGACAAGTGACATCCGTTACATATATATGTAAATAAAAAGGGTGCCTGGTTAGTGTGTATATTTAATGTGCATCATTTGGAAGTTGGAGGAAAGGAGTTGACGAATTCGCTTCTGCCTTATTATTGCGCAGGGACCGATGGAAAATTTAACAGACCCCCGCATTCGCGGATTCGCTGAAATCCATTAGTACCATAGTAAATGGTATCTAGAACAAAGTAGAGATGTGGCGACCCCAGCAGATCGGGGGTTGATAAGAGGAAGGGGGTGCCACATTTCATTTGTGTTTTTTTTTGGGTTAAATATGAGCAATAGTCGGGAAAAGTGTTAGATTAGTCTTAAATCATTGCGTTAGTGCCAATTTAGTTCTAAAGTTTTTAATGGCACCAAATTAGTTATAAATCTTTTGATTTTGTGCCAATTTAGTTCTAAACTCTTTAATGGTATATGCGCCAATTTAGTACTTTTTGATTTTGTGATAATTTAGTCATTCTGGTTAATTTTAGTTGAATTTTGCTGATGTGGACACCGGCTGACTTATATGATATTGCTAACACCGACGTTGACAATTTTTAATAACATTTAAATAAATTTTCAATTTTTTCCTTTTTCTTCTCTATGCTTTCTTTCTTCTTCCCCTAGGCCGGTCGGTCGGCAAGCTATGGCCAAGCCCTAACGAGGCTAGCTCTCACCTAGGCCAAGGTGAGGTCGACCCTCACTTGGGTGAGGGCTAGCGAGGCCCCCCTGGCCAAAGTGAAGGCTGGACTCGCCGGGTTTACCCTCGCCCAGGTAATCGACCTCATCCATGCTAGATCGGGCAAGGCCAACCCCTATTAGGCTCAACCTAGCCCTGGCTAGGTGGCCATGGCCGATGGCTGGCCATCGCTTACTGGTAGGCCAACGGCTAAAGGAAGATGAAAGGAAGGAGAGGAAAAAAAGAAAAAAGAAATAGAAAAAAATAAAAATATTATAAAAGATTATCTATATTAGCATCGGCGAAACCATGTAAAGTCACCAATGTCCACATCGGTAAAATCAGACAAAAAATAGCTTGAAGGACTGAATTGACACAAAATTAAAATATTTAGAATTAAATTGACATTGATTTAAAATGTTTATGACTAGAAGACAATTAAAATATTTATAACTAAATTGTTATCGAATCAAAATATTTATAATTAAATTGGCACAATCAAAATGTTTAAGACTAAATTAACATCAATACAATAGATTTATGATCTTTATGATACTCTTCCCAACAATAGTCTATCGCATAGCCTGCCAAAAAAGAAATTCTATCCGTAAATTGAAAGTAATGACGATGGAGTGTCATTTTCTTGATTTTAGTAGTTAACGCGGAAGGACACTTGTCCTTTTCACTTCCATCTTCCGAGCAATGAGCAAGAAAAGCGCCCCAACAATGTTTAACAATTGGAGTTCCGGTGGACGACAACGACTTAAACGAGTGACTATTATAAAGGGCTAATCAAGTATTAATAGGCGAAAGGTTATGAATGCAACGTTATGGTTGTTGCCATTAAGTTACGAGTAAAGTCGTAATCGACTCGAGCCGAGCCGATCCGTTTGTGGAAATATCGGGAAACCGTAAAACAATAACCAAGGGGACCACATCCGTAAGTTTTAATGACCGGAAGGATAGAGTTACAATTACATTTTAGGTCGTTTGTACAAGCTGAGAATAGTCCCAGTAGATAGCCGCTCGACCTGTGAAAAACATACAGAGAAGTAATTTTGGATAATTGCCCCCAGATAAACCTAAAATTAATCCTAATGGTACATCAATATCCCAAATTATGTTCACAATATATTCAAATCATGTACGAGATTTCACGTCGCATATGGACGAGTTAGCTATCAAACAGATTCAACTTATATATTCTAGCATCTTAATATTTTGCACTCAACATTTAGCTTTGAAATAAATTTTAATTTTTTGATCAAATGGACATATATATTTTTATCTCTGTTAATCAAGAAGTTATTCATGGGAAGTGTTGACCACCGAGTGGTAAAAGCGGTCGAAGAGTACATTATCTTCTCGTGAGATTGTGATTAGAATCATATCGTGAGCGAATTTCTAATTAGATTATGTGTATCAGATGCACAAGTTCATTTCACCTCAACTCGTCAAATATTTACGTACATTTATCGAGAGTTTTGTCCTCTAGCAATGAGCTTATAACATGGTTTTGTAGTTTTCTGAGATTGATCCTTTTGAAACAAGCAGGTTAGGCTCTTATAAATTTTTTGTGCATATCGTGATGCTCAAGTGGGCTTTCACCAATAAGCCCGCTTGCACCTCTGTACACCTGTCGAAATATTAGCTCATTTTTGTTCTTTTTCTAAATGAATGAGTTATAGACCATGCAGAAAGAAGAAATGAGCATCAAAAGGCCCGTGGATTACATGGCACAATGGTGGGATATGGGCCTTGATATTCATGAGCATAAGGTGCAAGGTCTGAATCCGAGCCCAAGCCCAACTTCTAAATTGAGAAATCCTTCAAAATTCGTGGAAGGATATAAGCAATCGAAATAGTAAAACTATATATTTATCTATTCAATTTTCTATATATACACTCTTCGGCCTCAGATTTTTTATCTGAAAATTTTATGATAATCGCTCCATCTCTTTTGAGTGCAAAACTATAACCGTATGCAGATAATCTCGGAATTTATGAAGATTACAATGAATACTGAGTAAATCACAAAACTCTCGCATCCCAAATTTAAATTCGAGATGATTATGGCTTGATTACATTCCAACACTCTTTATGTATATATATTTGTTTTGTTGTTTAGTAATTTGAAAATTGCTCGATTGCGTGAAGTAGAAATACAGACATATGTCATGAACAGTGACATCATTCTGGGCGTGGCGTGTATCTGCCTCGACCCGATGCCCGTGTCCCCAAGAATTGTTCGATTCCTCATCGTTCCAACGGGTAACAGCGCTTCCTCGCGCATGGACGAGATTCTCTTTCCCTGTCTCCTCTGATTCGCGATCATGCCCGGCTGCAGATCGGGTCGCTAGGGTCGTTGCGCTCGATGTCGCTGACACCTCCGCTAGTTCGCGCACTAGTAATTTCCATCGCGAGAAAAATAGGAAAGAGTGGATCAAGGGTGAATCTGGTCGAGTTCTTCGCATGAAATGAGGTGGATAAGTCTTAGCTTCGCCTTTTTGAAATAAAGGGTCGGTTCCTGATGATTCCGTCCCGGTCAAGCAGCATCGGCAGCTTAGTGGGGTTGTTAGTTTCAACTAGATGGTGAGGGATACAGTTAAAAAACTTCATCTTTGTGGGTTATGGGTGTTGGAGGTAATAGGTTTGAGAGAGAAAAGCAATTGCTTGAAGTATTACACCAAGAGACGTCAAGTTTGGAACGTTCAACAGTGTTACCTCCAGCGTAGGGAAACCCTAGAGTTTTTATATGTACGTTATTGCTCCGGCCCATATGGACCCAAATAACCATGCTTTTTACCTATTGGGCTTGTATGTGAACATATTATTTTGGACTATATTAATAATATATCCAACAATCTCCTCCTATGTTCACCATACAGCATAATCCAATTAGGTGGTCAGTGTAATGTTCAAACAAACATGAATCATCCACATTCAGTCCAAGACAATCAACTCGGATCGGCCAAAGAGTATTCCAACAGTAAAGTATAAAACTAAATCATCATATGCAATCTAAATAAGTAAATAATTCTTATCATGAATCTGTTATGAGATTAACAAAATCCAAATCCCAAAATAAATCTCAGACTCAGTTCACAACCAATGTATGCATATTAATCAAGTATAAGTAGGCCAGTCAAAATAGTCCAAGGCCTTACAAATATAAGAAACGAGCATAATAATGTCCATAAAATAGAAATAGCAAAATGCAAGTCTTAAGTAAATGGACTTCATCAAAATAGGCAATAACAGGTAAACTGTCAAGTCCCTACAAGCTTTAAATGATATATATTCGTTCATCAAGTAGGTCATCCTGGTCAGGATCCCACTCATTAAGCTATCCTCCATCTTTGCCATCCCCTATAGAATGTCAAATATGAATTTCATATTATCATGAATTCAATCATTTGAATAAAAACTTAACACCATTCCATCAGGCAGAGAAGAACAAATATTGATGTCATAAAGCATCATAATATCATGTCATAAGCATCAAGCCAATTTCATAAATTATGAACAAGACCTAAACAATGTGATTTACAAAGAGCCATCAACTTAAGTTTATTTGTAGGAGAATAACTATTGTCTAGTTTCAAAGAACACGACCAATAGTCAAGTCACTTACAATAACCTAGTCATGTAATATCAAGTTTCAATTAAGAACAAGACCAATAGGCTTCTTATGTAAACAATTGTTTCTATGTTTCAATTTGGAATGTCATAGTTACCGATTCCTTAAAGTCAAATAATCTAACATCAAGTTTGGAATGAGATCATTTAACCAACAAAGGATAATCCAATCTAGTTGAATTGTATCATCAAGTTTGGAATGACACAATTTTCCCAGATAAAACATTTGAATTAGGTTAAAGTCATCTTCATCAAATTTGGAATAAGACAACTCACCCTCTTCAAATTAGTTAGCAACTGTGAACATCGATGAAACATATAAACCGTGCTTATCATTGTAGCCAATAAAGAAAGATTTGATAATTCAAAACACACAATTAGAAGGTAAGTAAATGGTAGTTAAGACTTGCCTATATAGTCTTTAACCCCAGTTCCCCCACTGTTTTGAATAATCGATCTTTAGGCATACCTTTGGTGAGAGTATCGGCTATGTTATCCTTTGATCTCACATCGATCAAGGTGATAACCCCTTGTTCTCTCAGATAATTCAACAACGCATGTCTCAGTCTCACATGTCTTCTCTTTGAATTAAAGAGAGAATTCTTGACGACTTGGACAGCTGCTCGATTATCACAGAATAGGCTTAAAGAATTAATCTTTAGCCGAGTCAAAGGAATATCCATAATTAGATTCTTTATCCACTATGCCTCTTCACCGGCTGAGGCTAAAGCAAAAAGTTCCGATTCCATAGATGACAATGCAATACAAGTCTGTCGTTTGGATTTCCAAGTAATAGCAGCTCCACCCAAAGTGAATACATATCCACTAGTAGACTTACTATTTCCAATATCTGAGCACCATGAGGCATCAGAATATCCATCCACAGTTGGAGGATAACTAGAATAATAGAGAGCATAATCTTTAGTACCTTTAAGGTATCTCATTAGCCTATTGAGGGCATCCCAATGTTCTTTACTAGGATTACTAGTAAAACGACTCAGCATGCCAACTGTAAAGGCTATGTCGGGTCTAGTGCAACTCATAGAATACATGAGACTACCAATCAGTTTCGAGTACTTTAACTAATCCACGCTGGTCCCTTCATTAGGATTCAATCTGTTATTATAATCACATGGTGTCTCACTCGGTTTACACTTATCGTATCCCCAAGTAGAAAGTAGCTGCTCAATATAATGAGTTTGGCTAAGGGAGATGCCTTGCCGTTTAAAGCTTACTTTCATACCAAGAATGGTATTAGCAATACTAAGATCTTTCATGTCAAATTCTTTAGCTAAAGTAGCTTTCACGTCACTCACTACAGAATGATCGGAACCAAGAATTAACATGTCATCATACAAACAAATGATGACTATCTTATTTGACATAGAATGATGGTAAATGCATTTATCTGAATAACTAGACTGAAAGCCATAACTCTTTACCACTTTGTCAAATTTAAGATGCCACATCTTAGGTGCTTATTTAAGACCATACAAGGATTTATTCAATTTACAAACTTTGTCCTCAAGACCTTTCATAACATATCCTTCCGGTTGTTCCATGTAAATTTCCTCATTTAAATCCCCATTTAAAAAAGCTGTTTTTACATCCATTTGATGCACTACAAAGTGTTCAATAGATGCCAAAGCAAGAAGAATTCTTATAGTTGATAGATAACACACATGTGAATAGACATCAAAATAATCTATTACACTCTGTTGTTTATAGCCTTTAGCTACTAAAAGTGCTTTGTATCTGGCTATTGATCCATCACTATTCAGTTTCTTCTTCAACACTCATTTACAGCTTATAGCTTTAGCCCATTTTTGGCAAATTTACTAGCTGCCAAGTGTGATTTTACAGCAGAGAGTTTATTTCATCATCTATGGCTTTTGCCCACAGTAGAGATTCCCTAGATCTCATTACTTCCTGATAGGAGAATGGATCATCCTCAAGATGATAAGCAACAAAGTCCTCACCAAAACTTTTGGGAATTCTCTCTCTTATAGATACTCTAACTGGAGTTGGTTCAATAGCCAACTGTGTGGAATTAGTGTCAGAAAGGCATGCTTCAGATTCTACAGGAGATTCTGAAATCATATCTGTAGATCCAGAAACATTCAAGCCTTGATCTTTGAGAAACTTATTTTCGAAAAACACTGCATCTCTAGATTCTATCATTGTTTTAGTAGATAGATCTAAAAATCTATTTGCAGCGCTATCTTCTGCACTACCTAGATAAACACAAGTAATAGTTCTAGATCCCACCTTAGGTTTCTTAGGATCTGGTATACTTACATAAGCAATACAGCCCCAAGTCTTAAGAGTATCATATCTACAAGTGCGCTTATGCCATATCTCATAAATTGTCATGGACAACTTAGAGTGTGACAACCTGTTCAAAATGTGATTAGCAGTTAGAACTGCTTCTCCCAAGTAGGAGGAAGGCATGCCAGCTGTAAGTAATATAGAGTTTAACATTTCAGTTAACGTTCTATTCTTACGCTCCGCAACACCATTTGATTGGGGTGAATAAGGAGCGGTGGTTTCAAGTATTATACCTTTCGAAGCACAAAATTCCTTGAACCTTGACATAGTATATTCTCCTCCTCTATCACTCCTAAACCTCTTAATTTTCAAGTTGAGTTGATTTTCTACTCTAGACTTGAAAATCTTAAATTTTTCAAAAGCCTCATCTTTCGATTTCAACAAATAGACATGACAATATCTAGAAAAATCGTCTATGAATGTTATTAGATACTTCCGACCACCTTTAGTAATATAATTTCTAAAATCACAAATGTCGAATGTATTAGCTCAAGAAGTTGTGTGCTTTTAGAAACCAACTTAAAGGGTTTTCTAGTGATTTTAGCTCTGTGCACACATTTCACACTTATCAAATCGAATAGAAGTATCCAATGGAATGTTGTGAGTTTTAGCTAGATGTTGCATTTTCCTGTAATTCACATGTCCAAGTCTATTGTGTAGCAACTTTGGATCAATCAAAGTAGAATTCACATGGTTTATGCTATGAGCATTTAAACTCAATCTATACAATACCATTAATCATGAATGCACAACCAAAATAATATGAGTTAACAGATAAAGTTACTCTATCATTCATAGTTGAAAAAAACATACCGGCTTTATCAAGTAAACTCATAGATATCAAATTCTTCTTAAGTAAATGTACTACTTTAACATATTTCAGAGTTAGTAATTTACCTGAAGAAAGTATCAAATTTGCAGTTCCAGCATGAGTCACATTTGCCTCACCACCATTGCAATTTTCCACGGTGTCTTTCACTTCTGTGACCTCAGTGAGTAAGTTCTTGTCATTTGTAGCATGACAAGTAGCGCCACTGTCCAACCACTACTCAGAAGAGACGCTAGCCTTTCCATTCTTCATCATTCCAATGAAGGCTCGAGGTTCAGATCCTCTAATTAGCATATTGGCCTCATTTTGTGGTGTGTCTTTCTTTGGCTTCTTCAGCAACTTACACTCTGCTGCCCAGTGACCTCACTTTCCACAGTTATGACACTTGCCCTTCTTCTTCTTTTTGAAGATGGTCTTTTTGGCCTCTAACTGTAAAGAGTATTCACCTTTATAATATCAGCTTTGCCATTTTAATCAGAGCAAAGTGTTAGAAAGAGTGCACCTTGGAGTCCTTAGAGCCTCAAAGTCGAATAACTCTTCTAACCGTGATCAAAAGATGTAATTTGCCAAAAAAAACCCCAAAAACAAATCTGGAGCACCCAAAAACCTTAAGATGGACTGCCCTTGTCGCTGAAACTTGCTGGAAATTTCCGCCCCCAAAATTCGCTAGAAATTTCGTCCCCGAAATTCGCTAGAAATTCATATGAAAATTTCCAGGTGCCGTAACTTCTTCGTCCGACCTTCGATTGACGTGAGTGACCACTCAAAACATTCGTATCGACGAGTAGAACAAAGCCCAAGTGGTTTCACCCTCTAAAATTGGCTATAATTTTTGGGTTTTTGAATCAAAGATTTCGGTCACCCGAATCTTCAAACTCAGATCTCGACCAATATCACCGTCAAAATCCAAAGTAAATTACAACCGCGAGTTCGTCTTAACGAAATCTTCAAAAAGACACTTTACTCGCTCAAATCTCGACACACGAACCTAATACTTCAAGATTGTTGGAGGTAATAGGTTTGAGAGAAAAACAATTGCTTGAAGTATTACATCGAGAGACGTCAAGTTTGAAACGCTCAACACAGTGTTCTACTCCAGGCGTAGGGAAACCCTAGAGTTTTTATATGCACGTTATTAGGCTCCTCGGCCATATGGACCCAAATAACCAATTTTTTATCTATTGGGCTTGTATGTGAACATATTATTTTGGATTATATTAATAATATATCCAACAATGGGAAGGAGAGAGACAATTTTGAGCCTTTTCTGAAAATGCGGATGCACAGAGTATCCGATATTGGAGCAGATAATGGATCTTTCCGGCATAAATAGAGGAAAACTATCAGGTGGCTTTGAATATTGGGTACATCCAGATTATTTTCTGGTAGAATTTCGTGGACGAAATCGGGACTGTGTCTTTGATGTGCTGAATTCTGTTGGGCGGATTTCATAATGTAGCCTTGATTTGTCACCTTAGCAATCAAGCCAGTGTTGAGGTCATGCCCATTTATGTTGTAAGGTTGTGACTTGTGATCGATGACATCGGTTGTAGCTTTGCACATGAATATAGTGATACACTATAAGTTGTACTGTCCCTTTCACTAAAGCTTTCTTTGGCTTCTCTAGTCAGCATACTTCACTGTAGGACTATGCAGGACAAGGTTCTCTGATGTAGAGAACCTGCTATATTACATCAGGTTGTTCCCCTTTAGACTGCACCTATATTTTTGAAGTTCTATTTAGAGAATTCTAGCATGTTGGAACTTGTCCAGGATAACTGACGGTCTGTATTGTACATTTTGATTTCTCACTGTCTCGCTCTTTAAATCGTTCGAATTTACATTGGCTTGTGCTATCAGTTTCTTATACTTGTATTGGACCTTTATAAGGGAAGAACAAATTCTGTTTTGCAGCGGTTTTCGACTGGAAATGGCATAGATAGGAACAAAGCAATGGTGGAGCAGTTGCAGTGCTATGGCATTTTTAATTCAAAGAAAGTTGCTGAAACAATGGAGAAAGTTGACAGGGGTTTATTCGTTCCTGCTGGGACTCCAGCTTATGTTGACAGCCCCATGGCAATTGGTTACAATGTCACCATTTCTGCACCTCATATGCATGCAATGTGCCTTCAGTTGTTGGAGAAGAATTTGCAGCCCGGCATGCATGCTCTAGATATTGGCTCAGGTTGTCATGTTAATTCTTTTTCTAGGGATCATGTCTACATTGATATGCACATACATTCTCCACAATTTGCGCGTCCTCTTTCATTTGTGGTCCTCTTCCTGTAAATACTTAAATCTATCGGAATTCAGATAGAGAGGAAAATAATCATGCCTGCTCACCTTAGTAATGATTCAGCTGACAATTCCCCCATTTATGACTTGCTGGGATTTTATAATAAGTACGCCATGAGAGCACAGATTTCGCAGCTTCACCCGGTTTTCCCATTCAGATTTTGCAGAAACCCCGGTCCCAGCCCTTCAGCTGCTCTCGGTGGGGCGGAGCCCGCAGAGGGTGATGACGCTGGGCGCATGCGGGCGGATAGCGTGAAGAAGAAGAGGAAGAGGAAGATGAACAAGCACAAGTATAAGAAGCTCAAGAAGTGCCTCCGGCGAAAGGCCAAGTCGTAGTTGGGAATTTGAATTCGGTGAGAATCCGATGCGGCAGCATTCGGTGCATTTTTGGTTTTTTCTTTTTTTTTTCCTGTTGCTGTCCATAATTGTGACTGTTGTGGGTTCTCTGAATGAAGTTCTTGGTCTGCTTTTGCAATGAGACGATGTTCTTGTATCCAGTGAGATTGAATTGTTTTTTCACCTATGTAATACCGACGAGGAATCCTGAGCTGCTGATAAGAAAACAAAGAAAGGCAAACTTGAGGGTGGAATGTCAAGTCTACTAGCCTTTCTGTGGATTAGCAGACCTGCTTCTGTCCAAATCACAGCTTCTGCCTGCGTATACGCTGTTCCATCTCCATCCTAGAGACGATAGAAGGGGCTTATGTGGTAAGGAATGCTTGGATAATCTCATTGTTGGGTGAGCCCTAAGGTCGGTAAGCAGGGAGTGTGATCCTTTTAGGTTAGCAAATGGTTCCGACACATCTTGGCAGAGTGGCGTGATTTCTGGGTTGACAGTTTATCTCGATTATCTTAGACGTTAGAGCCGTATTGAATTGCTAGTGTTGTTCTGCATTTGCTTTGCAAGGAAAGTCCATGCGAATATCATGGCAAGGAAGTGGAAGGTCTCTTTGCCTCTCTTTTCTTGTTTCAGAGTTATACGAGTTAGCAGTCGCATAAGAAGATAAAGGGAAATTGCATTAACATAGAAATGATACTAGACACGACTTAAGCTTTCATAGGACCGACACATCTTAAGCTTCATAGGACTATCTTTCTGAAGGTGCACTGCCTTTCTAGTTTGGTCATATATCCTTATTGTGATACATCTGGAATCACAACATCTACACAGAGGCCTAGTGCTTAATCTGAGATAACATGCATCGCGCGTCCTTACTGTTGGGCCTGTGCTTTGGCTCATCCAGTGTACAGTAGTAGGCGACCTTTAAAACCAGCAGCATTTGCTCCTCGAACCCATTGCCAATCAACTTTGGGTCAATTGCTTGTTGAGGATTGTCCCCAGTCATCACATTTCTCAACCACTTGACCAGACTTATTTCTTGGGTGCGTTGGAAGAACTCATCCGATGGTAGTTTCCCGATGACCAGGGCAGCAAGCAGAACACCGAAGCTGTATATATCGCTCTTCTCCGTGAACTTGGAAGTCAGATGGTACTCTGGAGCAATATATCCCAAAGTCCCTACGACATTGGAGCTTGTGACATGAGTATCGGTATCTGGCATAGCTTTTGCAAGCCCAAAGTCGGATATTCGGGCCTCCATGTCATCATCTAGAAGGACATTGGCAGGCTTGAGGTCTCGGTGGATGATCCTCGGATTGTGGTTCATATGGAGATATTCAAGCCCGGCTGCCACTCCCAGCGCAATTCGGTGCCTCGTGACCCAATCCAACTCTGTCTGACCTTGTGAAACCTTCTCTAGTAAATCCTGTAGGCTCCCATTTTTCATGAACTCGTACACTAGTAAGTGGCAGTCGGGACGAGTCAAGTGCGCCAGCAAGGGAAGTAAATTGCGATGTCGAATCTGGCCAACAGTCTGTATCTCGGACCGAATTTGGCGCATTTTCCTATCCAAGTCTCTGGTGTCTTCTTCTGTTAGCTCTGTTGCATCCCTGGGAGGTTGAATTATCTTCTTTATAGCAATCATCTTTCCATTGCTCGCGGGTAACTCGGCCTTGTAAACTTCCCCGCAGCCACCTCTGCCAATGATTTCCAGTGATGACAGTCCCTCTTCGCTTTCCAAGAAAGCCAAATCCTCAGCTTTCTTGATCATCGGGCTAAAGATTGCTGGTGCGGAGTCTCTGCGTCCCCCTCGGATTGCCGCCAAGGTCAGCCTAAAGAGCAGCGAGAAGACAAACCCCGAGACGATTCCAGCAACTGCTCCAGCTAGGAACCCTAGTAGCCACCCACTTAGTTTCCTTCGGCTATTTTTACTTTTCGATGGTTCGTTTTCTGATGGAGAAGGAGCTGGAGGATTCTTTGAAGAGTTTGATGGTGTTGGTGCAACCATTGGACTGATGGGTCTCGTTTTGGGTCTCGTGCTGGGACCCTCTTCAGAAATGTAACGTCTCGGTAGATTGTCACCGGATGGTTCAGCTCTGTTCAGCGATGGCACTGGACCTTCAAGAAACAAGTTCCCCGAAACATCAAAGAAGCGGAGATTCCGGAATGAGCGTATGGAAGCTGGAATTTTCCCAGTGAAGAGATTATCAGAGAGAGTGAGTTTTTCCAGGTTGGGGAAATACTTAAGGAAACTCAAATCCCCAGTGAATTTATTTGAGCCAACATCGAGCACTCGGAGACGATTGAGAGATGACAATTCAGATGGAATTTTTCCTGAAAACCTGTTGTTTCTGAGGTTCAGAATTTCCAGTTTGGTACAGTCAACAATCTGGGAAGGTAGTTGGTCAACAAGCTTGTTGTTGGACAGGGAGAGCTCTTTGAGTTCGGAAAGCCGTCCGATTGCCGGGGAGAGCGACCCCTTGAGCTGTTGCGACTTGAAGACGAGTCTTGTGATTCTCAGGACATACGTATTGTTGCTTGTGAGCCTTCTTTCGCAGATTACACCAGGTAGGTTGCATGGTTTGGTGGAGGCTAGATGAAGCTGAATGTCGATGCCCATGTCCTTTTGGATGGTTTTGAGGGCATCGAGATCCGAACGGTCAAGAACCAATCTTGCATGGGCTAGGACGAGGAGAGAGAGTATTGACAGGAGGAAAAGGCGGGTTTTGCCGCCAGCAGCAGGCGCCATACGGTTGCGGATTCCGGTGACGGGCTTGTTTTAGATTAAGAGAGAGGCTATATTTGGCTATGAGGAATTCCAGATATTTTTTTGGCTATTTGCTTCCTGGAGCTTCCATGTTGGATAATTAGTGCGTGGTTGGCCTTTTAAGCAGAACCTCTGTGGAAAATATTGCACGTAATGGACCATTTGCATTGACTTGCTTTTGATAAGTTTATAGATTTTGTTTGTATTTGTGTCTGGACTTTTCTGCTTGTGGAAAGGGAGTGAAAACCACAGCAAGTTCTTGGAACAAGCATAGTGATTGGGGTTGCATTAACTTTTTCAACTGCCAATTGCTGTAAGGAGATGGTATTTGAATCTTCTCTTCAATCGACCGGCCGATGGTACCATTGGAGGGAGGGAAAGAACCAGATGCAGAGTAGATGTTGCGAATGACTAAATCCCGTTGCGTTTGCGTACAGAATTTGGTGAAATGCTAACTGTTCACGAGATATATACGAATGTGATAAATATCAGTCGTTACATGATCGTTTTGTTAGAAAGTATTGTTTGGTCGACCCAGTGCGATACGTGAGCTGCCATGCCACAGATTGACAGAGCACCGGCCTCGCCACCATCAAGAGGTAACACCGAAAACAGAGTACCCCGTCCTCTGTACTCTGCGAACTCGCGATATGTTTTTCACTCGCATCCCGGAGAGAGACGTGTTCTAGACGCCACATTCGAGCGTAAACGAACCGTGCAAAACTTAATCGAGCGACACAAAGCTGGCGAGTCTAGAGGCAAAGGGCGCGTGTTCCGTGTTTTGACAATTGAACCATGCAGAACACATGGAAAAGATCACAAAGGCCCTGCTACAGCAGTCTTAAGTTTTCTGCTTTACTTTGTGTGCCGAGTCTCATTTCGAGAAACTGCCGAGCACCATCGCGATGTCACATCGAAGACGGCATCGCCGTAGAGGAAGGGGTGATGATGATGGACTAAGAACACCCCCCACAAACGTGTCTGCAAAAGGCCAACTCTGTCTCTGTCTCTGTCTCTGTCTCTGTTTCGATGGTTCGATTTGAACGTGTGGAAAGCGTCCGTCCGTTCCATGACGGAAGAGGCTTCTCTGGGTCAAGTTGAACGTGAGAGAAGGGCCGCCCGTCCGGTCTACAGAAGACCGAAGGGGGGTGGGGTCTATTGGCCGTTGGATTTCCTTCGGCCAATCGTTCGCCGCTGGACAGGATGACCAGGATTGACGTGGACTTTTGAGGCAACATCAGCGAAGACTTGGGGTCAACGGGGCTTGATGTCGACAGGCAGGTCCAGTCAACAAAGCTGCGCAAGTCTTCGGCCGATCTTGGGCCGTTGGATTGGAAATTGATATGCGTGTGACGACCGTTTTGAGACTGACCTGAGATTCCTCCCTACCACGAAAAACAGTACATCCGGGGTAAATTTTTCCACGGTTAATTTTCATTAAATTAAATTATTATCATAAAAAACTATAAATCAATATATCTGTGACAAGCGGAGATAAAGTCCTAAATTTATACATTCGTATAACAAAAATTAATAAATGGTAAATTTTTCATGTATTAATCCTTTTTTTTTCTCTTTTTTATTATTTTCATTTGTGTTTTTTTTTTTTGATTAGATATGAGCAATAGTGGGAAAAAATGTAGGAAAAGTCCTTAATTTCTTGTATCGGTATCAATTCGGTTTTAAATCTTTTAATGGTACCAAATTAGTCTTAAATCTTTTGACTTGATGCCAATTTAATTCTAAACCTTTTAATGGTACAAATTTAGTTCTACACCTCTTAAATTTCTACCAATTTAGTACCAAACTTTTTTATTTGATGGCTAAGAATGGATTTTGTTTAGGGGTGTGCAATAGGACCGGTCCACCTGGAAAATAGGGTCGGGAACCGGTTCCTGTTGAAACCGGTCCGAGAACCAGTTCCCAAAATTCGGAATCGGTTTAAACTGGTCCGGGAACAGGTTCCGAGTGATTATTCATCCGAAAACCGGTTCTTAAACGGGTTTTGGAACCGGTTCCCAGACCCGTTTTGAAAGTAAAGGTCCAAAACCCTTTTTTTTTCCCTCGATTTCTATTCTTACTATCGCAATCACACGACGTTTTTCATCTTGACTCTTTCAAACACGCACGGCACTCCTCCTTTGTCATTCATCTTCCTCACTTGCTTCCCTCCCTCACCGGCTTCCTCTCGCACAGTCCAATGGATGGACAATGTTCATCGCCGCCAAATTATTGTATATTACATGGATTAGCTCACCTAATTTCTCTTTTGTAAGAGGAGTTATGCTTGCATAAATAAGTAGTTTCATGTAGTAGTTATGGGAATAAAACTAATATTAAACCCATATTTGTTGCTAATTCTTTACCTTATGATTTTATTTATTATAGTTAGCCTTGCGGATCCTTAATTTTTCGTTTAGTCAAAAATTTTATCTATTTATTTATTACAAGTTCTAATAAAAATTAGGAGGATTACGTTATTTTCTCGCGTATTAATATAAAATTCGAAGTTGTATAGGATATCGGGAGATTGCAAAATGGATTTCAATAGAAACAGGGTTGACCCTGGAACTAGATTGGAAAAACAGGGTGGGTCGAGTACTGGTCCAATACTGAAACATGGTCGGATATGAGTCAGAAAAAGAGGAACCGGTTATAACGGGGTCGCAGTACGGGGTCTAGGTCTAGACCCTACTCACCCTACTCACCCCGATCACCCCTAATTTTATTGATGTGAACGTCGACTAACTTACGTGGCATTATTGGTGCTAATGTAGACACATTTTAATAATATTTTAATAATTTTTCAATTTTTTCAATTTTTTTTTTTTTTTTTTTCTCTCTTCTTCCTTTTTTCTTCCTCTAGACAATGGCCAGTTGGTAGGCAATGATTGAGCCCTAGCGAGGTTGGCCCTCACCTAGGCCACGGCGAGGTCAACCCTCGCCAAATTCAATGAGGCTAGCCCTTGCCTAGGCCAGGGCGGCATCACCTTTGCTCGGGCAATGCTTAGCAAGGCCGCCTTGGCCAAGGCGAGGGCTGGACTAGCTATGTTTGCCCTCACCCAGGCCAAATCGGGTGAGGCTGACCCTTGTTGGGGCTCGACCTCGCTTTAGCTAGGCAAGGCGAGCTCGCTTAGCCATCGCTTGTTGGCTAGTCACCATCTAAAGGAAGAAAAAAGGAAGGAGAGAGAAAAAAGAAAGAAGAAAGAAAAATAAAATTATAAAAATAATAAAATTTGAAAATTATTAAAAATTTTTCGTTAAGATCGATAATCCACATAAGTTGATCAATGTCTGCAGATCAAGCAAAATATGGCAAAAAATAATCGGAATGATAAAATTGGCACAGTAATCAAAAGATCTAAAGACTAAATTGGACTGATTCAAAAGATTTATGACTAAATTGACACCATTAAAATATTTATGATGAATTGATACTAAATCAAAAGGTTTATGACTAAATTGGCACCATTGAATGGTTTATGACTAAGTTAGCATAAATGCAATATGTTTAAGAATCTTTTTTAATACTTTTCCTAGCAATAGTCTATCGGACAGCTTGCCAAGAAAGAAAATTCTATCAGAAAATTTAAAATAATGACGACGGAGTGTCATTTTCTTGATTTTAGTAGTTAACGCGGAAGGACACTTGTCCTTTTCACTTCCATCTTCCAAGCAATGAGCAAGAAAGTGCCCCAATAGTGTTTTAACAATTGGACTTCCGGTGGACGACAATGACTTGAACGAGTGATTGATTATAAAGGGCTAATCAAGTATTAATAGGTGAAAGCTTATGTATGCAACGTTATGGATGTTGCTGTTAAGTAAAGTCGTAGTCGATTCGAGCTTATCCGTTTGTGGAAATATCAACAACCGTAAAACAACAACCGAGGGGACCACACCCGTAAGTTATGATGACCGGAAAGATAGAATTTCAATTGCATTTTAGGTCGTTTGTACAAGCTAAGAATAATTCCCAGTTGATAGCCGTCCGACCTGTGAAAAACAAACAGAGAAGTAATTTGGGATAATTGCCCACCGATAATCCTAAAATTAATCTTATCGGTGTCTTGATATCCAAAATTATGTTCATACAATATATATTGAATCATGTATGAGATTACTCATTCCGTATATGGACGAGTTAGATATCATACAAATTCAACTTTATGTATTTTAGCATCTTCATATTTTGCACTTAACATTTAGTTCTGAAATATTTCTTCAATTTCTGATCAATGGACGTCTTTTTATCTTTGTTAATCAAGAAGTTATTCAAGAGACGTGTTGACCACCAAGTGGTAAAAGAAGCCGATGAGTACTCCATTTTCTAGTGAAGTCACAATTAGAATCAAGTCGTGGGCAAATTTATAATTAGATTATGCATATTCGATACGCGAGTTTGATTCACCTCAACCCGTCAAATGTTTACGCACATCAACAAGCTTATAACATGGCTTTGCGTTTTTCTAGTAGTGATCCTTCTGAAACAAGCAGGTTAGGCTCTATAAGTTTTTTGTTCATCTTGCGCGTTCGAGTGGGCTTTCACCAATAAGCCCGCTTACACCTCCATCCGTTTTTTGACATATTAGCTTTTTGTTCTTGTTCAAAATGAATGAGAAATAAGCTTTAGCAGAAAGAAGAAATGAGCATCAAAAGGCCCGTGGATCACATGGCACGATTGTGGGATATACGGGTAAGCATAAGGAGCAAGGTCCGAATCTGAGCCGAAGCCGAAGCCGAAGCCCAAGCCCAAGCCCAACTTCTAAATTGAGAAATCCTTCAAAATTCGTGGAAGGAATGAGCAATCGGACATGGAGGTCAGTTTTTCTCTCCAAAAAGTCGAAAGGTCTTTTTCTCTCCTCTTTTGTCTTCTCCAACCTTCAATTACGAGGAGGGTTTGAGCTACTGTCACCCTCCCTTCCATCTATCATTGAGTTTTTTTTTTCTTGTATTTTTCCTCTTTTTCTCTCTCCTGGTCTAAATTTGAGAGTTGTGCTATTCCGAATTAGTTTTAAATTTGAGAGTTTGAACTATCCAAATCTAATTCTAGATTTAAGAGTTATTTTCTTCCAATTTAGATTTGAGAGTTTAATAATATTTTTAGGAATTCAATACCTTCGTGCTATGTCCATGCATAGATCCTCTATCTCTAATTTTGTGGGAGCTCTTGCGTCTTACTAAACTAAGAGAATTTGCTTTTCCAAATGTTAGATATGTGTTTATTCAACCTATTTTGATTATCTTTCGTACAACAATGGTGTAGAGGAAGTCCAATCTAGATACGCACCACCAACTAGCAATGTCATGGTTATTGGAGAAGAAATTTTCGATGCGTACTCATCATTGACGAAAACACGAGATCTAGTGATTGGTCATCGATTATTTTTTATAATAAATCTGTTCTTTTGGATCATATGTATACTTAACTTTGTTGGTACTTTGTTGATCCTCCTTATTTTTGGATTTAACTTCATTTTGTAGTATTTTGACTTTTGCTTTGCTTTGCTTTGCTTTGATGTATTTCTCATGTAGCATTTTGAGGGAAGAATATAATTTTCTTTTTCAACAAAAAAAAAATGATCGAAATAGTAAAATTATATAATTCTATGTTTACTTTCCATTATATACATTCTTTGGCCTTGGCTTTTTTATCAGAAAATTTCGGGATAATCCCTCCGTCTCTTTCTAAAGTAAAACTAGAACCGTGCTTCATCATAGATGGACAAAATCGCAATTTACGAAAATTACAACGGATGTCAAATAAACCACGAAAACTCTCGCATTCCAAATTTGAATTCGAGATGATCATTGCAATCGTCTCATGAATCCCTTATATTCTAAAATTCATACCATATTTCCCAAAAAGATCAAGAACAGTGACATCATTCTGGGCCTGGCGTGTATTTGCCGCGACCGGGTGCCCATGTCCTCCAGAACTCTTCGAACTGTACTCTCGCCGATCGCCAACCCCCCTCTCTCTCTCTCGCTCTCGTGGGTTCGATCCCTCGTCGTTCCAACGGGTAACCGCACTTCCTCGCGCATGGAGGTGATTCTCTTTCCCTGGCTCCTCTAATTCGCGACCGCACCCGGCTGCGAATCGGGTCGCTCGGGTCGTCGCGCTCGATGTTGCTGACGCCCCCGCTAGTTCGGGCGCTAGTAATAGGAAAGAGTGGATCGAGGTGAATCTGGTCGAGTTCTTCGCATGTAATGAGGTGGATAAGTCTTAGCTTCGCCTTTCTGAAATAAAGGGTCGGTTCCTGATGATTCCGTCCCGGTCAAGCAGCATCGGCAGCTTAGTGGGTTTGTTAGTTTCAACTGGATGGTGAGGGATACAGTTATAAAAATTTCATCTTTGTGATCATCGGAGGGAAAGAGAAAATTTTGAGCCTTTCCCGAAAATGGGCATGCACAGAGTATCCGATATTGGAGCAGATAATGAATCTTTCTGGCATAGATAGAGGAAAACTATCAGGTGGCTTTGAATATTGGATACATCCACTGGTAGAATGTTTTGGATGAAATTGGGACTATGCCTTTGATGTGCTGAATTTTGTTGGACGGATTTCGTAATGTAGCCTCGATTAGTTACCTTAGCATTCAAGCCAGTGCTGAGGTCATGACCATTTATGTTGTAAGGTTGGGACTTGTAATTTGAGGGCATCGGTCGTGGCTTTGCTCATGAATATATAGATAGAGTATAAGTTGTGCTGTGCCTTTCACTAAAGCTTTCTTTGGCTTCTCTAGTCATCATACTTCACTGTAGGACTATGCAGGACAAGGTTCTCTACGTCAGAGAACTTGCTATATTACATCAGGTTGTTCTCCTTTAGATTGCACCTATATTTTTGAAGTTCTCTTTAGAGAATTCTAGCATGTTGGAGCTTGTCCAGGATAACCGACGGTCTGTGTTGTAGATACACTTTGATTTCTCACTGTCTCGCTCTTTAAATCGTCCGAATTTACATTGGCTTGTGCTATCTGTTTCTTTTACTTGTATCGGACCATTATAAGGGGAGAACAAATTCTGTTTTGCAGCAGTTTTCGAGTGGAAATGGCATAGATAGGAACAAAGCAATGGTGGAGCAGTTGCAGCGCTATGGCATTTTTAATTCAAAGAAAGTTGCTGAAGCAATGGAGAAAGTTGATAGGGGTTTATTTGTTCCTGCTGGGACTCCAGCTTATGTTGACAGCCCCATGGCAATTGGGTACAACGTCACCATTTCTGCACCTCATATGCATGCGATGTGCCTTCAGTTGTTGGAGAAGAATTTGCAGCCCGGCATGCATGCTCTAGATATTGGCTCAGGTTGTCATGTTAATCCTTTTTCGAGGGATCATGTCTACATTGATATGCATATACCTTCTCCACAATTTGCGCTTTCCTCTTTATTTGTGGTCCTCTTCCTGTAAATGCTTAAATCTATCGGAATTCAGATAGAGAGGAAATAATGATGCCTGCTCACCTTAGAAATGATTCAGCCGACAATTCCCCCTTTTGTGACTTGCTGGGATTTTATAATAAGTACACCATGAGAGCACAAATAGCAACTATCTGTTTGATACACCCTTTTAATGTCCTCCCTGAGCAGTCCAAACAAATTAAACTAGATCTTTTCCCCTGTCCCCTTCTTGAATTCTTGATCTAGGGGTCTTATTAATCTGCTGCTGCACTCCAGGTCGAGGTTCAGAATGCTTGTTTCTGCTGAGCAAACTCATTTGATTGAAATTGCAACCGTCAGATCAATCTTTATTTACTTTTCTGTTACATTCGCAGAACTATCCAAATTGATACTGTCATGATTTTTTCCAAATCAATCAGAAGGAATCCTCCTCCAGTATTTTTATATTTCTTGTTGAATGGGAGGTTATGATCTCTAGTTCTCATTGTGTCAGGTACGGGCTATTTGACAGCATGCTTTGCACTGATGGTTGGACCAGAAGGTCGAGCTGTTGGTGTGGAACACATTCCTGAACTGGTTACTTCTTCAACCAAGAATATTGAAAAAAGTGAGGCAGCATCGTTGTTGAAACAAGGCTCCCTATCCATCAATGTTCGTGGTATGTGTCCACTAGCCAGTAATGCAATACCATCTTTCATGTTCGTAATAATGATAATGGGAAGTTAGAAAATAACTCGTATTTTCCTTGGTGATTAAGGTTTTGCGTGTCTGAAAGAAAGAAAATGGAAATCTGAGGGTGTTTATATTGGTAAATATATTACAATAACGACTACTGGATCTGAAGGTTTTTGAAGAAAAAAAAATTAACATAGTAGTATAGCACATTTCAAGAGTTTGAATCCTAACATGTCCAGCTGTTTTCTTTTACATCTTTTCCTTGTTAGTGTTCATCATCCTGGTTGTTGGATGTGCTATATCCATGTTGTGTGTTTCACATGTGAGACTCGATCTACAAGAGTGTCGAGAGATATGCTAAATATAGGGTTGTGAAACTGTTTCTTAGAAAGCAATTTTTCTGTTAGTTCATTGGATTAGCTTTAAGTGAATATGATTCAAGCATAGATTTGTTTGGATGTTGACTCTTACTGAAGAGGAGAATTTTTTGTATAGGCTCTCAGCTACTTGATGCAAAAGCGTGTGAATCTAACCATCGGCACTGGAATGGTGCAAAGTTTAAGGGGAAAACTGACTGCAGACATATCTTAAAATCCAACAACCACCAGACTCATAAAAGACTGGAAACTCTGAACTTTCTTTTGTTTCCTTTTCTGCCTAAGTTTACTAAACACTTGTTACTTTTCATGAAAATCCTCCGATTCAATCTCCTCTGCTTAAATGCAAAGTCTTTAAAGCTAAAGTGCTACCAAACTCGCCTTATTCTTCAATAAAATCTGTCATGGCATATTCATATTAAATGGTATCAATTGCTTCAGTAAGATCCATAACTTGCTAATCAATAAGCAGTTGATTCGTGGGCAAGAACTTGATAGATTGTGCTTGAATATCTTTCGTCTATTAATTGCTCATGATCCTACATTTTTACCTCTTAGATGGCAGACAAGGTTGGCCAGAGTTTGCTCCTTATGATGCCATTCATGTCGGGGCAGCTGCGAGAGAAATACCACAGCCACTTATTGACCAGTTGAAGCCGGGAGGGAGGATGGTGATTCCTGTCGGAAATGTATTTCAGGATTTAAAAGTGGTGGACAAGAACTTGGATGGAAGCCTGAGCATTCGGAATGAGACTTCTGTACGTTATGTTCCCCTCACGAGTAGAGACGCTCAGCTACGGGGCACTTGAGATTGAATTGATATACAGCCCTGGCATCATCCGGCAGTACCAGGAGAGGCTGTTGTGATGAACTTCATGTACAAGTTCTCTGCCTGCCGGCCCTATTTGATGTTGTACCCTACTAGCTTGTGGGAGGTTGCACAGATGTTTATTGTTCATGTTAATATTGCATCCCTACCGTTGTAAGTTTCTCATGCATCAAGGACTACTGCAGAATAATGATTTGCCGAGGAAATGCAGTTCGTGCATATGGGTTCTGGCACATATTAAGGGCATTTCATTAGTCAATACTCAGTGAAAAGTAAATGGCAGTGGTTTTGATGGATGATGAGATTTTTTTGGATATTCTTTCCTCTCTTCGGATGAATCTAAACTGAATTCACCATCTATACATTGGAAAGATCTAAATTGGTAACGACATGGTGCTCTGACCGTGACAACCACCTGTCTGAAATTACTCCCCTTGAGATGCTGTTCTTGTTTTAATCTCCTCTATTCCGAAACACAATATATGGAGGTTCGACCACTTGCATTTTCCAACTTCAGAAAGCCAGAAAAAGCCTCTTAAATTTTCTTAGTTAGGATCAGCAACCTGTAACCGTGACGCCAGAGAGCAAGAGTCGACGGTATGCTCATGGCTAATTACCAGGAATTGAGCTTTTATTGGTGTTGCCTATAGCAATAAAAATTGAACTTTTACTGTTAGACAGAAATAGTCTCCTCGACATCCAACAAATGAAAAGCGGCATTCCGCAACTAAATGAATCCTCCGTCACCAGAAGAATCCCTGAACATCTGTCCATAGTTCATCTTCCAATAAATAATTTCTGGTACCTGTCATCAGTTTCAGTACCTTGTACATATTTTCTATTATGAACGAACAATTTCTTTGTCTTACACCAGAGACTCTGCTTTGACAACAGTAAAAGACGAGATTATGCAAGGAAAAGACGGCATCTCAAAAGGCTCGACAAAGGAAAGAAGGCAGACAAAGCTTAAATAGTCTCCTCCTTTCGAGTTAAAAGGAGCTGCGTCTTGGTCTTGCCTCTGCAACATTTACCCTGATGGTTCTCCCATCCAAGCTCTGTAACACCAGGCGACACAAATGGTCAAAATAAATCCTAATTCTTTATTACTTTACAAGCAATTTCTGAAGAGAAAAAAGGAAGCTAATCTTCCCGAAACTAGCATAATGGCTCGTCTCCACCAGTCAGAATTAATAATAATAATAATAATTACTAGCAAGCAAGTTGACAAAACCACACGAGATATTTTCTAAAGCTGCTGTGTAAACAGTGAGTCTGAAATAATTTGTACAGGTTTCTTCAACCATGACATCCACAGAACCACTTGGAGGAGCTTAGGTTAACCAGAAATGTGCAAAGAACAGGAAAGATAGCAGTACCTGTCTGTCAAGAGCGGCAATAGCGTCATTCATCTCAGTCTCAGACGCCATCAGCACAAAACCAAAACCACGAGAACGGCCAGTTTCCCTGTCATAAACAACCCGTGCATTTACCACCTTACCATATTCACTGAAAATTTGTTCCAGACGAGCATCATCCACACTCCATGGCAGGTTCCCAGCATACAATCTATATTCAACATCAAGAACGCGAGGAAGGCGCTCCGCTCGTGATCCTTTTGGGGAAGCCTTATTGACGGTTAGAAGTCTACCATTTAAATCCTGCAGGCAAAGGTGATCGACCTTATTAGCATCAGAAATCAATAGACATGCCCATTAGGATATTTCCAAACATTTTGAGGGATGGCCATCACAACTCCACATAAGATACACGTAAAAGTTATCGTTGATATGCATCGACCTTTCACCAATTTGATTAGTCCTTTTCATCCATATCCAACCAGATAATGTTCATCAATATCATTCACAAGATTCTCACGCTCATGAAGCAGCTATGAGCAAATTAGGAACACACGGCACAAAAGAATGAATGTGCAGCTTGAATGGTCATTGACTCAGTACTAAGAGTTCAAGAATATAAGGCGGATCAACTAAAGGAATCTAGACAGAAAACACATTACCCAAGCTGCCAATACATAATTTGGAATGTCATAATTCATAACAGGTTTTCAACGTACTTGAAAAGAGAAATTAAACCGACAATCAAGAGATTCAAATTGCAAAGTTTTGCTCATTGAACAGAACACTGACGAAAACCAGAAAATTTGGCAGAAATTCATCTCCTTCCCTCTTCCACCCACCCTTTTCATCTTGCCCTTAACAAGCCCCAACAAAATCCCCACCCCTCCATAATGAAAAGGTGTACCATGAATTGATTAGGACATGTGAGTGGTGAAGCAACCCAATCACCTCCCCACGAAAGTGATTGTTATCAGAAAATTCAACATCCCATTGAAATTCGATATCACTTAATTTTGCACGAATACGGGTCATAAATCATTATTACCACACTTTCTCCATCAAAACATTCCCATAGCGGGCTAAGACACGCCAAATACACAGTCACGGCCACGTAAGAAATGCGTGCACGTGCAGTTAAATGGATCTCCGATATTTTCGGAGGGATTTTCAGTTCGTCTTCGCAAAAGTACAATCTTTTTGTATCTCAGCGTATACATGACAATAATGATATGTAGCTGAACAAACCAAACTCGTCAGAACAGTAGAAACAAGCAAGGAAATATAGAGAAACTTACAAAGTGATGAAGCATTTCCACAGCCTTTTCTGCTTCTTCCACAGTACTCATTGTCACGAACCCGAACCCACGACTCTGGTCGGTCTGCCTGTTATAGATAACCTGCCATACAATTCAAAAGAACGATAAACAGCCCCACTAAACGCCAAGATAAAAACATGAATCAAAACTCAACGAATTTCACGAAAAATCACTGAAGAGGCTCACCTCAGCAATCTCAACAGTTCCAGCTCGCTCAAACAACATGGCCAATTTCTCACTGTCAATATCATAAGACAAATTCCCGACAAAAATCTTCGCCTCCTCAGGCGGCTCGACAAAAGATCCCTCGAAAGTCCCATCTTCACCGCCATCTCCCTCGGCCTCGCCGGCCTCAACACCCGCGTCCTCTCCCTCGAGTTCGCTCTGCTCTTGTTCATCCTGCTCGGCGGCCCAGCCAGCCGTGCGCGCGACGAACGCGAGGACGGAACGGTGATGGGGCTCGAAGGAGGCCGGAGCGAGCGCGGAGCGAGAGCGAGAGAGGCGAAGGCTGAGGTGCTTGGAAGCGACTGGCAGGTACAGGCGAGGGCTTCCCAAGGCGGAGATGGAGCGAGAAGGGCTTGCGAACAAGGACGAATTGGTCGTCAACAAGGATTTCAACGCCGTCGTCGACATCTTCGCAAAGACACTGGACGGAGAGAAGAGAAGAGGGGAGGGAGGGAGGAAGGGAGGGAGGGTTTTGAGGTTGAAGAAGATAAGGGTTTAATTCGAAGAGGAGAAATGACGCAGACAGAGACTTTTATATATGTCAGCCGGTTTGGTTCACAGACGGTGAGGCCGGTCCGGTCCGGGCCGGTCCGGCCTGGCCCGACTGATTGATATATCTTTTCTTTCTTGAAAATTGACACTTCACAACACAACATAGGCATGTTAATATTGATTTTAAAAGAAATTATGGATATATCACCCAAGTGATACTTCACAAACAGTTGGGCTAGACTGGTTGGGAACTTACATTTCACAACACATTACAACACGAGTATATTAATATTGGTTCCGAATGATATCGATCGAGGAAGATGAACTTGGAGATTGACATTTGTCTCCTTCCATGTAAAAAAAGGTCATAATTTTTGTTTTCAATAATTTTCCATTAAGTATCATGGAATGATTGAAGTTTTAGGATTTAAATTGAAGAGGAGATATGAAAAAGAAAGCGTAAAAACGTCATTCGGTTGATCTTTTACTTTACATATAGTTGGTCCAAACTGGTCTAGCCAGCTTGGCATACTTCTTATGTTTTTCTTTCTTAAAATCGACACTCCAAACACAATATAAGTATATTAATATCGATCTTGACAAATATCGGGAGATGAAGATAAATTTGGGTATCCAAATTTATTTCCTTTCACGATTTTTTTTTTTTTTTGATGCCGAGGATTCGGCCTAACTCACCTTATGGGAGCACATCACCAACTATACCTTAGGGAGACTACCAAGAACCCACCATTTGGGGCCCCCGCTTAATTTCATGAAAAATTTGTCGTGATATATACAAATATTTATTCATGAAGTTCCATGAATGACCTTATCAAAAATCTCATTTTAGGTAATTAGTAATTCTATGGTAAGATCTGGTGAAACGATTTCCTACTATATAATGATAATTACTCTCTTTCATCATTAATTATGTCCAAATATCATAGCTTGTGTCAAGTGAGAATGTCTCTCGTGGAATTTTGGCAAAACTATAAGGGCATCCATGATAACTGTAAGGGCGCTCATGATAATCATTTTGTTTCTTTGTTTTTTAAATTTTCTTGCAAATGATCAACATAATCTTCTTGTACACAAGCATGCAAAACTCGCTACCTTATGTACAAATTCCATACATGAATTCATGACTTAGATGTCTCGTCTCTTTCGGAAAATTGTACCTTCTAATTACATAAGCAAGAATGAGTCGATGCGCCGACGTCCAAGAGAACAACCTCAACATCCCAGAACCTGCATTCTCCTGGAAGCTTGAGGGTCAGCAACTTGTCTTCCGCACTGTATGTGAACTCCGCTTCCTTCGCATCTACTTGCGCCGCCTTGGCCTGCTGCTACAGTAAGCTCCGAACCGTCTGCACCCCCGCAGCTTAATGTTCAACACGCACCACGAAGGGTCCATCCTGTGCGCGAGCTCTTCCACGGCACCTCCTGGGTTGTACATGTCAAGCAATCCAATCGGAGCGAAGTGAACATTCTGATCAAATATCTGTCTGAGTGCCCATGTGTAGATTTTCGACGAATCAGGATTGTGATGCAAGAGCAGATGGACAGAAGGGAATAAAACTGCAGGGTCTTTGGTGATTTACCCTAATGGGTGATATGGTGTATATTTCGCAACATAAGGTTCGCAACCATACTTCGAGTCTCTCTCTTCGACAGTACCCGGAGTGAAACTGTAACTTAAGAGGTTGTTTGATCATTCAAGTAAAGTAAGATTTCGGATGCGGGGTACAGACACGAGGACTTGAGCACTGGCCTGTATGGAAGGCATAAACCGCAGACTCTCCTTCCCAATTCTCGCCTGCCATGTCTTCAAGAAACTTGACGTCGAGAAGATGGACATGTCCTGAGATAGGTGGTCGAATAGGCGCTGTGATGGGCGTCTCCTGATCTCCCTCTTTCATAGGCCACGCTCCTGCTCCTTGGCAATTAAGCACTCCCAGGATCCCGTTTAACTTGTTCAAGCTCCATATCTTCAGCAAACTAGAGATTGCAAACCCGAAGACTTGTGAGAAGATGTTTCCATTATAAAGGTGTACTGTAGCCGGTTCTACTGTTTTGTCCTTACGGTCTTCTTATCTGTGGTGCTGAAATTTTTTACCTTTTCCCATCCCTGATGGGGTATTTGAACAAGCAGTCTCGAGTGGGCCGGCCAGCACATCGAGCTCTCAGAACAGACCCATCTAGTAGTACCAGCTTCCTGAGGAACTCGAAGTCGTGGTTCCCCGGCTTATCACTGTATCGCATTATCATTGGCACAAGAACAGGATATTGACAAAACAAGTGGATTCATTGATGTCTTCTATGTCATGGTCCGCACCTTACATAGACTGCGCAACCACCTACTGCTCTCGCTGCAGTGTGGAACCCGGCTGTGTTATGTTTGCTCTGCATTTAACGTGGGAAATCAGAAATTTGAATCTGTAATTTTCACCAAGAAGCAGGTGAAGCTAATTACAAGAGCAATAGTTGAATGTCGAAACTATCATGTTCTTCAATCACGCAGTCGATTACAAGAGAAGAAAGCCTACATGAAACATGTCCCAATCTGGAACCACAATCTCTCCAAGAAGAAGACTGTTAAAAGACACCGAGGCGACGTGTAAGGTCTGAAATGTTGGTTCTCGAGGCATGAAATCCTCCGACGTCCTTGCAACCGAACTCTTCTTTGAAGTGAACAGCTAATATAATTAATTAGAATTTGTATCAAAACTCACAACTTGAGCGCTATGAACCATTGATGAGATCAGTGAGAATTCCCGAAGAGCTGTATATGGATTCGGTGTTATGACTCATGCAGCAAATGATGTAGTTTTCTTTGAAGTTCCTTGCAATAGATTGCCTAAGTGCTTCTTGATACCGCCAGGTCAAAGCAACTCGTCCGCCGTATCGTTGTCCTAAGGTTTCCAATATATTCTGAACATCTACCTTCACTCCATCAGCACTGGATTTCGCCAAATAGCTATCGAGATCATCATAAAAATCATGTATCCTCTGAGGGTCTATTAGCCCAATCCCATATTTCTCGAGGCTGCAGATTGCAATGTCTATAAGGTTGCTGATATTTCCTTCCATTCGATTATACCAATTTAGGGTTGTACTTCTTCAATTTCTTGGATGATGGGTGTACACCGCCCCAATAACCAGCCAAAGCGTGCCACATATGTACAAATCTGCATGAACGAGCAAATACCAGTGATCTCAAAACACATATTTAGATCATCCTCATCAGCAACAGTGAAATATGCCGAACACGGACACTTACCTTACTCCATACTTGTCCTTGACAAATTGAATTAAGCCATGCAAATCCCCTAACGCATTTTCTGAAACGCAATTCCTGAACTTACCGTTTTCTTTGATGTCGACTAGCCGGACAGCAAAACTGAAAGTCATTAACAGAAGCGGATTGTCATGATTCACCAATTAATGCCGTTGTCATATCCATCCGTAAAATGCTAAACCACTAGAAAAAGAAGCTAATGCATACTCTGTCCCTTCAAGAAATGGTTCACCATCTTCGCGAAACGCATCTAATGTATCTTGCCACCCATCATCAATGATTAAAAATTTTGGTGAGCAGCCTCCATCTTTTAGACTGCATGGACATAAGACATCAATGATCCTTCAGTCTCCTTCTATGGAGCTTAGTCTCGAGATATCTATTTTACAGCC
Organism: Eucalyptus guilfoylei; assembly: GCA_016097605.1. Lineage (NCBI taxonomy): Eukaryota > Viridiplantae > Streptophyta > Magnoliopsida > Myrtales > Myrtaceae > Eucalyptus > Eucalyptus guilfoylei. The sequence continues at coordinate 40,216,738 of CM027861.1, forward strand.
AAGTTACCTGTGAACGCCCTCTTTGTAACCTTCCGGATTGACTTGACGATAGAAAGCATCCCACGTGCACCAACCGAACCAATCCAGATGCACCGGCAACTACTCCAGTGCAGGCGAGTCAATAGAAGAAAAACCATCAAAGATAACATTGATTCAATACCATGGGTAAGCGAAAATCTCTTTAACCTTCTTGTTCTCAATGCGGCTAAATGTGCCTTTCTGCTTGTCCAGTATCCTATCCAAACGCATTCGAATAGTCTTCTAACCTTGGGCCACCGTGTCGTCCTCCTAAATTCCTTCTCCTCTTCTTCATCTTCTTCGTTGGACCGCCCTTCATTGGCTCAATCCTTGATATATAAGTATAGTGATTCAGCCGAAAGGGATGTTTTGTCGTGCACGACATAGTTTAGTCTATTTAAGCGCTATTAACTTTTGTCCCATGAAGCTGGATTTTGCTGGTGAGCAATAACCAGCCGCACTAAATGGCGACTCAAGGCGAAAATCTACGTAATTGAGGATCGAATCATGGAGAAAGGACCAGTTCTTGATTGTTTACAATTTCCACAGTAGGTGTCATTCCTCTACGCCATATTTGTCGTTGAACGGCATTTTGCCGCATCCCTCGTTGAGTCCAGATACACAGAGAACACGAAAGCTGTCATTTGCAACAAAGAAGGGAACCCTCATCTCCATCCTCCGTCCTCTATTCAGTCCCTCGACGTAGCATCAGTCTGTAGGTCGACGACTTCCCCCGAGTCGCGGGAGTTTTGGGCTGTGGCCTCCTCCGATCTTTTTGGGATCTCGAGCAATGACGGCATCCACGAGCTCTCGCTGAGAGCCCTGGGGATGGTGTGGTTGGGCACCTAGAGGAGGAGTGCCACCACGGTCTTGAAGCTCGAGAAGGTGAAGAAGCACAGGTATCCCTGGCCTGACGATCCAGATCCGAATGTGAAGGGCGGAGTTCTCAGCCAACTCTCGCACTTCAAGCCGCTCAAGGTGAAGCCAAAGCCGGTCACTCTGGAGTTGGAGAAGCCGCTTGTTGATCTAGAGAAGAAAATCATCGACTTGAGTTGCTTACCGTATCATGTGGACGTGTGATTTTGATTGAGCAACCACCTTGCTGTGAGCTGATTGCTTTGTGAAATTACGAACTGTGGTCCTTCGCAGGTGAGGAAAACGACAAATGAATCTAGCTTGGACTACAGCGATCGGATTGTTTCATTAGAGAACAAATATCAACAGGTTTGGCATCTCTACTTTTGTAGCATTTAAATAGCAGTGCAGACGGTAACATGTAATTCTCTTCATTATATTAATGTGTTGCGGGAGTTATGATCATATGTGAGATTAACTCACCAGGATCAATCATCATGTTGAGTAATGACAATTGATTATAACTAGATTACGAAGCATGCGGATAGGATAATTTAGCGGATAATTTTATAACTAATTGCATTACAGACAAGAAGAATGTTCAGTGTCCTCTTAGTGCGTCCCCAATTACCAAGGATAAAGTGTTGACATCCGAATTTTTGTCGACATCTTAAGTATCCATCCATTTTACAAAAACATCTATTAAAAAAGAAGAAAAGAAAGAGGATGAAAAGATAAAAACAATAAAAGATACATAAAAACGGAGGAAATAAAAAATGGCAATAAATTCGGAGCCCAATCTTCCTTGGCAAATTTTGGGCCTGCCAAGCCCGCGTAGCCAGCCTATTTCTCTTGCTTCGTTTGTCTCTTTGGCCCATGCATCCAACCCACTTTCCTTGGGCCCATTTCTTATATCCTTCCTTGATTTTTGCCCTTTCCCATCGAAGCAGGTGGTCTGTGACGTAAGAAGAGGAAGGCCGAAGAGGAAGAGCCCGTGAGCGAGAGAGGAGCGACGGGTGGGTGATGGGAGCAATTCCGCACCTTCTAGAAGGCGTGAGGGATAACCACGCGTAAGCGAAAAGATTCGCAAGGGGAAGAGAAGCGGATTCTCGCTAAAGACCGGGCGGGACAGTTTTTACAAACAGAACCAGATCGTGACAAAAATCAAACTTTGAATAATCTCCTTAAAGATCGAGGAATAATCTCGTTAAAGATCGAGTTCACTTATTTTGAACCCAACCTCCGCACTTCTCATCCTGTTCCAATCTCTACCCATACCTTCATCATATTATAAATAGCAAAATTGATAATCTGCTTTCTTTTCATTCACGGCCGAGCTTCAATGGGTTCCTCCAGCAGCCCCTCACGTTCAAGCTCCATTCCCAAGTGATCTTTAATATCCACGAGCACTCAATTCGTGTGATGTCTCAGATCCACCCGCTGTCTTCCTTGAACGGCAACAATAGGTAGATATGTCAGTGAGGCCACCGGCGGATCATCCAACAGTGTACGGGTGTGTGATCGAGTCAAGAGGAGATGCACCGTGGAGATATTCGATAACTTCGAGCTTCAATACAACCCGGCCACTCGTTTTCTTGACCACGCCTTTCTCAACAAGCAGCACAAGGCACAAGCGCTGTTTAGTGCTCTACTCTCCTTCTCTCTTTTTAGCCTTTTTTTTTTTAAAAAATGATTTCTTATTGCGAGCAGAATTTTTTTTTTAATTATTGTTTCTGATCTTGTTTCTTTTTTTTTTTTTTTTTTTTTTTCTCTTTCCTCTTTAATTGGCCATAGATAAGGAGACTTGCCCGGATTTTTTTATGCTCAGATGGTACGCCAGTGGCAGCATTGCAGATAAATCTAGTATGGTTATTCACAAAGCTGTAAGTTCCGAGCGTAATCCTCTAATTGGTTGGGATCTTTGCCTGTGTTCACTGTTTTGTTCCATACAATTGAGTCTCATAGGTGCCTTTCTCCGCGTTGGCTTTATAGATAAATAAGGTTCGAATGTGATTGTTGCACGTGCGAGTCTGAATTTTTTACCTCTAATAATGGTGCGATCATATGACTTTTTTTCCTTTTTTAATGTGGCGTAACCCCTCTCCAAGTTCTCCAAGTTACGCAAAGTGCATTATGATAATGTTAGTGTATTTTATTTACAGTTGATGAATACCAATAAAAGTCCGATGTGCGTTATTCTCAATCCTTGTGCCCTAAGTGCCCTAAAGGATCTCCCTGTTACCATCTGTGGAGAAGGTAAGTGGTTTTTATGTCCTTTTCTGAAGGTTTGTCTTTCAATATGATAGTCATTGTCTGTTTCCTTTCTTTTCAGTTGTACCAGCCAGAATGGAAGATCTCAACGAATTTTCCCAATCAGAACTTCCTCTGGTCGTCCTTGCTCAAGGTCAGGTTTCCTGCCCTCCACCACATAAGTCCTGCCTTCTATTTTGGTCTCTCATCTGATTTTACTTGTTCTTGGTGAAAAATTCAATGTTAATAATCTTGTATAGCTTAAACGTTTACCTAACTTTGTGGTTTGTCTCACTTTGCTCTCCATTTTTTGATTTTCCATAATGTACCCATGATGTATCCTGATTTCTCCATGGCATTTGGCTCAAGTTTTTTCTCCTACTTCAGTTTAATGTGGATGACACTTATTTTATGGCTTAAAGTTCAAGTTTTGTTGCTCTTTAGTTTTTTACTTTTAATTTCTTTTTACGGTTCAACTTTTGCTGATCTTTCTATTTCTACACGGTTTGTCGAAATCTGTAGAAAGTTTGAGCTCGGATGGTTTAACATAGGTTTGGCATTCGTCTTTAGATTTAGTGCTTGTTGAGAAAGGCGTGGTCAAGAAAACAAGTGGCGGGGTCGTATTGAAGCTTGAAACTATCGAATATCTCCACGGTGCAACCCTTCTTGACTCCGATCACACACCCGTACGCTGTTGGATGATCCGCTTCAAGGAAGACGGCGGGTGGATCTGAGACATGACACGGATTGAGTGCTCGCAGATATTAAAGATCACTTGGGAATGGAGCTATCACTTGGGAATGGCCCTCGAACGTGAGGGCTGCTGGAGGAACCCATTGGAGCTCGGCCGTGAATGAAAAGAAAGCAGATTATCAATTTTGCTATTTTTTATCTGATGAAGGTATCGGTAGAGATTAGAACATGACGAGAAGTGCGGAGGTTCGGTTCAAAATAATGAACTCGGTCTTTAAGGAGATTATTCCTCGATCTTTAAGGAGATTATTGAAAGTTTGATTTTTGTTTGAGATTGGAGATGAGAGATAGAATTTTAAAATAGCAGTGGAGATCTTTAATTTTCCCACAATTATAACAATATATGTGTTTTACGCAAACAGTCAGACTTTCGAATTCCAGACCAATTTTGACTCCGATTTTGGAAAATTAAATTCTTATATTAAATTAACATGAAATTTAATGAATATTTCCCTTTTGAAAGGAAAAAAAAATTATATCCTTTAAAATTACTTAGTTTACGAATTTTCAAAATTCAATCATCTTTGATGTGGGAAAAATATCAATTCTTTTCTTGCTATGTACCGTAGCTAAATATTCTATTGGGAATTTTTTTTTTAAAGAATGACCACAGAAATAGTTTTATAGAGGGCTTTACCTTCTCGGGAAACCTCGACCATAGGAATTTTCTATAATTTGGAGACCTATTACTTAATCGTGTATGTACCTTTTTGATAAATCTTGAGAAGGATGCTCGTCGTTGATGAATATAGATCGAGAATAAAGATATCGCTTGACCAAAATAGACACTAAGTTACTTGCAATGGATTGAAGTACCAGCGTATGCATGCTTTTAAGAGAAAGAGAGAGATTCGCAAGACCAATAATTACATAGATTATCGTCAAATGTATATTTGTCAAGTTGCGGTTGCTGAAAGCACTTAATGATTAAAGTCCAATCTAAGATCGATGGCCAATTAAACTGTCAAATCTAACTTCAACTTGAAACTGAGTGCATTTTAATATGTCTTGAAGTCCGAGAACTTTGTGAAACTCAAATTACTAAATGACACACAAACAAATAATTTATGTGACATTCGGAAATTCTTACTTCAACTAATGATATGTAGGTATATAATTGTTAAATGTGCAATCTCAGCTGGACTATTGATGTGGAAGTACGCAGTAGATGTGAATTGTATTTTCCGTGTCTATTATTCTCCAAAAGTGTTTTCAATATGATTAAATTAATGAGTATTTCTGAATGGTGGATTATATAGCGGTGATGAAGCACATGCTGTGTTGTGTGTTGAATAATTTTCACGTTCGAAATTTACTTGAGTAGTGATTCTCCTAACTTTTGATAACTTTTGCTAAATGTTTTGAAAAGTTCCAAATATTTTTTGGTGTTATTAGTGCTTAGAACATACACTACTTTCTTTGTTTATGCAATTGATACATAGGGTGTTTTATGCCATTTGTAACGTTTTAAACTTGAGAACATCTCTCTCATTCTTCACTAATTATTTTCAAACGAAGGTTGTCATTGCTTTTAACCTTGGTCAATTGTTCTTATCCTCTTGTAACTCTTGCATAGTCTTTCAAAAATACATATCCCTTGGCCATATAATCTCATCTCAAAATTCTTTAAGCCTTCAACTTTCTTTTTCAATCTCACTCTCCAAAATTTTAAGTGTAGGCAAAATTCTTACATTTCTTTTCTTGAAGCATATAATTTCATCTTTCAAAAGCTCACGAGGTGATTAAGGTGTTGAGTTGTCCAAGTCTTTGTTCAAGGCAAGTGAAAACTCTATGAACTAAGTTAAATTGATCCACTTAGTAATCTTGATTTTATTAGTTGATGGTTGTTGAATTTATTTTGACCTTTGTTATCAAGTGTAGGTAAGTTACAATGATCGTATATCAAATCCTTGTGTTCGTTTTAATCGAACCGATAAGCTTGTTACATACCTAGAATGTATTCGATTGATTCCATAGGGAGTATATGATTGTTTCTATACGATGTAATGGCATTTTTAAGTGTGAAAAATGTAGAATAACGAAAACTATACCCAACTTCATTTAAACTCTATTTATCATAAACTCATAATTAATGAGAATGTCAAACATTCTATTGATTTTTGACTGCTCAGTGACCGAATCAGAGAGCTTTGTTTTTACCGCTTTCTCTTTTAGTGGGCCAGTAATATTGTTATAAAATTATGATTGATATGCTTATTAGTCATTCTATCGACTGGGCATTATGGGTTAACGTATTGTCATCATCTAATTTAATTTGGGGCCATTAGCTTCTTCATATTTGAGCTTAGTTTTTGGGCTTCGTATAAACAATTGTATGTCTTTTTTCCAATCATATGATGACATTGAAACACTAACTGAAAATTCTTTTTGTTCATTTGCGGTGGCTAAAATTCATTTGGAGGGAATAAGTCTTATTGATCGCTACATATGTTCATTACATTCACATGTTGTAATATATAGATTGATGATTGAATTCTTCTGCTTTGTTATATTTTTACTGATTTCGAAATTAAAACAAAAAAAACATAGGTCCTCTTATATTAGGCATTCAAAGCAGATTCAATTTTTGCCCTAAATTTATTTCGAAGGCAATAAGTTGATTTGAAAAAAATAAAATGATTTACATACAGTTGGATTTGATTTCAAGATTTTCAAAAAGCTATTGATGAGGTAAACTCAAAGGGCAAAGAGAAAAGTTAAACTGAGCTACATAGTTAGATGGATCACAAGATACAAAAAGAAAAGGTACAGTTATATGAGAAAAGCAAGACTATTCAAGTAGGGTATAAAGTTGTCCTGCTTGATCAGCAATTGCTCCTCTCTCCTTTAAAGTCACTACAAAGGTCCACATCTCAATGCAGAATATTCAAGTAGGGTACAAGTTGATGAGATAATCACCGTAGCACCACCAAGATCTTAGCAATTAAAATTTTTCGGTACATGAGATATGCCATGGTTAGACAGTGCAACACGAACCATTCGAATTCATTACCTCTTATATGATAAGACTAACTTGAATTAAAGTGACCTACTAAATTATTATCAAATTACGTTACCAATTTTATGTGGGTTACAAGATTTCACTTGTGTTACTTATCAATATTTTATCACTTCAATTATATTTTACCTTTTTTCTATTGAATTACAACTTTAAAATGTTTTGGTTTGTAATTCTTTACATTTAATAGCTTCTTTTAGATATTATCCTTCTAAATTAGCACCAATCCCTAACATTTCCCTGTTAGTTATTCCTACAACTAAGTTAGCTTTGGAGGTAGAAAGGGCATAGAAAGATGAGTCTTGCTAATATGACTGGCACCTTTATCTACCATCAATAATGATACCACAATGATCACAAATTCCTATAAGCGTGGATTTGGCAACCGAAGCTATGGAATTCAGAGATATTGAAGACCATAAGTAAGAGCTAATGAAAAGCAAATCCATTGAGCATGATCATTTTATTACGAAAAAGAAAAACATCGTAAAATATTGAATTTGGTGAATTTTTTTATTACATTTCTTTTTAATGGCACAAAAATGTTTTCACTTGTAGTACTTCCAGCCAAATCCATATATATATATGCATGTGATAAAATATACACAACACAAAAACATCTTCACTTCTAATACGATCCAAAGACAAATACAATACTTATAGAATTCGATCCCTTTCATTCTTTTTATTTTTTTTTCGTATTCTATTTATTCATCCTCTCTTAGGCAACCTTTTAGAGCGCATACAAAAATAAAATATTAAAAATTTAAGATGAATAATTCCGGAAAGTGTTTTCACATTCTTAAATTTAGGAATTCTCTTTTCTAATTTTATGCACGAATATTTTCTTTGATTGGAAAGTATTTTCAATTGACTTTCATTTTGAGTGAATCAAATGGACGAAAATTCCAAAAAAATAATTCCCCCCAAACAAATGCACTGTAAATTAGGGTTTTAAGTCAGCCGCCTCTAAAGTTTAAATGGCCAAATGTAATTCTCACTTCCCATATGTATTCACTCAGTCTTGCTTCTATCCTCGGCACACCCTAAATTTTTATGCTTATTATCATGCATGCTTCTATAAGGAAAATCATAATATATTCATGACCTCCTGACTCGTAAAGTATCTCTAGCTTGGATTAGGGGATATGTAAGCAAAATTCCAACTGGATAGCTCGGATACGGAATTTTTTCCGTTTAGTCCCTGTTGTGATTGATAGCTAGAATGAGACAACAGAAACAAATAAATAAATACATAAAAGCAACCAGAAATGTGGAGTCATTAATCCCTGAATTAGAGAAGCGGCTGGTGTTGGCGACTAGCAGGGCATTGGCGATAGGCGGGCAATGACTGGTTGCGGCAACTTCCGGCATCCGATGACCAATGAAGGTGGCGAGTGGATTTGTGCTTTGATAGTTTTGTGGTTATAGAAATATAAAAGGGGAACCGCAGTAATAATTGTAGCTAGGTAATTGATCCGATACCATGTTGTTCGAGAAATTTTATTCCGTGTGGAATACAAATCTACATTTTGATTTCTCTCCATGTAAGTCAAATGCCATAGTATTTTGCACTTGATCACGAATAAGTAAGCTTTCATAAACTTTCATAAAATGTAATGAAATTTCACTATTGAGAGATTCAATTTTACATTAAATGAAAGAATGTACTATATTGACAATGTTTTTAATAGGTATCTTCTTTATTCCTTTATTATATATATATTGAAGAATCTCACTCCCCAAATGGGATTCATGATTTTCTCAGGAAACTAGACAAATGTTTCACTGAGAAAACAAGTGATAGATGAGGCATTCATTCTTCACTTATCCCCCCTCACCTTCGCTCTAATTAACATAAAATTTTTCATGCCTATATTTCCTATTTTTCATAATTATTCGAAAATACTAAGTCCAAAAAGTAATGCTAGGTATAAAAAGATTGATAAGAAACTTAACATCATATTATAGAAAAAGTATGTCAGGTCATTCGTTATAATGATATGTGCATATATATCATTATTTTTTTCCTAAGTCTTGATATACATGGCACTATCAAGGAAAATATTAACGAGATTGAAACTTGTTTATTTCATAGATAATAATTAATCCGATAATATTTTTTTAAACAATTGCTTACATCACTTAAAAAATAAAGGAATGAAAATTATTTCCATCGCCTAATAAGATGTATAAACATGAATTATTGTCGATAATGAAAGTATTTTATACTGACTAATTATTTTGAACAATACTTTTAGGAATATAATTTTCAAATTAAATTTTTCCGTGAAATAAGTGGAGTCTGAATTTATAGAAATCAGGAATCTGGCATCCGTGAGTCCTAACGTTATGATATCTGGCTCTTACAATCAAGGTTCGCATCTCCAAAAATTTCTTTTGTGCGTGTTTGGGTCCTTCATAACCTGCATTCACGTGGAGTTCAGCTCATGATATCCTCTTAGGGGAGTCGAATTGCAAGAATATAAGGGTCACCTTTTGACTTTTAAGGTCATTTTTGCGATTAAAACCTAATAAGAACTAAGAGAGTAAAGGGAAAAAAGGAAAAAGAAAATATTAGAAAAGGAAAAAAACTAATCGCGCGAGTCCTCTCTCTCTTTTTGCACTTTTGTTTTGCGCCCATCTCCTTTTAATTTTTGCAATTAAAACCTAACCATGTGAGCCCTCCCTCAAGCAAACCGAGAACAAACAACTTCAACCAAAACTTTATACACCAACAAATCAAAACACGAACTTACGCACTTCACAGTCAATCGACATATACTCATCACCAGATCTCTATCGTCGACCGCCACATTCGGCGGTCATCCTCGACCAATGTACACCAACTACGATTTATACATACACGGAGAACAAGAGACATAGTAACACACAAATAAGAGCAACGAGATAGACAAAATCGATGTGAATGAGTGTAGCGATTAACACTCAGGCCATGGATTCGACACGATCACTTAGGGAGGGAGGGAGGGAAAAGAGAGAGAGAGAGAAATTATTGATGATTTTTTTATGCATGAAAATTGTGTTTGACGGCTAATAATGAATCCATTTGTATCATGTAAATCATGATAAAAGTTTTCCGATTTAACAATTCTCAGAACTCCTTCACAAATATTTCTCGTAGGCATATCGCGGAAAAGTTTATGACGAGGGATAAAATTTAACTATTTCAAATTAAGGTTTCTGGATTGACTCAAATGAAATTCCTGATTAATGTTCTAAATTAGACGAAGAGACTCGAATGCGATTGAAACTGTATCAACTTAGCTTTTGTTCAAATGAGCATAATAAATAACATATAGAAAGTTACCTTGCTAATGAAACTGATCAGTGCGCTGTTGATGATCGAATCAGATAGTACAACATTCTTGCCGTTCCTTGCGCGCGTCACTGCTCACGCCACTCCTCTTCTTCAGTCAAGAGAAAATGAGAGAGGGAGAGAGAGAGAGGGGCCATTATATTTGTGGGCATTTTTATTATTTACGATTGGCCTCTTTTCTTTGACCAGGCTCTTCAGGTTGACTTTGCAAATTTGATACCGAATTAAACCTCCTTTCTTCTTTATTTAAATATTGTTTAGTTTTCATATTTGTTGGTTTGCTCTCTTGTTTGTATATCTATCAATCTATCTACTTTTTTGGTTCCTTTTCTATTGTTTAAATTGTGTGCCCAATTTGTCGACTATAATTCAGTTGTCAAAATTTATAAACGAATTGAAAATTATGTCTAGCAAGAACTTTGTCCACTAAATGTAGACTTTGAAAATTTTTGCAAATAATAAAGTTCAAAACTTCTGCAGAGGTGTGCATTGGATCCGATTTAACCCAAAAGCCAAACTGAATTGGTTTGCACCGACCGTTTCAAGGCCTATTCTAGAGAGAGGTGATTCAGTTCTAGATTTTGTGAGTCCAGAATGGTTTCCAAGCCTCTTCGACAAAAAATACGTTTGCATCAATGAAGAATTGAACATTTTCAACATGAAGAAATACCAACATAACCACTTAATATTCACCAAAAAAAAAAAAAACATAACCACTTAACTAACAAAGTTTTTGTCGTGATATGGGGTGACTTATATGATTATTTTAATATAAATTTTATATTCATAAGGTGAATATAGCATTCAAAACATGAATATCTCCGCTCGATATCTCCCTAGTTCCTATCACCTGGAAGATTTTTAACTGTGCTACTTCTTTTGCAATCCCTCAAAAGTTTTTCCCCTTTTCACAACATCATAATAATTTAAGAGATTTGAATATTGGTTTTCAAATTCTGACATGATGAATATAAGAGTAGATATTCTCTCTGCTTAGACTTTAACTACACGTAATAGATTTTCATGCTGCCTCAAATTTTATGTGAATCGGATATAAAATAATGTAAGTCACCTAAAATGTTAATTGAAATTGTTTGCCTTTCAAAAGCATGAGATTGCTCAGTTAGTCATATAGCGAGCTCACCGTGCTTTGCAACGGCTAAAGCACTTTTGCACGTGATACATTTTTCAAAAGATATATGCCTGTGGGTGTTCCTCAATAATCAATTGTAGAAATATTACAATATATAATGTATGAGGGTTAAGACATGCGTATTTCGATTATGTATAGAAAGATAATGAGCAGCTATGTATGAAGTAGATAAAAGAAAATAAGGGCAGCTCAGAAAATCTAACCATGAGAAGAGGAAAAGAAAATGGGTGGTTTTTTTATGAAATGAGCGGACATCAGAAAAAGAAAAGAAGGTAAACTTGAGAAATCTAAAAGTGAGACAAAGAGGTATTTTCCCTTATATTTACCAGTAAAATGTAGAGATATTGCATGTTTGCACCGAAATGATATTTTAAGAATATTACAAAATCATTTTAAAAGAAATTATTCGAATTATTATTCAATAGAAACAAATCACCGACACTATTTATGACGAAATCGCAAATACGTGTATGGATAGAGATGATATGTGAAAGATTGAAAATTTTCTTTTATTTTGGTAAGATTCAAACTTTAAATTTGGAAAAAGTGAGATATAAGATAATATTATTAATTCACGCATTTGCCCTAGACAAAACATTTGTGGTGCAATTAACTGAGGATATTTTGGAAAAGAAAGTGATTGTCATCCATAAAAAATCAATGGACCTTGTTTATGTTATATTATAGTATAGATACATGTCTCAATGCTCCATTTATTTCTCGCGGGAAATGAATTAAATGTCCTTTTCTTGGATAAATGCAACAAGTGTGCATCTTTGTGGCTATATTTTAAAAAACATCGGGAAGCTCACGTTAAGTAAAAATCATTTCACAGATAGAATTATTCAAAAGAAAAAACTGGAAAGACAAAAAAGTAGAAGTCATTATTAAGGATATATATATATATATATATATATATATATATATATATATATATATATATATATATATATATATATATATTTCTTTTTCTATATCTGTTATCATAATTTATTTATTTATTTTGGTCAGAAGTTATCATAGAATTAACACAATGTTCTATGTTCTTTGAAGTTTCTCAAAGTGTGAGGATCACGCTTAGTCGTTGAATTGAATCTAGGCCGAACCCAATTCTTCAAGTACTCTCTCTCTCTCTCTCTCTCTCTCCCTGCATCTTCCATTGCTCGGTCGCGTCTGCTAATGACGAAGTATTAAATTCCATCGTTTATCAACCGTCCAATCTTAAATCTTTGGTAAACTCTGGAACAATGTCACTTCATGTTGAAACTTACAATTCACATTCGAAGTGTCTGTGTTAATGGTTAAATTTATCTACTGGGTTTGCTCTTTTTCAGTTGGAAAAATGATTCTTTCAACTCTTTTTGCATAATATTAGTTAGAATATGTTGGTGATTGAACTATGTGGTTTTGCTATAGCCAATTAAAGGCTTTGAATTTGTGATTGTGATCAGTCACCTAGGAGGTGCTCAATGCTTTATAGATTTTTCAATTATGTGTCAGCAAAAATTTCGGACTTTTTCATGTTGATGCTCCCCATTGCAATTGTGTAGATGTTTCCTATCTTATTTATCGGTTTGAGCGGTATCAATCAACAATTCTGGTATATGGTGGCTTGAGGACATTTACAGGAATTAAATGATGATTTCGTGATGGAAATTAGCAAACTGATTACACTTTCCTTTTTTGGGCCAGTCGCTCCTTGGCTACAAAGAAGCCTCGATTTGTTTGTGATGTAGGTTGGGCAATGCCATGGCATAAGATAATCCTGGGTCTACTCCCACTAGCACCGTGCTAAGGAGGTGGTGACAAGCTTGCTCAAAATGAGCATTAGGCTCATTCTGTAATGGGTGTGGACCTCCTATAGCAACGCCCCAAAGCTGCGCAGCTCGAGGATGGGGTTATTACTAAGAAGTAATTGAGGCGTCGTGTGTAATATTGATCTTTTGTTGATTTGATTTTCGTTGTTTTGCTATGTAAAATTGATTATTAGCCTTTTCTTGCTATAATTATCCAAACGATGAGCGTTGTAGAGAAGTTGAAGTCATAGTCAGTCGCTTGGTTATTTCAACGCTTCAAGTCCTTTTGGTGATTCTAACCTCAATGAGAAGTGTAAGTTTTCATTTCTAATTCGAGGACAGTCCTTGAAGTGATTATTAGTTCAAGCTTAGTAACTCTGAGATAATGCTTTTATTGCGAGTAGAAAATCATGTCCCAATTCCATTTCCATCATTATATCACACTGGGCAGGAATTATGTGGCTGGTGCTTTTGAAAGTGAATGCTGATTTTGCCCTTTTCAAAAACGGCATGAGCCTTTAATTCTTGGCCATTTCAAACAGAGAAAAACATAATTTTGATTTATTTTAAGCATTGTTGGGAATTATCTTCACTCTGTGGACAGGAGGAATAGGTTTTAGAGGCATAATTAAGGAAATCCGTTCCCAAGGCCCATGAAGCTGGATTTTGCTAGTGAATGATTAACACCCGCACTAATTGTGAGTCAAGGCGAAAATCAATGTAATTGAGGATCGAATTATGGAGAGAAGACCCGCTTCTTGGCTATTTAGAGTTTCAAAAGCTTATTGTGAATTGAAAAAATGTTTGAAAGTGGTTGGCGATCAACTGAAGATTATAAACTTCAGGAATCAAAGCCCCTGAAATTGGTGTCATTAGTCTAAAGACAAACAAGGCTTCGGCTTTCAACCACACACCACACGCATTCTCATTACTTTTTAATCACCGTTTGGGGAACAAAGTTGATGGGCTTCTGAACATGGAATATCCCATAAGGTCTGGGTGGTTTTACGCAACCGATTAGAAGGGAGAGTTTGAAGATGTTAGCCCACTTTTGATTCGTGAAGACACAGTGGGCCACCTGATCATGACTGAACTGGGCCGAACAATTCTTGTATTCACCGATCAGAGCTCAAATGTCCCAGGGAGGCTGATTTGCGCCCGACATGTCCTCGAAAAGTGATGAGTTATCAGTTTCGACTGTCAGCTTCAGATCAGTTCGTGGTTGCGGGTACTTGAGGGACTCCAGTAGCGCCAGGATTCCGACGCGAATTGCAGACGAAGCTCTTTGGGTTCATCTTATAAGGTTCTTGTTCGTGACAAGGGCCGTGTCGACAATTAGGCTCAACTCTGGTTGTTGGAGCCGAAAGACGAAGGCATTTCAGGCTTTCCAGAAATGCCACAGGATTCCGACGAGCTTGATCAGCGACGGTAAGTCGACGTTTAGGTCATTAAATTGCAGCAATCTTTTTATCCGTCTAGTGATTTCCTAGTATGAGATCTAAATATTTCGCCTTAGATTATTCCTATCTCCAACTACATAGGAGGAAGAGATGCTCAGTAGTTTTTGGAGATTTTTGACACACGGTAGAGTGGGTCCAGCAAGGCCTTTCTCTTGAACAAATTTCTCGTGTGGACGATGCATTCTGACATATACTCCACATTAAAATACATATTTTTGGACAGGAATTCAGCTTTCCAAATCTTCATCCATAGATATGTATGATTTAAGTCTTGACATGATTAAAAGGGCAACACACAGTGCTGCAAACTTCAATAGTTGTTTATAATCCTAAATAGATTGTCATATCAGAAAACGATTCCATCGATGTGAGTTAGAAAATGTCCCTTTGGCTTAGACAAGGACTTATTCCCTTTGACAATTACAATGTCGAATAACATTGGCTAAGAGAGGATAAAATGGATGCCTTTCACAGGAAGTCCATGTGGAAATGCCACTGTATTTTGATTATCCCCACGTGTCACTGTTTGGCTAGAGAACAAAATTGGGAGTCGAATTTCGATCTCATTGAGGGTGATGCATGATCCCCTCCGGCTGCATCCACGACTTTGATGCTTGGAAGCACCATCATCGCAAATCTGAAATCCACAATTCACATTCCACCTTTAAAAACCAACCATTCTTTCATAGACGCCTTTTTTGTTCTTGTTTTTTTTGGTCCGGGAATGATTTAAAATGAAGAATTGCCAATGTCCAGCTCTTCTTTAGTGTGAAATCATTGATATTCCCTGATTAATAGGAAAGAAAAATATTTATAACTAATTAAGGTGTGTGAGGCATGCGGGCACCGGCATATTAAAATAAGGAATGTAGTTCTGTTAGGCATCCCATTAGGAGAGGGGATAGCTCTCACATGCAACTTCCTAACCCTTGGATGCATCTCACGAGAAGTCCATGTGGAAATGTCATTGTTGATTGTCCCCACGTTTCATTGTCTAGCTAGAGAACAAAATTGACAGTTGAATTTCGATCTTGTCGAGGGTGATGGATTATCCCTTCCCGCCACATCCACGACTTTGATGCTTGGAAGCACCATTATTGCAAATTTGAAATCCACAATTCGCATTCCACCATTAAAAACCAACCATTCTTTCATAGACTCTCTTTTGTTCTTGTTTACTAGCTATGCTATACTAGGCATAAACTCTTACGTATTATAATTTTCACCTAAGAAACATGCATGTTCGATCCCTAAATTCACACAATATTCTCAGCATAATTTTGAATTTGTGATTTTTTTCAATCAAGTTTAGTCCTTAAACTCATAGGGATTTTTGCCAATCAAAGTCCAAGTCAAAATTTATTTCTAGATCGTCGACTCCGGACGTTGTTTTCACTTTTTTGAAAATCAAGTCGGAAAGGGAACTTGATTGGAAAAATTCTTTGAATTCAAGGACCAGTAGGAGAATTGCAAGTTTATGATCAAATATTAATGTGATGTTTATAAATTTATTTATGATCAAGGTTAAATAAGCCTGTTGGCCATCCAAGAAAAGAATGGCCTTTCTCTCTCTCTTATCTCTATTCCATATCTTTTTCTTTGCATCCTTTTCTCTTACGTGATGCCTTTTATTTTGTCATTGATAAACTGGGTTAATAGCCACCTCATTAGAATCGCTGCCCCGGGAGCAACGTGCTACAATTGTCGTTTCCTTTTCGTCAGAGCAACATGCTACAATCATATAGGCCAAATCTTTCTCTTCTCTTATATTATATTATATTATATGGTGACCAATGCCAACTTGGGCACTATCCGACCCGAGAGGTCAAAAGCAAGACACCTAAAATTCGCCTTTTTGATTTTTTATTGGCAAACTATCCGACCCGAGAGGTCAAAAGCAAGACACCATTCCGTGTCCAGCAGCCAATAAAAAGCAACATAATTCGCCTTTTTGATTAAAAAGTTTGGCCGTGGAGAGAGAGAGAGAGAGAGAAAAGATTTTGTGACCATTTATTGGCTCATTGGCCTCCATTCATATTGCTCCTAATCATTGGAAAGCGTAAAGCGTCGAGATCTGTGGATCCACTCGATATTATTACTTTGCAGACCAAAGACCAAATAATCATACCTTCATCTTCGCATGACCCGCCAATAAGTTTGCCCATTATGTCTATAGACTCTACACACATATACACACACATATATATGTCAAAACTAAACATAGTAAAAAAAACATGAATTCATTTTTCACATTTGCCAGGACAAACTTGGGACGTTGTGGTTCCTAACATCAATATAAAAAGGCCACAATGTCACATACGAAAAATGAAATATAGACATGCTTCTCCCATGAAGGTTAGCAAATATATCGATATGTTAATATAACCAAAAAAATAAGAAGAAGTAGGAAGTCCTAATATGTACTAAACTAGATGGATGATTCCGTTCCTTGGAAATTAAAGAAAAAAGGGATGTAACAAGAAATAAAAATTGAGTGTTCTTTCCTTCATATGGAACATTACTTTTAGCATAAATTTGAACTAAAGCTACAATACATGTACAAAAGTATGATTGAAACCATGATCAAAGAGAGATTCAAAATAAATGTTAAGATAACATTTAGATGAAGTGAAAATCCACCTATATAATGTTATGAATGCTAAAGGAATATTTAATTGCAGTGTGTAAAGATAAGCTAAAATTACAGCTAATTTAAATTGGAAATCCTGTGTAGTGTACTTAATATGTGGAGAAATCATATTAAAGAAATGAGAAGCTCCATCACATTCTTAATAACTTACTAAACCAAATGTAATTTGATACATCAATGTTAACGTTGACTTTCTTTGGTCGCTTTCAATTCCTCAACATGATCCATGAGGTTAGATTAAGACTTTTGATTTCTCGTGATGACTGATGAGCATTGATCAAGACGTGCGCGGTTTCAAAGAATACGATTGTAGGCTTATCGTCATCGGTTACGTTCTATAAAAAGAAAGCCGTATAAAAGAATCACACGCACACGCATGCATTTGGAGGTCATAGAGAAGGGAGCGTGCATGAGCTGTGAATCGATAAAGTCAGTAGTTATAACCCTTGTTTGGACCACACTAATCACTAAATTAAGTAGCCAAAAAATTGTTAATTGTAATAAGTTGGACAACTCTATCAGGAGCTATGTTTCTTGTTTCTTTGTTTTTTTTTTTAGTGATATTTCATCCAATTTCACAAGAATACTAAAGAGAAACATCCTAATGTAACTATAAACAAAGGCCAATCCCAAATAATTTCAAAACAAAACAAGTTTGAGATAACAAGATAAATGATCTAAACAAGATTAGGAGTCATCTACTTAAAGAGCAAATTTATGACTTCTTCAAACTAACATTGGTGGTCAACTACTGAATCCATTTTAGTGATGAACATACATCGAAATTTTCATATATTATGATGGCTTTATCTTTCGGTGGGGTACACCTAAGTTTGGTGCTCCCAGTATCATTGCCGTCTAGACAAACAAGTTGAATGAGCACAGATTCAACACTGTGAAAGTGGGACCTTCACGAAACTCCTTTGATATTCTTTAAAATTGGATCTATACACCAACAAAACATGAGGTAGTAAAAGTCCAAAATCATAGACACAAAAATCTCCAAATCTAGACTAGAACAGGATATAAACCTCCCCTTGAAATGGGAGAGAAGTTTCCATATTTTGACCAAATGAGAAGAGAAAAGCTCCACAAAACAAGAGGAAATTAAGAGAAAAGAGAGCAGAGAATCAAATCAACCAAAGAAAAAGAAAAAAAGAAAAGGGAGGAGAGGGAGAAATCTACCCCAAATCACCACTTTTAAGTTTTTGTTTTTTGGGTCTATGTCTTTACAGAGGTTGAAGAACAAAGTCATGTGGAAATTAAAGGTGGAGGAGCCCAAGTTTCTTGTTATTGGGTCAACAAAGTCATGTGGAAATTAAAGGTGGAGGAGCCATATTTCCCGTTCTTGGGTCAACAAAAAGGTAGAGGAGCCATATTTCCTGTCCTGTGTCCTGGGTCGTAAATGATGGGAAAAATCATGGGATTTCTCGAGCTGTTTCGCGCGTAGTTTCGTTGGGGGGGAACTAAACTTGCATTTCTCCTCTCTCTCTCCTGCTCTCTTTCTTGGCCTCTCCCTTAATTTAAGGCTGCGCTTCCTCTTCTCTTCCTCTCCTCCATCACCCACCTCTCTCCCCCCTCTCTCTCTCCGCCCTTCCCACACTCCAATCTCAATTCCTCACTTCTCTCCCTCTCCCTCTCCCTCTGCCCAGTTCCTCACTTCTCTCTCTCTCTCTCTCTCTGTGTCTCTCTCTCTGTGTGCATCCCTCTGCCTCTGCAGATGGACTCTGCCGCCGCCATGGCCACGGGAATGGCTTCGGCTTCCTCCTCCTCCTACCTGTCCTTCGCTCCCCACCCCAGCCCTAACCCTAGCGCCAAATCCCTCCCCCCCAACGCCTTCTCCCTACCGTCCCGCAAAATCAAGAGGCGCCTCGTCTCCAGATCCCCTCGGTGCGTCCAGTCCCTGAATCCCGACGCCGACAAGACCCCCGCTTCCTCCTTCTCCTGCTCCGCCGTCGCCTTCTCGCCCTCGCAGACCGCCGACCTCGTGCCCTGCAAGCTCCAGTCCTTGGTCTCCGAGTTCCGGTCCCTGTCGGAGCCGATTGATAGAGTGAAGCGGTTGCTGCACTACGCCACCCTCCTTCCGAAGCTCCCCGACACGGCCCGGGTGGACTCCAACCGAGTCATGGGCTGTACTGCTCAGGTTTGGTTCATTGGGATTTTCCCTTCACGTGCTATTTCTGTCGTGATGCCTTCTTGAACTGTCGCCGAGAGATTACGCAGAAGGACTCAGTTTTCTGTTATCTACCTGACTGTGCGATCTATCTATCGAATCGATTTTGGCTGATTGTCACGTTTCATTGGAAATTCATCTGTCGCATAGCGACTGCATGCCAATTTGTTGTCAAATTTGAAATGATGATAGGATATTCGCGACTTTTAGCATAGACATACTACAGAGTTTAGCGGGGTGGTCTGTGATATTGTAAAAAGTTGGGTTATGGAAGTTGGAGGATGACAAGAGAAAAGGGTCTTCTTCTTTTTTTTTTTTTTTTTTTTTTTTTTTGGGTAGGTTTTCTGTTACTAAGCCTAAAAAATATTGAGGGGGATGCCCAGTTTTTGCTTCATCGTATATATCAAGAGTTATTGTGTTCTAATCTGATTTTCCCTATAACGTTTACATCATACCATAATAACTGCGCAGGTGTGGTTGGAGGTGAATATGGAAGAAGATGGTAGAATGAGATTTGCGGCTGATAGCGATTCCGAGATCACGAGAGGATTTTGCTCGTGTTTGATCTCATTATTAGATGGGGCAGCAGCCGAGGAGATTTTGAAGGTGAAAACGGAGGATTTGGCAGCACTGAATGTAGGGATCATAGGGGCTGGACGCTCCCGTGTTAATACGTGGCATAATGTGCTGATTAGCATGCAAAAGAGGACTAAGGCCTTAATTGCAGAGCGGGAGGGGAAGGCACCATTCGATCCATTCCCATCTTTGGTCGTGAATGCAGACGGTATTCAAGCAAAGGGAAGCTATGCTGAAGCTCAGGTTAGCAATATGCTTGGTGGACAGTCTCGTGTTTATTTGAAAAATTAACAATCACAATTCCCATGTTATTGTATGAGCTTTGGCTTGCCTCACTATCTTCCGCTGCTGCTAAGCTAGGAGATTCCATCTGATGCTTGCGGAGTCGAGCTGAGCTTTTTGGATTGTTTATAGCAGACTGTAAACCTAGCTGGTTAAGGGATTTGTGTTGGGCATATATGAAAAGCAGAGTGTTTTCTTTTCATGTTTCCTTTCATATGTTGAGAATTTAAAGAAAATGTTGAAATGCCTAGGCCCCTTGTTTGCTAGACAAGTCTTTGCACTTAGGAAAATATTTCCTTGAGCCTTTTATTCTATCTCCAACATGAATTTTGGAGTGAACTCATTGATTTGGTGACTACTCCATCAAACTTGTTCAGTAAATCAAGGAAAGCACCTTATGCATATGGTTTTTTGAATGGGGCATGTAAAAGCAAAGATAAAATGGGTTTGTTCCACGTGTATTCTTCTATTGTTCTACTTATTACCTTCATGAAGTTCATGTAATCCGATCTACAAGTCTACGCTAGTGGGGTTGGCATGATATATTACCTGGCAGCGACGAATAACAACCTAAGCTTCCTAATAGTTTAATTGCAGGCAAGATATTTGTCTCCTGATGAGTTTAAGGTGAAAGAACTTGTCAATGTGCTTAAGGAGAAGAAAATTGGTGTTGTTGCACATTTTTACATGGACCCTGAAGTCCAAGGCGTCCTAACAGCTGCACAGAAGCAGTGGCCTCATATCCATATATCTGATTCCTTGGTGATGGCAGATTCTGCAGTGAAGATGGCAAAATCTGGATGCCAGTTCATAACTATTCTGGGAGTAGATTTCATGTCAGAAAATGTTCGTGCTATACTTGATCAAGCTGGTTTTGCAGAGGTAAACTCTAAGCATAAACAATGGTTTTTCGTTTATAGATATCATGTCAGAATTATACTCAATCAAGCCAGCTTTGCGGAGGTAACTCAATCAAGCAGGTCTAAGGATGGCTTATCAGAAGGAAAAGTTAAAAGTCAGAAGTGCATACTTTTTGCATGAATCAATCAAGTGAATGAACTTATGTTTAAATTTTTCAGGGACACCTGACAGATGATTCATGCATTTTTCTTTTTATATACAAATGTGCAGGTTGGTGTGTACAGGATGTCAAATGAACGTATTGGCTGTTCATTAGCAGATGCTGCTTCCTCTCCTGCTTACACAAATTATTTGGAGGGAGCTTCTCAGTCTCCACCATCTTTGCACGTTGTCTACATCAATACTTCCCTGGAAACAAAAGCTTTTGCCCATGAGCTTGTGCCCACAATTACATGTACTTCCTCAAATGTTGTTCAAACTATTCTGCAGGTTTGTTGCAAAAGGAGTTTTCTGCATTTAGCCTTACTGGACTCTGCATTTTCTCATTCCAAACTTTTTCTCCCAGGCTTTTACTCAAGTGCCAGATTTGACTGTTTGGTATGGACCTGATTCTTATATGGGTGCAAATATTAAGGAGTTGTTCCAGCAGATGACTATGATGACTGATGAGGAAATTCATGAAATCCACCCTGGACACAGTAGATCATCAATTAGATCGTTGCTGCCTCGCCTGCACTATTACCAGGTCCTCTTCCTTATGAATCTTATAACTCGTCCAACTCTATGAATTTTTCAGCCTATATTATTGCCATGCCTTGCTGTGTGGCATAAGCTTTTCATCTCTTTTTGGTTTTCCTCATGTGAATAAAAGTTTTAAGTGCCTGCGGAACCCAGTTTTCACTTGGTACTGGTGCGTACTTTTCGCAAGTTTTCTCTTTGATCAAAGGTTAATTTACTTATGGTCTGGACGGATGGTATGATTGGGAACAATATTTTGAAAGCACTTGATTTACTGAAGAATATATCTATTGTAGTGAAGATTTTGGTTAGTATCTACATTAATACATCTCGACAGTCATGGTCTCTGCATATATATTACTCTTCGAGTCTTTTGAAGTGTGACCATCTCAAATCTTTTCCCTAACAGGAGGGAACATGCATCGTACATCACCTTTTTGGACATGAAGTTGTCGAGAAGATAAATGAAATGTATTGTGATGCTTTCCTGACTGCTCATTTTGAGGTCCCTGGGGAAATGTTCTCTCTTGCAATGGAAGCTAAGACAAGAGGAATGGGGGTAGTTGGTTCCACCCAAAATATATTGGATTTCATTAAACAGAGGGTTCAAGAGGCCGTGGATAGAAAGGTCAATGACCACCTTCAATTTGTCTTGGGAACAGAATCGGGAATGGTGACTTCAATTGTTGCAGCTGTTCGGAATCTCTTGGCTTCTTTAGAGTCTTCTGCAGGTGGACCAAAGATTAATGTGGAGATTGTTTTTCCAGTATCTTCAGAATCAATTACTGGAACATCAACAAATGGATCCCCTCCCATGAGTTCAGTCAAAATGGGTGATGTCGTGTTACCTGTCATTCCTGGAGTTGCAAGTGGAGAAGGCTGTTCTATACATGGCGGCTGTGCATCTTGTCCATATATGAAGGTCCGTTTTAGCTTTTATGGTAATTGTCATAGTTTTTACGATGAAGTCCTTCCAGATTTACTATTGTGAGCAGCTTGTTGACCTGATGCATGCTGTGCATTTTATTGAAAACTACGTTGATGCAGATCTGAGATGTTACCTGCAACACTATGTCCATATAGGACCAGCAATAGAATTATAGGTGGAGGAGAAAATAATGATTCAGTTTGTTCTAAGGGTCCAAAATGGAGCTTTTTGGGAGGGATCCCCGAATTGCATGTGATGAGCTAGTGATTTAAGAAAACACTTGATTGTGAGTGGGTAATTTATGTTACGTGCTAGATGTAGTTTAGTGATGGTCTTTCAGTTTGCATCCACTTTTCTATTAGGGTTATTTTTAACTTTGTCGCTATTTTCATTGCTTAGGCATTTGCATGTGTGTGATTTTTCCTTCCCATGCCAGTATACTACATCATTTCTACATGCTTATTAGAGTCACTGAGCTTTTGATGATCCTTTCTGTTATGTTGGTTATCACGTCAGGCCTGTATTTTGGTCATACTGGGGAGCACCAGAGCTGCCATCACCTAGAGTTATCCTTTTTAGATATGAACATAGTTTGATATGAACGGACAATTTGCTTAGTGGCTTAGATGCCCAGAATTTAGTTATGTACATGGATTCTGCTCACCTTGACTTGACTTTTATTTTTATATTACTCACTTTGATAAATTAGTTAGTTGTTTGTTTGATTTTGTGCTTTAATAGGTTCAGAGCTGATGTTCTGCAAGATTTATGACTGGAATTTGCATGACTTGTTTTTGTCCTGCAGATGAATTCTCTGACCTCACTTTTGAATGTTTGCCACAACTTGCCCGATGATAAGAATGCCCTTTCAGCCTTTAGGGCTGAGCGATTCAAGTCACAAACACCTAATGGGAAGGCCATTGCAGAAGTTGGATGTGAGCCGATTTTGCACATGAGACATTTCCAGGTTAATATTCTGTCCGGGTAGATCAACCTTTCGGTTTAGCTGTCTCAAAACATATTGACTCAAAGTACTCTCTCTCCATACACAGGCTACAAAGAAACTGCCCGAGGAGCTTGTCTATCAAATACTTCATCCTGACAGTAATGAGATGGTAGCATCGTGAGATTAGGAAGGCCATGATTGGAGAATTCTAGTGTCCCTGCCCAGTGGATGTCTCGGAACGGGATAGTATCTTGAAAAGCGGTTAGAAATGGGTACTGGATTAGAGCCGGTGGCTTTTTCAATTGGAAGTTTTGTCTAATCTCTATGCTGGGGAGGATCCTGCTAGAATTTTGGTATCTCTTGAACCACAGAAAGCTCTCTCTCTCTCGTGCTCGCTCTTGTGCGTTCTCGACACAGTATAGCCTATACTGTATAGGTTAGGGTGTTAGGGTTAGTGATGGCCGTGATTAATTGTCACGCGATTCGTGAATCATTACAGTTTGTAACAAAGCGGCCTTTGCTTTCCAGGATAATAAAATAGAGACAAACGTGAAAGGATGAAGATTTGATTTTGTTTTGGAAGAAGGCAATCCATCTTAGCTTCAAGCTGTGGGCTTTGGGCCTTTTGACGTCTGTCTGTTCCCTCATCTAAAAATAAACGAAATAGAATAACATCAAGTAGCGCTCAAAATTCACATAATCCATTTCACGCACATGGAGTTTTTATTAAAAAAGATTCGACTCTTCACATCACTATTATTCCTGTTACCATTGCATTGATTGTTATCATTAATTAATGATCGTCGAAAGTTCTTATACCCGTGCTGTTTGTTGTCCGGCTATATGATTCGTAGAATGGATTTATATGATACTTGAATTCTTGGTGAAATGGTTTTCCTGGTTTATTTGGTTCGAAAGCTTGATGTAGGCTTCATAAAATACTAAGACTCTGCTTAATTCGGGGAAGATGAATAATTGGGGAAATATATTTTCAAAAATAGTCGCTTATATCGTTTGAAATAATTAGTTAATGGAAAATATTTTCATCATCCATGAAAATATTTTGTTATTGATAATGAAAATATTTCCATTGACTAATTATTTTAAGTGATATAAATGATAATTTTTCAGAGAACATTTTTCAAGTCATCCATCTTCAATGAAACAAATGGAGCCTAATGCTACATTTGATAGTTTGGATTTGAGTTGTCCTATGTGGTGTTTAGCAACGTCCTCTAGACCGAATATACCTCGATAAAATGTTGGATAAAAAATTCGGGCTAAAGGGTGGTATAAACTTGGATTGAATAATTTTTTTTAAAAAAAAAAACTTAATGATGGAGTGATGAAGCAGTGCATCTGGCTTTGCTGGCCACTATGCAAGGATCACCTCCATGATAGCTAATCATTGTCACTTCCGACCACCACTAAGCAATTGTGATCTCCTTCGATCACCATTCATCATCATTGTCATCCAGCTGGTCATGCTCTGATGACTAAGGGTGAAAATGAGAAATTATAAGTCACATGATTATCACTATTGAATAATTCAAATCCTTTAATGAGTGCATCTGATCTTTTGAGGTTGTCGTCCACAATAGTGGTATGTTTGCCCTTGTCACTCGTTGTCCCAATGCCGTCCACTAGTGGATCTTCATCCACCTCCTCTCCGTCCCTCACTACCCCAAAATCATTGCTTCGACGTCAAGTGGCACCTAAGCTTTGCGTGCCATGTCCACCACTTCGTCACCACCCTTCATCTCTACATTGATGGTTGCTGCCTCGTCTACTAGATCACCATGGCGACTACCTATCCCGGTCACTTTGTGATGCCGTTGGCAACCCGAGGCTCATCTTCGCTAGTGTCTAAATCGTCTTTGATACGGGGAAGTTGAGCAAACATTACGATTTTAAGGTAGAGATGACGACGGATTTGGCAAAACTAGCAATGAAAGTGACAAACTGCAAGAAGCTGAAGAGAGCATATTTGAGATGCTGGTGAGGGAGCTCAAGTGGCGAGATCTGGATATCATGGGAAATTGTGCTGGCCAGTGAGATTGTCAAATGTTTGTTTTTTTCATCTTGGAATGCATCAATCATGTGATGGGATTTTGTACGATTAAAAAGATATTTGAAGGAATTCTAATCTCATCTTATTTTATCCTATCTTGTCATAATTCAAATCCGAATGACCAAATTGTAAGCTAAGAAAAATGTAAATTGAAATTATTTAATATGTAGGTAGATTATAGAAGAGTTATCGAAAGGGAAAGTGACTTAACAAGGAAACAAAACATGCATAAAAATGGAAAGCATCTGCACCCATAAATAATTTGTAAATTCATATAATAGTTAGCAAATTTAGGGTCTTTGTAAGAAAGGTAAACAAAAGTTGGCTAAAAATAAATAAATAAAGTGTTTTTTTATCAGAGATAGGAGAATTTTTTAAGTTGAAAAAAATACCAAATTAGAATTAGTAATAAACTCAAATAGGAGTTCATAACAAAAAATTTATAGGTAACTTAAATGTAAGAAAATGATTGGTAAGCAGGTGAGCGACACAAATGAATTTCATAAAAAAGAAATAGCTAGCAAGTAACATAATCGAAGAAAAATTACTTAGTCATACGATAAAGGTTGTTAACTTCAAAAAATAATTGGTAATATTAGGCATCGATAGAAAACGATAACTAGAAGTTGGTAAGATAATATAAGTTTCTTTGTTAGAGAGAAAACAAAGTTGGTTATTAAAAAGAAAAGGATGATTAGACGTCAACAACTAACTCAATAGGAGTTGGTGATGCAAAAATGGTTATCAACTTAATCGGAAATTTTTCTTGATAATTACTTTGATAGAATTTGGTAATTTTCAATAATAGTTAGTAAATTAATAAAGCTGATAACAAGTAAGGCAAATGAAAAATGGTAAATCAATTAAAAGTTAGTAAGTTTAACAACAAGAAAAAAGTTTGATAACTAACTAAAATGAGACTTGGTAACCCTTCACTAGTATATAACTTAATTGGAGAAAAATCGATAGGTCACATAGATAAAGGTTGGTAATTTCCTATAAGAGTTGGATAAATTAAGCCACGTTAAGTTGGTAACTAGAATGTAATGAATGATAAAAGAAGCTTTTTTCTTTCTTTCTTTGGCCATAGATAAAGGAGTTGTTGATGGTTTGAAAAAATAATCAAATGAACATTGATAATCAACTCAAATAAGAGTTGACAACACAAAACTAGTTGGTAATTAAATCAAAAGAAATGTTAGTAATCACCGTAATCAAGACTAGTAAACTTTTATGGAGAAAAATAGGTGATTAAACAATGATATAAATAGTTTCTCACTGAAAAATAGAATACCATGTTAGACACACATGCATAATTTGCTATTAGAATAAGTCTACGTGTTAAATGTTACTATAAATTGCTGCAACAAAGCAGCTTATATCTACTATACAAAACTGAAGAATAGTACAAGTGCCTTCGAGTACATCCACAGAGAAGACGCCGTCCCTAAATCTAAAATGAGCCGGCCATTATCGCGTTTCATCACGCGGTCTCTTTCTTCTGTTCTGTCCCTTGCTTGATATTACCAATGTTCCGTGCCCCTTTAACCCCATTACCTCTCGTGTCCTCAGCCAAAACACAATGTCTCTCTCTCCTTCTCTGTGGGTTTGTGTTTGTCTGTGAAGTCCTTTTCTTGATCATGATGGAGAGAAAAGTAACGAGCAGAGAAATTGCAAGAGATCAGAACAAACTAAGCTCGTCCATGAGGCTGCAAAAGAAACTGACAGAGAGCAGGCGACCGGCTGCGATCGCCAAGCCTGAGCCAGCCCCCGACCTCACGGACTTCATGAACGACATGTTCTTCGGCACTGTCAGCGCAGAGACACCGAAGGCGTATAATTTGACCGGGAGCCTGGCGAAGGTTCGAGATTACAAGGAGGATGATTTTGACAGCAGCACCAGGAGCAACAGCAGCAGGTTGACTCAGGCATGGCTAGAAGAGGCCAAGCGGATGGTGGCCACTTCGCCAGGGAGGTGCGACTCACCCTCTCGGCTTGTGGGGTCGCCGAGGTTCGCGGTGGCAGCTCAGGGCGGGCTCTCTTTGCCTTCCAAAATTGATGGAAGAGATCCCCTCTCTAGATCTGCTAGGAGGTACGTGTGTCTGAAACTTTGAAAAATGATAAACCCTCATTTTTCCGGTTATCGTGCATGGTTATACTGAAACCATGAACTTTATATCATCTACGAGCCTATAAAGTTCGCATTATTAATGCTATATGTAGGAGTCAATGCTCTCGAGGCCATTTTGATCAAGCATCGTTAGGTATATATTAAGATTTTCTGTCGAAATCTAATGAATTATTTTCAATGCGATCAGTGTCCACTTGGCATGAGATTATGTGATACCTCTACGCTTGTAATTTATGTAACTATATATCCAAGGGTCAATTAAAAATTGGAAAATTCAATTAGACAGACCTTTGTTCAACGTTTTGGATGTTATGAATTACTTTGCCTGATTCTACTCATTTATTAGGGTGGTAATTTTACATTTTCAAATGAGCAATGTTATCAGTATGTAAAATTAGTTTGCACGTTCTTATGATAAATCTCAAAAGAAAAAAAAAAAGTCGGCAAGCTCATTTTTAATGTCTATCAATTTGGAAATCGATTTCATAAAATCCATTTTAGAATTTTATATAAGGATAATAACACTAACAATCCCTAAAATTTGGTCAAATATAAAATGTTATCCTTAAACTTTTAATTCATTTAATATGATCATTGATCTATATATAAATATTCAATGTAGTCTTTATCAATCCACAAAGAAAGTCATCACAAGCTGTTGTATTGCGAAATGTACAATATAATTTCTAAATTATTGTTAAATGTGTGATCTTGCTCTTCAATTATTGTGAAGTTGGCGATGATAATCCCAACATAATCAACATGAACATTCCTAGCTTTAAAAATTTGATCTTTTTTTTTTTTTTTTTATATCATCGGTTCTTTAATCTTTCTAAATGTCACACTTCAATTTTTTATACTTTCACGAGGTCACGTGTTTCAGTATTTCTTACGTAACTGTGGGGTTAAGTCAACTGTCAACTGTCAACTGTCAAGTCCGGACACTACGAACAGTGAGTCCGACTGATCCTCGCTGTCCTCTGCGAGCAGGCACAGAGCCGTGGACAGCTTCAGCGGCGAAATTCTCTCCAAATCCGTCAGGCACGGCCGTAACCGATCGGAGACCCTCGATACTCCGCCGGACTCCCCGACGGAGCCGCCCTCTCCCGCCGAATCCGTCCACAGGTGGATCTCCAACATTCTCAAACCCCCCAACGCGGACGACTCTCCTCAATCGCCACACTCCATCAGCTCCGACCAACCGCCTCAGCTTCTTCTGCCAAGACAGTTGGCGCACCGGCGGTCCAGATTCCAGAATGGTGCCTCCGTGGTCCAGGCACAGGCGATTCCCGCCCCTCCTCGGCGCTTCCGAACAGCAGTGCCGTCGCAGGACGAGCAGCTGCTGTCTCCGCCAAAGAACTTGGTCGAGTCTGCTCACAGAAGGTCGATTTCTTCCTCGACGTGCTCAGTGCCAGATAATCAGGTCCTGTCGCCTCCAAGGAGCCTCGTGGAGTCGGCCCACAGGAGGTCGGTGTCGTCATCCATTTGTTCCCTCGATAAGATCACGTCAAAGGCGATCAGTAATGGGGGGTTGAAGGAAGGCGATGGCGCAAGGGAAGTTGGTGTCAATGGATTTCTCAAGAAGCAGAGAAGCAAGATTGGAAAGATCTTCAGTGGTGAGATCAATGCCAGGGCGACGTTTGTTCTCTCGGGACCTTCAAACAGTTGAGTATCTTTCTCTGCCTTTTTTTTTTTTCTTTCTTTTGGCCTTTTTCCCCTATAGTTCCATGACCGATAGCTTTCGTAGATGATGATTTTTCTTGTGTAGCGTTTTCTTGGCAATACTTTCGCTTAATCCGATTGTAGAACTCCCGGACCTACAAGGAAGTTCCATTTAGTGATGCGAGATCACGATGCTAATTCTTTGTCCAACACCAATGTTAACAGTCCACTTGAGAGGAGCTAGAGGTTAACTTACATTGTATTACACTAGCCCTTGGGTGATGCGATACTACTTATTACTGCAGATGCTATTTATTGGAAGATGGGTGCTTAATTCTGTTAATAATAATTGAAGACAAGCATAAATTTTTACAGGACAATTCGAAAGCATTGATGGACTTGTGTGAGCATGACAAGATTAATCGATGGCCTTTGGTTCTTTCACTCCAGGCCTGACTAGCTTTTCATTTTAGAACTTTGCTTAGATTCGAATTACGTTTATCAGAATTGTTTGGGGCTGCAGGTACTAGTTCTATGATAGCCGCAATATGTTATGCATGGCTTTTGGAGAATAGGACGAACAAGAACAAGGGAGAAGGCAATGGAGGAGGGTCCATTGCGGTGCCCATGATGAATGTTAGGAGAGCGAAGATGTGGAAGCAATGTCAGGCTGCTTGGCTCTTTCACCATGTTGGCCTTGACGCCACCTCCTTGCTTTTTGCCGATGAGGTCCTTGCTTTTCTATTGCACCACATGTTTGTTCCAAAGGAAAAAAAAATTGATCTAATTACCAGAGGAACGTTAGTGTTTACAGTAAATCCTTCCCTGTAGTTTTGTGCTTGCTCAGATGCTTTCTTGGGGGCAACTCTTCTGTTTCCTGTGGCACCCAAGCACATTGCTAGATAGACAAAACATAGAACAAATAGATAACGAAAATCTTTTACTAGCCCAATGCAAGCAACGTGGTTTGAGAAGAAATGAATTCTTTTTCAAATGAAGAAGTTGGTTACTGTGTTAAAGCGGTTCTGGTTATTGCCAAGTTTTTTTATTATTGTCTTCAAATAGGACGACTTTGCTTGGAATTTCAACACAGCCAATTATGATAAATTCTGCATCAGAACCTGTATGCTCGATATCCATCGTATACCATGTCCATCTGCTTTGTGAATTGCTTAGACATAGTAAGATATTGTTTCTTCCACTTGGATTAGGTGGATTTGGAAAGTCTAGTGATGGCTGGAAAATTAAGCATCCTTGTGGTTGGGCAAGATGTCCTCAAAACGACTGGTGAGGTCAGTGCATATCAATCACTGTAAATCATCTTTAGGCACCGAATAAACTGCCATTTCATTCAGTGCACTGAAGAAGATGAAGATACCTGTATTTTACTCACTCTCCAAGTCATTGAATGTCTAGGTTGGATCTCAATGCACGGTTCTAACAGATAATTACTGTGAAGAAGCCTACGATCTGCTTGAAACTGAAGTGCTCAAGAAACTTTTGGTGAGTACACTTGTGCCCGCTTCTGTAGAAAGCTGTGTAATCATTGTACAAAAGTCAGAATTCTCACCGTCTTCCCTTGTTACAGCTGGCAGGAATACTGCTAGACACTCGAAACCTAAATGCAATCGGTAAATTGTCTACTACGAGAGATGCTGAAGCAGTACAGCTGCTACTTGTTGGCTCAGCCCCCAATTACAGAAATACTCTCTTTGATCAACGTAAGCCAAATGTACTATCAGATCTTTTGAGCGTGTCTGTGAAATGTGTTCACATGGTTGATTTCATGGCCCTTCATCAGTGATGCAGGATCCACAAGACAGCACCTTTACTGAGTCCTTGCAGCAAAACTACGGGAAGCCTCCTAGTGAGAGTAAGGAATATATGCGCATAGAAAATCTCTGTACTGATATATGGTGGTAAATCCACTTTCGCAAGAAATTAGCTCCAAAATGTTCTTTGCTTTCATGGTAAAACACCACAGGTAGTTCCATTGCTCGATCTAGGAAGGACCACAGGGTTCCTGAAAGAAAGTCTACCTCTGTCCATTCCCCAGAAGGCATTAAGAAAGGTCCCGAAACAAATCACCGTGATGCTAAAACTGTAAAAACTGACAGGGTTTCCCCAATACCAGGTGAGACTTTACATAATTTTTGTTTCATGTAATGAGAAAGCGAAATCTCTGTTGGCATCTCATAATTTTCGGCTGTTTCTGGCCCTCATGTAGTACCAGTCCATTGTTCCAAAGTTTGTAATAGGTGTTGTCTGATTCGTGCAGATAAACAAAACCCAAATCCTGTACAACCTTCAAAAAAAGAATCTGGTGCTGGTCGAGGAAAGAATACGTTCTTCCTGGCCAGGTGGTTTGG
The DNA here is from genome assembly GCA_016097605.1 of Eucalyptus guilfoylei. Taxonomy (NCBI): domain Eukaryota; kingdom Viridiplantae; phylum Streptophyta; class Magnoliopsida; order Myrtales; family Myrtaceae; genus Eucalyptus; species Eucalyptus guilfoylei. The sequence continues at coordinate 40,248,769 of CM027861.1, forward strand.
TTTCGGTCCAAAATGAAGACTGAATTCTAGAATGGCCTGTGAAGTATTGATTGTTTCAAGGAACTCTCACTGAATTGGAAGCCAAGTTTGGTCTCCCAGATTGCCGATAAACAAAATGGTGAAAAAAGTTGGTCCCTCCAAAATATTCCATTATTCTTGCTTTAGGTGTCATTATGGCATGAAAGCGTACTTACATAAGGGACTGATGCATTGGTAAAGGAGCTTTTTTGAAGACTAAAAACCACTGTGGATGCCATCATCTGTATTATCAGTTATTCCTCCTGTTGTAGCAGTCTTCAGTTTGTCATTGGAAACACCACTTTTTTCCTTTGTGGCTGTTGCTTTGTCATCACTTTTTGAGAAGCTTCTGTTGATCTCAGCTCATTGTCATGTTCTTGTCCGTGGAAGAGGAAATCATGCCAGATGAACTTTTGTTTGCAAATCAACTGCTATAATTCCCGAGAAATATGTTGAAAAATCCGGTGCATCGCTTTGCTGTCTGTTGCTCCAGAAGGGGAAGATGTATATTTACAGAGAATACTTTATCAATTTTGTTAGAACACATGAAGATTCATTACTGTAGTTCTTTTTTTTTTATAAAGTGAGAGTGTGCATTTCATTTCCAACACTGTTTTTCAATTCTTGTTTTTTTTGCTCATGTCATCGGGAAAATATTGCCTCTTTTCCACCCTTCTTCAATCAATTTATCCTCCCGGTCATGGCAGGTTATAGAAAACTTATCATGCCATCGACATTTATATTATATATATATATGAAAGAGGGTTAAAAGCTTAATACAAAATTTTGACGTTGTAAATCTACTATTCATATTTTATCACTTAATAGAACATAAAATAATTCTATAGGAAGTAACGAAAAGAAACTAATATCCAAGCGCTTGTTCATTCCAAGATTAGTAAGCCAATTAGCAAAGTGATTTCTTTCTTGAAAGTTCGCAGCAGTTTTCTAATATCTTTGAGTAAAGAAGGACTAGCATTATCAATCATAAGCTCCAAACTAAGAACAGTAATGGCTTTCGAGTCAAATTCGATAATAATCAGCTAACTAAAAATCTCAAGGATGATCTTATAAAATCCAAGTTATTTTACAAAGTTGAGTCCCAACCACAAAACCCAAAGTTCTACTTGTGTTGACTAACATATTTCTACGAAGGTGGCAAAACTACTAATACGGTCACCCCATGTGTTTCTAAATAAACCCCCTGCACCAGCAACTCCTAGGTTGCCTTTAGAGGTCCATTAGTATTTAGTTTAATGTATCCATAAGGTGGAGGATCCCATTAATCAAAATTGGACAAGTCCATGACACACTTAAAGTTGAGTTATTCGTGTACGAAGTTTTAATGATTTGCTTTGTGTATGATCGAATTACTTTTATTGAATTCAAAGGGAAAACAAAGTTGTTCTAAAAAAGTGACTTGTTTCTCTATTGTCAAAAAAGCCACACCTGCTCCAAAAACTATACTCTAGTCATGATAAAAATTCTATCATCCCTTAGTAGCGAGATTTGAATTCAACTATTGCAACAAATTCATTGAGAAGAATTCTCCCAAATAGAATTGTAGGACAAACTTAAATCATATCCTATGGACAATTGACAATCCCTTAGAACATGCAAAGTTATTTCCAAATGAAACCCACATCTCAAGCAATATGGATTTTCTACCAAGTTGCGAGATGTTTTCAATTCATTAGATAATAGTTTCTTATGAGTAACTAGCTAGAGGAAAATTCTAATACATTGAGGTTCCTTCCACTTTCAAATTATGGACCACATACTATCGGATTCTTAATTGTCTACCTCATTGATTACCTTGCACGCTAAGTTAACAGAGAAAGTCCTGCTTCCAGTACCCTCCCGCCAAAGATTATTGTCCCTATCAAAAGCTGAAGGAGGTTTGACAGCTCTAATATGAAAGATTGTATCTTCTATTCCTTGAAATATATGAAAATTCCAATTTCCATTTAGCCCATAATTGCAAATCTGTCCAACTTAAAGGGATAGAATTGGGTACTAACAATATTATAGAGCGGCTCCATACATGGTATCCATCTATATATCCAAAACCTAACATGTTTGTCATTTCCCTAGCTCCATGAAACTCATATTTGTAAAGCCAATCATAAGTTCACAATTGCTTTCCATAAGATCGAGTCACTAGGTTTAGCATGAAATGTGAACAATATTTAGCAATCAGAACTTATGCCCAAAGATTATTAGGTTGAGTCTTGAGGCCTCGCACTAGTTTATTATAAATCCTTGATTGGTTAGTTCAAGAGATCTAAAATCAAGACGGACACATTTCTTAGGCTTGCGGATGGACTCCCAATTCAGGAGGTGAATTTCACGTCCGTCGCTTGTGTTTCCTCATCCGAAAGCACAAGAATTCTTTTCAATCTCTCTACAAACTTGAGTTGGAACTTTAGTGCATTGCATGTGATAGATTGGGCTAGATATAACTACAGACGGATAAAGTAATTCGACTAGTCATTGACCAGCTTTCAGATTTCCATCCACCAAACCTTTTATCCGTCCTCTTTAATACAGATTGAAAATGTCTTGAAGTTGTTCCATGAATTAAAGGCACTCCTAGTTATTTGCCTAGCTCCACATACACCAAAACCAGATGTCTCACTCAAATTACATTTCAACGTCAGAGAAATATTCTGTGAACAGAAAATTTTAGTTTTATCCCCGCTCACAATCTTTCCTATTCCATGATGACATCCATTTGATCTCTCAAAGCGCCTGCCATTAACATGAGATCATCCGCAAACATTAGATGAGAAATTTATGATCCACTCCTTTGAAAGCAAAAAGGTTTCTACCAGTTTGAATTTAATACATCATTAACGAGGTGAGATAATCTTTCCATGCATAACAAAAAGATGTATGCTAAAATAGGGTCTCCTTGACGTACTCCCCTATTTGGAAAGAATTTCTTGGTAATCTCGCAATTCCACAAAACTTGCAAGGATGATGATGGGATATTATACGAACCATAGATGATGATGTGATGCAATTCATAATTAAATGAATTATAGAATTTGGGACATCTGACATGTGAAGAGTCTCCTCAATGAAGAAGCACTCGAATCGATCATATGCCGCAAGGTCAATTTTAAGGATCATATACCTCATTTTCCCTGAATTTTGCTCATCGAGTGAATTGCCTCTTGTGCAACAATAACATTGTCCTGAATATGTCTATCAAGAATAAAACTGGCTTGATTAGGCGAAACAAGTTGCGGAAGCACTTCCTTTAGTTTGTTCATGATCACTTTCGTGAGAATTTTATAAGCGACGTTGCACATACTAATTGGTCTAAAGTTATCGATTGATTTTGGTTGTTTCACTTTTGGGATCAGTGCCAAGAGAGTTTTATTAATCTCAGTCCAGTTAAAATTCCCAGACCATGTCTTAACAATATAATTAACAACTGAATTACTAACCAGATTCCACTAATGTTGAAAGAAAACTATTTCAAAACCATTCGGCCCCGGCGGTTTGTAAGATCCCATATTAAACAGTGCTCTGCGGACCTCTTCTTTATCGACCAGCTTAGCCAAATTCGAATCTTGCAAAGAACTCAGGACTTGAAATCTGTTTGGGTACAGAATCGTCGTTAGAATTGGGTCATCTTTAGTGAAAAGGTTCTTGTAGTAATCTACCACAATGCCTTTCAACTCCTCTTTGGTCAGACACCCATTCTCCACCATCATTCTTTAGAACATCAATTGTATTTTATTGATGACATTTATAGATATCTTCATATTTAAATCGTAACGCCGTCTAGGCATCCTTATTCTTTGACTCTATACATCCTCCCTTTCCGCCAATAAAATGGGCAGCTGATCCTTTTGGAGCCTGGATAAGGCAGCGGCTCCTCTTTTTTAATTCTGATTTAGGAGAAGACTCAAAGCCTTCGAGGTGATGCCGGTCAAAAAGTGTAAGCCTAGATCATTACAAGTATCAATCATTATGGCGGTCCATGTTGTGTGCAAGTCTTCGCCAATTGAGTTGGCGCATTTGACAGAGCCAAAGGAAATTCAACAAAAAGATTAAGAAAAATAAAAGACAACAGTGAGCTTTTTTAAGCATGAAAATGGTGTCCAATTTGCGTTGGCCGTGGGGTGGTTTGCTCTGTTAAAAGTCATATTCTCCTATTGCTTCTAATTATGATTTTTCAGACTGGCAAGGACTTAGATTCCATTTGGAGTAGATTTCTCCACATGTTCTGTCCTTGGATGCGTATCTGATTTACCAACTTCCATTGTTGTTAATTAACCGAAGAAAGCAGAAGTAGTTTTAACTTTATATGCTGAAAAGACCTAACCAAGAAATTAGACAGATCTTATACAGATGCGGGCAGACGGCCTCAGCGGAGTGCAAGAACAGGGAATGAAATGAAAAAACGCAACACATCATAGGAAGAGCACATGTGCATGCTCTCGGCAACGTTTTAGGCTTTTTCGTCATCATCTAGAGGAGAGGAACAGCTTGCTTTTCCCAGTCACATGCATTAGCATTGTTTTCCAGATACAGACATTCAGTAAGTTATTGAACTATTCCAAATCTTGTGTATAAAAAATATATATATAAATATGGTTACAGAAGGGCATACATATATTGGGAGACAGAATCTTTTTGGAACCCAAAAAGAAAAAGAAAATATTTGCTCACTTATCAAGATCAGATCGAGAGAGAGATGGAGATAGGCTCGTCTAGATGGGGCATTATTGGTCATGTAATTGATCCAATCTTTCTTGTCCAATTATGCCCACTTGTTCCTTCCCAGCTGTAAGTAACCTCCAAGCTCTCTTCTTTTGGCCCCTCCACATCTAATCCTCTCTCTCTCTCTCTCTCTCTCTCTCTCTCTCAATCCAATCTGTATTCTCACCACTTCATGTTGTTGGCCCTTTACATGCCTGAAGACCCATACAAATTCTTGGCAAATCTAGCTTTTTTTCTGGGGATCTTGACAATATACTCAAGTTTGGCCTAATATGATTCATCTACTCAACCTTCCAAGCATAAAGAAACAAGCAAAATTCTGCAGACCCACTTGCAGAAATCCCATCCACAGAACCTGAGCTCTCCGTCTGCGATGACAATGGCGTTGACGCGTATGGTGAAGATGCCGAGGATGCAGATATTGATGACACAATGGGCTTGAATATGAACAACGCATGCCTTAGACCTGGGCTAAAAAGCCAGTCATGGACATCCCAATAGACCTCCACTCTAAGCTTGTTAACATAGATGGACTCATTACCTCTGAATTTCCACTGGAGGTGTTTCACATGGATTGCCAATTGCCCGTCGATTCTGATCTCCATTTCTGGTTCGATCCCATTTAGTGAACTGCCATTGCCGATGCTCCCACTGCTGGAATTCCTGTTCTTACATTCAATCGATATCTCGTGGCATCCGTCCTTCTCATAAAACTTAGCCCTTGTGGAGAACTTCTTTTTACCGAATACATGCTCTTTCTTCGAAACTAAAATCGGATCGATAAGAGCCGGCCTACAACCAGTCTTCCTATAAGCATCCTTCTTCAGATCACCAACAAGCAGAACAACTTCCTCGTCGCAGACTACAGCGACATAGTATTCAGAGTTTGGTTCAGTTTCACCATTAAATTTCGCTGCTTTGAGGTCCCAGAAAATATCGACCACTTTTCCCTCAACCGTGAAGTGCTTAGATCCTTGTTTCCTCCAGAAGTACCACGGTTTGAGCTCCACCTTGCAGGTGTACTGGTTTTCTCCTTCGGGGCCTTCGACCGATACAGAGAGGCCATGAAGCATCAAATTCTTGCACCATGTGATGGTGATCAGTCTGCACTGATCGGCAATCTTTGTACGGTAGACGGACATGAAAACGCTCTGGCCAGACCTTGTCACAGCAGCCTGATCATCACTCAGCTTCTCACCGGATGAAAAGCAAGCTGGAATCCCAATTTGGTCTTGCATTCTTTTTTCTTGAATCTTGATCGATCAACTTGATTATGGACAAAGTTCGGCTAAAATCGAGAAGCAGCGGCTCAAGAGATGAGAAAATATGGGTGCAACAGGCAGGATGAAAGGCCTATGAATATCAGCATGAATATCAGTAAATAGAGAGAGAGAGAGAGAGAGAGAGAGATCTTACTTGCTAAATGAATTCAATCAGAGATGCTGCCAGAGGTGTTCTTCTTGGCAGCATTTACTTACAACGGAAAAAAAGGTTATTGTTCTCCAAACTGTCATAGAGATGGCAGTGACTGAGAGCTAGTGAAGACTGCTCTTTTTATATGCTTCAATGATTTGTTGCCTTGCCTGATTTCCTCTTAACTGGACTTCGCATCTCTCCGATTGTATCTTCTTATTTAATTGATTTTCTTTCTCTAACTAATGAAGCTAGGGACAGCTTTTGTGAAACCAAGGTGTTTTCTTTTGCTTCTGTTGCACTTAAATTACTCTTTCCCATGCATGGTGAAAAAGCAGAGACGCCATTTTTTCACTGGATTTAGAGTACAGTTCATTACGTTTAGAAAAAACCAATACAACTCTGCTAAACATGCCGGGCACATGATATGTTTAGAAAAAAAATTTAATCAATATGACCGGTCAACAACTATTTAAATAAATAAATAATAAGTTAGAGGGAAAGGCAGAGAGAGAAACTTCGTCACTTCAACGTGGGTCTTCATAATTTTCTATGATTTGAGTTGAACACCAACTACAAGAACGTGGAAATGCACTTTTAACCTTTTTTTCCTTCGAAGATGTTGTCTGTGCGAGGAATCTAGGCACTAGATGATGGTGGTAGTAGTAGTTGCAGAAAGTGAGAAGTCAGGCTTCTATGGTTCTGCAGGTTTTAGATTGGGCCCAAATCTCAGCTTTCTCTGCGCTCTCACAGCTCAGAGATAAAGATAGGGCAAGTGACTAGAAGATGAAGTCGCCAATTCATCTTGAATAATGCAGCTTGTGAAGGTCCCATCAGTCATATTATTTACAAAGTTCCATGGTGGGACTGAACAGAAAAGATGGCATCTTTAAAGAGCCTCTGCTTTCTTTTTTGTATCAGCCAGTTTTAAATTTGTAATTCCTGAATAAGTATTTCCCAGATTACTCGATCGACAGCATCTTCCACACAGAAATTGCACGCCCCTTCTCAATACAAGAATAGACTTTGCAATCAGAAGCCAATGATTGCTGCTCCAAGACGAGGCACTTCATGCAAATCTTTAACAATGATGAAGAAAAGAGAATCATGCCCAATGTGGTATCAAGAAAAAGAGAGAAACTGAGGTTATATACAATGATAAAATGATACCTGATATTATGAGAGAGGGGAGGAGGAGAAGGGGGCATATTGGATCTATTAACCAGTTGTCATAGATTACACCAACTAAGAAACAGTTGTACTAGGATTAGGTGAGAGAAAAGGTGATTTCTTTCACCTTATTCGATTAGTTTTGACATGGAAAGATTTGACTTCATTTATTGCCAAAGTAGAATCCTATGCGACTTTTCTTGGACTTCGGTTGTTACGTGTGAGTCCTATCATGACATTATTTTAAAAAAAAGGCAGCAACTTTAATTATCTTTCTATAATAACAATTGTTTAGGAAAGACCTTTTCCCTTCTTTATCAAGAAAATCAAGATATCGCAAAGAAGAAATTAGTCGCATACCCAAAGGAAAGATAACCTTTTCTTTACGAGACGATACAAAGCAGGTGTTTTCTTGGGTCTCTGAATGTGATGTGCTTTTACGACCTCTGAGGAATAAAGAAGAAAAAAAGAACTTTGATGTAATTCCATTTGAGTTGTCAGTTGTCTGAAATCCTTTTTTGCGGGAACTCTCAACTGTCGTAGAAGAATTTGAGTAGATCAAAAACCACAATGAAATCGTCACTCATTCTTCAGCTTGCCACCGTCGTTGATCCGAAAAGTTCCTAACTTTGCAAAGTTGCATTCTCACTGGTAGTTCAAAGAGTTGGAAGTGTTGCAACTTCGAGTTCAAGTTAGAGCCATTATGTCATCAAGAGTTTAATTTTATCTGTCTTCAATTGGAGCAACAGCCAACGGTTTTTGCATGCCTTTTATGAAGTCTTTGGGAAGTGTTGTCGTCGAAAGCCACGCATGATGTTTTCAGCTTTCTGGTCTAATCTGAGCAACAATACTTGCCCGGAAACACTGAAAAGAAAGGAACCTAGCAACTTGTACTGGAAAGAGCAAAAAAAGCTGCATTTTGTTATCAATTTTGATTGGACAACATAGTCTTGCTCGTGTGGTTGATTAGCTGATGTTAATATCGTCATGCATCTCGATGAAGAATTAAACATCCCAGTGATTAAGTTCATCTCCATGGGGATTTATGCCTGTCCCTGAGTAGATAGAGATTGTCAGTTGACCGGCTGAATTGGGATATATTGCTCGACCAGTTGGAGACTCTTTCCCCATTTGTGTAATTTGCAAAAGATTATTACCGACTTTCTTTTTCATGAATTGGCTGATCAATTCTGCAAATCATTCTTCGGATGAGAGGACCGTATGGGATGGGAAACTCACCCTCAGGTTCTAGCTGCAGTAATGCAATTCCTGCATCAAACTTAGGAAGCCCGAACAAAGTGTGTAGCTTATAATGCTATGCAAAAAATGTTGGTGATTTTACTTAAAAGGATCTTGTAAGGCATCAATACACAGAATGAAAGGCACCGAGATAAGTTAAACGCCAGAACACTATGGCTGTTCTTCTGAGTTAATGCTACTTATGATCAACTCCATAAAGTTGCCTGTTTTTGTACCCTGAGCAGGAAATGCCCCCGGAGAGAAGAGGAAATGTGATTCAGCCTAAATGGTCGCTGACTCGCTATAGCACCTAACATGGTGATCTGAAAGAAATTTTGCAAGAGGATAGTGGCAGACATGGTCGTTAGGTAGGTATGTCCTTCAGAAGTAAGGCATGAAGATCTATCTTGATTCCTTGGATTCTTTCTCCATGTCATTGGTAGGCTCTGCTTATAATTAGGAGAAGCAAGCTATACATAAATTCGCAATCTTTCCAAGTCACAGAGCAATGCGAGGTGGAAAATCGATAGCATGTGCAGACAATGCCGGTTGCTAGTGAAGTTTCTGAGGGAATCCTTTGTGACACCAATGTCATCTCAGTGCGTTCTTGCGACCGGTTATAAACATTGGTGTTATCTATTATACGAGCCCTAGCCGTGGCTTATAATTCTTGGTCAACATAAGCATTAAGATTACTGCCCTGCAGAAAGGGAAATGGTTTAAAACTCTTTTTCTCATGATCGGTGATTGCATCATCTACTGATTTTGATTATGCATTGCACATGTTCCTCCCTTTTGTGGTTCCTTTCTGATGGATTCAGGCTTGTGTTGGATTTCTCGGAACACCATATTAAGCTAGATTCACTGTACGATGCTCCTCTTCTGGAGGACTCATCAAAGCTGACTTCCAGATAAACTAGCAAAATTTTTTACCTGAACCAGTGAATGAAGGATTTGACACTTCCTAGGGCATAAAGGAATTTTAATGCTGTCAAACATCATGTATCTGATTGTTATTGCTAACTGCAAATTGGCTCTAGTAATTTCTGTTCTTTGCGATGCCCTTCAAAGCATGGAAAGAAAAGATGAATTCCCCAGGTATGCATTCACAGCCATCTTACAAACTGAAGTTGATTTTGTAGTGCCCGATGTGTAGTACTGGGCCACGTCCAAGATTTAGAAAGCGTTCTGCTTACAAATCTGCTGACCCTTGCCAATGTGCTACACAATTTCTATTTGTGGTAGTTGATTAGAGGGAAAGACACTCTGAGACTCAGTTTAAGCTAGATATTGGGATGTTTTTCTCAATATTCTTCTGAAATTTGAATGGGAGATTAATTGAAGTGCTAGTCAGGGTTTTGTTTCTGATTGTCTGATGATTACTCTGCTTAAAGAAAAGCTAATCTTACATGATCATACTCATGCATTTACTATCTCTAGTATTCTGCAAGCTGGGAGCGAAATGCCCCATGTAGAGGTAATGCAAAGAACTAGAATAAGCTCTTGAATAATGCACAGGCATGGACATTCCAACTTCGGTCTCTGTCACAAAATTCTACTACTTGTCACAGAGAATTATGATCAGCATGATTCTCTTAATGCACTGATGAAGCGGTTGTCTTGACCACTTGTTTTTGAGGTAGAATTTCTTGTCTTTCTGCTTTGGAAGTAAGATGTCTTTGACAGAGAAAATATTGCCTGCAGTTCTGATTCTAGCGTGGACTAACCAGAGTCCACTAACCAAGTAACACGTGTTGTCCAGTGCCATGCTGGAATCAAAGCTAATTTTGGAAAATTTGAAAAATTTGGTTCTCTCTTGCTGATCCCACTAGAGACCCCTGCCTATCTCTCGGTCAATTTGAAAAAGCGAAGATCTCTCTACAAGAAACTATTAGCTAGGCTCCATCAAATCCTTCCTCCCATAATTAATTTGAACGGAAGCGAGGACCTCCCTCTCTCTCCCCCCATATTTTCGTTCCATTCTTGCCCGATAGCTCTGCAGATGAGAAGAAATATAATTTGCTTAATTTCCAAGTCTTTATTTTTTTTACTCATTTGTAACTTTCTATGCAAATGTGATCTTAAGTTTTAAATTGATGGCTCATGCTTATTTGTATCTAAATAAAGCTAGTTGCATCATATTAAACTGAACGACTTGCTTTTTCCGGTGCAAAACTATTCAAAAGGCCACATTAGCCTTTTTTGAGGTTCTTTTTCTAGTTTTTGGTGGGTGTTGGGGGTGGAAGTAGTGTTGGGATGCTTCTCATCCGCAAATATGATATTGATTCAAGATATTTACAATATCACTCTTCGAGTTTTGATTATATTTTACTCTAAGTAAAGATGCTATCATGCGCCTCGCACACATTGTTCTAACCACAAGAACAAAAACACCACTTCGCCGAGAGGTAGATTACACCAATCTGAAGACCTAAGGTATGTAAATTCGCTTACACACATTGTTTTAACCACAAGAACATAAACATCACTTCACTGGGAGGTAGATTACACCATTCTAGAGAGCTAAGGTATGTAAATTCATGACATGAGGCACATTTTTTTCATCCTTAATTAATCATAAAGCTGAAAAGACAGCTTTCGGTACCTAGCAAAGGTAGAAGGCAAGGGTAGTGCAAGACAGAGCGAGACATCGTTCGGCATGGTTTCGTCGAACAATCGAACGAGGCAGATGTGGACACGTTCATCAGGCGACGAGGGTGAGGAAAAATAAAAACCTTGAATCAAAAGAAAATACTAAATTTAAGAATCAATGGCAAAAAAAAAAAAAAACAATGTTGGAGAAAATGTAAAAAAATCGGTACCTAAGCAAAGGCGGAGTGGTTCATCGGTCAGTCGAAGGCAGCATGTTTTCTTGGGAAGGAGGCGGCATTGGCGGATGCAGAGGAAGCATGTCAAACGGAACGAAAAAAAGAGAGAGAGAGAGAGAGAGAGAGAGAGAGAGAGAGACCCACCTCCCTTCAAATTAATAATGAGAGGAAGGATCTGGTGGGACCTAGCTAAAATTTTCTTGGAGAGAGGAAGCTTACTTTTTCAAATTAATCGAGAGATCGACAAGGGTCTCCGGTGCGCCCAGTAGGAGAGAACCAAATTTCTCTATTTTCCAAAGGAAACTTGATTTCAGCATGGCATCGGGCGACACGCGTCACCCGGTGAGTAAATTCTGATTATGCCATGCTGAAATCATAGCTGCAGGTAATATTCTCTTGTCGGCAATTTCTGATGCTAACGTACAGTTCAACAGCCAAACCAGATCCTTAAATTGCTCTCCCAAGCTCGTACGGGGTAAACTATCGAGAAAAATGACTTGAGTATGTCCTTCATAAAAGACTCCATAGGGGTACCCGCCACAAACCCCCCTTCGGGGGGATAAGGGCTCCACTTTGGATCCCCACGACGCCTTCCTCGGTAACCAACCCGGGCGTGGTACAGGGAATATTCTCTCGTCGGCAATTTTTGATGCTAACGTACAGTTCAACGGCACTTCAAGCTAGTATGACACAGCTAAGGTGGGCTTCAAGCCCAACAAGCCATCTTAGGCTTCACATGGTAGGTTTCCTTATGCTTGCCGTCATCGAGAACACGACATCCCTCTTTATTCAGCAGAGTCGTGTAAGTATCTCGATCCATATCAGGTGAATTTTGACATACGCATGTTTTGCGGCAGCAATTTTTGGGTTGCTGAGGTCACACAGAAACCCTTCTTGGTGCTTGTTATTGGTTGTGTTGCCAAGGAAATCTTGCGGCCATCCATGGCTTTGCTAGCATGCTTATTGACATGTCATCATCTTAAGTCTGCACTGAAAGTCACTCGCTGTTGCTTAGCGATGCTTGAGAAGCATCTGTTTCACCATCTGAGCACGCCCTTCTCCCAGAATCTGCAGAATCCTAATGGCAAATCTTGGTTTTTAAGCTTTAGAATCTAATCATAAAGGCAATTCCCTGAGAGAAACACGAGCTCGTGAAGCAGCAAATGTGTGTGCCAGAGTTGAATTACGTGGCGCCAACGGAGGCTCCAATCGGTTCGGGTTTGTGGGGTACCAGGAGAACCATCATCAGTCATTTCACTCACTCCCCATGAACCACGAAAAGCAGCAGATGGTGATCTGCCGCACAATACCAGCCTCAAAAGCGAGCGTTCCATTCCATAAGCCGGAGAAATCAACATAAAAAAAGATCAGGTTTTAACAAAATTATCTTTGGCTAGAATTCTTGGGCACCTATGTATGGAAATGAGGTCCAAGATTGGCCGTAATGGTTTCTCAACTACCTAAAAATTAGAGTAAAATTCTTACTGACTTCATAATTTGGTATGATTCATTTCAAGTAAATCATTAAATATTAGAAGGTAAGTCAAATTGAATTGATATCAATCAAACCAAATCGATGGAACTTTTAGCGAGTAAATTTATTACCTCTCCAACTAGAAAATTTAATTACCTAAATGAGTTGAGGGTGGCAGTCTAATCCTAAATCTAAATATTTCTTCGGTAAAAATCAGTATGGAGCCCAAAATCGAGAGATGTACACGTGGCGCATTTCCAGCCGAGTTGCACAGAAATCGGGTGCAACTCGTTCGCGAGGGGAAGGGAATGGAATGGATAAAACCCAGCCCTCAATCGAGAGGCCCTCTTTGATTTTGCAGAAGAGATAACCTCTCTCTCTCACTCTTTCTCCTCTATCCTCTCTCACTCTTTCCTCTCTTCTTCTTCTTCTTCAACCCATTTTCAAGCTCTCTTTCTCTCTCTACCGAAGGGGCTTCCAATTCGCAGAGCCAGCAATGGCGCTTTCGACCGCGGCCTCCTCGAAGCTCATCTACCCCTGCCCCGCCTCCTCCTCCTCCGCCGCCCCCGCCGCCCCCGCCGCCCGCGCCCTTCCCTCCACCGTCGCCGCCGCCGCCGTGTTCCGCACCAGGCTCGCCCCGGCCCAGCTGTCCTCCTCCTTCATCGCCCCCTTCGCCCCTACTTCCGGCGCCTCCTCCGCGGCCGTCCCCGCGCGGCGCGGCCGCGGCGCCTTCACCGTGCGCGCGGCCCGCGGGAAGTTCGAGCGGAAGAAGCCCCACGTCAACATCGGCACCATCGGGCACGTCGACCACGGGAAGACCACGCTCACCGCCGCCCTGACCATGGCCCTGGCGGCCATGGGGAACAGCGCCCCCAAGAAGTACGACGAAATCGACGCCGCTCCTGAGGAGCGCGCCCGAGGTATCAATCTTTCGTCCTCGCTGTTCCTGGGGTGGTCGCTGTCGTTGATGGAAATTATCGGTTGTTGCCGGTCTTTGGATTTTTACCGAAAGACTTTTTTTTTTCCTTGCGAATTGCTTCTGTGAGGTTATGAAATTCTGCGGACTTGTCTTCGGTAGTCAAACATTGTGATTGCGGTTAAGTAATTATCTTGCGTTTTGTGTATAAGAGCTGCTGTAGTACAGAATTGAGCTGGATTGTAACCTGGGACATGGTTTTGAAGAGCTAAATAATCAGTGAAACTTTCAGTTAGAGGTTTAGTTTTGAGGGGCACAATTGTAAGTGAAGTTGCTTAAGAAAGCTAGGTAAAAATGATTGGGGTCATTGTGTACATGGTGGTCAGGCAATGTCAAGACTGTGTTTAAAAGTGCGTTAAGATTGTTTCTTGTTGAATAGAGAAAGTAATCTTACGAATCTTCTCTGAACATGCCTACGTTACTTGATTATTGAGTTTAATCTTCGAGGGGATGAAAAGGTTGAAACTTTGTTTGTGGAATAGGTATCACCATCAACACCGCCACTGTGGAATACGAGACTGAGAACCGCCACTACGCCCACGTCGACTGCCCTGGACATGCTGACTATGTGAAGAACATGATCACTGGTGCTGCCCAGATGGACGGTGCTATTCTTGTCGTTTCAGGTGCCGATGGCCCAATGCCACAGACCAAGGAGCACATACTATTGGCTAAGCAAGTTGGTGTGCCCAACATGGTGGTTTTCCTGAACAAGCAGGACCAGGTTGATGATGAGGAGCTTTTGCAGCTTGTAGAGTTGGAAGTCAGGGAGTTGCTTTCTTCGTATGAATTTCCTGGTGATGACATCCCCATTCACTCCGGTTCTGCCTTGTTAGCTTTGGAGGCTTTGATGGCAAATCCCAGCATCAAACGCGGGGAGAACGAATGGGTCGACAAAATCTATGAACTGATGGATTCTGTGGATAGTTACATCCCCATTCCACAAAGGCAAACTGATCTCCCCTTTTTGCTGGCTATTGAAGACGTGTTCTCAATCACTGGTCGTGGTACTGTGGCTACTGGCCGTGTTGAGAGAGGAACAGTCAGAGTTGGAGAAACACTGGACCTTGTTGGTTTGAGAGAGACGAGGAATACAACAGTTACTGGAGTAGAAATGTTTCAGAAGACGCTTGATGAGGCAATGGCTGGGGATAATGTGGGTTTGTTGCTCAGAGGTATTCAGAAGATCGATATCCAAAGAGGGATGGTTTTGGCCAAGCCTGGAACTATTACCCCACACACGAAGTTTGAGGCCATAGTGTACGTATTGAAGAAGGAGGAGGGTGGTAGGCACTCACCTTTCTTCGCCGGCTACCGGCCTCAATTCTACATGAGGACTACTGATGTCACCGGGAGGGTGACTTCAATCATGAACGATAAAGATGAGGAGTCCAAGATGGTTATGCCTGGGGACCGTGTTAAGATGGTGGTTGAGCTAATTATGCCCGTGGCTTGTGAGCAGGGAATGAGGTTTGCTATCAGAGAAGGTGGAAAGACAGTGGGAGCGGGTGTTATTCAGTCCATCGTCGAGTGACACTGGAGTATGCTTTGGCTTCAGTGCTTAGTTCTTGACTCTTTGAGTTGATTCAATCATTATACCATCAAGTTGTGGAACTAATGAGAATTTGAATGTCATATATTTTGCGGTTTTGCCTCATCTTTGCTTTGTGAGAAGTTGTAGTTGGACGATTAGTTTTATGATAATCCAGAACTTATTGCTTTCTGCTGTATCTGTCATCTTAGCTGCCACGTAGTTTCTTTGGCCATTCCGTAATATTCCTTGTTTACGGATTAGACCCTTATCTTTTCAGCTCAGCCCGTTCTTGTTTTCAGTTGCTACTGTCCTCTCCTTTTTAGCGGAAGAAACCTGTTGACGATTGTTCACCATACATTTGAATGCCTGTTTTCATTGGTTCTGGTGCGTCATGCATTTTGATGGGGAAATATGGAACCCTTTTCTATTATCTTAGCAACTGCAAACTCTTATAAAATTAGTGCCCCGAATCCTTGGTTTTATGTGTTCGGGATTGGGAATTCTCAATGTTGCTGTCACGAAGGTGTGGTCTTGCCACGAGGAATATATTGAGCTTAAGCTCTTGCATAGCATTCGATGTTCAACGAAGAACCCACCGTCCCTTTGTATTTGCCTAACTTTTGCTTAATCCTTTGGAAGCAAATGATACCCATACTTCAATCACGGATTGTTATGTGGACAAAGTGACTAATCGAATATTTGGTTAGAGTTTATACCTGGCATTGGAGAAATTTCCTCCATAGCACAAAGTTCAAATTTTAACTAGAGAAGGGAATTTACTTTAGAATAGTTTTGGAGCTGGAAAAGAATTTCAAGAGGCTTTTCACGCGAATGAAATCTATACACTCTTTTTTTGCTGAAGAAATAAGTTACACTGGCTAATTAAAATTCAATAACGTGGGCCATTTCCAATAAGCACAAGTAGTTGTCGCGTGTTACATAATTCATAAGCTACTTTCAACTATCAAGCACCCAGGATCGGCAACCAAGGTCGTCGCTTGGTAAGGGATGCACAATTGCTTGCACCCGACAATGAGGGGAGGAAAACAAGAGAAGTGGAAATCCTAGAAAATGATCGAGGCTATCAACTCTTGAACAAATGTTGCTCTCTGCCTTCTTATTCCATGGTCTGTTCCCTCACCTTCGTCCGATGAAGGGCTGCACGGAGAGCATCATTTAGTAACTTTGGTTTTGTTTCTGGGAAATACAGATGGAATACAAAATCTTTAGGGTCAATACCCGAAAAAACCCTAAATTGATACATTTGTGACAAATTTACCTTAAACTAATTTTTGACCACCAAAAACCTTAAACTAATACATTTTTGACAAATTTATCCCAAACTAGTACACTTGTGACAAATTTACACTTTATTAGTTTCCATTAATTTTTACTGTCAAATTATTAAGTTAAATGACACGTGGTAGTTAACCGATATACTAATTTAGGATTTTACTCTTCGTTTGTCACAATTTATAATTTTGTGATTTTTTTGTGGTATTAATCCAATTTGATATGGGGTATAATTATTACAAATGTTAGTTTGGGATTTTAGAAGTCGAATAAATTAGTTTGGGGCAAATTTGTCATAAATATACTAATTTAGGTTTTTTTTTTTTTTATAGTCAGTTGGGGTAAATTTGTCGCAGGTGTACCAATTTGGAGTTTTTCATAGTTAAAAAAATAATTTAGGGTAAATTTGTCACGGGATTTTTTAGGGTATTAACCCAAATCTTTAACGGCTCTATTGTCAGTCTCAGCTCAGATTATCCTTGTCAGGCAATGACCTCTTACTAAAGATTAAGCGAAAACAAGATGACTCAGTTCACTGGAGAAATTCTTTATCTACGACAAGGCAAGTTTCAGTTAACCATAAAAAAGGAAAGGATGCATCAGATTGTGTAAGGCACTGATGGTGATGAAAATAATCGGATTTGAAGCATTTTAGTTAAGTAAAAGTTGGAAGGCATGTGAGCCAACAGTGAAGGGAGATGAAGGCCGTCTCCACCTTCAAGGAGGTCAAAATACTTGTCATAATAAGACAGACTAAAGGCTATACACGTGGAATGCAATATCTTCCCTTATCAAATTAGTAAGTGTACCCGAGTCATAAGATTCTGCACCACTAGCCAAGCAAGTAATTTCTTCAAATATCCTACATACCATAAGCCTGAGGCAAATGTTCAAAAGCCCTTGGTTCCTTCGGCAATTTAGCATTAATAGCATGACTCAAACTTTGCTAAGGATCAAGTTACAGAGACTTGCCTTATGGAATTATGCCTATTTCTCTTCCCCCTTCTAACTATACAAAGGCTACAAATTACCAATTCACAAGAACTTTGGTTCATATGCTTATTTTAAAGCCCCGGGCTTCTTATTTAGATGCATCTTACAATCATCACGCAAAAATACGTTCAGCAAGTCCAATCAATTGTCGTACACCAAAACAGATAGCCAAGCACCATTTCTGCATTTTGTTAATACGAAATTATTGATTCTAAGGTATCAATTTTGATCATGAAGAGAGACTTCGACAAACCTTTTTAACTCCATGATTAGGTTCTTTTACTCTGTCACAGGTGTTTTCATCATGTCCCTATGCAAACAGACAACTCACTGTATTTGGTGGAAAACCATACCTTTTTGCATCAGAAGTAGTTGGTGAATCCACAGAGGAAGCATCCTCTTGCTGAGCTTGATTGGGATTTGAGAATGGTAAATTATGTAGAAAAGGTGTGAGGAGCGGATCAGGTGTCGTCTCAGATACATTTTCCTTGACATGTGCTGAAGACCCAAGAAACGAGCAAAGCTCCCTGCTGAGAGATGCTGAGCTAGCAGGTGAGAATCCAGACTTATTGGATCGTCTCCTCCTCTGCAGAGTCCACATCAATACATTACTTGATAAAATTTAAGAGGAACAGAGCACTTGATTACCAATTGCATGCACCGAATACCATGATAAGAAGATGTGCAGAAGATGAGATGTTACCTTTAATGAATTAGTATGGTGTTCTATAAAATGTCTGGTGGCATCTTTTCCTAAATTTGCCGCACAGAGAGGGCAGACCTGAAATAGCAGGCATTGAAGCAATGTATCAAAATGCAAAATTAATTACACTAGGAATGCATGAAAAACCATGACATGATGAATTTCTGTGTAGCTACTTTGGAACTGCCAAGTTTGCATATATGTATCATTTAGAGCGCAGGTAAGATGGAGAACGCATATGGCAGGCCTGCAAATTCAGAGTAGCAAAAGAAAGAGAGAGTACCGCGTTATTCAAGTTGAAGCAGTGTTCATTCTGCAAGTGTCTGCAGAGATTATTAACATCGATGTCCTCGTAACAGAAGGGGCAGGGAAAGAAAGCCTTGAAGTCGTCATCCCCTTCTGAATCATCAAATACTATGTGATTATCTGTCACAAAAAGATGAACAGAAAAACAAGAAAAAAATGTTATATGAATTAGGTATAGAAGGAAAACACCAATGGATCAACAAAACAGAAGAAGTCATCGGGATGGTGAAAGACAGGATAAGGAGAAATCATAACTTGGAACAGGACTGCTGTATTTAGAGCAAATGAGGGGCAAATTGATTCCTCATGATGCTTTATCATAAAATAGATTCTCATGTTTTTCATCCGTAACCCATGATTCGGAACAAGATATTAAAGAGGGTGCCTAACCTAGTAATTTTAGGAGCTTTCAAGAATTCCAACAACCTCAGATAAAGACCTTGCTTTACAAGGACTAATCATAGTCAATAACAACCTTGCTTTACAAGAATGAGATAAACAGGTACTCAGAAACCTTTTAAAGACTCTCAAGTACCCATGAGAAAGAATTACTATTAGACTTCCAATCAACGGCAATTAATGCAAAGTTAAAGCATACAAGTGCACTTGCTTTAGACTAATTAGACCAAGCCAACTGGACTCAAAACCAACAGTTGAGCACGCCAATCGAGAACACGTTCCTTATCCTAAAACGATAAAAACCATCCCATTGAAGAATTATCTCCACTAATCCAATCTTTCTCAACATTGCAGCCCAAAGCAAAAAAAAAAAAAGTTCTAGATTTGCCATCTTGAAGGAGCTCGCTATCTGCAAATTGAATGCATCCAAACAAATCGCAAAAGCTCTAGCTTCCCCAAACTACTAAACTACAAAAACAAAGTAAACCCACTTGAAGAAGCAAAAATAAACGGAACCAACGTAAACCCAGAAGTCTCTGGCTTTTTCCTTTCTTTTTTCTTCCTCCTGTTTTTCAGAACATGGGAAGGAAACCCAGAAGGCAGATAATCGAGTTTAGCAAAGTAAGTACCATAATGAAGCTCAGAAGCGTGGATGGCAGAGAAGTGCCTGGAGGAGCGGAAGACGCGCGAAGACCAGAAGTCAAAGTCCATATCTTCAGCTCTCCGGCGAATGCTGTCGGGCCTCGTCTCGCCGGGACACGTCGGGTTCCGGAGGAGCGGGGAAATGGGTCGTCGGTGATTCGGGGAGAGAAGGGACGAGAGAAGAGAAAGGCGCTACCTTTCGATTATCGATCAGCTGAGGAGGAACGAGCGTGTGTGTGGTGGTATTGATATCACTCTCTTCTCCTTTTATTTGCTAACTTCCCTCTTAAGACGAGGGGAGGCTTCTTCTCTGAACCTCACCAGCTGAATAGAAAGCCGACACGTGGCGCCGTGGCGAAATGCCTTTTTTTTATCTTTTTTTCCCCTGTAAGTCTTGACCCGTTGATCGATGGAGGTCTGCTTATCCTACCAACTTTGTCTCCTTCTTCTCCACGGCGAGGTCAAGCAGATGTCATGTCGATTGCTTAAACATCATTTCCATATATTTTTAAAAGTTGGGTTTTATAATGGTTTGGAGGAAAAGAAGACGGCCGAAAGCTTGTGACTAATATGTATGCAGATGGTGATTTCTTTTTTAAAATTCGAAAGCGCTTGGAAAGGTGGGTTCTGCTGATTCTGATTTGCATTTTTGACCGATTGGAACTTTGGCCAGTGGACGTGAATCAGCAGCAGCTGGCCCTTGCTCGTGCAGCTTTTTGACGCGATAGAGAGAGAGAGAGAGAGAGAGATGCCTTCTCCGCGAAGTTTCTCCGTCGGGCCCATCTGTCCAAGTTGATGATGGGGATCCTTTCCACCGAAGTCGCCTTGCGAGGAAAGGCAGAAAACAGGAAGACCCTCGCCCGCCCTGAAGATGAAGGGGGTGACTTTTTCGTCACATGGGCGTTGCGGTGTTTTTTCCATCCGTTTGAGGGAGGTTTAGCAGAGGAAGGCTGCATGGAATTACACTCCTAGTTGCTTCGTTTTAGTGCCATTTTAGTGAAATCATGCTTAGCCACTATGATAAATACGATAAGTTTGATTTACTAAATTGGATCTCGATGATAATTTTCCATGTCAACTAATTAACTGACTTTGTAAATCGGGTTTTGTAAATTTAGGATTTCTCATTGAAAAAAAAAAAACACTTGGCGTTTCTCAAAATTTTGACAACCATGTAGGCTATTGGACTAGACGGTGGTTTGAGAGTTTAAATTTTAATCCTACTTAGGTTGATAACTTAGATACATGGAGTGCAAAGATACCATGCATCTAATATGATGGATTTATGGAGATGATAATAAATGTATCTGTCTGAGAATATATTCTATAACTCCTTTAGCATGAGTGAAAATGACCTGAAATGGATTTGGCACCATAGAAAATTTATTTGGAACTTTAGCATAGTGAAGCGATTTTTCTTTCAGTTTTTTATTTTATTTTATTTTTTCATCAAAAGTTTTAAGCGATTGGAACTTACGGTGAAGGACCTAAGTCCTAATCTTATTCTTGGTTTACCTTTAGAAAAATGGAACGGACATTCCTTCTATTAATACTCAATGACAACAATTAATTATAACTAACCTTTAATTATTTAATTAATTAGTATTATATATTAAAAAAATCAAAATTTTCGTCAATGTAAACTAAATAATTAATTTTTGGAATTAAAGCATGCTTATAGTTGTGGTTATTATTGGTCATTTTTTTATATGATCTTCTATTTTAAATTTATCTCGCAAACTATAATTAGTAAGATAACGATGTTCTATAATCAAACTATTGTATTTTAGAATCATGTTTCGCAAATTGTAACTTGGTAATTTGATAAAGTTGTGGCTATACAGTTTAGATTGATTGAAACTTCCATTTCATTTCATACCTTTCATTTCTTATAATTAAGACGAAAGACTTACTATTCTATTTCATCCTTACTTAAATTAAACAAAAAAAAAAAAAGTTAAGGTTCACATTTCTTTCCACATCATTCTATTCTTTTTCCATTCCATGTTCTCAAACCTTTTCACGTCATTTTATTCTTTTCCCATTCCATGTTCTCAAACCGTTTCAATGGTGGACTAAGAAGTCAAGATCAGGAAGGTCGAGACAAACATCTTTCACGTAATTATCGGACACAAAACTTTTTTAGGAATTTTTTTCTTTTGTCGTATAATATTATATTTTTTTCGGAGCTTGCGGGGCAGGAGCCACCTTTACCCACCACTAAAATTCCGTACTGAAAAAAAGGCCTAAAAAGGTCGAGGGGGCGTTGATAAAGGAGTTGGATTATAAAAAGAAGAAAACAAAGGGAGGGAAGGAGGGAAGGAAATAAAGAGATTGACAAAAGAGACGACCCAACCGAGAGAGAAAGGAATGCGGTTGATACGTGGGACAAAAAGTTGCTTCATTTTATATATATATATATATATTGATTGTGCATGACACCTATTATTAATTGGTGCATTACACCTAGTAAAGTACCAAAGGAACCTAAAAATGGAAACTAATTAATGGTTGTATCTACGAAAACCTAAATAAGAAAAGATGGTGATAGGTTTGCTGCAAAGATACATCTAGTATATTAAGCAAAACGAGTTAAATGAGCCATGTTGAGGTGACCTTATGAAAGGGAGAGATTTTTGTATTGGAGACAATATGAATATGACATACTTTATGTAACTTTCGACTAGAAATAGACATGTCGATTTTTCTAGATCGATAAGAAAGACAGCTGCGATCCACCCTAACATATAAGTTTGTCCACTATAATGTCAATCCCAGTTGTTTAGATTGTTTGAAAATCAAGTGGGCCTCTGTAAAATAGATTAGGCCTAGAGATTGGATAAGCCTGAAAAGGCCCATTTTGAGGAGGGACGGGCTTAGTTCCATCACTTAAGGAAGCCTTTCCTTTCATCGATCAAGGCAACACAGAGAATGTAGATCACAAGAATACAGCCCTCTTGAGACCGGGCCCAAAACCAAGGCCCCAGCCTTTATAAAGGAGTGACCCCAAATTAGCTTATACCCTTTAAAACTTAACCCATAAAATAAAGGGAGTCGCTCGCATAACAACTATGATTTCTTTTTCAAAGGAATGGGAAACCGCTCAAAAAGGTAAACAAATCTGCTGGAAGTGCCGAAGCATGAATTGGAGTCCTCCCATGACTATGACTATCTCAATCATGTTAAAGCGATGAGTATGAGTTCTGTTTTTCAGGCTGCTTTTAACGGCAAGAATTGTCTTAACAATTTGAAGTACCTTAGCCATTGTATGACATTTATTATAGTTAATTGATCATTTTTTGTTTGGCTTTTCATAACTCAATTAAAGATTAATTTTTTCGGGTGGTTCTTTCTAGACCTAATTTCTTAATGAAGACTACGATCGATAGTCTTATGAGGTGCGCACCATGAAACTAAAAACTAATATTGACGAGGGTCTATTTGGGTGATTTCTCTTTTTTACTTTTTGTAAATTTTTACAACAATATCACTTTGACTTGTATTTATCACAAAATACTTGAAAATTTAAAAACTATTCAAATGTCAAATACTTAAGTGTGAAATGGTATGTGATTTTTCATAATTTTTTGAAACATCCATACTTCTTTTCGTTTTAAGAACATGAACATAGAGAAGAAGTGTAAGTAATAGTATAAATTATAAATAGAAAAGTTATATCCCCAACCACTATATTATAATCTACTACTATCAATGGAATGTGTGAAAAGCACATCGATTATGAGTTTTCAATGGACAGAGCTTAGGTAAAGTTCATGACACGTAGCAATATTCAACGAGTTTGAGTCAAGAAGGATCCACCGAACAAAGCATACCTGCAGCAAAAGGTCAACAGTAGTTAAGAATCATCCCTAGAGTAGTGCAGGATTCAAGACACGATTAGAGATTCTTGTAGAGGAAGATCGGGATGCATAATGGAACGATCCATTAAAGTTACAAAAGGAATTGAAGCAAGGGACATCCAACAGGTCACTCAGCACATTCAAAACAGAAACACACTAAGAGCAAGAATCACACAGCATCAAGAGACATAAAGAGCTCCGTGGCACCTAATTTTTACCAGGGATCGACCAAAATTCAACCTCCTCGGAATTTCGATCAAAGGTTACAATTGCATTGGTGTTTTCATGGCATTAAATGATCTGAAGGAGTAGAGTTTGCTAATTCAAAGATATTGCAAAGCACGTCAGAGAGTTCTTTGGCCAATCAGGACACAGCATCATATGGACGAAACGATGTTACGTAGTCAAGAACTCGGTGGCCGGAAAAAGGTCTTCGGTGACGCAACATACTTAATGAAACAATATTATGATGCAAGTGTTTCTCTGTGAAGAGATTGGCGGGCCGGCTGATATTGTTAACGTTAGTCGCGTTAACTTCTCTCTGTCGAAAGCTGTTCGAGTCGATCTTTTAAAATCTCATAATACCTATTAAAATAGTGGCCTCTGCCCAGGAATTTACAGTTCTTGCTATCAGTAAAAGTTGTGTGTATGGTTAGGAGCCAGCTCAAATTTGTGTCCAGGATAGAGGAAACAGCGTCAGTTTAAGTATGACAACTCTTTCCTTGATATAAAGCAAAGAACGAAGATTTTCCACTTTCCACGAGGTTCTTTGATGTATATAGTAAATAAAACGGCAGCTTTTCTTGAAATTATTGTCCAATTTGCTTTTTGACTAATGTGGTGTCCAGAGAGAGATAAACTTGTATTCCGCTCTCTGGAATTGTATAGCAAGATGCATACAATATCAAATCTTTCTTAGTCTTTCTTGATTATATTAGAGTGATATTGCACTATAATATCATAATTTCACCTTTTGTATCGAAAAGTGTGGTCTTTATACATCATAGTCAGAAGAATCAGAAACTTGCAATTATATAGCAATACAATCTTGATTATTGAAATTCAAGAAAGAGAAATGCGACAACCTAAAGGAGATCGGCAACATCACACAAGCAAAAAACAGAAGTTTATTATGGATATAGTTTAGCTTTTTATCTGATAAAGATTGATAGTTTAATATCTGCTGATCATTGATTGGCACAAACTAAGAGCTCATAAAATTCCGCTTCACCCTCTACACATCACTATTTATCGAGAATTCAGCGGTTGCAAGTGCAAAGCATTATTTGCATAACTTAACTTTCAATCCTCACGCAGCTCCTGAATTTCCATAATATCTTGCATGCTCACTATCCTATATCAAATCACTATGGTGCTGGAGTAACTACCCTACCCAGAAGTCATTCTTCATCCCTCTTCAAGCTAATCTTACCAACATAAGGTAAAAAAAGTAAAAGAAAACAGAAAACAAAAGGGGAAAAAAAGGAAACAAAGTGCAAACTACAAGAACGAACACATTGTAGTACTAGAGGTTCGGACCAGGAAAGCTCAATTCCCCTTTGCATGGATTGATTATTATCTCCAAGCACACTTCACGACAATTCTCTGAGTGTCGGGATAACTACCGTCTCTGAGATCATCGAACGATAGCTCCAACCTCCGTTTGCCTCAAGCAGGCGACCCCTGGTGCCCAAAGCTGCACCGGTAACAGCAACAGAAGGAACGTCATTGTCATGATTGTCGTCCACCTTAATCTCCATATGTGAAGTCGTTTCTACTGGGGCAAGAACAGAAGATGCAAGTAAGCATATTTATAGAGGAAGGTAGACACAGAAAGTTCCGATGTGGGGAAGGAGTTAACTGTTGCATTGTAGTGCACGCATACTGTACAAGTAAAGAGACTTATGTGTGTGTGTGAGAGAGAGAGAGACCGGATCTTGATTCCCGCATGCAAAATTTTTACCTCTTTTAACGGAGGGGGCGCGTTTCCAAAGGAGGAAAAGAAGTTTGGAAGGAAGAAAGTGGTGCGGGTGTGTTTGTTTTCTTTGAAGGCAAAAGCACGTTTGCTCTAAAGCTGAGCCTTCCCTTTTCAAAGGCTACTCCAATTTCTTTCAAAAGGGTCCTTTTACATATGTTCATATGGTGTGCGTTTGTTTGAATGTGTCTCGCTTTCTTGATTCGATTTATCTTTTGGTCGGTTTTTCTTGCCAAAGTAACTTTGATCTCAATATAATAGGGTTTCTTTTGCTAATTTTAAAAGTTTCTTCCTTTCCTTTAGGGATTGTTTTTTTGCTCGTTCAAAAAAATGTATGTTTTTCTAGTGTCTCGTGACGACAATAATATATTCTCAATTCGGCGGAAATTATCATAATGTATGTAGCAACTATTAAGTGTCGATAGCTTCCATTATTGATGCATTATCATTTCAAAATAGATACTGTAACGGTCATAATCTTTATCATAAATAAACTTTTCAAGATCGAATGATATCTTAAACATTTATTATCAACCATTTATCCATATCTCCATATGCTTGTAAGCATGTGCACCAAAGACATGTGAACTATATGAAATAAAGTAGATGTTATTCTAACATTGTTCATAGGGTTTTTGAAAGTAAGTACAAATCATAGTATTTTTTTATATGACATATGGTTCTCCATTCGATATTATTTTAACATAACTAATTCTTAATACCTGAGATGTTTGAGTAATGGTGCCATGCCTGTCATTATTTCATATATTAAAAATAAAAAATTCGTTATCTCATTACAAATCACATTTAATTATACGAAATGAGCCTGCTTAGAAACTCCAATGAATGTATCTAGGGTCTAACCTAGGACAACTCACCAGTTTAGGCGTTGTTATATATCCGAAAAGTTCACTAGTATTTTACGTTTATATGCATTGTATATAAGGAGTCCTTATCATCGTAATCATGCTAAGTTTTTTCATTGAACGATGGGTTGGAGTTTATATAATTGTCAAATGATGACGCCTTTTGTGTCAAAAAAAAAGGGACGACACCCTTCGGCCAGCGGTGGGACCTACGGGTGGGCCCGACCAGACAGCGAGAAAAACATCGACGTCTTTTGTCCTTTACCGCCACGGTTTTTTCAAAGAAGGGTGTGGGGGCCCACTGGAAGCATATGGACCGTTGGATGATGGGGACGGAGGACCGACGCACCGCTTCGCTAAGTGACACGTGGGATATTAAGAGCATGCAGACGCTGTCGAGTGTCGACCACGCCGGTCGAGGGGGCAGGGCGTTCGTGTGGGACCCCCTCCCAAATCGGCTGTCCCCCCACCCTCCTTTTTTAACGGTGGAAAACTGAGACTTCGCGTGGACGACAATCAAGGACTGGGGGGCCCACATCGTCCTTTTGAAAGGACGACAAGGATCGCAAAACCGAAAAATACATCGAATTAGGATATGGATTGGACACGACTCGCCTTGGTGAGTCCAATGATTTCAATTTCATGTAAAAAATCCTAGTACTTTTACCTCGTGACTCTTTCCTTTTTCACAAACAGAAGAACGTCGTCCCATGTTGTTTTTTCAAACTCTCGATCAAGCTCCGTCGACCATAATGATAACCCGTCACCGCAAATAATAAATTCCTAATCCAACACATAAATCCAAACTTGTAACATAAGGGCCGAGTAGTATGGAATGTATTAGTCGGGATAATTCAAGCTCGAACGTAATGAATGCTTTAACAGTACCCTTTTGTTGTGTGCACACACGGGATCTTCTTTTGTTCTTGTTTAAAATAAGTTCTACAGCACGAGGCTATCTATAAATCTAACTAAGATGATGAAGTATGGATAGGGATGCATGCATCACTTCTTGGGACGCCATTAGGGTTTAGAATATCGTGTCAAGATTGAAAGGGACGGGGATGGATTTGGGTGCGCATGGGCTCGGTGCATGCAGCAATAACTTGCGTTGGTGGCAACTGGTGATCGTGAGTGGGGGTGGCTCAGTGCTCTCTCTTTTTCGACAGGCAGTGAAGGCTGAAAGCACAGTAAGGACCAGTACGAGTGGTGATGCCCTCGCTTTTTCCGCTTGTTGCTCGGGATATCGAAATCTCACTGCAACACCACTCGCCAGAAAGTGAGCCCGCTCTCATCTCCTGATGCGTGCAATCAGAATTGTCTCCAAGTCAAAGACCTATCCGGATGCCACTGATCGCTAGACCATGCTTTTCGTCCTGCCAAACCCGGTTCAGGTCGTGCTTTGCATTGACCGAACCCATTGATGGTTTGGACCGCATTGCGCGCCTATGCTCTCAATTTGTGCCATTGGAGGTGATTGGTTCCAAAATGACTAGGTTTCAGAGCTAGAACCCGAAACCTACCTTATTTGCGTTGAACCAATTCTAAAACCTATCTTGTTTTCCAAATCCGATTCCAGGGTCTACACAAAAACATGTTTTCTTTTTTTGGTTCATTTTTAAAGTAAAATCATATGAGATTATGAACAACAAAACTATTCAAAGTAAAAGATGAACAATATAGAAATCCCTATTTGCCAAAAACAAAAATCCATAAAATGAATACTTAATCACATACAATTATAAATAATAAAAAGTTCAAATATATAACATAAAACATAAATTATGGAACTCCAATTTGCATTTATCCATAAAAATTTAAAAGAAAAGAAAAGGATGGAGAGGAGTTCCAAGGATAAATAAAGAACGAATGAGTGTTGAGGTTAGAATTTAAGGGAAAAAGAAATTAAAGTTTTGACTTTTTAGCTTATAAAACTAGTTTCAAAATAAGGCAGTCTAGTCTAGTTCTTATGTGGGCATTTACTCGAAACTTATACCTAAATTGATTCCAAAAATTTGGAACCTGTTTCTAAACTAATTTCAAGTTTTAATGAGAACCGAGAACCGAGAACCGATTCCCAAGTAGAACCATTTGATAGCACACGCCTATGTGCCACCGTCTTGCTCACGCAGGATTCGCCTACCAATGGAAATTCATCGAAGTGAAAAGTACATCATTTGCGACATCTCTATTGATTGGTTTATACATGAATATCAAATTCTCCCGAGTCCCCAATTCAAGATAAAAGGGCCAGGAACGATGGGGTCGCCGCGGAACGATTGGGTCGGGCCGTTCTGGCCTTGCCCTCGCGGGCCTTATGGTTGCCACGAGCCATGCCTACGCTGCTCCCCTTGGGCCCATCATCATCATCATTTCGGGCTCACCTCACGGGTCGGCCCACATCCTTGGGCGGATCCGGCCCAACGAAAATTAGCCCCGTCGCCCTTCGGCGCAGGCGCGATGCTTAAACCCTCGCCACCGTCGCGAGCTTCCGTTGCAGAGCGGCGAGCGAGCAGGCCAAGGCGGCGATGGCGACTTCTCGAGGCAGGGCGGTGCTCGCATCCATCCGGCTCGCTAATTCGCTGCCGTCGTCCCGACGGGGCGCGGCGCGGGCGCACCTGGCTCCGGCCGGTCGGTCGTCTCCGTCCCCATCTCTCCCGTCCACCCATCCCCACGCTCTCCTCTCCAATCTCTACCAAAGATTTCGCTTCTCGACCAAACCCGACTCAGTCTTGGATCTGGTCGCGGCCGACCGGTGGTCTGCTGAGCTGGAGAGCCAGCTCGGAGACATCAACCCGGCGTTGAACCACGAGGCGGTCGTGTACGTTCTGAAGAAGCTGGACAGAGACCCGGTGAAGGCTTCCGGTTTCTTCCACTGGGCTAGTGGGCGAGATGGATTCTGTCCGAGCTCTTCTCTTTATAGCATGTTGCTGAGGATCCTGGGCAAGAAGGAGTCGATGAAGCAGTTTTGGTTCACCCTGAAGAAAATGAAGGAGCAGGGGTTTTACCTCGATGAGGAAACGTACGTGACCATTTTGGGGGCGTTCAAGAAAGAGAAGATGGCCAGCGATGCGATGGGTTTGACCCATTTCTATAAGAGGATGATCGACGAGAACGGTAGAGACAGCGTCGTCAAGAAATTGGTCGAGCTTGTTCTGGGGAAGGAGTGGAGTAGTGAAGCTGAGAAAGCGTTGGCAGATATGAATGTGGCTTTCTCGGATACCATGGTCATAAGGGTCTTGAAGGAGTTGAGGTATTACCCGGCGAAAGCTCGGAATTTTTTCGATTGGGTCGGAAGATGCCCCGATTATAAGCACAATGCTGTCACGTATAATGCGATCGCAAGAGTCCTCGGACGGGAGGATTCCATTGAGGAGTTTTGGAGCGTTGTCGAGGAGATGAAGAGTCTAGGTCATGAAATGGACCTCGACACATACATAAAAGTTTCGCGGCAATTTCAGAAGAGTAAGATGATGCACGACGCGGTTAAGCTGTACGAGTTCATGATGGATGGTCCTTACAGGCCCTCGGCTCAGGACTGCAGCACGCTATTGAGAAGCATCTCTGCAACTGAGAAGCCGGATTTAGACTTGGTGTTTAGAGTTGCGAGAAAATATGAATCCACGGGGAATTGCCTCTCCAAAGCTGCCTACGACGGGATTCATCGGTCTTTGACGAGCGTTGGGAGATTTGATGAGGCAGAAAAGATTGTTCAAGTCATGAGAAATGCAGGGTACGAGCCTGACAATATCACACATAGTCAATTAGTTTTTGGACTCTGCAAGGCGAAGAGATTGGATGAAGCATGTGAGGTGCTCGATAAAATGGAAGAACACGGATGTATTCCGGATATCAAAACATGGACCATCTTGATTCAAGGTCACTGTGTGGCTAATGAAGTCGATAAAGCGCTATTCTTGTTTGCTAAAATGATGGAGAGAGGGATTAATGCCGACGGCGATCTACTTGACATTTTGATCAATGGTTTCATCAGTAAGAGCAGGATTGATGGCGCCTACCAATTGTTCGTTGAATTGATCAAGAAGGCTCATATAAGACCATGGCAGGCTACGTACAAGAATTTAATTGACAAGCTTTTGGGAGTAAGAAAGCTTGATGAAGCAATGGAGCTTCTTCGGCTGATGAAGAAACAGAATTACCCAGCATATCCAGAGCCTTTTGTTCAACATATTTCAAGGTTTGGAACTGTGCATGATGCTTCTGAGTTCTTGAAAGCTTTGAGTGTCAAGGACTATCCATCGATATCGGCTTATGTTCACGTTTTGGAGTCTTTCTTTAAGGAAGGCAGACATTCTGAAGCTAAAGACTTGCTTTACAAGTGCCCTCATCATATTCGTCAACATCCTAAAGTCAGTGTTCTTTTCGGTTGAGCAGAGGTTTGTGGTCATATCATGAAAAACTAATTCGTATTCATATCCGACAAATCCATTTTGGCAGCTTTGGATTGATTTTTTTGGTCGGGGTATTATGAAAAATGCTGTCATAGTTTATCATACCATGTCCTCAAAATGACTCTCAACTCGTAAGGCTTTGTTACCATCTGGTCGATACGGCCATGTGAACCATATGGAAGCAACTTGTCTGGTGGTTTTGGTACACGTAGCTTGATTTATATCTCTTCCTTATTCGGAAAGGATGGACTCTTAAAGTCATTTGTTCTTCTGTCAGTTGAATCCTGTAAATTTATAGTTTGGTAAGACCACCCGGTTCCTGTACTGAGATGCTTCATCCGGTTTCTCTACTTTAATTCTTTAGTTTACTATATTTGCTATTCCCTTGCAGGTCGATCCGTTTAAGCTCCAATATATAACTTCCCCCGAGTTTGTAGGAAGTTTAATTTGTGATGAATCAGACGTTCGTCTTTCCTCAGAACATAAATTCATTTATGTAGTGTGTGTACCTAGACATGAAAGTCTCCTTTTGCTATCAAGCAGAGGGACAGTACCCAAAGCCTTGTTACAGAGCAACTATAACTACTGTGTATGAAACTATAACACTCACCTTAACACTGTAAATTACTACTACATGCCATGACCAAATTTATTCCTGCATGAACAACGCTGGGGCATTTGGATGCCGGTTAGAACTGTCTGGAGGTCCTCCATTTTCTCAGCTGAAACCTCGTCGGCTTTTGCCATATAGAGCCATCAGCATCAGCTTCTAACTCAGCAGATCCTCCACGGCCTTCATTCTTTTTACGTTCCCGCTCCGACCCTGGCTCGACCTGCTGCCGAGGAAGATTATTCTGGTACTGGCCGAGCGGAGCCCTGTTTCGGACTTCGTTGGAGGCCGGCTCATTCTTGAAGGCTCCGTACACGTTTGGGTATTGAGGGATGTCGGGATTGACGCTGAGCGTCTTTACCATTCTCGAAATGTGTTCGAGGTAATCATCGGAGGTGGTGTTCCAGCCAGGGATAGACCTGGAACTATTTTCTAAGCTTCGACGCATGTTTTCGCCTTTGCAGTGGTATACCGAAGGAAGTTCCATTTATACGTGAAGGGGTGAGATGCTTGTGCTATATTCTTGAAGTGACATTGATGGCATCTGATTCCCTCATCTGTATTTGAACCACAGAACAAGAACATGTGCGGAACGTACCCAGATATAGGGCGGCTTCCAAGGCTTCTTGGAGATTTATTCCTTTACCGATACGTCATAAACTTGACACTTAATCGTGTCATAATGCGCCAGATATTTTTTTTCCCTTTTTGTCTCTAGAAGAGGCATCACTTCGTTTTAATATCCTTTTAAAAGTACCAGATATATATTTAAGAGATGGTAGGAGATTCTGCATATTTCCATATTATCCTATAAAGCTTATAGATAGAACCGTGTACTCTTCATTTGATAATGAACAGAATATTATATTTTTCTATCATCACAATCCTCAACTTCAATATGGTATGCGTATAAACGATATGGATAGATTTTATCCATTGCACCAAAAAGTAAAGATAAACGATATGGATAATCGAAGACAATTTTGACCAAATAGTAAATATTCCCCTTGCTCAGAACCCACAAGAGATTCAATCTAATCCACTAGTCAAAAGTCGTATAAAGCTTGACCCCTTCATATGTAGGAGCTTTGAAAGAGTTACGTGATGGACCCTCCAACACCGCTGTGCCCTAGCCCAACGAGGTGACCGATCCCGCGGAAAGCCGCGGCCTCCAAGTCCAAAGCGGGCGAACCGGAGGGTGGATTCACAGCCCGCCTCTCGTCCGCGTCGTAGCGGAATGGCCTGCTAGTTGGTGGGAAATCATGAGCAATAGTTCCTCCGGGCCCTTTGAATCTGTTCTCCATGCCACAGGTGAGATGGTAATTAGAAGCCGGCCACCTAGCGATTCCCTACAATTATCAATGAGGGCATGATTAGAAGAAAAAAATAGAATCATTAAATCCCACAATAGCATATCGAAAATGCTAGTGCTGGTATTTCTCTAAAGTGGTCTATAAAAAATTTACCAAACGATTTAACTTTTTCTCTGAAGTCCTCGAAAAAGTTATTCCCACACGAATTCTTAGTAACTTCTCGAATGTGCTTTTTGCCTTATTCAAGCATGGGCAGGGAGGGGGTTAGGCGTTTTTCATGTTGTCTTAGAATTTTTCTCACCATTGTAAATCCGATCATTTAGAGGATTAATAATGTCTTGAAAGACTAAAAAGACTAATTACGACCCCATGCCATCCGAAAAACAAGGGACTGATTCCAGAGGCTGAAGCGACATCAGCCCGAGCATTAGGCTTCTCCTAACGTTTTCAACTTACTATGTTCTTGACTTCTTAATTAGAAATAATAATTATAAAAAAAAAGAAGACAATCCTTATACATGTACGCCACATTTCTGAAAATTGCAAAGTAATTCCTATTTGTAAGAATAATTATGACGAGTTAATGTTTCGGTATCTTGACTACACTGACACTTTAGATTTGGTACTGTGAGATTGGCCATTTAGGGTTTCCCTCAAAGAATTTGTGGTGGGACACCGCATGGAAGGAGCTGAGACCACGGAGGTTCTGGCCTTTCTTGTTGGGCTCCATCCAAGTGGTCCCGTTGACAATATCCGACACGCCACACCGCGGCATCATCATTTTCAAAACCGTTTGAGGATCCAAGGTTCTAGTAGCATTTAGATGATGATTGAGCTGATATACCTTGATGGCATGCTCTAGCAAATCGTTGAAGTTGTCATCACCAGTGTGGACCGAATGTTCAGATTGGTTGTAGTTCAAGCAGTGTTTAGATGATGATTGAGTTGATACATCTTGACTACGTGCTCTAGCAAATCGTCAAAGCCGTCATTGCCAGTGTGGATCAAATGGTCAGATTGGTTGTCGTTCAAGTAATCGAATTTCTCGAGTTATTGCTTGAGTTCGCAAATACCTAGGCCGTGGTCGCCCTCGTGGCATCCCTCAAGGTGCTTGAGGAAATCAAAGGCTGATTTGGTTTGGACATGGGAATGTGCTAAAACGGCATGGATGGTGAGAAGGAGGAGGAGCAAGTGGGAGAAGGTGGAATGGGGTTTGTTAGGCCATGTTTAGTGACGTTTCTATTTCCCTATTTTTTCTATTTTTTGTTTTTTTTAAACAATAAAAAAATAAAAATCCATTTGGGAAAGTCAACTAATTTTTCTATTTCTTGAAACAGGTCAGTGGTCAATGAATAGATTTAGAACATAAATAAAAAAATAGAAAAAATTTACTTCTTTCTTCCTAGAAATAAAAAAGAGGAAATAAGTTCATTTCCGAAAAACAAACTCAACGTAACCCAATGCTTGTCCTTACAAAATCAACACAAAGTTCAATCTCCTAACTTGATCCAAGTCTCCATTTTTCATAATAAAATAAGAAAAAATGAGAAATTTAGCGAGAATTTTAGAAATTAGATTTTGAGTGGTTTTACTAGATTTTAGTGATAATTCTAGTTTAGCATAAAAAAAGTGAAAATATTTTGATGAAAATGAAAATTGGATTCAAAATTAAGCTTTTAGGGTTTTAATATATGAATTTTTGAATGCCGTTTTCTTTTAGAAACAAGATTATGTCGTGAAAGTTTGGCAACTCCAAGCAACACTTGCTTGTAGCTAAAAAAGCTCAAAGGGTTTATGTACCTATTTATTGTAATGTCCAAAAATTTATTATCAACTTCCTTTATATTGTGAGTTATAAATTAGTGGGACTCTCTACTACCATCTTGGGCCATCCATCTTTGTTTAACTATTACGTTGGATTTTCTTAGGCCATCTTAGAATATCTTGATCAATTAAATCATTACAAAAGTCCCGTTTTATTCAAAAATGAAATGCCAAGTCTCCACCGATATTTTTATAATTAAATGAAAAAAATTGGAAATAGAAATTTTTAGGGTTGCATCGACGTGTTCCTGTTCTTTTTTTATTAGGAATATAAATTTTATACAGTTACTAAATGCGTTCTTCTACTCATAAACTCATCCAAGGAATAGATATAGAAAAAACTATTTCTAAATAAAAATTATTTCCAAAAAAATATAAATGTTGCCAAATGCATT
Organism: Eucalyptus guilfoylei; assembly: GCA_016097605.1. Taxonomy (NCBI): domain Eukaryota; kingdom Viridiplantae; phylum Streptophyta; class Magnoliopsida; order Myrtales; family Myrtaceae; genus Eucalyptus; species Eucalyptus guilfoylei. The sequence continues at coordinate 40,283,749 of CM027861.1, forward strand.
CTTAGGCTCCATTTGATAAAGTTTCAATTTTTATTTTTATTTTTTTGGTTGTTTTGTTCCTTAGAATAGAAAAAGAACAAAAATCCATTTGGTAAAATTAGTTAACTTTTCTATTTTCTGAAATAAAAAAAAAGGTCACTAGGGAATATATTTAGAACAGAAAAAGGAAGTATAAAAAAGTTGGTTCTTATTCTTGAAAACAATTTCCAAAGTAAGTCATTTTCTTTCTTTTCTTCTTCTTCCTCTTCTAATTGGTCGTCACCATTGTCGCCAGCTACCGATCGTCGGTTGCCGGTCACCGCTCACCGGCCACACATCATCCGGTCGCCATCGGAAGAAGAGAGGAAAAAAGAAAATTCTCAAAAAATTATTAAAAAATTAAAAGAAATTTTACGTCACAGAAAAATTTGTGGGTCATTTAAAATGCATTCCTATTCTTTCTTTTAAAAATTTTGTGCAGTTATCAAATATATTATTTTACTCAAAAACTATTCTAGGGAATAAATTTTTTTTTTTATTTCTGATAAGAAATTGTTTCTGAAAATAAAAATATTATTAAATGCACTCTTTTGATTAACACACTATTCTCAGCTAGACAAATTAATTCGATGAATGTTGTTTCTGTGGTTGCATATCTCTCAAGTGCGTCCACCTAATACATGAGAGGGTCGAAAAGTTGAAAGGTTCATGGGGCAAGAAAAAGGTGCAACGTGACAACGATTATAAATAGGTCGTCAAAGCAGACGTGTAAGGACCGGGAAGTGGAAAATTTTATTATAGTAAACTCGTTCGTAAGTGGTGTGTACATCTTCGTAAGACTTAGAAAAATTGACCTAATTATAAGTTGAAAGCAAGCGATGTGTGAAGGAGAAGTTGTGGGTAGTTCCAGAAGACGTGTGTAAGGCATTCTTAAAAGATTTCTTATGACCTTCATGATAGGACAAAAGTAGGATATAAATGGTGGAAAAAGACAACGCGTTGTCATCATCATTGATTCAAAAGTATTATGGATTGCGTTAGGCAAAATGGGGGAAGCGTGGAACAAACTCAAACAATCGAGCAAGAAAAATAAATAATTAAACCAACCACGAAGGAGCTACATGATTGGACCGGCGTGCGTACTCTCACAGGAAGAGGATAAGGAAGAGAATGTTCGACTATAATCAAGATTAAGACAATGCAATTGCTAGAATTATACCCTTAATAAAGTGTTTCCCGACCCAAATTACACCTCGATATTTTAACAACGATGAACATTAGATAAGAGATCCACAGGTGTTTGCTCAAACACTCTCAGTCCTTGGCACCTTTCTAGATCTTTCTCTCGAGTTAGGCTTGTCGTACTGATTAATAAATTTGGTCAAAAATACTTATTTAAAAAAACCAATCCCTTGCGCCTTCGGGCATCGACCTAAAGAGGCACGGACGTCAAATTTCGATAAAGTTGCGGCCCCTATTGGACGTCTGGAAAGAGATATGGCTGGACATCTGAAGTCCAATGATGCTTCGAGGCTCGTCCTGGTGGTCGGACGTCCGAAAAGCAATTTCAGACCTAGGGTAGTCGATCCAAAATCCTCCACTTATTCGAAAAGTCCATCCCTTTACTTGGAACGTGCAACTTACATCCTCGCACACACGTAACATCTTTTGCTCACTCCGGGTGCCCTTGAACTCCAATTCGAGTCGGTTCCAATCTAAACTAGGTCCAATTTTTTAGCCCCATTCAATTGACTGAAAAGATTATTCTTTGAGAAGACCCAGAAGAGAGTAAATTTACGATAGAGAATTCAAGAACAAAAAATAGGTGGACGTGAGTTTTTTGTTTGTACAGAATAAAAGCGAATGTATATTATTGCATACAACAGACATGGCACTTCGTTATTTGTGAATGCTTATTGTATATGTGCTTATTTAACTCGTAGTTGGTTATTTTCACTCAAAATACACCTTTTGAAATAAGATAGAAGCACGAGAGGGGGACAAAGTCCGAGTATATTGTTATGGCCAGATTTGGGTATAGACACAAAATGAATGTTCATACACTAGTATAAATAGAGCATAGACACTGAATGAATGTTTAACAGTGAACTTTTCTTTTAGTCCAATTCGAACAACCCGAAAGCAGAAAACGTGTTTGATGTAAACTTGTCATGAAAGCAAGATGTGAACATTTGACATTATTCTTTTACTGGTGAACTCGAAGACAAATGTCTAGATGTAATGACTGACGACATTATGATTAACTGTCGAGTTTACACCCTCGTAATGGCCTAAAAAACACGCGTGACTTAGCCAAGTCAATTATTTTAGTAACGTTCAGCCTAAACATCCTCCACTTAATATGCTCAAGTGAAAGATAGAATATATACTGTAACCTAGTCGCCGTACAAGGTTTTGATTCCCTGAACATCATCGCCATGCAAGCCCTTGCTGACTCCAAGACTTATGGTGGGATACATTATGGCACCCGCGACTGAGCTATGCCCTAACCCAAGAAGATGGCCGATCTCATGCAAAGCCACGGTCTCCATGTCGTAGGAACCACGGACTGGACCCACGGACCACGGCTCGTCCCCGTCGTAGTGGAACATACCGATGGTCGGTTGAAACGCGTGGGCTATGACTCCACTGGGGCCGTCGAATGGGGCGCCGTCGCCATGGTCCCTCCTCGCAAACGCAATCTTGATGTCCGCGGACTCATAGTTTTGGGATTGGGAGAATGTGAAGTGCGTTGCAGAAGCCCACGTCTTGAAAGCCCGCGAGACGGGGCCTACCACGTCGTCCCGGGTCCCAGGATCTAAGGCATAGGTGAGGTGGTACTTTGAGGATGGCCATTTGGGACTTCCATCGAAGAAAGTGAAGTGGCCAACGGTGCGGAATTTATTCGAGCCGTGGTGGGTCGTTCTCTTGTCAGACCGCATCCGGGAGGTGCCATTGACGATGTCCGCCACGCCACACCGAGGCGTCGTCATCATAGTCACTGTTTGGGAATCTAAATTTCCGGTGACTTTCAGGTGGTAGTTGAGCTGGTACGTTTTGACGGCAGACTCCAAAAGCTCATCAAAATCCTCGTTGTCAATGTGGCCTTGGAGGTTGGATTGGTTATAGTTCAAGTATCCGAATTTTTTGAGGTATTGCTTGAGCTCCTGGAGGCCCTTGACCTTGTCCCCTTTGTGACATCCTTGGAGATGCTTGATGAACTTAAAGGGGTTTTGTTTTTGGTCATCGGAGTGGGCTAAAACCGATTGGAAGAAGAGAGAAGAAACAAGAAGCAGGCATGAGATTGTGGACAAGAACTTAGGATATGGCATTGCGGAAATTCTCGAGAGATTGCACTTTGCTTTGGATGGTACTCTGTGTGCATTTGCCATCCCTTGCGAGATTCTATTTACAGGCTTTTTCCAGTTGTGGAAACATAAGAAAGTTCTTGGCATCGTGTCGCTCACGGCCATAACAGGGTCGTGAGGAGAGAGAGAACGAGTCAACTTTGTGAAATGTTCAGGTTATTCACCACTTTTCAGGTCTTCGCAAAATGACAATCTAGAAAACGTGGTTACCGATCTTCTGGATGGTCTGGATGCTAATGAGAAGCTTCTGAGGGGTCGAGCAGATCCCTGCCTAACAAAAGACCTTCAGTCTTCTCCTCCATAGTTATTATTTATTTAATTCTTTCATTATATTGCTAGCAATGTTTATAGTATTGTCACATTGTTATTTAGAAAAATGGGCACCAGCAGCAAATTCCATGAACCAACATAAACGCGTCGTTTAGATTATACATTCGCTGGCGTTGATTATTCTATTCACAGTGGACAGAATAGAATTGCTTTTGTTTTTCACCCCATTTGCTTTTTGTAAAATTGTGCTAAAAGATATAAAGTCAAAGCAAGCTGGTCTTGGTGACTTTGACTTTGCCTTTGCCTTTGCTTCTCGGAGAAGTTAATGTTGGCTTACTGGAGATTGAGCATGCTAAGAAGCTTCTTAGGAGCCCGTGAACGTTCGAAGTGATTCGTGGCTTGCAATCTTGTTCCATTTAATTAATAATTAACCTTGATTTTAAGAAAAAAAAATAGAAAATGGGGATGATAATCGTGAGAATACTAATTACAGATCCTGTTCAATTCCCCTTGTACAATTCCTCCCTCGCAACTGCTAACGCAGAAAAATTCGGCTCCTTTCATGTATGAACGTGTTAGACACCAAAAAATACCAAGTCTTTGACCATTGACTCGGACTAGAAGAGAATGAACACAATTCCACAAAAGAAAAATTGGCTGAGTGTTGAAAGCTTTTAGTTGGCAAATTTAGTTAATCGACGAGAAAACTAGTTTTAACTGATAGAAAATACGATTTAAGATAATTAAGTATAGGAGTGTACTGGCGACAAGCAAGGTTGACTCTGTGACAAAAGGCCACGAGTGATGTAGCTGTTGACAGAGTGATGATGGAGTAACCATTTAAGTGTTGGAGCCAACAGTTTTGGATGTAACTTGTCATGAAGATAACTGCAAAAGGGGGAACTTAATGCAACCATCGAGTAGTGGAGTCAAGAAGTTCGTGAGAAACTGATTGTGACAATTGTAGAGAAGTGGAGGAGAGACATAACTGTCGAAGTAGTGGGGATGACACAACTGTTAATATAGTGAAGACATAGCTGTCAAAATGACAGAGTGGATTCCTTTTGTAAATAGAGATTGCTGAATTGTAAGAGTCATGTGAGGTGTGTTCTTTCCTTCTTCTTTCTTTTACTATTGTTAACTATCATCAGTAGGTACAGACACTTGTACTGTAGTTTGTAGAAGAAAATGTTGATCAATTAAAAAACACCAGCTGTTCAATTTTATTTTCCTGTTTATATTTAAATTTCCAGCACCTTTACATTATTGATAATGATTGTCTTCACTCTTAGTACTTTTAATTTTCTTGTCGTTTGTGTTGCCTATCCAAGAATTAAGAAAGGACCTTTCATGTGGCATGGTTTATATCTTTTTGCTATTCGGAAAGGATGGACTCATAAAAATACATTGTTCTTTTGCCAATTGTTTCCTATAAGTTACGGATTAGTAAGATCACTCGATTCCTGTTATTAGTTGTCTCATCTGGTGTCTCTACTTCAGTTCTTTTGTTTACTACATTCGCCCTTCCATTGCAAGTTGATCCGCTTGAGCTCCAATTCATTACTCCCCCCCCCCCCCCCCCCCCAACTCCTACCACCAAAAAAAAAAAAAAAAATCATTTATAAAGTCTTCTTAGACAAGAAAAATCTCCATTACTAGTACTAGCCAAAATTTGCTATGAAGCAGGGGGATAATACTCAAAGCCTTGTTACAGAGCAAGTATAATACAATAAAGAAACCATAACGCTCACTTTAACACTATAAAGTACTACTACATGCCATGACCAAATTCATTATTCTTGCTTGAACATTAGCGCATTTGGATGCCGGTTAGAACCGTTTGTGGATCTTCCATTTGCTCGGGCGAAATTTCCCCTTCTTTTGCTTAACAAAGCCATCGCCATAAGCTTCAAACTCAGCCAATCTTCCACGGGCTTTGTTCTTTTTATAATCCCTCTCCGACACTGTTTCGACCTTCTGCTGAGGAAGATCATCCAGACAGTGGCCGAGTGGAGCCCCGTTTCAGGCTCTGTAGATCGGCACCGACACTGCTTCAACCTTCTGCCGAGGAAGATTGTTCTGGTTCTGGCCAAGCAGAGCCCCCTTCCGGATTCATTAAAGGCCCGCCCATTCTTAAAGGTAATCACCGGAGGTGGTGTTCCCGCCAGGCAATCGCCTGGGAGTATTGTCGAAGCTTTGATGCATGTTTCACAGTTGAGGTGGTACAGTGAAGGAAGTTCCATTTATAGATGAAGGGTGAGATACTTCTGCTATGTTCTTGAGGTGCCATTAGTGGCATCTGATTCCGATACCATAAAGTAGAACAGCAAAGCAAGAACATGCGTGGATGGTACCCAGAAATACGGGGATAGGGAAGGCGTCTTGGAGATTGACGTTTTAAAGTTGATGATTAATTGGGTTGACATGCGTTAGAAGAAGCATCGCTTGGCTTTCAATAGTATCTTTGCGAAAACTAGGATTGAGCTATAAAGGACCCTTCGAGATGAATCGGGTGGCTTTACTTATACATTGTGTAGAGTGTCAAGATTCTGATAATAGCTTGTGATGGTACGGTTGCGACTAGTTCAAACTTCACAAGCAAAATCCCATCCTCCATATTGTAGAAGGGAGTCAGAATTGTATAAGATACATTATATGGATTGTAGCGGACCTTAAAAATAAATTATATGTATAAATCGAAGGAAATTATGACCAGATAGTAAATACTTCCCTTGCTCAAAACCCACAAAGAGAATCAACTCAAACCACTAATCAAAAGTTGTATAACGCCTTGATTCCTTGAATATCATCCGCATGGAGACCTTTGGTTGTCCCAGGAGCTATGGAGGAGTACATGATGGCCCCTTCAACATCGCTGTGCCCTAGCCCAAGGAGGTGACCGATCTCGTGTAAAGCCACCGTCTCCACGTTAAAAGTGGCCGAGCCGGAGGGTGGATCAACAGCCCACCTCTCATCCGCGTCGTAGTGGAACAGCCCGACTGTTGGCGGAAACGCGTGCGCAATAGTTCCTCCGGGGCCATCGAAGCTGTTGTGTGCACCGTCTCCATGGTCTCCTCTTGCAAACCCTATTTGTATGTTGGCATTTTCATGGTCCTCGACGTACGAGAAAGTGAAGCGTGTCACCGAGGTCCACGTGGCAAAAGCCCGGGCAACCGGGGCCGTGGCAGCATCTGGGGTCCCTGGGAGGAAGCCATAGGTGAGATGGTTATTAGAGGCCGGCCATCTAGGGCTTCCCTCCAAGAACGCATAGTGAGACACGGTATGGAAAGATCCGATCCCACGGAGGTTCCGCCCTTTCTTTCCCAACCCCATGCGGGTGGTTCCATTAATGATGTCGGCCACGCCACATCGTGGTCTCATCATTTTGGACATAGTTTGGGAATCCAAGATTCCCGTGACATTCAGATAATAATTGAGTTGGTACGTCTTAACAGCAAATTCTAACAGGTCATCGAAGTCGTCGTCGTCGGCATGAATTGTCGGATGACCGGATTGGTTGTAATTCAAATAACCAAATTTCTCTAGGTATCTCTTGAGCTCGCGAATGCCTCCGGTATGATCGCCCTTGTGACATCCCTGAAGGTGCTGGAGGAACTCAAAGGGCGATTTCATTTGGTCATCTGAATGTGCTGAGGCGGCGTGAAAGAGGGAAGTGAGGAGGAGCAAGTATGAGAAGGTGGAAAAGAACATAGCATCCATGGCTGAACTGATGAACGCGCACTCTTCTGGCAGAGAATAAGTAATGAAAGAATGAATGTTATATGCGTTGTTGCGCGTATCGAATGAGGCCTATTTATGGGTACATGCCCCTTTTGAGGTGTAGCGGTAGCTAGGTCATAAGGTCCCGTTGAAATTGAAATGTTCATGCATGGAAGAAACCGCAAGTACGGTACTAACAGACAACGACCGCACCTACCTTCGAGAAAAACGCGTATAAGACTGGGAATTCGAGGAAAGAAACCCTGAGTACGGTACTAAAAACGACCTTTACTAGGTCTTTGAGAAGAAAACGTGTAAGACTGGGAACCGAAGAAGTAATATTGTTAGAACTCAATTGTTAATTTTATGTATTTCATAGAGAAAGCCTCGCAGACATTGACCTAGTCTTTGATCCCCACTTAAGAATCGCGAGCCAAACACAATGCTAAAGCATTGTGTTATATAATTCAAAAGAGTCGACACGTGGGATTCCTATATTGCGTGTGAAAAGCCACAAATGCTGTATAGGTGCATTCTATTTTCATTAAATGCAAGTAGTCCCTGAACTTTCTAATATGCAATATAGTTCCCAAACTTTAGTATAATGTATAATGTTATCTTTAAATTTTTAATTTGTACAATATAGTTCTTAAACCATTAGTAAATGTTCAACATAATCCTTTCGTTTGCGTGATTTTCATAGAATTTATGAACTAAATTGAATATTTACCAATAGTTTAAGGACCACATTGAACTAACTAAAAGTTTAAAGATGATATTACACATTGAACCAAAATTCAAGGACATTATTGAACAAATTAAAAGTTCAAAGATGACATTGCAGCTGTTCTTCACTTCTAGACATGAGAGAGAGGGCTTCTGGCAAAGCAACGGTTTTTGCCTGTAGAATAGAAGATACCGATACTATTTTGGCTGCTCTGTCCAAGAGATTCCCCAACTCATCACGAACAACGCAAGCTATGGCTCTAGTGTTCTCTCCTTCCTCATACAATCCATCACAATTCACCTTTAAAGTTCGCCCCTTTGGTGGAATCCAACTTAGAGATAAGTTCGTCTTCTTTACTTGACTCATCGATTGCTCAAGGTTCCATCGTCTCCAGTTGTTGAGCATATCGTGTGTTGATTCCACTAGAAAAATTGGATTCGGATGCTGTTTGCGAAAAACAAAATCACATCTTGCCTTCCAGATAAATCACAGGACACTTGCAACCATCTTAAAGCAAGGTGAATGCTCAGTTCTCACTCTAAATTGCTGTATCCAAACATCAATTCTTGACAGCACTTGCCTTAAGATTATAATTTGTAATGTAGGGAAACTCCATATCCGTGAAGTCTAGGAACATAGCAAGAATAGGTGCTCTACCGTCTCGGCTTCTTGTTCACAGAATGGACATGTGGGTCTTCTGAATTAGTTTTCTCTAGTAGGTATAGCGTTCTGACAAATACTCCGTGTGAATATTCTGACTTTGGGAGGGCTTTTCTTGTGCCAAATTTTGTTCCAACGCTCACGAGGTGGCTGAGTAGATATTGATGCTTGCTTTTTTGAGCTCTGAATGGTGGCTGTTCTATCCATATTATACACGCTCTTCACGATGAACCGGCCTGTTTCTGTACCAATCCATACTAGCTCGTCTTGTGTGCTCTGGCTTCTCAGTAGGATTGTTAATATTTCGTTAACAATTTGGACATCAAACAGAGAGTGAAGGGTTAGTTCGTCCCATCGAATCTCTTCTTTCAAAATCAAATCCGCAACTTTTGTTGGTTCTCCACAATTTGCTGGCCCCAAGTGATTCCTCTTTTGAGCCATCTATCTTCTTGAATACTCATACTTTCGCCTGTTCTTATTGACCACATCACTGAATGCTAAATAGTTTCACGACCCATTAAAATGCTTTGCCAATCCCATGAGGGTCGTGAGCCTTTCCTTGCGTTCCAAAAGGAACATTGAGGGAAATACATTTCTTTCAAGATTTGGCATCATAAAGATGATGAATTTTGAGCTAACCTCTAAGCTTGTTTCCCTAGTAAGGCTTTGTTAAAGGAGATCAAATCTCGGTATCCCATTCCTCCTGAATCTTTCCTCATTTTTAACATATCCCGCTTCTTCCAGTGTTGTCCATCCTCTGATTCACTATTCCTCCACCAAAAAGCAGCAACTTTTTCCTCAATGGTTTGGCACGATAGAATAGGAATTTTAAAAATAGATATAGCATACTGTGGCAAGCTTGTACCACAGCCTTAATTAATATTTCCTTCCTCACTTTTGATAACAAGTTCTCCTTCCACCCCTCAAGCTTTGTATTAACTCTGGCTAGAATCCAAGCAAACATATGCATTTTAGAAACTCCCCAATCAGACGCGATCCCCAAGTACTTCCTTTCTTTTCTACTTCAGGCACTCTCAACTCATTGCTCATAACTCTCCTCAAATTCTATGGACAGCCCACACTAAAAGAAATACTAAACTTGTTTAAGTTAATTGCTTGCACAGAAGCATAGCAATATTAATTCAGAATCCAAGCTAAGTTCTGGCACTTTTTTTCACCTTTCCATCTAAGAAGAAAATCAAGTCGTTAGCAAATAAGAGGTATGAAAGAACAGGACAATACTTGTTAAGTTTTATCCCTTTGATTGTGAAAGACCACCCGGTTCCTGTACTGAGATGCTTCATCCAGTGTCTCTACGTCAATTCTTTAGTTTACTATATTTGCCATTCCTTTGCAGGTCGATCCGTTTAAGCTCCAATCCATAACTTCCCTCCAGTTTGTAGGAAGTTTAATTTGTGATGAATCAGATGTTTGTCTTTCCTCAGAACATAAATTCATTTATATAGTGTGTATCCCGAGACATGAAAATCTCTTTTTGCTATCAAGCAGAGGGACAGTGCCCAAACCCTTGTTACATAGCAGCTGTAAACTAATGTGTAAGAAAGTATAACCCTCACTTTAACACTGTAAAGTACTACTGCATGCCATGACCAAATTTATTCCTGCATGAACAGCACTAGTGCATTTGGATGCTGGTTAGAACTGTCTGAAGGTCTTCCATTTGCTCAGCTTAAACTTCGCCGGCTTTTGCCCAGCAGAGCCATCAGCATTAGCTTCTAACTCAGCAGATCCTCCACGGTCTTCATTCTTTTTACGGTCCCGCTCCGACACTGCCTCGACCTTCTGCCGAGGAAGATCATTCTGGTACTGGCCGAGCAGAGCCCCTTTTTGGACTTCGTTGGAGGCCGGCTCATTCTTGAAGGCTCTGTACACGTTCGGGTATTGAGGGATATCGGGATTGACGCTAAGCGTCTTTGACATTCTCGAGATGTGTTCGAGGTAATCATCGGAGGTGGTGTTCCAGCCAGGGATGGAACTGGGAGTATTTCCTAAGCTTCGACGCATGTTTTCGCCTTTGCAGTGGTATAGCAAAGGAACTTCCATTTATACGTGAAGGGGTGAGATGCTTGTGCTATATTCTTGAAGTGACATTGATGGCATCTGATTCCCTTACCTGTGTTTGAACCACAGAACAAGAACATGTGCGGAACGTACCCAGACATAGGGCGGCGTCCAAGGCTTCTTGGAGATTTATTCCTTGACCGATACGTCATAAACTTAACACTTTTTTTTTTCGTGTCATAATGCGCCAGATATTTTTTTTTCCCTTTTTTGTCTCTAGAAGATGCATCACTTGGTTTTAATATCCTTTTTTTTTTGGTCGAAAGTTTTAATATCCTTTTAAAAGTACCAGAAATATATTTGAGAGATGATAGGGGATTCTGCGTATTTCCTTATTATCCTGTAAAGCTTATAGATAGATCCATGTACTCTTCATTTTTCTATCATTACTATATTATATTTTTCTATCATTACAATCCTCAACTCCAATGTCGTATGCGATAGATTTTATCATTTGCAACAAAAAGTAAAGATAAACAATATGGATAATCGAAGACAATTTTGACCAAATAGTAAATATTCCCCTTGCTCAAAACCCACAAGAGATTCAATCTAATCCACTAGTCAAAAGTCGTATAAAGCTTGACCCCTTCATATGTAGGAGCTCTGAAAGAGTACGTGATGGACCCTCCAACACCGCTGTGCCCTTGCCCAACGAGGTGACCGATCCCGCGGAAAGCCACGCCCTCCAAGTCCACAGCGGGCGAACCGGAGGGTGGATTCACAGCCCGCCTCTCGTCCGCGTCGTAGCGGAATGGCCTGCTAGTTGGTGGGAAATCATGAGCAATAGTTCCTCCGGGCCCTTTGAATCTGTTCTCCATGCCAAAGGTGAGATGGTAATTAGAAGCCGGCCACCTAGCGATTCCCTACAATTATCAATGAGGGCATGATTAGAAGAAAAAATAGATCATTAAATCCCACAATAACATATCGAAAATGCTAGTGCTGGCATTTTCAAGTGGTCCATAAAAAATTTACCAAATGACTTAACTTTTTCTCTAAAGTCCCTCGAAAAAGCTGTTTCATATGAGTTCATAGTAACTTCTCAAATGTGCTTTTTTCCTTATTCAAGCAAGGGCAGGGAGGGGGTTAGGAGTTTTCCATGTTGTGTTAGAATGTTTGTCACCATTGTAAATCCGATCATTTAGAGGATTAATAATGTCTTGAAAGACTAATTTACGACCCCATGCCATCCGAAAAACAAGGGACTGATTCCATAGGCTGAAGCGACATCAGCCCGAGCATTAGGCTTCTCCTAACGTTTTCAACTTACTATGTTCTTGACTTCTTAATTAGAAATAATAATTATAAAAAAAAAGACAATCCTTATACATGTACGCCACAGTTCTGAAAATTGCAAAATAATTCCTATTTGTAAGAATAATTATGACGATTTAATGTTTCGGTATCTTGACTACACTGACACTTCAGATTTGGTACTACGAGATTGGCCATTTAGGGTTTCCCTCAAAGAACACGGAGGATCTGGCCTTTCTTGTTGGGCTCCATCCAAGTGGCCCCATTAACGATATCCGACACGCCACACCGCGGCATCATCATTTTCAAAACCGTCTGAGGGTCCAAGGTTCTAGTAGCATTTAGATGATGATTGAACTGATATACCTTGATGGCATGCTCTAGCAAATCGTTGAAGTCGTCATCACCGGTGTGGACCGAATGTTCAGATTGGTTGTAGTTCAAGCAGTGTTTAGATGATGATTGAGTTGATACATCTTGACTACGTGCTCTAGCAAATCGTCAAAGCCGTCACCGCCAGTGTGGATTAGATGGTCAGATTGGTTGTGGTTCATGTAATCGAATTTCTCGAGTTATTGCTTGAGCTCGCAAATACCTAGGGCGTGGTTGCCCTCGTGGCATCCCTCAAGGTGCTTGAGGAAATCAAAGGCTGATTTGGTTTGGACATGGGAATGTGCTAAAATGGCACGGATAGTGAGAAGGAGGAGGAACAAGTGGGAGAAGATGGAATGGGGTTTTTTTTTTTTTTGTCGGTAGGTGGAATGGGGTTTTTAGGCCATGTTTGGTAACATTTCTATTTTTCTATTTTTTTTATAAAAAAATTTGAAACAATACAAAAATAGAAATCTATTTGGGAAAGTGAACTAATTTTTATATTTCCCGAAACAAATCAGTGGTCAATGAATAGAATTATAATAGAAATAAAAAATAGAAAAAACTTACTTCTCTCTTCCTAGGAATAAAAAAGAGGAAATAAGTTCATTTCAGAAAAACAAACTCGACGTAACCCGGTGCTTGTCCTTACACAATCGACATAAAGTTCAATCTCCCGACCCGATCCGAGTCCCCATTTTTCATAATAAAATAAGAAAAAATCAGAAATTTAGCGAAAATTTTGGAAATTAGATTTTTAGTGGTTTTACTATATTTTAGTGTTAATTCTAGTTTAGCATAAAAAAAGTGAATTTTTTTAATGAAAATGAAAATTGGATTGAAAATTAAATAAGCTTTTAGGGTTTTAATATATGAATTTTTGAATGCCGTTTTCTTTTAGAAACAAGGTTATGTCACGAAAGTTTGGCAACTCCAAGCAACACTTGGTTGTATCTAAAAAAGCTCAAAAGGTTTATGTACCTATTTATTGTAATGTCCAAAAATTTATTATCAACTTTCTTTATATTGTGAGTTATAAATTAGTGGTACTCTCTGCTACCATTTTGGGCCATCCATATTTAATTAACTATTACGTTGGATTTTCTTAGGCCATCTTAGAATATCTTGATCAATTAAATCATTACAAAAGTCTCGTTTTATTCAAACATGAAAAGCCAAGTCTCCACTGATATTTTTATAATTAAATGAAAAAAAATGGAAATAGAAATTTTTAGGGTTGCATTAAACGTATTTCTGTTTTTTTTTTTATTAGGAATAGAAATTTGATGTAATTATCAAAGGCATTCTTCCACTCATAAACTCATCCAAGGACTAGAAATAGAAACTATTTTTGAATAAAAATTATTTCTGAAAAAACATAAATGTTAGCAAATGCATTCTTAGGCTCCCTTTGATAACGTTTCAATTTTTTTAAAATTTTGTTGTTGTTTTGTTCCTCGGAAAAAAAAAATCTATTTGGTAACATTAGCTATTTATTCTATTTTTTGAAATAAAAAAGTAGCTAGGGAATAGATTTGAAATAGAAAAAAGAAGTAGAAAAAAGTTGGTTCTTATTCTTGGAAACAATTTCTAGAATAAGTCATTTTTTTCTTTTCTTTTTTTTTTTTCTCTTCTAATTGGTTGTCACCATTGCCACCAGCTACCGGTTGCAGTCGCTAGTCGTTGCTCACCGACCACCCATCATAGGTTGCCGTCGGAAGAAGAGAGGAAAAAAGAAAAATCTCCAAAAAATATTAAAAAATTAAAAGAAATTTTACGTCACAGAATAATTTATGGATCGTATCAAATGCATTCATATTCTTTATTTTATTTTAGGATTATAAATTTTGTGTAGTTATCAAAGATATTATTTTGCTCAAAAACTATTCTAGGGAATAAAAATAAAAATAAAAAAAGTTATTTCTGAAAAGAAATTGTTTCCAAGAATAGAAATATTGTTAAACGCACTCTTAGTGGCCATGGCTAATTGATTAACACACTTTTCTCAGCTAGACAAATTAATTCGATGAATGTTGTTTTTGTAGTTGCATTTTTCTTGCGTCCACCTAATACATGAGAGGGTCGAAAAGTTGAAAGGTTCATATGGCAAGAAAAAGGTGCAACGTGATAACGATTATATATAGGTCATCAAAGCAGACGTGTAAGGACTAGGAAGTGGAAAATTTTATTATAGTTGTTACGAAATCGCACATTGATTCCAGAAAAATAACACCAATTCACTAGGCAGGATATAATAATAAAATAACTGAATCAGAAGAATACGCTAGAAAATTTGTTAATGAAGTTCATCCAAACCTGGGCTATGTCTCCGCGCAGAGGCACTCTGCAAATCTACTAGACTTCGAAAAAAGTTGGAATACAACGATGATCTTCTCTCAAGATCAGGGTACAAAGAGATTGAGAACCCCCATAAAGAAAAAACTCACTTTTTTCTTCTCTCTTTTTCTTGCCTCTCTATTTTTCTTTTTTAGTGTCTTAACGGCTAGCGTCTTACCATCGCTAATATAAAGATATCGCTTTTAACCTAAAAATAAATCTGATAGAAAAGACAAAAAAGCCCCTAAAAATATTTGGCTTCATCTATAACAATCTCCCACTTGAAGACAAATATACTCGAGTACTAAGCAACTTTGCATCCATCTTCTTCAAAAATTAGTAGTTGAAAAACTTGTACCTCTGCGATACTCCTCATCAATCAACATGGAGTAATACCAATGGTAGTAGTATAGAAAATATGCTTCTCTCTGTCTACTGCCTTGGTCAACATGTCAGTTAGATTATTCGAGCCATCAATCTTTTGTAACTTAAACTCATTATCTTTCAATCTGACCTGATAAAGTGATAATGCTTTTTGATATATCTAGTTCTTGAGTAATAAGCTACATTCTTTGCTAAGTGCATTGCACTTTGACTATCACTCCACAATGTACTGATTGGCTGTTTTCGATATAGCTCTTCCATGTAATCTTGTAACAATATAATTTCCTTGGAGGCTTCTGTGATTGCCACGTATTCTGCCTCTGTCGTCGATAAAGTCACTACTTTTTGTAGTTGAGATACCCAACTCACTGCTGTACCTGCAACTGTAAAAACATATCCAGTGGTACTCTTACCACTCTCTCGATCACCCGAATGATCTGCATCTACATAATCCTGTAACTTTAGAGATGTACCACCATAACAAAGTGAGTAATTGGAAGTACCTGCTAGATATCTCAATATTCATTTCACTGCATTCCAATGCTCTCTGCCTGGGTTTTACATATATTGACTCACAACTCCCATTACCTGTGCAATGTCTGGTCTCGTGCTCATCATGGCATACATCAAACTCCCCACTGCTGATGCATATGGAACTACCGCCATCTCATCTTTCAAAGCCTGAGTGCTCGGACACATATCCTTGGAAAGTTTGAAGTAACTCGCTGGAGGAGTTGCAACCGGTTTTACCTTGTCCATGTTAGATCTCTTTAACACCTTGTTTACATAGTCTTCCTGCGACAGCCATAATTTCTTATTTTTCCTGTCCCTGATGATTTTCATGCTTAAAATATTCTTGACCTCTCCCAAGTCTTTCATAGCAAATTGTGATAATAACATATTTTTCACTTCTACAATTCTCTTCATATTGGAACTAACCACCAACATGTCATCCACATATAAAGAGAGATACATAATGTCACAATCATCATACTTGCGAAAATAAACACAGTGATTAGACTCACAGTGTGCAAATCCTTTTTTCTTTCATGAAACCATCAAATTTTAGGTACCATTGCCAATGAGCTTGTTTCAAGCCATACAAGCTTTTCTTCAAGCGACATACCATGTGCTCCTTACCTTTGACTTCAAAACTCTTAGGTTATGCCATGTATAGTTCTTCATCTAAGTCACCGTGTAAAAATGCTGTTTTTACGTCTAACTACTCAAGATGAAGATCCTCCACTGCAACTATACTCAGCAGAAATCTAATTGATGTCATTTTTCACTACAGGTGAAAATATATTACAGTAGTCAATCCATTCTTTTTTAAAAGCCCTTGACTACAAGTCTCGCTTTGTATTTAATACTACCATCCGCTTCATTCTTAATCTTGTACACCCATATATTTAATAAAGCTTTTTTACCTGTGGGCAACTTGGTCAACTCCCAAGTTTTGTTCTAAAGTAACGAGCTCATCTTGTCTTTCATAGCACACTCCCACTACAAGTGAGACGTGTCTACCTTTGCTTCATCGTAAGTCTTCGGTTCCCCTGAATTTGTATATAAGACATGGCTCAAAACGGTATTAGCTGATGTATGAAAAATTACCTTTGGCTTTCACACACGTGTAGACCTCCTCAATACAAGTACTTCAGGGTTGTTAGTTTGCTCTGAATCACTGCGTTCCTCTTGAACTGCCTCTTCACTAATAATATGCTCATCTTGAACCTCTCTTTCTCAAGTGCACTTTGATCTACTGTAAATATCTTCACGGGCGTTGTGTCTAATTCAACATATTCTGGTTCTACTACCTTCTCATGCTTTGTCTGACAATCCTTATACATCTTTTCTTCATGGAATACCACATTCCGACTGCGGATGACTTTGTTATTCTCATAATCCTAAAGCTTATAGCCATACTCGTCGCCACCGTATCCGATAAAGATGCACTTCTGGGACTTGGTATCAAGCTTTTTCCTATCCTCTCTGTTAATCAAAGCATATGCAATACAACCAAACACCTTTAGATGTGAATAATTAATCTTTTTACCCGACTACCATTCTTGTAGTATTTCTCCATCCAACGCACTAGATGGACTTCTGTTGATAAGACAAATAGCTACATCAACTGTGGCAGCCCATAAGTGTAGCGGGAGACTCGCGTGTAGCCTCATGCATCTCGCAAGTTCTAGAATAGTTCTGTTCATCCTTTCAGCTACACCGTTCTCTTGAGGAGTTCTAGGAATAGTCTTTAACCCATGTATGCCTTCTCGACTCAAATATTCTACAAATTCCTTACTCGTGTATTCACCACCATTATTAGACTTTAGAGCTTTAATGTGATAACTGTCTCTTTTTCTACCATGGTCTTCCACATTCTAAACATCCCGAATACTTCTGATTTTTCTCCAAGAGCATAGACCAAAGTCTTCCTTGTCGCATCATGAATGAATGTGACAAAATATCTCTTACCGCCATAAGAGAGTTCCTGAGCAGGTCCCCATACATCAGTATGAACCAACTCAAATTTTTGGCCTTTATTTTGTTGCCAATTCAATTGAAAACTAACAACTTTATGTTTTCCATAAATGCAACTCTCACAAAAATCTAACCCAACTCTTTGCAAACCTAGAAGTAATTTCCTCAAGTGTAACTGCTTTACACATTTTTCACCAAGATGTCCCAAACGATAATGTCAAAGAGTAGATAAATTACTTGTAGCCATTGTAGTTGCAACCATATCACTGATATTGTCTCTTTAGAAAAGGTAAAGTGTACTTGTACGCTTTCCCTTTGCTACTACTCTTGTCCCTGAAGTTACCTTCCACTCTCCGCATCCAAATGTTGTTACCAAATATTATTGGTCAAGTTTACTGGTTGTTTGACCAAAAAAAAAAAAGTTTACTAGTTGAAATCAGATTTTTCTTTAATTCTAGAATATGCCTAGTTTCACGCAAAACTAGACGTCCTCCACTTGAGATGTTCAAAGTCACAGTTCCTTGTCCAACAATGGGACACAAGTGGCCGTTTTCCACAACCACTTATCCAAAATCTCCACTGGCATAATCATCAAATATGTCTCTTTGTGAGGTGTAATGAAAAATAGCACCGGAATCAATAAACCATTTATCTGTTGTCAAGTCAAACCTTGCAGACAAACACAAGTTATCTAACAAAGATTTATCGACATTAGCTCATTGATTCTCATTTTGCTGCTTCTTTTTGTAGGCTTCACACTGAAATCTCCGGTGTTCGATTTGGTGACAAAACCAACACTCATCTTTTGCAACTTGTCTCTTACCCCTTGATTGTGATCTGCCATGCCCGTTGAATTTTCCTCTACTTTGACTTCTTCCACAGTTCTCCATTACGAGTGTCGTTGAAGATGTAGATGCAGAAAAATTATCTCCACCTAAGACTTTCCTTCGCATCTCTTCATCCATGATACTACTCACAGCATCATTAAGAGTTAAATCATCCTTCATGGTGCTCAAAATTCCATGCATTGTGGTATTATAGCTTTCTGGAAGATAATATAATAATAATAAAGCCTGAAGCTTCATATCTAAATTTATGCCTGTGAATTCCAATTGACCTGTAACCTGCGTAAAACTATTAATATGCTCTGCCACAAAAACTCTATCAGATAACTTCATATTAACCAATTTCTTCAACAAAAATACCTGATTTGATGTGGACAGCTTCTCATAAATATTCGTTAGTATATACATGGCTTCTTTTGCAGTTTTTGCTTTCGCGATGTGGTACCCTGTCTTTTCGTCAACCCTAGATGAATCGCACCTAATGCCTTTCGATCAAGAATTTTCCATCCGGCTTTTGTTGTCGGATCCACTTCCATCATCTCGGGTTTCCAACCCTCAAGTGGTGCATAAAGATCTTTTTAATAAAGATAATCCTCGATTTGTACTTTCCACCATCCGAAATTCTGCACATCGAACTTATCGATTCTAATTTTATCTTCTGCCATACTATTTGCTTTCAATCGAACGTCACCAAAAAACCCTCGATGTTCTTAATTAGCCAACCTAGGCTCTGATACCAGTTATTATGAAATCGCACGTCGATTCCAGAAAAATAATGCTCGCAAACAATTCACCAGGCATAATATAATAATAAAAAAACATAATCAGAAAAACACACCAGAAACTTTGTTAACGAAGTTCACCCAAAATTGGGCTACATCTCCACGCAGAGGCACTTTGTGAATTCACTAGACTTCAAAAAAGTTGGAATACAACGATAATCTTCTCTCGAGATCAAAGCACAAAGAGACTGAAAACCCCCATAAAGAAAAAACTCACTTTTTTCTTCTCTCTTTTTCTTGCCTCTCTATTTTTCTTTTTCAACGTCTTGACGGCTAGCATCTTACCATCGCTAATATAAATGTATCACTTTTAACCTAAAAGCAAATCTGATGGAAAAGACGAAAAAACCCCTCAAAATATTTGGCTTCATTTATAACAATAGTAAACTCGTTCGTAATCGTGGTGTGTACATCTTCGTAAGACTTAGAAAAATTGACCTAATTATGAGTTGAAATCAAACAATGTGTGAAGTAGAAGTTGTGGGTAGTTCCAGAAGACGTGTGTAAGGCGTTCTTAAAAGATTTCTTACGACCTTCATGATAGGACAAAAGTAGGATATAAGTGGTGGAAAAAGAAAATGCGTTGTTATCATCATTGATTCAAAAGTATTGTGGATTGCGTTAGGCAAAATGGTGGAAGCGTGGAACAAACTCAAACAAACGAGCGAGAAAAATAAATGACGAAATTAAACCAAGCATGAAGGAGTTACATGATTTGACCGGCATGGCTACTCTCACAGGAAGAGAATAAGGAAGAGAATATTCGACTATAATCAAGATTAAGACAATGCAATTGCTAGAATTATACCCTTAATAAAGTGTTTCCCGACCCAAATTACACCTCAATATTTTAACAACGATGAACATTAGATAAGAGATCCACAGGTGTTTGCTCAAACACTCTCAGTCCTTGGCACTTCCTAGATCTTTCTCTCGAGTTAGGTTTGTCGTACTGATTAATAAATTTGGTCGAAAGCACTTATTTGAAATCAATCCCTTGCGTCTTCGGGCGTCGACCTAAAGAGGCACGGACGACGAATTTCGATAAAGTTGCGGCCCCTATTGGACGTCTGGAAAGAGATATGGCTGGACATCTCTAGTCCAGTGATGCTTCGAGGCTCGTCCTGGTGGTCGGACGTCCGAAAAGCAATTTCAGACCTAGGGTAGTTGATCCAAAACCCTCCACTTATTCCAAAAGTCCATCCCTTTACTTAGAACGTGCGACTTATATCCTCGCACACACGTAACATCTTTTGCTCACTCCGGCTACACTTGAACTCCAATTCGAGTCGGTTCCAAGCTAAAATAGGTCCAAATTTTGAGCTACATTCAATAGACTGAAAAGATTATTCTTTGAGAAGATTCGGAAGGTCCAAATTTTATTTTTTTATTCTTGATTTTGTTTCAAATCTACTTCCGAGAACAACAAAATAGAAATTTGTTCTCGGGAACAAAAATTTTACCAAACACGATTATTTTCCCAAACAGCTCTCGGGAATAAAAAATCAGAATCATGCACTATTTGGATGGTTAACAAATAGATCCTAAGAAGCTTCCCAGGATCTCGTGAACATTTGAAGTGATTTGTGGCTTGCAATCTTGTTCCATTTAATTAATAATTAACTTTGATTTTAAGAAAAAAATTAGAAAATGAGGATGATAATCGTGAGAATACTAATTAACGATCCTGTTCAATTCCCCTTGTACAATTCCTCCCTCGCAACTGCTAACGTAGAAAAATTCGGCTCCTTTCATGTATGAACGTGTTGACACGAAAAAATGCCAAGTCTTTGACCATTGACTCGGACTAGAAGAGAATGAACACAATTCGACAGAAGAAAAATTGGCTGTGTTGAAAGCTTTTAGTTGGCAAATTTAGTTAGTCGACGAGGAAACTAGTTTTAACTGATAGAAAATACGATTTAAGATAATTAAGTATAGGAGTGTACTGGCGACAAGCAAGGTTGACTCTGTTACAAAAGGCCACGAGTGATGTAGCTGTTGACAGAGTGATGATGGAGTAACCATTTAAGTGTTGGAGCCAACAGTTTTGGATGTAACTTGTCATGAAGATAACTGCAAAAGGGGGAACTTAATGCAACCATCGAGTAGTGGAGTCAAGAAGTTCGTGAGAAACTGATTGTGACAATTGTAGAGAAGTGGAGGAGAGACATAACTGTCGAAGTAGTGGGGATGACACAACTGTTAATATAGTGAAGACATAGCTGTCAAAATGACAGAGTGGATTCCTTTTGTAAATAGAGATTGCTGAATTGTAAGAGTCATGTGAGGTGTGTTCTTTCCTTCTTCTTTCTTTTACTATTGTTAACTATCATCAGTAGGTACAGACACTTGTACTGTAGTTTGTAGAAGAAAATGTTGATCAATTAAAAAACACCAGCTGTTCAATTTTATTTTCCTGTTTATATTTAAATTTCCAGCACCTTTACATTATTGGACATGATTGTCTTCACTCTTAGTACTTTTAATTTTCTTGTCGTTTGTGTTGCCTATCCAAGAATTAAGAAAGGACCTTTCATGTGGCATGGTTTATATCTTTTTGCTATTCGGAAAGGATGGACTCATAAAAATACATTGTTCTTTTGCCAATTGTTTCCTATAAGTTACGGATTAGTAAGATCACTCGATTCCTGTTATTAGTTGTCTCATCTGGTGTCTCTACTTCAGTTCTTTTGTTTACTACATTCGCCCTTCCATTGCAAGTTGATCCGCTTGAGCTCCAATTCATTACTCCCCCCCCCGACAACTCCTACCACCCAAAAAAAAAAAAAAATCATTTATAAAGTCTTCTTAGACAAGAAAAATCTCCATTACTAGTACTAGCCAAAATTTGCTATGAAGCAGGGGGATAGTACTCAAAGCCTTGTTACAGAGCAAGTATAATACAATAAAGAAACCATAACGCTCACTTTAACACTATAAAGTACTACTACATGCCATGACCAAATTCATTATTCTTGCTTGAACATTAGCGCATTTGGATGCCGGTTAGAACCGTTTGTGGATCTTCCATTTGCTCGGGCGAAATTTCCCCTTCTTTTGCTTAACAAAGCCATCGCCATAAGCTTCAAACTCAGCCAATCTTCCACGGGCTTTGTTCTTTTTATAATCCCTCTCCGACACTGTTTCGACCTTCTGCTGAGGAAGATCATCCAGACAGTGGCCGAGTGGAGCCCCATTTCAGGCTCTGTAGATCGGCACCGACACTGCTTCAACCTTCTGCCGAGGAAGATTGTTCTGGTTCTGGCCAAGCAGAGCCCCCTTCCGGATTCATTAAAGGCCCGCCCATTCTTAAAGGTAATCACCGGAGGTGGTGTTCCCGCCAGGCAATCGCCTGGGAGTATTGTCGAAGCTTTGATGCATGTTTCACAGTTGAGGTGGTACAGTGAAGGAAGTTCCATTTATAGATGAAGGGTGAGATACTTCTGCTATGTTCTTGAGGTGCCATTAGTGGCATCTGATTCCGATACCATAAAGTAGAACAGCAAAGCAAGAACATGCGTGGATGGTACCCAGAAATACGGGGATAGGGAAGGCGTCTTGGAGATTGACGTTTTAAAGTTGATGATTAATTGGGTTGACATGCGTTAGAAGAAGCATCGCTTGGCTTTCAATAGTATCTTTGCGAAAACTAGGATTGAGCTATAAAGGACCCTTCGAGATGAATCGGGTGGCTTTACTTATACATTGTGTAGAGTGTCAAGATTCTGATAATAGCTTGTGATGGTACGGTTGCGACTAGTTCAAACTTCACAAGCAAAATCCCATCCTCCATATTGTAGAAGGGAGTCAGAATTGTATAAGATACATTATATGGATTGTAGCGGACCTTAAAAATAAATGATATGTATAAATCGAAGGAAATTATGACCAGATAGTAAATACTTCCATTGCTCAAAACCCACAAAGAGAATCAACTCAAACCACTAATCAAAAGTTGTATAACGCCTTGATTCCTTGAATATCATCCGCATGGAGACCTTTGGTTGTCCCAGGAGCTATGGAGGAGTACATGATGGCCCCTTCAACATCGCTGTGCCCTAGCCCAAGGAGGTGACCGATCTCGTGTAAAGCCACCGTCTCCACGTTAAAAGCGGCCGAGCCGGAGGGTGGATCAACAGCCCACCTCTCATCCGCGTCGTAGTGGAACAGCCCGACTGTCGGCGGAAACGCGTGCGCAAGAGTTCCTCCGGGGCCATCGAAGCTGTTGTGTGCACCGTCTCCATGGTCTCCTCTTGCAAACCCTATTTGTATGTTGGCATTTTCATGGTCCTCGACGTACGAGAAAGTGAAGCGTGTCACCGAGGTCCACGTGGCAAAAGCCCGGGCAACCGGGGCCGTGGCAGCCTCTGGGGTCCCTGGGAGGAAGCCATAGGTGAGATGGTAATTAGAGACCGGCCATCTAGGGCTTCCCTTCAAGAACGCATAGTGAGACACGGTGTGGAAAGATCCGATCCCACGGAGGTTCCGTCCTTTCTTTCCGAACCCCATGCGGGTGGTTCCATTAATGATGTCGGCCACCCCGCATCGTGGTCTCATCATTTTGGACATAGTCTGGGGATCCAAAATTCCTGTGACATTCAGATGATAATTGAGTTGGTACGTTTTAACAGCAAATTCTAACAGGTCGTCGAAATCGTTGTCGTCGGCATGAATTGTCGGATGACCGGATTGGTTGTAATTCAAATAACCAAATTTCTCGAGGTATCTCTTGAGCTCGCGAATGCCTCCGGTATGATCGCCCTTGTGACATCCCTGAAGGTGCTGGAGGAACTCAAAGGGCGATTTCATTTGGTCATCTGAATGTGCTGAGGCGGCGTGAAAGAGGGAAGTGAGGAGGAGCAAGTATGAGAAGGTGGAAAAGAACATAGCATCCATGGCTGAACTGATGAACGCGCACTCTTCTGGCAGAGAATAAGTAATGAATGAATGAATGTTATATGCGTTGTTGCCGTATCGAAGGAGGCCTATTTATGGGCACATGCTCCTTTTGAGGTGTAGCAGTAGCTAGGTCATAAGGTCCCGTTGAAATTGAAATGTTCGTGAATGGAAGAAACCGCAAGTACGGTACTAACAGACAACGACCGCATCGATCTTCGAGAAAAACGCGTTTAAGACTGGGAATTCGAGGAAAGAAACCCTGAGTACGGTACTAAAAACGACCTTTACTAGGTCTTTGAGAAGAAGACGTGTAAGACTGGGAACCGAAGAAGTAATATTGTTAGAACTCAATTGTTAATTTTATGTATTTCATAGAGAAAGCCTCGCAGACATTGACCTAGTCTTTGATCCCCACTTAAGAATCGCGAGCCAAACACAATGCTAAAGCATTGTGTTATATAATTCAAAAGAATCGACACGTGGATTCCTATATTGCGTGTGAAAAGCCACAAATGCTGTATATAGGTGCATTCTATTTTCATTAAATGCAAGTAGTCCCTAAACTTTCTAATATGTAATATAGTTCCCAAACTTTAGTATAATATACAATGTCATCTTTAAACTTTTAATTTGTACAATATAGTTCGTAAACTATAAGTAAATGTTCAACATAATCCTTTTAATAATATATAGAGCTTTGAACCAACATTTACACAAGATCCAGCACCACAAAACTTGCACTCATCAAGACAAAAGTCTATGCGAGTGGAAGGGAGTCGGATGTAAAAGAACTCGCAAGAGCGGCCAAAGCACGCAAAAGCCTATACAACAGGCAGAAGGACAGTCGGGAAAAGAAGGCCGCGCAGAGCCAAGAGGAAGCCACAAGGAGACCAACCTCACGAATACAACCAGCTACAAAACAAGACAGAAAGCAACCAGGAGTTTGGGTGAAAGACGGTTCTTTATAATAAGCCAGAGATTGAATTGATATCTTGATGTGATAGCCTTATTCCAGATAAAGGAAGCCCAATTAACCCTATCATTCATTCTTCTAATGATATGTCATGCCGAGGCGACTGAGAAGAGACCAGAAGGGCTCTCGCTCCAAACAAAACGATCCGGTGCTCTAGAGAGGAGAGGGAGGGGCTGGTCCCAAGATTCAATCACTGTCTTGAAAGCCTGTCCCGCCGGTGAGAAAAGGTCGGCCGCCGTGGCACACCTGGATAAACCGGAATTTAAAATCATCGGATCGGAGCAAATAAGATCTAATGGACCTCTCTAGTGCCAGTTATCAAACCAAAGGGAGACTGACTAGCCATCTCCGATCCTCCAGCGGAAATAGGGTTGGGACTCGGATCTCAGGTATAGGATTCTCTTCCAAGCCCAAGAGCAATAGGTCGGCACTCCAACTACCCAGAAACTCTTAAGGTTGAGTGGATCTATTTGCACCATAAGGACTCATTATCCATAAACAAGATCCAAATGGGCTTGAGCATGGCCGCATTGTTGCAATCTCATAATCTGCGAATACCAAGACCTCATTCCTCCTTTGGGAGGCACACGTCTTCCCACGATACTTTGGCGCCACCCTTTCCAAGGCTGCAACGGGTATGGTGAAAACACTCGCCCAATAAGCTTGGATCACATGAAGGACTGATCTTATAAGCTGCAATCTGCCAGCGAAGGATAGAAAGCATTGGGTCCAGGATTGAACCCTGGCCGTAATACGATCGATTAAGGACACACAGTCCGCCTTGCCGAGCCTTGAGGATATGATAGGAACTCCCAAATATCGCATCGGCAGCTTTCCTTCAATAAAACCAAGGGCATTCTTGATCTCATTTCGTAACTCCTCCGACCCACCTGCAAGAAATATCTCATTTTTGTTGTTATTTGGCTTCAGTCTGCTCCAAGCCGAGAAGGTATCTAGACCACCCTTTAGAAGAGAGATGGATGCCATATCCGCTCGACAAAAGAGAAGAACATCATTTGCAAAGAAAAGGTGAGAAGACTTCCATAACCAAGGTTGCGCCTCCAGAAGAACTTAAAACCAGGTTGCACCGCACACGCACTGAGGATCCCTGAGAAAACTTCCATAACCAAGGTAAAGAGATAAGGGGACATGGGATCCCTTTGATGAAGGCCATGTCCACTAGGGAAGACCATGAAGTTCCCCATTCAATGAGATAGAAAACTTGGGAGTGCGCACACATACCATAATGAGCCGTATGAGATGGTTCGAGAAACGAAAGGCACGCATAACCAATTCAAGAAAGTCCCAATCCACCGTATCATAGGCCTTCTGAAAGTCCACCTTAACAGCACATTTAGGGATATACCACTGAAGATGGAAACTAGCAAATAATTCCTGAGCAAGAAGAATATTATCCCGGATGCGTCGGCCCTTAACAAATGCATTTTGAGAAAGGCTGATAGTGTCATGAAGCATTGTGCCAACCCGATTAGCTAAGACCTTGGTGATACATTTGTAGATTGTATTGCAGCAAGCAATAGGTCTAATCATTGACCAAGGTCGCATTAGGTACTTTAGGGATCAACACAAGGATGGTGTTGTTAATCGCCTTTAACAGTCTTCCCGTGA
Source organism: Eucalyptus guilfoylei (assembly GCA_016097605.1). Classification (NCBI taxonomy): domain Eukaryota; kingdom Viridiplantae; phylum Streptophyta; class Magnoliopsida; order Myrtales; family Myrtaceae; genus Eucalyptus; species Eucalyptus guilfoylei. The sequence goes on from CM027861.1 coordinate 40,310,517, forward strand.
CGAATAAGTCATTTACTGCTTCAACAACCAAGGGCCCTACGATCTCCCAATTGCTCTTGAAGAATTCCACACCGAACCCGTCTGGCCCAAGGGATTTCCCACGGGCTAGGGAGAACAAGGTATCCTGAATTTCTCAATTTGAGAAAGGTCGCGAGAGAAGATTAATCTAATCCTCACTGAGAGGGCAACGAATAGTTTGCTGTAGGTCTAGCAAAGTAAGGCTAGATGACGGGGATGCGACGTAAATAGCTCCTAGAAGTGAGAGACGAATGTGTCCTACACAAGGCTTGGTTCGGTGACCAAGTCACCATTCCTATCAAGAACCAATAGTATCCTGTTTCTCAGTTGTCTTGTAGTGACGGAGTGGTGGAAGTACTTAGTATTCTTATCGCCTTTCTCGATCCATCTAATCTTGGATTTTTGTCTAAAGAAAGACTCCTCTTGACTCCTCAACTCCAAATAGGTCTTCCGATGATTCTTTTCTAACTCTGCCAAGAGATTGTTGGTCGGGTCCTACTATAGGTCAAGCTAGGCTAACCTAAAAGCATTCTTGGAATCGGCAACCCTCTCGGAGATGTTGGAGAAAGAATCTCTGTTCAGCTGCTTGAGCCAACTTTTTAAGGCCTTCAATCTGCTAACCAACCTATACATAGGGACCCCTTCTACCGGGGCATTCCAAACATGCGCTACAATGTCAGGAAAGGACGGGTGCTCCATCCAGAAATCAAAGAATTTGAAAGGTTTTCTTCGAAGAACTGGTTGAGTCACCTTAACCACCATAGGAGAATGGTCAGAAATTCCGAGGGTCAGAAATGTCACTTCCGAATAAGAGAACTGTAAGCTCCATCTAGCATTCACTAAGACCCAATCAATTTTCATCGCCTTATGGTTAGCCCCGGATGACGTGGACCAAGTAAACTGAAGTTCAACATACCTCAAATCCTCTAATTCCGCCTGAAACAAACACTGATTGAATTCATTGAAATAGGGAATCCAGGCTACATGGCCCCCAATCCTATCAGACGGGTCTCTAATGGCATTAAAGTCCCCAGCCACCATCCAAGCCAAGTCCTGGATGCAAGAACTCATCTTAATCAGGTCCGCCCATAAAGGCCTCCGAGATATGAACGAATATTCAGCATAAATCACCGAAGTGCAGCAGCATAACCCCGATGTTAGGAGTGTCACTCTACCGTGGATTGTCTGATCGTTGGAAGAGATTACTTCAAAATTAACCAGCGAAGGGTCCCAACCAACCCAAATCATGCCCCTTGGAGAAGAATCATAATTGGCAATCCATTTCCATCCCGACAACAGCCCATCAGACATGGAACGAAAAAGATACTCCGGCACTTTGGTCTCCAATAAGCCGACCATACGAAGGCCGTTAGAATGAGCGAAGTTCCGAACCTCAGCTCTCCTCAACGGGTCCATGAGACCCCTAATATTCCAGAACCCGAAATACATACATACATACATATATATATATATAAACAAAACAAGACTACACTATGAGAGGCGAAGGAGGCAAGAAAGCCTATCTTTACTTGTGAGGCTTCCGGCGAGGATTTGCCTTTGCTTCAGGGATCACCACCGGGCCCAAATCCGGGGCTAAAGCAATCAATCTATCCTGGATGGTCTCCACCTTCGTCGAGGCAGCTCTTGGGGACGGGAGTGACGAACTAGGAGATACAATGTCATCCTCATCCGAGGAGGCAAATGTGACAGCTACTTCCGACTCCCCACCGTGGTCAAGGCTTATGGATGGGCCTTGATCAGGCCGGGAATCAGTAGCGAGCGGGATAACCACCTTCGGGGGAGCGCTTGATCCCCTTTGCGTCTTCCTAGCAACCCCGGTTGGCAAGGTTTTTTCCGTAAAAAGTGCTTTGAGTGGACGGTTCAGTTCTTCATCACCAACAGTGGTCGTGCGGGAGGATTATCCATTCTTAGAGGACAAGTTCTTCTTTTTCTTTACCTTCACCTGTCTCCAAGGTTGTTTCGAAACAGCCTGTGTTTCTGCAATCACCAAATCAACAGGGGCTGAGGGGTCGTGCGCACTCAAGGCCTATTGTGGAGCCGATGGACCAGGGATGAGGGCCAAGATAGGGGCCGAGAGAGCAGGCGCGATCAAGGTTTGTTGCGGAGCTGATGCTTCAGCAACCGGATTTGGGTTGGGGTCCTGCTGTGGAACCGAGACTTCAGCAATCGGAGGAGCAGGAACGTCCATCGGCTACCTTGGAGCTCTTCCGGCGGGGTTGTGCACACGAGGAGGGGCTCGACAATTGTGGCCAAATGTTCCACAGTCCAGGCATTTAGCCGACATCCATTCATATTCGATGGTTATCGACCGAGTAATCCCCTTCAACACCACTTCAGCGATCTTGCATCTCAGTTGATTAGTCTTGATCTCCACACATATTCTAGCAAACGAGACTCTTTTCATTTGGTCCGTTCGTTGGTCCACATAAAGTGGTTTGCCCACCGCACTAACGATAGCACTCATCGCTAGCACCGTCCAACAATCAAATGGTAAATTCTTCGAGCGAATCCAAATCGGAATAGAGGAGTGGTTCTCCTTCTTGAGATCCATAAGTGGCTGCCACTGGCTAAGAATGAGAGGCACTCCAGCAACCGTGATTGGTTCGTCTTCTAGAATCCTTCTTCGAAACACCGGATTCGGAATGTGAACGAAGATGAAGCCTTGATCATTGGCGAGGACTTCCACAAGTTTGGAACCCCAAGCTTTTCTCAGAGAGCGGTCCAAGAGGCCAAATGGAAGTTTTCTCCTCCCTACCAAGTATCCCACTAAACATTGATGCCACTTCGGGTCCACTGCCTCAAGAACTTCATCCGCCAAATTAATCACAGCTTTGCCATCTACGAACATCGAAGGAATGTAGGACAATTCCGAGCCTTTGACAGCAAGGCTGGCTACATTTGCCCATGAACGATTCGGGGCACTCTACTGTCCAGTTGGACAAGTAGCAGGTCGCTTGGAAGCAGACCGATTGCGACTCTGACCTCTTAACCGGTGTGGGTGAGCAGGAAGCTCCTGCAGGGCTTGCTATTTGTTTTTCAATATTGCATGGTCGGACGGGGAAATCAAGACCATGCCAGGCTGCTTCAAAGGTGCACCATCAGTAGGAGAGGGGTTCGGATGCCCCTTTGAGGTTCCAGCCGCAATTTGGCCTTCTCGGGTGCTGTCTCCAGTCTCCACAGCAGTTGAAGGCATTTTCACAAACACTTGGTCTACACACCTATCACAGCCAACGAACACACCATCGAATGAAGAGGACTTACCCGGACTAGCTTCCTCACCACAACTTAGGAATGCAGGAGGCTACTCAGCCCAGTACACACAGCAGATCTTCCATAGAAGCGAAACCAGAAGAAACCGCAATGTCGCACACAGCAGCAGAGTCGAGAAACGGGAGTTGAGGAAGTTGGTCACCTGGGATGTTGCAGGAACGACTTAGAAGGCCTATATGACCTCAGCCTCTGAAGATGAGGCCAAACCACCGATCGGAACTCCTTCAACCTGCAATAGCCATTCCCGTCGCTCAACCTGCTCGCATGCCTGGAAACGTGTGGATCTTGAAATCTAAACCAGCCCAGAGGAAATCGTTTGGAGGGAATGAAAATGGTGATAAGAGGAGACTTGCTTTCGAAAATCAGTCCAAACCAACCATTGTAGCTCCCAGAAATCGAAGAACATAAGAAGAAAACCAGTTCTGCAGTAGGGAAAAATGACCAGCCCTTGGGCTGAGGAAATCTCTTGATGTAGACCAGCTCTCGCAAAATCCTTCAATGGAGATGTAGAGGAGTGTAAGAGGAATCTTCCCTCCAAAAATCAGCCCATTTCGATGGCTAGAACCCCGGGAATCAGCATCACATCGGACTAATGAACAGTAATTCGGGAAACCAGCAAAGAGGAAGCCCGTGAACAGTACCCGCGTACCCTCCCTTTTTTCAACATAATCCTTTTGTTTGCATGATTTTCATAGAATTTAGGACTAAATTGAATATTTATCAATAATTTAATGACAACGTCAACTAACTAAAAGCTTAAGGATGATATTACACATTAGACCAAAATTCAAAGACTACATCGAACAAATTAAAAATTCAAAGATGACATTAAACATTTAATCAATTTACAAGAATCATTTATGTAATCATCCCTTCCATTAAAGATGTGGTGTACTGCCGATGATAGTGCAAATCAATCTATAAGAAAATTTGCGTTTTTAGTGGGACCCTCTATGAATTCTTTTTTTTTTTTTTTGTTAAAATTTCATTCCTTCATGACGTCCGCCGGGAACCCTCTATGAATTCTATATCTCCTTTTTTTTTTGGGTCAAGGGAAGTTTTATTAAACCAAAACGGTCTTAAACATTCAAGCTTACAATAGGACCATCAAGACAAAGCAAGTCCCACAGTGGCTAAGGGGATGTGCTACCCAATTAGGAAGTAAAGGTTTGAGTTTTTAAGTTTAGCAACCCAATCCTTTACTCGGTTACTCTCTACTACAATATACAATCGTCGGATTAATAAAAAGGCCCATTAAGTCACGGGCTCCTGAGATAAGCACATTGACTTCCCAAGGCAAGTGATCTGCTGCGCTCTTCACTAGATCAACTGACGCCAAGCAATCTGACTCCAGTTGCAGCTGTTCTTAACTTCTAGACATGAGGAGAGAGAGGGCTTCTGGCAAAGCAACGGTTTTCGCCTGTAGAGTTGAAGACGCCGATACTATTTTGGCTGCTCCGTCCAAGAGATTCCCCAACTCATCACGAACAACGCAAGCTATGGCTCTAGTGGTCTTTCATTCCTCATACAATCCATCACAATTCACCTTTAAAGTTCGCCCCTTTGGTGGAATCCAACTTAGAGATAAGTTCGTCTTCTCTACTTGACTCATCGATTGCTCATGGTTCCATCGTCTCCAATTGTTGAGCATATTGTGTGTTGATTCCACTAGAAAAATTGGATTTGGATGCTGGTTGCGAAAAACAAAATCACATCTTGCCTTCCAGATAAATCACAAGACACTTGCAACCATCTTAAAGGAAGGTAAATGTGTAGTTCTCACTCTAAATTGCTATGTCCAAACATCAATTTTTGACAGCACTTGCCTTAAGATTATAATTTGTAATGTACGGTAACTCCATATCCGTGAAGTCCAGGAACATAGCAAGTATAGGTGCTCCACCGTCTCAGCTTCTTGTTTACAGAATGGACATGTGGGTCTTCTGAATTAGTTTTCTCTAGTAGGTATGGCATTCTGACAAATACTCCATGTGAATATTCTGACTTTGGGAGGGGTTTTCATGTGCCAAATTTTGTTCCAAAGCTCACGAGGTGGCTGAGTAGATGTTGATGCTTGCTTTTTTGTGTTGTGAATGGTGGCTGTTCTGTCCATATTATACACACTCTTCACTATGAACCGGCATGTTTCTGCACCAATCCATACTAACTCGTCTTGTGTGCTCTAGCTTCTCAGTAGGATTGTTAATATTTCGTTAACAATTTGGACATCAAACAGACAGTGAAAGGTCTATTCGTCCCATCAAATCTCTTCTTTCAAAATCAAATCTGCAACTTTTGCTAGTTCTCCACAATTTGCTGCCCCCCAATGATTCCTCTTTTGAGCCTATCTTCTTGAATACTCATATTTTCACCTGTTCTTACTAACCACATCACTGAATGCGAAAATAGTTTCACGACCCATTAAAATGTTTTGCCAATCCCATGAGGGTCGTGAGCCTTTCCTTGCATTTCAAAAGGAACATTGAGGGAAATAAATTTCTTTCAAGATCTGGCATCATAAAGATGATGAATTTTGAGCTAACCTCCAAACTTGTTTCCCTAGTAAGGCTTTGTTAAAGGAGATCGAATCTCATAATCCCATTTGTCCTGAATATTTCCTCATTTTTAACACATCCCACTTCTTCCAGTGTTGTCCATCTTCTGATTCACTATTCCTCCACCAAAAAGTAGCAACTTTATCCTCAAAGGTTTGGCGCGATAAAATAGGAACTTTAAAAATAGATATAGCATATTGTGGCAAGCTTGTACCACAACCTTAATTAATATTTCATTCCCCGCTTTTGACAACAAGTTCTCCTTTCACCCCTCGAGCTTTGTATTAACTTTGGCTAGAATCCAAGCAAACATATGCATTTTAGAAACTCCCCAATTGGACAGGATCCTTGTAAAAGAACTGAGGAATTTTGGAATGAGAATTCTGTCATTCATTGCCATAGAAACGCAACATATATACAAGAAGATACAGTTATCAAACAATCTCCTAATTAGGCTAAACTACCAAAAATACAAGGACAACACAATAAAAAAAATATGTACGCAAAACTTCCTAAGTAAACGGCCTAAATAAAAGGCCTAAATAAAACATATCACAGCTGCCTTTCCAATATATTTGCCTTTCCAATACCCCCCTCAAGTTGGAGCATGGAGATCTCAAATGCCCAACTTGCGAAGAAGAAAGTTAAATTGATCCTTTCCCAACGCCTTCACGAAGATATCAGCTAGCTGCATTGAACTACGTACGTAATATGTTTTAATGTTACCATTAAGTATCTCATTACAAATAAAATGACAATCCACTTCAATATGCTTGGTACGCTCATGATAAACAGGATTGGCGGCTATATGTAAAGCTGCCCGACTGTTGCAATACAGCTACATAGGTTGAGAATGTTCCACACCAAAAGAATCCAATAATCCTTTCAACCACTTAAGTTCACAAACTGTAGTACTCATAGACCTGTATTCAACTGCAGCGGATGAGCGAGACACTGTCTGTTGCTTCTTAGTCTTCCACGAGATAGGTGATTCTCCCAAAAGAACAAAGTAACCAGTCAAAGATCGTCTCGTCAAAGGACAACTAGCCCAATCAGAATCGCAGTAAGCAGACAATTTGAGGTCACAATTGGCACGCAACATAATACCTTGACCTGGGTTTCCTTTCAAATAACGCAGAACTCTCACAGCTGCCTCCTAATGAGCTTTCTTTGGCCGCTGCATGAACTGTGCAAGAATGTGTGCACAGTAAGACAATTCAGATCGAGTTATTGTTAAATAAATAAGCCGACCCACCAGGCGCCTATACTGAGCAGGGTTGTCTACATCATCACTCTCAGTAAGGGCCAACTTGTGATTTTGTTCAAGAGGAGTTTTAGCCGGCTTGGAACCCAGCAATCCGACCTCAGAAATCATATCCAATGCATACTTACGTTGACACAAGAAAATACCATCTGAGTTTCTCGCCACTTCAATCCCCAAGAAAAATTTCAGCTTCCCCAAGTCTTTCATATGAAAACAACGACTTAAATAGTTCTTGAACTTTTGCACAGCGGAAATATGATTACCGGAGATAATGAGATCATCAACATAAATAAGCACATTCAATTGAGTAGTCCCAACTCGAAAAGTGAACAAGGAGTAATCTGAATATGATTGCTGAAATCCATAAGCTTTCAAAGATGCTGCCAATTTCGCAAACCAACATCTAGGTGCTTGCCGCAATCCATATAGAGATTTCCGAAGTCTACATACCTTCCCTAACGATTGAGAGGCAAATCCAGGCGGCATCTTCATGTAAACTTCTTCCTCTAAATCGCCATGTAAGAAAGCATTTTGAACGTCCATCTGATGAAGTTCCCAATTCTTTGCAGCCACAACGGCAAGAAAGGTGCGTACAGTGCACATTTTTGCCGTAGGAGCAAAAGTCTCCTGATAATCTATGCCTTCAACTTGTTTATTTCCTAGTATCACCAACCGCGCCTTGTATCGTTCAACACTTCCATCAGAATTGTACTTAATTTTATACACCCACTTGCTCCCAATTGCTTTCTTCCCAAGCGGCAAATTTTCGACTGTCCATGTGCCATTATCTTCTAAAGCCTGTATTTCCTTACTCATGGCCTCTCTCCACCGTTCATCTTTAATTGCTTTCGCATAAGAGTTTGGTTCATGTCCTGCAGTAATTGCTGCCAAGAAACACCGGTGTTGCGCATAATTTTTTTATAACTCACATAACGTGCTATAGAATAAGGCATACTTGAGGAATCAAATTAGGCAGATGAGCATGTCGAGGGGCTTATTTTGATGGCGTTTGTCACATAATCTTTCAAACGAATAGATAGTTGCTTGACCCTTTGTCCCTTGCCTAGCTGCTCTTCGACAACTTCACTTCTTTTCACATCCTCATTGTTTGTGTGGATCAATTCCTCTATTTCATGATTCACCTCATTTTCTCTATCTACACTTTCAGCATGCTCCTCTCTCAAGTCACTTTTTAAATCATCAACTTCATCACCCAACTCCATAACTCTATTTTTAATGAGTTCATCACTTACTATTTTCTCATCAGCATATGGAAATTCTGTTTCAGCAAACACTACATCTCTTGAAACAAAGTATTCACCAGCTTCTAAATCATACAATCTCCACCCCTTCTTTCCTAACGGATAACCAACAAAAACACATCGATGACTTCTTCTAGCAAATTTATCTTTATCTCGATTCTGATTATGCGCATAGCACAAACAACCAAAAATCCGAATATGTTTGTAAGAAGGAGGTTGGCCAAAAATAATCTCATATGGGGTTTTACCATCCAATAATATAGATGGAGTTCTGTTAATCAAATACCCAACTGCGAGTACACATTCTCCCCAAAATTCTATGGGTAAATTTGCTTGGAAACGCAAAGCTCTTGCAACATTAAGGATATGGCGATGCTTTCTTTCCACTCGGCCATTTTGTTGAGGTGTTCCAACACAAGAAGTCTGATGCAATATCCCATGTTCATCAAAATATTCTTTCAAACACAAAAATTCACTTCCGTTATCACTTTTGACGATTTTCACATTTCTCTCGAATTGGCATCTAACCATCGCAATAAACTTCCTAAGAACACAAGCCACTTCATTTTTTCCATTCAACAAATATATCCACACAGCACAATAGTAATCATCAACAATTGTCAAGAAATAAATTGCTCCACATGAAGCTGGCACTTTATAAGGTCCCCACAAATCACAATGTATTAATTAAAAACAATCTTTAGCTTTATTGTCACTAGAAAAGAAGATCTCTCTTGTTTATTTTGCTCTAAAACAAACCTCACAAGTTTTATTGGTTTTCCTAACCATTTTGCCAACTTCTGGAATTAACTCCACCACCTTAGAAGAAGGATGACCCATTCTTTTATGCCAAAGCTCAAAGGATTCCATATCAGCCACCGTGCAAGCATGTACTGAAGTCACTCCCTTGAGAAAGTAAAGCCCCTCGCATTGCTCACCCGCTCCAATCAGGTTCCTCGAATTTAGGTCCTGTATAGCACATATTTTGTTAGTGAGTTGAATAACCAAATTTGAATCATTTAGAAGTTGTGATACATAAATCAGATTGCATTTCAAATTGGGCACAAAAAGAACTCGTCGCAATTTCAAGTCTCCTCCAAGAAACACAGTTCCTTCTTTCATTGCCATGGTCTTTTCTCCATCAGGTAACTCGACTGAGCATGGCACAATGTCATGCAATTCTCTCAAAAATGCCAACGTTCTTGTCATATGGTGGGAAGCTCATGTGTCAATAATCCAAGGAAAAATACTCTGTTTACCTGTCAGCCTCTCATGGGCACCATTCTGATGAGAACTTAACATTCCCAATAAAGTTTGCCACTGCTCATCATTCAATCCACTAAGACCCTTTCAATCTGAATCCGTCACAACTCCTCGCCCACCATCAACTCTAGTTGCCTGTGAGACGTTGGCACGAGCACCACCTCCCTTGTTACGTCCACCTCTATTATTACGCTTTTGACCACTACCTTGTCCAACAGAGGTTCCACGTGGTCTATTACTCCACCATTATGGATATCCTATTAGTTGGAAACAACTTTCAGCATCATGTCCCTCTCGGTTGCAATTAGAACAAAACGGGATTTTATCTTTATCCCCCCTTGAATTTTGACCACCTGCTCGGATTGCAAAACTCATGGGATTGCCTCTTTCATCCTTGGTTCGTGTCATAGTTCGCACTCGCTCTTGATGAACAACCATAGCATAGACACGATTTAGATTAGGCAAAGGTTCAATGCTCAAAATATTAGCGCGCACTGTTCCATATCCTTCTTCATCTAAGCCCATCAAAAACTGATGAACTCTCTCTTCTTCACACTTTCTTTCCAATTCAATGGTTAAATTGCATCTGAACCTATACAAACACACACTGGTATATGATCATAGTTATTTATTTCATCCCACAAGCTTTTGTGTTTACCGAAATAGGACACGATGGGTTGACCATCCTGCCTACAATTGGCCAAATCCGATCTCAATTGCTGCATCCGTGGACCATTCCCCATTGAGAATCTCTATTTGATATCCTTCCACAGATATTTCACATTCTCCATGTGAGAGATAGTCGAGCGAAGTGTCTGTTCAATGGTATTAAACACCCAAGAAACCAACGTGGAATTAACCGTCCACCAATCTTCAAGTTCCAGCAAATCATCTGCTGGTTGCTTGACAGATCCATCAATAAAACCATATTTCTTCTTGGCTCGTAATGCAATCCGCATAGCTCACGCCCATTCTTCATAATTCTCGCCCTTCAACTGAACTTGGGTAATCAAGTTACCCGGATTGTCATTCGAATTCAATGTGTAAGGGCTAGAGGTTTTTTTGTCTGTTTGAGAACTCTCCTCACCTTTTTTTCCATCAGCCATGGCTGTGATACCATGTAAAAGAATTGAGGAATTTTGGAATGAGAATTCTGTCATTCATTGCCACAGAAACGCAACATATATACAAGAATATACCGCTATCAAACAATCTCCTAATTAGGCTAAACTACCAAAAATACAAGGACAACACAATAAAAAAAATATGTACACAAAACTTCCTAAGTAAACGGCCTAAATAAAAGGCCTAAATAAAAACATATCACAGCTGCTACATATCACAGCTGCCTTTCCAATATATTTGCCTTTCCAATAATCCCCAAGTACTTCCTTTCTTTTCTACTTCAGGCACTCTCAACTCATTGCCCATAATTCTTCTCAAATTCTGTGGACAGCCCACACTAAAAGAAATACTAAACTTGTTTAAGTTAATTGCTTGCACAGAAGCATAGCAATATTAATTCAGAATCGAAGCTAAGTTCTGGCACTTTTTCACCTTTCCATCCAAGTAGAAAATCGAGTCGTTAGCAAATAAGAGGTGTAAAAGAACAGGACAATACTTGTTAAGTTTGATCCCTCTGATTGTGAAAGACCACCCGGTTCCTGTACTTAGATGCTTCATCCAGTGTCTCTACTTCAATTCTTTAGTTTACTATATTCGCTATTCCCTTGCAGGTCGATCCGTTTAAGCTCCAATATATAACTTCCCCCGAGTTTGTAGGAAGTTTAATTTTGATGAATCAGACGTTCGTCTTTCCTCAGAACATAAATTCATATATGTAGTGTGTGTACCTAGACATGAAAGTCTCCTTTTGCTATCAAGCAGAGGGACAGTACCCAAAGCCTTGTTACGGAGCAACTATAAACTACTGTATAAGAAACTATAACACTCACTTGAACACTGTAAAGTACTACTACATGCCATGACCAAATTTATTCCTGCATGAACAACACTAGTGCATTTGGATGCCGGTTAGAACTGTCTGAAGGTCTTCCATTTTCTCAGCTGAAGCTTTGCCGGCTTTTGCCCAGCAGAGCCATCAGCATTAGCTTCTAACTCAGCAGATCCTCCACGGCCTTCATTCTTTTTACGGTCCCGCTCCGACACTGCCTCGACCTTCTGCCCAGGAAGATCATTCTGGTACTGGCCGAGCAGAGCCCCGTTTTGGACTTCGTTGGAGGCCGGCTCATTCTTGAAGGCTCTGTACACGTTCGGGTATTGAGATATATCGGGATTTGACGCTAAGCGTCTTTGACATTCTCGAGATGTGTTCGAGGTAATCATCGGAGGTGGTGTTCCAGCCAGGGATGGAACTGGGAGTATTTCCTAAGCTTCGACGCATGTTTTCGCCTTTGCAGTGGTATAGCGAAGGAAGTTCCATTTATACATGAAGGGGTGAGATGCTTGTGCTATGTTCTTGAAGCGACATCGATGGCATCTGATTCCCTTATCTCTATTTGAACCACAGACCAAGAACATGTGCGGATCGTACCCAGATAGAGGGCGGCATCAAAGCCTCATAGACTTGATGCTTAATCGTGTCGTAACACGTTAGATATTTTCTTTTTTCTCTCTTCCTTTATTTTCTTTTGTTGCTAGAAAATGCATCACTTGGTTTTAATATCTTTTTAATAGTATCAGAAATATATTTAAGAGATTATAGGAGATTCAGCATAGCTCCCCAATGATTTTGTAAAGCTTATAGATAGATCTATGTACTCTTCATTTGATGGCATTTGATTCCCTTTATCTCTATTTGAACCACAGATCAAGAACATGTGTGGATTTGATAATAAACAGAATATTACTCTCTCTTTCTTTATTTTTTTTTTTTCTTGGTTTTTTCATCACAATTCTCTAATGATTTTTCAATATCTATGTACTCTTCATTTGATATGATAGTCATCACAATTCTCAATTTCAATTATATCAATAGATTAATTTTAATAGAAAGTCAAGAAAAAAGATATGAATAATCGAAAGAAATTATGACCAAACAGTAAATATTCCCCCTGCTCAAAACCCACAAGAGTTTCAATTTAATCCACTAATCGTGGCGTCGTAGCGGAACGGCACGTGGTAGTAATTTAGATAAGGGAATCAGATCCCATCAAGCATCTCGCCTGCGTCGCAGCGGAATGGCCTGCCAGTTGGCGGGAAATCACGGGCAATGGTTCATCCGGGCCCATTGAAGCTGTTCTCCATGCCATAGGTGAGATGGTAATTAAAAGCCGGCCATCTAGCGATTCCCTACAATTATCAATGAGGGCATGATTAGAATAAAAAATAGATCATTAAATCCCACAATAGCATATCAAAAATGATAAAGGCCCACATGTCCCGGGCTTTTAGCATTGCCAATACTAGCATTTTCCTAAAGTGGTACATAAAAAATTCACGAAACGCCTTAACTTTTTTCTTAAATTGTTCCAAACGAATTCTTAGTAATTTTTCAAATTTGCCTTTTTCCTTATTCAAGCAAGAGCCCTGGAGGGGGTTGGGAGTTCTTCATGTTGTGTTAGAAAGTTTCTCACCATTGCAAATCCGATCGTTTGGAGGATTAATGATGTCTTGAAAGACTAATTAAGACAACATGCCATCCGAAAAACAAGGGACTGATTCCAGAGGTTGAGGTAACATCAGCCCAAGCATTAGCCTATCCTATCGTTTTCAACTTACTATGTTCTTGACTTCTTAATTGGGAATTTAAAAAAAAGAAAACAATCCTTATATATGTACGCCACATTTCTGAAAATTGCAAAATAATTCCTATTTGTAAGAATAATTATGATGAGTTAATGATTTGTTATCTTGACTACACTAAAACTTAAGATTTGGTGCTGTGAGATTGGCCATTTAGTGTTTCCCTCAAAGAACTTGTAGTGGGACACCGCATGGAAGGAGCCGAGACCACGGAGGTTCCAGCCTTTCTTGTCGGGCTGCATCCGAGTGGTCCCGTTGACGATATTCGGCACGCCGCACCGCAGCGTCATCATTTCCGAAATCATTTGGGGATCTAAGGTTCCAATGGCGCTTAGATAATAATTGAGGTGATAAACCTTGATGGCATGCTCTGGCAAATCGTCAAAGTCGTCATCACTAGTATGGACGGGTTGGTTAGATTGGTCGTAATTCAAGTGGCGTTTAGATGATGATTGAGATGATACATCTTGACGGCGTGCTCTGGCAAATCAATCGTCATCACCAGTGTGGATCGGATGGTCAAATTAGTTGTGGTTCAAGTAGCCAAATTTCTCGAGGTATCACTTGAGTTCACGGATGACTTGGGGGTGGTTGTCCTTGTGGCAAGAAAATTACTAAAACAATCATAAACCTATTGCAATTTTTCTAATTTAGTCATAATTTTTTTGAGTCAATTTAGTCCTACACTTTTTGCATTTGTGCTAATTCAGTTCATCCAGTCATATGTGTAACCGGTCGTTTGGCCAACGTTAACGTGAAATTTTTTAAATTTTTTAAATTTTGATTGTTTTTATCTTTTTCTTTCTTTTTTTTAACTTTCCTTCTTCCTCTAGTGGTGAGGTCGACCTTGTCAGACACTAGTGAGACTCGCCCTTGCCGGCACTGGTGAGGGCAAGCCTTGACTTCACTGGGGAGGTGTTGCCCTTGCCATTGCTGGGTGAGGGTGAGCTCAACCTTGCCCAGCAATGGTGAGGGCAGGGTGGCCAAGGCTCACCCTTGCTAATGGCCGGTGAGGGGAGCCTTATCAGTGGCCGATGATAGGGGTGAGCATCGGTCCAAGGTCAACCCTGCCAGTCCTGGTTCGATTTCCAAGGAGATTGGGTCGGTCCTTAGTCCTAGAATTTTTGGACCAACACTATGTGGGTTGGTCCTCGGTCCTGAGAGTTCTGGGTCGGTCAAACCCTGATTATATATATATACATATATTACTTATAATTTTTTTTATAGAGAAAATCTTAAAATAAACGGCGTCAACAATATTAAACGGCTCTTTAGTGAGGAGTTCAATTAGTTTTACATTGTTATTTGATAACTTATATTTTTAATGCTTTTTACGGTGTCAATAATCATAATTTATGAATGAGGAAAATGTTTTTGTGAGGAATTCTCACGGCGTCCAAAAAGGCATAAATAGTTCCTTATGGCATCATCATCTAGTATTGGTTCTCTTATGTCTTATTTGTCATCTTAGTCTTTAATTTGCCAAAATCAAAAGAAACAACTTCTCCGTTCACCACTCGATACTCACCTCGCTCGCTTTGGGTCACTCGTGCCACTCACCGCTCGATGCTCGCTTGGCTTGTTGCTTCCCGCTTGACATTCGATGCTCATTCTATTTTATGCTCACCTCACTTAACCCTCACCTCTTGCCTTTCTTAGCTGACCTCGCTCATCATCGAACCCATTGGGTTGATAAGGTTCTCGGTTGCCCTTTTAAGGAGTACAAAAAATGAAATAAAAAATTATTGGTTAGTCTTGGATTGACCTTGAAACCGGATTGAACACATTGGGTCAATTTTCGGTCCTCAATCACTTTTTTAAGGAGTACAAAAAATGAAATAAAAATTATTGGTTGGTCTTGTGTTGACCTTGAAACTAGACCAAACTTATTAGGTTAGTCCAGTCCTCAATCGCTTTTTTAAGGAGTATAAAAAATAAAATAAAAAATTATTGATTGGTCCTAGGTTGACTTTGGAACCGAACCGAACCCATTGGGTCGGTCCGGTTCTTGGTCCCAAGCTCAATAGGGTCGGTTCTCGGTCCCAAAAATTGAGGACCAGATCAGACGGGTCGGTTCTAGGGGTAGGGCGGACGGTCCAACCTGGACCATGCTCACCCCTAGCCGATGAGGCCTAGCCTTTCGGCCAAGTAAAAGAAAAAAATAAAAAATATATATATCAAAAAATTGTCATGTCGGCGTTGGCTAGAAGGCTGGCGCCAACTAGCGTCCATGTTAGCGTCGGGGCTAAATTTGACCAAATGGACTAAATTGACATAAATGCAAAAATTTTAAGATTGAATTGGTAAAAAAAAAAAAAAGGTTTATGACTGAATTGGATAAATTGTAATAATTTTGGGAATTTTTTGATAATTTCCCCCTTATAGCATGCCTTAACGTGCTTGAGGAAATCAAAGGCTGATTTGGCTTGGACATGTGAACGTGCTAAAACGGCATGGATGTGAAAATAAGGAAGAGCAAGTAGGAGAAGGTGGAATTGGGTTTGTTAGTGGCCATGGCCAATTGACGAACACACTATTCTCAGCTAGAGAAAGTAATTTGATGAATGTTGTTTCTGTAGTTGCATATTTCTCAAGTGCGTCCACTTAATACATGAGAGGGTCGAAAAGATGAAAAAATACAACGCGACAACGACCACAATAAATAGGTCATCAAAGCAGACGTGGGTAACACGTTCTTCAGACCACAAGGACCGGGAAGTGGAGAATTTTTTTTTATTAGGCTCGTTCGTAGTTGTGGTGCGTATACCTTCGTAAGACTTGGAAAAATTGACCTAATTATGAGTTGAAATCAAGCGATGTGTGAAGGAGAAGTTGTGGGTAGTTCCAGAAGACGTGGGTAACGCGTTCTTAGAAGATTTCTTAAGACATACATGATAGGACATCAGTGGGATATAATTGGCGGAAAAAGAAAATGCGTTGTTCTCATCATTAGTTTAAAAGTGTAATGGACCACGTTAAGCAAAATGGCAGACGCGTGGACCTCAAACGATCAAATCGAAAAATAAATGATGAAATTAAACCTAGCGTGAAGGAGATACGAGATTTGACCGGGCGTGCCTACTCTCACAGGAAGAGACTAAGGAAGAGAATGTTCGACTATAATCAAGATTAAGACAATGCAATTCCTAGAATTATACCCTTAATCAAAATGTTTCCCGACCCAAATTACACCTCAATATCTCAACAACGATCAACTTTAGATAAGAAATCCACAAGTGTTTCTCAAACACTCTCTCTCCTCGGCACTTCCTAGATCTTTCTCTCGAGTTAGGCTTGTCGTACTGATTAATAAATTTGGTTGAAAACACTTATTTAAAATCAATCCCTTGCGCCTTCGGGCGTCGACCTAAAGAGGCACGGACGTTGAATTTCGATAAAGTTGCGGCCCCTATTGCACGTCTGGAAAGAGATGTGGCTGGACATCTGAAGTCCAATGATGCTTCGAGGATCGTCCTGGTGGTCGGACGTCCGAAAAGCAATTTCAGACCTAGGGTAGTCGATCCAAAATCCTCCACTTCTTCGAAAAGTCCGTCCCTTTACTTAGAACGTGCGACTTACATCCTCGCACACACGTAACATCTTTTGCTCACTCCGGGTGCCCTTGAACTCCAATTCGTGTCGGTTCCAAGCTAAGCTAGGTCCAAATTTTGAGCCACATTCAATAGACTGAAAAGATTATTCTTTAAAATGACCCGGAAGAGAGTAAATTTACGATAAAGAATTAAAGAACAAAAGATAAGTGGACGTGAGTTTTTTGTTTGTGTGGAATAAAAGCGAATTTATATTATTGCATACGACACACATGCCCTCCGTTCTTTGTGAATGCTTAACGTATATATGCTTATTTAACTCGTAGTCGGTTATTTTCACTCAAAATACACATTTTGAAATAAGATAGAAATACGAGAGAGACAAAGTCTGGTTGTATTGTTATGGCCAAATTTGGGTATAGACACAAAATGAATGTTCATACACTAGTATAAATAGAGTCTAGACACCGAATGAATGTTCAACGGTGAACTTTTCTTGTAGTCCAATTCGAACGATCCAAGAGCAGAAAAAGTGTTGATGTAAATTTGTCATGAAAGCAAGATGTGAACATTTGACATTAAGCTTTTACTAGTGAACTTGAAGACAAATGAGTATAGACACCGAATGAATGTTCAACGGTGAACTTTTCTTTTAGTCCAATTCGAACGACCCAAGAGCAGAAAAAGTATTGATGTAAATTTGTCATGAAAGCAAGATGTGAACATTTGACATTAAGCTTTTACTAGTGAACTTGAAGACAAATGAGTATAGACACCGAATGAATGTTCAACGGTGAACTTTTCTTTTAGTCCAATTCGAACGACCCAAGAGCAGAAAAAGTGTTTATGTAAATTTGTCATGAAAGCAAGATGTGAACATTTGACATTAAGCTTTTACTAGTGAACTTGAAGACAAATGAGTATAGACACCGAATGAATGTTCAACGGTTAACTTTTCTTTTAGTCCAATTCGAATGACCCAAGAGCAGAGAAAGTGTTGATGTAAATTTGTCATGAAAGCAAGATGTGAACATTTGACATTAAGCTTTTACTAGTGGACTTGAAGACAAATGTCCAGATGTAATGACTGACGAAATTATGATTAATTATCGAGTTTACAACCTCGTAATGGCCTACACAACACGCGTGACTTAGCCAAGTCAATTATCTTAGTAACGTTCAGCCTAAACATCCTTCACTTTAATATGCTCTAGTGAAAGATTGCATCTATGCGGTAACGTAATCAAACGCCGTACAAGATTTAAATTCCCTGAACACCATCGCCATGCAAGCCCCTGCTAACTCCAGGACTTATCGTGGGATACATTATGGCCCCCGCCACTGAGCTATGCCCTAACCCAGGAAGGTGGCCGATCTCATGCAAAGCCACAGTCTCCATGTCGTAGGAACCGCGGACTGGACCCACGGACCACGGCTCGTCCGCATCGTAGTGGAACATACCGATGGTCGGTTGAAACGTGTGGGCTATGACTCCATTGGGGCCATCGAATGGGGCGCTGTCGCCATGGTCCCTCCTCGCGAACGCGATCTTGATGTTTGTGGACCCATAGTTTTGTGATTGGGAGAGCGTGAAGTGCGTTGCCGAGGCCCACGTCTTGAAAGCCCACGAGACGGGGCCCACCACGCCATCCCGAGTCCCGGGATAGAAGGCATAGGTGAGGTGGTACTTTGAGGATGGTCATTTGGGACTCCCATTGAAGAAAGTGAAGTAGCCGACGGTGTGAAATCTATTTGAGCCGTGGTGGGTCTCTCTCTTGCCAGACTGCATCTGGGAGGTGCCATTGACGATGTCCGCCACACCAGACTGAGACGTGGTCATCATAGCCACCATTTGGGAATCTAAGTTCCAATGATTTTTAGGTGGTAGTTGAGTTAGTACGTTTTGACAGCGGACTTCACAAGCTCATTAAAGTCTTCGTCATTGATGTGGGCATGGAGATTGGATTGGTTACAGTTCAAGTACCCGAATTTTTCAAGGTATTGCTTGAGCTTCTAGAGGCCCTTGACCTTGTCCCTCTGTGACATCCTTGGAGATGCTTGATGAACTCAAAGGGGTTTTGCTTTTGGTCATCGGAGTGGGCTAAGACCGATTGGAAGAAGAGAGAAGAAACAAGAAGCAGGCATAAGATTGTGGACAAGAAATTAGGATGTGTCATTGCGGGAATTCTCGAGAGATTGCACTTTACTTTGGATGGTACTGTGTGTGCATTTGCCGTCCCTTGCGAGATTCTATGTATACGCTTTTTTCTGTTGTGGAAACATAAGAAAGTTATTGGTATCGTGTCGCTCACGGCCATAACAGGGTTGTGAGGGGAGAGAGAGAAGGAGTCCACTTTGTAATAAGTTCAGGTCATTCACCACTTTTCAGGTCTTGACGAGATGATAATCCAGAAAACGGGGTTACCGATCTTCTGGATGGTTTGGATGCTAATGAGAAGCCCTTGAAGGGTTGAGCAGACCCCTGCCTAACAAAAGACATTCACAGTCTTCTCCTCTATAGCTATTATTTATTTCTTTCTTTCATTATATTCCAAGCAATGTTTATGGTATTGTCATATTGTTATTTAGAAAAATCAGCACTAGTAGCAAATTCCATGAACCAACATAAATGTGTCATTGATTATTCCATTTACAGAGGACAGATTAGAATTGCTTTTTCATCTTCGCCCCATTTGCTTTTTTGAGTAGTTCTAAAAGATGTAAAGTCAACGCAGCGCTGGTCTTGATGACTTTGACTTTGACTTTGCTTCTCGGAGAAGATAATGTTGGCTTCCTGGAGAATGAGCATGCTAAGAAGTTTCCCAAGAGCCCATGAACGTTTGAAGTGATTAGTGGCTTGCAACCTTGTTCCATTAATTAATAATTAACCTTGGTTTTACGAAAAAAATCAGAAAATGGGGATGATAATCGTAAGAATACTAATTATCAATCCAGATCAATTCCCCCTTGTCCTCGCAACTGTAAACACGAAAAGAATTCTTCTTTTTTTATGTGTGAACTTGTTGACACCAAAAGAATGCCAAGTCTTTGACCGTTGACTTGGACTAAAAGAGACTGACCACGATTCGACGGAAGAAAATTTGGCTAAGTGTTGAAAGCTATTAGTTGGCAAATTCAGTCAGTCGACAAGAAAACTGATTTTAGCTGACAGAAAATATGATTTAAAATAACTAAGTTTAGAAGTATACGATCGACAAGCGAGATCGACTCTATGACAAAAGGCCATGAGTGATGCTGTTATCGACGAATGATAGTGAAGTAACCATTTAAGTGTTGGAGGCAACAAATTTGAATGCAACCATCACGGAGATAACCGCAAAAGCGGAACTCAATGCAACCATTGAGTAGTGGAGTCAAGAAATTTGTGAGAAATTGATTGCAACAATTGTAGGGAAGTGGAGGAGACATAACTATCAAAGTAATGGGGACAACACAACCGTTGAAGTAGTGAAGACATAACCATCGAGGTGGTAGATACTTGTACTATAGTTTGTAGAAGAAAATGTCGATCAATTAAAAAACACAAATTATTCGATTTTATCTTTCTATTTACATTTAAATTCCCAACACTTTCACATGGTTTGACATGATTGTCTCCAGTTTTAATACTCTTAATTTTCTCTTCGTTTGCGTTGCCTATCCAAGAATCAATAAAAGACATGTAGACCTCATCTTTAATCCCCACTTGCCGTTCAAGCATTGTATAATTCAAAAGTATCAACACATGGTATTTTTATATCGCATGTGAAAAGTCACAAACGCTGTGTAGGTACATTCTACTTTCATTAAGAGATAATAATGCAAAGAGCCTCTAAACTTTGGCACAACGTGCATTATCATTCCTGAACTTCTAATTTATTCAATATAGTCTACAAACTATTGGTAATTGTTCAATGTTATCATTTTGTTTGGGTCATTTTCACATAATTTAGGGATTAAATTAAATATTTACCAATAATTCAATGACCGCGTTAAACAAATTAAAAATTCAAAAACAACATTGCACATTTAAACAAAGTTCAAGAACCGTAATGACCAAATTACAAGTTTAGGGATGACATTGCATATTAGACAAACATTAAGGACCATTTGTGTCATTTTCCCTCTCATTAAAGATGCGGTGTACAATCAATGATAGTGCAAATCAAGGTACAAGGAAACATGTGTTTTTAGTGAGACCTACTATGAATTCTATATCTTCTTATGCGATTAGCTTAAGAAGAAATTCGAATAAAGGTTTAAAGTACCTTCATTTTCTCAACTAATTGCTCGAAGTGGATTTTGTTTTAACTAAGGTCTCGAAATGCCCTCGTTTTCTTAAATAAGAGCGTAAAGTTGACCTCATTTCAAATAAATATTTGAAATGGTCATATCAGTCTAAAAAATGAGCTTGAACTCACTAGTTGATGAATGGCATTTTTGTCTTTAAATTTTTTCAAAAATTTTCCTTTTTTATTTCTTTTTCTTGTTTATTCTCTTCATGAGAGAGAGAGAGAGAGAGAGGCCCTCTAGTGGCTGCCCCATTATCGATGGGGATGGCGGTGGTAGTTGACAAGGTTGCTAGTGCTTGGGCAAGGGTAGTGACCCTCGCCAGAACTAGAAGAGGTCCTAAATCTATTGCCCTAATCTAGGCAAGGGCCACCAATACCTACACCCATGGTTGAATTTTTGCCTTTTTTATTTTAAAAATTAATTTAATTCAAATTTAAATTTAAATTGTCTTTGTGTGGAAATACCCCTGATTGGCCAAAATATTTTGCTAGTCGACAAGCTCGCAAGGTTAAGCCCTTATTTGAAATAGTCATAACTATTTCAAGTCCTTATTTGTAATTTTTCCTTAACTTAGTTTAGGATAAGGCAATGTTGAGATCACTAATTAATCATCAGTCTACTATCATATGGAGAAACAGCCACCACCCGTTAGCATGTATTAGGCATGAAAACTTCTCAAAGTAAAATTACAAAAGGCGCTCCACCACTTTGAAAGAAAAAAAAAATTATTGTTATGAACTCCATATGTTTCCTAAATCACAAATAATAATGGAAAAACTCTATTGAGTTTGAAATGACAGCAACGATGTTTTATTCACTGTGCTTTGTAATTTTCTCCCTATTACTTTCCGTTAGTTCCACATGGAATACGATGAAACGAGATGAATTTTGAGATAAAATCACGATTCCTTTTAATACATTAACACATTACCCTACATCACGTGTGTATGTGAACTTTGTATCAATAGAGTATAGACACCAAATTAATTAATTTCAGATAATCGTTAAAAGCTTTATGTTGGTTCCCGAAGTAACGAGTGTTCCAAAAAAGAACTTTCCTTTGAGTCTATTTTAATGACGCGAAAGCAGAAAATGCATTGATGTAAATTTGTCATGAAGAAGCGTATGTCACGTTGATAGCAAAAGGAATCATTCGACGTTAAACATTTATTTCAGTCTTCTATTTCACGAAATTGTGATTAATTCTCGAGTTTACAACCTCGTAATGGTGTAAACAATAGGCGTGACTTAGCTAAGTCACTATTTTGGTAACGTTCAGCCTAACATCCTTCACTTAATCTGCTCAAGTGAAAGACTGCTTATATACTCCAACCCAATCAAACGCCGTACAAGGTTTTGATTCCCTGAACATCATCCCCATGCAAGCCCTTGCTGACTCCGGGACTTATGGCGGGATACATAATGGCCTCCGCGACTGAGCTATGCCCTAACCCAAGAAGGTGGCCGATCTCATGCAATGCCACGGTCTCCATGTCGTATGAACCGCCGACTGGACCCACAGACCATGGCTCGTCCGCATCGTAGTGGAACATACCAACAGTCGGTTGAAATGCGTGGGCGATGACTCCATTGGGACCATCGAACGGGGCACCATCGCCATGGTCCCTGCTCGCGAATGCGATCTTGATGTCCGCAGAATCATAGTTTTGGGATTGGGAGAATGTGAACTGCGTTGCCGAGGCCCACGTCTTGAAAGCCCGCGAGACGGGGCCCACCACGTCGTCCCGGGTCCCGGGATAGAAGGCATAGGTGAGTTGGTACTTTGAGGACGGCCATTTGGGATTCCCATCGAAGAAAGTGAAGTGGCCGACGGTGTGGAAATTACTCGAGCCATGGTGAGTCCCTCTCTTGCCTGACCGCATCCGGAGGTGCCGTTGACAATGTCTGCAGTGCCACACCGAGGCATTGTCATCATAGCCACTGTTTGAGAATCTAAGTTTCCAGTGACCTTCAGATGGTAGTTGAGCTGGTATATCTTAATGGCAGACTCTAAAAGCTCGTCAAAGTCCTCGTCATTGGCGTTGGTTGGGAGGTTGGATTGGTTATGGTTCAAGTACCCGAATTTTTCGAGGTATTGCTTGAGCTCTTGGAGACCCTTGACCTTGTCCCCTTTGTGACATCCTTGGAGATGCTTGATGAACTCAAAGGGGTTTTGCTTTTGGTCATCAGAGTGGGCTAAGACCGATTGAAAGAAGAAACAAGAAACAAGAAGCAGGCATGAGATTGTGGACAAAAACTTTGGATATGCCATTGCGCAAGTGCTTGAGAGATTGCACTTGGTTTTGAATGGTATTGTGTGTGTTTTTGCCATCACTTGCGAGACTCTATTTATAGGCTTTTTTCAGTAGTGGAATCATAAGAAAGTTCCTCACATTGTATGGCCATAACAAGGTCGTGAGGAGAGAGAGAACCGCTACATTGTACAGTCTACTGTTTAGAAAACTTCATGAAAACACCAGATTTCCTGTTTTGACTTATACTTTTTTACATTAAGTTGGGGTATGGGTTTGTACGGTCAATTTGGACAAACAATGTGAACCCAACTTGATAACTTTAACATGAAAACGCCAGGCTTTCCTGTTTTGACTTATACTTTTTGACATCAAGTTGGGGTATGGGTTTGTACAGTCAATTTGGACAAACAATGTGAACCCAACTTGATAACTTTAAGACGTAATAGAAGAGACCTTTCTGCGCACGTAATAGAAGAGACCTTTCTGCACTTGTCACGGAAGAAATTTAGGAGCCGACTATATGATAATTAAGAAATAAAGTTACCATTCAAAGTGTCCAATTCACATAACATGACAAGTATCGGAGATAATGGTAACTACTGTAATACACATGAAAAATGGACATAACATTTCAAATCGTGCCAAACTTATCAAGGCCATCCATAAAATCAACATTTAGAATAATGTCTCGAGTCGAAAAATAAAGGCACTAATGATGAGTATTTCAACATTCGATACATAAAATATTGTGCACAGACTTCATATATCTAGAATGTCTCCTGTAGATGACTGGCCCAGACGCCCAATTGGAAAAAGAAAACACGAGGACAAGACCAGGAAATTGCTGAGTAAAAACGTTGGAAAAACATGGTCGCTAATCTTCCGGACGGTCCGGAGGCTAATGAGAAGTCTTTAAAGGGTTGACCGGACCCTCAGAAGAAAAAAGGCCCTGCCTAACTTGCCTCTTTGACCGAAGACCTTCACGGTCTTGTCCTCTCATTTTTATTCATACGATTCTCTAATTATATTCAAAGCAATGTCGAGAGCGTGTCATATAGTTACCTAGAGAAAGTAATACAAATACCAAATACCATGAACCAATATAAATGTGTCAATTAGATAATAAATTCTCCGTGGCTAATTGTTCTATTAACAGTAGACGGAATAAATTGCAATCTAAAATCACCAAAAAGTTAAAAAGAAGAAAGTGGGTGTATCCATATGACATTTGTTTAAGCAAATGCTTAGTTTCCAATTAGATAATATGGAACGGGAACAGTAGACATAAATCATTGAACTGAAGAGAATACTGAAGCACATTATAGAAAACGATGGTGAGTTAATGTTAAGATTTTTTTTAATTAATGTAAAGAATATTAGGGTTTTTCTCTAATTAGTGCAGATAACAGTGGTTGTGGAGCTAATTTGTGCACCATTCAACCACTCTAGAACAGACTCCAAGGAGAAACTTGAATTGGAGGGGGCGGTTGTGATCTAGACTCTCCCTTCTCTCCCTTTTCCTTCTCCTTTGGCTGATTTTATTCTCTATTTTCTTTGTCTTGCTGTTCTTCCGTTTTAGAGGTTTCTGTCTCCCATTTCCGGAAGGTTTCTGTCCTAATCAAGTCTAGATTTATAATTTTTTTGCACATATAATTTCAGGATTTTGCTTTCATCAAGTTTCATTGGTGTAGAGTCCAATTTTGAAAGAGATTAGAGGAGTTTCATAAATGTTTTGCTCTCACAAGTGTCGGATTTGTGCACTTCAATCTTAAGGCAAGCCGTAGTAATAGATGAAGATCTCAACGTATGCTCATTACTGAAGACAGATTCAATGATCGGCTGCCAATTCTGGTTCAAGAAATCACATAGCTACTCTGAGTATATAATCCATAACTTTGTTCTAATGATAATTCTTCTTATATAGAGCTTGATTTGTCTTGGATTTGTCTTGATTTGATGTTGGATTGCATTTTTTATTGTATACTCTTGGAAAATGAATGAAATGTTTCTTTGACAATTTTTTTTTTATCAAGTACAGAAATTAACAGATATAAGTGTGTTAAGGTTAATGTTAGCAGGGTAACTAAGAAATTTTCTAGGTAATGTAGATAATTGCGACTCTAGAGCTAACTGCACCGATCTACCCACGCTAGTGTAAAATCAAAGGAATTGCTCAAAAATTGATGCAGTGACAATAATAAAATGCCAACAACCTTGCTTCAGCAGATCAAGAACAAGAAGAGGAGGAAGAATTTCATCCACAATAACCTTTGATAAATGCAGTGACAAAGCTGTATCATGCATTGAAGAACTAGCAATGCACATCACCAGCAAAACAAACCAACTCTTGAGAAATGGGAAAGAAGAACCAATACCAAAAAATTTCACTCAGCACAAGAAAGCAGACGCAACATACGTCACAGACATCAAGCTAAGATTTGGCAGCATCAGATCTCAGCGGAGCCCGACTATCCAATATTGAAGAAACACCAAAATCAGCATCCTCTTGTGCAAAGCAAAGTGATAACCAAGCAGCATGGATTGCCTCTGTGGCGGCTGCAGCCCGAGATTAGGGCCAATGGAAAGTCGAGTTCACTCCTCGAAACATGACTAATTATCAATCCAGTCCAATTCCCCCCTTGTACAAGTCTGACCTTGCAACTGTTAACGCAGAAAAATTCATCTCCTTTCATGTATGAACTAAAAAGATGGATCTCAATCCAAACCCACAGTCATGCATCTGTATCCTCAGATATGTTGTCCTATGGATTCAAAGAGAACACGAAACATCAACAACAATTCCATTTCTCTATTTCCAATCCAATACGCATGAGAGGAGAAAGCACAAAATGGAGGAAAGCTACTGAAATAGGCAGAAAAGATGTACGGTAGCCGTAGGCCTTCGCATGGAGGAAAACATACGTGTACAAGTCCCAGACGCATTTTCAAACTATTATTATCTGGGTAACATCGAGGTGATAGACCATGCAATCATCTGACAAAATCAGGCTCATTACATCCGTTGCAACTCCTCCAGCACCATTGTAACTGTTAAGAAACAAAGGGCATTGACCCCAGCCTTTACTCATTTGACCGAAGAAATAGCATCATGTAGCACTCGATATGCAGGTGGACTGAGCTGTTCAACGGGATGAATCGGGTTGAGGGGTTTCCTTCAACAGCGAGTTTCCTCAAAACCAGGATTAGACCCTGGTTGAGGAGCAAACTGATGAACCAGTTCAACATCTTGTTAATTTCTGAAAAAGCGACCTGATTGCTGGCAGCGGGTTTTAAACCCATGCCCTCTAAGGAAAGAGAGCAAAAGCTCCGCACCACTCAACAAGTGAATTATCCTTTTGATTTTATAAAATTGTATCTGCCAGGTTTCATTTTTTTTTTTTATATGTCTAACTTCAGCTTCCGAAAGAGTAAAATGCAAGTAAGAAAATACAAACCTAGGGCTCACGTCAACCATCCTAATTGAGGTCGAGTTCTACACCTAATATTGGCAAATTTAATACAAAAATTCATGAAAAGCTTGATTAGTGATAGGTCGAACCGGGGACAGGGATCAACTCAATAACCACATCTAACAGAAGACCCATAGAAGGATGAACAAATGGACATTTTCTCATCTTTGACAATTGGAAAAAAAAAAAAGCAGTAAGATTACACGAAACAACTCACATTTTCATTTTACTGTGGTCACAATAGCAACTAAACAAATAAATGAACCGTATCGCACATCCCTGGGTTCCTTATGCACCAAAGTGGCTGAATGGGCTCTGCGCCAATCCCTCTGCTGACCATTCTACTCCTCCATTCATTCAAACGGTCAGTTGCTTCGGCGTATCTCTTCATGCCATTCTTGTCCCGGTTCCCTGACCACATGCTTTCTGCCACTGCTGAAGCTCTAGGCCATAGACGTGCATCTAGAACAGTTGGGTCCGCCTGCTCTGACCAGAGTGCAACCTCTCCACCAAGCACCAGTGTTGCTTCCTCCTCAGTTAAACCGTATGTTATATCATAATTGTATATAGTTTGCCATGTTTTGAAAGGTCCACACCATGAACCACCATTCCCCTGATTACTTCCTGGCGGCTGGTCATATTGACTATCATTTCCAGGAAAGTCACCATGCCCACAGTCCAAGTAGTAGAAATCTGATGATGACACGATCGCTCGGTATCCAGATGAGACGATCTTTTTTGTGTTATTGGGACCATTATTCCATGTCTGCAAGATGGTGTGCTCTGGGGGAAGAAGTGATTTATCCACCTTGATGATCGGATCTAACAAGACGTCTTCCCAGTAGACAGCAGTCCTATTAAGAGACAAAATATAAGGTAAGGTGGAGTTCACAAATGTCTCAAGTAGCTGACTCAAAGTGCCACCGCTCGACAGGAATGCTTGAATTGCTGGATCGGCTTTCCAACAGCCAGGTATGATCTCATCAGCTCCAGCATGGTAGAATTGATCTGGGAATAATGTCACCACATCACGAATGACATTCTTGAGAACTTGATAGGTCTTTGGGTTCAATGGGTTAAGATGACCCGTTCCCGGTTCTGATGCTAGCCGATCAGCCCATTCACTTCCTTCTGGCCACCAAAACATGTTTGCACAGGATACAATTTCTGGATAAGCTTCAGCCCACGATCCTGTATGACCTGATGACCAGTAGAAAAATGCCCAGAACAGAATCAGACAGATACTGTGCTACATTTGGAAATGGTACAAATCTTTCATAAATCTTGAAAAAAATGAATTTCACCAAGAAGTTGATGCTCATATTGACTTTTGATTATTCCTCAAACAATAACAATGATCAGATGACTACAATTGAAATGCTCCCCATTTAAGCTAATTGCTAGTGATTGTTTACATAAAGCATGTAATATGAAGATCCCACCTTTTCCCCCTGTTTCGCTTTCTTTTTCAGCGATATGCTGAATTTTCTTGTTCCTCCAGTGAGGGCACTCTTAGTATCAAAACACAAGAATTCTCACTCAATGTTAAATTTTTTTTTTTCAGACAAAACTGATCTAATGCATGTCTTCAGCCCTAAGTTTCTAGTGCAGTAATTAGTACAACCAATTCTACATATTTGACATCCTTCTCTTCTTGCATACACAAGTGTCAAAATTTGATTTCTAGCCACTAGTTCAGTTTTAAGGTCCACATTTCTTATTCGGTCAAATTCCCACTTAACAAGTTTCTCTCAGAATCCTTTAGTAGTTAAATAAGGCTATTAGGTGAAGTCTTTGGTTCACTGAAGTAAGAATATTATCAGATCGGCATTAGACATAAGTAGATAAAGGTTAATAACCAACTTTCTGATTCATCATCCTGTCTCAATGCATATCTACTTGAGTTTTTATAATTTCTTGACTCCTGACACCTCCATTGTGCTATACATCTGCATTATTGTTTTCCTCACTTCCCCCCTTCGAGCTTTAAAGTGGAAATGGGTACACAAGAAATGATCTGAGTCATGAGGTCTCTGTGTGACGAATTATATAAGGTTTATGACTTCAATATTGAGACATCATCCAGAACTTTTTAGTCACAGATACGGATCCTATCAGTCAAATTTTTAATCTAGATTCATAATATCGACAACTGCTTTAGATACATAATATCGACAACTGCACGAAATGTGAATCTACGTGTATATTTAATCAGATTGATCAGCACATCACAATGCTTAGAATTGCAATCCTAGAAACCCTGAAAGTCAAAATAATAGTTTTTACTGCAAAACGTGAACACTGCTGAATCTAGATAGTGCATTGATTTTCAAACACATTTTAGCCTTGAATTCATTTGCAAGAAAGTCAATAATAGGACAGGACCTGAAAAACAGAGAATCAGGAAAAGCAAATGAACTGAGTACACTAATTTATGTTCAGCAGATGCTAATTTTAGCCAAAAGAAGAAAGAGAAATAGTCAATGAAGAAGTACTATAAATCCACTCACCAGGCATGTCCAATTCTGGCAATACACGAACCCCATGTTCCAGGCCAAATTCAACAATTCGCCTGACATCAGCTGGTGAGTATTGCATGTCAGACCCATAGGCTCCCTTAGCTGCTAGATCAGGTTCTAAAGGCAACAACAAAGGGAATGAATGCGAGTCAGTGATATGCCAATGAAAAACATTGAGCTTGTTGGCACTCATTGCTGCAATAGTCCTTAGGATGTCTTCAACTTTATAGTAGTTTCTCGAGGTATCCAGCATTATCCCTCTATAAGAAAAGATTGGCCAATCCTGCACCTCCACTCCAACAGCCACCCATGAGGGCTTACCCCACACAAGCTGGGAGAATGTCTCAAGACCCCTCATAGCACCCCATACCGTCTCGGCAATCAGGCTAGTTTTGTCACCTGAGGTGGGGATGCTAAGGCTGTAGGATTCATTCACGCCATGGCTGAGAGGAGCAGCTAGATCATTGACCAATACAACCAGAGTTTGCAAAGTGGGGCCATTTGTCAGGTTGACATGCTGATTGGAAAGAGGATGGAAATGCTCGGAGAGAATGAGATTAAGGTAGCGGTTAACAGAAGTTGAGAGGTATTGGTGATGGGGAGATTCGATGGTAAAAGAAGGAGAAAGTAAGGTCGCTTGTTGAGTTGGCCATGAAAATTCTCTTGGTTTTGGCCATACACTGATTGCAGTACACTCGACAGATAAGATGGGAGAGCATACTAAAAACATGGTGATGAAAGTGATCAAAATTTGAGTGCCTTTAGTCCACTTAGGAGCAGGGCCATCACTCTGCTCATCCATATTAGTCTCTGGGTCAAAACGAATCATCTAGCAGCTGCAAATGACAACAGCTGCAAGAAAGACACGATTTTAACTACTGAGTAGCGTACTGTTAAGGTTGCCAAGATAAGTGAAGGAACTGTCCATTTCTAAATTAGAATACAAAAAGGGATTAATTCAGAATATGAATCGAACGATCACCATATATTCAAAATAACTTTAAGAATAATGCGGAAAAGTGAATTGGAGAATTTTCTGTATATTTTGATCTATATTATAATGGAGAGTAAATCAGACTATTCAAAGGTTTAATTAGATGACTATCTAACATAACATATCAATCAAAATATGCACAATCAAAAGGACATATACGTGCAATCTTGAGAGATTGGGAGAATCAACAAAATTATCAGAATTTCTCTAACAAAATTATCCTGGAGAAATACCTAATTATCTCTTACAAGGAGCAAAGGAGACAGTAAACTGAAAGTATTAACTTCATCTTACGTGACCAAATTCACTTCTGCAAATTCCAAGAGCCAAAATAGACGACCCACGTGGAGAACAATGGACCGCTAGCCAGAGGAGTAAAACATAGCATTTGAAACAGAACTCCCCCTTCTAAATACTGGGAAAAGGAGGAAAGAAGAAATCACACCAGCATCAACGAGAATGGATACGGCAAGTACGAATCAAGAAGACAGAAATCAATTGAAGATGCAAGAGATAGCGAAGCACAAGATGTAGAAGTACACAAAGAATGAAAAGGTTGAAGCTTTACCTTCCACAAGTGCTCGGACACGCAAATGCAAGCAGAAAACAGCCACATTTATAAGAACCCACTTAGATGGACAGCGATTTCAGTGCATATAACAAAAGGAATCCATCGACGGGCCGGCGAGAGATTGTCTCCGCCATCTGTCTCTGACGCGAGAGCTCTTTCTGCGTCCTTTACCATCAAAATAAACTATGCTTCCTCATCTTTCTCGGCCCTCTTGGACTTTTCTCCGTGCCGCTTCTGCCTCCGCAGCGATCGCTGGTCGAATCTGTAAGCGCATTCGCCCCCTCCTCTCTGGAATTGACGCCATATGGTCCCTTCCCCTTGTCCTATTCCTCGCGCTTCGCTCTGCTGAAAAATTTGGACTCTGAAGAAGCTGTCGGAATTCATCTTTAATCTAAATAGCGATGCACTTTTTGACTTCTACCCCTTTCGAAGTCGTCAATAGTTCAGTGTTAGTGACTTCTATTATACCGATGTGGACTTCCTACAACGTATTGGCACATCTTGGATTTGTAAAATACTCTTTTGTACTCGGGACTGTGTAATTCTGTAGTATATTGACTCATTTCTGACGTCCTTATTTTTTATTTTTTTTGGCAGGCCAATAAAGATTAAATTAATTATCTTGCAACTACAAAGTACAATCAAAAGATATGTTTATCATTGACAAATCATGAGTAGAGATGAAGTGACTAGAGATGGAGATGGTCTCCTATCGACTTTTTTAATTGAAGTAAGTCTCGACTATCGACAATTCATCGGGTTGAGATCATCACTCATTGGGTTAACTTAGGGACAATCATTCGAAAAATAGAACTATTGTCGGCCTACATCATCTTTTCCAATAGGAGCACTCTAAGCGCGTGAAGCATCGGTTGCTTTTTTACACATTGTTGTGTCTCTAGCCATAGCGCTTACAAGAAGTGCACCTAGTGCAAAATCCATGCGATACGGGGCAATATGGGATTCACCGAAAACCCTGAAACATAAGAGATAAGATACTTGAAAGTTTTGCATTTTACTTAGCAAGTTACTGTGACTAACAAACGAATAGGAGAATGAAGAAAGAATTTTTGTCTATGGTGATCATAACAACCATTAGCGAAGGAAAACCATGAAGGTTCTGTATGTCTTTTTACTTATGGATCTTAATGGAATAAGCTTTTATTATTTGTCTTTCCTTATCCACATAGGAAAGTTGGAAAGAGGTAGGCCAATTATTAATTGTAAGGCTTCTTTAGTGCTTTAAAGAAAAAGTTGGATGTAAACTAAACCTCACCATACATGTGTATGGGTGTGCGATTATTAGGCACCCTTAGCACAAGTGCACCCATGATTTAATTAGCACTAATCCTTTTAAATTTATTTTTATTTTATTCCGTACGATTATCTTATTAACTTTAATAAGTTCAAATGTTGTTTTTGTTTATTAATTATTTTTGGAAATTATGAAAATTCAAATTTTTATTTATTGAAAAAATTATTATTTTTTATTATCCCAAAATTTTATATTTTTGTTTTTTCAATATAACCTTTGGAAATAATACCATTCAGTTTGCAACTTTTCACAAAATGTTGCATTTGTTTATTTTTCAACTTCTTCCGGAAGGGACACCTACTAACCCCTTTCTTTTTTTTTATTTTTTTTTATTCTGTACGGTTATCATATTAACTTTTATTAGTTAAAAAGTTGTTTTTATTTATTAAGTATTTTTGGAAATTAAGAAAATTCGCAATTTTATTTATTAAAAATATTATTATTTTTTATTATTTTCTATTATTCCAAATTTGTATATTTGTGTTTCCTTACACAAAGGGTTGCATTTGTTCATTTTTCAACTTCTTCCGAGGGACACCCACTAACCCCTTTATTTTTACTTTTGTTTTATTCTGTACTGTTATCTTATTAATTTTTATTAGTTCAAAGGTTGTTTTTGTTTATTAAGTATTTTTTTTGGAAATTATGAAAATTCGAATTTTTATTTACTAAAAAAGATTATTATTTTTTATTATTCCGAATTTTTATATTTGTATTTTTTCAAGACAACTTTTGAAAATGCTACTTGTTCAATTTGCAACCTTTCACGAAAGGTTGCATTTATTCATTTTCAACTTCTTCTGAAGGGTCATCTTTGTTTATTTTGCAATTTTTTTTTCGAAAGGATGCATTTGTTAAATAAAAATAAAGGGGTTAGAGCTAATTAAACCATGGGCGCCCAAGTACTAAGTGCGCTTAATAATCTCGCAATTATTTGCGCACCCACATGTGGGTATGGTGGGGTCTAGCTCACACCCAACTTTTTCTTTAAACACACTAAAGAAGTCTAAAAATTTTTAATTAGCCCATCTCGTCCCAACTTTCTTATGTGGGACAAGGAAAAACACACTTAATTTATTTTATGAACAAACTTCTAACACTTTCCAATTCAAGAAGTACGCATTTGCCAGCACCCAATTCTGTCAATGTCTATACAAAAACTAACAACAAAAGGTTTAGAAGAAATCCTTGAACTGGCCTGTGGATATTTACTCAAATTCAAATCCTAAATGGGACAGATATAGCAAATTATACCCTCGAGCCTAAGCACAATCATATAAGCAAGTTAAGTAAATCAAATATAGGAACAAGAAAAGAGAAAATGCTCCATCGATTTATAGTGTTTCAGCCCAAACTCAGTGCCTATGTCTACTTCCTAAGCCTTACCAGGAGTTAAAATCCGCTATCTCAAAAAGGAAATTACAATTAGGAGGAGCCTATCCAAATACTCCAGCACAACTCGAATTCATAACCGGTACATGGGAGTGTCTCAATAGACAATAGCAAGCCCTTTGCACGACTGTTTCAGCAATCTCCAACAAAATACATGGGCTCATTACATCCGCTGCAATTACTCCAGCACCAATGTAACTATTAAGAAACAAAGGACAATGAACACAGCCTTCACTCAATTAACCGAAGAAAATGACATCATGTAGAACTCAATATGCAGGTGGAAAAAATCGTTGCTTTGTTCATTCATCAATAATAAAATCCACTTTTGTGTTTTGTTGACACCCAGACAGAATTGAACTGAGCTGCTCAATAGGATGAATCGGGTTGAGGGATTTTCTTCAACAGCGAGTCTCCTTAAAACCCAGATTAGACCCAGGCTGAGGAGCAAAGTGGTGACCCAGTTCAACTTCTGGTTAATTTCTGAAAAAGTGACCTGATTGCTGGCAGTGGGTTTTGAACCCATGCCCTCTATAGAAAGAGAGCAAAAGCTCCACACCACTCAACAAGTGAATCATCCTTTTGATTTTGTAAAGTTGTATCTGTCAGGTTTCAATTTTTTTTTTTTTTTTAATATCTAAGTTCAGCTTCCGAAAGATTAAAATGCAAGTAAGAAAATTAATACCTAGGGCTCACATCAACCATCCTAATTGAGGTTGAGTTTTATACCTAATATTGGCAAATTTAATATATATCATGAAAAACCTGATCAATGATTGGTTGAACCAGGGACAGGGATCAACTGAACGGACCACATTTAAGAGAAGACCAATAGAAGGATGAACAAATGGACATTTTCTCAGCTTTTACAATTGGAAAAGAAACGAAGTAAGATTACACGAAACAACTCACATTTTCATTTTAATCTGGTAGCAATAGCAACTAAACAGATGGATGAACCGTATTGCACATTCCTGGGTTCCTTATGCACCAAAGGGGCTGAATGGGCTCAGCGCCAATCCCTCTGCTGACCATTCTACTCCTCCATTCATTCAAACGATCAGTTGCTTCAGCATATCTCTTCATGCCATTCTTGTCCCGATTCCCTGACCACATGCTCTCTGCCATTGCTGAAGCTCTAGGCCAGATACGTGCATCTAGAACGGTTGGGTCTGCCTGCTCTGACCAGAGAGCAACCTCTCCACCAAGCACCAGTGTTGCTTCCTCCTCAGTTAGACCATATGTTATATCATAATTGTATATAGTTTGCCATGTTTTGAAAGGTGCACACCATGAACCACCATTCCCCTGATTACTTCCCGGTGGCTGGTCATATTGACTATCATTTCCAACAAAGCCGCCATGCCCACAATCCAAGTAGTAGAAATCTGCTGACGACACAATGGCTCGATATCCAGAAGAGACAATCTTTTTGTGTTATTGGGACCATTATTCCATGTCTGCAAGATGGTGTGCTCTGTGGGAAGAAGTGATTTATCCACCTTGATAATCGGATCTAACAAGACATCTTCCCAGTAGACAACAGTCCTATTAAGAGATAAAATATAAGGTAAGGTGGAGTTCACAAACGTCTCAAGTAGCTGACTCAGAGTGCCACCGCTCGACAGGAATGCTTGAATTGCTGGATCAGCTTTCCAACAACCAGGTATGATCTCATCAGCTCCAGCATGGTAGAATTGATCTGGGAATAATGTCGCCACATCACGAATGATGTTCTTGAGAACTTGATAGGTCTTTGGGTTCAATGGGTTAAGCTGACCAGTTCCTGGTTCTGATGCTAGCCGATCTGCCCATTCACTTCCTGCTGGCCACCAAAACATGTTTGTGCAGGATACAATTTCTGGATAAGTTTCAGCCCACGATCCTGTATGACCTGATGACCAGTAGAAAAATGCCCAGAACAGAATCAGACAGATACTGTGATACATTTGGGAATTGTACTAATCTTATCTTGAAAATACAAATTTCACCAACAAGTTGATGCTCATATTGACTATTGATAATTCCTCAAACAATAACAATGATCAGATGACTACAATCGAAATGCTTCCCATTTAATCTAATTGCTAGTGATTCTTTAGATAAAAGCATGTAATATGACAATCCCACCTTTTCCCCCAGTTTCTCTTTCTTTTTCAGCAATATGCTGAATGTTCTTGTTCCTACAGTGAGGGCACTCTGAGTATCAAAACTCTCACTCAGTGTATAAAATTTTTTTCAGAAAAAACTGATCTAATGCATCTCTTTAGCCCTAAGTTTCTCATGCAGTAATTGGTACAACCAATTCTACAAATTTGACATCCTTCTCTTCTTGCATAGACAAGCGTCAAAATATGATTTCTAGCCACTAGTTCAGTCTCAAGGTCCACATTTCTCATTCGGTCGAACTCCCACTTAACAAGTTTCTCCCAGAATCCTTCAGTAGTTTAATAGGCAATTAGGTGAAGTCTTTGATTCCCTGAAGTAAGAATATTATCAGATTGGCATTAAACATAAGTTGGTAAAGGGTAGTAACTAACTTTCTGATTCATCATCCTGTCTCAACGCATATCTACTTGCGTTTTTAATAATTTCTTGACTCCTGACACCTTCATTGTGCTATACATCTGCATCATTGTTTTCCTTACTTCCCCCCTTCAAGCCTTAAAGTGGAAATGGTTACACAAGAAATGATCTAGTCACGAGGTCTCTGTGTGACTAATTATATAAGGTTTATGACTTCAGTATTCAGACATCATCCAGAAATGTTTAGTCAAAGATACAGATCCTTTAATTTAGATTCATTATATCAACAACTGCACGAAATGTGAATCTACATGTATATTCAATCAGATTGATCAGCACATCACAATGCTCAAACTTGCAATCCTAGAGAACCTGAACGTCAAAATAATAGTTTTACTGCAAAACATAAATACTGCTGAATCTAGATAGTGCATTGATTTTCAAACTCATTTTAGCCTCAAATTCATTTGCAAGAAAGTCAATAATAGGACAGGACCTGAAAAACAGAGAATTGGCAAAACCAGATGAACTGATTACACTAATTTATGTTCAGCGGATGCTAATTTTAGCCAAAAGAAGAAAGAGAAATAGTCAATGAAGAAATACTATAAATCCACTCACCAGGCATGTCTAATTCTGGCAATACACGAACCCCATGTTCCAGGCCAAATTCAACGATCCGCCTGACATCAGCTGGTGAGTATTGCATGTCAGACCCATAGGCTCCCTTAGCTGCTAGATT
Organism: Eucalyptus guilfoylei; assembly: GCA_016097605.1. NCBI lineage: Eukaryota > Viridiplantae > Streptophyta > Magnoliopsida > Myrtales > Myrtaceae > Eucalyptus > Eucalyptus guilfoylei. The sequence continues at coordinate 40,347,563 of CM027861.1, forward strand.
GGGTTCTGAGGGCAACAACAAAGGGAATGAATGCGAGTCAATGATGTGCCAATGAAAAACATTGAGCTTGTTGGCACTCATTGCTCCAATGGTCCTTAGGATGTCTTCAACTTTATAGTAGTTTCTTGAGGTATCCAGCAATATCCCTCTATAAGAAAAGATTGGCCAATCCCGCACCTCCACTCCAACAGCCACCCATGAGGGCTTACCCCACACAAGCTGGGAGAATGTCTCAAGACCCCTCATAGCACCCCATACTGTCTCGGCAAACAGGCTAGCTTTACCACCTGAGGTGGGAATGCTAAGGCTGTAGGATTCATTCACGCCATGGCTGAGAGGAGCAACTAGATCATTGACCAGTACAACCAGAGTTTGCAAAGTGGGGCCATTCGTCAGGTTGGCATGTGGATTGGAGAGAGGATGGAAATTCTCGCAGAGGATGAGATTAAGATAGCGCTTAACAGAAGGTGAGAGGCATTGGTGATGGGGAGATTCAATGGTAAAAGAAGGAGACAATAAAGCCGCCTGTTGAGTTGGCCACGAAAATTCTCTTGGTTTTGGCCATACACTGATTGCAGTACACTCGACAGATAAGATTAGAGAGCATACTAAAAACATGGTGATGAAAGTGATCAAAATTGGAGAGCCCTTACTCCACTGAGGAGCAGGGCCATCACTCTGTTCATCCATATTAGTCTCTGGGTCAAACCGAATCATCTAGCAGTAGCAAATGACGGGACCTGCAAGAAAGCCACGAGTTTAACTACTGAAGGTAGCGTAATGTTAAGGTTGCTAAGATAGGTGAAGGAACTGTCCATTTCCAAATTAAAGAACATAAAGGAAGTAATTCAGAATATGAATCGAATGATCACCGTATATTCAGAATAACTTTAAGAATAATGCAGAAAAGTGAATTGGAGTATTTTCTGTATATTTAATCTAAACAATAATGGAGAGTAAATCAGACTATTTACAGGTTTAATTAGATGACTATCTAACATAACATATCAATCAAGATATGCACAATCAAAGAGAGAAGAAATCACACCAGCATCAATGATAGCTGATATGCCAAGTACCAATCAAGAACACAGCAATCAATCGAAGATGCAAGAAAAAACGAAGCACAAGATGTAGAACTAAACGAAGAATGAAATGTTTGAAGCTTTACCTTCCACAAGTGCTCCGACACGGAAATGCAAGCAGAAGGCAGCCACATTTAAAGAACCCAGTAAGAGGGACAACGATTTCAGTGCATATAACAAAAGCAATCTATTGACGGGGCCGGCTGGAGATTATCTCCACCATCTGTCTCTGACACAAGAGCTCTTTCCGCGTCGTTTACCATCAAAATAAACTATGCTTCCTCATATTTCTCCGCCATCTTGGACTGTTCTCCTTGTAGCTTATCGCTGGCCGAATTCTTTAAGCGAATTCGGCCACGCCCTCTCGTCTTTCGAATTGACGCCAAACGTTCTCTTCCCCTAGTCCAATTCAGCAGAGCGATGCGCGAGGAATAGGACAAGGGAAGAGAACATTCGCTCTGCTGAATTGGACTCTGGAGAGGGAGAGGGAGAGGGAGAGAGGGATGTGAAGATCTGGACTTTCCTGCCAAGAACCTGTCGGAATTCATTTTTTATTCTAAGGAGCGATGCACTTTGACTTTTACCCTTTTCGAAGTCGTCAATTGTTCAGTGTTGGTGACTTCTATTATAACAATATTAACTTCCTACAACTTATTGGCACATCGTGGATTTGTAAAATACCGTTTTGTAATTGGGTTTAATTCTGAAGTATATTGACTCATGTGGAACATCCTTATTTATTTATTTTTCGCTAGGCCAGTAAAGAATAAATTAATAATGTCACAATCACAAAGTACAATCAAAAGGCATGTTCACCATTAACACATCATAATCAGAACTACTGCAAGAGAGGCAAAGTAGCCAGAGATCGAGGTGGCCTCCCATCAACTTTTTTAACCCAGGCAAGTCACGAAAATTGACACTTCATCAGGTCGAGTCAACCTCTAGGATGGCCATTCAGAAAATAAATGGTGTGTTTGTTTGTATTCTTTTTTTCTGTTTATGAATAAAAATCTTTTTTTTTGTTTAACAAAAAATAACAAACACGTTTATTTGCGTTTTTGTCCAAATTTTTTTGTCCCTAATAAAATTGGAAGAAATAAGAAATAAAAAAAACTTGTTTTTTTGTTTACGAAAACAATTTGAGAAACAAATTTTCTCTCTCTTCTTTCTTTTCTTTTTCTTTTCTTCTTCTTTTTTCTTTGGCCGATCGTCGGGCTCTCAGCCATGACCGGCGACCGGCCGTCGAGGGCCGGCGACGCCATCGAGGGGCCACCGCCAGGTCGGCGTCGTGGCTCCGACGAGGCCGCCACCAAAAGAAGAAAAAAATAAAGAAAATAAAGAAAAATAAATAAAATTATTAAAAAATTAAAAGAAACAAAAAAGAAAACAAATTTACCAAACGTATTTATGTTCTTTTTTTATTCCGGAACAAGTTTACCAAACGCGTTTTTCGATCAAAAATTGTTCTCGGAACAGAAATAGTAAAAAACAATTTTTAACTAGAAACATTACCAAACGCACCCAAAGTGTTGCCCGCCTACACTATCTTTTCTAGTGAGAGATCGGCTGCTTCGGGCACGTTGTTGTGTCTAGCCATAGCACTTACAAGAAATGCACCTAGTGCAAAGTCCATTTGCAAGGCAGGGCAACATGGGATTCACCGAAAACCCTCAAACACAAGAGATAGATACCTGAAATTTTTGCATATAACTTAGCAAGTAGCCGTGACTAATAGACAAATAGGGGACTGAAGAAAGAATTTTGTCTATGGTCGATCATAACAACCATTTCCAAGGATAACCCTAAAAGTTCTATAAGTCTTTTTACTTTTGGATCTTAGGAGAATAAGCTTTCCAATTCAAAAAGTACGCATCTGTCTTCACCCAAATTTGTCGATGTCTATACAAGAATTAACAACAAAAGGCTTAGAAGAAAACTTCGGAACTAGCATATGAATATTATTTAAATTCGAATCGAACAGATATAGCAAATTATACTCTTGAGTCTAAGCACAATCATATAAACAAGTCAAGTAAATCAAATATAAGAGCAAGAAAAGAGAATATGCTCAATCAGTTTATAGTGGTTCGGCCCAAATTCAGCTCCTACGTCCACTCCCCGAGCCTCACTGGGAGTTAAAATCCATTTCAAAAGAGAAATTACAATTTGGTGAATGAGGAGTCAAATACTCCAACACAACTCGAATCCATAACTCGTACAAGCAAGCATCTCTTAATAGACAATAACAAGCCCTTTGCACAACGATTTCAGCATTCTCCAACAAAATACATGTGTTTTGCCCACTTAAAGAAGCTCAAGAGAGGCCTCACTGTGTTGAATAATCTAACCCAAGGGTAGCCATTGAAGCTTCAAAAACAGTTCACGAAAACAAAGTCAGTCGTCTGGCGTGAAGGGCATGGTGACCGGAAAAATCCTTTCAACAGCCTTTTTAGTTCGGATTACCACTCCAATATGACCAGGCATTCGGTCATGACTTGATCTTAGTAAATCCAAGATTGACTTAAATTCGAGTTGTTCCAGTTCTTCAAAACAGTGTTACAATCCTGAACCACACCTCTTGGCTGCCTATGTAGCTGCCGTATACATTGGATGAGTCGAGTACCGGGGTACCTTGCTAGCGCTCTACTGGTTCACTGGTTCACTGTGCCTTTGGGATTGAAACACCTTAAAAAGCAACATGTGAAAAATAGTTTAAGCCACCTTGACTTATGGTAGAACTTACATATTAACTTTGAACAAAGCTTACATGATCCTATCAACTATATGAAACACGTGATCAAATAACAACTTTTCGAGAATCACAATACTAGCGTTCACTCCAGACATTCATTTACATGCAAATGCAAGCAGCTTGTGACAAATTAAATCACTATTGGGAGCAAGTCCTTAAAAAACTAAGTTTCGGTGCTATATGCAAGACATAACAATAGCCGTCCATAAAGAATGAGACGTGAAAAGAAGATTCTACCAGCAGAGCATCGTACGTGATGTTGGGGTATTCGCCAAGTGAGAATTGCAGGACTCAAAAGGGCATGAGGAGATGAAAAAATTTTATATGATGGATAACTGGCGATCTTCCTGCTATTGTTGCTGCTGTTGGATCGTAGGATAGAACGAGAATTACTAAGAACAAGGCATATCATTGATTACATCTATAATGTCACCAAACGCGTTTTTAACATATTCTTCAGTGCATGCCCAGCAGTAGGAGCATACAATAAGGCTGTCTTGATAAAGTCGTCAACAAATAAATGTGGCCGGCTTTGACAAACCTTTCAATTCTACCCATAAGAATCAGATCAACATGTGACAGCTTTCTTAAGGGGAAAAGAGATGACAATTTGGGCAGATGAAGGGAAAAAAAAAAGCATCACGATGTTTCCTCACCAGCTTCAAGAAAGTGACATTGCCAAAGAATCTCTCATAAAGGGCATTTTCTTGAACGACGGCTGGACTGAAAAAGAAATAGAGATATTCAGGGTAAAATACCATGTTCACACAATATTTTAGAGTTTATTGAACTAGACTGAAGATGTAATACAAAAGTAAACGGATGGTCACATAAAGCATGGCCCCGGTCATGATCTCGTACTCATGACCGAGTGGAGATGATAAAAACAAACCGGGACTTGATTCTTTTGGCCCCAGTCATCGACACCCGTTGAATTGACGATTGGTACCCAGAAAAGAAAAATGAGCAATCTCTAGGGATTTAAACATTACTCGAGTCGAAGAGAATAAGGAGAAGGTTAAAAGCGTTCAGATTTCCAACTCCAAACTTGGATAAGAGAGACAAGACTTGCAGGCAGGGGTCTTGATTGGCGATTGATCATCAGAGAAGACCGAGAGACTGAGACGGAAGATGGTGAGAGTGGAGTGTTGGGGGAAGGAGATGGGAGTGACGGGGGGACGCGAAGAGCGCTTAGAATAGGGAGAAAATGGCGGTGAGATTTGAAAGATGGCCCTGGGAGACCGTTTAATGGAGGGAGGTTGGTACTTGGTAGTTGGCACTCCAAAATTATGATTCTTATTTTTACTGGAAAATAATTGAGTGCGCTTTGATTTTCTGACTTACATAATTTACACAATTTGATTCTTTAAATAGCGGCTTGTTGCATCAGCAAAAGATATTTCGTGAATAACATTCTTAATATGATAATGGCGGTCCTCCATGACAGATTTTGTTATTAGAAACTAATAAGCTTAGTTAATTTTGGGTACAAATAAAGTAATGTTTCTTTCTTTATTATAAGAAACAGGAAATGGAAAAGATAGAAAAAGAAAGGATTAGGGATGTTGATTGGACGACTTTGTTATTAGAAACTAATAAGCTTAGATTATTTTGGATACAAATAAAGTACTGTTTCTTTCTTTATTTTAAGAAACAGGAAATGGAAAAGATAGAAAAAGAAAGGATAGGGATGTTGGACGACTAAGTTAGCGATGATCAGCGAGGCGTGGTGCCAATCGACACGCTATGAAGATGAAATCATTTCCGAGGGTATGAGAACTTTGGCACTTGTTCTGCAGATAATGCTCCCCATAAAGATTCGTTTGTTATGGATTCATTTAAATAATCGCGAATAAAACTTCTCAACGAGTACCTTTACAACACACATCATTAAAAAAAAGTTCTGATTTCAATTGATCTTTTCATTCTTGCTAAACATCGATGTCTTGGACATGATATGATCGTGCGAGCGGTTGATTTCTTATCTAATATTTAGAAGTAGGTTGGATGTCATTCATCAATTATCGTAAGATCTCGCTTAACTCTCCCATCGGATACCACCCCAAATATTAGAACTCGGGAAATCAGAACCCTTTCGAACTGAATCAAGAGCCTCGCTTCCCAAATGAAAACTCCAAGCATCAGAGAGAGATTCAGAGTAGTAACCAGCAATAAAGCATGACTACCATAGCATATACCATATAGACATTATAGATGGTTCATAGTTTATACATTCATCATACCATGAAGACTCCAGATTTCCAACATACTAAGGACTAGAAACTAGATAACATCCTAGACGCAAACATCATAGATTCATCATCACCTTTATTTATTTAATAACATATGGGAATGACGACACTATCCAGGTCAGCCCACTAACTTATCAAGCCTTCTCCCCAGTAAGAAGATCCATGACCACGCGCTTGATGCTCCCATTGTTCTTCTTCAGCAGCTTCTTGTTCATCTCCTTGTCACAGAAGCCCTGCATTTTCATACGTCAGACAGACAAACCGACCACCTGAACTTGAATGAAATTAAGGTATGTAAGGGACCGAACGAATAAAATAAGAGTTCGTTCCGCGTACCATCTCCTGCAACTCTCCAAGTATAGGATCCCATTCAGCAACATCGCAGAGATCATCCACTGACTGCTCCAAGTTGTAGGCGTTCATCCTCAGTACCTCCTTGTTCAAGTCCACCTGCTTAAAGCCCATCTCCTCCAGCTCCTTCAGGAGTGACTGTTCCACCACCTCTGTGTCGCTGCCGATGGCTTGAGACGGTGCAGATGAAGAAGCAATGACAGGAGGAGGCACCGCCGCAGCAGTTGCGGCGGGAACTGCTTCAGGTGGCTCGACTTCCACTACAGGGTACGAAACGGGCCCAGAGTCCTCGGGAGGAGCAGAGGCTGATACACGTTGGCCAACCAGCAAATTGTCATTTATGGGAAAATTGAGCTCCTGCTCCTCCTTGTGCTGCTCAACCATCGGCTGAACTGGTTCAGTGACCGTGTTGGAGTTGTCATTTCCAAAGAAGTCAGAAACTACAGCAGGTGGGACATTCATGTCTAAGATTCCAGAGAGTTTAGACTCGTCACTTTCTGCAGGCAAATTCAGGTTCAAACCCTGGAGGCTATCACAGAGGGAATCATCAACCTGCACAAAGGAAAAAAAAGAATCAAGTATGACCAGGAAAACTCATAGCAAAGAAGAAAATGCAACAGGAAGCTGCTTTACCTGAATCAGAACCCAAACACGCTGGCCAAACTTATGTCCTGAAGAAGATGCCATCCTCCAGTAGGAAATGTACCGACCAGCTGCAACTGGTGCCGTAAAATCAACAGCAATGTCCAGCTCCCCATCTACTGGCACACCTTGAGCAGGGACCTGGCAATTTTATTTATTTTTATTTTTTTTGGGGGGCACGAAAACAAGAGAGATATGAAAAGTTCGCTGTGTAGCACTATCGAGGTACATGGCTTAACACTTTAACAGATCGTGCAAAAACACGAGTTCGAAATTTTCAAATCCCTACAATAAAGGAAACATGCCTACCTCGATTTCCACTGCATTAGTGTCACTGAAATTGTCTCCTCCAATCCGGAACAGTTGCGTTCCCCGATGCCAAACAAAATTTCCACTATTGCGCATACGCCATATCTTAGTGAAGGGCGTTGATGGTGCCATCACAGTGCCATCCATCACAGTGACATCCGAGACGAAGCGACTATCCAGCTTAGGCTTACCAGACTTTCCTCCGCAGCCTCTCACCGGATGGGGGAATGTTGAAGGAGCCGCCTCCCAATGATGCTGCATCCAAATAGTCAATGTTAGTTAAATTTGTTTCACGTCATATAGTTGTTGAGAAGAATAGCAGAGAGAACTCCTAAAAATACGTACCATATCATAAAATCCTTTGAAAGGCCTTGGTAGTCTATAGGATCCATACATGGCTGGCCGGTCTATCCGGATATAGTCAGCAACATTACCCATTTCAGAGAAGCAGATGCTGCAAAGGTCATAATCTTCCTTCCTAAAAAAAGACCGAATAACCGTCAATTGAAAAATCCCATTTCTACGGTTACAGAGCAAAAATAAGAGCCGGCTTACACTTTTGATTTGAACCGAGGTCCAGTAATTGGATGAACACCACAGCCGTCACAGCGAATGCCCTTGTGGAATATACCGCCCATGGCATCAGCATAGTTGGAGCTTCTCTTAAATGGATGCGGATGTCGGAAAGCACCACGAGCAAGAGACCAGTCATCAGCAAGAGGCAATCCACTAAACGGGTCAACAAATGAATGACCAACAGCAGCAGGCTTTGGCATTGCTGTAGTGTTTGCCACAGCTGGGGATGCTCCCTGGTCAACACTGCTAATGGAATTGACATTTTTCTGAAGTTCCGTCTGAACTTCAGCCTGTGTCTTCCCACCCGAGACGTTCTGGACTTCCACCTTTGTATTTACATGCGGTGTAACAGGCACGCCATTTAAACTTACAAGAGGCAATAGTTGTTGATAGGAGCCGACTGTAAACCCAGGGATGAGATTAGGAAATCCTGGATTCTGTACCGTGCTTGTGGATGCTCCAAAGGCAGCAGATTGGGGGCTCGCTTGATCTTTGATATGGTTATTCATTTTTCCAATTGCCTTCAAAAGTTCTGCAGGCGTCTTCCGACCTGAACTGTTCTCCCATACCACCTTTGTTTTCCCATCAGATAGGCAGCTAACCTGATCCTTTGAACTGTTCTCCCTCTCCCATAACACCTTTGTTTTCCCAACGGATAGGCCGCTAACCTGATCCTTGATTTTATCCTTCACTCTCTCCAAGCCCTTCCACACTTCATCTTCTGTCTTTCCAACTAAAATTTGATGGCCTTCCACCTTTGTTTTCCCAAAGAATGGGTAGATAATCTGATTGTTGATTTGATCATCCAGTCTCTCGATTTCCTTCAGCGGGAATTCATCTTTTGTCTTTCCAACTAAAATTTTATGGCCTTCGACCTTCATCTCTCCACCTGAAATGTTCGACTCCCCAGAGAGATCGGCATTAAGATCGACAGGTATATGTGCTGGAGCAGCAGACACAACCCCGCCTTCATTAACACCTCCATCATCCACATCCTTGGAATCCTTGGATGATGAGTGTCCAAAATTAGAGTTTGGCATCACATCACGCATGCTTTCCTCCTTCACAACATCAGTATCAGCTGCCATTGATGTGGTTGCAGAGGCACCATTAACACCACCCTCCTTGCCACCATCCTGAGGCTGAAAGCCTGTATTCAGATAAGATTGACCCAACTTCGTAAAACTGTCAATGAAGTCTGAAATTGTCAGACTAGAGGAGGCAGCTCTAGAAGCCAGCTCCAGCGATAGTTTCGAAACTGCTTCACGAATTGGGTCTGGCACAGTTTTTAGAGCTTCAGCAACAATGGCATTGATGTCAGGCAACGGTTGCTGGCCCAGAGGGGATCTTAGTGGGGTAGAACTTCCACTCGACCTAGCATATGATCTGCCACTTTTCTCACCATTCACAGATACATTAATCCTAAGGAATTTCAGGTGTTGCCTCATTACATCGCGCAGATCATTATCATCAACGAGAGTCACTACATCACCATCCTCATCGACATAGGTCAGAGTCAGATCAGCATCGGGAGGGAAACTGAACAGACTGAGGATCTTGGCCTTCAGGCTAACCATGTCGAGATCCAAGTTCTCATTTTCATCCACGCGTGCATTGAAGCGCCTCAGAGAATTTTCATAATTGACCTACAACCATGTACCACAGTTAAATGAGACATGCCTCCTTGAAAATCATACCAGGCACCATAAAAAAAAAGCAACTTTCTCTCAAGAAGCCATGTTCAAATTAACTTGACTACTCCTAAAATTAAAAAATGCATGATGGCAAAAAGAAAACATAGCCACATGATTACTGCTAGGTTCTAAGGCACACATGAACAACGCAAATAAGTCTTCCACGCTATAACCAACAGCTCCAGTGTAAGAACCCAAGTTCCTGAATGACTTAGCACGAGCATGAGAACATATAGCACCGAATCATGACAGAAAGCGAAAAGATAGAAGCTGGGTTCCTCAGAAAAGCCGAAAGTCTCTGCCTTGGCCCAATTTCTATCGATCAAAGACGATCGAGCATCTTGTAGCTCGGAAACCACGCAGTGACGCCGGATATCGGAACTGAGCACGGCACATAACCCAATCCGCAAAGCAACATGCAGACAGATTACGAAAGTCACGCGAGCCCCAAAGCGCACAGTACACGAAAAAAGAAGGAGGGTTTCCTCTTCCCAATTCGGATCGATTAAAAAAGCCCGTCCAATCCCACCACAGTCAGTCAAAAACTACAGTTCTGCGTGACGATCAAGAGCTCTAGCCGTGAACCAAGCGAAAGTTTCCGCCTTTCGAAACCCTCCGCTCAGCTACCCACAGGGCGAGCCCAAGTCATCGTCCCCCGCCCCGACCCCACCATAAAAACAGGAAATTTCACAAAGCGACCCGCGCGGAGCGGCGGAAAGCGGCGACTTTCCATCGTCGCATCAACCAAAACAGGAAGAAATCGAGAGCAGCATACAGTCAATCAACAAGCGAGCGAGGGGGAGAATTCGATGGACCTTGATCACGAGGGTAGACTCCATAATTCACAGTCGCGAAGCGAACTCGAGCGTCCCAGTGATCCGCAAGAGCAAGCCCAAAAATAAAAGAAAAAGCCGACAAACCGAGAAGAAAAAAGAAACCCTCCTCGAACCCGACGAAATCTTCCCCAGAAACCCAACGAAAAAAGAAACAAAAAAAAGGAAATTTCACAAAGCGACCCGCGCAGAGCCACAGAAAGCAGCAACTTCCATCGTCACATCGACCAAACAGGAAGAAATCGAGAACAAACGGAAGCAAACAGTCAATCATCACAAGCGAGAGAAGGGGGAATTCGACGGACCTTGATCACGAGAGTAGACCCCATAATTCACAGTTGCGAGGCGAACTCGAGCGTCCCAGTGATCCGCAAGAGCAAGCACAGAAAAAAAAAAAGAAAAACAGCCGACAAACCGAGAAGAAAGAAGAAACCCTCCTCGAAATCTTCCCAGAAAACCCACAAAAAAAGAAAAACACCGGCGAAATCGGCGGCGATCGGGAATCAGGGGAGATCGTTCAGCGCCGATCGGTGCACAACCGCACTCCCAAGCGTACCAGTAATCCGCTTCTCCCTCTCCCTCTCCCCCTACTCTCTCTCTCTCTCTCTCTCTCTCTCTCTCTCTCTCTAAAAGTACGATGATGCTGCCTGCCTCTCCATTACGCACAATCAGCCTGCATTATATAATATTCTCGCCCCATTATTTTTTTATTTTTCTTCATTTTCTTTATTTGGTTTTGCTTGGGGGAAAAGATGGCCATTTTGACTTCCTCCTTTTTTTTTTTCTTTTTTTTTTCTTTTTGGCGTTTGGGGCTTCTATCTTCTTCGCTAAGAAATAAACGGGGATTTAAAGAAAATGATGAGGGGAAATTTTAAAAAGAAAAATTTGCTGCGGGAGCGGGGCCCATGGGGGCCCTGGAGGATCCTGCGGCATCGGTGACGCCACGTCGCGGGGGGAGTCGCGGGATCGCCGTTGCTGGGGGAGCGAGAAGCGCACGGGGCGTGGGGGAAAACATCGGACGGCGGAGAGAGGACCGACTGACTTGCTCCTTAAGGAGCCGGGCCGTCGGATGAGGTTGATCAGGACGGTCGCGATCTTCCGAGATGGAGATGGAGATGGAGATGCACGGGTGACACGTCACGTGTCCTCCCGCGCTTCTTTCTTTCCGCGTGGGATTAGAGGAATTCTGTGTAAGGACAAGTGGCCAATGTCCCCACGCACTTTAAAAAAGAAAGGAAAACATGGTACATTTTATTTTAATTTATTTAATATAGGGTTAATACTCTTAAAAATTCAAATTAATATATTTGTGACAAATTTATCCCAAATTATTTTTTTTATCATAAAAAACCTCAAATCGGTACATATATGACAAATTTACCCCGACTAACCATAAAAAAAACCCTAAATTGATTAAATTTATCCCAAACTAATTTATTTGATCACAAAAAACTTCAAACCGATAAATTTGTGATAAATATACCAATCTGCTAAATTTGATTAATACTACAAAAAAATCACAAAAATTGTAAACTATGACAAACGAGTGTAAAATCCAAACCAGATACCAACAATCGATTTTACGTGTCATTTAACTTAATTTAACGAAAAATAATAGAGAATAAATTTGTCACAAATGTACAAATTTTAGAGAAATTTGTCAAATGTATACCAATTTTAGGTTTTTTGTGGTCAAAAAAATAGTTTTAGATAAAATTGTCACAGATCTAATAATTTGGGGTTTTTAGGGTATTAACCCTTTAATATAATGCATGAACTTTTAATCATTCAATCTAATTCTTGAAATTTTCATTCATATTCATTTAGTCCCCAAATTATATGAAAATATTTAACACTTGTCTCCTAATTTGAATTAATTAAATGAAATATTTAATATTTTTATATAATCATTTAAGAACTTGATAAAGTTCAAATGTTATATTGAAAAAATCAAAATTTTAAGGTTCACATTGAATATTTTGTCCAAATTAAATGACAATCTATGTAATTATCTCATAGATGAAAAGGAAAATTAAACTAAACCACTTCATGTCAATTTGTGTAATTATCACTTAGAAAGATCTCTTTCAAGTTTGAATTTGCTTTATCTAAAGTCAGGGCTCTTCTACCTCGTTTTTATTTACCTATCTTTTAATTATTTTTCCTCTCTCTTTTTTTATTTATTTCTTTGTTATTCCATTCCATGATTCCTTAATAATTTTTATTAAATAATATATTATACATAAAATATGAAATAAATATAGACACTAAATTAATGTACATGCAGGCTATATATATTATAGAATAGATGGATATTCAAATATATAAATAAAGATAAGAATAAATAAAAAATTAATATTTACCTTTTTTGTTATTTTGAATTTCATTTCTTATATTAGAATCCATGAAAAATTGCTCCAAATTCTAATCATTGAAATGATAACAAACATAATTAATTGCTTTGTAATTATTTTAAATTAAAATTATTTTAAATAAATAAAATAATTATTAGAAATTTTTATTACATATTTTCATTCTATTTTAACTTGTAAACTCTATTTACCGATGATAATCTCCTAATTAAGACAATTTATGTCTAAAAAGAAAAGGAAGAGATACACAATCCAAAACTAACTTTACATTTGATTACTATTCTAATTATTTTAATTTAAGAATTATTTTATTCAAGATAAATAGATTTTATCGGGGCTATATTTTTATTATATCCGACTTCATCTTATGTTAGGTAGAAACTAAATACAGGATAAGAAAAATTTATTTTACATCGATTTTTAACGAGGCTACCAGACCTAGCCTTAGGAAAGCTTAGGCACCAAGTTTTGAGGCCGAGACCGAATGTCAAAGCAAGAGCAAAGGTGCCGTACAGATAATCTTCCTCCTAATTTGGGCCTTGGCCCGTCAATAAATGTAAACATGGAGCGCGGCCCATCAGAATTGTTCCTCTTCTGTGTACCGGCCCGTAATCTCGAGCGACGCCAGGATTCGCGTTGCGCTTCTCTCTTTTTTCTCAGCAATAGAAGCAAAAAGAATTCGAATTTTCCCGTCTTCTTTCGTCCTTCCAATCGGAGCGTTCGCGGGGACAATCGAGGAGGCGCTCTTCTCGTGTCCGTCCGGACGATGCTGCAGTTTCCGGGGTTCATGACGCAGTTCCCGGAATCGACGAGGATGATTCCGTCGTCGTTTCTGCTGCCGTCGCAGTGGCCTCAGCCCCAGAACGAGGAGCTCCTGCTCGCCCTGGAGGAGTCCGATTTCGAAGACAAGGTGACGCCTTTTTCTTCTCTTTTCTTCTGTCTCGACGCGGGTCCCTTTTTTTTTTTTTCTTTTTTTCTTTTTTTCCGTTCTTGCCTCGTTAATAAAGGGAAAGTGCTCGAGAGTTCTGCAAGACCCATTTGGTTCGGTGATGATTTTGCTCGTCGTTCTGATAGGAAATGCCGTTTTGGTTTGGTATTATCGATTGAGAAGCAAATTAGTGTTGTTGGCAGAGAAGAGAAGCTCGAGGCAGGGGCATAGCTCTAGTTGTTCTGTTTGCGATGTTACCAGTGTTGAGGTCTTGTATCGGCAGCGCGTTATTTTTCTATGTTCGGTGACTGAATAGCTTGAGCTGTGCCTGGAATCGAGCTGCTCTGTGGGCTGATCTAATTTGCTTCTCAATCGTTTTGCCTGCATGTTCTCACGTGGTCGAGGATCAGAAATGCATCTCGGTAGTCGCTGCAACAAGGACTTGTGATGAGAATTATGCTTTCAGTCTGTTCTACTTGAGTGAAAAAACTAATGCTTGATGCAGAACTAGTGACGTAATAATTGGTTATGGGGAGACATATGGAAAGTGATCGTGATCATGGCAATTTGGGAGAGTTTGAACCATTTGATGAAATCTTTCACATCTCTTTGTGCCGTGCCATGTCGGATGGATGGTTCTGTCTTTCGTGTGCCTCAGTTGTAAGATTGTGTAAATATTGAAATGTTCACAATATTCCTTAGTTGTACTTATACAATATATTGACAGATGAAAGGTATATGAAATTATGAACAGAGGCATTGTTAAAGAGAACCGTATGCTTGGTGGGAATACTCAGATATAAGTATCTGCATTATGCGAGGAGAGACATGATATGGCCTTCTTAGCTTCTTTCGTTCTAGGAACTTCCTTGTTCGATTGTTAAGTGACAAATTTCTGATGGTTTTCTGGCAGCCGCTTTTAATTAGATTGTTGCTTATTTGCCAAATTGAATGTCGAGTATGGAAGGATTAATAGTTTAAGAACTTTAAGAATGCTTAATGATTTCTTTATCTGTGTTAGGCTATCTGCATCTTCTGGGGAAAGATAGAGTTGAGAAAAGTATTTCGTGGAATGTATAATTTTCAAAATGGAGTGTGCTAGTTCAGATGATGAAAAGTGAAGAAGAACGTATAGTTACAGCTTGTGAGATTAATAATCGGTCCATTTCTGGTCTAGGTAAAGTCCCATCTTGATGCTACACTTTGTTCTCTCCTCCTTCACAGGCGAGGATCCCTCTCATAGTGAAGGAATAGGAGGTGTTGAAAAGGCGTTGCATTTCCTCTCTAGGCTATGCATGCTTGTTTGTAATTCTTGCCATTAGGGTCGGTGCAACTAAGGTTACATTGCTGGCCTATAAGGACATGCGATGTTGCAATTCACCATGATTGAATATTTTAAACCCAAACATGCTTGTTTGTAGTTCTTGCTGCTGACTGCTTAACAAAGACACACGATTAACATCTTGGATTTTTTCTTACTTGTAATTTCACATGTATTTGTGTTGTGAACAGTGTAATGAAATCAGAAAATTGAATAGCAACCTTGTTGTGATCGGGAAAAGTGCTGCTGACATCGATAAAGATGCAGAGGAGGAAGATGCCGATGATGATGACCCAGACAATGCTGATGAGTCTGAAGGTGACGAATTTGAACAGGAAACTGTGTGAAATTTCTTGTGTGTGTGTGTGTGTTTCCCTTCCTCACCACATCAAAAAGAATTTGAGAACTAATGTCAGCTGTGAGTTTACAATGTCCATATTTTTACTCTGTAAAATTAAGTTGTTCACCCAAAGAGAGACCGATATTTTTGTGAAGGAAAGATAGTGGGAAGTTGCATCCTGGATATCAGTTGAGATTGGCATCTTCTCCTGTCTGAACTGGAGGGACTAGAAATATTAGCTGTGGTGGCATCTATCGGCCTTTTCTTGTTGTCATTTCTCCTCTCTCTTCCGCGCTAAACCAAGTCGTATCTTCTTCTCTTAGCTCGATGGATAAACCTATGCCTTTTCTAATGTCCATGTCATTCTACTATTAGTTCTGGAAGTAGGTGAAGTCTATATCTTCTCTTGTTGGTTCGCAAAGTGAAAGCTTACATAGCAACCAGCTTGATTTGTAACTAGTCAGATGACCCAATCACTCCTCGTGATTGAATGGATGAACCATGTGCTGCTCTCGTCTTGCAAGTTCAAATTGCCAGTCCTCACCGATAGACTTACAATTCCACATATAGCTGCTGCATATTCTTTCATACGGATGACTGATGGTCTGGATCCCCTCCTGTATGAATACGAACTTGGTTATTCTTGTTGCGTGAGACTTGGGTGGAATTACCTTATATCGCCTTTCTACTGTTGAACAAGCATACGTCTGTTTCTTGCAATCTTAGCACAAAGATCGTGGAAACAGTTTCTTCTTTACAAGATTCATCTCATGAAGAATGTGAACAAAGAGATGGAGGTCTGACCATTTTCCTGGAGACCCTGCATCTGCGGCTGGCGCTCCTTTACCTACAGCCTCCTGACTTTATGTCTTATCAATAGAGTCGTGCCTACACGAGACGGCATTTAGTCAAATTTATCGCCACCGCAACACCTATTTTTCTACATAAAACCAATGTGGACCAAAGTTCGAGTCAGAATATTCCCTTTCTTAAAATTGCAGGAAGGTTTCTCGACAAACCATTTTGGACCGAAGTCCAAGTTAGACTAATCCTGCTCTTAAATGTGTTCCTAAGCAGAAATCCTAAGTTCATATTCGCCCGCTAATACTTTTCACGCTTCGGTTGCGATACCATTTACGAGTTTTTGCACATGAGTTAGCAGGACAAAAACGATTTTACGTGCGATCTTTAAACAGTTCAAACCAAGATGCCCGTGTTTCCTCGTATTCTGTTTGGTAGAGTAAACATTCAAATTCAATAACCATTGATAAGTATCTAATTATATTTTATGCTTTTCTTTGTATAACGGTCGAGTGATTACCAAGTCAGAATTTTTGGACACTTCTACCAGTCCATCTTTCGTGCGATCTTTAAGAACCCATTTCTTCCTTGTCTCGGCCAACTCCATTCAAACTTAATCTCAAATCGAGTTATCAGGTTCGAAATAAAATATATGTATATTTATTATTTCCTAACAACCTCCGCTTAAAAGTTGGTTCGAAGCTAGCGCCATCGAAATTCCAGCCTGCAGGTTCCCTCCACGCCGAACGGGTGTTAATTATAAAATACTCTAAGACCTTTTCCCCTACCTTAATCAAGGAGACCGCGCCAAGGCAACGGTCCACTTGCCAACTGTCGTGTCCTCCCCACCAGCTCACGATCAATGATAATCCCCACATTAAACGTTTCTTTTTGCTTTAGGTATGCGATTAAAACCTCCCCCGCATCGCAGCTCGCGCTAGCCTTCACGACTCTTTCCTTCCGCCTGGCCCGGGGTGGCGTCAAATCATTGCATTATTAGGGCCAAATTCGAGTCCATTAAGGCATATTCCATTCTTGGCTTAATCAAATTGATTGATTGATTTAATTTTTTTTGTTGCCGTTTTGACCACGCGTCGCCCCCACCACAGTCCTTTCGAACGATAAAAAAAGCAAGCTTCCCGGCCCCAGAAATTTCGGGACAAGTGCCACCGCCGGCCCCCACCACCTTCTTCATTTCCCTCCTCGGGTGTCCCAGCATTATTCTTCTCTTTCTTCAAGGACCTGCAAACACAGACATCAAAAACAGGGCAACCCAAATCAATTACGATACAGAAAAATCACCCAAAATTGGACAAAATAAACAAGCAAGCTAATCAATTACGATACAGAAATCACTTAACTAGGAAAAAATAAACAAGAAAGCTACTAATCACACGCTGTCAAATCGAAGTAAATAAAAATCGCAATCACGAAAATGACGGAAATAAGTACGCATGAACTGCCAAATCAAGGAAGGATTCACGCGTCACGCAACGCAACGTTCGAAGTGGCTGGACACAGAGAATTTGGTCTGCATATGCAGAGAACTTGGGGGTGTTTTTTTCATCCATGGCGCGTGAGAAAATTGGGGAAAGAGAACTCTTTGGGAACGAATACTGTACAGACTCATCCAATCACACTTTTATCATTCCCGATTGTAAATTCTAAATTCTTTTTTGTAAAAACGGTGCAATCCTCTCTAATTTTATCGTCGTCGTCGTTTTTTTTTTTCCTTTTTTTGTTGCTTTTGGGCCTTGAATAGATTCTTCTCGATATTTCCCGTTCCCGTTTCAGTGGCAGTACTTGCAGTAATGGCCGCCCGCCCAGACCTTCCTCGGCTCGAGGTAGCAGGGGTAGCGGCGCAGCTCCACCGCCCTGACCTGGGGACGATGACGGAGCGGCGGCGACCGGCTCCCGGTGCGCCAGCGGCTGGCGGCGGCCGCGTGCGTCGGGGAGCCGCGGGCGGAGTGGTCGAAGCTGGACGTGGAGGACGCGGGCGGGGACACGACCTTGAGCGACTCCGGCGGGGACAGGACGGTTCTAATCTTCTTGGGCGAAGGCGAGGCGAGGGAAGCCCTGTCGTACTCCGCGATCAAGTTGGCCAGATCCTCGTTGGACTTCACGGAGATCAGCGTCTCCAGGTCGCCGTCCGGCAGCGCGCACCTCAACGCGACGGAGAACCCGCAGAACTCCATCAGCTTCACCATCAGCTCTGCAACCGGACAAAAAATAAAACCGCAACCAACACGTCAACACCAATTCCACCATAAATCAAAAAACCGAACGGAGTCTCTCCGTTAACACAGACAGACGCACGCTTCATCGAACGGGAACAGACGACGAACGAACCTGCGTAGGATGTGGAGCGGTCGACGGAGAGGATCCGGGTGAAGCCGCCGACGTAGCGGAGCTCGCCGTCGGACTTGCGGAGGGCGATCTTGCCGCCGTAGCTGCAGAGGAACTTAAGAGTGCTCGACGTCTTGCTCGAATCTGAAGGTTCTCTCACCATTTTTTTATAGTAGTGTAAATTCAAGGTGGTGGAGGAGGAGGAGGAGGAAGACGACGATTTGGAATCGGATCGCGGAGGGCGGCGGAGATTCGAACTCGAGGAGTCCGAGGAGGAGGGAGGGAGCTGGCTTAGGGCTTCAAACCAGAGGGACGAGTCGACGAGGGTATTTATAGTCGGCGAGTTGCGCGTTGAGGTTGGGTTTGGTTTTTTTTTTTTTTTGGGTTGCTTCGGGGGATAGGTTCGGAGTCGGGTGGGACTCCACGCGGGTTCAACCGAAGAAACGGAACGGACTTTTTACGTTTTTGTGTTGGCGATATTCGGATATTCGGAGGTTTTGGTCGAATGTTAGGAATGGGAGGCCAGTGGGCGGGCCCCACACCCGGCCCCCCCGCTGACGTGGCCAAGTGGCACGGGAACCCTTGAAGCCGAAGCCGACGCCGAAGCATCGGTTCAGTGGCGGCCGACTCCTTTGCCCGATAATATATACATATATGTATGTACATTTTCGGAATTATTTTAAGAAAAAGCTTGGTGACGTGTTTTTTTCTTTTTCTCTCTCCGTAATTTCTTATTATCGCATTAAAACACGGAAGGTATGCAAAATAACATAAAAATATATAGGTCCGGAAGTCCCGCTAAACACGTTTGTCAATGGAGTTCGCATTCTTTGAGGAGGTTCCCGATTTTTGGCGCGGAAATTTCATGTCTCGATCATGACGAAATCCGTAAAAAAAGAAAAATTAAACATATATAAGGCATATTCTAGACTGGCGAACAACCATTACCTAAGACGTAGTTGCGGGATTTTAGGTGCCCGCAGTGGCGGAAGGAATCATGGGTCCCCCACCTTTGACATATTCTATTTCCCCGAAAATTTGGTCCAATGTTCCCGAAGACAAAAGGAAACACATGCGTCGAATGAGAATGAAATTTTCTGGAAAAGTAATCGCGTGCTGTTGGGGGTTTGAAATTCTCGTATTGGAAAAGCAAACGGACGGAAAATTCTTTTCTGTCGTGTCGTATTTATACGTATCCCGCTGCACATATGTCAAATACACGAACGTATAATTTTCGAGATATTGATATGGAGGTCCCGCGTCGTAAAATCGTAGGAATCGCGTAATTGGATGGTCCGACAACATGACGAGGGTGCTTTTTGGCATAGTTTTTTTATCGCGTAGTAATGTTCAGTCGGTTTCGGCGACTTAGTCGACATTGTAGTTTCCCACGGAGCTGCGAAAAGCACTTCGTCAAGAGAATTGACGGCTCGCTTTGCCGTAGGAGCGAAGGCCGACCTTTTGCGGAAGACTGTTCACTTTTTCCAGGTATGACTTGGGAGGTCTTAGTCTTCCTTTTGGAAAAATAAAAAAATATCTCGTCGACGAAGAAGCCTCGAACCCCACACACGCTTCGCCGAAACGTCCGACTTCGGGCGATCGAATGGACTGGTCGGGGGGGCGATCGTGTCGACATTTTCGGGGCGCGTACGTGGACGAATGAACGAGGTATGGGGGACACGTGGAGGCCTGTCCGGGGCGTCAGTTGGACCGTACCTGAGATTCTACTTCCTTGGTTCGGTGTGCATCGAGGCTAGTGCCTAAATGCATAGGACCGACGAGCCTCATCCGGGGCCACTGGCTTGCTGCAGAACTCAAAATCTGATGTCTCTTTCCTTTTACCCGAGAAACGGACGATAAATGGGCAGATTCCTCACGTATGGCCCAGGTTAAGGATGACGAAGAGGACGGGAATGGCGCCTGTCATTTATCGGATCGACATGACGTGAATCCCTTGATATTCCGATTCGACTTCTTGGTGGTTCACGCTAGTGGATTCAAATGGAATGAGAACTGCGTGGTCCCCGCTCGCTCCCGAGGCATTTCTGGTCTTGGTGGATCCTCCCCGGCTCCCACTTTCTGGGTGAGAAGATGAGATAATAGGATTCTCGACAATTTTTTATGACCAACGTTAATCAAACCCGTCTAACAGGAGATGTGTTTAGCCACGAGACGAGATCTGATCCCTGACCGGGGATTCCTGATGAGGCCGCGAAGTGCGGAACGAGCCGGAGTCGATTGGTTCTTGGTTAGTGTACAGGGATGCCGGTCAGCTTGTGTTGTCGAATTTAAGACTCGAGAGGCCGATAAATGGAAATGAACTTGAGAAGTTGGCTCTTCTCTTTATGCACTCGTACAAGTTAAGATGATAATCAACACATCTGTACAAGCTGGAGCACTAAGCTAAACCCTACACTTACATTACAGTTCTTTTATGAACTGCAGGTCTCAATTTTTTCAAGCTTTTGATTAGAGTGTGAAGTTGAGGGAATGGAAAGTGAATTTGGATCTCCCCTTAGCGCTGCTGCCTTGACTGGTCTGCTGCAATGACTTGGCTACCGACTCTTTCATCGATTCGGGACCGCACACCAGGACTCCGATATCAGATCCTCCGGCTTCGTTTGGAAACTTGGCAAAGATATCTGTCGAAGTTAATGATGTCCAAGGTTAAGGCACGCAGTTGTTCCGAGTTTTAAGGTCCTTAATCAAATGGAATATGTCCGTCATCAAGAAGTAAGGAGATACCAGTGCATGAAACTGGAAAAGTTACCTTGGAAATCAGGCCTGCTTCCATAATGAACTTCATGTTCTTGAAGAGGGTCGTGTGGCTCCATCGAACTTGGCTCTGTGAAACCACCCGCTTTTTTTGGAGACGTCGAAGGAACTGCTTTCTTAATTCTTCTCCATCTCAGCATAAGCGCCACGGTCATGCTGACTATAACAGATATGACGAAACAAGAAAGGAGAATAAGATCAACCACCGAAGACGGGGTTTTGGTTTTGCTGTCCGCACCCTTAGTCTTGAGGGTGCTGGCTTTCTTTTCCGACGGTACGAAAATATGGTTGAAACATATGAGAAGAACAAAGAACAGAATCGATGCGATTCCAAGTATTGCAGCTGTTACGGTTGGCTTATCGAACCCATGGATTGCATAACTTGTGGCTTTCGCATCGAAATGTACAATTTGCCCCTGAGATAGCACATCTTGAAGGATTCTTGCGGCTGCATCTGGCTGCTCCTCCCGGGTCACGTAAAACTTCAGTTTCAGATGCAATTTCCCCAAGGCCTGTTTGCGAAGTATATGTGAAATTGAGCTCAACAAAGACATGTCTTGAGATCTCTTTATCGCGTGAATGAGTTGTATCTTTTCAGGGAATTTGTATCGGCTGCTTCCTTTGGCCGACACAATCTCCTGCAAAATGCTCAGAAACGGTGTTATCCCGCTTCCCCCAGCTATCAGGAGCATACTGTCATATCTGCAGAAAGTATGTTTCGCTTTGAGAACTTGGGAAATTCGTAAGCATGTAGCTAGCAGTTAGCACATAGAGAAGATCACTGCCAAGGCTTTTGAGCCAACCTGAGGAAATCAACAGTGGAAGGCCCATATGGACCTTCAATTGCCACCGGTATGCACTTCGTCTGATGAGTTTCTGAACTTAGCTCCTCGGTTATCATACGACAGAGGGTATTTGTCCACCATCCTTCGCATTTGATCATCAATGACATCGTGTCCTCCTGAACGTTGGAGCTGGAAGTTATGCTGAAGGCATGCCACTGGAGTTTGGATATTCTCGGAACGTTCATAAAAACCACGCTTGTCGGAGAGTATTTCAGTTCTGCAAGTAGTAATAAATTAACAACCTGCTTTAAAGAAACTTAAACTGTGATGCTGTGCAAATATTCGGAGTGCTAAACAAGAGCAAAGTTGGATTTACTCGGGTCTTTTGGCAGGGTAAGCTCGAGAGCTTCACAAGGCAAGACTTTCGCTGAAAGAAGGTAAGTGTGTGGTCTTGATTGTATGATCCTGAGCAGCTTGTCCAGGCCAAACAAAAAGATTCCAGGAAATACCATGTAGAAATGTCTATCCCCAGCATGAAACAAGTAAAACAATATGAACAGTGTGTACAAATGGTGCGTGTAATAGAAGATTTCGAATTGCTTTCTCCTGATAAACGGAAGAGATGTGATCCAAATAACAATTCCCAACACAAGAGCGATCTCTCCGGCGAGGTATATTCGGCCCGTCTTTTGCCATCTCCATACCTGCTTATTAGAAAAGAGCGAGTGTGTTTGAAATTCAATTGTTTTTGTCGCGCATAGTGCTGTTATTTCAACCGAGTCGAAAGAGAATTAGAGATCACCTTATCCTGGATTACATGGCTGACCCCCCAGATGAACAGGGTGCTTGCACCGTGAAAAGTAGCGAAGAGTATCATCCCGGTGCCGAGCCACGTATGATATCTCACAGAAGCTTCGAACTGGATGCCTAGCAAGCGAAGCACGGGCATGACCCGCAAAATGGGCAAGAGAAGCAGAGCCAAGCAGGCTTCTGCCAGTAGCCCAAACCGAATTGCTACTTTCAGGTACTTCAGTTGCCATCTGAAATAAAGGTATTATTAGTTAGGGCATATTTAAGCACATAACTGCTTGGTTTAAGTAGCGATCGCTTGCACTCACATGCTAAGTTTAAGTGATTTAACTGGTGTTAGCTTCTCAAAGTCGTTAGAGATGTGGCAGTAGAAAGTCCATGCCAGGAAAATAACGAACGCGAGAATGGCCAGGATCTCTACTACTGATATGATTCCCACGAGGCTGTTCACTATGATTGGATAAGAGAGAGCCGATAGCGGAGTCTTCCTTTGCCTACTGCCAAATATCAATAGGAAAAGAGAGGCTTGACACTCCATACAGTGAACAGATATTAATTAACCATCCAACTTAAGCTTTTTACCACCTGCTTATTGCGCTGCTCGCTGTAACATTCAGGTACAGGGATCCAATGATGGCAAGAGCAATGATAGGAAAGGTGTAGACAGCAAAATTGAGACCTGAAAATAGAGGGAAAACAAAATTACCTTTCCTACAATGATTCGCATGCGTCATCAATACGGCTCACTCTTTGTTTGTTTTTCTGTTGGTAAGAAACGATTGATGCAGCTTCAATTTTCAAACCAAGTGCCCTAAATCGAAACCTATGGACTACAGTAGTGCAATGGAAGAGGCTGCTTTCAGCTATGACTCTAGCCTCTAGGTTAGATTGAAAAGCCAGTAGGGTAATACCGTAATAGCCAAAAACCATGCCGTGAGCACTATCTTCGGCTCCCTTCCATTTCTTCGTCCACATTTCCGTGGGCTTGAGGATCCAGAGAGCAATCCAACCAGCGAACAACGAGATCATCAATGCCTTTAGGAGAGCGAGAACTGTTGCTCTCGCCATCATGCCCATCTTCTGAGTGGCTTACTCTGTTCGCTTGAGGCATGCTGCGTGGCTGTCTCTTTATAGCGAAAATCTAAATAGAGACATCCTCCATGGGATGATACAGGTATAACGATTTGTGGCTTAGCCCCACCACGACTCAAGAGTGACCTATCACTTCCGGACATAGTTGGAAGATTGTGCCGTGATCCTAAAGTGCTGAGATATGTATTATACGGTAACGCTTGCATCATAATATTCTCACCCTTCATCATGTTCCAAATTGATCCAATGAGGAGAAAAAGTAGGCGGGACAGTTCTCTCGTGAGATTGACTTTGGTGGAGGATGATGATGGAGAAAGGTTTCCTGTTTTCGTAGATACAGGCGTCGGATCTGCGTCAATTCCTGTCTATTGAGAGATCAGTCCAGTGACATTGCTCACGCCTCTTGCTCTCTGTCTTAGTGTGGTCCAACGCTTATTTAGTGGACTAAATGGTCCACCATCCACTACTCCTCCCCATATCTTCTTATTTCTCCTCGTGATTAACTCCTCTTTGGATTGGGATTGTGGGAACCCAAGAAGTTAGGTATAATTGGCACACAGATTTCAAATGAATAGATGATTGGATTGAAAGGTATTAGCTTTTGCTGTTGATACCAAGATGGCTTCCTGCATACCCAGATCATATTGAGAAACTTCTACATTTTGTCAAAACACATACATTGACAACGTTTGTTTGGCCACAGCAGAAGAAAAGGGCTTCAGTTCATTTATCGGAAGGCAAGAACTGATTTTTACAAGAGAGAGAGAGAGAGAGACAGAGAGAGACAGAGAGAGAGAGAGAAGAGACCAAATAGATTGCTGTGCTATGAACCTGATGATGGCACTGGATCAAGTTGCATCCTTTTACTTTGGAGTATACTCTCTGTTCTCTCATCAGAGGAAAACTCATTTTTTTCTGGCAAAAAAATGCAACCATGTGGATTCTTAGGAGTTAGCACTTTGGGAGACAAACTGGATGAGTGACCATGTCCCACTGATGCAACCAGTAGGTTCTAAGAACCAAATCCTCAAGGTTAAGCTTTGACCAGAAAGCAGAAAGCAGAGAATTAATTTTTTTGTTTTTGTAAAAAGAAAATGGAGTTCGGTGCATTCCTGCTGGAAAAGCATTCAGAATCAACTGAGATTGATGGAAATTGGAATCCATAAACAGGAAACTCACAAAAAGTAATGTCTCCAACTCCTATTGAATTTGAAGCACCAGAATTCTTCCAGTGGATTCGAGACATTATCCTTCA
Organism: Eucalyptus guilfoylei; assembly: GCA_016097605.1. NCBI lineage: Eukaryota > Viridiplantae > Streptophyta > Magnoliopsida > Myrtales > Myrtaceae > Eucalyptus > Eucalyptus guilfoylei. The sequence goes on from CM027861.1 coordinate 40,372,885, forward strand.
ACTTTGACATATACCTCAGATTCTAGAATACAAATTACCGAGATTGCAATTTACATACCTTTGTTGCAAGTAATTAAATCATCAAGAGTGTGAACACTCAACTAATCTCCACTAAACACGACGGTCTTCAGTCCCACGTGTGCTATGCTCCTCGGGCAGCCCTAAGTCATGACTGCAAACCCATGTCAGGAAAGAAAAGTCCTTCACCGGTGAATCACCGGCGATGATGTAATAAGTTGCATAGCTAGAACTAGAAGTCCATAGACTCCATACCAATGATTTGTCATGCAATTGTCGTTCCAGTTTCATCCTACTTCAAAGGGAACCAAGGGCTAAAAGAGACGAGCAAAAACAAAGGCCCGAACCGAATTGGGCGACACCGTTTACCACGGACAAAGGAAAAAAGGCCCATCATATGGCCCGATTCTAAATTGGTCCAGCCACGTCCTCTAGCCCCTGCACAAAAAGTCCCAGACATTCTCTGGCCATGCAATCACTTCGGGCCGGAATTTTACAAGTTAAGGTTGCAACCGAGTAGTTAGGCAAATTGCCTAACGCCCCCAGGGTTTTAGGGTCGTTGCACATCGCCCCCTGAAGTTTCGATTTTTGCAATTTACCCCCCTAGACTTGGGAAGTCAGTTGTGATGTGTTCCCTGGCATTCACTCAAGGTAAATTTTGCTTGGAGCTCCAACCACACAAGATAAATTCATCATATAAGAATATACATATAAAAGCATAGAAGAGGCTTTTAGAAATATAATGCATGTGAGAGCATGTGACTAAAGTTTCAGTTAGAGTATGACCGGAGTTAACATCAAATGCATATGGATATATAGGTCTAAAATATATTATTGAGTAGTCCTTTTTATTTTTTTTCATGTATATATAGATCTTATATGACCAATTTACCTTCCACAGCTAACTACACGTGGTCTCATGGTGAGATAAGTGACAAAAAATTGGTCGGAGTCAACGGCAATGGGCAAATTGCCACCGATTTCAGAAAGTTGAGGGGCGAATTGCGAAATCTCAACAATTCCAAAAGAGTAATTCCGTTAGGATTGCATCCATCGAGTTTTTTTTTTTTGGTCGGTGCATCCATCGAGTTAGACATGCAACTTTTGTGAAAGGTCAAAGCAGGTTTTTTAATCTTTTGATGACTTCCTCATTTATTTCATTATGCCTTTTTCCTACAGACTTGTATGTAGACGTAACAATTTTTTTATTTTCATTGAGAAAGTCAAAGGATGTTTTCTGATTTTCACAAATTGGACCGAACCCCTTTTCTCTGTTCTGGTATTAGGCGCTCATCCAATTAATATGTTGCCTTTTTGACTTTGGGAGTCCTTCGCATAAAAATGGTTTTTTTGATGAGGATGGGGAAACGTAGGAGTGCAAGCAGCTCAACATCGTTCATTGAGGTAGGGTGGAATATGAGGTGCCATCTTTATTCCCATCAGAACAGAAAATACATGTGCATGTGCCTAACTATAGGGCCAGTCAATATCATATCTTTTCAATAGACGTTATCCAGCTTTTCTTGATCAATAGTTCGGGATCAGACAAGTGTAGGATCAAACTCCACGTCTCCTTGTGCATTTCGTGTCATCCAATATGAGAGGCCGGTCGTCTCTGCATTTTGAACGACTCGTTTGACCATGTGCAACACATATGATTTTTTTTTTCTCTATAGGTCTGATTCGCTATTGTCTAGTGGGTTTTCTGAACTTATCCCAGGCGAACAAATCTAATAGAAACTTACAAGACAAATTATTAGGTAGGCATTTTGGTGATCAGAAAATATCAAAGAAGCACTAAAAGAAGGGGAAAAAATAAGAAGTCAAGCTTCTAAAGGAACAATAGAGTTGCATGGCCTAAAAAAAAAACACCAAAGAAACAAGACCCAAACTATATAAAATTTTCAATTAGTAGAAAAGACTTTAGACAAAGAAAAAAATAAAAAATTATTTGGACTGTGGCCACGCCTATTATAGTCACCAGCTGAAAGGGTCTATGCATTTTCGTTTTTTATCATTCAGCACCAACCAAAAGCCTGCAAAAACCAAGACAAAAAGAGATTCTGACCATCTCTCTCTCTCTCTCTCTCTCCCTCTTTCGTGCGCATTGAGAGCAACGACTCGTGCCTTGTATGACGCCAACCCGCTAAAGTCTACCCTCTTTAATTGTTGTCCACGCCTGTCTCATTTCATTATTTTCAACCCCCCTTCTTCTTCTTCTTTACCCCTTTCCTTTAGTGTCCATTGAGAGAGAGAAAGAGACAGGGAGAGAGAGCGAGAGGGAGGGAGGGAGGAGGGAGGGAGAGGGGATGGAGGTGGAAGATGATGATCACTTGCAGGGCGAGACGGTGCAGTACTGCACCGCCGCGACAACAATGGTGTCCCCGGAAATAGTGGAGATCGGGGAGGACAGCAGGAGCGTGGACGTGGGCAGCAACGATGTGTATGTGGCCGTCGGGAAAGACGATATGGACGTCGTCAAGTGGGCCCTCGATCACCACGTCGCTCCCCATCACGCCCGCGTCTTCCTCGTTCATGTCTTCCCCCCCGTCGCTTACATTCCCACACCAGGTGAACGTCCGATGAACATTCCGCTGGTTTTGGGATTTTGAGTCTTACCCGCGTCGTGTTCTGTTCTGAGCACTTATGGGTCGTCGTTTTTCTTTCTCAAAGTTGAATCTTTTTTTGGTACCATCCAGAAAAGTTGAATCTTTCCTCGTGGGCATCCTTCGAAGCGGATGAAAATCGCTCGAAGTTCCAAGGTCTTGATGATCTCATCAACTGAAAAATTTAGGCACTTGAAGAAACGATAAGTCATTGATAATTCTGGTCGCTTCTCTACATAAAAGTTCGTTTGATCTTCTCGTTTATGGGTCGTTTAGGAAAAGCAATCATTTTGAAAGAAGGGAAAGTTCTCAAAAAGAGACGAGTTGCTTCTCTTAGTCCCTTCAAATTCATGACATAGGTTTTACCATATGTTTATTCCAAGTCGTTCTGATTTAAGGGCAACCAAGAATGGCATTATGGAATTTGGGGCATCAGGTGAAACAAAAGCATATTCCAATTGGACCAACGAACAGTTGAATCGACAGACACTTAGACAGTTGGAACTGTTTCTGTACTCATTAAAGCGTTGATGCGAAGCTACTTGTGTCTGTCTATTGTAAATGCTTTGCTGCTTTTGGATATGCAGTTCAATTCGACGCTAGGCAGAAATTTGCTTGTTTTTCTTTTTGGAATCACATCAATTTGCTTCCCCTCCTCAATTTTTTTCCTTTGAATTATCTGAACCGAATTTCAGTTGGAAGGTTATCGAGGAGCCAACTGAGCCAAGACCAGGTGAGAGTTTACATCAACGAAGAGAGTAACAGGAGAAGGAACCTTCTGCAGAAGTACATTCGCCTGTGCGCTGATGCCAAGGTATATCTCCGAACTCTTATTGTCATCTCATCCCACCAGCGCTATCACATTGCAAAGTCCTGACTACTGAATTTAGATTGCACATTGCAGGTGACTGTGGACACGATGCTTATTGAGCACGGAAACATTGCAAAAGCTATTCTCGATCTAATCCCTGTTGTTAATATTACAAAGCTCATCATTGGAACCAAACGTGCGCCTTCCTCAAGGTGGGATTATTGCTGATTTTCCAAGAATCTGAGAAGGATTTTGATTTTCGGTTCATTTTTTAGTTCACTACAAACAATTAGTTAATTGCGTTGACATTTTCCATCTCAAGGCGATTGACCAAGAAATTGGCAAAAGGAAAATTTCTGAAGAAGCATGCCCCAGATTATTGTGAGGTCACCGTTGTTTACAATGGCCAGAATGTCTCGGACAACGAGAGGGCGAGAGAGCTGAACCGTCCGCACAAGGTGTCGAGCTCATCAGGAGAAGCAGTTGCTCGCCACTCTGAAAGGAACTTCTTTGAGTGCGTGTGCTTTTCAGGCAAGTTCGTCTGATCAGCATAGTTGCGTTAATGATAGAAATTGACATGTATATTTGATCTACTTGCCAAATCCCAGAAGGACGCTGTTGTTGTAACCTATTTTATGATTAGAAACACATATTTGGAGCTTTTCAGCTTGTATGCAACTGCGTATACACACTTCGGTGGAGTATGTTTAGGAGTTTTGAACTACAGTGTTTCTTCAAACAACCAAAAAACTTGACCAGATCTAAACTAAACTGCGGAAAAACTTGACCATATCCCAGTGCCTTGGTTTATCAGTCTTCTCGTCAGATATTAAATTAGATAGTTTCATTCAAAAACTTCGCTATCTGGGGTAGGAAATATGTGAGGGTGATCTAGATTTGTAATTAATAAGAAAGCTGGCCAATGAAATTAGGCAGACATGCAAGTAGTCATGAGCACGTTGTCGCTTTATTTGTTTTGAAAATCTTGAAAAGTTGTCCATTGTACTAGAAGTTTGCCCAGATTTGCATGCAGCATGTAGGCCGAAAATTCGAGCGTATATCAGACCTAGAACGGATCGCCGTAAGAACACAGCGAAACACAAATAGCATTACGAAGATCACCAATCCAAGTAAGAGCCATCGAGAAAATGGTCTGCAAGCCGAGGGAAGGACACTTCTTCGCACATGTTTCACAAAATAACTGATCGGCTCAGCGCATGAGACGGGGAATCCAGATGAACAGCAATAATACGGTGTCGCAGACATAGTCGCCTTCTTGCGACAGAAAGCAAAAAACGAAACTCAGACACAAGTGTAATACAATGAGATACCAGAGGAAAAGTTGTAACAGCACAGCCTCTAGTTTTGAACAGAAGAGGCTGTCTAAGAATCCACTACTCTATCTGAAGAAAAAGTTCATTAGATGTAATGTTCAGCATCAGGCTGAAGACCACAAATACACAAGGCAGGACGAGCCCTTTTTTTGCCTTTTTCTTTCTTCGAAAGGGGGAGAGAGAGAGATAGGGGGTTCTACAAGACTACAAGGTTTTGGATGAGAGGCAGAGGGAGAGGAACAGTTTCCAGCCCTTGAAATTGCCTTTCCCTCTCATCTTCAAAAGCTGATTCTGAAAGCTACATGAAAGAACCTCATTTCCAACTTTTTCATTAATCTCTCTCTCTCTCTCAAGCACCACTTTCGCCATTTCTCAAGACCCTTCTTTTTATGTGGGTTTATCCCAATGTTCCGCAAGAGATTCGTATGGTAAAAACATGCAGATAAGTGATATGTACAACCAAACGTGGTAGCGGATGCGGCGGAGGACTAGTCTTCAATTTCCTTTCGTCTTCCTCATCGCTGAGAGAATTTTTCCTTTCCTTCCTTATTCCTTATTTGTCCTTTGATGGGACAGATCGTTACGTGCTCTGTCTTCACATGCGAACTTTCCTGTGTAGTCGCGAATGGCTATAGTTTGGTCCAAAGTGGAGGAGTCCGCATGCCTTTTCTTCTCTCAGCAAAAGAGAGTTTGGTTTCAACTTTCAAGCCGAATGTTTTAGGCACGAGTTAGGCCTTCCTCTGTACTACAGCATATAGATCGACCCAAAAAGAGATCTTTTGAAAACCCAATGAACATGGAGCTCAATTAGTTTCATAATGGAACTTAGGCTCTATTTATTTTGTAGAGAATAAATAATTTGAAATCTTTTTTCTAAAAATTTTCATTCGTATAACTTGAATTAATTAGCCAATGAAAATTGATGGAGATTATTAGGCTCCGTTTATTTTGTGGATATTGAATGATTTGAAAAACATTTTTTTCTAAAAATAATCACTCGTATTGTTCGAATTAATTAATCAATGAAAAATGATTCTATTATCAACAATAATTTATGTTTATGTTCATGGAAAATAATTTTTATATTCATTTTTGTAAATAATACAAGTAATCATTTTTTGAAAAAAAATATTTTTCAAAACATTCATCTTCTCTGAAACAAATGCACCCATTTTTTTTTTCTTTTTCCTACTGAAGATAATCAAATCAAATCGACAAACCCTTCTTTCCCTTTCGGTTTGATTTTAGAACCATTGTTTTTTTTTTTTTTTTTTTTTTGGCTAGATATACCTCTAAAAATCAAACAACAGCGAAATCAAGTACATTAGACCCATCGCTACCATCAAAACCAATCACGCTCAATGAACCAACACTCATTGAGAAATTATCAGATAACGTCAACTCTTCGATCAATTGCGTCGTGTCGTTATTGGTGTGATTTAGTTATGCTAAGAGAAAATGGGCATAAGATATGGGCCCAACACAAAGCCCAATCTCATAATGCAAGGCCCATTCAATCTTCCAAGGGCAAAAAGGTAAATTCAGACTCACTCCAGTCCTTGACCTCCTCAAAAACCCTAGCTCCCCCTTCTTTTTCCTCTCTCTCCTCGCTACACCGCCGCGCCCGCCCGCACCACCGCCCCTCTCGGCCGCCGACCTCCTCTTCCTTCTCCGGTGAGATGACGACCCGATTCAAGAAGAACCGGAAGAAGCGCGGCCACGTGAGCGCCGGGCACGGCCGCATCGGGAAGCACAGGAAGCACCCCGGCGGCCGCGGGAACGCCGGCGGGATGCACCACCACCGCATCCTCTTCGACAAGTACCACCCGGGCTACTTCGGGAAGGTCGGCATGCGGTACTTCCACAAGCTCCGCAACAAGTTCTACTGCCCCATCGTCAACGTCGAGAAGCTCTGGTCCCTCGTCCCCCAGGACGCCAAGGACAAGGCCTCGAAGGACAGCGTGCCCGTGATCGACGTGACCCAGTACGGCTTCTTCAAGGTCCTGGGCAAGGGGGTGTTGCCCGAGAAGCAGCCGGTCGTGGTGAAGGCGAAGCTGATCTCGAAGATCGCGGAGAAGAAGATCAAGGAGGCCGGAGGTGCCGTCGTGCTCACTGCTTAGGTGAATCAAAGTTCGTTCCTTTTTCTTCTTTTTAGTTCTAATTTTGTCGGTTTTGTTTACTGAAGTTGTGTCATTTTAATTTTTGGGGGGAATAGTTGTATCGGATGGGAATGGGGCGTTATTGTCGCATTGCTCGTCGAATGCGGATAAATGTTGAGCATGGTGTCTTTCTTGGTCAATGGTTTGATCTGTTTTATGGAGGCAAATAGTGAACTTTTTCCGATTCGTGGGTGTTTCAAGTTTTACTTAGTTGTTATTGTCTGTCTTTTGAGGAATTATTAGGAAAATCCGGGCCGCCATCTCGCCTGGTGTGTGAACTTCACTTCTGTGAAATCTGCCATTATACGAGAGAAAAACCGGCGCTTAATGCCTATTGTGGATGATTTAAGTAATTTGGCATTTTATGAAAATTGTGGATGAAAGTTTGGAAATCGGTAACTGTTGTTGCATTGGATGAATTGGAACTGCTAGTCACTAGCTAGCGAGTTGCCCTCGTTAGCAAAGTCAGGGCGATCAGACAAATTTGGTCAAAGAATGCTCTTTGGATATATTTTCCTGTGTGGGACGAATCCGTGTTCTACTTGCTGTGAAATATGTGGTAAATTTTGTATGAAAGTTACCTAGGAAAAACTCAAGTGAAGGAATACATTTGCTTTGGATGTATTCTATGCAGTGGAAGTTTGAACCAGAATTTACCTTCCCTTTTGGGATGACGATTGTCAAGGCATTCACCCTTGTGTGGTTGGAATTAGCCTAAAAGAGGAGGACATAGACAGGATGAAAGAGCTTAGTATCTTGGAACACGAGTAAAGTTATTTGTAGCAAAGGATTTCATACTATGATATGTAATTATTGGGGAGTACTTAGAAATGCCAATCCTCACGTTCTCATCACGACATTGTCGAGTTGCAAAGTGGGCCACAGTCACTGTGGCACATGCTTCTCCTATGACTTAAGCAATAAGGTGAAGCTCAGTTGGAATGGTTCCACCTGGATCGTGAAGGAGTTGAGTGTTAGGCCAAGTCTATGCATAAGAGACCAATCAACTGAGAAATCTGGGGCTATATCTTATGTGTTCTGGTATTGTCTGCTTCCATGTTGATCATCAACAGCTACATGCCTTTACTTTCAAACTGAACTCCACAACCAACTTCTTTAGGTATTGTCGTCTAGAGTTACCTCATCACAACATTGTGGAGTTGCAAAGTGCAACGCACTCACTATGGCACATGCTTCTCCTATGACTTGAACTGTTTGGTGAAGCTTAGTTAGAATGATACTGCCTGGATCGTGACAGAGTTGAGTGCTAAGGCCAAGTCTATACATAGTAGACCAATCAACTGAGAACTCTGGAGCTATACCTTGTGTGTTCCGGTATCATGTGCTTCCATGTTGATCATCAACAGTTACACGCAGTCACTTTCCAACTGAACTCCACCACCAACTTCTTTAGGAATTTAATCTAGAGTTACCTGATATAGGATAGTTGTCATGCAGTCACTTCCCAACTGAACTCCACCACCAACTTCTTTAGGAATTTAATCTAGAGTTACCTGATATAGGATTGTTGTCATTTGACCGACACACGCTATTTCTAAGTTCTCTATGTACCCACTGTTTGTTTGTCATCCAACAATGGATAATGGCTTTGACCGACTGTGAATCGACTGGATGAACCTCTACAGGTCCTCCTGTGTTAATCAACCCCTCCTCCTGGCTCCTCGATTTCCTTTGGTTTTTCTTTTCAAACTCGCTAGCATCTTTCCATAATTCATTTGCGATCATCGTTGAATGTGAATGTTGTATTCACCGATGTCACTTGAGAACTTTTTTACTAGGAAATCTCTACACTATGAAAGGACAATGACTATTCTCTCTATGGCATGCATTATTGAGTCACTACGATGGGACAGTTTCATTCAAAGGAGGGTGATTTGGAACGAAAATGACCTGCTCTAGTTCTGTGCCATTATTTCAGCATAAATGGTAAGGTTTTCTTTGGGATAACTGAGACGTTAAAGCAGTTTTGGAAAATAAAAGTACATCAGGGTCTTAATATTTGCGTACAGTCTTATCGAGTCTTAATTCTTCAATCGATGCAATAAATCTCAACCCTTGTCAAAATGGCAGTAGCAATCCAATCAGTGCAATGAAGTTTCGAACTAGTCTTAATTCTTTTGATCGATGCAATAAATCTCAATCCTTGTCCAAAGGGCAATAGCCTTCCAATCGCACAATGGACCTTTCAAACTTCATCAAAGAGTAACATTTGAGGACCGCTGTGTATGCGATGTCCATGCTAAAAGACGTGGTCCAATGACCAAAGGACGCTATCACACTCATGGAAAATGATTTGGAGTTCTATTTTACAAATTGAAAGGCTTAGGATTCGAATTCATTTAATGCGTAAAGTGTGGGATTTTGGATGAGAACCTTACCATTTTTCAACCTTTCATTGGTTCAGGGGTGTGTGTCGGCAAACATTGTTCTTGGGGAAGGTTCTGAAGAGTGAAACTGTCGCGAACAATCATGCTTCAGAATATCATCATGGTTGTTACCACGGCATGATGAAAGTTGACAGCGGACGAGTTCGAAAGCAACCACCATGACAATATCACTCTAACCGTGAGATGACTCACGTAAAAAGCAGAATGGCGAAGAAGACCCTGAAAGTTACAATCATGAAAAGGCTAGAGAGGAAGGGAACAAAAAACTACTATTGCCACTCCATCGCGATCTAGGGGCAAAACCTATCATCTCACAATGCCTGGAAAAAAAACACATTATCTCGTATCTTACAATATAGGAAGAATACCCTATAACAGACAATGAATTAACATGTTCATGCCTGCTCTCAGAAGATGTTGAAATGTGCCTGTAGAATTTGATCATCTGACAGTGACATTGAGGGGTGATTGCCATGGAAATCTACTGCGGCATGAGCAAGAAGGTGTTCCTCTTGCCATGAAATTGACTTGAGGTCTTCAGACCCTGTCACGTTCGCCTGAAACTGATGCAGAGGGTCCAGCTCCTCATCATCGGCCCAGGGTAAATCTTTGTTTTCCGCTGCAGTGTTCAGCTGAAACTCAGTGTTGTTGCTGATGTTGTTTGAGCTGTTGCTGCAATATTTCTTTGCTTCGTGAAATAATAAGTAGCTCATTCTAGAGACCAGGTTGCCAGCTGTATTCTTGTTCTCATGATCAATTTCCATTGAGCTCGACACTGATGAGAATGGAGCAGCGTTCATCCCAAAGTATCCTGGATCGACCAGTCTCGATTTGGCACCATGGAGAACAGGGTTGATAGCATTATGGAATTCTAAGGAGGATGAAGGATCAAACAGTGCCCTGTTCAGGAAGACCTCTCCAACTGGTGATTCCATTGGTCCACCATGCATACCATCTATAGGAAATGCTGGCTCTTTCGCTCTTAGGCTCGATATATCTTGACTTCCCTTGAACTCCTGCAGCGCTTGTGCTGCCTCAATCTCTACGCAATTCTCAGACATGCTTTTTAATTCTCTAAGTGGCTTGTGGGTAACGGGGTCAATACCTTGTTTTGTCAGCTTCTTCCTCACATACGAGTTCCAGAAGTTCTTTATCTCATTATCAGTTCGTCCGGGCAATTGCGTGGCAATTTGTGCCCACCTGTTTATGATGAAGGGGTCAAATATGAAATTGGCAATTGTACATTGTCTTTTTCTTGTGCTGAAGAATTGTAACTTGTCAGTGTCGCTACCTGTTTCCTAGTGCTGCATGAAGTGTGATGATGAGATCCTCCTCTTGCTGTGAAAACATGCCTCTCTTGAGGTCAGGCCTTAAATAGTTGATCCACCTCAATCTACAACTCTTTCCACATCTCTGCAAACCTGCAAGAGGATAAAACAGTTGCATCATGAGAATTCAAGTGTTTCTGATGAACATGGAAGATTACAAATGCCCAAGAATGCGGAGTGTCACCGGCTAGCTTCGGAACTGAACTCCAGCATCCCAACCCATGTCTACTTATATAATTGAACAGTTTCTCGTCTTCTTCAGGCGACCATAAACCTTTCCTCAGTTTCTGATTACATGAGCTACGTGCCATTTGAATTGAGAACTGTGCAGGGAAAAAAAAATTTTGAAACTTGAGGTGGCTTCTAAGCAGTCATTCCCTAAATGAGAGTGCTTGAGGAATATGGGAGAAACGGGAAAATGGGGTGGCTAGTGGGTGGCAAATGAAGTTTTCATGAGGATTTAAAGTGAACAGTCACTAACCATACTTATACCTCAAGTTGGTGTTTGTGTGGGGAAGAGAGAGAGAGAGAGAGAGCTAAGCAATTTGGTGAAGGCAATCAAGTGGGGTTTACGCAGATCTGATGCTTCTTTTGCATTGAGAGTGGATTAGTTTTGAAGACATCTCTGCTCCTCTGTGAGAGAGAGAGAGAGAGAGAGAGAGAGAGAGAGAGAGAGAGAGAGAGAGATGTGAGGTAATTACATAGGAGTGTGTACTTAGTACTTGAAAATGAGTACGAATGCAGATTTTGTCCCATGAATACTGGAGGGAAACAACAGGGAGGAGGGGATTGGCTTCTGCTGCTAAGGTCGATTCCTTATCATAAAGCATGGTGGGCTCTTTTAAAGCACGTTTTGCTCCCCTTATGATCACAAACTACTCAACAACTACCGCTCAGAAGAGTTAACATCTACCTTATCCTTCATTATAGCACTTGTTTATGCTGTTCTTGTACATAAAACATTGCACTGATATCAATCTTCACTAATCTTTAAGTAGGGATATTCACATCATGAAGAGCCAAGCCAACCAATCGTGTTCGACCACACGAGCTAGACAAAGGTGTTTACTTAGATTAGATTAAGTCGGTAGCTTTTTTAGAGGGGTAATTAATGATACTTATTTTGGATGGTTCGCCTTTAACTTGATCGGGAAGGTGATTATAATTGAATACAAAAAATTTGATCCAAGATGCCAATTAAATATATCGAATAAAATATGATAATAATTATTTTTTTCTTCGTTATATGATTTTTCTGTCCTTGTACATTGCTTTGATTTCCCTTAATTTGGGGCGCATACCGCATGTGGAAGCAACTCACCAGCGTAATCATTTGGAGCCTTACCTATTCTGCGAAATGCTCATCACAAAAGCCACAACTCCTCGGGTCACTCCCCTCTTTCCTTTTCTGACAGCTTTCCAATAAAGTAGCATCATCTTCCAAATCTTTGCCTTGCAGCAAAAACTATACGTAATGCATGAACTTTGACACCAATTTATTTAAGAAATTATCAATGGTACATCAATATTTTTATTTTTTTTATCTCATCAATACCCCAAATTTGCAACGTTGACATAAAAATACATTCCAGTAGAGTTCAATCCATAATAGCCATTGAAAGGAGAGTGGGCTCAATTGTAGACTAACCCTTGTACAGGGATCTAAGTATAGTGGATTGGGTATGACTTCCGAATAGTCTCGGATAGTGGAGTAGGCAACAAATTGGAGTTGATTCACTATGACTCGGCGAAGAATTTCTCTATCCCTGATCTTTGTATTAATGTGTATATCACGTGTCCGATAGTTTGTATTCTACATAAGTACTAATATTTTGGTGCATATTCTATAAGTTTGGGACTCTAGCAGATGTCCAGCCTCGAGCGGCAGATTGAGGACCGCTCATTCATCTTTTTCTGCGAGAGGAATCAACCAATCAGAGCAACCGTCTGAAGCCGCTGCGACAATTCTTCTTCACGGGGAACGAGATCCAGGACATCTTCCTTAGAAGACAGATGATTAGATTGTTCGGCTTTTGTCCCTTGATTATTGGGAAGATGTTGCATCAGTTCTTCCTCAGAAGGCTTCCTTGCATGACAGAGGGAGATGTCGCATCAGTTCTTGAGTAGCTTATCAGAAGGTAAGTGAATGGTCTCCATCACAGGTGGTCCTAACTAAGGCTTCTGTCCCTTGATTATTGGGTAGGAAGTTAAACATACGAATTCGAAATGTATCTACATGTGTCCCTTATACAATCGCTATCAAATAGTCGGAAGGTGTGCTTTGGTTGTAATCGAATTCTTACGTCTGTTGCTCATTCAGGTGATTGCATAACTTTCTCATAATGTGATGCCAGAGCATTCCTTGAAGGCCAACAATCCAGCAACTGTGGAAATAATAAAACTTGAAGACCTACATCCGACTGTATTTCTCATATTTTCAATGTCTTATAAATGTCATTTAAGTTTTCAAAGTTCTCATTTAGTTGTAGGTATTTTCTAAAAGAACCAGTTTTGTCTTTCCAACGAGTCTTGGAATTACTCATACTTGGAGTATGGTTTCATGCGCATCTACATAAGCATGCTATGATGAATAAAAATCATACTCGGTCGATTCATAACTTATTTAAGCTTTTGGCTTGAGAAAAGAAAAATTTCTTGTTTTGTTCTTATCCCTTAGACAGAATACCTACCGGTGGCGAGTAAGCTATCAATTTAAGTTCTCATTGTGTTACCTCTTACTTCTTTATACTCTCTTGGGCATCATAATGCTAGAGGATGAAACTCATTTCGTCCTTTAGAATCATTTTCCAGAGAGTTCTCAAAAAGTGAGGCCGACTTTTTCTTGCAAGGTTTAATACCATTATAAACCTAAAATTAGTACCTATGTGCCACAAACTTCCAAACCGATACATCCATGTCGCATTTATCCTAAATTGGTGCATTCACACCACATTTACTCTAAACTAAGATTCTGTCACAAAAAAAATTCAAATTGATATGTTTGTGCCATATTTACCTGAAAAATCCAATATTTACCATAATTTATAGTAAATATGACATGAGTATATGCAATATTGATATATCAATTTGGGAGTTTCTATGAATAAAAATTAGTTTTATGTAAATGTGACACGAATATCCCAAATTAAGTTTTTTTCAACGGTATTAACTTTTTCATGAATTTCATGTATATAATAAAAAAAATATTATGCTAAAAAAGGAACACACACGAGTCTGTTTTGACTTCGTGAATCACAAGTGGGTGCCTTCCTTGGAAAATAATAAGATTCATGTATCTCTAATGTGAGCCTAACGGTCCAAAGTTGACGGACGGGACGTTTTGTTAATGTCAATTTTAATTGTTGATTGTTGATGGAGACGTCGATGCGCCAATTATGTCTAGGCTAGTCGTAGATGTCATGATATTGTGCTAAGACGGCTCGCCTTTTGTCAAAAACATGTAATTGGTCACGTTTATCAGGAGCACAAAATTGAAGGAAAATGATAATGCAAGGTTGTCTTGTATCTTTTTCTTTATGGACCAAATAAAAAGGAGGAAAAGAAAAGGAAAGAAAAGAAAAGAATTGCAAGTAATATGATTGAATTCCGACATATGATAACGATGGCATTGCCTTCACCTAGTGTAGCATAATGTGTTTCTAATGCATTTACGTGCTTTTTAAGTTTCGATCGAATTGATGATAGTGCTGGAATAAATTTATGCATCGTGCAATAAATTTCCACACATTGAATCTTATCCTTTTGTACCCAAGTACACAAAACAATAGACTTCTATGTGATGGATTCTATATGCCCAAGACATGCATCCATCGAGGGCATTGATAAAGCGGGGTGGGGGGGGGTGTGGATGAAATAGGGTTTAATCATATATATATTATTGGACATTCGGGAGCATTGCTTGTTTCACAATCATCCACATATGTAGTAAGGAAAATGGATGTTTCGAAGCGCACACCTTCTTTTTGTGATAGAGAAAGTAACATATTTTGATAAGTTAATTCGAAACTTATGAAATATTTTGTTGATCTTATTGTAGATAAGATATGAGTTGAAATCCTAGAAGGTGATATGAATATAAGATATGAGGTTGTTCTCTCATATTTTTGTACATGTTCAAACTATACTCATGATCAACATCAAACGCTCACACTTGTCTATATCTCTCCTAAAATGCTATTGCTTTTCCTAGTTATTATTTAAATTGTAGCGACGATGATTGATCTAATTTGTTTCAATCCGTCTCAAAGTGAATTGATTGGAGATGTGCTTCGAGATTCCTTGGTCCCCCATGAACTCATGTCCCGACACCAAATCAACCCTATCATCAGCTCTTTTCTCAAGTCAAAAGTGGCAATTAAGAGTGCCTTGAGAAGAAAAACCCTCAAAGCTAAAAGATAATAAAGCAAGGTTGTTGATTAGCTCATGTCTCCAAATTGATGTTAACAATATGATTTGACCCCAGCACTGTGCTGCCCTAATTCAAGAAAGATGTCCTCATTAAATTTGGCAATTTGGCCCTTAAATTCTAGCTTCGCTTTGAATGACATATAGGAAAAGGTGATAATATGGCATGGAATCATTCGACAACAATGGATCTATATCATTTGTCTTACAAGTATAATGAAGAAAATAACATGATTTTGACGGATCTATGGAAGAAACCCTCGTCTTAATTCAAGAGAACCATTCTTATAAAGTTCTTTTTTCGACGACAGTTGTATAGGAATGTGATAATACTGGGTAAGCAAAATTATAAATGGATATTGATCATTGCGTCTTATGGTCGTATAGCAATGGTATAGGTATAATTTTAACGAGACCCATGAATGAAGTTGTCGTGAGTTTATTCCGAGCGTTTTTCCTATACTTGGGAAAAATTTGCATGTGGAATTAGACCACATCGATCAAAGAAGTTCGTAAAGAATCGTCTGCAACGAGCAATTGAATTACGTTGTCATATTTTTACAAGTAGAATAGCCGTGGCCAAGCAAAGCAACCCTTGAAATGAATCTCGTAATCAAAGAGGCTTGGGCTTGCGGTTGCAAATTGGCAAAAAGGCCCCGACGTTTATGCGCAGGCCACGTACTAAGAGACATTTACTATGCTGTGGCTTTGTCTTTGGACTCGTTCTCTGGATGATATATGATATGGGTTGGTTTGTCCTCTTGAGTCTTTATTTGCCCCAACTCAGCCCAACGACATTCCCTTCTTTGACAATATGTGCCATCAGAATCTTCGACTCGACTAATCTCATAAATTGCACATATATCACATCGCTTTGTTCAAGTAATCCCCTAACTTGAATCAGATTGATCGGCCGATTCTCGATTGAATCAAGTAGGCCGGTAAGGCAAAAGCCATTTGGTTCCAAGATCAATGTTCTAAACCGCCGAGTGAAGCAATTACCTAAGAAAAGTGGTTATTGGGTAAAATTGATTTCATTTGAAGAAATAAAAAATAAAAAAGTTGCAAAGAAGAAAATTCGATCTGAATAATGTATCTTATAAATGAAAAAAAAAGCTTTTAATAATCCAGTTTTTGGATATGAAGTTATGTATTTCATGTTTATCCAAAGAATCTCGATTCGAATTCATTTTCAAGATCCTGAAACTAGATTTCTGAGTTTTTTTTTTTTTGGTTAGAAATCGACCCATCTCAAGGTTGATTATCTTTAATTCACACGTATTGGATAGGGCTATGTCAAATAAAAGGTGGTTTGTGTCAAAATCGAATTTAGGGGGGTTGCTTTGCAAAAAGGGAGCCACTTCCGGGAGGCCAATCGTAATAGTAAAAGAGGAAAACCCGAAAACCGAAAATAGCATTCGGGTGGAATCTGTTTCTCTCGGTTCAGAGTTCAAAATATTAGTTCCAGTTCGACCCCTGTTCTTCTGCAATTTCTCGTTTCCGAGCGAGAGAGAGAGAGAGAGAGAGGCGCGCGGCGGAGATGGTCGAGAGCAGCGGCGGCGCGTCGCTGCCGTCGGTGGGGCAGGACGCGCGGAAGCGGCGCGTGAGCTACTTCTACGAGCCGACGATCGGCGACTACTACTACGGGCAGGGGCACCCGATGAAGCCCCACAGGATCCGGATGGCGCACAACCTCATCGTCCACTACTACCTCCACCGCCGCATGGAGATCAGCCGCCCCTTCCCCGCCGCCACCACCGACATCCGCCGCTTCCACTCCGACGACTACGTCCACTTCATCTCCTCCGTCACCCCCGAGACCGTCTCCGACCCGGCCTTCTCCCGCCAACTCAAGCGCTTCAACGTCGGCGAGGACTGCCCCGTCTTCGACGGCCTCTTCGGGTTCTGCCAGGCCTCCGCCGGCGGCTCCATGGGCGCCGCCGTCAAGCTCAACCGCGGCGACTCCGACATCGCCCTCAATTGGGCCGGCGGCCTGCATCACGCCAAGAAGTCCGAGGCTTCTGGGTTTTGCTATGTCAACGATATCGTGCTTGGGATTCTCGAGCTCCTCAAGGTCCACAGGGTATAAAGTTTCTCTTTTTTTGTTTTTTTTGTTTTTGGAAATGTCTCTCTCTTTGCACGATGCATCCTGGGATTTACAGGTAATGCGTGGTTAGGAAATGTGTAGAGATGAACAGTCTTAATTAATTCTAACCTAGTCGGGAGATGTTAGAATTAGATATGTCTTCCTCAGATATTATCTGGTTTTCATGGAATTTTATATCTTCATTCCTATCGCTATTAGTGTTCCGGGATTGTTTAGATATAGGCAATGTGCATGTGCCTTTCTCAGTTTTAGGGTCTTGCTGCTTGAAGAAATTAGGGAATATCCAATTAGAGCACCTCGATGTCAGATAGTTTTTTGTGCCGTCTCTGTAGGCGATTAGCATGCTCTTGAATTTGCCATGTCCTTGGTATGACTAATCACAACCAAACCAATTGTTTTGCCGGATCCCTTTGATTTATTTCATATGAATTTTCAGCGTGTTCTCTACGTGGATATCGATGTTCACCATGGGGATGGGGTGGAGGAGGCATTTTATACGACGGATAGAGTCATGACCGTATCTTTCCATAAGTTTGGGGACTTCTTCCCTGGAAGCGGGCACATTAAGGACACCGGGGCAGGGTCTGGGAAGAACTACGCCCTCAATGTGCCACTTAATGATGGCATAGATGATGAAAGTTTCCGTGGTATGTTTCGCCCCATTATCCAAAAGGTTATGGAAGTATATCAACCGGATGCCGTTGTTCTTCAGTGTGGGGCAGATTCACTGTCTGGAGACCGATTGGGATGCTTCAATTTGTCTGTGAAAGGTCATGCAGATTGCCTCCGTTTTCTAAGATCTTTTAACGTTCCTTTAATGGTTTTGGGTGGGGGAGGTTATACAATGAGAAATGTTGCTCGTTGCTGGTGTTACGAGGTCAGTGGCTCTCTCTGTCTGTCTGTCTCTGTTGATTATTTTACCTTTGCATAGCATTTGGGTGTTTTCCTAAATGCTTGTATTTTGCTTTTGTCGCACAGACAGCTGTTGCGGTGGGAGTGGAACCTGAAAATGACTTGCCTTACAATGAGTATTACGAGTACTTTGGCCCAGATTATACTCTTCATGTCGAGCCATGTGGCATGGAGAATCTTAATGCACCAAAAGATTTGGAGAGAATCAGGTTTGCTTGTCCCTTCTTTCTGATTATAGATAGAGTTTACATAAATAAATGTTATATCTTTTTTCTAGTTTTTGTGTACTTTTTCTGGATATACTACATCCACTCAACAGCTTGTTCAGAAACGATAATAAGAGAACAAACTCCTGATTAGTGGCATTTGCAATTTATTTTCCATTCATAATATTTAGAGACTTATATGTTTCTTCTGGTTGAGATGATGTTGTTGATCATGTCCGGAGAAGTGATATGGTGAATTGGTCTGAAAAATATAATGGTCCTGTTTCTGTCACACGGATGCTGCTTATCCTATTATATTTGTATGTCTTGTACTGATAAATAGGTGATTAGTTATTCATCAGTTGATTTTTTTCCTCCAGTAGGTTCTAGGACTATTTACTAGATGCAGTGTTGCACAATTGTCAGTCTTTTTTGAGAGTGTCGGCTTTATAAGGGTGTCTATGCTTTTGCTTAAGAAGTCGCAAAAGGTTGCTTGAAAATTCTCTTGTAATATGAAGATCTGGCTTCATTATTTATTTATTCTCTTTTCGGCACACTGCTTTCTTTTATAGTTAAGTTTTTTAGCTTGTTTGATATTTTCTACTTGCAATGAGAGATTTTACTCTCTATAGTTATGTGTTAGAAAGATAACTAGAGTAACTAATACGAGCAATCTGCACTGTCCTCAGGGAAGTAGTATGCTTCTGGTAATTGTGTATTAGACCAGTTCTTTTGTTTTAGGAGTCTATGGAGATAATTCTTCCACGGACTCATAAGAGTGCTGTTGAAATTGAATCAACAATAAGGGTCCAGTTGTTCAAAGGAAAACTGTTTCTGAGAAATTGTTTTCCGTCTCTGTGGTGTTAGATGACGGAAAACTAATTGATCTGTGAAAAGTGTTTTTCATGGATTGAAAACAACAAGCTTAGATTAGGGGAAAATGACATCCTCTTTTGGTAAGAAGAACAACACTTTACCTAAATCAGCTCAAACAATTGAAATAACCATTTTCTTTGATAATGAGTTTCCATGGAATATATTTTCCTTTAATGTGAAGTTTTCAGTGAAACAAACGCACCCTAAGATTCAAAGTGTGTTGGGAGGCAATTCTCTGTCTCCACTCCGGGAGTTTTAGATTGCTACAACACAAACATGTGGCTCTTGTCGTTATATTTCTGATAGTGGATAAAATTGCTCTATTCATTCGTAGTTTTTTTTGGAAAATTTTTCTGCTCAAGATTTCTTTAATTTGTTGGTTTCAATTCCTCCATACCCTCTAATAACCGGCCTAGGCATGGACCTGCATTTTAACTACTGTTTGGAGTTTAATCTTAATTATGTCCCTCCCTACTCGAATTAGTTTTTGACAAGTATTGTATCTCAGGAATATGTTATTAGAGCAGCTATCGAGAATCCCACATGCACCAAGTGTACCTTTTGAAATGACACCACCCATTACACAAGAGCCAGAAGAGGTAGGTTGTTGGACTGTTGGACTCTTCCCAGATATTATTTGTCCTTTTGTGTTGTTCAGTATTAGATTTGAAAAATCTGCAGGCAGAGGAAGATATGGATCAAAGGCCAAAGCAACGCATTTGGAATGGTGAGGATTATGAATCGGATGCTGAAGAAGACAAGAGTCAGCATAGATCATCAAATGCTGATGCTTTGCATGATGAAAATGTTGAAATGAGGTCAGACATTTCCTATCTGTGTTGCAACCTTTCTCTCATTTATGTAGAAGCATCTCTACTTCCGAGTGTTTTTTTCTTCCCAAGGTGGTTGTTTTGAAAAAAACCTTTTCGGAGCTTATTTGGAGGCATTGGTGATTTACCTTCCAGTAGCATTAAGTGACTTGGACTTTTGGCAAAGTCCAGTGCTTGTATCGCTAAGTTTCCATCCTCAAAGGGCCACTGAGCAGTTCACCAAGTGACTTGACACTAAAGTAACTATAAGATCAATTGTAATTGGGATAATCTTGGTTCCTTAATTACGAAAACCTAGAGAGTGGGAAGAAAAGAAAAGCGAGAATAGATAAATCATCTACAAGTACCTCTTGTCTTTGCATTTATACTTTTAAAACATGCACCATGTATCCTGAGATATGATAGGACACACACTATATGAGCTGAAGGGAAATCGATCAATTCATTGAGACCTATTTTATCGATCTCTTCTTTGGATGCTTTTCGCTTCTTTTTCCTTGATATGTCCGCTCTCCACCCCCCTCTTTTCTTCTCTTCTTCCCCCCTTTTTAATGCTGGTTGTGGGCGATCCATGATTCCATAGTTATTTGAGTTTTTTGGTCAATGCAGGGACAGTGTTGGTGAAAACAGTGGGGACAAAACAAGGGAAGATCGTTCTCCATCTTGACAAAGATCAGCTCTAACTCTTGTGTACTCTTGGGTCTTTCTGATATGCGATGCATGTAATTCTTTCTAGGCTAGGCGATAACCTTATCAAGCCAATAGAGTCTAATGGTTGGCCACACTGGATGATTGGTGAGCTGATGGACGAGGCGGGTTTTGTTTATTAGGTGTCACAGTGCATGTTGGAATAGGAAGACTGAATTGCTGAGTGTAAATGAGATGTTTTCTTATGTTTCCAGCTGATGTGGTTTGTTTCATTGGCTCATGTGAGATGGATTTACTTAGTTACCCAGACGTGTTATTATATTGTCATACTGTTGTCGCATCGGTTTGGTTCCCATTTCGATCATATTTGATAAGATTATCAAGGTTTATGCAAGTTATGCAGCTGCGCGACTGCTTCACTTTTGGCAACTAGCATTTAGGTTTTTTTATTTATCCCTTTTAATGCTCTCAACCTAATCATTCTGAAGTGAAATTAGAAATGAGTATAGAAGGGATAACAATACAAATGGTGCATGAACTTAGGCTAAATATGTAACGTGATTTCTGAATTTTAACCAAATATGTAATGTAGTCTTTGAATTTTTTGTTTGTCATATGGTCTCATGTTCAATTTAGTTCCCAAATGATATGAAAATGTTTAATAATATCTATTTATTAATTCAAGTTTGGAGGCAATATTATTCATTTTCATATAGTTCGGGATTTTAGGGATTATATTGAATAAATTAAAAATTTATGACTATATTATAGATTGAACTAAATTTTCGAGACTCGCGTTGAACAAATTAAAAATTTAGGGATTATATATATTCCGTTAAAGTTATAATATTTTTTTCAATTAATAATTCATTTGCAGATTATGATTACTACTAACTTGAAAGCTTATCGCATCGTTGGGGATTTCGGCTGCGAATTTTATAATTTCTAGTTGCGCCCGCGTGCTGTAAATTGAAATCATCTTCGCTCCCTTGTGCTGCGCTCAATGCCAATCAGACAAACGATGTCGTCCCTCTCATCGCCACTCGCTCACCTCCTACCCCTTCCAATCCCTCCTCCCATCTCGTTCACCACCGCCTCCGCCCTCCGCCTCATCCCACCGGAACGCCGCCGCCGCCGCCACCATTCCGCCTCCGTCTTCGCCGCCGCCGCCGCCACCCAGGACGATGGGATCCCCGCCGACGACGTCAAGACCCTGGCCCGGTTCAAGTCCCGCCACAACTACATCCGCGTGCTGGAGGTCTCCCGGCGGTGCGACCACCCCTTCGCCGGCTCCCGCCTCCTCCTCCTCGACTCCCCGGGCAACATCCACAGCATCTCCTTCCTCCTCAAGCCCCTCACCTCCACCTACCTCGACGTCTTCGCCACCCTGCCCCCCATCCTCCCCCCCGGCCCCATCGGCGTCCTCGGCTTCGGCGCGGGCTCCGCCGCCAGGCTGCTCCTCGAGCTCTACCCCCGCGGGGTGGTGCACGGGTGGGAGCTCGACCCGGCCGTCATCGACGTCGCGAGGGAGTACTTCGGCCTCTCGCGGCTCGAGAAGGATCACCGAGATCGGATCTTTGTCCACATCGGGGACGCGCTGAAGGCGAGCGCGAGGGACGGTTTCGCGGGCCTTCTGGTGGACTTGTTCAGCAGAGGACGGTTGGTGCCGGAGCTCCAGGATCCGAGGACGTGGGAGAGGCTGAGGAAGGAGCTGAGGAGGGGAGGGAGGCTGATGGTGAACGTGGGAGGGAGCTGCGTGGAGGCGGAGGATAAGAGCAGCGACGGGAGGGTGATCATGGAGGAGACACTGGAGGCGATGCGTGAGGTGTTCGGGGAGCAGGTTCAGGTGTTGGGGCTCGGGAATAGGCAAGACGACAGCTTGCTCGCTCTCACGGGTCGAATGCCGGATCTCGATGCGTGGAAGGCGGGGCTCCCCAAGCCCTTGAGGTGTTATGTCGATCTGTGGAGGCCGATCAGCGGTTAGAGGAAATGAGTAAAGAAGGTGGAGCTGTTCAGGATGAGGTGCACGCCATGTGTTTGTGTTTATTCCTGTGTGAGGAAGCTGGCGTGCGACTGAGCGTGTACTTGAATTTGGACAAATCAGTGATGAAATGCAACACCCATTACTTGAATTTGGACAAATTAGTGTCATCGTTTTGGCGAGACTAAGATAAACAATGGAGATTGATACATTCATGGGTGCATTTTCCAGAACATTTCTCAACTGCTGGGCTCATACAGGAGTTGCACTAACCAAACTCGTGGCCCAATACGCAAGGACCCATCCTCAATATATCAAGTGCTGCATTATAAAACTTCCGAGGAACAAAGCCCACATGTCGAAGTGATCACAAAAGCATTCAATCTCTCGAGGCTTCCACGATAGACAACATGATGCACGAGGTCTCTAAATTTAACTTGCACTGCTAGTTCCTTTTTTAAGTTTCCATATCAAAAGAATGCTAGTGATCTGCTTTTCATACCCGTGGACAGATGAGATGCTGCAAAAGCCTAATTACTCTCTTGTAAAGTCTTAAACCTAGGGCTGATATAAACATGAGGTTCCTTTTTCCACGAAGAATCAGAATCTTCGGTGCAAGATTAAAGAGAGAGGGAAAGGAATGGAGGATTAAGGTTGGACTTTATCAACCTAGGGGCAGCTTTTTTCCTGGGCATTGCTTTAGGCGCTCCTGACACATTTGCCAGATTAAGAAAACGTTAATCACCCCCGAGGAGATGATGACTTGGTAAGAAAATTAATGTCATTGGGTGGTCCTCAATTTTATGTGATGGTGAACTATGCAACGTAATGACCAAGTATATATGTTCACGACTGCATATAAGCTACTAGATCACATTCCTACAGGGAGGGAGGGAGGGAGAGAGAGAGAGAGAGAGAGAGAGAGAGAGAGGGCGAGCTATGAATGATCTACGACTGCTTTGGTTCAGATGACCCACATGGAATGTTCGCTAGAAATCCGGCAGGCGTGCTTCGTTGGCAGTTGATAGAGGTAAGAAAGCAAGAGAAATGGACGCGGAGGAGGTAAAGGAACACTTATTATTGTATCTATCCCGTGTTTTCCATAGGTTGTTGCACGGTGATTTGATGCATATAGACCTTAGGCCATGAGCTGAAGGGGGCCATAGCAACTTTTTCTAGGGCTGAACTTCAAGTACTACTACTTCAGATAGATATTAGACATGGATATAGTACGCAATTGCTAAGTCCACAGAGAGAGTCTGGATGAGATGGTCTTTTTCATGAAACTCTTACCCTTCTAGTTGAAAATCTCTTGTTCTCATACCAAACTACACAATGAATGCTTTAGCTTGCTCTTCTAATGAATAATGACGACAGTACTGGGATCAATTTTGTTGAATTCTTTATTTACACTGTAAAGTGGTGGCTTTTAAATGAGTGAATCATATTTAAGAATTCTATCACTTCTATCATATAAATATTGAAGACAAAATTCTACTTTAAATCTATAAACTTGCTTGTACCTTTTTTCATTAGGTTCTTGAATTTTTAAATTTATCTAATCGAAATGTCGAACTTGCATAACTTTTCTAATTAACTAGATCTGATTGTCCATTAGAGTTGGCAAGAGTCCGACGTGAAAAGCTCAAGTGAAGTGTTTTCATGTTGAGTAGTCTCATTGCTCAAGGTTGGGTCAGGGTCTTCATCATTAGAGTTTTTAGCTCCACTCATAAGCCAATGGTTAACAGTTGTAAAAACTAATTTTCCAGTAGACTCTTATACTGACTTGAGTGAATACATCGACTTTATAACTAATTAGTTTTGGAGTCAGAGGTACTTGATTGATCAGAAAGTATCTATAATGTAATTCAATCTTCTCCTAGTTATTATAGATAAGAGAACAAAGATCGCTTGACGAAACTTATTCTAGTAAACTTATTCTGATCTTTAAATCTCTAATGATAAGGTGCACATGTTACATATAGTTGGACAAAAAAAATTGTGGACTACACAAAAGAGACATATACTGAGAAGAGTGTCCTTTTCTCGAATGCCCTCCACATGGGGATTGGAGGAAACCCTAATTCATGGGGAGGAAGAAGAGATAGGGAACGGGAGAGAGAGAGGGAGGGGGGAGGGGGTGGGTGTGTAGGCACATAGCTAGGCCAAAGGGCAAAGGACAGGGCCAACTAAAGATGGTCGGGGCAATTGAAAGGGACTCACATTACCATTTACCAAATAGTTCTCTTGACAACTACATTTCGCCTTCTCCAAAGGCCCCACTCACCATCACCATATGTTATATATATATATAGACCCCTTTCTTCTTAGGATGCCCTTTTACATTTTGTGATTTTTTGTTGCTGCATGCACATCATCATTCAAGATCCTCATATTCAGCTGTAATTAACGATTATTTAGATTAGTTACTTTTGATTTTATACTTCCATGTAATTTTGACCAAAGGGTTCAACTTGCATTTAGTACGAAGGTAAGATGGTATTCCTAAAATTCATGTCACTATTATTATTGAGAAACATGACTCGATATTATTTTTACATATATTGACTTCAATCATTTAAGTTCATGATTCGAGTAGTAGTTTTCATGATCTTCTCGTTGTGAGAGAGAAAATGCCTGGAAAGTTTTGTTATGAAAATGAGAAACTTTGGACTATCCCCATCACTTAAATTCAAGAATCTTAGCTGAGAAGAATAAGCTGAGGAGAATAATAAGTAGGTGCAGCACCAATGCCCAGTGTGGGTTTCTCTGTTCAGCATGCAATCAATTGAAGCGATTAAGACAGCCCGCAATAACATTTGCCATTTTGGAATGAGAATGAGATTCATTAATCATGCTGCGTATAAGAAGCACAGACATTTTTTTTCCTATTTTTTTTGCTACCTGTGCAATATACTTTAATAAATTGAACTTAATGAAGAGCTAGGTTAAGGTGTGAGAGCTGCTATATGTAGGCACAACTTTACCAATATACCCCCTTCCCGGTTAAAACCCATCATAGCCTACATATACACAACCATAGCATAGAGGGGTCCTTTTAGTATTCTATAAAAAATTCTCTGTCACTTGTACACATGTCAGTAGAATCCTGTTGTTGCCTCCATCATCCATTATCGAACAATACTTTGGATGAACCCGTGATGGTACCTTCACATTACATGATTTTGCAACAGTCCATCTTCTGATTTCACCATGAATTGATTCACACCTGAGAATAGTAGGGGAAGAGGGCATGGAATTCACCGGACAAAGCGAAGCATTCATCAATCGCATGGTCAGAGGATTCAAAGAACTTGGTTCTCAATACATTATACCTATTCACACACACATACATACATGTAACGTATTCAATTTTTCCGGTCTTAAGCACCTATCAATTTGTAGGACGACATTACATATGTGGACATTTTGTTAATGATATAGCAAACATAGTCAATTGATTTAAGAAGTATGCATAGTCCTTTATTTTGGTTAGGGTTCGCAACAAGTCACGTTGTTGTTCAAAATGTGAAGAATTATGTTCGTTGATTAATATGTTTTGTTTTCACATATAATTGATGAAAATGGTCATCTTATTGTCCATCTCGAATATAACAAAATGATTAAACATCACCCCGATGTTATCAGTATTGTGATGATAGGAATATATATATATATATAATGGTTAGTGTGTGCATCTTGAGGATTTTTCTCTCTATTATCCCTTGCTGTAATATTTCTTCTTAGATAAATCATGATAAGAAGAATAAGCTATAAGGCAAAAAACTTGCTTATCAAGTTATAAGTATTTATAGGTCTGTTAAGTATACTGTGGTTTCTCCAACTTCCGCTCTAGGATAATGACCCTTTGTCGCAGACATAAATGCACGATCCAAGAAGTCAACGGTTCAAGCAACAAGTAGCAAGAACTTAATCGCTTCCCTTCTCTCTTTCTTGCCCCTTCAGCACATCCTAGCTTACTAGAATATGCGCATGTATAGAGAGGGTCTAGCAGTGGATTTGTAGAAGCCCTAGCGAGTTGACAGATGAAGAAAAAAAATTGCGTGTTTCATCCCAAGAGACCGTAGAAAAGGGGA
This sequence comes from Eucalyptus guilfoylei, assembly GCA_016097605.1. Taxonomy (NCBI): domain Eukaryota; kingdom Viridiplantae; phylum Streptophyta; class Magnoliopsida; order Myrtales; family Myrtaceae; genus Eucalyptus; species Eucalyptus guilfoylei. The sequence goes on from CM027861.1 coordinate 40,399,631, forward strand.
AATGGAAAGCATAGCGAGTGTAGGCTCACGATCTTGCAGTTCTGAGGGCGTGCCACTTGCATTTACAGGGGATATCGATTCGAAGTCCTCAATGATTTTTCTATTATTGTTCATGTTCGTCGTGCACCCTTTTTGACTATATGAATGGGTCGTTGTATTTCAAGAACACTGCTTAAAGTGTTGAAAAGGAGAGGAAGAAAACAGAAGAAAAAAAGAAGCTAGAAAGCTGCCCCTAGTTCAAAAAATGAGTGGCAGATTGATGGATCACCTTACTATGTATGTGGAATAATGTAACTGATATGGGCAAGGATGAGTATTTGTTGGTAAATTGGGAAAAGTGAAAAACCAACCAATTTGTCCTGAGTCTCTTGTTTAAAAAGAAGATGTCAAGGACTTGGCCCCGGGCACCTGTGAAGCCTTATTTACCGTGTTTTGGAGATTTAAAATTTATTTTTGAAGTAGGCGACTTCATTAAAGTGGATAATTCTTCCATTTTTAGAGCGTCTCCGGAAATTTTATTTCCATTTTAAAGTAATTTAACTAGTACCTTAGGGACACTTATTCAGAAGATCCTTAATAAAGTATTAGCATACACTATTAAACAAAAATTGAATATTTTAGATCGTATGAAGATACTGAAACTTTTTCATAAACATTTAAATTTGTTCTTCCGTTCGAACGAGAAAACCAATAAACTATGTCAAACTAAAAGGGCCTTCAAATGAGTTTCCTGCTGAATGTAGTCTTAAAATTTCCATCATATTATGAATGCCACATTAAAATTACAGTCCATTAGAAAGAAAAGTTGAGAGTAAATCAGATTTTTACTGCCATTAGAAGAGTGATGAAACTGGAAAATATTGACCGCCTACCATATTATAAGAATATCTAACATATGAATTTTTCCTCTGTTTAAAAGAATTTAGACTGTGGAATCTATTTATCCCGGAAGTATTTCATCAATAATTAACAAAAACATCGCCATGAAAAAAAGAAAAGGAAAGATGCATTCATAGCCAAGAATTTATGAGCTACTGGGCGTCTTATCAACATACCGATTCCTGTGGAATTCATTCGTTTCTTTTTGGGCTGAAATCGTTGTTGCACCTTCAAACCATTAATTTGTATGTGTGACCATTAGTGAAACAAAGTGTATTACATGCTATTGAAACAATTGATATATGAAATTGAATCGTCATCAATAATTTAAGTTTTTCTTTTAGTGAAATTGAGTCCCACTAACATTGATAAATTCGAATTATCCTTTGGGTAATTTCCCAGTACCTAACTCCTGCAATGGTACTCAGACAAGCGTTATACTCTATGTGCACAATATCCGTTTTTGTTTGGCCTCTTTGAGAAGAAGTTTTGTAATGGGTTTCACCTAACTGGTTGAAAACGATTAACTATAGTGATATGCTACGTGAATTTGATTTGACTAGCTTGACAGCCAGGATTTTCAGAAGAACAAGGATTGGTCAAGGGAATACTACGTTGACAAGTCACGGTCCTATAATCGATTTTTTGAGATTTAACATCTCCCTAGTTATATTCTCTTCAGCCCTTGCATGTGGGGGATGCATATACTGTCCAAACGCACGAGGACGAGAGGGGGTGGGGGGCGAATCAAGAAATGGAAGGTCACCTCCCCACATACGCAGTGCTGATATTATTATGAGAGGGGGAGGGTTATAGTCACTCTTTTTGGCTCTAGGTCTGTACCCTCTCATTTATTATTACCCTTTGTCTTTTTTGGCTTCCAATTCCTTCCCCATCCACTAAAATGCTCTTTGCCTCAACCTCTCTCTCTCTCTCTCTCTCTCTCTCTCTTCTCTCTCTCTGCGCTTTTATGGTGTGTGATTGATGAATTGGCATGACTATTTGCCTTCCTCTACACTACTGCCCAATTAGGGTTTCATCATAAAATTTTGCTCCCTCGGCATTGGAATCTCTCTGCAACAAATTTCATCCTCTCTCCCATCGTTTTCTAAGGTCACCTTTTTATCTTGGAACAAGGAAAAATCTCCTGAGAGAGATCCTACAAGGCAAAAGGTACAGTTCCTTTTTCCTAATTTCTTTTGATCAAATAGACCTTGAACTAGCTATGACGCAGGTAAAGATCATGAATTATAGCTATTCTTCACCAGCTAAGGTTGAAGTTTCTGGGAAACTCTGAAGCATAAAAAAAACTAAAAATAGCTAGGTATTCAGACACATGCTTGGAGTTTCTTAATTAGGGGTTTACCATGTTTAGGTGCTAAAACATTTTGCTGAACTTTTATGTTGTGGGGAGATGTTGAAACAACTGTTTATATTAACTAACTCTTTTTTTTGGTCAGATGTTTTAACTAACTTGAGCAAGATTGATTTCTCTAGCTGAGTGATAAGCAGCATGTGCACACAAATAGTTCTTCTGATCTGAAAGACACTTGAGCACCAGAGAGAGAGAGAGAGAGAGAGACCTGCTGAATAGTAAAGTGGAAGCAACAAAAGCCAAAAAAAAAAAACAAGATAAGAAACGAAGAGATCCTAGTTCTTGTCAAGAGCAGTAGAGGAAAGCCAGTTAAAGAATGTTCAGACTCGAGAAATTCTGGGTTGGAATGAACTTACTATTTTTCTTGAAAAGGGTACATTTGGAAATGAAGCTTGAGGTTGATACACTTCAACTCTCAAGGATCCAGGATGGACTAAAAATATTAAGGGTTTTTCTCTTTTAATTACTTGCACTTATATGTTTCACTCATCAGCCATCCTCTGTAACCCTAGAGCAATGGCTTTCTCATGTCATCTCTCACTATTAAAGTAAACAAAACGATGGAGTCAAGCCAGGCGAATGGACTTAAAGAAAAAGACACGCTAACTAATTGGAAGCTAGACCGTATATGCTGCATTCAAACTACACACGATGGTTCTTAAAATTGAGGAAAAATGTGTGCTCACAAGAATCATTGGATTGTAGAGACATGTCTTCATCCAGCTCCTACAACTCCCCCTGTGCTGCCTGCAAATTCCTGAGGAGGAAGTGCATGCCGGGATGCATATTCGCGCCGTACTTCCCCCCGGAGGAGCCTCAGAAGTTCACCAATGTCCACAAGATCTTTGGTGCGAGCAATGTGACCAAGCTGCTAAACGAGCTCCCCCCACACCAGAGAGAGGATGCTGTGAACTCGCTAGCTTATGAGGCTGAGGCAAGGGTCCGTGACCCGGTCTACGGCTGCGTTGGCGCCATCTCCTTCCTTCAGAGGCAGGTCCAAAGGCTCCAGAAGGAGCTTGAAGCGGCCAATGCCGATCTCATCCAATATGCCTGCAACGGGATTCCATCCTCAGCAGCCATTCCCGGGAGCAATAATCCAGTGCAACCCGTTACGCTACGCCAAAGGGCGGCTCCACTTGAGTTTGGTGGTGTCGGGAGGCCAATAGGCAATGAAGGAGGAGGGGCATTTTACCAAGCTCCTCTTCCTCCCTATCCATATCCTTATCCTCCTCTTCCATGGAATGATAGCTTTGGAGGGGACTTCAATGGGGGAGGAGGAGGAGGCAGCATGTGAGAACTCAATAGGACCAGCCCTAATGAGGAAGGTGATATCCAGCAACCATGTGCATACCTACTTGGTTATGGATTTTATAAATTGAGGTTTCTGTTCAATTTTTATTAAATATATGTGGAGTCTTGTAGTAGCTATAGCTTATAGACCATTTTGACATACTGCTCATCATACAAGCAATAAGTTTTATGGGGGTAACTCCTATTGATGTGTCGATCCCTTTTAAACCTAGCTACAAAAACTAGCTCAAGAGAGAGTATTGTTGTGTAGCTATATATGTTTTAATTGCTTATATTATAATTTCTAGCTGTTCCAAAGCATGTGCCTGCAGAGTTGCTGTTATCTGTATCATTGTTTATATATTCTTTAAGCTTATTTATACACTTACAAGCCTCTTTTAATCATATATGCCAGTATTCTCACCTCTCTTTCTGCGCTATGTTCTTGAGGACCACTGTGGTTATAATCACTTTTTGATCAGATCTTTCAGCAGTCATAAAGCACAAGTCCTCAATTTCAACTCTTATAACTTCAGCATATTCCTGGCATGATATTCTTATGGCTTTTCATTCGGCTATGCGTCTTTCTCATGAAAGGGGAAAAAAGCTGGTTTCCAAAGTGTGAATAATTGTTATTGTAGAGAAGACCCTTTCAAAAAGATTGTGTGAAGTTTTGTGAGGGGGAACGCAAGTGCATTTCGCTCACCCATTTTCTCTGTGTCCTCTGATAACTTTGCTAGAAATTTTATCTGCTTAATAAATTGAAAAGGGTTGCTTCGGTTTTTTATTTGATATATTTTCTCAATGACTCTGGGAGGCTTTGTGGAGGGAAAAAAGAACATTGACTTCCAAGTTCTGAAATTCTAGAGGCAAAAATAAAAGAAAGGTTCATGAAAATCCAAATCTGCACAGTCGTCACGGTTCTTTGCCTCACTTTACCTCATAATTCCATGCAAGAGTTTTCAGTCTTTACAAACCGAATTTAATCTCTCTCTCTCTCTCTCTCTCTCTCTCTCTCTCTCTCTCCAGTGCGCGTAAAAGGTGCAGCTTTATTACGTGCATGCTTCTCTTACACATTTTCTTCGCTAATTCGCATGCTATGCTCTATCTTATACTATTAGTAAGCATGCAAGTATTGGCCAACTGAGAAGCCAACAACAAAAAGGGACATGTTATTTCCAGCAAGAACAGAACTAGGGTTTTGTCTACCTCCAAGAGAAAAAAGATCTTACCTAGGTAGCCTTTTCCTTTTATTTATTTGAGGTTTGAAATGCTATTGATCCGCATAAAGTTGATTAACATGGTGTTTCTTTTCTACATCATTTTCCTTCTTCAACGCAAATTCACATATTTATTAATCATTTCTTGTTTCTTTTTCAATCTTATTAGGGATACGTGGATAAAATTTCTCTCTCTTGCAATAAAAAATATCAATTAACAAAACTATACTGAAATTAATAGAAAGTTAAAATATTATATGATATGGTAATTTGCAAGTAGATGCTTGCATGATAAGAGAAACCTATTTAACGGCGTCTTTTATATCTTGATTTTAATATACAATTAAGATTTTTTGAAAGAGGGAAAAGAGGAATGGGAAATGAGCAACATGGTCCTTTCTCATCTTTGCCTGTAGACTGTTCCTCTGGATCTGTCGGGGCCTCTGACCTCTGCAAGGTTCAGTGAGAGTCACGTCCAACGCTGTCCCTCTCCAATTCATCAACTTCTCAGACATTATCAAGAAAAGCCTGAACACCCTGTTTCAAAAATTCTTGCCCCCACGAAAATCCCACTCTTCGGATTTCGCTTTGCCTCGAGCTTCGAGAAATTAAAAAGTCTGTTTTTTTCCCTAAAGTTATAAGCTACATTCAACAAAAGAACTAGCTATTATTTAGATAAATATTCAAAAGTATTGGTCATGTCGTTCCCTGAGGAAAAGCGACAGTTTTCTGTTGTTCCAGAATCCATCAAATCTTTCTGAGGAAAGACGTGGAGAAGAAGTAAAAACAGACTGTGTCACATAGCTTTCAACAGTTCTTGCTTCCGGTCCAATAAATGTACCCACGAAGTAGCTTCTTTTAAAACAATTTGGATGAGTGTTTTCTCATTCCTTATGTTTGGATGTTCTTGATGTGCAAGGAATTTCAGTCTAATCCAATCCCCTCCAAATCTCTCTCTCTCTCTCTCTCTCTCTATCCATCGAAGTACATATACGCCGTTTTTTTCTTGGCCTTACATTCATGCATGTACTTCTGTGTGTACATGATATAAAAAGGCACGTGCATAGGATTAATGTAAGTTTGTTGGAAAGCGCAGTCTAAACTTGTTTAAATTACCAAATTAGTTCTCTGAAATGTGGGCTGTTAGCAAAGGAAGAAATTCCAATGGGGCAACCTCCAAATAGGACCCTCTATTCTAATTATGTCCTAATTTCCTCCAAGCATTAATAGTGATGCCTCGTAATCAATATCAATTACTAAATACCTTAACAAAAATCCCATACAATATATGTCTTCTTTTCTCCTTATTCTCTTACTTTCCCTGAGCTAGAACTAGAATCAACTTGCCCTCAAATGAACTATATTAGAACTTCTTTTGGTTATAAGGTAATAAACAACTGCCCCATTGATGCATATGTATTGCAAATAGCTGAGCTGATTTTTCATAATTAGCTTCATTTATTTTGTGAAAAATGAATGATTTAGAAAATATTTTCCTAAAAGTGGTTGCTTATATTATTTAATTAATTAGTTATTAAAGATATCTTGGCATAAATTGTTGTTGACAATGAAAAATCCTTATTGATTAATTATTTCAAATAATACAAACGATTCTTATTATAATATTTTTAAATTATTCATTTTTTACAAAATAAATAAAATAAATGGAGTCTTAGCTAGAGAAACAAATTGAACATATCTCTTGTCCCATTAGTTACCACTCTCATAAGGAACTTAGCTGCCCATCAAAAATGGACGTAGCCTCCTTATCTAGATGAAATTGAGATAACCCTAATTTCTCAACGCATGTGTTCCGACTTATATCTTTATTTATAAATTGTATTTTTATTTTTTTATTGAGAGAGAGAGAGAGAGAGAGAGAGAGAGAGAGATTTGCTCCAAATCAGGTAGGAACTAGGAAGCTGCTTCCTCTAATGTGAAACATCAATATTAATTGTTGTAATAATCAAAGTTGCACATAAATAAATTAGGGGTTCATGCAAGAGATTGAATGGACCAATGACAACCCGTCGCGTCACTCGAAGGATAAGAACGAAGATGGCTCTTATTCAAGTCAGAATTAGACATATTTTTATAACCCAAATAAAGAAGGGAAAAAGGGGGGATAGTATCTCAATCATGATAAAGAAAATTACGTAAATTTTGCCGCACCAAGCACTGGCATTGCCAAGGTTCATGCTACCGATCATTGACAATGCAGTGCCCGGTGCGACAAACGCATATGCAACGCGACCTAAATCCAAGGGGACTGTCCTTGGACATAAGATCTTCCTGCCGAACCAACTTTAAATTAGCTTAAGCAGTACAAATTCAGTGAGTATAAAGGAGGGTCCAGATCATGATCACATACTTAAATTAGGTCTCCTTCACCTACCATTTCAGCTTTAGATCACGCCACACCACATTAAACAACACACGTGTCGATTCAATTTCTTTTGGTCTAAATTATTTTCTCAAATCTAATAAAGAAAATTTTTTCATTTTTCTCCAAATGGACGCCTCCTCTTTTAACGCTGAAAGCAGGCTCTTTTTCTGAGATTGCCAATGATGATGGCTATCATGGTTCCCATCAGCGTGATCCATAAATTAACCAGACATCATCAGATTTGATCAATTTGGTCTTTTGGCGATAAATATTCTGTCTTTAGGCGTACGAGTTGTTAATTGAAAAGCTGCGATACGTACAGATCTTGGAGATTTGAGAATATGAAGGATAAGGTATTCGATGGGCAGAAATATTGGGTCGTCCTCTAACTTTTTTCGTGAGTGGGGAATTTCAGGATTTATATAAATGCGAATGTTCCAACGGTCATTTAATTAGGTCAGAGAATAAAACCCTTTCTTGAAGGCGGCTATATATGCGAGGCTGGTTGACCAAACCCTAAAGAGAAACCTCGTAATGCGATCGGATTCAATTAGATTGCACCAGCATCTCAAGTCAGCTACGTGACGAAAACACATCCATTCATGAACAAATTATATATAATTTGGCTTTCTTTGGTTGAAATGGTTGAATACCTTTTATTTCTTTTGCTTATTGCTAAGCAAAACGTTCCTGTTTTCTTTGTTTCTTTTTTTTTTTCTGTGATCAGTTATAGGAAAGGTTAGACCCTAGATGGCCCTTTGCCCGTCAGAGATAGTCCATCTTTCTGTTGATTTCCAGCATGGTCTAATTTTTTTTTTTTTTCATAACGATCAAGCCATGTCTACAATCTCTTATCCATATTGTCCATCTTTTGCTTCTAAATGAACCAAGGATGTCTGATGCGCCAAAGTTAACTTATGTACAATCCACGACGAGACTAGATAAATAAGGTCGCTACAATGAATTTCAATTAGTGCACTACGATGCCTCTTTTTCAATAGTCCCTTCTCTTGAACATGCAATTATAGTTGCTCTTTTAAGGGAAACTTGTTAAATCAATTCTAAACCTTTCGATTTTACTAATTTAAATCGAAACCTTTATCCGAAATTCTAATATTGTCCTTCCTATCAATTTTCAATGGAAATTTGCCCATACGGCAGTGTTTCTTATGGGATAGTTGGCAATGATTGGACCACCACGTTGGCAATTTCGAGCGAAAATTGACCATAATAATTACATTGTAATTTTTGGCAAATGTTTATTACTAAAATGAAAATTTTGAAAAATTTAAGATTGAATTGACATTCATACAATATACTGATTGGGTAATTTTCTTAGTTTGTCGGATGGGGTGAAATTTATTTATTTTTAATTATTACTAGTAATGAGGTCTGCTGGCCGACAAAAACCTAAATAAAGCAAGGCCCAATGGTCTAATCCGTGGGCTGGGCATGGAAAGCGTGGTTGCGGAAATCTATGTGCTATATTTCAACGTGTACCAGCCAAGACCATCCACCGGCATCATGCGCACTGAACATATGATATGAACCTGAATGAAACAAGCAATGTTGAAGCTAAAAACTGTGGATTCAAGTTTCAACTCGACGAGAGAGAGAGAATTTCCTTTAACATGAAGTTCCCGATAGAGATGTTATACAGGTAATTTTCGATCCAACATGTGATCATAATAGTTGGTCCGTACGAGTAATTTTCATAAATCATCGTTTGCTGTATCAATTAGTAATTAAACATTCGTAAACCATAGATTTACTCAAGTATTATGTTAGTTTCGGTTCGCTTAATTTGTTGAATTAATTATAAGGGACAGGAAAGCATTTTTATGTGATGTACGTGAGAAAGGACACAAAATGGAAGATCCACCAGTTCAATTTTCCTTGTATTTGAAATGTACATATTTATACACCATTCACAACTATATTATCTCGGCCTAATGGTAAGATAAAGGCGTCAGCTCGTTGTGACTTTGTACCAATCTTAATGTAACAATAAGGTCGTCTTGTATTTTTTCACGAACGAGATGGCAATCAATTTTAGTGTGTTACATTTGCTCGTGAAAAAATGGATCAGCAGCAATGTGGATGACAACCTAGTTATCATAGTGTAAGAAAATTGGGGCTTGGAGAGTTATGCCAATGTGTCATAAGAGGTATGATAACTAGGTAATTTCACATGTAGTTATTGCCATTGCATGATATTCCGCTACAGCAAAAGAGTGTGAGACCGTGCTTTGTTTCTTGGTTTTTCAAGAAATGAGGCTATCACTAATAAAATGCAATACACAATTGTTGACCGGCGAGTGATGGAGTACCTAGGCCAATTTGAGTCACAATAAGCCGTGCGTTGGAATTCATTTTTAGCTAAGTAAAAGAACTCCTGGCCTATAGTAGCCTTCAAATACCATAGAAGACTATGGGCTGCATCCAAATGCGGTTGGTGTGGCGCATGCATAAATTGACTCAGGATATTGACACATGAGCAATGTCTAGCCTAGCAACAATCAATGAAAGAACCGGCCAATCAAGCATCCATAGTGAGACGGATCCTTCAATAGAGTGTCTGTCTCAATGCTTAATGTTATATTTTGTTCCATGGGAGTATTAGCTGGCCGGGTTCCATTAGAACCACAATCTTCTAGAATATCCAAGATATATTTTTGTTGGCATAAATAAAGACCAAAGCAGGATCGAGCCACCTCAATACCCAAAAAAATATTTTAGAGGCCCTAAATCCTTAATGTGAAACTAATTATGTAACATGGTCTTCATAAAATCGATCAAAGAAGCATTAGTATCGGTAATGACTATGGGTGTGTTTGATTCGGCATTTGGAAAGCTCATTGGAAAAATGTAAAGCAGTTTAGCCTAAAGGGCTTTGGAGGAAATGCAAAGACTATTTGGTAAATTCTGCTTTGAAAAGCAACTTTAAGAGAAATGATGTTCGGTAGAAAACACATTTACAAAAACCCTTTTGGTGATTAATTTAAATATTTTAATTTTTATTTGTTTAAAATTTTAAAAATAATGTTTGCTACTTTTTAAATTTATATTTGACAACAATGTTAAAGATGTTGTGTAAACAATTTTATTAAAATTAAAATTCCTTTTTTTTTGCTAAAAAACATCAAATGGAAAAAATTTACGTGCTCTCTTTCTCAATTACAATAAGAATACTTTCATTATAATAAAAACATAATAACATATGCTTTGAGGAAAGAAGCTCATTATCCTTAAAAATTACAAATATCCTTAATTACTTCCTAAATTCATAGCTATTTGATCACGTAAACGTATCATATCATATGCTACATCATCATTTAAAGCATTACCCTCCCCATTTACATCATCAGGATCCGTTGTATAAAATTGGGATCCCAATCCACTCTAGCAAAATGTGCATCATTCAGGGCATTTCTTCGTATATAATTGTGCAAAGTCATCGTTGCTATCACAATTTTCACTTGCTTTGTATATGGATAACTTGGCGGTTTTCTTTTGAACAAACAATGTGTGTACTGAACCGGATTGTGTCGTCAAGTCTTGTCTAACAAATAAACTGTTCGCATCACAAAGTCCAGTCACAACATCAAGAACGTTACCATGGTTTCACTTTAGTCCTTTAGAACATCTTCAAACCATTAACGCAAGATAACACAACAAGATGACAGGAAAAGAAAAAAAGGGAAGGCTCATCAGCATCCCCCGCATTTATCATTCATGCACAACAAGTTGAATAAAGAACGCATTTTTTTCTAGAGACCCAAAATCCCCCGATAGTCATTACAATCAAATCTTCTTCCCACTCCAATTCTTCCATCAGAGAGAGGGGGACACGAAGAAAAGAGAAACATGTGGAAATAGACTCGTACATTTCACGAGTGATCGACAAACGTGATCTCCGCTCCAGCATAATAGCTCTCACATGGCACTGAAACATAAGAGAACCCAGAAATGGAATAAAACTATACGCTAACTTGGTTCGGCCATTTCAACGAACACATGGTGAGTAGCGAGTTGGGATTAGTAACAGCGCATCGCCAGTCCAGAGGTGCCCAGACTCTCAAAATAGGAAATTGCGCACCAACCTTGATATAGTCATCCACGGTTAGGCTCTGCGCAATCAAGCCTGCGATCCAAGTCGAAAAGACGTTAAAAAAAACAACCCGAAACGGGAAAAAATCGTCAGCGCAAGTCGACGCATGCAACAAAGCATCAGATTGGAACTAGAGACTAATCGCGAATCAGCAATTCCAGCGACCGTGAACGTCACAACAGACGGCAAAAGCCGGAAAAAGGCAAACCCAAAGCACGGCATCTCTAGTCCCGAGCCACCGGAGCCCGGGCAAAAAACTGCACTCAACAACAGGGGATGGGAGGGAAACCATGAGAAACGAAGGAGAAAGCATATGGACCGTGAGAAACGCTAGACCCACTCGGCGATTTGCAGTACCCGCAGGAGCTCTTATGCCGGCCGTAGTCCAAGACCATCGACTCCCCCCTTCCTCACCGGGAACACCGGGCTTCGGGAGCGAGGGGGAGAGAGGAGAGACGAACCTGCAGAGGACGAGCAGAGGACGAGCAAAGGAAAAGCGTAGTCAAGCGAAGAGCATAGTCGAGCAAAGAGTGCAGTCGAGTGGTCGTCACGAGGGAGAGAGCGATGGAAGGGTGCAGAACGATGCAAGGGTGGGAAGAGAATGAGATCTAGGGTTTTTTTTGTTTTCAAAATGGGCAAAAGTGGTTTTTCAATAAAGTTTTGAGGGCAAAATAGGCAACTTACTATTTTCATTAAATGAGCCCTTCAGCATTCTGAAAATGCTGAAAGCTCAAGGCTGGTCTCCACCTGCTTTGAGCTTTCAATATTCCCAAGGGTTGACTTTCACTTGAAAGCCCCTTGAAGAATGGTTGCCAAACACCTCGATTTGGAGTGAAAAGGCTTTGTGGCTTGAAGGGGCTTTCTAAATGCCCATCCAAATGCACCTTATATCATCGATATATAATACCATAAAAATAGAGCCACTATCATTGTGTAAGACAAAGAGGAAATGATTGGCCTCAGAATGTGTGAAACTAAAGTCACAAAACGCAGTAGAAAAGACAGCCGGACCCCTAGAGTGCCAAAAATGGGCACAAATGGACATCTAAGTGCCAAAAGTTACGAAAGTGACACTTAAGTGTCAAAATCGAAGAAAAATGGATCACTTAAGTCAAAATCCAACCAAAATGCTAATGTGGCGATTTTCCGGCGAAGCAAGAGCAAGACGGTGTCGTTTTGGTGTCGACGTAGTAAAAAATTAAGTAAATGAAATTTAAAACTAAATTCATTTAAAAAATTTAAAAATACAAATACAAAAATTAAAAAATTAAAAAATTATATATATATTTTAAGGGAGAGGTAGGCGAGGGTTGAACCCTCACCTTCGCCCGCTAGCAGGGAAGGGCCGCGACGGGGGGAGGGTCGGCCGGGGTCATCGGGCCCTAGCCCTTTTTATATATATATATATATTAATTTTTTTAATATTTGTATTTTTTTAAAATGTTTTAAATAAATTTAGTTTTAAATTTAATTTAATTAATTTTTATATTAATTTTTTACATGTCGGCACCAAAACGATGTCGTTTTTGCATTGTCTAGCCACGTCGGCATGCAAAACGACGCCGTTTTGCACTTACTTCGCTAGAAATTGTGCACGTCAGCATTTTGGCTGAATTGGCACTTAAGTGATCTATTTTGCTCCGATTTTGGCACTTAAGTGTCACTTTCGTAACTTTTGACACTTAAGTGTCCTTTTATGCCAACTTTTAGCACTTGAAGCGATCTTTTGCCCAGTAGAAAACTTAGAATACCATTGACGGGATGCTTTTTTCAAGCCATATAGAGATTTGGGAAGTCAGCACACAAGATTTCCCCCCTAACACCAAAACCCAAAGGAAGGTTTCACATAGACTTCTTCATCCAAGTCACCATGTAAGAAGGCATTGTTAATATCCATTTGTTCAAGAGGTCATCCTTACCCGTGGCAACGACTAAGATTACATGAATTGTAACCGATTTCACATTAGGTGCAACGGTATCATGATAATCTTTCCCTTCAATCTAGCCTTTGGAGACTAGGCGGGCCTTATATTGTTCAATTGCCATTAGATCTTTGCTTAATTTTATAGACCTATATGGAGTTTATCGCCTTCTTGTCTGGTGGAAATGGTATGAGGGACCACGTAAAATTCTAAGAAGGAGCTTTGATCTGCATGGTGTCATTCCATTCCTGATGCTGCATTGCCTCAATGAAAGTGGATGGCTCAATGGTAGTAGACATGAAGTAACAAGCGCCAAATGGGGTTGTTTATAATGAGTATATTGGAGAAAATTAAACATGGGGTAAGAGATACCTAGACCATTATTTCCAGTGGAAATTTAGCATTTGAATAAGCGAACAACAACAGTCCTAGAGGTAACAGGAAGGTCTACATATCTGTTAGGGTTTGCTGGATTGTTTAATCAGTGGAGGTAAGGGTCTTTGTGGTGGTGTGGGGATTGGGTGATGGTGTGGGGTTGATAGGTGGAAGTAAGGTTATCTTGTCGTATTGTGTAACAGTTAACGATAATGCATGCGACCCTGACAAGATAGGATTGGGGAGCATCGAGTAGGGAAATATTGTTTTGTGAAACACAACATCTCAACTAGCATATAGCTTTTGAGTGAGGAGATTAAAAATACGATACCCGTTTTGACCATTGGGATATCCCAAAAAACGCCCTTGGAATAGCACAAGGATAAAAAATTTTGGAATGGAGGTGTCATGCCCAAAACACAAATAGTCGAAAACTCGAAAGTAAGTTAAGATTTGGTGACTAACCATGTAAAACCTCATATAGAGTTTTTCCTTTCGAAATGGCAATGGGAAGTCTATTAATGATGTAGGCGGCAATGGGGACGCATTCACCCAATAACTCAATGGGAAGGTTGGACTGGAAGTGTAAGGCATGGGCAATAATTAGAAGGTGTCGATGCTTGTGCTCCACCACCCCATTTTGTTAAGGGGTAGACACGCAACTCAATTGATGAACAACACCTTCGAGTCTAGAATAGAAATAGTAAGCTAATTAGGTCCTAAGCAAGATCTTAAAAGGCTTTGACATCTAGGAAAGACTGGATAGAGGCTGGACCTGGCCTCGAAAAAGATTTAGGTCCAATCGCCGGTGCACGCGTAACCCGAAAGGGAAAGCCCCCCGGGCTCGGAACCTCGCGATGCCAATCCCCAGGTAACCAATATGCAACGAATTTATCTAACGAATTGGGTTTTAACCGTAAAGAAGAAATTAATGATAAAACGATTTACATTAATTTTAGAAGATACTGAGTAAAGCCATGTGTTACTGGAATAATCATCAATCACAATCAGAAAAAAGTGCCACAATTAAAGAGGTGGCTCAATATGGGCCCTAAACACCCAAACGAATTAAATCAAAGTATGAAATAGCAGAAATTGTACAAAAAAAATGGCATGCAAGATTGTTTCACAAGTGGGCACACAGTGTAAAGAATATTAGAAAATGATATGTCATTGCCTAATAAAGCTTGCAAATGATGAAAAGAAGGTGAACCCAGATGTTCCAACCATCAGTGCCAGAGGTCAAAGTGTTGCTAGATGTGGCAGTAGATATTAAAGAAGTGGGTTGATGGTATGGAAAGGTAGTGTAAATCACTGTGTCGCTTACTCGTCGGTAAAGTCATTGTCAAGATTGAGTCCTAAAAAAGGCAAGTATTAGAAGTAAACGCAATATTGGGAGAAGTGGCAGAAGTATATTACTAATTAAAATAAGGTTATATCGAAATTGGGGAATGAATAAAACAAGATCAAGAGTTAGATCCAGTAGTGGAGAAATCCGCTCAATTTGTTAAACAAGAGCCATAGTCCCATCCAAAAGGGACACGGGGTTGGAAGTTGTAATATCATAAATTTATAAAACAAGGCACAAGATATATGATCCATCGCAAAAAAGTCTAGAATCCAGGATGAAATGGAATTTAAACAAATAAGTACTTGCTAAAATTACCAAAGGTTGAGAAGAAGATGCGATACTTACCAGCTAGAATAACATAAAGGAGTTGTTCTCTTTGTGTAGCAATAAGAGTCGGTGGTAAGGAGGAATCTACAGTGGCAACTACAACAATAGTCGGAGAACCAATTAAGCGCGAACGTCATAGGTTGCCAATGTTTTTTTTTTGGTAAAGTTTGCTTTCAAGATGTTTGTCTCTTCCATAGTGAGTAAAATGTAAAATAGGTGCAAAAGAACTCGTAGACAAAGAAATGCAAACATCATTAAAACGAAGTGCGGCCAAGGCAGTAGGATTAGGAATAACAGTACGACTATGTGGAACAATGCGCTGTTGTTCGTCCTGTAAGAGTAAGGCATATGCTCTGTTAATGGTAGGGAACGGATCCATAAGGAGGATCTAACTCCAAACTACAGCATAAGATTCATTAAGGTCTTGAAGAAAATCAAATAATGAATTTGTTTTAAGAAACTATAGCTAGGTCAACATTGCCCCACAACTGCGAGTCAACAAGGCTCGGTATGACAATAATTCATCTTATAGGATCTAATTGTGACATCTAGATTTTTCGCACAACAAAATAGCTAGCCCGAATGCTCAGCGAACTACGCCACGTGATCAAGCTTGTCATCGGACCATATCAATAGCACCATCATAAAGACTTGCAACCCCGTTCATTCCCGTCGATATCAAGTCTCCTAAGCCCCAATGACAACATCATTGTTTTGCAATCAATGCCACCTTGATGACATGTCCTTAGCACCGCCACCACTTGACTTCATCGACCGAACATTTCTACCCGTCGTCGCACCAGCCAACGTCCCCAAATTGACGATGTCACTCCTGCGCCTAAGGGAGAGAAACAAATGGTCAAGCGGCAGACGGCAAGGGCCAGCTTCCCTCCCTCTTGTGCGAGTGTAGTCAACAGGTCAGCATCACATCCTCTCTGGGCATGACACGCAGTGGTCAGTTGGCCTCTCCTCCTCCCGCCAGTGTCGAAGCGCCGTTGGCCCACTGCCCTCAAGTCCATCTTCAGGTCTTCTCTTCATTTTCCGGCTGCAACCAATCGTCCCGTCCACCCCAGCCCGTAGGCTGAGCCTCTTCATCGACTGTACCGCGCCCGAGCAACCCCGGGGAAGGCATCGCGGTCTCAGAGGTGGCTCCCCGTTACCCTTAAAGGGTTGTGGACGGGGGAGACGAATGGGGCCGGAATCTTTATCGAGGCCCGGATCCCGGCCTCTATCCAGTCTTTCCTGGAAGCCAAAGCCTTTTAAGGTCTTGCTTAGGACCAATAAGCCAAAAGCAACGAAAGCCAGCAGCAGCGGTGCCTGCTCAAATCAAGCACGGCAAACAACTCGAAAAACAGGCCGCAACTCTCACTCGCCCTTCCTTTAGCCCATCCGCTCGTGACACGATGCCATCATCTCAACTCGAAGATCAATGATCCGGGAGCTCACCTTAGTCCCACCAAGTCACGACCACTGTCCACAAGGATCCGAGACAAGTAGATATCCTCTGTTCTATCCCATGTCAATCAATTGCTGTTTGACGAGAATAGTTTCCTAGGAATTCATGAATGTGGTTTAAATCCTCGTTTAATCAGAAGTTTTGATTACATACTTAGCCACCATTTTCAAGTTCAAAGTAGGTCAAACTTGTGGTTGGGTCGTTGGAGCGTGGACGGTCGATATTTAGCATGTGTGAGGACTGGAATGGCTGAAACTTTGAGTAAAAGTAGTGACTAGGTCGAGGGCAAATTCGGTTCTAGCCCGACCTCGAATTTTGTTATTTTTGTACCGACTTATGTAATACAAATTTTATGAGGCATCCTTCACAAAACTCGTCCCTTATTAACTTTTCTACTACATACTTTAATTTCATAATTTTTGACTTCGTACGCAAAAATATATTTGAAAAACTACGGGACTCGAAATCTGTTTTTGGGTTCACTGAACCGCCCCTTCCTACTTTCCAATTTCCATTAATTTTTCGGTCAAGAATTCTAACATGCATCCTTTATGAAAGTTGTAGAGTACATCATAGGCTACCACATAATAAATTTCCATGATTTTTCGGTCTCATTTAGCTTGCAGAATATGTATTTTTCTGCTCTATCTTGTTCTGGAAATTTTTACTATTTTGGACCAAGTTTACAAAAATTATTTAGCACTGTATGAGCTAAATTAGACTTTCAATCTTGCACGAAAAATTTCTCTCTAGGTCTTGTTTTTTTTTTTTTTTTTTTTTTGACTCTCTAGGTCTTGTTGACCTGATATTAAAGTTTCATAATTTTTTAAACCCATTTATCTAGACAACAGCATTCATTTCTAAAGGCGCGCGGAATACCTTATAAGGCTAGTTTATGCATAGGATAGGGGATTCTTCTTACAGGTCATCTAATATCGACCCGCGTGAGTTTGTAGTAGTCTAGGAGATAAAAAGACGGATGGTTCATTCGATTCAGGCTTGAGTCCCTAGATAATAGTAACGTTAATGTGCTTTTTAAATTGAATTATGGAATTACTGCATCATGATAAAGATGAGTGACTGAGAATGCCATTGATCCTTCGGACGACGATGCCTCGGGTTATATTAAGGATGCCTAGAGGGGTAACTAGGTTCCTCCAGATGCCTGAGAGGTGTAACGCGATTCCCCAAGATATCCTCGTGATGCCAAACGGGTGCGAGATGTTGGTGGGCTAGTGGGGTTCCCCAGATGATGATGGCAGAATGAATTTATATTGAACATAACTTTAGTACTTCTGAACTGAGCTACTGATTATTTGTTTGGAACAGTTATTACCTTTGTTAATCTGTCGTGTATTCAAAAAGGTTCTCTGGTAAGTTAATGTGAAAGTGATTTACTAAACCTTATATTGAGGCTTTCTTTGTTGGTACGGTAATCGATTTATGTAATATAGACTAGTGGACCTTTTACTTGTTGGGTTTAGACTCATTGATTATTGACTTTATCTTTTTAATTCAATAGAAATTATGTCGATCCTTGCTTCTACCTCAATTAGTTATGGGTAACCGTGGAACTCACCTGATACTTTTCCAACTTTGTGGATCCGGATTTTCCAGATATTACCTTCATATGATGCATCGCCATTCTATCCAGAGACATAGGGGTCTCGACGAGCCCTATACTCGTGGGCTTCCTTGCAATCTTCGCACGAGTAGGCGGACAACTCGTGTCGCTGATCCCATACCTAGGTGATGATGGGAACAACGATGATAGTAGTACAGTCGACTAAAGTAGGGGTAGGGAGTTGCAATGACATTTTTGGATCCAGGCGACAGCTTTTGGGCATGTTAGCATTGGAGGATAGGTGACTAGACATGTATAAAATGTCTTGGAGTCAAGATGTTGTAGTTCTTGATGAGGGTTTTTGGAATCCCTAGTATACCGACCATGTCACCTAACTTAAATAAATAAATGAAATATGTCAACCTGGTTTATAATTCTGCGTGCGTTCTTTGAGTATCCTATGTCCTAGGTTATTATTGGTCTAAAAACGCTTCCGCATGCTTAAAAAAAAAAAGCAAAATGAAAAAAAAACTGCGTTAGTGGTTCTACATTAGCCGTGACATGCTGTGACGTCACATCGATCTCAGTATAATGGGTAGATATCGAAGCTATAACTTGTTAATATGTAGATAAAGCCTTATAGATCTAAATAGTTCAAGGAGTGTTACGAGGAGAGAAGTGATCGCGAAAATCATTCCAGACATCATTTGATGAGTCATGTCGGAGAATGCAATATGAGATCATTAGTATAGTAAAATGAATCAACCAAGACCTCACCATGCTATTGCAATGTATCCATAGGGGATAATTCGAAGAGGTTGAAACAGGACATGACAAGGACCCATCAACAAAGCATGGTGCATTTTTTGCCTCAAGGCCATGAGCATGGCAGGATGCCATATTGGATAATCGTCTTCATCTAAAGGAGAGACTAGAGGGGCATTCGGATTGTCATTTGAGTGAAGAAAATATGGAGAAGTTACATCGATCTTGGGAGAGATAGTGTAAGTGTCTTGATTGGCCATGAAGAAAAAACTACATCGGGATTGATATTTGCTCTAATAGCATGAGAAAGGACACAAAATGGAAGATCCCAATGAGAACTGATTCAATTTTTCTTGTATTCTAAATGTACATATTTATACACTTTTCACAACTATATTTAATAAATCTACTTCTACAGCTATGGTAAGTATAACCGAAAGATTGAAAAAAACAGCTCATGGGATTAGAATGCCACGGTGGCTATGATAACGCTAAAAGGATAGTTCTATTGTTGATGTGGAAAAGCAAGCGAACCTTTTCAATAGAATAATTGTGCGTTATGTTAAATAAATAAATTTGCTTTTAAGCAAGACCAACTTTAGTTATTGTTGACATGTGATATTTTGTTGTTGAATTTAATTGGGGTGAAATCTTGATGTATCGTTTTTCAATAAAGTGAAGTCTGTATATCACGTAAAATAAATGAATTTTCTCTCAATACGAAATTCTCCAAGCTTTGATTGGTTGTACATTGTTTGGACGTACATTAGATGATTTTTCGTGATTATGAGTAATATGAAATTGCCACACAGAAAATACAACAGGCTTGAAGCCCCCATCAAGATAGGGTCCATCCTCTCATAAAGAAAAGAAACAATTTGTATTTAATAGTAAGATTATCCTCGCTAGGCTTTTACGACGACAACATGGACCGGTTTCTCATGCATCCCCTCGCGCTCTCGCGCCAGTCCACGTGTCCACCACTTCCACGTGTCCGCTTCTCCTCCCTCCTTAAATGTTCAACCCCTCTCGACGCCTCTTCTATGTACTAATCTTCTGGATCAACTCTCTCAAAAGAGCTCCCTAGAACCACCGCAACCAGATGGAGGAGCACCACCAGCCACGGCAGCTCCAGATCCGCCCCCATCGCCAGCAACCCGCGGCCACCTCGATCCAGAAGCTCCGGGACCTCTTCTCCGAGAAGGGCCCCTCGACCGCCCAGGTCCTTACGGTCGTCACGCTCGTCCCGCTCGGCGTTCTCCTCCTCCTCCTGGCGGGCCTCACTTTCGCAGGCACTCTCATTGGGCTCGCCGTCACGGCCCCGCTCTTCATCCTCTTCAGCCCGGTCCTCATCCCTGCAGCGCTGACCATTGGCCTTGCCGTCGCCGGGTTCTTGACGGCGGAGGCTTTTGGGATCACAGGGCTAGCTTTCTTCACGTGGACGCTGAGGATGATGAGGGAGCTCCTGCCGGAGCCCGTGGGGCAAGCCCAGCGGAAAATGCAGGACGCGGCGGGCCATTTGGGCCAGGCCATCCAGGACAAGGCCCACGGCCCGTGAAGCTGTGAGGACGTGTGACGGGAGCTTGCAGAGGTCGTCGCTTTTTACGGTCGTCTTCTTTTGTGTGCGTGTGTATATGAATCGCGGGAATGTGTAGCGTGGTAATAAAAGACCGTGACTAGTCTTTACAGAAGGGCAAAAAGAGAGAGGGATGACGCGTATCAAGACGTGAGAAATGAGGCATAGAGATGATGCTGATGCTTTGTTTTGGGATTTGTCTACGCGAGCATGTAATCGAATAATATGACTTTACTACGACCGAGTGCTGCTACGTCAAGGTGACATGAACATATGCTTCCTCTCAACTCTTATGTTCTCTGTTGAAACCCGAATTCACAGATCTGATCAGTGAACTAACCCGGAGAGTCCACAAATCAGAACGCACGGTTCGATTTCAACCTTCCATTCAGAAAAAGAAACAGCCGCAGACAATATATCGTTCCATGCACTCGGCCAAACACATCTATTCACAGAACATGTTTATATGACACTCAGAGAGAGATGTAGCAAGCTTGATAGGTTTTCATACGATCAGAAACTGAGAGTTAACCACACCAACCATATAATATGTACATCATGTGCATCGCGTTTTTCACCAGCAAAAGCAAGAAGCTCCACAGCATTTAACAGTCACCCACATGCGAAGGTAAAGGAAGGTGAACCGAGCATGTCGCTGCTTTAGCCTGCAACTCATCCCCGAGACTCCCTAGTGCTCATCAGAGTGTCTAACAGCAGATTGAGGTCCGGATGCTGCCCTTGTGCTTCAAGCCTATTTGCAGTAGCTCTCACCAAATCCCTCCTGAACCCCATTGCAACAGCCTTGTCGATGACATCATCCATTGGTCCCCTTTTCCCTCTGCTCTCCCCGGAACTTGAGTCAGAACCGATGGGAGAGGCAGTTGGTAAAGCATGCGGCAAAATCCGAGCAACCGGCAATTGCGAGTAGTCATTTCCCATGCCAGGGGCTGGAAGAGATGAAGTTCCCGTGGATGAGTTGCCATGTCCTGAGTTATACTTTCCTCGAGGATCAATACTGTCGAAATTGGAGCTCCCTGCTGCTGACCAATGTCCACCCAGAAGTTCTGTATAAGGCCTACTTGTGGGCTGATCATATGTCTCGGCAAACGGAGACTGCAACTGATGGGAAGAAATGAAGGGCATCCCTGGAAGCGCATTACTACTTTGGGGATAGTTCTGAGATGGGATGTAAGTAAGTTCATTGAGGTCATGGGTAGGTTCATGATGTGGCTGGGCAGAAGGTACACCGTACGGTAAACCAAACTCTGGAGCTGTCGGCACTGGATTTGAGGGAAAATGTAGTGCTGGTGAAGACAGAAGAGGAGGTCCTTGAGGCTCTGGGTGTGAATGAGAAATTAGTGGCTCATGGTAATTTTCGTGAAAATTGGTTTGGGAAGCCCCTGCACTATATCGTAGGGGCAGTCTGAAATCTTGAGGTGTTGGCACTGGTTTTGAGGGATACGGTACTGCTGGCGAAGACGGAAAATAAGGCACTGGAGGCGTCAACTGTGAATGAGAAACTAGCGGCGTTTGGTGTTGCTGATGGCTGCCCTGTGGAGGTAGATTGGGTGGTTGGCTATTCAGTTCTGGCAGTGAAATAAAGTGGCTGGTATTCTGAGCCAATTGGGATGGATGCTGCGGTGGTGTTCCCATTGGTATTGTAGAAGCATTGGAATGAGGTAGGTTAGTAGACAAATATGGAAGCGAAGATGCAAATTGTTGGGAACAGACAACGGGTACTGGAAGCGACTCTGTGGATTGTTGAGTCTTCGGAGCTGCTTTCTGCTGTCCCGAGTTTGTCCGAGTAGAATTTCCCTTCTTTTCCTCTTGTGCTTCGCTTTTTTGGATCTGAAGCTTTAAAATTTGCAGCTGAGCCTGAGCTATGTCTTCTTTATCTCTCAAATCCCAAGTGCAGCTTTGAACCTACAATGTGAAGATATCAAAAGCTCATCAAGAACGTACTCAGTCAAGAAACACCAGAATACTCACTATGTACTATAAGGGAAATGTGAAAAGAACTAGATTTCAGTACAAATATTAGCAATTTAGTATCGGAAGTAAAAGTAGCTGCAAAAACAGAGAATTTCAATATGTTTACAAGAAAGGGATCGTTACTACCTCTACTATTGACACTTCATACATCTTAAGGCGAGAATTATTAGCATGCTACACACCAACCACCTACTGTCATCAATTTCGAGCAACATGAATATACATCCAGGTGCAGGAACGATTGCCAAAAAGCTCCATTATCGAGTTAAAATGACTGAGAAAAAATTTCATAGTCCATTGTCCATATTTTATGTGCTTTTCGAAGAAACCCAACTCCAAAATCAAATTTTAATTAGCATTCCCAGGCACCACAAGAATATCATTCACAAATCTGAGACAGCTGAAGTTGAAATACCTCTCTCAGCAGGTTTTCCAGCTCTCTGAGCTTTCCATCAGTTTTCCCATGATTATACTCGAGAGATTCCTTCATATCCTCCACAGCATTCTCTAGTCGCCGCATCCTGGTCTCCAGTTGAGACAGTCTTGCACTAACGCCCTCCACAGCATGAATTACCGTATCATTGTGCTCCTTCATCTTGCGCTCAATCAAAGAAATCAATGTTTCATTGAAGGAAACTCTCTCCTTCCTCTGTCCAGGTTTGCAAATACAAAAGTCAATCCATCAAGTTTGCAGTCCCGAGTGCTGTAAGGAAGGCATAACTAAATCCGTTTCTCTCTCTAGTGAGATAGATTTTATAACAGCAGAAATAGATGAAATAGAGGGTCAACTTCCGCAGACATTTAACGAAATAGTCAAGTTCATATTCAGAAAACTCACAGTCGAGAATATTTTCCGCCACATAAGTAAGCAAGTATCTTAACAACCGACAAGATTAGCACAAGTGAGAATGCCCAACAGAGCAAGCACGTGACAAGAAAATGGCCAAAGAGTCTCTATGATGCCATCCGAGGTGAAGATATTGTACAGGAACGGAAATTCTGGCACAGTTTCTCCGAAGTAACCGGAAGACTCAACTCAATGAACTCGATCTCATCATCTAAGCTTATGTTTCAAGATCATCCCTTTATAAGAAGTAGAGTTACAGAGGATTTTGCTCGAGGGTACATCGTGTGCAAGTGGCGAACTTTGAAGATTTTTATGGCCAGCAACTATCAAAAATTGTAAGAAACTTCTGTTATAAACCTAAGCGAATCGCATGCAACAGCCATGCCAGGCATTTTCACTCAGATTAACTTGTGTTTGTTTGGCGAGCATCACGCAAGAGTTCGTATGCTGTAGCAACAGGGAACGTCTCGCTAGTTGTTCTATATTCCTCTCTACTCTCTTTCTCTCTCCCCCGATTCCTTCATCTTCCGATCAATTCTTCACTGCCGAATCTCCACTTCCTCTGATTTCTTCTCTCTACACCCTCCCTTTCTCTCTCATCTCTAACCAATCGCGGTTCGCATCGCGATTTGGGGCCACTCGCGAAGTCACACGACCCGACCGACAGAGAGGCGAGGCCGAGAGAGGGGCAGGAGGGACAAAAAAGGGAGAGAGCA
Organism: Eucalyptus guilfoylei; assembly: GCA_016097605.1. Classification (NCBI taxonomy): domain Eukaryota; kingdom Viridiplantae; phylum Streptophyta; class Magnoliopsida; order Myrtales; family Myrtaceae; genus Eucalyptus; species Eucalyptus guilfoylei. Next base: position 40,423,783 of record CM027861.1, read on the forward strand.
TACTCTGGAGGAAGCAGACTGCGACTGCTCCGGGTGGAAGTTGAAGCTGCAGGAGCCGCGCAGGCGGAAGTCGTAGGCGTCGGCGTCGGCGTCGGCGTCGCTGTCGTCGTCGGAGAACCCGCCGGGCCGGGAGGCGGGGAAGTCCATGATGGGGCGGCGGCCGTCCCCGTACTCCGACGTCCTCATCGATCGGGATCGTCGCGCCAGCCGATCTATATAGCGCGAGAAGAAGAAGAAGAAGAGGCGGATGATGATGGGGAGGATGGAGACAACAACGGTGGCCCCTGCGTCAGCTACTTGCGCTTGATTTTGACCCGACGTTTAGGGTTCCGACGAGAGCGAAATTCGGTGCTGATTCGCGGATCGAGGGGAGCTGGTGCCGGTTGGTACGAAGAAGCCAATCGTGCGATGTCACGCGTGGCGATGATGATGATGATGGGATGGCGATGATGATGATGATGATGGTGATGGCCGGGGGGGGGGGGTTTTACCGGTAGCTCTAGCTAGCGTTCTTTGCTTCCCGCCACTTCTACGTGCGCTTAGGCGAGATCTGTCCTTCGCTCCTCCCGCGTAGCTATTCAGCAATGCATTCGAGGGGCGGGTGGCATTTGATCAAGTTCTTCAAGAGTTTCCTTATTTCGACCTTGATGGCTTTTCTTTTGATGGATCGAGAAAATGATAGAATTAATTTGATGGATGAAAATCCATACGACACTTTTTTTTTTTTTATGTTGGAGGAATCATCTCCGTGAATAAAGTGTAAACTCCCTGAGGCCACTTAAGCGGGAGGATGAGCGATTCACCATCCTTGAAGACACTTAAGACACAAAGTAATCCGTCGTGAGCTTTGTGTTGCAAAGGTTTGAACCTCTCACATTTCTCGCAAAGATTCACGAAGTTCTCTACCAGCCAGGCCATCACTACTGCCAATAATCATTCGACACTTTTTTTTTTTGGTAAAGGTGTCATCCGACACATTTTTCGTTGTTACTAAAAAAATAAAAAATAAAATTGATGAATTTTTATTTAATAAGTATGTCTCACTGAGATATCGTGTGTTATTAGACCACGCATATTTATTTATGGCAAAATCAATTGTTTTAGCCGATGTGCCTTATGGCTATAAGACCTGTGAATGCCTTACTATTGTCATAAGGATTGTAATCAATCCTTAGGATAATTAAGCATCATTTACTAGCACTTTGGAAAGTCTTGGCATAAAATGTCCTATCACTTGTAATTAAGCGAATTAGACTTATTGTCCACAATAAATGACTCGTAATATGGATATTTATGTACTTTCAACAGTAAATATTTGATGGGAATATAAATATGAATATTTCGATCTGGAATATGTTTTCCAATAGACGTTCCTTCAATAAATTAAAAATGAACATACACCTGCCACACATCAGCGCTTAGCCTAATTGGCTAATGATAGATTGCCATGAGGACTTCGGGCCCCAAAACATGAAGTGGAATGCTATGAGCTTTGTCATTTTCATTGAAAAAAAGAGAATTACAAGTTGAAGATTCAGAAACCCTTTTGAGTCAAAACACATATTCAACGACAGATGGCTCTGAAGATGAGGAGTCGAACCATGGAACTTCAATCCTCACCATCTTCTCCTCGTACCTAAATTTCACTTCCGCCCCATCGATTCTACAGCTCCTCGGCTCTTCCGACGAGTACACCCTCATCTCTCCAGCTCCTCTCACTCCAATCCTCACCGTGTCCTTGTCGAAGCCCAGCGATTGAATTGCTCCGCCAGAGTTGAGCATGTTCACCAGCCCAATGGGCGCGAACTGGACCGACTTCCTCGGCAATACGGTCACGGGCGAAGCCGTCAGGAGCTCGTAGTTGAACGGCTCCAGGGAAATCTCTAGGCTTTCTGAGGACTTAAAGAGCTTAAGCTTCTTTTCCCGGAACATGTACACCGCGAACACATCTGTTCCTTGCACGGGGATAGGATTCTTGGGATTGTTCCATTCGATGTCCTTAGGACTTGCGTTGCACGACACGATGCGCGAAAACTCGGACGCGCTCTTGTTTTTTCTGGACTTGGGACACCATCCTCCTCCTTGGCAGTTGAACACTCCTAGGACTCCCGTGTACTGATTTAGCATGCGCAAGAAAATGGTATTTCAGTGCTAATTTTCCAAGACATCTTTTCGAGAACTCAGTAAATGGAGTAGAGGCAACATTGGTTGTTCTTACCTTGTTGACGTTCCAAATCTTGAGCATGGTCTTCCCATCGTGTAAAGGGTCTTCAAATAAGCAATCTCTTGTGGGGAGCGCATAGTACCGGCATCTCAAGATGGACCCGTCTGGCAAAACCAGGCGCTTCAGCAAGTCGAAGTTGTGCTGGCCGACCGAGTCACTCACGTAGATCGGCCCTCCGGAGATGGCTCGAGAAGCGGCATGGAACTCTGCACACGGATGGGTTGATTGGAACATGTCCCAGTCTGGCTGTATGAAGTTGCCCATCCATAAGCTGTTGTAGGCGCAATGGACCATGTGGCACCCTTGGAGCCAGAATGTCCCATTCGGGTCGCCCAAGGGGTCGGTGCACCAGAAATCATCGCCTGAATGAATTAAGAAACCAACTCAGCTAATAAACACACAAGAACAATCGAGTTTGCCTCGTGATCGCATCGAACTTGATAGACGTACCGACTCGTCCTAGAGATATGGCCTCTGTACCAAGGAACATGAAGTCGTTGCAGTGCTCCATGCTCGCAATGACCCCGTTTCCTTTGAAATGCTTCCTTACCGAAGCAGTGAGTGCTTTGTAGTAAGCTTTAGCTAGCTCAACCCGGCCTCCAAACTCTTCGGAGAGCATCTCCAGTAACTGAAACCGCATTGGCTAAAATAATTAATACATAGGTAAAATATCAAGATATGAGCTAAAGAAAGATTGATCCATGGAGAATCTGATGGCCGATTGTGTGTAATTAGGTGACTGCTAAGTATAGAATGTCTGGAAGCTACGCAAACCATTAAAGATCAGACAATTATCTCTGCGGAGTGAGTTTGTGAAATCTGTGCGGTAAAGCATAGTCAGTCATACCAAAATTCAGATGATGAATCCAAAATCACAACTCGACCTATGCGTGGTCAGATAATGAGATCCGACATGCTTGCGATATGTTGGGTTGCAAATGCCAGTTACTCACCTAACACCAGAAGGAGGCATGCTTAAAAAGAAACCAGAGCCACCGCCCCGTGGACTCATCTTTTTCAACTAAACAACCCAGCAGTCGCAATTAAAATCTCGATGGTACACTCGGTTTTTCCTCTCATGTTCAGTCGAATGGCTCGAGAATTGCAAACCAAAGTTGTGCAACTAGCAATGCAGAACTCATGCGGGTATAACACAGTCGGGACTTAGTCACCATCTGAACTGTTGTTCTGCACCTATACACTATACAGTGCATTCGTAAGCTAAGCTAGTCCAGATTCTATCGATGATGAAGCACTCGTTTTGCAGATTAAAATACGTCTCTCTTATGTATGTCGAAATAACCGGAAGGTCCCAAGGCATATCAGCTCGCCTTAGTTTTGTTTTGTTCATGGGACCACCTATATTTACCACGACAGTGGTGACAAGAGAAAGAAACAAGCATGGAGAGAAAGCAGGATGACTCACGTGGATCACATCGACTTTGACGCCATCAATCCCCACCGACTCGAGGTGGGAGTGAAGCCCCTCGTACATTTCATGCACCTTTTCCGGCGGGACCAGCCCCACCCCGTTGTTCACTATCTTGTCCACAGCCAAATCCTCCATCGTCGTCTCCAGCCCTTCCGACAGCCCTGGCCTCACCACCTTCGATTCGGGCATGCCCGGGACTCCGGGTCTCAGTCCGCCCCAGTACCCGCACAAGGCGTGCCACACGTACACGTGCTCCACGCTCCTAAACTCTTCCTTAAGGTCCCTGACGAAGGCTCCCATGCCCGTGGCGGAGTCGCCTCTCTTGCTCTGGTAGTCCCTGAATTTGTAGTTCTCTTCGAACTTGATGAGCCGGCACGGCATTTGCTCCCCGGCAGCCGTCCGGTTCATGCCTCCTTGATCGGTGATGGGGTCGTCGTCGTGACATATGGACTGCCACCCGTCGTCGATCAGGACCATGCCCGGTGGGCAACCTCCATCCGCCAATCCCTTCACGCCTTCCCACACTCCCTACAAAACAGATGAGACGTGTAATATCAGACCCGATCAGCGTAAACATCGGCTTTGTCAAATATAACACCTTAACAACGACATGAATCTAACCTGCGGATGCACCGTCAGGTAAAAGGCGTCCCACGTGCACCAGCCGAACTTGTCCACGATGGCGGGAGGAGTCTTCTCTTCGAGAAGCTTGAACGTCCCCAAGTGGAACCGGATCTCCCTGATCGCGTCCCTCACGAGCGCGTAGGGGTCGTCGCCGACGTGCATGTAGAGGCAGCTCCGGAACACGGACCGCGCCACGCGGGTCGACCCGCTCTCCACGCAGACGTCCACGTAGTCGTCCACCCCGGGTTGCAGGGAGGCCCTGAACGGACCCTCCAGGAGCGGCAGCAGCAAGACGTAAGGGCGGCCCGAGTCGTTCCGGTCGAGGATCATGAGCTGTGTCTCGTGCTCCATGTCCCGGCCATTGGACCCCACCCAGTGGGTGGTCCACCAGACCTTGAAACGGAACAAGCTCATGAACCGGACGCCCCGGAGCCTGCCGAGGCTGACCACGTGGCGGCACTTCGGGGGGCCCCCGGACTTGAACCCCACGAAGCAGCCGACCGTGACGGGGTTGCCGTCGTTCTTGGCCTTGCCGGAGGAGATGGTGGGGGAAGGGGTGGCGATGATGTTGGGAGGGACGTGGGTGAGGACCGGGTGGCCGTTGGCGACGAAGGTGGCTCCTTTGAGGGCTATCGAGGACGGGACTCGGCCGCCGTCGGCGAGGGAGGCCATGGCGTCCGCCGCGTTCTTGGTCAGGCTTGGAGGAGCCATTGGAAGTAGCTCTACGAGCAGAGTGTTTTCGTGCGGTGCTGTTTGTAAGTTAGTGCGAGCGTGGAACAGTGAGCTATGTGCTTGTAGTGTGGGATGAGGGAAGGATCGAGAACGGAGTTTTTATAGAGCGAGGGAGGGTTAGGCGTGGTGAGATGTGTATGGGTGTGTATGGACTCCGATCTCCGAGTGGAGTGGGAGGACGATGAACTGTATTATTTTTTTTTCCTTCGTTTTTTAATGAATTTGATCACTGTGCAGCAGTTCTGGTTTTGGGATTGATGGAAATGGTCGAGGGGATGAGAACAGTGCACGAGTTGGGGGAACGGAGGCTCCTATTTTGCGTGTATAAGGAAGTAGAAGCTGTATTCTAGTCCTCGTGGGGCTGCAGCACGGTGCTTTCCATAATAGCAGATGGAACTGAAACATGCCAAGCGGCAAACCTTGGACCAACACGCACCGGATGGAACTTTGTCCCTTGGATTCTTCTTGTGAAGTTGGACGTGGATCCGATCAATTCTTGATATGTCATCGATTTGTTTCGATTTGATGGAACGACCTATTGAATAATTAATATGGTGTAATAACTCGGTATTTTTGATGTACTAAAAAGTCAAGTCATCAATTTCTCAAAAGCTGTTTAGATATTAAGGTCCTTTAGTGCCGCACCATACGCCAACATCAAGAATAATTGGATATGCAAGAAAGTAAATCTTGATAGTGCTCATTATGTTCCTAAGTAATAGTCTTGTCTAGGAACATAAACCACATAATCGCATACTTGCAACCGGGGGGGTCCACAAAACTGCTAATTTCTTGGAAGGAATGCTAAATAAAGAGATGCCAATTTCCTTTTGAACTTTATTCGGGTGATCCTGTGATGTACAAGTTTCTCGACCATTCCTCTCTTTACTAGATGTTTCCACATTGCCTCACCCCCAATTTCTTGACCCTTTAATAGTTCGTTCGGATGCCCCGAAATTCATGCACCTTCCACTACACTCGATTGAATAAAGCATTGCTTTGGTGTAACAATGAAGACCCCTTGGAAATTGGTATGGGTAAGTTTCCAATTAGGAATTTCAAATCTATTATGAGACAGTTTTTCGAATCCGTGTGGAATTAAACCAACCGGGTCCAAGATTGATCCAAGACCTAGTCCTGACTTTCAAGTTATATAACTAATTATTGTATGAAAACATATCATATGAATAATTTGTGATATAAGAGTTACGGCATGGATAAAATTTCTTTACTTCTAGATATGAAATCCATCTCCAACATAGTTATCTTATCTTTATAACAAAAAACAAAAACCAGTTCCACCGAATATTAATATTTTTTAATAAAACAAAGATTTACGGTATGCAATAGAATCTGAATCGATTAACTTCAAATTTTTTACTCAAAGACTTATCCAATTCTTGTGTGAACTAGCCTAAATCTGGTCTGGTGAGACCGTTTCAATCTGGGTTAATTATTAGTTGAACCGGTTTAGTTGCTCACTCTCGTCAGAATTCATCATAATAAAAATAGACCGTAAACTATATGTACAATTCGATTAATAGGTGAACTGGATTGTCCATTGAGTAAAGAAGTAGCTGACTTGTTAATTGGCTTCTAATGTCTGACATTGTGATTTGATTTGGTTTCTTTGAGTCCATGCGATTAGTGTAGACCCCGTCGTCCCATGCTGGAAGCCCCTAGAAGCCTCTGTGGCCTCAGACAGAGAATCGTCTCATTACCCACTGCCCATACTAAATAGTAGTCGGCACCACGTTTTTAATTTATTTTATTTTTTTCTAATTTTGAGATTAAAGTCCTTATCTCATTTCACAGCTTCCACGAAAAACGTAGAAACATATCGAACATGGTAATCGCAGCCGCCGACGTTGGCGGACACCATCAGCTTCCCAGCCTCTCGTTTTGCAAATGAAAAATGATACAAACATATACTGAACTTTGGCCGAAAGATCTCAACTTTTAATTTATTTAAGATAATCTCTAAATTTTAATCTAACATGTAATGTCTGTTTTAAATTTTCAATATATTTAATATAATCCATAAACTATTAGTATATGGATATTCATTGTTGTCGTTGAATTTAAATTGATACAAAAATAATATTAAATAATTTCATATAATTCAAAGGCTACATTAAACATAAACAAAAAGTCTAATTACCATACTGAACAAATTAAATATTTGAGAATTTCATTGCACATTGAATTAAAATACATTAATCATATTGAATAAATTAAAAGTTTTGAAACCAAACAAAGTTTCGAGACTTTTGTATCATTATCCCTTTTATAAATTTATATGTCCGTGGCACGATTTAATTCTGCATCACTGCAACTGTTAATATAAGCTGACTCCTCCTTTAGATTAGGAGGTCTTTACATATTTGTTTATAATTTTCAATGCAAATCGGAAAAAAAAAAAAATAAGAGGGGAAAAGAAAAGGATGGGTGCATGGACCCTTAAGCCTAGAAGATCGACAGGACGCCACGTAAGCCTAAGGGAGTGCCACGACGGATTCTAAGATGCCACGTAGCGCCGCTTGTTGACTATTACAGCCCCGAATTTCCACGCAACCCGTTGACCAAATAGGGAGGTCCAAATTCCCATCCTACCCCTAGACAGGTGTTGGATACTGGACGGTGCCTAGAACATGAAGGACTGTTAGCAAACCGAAGTGATCTGGGAAAAGTCTCTTGAATTCTCACCAATGCCCGCTTCTCCTCATCATTCCACTTATAGAAATAGATCAATGCATTTTGCACTTGGCTAGCATATCGACACTACTGCGAGCAAGTCATAACGGAGCAAGCTGCACTGCATGAATATTTTGTAAAGGATGAGTAACTGAGTGATAAGAAAATATTAGGTACTTTAAAATCATGTTAACTATCTTTAAACTCACTTATTAATTGCCACTCGTACACGACTGACCTCTGTTTGATCAATTTGTCACCTCGGCTCGGCTTCTATCCTCTCTTGCTACTCTCTCTTCTCTCACTTTAATTTCTTCTTCCTCCTCTCCTTGATTTGTCTCTAGCAAGTCAGCGACATTCTCAATGCCTCCAGCGACTTTGGCAACCGAGTCTCCATCCTCTCACCCACCGACTCCTCAGTGATCGACAGAAAAAGAACTTGAATCCAAAATCTTTTCAAGCCAATACTATGTCCATGAAGTTGGTAGTCGATGTCGACTCAATTTGCTAAAAGAAAGATAATGACATTTATGTCATGCCTCACAACAATCAATCATCCCCCATTGTTTTAAAGCAAAGTTAGAGCTAATTGCAATTGTCAAAGCAACGATAAATACATAAGTTGCGGTCAATAAGGAAGGGATCATAAACATACCAAATCATCCAATGTAAAGATGCTTTTCCAATTACAAAATTTACCCCACAAGATTTTGCTTTCGAAGTTTCTCTAAAATTGCGAGTCATAGTAGAATCTCAATTTATTTAATCATCGGTGACTCTTAAACACACTAATTCTCTATAAATAAAATGAAAATAGATAATTGAAGGCTTGTTATTCCACCATGTAACACGATGTATGTACCCATGTCAACTGATATTCGTCAACTAATATCCACATTCAAAGAAAGATTCTTGAGAATTCACTCTTGAAATTGAATGAGTAAACAAAATGGAATTGGATTTGATTGAATGGTGTCAATGAAATCGAGCGCTTTACTGAATTAACCGATCAACTTACCATCGAACATTTATCTTTTGGTGATTCGACAATTTTAGCAAAACAAAATTTCAACATATTTCACTTTTTATTATTACGATAATTAATCCTAGTACATGCAAACAAAAACAAAGTCCTATATATCCATGGGCCATGGCCCAACTGAATTTTGATACTTCTTGGGCTCACTCTCTCTCATATGGGCTTTTTTTTCAGCCCAAATCGATGTTTTCTTTCATGGCGGAGCGAGACTGGAGAGCGGCAGACGGAGGACTCCCATGGCGGAGGAGAAGAAGGAGAATTCTCAAGAAGTGAACGAGGATTGCTCTTTCGTCTGGGACGAGGCGTCGCGGTTGTACTTTCACGCCAGGTATCTCCCGCTCTTTAGCAATTCAACGCTTCCTTCGCGTATCGATTCCCGTCCGCGCGAGGAGGACTCGGCGAGCGGCGCGCGATCGCCGAGATTCTCGGCGTTTTCCGGTTCGATGTGGAGAACTCGCCGTCGATTTCGTTGTTTCCGTCTCTTGGACGTTCTTTGCCGCTTCCTTTGGCGAGATTGATTGATCTAATGAACTTCCGAGACGAACTGATTTGACTGTTGAACTGGAGCTCTCGTTTGGAGAGGGAGAGAGAGTAATTGGTGTAAAGAGTCAACATTGCGTCGACATGGTTGTTTTTCTTGACCGTGCAACCAAAGGAACGTTCTTAGGGTTTCATAGCGTCGCGCTTGGCGTAGAATTGTGCTTATATGAAAGTGTAAGCATAAGGTTCTTGTTCAGTAAAGTGATTACTTCCATTAGACCTATTACATAATCCATGTCCCATGCAAAGTAATGTGATGTCAAGAAATACCCATTTGCGTTTCCGCGAATGTAAGTTCTTTCGGTTTTGAGAGAGGTACTGGTACGATTATCATGTATCCGAGATTTCCTTTTGTCTATATCCGAAGTGAATCGTTCAAACTTTTCGTTTCTCCGTCACAGTTTTTGTTCTTGTACCTTTTGCAGAACCGGATTTTATCATGACCCTCATGCGGGCTGGTACTATAGCAGTAAAGACGGGCTTTATTACAAATTTGAGGATGGAAATTACATACCTTTAAAGCATGAGGCAGTAGATGTAATCTTCCTGACCTTATTTTCCAGGGGGCTCCTTTGGGTCCTTTCTTTTGTTGCTTCTTTGGCATTTCACCCTACAAGGTGCGATATTGATAAGCTTCACTATCCTGTTCATCCAGGTTGATGGATGTGATGGAGGAGGTACCCATGAAATTTTCCTGCAAGATGAGTCACACTCACACAAAGGTTGTGATGGAGAGGGTAATTGCTCCTTGATCGAGGGAGTTAAAGTTGAGGGTTGCCACCAAGAGCAAACTATAGTCAACGAGGCCACTCCAGGTGAACCATTTCTTTGTGTCAGTCTTGTTCACATTTTCACTGATTATATAGACTGATTATCATCAATACATATTAGGCTGTAATATTGGCCTATTTGAAGCCCCGTGGTTTTACTTTGACATCCTTGAGTGCTTTGAGCTGCTTAGTGTTGCCAATTTTTTGTAGCACTTTTTGAGTTTAGGTATGTATTAGGTCTTTATTGAAGCTTAGTGATTTTGTTTTGGGACCTGTTGTGAGCTGTTTTCTGCTTAATGTCGGTATAATTTAGCATTTGACTTTACTGAAGCTCTTCACTATGGTCTCAATGGAAACCATATGTGTCTTAGCTTGTGCACAGCTCCTCTGTGTGTTTAAGAAGTTGCTGGGATTATGGAGTCATGTAGTATTTATCCACGTCTGTGTGATATTGATTCATGACTCAGTGATAACCAATGCCAATGAATCAGCTCATAAGGTGATACTGTTGCTAACAATACTTTCACTAAGTATCATAATTTTTTTTTTTTAAAATTATTTTTGGTCGGGAACTAAGTATCATTATTGAAAGAACAATATTTTCAAGTTGAGAGGACCTTAGTGGTTAGAGCATATATACCTTTTCATACCAAAAGACTGTTGGCACCTGGAACTTTGTGAGGGTCCAATTTCCCATATTGTTCAGCTAATCAAACATGTTATATTGTTTCGGAAGCCTGATAACTCTCTTGGTCATTGTTGTCTAGCCTCTGCAAAGAGAGAAGTGGATCCCAAGGTGGGGAGGTCTGCAGATTTGCAGGAGGAGTGCTCCTTTATTTGGAATGAGACATCGCAGCTGTACTTTGATGCCAGGTTTCTCACTTAACACTCGATATAAAATTTTAAAAATTCGTGTGCTTTCAATTCTAAGCATGTGGCTTCTTGATGTGAAGATAATTTGTTTTATTGATGCCAAAAGTCAAGATAAAGATCTGCACTTTTTTCCTTGACTCCCTTTTGTATTGCATTGGTCAGAAAGCAAAATGAATAGAAAATCAATATGGGAAAAATGCCATGGTGTTGCTTGTGTTAGATTGTCATTGTCATTACAGGGGCCACTTAGCTGACAAATCTTCATGATAGAATATGAATTACCATTTTATGTTGAATTACTATTGTCATTGTTGAATATTTATGCACAGTTTCACACTTGTCATCAAAATAATACAATTTAAACTTGTTTTAATATAATTACTTTTTGGCACCTTGATCCCCATCAAATGACGTAGAACCAGGTCGACATGATACCGGAGTGATGTAGAGCCTTGATTCTCTAGGAGATATTACCGGAATCTTCTCATTTTAAAAGTTAAGCTCAAGAAATCCTGGTTGATCTACAGGATGTTATAACGTAGGAGAGTTTTTCCTCATGTTGTTAGGAAGGATGTGAAGTTTCTTGTTTTCAAGAGCTGGGATCATGCTATTAAGCTGATTGTTTTTGCCAACTTAGTCTAGTTGGAGAGGTCTTTGCTGTTGACCTTTGTTTTCTCATTATTGTTCTCTGTACTTCTGCAGAAGTGGGTTTTATCATGACCCCAATGCTGGCTGGTACTACAGCAGTAGAGATGGTATATATTACAACTTTGAAAATGGAAATTATGTGCCTCTGAAGTCCGACCTGGTAGACATTTTATTCTTGACCTGATTATTAAGAAAACTACTTTAATATTTCCTTTACCTTCTATCTTATGTGATCTTCTATATGAGGTGCAATTTTGATATGCGCCTCCATCATGTTACTTTAGGTTGATAAAGGTGATGTGCGTGGTTCTTCCGTAAGTTCCCTTCAAAATAAATCTCATTCACATTCACATCATGGGAGAAACAACAATTGCTCCTCTATCTTGAGACATGAATCTGAAGCTTGCCAACAAGAGGAAACAATAGCTGATGAGGCCAGTTCAGGTGAACCATTTCTGAAGGCCAGTTGGTTTATAACTGTTATTGGTAAATCTCACTAGTGTGACTAAATTTTAGTGGATTTTGCAGCTAAGTTGTTCAACTTTGATTTAAATTATCTAAAGCACTGATTATTCACTTCTTTCACAATTAATGCGCTTTGACTAGTATTTGGCCAATTTATGGTGGAATGTTGACATGACAACCATGTGGCAGTGGCGAGGCTTCTGGAAATACAGACACATGTCAGCCACATCAGCATTTTGCCCCAGATTGGCAGATAATTGCAAGCAAAAGAAAGTGTAATTTGCAAAATCCACTAAAATTGAGTGAAAACGGTGGAATTTAGACCTTTATCACTTTTGAATGTGATTTTGTCAAGAACTCTAATTGTATTTAGTATGTGTTTAATAGAGCACCATAGTTTTTCTTTGATATCTTCACGATCTCTTAGTTAGTGCTGGTGGATTTTGGGACTTCGAGCGTATCAATCCATGTGATCTTTTAATATGAGGTCTATGAGTATGTAAGGCATGAATATACTCTCAACAATGAGAATCTGAGATCATCAACAACCACTAACTGGTGCTTTTTCAGAATTTTGTTACTCCAACCACCCATTGGTCTGACCTACTATTGTTTCATTTATATCCATAAGCTAGAGCAGAAATTGTTTGATTCTTCCTTATGTGATAGAATCCACAATGTGCATGACCTTTCATTGAACGATTGTCTTTTTAAAGTATAGCAACTTCCTATATCTGCATTGGCCTGATTACATTCAGCTGAAGATATGATATGGCTATTTAATATCAGTTTTGTGTGTGTGTGTGTGTGTGTGTGTGTGTGTGTGTGTGTGTGTGTGTGTGTGTGTTATGTTCTAAATTATCTAGATCAGTAAGTTCATGGCGGCCTGTTTTGCAGGGTCTGATTGGCCACTGCCTTTGTTATAATTTTCCCAAGCACACCATTCTGGTGGCCGAATATCATGATTTTTTGACGTTGCTGTGGTGCTTTCACACAAAACTTGCTTTGACATTTTGTCTGGCCAAAGTGCAAAAGAATTTTTCCATCCATTGATTTTGCTCCTGGTCTATTCCTTTGATGGACTTATCTTGGAAGCAACTGGATTGTACAAGTTAAAGCTTGGTTTTCCAGGTTTGTTCACTAAAATTAATATTGTGTCTCATTATTGCACAGACAATGAGGGTGCTGTCCATCATGCTTCTGAAGATCCACAGCCACCATCAGAATGGTACCATATTTCTGCAGCATGCCTCTTGTTGTAGAGTTTTTCCTCCTGATATGCTGAAGTGGGTATTTTGCTGCTGTTAGGTTGGAGGACACACTGATTGAACTTTATTTGGCTGGCTATTCCAACCAGGCAACTGATGCTGGTGGTGAATGTGGTTATGCAATGACACCACCTGAAGCTTGTGATGGAAATGATTTTACATTGTCATCACCTGGTTTGTTCTAGTGCTTTGCTTCACAATTGGAATAATGGACTACTCCTAAAGAATGACTTACCCTTTTCTTTTGAATCAGATACTAACGATGCTTATGAGCTAGAAGAAGGAGAGTGGATACCGGAAGATTTCCCTATTCCATCTGTTTCAAATGAAGACACTTTAAATCAAGGTTGCCTTATTACCCAGAATGGCCCATATTTCTATTTCATTTAGTTTGATACCACTTGGATTATGAACTTTTGTATACAATATTCGTTCTTTTCCTCTCTCTCTCTCTCTCTCTCTCTCTGTGTTGGAGATAAAATATTTCTTGGAGGTAATTAGAAGAAAAGAATAATTCTATGGTCATAATTAAAGAAAGCAGCATGCAATTTTTGAATTAATCTTGACCATTCTGGAGGCAATCGACCTTCTTAACTCCTCAACTCCAGTGCTCCCAACTAAAAGCATGTGTACTGTAATCTGTCATTATGGTGAAAGAGCTGGGGCATTGCCTTCTAAGAACTGCGTTCCCCTGTGTGTGACGATATGATGTGTCACTTGCTCTAACCCAGTTTATCGTCAGAATTTACAAAAGGTAATAATCTTTTTCTCATGATACTGATTAACTGCACTACATTGTCAACCCAGATCTCTTGCAAGATGAGGAAAAATGGCTAGCTCAATATGGTCAAGTCATTCAATCAAAAGAAGAGCCTGTGCTGGAGTTCCCAGTTGTGGATTTGTGGGACTGGGCAGTGGTAAGAGAATCGGGAAAGGATGGCAAAAGTCAGGTGGTTCGGCTAGTCGGCCGGCTCGTCAAACGATCTGCTAAACTCCACCCATCTATGCCTGCCGGTGGTGGTTTTCTAAAAACTGCTCCAATAAGTCAAGTGCGCTTTGATCTGGTACGAGTTAGAACAGGTTTGGTTTTGCCTTATGATTGTGACAGTTTATACAGTTGTAGTGCTTTTCAAGCGGGGCTAGCTCCTTTCTCTTTATAGCTCAACATGGAGGCATAAATATATATTCTAACATGGTTATATTCATGCAACATCCATATGGTTTTTGAGGATGTTTACATTCATGTGAGATTTAGTCGATGATCTCTTGAAATTTCTTTCTTTCAGGAAAAATATATAAACTGCGGAGTCCCAGTGCCAGCTACTTAGCTTCAGTGACTTCTTATGATTCTTCAAATCCAACAAAAGATTGGGGATTTCCCGAGTTAGTAGCTGGAGGAGAATCTGTCAGCCTTTCGAAATCCACTAAGAATAGTGAATCAAAAAGAGTAGCAGATATGGAACCCGATGAACTTTTGGCATCACAGAAGGTAATCATCATGAGCAATATAGAAGGTTGCCATGGATCTGAGTAATGAAAGAATTTGTTCTTGCTCAGTTGCTTTAGACCGAGGGTGTCCCTTGATAGTCAATATACTGTAAATAGAACTTAAGTTTATGTGCAAATGGAAAGGCTGGAGGGCCCTTCCAAGTGTCAGATGAAGGACGCTCAATACTTTCATGGCTTAGCCTTGCCAATGCGCAATATTTCTTGCTTCATACCTCTTGCCCCAAAGTACGCATCACATCATAGATTACTGACTAGCAACAACACAGTTATCGGGTCTGGGTAGCCTATAGATCCTGTGCACTATGGGCATCCCCAGCTGCCAGATCTTCATGTCTTCATGGATTAGTAGAATTATTTTATTGGAACCATGACAAAGAAGATATGGTCGTAGCTTTTGCAGTGTTGGCCTTCATTCAAGTTGCTTGACAAATTACTTTAAATAATTTCTCTCGTTTTCTAGAAAATAAGAACTGGTTTATATTTGTCAAAGGTTTTTTTTTTTTTTGGTGGGTGGAGTGAGCAGCAGTGATTAAAGATATGTTCTTTCTCTTGCATGAGAAAATCCACATGATATTATATGTAACTTACATGTAACTTAGGTGTAACTCTGGAAAATGCAGAAGACCTATATGAACCTAGGGAAACAACATAGCCCAGAATTTAATCTGCAACATCTAGGTGCAACTTGCAAGACAGTGCAACAGACTGGTCTATAACCTTGTCTGAAGCAACTTTGACTACCAAAAAGTTTTTGCTCGACAGATGAAAAATGTAGACTACTTGTTCGCGTTCTTCCCTTTTATTGGACTATAATGGTGATTGTATGGACCTCATGATAGAGATGGTCAGTATTCTGAAATACTTCTTGCTTTGTTGCCAGCATATAGGACCTGGATACAAGGATAGAGCTGCTGCTAGAAGAATGTTGTATCATGGCTATGGTGTGGGGCCTGGACAAAAGAATTTGCTGTCTCGTGGTGATGATGTAGGATCTTCCGGAACTTCTATCTCTACAGAAGAAGCTGCAGCTGAAGCCCTGAACATGTCTTTTGGAGCTGGTAGTTTTGCCAGAAAAGTCCTCGAAAGTATGGGCTGGAAGGAGGTAATACTACAATGCAGATTAACACATTCTCTTCAATGGCAAACATCTTCATTAATTTAAATATTTTATAGAGCACAACTATGTCACAGTTGACTGGGATTCAAAAGAAAATCCTCTTGGACAGGTCAAGGTCTCTGGCTTTCATCGGGCCTGATGGCTGGGCCACTGGGTTCCAGTGTTTAGCCCTGAGTGTCGCAATCTGGTTGTTGATATCAACCTATAAGATTCCTTCCGTCATTAAGAAATGTTTGTTGCATCTGCTTCTATCTTTTCACTTTTTCTTTTTCTTTTTTCACAAGTTCCTGATGTGAAGGAAGCCTTGGTGCAGCTGTAAGGTTGCTTAGATATAAGTCCATTTCACTTTGAGAAAATAGCCTCTCTGCATAGGATCTACTCTGTGTGCTTCGATATTTTGAAACCAAATGGAGGAGGAAGACATGTTCATGTAACTGCTGCATGGTTGATGATGAATGGTTTCCGGCATTCATGGGCCTGTGCTGGTGTTCATTGTACACGCAAGGGGAGCTGAAGGTCTTCAAACATCTCTATCCTTGGCTCCTTGGGTGAGCCTGAACCCATGTAAATGTGGCAGCAGGCTCTCAAATTTAGTATATACAGGGCCAAAAAATTTGAATTAGTGATTAGGGTTTTCTCATTCAACCCAACTTCAGCCCTGACTGGGCGCAAGCCTGCTTTTGGTTGGACAATTTCAACTGGTGAATAGTCTAGTTTAGGTAGGCTTGACATATGCGTGTACTGTCTGAACCCAACGATTCTGGGTACTTTCACTTCTTTCCTCAATCTTCATCTAAAACTTATTAATCAATAAAAATTAACTCTCAAGTCACAAGATCATCTTAATTCAATTGCATATACTTCCCTGTTTATCTGATAACAAGTCCTATGTGTAACTGCAGGGTGAGGGTCTAGGGAGGACTGTGAAGGGTTCGGTTGAACCAGTTCAGGCAGTTGGGAATGTTGGCAGTGCTGGCTTGGGCTGGCCTCAAAGTAGTAGAACAAAGCGTCAGTGAGACAACTAGCAAATACCCTCAGAACAGGTAACTTTCGAGCTTTATATCTTTTAGATCTTGCACTTAATGTTGGGTGGGTTCAGATGCAGCACCACGAGGAAAAAGTGGAAAAGTCCATCTGACGGTCAGACAAGTGGAGAATCTTGGGTGAACCCAGGATGAACCATACCTATCCAGCTACTTTACTTCAAAGGGCGATAGAAAGTTCTCCAGAAGTTTTTGAATGTTAAAGCCCCTTTTTTATTAAATAGCAGTCATGCTTTTCCTTAAGACATGAGTGTTACTGCTAGCTAGCATTGTTGAGGAACTTCATCACACCAACTTAGTTTTGTTTCTCTTTTTCTCTAACCTTTGCTGATAAACATCCTTTTGTGGATCAATTACCACCTTGATGATATCATTCTATTGTGATAAACCCCATTTTCCATTTAAACTTGCTTCGAGCTGAGTTTGGTAGTTAGATTTCTCGTACATCATTATGAAAGATTAAAATGCACACAAAGTTGATCGTGTAGCCTGCTTTTAACTTTTAACCTTGACTTATCTGTGGAATTATATTGCAGATAATGTTGATGCACATCTGCTTACAAATGCGGAGATGGTCTTATGAAGGCAGGTGCATATTGCGTAGTTGAGATTAGTGGGCATAAAATGTACATATTGACGAAGTTTGCCATTTTTATCTAACATGTAAGTTGATGCTGATTGAATCGAAATGGCTCTTGTGCAGAATCAACAACAGTTTTGCTCCTCACATCTTTTGTGAATATCACTTCTATCTGTATTTGAAGGAAATGACTTCTCACGATGATTTTACGTTTCCTGTGATGGATGGTGGACATATCTAGACTAGGGGAATGCATAACATCTAGTACATACAGTATGGCCACTGGCCATGAGAATAGTTTGGTAGGTCTACACATTTCCATCTAACCTTATCGTTTAATTACAAGGGAATACGCATTGATAATTCCTAAATTTCATGTGATGATTTTCTTGATTCTCAGAGTTACAGGACTTAATTAAATCTGGTAACTTGGGGTTTTCTTCGGAAGATCCCTTAGGATAATTACAGCAGCGTTGTTATATATGGCGTTGGGTGGATCCGACCAAATCCTTATAGGCCTTGAACCATTGTCGCGTTTTAGGTAGTGTTAGGCCTTGATCCATCCAACAACCATTCAGCCGGAGTGTAGTGACTATAGGGTTTTTAACAGTTGAGCAATATTTGCGATCTTTGTATTTGACTAATAATAAAATTGTTACCATTTTATCTAGTCGTTTTTTTCCTTTTACTTACCTTGTGGAATACTAGTAAGTCACAAAGGGAAAAGTGTGATCGATGAATCGCAGGGGACTAGGTGTATCAAAATTGCTACGCTTTATATACATGGGGCATGGATCAAGATTTCTTGAGAGTGCAAGCTGGGAACGTATACATCAATTTTTCGTATTGGTTCATTAGTTAACTACTAAACAAATGTTTGAAGCTCTTTCATCCGAACAAAGTGGTTCTGTCCACTCTCTACAGTGAATCCACTCGGGAAACATTTGGCGAACACATGATTCTGTCTTGCTATAATTCTCGAACTAAAAATTTCCAATTTCAACTTTTTCGTCGCACCCAGGATTTTTTTATTCATAGTATTCACGTAATGACAATTTACAGGAATTCGTTGAGGTCCAAAAGTAATGTCGGTGTGGAGGTGGTATGTCCATTCTTAAATTCAAATTGCATGCTTCGAAAGATGTCCCAGAGGCTATAAACCTAGTAATTCTTTAAGTTTAATGTTTGGCTTAAGATACTCCCAAAATCAGACTTCCTTTTGGATTGATATGCTCTTGGAGGTGAAGACAAGCAACCTTTTGTGAAGAATCTTGCCATACAAGGGCCAATCAAAGGAAAAATAAGACAAATCTTTTCATGCTGTCTGCTGCTTAACATAGATTAATATTATCCTATTAAATTGTTAATAACTCAGAGCTAATTAGTCTGCTGCTAGAGCCAATATTTGGTGAAAGACATAGAAGATTCTTGATTATGTCCCCTTTTTCTCCGTGATTGGCTCGTGCTACGTGAGCCCCACCTTTTTTTTTGGCGCCCCCTCCCATACTATGATTTTGTACATGGCACGTGTGACTTGTATATTTCAGAATGATACAGATTTCCTTGTAGTGGACTTTATTTATCTTCCATGATGGAAAATGCTCGGTTGACATGATTGATCTCTCGGAGAAATTGTAGGGCTTGTCGGCAGGTCTCATATTCGGCTTTATTGAACTGAATTAATTCAGGTTGAACATTTTAGTTTTGAGGGGGACATGATTTAACATTGGGACCATAAGGTCCTTGAGGGTTTTTGATGAATAAAAGCTTTTGCTTTATGTACTTCATTTGTCTTTAATGTGTATGTTGATAAAGTGGATGATAATCCCATTTTCTTTCTTCGCTTAGTTAGGTGCTCATGGGTAGTAATTCCCTTCTTAAAGACATCTTTCATTTAGGAGGAGAATCAATTAGGAGATGAGATGTAACTTTAGTTGTCGGGACAAAAACTAAAAATGGTTCTCTTTTAATTTTGTTTCTTTTGGACCAAACTGAATAACGATTTGACTTCACCTTTTCCTTTTGGCCATTGGTTTTGGTTAGAAAATTTATCCACGAGATTTTTCCCCCTAATCATGTAACTGCATTCCGTGAATTTCAGCTGGCAATGCATGTCTTTATTTGCAGTAGACCAAGAACAGAATGGGAAGAAAAAGGGTTTATTGATGGCAAAGCTTGCCTGGATGAACAATCCCTTTATGTGTCAAACATTAAGAAACAAAACAAAACAAGACAGAAGAATGAAGTATATTGGTTTTTTTGCCTCAGAACTTTTCTGGAGACAAGACTGTTCAAGGTCTCAAAACTATTATGATTCTTTCTCTTGAAACCATAGTCATAATCATACACACTACTTCCTTACAGGCAAGTAAAAGCACTCTTCGCTTTTGAATCTTGGTGAGCTGCCCTTTCGTGCTCAACAAGTGAAAAATGGAAGCACCAGTGCCCTTGTAATCAGTCTGCACCTCCACCCATTGAAGGGTCTTGCAACAGGAGATGAAAGCAAACAAAATCAAAAGGCCAAAGATCACGTGAAGCTTTGGAGGATTGGTGCTTCAAGAAGCTGTGGCAAACGAAATAAAAAGGTGTATTCAAGTTGGGAAGCAAAACGGGTCCACTTACAGTACTCCAATTGGTGACGGGTCAACCTCAGTGCTCTCTTTTAGTCTGTCAAACCTCCAACAATGGCCATCATTTCTCCAAAGGTGCAAGAATTTGGACAAAAACCCTTGGCCAATTTGAGACAAAAGGAGACGTGGAGGGACAAGCTTTGGCACGCACCAAAAGCAATTTTGTCTCTAAGAATTGATGGCACACACTTTCCTTTTTCCTTTTCTCATGCACATATGGCCCGACCTCTCAACATATGTATGTATGTGTGTGTTTGTTCCATATAATTATGGGTTCTCTAGATATGCACGTGTAATGGAGTGGGAAATTATAACCATTCTTTTGGATGCTTCAATTGTTTCAGCTAGTTACAAACTTAAGGACCAAAACATTCTTGAGATCTTATCTGTGTCTCTTTCACAAGTAAATTACATCTTGATCTCATTGGACAAAATAAGAATGTTTGATGCTCGCATTATGTCTATGGAAACAGTGAGAAATGGTATGGAGTTTTCACACTGCATTTGTTTGATGACCGTGAGCCAATTTAATGGCTTTAATAGAAAAAAAGATACATTCAGAACTTTTACTTGAAACTTTGCTTTGCTAGGTGTGATGTGACAAGTTAATTGTCTAAACTTTTAACTCGTCCTTTGCATTTCATTTGTGGGGTAACCTAATTTTATTTGTTTCAAAAGGCGCATCATGAATTTATGGGCCAATCAGTGTGTTGTACCTACAAAACAGAGAGGAATAATCCAACCCTTAATCATCTTGTTTGTGTGAATTATGAAGTTTTAAAACTTCATCAACAAGATATATCTTGGTAAAGTTGAGAGAAGGCTTAAAAGTCCAGTTACTCGATGCGTTCACAATGATCATATTTTTACCATTCAAACCCAAAATTTTAGCATAATTCTCATATCATGATCTCAGTGTTATCATTGCCTATGAATTTCCTCGAGCGTGTGAATGTGGCTCCATCTTTTTCCACGAGATCGGAGCAATAAAGTCAAGTCATTTGGGAGACAAACCGCGCTCATGTCACATCCAACTAAATATTACATCTACAGTAAAAAGGAATGTGTTCTCTTCACGTAATAGTTACGCATTTCAATACATGGAAACAAGACATGAAGAAAGAGGACAAGAAATCACTAAATAGTTCACCAGGAGAGTGGCAAGGGCCGCAAATAAGGGCAGACAGTAATTATTGTGACGAGTATAACGAAAAGACTATGGATAGAAATGGAAGCACTTTCACATTAGCAACACCTTCATATACGTGTGTCTAAAAGCAAATAAGTGTGTCTATGGACCACAACGTATCATTTGTCTCTCAGCAGGGTCAAAAGACAATACTACAATGGTGCAGCGGAAGAAAAAGCGTCACTAACAAAAAGTGCGTTAGGCACTCTGACTTACTTAGGGTTGTGTGTTCATTGGTTTGAGGCTTACGCCACACTACACATAGGGGAGCCTGGTCAAACAAACGATGGACTATATTCACAACATTATAAATCCACTGTATGTGCCTGGCTTCTCTCTGCAAAAACTGGTGTCTCGGTTTGTGGAGCTTTTGAGCTGCATCTTCATGAAGGAGACTTTCAGGTACTTGGCAGGAATCGCAGGCCCGAGCGGGTATGGCTCTAATGCCACCGCTGAGCAAGTCACTGTGGATTGCTCTAGCTTGCTTCCTTCTCACCTCACTGCCATCATCACAGGTTGGTTCGTCTCTGATCACACTCTTGCTCATCTTCATACAAAAAAACAGGAGTTATCTTCTGGTTTCTTTTCTATTCTTTGTTGGGGTGGGGAGGCCGTTTATGACACTCTTTTGCTCACCATGGGTTGGAGTCTGCTTCTGCTTTGAAAGATAATTCTCTTCTTGCTTGACATCTCTCTCTCTCTCTCTCTCTCTCTCTCTCTCTCTCTCTCTCTCTCTCTCTCTCTCATTCAGGGAAGAATATTGTATAGTTTCTTATGGTATTTTCACTTTTATGGGTTGGAGTCTACTGCTTTGAGAGATAATTCTCTTCTTGCTTGACATGTTTTTCTTCTTCTTCCAAGAGTTTTAGAGCGCTCTCTCTCTCTCTCTCTCTCTCTCTCTCTCTCTCTCTCCATATTCAGGGAAGAATATTGTATTGTTTCTTACGGCATATTCATTGTTATGGGTTGGAGTCTGCTTCTGTTTTGAGAGATAATTCTCTTCATGCTTGACATGTTTTTCTTCTTCTTCCGAGGGTTTTTTAGCTCTCTCTCTCTCTCTCTCTCTCCCCACATGTTCAGGGAAGAATATTGTATTGTTTCTTCACTGTCATGACCTTTTTCTCTGCGAATTTCGAACATTCCTAGCTACATTCGAGAGCAAATCTATTTGGCCTCTAGATGGATATAATTTGTTCGGCCAAATCAGTGGCACAAACAGCTCTATCAACCATAATTACATTAGAGGATATTACGCTGTGTTCAGACAATAATCCAGCGATGGAGAAGCTGAGATGGATTACCAAAAATATAAAAAGACATGCATAGTAATGGATTGATGGTGGTTCTCTTTTTTGGGTGGAAATGTAGAAGGATATGGTTTTTTTCTCTGAGGATACTTTTCCTTCATTTTCTTCACCAGATCACTTGCTTTTTGTACCATATCTGCTAACCCTCCTAGCATGTGCCTTCCTCTTTTTTCTCCAATTGAAAACTCCTTCATATTACAGATGTTATTAGACTGACATCTATGTTTTCCTACAACCCAAATCGCTTGCTTTTATATGGACAAGATCAGAAACTGATTTTGCCTTTGTAATTTGGGTCGTGAAGGGGCTACATCAGGAATTGGAGCAGAAACGGCGAGAGTGTTAGCCAAGAGAGGGGTCAGAATAGTACTACCAGCAAGGAACTTGAGAAAAGCAGCTGAAGTGAAAGACAAGATTTTGCAGGAATCTCCAAACGCCAAAATCATATTGTTGGAGATCGATCTCACCTCCTTCACTTCCATTAGAAGATTCTGTGCCGAATTCTTGTCCCTTGGGCTGCCACTGAATATACTAATGTATGCTTCCTACTTTTGCCTATAATTAATATTTCCGCACTGGCATTTTACGTTTTCATAAATGGTAATGGAAGATGCGAAATGTTTTTTCCAGAAACAACGCAGGAGTATTCTCCCAAAAGTTGGAGTTTTCGGAGGAGAAGATCGAGATGACATTCGCAACGAATTACTTAGGTAATGAATCAATCTCCTATTGAAACAGCACAGTATCTAAGTTGAGTTGATTACATGCTAAGAACCTTTTTCTAGTTGATTTACATATCTTAATCGAGTTCTAATTGGGGGAAATCATTTTGGCAGGACATTATCTACTGACGGATATGCTACTAGAGAATATGATAGAAACGGCGTCACAATCAGGCGTAGAAGGAAGGATCATCAACGTTTCCTCAGTCATTCACAGCTGGGTGAAGAAAGATTCTTTCCGCTTCACGCAGATTGTCAACCCCAAAATGTAAACAAAACCCGATTCATTCAACTTCTCAGTAACATAGGAAAAAGCTAACTCGTCGATCAACTTTACTTTGTTCGTGCAGTTACAACGGCACGCGTGCGTATGCTCAGTCGAAGTTAGCCAATGTTATGCACGTCAAGGAAATGGCAAGACAGCTCAAGGTACAAAACCTCACTCAAGAGTCGAGAGTCATTTCGTGTTAATCTCCTTCGATTGTGAAAACACGTCTCACACCAGAACTCACATGACAGGCAAGGAATGCCAGGGTTACCATCAATGCGGTCCATCCAGGCGTAGTGAAGACTGGTATCGTCCGAGCACATAAAAGTTTTATCACAGGCAAGGCGCTTGTAAATTCAACTGACTAAAAAGAAATTTCTATTCACGAGCTCAAAAAATTTCTAGTTGCCACGTAATTTATCTAATAATTTGACAATTACAACTCAAGAATACAAAATAAACCTAACCGATAAAAATTTCTCGATGCAGATTCCCTGTACTTCATTGCATCCAAGCTACTGAAGACTATATCGCAGGTTTGTGTTCACAATTCACATATCGTGCCTGCGCACCCACAGAGAGTAATTCAGGTTTGATTGTAACGAGAGCTGACTTTGTGATTGCAGGGCGCATCAACAACTTGTTATGTTGCTCTGAGCCCCAAGACAGAAGGGATCAGTGGTAAATACTTTGCAGATTGCAATGAAAGCAACTGCTCGAGCCTAGCAAATGATGAACATGAAGCAAAGAAGCTATGGAAGCAGACAAGTACATTGATCCAGAGACGACTCCGACGATAGATAGATATTCTATGTTCCTTTTGTAAAGTTACAGCGGTTAGGAGCCATGTATATAAGGTTATGTATTCAAGACTGCAGAGGGCATACACAACAGTAGGCTTATTGGCGGGGAAAGCATAGGCGAACGAAAATAAAAAGCTACTATATTACAGCTGATAAAGATAAAACTCCATTTCCGTTCATTTCAGACTTCCCTAAACGCAATTCTCCACCTGAGACTTACTCTGGATATAGCATAATTCTCTCAATCTCCACCATCCAATCGTACAATGAGAGCATTTTCACAGAATTTTCCCATATATCAAGTCCAAAGGAGATGTAAGAACTGGTTATTTAATCGAATTGTGTATATTCAATATCTACATCAACATGGGTGGAATTACAGAGAATTCCATAGATGAAAGATTCATATTCATGAGATGCAACTCGTTAAACATGTAGGGTTTTGGCAGCACTCACATGTAGTCAATGGTTAAAAAAAAAAAAAAAACACTAGAGAGCTCAAATAAAACTAAGTCAGGCTTGCCTAAGCTGACTTTTGTGGCGTAGGCAAGCTCGGCATGTCATTTTCATTAAGAAATATAGGAAAGCTAAAGAGACAGAATCGTCCTGTAAACTATGATAAATGACTTGACCATACATGCCACTACTCAACCAACACCCCGTGCTTTCAACTTTTGTTCCAAAACAAGCTTTGCTTTTTTTGTCCCTGTCGCTAGCTTTTCATGTCACAGAAAAACATCAAAATCTCATTACGAGCCCTATGAGCTTACTAACCAACTTCCAGGAAGCCTTTCATATTGTCAGTAATAAAGCATACGCATGGATTTGTAACCACAAATAACCTAGCTTTAGCCACTTAATAAGCTGCATGAACGCACTCACTTTCTGAAAATTTCTCACCCAGATCAACAGCGTACCTAATTGATGCATTACTGTCAGATATTGTTTGCAATAGCCAAATTGTTATCCAATGAAAAGTGAAAATATTGAAATGAATATGTCAATGCAAAGAACAAGAACAAAGGGGTTTGGTATACAAAGTGAGATAGCAAGGAAGCTAAGGTGAATGAAGACAGGAACTACAGAGAACAATTCATGTTAATTGGCAATGAACAGCTTACAATCATGTCTTGACATTAGTCAAAAAGAGCACATTCCCAACAAGGTAAACAAGCCTACCCTCCTAGATTCCAGGAAACTGCGGTAAGTAACCAAGAGAATACAAGGTAATTGTAACACTCGGGCCCACAACTTTCCGTGATTATGCATCACCTTGACATGTTCTTTTGGGTTAGACCAACCACATGAGTGCCTCAAACCAAAAAATGGGGACCTCATGCAGCCCGATACGCCTCATAAGATGCTCCATTATGAGATAAAAACTGTAAAATCTTCTCTTACACGTCAACTGTCAGGCAACCTCTCACTGATAATAACTTGACCCTGTCACAAGATGTGACAAAGAAGGGATCAACAATTACTGGGAAAATGTCTCAATCCTTATTTCTTAACCTGAAACAGACAGACAACCATGGAGTGTCATAAAACCTGAACAAAATCTCATGAGAAAGTCCAAATTTTAAGGTGGGGAGGAGGAAATGGAGTCAACAGACACTAACAGAGAATTGAGATTTTTCATTCACATAATGTCAGCCTTCAGCAGGGTTACTATTTTGGTTTAACAAGGACCATTGCGACCATGACAAAAGGGTAATGACATAGGAAGTCCATAACTTTTTCCAGTTATTCAATGTGGCCCTGGGACATTTTCTATTCCATTTAGTTCCTGAACTTTTCAAAAACAATTCAATGTCATCCTTCCATTATCCTAGTCACGTGCTTTTGGCTGCATAGCATGCCGCCTCAACAGTGAGTTAACAAGAATAGTAACATGGGTGCCACCTCATTTTTTTTTTCAACCTCTTATATTTTCATATTTTTATTCTCTTCTTCTTCTGTTGCTGCTGCTGCTGCTGTCCTTATTAATCTGCCCCTCCAAGATCACTGCCATTATAGAAAGTGGCTACCAGAGAGCCATCTAACCATCACTAAGGACCTGCAGCACAGCTCGTTCTCTATAGATAGTAAAATACCACCATTGACGGAACCCTCAGTTGACAGACCTGTGATCCCCCCCAACTCTCTGTTCAAATGCACCAAAAGTCGTGTGACCGCAAATCAAGGATGCATGACCAAGATTCTAGGTCGCCTGACCACAAATCAAAGTCACAAGGCCAAGATTCAATGTCACGCGACCCTGATTGATGTCACAGGTCTCTAAGAAAAGACACAGATAATTGGGCTTATTCTCCAAGCCAGAGCTCGAACTGATTAGTTCCTCAATACTCATTCAAGACATTCAAAATCTGGAGAGCCTTCCTGTGCTTAAAGAATGAATAATGTTACCGAGTGTCTCATTCCGTTGTAAGAACAAGGTTGAAATTTTAGGACATCCAGGAGATCTGCGCCATCTAATTTCTTCAATCAATCATGCATCTTCACCATCTCTATAGGTGGATCATCAGAGAATCGTGAGGGTGGTCAGCAATGGTCAAGTTCGGTGGTCGTGTTTGAGTCCATGGGTGGCAGTAAGGGTGGTGGCTACAACATGGTGGGGGAATGTTTGTGACATGGAATTTTTAACAAAACACGACATTGAACCAAGTTTGAAAAGTTCGACAAGGAAAAGTTCAGGGATATCCAGTATTACTACCCCTTAAACATAAAATACCAACTGAAATAGAGAAACTTGAAAAGCTTATATGTAACGAAGCCAACTAAGGTACCACCTCCTTTATCAGAAAGTAGGATATGAACAATCAATCCTATTAAATGCAAAACATCCTGCACAAGCAGCCATCTCATTGAAAAATGCCCCCAACCGCTATTCCCAGTTTTTATCCACCACCAAATTGATAATCACATATCATCTCACTTTCCCTTGCACTTTTTAAAATGACAAGTGATTCCCATCCTATTTGTTGACTGGTAAATGAAAGCTCCAAAAGTACTGAACCAGGCACCCCTAAGGAAACAACCAAATGACCAAACCAATAGCCATCACCAGTCTTATGTATTACCACTGACTTCCACATGGTGGCTAGCAGTTGGGCATTTCTCCCACTTAATCATTTACAATAATAAAATAAAAATCTTGATAACACATCTCATTAATTTGTAGGTGGACTCCCATATATGAGAGTGTTTCACGCAATTCGAAAAGATACACCTCAAATAATCCCTACTTACTCAGTATGAACGTTTAAGCTCACCTTGATGTTAAAAATTTCGAACTGATAACAAGTAGAAGTTATCAATTTGGCTTTTGAGATTTTCGTTTCTTGGGGTCAGAATTTTGGTTTTTAATTTAGTTATTAGTTTGTTTGAAATTTTTATATGAGGTTTGTCCAGATATATAAGTTATTGAAATGTAGTTTAGATTGAACCAAACTGAACCACGAATGCCCCAAAAGTAACTCCTAGCAACTCAAATAGACATAACATGGAAAATTCTATCCAAGAATACCTTCGAGATGACCAGCGAACAGATGATGGGGATCCTGAAGATGTTGCTATTCTAGTACTTGTACCACGGTTCACTTTCTTAATGTCTCTCTCAACTTCCCCATATTCAATTTCATAATATTTCTTCCTTGCTGGAGACTCACTAATTTCAGTTGAAACTGAGTGAACTGGAGCAGACAGAGAATTTATTGAGTACTCTTGATGAACTGTGGTTTTTGATGGTGAGGTTCCTGTACATCATAAGATAATAGTATATTTGCGTTAGTGCAAAATCCACTTTGAAAGAAACAAACGGAAGAGTAGTCAAATGTCACAGAAGGAAAACCACGACATTTATATGAACGCATAGGTGAAGTCAGGATACATGCTGGTGTTGGCTGCTCAGATCTATAGGCAAAAGGTCTGACATGTGTTGACAGTCGTAAAAGTCAACCTCAGATGCATAAAATGTAAAGGAAACAAGAGAGAAATATGTACCCTGTGTTGCAAATTCTTGAAACTTCCTTCTCATAATCCTCACAAACTTGTATAGATCATTGCTTTTGTTCAACTCATGGATCAATTCTTTCGTGCCATCCAATGGGGGATCACATTCCAATACTAAGACAATCCAGCAAAAGAAAAAAAGTGGGTCAGCAACTCTGCCTATGGTTTAAATGTCCAAGCAAAACATCCAATACCAACAACCAAGCCTTACAAGTATACGTGTCATTTGCATGACGAATGGTGAAAAAGTACACGTCGTGTGGATTTTTTATATCGATATTATTGAACATGAACTTCACCCCTACAACAACAACAGAAGTCAGGAGACCAATCACACAAGATAAATAATTAACGGTGCCACCCACATGCTTGCATTTACCATTTCCACCTTCAATTTGGAAACCAAGAACCTTATTGTACCAAGAAATTGCCTCTTGTACATCCACCTTTTGTCCAATTCTCTGTTCATTCTTTTCTTCACATGCTGTCAAAGCTTTCAATGAACAGAGTAACATGCAATTAGATGGAGAAAGGATCAATGTTTTAAAGGAAATGAGAGACACTTAACAGTAGCAATAAAACATTATTATACCAAAATAACCAGAAACAAACAAAGAAAATCAGTTAGACAACACAATGACCAGAATGTTGCAACACATCATGAACATTTTTTTGTTCGGCTGTGTTGCATTTGCTCTTCAGGTTCAAAGTTACATATCTACAATAAAAAATACATGTGAGTTATTTAAGACCTGTCAAAATACAATAACATGTTTAATCTAACTGGGGATTCACATCAGGTCCTTTTAAGGCCAAAAGGACAAGAAGAACAAGACCCAAGTGTTATGAATTTGAATATTTGAGCCAATGGCTTAATGCCAAAGCCAAAATTTATACAAATGCAATACGTCAATGCAGGCAAAGGAAAATGGGGGAATTCTATGTGATATCAGTTGCACCTAATGCTTATGAGACATAAATGCACATTCTTGCATTTCCAGGAGAAGTTGTCCTGATGAAATCATAACAATAACAATGTCCCTGTATCAACCTTTCGTTGCATCTTTCCAGGATAAGCAGGCCTGGCGACAACTGTTTTCCAAGTAGTATCCTCAACACAGTACACACACAATTCTGACACAAGGTCCAAAGTCAGAAAACTAAGTAGTGACCAAACCTCTAAAGAACTGCACTTTAGAATTCTGCTGACCGCACTCAAAGTAGATAAAAGCAAAGATAGAGAGCACACCAATCAGTTCTTGGGATACGATCGCAGCGCACTTATCCCTCCTGGCCTTCTGGTCCTGCAAGGATCTTCTGACATTCTCTTGCCTCGACTTTACGGCACAGATAGAGTCCATAATCGCCATTCGCTTGGCCTCAGTACGAGTCTTAACTACACAAAATCAGATACTAATAAGATTCAGCGAGCAGCAAAAACCGTACTCCCACGGGGTACCCAATCGTTCAACAGGGCAATGGAGAGAAGACTTTGAGTTCGACCGAGAGCGAGAAAGACCACGGCAGCCAAGAGCAAACCTGCGAGCGCTTTGACAAGCTCGTCCTCCGCTTCCTTCAAGCTGCTCTTCAACTTCGACAGCCTTCCTGCGACAAGGGGGAAAAAACGAGTCCAGCTTCATCTCAAATTCTCCAATCAATCCAAAAATCACATCGAATTGCGACGGAAGCAGCCCCGAAACCCTAGCCTAGAATGGGGGCGCGAACGGCCGCGCGGGCGCTGTCCTAAGGAACCAAGGACGCAGAACAGACCTTGATTTTGGACGGTCTCCCGCGCCTTGGCCTTCGCGGACTGCAGCGACTCCAGGAACGACGACGCGAGCGCGTCGATCTCGCGCTGCTCGCCGGCGATCTCCGCCGCGCACGCCAGCCGCAGGGACTCCATCTTCGCCCGCACCGACTCCCCCTGCATCGTCGTCCCCACAGAGCGCGCTAGAGAGAGAAAGAGAGAGAGAGATAGAGAGATGAAAGATTTGAATGCGCTAACGACTCTTCAGCCCGCCATTTCTGCTTTCGAGTTCAAACGCGAGAAGCCAGATGCCTGAGAAATGATTAAAAGAGGCAACGGGAAAAAAGGCACAAAACGCGACGGTTAACGGGAGAAACAGTGACTCGCGAGCGTGTGACTCAGTGAGTTGCCGAGTTCGGTTAAAACTTCGGCAGCAGTCGCTCAGCTCGATTGAATCTGCAATTTACATCCCCCTGGATTTTGTCAACACCTGTCTGATTCGCTAATTCTCTCTTTTTTTGTTCTGCAATTCACGTGTTCTTGCTACTAACTGGAACTTAAGCTGAATTTTGGATGGAATGTTATCAAGATGGGCATGGGAGGAAAGATGGGATGTCCGGAAAACAATTGAGATTATTGTAGGGCCGGGGTTCTTGCTAGGCCCTAGGCGTGCCCAAGCTCGGCTATGCCAGATCGGAATGATGAAATTAGTAGGATCTAAGTAAATAACTTCTTTTCAGAATTGCTCTTATATATTATATCCAATCTCCTTCGTTTGGAAAATTAGCATTTAATTTCGGTCTAACCAAATTTTGGCTAAAAAAAAATTGGGCCCAATGCTATGCGCGGGATTCTCAGGCTTGTCCATTGATCAAGTCTTACTGGATAATAAGGCGGATTCCGGTCAAAATGCATCCGATGCAAACAAACGTAAATTCTTGTTCAAAGTGCAAAGTGGCTATTAGTGAAATTCACACCTTTTTGAGTGGTAATAGATGGGCCGAGAGGAAGTACGTCTAAGGAGACACGTTGATTTGGGCCTGACCACGAGATTTTGGGATTTTTTGGGCCTAGTCTGGCCTTTTCACATGGTTGGCTTAATTAGGCACAACTAAAGTAGCATCTATTCACTGACCAAAAAAAAAAAAGTAGCATCTATTCCGACACACAACATGACATGTTATGTCATGTCAATGTACCGTTCTTTAAATAATAGAAAACTCCGACACGTTGTACATTAAATGTGTATTTTTATTATGATTATTTTAATCAAATTAATTTGATTAAAATTCATGAATAAATAAATAATTAAGAAGAAGCCTATAATGAATTTAAGCTAAAAACATTAATACACTATTTGTTAATATTATTCATTATTTCAATTTGACAAATTCTACTCAATTCTAATAATCCAGGAAAAAAAAAGCAATTTATATTCGAACTCATGGGTCAAAACATGTTGGAAGAAAAGAGAAAAAAAAAACTTGGGCATAAAGTGTATGTCACGAGAAATGAGAGTTAAAAAAGAAGAGAACACTAAATTTTTCATTTTCCCCTTTATTATTTTTATTATTTTTTATTTATATATATTTATATTTTGACCCATCATTTATTAAAAAAATTTAAAATTGACCACATGTCGAAATCACGAGTTGAAATTCCAAACTCACATGTTGAAATTACGAACTCGTGTGTAAGAAAGTGTCGGAAGAATTGACCATTTTCCAACACTTTTTAATTGTGAAGAAATCGAGAGAATATCAAAGAATGTCGGAATATCCAATATGATACGAAAACTTTCGAAGAGTGTCAGTGCTCCCTAAAACACAAGTAAAGTAACCAATCCTAAATAGTTCCCAAAAGCAATTTGCACCGCTCCCACCGTAATTAATTAATTAATTAGCAAGACAACAAGAACAATCGAGAAGGAAAGAGAAAGATAATGGAGGCCTTTTTGCTTTGCTTTTTCCATGTCAAAAAAGAGGGTCATCCTCCCTCCCATCATTTTCACCGGCAGTCCCCCAATAACATTCACAGAAGCCCCACCAAATAACCGAACGCAAGTTACTGCACTTCAAATGGAAGGAAAGAGGAGCACCAACTTTACTTTTTCCAGTCGATTGAGAGAATTCGAGCCTGCTTTTCCCTTGGTCAAGAAGAATGGGCAAGAGCTTCCCTTCATGTACGCTTCTTTTTGAGATCCTTCTCTCTTCCCAAGTGAAGGATAAGGACAGGACTTTGTTTTGGCAAGACAAAAGCTGGGTTGGCAAGGACCCTCCTTGCTTTTGCTTATTGCCTTTTGTTCTGGGGTCGACTGCAAACTCTAATTTATTTTTGTGTTGCAAGTATGTCCACGGGGATATGTCCACTAAGATGCATTTTTGTCATGTCTACTGAGGCCTGTTCTGCAAGTGGGATGAATTTGAATTTTGCAGAGAAGGTCCCCTGACCATGTCTGGTGAGAGAGAGAGAGATTTCAAAAAGCTCCAAGATAAATCAGCTAGTATTATTATCACTCAATAGCTCCAAGATATACATAATTTTGCCAAAACTAGGATGATACAATCAGCAAGCTGTCAGGGAAAACAAAAGAAACATTTGAATTTTGTAGCAATACCAACTCAAACCATGTAATGCCTAGCGAAGAAAAAATATATAAATTGATCTCAAAACGAAATGGCTAACAGCTTAAGCAAGAAAGAGAAGGGAAAAAAAGAAAAACTCTCTACAATCTGAGTCATTATGATCTGATCATGGACATCTCACATTTCTTCCAGGACCTCCATAGTAAAAGTAGATGCCCCAGACTCTGTTCCTCCCTTGCCTCACGTCGTAGCAGTTCGGGTGATCGGCCAAAACGCGTAGGTTTGACGGAGGGACCAGGCTGTTGTCCCAATCCACAACTTGTAAGTTCCGAAAATACGATGACCTCGTGAACCCTTCGCCGGCGAAATGGCCGCTGCCCATCTGCGTGGAGGTGTGGTAGCCTCTCGATCTGGTGTTGACGATTTCGCCTCCAAATTGCACCATGTTCGCATGGCTTCTCAAGTGACTGAACAAGTATGCTGGCCAGTATCCTACAAGTAGGCCTGAACCAAATTGGAGCCACCAGTGTCCGTGCTTTGGATCCTGCAAATAGTGCATTGGCATCATTGGTCTTGAGAGTGACTCGTTTGGATGATTAATAGTTAATTGACATTAGTGGAGTCTAATCATATGATTTGCTACTTTATTGTAATGGCATAATTTATCTCTTCTCGATGGATCTCATTCAGTATCTTTGCTCATGTGCAGAGGGGGAAAGAATCAAGAGGCCACATGAAGTGTTCTGCAGTGGTGACTGGAAAAAACAAACAGAATCTTACAAATGATTAATATGCTAATGAAAGGTGGAATAGCTATGCCAGAAAGCTGATTGACTAGTGTGGTCAACTTCATTTATTTAAGTGTAGGTAAGCAGACTATCTACTTCACAAGTCATTTCAAGATTATAGAGAATCTCAAGTTAAAAAGCAAAAAAGCTCCATGTATACATCAAAATAATGGCGTTCAGTTTACCTTCCAAACCATTACACTAATGTCAAATTGTCTGCCACTGTAAGAAGACCTCGGTGAGATAGCAGCTCCAATAGCGATCCTTCTGTTTGTCTGAACAAAGCCTGAGCACAATAGGTTGTAGCAGCCAGTTGCTTGGTATGCATCTGTCTGCAAATTGTTCGCCTCTCAGTTCCTCTTCAAATTTCTTATATACATAATTTACGGAAAGATATAGTTCGACTGATTTCTCATGTCAGATCGACCCAGCCAGATGATACTTACAGTCCAGTAAGTGAAGAACCTTGGGTAGGTATCTCCATATAATTCCGGGCTAACCTGATTATAGAGAATGTTAAGATCATTCATCAGTAACAAACAATAATCCAGGCTAACCTGTTCTTTTAAATCTGTGTCAAACATTAACATTTTCATTTTTCTAGGCCCTCATATAAAATTAGAGTTTTTCTCTAGTGTTTGTGGTCTGGTTTACAGAATGCAGAGAAAAATAGCAGTGAATGATCAAATACACTTGCCTGCCATCCAGCTTCGATTGTGTTAAGGTCATTGCCAAAGGAACCTGAAATAACCCATATTTGTGATAAGCTAAACTCGTACTCGTCAGTGACCCGGGGCGCCCACACGTTAATGCTCGCTTTAGCTCCGTAGAATTGGTCCCCATTCACGTACACAACTGCATGCTGTAGTAATAAGGAAAGCGATGTTTTTTCAGATTCCTGCTTTATAAAATGCTACTTATCCAACTTTACCACAAAAAAAAAATGCTACTTATCCAACTTTACTAAAAAAAAAATGCTACTTATCCAAAGAACGACTATTGAAGTTATTGATTGTTTTGGATCAAAGGTTGTTAGGCCGTAACTCACATCAATTAATGCATGGTCCTCTTTTCAATAATGGGATTTTAATTTTTCAAACGGCTCAATATAGACAGTTCAATAATCTGATGATTGGTGCCAAACAACAGCTTCCATTCATGTAAAACTAGGATTAGTAGTAAGCAACAAACGCCTAAATTGGTACTATATTCAGCTGTATGAAGGATAAAAAGTCAAAAAAGAAGGCAAACACTGTGTTTTCTCCTTTGCTGATTATGAAGAAATGTTTCCAACAGTAGCAATGCCAGAAACTTATTTTTGTTAAGCAATGTTTCTGACAGTAGGAAAAACAGAGAATTTTGCAATCTTTCTTGTTTATCATATCTGAGTTCATCATTGACAGTTTGACACAGACAACAAAACGCTGCGTAAGCAGAGACTCGCTCACCTCATGACCACTGCCCGTTGAGTCCCTTCTAACATTCCTCCTCAACTTCCTTCCAAACCTTCCTACGGAACTTGCCCTGAGCACGTCTCTCTCTGTGGTTCTTCTGATTGGGATTGTTCCTTCTGGGCATGACCCACCTGCCTCGGCCCATAGCTGAAAAGCATCTGTGACTTCATCTGTGGTTGAGTCATTGCCCTTTGGCCTCTCTGGTGGATCCTGTAGAATCCCAATTATTCAGACTCAAATCGTCCACCTTTAATTTCTTTGGTGATTTGATAAAAGGTGAAGTAGTACCAGTGCTTTCTGCCCTTTGAGCTGAGGGTGGTCAAAAGCAGGTTGAAGATGAGTAAGCACACAGTCTATCAAATCGCCATCTGGGCTCTGCCAAAAAGAAAAGCAAAAGGATCATTCATCTTCCTTAAAAGAAAACAGAAGAAATGAAGCGACATTGCTGAGCCAAATGCTCTATCAAGAAAGACCAGAGAATTAGTAGAAAAAAAAAAAAAAAAAAGCAAAACAAAATGAAAATATATATACCTGAATGGTCTTCACTGCAGGTTTATTGATTTTCTTGAGATAAGCCTGGACTTTCTTCAGCTTGTGCAGCTCGTTATATGGATGGAAAGTTTGGTTGACTGGTGGTTTGTTAATGGATTCCGCTGCTGTAGCAGGCAGTGAAAGAACAGGGCTTAGTAAACAAAGAGCAAAGAGGGAAGAAACCAACATGGGCATGATCCGAGGAGGAGGAAGAGGAGGAGGAGGAGGAGGAGGAGGAGAAAGTGCCAATTTTGAGGAATGTTTTGACTGAGAAAAGGAGTGTTGTTGGGTTCGCATGACTTCGGGGTGTTGTCCTGTTGTGCGATGGTAAGCACGAGACAGGAAGAATTCAAAATAGAAAGGAATGATTAGCGTTCATGTCCATGCGAAACAGAGGAACATTGGAAGAGTGCAGAGAAGAATAATCGTCTGCCTCATCGTTTTCACAATATTAAAACCCCTCTCCTCCTCTCTCTCCCCTCTCTCTCTCTCTCTCTCTCTCTCTCTCTCTGGAGAATCTGGTGTTTTGGTTTTATGCTCCTGACACCGGAGGAACTTGAGGCACGAGCCGTATTAAAAATGGAAGAATGGGGGAGCTGAACTTTTATCGTAGTTTTACCCAGAACTGGCAGTTTAAAGACCGACTCATCTCTGCTCTGTTATGTGACCACAAAGTTGAGGAAAATTACAGGATGGCAGAAACAGAGAAGCAAGCTGTTGTTTTGGTACATTTTGCGAAAGGGAAAGATTTGGAAAGGACTAGGAGTGCCGACAATTCCATCTCGCATTGATACGCACCGATAGTCCCAGCACAGTTAAAAACTGTCAAAATAAAAATGTAAATCTTATTCGAAATTATGTTTCTTCGACTCTAAAAGTATGTTAGTTGCAATCAAATCATAACGGGTTAAAAATATAGACCGTCTTATGCTCGTATCAAAAGCATAACCATCAATTTTCGTCACCTAAGAGATCATTTGGTATGCCTTCTTCAGTAGAATATTACAGCTTTTAGAGGTGTTTACGGCGAACTATCTTGACAATTAGCAAATTCTCATGGAGACTCGCCGATGTTTTCGTGCGTTGATTGTAAGGTCACGGAATAAAAGGACATTTTTCTCCTATAATCACCTTCATTTGCCTCTCGTATCACCGTTCTGCAGTCAATAAAACTCGAGCTGTGCTCCTGTTCTGGGACACAATTTCTCCTTCTCTTCCGGTTCATAAACCGTGTTATAGTTCAAAATTTCTGGTCATAACCTTGGAAATTCAAAGTCAAAGTTCTGTGAAGTTTTACTGGCGGGAATGACGAGGTGGGCCCGGCGGGCCCCTCCCTAATTGAACAGCCCTCGGTCCCCAACGCCCCGACCTGACAACACTCTGATGTCATGGTCCACCTAAGCAAGAGGGGCCCGTACAGGGGCCATTTATTA
Organism: Eucalyptus guilfoylei; assembly: GCA_016097605.1. Lineage (NCBI taxonomy): Eukaryota > Viridiplantae > Streptophyta > Magnoliopsida > Myrtales > Myrtaceae > Eucalyptus > Eucalyptus guilfoylei. Next base: position 40,460,809 of record CM027861.1, read on the forward strand.
CGTCATAAAAACTCTCTGCAGATAGCAAGCCTGGCTAATTAATGAGATTAGCTGGAGCTGCAACAATATGGTGGGTTCCCTAATTTCTCATATTAGTAGTCTATCATGCCCTATTAATATTTTCCTTATGACTTTCTGAGCATCTTGGAGATCTTTCGTGAACAATTGCATAAAAGATTAAATTAATGGACCTCGTACATAGGGTATGCTAGTTTATGGGATTTCTTAAATTTCCCCTAAAATTTTAAACTCTTTTCAAGTTAGAATTCTTCGGATAGCTCAAAATTAGAAACTAAAAAAGCTGAGCCAATAGTCTTGGGTGGAATAATAAACTGATGAATAGATCTAGTCAATTCGATTTGTGCCCAATTCTAAAAGCTAGAAGCCGGTCCCTCTCACGTGGGTTCTCTAACACGAGACTTGAATCAACCCATCAACAGATTCTAAATTAGTTTTTTTTAAATAACTTTTAATCTAAATTGGCTGCAATTACCGCTCATTCAAGGACATTACAGTCTATGTTAGTGTCGAATTTCACTTCTATGCCCCACTTTGTAAGGTTAGGACCAGTAATTTGAAATTATGAGTTTGACAAACTCATAATTTTTTCGGTGGAACGAGGACCCGATTGGTTCTTAGACCAATCGGTGCGAAAAGTTCAACAAATAACATAAATAAATAAATAGACAAAATCCTTGTAAAGAAACATGCGCATGCCTATGGTGGGAAAGGAGAGGCCCCTTTCCTTCTCAGGTCCCGAGTGATGATGCTTGCCACTTCCCAAAGACTTGTCATCTTTTAATTCCCAATTTATCCATTGCAAGAAAAGAAATTATTCAAAGAACTTTAATACTCTTTAATTCACTACCGGTTTCAAGACGGTAAGGGAAAATTTCAATATAAAGATATGGAGGGGAGCTATTCTTTTAAAAGATTAAAAATTGATTTTATTCCAAATAGGGGTCACTGAAATAGCTAAATTAGTATCAAATAAGGGCTCGAATTCATCACTGGCTTGTTCTGATGGTTAGAACAAAGGTGATTTTGTCCAAATTCTTTTGATTTTACCTAAATCGAAGTTAACATGTATGCTAACCAATTGAAAAATTGCCAAAATAAGTTGGCTACTTCATATCATTACTCGAAATAAGATCTATTTCAATTCATTTTTTCTGAAAAGACATCAACTTCAAGCTGATTCTTTTTAATTTTTTCAAACATCAATTTACTTGTAATGAAAATGATGCGTTAAAAGATCGAATTTTTTCCGTACTTTCAATGCTTTGGCTACCATGAACTTTGATCGAATTGAAGCGAATAAACTTAATATAAATGGCAATGGAAAAATCAAATATTTGAGTCGCCATGTTTTCTTTTTTATTATTATTATTTTGGCTTATATATTTTAAGAAAAAACCGGTACCGCGTGCACCGTCATTCGTTGGTGCTGGACACGGAAGTGAAAGGACATACGATGTCTTGGTGGAATAATGGAGATAATGAGCTACGGGCCCCACCTTGGGGGCAACCCACAGGAACAGCTACAGGCCGTCATGATGCCGCTAGATTACATGATGATGATCTCCCCGGTGGAACCACCCGCACCCCCACCACCTTTTTTAAAGCTGGAATTGATTATATTCCCTCCCCACTCACCCTAGAATACGAATATTTCTCAATTTCCATTTTTTCTTCTTCTTCTTCTTATCTCCTCGAGATATATTCTTTTCTCTTTTTTTTTTTCCTTTTTTTTCAATCGACCTTCTCGAGATATATTCAGTTCCATCGTTTTCGATGCTTGCCCAACTTCCGATGCCAGGTATTGGGGAAAATTCGAATTGTGAGGTCATAATCTATGAAGAATAAAATTTATATAACGAAAAATTTTAAATTAATATATTTATAATAAATTTATTTAGAATTAATTTTTTTATCATGAAAAAATCCCAAATTTATATATTTGTGATAAATTTATTTCAAATTAATTTTTTAAACCACTAAAAACTTGAGACCAGTACATTTATGATATATTTGCTCTTTATTAGTTTCATTAAATTGAATTAATACCATAGAAAATCATAAATTTATACATTTATGACAAACGGAATATAAATCCCTAAATTTATACACCTATCAACTGTTATTTCTCATCAAACTTAGTAATTTGACAAAAGTAAAATTTAACGGAAATTAACAAAAATTAAATTTGCTACAATCAGCTTGAGGTTTTTGAAGGTCAAAAAATTAATTTTGAATAAATTTATCATAGGTGTATTAATTCAAAGTTTTTTATAGTCAAAAGATTAATTTGAAGTACTAATGCTAAAGAATATGAGGAAGATAGCATTGCATGATTTATATATGCTTTACATAATGAAGGGCATATAAAATATTTATAGCTTTTCAATATGATTATATAAGGTTTAGAACAAAAAAATATATGATTATATAAGGTTATATGATATTATAATAGTAAATATAATTAATTAGGGATATGCACAATGAAAGGAGATACGAAGAATTCAGGGAAATGTGGAGAATTCCATAAACATATATCTCTAATAATAATATTTTCCTCTGGCAGTCATAATCTTCCCGTTTCACTAGTGTTTGCTTTGTTGATAAAAAGGAAAACAAAATTGGAAAATAAAGAGTCCTACCGAAGCAATTTCTCTTCAGCTTTCACAGGATTTTCAGATGGCGCAGCATAAAGCAATATTTAAATTGGAATGGTACTTTTTAGCTCTTTTCAGTTTATTTACTTAAGTTCACACTTAGCATAAAATTACAAAACTTATTCACAAGATGATATAAAACCAAAAAAAAAAAAAAGGAAATTAGAAATAATTTTGTTGCCCAGAATTATTTATTTCTAGATCCAAGTTCAACCAGCAATGTGGTCTCAGAGAATAACAAATGTGTAAAACGGGCATAAACACAAATTTGAAATCAAGTAATGATTAGCTAAGTAATTAATCGTCCAATTTGTATGTTGGTTTGGGTATGACAAAGCACGTGTGAAATTCACTCTATCCTCCACCGAGACTAATTTGTAAGGCCATGCTCATCGTCATGTGATGGAGACTAACTCAATACACATGGACTGAGTTTTTCCATACATATGTGGAGATCAATCAGTGCAAGTGAAAGTCGGAACGTCTCTCCTCTTATTCGAACAAGTCGTATGAATTTTGCACACGACCATGAGTTGAAAATGAGAACTTGTATAAACCATTTAAAAATGCAACATTTCCCGGTTTTTTTTTTCTATTAATGATTATTTTTTTAGTAGAAAGATATCATTGAGCATTTTCCATATATTAAAAGAGCAGAAAATAATACAAATGATTCATAAACATTGGCCCAATGTGTAATGTAGTTCATGAACTTTTAATTTATTTAATATGATATTTGGACATTAGTTTAATATGCAACGTCGTTCCTCATCTTCCAATTTATGTTAAATGTTGTCCCTAAATTAGAATCAATGAAAGAATAACTCATAGTCCAATGTCTAACTTCAATATCTATAAAAAAATTTAAAGGTTATATGGTATGTTGGGTTAAAATTCATAAATCATATTAAAAAAATTTTAAAAAAAAATGTAAAGATTACATAGATTAAAGTTAAAGGGTTATTTTTATCCATGGAAGAAAGAGAAGGTGTGTGCGTGAAGATAAATAACGACAAAAGGAGAGAACAGAAATTTATAAATGAGCCAAGAGGACAATCCTGCAAAAATGGGTTGTGCCATGCCATGGGCTCAAGCAGTCACCTACACCTACCAAAGAGGTCAGTGTTATAACTACAGGAGTTGCTGTCGGCGAGGCTGTGCTTGGACCTCCGTCTGTCATTTACAGACGAGGAGTACAAGTATCTCTTTGCATACCCACTACTTGTCTCTATGGTTCATATGGGGACTGAAACGATGTTGCTCTTTCCGATGTGTTTTTCCTTTTTTGAACCCTGCAGTGGGAATAATCATGGGCTGCCACGCCTGATCTTTCTTAAAGTACGACAAAACACATGCATGGAAATCATCACTCCTCCTTGTTTAAGGGGTTTTTTATTCTTTAAATATTACCGATCAAGTATCCGAGAAAAAGGAAAATTAAGTTGATCATTTATTTAAGAGAAAATTCAAATAAAAATTTCAAATACTCTTATTATAATAATTAAATTAAATATTATTTTAAATAAAAATCTAAAACATCATCATTTTCTTTAATAAATACCTAAAGTGGATATTATTTCAAATAAGGATATGACTATATTAGTTTCAAATAAAAGTTTGAAATAATTATAATTGTTTCAAATAAAAACCTAACTTTGTGGACCTTGTTGCATAGGTCTAGTTGTGTTGGGTGAGGGGCGTTAGGCCTATGTGAGGGTTAATGACCCTCGCCCAGATTCTCGAAGAGGACGACGACCTTCTCCCTCTCCCATGTTGCCTCTAGTTGATGAGAGTTGTCAACTTGCCCAAGTGCTGATGACCTTGTTGACCATTGTCGCCACTCCATCGACAATGGGGTGATTGCACTTTTGCTTTTTTGCTTTATATTTTTTAATTTCTTTATAAAATTTTAATCTAATATAATTTAAATTTAAATGTAGATAGTGTTTGGATGAAAATATTCCCAATCAACCAACGGAGTTAAACTCTTATTTGAAATGGTTATAACTACTTTAAGCTTTTATTTGAGACTAATATGATCACTTCACACTTTTATTTAAGAAAATAAGGATAATTCAGACCCTTATTTAGAATTTTCCATTTATTCAGTGTACTACCTTTCTCGTTTCATGCATAACTAATAAATAGTAAATTAAAACATTCTTCATTAAATATAGTTAACAAATACTCAGAGATACTCGTTATACATACCGGCTTCATTGAGATTGGAAAAGGAAGAATTCAAAATAAGGAGAGAACAACAATTGATAATGTGAAATGTGGCTAAAGAACAAATTATGCAGTGATCACGTTTGGGACATTTACTAGGATTTCTCAATTGCAACCCAAATCATGCTTTTTGTCGTCTTCTTGACTCTAGAAAAGTTCAAAGTAAAATCGGTATTTTCTACATCTTATCCATATTTCATGCTTCGAATTTTCATCAGATGGTAAAAGGGTAAAATTATTAGGTGACCGCTTAATGTTATTCGACTTACGATGGAGCGAACATTGGGTACTCTTGTGGCGTGAACCTTTTAGTTCTCCACGAACAATCATAACTATCAATTTCGGAAGAAAGACAACATCGAGATGTACACAAAATTCAATAGTTTAATTCGCATTTAAAGTATCAACAAATTTTCCTTCAGCGTACAATTTTTTTTTTTTATTCGGACGTGTCGTGAGACCATGGGTGCATACAGTCCTCTTGCAAGTAAAGAATTAGTGCAAGCAACCTTGTTCCTACTTTGAGTACTGGGCAAAATTTCGTTCATCTCTTTCTCCTCTACCATCTTTCTTGAAGGAATTCTAAAAGTGTTGGCTGCTTTGCCGCATCGCCAATGGAGATCACGCATTGGCCCATGGGCTTTTACCACTCGAACCAGCTTGGAGCCATTGGTTTTACCATGAATTTGGGTTTATATTACAGCACACATATTTATAACGCGATTTTCTCGAAATCAAGTTTCATATCATGAAAATCCTAACTTAAGGCAAGCGAATTGATCAAATTGGGCGGCACTCATCTCCGTGAATCACGATTAGTCTTTACCTCTTGCTCTTATCTGGAGGCATGGATCTACTGTTCTGCAGCTTGCGACACGGACGAGAGAGACGTGACCATGTGCGAATTTAATGAACCTGGGACGCTCGCTGCCATCGGGGTCTACCTCGGTGGCACCAAGCACGCGGTGATTGGAGGTGAACTAGGTGCTGTTATTCGGGTGAACCGGTTACTCGGGCGAAGAAGGTAATAACTTCATTGCCTCCCTCCTTTTTATTCATAGCAGTATAATTTTAGCTGCTAGGTTTATGTAGAGATTGTTTTTTTTTTTTTTTAGGTCCTTGGATAGGTAACTTATGTCTTTCTCTTATTTGAAGTGCATTATAATCATAGTTATCCAGGACACAGTGTCCAGGACATGTGAGTCATTTCGGCATTACGAACGGCCCAGAAGAATGAGCGGTGCATTAAATTTCGTAATTAAGGACAAAATTATCGTAAAATTACATTATCGCTGCAACCAAGTGTAAATGAACCGTTAAAAATATAGTGATGCTATGTAATTGTGTATCTTAGAAATTTCCAATTGGAGAAAAAGAACATTAAAATTATTATAACTTTTATATGATGTTCACTTTAATATCAATTTTTTTTTTACTGAATCACTTAAGTGTAAAATCTGAAAAAAAACAATCATTTAAGTGCCTTTCGTGATAAATTCCGACTAAAAGTCATATGCGGTTTTTTTAATAAAAAGTTTATTCGTATGTGGTTTTTGCTTTTATTGCAAAAAAGAAGAAGTCTAGTGTGGACCATGAGGTAGTTGGCCTTGGCATGAACGACGCGACCGAGTCCTTCTCTTAAAATCTATCGTTGTCTTTTGCTTGATTTTGACGTCAATCTCGTCCAATGTTCAAAGGCATCTCCCTAGTCACTCACTTGACCAACATCATCCTCTCTCGCTCACTTGTTCAATCAGCGCCGAAAATAATTAGAGCTTGGTACTTGGAGGGAAAAAATTAGGGTTTGGTGGTAGAAGGAATCTTGCGACAGGGAAAAGGTGAGTAATTTGTCCACATTGAAATGAATCTCATTGCTTGTTAAAACAAATTTGAGCCGCTTTTCCAACTCTTGCTCTCCATTGCAATATTCAAATCTTAATTTTGGATTTTCCAAATTAAGATTTGAAGAATTTGGGGAAATAGTTTGATTCGTCCAAATTATGATTTATATTTTGGGCAAAACACGTAGACAATATTGTTTAGGGCTATTGATGATGGTTGGGTATGCCGTCTAGCCACGTCGATTGGGGAAACTAATAAAATGTTATCACGTCGGATTTTTGATATCTTAAATTGGAACTAACACTTAATTGATCGTTTTTTTTTTTAAGGCATTCGAGTGATCTGATAAATAATTTTTGGCATCAAAGGGAACGTTATGACACTTTAAAAACGACATGGATCATAATAAAAAATGAAAAGAAATGAGTAGATTTTTCATTGCTTATCAAATCATGAGCAGTGAATTAAATTTCGTGTTAAACGCATATGAATATGCAATTTAATACATGCATGATACCACAATTACTCAATGATCTACATTCGGTCGATTACCAAGTTCAATGGGTCAAGAAACTCTAAGCGCTAATTGAGCATTAGTGCATATTACGAGAAATTATCAATCACATGAGATGTTCAAAGAGTAACATATAATACATTTTGCCACATAATTATGTGCATACAAAATAAGAGAACACGGTAACATAAGTGAAAATGCGATATAATTTCTTTTAGGAAATATAAATAGACCTACTTGTGCCAACATAAAACTTTTGTTCGTATGTTAAATTATCATTTTGTTCCCTATTTTATGATGAAGAAGCTTTAGTCACCTTTTAGCCAACATTGATGTGTTTGTGAAATTTCTTATAGGTCAAAGGTTCTTTTTTTCTTCAGAATGTGGATTATAAATAAATCGAAGAGATATGGAGAGGTAAATACGAATGATATTTCCATAATGAAGAAACCTTCGAAATTTCAAACCATTAACGCAAGCTCGTGCCCTGTTTCTCCCTCCATTCTTTCATTCCTTCTCCTTCTTTCTCCTTCTTCATCTTCATCTTCTCCTCTACCAGGATCCAAGAAGAAGATGGAGTGGGAAGTTTAGGGTCCGTTTAGTAACGCTTTTTTGTTTCGATGAACAATTTCTTTTCAGAAATAGTATTTTTCTAATTCTATTCCCGAAACAATTTTTCAATAAAAAAATGCGTTCAATAACTATACAAAATTTTTATTCACAATTTTTTTTTTTAATGTAGAATTTCTTTTAATTTTTTCTCATTCTTCCTTACCGCCGCCGCTTGTCACCGACCATTGTCGCCGATGATGCCGATGATGCCGCTCGCTACACCGCCACCACCGCTTGTCATGGGCGGTCGGTTCCGATTGGCATCAGCCCCCTGATCACAATCAGCGAGCAGCGGCGGCGGCGACGTCTGGAGGTCATTGGCGATGGCGACGATGTGATCGATTGGTGATGGCGGGGCGGCAGCGGTTGGCCAGCGGCAAGCGGTCGGGGGATGGCAGTTAGTAAAGAAGAATAAAAGAAAAAAAGAAAAGAGAAACTAACTTATTTCTAAAAATAGTTCTTGTGAACAAAAAAGTTACTTTTTTTACTTCTTCTTTATGTTCCAAATCTATTCCCCAGTCATTTTTTTATTTTATGGAATAGAAAAATTAATTAGCGTTACCAAATGAATTTTTGTTCAGGGAGAAAAAAAGGACAAAAATTGAGAGAAACATAAACATTATCAAACAAGGACTATGAAGATTACTTGATGTTCAAGAAGATGAGCACGAATGAAGACGCCACGTAGCAAGTCACTGCTATCATCAGCCAAGACGGGAATGTTTGGGCCCAGACCTCCAATTTCCCCCAGGTTCGTCCTCTGCTCATCATCATCATCTTCCATCTTCTTCAATTTCAATTCTTGCTGCCTCTGTTATCCAGTCGTGAATTCTCTTGTTGCGGTGGAAGAGTAATTAGTCACTCCCAACCATAAACTCGGTTCTCAGTTCTGGTTTTCGTTTTATCTCTAACATCGCGTAACTTACAGCGCCCATTCCCGTGAGCCATTTGATCGAACAGAGGAAATGTAACATTTGATCACTTGAGAAATCATGATTGCTCTTCTTTCGTTTGAGGTGCTCTATGTTTTTATGCATTTGTGGTTGACCCACTAATTACTAGATCTCCGCATACTTTTATCCTAGAGTAAGTATAAAGCTATTTATCTTCTCATAATGCGTGAATTCAAGATAAAAACCGGAGATACCGTAAGCTCCTCTTGCTTTTATAAAGGTTGAGATTTTAGCTATGGGCCGGGAAGATGGCTCCAATTACACGACGTTGGACAATTGCACACTGAAAGTATGCTGCTTCTTGCACGTCAGCCCCACAGAAACTCAAATAAATATGTCTCTCTGAGTTTTTATCTAACAAAGCCCAGGCGAGAAAATATTGGGTATATTAATGGTAGCCACGTAATTTATACATTAATCCATTCAACTTACGACAAGTCGCACTGTGAGGGCCTACTCTGTCAGCAAATCTCTCTCCCCTCCATACGGAATCTGCTTTGCATTACATTCTTCATGAAAAGCCATTACTTTCCAAGGGTTTGGACTAGAGTTGGCAAAATGGGTCATAAACTCATATTATGACCCATTTTTAATTAAATGAGTCATAAATGGGTTAAGTAAAAGCTAAATGTGGGTCATAAATGGATCAAGTGAAAGTTAAATGTGGATTATAAATGGATCAAGTGAAAATTTAATGTGGGTCATGAATGGGTTTGAAAAAGTAAAATACAAAAAGAAATCGATCTAAATGGGTTATTAAGGGTGCGTTTAGTAACATTTCTGTTTTTAAAAATTGTTTAACGAAATAGAAAAAAGTATTTCGCCAGGGAATAATTTTTGAACAAAAAACGCGTTTGGTAAACTGTTTTAGAAATATAAAAAGAATAGAAACACGTTTGGTAAATTTGTATAATTTTTAAATATTTTTATTTTTATTTTTCTATTTTCTTTCTTATTTTTCTTTTTTTCTTATTTATTTTTCCTTTTTTTCTTTTTTCTTTTTCCTTTTTTCTTTTTTTCTTCTTTTGGCCGGTCGCCGGCCTCGCCCGGCTCCACGGCGAGGCTCGCGGCCCCCGGCGAGGCCGAGCTCGCCCGGCCGACGAGAGGCTCGGCCTTGCCAGCCACCGCCAGCGCCGACTGGCCGCGAGGTCGCCGGCCCTCGACGGCGTCGCCGGCCATGGCCGAGGCCGGCGACCGGCCAAAGAAAAAAGAAAGAAAAAAGAAGAAGAAAAGAAGAAGAAAAAAGAGAGAAGAAAATGGAAGAGAGAGAAAAAATGTTCCTAAATTTTGTTCCAGAAACAAGAAATAACTTTTTTTTTTTTTTTTTTGTTTGCTCCGAGATGTGTTTACGGGAACAAAAAAATAATTTTGGAACAAAAACGCGACCAAATGCGTTTGCAATTTTTTTTTGTTCCCGGGAACAAAAACAGAAATTTTTGTTCCAGGGAACAAAAATAATTTTTACCAAACAGCCCTAAGAAACCCACTTTAAAGTTTAAATCCATGTTCTTTTTTAACATTATAAAAATATTTTTATATAAAAAATCAAAATTATAACTATTTTTCATATTTCAAATTTTTTTTTATTTTCTTTGTTCTTTCTTTTTCTTTCTTTCGGCGGCCGACGGGGGCGACGACTAGGCGAGGCTCGAGCCTCGCCTAGCAGGTCGTTGACGACCGGCGAGGCTCGAGCCTCGCCTAGTAGGTCGTTGACGACCGGCGAGGCTCGAGCTCGCCGGCGTCGGCAGGGCCTCGGCCTCGCCGGATCGGCGAGATCGAGCCCTGCCCGACGCCGGCGAGCTTGATCTCGCCTTTGGCGATCGCCGGTCGTCATCGTGGCCGGCAACCGCCGAAGAAGAAAGAAAAAAGAAAAGAAAAAAGAGAAAAAGAAAAATAATTATTAAAAATTAAAAAATTATATTTAAAAAAATAAAAATATTTAATATATATTTTTTAAAATTAAAAATAATTAAAATTATATTTAAAAAATTAAAAATTCGATTTTTTAAAAAGAATTATAAAATTTTTACATTAAATTTGTATTGCATAAAAATGTTTTAACAGTACTTTTTTTAATAAAAAAATCATAAAGATGAGCTTTTTTAGGTTTAGTTAAAAATTTTTCATGTTATAGTTTTTAGTTATTCAATAATATGTTCACTTCAAATAAGAGAAGCATGTGCATAGTCTAATTTTTTATAAATATTTCAATTTATAGGTTTTTAAAATTTTTTTTTACTATTTTTAATTTAATTTGAAGTTTTAAGGGTTTTCCTAGAATATTAATAGGTTTTTAGAATACGGGTTGGTCGAGTCGGGTATGGGTCACTATATTTGTACTTCTGAGAATATGGGCCAAAACGGATTAAATGAGTCAAATATGGGTCGATCCATTTTCGACCCGATTCATACCCAACCCGATCCATCCATTTGCCACCCCTAGTTTTGACCGAAGCACATGCAGAGCAATAATGGCACTGCTTGAAACCAGGGAAGCAAAAAAGTCGAACACTTTCACCATTTCTTCGGGTAACCAAAATCAGACCCTTTTTGTTTGTCGAACCAAAAACGGACTTGGACGGCCAGAAAAACCAAGAAGGTCAAGACACGTTTCGTTTTCATCTGAAAAAGCTTCCACGAACCAAACGGCCCTGAGTCAGGTTCAATATTTTCCCGAGAAATGACGGAGAATGCGTGTGTTTGAGCGACCCAGAGCGAAGGGAAGAGATCGTCCGGAGCAGAAGCAGCAACAACGAGCGTGGAGCAGCAAACGAGCGAAAGCAGAGATTCAAAATTTAAAGCCTTCGCTCTCTCCTGTAGTGAGAGAGAATACAATGCAAAGCAGAGGAGAGTCCGTCTGGAGGGGAGAGAGACCTGCTGACAGAGCGGGCCCCACAGTAATGAACTACTGCATTGATTACGGCCTGCCACTAGTGCATCTAATATTTTCCGAGGGCGGCCACTCCTCCATCTTTATATTTTCTTAGCCTATGTTGTGGACAGCACAGAGGAGAGACAAGATATTCTTTGCACGGTAGCAACGTCGGAAAGGAAGACGAGCATGTCTTTGCAGAGCAGCGCCGAGAGGAGAGGAAGATGAACCTCTCTGCACGGCCAGTCGCCATCTTTTATCTCTATAGAAGGAGAAAGGAGAGCAAGACCGAGACTGAGGCAAGAGACTTCTCTCTTTGCAATCCGAAATGGAGAGAGACAGAGGGTAGCTGTGAGGATGGAGGTCTTAAATCATCACATTACTGAATAGGTTTCTCGGCATCAATGTGTAGCGGGTTCTGAAGAGGGCAAGCCGCCACCCGCCACCCCTCGAGGCCGTTCTCTTGACCACCGCTTGGTGGCCCGCGTGCACCGCCTCATCTTTGAAGCTAGGTACAGGTGGCTCAGCTTAATTTAATTTACAGAGTAGCTTGCAATAAGAAGTGATCATGAAATGAATTTTTTTCTTTCTGCTTTCTAGGAGAAGGAAAGAGATGAGTCTTCGGGAGGAGCATGGCTGGATGGCCCAAAGTTCATAAGCTGAAGGAATTTCCGCGTAAAGAAGATAATGAGAAATTACAGAAGATTATTTCCAATAAGGAGTATGATAAACCAAAAGAGGCTACGGTCGCAAGCAGAATGTGCCGAAAGCTTCTGAGCCACCTGCTCAGCGGAATGGGCCGATGGTATCAGAAGTTTTTGAATAACTTGCAGGAGGATGTCCTGAAGAATCCTGCTCAGCGGGGCCTATAGCGAGCCATTGCTCGTGCCTACCTTCGAAGATGAGGCGGTGTGGGTGGACTACTCAGGCGGTGGTCAAGGAAATGGCCTCAAAGGGCTAGCGACTCGCCCTCTCCAGAAATTGCCCCGATTGATGCCAATAAACCTGTGATGGGCTGATTTAAGACCCCATCCTCACAACCGCCCTCTCCATTTTGGACTGTAAAGAGAGAATGCATCGGTCTCAGTCTCACTCTCCTTACTCTCCTTTTATAGAGGGAAAAAGATGACACAGAGGTTTATCTTCCTCTCCTCTCCGACGCTGCTCTGTAGAGACGTGCTCATACGCTGCTGCTGCTGCTGTGCAGAGAACGCCTTCTCTCTCCTCCGCTGCTGTCCACAACATGGGCTAAGAAAATAGACAGAGGGGAGAGGGCCTTGCATGGACTTTGTTTCTTTATTTAATCTGTTGGATAAAAAATCCGAGTCATATTTATTTGAATTTCAATTCGTAGATGAAAGAGTTCGTTTTTTTTTTCATTTATAATTTATATATAATTAAGTGATTACGAATTATTATCAAACATTATTCTATCTCTCTCTCTTTTATGGATTTAAAAGTTGTTTTTTTTTCCTGCCCCTGGATAGCATGGGTAACATCTGTAAACCTAACTTAATCTCTCCCGTGGAGCCTTTCATCGATTACCCTTTTTCATTCATGTAAAAATGAAATGTGGGGATCTTCTTGGACCGTCGCTAGATGAAAAAAGGAATAAAGGAATGGTTATATTAGCAACCATGCCTATATTAAAAATGAACAAAAATATCAATCGGTCTTTAATTACGACGTGGTTAGCACGATGTACAAAAGTAAAAGATTTACAATTTCGTGAAATCAATTTATTTCATTTTACACAATCAACTTTAGATTGAACCCGTTCATACAAAGGAGAGATCCATATCAATCTCGAGGAAAGCCCGAACCCGTACATATAATCGATTGCATTATAACGATAGTTATATAGGCGTCGTGGCCTTTGAATAATTCTCCACAATCAGAAATTCAACTCAAATTAGATACATAATAGTCCTTTTTTAATCGTTTAATTTGCTTGGTTTTGAAAAAAAATGATCATCCACATTATTTGACAACGTAAGTTATAATAACCCGATCGAAATTAAATATTCTATTTTAATAATTCATGCGTAAGGTCACACATCAGAAATTCTCGTATCATCTGGGGGATTAGATCAAACATTTTAACAAATTGTACATCCGAGGACGATAATTTACTCGACGTAGAAGGGTAATTATTATTTGGGAAAATCTCAAATAAAGATCTGAAGTGGAGCATTTTTCTCAAAAAATGACCTAAAGTGGATACTGTCTCAAATAAGGACCTGAAGTGGCTAACTTACTCTTAATTAAGGACCTGAACTTCTAATTTTATTCACAGCCAGGGGTACTTTTGTCCAAGAACATTGTTGTTTATTTTTTGTCTCTCTCTTTCTTCTTTTTTCTTTCTTCATCTTTCTCACTCTCTACATCACCTCCATTATCAGCCCCTCTATCGCTCTTTGTGTCATCTTGTTGTATGACCAAGATCGGGTTTTCTTTAGCACGAGCCATTATGATATAGTCTAACTTGTTGAAAATTTTAAATTTCGCTCCTCAAAATGGTTTGTAGACAATTCCACGAAGTCGAAATGACCCTTAAAAAATAAGTTCTTTTTATTCCAACATTCATCGCAAATTCTGATCTCAAAGCCATAATATGAATATGCTTTTGCTGAGACTCAACTTCTTGTCCAACTCCCAAGCTATGCAACTAATCCCTTCGGCGACGTATTTCTCTCGCCTCGAGAGTGCATCGAACTCCACTTATTCCGAGCCTTCCGCTAACCCAGCAACTGCAATTTTTTGTGCTGTTTTTGGTCCTGCTTGCCAACAACAGAGTAGCAATATCCAAGCATCGCCAGATCGTCTTGTTTGACTAACTTATGCCTCTATTCAATTAGCACTTGGTGATCAATAATTTCACGCCAAGGAACAATTTTGTTGCAACTGGCGACTATTTCAACCTCGGCAAGAGTTTGCCTCATCAATTTCAAATTTGGGTTTGCCTCTCTTGCGTAAATTCAATCTTTCAAAGATCCCCCTTCTCCTTTCCAATGCCAATGGCTCCTTTCAATAATCCCTAGTCTGGAGACACCTACTCACACTCTTGCCATTCTCATCGACACAGCTCTTCTCCTCAATCAATACCTCATCTTGAGATTGATCATTAGTCATATTTGACATCATTAAATGTAGAAACTGTTGTACTTCATTGCCCCATTGCCGCCATTGACAAGTCCTATTCAAGCTCTCGACCTCATCGACTGCTGCCCCTGATAGAAAATCCAACATCGTCGTCGTCAGATGGAGGTCAATCTGAGCTTTAGGCTGAGCACAAGCGAGCCGAGATTTGATGCATCTTAAGGAACTGAGGATTTTAGCATCCAAGAAGGTGGCCAGTAGCATATAACTCCAATCCGACTTCTTGTCACCAAGATCAACTATGTGATGACATGAAGCTCATGAGGTCGCTAGTAGGGGCCTAATTATGGTGTTGAAGAAGGAGGCAATGTAGAGCGAAGGAGGAGGTGTGAGGAAGATGAAGAAAGAAAAAAAAAATTAAAGAAAAAATATTCTTGGACAAAGCTACCCCAAGCTGTAAATGAAAACAGAAAAATCAACCGTCGTTAATTACGTCGTGGTCAACACGATGTACAAAAGTAAAAAATTTAAGATTTCATGAAGTCAATTCACTTATTTTACACAATTAACGCAATCGACATAACCGTAAATCCGAAATTACTTTGCCTAGAATATATCTGCATTAGATCGAACTCATTTATTTATTGAGGAGTTCAAGGATCTTCTTGTCCGATTTTACGTACATGACATGCACGAGATCGAGCTTAGGGGTCATTGCTCCTTATTAGACCTCCTTCGCAATTTCAAAAAAAAAGAAAAGAAAAGAAAGGATGATTGCTCTATCCAGGAGTTTTGGGCCAGAATTCAATACATTAATAACGATATATATATATATTGGCCCTTGAATTCCCCACAATCAGAAATTCAACTCAAATTAGATATATAATAGCCTTTTTGAATCGTTTAATTTGCTTGGTTTTGGGAATGAAATTATCATCCGTGTTACTTGACGACGTGAGTTGTTATATCCTGATCCGAATTAAATATCTTATTTAGATATTCACGCGTAACATCATACATAAAATATTATCGTATCATCTAGGGTACTAGATCAAACATTTTAACAAATTATACAATCAAGGGACAATAATCCCTGCGTGATTCATCATTGTGAATAAAACTCGCTGCGACTGGAGTCCGGCTTCTTGGACGCGCCAAGTACATGGCAATTAACTTTGTTGTCGCCTCCTTCTTTTTTTGTCCTAGTACTAGCGCTACTATTATTTTAGCCGCTGCTAGGTTTATATATAAAAAAGAAAAAAACATCTTTATTATTTTTGTATCGCCGTTTTCCAGGACACGATGTCCAGGAGTAGGCACGTAATTTTTACAGGACATCCGCATGTGAATCATTACCAACCGGCCAACGACGTACAAGGTCACTATCGTTTAATGGATGAAATTGGGGGGATTTTGAATCCTAATTCATACTTTACTTCATATTGAAATAGCTAAAAATTCATGTGAAGCAGTAGGTGAAAAAAAAGTCGTAAAATTAGATTTCCATCGCAACCGAGTGTGAATGTACTTAATACTATACATCAGTGCACATCTAAACAACTTATACTTTGATGAGATAATTTTCATACGTCCTTTGATATCAGAAATTTTCGATGGATTATCTAAGCTTAAAAATGGTTACAACACAATAATTACATTTTTGATTTTATAACCGGAAAGAAATAGATAGACTTTTTATGGCATACCGAGTAGCGAATTAAATTTTGCATATGAATATGCAATTTAAATGCGTGCCTAGTATAGGTTACCGAATTCAATGCGGGTCAAGAAACTCCAAACACCAATTGACCGTTTTTGCATATTACGAGAGATTATGGATCACGCTATACATTTGAAGAGTAACGTCTAATTTAAGCTGATATTGATATGTTTGTGAAATCTTTTTTTAGGTGGAAGGAAATTTTTTATTTCCGTTTTATCGGTCGTTCAAATGTGGATTATGAATAATACGAAGAGATATGGAGAGATAATTTCGAGTGGGAATTTCCATAAAAATAAAGACTGAGCATAATATTCAAAACTATTAACGCATCTTTCATTCCTTCTCCTTCGTTCTCCTTCTTCATCTTCATCTTCATCTTTCTCCTCTGCCAGGATCCAAAAGAAGAAGAAGAAGAAGAAGAAGAAGATGGAGTGGGAAGCTTACTATGAAGATTACTTGATGTTCAAGAAGATGTGCACCAGGGATGAAGACCCCGCCAGGGCCACCACCTCGTATCAAGCTGCTGCTATCATCGGCCAAGACCGGAATGTTTGGGCCCAGACCACCAATTTCCCCAAGGTTCAGTCCTCTCCTCATCATCATCTTCTTCCATCTTCCTCTTTTCAATTTCAATTGTTGTGCCGCCTGTGCGATCTCGGTTCCCAGTTCTGGTTTTGATCAAACAGGGGAAATGCAACGTTTGATCACTTGCGAAATCATGATTGCTCTTCTTTCATTTTATAAAACTTCTTTGTTATTGGTTGGGTGCATGTAAGCGATTTGATTAATAAGGAGTAAATACAAATTGGACGGTATTCCGAATCATGGCCCCGGATTTCTCTGTTCTGCAGCTTACGACCGAAGAAAGAATCGCCATCATGCGCGAATTCGATGAACCTGGGATGCTCACTACCATCGGGCTCTACCTTGGCGGCACCAAGTATGTGGTGACCGGAGTCAAACCTGGTGATATTATTCGGGCATATAAGGTGAATCAGCTTGTTCCCTCACGCCTTTTTGTCATTTTTGCCGGACGCAATATCCACTGCCACACCCATCCAACGGATAGCAGCAACTACTCGCTCGATACTTGAACATACCTCTGAGAGGAGAAATGTCCCATTTAGAGAACAAATCAGATCTGGGTTTTAGTGTACACAATGCGAAACAAACACGGATATCTCAGACCAAAAGACCACCTACCGATCCTATTAATGGTCAGGCGGTCAATTCAAGTTGGCCTGGCAGCGCATCATTAGGATGATGGATAACTCCCCATGCTGCTTCTAGCACGCCACCCCAGCACATGGTCATCTCCATTCAGAGTCTACGACAACATAAGATACTCTGCCTCAGACAGGAACTACAGAGTCATACCCCATTCTTTGAGAATGAGCCTCAAGGGCTTTTGTTTAATTGGCTGTATCGCTGTCTCAGTAGTAATCTTTTCGCTGCATTTGTCACTGTGCTGAAGCTAGCTCTTCCTCTCCCCCTGCACATCCCGTCTAAGTTTCCTTCTCGGTGCTCTAACCAATGCCGCATACAGTACTCCTATAACCTCACCCTATCTCCTAATTCTTCTTGAGAATCTTCTCAATATTCTCAACACACTCTTTGTTGAAAAACCAATTCTTAAACCATCCTAACGATGATCGTTCCAGCTTGAATATGCAACAGCTCTATGATTAGTCAAGCAAAAGAAAAGGGAAATTGTCTAAATGACACTGTGGTTGCTCCTTTGGGTGCATTCTTTTGATAGGTTAGGCAGCAATTGGCATTGGACATAAGTGGCTATGCTCGTGATTATAGGTTTTACCTTTTAAAAGTATGATAAAATCAGTGCCGGCTTCGACTTTTCTTTGCTTGCTCCGAAAAGCTAGTCTCCTCAACTATTTTGTCTCTAACAGCTTGCGGCATGAGGTGTAAATAATTTTTCACTTTGCAGTTGCTTGTAGGACGCATACTTAGTAATCGATAGCTTCACTCCCGTCACCTAGTTGTTCTTATTTGATTTCAGCGGCCTCGATATGTGACCATCAAGAAGACAGGTTCGGCCTTGGTCATTGGCATCTATGGCAACCCTGCGACTTCTAGATTGTGCAACGTGATTGTTGAGAGGGTGGGTGACGACTTAATCAAGCAGGGCTATTAGGCACGTCCAAGTATATAGATCAGATCGCGATGATCGAAGTTGATGCAGTTTTTCATTGGACGACATGGAAATCTCAAGTGCAAGAAAGGTTGTTTGGTTGTAAATGGACTTAAGACCCCTGCCGTTTCTTTATATCTTTTATTAAACCTTTGCCGAGGAAGCTGGTGTTCCACTCCTGGAAGCTATTTGACGACTAATCAAAATACTTCAAATGTAAATGCTGATTCAAATTCCTACCAGTGAACGTCAAAGGGGTTTATGGTGACCGATGATTGATTGGACGAGTCTCTGTCTGCTCAGGAAAATGCTTTGCTCTACCTCTTTTTCTATCATTCGTCTCAGCTTTCTTTCAATATCCGATCATCTGCAATTCATGGGCACTGAGTATTCCGTGCGAGGAGAAACAGAATCCTTCTCTCATAATGTTGTGCGCTGTGCAGTCCCTGCTCTTCAGCCTCTTGACCTGTTTTCCTTGTTTACTGTGCTGTTGTCGCTGCACACGGACCGAAAGTGATTTTCTGTGGTTTGAGTTCTATTTAGATGTCTTTTTATCACTTCAAAATCGATACGTTCCCTGTCGCAAGCCTGATTGTGCCCTGGGATTGTTCATGGCGAATGTGGTGAAGAAGATGGAAGTCTTTTTGGCTTCTTAAAGAGCATGGAAATCTTCAACACAAAGGTTGAGGTGCTCCATGTCTTTATGCGTTTGTGGTTGACCCACTAATTACGACTAACGAGATCTCCGCATACTTTATCCTAGAGAAAGTACTCTTCTCATAATGCACGGATTCAAGATAAAATCTGGCTTTCGTGGATGCAAACTGGCACGGAGTGGGGGAAGGCCTTCCGGTGACGGCCTTCATCATGGTGCTCCTTGTAGCCTGTCTTGATAAGTTCCCAACCCGCACATTGTCCAATGCAATATTTCTCTAAGTTATATCCCAAGCATAACCATCTCGTCCCGGTACAATCTTGATCCGAACTGCACCTTGTTCTAATTCCCCTAACTATATTACCTATCCACGTTTTAAACCTCTAATTTCGCCCAAAGAAAGAAAGAGGAATTGAAAACAACGTCAGGATGTGTAACAAATAATGGGATAAATACTGCGGAAATCCTAAAACTTGTCACGAAAATGCATTTGAGTCCTAAAATTTGCAAAAAGTGCAAATAAGTCGTAAAACTTGTCAAAATGTTTCATTTGAGTCCTAAAATCGATGCCGTTAGCCTTTTCCGTTAAAAATGCGACGTGGCATTTTAAATGATTTTTTTATTAAAAAAAATATATTTGAATACTAAAAAAATTAGATTTATTCATTTTATCTTATTTTCAACCAAAAAAAAAAAAGAAAAGTGAAAATTTATTTAAAAAAGAAAACAGTTAAAAAAAAAGGCAGCCTCGCCGGAGGGGCCGGCAACCCTCGCCCAGCTCGGACGAGGGTGCCCAGATCTAGGCACGCCGGCCCTCGCGGGGGGCCGGCGGCGGTCACCCGGCTTGGGTGTCGCCAGCCCTCGCGGGGGGCCGGTGACCGTCGCTTGCCCTGGGCGACGCCTCATCGGCCCTCACTCGGGGCCGGCGAGGCTCGCCAGATCTGGGCGAGCCCAGGCCGAGTGATGGCCGCTGGCGCTGAGGCTCGCCCAGATCTGGCGAGCCTCGCCGGCCCTGAGCGAGGGTCAACAAGGCGTCACCCAGGGCGGGCGACGATTGCCGGCCCCCCGTGAGGGCTGGCGTGCCCAGATCTGGGCACCCTCACTCGAGCTTGGCGAGGGTTGCCGGCCCTCGTTAGCCCACCCTCGCCTCGCCAGCCACCCGCGCTCAGGTCACCGGCCCCTCCGGCAAGGCTGCCATTTTTTTTTTTTGAACTGTTTTCTTTTTTAAATAAAATTTCACTTTTTTTTAAAATTTTTTAAATATAATTTAAATTTAAAAAATTTAAAAAAAGCCACATGGAAAATAAAAATTAATTTTAAATGCCACGGCAGCATTTTTAACGGAAAAGGCTAACGGCATCGATTTTAGGACTCAAATGAAACATTTTAACAAGT
Organism: Eucalyptus guilfoylei; assembly: GCA_016097605.1. Classification (NCBI taxonomy): domain Eukaryota; kingdom Viridiplantae; phylum Streptophyta; class Magnoliopsida; order Myrtales; family Myrtaceae; genus Eucalyptus; species Eucalyptus guilfoylei. The sequence goes on from CM027861.1 coordinate 40,481,527, forward strand.
TTTAGGACTTATTTGCACTTTTTGCAAATTTTAGGACTCAAATGTATTTTCATGATAAATTTTAGGACTTCCGCAGCACTTATCCGAACAAATAATTGTAGTGTCGTGATCTAGAGAGGCATCCTTGATGGTGCAGGATCTTTTTGCGAGAATCCTCCATGTGCAGAAAAGGTATCATTAGTTTTAGAACATCATGAAAAACTTATATGGCATTCCGCATGCAAATATTTGCATTTGGGAAGCTCAGGAATGTGCAAATTCATCGAGGACCGGCGCTTGTGGGGAAGTATTTTATGCTGTTTATGCAAATGCTGTCCCGCTGAAGGGATAATAAACGCGAGAGTTTTTTGTAACTGGGTTTTAGGTGTTTTTCTTCTGTCCTTGTATACTTATCTGGGATAAGGCTTATGGGTCAGCTTGGCATCATCAGCTCATTGAGAACATCCTTTAAGCAAGTAGGGGAAGCCGATAGAGAATTTTATTTTACCGAAGTACCTTTTCTTGCACCTGGTTGATGGGAATGCTCTTGAGATAAGGCGTTTGTGTCCTACTTCCAAACTGTTGCTTACCATATGGTCTCTGTATTCTATGAATTTCATAATCCGTGCATATTGCTTTGCAAGTGCATGCGTGGATGGTTGGCTAGCTCTAGTGTTTTTGTAGAGATTAAATCATCACGCATATCATTTTCATAACATAAATCGATCTAGACATTTTGAGATGGAATTTGTGAACTTATTCTTTAATTGTATGTAAAGTATATGCGCGATACGGTAAGACTTTGTATTGCGGCCCTTGATCCATCAGTTTGTAAACTAATCAAGATCTATCATGCCATGTGTATATGATACACTCCGTGCAATATTGGCTTCGAGGAGCTATAAAGGGGCACTGGAATGCGAATAAGTAATCTCTCTAGAAGATGAATCTCAAACCAAACCTATAGACAGACATGCATCTATATCCTTTGTAGGGAATAACGGATTCCTTAAAATTGATCCGACACTAAATCGAACCCCTAAAACAAACGCGGAAGATGAGCCTACGAAAAACATATGTATCACCGATTGAAAAGCACGTTACGAAATCGAACGTACCTTATTGTCTACAGATTAAACACCAATGTTGAAGTTCGAGGGAGAATCCTAATCCTGTTCTACCGAGGAGCGTATTGTTGCTATTAGGGGGAGAAAACTCTGTTTCGGGAGGTACTGTAGTTTTACGTTATTTTTTGGAGGGGGAGAGAACTGTTTTTTGGAGAACGTACGTACGTCCAAAAGGTACGTTCCCCTTTTGTTTCTTTCCCTCAAAGCGTCTCCTCCAAAGGACGCAACCCTTAACGTAATACCTATCCCAAAAGACGCAACCCCTCGTATCCAAACAACGCAACCTTTCACATCGCAATCGTTCTTCCATGGGCCCTTATCTTGCAGGCCGGGCTTTTAGGCCCAACATGGGCGGACGGGCCTACTTAGGCCCATCGACATATATAAAAAACCTATCATCTCCCACTTGCACATGGTGGGCTGAACATGATCCTCTTTACTTCTCTGCAACATTCATACCGGTGAATAATCCGTGTGACTAGCATACTTTGAGAGCTCATTGCCATACATCTGTTAGGAATATATAGCAGCTCATAATGGACATTACACTCTAAGTAGATTTAGTATGCAGTACCCTAAATCGATCGATCACATTTATATATATCTCTTGATCTCTTTTTAAACAATGATATATTATATTCACAATTATTATTGTCCCATAAAACAATCATAATTGGTCGACCAGTGAATACAAAATTAGAATGTGATTCTCCAAATTCGATCTTCCTCTTTCCTTCAAACTCTCAATTTCAGTTTAGCTTGCTTTTCTAGAAATTTCCCATTAGATCGAATCAATTTCATGATCATTGGCAACATCCTAAGATAGCAAACACTGAATAGAAATCTTGAGAATAAGTAAGAGTCATGAGGACACTAAATTGAGGAACCATTTTCCTCAAGAGTCTCACACGGCATAAAAGTTGAGATCAAACTTTTGCCACTTTTATTGGTCGTCTCATGCATACGTAGTATGAAATGCATATTATGGTATTAACTCATTTCCCATGGAGCGTTTGTCTACATCTCCAATACCGTACAGATGATAGTTCAGACATACCTAATGTCTAACTTGAGTTCACATATCTACTCATTCACAGAATTCATCAGAACTCACATCTAGCATCATAAACAGATAAACTAAAATATGTGGGTTATTTTACTTTCGGACATAGTAAATATTATGCCCTCATCTTAACACTTAGTCAATGCGACATATATATTTTAAGCTTGAGCTCTCAATTATCACCTAGATAATAAGCTTAAAAACCGCCTCATCTCTATTTATCACATAGTAAATAGAGGTGATTATCCGTGTGAGTGGGCTAATCTTTTATCTGTCCGACATACTTTCTCAACTTTATATAATACACTAAGCATTAAGATGCATAAACGCCAAACAAAGATTCATAGGCATTAATAATGAAAAACACAAATTCATTAAATGTGAACACTTCAGGGAAATTACAATATTCAGTACATCACCTTCTACGCAGTCCTAGAGATTTTACTTGACCACAAAACACATCTCTAGGTATTGGCTTTGTCATAGGATCTGCTACCATTCTATTCGTAGATATATACTGTAAGTTCACATCTTTTCGTGCAACCATATCATTTACAAAATTATACTTGGTATCTATATGTTTGGTCTTGCCATGATGTTTTGGATCTTTGGTGTACGCTATAGCTGCTTGGCTATCACAGTTAACCAATAATGGATTTGCAGCATACCCAATAACACCTAAATGATCTAAAAATCTCTTAAGCCAAACACATTCTTGTACTGCTGTTGATAATGCCACGTACTCAGCTTCCATCGTGGGTAAGGCTATACACGTTTGTTTCTTACTGCTCCAAGATATGGCGCCATTATTCAGTAAGAAAGCAAAACCAGAGGTAGATTTCCTTTCATTTAAATCTCCTCCCCAATCAGCATCTGAATAGCCTTCAAGTCGCAGATCCTTTCCTTGATAATTCAGCTTATAATCAGCAGTTCCCTTCAGATACCTCAGTATTCTTTTAACGGCTTTCCAATGTGCTTGACCTGGATTGGATTGGTATCTACTCACCATTCCAACTACAAAACATATGTCAGGTCTTGTACACATCATAGTGTACATCAAGCTCCCAATAGCACTAGCATAAGGAACATGTTTCATTTGTTCCTTCTCTTGTAGAGTCCTTGGATATAGTCTATGGCTCAATTCTTCACCTTTTGCAATAGGAGTATCTATGGGTTTATAATCTTGCATACGAAATCGTTCAAGAACCTTATTTATGTATGTTTCTTGCGAAAGAGATAATGACCTCTTCGAACGATCTTTTAAAATCTTAATTTCAAGAATGTATGCAACCTCACCCATATCTTTCATTTCAAAGTTGGAAGATAACCAACTCTTGACAGTACTAACAAACTCCATATTGCTTCCGGCAATTAGTATATCATCAATATATATAATGATATGATCACAAATTGATCTTTAGATCTTTTGATATATACGCAATGATCTTCATCTATCATTGTAAAATCATATGCCATTATGGTATTATGAAAACGTATATACTATTGTCTCGATGACTGCTTAAGGCCATATATCGATCTCAAAAGTCGACATACCTTTTCTTCTTAGCCTTCCATAATGAAACCAGCAGATTGTTCCATATATATATTTCTTCATTTAATTCTCCATTGAGAAAATCAATCTTTACACCCATTTGATGTAACTCAAGATTCATACTTGACACTATTGCTAGAATAATGCGAATTGAGGTAAATCTCACTACAGGAGAAAATGTTTCCTCATAATTAATTCATTCCTATTGATTATACCCCTTTGCCACAAGACGAGCTTTGTGTCTTTCGATTGAGCCATTAGCTTTACGCTTTATTTTGACAACTCGTTCCTAATGGCTTTGCGTCCTTTTGGAAGATCAATCAGTTCCCAAACATGGTTTGACTTCATTGACTCCATCTCCTCTTCCATTGCATGCATCCATTTTTCCTTATTAAGGCAATTTAGAGCCTTATTAACATTTCTTGGCTCATCTTCATCTTGTGGAGAAATCATAAAAGTTTCCCCTTCTATGTCAAAACGTCGACTGGGAATACTTTTGCGACTTGTTCGCCATATGGGAGATTGTACACTTTGCACATCATTCCCCATTATGCTCCCACTCGGATTAAATAATGACGATATCGTCTCATCGTGTGATTGTATTTGAGAGTAAGTTGAATTAAATTTATCACTTCTTATGTTACTCCCACTTGGACGAACTCCATTAAATTCATTATCTGAATCCAAGGTTTCAAATATAGAGTAATCATCACCTATTTCGCCCTTCTTAGGAAATTCATTCTCTAAGAATGTGAGATCCCATGATTCGAATTCAGTTATACTTCCACTTTCCTGCTCACCTATTAACACATATCCTTTCGGGTGTTCAGAGTATCTTATGAAAAAACTCTTATTTCTTCTGGGACCCAATTTCCCAAACTTGTGAGAGGGCTCATGAGTATAGGCAGTACAACCCCATGGTTTAAGAAAACTTAAGTTCGGTTTTCTACTTGTCCATAACTCATATGGAGTGGAAGTAACTGATTTAGAAGGCACCCGGTTAAGTATATAGGTAGCAGTTAATAACGCATCACTCCAAAAAGTGATAAGTAAGTTAGCATGTGCCATCATGGACCTAACCATTTCCAGTAGGGTTCTGTTCCTTCTATCCGCAACACCATTCTGTTGAGGAGTATATGAAACAGACAACTGTCTTTCTATTTCTTTTTCATCACATAAATTTCTGAATTCATCAGATAAATATTCACGACCTCGATCGGATCTCAATACTTTTATTTTCTTGTCTAATTGATTTTCTACCAAGTTCACAAACTTTTTGAAACAACTCAATGCTTCAGATTTATGAGAAATTAAATAGACATATCCGAATCGAGTATAATCATCTATAAATGTGATGAAATAAACAGCCACATGCCTTCTTCTCACATTCTTTGGACCACAGACATCAGAATAGATTAAATGCAAAGGAAATTTAGCTCTTGTGCCTTTTCCAAATGGTTTTCTTGTCGTTTTCCCTACTAGGCAATGCTCACAATATGGGCAAATCGATTTTTTCAATGTTGCCTAACAAGCTCTCTTTAGCTAGTCTTTTCATACGTTGTTGGCCAATATGACCAAGTTTTGCATGCCACACATTCACATCATTATCATATAAATTAGGAGACGTGAAAAGGGAATAACAAACATTGGTATTAACATAGTCAACATTTAATACAATGAAACCATCTAGAAAATAACCACAACCATAGTAATTTGTATCAAAATACAAATCCACACCACTATTATGGAAGTTCATATTAAAACCAAACTTAACCAACACTAAAACAGACATTAAATTCCGACGAATCTCCGGAGCATACAATACATCATGTAGGAACAAAGTGTGTCCACCACGCATGTTCAATTGACAGATGTCAATTCCTTTCACTTCAGCTCTGGAGTTGATTCCTACATAGATCCACTTAGTTCCAGTTGGTACTTGTCGGAATTCCACGAAGGATTCTCTATCCGTTGCTACATGGTCTGTCGCTCCTGAATCTACAGTCCACAAAGGATTAGACTCAGTTAAAAATACAGAACTTGACACATAAACAAAGTTCTCAAATGTACAAGGGGTGTATACTTTCTCTGGCTCGTGATAATCGTGAGCATAGTGACCCTTATTGTCACAATTGTAACACTTCAACCTTGTCAGCTTCTTCATTCGAGGACGCTTTCCTCTTTCATGTTGGTTAACCTTTGGTTTCTTCCCTAAAGAACTTGCTCCATTGCCTTTCCTTTTATTGAACAAGTCAGGACGTTTGCGCTTGGAGCTCAAAGCTCCATGTGAGCTGGAACCAGCATGATAAATTTCAGTTTCCGGCTTAGCCGCCAAGAGGCGGTCCTCTTCCAGCTCAAGATGGCGCATTGCATCCTCAAAGGTTTTGATATTCTCATTGTGGGTTAGGTGCACCTTCATATGCTCCCAACTTTGAGGCAAGGAATGGCTCATTGCTTGCACTTGTTGCTCATTAGTCAGGACATGGCCAGTATCCTTCAGCTCATTAATCATGTTTGACATCTTTCTCAAGTGTTGCTTCATGGTCTGACCATGAGGCTTTTTGTAAGAGTCAAACCTAATAGTAAGCTGCCTCAGTTTGGTCACCGAAGTATGACCAAATCTTGCTGCCAACGCTTCCCACATTTCCTTGGCATTCACAAAACACCTGAACTTTCGCATGACATCATTCTCCATGCTACTCGCAACGTAATGCGAGCAAGAGAGTTCTTCCTTTTCCATGCAGCAAATGCATCATTATCTTTCTTGTGTTGTGCAGTGTTTCCATCTTCAGGCTCTTCCATGGTCAGATTAATAGCTTTTAATACCTCTTGCTCTTCCAGCACATTGGATTTTCATGTGCCAAATTTCATAGTTATCGCCGTTGAGCTTCTCACCTTTGTTTAGTTCAGCGACTATGCTATTTGTGGCTGAAACCATCGATCTGAACATATCAGACATATATGCACGAATTATTAATACCTATCATTTATGCATCCATTTTGCACAACCCCATCATATTAATGAATAATTTCAAGTAAGGTTTTAGAATTAAAAGGTCACTTTGTTCCCAATCATCATCCAAAAATCCTGACTCAAAATTATTATTAATATAATCTTCTATGCAAAATAAATTCTATGAAACTACAAAAACTTTTATGAACTACCCACAACAGTTAACAATTAACGAAGCAAATAATATTTGACATCCAATAATGATAGAATAATAATGCTTTCACATAATGCAGCTAACATATTGGTTGCTACACCAAAAACAACTAGGTAGAAAATATTTACATAAGATGTCCATAATGTATACTAAACAAAGACCAGTCAAAAACATCTAACGCCAAGACAACACATGAACTGGGAAAGATTCCTTTTTGTTCAATTTCTTGATCTTTTGTTCTTTAAATTTCTTAGACATTCTAGGCAGCCACGGTAAAACGGACGGGTATCCCTTAGGATTTCTCCTTCGTACATTCATCCCCCGGCGGATTGAAGCCATTCCATGGGTCGCAGTCCTTGTGGCTGCCATCTGGTAATGTTCATCTATAAAAGCCATTACAAGCCTCCTATACGTAGTAGCTCTGTTGACCTCCCATAGGCGATTCAACACTCCTTGCCATATCGGTGGAAGAGTGTTCATGAAAAATCGCACCATCTCAGAATGTGGCATGGGACGACCATTCCATATGACCCCTTGTATTTTCCTGTTGACCTCGAGAACATGATCAATTAAGTCTCCACTCTCCCATTGATACTCAGTCAACTAAGCTATCAATCTAGAAAGTCGTTCCTTTTGTTCATCGATAATTGCGCGAATAGGTATGCGCGCCTTACGGGGATACATTGTTCTTGCAACAAATGCAGAACAAATAAGGGATTACATATAATCCACATAGACTTAATTCGAAAAAGAAACACATTCTTTTCCTCCCTTCTTTTTTTTTTTTTTGGTCAATGGTCAACGGTCGAGGTCAATGGTCAACGGGTCAACGGATTTGAGTCAACCGGGTCGGGTCAAACTGACCGACTTGGCATGTGCCACGCGCGTGCGTGGGCACCACGAGCTGACGTCACGATGACATCAGCTAGCACGTGCCCCGCACGTGTCGCTCACGCGCCTCGCACGCGCCCCGCACGCGCCTCGCACGCGCCCCGCACGCGCCTCGCACACGCCCCGCACATGCCCCACACGTGCGCGCGCTAGCGACCGCGCTCGTGCGTCGCACGTGCCTGGGACCGAATCGGCCGACAACCCCTATTCGTTCCGGCACCGCGTGGCGGCGCGTCCGGCGGCCCCCAGTGGCGATCCGCCACTCGTTTTTCTCGTATCGACGAGAGCTTCGACCCTGCGTTATCATAAACAAATTTTGATTTATAGAAAATCACGAACATGGGTGAACAGTACGCGGGTGTCGGGGTTCTTCCGTCCCCAATCAGTCGACGGCGATGTTTCGCGAAAATTTAATCAAAAGCAATTCACAAACATGAAAAGGGATCGGGAAACATGAACAATGGCTTTGATACTAATGTAGGGAATAGCGGATTCCCTAAAATTGATCCGACACTAAATCAAACCCCTAAAACGAACGCGGAAGATGAGCCCAGGAAAAACAAATGTATCACCGATCGTAAAGCACGTCACGAAATCGAACGTACCTTATTGTCCACAGATTAAACATCAATGTTGAAGTTTGAGAGAGAATCTTGATCCCGTTCTACCGAGGAGCGTATTGTTGCTATTAGGGGGAGAAAACTCTGTATCGGGAGGTACTGTTGTCTTACGATACTTTTTGGAGTGGGAGAGAACAGTTTTCTGGAGAACGTACGTACGTTAAAAAGGTACGTTCCCCTTTTGTTTCTTTCACTCAAAGCGTTTCCTCCAAAGGACGTAACCCCTCAACGTGATACTTATCCCAAAAGACGCAACCCCTCATATCCAAACAACGCAGCCTTTCACATCGCAACCGTTCCTCCATGGGCCCTTATCTTGCGGGCCGCGCTTTTAGGCCCAACATGGGCGGGCGGGCCTACTTAGGCCAATCGACATATATAAAAAACCCATCATCCTCATATATGGAGTCCTCCTATGGATGCAAAGAGTACGAGATGAAGAGACTTATTTAAGGTAAGGTGGAGCATCTCAACTACCGATGCCACCAGTTGACGGGAATGCTTGATTTGCTACGACTTCATATGTTGAGGGATCTTGCTTAGCGGAGCTTAAGCCGACCTGCCTCCTCACGCTTGGCCTTGAAGAGGTGGTCGTGTAGATGGGCCACCCAGGCAGTGGTCAAGGGAACGGCGTCAAAGGGCTGGCGAGCTGCCCTCTCCAAAAACTGCCTTGGATCGATGCCGAGAAACTTGAGATATTCCGCAATGTGCTGATTCAACACCTCCATCTTCACAGCCGCTTTTTGACAGAAGAACAGCCCAAGTGCCAAAACTTGGCACGAAGAGACACTTAAGTACCAAAACTTTGAAAATGTACACTTAAGTGCCATTTTCTTTGAAAAGTGGAACACTTAAGTGCCACCTTTGGCAAACCTTGTTAAAAATCCTACGTGGCAATATTTTATTATTTTTACTTGCCTACGTGGCTCGCCGGAGAGCCGACTCGGCTCAAAAACACCCGAAACGACGTCGTTTTGTATTTTATGTGTAAATAATTAATATAAAAATTAATTAAATTTAATTTAAACTTAAATTTATTTAAAATATTCTAAAAATAAAAAACTTAAATTTAAAAATTAAAAATTAAAAATTAAAAAGAAACGGGGGGGAGCCGAAGGAGGCGGTTGAGGGCCGAGCCCCGCCGCCGCCGGAAGGGCCCGGAACGGAGGGGGGAGGGTCGGCCAAGGTGGCCGATCGGCGGGGAGGGCTGCGAGCCCTCATCGGATTTGGGCGAGGGTCGCGACCCTCGCCTCGGATCTAGGCGAGGGCTCGGGCCCTCGCCACCTCCCCGCCGTCGCTGGGAAAGGCTGGCGACGGTGGGGGGAGCATTGGCTGGGTTTGTTGAGCCCTGGCCAAGGGCTGGCGAAGAGGGCCCGCGAGCCCTCGCCGACCCCTGGCGGACCAGCCGCCGCCAGTTGGCCGGCGTCATCGGCCACTAGCCAGGGCCCGGCGACCCCGGTCGATGCTCCCCCCACCGTCGCCGGCCCTTCCCAGCGACGGCGAGGAGGCGGTGAGGGCTCGCGGCCCTCGCCGCTGGTCGGCCAGGGGCCAATCACCTCGGTCGACCCTCCCCCCTCTGTCGCCGGCCCTTCCTGGCGGCGGCGGCAAGGGCTCAGCCCTCGGCCCGCCTCCTTCGACACCCCTCCTTGTTTTTTAATTTTTTTAATTTTAAGTTTTTAATTTTTTAGAATATTTTAAATAAATTTAAGTTTAAATTAAATTTAATTAACTTTTATATTAATTATTTACACATAAGACACAAAATGATGTTATTTTTGCATTTTCTCGCCACATCGGCGTGCAAAACGACGCCGTTTTGCACTCACCTCGCCGGAAAATTGCTACGTCAGCAATTTGGCCGGAGTAGCACTTAAGTGATCCATTTTACTTCGATTTTGGCACTTAAGTGTACATTTCCAAAATTTTGGCACTTAAGTGTCCCTCCGTGCCAAGTTTTAACACTCCAAGTGTTCCAAACTCGCCGCTTTTTGATCTCCTTCCATTGGACTACAGAATGCTTAGAATGCTTCTTGTCTCGCTCTCCTTTTATAGGAGGGAAGAGGCGGCAGCTGTCCAGCAATGTTCATTTTTCTCTCCTCTCCGGTGTTGCTCACCTTGTTTCCTCTTTCACGCTGCTTGCTGCTTTCCGTAGGCTAAGAAAGGCTAAGAAGACCGAGTAAAAAGGGTGAGAGAGGGGGAAGCGAGGTGCGCCCTGCATGGACTTTGCTACTTACGTCCTCATTCTCATTAATGTATTGCTACTTACGTCCTCATTCGAGGTGTGGATTCCTGGAGTGCCATAACTTGGCAGAAAGGGACACTTAAGTGCCATAACTTTTGAAATGTACAGTTAAGTGCCAAAATCGGAGCAAAGTGGATCACTTGAGTATCAATCCGGCCAAAATCCGGCCAAATTGCATACGTGGCATTTTTCCGGTGAAGCGAGTACAAAACGACGCCATTTTGCACGCCGACGTGGCCAAATAATGCAAAAACGGCGTCGTTTTTGGGCTAACGTGGTAAAAAAATAATTTTAAAATTAAATTTAGTTAAAATATGAAAAAAATAATTTTAAAATTAAATTTAGTTAAAATATTAAAAAAATAATTTTAAAATTACATTTAGTTAAAATATTAAAATAAGTTTAAAAATAAAAATAAATAAAAATAAAAATAAAAAAGGGGCTGAGCCCTCAGCCACCACCCCTTTTTTTAATTTTTTTAACTTTTTAAAATTTTAAAAATTTTAAATTATTATTTTTTAATATTTTAACTAAATTTAATTTTAAAATTATTTTTTTTCATATTTTAACTAAATTTAAATTTAAATTTATTATTTTTTCATATTTTAACTAAATTTAATTTAAATTTATTATATTTTAACTAAATTTAATTTTAAAATTATTATATTTTCATATTTTAACTAAATTTAATTTTTAATTTAATTTAATTAATTTTTATATTATTTTTTTACCACGTCAGCCACAAACGACGCCGTTTTTGTATTATTTGGCGTCAGTATGCAAAACGACGCCGTTTGCACTCACTTCGCCGGAAAAACGGCGTCATATTGAAGTTGAGCAACTTTGTAGAAGTGGCGTCGCTAGCTCTAGTGTTTTTGTAGAGATTAAATCATTTTCATAACATAAATCAATCTAGACATTTTGGGATGGAATTCGTGAACTTATTCTTTAATTGCATGTGAAATATATGTGCAATATGATAAGACTTTATATTGCGGCCCTTGATCCATCAGTTTGTAAACTATCAAGATCTATCATGTCATGTGTGTATGATACATTCCGTGCAATATTGGCCTCGAGGAGCTACAAAGGGGCACTGATTGCAAATAAGTAATCTCTCTATATGGTGAATTATTGTGACAAAACATAAAAAAACGTGTGTATTGTTATCCATTTCGTTTATGGTTCGCTCCAAAACTAGCACCAAGAATCTATCATTTACATACTATGTCCACGAAACAGAGCCTCAAACTAAAATAAATAAATAAATAAAAGGAACTGAAAGGGGTTCGTGTTCTAAAACCACCACAAAAACAAAAATGTGTAAAACCTAGCACTTAACTGCTTCCCCGATCGATGATTTTTAAGAATTAAAGTTGGCACTCATCCGACACCTCAAACTTGCGGTCAACCAAACAACGCTGATATGCTTGTCATATGGAAACCGATGATTTGCGGAGAGCATTCATCAAATAAATAGGGCGTTTTGAGTAAGATTTAAGAAATAAAAGGCTAACAATGTCTGTCCGGGAGCAGAGATGGAGGCCGCAGAGAGAAGAAAATCGATGAAGAGCAACGAGGCCGACGGATGAAATAGGCCCATGTCCTCGCCGATGCTCGACTATAATCTTTGGAATTCGCGCCGCAAGGGTCGTCCCCTTCTTCCATTGATGACTATCCTCACATGACAAAAGAAGTCGTTTGGCCTTCCGAATCGAAACTATTGCTTCACCAGATATTTCTGTCCGATATGTTCCAGATCCGGGATGGATAATGTCCAGGAGCTGAAAGAGAACGGATGAGGAGGGCCTAATTTTAATTTATTATTCACCTAATTGTTATGTGATGGGGCAAATTGAATTGTGACAATCTAAAATTTGATCTTTATAAATCACTTGAGTTTGACGTTCTGAGAAGACAGAAGCAACAAGAAAACCAAGCTTTTTCCCTGGTTATGTTTTGTCCGGATGGGTTGTTTGGCTTCATGCACAAAAGCGATTCGAGGAGAAAGGTAGCTAGTTGATTGAATGCATGATTATGTATAGAAGACCTGAGGCAAAACTAAACCCTTCCTATCCCCTATCTTCTAAGACAGACCTTCACGTTTCTACATGTTTCGTTGAAACATAAAATTGTGTATCCAATAATTCGACGTGGCATGGCACCAGGAAATGTAGTGCGGAAGATTTCACCAAATGACCCAAACTATTGTGCGGAAGAACACCCTTACTAAATGAGAAAAGTAAACAAGAATAATCAATAATACGGAGATTTACGTGGTTCAACGAAAGATCCGTCTACATCCACGGGAGAAAGAGAGACGATTTCTTATTTGAGCATATCACAAGAGTACAAGGTACAATGCTGAAAATAAATAGATCTTTAGATCCCCACTTTCCTAAACCTAGTAGGAAATGAATTCCACCATAAAGATATTATCAAATTTGAAACCCAAATCTAGGAAATATATTAGGAAACAAATAGCCTGCAATCTTCAAGTCTTCCTAGATTTCCCGATTGAATTTTGTGGAATTCAAGACAACATCAGCACAAACTTTATGGTGATCACTGGTCACAACCATCTTGCATAACCTGTCATGGTTGCCGTGACTACCCAAATGCATTTCGATCATTGACCACCTGGGATGATGCAGGACAAAACAGTTTGGAGAGCAACACCAAGACCAGCACGAATCCGGGCAGCGTTCTAGCTGTCCAGTCATCAAACAGAGATTAGAACGGGTTGCAATGATGGTAACCCAACGCAGAGAACAACTCCATGTTTTCATTCCTTGAATGGCCGAGGCCCAAACTTCGAAGAAGAAGATCTGTTCTTTTTTTTTTTTTTTTGGTCAGAAAGGAGAATGTCTCGATACTCTATAGGGCGTCAACTTTTGCTCGCCAGTCAAGGAATGATGATAAGGCTGTATTTTTAGATTCGGTACTAGTCTAACTGGATCTAATGTTATTTGGAAAGATTCTTTTGCTTGGTGGGATTAGAGAAAGATGGGAGAAGGAAATTGCTTGGATGGCTCTTCAGGGCATCAACTCACCACTAGTTCAAGTCTCTACACAGTATGTTTCTGGAAAGTGGAAAGGATTGAGCATATGGTGAACATGAACAACAATATGCAAGTTGAAGTCTTGAAACTGAAAAAGTGAGAGACGGACATTAAATGTGGTTGTACTAAGTGACACTATTGTACAGTGACAATTGCTAAAACATGTTGGTTTCTACTTGGTTGGTGCTTTTTTTTATGAGGGATTGCTCCTAAGACATATGGGTTGATGCATGTCAATTGTACTAAAGATTGTGGCTTTTATTTTTCAAACTAATATGTTGATGTATGCTAAACACTTATGTTGTTGCACATCGATTAATGCATAAATGTGATTTTTTGAGCATCCATTTCCTGCTAGATGATGACATGAGAATGTTGGCGGTTGCTATCACTTGGAATCGTCTAGGAATGTGCATGAAATATTTAAGGATAACATTTTTTTTCTCGAAATATATGTGGCCGTGCTTATTATAATGAAATTACTTTCTTTTTAATTGAGAAAAATCTACCTTGATGTATTTTTTGGTTTATAAATTTGTTAATGTCTTTAATACGTTATTCTTAACATGCAAATATAAAAGTTACAATCATTGTTTTTTCTTCAATTTAAAAAAATGAAAATAAAAAAACTTAAATTGGTCATAGTAAAGGACTTTTCAAATATATGTTTACCAAACAATATTTCCCCAAAGTTACTTTCCAAGGCATTTTTCAATTACAGTTTACCAAACGGTATTTGCATTTTACCAAATCTCTTTAGGCTAAAGGTCTTTGCATATCCCCAAAGACTTTCCCCAAAAGTCTTTCCAAACGCACCCAATCTCGGCCTCAAACTTTTTGAAAGTCGTTCACTTCGATGTCTTTTCTCCCGCCCTTCTAAATAGAGTCCGATCTTACATGTTTTGTGCGCTTATTATGTTTTTTTAATTTATCTTTATTAATTTTTTTAAAATTTTTTTAAAATTTTTTCTATCAAATACTAATATTCTCATTAGAATAAGTCGAAGACCAGGGTTTTTAAATGATCGATCTAAGGATATTTAGATAATTCTCACATTGAACTTTAGATAAGAATATGAAGCGAAATTGCTTTCGGGTGTGTTTCGCGTATGAATAGCAGAAATTTATTATACTTTAGAAATGAGTGTCACGCAAATTAAATGTAATCAATTAGTGCTCATGACCCTTTTATTTATTACGAAATAAACTCGAAAATGAGTTTTCAATTTCATGCTTTTAGCAAGAGCACGACAGTTTTAATTTCAAATTTTCATCCACTGAGTTATACTATGAAAGAACCAATATCTATTGGCGGATTACAAAATAAATCATGATCACAATTATTACGTAAAGAGCCTCAGGAATTCCAATTTTAAATAAATTTACCTATTTTAAACGAACTCAGATAACTTATTTTTTTCCTTTCTCTTGTTGAAATCCTTTATTAAGCGCGTTAATATCTAATGGCGTGTATTTCTTAGAAAGACTTAGAAAAGTTCACTTAATTTGTCGTGTACATAAAGCAATGTTTTGAGAGAAATTGTGGGTTCTTCCTAAAGACATGCAACGCATTTTTAAGAGTGATTTTGTACGACCTAGATAATAAGAAATTAGAAACACATTGATGAGATATTCGATTATAATTAAGATGAAGATAATGTAATTACTCGAAACGCGCATTGGCTAAAGTGTTTCGGGACCCAAATGATAGCCCAACAACGATCAATATAAACTAAGAGATGCACAAGTGTTTATTCAACCCCTCTCGACGGTTCTGAAAACTTTCTCTCGAGTCGTGCTTGATGTACCAATGAAATTACGTGAAAAATATGTTTTAAAAATCAACCCCTTGTACCTTGAGATGCACGGTGAAAGTGGCCCGGACGTGGCATTCCTTAGGATAAAAATGCGGGCCACATCGGACGACCGGCAAAGTCACGGCTACACGTCCAAAAGCCATTGTTGATGCTTGGCGTATCTTGATCGGATCCTAGCCAGTTGCAGCCGGACGTCGGAAAAGCAGTTCGGGCCTCCAGACGTTGGTCCAACACTCTCCGCTATTCCAATAGTAAGTCCAATCGGCTTACGTCGCCGAGCAAATTAAACATCCTTTGCTCATATTGGGTGCCCTTGACCTCTAATTCGTAATTCGAGTCAGTTCCAAATTAAAATAGGTATAAATTTTGAGTCATGTTCCGAAAGGGTTGAAATGATTTATTTAGAGAAGATTCGAAAGAAAGAAAATTGCAGGAAAAGAAATGTGGATGTACCTTTTTTGTTTGTATAAAATAGAAGCGAGGGTAAATCATATATGAGAAACGTAGCCCTCCGGTCTTTCTGAATTCAATGTATTATTCTAAGCCTTGTTGGAACCCTTAGCTTCTTCATGTTTGGGCCCCATTTTCAGGCCTGGTGTCAACATTGGCCATCCTGACTTTCTAATTCCAAAAGCTCCTTCCCTATTCATCTCAGTAACGATAAATTTCTTTCTAACTCCAAAAACTCCTTCCCTATTCATCTCAGCAACCATAAATTTGGACTTACATTCATGTCGTTTGGGTTAATTGTGTCTTAATAGTGACATGGCTTCCCGTCTCAATACTTTTGCTGCGTATGAAATACTTGAACCAATGCAATCGTATCATCCTCATTGGGGGGGGGGGGCGGGGAGGGGGGGGGGGTTTGAATTGGGCAATATATATATTTTCAAAATATTGCATAGAGGCAACAAATTCTATAGTGCTTTTATTTCTTGGTGAGATTTGAAAACTAATTTTCAAAAAAATATCACTTGTATTGTTCATAATAATAAATAAATGAATGAAAGATATCTTGTGTACTAAGTTTTCCGTGAAATTTCAAAAAATATTTTTCAAATCTTTATTTTTTCGCGAAATAAAGGTGCCCCTTAAGTTTAAGCTATAGGGATTCCATTTAAAGCAACCTGCGTTTTTTTAAGTGTGAAATATTTCTATATGCATAAGTAGTCGGATAAGATTCTTAAACTTGTTCTTCCAAACACATGGCCTAACCTTACTTTTACCTTAATTGTTTGTTTCTCCTAGTTGGGCACATATGAAAAATGTTAATGATTAGAAGGGTAGCTAAGATAATATTCCAATTGATGCAAGTAATAGCGACTCTGTAGTTAATTTGCACCTATCTACCACCCACGCCTGTGTAAAATCAATGGACAAAATTGAATGGGGCATTTTAGTACTAATAATTATTAGAGGTAAATGCATATAATTAATTTATTGCACAAATATGTAATGTAGTGACAATACTAAAATGTCAACAATCTCTGCTTCGGCACCCGAAGAACAAGAAGAAGAAGAAGGGGAACAACAAGTCATCCCCAGTGAACCTTTGATGAATGCAGCAACAATTCTACATCATGCATTGAAGAACCATCAGTCCACATCACCTTTAGAATCGTCATTTATTCAAAAATGGAAATAAATAAAACAAATCAAGGGCACTCCCACGTTATGTACGTATTACTTAAGCAGGACTTTCTTTCTCTTTTTGTTTTTGTATATTTTGCCCTTATCTTTGTTGATACAAAATTCAAACTATAAAGCAAGCTCTTGTGAGCTACTTGACCTGTTTGGCTGTTTGCCTTGTGGTTCCTGCATACGGAACCGAAAGTGTTTTTCCGTTGTTTGGAATTCTTTTTACATTTTTTAATCACTTCAAAATCTATATATTGCATGTCATGAGTGAACCTCTTCCCAGTTTGTGCCTTAAGAATGTTCATAGCAAATGGGTTAAAGAAGATGGAAATCTTTTTTCTCCTTAAGAATATGGAAATCTTCCATACAGAAGTCAGGGCGCTCCATGTTTCCGTGTTTGTGGTTGTCTCACTAATAACAAGATTTCGCATACTTATGTAGAGTAAATATAGAGCTAATAATCTTATCATATTCCAATGATTCAAGATAAGAATGGGCAATTGAATTTGTGGTTATCTATTACCTTCTATAATCTGATTTACCAAGCTTTCGATGTTCCTTTTGGTGGTATATATTCTGTTTGATTTCTCCTAGCTAAATTAACTATCCATGTTTTAAATCTCTAATTTCGGCCCAAAAAAATGAGAGAGGAAGAAGAAAGAGGAAAAGAAAAATTTGTTAGGGTGAGTGATGAATAACAGGAATGCCATGATCTAGCGGCATCCTTGATGTGACAATGCAGAATTTTGTTCTTTAAGGTCTTTTCGGAGGAACCCTTCGAGTGCTGTTGCCTTTGCTTTTCTAAAGGTAATGATGATACCTGATAATGGATTCCGAAGCTACATTCGTGTTGCCCAAATGAGACTTGCGTCCCTCCGATCTTGGCAATACATCCTTTTCGCGCTTAAACTGGTCTTGCCACAAACGCTAGCAGATAATGAATTTGGAGCATCTCTTGTTCATCTTCAGAATTGAGGAAGGGTTAAAAAGGGCATTACGGAAATCTGGAATGACCAGAAAAGAATATAGCTGGGCTTTGAATCTCATTCTCGACTCCAGTCCGGAGAATTTAGATGGGAGAAAGCAGGTTCGTATGCGAATTGCGACATGATATGACTAATGTGGCATTCTCTAGTGTTTCGTGCCGTAGCAAGTTCATCAGCATTTTTCAAGTGGAAGAAAAGAAGGTAAGGTCATTCCCTAGCAATTCTGCTCTTGATTCCCTCACAAGATAGGAATCATCTTTTGGAGTTTTGTCGAAGTGAATTCAAAAGCAAGAAGGAGCATCTTCAGCTTTTCCACTCTTCTCGCTACTTCTTTTTAAAGCGCGCAAACCAGGAATGGGTTCTTTTCTGTCCCTTGTCGCTGTCTATATTCATTTCCTCCGTTCAAAAGCTTCCCTGAGAGTTTAACTTGTTGCTGAGATCTCTGGACCAGTACCATCGGATTATCCCGATATCTACTTTCAGAAACCGTGCGATCATCCAAGAATTTATGTCGTCTTCGGCGAGGGAGAATGCAAGAGCGACAGGAGAGGCCTCTTGCCGGGGAATAGTCCGCCGGATGGTCAATCTACCTCGGGCCATTGTTGGCGAGTTCTCGAGGGCAATGAATCACAGCATGGATTTAATGCGAATCGGCAACAGAAGGCACCAACATATCCCCATCTACTCCCCACCGCAACATCCACCAGAGCTCATAGTTCCCCAAGATCACGAGTGGACATTCTTGACAGTCTTCGAACAGCAATACAGCTCCATGCACCCCTTCTTCTATGCGTGCCGGCTCGCGGAAGCGCTCAAAATTGCGGAAGCCGATCGGAAATTCTTGTTCCTATACTTGCACGCACCAGATCACCCCTTCACACCCTCCTTCTGTAGAGAGACTCTGTGCTCGGAGATGGTCGTGCAGTTCCTCGACTCGAATTTCGTTAGCTGGGGAGGACTTGCCGACAGTGGAGAGGGGTTACAAACGGCCATGTTGTTGCATCCCCAGAGCTTCCCGTTCTGCGCAGTTATCGCTCCAGCTCCTGGCGATAGCATTGCAGTACTACAACAGGTCTCTGAGAACCTATTTGTGTTTTTGACTTCCAAAGATTTAGGTACTTTTACTCCTGCTGCTAGTGATCACCAAACTCTGTACCAAAATAATATGAGCATACGCAAACATGGGAAGAAAGGAACGTAAAATGGTCATTAGTCCTCAAGTCTTTACAGTATCTTCATCCAATGATTTGCCATATAGAGGCGCACGATAGCTAATATTACAATATCCAACATATTGGACTCCTGACTGAAAGTTAGTCCTCTCTGTTTTTCTTCTTTTTTTAAGTGGTAATTGAAAGTCGCTTTTGTGCTTGATTAACAATGGCTAGATAGAAGGTCCGATTTCCCCATCGGAGCTGGTTGACATTCTCCAGAGGACGGTGGAAGAGCAAGGGTTGGCCTTTGGCGGTGCGAGGGTGAAGCAAGAAGCAAAGATAAAAGCTGATCGACAGCTAAGAGAAGAACAAGATGCTGCGTATTTTGCTGCTCTAGAGATGGACAAGGTCTGACTTAATTTACTGAGTAGCTTGCGATAAGAAGTGACCATGAATTGAACCTTTTTCCCCCCTTTCTGCTTTCTAGGAGAAGGAAAGAGGGAAGTCTGCAGGAGGAGCAGGACCCAAGGTTCATAAGTTGAAGGACGTTCCGCGCAAAGAAGATTACGAGAAATTACAGAAGATTTCTTCCAATAAGCAGTACGATAAACCAAAAGAGGCTTCAGTCGCGAGCAGCCAATTGCAAAACAAGGGAAAAGCTAGTCAAGGAGTAGATCAACAGGTGACACAGGTATGGCATAATACACTGATGTTGCAAAAGGAAAATCGGTACTTTTCCAAGCTTGAACTAAAGATACATGAGTCGAAAGATGACTCCTGGCCCCTCGTTTCCGTTTTTTCCAGATACTAATTCGCTTCCCCAACGGTGATAGAAGAGAACACAGCTTCTTGTGCACAGACAAGATCCAATCAATCTACAGATATGTCGACTCCTTAGGCCTCCCAGGCATCACGAATTACAGACTGGTGTCAAGCTTTCCGAGAAAGACGTATGGCGTGGATCAGTTGGGAATGACGCTGAAAGATGCCGGTCTCTATCCTAGAGCAAGCCTCTTCCTTGAGCCCCTTTAAAATTCAATCTCAGTAAAATGGTCCAGGCTTACTTATGCGGTGCACAAACACCATGGACTTATTATTTATATATACTGTCGCTGAATGATTTCAACTGTATCATGATCGGTATGCATAACATACATTCCTCCACCCGTTTTCTTGATCTCCACAGTCGCATCCTATAGATTTTTGGGCCTGCAGTGACAAGTGAGCCAGCCCAATCAGACCAATGAATCGTTGTATTTCACAGCTACCGTACATGGACAAGAATCTGAGTAATGAAAGTATCATCAATACAAATACAAATTCGACAAAATGTCAATTGTCTAATAAAACTACGTTGTCCGTCACTTTGATAGTTGACCAATTGAGACGGGCTATTTGATTTGTCATTAACTCTATCCTAGAACATTCTTCGCATCTGGATTCACAAAAGACAACAGTATATTCCAGGAACATTTTTCTGGACTCTGATCATCGTTATCTCAGACTAGTGTTTTGTCTGATTTGTTATCGTCTTCCTTCATAAACTCCACGACAACGATGCACATTCTTCAAACTCTCCCGCACCAGAACCCGCAATCACAAACATGGAGAGACAAGGACTCGCTGTGATCGTGTCGCTGCTCTGCCTACTCTCCCTCTTCGCCACCGCCTGCGATGCGATTGAGTCGCCACAGTACACGATCGTCCACGCGGAGTCGGACTTCGAGGTGAGGCTGTATGGGAATTCCTCATGGATGTCCGCTCTGGCAAGCGACCTCTCCTTCGAGAAGGCCACTCTCAATGGCTACCATAGGTTCCCTTTTCTCCACTTATTAGAAAAGTTCTATTTTTTTGCTTAATTGTGGAAAATTATAGGGATTGAGAAACTGGAAATTTTCATTGTAGCTTAAGGGAATTGGCCATTGATTCTTGACGGTGGTTGAATCGCGTTGAATGAACTTCGATGGAGCATCTCTAGTGATACGATGATTTGGCTTCAGTTTAAGTTCACCGGGGCATCTTTTTCAGGAGTGAAGCAATTGTATCTTTAGTTCTAGAACAAAATAGCTTTCACAAGATGTGACTAATCTGCAGATTGTGGTGTAATGATCTGTTGCTTCCTGATAGGTTCTCAACTCTCAACTTTTGATTAATGAGCCTGGATATGTACGCATATATGTATACATTTATTGAGCATGTGGATCTTCCATCCTGGAAGTGTGCTGAGTGCTCAGTTTTTGGCCTATACTGGTCTGGCGGAGTGCAATTCTCTCACTCGATTATTTCTAAATGATTCAAATCAACTCTACTGCTACTGCATAAATCAGTGTACTTGCTCTGTCCAGGGACGTCTGCATAAAATTATAATTACTGCTTATTTTCCCACGCAATTTTCAGTTTCTCATTTTGACCAACCTGCTAATACAGCTTCTTTCAGCAAATATCATCGGGGTCTTCGTTTCCCCTAATGAATTAGAACAGATTTTACCTCTGGCCGAAGACTGCGTATTATGCGTTCTTCCCTGTTGTCAATCTTTAAATCCGCTTATTTCTTCTTACAGGTTGTTTGAGTACACCCAAGGTGCCAATTTGAATAGCTCTAGGTTGGCAATGACATTACCCTTCTTAACGAGCATCGTTCCGGGGGCAGGACCCCTCCACTCGTCAGCCTATGTCGTGCGTTTCTACTTGCCCACGAAATTCCAATCGACCCCGCCAACCCCACTCCCCGAGCTGAAGCTAGAACTGTATAACTGGAGCAGCCACTATGTTGCCGTCAGGAAGTTCCTTGGATTCGCACTGGATGACAATGTCGTCAAAGAAGCAGAAAAACTCGCTCTCAGCCTAAGCAGATCGGCATGGGCAAATGTTACTTCCAACAGCAGCTATGCGTACTCGATTGCACAGTATAGCCTCCCATTCCAGATCATTGGCCGAGTGAATGAAGTCTGGGTGGATGTTGAGGCAGCTGGAGTGAATGGAAACAAGTTAGGCGGAGTAGCTCCGTCCTGAACTTATGCTTATTTGGGTGGTACTAGAATCACGTCTGTCAGTGCTGATAAATTGCCTGAGGGTTAAGTAGATAAAAGACCAGAAAGTGTGCTCTTATTATATACTTTATGTTTCATGCTGCCTTGTGTTCGTGCATACTCTATATAGATCCGTATGACGATCAAGTTTGTGCAGTTGTTTGTGCTCTCTCTTTTCTCACAAATGTAGTAACACAATGAACTTGCCAACTTGGTGAAAGTAAAGAAACGAATGGTCAGTGAGATGTGTAAAGTAAAACTCATGTTGATCAGAATTACGGAATTCCAAATCTGAGTTAACGCCCGGAGAGTTTTGTAGATATATCAACAAAGATTCAAACTTTGTTTGCAGCGTTCTCAGTCTCCTCAAAGTGACATTCCCAGAATGACTCCTCTTGCTACGATCACGGAGACATCATGGGATACCACACAAAAGACACGGAATGCTCCCACTGCCAAACACATGAACCCATAAGACGGCTGCTAGTTAGTAATGTCAACAAGAAAAGTGACATTTCGGAAGTAACAACAGGCATGAGTCGGTTGGATACTTCCCTGTTGCTTAAGCCATAGCTTACTGGATTGTAATAATGAAAGTCCACCTAAGTTCTTCATCCCTTCTTCCCCCCTTTACACCAGTTTGATTTCCTTAATCACCAAAATAAGTAGTCTGATCAACCCCATTGCAGTTCCACTTAATTCATGTCACAATTTCCTGCTTTACGCTGAGGTGGATGGTGCCTTCATTTGTAATGAATCTGCCACCTTCCAAGAACGAGCCAGCTCGTAAATGCAGCTACAAAGAGCCCACTGCAATGATGTTGGACTCGACATCGATCTTGCTCGCATTTGTGGCCCGTGGATCGCATCTGCATTTCCCCGTCAATGACATTATTGTCTAGTTTTAGAGGCCCAAAGGGCTCTGAGTATTTTCTTTTGATATTATTATGTCCTAGGAAATAATTTTTAATCGAAATGATTTTTTCGATTACGTTCCCGAAAATAAATTCCGACGAAAAGAAAGTATCTTTGAAGCTTTTCCAAAATTTATATTTTAGGGATAAAAATGCGTTTGATAAATTTGTAAATTCTTTTGTTTCTTTTAATTTTTTAATACTTTTATTATTTTTTTCTTTTTCTCTTCTTCTTTCTTCTTCTTTGTAGTTGGTCGTTGGCCACCGCGTGGCCGACGACCTGCTTGAGTGAGGTCCGACGAGCTCGCCGGAGGCTCCACGGCCAAGGCAAGCCTTAGCTTTACCGGGGCCAATGACGCTTCGCGCGAGGTTGCCGGCCAAAGGGGAAAAGAAGAAAGGGGAAGAGAAAAAAGAAAAGAAAAGAAAAAAATAATAATTAATTCTAGGAATTATTCCTTGAAATAAGAAGTTACACTTTTTTCAACTTCTTATTTTCGTTCCAAATCTATTCTCGAGAACAAAAATTTTACCAAACAAGTTTTTATTCTTTTTTTTTTCATTCCTTGGAATAAAAAAACAAAAATAGTTGTTTCGGGAACAAATTTTATTTTTTTTACCAAACATGGCGAATGATAATGTTTCTTTTGATAAGAGGCAAATGAAAATATGCAAAGGTACTCATCTATGTAATTCTCAGAAATAAAATAAAAATTTCATTAGTTTTTCCCTTTGATTACCTTACTTTCAAAACTCACTCAATACGTTATTTTGTCCCCCTCATCCTTTTAACTAATCTTCTAACAATATTGCGCGGGTTTGTTTTTCAAAATAAAATAATATAGAAATATATTTCAATTTTCTTGATTATGTACCGCGTGGCTATATTAATGAGTAATTTGATTACGACAATTTGTGGAAATGAATTTTCGTTCAAGTTGCACAAATTCAAGACTTAGAAAAACACATCATACATATAGAGAAAATCCTCTTTCTTTTGCCTTTTTACTTTTTTCTCTCCCGAATGCACCTGATTAAATTGAACAAACGTGAAGACCGATTTATACCATTAATATATCAAACCACGTGAAAAATCTTTATTGTATCCGGCTAAAAAGGAAATTTAGCAAAGGGGTAGCCTGAATTTTTCCCGAAAATGGTTGCCAGAACATCTTGCCCGTCCTTGGTATAAAACCCATGGTGGAACGAGCCGTTTCTAAGCTGTCGGATCCGGCGGCAGTCTCTTCCTCTTCACCTCACAAACCCTGTTCCTCAGATTCTCCGAAACCTTCCAAAGAACAAAGAATAGATTTTTATTCCGTCCCCTCGTACTCCTCCTCCTCCTCCTCCTTCCCTTGTAAAAATCCCAGGACGGGCGATTCCAGGATTCCTCGAAAACGAAATGGGGTCGCGCCGATTCCTTTCGGCATGCGGTGGCGACTCTGTCTGAACTGGAACTGGCCATGTTGCTTTCGTCCTTATGAGAAAGATGGTGGTCAGAGCTGGTTCCTCTCCGGTGTCCTGTGTTGCTACTTCTGTTTCTTCTCCCTTCAAGCCCAAGATTTTCCAGGTGAATTGAGAAAAGATTGTACCTGGTCTGATCGAGGTTATGCTTAACGCTTAAAGATTTGATTTTTTTTTCGCTGAATTTATGTGCATCGTTCAGCGTGCTTTTTTGTTTGTGGGTTGTCAATCTGATACTTGGTGGTGGTGAGTAGATGATGGCTACAATTTCTTGGATTATTTTCGTCATCAAGATTTAGCCATCCGTGCTTGTTATCGGGGGGTGTGAGTAGAATTCTCATGCAAAAAGTACGATTTTCTGAAGAATTAAGATAAGGGTTCCATTGAAGGCATAGGATGGAAGTGTATCGAGAATCCATAAATAGTTTTTAGTAAGGAGGCTGCGACTTAAGTTAATCGTCCGGAAAATTAAGAACCAGTGGGTGGGTGAGTGAGGTGTGGTATGCAATTTGTCTTTTTGGCTCCATGTTGGGATGACTTCCTATTATACTGGAGAATTCTCTTTTCACCACCCCAACCGGAGGTTAATGTCTATTCTGACTAGCTCAATCTTTCATTTCCTTTTTCTCTGTTGATGGATGTGTACCATGTCATTAATATTGATGATATTGCAAGACTGGGCGTCAGGATGGGCTTGGTCAGTGAATCTCAAAGACAGTCTCGGATTTTCGCATCGTTTGCTTTTATGCTGCTCCTATGGAGGCTTTCTGTTGGATGCTCTCATCGTTGTTGACGTCTGTTATTTATATGGTGAACCCAGAATTTTTTCCGGGTGCTATCATTTTGTTCGACCTTATGTTGGCAGTATAGCGGCCTTCTAATGCATCTTGCTAATGGGAGGACAACTAAAGATAATGTTGGATTAGTTTCAAGAGGATGGTGCAAATGTTTATTTTCTTGGTTGGGCAAATGATCAGAATGCCAGTGTTAGATAGGTAAGTACTCAATGAATGCTGTTGGAAACTTGGACTTGACTTGTAGACAATTAATTATCTGTGGATAGAGTCACCTCAAGAATGAATTCTGAGTAAATGAAATGCAGGAGAGTGAGTTAGATCATATTCAAGGTTACTAAGATTTGCATCCTGCTGAGGACGGTGGATTAGGTTTTATGATGGTGAAATTCACCACTAGGATCATGAGATTCTATGAGTGAAAAGATGACAATAAATGTGGATAGATGTTTCATATTGAAGAAATTAAGGTTTAGTTGGATTAGAGCTCCAAAGTTAGTAATAAAACATCTATGGACGTGTCAGGCATTAGATCCTTGAAGTACGGAAAAGTGTGTTATGAAACGTACGTGGAAAGATGCAATGGTATTGATAGAGAATGCTTTTTGTTAGAGCAGAACTGCAAACCTAAAATATCTATCTCAGAGATAAAATTAGCTTTGGGCTTTACTATAAGTTTCTATCATCTAAATGCTTAAATGTATGAAGACAGACTCTCATGAGAGGCTAAGAACTTGAGAGGGTATCGACTTCTAGAGAATATAATGAACCTGCATATAATGACCAACTTTTATTACTACATTCTTTTTAAGTGTTTGGACTACAATGGATATTCAATACAGTGGCAGAGGTGAGAAATTTGTTACTATTACAAAATTTCTTTGCTGTAAGAGATGGATTGAGAACTATAGAATGCTTTAGACTGCTCCTCTTAAGGATTCTGATTGTCTCATGAATGTTGTTAAGTTGCTTTAAAGCTTAGTGGGGAATCGGATTGACCTTGTCCTTACAACATGACTTACCAATTTTCCAAAAAGAAGCTTGTTTACTGAAGGATGCATTTTTCCCCCATTTGCTCATATTCAGTGAACTGATTATTTATAGTCCCTTTTGGGAATTACTGCAACATACTAAGTTGATAATGATAATCACTTCCTATTTTTTTCTGTTGGGCTTTCAATCTCGGCATCTTAAGTTTTTATGAGTATTGAATTGCTGGATGAGGAAGGTGCTAGCAATCCTAAGATTCTGTGGACGAGGATCATATATCCTGTCAAAGTTCTAACATGTGAATGGAAGAAAAGGAAACATGGATCTTTTTCTTAATTCATAGATCCAGACTGGGATTTTGGCAACTGCAATTGCGTTAACTCAACATATGGTGTCCTCGTGTTTTCACTCTCCTTTCTAGTGTTCAACAAGTTACCTTCTTTGGTTATCTTGAGGGCACTTCAATTAGTTATTATTTGGTGTTCTACTAATTTTACTGTAAACTACTTTATAGAGAAAACAATTTTCTCATAGTTCAGTGATCCTATGTTTTTTAAATGATATCTCTTCTTTTAAAAAATTTGGTTCTTATTTTATTTTAAACTCTGATACTTTCATTGCCAGCTCGGCCTATTAAGAGTGCCATGCGGAAGCCGCCCATCTGATACTCACTGGCTGAGTAATTCTCCAGGTAATTTCTGGAACTATAAAAGTTTTATCTGTATGATGCGTAGGCACATCTGATCAAAGGATCTTTGCAATGATCCAAGCAGCTGGATTCTGATAATTAGCTACTTTAGTTTTCAACTTCAAACTTCAAAAATTTTGGCTATTCCCATTGTACTATATATTATTTCTGTCACGATCTTGCTGGTCATCATCAATTATCTATTAATACTGGATTAAATGATGGTTTTGATTTCTTCCTCTATCCTTTTTTAAGCTGTCAAGGCTCATGGTTTCTTCGATAGAGCAGTCATCTCGAATAGAAAGTTCCAAAATGGGAAAAATACTTTCTGCGCTACTTCAGTGGGGCATGCACAAGACAGCGAGGTTGATTCAGATGCTTTAGAGGAGACAAATCTTCTCATTCCCTCTGAAGAATCCTCTTCTTCGAGCGGCTTGTATGTCCCTTTTGAGGGAACTGATGGAAAACCAGGCCTATTATCATTTTACAATCGTCCATATGGAAGGGAGGACAAACTTCTTACAGTTTACCCGCAGGGGAATCAGAACAACCTACAATGGATCCTTGGGCCAGCTGTGCTTGTGACGTCCTTTATTTTCCCTTCACTCTACCTTCGGAGAATACTATGTACTATATTTGAGGACTCTCTGCTGACAGGTAAGTGAAAGTTATGTTGACACATGTTTCGTTACCCCACATGAGAATAGCAGACATCAGTTGTTCCTTTGTTTTCTGTTCACATATTAGTTCATTTCCTTCTCACTTCAGATGTGGCTTTATGATTGCAGATTTCCTCATATTGTTCTTCACGGAAGCTCTGTTCTACTGCGGCGTCGCAATATTTCTTCTACTTATAGACCGTATGCGAAGGCCTTTGGCGTCTGCCTCTGCAGATGAAAAGAAGGGGTTGGCTCCACAATTGGTGCACCGGATCTCTTCAGTTGCTGCCCTGGTGCTTAGTCTTACAGTTCCTATGGTGACCATGGGCTTAGTATGGCCATGGACCGGCCCTGCAGCTTCTGCTGCACTTGCTCCATATCTGGTCGGTATTACTGTCCAATTTGCATTCGAGCAATACGCAAGATACTGCAAATCCCCTTCCATGCCTGTGATACCCATTTTATTTCAGGTGAGTGATACCATACCATGATGTCTCATCAGGTGATTTCATTGGAGGGTCTTTGAATTGGCCAATGCAGTGCTTTAGATTGCTCATTTGTAGATCAGTTTAAAATTAGCCTGTTTGATCAAGTAGTCTTATTGAAGGTCTGTATCTTTGTTTTTCCATTGAATAGCCAGCATGGAATTCTAAATGTTTATGAGGCCACTATTTGTGATTTCAATTGGCACTTAAAACCTATAGAGGAAAGAGAAAGGACTGAATTTTTTACCCATACGTTATTTCTTGTGGTTTAACAGGTTTATAGGTTGCACCAACTAAACCGAGCAGCACAGCTGGTGACGGCCCTGTCCTTTACTGTGAGAGGAGCTGAAGTGACTCCAAACAACCTTGCAATAAATAGCTCCTTAAGTACTCTTTTGAATGTCCTTCAGTTTCTTGGTGTCATTTGCATCTGGTCACTTTCAAGCATCCTCATGAGAATTTTTACTTCGAACCCCATCACTGCAGAATGATTGGTGAACAATTTAGTTGAAATCATGAGACAATCACTTCATTGTTGTACTTCCATGCATATACTATCTTTCAGATAGGGTGGATGTAAGGCTAGATAGGATTAACCAAGCGAATTTGTAGGCCAAAAAGGTGAATGAATAGTTGAAGTGGAGATTCTTCGCATCAGAATAGAAGGTTATTGAAGGATCCTATGGGTAGTTTAGACACTGGAGATAGAGTTGGCATCTCTCTGCTGAGACATGTGCCATAAAGAAAACAGTTCACAACCGACAATGATTGAACATTTAAAAAAAAAAGAAAAGGTACAAGAATTCTTTCTCACAGTTCATTGCATTATTTCACAAGTTTCTTATGCACTGCGGATAAACAGGCCTCCAATTCAACTGTAAGATGCCTAGCATTATCGTCTGTCACTTTCCTTTTGCTGGAGTATTCTTCTCAGGTTTCATTTTTGGCAAATTTAGAGTATTCATCTAGCCCTGTTCTTGTATCTGGAGGGTGCTAACCGGCTTTGACTGGTCTGTATTTTTTTCTCTGGATTCCAATCACGTCCCTAGCACATGCCTAGTTCTCTACAAATAAAATAACACTCTCCTTAAATTTACTATGTTGATTATTGACTTTCGCTTGAAGTGAACAGAAGTAACAAAACTTGAATAAGAAGTTGCATCGGCATGTTCAGCCATGGGAAGAATTTTGTCAGTGGCCTATGTTTAAGCATAATAGAAAAAGAAGAGCTATTAGTCTTTGTAAACACGAGAAGCATTCTCAAAAAGGTTTTATATACAATGCCATATTTTTACTTTTATCATCACTTTAGATTGTCTGCACGTTCCATTCTCTTGTTCATCATGTCATTCCAGAGGTATCCGTAAGACATCTCTCTACCTAGAATTTTGATTTTTCTTCAAACGATTGTGGGAGGACCATTATGTGGATGTATGTTTGGCCCATAAGAGCACTATGATCCTAGAGTCGAATGGCTTTTGGTCCTAGGAAACCTTAGACGAATCCCCAAACTGAAATTGCCCTCGTCCATTATCACCCAATTGCACTTTGCCCCTTTTGTTGAATTCAAACCTTGGCATGCCAACGTTGATTTACCCACTTTGCACCCCCCGAAAGGGGGGAAAATGATTGACAGCAAGAAATTTTCTCAACGTGACAAAGGTGTGATTAAACGAAAATGCCCAGGTTTTGCGCATGTTAATAAAAGTATTGACTTTTCATCCTTTTCGTCCTTAAGATGAAGTTAGCGTTTACCCTAAGATGGAGTTGGTGTTCGAGTATTGAGAATTGGGAGTCATGATGGAAATTGACCAACCAATCTTAGATCGGCACACAACCGGATAACCTTTACGTTGAGATTCTTTCTTTGTGCGATGAACTAAAAAAGTGATGTTAGGCTTTCAATGGTCAAAGAGACTTTTAAAGGACGTCTCGGTTGGGGTTCGCTACAGAAGTAGAAACAAAAAGATAAGCGAACAAAAAGTCAATACTTTATGAGCTAATCAGCTAAGCAATCTCCAACCAACCTGAAGCAGATTACTGACACAAGTCAAATGCTACTTCACATGGAGATCACATGGACTGCCTAAATGATTGGCGGTAGGCACCAATAGTTAATTTTTCTTGTGACATATAATTTTGGGCAGTTAAGTTGTCATAAGTGATCAAAAGCTGGTTGTTTGACTGATACCTTTCAAATTAAACTTGAGACAAAGAGGTAGAGAAGGAAATAAGAACAAAATGATTACAATGAAAAAAGCTCTTAGCCTCTATGCCCTCAATCCTGTCAAATTCTGCTAGAAATTTTGCTCTTAATCGGCTTATTCATAGCATTTTCCTTCTTTTCATTACCCTGTTGTTGAACATATTATATCAAATGAATCTCAACCATCGCAATCACAATTGCTGAACCTGAAAGGCGAGAATATTAGGTTCATTCTTTTTTTCAGACATGACCATCAACCAAGTGTTATTGCACTGCTTTTGTTTAATGTTACTTGTGCTCAATAATGTTACCTTCTCGTTTGGCTCTATGTTTTTTGTCTTTGCATCTGTCATCAAAACGCTAAAGTTTCATACCCAAGAAGTCCCCTCATTCTTTGTTTAATTTGTACAGTAAGTGCTTGGAGTCTCTTTTCTTTAAACGAGAAATCTAGAATAGAGGAGGAGGAGGATTTGTTAAGTCAACTCTGATGGATTCACAAGAATTTATCTGTTTCCTTAATTTGTCCGTTTCTATTGGGAAGAATATTTATGGAATTTTTCGTACGTTCTTTCATTTTATTGGTACAAGGCAAAAGAGGATTTTGAAATCTGCTGAGCATGCAAGCTGGTGTTTCTGACTTGTAAGCATGCATGAATGCTAACGCACTTGAAGAGTGAGTGGAAGTATTAAAGAAGAAAACAGAGAGAGAGAGAGAGAGAGAGAGAGACGGAGAGAGAGAGTGGAGGAGAAGGTGAATGTATCTGTAAGCATTTTGGGTGACATTCTCTTCATTGAAAAGCATAAAAAGTGAAACTTTAAGCCTTAGTGTAACAAATGGTCCTGGTGAATTCGAGCACTTTTCTGTTTCCTTGTCTGGAGATATTGCTGGGACAAAAAAGCCTGTGGGGATCTTCAATCCATATAGATTGCCTCTGCCTAAATCCTGAGAAACTAAGCAAAGTCGATGGAGTTATAGAGAGCTAGACTGAAAAAATAAGGAAGACAGTTTATCTCTGTCCAAGAACATCCAATTTTGATATGAACTTGTTTGTCGTCATCTGTTTGGCTCTATGTTGAGGCAATATTCTCTCCTTCTCTCTAATCTTGGTATAACTATATAATGCAAATGGCCAATACTGGATTTTTTTTCTCTTTTTCTCAATGTGAAAAGGTAAGTATTCACATGATCTTTGGGTCTGAACATTATTGAAGGGTGATCCTTTTGTGCTGAACCGGATTCAAGTGTGGTTGTTCTGGTCTTCTGTTCTTTTCCTGTATTTAATTGGATATTAGGTAGTTTAGGTTGTGAGAGAATATCTGATGTCCGAATTTGCAGATCACAAGATTCAAAACCGAATAAGACCAGGAAGAATAGTATGCGGACAAAAGGTGGGAATGGGAAGCACTAAAACAAAGGATAAATAATTTGTTGACCGTGATTAGAGTAAGCTTTGTACGGTTTCAATTTCTTTCACATTAGTGTCTGCAAGTAACTTGCTTGACCAAGAAACACCTAGTGGTAAGAGTGTGAAATGTCTATTTGATAATAATTTTATATGTTCTTGCAGACCAGCACAAAATGTCCATGAGTTAATGGGTTTGTACCTGTTTAATTAGGCAAATAATTGAAAGTCGCCTGATCAAATCTCTCAATTATGTGCACTGAGAGAAAAAAGAGAGAGGTGTATGGTGTTCTTTCTGAGCTATTGGATGCAAAATCTAAGTTCTTCACAGAATTTTTAAAAAAAATGGAATTTATCATCTTATCATACCATGTTCTGCCACAAGACCGATCTGATTTTCTGAAGCGTATGTATTGTATCGCTGTCAACGCAAGATCTGTTCATCTTTTCCTTATCCTCCTATATGTCATATTGATCACGGATCTTAAGTTGACATAGACTTCAATATCAAACATAGGCCTAGGGGAAGGTCCACTTCTCGGATTGTCTAGTAGGTAAAAGTGGGGTCATTCTCTCCCAACTCTTTTGGTCTTTTTGGCCATGCCCATCACAATAACTTATCCCCCACATACTGTCTCATCTCAGAAGCTGAATAGCATGCTATAATTTGCCATCATTGCCTTCAGAAAAGGAGGAGGAAGAAGGAACTCACATACCTTTTAGCCAAGTATGAAGAGGAAAAAGGCACACCGCTTTCTCAAGGATTTAAGTGGCTAACAGCTCAATAAACAACTCAGTAATAGAGCTATATAAAGTCCAAGACACATTACCTCAACCCTTCAAACTTTTTTCCATCTCTCTTCCAATTTCCCTCCGCAAATTCTCTCTTTCTTGTGTCACCCCTCATTCTGCTGTTTCTGTCTCTTGAGTTTCAACTACTTTAGGTGGTTCTTGCCTGCTAAAATTCTAAACTCTATATGGAATCAAATTTCTTGAGT
Organism: Eucalyptus guilfoylei; assembly: GCA_016097605.1. Taxonomy (NCBI): domain Eukaryota; kingdom Viridiplantae; phylum Streptophyta; class Magnoliopsida; order Myrtales; family Myrtaceae; genus Eucalyptus; species Eucalyptus guilfoylei. The sequence continues at coordinate 40,514,452 of CM027861.1, forward strand.
CTAGATTCGGAACTTGGGAATCAGCATACAACACTTAAAGTTAGGACTCCCGTTGAACTGGTCACACATCATTCCGAAATGAAAAGCAGTCAGATGATTCATCTCCTGCTGTTCTTCAGTATACTTGGTGCTGTTCTTGATGTTTCTCTAGGAGATGATCTGTCAGAAGCCTTCCAGCTTCTAAAAGTCAAGGCGCAACTAAATGATCCTTCTGGAGTTCTAAACAACTGGTCTCCAGAAGCTCATGTATGTAAATGGTATGGGGTCACATGTTCAGATGATCAATCAAAGGTGGTGGGATTGAACTTGACAAATTCTGGGCTGTCAGGTCCGATATCACCCGACTATGGTTTTCTCACTTCACTAGAGATGCTTGATTTGTCATTGAATTCCCTCACCGGCTCGATCCCTCCCGAGCTTTCAAAGCTTCAAAATTTGAAGTCGCTTCTCCTTCATTCCAACTCTCTCTCGGGTGAGATACCCGTGGAATTAGGCCTGCTGAAGAAGTTGCAAGTCCTAAGAATAGGAAACAACCTCTTAAGCGGCAAGATCACCCCAGACATCGGTAACTTGTCGGAGTTAAGAGTATTAGGTCTTGCCTATTGCCAATTCAATGGGAGTATTCCTCCGGAGATTGGAAGTCTGAAGAATCTGATGTCTCTGGACTTGGAGACGAATGGCCTCAGCGGCCGGATTCCTCAAGAGATCAGCAGCTGCAAAGCGCTCGAAATCTTTGCAGCGTCCAACAACAAGTTGGAAGGGGAAATTCCTTCTTGGGTGGGATCGCTGAAGGAACTGCAGACTCTGAACTTGGCGAACAACAGCCTCACTGGACCAATTCCAACTGAAATAGGTGGTCTCTCTAATTTGAGGTACTTAAATTTGCTTGGCAACAAACTGACTGGGGAGATCCCTCGAGAGCTCAATGGGCTGGTTCAGCTCAATACGCTCGACTTATCGGAAAATAACCTCTCCGGGTCGATTAGCCTTTCCGCTACCCAATTGAAGAACTTAAGCGCTCTGTTCTTATCCGATAATACGCTGACGGGTGGAGTACCAAACAACTTCTGCTCGAGCACCTCCAGCTTGATACAGCTCGTTCTCGCTCGTAATGAACTCTCCGGCGAATTCCCCATGGAGTTAATGAACTGTTCCTCACTCCAACAGCTGGATTTATCAGATAACAACTTTGAGGGGTCCCTACCATCGAGCCTCGACAGGCTACAGGAGCTCACCGATCTTATCCTCAACAACAATAGCTTCACCGGAGTCCTACCTCCTGAGATTGGGAACATTAGCACCATGGAGAATCTTTATCTCTCTCATAACATGTTCACGGGCAGTATTCCGGAGCAACTCGGCAAGTTAGACAAGCTGAGCATCCTCTACCTGTTTGAAAACCAGATGACCGGAAGCATTCCTAGAGAGCTGACCGATTGCACGAGCTTGACTGAAATCGATTTTTTCGGGAACCACTTTAGCGGCTCTATTCCCGCTACGATCGGGAAGCTAAAGAATCTGGTGGTGCTTCACCTGAGGCAGAATGAACTTTCAGGTCCGGTCCCACCGAGCTTGGGATACTGCAAGAAGCTTCGGCTACTGGCCTTGGCCGATAATAAACTCTCCGGATTTTTACCACCCACTTTCCAGTTTCTATCAGAACTCAGCACGCTCACGCTCTACAATAACTCCTTGGAGGGTCCACTGCCTGAATCTTTCTCCCTCCTGAAGAGCTTGAGGAAGATCAACTTTTCCCACAATCGATTCGAAGGGACGATAACTGCCCTCTGCGGATTACATCTGTTGACCGCGATTGATCTCACAAACAACAGCTTCTCAGGCTCCATCCCTTCCACACTGGGCATGTCAATGAATTTAACCCGTATCCGCCTTGCCCACAATTATCTCACTGGCAACATTCCTTCTCAGCTTGGCCAGCTCACCGAGCTCAGATTTCTCGACCTTTCTTTCAATAATTTAGATGGAAATGTGCCGTCTCAGCTATCGAATTGTGGAAAACTCGAACACCTCCTACTAAGCAACAACAATTTCACAGGCGCCATACCGTCCTGGCTCGGGGGACTAGAAGAACTTGGGGAGCTCGATCTCTCATTTAATGCATTACAAGGATCAATACCGGGCGAGCTGGGAAATTGTTCAAAGCTCCTCAAGCTTTCCCTCCATAGCAACAATCTCTCAGGGTTGATTCCACCGGAGATTGGAAATCTAATCGCTCTAAACGTCCTCGATTTGCAAAAGAACAATCTTTCGGGCACCATTCCTTCCACAATCAAGCAATGCACAAAGCTTTTTGAACTGAGACTCTCAGAGAACTTCTTGACAGGTCCGATACCGTCCGAACTAGGACGGCTAACTGAATTGCAGGTGATCCTGGATCTCAGCTGGAACTCATTCTCAGGCGAGATCCCTTCTTCGCTCGGGAATATGGTGAAGCTAGAGAGGTTGAATTTGTCTTCCAATCAGCTTCAAGGAGAAGTTCCACCTTCACTGGGAGAACTGACAAGTCTTCACATGCTGAACCTGTCAAATAATCATCTCCAGGGCCGACTCCCTCCAACTTTTTCAAAATTTTTACTCAGCTCTTTCCTAGGAAACGAGGACCTTTGCGGCCCACCGTTAGCATCATGCTCCTCACAAGCAATGGAGAAGTCACTGTCCAAAGGTGAGGTAGCAGGGATCGTGGCAGCCATCGTCTTTATCTCAGCACTGATATGCTTGGCGATGCTTTACATCATGCTCAGAATCTGGTGCAACTGGAGGAGAGTCCTGATATCGAGCTCCGAGGGAAGCGGGGCCGAGCTCAAGAGAGAAGAGATGTGGATCCATGGAAATGAAAAGAGAAGAAACAACAGCGACTACTGGAAAATGAACTCCTGGTTGGCGCCCTCACACGAAAAGCACCCATCGAGCACATGCATTTTCCATCTCAAAATGGATGCAGAAAGTCCAGGCAGAACATCGGCATGAGGAGATATTGACTATTTTTGTGTTCTTCCATGCTTTGATTGAGTTTTCAGTTGAGTTCCCAGTATTCCTTTGTTCTTTCTTTTACTCTTTCCTAGTCTTTTTCTTTTGCAAAATGAATAAGTTAAGATCGTTTTGCAAGCTCAGACCGCAGGGCTGAGAGTTCATGTTCCTCGCTGTCTTTGTATATTACTATGGTGGCAAGATTATGTCAGTTCAACGTGTATAGACTCATTGCTACTGCTAAGTTTTCGTGTTTCCTTTTTGTGAATGTATTGAAGTTAACTAATAATAATTTTTTTAAGCTTAATCTGTGCAGCTCAGAAAACTGACCTTCTTGCACGTACAGAGCCACGACTTTTCTACGATAACCCTTCTCTTCTGAATATAACTAGACGATGGTAATACACTCAGACGCCGTTCAATATGTCGGCTCAATGAACGAAGATGTCAATTGAAAAATGAAGGCTCGTTGGAAATAATGTGAAAAGGAGAGTTGAGCATGGAGTGTGCGATGGTTATATCAGAAATGATGGCTCGTCACTTTCCTAATATTCCAACGTAGGAATGCACTCTTGTCGCTGTCGACTCCACCACCATGAATCACCAACTCATGTCCGATTCAATGAATGATTCTCTGATTCTTCAGCCAACTCATCAAAAGAAGCCGGAGTTATCCAACAGGCAAGGATTTCCTCGATAGGACAGCGCACTAAGACTATGCACAGAAGCAGAAAATTCTCAAGATATATTCGGTACACAACCACTACTCAGCCAACACTCGTCCTGTGTGGTCTTGGTCGTCGACTTCATACTCATCCTAGGTTTCACAATTCTTTTGCTTTTAAGAATAAATATTAGCGCCATTCATTTTGACTTCTTTGAGTATGTCATCGACCTGAAGATTATCCATGACTCACTCTTCGTAACATAAGAAGGGGCCGACATTGAAGTTTTGAATATTGAAACTGGGGGCACCTCATTATATGACTCGAGAATCCATCAAGGGCCTCCTTTGGTCATCATCATTCATAAAGGAGGGCTTACTTGTATACACGGACCTTCCCTGCAAGGCCCATTGTCCGAGTTGAATAGCATAGCGGTTTACAATTATCATGACCACGCCGGATGCTCTCAGGGTTACATTCAATCACTTACGAACATCAATAGGAGAGGAATCGTCAGGCGTGATCGTGTCACGGTCCTGGACCAATCATCCAATTAGTAAAGGCGACGCTAGGACACATGGCCGAGGCCCTCCGACTTAAGAAAAAGGAGAATATCTTCAATTGCATGGATAACTAAGAGGCAAGGTTCCCCTAATTTATGCAGTGATCCTACGTGAGAAACCTTGCACCCGACACCCGACATCACTAGTTCGCGAAGAACGGTCCGTACAGACTCTCCATGATGCCGGGCTGCATGTTCTCGTCCTGCTTCCAATGGCGCTTCCTCTGATTTATGAACCAGTTGTTGATCTGTTTCTGGTCCAGCCCCGTCGCCTCTGCCAACGCAAGCTTGTCCGCTTCCTGTATGCATTGAGGAACACCAAGCGCAATTAGTTCACCCCCCACATCAACTAGGCCAGTATGTATGGAGTGCAGATGTTTTACAGTGGGGTATGGCCAGTTATAATGAATGCTCCACCAATCGAGCAGCAATTGCCGGGCCTCCCGTGGCAGCTTCCCTTTCTTCTTCTTCTTGGAGAACTCGTGCTTGAGAGCCCCGATGTATCCGCTGTATTTGCGCAGGAGTTTGTCCTTAAGCTCCCGGTCTTCGCTGGACCGGCTGCCCTCCAATACATCAATCTCGCCCCCACTAAGATCTTCCTCGGATGACCCGGCACAATCTTCGGTCACTAGCAACAAAACAGGAAAACGCCAGGCTCATCAAGATTAATTTCTCGAATTTGCTCATTACAAATCATAAGATACATAACAAGAATCCTGGATGATACATTAGTGCGAAACCCTCAAATACAAAGGTAAATGTCACTTTCACGTCACAATGCGTAATCTTTAAGAGATAATCAAGTGGACATACCCTCACAAAACCTAGGAGCAGCACATCCAAGAAAGCGACAAAGGCGCTACCATACAAAACATACAGCATCTCCTCCACTCGATTAGACCCGACCCACTTCGGCAACATTTTCTCTTTCAATTTTTTCAAATTTCTGTTTATTATTTTCAGGCAGGAAGGCAAGAACTGGTCCTACGCAAACAAGATTGTCCGAAAGAGTTCGACATGGACTGAGTAAATGGGCTCAGAATGGGAAAAAGGTCCCGTGCAGGCGATGGTACACAGAGCCCGATGCGATTTATGTATCAACAAGACCCACGTCTGTACCTGCTCTCTCTCTCTCTCTCTCTCTCTCTCTAGAGATAGAGAGAGAGAGAGAGAGAGTGGGTCAGAGACAGAAAGGATGGAGGAGGCGGGTGATGTCTGAGTCCGAGTCTCAGTGGGTTGCGTCCACGGGACGTACGGACGTCACCATCGAAAACCCTGGGATAGCCTTCATCTCTAACCAGAGAATTGAAACCCAACGTACATTTACCCCTCCAACCTGGTCAGATGCGAACTAAGGAAGTACTCCTCAAAATCCTTAAAAATCTGGAAACCCTGAAATTCGCAGAAGACGAGAAGACTGAAGACGTTGTCATTTCTCCCTGCTCTTTCGACAAATGTTACCAGCGCAGCGTCAAAACCGGGACCAACTTCTTCCTCACTTTGATTTGTCCCTTTCCTTTTCTTTTTTCTTTTCTTTTTTTGTGTGCTAAGTAGTAAGTACTTAGCTTGCTATTGCCTCTCCCATTTCTCCTCGACATGAAAAAACTTCTGTATTTCTCCTACATATTCTGAGTAATAATAATATGATGCAAAAATTAGAAAGAGTTGCAGGTAGATTGGTCACTTTGTGCATTTTCGCTTGAAGTGATAATGTCTGCTCCGTGAAAACAAATACTGCTTAACACGATTCCCATGCATTGACGTTCTTGACCTACAACACCATCAGTCGAAGGGTTCTACGCAACACTTTTCACCAAACAACAAGAAGCGCAGCAGGTCATGTTATCCAAAGGAGAAGAGCCATGCAGTATGACATAGCTCAACCTATAATATGCCCTTGACATCAATATGTTAGGTCACAAGCAATTCTTGCATCATCCCTTACTCACATATGACCATAAAAAAACTATGGTTCTTTCGGTTTGAAGAAAGAAAGCTCAAGGGAAGAAAAGGCACCAAAATGAGATTTATGCCCCAATTCAAGTGATCAAATGTCCACAGAACAACAAAGACTGAGGCAACACTTATGTCCAATTTTGGTTTGCAATGCACTGATAAAGCCTCCAAAATCATAGCATCGACTCATGCAGTTCTTCTATAAATAACGAAACTCGTCTACAATCACCATTGTGATGTGAAGGAAAAAAAGCTCCAAATAGAGAATATCCGAGCGCCAATGATCATGTATCTTATCATTAAGGAATTGCTCGTTGTCAGCAGCAGAAAAGGAACATCCAGCTAATACTGATTTGGAAAGGATTGATGAATCAGAGCACCAACAATAAGACTACAGCTAATCACATAAACATGTCCCAACAGAGGTATCTATGACACAAGATTAGGAAACATTTATATGACCAAGTTTGAGGAATATATCATGATATTCAATGAGATGATGGCAGGTTCACAAAGAAACTCAAACGGCTGGCCTGGAACATTGTTCAAATAAACTAATTAAACTCGAGCAGCCAAGTAAACTCTCACATATGCACAGTATCTTTACTGAGTCGGTGACTATGCCCTTAACATATTTCAAGCTGATAATCTTAAAACATATAACTGCAGAAACTGAGGGCCGCATCATTAGAAAGGCTTCTGAGGAAGCTTTATTACATAAAGATGCTAAAAATAGACTGAGGCAATGAGGTCATGCACAATCTTTCCTTAAGTGCACTAAAAAAGAAGAAGAATAAAGCATCAAGTGGGGGACAAGGTTCATCTGTCCCCAGTGGATTTCTATGGATTGAATCCTTATTCTATTAAGAATGCAGCCTCAAAAGCAGGAGATGGATGGCGAATTGATTTAATCAAAGTAAGGAGTGAAGTTAGAAAAGGAAAGACGGGCACACTAGCCGACATTATATTTTGTAGAGTATTGCTAGGAATTTTAAAATGGGGTTTATGGAAATGGTTTATTGACTTTAGTGGAAAATTTTTACCAAATGTTGAATAAGATCCATTTATTTAAACGTCATTACCTATCTATTTAGTTACTTATGATACCAATTACGAAGACCAATCTTACAATAGCAAGTATTGCCATATTTTGTTACTCTTAACACTTTTACACTTTGCCTATTAGGCAACATATTAGGGCTCCATGTGAGTTCGACAAAAAATCTCATACCATTGATGGTTGATATGATTGGCAATTGGCCACGAGTTCATGTACTATCCTTTATATTCTCAACATTCTATAAGAATTCTTAATGTTATTTCACGTGCAAGAGAACAATTCAAGATCTTCAACTCCCGACATGCAAGTACAAGCCCACCTTTAAAACGAACTTTCAAGAAGTTAATAATATTTCTATCCATGGCCGGTTGCAAGGGTCATTATCCTCAGGACCTTGAGACTTGTACTAATCCTCGTTCTAAACAAAAAAAGTTGAGAGTAAATAAAGGGCTCCAGTCTTTTAAAGCATGGATTGACCCACAAAAACTGTAATGATAGTGGCAGGGATATAAAAAGAACAGAGTGGTGATCACAACATGCAAAAGCAATGAACAGTATTCTCACACACACCCACTAGCCACTCGCCAGATTTTATCAGACAGCATCAACATTGTCTTTGTCTAAACCAATAAGGTTTCTGAGAAAAGAGATCCGTTCCGCAGTCCATGTAATGGAATTATATATACTGAGATGCACTTCATGTGTCTTTGCAGGGACTTGGAGTCCAAAAGTTGTTTTAGTGATTAGAAATAGAGTATGAAAGCCCTGGCCAGGACCAGCAGCCAGTTTCTTTCAGGCGATTTTAGTCCAATTAATTCATTGGACATTCCCAAGTTCCTTTTCAGCCTCATGAAATCACTGTAGCATTCGCTTCTATTTTTAGGAATTTTCTCATGTTAGACGGGCTTCCTCGTCCTTAAAAAAGGAAAGAGCCTGGAAAAACTAGATTGGAGTTACCAGACAAAATTTGGACAGCATGTCTTGACATTCTAGATGCTTAAAAGACTGAAAACTAAAGGAACTCAGCAACTTACAAGCAAATGCCAATCTCGAGAATTCAATCTGAACATAACACTAACATGGACAGAGAATGTAAACGCAGCTGCAATCATTTATTTCATCTGTGACAAACTACTTCACTTTTCAAAAAAATAAAAAGAAGCGTTCTAGATCGACTGGCTGTAAGATCATAATCATATGCAACAATTTACTGTCCATTATAGGCTATCAACACCAACTTCTTCAATGGCAAACAAGCTCAAGAGGCAGATTAAAAAGGAGGTTCTATTCTTTATTACACAAGTAATGTAAAACTAAATTTCACGAACTATGCTAACACATAGCAAATGTTTTCTTAAAGTCAATTTAAATTTTTTGATACTTCAAAAATACGTCTAATCTCTTCCCACTCGTGTACATAATAAAATAAAGTATATATAAAAGTAGTCTGCAAAATTGATATATAACGAGGCATATGTCATACTCAACGCAGCTAACTAAAACTACTCGCATAACCTTTTAAATCATTTTTAGCATTTTTAGCACAATATTGGTCTACTTATGAGCGGCTCAAGGCAAGCCAGTCAGTTATTTCCGACTCTAAGCTAAACCCGACTCATAAGTAAGAGAGTCAAGACACCAGCAACCATATACTCTTATTTAATGTCAAGATTGGACTTGAATGCACATTCCCCACAAGAGAGGATAAAAAAAGGCCTTTCCCTTGTTAGGGTTTCATTGGGAGGCTTTCCTTAGTCAATTTCTACAACGAGGAGAAATTTTTCTTCTTCGTGTGGTTTATAATGTATATTACCCGACAAAAAAGGCACGACATCTTCTAGGGAACAGCGCCCAGAGAGAGAGAGAGAGAGAGAGAGAGAGAGAAAGACCGTGAAGATAGTTGGTCGACGAAGACGAGCCGTGGCAAAGAGTGTTGAGCTGGTCACGCATAGTGTTCAAGAACGAGGTTGCCTCCTCGAACGGCTTTGACAGATCCGATTTGTACTTCACCAACATGCTGTAGTAAGTTCCCTACGTAATTAAGAGGAATGAGTGATGACATTCAGTTTTGAGTTGCCCATGACAAAATTAAATGAAGATTATTATGTTTCACCCTCCAGAAAATAAAACAAGAAGAAGAAGATCAAAAAGAAGGGAAAAAGACCAAAACAAAGCCAAACTGGCGCCACCAAGTCAAACGTCCATGTCCGAAAGCAAGAAAACTGAAAGAAATTGAGTGAAATCGACTAGGGTTTCGCTCAAAACAAGCAGAAACTTGAGAGAGAGAGAGAGAGAGACCATGAACTCATCAAGTTCGGGATCCGAACCGCGACAATCGGTAACTGATCCTGTGACCATAGAAATGTCGTCACTTTGTCGCCGGATTTCGTCCAGTAAACCAGCTACTTCCGGCGGAGCCCCAACCTGCGGGCGGAGCAAAGAAAAAAGAACCGGGAATCAATTCAACACACATCTATGCGCTTTCTGTAAGTGCCGCTTCGAAACTCTGATCTTCCGAAACAGTAAAAACCACTTTCTGGAAGGAGGATAAAGACTCGTAATAATCATACCTTGTGGCAATCAACATATGCCTCGAGCAGTTTAGGGTAAAGAGGGTGCGTAGCGATTTTAGCTCGGAGCGTCGTCGAAACGTCGCCGTCATCTTCTTCTCCTTCTTCTCCTTCTCCGTCTGCGACAACAACCATGCTCGACCCGGCATCGGATATGGCAGAGGAACCCGGCACCAGCTGGTGGTCCGACCCGCTCAGGCGAAAAGACGTCAAGCTTTGCGGATGAATGAAACCAAAAGGGTGATGATGATCATGATGGCTACGGTTACTTTCTTCCGGAGAAACCTGCAGGTCCTCCGGTAGATCCTCCATGGAAATGTGCAGTCCGTACATCCCCTCCATTAATATATGCGTATATCAGAGGAGCAAACAGTTCGTGCTGCTCTCGTGTCGGTTGTTCTGTATATATAGAAAATACAGCGAGAGCAAGGACGAGGTGGATGTCTGAGTGAGAGAGAGAGAGAGATAGAGATGAAAAAACAGCGAAAATAGTGTTCAATCATTCATGTCTGAGTGGACTACTATGGACTACGGATGGAGTAGGGTTTTGTTTTGTGTGAGAAACAAGAAACGGAAGAAGAAGCACAGAGAGAGAGAGAGAGTGGCATCGAGAAGCGCGATTTTAGCGTACAAAGGAGGAGAAGAGAAAGCTCGGAAAAATAAAAAAGCAGGTGCTTTCGTTTCATGGAGATTGTAAAGCTCCCGCAGGCTGTCCCTCTTCTCCTCCACGCGCCCTTATGCCGCGCGTCCGCGGGAAAATTTACCGTCGCATTCGCAATGAGGTAGTTCCACTTTTATCCCGTCGCATTCGCAATGAGGTAGTTCCACTTTTATCATGTGATCGATTGTGAAAGAGAAATGATTACTGCCGTGAGAATATCGATTTATTTTAGATTATACAAATTAAATTATAAATTATTATCGAATTCACTTCTTCAAAAATTTATAACTCACAATAAATTATTATTTTCACAATACTTCAAGAACCGTTATACTTATACTAGCAAAGTCTGAAAATAATTGTATGATGGTTATATTATAAGAATAGCAATTTATTTTGAATCATAAAAATTAAATAATAAATAATTATAAATTATTGTGATATCCACTTTTTTAAGAATTTGTGATTCATAAATAATTATTATTCTCATGGTAGCCCAAAAATTAATATGTTAACAAAATCTTTTGATAATTTCGATCATCGTCCGGATAATATTGGAATAGTAGGTAAGTTGACCAGAAAGGACTGAAAAAAAATCAAGTTGTTCAATAAAATAGCTAAATAAAATGGGGTAGAGATCCATCGTCATTGATAATATAAAGCGATCAATTCTTTTGTATCATGAAGGTTGATAAAGGTCATTCATGACCATGATAGAGGGTTGGCAATCTTTTTGTATCGACGCGGGGAGAGGGCCGGCATTCCTCTACATCAGGGAGGCCCACCATCCTTTCTTTTTCCTTTTTTATTGGCCGTGACAAGGTGTCATATTGAACGCCATGTTAGTGTTCAACTGAAAAATTGACCAAAGTGCATCGATGGCAAGTAACCACGGGTTCAATGAATTGAGCAATTAGAATCAAAATTCTGTGACAATAATTTGGTAACCTCCTGTGAAATTTATTGTGCGTTAGTGGTACTTGCCAACATGCCATTGCAAATTTGGAGCACAAAATCACAAGAAATATGTTGAAATACAATTCATACAAACGCACAAAATGGAGCTTCTTCTCATATTATTTCCTTTAGCTTTTGTTTCCATTAGATATACTGAATGGCTAATACAAAAAATTTAGGAAAACATTTCTTTTATATGCGTTTATTTCGTAGAAAATAAATAATTTGAAAATTATTTTTCTAAATTGATCACATAAGTCGCTTACCAAAAATAAATGAAAGAAAAATATTTTCATTATTTATGAAAGAGTTTAGAGATAAATTGTTGTTAAAAATGAAAATAAAAATAAAAATTTCAACTAATTATTTTAAAGGGTTAATATAACGAAAAACCTCAAATCGTACACATATGACAAATTTACCTTTCATTAATTTTCGTTGAGTTTGATGACACGTGGTAGCTAACAGTATATTAGATTAGGCTTTACTCTCCATTTGTCACAAGTATACTGATTTTGAGTTTTTCATGGTATTAATACAAGTTAACATAAATCAATAGAAGGTAAATTGTAATAGATGTATCGATTTTACTCTCCATAAGTGCACCATTTCTAATTTTTTTTGATTAAAATTTAATTTATGATCAATTTGTCATAAGTGTACTAATTTGAGATTTTTCGTAATATTAATCATATTTTAAATGATACAATAAATTATTTTCTAAAACATTTTCAATTTATTTTTCCGTAAAAGAAAATAGAGCCTAAAACTCTTTTAGAATATGTACACCCTCCGCTAACGCCATATTTAATAGAATGGGTTCCGCGACCAATTCTTCATGTTACATACATACATACATACATACATATATATAATAAATTATTTTCATAAAAAAATTCAAGTAAAAGAAAATAAATGACCTTTTATTTCTTCTACATGATTTCGCGACCACAAAAAATAAACATAATAACACGTCTTAAGACCTATTCGCTAACATTATTGGGAACAAATAATTCTGTTTTATTTTTTTCTAATAGCAAAAAAAGAACAGAAATTTGCTTTGTAAATTTTTTGTTCCTAGAAACAAAAATATGCTTTGATTCCCGAGAATCGATTTAAAATAGAATAAAAAAATAGAAAAAAGTTACTTCTTATTCCCGGAACAATTCCGAGAATCAATTCTAATTTTTTTTCCTTTTCTCTTCTCTTTTCTTCTCTTCCCTTTTATTCTTCTTCTTCCTTTTGGTTGGTCGTCGACCTCAAACACAACTGACGACTGGCCAAATGAGAGCCAGCAACCTCATCGAATCATCGCTAGCCCCTGATAGCACTAAGCCACGATGAGCCTTGTCGGCCTAAGCTTCGTTGCGGCTAGACGAGCTCGACGATAGATCTAGGTGAAATTGACCTCACCCAACCAAGGTGAGGCCAAGCCTTGCCAACCGGCGTGAGGCGGAGTCTCGAGTGGCTAGGTAAGGCTACGACAAGCTCATTGGAGCTCGCCTAGCCATTCGCTAGCCATCGCCTTGGCCGACGACCGGCCATAAAGAAGGAGGAAGAAGAAAAGAAAATGAAAAAGAAAAAAGGAAAAAAGAAATAGAAAATTAAGAAAATTAAAATTAAAACAAACAAAAAAAATTAAGAATCTTACAAATGAATTTCTATTTTGAGAATAGAAATTTTGGACAGTTACTGTAAATGTCTTCAAAAACTAAAAAATTGTTTTCAAGAACAAAATAAAAAATAATAATTTATGAGTAAAAATTGTTATCGGAAATAGAATGGTTGCTAAACACACCCTTATTCTATTCCACTTTATGTTTCATCCATTCAACCCCAATTTCTTCCTCATACTACTTTTTCGAGAGGCCCTCTTTCATGTCCTTCAGGGAAGTATGTATACTTCTAATAAAGTTCTAAAAATTATTTGAATATCATGGCATCACTTTGAATTTCACTTGACAGGTCAAACTAAATTCTCGTTGACTGTTCTTGATCATTTGGTTGAAAGCGATGGATGATCGTATTGCAGATGATGAAGGAAGATATGAATAAATATCATAATGCTGCCGTAGATTAGTTTCAAATACCTAGAAAATCATATTTTTAGTACTTACAAAAAAATTACTTAAAATCCGAACAATTCAATGAAAAGCCGATAATGTGGAGACTTATAAAATACCTTGCAAATCTCAAAAACCAATTAAAGCTTTAATTTATACAAATAGCTTTAAGTCCGAGAAATATACACATGAGTGGTCAAATTTGAATAGACAATGGTCAATTTCTAAATTAGAAATACCTCACTGTTACAAACACTTGTGCCAACATGGGTCGAGATTTTAAGAGTTTGCGCCATATCATAACTAGTGGTGACTGGATCTAGAATCTACCATATTATAAGCGGTTCCTAATGGAGCCTGAAACCTAGTTTGTTTTCTTGGAATCGGTTTTGAAACCTATCCTATTTTTCCGATCCGATTCCAAGGTTTATCTAAGAACTTGTTTTCTTTTTTTATTCATTTTTCGGTTCATTTTTTTAGCAAAATCATATGAGACTATGAGTAACAAAACGATTCAAAGTAAATTATGAACAATTAAAATCCTTATTTGCCAAAAACAACAATTTATAATATGAATACATAGTGACATACAATTATAAATGATAAAAAAATTTCAAACATATAACATAAAACATAAATTATTAAACTCGATTCCCCATTCATTCATGAAAATTTAGGAAAATAGGAAAGACTGTCAAGGAGTTCCGAGGAAAAATAAAGAACGAAGGAGTGTTGACATTAGAATATAGGAGAAAAAGAAATTAAGATTTTGACTTTGTAGCTTATAAAATCGATTCTAAAATAGGGTGGCTTAGTCCAATTCTTAGGTGGAATTTAGAACTTGTTTCCAGACCAATTCCAACGGACCAGTTCCTAGATTTGTTTTTCAAGCAATCTAGTCCGACTCTCAAGAATTGGCTTAATTGTACACCTCTGATCATAATCCATGTTTTGTGATTACCACAGGTAATAATTTCATGGGAAAATGTCACAAATGGTCAATGGGCTTTTACTTAATGTGCAATCTCGTCCCTAAGCTTTCAATTTGCTCCCTAAACTATCGATAAATGTCCGATCTAGTCCTTCCGTTTAAACCATTAAGTGATAACCGTTTTTCTTTTTTTTTTTGCCCTCGCCAGATCTGGCAAGGGCACCCCTCACTCAACGACGATGAGGGCCGCCCTCGCCTGTGTCCGACGAGGACAGCCCTCACCCGACGCCGACAAGGGCGGCCCTAGCCAACCTAGGCGAGGGCGACCCTCGCCGAACGTCGGCTTCCCTCCGCTGGCTCTGCCATAGCTAGCGGAGGGAAGAGAGAAGAAGAAGAAAAAAAAAAGATCAAAATGCCCAATTCTGTTAACTTTAACTAATGGAATGACGAAATTGATCAATTTTCAAATAATTAAAGATTAGAAATGACATTTATCAATAGTTTATGGATTAAATTGAACAAATTGAAAGCTCAAGGACGAGATTGTATATTAAGTAAAAGTCCAGTGATCATTTGTAACATTTTCCTTAATTTCACTTATGGATAACCATCTGAAAATATTTACAAGAGAGAAAAAAAATTATTGACGCACACCCTCCAAGAAACGGGAGTGCTCGAGGGGGGGTTACTCTTGACTTTGCCCTTTTCCGGGTACATATGAGGAATTGCCAGTAGAATGCAGAGCCACTGAGCTACCTCGATGGCTGCAGGTGAAATGCAACTCAAGCGACATGGACAGAAGTGCCATTCTGACCAATCGATCACTTTTCTTCTTCGTGACGAAAACATTCTCGGATTCTCGGAACCCACGACGCCCCCATTCATTGCTTCTTTAATCAAACATCCAATGCAGTTATTCTCTTCCTCCACTTCGAGATTTGTACAAATCATACCTTATTTCGTCATTATTCGTGCATTATCGGACTAGTAGTGGAGATGACCTTTTCCTCTTGAAAAAAATGAAAGAATTAAGGTTTTTAGGCCGGGATTCAACTTTCCATGGCCGCTTCGAGCCCCCGAAAGTGGCCCGTTTCCTTCCTTTAATTATAGTAAAATAAGGGTTACACGAGTAAAACGAGTCATTAATCTGAGTGCTCTTGGAGACACAAGTTTGTGGTAGTATCATTACAAGTTGACCACCATCGATCACATGCATGCAGAATTTTAATTTCTTTTGCGGCACCTCGTCCCTTTTCTTTTCTTATTCTTGGCCGGCGCGTTGTTCCCAATATTCTTCGACCGGATTGCCCGAACCCAAAAATTGTCGACTGCCTGAACGAGGTAGAGACCAACTTTGATCTCGTGGAGTTGACGAATATGAATATACAAGGAATGACGACGGGCGGATTGATTAAGAGTCACGAGATCTCTAGAATACAAAAGGGAGTCCAAGAAGAGTGTCCGTTAATTTTCTCTTTTAACCCTAATTATGAGATTAGGATAATTTGAAATTGAGGTGGAGACCATTTAATTTCAAATGTAGGTTTTGACTTCCACATCTTATGAGAAGATAGAAGCAAAAGTTTGAAAATAAAAATTATAATAGGATTGACAAAAAGAAGAAAAAGTTGGGTATTTAGTGGACCCTGATTGCCCAATAACACGCACTAAGATTCTGCCAAGAATCATTGCCTAGAGCTGGAATATATACATCTAGCTCGCTTTCTTGTCTTCCTGAAACTTCTTATGGTGACTATCTTTGTCTGGAGCCTCATGCCCTTCGTTTTGATGATAAGACTAGGTTCATTCTTTAAAATCATCTATCAGTTGCATGGGCGTGACCCGTGTGGCCTAAAGCAACCCTGCAATCAGATGATTCTAAAGGGAATAGACAAAGAAAACACCGGGTTAGATGTCTGAAAGTGGACCCGCAGGACCGAACTTAGGCGGTGGGGCCAAATACATAGCAACTTTTTTGTTCTGCTGGTGGATTTTGGGGGGGCAAAGAATATCTTTTTAAAGTGAAAGTCTGCTTTCTTTGTTTTAGTATAATCGGGATTACTTAAAATGATGAGTTCGGAAAATAATATAAAAATGAGCTGAATGATGAAAATGTTTAGGAGGATCTGGACGGACGGCCGAATCGAAGTCCAGGAACGTGATCCGAATCCAATCAGAAACTCTCCCGGTTTCGTTTTGATAAAGACATTCTTGAAATTCGCTTGCTTTACATGGGATGTATAGAGTTGACATATGGTCTCTCTCTCTCTCTCTAATTGTTCTAGCGTAATGCTTGAAAAATTAGTATTTGTCGATATTCTGTGAGGAGAGGATGGATGTGATGCTAGTCCCTAATTAATGTTACATGAAATTTGGCCTCACCTAAGGAGCCAACTCCTCACTTTCAGCTCTTATATCTCTATTAGACTCGTCAAACGGATGAGTTGGGTCGAGTCGAAAATGATCCAACCCAAATTGACATACTTTTATGCAATATAATTTTAATTATCTATATCTAACTCAAATTGAGCTCTAATTTTTAGTAATTTTTTTTCTTTAGATTGTTGCCTCAGAAAATGAGTGACTCCATGGATTATCTCGCCGAGTCAGTATGGGAGCTCAGGTCAAGCCAAATCGTGGACTTTGCATGGCACATGAGCAACATGGAGACTCAATTTGTCGCGCAAATAGAAAAGAACACCTGCGTGGACAGGTTGGGGGGTCAGGTTATGAATGGGGCATGAGAGGGGGGGGGGGTGGATTGAGGCAAAGGATGGTGGATTTTACTCAGGTGATGAGCAATGCCCTTACTCTTGTCTACATGTTCGCCTCTAGGCATCGGCTTGCCATGTTGACCGGAGTACAATTATTAAATTTTCATTTGTACCTCTCTCTCTCTCTCTCTCTCTCTCTCACAGACACTCACATACACAGAGCGAGAACAGATGGTGGACTTCCGATGGTAAAGTGTTTCCTACAGCATACATTGAGGAGCATATATTCATATTCATCTCGACCCAACTGAGCTTGGACTCGAACACTAAAATATATAATGTAGATGTTGCTTGCCCTTTCATTTTTCATTCGATCAGTTGACATCTAAAATCATCTTGGTGCATTACACAAGAATCATATTCTTATTTCGTCTGAAAAATTGAGTATTTAAGTATTTGACTTTTAAGGAATGTTTAAATATTTAACTTTAAGGAATCAGCCCTAGTAAATCCTCTAAAAAGTTCAAGGTGTCTGCTTCAATTTTCATGTGAGATATAATAACATGTTAGGTTAGATTTAGAAAAAAGTAATTCCTCTTAACTGATTCCTTAATTTTTTTTTTTTTTTTTTTTTTTTGGAGGGGGGGGTTAGAACTGATTCCTTAAAGTTAAATACTTAAAAATTGCTACATGCATCAGTAGCACTGAATCTTCAAAATGTAGACACGCATTCCAAAATTAAACTCGCAAAGACTCTTGATTGAGAAACAGGGCAACCGACCACTTCTTTTTCTACTTAGCCAGGGCCATATTATTTATGTAATATAATATAATATAATATAATATAATGTTTTTGCATCTGAGAAATGTACATAAATCAGATCATTAAGCCTTCGTGGTCTTCTTCCTTTGTTACCGTCTCATGGGGCCCACTTTAGTTTCACTCCTTCTACCGAAATGGGAGAAAACGGGACTATGTCGGACCCACTTTTGCTCCTGGCATTGTAAGACATGAAGGTAGCTGCATGCAATAGATAACTGGAAACCCATGCACAGTTTCTGACCATCCCGGCCGGCGACCGCTGATGTATATGATCATAAATGCCGGAACTACTCACATTGCTAGTGCAACACACATGGGCTGACTGGCAGGACACCATTAGAATCGCTTGTCTCCATCCCACGTTAAATTTATTCATCGGGTTTCTAGCTGCATCTTGCCCGACCGATACAAGCTAGTGCATTTCTTGGAGCCGACACTTAGTTAGGGATGGATTTGATCATGGACCTGGCGGCTCGATGGACTCGCTTAGGCCCATTCGAGCCAACATGGCTCGAGGTACGAAACGGGCGGGCCAGGCAAGCAATTTCCTTTGCAGAACCAGCCCTATCATTGTACGAAGGCCTAGACAGGGACCATGGTCCTAGAATCTGGCTATTCGCCCATTAAAAAGATTGATAGTTCCTGCAAATGATAACATCAATTATGAATCCTATGTTTCACAGGACACGTTCGGAACATTCGCCCGCGATAATTATGTAGCAAGGAATACATGCTAACCTACTGAAGGGGATGCACTAGATGGCGTTTGCTTTTATTGGACCATTAAGGAAACCGACATTGCCATAATTCAGCTTCATGCATGTAATTAATTGCGCATGCGAAGGAATTGATCGCACACTATTGGATTTGTACAATTATCAACAAGCCAAGTTAATCATATGTTACTGTTTAGTGAATATAGGTGTATAAATCATCTCTCTAGAATAAAATATATTTCAACTAATTGTGGGCAAAAATCTACTAGTTAGATACAAATGAAATTACCGAAAAAATCATCAACCTATTGTGTGAACGTGAATTCATTTTAATATGGGTTAAGAAATGAGTCTATGACCCATCATAACGGGTCTAGTCATAACTACTCACGTGCTAGCGTAACAGGCGCGGCTAACTGGTAAGAATTCACTCAGTGGATTTCTGTTTGCATCTTGCCTGATCAATACAAGGTGGTAAATTTCGTGAGTTCACGCTCAAGTAGCCATGAACTGGAACATGGACTTGGTGACTCGATGGACTCACTTGGGCCCGTTCGAGCCGACAAGGCTCGAAGTACAAACCGGGCAGGCTGGGGAAGCAATTTTATCTTTCAGAATCGGGCCCTCCCAAGCCCTGTCATTGTACGAAGGTCTAGACAGGAACTGCATGGTGGTTGAGAAATGCACTTCACCGTCCTAGAAAAAAAAAATCTAGTCTTTTCATTCTTGTTATCAGTGAAGTTGTCTCTTTCTTTTTGTTTCTTTGTGCTTTTTGAGAGTCATCCGAAGAGATGATGCGTGTGAGGTCTAGCTTCGAAGATGGAAGTATAGAGTCCTTTCGTATTAAAACCACTTATTCCATTCAAGCTACCCAGATGGGATTACCTTTCAAGGACCGCCACACGACCAGCAACTAGGCATCGACAATCATGTCCTTATCATCCTCTCTCTCTCTGTTTCTTTCTTCTGGACCACGAGAGGAGAGGGAGACAACTCGAGAGTTCATTTAAGTCCCTCCTGCTCTATTCAATTCACCCATCAAACAAAAAATTGATGGTTTCTGTATATGCTGACATCAATATTGAATCCTATGTTTCCCAGGATACATTCAAATCATCTATCATCAAAAGATGCACCAGATGTATTTGCTTTTATCGGACAATTTGAGGAAGCCGATCAACTTCGACTAATTGCACGCAAAAAAGAATGGTCTGTGCACTCGTGGATTTGTGCTGTTATCGACGAACCATGTTAAATCATATGCAGTTGGTCAGTGACAAGAGAGATGCATCAAAACTGTCCCTTCAGGACAAAGAAAACTACTTTTACCAATTGTGGGCCGAAATCTATTAGCTGGATCCCAACTCATTGATGCAGCTTGAATTGGAGCCAACGCATTTGGGGAGTCATTGGGATTTGATTTGGAGAAACATTGGTCTGTGTTCTGTCTTCCAGGAAGCTGTCTATGCACGTGCCGATTCTGCTACTGCTGCTTTCCTCTCATTGGTGGGTCTATTACAGTAAGAAACATTTTTGAAAAATGTACTGTATATGAATCTTAAGAAGTTAAGGCTTTCAGGTTTACTTGGATGGAGTAAAAACCTGTCTAGCAAAGACACTCGGTTTTGGACAAGATCATTGGTACAGCATTCAAAATTACTCTCATGTCGTGAAAAAAACAGCAAGACTAGAGTCGAGACTACCTCTTATATAATCGAACACAAAATTCTTGCCCAAATAACGGTAATTGTGGGAATTGTCTTGACTTCGTCTAAATTTTCCTATCAATCCATATAAACGAGAGTGCGGATGGAGGAGCTCGACAATCGAAACACTGTTTAGAGATATACCAAACTATATGAATCTCATTCTTGGTATCAATAATCTCCACATTAAAAGATGGAATTAAGTCCCATGGTAAGTTGCTGCTCTTTCCACCTCCAAGTACACCTGGGCAATGGGCGAGCCCCAATGAACCGGTTCAAGTATTTGGAGCCTAAATATTCTTATTTAGACCCGCACATTATTTGCACAAGCACATACGTTATCTTCTAAAAAAGACTTAAACCTCGAGATAAGGGTTAAAGGCAAAAACCATTTGTCAAATCAATCAAAATTTGTGCTTTGAACTTGGCAGTGATCATCCCAACAAGCCACATGACTCGTGATCACGTCTTACTTTTCAAAAAGAAAAATGCAAATGAGGAACTCTCTAGTATCATGTTGGATCACTAATGTTGATATTGAAAAAAGGGTCAGGGGTAGCTTAGGAAGTGGGAGCCAGCAAGGTGAATTTAAATGCAAGGGTAATAAGTGCCAACGAAAAAATAGTATAGGGCGATAACTGCGCAGCTATATTGGATGCTGCATTGCATCTTAGTAATGTCTGAACCAGGGTCCCAACTAACCTGTTACAGAGAGATTTGTCCAATGCATGAGCTTCTCTTATGAAATGATGATGAATTGTGACGGTGGATCACGTCATGGGCTATGCTTCGTCTGTCTTACTATTCTGCATTGAATTCAAACGTCTCTCTCTCTCTCTCTCTCTCTCTCTCTCTCATTTATCGACACGAAGTTACCTGTCTGGAATTGTCGGTCTCACGTGCACTATCCTAAAACTGAAATCTTGCATCAGCCATTAAGCCCCATCTCATTAAGAACACCATCTTACTCTCCCTCACTTCCAGCCCGCGTCCGCAAGCTACATTTTTATCATCCCCTACTGAAAATTTCATCAGACAAAACATGAAAATGTCTCCTTTTTCCATTTAGAGTTCTGATCCCTGTTAACGTTGGAGATGACGTTCTTGGCTCTTGAGGTTCAGTGGGTGATGGGTTTGCTTTTCTGGGTTCTTCTGCTTTTGTGTTGGGAAACAAGTTGTGATGGCTCTGGGCTTTCTGTGAGACTCACTGCGTTTCCTAGTGCATTTTCGCATAGAAATGCGACTGCATTTTCTTTCCAACCTCTGGTGAATGGCAATGTTGAAGCTTGCTCTGACTGTAGCTTCAGTTGCAAGGTTTGTCTCGGCTCTTGTTCTACCATGATTTTCACCTTTGCTTTTGTGCTGGTGACGATTCTTCTCTCTCGGTTTGTGTTCTCCTGCGAGGAACAAAATAGGAAGTGGGAAATATTTACATTTTTAATAGTGTTCCTCACTTTGTTTTTTCCCCTCCTTTTCCCCTTGCTTCATAGTTCTATGCTAAATCACAGTTAACTTTTTTCCATTTTCTGATGGGCAACTACTTCGGAGAAACCACCTCATTATATGATTCAGCAGCAAATTTTGTTTTTGTTACACGAGTCATGTCAAATTACGAGTGTTTTTCTTCATGCTACTCGATTTAACAACTGTTTGGTTTCTCTGTATGCAAAACTGTTGCAGCTGGATAGTGGTGCCTTCTCGGACTGTCGAGGCAGGAAAGTTTCATATGGTGGCTTACTAGATGGAAATCATTCATTTGAGGTGTGCGCAAAGGGATCCCAAGGAATTGGCTGTGCTTCCTATAACTGGACAATTGGTCAAGAATCGATCCCTTTTATCTTTTTCGGATTGTTTAATCTTTCTATAACATAGGATAACCAAAAAATGCATTCAAGTTTTAGATTGATTTCTTGTTCCAACTAGTTTTCTTAGGAAGAATATCATAGTTACAAAAAACTGCAGGAGATGATTTGTAAAGTATGAGTATTTTAGATAAACCTTATTGCGTGCCCAATCAACAAGGACAAGGTAATGGCTCGTGAATTTACCTTCTTGTTTTCCATGAGTATCCTTAAATTAGTAAAATCTGCTTCTTCACTGCAAACAGAGAAATTGAAACTTTTGCTGCTAGAACTATTAATTTTCTTGGTCCTTACTCGGAAAAACATACTCTGGGCACCTAGGTTTTTTCATCTGAAATTATGTTGAGGTGCTCAGGGCAATGGCCAATACTAATAGAAGCACTATCCAGCAGGAAAGTTTATGTTGAGGTGCATCTATTTGTAGGGACTTGGTAAGCAGTTGTCATAGCTAGACCCACGATGAAGTAGGTGTAGGTGGTCAACATTTGGCAATGCTGAATTACTGAACTTGTTGTCATGATGGCAGTAGCTGGCACTTAGGTTAGGTACTAGACTGATGGTTAATCTTGTTTTTTTTTTTTTTGGTGAAAAATTAATCTTGTTATTCGACTGTACTAATTATGTTGTGTGGGAAATAATAGGATTTTGAAACTTAGAAAAAATGCAAGATCACAATTGAGTATACCCTTGCTCAGAGTGTAGATTTTGCTTTATAACAAGCTTCAGATAGCAAAAAGAGAGACCCCGCAACTTACCCATTTGATTGTTCCATTTCTGCAGATACAATTCCGCCAACAGCATACATAACATCTCCAGCATCTTTGACGAGTGCCCTTAATATCTCTGTGACTATATTATTTAGTGAGCCATGTATTGGTGGAGGAGGTTTTGGATGCTCTTCTGTGGATGCCTGCAACGTGAGTAGGTGGCTATCTTTAACATTTTAAGATTCAATAGTCCTCTCTTATCATGTTTAATGCGGAATTCTACATCCCTCTGGAAACCACTTACCTTGTAATATCTCATGTTCACAAATGCAGCTCTAGTAAAAAATGGATGTAATAATTTATGAGGTAGATCATGGTGTGCTGGAGAAGATAATGAATGACTATCAGGGCAAGGAGCTGCAGTTTTTTTAAACATGTTCTAAAGTTAAATCTTGGACTCGAAATCTTAAGACAACGAGCCAATGGCAACATGAACTTAAAAAGATATACCTTTTATTGACTGAATAAGACTTTCTGATCTCTCAAGCAAATCAGTTCAAATTGCCCAGTGAGCTTGTATTACTGGCAAATTCATCATCAGTTGATGTAACTGCTTCTATTAGTGGTTTTTGCTGTATGTTTGGATAATCCGATGTACTCACTGAAATAAGTACTTGATATCTCTTTGCAGCTACTGGTCTATGGTGCTGGTCAAGTCATTCCATCTACACTTAACATTTTGCAGCCAAAACTCGAATACACACTTTTAGTAAGTTTGAATTCTACTGTCCAGTATGGACGAGTGATCCTGGTTATGGATAAGGACTTCTGCACTGATAATGCTGGAAATGCATTCACGAGGACGACTAATTCAATATTTTACGTGCATTTTGGTGAGTCTACGTTTCAGCGGTACTTCCACCCAACCTTTTATTAAGTACCATCCTCAAATGGGCTTCTCTTAGATTTACAAGCATTTGTAATAGTTATAAAGTTAGGATGCTAAAACCACCATTTTTTCTTACTGCAGATTTTCTTACGTGTGACTGGTATGGCATTTTCATTACTATGGTAATTAGGATAATTGTGTCTCTGATTTTGGACATCTTCCTACGCTGATGATTGAGCAGACACATAGAAGTTAGTTGCACTTGATAATAGAGGTCTTAGTTACACTTGGACAGGGGGAATTCATTTCAGTTCATTTGCTACACTTCAGAAATATTTCTTCTGAGAAATTGACCTGCACAAAGTGAATACGATTTATTCTTAGTTCAAATGTGAATGCGATCTGATTTTGCCCCTCCTTGTGGTGCATTTATAGACAGAAGGAATGTATCCATTGACTTGAGGACTCGCATTCCTGAGAAGATGCTTCAAGTCAATAATCAAATCAGAACAGTGCAAGCTACAAATGACCAAAACAACTTAAGGGTGTACCTCTATTTCTCGGAACCAGTCATGAATTCATCGGCAGAAATCCTAGAATCACTCAACATAAGTCAGGGCACCCTTCTCCCGACCAATGGGAAAACACTCGGAAATCGGAAATTTGGTTTCATGGTCAGTTATATCGTTTGCTTTTAATGTTTTGCTGCTGCACACATGTTCCGGAACTTACACATATGGCGTGTCACAATTTTCTTTATTTACCTAAGCTAAATTTTCTAATTTTCAGGTAGCCAATACATCTGGAGTTGCTGTAATCACCATAAGCCTCGAGTCCGAGTCAATAATTAGCAGATCAGGGACTGCCGTTTCTCCTATTGCACCAGTTACTTTCCTTTATGGTACGTCTAAATTCTTAAAGTCTCAACTGTTTATAATTATTTTTAGTGTGAATTATCTATCCTTACATGGTTGCAAGTGTCTCTCAGACTCTCAGAGGCCAACTGTCAGGTTGAGCACAACCTCTACTTCTAGGACAAGAGAGCACAATATCCCTATATCAATAAAGTTTGCTAAACCAGTATTTGGCTTCAATTCATCCAATATAGCAATATCAGGAGGTCATTTGCAGAGGTAAGTTCTGTTTTGCCATCCCAGCATTGTGCGCACATAAATTGTAATTAATCCATGCACAAGTACACACTATTCATAACTAAGAATATGGTCATGCTGGCAAAGATCCGCATTTAAATTGATGCATTGTTGTTGTAAGATTTCACTTCTACAGCAGTTAATATACAAGATATATGACATATTGAATTTGTTCCTATCAATATGCTCTCCAGCTTTTATGAAATGAGCAGAAGCAAATACTCCATTGAGATTAAAGCAGAAGATGATGTAGTATCTGTGAGTATTCCTGAAAATGCAACTGGGGATGTTGCTGGAAACAAAAACTTACCTTCCAATATTCTTCAAGTGAGACATTGTAAGGAATTGCTCATGCCTTTATAAGCTCAGTTAGGCGTTATTTAAGTTGTTGAGAGCATTTCTGTGTTTGCTTGATTGCTCTAAGTTGTGGGCTAAATTTTACAGATTCCATGCCCGTAGTGTCTTCTGTTGCTTCTGTCACTGCAACTGCTGCTTTTTGTATCACATCTTTGGCTGCCGGACTGCTCTCTGTTTCCACAGCAAGCCTTCTTGCTACTGGTGCTTTCCCGAAGACATCTACCACTTTGATATCCAGTCCTTCAAGGAATCTTTTTGTATGTTATAAATCTCCCAATGATGCAGTCTTTGCAATGCCATGCGTCTTGCTTAAATTACTATAGTCATGGAGTAATTTTTATTTAACCACGGTTCTCTGCATCATTCTTTTTGTTGGCCAGACACTATTCTCTGTATTGTTTACACGAGTGTTTTCTGACTTTTTTGTCTTTCATCAGAGAAAAAAGATTCTGTAATAGGGAACTTGTTACGAGAAATCTGAACAACAAATACCAACCCCACAACTTAGACTTTTCCAAGTGAGAAATCTGAACAATGTCAATGTCAGAGAAAAAAGGACTTGTCATCATCTGGGGTAAAAATGCTGTTTAAACACCACATAGCACTTCATATATATTGACATGAATAAGGGCATTCTCCAAGGCATATTGTTTTCTACAACTGTTGCCTTTGAACGCTTGGAATTTCATATGTTGGAGAACACTGTTTTATTGCTCTTTTGCATCGGCGAAACAGTAAGATGCCATAGAAAAGCGGACAACTTGACAATACAAAAAGTGCACTTTAGTAGAGAGGGGGATCGTTTCAGGTCCTGTTTTTTCTGTTAATTTCCTATTAGCGGAATTCATATATGACTGCTGACGTTGCTGCAAGAGACTAATAAAAAATTTTATGGTTCCATGCAGAGAATCGCATGTCACATCCAGGTATTTGCACTATCTAGATGGTTGGCAGTTATATTGCCAGTCGAGTATTTTGAACTTGCAAGGGACCTGCAGTGGAGTATTCCTTACTTCAGTCTCCCTTGGGAAGTCGGCCACATCCATCCTGTCATGGTGGGCTCAAGTCCTCCTGCGAATTCAACATCCTACTTTAGCAAAGTTCTTGACTTGGAAATAGTCAGAACACCTAAAGAAGAGAAGCTGGAACGTGCTGCTGCAGTTTACGGATTGCCGCTTTCTCCAATGGAGTACAAATCCCTTTTCGAGGTTAGGGAAATTTCTGGTCTATAGTACTATTCTCCAGAGTTGTATCTCCATCATCGGCTCTGTTAACCATAATAATCATGGATCGTAAATTAATTGCAGATGGAAAATAGTAAACCAGAAGCTGAATTCATTTTGGATCCTCAACATATAAGTGGGTAAGCCTCTCAGTGTTTTCTATGAGATATGAATTGCTAGATAAATTAATCCGAGGAGCTGCAGAAATGAATTGTGGGTAGTTGTTAAAGAAATCAATTCACAATGAGGAGAAAATGCTACTAATTCGTCTATAGTAGTTGCTTCCATAGGAAAAGCAGAATCATGTACCTCATTTGAACATTTTACATCAAGTTACTGTATCTGCTGCACACGCTATCTTGCTAGTACAAGATGAATTCAGGCCACTAATTTGTTGATTACAGATTTGCCTTTGAAAGCTCTAAATCCTATTTGATATTTGGGGTAATTTTAAAATGAAGTTCGATATAATTCTGACTGCCTGCTAATTTTTGTTGATGAAGACAATTTGGTCTTTTGTAGGTGGAGGGATTTCAGTAGAAATATGTTCTGGCTGGCAGTAATCGGTGGCAGTTTGATATTATTGCAAGCTTTGCTTCTATTGATTCTTAAGCTCAAGAAAAAAACAACTGAAAAGCAAAACTGTTATGGAGCTCTCATATTCCCCAGATTGGAGATGTTTCTTTTAGTTCTTGCTTTACCTTGTATATGTCAGGCCTCTTCTGCTCTGATCCAAGGTATGTGACACGCTCTTCTATCCAGATAATGACCAGAATATTTTTTCTAAAGTAACGAAATAGCTGTTCATCTTGCCTCTTTAGCTTCACCGGCTTATTGTTTATTCTCTATGGTAGGTGGAACTCCATCAGGGGTTGTAGTTGGCATTCTGCTGCTGGGTTTCGTGTCTTTTAAACTTCTATCCTTGTTCGTATTCCTCTCAATTGGTATTACATTTGGGAAACTGCTTCAATACAAGGAAGTCCATCAAGTAGGCCGACGATTTCACTGGTATCAGGAGCTTATTAGAGTGACCCTGGGTCCAGGTAAAAGAGGCCAATGGACGTGGAAAAAACAGTCAAACTCCATTTACCTGACAAAATTTGGCCCGCTTTTTGAGGACCTGAGAGGTCCCCCAAAATACATGCTCTCGCAGATATCTGGAGGCCACCCAAGGAAAGGTGACCGCATAATTGCATCAGATGATGAAACGGAAGATGCCGAAGCGCCCTTCATACAAAAGATATTTGGAATCCTCAGGATATTCTATACATTGCTCGAGTGTATCAAAAGAGTTGCTCTAGGAATCTTGGCCGGCACTTATATGAATGACTGGTCTTCTAGAACCCCCGTGATCACCCTCTTGTGTCTGACCTCTTTCCAGCTCTTCTTCCTTGTGCTGAAGAAGCCTTTCATAAAGAAGAATGTTCAACTGGTTGAGATCTTATCAGTTTCAACCGAACTAGGCATATTCGCATCATGCGCAGTTCTCTTGAGAAAGGAAATATCGGAGCAGGACGAAACTTGTGTGGGGATTTTCATGGTTGCGCTGTTTTTGATTGGATTTGTGGCTCAAATGGTCAATGAGTGGTATGCACTGTATAAACAAACCAAGCGGCTTGACCCTGATGATAAATCCTTCTTGTTGGGTTTGAAAGTAGCTTTACTTGGAATCCTAATTATTTGTGTCCCTAGGAAATGGCGTCAAGGCCTAGAAAGCAAGTTCCCCAGGACACAACCAAGTGGCGGAGAAACTGGAGACACAGGATCATCTGCCGATAGGGATAGGACCTCCGGAAGCCGGGGTTCAGGTACAACAGATAAACCATGGCTAAGGCAACTGAGGGAAATGGCCAAGGCAAGCTTTAGTAGAGAAGGAAGTAGTGCAGTGCCAACTGACCCATCGAGCAGTCGTCCAAAATGGAGTGGTTTCTGGGGGACAAAAAAGAGCGGGGGCACATCTGGGAGTTCGTCTGCGGACTTCAACTCAAAGCCGACAGGTTTGTACAAAGAGTTGGAAGCCATTTTTGCATCTAAGTAGACAACAACCGATGAAAAAGCTTGACACTTGAAAAGATCATCATGATCAGTTCATTTATCCTCCAGCAGTTGCTTGGAGCTGAAGCTATCTGCTACACGGTTAACTTTGTGTGACCTTCAAGTTGGTGGATTAGGGTGGGTGGGGTTGTGAGCCCTATTTGGGTATCACAGGAATAAATTATGAAAATTAGTGATTAATCATGGATTAGATAATTGGGCTTATTTTATTGTGATTAATCATGGATTAGATAATTGGGCTTATTTTATTGCAGTATTATGTAAAGTGATTTAGGGCTATGCAACCGCTAACTACTCGAGTAATTCCGCATTAATGTGAAAACCAAGACTTGCCATGCTCAACCCAAGTTGTGTGGCATCCGATATGTGGAACACAAATAAATCAGGGAACTCAGTTTCTTGGACAACAAATGATTGGATTTCTCTGGATTGAGTACAATATCTTGATAGATCTATTTTTACACGTAACGCTCCGAATCTGTATTTAAAATTTATGAGATGATCAGTCATCTTTTCATTAAAAAAGGACGAAGCCTTTAACCAATATAAATCATTTCACGATGTTGTATTAACCAGATTAAAACCATGCATTGATGAAAATAATCATAAAATCCAAAAATATCTTAACCGTACCAAACCAGGAGTTCTTTAAGCTCAGTCTAGTAATAATTGGAGACCAGAGGAAAGAACCAGCCCAAGAGTTCCACCGAGTGCAAGATTTTATGTATTCACATGGCGTGGCGTGATCGGTTGATCACGCTAGCGTTTGCTCGACTTTCCTTTTCCGTTTGTGCGCTTAACGTGATGTAACGTTGACACCAGGGCAGGTCCATGCAAATTGCCATGTTTTAACAAGGGACACCTGGTCGTTTTGCTTTTGGCTTCATTATCTCTCTCGGTCTGTCTCTTTCTCGTGAATGTCGTCGCCTCATCGATCTTATCAAATTGTGCATCGTGCTAAATCCATAAAAGCCAGGGTTGGCATCGATAGACAGAGAGACACAGATGGCGTTGAACAAGGCTAAGGAGATCGTGAATTCCACCCCGGTGGTCGTCTTTAGGTAGAAATTTTCCTTCTCTTTTCCTCTTGCAAACGCAAGATGTGTTTGTTCTACCCATGTTTTCTTGATCCAACTACTTATTTTGTTTATTCATCTTTTGGGTGCAGCAAAACATACTGTGGCTACTGCAACAGGGTGAAGCAGCTGTTCACGCAGCTTGGTGCTGCGTACAAAGTCCTCGAACTCGATGAGGAGAGTACGTTTTTCTCTTTCCTAGTCACGTCGGCTGTCGGTAGAGAGAGAGAGAGAGAGAGAGAGTTTGTATTCATATGGTCTTTTGCTTATTTCCCTGAAGAGTTCTTGATATAAATATTGAGGTTTTGAGAAACATTTCGACGCTTGGGCCGTCGCAGGAGACGGGTCTGAGATTCAGATGGCTCTAGCAGAGTGGACGGGGCAAAGGACCGTCCCTAACGTTTTCATCGGCGGCAAACACATCGGCGGCTGCGACAGTTAAGTCTCTTCCTCCTTTCTTTGATCTTAAACGCTCTTGAACATACCCAGATCGGTTCAGTGAATGCATTACAGACAACCATATTACTTAAATATGTCTCGTGGCATCAAGTCTATTGATCAGGATTTGTGTTTTTCTTCTTTGCTTTCACTTGAAATTGCTGCAGAGGTTCTTGAGATGCACCGAGCGGGAACACTGACGCCCCTGCTTGTGGATGCTGGAGCAATTGCTAACAACTCAGCACAGCTTAATATCATCTAGTCATGTCTCTCACTATTACCACACCGTCCCTGCTGTCACACGATACACAGAGATGAGACTCTTGTTCTTGTTCGTCTTCTCGTTTCTGCATGATGTAATAATCGATGGAGACCGGTCGCGTTTGATTCGTATGTCGTGAAGTTCCATGATGATGTAATAAATCCTTATACACACGTAAAGACCTCTTTTTTAAGCCAAAACAAAACAAAAAAGGCAAACAAAAATCTCTCTTCCAAGCAAGGAGGACCGCCAAGAATCCTCATGTATCCTTTACATTCTGCGGGTGAGTATCGATCTTTAGTTCTTGTGGGATGTCATCCAGGCTAATGCACATACCATGAAACCTAAGAACATAATGAGATGTGAATCAGAATTAGGCCATCCTCAAGAATAAAAAAGAAAAAACTCATTCGGGGTTTTGATCTACGTCTTCGAGTGTTCAGAGAATCACTGATGAAATGCTAAATGTCACTGAACTGACAAAATTCGACTTCAAGGGTAAAGATCAGCTACTAAGAAAGTACCTGCTAAGATGTTCAATGGAGACCATGCTCCGTTACTTGATGGCGACCCACCTGCATGATCATCATCTTGGACTGTCAAAACAACCAAGACCCTTTATCGTCATAAATTTGCTAAACTTGTAGAGACGTAGAACAGATTTAAACTGCAACTCTTTTGAGGGATTCTGGTAAAGGAGTTTGCACCGGCGGTTTCTAAATTCAGTAACCAAAGACTTTGAACAAATTTTGATCACCTGACTCGCAATTGGAGGTGGAATTGGAGCCCCCACACATGCACAATTGCTTGACCCCGTCATCCTTATGATCATCTACGTCGCTGTACCCGCACGTGCCGCCGGTGGCCTCGCACGCCCTGCAGAACTCGTCCCCCCCTTGCACCGAGTACGTCACGCGTATGCCATACGACCACTCGTGCGGGCCCTCAACCCTCAACGGGGCGAGAGTGTATGCGCTGCTATAGCCTTCACACTGGAGCTTGGTCAGGTTGATGGTCTTGATTGCTTCAAACGACACCGCGCAGCACTCCGGAGGGCCTGACCCGAACTTCGACCCGATCTTGCTCCGGCCGATCCAGTCCCATGCTGGGCAGTCGTAGTACTCCTCGCAGCCCATCCCCGAGACGTTCCGGCACGGCAAGTGGCGGTCAGCAAAGCCCTGAAAGAAGAGAAGCTATTTTGTGCATTAACGATAGAATACCACACGCTAACAACGTGTTACCACATACTAAAATATGAAGAAACAAGTTAATTAAAGAAGCGAGCTTTTAAAGTTGTAATGCATAGGTAGTTAAGTGAGTTAATGTTAAAGCTTTACCCAACATCCAATTTACAATCAATCGATAATCTATGCAATGTTAAAACAAATCAATTATAATCATATCCTACGAGTAGTTTCAAGTCTTTAATCACATATCACATTTTAGACAAAAAAGATATAGTTAAGAGGAATACCAATCCCTTGCGGGCCACCTGCCCGCATGAAGCTCCCTGTTAACTGGGTCATGCGCTAGCAGGAAGTTGATGGATCTTGGGGATAAGTTGAACGAAAACCGGATCATTAAGTCATACAAACAAGGGTTGAGAGGAAGTCCAATTTTTGTGAAAGAAATACAATTGGGTACCATGAATTTCAAACGGTGCAATCGATTCCTAAATTGGCGATCAGTCACTTTTCAGACTTCACAGCGAATCGAGCGTCTCAAGCGCGTGTTAATGTTGTTTCAAAACATGCATCATACAACGCAATGCAATTGCAGCAGGATTACAGCCGTACCAAATAGTCTATATTACCTGGAAGAGTGGGGAGACAGCAGAGCAGCCCAGGAGCATGAAGACGTTGTCGGGGGAGGCGGAGATGTAGGGGCTGCGCCAGGGCTCGACGGAGAAGCCGTTGCCGCGGCGGCCGAGGACGATGGAGTTGCAGGTGGAGAGGTGGGGGTCGTGGAGGGTGAGGGAACGGTAGGCGTAGTCGATGTCGAGGACACGGTAGGACCCTGAGGAGATATGGAACATGAGGACGTCGTTGATGCAGAAGAGGAGGTCGCGGAATCCCGGGTGGCCGCAGCCATGCTGGAGTGCGAAGGGGTAGTCGACGGTGATGTTGCCGCAGTAGGATCGGCACGTCGGGACGTGGAGGGTGGCCGAGTTCAGTGGCATTATTAGGACCGTGACGATGAAGATGATGGCGGTGACCACCATTTTTTTGAGCTCAGCCATGTTGATGTTAGTGTGAAAGTTGCAGCAGGAAGTGGGTGAAGAAGATTGGCGATGGTGATCCTTTGCTTGTGCAGTTGGAAATCACTTTGAAAGAGAGAGAAGTTAAGCTGCGTTGGAGGTTTTTGGTAATATTGAGGGTTGTGGGTTTGCCTTTTTGCTTTATGGTAGCAGGAAATGAGTGCATCTTCAAATCACTTTGCTTTGCTTTTTCCAGCTGCTTGTCCCTGCTTTTTAGCTTTGCCTCTTTACTTTTTTGAGTTTGCAGCAAGATTTAAGTAATGACCCTTAATTCAAATACTCGAGTTTGTTTGTTCAATGCTTTGTTGGCGCATCAATGGCCAAGATAAAAATGCCTGAATGCATCCACACTTCTTATAGACCACGGCAATAATCTAGTGTCATTTGTGTGGTTCATCATACATAACAAAAAATAAGTCGATGTGTTGAGAGTAGAAAACTTTTCTTTGTTGATTACTTAACAAGTTCTATTGTTCATTACCAAAATTTGTGTTGAGAAACGGCGACTTGACTTTGGCCAGGAGAAGTTTCCTGCCTAACAAACTACACAAGCACTGAGAATCTGCAACAAGGGTGACACAACCGTAGGACTAGTTCCCAAGGAAAACACCAACTTTAGATCGGGGGACTAATTTGACCAACCTTTTTTTTTTTTTTTTTTTGTGATCTAGGAACCCGTACAACCAACAGCAAACAAACAATCCCCTGGGATGACGCTAGTGGATGACCCACCATCCCGACTTGACAAACATTTTTTTATCTCATAAAAAAACATCAACTTTAGACAGAGTGACAAATCTAGCCAAAACTTTTTTTTATCACATAGAAGTACCAACTTTGAGTCAAGAAACAATTTTGACCCAAACTTTTTTTGTCTAAAAAAAAAAAAAAAAAAACTTTCACTTAAATCCTAAATCTAGCCCCATTAACTTAGATCCATTCAATAAATCCTTATGCACTTGCTGGCTGGATTTAAAATGCTAGTCATTATCTTCTTGTTTGAGCCACAGCTTGAAGAATAATTATGAAACTGTTTATTGTCTCCAACACTTCACAAGCAAGTCAAAAAATCTTCGGATTGAATACTTTTTACCAGACTTTGTTGTTTTATCATAATATGAAGCTTTAGACCATTACCCATCAAGAGACACAATGAACGAGATCTACTAAGCTCACAACTAAAACCCTTATTTCCCGAAATAAGGTTAATTTCAAATAGAGAGTTAATGGTATGGCTCAAATTTGGGATAAAAGTGAAAGTTTGTGATTTTTTACGAGACAAAAATAATTAAGACCAAAATTGTCACTCAACCTAAAGTTTGTGCATTTTTATGAAACAAAAAAAATCAAACTTGATTTGTCTCTCAACCCAAAGTTGTGCTTTTTTTTTTGGAATTAGCCCCAAAACCTTATAGTTGAACACAAACATGCCCTGATCAACCACGTATCACATCCCCGTGCACACACTTTGCTCGGCCTACTTCATAATTATCTCCGCCTCAGAAGTTCAGAATTAAAACATCAGCAGCGACCACTCGTCTACTCATTCGCGAAAAAGAACATACAACGTAATGGAGAGCCCAAGGCAATTCCCAAAGACACTTGCAACTATGATCTCATCATGGGCTGCAAGATAATGGTTACTTCCTGGATAGATAAATGATGATGTTTGATTCAGTAGAGACTGAGTTCGAGATTCAATAGCACCATAGCAGCTGCTCATAAAATAGTGATAAAGCATTCTAATAGCTCATACAAACAAAGTTAATAAGTTAGTCGATTACGGATCAAAATCCTTGAGTTAAGATATTCCTTCAAAATTTTCTCCTTTCAATCAAAAAACTAACATGAAGTGAAGTGGCTTACATACTCACACTATCTAGCTTTCCCCTCAAGATCTTCCATCTATTTTCAATGTCTCTCTGTACTTCAGGCCAAAATAATCAAGACTTTGTGAACCTTGACATCGAGCTGGGTCAATGAGGCGCTAAAAGAGCCCGCCATTCTCTTCTTCCCCTCTCATTCTTTTGACACTCAGTATATGACAATTATACCCAATCCTTATTTGAGAGAAACCGGAAACCCTTGACAGAAAACAGAACCTCCGCAATATCTATTCCTCTTTGCCTGTATTTACAGAAAATTTCAATGTGAAATTCTGATACCACCGCAACATAGGTCAATGCAAAAATGATAAAGGGTACCTTCACTGCGATTCAGTGCCGTCTCTCTACCCTTCTTTGCCATCCTCTTTGTTGCCTCAGCTGTAATCAAGTTGACACCAAACAAATGATAAATCTCAGAGCAAAAGCAAAATGGAGCAGAAATAGAACACAATACAGAGCATTGGAAGAACAAGAATAATTTTGCACGAAAAAACTGTATATACCTTTATTTATCCTTTTCTTCTTAGCTCTCCTCCTCTTCCTATCTGCCTGTGTTAGCTCTGTTTCATCCTTTATGTCACCTTTGCCAGCAAATACCTCCTCAGGTGCCAACATGGCTGCATCAGAGACTGCCAATGGTGCAATCTACTCCCAGAAGCATAAAGAAATAAAGTCAATGATGGTAAACCAAATGCAATCAATATACATTCATATTGCCCAAAAATAAATTAGTTACCTCTTCCATGGCAAGAGCAGGGACATTTGCTTGTATGGACATGTCTTCAATTATCTGCCAAGTCACCAGAAAATAATTAATAACCAAAAGCTCAGCCATCACCAATAAACTGTTTGATGGTGTTCCTGCACTTACAGGTTTAGGCGCAAAATGAAAGTGAGAAAGAGCATCCAACTTCAAACACACCTTCTTGAATAGCAAACTAGCCTGATCAAAACAGAGGTGTAAGACTGAGTAAATTATATCTTTGGAGCCATGGGTCAATTAAATTGCATGAAGTTTCAAATGGGAAACATAAAGAACAGAGGTGATCATGAAAGCAGAGGCATCTAATATTCTGTGTAAGGAACAGGAATAGGATGAAAAGGTAGGACATATATGTGAAATTTTTGAACATGCCTCTTTTTTCAGCTCATCAGAAAAAGACTGTGGGGCAGAAGCCAAATTTGTTCTCTGTGCATACTCTTCCTGCAAGAGAGAAAATTCTGAGGTAAGAATCAATCTATTGCATCAAGCGGTCAGAGTCCCCACAGTCTAGAATGACATGAGACAGGATACAGATGGGGAAAAAGTAATGCACCACATGCTAACCTCATAAATTTCAGCGAGCCCTCTCTTGCTTTTGTTCTCATCCTGAAAAGGCAAGAAATTAAGTTGCATAATGCCAACCGGACCAATTAAACAGTGACTTAAAAAAATTAAAAAAATTCTTACCAGTTCTTTAATTTCTCTTGGTGCTTTCGTTGGTAGACTAGGAGGCTTTTCCACATCATCAAAATGCCCCTACAGAAGATCATACATAGCTTCTTGGGGTTAATTGGCTACAAATGTAGAACTTTATGTCCATTATATGTACAATAATGAGGAGTCAGAGATCTTCAGTTAAATCCTAAGATACAACAAAGAGCTTCAATAGGGTATAGATTTGAGTCCATATACCCCCAGAAGTTAAAATAGGAAAGAAAATGAAATCCTTACATGTCATAATAAGACGTGAGCGAGAGTGGATTATTAACTAATCTGACAAGAACAGCATATCTTATGAATCACCAGGCAATATCATACCATACAATTCACTGTTCCAGAGTGCAGAATATGTTGTTAAGTCTAATTCTTGCACATTCCCAAGCTTTGAGGGAATTACATATGCTTTTAAATAATGCCACTAATGCAGACTTATAAAGGGATTTTTGCAAATTTTAAGACACATTATTTGGTCAACAAAAAATGTGTAGCAATTACTTTCTATTTTTTTACTTTAAAAAAAAAAAAAACACTCTAAGTTGGAGGCGCCAGCTTTGTAAAACATGAGAGTAAAAATTATTCCAGTTTTGTATTCCGTCAACATAAATTGCAAAGCGAAACATGGACTTTACCTCAAGAATCCTGTTCCGGATTAACTCTTCAAGAGAAGCTGTAACCTCTTCAGTGATTACAGGTGCAGGCCTAGCGTTGTGTTCAAAATCTAAATCCACTTCAAGAGCACTGTTCTTGGGCCTCTTTGCAGCAGTCACCTGTTATCATAACCATCATATAATTCAGATGCAAGTGTTGCGTAATTTATTCCAAACCAATACAGAAAGCCAATTCACAAAAGTTGAATGAATAAAAGACAAACATCACCTCTCCTTGCATTGTCCATGTTTTTGGCTCCAAATTGGACTTCTCCATCTGCTCAATTTTAGCTTTAAGGTCCAAGAGTTCCTTCTCATGTGTAGAAAGATTATGATTTCCCTGCATGCAAGGGGATTTAAGTATTGAGTTATTCAACTAACACATGAGCATCCAGAAAACAGTCCATTACACAAGACACATATCTAAATACCTATGCCAAATGCATTCAGTCAGTGATTACCTTGTTTTCATCTGCTCCATTTTCTTCTCCTTCATCATCTGTAGAAGATTCTAATCCATCACTCGACCTATATTTCCTTTGAGCGACTTTCTCCTTTTTACCTCCAAAAAAGTCTTCATATCTAAATAATATCATATTACGCAAAGAAGGTCAATAAGAAAATGCTGCATAAAAGTTAATTGCCGGCCAGATAACTCCAAGAAAAAGATCTTACATTTGTAAGCATGGTGGTAGTCAGTTTTTAAACAGATTAAGCGATCATGGCATTTATGACTTCAAGAGACAAAAGAGGAAAGTGTTTTGTGATCTCTTTTACTTCTTGGGAACAGCATGAGGGGATGGGGATGCCCATAAGGTAGTACATAATTCAAATGATGGTCATGCATTTGTTATTGCAACAAAAATGAGAAGACTTACACTCCTATGAAAGCAAGAAAGATGATAAAAATCTGTCTTCTGTTAAAATTTCCATCAACATTATCAACAGTAGAGAAGTGACTGAGAATGTAAAATTCATTACCTAGCGCTTCCCAGCTTACCCATGCCTTCATCATCCTCATCATCGACATCAAATTCGCCAAGCTGCAAAAGATGTGTTTGCTAATATAAATATTCAATAATGAGAAGATGAATCTAAATTTCTGACAAGGAGTTGGATGAACTCGCATTTCAGGCTTTCTAAAAAGAACTAAACATTAAAAAAATTGCAAGCAAAATTTCCACAAACAAGAAAGCAGAGTCATGATTTTCCAACCCCTCAGACAAAATTTGATTTTTATGCAACCACAGTATCAACACCTATCAGCCCATTCTCACCTCATCATCATCATCATCATCATCATCATCATCACCTTCTTCTTCCTCCTCATCCTCCTCTTCTTCCTCATCCGAATCAGTTGCCACCGTCTTCTTCTCCTTCTTATTCTTCTTGGAGCCATCTTCCAAGCCATATTCCCTAGCCTCGTCTCTCTGCAAATACTCCTGCAATTCCTTAATCTTCAAGAACTTATCCTCAATCCCACCATCATTCCTCTCCTCTTCCCCCTCCTCACTCTCCTCACTCTCCCCACCCTCGACCCCTCTCTCTTCCACGCCTCCTTCTCCATCCTCCTCTCCATCGCTATCCCCATCCTCATCAAACTCATCAAACCCGTCCACCTCCATGCCCTCACCACCCAAATCATCAACAACCCCACTCCCTCCCTTCCCTTTTCCCTCGGGGGCCTCGCCGCCCCCAAAAAGATCCGAGATTTCGGCCGGGTTCTTCTCGAACCGCCGCAGCTCGCGCCGCAGGCCCGACAGCAGCGGCTGCGACTGGAGGTCGATCTGCTGCCAGATTTGCTCGGCGTCGAAGCCATCGACGAGGAGCCGGTCGAAGGGGGACTTGGGGGCGAAGGGCTGCAGGGAGGAGAAGAGGTGGAGGGAGGCGGCCCGCGCGTCCTGGGCGAGGGAGGGGTTGGGGGCGAGCCACGTCGGAGGGTCGGTCGATTTCAGGCGGCGCAGGACTTGGAGGCCGGCTTCCTCCGGGTTCACCATAACTTTCTCTTTCTCTTTCTCTCTTCCTTTCCCGGAAAGTGACGAGAAAAGAAGCCGAGAAAATTTCGGTGCAGGCGCGCGCAGAGGGGGATGAAGACGACGGGTTTTTAGGGGTTCTGGGTTTTAGAGGGCAAAGGTCAGAAGAAAGCGAAGCGGCCCACATGGCAATCGTAAAGAGAAAACCTAATGAAATTATCAAATATAATTCAAATTTTCGTATAATTGATTGGGAATTTTGTTTTCTTAAATCCTAAAGATATTTCTAGCATTCGAATCATAAGAGAGCTTACGATATTATATATATAAGAGGGCTTTTCCTTCTAATTTAAGTTAGATATGTTAAAAGACACAAAATCATGCTCCTTGGTTTTTGACTTGAAAACAGATCGGGTGAATAGTCCGAAAACGCACTCGAAATTGAGTTTCCTTTCCTTCCTTCCAAATTTGAGAGTGAAAGTCATATGTGAGCCGTTGGATCTATTCTGCTTTTAGCGCACAAAACGTGCCTTGGAAATTGAATGGATATATAGAGAAAACTATGACTCAATGTGTAATGTGGTATCTCAATTTTAATTTATTCAACATGCCTCATGAACTGTTCAATATACAATGTTGTATCTGAACTTTTAGTACTTATTCAAATTAATCCCTAAATTATATGAAATGTTTAATGTTGTCTTCAAACTTAAATTAAAGGAAGGATAACAGTGATTACTTTATTTATAAAAAATTCAAGGGTCATATTGAATAAATCAAAAGTTTAGTCATTGCACATTGAGCTAAAGTGTGAGGACTACATTGCACAAATTGAAAGATCGAGAACCACATTGCATACGGGCCTAAAATTCAAGAACTATTTGTGCCGGTTTCTATTTTAAAAACGAGTGCTCCATAGGCACTTGTTAACGCGACTTGTGATATAATTGACCGATGAAATCACGGTCAGCAAGAGTGCCGGGATACAAAGGCAACATCTCTAGAACTAAAATGGTGTCCGGTACATGTTACCTCACATGCTTGTGTCTGTTGCGATGAAGTAGAGACAGAATGAACATTGCAAGAAAAAATGAGATGACTGTATGCACAGAAGGAGAAAAAAACAATTCCTTCTTTTGAATTCTGTGAGATGCCTGCAAGTTCTAGACCTGTGGCTATGACATGTACCCAGGACAAAGAAGGCAATGTTGAACAAATTCCTCCTACTTATTTTCTACTTCTAAAACTGCATGTATTGAATGATTCTGCTATCACCTATGCATTATCTCAAAACGAATTATCAATGTAGTCTCCCGTGCCACTGCTTCGTTCATCAGAGGAACTCTTCTGAATAGCATGAAATAGGTTTGCTTCGTGTACAAGCATTCATCCATGTCACCTCGAGCATTGATACGACTGAGGGAACCATCTTGCCAGCAGAATGTGTTTCAGCTTTACAACCAAAGCGAAAATGCCGTAGCATGGGAAGTGCATTAGCGCCACGGACAAGTACCTTCAAATACCATAAAAGAGGAGTCAAGACTAGTTGCTCAGGAAAGCCAACCAAACTACTAGGAAACCTGCTTTGCTTTCTTAACTGCTAACAAATTCTGACAGGATTGCATGCAATGAACTAGATCGTGGCCATAATAGCTTTCTATGTGAATTGAGCCTTACAATCATTTGCAGAGAATCAACCAAGGCTGTTTGAAACTACCAGATACATATCATAGTACTGCAAATTCGAAAACAAAGCCGGGTCTCCAATTGAACCATCCAGGTGTCCAAATCCATCTCAGTTTGCAAGTGTAGTTAAATAAAAGTAATTCGAGCGGGGAAGATTAAGGGGGACTCGCATTGTTACATTTCTAATGCATAGTAAACGTTGAAGGACGAGCTGTCCAACAAAATGTCACAAGGTCTACATACCATAAAGGAGCATGTGGAGATGACAAGTCAAGAAATGGATACGGCCACCTGCAAAACAGTATGCAATTAGTGTCATGATAAGTATAGGTCATGATAAACCGATGATGCAGCAAAAAAAATATAGACGGTTTACCAGATGGTGAAGCAAGCATGGATAACCCATTGGAAAATAACGTAAATGGTCGTCCACAAGAAGAAGTATGCGATCCGAAAGAGAGGAAACCGCTGCAAGGGAAGAACTCCAGGAATCAGAACACATGGTATCTGACCTTAAAAGAGAGAGAAAGTAATGCCAGCGAGCTACTTGCTTACCAAGCAATTTAAAGTTGTATCTCCAAGAAGTAAAACAACGTTGATGGTATGCATGCTTATGTCCAACTGCAAGTGAAAAAAGTCAGATAAATACGTTAGATAAGCAGCACACAACAGACAAGTCATTGGGAAGGACCCAAATTGTTTAAGCAATTTTGTTTCAAATGGATACAAGTAAGAGACTGATGGAATTTCCAACGGGCAATTTGCCAATTATTAGGAAATGCGCTACTGTGCTGAGTTCACAAAGAAGAGAGTAGTTATACATTCTCCCATTTGTATGAAGTAGCTATTGTATAATCCTCTATCACAGAATCACCACCACCTAAGAATTCGATTGTATTTTTGTTTTTATGTGCTAAAGAAGAACTAAGTGGCGTTCAGTTACTTACAAATCTCAGTTTATAATTTTTGATAGCGAGAAAGGGAACAATTATGAACCAGAAGACGCTATCTGTAAGCATGACTGCACCGGCATTCATCTGTCATTAACGAGAGGGAAAAACAATGTCAATGTCCTGACCCCTCCTCAAAGCTTAAGAGGAAATAATCACATGCTCAATGTGTACCTGGAAAATTATTTGAAAGGAATAGCCAAAAATGCCTGCAGTTTCACGAACATCTTCAACAGGTGGAGCAGAGCTTTTGTTGGTGCTAGCCATGCCAGAAGAATCCCTCAGCTTTAGAGCCGCAAAATTTGCTTTCTCTGAATCTATCTCCACATTGTCAGATTCACTTTTTCTGTTCTCGTACCTGTAACATCCGTATGCAGAGAGCAACGAACCAAGCTTGTGGAGGCCCAAAAAGTAGTCACGTTAGAGTTGTAGAGAAAATAAGAGGGTAGAGACTAGTGGAAACATAGACGCAAAGATGCAAAATGAAGGACTTGATCATGGTGGCGCAGCAGAGCTGTAGAAAACATACCCCGAAATAGATGGTTTCTAACGTAGAAGTCCACCTGTCGAGAAAGAAATTTATTCTGTCAACCTCAGACGGAGTGATGGAAGAAGTCTAGACCTTTCGTGTAACTAGTAACAAGACAGTGCTTCCTGTGAAATTATGAATAAAACCTCATTTTCGGGTGAGAGCAACTTGTTAAGGGACGAGATCCGTGCTTCAGGCATACATCATTAAAAGGAAGAAAACCCTACTTCTTCTCATTATGATCGGGTTAATGTTGCCTACACTTCAATTAGGAAGCCCTCTGTGTCAAATTAATAAAATTTTACAGAACCCAAAAGCTCCATAATTGAACTTTCTAACAAATTTCTGTGATCCCATGTAATGCATGCAGTTTTCCAATGTAGACCGATCCAAGAAATTCCGTAAATGTAATTGATAATACTCAATTGCAACAAAATTCTATGAACTGCTAAATGACAAGCTTGCATAGCAAAATATTATCCGTACCCCAAATCTACATACACTTCAACTGAGATGATAATGGAATGAGAGAAACTGATTATACAAAAGAGGGGAAACAGAGGACTTACTGAGTGTAATAGTAGTATATGCTGGCGCCGTCCACCAAACCGGTCACGCATAGCATTCCTATAAGCAAGAAGAAGGCAATGACTCGGAAAGCCAGAAGCCAAGCCGGGTGGATTCCTTTCAGACATGGAGTCCAGGTCTCGTCACTATACAAAACACCCGCAGACCCTCGCTGGTTTTTTCGGCCACCACTGCCGCTGCTGCGACTGCAAAAAGCCTCATACTTCCTCACAAGCATCAATACAAAGCACGACGATGCAAAGACCCAGATCGCACAGAGCAAAACCCTCCAGTTGAACCAGTAGCCCACGGTGTTCGTGTGACCAGCCGGCATGGCTGGCTT
Organism: Eucalyptus guilfoylei; assembly: GCA_016097605.1. NCBI lineage: Eukaryota > Viridiplantae > Streptophyta > Magnoliopsida > Myrtales > Myrtaceae > Eucalyptus > Eucalyptus guilfoylei. Next base: position 40,557,165 of record CM027861.1, read on the forward strand.
CCAGGAATTATCTGAGGTTCCTGTGCGCAGTCCCATTTCATTATTTGCTCGATTCAGTGACCTCAAAAATGGACGTTTCACCTCCAAATACTCTATCTCGACGGGGAAATGGAAGCGGCAAAAAAGATGACAAGACAGGGAGAAACCGAAAGGCACTGTTGGTAGCTTAATAAATGCTGGAATCTGAATGACCCAACTACGATTTCAACAAAGCAATCACCCAAAACTTTTCAAGCTCCTTTCCTTGTACGTTTTCCAGGATCAAAGGTAGGAACAATCCTAATGCAACCTCATGCAAGGCTCGTCGACGAAACTGATCGATATAGAAAGACTGGAACAAGATGGGGCCTGGCAGGAGAAGTTCGAAATTCCATATTCGTAAAGCTTAGTGGGCTTTATACGGCACGGAAAGAGATGAGAACATCCTGTGTGACGTACAGTGAAAAAGGGAGAAGCTAAATTCTAAGCTAAGGAAAGAAAGGGTGAACACGCAAGGAAAAGCAAGACAATGAGGTGGTGATGGGCGAGAGGGAGAGGCTACGCGTTGTTGGGCGGGAGAACGCGAGAGGAAGGGCGGTGGTGGCTCGTGAACTTTGAGCGCAAGCTTCCGTTTTCTTACCGGGTAAGATCCCCCCGTTAAGATAAATCAGATTAGACTGCTCTCCAGTCGCGATCGCGGTACGACCATGCAAATATAAAAATTTAATCTCCCGTCCCAACAGAAAAGACATGCGTTCCGCGTCAGCTTTCGTTTTGCAATTTTTATCCTCTCCTCCTTCCTTTTGCTGGAGTAAAGCCTCGAGAAAGGGAGAGGCAGAGAGAGAGACAGAGACGGAACGCTCGCGGCAAGGGCAAGAAATTTCTTGGCCTTTTCTTGTCTGAGGGAGGTGGGCTAATCGGAGACCAGTGTTGAAAAGGCGTACGCTACCTAGGACGCAACATGCTGTGCTGCAAAGGGTGGGCATGGATAAATCGTGTGGACCTCGTTCGACGAGGTGGCATAATTTGCCAATCATGCACCTACGGCTGACTATTATATAGGCTTTAGGTCGGCTAGGCAGAGCAGTTTGAATGCAATCTTCGTCTCTCTGTCCCCTCCTAGATTCTCTTGAGGCAGCACCAACTCCGTTGAAACAGAAAGGATTTCCATGGCCCAAATGTCTAGCATCCCTCCGTGATGAAAGGACGGTTTTCTCTCTTGCACTGGATACGTGAGAAAAAAATAATTTAAGGATGCTTTTCTTCTTTCATTTGTTTTCCATCCTGGGCTTGAGCCATGGAAGCTTGAGCCTTCTAACTCCCGGCCCAAGCTCCAGACCATGCAATGTTCAAATTTCATTATTGACTTAGATCTGAAAATGTTCACATATTTTTCACCTCCCATTCATCTCGATCGAGTCGATCACTCGCCAAGAAGATGCTATGTCATTGAGTGCTCCAAGATTACACAAGCCTAATGTATCAGGGCATATTCATTTGGCAGGGCCTTTTGTGGGATCTATGTGATTCGATGGCTTACATACAGTTAATATGAATCGGGTTCATGATAATATTGTCTGATAAAAAAATTTATATCTTTTTTGAAGAGAGAAGAGGAACTTCGCTTGACGGGGACAAGGGTTTTCCTTAGTTTATGAAGAATAACTTTTGACCCCAAAAAACATGCGCCTTTTCAAGAAAGGAATGATCGCACTTTAATGCTGAAACTGGCGTGAACTTGAAGCATGTTTCAAGCCCACGAAAGTCAAGCGGAGAACCAGTTTGTTTCTGGAAAATTGGGCAACCGAAATTAGCTCGGCTGTCTACATAGCATCATCGGATCAAAAAGGTAACAAAAAATTTCAAGATAATGAGTAGAAGAGACAGTACCTCCTATTATTGCATCTCAATTCGAAAAGCCAACATACTTTCGAGAGCTTTCGTCGACCATACTTAATAACGAATACTCCGATCTTCAGAGTACTAATTATACACGCAACACGAGCGAATCATCGCATCGAAGAACTTTTTCTGTTTAGTTACTTAACACGTAGACGAACTGCACTTCCTAACAAAAACAATCCACCATAGCACAGAAAATAGAAAATAGCTGCAGTTGAAAGATGATGATAAGTGAAATTCAGTTTGCTAAACGGCTTGACTTATGAAACAGATGTTGTCGGAGAAGTTCTGCAGATTTTTCAGTTTCAGAAAACCACCGTGTTCGGAACATCGTCCTCGAACACCGTCGTTGCTAGAAGGAGTGAAGACGCGAAGAAGCGAATGATTTTCACTCTGCAATGGCCACGAATGTTCCGCAGCGAAGATGCGCGGAAGTGAACTCGATCGTCAGAGAGGTGGAAAAAGGAAGAGTTTTCTGAAAAAGCTGAGACGTATCGGCTACGACACGTTCCATAGGTAAAGTTCGACTCGGAGCGTTGCCGCCGCGAATGCAAACTGCATTTCGCAATGAATGCGGACGGCGGCAAAAGCTTACGACTTACGACGTGCATACTTCACCGTCGGCTCATGCATGATCTCCGCATCAAATCGCATCGAAAAGCCGACTCGAAAGCAGCACATGCACACGCGGACAGAGAGCAAGAGACAGAGAGACTCACCGGTCATGTTCGTTCGATCTCCGATGCGTCGGTCGACTGCCGCGGCACCTTCGAGTTCACCTCATCGACCGACGAAGAGGCGTCGCGCCGTGGATCAGCTGGAAGAGAGTGAAGGCGGAGAGGAAAGCTCTTTTTGTCTCTCGGGGGAGGGGGAGGGGAATGCGGAGCGCATGACGCGGGGTTACGTACATTCAAGTCGTTGGGCCTCACGCCTTTGGTGACGACGGGCTCACCGTACACACCCATCGCACCGAAGCAGGAGTTTTAGATGCGTGCGATGCGAACGCCGCGACGACGTGTCGAATGTTTTTAATCAGCGCCATCATTATGTGACCGCGACACGTGGAGAAGAGTTTCGGTCGAGAAGCGATTGAGATTCTCGAAGTTCGAATGCAAAGTGGATGGGATTTATGTCCCTCGAACCGTGTCATTGATTAGTTACATCGCGTTAATCGTGTGATCGGAACATAAAATCATCTTCCATAAAGGATGCAACGTGCGTTTTAACGGGCGAAACTAATAGTTTTAACGTAGTATAGTAATGTGCCCTTTGAAATTCTTTGTTAGTTTTTACTTACGTAGGTTTGGCAAATTCGCAAATTCGCAAATTCGATTTTCTTTTTTGAAATATTGAAAAGAGATTTTTAGTAGAAAATGAGAGATATTATATAAATTATAATATTAAGAAGAGAGACGATTTTCAATTCGGTTGGGTTAATTGAACCAAACCGAAAATGTACGAAAATTCAAGTCAGTTTGAATCGGTTCCAATTTGGTTCCAACACATCCTTCACTCAAAGAGATTATCAAGAGAAAATATAAGTCCAAACTCATCAATAAATTCAATTAGAGTTATAATTACTCAAAAATTTAAGTCAATGAATGATAGGCCGACTTAAAATATATTTATCATTTCACGCCATATCACTTACTCAATGTGAAACTTCTCACGTCACAATGTTAACGAAAATACCTTGCGTCCACGCGTCTTGTGATACCATCATTTTTTACTGGTATACTTTCACATCTACAGGTGTCGGCTTCATGATTTTACCCCTTAGGAATCTCGGCTACATTAAGTATTATGACAAGAACAAGAATCCTTAAGGATCTCCATATTATGCTCAATTTAGTTTAGGGCATTCAAGTTCCGTCAAATCTTTCGGTCTGTGCCCTATCGACGCCTAAGTCGAATTCTCACTGTCCTAAACTCTAGAATTGTGCTGGCACTCCTACCTACCTAGCCCGTCCATGAAGCCCTCGACCAGACAAATAATAGAGTAAGAAAAATTTGTCAACCCGTACAGAAACTGCCGCATCAGTCCGAAACTGGATTCCCTGTCAAGTCACTGTACATAGCTTGTGCATAGCTTGACAACCAAAGTAAGTAATCTACTGTGACGGGGAAGTCGTGACTTCAAATGATTTTTGCTAATTCTCTTTGACATTTTGCGTAGAATAAAAAATTATGTTGGAATATCATTCACATCGCTCGACAATAAATCATAAATGCTATTTATATTCATATAATCTCTCTTCACTTATTAACTTAAATTTTTTAATTAGACTTTCTCACATAGTATCAAAACTAGTTATCCTTTATATGAAAGTGCGTGGTAAAAGATTTCATATTGACAATGGATTGTAAATGCTTTTTAGCTAGGCAGCAATGGAATCAATATAAATTAAATTCAAGTAGACAAAAACTGAAAAGAAATAAAATTATTTACCGTCAAATTCAATTAATCGATGCATGAGCTTGAACAAATGGATTTTTTAGCAGTGTAATGCGCGCATGCTCAGTTTCGTGTCTGTTTAAGGAAGAAGTCAGGGGAAAATGATTGACTTCTACAATTTTACGATTTGAAAGGACAAACGAGGATGAGAAAAAGTAGGAGGAAGGGGCTATCGTCCATGACTCATTATATGTGTTAAAAATTAGAATGCATTTGTTGCCGAAACAAATTTGTCGACCGCACTAATACAATGACCTTGGATATCCCTAGCGAGTGCGTGAAGTAAGGGTGACTAGTCTCAAGGTAAATCAATTCCCACCTTAAAACCAAGAATCGGGCTAAACATGGTCGGTTTCCAATTTGTGGAACCAGAAATTGACTTTGTCCTTGAACTAGACTAGGCTGAACGGGTTGTCCTAGAAACTAGCAATGTTATTATTATTATTTTTTTAAAAATATTATCTTTTCAAAAGTTCTAAAATAAATCAGAAACTTCTTTAATGCAGTATGAAATTACTAATTACGAGGAAGTAAAAGAAGAGCTTGCTTTGGCACAAAATTTGTACCTTTTGCTCTTACTAAATAAAAAGATCCCTATCGGTTCCATCGATCTGGTCCAATTTCTTCCCAAGAACCAAAAACCAAAAATCACTCAGAAACAATCAATTCGGTCCAATCCAATTCCTGAAGAGGATTGAGATCGATGCACTCCTAAATGGTCCAATTTCTTCCCAAGAACCAAAAACCAAAAATCACTCGGAAACAATCAATTCGGTCCAATCCGATTCCTGAAGAGGATTGAGATCAATGCACACTCCTAACATGAAGGCTCGTATCTATGATTAATCTTTGAAAATTAAAATGTTTGAGATGGTGCACTCATTTGACTTTTTCATTAAACAAGTCAAATAACTAACTGTGAGTCTGCCACAACATTCACTTATAAATTACTTTCAAAAGAATTTGTCGAAAATTTACAGGAGAAATATATACAAATCTGTATACCAACATTTCAATATTGATATTAAAAAAAAAAAAAAAGACCATATTCGTATATTTGAGCGGGCAATTTCTAGCCCCTCCCGCGAGTCGGACCGTGCGAGCGGGGCTTTTCTGCCCAATATAAATAATATCAGCTCATCTTTCGCCTTTCAGCATGAACATCGGCCAAATTTTCTGTGTAATATTCTCTAGTGAAAAGATTTTTTAAATGTTACCCCATCATTAACGTTAATAACGGAATGACCTGCAACTGAGCCGCGTGTCATGCCACGTGGCAAGCGGAAAGCGAAAGAAAAGCGTCGCCTGACCAATACACAAGCGAACATTCTCGTACCTCCGGCTTATAATTATACGACAGCACACAGCATTGCAGCCTCGGTGGAATGTCGTGTCATCTCGCCCCCTGCTGCGTTGCGCGGTGATGCTGTGTACTCTCGTGGAATGGCGAGACTGGTCAGAGCTTAAGCTCTAGAGAGAACTCAGATAATCCTTTATCATGGCCAAGATAGGATTGGAAAACGAAGCGCCCTCTAGCCTCTCGTACAATATTCCGTCCATCCGGGCCTGAATGCCGAAGTTCTCGAAGCGATTCCTTCATCACGGTGTCGACCCCGACAAGAGAGCCTCCTATCCCACTCAATATTTCAGGGAGCGAAGGAGATGGCCTCGACAGCTCGACGAGGGTGACCTGCCCCAAGATAAATGATCAGACTTAGCAAAACATGAAGACGGCACTCAAATGTCCCAGTACAATATCAAGATATCTTCCTTAATTTAAACTTCAAAGTATCGTGCGGCAATGCATCTCACCTAAAAGGTCGTTGCTCAGCTACGAGGAGCTCAGCATATTTTCCCCTTGATATGATCTCCTTATTGAAGCCTACCCTCCACATTCTGCTCATCATAAGCATCATGAAACCCCCAATTAAGCTACACTCTGAAAAGAAAGTGGAAAGAAAGAGTAAAACATTCAATATGACAGTTAAAGATGAGATTTTCCGCTGCATGGATATGACAGGGCAATTAAACTTAGGGCAAGACTTTACTACTACCAAATGCATCTTATCAGCTAGCTTCAAATTCCAATTACTTAAGTGGAGGTACTAGAGAGAGATGAGAAGTTTCTCAATCTTATGGCACATTGTCAACCATGTCAAAAGCGCATGACTTTGCACTGACAATTACTCTGATTCCAGATCGATAAGAAAAGTTTTTACATGCCATGACTATAGAACTTCCTTGGCAAAAGAACATTTTGATATAGCCTATTAAAAGGGATAAGTGCAGAAACTAGAGTTTGTTTTGACTGGTAGTCATTGAGAACTTGAGATTTTTAAAGAGGCTCTGATTAGTCTTAAACTCACCATTGATGGAATCCAGGTGTTGGATTTCATACAAGCCAAATGACCAAAGAACTTCACGTTGGAGCCACGCTGGAACTTTGGCACTAGAAATGAATCAATGACAGGCTCAACACCAAATTAGGGCATTTATAAGATCTAAAGTCCTCAATTGATCAGAAAGAAAAGTTAAGTACTTAATTAACAAGAGGCCAAAATTGTTAAGTCTTGTTCTACACTTATCCCCCTATTAAACTGAAAACACCACAGTGATAGCAAGATATTATTATCACAATTAATAACAACCACGTCCATAAAAAACTAAGACGTTCGAATTGCTTGATTTCTCACTAGTATATGCTTTTATGTTCAAAAGTATCAAGAGCGGCACACCAGAAAAGACAGTTGGACAATGTTCAAGTGATATACAGCAGCACTTACGAGTCTGAGGCTAGAGCATCACCACCAGGGCTGTCGATTCGGATGATAGCAGCTTTAAATTTTTTTTACTCTACAGAAAGGAAAAATATAATGTTTAAGGACACATGAGATGAAAAAGAAGATGCAATGATTGATAACTTTCAATGTGACATAGACGAAAAGGTAATAATAACAATATGGGAACACTTTGAGATGAGCTATCCGCCTATGCTTTAGAGGGAGAACTTTTTGAATTGGCTTTTATATAAAAGATTGACCATTTCTTATTTTCTAACAGCACATGGACTAACCAAGGGAACAATGTACTTCGCCCCTAAATTTGCTTGCATCCACCTCCACTTACCCAAAATTTACTAAAATTATTGAAGAAGAAAAAAACGAAAATCCAAAATCATATAACCAGCTGATTAATGTACGCTTTTTGAAAGATACCTTTTTTCTGGGGGTTGTAGAATAATAAAACATTTCAACAGTAGAATTAGAGTTTGATCTGATACTCAATGGAACAAGAGATGCTAGAACTTTAATTATACATCATTTGATGCACTTAAGCATCAGGACGTATTTGCTCACTCTATGCAGGAAAACTGCCAAATATAGCAGGAGATGGCAACACTAGAGATTCCGCACACAAGAAATGCAGTGACTCCACTAGAGATTTGTATCTTCTTCATAAGTTGCTCCAGCTTATTACTAAAACAACGCTTCATAACTAAGCAAACAGAATGCCACTCCATAACCATAACTATGAAAGTGACAACAACAGGGCTTTGGCAATGCTACACCAAAGAAACAAATGCCACCCGGTATGCTTATAACTGTATTCTGAGCTGGCAAAGAAATCTCACCTCTCACAACCCGAATTTTTTCAATGATTTGCTCTGCTATTATACCGGAAGAACTAGGAAGGCTTGTTGGACTTTTCACTCGACTTATAGGCCCAGAGGCTCGTATGACGGCTATTAAGTCTTTACCGCCAGACAAACCAAGGGTCCATTTGCTCACTCTTGAGTACCTCCTGGAGTACCACAACAAAGGAGCCATTAACATGAGATGGTATCATTTAATTTCTGAAACTCTTATACTCTTGTTCCCAGTTCAGCGGAGGGAAGAACACTTGTTTCTGAAACTTTACATTCCTTTTAAAACCAAAATTCCTCACATGCTAGAAAACTTCAGATTACATCTGACCAGTAAAAAGGGGAAGATGCTTCTAACCACAAACTGAACAGAGACTTCCTTGGACCAACTGTGGACTACCTATAATCAACCAATGGGAGATTCTTATCCGTCTGCACTCCAAGTTTTTCTTGCAGCATTGTATCACCCGAAACGTGTCTACACATTAGTGAAAAATAAGTATTAGTGCAAAAGTAATCTAAGATGAGACAGGAATTCTGCCTACCACAGAATAAAATAAGAAATGAGCAGGCATGGACAGTGAATGCAAACACTAGAACACCGAGTAGCTCCCTACCAGTAAGTGCCAGCACGTTCCCTCTCCTTAACACCCTCACCCCCTCCCTTGCCTTTTCCCTCCGGAGCCTCGCCGTCCCCGAAAAGATCCGAGATTTCGGCCGGGTTCTTCTCGAACAGCCGCAGGCCCGACAGCAGCGGCTGCGACTGGAGGTCGACCTGCTGCCAGATTTGCTCGGCGTCGAAGCCGTCGACGAGGAGCCGGTCGAAGGGCTGCAGGGAGGAGAAGAGGTGGAGGGAGGCGGCCCGCGCGTCCTGGGCGAGGGAGGGGTTGGGGGCGAGCCATGTCGGAGGGTCGGTCGATTTCAGGCGGCGCAGGACTTGGAGGCCGGCTTCCTCCCGGGTTCACCATCCCTTTCTCTTTTCTCTTTCTCTTTCTCTCTTCCTTTCCCGGAAAGTGATGCGAAAAGAAGCCGAGAAAGTTCGGTGCAGAGGGGGAAATTGCACGCCCTCTTTTCTTCTTCATTCTTCCGGAAAATTTCTTTGTCCTCTTGATAATAATTAGGCAAATCTATTATGGACGATAAAAATATCTTTTATTGATTAATTTTTTAAAATAATATAAATAATCAATTTCAAATTACTCATTTTTCTATGAAATAAATGCACCTGTATATAGTAATCGAAAAGAGCAAACTTGATAAAATTGTCAAATATACTTCGAATTTTCGCATTGTTATTTGAGAATTATGTTTTTTTTTTAAATCTTAAAATGTTTCTACCATTCAAACTATAAGAGAGCTTTTCTTTGTAATTTAAGTTAGATATGTGAAAAGACACCAAGTCATGCTCTTTGGATTTAGACTTGAAAACGGACGGGTGAATAATTTGGAAAAGGCACTCGAAATTGAGTTTCTTTTCCTTCCCCTCCAAATTTGAGAGAGAAATCATATGCGAGCCGTTGGATCTATTTTGCTTTTAGGGCACATAATGTGCTTTGGAAATTGAATGGCTTCATTAAAATGGATAGTTCTTCTAAGAAAAGCGAGAACTATGACCCAATATATAATGTGATATCTAAATTTTTAATTTGTTCGATATGGTTCATAAATTTTAATTTAATGTGTAATGTAATCTCTAAACTTTTGGTACATATTCAAACTCATCTCCATATTCGATGTTGTCTTTGAACGGAAGGATAACATTGATTATCTTCATATAATTTAGAGATTAGTTTGAATATTCACCAAAAAATCCAAAAATTCAAAGATCACATTGAATAAATTAAAAATTTAGAGACAACATTGTATATTTGGCAAAAACCCAAGAACCACATTGACTAAATTGAAGGTCGAGGATTATATTGCATATTGAGTCAAAATTCAAGAATTGTCTGTGTATTTTCCATTTTAAAAACGAGTACTCCATAGGCACTTGTTAATGCAACTTGTGATATAATTGACCAATGAAATCTTGTTCGGCAAGGATACAAAGGCAACATCCCTAGAATTAAAATGGTGTCCGGTACATGTTACCTCACATGCTCGTGTCTGTTACAATGAAGTAGAGACATAACGAACATTGCAAGAAAAAATGAGATGAGCGTATGCCCGAAAGGAGGAAAAAAAACAATTCCTTCTTTTGAATTCCTTCAGACAGCTGCAAGTTCTAGACCTGTGGCTGCGACATGTTCCCAGGACAAAGAAAGCTATGTTGAACAAATTTCTCCTGCTTATTTTCTACTTCCAAAACTGCATGTATTGAATGATTCTGCTATCACCTATGCATTATCTCAAAACGAATTATCAATGTAGTCTCCCGTGCCGCTGCTTCCTTCAACGGAGGAACTCTTCTGGATAGCAAGAAATAGGTTTGCTTCGTGTACAAGCATTCATCCATGTCAGCTCGAGCATTGATACGACTGAGGGAACCATCTTGCCAACAGAATGTGCTTCAGCTTTACAACCAAAGCGAAAATGCCATAGCATGGGAAGTGCATTAGCGCCACGGTCAGATACCTTCAAATCCCATAAAAGAGGAGTCAAGACTAGTTGCTCAGGAAAGCCAACCAAACTACTAGGAAACCTGCTTTGCTTTCTTAACTGCTAACAAATTCTGACAGGATTGCATGCAATGAACTAGATCGTGGCCATAATAGCTTTCTATGTGAATTGAGCCTTACAATCATTTGCAGAGAATCAACCAAGGCTGTTTGAAACTACCAGATACATATCATAGTACTGCAAATTCGAAAACAAAGCCGGGTCTCCAATTGAACCATCCAGGTGTCCAAATCCATCTCAGTTTGCAAGTTTAGTTAAATAAAAGTAATTCGAGCGGGGAAGATTAAGGGGGACTCGCATTGTTCATTTCTCATGCATAGTAAACGTTGAAGGACGAGCTGTCCAACAAAATGTCACAAGGTCTACATACCATAAAGGAGCATATCGAGATGACAAGTCAAGAAATAGATACGGCCACCTGCAAAGCAGTATGCAATTAGTGTCATGATAAGTATAGGTCATGATGAACCGATGATGCAGCTAAAAAAATATAGACGGTTTACCAGATGGTGAAGCAAGCATGGATAACCCATTGGAAAATAACGTAAATGGTCGTCCACAAGCAGAAGTATGCGATCCGAAAGAGAGGAAACCGCTGCAAGGGAAGAACTCCAGGAATCAGAACACATGGTATCTGACCTTAAAAGAGAGAAAGTAATGCCAGCGAGCTACTTGCTTACCAAGCAATTTAAAGCTGTATCTCCAAGAAGTAAAACAACGTTGATGGTATGCATGCTTATGTCCAACTGCAAGTGAAAGGTCAGATAAATACGTTAGATAAGCAGCACACAACAGACAAGTCATTGGGAAGGACCCAAATTGTTTAAGCAATTTTGTTTCAAATGAATACAAGAAAGAGACTGATGGAATTTCCAATGGGTAATTTGCCAATTATTAGGAAATGCGCTACTGTGCTGAGTTCACAAAGAAGAGAGTAGTTATACATTCTCCCATTTGTATGAAGTAGCTATTGTATAATCCTCTATCACAGAATCACCACCACCTAAGAATTCAATTGTATTTTTGTTTTTATGTGCTAAAGAAGAACTAAGTGGCGTTCAGTTACTTACAAATCTCAGTCTATAATCTTTTATGGCGAGAAACGGAACAATTATGAACCAGAAGATGCTATCAGTAAGCATGACTGCACCGGCATTCATCTGTCATTAACGAGAGGGAAAAACTATGTCAATGTCCTGACCCCTCCTCAAAGCTTAAGAGGAAATAATCACATGCTCAATGTGTACCTGGAAAATTATTTGAAAGGAATAGCCAAAAATGCCTGCAGTTTCACGAACAGCTTCACCAGGTGGAGCAGAGCTTTTGTTGGTGCTAGCCATGCCAGAAGAAGCCCTCAGCTTTAGAGCCGAAAAATTTGCTTTCTCTGAATCAATCTCCACATTGTGAGATTCACTTATTTTGTTCTCGTACCTGTAACATCCGTATGCAGAGAGCAACGAACCAAGCTTGTGGAGGCCCAAAAAGTAGTCATGTTAGAGTTGTAGAGAAAATAAGAGGGTAGAGACTAGTGGAAACATAGACGCAAAGATGCAAAATGAAGGACTTGATCATGGTGGCGCGGCAGAGCTGCAGAAAACATACCCCAAAATAGATGGTGACTAACGTAGAAGTCCACCTGTCAGAAAGAAATTTATTCTGTCAACCTCAGACGGAGTGATGGAAGAAGTCTAGACCTTTCATGTAGCTAGTAACAAGAAAGTGCTTCCTGTGAAATTATGAATAAAACCTCATTTTAGGGTGAGAGCAACTTGTTAAGGGACGAGATCCGTGCTTCAGGCATACATCATTAAAAGGTAAAAAAAAACCCTACTTCTGCTCATGATGATCAACTTAATGTTGCCAACACTTCAAATAGGAAGCCCTCTGTGTCAAATTAATAAAATCCTACAGAACCCAGAAGCTCCATAAGCAAACTTCCTAACAAATTTCTGTGATCCTATGGAATGCAAATGCACTTTTCCAATGTAGACCAATCTAGGAAATCCGTAAATGTAATTGATAATACTCAACTGCAACAAAATTCTATGAAATGCTAAATGACAAGCTTGCCTAGCAAAATGTTATCCGTACCCCGAATCTACGTACACTTTAACTGAGATGATAATGGAATGAGAGAAATTGATTATACAAAAGAGGGGAAACAGAGGATTTACAGTGTGTAATAGTAGTATATTTGGGCGCCGCTTTTGATAGTGGTCGCGCATAACATTCCTATAAGCAAGAAGAAGGCAATGACTCGAAAAGCCAGAAGCCAAGCCGGGTGGACTCCTTTCAGACATGGAGTCCAGGTCTCGTCACTATATAAAACACCCGCAGCCCCTCGCTGGGTTTGTTGGCCGCCATTGCTGCTGCTTCGACTGCAAAAAGCCTCATACTTCCTCACAAGCATCAACGCAAAGCACGACGATGCAAAGACCCAGATCGCACAGAGCAAAACCCTCCAGTTGAACCAGTAACCCACGGTGTTCGTGTGACCAGCGGGCATGGCTGGCTTCCAGGAATTATCTGAGGTTCCTGTGCGCAGTCCCATTTCATTATTTGCTCGATTCAGTGACCTCAAAAATGGACGTTTCACCTCCAAATTCTCAATCTCGACGGGGAAATGGAAGCGGCAAAAAAGATGACAAGACAGCGAGAAACCGAAAGGCACTATTGTTAGCTTAATAAATACTGGAATCCGAATGACCCAACAACGATTTCAATGAAGCAATCACGGCAAAACTTTTCAAGCTCCTTTCCTTGTACGCTTTCCAGGATCAAAGGTAGGAACAATCCTGACGCAACCTCATGCAAGGCTCGTCGACGAAACCGATCGATATAGAAAGACTGGAACAAGATAGGGCCTGGCAGGAGAAGTTCGAAATTCCATATTCGTAAAGCTTAGTGGGCTTTATATGGCACGGAAAGAGATGGGAACATCCTATATGCCGTACAGTGAAAAAGGGAGAAACTAAATTCTAAGCTAAGGAAAGAAAGGGTGAACACGCAAGTAAAAGCAAGACAATGAGGTGGTGATGGGCGAGGGGGAGAGGCTACAAGTTGTTGGGCGGGAGAAGGCGAGAGGATGGGCGGTGGTGGCTCGTGAACTTTGAGCGCAAGCTTCCGTTTTCTTACCGGGTAACATCCCCCCGTTAAGATAAATCATATTAGACTGTTCTCCAGTCGCGATCGCGGTACGACCATGCAAATATAAAAATTTACTTCTCCGGTCCCAACAGAAAAGACATGCGTTCCGCGTCAGCTTTCGTTTTGCAATTTTTATCCTCTCCTCCTTTTGCTGGAGTAAAGCCTCGAGAAAGGGAGAGGCAGAGAGAGAGAGAGACAGAGAGAAAGACAGAGACGGAACGCTCGCGGTAGGGCAAGAAATTTCTCAGCCTTTTCTTGTCCGAGGGAGGTGGGCTAATCGGAGACCGCTGTTGAAAAGGCGTACGCTACTTAGGACAAATCGTGTGGACCTTGTTCGACAAGGTGTCATAATTTGCCCATCATGCACCTACGGCTAGCTATGTATGAGCTTTAGGTCGGCTGGGCAGAGCAGTTCGAATGCAATCGTCGTCTCTCTGTACCCTCCTAGATTCTCTTGAGGCAGCACCAACTTCGTTGAAACAGAAAGGGTTTTCATGGCCCGAATGTCTAGCATCACCCACCGATGGATGGACGGTTTTCTTGCTACCGGATTCGTGAGGAAAAAAAGAATTTAAGGATGCTTTTCTTCTTTCCTTCGTTTTCCATCGTGGGCTCGAGCCATGGAAGCTTGAGTCTTTTAACTCCCGGCCCAAGCTCGAGACCACGCAATGTTCAAATTTCATTAATGACTTACATCTGAAAATGTTCACATAATTTTCACCTCCCATTCATCCAGATCGAGTCAGTCGACTCACCAAGAAGATGCTATGTCATTGAGTGCTCCAAGATTACATGAGCCTAATATTTTGGGGTGTATTCATTTGGCGGGGCCTTTAGTGAAATCTACGTGATTCGACGGGTTACATATGTATAATTGACTAATATGAATTGAGTTCATAATAGTATTATCTGACGAAGACATTTATATCTTTTTTTAAGAGAGAAGAGAAACTTTGCCCGACCAGAACAAGGGTCTTCCTTAGTTTATGAATAATAACTTTTGACCCCAAAAAACATGCGCCTTTTCAAGAAAGGAACGATCGCACTTTAATGCTGAAACTGGCGTGAAATTGAAGCATGTTTCAAGTACGCGAAAGTCAAGCGGAGAACCAGTTTGTTTCTGGAAAATTGGGCAACCGAAATTAGCTCGGCTGTCTACATAGCACCTTCGGATCAAAAAGGTAACAAAAAATTTCAAGATAATGAGTAGAAAGAGACAGTACCTCCTATTATTGCATCTCAATTCGAAAACCCAACATACTTTCGAGAGCACTCGTGGACCATACTTAATAAGGAATACTTCGATCTTCAGAGTACTAATTATACACGCAACACGAGCGAATCATCGCATCGAAGAACTTTTTCTGTTTAGTTACTTAACAAGTAGACGAACTGCACTTCCTAACAAAAACAATCGACCCTAGCATAGAAAATAGCTGCAGTTGAGAGATGATGATAAGTTAAATTCAGTTTGCTAAACGGCTTGACTTTTGAAACAGATGTTGTCGGAGAAGTTCTGCAGATTTTAAAGTTTCAGAAAACCACCGTGTTCGGGACATCGTCCTCGAACACCGTCGTTGCTAGGAGTGAAGACGCGAAGAAGCGAATGATTTTCACTCTGCAATGGCCATGAATGTTCCGCAGCGAAGATGCGCGGAAGTGAACTCGATCGTTACGGTGGGGGAAAAAGGAAGAGTTTTCTGAAAAAGCTGAGACGTATCGGCTACGACACGTTCCATAGGTAAAGTTCGACTCGGAGCGTTGCCGCGAATGCAAACTGCATTTCGCAATGAATGCGGACGGCGGCAAAAGCTTACGACGTGCATACTTCACCGTCGGCTCATGCATGATCTCCGCATCAAATCACATCGAAAAGCCGACTCGAAAGCAGCACATGCACGCGGACAGAGAGCAAGAGACAGAAAGACTCACCGGTCATGTTCGTTCGATCTCCGATGCGTTGGTCGACCGCCGCGGCACCTTCGAGTTCACCTCATCGACCGAGGAAGAGGCGTCGCGTCGTCAATCGAATGCCGAAATCTCCGAAGCTGGAAGAGAGTGGCTGGAGCGAAGGCGGAGAAGAGCAGCTCTTCTGTGTTTCGGGGGAGGGAGGGGAATGCGGAGCGCATGATGCGGGGTTACGTACATTCAAGTCGTTGGGCCTCACGCCTTTAATGACGACGGGCTCACCGTACACACTCATCTCACCGAATCGGGAGTTTTAGATGCGTGCGAGATGCGAGCGAGATGCGAACGCAATGACGACGTCTTCAATTTTTTTTAGGGTTATTATCTGAAAAACCCAAAATTTGTATCTTCGTGATAAATTTACCTAAAATTATTTTTTTATCATAAAAAATCTCAAACTAATACTCCTATAAAAAATTTACCCCGACTGACCATAAAAAACCTTAAATTTGTATATCTATGACAAATTTACTCCAAACTAATTTATTTGACCACAAAAAACCCCAAACCGATAAATTTGTGACAAATATACCATCCGCTAAATTGGATTAATACCACAAAAAAATCACAAAATTGTAAACTGTGACAAATGGAGCGTAAAATTCCAAATTGATATACCAATCAACTGTCACGTGTCATTTAACTTAATAATTTGACAAGTATAATTTAACGAAAACTAACAAATGGTAAATTTGTCACAAGTGTGCCAGTTTAGAGTAAATTTGTCAAAAGTATACCAGTTTTAGGTTTTTGTTGGTAAAAAAAATTAATTTTGGATAAATTTATTATAGATGTACTAGTTTAGAGTTTTTCAGGGTATTAACCCATTTTTTTAATGAGCACAATCATCACATGACAACGACATGTGGAGAAGAGAGTTGATCAAGAGGCGATTGAGATTCTCGAAGTTCGAATGCAAAGTGGATGGGATTCATGTCCCTCGAGCTGTGCCATTGATTGGTTACATCGCGTCAGTCGTGTGATTGGAACATAAAATGATCTCTCGTAGAGGACGAAGCGTGCACTTTGATGGGCAAAATTAGTGATTTTAACGTAGTATAATAATGGCCGACCAAAAAAAAACATAGTATAATAATGTACCCTTTGAAATTCTATATGGGTTTTTGCTTACATAGAAAGATGGGAAGTTTGGCATATTCGCAAATTCGGTTTTCTTTTTCGAAATACTAAAAAGAGATTTTTAGTAGAAAATGAGAGATATTGTCTAAATTGCAATATTAAGAAGAGTGACGATTTTCAGTTCGGTCCAATTAATCAAACCGAACTAAAAATGTACGAAAATTCAAATAGGTTCTAATCAATTCTAGTTTGGTTCTAACACACCTATGAGTATGACACCTTTACCCGAAGAGATTACTAAAAGGAAGCCTAAGTCCAAGCTCATTAATAAATTCAGTTGGACTCATAATCACTCAAAAATTTAAGTTAATGAATAAGGCCATGTTTGGCAAATTTTTGTTTCTGTTCCCGGAACACAATTTTTGTTCTTTTGTTCGGGGAACAAAAAAAAAAGTAAACGCGTTTGTTTACACTTTTGTTCTCGGGAACAAAAAAAATCTATTTTTTTGTTATCCGGAATAGATTTAGAACAGAAATAAGAAGTAGAAAAAACTTGTTTCATGTTCTCGAAAACACTTCCAAGAAACACTTTTTTTTCTTCTTCTTTTTTCTCTTCTTCTTTTTCTTCATTTTTCCGGTCACTGGCCTTGGCCATGGCCGGCACCGGCGCCGGCAACCGATTAGACGAGGGTTAGCGACCCCACCGGAGTGTTGCCGACCCTTGGAGAGGCCGAGCCACGGCGAGACTCGTTGGCCCAAGCCCCGCCGTGGCTGCGCGAGGCTCGCCTAGCCAGCGGCGATCTCGCTAGACGTCGCCCAGCCGGCCGTTGGCCACGGTGGTGGCCGGCAATCGACCAAAGATAAAAAGAAAAAGAAAAAGGAAAGAAAAGAAAAATATAATAAAAATATTTAAAAATTAAAAAGAAATAAAAAAAATTATACAAGTTTACAAAACACGTTTCTATTCCTAAAGTAGAAATTTTTTGTTTACCAAATGCGTTCTTATACTCAGAAATTGTTCCCTAAAATAGAAACAAAAAAAAAACTATTTCGTTAAAAAATTGTTCTCCGAAACAGAAACGTTACCAAACGCACCATAATAGGCCGACTTAGAATATATTTATTATTCCACACCATATCACTTGCTCGATGTGAAACTTCTCATGTGCATATCTATTATGATAACGAGAATACTTTGCATCTACACGCCTCGTGATACCATCATTTTTTACCAATATACTTTCGCATCTACAGGTGCCGGCTTAACGATTTTAATACTTTGGAATCTTGGCTATGTTAGGTATTATGACATGAACAAGAGTCCTAAAGAATCCCTATATTATGCTCAATTTAGTCCTAAACTCTAGAATTGTGCTGGCACTCCTACCTAGCCCGTCCAGGAAGCCCTCGACCAGACAAATAATAGAGTAAGAAAAAATTGTCAACCCGTACAGAAACTGCTGCATCAGTCTGAAACTGAGTTCCCTGGCAAGTCACTGTACATAGCTTGTGCATAGCATGACAGCCAAAGTCAGTAACTACTGTGATGGGGATGTCGTGACTTCAAATGTTTTTTGCTAATTCTCTTGGACATGTTGCATAGAGTAAAAAATTGTGTTGGAATATTATTCACATCGCTTAATAATGAATCATAAATACTATTCATATTCATGTGATTTTCCTCCATCTATTGATTTAAGTTTTTGGATTGAACTTTCTCACATAATATCAGAACTAGTTATTCCTTATATGAAAGTGCGTGATAAAATTTTTCACATTAACAATGGATAGTAAATGCATTTTAGCAAGGGAGCCCATTGGAATCAAGATAATTAAATTCAAGCAAACAAAAACTAAAAAAAAAAATACTTATTTACCGTCAAATTCAATTAACCGATGCATGAGCTTGAACAAATGGAACTTTTAGCAGCGTAATGCACACATGCTCAGTTTATTGTCTATCTAAGGAAGAAGTCGAGTGAAAATGATACACTTCTTCAATTTTACAATTTGAAAGGACAATCAAGGTTGATAAAAAGTAAGAGGAGGAAGGAGCTATCTCGTCCATGACTCATTATATGTGTTGAGAAATAGAATGCATCTTTTGCCGAAACAAATCAATAGATCGCACTAATTCAATGACCTTGCATACCCATAGCGAGTGCGTGAAGGAAGAGTGACCAATCTCAAAGTAAGTCAATTTCCACCTCAAAACCAAGAATCGGGCTAAACATGGTCGGTTCCCACTTTGGGGAACTGGGAGTTGATTGTCCGCCCATGAACTAGATCAGGCCGAACGGGTTGTCTTAGGAATTAGCAACATTATTATTATTTTTAAATTGTTATCTATTCAAAAGTTCTAAAATAAATCAGAAACTTCTTTAATGTAGTATGAAATTACTAATTACGAGGAAGTAAAAGAAGAGCTTGCTCTCGCACATAACCTTTTGCTCTTACTGAATAAAAAGATACCCTATGAGTTCCACCGATTTGGTCCAATTTCTTCCCAACAACCAAGAACCAAAAATCACTCCGAATAGATCAATTCGGTCCAATCCGATTCCCGAAGAGGATTGAGATCGATGCACAAGCTCGTATCTATGATTAATCTTTGAAAATTAAAATGTTTGAGATGGTGCACTCATTTGACTTTTTCATGAAATACGTCAAATAACTGAGTCTGCTACAACATTCACCTATAAATTACTTTTAAAAGAATTTGTCGAAAATTTACGGGAGAAATATATAGAAATCTGTATACCAACATTTCAATATTGATATTAAAAAAAAGTAAATGACCATATTCGTATATTTGAGCGGGCAATTTCTAGCCCCTCCCGCGAGTCCGTGCGAGCGGGGCTTTTCTGCCCAGTGTAAATAATATCAGCTCATCTTTCGCCTTTCAGCATGAACATCGGCCAAATTTTCTGCATGATATTCTCTAGTGAAAAGATTTTTTAAATGTTTCCCCATCATTAACGTTAATAACCGAATAACCTGCAACTTAGCCGCGGGATATGTCCCGCCACGTGGCAAGCGGAAAGCTAAAGAAAAGTGTCACCTGACCAATACACGAGCAAACTTTCCCTTACCTCCGGCTTATAATTATACGACAGCACACAGGACTTCAGCCTCGGTGGAATGTCATGGCATCTCGCCCCTTCCTGCGTTGCGCGGTGATGCTGTGTACTCTCGTGGAATAGCGAGACTGGTCAGAGCTTAAGCTCTAGAGAGAACTCAGATAATCCTTTATCATGGCCAAGATAGGATTGGAAAACGAAGCGCCCTCTAGCCTCTCGTACAATATTCCGTCCATCCGGGCCTGGATGCCTTCAGCAAACGTCAATTCTCGAAGCAATTCCTTCAACGCGGTGTCGACCCCGACAACAGAGCCTCCTATCCCACTCAATATTTCAGGGAGCGAAGGAGATGGCCTCAACAGCTCGACGAGGGTGACCTGCCCGAAGATAAATTATCAGACTTAGCAGCTACTTGGTCACGAAACAAATTTCTACTTGCTCTTTTGATTTCCGTAATTAGTTAGAGATGTTCAAAAAAATACTATCGAGATCAACAGTAAACCTTTTCTAAGCACAAAAAGAGGATAACCATCGTGACAATCGACCTACCTTATTAGTTTGGGGTATATTGTGTAAGAATTTTCCTGATGTGGGCTACATTAATTGAGATTATAATTGACCGTTTTTACGGAGTTGATCTAATAAAGTAGGATATAAAGTTTCTTAACAGTCGAATATGAGCCTGATTTGTGTGGGCCGAGTTGGGCCCGGCCCGTGATGAGAGGGCCCGTCCAAAACTCTATAAATAGCACTAAGGTCCCTCCTCTAGCCCTCACTTCTTCCAAAATTCTCTCTCAACTCACATAAGGCAAGCTGTGAGCGGCGGTCTCATCGAGCTAGGAACCGAGGGTTATAGAGGAGAAGATCTTCAGCATTGAAGCTTGGATTGCTGTTACTTTGCTCCAAAAACAATGAATTCAAAATCTGGTACACAAATCCTCGTCCTCAACCTTCTGATGTTCGAGTTTCTAGCTATGTTGATCTTGGGAAGCCGTTCAGTCGGCCTACATTTGGTATCAGAGCCTGCATAAACTAGAACTCGAACATAGGGAGCTATTTTGAAGAATTTATCCGCATGAAACTTGATTTTGACCGTATAATCGGATTAATCTTGTCAAGCTGAAAGTTCTTGTGCATAGCATGCCTCTAACAGAGGCGAAATCAGCCGCCTATACCTAATTTTGGACTTGACTCAAGCTCGGATCCTTTTGCTTGTTTTTCATGATTTTTGGTCCGATGAAAGTGATTTTTTATTGCATATATGGCTTCTCCTCTTCAATACGAGCATTTTGGTGGGTAGAACGCCTCAAGACGATGCCGGAAACGGCCGCATGCGCCTCCACCCGCCGAGATGGAGCTCGGAGGCGGCGCCACGCGCCGCCGAGCCGCCTCGCGCGCACGCACGCGCGTCGACGCGTGGCTCACGCGGCCGCACGCGCGCCCATGCGCGCTGACGCGTGGACCGACACTCGTCGCCGCACGTGCGGACCGCCTCAGCGGTTTCGCCACCGCCAACACGTGTCGGTGATGACGTCATGATGACGTCACATAAGCCGCCTTACATGCAGCCGCCACGTGGCATGTGACGTCACCGATGACGTCAAACCCGACTAGTTGTTGACAATCGACCCGACCTGGTTGACCGTTGACCGATCGGACCGGTTGACCGTTGGCCGTTAACCGGTTCGACCGTTGACCGGTCGGACCGGTAAACCGGTTTTCGGACCGGATCGGTACGCCAGCGAGTGCCGCTCACGTGCCGTACACTCTGGCGGCGCGTGAGGGCGCGTGCGGCGTTCATTCGGCACGTGTTTTATATGACCATGCTCGTATGTGAATTTCCTATCTTGTGATGTGCTTATTTGCATTTTTTGATGCCTTTAAGGATGTGAAAATGCATGTGAAACCCTAAGGTACATGATTTTGGGGTAATTTTGGCGTATTTTCATGTATTTCTCTATATGGTTTTGGAAATACAATTGCATGCTTATGATTATATCATCACTTGAGGAATATATGTAGTGTTGATTTATTAGTAGTGTGTATTAGTGGATGGAGCAATACAATTAGCATGGCTTGTGGTTTTAGTGACAAACAGCCCCTGTCATCAAGTCTAAAATCACATATAAAAGGTGAATGTGAGTTATAAAGATATATCTCTTATATGAGAGAGTTTCGATAATTCGGTTGGGTTGTGACCGCCAAAGTGGCACACTTGATTGGATTTGAGAGACATCGTTCTCATATCATAATGGGATGTCTCCTGATCTGATGCATGATTATACTCCCAAAGGAGGTGATTGTGTGTTAGTTTATGGAGGGATACATGTAAAGCATATGGTTGAAAATTAACTAACCCTAGTGGTTCATACACCCAAAGGTGATGAATTCGCAAAATGTTAGAATATATTTTCATGGACCGCTGTCGTGTGAAGAGTATACAATTACATGTCATGTATTATGCCCAAATGTGTTTATATGATGATGTGTGTAGCTCTTGAGATGTGTGTTTAGCACTCACATGATGCTAATTATATGTATTGCTTGTATAAACAGTCACCTTCTCTGTAAATGGCAATTCCATTGCGATTGAGATTCTTACTGGATCAAACTTCAAGAAATGGAAAGAGGATTTTTTATTTGGGATGGAGTTGGCAGATGTTCATGTTGCTCTTACTGAGGATAGGCCGGCAGATCTTACTGATGCTAGTACAGAAGTCCAGAAAGTACGTTTTGCTACCTGGGAAAAGAGTAATAGAATTTGCTTGCTCATTATGAAACGATCAATTCAGGAACATTTGATGAGTGGCTTGCCAACTGACTGTACTATTAAGGAAATGATGGAAGCTTTGGAGGCTAGGTATCGTGTTTTTTCCAATGTTGAGATAGGTACACTTATGCAATCACTTTTCAATATGAGGTATGATGGTTCGACTGGAGTTAGAGATTATGTACTTAGGATGGTAGATCTTCAAACAAAACTCCGAATTCTTCAGGTTGATATCCCTGAAGCTTGCATTGTGCATCAAGCATTAAATAATATTCCTCCTGACTTTGGAATTATCAAGATGAACTATAGTTCGCAAAATGAGGCTTGGTCAATCAATGACCTTATAGTGAGAGTGGTGGCAGATGAAGAAAAACTGAAGAAAGAAAGAGGGCATCTTGCCTTGTATGCCTCTAGTTCTGCCAGTAGGAAGGGTAAATGGATTGCACATCATAGAGGAAATCCTAAAGCCATAGTGACTTCTAACTATATAGCTCCTAAGAGGGGAAATCCTAAAGCTGCTGCCCCCTCCACCTCTATGGCTCCTAAAAAGGCATCTTTTAAGAGGGAGGGTGTCATTTGCTACTTTTGTAGGAAGAGGGGACACATAAAGAAATACTGCGATAACTATAAAGCTTGGTTGTCTAAAAATGAGCATAAAGGTAATGATTCTTTGACACTTGTCTGTGAATCCAACCTATCTGAAGCCCCATCCAGTTCTTGGTGGCTAGATAGTGGTGCGACTAATCATGTTGCATTTACCATATAGGGATTCACAAACACAAGGACGCCAAATCAGGATGAATCAAAGCTCACTGTGGGAAATAACGACAAGATCGACGTTGAGTTTGTGGGAGATGTCATTTTGATTTTGGATACTGGTTTTAATATGATATTAAGAAACACTTTCTATGTACCTTCCTTTAGACGGAACTTAGTTTCCGTATCATGTTTGGACATGTGTGGTTACTCTTTTGAAATAAAGAACAATACAATATCTATGTTCTTTAGTTCAAATAAGGTTGGATGATGCAACATGTTCAATGGATTGTACAGATTGTGTTTATCTCCCAATGATATATACGTCGCTAATACAGTTGAAAGTGTCGTTCCCAAAAGACCTCTACCTAAGGAATAGTCTTATGCGTTATGGTATAAACGACTAGGTCATATATCCAAAGAAAGAGTAGAAAGGCTGATAAAGACAAACATCCTGCCTACTCTTAAAGGTGACCTAGAGACTTGCATAGACTGTTGTAGATGAAAGATGACTAAGATAAAAAAGAAAACTGCAGTTCGAAGTTCTGACTTATTAGAAGTCATTCACACCGATATCAGTGGACCATGTACTGCAACTTTGTGTAGAAAATTTTATTTCATCACGCTTATCGATGATTATTCTCGGTATGGTTACCTATTCCCGATTAAAGAAAAGTCTGAATCTCTTGAAAAATTTAAGACTTTTCGGACTGAAGTTGAGAAACAGTTAGGAAAGGTAATAAATGTGGTAAGATCTGATCGAGGTGGAGAATATTATGGTAGACATGGCAATGTTGGGCAAATTAAAAGGCCATTTGCTAAATACTTAGAGGATTCTGGGATAGTAGCTCAATTCACTATGCCCGGAAGTCCTGAACAGAATGGTGTGGCTGAAAGGCGCAATCGCACTCTCATGGATATGGTAAGATGTATGATGAGTAGGACTAATTTGCCTGATTTTTTATGGGGTGAGACTTTAAAAACAGCCCTTTTATATATTGAATTGTGTTCCTACCAAAGCTGTTGCATCGACTCCTTTTGAGTTATGGACTGAACGCAAACCAAGTTTGAATCATTTCAAGGTCTGGGGATGTCCTGCAGAAGTAAGATTGTATAATCCAACATTAGGAAAGTTGGGAGCCAAAACCATTCGATGTTATTTTGTATCTTACTCAGAATATTCGAAGGGATATCGGTTTTATAATTCAAGTGGAGGAACAAGGATTGTGGAATCACAAACGGCCAAGTTTCTGGAATTCGATATAGCTGAAGAGCATGATTGCTCACAAATTAGTGAACATGACAACATGATGAGACCTGCTATGTTTTTTTGCTTACCTATGCAGACGACTATGGAGCCTACAGTGCCACAAACTGAACCTGTTATCATTGAGGATCCTATTGATGAAACGGCGACAGATGAAGTCCTTCAAGTTCCTCAGACTCAAAATGAAGTTACAGTGGCTCCACTAAGGAGGTCTACTAGGGAAAGACGTTCAGCTATACCACCGGACTATATAGTCTATTTAGGAGAACATGATTACGATATAGGCTGCATTATAGATCCAGTGACTTATATAGACGTTGTTTCCCGCCCTCAATCAAATTTATGGTTGGATGCAATGAGAGATGAGATGCAATCTATGAAATATAATGGTGTTTGGGAGCTTGTTGAATTACCGGAAGGTTGTAAGCCCATAGGTTGCAAGTGGGTTTATAAGACTAAAAGAGATTCAAAAGGAAAGATTGAGAAATTTAAAGCCAGACTTGTGGCCAAGGGCTTCATTCAAAGAGAAGGAATAGATTATGAAGCAACATTTTCTCCAATTTCTTCTAAAGACTCCTTTAGAGTTATCATGGCATTAGTAGCTCATTTTGACATGGAATTACATCAGATGGACGTTAAAACTACTTTTTTAAATGGAGACCTCGATGAGGAATTTTATATGATGCAACCTGAAGGTTTTGCAGCAAATGATCTAGGTAAGTTTGTATGTAAACTGAAGAAGGCTATTTATGGTCTCAAACAAGCTTCCAAACAATGGTACTTGAAGTTTCACGATGTTATTACTTCTTTTGGTTTTGTTGAGAACAAAGTAGATCGTGCATATACTACAAGGTCGTGGGAGGAAATTTATTTTTCTAATACTTTATGTGGATGATATTCTGCTTGCAAGTAGCGATATTGGATTGCTATGTGAAACAAAACAAATGTTGTCGAGGAATTTTGACATGAAAGATCTGGGTGAGGCATCCTTCGTTCTTGGTATTGAAATTCATAGGGATCGTTCTCGTCGTATGTTAGATTTATCTCAAAAGGCATATATTGATCGTATTTTGGAGAGATTCAACATGCAAGATTGCAAACTAGGAACTGTTCCTGTAGTTAAGGGTGACAAGCTGAGTCTCTCACAATGTCCTCAATCAGATTTTGAGAAAAACCAAATGAAAGATGTGCCTTATGCTAATGCACTTGAAAGTATCATGTATGCTCAAGTTTGCACCAGACCAGACATTGCCTTTGTAACAGGGCTTTTAGGTAGATATCAGTCAAATCCAGGACACGATCACTGGGTTTCTGCCAAAAAGGTCTTAAGATACTTAAAAAGAACAAGAGATTATATGCTGATGTATAGATATGTTAATGATTTGCGATTGTTGGCATATTCAGATGCAGACTTTGCTGGTTGTGAGGATGATAGGAAGTCGACAACAGGATATCTATTCATGTTAGTAGGAGGTGCAGTATCGTGGAAAAGTAAGAAACAGAAATCTATATCTTCTTCTACCATGCAAGCAGAGTTTATAGTATGTTTTTCAGCTGCTACTCAAGCAATTTGGCTTCGGAACCTCATTATGGAATTGACCATATTTGATTTTATTGATAGACCCATACAGTTATATTGTGATAACAATTCTGCTGTGTTATTTGTCAATAACAACAGAAGTCTCAAAGGGTCTAAGCATATGGAGGTCAAGTTTTTTACCATAAAGGAAATGGTACAGAATAATGACATTATAGTAGAGCATGTCCCCACAGACGATATATTGGCAGATCCACTGACTAAAGGCCTACGCCCTTGTATATTTGAGCGACATGTCATAAACATGGGCTTAAGAGAATCGGTGGATACTGTCATTTAGTGGGAGCTATTTTAGATTTGCTCTTATAAAGTTTAAGTATGCGTTTTGTTACTTTATGTAACATTTATATATATGTCAACTCCTTTTGTATAAATTGTTGTTGAGTTGCGTACATATATCTAAGGAAAATCTCAAGATACTATGTAAATCTTGAGTAAAGGCTAGGGGCATTCAGTTATTAGCCTTGTACATATGTCTCAATTACACATAAAGAAAGGTTAACCATAAAGATAAGACATATGTGGGTTCATTAGAATCATAAAGATATTCTTTAGTGCCACATCCGGTTTTCTGTGACACTTAAGGTAAGAGAATAGTGACCAACAAATGGAATAACACATAAGGTAAAACTCTTTATGAGGTGTTATCAATTTGCCACACAACCATATTGAATCCATGTTAGTAAAGTTGATAGCACTTGTGACCACGGAAGACTCTGTGTATGTATATACAGTTACCGCCATGATCCGATGTTGGAGATTTTATGGGATCGGATTGACTGTTGAGAATTATCTCTAGATCAACATAAAGGTGCGCACATACAGTACGGTCTCAATTAATATAGCCCAAGTGGGAGAATGCAAGAATTTTCCTAATGTGGGCTACATTAATTGAGATTGTAATTAACCATTTTTACGGAGTTGATCTAATAAAGTAGGATATAAAATTTCTTAACAGTCGAATATGGGCCTGATTTGTGTGGGCCAAGTTGGGCCCGGCCCGTGATGAGAGGGCCCGTCCAAAACTCTATAAATAGCGCTAAGGTCCCTCCTCTAGCCCTCACTTCTTCCAAAATTCTCTCTCAACTCACATAAGGCAAGCTGTGAGCGGCGGTCTCATCGAGCCAGGAATCGAGGGTTATAGAGGAGAAGATCTTCAGCATTGAAGCTTGGATTGCTATTACTTTGCTCCAAGAACAATGAATTCAAAATCAAGTACACAAATCCACGTCCTCAACCTTCTAATGTTCGAGTTTCTAGCTATGTTGATCTTGGGAAGCCGTTCAGTCGGCCTACATATTGGCCTTCTCTTTTGCAATCGCAACAGCCCGAGAAAATCCAGCGATTGCATCAACCAAACCTCGTGAAGCAGCATCGTTGCCTGTCCATTGTGCAACCTCCTCCATCTTATCAATCTGTGGGAAATTATAACGATCACAATTCCATTAAGTAGCAGGTATATATCAAGGGGGGTCCTATAGATGAACCCCAAGTGTTGCTTCCATACCAGCATTGATCGACAGAAAGCCGCCTTATCGCAAAACATTTTGTGTGCATTATCTGCCATCTTGGCAAATATCTCTGCCTCATCTGGCCTGCAATCATTCAGAACAAGCCAGAAAAAAGTGCAGGAGAAATGGTTTCATTGGAACATGTCATCACATAAAATCAAAACATGAAGACGGCACTCAAATGTCCCAGTACAATATCAAGATATCTTCCTTTATTTACACTTCAAAGTATCGTGCGACAATGCATCTCACCTAAAAGGTCGTTGCTCAGCTGCGAGGAGCTCAGCATATTTTCCCCTTGATATGATCTCCTCATTGAAGCCTATTTTTTCGTACAGATTCACCAGGTTAAGCTTCCCTGAGAGGAGAAAAATGGCGCACTCAACCACGTTAGAATCTCCATGAAGCTCTGAAAATCCAAAGGAAAAGCAGTAGCACAACAACTATTGCCAGGTACGAGACTACAAAGAGACACTAGGTTCACCTGAAACAACTCCAATAGAGCCAGTTAAGGCAAGTCTTTCTGCAACAATGGTTGGTGTTCCCATTGCCATGTAATATCCTCCACTAGCTGCTACATCAACCATTGATGCAATAACAGGCTTTGATGCAGCCAATTGCCTAATCTCCCTCCACATTCTGCTCATCATAAGCATCATGAAACCCCCAATTAAGCTACAGTCAGAAAATAAAGTGGAAAGAAAGAGTAAAACGTTCAATATGACAGTTAAAGATGAGATTTTCCGCTGCATGGATATGACAGGGCAATTAAACTTAGGGCAAGACTTTACTACTACCAAATGCATCTTATCAGCTATCCAACCAGCTTCAAATTCCAACTACGTAAGTGGGAGATACTAGAGAGAGATGAGAAGTGTCTCAATCTTATGGCACATTGTCAACCATGTCAAAAGCGCATGACTTTGCACTGACAATTACTCTGATTCCAGATCGAGAAGAAAAGCTTTTACATGCCACGACTATAGAACTCCCTTGGCAAAAGAACATTTTCATATAGCCTATTAAAAGGGATTAGTGCAGAAACTAGAGTTTGTTTTGACTGGTAGTCATTGAGAACTTGAGATTTTTAAAGAGGCTCCGATTAGTCTTAAACTCACCATTGATAGAATCCAGGTGTTGGATTTCATACAAGCCAAATGACCAAAGAACTCCACGTTGGAGCCACGCTGGAACTTTGGCACTAGAAATGAATTGACGACAAGCTCAAGACCAAATTAGGGCATTTATAAGATCTAAAGTCCTCGATTGATCAAAAAGAAAAATTAACTACTTAATTAACCAGGGGCCAAAACTTTTAAGTCTTGTTCTACAGTTATCCCCCTATTAAACTAAAAACACCACAGTGATAGCAAGATATTTTTATCACGACTAATAACAACCACATCCGTAGAAAACTAAGACGTTCGAATTGCTTGATTTCTCACTAGTATATGCTTTTATGTTCAAAAGTATCAAGAGCGGCTCACCAGAAAAGACAGTTGGACAATTTTCAAGTGATATACAGCAGCACTTACAAGTCTGAGGCTAGAGCATCACCACCAGGGCTGTCGATTCGGATGATAGCAGCTTTAAATTTTTTTTACTCTACAGAAAGGAAAAATATTATGTTTAAGAACACATGAGATGAAAAAGAAGATGCGATGATTCATAATTTTCAATGTGACATAGACGAAAAGGAAATAATAACAATATGGGAACACTTTGAGATGAGCTATCCGCCTATGGTTTAGAGGGAGAACCTTTCGAATTGGCTTTTATCTAAAAGATTGACCATTTCTTATTTTCTAACTGCACGTGGACTAACGAAGGGAACAATGTACTTCGCCCCTAAATTTGCTTGCATCCACCTCCACTTACCCAAAATTTACTAAAATTATTGAAGCAGAAAAAAACGAAAATCGAAAATCATATAACCAGCTGATTGATGTACGCTTTTTGAAATATACCTTTTTTCTGGGGGTTGTAGAATAATAAAACATTTCAACAGTAGAATTAGAGTTTGATCTGATACTCAATGGAACAAGAGATGCTAGAACTTTAATTATACATCATTTGATTCACTTAAGCATCAGGACGTATTTGCTCACTCTATGCAGGAAAACTGCCAAATATAGCAGGAGATGGCAACACTAGAGATTCCGCACACAAGAAATGCAGTGACTCCACTAGACACTTGTATCTTCTTCATAAGTTGCTCCAGCTTATTACTAGAACAACGCTTCATAAGTAAGCAAACAGAATGCCACTTCATAACCATAACTATGAAAGTGACAACAACAGGGCTTTGGCAATGCTACGCCAAAGAAACAAATGCCACCCAGTATGCTTATAACTGTATTCTGAGCTGGCAAAGAAATCTCACCTCTCACAACCCGAATTTTTTCAATGATTTGCTCTGCTATTATACCGGAAGAACTAGGAAGGCTTGTTGGACTTTTCACGCAACTTATAGCACCAGAGGCTCGTCATATTAAGTCTTTACCACCAGACAAACCAAGGGTCCACTTCCTCACTCTTGAGTACCTCCTGCAGTACCACAACAAAAGAGCCATTAACATGAGATGGTAACATTTAGGGCCTGCATGGTTGTGTTCTTTATTTCTGTTCAAGAACAGATTTTCTGTTTTTTTATTCCCGGGAATAAAAAAAGAACAGAAACGCATTTGTTTGCATTTTTGTTCCAAATTTGTTTTTTTGTTCCCGGAAACAAAATTGGAACGGAAACAAGAAAAAAAAAAACTTGTTTCTTATTTCGAAACAATTTTTAAGAACAAATTTTCTCTCTCCTTTCTTTTCTTCTCTTTTTTTTCTTCTTCTTTTCTTCTTCTTTTTTCTTTGGCCGGTCGCCGGCCTTGGCCATGGCCGGCGACTAGCCGTCGAGGGCCAGCGAACTTGCCGGAGCATCGCCAGCCCCTGGCGAGGCCGAGCCTCGCCCGCGCCAACGACGCTTGGCCTCGCCTTGGCTGGGCGAGCTCAAGCTCGGCCTCGCTAGGCCATTGCCAAGCGACCGGTGGCCGGGCGAGCTCGGCCTCGTCGTGGCCGGGCTAGGCCGCCGGCCCTCGTCGGCCGGTCGCCGGCCATGGCCGAGGCCGGCGACCGGCCAAAAGAAAAAGAAAAAAAGGAAAAATTAAAAAAAAAATTAAAAAATTAAAAGAAATAAAAAAAAAGAACACAAATTTACCAACACATGTTTCTATTCTTTTTTTATTCCCGGAACAAGTTTACCAAACATGTTTTTCTGGTAAAAAATTGTTCTCCGAAACAAAAATAATTTTTTCTATTAATCGTTCCCCGGAACACTTTTTGAACGTAAATACAAACAAACACACCATTAATTTCTGAAACTCTTAACTTTTGTTCCCAGTTCAGCGGAGGGAAAAACACTTGTTTCTGAAACTTTACATTCCTTTTAAAACCAAAATTCCTCACATGCGAGAAAACTTCATATTACATCTGACCAGTAACAAGGGGGAGATGCTTCTAACCAAAAACTGAACAAAGACTTCCTTGGACCAACTGTGGACCTATGTAGCACCGACATGCGACACGACACAAGTGTCCGACACAACACGACACATCGACATATCATTTCCAAAAAATGGAGAATTCCGACACGTTGCGACACGTTATATATTAAATGAATATTTTTATTTTTAATTAATTTGATTCAAATTCATAAATAATTAAATAATTAAAAAAGAGCCTATAATAAAGACACTAATAATATTAATAAATCAATTCATTAAAAATTCGAAAAGTATATTTATAGTTAATGCGAAACATGTTTTTACCTTTAACAAAAGTTATTGATAAAACTAATAATTAATAAAAAAAATTAGAATCAATTTATTTAAATAAATCCATAATTTTCTATAATAATCAAAATTTATTATTATTCAAAATTCAATACTTTTATTTTTCGAAATTATTTGTTAATCTCATTTATTTGATTTTCCCATTATAAAAAACAAATCCCCAAAATCTATCACTTTTTTCCTCCGTCCATTTTCCTCCGCCCAATTTTATTTTGCATTTTTTCCCTCCCCCACCAATGACAGACAGGCTGTCAACCTGTCACTTCCCCTCCCCCAAAACTCAAAAGTCACGCCACTTCCTTCGTCCATTTCCCTCCATCGTCCCCCTTTTTTTTTTTAATACTTTTTATTCCCTCATAAAAACCCTAGCAAACTTTTCCTCCTCCTTCTCGGCGAACTTTTCCTCCTCCTTCTCGCCGCTCGCCGCACGCCGGACGCCGCACGACCCCCTTCCTCTCCTCTTCCTCTCGATCTTTCTCCTCCTCCTCCTCGCCGCACGACCACCTTCCTCTCCGCACGACCCCCTTCCTCTCCTCTTCCTCTTGATCCTTCTCCTCCTCCTCCTCCTCGCCGATCCATCGTAACAGTGGCGGCTGCTCTCTCTCGCCGTCTCTCGCCGTCGCGGTGGTCCGTTGCGTGGCTTCGTCTCGCCGGCGGGAGTTTGCTTTCTCTCTCTTCTTTCTCTCTGTTCGGCTCTTTCTCTAGCCGTCTCTCGCCATCGCTCGCGGCCTCTGCTCCCTCGCCCTCCCTGGCCTCCACCCTCCGTCTCGTCTCTCAGTCAGTCTTCCGGACACGCGTGTTGAGAAATGTTGACCGCGTGTCGGAAAGTCAGACACGCTCCGACACGTGTCAGACACGACACGGAAGCACGGACAAGCATAGCTGTGGACTACCTATAATCAACCAATGGGAGATTCTTATCCGTCTGCACTCCAAGTTTTTCTTTCAGCATTGTTATCACCTGAAACGTGTCTACACATTAGTGAAAAATAAGTATTAGTGCAAAAGCAATCTAAGAAGAGACAGGAATTCTGCCTACCACAGAATAAAATAAGGACAGTGTATACAAATACTAGAACACCGAGTAGCTACACCTACTAGTAAGTGCCAGCACGTTCCCTCTTCTTAACACCCTCACCGAGGTGTGAAATTGCACGCCCTCTTTTCTTCTTCATTCTTCCGGAAAATTTCTTTGTCCTCTTGGTAATAATTTGGCAAATCTATTATTATGGACGATGAAAATATCTTTTATTGATTAATTTTTTTAAATAATATAAATAATAATTTCAAATTACTCATTTTTTATGAAATAAATGCACCTGTATATAGTAAACGAAAAGACCAAACTTGATAAAATTATCAAATATACTTCGAATTTTCGCATTGTTATTTGAGAATTATGTTTTTTTAATCCTAAAATGTTTCTACCATTCAAACTATAAGAGAGCTTACAACCAAAATATATATATATATATAAGAGAGCTTTTCTTTGTAATTTAAGTTAGATATGTGAAAAGACACTAACGTGTTTGGTAACGATTCGATTTCGAGGAACAATTTTTTATAAGAAATGATTTTTTTGTTTCGTCATCGAAAACAATTTTTGAGCAAAAGAACGCGTTTGGTAACTTCTCAAAATTTCTATTCTTGGGATAGAAATACATTTGGTAAGATTCTTAGATATTTTTACTTCGTTTAATTTTTTAATTCTTTTATTATTTTTCTTATTTTTTCCTTTTCTCTTTTGTCGGCCGCCACCACGTCCAACAAGCTCGTCGAAGGTGAACACGGCCACGGCGAGCCTCTGCCTCGCCCAGGCGGCACGAGATCGGCCTTGCCCTGGCTTGGCGAGGCTCAGCCTCGCGCCAGCTGGGGAGGCCGAGCCTTGCCATGGCTCGGTGTCTCTGGGGGCCGACGATGCTCCGGCAAGGTCGCCGATGCCGGCCATGGCTAAGGCCAACAACTGGCCAAAAGAAAGAAGAAGAAGAATAAGAAAAGAGAAGAAAAAAAGAAGAGAGAGAAAAATAGATTCTATAAATTGTTCCCGATAACAAGAAGCTTACTTTTTTCTACTTCTTTTCTGTTCCAAATCTATTCTCGGAAACAAAAAAAAATAGATTTTTTGTTCTCGGGAACAAAAGTTTTATCAAATAGATTTCTATTTTTTTTTTTTTTTGTTCCCCATAACAAAATAATAGAAATAGTTGTTTGGGGAGCAGAAATAGATTTTACCAAATAGAGCCTAAAGTCATCCTCCTTGGTTTAGGACTTCAAAACAGAAGGTGAATAGTTTGGAAAAGGCACTCGAAATTGAGTTTCTTTTCCTTCCCCTCCAAATTTGAGAGAGAAATCATATGTGAGCCGTTGGATCTATTTTGCTTTTAGGGCACATAATGTGCTTTGGAAATTGAATGGCTTCATTAAAATGGATAGTTCCTTCATTTTAAAAGGGAAAACGAGAACTATGACCTAATATATAATGTGATATCTAAATTTTTAATTTGTTCAATATAATCCATGAATTTTAATTCAATGTGCAATGTAGTCTCTAAACTTTTGGTATATGTTCGAACTCATCTCCATATTCAATGTTGTCCTTGAACGGAAGGATAACATTGATTATCTTCATATGATTCAGAGATTAGTTTGAATATTCACCAAAAGTTCCAAAAGTTCAAAGATCACATTGAATAAATTAAATATTCAGAGACAACATTGTATATTGGGCAAAAATGCAAGAACCACATTGACCAAATTGAAAGGTCGAGGATTACATTGCATATTGGGTCAAAATTCAAGAACTATCCATGTCATTTTCCATTTTAAAAACGAGTGCTCCATAGGCACTTGTTAATGTGACTTGTGATATAATTGACCAATAAAATCTTGTTCGGCAAGAGCGCCAGGATACAAAGGCAACATCCCTAGAATTAAAATGGTGTCCAGTACATTTTACCTCACATGCTCGTGTCTATTACAATGAAGTAGAGACAAAATGAACATTGCAAGAACAAATGAGATGAGCGTATGCCCAGAAGGAGGAAAAAATAATAATTCCATTCTTTTGAATTCTTTCAGATAGCTGCAAGTTCTAGACCTGTGGCTGCGACATGTTACCAGGACAAAGAAAGCTATGTTGAACAAATTTCTCCTGCTTATTTTCTACTTCCAAAACTGCATGTATTGAATGATTCTGCTATCACCTATGCATTATCTCAAAACGAATTATCAATGTAGTCTCCCGTGCCGCTGCTTCCTTCAACGGAGGAACTCTTCTGGATAGCATTTGACAGGAAATGTGGAGCAATGGAAGCATAATGTTTCTATTTCTGTGTTTGTAAAGTTTACAACCCTTCAACAGTGTTTATAGTACAAGAATTGAAGAAAATAAATGGGAAAGAATATGTATACAATATTTTCTTCCTCCAAATATTCCTCGTCTACGGTTTATTGTATCAATTGTGAAATCCCAATCTGAATTGGGAATCAATCAATGATCCTTTCTCCAACAGCATGAAATAGGTTTGCTTCGTGTACAAGCATTCATCCATGTCACCTCGAGCATTGATACGACTTAGGGAACCATCTTGCCAACAGAATGTGCTTCAGCTTTACAACCAAAGCGAAAATGCCATAGCATGGGAAGTGCATTAGCGCCACGGACAAGTACCTTCACATACCATAAAAGAGGAGTCAAGACTAGTTGCTCAGGAAAGCCAACCAAACTACAAGGAAACCTGCTTTGCTTTCTTAACTGCTAACAAATTCTGACAGGATTGCATGCAATGAACTAGATCGTGGCCATAATAGCTTTCTATGTGAATTGAGCCTTACAATCATTTGCAGAGAATCAACCAAGGCTGTTTGAAACTACCAGATACGTATCATAGTACTGCAAATTCGAAAACAAAGCCGGGTCTCCAATTGAACCATCCAGGTGTCCAAATCCGTCTCAGTTTGCAAGTGTAGTTAAATAAAAGTAATTCGAGCGGGGAAGATTAAGGGGGACTCGCATTGTTCATTTCTCATGCATAGTAAACGTTGAAGGACGAGCTGTCCAACAAAATGTCACAAGGTCTACATACCATAAAGGAGCATGTCGAGATGACAAGTCAAGAAATTCATACGGCCACCTGCAAAGCAGTATGCAATTAGTGTCATGATAAGTATAGGTCATGATGAACCGATGATGCAGCTAAAAAAATATAGACGGTTTTACCAGATGGTGAAGCAAGCATGGATAACCCATTGGAAAATTATGTAAATGGTCGTCCACAAGAAGAAGTATGCGATCCGAAAGAGAGGAAACGGCTGCAAGGGAAGAACTCCAGGAATCAGAACACATGGTATCTGACCTTAAAAGAGAGAGAAAGTAATGCCAGCGAGCTACTTGCTTACCAAGCAATTTAAAGCTGTATCTCCAAGAAGTAAAACAACGTTGATGGTATGCACGCTTATGTCCGACTGCAAGTGAAAGGTCAGATAAATACGTTAGATAAGCAGCACACAACAGACAAGTCATTGGGAAGGACCCAAATTGTTTAAGCAATTTTGTTTCAAATGGATACAAGTAAGAGACTGATGGAATTTCCAACGGGCAATTTGCCAATTATTAGGAAATGTGCTACTGTGCTGAGTTCACAAAGAAGAGAGTAGTTATACATTCTCCCATTTGTATGAAGTAGCTATTGTATAATCCTCTATCACAGAATCACCACCACCTAAGAATTCGATTGTATTTTTGTTTTTATGTACTAAAGAAGAACTAAGCAGCGTTCAGTTACTTACAGATCTCAGTCTATAATTTTTTTTGGTGACATACGGAACAATTATGAACCAGAAGACGCTATCTGTAAGCATGACTGCACCGGCATTCATCTGTCATTAACGAGAGGGAAAAACAATGTCAATGTCCTGACCCCTCCTCAAAGCTTAAGAGGAAATAATCACATGCTCAGTGTGTACCTGTAAAATTATTTGAAAGGAATAGCCAAAAATGCCTGCAGTTTCACGAACAGCTTCACCAGGTGGAGCAGAGCTTTTGATGGTGCTAGCCATGCCAGAAGAATCCCTCAGCTTTTGAGCCGCATAATTTGCTTTCTCTGAATCTATCTCCACATTGTCAGATTCACTTATTTTGTTGTCGTACCTGTAACATCCGTATGCAGAGAGCAACGAACCAAGCTTGTGGAGGCCCAAAAAGTAGTCATGTTAGAGTTGTAGAGAAAATAAGAGGGTAGAGACTAGTGGAAACATAGACGCAAAGATGCAAAATGAAGGACTTGATCATGGTGGCGCAGCAGAGCTGCAGAAAACATACCCCGAAATAGATGGTGACTAACGCAGAAGTCCACCTGTCGAGAAAGAAATTTATTCTGTCAACCTCAGACGAAGTGATGGAAGAAATCTAGACCTTTCATGGAGCTAGTAACAAGAAAGTGCTTCCTGAGAAATTATGAATAAAGCCTCATTTCCGGGTGAGAGCAACTCACTAAGGGAGGAGATCCGTGCTTCAGGTATACATCATTAAAAGGTAAAAAAAAACCCTACTTCTGCTCATGATGATCAACTTAATGTTGCCAACACTTCAATTAGGAAGCCCTCTGTGTCAAATTAATAAAATCCTACGGAACCCAGAAGCTCCATAAGCAAACTTCCTAACAAATTTCTGTGATCCTATGGAATGCAAATGCACTTTTCCAATGTAGACCGATCTAGGAAATTCCATAAATGTAATTGATAATACTCAACTACAACAAAATTCTATGAAATGCTAAATGACAAGCTTGCCTAGCAAAATATTATCCGTACCCCGAATCTACGTACACTTTAACTGAGATGATAATGGAATGAGAGAAATTGATTAGGGAAAATGTCACAAATGGTCCCTATACTATTATTTAATGTGCAATTTGGTCCATGAACTTTCGATCGGCTCAATTTGGTCCCTGAACTATTGATAAATATCCGATTTGGTCCCTGAACTTTTGATCGGCTCAATTTTTTTTTTTTTTTGGTGAAATGTAAGAAATATATTGATAACTTTGGACAAAACAAGAAACGGTGCCAACTTACACTCTGATCGGCTCAATTTGATCCCTGAACTATTGATAAAAGGCTCAATTTAGTCCATGAACTATTGATAAAATGCTCAATTTAGTCCCCGAACTTTCAATTGGCTCAATTTGATTCCTAAACTATTGATAAATGTCCGATTTAGTCCTTCGTTCTGATTTTCTTTTTTTTTTCCTTTTTTTTTTTTTGCTTCTTCTCTCTTCCCTCCGCCGGCTCCGGCGGAGTGAAGCGGTGTCCGGCGGAGGGAAGAGAGAAGAAAAAAAAAAAAAAAAAAACAAGAAAAAGAAAAAGAAAAATAGTAACGAATGACTAAATCGGACATTTATCAATAGTTCATGGATCAAATTGAGCTGATCGAAAAGTTCGGTGGACCAAATCGACATTTATCAATAGTTCGAGGACCAAATTGAGCCGATCGAAAAGTTCAAAGACCAAATCGGACATTTATCAATAGTTCAGGGACCAAATTGAACCGATTGAAAGTTTAGGGATCAAATTGCACATTAAGTCATAGTATAGAGACCAATTGTGACATTTTCCCAATTGATTATACTAAAGTGGGAAATAGAGGACTTACTGTGTGTAAAAGTAGTATATTTTGGCGCCGTTTTTGATAGTGGTCACGCATAACATTCCTATAAGCAAGAAGAAGGCAATGACTCGGAAAGCCAGAAGCCAAGCCGGGTGGACTCCTTTCAGACATGGAGTCCAGGTCTCGTCACTATATAAAACACCCGCAGCCCCTCGCTGGTTTTCTCGGCCACCATTGCTGCTGCTTCGACTGCAAAAAGCCTCATACTTCCTCACAAGCATCAATGCAAAGCACGACGATGCAAAGACCCAGATCGCACAGAGCAAAACCCTCCAGTTGAACCAGTAACCCACGGTGTTCGTGTGACCAGCGGGCATGGCTAGCTTCCAGGAATTATCTGAGGTTCCTGTGTGTAGT
The DNA here is from genome assembly GCA_016097605.1 of Eucalyptus guilfoylei. NCBI lineage: Eukaryota > Viridiplantae > Streptophyta > Magnoliopsida > Myrtales > Myrtaceae > Eucalyptus > Eucalyptus guilfoylei. The sequence continues at coordinate 40,595,799 of CM027861.1, forward strand.
CCCATTTCATTATTTGCTCGATTCAGTGACCTCAAAAATGGACGTTTCACCTCCAAATTCTCAATCTCGACGGGGAAATGGAAGCGGCAAAAAAGATGACAAGACAGCGAGAAACCGAAAGGCACTATTGTTAGCTTAATAAATACTGGAATCCGAATGACCCAACAACGATTTCAATGAAGCAATCACGGCAAAACTTTTCAAGCTCCTTTCCTTGTACGCTTTCCAGGATCAAAGGTAGGAACAATCCTGATGCAACCTCATGCAAGGCTCGTCGACGAAACCGATCGATATAGAAAGACTGGAACAAGATGGGGCCTGGCAGGAGAAGTTCGATATTCCACATTCGTAAAGCTTAGTGGGCTTTATATGGCACGGAAAGAGATGGGAACATCCTATGTGCCGTACAGTGAAAAAGGGAGAAGCTAAATTCTAAGCTAAGGAAACAAAGGGTGAACACGCAAGGAAAAGCAAGACAATGAGGTGGTGATGGGCGAGAGTGAGAGGCTACACGTTATTGGGCGTTCTCGAGCACGGTCGTTGCTAGAAGGAGTGAAAACGCGAAGAAGCGAATGATTTTCAGCCTGCATTGGCCACGAATGTTCCGGAGCAAAGATGCGCGGAAGTGAACTCGATCGTTACGGTGGGGGAAAAAGGAAGAGTTTTCTGAAAAAGCTGAGACTTATCGGCTGCGACACGTTCCATAGGTAAAGTTCGACTCGGAGCGTTGCCGCGAATGCAAACTGCATTTCGCAATGAATGCGGACGGCGGCAAAAGCTTACGACGTGCATACTTCACTGTCGACTCATGCATGATCTCCGCATCTAAGCTCAGCGAAAAGCCGACTCGAAAGCAACACATGCACGCGGACAGAGAGCAAGAGACAGAAAGACTCACCGGTCATGTTCGTTCGATCTCCGATGCGTCGGTTGACCGCCGCAGCACCTTCGAGTTCACCTCATCAACCGACGAAGAGGCGTCGTGCTGTCGATCAAATGCCGAAATCTCCGAAGCTGGAAGAGAGTGGCTGGAGCGAAGGCGGAGAAGAGGAGCTCTTATTGTCTTTCGGGGAAGGGAGGGGAATGGGCATCATGTTAGGGAAATTCCTTTCCGGCTAAACTGACTAGACATCTCTACTGGGACGTGACAACTTTTAATAATATTTTAATCTTTTTTCTTTTTTTCTTTTTTTTCTTTTTTTCTTTTTCTTTTTCCTTCTCCTCTTCCTTCCTCCAGCCAGTCGCCGGAGGCAATGGCCAGCAAGGTTGACCTCGATGGCCACCTCGCCCGTGGCTACGAGGGCGGCCTCGCACTGGGCAGCAAGGCTCGCCCTCATCGGATTTGGCAAGGGTCGAGCCTTGCCCATGGCCGGCGAGGGCATGCCCCACCAGCCGGTCCAACCAACGCAAGGCCAGCTTGAGGTCGCCCATGCTGCAAGGGCAGCCTCGCGCCGGGCTGCCCTCGCGACCTAGTGCGAGGCCGCCCTCACAACTACTGGCGAGGTGGCTGGCAAAGTCAAGGTCAACCTCGCCGGTCGTCGCCTCTGGCTGGTCCCCGGAGGAAGAGGGAGGAGAAGGAAAAAAAAAATCTAAAATATTAAAATATTATTAAAAGTTGTCCACGTCAGCCAGTCGGCGTCCAGTCAACAAAATCCAGCCAAAATTGACCGGAAAGAATTGAATTGGCACAATGTAAAAAGATTTATGACTTAATTGACATCAAAAAAAGGTTTACGACTAAATTGGCACAAATACAAAAGGTTTATGACTTTTTTAACACTTTTCCCCGCGTGTTTCGTACATTCAAGTCATTGGGCCTCACGCCTTTGGTGATGAGTAACGACAGGCTCGCCATACGCACCCATCGCGACGAATCAGGAATTTTAGATGCTTGCGATGCAAACGCAGTGATACATCTCCATTTTTTTTAATCAGCGCAATCATCACGCGACAGCGACATGTGAAGAAGAGAGTTGATCGAGAAGCGATTGAGATTCTCGAAGTTCGAATGCAAAGCGGATGGGAATCATTTACCTCAAGTTATGCCATTGATTGGTTACATCGCGTCAGTCGTGTGATCGGAACATAAAATGATATCTCGTAGAGGACGAAGCGTGCGTGCGCCTTGACCGGCAAAATTAGTGGTTTAACATAGTATAATAATGTGCCCTTTGAAATTCTATGTGCGTTTCTGCTTACATAGGAAGATGGGAAGTTTGGCATATTCGCAAATTCGGTTTTCTTTTTCAAAATATTAAAAAGAATTTTTTAGTAGAAAATGAGAGATATTATCTAAATTGCATATATTAAGAAGAGGGACGATTTTCAATTCGGTTCAGACCGGCTCTAGATTGGTTCTAACACACCTATGAGTATGACACATTTACTCGAAGAGATTATTAAAAGGAAGCCTAAGTCCGAGCTCATTAATAAATTCAATTGGACTCATAGTCACTCAAAAATTTAAGTCTATGAATAATAGGCCGACTTAGAATATATTTGTTATTCCATGCCCTCCATATGAAATTTCTCGCGTGCATATTCTTGCGTCCACACGCCTCGTGATACCATCATTTTTTACCAATATTCTTTCACATCTACGGCTGCCGGCTTCACGATTTTAATACTTCGGAATCTTGGCTACGTTAGGTATTATGACATGAACAGAGTCCCGAAGGATCTCCATATTATGCTCAATTTAGTTTAGGGCATGAAACTTCCGTCGAATCTCTCGGTTTGTGCCCTACCGACGCCTACGCCGAATTCTCACTGTCCTAAACTCTAGAATTGTGCTGGCACTCCTACCTAGCCCGTCCATGAAGCCCCCAACTAGACAAATAATAGAGTAAGAAAAATTTGTCAACCTGTACAGAAACTGCCGCATTAGTCCGAAACTGAGTTTCCTGGCAAGTCGCTGGACATAGCTTGTGCATAGCTTGACAACCTTAGTCAGTAATCTACCGTGATGGGGAAGTCGTGACTTCAAATGATTTTTGCTAATTCTCTTTGACATGTTGCGTAGAGTAAAAAATTGTGTTGGAATATTATTCACATCACTTGACAATGAATCATAAATACTCTTTATATTCATGTAGTCTCCATCCACCTCTTAATTTAAGCTTTTGGGTTGACTTTCTAATATGATATTAGAGCCAATTATCCCTTATACAAAAATACATGGTCAAAGAATTTCATGTTGACAATGAATCGTAAATGCTTTTTAGCTGGGGAGCCCAATGGAAACAAGATAAATTAAATTCAAGCAAACAAAAACTAAAAAAAATTATTGTCTACTGTCAAATTCAATTAACCGATGCATGAGCTTGAACAAATAGATTTTTTAGCAGCGTAATGTGCACATGCTCAGTTTAGTGTCTGTTTAAGGAAGAAGTCGAGGAAAAATGATTGACTTCTACAATTTTACGATTTGACAGGACAATCAAGGTGGAGAAAAAGCACTCAATTTAGTGCCTGTTTAAGGAAAAAGTCGAGAAAATGATTGATAATTTCTACAATTTTACGATTTGAAAGGACAATCGAGGTTGAGAAAATAGGAGGAGGAAGGAGCTATCTCGTCCATGACTTATTATATGTGTTGAGAAATAGAATGCAGTTTTTGTTGAAACAAATTTATAGATCACACTAATACAATGACCTTGCACACCCATAGCGAGTGCATGAAGTAAGAGTGACCAGTCTTAAGGTGAGTCAATTCCCACCTTAAAACCAAGAATCGGGCTAAACATGGTTGGTTCCCACTTTGGAGAACCAGGAGTTGACTTTGTCCGCTCATAAACTAGACCAGGCTGAAGGGGTTGTCCTAGAAACCAGCAATGTTATTTAAAAAAAATTTATTATATTTTCAAAAGTTCTAAAATAAATCGGAAACTTCTTTAATGTTGTATAAAATTACTAATTACGAGGAAGTAAACTTCTTTAATGTTGTATAAAAAGATACCCTATCAGTTCCATCGATTTGGTCCAATTTCTTCCCAAAAACCAAGAATCAAAAATCACTCAAAAGTCCAATCCAATTCCCGAAGAGGATTGAGATCGATGCACACTCCTAACATGGAGGCTCGTATCTATGATTAATCTTTGAAAATAAAAATGTTTGAGATGGTGCACTCATTTGACTTTTTCATGAAACATGTCAAATAACTGAGTCTGCTACAACATTCACTTATAAATTACTTTTAAAAGAATTTGTCGAAAATTTACGGGAGAAATATATAGAAATCTGTATACCAACATTTCAATATTGATATTTATAAAAAAAATGACCATATTCGTATATTTGAGCGGGCAATTTCTAGCCCCTCCCGCGAGTCCGTGCGAGCGGGGCTTTTCTGCCCAGTGTAAATAATATCAGCTCATCTTTCGCCTTTCAGCATGAACATCGGCCAAATTTTCTGCATGATATTCTCTAGTGAAAAGATTTTTTAAATGTTACCCCATCATTAACGTTAATAACCGAATAACCTGCAACTTAGCCGCGGGATATGTCCCGCCACGTGGCAAGCGGAAAGCTAAAGAAAAGTGTCACCTGACCAATACACGAGCGAACATTCTCGTACCTCCGGCTTATAATTATACGACAGCACACAGGACTGCAGCCTCGGTGGAATGTCATGTCATCTCGCCCCCTGCTGCGTTGCGCGGTGATGCTGTGTACTCCCGTGGAATAGCGAGACTGGTCAGAGCTTAAGCTCTAGAGAGAACTCAGATAATCCTTTATCATGGCCAAGATAGGATTGGAAAACGAAGCGCCCTCTAGCCTCTCGTACAATATTCCGTCCATCCGGGCCTGAATGCCTTCAGCAAACGTCAATTCTCGAAGCAATTCCTTCAACGCGGTGTCGACCCCAACAATAGAGCCTCCTATCCCACTCAATATTTCAGGGAGCGAAGGAGATGGCCTCGACAGCTCGACGAGGGTGACCTGCCCCAAGATAAATTATCAGACTTAGCAGCTACTCGGCTACAAAACAAATTTCTACTTGCTGTTTTGATTTCCGTAATTAGTTAGAGATGCTCAAAAAAAAAAAAAAAAAACTATTGAGATACACAGTAAACCTTTTCTAAGCGCAAAGAGGAAAACCATCATGACAATCGACCTACCTTATTAGTTTGGGGTATATTGGCCTTCTCTTTCGCAATCGCAATAGCCCGAGAAAATCCGCCGATTGCATCAACCAAACCTCGTGAAGCAGCATCGTTGCCTGTCCATACTCTCCCTTGTGCAACCCCCTCCATCTCATCAACCTGTGGGAAAACATAACAATTACAATTCCATGAAGTAGCAGGTGTATATCAGGCAGGTCCTATAGATGAACCCCAAAGGTTGCTTCCGTACCGGCATTGATCGCGAGAAAGCCGCCTTATCACGAAACATTTTGTATGCATTATCCGCCATCTTGGCAAATAGCTCTGCCTCATCTGGCCTGAAACCATTTAGAACAAAACAGAAAAAGTGCAGGAGAAATGGTTACATTGGAACATGTCATCACATAAAATCCAAACATGAAGACGGCACTCAAAAGTCCAAGTACAATTATCAAGATATCATCCTTAATTTACACTTCAAAGTATCATGCGACAATGCCTCTCACCTAAAAGGTCGTTGCTCAGCTGCAAGGAGCTCAGCATATTTTCCCCTTGATATGATCTCCTTAGTGAAGCCTATTTTTTCGTACAGATTCCCCAGGTTAAGCTTCCCTGAGAGGAGAAATTTGGCACACTCACCACGTTAGAACATCCATGAAGCTATGAAAATCCAAAGGAAAAGCAGCAGCATAACAACTATTGCAAGGTATGAGCCTACAAAGAGATGCTAGGTTCACCTGAAACAACTCCAATAGAGCCAGTTAAGGTAAGTTTTTCTGCAACAATGGTCGGTGTTCCCATTGCCATGTAATATCCTCCACTAGCTGCTACATCAACCATTGATGCAATAACAGGTTTTGATGCAGCCAATTGCCTAATCTCCCTCCACATTCTGCTCATCATAAGCATCATGAAACACCCAATTAAGCTACAGTCAGAAAAGAAAGCGGAAAGAAAGAGTAAAACGTTCAATATGACAGTTAAAGATGAGATTTTCCGCTGCATGGATATGACAGGGCAAATCACTTAGGGCAAGACTTTACTACTACCAAATGCATCTTACCAGCTATCCCACCAGCTTCAAATTCCAACTACGTAAGTGGAGGTACTAGAGAGAGACGAGTAGTTTCTTCATCTTATGGCACATTGTCAACCATGTCAAAAGCGCATGACTTTGCACTGACAATTACTCTGATTCCAGATCGAGAAGAAAAGCTTTTACATGCCATGACTATAGAACTTCCTTGGCAAAAGAACATTTTGATATAGCCTATTGAAAGGGATAAGTGCAGAAACTAGAGTTTGTTTTGACTGGTAGTCATTGAGAACTTGAGATTTTTAAAGAGGCTCCGATTAGTCTTAAACTCACCATTGATGGAATCCAGGTGTTGGATTTCATACGAGCAAAATGACCAAAGAACTCCACGTTGGAGCCACGCTGGAACTTTGGCACTAGAAATGAATTGACGACAAGCTCAACACCAAATTAGGGCATTTATAAGACCTAAAGTCCTCAATTGATCAAAAAGAAAAATTAAGTACTTAATTAACCTGGGGCCAAAACTTTTAAGTCTTGTTCTACACTTATCCCCCTATTAAACTAAAAACACCACAGTGATAGCAAGATACTATTATCACGATTAATAACAACCACATCCATAGAAAACTAAGACATTTGAATAGCCTGATTCCTCACTAATATATGCTTTTATGTTTAAAAGCATAAGAAGCGGCTCACCAGTAAAAACAGTTGGAAAATGTTCAAGTGATATATAGCACACTTACAAGTCTGAGGCTAGAGCATCACCACCAGGGCTGTCGATTCGGATAATAGCAGCTTTAAATTTTTTTGACTCTACAGAAAGGAAAGATATAATGTTTAAGGACACATGAGACGAAAAAGAAGATGCAATAATTGATAATTTTCAATGTGACGTAGACAAAAAGGAAATAATAACAATATGGGAACACTTTGAGATGAGTCATCAGACTATGCTTCAGAGGAAGAATCCTTTAAATTGGCTTTTTATCTAAAAGATTGACCATTTCTTATTTTCTAAATGCATGTGGACTAACGAAGGGAGCAATGTAGTTCGCCCCTAAATTTGCTTGCATCTACCTCCACTTACTCATAGTTTACTAGAATTATTGAAGCAGCAAATAACGAAAAAGCCAAAATTATATAATCAGCTTATTCATGAACACATTTTGAAAGATACCTTTTTTTTCTGGGGGTTGTAGAATAATAAAATATTTCAACAGTAGAATTAGAGTTTGATCTGATACTTAATGGATCAAGAGATGCCAAAACTTTAATATACACCATTTGATGCACTTAAGCATCAGGACATATTTGCTCACTCTATGCAGGAAAACTGCCACATATAGCAGGAGATGGCAACACTAGAGATTCCGCACACAAGAAATGCAGTGACTCCACTAGACAGTTGTATCTTCTTCATAAGTTGCTCCAGCTTATTACTAAAACAACGCTTCATAACTAAGCAAACAGAATGCCACTCCATAACCATAACTATGAAAGTGACAACAACAGGGCTTTGACAATGCTACACCAAAGAAACAAACGCCACCCAGTATGCTTATAACTGTATTCTGAGCTGGCAAAGAAATCTCACCTCTCACAACCCGAATTTTTTCAATGATTTGCTCTGCTATTATACCAGAAGAACTAGGAAGGCTTGTTGGACTTCTCACGCGACTTATAGCACCAGAGGCTCGTATGACGGCTATTAAGTCTTTACCACCAGATAAACCAAGGGTCCACTTTCTCACTCTTGAGTACCTCCTGGAGTACCACAACAAAAGAGCCATTAACATGAGATGGTAACATTTAATTTCTGAAACTCTTATTCTTTTGTTCCCAGTTCAGCGGAGGGAAGAACACTTGTTTCTGAAACTTTACATTCCTTTTAAAACCAAAATTCCTTGCATGCTAGAAAACTTCAGATTACATCTGACCAGTAACAAGGGGAAAATGCTTCTAACCACAAACTGAACAGGGACTTCCTTAGACCAAATGTGGACTACCTATAATCGACCAACGGGAGATTCTTATCCATCTGCACTCCAAGTTTTTCTTTCAGCATTGTTATCACCTGAAACATGTCTACACATTAGTGAAAAATAAGTATTAGTGCAAAAGCAATCTAAGATGAGACAGGAATTCTGCCTACCACAGAATAAAATAAGAAATGAGAAGGCATGGACAGTGAAGACAAACACTAGAATACCGAGTAGCTCCCTACTAGTAAGCGCCAGCATGTTTCTTTTGATTACATAAAATTATTACAAGGAAGCAAGTAAGAAGAATGAGATTTCCTAAAAGCAATGATTACACCTTTTCTTTTGATAAACAAGAGGCATCTCTGACTGCCATAAATGATAGTAGAAACTCGTATTCACAGATGCAAGCATGGAATTTCCGACCACATGTATAATAGTATGACAAAATCATTAACAGTACGTGCCTCAGCAGATTTTACTAAATGCTTTGTTCTCAGCATCCCACCACAATAAGAGCAGAGTTAAGCACCTCATCGTCATAGCGTATGTCGGTTATGAAGCCCTCTTTTTTTAACCGTTCTACTTGAAAAACTCCTTCATTTATGAAGTTCTCAATATCTTCTCTTTTCTTCCCTGTTTGAAACAGAAGAGCCTTAGAAATGTTTTGCAATTACAAATAGGAAGATCAAGCCTGTATGATTTTAAAGCTACAACACCTTTTGTCAAAGAAACTTCATCTATCCAACTGCCGTATATGTTATCCAGTATGGTCGTCAACATCTCACAATTTTCTTCAGACATGGATTTTCGCAGGAGTTGATCCCCAGCACTTTTATATTTACCTATCCTTTGAACTTGTGGTTCAACTCCCACTTTATCCAATACACCTGAGAGATAGACAGAGAGAGACACAGAGAGAGAGAGTCAATAAGCTACCAAAAGATAAATGATCCCTGCCAATTGCCAACAGCTGAGCTTTTATAGAAAGAGTCAGACAAAGTTACTATTAAAGGTCCTACCCATTTTTTTTTTCTGCTGGCATACAGAAGCTATGCATTACAGCTGCAAGTCATCCACTGATTACAATCATTTAAACGAGAAATTGTGTATGCCATATGCTTGTTGTTGTAAGCTCATCTTCTCAAGATTCCAAGACAAACCAACCAAAAGACAGAATTGACAAAAGGATTCTGGTAAGAATTTCAAACATCAGTGGAGGTACTGTAAACGTTCACAAATAACCTCATTTTCCTCCCCACTCCCCCGACCTCATCTAAACAAGAGAAAGAACAACTACAATAACAAGTATCAAGGAACCTGCAGAATACTGAGCATGTCATGACCCTCCCCTTTCAAAAAAAGCAACAAAAAAAGTTTTGTCAATCGGAGGAAAAGAAAAAAGTACTGGATTTCTAATGGCATCATAGCATACAAGTCTGAGAAATAAGCATCCAAGTTACAAATGTCAGTCAGCTGAGAGATAAAGCTCAGTAAGGTTTAAAGGTCTTGGAGACTCAATTTACCTCTTAAAAAGGAAGCTTGAACTGTCAGACCATACAAAGAAAAATAAGCACTTGGAGGGGCATACAACTCTTCACAGGCACAAGCAAGGTAATACTCTTTTTCTCGACATGTAGGGACATACCCCACAATGAATTTACCTATAATATCAGAATAAAGCTATATCATAAACAAGGTAAAGAACGACAGTTAGTATTTGAACAACCGCAGGAGAAATCTCAAAGGTACAAGCCAAATAGGCAATTAAAGCGGCAGTATGCTTCAGTTTAAAGGAACCTACTATCCCATCATATTCTGTGAAAGTATATTCTGGCTGCAGGAATTACCCAGTATTGTCACAAAGACTTCCTTATTTTCATAGTGTAACAATATATTAAAGTAAACTCATTCCATCAAGTAACTCTTTATAAGTTCGCACCACCTGTTGGAAACTCACATCATTAAGTAACTCTTCATAAGCTTGTCAAAAAATTTCGCAGAGAAATACCATAGAGCAAACCATGGTGGCTTAATCACAGTTAAGGCATTTTGATTTACTGAGTTTAAGGCAAAAACTCCAAAATCACATAGTAACCAGCTCATTTTATATGGCATATCACGTGCATGCACATACTATATTCATCTGTCTTACAACCATGAGGATTCTAGCAACAGCGAGCCGCTTTATAATATGTAATTGCCTGCCCAGAAGTAAGCACATTCTTTACCTGATTTCTTGAAATTCAGGATATGTCTCCTTATTTCTTCAACTTTACCCCATCCACAGCTCAATGAGTCAATATGGAGGTAAATACCAGAGATACGAGGATCGTATGCTGCTTTTATAAAATTCTCACAAATTTGAGGAAGGGAGAGTCCTGAAGAGAAACGGCTCTTTACCTGATCAGATATCTGAACAATAAGGAAAACACCACAAGTTTCAACTCCAATGAGAGGTATACATGATGAGTCAGATAACGGACTCATATAACATGATCTTAAGCAAGTTTACAGAGATAATAAATATGAACTTTTCATTTTGGGCAGGGCCGCAGGTACCGACTGCACAGGCTTTTTTACTGCAGCTGTATATCATTGTAAACTGGAATTACCAACCCTCTCGTGAGACAAATAAGAAACAAGACATTAATATAAGTAAAAGGGTTTTTGTTCTCGCACTCGGTAGTGCACTCTCGAGCAATAGACATTACATTGAAACATGAGAGTAAAATTAAAGACTACAAATTTTTAGCTTGCGCAAATGAAAGAACCGTCTCATTATCAGAAAACCACTTCTCAACTGGTTCTCTATCATGCATCTCGTAAGTGGGGCAGATCCTTAACACGTCTCACTCCTCTTCCTGTATCTATAAGCAGTTGTCACAGTCTGAAGATGAAACTACCATATTGAGAGGACCGAAAAGGAAGCATAGTTGTCGATGCCGTTCCAAAAATATTGGAACATTGCAAATCGCCTTCATGATACATGAGAATAATTCCCAAAACTCAAAAGTGACATCTGATTTTCCGTACAGCCTACCTCTAACATGGCAGACACCCAATTTTTCTTTCCTTTTTTCAACGAGGAGGAAACTACACCTAAGTATCCTCCTACAACCAATATGTAACCTTTATGTGCTGACGGGGGTTATGTACTCAAACCCAAACGCATAATAGAGAGATGAAGTACGCTTCTCAAACACCAAAAGCATTGCTCGTCGAACGACCGAACCTGGCCACGCAATTTCATAGTCAAGACGCTGCCTTTCTTCACCCGCTGCCAAGGGAAAGCGACGAGCATTTTGAGCTTGACCCCGAATTGCTTCCACACCCCGAACTCCTCGAACTCGAACTCCCCGCTCGGGTAGTCCCCGTCTTTCTTGGCGTGCGATTCTTGCTCCTTCGCTTCTTGTTCCTGTTCCGGCTTCTGGGTCTCGGTCGCCGGCGCGGAAGAATCATCGAACGCTCTGACGGAGAAGCTCCTGCGATGGGCGGCCGGGGCGACGAAATTGGAAGAATGGGTGAAGGAAAGATTGGTTCTTGAGAGCGAAAACACGGATTTCGCGTGGAGAGGAGGGGACAGGAGGGGGGAGAGATGGAGGTGATTGTGGAGAGGGAGACATGCGGCGTGCGGTTTGGAGAGGTGGAGGAGTGCGGCGAAGCTCTTGCCGTGGGTCTGGACCGTGCAGGTTATCTGCGGCGTGTGAAGAAGCTTCGACATCTCTGTCTCTCTCCCTCCCTCTGCTCGTCGTCCTGTGTGTTCTGTTTCGGTCGGAGAAATCGCTGAAAATGGCGGAGGGAAGAGCGAGAGGAGGAAGGAGAGGGGGAGCGACAAGGTGGAATTTGCGCCACGTCATCCTTAAAAGGCCGTTGACGTGTCGTATCCACATGCTTGCGCTCAAGCACGGCGTCAAATGAAAATATCGGCAACGTATAATTGCAAAATTAGGGTCTGTGGAGGTGGTTAAAATGTCAAAGGAAGAAATAGAAGAGAGATCCGTCGACCCTGCAATTCGTATTCCCACTCTACCGGAAAGAAAAGTTTGAGTGGAAACTTGGCTCTATATCACAGTTCATATTCTCACTTAACCAGAAAGAAAAATTCAGGTGGAAACTTGACTCCACATGAGTACAACAGTACTGGGTACCACCATGTTAGGAATATAGTAACTCTTTATGCCTGCGATAAGTTAAGGGTGAGTGAAAGATCCACTGTTATGTTAGCAAAGCTGTGCTAAAGCTTTTCAACCGGCCTCAACATAATATACCTGATTGAAAGGTTGAGTTTGCAAGCTTCTAACATGTCGGTACCAAATGAAATTACTTTCTAATTACTCTTTCCTTCACTTATAATTGTTCTTGCGAAAGGATTTGCAATTTGGAACTTGAAACCCCAGGCTAAACCAATTATCTTTCCATGTAAACAGAGCGATCCAGGGGGCATCAATGCAACTGATATAAACACTGTCAATGACTCGAATCTTCTTCCTCATTGAAAACTATACGTAAATTTGACAAAACGAGAGTTCATACTCCACTAGAGGGAGTGACGTATGTACAACTAAGTGTTGCTTCGCTATGCAGTTCCACCGTAAAAATGGTTTACAAAAGATTCGGTTGGAGCAAAAGACCCGCTTCAATGTCGGATCTGCCTCGAGAAGAGACCTCTGGATATCAGAAAGCATCGGAGTCGTCCCCCAAAGTGGAGAGCGAGAATGGTGCGATAGCCACATTGAACGTCGGTGAATTTACCTTGTCGACATGCTTCATCTCGAAGTCCCCTTCCTGCAGTGCAGAAAGGGAAAAAGTGAATGAGGTTCTAACGTTTGTGCCTAGGACAGACAGATGTATACCACATTACATAAACATTCGCAAACCACAACAGATTGGAGATAACAGTGACCCCGACTGCGTAACACGAGAACTCTTTTTGATAAATCTGTGGACTCTCGTATTAACATCTTAGTTGAATCACTTATTTCTGGACCATTTTCTACATCCAACTTCACTGGTAACTTTTAAATGGTGCAACTGCAAATGGGAATGATGAAAATACCCATTCACACACGCATTATGTATATGCTTCAATTCCAATCAGAGCATAAGGTCAATTGTTCTAAGTGAGAGAGTCTTACCATTCTTCCGCTGGGCGTGCAAAGCGGGCATGCAGAGGAGTACTCAAAACTAGTCCGGGGAAGCATAACAGGTTGTTCGCCTATAACTCCAATTCCCCTGGAATAAAAGGACACACTAAGTCCAACACATACTTTCTTGATCAAGAAAAATTATGCAAATGATTTGATACCGCATGGTACAAAAGTACTTGTTTGCCAGAAATTAAAATAACAACTCACAAACTCACATTTCCTGGCTCAATAACATAAAGGACAAAATACTAAAAGCACAAATACGTGGAGAGAGAGAGAGAGAGCCGCCGGAGGGGGGGGAGGGAGAGGGAGAGGGAATCACCATAAGTTGTCAACTTTGCCATTGCCATCGGTAATGATCCAGTGTCTTCTAAGAAGTTGAACTGGTCGATCTGAATTGTTGGTAATTCTGATCCTATAAGCAAAAAAGTACTGCCTTTTGGAAGGCTGACTCCGCCCCTCGATGTACACACTCCTGACTTGAACTCTGATACCCTGAAATATTAAGGACTTGACTTTAGATCAATAAACTATCGAGCATGGAAAAAGGGGCACAACAATGCTGGCGATGATGAACGACAGGCTGCAAAAACCCTTCCTAATGGGTATTACTGCCACTTCGATGGTGACCATACTAAGGATCTTGAACAGAATATTTCAGTAATTTCTACTAATTGGTTGTTAAAAGGACTGTATATGATACTGACTGGTAACACCTGCAAGCATTTCTAAGTGCTCATCATGTAACTGTAGGTAATTATCAGTTTCCAAAAGATCTCCCAGAAAATTTAAATTACGAGAGACGAACTGTTCATGGCATCATACCAAATACATGACTGAATGGCACACTGATGGAGTTTTAGATTAAACTATGCACACGAAAACAGATTCATTAGCTGGACTATAATCATCAATCGATTCATAGTAACATTTGACTTTGTAAAAGCCTATCTAATTGTAGCCACAAAAACATATAAACTGCATACCAAGGTTGTTGCATCGCTTGAACATTTCAAGAGTGAATAGGGTGCAATTTCTTTCAGCTCATCACGATATTTAGCCGCATCCTGAAAAAGACATATCAGAAGGTTAAGAGAGATAGTTGGCACAGGTCCAAACATCAATTGCTAAAGTCAGCAACCAGTGAAAATAAGGTGAGGAACACAATCATCATCAACAAAGTTAGCTTGATCCTCTCACTGAGATGGAAAATAAGTATGTGACAGTCATCTGACAAAGTTAACAAATTAATGCTCCAACTCTATATATATTCTAACCAAAAAAAAAAATCGCATATTACATTTACGTATGTATTGAGTTCTAAATCTGAAGAAAAGCAGCTGAAGTGTAGGCAATTAAACTGGGGTAGTCACTAAAGAATGGCTGCGTCAAGAAGGATCATGATGGAACTTGCATGAAGCAGTAACTATGGTCATGTCAAAAGATTTTACTAAATCTTGTACCACATGTTCGATCCTCTAAGCATTATCACGTCTAGCAGATCTTGTTTGCTTCATATGCATGACAAGGATGGATGTGTAAACTACTATAAAATATGAATGTATCCAACTCCATCAAAAAGAAGAGAATAGGAAAAAGGGAGAGAAGATTCAAGTATAAAGGGCACAGCATTCGAACTCTGCACCTTAAAGTACATTATACATGGGCAACTAAATGAGGTAAACATGAAGATTTGGGCTTAATACCCCAAGCATAGCACAAGAGTAGTTAGGCTAACCATGATGGAAACAAACATACTGAACCTCCTGAGATAAAGATATGGCTACCTCAACAGGCGACATTTACCACTAGGAGCTGACCCAAAAGGGGTCAAGGCACTAGAAAGATATCAGTTTGTCATCACATTTAGACAAAAGGAATTGAAAATTCACAAAATGCATACTGAAGCCTGATCTATTGACACAGAATGCAACAGCAAAAATGAAGATAAAGACTCAGCTTGGGAAACAGAATTCAAGTACCTCGAACCTCTCATCAGTGACCGCGTCCTTAATTAACCTTCGCAGATGCAGAACCGGCTCCTCTTCCTCGAACAACTTCAACGAATCGCGAATTCGAGCAGCTTCCTTATAATCCTAAAAACACATAAACAGAGTTAATCTTTCCGCCAAATACTCATCACCGTATCGAAATATAATTCAAATCCTCCTTTAAGATATGAAGCACGCAGCCATCTGCAGAGAGACCAACATCATCAAAATTCCCCGTAGCTTCGAATCCAGATTAACCATCACAAGACACGAATGCATATCCATTCTTCCAAACGCAAATTCACTGACCAAGCAAATCACACATTGAGCAAACCGACGGACGAGAGAGGATCGAACCATCACCTCGGACTTGGCGGCGACCTCCATCTGCTGCTTCAGCAGCGCGTAGGTCTGGCTCCGCGTCGGGAACGAACGGCCGCTGGCGCTGGAGCTCAGGCTCGAACTCTTGCCCTCCCCGCCCCCTCCTCCTCCCGCACCGCCGCCGCCGCCGCCGCCGTTCCCCTCCGAGGAACAAGCGACGATCCGGCAATTCCTCGGGAGCTCTCTGCTGCAACTGAGCCACTCCCTCCTCGGGCCCGCCTCGGACGGGAAGCACCTCCTCGCCCCGGCATTGACGTCGCCGAAGGCCTTCAGGCTCAGCGAATGCATTCGCGCTGACTTCGGGTTCCGGTTCCGATTTCAACGCAGAAGATGACGATGAAGATGATGATGATGGAGAATCTCAGGAAATCATTTTCCAGGAAAGTTGCACGGGCCTATCACAGTTGGAGAGAGAGACATCCTCCTAGGGAATCGAGAGAGAGCGTGTTGCTCTGATTTTCTCCTCGTTTCCTCGGAGTTCAGAGCGGAATTTTCTTTAAGGTTAATTGTCCGCCACAACATTCGGGGATTATCCGCAGGAAATGGGGAATTACGGGGAAGCCCTTGCTGGGATGCTGGAGGGATCGGAAGTGGGAATTGGTCGGGGGTACTTTGGGGATTGAGAATTGATGGGGGAATTTTTCTTCGCTTTCCGTGAGCTTTCTCTTTTGTGTCTGTGTGCGTACGAGGCGCAGGCGATTCCTGCTTCTTATGGATGAGGAACGCGCCACGTGTCGTAGCTCCCTTCGTGACGTGGCTTGGTTTTTTGCGTCCATTAAATAGCTAATTGAAATGGCGCATGCTCGATTGAATCCACACATTCTGTGGAGATTAAGGTGGACACGAGGTATAAATTTCGATGTCCACGTCCTCCAAAGAGGTGGATACGATTTAGCAAATGTGAGTTTCAACTTTCACATCTTAAAAAACAAAATAAAAATTTAAGAGTAAGAGTTAAAATATAAATAATATAATAATATAATAATTATAATAATAATAAATAATGATGATGGGCTTATTGAATTGCTAATCCATTTTTATTAAAAAAAATTATTTAGTGAATTATGTCCCTTTTATGTATTAGCAAAGATATGGTGCAAAATAATGTCAATCCAGTATGTGCAAAAGAGATTATTATGATAAGGATTTAAAAAGAAAAATTCCCAAAAATGAAGTTGACTTTGCTAGAGCACTTGCCAAGTCGATACAAGATGTGCCGATGCATTGAATCCGATCTTAATCTTCTCTTAATGTTTTGAATGACAGTGATGCGGTCTTTTTATTTGTACTTAGAGTCGTGTACAAAGTTATAATGAGGTTATCTGCTTCACCAGAAAAAAGGTGGCGAAATCAACCCGATTTTCACGGTACTTAAATGATCGTGACATAACGTAAGCTAATAATGTAGTTATGAAAGCGAACAATGTTTGACATGTATTTTGCGTGGAGCCATAAATCAACTTACCCCATGAATAATTTGAAAAGATAATGAGACTTTTTGTTTGATTCACATAAAACATTTTCTTCATTTCGGCATTTGGATCGTTTAAGAAGTGAATCAACGAAAAATATTTACTTAAGAAGCGTTTGTTAATAATTTTATTCCGGGAAATTTTTTTTATGAAAAATAGTTTTTTCTTATTCTACTCCCGGGAATAATTTATGAAAGAAAAAAACGTCTTGATAACTTGTTCAAAATTTATATTCCTATAATAGAAATGTGTTTGGTAAGATTCTTAAATTCTTTTATTTCTTTTAATTTTTTAATATGTTTATTATATTTTTCTTAATTTTCTCTTTTTTCTTTTTCTCTTCTTCCTCCTTTTTCTTTTTGTAGCCGACAATCGGCTGGGCGAGGTCCAATAAGCTCGTCGGAGCCTCGTTAGGCTAAGGCGAGATCCAAAGCAAGCTCGCTAGAGCCTTGCCCTGTGCAATGCAAGGTTGGCCTCGCCCTGGCCTGGCGAGGCTCGGGCCGATGAAGCTCGGCGAGGTCACCGGCCAAAAAGAAGAAGAAGAAAGGGAAAGAGAATAAGAGAAAAAGAAAATAGGAGAAAAGAAAAAAATAGGAACTTATTACAAGAATTATTCCTGGGAACAAAAAACTACTTTTTTCTACTTCTTGATTATGTTCTAAATCTATTTAGGAAACAAAAAAATATATTTTTGTTCCTAAGAACAAAAATTTTACAAAACGGATTTCTATTTTCATTTAGGGAACAAAAGAATATAAATTGTTATTCCCTAGAAGGTTACCAAACAAGGCCTTAGTCAACAAAAAATCTATTCATAAATTTAGGAAAGTGATTTCCTTTGTAAAAAATCAAAAATTATTTTCTAAACTATAGTTAGATATCAACACTTGGACAAAACATTTTGCGCTTGGGCACAAAAACCTCAAAACTCATTCTCGAGTCCCCAATGCTCGAGCCTAAGTCCATTAAGGCTGGACCCACAACCACGATGCTAATGCCGAGTCCCCAATGCCCAAACCAAGCAGGATCCAAGCCAGTGATTGATTCTCTAGTGCTTGAGCCTAGTTCCATCAAGGCTTGGCTTTTATGCCCCAATGCCCATGCTCGATGCTCTAGCATTAAGGCCCGGGTCGACAAAGGCCAAGTGCAAGACCTCAATACCCTTGCTTGAATCCCCCATGTCCAGGCCCGGGAGACCATACTTAGTTTTCTAGTTGTCCATGTGCAAGTTGCTAACGCCTTAATTGTGTATTTGTATTTAGAAAAATCAACCAAACAACAAAAAATATTTTTTGATTTTTTTCATATTTTAGCCGTATATCAGAAAATATTGTTATTTTCTTAGAAAATGATTCTCTGTAAAATATTTGATTGAAATGTAATATTTTTCATTAAAAAAAATGGAGACTAGTTTACTTATATCTTAGTGTTTTTAAAGTCCTCTGTATTCTTAAAGAGCGCCAAATATGTTTTAGCAAGGCAATTAACGAATGCACTATGCAAACATTTTAACAAACAAGGACGAAGGAGGCTCCATCTTCTAGCTCGAATTGAAATTTTCCCTCCCAATATGATATGGAAGTATTTTATTATTTTTATGTAGTTTTATTTTTTCCCTTTATTCGCTCGGTGTATTTTCCTTCATCGTTAGAAATCAATCCGCTGCTCCAGTCCTCCAAACCAAGAAGCTTGACAAGATTGAGCAGGAATACGGTGTGTTCATGCTACATGGAAGCAGTTATATGCTTTTTCAACTTTTAAAAGTTCTCATCTCTTTATTTAGATCTAGATTAGAGAGCTCTCCTTATTAGATCTTGACTTAGATCCACGAGTTCCTCAAAGGCGTTTTTGTGCTTATTCAACCTCTCGCGATCTAGATTTAGATTTGAGAGCTTATTCAATTTGTTTTGTGTATCTCCTTCTTGTGATGATGTTGAGAATGTTGAACCTAAGTATGCATTGCCCCTTCGACAAGCCGTAACGATCGGAGAAGGAGATTACGACATGTGCTCATCACTTATGATGATACGAGATTTAGTAATCAATTATCGTTCACATTATATGAGATTAGGTGATCAGTCATTACTCATTTTATTTTGATGCGAAACATATTTGTTCTTATACAACGATGGGGTGCTAATCATAACAGTTTGTACTATACTATTATAACAGTTGAGGATCGAACCATCACCTCGGACTTGGCGGCGACCTCCATCTGCTGCTTCAGCAGCGCTTAGGTCTGACTCCGTGTCAGCAACGAACTGGCGCTGGAGCTGGAGCTCCGGCTCGAACTCTTGCCCTCCCCGCCCCCTCCTCCTCCCCTGCCGCCGCCGCCGAGGATGAAGCGACGATCCGGCAATTCCTCAAGAGCTCTCTACTGCAATTGAGCCACTCCCTCCTCAGGCTCGCCTCGGACAGGAAGCACCGCCTTGCCCCGGCATTGACGTCGCCGAAGCCCTTCAGGCTCAGCGAATGCATTCGCGCTGACTTCGAGTTCTGGTTCCGATTTCAACGGAGAAGATGATGATGATGATGGAGAATCTCAGGATATCATTTTCCGGGAAAGTTGCAAGCGCTTATCGCGGTTGGAGCAAGACATACTAGGGAATCGAGAGAGAGCGTGTCGCTCTGATTTTCTCCTCGTCTCCTCGGATTTCAGAGCGGAATCTTCTTTAAGGTTAATTGTTCGCCGCAACATTCGGGGATTATCCGCAGGAAATGGGGAATTACGGGGAAGCCCTTGCTGAGATGCTGGAGTGATCGGAAGTGGGAATTGGTCGGGGGTACTTTGGGGATTGAGAATTGATGGGGGAATTTTTCTTCGCTTTCCGCAAGCTCTCTCTTTTGTGTCTGCGTGCGTACGAGGCGCAGGCGATTCCTGCTTCTTATGGATGAGGAACGCGCCACGTGTCGTAGCTCCCTTCGTGACGTGGCTTGGTTTTTTGCGTCCATTAAATAGCTAATTGAAATGGCGCAAGCTCGATTGAATCCGCACCTTCTGTGGAGATTATGGTGAACACGAGGTATAAATTTCGATTCCCACATCCTCTAAGGAAGGAGGGGATACGATGTAGTATTAGATGTGACACCTTAAAAAATAAAATAAAAATTTAAGAGTAAGAGTTAAAATATAAATAATATAAAAATGATAAAAAAATAATAATAATGGGCTTACTGAATTGCTAATCTATTTTTATTAAATTTTTTTATTTAGTGAATTATGTCCCTTTCATGTATTAGCAAAGATATGGTGCAAAATAATGCCAACTTAATATATGCAAAAGAGATTATTACGATAAGGATTTAAAAAGAAAAATACCCAAAAATGAAGTTGACTTTGCTAGAGAACTTGCCAAGTCGATACAAGATGTGCCGATGCATTGAATCCGGTCTTCTTACGTCTGATCGTGTAATCTTCTCTTAATGTTTTGAATGACAATGATGTGGTCTTTTTATTTGTACTTAAGAGTTGTGTACGAAGTTATAATGAGGTTATCCACTTCACCAAGGAAAAAGGTGGCGAAATCAACCCGATTTTCATGGTGCTTAAATGATTGTGAGGACATAACTGTAAGCTAATCATGTAGTTATGAAAGTGAACAATGTTTGACATGTATTTTGCGTGGAACCATAAATCAACTTACCCCATGAATAATATGAAAAGATAATGAGACTTTTTTGTTTGTTTCACATAAAACATTTTCTTCATTTCTGACATTTGGATCATTTAAGAAGTGAATCAAAGAAAAATATTTACCTAGTCAATAGAAAATCTATACTTAAATTTAGGAAAGTGATTTCCTTTGTAAAAAATCAAAAATTATTTTCTAAAAAATAATAAGATATCGACACTTAAACAAAACATTTTGTGCTTGGACACAAAAACCTCAAAGCTTATTCTTGAGTCCCCAAAGCTCGAGCCTAAGTCCATTAAGGCTGGGCCCACAACCACGATGCTAATGCTGAGTCTCCAATGCCCAAACCAAGCAGGGTCCAAGCCGGTGATTGGGTCTCTAGTGCTTGAGCCTAGTTCCATCGAGGCTAGGCTTTATGCCCCCAATGCCTGTGCTCAATGCTCTAGCATTAGGGCCCGGGTCCACAAAGGCCAAGCACAAGACCTCGATTCCCTCACTTGAATCCCCCACGTCTAGGCCCAAGTTCACAAAGGCTTGCATGAGTTAGAGTCCATCAAGGCTAAACCCAATATCCTAGTAACCGTACTTAGTTTTCTAGTTGCCCGTGTACAAGTTACTAACGCCTTAATTGTGTATTTGGATTTAGAAAAATCAACCCAAAAAACAAAAAATATTTTTTATTATTTTTCATATTTCAGCCATATATTGAAAATATGGTTATTTTCTTAAAAAATGATTCTCTGTAAAATATTTTATCGAAATGTAATATTTTTCACGAAAAGACGGAGACTAGCTTACTTATATCTTAGTGCTTTTAAAGTCCTCTGTATTCTTGAAGAGCGCCAACTATGTTTTTGCAAGGCAATTAACGAATGCACTATGCAAACATTTTAACAAACAAGGACGAAGGGGGCTCCATCTTCTCAGCTCAAATTGAAAGTTTCTCTCTCCGATATGATATGGAAGTATTTTATTATTTTTATCTAGTTTTTATTATTTCCCTTTATTCGCTTCGTGTGTTTTCCCCCTTTCATCGTTAGGAATCAATCCACAGCTTCAATCCTCCAAACCAAAAAGCTTGACAAGATTGAGGAGGAATACGGTGTGTTCATGCTACATGGTAGCAGTTATGCGCTTTTTTAACTTTTGTAAATTCTCGTCTCTTGATTTAGATCTAGATTAAAGAGCTCTCCTCATTAGATCTTGACTTAGATCTAGGAGTTCCTTAAATGTGTTTTTGTGCTTGTTCAACCTCCCGTGATCTAGATCTAGATTTGAGAGCTTATTCAATACATTTTATGGTCTCCCTATAGTGATTGTGTTGAAAATGTTGAACTTGAGCATGCATTGCCATTTGGACAAGCCGTAACGATTGAAGAAGGAGATCACGACGTGTGCTCATCACTTATGATGATACATATTTAATAATTGACTATCGTTCACATTATAAGAGATTAGGTGACCAGTCGTTATTCGTTTCATTTTGATGCTAAAACATATTTGTTCTTATTAAGACAAGGAGATGCTTATTGCAACGGTTTGTACTATACTATTCTAACCGTTGAAATTTGTTTTATTCTAAATCTATCATGCATCATTTTGAGATCTTAAATTATGAATGAAATATTTATTTTTGATAAAAAAAATTATTTTTTCTTCTTTTTTCCTTTATATTGTTCGAATAGAACAAACTCATGCCTTCGTGTGCCATTATTATTTACATCGCGTCGACGGCACCGGTTTATAACTAGTTTACACAATAACAAAAGTAAGAACATATCTCGACCAAATGTTTGAATGAAGGCAAAAAGGTTTCTCTTATTATTTAATAGGAAAGAGAACGAAAGGACGAGTAAATTAGTAAAAAAAGGAATATGAAACAGTAAAGAAAAGTAACAACTACAAGATCGACATGATGGCATGAGGTTATTTTTGTTATTTTAAACAAAAATAAAGTCGTGGCTCCATCAAAATTAGGGGTGAAAGCTAGTGGTGTCAACGGATTTTTCATATTTTCGAAAAACTCGAACCAAACTATTTGGTGTGCATTATATTCGAAGTGAACCACAATTCAACCCATATATAACCCACGCCAAAGACCCGATTATGTTCAATTCGGTTTTTGGCTTTTTCTTTTCTTTTCTTTTTCTAAAATTAAGAAAATGTTTCAGTGAAAAAGGAGAGACAAATTAATTGTAATGTTAAGAAAATGAGCGATTATATATTCGGTTAACCAAATTCAACTGAAACTATTTGAACTTGAATAAAAAAATTATTATTTTTCATTATTCGAATTGAAATCGGAGGCGAACGAATTGAAACTACAAAACTCTGGTTCAATTAGGTTTGGTTTCAGTATTCCAGTTTAGACACCCTTAGTGGAGATAGCTTGACCCCATAAGAAATAGTGGATGGAAATTATAGTAGAAATATGTTGTTACATTAAAAGCGGGTGATTAATCAACGGGAATTACGGATGATAAGTATGCAAAATCACAACCATAACATTATTATTAAGCTGCCATTACTGATACGTGAGGGTAACCATGGAAAGTAGAAAAAAGTGACACTGAAAATGACTCTTTCCAATTACATATTAGATTCGATAGCTTAATTAATTCAGAGAATGCGACATTTCTAAAGTATTTGCTTTTTTCACGGCGAGGATTTCGGAAGCCCACTTCGAATGGGTAAGATTCGGACCCATAAAACCAATTTAATTGCATCGGATGAGACGTGAACCAAGATTTGAACGGAGAGACCTCGATACGAACTCGTTTGCACGAAACAATTCGTGAAACGAACGCGTATGGTGTACCTAATTGCACTTTCCTTTTTTCCTCCCAATAAGCCAATCAGATTCTCTTTTTTTTTTTTAAATGGATGTCCATCTTTTTGAACGAACGAAGCCGGAAACGGATGCTGTGCTGGACGACTCATCATCGCAACATCATCTCAGTGCTCAGCGATAAAACGCGGATTGGTTTTTCCACTATAAAAAACACGGGATGTCGTGAAAGTCACCCCGACAAGCGTCGGCCTATTCGAGTTTAAATTTAAGCCCTCCCAGCACGTGGCGCTCCGCAGCCGCGCCGCGTGTCCGCAGTGCCTCCTGAGCCGGCCATCGGTTAAGAAAGAAAGGAACATAAATTCATAATCAAAGCTCGATGTCGCGTGGACCTGGATCGAATGACGTGTCCCGACCCGACCCGACCCGGAAGGGCGTACGAGAAAGCGAGGGGGGAAGAGTAGAAAAATGGCGGGAAATGGGGCGGGTCCCGTCCGCGAATTGCGGCGGCGGACATTCCCCTGCCGCTCTGCTTCGCTTAGCTTAAAGCTGTCGTGCGCGCGGAGGAGTGGGGCCCGCCCGACCGGCAGAGCCTGGTCAGCAGCGGGGGGTGGGGGTGGGGGAATTCTTGTCTGCCGGACGGGGGGCCCCACGCGCGCCGCCGCGTCGGTCGGTTTGCTCCGTTGACTCCTTCTTCTCTTCCCGGCCGCCGCGCATGTCCACGCCTGCCATTTACGAACGCTATGATATAGACATCACGGCACGAGGGCTAACGAGTTGCGCTTTTTCTCTTCGACCGTTCAATAATTGCGAGGCTATTGCGCTTATTTCGCAGCCGTGGCGGGCCGGCGACGGATCGTCGGGTGATGTAACATTTATGATTCTCATTGGTCGACGCAAGCAAGTTCGATTTCTCAATTTTTTTGTCTGCCTCGAAATATTTTGACAATGTTTTGATTTGTGCGCGAATGACCGGCCTAAGATTCGGAATATATTGCCGATCTTAGATTTCTCGATTGCATTAGGACATGCGAATTTGTAGCAAAGAGTTTCGATTAACTATACATATCAACAGCTACATATTTGAAAAAAAAATTAGGTAGAGGACTAAGAACGAATGGTAAGAACCGAGAAAAATTCTTCCGTTTTGATTCATGGTTTCCCTTTCCAGAAGTACATTAGACACGATATTTTTAAAAAAAGTGTATGTGGAATGGAGAAAGGAAAGGGAGAATCGAGTTTGAAATGCGAACTCGCTAGGAGGACCGAAAAAATCTCAGACTTTTCCCCTTCAATATTTCCGGTGTACAGAAAGGACTTTCAAAATGATTTCTTACAACGATTAAGAGAAATCAAAGTAATCAAACATACAAGTTCTTAAAGTCCCTCTCAATCTGTCCGAAAATGGTGGGATTTGTGGGGATTGGGTAATAACACGCTCGTACTCTTATTCAATCGTGAGTTTGAAACGCGTAAAACGATTCCTTTATTAAATTTATTTCTCTTTTTCTAATTATTTGAATCTAGTCCTTTTTCCTTGTATTCACCTCTATCAAAATAAATACACACGACAACTTTTTTCTCATTAGTTCGGCTCGCTGATGGTCGCACTCCATCGTGACTAGAAGGCTAACAAACTTGTCTGAGCGTTTTATTTTTTGATCGGTTTCAAACGGGTTTATTGCACATATATTCAAATCGAGCTCAGTATGTGACGAATTTAATGTTTACAGACATAGTATCCCAAATATGCCCTTCCAAAATCTTAAACTTGTCAACTGCCATTTCACGAAAAAATCCAAATATATATGTATGACATATATATCATTTATTAAATTACCATCCACGGTATATTTGTCACTCTGAGAAATTTATGTCACAGTAAGTATAGTTAAAGATTTTTTGCGATATTAATTACATAATTAGTAGTTGGGAAAGTGACACATATGGTCCATAAATTTTTACGTAATGTGTACTGTGTAATGTTTAGTCTACTATACAATATCGTCTTTGACGTGGTTGTTTAACTCTTAATACATGTTCAATCTAATCTATATATTATACGAAAAAGTTCAATATTATCTATAAACTCAAAAGTTTTAGGGATTAGCTTGAATATGTATAAAAAGTCTAAGAAATTGAAATGTGAGGACCGCATTGCACATAAGAATTTAGAGACAATTCATGTCATTATTCCTTAATATATATTTATATTTGGTAAATTATTCCTTAATATTTTTCAAATCGCGCTTACGTGGGTGCGGAGGGTGA
This sequence comes from Eucalyptus guilfoylei, assembly GCA_016097605.1. Lineage (NCBI taxonomy): Eukaryota > Viridiplantae > Streptophyta > Magnoliopsida > Myrtales > Myrtaceae > Eucalyptus > Eucalyptus guilfoylei. The sequence goes on from CM027861.1 coordinate 40,621,614, forward strand.
GTCAAATAAAGAAAGCAAGAGCATCATTATGACCGGTAAGCAAACACGAAAATAATAAAAATAAAAGAAGAAGAGAAAAAAAAAATGGGGAGAGAAAGAAAGAAAAAAATGGTAAAAAAAAAAGCGGGGGGGGGGGGGGGGAACCGATGAAGGCGAGGAGGAAGAATTTACAAAGAACAACGACAGCACCAACGCCAACCCCAACACCACCACCTCCACCACCATCCGCAAAGATGGAATCATCCGTTTCCTTCTCCTCCTCGTTAACCGAAACCACCACCACTTCCCACCCCCACCCACTTTCCCTCCCCTCATTTCCTCCCACCACCACCACCACCGCCGCCGCCGCCATCTTCGCCTCCCTCCGCCGCTCCTCTTGAAGCGTCCCCGCCGCCCCCGATCGCCCGATCCCGTTCCCGATCCCGATCGCCATCGCTCCCCCCGCCCGCCGCGGTTTTCGGATCCGTCCCCCGCTCCGGATCGATCCGCGATTCGATCGGCCTCCCGATCCCCGAGGTATCGTTCGGTTTTCCCCGATCTCGACGCGGTTCCGTTTCCCGGGGGCTCCGATCGGGCTGCCGGTTCGTGTCGGTGACCGATCGGTTTCTCGGCACTGCGGTTAGGCAGTGACCGGGAGTGGGTGGTGCCCGGTGGTTTTGTTCCTTTCTGAAGCGCTGTGTAATCTGTTCTCCGATCTTTTGTTTCGTTGTTTCTTCGTTTCTTTCGGACGGGTTTGTGGACGGTGGGTGAGTTTCTTGAGCTTCCCATGAACTCGAGGATGCGGGATTGGGCCGCTTCGGCCGAGCCCCTTCGGTTTTCTTGATTAATCGGGAACTGAGGAACTCGCTTCGGTGATGTTTTGAACTCCACAAATTTGACCATTATTTGATCGTCGGAAGATGAAGGCGAATGATGGAATCTTGACTGTGTTTTGCCATGTGTATTTGGGTCGTCTTCGTGGGTCATATGCCGTTTTGCTGCGGCTGAACTACTGATTTGAGATGCTGGGTTCTCCACCGTCCTCTTCGTTTTTCTTACTTTAAGCTCGAGAGCTCGTGACGTTTTGCCGCGTTTTTCTTTGTTTATCTCGTGTAATTAATTCGTTTTTGCTTCTAGTTTCATCAGTTCTATCATCGAGCATGTGTAGTTTGTGTGCTTGGGTCATTCTTGATCTTTCTCGTCGTGTAATGTTTATGTTTTTGTTTTCATCAGGAAAGATGTTCGGAGGTGATCCCAACAATTGTGGGTTTCCTGTGTTCCTTGGAGATAATGGGTTTCAATATGATACCAATGCCCTGCCTCAGCTGCAGTTATTTGGAGATTGTAAGTTCAAGCAAGAATCCATCGTTCATAGCTATCCTATCTTTTCATTTGTGAAAACTAGCGGTCTTCTGTCGTTTTTAGTCCATTCACACTATCCTCCTGCTTCTGCTGCTGTTCTCATCATCATCATCATGACCATCATCATCAACCAAATTTACCAGCAGCCTATATATTGTTATTATGCTGCATTATCATCAAAAGTCAGATACGGAGGTAGCCTCTGCATCATTGTCGTCATCATCATCACCACCACCACCATCATCATCATCGGCATCAGTATTTGCTGCTGCCGATATATTGTTATCGTTCAGCATTATCATAAAAAGCCCGGTAGCTCAGAAGATAACCTTTATATAAATAGCAGCTATTCTCATGGAGTCATGGTACATGTGCAGTCTGCAAACCTGTACTTGTGCAAATTCTTGCCATGCTTATAAAGAGAAGACTATATTTTTTCTTGCTTTGTCTGATCAGATTCAAGATAATCGAAGTTGAGCAACTTTGCTTTTGGTTTGCCTTGCCAGAGAAATAATCTAAGTAACTCCTGGATGCACATTGGGTTGTGTTCTGGATTATTCATACTATAGGAATTGGCAATCAATATTTTATTCGAAAGTTCGGTGCTACTTTTGTGCTGTTCTTGGACAAGATGTCAGTCGGTTGCTAATCTCTAATTGCTTTGTCATCGAAATTTCAGGAGCAGGGCTAGTGACTAAAAGTAACACTAGTGCTTTGAAAGTCACCACTAGATGCTTATTATTTGGCTGGTGATATTTTCCACGCTAATATGTTTCTCTTCAACTTTTCTTGCTTATGCCGTCGTACTTGTTGCCTTTTACTGAGAGCATGGCACTTACTGACACTTAGTCATATGTATCAAGCTTACCTGGGCGTGTTTTTTAGCCTGGACCTGTTGAATTGGTATGATCTTTTTAGCATAGCATGCTTAGTTTGTCTTTATAGCTAGGGGCAGTTTATTTCTCATACATGGGGGCACATGATGCCAAATATCATTCATTCCGTGCGATTTCCTGTTTAAGAATTAAGTATCAGAAAGAACTCCAAGGCTACCTTCGTTCTGCAGAATTGCAAGGAGCACTTCTTTTTGTTGTTGCCTTCCTTGCATTCATATCAGTCAAGGATGTAGCTTAACTTTTTTTTCTTGCATCACATGTTTTCTATTGTCGTAATGTAATGCATTCTGTCACAGATCCAGTTGGAAATAGTATCAGTCCCTTAAACTACACCAGAAAGGATCACACTACCAATGTGGATCGATCAACTAAAAGATTTAGGGAAGCTGAATCTTTTTCCAAGGAGCAAAAGCATCCGATAACTCTCAGTGATAAGATCTATCCAGATGAAGCAGGTCATTCTGGGAGCATTTTCAATCCCAATCCTGTGTCAACTGGTTTGAAACTTTCATATGAAGAGGATGAACATAACTCCTCTGTAACATCTGCAAGTGAAAGCATGACAGCTGCACTGCCTCTGATTCTGTCGCTCGGCGATAATTTCAAGGCGGAGTTTGATAGGCAGAAAGAAGAATTTGATCACTATATCAGAATACAGGTAATCTCTTTATGCGAAAGGTTCTATTTTTGTCCAGAAATTTTGGGATTTTTATAGTAATGCTCAAAGAATACAAGAAATGAGTTGTCTTGTTTTGGCTGCAGAACCACTTACAACTATCGTGGCTTAATATTCAATTGGTGTGGTTCAGTGATGCCTAATATTTATGCCTGTGTCATTGGCAAATTCATAAATTGGCAGCATGAATTGAATATGTTTGTTCAAACTCGTGGCTGTATTTCTGGTCATTTTGTTATTGACAGTCAGAGATATTATTTTGCGTTGTCTGCGGATGAACAATCTTAGCTTTAGTTTAGACTTTGATATTTAATTCTCTAAGTTTTAGACAAGCCTATGCTTAATTCTTAAGATTGTTATCCAGTGGCAAACACCAACCCCACCCCCGGCCCCCAAAAAACAAGAAAAAGAAAAAGGAAAAAATAATTGATGTCTTAAAAGAGATGATCTTCTTTGCGATGCTAGAACAAAAGCAAAAATAGTAAGTTTTTGGAGATCCATTTTCATGTTCAAGTGCGTTATGTCTGGTACACGTTCAGAGAATGTATCTGCACTGGTTAACTTTTTCCAAACGATAAAGATGGATGCAATAATCTCAGCCATTTATTGTCAATAGGATATAGTTAATACATCCATTTTTCCCTGTTTTTATCAATGTTGAACTCCAATGTGTGCTGGTTTCTATGAATGTTATTCGCATGTTGTCCACTCAATGAGATGAGAGGACATCTCTGATGCATTGGGAGAGATATGCAAACTAATAACCTACTGAGATGTCAATTTGTGGTGTATGGCGAAAGCTCTCTACAGCACTCACTTTGAAGCTGGTTGCCTCATGTTTTCAATCCCATAAATTGTCCTTGTTTATGTAGATTTGCCACTTTAATTGGTGCATTTGCCATCTTAATGACCACTTTGCTTACATCAGGAAGAAAACATAACGAAGGGTGTAAGAGAACTAAGGCAAAGACATACAGCTGCTTTTCTGGGTGCCGTAGAGAAAGGAGTGGGCAAGAAGTTACACGAGAAGGACCTTGAACTAGAAAACATGAACCGGAAGAACAAGGAACTAGAGGAAAGAGTTAAGCAGGTGACGGCAGAAGTTCAATCCTGGCACTACCGAGCTAAATACAATGAGTCTGTTGTGAATGTACTGAAAAGCAATTTACAGCAAGTCATGGCACAAGGCACCATGCAAGGGAAGGAAGGCTGCGGGGACAGTGAGGTAGATGATGCAGCCTCTTACACGAACCAGAACCATCTCAGCTTTGTGGACGGTTTCGGGACATCAGGGGTCACAAGGAACCAGATGACCTGCAAATCATGTAAGATTAAAGAAGTCTCCATCTTGTTGTTGCCTTGCAAACATTTGTGTCTATGTAAAGATTGTGCAGCGTTCATTGATGTGTGTCCCCTCTGCAATATGATAAGAACTGGCCTAGTTCAAGTGTACATGTGTTGAGATTTTCCCTTGGTCTGTGCAAGGCCTAGATAAGCACTTGCAGTTGTCAAAATGATGATGTTTGCTGAGTGAATTATTATGATATGTGAAGTGGATTGCCCTCTTTATAATCAAGAGTTGTCCGATAATGGTGTGTTGGTCATGGACAGCTAATCAGTCGGATGAATGGCATCCTTAAGAATAAATATTCGGAAAGATATTGCCAATTTGTGTTGGCCTTGGCTTCCTTTGTATTGCATACTGAATTGGAAAGGCAGATTAGCCGATAATGTTGATGATTGGGCTGTTCAGACAGTTTTGGTTCTGTAGGCTTTGGGACTTTTTTACGCCAAATGTGGAGGTTCGGTGCAATGTCGTGATTCAGTCACCATTCCGGTTCAAGATCTTTGTGAGTACTAGGGCACTCTGGGTATTGGAATCATGTCTTTGGTACTAGGACGATTCGTCAATGAATCTTAGAAATATGCACTTGTTAAATTTCTCTCAAAAAAAGTGGAAAATTTGAAGTTCAGAATTGTTTGTGTTTGGGAAATATCCTGAAAAATTAGTGGAGTGTTAGAAGGTTAAATAAGAGGATATTTTTTCTTAGCTTGATAATTACCTTAATCATTTGTTAGCTCGATAATTTTTTATATATTCATCTAACGTATGACAATTTTCACATATGACAATGAAAGAATATCATGAGTAATTTTCCTCATCTTATCCTGAATTGTCAGGTCACACTGCTCGTAATTTTTCTCGTAACATTTTTAAACTTTGCTAGTTACTGCTTATTTTACTCAAATCGATAGTTTCCTCATCTTCTCGTCAGTTTTGTTAGCAAAACTACCGGATCATAAATAACTTTTGTTTTGCGTATTTAATTGTCATTATTATAAGGCTTGTTAGTTTTATGAAAAATAAATTATTTGAAAAATATTTTTAAATGAGTGCACTGCTTGTTTTACCCAAATCGACAGTTTCTTCATCTTCTCGTCAGTTTTGTTAGCAAAACTATTGGATCATAAATAACTTCCACTTTGCATATTTAATTGTCATTACTATAAGGCTTCGTTTATTTCGTGAAAAATAAATTATTTGAAAAATATTTTCCTAATCACTCAAAAAAACGAGTGGATAAAAACTATTTTAATCATTCATAAAAATAGTTGGACAAAAATTATTGTCGACGAAATTTTTTTCCATTGGCTAATTATATCAAACGATCAAGCGATTATTTTTAGGAAAATATTTTTAAATCATTTATTTTACACAAAGCAAACGGAGTTTAATAATATGTTGTTTATGACTTTCTTTAAAAGCATAATTTTGGTGTCGTAAATCCATTAGATTCTATGATTTATAACTTTCGATGAAAAATTTAATAATTTATCTCGGCTAATAGTAAATTCTCATCTTGTATTTCTAGCAAACTACATAATTGTTCGTAACTTTTCGACATTCATAATTTTCTTCACTTGTAGTAATTTACACGTTACGTATCTTTGGTGACTTTTTTTTTACAGGCGTAATTTTGCTTTCCTCGTCATGAGTTCTGTGAATCCTATGATTTGTATTGATACTCCACAAAAAGTAGTAATCTGCCTCAGTTAATAGTAAATTTATTTTGTCTTATTGTTAGTAAATCACCCAATGAATCGTAATTATTCTTTGTTGTACGTAATTGTCTTCGTCAATAGTAATTCACTGTAAAATTTGCTTTCGTAACATTTCTTTGAAGGACGCAATCTCCCTTTTGCGGTTGTTAATTTTTTAGGGTCTATGGTTCACGACATTCGTTCATATTCAGCAAAAGTTCATAATCTAAGTTAATAGTAAGTTTCTTATTCAGTCATCTACAAAATACCTAAATGTCCAATTAAAAAGAAGTTTCGTAATTCCCCATTGACAAAAAGATATATATTCTTTAATTTGTGGATGAAATAACCTCATCTGCAAGATTCACGACATTCGTTCATATTCAGCAAAAGTTCATAATCTAAGTTTTTTTTTTTTTTTTTGGTCAGAAAAAGGAAACGACTTTCATTACTGGGAAAAAGTAGATGGATACACTTCGTTTGCTTCCGAACTGAGAAGCTCTAAGAGGGCCGGGGGTGGTCGAAAAACCCAATTTCGTGATAATTTGTTTTTACTCTGGGCTCTAACAATCCAGTCAGCAATCCTATTGGACTCTCTCTTAATATGGACTAACTTTATATGTTTGAAAGCCTTGAGAAGTGAGTGGGCTTGTTTGATGAGCCCTTGAACTTCCCACGTGATCTGTGCTCCGCAAGTAAGTGCACTTATCAGATCAGAATGATCTGATTCCACTTCAAGAGGTACTTCAGTTCGTGTGGAAAAGTACATTAGGGTTTCCACCATGGCTTGTGCCTCCGCTTGAGCCGCTGAAGACGCCTTAATAGATCGCGCAAAACCGTCAATTAGCCTTCCAGAACTGTCACGACAAACACCTGCCACCGCACCTTCGTTCGTTCCAGGTAGATAGGCTCCATCAATGTTGATTTTGAGTTCCCCTGGCTCTGGTGGCCGCCATTGATGGAGGCGGAAGCTTGCTGCGTTTTTGGTTTTCTTCTTCGGAGGGAGCCACCGATCATGATTTCGTTGCATCGCAACAGCTTCATCCACTACCTGCTCTGGATCTGGTTTTTTCTCTCGAAAAACAAAGTGGTTTCGAACTTTCCATATTTGCCAAAGAACAAACGCTAGAAGCTCAAAGGAGGCCGAGGTATGTTCGACTTCATCTAACCATACTTCAAATCGCGATAAACCTTGGGCAGAGATATTGATGTTCAGCGTTGTATCTTTCCAGATTTTCCTTGTCCATGGACAAAGAAGGAGAGCGTGTTCTACGGTTTCAGGGCTTTGATTACAGAGACTGCAAAGGGGATGAGGTAAGATTTGCCTTCTAAAAAGGTTATCCTTGGTAGCAAGGGCGTTTTGGCAAGCACTCCATAGAAAATATTTTATTTTGGGGTAGGTGTGGGATTGCCATATTTTCTTCCATAGTGATTTGGGGGTCTGATAGGAGGACGATGCCTTCTCTGAAGTTTGGTTGATTGTTTCCTCTCTGCTACTGTTATATGCACTTTTTACTGTGAAGCTTCCTGATTTGCAAGGTGTCCACACCATTCTATCTTCCAGCTCCAAACTCCCCAAGGCAGTTGCTAAGATTTCATTGCTGATCTCTGGGTCAAAAAGTTCCTGCACTAGTTGCTCATTCCAGCATGCCTCTTCCTTTATAATTAGTTCAGACACCATTCTAGGTTCGTTTCGATTCGCAGGTCCCCCGATCAGTCCCCGTTTAAGCCATATGTCTTCTCTGATGTTAATCTGTTCCCCATTACCAACTACCCATCTAATTGATGGATATATGGCATCTCTACCCATGATAAGGCTTTGCCATCCCCATGAAGGTCTGCTTCCTTTCCCAGCTCGCCAAAAATTCTCTCTCGGGAAATATATTCCTTTTAGAAAACGACTCCACAAAGACAAGGGATCTTGTGAAATCCTCCATGCTTGTTTGCCCAACATAGCCTTATTGAAAGTCAATAAATCTCGAAACCCAAGACCTCCAGCATCTTTCCTATACTTCAAAGTTTCCCACCTTTTCCAATGCAAACCAGTCTGTTTTTCATTATTTTTCCACCAGAATGCTGCTATCTTTTTCTCAATAGCTCGGCAGATTGATATTGGAATTTTGAAAATCGACATTGCATATTGAGGTAAAGCTTGCACTACCGATTTAATGAGGACTTCCTTTCCCGCTTTCGATATCAAATTTTCCTTCCAACCTTCAAGCTTCTTATTTACTCTTGCCATAATCCAAGCGAACATTTGTTTTTTTGTTTCCCCCAATCGGTTGGAATCCCTAAATATTTGCCCATTTTTCCTACCTCTGGCACCCTTAGTTCTTCTGCCATGTTTCTTCTCAAATTTGGTGGGCACTCTTTGCAAAAGAAGATTCCCGACTTGTTTAAATTTACTGCTTGTCCAGAAGCTAAGCAATATTGACTCAAAACTGAGGCAACATTTTGGCATTCAGTGATCGTCCCATCAAGAAAGAAAATTGAGTCATCCGCAAACAACAAGTGGGATAAAGTGGGACAAAAACTATTAAAACGAATTCCTTTGATGGTTCCATCCGCCACTGCTTTTTTCATCAATAAAGATAGCACATTGGCAACCAATATAAACAGATAGGGGGATAACGGATCACCTTGTCGAATACCCCTCGAAGGTTGAAAATAGAGCAAAGGCTCTCCATTAAATTTGACACTGAACGTCACTGTGGACACACATTGCATTATCCAGTTCACCCATTTTGCACAAAATCCAAATTTTAGCAAGCAAGCTTCCAGGAAATCCCACTCTATTCGATCATACGCTTTTTTCATATCTAGTTTCAGCACTGCTTGGAACTTTCTCTTCCTCTTTCTCACCCTTAGTTGATGAAGCACCTCTTGGACAATCAATATATTATCTTGAATTTGTCGTCCACTAATGAAGGCACTTTGCTCTTCACAAATTAAATCTGGAAGCCAAGGCTTTAGCCTATTAGCCAAGACTTTTGAAATGATTTTATAACTGAAATTGCATAAACTTATTGGGCGATACTGTTCCAGTTTCTCCGGGTTAGGTACTTTGGGAATAAGGGATATGTGAGTCTTGTTCAGAACTGGATTTAATATTCCAGAGATAAAGAAATTCTGCACCTCCTTGAAAACATCATGCTGAACCTCTTCCCAAAAGTGTTGATAAAATTGCCCATTTAGGCCATCAGGCCCTGGTGCCTTAATGGAACCCAATTGGAAAACTGCTGCCTTAACTTCTTCTAGTGTCACCTCAGTTGTTAGATCATTGTTTATTTCTTCTCCAACCATGCTGTGACAATTTTCTAGCACTGGATGAAAACTACGGGGGCCCTCTGAAGTATAAAGGTTCTGAAAGAAATTCATCGTTGATTGCTTTAATTGGCTAACATCTCGCGTCCATTGCTCATTGTCAGATTTCAGCATTGTAATTCTATTCCTTTGCCGTCTCTGGATGGTGGTAGCATGAAAATACTTTGTATTCTTATCTCCCCACTTTAACCAATGTATTCTTGATCTTAATCCCCAGTACATTTCTTCTTGTCTCCATAATTTTTCTATTTCTTCCTTTAGCAATTGGACTTTTTTCTCGATTCTGCCCTCCACTCGAAAGGTTGGTAAGTTTCTGGATTTCCTTCTTCAGGCTATTAATTCTTTTTTGAGCATTCGTAAACCTTTTTTTACTCCAAACTTCTAGTTCACCAGAAACTCTTTTCATCTTTGTCAACAAGCTATCATTTGTATCTTCTGCCTTTTGCCAAGCATCCCTTACGATTTCCCCACATTCAGCCTCTTCCAGCCAAAAAGCTTCAAACTTAAATTCTTTTTTCCTTTTTTCTTGTACCGGGGATAGAGAAATTAATAACGGGCTATGGTCGGAACCAATAGCTGGTAATGCATAAACCTCCGCTTCTGGAAAAGTGACTCTCCACTCCATAGAACATACTGCTCGGTCTAGTCTTTTCTTCACATACGCATCCCCTTCCCTATTGTTAGCCCATGTGAATGTACACCCTTTGCTCTCTAGGTCCATGAGGCAACAGGCATCTAAGAAATCCTGGAAAGCCTTCATGCGGTAATTCTCAGCCAACCGCATACCAACTTTTTCCCACAAGTAGAGAATTTCATTGAAATCGCCTGCACAAATCCATGGAAGGTTATTCGAATGACTGATCTGGCACAATTCCTCCCAAAGATGAAGTCTTCCTTGAAAGTCGTTTGGTGCGTAAACAAAAGTGATTCGCATTTTCCACCCACTTCCTTTGTATTCCCCAATCACATTCACAAAGTGTGAAGAGTGTGATTCTACTGTAACCGAAATCCTATTATCCCAAAAAAGTGCCAACCCCCTGCTGTCCCCACTGGATTCACCACAAACAAATTCTGAAACTGCAAACGTCGTTTTAAACGAAATACTATTTTTCTTGATTTTTTGTTTCCATTAAGAACATCAAACTGGGCCTCTCCACAGCCACTAAGGCTTGGATGGCTTGAATTGTCAGGGGTGTGCCCAACCCCTGACAATTCCAACATAGGAAATTCATTTGTAACCCGATGGCTTATTCGGGCTAGCCACCAGAGCCCTTTTTTCAGTCTCTACTACCAACTTGACAGGTGTTTCAAGTAGCTGGGATTCATCAATTTCCAATATGTTAGGTTGCTGAGTATCATAAGGATTGTACCTTGCTTTTTTACCACTTGGAATTTTCTTTTTGCAAAGTTTTTTCTTCTGATGAACTGGGACCAAGGCTGTAATTACCTCTGTCTGTGTAGGAATCGTGACAAAAGGTGGGATTGCTTCAGTCATTTGGCATTCCTGCATCTCAACATAGCATTCTTCTGTAAGTATCTCCTTTCCCTTCTCCATAATGTTGTTGTTTGGTTGCTTCTGTGTACTAGATGTCTGTGGTTCATATAGCACAATTTGTCCCGGGTTTGGCGGAGTTTCTGGGGCAACTTCTTCTTTCCTATTGGTATTCTCCTCAACTCCATAAAAAATTTTCCAGTAAGGGCTATTTTCCTGGTTCTCAGTCTTTAACCACGAGCCAAACATACGCCCATCCTCCGTATGAAAATTTTCTTCTTTGAACGGCACCTCCTCACAATAGGTAGCATAGTGCCCTATCTTTCCACACGAGTAACAGTAATGTGGGAGCCTCTCATACTTAAAGTCGAGCCAGATTTTCTGCCCTGCATTACTGATAATAAAACCTGATTGTAGAGGGGACAATAGGTTAATTTTCACTCTCGCTTTTCCTGTTTTGATAGAGGCATTACCTTTTGTTTCAATTTTAACAGCCGAAACCACTCCAATATTACTTGCTATCCGGCGAACCGCATCTTCCGTAATCCATTCACATAGCAGCCCATGAATATGAACCCAGAATTCACACGAGTTAAAATCATAGCATTGGGGAGGAATATTTGGCTCCCATGGTTTTAAGACAAGCAGGTGGTTTGCAAAGGACCAAGGGCCTGAGTCCATTACCTTGTTCTTAGTAATCTCAGTATCAAAAGTGAAACAGAATATACCAGGTTGTAACTGGGTTATCTCCACACTTTCTAGCCTCCAAGCTTTCCTCATTGTGTTTTGAAACGCCTGGAAGTTAACCTTTGGGTTTGTGTGTAGTTGTCCAAGGAGAGATCGTTTGCATTCCTTCAATTTCTCCTCAGATGCTATATTCTCCATTGGCTTGATGATGTTGGCTGACCACATACTCCCTAATCGTTTGCAGAGAGATGCCATTCGTTGCTCTGAGTCTTCTGCCTCTTCCATGGCAGCCGAGCTAAAAGGATTCAAGCTTTGGAATCAGACAATCCAATCAGTGAGGGACGATTGAAGCGGGCGGGTGTAAAAGGGTTAGGGTATTTATGGTATTTGGGTGGAGGAGGGGTAGGGTTTTAGGGAATGTTAGGGTTTTGAGCTACCCCGAAAGGTAGAGAGAGACTCTTCGAAAAGAGAGAATCAGCTGCCATGAGCAGGGGGTTTTCTTCGTCTCACCTCGGTCCGACACCTCAAAGGAAGGAATGAAAAAAGACTCTCATAATCTAAGTTAATAGTAAGTTTCTTATTCAGTCATCTACAAAATACCTAAATGTCCAATTAAAAAGAGGTTTCGTAATTCCCCATTGACAAAAAGATATATATTCTTTAATTTGTGGATGAAATAACCTCATCTGCAAGGTTCACGCAATATTGACTTTGACTTCGATAATGTTCAATTATCAATTTTTTTTATTACCTCTTTTTACTGTCGTGTCTATGTTAATGCATTTTCTAATGTGCTACAGGCACAAATTAGTGGCCTGACGGACGAGGTCACTTTCATCTCTAATCAAAATGGCGCTTTAACTTGACGTGGTCTATTCATCTACTAGTAAGTTTTTTATTGGCAGTTCGAGTGCCAACTGAGGAAGCAAGGTTGCGGTAGCTACTGTATAGCATGAAAACGGTACCAACCGAGAAACTTAGAAGATGGTCATAACTATTCTTTGCACTTCATAAATCAGCGAATCAGTAACTTGCATCGCTCTTCATAACTTTTCTTAATCAAATGCAAGTTTTATCACCTTTTGAGTCCGGAGAGTTATGATAGGAAATCGATTTTGCCAGTAACCCTGTTGCATGTAAAGAAGATATGGTTGGATCGCGTTTTATGACCATCTTCACAGGTGGGGACCAAGCGTATCTCTTGTCCCTTGTGATGTACGTGCCCCATATTATTCAATCGATAATTTAACTTCACCAAGAAGTTGCATTTTGGACTGACCTATAACTTAGAGTGATCCTCTTTCTAGAGCGGGTATTAAATGCGCACCAAATCATCCATACCTAACTTAGATTGGTCATTCTCCGTATACGGATGACCCAATCGAGTGAGAAAGAGATTTCGCATGCTTGGACCACATCAGGTCTCACCAACTCAAGATCCAAACCTAATTCCACAGCAATGAACCTGGACGCAACTGTAGTAATAGCGAGGGACCATCTGCTTTCCGCACCATTCAATGCATTGTTATTATAATAAAAACTCCAGATTCATGGCGGTTGCCAAACACGAGCGCCCCAACGCCCTGCGAATATCCCCCGAAAACGACAAAGAATCACCACCGAATAAAGGAAAGCATGAATATTCCGCATTTTCCATTTCTGTCACCACCACCTCTCTCTCTCTCTCTCGATCGAAATGCAGAGCACGGCGTTCGGCCTCTCTCCTCCGCTCCCCTCCCTCCGGTCGCCGTCGCTTCACAGCCGCCGCTCCGGCTCCGGCGCCGGTTACGATCTCGTCCGCGCCTCCGCCGTCACCGGCTCTCCCGATGACGTCCCTTCCGGCCTCGCCGCTCGTTGTTTCCCGCCCCGACGCTGGTCCTCCATCTCTCCTCCTTCTTCCTCCTCCTCGTCGTCTTCGAGGCTCAGGCCGTGGAGCGGCGTGGGCGGTCTCGGTTGCGAAAGTGAGGGGAGGAGTCGTTTCTCTCGAGGCTCGGGCGACGTCGGTCCCGGAAGCTGCCGGCGACGGCGAGAAGTCCGGGAGCGTGGCGAGGACGCTGGAGCTCGGGCTGTTGTTTGGGTTCTGGTATCTCTTCAACATCTACTTCAACATCTATAATAAGCAGGTCCCCTTTTCCAATGATTTGGCTAGCTTCTTCTCATTTCTTGAATCGTCGTCGTCGAGTGTGTCCTGCTTGATATGTCGTGACCGTGCTTTTCGCGTTTCTTCCTCGTAGTTTTGATGGTTGCTCGGTATCCTTTCGGATTCTTTACTCACTTCATTCCGTGCCGACAGTTCTAGACTACCTTTTTGGACGTACTGAGCGATTTGGTGTTTCGGTGCTTTGATTACTGTAGTTGTTTTCTCATCAAGTTTCCGACTGCGACTCCTGTTGGTTAGATTTGTCCAACGACTGTCGAATCTCGAGTTCTGTTACATGAACAATAAGGATCGTCGTTCACTTTAAGAAATTGAAAAATCTATAAATCCCGAGCTAAATGACGTAGTTTTACTATAGGTAATGTCAACAGGTGATGGTGATTCATCAACTGTGTTAATAATCCGATGTTGGCAATTCCATTATTTAATATATTAATTTTCGTGATTACTCATGCATATGCATCGATCGGACGGGTTAATGTGATTTTGAAAGGGCAGTGTGTTTGATAGCTTTCCTAGAGCGAAATGCCTTGAGACCAGCATCATCCTTTTCACTTTGGCTGTGTAAGGCGTTAAGTGGTATGAGATGGGGGCCACGGATAGGACTTTTGGAAGCACTTGGTATTTGAGTGGTTTGAGAAAGAGAAATCTGAAAATGTTGCTCGCTACAGGTTCTAAAGGTTTACCACTACCCAGCAACCGTCACTATGGTTCAATTTGCTGTGGGGTCTGTCCTTGTTCTGTTCATGTGGACATTTAATCTCTACAAAAGGCCAAACGTCAGTCGTTCACAGGTATCTGGCCATGCAATTTCAAGTCTACAGTTTTTGCTTCTCACATTCAAATTTTTTGTTTGCTCTCATTCCTGCTTTGACTGTTCTATCAACAGCTTGTGGCAATTGTCCCCCTGGCAGTGGTACACACATTGGGTAATCTCTTCACTAACATGAGTCTTGGAAAAGTAGCTGTTTCCTTCACTCATACAATCAAGGCCATGGAGCCCTTCTTCTCGGTTATTCTCTCTGCAATGTTTCTGGCAGAGGTGCGTTTCTCTTTGCGATTTAGGTCTTAACTTTCAGGCTTTCATCATAAGATCTGGTTGATGAAACACTAGCTGCTTCGGTGACAACACATTCTGCTTCTATTCGTTATGTCAATGTCCAATGATGTAAATGGGCCCTACTTTCTTGCGCGTCTGTTTTGCTTCTGCTCTTCGCTAATAGGCCTGATGATATCTTGAACTTGGTTCATTCGGTGACTTGTGATTCTGTGGTCCGTACTCAGGGATCCTTTACTCTGACATCTCCTGGATTCTGCAGATACCAACTCTCTGGGTTGTTGGTTCCCTGGTACCAATTGTTGGTGGAGTTGGATTAGCATCCTTGACTGAGGCTTCTTTTAACTGGTAAATTTTGAATGCAAATGCATTTGTTAGATGACGATGAATTAACTAGGATAATTTGGTTTTGTGTATAATGAGAACTATGATATTTTTCCTGCAGTATAATACCCTTTTCTTTTCGATGTTTGTAACCTGGTTTCCTGATTCTGAAGGGTGGGGTTTTGGAGTGCAATGGCTTCAAATCTGAGTAATCAGTCTCGAAATGTTCTTAGCAAAAAGGTCATGGTCAAAAAAGAGGTGATCCATGCTGACTCTTTATCTTTTTGAGAATCTCCAGGTTGTAGTCTCGGTTTTGCACATTGACATCATGGTCTGATTGATTTAGTCAAGCATCATTTGACAAAAAACTAAAGTAATAATACCATCGTCCCCATTCTTTTCTTTGTCAGATCATCATCCATGTGCTAATGCTTCTAAATTTGCTTTAGAAGAAGAAAATAATGTGAGTTTGCTGATTGTTCTATATATTTTGTATTGGCAGGAATCAATGGACAACATCACTCTCTTCTCAATTATAACAATCATGTCGTTTATTATACAATTCCCTGCGACATGTTACTTGGAAGGTTTCAAATTTACTCCTGGCTACTTTGAATTGGCCGTAAGTGTTCCCTCAAGAATAATAAAACTCATGACTTCGAGCGGTTATGTTTTATTTTAAAGTGGGTCGCGGTTCATGTGTTTTATCATCTTGTGCAACAGGCTAAGAGTGGATTAAATGTAAAACAAGTATTGGTCAGGTCTTTACTGGCTGCCCTTTCCTTCCATGCTTATCAGCAGGTGAGTCTATCATTCCTTTGTTACTCTTATAAAATACTTGTTGTTGAACCTAGATCTTGAATGGAATTAAAATTTTAGTAATTTGATGGGCTAGATTTTCGAGATTTGAGTAAGCGCGAAGCAAAGATGGTTGAGACTTGAGAGTGGCAACCCTTCTCCAATGGAATGCTTAAGTACTGATTTCTCAATTAGTTTAAAGCAATTAGGAAGCGAAGCTCTTGTTTGTCTTGCTAATTTCTTAATCTACGCTTTAATTATGAGCTCTTGGTTGGTTACTTTCATTTGAACTAAAAAAGATGTACCTTTTCCTTTAGGGTTTTGTACTCTAGTAAGATGGTTTTTTTAAGAAAAAGTCCAGATAATCTTGCTATACTTAGTGGTAAATGACAACATGTCTATCTGTGCATAAACAGTGGTTATAGATGCTCTTAATAAAAATGAACTTTCCAGAATAGTGTTATGTTTATGCGATGTTCTCTAGATAGGCCATTTTGTCAGATAACGGATACTAGGTCTTGTGATATAGCATCTCGGCTTGTCAGAACACATGGCATCTGGTATAGTGACAATATTTACATGTAATATAACCGATGGAAGTCCATTTAAGCCATCCTTCCAGGAGCCCAATCTACACACTCGTGTTATAGACAATGATGACACTGACTTCTCTTGGTGGAATTACGCAGGTCTCCTACATGATTTTACAGAGAGTATCTCCTGTCACCCATTCTGTTGGTAATTGTGTGAAACGGGTTGTGGTCATTGTCAGTTCTGTTCTTTTCTTCCAAACACCGGTTTCCCCCATCAATTCTATAGGTAATGTTGGAATTATTTCCTCACCTTGATTTTGCTGCTTTCATTGAAACCCAGACTTTTAATTTAGCATAAATTATTCTGTTTGTTTGCATCTCTGTTTGCTGCACGATTCGAATCCAAAAATCGGCTGACATTGTTTTGTTTGCTGATGCAGGTACCGGCATTGCCCTCGCTGGGGTTTTCCTTTACTCCAGAGTGAAGAAAATTAAACCGAAGCCAAAGATGGCATGAAATCAGTTTGGCTAACGCTGTTAGCTTAGATCTGGAATTTAGATATGCTTTATCTCATACAGCAGCAATCGATTCGCTTGTAGGTCTGGCAGAATTTGCCACTTGCTTTTACTTTGCACGAGGTTTATTCTTTTGCAAAACTCAATAATTGTATCCCGATTGATTGGCAATGGCAAATGCCCCTTGAATTCTCCATCTTTTCTATGACGTCGTGGTTTGAAAATCGTGAAAGCCACATCCATAATGATTATTTTGTTATTGATTTCAAAGAATTCGTAGGAACAAGTTGATCAATGAAGTTAATTTAGTTGGTATCTTGGCGAACTGATCAGCTGATTATTCTTTCAGTTGGTTAGTAATTATTCATTATCATTAGTATTGGCATACGATGCTAATTGGCATATGATAAACTAATTAGAAAAACAGGAGCGATGCCCTAGCAGTGCTATCTTTCTTGGCGCATTAGCAAATGGTAGGTACGTTGTAATGCTCTCTTTAGGAAACGATCCTAAATAACGAATATACTCGGATCAACAAATCAAAAGGAACCGGCTATGCAATGTCATAATCACTATAACACGCCAAAGGAGAATAAGAAAAGAAAAAGAACCATCCATTATTGTGCTGTATAGTGCTGAGTGAGAGGGATGCACGACATATTTAATTAGAAATGAGGAAAAGATGGACCATCGTAATCTCTAAAGGCACCTTTGCTCAAAAGCTTTCTTAGGATCGCTTCCGTCGATTTCTGAGTGGTGGGGGAAATCGTAGGGCATTTCTTCGGCACAGAGCCAAGCTCCATTGAACACCCGGATGACTTCTTGGTAAACCACTGCGTTACCTTCTGGTGTCAGGTGCAGCCCGTCACTGTAAACGAATTGAAGTACGAGGAAAAGATTTAAAACTCAAGATTCAAAAAGCGATCCAACAATACAAGTTTCGGGGATGCGGATTAACCTTTAGTAAGTAAAATTAGGAAAGTTCTGTTATACCACTTCTAGATGTTTTATGATATGACCAACCTCAGAAATTTTTTCTGCCACCCCTCAGTCTCCTGCATCTTGGACCATATATCGATTGCCCGGACCCCCAATTCGTCGGATAACTGAACGCACTGCTGCGCGTAAGTTCCAGTCACTTCGTTGGTCCTTTCTGGCAGCTCTCTAGCATTCTTGCCATACAATGATCTGCCATCACAGTGTAAGAAGTTCGTCTAAAATAATGTTCTAGATGGCAATCAAAACCGAGGAGATAGAGGATGATTAATCAATTCCTAGGGGCCTAGAAAGGTTTGAACATCTGGATTAAAGATTAAAAAAAAAAATTCATAATATTCCTTTTTTCCAATTGCAAAGGTAAAAATCTTCCTCAGAGGGACAACTACAGATTAAGTGCATGCAATCAGACAGTGACTTCACTCAGGATGCATGCAATGGTTAGAGAAGTTGTGGATCCTCATAAAATTTAGAAGAAAAAGAAGTGTTGTACTTGTTCACGAAAGTTTGATGAAATTTGAGCATAAGGAAGGTAAGGTAGCAACTAAGATTACACAGAAGGAAAAGCAAAGTGTCATGTCATATCATATTGTGCCAGAATGACTTATTATACTGCAACAAAGGAGAAGTGTATACCCAGCATATTCATTACGTCCTTCCTCGTCAACTGGCGGTGGGGTAATAAGCACAATTAACATTGTGGGGGAACATTTCTGAGAAGGAGAAAGAGAGTTAACTTGTAGCTTCCAAATACTAAGACAGGCAAAGACATCTGCAGAGCATGGCCTGTATATCACAAAGTTCAAATCTTTCCGTGTAAGATGGCATAATGACTGTTTCGAGGTTTGACTAGCAATCACCAAACTGAGCAACAAGATCGTCAGTTCACCATTGGTGACAAAGTGTGGATCATGTATCTCCAATGAAAATCTGAACTAAGATGCAAAAATTCTAGATACACACTAGTAATGCAACATGGAGAACTTAAAATAACATTTCTACTTTTAATAGCTCAACTAAACCAAAGTGATCTGAACCTTGAGATGATGAACGATCTTCTTGAGGTTCTCCTTGTATTCATCGACAGGCACATGTTGACGTTCACTCGTTCTTCCCGCAAGAGCTGCATCATTAGCCCCGAAAAATATTGCGGTGGCTACTGGAGGCTTTGAAGAGTCCTACAAAGTCAGCCATAAGATATATATGTTCAGGTTATGTTTGATGAGTGAAAATGGAAACATAACTCTAAACATTTAAACTGTTTGATATGATTATCTAATGTGATGTGCATGCCATCTTCCGAAGGTTGCAGCTTTTCAGCTGCAGTCTAGCAAAGTATGATTTGAGCTGGCCCCATGATCTGGTCTCAAGGTACAAAATGTCGAACCATGTTTTAACTCACAAGATCAATCTTTTGAAAGAGTTGACATGGGTCGCATTTCACATGGTTCCAAAGTAAGAATTAACATGTTAAAATCCTCTAGGCCTCGCATTTCCCTATCCCATTTCAAGTCAATTCCCAAGCTTAGAATAGGCAGCCCACCAAACATAGAAGAGAGCAGTCCATCCAATGCAGTTTTTCTCCTCCTAATGGTCGTATCCATAGACGAGAAGCTAAAGAAGATGCCCTTCTCCATGAAATTGCAAGGCCCAATCTAACTAGCAAGTAATTTTAAAAACCCCCAAACGTGCAATGCTATTGGCAAACATCGGAACTTCCCTATTCCTACCTGTTGCAGCAGAACATGACTCTCTTTTATAACCTCTTTCCCGTTTCATATGGTATTGCCAGTAAGATAAGAATGTATGGAGAAGCTGCTACTTCCAATACATATACCAATACCCCTGAAGGTATTGAAGGGCAAACCATCACGACATCTAGGCAACACGATCAAATTCCCCATTGACTTTATGACCAATGTCTGGCTCACTAACTATCTAATTGTCCTCCTGCCTGCAATTACCGCCGCACATAGTCAAAAACTTTACCTCCCCCAATCTACTGACCATTCATCTCTCGTCTTAAACCCATTTTAACCACCATGTCCAACATCTTTTTCACACCCACTTTGGAATGAGCGCCTTTCGAACAAGGTGCATTTCACCAAATCCTCAAATCCTCAACCTGGACTGCTAAGGATTGTTCATTCTCAACATCCTCTAGCACGATCTACAAGATACCCCAACCGAAATTCCCCGACTTGGAATCGTCAATTCTGAAAAGTCCGTCATTTACAAATCCAACAACTAGAACAAACATTACAGCGAGAATCAAGAATCCACCAATGGGTTCAAGAAACACAATAGGGAATTCACCCAGAAAGGAAAAGATCACGCACCAGAGGGAAAATGTGGGGCAGCAAGAAGAGAGCCCATCGGGTGTTGTACCCGCTGTACCCACGAAGAACTACATCGGCCTGCACAGCACCCAGAGAACCAAAAAAAAAAAAAACAAAAAACGCAAAACAGATCACGCGCCGAAGAACTAATCACACGCATCGAGAAGCGAGAGAGGCGGAACCTCACCTTGCGAGAGTAGGTGTCGGCGAGGGCGGCGCCCCATCCGCCCGGCCGGAAGGACTGCTGCGTTATGGAATCCCCGAACAGCACGATCGCCGGCCTCATTCTGCTTCGCACGGGCGGAACTGGGACTGGGACTGGAACTGGAACTGGAACTAGGAACTGGAAGTCGATTCTGTGTGCACGTGCGGGAAACAGGTGGAAGGAAGGGGTAATGATTATTACGTCAGGAGAACGCCGTTACCAACCGCTACACATTATCGTTACCGGCCGCTTAACGAAAAGGGAAAGAAGAAAAGGGAGAAAAGTAGAGTTAGGACTCCCCTTTTTTCAGCCTGCGTTCTCCATAATCATCTCTTCCCCTGTTTTATTCCAGTTACCTCTTTTCTTTCCTTTTTTTATTCCAATTATCTTTTTTCTGCCCCTGTTATCCATAATCATCTCTTCCCTTGTTTTATTCCGATTATGGATAACACTGGAGAGTCTACTTTACTTTTCTCCCTTTTCTTTTTTGATTTAAATAAAATAGAAATCCATTTCATAACTTTTTTATTTTATTTTTGAGAATAGATTTTGAAGAGAATTAAGAAATACAAAAATTACCTTTTTTTTTTTCTCGGAAATTACTCTAAAATCAAACCAATTTTTTTTTCTATTTTTCTTTTCTTCTTTTCCTTTTCTTTCCTTTTCTCTTCTTCTTCCTCATTGCCGATTGCCGCCACGACGACAACCGACAATCGGTTGGATGAGGTCCAATGAACCAATGGCTAAGTGAGCTCTCCTGGCCATCGGCAAGGCTAGACCTCGCCCGAGCCTCACCAGTCCTTACCTAACCGACGACCGGTTAGAAAGAAGAAGAGAAAAGGAAAAGAAAAAAAAGTATTAAAAAATAAAAGAAATTCGAAGTAATAAAAAAATTTATGAGTCATATGAAATGCATTTTTATTAGAAATAAAAATTTTGAGCAATTTATCAAACGCCTTCAAATATTCAAAAACTCGTATAGGGAATAAAATAAAATAAAAAATCATTTCTAAGCAAAAATTATTTTCGGGAATAGAATGATTACCAAACAAGCTCTTACTAACAATAAAAGGTAATAGGATTAGGCACTCTCTATTGCTTCGAAGATTTGGATAACTATAAAAAATTTCTTAAACTTATTAAATTCAACCCAAAACTTTTTAATTTAATCAATTTAGTCCAAAACTTTTTAATGATTTGCCGGTTTAGTTTATCTGGTTAATTTTGGTCGGAAATCATTAATAAAGATGCCGACCGCCTAACATGAAACGGTGATCTTCACATTTAGAGCTTTTATAATTTTTTTATATAATTCTTATTTTTTTCTTCTATTTATTTTTTAAATGAGGTCAATGAGGGTGTGTGGTTCCTTGTCCATATCTAGTGAGGGCCATGATGCCCTTGTGTGATCAGTGGAGGAAAATAAAATAAAAGGAGAAAAAGAAAATGGGGAGGTTTGAAAAAAAAAAGTTTAAAAATTTGTTTAGGTTAGTGTTAACCATGCAATGCGAATTCTTGATATCAATAATTTCCGATCAAAATAACTATATTGACAAATCATCAAAAAATTCAAGACTAGATTTATCAAATTAAATTATTTAGAAGTAAATTGACACTAGTATAATATGATATTGATAATTTCCTGCCATATATTCATATTCTAATCTGGAGAGTATTCAAAAGCTTTTATAATATGCTTGTTATCGACACTGGAAATCGCCCAAACTTGTGACTGTCGATAAGACTGGGCAAGGCATGGCAAGGCTGAAATTGACTATAAATCTTTTTGGTTGGCCATAAGTCACTTGAGGGTTGAGGCGCGAGATGTCCATATGTGAAGACTAGATTTTGTTGAAAGAAGGACAAAAGTTAAAGCTAAGATCAATCAATCAAGAGCAAGGTACAAGTTCTGGTCACGAGGTCAACAATTTCGGCTAATGTGATAACCACTTCATAAAGGTCACAAATTTCTAAGGCCACTAACGGTGATGACCATAACCGTTAGACAGCGAAGACATGAAGCATGGATCGAATCGATTTTTTGATAATCATTCGTGAATACGGATTGCTGAATTTCACGAGTCATGTAAGTTATTATTTGTTTTCTATGCGACCGTTTTTAACATTTTAGTAACTATGAATATTTGGATTGTGATTCGAGCAAGGTATAATCAATCGATCATTGAATAGTAATTGATTTATTTTATCTCCGCCCATTATCTTTATGTTTGAAACCCTTTTAAATGGCCGGCAGCGATTACCTACAATTTTCGTACCTCTAAATTTATTGTCAATTCGTGTTTCCTATGAAAGAATCAACAAATAATCGTTCACATCCTTTGTCAATTTTTATATTACTCAACTTTATAATATGTGGAGTCTAAGGACTAAATCGAAGATTTACTAATAACTTGGAGATCACTCCTAAGATTATATATTCGGTCAAGCTTCAGCGATCGCATTGCATAAATTAAATGTATAATGACACCATCGCCCGTCGGACCAAAACTCAGGATAATAACCCGGTTACAATATGGAGATCATTATAAAAAAATAATAATAATAACAGAAGGGAAAAAAGACAAAAAGCTCACAAGATTCTCTGTACCGAAACGGCAGTCACCGTTAAAGTCGACGGCGACGCCGCTTCCCGCACCGTCTTCGGGGAATCTAGTAGTTGCAGCGATCTCGACGCCACCACCACCACCATCATTTTTCCCCACACTTCTTCACCACTTCGTCGCCCGGAGCTCCAAGCAACCCGGCGACTCCTCCTCCTCCTCCTCCTCCTCCTCGTCGCCGCCGAGCTAGGGTTTCTTCGAGCTCCGGTTCTCGATCATCGCCTTCTCGAGTTCTTTTTCCCCGGAAACCATGGAGAAAGTCAGGAGAGCGTCGCACGCCGGCTCGTGGTACACCGACAACCGTGAGTCCCACCGATCGCCTTCCCCTCCTCGCTCTCGAACCCCAAAGCTCGTCTTTTTTTCCCGCTGCGATTGACGACCGGCGACGGATTCTTGTCTAAGACTCGCTTCGCGATTCTCGGTCATTCTTTTTTTTTTTTTTGCTTTTGATTGTAAGGAAGTCGCGAATTGAGAGAATCTGTGCAGAGGCACCGGGCGTTTTCCCTGATAATGACACGGCTCGGGGGCCGAAGCAAACTCAACCGTCGATCGAACGTCGGTGCAATCGGGTCGCTCATGAGTTTTTTTTTATCTTTCTGGAATTGTAGTGATTCGATGATTTTGCTATGGGATGTCGTCGGCGTGGCTTGCGAAGCGAGAAATTAGCTTCATTTAGTGACTATCTTGGGTGATGAGTTCTTCTCTTTGGTCTAACTTGAGAAATTAGTTAGCTTTCTTCAACTAAAACCAAGAGTTCCAATGGGTCGAGGAAATGTAGAAGCACTGGGTTAGTCGGTGAATTTTGCTTGATTTTTTGTCCGAACGCATCGGTCGTGACGATATCTGTGTTTTTTGTATGATCATCAGCTAAGAAATTGGGCGAGGAACTCGAGGGATGGCTTAGAGCAGCTGCCCTGGAAAAATCTCCTGATGTAAGAGGCGTGATTGCTCCGTAAGTATGGGAAGTCTTATCTTGGTCTTCTCTTGATCCAATTGTGTTATCATTGGTTATACTCAAGATTCGCTATTTTGTTCCATGCCGTTCGCGATGCTTTGCTCGATGGCCCTGGAGTACAGGCATGCCGGTTATTCGTATTCTGGAAGGGCTGCTGCTTTTGCGTTTGGGAATATAGATCCTACAAACATGTACTTCTTCTTATTTCTGTTTATGAGCAATTTTATCCACCAAACATCTCCATTTGATTGCAATAGTACCGTGTAGCGCCCCTAAAAGAAATGCTAAAAAGGAGAAATACAAGAAAATTAAAATGCATACCAAAAGTGAAAAATTTAAAGCACTTGACAGAGTTTGTTTCATTTCTATTATCTCACCGATATATAATTTCAGTTCTAGGATATTCCTCCTTGGACCATCTCATCACTACTACACGCCCAAATGTGCTCTTTCAACCGCTACTGTTTACAAGACTCCCATTGGCGACCTTCCCATCGATTTGGAAGGTATTTTAAAGCTAGTTTTATCATGTTTGAAATTTTTAACTTTCAAGAGAGATAGATCTTCCCTGAGTCTTCTACGTAATGTTGTAATCCGAAGTGTGGGCTGTGGAGAAGATGAGAAAGTTGGTCCAGGTGGAAGATTGTTGCATAAGAACATGCGTTGTTGGCAATGCAGACCCCTGCATGCTTTGTTTTCATTTTTATTTGTCCAATTGATGTTTACTCCCGATCAAGAAAGTTGTTGGTGTTTGAAAAGATCCTATTTACAACGTGCTATGTTCTTATGATGTGCTTTCCATGTAAGAAAGTTTTCCTGCTTCCTTTGAATTGACATTAATTGCGTGTAAGTTTTGATGATATTTTCCGCTGGTATTCTGTAACTAAATGTTTGCCTCAAGTTACCCTTTTTATACCTTAACTTCAGTTATCGAGGAATTAAAAGGGACTGGGAAATTTGAGCTGATGGATCTTCGAATTGATGAGGCTGAGCACAGCATGGAAATGCACTTGCCATACCTTGCCAAAGTCTTTGAGGGGTACTACCTCTGGGACTAATTAAGTCTATTCTTGCTTCTTTTTGTTGAAGTTTACTGTTTAGTGGTTATGATGCAGGCACTCAGTAAAAGTAGTACCTATATTGGTTGGTGCGGTTAACCCCGAAAATGAGGCCATGTATGGGCGATTGCTGGCCAAATATATAGATGATCCAAGCAACTTTTTCTCAGTATCCTCAGATTTTTGTCATTGGGGAGCACGGTATGTACAGCTCAAATTTGCTAGTCATCTAAAGAGAACATTTGATCCACTTTGATGCACTCTGCTATTTTCATTGGGAAATTATTATAAGCCGGACCTTAAAGTTCTTTTCAGTTATGTTGAAGATATTTTGTAATGTGGAGTCTAAATTATCACAAGGGTAATCGGCAAGAGTACCACTACCAATGCCGAACGTTCATTTTGTGCTCATGACTTGTGAACAATTTTGACTCTGTCAAGTTTAATTCTTAAGCTTTACGGCATGGATGCAGTACATAGAAATATGTTGTAGCTAGAGAACTGTGGTGGCGTGGTTTCATTCCTTCTTCAGCCTAGTTTGCTTTAATATTTTTTGCAGCAGGTTGTTGATGTTCTGATTAAGGCTATTGATTTGCCAAAGGGAAAGCCGGTTCTTTCTAACCCTTTCTGCCTGAACTTGGCCTTGATTTGTCGTTTGATTCAATCTGCCTTCCACAGAGGATTTCATGGAATTGACAAGCAATGGAGATGCATTGCTGTTGCTGTCTGTCTTTCTAACCTGGTGCTCATCTTTTGTGTTAGGAAGATCGAGGATGGACTTAATGAATATCCACAGCCACGTTTTTCTTTTACTCACGAGATTGTGAAATAGTTATCCAAAGATGATATAAATCTTAATCTGATCTGATTGCGTTGTGTTTGGCCTTTGGGGAGCTTGTTGAGATTCTCCGTTTGACATATCTCTGCCTGCGGTCTATTTCAGCTTCAACTACACACACTACGACAAAAAATACGGTGATATATACAAGTCCATAGAGGCCTTGGACAAGATGGGGATGGATATAATAGAAACTGGAGATCCAAATGCATTCAAACGGTATCTAATTGAGTACGACAACACAATTTGCGGACGTCATCCAATTAGCGTTTTTCTACATGTAAGACCTCAGATCATCATGACATTGCTTGAATGCCTTAACGAATTAGCTGACCTGACAGCTTTTCGCATAAGGAAAGGTCTGATTAGTTGTTGCGAGAAATCTGGACATAGCATTCAGATAGAGCTTGGCATGAATGAGATTTGCATATAAATTTATGGTATCATTTCATGCTCCATCGGCTATAAATCATCTCTGACAGGTTTTTTTGTCTGGTCATATCACTGTCCAGTGTCTACCACAAATATCTGGCTTATAGTTCTAACCATGCAATCACAAGGGTGCCCGAGTAATGACAAGTCAGACTATCTTGACATGTAGCATCATTTTTTGTGCTTATGCATCTCCTCTCTTGCTTCATCATCTCCTTTCTCATATCACAAGTATCTATAAGCCAGATGAATCCAGTAAGTCAAGTTCTAATATGAAGACGTTAGAACTGGAAATGGCTCCCTTCAAGGACGTTAGCACTTACAAGCAAAAATGCAATGGGCACGTGGATTTTGGTTTCGCCACCATGGCAGCACACACACATTTTAGATTTTGCTGTGAAGTTCTCCTGGTGCATGGCCTTCTAGATGCAGGTGTTTAAGGTTTCTGTCTAATCTCCTCTTCTTCCTTTTTTCATGATCAGATGTCGAGGAACTGCTCTACCAAGATAAAGATAAAGTTCCTCCGGTACGAGCAATCGAGCCAGTGCAAGAGCATGAGAGACAGCAGCGTAAGCTACGCATCCGCAGCAGCAAAGGCCGATGCTTGATAGCTGTCGAGATATATCTCTCGAGGGAGAAATGCTTGCGCCCCTCTGAAAATTGAATGTAAAAGATGATGAACCCATGGCTGTTCTGAGATTAACAAGCAGACCCTCTTTTCTTTGTGGGCTCATTGTTATGATAATTCAGCAGTGGGAGATTTGATTTCAAGTACCTGCAGTGCAGCAATGGGATCAAAACCTACGATAGCATTAGCATTAGCATACCGAAAAGTCTTCATAATTTACACGGTATTCGTTTTCGAGGAACACATGGATGCTGCGCCTTAACAGCCGTCGGATTGCGTGGGATCAAACGGCTCCAAATAGATCCCGGGAACTTCGATTCGTCACGTAATTATTTCGTCCTCAGCTTCCGCCACGTGTCCGCTCCACCGCCATTCGCACCGCCGACCCCAACCTATAAATTCAAGCTTCCCGAACGACACCACTTCGCATTCGCTCTTCTTCTTCCCACGATCCCTAGAGACCTCGCTCCCCTCATCGCCATCGCTCGCTCAGATCGTACGATGCTCAGAATCGCCGGAGAGAAGCTGATTGGGGTGGCCCTGCTGCGTCCGCTGTCGGTCCTGCGGCGGGCGTACCACGAGAGGGTGGTCGACCACTACAACAACCCTCGCAACGTCGGGTCCTTTGAGAAGGACGATCCGGCGGTTGGCACAGGCCTGGTCGGAGCGCCGGCATGCGGCGACGTCATGAAGCTCCAGATTAAGGTCGATGACGCGTCCGGGAAGATTGTGGATGCTCGTTTCAAAACTTTCGGGTGCGGTTCGGCCATCGCTTCTTCCTCTGTTGGTGAGCCACCTTCTGCCTATCAGCATAACCTCTTTTTTCTCTTCCACGTTTTCGATCTTGACACGCTTTTGGTTCAGTAAATACGAATAATTGAGCGTTTCTTGGGTTCTTGGGATGACAAATTGGAGATCTGCGAGTTTCATGAGGCGTTTTTAAGGGTTACGCCGGCTGGTGGAGTTGAAGAGATTCAACGCAAGCAGATTCGTGCGTATGTGGTTTGGCTATTTTCATGTTTCGCAGAATCGCTCCCGCGAACAGCAAATGAATGGGTTTCCTCTGTTTCTGGTTCTTTCGACTGTGTGCTCTCTCTAGAATTCCAAGAATGAAATCGATTCATTATTTAAGGGCTGCTAGATTAAAACCATTTTACCATACGCATTGGCCGATGAGGTGGTGACCGGTGAAGTAAAGGCACGTGTTCATCGCATTTTACATCTCTCTCGAACTCGGTTTGAGCTTTTTAGCTGAAATTGAGGACACGGATTGAACTGTGATGAGATAGTAAGATGGAAAAGAAAACGTCTGTACGAAAGTAAGGAGCGAAAACCATAATAACCAGCAGGAGGGAATAACTGGGAGACACAGGAGGAGAAACATTATGTGGTCGTTTGTTAAGTTTGTGCCGTGCGAAAAACAAGCTATCTATTTCAAGCTCAGATATGTTTTTAACCTTATCGGCAATGTCTGCATCCTACCAAACTATGTTGTTTCTCTGCACTTATTGATGGCGGAATTCTCTTTACCGTCTTCCCAGCAACTGAATGGGTGAAGGGCAGAGACATGGAGGACGTCTTATCCATTAAGAATACGTAAGCCTCTTTCTGTTCACGATCTTCCGCAGCTAGCTAAGTGTTGTGGTCAAGTCTCGATCTTGTGCACCGTCATGGCCCCTCGGCTGATTTAGAGGCTGATTTGTGACTTCCTTCGCAGGGAAATTGCGAAGCATCTCGCCCTTCCGCCAGTGAAGTTGCACTGCAGCATGCTTGCTGAGGATGCCATCAAGGCGGCTGTAAAAGATTACGAAGCTAAACGTGCCAAATCAAATGGCCGTCCCGATGCCAGTCCAAAGGCGGTTGATGCTTGAGATATAGAGATGCTGATGTAAATATAAGGACAGAGCTCACTGTCACTGGACGTACTACCTGTTTTAGCAATGTTCTAAAACCCTAGTATTTGTATGTACTTGTGTGAGTATCGTATGTGTGTGAGTATCGTATGTGTGTTTTATGTTATGCCTAGCGCCGTGATGAATGTATTGCTGATCCTTAAGGAGATCATTTGATATCTTGCTTTGCATAAAGCAATGGCTTCCCAGTGGTGATGTCCAAAAAGTTTTTAGATGCTAAGGCTGTTTGTGTCGAGGGTCTCCTCTTCCTAGCACTTCGGGGAAATATTGGTCACTGGATCTATATATATATGAGGAGCTCTCTTAACAGACATCAAAGTAAGTTTTAAGGTAGTTGGTATGAAGGAAAACTGCTTTTCACGAAATTATTTTTTGCCTTTCAGAATTTGGATGACAAAATACTAATCAATTTATGGAAAAAAATGTTTTCCATAGACTAAAAACAACAATCTTAGATTGGGGGCATGCTTCTTTTACCGAAAATTCATAATAATGCAAAATACTTTTTGCAAAAATCGTTTTTAGGGAAAATTGTTAAGGTGTGTTTATTTCACGGAAAATGAATTGTTTTTAAGAATATTTTTCGTGAAATAATTGCTTGAATCACTTTCAAATATGAATAAATGAAAAACATTTTCATTGTCCACGAAAATAGCTAAACATAAATTGTCGTGGATAATGAAAGTATTTTACAATAATTAATATTTCAAGCAATGATATAGATCTTTTTAAAGAAAATATTTTCCAAACTATTCATTTTTTGCGAAACAAAGGGAGTTTTAGTTTTCATTTGTTTGATGGTTCCTTTATTTTAGAATGATGAATTGTTTTCTCCCAATTTAAGCTTTGTTGTTTTCAACCTGTGGAAAACTTTTTTCATAGACTAATTTGTTTTTCGATGTTCAAAAATCAAGAATTTGAAAAATAATTTCCCGAAAACAGATTTTCTTTCTCGAGTTTGTCTTTTTGAGAAGCAAAATGACTTTACTCATGTGAACTTTTGAACTATGGGAACAAGAGACTCATGAATACTCCAATATTGAAGACTTATTTGGTAATCATCTTATTTTTCTATTTTTCTAGTTCATTTATTCCCTAGAATAGAAAAAGAACAAGAACAAAAAATCATTTGATGACATTAGTTATTTTTTTATTAGGTAATAGGAAAGTAGTTAGAAAATATATTTGGAAAAGAAATAAGAAGTAAAGAAACTCAACTTCTTTGTTTCTAGGAATCATTTATGAATTGAGGTCTTTTTCTTTTTTATGGTCGTATCCTACTTGTTCAACTTAAAAGCTCATTTGGAAAATAGATATTTTTGAAGAGAAATTATTCATAAAAATAGAAATGTCATTAAACACACATTGAGCATCTCATAGCATGTCCAACCCTTTCAATTCTCGCACCTACCAAAATAGTCTACATATCATATCGTTCTTAATCACTTGGAAAGCTTTGGAAATTTGGAAGGATTACTTTAATCTTGATTTATAAAAATTCTTTACGTTACTATCAACGATGAATTTTTCTTCAATCAAACATAATTGATTTAGAAAATTATGTTTACGTAAAATTCGATTCTTATTTATTATTTTATGTTCGCCAGCTGACATTCCTAATTATTAGTAGATGGGCTGGTTGTTGTTGGTTGTCGCTGTCACGCGCCGCAAACGCGAGTGGAAATATTCTCGGACCGGGGATAAGGAAGAACATATATAAGGTCCAAGAAGAACCGATCTTGTGTTGTCCCAAATCAAATTGCGAGCACGGCAAGCACTCGGAAATCATATTTCTCGAATTTGCTTGGATTGATTTCGGACACCGGCCATCCAGTTCAAAGGTCCGTCCTTTCTCTACTCCTCGCCCGATTCGAGTCCGCGGGTTTCACCGTTCTGAGCTCCAACCAGTCAAACAACAGAGTCGCCGTAGCCTTGCTTCGCTGCCCCTCTTGAAAGTGACAAAACCCATCTCCTGTGTTTCTTGATTTCATCCAATCTCATCTTTTTCCTGTTTACTCCCACCATTGATCCATGCCCTTGTAATTTTTCCATGTGGGTGCTTCGATGTATTTGTCTTTTTAAGCAGTCGTTATCACTCTCTCTCTCTCTCTCTCTCTCTTCTCTCTCTTCTCTCTCTCGCCTCATTCCAATTTGTACTGAGGATTTCTTTATTGCCTCACGCTACAGGTCAAAGGAAGCTATCCCACTCTGTCAAGGTGAAACGGTGCACTTCGAATTTTGTTTGTAAGTTCCTTGTATCTCCTAATCCTAATTGGTCTCGTTCTCTGAATAAATTAATCGTTTCTTCCTCAGAAAATCTTCTCGTTTTATATAGTCAAGATTTGGCCCTTTCACGTTTTCTTGCGGAGTAGATGACAAGTGTCCGATAGGACTGCTCTGCCTAGAAACGGGGGTTGGGTTGGTGAAAATTCGTCCTTTGGATTGATGGCTGGTCCAAGCGAAGACTACCAAAGCTCTCTTGGAAATGACGATATAAAAGATCAAGAAGATGCCCACGAGAGCAGCGATCCTGTAGACGAAGGCAAAGATACCGAGGGCGATTCCATGGCTCATCCGGCTAGCAATTCCATCCACAGGTCTAGTTCAAGGCCACAGCTTGACCTCAGCAAAGCAGCAATTCAAGGGAACTTTGAAGAGAGAGATCCCACGATTCTTTTGCCTAATCAGTCTGATGATATCTCTCACTTGGCTCTTGACATTGGAGGTACGGAATAAGATTCCGTGGTTTTTTTTTTGTTCCCAAGTTTTTTCAAACTGGGTTGGTGTTTCATTAGCTCCCTCAACTTTTCGCCCTTCTCTCTTTTGATTTGTGGAGCCGTAATTGGATGGATTGCATTGCTTTAATTTTCTGTGGGAAGTGTAAGGTTTGACAACAAAAAGAATCAAAAATGATATGCACTGCATGAAGTTTCTGTAGAGACTATGCAGCACTCTGCTCTTGAGTGTTAAAGCTTTTCATAGTTGTTAACTTGTTTTTGTGATTATATTACTATGTTACCTCTTAATTTTCCATTTGATGGAGATATTTTCACCGTCTAAATGTTGACTTCATATTTTTGAGGATATACTATGCACGCAGGTTTCCACTCTTTTTTTCCCTCCTCTCCAGCGAATTTAAACTTCTTCCTTTTTCTCTATCTTTAATGTTTTTGGAGTGGACATATCGGCTCCTTTCACTTTCCCTGGTGATTTGAAGAACACTTTAATTTATCTTTACTAATATGTCGTGAGATCTTGTTTGCGGCTGGTGGATCAGAAGTGCTTGATAGTGCTTTATTTGGAGGGTTATACCCGATACATTATATGGAATGCATAATTAGAAATGGATGATATAAATTCTTCTAACACTTGAGAAGAGATGAAAGTTGAGTTTTTGAGGAAAAGTAAATAATAGAATATATTCTAGCACTTGGAAGGGCGAACAAGGTCCTTGCCATCAGAACCTTTTCGTCATCAGTTGCTTGTACTAAATGTTGGCTTCTAAAGCAGCCCTATTCATCATCAAATTTTGATGATGTGTTGGTGTTCTGGCAGGTTCTCTCATCAAGTTGGTGTACTTTTCAAGACACGAGGACCAATCCACTATTGATAAGAGGAAGAAAACTGTGAAGCTGAGACTAGGGATATCCAATGGCAGCAGGAGAAGCTACCCAATTCTAGGTGGAAGGCTGCATTTTGTCAAATTTGAGACGCACAAGATAAACGAGTGCCTAGAATTTATAGACTCCAAGCAGCTTCATTGCAGTGGTATATTTCTTTTACACTGTCATGCTCTTGCACCATGTGCTCTTGCATGCTCGAGTGCTTTCCAGTACACTGGCACATTTTTTGGGTGAACATATTTATCAGCAATTGCTAAGACGTTGTATTAGATTTTCAGTCTGTCATCTCTCCAACTTATCTTTGCTCCTATCTAGATATTGGTCTCATTCTGTGATTTAATCCTATATCTTCAATAGAATGAATCTATTCTCCTTTCGTTACACTAATGTTCTGGTTTGTTATGTTGTCACAGGTGTAGATTCTCGTCATTGGGGTTCTGAATCTTCCAATTCACAACCCATTAGCAATGCTGTAATAAAGGTGAACACTTGTTCATATGACTATTGTGGCGTATTATGTGATCCTTGCCAAATGAATGGAGAAAAACCAAAGTTTGTTTGATGTTCTTGAAGATGCGGACTTTTTGAACTTGATGAAATTTTTTTTATCTGATTGAATGAACACAATGTTTATAGTATACATGAAACGAAAAGGACCTACTTTTTCTTCATGTTGGTTGCAGCCCACTCTGTGTTTTGAGAAGAAGCTTACAGTGTCACATTGTGGACATTAGGGATAGTAATATTGACTTCCTGTTCCTTTCTAAGTGAAAAGAAAATAACATAAACTCAGACACCAGTTAGTGGACGTTATGTTTCTCATCATCTTCTATGTTGTGCCGATTAATTTTTCCTTAAAAGGCCCAACTAATTTTTTCTCACAGTATTCATCCTAACATCATTAGTGGGGAAACCATAAGTTCCTTTGTACCTCTGTCAAGATCTATCTTTGTTACAAGTATGTTTGTATACGTATGCATGCCCACTTTTTGCTGAATTTCATTTTGTTGGCATGCTGATGTTTTTGAAAATCAACAAACATGGTCGTAGTCAGACTTTTGGCCAGGGAATATTTTCCATCTTTCAGTTCTTATCTGGCAAAGATTGCGTGTGTGTTTGTGTTTCGCTTTTTGTTGATTTTCATTTGATTGGCATTTGGATGTTTTTGAAAATGGACAATCTCTGATGTAATCAGACTCTTGGTGAGGGACTATTTTCCTTCTTTCTGTTCTATTCTAGAGAAATCTGAGCCATTAATGCATTGTTCTTGCGAGAAGGCCACGGGTGGTGGAGCATTCAAATTTGCAGATCTCTTTAGAGAAAGGCTTGGCGTTAGTATTGAAAAAGAAGATGAAATGGATTGTCTTGTAGCTGGTGCAAATTTTTTGCTCAAGGTGAATCTTTTGCACTTCCCCTTTCAGCTAGATTTCATTCTTGTCCATGATTTTGCTTTTCCTGAGACAGGGAACTGAAGTTTCAAGTTTATCTTCAACATCATAGATTTTATCAGGTGGACATGTTTGAGCACGTGAATCAACCTATGAGCCTGAACATGTTATGAAGTGCCATTTTTTATTTTCCGCTCAATTTTCTTGCCTCCAATCTTCAGCATTTTGAATATCAACTACAGAAAAATTTTCTAGGTGGAGTTCTGCTATTGTTTACTCATTCACCCAGTGTTAGTAATTGTAGAATTATGTATTTCTCAACTCCAGCTCTGCATGACCCAAAAAAGAGAGAGAGAGAGAGAGAGAAAACTCCGGCTCTGCCAGCATGGATGGACATTAGTTTCATTTGCATTTGTATTTTCATACGTCTTGGTTTTGATGTCATCCTTAAGTCTCTTGGAGCCTCCTAACATTGCTACTTATTGTAATTAGGCAATTCGTCATGAAGCTTTTACTCACATTGAGGGTCAGAAAGAATTTGTGCAAATCGACCACAATGAATTATTTCCTTATCTTCTTGTTAATATTGGATCTGGTGTCAGCATGATTAAGGTAAATTTATCATCTTTTTCGTGGCTGTGCGTAAACTTATATTTTCCTAGTTAGTGTTTTCAGTTTTTGCCTGCTACAGGTTGATGGCGATGGGAAATTTCAGCGAGTCAGTGGTACTAATGTTGGTGGAGGTACATACTGGGGCTTGGGAAGGCTGTTGACAAAGTGCAAAAGGTCAATCTTGATAGTCCTTGTTTCCTTCTATCTATCTGCAAGTTTTCCTAAGCTGGTGCCTTGGATTGTTTTTTGTGCTTCAGTTTTGATGAGTTGCTAGAGCTAAGTCAACGGGGAGACAACAGGACAATTGACATGCTTGTTGGAGACATATATGGCGGTATGGATTACTCTAAGGTATGACTTGCTTTTGGTTCCTTTCATTGAAGCTTTTTGCTAACATATGTTCTACAAAAGGTGATATACCATGTATGTCTGTTGAAATTATTTCCTTTTTCATGTCACTGAGTATTGTGTTATCACATGTTCATCCATGCGATCAAGCTTCTCATGTTGTTAATAATCCCAGATTGGTCTATCTGCATCCACGATTGCTTCAAGTTTCGGTAAGGCTATTTCCGAAAACAAGGAGCTCGAGGACTACAGACCTGAAGACATATCCTTGTCTCTGTTGCGAATGATATCTTACAATATTGGGCAGGTAAGTTGCAAACAGAGAGGATCCTGTTTTGCTTGTCTCTTCAATTTAATGGCACTACAGTTGTGATTACAAGCATGAGTTTGATTGTACTCCATCCATTTGGCCTTTCCTTGGTTACCTTACTTAAATCTTTCATTTAGACCATTGAATAACCAGAGGTCATGCAAACAAGTATGAGTGCTGTCTACTTTTTATTCCATTTATTCTGGTGGATAATGCTCCAAGATGATATGATTTGGCAATTGAACAAATTAGCCTAGTCAATATTCGAAGAAAGTTACAAGTGACAAGGGCATTTAGGGTGATTGAATCACTTCAAATATTTATTAGAAATATTAACCACCCATATACTATCTTAGAAAGGTAGCGATTATTTCATTTTCTCAAAATGGTATAATACACAGTGTTCTTATAAATAAATGGAGTGCCCTGAAATTTTTCTTGGAGTCTCCATAGATATGAGAATGGATATATTGAAAGACTTCTTAGGGCTTCATTTAGTTGCTCTGATCTTATAGTATTTTTTTTTAAATAGGTATGTGGTTTTACATTGTATTGGAATCTAATTTGTGATGGCAATATTCTCACTGTGCCTATTGTTTCATTGCTTCTGATTTGATCATTTACCGTGCAGATATCTTACTTGAATGCACTAAGGTTTGGGTTAAAGCGAATCTTTTTTGGCGGTTTTTTTATTAGGGGCCATGCTTATACAATGGACACAATATCTTTTGCCGTTCATTTCTGGTAAATTTTTGGTTTAATGAGCTTATTCATGATCTATTGAAAATAGCTATTGCAGAAAGTTGAGTGCATTCTTTTACCTTTCTTGATTATCAGTTATTCAGAGCTAAATAATGTTGCATTATGTAGGTCAAGAGGGGAGATGCAAGCAATGTTTCTGCGGCATGAAGGATTTCTGGGAGCATTAGGTGCATTTATGAGCTATGAAAAGCATGGTCTTGATGACTTAATGGTCCATCAGTTGGTGGAAAGGTTTCCAATGGGGGCGCCATATACAGGAGGAAAGATTCATGGCCCTCCGCTGGCAGACCTTAATGAGAAGGCAAGTTTAGCTAGAATAGCTAGAAGCTCTCCTGAACATATTGACAGCTGTGAAACTATGAGGTTAAACTTTTCATGGTTTGTTGTTTGTGTGATTTTGCTCGCTTTCAACTTTTTGGAGGATTTGGTTTTCTTTGGAGCTCTTCGTTTTAAAGAAGAAAGAATCATCTTTACCCCTTTAATAAGCCATTTCATTTCCTCATCCATACAATTGTAGCAGCGATCAGAGTCTGTGCTTTGGTTCAGTGAGAGCCATTTTACAATCTTTTGAACTTGTCCAAAATTTAGTTTCTGTCTGAACTTTCAATTCTTCCTCTGTTTGGTTGAATTCTCTCAAATGGCTTTCTTTTGACTTGAATTAGAAGTTTGACAAAGAAGTCTTCAAGGGCCTTTATTGCTTAGGCAGTCTTTTGCACGAGATCTTGTCTAAAATTTTTACATAATCCGTGAACAGATATATTGTTCATTCTACCGGAAAGTTGATATCATTATCACTTGTTATTGACAAGTGAAAAAACTTTCTCCTCTACAACAACCGTTTTTCATCGTTGTTACTGCTTGTCAATCTTTTCCATTTCACGTAAGTGACATTGTGTTGTGTGAAAAATTTGAAGGCCTGCTAAAGATTTTTTCTTATTAGATAATGGTTAAACTTCACTGCTATGATGGACCGTAGCTTTAAACTTATCTTGGACCTGTTCAGCAAGGTTTAGATACCGGGCCCATTGACTTTATTGTCGGCTTTCAAGCAGATGGTATTTGAGGATAAAGAAATTTGGGGAATAGATTGCACGAGCAAGTTGACTAGGAGATGGAACAATTGATATTCAGAATAGGCTCCTGCTTTTACATTTAAATGTTCTGGAAAAGCTAAAAGTACATGGTGGCTAATCAATTTCAGGTTGCCACTAGTTTTGAGTATAAAGCATGTTTTTTTTTTTTTTTGGTAAAAGTGGCTTTTGGTGAAGATTCTTTTTTTCCTTTTATGTCCTTGGTATTCTAATCAGTGTCCAGGCATCTTTAAAGCACAATTCCCAACAACCATGTGCCCACTGGAAGAGAAAAGTTAGTCACTAGCATGTAGATGGCCAAGAGAATCTTTAAAGTAGAAATATGCAGTTAACCAATGGTAAAGAAGAGAATAAAGATCAGCCTTTCATGTCATGTCTTTCATCTTACTGTAATAAGTTGACTGCTTATTATGTATAAAGCTCGTGTGAATGAATTTGTTTTTAAATGAACTCAAGTGTGGAACTACAACCATTCAGGAGATGTTGTCAGGGCCAGAGTGGGTCGCTTAAACTGTTTGTAGGAAAAAGTAAGTTTAAGTGACAAAATATACTTTACTTTTGAGCACATGTGGATGTCAATGTCGATTTTCATGCAGTAGTTTTGTTGAATTTCCTAAAGGTCTTTCTCTGGTCTTAGATCTCTGATGGTATACTGGTCTACTTCTTTGTATGTGCAATCATTTTTGTATGAGATATTGAGTTCAAGAAAGGAACATGCTTGTATTTGCTGGGTGGTAGAGAAATGTACACCAATTGCAAGTACTTGCAAGACAGACAAAACAACGTCGACTGCAAGCATTTACAAGATAATGCATTTCCTGAATATGTCTCACTATGCCATATTCCTGATTATTTTCTCTTGATTCCAAGCCATTCCCTTCTAGATTTTCTCCTATTTTGTCTTGCTTAGGATATATATATTAGTGGAGATATTGAGCAATTCCATTGGGTGTTTTTAATCATCCATATCCTCCATCTTTGATAGTTATCAATACTTTCCAGAATTTCACAGAATGCCTCATGCTTTGAAGTAAATTGCAGATTTCATGGATGGAGAAGTTTGTGCAGAAGGGAAATGAGATCACTGCACCTGTACCGATGGCTAAACCTGGAACCACTGGACTTGGAGGCTTTGAAGTGCCTTCATCAAAGGGAGGTACTCTGCGCTCTGATGCAAGTGCTTTAAATGTCGGTGTTCTTCATCTTGTGCCAACTCTGGAGGTGTTTCCCTTATTGGCTGATGCAAAAACGTATGCAGGATCTCACACTTTTTTCATTTTAATTAGTTATTTTATCTTGCAATCAGCCTCATCTATATTGCTCATGCTTATTCTGTTAAAGAAAGACCCAAAAAAGCAGGAGTTTTTACACTCTTGGCTCATACAAATATTTCGTGGCATCTTCAAGATAACAGTTTCGAATTGACCAAAAGACATTGAGCCTTTATCGCATGCATTTGTATATGGATGGCTTTCAAACGTCTGTGCATTTTCCTTAAGAAATTAAAATGGAAGGATAGATGCTTGGTTTTACTTTATACAATTGTATGCTAGTAATATTTTTATTGATACTCCTTTTTTGATAAATTGATGTCTCTACTGGTGCCTGATATGCTAAATTCCTTACTGACTGCTTATATCATATTCTTTCATTATGTTATGCATCATGAATTTATAACTTTTCCCAGGTACCAGTGATTGCATATTTCCACGTGCCCTTGTAACACTATGTGTACTTGCAATTTTTACAGATATGAACCTAACACTATTGACCTATCAGAGACTGGTGAGCTAGAGTAAGTTGCAAACACTACTGTGTGTCAATTTCATTTATATGAAAATGAGTTTCTCTTTAGCTGATTTGTGTAAATATCACCGAAGATACTGGTTCACTGTGCTGCTGGAGCATTTGCCAGACCTTGTTGATAAGGTATCTACATGTTTTGATTGTCGCCAATGAAAATCTCCCCCCCTCTCTCTCTCTCTCTCTCTCTCTCTCTCTCTCTCTCTCGTGCGTGTGAACAGTGCATACACTTGCACCCCTGCTAGCAAATACTGATGGTCAGACCTGGGCCATTTCTGAAGTAGATCATAAAATGTACGATTTTCTCATACTGGGGAATATTGGGAAACCAAAAATTGGGCTTGAATTGAGGTGCTATACTGAATCACCAATCACATGTATAGGTGAGGGTTGCCTACATCTGACCCTCCTTGGACCCTGCAATGCAGTAACTGCAGCAGAACCACCAACAAAATAATTTTGAGATTTTCAACACTGTCCTGCTCGTAGTCATCTTTTAGTTTTAACAAAGCTCAAGGTTGAAGCTTATAATAAGCAGATCTACAATGGTTATAGAGTTGCACTTTACGTGAATTGCAGGCAGTTGCAAGCGAAGGAGGAACTGATGATGCCAAGAGGAGGGGCGATGCATTTGCCCGTGCTTTTTCAGCTCATTTGGCTCGGTAATTTTATATTTATGCCATGTGCTTGTCATATTGTGTGATTGGTGCAAGACTAGGAGAAGAACTGGTTCATTGATACTGTGAGTTTCGACCATGGTTGGATGAGTATACAAAAAGTGTCTCAAGATTTTGTGTGTAGTTCTCCTTTGAGTGTTGAAAAGGCTTGAGTTTATCTTTCTAATGAATTGAATGGACCCCATTAGTTAACTTCATCTTCATAGCATCTGTATTTCTGGAGGTGGATTAAATTAATATTTTTTTAATTTACGTGTCTTTGAATGATTGAAAACTGGGAAGGTTCACTCCGCCGTTGCTTCGTGAATTTGATATGACAATGCAAATGAAGACACAGCTTGGTGATGCGATAAAGAGTCCATTTGATCCTCTTATCTGTCCTTCTCATGTGAATGGCTTTTTAGTTCACTCGGAGATCTTTTGTGTTTTGCAATTTATTATGACAACTCAAGATGCATAAATCTGGTTATTTTAAGATCTTGTTGCAATCTTAGTTATCTAAAAAACCTCCCAAGATGTCAAAAAATATGTGGGAAAATCAATACACTAAACTAGTGAGAATGTTCTGGTTTTTCATCAAGGTTGCACTTGTTTTTAATTAAGTTATACAGGATTGGTACATAATAGAGTGCAATAACATAAAAGAATTTTATATGGCTGACCCAATTAGTGAAATAAGGCTCAGCTGCCTTATATTTCTTTCTTTCTTTTCAGTGTCAGTTAGCCACTGTTGAGTTGAGTGTCTTCACATGCAAGTCAGTAGCTTCCAACCAAGTTTTTGGTGCTCAGACTGTGACTATTGGAGAGAGGGCTATTTAAATGAAGGATTTACTTCTAATTCCTCTAAGTCGTTTCTCCAATATATGAAATTACGGTGTTCCTATAGCTATGGTTGCTTTACACAGCTTTAACTTTCCATCTCATTCATATATGTCAATGCTCGTTTTCTTGGTTGTTGAAGTAATGAACTTGAGTGAAATACTCTCTTCTTCAATGTTGTTGTTGCCATTTTTTTTCCTGAAGTTTAAATGACTGTTTTTGACTCTTGATTGTTTGTCATAAGTGAAGCAGTAAAATTCAAATTATAATTTGCGGAGCAGGTTGATGGAAGAGCCTGCTGCCTATGGAAAGATGGGATTGGCCAATCTTTTGGAATTAAGGGAAGAATGTTTAAGAGAGTTTCAATTTGTTGATGCCTACAGAAGCATAAAGCAAAGGTAAAAATTTTATTGACAGCTGAAAAGTTTATTCGTGTGAAAGGGGATCCAAGTCATTTTGATTCTGGAAAAGTATTATATTGACAATTTCCTGAAAGCTGGTTACTATAATCATTTTACCACTTATCTGATAATATTTTTGGTATATTCAACTTTACATTTCACATATTCATTGTTATTGTTGGAGATCGTGAAAGCATTATAAGGCTTATGTGGAATTCCATTTTCCTTTACATTTCCTTTGGAAAATGACTCTGTCTTCCAGTTCTCCCAAAAACAAGGAAATCCACAGTTGCGGGTGCATCTGTTCATCATTTCGCTATATTAGTTTCAGATGAAAACAGAAACTGGACTTCTGGTACCAAATGGACCCTAATAACCTTGATTGTTTCTGCTTGCTAAATATATTTGTTACCTAAGCCCCAAGTTGAGTCCTCCAACATAACATGAGAGGATTATGATTTATGCAGGAGTATTCTTTGGAGATGATGAATGTTTTTGTCGGTAGTTCAGGTGGTTCTGAATGTCATTAGAGTAGTTTCCTCACTTGACAACTTTTGCTGTAATACTGGAAATGCCAATAAAAGTCTAACCAGGGCTGAAGAGACGAAACAGATTCAATCCCACTATCGGCAGGTTAAAAAATTATGAAATAAAAAAGATTTACCGGGATTGTGTGAACATGAAAGCAACGCCATTTTTTGTTTTTTTGATTTTCCTTGGCTTGAAAATACAGGGAAAATGAGGCGTCTCTTGCTGTTTTGCCGGACTTGTTGATGGAGCTTGATAGTATGAGTGAGGTGAGTGTAATATGAGTACTGTTCTATTGTTCCCTTCTTACTGGAAAGTATTTTGAAGTCTTCAGAGCTCTGAAAAATCTGCAGCTTGAATTTTTGG
This sequence comes from Eucalyptus guilfoylei, assembly GCA_016097605.1. Taxonomy (NCBI): domain Eukaryota; kingdom Viridiplantae; phylum Streptophyta; class Magnoliopsida; order Myrtales; family Myrtaceae; genus Eucalyptus; species Eucalyptus guilfoylei. The sequence goes on from CM027861.1 coordinate 40,663,171, forward strand.
CTCATCTAGGTGTAATCTTGATTTCAACCAAAGAAAAATTGTGTTGATTATTGCGGAATAAATACTACCAATGAAATGTGCTGTAACAATTTAGTCATTTAATCAACTGTAAGTGTATGCTTTGATTTCAGGAAACACGGCTGCTTTCTCTAATTGAAGGTGTCCTAGCAGCAAATATATTTGACTGGGGATCTCGAGCCTGTGTGGATCTCTATCATAAGGGAACGATTATTGAAATTTATAGAATGAGTCGGAACAAGATGCAAAGACCATGGCGGGTAAGTGGATTGAACTTAAACTCTGACACAGATTCTGGAAAAGGGATAATCAACCTACTTTCATGTTGTAGGTGGATGATTTTGATGAATTTAAGAAGAGAATGTTGGGATCAGGACCCCAGAAGCCTCACCCCCACAGAAGAGCTCTACTCTTTGTGGACAATTCAGGTGCTGATATCGTACTCGGTATGCTTCCGCTGGCAAGGGAGCTCCTGCGACGTGGAACAGAAGTAAGGTTTCCTTTACATTCACAGACTAAAGAAATGGTCTGTGACTGTTAAATGATAAGTGGTGCAAGTCTTTCTTGCACAGTCCGTGAACTGTGAACTAGTTATGCACAAGTTAGTCTTGTAAATTCGACTGCTTGATTTTCACTTCTGGATATGTAAGGCATCATGCATTATTTTACATTTTTAAAACCTACTAAAGAAATCTGTGAAGACATCTAACTTTACCTATGAAGGCTAAGAAACTTCATGCATCTGTCCTTCTAAATGAGATTCAGACCAACTGATGTAAATGGAAACCTCCCGAAAGAAGATGGGCATCATCTCATTGACTTGTGTAGGAAAGCATAAGTATTGATTGAAATAACTGGCATTTATCGAGGCTTGCATATTCTCTCAAAGCCTCAGCTACTATTTCTTAACCCATCACTATGCTTTAATGGACATGTAATGATACTCATTTGCAGGTGGTTTTGGTTGCAAATTCACTCCCTGCTTTGAATGATATAACTGCTATGGAGCTTCCTGAGATCGTTGCTGAGGCTGCCAAGGTCAGCAACTTGAAATTCTCATCCTTTGGAGAGGATTGCCAGTGAAATAATCATCACTTTGTTTAATCATGCACCTTTGCTTTTGCTGCAGTTTGGTTTCTTCTAGAAAAAAGAAACCGCTTGCACAATAAATAGTAGTGTTCTGTTATTTCCAACTGCACCCTGATCTGAATATTAAAGCATATGCATAATTGACAAGAGAGACTAATGACTGCTGTGATCGATTACAGCACTGTGATATTCTACGAAGAGCAGCTGAAGCCGGAGGCCTCCTCGTAGATGCAATGACCAACTCAATAGATGGCTCCAAAGAAAATTCTTCTTCAGTTCCTCTGATGGTTGTCGAGAATGGATGTGGGAGTCCATGCATTGACTTGAGGCAGGTCAGCTCTGAGCTAGCTGCTGTTGCAAAGGATGCTGATTTGGTAGGTCACGTGTTCACACTGAAATTTCTTCTTGGACTCCATTTCTATTTTGTAGAAAGAGTCTTTATGCTTTGTGAATGTACAACATGCTACTCCATTAGTCATGCTGTCTAAAGTTGACGTGATGGAGCTCTTGCAATGCAGGTTATCCTGGAAGGCATGGGTCGATCTCTTCACACCAACTTGAATGCTCGGTTTAAATGTGATGCTCTTAAGGTAAAGCTTCTTGTTGCAATTTCTCCGGCAAAGGTCAAAAAGTGTCATTTCACATTTTACGTGCGAATGTCCTATGGGTCTGAGAAAATCCATTCAGAAAATTCCTTCATTTTCACCTAAAAGTCGAGCAAATGAAAAGCTTTGGCGAGGTTGTCTCCACAGATAGCTTCAACATCTTATTCAGCACCCTGTCTCAAACACGGACTGCTTCTGTCTTACAGCTTGCGATGGTGAAGAATCAAAGATTGGCGGAAAAGTTGGTCAAAGGCAAGATATACGACTGCGTCTGCAAATATGAACCGGCCGGTTGAACTTGGTCGCTTCCCTGTTTGCCCTCTGGATAGATCCTTTAACCTTCGAAGCGATTATAGGATGAAAAGTGGTGGTTGGACTCATCTTGGAAGATGACTAGACATGTCCTCTTCTAGCGTTTCTTTTAAACACTGCCATAACAGTTCATCGTGCAGGCCACTGTTGTAGCATGAGATTACACATTTGGGAATGATTTCTCCAGTGGGATGGAAAATCCCCAATTCTCTTATCAGACTATACAAATAAGTTTCAGTCCTCCTGATTTTCTGGAGTCCCTCCTGCTCGGCATAGACGATGGAGGAACTCCGCGTAGCTTAGTGTGGCATCGTAGAAAAGATGAATGGTATCGAATGTCCGAGGTATCTACAGTCGAGGTGAAATAAAAGGCGCATGCGGTCACAGGACAAGTGCTTTGAATTCGCTAATCGTGATCCTTTATATCTGGCTCGCGTACCTGATCTCAAGGGTGTGCAATTCCCTTCTAAAATGTCAGACATTCTAAATTTGGAATCGTGAAAAGACCCAAAAAAGGAAACTGGTCCTCTCGTTTGCTCCTTTGTGTTTCAGCTCGAAGCGTACCCAGCTTGAAATACATAATATCCGTTGGAACTTAATGACAAGTGAAGGGCATTTGGTCTAGTGGTATGATTCTCGCTTTGGGTGCGAGAGGTCCCGAGTTCGATTCTCGGAATGCCCCTCAACGCTCTCTTTTTACTCTTTTTAGACCCTTCCCCATCATCTCTGCAATTTTCTATCCTTCATTTCATGTCAGGAGAATGTGTAAATTGAAAGCTCTTGCCCATGTACTTTCTTCTTGACGTTGAGCTTGTTCTTTCAATTGCTATAACGAAATGTGCACGGACTTCTAAACCGGTTTATTGACCCTCATGGTCCCCTTCATCATTATCAGAATAGTGGATTTCACCTTGTTCATACAGGACTTCCTTTAGAGATTTGATTTTAGGCTATGGCCCGGTTAGTTCTTTTTTGTTTTGAGAGACACTAGCTTAAGCCAAAGACTTGTTATTTGTTAACGTTAATGAGTCGGAAAGGTTTGCTTTTGTTCAATTCGATTTGAAGTTGGAAGGCCGATGATATTTTCCCAGCCATTAACTTACATCATAGGACATGTCAAGACTCATGTTTCTATCTTATTATAAGTTTCAAAACCCGACAAATTGTTGATCCTCATCATGTTAAATTAAATTAAATTAAATTTTAGCTATAATTGGTACTCGATAAATATTAAACATGAATAAAAGTTTTAAAATCAATGAGGTCTTCAATTCAAACAATTCCCGACAAATTTTTTTGTAACTTTAGTCTAATTTCTGGATAAATCGTCATATCAAAAGTAAGAAATATGAGTCGAAATACTTTGTACGAATCGAAATTTGAAATGTTAGGAGCTCCCTCATATAGTCAAACCATCAGAAACCCTTTAAGAGCAAAAAGCACAAACAGTAATCATACCATTCAGCATAAACAAAAGACGGATGGCTACTCTTAAAAATAGGGATAACATTAATTTCTAACACATTTTTAAATACTAAAACGAGAAAAGAGCACTAGCACATCTTCCTCGGAGTTGCCACAAAATCCTACGGCTTTGAATTCAGATCTTTCACACTAGACGACATCAGACGACACAAAGACGACCAAAAAAAAAAGAAAGAAACTCAAAAACCAAAAATAGGATAAAAAAGAAAAAAAGCTATCACAATCAATAGTGACGATGCTCAAAGGCTGCCATTGTTGAACTCTCTCAGGCTTTTCTCATTTTCACACTCTGTTGTCGTCAATGCCAGGTCAATTTGGAATAACCGATCTGGAAATAGCAATCCTATTACTATGCATCAGCTCGATTTCAGACTAACGGGTTGCTCGCGGAGGCGTTGTAGTCGTTCATCATCCCGGTCCACGACGGTCCTAGACCGTTGAAATAGCCATACCCGTTCTTGCTCGCGTCGGAGCAGCCTTGGTCTTGCCACTCCAGCGACAAGAGCTTCGGGTTCGGCTTCACATCCATCGCGTTGATCTGCTCCTGATCATGGCCCTGATCGTATGGAATTAGCATGTTCAATCTCTGGCAATTCTCCATGAAACTGTTAGCATTTCCGCTATGACCACCGTCGATGGCCATCCCGTATGGACCACAGAAGCCATGGAAGCCCGGGGCCAACCCAGTCGAGCCGCCGAGATCTCCGACCACGTTCATGTGAGGATGAGGGCTATCGCCGCTCAGCATGAAGTTGCTGTCGTAACTCATTACCTTGCCCTCCAAGAAATCGATGGGCCTCGGGTTCTCGAGCCCCGAGAAATTGTTGCCCGGGCCCGCGAAGGGGGCCCCATGGACGCCGAGCAAGCCGTGGAGGTGCGAAAGCTGCACCTCAGGCGAGAACGAGAGGTGGAGGTCGGTCGAGTGGTCGCCACGAGACGAGGACGCCGACGACTGCCCGGGGTGGCTGGGGACCCCATATCCTTGATGATCATTGTTGGGCAATTTCTTGCTGCTGGCACTGTTGTTGCTATTACTGCCAGAATTAGAGGCTTTCTTGTTCTTCCGGCAGCCGCCTCCGACGGGGATGTTGCGGAGGGTGCCGCCTTTGGTCCAGTAGCGGCGGCAGGTCTTGCAGAAGTACCGGGGCTGCGACAGGCTGTAGTTGTTGTAGTAGCAGAACTTGGTGTGAGTGGATTCGCACCTGGGGCACTTCAAGGGCTGGTCGTGCTGCGGCCGGAGCCTCCTCTCCATCAAGGGCCTCGAGCACGCGAGCATGTCGCCTGAATTAGGGGAGGACGTGTCCATTCCCGAGTCGTCGTGAAGAGTGCCCTGAGAAAAATCAAAGGACAAGAGAATGTGGAATGCGCGTGTCAGCAAAAACGCCTGTGTCATACTTATGCATCATCAGAGGTCGCAATAATGCAAGAAACAGACAGGGCTTGCTTTTGTCGTTTATGGAAGCAATAATGCAGCGATTATTAGCGCGTACGGCTTCGAACTGTTACTGTCCTCTCTATTTATCTTGCTTGCACATCGAAGATGTACTTTCGCACGAATATGATGACCAGAGAACGTGACCGATTGTCACATTTTATCCTCTGTAACGCGAACAGCTTCCGCATTTAGCGAAACATCGTCTTACTCAGAGAAGCTCGAGAAAGAGGGGCTAGAGACGAAACGTCGTTCTAGGATCTCAAATGGGTATATGATGCGTGGAAGGAAAGGAAAGAAGATAAAACCTCTTCCTCGAGCGATAGATGATGGCGAAATGGTCACGTTTTGAACAATGCACACGGATCAAGCGCGTGTTACAGGGAGGTGGGGGGATGATGAGGTAATGATGAAAGGGATTGACCTGTAGCCAGTCAGATGAATCCATGCAGACTTGCAGGGAGGTGAATGCCATTCGGTGTCGATGACTCCACTTTATCGAAAATTCACAACAGCAGACCGACCCTCCGACGGATCAAGATCGCGCATGCAAAGAGCAGGACCGAAACCGAATCACTCCAGAAGAGAACTCCCCCAGATCATCGTTTCACTCCTCGGAGAAGCTTCTGATTATATAATGGGAGTAAGTGAGAGAGAGAGAGAGAGAGAGAGAGAGAGAGAGAGAGAGAGGTGAGTGGGAATGGCTTATGTGGGGATGCATGGAAGCACGGGTGGGGCTGTGAATAAGAAGGCGAGAAAAAGGCGGAGGTGTAAGGAGATGGAAGGAGAGAGAAATACGGTCTACGCAGCGTCGGTGGTATGTTATGTACGGCCGACGTCTTGTGGGGCCCTACGCTGTCTCGTTTCTCTGTTGCCCCTCCCTCTATGGTGGGTCCGCCACTTACCTAGGGGCCAAGCAGGACCTATGCAAAACCCTGTCTCCATGTACACTTCCTTGGAGAATTCACGCATCTGACCTCAAGTTCTCAGCACTCAAGCTGATTGGGCCACGTTTTTCTCCATCCAGTTTTCTGATAACTACAGAGATAGACATTACTTAGTATTTTTACTTAGATTATACAAATCAGAAGTATGATTAGAGAGTATACTTATAATATTTCCTCGCATCAAGCGTTTAAACTCATCATAAGTTGTAAATATGTCTCAGACATGAACTCATTATATCTTGATTGAATAATCTTTAAATGAGAAAATTATCATTACCTTTGCACTTTGCTCAGGTCAAAGATCTCAATGTATCGTACGCAGAGAGAGAGAGCATAGAGCAAATGGACAAGGGATTGTGGCCCACTAGTGAAGGCGGATATAGGGTCATCATTGGCCAACGGAAAGAGCTATGCGGAAGTCCTCAATGGAAGCGAGCAACGGGGCTAGTAGTGGTGGTGGTGGTGGCGGTGGATGAGCTACCATTTGAATTGATTAGGGGTCATTCTGTGGAAAAGAAAATGATAGACTGGCAAACACAAAACAATGGTAACCGATGATTTCGAGATACGAAACGGTACGCACAACCAAGAATCAAGGTACAACTACACGTTTCGAAAATGAATGCACGAAAGTGGTCAGAGGAGAATAAATGCGAGGTATGTTCTTGAATTTTTCTGAGCACGCACGGAAACATACATGTCTAAAAACTCAAAAGTCCACGAAAATAACCCCAATTGCTCCATAGGACATTCTAGCTACAAGCTAAAGGGATCGTCTGCACTTCCCAACGCGAACGGAACATTCGGTGGATTTCGCGGTTCTCGTACTTTGAGAATTCGTATTACATAATCACGTCCATGTGAAATCGGGTGTAGTCTTTTGAAGCTCGATATGGAGAATATCTTATTTCGAAAAAACGACAGTAGGACAGTAGGAGGAGAAAGACAACGTCAGGAATAGCGGCTTCTTCGTCACGACAAGGGGGCTGCTGGGGTCGGGGACCGACGTGACCGAAGAAGAATGTAAGGAGGGAGGGAGGGAGGGAATATTTATTTTGGGGTTTCCGATAAAGCGGCAAATGACTCTCCTGCCCCCCCCCCCCTTCCCCTCTTCTCTTCCCCCCCCCTTCCAGCCCAGCGAAAACCCAAACATCACTCCACTTGCGGGGCCCCCTCCCCCCGGTGGGCCCCACTCGTTCGCCTCCCACAAGCAAGGCATATATTCCCCTCACGTGCCTCACGTGCCCTCCGCTTCTAGTCCTTCCTTTCGGCTCTGCTCTCGTGCAACGCCCCAAGCAAATCCACACCACCTTCGAGTCCAGCCTTAGAGATTTGCATTCTCGTCACGGACGTCGACTGAGACTCGCGACTCGTATTTTCAGTTGCACTTTAACTTAGATCTTACCATTTAACTAGTATATCGTTGACTCGATGACGATAAGTTAGATCGGATTTTTTTGAGAAAAAAATGTCTCCCGCATAAAAAGATTCCTTGTGTTTTTAGATTGATCCTGTAAACTCATCAGACTCGTTATCCTTTCTTACCTGGAATAACCATATAGTTAAGAAATTCTTGGATGGCATGATTGCGATCCCCTTCAATCTTTACTATCTTGATTCCATGCTGCATTGAACGGAAAGTTGTAAGTGAAAACGTAGCAATGTGGAGCCTGGTTCGACTTAAAATTGGAGCTCACGTTTAAATTAAATCAATTCCACAGTGGAGGTACAATGTCCTGGGCACATATTTAGTAAAAGACCTTTGTCCTCCAGGTTCAAAGTTCCAATCGACTTCCCTCGCCTTGGAATGAGTTTGAAAATCCATCCTTGCGCAAACGGACAGGCGGGTTTGGATCCATTTTTTGAAAACGAATTTGATCTTGACGCATGGACTTTATGTGCAGCTGCTTTAGGATTAAGATAAACCTGCGAAGATTCTTGATAGCTTGAACAACACACTCCAGACAAAACCAGGACAAGATGAGGATCCAAAGTCGGTCGTAACTTGTCAGGTGAATAAAGTGATGACCCGCCCTAGCTTGTCCACTGACCTCGGACACACAGCAATTGATTTAAAATTATTAACCTTGGCATGACATGGTCCGTTCATCACATTATCATCATCCGTGATAGAGGCTTTGTAACTAATATATATATCGAACGCCACGGATCGCTTAAAGATGTCATCATATCGTATCGACTTGTCCTCATTTCTAGTCGTGCCGACGAGCGGTAATCTCGGTTTACTTGATCGATAATATGACATTGGCAACATGGGATGTGTGCATGTTTGTGTGTTGTAGCTAGGAACTAGGTCATCGAGCTCAGTTGGTGAAAGGATCCTATGTTAGGGAATGCTTGAAAACAAGTGGGTTCCGAGTTTCAAGCATATCTGTCTACCAGCCTTTGGAGTATCAAATCGAAATAGGCCAAAAAGCTCAAAAGGAGGAATGGCGTATGATGGCGAATGCATGTGTTTGCATGCGCTTTCGAGGAGATTCTTCGACTCGCAGTGCCTCTTAGCCGAATGCTTGTCTTTTTGCTGCTGCTCCAAAGAAAAGACAAGTGCCCTTAGGCACTTTAGCCATATGACTTGGGGCTTTAAAGTTTAAATTCTTCTCCTCCTTCTCGATCGCCATTAGCGCAGAAATACGAAAATCTTGAAGCTTAAGCTAGAGGGGTGAAAGCCAAAAATCCCTGGATTTTCCAATTTGCACCCACGTTTTGCTTTTTCTTTCTGTTTCGTTTGATGGGGGGGATAAAGGTGCGCAAAGGGCTCTCCACGCCACCATCATTCGAAAGTTTTTTTGGGGCTCCTTTCTTTTCGTAGATTAAATCCGGATTGATTTGTGGTCTCCCTCTTCTTTTCCCCCGCTTTCTTTTGTTTTTTAATTCCGCGAGATCTTTAACCATTTCGTGGAGATGGTACATGAACTTGTTTATAGTACTCTAGGATTTTACTTTATCGCAAACATGCGATTATGCTTCAAGTGTCGCTTTGGGGGAACTAACATGTACCACAAGGCCCATTAAGTGAGGTTTCCAATTTCAAAATAAGCGATAGGGTTGCAAATTAAGGTTTAATCAAATTTTGAAAGAGTACCTTCCATCACTCTAAGGGAAAATGACACAAATGATCCCTAAATTTTGATTAGATGTGTAATATAATATGCAATGTGGTTTATGAATTTTCAATTTGTTCAATGTGATTCATTAACTTTTGATATATACTCGATTTAATTCTTGAGTTATATAAAAATGTTCAGTGTTGCCCCCATAATTCATGGACCAAATTGCATAAATTAAAAGTCTTAAGAACCACGTTGAATAAATTAAAAGTTCATGAATTACATTGCATTTTAGACCAAAATTCATAGACTATTTATGTTAATGATAATCGGGCGTCTTATAATCAATGTATGATCTAAAAAGGGATAAGTACACATATACTTCCTTAATTGGATTATTCAAAGGCCCATGTAATTAGGGATTAAACTGAGAAAACAATACCTCGGCACTTGGAGAGCTACGGTGCCAAGTTTCTTCCCCTCCAAAGTAGAAAGAGTGAGAAGGAACAACTAAGAGTAATTCTATCACTTGAGCATATGGCAAGAGTTTTCCGAACAGCTATGGAATATTTGATTCAAACAATGACTATTCTTAAAAAGACAAGCTCGACATCCACAGACAGACTAAATAATAGTCGGGATTCAAATTGGCCTCAAACCACTCAACAGTAAAAAGCCTCGCATTTACCATCGCTATAGTTAAGCTAACACGTGAGAGAGCTTTTTAGGGCACTCGTCAACAATTATTGAAACTCAAGCACTTTTCGAATGTAAATAAGCTGTCTCTACATTGGATGTAGGGGATCCATCATGTCACCATAATTGTTTTGAATTTTCAAAGCATGATTATGAATATTTTCAAAATACTTAGCTGTATTGGCTATTGTGGAGCACTTTCTAAGAAAAAGTTATTGGTAAAAATCGAAAATTATGGAAACCAAGTGGAAATAATAAGAATGATTAATATCATGTCAAATTTCCTATGAAATTTATCAAATTGGATGATACATAATGATAAGTTTATATAAAAATTCATATGAATTTAAAATAAATTTGTTAAAAGTGCGTTAATTGAAGTTTTTGGTGATAAAAAATTACTTTAGAATAAATTATCATGAATATACTAATGGTGTTAACCCTGACAAGAATGGAACTTGGGTACTTTTTACCCTCGTGTCGAGGCAAGGGCCTGTCGTCAAATCGCAGTTGAATCGGAGAGTTTCGGGTAAGAAACGGGTGGTCCTCGTGTCGTCTCTCTGACGCTGACGGTCGGGTCAAGCGGTCAAGCTGTCCGGCCTCGAAATCGACGCGGTCAAGCTTGCCTTCTTCTCTCCCCTTCCCTTCCCTTCCCTTCCCCCCGCCTGCGACGGGGGGGCGGTGGGTGGGGGGCCCACGCCGGATTCGATCAAACATTGCTTTTGCGCGGGGGGGCACGTGGATGGTAATGATGCGATCGGACCAACAGCCCCTCCCCCCTCCCCAAAGTAGGAGGTCTCACGATCCGACGGCGACTTTCTCGGGCTCATCATACAGCAGCAGATCGGAACAGTGCTAAAGCGACTTGGGGGTCCTGCTCCTGCGGCTACATTATCTTTTTCCATATTTGTATTTTCATTTCAGTAAGGACACTACGTTTTTTTCCATTTGTACCTCTTTTCGTGGATTCGTTCTCTTTTTCCCTATAGTTTTATTATGATGTGCGGACATAAAATGATCATAATTGGGCTTGTCAAAATAGATTATAAATTCGTAAGTTAAGTTGTTGTATAAATTAGTTGTATTCAGTAAATGAGTCATAAATTGATTTAATACAAGTGTTAGATAGGATTATAACTTATTTAGACTTAACCAATTTCTATGATATTTTATTCACTCTCTCAATCTCAAGCTCGCTCACTCTGTATTTTCACATTAGTCTAGGTATGAGTTTTCCTAAATTACGTTAAATTTATGCGTGTTTAGTAAAATGTGTTGAGTTGAGTATGAGTCACTATATTTTTACTGCATAAAAATTGATCAAGATGAGATAAATAAATCAATTTTTGTTTGACATTTTTCGATTTGATTCGATTCATTTGTTTGATAGGTCTATTCCTAATTTGGAAATTCGGATGTTCCATCAATTTGACTTTGATGTGATCATTGACCAAATCTGAACTAAATTGGGCTCGAGAATGGAGTCTCCTTTGCTATTGCAACTCGTCTATATTGAAAGAGGTACCATGTTTTGCAAGTTGGGTTGAGTATGAGCCTAATCAAGCCAACCGGAGCTCGATGGTTGCATATTTGTGTCACTCATGTGTGTCTTTACCGTATAAACTTGCGATTATATTGCGACAGGGCTCTTGTCAAGTGGACCTCACATCGAATTGACTTGATCATTAAATAACCGAGATCATTAGATGGAGGTCCTCTATTGACTCACTCTAAGGCGCTATTATAATTTACACGTTTAGATTGGTGGCACATTCGCTTAGCATCTAGCAACAAAAACCTATCGAGCTCACGTGCATTAGACAGGGACTCCTATAGTGTTATTTCAAATCAATATAGCCGTTTTCCATAAAATCGTTTCGCTTAACTGTCATGCAATACATATTCAAACTTATATTTTTCGGTCAAGTCAAACACATCGGATCATGATTAACCTAATCAACCAGGACAGTGTGGCGTCTAGGTGGGTATTAGTCGGTCTATAGGGTTTTGAATGACCGGTAATCAAATCGAGTTAGACAATTAATTAGGCTTGCCGTCGTAAGATGTATTGGCCTCTCCTGGACAGACCTAAAATGCTATTAGTAATCATCAAGTCTAGATCTAAAAGACTCAGTAGGGATCAACATTTCGTGGAATGCCCCGAAAAATTAGGCCCACGTGATAATCGGACTCGAGACATTACAAGGCGAGGTGTACGATCACAATTGCCTTGCCACCAGGATTTGATGGTAAATTGGATTAAACATGTCCCATCGTTTGTCTTTAGGACTGCTCGTGCTATGTTAAGTTTGACATATGGTCTTGTAAGTACTTCTCTACTATTTCTTCGGTGAAATTTCATAGCAAATGCCACGCTGTTTTAACACCGAAAATCAAGGTTTTCAATGAACTTTGCCGTGCGTACGAGATGATTGCGATAGAATTTAGTTGCACCGAGAGAGCACTACATAATCATTTTTTTACCTAACCGTCGAGTCTTAAGTGTTACTGACTTCCTAATCTGAATGTAGAACGAGAGAACTTGCACAACAGTAATTAGTCCATCGCAATGATCACGAGCTTCCTCACGTGACAATTCCGGCATTTCACGGTTTAGGAACGAGGTACACCCGTCTAGGGTTCGATCCGTCCATGGTTATTGCAATGCATTTAGTTGCACAGGAGCCTCCTCTCGACGGTCCACGTGGTATTGGACCACGAAGGTCCAGGCCCGTTGGCAAGATCCGGGCCGCCGGGTGAGGATGTCTGAAGTCCAAGAATTACCTTCGACAATTTCGAAAAGGCCAGTAATCGGGTCGGGCAAAGATGGCTCATATGTCATACAGGCCCGAATTGGCCCAATTGGTTTGGCTGATACTTTAAGACACGCACGATAAAATTTATTTCGAGAAATTGATTTCTTAATTTTTATTCCATAGACAAATTTCAGAGCAAAAAAACGTGTTTGATAATGATTTAAAATTTATATTTCTAAAATAAAAATCTGTTTGATGATAGAATAAAATTTCTATTTCTAGGAGTAACAATGGCTAATGTTCGGTGGTCGGAGTTCGACATCCAGCAACCAATGTTCGGTGTCTAGTGACCGGCAGTGGGTGACCGAAGTTCGGAGTTCGACGTCCGACGTTCGGCGCATGAAGTCCTGTGATCGATAGTTGGTGTCCGACATTCGGCGATTGGTGCCTGGTGTTCGGCATTCGACATTCAGAGTTCGGCGACTAGTGATCAGCGGAGGGTGGTGGTGAGCACCCGACATTTGATGGAGAGCAGCGAACGGTTGGCAACAGACATTCAATGGTTGGCGGTGAGCTTCCGGTGTCCAACAGTCAACGGCCAGTGGGCGTCCGACATTCGATGGACAGTGGTGGGTGGTCGGAGTTCGTTGGCCGATGACCAGCAGTCGGCGGTAAATGTTTGGTGTCCCACAAGTGACGGGTGGGCGACGTGTGGTGGCGAGAGTGAATGACAATGAAAAGTTTGATTTCTCATTTTTGTTCAAGAAATATAAAAGAAAAAAATTTTAACTTATGATTTTTACTCCAAATCTATTTATAGAATAGAGATCTATTCAAGAAATAGAAAAATAAAATGCGTTCAAACGGATTTATTTCAAACGCGTTCGGGAGATCAAAAAAAACAGAGAAATAGAGAAATATAAATATTGTCATGCGCGCTTTTATTAGTTTCCTTTTTCTAAATTAATCCGTTATATATATAATGCATTATCGTCTTACGTCATAATTAGTCTATCGCAATGATCACGAGCTTCCTCACATGACAATTCCTGTATTTCACGGTTTAGGAACGAGGTACACCCGTCTTGGGTTCGATCCGTCCACGGTTATGCAATTAGTTGCACAGGAGCCTCCTCTCGACGGTCCACGTAGTATTGGACCATAATGGCCCAAGGTCCGTTGGCAAGATGTCTGAACTGAAGTCCAAGAATTACCTTCGACAATTTCGAAAAGGCCAGTAATCGGGTCGGGCTAAGATGGCCCATATGTCATACAGGCCCGAATTGGCCCAACTGGTTTGGCCGATACTCTATTGGTTTCCTTTTTCGAAATTAATCCTATATATATAAAATGCATTCTCGTCTTACGTCATAATCGACTAAACCCTCCCACTTCCCCCACTCTCCCCAAAAACCCTCTTCCCGCCAACGGTTTCGCTCTTCCGGCAGCGAGCCGGAAGCCGAGGAAAGCTCCGGCGATCGGCCGGAATGGCCGCGACGGTCGCGTCGAGGGACGTTCAGGAGATCATCTCGAAGCTTTCTTCCGATAAGGCCAAGGCTCGAGAAGTACCGTTGCCTTCCTTTCTTTCCTCTTTCTCTCTCTCTCTCTCTCTCTTTTTTTTTTTTTCTCGGGAAAATGGAGGAATGTTAAACACGTTCGATCGATCGATGCGGGACTGTCTACCGCCGGTTTCTGTAACCGAACTAAAGAAGATATGGAGAATCGGTTGTTTAAATTGCATGAAGTTATTGCGGACACCGAGTTAATTATTCGAGAAAATCCTGAAATTCCCGATCATTAAATCGTAAGAAGTTCTCGTGGAGACCGAGTTAATTTTCAAGAACTGCGTTAATTAGTTGCACGGGCTTCATGTTAAGCGAATCGCATCTGTATCACGTTGTGGTTGTTTTTTAGTTGGCCATTTAGGTTCCTTTTGGTTTTGATACGTGTTGTGTCAATAGGAGGGAATCAAGTTGTTGAACATATGGTTGGATGGGGAGAGATCCTTTGGCTTCTGTAAATATATTGGGCAAAACACTGTGAAGCTTTCGTCGAATGAAGTGCCTCACTGTAAGCTATTGGTCTTATTGGACCTTCCCTTTTGCCCTCTCTCGCACGGCACTGCCTTAATTGAATAACGAGCGAAACTGAAAAGGCTCCAAATGGTTTGTGCAGCTGAAACATGGCCGTTTCTTGTCAAATTGCTCATCCAGTGCGTGTCATTGGAGGTGTCATCCAGCAAAAAGAGGTTGCCCAAGTCAACATATGCAAAATCTCTCAGAATCGTGGTCCAAAGGGCGCATGATACCGAGTTCTCAGGTTTTTCTTTCTGTAACCTGATTCAACGCAATGAGCGAGCTTGCTTTTCGTTTTCTAAAATTCCATTCCAATGATCAGGAAGTGAATGATAAAAAAGCAGGAGATTTTGCTGAAAGTTGTATTAATACTTCATTCCGAGGGCTAGTGGATGCAGGTGTTTTTGGTACTGGGAGAGGGAAAGTTCAGGTGTAAAAGTGTGCTCCTGTAAAGATTGTTATCTGGAATCACTTCTTTTGAGAATATGTTAAATCGAGAAGGCTAATTGTTAGCCCTTATGTTCATGGTTGCATGTGTTCCCAGCTCTATGCTTACATGAGATCACTACTTTCCTATATCTTTTTTATACTTCTAATTATTTTTTATATATTTTTTCTGGAAAAAGCCAATGATAAGTGCTTCTTTTATACCCTTCCCCACTTGATCTGCTTCTTATGCAGTCGAGTGGTAGCTTTCATTTTCCAGTCCACATCAAGTTTTCTTTCCACTTGGTCAATTTGTGAATCAACATTTTTCTTTTACCAGGCAATGATTTGCCATTGATATCTGTGGCGAAAATGCTGTTTAATCACATATGGGATGTCTTAAGCAATGTTCCAAGCTTTCAATCGGAATATGGGTTGATTCTACGGCATCTTTTGGTCGTCAGAGATTATCAATTTCACATGAGGAAGAAAATATATGGCAGTGAGTCCTACTTTCATGATTTGTGTATCATTTTCCTCTTTTTGGTATGGCGAGCGGTTGCTGATCAGTTCATTTTCCACTTTCATACACAATGGCTAGACATGGTGCTTCTGTTCATGGAGAAGGTCAAGACAAGTTTGAGTGGTTATAATCAATCCAATGTCAAGGAGGAGGTTTTTCGCTGCATTTTGCTGCTGCAGTGTATGCTGGAAAATCCTCCTGGGGACTTCCCAGATAATATTAGAGAAGACATCATCAACGGTTTTGTTAGGATATTCTCTTTTGTTAGGTCTCTACAAATTTTCTCTCTTGCCTTGATTAGTTGTAGCTTCCTATAGCAAATTCTGGGCATAAATTTTCATAAATTTTTGTTTCTTATTTTAGGGAAGAGGGCAAGATTGCACGCAAACTTCTTGAGTGTTTTAACATGTTTTTGCTGAAGGACGGTCCAAATTTAGGTTGTCAGGTGTTGAATATTCACGAGACAGTGCAGCAATTTGTGTTACGTAATTGGCTGACTTCACGGGATCGAGGTCTTAAGGTGCGCTGCCTAGCCATCTTAGAGGCTTCTGCTTCTTTCCTTCTCGAATTTGATATTCACTGAATATTGTCTTGCAGGATGCACTTATTTTGTACGCAAGGTCACAGCTGAATTTGACTAAAGAAGATGCTGGGAGGGGTCTGGTTGAACAACTTTTGGACGTTGTTTGTAAGGATCTCGATCAAAGCACTATCTCTACCAGTGGCGTCCCTTGGTGAAAATCTCTCTCCTCCCCCCCCCCCTTTCCTTCAACCCTCGCAAATTCTTTTTTCAGGGTAGTGCTTTCAAAATAATGCTTTATTAAATGGGATCTACACTCAGGAGTGAAGTGGTCAAGGATGATAAATTCGGTATTCTTAGTGGTTCTTATTGTGGTTTGGTGGAACTGGCTGCTCTTCTATTCTATAAGGTACTTACTTCTTGTATCTCCATGCATCTTGCAGTAATTGCCGTGCCCTGGACTTTGATTTTCTTTGTTGTCTAGGTTTGAAAGTTTGTCTGAAGATCTTGAGAAAAATTTCCTAGACTGGTGCGATCATGATTAAATTCTAGGACAGATGCTATCTTTATCTTCTGCTTTTAACATGTTAAAATGCATCGTATATCTTCGGGATGATAAAGGTGTTGATGTACATATATGCCAATATATTTCCAGTGCAAATATGGTAGGATGCATTGGTCGATCTATTGATATATGAATTTTGGTCCTGTTTCTGACTTAGAACTTTCTCATATGATGATTATGATTTTAAACCTGAATTCTTTTTTCACCTGATGATTATTACAATTCGTTGCTCTTCTAGTCATGCATCAGCACAAGCAAAGCACCATCCCCGGGAAAACGGATTAAAAGGGAACATGCAGCCATCCTTCTGAAAGAGGCACTAATGGAAGGAAAATGGTCATGGTGCGTTGTGTATCAACTTTTGTCAATGGGGTCTAACTTTTGGGGGCATGATACGGCCTCAATAACTGCATTTTCTCTGACATGCTAAACTTATCAGTTCATAGTTTTTCAAAATTATGCATCTTGTTTGAGCTGCTTAAAATTAAAAATTATTTTTTTCCTTGCTAAGTAGAGACAATCATGTTCAAAAGGTTGGGAGGTGCTATTACTCACCTATAAACAAACTACAAATGGTATTAGCATCAGAAATTTGAATAATAATTCCATGGTAATTGTCAATTGGTTAGTATAACATGACATTTTGTTTTTGAAACAATTCTTTTTCTTATTCTTAAATTTAAATTTTTGCAATAAGATGAAGTTCATCAGGAAGTTCTTCATGCTAGCTGTTTTTGTCTCAATAACCACAATTAAAGGCATAAAGCCAGAGAGAACACACGACTTCTAGTAATTCTAGAAGGGTTCTAAACCGGGTCCTACTGGGATCCATGCAGAGGAACTTGTGGGATATCTAGGTACTTTGATTTTAACTGCAAGGAACATTGAGGTATTTTGGAACAACATTGCACTGATGATGATAGGATGGGCCCAAGTAATTAAGAATTGTGACTTGCATCACTGGCAGATTGAAGGAGTACCTTTTTTGAAGTTTCTTTAAGAATTCCCCGTACAGACTTGTCAGTGAAAATTATATCATGTCTGCATTTTCTTGATCTGTAATCAATCCGATCTGTCATTTGTAGTTTTTGTCACTTCATACTGATACTTCCTCGCCATATCACAGGCATGCTGCGTTCTGTTGTCTTCTCTTTAGATACCAGAGTTGTATTAGCACAGACCTTTTCACCTACTGGTTTGAGGGTATATGCACCAACTTTGAAAGGTACCTCATGTTCTTTGGCTTTATAATGTTCTTTTCCCCCCATATATGCTGTTGTCGTTGCTGTCCTTGTTTTTGTTGCTTAGTTGCCCTACTATTCTGCATGTTTGAATCCAATTTAATGTCATACACCACATTATAGCAATATTCATGCAAAGGCAACCTTTGTCTATCATATTTTTGACTGATACGGTGTCATTTCATTTTTAGTACATTCTTGCGAGATGATTCTGAACAGTTTGATAGTGAGTGGTGCCTATTCTTTCTTCTGTCTGTAGCATATTTAAGCAATAATTTGGTAATCTCTTGGGTCCTGAGTTACCTCACTTGTTTTTAACACTGATCTTCTATTTTAATTTGGCAGTCATTGTGGCAGAAATGGTTGTGATACACTAATTTTATGTGGATATTGTGGAGATTCATCATGTGTATTTGGCATCACTGCATGAATGTTTGTTGATATTGCAACACATAACTCTTCTTGAGTGCACGATAAAGCTTCAAGACTCTACCACACCTTATAGAGGCTTGAACAAAACAAAAATCTGTCATGTGGATTTGAAAATTCTCATCTTTCATTTGGCAGTGGTATTCTTCACATGCACATCTCTCGTGCATGTCTGGGACATGCAAAATGACACATATGACTATAATAGTTTTATGATCTGTAACATGGATAGATGCTCCTTTTTGGCACAAGCAAGATTGGGGCCATGGGTGTATGGCTTCCTTTATGCCATTTTATGCGAATTTTAAGTATTTTTGATTGATTTGAGGTCTTTCAAGTACCTTATAGGATGAATCAGCGTTAAAGGATCTGCTGGGGTATGAAAACTTTATCATATTCCAATAATGGGATAATATTCTTTGTGCTTTCATGGTCTGAATCAATTTTGGCCTAAATGGTTCTTATGTAAGGGGTATTGGCATAAAGCATCTTAGCATTTCCAAAGTTTTCTATTAATTGCTAACTGATGACTTTTACTGTATAATAGGATTATGAATGATGCCAACACAGAGCATAGTTATGGAGGTTTTCTGTGGACTTTGAGGTATATGATTTTTTTTAATAGTTGACCAGTGAGGCTTATGAAATTGACTGATGTGATTTTCAATTTCCTTTCATTAGGATATAATTCATCTCTTTATTAGGATGTGAGGAATATAGGAGTGACTGATGTAATTGTGCATGTCCATTAGAATTGTAGTTGTTCAAAATTAGGTTTGAGGACTTGGTGCTACAGGTCTAGCATTAGATGCTATATACGGCTCTCTAGAGTTACATAATTTTGTTAGCTGCATGTGCAATCATTTTATATGGGTAGAAAAACTTTTAGATGTTTATTTCCGTACATTTTGATTAATAATATTCCTTCGTAACTCAAGGAGTTTGCAGAAGCTATCTTCGCTGCTCTCGCTCTCAGATTCACTCAGTGAGGTAATTCTGAACCTTGGTCACAATGCATCGACTAGAGTTACTACTTTATTGTCTCATGTAAAATTTCTTTCTATTATTTTGGAAGCGTTGCTGATGAATTACCTTCTGTTAATTCCTGCTCAGACAAGACTTTAAGTTAGCAAATAAAACCATTGACTAGACAGGATGTTGCTTTCTCTTTTTCTATGTACTGAAGTAGGGCATTGGCTCTCCACAATCTGAGAGTCTTGTGTCTTGCAGCATTCTTTTTTCTAATTTATTATCCATTTAGGATGATTTACTGCACACTGCAATTTTTTTTTTCTCCCTTTTTCTTTTGCTTGGTTGACTTTGTTAGGATTTCGAGTTGTTCACTTCTGTTCGGAAATGCAACTGGTTGGTACCAGGTGATTGCCCACGTATCTGTGTGGGATTTGTTTGTTGATTTGTTCAGAATTTCACGTGCATATTAACTAAGACTTTACTACATGGCATTGTATTTATGTAAATTAAAGTAGCTATCTTCTTTTGCTAATTAAAATATTTCAGACATTGTTCGGAATTTATTGCACGGAATGATAACTGTTGACAATTAAAGCGAGGTTCTTGGAGTTTTTACCTCTCTTTCCCCCTGTAAAAGCATGTCTAGACTGGAAAATGCACTCAGTTCCAGGATGAAACTTTTGCAGTTTGACTCGGGCTGGCAGTTGATATGGAACAGTCTGATGCATGGTTTTCCACTGTTCAGTAATATAACCATGGTGGTAAGCTTTGCTCATTGAATTTGCTTAGGTTTATAGAACTAATTCAAATAATGGTGTCATCATATTCATGAGTTTCACACTGACGCTATCTACTTCCTCATCATTTTGATGTAGAATAAGATATGTTACCTTGTTACCTATGGATATACTTGCTACTTCACCAAGCATTCTAATTATAATGTATCTTTTGTCATGTTTAACCAGAATTTCGTTTGGTGAGCTGTGCACTATAGATTCTTCATATGTGCAGAATAGATTCCTCATGAGAGCATATATCTTTTCTTAAATGCTGTTTCTGCAGTTCATCCATATTCTATGCTGTCTACTCTTTAGAATCTGTATTTTGTTGATGATTTTTTCTTGTGAACAATTAAGTATTGTCAATTAAAGTCACGACCTTGGTGAAGACTTGAGTTTTCCTTTTTTATTATTTATTTATTTATTAGTTTAATTTAATTATCTGAAGCTTTTGTTGAATTCAATAATGCAGGCTGATGCTGCTCTCATGCTTCTTGGGAACCTGATTTCAAGGGTTAGTGCGGGTGATATTTTTCTTGAAGATGCGTCTTCTTTACACTGACTATTTTTTCATGTGGGGAGAATTTAAATGTTCTTTCATGTCCTTTTCTGATTCCAGGATCTAGTTTTTAGCTACTTAATACCTGAAGATATATGGGATCTAAGGTTATTCAAACGAACAATGTCAGAGTAAGTACGATGTTCTTATATACGCTGACAGGAATATTCTGAGGACGTTAATGAAACTTCCATTATGGTGCTCAGCTTATTTTTTGTGGACTGGGCCTCCTTGGTTCAAAGTTTTGCATTACAAAATGGCATGTTATCATTAAGTGCTATTATGTTGCTTCCTATCCACCCTCCCCCTTCTCTGCTTGTTTAAAAAAGCACCTGTATATACTAACATCGTATCATGAGAATGTTTGGGGTTTCTGTTTTTAAATATCGGATCCTTGACTATCTTTCATTCTTTTGCGCACCTAATTGTGTGATTGCTACTTTCATATAGGTCTGTCTTGTATTTCATTTCCAGTTACTTCTCCAGGAAAGGTTCTCAAGTAAGTGTCTTTGACATTGTGAAGATTTTGGACTTCTTACATAGTAGTGTATTGCCATCTCTCTTACTTAGTTTGCTAGTTAACGTCTATCTGCTAGTTTACTGTTCCTAAGGCTGCTTCTCCTTTGGCTGTATTTTTGGCATGTTCTTGGTTATGATTTTTTTCAGAATTAGTCTTTCTTCAGATACATTTTTTGACTTTACATAACTCTTGCTTCTTGGATCTCACAATTCTGCACGTTGAACTTGAATGTTTTGCCTTCACCTGATGTTTTTCCTCTGGGTTGGGGGAATTTCCTTTTTTCCCCCTGGCTTCTTCCCTGCCTTTACAAGCTGCATGATGGTTATTTCAGCCCACATTTTCCCTGAGTTTAGATAGGATTTCACTCTACACAGTCAAACTGAACCATTAACCAGTTTCCCTCAGTGTTGATTTCTTTTTATTCAATCAGTGCCTCTTTCTGCTTGATTATGCAGGTCGAACCCCAAGACATGTTACATCTAAGGAAAAAGCTGTTGAGAACAGTCTTAGATGGTCTAAGATGGAAGGTTTGTGTGCCTGAAGTTTCCAGAATTGTATATGTTAGTCATTTTAGGAATTTCTTCTGTTCAGCTTGATATGCTGGTATTTATAGGTAATAATGTACTTATTCATACATGTACCCATACTTATAGGTGATATAAATTTCTGGAGTATTTTGAGATCTTTGTGCTTTTAAATTTTCGATTAAACACCT
Source organism: Eucalyptus guilfoylei (assembly GCA_016097605.1). NCBI lineage: Eukaryota > Viridiplantae > Streptophyta > Magnoliopsida > Myrtales > Myrtaceae > Eucalyptus > Eucalyptus guilfoylei. The sequence goes on from CM027861.1 coordinate 40,684,903, forward strand.
GTATTTGTCTTTGCTGGCACCTCTTAATTTTTGTTCACTTAGCAAACTCATTATCGATTTATCTAAACCTTTTTTGGTGACTTACCAGGATTCAACCCTGTTTGATGAGAAAATTGTGCTGTTGTTGCCTGCTTCCATTTCTGCCCTTTGTTCTGGTTATGATCCATTTAAGTGTTGTCACAAAGGGACTCCTTTGTCAAACTGTCCTCTACGTGATGCTGATGCTGTTGCCGGTGGAACCAAGGTAGGCAATATTGTTCTTGGCTGTGTTTTTTCTCTCACCTCCTTCTTTCCATCAGGCTTTTTGTCACAATTTTCTTGTTCCTTCTTTGAAACTTGACCTGGTTATAGAGAGAAGATCAATGTGACAATTTGCCTCACATTTTTGACTGCTCTGTGGAAGCTCTGACAAAAATTGGCTCATGTTGCAATAGGGAGGTATAGATTCTGGTCTCTTTCTCTCTAATGGCTTTGATTTGCATAGTTCCTGGGCTTTTGTTAAAGTCTACAAATTTTAGGTTTCCCTTGTCCATCTGCATCAAGAAATCCATCTTCCTCCTCGGCAGCTAAGAGAACTGCTGTTGCGTGACTTGGAGATTCACGTTGAAGGAGCTTTGGTGTTGGAGGATCCTAAAAGCAAGCCTCTGTCAGATATTTTCTTTGTATGTGCTCACTTGGCTAACTTAATATATGCCTTAAATTTCATCAGGTTTGACCCTTTCTCTCTACATTTTACAGTAGCAATTTTTTTTTAGAAGTTCATGTTAGTAATTTTCATTCTTTAAGGTGCCTGACTATTGAGTAACATTTTAATTTTTTTTCTCTTGGGTTGCTTTGTTGTTTTAGAGTGTGTTTTCTTTTCTGTCTTGGACTTTGAGTAACATTTTCCCTTGAATATACTCATATGCTTAGTTCAAAAGTACTTAGTTCTGTTATGTTGTCCTTGTGCTTCCTTCGAGTATAATAATTGGGGACTATTGATCTTTGACTTGTTTCTGTCAAACTTGAATGTCGATCTTGTTTGTGTTTTCACTCCCTTCATTATTCCTTGTTCTTTTATTTGCTAATTATTGTCTTCCTTCAGACAAAGGAAAGAAGAAGTAGTAGTCCTATCAAATATGGCCAAATTCTTGGCAGAGCTTTTAAATAATGCTGCTGCTGTCATTGAAGAAGTCCAAAACGATGTTCATTCTCAAGGTTGTTTGGGTTCTAGTGTGTTGTGCGATGGAACAAGTGCTATTTTAGTTTCCTTTAGAAGCTTTGTTTCCTCGCCTATTTTCATAGAGTGGAGAAATGGAAATGCTCTAGATGCTGTGTCTAATAGGGCAATAAGCCAGTCCATGCAGAGGCTCTTAAGAGCATTGGTTGGTCTCTATGAAAGTAGAAGGTATGAAAGAAGCCCTCAGTCTGATGTGGGCTCATCTGCTGTTGATGTGATGCTTGATCAATATTCATGCCAAAGCGGTGGAGATAAGAGCCGGATTGTGGACATGGAATTGGATGCGGGCAAGGATTCTAAAAATGTAGATATTTCTCCAGATGGTGGGGAAATGACTTATGGAATATCATTTTCTGTTAAATGTTGGAAGCTGGGCATGATATCGCTGATATCATGCTTTTTCTCTGTGGTACCTGAAATGACGTGGGAAATTTTATGTGGTTTACTGAAAATAGAGTGTGATAGTAAGGTAAATAGCTAGCTTACTTTTTCCTTATCTCTAATGTTCACGTGTTTCCTTTAAGATTATAATTTTTCCCCATTTTTGCATCAGGTGTCAGAGAATATTTTGCATAACGTTTTCTCGTATCCATATTGGTCTTCTGCAGTAAATGTTTCGGATATGGTGAGAGGATACTGGGCTCTTAATCTCTAGAGTTCCTCGAATATTTGTTCAAAGATACAGGCCAATTTTCTTGAAGAACTTTTCTTCATTGAGTTTTAATAAGCTGTTTGCAGATTGTTATCTTTGTAGTCCTAGAACTCATGTTTAATGTCACAGGTGAATCTCCTGAATGGCATGATGGAGACACAAGTCAATCTTAAGCTGGATTGTGGCAATATAGTAGCTGCAATTTGCACCTTCACAGGAACTTTGTTGCGTCTAGAAAGAGTCAGAAAAGATGGAGACTCTCTTGTGTTTTTTGGAGATGAAGAATTTGACCAGGTTAAAACTTCTCTTCTGCACTCTGGATTTTAAATGTAAGGTCACGACTTGTAACATCTAATTAATCATTTAGAGCAACTACTTCTTATTCTACTTATGACTTTCCTCCAAAATCTGAAATAGACGAAGACATACTAAGTTTCAGAAAAATAAGAACAGATAATATCTGATTTTGCATGTCAATGATTGTATATGCTAAACTGTTTCTGGTGTTTGCATTACATGAAAGTTGAAGTATGAGAGGTGCAAAATCTGCGAAAGTTAAAAAGTATATGTCACCCCAAACAGAACAATTTTTTGTAATACAGAGAGAGATAACAATGGCATGAAGAAAAAAAAACAATGGCATGAAGAAATTGTACTGTGTATATGTTGTCCAAAATTGGAGAAAGAAAAATATACAGCATTGGCTGACATGGTGTCTATTGTCATGCGAGCTTAGCTAAATCTTACCTTGTTTTGTGAGTGATGTTTTCATCTTTTGCAGAGTTTGGCACAACTCAGAGATATGGTGTCTGCAATTGCAGAAGTTGAACTTCTTGATTGGTCAGGACGTCTAAAGCTTGTTGACAGCATATGCAATTTGGTCCTAATATCTCCTAAAGTGGGTCAGGTAATTGCACCTTGTGCAGGCATCAGTTATAGGAGACTAAGTTGAATTAGTATAATCAACTTAGAAAACTTCAAGTTGTGGGACCAATACCAACTGTTCTAAAAGTATAAGCTGGATTTTGACCCAAGACTATGGTGTGGAAATATATAATGGGGAGGCAAATAAGGGGCTTGGAAAGATATGAATTCAGGATCTCTTGCTCTGATACCATGTGAGATTTTGTGGGACTACTTCAACTGTTTCAAAAACTTAAGCTGTTAGACAAAGGCATGGTTTATAGTTCAATACTCTAACAATCCTTTTACACATTAAACCTGAGATATGTTGGCCCCTGAATCTTAGGTTTACTTAAAGGACTTCTTTGTTATTCCTTTGACCATCTTGTTGCTTAACCTGCTACGTTTACATTACTACAGATGTTGATTGAGAGACTGCTGACAATGCTTCGAGACCCTGACTATAGAGTAAGGCTGTTCTTGGCTAGACGTATTGGTGTTCTTTTTCAGACATGGGAAGGTCATGAAGAGTTGTTTGAGGATATATGGTCAGTTTACTTATTATTGTATTTCATTCAGAATTCTTGGACAAAATATGGTTGGGTATCGCGTTGCATGTTATTGGATAGTGGATGCTGATGCGTTATTCCCTTTGATGTTTAGTTCTGTTAGGAACCGTGGAAAAAACACCATCCAACCTTTTTTTATTTACCTAATTTTATGTGTATTATTGTCGACCAGATTACTTCAGTTGAGTTTATCATTGATAAGTGCCTTAATTTGCCGATGTCAATTTAAAACAAAGACTACATGACAAAACATTTTAACATAACATTATTAACTTATTAAGTATCACAACTGCAAACCTTTTGTTTATGTTGGTGCATCTTCTCATGCAAATTTTGACCATATATATATTTATATTATTTTAGTTACTAGCAAATCCCGGATAAGTCGTTAAAAAAAATTGAATATCGTGGACAATTTTATCAATGGGATATGCATATATGTTCTTTGTTTGACCTGTCTTGGTCTGAAAATCTATCATATCAAGTATGGGCAGAGGTTTGGTTGATCTGAAGATTGTGTAATTCTCTACCTCCAGCCTTTGTTGTGGTACTCTATCCACCTACTTGGTCCTTCGCTAAGTTCATGAGCAAAAAGCTTCCCCTCCACCTACTACTTTCTCACCCTCTTCTCTCTCCCCTCATGACGAAGTGCCTAAATTTGCTGCAGTCTGACATCGTCCCTACTCTGATAGCCTACTTACGCTATTGCCAAGGTTCTCTTAAAGTCACCACTCCAATTAAGGAAACTTTGTTGGGCTGATCTCAGAAGTTTCTGCCATCTTACAACTCTTCAAACAAAATGTAGATTATATAAAAATTACTGCTAGGACATCTTCCCTGTTTTGTTCTTCTGAAGAAGGATTTTATCAAATGTTAGGTCTTTAACACTGTTTTATGTGTGCATTAAGTAATTTCTGGTGATTTCTCCGATGTCGTCAACTCCCAGCCCCTTTGCTACACTTGCGGTAGCTGTTGTTGAAGTCATCAACAGAACTAGAGGCGGTTATTTTTCTTTTGTAGTGGAAAGCCAAGTTGACTGAATATTTTGGATGTCACCAAGCAGATATAGATGCAGGTTTTAGTATTGGAAAGGCTTAATTTATGGAAGTTACAAAAGTAGGGGGTGGATTCCTTGTTTGGTAGACTGGGGAGCAATGATCTTTATTCCTTATTTTATTTTGTTACAATAACAGTTTCCTGTGCCATAAGGTGATTTTTTTTTTCCTTTTATCTTCATTTATGCTGAAATGAGTAATTTTTATTTGAATGCCATGAGATTTGAAATTGACTCATGCTCTTGATATGTCCAGCTCCAACTTTGATGTTCCATTGGTATTTCACTCGAAAGGAAAGATTGTCCCTGCAAGGGATGTATTAGCAGCTGGTCCACAGCCTCGTCCTATGATGGAAACTATCATCCTTACTCTGTGTCATCTTGCATTGCACAGTGAAAAAATAGAGCTCCAGGTTTGGTTGAGGAATCCCTATAACTCAGATGGTTATCGCATCTGTATTTTCAATTGAATTTTCTGGTATTCTTTTTCAGTTGGTCTAGGTAGTTTAATGACTTGGCTTACAAAGTGAAGGATGAATTTGTAGTTCAGATAATCTAATTATTGCAGTAAATCTTGTGTTGACTAATTGAAGGCAAATAGAAAAGTGGTTGAAGGAATTGAAGAATTCTTGTTCCTAATCCTGGAATCTCTGTACACTTTTTGGTGTTCAGTTTCCCAAAGGGTTTATGTTAAACAGCTTTTCGTTATCTATGAACCTGGCAAGTTTCCTGTTGAAAAGTCAATGCATCAGTGTACCTATATTTAAAAAAAAAAAAAAAATCATTACTTCAGTGAGTCAAGGATGTATTTACAAATCTAAGACGTGCAAAGTGAGTTAATGTGCCATAATGCACATGTTACAAGACATTTAGACGTAAAGTTTTACATTGCCAGAGCGCATTGGGCGCTATTTAACAATATCAATTCAATAATAACTATGAGAATTTGTGGGACTTTTGCCAACTATTCTGAAAGCTTAAGCTTTAGATGAGGCTAGACTTTGCCCTAAGCCTAAAGTGTGGAAATATATGATTAGGGAGGCAAATGGTGGCCTAGAAAGATTTGAACTCAAGACCTCTTGCACTGATACTGTGTGAGAATTGGTGACACTACTGCCGACTGTTTTAAAACTTTAGCTGTTAGATGAAGGCGTAGTTTAATGTTTAATTGCTCTAACAATAACTAAGTTAAATTGCTCTCTTGCTCTGGTTTCTATGCTTCTTTTGGAATAGTCTTCTGATTTCCATCCCTTTTCTGTCTTGGGATTACTTGCCTCCCCTTCCCTCCCCCCCTTCCTTTTTTTTTTTTTCCAGTTCTAACTCGATCTAAACTAGGAACTTTGCAGGCTGTCTTTATGATATGCGTAATTTCCGCAATTGATCCTTGTCACAGGTAGAAGCATTCTACATTCCTTATTTAGGATCTGACAATCTATTTCCCCCCTCATCTTTGCTCAGAAGCTTTGCTCCCTGCAGGGTGCTGGCAAATGCAGTGCTTGACAATTTGTCCAGAATGCTTCAATACACTACCAGGTTAAAGGTGACTGACATTGCTTTTTCTATCCCACTCCCAATCCAGAATCTGAAGTGCATTTTGAATGCAATGGTGTATACCATTGGTTTATCATTGTCATTAGTGTCATCTGAATTCATCTTGTATATATTAATGATTTCTCTAATGTTGTTAATTACATAAGGATCTTAAACTTTTGCAGTATCTGGAAGAACTCATGGGACCTATCATCTTCTGCTGGGTTACTTGCGGCGTAAGCTTGGCTGCCCTTGTTGAGGTGATGCACTTTACTTTTGCTGCAAAATATTGATTGAATGCACTTAATTTGCCCTGATGACCCTTTACAAACTCACTTTAATGTTCTTGTGTTTGCTATACTACTTATTATATGTCTTATCATATAGCTTATTATTATCAAGTGTACACTACTTGAAGCATTTTACCTTTTACATCCTCTGGTCCTTTCCCGTGACCCTATTGAGCTCCCTGGAAATTCCTTATATGGAATGTATTTAAAATCACCCCTGAAAGTGATTTAATTCTGTAAAAGTTAATCTAATATCACCGTTCTTGGGGTTTTCATTACCTGACATGTGGTCTGATACCTTATAAGACAATGCTTTATCCAAAAAGTTTATGTGGTCAAGAAATGGGCCAAAAATCAAGAATATTTTATCATAATTAAAGTTTTCTGCTCCTGTAGGAGCTTGCTCTTTGCATCCATTTTGGAATCGTCATTATCATTCCTTTTATTTTATTGCAGGTGAGACATTTTTTTGTTTCGGAGGTGGAACCTAGGTACTTTGTGCAGTATTGTTGTGATTGGCTTCTTCCAGCACTCATTCTGCATGAAGACAACAAATCTGATCTCTCCTGGCTTGCACAGGTATGATTTCCCTCTATCATTCTCTTATCTAGGGTGGACAGCGAGGATCTCTTAATTAGTATTACGCATGGTACTTTTGTGCCATACATCTGATGCCTGGGTGTTTTTTGTCTTAGCTGACTCGATCATTTTGATTCCAGATTTCTGGTCAACCTTTGGCAGTGTTGGTTCAAAATCACTTCGTCCCAATTTTTGCAGTTTGTACAGCTCTGCACTGCAGTAAAATTTCGGGATGGGAAAAAGGAGCAATGGTGCTCCAGAGTTATATTCTTCAGATTGCTGAGATTTCTGAGACTGCAAGGGACAATCTTATTAAAAAGCACATGGTTTGTTTGTTACTGTCCCATACAATTTTAGCTGTGGAATTTTGAATCAGATAGCCATACTATCTTAGGTCCTTTGATAATTGTAGTTGGTATTGTATTTCGGTCTTGTTAGCACTTAGTGTAGTATCACTCATATTAAGACTTCATTTTCTTAACATTTACTGTAACTCATCATTTTCTTTTACATTTACCATAACTCAGCCACTAATGTATTCATGATTTAACTGGGGAATAACTGAATAGAACCAAAAGTAGAGAGAAATTGATAAAGAAATGTTTGATTTTTTCATACCCTACCATTTCTGTTGAATTGTCAGGAGTACTTCTCTTTTCTTTTTTTCTTTGTGTTAAATGCTTTTTATGTTGATGCTATTTGTGGGCATTGCCTCTTTCAGTTAGGAATTAAGTTTAGCGACTGAATTAGCAATTCTGTTTGAATTCTGATTCTGTGAAGACTGGGCAGATTTCATATCAGGCATCTTCCCATAGTGCTGTTTACTGTACTCTTTTATTATCTCCATCACTTTAACCTAAGACATTACCAGCAAGGGAATACTTTCTATGGTACTCTGGAACTGTATCCTGATAATGCTTCATACTGGGAGAAAATGTTTATACTGATGTCATATTTTGTTTGTCTGCTTGCCTGCATCATTTTGTTCTGGAGATTAATTAAGCGTCTTCATTTTTATTTTCTAGGTGTCCATAGTTAGCCACCTGTTATCCCTTGCCTATGATGGGTCGGATCCTCCGCTTCCTTTCTTTTCCAAGGATAATATATCCTGTGCAATCCGAATGGTTGTCGACGGGTTCCTGGATCAGTACATGGCCTTCTCTGCACTTTTTGCTTAGTCCTTTTTGAATCATCTTGGTATATGTTCTCACATTTGATTGTTACAGGGGAGACTGTCCTTCAGTGGTTGGTGTTATGGATAAGATTAACATTTTCCGCCCTGATAGAGTTTTCATGGTTGTTCTTATTTTCTTGCACTTCAATTGATTTTCTTTTGAATTAACGTGTTTACATTTTTAGTGAACTCATCTTATGGTCTGCAGTTCATAGTTGAAATTCATCACAAGGTCGCATCAGCGAGTCATCACAGGCACAGATGTCATAGGTTGGCTGAAATCGAAGTTCTTGTAGATGTATTGGGGCATAGAGTTGCAAGAGCAAGCACTTCAAAGTGAGTTTACTCATTATGCAATTTCTTTTCTTAGACTTTTGCACTGACCATATTGATGGGGGGGATCTCCTATCCTAGATAGTGTCATATTCACTAAGAAAAAGCTTCTTGTAGGGCTATACATTGGTGTGCATATGTTTATCCTTTTGTAGGAGGTGATCCTGAGGATGTTTGCATATTCTTGTTCTCAACAACTATGGAAGGAAGAGGCTCGCCTGCATGGCTTGTACTCTGTCCTGCATCAATTAACATAACTTAAAGTCAATGTATTTCTACAGGCTCCATTCTTCTTGCCACCTTATATTTGAATTTGGCATTTATGCTAAGAGTACTTGAAATTGAGTGCATAATCTTTTACTCTGAAAGCTGAAGCTGTGGTAGAATGGTGTGAAATAAATTTTTCATCTTAACACTTCCCCTTAGACTAAGGCTGATTTGTTGATGAAGGCCTTATGTGTGTGAATCTGATGAGTGGAGTGAAACAGTGGTCAAAGTCCAATAAGTACAATTAAAGGGGAGCCATTAAATGGGAGAAAAATGAGTGGAAGAAATGATACTTGAGACCTTTGGCTCCGATACCAACTTGAAATTAAGTGCGCAACCATTTAATAAAGGGAAGGAAGCACATAACAGACAAGTGAAGCGATAGAAGTCGAGTAAACCTTGGTGAACTGTGTATATTCATGGCATTTTTTGAACTCCAAAGATCTTTATAAAGCAGAGGAGATTGGTAAGTAGGATCTCATGTAGTATTTTTCTGAAAGGAATGTTTTACCAAGCCTATATTTTAATGAAACTGGATACCTCCTGCTCCTCAAACTCCTCTTACCTATCAAAGCCATGCCTAAATTTGCCGATTATTCACATTTTTAATTACATGACCATATGTTTCTGGCAAGATAATTCTATTTAAGCTAAAGAATTATTAGAGATTTGCATATCATCCGAGTAACTGTGGTGGGTTAACCCAACTCAGGTGTCTGAACCAAGTATGCCCTTGCTGATAATCAGTCCCAATATTCACATCCCTAGTTCCCTAATCTTTTCCAGTCCCTATGACATCAATCAAAACCTGACATTTGATTTTAGGCATAGCTTAGTAATAGCTTTACCCTAATTCCTTACCACCATTATATATCTAACTTTGCATTGAGGCACTAATGGATTAATGCCAGTTAAATTTGGTCTATACAAATCTACAAGCACCTGCGTGTTGGTGAGAATGTTATCTAACTCGAGCATTTTATTTTTGTGTTGTTGAGAACAGAATGAACTTAGGTGTATTCTCCATTTTGACAAGATTAGAAAACATTGGGGGTAAGGGTGTCAAACCGTCTATATATTGTTTAGGCTCTTGGAAATTTTTAGATGAAGAGGAGGTTGATTTGATTGACCCTCTGTATCTCTTCATGTAGGGATAAATTAGTAAGGACACCTGGGGATACAGACCCAAGCCTCAATGTAGCAGTGGAACCTGTCAAAGAGTTGGCCATGCCATGTGAAACATGACAATGATGTAAAAAGAACAAACTAAACCTCTACCTCACTAAGTGGGGTTGGCTCCTATTACGAGGCATAGAACCCCTCCCGTAAAATGTTAGTATAAATCGTAGGAACTTGGGATATCAGTGGTGTCAGTAAAGATTACAGAAAGATGGGAATGACCATCAAATTTCATTGGATAAATGGAGTGTTTGTGAATCCTATTTTAAATTGTCAAAAAAGATTATTTATGGTTGTTGTGTGGAAAGATGGTGAAGGTTCAAAACCTAGAGCTAGTCCATCCGATCTGTTTGCGATGCACCGATGTGATCAATGGATAGTTTGCTGTGTTTATCTATTCAAGTTGCTTTTCTTTTTTTTTTTTGGCTAGAATTATCTATTCAAGTTTATAAGCAAAATATGTTGTTTCCAGTTACCTTTTCAATTTGGTTGGGCAATATATTGGTTGCCATGCTTTGCAAGATCAGTGTTGTCGCATAATAGGCACTTTGCGAAAGGCTTTTGAGAATGATCCATCCAAAGAAATCACTAGTGTGTTGGGAGAGCAACTTCAGGTGAATGTTCTATTACTAAATTTATCAAGCAACTTTGGTGCTTAATTTCATGATATTGAGTAGCTCATTGCTTTTACCTTGTCCTGCAGTTTCTGGTATCAAAGTTGGTTACATGTTGCATACCATCTGATGCTAATGGAGAAAACTCTCCTAGTGGATCATCCCAAGTTTTATCTTTGCTTCATCAGCTAGTTTTGCATTCTGCTCCATTGCTTCATGACTATATTAGAGTGAGCTTTCTACCTGGTTCTTTGGTAATGAAGTCTGTTGTCGCTTAAACTGAAAAGTGATAAGATTTTGCCTTTTAACCAAGGCCTTTTTTATTAATCTATTTATAAAGCACGACCTTTGCTGTTCAGGAATTGGAACCTTTTCCTGATATAAAAATATTTGATGAGCTGCGGGAGTTTCATGAGGATCTATGCAGGGTGTACTCTCCAAGGGATCACTTGTTGAAAGTACGCATTCTCAATATTGGGACAATTCTATAGCTGCTTACTTCATACTGTTCTAATCCAACTTTTCTATTTTATACTTACATTCCTCTTATGTCTGTTCATCAGTTTGCAAAGAGATCTTGCCATCTTCCACCAAGGCTATTTCTGTGGAGGTCATTTCTCTTCCATGACAGTCTCAATTCCACATGTGGTGAATCCATTTTTATTTTCGTCTTGGAAGATGTGTTTCACTGAAATAAGGGTGCAAATGCCATTGTGTATCTCTACTTCTCGATCTCCTAACAGACAGATGGTCCCGAATTTATTCTTAAGAGTTATACAGCTGGAGCGGTTCTATTATTCCCAGCAAGATGCTCACCATTTGACTATATTTGCAGTCTTCAAGCACTTCATAAAAAGTTATTGATGGGAGAATCATCTGTGAACGAACTGCATTTTGATGCAAGGAGTACCCAATGGCATGATGATCCTGAAATAGTAGATGCAGTTTGGACGCTAGTTCGCATGTGTGGCTCTGAGGATGCCAACGGTGTTAGAGCATTGGTGTCAGATCTTTTGTCTAGGGTATGCTCACTAAGTTTTTCTTTCTCAATGTTGTCACCTTGTAACGTACTTCACAATTTTGATTACTGCACCCTTTTTCCTGATTTTGCCTAGGTTGGGATTGGGGATTCACATTGTGTTGTCTTTCATCGTCCCGGGTATTCTAGTCGTGTACATATTTGCCAACCCATATACTCTGGGGATGCTTCAGAAATGAAGTTTAAACTCCAAACAGGCATGCCTGAAGAACTTCTGTTGGCAGTTTTGAGACTTTTGAAGAAGTACTTGATGGACGATTCTGTTGTAATTGTTGAAGTGACATCACAGGCTCTCAGGGTAAGTTTGTGGAGTGCCACATGATTTGAAGTTAAAGCTATTCACAAGAGTTTTTGCAGTGGTTCTTGAGAAGTTCATTTTGGAGCATCTTAAACTTGATAATTCAAAAAGAATAAAAGTTGATTGTGAGAGCGGTCTACTTTATTAATTGTTACGATTAATTACAAAGTAAAATGACATTGTATGAAAAAATAACCATCACAGTATTCCCTAAGCTTGGAAAAAAAGTATTTAATCTATTAATTACATGACTGATGCAGAGCATGCAATGTACAAAATACTTTCTCCTAGGCATGATATTAAATTGTATTATTTGTAGGAGGTTTCTTATTTTAATGAGTTTTCTATAAGTTGGTTTTGGGCTATCAATGACTAGTTGCTGGAAGAATCTATTTGGAGTTTACTGGGTGGAAACAGCTGAAACTTTCAACAATACAATCATAGAAGGAAAAGACGTTGATTAGGAGTTAGGACCTAGGAACACTTTCAAGCGTTATTTTGTTGTGAATTAGCAAGTACAATGGTGTTGTATGTATGATTGATGAGCACACTACCATCTAAGCTTGATTTCAAATTGTAACTCTAGTAGTAGCATTCTTAGTTTAACAAATGCTATGGAAATTAGTTTTGGGCTGCCAAGGACTGGTTGCTAGGAAAAAGCTATGTGGAGCATTGAAAGTGGAAACAATTGAATATTTTATAAATTGAACTGTCAGGGAAAAGAGGATGTTCATGTAGGACATACAAACACCTTATCATTGAAGAGCCTTACAATGACAATGAAGACTTTCATTTACCATTATAAAGTTTGACCAATAAACTTGCAGAGGATAGTTCGGGCTTTGCAGCAAGTTAACTGAGTGTTAATTTTGACTTAAAGAATCTGATTGTACGAAAGTCACAATCCTTATGTTGCACAGTTGTCCTTCCCGTGCCTTTTTTTCTCAAGGCAAGATTTTTTTTTTCCCATGGCTTTTCTTCTCAGTAGCTTTGGAATGGTGTTCTCTCAGTTTGATTTTGGCTTTATTGCATTAGCTCTTGATTTAGACCCATTTTGAGAATTTGGAATCATGCATGACGTAAGTTTGTTTCAAACAGGGAATTCTTTCTACTGAAAGGGGTCAAAGTGCTTTGTCAACATTTGATTCCTATGAAAGGTCTCTTGTGGAGGTCAGCTTTTCTTTATGCAATTGTAAAATTATTAGAATTGAAAAAAGGGAACTGTTCACTGTTGTATTGGAATGATAAGCCCTAGGTGGTGAGGTGTTCAGTTGGAATTAGTGTATGGTCTGGGCATTATGTCTTCATATACCAATGACAAGTAAAATATTTTTTGTGCTATTTCCTCACATATTACATCCTGGGAATAAAATATGCTGAAAGATGAATTTCTTACCCTAGAAATGCATTCCATGTGGTTTATATGTAGAATTGAATGCAAAGGGCTAGTGAATTTTGTATGCTTGCAGTCATTCAAATCCTTAGGATTCAGCTTTGATGCACTGTAAATTATCACACCTCTCTTGTCTGCAGGATTTGACTTGGCCTTATATGTGTAATCTCCTTCAACCTAACAACTTTAGCTTTTGGGATGAAATTTCTATACATGCCTATTTAGATTCGTCACTTGGTTTGTTTGCTGAAGCTGTCATAATTGACTAGCTTCTACTAAAATCAATATTGTTTTACCTTGTTAATTTAAGTTTCTGTAGATTATCATGACTTTGGGCTTTGTGAATCTTCATGCTTTGAGCTGATTGTATGTTTTCATCTGGGTAGATTCACTCAAGGGGGGTTAACATGGAACTAGTGGAGAAGCTTCTTTTGGGTTTGGAACGGAAATTTAATGGTAAATCATGCCTTTTGCTACTTTTCCCCTTTGGTGCTGCTGCATCATAATTTTTTGGAATGTGTGGCTCCTTTGGTTATCCTGAACCCTATAAAATAGCAGGCTTAAAGTCCATGTTCTTGTGTGACCTTTGTCAGCTGGAGAAAGAAATGCTTGCTTAATTTGTTTTTACATTTAGTTTAATTTAAAGTGTGTATTCGGCTATCAGCTATGATTAATTTATAATGTAGGCATCTATCAATGAATAATGGAAGCACTTCCTGGGTATTCTGGAGGGCTAATCTAAACTTTGATAGTTATGAGTATGACATCGCTGGATTAGCAGAGTATTGACATGATGGCCCTAAATGGAAGAAACTGTGACTGGATTGACATGCTGACAATTAACATTCCATTTTATTGAAATACGGTGGATCATTCAATATTATTATAATATGTAATGGATCCTGTAAATTAAAATCGAAGGGCTGGCAGGATATTGCAGCGTTGTAATTGGTGGATGTAATCTGTCATGAGTTCCAATTTAAAATGCTAATTAGGCCATAGTGCTTGTTCAGGAAAAGCTTTATTCCCTATGCATGGAATTTCACTTACAATGACCACTATTAACATGGTAAGCATGAAGCAAACTTACAATGACTACTGTAAGACTTGAAGGCCTGGGTTTGTAGAAAGTTTATAGTTTCATGTCCAGATCTTTCGAGTGTAAAGGATGTGCTGATGTACTGTTTGTTGGCATTCGTCACTTTTGTGTCTTAGCTGCAATTCCGAGTGATTGTTTATTATCTTAATATCAATATCTCAGTTGAGGCAATACCACTGGAGAAGTCTGAAGTATGGGAAACATCTGGTAAAACTTTTGATAAGTGGATTTGTCCACTTGTTTTCTCTCTGATTGGACATTGTGATGATGTTATTTTAAGGTAATGCTGTTGTACTTCAGTGGAAAAGTTCTTGGTTTCATATGTGCTAGTTACCTAGCTAATATGTAGAAAGCACTTGATCATTAAGTTTTGATGCTTGTTTCAGACTATGTCAAGATGTTGTTTTGCTAAAAGTAGAAGTGGCTGAGCTCCTACTTCCATATATTGTGGTCAACCTTGCGGGAAGGAAGGGTTTGGATAATGATTTTTCCAAGATGATCTCCTCACAGGTTTTTTTCTTCTTGCTGTAAGATATAAGTCATTAGTGAGTAGTTTTATTCATCATTCTAAGTTTTTAAACTTCCTTTTGGTTTCTCCTTACAAAAAGTATATGTTTTTGAATCCTACTTTTGACATAAAGGTAACAGCTGATGGATAGCTGGCAAGGGAACTTAGTTCATACCATGAGGCTGTGACCTTTTGAAAGTCCTCATTTTGGACCATACTAATAGAGGAGACAATTGTGAGGCCCATTATGCTAAAGCAAATTGTGAGATTTTGTGGAACTATTGCCAACTGTTCGAAAAGTTTAAGTTGTTAGATGGAGGCTTAGTTTAATATTTGAATATTCTATCACTCTCCCTTATGCTTAGTCTGGTTTTTTCACCAAGTACTTAGTGTGGACATATTTAATTTGGGAGGCAATTGGGACTTGTAAAGATTTGATCTTAGGATCTCGTGCTTTGAGACAATGTGAGATTTTGTTGGACCACTGCCAACTATTTGTTCTAAAAGCTTAAGCCGTTAGATGAAAACTTGGTTTAATATTTAAATATTCTATCACGAACATACCTTTCTATTAGAAAATTCAACTCAAAAGCTTAAGCTATTACTCAAAGGGAGATTACATGTTCATAAGGCCCTATGAAACATGTAAGCAAGCAATGTGAGATATTTAATACCTACCTCATATGCAACGGAATGAAACCATAAAAAGAAGATATGTGGAGTTGATGCATGGGAAATAGCCTCAACAAGAAGCCTCATATGAATTGAAATATTTAATACATGAGGTTTTAAATCCTGGCTCTTCTAGAAGTTGCGAAACCAAAAGTGCGAGCTACTATTTGGAGGGATGTATGTAAAGCTTAGCCCGACTTTTCTTGTATATAAAGCCACTGTATATCAAGTAAATGGATGATATGGAACACTTTAAGAACTTTGAGAGAGAGGAGTTCTGGTGGCTGCAATAATAGATTGTGGGATATATTGGAGTTTTACATGAACATGTATATGTGGCACCTGCATAGCTTAAGTTTTGTCCTTATGCTAAAATGCTTGCAAGATATACTTTGGAACATGGACTGTACTTTTATTACCACATGGGGTTGAACATAAAATAAGGATGTTTGCAGTAAATGACGTAAGGATGAGATGTAGAGACTATAGGAATTTTTCCACTCTACCTAGCGCAAATCTTGTAGTTTGGTTTTTATGTTTGTTTTCACTTTTACTATATGCTTTTACTTCAGCTTAATTAGATCCCATTGATGGTGCACTTTTTGTAAATGCTTTGATAGACATTGTAAATGCTTATAGTCATAACGAAGCTCCTTTTTGTTTCAAGCTCTTAAAATATATGCATTTACACTCCCTTGGTGTCCTGTAGTAGCTTATCTTTCATCTATTAAAAAATACATTTTATTTGATGGTGGATTATCCAATTTGCTTTGGATTTTGAGTCCTTAGTATTAAATTGCCAGGTCCAAGAGCTGATATTTGCTGAGACAAATAGGTTAACCAAATCAATCCAAGTATTTTTGGGTGTTTTAAATGAGCTTCGTCTCTGCTACATCATGGAAGGGTCTGCTTCTGCTTCAGTACTATCTAAACGAGAATGTTCTAAGGTGAGCCTGTTGAACAGCCCAAGTCTTAATTGTTTCAGTTTTTGGCCATCTGTTAGTTGTCAATTACAATTGCTTGTTGTTCAAGAAATGCTATCCAACAATTCCTTTGGTTACTTTGATCACCCAACCACTCATGCATTTCTAGTTTTATAGCCCCTTCATGGCTGTTGCCATTCTTGAAAGGCTGTTGGTTCCTGCAACCAGCATTAAAAGTATTTGGACCATAATGAACTTAGGGTTGGTAGTGGAAGCATTACTCCCCGACTACAATTGGGATTTAAATTGATTATGGGTAAGTTGGCATCATTTTCCATATTCTACTGTCAGGACTCCAACTGGCTTATTTATGTTTGATATTTAGGCCTAGACCAGTGCAATAACACCTCCCGTAGTCCCAAAGACGCTATTTCTCTTTGTATTAAATGTGTGTTCTAGTTTTTTATTTTTTATTTTTCTTGACTTGTTTTGCATCAGTGTGGTTTTGATGCCTTTATCCTGATTTTCTTTGGAAATGGCTCTTCAGTATGCTACGGGCTCCAGTTATGGATCAAAAACACGTTCTTCCTCAACAAAAGCTAGAGGTTCAACTTCTAAATTGCCTTCTTCAGCATCGTCATATTCATGGGAAAAGGTGTGGTTTGCTTCTGTACTTTCTTTTCTTAGGATCTCTTTCTTGCTCTGTAGTACTATCTGAGACTAACTGAAGAAAATTGGATATATAAAAAAAGCTGTAGGTAAGTGGTTTCCTGAGAATGTTATCATTTGTCTTGGATGGTTTGGGTATTCGTACATTTTCCTTTCCTAACAACTGGAAGACATTTTATCTGGACTGAAGCTATCAGGCATGTGAAAATTTTCTGAATAGCTTTTACTGGTAAATGGTGGTTGACTTTATCCTTCTTTGCTGGCTTAAGGTGCGTAGGAAAGATGTTAGGGAAAGATGATATCCTGACCCCCCCAAAAGAAGAAATAGTTGGATTATTGACTTGTAGATGTCTTCCTTGTCTGAATAGCTGTTACTGGTAAATGATGGTTGCCTAGTATCCTTCTCTGCCAGCTTCAGGTGCATAGGCAAGATATCAAAAGATGATATCCTGACCAGAAAAAAAGGAGTAGTTGGATTTTTTGCTTAAAGATGTCTTCCTTGTCTTAATGCAAGATCAATTATAACTTTGTGAGTGCAAATTAGTCATTTGGTGGTAACCGAGGTGAGTGTGTAACAGAACATAAATTCAGGCATCTGCCCAGATACTTATGAAATGCAGAGTTAACTCTAGGAAAATGGGTGCAAAATATAGAATTTTCACATCTGCTTAAGCGGAACAAGCCATTGTCACACTGTCTTATTTTGCTGTTATTTTCTTGGGGGGAAAGACGGGTAGGGGAGGCTAGACATGGAAAAACACGTATAGTTGCTGTGAGAGAAAAGTGCTATTTTTCATTCAGTAATATTCTATATATAATATAAAATAAACCCTAAAGCTCCTAATGACTATTTTACCCTTATACTCTAATACTCCCCCTCAAGCTGGAGCATAGATATTAATAATGCCTAACTTATTACAAATATAATCTATCCTCCCATTACCCAGAGGTTTAGTGAAAATATCTGCAAGTTGTTCACTAGTTCGAACATGACTTGGAAGAATCAATCCACTCTGTAACTTCTCTCGAATAAAATGACAATCAATTTCAATGTGTTTTGTTTTCTCATGAAACACGGGATTTGAAGCTATATGCACTGCAGCTTTATTATCACACCATAGGGTCTTAGGTGTTGAAATTTTGAAACCTAACTCAGTCAATTGAATCCACAGTAATTCACACGTCACTTGTGCCATGGCTCTATATTCTGACTCAGCATTGGAACGAGCAACAACTCTCTGTTTCTTACTCTTCCATGATACCGGATTGCCTCCAACTAGGGTACAATAGCCTGTGGTTGACCTTCTATCATTTGGAGACTCTGCTCAATCAGCATTAGAAAATCCTTCAACTTTGCTATGACCGTGGTTTTGATAAATAATCCCTTTCCTTGGAGTCTTCTTCAAGTACCGCAATATACGAATAACTGCGTCCCAATGAGATGTTCGGGGGGAAGACAGAAACTGGCTTACCACACTGATTGGAAAAGCAAATCTGGACGAGTAACTGTAAGATAATTTAGCTTACCACCAATCTTCTATATCTCTCGGGATTATCAAAGATCTCCCCATCCTTAGCGGTCAGTCTAGCTCCTTGTTCCATAGGTGAACCAAGAGGATTGATCCCAACATACTTGTCTCAGTAAGAAAATCCAAGATATATTTTCGTTGTGACAAAACAATACCTTTCTTTGACTGTTCCATTTCAATTCCTAGGAAATACTTCAATTTTCTTTTTAGTCTGAAACTAGTGCTGAAGATAGATCTTTAGCTCAGCTATACCAACCAAGTCATCTCCCGTGATGATAATATCATCGACATATACAATCAAGAACAATTTGCCTCCCCCTGAATGTTTATAAAAGAAAGAGTGATCATTTTCACATCTCGACATTCGAAAAAAAAGTATGGCCTTCCCAACCATGCCCATGGAGATTGCTTCAAAAACCAGTCCCCTAGACTCCCCTTGAGCAACAAATCCCGGAGGTTGCTCCATATAAACTTCCTCGTTAAGAGTACCATGCAAGAAAACATTCTTAACATCAAGCTTAAATAAGGGCCAGTTATTTGTGGCAGCAAGAGAGATCACTCTTTTTGCTCCTTGCTGTTAGAGTGTAAGTTTTTGGCGCCGATCTTTTGTACAATTGTCCTTAGCTCATTATAATCTTACTTTTACCAAAAAAAAAAAAATCAAATAGAAGTAAGTTTGGCAACAGGAGAAAAAGTGTCCAAATAATCAACCCCATACACTTGGGCATACCCTTTGGCAACAAGTCTCGCTTTTAAACGAGCAAGCAATTAATGGGGAGCGTCTTCTAGCACATACAACCCCCTCACCTCACGTCCTCTACCAATCTAGGGTTAAGTCCTAGGCTTTGATACCATTGAGAGAAAAGTGCTATTTTTCTTTCAGTAATGTTCTATATATATACGTAAAATAAATCTTAAAGCTCCTAATGACTATTTTACCCTTATACTCTAACAGTTGCAAAAAGACCACCTCATGATAAAAATATTAGCTAATTTTCTGAACTCATTCAAATCTTTAAACATTCTCTTTCCAGTCTCCAAACATTTAAACCTTTTTTTCCCTTCTTTCCACATGCATACTCATGTGCTTGTTTACTGGTATCTGAAAGGGAGGGAGGGGAGAAGATAGCAAACAGTCTTTCCCTTTCTTTTCTTCAGAAGATGTAACATCTGTCAGATCCCATCTTTTTTCACCTTCAACAGTTCCATCTACTGCCTATGTTGATGGAGAGGGCTGTCAATTAAAGTTGATTCGAGAGAGTTTTTTGAAATTCATTTCTTATTGTCAAATTCAATCAAAGGTCCTTAGAGAAAGCTCAAGAGGATTTGGCACTTCTTTCAATAATGAAGATCTTTCATCTATATTCCATGCAACCCCTTTTTCCGCAACCTGACAGAAACTTCAATGGTTTCTTCTCTTATCCCAGCTTATCATAAATCTAGAACTGATTGTTTGGGGGGAAGGGGAGCTTTAATGGTTTATATTTGATAACTAAATTGGCCACTCTTTGCTTGTCTGGTACCATGAACTCACTATGTAAGATCCCTTTTGTGAAGTAAATTTTATTCCAAACGCTTGTTAACAAAGAATGGACCAAGATTATAAATCAAACATGTATCTTAATACTCTCCTCAATGTCCAAGGCTTCCATGTGAAGGTCTAAACCCCCGAGTCGAGTTGTAGTTTGTGCTTATGCTCACTAGATCTTGATGCAGTTTCAAACAGACAAATAGACAAGTGGAGACAGGATTTTGATATTTATAACAGAGAACAGGTAGATTTACAATAAGGAAGTGTTTGGAATTCTTGTGTTCTAAGATTTCATGTTAATAATTGTTTGTCCTGAAAGTTTAAGCTGTCGGAAACTGACTTGCAGTGTATATCAACTATATTTATAACTCTTTTACTTTGTAATTGAGAGCCTTCTTCCCTTTGGGTCACGTCGGAATGGGAAAAACAAAAGATCCATCATCTGTCAATGCTTCCAAGCTCATGTCTGTCCATCTTGTGTTGGCATTGTAATTTACCCCCACAGAAATGTCTCCTCATTACCATGTTTTATGAATTGAAAGATTCCCTCTTTGCCCTTGTTCACAGATTAAAAGGTTTCCTTCAATGAGTGTGGCCTTTGATGGCCCTCACGAACATCATAGACTACCCCAAAATTTCCTTCACACCAAACTTTATCACTTAACCCCGCAATCTACTTATCTGCAATATCAACTGAGCAATCTCATAATTTGCCGCAAGATGATGACATGAGATTCCCAAGATCTCTTGCTGAATTCAGATAAAAGTGCAAATAGTCTAATATTAACTTTTTGCACAAGATTAGGAAGCATCTGTAGAATTTCTTATTAAGAAGATAAGTGTGTGATTTATTGAATTAATAATTCCAGGAAAGATTAATCCAACAAAAGTTCATTGGTATGGGAAATGATGGATGAGCGGGAAATAATAAAGCTCGATAAGGTCTTATATTCTGTTGCATCACTGTCATTTGGTGAAGAGGACTTTTTTATTGATTTGAAAGTACATGAAAAAGGTTAAGAGTTTGGCGAAGGAGTTTGAGGGAGAGCAGAAAACTGGTGTGGCATTTGGTAGAGTGGGGGTAGAGTAGTGAAGGAAGACTAATACATTACAGGAATTTGTCGACTTTGGATTTTCTTGCTTCTTGGAAACTAATTTGGCTGTTTTCCTGACGTGTCCCAGGTCTATTGGATGTCCATTGATTACCTTATTGTGGCAAGGTCAGCTGCTGTAAGTGTCAAACCATCATTCTCTCTCTCTCTCTGTTTTGGATTTTTTTTTTTTTTTTTTTGATTTTTTGAAGGGGGGGGGGGGTGGGGAATTTTGTCCATATTATGGCCATGAGGCATCTGCAGTGCTCCTCTTCCTGTATTATTTCATTTGCTAAGTTTTTCCTTTTTTGCCAGACCAATATAACTAAGTTTGTGTTCCCCTTTTCAGTCTTGCGGATCGTACTTCACCTCCATTATGTATGTAGAGCATTGGTGTGAGGAGAATTTTAATAGCCTCACATTGGGGAGGCCTGATTTCTCCTATTCTGAGAAGGTAATGCAGATTGTATGGAGCAGTCTCTTTTGCTGTTTCTTTGATATATCTATGGATCTGTTAATTTGTGATGTGGTGTGTTTAACTGGGTTTCTTTACATTTTCTTTGTTGTTTTCCATCACTAGCTTCCCTGCCACATTGAGATACTGGTATCGGCAATTACTCAAGTCAATGAACCTGATAGTTTATATGGGATAATTCAGTCACACAAGGTTAGATCTTATTCATTTTCAAGTAGATATAGTCAGTGTTTCCTTCTTGACATTGCATTGTCATAACTGAATGTCATTGTCATTGTGTTCTCTGCTGTTTAAAATGGTGCATCACATGTAGTTTACTTTGCCATATTAACATGGTTGAAACTATGAGCTCATTCTTGAAAGGAACCGAAGTTTGTGCAATTGACTTTTAACTCTGTTTCATGTAATGAAAAGAGCAAACCTAGAGAAACCACAGGGTAACATAGATATTGATCAGAGAAGGAAATCTAGTGAGAACAAATTTTCCACATCCTTGTCTCTTTCTTTTCTTTTTTGTAGAATGTGGGACCTCTCTTTACTTTCGAGTTCTTTTTAGAAAACACAGCTTTTCGTCAAGCAGTTGGCTTTAGCTTTGGCTTTAATAAAATGTCATTTGTTGTAATTTATCCAACGCCCCAGTGATTGTTAACTAGAGGAGTACAAGTGCCGAATTGGTGCAAAAGTAAAAGTACATGAGAGAATTCGAGATTCAATATTGTCAAAAGTGTTCTCTCACATCTCTTGTTTACGGCTTTTATCTCAACCTAATTTACATGTAGGTTCCCTCCAACCAATAGCTTAATGTTTTTTGGTTGAACTTTCTATCAAGGTAATAGAGCCAAATTTAGATTTTCGTTTCTTGTATGGTTTGTAATGCCCGAAATCCACTCAACAAAATGTCTTTTGTTGTAATTTATCCCAAGCTTCAATGATTATTAATTAGAGGAGTGCAAGTGCTGAATTGGTGCGAAAGTAAAAAAAAACATGAGAGAATTTCGAGATTAAGTATTGTCAAAAGTGTTCTGTCACAAAGCTGATTAGAGAACCTGCAGCAAATAGTAAGAGAGAAAGAAGAAGAGAGAAGGTATAGAGAAGAGGAGAAGAAGGAGAATGTAAAAGAAAGAAACAAAGAGGGGGCTGTAGATTTCTATAGTAATAGAAACCCTACACCCATTGTGTTTAATATTAAATATAAATTGTATATGACCATAATACCCTTATGTAAGTAAAAAAAAAAAAAAAAAAACTCTGAAAATAAAAGAATAACTCAATTAAAGTAACTTAACATGTTCTTTCGAATTCTCTTGTTTACGGCTTTTACCATGGCCTTATTTACATGGTAGTTTCCCTCCAACCAATAGCTTACCATTTTTGGGTTGAACTTTCTATCATGGTAATAGAGCCAAACTCAGTTGTTTGTTTCTCCTGTGTTTTGTAATGGCCAAAATCCACTCAGCTTCTGCTGTGTACTCTTCTATCCCAGGACATCGATCTTCCTATTTTTCCAATCTAGCACAACCTGCAAACACTGTTGATGAGTCAGCCTTGATGCTGAGTAAACACTTCACCTATTGAGCAAGTAATTTACCACATCTTCTTAGGATCAGAAAGATTAGACAGGTGCTATTCGATGATGCATACAAAATAGGTAACCCCATCGATATACACAGGTGGTTGCACCGGTAGGATTCTAGAAGTAGCCCCCATGGGTTCAAGAGGTGCCTTTGACTGTGTGGCACTTTGCCTTTACAAGGTTAAAGAGGTGGCTTCTATGGCATAGCACTTTGTTGCGTGGCACTTAATTTCTACTGTGTGCAGATTTCCATCGACTGTCCTATGATCATGATGTCAGCCATTCACATATCTTGTATTCGATATCACACGATGAACACATTAACATAACTAATCCAATTTACATATAGAAATAGTACACACTGTAAGCAAATGCTAGAGGTGGTGAAGGACTTACACTTTCTATTTACAAATTCGACTCCTGGAGACTTAATAAATTGAGCTCTACATTTCCCTTCATCCCGCGCTAGATTTATGTCAGGATCCATAAGGATATCAACTGGTTTAAATCCAGGCTTATTTGTCTCCTCTTGTAGTTGCCAGTTAAATTTCCTGTTTGCAAGTTGCTATTATTTGATATGCAATGTTACACGGACTCGACACTTTGGGCCAAACTACCCATGTCGACACTACACAGATGTGATCATGTGATTTGGGGTACACATCCAAGTAGTGGACACGGCTTGACATCACTTTAAATTCTGGTCCTCTATTTTTTAGTAGAAACTGATATGCATTTTGTACACAAGATAAGGATGAAGGAAAACAATGAAGATACCTTGTGCAAATAAAGAAAAGGGCAAACTCACTTAACTTTTCATTAATGAGTTAATAACATTAGTTTTCTAGTCTGGTTATACTCACGTATAACATTTTGGAAATTGTTTTACGATGAATTTTAGAAATTGAGCTTAAAACATATTTTTGTGATGAAAATGATTGAAAATTGAGCTGAAATTTGTGCTGTGATAACTTTTATGTATGAGTAGGCTAGGAGAGGGAGGTGAGGAAAATGGGTAAAATTTTAAATTTTTTGTGGAAAAGGAAAGGGAAAATTTTCAAATTTTCTTCCACTGTCCCATTTTCTATCTTCCTAAAAATAGCATCAATCAACTGAGTGTATATTTAAGGTCTACTATATGACATGTCCCTATATGTGTCCCATTTCTTGGATCCTTTTATAACAAGTTCCAAAGTCTAATATATTCTCAAAGGACTACTCAGGTGAGTGGATTCTCAACAACACCCTATCCTCGCCTTGAGTGGAGATAACATTAATGATATGCTTACATGCCTCCGGCTGTCGCATGAGAGACACTGTAACCTACTAGCACAGCTGGAGCTAAACTTTGGGTTCGGTATGATGGAGTCATATTTCTTCAAAGTGTAATCCCTGCTTAGCATGCCTGTGCTGCAGTCTGCTTTTTTCATCTTAGTTCTTGGCTTTGTGGAATGATCAGGTATGGTCGGTATATATACTAGTGTAATCAAGTCAATACAGTAGTATGAACAAATAATGCTCAATTCTCCTGAAGACTTCTGTATGTATTGTAGAATGTTTTGTTCAGTGTGCTTGATCCATGCATGCTGTGTCCTTTTCAATTCTTACAAAGTTGTTCTGTATTAAATCAACAAATGGGATAATGCTATTGACAGTTGACCTCTCAAATCATCACCTTTGAGCATGAAGGAAATTGGAGCAAGGCCCTTGAGTATTATGACTTACAAGTACGGTCAAAAACCATGGTGCCAGATGACATATGTTCCAGGACAGTGTTAGCAGAGAGCCTTCCTTCAACAGCTCATCCATCTTCTTCTGCATTTGACAATGTGACTAGGCTGGGAAAACCTTACAAAGGGATCATTAGATCTTTACAGAAAACTGGTTGTAGTCATGTGCTGGATTTGTATTACCAAGGATTGACTTCTCGTAGAGGACAGTTCCAGTATGATGAAGAACTTTATGAATTGCAGGTGCAACTTATTCATTTCCTTCAATGGAAAGACACATTTTTTGTGATATATATCCATCTTTCATGGATTTGCCCATTTGCATTAATTTTTGGCCAACTAGAGAAAGCATATTGATCAGGATGATTATGACTTCATGGTCCACAGTATGAGGCTGCTTGGCGTGCTCGGAATTGGGATTTCTCCTCACTTTCCAGATCTACTTCTCTCTCTTCTGGTCAACAGATTAGATGTGATCATTTCAATGAAGGCCTCCACTGGTAATTTGTTTTATATATAAATGACCTTTATATTCACTCAGATTATTAAAACTTCTTTCTTCATATCTTCCAAGTGAAATTACTAGAAGGAAAAACAAAGGAATAGTAGACGTTAGTTAATCCTTTACCAAGCAACTTTTCCTTTGGTTATATTTAAGTAGTAATTCCAAGTGCGTTTGATTCTTATATATATGAATCACACTTCTTTGTAATGCTATAAAATGTGAACCATGTGAATTTACCAAGCCCTTTCCTCCCACCCCCATATATGCGTCCTGCCTCTCTCTCTCTCTCTCTCTCTCTCTCTCTCTCTCTGTTTGTATTTATTTTATTTTATTATTATAATATTGGATGTGAACCATGTGAATTGGTACTCATTGTCTCTCTCTCTCTCTCTCTCTCACGCGTGCACAAGTGCGCGGACATGCGTTCACAACAAGCTTGCCTGTATAAGTGGTAGGTTGGGAGACTGAAATTCTCATTGTTGGTAATAGTAGTTTGGCAACTACTCAAACAGTAGTGCTGATATGCTAGTCAGTTTGCAGATTATCAGTAGAAAAAGAAGCAGGAGTTGCATCTGAAGCTATTCTGTCAATGCAATGTATAACAAATAAGTTGAAACTTTGATGTTGTCCTCCAATCCAGATGATGGATTAATTGGCTAGTCTTTATGCAGCATATAGCATCTTGCATTTGCTCTCTAGTAAAAGAACAATGTTATTGACCTTTGCATGCTTATACTTTCCCCTTACTTCTCTGCATTGTGGAAGAGCAGTTGTTTGAGGGCACTGCAAGAAGGGGATCTTGAGGAATTCCATGGAAAACTCAAGGACTCAAAGCAGGTGATTGCCTCTTAGCTCCATCAAGGGGATGTTGTTATCTTTGCTATAATAGTGTAATATTAGAGCATGCATCCATTTAATAGCTAAAGCTTCTAGAATAGTTGGCAGTGTTCCCATAAGTTTGACATGGTATTGGAGCAAGTCTTGAGTTCAACTCCTTCTAGGGCCCTAATTTGTTTCTCCTATTGTCAATTTGTACATTTTAGTATTAGGTCAGCCTATCCTATGTGTTATGGGGGAGTGTCACAATACTTAAAGATTAAATCACACCTTCATCTAATAACTTGTGCTTTTGGAACATTTAGTAGCGGACCTACAAAATTTCCCAATGTTTCTTTCCATTTTCTTTGTTTCAGGAGCTTCTATGGTCCGTCTCTCATGCAAGTGAAGAAAGTACTGAACATCTCTATTCAACAATCATCAAGCTACAGGTAATAATCATCGATATTTTCTTATACTCAGGGAGTAAGATGAGCCATGTTGATTAAAGTCTCTTGCATGGACCTGTTTTAGCCACTGCTCTTCTACTCAGCTGGAATTCACTACATAGCACCTTCTGGCCATTAGTATATACATAAAAGTCATCTCAAGACATTAGCATTACAGTACCAAGCCTTTATCACAATTGCTTTTAGTCCAACTGGCTAAGGTTATGCTTCTATGACAGAGGTTTTGTATACGTAGTGAGTGGTGTGCCCTTTTATTTATAATGTCTTGAAGTTTTGCTTTGATTGTGCATAAACATTCTAAAGTTGTAAGGTAGATGCATAAGGAATTTTAGATGTAAGATTGTAGTTACAAAAGGGAATCTCATGGCCCATAATACCCCTCTTTTGCATGATACGGGATCTACAATGTCTTTCATTGCATTTGCATCCACAACGTTTCCCTCTACTAATGTGTGTCATTCTAAGAAAGTTAAAGCAGAAGTCACTGGATTTGTGTCTTTTGGTCTCTAGAAAAATTGTAAGTCTTAAAATAAAAATCTGCCATCAGCTATTTTAGTTTATCATTTTCACTCTTTTTGCCATGATTGTTTTTCTGTAGATATTGTATCATCTTGGCAAAGCTTGGGATATGCGTTGGAGAACCTTCTCTTCCAATGAAATGAAATTGTATCCATGGAAGCAAAAAGTATTTTCTGAACCTTCAATTCCTACAATGGACCAGGTAGTTACTAGGCTTTCATGTGCTTGCAATGCTTTCCAATTATAATAGTGGTGGTCAATCCTGATAGGTTCCTTGTCATATGATGTCATTGTTTCATAGATGCTTCCATCCATTTCTGAACAGTGTTACGACTGATGTTGTGAGGTGTGGAATATTGATCAATATATCGCAGTCTTTCAGTGTCATCATCCAATTTATGAACGCCTCTGAACAGGTTTAGGCTGAGACAAGGATTTGTAGCTAGTGTACTAAGTATTAATAGCTCATTAGCCAATATAATCTGTAGAAACAATATTACCAAATCTAGGATTCAACCTCTTCTTGGTTTATATGGGTCGACCAAGATATTACTATGTGGATCAACTGTACAATCACTTTTATGTTCTTGTCCTTGATTCCATATCAAGTCTTCTATAAGATCTAAGAGCTCATTAGTTATATTTTCTAATCTTTTCCATTCACATCTTTTTAGGTCTTTTCTTACCCTTTTTAATCTAAGTCTATTCTATAAGCTCCTAATGAGTTGCTCGTATGTGGAGAATGTAATATAAGGGAATTGTTTTCTGGCCATAGCTAGTTTTTTAACTGTGTAGTCAACATTAAAATCCTATATTTCTTTCATCAGACTCTTAGTATTCTTAGCAAACTGTTGAATTCTTCCTTGTGGAGTGTAATCCTTTTGAACATGTCCAGTCAAACCGAGTTGGCAGCTCGAACTAATATAGCCAATTGCCCATTTATTCAATGATGATGTAATTTGATGATGAATCTCTTTACTTGATAATTTAAGTCTTTCCTTAGTGGATGCCTGTAGTTATTCTCTCTGTGTCTAATGCTTTTGAAACCAGACCACTATCTCAACATTTACTACTATTATATGTTAACTTGTATGTGGTTCTATAGTTTCTATCACACCAACTGATCTATTCCATTTGACTTCAAATTAGATGGTTTGGCTGAATTCTGATTGGGAATGGATTGTGAAACGAACAGAGCTGCACATGAATCTTTTAGAGCCTTTCATTGCCTTCAGGGGGGTTTTGCTCAATATTTTGAGTTGCAAGGACTCCATGGTGCAACATCTTTTGCAGTCAGCCTCCACCCTTCGAAAGGTATAATTTAAAATGACTAGTTTCACTTGGTAAGTCATTGCAATTCTGTCTTATTTCTATTACATGCCTTTCTACAGGGTTCTAGGTTTTCTCAAGCAGCTGCATCTTTACATGAGTTTAAGTACCTTGTGGTTGAGCACAGGGAGCCAGGCTCTTTATTATATTGGACGGGAAGGGTAAGATTGTCTGGTTTAGTTGAGATTTACATCACTCAATAGCAAATGGACATGCTAACATGAACTTTGACTGTGCTGCTGCCTTTTTCTGCCCTTGTTTTTTCTTCCTGTAACTGTTGTTTCATCTAAGAGAAAGATCTTCTCCTTGCAGTCTGTGAAGGATAAAGCTATGTTTATGAATATTAGTCAGTAGTTAGTAGGTGGTCATTAAAAAGGAACTCAGGGTTTTGTTAGTGTCTCTCATCCTCTACGAATTGAGCCATCTTATGTACGCTTAATTAAGTTAATGAGTAAAGATGTAGCCTTCGAGTATTTCTCTCTACCTCTCAAGTATTTTCTCTCTCCTTTTCTCTTGAAGATCCTAGAATACTTACAACTAGGAATTACTCGCAGTAGCTTATATATGGTTTTAAACCCAATCGAATTCTTATAAAAGTAGAACTGCGGAAGAATTTCATTCCGAGTGTTAAAGTTGAGTGCAGAATGATCTCCTCTAAAAGCTGATGCAGTTAGAGAGCTGCACCGTATGTAATTTATAGAATAAAGAAGAGAATGCCATAAATGAGTGAAAGGGGATTTGGGGAATCAAACTCGAAATTTAAAAGTTTGATTTGTTAGAGAACAGTGCTCAACATAGTTAATATCTTAACACTTCGATTTGCTGTATATGCAGCTGGAAGAAGCAAAGCTTCTGCGTGCTCAGGGTCAGAATGAGATGGCCATCAGCCTTGCCAAATATATTTCGGAAAATTTCCCTTTGGATGAAAAGGCTTCAGACGTATATCGCTTGATTGGAAAGTGGCTGGCAGAAACCCGATCTAGCAAGTAATTGTCCACATCTATAAGCAGTAAAACTTATTTCACTTTCAGTTAGAATTTTCAGGAAACGTTAATGTTTCCTACTTTTCTGTGAAATGCAGCTCAAGAACTATTTTGGAGAAATACCTGAAACATGCAGTTTCACTAGCTGCGGATCGCAAAAGTACAGATAAGAAATCCATAGAAAGACAAGGCCAGACCCATTTTCATCTTGCACACTATGCGGATGCTCTTTTTAGGAGTTATGAGGAGAGACTTACCTCAAATGAATGGCAAGCAGCAATGCGCTTAAGGAAACACAAGGTAACTCTTTGAGCATGAGCTCTTGGGGCTAATTGATGGCTGTTATGACCGTTATATTTGCACGTCCATTCTGCAGACCCTGGAGTTAGAAGCACTTGTAAGGAGACTCAAGAGTTCAGCGAAGGCAAGTTCAAGTGTTTGATTAATGAGTGACCTTTGGTAGTTTGACACAACAGTTTCTATACATCAGGAACTGATATCCATTTATCTGCTTAAAAAATTCTGATAGACAGTGCTTTATTTCATATTTAGGGGGAGAAGACAGACTACTCAGTGAAAATACAAGAGTTGCAAAAGCAGCTTGCAATGGATAAGGAAGAAGCCAGGAAATTACAGGTGTCTGTAAAATACTGCTTTAACTTTCCTCATGCAGAGATGCTGCTGTGCTGCCTTTGAAGCTTTGACTATCCCTCTTTGTCCCTCTTTGTCGCTCCTTGCATTTTCTTTTCATTTACCAAATTAATAAAAGTAGAGGGCTAGCCTTAGTGTAGCTGTGAAAGGTCACTTGATTGAGGCCTGAGGTCACTGGTTCAAATCATCGAAATAGCCTCTTTGGTACCATGAGTAAGGCTGTATACATCAACCCCTACAGTGCGGGAAGCCTTGTTCCTTGGGATGCCCTCTTTATTACCATATTGATATTTGTACTTGGGATGCTCCTTAAGGGACTGTTAGAATATTTCAATATTGAACCACTCCTTGATCTAATAGCTTAAGCCATTAGAGTAGTTGGCAATGGTCTTATGAAATTTCACATGGTGTCAGAGTAGGAGGTTTTGAGTGCAAGTTTTTCTAAGCCTTTAATATGCTTTAGTTTTATGCTAAAGTCCAGCCTACACGTGAGTTGAATATTTAAATATTTAGATATTAAACCACGCCTTCATGTAATAGTTCAAGTTTTTAAAGTAGTTGGCACTCGTCTCATAGAATTTCATTAGGTGGTTATCTTAGTGTAGCGAAGAACTTGTGGAATATGCTCTCAATTGTACTTCTTAAAACATTGAGTGATCTGTGATCTTCGGATTCCAAATATAAATCTGATCGATGCATTTATTCTCTAACTTTAAAGTGTAAGCTTTGGTTAAACATCTTTGTACATTGCACCTAAACTTTAATTACCTCATTTTTCATTTGCTTAGTGTTAGTCCAAAATTGCTTATTTGCTTTTCAACATATCAGGATGATAGAGACAACTTTCTTAACCTGGCTTTGGAGGGATACAAGCGTTGTTTGGTCATAGCGGACAAATATGATGTGAGGGTGGTAAGTATGTTTAGATTTAGGGTGTTTTAGATATTTATTCTGTGGTTCTTCCAAAAGACTAAAATTATGTAATTCAGACTGTGGGGCTTGGATAAATACTTTTTATCTGAAAGATGACCCAATCCTTTTTAGTGTTTCAATAATCTAACTACATGTGATTTGAAGAACTGTAATTTGTAAATTGCATTGCTGTGAATTTTACATTTTTGTTAGGTTCTAGAGTCTACATTAGTGCTTAAAAATGTTATTGTAGACTCAGTGTCATCCACTTGATCTGAGAATTTTGTTCTACCTTTTGAAGAAACTAACCTTTGTGCTTCTAGGTGTTCCGTCTGGTTTCGTTGTGGTTCAGTCTCTCTTCCAGAAAAAATATTGTTAATAGCATGCTTAGCACAATCGACGAGGTATGGACTAAGCTATTGGATTAATTTCCAATTCATATTTGACTATATATTTTGTTATAACAATTAGTCTATCCTTTTTTCATTATTTAAAAATTAGTCCATCCTTTTGTCATTATTTTCAATAGATTTACTAACTTCTAACGTGCTTGCAGGTTCAGTCTTACAAATTTGTACCACTAGTTTACCAAATTGCTTCTCGAATGGGAAGTTCAAAAGATTCTCCAGGACCTCATGGCTTTCAGGTTATTGAAGAATGTAATACTATAGATCTTGTGAAGAGGCACTGTTGATTAACAAATAACGATTTCATATTGCAGTTTGCTTTGATCTCTCTTGTCAAGAAGATGGCCATGGACCATCCATATCATACTGTCTTTCAGGTAGTCAGGTTCACAAATAGTTAGCAACACATGCTAGCAAGGGTTTACTTGTATGCAAAATTTCTTCACAAAAATTTTTCTTTGACATTGGTACTCATCTTTAATCAAGGTCACCCTTTGAAAAGCAATAATATGACGTACTGATATTTTTGGACTGATAAAACATGTATCTTGAGAAAGATGTAAGACTGACGGCAATTAAGAAGACTGTATGGAGAGAAGAAATTGAAAATTTTCTAGTCCCATCATCTATTGTGTGATAAGGCTGCCTTAATGACTTCTGCATGTAAGCTTTGCAGCATCCAGAATGAGAACCTTCTTGCAAATATGGTGCAAGAAGGCTGAGAAAAATTTAAGTTAGTAGATAATATCAAGAATTCACCCAGGGAATCTGCTACTCTAATCATTTAGGCTTTGTCCTACATTTTGTCTTTATGGACTGAGGACAAAGGAGGCTAGTACTATAAACATGCGATAGCAAATATAGTTATTAGAAAGTCCAAACTTAAAGCTTAAGCTATATGTGAAGAGAGACAAAATATATACAAGGCCCAAACAACTTCGTGGACAAGTGATGTGGGATACACCTACTACCCTTTTACCCGCAAATTGGACAAAAAACAACATAAACCCTTTAGGCAAGCAATATGGATAATTTAACACAGTGCAAACTAGGCGAAGGACACGTGGAATTGACTTACAGGTAATAAGACATATGAGAGCCATCTGTCAAATGAATAATTAATTACAAATGAAAGATAGAAACTTGGCTTTAGTACCAGGTTTCAAAGTCCAATGGAAAAACTTAATTTATTGGATGGAGGGAGACTACATGCGCATAAGACCCAAATGCATCCCATAAAAAAACAATGTAAAATAAGTGATATTGGTCATTGCCAAAAATCCTATGTATGTAGGATTTTTTATCTATCCATAATGCGGTCTTCCTGTTTCTTTATTCTCCTGTTGTTTGAACTTGTTTATTCTTTGTCTAGCTTCTAGCTTTGGCCAACGGTGACCGAATCAAGGACAAACAGCGCAGTAGAAACTCATTTGTAGTGGATATGGATAAGAAGCTCGCAGCAGAAAACCTATTAGAGGAGTTGTCATCATATCATGGAGCTATCATCACACAAGTAACTTGGATTACTTTTTAGTAATATTATTCATGCTTGTGTTGGCCACTCTAATGTGACTTACTAATGAAAGATACTTTTGCCTGCAGATGAAACAAATGGTGGAGATCTATATCAAACTTGCAGAACTGGAAACAAGGAGAGAGGTTATCATATGTGTTGAAATGCACAATTTTTTCACCTGTTTATATCTTCAAAATTGAAAACGTTGAGAATCAAGTAATTTAAAGGTACGCATGACATCACTAGAACTACTATGTGGTATCTGCAGGACACCAGCAAGAAAATATCCCTACCGCGAGAAATCCGGAGTCTTAAAGAGCTAGAACTTGTGAGTCATTTCCTACCATTTTCCTATTAAGCCCAGATAAATGTATAATGATAGGCAATGGGTAGGTATAATGATAGGCAATGGGTATTATTTTCAGCAGCTGTATTTATATCACAGCAGCTCATCATTTGTCCATGCTCTTTCAGAAACATCCACTTTTTTCTGCCATTTTCTTTGTATTCTTTAAAATAAAGCATAAGATTCACCTTTACATGCATGATGGACTTTTTAGGTGCCAGTGGTGACAGCTACCTTTCCAATTGACCGAAGTTGTCAGTATAAGGAGGGCTCCTTCCCATATTTCAAGGGATTAGAAGATTCCATCACGTTTGTCATCATCATTCTAAAAATTTTACTTCTCCTTGAACTCCATGTCCCCCAAAGATATACGTTAAAATTCTCATGCTACTTGATGCCAACTTTGACTTTCTTCTTTGTGATGTACAGGGTAATGATTGGAATAAATGCTCCAAAAGTTATTGAATGCTTTGGTTCTGATGGTCACAAATATCGGCAGCTAGCAAAATCTGGAAATGATGATTTAAGACAAGATGCTGTGAGATTTTTAAGCCCTTTTGTATTCTACGTTGCTACTGAGAGTTCTTTTAAGTTTGGTCACACCATTTCAAGTTTAGCGGTTATTTCTTCTGAAGCATGAGGGTTCTTGCTAAATAAAATTTTATTCTATAAAGAGGTCTTTGATGATTGTGTTCATTTAGATGATTCTTCTGCTATGGTGTAGCTTTAATGTTTTATTTGTCAAATGCCATTCTCATATCTGTCAATGCTGAACTGAGAAGATAAGGACTAGACTTCACCCCAGTTTGACTCCTCTTTAGAGTCAAATATTTTTTTGGCACACAATGATCACAGACTTCAAATATATTAGAAAAGTCCATGCTACTATTTCATGCTGAAATATATTGAAGGCCTGGCAATCTTAGAGTATTATTTTTTATATCATTCTTCTGTAATTTCATAGTGAATAGTTCTCTTTTAGATTTTTCTTTTCTCACTCCACTACAAGCTGCCATACCTTCTTGTTTAGAAAGAGCACAGAGACATCAGTAGACATCAATTTTGGCAATGATTGATGTTCATTTCTGATGCACAAACTTAGAATTATATTCTCCTCTGGACATGAATGGAAGTTTCTGTTTCTTCAACATATTCCAAAATTTGCGATGTTCAAGTGGTCTGAGTGTATTGTCACATCCAGGTTTGCAAGAAATGGTCCTTTGATCCATATGCTGAAGATAGATTTTGCCAATCCTTTGCAGGTGATGGAACAATTTTTTGGTTTAGTGAACACCTTTTTGCATAATCACCGAGATACGCGAAAGAGAAGATTAGGTGTTCGAACCTACAAGGTACCTTTCCCACTTTAATGTTAGCATGTAATCACAATCCTGTAAATTGGTGTTCTCATTGACACATAACATTATGTAAGAGTATCGCATATGGGTTCTGAATTGTATCCTATTGGTCAATCTATATCTGGAGTCAGTTTCTTTCTCATATAACAGTATAATATTGATAATCTCTCATTATCACAACTAGACAAGCTTTAGAATCTTCCACCCATTTCAAAAATAAATTTATGTATCCTTCATTCACTTGCCTGTGAGCTTCCCTCCTTTTTCAAGTGCTTTGGTAAACTCTGGCTGGTGTACAAATGCATTGTTAAATAGTACTGATATCAGAGTTTGAGTAATCTCTTCATGCTTACCTCTAAGTCTTGTAGGTGGATTAATCTCTACTGGTGATTACCCAGAATTCCATCCCCTGCATCTGTGAACAGCTTTATTCAATCCTTAATGATTGAATCGCTGTGCTTGTGTGGTGCCCCAGGGTTCCACTCTTCCCTCCTTTCTACCAACAAGACAATTTTTGAATGGATACACTGCATTTTGTGTTCCCCATCACAAAATATACAGTTTCTATCTTGTGCTGAATGCTTCTGAGCATGTTTGTTTTGCAAATAAGTATCCCCCATTATACTCGAAAACTGCATTGGGTGCCTATCCTCGGCCAAAGTCTTCCAAATGAGTTGCCGTATGCTAGCATTCATGTTTTCATCTCAGATGTGGAGGCTAGGTAGAAAGCAGACTAGTTAGTATTTACAACAAACAGATTTCTTTAATACAATACGGTAATCATGCTTCCATCAATTTTAGTACTCTTGATATGGACTGAGCTTGATGAATGTCTAGAACTTCTGTTTATATGATCCTAGACAGCATCGTTAGTGCAAAGGGTTTCTGATATTATTTTTCTGTTGATTGTTTATATACCTTACTTGAATGAGATGATATAACTGTGGTAGGTTTAATACCAATTTCGTTCTGAATAGGTCATCCCTTTCACTCCTAGTGCTGGTGTGCTTGAATGGGTTACTGGTACTCTTCCTCTAGGTGACTACCTTATAGGAAGGTCAGTATAAATAAATGAGCGTAGTCTCCTAGAAACTTGACTTCTGTTGTTACATGAAGCATTATATAGCTACTATTGCCAATCTAATTTCAGCATGAGAAATGGAGGTGCACATGGTCGGTATGGGAGAGGAGATTGGTCATATCTAAAATGCCGAGAGTACATGACTAATGTAAGTATCATATTTTTCTGGCAAGTTATTAACTTCTTGTCAGTAATGCATGCTCTAATCTATCAGGATGAGTTGGAATTGCATAATTGACAAATTTTGACAATTTGAATGAGTGTCAAGGGATGTAATTTAACTTTCTGAATCAGTAATACAGAAGGGGAGCAAAAGAGGCAAGATGTTAAAGTTAAAACGAGGAATATTTTCCCAGCTGCTTCTCTGTTTATATGTGTCAGATAAGTGAACTATTTTCCCTTTCTTTTAGTGAATAATGGTCAGACCTGTCTGTTATAGGAAAAGGACAAGCGCAAAGCATTCCAAGAAGTCTGCAAGAATTTCAGGTTACTGCCTCTGCCTGGAGATCTAAATGCCTACTTTAGTGAAGATCAAAGCAAATTACCTTGAACTCATACCTGACACTTGACACAGGCCGGTCATGCATCACTTTTTCCTGGAGAGATACTCTTTGCCAGCTGATTGGTTTGAGAGAAGGCTTGCTTACACAAGAAGCGTGGCTACTAGTTCAATGGTTTCTATACAATATCTTTTGTGATATTTCTAAAGGAAATATCTTTTTTTCTTTATAATCTTTTTGGACATTGTTGCTTAATACAAGGAGTACCTTAATCTTGATGCCATAAAGTGGATAACCCGGATGTGAAAGAAACTGAAAGGATTTAGTTGGAGAGTTCATCCCAAAAATTTAAGTTGATAGGTGGAGGGAAACTACCTAAATATGAGGCTCATTGAAGCCCCATAGACAAGCGATGTGAAATGCCTTTATAACCCCTCTATATGTGCAAACCAGATTGATAATTGCACATGGAATTGATGAATGGGGAGCGTCAGACGCAAAATAGTGGGGGAACCTGGCTCCGATACTATGTCAAAATGTTTATCCTAATAGCTTAAGTCATAAGGTGTCAGGACGCTACATGAACATAAGATCCATTGAATCCCGTAGACAAGCGATGTGGGGTTCTTTGGTAAATAGGAGCTTAATTTCCCATTTGTATTGATTTGACCTAGGCAGAAATAAATATTTAGAAATTTCAGATAGAATCATGAGCTGGTGATGGGTGAACACATTCACAGGAAGTTTAATAAGATGTTACTCAGTGATTATGACATTTATATTCCTGTCCTTTATCACCTCCTCTTGGGGAATTCTTTTAAATAATCGTTTTTTCCAGAAGATTCTAGACATTCTAATGAATTTATTTCTTCTTTAGGTTGGCTATATAGTTGGTCTAGGAGATCGACATTCCATGAACATTCTAATTGATCAGGCCACTGCAGAGGTTGTTCACATCGATCTTGGTGTTGCCTTTGAGCAAGGCTTGATGCTGAAGACCCCAGAGCGGGTTCGTTACTTATGGAAATTTCACTATCTTGTCTTCCTCTTGAAAGGATTTTGTTTTAAAAAGTATTTTGGGAATACTAAAGGGAAATGTTTGTTAAAAGGGTACCAAGGGAGTACTACTTCCCCTTGGAAGTATTTGCAGGGTAGAGAGCAATTATAATAACCAAAACTCCACTCAGCAGTCTTTTCAATTGAATTCTGCAGGTCCCTTTCAGGCTAACGAGGGATATCATTGATGGTATGGGAGTTACAGGAGTAGAGGGAGTGTTCAGAAGATGTTGTGAAGAGACTCTTTCTGTGATGAGGACAAATAAAGAAGCACTGCTGACAATTATTGAAGTAGGACTAGCTTTCTGCAGATTATCTTGAGAAATTGGTTGAAGTTTCAATTTTCCATATGAAGACTGAAAGAAAATGTCTTGCAGGTTTTCATTCATGATCCACTTTATAAATGGGCTTTGTCTCCATTGAAGGCTTTACAGCGTCAAAAGGTATTTTCAAGTGTTGAGCACATTTATCTAGAAATTTCCTATGCATGGAAGACATGGTTCCCTTTTTCCTATTATAAAATGGTTAATGCCAAATGTGGATGGTCAAATTTACCCTATGCGGACTTATTCTAGTATTCATAAAAGAATTTTGAGAGTTGCCAAATTTGTGCTGTCTGATGGCGATAGATTTTCTGTCGAGGGAAAATCCAGAAAGCTTAAGAGTGATGTTGCCATATTTGACATGGTCCTTTTTCTGTGTATGCCATGATGCAAACATGATGTTATTGAAGTTCCCAATGATTTGTCTATACTCAAGTCTTTTTTGCCTTTTAGTTGCTCCATGAGGTTGTAGAGATCGGCATGCTAAGTATTGATCTTGACTTGACAGGAAACATATGATGACCTGGAGACAAGCTTTGAAGATTCTCAAGATGAATATGAAGGGAATAAGGACGCTACGAGGGCACTGATGCGTGTCAAGCAAAAATTGGATGGCTATGAGGAGGGAGAAATGAGAAGCGTGCATGGTCAGGTAATCCCTCTTTTTCATTCCCAGTGGTCCACCATTCAATTGTGATCCTAACCATGGTTTCTCTGTCTCACTTTCAAATAATCACTGTCATCTGAATGAAGAAAGGCACATCTCTGCTAAGCATGCTCCTGTCATTGTTTATCGATTTTGCTTTTCTAGCTCAAATTCAAAGCTGGTTTTTTGGTGCATTTAAGTGATCCTAGAAATGACTTCGTTATAGCGACTCTAGTAGAAAACTAATTGTTAGGTGATAAGGCTTATGACAGAGCTTACAGTGCTTTTGCAAGTACAGTAATATTGATTTGTGATTCTCTTCTAGGTCCAACAACTCATACAGGATGCCATTGATCCCGACCGTCTATGTCAACTGTATCCTGGATGGGGAGCCTGGTTGTGACATATTCTCAACTTAAGCTTAGACTTCTGAAGGCACCCGCCACCCAGTCATCCTGTACAGGCGCGGCTGTGTATAGTATTCTTATTGGTTGAGTCATATGTTGGGTGAGGCAGGTGTTTGTTAGAACGAGAAAAGGATCCCACAATCATTTCATTTCAAACTTTTTTGTTCTTACATTGTAAATTTCTGTGCCCTTCCTAATTCAAGCTCCTTCAATTGGTACGGTCTGCTTGCTCTGATATAACCAGCCTGAGAGCCAACATCCGAATCCATTGTTCTCAATGTCACATAAGGTGGTGTTGGACCTGTTGGTGGTGGCTTCTTTTTGTGTTGCGCTGGCAATGCATATTTGTTGCCTTTTTCCATTTTCCTGTGGTCTATATTCAGCAGAATTACGTGGCAGAACAGAATCACGGACAGCTGTTTTGGGCACACGGAGAAACTCTTCCTCTACAAGCTTGTAGAATGAAAATCTTTTCTCTAACAAAAAAAAAAGTCAAATGATATGCGATCTGGTCGGTACCCGGTGCCCACCTCCCTGTTCGGTCAACCCCCTTTTCACCTATAAAACGGATGTTGGACATCATCGCTCCGTCCAAAACCAAAATTCCGATGGCCTAGTTAATGTCGTAGCCTTTCCAGCTTAATTGCTCGCGGATGCCGACGGACATATCGCGAAGAAGCATCACCATCACCATCACCATCATCTTGTGTAGACATGGCAAAGCCTGCGTATTGCTGTAATATGAAGTGGGTAATGTGAACGAAGTAAAAGCGCTCGTGTCTCGAATGATGAAATGACAAAAATTAGCTTTTTTCAAAGTCACGCAAAGTCCACAACCGACCGCACCCAACTCATTATTGAATACTTAAACTGCAAGTCCTCCCTGTATAAATTGCGTCTGCCTTGTGAACTCTTGAACGCTTCCACTCTGATTTCGAGTTTAGACCTTCCATATGATCCAACATTTACCTACCGGCTCTCAGATGCAAACATCGGCATTGCTAGCTCTCTGTCCAAGCTTCGGTAGCTATTGTTCGAGCAAGATCGCGGATATTGCTTCTAGAGTCACGGAAGCAATGGCCATGGATAGCTCGCTCAAGGGAGAACCTGCTGGAGAACAGCCAGAACGAGAAGAGCCAACCGCTGAGCAAGACGAAGAGGGTGAAGCACGCAATTTTGAGTTCACATTTGTCGATGGGGGTTCAGAGTTGCCTGCGATGGTAGCTGCTGATGAGATCTTCTGCAATGGTCGGATGAGGCCTCTGTGCCCCATCCTCCATGAAGCTGTGCTGTCCGATATTGCGATCCAAGACCGGGATGACGACGGCCTTAATTCCAGGAACTCGAGGAAAAGGCCTTCGCGCAGGCCACTTAAGAAGCTCATGAGCGAAGAACGAGACTTGTTTGCGTCCTGCTCTTCCTCCGAAGCGGATGAACTCGACCGCGTAGCTCCAGAAATGTATTGTGCGTGGACGCCAAAATCATCAGGAGCATCGCAGATACGCTCTAAAAGCAAGAGCAATTCTACTCACGATTCAAAAAGGTGGAAACTCAAAGCTATGCTCTCTGATTGAATATGAAGAGATGTGGACAGCGCATGGGAGGTGGATTGAAGGCGTCATGTTGAGAGAATTATTCAAATTAGATCATTCAGAGTGATGATGGATATGTATGACGTCGTCTTTTAATTTTTTCCATAGAACTTACTATTATGCATACAAATTCTATTTATTGAAGTTGGGTGGAACTAAATCGGGATCTTTTTGGTCTAAAAAAACTGCAATGGACATGAGAATTTATTGCGGACAATTTGTGCTCCAACCTTGAGATTGAGTATGTAATTAGTTTCGAGATTGATCATTTTTGCAATAAATTATTGAAATTTGTTGGCGTATATTTCAACATTCTACACTTACCGACTTTTATAGAAAACTATCAACCCATTCGAGTTAGGTATAATATCCTTATTTGAATTAGTTATCATTATCAAGTTTATGATATCAGCTCTTATTTGATTCCTTACCTTTTTTTTTAAATTATTAACTTCCTTAATGAATTACCAACTCTTAGTTATGTAACTTACCTGTCTAAATTTATCAACTCTTAGATGTAATTATCGACTTTTGTTTGAACTATTTACCAATATTTTCCCAACATAGTTATTAAGTAATCCCCTAACAACATCTATTAAGTCACCAACTCATATAAAATTATCAACATTTATTTCTTTATTTGGAAGTTACCAATATTTTCATTAAATTGTAAAACTTCTTTTGTGTAACTCACCAATATGTTAAACTTATTGACTTGTATACAAAATTAGCAACCTCAATTTGAGTTATTCATCATAATTTCACCAATTAACCAGTTAACTTTATTAACGACCGGTATTCGATTCACTTAGCACACATTGGTTTATTCTTATGAATATTACTAACTATTTCCGATCAACTACCTTTCTTATTTGAGCAAGTTACAAATTTTTTTAGATAAGTAAATCTTGTTCTAAATTACCGGTGTGAACTTGAGTCATTTCCCAACATTTCTCTGATTTACTCAAGAACCAATTTTAACAAAATATTCTCTACTTACCTACCGATTTTTATTTATTTGTTTGATTACCAACTTAACAACTTAGGTAGCTTACGGACATCACCAATTTACTACAAGATTACCAACTATTCTTGAATTATCAATTTTCCTTTTTCTTACAATTCAAGAAATGCCCAGTCCTTTACTTACTTTCACCAAAAAAAAAGAAAAAAGAAATGCCCACTCCACGACTGCGCAGCGTTCTCTCTCCTCCCACATACCAACCACCCACCGGCCACCCCCGGAACTCCGGCCGCCGCGCGGCGTCGTCCGACGGCGACGATGATCAAGAACACCCCTGAGAATCACGAAGCTTTTCTTCACGTCACTCGTCGTCGTGCTTGATTTCATGAACTCCCGTCGGTAAGAACCCGACGAAAGAGATAGCGATGCGGTGTTGCGCCCGAGGGAAATGGCAATGCTTCAGCCGTTGCTCTCGTGCGCCTCCTCACCTCTGCTCCGTCGTCCGACCCATCGGAAAAGTCTCGAATTTCAATCGCTTGAGCCTCCCCAACTCGAAATTAAGCAGCTTTGTTGTAGCAAGGCGTCAGCTTTAGTGCCACGTAGCTTTGCCTGTCCACCTTCCAGCACTTCCCCGCCTCTCCGTCGCCAGAACCCATCAGAAACATCAGATTTTGAGCTGTTGGTATCGAGCAGTGGACCTGTAGTTGATGTTCCCTTGTTCAGCGAGGCTTTTAATGATTTCTTGGATCGAGGGTTGTTCGAAGATGCTATAAGTTCTTATATTGAGGTGCTTGAGTACGGTTTACCTGTCGAGGAATTTCAGTTCTTTCCACGTTTAATCAAGGCTTTTGGGTGGATGTCTGATGTGGAGAGGGCTAAACAGATACATGGCCATGTGTTGAAGCTGGGAATTTTGGATGCTGTGGATGTTGCGAATTCGG
The DNA here is from genome assembly GCA_016097605.1 of Eucalyptus guilfoylei. Taxonomy (NCBI): domain Eukaryota; kingdom Viridiplantae; phylum Streptophyta; class Magnoliopsida; order Myrtales; family Myrtaceae; genus Eucalyptus; species Eucalyptus guilfoylei. The sequence goes on from CM027861.1 coordinate 40,727,118, forward strand.
TCTTAGGGATGTATTGGAAATGCGGGGCAGTTGATCATGCCGTCCGTGTGTTTGAGAAAATGCTTGATCGGGATTCGGTTACTTGGAACACTATGATTTCGGGGGCCTGCCAGTCTGGGGATTTCAGGGGTTCATTGGGGATGTTCAGCCAAATGGTAGGGGACTTTGGTGTGTACCCAAATAGAGTGGCTTGTCTTTCTGCTCTCTCAGCATGTGCTTCAGTTAGTAGCTTGATCCATGGGCGAGAAATCCACGGTTTTGTTGTGAAAAATATTTTTAAATTTGATCAGTCTTTGGTTTGTGGGTTTATCGATATGTACATGAAATGTGGGGACATCAGGAGTGCTGAAAATGTTTTCATGAGCATTGTGGGAAAAGAGTCTGTGACTAGAAATGCAGCGATATGGAATGCAATGGTGTTTGGCTATGTAACCAACGGTTTTCTATCAGAGGCTTCAGTGCTGCTGGCAGAAATATTGGGGTTGGGTTTAGAAGATGATTCTTCAATCATTGTTGCTGCTTTGGTCTTTTGTTCGCATTCCTTGGATTCTGTCCTCGGAGAAAAAATCCATGGACTTGTCTGCAAATTTGGAATGGAAAAAGAAATAAGGGTAGCTACTGCTCTAATTGATATGTATTTAAAATGCGGTAAGGCTGAAGCTGGTAAAAATATCTTCAGTAAGTGTCGAACTCGTAATATAGTGATGTGGGGAACCATAATCTCAAATTATGTCAAAAGTGATCTCCCCACTGAGGCATTGGATCTATGTCATGAATTTATATATGAATATGGATTTGCGGATTCAGTTGTAGTTTTAGCTGCATTGCGTGCATGTTCATCTTTGACTCTTATAGCAAAGGGGAGGGAGTTCCATGGATTAGCAATAAAGGCAGGACTTACTAGTGATGTTTTTGTTGGAGGTGCATTGGTTGATCTTTATGCAAAATGTGCAGATATTCAGTCTGCTCAAATTGTATTTCATGGATTACCGCTGAGGGATTTGGTACCATGGAATGCTTTAATATCTGGATATACACAAAATGACCTTCTGGATGAAGCCTTGAAGGCATTTCGTGATATGCAGTTTGAAAACATCAGACCAAACTCCGTTACCATAGCATCCATTCTTTCTGTTTGTGCCCAAATATCTGCATTTACTATGTGCAAGGAGGTCCATGGTTACACATTGCGGCAAGGGTTTGAATCAAATATTCTCGTGAGCAATTCATTAATATCCACATATGCAAAATGTGGGGACATGTGCAGTGCTCGCATTATATTTGACAACATTCAAGGAAAAAACCAAATATCGTGGAATTCTATTTTATTGGGATTAGGAATGCATGGCCACACAGATGAAATGTTTGTTCTATTTGAAATAATGAAGTCATCTGGTGTGATGCCGGACCATGCCACTTTCACAGCTCTTCTTTCTGCATGTAGCCACTCAGGGAGGGTTGATTGGGGATGGGGGTACTTCAAAAGTATGGCTGAAGACCACAAACTTGAGCCTCAACTTGAACAGTACACTTGCATGGTTGATCTTCTGGGCCGCACTGGTCATTTGGACCATGCGTATGACCTGATCATGTCCATGCCTTTTGCTCCAGATGATAGGATCTGGGGATCATTGCTTGGATCTTGCAAAACTCATGGTGATGATAGGCTAGCAGATATTGTGGCTGGTCATATTTTTGAAATTGATCCAGATAGTGTCGGTTATCGTGTCCTTCTTGCCAAATTACATGAGTTTAATGGGAAGCATAGTTTAGTTGCTAATATTAGATCGGATATACGGGACAAAGGACTGAAGAAGCAACCTGGTTGCAGTTGGATTGAAATTGATTGTAAGATTCATGCTTTCATTGCTGGGGACCATTCACATTGTCAGTCACAAGAAGTTTATGCCATTCTGGATAGCTTGACAAGAGAGATTTTAAGATTGACTAATACAAGCCGGTCAAATGCAGAAGCTACTGAGTTTGATGTGGCTGGGCCAGAGAAGCTTTTACCATGTGAAAACAATGGTTTGTTTATCCTAATGTGATGGAGGAAACTATAATATAAAAGTTTCCAGAGAAGCTAGGCCATGGCTCTGCAATCAATGAGTGACATGGCCGCAACTGAGTATGAGAGTTGGAGAATTGTGATGATACCAAGACAATCTACAGACTCCACCGTCTCTGTTTCTCCTGCAGCAGATACAAGAGGTTTCTCCTGCAGCAGATACAAGAGGCTGTCACTCAAATCTCCAACACAATATTTGGTTGGATTCTGATTTTAACTTCCAACTTTTACCTCGTACTAAACCACAGGATTAGCGTAACTCCTTTAGCATCATAATGATTCTATTTTCATCTTTGATACATAATCATGAGCCATCTATTGGGGTTTCTGGGAGGATTCAGTGATCTGGAATTGGGTGTTTCCTATTCTGTCTATGCGTAAGCTAATACGATTTCTTCTGTCATTCTTAATTTCGATACATCAGGGATGTGGAAAATCCACCAGTAACATTGGGCGACGAGAGCCACCTCTTTTGTGGGCAATTTTTCATATGAAGAATGATGGCATCCTTCAGAAACGGATTCTTGGTTCTGTCTTTGTTAAAGTGATTTAGAAGAAGAAGCTCTAGGTTGCTGACTTTTGACAAAATCAGGTCAAAAGGCATCAACAGAAATAAACCACCCCTGATCTCAGTGAATTTTCTTTAAGGTCCCAAGCTTTCACTGGAGAAATAAATTTGGAGAAGGTGATACAACAATTTTTCAAGACACTGTCTGGATTCTCTGAATGCATGCTTCTTTGATTTAGATGAACTGAATAGGGTTTTCCTCACTAGATGCTGATACATGCAGTTTCCTTGAAGAAACGAATCATGCTGTGTGGTAGGTAGTAGCTACCAATGCTGTCTCTGACATACTATTTCTCCTGGATAGAGGCAGAATAAATCAGAATCCAGTGACTATTTGTGAGCAAGCCTTCCTGATGTAAATGTACTGGTCTTTGTAAATGGAAATGATAGAGATTTTTGGTTGGAAGGTCGAGGAGTTTTCACTTGCTGTTTCCATGTGTTGCTTGTGGCACTCAAAGTAGAGGCATCTACTCTGCCCACTGATGTGGAAATGAGACTGTAGGTGCCGGTAAATGATTTTGGAAACTGATATCTATAATGAGCCCAAACTTCACCGTTTTTGTTAAGGAGTGCTCTATCTATGCAGATGAAATTGTTTCATCCTGACTTTTTTCAATTATGAGTAAAAGCACTTTCAGGCTTTTGTACGTCAGTTTCGGAATATTCAGTATTAGGGTTCTCCTGAGCATGGGACCAAAGCTACAGCGAGCTCTACAGATACATAGCACACATTTTTGATAGCTTCTCGTCTTGAGCTGTAGAACATATCTTGCTACATGTGCAGGTGACAGATCTTTCCTGAACGGTTCTGCAATCAGAAAGCTAATAGTTTTTGGGTTCAACCTTATTTACATAATTTCTGCTTCTCTATTAAGAAAAGGATCATTGTAATGAGGCCAAATGCAATTAATGCAAAACAATCCAATTGCTGTTATTTAACTCACATTTCCATGTTAATTTAGAAGATCTTAGTTGTTTGGTTATGAAGCTTTGATAAATTTTGCTTTTAAGGTGAATGGAACTTTACAATTTGTCCTTAAACTCTGAAATGGCTAAAACAGAACTGATAAGGCAGCTGAATCCTACCGTCCGGGCAACATGACTGGTGTAAACATGAGGTTGAGAAAAGGGATTCAATTCGGGAGGTCGAGATGGAGAGTCTCTTAGAAACAGAAGCCGACGGTATTGATCATTTGTTAACACCTTGGCTCATCCATATGTCATTCATTGCATGACAAGATTAGGTATCGGATTCGTTGATAATGATAAAAGTTGAGCCTCAAACAAAAATGTCTATATCACATAATGTTGCCTTCACGTTGCATTTAGACATAAGAAACATTTTTGTTTAGTATTAACGTGCCCACATCAAAGGAATTGCATTCGAGTTGGCCCGGTCGTGAAATGCAACGAAATTAACTCAAAATGTTGAATGAACTTGAATTTAGGAGTGGAGAGAGGCCCTAATCTCACGTAAATTCCCCAAGCTAAGCCCGTTATATTGAAATTCGGCCAGCCCATATTCCCATCTCCTATAGCTGAAACTCAATGCACATGAAGTTCTAAAACTTAGTAAGCAAAGATGCATAAATTCTCTAAAATTTTCGGCCACGCAAAGTTGCATATTTTCTCTGAGATTTTCGGCCACACATGGAAATAAGAGGGTATATTCTCTGAGGGTCATAATTTCACTTAATCCCAAAAAGGGGAAAGTGATATATTCTATCCTGCTTTTGAGAACTCAAGACGAGTGCCTATAAATAGGAGTGCATGGCCGGCCGTTCAACGGGGAAGAACACAATTCCCTCTCTTCATTAGTCTCTCTCGTGGTCTCTCCCGCGCGGAAGCTCCCTCGGCGTAGTCCCTTCTCTGGAGTTCTCTTGGCGGTTTTTCATTCCGAATGGCCTCCATCTTCGCCGGACGTCCTTCAAGTCAAGTATCCCCAGCACTACCGGTAGTACCCTCCCTCCATCGGCGTCCCATTGCGCTGTCCATGACCACCCTCCTCTGGTGGTCTCTCTCTTAGTACCGGCTCATTCATCTCAGCCCAGCCTTGGTTCGTGACTCTACACTTTGGTGATCCGGTGTTCCACCCTTGCGGCCAATCTCATCCAACGTCCTTCAAGAATCACCCATCTAAGTCCGGGCATCTCCGTCGTCAAGACGTTGCACTATCATCGGCAGTCCCTCTCTTTCAGCGCCCATAGTCCTAATTAAGGTAGGATTCAAAAATTAATCCAAGTAGTAGTAGGATTCTTTGCCTGAATTGAATTCGATGCTTTGACTTTAGTTTTTGTTTCATGTCATTTTTTTTCTGTACATAGTACCATGCCTTAGGTTTTAATTCAATTTCTCTATGTTTACCTTGCGTCATATGTTGCATATTCTACTGGGTAATCAGATCTTTGACCCAAAAGATTGGACCCTCAATCATATTTTCTATTCAAAGCATATAGTAGTGTGCATTTAATGTCAACAACGTTGATAATGTTAACATTGGTGATATTGCATGGTTCTTGACTAATATTGACGATCTTGCATTCCTGTAGAATAATCTTGAACAATTTTGAATAATCTTGAATAATCATGGTTAATATTGGCGACTCTTGATGAGCATTAATGAATCTTGGATGATTCTGCATTCATCTTGATGAGTCTTGGTCGATATGGACAATTCTCGATAATTCTTGGTGGTTCTTGATATCTTTGAATCGTATTACATGTCTTGCATTAATCTTGATAAGTCTTGATTACGATGGATGAATCTCGGCAATTCTCTATGATTCTTAAATCATGTCTGGTGTAATTGATACATTCTTCCTTGTTCTTAATAATGTTTTGCATAATAGGAAACATTGCATGATACTCTTGCTATAGGCATGATAGTGCATCATTAAATTATTAATCATGTAGTAATTTGATGCATGCCATGCTACTTGGAATAATTATGATAATGTTATAGTCTTTAGGGATTCAATCTATCAGTGTCTCATGCATATTGCATTTAAAATCCATGTATTTTTAACCTCATCGCATGTAGTTTAATAGCCATTATGTACGTTATTTAGCGTTTAGGGATTCAAATTCTGCATTTTATATTAAAATGAGAACGTCATATCATTTGGAGAGTTACGATCTTATCATGTCGCATTTAAGTTGCATTTAACCTCATATAGCTTAGGATAATTATGCATGTCATTTTTTTTGGTCAAAAGAAATTTTCATTCATTACTAAACTGATACATGAAAGGGAATCTCAAAAGTAATAATAACAAAACAAATCCATAGATCTCCAAAATTAACAAAAAAGCTAGAAATCAAGGCGTTTGATTAGAGAATGGTTGGGTAACTGGATCCAAGCAAAAGGATTAGCGGCCAATTACCAAATCACTCAGCACCATCAATGATAAGCACACACCGAAATCTCCATTTGTAATTACGGTTTAGTGTTGTGCGCCTAGATTCGACATCCCCAATACCATCATCATATAGAGATAACATAAACATGTTGAAAAATCTCAGATCTTACACCTGTGAGAGCGAGCCCTATAGTCAATGCAAAGTGCCAAAACTTTGAGTGAAAACACGTTGAACGAGCACAAATTAAACACCCAAGCGACTGTCAACACCATTGAAATTGGAGGCGGAGTACTTATTAAAACTCCAAAATCCCTACATATAAGATCCTACATATAAGATCCGGAGAGCAAAGCTCCTAGATCTAAAACTAGGTTAGGAGAATTAGGAAAGAAACAAAAGGAAATAAAAGGAAAAGGAACTGGGAAGGGAGGGAGAGATTTAGTCAAATCCCTACCCTCCAAAAGTGGAAGAGACGAAGAAAGGTTTAGAGAGGGAGAGGGAGAGAGAGAGCAAATGATTCACCCTTATCATGCATGCCATATTAATTAGGAGACTTTTGCACAATTTAGTTGCCACTTCTAGTTTGTGCATCATGGTCATTTCTTATGTTAATGGTTTAGAATAATATAATAGACAAAGATTGCATGCAAATCATTTTCACTAACGAGTAAAGGTACCAAAATAGCGATAAATTAATTTAGTATAATCAAATCTCTACATTCAGCCGTCAAACTTAAGTTTTTAACAAACCCCTAATTGATTAGCGGCAGCTACAAGATAAAAATGAATTGCATGATTGAATTGAGGACCCAAATTGTGGTAGGAATATTTTGAAAGAGTTCCGACTAAGCATGAGCATCGTGAGAGAGCCTTTGTTCCCGATCTAGCAATCTGTTAACTTTCCCTAAGTGGCTCACTTCGAAGGACGCCACGACACCACTACTCTGCCACTTTATACGTGCACAACACTAACTTTTTAGCTGCACAACACGAACTTAACAGTGGCCGATATTTCAACACTAGGATCGTTGCAGACAGATGCTGGTCCAAAAGGATGAGCTATCATTGATTACATGCCCATCTTTATTTCCCTAGTCAAAAGTCGAATCTCTCGGCTCTTTTAAGGGAATGCATCAAAGCAAGATTTGAACATGACCTCAGAAAGCTTGGCTGGACTTGTCCACCATTTGCCAGAACAAGAGAGATGAGTATTCTTCAACTCATAATCTAGATTAGGCAGTACAACAACCAAGTACATCAAAGAAAGGGAGACGACAAACTTTCTGTCACTCCCACATGTTTTGGTTTGGGAAAAGGGATGAGGACAGCGACTTGCTACCATAAGGCTCTTGATCATAATCAAACACGTAAATCTGGTCTATAAAACCACGATTAGCATCATAAATTATTTGCCGAAGGTCGCTTAGCCCTTATGGAAGCAGACCTCCGACCGGCAATACATGTTGGTAGGCATCCAAAAATAGTGTGACTGGGCGATGGTACAAACGACGCGAAAAATTCCGGATCCCGCTCGAGAGATTCTGAATATCTCTCTAGTATCTGGACAATCTCATCGAAATGGGGACGTTTGTTTGGATTGCTTGACCAGCATCGGCTGATGAGGTGTCTAAATGCCGGAGGACACTCTGGAGGCAGTGGTGGTCTAGCGTTCTGCGCGGAAGCAGAAAAACAGTATGATACTCAACAATTCCGTTCACTCCAACAAATTAATGAAATGCATCAGAAGATTTGCGATATCAAATAACTCATTAATACCTTCTGGGAAACTGCAAACGCGGCCTGCTCTGGAGTCATATCCTCAAATGGTGTCAATGCTGTCAAGAGCTCCCACATGACTATGCCAAAACTGTAAACATCAACTTTCTTGGTATGTTGCTTCTCTTTGATCATTTCAGGTGCCATCCAACGGTAAGTTCCTGTAAACCCTTTAGTATTGCCACACTGAGATTCTAAGCATGAGATACCGAAATCGGCTACCTTCACAGACATGTCGTCTCCGAGAAGCACATTCTCAGATTTGAGATCTCTATGGAGAATCCCTTGAGAATGAAGGTATTTCATTGCACGTGCAATCTCAAGAGCTAACTTCAGAACTATATTAAGAGGGACGGAATGTGGCTCCTGGTGGTGGAGGTATTTCCTCAACGATCCACCAGGCATATACTCAGTGATGATGCAGAACACGGGTGGTTTTTTACAAGCTGCAACAAACTGCATAAGTACCGAAGATTAAGTAAATGGCTGTACGGTTATTTTAGTCTATCTGCTAAATGATGGATAATTTTCAGAAGTATGCACACAAAAATTGCAACCATTCAGCTCGGGACTTGGGGCAACCAATTATAGAAGAAACCACTCCAAAAAAAATAGGCATAGACAGTCATTCTAACTTAAGACTCTCTCAAGAATTCTCTTCCTCACCCCATCCGGCATGCCATCTAGATGACATGTGTAGAGCATATTCCCATACTTGGCACCACACTGCATTATCATGGAAAGAGCAAAATCTGTAATACTGTAAGTCTGCATTTTGCCTAGATTAATCCTAAACTGAATTCAAAATCCATTTCGATTGGCATTCATCCATCATATGCGCATAGCAAGATTACAGAGGGGATCGTGAATGGGCAGCGTTCGACAAGATCAAGAAGCATTCGCCAATCTGAAAAACAAAGTAGTTCAGCGGAAAGAAAGAGAACACAGTTAAATAGACGCAATTTCACATATAGAAGCCACTGGTATTTCATAATTCTCCCAGACAATACCGCCCTTTAACCCAGTAGAATGCATCTTCAGATGCTTCACGATCTGAATTTTCTAACGGCAGTTGATTCAAACAGATTCTACCAACCGCAACAGCTAGTTACTTTTCCATTTTTTATTATTCACCCACTGTCCTATCGATGCTTCTCTAAGAGCAGGTTTTCCATTTAGGCAACAAAATGCAGAAGCGCAAACCCCTAAAGCACGCAGGAGATTATCCTAACAACTAAACCCCATATGCAAACCAAAAGGCGGTAACAAACACAGGTTGATCACCAAGGCCCTTACTGTTATGATATTCGGATGCCATAGCCGGAGCAGCAATGCGACCTCGGAAGTGAACTGTTTCTCGAGCAAAGAGGCCAAGTCCGCATCCTCCTCCGGTTGACTGATCATCTTGATCGCGACATCCCTCTGCTTGTAAATCCCTCTGTAAATCCTGCTATGCCTCCCTGAAGCAAACTTGCCCCCAATCAAGAGCTGAGACATGTCGGCACTCCACTCTTCTTCTCCCTCCCCTTTTATCTCTGCACCAGAAGAGACCAAGTACTTGGACCAAGACACTGCCCTTTTGTACTCCCCAAGCGAAAGCCTCCTGTCCGACTTCCCATTGTGCGCTATTTGCTTCAGCCACTGGAAATTCATGGGTAATTGCCAAATCTTGCAAAATCATCAAACCCAGAAAGAAGAAAGGGAAACGAAAAGATCCCTCCTTTTTTGGCCCACCCCCACTTCGGAACCCAACGAACGCTTACACCATCAAGAAAGCTGCTTCATCAAAGCTTCAAACCTCGTCGTACCCACCTACATTCTTCACTACAGTTGAACACCCATTAACGCTAACCTCAATTATCTGGAATTAATATAGCGCGCAGGCGCTAAATCATAGGAAAAAGGCCCGGCCTTGGGATCAGAAACCACCACGGAACTCCATTTACAAGAAAAGGGTCACGTGACTTTTTCACAACAAAAAAACGTGATCTGTTTTTCTCCCTTCGCCGCCCCACTCAGGTATCGGACGTAACTATCAAGAACACATAAAATAAAAAACAATGGAAATCAGGGAATGGCAGCCATTTCCCGAAACATGACTAAGGAAGGAAAGACACAGTCTTTCTTGATCTCACACAGATAACGCAACGACGTGGCAATTTCAGAGAGAGGAAGAAGAAGAAGAAGAAGAAGTTAGGTTTTTGAAGCTCAAGATGCAGATTGCAGAGGGAGAGAGAGAGAGAGAGAGAGAGAGAGAGAGAGGAAGAGAGAGAGTCGGCTGAGGTGGTGGAGTTGCGATTTTATGGTGTGTAGCGAAGGCCATATGCACAGAGCTGGCGGTTTTCTCTATCACCGCTCTGTTCAGTCCTATTTTTGAAAATATAATAATTTCCTAATTTATATATTATACATATTTCCTACTTCCCCGACAAAAATAAAACAATTTTCTTTTTATTTTCTCTCAAATTATTCTCTGCGATAATAGAGATTGGGATACGTTTGAAGGATGTCCCGTGGCAGGTAACGACTCTCGATTATCTTTCACTTTTTTGTTAAACGCTAATTTAAGGACACCTGTTGAGATAATTCAATCATGAAACCAACGATGAATTATAATTATATCAAATTTTGAAAAATAAAATAAATTAAAAAAAAGAAGATAGATACATAGATACATAGTGGAGTCCATATAACGAGACCGGGGCTAGTACGACAAACATGAGTAACGTGCGAAGATCCACCCCTGAGCAGACCAACCGGGTCTCGTGACGCCGACCAGTGCCAGTCCCCCCTCTCCCCATTTTACCCCTCCCTTCCTCCCTTTATTTTCCAAACTGCCATTCCCTTGTTACCTTCCTCCTAAATCCTGCTCGGATCCTGTGTATGCGAAAGCTTCGTCGATGGAGTAACTGTGCGACGATGAGATCGCCGCATTATAAAATAACTTTGCCGTACCTTCGAGAGATGTCCTGTTTTCTTCCATTTACATCGATCCTATCGACTACCAATTGGCAATTATCATGATATTATTAATTTAATTTTCCAATCGTACCATGATTGTTGATAAGATGTAAGTTGATTGTGAAAAATTAGCAGCATCAATATCATGATGATGACACTTTGAAAACTCACCTAAATATCCTCTCTTTTTTTTTTTTTTTTCCATTATTGATTGATCTTCCCATGGTTCGAGTTAGTGTGTGCTCTGAGTTGTGTCTTTTCATGTTTCCAAGTAGGATTTTTATAAGCGATCCCCATTTAAAGAGAAAAATGCGTGATCTATATACTAAAATTAAATAAATTTGTATTTTTATATCTGAAGCCCTTGAACAAACATCCAACTAACCATTGGGTCTATTCGTTTAGGAATTGCTTTCGTCAGATTGGATTAGATCTACTCTCCATCTATAATAAGAATCTTTTACAAAGCGGTAGCTCATTTTAGGAGATAATCTTAACCGACGATATATATATAGAATTGACCACTTTACTTCAAATAAAGCATATAAATCGTGCGATTCAAATCATCAGCCCTTGTGTCCTTCCAAAAGTCGAATTTTCTATCCTGATCAAAAGATATATACATTATGATTTTTAATTAATTAGCAATAGCAAAATATGTCTTGCTAGAATTTGAACAGTCAAAACCCCATCCTAGATAGTCGTCTGTGTACATATATATATACACGTGTATATGTAACAATAGCAAGGGTGAAGGGGCAATATGGTCATTTGGGGAGGGGGGGAATGAGATTGCAGTTAGCGAGCAGTTAAAAGGAGCCACGCGGGGACCACGCCCCACGAGGAGCGTGTCGGACGAGGCCGTATGGTCCTCTTCCGTATACGGTCGTTCTTCTCTTTTTTCAAATCTTTTTCTTTTTCTTTTCATTTTCATTTTCATTATCTTCGATCCTTTCATTTATTTATTTATTTATTGAGAGAGAGGGAGAGAGAGAGTTAAAATCGAGCGTGTGTACGGTGAGCTCGCGAAGGCCCACGTGAACTGCCGGTGGGTCCCCCCCTTGTGCGACGATGATCGCCCTGTGGCTGGAGATGTAGGGCCCAGATTGCCTGGGTGTATCCAGCCTATACGACTCTTTCACGAAAAAAGAAAAACCGATAACAATAATAATAATAGTAATAGTAATAATAAAAGAGAATATTCTCATGGTTGGTTTCCCTCCTTGAAACTGATTTTGGCAATTATTGGTAATGCTTTTCTTGAAAGTGATAATTGGGGTTGGTGGGTGGGTGGAACTCGGTAGCAACCGAATATCCTATTTTCATATATTTATAATTGAGATAGGATATTTGGATAAGGAGAAGGTGATTCGAAGCAAGCACCATCGGAAAAAGTTAGCTTTAGTTATCTAATCTAATCTTTCAGTTTAAGTTGTTTTATCTTATTTGTTTTTGAAATAATTCGAACTTCATATACTTTAGATATTATCGAAAATTCAAAATCAGCAATAATGTCAAAGGCGAGTATTGCAACACACTTTGGTAATTGCTATTTCTTAATATTCCAAAACGTCTCATCCCCATAAATAAACCTGTTCATAAACTTAATGGGTTATAAATAAGTTAGCTATATTGAGTAAATGTGACATAAATGGATTTTAAATATTATATGAATGTTAAATGAGTCATAAATAAGTTTATAATTTACTTAAACCAAACTCATTTCTATGATTTTTTCTTCAGTCTCTCTCTCGCCTTCGCTGGATCTCGCGTTTACCACTCCACATTCTTACCTTAATTCGGTTATACGTTTAGATTGGGTTAAATATAGAAGTGGTTTTACAATATATGATGATCAGGTATATGACACTAAATTTGTATTGCATGAAAAATTGGTCAAAACGAATTGAATGGTCTAATTTAAGTTGGACTATTTATGACTCGACCAAGATGATTGACAAATCTACCCATAGACGTGGAGCACATGGCACAACCTTAAAATAGCTAAGGTAATTTACACAAATAAGATTCAAATTACAAATAATGAAAACGTAAACTCGAAACTAAAAAGATAAGTCATCCTTGAGATTTATGTAAAATTTATCATATATTCATATATAATATATATGCGCGTGTATGGCTATAATTCCAAAGTCTGTTTGAAAAGGGTACGGCATGGAACCTTGGATGTAAGGGAATAAAGATGGTACGTGGTGATGGATCTACGTCAAGGACCTTTACTTGAATTTATTATTGGCGCCGGTATATACAAGAAAAAGCTAAGAACGACGGATGAGAATACTTAAAGGAAATGCCACGAGTATCTCAATTTCTATCTTTGGTCGAAAGTGTTGTTGTTCCCGATGCAACATGGGAGTCACGTTCAAAAAGTATTTTCCTTAGGTCCGTCAGCGGTACTTGTAGCCTGCCGACGCATTATTATATAACATACAAAAAAATAAGCGTGATTTTAGATTTATGGTAAGATCCGCGATTCCCTAATTTGATTTGGGAAGTGATCTCAATTTTCATCTTGATTTCAATTTTTGAGCTTTTGTTCTTTTCTTTTCATTGGGCTTTCCGATCCAGTGTTTTCGTTTCGAACCCGAATTGATAACAACGCCGAAGAGTTGCTAACGGTCGATAATTCCAATATCGACAATGGTTCCAACCGTTTTGATATCCAAAATGCCTCAAAGCGCATCTCAGAATTGCTGGCCGGCCGAAAAGATTTTTGCAGATAATCAGGAGAGAATGACTTTCATAACACTAGGTGCACGATGGTTAATGTCTATTCTTAAACTTGTGATTTTTTTTTTTTCACATGATCGACGATGTCGATTCAATATGCTCTGCCACAGCCTCGAGATTTAGGCATCGTTTTGCCAATGTCGTATAGCTCGGAAATTGAAATCACCTTGTGAGTAGTTCGCGGTAATCGCTTCCAAAAAGGAGTAGAAAGACGAGCAACTAAGAAAAGGCCCTGGTTGCTGAACAAAGCAGTCCGGGGGCCCGTTTCCAATGCATATAGAGAACCAACACAACGTTGTTTCCGTTACTGTGCTTCTGATCTTGCGAAAACAGAACATCTATGGCATTCGACATTTCTCTCCTAATCATGAACGACGAGGACAAACTCTCAATTCGGTGGCGATTGTACGTGTCATAGGACCTCAATACAAGAGTCACCAAGACAAAAGTTGGTCCATCAACCACGCCAATGGTGCAGATAGAAAGAAGCTACATATGTATGTATCGCCCGTAAATTTCACGATATTCACAAATCAAATCCTGATTAGAAGTGTAATTTAAACTAAAGCTACCTACCTCGTCATGACTATGATGATAGCTGGTAACGTAATGTAACACAAGCTGAGAAAGACCTTGTGTCGTGCCCTCTACGTTAGCAGCAATCTACCCCCTCTCGTGGGCTCAGCCTACCTTTTGCACTTTCGAATACATGAAGCTCCAGTTCCTGCGGTTTCCTCAGCGTTCTCTTATCTCATTGAGATAGTGGCTCTACCTCTTGCGTCGTCAAATAAACTCCACCACCATAGGAACTTTTTTATCTTATATAATAAGAATTCCGAACCTACAAGAAAATTTAAGTGCAATGATAACCCCTGCGTTTGCGTTCATCTTATTATATAGCCACAATACTGGGAATGAATCTTGCGTGCTGTACAACTTAAGCAACAAAGTAAGAGGAGAGGAATTAGGACTCCCTCACATTCTACACTCTACTAGCTGAACAGATTCATTGTCAAGCAAGATCACGAGTACACATGTCGTAACCAGAGATAAGGGAACTTAAGGCAAAGGATACAAAAGCCAGGAAGGCCATTGATATTGAAGCACTCGCCATTTCCGTAAACTGATCCTTGCCCCAGTTTGTTTCCCAGTCAACAACTCGGGTTGCTGCTGCGGATGATGCTGCCATCAAGAGATACGCCAGAATCTGCAATTGAATCAGAAGAACCGTCCCACTCAGTATGCATGCCCATCATCTAAAATGGGAAGGTCTAAACACGTGTATCATCATAAAGAAGAGGTTCAAACAAGAGCCTGAGCAAGCCTAAGGTCGATCTAAGCATGAGACAGCAAATATAAGGAGTCAACACAGACTTCCCGACAGCCACTGCTAAATTAACAATACCATTCTGCATACAGCAATTAATCTTTCCTCCTATGCCCAAAAGAGGACCCAAAAAGATGGATGAATAAAGAATCAAATGATGAATACAACTCCTTGAGAGCATTAGAAGACAAAACTCCATACTATGAGTTCTGACATAGAGTGTCTGAGTGTAATGAATACTCTGTGATTCTACACTCGTGTACATCGCGATTTCAAAAGCAGAGGAACAAAGAATAGTTCCACTGCACACTAAATGTCAGAACTGAAAGGGAACATATACTTGCACGACTTGCCTGATCCATGAAGAAATCGAAATGACAACGGAGGTGGTGGCGGTCAACGTGCTTCCTGGGGATCAAATGGTAAGCCAGTTGAAACCCTGAATATGCAAATCCAATGACATTCACGGATAGACAGAACCTGCCATCGAACCAGCTTTCTCATTAGGATAAAGAGAAGAAGCAGAAACCTGTGAAACCAAGAGCCAGAGAAGCAACAAATGATCTAAAGCAAGAGACAACAATGATTCTTTCTCTGCTAGCAGCCAGCTTCTATAAGCAGCAAGACGATAACATTGAACCTACAACCTCCAGAATAACCCACAAAGAAAAGGGGAGCATTTTAGCGTGAAGCATCACTGAATCTGATTCTGCAAATTCAAAACTGTTCCAGACGGAGGCAAAGCCAATAGATTTTTTTCCTCCTTTCCTTCCTACAGAGAAGTGTATCATTGCGAATTCCTCTATACGATTGAACAATCAATTATTGCGGAGAACAAGCTTCTTGGTAAGCTCGGGATGATAAATAAAGCATGCATTTTTTGTGATAATGGACGCGATGATAGTTCTCAATCAGAAGCTAAATTTAGGAAGAAAATACAGAGTAAAGGCACGCACCTGTACTCCTTGTAGCGATCAAACGAATCGCCACTCCATCCCTGGGTCTTGTCAGCAGCCATGACCGAGAACGAAATCAGGCACAGTATCATCTCGCTAATCCTAAACCCTAGCCCCGCCCTCTTCACCATCGCCTTCCCCTTCGCCCTCCTCACTATCACCGTCTCCGCCGTCGACCGCCCCTCCTCCCTCCTCCCTCTCCTGCCGGCATTCCCCGCCGGCGCAGCATGCGCGCTTTCCTCCCTCGACGGCCTGTTCACCTTCCCCCACCCCGGCGGCGGCGGCGGTGGCAACGGGGGCGTCGGCGGCTTGTGATTCGCGCCCTCGAGCGGCTTCTGGGCGTCGGAAAGGGGCGACACGAGCGGGGAGCACTGGGTGTACTTGTCGACGGCGACGATGGCCCTGGAGTCGTCGGGAGGAGGAAGCCTGTCGAGGGTGGCGGTCGGGGAGGAGAAGGGCGGCGACTCGGGGGTCGCCGAACTCGGATCTGAGGGGGAGTGGAAGAGACGGGGGAGTCGGGGACGGTGGAGGTCTCGGAGTCCCGCGACGACGACTTCTTCATGGCGCTTCCGCGGTGCTGTGGCCGGTCCATGCTGCCGCGGTGGTTCGGGTGGTGGTTTTGAGCGTCGTCGGTGGCGGCGGCGGCGGTGGCGGTGGTCGATTTCATGGCGTCTTCTGGTTCGGCGGGTTCTTAAAGAGGGAGGGAGGGAAGAAGAAAAAAAAGGTGGAAGCTTTTGAGTTCGAGTGGAGAGAGAAAAAGCAGAAAAGAGAGAACTTTCAGTTTCCACTCTCTCTCTTGAAAGCGAAAAGGAGAGAGAGAGACAAAAACACAGAATACGCACGCGCAAAGTGGGGTCCACTCGCTGCCACGTAAGCTCCACTCGCGAGTGCCACGTATACAATGTGCGACAACGACTAAAGGTCCGTGCATGGTCAATACCTATGCGAATGACATTGAACATGTGGATTGGCTATAAATATTAAGAATTGAAAACTTGAGAATAACGAACCTCCTCAATATATCTATACATATGAAAACTTAGGTCGTAGTAATTTATCAATCTAATTCTGACCCTTTGAGCAGCACCCCCAATCAACCATTATCATCAACGGCGATGATTGAATATTGGCGAAGATTTCTAAGTATCATGATACAATGGTACACCAAACCTCATTCGACGAGCCAAAGTTTTCTTTTGTTTTTACAGTATGTATGGTACCATAATTTGGAGCACCTTTAAAGTGACGCGCTTTCTAGTATCAAAGCGTACCTAACCCCACCAAAAGAAGTGAAGAGCGCTTTAAAGCTACTTGATGGTGATGGTGAAAAAAATGCGACACTTAATTTAAATTTTGAATTACCTTTCTAATATTTCGTTGTTAAGCAAATCTACATACACGACCGAATTATAATTGGTAACAAAAATGGTATATTACATTCTCCTTCGCTATACAAATAAAAAAGGAGGGTAGTGAATTAAAAGCTGATAGCTAATGGCACGTGCAATTGAAATTGGCCTTATTGACTTAGGTTAAAAAACATGAATAATTACCTTTACTTGAAATTTTAATGAGAGGCTCTTTAATTTGTGCCATCATTTCTCACCTTTTGATTTACTACCACCTTTTCTTATTTTCTTTTTCCTGGACTAGTAGGTTTGGTCTGGTTTTCAAGATTGTCCATTTGGTTCTTGATTCCTAAAAATGAAAGTGGTATCTAGATGATTCGATTCCTGATTCGATGGGGAACCGGACCAACGAAATATGCTTTTCTTATTTTTTTATTTTTTAAAAAGTGTGAAGTAAACACTATCTTGATCCGGTCCTAAGTAATAAAAAAAAAAGTAATGGAAAAAAATAAGTGATCGGTTTCATTAGATCGGACCGAATTATTGGTGTGGTCCAATTCCCTATCGTAGGACCAACTGATCTGGTCCCAACTTCAATTTTTAGGAATCGGGAATCAATCATCCCTACTCCCTATCAACTATTATAATCAACAGCGATAATTATCATGCGATGATGGTCGAATTTTCGAGAAGATTTCTAGGTGCCATGATGTAATGGTAGACCCTCATTGTTTTCTTGGTCAAAATAGACCCTCTCTCATTTGACAAGCCGAAGTATATACTTGTTCATACAGTATTTATGGTACCATAATTGGGAGTACCTTTAAAGTCAAGCACTTTTTATATCAAAGCGCACCTAACCCCACTACACGTAAAGAAGGGAAGAAAGCTCTAAAGCTCTCTAGATGGCGATGGTAAAATGTGGCACTTAATTTAAATTTTGAATTACCTTTTTAAAATTTCGTTAGTAAGTAAATGTCAATACTAATATACACGAGCAAATTATAATTGGTACAAAAATGGTATATTACGTTCCCTTCCGCTATAAAAATAAAAAAGGAGGGTAGCGAATCAAAAGCCGACAAGTAATGGCACGTGCACTTGAAATTGGCCTCGTCGACCTAGGTTAAAAACATTAATAATTACTTTACTGGAAATTTTAATAAGAGTCTGGTAAATTTGTGCCATCATTTCTCAGCTTCTTATTTTTCATTTTTCCCTTTCTGATGGAGTAGTTTTTTTTTTTTTTTTTTTTTGTGATTTTTATCCAATTATAATTCGATTATAGGGTCTTATTGACAACTGCCCTTAAGAGACTATTTAGTTTAACTAGAATTTAAAAATAACACTTTTTGAGGTGTTTCGAAAACTGAAGAATTACATCATTAAGGAAGCTCCTACTTACTTGAAACAGAAAATTAGGGCTAACGAGTGGCGGGCACTTAGAGCACTCTTTAATCTTTTCCTTTCAGACCGACCCCCAAAAAAATACAAAAAAATCTTTTCCTTTCGGAAGAAGTCTAACACAAATTGGCCTTGGTTGGATCCAAAGTCCAAGCTAGCTGGCCACGGACACTTCAGCGCGTCCAAAAGTGATGCTTTATTAGGTTCTTTGTGCTTTAAGGAGTGCCTTATGCTTTTGTGGGGGAAAAAAGGCAAAAATACCTCACAAGCTTTTTTCATTTTTATCTTCTTAAAATCAGATGCCTCTTTTCCTTTCCCCCCCTTTTCTGCTGGTCTTCCCTTTTCTAGGTGCAATCAAAAGATGGATCGATGAGGAAGATATCGTGGACGGAAAAGAGATCAAATAATTCACCTCGAAGCGATGCCGGCGAGACACCTGGTTTCAACAAACATTCTCCACAGGCAAAAAGGAAACAGACAAGACAATAGAAGAATGCAATTGAAACGAATCAAGGAAAGCATCCTCACTCCCTATCATATGGTTTCTTGCCTTTTAACGCCTTGAATAACAATAAGAAAACCCCCCAATGCCCCATGTTATATCTTCAAGCAAAGTGAAAGATCATGTGCATGAGCTGCCAACATCGATTTCTTAGCACAACAGCAGCTCAAGAACTAAACGACCCAACGAAAAGTATTCCCCCAGACACCAATTACTTACCATCATGAGCACTCCATCCTACTATTAGCAATTATCTGCCAGCAATACATGGCACAGCGGCACTTGCATGAATTTTAGTTCAGAAGAATGAGAACGTATCCACCAAATTAACATAACCCCAGCAAAACTGACAATGTTCTCCAAAACCGTAAGAAAAAAACCCAAGAGTTTAGACTATCAAACGACATCAGACATGATATCAAAGCAATGAACGGAAAACCCAGGAAGGAGTCGAAGCAGAATGTCTCACTACCATGTATATCACAGGCCATATCTCATTACATGCCAATTTGATCACTGGTCATCCTCCTTTAGCTTGAGAAAATCCATGAAGAGGACACCGATGAGTAAATTGTAACAAAGTAAACTGATATGGCACTCAACAACTCATTGGATTAGAGTAGATTCAGTCCTTATTTTGGCCAGGGAAAAAACTATACATATAAGATGTAAACGCTACAAGAAAAGGCTGAATACAAAGAAAGCATCAAGAAATACTATCAAAACTTTCCTCTCAAGATGAGATAAGTACCTAACGGCTAGTGATCCTCCACCCGGATCAAACATACTATGGACAAAGACCTCTATGCTCCGCCTTTTCAGTAGATATTTTCAGTAGATACCTCTTTTCTCTACCACATCAAAAAGGGTAACGAGAAATGCTCAATAGCTACGAGCTCATTCAGGTAATTTCAGGCGGTTGAATAAGACAAGGAAACTCCGCTCAGGTACCACATAAAGGAATCCAAGATCAGCTCCCTTCAAGTATGGACCCATGCCCTATAATTTGAAATCAGAACAAGAAAACATATACCTGACATAAATGACCTGTTATACACAATTTGTGCCAACAGACAATCTTGGGAATGGTGTTACCTTGCCATTTAATTGAAGAAGCTCACCATCAACCCATTTTGGGTTGCGAAATCCAAACTCTGCTATCCTTCCTTGACCTTTGTAACTTGCAACCTAAAAGAAAAGCATTCCATGGTTTAATATATCTACCCATCACGGGCATAATGCAAAGAAGCATCAAATGGTCTTCGCAATCCGGTGTGGAGGGGAACCATGCACAAAATCTGGCAATTTTCTGGGCACCTATACTGACCAGAAATGATATCAAAGCAAGAAAAATGAAATATCTTCATGTTGTTTGTTGAGATGCTAAAATTGTCATTTCAAGTACACTAGACAAAGGTGTGGACGGAAACTGTATGCTCAGAATTTAGCAGCAGCTAGAAACAAAGAATTGTATTACTGTACCATCCAGTGAAATTACAGAGAAGAAACCCAAGACAAATTACACAGTACCCCTTGAAAAAGAAGCAATCTAAAACATCAGGATGCACATCCTCAACCACAGAGAGAGAGAGAGAGAGAGAGAGAGAGAGAGAGAGATTACCACGCCTAATTCATCTGGGAACATCCCTCGATTAGAAGTTCGTCCCCGTTTCCCAATTTTAGCACGGAATGTAACCTATACAATCATACTTTTGGTTAGCTCAAAGTTAGATGCATCCTCGCATAATATATAGATACAAACAAGTAAATACATAATCCTTTGTGATCATCCCAAAGACATGAATATAAAAGACCTGGCCAGCAGGAACATTGAGATCCCCAGTCAACTTCACTGCTTCAACATATTCAAAGAATTCCACCTCCGATGAACTATTATCGGAGCCATTCCATTGTCCTAACTTGCGTCTCAGTTGAACCACTTCAGTACCATAAGGGCCAAATGCACCAACATATAAGCCTAGATTTTATCAAGCAAATGTCCTTTAATGCCAGGTTTCTCATAGTAAAAAGAAGAAGATGACAAGAGAGAAAGGGAAAATCGATAATCTAAAGCGTACCATCAAAGGGATCTAAATCGCCTTTGGAAGTGGTGATTCGACTGAAATTCGTAAATTCAGATAGTTTATTCCTTTTCTCTGCCTGAGTAACTGCGAGTTTGACGATTTCCCGAACATCTCTTGAAACCTACAACAAGAGAAAGTTCATAGTGATGGAATGTTTGAAACATGAGTACAGATAATGGAAACAAAATCAATTTTTTCATGCACCTATATTTGAAAAGTATAAGACGCATGCATGGCTCTAATACCATAGTATTCTGTTTTATGAAAGCCAATCATATTCAGAAACTGAATTCAAGTATTTTCATTCTCTGTGACCAGAGCGCAAAAAGACACTGAACAGAAGTAAATATACTGCTGTTGATCAAATTTCTTTGGCAACATTTGTGTTTATTCAGCTAAATACAACTTTTCTGCTAACTAAGAGGTTTCTTTAGAATATTATCTGGGACAAAACTTACTGAAGAGTACGGGAAATTTCAAATGTTCTGATGTATACTCTTTTCATCCTAAATTCTAAGATCAAAGCTCTAATCCTTAATCTCACCTTTGGTGAAACTTTGTCTGCAGCCCAGAATGCCTTTGCAACATCAGGGGGCATCAATTCAGATACACCTTGAGCTGCTATTGCTGCAACTTTCAATTTGGAGACTTTGTTATTTCCACCATCATGCCCAAGGCCTTTACTAGGAACATGTAGCATGAAAGAATCTCTTTCTATATCCTTTAATTCTGCTGGAAGACGTGTAAACTCATCCTTTGAAGGTGCATCCTCATTATGCACTACCCCACCAATAAAAAACTTCATATCCAGATCCTTTTCATCCTCTTTGACACTGCTATCTTCACCTAAACTGATTTCATCAGACTGGAAATTTTCCACATCACCATCTTCATCTTCTGAATTCTCCAAAGGAACTGCTTCCTCATCATCGTCCTGCATTAACTGCTTGACGGAATCGCTGTCCTCAATCACTTCCTCAGCTACATCAACATTCATGACTTTCACTTTCAGTCCAGGAATTCTATCTTTCAAAAAGTTTATTACACTTTTTATCCCTTCCTCAGTCGCTCCTTCAATATTCAGGCCCTTATCATCATTCGTCTCAGTCTTCAACTCATTTTCTTGTACATCTGCAACTGATGTTTCATCAAGTTTAGAAGATTGGCTTTTTGAGGATTTTGATGAGGAGCTTGTGGAGGTCACCGAGTTCCCTTTGGTTCGATGCAAATACACTACCTAACAACATTGTGACATCAGAAGCATTTCGCAAAAACTTCAACAGAACTAGGGGAATCACAAAGTAGCAGTTTTCACTTACTTTACAAGTGCAACTAGAATGATTTTGGGGTAGAAAATACTAGAAAATATTTGAGGATGATAGAAACAAGTAACTCAGTCTGCAACTCTAAGATATCACCAATGGTCCATATGTAAGGAAAGAAAAATACGAGGACTCAAGAACAATGTCCATGTTCACTCGAATGTACCGATTTGTACTACCAGAAACAAGGTGGGCTTATATAGAAGATTTGCATCTCAGAGAAACTGAACTTCAATTATGTATCAGTACAAAAGAACTACCAAAAGTCATGCAAGGTTGCCATCATGTCAAAGTAATCGAAAAGCGTAATCACACATGTACGGCCAGTTATAGAGGCTCAAGGCACATATATTTGAAGCTTAAGTACCAAGATAAATCAGCAGCACATTACCTGCATTTGATATGTATCATCAGTATCTTTGACAACAAAAATTTCAAATATTGGAGTTCCAGGAGATGCAGTGACCAACTGCCTGCAACAAAAATATTAATCACCACCCAGTCCAGAAAAATGCTGCATAAACTATAGTCAGAAGAAATTAACCTCGAACTGTAACTTCTTCCAACAAATCTGCCCACACTGGGAGTTATGCGTATAAGTCGGCCAAAGGGATCATTAGAGTCTTTTGAGCAACCAACCCACCAGCCCACCTGCCAAAAACAGGCGGTGAAATTGTTAGTGGAATTCAAAATAGTTCAGCATAGCTGCAACCTTCGCAGTTCTTCATTCTACCTGTTTAAGGAAATAGGTGTGGCAATACGAACAGACAATTAACTAATTAACTCCACTACATTCTTCAGAGGATAGGAAATGTCACTGTAATTCTACTGCTGACAGCATGAAACGCGTATTACTAACTCAATGACCAATAATGCATCAAATATAAATTAATTCAGGATAAACAACAATGACATGATGGCCCACAACAAACATTGGCCCCTGGCAAAATGTCGATATCATGGAAAGGGATCAAAACAATGGAATAGCAAATTCTTTCATACTACAAATCCTACTGTTTCAGCAGAACGGCCTTCCGTTTACAAAGGCCCTCCTCCATATAGTATTTAATGACAGACTAGAAGAACTTGAACCAAAATCAAATTGAGACATGATACCCTATGACATGAACACAAAGAAGTACATGAAAATAAGACAATCGTAAACGCAACCAAACAGGAATAAGACAACCAAAACTGAGTTATGTTGGGCCTCAGACAGAAGTATTCAAAAGAAGTAAAGATCATAAAAGAATTTTAAAGGGTACTCAACAACCAAAAAGATAAAATTGTCATATGAATCAAATAAACATGGAAAACGGGAAGATAAAGATGAACAAAGTAATGTCATAAAGATGATGAAAGTTACCAGTCCGCTTCCCGTATGTTTACATAACCTTGAAGCCTCATGATAACGCTCTTCCTCTATTGCATTCTGCATGTAAACAGGAGATTAACTAAAAGGCGAACTGGTTAATGAACAAGCAAATGCTTCTAGCAAACATAGAAGTGGCCGAACCTTCAACTGAGCCATGATGTCGGCGACAGCATCCTTCGATGTAGCTTCAGCAATAGCCATCTTTAGTTTTGCAGCCTCATGGAAGTCTTCCTTCTCGATCGCTTCTTCCAGTTGGAACTGTAAACCATGATATTAGCACCACGAAGAGGAAGAAGATCCAAGAGATTTCGATATTACATCATTTTGAGCTTTTTGCAGGGGAGAATGGAGTGACTGAATAAATGCCAGATCCATAAAATAAAAATTTAACTAACAGTCTTCCTAAAGACTATACAGTAATGATGTTTTGATAAAAGAGAGCAGGAACATCACCTACATCAATCTAGAAAGAAAGGCACTTCTGGTTTATCACATCACGTTGCACACAGAGCACATTACGCCAGGTAAAAGCTAAAAGCAAGGGCACTTAGTAAGCCACTCAGAAGCAACAATCCAATTCAAAATCTTACAAGACAAGCCACAAGAAGTAGACTGGGAGAACAACCAAATCCCCAAGAAATCATCAACAAAAGAAACCCAATTCAGAATCATTCGAGTCCAGGGGGGAACATACCTTGAGAACGGAGGCGAAGCTGTCGGCCTGCTCAATCTCGGAGAAATGGCGGCTCCACCGGTTCCAGTCCCAATCGGAGCAAGAGCTGCTGGAGGCACCGTCGACGCCGCCGCCGCCGCCGCAGCGGCAGAGCCGAGCCGGGCTCCTGCGGGGCCGGGCGGAGGAGACGCCGGCGTTCCTGCCGAGGGCGGCCCGGCCGCCGCAGCCGAGGAGGAGGAGGCCGGGAGGAGGGGCGGCGGCGGGTTTCTTGGCGGCCGGCGAGTCGAGGAGGCAGAAGGGGGTGGGGCGGGAGGGCCGGATGGAAGTGCCCGCGACCCACGACGCATTGGTCACCGCCATCTCCGTCCCTGCGAGCGCGATTCGATCGATCTTCGGGGAGGTTCGTGTAGCGAAGGGGTCCTTTGGTCGTGTATGGACAGCATCGCCAGATAAAAATCGGAATATCCGAACGGGTCCCTCACTTGCACTACTCTTGATGGTGTTTTTTATTTTTTTTTTTTGTTTTTGTTCTTGTCTTGTCGTTGGTGAATTTGATCCACGGCCGCAAAATTTCCGTCTTTTCCTATAAACTGTGCCGAATTAACGTAATTTTCAATAAAAGTTCTCATTTCTCCAGCGTCATCGTACACTTATAAAAAAACGTTTTAATTTTATTTGCCGTGATATTCATTAATAGCTCAGAATATTACGGGGATTTAAATTTTTGGACTGTTGGAGATTGGATAATTTCGTTGGTTCGTACAGTTATTTTGGTTTCTCTAATGACTACTATTTTAAATATATCTTGCTATAGGATTATCTAGATGACAAAGTCAAACTAGATTATCGAGCAAAACTTGATAGGTAATAGTCGTAGTGTTATAGTCATGTAAAGACGTTTTGTTATTAAAGTCGTTCTGCGCCGATAGCGTCCTATGTTGCGAGTCGGATTATTTTCATTTTGTATTCATGACAGCACAAATTGAAAATGAAGTTCACTTACTATTTCGATGATGTAACCTTCGTAGTGAGTTTTTCGCGATTATCTTCTAGAAAGGCCGACTTTTTCGGAAGTGTTTTCGAGGGTCTTGAGATGTGAAACTTCAATTCACTATTTGACTGAACTTGAATGAGCCAAGAAAATTCTTACAAAGACTCAGAAAAAGCAACGGTGATGTAATTATGAAATTGATCGGACATGAGCGGGTTTGGATTGGATAAGATGGGTGGGTAGATCAAAAAAAAAAAAAAAACTGTTCGGAGGAGGAACAAATCGGGTATGATTTTGGGCCGGGCTATCCATGGCCCGCCTAGCCCCATCCGTTAATAAAGTTTCATTCTGCAACTATACAACACCATGGATATTTTTATAATAATGTTTTAGGAAAAAATTCACATCTTACGTGTAATCCGTCGTTAATTTAAACGTGAATAAAAAAATATAATTGAATATCCATCTTATTATCCCTGTTTTTTCCCCATTTTGTAGCGTTCGGATTATTTGAATGTAAAAAAGTTTATTCCTAAGATTATACACTGTACCTATGTGGATGGGCAAGCTGAACCAGGCTCCAGGTCCACGACCTCAGTCGCTGCAGCGCCTTCAAAGCTACATTGCCTCACCCAACATTAAAGTGTTTTCAAATGTGTTACTAGTCATATAAATCACAACATTTCACAATACATTTTTTTTTTTTTTTCCTAACATCAATAGAGTCGTTGTAAGGCTCCTTGTGTGAGATTTTATTGGATTATTACAAACTGTTTTAAAAATTTTAGCTAGAAATGCATGCTTTGATACATTGTGCCTCATGCTTGGTCTTTTTTTAAGGGTCGGGAAAGCCTTAGCCTAAGGCGCGAATATATATGATTGGGGAGGTAAATTAAGGTCTAAAAGATTCATTTGAATTCCCTTATGCTTAGTCACTGAGGAGGCAAATCGAGATTTAAAAAGAATTACATTTAGGACTTATAGCTTTGATATTATGTGGAAATTTTGGTAGGATTACCGCTGTTCTAAAACTTAAAATTGTTAAATGAAAGCATGATTTAATAATTAAATACTCTAACACCTTAAATGCCCTACCAATCCTCATCAACACGTGGCAATCCCTAGTCCCACACACGCACCAAGTGATTTTATCAAAGACGCATATGTTCGCATTCTTGAAAATGACCTTGAGAGAACATGTAAGCATGGTGATTTGATGTCGGGCGTGTCGTCGCTTGAACAAACCCCTTAGAATTTCACTTTGCAGCATCGGCCGAGTTCCATTGAACCAACACCAAAAACGGCTAATCATACCGTGAGTTAGAAAGCATTAACACTTCCTAAAATCTTTCGTGTCGTTGATCGATCTTCTTTGATTTCGATCAACATTTGTTGAATTTTTTCGACATCCAGTTAACTCTCTTGATCACTTGAAGTTGAATTTCGACATATGAGTTCAAAATTCTAATATGTGATTAATTCTAAAAATTTTCAATAAATGATGGGTTAAAATATAAATATGTAAAAAGTAAAAAATTATAAAAACAATAAAAGGGAAAAAGAAAAAAATCTACTATTCTTTTCTCTTTTGACTCACTTCTCATGACATACAATTTACCCCCTAAATTTGCTTTTTCTCTTCCGACATGTACTAATACGCGAATCCAAAATGTGGATTGTTTTTTTTACTCTAAGTCTTATGGATTATTAGAATGGAATTAAATTCGTTAAATTAAAACAATGAATGGTATTAACAAATGATGACTTAATGTTATCGGTGTAAATTCATTCCTGGCTCTTTATTATTATTCATTTAATCAAATTAATTTGATTAAAATTACCATAAAAATGATAATTAATCATGTATATTTAAAAATATATATTTAATATAAAATGCGTCGGAATTATCTATTTTTTGAGAAATGATGTGTCGACGTGTTATATCGTATTCGTATTGCGTATCGCTTGTCGGTACTTCTTAGGTGGCAGAGGTAGAGCGCAGGCTCAAGTCAGCGCAAGTAGATTAGTGCTGTCGTTGGTCGTTGCTGGTGTAGCACCACCTGGTGATCCGAGAATTGACGGGAGCCAGCAACTAGCCACAAGCCAAGTCTAGCTTTGTTATTTATGGTGAGTAGTTTCTTTCTTCTCGATACCTTTTATTGAATTGAACTACTAAATACCCGTTAGAGATCATATAGTAGATATAATCAGATTCGTATCGTCGATTAACTTCCGGCATGTTTATTAATTGTAGTTTCTAGATCTGCACCATCGATTAAATTTCGGCACGTGTCTTCGCTGTAGTTTTAGGGTGCCTTGTGGTTAATTAAATTCCAAAATCGCATCTTTATGTTTCTTAATACTCCCTAACTCACGGCCTTGCATTATTGTCCTTCTGGTCAGACCACGCCAGATACGTGCGCTCGATATAAACACACAAAAATGACGCGTAAGGGGGAAACATACAGAGATTTATGTGTCTGACTTCTTGATATGTCCTTTATGGGTATATTTTAGTGCTTGTGCTGTTTGCAAGTTTTCAATCGGCTGGGAGATAACTTGCACTCTAAGTGCATAAGTTGAGACTAGACTGTGGGGCATCAGGATCAAATGGGAAATTGGGCATTCGACGATGGACTTTTTACTTTTTCGGGCCCTCCAAATATTATGAACCGGGTCAAACGTCCTCCACGGGTGCGGGTCCGGGTGCACACCCCATCTCGGGGTGTCGACAGGGGGCCACATGTCCAGAACGTTCCGTGGATCATACCAATCTAATTATTTCTTTTAAATTTTAATGAAAATGTTAGTGCGGCCCTCCTTCCGTAGTCCGTACAACGCCAAAAAGTCGCAGAGGACGCGTACGACTAAAGGCCGCCGCGCCAGCCGTGTTTTTCCATCACCTCTGACGTCATCATGTTGACCCGGTTCGACTCGTTTCCACAACTCCGCGGCTGCCTAAACCCATCGCGGTGTTTATCAGGAGTGCAACGCGACTCACATTTTGCTTTTGTTTCCACGCATCGAATGAGTCAAAAGGAGGAAAAGAGTGCTCCGGAATTTCACCTACTCCATGTGCCAAAATAAGGAAGGAAATAGACAAGCATAACTTTTGTGATTGGTTTACCAGTGTACGCATGCATACGAGTTGCATTCCTAGGAAAAAAACAAAAAAACGCACAAAGGTTTGGGATTATATTTGTAAAATCGAACAGTTTATCATTGAAATAGCATTCAAATAATAGATTTAGGACTGCTTGGTGCGTTTATTCTCTTTTGTTGACATGAATCACGACAGATACGAACAAAAAGAAGAAGAAAAAAAGGGCTGGGGATATTAATTTTTAATGAAGGCCCAGAAAATTCGACCCTAGCTTTGCCATGGAAGTTTCATCCTTGGACACGACACTGCCTAGCAACATGGAACCTCACTTTTGTCGCCAAAAAGCTTTGCTTTTGGCGTTGCGCATGCCGATTGCACATGATCATTGCACATGGTCACTACTCTTTAGTAAGAAAAAATGAAGCACATCTTAATCAGACTGAAATATTTTCTTATGACATAAGTTGACACAATCAATTACCATAGGATTGTGATGACTTGACTAGATTCGTCGTGATTGAGTTTGTGTAATATCGTAAGATCAACTATCGAATTGACGTGATTTAACAATTAAATATTTTGATAGAGTTATTAATTATGATGTATTTTTCCGTATACAAATTATCTTTTACTTTTGGAAAATTTGATAAGATGATTGAAGACTAGAGTTGTTATAATATTCATATTAAAACGTTAAATAGCAGCACATTTTGCCTAGGACTATTATGTTTAGAATTTCATTATAAAGTGACATGAAGCACATGTTAAGCTGTCAAGCAAGGAAATAATACGATTTTCATTGTACGAATTGTTCTCGTGATATGTACAATTAATGCTTTGAAAACCAAGTAGTCACCCATTAAATATGTTTAGTATGTGCTCGGATTCGAGGTCGAGGTACTCATTAACAATACCTTTATGTCTATTACTTCACATCAGCGTTTCGCTTCTAGGGTTGTTTAGTTTCGCGGGCACTATTGCAACCTTCCACATTTTCTAATGCACATCCAGAATCGTTCCTTTTGTCTTTCCTCATCGTGTTTTTCCTGCACAAATTAGCTTACAGCACATGGGCGGTAAATACAAGAAAGGAGAAGACGTTTCTCGTTGAAATTACGTTGGATTGAAGCAATCAACGACCACGATGAGACCTCCAGCTCATTCGTGAAGGTTCAAGACATCGTTGCTTCTTCCTTCCCCTGAGTTCTTGAAAATGCCTGGGAAAAAAGGGGCATCTAATACGGTCAGCTCGCAGAAACATTGGTCAACGAAGGCACTCTCGGTTTCTCGTAATCATACGAGTCGATGAGGCAGATTCCCAATTCTCGTGTGTGTTCATACTGGCTAAAACCGCTCGGAAAATGAGCGTCGTGAGCGGGTAGATATCCCAAAAGGACACAGGAAGGCGGCATTCGAGTGCAGCAGACTGTTCAGACTGTTCACTCGTGGCCAACATGGGAAACATTAGAAATGGACGAGTAGGTTTTGCATAAGAAGGCCTGCAAGTGAAGATGATTACATGAACCATAAGATAGGCATAGAAAAGAAAGAAGGGTCTGAGTTATATTGCTATCATGAGTATGTAAGTGACATTTTCATTCAAGCTTGATGCACTTCCATACAAGCAATGCTCATTTCTATATTTCAATGACGTCACAGACATATAGAGATGCAGAGACAGATTGATACTGATTGAGTAAAGGCTTAACATCGATCACAACTTTGGATGACGGTGGCTAGAATCGCAAGGCTTAACACGAGAAACCCCAGGCAAGTCACGTTGGTTCCGGTGGAAGCATAACTTAGGGGAGCCGAAATGGCTGACAAAAACAGAACCAAGCCAAGATTGGAATTGGTCTGGTCTTTCCCGATAATGTCACGAGCACGGTAGTTGGCCTGATCGAGATGGTCAAGTCCATTGGTGCGGTCCTCGATCGGAATGTCAAACGCCCCCTAAAATGGTTCCTGGTCTTTCCTTTAAGAGATCCATTAACTGGGCATCATCGGGGACGGTCAAAAAGACCAAACTCTCTCGCTGTAACGAAGAAGAAATCAACGAACCTAACGACGACCTTAATTTTTTTCCCAAAAAAAGAAAAAGAGGGTCACTTGGGTGAACATTGATAGGAGAAACGAACGATCATACCTTCTAAGCCAGCTGTAAGAAAGGGACGGGTACGATGGTGTGGTCGGTGAAAGCGCGGTTTCATCAAAAGGGCAGTAGTCATGGGTCAAGAGTCAACACGGCAGATCCCATGGCATTAGAACTACTCTATCGGCAGCGAATTGGCAACGCTCGTAATTAATTAATTTATTATGCGTGGAGCACATTTGACCCTACTAATTTGTGAACTTTGACCCCATTATAATATATAATATAAGCACCAAGTTGGGCTCATTATAATATGTAAACCCCAAATTTACAACAAATAATGCTCAAAATTCAAAATCATCTCCAATTGTATTGACCAACAAATGAAGAAAAAACACAGGAACTAAATTCGTTTGAAATGCTGCTCGCTATTACTTAGCCGCCTAAAGTTTTTTTTTTTCGTAGCAGCTTTTACTTATTTTGGGATATACGCCATCCATGACATAATTGTGAATCTGACGTGAGTATAGTCAACATCATATTAGAAAGTATCGGGAACGTTTTAAATTCTCTTAAATGGTTTCGACCATCCTCCTAAGCGATCGTACAATAAATGATGTTAGGTGGAAAACCTTTTAGAGTAAAAGGTAATGAATATCTAGAAATGAGTTCTGTTAAAATATCATATATTGCTTATTTATGAGGTTTATATATTCTTTGCACATGATTTTCATTTACCTGTAGGCTTAAGCTTTTTGGATCGAACCTTCTAATGTGGTATCCAAGCCAGGTTTTGCTTCAATTTATTTTGCATGTGCTACCCATGTTTGTCAAAATTCTATGTGCTATTCTTAATCACTCGCACGTCAGAGGGGGTGTTAAAGTATATCACATCGCTTGTTTATGGGGATTTATATAGAATTATGAAGGTGTTGCATTAAAATAGGTACATAGCAATCATGTCACAGTCAATGAAGCAAGTTAACTATTGAGAAACAGGGCTATTTTGTCCATTGAAGAAACACAAAACTTTCCTTTTCTTCTAGCAAGGGAAATCGCTCTTTTAAAGAGGGATTTAACTATTTCTTCCGTGTACAAAGTGCAAAAGTTAGATGACATGCTATGATGACTTACTACAGAGGCATGGTTGAAACTTTTAAAGCAAGACTTTGACCACACGTAACACCGAGCGCAAAATATTTGACTATTGGAATACAAGTCAGGCAGCAAATTTTAAAATTGCAAATTGTCTTTAGAGGCCTCAACTTCCATTCGCGGAGCTGTCGACAGCTACGGTCGGTGGGGTCCTGTAATCTCTCCGTTTTTTTTTTTTTTCACTTTTCTTTGCTCGTCATCAATAATTTCTCCATTTATAAGCACGTTTCCACACAAATATCAAACCTCTTCACATTTCGAATGCTCTCTCTCTCTCTCTCTCTCTCTCTCGCTGTGGAAAGTCGCCGGAGTCTCTCAAGACGCAGCAGTCTTTTTCAACTATGGCCTTTTTGCTCTTGTTCAGGCACAAATAAGCTTCTATTCTCTAAGTGAATGGTGCTACAGCTGATAAAATCTGGAACTCAAAGATGGAGAAAAGCACGAGCAACGATCAGCCCATGAGACCCGAGCGCAAAACCGTGGAGAAAAACCGAAGGATCCGCATGAAAATCCTCTGCTCCAAGCTTGCTTCCCTCATTCCTCAACACCATATCACCACTTCTAAGGTCTCTCTCTCTCTCTCTCTCTCTCTCTCTCTCTCTCTCTCTCTGTGGGTTTACTAGGAGCGATCAAGTAAAGCGCCTAACTTTCTTTCCGAGCTTGACCTGTTAGATAAGGCCGTAATTTCCTTTCTTTATTGGCTTCTTAACAAGAAGTTCTTGAAAATAATCTGTCATTTGAAACCAAAAGTTTTCTTGAGAATGGAAGGAATTGATCTATCAAAATTTTATTGTGTATAGTTAGTAAAATATGTACATAAATCTGGGTCTGTATCAACTTCAACAATCAAGAAAGAGTGAAATTTCCTTAATTTCCCTTTCTCTTTTTTTGGGTTTCAGGAATTGCTGTCGCAGCAAGATCAGCTGGATCAAGCTGCATCATACATAAAGCAGTTAAAAGAAAAGATTGATGGGTTGAAACTGAGAAAAGAACAAGCAGTACTGCAGTCCGAAGAAATGGACACAAGCTGCTCTTTGACTTCATCAGATGATCAGGAGAATAAACTAGGGTTTGTGCTTCCGGTGTTTGAACTAAGAGACCATGGATTAGGTTTGGAAGTGATCTTGATCAGTGGGAGGAGGAAGAACTTCATGCTATATGAAGTGATCAGCATTCTCGAGGAAGAAGGAGCTGAGGTTGTCAGTGCCAGCTTTTCTGTTATCGGCGACAAGATCTTTCACACGCTCCATGCTCAGGTAACTCATTATCTCTAATTATTTTATCTAGGATTTTATAATTTTGGTTTAGCTGAAAAAAGATGATATAATCGTGATGTTATCCCCACTTTATGAAAGAATGAAACTAGAGTTCCCTAAGTACATGCGTCTTGGAGCAGCCAAGCTCTTGAGGAAATTTAAATTAGAGAGACGGTGATGTATTAACTGATTTTGGCAAGTCAAAAGTTGTTAAATACCACATGATAAGTTATTCTTTTGAGGATATGGCTAAATACATGTACTTTAAAGCGTAACTAGGTTCGGAGTCTACTTTTAAGAGGTTTATATAACTACTACAGACTTTCCTGCACTTTGTTCTTGGTGTGTTGACATTTAGGATGGCAATTTCCGTTGCTAAGTTTTATTTTCTTTTGTTCCTCTCTTAAGTTCTTCGTGGTAAGCGTTTCATCCACCCCATGATTAGATGTGTAGCTCTCATTTTATAGTTTGTGATGGAATTGCAGGTGAGACTATGTAGAGTTGGAGTAGAGACCACAAGGGTATACAAGAGATTGAAAGAATTGATCCACTGATTCTCTCTCTAGAGATCGATCTTCTAATGTAGCAACAACAAAACGTACGAGAAAAGACATGAACTTTTGCTCGAAAAATGGTAATCAGCCGATGCAGATTGGAGATAGATCGAATTCATAGTTGATGTATGTTTTTATGTCTATTGCAAAACTAAAATAGCTACAACTAAGTGAGTTATATAGTTACTAGTAGCAAATATAGAAGAAGTTATCTTAGTAACGTAAAAGGCCTATAGAGAGTGA
Source organism: Eucalyptus guilfoylei (assembly GCA_016097605.1). Lineage (NCBI taxonomy): Eukaryota > Viridiplantae > Streptophyta > Magnoliopsida > Myrtales > Myrtaceae > Eucalyptus > Eucalyptus guilfoylei. Next base: position 40,760,988 of record CM027861.1, read on the forward strand.
TATGTGTAAAGGGCTTACTTACGGTTATTATGTGCCGTGTTTGTCTACCCATACATATTTATGTATGTATATATATACCAGTTTTGAAGCAATCTTGGATCTCTAAAATATCCTTTGTGTACTTCTTCTCAGGAAATTACAAAATACATCTTGTTGATTCACTTCGAGATATAAATTAATCTTTTGTGTAAGATGTAGCTTTGGCAACATCTTGCTCTATTGGAAAACCCTAAGGTAGTTAACTGAAATCACAAGAATTAAGGTTCTGTATCAAGGTCATGGTTGTTCTGAAAATCCTATATTCATGCGAGTGGTAATAAACCTTGAGTTGTTGTCGAAATAAAACTTCGAGTATACTTGTAACGATGTTGAAGAGAAGAGGCCAAATTTTATAGCAGATATTATGGTCACGTCATATGATGATTTCCAGTGGAACTACCTTAATTAGTACCACTTTAGCATACTTCCTAAAGAGTTATGGCTCTTGTTGATGTTGTGGTGCTATTTTAGAGCTACATACACGTGAGTTTTAGGGTTTTGGACAGAGCTAATGGACTGGTCTGGTATCATAATTTGGAGAACTTTGACGGGGGCTTGGTCCTACTCTTGTACTTGCAACATGAATTGATGTTCTCGATGGATATTGACTCCGTTTGAATAGCTAAATCCGACAAATTTCACGTCAAATTCGATGCACCGTGTCAATTTCTCTTTATCAATCTTTTGGGAGAAAACAAAAACAGTGAACTGCTTGAAACTGAACAACTAAATACTAATCATCGCAACACTTGGCAAGAGAATTTATAACACCACCAATGGCAAACCGAGAAGGAGAAGAAACAGAACTCCAGAGATGGGAATGATGATTAAATTGCCGTGGTCGGCAATCTTTATCATTAACAACACGAATAAAGTCACTGATAAAAAAATAATTTGAGATATCCTTTGATTTATCTGTTCAATATAAATTTTTTAAAATTTTGTACTACCCGCAAAGATATTAAAAAGATAAATCTAAGATAATGTGAACCGATACCTATGTTGTAATATAACATGGAAGCTAAGCAGATATTGCAATTAAATTAACTCAAAATCACCGGAGAAATAAAACCTCGGAGATTTACATTATTTAATCCGATTATCGATACCCACTCCACGAGAAGAGTTAGTAGTAGATAATTTACTTGGAGAATCACAGCGTTACAAGACGCTAACATGATTTCCACACCTATACTGCATCCAGATAAAACAATTCGATTGTACTTAAAACTCACGACAGACGCGAAATCCTCCATGTGTTCGTTGCTCCTTTTGTTCGGAACTTTCATTCGTATGACTGCACACAAGGGGAAGGAAATCTGAAGGGAGAACCCACCGATGGTTTTCTTTCTTCCTCTGACGGTCTCCTGACCCCGCAAGCAGATATTCTTTTTAAATATATCAGCCCTATTTTTCTGTAAGGCCAGAAGAAGTCCCTCCTCTGTTCACAATATAAAGAGAGAGTCCAAAAAGTCAAGACCGTCAAAGCTTAGATAATCTTCTTCAACTTCAAATAAGATCAAGTTCCACCGACTAAGAGTTTCAACTCTGATTCGAATATAACGGGATACTGAACTTGAACAAATCAAAATCTTCCAAACAGGTCCAAATAAGTCAAGTTTCGAACACTACTCAAATTTGATACATAATTTAATAATTCTCCACATTGGCTCGACAATTACAATCGAGTCATAGTGCTCATCATTTATGCCAATTGTTCTGACGCCGCAGTGTGTGCCCAAGTTGAGCTCAAACTTTGTAGAGACGAGTGAACTTGGTCTGCATATCCGCGGGATTCTTCACTACACACGGTTGCATTCTCTCTTGACATATTATATCTAATGCAGAAATTTTGGTCATCAATGAACTCAAATCTCTGGTGATATTTCTGACTTCCACTAAACACCACGTCAACTAGATGTCAAACACCAACATCACTAACCAAATCTTTAGACCACACTGCCTCTTAAGCTGCTTTGTAGTCATCATGTCTCTCATGTCTCTCAACAATGTCTTCCAAATCATAGCACAACTAATAGAAATAAATGCACAACCGTTTATAAATCGACCATCTGTCAGTTTCCCTATAGGACCCGGGTTCACAGACCTAGTTATTGCCACACTACTTGAGCTACATCTTTCGAAACATACCCTAACTATGTTGTCCCCAATAAAATAAGGAGAATCCACTTCACAGCATCGCAATTTAAACATGAATTATTTCATACATTTTCATAACTGCATGTAGTAGATCAAGCCTAGTACTATCAATGGCATAATTGAAGCAACCAACAGTACTGACATGTGAAGTATGGGATAAGTATCCAATGACAAACTATATAATTTATGATGTGTAGCAAATGTACAATCGCTTTTTGAAGTAGGGGTGATTGGTTCTATACCTGAAATTTGTAACCTATCGTGCTATAACCAGTTCCTAGTTTTTGGAACTAGAACCTATCTTGTTTCCCTTAAGACCGATTCTATAACCTATTCTTTTTCAATAAACCAGAGTGTTTTCAAGGATCTCATCATGGTCATGGTTTCAATTGGCAATTACGGTGCCTTAAGACAAGTGCATGATCGCATTAGCAGGTGCTCTTTGGCTCGGCTATTTCCTTCTCCATGACAAGTACCATAGTCGATGACATTTACCAAACAATAAGATGGCATTTGCCAAGCGCAGGCTTTTTCTTATTTAAATAAGAATCTTCATGTTGGTGAGCCATTTTGTTAATTGAAGGATTTTGGGGTATAGGATCTACTGAAGCTGCAGATTTGATTACTAGATTTCAAAAAAACCTCTTTCAAACTAGGCACAGACATGTCAAAGAAGTAATTGTCAACGTGGTGTTTCAGAATAAAGCTTGAAAACTCCATGCAAATAGTGAATGACTTGAGGAAAACATGCGATGAGTTCTCAAATTCGAACAATCCATATAACAATAGGAAGAGTTTCTGATGTATTCGCTAGATAGTTATGCCACCTTGACCAGATAAGCCACCAAAAGATGATCACAAACCCAAAACAAGAATCATGTATTTTGTGGAAGACAGAAATCACAACTTGCTCTGTCGTTTGACAGCACGTAGCAGAATTATCTTCTAACTCTTAGCATTCGATATTTTCTTTTTCTATACTTGCATTTCGAAGTGAATTGGAGAAGGAAGGAGGGTGGAGCGAGCAGCGAAAGAGCTAAAATTCAGAATTTCAGTCTCTTAACAAGGAGGGATGCAGAAGCTTCCAGTTGAACATGCGAAGGTACAAAGCTGTCTTGCGAGGGAAACGAAGTATACGATGATTACTAAACCAAAACCTTTAACTAGGAGCGACAATCTAGAATTCCTAGGCCAATCTTCGGCTCTTGGTAGCATATTCCAGTTCTCTCCTTAGCTGCAGAGAAAAATCATCGTTCACATCATCGTCGTCCGAATCGTCTTTCCACTGCTGGGGCGCTTCTGTTACCTCTTCCTGACCATCCCACTCTGCCATGAAGATTTATTATGGAAACAGAGAAGAGGATAACAGAAAGCATCTCTATCCAAGAAGAACGACAGGTACAAGTTTTCAGAATACATGGACCTTCCCAACGGTGAGACGAAGTAAAACCCTCTTGGCACTATAAGAACGATGACGCGCTTATAAGTTCAATACCGACAATCTAAATTCTCACAATAATAAATTTCTTATGTGTGGGGCACATTTGACCCTATTATTTTGTGAACCTTGACCCCACTGCATTACATATATATATAGGGGCACATCTATATATCAGAGCCAGTGGGAGTCCCTTATAGAGGTACATCTGCATCTGCATATATATATATATATGAGCACAAACTTGAGCTCATTATAATTTGTAAACCCCAAAGTTACAACAAATGAAGCTCGATATTCAAAATTTATCTCAAATTTTATTGACCAACAAATGAAAACAAAACCCAGAAACTAAATTCATCTGAAATGTTGCTAGCTATGACTTTTTCGTGTGGCCTTGATCTGTTTTTGGGACTTTTACATATTTTGGTGTGTACACCCTCCTATGACATGATTGTGGATCCAATGTGAGTGTAGTCGAAGTTATATCTCATATAACGAGAAGGTTTTAGCTCCTAGATGGTGTCATTGATCCTCCTACGTGATCATATAATACATAAGGTTAGTTGGAAAACATTTTGAAGCGGAAGGCAATAAATACCTAGCAATGAGCTCCGTTAAATTATCCTATATCATTTTTCTAAGAGGTTTACATGCTCCTTATATTCACACAATCTCTCTTTATTTGTAAATTTCAGCTTTTTAGGTTGGACTTTCTAATATGGTATCAAAGTTAGGCTCGGCCTTAGTTTATTTTACGAGTGTGGCCCATGTATGGCAAATATCTCGTGTTGTTCCCAGTTTCCTAACACATAAGAGGGGGTGTTAAAATATTTCATATCACTTAATAGGACTTAAATAGAATTATCAAAGTGTTACATTAAAATACGCACATAGCAATCATATCATGCGTTACGAGCACTTCACGGAACAAGTTTTTGTGCCGGAAAGTTCATGAAGCAAGTTAATGATTGAGAAAGAAGGGGTGTTTTGTCCAGTGAAGAAGCACAAGAGCAACTTCTTTTGGCAAGGGAAATCACTCTCTTGACAAGTGATTGGCTGTTTATTCCGTGTGCAGACGGTGTAAAAGTTAAGATAATATGCTATGGTGTAAAAGGTAAGATGACATGCTATGGTGATTTACTATAGAGGCAGGAATGAAAATCCAAAGCAAGACTTTGACCACATGTAACACCATGCGCAAAATATTTGACTACTGGAATGCAATTCAAGCAGAAAATTTAAAATTAGCAGTTGCCTTTGAAGGTCTCAACTTCCATTCGCGTAGCTGTTGAAAGCTATGGTCTTCACAATAATCTCTCCGTTTATTTTTACTTTTCTTTGCTCTTCATCAATAATTTCTCCATTTATAAGCAAGCATGCACACAAATATCATACCTCTTCACTTTTCAAATACTCTCTCTCCCTCTCTGTCGAAAGTCTTAGGAATCTCTTAAGAAGAAGTGCTTGTTAGAAATTTTGTGGAAAATCATAATCCCGATAATCAGGATCAATTGCAGAAACGTGTAAATTTTATACTAACCTGCAGCCAGAGATGATATAAAGAACATATATGCAGAGTTTGAACAATCGTGAGTAGGCACTTCTAGCCAATTCTCCGATTATCAGATAATCAAAATAATGAGAATAATGAGAGGGTTTTGCTTAAATGACCTATTTATATGCCCATACAAATCCTAATATATATATAGTCTTCCATCAAGACTAATTCTACTAGATACGGGCAATCTCCTTTGTTATCAACAACTAAATTTGGATAGTAAGTTGTCAATGAAATCTAATGTAGGTAATTTAACTAAATATGGGATCATATTAAATAAAATTATAACATTCTCTCACTTGATCACAATATTTCATTGAATGTAATATTCAACCAAATCCACAAAACTTCATGCTAAAAATAAAACACATGAATCATGGTGATAAGTCATCTTAAAACGAGTATTATCTTCCATGTATTATAATGTATCTCACCATCTCATATGTGATAACATATTATAATAAATAAACCTTATGTTTATTGTAGGTTAAATATGATTGTTTTTCTTAGAATAACTGAATGTATATAACTTTATTGAGAAAAACATAGCAAATGAATGAAAGTTTCACAAGTTCTTTTAAATAAATAAAAAAAATTACATGATTGGACCAATGCCTATTCGACATAAATCATTGGTGGCATGTCTTTGGTCAAAGGATCAGCTATCATCAATTCGGTGCTTATGTGTTCTATGGCCACTTTCTTCTCTTTAATATGTTCTTTAATGGCTAAATATTTGATGTCGATGTGATTACCTCGACTATCACTTTTATGGTTCTTAGCTATGAAAACTATAGCTGAATTGTCACAAAATATTCTCAATGGCCTAGCAATGGAACTACGACTTTAGGCCTTGATATGAAGCTTTTCAACCACATACCATGTGAGGTGGCCTCAAAATAGGAAACAAACTTAGCCTCCATAGTGGAAGTGGCAACCAAGGTCTATTTCGCAATCCTCTAGGATACAGCTTCGTCAGCATATATAAAAATATATTTCGATGTAGATTTATGGAAATCAATGTAGCTAGCAAAGTCTGAATCTAAGTAACCAATTACCTCCGAGCTGTCAGTCTCCCTATGTATAAGCATGTGTCCATTGGTACCTTAAAGGTACCTCATCACCTTCTTTGCACCTCTCTAGTGGTCCATACTTGGATTACTTTAGTATCTTCCTAACATTCTCACAGCAAAAACAATATCAGGTCAAGTGCAAGTCTGAGCATACATTAAGCTGCTGATAGCAGAAGCATATGTGATTTTTTTTTTTTTTCATTTGTTCCCTTTCAAAATCATTCTTTGGGCAGTGGTTCATATTAAACCCGTCACCCTTCATAATAGGTGCTATATTTGATGAACAATCTTTCTTCCAAAATCTCTCTAAGACCTTATTAATATAGGTTTCTTGAGATAGTCCTAATATACCTCAAAGTCTATCCCAATGGATCTTAATGCTAATGACATAAGATGCCTCACCCATATTCTTCATGTCAAAACTCTTAGAGAAAAATTATTTCACCTCATGTAGCAATCCCTTATCATTTGTTGCAAGCAAAAAGTCATCCACACATATGCCAAGAAAATAAATTTTGCTCTCACTAACCTTCTGGTACATACATTGATCCATAACATTCTTTACAAAACCGAAAGAAGAGATGACCTCATGGAATCTCAAGTACCATTGGCAGGATGCTTGTTTCAAGCCATACAAAAATCTCTTAAGCTTGCACACCAAATGCTCATCAACATTAGAGAAGAATCATTTTGGTTGTTTCATGTAAACCACTTCTTCTAGTTTTTCATTAAGGAACACCATTTTCACATCCAGTTGATGTAATTCCATATCAAAATGAGTAAACAATGCCAAAATAATATGAAAAAAAAATCTTTCATAGATATAGGAGAGAATGTCTCCGTGTAATCGATTCCCTCCTTTTGAGTGAATCCTTTGGTAACGAGTTTGGTTTTGTATCTCTCAATGTTGTCCAATGAGTTTTTCTTAGTTTTAAAAATCCATTCACAACCAATGACCCTTGCCCCATTGGGCAACTCTTTTAAATCCTAGACTTTATTAGATGTCATAGAACTCATCTCTTCCTTCATGACATTGTACCACAAATTAGATTTATTATAACTCATGACTTGTGAAAATGTTTTAGGATCATTCTCAGTACCAACATTATAGTCGATTCTTGTTAATGCACAATATAATCACTAGGAATTGTTGATTTCTTTATTTTAGTAGACTTTCTTAATGTTGTATCAACATTCTTCTGAGAAGTCTATTGTTCAACTAGATGCTCAATAGTTTCTAGTAATTGCTGAACAATTAGGTTTACTAGATCAATATCAACAGGTTATGGAATTTCAACAATTGGTTGAACTAAAGGGGTATTGTAAACAATAACCAATCCAATACCTGAAGTGGAATGTTGACCATTTGAATGAATTTCTTCATAAACAAAGTCCTTGAATTGATTTCTCCCACTTATCAGGTCATTCTCAAGAAACTTAGCATTTCTCGATTCCATAAATCTAGTGGTGTGACATAGCTAATAAAACTTGTATTTCTTGAACCTTTCAGCATATCCAACGAAATACCTACTTATAATCGTTGGATCTAATTTTTTTTTTTCTTGTGGATTGTAGACTCTTACTTCAGACGGGCATCCTCATACGCATACATGTTACAAACTTGACACCATATCAGCACTTTAAAGGTCTCTCTCTCTCTCTCTCTCTTCAAGTAAAGTGCCTAACCTTCTTTCCGAGCTTAAATCGTTAGATAACGCCGCAATTTCCTTTTCATGATTGGCTTCTTAACAACTTCTTGGAAATAAACTGTCATTTGAGATCATAATTTTTCTTGGAAATGGATGGAATTGATCTATCAAAATCTTGTTATGTGTAATAAGTACAATAGGTACATAAATCTGGGTCATGTGTGTCAACTTCAACAATCAAGAAAGAGTGAAAATTTCCTTTATTTCCCTTTCTCCTTTTTTGGGTTTCAGGAATCGCTGTCATAGCAAGACCATCTGGATCAAGCTGCATCATATAGCATTTTAAAGAACGGATCGATGGGTTGAAAGAACAAGCAATACTACAGTCCAAAGAAATAGACACAAGCGGCTGTTGACTTCATTGAATGATCAGGAGGCTAAACTAGGATTCATGCTTATCGTTGGAATATAATACGTGGAAATGACAGTTTCTTTTGCGATTTATGTCAACGCAAAATCACCGAGAGAAATAAAAACGAGAAATAATAAGGATCTGAGAAATTTACGTGATTCGGTCAGGAGTATCGTCATGCACTACATCATGGGGAGAGCAAGGTGAATTAATCCACTATAATCGGAGTATCGAGTTTATAATCATTTCACACGTTTCGAGTGTTTCCACACCTATATTTAACCTCAAACCTAAAGTATTTATAAATAAATAACTCACTTGGATATAAAGCGGTAAAAAATACCGTGCGTTCAAGTCGTACGCCAAAAAGAAAAGATCTCAAGCTTCCTTTTCTTTAGCTCCTCTTCGGCGAACGTGCGGTGTGAACGCGGCTTCCTACGTAGGGCTTCGGCGGACTTTGAACGGCAAGAAAAGAAGACCCGCAAATATTTCCTTTTTACGCGTGTGCCCAAAATGTCAAAATTTTGACCTGCGGCCACCTCAAATTAGCTTCACGTGGGAGAGAGACGTTGCTTCTTTCTTCGACTTAGGGTGTATGCGCGCCCATAGTCAACACTTTGACTTTGGGCCCCACGATCAGATTCCTTTTTAAACTCCACGTGCAGAGTCCTTCTTTCTTTTAATATATATAAAGTGTGTCCAAAGTCTTGTTTTGCACATGCGAAATAGAGAATCCAAGAAGGAAATTGTTTCTTCCTTCTTCATCCGATCTATAATTCGCTTGGGGAAAACTTTATCGACAAATTTGATTTAACAAATCGTTATCCGAATTCAAACTCGAAATTTTAATTTAACACTTATAATTAAATTATGCCGAATTTGAGCGAGCTCGTGTACACTTTCTTGTTTGGATTAGAATTCATGAGACGGTATAGTTTCCTTGATTGGTTCCAACGAAGGAGCTCACGTTATTGGCTTATTCGGTTTTGGTCAAAGGAGATGTGTGGTTGTTTCACTCCTATGTGTAGACAAAGAACAAGCCCCCGGTGGGTTCCTCGGTGTGTGAAGAGCCGCCAGAAGCAAATGGAAGCCGCACAGTGGAGAGCTCTCCTTTCGACGCCGCACAAAAAATGAAAATGTCGAAGCCGAACAAGGAGCGTTTCTTGTGGGTGGCACGACAAGCAAGCTCCAAACACGTGAATGATGTGCCGTGAGTTTACGTCCATTTGAATTGTTTATTTATAAATACTTAAATTTGGACATAAGTGTAAAAAAACGTTCGAACGTGAGGATGATTATAACTCTAATTCTCCGATTATAATAGATTATTTAGTGTTGACTCTCTTGTGGATGTAGATTCCAATATTCTGATTAAACTGCGTAAATTTTTAATATCTTTTATCGTTCCTCATTTATTTTCTCTCGTTCTCTCATATTGACTTAGTTGCAAGATCTTGGTTAGCACTTTTGCATTCATTTTACAGCACTTCCAGTGTATGAACTGAGAGACCATGAATTAGGTCCGGAAGTGATCTTGATCAGTGGGAGGAGGAAGAACTTCATGCTGTATGAAGTGATCAGCATTCTCGTAGAAGAAGGAGCTGGGGTTGTTAGGGCCATCTTTTCCCTAATGGGTGATAAGATCTTCTCCACACTCCATGCTAAGTAACTCATTATATATAATTATTTCATCTAGGATATTATAATTTTAATTTAACAGGAAAAAAAGATCATATCATCTTGATGTTATCCTTACTTTATAGATGAATGGAAACTAGGGTTCTTTAAGTACATGTGTCTTGGAGCAGCCAAACTCTCGAGGAAATTCAAATTAGAGAGATCGTGTTGTTATTCACTGATTTTGGCAAGTCAAATGTTATATCTACCACATAATAAGTTAATCTTTAAGGTGAAGGCTAATGACATATACTTTGAAGCATAAGGAGGTTGGGGAATCTGCTTTTAAGAGGATACATAACTACTACAAATTTCATGTGTTTCGTTCTTAGTGTGTTGAAATTTAGAAGGACAATTTCTGTCACTAATTTTTTTTCTTTCGTTCCTCTCTTAAGTTCTTTTGTGTAAGCGTTTCGTCGGGCCCATGATTAGATGTCTAGCTCTCATTTTATTGTTTGTGATGGAATTGGTGGCACTATGTAGGGTTGGAGTAGAGACCACAAGGACATATGAGAGAATTAAAGAATTTATCTACTGATTATCTCTCTAGAGATTGATCTTCTAATGTTGCAACAACATATAGTAGGAAAAAAGACATGAACTTTTGCCTAAAATATGGTAACCGGTCGATGCAGATTGGAGATGGAATGAAATTCATAATCAATGTATGTTTTATGTCTGTTGTAGAACTAAAGTAGCCACGACCAGCGAGCAATACAAGCAGCAGTCGCAAATGTTGAAGGAGTAATCTTAGTAGTATTAAAGGCCAACAGAGAGTAATATGTGTAAAATGCTTATATAAAATTATTATGTGCCGTTTGTATATCCATACAAAATATATACCAGTTCTGAAGCAAACTTGGATCTCTACAATATCCTTTTTGGACTACTCGTTGGGAAATTACGATTTACATCCCCTCGATTCACTTCAAGAAATAAATTGATCTTTTGCGTAAGATGTAGCTTTGGCAAGGCATCTTGCTCTTTTGGAAAACCCTAAGTTAGTTAACTGAAATCAAGAGTCAAGGTTCTATATCCAAGTCATGGTTGTTATGAAAATCCTATATTGATATCCACGCTAGTGGTAATAAATCTTCAGTTGTTGTCGAAATAAAACTTCAAGGAGCATACCTGTACGGATGCTGAAGAGAAGGGGCCAAAACTTTGATTTCAAAGCAGATTTTATGGTCACGTCATATGATGATTTTCAGTGAAACTATCCTAATTTGTACTGCTGTCCTAAAGAGTTATGGTTCTTGCTGATGTTGTGGTGTTATTGTAGAACTACACACACGTGAGCTTTAGGTTTTGGACAGAGCTAATGGACTGGGCTGTCACCATAATTTGGAGAACTTTAACGGGGCGTTGGTCCTACTCTTGTACTCGCGACATGAATCGATTGTTCTCGACGGATATTAACTCCATTTGAATAGTTAAATCTGATAAATTTTGCGTCAAATTTATCGATCGTGTCAATTTCTCTCTATAAATCTTTTGGGAGAAAATGAAAACGGTGAACTGCATAATATTAATCATGGCAATATTTGACAAAGAGAATTTGTGACAGCACATAAGGAAAACCGAGAAAGAGAAGGAATAGAACTCCAGAGGATGGCAATCTCCATCATTAACAACAATAATAAAGTCATCTGACAAGAAATAATTTGAAATATTACTTTGATTCTAATATAACGCGAAAGCTCATTGGATCATATAATTGAATCAACACGGAATTGCCGAAGAAATAAATAATGAACAATAAAGAATATTCAAAATTTATGTGATTTGATTTGAGTATCAATATATATTTTAATAATAAATAATTTACTAATGATTAGAGAATCAAACTATTACAATTGCTCATATGTCGAAGTGTTTTCCTCACTTAAATTCTTTCTAAATCCACGATGTTTATGAATAAAATAACTCAATTGCATGTAAAGTTCCAATCCTCCCATGTGTTCGGCGCTTCTTTTGTTCAGAAGTTCTTCGATTGACTGAAGAAGCGCACTCCCCAACGGAAAAAAAAGACCACTTTGATTCCCTTTTTTTGCGGCTTATAGAAGGAAGGAAATGAGAAAGGAAAACACACGTTTTCTTAAAGGAAAACACACGTTTTCTTTCTTCCTCTGACAATCTCCTGCATGTGGTGTTTCCTTTTCTTCCTCCAACAGTCTCCTCGCCTAACATGCAGATGCCTGTCGAGAATATATGAGCCCTACTTTTTGTAGGGCTCCTCCCCTCCACACAATATAAAGAAAGAGCGCAAAAAATCATGGTTTGGACAGTCTTCTTCAACGGAAGACCCAATCAAGTTCCTCTGCCTAGTATGTACAAATTCGATTCGGAATAAAAGGCACACCGAGTTTGAATAAACGGAAATCCTCGAAGCAAGATCAAACAAGTCATGTTTCATACACAACTCCAAATTCGAGACGCAATTTAGGAGAGTTCTTCATGTTAGCTCGACATTTATCATCTACTATTCCAATGCTCCAACGAGCACTCTACTATCATAGACGTATATCAAGCCAAATTCGAGCTAGGACTTATATAGAGGAATGAAGTTCTAAGATTTAGGTTTATGCACATGATTTGAACTTTTTATTATTTATTTTATTATACGCGTTCATCATTTATGAATTGTTACTATTGACAAATGAGAAATTTTCATTTTTGTTGCTATGTAATTTCATTTTGCTCAACTAAAAATGAAAAAAAGAAGAAGAAAAGAAGTTAGCCTATTTCCGGGTAAATCTCAGAACCGACTTTGAAACTTGTGACAAAATAAGTTCTAAATTCTAGGGTCTAACAGGAAGATTTCGGGTGAAAACTGAACAGACTTTAGAATTGCTCATCTCTATCAGTGGGCGCTCAACCATCATAGACATATATCAAGCCCAAGTTGAGCTCAGACTTATAGAGAGGAATAAACTTGGTCAACATGTTCGTAAGATTCTCCGCTATACACACATTTTTATGGTCACCTATGCAGCCTCGACATGAACATGCGACACGACACGCCGACACATTATTTTTAAAAAAATAGAGAATTTTGACATTGTCTAACACGTTATAATAATGATAATAATAATGATGATGATGATGATGATGAACAATCTATATTAGCCTAGAATTAGACCATTAATCCAACATTTTTTTATATCATTCATTATTTTAATTTGACAAATTCAACTACATTCTATTGCAATAATCCATAAAACTTAGAGAAAAAAATAAACAATCTATATTCCACTATTAAATTTAAGAATATGTATACTACAAGTTGTAGAACTTGTAATTGGTGCAATCGAGTCCTTTCATTAATACCATCAATTTGTTTAACGGAAAATTCCAAAGTAGTATTTTTAAATTTATTTATTTATCCTAAGTGGCATTTTTTCTTACTTTTTCTTTAAGACTTATTTAAAGAATAGTAATTTTTTTTTTTAAAAAAAAAAGCTAAAATAATTCTAAAAAACTGGAAAGAAAAAAGAGGAAGGGTCGTGGCTGCTTGGTTGGGTAGGCTGCTATTGCCGTTGAAGGGGGCTGGTGACCTCACTAGCCTTAGGTAGCAGTGGGGGGCAGCTTGCATTGGCTGGGAGGCGGTCTTTGCCAACCGAGGCGAGGTGCGGGTGAGGCTTGCCTAGATTTGGGCGACGCCTCAGCCGGGGTTGGTGAGGCTAGCCCAGATCTAGGTGATGCCAGCCCTCACTTGTGCCTGCACGAGCTACCCCAGCCCTAGACGAGGCCTCGTCGGCCCCAAGCGAGGGCCGATGATCCTCACTAGGCCCAAGCGAGGGCGCGATGTTGCCCAAATCTAGGCGAGCCTCGCCCGGGCCTCAACTGAGGCATTGCCTAGATCTAGGTGAGTCTTGCCGGCCCTCACTTGGCCACTGATGGCCTCACTCAGACCAGTGAGGGCCACCCCCCCTTCGCCACCCTCACCAGTAATAGCGGGAGAGGGAGCAGCGCCCAACCACGATCTCTACCTTTTTTTTTTTTTTTTTTTCATATATTTACATTTTGATCCCTCAAATATTGAAAATTTTTAGAATTGACCTTGTACGTGTTTGAATCGTGTGTTAAAATTTTGGACTCGCATGTCGGAGCACGTTAAGAAAAGTTAACCACGTGTTGGATTTTCCGACGCTCGTTGACCGCATGTTGGCTCGTGTCGGAGTGTCGAACATGATATAAAGACTCTTGGAGAATGTCGGTACTTCTTAGACGGTCACATCCTCCCTTAATATGCTATATTTGACACAAAAGTTTCAATCCCCAATAAACTAAATTTTCTAGCAATATCTCTGACTTCCACCAAACACCACATCAACCAAATGTTCTATGCCAACTGTCGCGACCAAATTTTTGAGTGTGAACCACCTAGGGTTTGGTTAATGGATTGTTAAGCCTAGACTTAACTCGGGCTCTCCCAAGCCCATACCAATTCACGACTTAGGTTCAAGTTCTTAACATGCAAATGATTTTCAATTAGGAGTCGCCACTAATCTATTTTTGGTGGGTTGATTAGAAACCCAAGTAAAGTAACGGGAGGTTCACTTTACTCCTACGAACCAGAGACTATGGGTACGGGGACTTAGTTACACTAGATCTCTCTAATGTCCTTTCGGTACAATTATTTTATTTTCAAAAAATATTTTTGCGGGCAGCTTAAATTGATTTTAAATCTATTTCCCTAACATGTGAGGCGATCATGCGGGTGCGCAAACCACCGATTTAACACCCAGATAAACAATAAATAAATTGCAAAAAAAACTTACCTCAAAGCAACGAAAGCATCTGCAATGTTAAATTAAAATCCACATCAACAACCCTAGATATGATTTCTAATTAACACGCAATTTCATTTTTTTCACTTAATTAATGAAAATCATGCAATATGCAATGCGATATTAACTAAATGACCTAATTCTAATGACATGTAATTTCTAATTAAATGGGCCTAGCAAAGATATTAGATGGCATGCATCTCAATGAATCTAACCCTAATGACGTGCATATGATATTTTTCTTTTTCCTAAAAGAATGCATTCTATCCTAAATAAATGAAACTAATTTAGCCTAAGGCATTTTTGTATTTTCCATGAAATTTGAAATTAAATAAAATGTGGAAATTACCTAGCTAGATTAAGATCTAATTCAATTTATATTAGGAATTAGGTTAAACTAAATCCTAATTTAAACTAAGATATTGTCTTAACCCAAATAATCCTAAGATGCAATCTATCTAAGAAAATACCTAAACTTATAATAAATTAAGAAAAATATTATCTAGAATTAAACTAAGTGCAATTTTATCCTAAGATGCAACGACGTGCAAAAGATGCCATAATCCTATATGATATATGCATGATGGTTTTTTTTTTTGTTTTTTTTACTAATTTCGAAATTAAAATTTAACATGCAAATCGAATAATAATAAAACTAACATTCTAAATGAATATGCTTCTTTTTTGTTTTCTTTTTCATGATTCAAAATAAAATCTCTATCATAAACATGCAAAATAAGAAAAGCAAACCTAACCCTAATTTTCCTTTTCTTCTTCTTTTTTTTTTTAATTTACGAAATTAACAATTGCCTAATAAAAACATGCAATCTAAAGTTAAAAAAAACTAACAACCTAAGTCAATGGATTTTTTTATTTTTTATTTAAAATAAAATTTCAATTCTAAACATGCAAACCCTAATTCTAACTTACATCTCTTGATTGATTTTTTAAAAATTAATTTAAATAACACCATAGCAAATCAAGCAACATTGATACCTAAATTGATGAAACCATATCTCGCGTGAGTTGGGTTGGTAATTTCACCTAAATCACGTATTGAATCTCGAGAATTTGGAGATTGGATTTGCGATTTTTTAAAAAGTGATTGTGAGTCGGATTTAGACGAAAATCGGATGACAATCACTAATTTCAAGGCAATTTCATATCATGCAATTTCAATTTCACATTAAAGGGATAACTACTAAAAGTACAATTAATATGAAATGACATAAGATAAATAAACAAAAGAAAAAATAAAAATAAAAATTACCTAATTTTGCTTTTTCTCTTTTTTTCTTTTTTTCTTTTCTTTTTTTCTAAAAAGAGAAAGAAAATAAAGCTGGTGGCCGGTCCGGCGAGGAGGAGGGATCTCCGGCGAGGGTTCCAGTGAGGGGTTCCTACAGGACGCCGGATCTGGTGGCGTTTGGACTCCGGGCGGCAGGGACCCACGGAGGCGAGGCGACGCGGGCGAAGCACGGGGTTGCGGGCAGGGAGACCTCGAGCACGGGCAGAGGCGAAGGCGGCGTCGAGGCGGATCTGGGCAGAGGCGGGCTGATCTGGAGCGACGACGTCAGGGAGCAACTCCGGTGCGGCGGATCGGGGTTGATGCGGCAAATCGGTGACAGCGGGGTAGCTGAAACGTCAAATCGTCGCCAGATCTGGGAGTTGCAGGCGACGGGACCGATTTGCTGGGTCAACAGGCGTCGGGGCTCGCGAGGCTCGCGGATGGAGATGCGGCGGCGGAACGTCGGGGCTCGCGGACGAAGACTGGCGGCTGCGACGGCGCGGAGGAGGGCGGCTCGGACGAGGGGCAGCGTCGCGGGCTTCGGGCGGACTGGCGGGCGGCTCGAATTCCGGCGTCGGCGCGGCGTCGACAAGGACGGAGGCCGATGGCGGTGAGCAGCAGCGGCGCCGGCTGCTCTTCGGGGAAGATGAACAGTGCCGATTAGGGTTTCGGCACTTTTTTTTTTTTTTTTTCGGTTTTGTCTCTCTCTCACGTCACTCTCCACTCACCCTTCTCTTTTTGTGTTTTTTTTTTTTTTTTTCGGAAAAGAGAGAGCCCCCTTCTTTCTCCGTACGCGATCCCTTTTATAAGCCAACAAAATTGGATCTTTGTGGTATATTTTACTTTTTAATTTTGCTCATGCAAAATACCACTGAATATATCATTGCACCCCGCGCAATATTCCTTTTTGCATTTATCAAATACTCCATCCAAAATTTTCCTTTTTGCTTGAAAATACATAATTGGGTGTATATTCTAAATATGTGAAAAATTTGAACGGAATATGTGAAAAATCCTTCCTTCACCGACAACCTAAAATAAAATAAAACAAAATGAAAATAAAATGTTTCTAAACTATATGCTATGTGTGTGTGTGTGTTTTTTTTAATTATTTTTTTAGTAAAAATTAATCCCAAAAATTATGTAAAAATATAGGTGTCAACACCAACATCATTAATCAAGTCACTAGACTACACTACCTCTTTTGCTGCTTTGTCATCACCATGTCTCTCAACGACACTTCCAAATTACAATGCAACTAACAGAAGCAAATGCACAACCACTCGTAGATCGATCGTCTTTTAGGTTTTGTGCGTTATTCGAGTTCACAAACCCAATTGCCACCAAATTACCCGAATTACATCTTCCAAAACATACCCAACATTTGTCTTCCCTCATAAAATCAGATGAATTCACTTCACAACATCACAATGTATACATGAATTAATCACATACATTTTCTTAACTGCGTGCAATATATCAAGCCTAGTACTATCCATGGTATAACTCAAGCAATCGACCATACTAACATATGAAATACAAAACAAGTGCTCCACCTCCATCTGAGGGGGCATTGACAAATTAGATAATTTATGATGTGTAGCAAGTGTAGTACTTACATAATTTCTTTATCATATGTTAAAGTACGGTGATCGGTTTCAAGATGGGTAAATTCTAGATTTGGAACATGAATCTATCTTGTTCAAATCAGTTCTAGTTTTTGGAATTTGAAATCTACCTTGTTGGCCCTAGAACCAATCCTGAAACCTATAATGTTTTTCGATCTAGTGTAGGGTCTATCTAAAATCCTAATTTTCTTTTATTCCTTTTTTCATTTAATTGTTTTATAGCAAAATTATATGAGCAACAAAGTAAAAGATGAACAAAAGAAATCTCTATCTGCTAAAAGTGAAAATCCATAAAATAACCACATAGTCATGTACTATTATAAATGATAAAAAATTCAAAACACGTAACATAAAATATAAATTATAAATATAAAACTTTTTTTGGGGTAAAAATTATAAATATAAAACTTCATTCCTCATTCATCCATAGAAATATTGCTCCGAATTTTAACCATTTGAAAACAAAACAAACAACATAGTTAATCGCTTGAGGTATTTTAAATTAAAATGTTATTAAAAACTAAAACAATTAATAGAAAAACTCACCACATATATTCATTTCACTTGAACTCATAAACTCTATTTACCATTGATAATATCATTAATAATAAAATCCAAATGTAAAAACCAAAGAAGAGATTATATAAAGTATTCACTCATTAGATAGATCTGCAAATGAGTTACGAGGAGTGTCGGATACCCTAAGTGCCTAAATTTGGCACGAGTAGACACTTAAGTGCCAAAATCAGAGAAGAAATTAACACGTAAGAGCCAATGGCGAGAATTTTTGGCCAAAATGCTAACGTGGCATTTTCTTGCATGTATTTTTACTGATGTGGCAGGGTGAATGACGTCACGCCGTCCACATAGATGGGGTAAAAACTAAATGAAGTTGTTTTGGCGTGCTTGATAAACGACATCATTTAGCATAGTGAATCAAGCATTGTCTCATGCTCGCTATCCATCTCGCGTTTGTTGGCCTTCTCATGCTCAATTGTTCACACTTGGTCGCCATTCTTGCTGAGGCTCTGTTGTTGCTCACTGTTCACTTAGGGTCACTCCCTCGTCATAGTCATCGCTGAGGTGCACCAGCACCTGGCAGCAACACACATGGTGGTTGCTAGTGGTGGTGGCTAGATTTAGGGTTTTTAATTTTAGGGACCATGGAAACGACCTCGTTTTGTATATTGATTGCTTTGTAGACAATTCCGATGAGCCACGTAGACCACTTTTATTCTTAAAACAATGCCACGTTGGATTTCTAATTAGCCTCGCTGGAGTTGGCACTTAAGTGTTCAATTTTTTAAAAGAAAAATAGTACTTAAGTTTACATTTTAGAAGTTTTAGCACTTAAGTGTCCACCAGTGCCAGGTTTTAACACTTGTGGTGTACTTTTGTCAAAGTACAAGATAGAAAGAAATATACATGACTTACCCACTTAAATTTTTATGCATTCTCGATGCACTCCTCACATTAATTGGCATGCGAATGGCTCTCAACAAATTTTGAGTGCAGATAATAGTCAAAGTACTTTGACAATTGTCAAGCACACAACCTGATACTAAAAGCCAATTTTGAAGCAATGATAGAATTGGAATAGACAAAACATCTTGTGTCACGCCCCAAACCTCAAGCGCGCCAACATCCCGCCATGGTCATGCAAATGCGACATTCCCAGGTAGTGTCACCGACCCCATTCATTTATTATTGCGCAAGCAGAACGTATTATAAAACCCTTGACAAAAACTCACGGGATAGGAAAGCAGGAAACCAACTCATTCATAAACAAACATGCTTTCAAAGGTAACCACACTAGGGTTTACACATATACCAAAAAGGGGCAGTCTACAAAAGGGATCAGTCCTATGACCACTAGTCGGACTCGCTCTTCAATCCCACTTCTGATTGATCAGCCTCCGAGGGTTCCACCATCTATGAACCTGAAATTTTTGGCCCACAACGGGGTGAGACATTGTCTCAGCAAGTTCAACCCCCTAAACCCCTATTAGAAAGAAAATACGCCCAAGGGTGGCCTAGCCACACCACATAGAGGACTTACCTCGCTTTAGTTCCTTCCTGCAGGTTAGCACAATTCATATCACTCAATCACATGTTCATATCACCCAACCACATATAGTAATACGAACTTAAATAACCAGAACGCATTCACTTTTATATAACTGACAACCACGGGGGTCCTAATTATAAGACTAAATCGTTATGACACGTCCCATTCCATGTCACACAATTCCGTCCCATAATTCGACACATCAACAACACTCAACATGCATTCCAATTGTTATTCACTGCCACACAAGGGCATAGCTTACTCGCAGTTCGGCTATCTACTAGCATATACCCAGGTATCGTCTCCCCACCTTGGAGCACGGCTTCGTCAGTACCTCGACGGCGTTCCTGAAGGAGCATGGGCCCAGAATCAACTGCAACCCGCAACCACTACGTGGGCATCCCATATAGGGGCAAGTCCGGCTCAACAGCCCAGGACAAATTCCTCTTAATTATCACACAACAAAATCATACTCGGCCCCAAGACACTTTGCATTTCACTCAATGCTTCCACTTAAAATAGTGATCTCGGCCATTTTTCTTCATATTAAAAACATATGAGAAAGTAGTTGTGTGAGTGGGTACACTATCGGATTCGAACCAGGAAAACTAACACCATTCTTTTTTTTTTTCAAACCCCATTGCTTGATA
Organism: Eucalyptus guilfoylei; assembly: GCA_016097605.1. Taxonomy (NCBI): domain Eukaryota; kingdom Viridiplantae; phylum Streptophyta; class Magnoliopsida; order Myrtales; family Myrtaceae; genus Eucalyptus; species Eucalyptus guilfoylei. The sequence goes on from CM027861.1 coordinate 40,781,421, forward strand.
TAATACTTTAAATCCATTTTCGGTGTCAAACCCGACACTCGAGATTTTTCGAAGAAATTATATACTTTTCACAATCACCACTCGGTTCACAATTCGGCAATCAATTGCACAAATCATCACTCAATTTGCAATATCTAATCATCAAATTCATAATCCACAGTAGCGATCAGCACGAAATTCGAGAATTTAGGGTCCCGAAATAATTTTCAGAATTTATTAAATAATTAAATTTATTCCGGAAAATTAATTAAATAATAATATCCATATTTTTCACAATCCACACCCAATTTATAATATCCAACCATCAATTTCAAAATCCGAATACACAGCAGCGATCAGCATGAAATTTTGAGCAATTGAGGTCAGAAATAATTTTTCAGTTTTTTTTTTTATAAATAATAATATTTTAATAATTTCGTAATATAATATATTATTAAAAATTTCAGAATTTCGAAACATTTAAGTAAATAACAAATAAAACCCTATTATGTCCCATCAAGGTTTATTATTAAATAAACTCTCTTAGCCTTAATTAAACATGCTTTAAATTAAACAAACCTCTTAATCTAAATCACAATTAAATAAACTAAACTAACCACCTAAGCTAACTTAACTTAGACTAAGCATACTTAGAGCGTCATTAATCCTCTAATCAAGATTTAGTGAGTTAAACTCACCCAATTAACAAACCGATCGGACCAAAATGACGAGGACGTCGAGGGGATCGACTTTTCTCAAGACGGGCCAAGCATCCGGGGTCGGGAAGCCGGCCAAAACGGGCCAAAATCGGGCTGCCATACCCATTTTTGTTTGCTGCTGTGCGCTGGGGTTTGAGGCCGAGAAAGAGCAAATCCGGAGCTGGGTCGAGATGGACAAGGCCGGTGGTGGTCCGGCTGAGCTCCAACGGTCCAGGCGGCGGCGTACGGTGGCGGAGGGAGCTCCGGCGGTGGCCTGAACTGCTTGGGGAAGCTGTTGGAACTCGCTGAAGCAAGGACGACGGTGAGAGGGAGGCAAAGACAGGCGGAGCCGCGAAGGTGCACAAGACGGCGCGCGGCGACGGCGACTTCGGCTGCGGTGCGTGGCGGTGAGGCCTCAACAGCGAGCTGGCTTCGTCGGTCTTCAACTTGCAGGGGCGTCGAACAGCAAGGGAATGGAGGAGAGAGATGGAGATGCGTGCGGGTAGGGCGAGCGGCGAGGCGAGGGGCTGCGACGGCTTGCAGCGGCGGTGAACGGCGGAGGCGTGCGGCTTCTCCGGCTTCGCTGGTTGCTGGGTTCCATCGAGCAGCAAGAAGGGAGATGGAGAGAGGAGCTCGACCGAAGATGGAGATGGGAGAACCGGTTCCTCTCTCTCTCTCTCTCTCTCTCTTAGGTCACTCAAACACATGGCCCACCATGACCTCACATGAGGTCATCTTCCACTCACACCAAGCTTCCACAACTATCTTTAATGGGTCCAATTTCCTTTTCTGCCGTGGCATGAAATCTTGTATCAATTTCATTCAATTTTCTTCTAATTGAACCAAATTAAAGTCCATAAAATTAATCCAATGTCACCACACTTCAATTCACATAATCACTTGACCATAGAACCAACTTAAGTCCCACAAGCACGACCAAAAGCGGGCCTACTAATTTCTGAAGCCAAATTAGCCATTCTTTGATTAATTTGCTGAAAAACTCTGATTGCATGAAAAATCTTCCGAAGATGAGTCAATGATCCTAAAATGATTTGTGACACACTCGGACTTCCAATTTCTGAATTCGATCTCAATTCACGGTTAATTTCACTCTGGCACAATATTAGCGCATCCTAATCTACCGGGTAGCTTTTAGAAATTTTCATGCATTTGACCTATGGTTGATTAAGCCACAATGTACATCTTTGACACATTAGCGACTCTCGGTTGTCGGGGTAATCTCAAGGTTTCAAATACAAACACAGGGTACCCAATCGACAGAAATGTCGGTCCAGTGCCGATCGACAAGAATTGTGCGATCTGGCCCACACTTGATCACATGTCTCTGTCGAGTCGACCTATCTCCGGTCTCTAATCGATTTTTAATTGTGCCGTAATGACCCTTGCAGATTAGCTCGGTCGAAAGGTCGCTTCCTGGTCAAATTCTCGAGTCTAATGCATTAGAATCTCTTAACGGCTTCACCTGATAGACTATTTTTCACATGAGTGGCCGACTCAAGGAAAAGAACTATATGCGTGCCAACGAAATGCCCATCTCAATTTATTGAAAATAGAATTGGAAAATCGGGATGCCACATCTTGAGCCATCAAAGCTAGGATTTTATGTTTTGACCCAATACTCTTCCACCACATCCAAAGTTCAAGATTAAGGACATCTTCACTTTCAGCTTCAAGATATCGATCAAGCTTAGAATTATTGTTATCAAACACTATTTTTTTTGCATGAAAAAGGATTTTTCGCCATTAGCATTGGAACTACTACTAGTACTCACACTTCAACCACCAAAATTTCAATTAATAGAAAAGACAAAAGATTGCTCATAAATTGATACAGATGCTTCAAGGCATGCTTCACATTATCATGCATCTCATCAATTTTTGTTTCATCATCATATATTTGTCCATAACGAGCTTCACATGACTCAACTTTTTTGCGAGATCCAATGCTATCCAAACTCCCGTAATATTTGTTAAATTTGTCTTTCATTTTTGTACTTATAGCTTGAAGTTTAGGATTTATAGCATTTGCCATCGTTCAAATATATATAAAAGGAGCTAATCCCTCAAAATTATCATTTGAGTAATATATGAACTCCTCGACATCCGATTGGTGGTATTATAAAATAGTTTTAGAAATTTAGAAAGAATAATGGCATTTTTCCAGTCCTCATTTTGAGGAGAATTAGTGTTAAGCTCACTTACAATAGATAAATTATCTTCTTCCATCCTTTCAAAAGTTTTTTCAAACTTTTATGGTGTTTGTTTAACATGAGGGGAATGGAGTTCCATGTAGTGACAACATTAAGGTAGATCCAACCCTTGTATGTTATCCCTTCATTCTCAATATAAGATTGAAATGTTTTAGCTCTCATGAAAGAAATCCTCACATATCTAACTATGCTTCATATATTGGCAATAGAATTACTCACCTCATTCAGTCCATCTCTTACAATTAGGTTTTATATAGGAGCAGTGCGCCTTGTGTGTAAAACATCACAATTTAAGATTAATAACCTTTCTCTTCAAATTTTTACTTCACATAATCAACAGACACATCATTGGAGCTATTACCATCCATGGTTATTGTGGATACTTTTTTCTTTATTCCCCACTTGTAAATGCATTTCTATATCATTTTATGAATCTTCCTACCCTTATGATTATGCATCACCACAAAATTGCAACTTTTTTTATACAACATCTAGTTTTTATCAATAAATTATGCAATGATTTGGTCACGAGTGTGATTGTAGACTTAAGTTTACGAAAGTAATTCTTCAAACAACTTATTTTGCTCAAATATAACAATCTCTAGCCACAATGTAAATCGTGGAATTGTATTTTAGTGATAAAATCACGAAAAATAACACGCTCAATTATGGAAAAAAGTTTGGTCATAAATTATGATCATCTTAGCAACCATGTGCCTACGATATTTTTTTATCAAACCTCCATGTCATTAAGACACTACCAGTATCACTACAAATATCTCCCTCTTATCTCGCCAACTAGCGCTTATTACATGGTGCAAACAATGTTTACATCTAATCCACATGAGGATACTTCTTTCACTTTTTCAAGTGCTTCCATTGTAGACCTACCAGAATCAGCAGAGTACGCATAGTCAGCCCCACAATAAATATACTTTACTTTATATGTTGTTTTACTAGGAACCCTCATGTTGTTGGTCGCACTTGCTAATGCCTCTTCTTCACCTCCATGGAATGACAATTCCATGATCAGACGCATTTCATCATATCCCTCCATATTCATTGATATGTCTTAGTACGCCAATTTCATATTAACACGACAATAGCAAAATATAAAGCATGTTATTACTTCTACTGATAACAATAATACATGATGAAGTTATAAGTATAGTTGGCATACTTATAACTTCGACGGATATCTCCAACTTACAAAAGTTTAGAAAAACAATATAAGTAAGATGATGTCATAAGTATGGGACTATGAACATTAGACTTATTCCAACAAAAAATTTCACACTAGAATCTGCAGCTACCGCCCATCAATGATTCAATGTAATTTCATACCACCAAAAAGAGGACACATTGTGTTGAATTGTTCATGGACTATGTTCGACACATAAAGCTTGCGAGATTTAACCCCAAATAATACCAGCAGCAAACACCTCCAAAAACAGAAAAATGGGAAAAGGAATCAACCCCTATAATGGGAAAAGGGATTAATATCCATACTACCGCCTAATCTTTTCCAATATTGCAATCAACTCCAAAATCGCTAATGATTATTGCAAGACATAGAAGTTTAAGAGATCTAATAAAGATGCAACAGCAAGTTTAAGAGATTTTACAGTTTTTACATCTCGATGATTGTTGTCTGAAAAAGTGAGGGTTGCGAGGGTTGAACAAGTGAGATGTAACAGCAAGTTTAAGAGATTTTACAGTTTTTACATCTCGATGATTGTTGTCTAAAAAAGTGAGGGTTGTGAGGGTTGAACAAGTGAGGGCGAGTTAGGAGAGAGAGAGAGAGAGAGAGAGAGAGAGAGAGAGAGAGAGAGAGAGAGAGATGCTAAGAGAAAAATGAGGGTTTTTGGTTTTTATGAAACCAGTTGCAAATTTGGTCCAGATCTTGGGTGGTTCTTCACTTAGAACCAAGAACCAGATTGGTTTCTGCTAGTTCCAAAAATTTTGAACCGGACCAACTTTCAGGGCTGTTCAGCCCAGTCCGAGTCTCGAGTAGAACTGATTCGATTACACAACTCTATGTTGAAGCACCTCTACACTTTCTTGATGAAATTCTTTCGAGTCACTTGCAACTTTCCAAGTGTCTCTCTTTACATTTGCATCCCTAAAGTTGTCTCCATTGTACCCAAATTTTCTATTTTAGTTTTTGCAGACAATTGTCTCTTTATTTCATCCATCTTTGATAATCACCTTGAAACTTCATTAATTGTGACCTCGGAACAATTGTCAGCTACTATAGAATTTAGCAACTCTGCAGATACTGTCACATTGACTACACTTTAAACATCTCTAGGCTCCACCTATTTCAAGACATCGTCCATATCTTTTTCCACGATTGATCTCACACTCCTCTTCTACAACAAAGTAGATTAGTTAAAGGTAACCTTTTGGCTGAACATACAACTTGTTGAATTTTCCTTAGTGCACCACAACCTCTATCCCTTCACTCCATGTGCATAACTTAAGAATATGCACCTCGTTCCAGCTCCACCACGCATTTGATCGTAGGAGCATACATAGTGCGACCAAATACTCTCAGTCCAATATAACCAAGAGGCTTAACTTATTATGTTTCCTCATAAGCTTTCCAATCAATTATATGTGATGGTGATCTATTCACTAAGCAACAAGCGGTATTTAGTTATTCAACCTAAAAATCTTCATCCAATTCAGTATTGGAGAGTAAAGAACTAGCTCTTTCCAACATAATTCTATTTATCAGTTCCACGACTCCATTTAGCTATGATGTGTTTGTAATTGTGTGAAATTTCACCATGTCTTCCTCTATACAAAATCAACTAAGCTCCTCTGAATAAACTTCCAACCATTTATTTGTTTTCAAGCACGTGATCTTTCTTCCTATTTTCTTTTCGATCATCGCCTTCCACAACTTGAATTGGCCAAGCGCCTCACATTTGTGATTAAGAAGACAAATCCAGACTTTTTTTTAAACATCATCAACGAAGGACAATACATATTGGGCACCATCAAGTGTATGCAGCGTACAATCTTTGAAGGTTGGTGAACTGTCATAGTGAACTTTACTCTCGGTTGACTACTCATGTTGCAGTGTTCACAAAAGTTCAGCTTCTCAATTTGATGGCCTCCTAATAGACACTTGTGACTCAAAATAATTATCTCTTTCTCACTTGTGTGTCCAAGTCTCATGTCACAATAGCGTTGTATCTTGACCAAAAGCAATAGAAGAATCTAGCAGATGAACCAATCACCGTTGTTCCCTAAAGAAGATACAACTCGCATTTCATCTTCCCTTGCATCAAAGTAAGCACATTTTAAGAGACCTCTAAAACTCCACCTTTAGCAAAGATCCGATATTCAACCTATCAAGAGCACTCAGTGAGACAAGGTTCTTTATTAGCTTTAGTACATACCTTGCGTCAATCAACGTTATCATGGTTCCACCGTACATCTTAATCTGAACGATTCTAATCCTCGCTACTTCACAAGCAGCACCATTTCCTATAAGCACCTTGCCACCCTCTATTTATAGATAAGTAGTACACGAGTGTCTATGAAAAGTCACATGATAAAAACATCTAGAGTCAAGCACCCAAACATTACCTAATGAACTTGTGATGACTGCCAACATATCATCAGCATTACTGGAATTGTTATATGTTGTGGTAACAATATTACCATAGCTTGCAAACTCCACCTTTACTCTTGTGCCCTTATACTTTGGACAACCTCTCCTATAGTGCCCTACTTCATTGTGATGATAACATCAACGGTTCTAAATGTTGAACCTCAATCTAGAGTGCCCCTTCATTTGCCACCTATAGATTCTCTTCGTTCGTCTCGACAATAAATAACAAAACTTTGTGCTATTTTGCATTAAGTTAAATTCTCACAACTTCTGCCAATCCTTTGAAAACGAGGCGAAGTTTACCTCTTCCAAGGAGATCGTGATGCACCCTTGTATTAGTGAATCAATAAAGTGCTCAAAATAATCCAATGGAGATAAAAGCAATAATATACCTTGTTTTCATTAGGCAAGTCCTCATTGACATTTTTCAAGTTTATGAGCTCATTTAAGTTGGCTCTCATGGATGGGCCTTTGAACATCCAAAATTTAAATATCCTTTACAGCATATGCAAACAATTGTTCAAACCGTTCATCAAATAAAGTAACTCAAGCTTTGCCCACAAAAAGTTGCGATATCTTTTTCTTTGACTACTTCGATCAATACTTTATCTGATAGATTCAATAGGGTTATACTCTTCGTCTTCTCTATCAACTCAACCGTATCGGCCTCTTTTATCATTTCTGGCAATTTATTCTTGCCGCTCAACGCTTTTGCTAATAGGGGTGAGCACGGTTCCTCAATAGAACCAGGAATCGGAGAACCGAACCGGAGGGTCCCGGTTCCCTTTTCCTGGGAACTGGAACCGGAACCGGTCAAAATTAAAAAAAAAAAAAAACTAATGGCTTCCCCCCACGTGATTTCCCCTGCGTTTCTTCCCCCCCTTTCCCTTCCTTTTTCTTTCTCTTTCTTTTCTCCCCTTTTTCCTCCTCACACGTCACTTCCTATCCCACCAACCTTTTTCTTTTCTTCTCTCTCTTCTCTTTCCCCCTCTCTCGGCCGAAACCTCACCCCTTCTTCTCTTCTTCTTCTTCTTCTTCGCCACCCCTCGCCGCTTCACCCACCACCACACCGCCGCCCCATGCCCTACTCACCACCATCTCTTGGCCACTGAACCACCACCACCCACCGCTCGGGTTTAGGCGCCACGCCTTCGGCGATCCGGAGGAGAGCGGGGGCGACGAGGGGAGCAGCGGTGGCGGCGGCGGCTCAGAGAAGAACGAGCAGTTCGTGCGCTGGTTTCACGAGGCGTGGCCATATTTCAGAGCTCACAGGGGCGGCACTTTCGTCGTCGTTGTCTCCGATGAAATCGTCGTTAGTCGGCACTTGGATCCGGTTCTCAAGGCACGCGGTCGGTTTTTCCTCACTTCTTTTGTTTCATTTCTGATTTGTGGTTTGGCTGCATGTTAATGCTATGAGGAAGAACAAAAGCGCGGACCCGTTCTATTGTGGAATGCTCCAAGTGATTAAATTCACGTTCTTCAGGCTTCAATGGATTAATTTTTCTTGGAATCACAATAAAACTGCAGTTGCACGATTTTACCTGCTGAATTTGGATGCATATTGCATAATATCTCTATAGGGTTTGGGTGCTTGATTGTTGGCTTTTGGTAATTACAACTAGATACAATTCTTTGTGCAGGATATTGCGCTCCTTCATGGCTTGGGGATCAGGTTTGTTCTTGTTCCAGGGGCACACATGCAGATTGATAAACTCCTGAAGGAGAGAGGTTAGTGAAATGTGTGTGCTGTGAGTCCTTCAAAATTCATCCTTTTATGCGCTTGGTATGCTGCAGTGTGATTTCCTTTCTATTGACTATATTAGAAGCATGATACATGCTATTGTGTCTAGCAATATCAATTGTATCGGACATAGCTGATATATAATCAGAATGGCGTGACGTGTCCACAACTATGGCTTGCACACTGAAAACTTCCCTGTCAACCAAAACTTATACTGTCAGTATCTAGGATGGTATACGTAATCTTTTCCCCTTGATTGTGCATCACATGCTTGTGAAGTGATTAGTGCACGCCGAGATTATGATGCTCTCTTTAAGGTGGTTCCTTTAGCCACCCTATATTGAAATGCATGTGCAGGATTATCAACTTTAAAGATATCCCCCATTTGTATTGTTTGTTCCGAAAATCAGCCAAAGTTTTACACTTTGAGTATAGTGGAAACATATGCACGTGGATGTAAATTCGTTGGTTGATAGTACAAATGCTTTATCTTGAAATTGAGCCCTTTTTTTTATAAAGGAGTTTGAACACCTTTCATGCCTTGTAACTGACTTACTTTTATTTATCCAAACAAAGGGCAAAGAAAGTATATGTTCTGCTAATGTTTGCATGAGGTGCAACTGAGCATTTGTTTTTATGTTTGTTGCACAGATTGAATCTCAATTTCAGAAGTGGCTAGGTCTTGTTTGTGTGGCCTACTTTTGTTTCTATAAAATCAATTTTCAACAATAGACCTTTAATTGCTGATACTAAGCATGTCTTCGTAGGACATGAGCCTAACTATGTTGGAAGATACATAATAACAGACACTAAAGCTCTAAAAGTAGCTATGGAAGCAGCTGGAGGTACTCGTTTAATGATAGAGGCTAAACTATCTCCTGGACCCCTAATTTCTGGTATGCGCCGTCATGGGCATAGTAGTTGTTTGCATGAAGTTGGTGCAAGTGTCGCAAGTGGTAACTTTCTTGCAGCCAAGGTAACAGTTTACATGCTTACTCTCTTGGTCGATATCTCAAATTAGTTGAACGAATAGTTCACATTTCTCCTGTCATCGTTCTACTTTGGCAGCTATAGTAATGTTGATTATTTTATTTGTAGCGAAGAGGAGTTATTGAAGGTGTTGATTTTGGGGCAACGGGTGAAGTAAAGAAAGTGGATGTTTCTCGTATTCGTGAGAGGCTTGATGGTGGATGTATAGTTGTATTAAGCAACCTGGGCTATTCCAGCTCTGGAGAAGTTCTGAATTGCAAGTATGGATTATTGATTTTGATGCCTAAAAAAAAAGAAAAAAAAAGAACCTGTTGGAACCTGGAACCGACCCGGAACTGTGATGGGGTAGGTTCCGTGTTCTTGATTTCGACGGGTAGGTTCTAGGTTCCAAAAATTGAGGAACCTGTACCCGAGGGTAGGTTCCAGGTTCCAGACGGAACCGAACCGGAACCAGGAACTGCTCACCCCTATTTGCTAATCCTTAGGTTGTCAACATAGTAGGTATCTTAATATATCTCCAAACGCGATCGGACAACCAAAAGCCTCAAATCAACTCTAGAAACCCTAACATTAGTTCTACTATCAACTATTATAATATAACGCGGAAACTAACGGGGTCTTATAATTAAATTAACGTGAAATTGCTGGAGAAATAAATGAGAAATAGAAAAGAACATGTGGTTTTCATCAAATAAAGTAACTCAAGCTTTGCCCACAAAAAGTTGCGATATCTTTTTCTTTGACCACTTCGATCAATACTTCATCTGATAGATTCAATAGGGTTATACTCTTCATCTTCTCTATCAACTCAACCATATCGGCCTCTTTTATCATTTCTGGCAATTTATTCTTGCCGCTCAACGCTTTTGCTAATCTCTAGGTTGTCAACATAGTAAGTATCTTAATATATCTCCAAACTGCGATCGGACAACCAAAAGCCTCAAATCAACTCTAGAAACCCTAACATTAGTTATAATATCAACTATTATAATATAACGCGGAAACTAACGTGGTCTTATAATTAAATTAACGTGAAATTGCTGGAGAAATAAATGAGAAATAGAAAAGAACATGTGGTTTGGACCATGTATCGGTACATACTCCATGCGAAGAGCCTGCAGTAAATAATCCATTAATAATTGAAGAATCGAGTGTTACAAAGACTTACAGGTTCGAGTGTTTCCCACACTACATCACATCCAAATTCACAATGTCCTAGCTAAAACAACTTAATTGGATGTGAAACCAACAAATCCCTCCATGTGTTCGGCGCTCCTTTTGTTCAGAGCGTTCCTTCCTTCGCACGACTAAAAGCAGTGCTTCCCTGTGCGGTCGCTATCGCACCCCTTCTTGTGCTGCTTATAGAAGGAATGAATCGCTAATCACTCCATTTACTCTTACTTTTCTTTCCTCTTCACCAATAATCTTTCCATTTATAAGCACGCATGCACACAATCGGACCGCTTCACTTTTCAGATTCAATCTCTCTCTTCCGACCAAAACAAAAAGTTCTCTCTCTCTCTCTCCGTGTCGAAAGTCTGAGGAGTCTCTCAAGACGCACTTTCTTTTCGACTATTGCCTTCTGCTCTTTTTCAGACACAACAAGCTTGTATTCTGTAAGTGGATGATACAACAGCAGATCAAATCTGAATCTCAAAGATGAACAAAAGCACAAGCAACAATCAGTCGCCGAAAGTAGATCGGAAAACCATGGAGAAAAATCGAAGAATCCACATGAATATTCTCTGCTCCAAGCTTGCTTCCCTCATTCCTCAACACCATATCACCACTTCTTTGGTCTCTCTCTCTCTCTCTCTCTCTCTCTCTGGGTTTACGAGAAGTGATCAAGTGCCTAACTTTCTTTCCGAGGTTAAAATCCGTTAGATAACGCTGCAATTTCCATTTATTTATTGGCTTCTTAACAAGTTCTTGAAAACTACTAGTCTTTTGAAATGAAGTTTTCTTGGGAATGGATGGAATTGATCTATCAAAAATTTGTTGTGTATCATTAGTAACAAGAAAGAGTGAAAATATCGGGTCGTGTGTATCAACTTCAACTAACAAGAAAGAGTGAAAATATCCTTCATTTCCCTTTCTCCTTTTTTGGGTTTCAGCAATCGCTGTCGCGGCAAGATCAGCTGGATCAAGCTACATCATACATAAAGCAGTTGAAAGAAAGGATTGATAGGTTGAAACTGAGGAAGGACCAAGCAGTACTGAAGTCCGAAGGGATTGACACGAGCAGCTCTTTGACTTCATCGATTGATAAGGAGGCCAATTTAGGGTTCATGCTTCCCGTGTTTCAACTGAGAGACCACGGTTTAGGTCTGGAAGTGATCTTGATCTGTGGGAGGAGGAAGAACTTCATGTTGTATGAAGTGATCAGCATTCTCGAGGAAGAAGGAGCTGAGGTTGTCAGTGCCAGCTTTTCTGTTGTCGGTGATAAGATCTTCCACACACTCCATGCTCAGGTAACTCATTATCTCGAATTACTTCATCGAGGATGTTATAATTTTGGTTTAGCAGGAAAAAAGATCATGTAATCTTGATGTCATCCTCACTTAATTAAAGAATGGAAACTAGGGTTCCTTGAGTACACGCGTCTTGGAGCAGCCAAGCTCTGGAGGAAATTTAAATTGGAGAGATGGTGAGGTATTAACTGATTTTGGCGTGTCAAAAGTTATAAATTCCACAAAATAGGTTAGCCTTTAAGATAGAGGTTAAATACATATACTTTAAAGCGGAACTAGGTTCGGAAGTCTACTTTTAACAGGATATATAAGTACTGCAAACTTCCCCATGCTTCGTACTTGGTGCGTCGAAAATTAGGATGACAATTTCTATCGCTAAGTTTTATTTTCTTTCGTTCCTCTCTTTAGTTATTTGTTGTAAGCATTTTGTCTGCCCCATGATTAGACATCTAGCTATCATTTTATAGTTTGTGATGGACTTGCAGGCGAGATTATGTAGAATTGGAGTAGAGACCACAAGGTTATATGAGAGATTGAAAGAATTGATCCACTGATTCTCTCTCTCCAAAGGCCGACCTTTTAACGTCGCAACAACAAATAGTATGTGAAAAGACATGAACTTTTGCCTGAAAAATGGTAATCGGCGAATGCAGATTGGGGATGCAACGAAATTCATAGTCAACATATGTTTTTATGTCTGTTGCAGAAATAAAATAGCTACGACCGGTGAGCTATATAGTTATTAGTAGCAAATGTTGGAGAAGTTATCTTGGTAATATAAAAGATCAACAGAGAGTGATATGTGTGTAAGGCTTACGTATGGTTATTAATATCAGTTCTGAAGCAATTTTGGATCTCTAAAATATCCTTTTTGCACCGCTCGTCAAGGAGTTGCGATTTACAACCTGTCGGTTCACTTTGAGAAATAAATTGATCTTTTGCATAAGATGTAGCTTTGGCAAGGCATCTTACTCTGTTGGAAAATCCTAAGGTAGTTGATGTGAATCCTTGCGGAAAGGTCGTTCTACGAAGGCTCGAATGGTGCGAATTGCGAACCTTGATCTCCAATCAAACCTGTGATTGGCAATCACGGTATGAACGTGACCTGTTAACGAACGCGTGTCAACCAACCAACGTTATAGACGCCACAAGCGAAAGAATTCGCTATCTCGCTCGATAAGTCGAATCGACCATCATAAGGGAACCTTGATAATGTCAAGTCCTCAAAAGAATAGTAGAAGAGAATTTCTCAACTTTTTTCCTCCAAAAAAATATATCCCCCAAAGAAATTCAGTCAGTCTTTAATATAGGTCTTCTAGTCGCCACACAAACCCTAAAACCAATTATAGAAATCTAATGCGTTATATTCTAGAATATACCTAAACAATAAGATATATATATTTTTGACTTGGTCAAATATTTGATGATTAGATAATCAAATTGCACCGAGATTTTCAAGATTCTTCAAGATTTGATCCAATGTCATGTCCACGTTGAAGATCACGAACCATGACGCCAACAGCTTGCTTGAATTGCTTAGCTTGCGCTCGAGTAATTGAACCAGTAGGAATAGACAATGGGTCCCTAGCACCACCTCTTCGATATGGCTCAATGTCCACATCAGTAGTTAACTAAAATCACAAGAATTAAGGTTCTGTATCAAGGTCATGCTTGTTCTAAAAATCCTACATTGATATCCATGCAAGTGGTAATAAACCTTGAGTTTTTGTCGAAATGAAACTTTGAGGAGTGTACCTATACAGATGTTGGAGAGAAGAGGCCAAAACTTTGATTTCAAAGCAGATTTTATGGTCAAGTCATGTGATAATTTTCAGTGAAACTATCTCAACTAGTACTGCTTTAGTATTCTTCCCAAAGAGTTATGGTTCTTGCTGATGTTGCGGTGCTATTGTAGAGCTACATGCATGTGAGTTTTAGGGTTTTAGACAGAGCCGATGGGCTAGTCTGGCACCATAATTTGATAAAGAACTGGGGTTTGGTCATACTTTCATACTCGTGACATTAATCGGTATTTCTAGGCAGGCATTAACTCCGTTTAAATCATTAAATACAATGAATTTCACGTCAAATTTGATGGGCCGTGTCATTTTCTCTCTATCAATCTTTTGGGAGACAAAATGAAAACGATGAGTTGCATGAAACTAAACAACGAAATACTAATCATGGCAACACTTGACAAAAAGAATTCATGACCCTGCTAATGGAAAACCGAGAAAGAGAAAGATCAGAATTTTAGAGGGTGGCAAGTTCCATCATTAACAGCAATAATAAAGCCATTTGATAAGAAATAATTTTAGATATTACTTATGTTATGATATAGTATGGAAGCTAACAAGATCTTGCAATTAAATCAACATGAAATCATCGGAGAAATAAATGACGAATAATAAAAAAAAAACACTTGAGATTTACCTAATTTGGTCTGAATATTGATATTTACTCCAAAAGTAAATAATTCATTAATGATCGCAGAATCCTATAGTGTCACAACTGTTGCACGATCCACGCCTAAATTAAATTCAAATCCATAATCAAACCGCTCATGTGGACGTAAGATTCAAATACTCCCATATGTTCCGCGCTCCTTTTTGTTCAGAACGTCCCTTCGTATGTCTGAAGGGGGATGCTTCGCTACGCGGCCGCCATCGTACGCGACTGACTTTTACTTCCCATTACAGAAGGAAGGAAACCAGGAAGGAAAACACGTGCTTTTCTTTCCTCCTCCGACAGTCTCCTGGCTCCTAATGCAGCATGCACATGTGTATTTAGAATATCTGATCCCTACTTTCCGTAGGGCGAAAGGATGTCCCTCTCCTCCACACATTACGAAGAAAAGAGTGCAAAACGTCAAAAGTTTGGACAGTCTTCCTCAACGGAGGACAAAATCAAGTTCCCCCGCCTAATAATTCCAAGTTCGGTTCTGATTGAAAGGAACACCGAATTTCAGCAAACCAAAATCCTCCCAGCAAGATCGAACAAGTCACTTTAATGCGGCCGTTGTCGTTTTTTTCCCTTATACCAAGCTTAGATTTTAAGGAAAACAAGGTATAAAAATGTTCATGTTGCTCAAATTTATCCGCACGAGTTTTTTTGTTTTTTGGTCAACCAAGTATATTCGTGGATTTGGGAGCTTGGAGAAGCTTGACGGGCTTCTATTAGGCCTACTTGATGAAATCCCATAAACCCATAAAACCCTGCCATGTATGGAGGAGGACTTTTGAACTCCTCATCTCACCTATTCCCAAGTGGGAACTTATATAGAGCGTGAGACAGTAGAGCGTTAACTTAATATTTATACTTTTGAAATATGCTATAACTTCAATTTTTTAAAACTCATGTGATTTGTCAAGTGACTATCACTCGCTGACATTTGCACTTCGCCTCCTCCTCAAGCTCTCAAGTAGCCCCTGTGGCTTCAGGAACTTAAATGCCTTTTCAATCAAATTAGTCATTTGGTCACACCATAACTCTTTCTATCGAACCCCGCTTCAAAGTACTTAGGGCCTATTTGGTAACACTTCCAAAAACAACTAATTTTGTTCTTTTGTTCCCGAAATAAAAAAAAAAAATTGTTTGGTAAATTTTTTTGTTTTTGGGAACAAAAATCCATTTTTTCGTTCTCGAAAAATTCTTTTTTTTGTTCCTGGAAATATATTTGGAACAAAATCAAAACGTAGAAAATAGTTGCTCCTTGTTCCCGGCAACAATTTCTAGAATTGAGTCTAATTTTTCTTCTTTTCTCCTTCTCTCTTCTTCTTCTCCCTCTTGGCCGACTACCGTTGCCATTGCCACCACCCAGTGACCAACCGGGTGAGGTTCGATGAGCCCACCGAAGCCTCACCGGCCATCGGCCCACCTTGACTCCACCCAAATTTGGCTAGGCTAACATAAGGCGAGGCTCCGGCGAGCTCGTCATACCTCACCTAGCCGATCGCCGCCACCGCCATGGTCGGCGACCGGCACAAAGAAGAAGGAAGAAGAAAAGGAAAGGAAAAAGAAAAAGAAATATATTAAAAGTATTAAAATATTAAAAACAAAACAAATTTAAAAATCTTACCAAATGCATTTCTATCTTAGGAATACAAATTTTAAACAGTTATCAAGCGCCTTTAAAAACTCAGAAATTGTTCTTGAGAATAGAATAAAAAAATTCACTTTTGAGCAAAAATTGTTTCCGGAAATAGAATAATTACCAAACGCGCTCTTATAGTCAATAGAAAGCCCTTTCAACGTATTACAAGAACCTCAATTTGGCCGACCCAAAATCAAGCCGAAAACCGACAAAATACAGCCCGAAGTTGCTAGATATGCATTATTCATCACGTATAAGAAACTTCAAAATTTATTTTGAGTAAACTGTAAATTCAAATCAAATTTTGTAAAATCCTACAGCTCCATAACATCCTAATTATCATTTTCGTGAAAAATCATAGCTCAACAACTGAAAAATCAAATTTTGCAGCTCGAATTTCACATAATTTCGAATTTAAGTCCTAACCATGAAAATTAATCTGATTGGAAGAGAAGGGCCGCAAGTACTTACCCTATGTTGCGTAGGCGAGGCGACCATGGCAAGCACACATGAAACCCCTCTTTTCTTCTTCCTCTTTCTTTTATTTCCTTTTCTTTCTTCTTCTTTTTCCTCTCTCTCCCCTAAAGCTCTTGGTCTCTCTTATTGTTGAAGTAAACGTGCCTTCTTTTCCCTTTTTGTTGACTTTTCAACATTTTCTTCTCCTTCTTTCCTTTTTTTGGCCCCACCACTCTTGGCTAAGTCAAAATATTATAATGACAACTATTTATGTCCTCCTTAATTCAAGCTTTGGGTTAGAATCATCATGTTTATGTATTCTTTCGAGCTCATCCCCAATAGTACAAACCGGTGTGTCTATACTAAGTACCCGTTATGTCTTCTAAAGTGAATGGAGAAATAAGTCAGGTACTCAAATAATCTAGAGTATATCATTTTTAGCAAAAAAAGACTTTAATTTTTTGTCGGGAGGGTTAATGGAGTTTTATGAAAGTTACATAAGACAACAGAGAAAAACTAATTATTGCTTGATTTGCATGTAAATTTGAAAGATACTATCCATTACCCGATGTGAATTTTGTCCGCATCCATTAGTTAATATATAGCTATCAAATCGAGTATCTTAGGAAATATGCATTCGACCACATAAGACAATAATGAAGTGCTTTTAGAAGAGAAAATCACGTCTTTCACATTGCAAAATACACCTATTATATTTTTAAAAAAACTATAAATGAAAATTCTTTTTTGTTTGTTATTTACATTGTCCTTTTTGTGTTTTAATGGTTCTATTTAAATATTAACTATTTAATATTGTCCTTTTGGATTTGCCTTTTGATCCCACCAACAAAATCTTCACGCTCCGCCTCCGGAGAAAATATTAGGTAGAGCTGAGTAGCCACGTGTAAAATTCCTAGTCCATTTATTGGGAGACACGTGTCTTCCAGGCCAACCGCAAGTCAAACCTTCTCTTTCTTCGCCCTCTTCTCAATGCTTTTCTCCTTTTCAATCTCTCTCTCTCTCTCTCTCACATTTGCGCTTCTCCTTCTCCCTCCCACTCGTGACCATTCCCACTCATGACGAAGCGCGCCATTCGATAAACCCCGCCGCCTCCATATCCGCCTCGTCCGTTGCCTCCGCCGTTTGATGAAACCACGTCAAATGATGCAGTGTGCTCTCTCTGTCTCTCTCTCGACCAG
Source organism: Eucalyptus guilfoylei (assembly GCA_016097605.1). NCBI lineage: Eukaryota > Viridiplantae > Streptophyta > Magnoliopsida > Myrtales > Myrtaceae > Eucalyptus > Eucalyptus guilfoylei. Next base: position 40,798,904 of record CM027861.1, read on the forward strand.
CTCTGTCTCGCCCTCTCCGTTGCCTGACCAACCACGCCGCTTTCGCCGCCTCCACCCTTGGTCCAAGAACAAGCCCAAGCCCCCCGTCGTTCGCAACCCCGAGCCCTCTCTCAACCGGTCCCTCTGCTCCGATGTCGTTGCCTCCCCAACCCTCGCTAGATCCAGTGATAACGACCTTGGCCACGAGGGTCAAGCTCTCGGCAAATCCAACAACCCTCGCCCGTGGCTGGCGAGGGCCACGACACCTCACTGATATCGTTGCCTCCCAAAGCCTTGTCAGATTCGACGAGGGCAACCCTCGCCCTGGCCACAAGGTTTGCGCCCTCGCCGAATTCGACGAAAGTGATGCTTTCCGCCCTTGGTCCAAGAACAAGCCCAATCCCCCCATCGTTCACGAACCCGAGCCCTCCCTCAGCCCCTCGAGGTCCTCGGCTATGATGTTCTCACCTCCCTAACTCTTATGTCACCGCCTCTCGAACCCTCGCCAAATCCGACAAGAACAACCCTCGCCTTGGCCGCAAGGGTCGAGCCCTTGCCAAATCCAATGACCCGCCTATGGCAGGTGAGAGCCGTAACACCTCACCGATGTCATTGCCTCCCAAGGCCTCACCAAATCCGATGAGGGTCGAGTCTTCGCTGAATCCGACGAAAGCAATGTTCACTAGCCATAGGGACACCCTTTTTCGGCCCTCACGTGTGGCTGGCCAAGAGGAAAGAAAAGAAAAGAAAAAGACAGAAACGGGAAAGAAGAAAGAGAAACGAAGGAAAAAGAGGGAAGTTGGAGAAGGTGGCCTACAAGCGACACATGTCGCTCACATAATGGACTTGTGTAAAGCTGAGGTGGCTACCCCAACTCTACCTAATATTTTCTCCTCCATCCTCCAACAATGTGATGCATTAGATCAATATTAATTAGTGTCGAATATGATCCAATTCTTTTAAATTTCTACTTGCAATCTGTTGCATAGCTTGGCGTACAAATTTGAAAATCTAACGTTGCTTTTTGATTGAACGTATCTTCCAAATGCATGCTTTTGGAAAAGAAGAGCAGGAAATAGAGGTGTCAAACTAGGTCGAGCTGGCCTCGACTACAGGCTACAGCCAATGGTCCATGCTGTGCTGGTCGGACGCCTCAATCAGCCCAGCACGGCCCCAGGAGCGAGTCCAGCACACAATTTTTAGGGCCCTTGTGTGGCTGAATTGCCTTTGGCCCTATCTTTCCTATCATTCAATGTAGATGTAGATGTAGACAGTCAATAAGGAATCGACAACTTGAGGAATGCAAACTATCAATGATTGAATGGCGAAGGGCGTTGTGAAGGAAGATAGCAACAAGTCATTGTCATTAATAATTATATATATTGGCCAATTATTAAACAATATACTTTACGAGATAAGAAAGCTCGCAACAAATAATACACTAATAATTGAAGAATCGAGTGTTACAAAAACTTATATATATGAGTGTGTTAGAATATTTAAAAAATAAATCACGCCTTCATTTAATAACTAAACTTTTAGAATAATTGAGTGCGATCCCGTAAAATCTTACTGAGTGTTTTCCATGCCAGATTACTTCCAAATTCACAATGTCTACAGCTAAAACAACGGAGCTGGATGTAAAACTCAAGGAACAAATTCCTCCATGTGTTCGGCGCCCTTTTGTTCAGAGCGTTCCTTCGTACGACTGAAAAGGGGTGCTTCACGGTGCGGTCGCTATTCTACCCGACCCCTGTTTGTGCTGCTTAGAGAAGGGAGGAATCGGTCAGCACTCCACTTGCTTTTGCTTTTCTTTGCTCTTCATCAATTATCTCTCCACGCACGCATGCACATTATATCAGACCACTTCACTTTTCAAACCCACACCCCCCCCCCCCCCCCCCCCCCCCCACATCCCAAATTCTCAGGAGTCTCTTGAGACGCACTTTCTTTTCAATTATTGCCTTTTGCTCTTGTTCAGACACAACAAGCTTGTATTCTGTAAGTGAATGATACTGCAGCAGATCAAATCTAGATCTCAAAGATGAAGAAAAGCACAAGCAGCAATCAGTCGCCAAAAGTAGAGCGCAGAACCGTGGAGAAAAACCGAAGAATTCACATGAATATTCTCTGCTCCAAGCTTGCTTCCCTCATTCCTCAACACCATGTCACCACTTCTAAGGTCTGTCTCTCTCTCTCTCTCTCTCTGTATGGGTTTACTAGAAGTGATCAAGTAAAGTGCGTAACCTTCTTTCTGAGCTTGAAAACCATTAGATAATGCCGCAATTTCCTTTTCTTTATGGGCTTCTTGACTGCAAGTTCTTGAAAACAGCCTACCTTTTGAAATCAGAAATTTTCATGGAAATGGATGGCATTGACCCATCAAAATTTTGTTGTGTATCATTAGTAAAACACGTAAATAAATCCAGGTCACGTGTATCAACTTCAACAATCAAGATAGAGTGAAAATTTCCTTAATTTCTCTCTCTTTTTTTGGGTTTCAGGATCCACTGTCGCAGCAAGATCAGCTGGATCAAGCTGCATCATATATAAAGCAGTTGAAAGAAAGGATTGATGGGTTGAAACTGAGGAAGGACCAGGCAGTACTGCAGTCCGGAGGGATTGACACAAGCAGCTCTTTGACTTCATCGATTGATCAGGAGGCCAAACTAGGGTTCGTGCTTCCCGTGTTTCAACTAAGAGACCACGGACTAGGTTTGGAAGTGATCTTGATGAGTGGCAGGAGGAAGAACTTCATGTTGTGTGAAGTGATCAGCATTCTCGAGGAAGAAGGAGCTGAGGTTGTCAGTGCCAGCTTTTCTGTTATCGGTGATAAGATCTTCCACACACTCCATGCTCAGGTAACTCATTATCCTTAATTATTTCATTTAGGATGTTATAATTTTGGTTTAGTAGAAAAAACGATCATTTAATCTTGATGTCATCCTCGCTTAATTAAAGAATGGAAACCAGGGTTCCTTAAGTACAAGAGTCTTGGAGAAGCCAAGCTCTTGGGGAAATTGAAATTGGAGAGATGGTTTTGTATTAACTGATTTTGGCGAGTCAAAAGTTATAAATACCACATCACATTATAAGTTAGCCTTCGACCAAAAAAAGAAAGTTAGCCTTTAAGGTAGAGGGTAAATACATATGCTTTGAAGCGGAACTAGGTTCGGGAGTCTACTTTTAAGAGGTTATATAAGTACTGCAAATTTCACTACGCTTTGTTCTTGGTGCGTTGAAATTTAGGATGACAATTTTCACCGCTAAGTTTTATTTTCTATCGTTCCCCTCTTAAGTTTTTTGTTGCAAGCATTTCGTCTGCCCCATGATTGGATATCTAGCTCTCATTTTATATCTTGTGATGAAATTGCAGGTGAGACTATGTAGAATTGGAGTAGAGACTACAAGGGTATATGAGAGATTGAAAGAATTGATCCACTGATTCTCTCTCTAGAGATCGATCTTCTAATATGGCAACAACAAACAATATGAGAAAAGACACGAACTTTGCGCCTGAAAACTAGTAATCGGCGGAAGCCGATTAAAGATGGAATGAAATTCACAGTCAACGTATGCTTTTAAGTCCGTTGTAGAACTAAAATAGCCACGACTAGCGAGCTATATAGTTATTAGTAGCAAATGTTGAAAAAGTTATCTTAGTAATGTAAAAGACCAACAGAGAGTGATATGTCTAAAAGGCTTACAAATGGTTATTATGTGCCGTTTGTCTACCCATTCATAGATATACACAAGTTCTAAAGCAATTTTGGATCTCTAAAATATCTTTTTCTACCGCTTGCGGGGGAATTGAGTTGATTTACTTCAAGAAATAAATTGATCTTTTGGATAAGATGTAGCTTTGGCAAGGCATCTTGCTCCGTTGGAAATCCATAAGGTAGTTAACTGAAATCACAAGAATTAAGGTTCTGTATCAGGGTCGTGATTGTTCTGAAACTCCTACATACGAGTGGTAAAAAATTTTGAGTTGCTATCGAAATAAAACTTCGAGGAGTATTCTTGTACATATGTTGGAGAGAAGAGGCCAAAGCTTTGATTTCGAAGCAGATTTTATGGTCAAGTCATGTGGTAGTTTTCAGTGAAATTATCTCAATCAGTACTGCTTTAGTATTCTTCCTAAAGAGTCATGATTCTTGCTGAAGTTGTGGTGCGGTTGTAAAGCTACATTCCTGTGAATTTTAGGGTTTTGGACAGAGTTAATGGACTAGTCTGGCACCATAATTTGAAGAACAGGGGTTTGGTCCTACTTTTGTACTTGCGACATGAATAAGCAGTTCTCGACAGGTATTAACTCCGTTTGAATTGAAAAATCCGATGAATTTCACGTTAAATTCGATGGACTATGTCATTTTCTCTCTATCAATCTTCTGGGAGAAAACAATGAGCTTCATGAAACTGAACAACTAAATACTATTCACGGCAACACTCGACAAAAAGAATTCACGACCCCAATAATGGAAGACCGAGAAAGAGAAGGATCAGAATTTCAGAGGGCGGCAAGCTCCATCATTAACAGCAATAATAAAGCCATTTGACGAGAATTAATCCGAGATATTACTTATGTTGTGATATAGCAAGGAAGCTAATTGGATTTTGCAATTAAATTAACATAAAATCATCAGAAAAATCAATGATGAACAAAAAAGTACACCAGAGATTTATTTGGTTCAATCGAATTATTATTATTATTATTATTTTTTTTTGTTTGGAGGAAGGAACCGCCTCGGCCCGGTGGCCAAAGCGTAAACTCCGTGTGCCTTAAGCGGGAGGACCCACCACCCCTAGTAGTACACTTAAGACGCCAAGTAACTCCGCCAGTCCCCTTGTGTTGTAAGGGCTTCGAACCTCTCTCCTCTCTCGCAGAGGATCACTGAAACCTATCCAGCAGAGCCATCACGGCCAGTGGTTTCAGTCGAATATTGATACCTACTCCAATAATGAATAATTCATTAATGATTGCAGAATCACACAACATTACAATTGTCCGTATGATAGAGTGTTCTTCACGCCTAAATTACTTTCAAATCCATAACGAGACAATTCAAGTGGACGTAAAATTCAAATCCTCCCTTGTGTTTCACGCTCTTTTTGTCCAGATCGTTATTTCGTGTGTCTGAAGAGGGAAGCTTCGCTAGGCGGCCGCTGCTGTACCCGACTGACTTTTATTTCCGTTTAGAAGTGAAGGAAACCACAAAGGAAAATACTGCTCCTCTTGCGGCATGCACATGTCTATTTAGGGCGAAAAGACTGATCCCTACGGTCTGGAGGGCGAAAAGAAGTCCGTCCCCTCCACATGACACGAACAAAAGAGTCCAAAAGTCAATGTTTGGATAGTCTTCCTCACTAGAGAACAAAATCAAGTTCCCCCGCCTAATATTTCCAAGTTCGATTCGAATTAAAAGGCACACCGAATTTCAGAAAACCAAAATCCTCTACGTAGGATCAAACAAGTCACGATTTGTATTAATGCGGCCGTTGTTTTTTTCCCCCCTTATGGCGAGCTTAGACTTCAAGGAAAACGAGGTATAAGAATTTTCTTGCTGCTCAATCTTATCCACGAGAGTTTCTTTTTTTTTTTTGGTTGGCCAAGGGAATTTCTGAATTTTGGAGTTCCGAGAAGCATGACCAATCCCATAAACCCATAAAACTCCCTTATTTGGAGGAAGAGAGTTTTGAACTCTCCACCTCCTCATTATCACATGGGAACTTATGTAGAGCGTGAGACAAGAACTTTAACTTGATATTCATACCCTTGAAATACACTATAACTTTGATCTTTTAAAATTCATGTGATTACTCAAGTGACAACTATGTATGTCCTCCTTAATTCAAGGTTTGGGTGAGAATCATCATGTTTATGTTTTCTTTCGGGCTCATCCCCAATAATACTAACCAGCATGTCTATACTAGTTACCGTTATGTGTTGAACGAGAGAATTGCTTAAGTGAACGAAGATATTGTTAATTGGGTTCACTCCTATGTGAAGGAAGCCCAATGAGTTGCAAGCCAAAAAAGGGCTTGAGCCCATATGATAAGTTATATGGAGAAATGGGATTTCTTGCTATCTATATAAAGAGGTAGTCGCAAAAAAGGAAATAGTAACAAGAGAAAAAGAAAAAGCATAAAATCTGGGATTTGGGGCAATATCTGATTTACATCAAGCTGGTATCGGAGGTCGATTCGTCGTCTGATTGAGCTGAAATTTTGTCAGCATGTTCGTGGCGCAATTTTCTCGAATCTGAACGGTTTGATTTTCGTTTGAAGCTCTCTACATCAGGTTTTTCATGGATTGATCAAAACCTGCGTTTTTGATCAAATTTATACTTGATCTCTTGTGAAATTCATGTGTATTGCCAAGAATTATGTTCTTGAGGTGTTTGCTGCTATGTACCTCTAGTATTTACTAAAGAATAATATTGTTCACCCAATTTTGTTGATAGTGAAGATTTTCGGGTGGACTCCGGTCTGTGGTTTTTGATCTACTTACATCGAGGAGGTTTTCCACGTAAAAAATCATCTTGTGTTGGCGTGTTTGGTATTTATTTTACTCTACTATATCGATTCCTATTAGGTTTACACAAGAGGAGAGATTATTTTATTCCATTTGCTTTGATTTGATATTGTTCAAATTGTTACTGTTCTCCCATCAGATATAAGTTAGGTGTTCAAAAATCTAGAGTATTCCATTTGTTAACAAAAAAAAGACTTCAATTTTTTGTCGGAAGAGTAAATGGAGTTTTATGAAAGTTATATTAGACAAAAGAAAAGACTAATTATTGCTTGAATTGCTTGTAAAGTTAGCAAATACTACCCATCCCTCGGTATGAAAATTTCATCTGCATCCGTTAATTAATATATAACTATCAAATCGCATGTCTTAGGAAATATTCTTTTAAATATATAAAAGGAAATCCTTTTTTGTCTGTTATTTATATTGTCCTTTTTACGTTTTAATGGTTCTAGTTAAGTTATAATTTATCTCTGGTATGATAGAGGGATTCCACAAAACTAAGCGCAATTAATAATCTTTTGCTTTGCCTATTGACCCCACCAACAAAGTCTTCACGCTCCGTCTGCGTCCTCCAACACCGTGACGTATTAGATTAAAGTTTATTAGTGTTCACATGACCCATTTCTCTTAAATTTTCACCTGCAATCTATCACATCGCTTAGTGTACAAATTTTGAAAATCCATCGGTGCTTTTTGAATGAGTGCGTCCTCCAAATACATGCTTTCACATGATCACGATAATAGTAACACGGATGACTTATGCTAAAACGAATAGTCAAGAAGAAAGGCAAAGAAAAATGGGAAATAGAAGTGTCAAACTAGGTCGAGCTGGCCTCGACTACAGCCAATGGTCCGTGCTGTGCCGGTCGAATGCCTCAATCAGGCCAGCAACGCCCAAGGTATGTGTTCGGCTGTGTTAGGTGCCAGCTCGATATTTAGGGCCCTTATGTGGCGGAATTGCCTTCGGCCCGATCTTCCCTATGATTCAATGTAAATGCAGATTCGGACAGCTAACGAGGAATCAACAACTTGATCAATGCAAACTATCTGTGATTGAGTGGCGAGAGGGCTTTGTGAAGGAAGATAGGAACAAGTCATTGTCATCGATAATTACATATATCGGCCAATTGTAGGTGTCCTGGCACTATCAGTCCGGTCGCTGTAACTCTTATTAAGTAAATATTGGTAATTGAGCGCATAGCTGAACAGCAAATTGAGTGCGGGATACGTTGCACTACCCATATATTATAATTCGAGATTTTTTGGGCAATTCATCAACTCAACCCCATAAGAAACCTAAGTGGATCTTTTCAATCCCAACATTTTCAATTTTCAAGAATTGCTACAGTCGTAGATTTCTTGATCCTGGAGGTTGAAGTTTGTCATGCTTGTCTAGGAAAGAAACCGAAATATCTATTTCATGGACCATTTTTTTTTTTCCTTTTTGTTTTCCTGATTGGTTTCTCATCATCCCATCTTAATTCGGTTGGACATCTTTTTTATACGTTTCGCGTCTCAGGCGTTTGAATCTGGAAAGCCTGATTAATTGGAGGTTACTACGGAGTCGTCATGTCTAAAAAAACCTAAATCTTGGGCGCCGCCCGCTAAATCTAGCTGATAAAACCCGCCCAATTATTGGATTAGAGAAGAGTGCTATGAACTGTTTAGATAGCTAATGATAATTAGTGACTTGTTTAAGAGGATGCAGGATCTCCTTAGGTTGGAAAAGTTGACTCCGCTATAGATCTTTGTCTTGTCAAGAGAAACTAGGGATGATTTTCCTTTTGTCTTGCTGCAGGTTCTCTTTCTTTATTTAATGGCAGGGAAGACAAAACCAACACTTGTAACAAAGAGCCACCTTCAGGTTGCTGCTTTCGTCCACCTAACTCCACAGGTCTCACGCACAACACTTGTGGTGCTAACTTGCTTCCTCAAGGCTGCTCAGTTTCTGCCTCCTCTTCAAGTAAACTGCAGAGTTTCTGTAAGATTTGGGTCTGGATAAGATCGAAGATCTTTGCTGTGATTCTTGCATGAGACTTGACCCTCCAGAGAGAGTTTCCTCTTCTGCTTTGGCTTCTGATAAGCGCAGCCCGATCCAGTCGACATCAAGTGAACCAACCACCCGGAGAAGAAGTCTGCTTCGGCTTCTGATAAGTGCAGCCCGATCCAGTCGACATCAAGCGAACCAACCACCCTGAGAAGAAGTATTGAGGAGATGAGATCTCCTCTTTTTCCGTGCTCTTCTGCTATGGAAGTCTAGTATGGTAATGGAAATAATCATCTCTGTGGTCTTGCTGTTCATGGGCATCGCGGTCTTGGTGGTGATACATGTGTGCATAGTAGGGAGAGCATTCCGGGAAGGAGGAGGATTCAGTGGAGGACTGGTGCAGAGAAACGGCAACTCCGCGGCCTCGAAATTGTCAAGCGAGGACTTGAAGAAGCTGCCTTGCTTCGAGTACGGTTCGGGGGGACAAGGCTTCTGGCAGGGACGAGGACTGTGCAGTGTGCTTGGAGAATTTCAAAGCGGGCGAAAAGTGCAGGCTATTGCCTAACTGCAAGCACTGCTTCCATGCTCAATGTATAGATTCGTGGTTGTTGAAGACGGCCATTTGTCCCGTTTGTAGGACCGGAATATCTCCTCCAGAAAGCGGTGCCAGTTTGTTGGAGGAAGGTCGTATAGAGCATAATGCTCTCGTCGAACTCACGTAGAGCGCCGAGAGCTCTCCCATTCGAGATTCCCGGTATGAACTTCCAAAGCCACATACAAAGCCAGTGTTTTCAGGGATCTCATTGTGATCATAGTTTCGATTGGAGATGGCTATGCCTTAAGACAGGTGCACGATCCCAGTAGCATTTACTTGGTTCGTCTATTTCCTTCTCCGTGACAAGTAACATAGTCCGTGACATTTACCGAACAACATGATAGCAATTCCTTCTCCGTGACAAAAAGAATTCACGACCCCAATAATGGAAGACCGAGAAAGAGAAGGATCAGAATTTCAGAGGGTGGCAAGCTCCATCATTAACAACAATAATAAAGCCATTTGACAAGAATTAATCCGAGATATTACTTGTGATATAGTATGGAAGCTAATCAGATTTTACAATTAAATTAACACAGAATCATCGGAGAAATCAATGATGAACAAAAAAGTACATCGAGAGATTTATTTGGTTCAGTCCGAATATATATATATATATATATATATTTGGTCAGAAATAATAATCTATAGAGCTTTGAGCCAACATTTACACAAGATCCGGCGCCACAAAACTTGCACTCAGTACGACAACAAGTCGAGGCGAGTGAATGGGTGCCGGTGCCGGATGTAAAAAGAATCGCAAGAGCGAGCTAAAGCAAGGAGAAGCCTAAACATTAGGCTAAGGAGAAGACCACGCAGGGCCAAAAGGACTCCAAAACTCAACTAAACCAACCAACAACAAGCTAGGAAAGAAGGAAAAGAAGACCGCCAAGTCAAGCACCTCCGTCGAAGACGATGAGCGACCAACCCAGTGAGATAGCCAAACAAAAGACCGCAAGCCATCCTCAAGCCGTCCAAAAAGAACTCGAAGGAATACTAGGGAACCGCATGAGTGGGAGAAAAAATAGAAGGATCTATCTCCCAGTTACGCTAGAGCCTTCTGTTTTCTAGGATTATTTTCAACGTTTCTAAACGTTAAGGCTTTATCTTTCACCACTCTAATGAGGTGATTCTTAACAGCTGCAACCGCCACTTTGTGATCTCTGAAGAGTATGTTATTCCTGTACTTCCAAATAAGATGGCATAGAGCATCAAACGAAAACCGGCCAATGGATCAATAGAAGTCCTTACCGGAGATGAATGTCATTGCCCACTGCAAGTTCTCGGACCAAGTCATATTCCACCAAGGGAGGTTGCATCTTGACGCCCAAAAGAAAGCCGTGCTAGCATTGATGCAACACTCAAAGTAGAGATGATCAATGGAGTCTGGTGTCAATTTGCCAAAAGCACAAACTTCACTCTCAATTCTACCATATGACATCAGCAATGCTTGGGTGGGAAGACGATTCTTTGTAATAAGTCAGAGATTGAATTGATATCTCGGGGTAATAGCCTTATTCCAGATGAATGATGCCCAATTAACCCTATTCTTCCTTTTCCTAATAACATGCCAGGCGAAGGCAACCGAGAAGAGACCATAAGGGGTATCACTCCAAATAAAACAGTTCGGTGCCGTTGAAAGGAGGGGAAGGGGTTGCTCCCAAGATTCAATCACCCTCCCGAAAGCCTATCTCGCTAGTAAGAAAAGATCAGCTACCGTGACATCTTTGGATAAGCTAGAGTTTAAAATCATCTCATCTGAGCAATGAATGTGTAATGGACCTCTAAGATGCTAGTGGTCAAACCAAAGGGAGACAGACTGGCCATCACCAATCCTCCATTGGAAGTAGAGTCGAAACTTAGATCTTAAGTGTAGGATTCTCTTCCAAGCCCAAGAGCAAAAGGTGGGAACCCCAACCACCTAGAAACTCTTGCTTTTCAAGAATGTTGAATGGATCCACTTGCACCATAAGGACTCCTTATCAGTAAATAGGATCCAAATGTGCTTGAGCATTGCTGCCTTATTGCAATCTCTCAACTTGCGAATACCAAGTCCTCCCTCGTCCTTCAGGACGCACATATCATCCCAAAATACTTTGGCTCCACCCCTCCCTAGGTTGGGGCCCTTCTATAGAAACTATCTGAGTATCTGTTCGATGCAATCTAGAACTGCAAAAGGAATGGTGAAGACACTCGCCTAATAAGCATGTATCGCGTGAAGAACTGACCTTATTAATTGGACCCTTCCAGCAAATGATAGAAAACGGTGAGTCCAGGATTGGACCCTGGATGTTATGCGATCAACTAAGGACACACAGTCTGCCTTGCCAAGTCTCAAGGATATGATAAGAACTCCCAGATAACGTACCGGCAACTTTCCTTCAACAAAACCAAGGGCTTCCATAATCTCCTTTTGTAGCTCCTCCAAATCACCTGAGAGAAAGATCTCACTTTTGTTGTTGTTTGGCTTCAGTCCACTCCATGCCGAGAAGGTATTCAGACCATCCTTCAAAAGATAAATCAATTCCAACTCTGCTCAACAAAAAAGAAAGACATCATCCGCAAAGAAAAGATGAAATAGTCTTATAGCCTTATATCTCCAGAAGAACTTGAAAGCAGGATGCGCAGCACGCGCAGTAAGGATCCCAGAAAAAACTTCCATAACCAAAGTGAAGAAGTAAGGGGACATGGGATCCCCTTGCCGAAGTCCATGCCCACTAGGGAAGAAACCATGGAGTTCTTCATTCAAGGAAATAGAAAACTTGGCAGTGCGCACACAAATCATAATAAGACGAATGAGGTGGTTCGGGAATCGAAACGCGCGCAAAACCAATTCTAGAAAGTCACAGTCCACAGTATCATAGGCCTTCTAGAAATCCACCTTCACAGCACATTTAGGTAGGTAAGGCTAAAGATGGAAACGAGTAAATAATTCTTGAGCAAGAAGAATATTATCCCGGACGCGCCGGCCCTTCGAAGGCATTTTGCGAGGGGCTAATGGTATCATGAAGCACTGCAGACACACGATTAGCTAAGACCTTGGTAATACATTTATATATCGTTTTGCAGCAGGCAATAAGTCTATAATCATTCACCGAGGTCGCATTAGGCACTTTAGGGATCAGCACAAGGATGGTGTTATTAATCTCCCTAAGAAGTCTTCCCGTGACAAAGAAGTCCTTGATAGCTTCAATGACCGAAGGTCCTACTAGGTCCTAATTGCTTTTGAAAAATTCTACCACAAACCCGTTTGGCCCAGGAGCCTTCCCACGGGTTAGGGAAAATATAGTATCTTGGATTTCTCTATCTGAATAGGGTCGAGAGAGAAAACTAACATGATCTTCCGTGAGCAGGCATCGAATAACTTGCTGCACTTCCATTAATGTTGGGGTTGAAGGAGAGGAACGCGATGTGAATAACTCCTGAAAGTGAGAGACAAAGGTGTCCTACACAAGGCTTGGTTCAAAGACCAGGTTGCCATTTCTATCAAGAACGGAAAGAATCCTATTCCTCGGTTGTCTTAAATTGACGTAGTGGTGAAAGTACTTGGTATTCCTATCACCATTCTCGAGCCATCTAATTCTGAATTTTTGTCTGGAGAAAGATTCCTCTTAACTTCTCAACTCCACAAAGTTCTTTCAATGGGTCCTCTCTAGCTCCGCCAGCACTTCGCTAGTTGGGTCTTGCTGCAAATCGAGCTGGGCTAACATAAAGGCATTTCTAGATTTAGCAACCCTCTCTGAGATGTTGGAGAATGAATCCATGTTGAGTTGCTTGAGCTGGCTCTTCAGGAGCTTCAATTTACTTACCAGCCTATACATAGGAACCCCTTCAACCAGGGTATCCCAAACTTGTAAGACAATATCTTGAAAGGAAGGGTGCTCCATCCAGAAATCAAAGAATTTGAATGGCTTCCTTCGATGAGTTGGTTGTATCACTTTGACCACCATAGGAGAGTGATTAGAGATTCCATGGGTTAGAAAAGTCGCTTCCGAGTAAGAGAATTATAAGCTCCATTTAGCATTGACCAACACCCGATCAATTTTCCTGGCCTTGCGATTAGTCCCTGAAGAAGTAAACCAAGTGAAGCGAAGTCCTACATACCTCAGATCCTGAAGTTCAACCCAAGTCAAACACTAGTTGAATTCGTCAAAGGAGGGACGCCAAGTATCCGAGCTCCCGATCCTATCAGAAGGGTCTCTTATGCATTGAAATCCCCAGCCACCATCCATGCTATGTCCTGGACGCAACAACTCATTCTAACCAGGTCCTCCCACAAAGGTCTCCGAGAAACAAATGAATGCACAGCATAAATCACTGAAGTGCAATAACATAAACCCGACGAAAGGAGCAAAACCCGACCATGGATCGCCTGATCATTAGAAAAAATGACTTCAAATTCGACCAGCGAAGGATCCTATCCAAGCCAAATCATTCCCTTAGGAGATGAGTCATAATTGACAATCCAATTCCATCCCGTCAAAAGCCTAGTAGAAAAGGATTGAAAAAGATACTCCGGCACTTTGGTCTCCAGTAATCCGACCATACAAAGGCCGTTTGTATGAGCGAACTTCCTAACCTCGGCTCTCCTCAAAGGGTCCATAAGACCCCTAACGTTCTAGAAACCGAAATACATATATGTATATATATAAATATATATAAGCCAACTACTACTAAGCAACGAGAAAGAATGAGGCAAAAGAGCCTACCTCTGCTTGGGAGGCTTCTGACGAGGATTTGCCGGTGCTCCAATCTTCCCCTCTGGGCCCGGATCTGGGGCTAAAGCAAGAAGTCTCTCCTGGATGGTTTCCACCTTCATATAAATCGCTCTTGGTGCTTTCGGGGATGAGCTTGATGAGCCGGGAGAGACAATATCATCCTCGTCCGAACAATCAAAAGTGGCTGCAACTTCCGACTCCGCACCATGGTCGAGGCTTAAGGAGGGGTTTTGTTCGGGGCGAGAATCGGCTACAAGTGAGAGAGCCACCTTCGGGGGAGCACTAGACCCTCTTTGCCACTTCTGAATAGACCCAGGTGGCGGGACCTTCTCCGCAACAGGAGACTTTGGCCGAGAGGCGTCTTCAACCGCATCCAAGTTCGGGCATGAGGATGAATATTGATATCTACTCCAATAATGAATAAGTCACTAATGATTACAGAATCACAAAACATCACAATTGTCCGTACGATAGAGTGTTCTCCATGCCTAAATTACTTTCAAATCCATAACAAGACAATTCAGGTGGACGTAAAATTCAAATCCTCCCATGTGTTCCACGCTCTTTTTGTCCAAATCGTTCTTTCGTGTGTCTGAAGAGGGAAGCTTCGCTAGGCGGCCGCTGCTGTACCCGACTGACTTTTATTTCCTTTTAGAAGTGAAGGAAACCACAAAGGAAAACACTGCTTATCTTGCTGCATGCACCTGTCTATTTAGAATAGATGATCCCTACGTTCTGGAGGGCGAAAAGAAGTCCGTCCCCTACGTTTGGATAGTCAATGTTTGGATAGTCTTCCTCGCTAGAGAACAAAATCAAGTTCCCCCGCCTAATAATTCCAAGTTCGATTCGATTGAAAGGCACACCGAATTTCAGCAAACCAAAATCCTCTACGTAAGATCAAACAAGTCACGATTTGGATTAATGCGGCCGTTTTTTTTTTTTTACCCCTTTATGGCGAGCTCAGACTTCAAGGAAAACGAGGTATAAGAATCTTCTTGCTGCTCAATCTTATCCACGAGAACTTTTTTTTTTTTTGGTTGGCCAAGGGAATATCTGAATTTGGGAGTTCCGAGAAGCATGACCAAACCCATAAAACTCCCTTATTTGGAGGAAGAGAGTTTTGATCTCTCCACCTCCTCATTATCACATGGGAACTTATGTAAAGCGTGAGACACAAGAACTTTAACTTGATATTCATACCCTTGAAATACACTATAACTTTTATCTTTTAAAAGTCATGTGATTACTCAAGTGACAACTGTGTATGTCCTCCTTAATTCAAGGTTTGGGTGAGAATCATCATGTTTATGTTTTCTTTCGGGCTCATCCCCAATAATACTAACCAGCATGTCTATACTAGTTACCGTTATGTGTTGAATGAGGGAATTGCTTAAGTGAATGAAGATATAAGTTAGGTGTTCAAAAAATCTAGAGTATTCCATTTGTTAACAAAAAAAAGACTTCAATTTTTTGTCAGAAGTGTTAATGGAGTTTCATGAAAGTTATATTCGACAAAAGAAAAAAACTAATTGTTGCTTGATTTGCTTGTAAAGGTAGCAAATACTATCCATCCCCGGTATGAAAATTTCATCTCTATCCATTAATTAATATATAACTATCAAATCGCGTATCTTAAGAAATATGCATTCAACCACATAAGACAATAATGAAGTGCTTTTAGAAGAGAAAATCACTTCTTTCACATTACAAAATACTCCTACTATATTCTTTTAAATATATAAAAGGAAACCCATTTTTGTCTGTTATTTATATTGTCCTTTTTGCGTTTTAATGGTTTTATTGAAGTTATAACTGTATATAGTGTCCTTTTTGCTTTGCCTTTTGACCCCCGCCAACAAAGTCTTCACGCTCCGTCTCTGTCCTCCAACAACGTTATGTACTAGATTAAAATAAATTAGTGTTAAATTAGTGTTGAGCGTCAGCCATTTCTTTTACAATATGTCGCATCGCATAGCGTACAAAGTATGGAAATCTAACGATGCTTTTTGATCGAACGTCCCATTCAAATGCATACTTTTGGAAAAGAAGAGCTGGAAATGGAGACGTCAAACTAGATCGAGCCGGCCTCGACTACAGTCAATGGTCTATGATGTCTCGGTCAAACGCCTCAATCAGCCCGGCACCGCCCAAGGCGCGGGGTGTCGGCCTGATATTTAGGGCCTGCCGAATTGCCTTTAGCCCCCTCATTTTTATGATTCGATGTAGATGTATATGCTAAGTAGTATCGACACCTATACGCGATACGTGATAAGACACGATACAACACACCGACATGTTTCCTAAAAAATAGAGAATTTCAATTAGTTGAGACACGTTGTATATTAAACGTATATTTTTTATATATACATAACAAATTATCATTTTTATAATTATTTCAATCAAATTAATTTGATTAAAATTTATAAATAATAAATAATAAATAAAGAGTAGAATAAATTTACATTAAAAACATTAATTAATCATTTGTTAATACAATTCATTATTTCAATTTAACAAATTTAAGTCAATTCCAATAATCTATCAAATTTGGAGAAAAAACAAGTAATCTACATTCTTGACTCTTGTGTCAGAGAGTGTCAAAAGAGGAGAAAAACACAAACTTGAGAGTAAATTGTGTGTTACAAAAAGTGACTGTTAGAAGAGAATAAAAAATTAGATTTTTTTTTTATTTCTCCATTTATTATTTTTATTATTATTTTTACATATTTCATTTTGACTCTTTTTTTATTTAAAAATTTTAAAATTGACCCCATGCATGTCGGAATTATGTGTTAAAATTCGAAACTCAAGATTCGAGTGTCGTGTCGGGAGAATTGATCAGATGTCAAATTTTTCGACATGTATTGACCGAGTATCGAAGAGTATCGAACAAGTATTAGAGTGTCCGACATGTCATAAAAACTCTCTAAAAGTATCAATATTTTTTAGTGTATATCTAGACAACTAATAAGGAATCGACAATTTGAGGAATGCAAACTCTCTTGTGATTGAGTAGCGAGAGGGCTTTGTGAGGGAAAATAGGAACGATTCATTGTAATCGATAATTATCTATATTGGATCATTAATAGGAATAATATACTTCACACGAAAAGCTGGCAACAAATAATCCATTATTATTTAATGATCGAGTGTTATAAAGACTTACACGTTGGAGTGTTTTCCATATTAAATTACTTCCAAATTCGCGGCTAAAACAACTTAATTGGATGTGAAACGGACAAATCCCTCCATGTGGTCGGCGTTCCTTTTGTTCAGAGGATTCCTTCGTACGAGTGAAAAGCAGTGCTTCACTGTGCGGTCGCTATGGCACCCGACACCTTTCTGTGCTGCTTGCAGAGGAAGGAATCGGTGGTCCCTCCATTTACCCTTACTTTTCTTCGCCCTTCATCAATAATAATCTCTCCATTTATAATCACGCATGCACACAAATATCAGACGTCTTGACCCAACCGCTGTAGGCGCGCTGGCTCGGGCGGACGTCCCCATCCCGCTTGGGGGTTCAATTCTCCATACTCTCAATTTGCATGACTTAAGTGTGGCCTACGAGAGGGTCCTCGCACTATTAGCGTCGTCCCGAATTTACGTTACCGACTGCTGGCTATACGGTAGTTCCCGAACATCGAAAATAAAAAAATAAAAATTATCTGACATTTCAAACTCTCTCTCTCTCTCTGGGTCGAAAGTCTGAGGAGTCTCTCGAGGCGCACTTTCTTTTCAACTATTGCCTTTTGCTCTTGTTCAGACACAACAAACTTGTATTCTGAAAGTGAATGATAATACAGCAGATCAAATCTGGATCTCAAAGATGAACGAAAGCACAAGTAACAATCAGTCGCCGAAAGTAGAGCGCAAAACCGTGGAGAAAAACCGAAGAATTCGCATGAATATTCTCTGCTCAAGCTTGCTTCCCTCGTTTCTCAACACCATATCAACACTTCTTTGGTCTCTCTCTCTCTCTCTCTCTCTCTCTCTCTCTCTCTCTCTGGGTTTACTAGAAGTGATCAAGTAAAGTGCCTTACCTTCTTTCCAAGCTTAAAAACCGTTAGATAAAACCGCAATTTCCATTTCTTTATTGGCTTCTTAACAAGTTCTTGAAAACAACTCATTTATTGAATCAGAATTTTTTGGAAATGGATGGAATTCATCTATCAAAATCTTGTTGTGTATAATTAATAAAATAGGTACATAAACCTAGATGTGTATCAACTTCAACAATCAAGAAAGAGAAAATTTCCTTAATTTCCCTTTCTCCTTTTTTGGGTTTCAAGATTCGCTGTCGCAGCAAGATCAGTTGGATCAAGCTGCATCATACACAAGGCAGCTGAAAGAAAGGACTGATGGTTTGAAACCGAGTAAGAAACAAGCAGAACTGCACTCCGAAGCGATTGACACAAGCAGCTCCTTCACTTCATCGATTGATCAGTAGGCCTAACTAGGGTTCGCGCTTTGACCAAAAAAAAAAAAAAAAAAAAAAAACTAGGGTTCGCGCTTCCCGTGTTTCAACTGAGAGACCACAGTTTAGGTCTGGAACTGATCTGGATCAGTGGGAGGAGGAAGAACTTCATGCTGTATGAAGTGATCAGCATTCTCGAGGAAGAAGGAGCTGAGGTTATCAGTGCCAGCTTTTCTGTTATCGGTGATAAGATCTTCCACACAGTCCATGCTCAGTAACTCATTATCCCTAATTATTTCATTTAGGATGTTATAATTTTGGTTTAGCAGAAAAAACGATTATGTAATCTTGATGTCATCCTCACTTAATCAAAGAATGGAAACTAGTGTTTCCTAAGTAGGGGTGTAAATGGTTTGGTTCGCTTCAATTTTTTTGAAAAACCGAACCGATAAGGAATTTATTGAGCTTAACCAAAATCTGATCCAAACCGAAATCAAACCAAATAGAAATCTCAGTTCGGTTCGGTTCAGTTTTTCAATTTTTACTTTTGTGTGTGTAGTTCTCCCTACATACACCCCTTTCTATAAATTTTTTATTTTTTTAAATCAATTTTGTAATTAGTTTTTATTCTTTTTATTTTCTTTATTTTCTTTTTTTATTTTTTATTTTTCTTTATTTTTTTCTTCTTCTTCATTGTCCGATCGCTGGTCGCCGAAGAAAAAGAAAAGGAAAAATAAAAAAATTAAACTAATTATTTTTAAAATATAAAAAAGAAAAAACTTTAGATTTTATCGGTTTGGTTTGGTTAACCGAACCGATAAAAACCGAACCGGTTAAAAAGTTTAGGATTTTAATGAGAACCGAACCGAATCGAAAAAAATCGAATTTTTCAGTTCGGTTCGGTTTTTGACACCCCTACCCCTAAGTACACTCGTCTTGGAGCAGCCAAGACGAACAATAAAGAACACTGGAGATTTACGTTATATGGTCCGAGTATTGATACCTACTTCAGCAATGAATAATTCACCAATGATCGCGAAATCACACAGCCTTACAACTGTCCACAATGGAGTGGTCTTCACGCCTAAATTACTTTCGAATCCATAATTAAACAAGTCAGGTGGACGTAAAATTCAAATCCTCCCGTGTGTTCCGCGCTCCTTTTGTTCGGAACGTGCCTTCATATGTCTGAAGAGGGATGCTTTGCTACGCGGCCGCTATTGTACCCGACAGGCTTTTACTTTCATTTAGAAGGAAGGAAACCAGAGAGGAAAACACTGCTCCTCATGCAGCACGCAAATGTCTATTTAGAGTATATAATCCCTACGTTCTGTAGGGCGGAAGGAAGTTCCTCCCCTCCACACAATACGAAGAAAAGAGTCCAAACAAATAATTCCAAGTTCGATTCGGATTGGAAGGCACACCGAATTTCAGCAAACCAAAATCCTCCAAGCAAGATCGAACAAGTCACGATTCGAATTTAATGCGACCGCCATTTTTTTTTTCCTTAAGGCAATCATAGATTTCGAGGAAAACGATGTACAGGAATATTCTCGTTGCTCAATTTTATCCACGAGAGTTTTTTTTTTTTAGTCAGCCAAATATATTCATGGATTTTGGAGCTCGGAGAACTTGAGGAAATCCCATAAACCCAAAAAAATCCCCCATAGAATGGAGTTTTCAACTTTTTATTAAATTATGGCCGAATTTGAGCGTTTCTTCAAAAAAATGCGAAATTCGGTGGACTCGCGAAGGAATTACAAAAGGAGGAAATAAAAGGAAAATGAAGTTTTTCTCATCTTCCCTGCAGTTACGAATTCTTATTGTAAAAGGGAATCAAAACGTGGGCCCAGAGTCAACGCCCAGAGTCAAAGTTGTTGACTCTGGGCACACTTATAATATTGATTTAGGAATTTTCTCCTTGGCGTGAAGTTGCTGCAAATTCGTCGAAGCCTGTGCACGTAGAACGAAAGAAGAGTCCGCACGCGTAAGAAGCAAAACCGAGTGGGCCCTTGACGTGGTGGGCCCTTGACCTTGGCACATATATATAGTTCTTTTCGTGCGCGAATTGAATTGCCGAAAAAAAGTCGCAGAAGGGAGCCGCGAAAGAGGTCTTCTTTCGGGCGGTTGCTGCACTCGTACGAGAGAAGAAAGAAACCTACGGAGCCGCGAGGATTCATAAGCCGCCCGTGTGAAGCTTTGATTAAGAACGCGAAGCCGTAGAGCGTTTTTGTTTCGAGCTTGAACGCGCGGTAATTTTGTGCCGTGAGTTGGGTTTGGGTGTAATTGGGCTTGGGAAACACCGAGAGAGTGTTTGAGCGACTTGAGTGTGTAATCTCATTATATCGCTTGATCTATAGTGAAATTCGCTGCTGCTCTCCCCATGGACGTAGGTCTTTACGACTGAACCACGTAAATCTGGTGTCCGATTTATTTTCTTCTCTATCTATATATTTTGTTCGATCGCTCGAGTGTTAACTTGATATATATTCCCTTGAAATATGATATAACTTTGATATTTTAAAACTCATGTGATTACTCAAGTGATAATTATGTATGTCCTTCTTAATTCAAGGTTTGAGTTAGAATCATCATGTTTCTATATTCTTTTGAGTTTATCCCTAATAGTACAAATTGGCGTGTCTATAATAGTTACTCGTTATGTGTTGGATGAGAGAACTGCTAATGTGAATGAAGATATATGTCAAGTGCTCAAAGAGTCTTATAATATTCCATTGTAAGCAAAAAAGGCTTTAAGTTTTGGTCAGAAGGGTTAATGGAGTTTTTTGAATGTCATATTAGACAAAAGAAAAAAAAAATTAATTATTGCTTGATTTTCTTGTAAAGTTAGTAGATAATATCCATCCTCCGGTATGAAAATTTCATCTGCATCCATTAGTTAATATATAACTGTCGAATTGCGTATCATAGGAAATATGCATTCGACCACATAAGACAATAATAAAGTCATTTTAGAAGAGAAAATCAAGTCTTTCACATTGCAAAATACACCTACTATATTCTTTTAAATATATAAAAGGAAATCCTCTTTTGTCTGTTAGTTATATTGTCCTTTTTGTGTTTTAATGGTTCTATTTAAGTTTTAACTATTTAATATTGTCCCTTTTGCTTTGCCTTTTGACCCCCACCAACAAAGTCTTCACGCTCCGTCTCCGTCCTCCAACAACGTGATGCATTAGATTAAAATAAATTAGTGTTGAGCGTCAGCCATTTCTTTTAAATTTTCACTTGCAATCTATGGCATCGCATGATATACAGATTTTGAAAATCTAATGGTGCTTTTTGATCGAAGATCCCTTCCAAATGCATGCTTTTGGAAATGAAGAATAGGAAATGGAGGTGTCAAACTAGTTCGAGCTGGCCTTGACTATAGTTAATGGTCTATGCCGTGTCGGTCGAATACCTCAATCAGCCCAGCACGGGCCAAGGCGCATGTTCAGTCGTGTCGGGTGCCAGCCTGATATATAAGGGCCCTTATGTGGCCGAATTGCCCTCAGCCCCATCTATCCTTTGATTCAATGTAGATGTAGATGTAGACGGCTAATAGGGAATCGACAACTTGAGGAATGCAAACTCTCATTAATTTAGTAGCGAGAGGGCTTTGTGAAGAAAAATAGGAACAAGTTACTGTCATTAATAATTATATATATTAGACCATTATAGGAATAATATACTTTACGCGAAGAATTTACGGTAAATAATTCACTAATAATTAAATAATCGAGTGTTACGAAGACTTACATGCTCTAGTGCTTTTCACACCAAATTACTTCCAGATTCACAATGTCTACAGCTAAAACAATTTAGGTGGATGTGAAAGTCAAGGAACAAATTCCTAATTGTGTTCGCATTCAGACCGTTCCTTCGCACGACTGAAAAGGAGCGCTTCACTTTGCGGTCGGTATTGTACTTGAACCCTATTTGTCTGCTTTCGGAAGGAAGGAATCGGTAATCACGCCATTCACTCTTACTCTTCTTTGCTCTTCATCAATAATAATCTTTCCATTGTTAATCACGCATGGACACAAATATCAGACGTCCTCACTTTACAAACTCTCTCTCTCTCTCTCTCTCTCTCTCTCTCTCTCTCAAGTCTCAGGAGTCCTTCAAGACGCACTTTCTTTTCAACTTGCCTTTTGCTCTTGTTCAGACACAAAAAGCTTGTATTCTGTAAGCGAATGATACTACAGCATATCAATTCTGGATCTCAAAGATGAACAAAAGCACAAGCAACAATCCATCGCTGAAAGTAGAGCGCAAAACTGTGGAGAAAAACCGAAGAATTCGCATGAATATTCTCTGCTCCAAGCTTGCTTCCCTTATTCCTCAACACCATATCACCATTTCTCTCTCTCTCTCTCTCTCTCTCTCTCTCTCTCTCTCTCTCTCTCTCTCTCTCTCTATGGGTTTACTAGAAGTGATTGAGTAAAGTGCCTAACCTTCTTTCCGAGCTTGAAAATCGTTAGATAATGCCGCAATTCCTTTTCTTTATTGGCTTCTTGACAACAAGTTCTTGAAAACAGCCTATCTTTTGAAATCAGAAATTTTCATGGAAATGGATGGAATTGATCTATCAAAATTTTGTTGCGTATTATTAGTAAGATATGCACATAAATTCGGGTTGCATGTATCAACTTCAACAATCAAGATAGAATAAAAATTTCCTTAATTTCCCTTTCTTTTTTGGGTTTCAGGAATCGCTGTCGCAGCAAGATCAGCTGGATCAAGCTGCATCATACATAAAGCAGTTGAAAGAAAGGATTGATGGGTTGAAACTGAGGAAGGAACAAGCAGTACTGCAGTCCGAAGGAATTGACACAAGCAGCTCTTTGACTTCATCGATTGATCAGAAGGCCAAACTAGGGTTCGTGCCTCCTGTGTTTCAACTGAGAGACCACGGATTAGGTCTGGACGTGATCTTGATCTGTGGGAGGAGGAAGAACTTCAAGTTGCATGAAGTGATCAGAATTCTCGAGGAAGAAGGAGCAGAGGTTGTCAGTGCCAGCTTTTCTGTTATCGATGATAAGATCTTCCACACACTCCATGCTCAGGTAACTCATTATCTCGAATTATTTCATCGAGGATGTTATAATTTTGGTTTAGCAGAAAAGATCATATAGTCTTGATGTCATCCTCATTTAAAGAATGGAAACTAGGGTTCCTTAGGTACACGCTTCCTGGAGCAGCCAAGCTCTGGAGGAAATCTAAATTGGAGAGATGGTGTTGTATTAACTGATTTTGGCAAGTCAAAAACTACGATTACCACACAATAAGTTAGCCTTTAAAGTGGAGGCTAAATACATATACTTTGAAGCGGAACTAGGTTCGAGAGTTACTTTTAAGAGGTTATATAAGTACTGCAAACTTCACTATGCTTCGTTCTTGGTGCGTTGAAATTAGGATGACAATTTCCATCGCTAAGTTATATTTTCTTTCGTTCCTCTCTTTAGTTCTTTGTGATGAGCATTTTGTCCGCCCCATGGTTAGACATCTAGCTCACATTTTATAGTCTGTGATGGAATTGCAGGTGAGACTATGCAGAGTTGGAGTAGAGACCACAAGGGTATATGAGAGATTGAAAGAATTGATCCACTGATTCTCTCTCCAAAGGTCGTTCTTTTAACGTTGCAACAACAAACAGTACGAGAAAAGACATGAACTTTTACCTAAAAAATGGCAATCGGCTGATGCAGATAGGGGATGGAACCAAATTCATAGTCGACGTATGTTTTTACGTTTGTTGCAGAAATAAAATAGCCATCGCTGGCAAGCTATATAGTTATTAGTAGCAAATGTTGAATAAGTTTTCTTAGTCATGTAAAAGGCCAACATAGAGTGATATGTGTAAAAGGCTTAAATACAGTTATTATGTGCCATTTGTCTATCCATAAATATATATACACCAATTCCGAAGCAATTTTGGATCTCTAAAATATCCTTTTTGTACTGCTTGCCAGGGAGTTGCAATTTACATCCTGTTGCTTCACTTCAAGAAGTAAATTGATCTTTTGCATAAGATGTAGCTTTGGCAAGGCATCTTGCTCCGTTGGAAAACCATAAGGTAGTTAACTAAAATCACAAGAATTAAGGTTCTGTATTAAGGTCATCGTTGTTTTGAAAATCTCACGTTGATATCCATGCGAGTGGTAATAAACCCTAAGTCGTTGTCGAAACAAAACTTCGAGGAGTAAACCTGTACAAATGTTAGAGAGAAGAGGCCAACACTTTGATTTCAATGCAAATTTTATGGTCAAGTCATATCGTAATTTTCAATGAAACTATCTCAATTAGTACTGCCTTAGTATTCTTCCTAAAGAGTTATGGTTCTTGTCGATGTTCTGGTCATATTGAAGAGCTACATTTGTGTGAGTTTTAGGGTTTTCGACAGAGCTAATGGGTTAGTCTGGCACCATAATTTGAAGAAGAACAGGGGTTTGGTCCTATTTTTGTACGCGCAACATGAATCGGTTTTTCTAACAAGTATTAACTCCAATTGAATTGCTAAATCCAATGAATTTCACGTCAAATTCGATAGACTGTGTCATTTTCTCTCTACAATCTTTTGGGAAAAAATGAAAATGATGAGCTGCATGAAACTGAACAATAAATGCTAGTTATGGCGACACTTGACAAAATGAATTCATGAACCCGCTAACGGAAAACCGAGAAAGAGAAGGATCAGAATTTCAGAGGGCGGCAGTCTCCATCGCTAAAGGCAATAATGAAGCCATTTGACAAGAAATAATTCAAGATATTACTTATGTTGTGATATAGCATGGAAACTAACTAGATCTCGTAATTAAATCAACATGAAATCATAAGAGAAGTAAATAATGAACAACGAAATTTATGTGTTTCAGTTCGAGTATCGGTCTCTATTTTATAAGTAAATAATTCATTAATGATCACAGAATCATAGTGTCGCAGTTGTCTGCATGATGGAGCGTTCTCCACGCCTAAACAACTGAGGTGGACGTAAGATTCAAATCCTCCCATGTGTTCCGTGCTCCTTTTTGTTCAGAACGTTCCTTCGCATGTCTGAAGAGGGATGCTTCGCTCCGCGGCGGCTACTGTACCCGACCGATTTTCATTCCCTCGAAGGAAACCAGAAAGGAAAAGACGTGCTTTTCTTTCCTCCTCTGAAAATCTCCTGGCTCCTCATGCATGCACCTATCCATTTAGAATATCCGAGCCCTACTTTCGGTGGGGCGAAAAGATGTCCCTCCCTTCCGCAAAAAAAAAAAAAAAAAAAAAGACTCCAAAAAGTCTATGTTTGGATGGTCTTCCTCAACAGTGAACAAAATCAAGTTCCCCCGCCTAATAATTCCTAGTTCAATTCGGATTGAAAGGCACGCCGAATTTCAGCAAACCAAAAATCCTTCAAGCAGATCAAACAAGTCAACATTCGGATGAATGCGGCCGTTGTTTTTTTTTTCCGCGTGGCAAGCTTAGATTTCGAGGAAAATGAGGCATAGGAATTTCCTTGTCGGTGAATTTTGTCCGCAAGTGCTTTTTTGTTTTTTTGTTGACCAAGTATACTCCTGGACTTTGGAGCTCCGAGAAGCTTGACGGGCCCCTGTTAGGCCCATTTAAGAATTCCCATAAACCCATAAAACCCCCATATCCTAGGAGGGGAGTTTCGAACTCCTCACCTCTCTATTCTCACGTGAAAACCTATAAAGAATGTGAGACACTAGAACATTAACTTGATATATATACCCTTGAAATATGCTGTAAAATTGATCTTTTAAAACTTTATTCAAGTGACAATTGTGTATATCCTCCGATTTGGGTTAGAATCATCATGTTTTTGTATTCTTTCGAGCTCATCCCTAATGGTACAAACCAGCGTGTCTATTTAGTAATGCAGCTTGTATTCAAGAACAACTCGTTGAACCAAGAAGATCAATGTGCATTTAAGATCGACGATACTCTCATAGAAAAGTTTCTCATCGATAAGGCCTCATCTTTGCCTTTGTCATAAAAACTTTGTCATTTCCCATGCATCGAAACTTGCATCATGACACCTAAGGATGGCCACAAGTATTGAAATTGTTGTACATTTAACAACTCATAGTTTTTAAATGTTTCTAGTTTTTATGTGCATAAATGATTGTTAGATTCTAGGTTTGAGTCTAGTCTTTTGCTCTTCTTTTGTTGTGCTGTAAAAGGTCATCAAGTCATTGTAAAATACACACCAAATTTGATTAATGAAAAATTGCTTAGTGCAATTCCCTTGAACCTAAAAGAGTTCAAACCCCTTGAAAACCTTGAAGAGTTTTCACTCCGTCCTTAAAGAGTCGGAGCTTTTAAAACCTGCATCGTTTAAGAGTTGCAGCCATCAATCTCGAAGAATTGTTACCATTTCAACTTTCGTGGAGGCCTAGAAGAGTAACCATTGAAGTTCCTATCCTTTTCTTTATTCGATCAGATTTCGTTTCATCCACTTCCTTCCAAAATCGACAAGTCCATAGTTTTTGTCTAAGAAAACTCAAAACATGAAACTTGTAGATCTTCAAGTCTCCGTTCTTTTAGCTTTGGAATTAGGTCATTTTGATCTGAATCAATAAAGTTATTCCCATTTTCCTGAACTAATACAAAACTGAAATTTCTGCTTGATTTTGTGACTGAGTTTTTGTGTGTGTAAGTCACTCTTCTGATCCTATTGTTTGACTAGCCAACCTTTGGCTACATCAACTAGTTACCCGTTATGTGTTGGACAAGAGCATTGCTAAAGTGAATGCAAATATAAATCAGGTGCTCAAAAAGTCTAGAGTATTCCGTTAATTGGCCAAAAAAGGCTATAAGTTGTTGTCGGAAGAGTAAATGGAGTTTTATGAAAGTTATATTAGACAAAAGAAAAAACTAATTATTGCTTGAATTGCTTGTAAAGTTAGCAAATACTACCCATCCCCGTTATGAAAATTTCATCTGCATCCGTTAATTAATATATAACTATTAAATGGCGTGTCTTAGGAAATATGCATTCGACCACATAAGACAATAATGAAGTGCTTTTAGAAGAGAAAATCGCGTATTTCACATTGCAAAATACACCTATTATATTCTTTTAAATATATAAAAGGAAATCCTTTTTTGTCTGTTATTTATGTTGTCCTTTTTACGTTTTAATGGTTCTAGTTAAGTTATAATTTATCTCTGGTATGATAGAGGGATTCCACAAAACTAAGCGCAATTAATAATCTTTTGCTTTGCCTATTGACCCCACCAACAAAGTCTTCACGCTCCGTCTGCGTCCTCCAACACCGTGACGTATTAGATTAAAGTTTATTAGTGTTCACATGACCCATTTCTCTTAAATTTTCACCTGCAATCTATCACATCGCTTAGTGTACAAATTTTGAAAATCCATCGGTGCTTTTTGAATGAGTGCGTCCTCCAAATACATGCTTTCACATGATCACGATAATAGTAACACGGATGACTTATGCTAAAACGAATAGTCAAGAAGAAAGGCAAAGAAAAATGGGAAATAGAAGTGTCAAACTAGGTCGAGCTGGCCTCGACTACAGCCAATGGTCCGTGCTGTGCCGGTCGAATGCCTCAATCAGGCCAGCAACGCCCAAGGTATGTGTTCGGCTGTGTTAGGTGCCAGCTCGATATTTAGGGCCCTTATGTGGCGGAATTGCCTTCGGCCCGATCTTCCCTATGATTCAATGTAAATGCAGATCCGGACAGCTAACGAGGAATCAACAACTTGATCAATGCAAACTATCTGTGATTGAGTGGCGAGAGGGCTTTGTGAAGGAAGATAGGAACAAGTCATTGTCATCGATAATTACATATATCGGCCAATTGTAGGTGTCCTGGCACTATCAGTCCGGTCGCTGTAACTCTTATTAAGTAAATATTGGTAATTGAGTGCATAGCTGAACAGCAAATTGAGTGCGGGATACGTTGCACTACCCCCATATATTATAATTCGAGATTTTTTGGGCAATTCATCAACTCAACCCCATAAGAAACCTAAGTGGATCTTTTCAATCCCAACATTTTCAATTTTCAAGAATTGCTACAGTCGTAGATTTCTTGATCCTGGAGGTTGTAGTTTGTCATGCTTGTCTAGGGAAAGAAACCCAAATATCTATTTCATGGATCATTTTTTTTCCTTATTGTTTTCCTGATTGGTTTCTCATCATCCCGTCTTAATTCGGTTGGACATCTTTTTTATACGTTTCGCGTCTCAGGTGTTTGAATCTGGAAAGCTTGATTAATTGGAGGTTACTACGGAGTCGTCATGTCTAAAAAAACCTAAATCTTGGGTGCCGCCCGCTAAATCTAGCTGATAAAACCCGCCCAATTATTGGATTAGAGAAGAGTGCTATGAACTGTTTAGATAGCTAATGATAATTAGTGACTTGTTTAAGAGGATGCAGGATCTCCTTAGGTTGGAAAAGTTGACTCCGCTATAGATCTTTGTCTTGTCAAGAGAAACTAGGGATGATTTTCCTTTTGTCTTGCTGCAGGTTCTCTTTCATTATTTAATGGCAGGGAAGACAAAACCAACACTTGTAACAAAGAGCCACCTTCAGGTTGCTGCTTTCGCCCACCTAACTCCACAGGTCTCACGCACAACACTTGTGGTGCTAACTTGCTTCCTCAAGGCTGCTCAGTTTCTGCCTCCTCTTCAAGTAAACTGCAGAGTTTCTGTAAGATTTGGGTCTGGATAAGATCGAAGATCTTTGCTGTGATTCTTGCATGAGACTTGACCCTCCAGAGAGAGTTTCCTCTTCTGCTTTGGCTTCTGATAAGCGCAGCCCGATCCAGTCGACATCAAGTGAACCAACCACCCGGAGAAGAAGTCTGCTTCGGCTTCTGATAAGTGCAGCCCGATCCAGTCGACATCAAGCGAACCAACCACCCTGAGAAGAAGTATTGAGGAGATGAGATCTCCTCTTTTCCGTGCTCTTCTGCTATGGAAGTCTAGTATGGTAATGGAAATAATCATCTCTGTGGTCTTGCTGTTCATGGGTATCGCGGTCTTGGTGGTGATACATGTGTGCATAGTAGGGAGAGCATTCCGGGAAGGAGGAGGATTCAGTGGAGGACTGGTGCAGAGAAACGGCAACTCCGCGGCCTCGAAATTGTCGAGCGAAGACTTGAAGAAGCTGCCTTGCTTCGGGTACGGTTCGGGGAACAAGGCTTCTGACAGGGACGAGGACTGTGCAGTGTGCTTGGAGAATTTCAAAGCGGGCGAAAAGTGCAGGCTATTGCCTAACTGCAAGCACTGCTTCCATGCTCAATGTATAGATTCGTGGTTGTTGAAGACGGCCATTTGTCCCGTTTGTAGGACCGGCATAGCTCCTCCAGAAAGCGGTGCCAGTTTGTTGGAGGAAGGTCGTATAGAGCATAATGCTCTCGTCGAACTCACGTAGAGCGCCGAGAGCTCTCCCATTCGAGATTCCCGGTATGAACTTCCAAAGCCACATACAAAGCCAGTGTTTTCAGGGATCTCATTGTGATCATAGTTTCGATTGGAGATGGCTATGCCTTAAGACAGGTGCACGATCCCAGTAGCATTTACTTGGTTCGTCTATTTCCTTCTCCGTGACAAGTAACATAGTCCGTGACATTTACCGAACAACATGATAGCAATTCCTTCTCCGTGACAAAAAGAATTCACGACCCCAATAATGGAAGACCGAGAAAGAGAAGGATCAGAATTTCAGAGGGTGGCAAGCTCCATCATTAACAACAATAATAAAGCCATTTGACAAGAATTAATCCGAGATATTACTTGTGATATAGTATGGAAGCTAATCAGATTTTACAATTAAATTAACACAGAATCATCGGAGAAATCAATGATGAACAAAAAAGTACATTAGAGATTTATTTGGTTCAGTCAATATAATATATATATATATATATATATATATATATATATATATATTTGGTCAGAAATAATAATCTATAGAGTTTTGAGCCAACATTTACACAAGATCCGGCGCTACAAAACTTGCACTCAGTACGATAACAAGTCGAGGCGAGTGAAAGGGTGCCGAATGTAAAAAGAATCGCAAGAGCGGGCTAAAGCAAGGAGAAGCCTAAACAACAGGCTAAGGAGAAGACCACGCAGGGCCAAAAGGACTCCAAAACTCAACTAAACCAACCAACAACAAGCTAGGAAAGAAGGAAAAGAAGACCGCCAAGTCAAGCACCTCCGTTGAAGACGATGAGCGACCAACCCAGCGAGATAGCCAAACAAAAGACCGCAATCCATCCTCAAGCCGTCCGAAAAGAACTCGAAGGAATACTAGGGAACCGCGTGAGTAGGAGAAAAAATACAAGGATCTATCTCCCATGATGGAGCCTTCTGTTTCTAGGATTATCTTCAACATTTTTGAACGTTAAGGCTTTTATCTTTCACCACTCTGATGAGGTGATTCTTAACAGCTGCAACCACCACTTTGTGATCTCTAAAGAGTATGTCATTCATGTACTTCCAAATAAGATGGCATAGAGCACCAAACGAAAACCGGCCAATGGATCGATAAAAGTCCTTACCGGAGAGGAATGTCATTGCCCACTGCAAGTTCTCGGACCAAGTCATATTCCGCCAAGAGAGGTTGCATCTTGACACCCAAAAGAAAGCCATGCTAGCATTGATGCAACACTCGAAGTAGAGATGATCAACAGAGTCTGGTGTCAATTTGCAAAAAGCACAAACCTCACTCTCAATTCTGCCATATGACATCAGCAATGCTTGGGTGGGAAGACGATTCTTTGTAATAAGCCAGAGATTGAATTGATATCTTGGGATAATAGCCTTATTCCAGATGAATGATGCCCAATTAACCCTATTCTTCCTTTTCCTGATAACATGCCAGGCGAAGGCAACCGAGAAGAGACCAGAAGGGGTATCACTCCAAATAAAACAGTCTGGTGTCGTTGAAAGGAGGGGAAGGGGCTGCTCCCAAGATTCAATCACTGTCCTGAAAGCCTGTCTCGCTGGTAAGAAAAGATCAGCTACCGTGGCATCTTTGGATAAGCCAGAGTTTAAAATCATCTCATCTAAGCAATGAATGTGTAATGGACCTCTAAGATGCCAGTGGTCAAATCAAAGGGAGATAGACTGGCCATCACCAATCCTCCATTGGAAGTAGAGTCGAAACTCAGATCTTAGGTGTAGGATTCTCTTCCAAGCCCAAGAGCAGAAGGTGGGAACCCTAACCACCCAGCAACTCTTGCTTTTCAGGAATGTTGAATGAATCCATTTGCACCATAAGGACTCCTTATCAGTAAATATGATCCAAATGTGCTTGAGCATTGCTGCCTTATTGCAATCTCTCAACTTGCGAATACCAAGTCCTCCCTCGTCCTTCGGGACGCACACATCATCCCAAGATACTTTGGCTCCACCCCTCCCCAGGTTGGGGCCCTTCCATAGAAACTGTCTGAGTATCTGTTCGATGCAATCTAGAACTACAAAAGGAATGGTGAAGACACTCGCCCAATAAGCATGTATCGCATGAAGAATTGACCTTATTAACTGGACCCTTCCAGCAAAGGATAGAAAACGATGAGTCCAGGATTGGACCCTGGATGTTATGCGATCAACTAAGGACACACAGTCTACCTTGCCAAGTCTTGAGGATATGATAGGAACTCCCAGATAACGTACCGGCAACTTTCCTTCAACAAAACCAAGGGCTTCCATAATCTCCTTTTGTAGCTCCTCCGAACCACTTGAGAGAAAGATCTCACTTTTGTTGTTGTTCGGCTTCAGTCCACTCCATGCCAAGAAGATATTCAGACCATCCTTCAAAAGATAAATCAATTCCAACTCTGCTCGACAAAAAAGAAAGACATCATTCGCAAAGAAAAGATGAGATAGTCTTGTAGCCTTACATCTCCAGAAGAACTTGAAAGCAAGATGCGCAGCACACGCAGTAAGGATCCCAGGAAAAACTTCCATAACCAAAGTGAAGAAGTAAGGGGACATGGGATCCCCTTGCCGAAGTCCATGCCCACTAGGGAAGAAACCATGGAGTTCTCCATTCAAGGAAATAGAAAACTTGTCAGTGCGCACACAAATCATAATAAGACGAATGAGGTGGTCCAAGAATCGAAATGCGCGCAAAACCAATTCTAGAAAGTCCTAGTCCATAGTATCATAGGCCTTCTGGAAATCCACCTTCACAGCACATTTAGGTAGGTAAGGCTAAAGATGGAAACAAGCAAATAATTCCTGGGCAAGAAGAATATTATTCCGGATGCGCCGGCCCTTCACGAAGGCATTTTGCAAGGGGCTAATGGTATCATGAAGCACTGCGGACACGCGATTAGCTAAGACCTTGGTAATACATTTATATATCGTATTGCAGCAGGCAATAGGTCTATAATCATTCACCGAGGTCACATTAGGCATTTTAGGGATCAACACAAGGATGGTGTTATTAATCTCCCTAAGAAGTCTTCCCGTGACAAAGAAGTCCTTGGTAGCTTCAATGACCGAAGGTCCTACTAAGTCCTAATTGCTCTTGAAAATTTCTACCTCAAACCCGTCTGGCCCAGGAGCCTTCCCACGGGTTAGGGAAAATATAGTATCTTGGATTTCTCTATCTGAATAGGGTTGAGAGAGAAAACTAACCTGATCTTCCGTGAGCAGGCATCGAATAACTTGCTGCACTTCCATTAATGTTGGGGTTGAAGGAGAGGAACGTGATGTGAATAACTCCTGAAAGTGAGAGACGAAGGTGTCCTGCACAAGGCTTAGTTCAGAGACCAGATTGCCATTTTTATCAAGAACGGAAAGAATCCTATTCCTCAGTTGTCTTGAACTGACGTAGTGGTGAAAGTACTTGGTATTCCTATCACCATTCTCGAGCCATCTAATTCTGGATTTTTGTCTAAAGAAAGATTTCTCTTAACTTCTCAACTCCACAAAGTTCTTTCGATGGGTCCTCTCTAGCTCCGCCAGCACTTCACTAGTTAGGTCTTGCTGCAAATCGAGCTGGGCTAACATAAAGGCATTTCTGGATTCAGCAACCCTCTCTGAGATGTTGGAGAATGAATCCCTGTTGAGTTGCTTGAGCTAGCTCTTCAGGAGCTTCAATTTACTTACCA
Source organism: Eucalyptus guilfoylei (assembly GCA_016097605.1). NCBI lineage: Eukaryota > Viridiplantae > Streptophyta > Magnoliopsida > Myrtales > Myrtaceae > Eucalyptus > Eucalyptus guilfoylei. The sequence goes on from CM027861.1 coordinate 40,832,240, forward strand.
ACCTATACATAGGAACCCCTTCAACCAGGGTATCCCAAACTTGTAAGACAATATCCTAAAAGGAAGGGTGCTCCATCCAGAAATCAAAGAATTTGAATGGCTTCCTTCGATGAGTCGGTTGTATTACTTTGACCACCATAGGAGAGTGATCAGAGATTCCAGAGGTCAGAAAAGTCGCTTCCGAGTAAGAGAATTGTAAGCTCCATTTAGCATTGACCAACACCCAATCAATTTTCCTGGCCTTGCGATTAGTCCTTGAAGAAGTAAACCAAGTGAAGCGAAGTCCTACATACCTCAGATCCTGAAGTTCAACCCAAGTCAAACACTGGTTGAATTCGTCAAAGGAGGGATGCCAAGTATCCGAGCTCCTAATCCTATCAGAAGGGTCTTTTATGGCATTGAAATCCCCAGCACCATCCATGCTATGTCTTGGACGCTGCAACTCATTCTAACCAGGTCCTCCCACAAAGGTCTCCGAGAAACAAATGAATGCGCAGCATAAATCACTGAAGTGCAACAACATAAACCCGGCGAAAGGAGCAAAACCCGACCATGGATTGCTTGATCGTTAGAAGAAATGACTTCAAATTCGACCAGCGAAGGATCCCATCTAAGCCAAATCCTTCCCTTAGGAGATGAGTCATAATTGGCAATCCAATTCCATCCCGTCAAAAGCCTAGTAGAAAATGATTGAAAAAGATACTCCGGCACTTTGGTCTCCAGTAATCTGACCATACAAAGGCCGTTAGTATGAGCGAACTTCCTAACCTCAGCTCTCCCCTAACGTTCCAAAAATCGAAATACATATATGTATATATATAAATATATATAACCAACTACTACTAAGCAATAGGAAAGAATGAGGCAAAAGAGCCTACCTCTGCTTGGGAGGCTTCCGGCGAGGATTTGCCGGTTCTCCAATCTTCCCCTCTAGTCCCGGATCTGAGGCTAAAACAAGAAGTCTCTCCTGGATGGTTTCCACCTTCGTATAAATCGCTCTTGGTGCTTTCGGGGATCAAAATCGCTCTTGGTGCTTTCGGGGACGAGCTTGATGAGCCGGGAGAGACAATATCATACTCGTCCGAGCAATCAAAAGTGGCTGCAACTTCCGACTCCGCACCATGGTCGAGGCGTAAGGAGGAGCTTTGTTCGGGGTGAGAATTGGCTACAAGTGAGAGAGCCACCTTCGGGAGAGCACTAGACCCTCTTTGGGACTTCCGAATAGACTCGGGTGGTGGGACCTTCTCCGCAATAGGAGACTTTGGCTGAGAGGCGTCTTCAACCGCATCCAAGTTCGGGCGTGAGGATGAATATTGATATCTACTCCAATAATGAATAATTCACTAATGATTACAGAATCACACAACATTACAATTGTCCGTACGATAGAGTGTTCTTCACGCCTAAATTACTTTTAAATCCATAACGAGACAATTCAGGTGGACGTAAAATTCAAATCCTCCCATGTGTTCCACGCTCTTTTTGTCCAGATCGTTCTTTCGTGTGTCTGAAGAGGGAAGCTTCGCTAGGCGGCCGCTGCTGTACCCGACTGACTTTTATTTCCTTTTAGAAGGGAAGGAAACCACAAAGGAAAACACTGCTCATCTTGCTGCATGCACCTGTCTATTTAGAATAGATGATCCCTACGTGAGGTCGAAAAGAAGTCCGTCCCCTACGTTTGGATAGTCAATGTTTGGATAGTCTTCCTCGCTAGAGAACAAAATCAAGTTCCCCCGCCTAATATTTCCAAGTTCGATTCTGATTGAAAGGCACACCGAATTTCAGCAAACCAAAATCCTCTACGTAAGATCAAACAAGTCACGATTTGGATTAATGCGGCCGTTGTTTTTTTTTTTCCCCTTTATGGCGAGCTCAGACTTCAAGGAAAACGAGGTATAAGAATCTTCTTGCTGCTCAATCTTATCCACGAGAGTTTTTTTTTTTTTGGTGGCCAAGGGAATTTCTGAATTTTGGAGTTCTGAGAAGCATGACCAACCCCATAAACCCATAAAACTCCCTTATTTGGAGGAAGAGAGTTTTGAACTCTCCACCTCCTCATTATCACATGGGAACTTATGTAAAGCGTGAGACACAAGAACTTTAACTTGATATTCATACCCTTGAAATACACTATAACTTTGATCTTTTAAATTTCATGTGATTACTCAAGTGACAACTGTGTATGTCCTCCTTAATTCAAGGTTTGGGTGAGAATCATCATGTTTATGTTTTCTTTCGGGCTCATCCCCAATAATACTAACCAGCATGTCTATATTAGTTACCGTTATGTGTTGAATGAGGGAATTGCTTAAGTGAATGAAGATATAAGTTAGGTGTTCAAAAAATCTAGAGTATTCCACTTGTTAACAAAAAAAAAAAGACTTCAATTTTTTGTCAGAAGTGTTAATGGAGTTTTATGAAAGTTATATTCGACAAAAGAAAAAAATTAATTATTGCTTGATTTGCTTGTAAATGTAGCAGATACAATCCATCCCCGTATGAAAATTTCATCCTCATCCATTAATTAATATATAACTATCAAATCGTGTATCTTAGGAAATATGCATTCGACCACATAAGACAATAATAAAGTGTTTTTAGAAGAGAAAATCACTTCTTTCACATTACAAAATACACCTACTATATTCTTTCAAATATATAAAAGGAAATCCATTTTTGTCTGTTATTTATATTGTCCTTTTTTGCGTTTAAATGGTTTTATTTAAGTTATAACTGTATATATTGTCCTTTTTGCTTTGCCTTTTGACCCCCACCAACAAAGTCTTCACGCTCCGTCTCTGTCCTCCAACAACGTGATGTACTAGATTAAAATAAATTAGTGTTAAATTAGTGTTGAGCGTCAGCCATTTCTTTTAAATTTCCACTTACAATATGTCGCATCGCATAGCGTACAAATTATGGGAATCTAACGATGCTTTTTGATCGAACGTCCCATCCAAATTCATACTTTTGGAAAAGAAGAGCAGGAAAATGGAGACGTCAAACTAGATGGAGCTGCCCTCGACTACAGTCAATGGTCTATGCTGTCCCGGTCAAACGCCTCAATCAGCCCGGCACCGCCCAAGGCGCAGGGTGTCGGCCTGATATTTAGGGCCAGCCGAATTGCCTTTAGCCCCCTCGTTCGTATGATTCGATGTAGATATATATGCTAAATACTACTGATACGCGATACGTGACAAGATATAATACAACACACTGACATATTTCTTAAAAAATAGAAAATTTCAATACGTTGAAACATGTTGTATATTAAATGTATATTTATTATATATACATAACAAATTATTATTTTTATAATTATTTCAATCAAATTAATTTGATTCAAATTCATAAATAATAATTAATAAACAAAGAGTAGAATAAATTTACATTAAAAACATTAATCCATCATTTGTTAATACAATTCATTATTTTAATTTAACAAATTTAAGTCAATTCCAATAATCTATAAAATTCGGAAACAAAACAAGTGATCTACATTCTAGACTCTTGTGTGAGAGTGTTAGAAGAGAAGAGAAAAACACAAACTTGAGAGTAAATTGTGTATTACAAAAAGTGAGAGTTAGAAGAGAAGAAAAAATTAGATTTTTTATTTATTTCTCCATTTATTATTTTTATATATTTACATTTTGACTCTTTATTTATTTAAATTTTTAAAAATTGACCCCATGTGTGTCGAAATTATGTGTTAAAATTTGGAACTCGAGTGTCGAATTCCAAACTCGAGTGTCGAAAAGTGTCGGGAAAGTTGATTAGGTATCAGATTTTTCGACATATATGATCGATTATCAAAGAGTGTCAAGCGCATATTGGAGTGTCCAATATGTCACAAAAGCTCTCGAAAAGTATCAATATTTTTTAGTGTATATCTAGACAACTAATAAGGAATCGATAGCTTGAGGAATGCAAACTCTCTTGTGATTGAGTAGCGAGAGGGCTTTGTGAGGGAATATAGGAACAATTCATTGTAATTGATAATTATATATATTGGATCATTAATAGGGATAGTATACTTCACGCAAAAAGCTAGCAACAAAATAATTCACTAATAATTAAATGATCGAGTGTTATAAAGACTTATACGTTCGAGTGTTTTTCATACCAAATTACTTCCAAATTCGCGATGTCTACGGCTAAAACAACTTAATTGGATGTGAAACGGACAAATCCCTCCATGTGGTCGGCGTTCCTTTTGTTCAGAGCCTTCCTTCGTACGACTGAAAAGCAGTGCTTCACCGTGCGGTCGCTATGGCACCCGACCCCTTTTTGTGCTGCTTGCAGAGGAAGGAATCGGTAGTCACTCCATTTACTCTTACTTTTCTTCGCTCTTCATCAATAATAATCTCTCCATTTATAATCACGCATGCACACATATATCAGACGTCTTGACTATTCAAACTCTCTCTCTCTCTCTCTCTCTCTCTCTCTCTCTCTCTCTGGGTCGAAAGTCTGAGGAGTCTCTCGAGACGCACTTTCTTTTCAACTATTGCCTTTTGCTCTTGTGCAGACACAACAAGCTTGTATTCTGTAAGTGAATGATAATACAGCAGATCAAATCTGGATCTCAAAGATGAACAAAAGCACAAGTAACAATCAGTCGCCGAAAGTAGAGCGCAAAACCGTGGAGAAAAACCGAAGAATTCGCATGAATATTCTCTGCTCAAGCTTGCTTCCCTCATTCCTCAACATATCGACACTTCTTTCTCTCTCTCTCTCTCTCTCTCTCTCTCTGGGCTTACTAGAAGTGATCAAGTAAAGTGCCTAACCTTCTTTCCAAGCTTAAAAACCGTTAGATAAAACCGCAATTTTCTTTATTGGCTTCTTAACAAGTTCTTGAAAACAACTCATCTTTTGAGATCAGAATTTTTTGGAAATGGATGGAATTCATCTATCAAAATCTTGTTGTGTATAATTAATAAAATAGGTACATAAACCTAGATGTGTATCAACTTCAACAATCAAGAAAGAGAGAAAATTTCCTTAATTTCCCTTTCTCTTTTTTTGGGTTTCAGGATTCGCTGTCGCAGCAAGATCAGTTGGATCAAGCTGCATCATACACAAGGCAGCTGAAAGAAAGGATTGATGGTTTGAAACCGAGTAAGAAACAAGCAGAACTGCAGTCCGAAGGGATTGACACAAGCAGCTCCTTCACTTCATCGATTGATCAGTAGGCCTAACTAGGGTTCGCGCTTTGACCAAAAAGAAAAAAAAAACTAGGGTTCGCGCTTTGACCAAAAAGAAAAAAAAAACTAGGGTTCGCGCTTCCCATGTTTCAACTGAGAGACCACAGTTTAGGTCTGGAACTGATCTGGATCAGTGGGAGGAGGAAGAACTTCATGCTGTATGAAGTGATCAGCATTCTCGAGGAAGAAGGAGCTGAGGTTGTCAGTGCCAGCTTTTCTGTTATCGGTGATAAGATCTTCCACACAGTCCATGCTCAGTAACTCATTATCCCTAATTATTTCATTTAGGATGTTATAATTTTGGTTTAGCAGAAAAAACGATTATGTAATCTTGATGTCATCCTCACTTAATCAAAGAATGGAAACTAGTATTCCTACGTAGGGGTGTAAATGGTTCGGTTCACTTCGAGTTTTTTTAAAAACCAAACCGATATGGAATTTATTGAACCGAATCGAAATCCGATCCGAATCGAAATCAAACCAAACAGAAATCCCAGTTTGGTTCGGTTCAGTTTTTCGGTTTTTACTTTTGTGTTTGTATTTCTCCCTTCATACACCCCTTTCTATAATTTTTTTTATTTTTTAAATCAATTTTGTAATTAGTTTTTATTCTTTTTGTTTTCTTTTTTTCCTTTTCTTTCTTTTTCTTTTTCCTTTTTTTCATTTTCTTTCTTTTTCTTCTTCTTCATTGGCCGATCGCTTGCCACCGAAGAAAAAGAAAAGGAAAAATCAAAAAATTAAAATAATTATTTTTAATAAAATAAAAAAGAAACAAAGAAAAAACTTTAGATTTTATCGGTTTGGTTCGGTTAACCGAATCGATAAAAACCGAACCGGTTAAAAATTTTAGGTTTTTAATGAGAACCGAACCGAAAAAAAATCGAATTTTTCAGTTTGGTTCGGTTTTTTGTTCGGTTTTTGACACCCCTACCCCTAAGTACACTCGTCTTGGCTGCTCCAAGACGAATAATAAAGAACACTGGAGATGTACGTGATTTGGTCTGAGTATTGATATCTACTTCAGCAGTGAATAATTCACCAATGATCGCAAAATCACACAGCGTTACAACTGTCCACAATGGAGTGCTCTCTACGCCTAAATTACTTTCAAATCCGTAATTAAACAAGTCAGGTGGACGTAAAATTCAAATCCTCCCGTATGTTCCACGCTCCTTTTGTTCGGAACGTTCCTTCATATGTCTGAAGAGGGATGCTTTGCTATGCGGTCGCTATTGTACCCGACAGGCTTTTACTTCCTTTTGAAGGAAGGAAACCAGAGGAAAACACTGCTCCTCGTGCAGCACGCACATGTCTATTTAGAGTATATCCCTACGTTCTGTTGGGCGGTTTGAAGTTCCTCCCCTCCACACAATACGAAGAAAAGAGTCCAAACAAATAATTCCAAGTTCGATTCGGATTGGAAGGCACACCGAATTTCAGCAAACCAAAATCCTCCAAGCAAGATCGAACAAGTCACGATTCGAATTTAATGCGGCCGTCATCTTTTTTTTTTCCCCTTATGGCAATGAGGAAAAATATGTACAGGAATATTCTCGTTGCTCAATTTTATCCACGATAGTTTTTTTTTTTTTTGGTTTTTGGTCAGCCAAGTATATTCATGGATTTTGGAGCTCGGAGAACTTGAGGAAATCCCATAAACCCAAAAAATCCCCCATATTCGAAGGAAGGGAGTTTTGAGCTGTCGACCTCCCTATTCCCACGTGAGAACTTATATAGAACGTGAGATACTAAGAGTGTTAACGTGATAAATATTCCCTTGAAATATGATATAACTTTGATATTTTAAAACTCATGTGATTACTCAAGTGACAAATATGTATGTCCTTCTTAATTCAAGGTTTGAGTTAGAATCATCATGTTTATATATTCTTTTGAGTTTATCCCTAATAGTACAAACTGGCATGTCTATACTAGTTACTCGTTATGTTTTGGATGAGAGAATTGCTATGTGAATGAAGATATACATCAAGTGCTCAAAGAGTCTCATAATATTCCATTGTAAGCAAAAAAAAAGGTTTTAAGTTTTGGTCAGAAGGGTTAATGGAGTTTTTTGAATGTCATATTAGACAAAAAGAAAAAACTAATCATTGCTTGATTTTCTTGTTAAGTTAGTAGATAATATCCATCCCCGGTATGAAAATTTCATCCGCATCCATTAGTTAATATATAACTGTCAAATCACATATCTTAGGAAATATGCGTTCAACCACATAAGACAATAATGAAGTCATTTTAGAAGAGAAAATCAAGTCTTTCACATTGCAAAATACACCTACTATATTCTTTTAAATATATAAAAGGAAATCCTCTTTTGTATGTTATTTATATTGTCCTTTTTGTGTTTTAATGGTTCTATTTAAGTTTTAACTATTTAATATTGTCCCTTTTGCTTTGCCTTTTGACCCCACCAACAAAGTCTTCACGCTCCGTCTCCGTCCTTCAACAACGTGATGCATTAGATTAAAATAAATTAGTGTTGAGCGTCAGCCATTTCTTTTAAATTTTCACTTGCAATCTATGGCATCGCATAATATACAGATTTTGAAAATCTAATGGTGCTTTTTGATCGAACATCTCTTCCAAATGCATGCTTTTGGAAATGAAGAATAGGAAATGGAGGTGTCAAACTAGATCGAGCTGGCCTCGACCACAGTGAATGGTCTATGCCGTGCCGGTCGAACACCTCAATCAGCCCAGCATGGGCCAAGGCGCATGTTCTGTCGTGTCGGGTGCCAGCCCGATATATAGGGCCCTTGTGTGGCCAAATTGCCCTCCACTCCATCTTCCCTGTGATTCAATGTAGATGTAGATGTAAACAGCTAATAAGGAATTGACAACTTAAGGAATGCAAACTGCGAGAAGGCTTTGTGAAGAAAAATAGGAACAAGTTATTGTCATCAATAATTATATATATTAGACCATTATAGGAATAATATACTTTATGTGAAGAGTTTGCAGTAAATAATCCACTAATAATTGAAGAATCGAGTATTACAAAAACTTACACGCTCTAGTGCTTTTCACACCAAATTACTTCTAGATACACAATGTCCACAGCTAAAACAATTTAGTTGGATGTGAAAGTCAAGGAACAACCGACCAAAAAAAAAAGTCAAGGAACAAATTCCTAATTGTGTTCGCCGCTCCTTTTATTCAGACCGTTCCTTCGCTCGACTGCAAAGGAGCGCTTCACTTTGCGGTCGGTATTATACCCGACCCCTTTTTGTCTGCTTTCGGAAGGAAGGAATCGGTAATCGCGCCATTCAATCTTACTTTCTTTGCTCTTCATCTCAAAGATGAACAAAAGCACAAGCAACAATCAGTCGCTGAAAGTAGAGCGCAAAACTGCGGAGAAAAACCGAAGAATTCGCATGAATATTCTCTGCTCCAAGCTTGCTTCCCTCATTCCTCAACACCATATCACCACTTCTAAGGTTCTCTCTCTCTCTCTCTCTCTCTCTCTCTATGGGTTTACTAGAAGTGATCGAGTAAAGTGCCTAACCTTCTTTCCGAGCTTGAAAATCGTTAGATCATGCCGCAATTTCCTTTTCTTTATTGGCTTCTTGACAACAAGTTCTTGAAAACAGCTTGTCTTTTGAAATCAGAAATTTTCATGGAAATGGATGGAATTGATCTATCAAAATTTTGTTGCGTATTATTAGTAAAATATGCACATAAATTCGGGTTGCATGTATCAACTTCAACAATCAAGAAAGAGTGAAAATTTCCTTAATTTCCCTTTCTCTTTTTCGGGTTTCAGGAATCGCTGTCGCGGCAAGATCAGCTGGATCAAGCTGCATCATACATAATGCAGTTGAAAGAAAGGATTGATGGGTTGAAACTGAGGAAGGAACAAGCATTACTGCAGTCCGAAGGAATTGACACAAGCAGCTCTTTGACTTCATCGATTGATCAGAAGGCCAAACTAGGGTTCGTGCCTCCTGTGTTTCAACTGAGAGACCACGGATTAGGTCTGGAAGTGATCTTGATCAGTGGGAGGAGGAAGAACTTCATGTTGTATGAAGTGATCAGAATTCTCGAGGAAGAAGGAGCTGAGGTTGTCAGTGCCAGCTTTTCTGTTATCGGTGATAAGATCTTCCACACACTCCACGCTCAGGTAACTCATTATCTCGAATTATTTCATCGAGGATGTTATAATTTTGGTTTAGCAGAAAAGATCATATAATCTTGATGTCATCCTCATTTAAAGAATGGAAACTAGGGTTCCTCACGTACACGCTTCCTGGAGCAGCCAAGCTCCGGAGGAAATCTAAATTGGAGAGATGGTGTTGTATTAACTGATTTTGGCAAGTCAAAAACTACGAATACCACACAATAAGTTAGCCTTTAAGGTGGAGGCTAAATACATATACTTTGAAGCGGAACTAGGTTCGAGAGTTACTTTTAAGAGGTTATATAAGTACTGCAAACTTCACTATGCTTCGTTCTTGGTGCGTTGAAATTAGGATGACAATTTCCATCGCTAAGTTATATTTTCTTTCGTTCCTCTCTTTAGTTCTTTGTGATGAGCATTTTGTCCGCCCCATGGTTAGACATCTAGTTCACATTCTATAGTTTGTGATGGAATTGCAGGTGAGACTATGCAGAGTTGGAGTAGAGACCACAAGGGTATATGAGAGATTGAAAGAATTGATCCACTGATTCTCTCTTCAAAGGTCGATCTTTTAACGTTGCAACAACAAACAGTATGAGAAAAGACATGAACTTTTACCTGAAATATGGCAATCGGCTGATGCAGATGGGGGATGGAACGAAATTCATAGTCGACGTATGCTTTTACGTTTGTTGCAGAAATAAAATAGCCATCGCTGGCAAGCTATATAGTTATTAGTAGCAAATGTTGAATAAGTTTTCTTAGTCATGTAAAAGGCCAACATAGAGTGATATGTGTAAAAGGCTTAAATACAGTTATTATGTACCATTTGTCTATCCATAAATATATACACACCAATTCCGAAGCAATTTGGATCTCTAAAATATCCTTTTTGTACTGCTTGCCAGGGAGTTGCAATTACATCCTGTTGCTTCACTTCAAGAAGTAAATTGATCTTTTGCATAAGATGTAGCTTTGGCAAGGCATCTTGCTCCGTTGGAAAACCATAAGGTAGTTAACTGAAATCACAAGAATTAAGGTTCTGTATAAAGGTCATGGTTGTTCTAAAAATCTCACATTGATATCCATGCGAGTGGTAATAAACCCTAAGTCGTTGTCGAAATAAAACTTCAAGGAGTAAACCTGTACAAATGTTAGAGAGAAGAGGCCAACACTTTGATTTCAATGCAAATTTTATGGTCAAGTCATATCCTAATTTTCAATGAAACTATCTCAATTAGTACTGCTTTAGTATTCTTCCTAAAGAGTTATGGTTCTTGTCGATGTTCTGGTCATATTGAAGAGCTACATTTGTGTAAGTTTTAGGGTTTTCGACAGAGCTAATGGGTTAGTCTGGCACCATAATTTGAAGAAGAACAGGGGTTTGGTCCTATTTTTGTACTCGAAACATGAATCGGTCTTTCTGACAAGTATTAACTCCATTTGAATTGCTAAATCCAATGAATTTCACGTCAAATTCGATAAACCGTGTCATTTTCTCTCTACAATCTTTTGGGAAAAAATGAAAACGATGAGCTGCTTGAAACTGAACAACTAAATGCTAATTATGGCGACACTTGACAAAATGAATTCATGAACCCACTAATGGAAAACCGAGAAAGAGAAGGATCAGAATTTTAGAGGGCAGCAGTCTCCATCACTAAAGGCAATAATAAAACCATTTGACAAGAAACAATTCGAGATATTACTTATGTTATGATATAGCATGGAAACTAATCGGGTCTCATAATTAAATCAACATGAAATCATCGAGAGAAATAAACAATGAACAACAAAGATTTATGTGTTTCGGTTCGAGTATTGGTCTCTATTTTAAAATCAAATAATTCATTAATGATCACAGAATCATAGCATTGTAATTATCTGCATAATGGAGCGTTCCCACGCCTAAATTACATTCAAATTCATAATGAAATAACTGAGGTGGACGTAAGATTCAAATCCTCCCATGTGTTCCCTGCTCCTTTTTGTTCAGAACGTTCCTTCGTATGTCTGAAGAGGGATGCTTCGCTCCGCGGCCGCTAATGTACCCGACCGACTTTTATTTCCTGGGAGGAAACCAAAAAGGGAAAGCCGTGCTTTTCCTTCCTCTGAAAATCTCCTGGCTGCCGGCTGCTCATGCATTCATCTATCCATTTAGAATATCCGAGCCCTACTTTCGGTGGGGCGAAAAGACGTCCCTCCCTTCCGCACAAAAAGAAGAAAAGAGTCCAAAAAGTCAATGTTTGGATAGTCTTCCTTAACAGTGAACAAAATCAAGTTCCCCCGCCGAATAATTCCTAGTTCGAATTTCAGAAAACCAAAAATCCTCCAAGCGACCGTTGTTTTTTTCCGCGTGGCAAGCTTAGATTTCGAGGAAAATGAGGCATAGGAATTTCCTTGTCGGTGAATTTTGTCCGCAAGTGCTTTTTTGTTTTTTTGTTGGCCAAGCATACTCCTGGACTTTGGAGCTCCGAGAAGCTTGACGGGCCCCTGTTAGGCCCACTTGAGAATTTCCATAAACCCATAAAACCCCCATATCCTAGGAGGGGAGTTTTGAACTCCCCACCTCCTCATTTCCACATGAAAATTTATATTGAGTGTGTAACTTGATATATATACCCTTGAAATATGCTGTAAATTTGATCTTTTAAAACTTTATTCAAGTGACAATTGTGTATATCCTCCTTAATTTAGGGTTTGGATTAGAATCATCATGTTTCCGTATTCTTTCGAGGTCATCTATAATGGTACAAACCAGCGTGTCCATACTAGTGATGCAGCTCGTATTCAAAAACAACTTGTTGAACCAAGAAGATCAATGTTCATTTAAGATCGACGATACTCTCATCGAAAAGTTTCTCATCGCTAAGGCCTCATCTTTGCCTTTGTCATAAAAACTTTATCATTTCTCATGCATCGAAACTTGCATCATGACACCTAAGTATGGCCACAAGTATTGAAATTGTTGTACATTTAATAACTCATAATTTTTAAATGTTTCTAGTTTCTATGTGTGTCGCGACCAATTTTCGGGTGATCCACCTAGAGTTTGGCTAATGGATTGTTAAGCCTAGACTTAACTCGGGTTCTCCCAAACCCATACCAATTCGCGATTTAGGTTCAAATTTTTAACATGCAATTGATTTTTAACTAGGAGTCGCCACTAATCTATTTTTTGGTGGGTCGATTAGAAACCCAAGTAAAGTAACGGGAGTTTTACTTTACTCCTACGAACCAGAGGTTATGGGTACGGGGACTTGGTTACACTAGATTTCTCTAATGCCCTTTCGGTACCATTCTTTTATTTTCCAAAACATGTTTTTGCAGGCAACTTAAATTGGTTTTAAATCTATTTCCCTAACATGTGATGTTATCATGCGAGGGCGCAAACCACCAATTTAACACCAAAGTAAAGTAATAAATAAATTGCGAAACTTACCTCAAAGCAACGAAAGCATCTGCAATGTTAGACCAGAATTCACATCAACAATCCTTGATATGATTTCTAATTAACACACAAATATTCAATTTTTGTTTTCACTTTATTTAATGAGAATCTAATCTATATGCAATGCAATGTTACTAACCTAACATGAAATGACATGGCATAAAAATATGACTTAAACTATATGACATGAGTAAAGTAATTTCCAAAGAAATGCAATGATTAAATATGCAATCTAAATTAATCAAATGACCTAACTCTAATGACAAGGAAGTTCAAATTAAATGAACCTAGTAATTACTAAATGGCGTCCATTTCATGAACCTAATTATGTATGACGTGCACATGATTTTTTTATTTTTTTCTTAAAAAGAATGCAATTCATCCCATAAAATAAAACTGATTTATTCTAAGACATTTTTTTGGCTTTTTTTTATGAAATTCGGAATTAGGAAAAATGTGAAAATTACCTAACTAGATTAAGATTCTATTCAATTTGCATTAGGAATTAGGTTAAGCCAAATCCTAATTTAAACTAAAGTATTTTCTTAACCTAAATAATCCTAAAATGCAATCTATCTAAAAAATCTATCTGAACTTAAAATTAGTTAGAAAGTAAAATTAAACATGCAATCTTAACTAGTGAAATAAAAATCTAACATCCTAAATTTATGTCTTTTGGTATTTTTATTTAAGAAATTCGAAATAAATAAATTTCCTATTCTAGACATGCAAAATAACCTAAAACAAGTAATGTCCTAACATGCATCTAATCTAACTCAAATAATTTTTCTTTTACGGGAGCAAACAAATAAGGCATCAAGAACAACATGGCACCAATTCAAGCAAGGCATCATCCATGTCCATTTAATTTTGGGAAATAAATTGACGAATCATATCTCGCGCATGAGATCGGATTGGCCAATTTTTAAATAAAATCACGAGTCGTATCTCGAGCGTGAGATCGGATTGGTGATTTTTCCGTACGATTGCGGGTCGTATTTCGATCATGAAATTAGACCGTCAACCATATGTACTTTGCAAAATTAGGAAGATTTCCCAATTTAAAAGGCTACTCGAGATTTTGTGGATATGATGGCATCATTCAAATATTCATACGATATAATCCCATAAATTAGGCAATAAGGATATATGAAAATTGAATTAAACGAGATTCTTACCTAATATTTGGTGTCACGTGGACCACGCTGCCGAGTTCAGTCAAACAACGGACGGCGGGATGACTCACGGGCAGCAGTTCAAGATGACGTGCTGCTCAAGGATGGTGTCTCGCTCAGTAAGCAATAGCAAGTTTCAAGTGGTGGCTGATGCTTCGCTGATTCGGCTTGGCAAAGTCAACGAGGATGACCAGCACAGCAGGGGGGCAGCCACAAGAAGACTAGAACAGCATCGGGGAGAGTTGTTGCAAAATAGAAACCCAATAAGATTACCGACTAGATGAGGCAGCGATCTCTTCGCAGAGGGCTAGCATCAGGCAGCGTTCGTCAATGGAGGATCAACGGCAGTGGGCCAGAGAGCAATGGCGCAGCGCACGGCAACAACGAGGGGAAAACAATGACGGCAACGTTCGGGAAATAGTCAAAACAGCAACTACGAGGAGCGGAGCTGCAGTGACGTCATCGACGAAGGGGCTGCGGTGGCGTCATCAAGCGGTCGAGCAATAACTCCAACAGGATGGCAGCTCGTTGACAATGTATCGTGGACGATGAAAGCACCGCGGTAGAAGCGTCGGCGTGAGTTTTGGCCTAGAATTGACCAAGAAGACCCATGCTCTTTCCTCTCTCACGTGTGTGTCTCTCTCTCTCGTATGTCTCTTTGAAATTCGGAATCCCCACCTCTCTCTCAGTTTACTGCTCTATTTATAATATGGCAGCTCCAAGTCGATTGAATACGTGCTGAATATTCCCTTTTTGTATTCCCTTTTTGATTTTATTTCTTCAAATTGAATATCAGCTTGCAAGTTTTGTCGATTTCTCCCCTTTCTTGCCGTGAATAGATCCATGGGTATATCCAACAATATTTCTTTCTTTGTCCTTAAGTTGCTGCAGAGAATTCGTTTCCCTTTTGCTCAAGCTTACGGATGCGTGCGATTTCTTTGATGGTGCACTCTTTCTTGTTTTAAAACAAGAAATAATGTAGCATAAATACCAATATATTGATTCTTTCAACTTTCTCGCCCGTATCCATTTTCTTTTCTATTGTCTACCAGCTTTCGTTTCCTCAAAGACATCTCCACCGCATCCTTCCTTTCCTTAATTACTGAAAGTCGCATGCCCACACAAAATTGAAAGAATTTTTGCATGGGTCAATGGGTCAAAACTTTCGCTTAACAGAATTAAAATTCTGGCATTAAAAGGGTGCGGTCATCATAACCTTTCAATGAGTTTGACCCCGTTTGCCGTCCGTGGACTGGAGATGTTTCGAAGCCGCAGCCAGTTGTGAGATTGTGTTCCCATCGTCATCGTACAAGGTCATCTGCATCTCCATCTTCGACAACTTCTTGAGCGCATCGGACTGATCGTTCTCCACTTGGTCCTACGCCTGATGGCCACGTAGTAGAATGGTGCCCTGCCACCTTTGTTCTCGATCATGCAAAGATCATGGCCTACTATAAAAAGAAATGCTCCTAAAACTATATGTTATGCAATTTTTTTATAGGTTAAAAATTAATCCCTGATTTTTATGTAATAAGTAAATGACTAGGTTGCCAAAATTTAGGTGTCAACAGCTGCCCCTCTTTGAAGGTGAGCTCGTAGAGGTTGCCTTCAAAGATAAATTGAGACCTAAATTTTGATCATGCACATGCAATGAATGATTTTTTTTTTTTTTTTGAAAATGGATTCCATTTTTTTAATGCAATTTATATGATGCATAGAAATGCTAATGCAAATGATAAATGAACTTTACCTGAAATAACTTACCTTCAAGGAGGATAGAGTAGTTCAAGGTAGTTGGTGTTACATGTCTAGGACCCGTACCATTCTACGGTCGCCTAGAATAGTAACATGACTTTATGAAGAGACTGCTTTCCTAGGACCCGTACCATTCTACGGTCGCCTAGTATGGCAGTGCTTGGTTGTGTCTAGGACCGTACCATTCTACGATCGCCTAATAGGGGATTTATTTTTCAGGACTCGTACCATTCTACGGTCGCCTGAATAAGGAATAGGTGTTGTCGAGGACCCGTACCATTCTACGGTCGCCTGTTAGAGCAATAAATGTTGTTTAGGACCCGTACCATTCTACGGTCGCCTAAACAGAGATTTTGCTTGGCTAGGACCCGAACCATTCTTCGGTCGCCCAGCGTTGCAATCTGGAGAAAAATCTTTGGGGACAACTCAATCGAGTGTCAGTGTATTCAAAAGGGGAATACCTGTGCAACGACAAGTATTTAAGGTATGAATAGAGATATACTTACCTGGTGACATCTCTGTTCCTTGGGGACATGTCTCCTGCAAAACATGATCGTAAGAGAGGCAACATGCATTTGTAATCACAGACATACATTAATTCAAGTAAGGTTCATGCATAATGATTTCTATCAACCATGCATTATCCTAATTCCAATAGGAATGATTTCGAAAGATGATTCTAATTTGAACGCATGAGCGTCATGGATGTGTCAAATGAGGGATCCTTGATCGAAAGGACTTTTCACTCATCCTCTTTAAAAGGGACTGTTTTATCCCGACCTTTGATGCAGGATCTTGACAATCATTCTATCTCACCATCATCATGCCGACAAGGTTTTGAGCAATCTCGCAAGTGGTACGCCCTTACCAATCTGAGGGGTCTTTAACAGGGACCGTACTGTCGGCTTGGACAATGGCTTAACAAAGGGGACTCTTTGAGTCGAGGCTATTTTGAAAAATGACATTTCGTAACTGTCTTGGGATTTTCAAGTCAAGAAACATATGAAATGAGGCAGTAATTGTCTTACTCGCACTTCTTCAAGCAATGCTTTCAAGCATGTGAACTTTTACGTTAATTCAAGTGCCCTAATCTGAAGAGACTTTACAAGGGACGTAACGCAGGCTTGGTTCATGGGTTGAGAAATGAAATGATCATTAGGCTCAAAAAGTGTTTAGGGGGTCAAAGTTGGTGATCATCTTGACATTTCCACCACTTTCCTTCTCCATTGTTGAAGATTTTTCTCATCAAATCTCCATTGATTGCAACAGCATTTGAGTTTTAGTACCGCCTTGTTGGGGATACGACTCATTATATCAAAAGTTTGACTTTTTTTCTTTTCTGGGCATTGGCCTTACTTTTACTAAGCACACTGCTTTTTCATGCCCCATTTTTTGCACTTATTTTTCTTGAACAAAGTCTCCGTTCTTGTTGACATTCTAGTTCACGTCAATTGAATGTTTTTGTCCTGTCCTAGTGTGGGGGATGATCATCAACTAGGTTTAATATGAAATGAATCCATAAGCTCAAGTGGGCTATGCAATGGATAAAAGTGTATAGGATAGAGAAATGACTGCTCTTCATCATCCTATGGCACTTTGAATTATCGTACGAGTTATGATGCGAAAGCAATACTCGAAAATTGATGCAAGTGTGAGTAAGAAAAATTCCTATCATTCATCTCAAATTTGTCCCAATGTGGGATGATCCTTAACAGGGATGATTTAAGAACTTTTCACATGTGTGGGCTCAAAGGGCTAAACGATGGGTATACCTGTAGTGTTTCAGGTAGAGGAAAGAACTGCCTCTCGTCACCTTGGTTAGTGTACCCTTTGCGAGATCACCCTCTTCCTTGCGAGCACGGAACTCTTCCACACAACTCACCGAGGATTAGTGTATGGGATAGTGTATGGAACAAGGCTTGCCTTTCATCATTCCAAGGTATCTCATTTGACACATTCAATTTATCTCACACAATTCATTAAGGAAGAAGAATGCAAGATTCATAACAAATTTGAATGATTCAACTCATTGAGGCATTTTATTAGTCACAGAAATACTTGCAATTCAAGACATGACATGGCAAATTCTATCATGGATAATGCTTCTTGACAGCATCAACATTAACTAGAGTGGAAAACTTATGACCATCCATCTCTGCTTGGATCAAGGCACCTCCAGGAGGTACCTTCTTCACCACATATGGGCGGCTGTAGTTTGGAGCAAACTTGCCCCCCAGAATCTGGAATTGGATTGGATCATCTTCACACCTTTGAATGCTATAAGACCGTATCTGAAACATAATGTAGATGGATCAAAAAGACAAATGGGGTAAATCATATTTTTTGAAAATTTTTTTTTTTGAAGAAATTTTTGAAAAGCAATTGGAAAAGTATTTATTTTTGAAGCATTTTGACACGAGAAAGCATGATGAAGCCCAGGCCTCAAAATTCTCCTTGGATTTTCTTTTTTTTATCGGCTGGATATCATCACCGGGCTGGTTTGGTGTACTTCATCATGCCCTCAAAATAAAACTTGTAATTTTATTGATATTCATCAATCAATTACATTTATTGAATGGAAATGCGATTTTCAAGCCCTAAAAATAGGGCGAAAAAAAAAAAAGAAATCGAAAACAAGCCCTAGAAAGCGATAAAAATTCCCGCGCAGGGGAATGTGAGAAAGCAGTAAATGAGTTACTCTTGTGGGCCAAAGCCCATCTCCTCCGGAGGTCCTTCGTTAATGGTCCCTATGAAGACGTCATTGAAGAGACCAGTGATTCCTTCCAATGCATCATCGGGGTTCTCTGTTTCCGGGGGCGTTGGATCATCCATGCCTCCCCATCCATCTGGGACAATGTTGCAGGGATCAATATAGAAACTGGGAGGAGCCGAATACTTCACCAGATAGTCGAATTTTCCGCTTGGCTGCCCCAGGGTGTCCATTATTTCTACTTCATCTTGCATTATTATCGGAGGACCAGGGAATGTCTCACGAATGTTCGGGGGTAATGGGCTTTGCCTTCCTCGCCCTTGGTCAGGTGGCGGGTTCCGCCTTTCCTGTCTTCATCCTCCAGAATTTTCTCCACCTCTTCCATGGTACCCTAATCTAGTAGCACGAGACCTCTGAGGGGCTTCATTGGGACTTCGAATACCCTGACCATTTCTTTCAAGGCCACTACCAGGAACAAAACCACTCCCGATTGTCACCCTTCCCATCATAAGGGCAACATTCGAAACTTCAGGAGCGGGTGGTGAGTCTCGAGATGCATGTATGGTGGACACCAACTCAAATGAGTGGTAACTCGATTCAACTTCAACGTCTGGTTCCAGGATAGCATTGACCGTACCCTCATGCTTCGGTAGCGGATTCTTCTGGACGTTCGGTCGAGCAGTTTGAAATGAGAAGGCCTTCGTGTCCAAGAGGTTTTGGATCTTATGCTTGAGAGTGAAACATTCATCAGTTGAATGCCCCAGTTCGCCGCTTTGGTAGTCACACTTCTTCATCGGGTCGTAGCCTCGGATGCTTTCACGGTTAGGATGTTTCAGTTCACTAGTAAGCAAACCTTTCTTTCTTAGGATTGTCAACACTTGGGATGGAGATCCAGGGAGAGGGGTGAACTGTCTCCTTGCTTGGGCAGCTTGTTGTTGCCTTTGATTCATCTGGATAGTCGGGGCACGATTGGTACTTTCTTGGCTATAAGCCATATTCACGTCTTCAGCAGCTTCTTTATCCTTCTTGGCGAAGAATCTTCTACTTGATGGCTCAGTAAACCAGCCTTCCCTTATCCCCATCTCGATTTGTTCTCCCACGGGAATGAGCTGATTGAAGTTTTCAACCTACGTGCTGGCCATCCGGTTACGGAACTCAGACGGGAGGGTTTTGATAAACAACTTCATCAGCTCCTTGTCAGTAGGCTCGGGGGTGATTTGAGCTGCCAGATTTCGTCATCTCACGGCATACTCTTTGAACGACTCGCTCCTCTTTTTCTCCATCCTCTCAAGATCCTCTCGGGAAGGTGCAATATCCATGTTGAACTTGTATTGCTTGAGAAATGCGTCGGCCACTTCATTCCAAGTGTCGAGAAGGTTCACATTCTTCATGACATACCAGTTTAGTGCAGGCCCAGTCAAACTCGCATGGAATGATTGGATCATGAGAGGCTCATTCTTGACGTATTGAGCCATACGCACATGGTACATCTGAAGATGAGCTTTTGAGCAGGAAGTACCATCGTATTTCTCAAAATCCGGCATTTTGAACTTCTTTGGCATCTTGACTTTCTCATACACGGACAAGTCAAACGGGAGTGAACTCTGTGACTCCTGCAATTGTTTCAACTTTTCTTCCAATTTCGTAAAGCGTTCATCCTGCTCCGTTTTAGGGACGTTGACAAGCTTAGCCTTTTCCACATTGATCGAGAATGGATCATCCTCCAAGTCAGGCATGTCATCCTCACCCATTTGGGCCTTGTTTGTCTGCTTCGGGACAACAATCTCAGGGAGAGCAGGTGGAGGAGCCGGATTCACTCGGAGGGATTGGATTTGAGTTGTTATAAGCTCCATAGAGGCGGCTAACTGTTGGAGTTGGCCTTCCATAGCGGAGATACGATCACGCACTTCGGTTTGTTCGGCCATTCTTGCTCTTAATCGCGTGATAATGGGCGAGCGTGGAAGATCCGTTATCACCTAATTGTAAGAAATGAACACAAATAAGTATCTCATATGAAATATGCCGGTCCATGGCAATGATCTAGAACTTTTATTCATCAATGGAGCTTTTGACAAGCCTAACAAAATAAAAACTTGAAATGCCCTAAACAAATGAACTAGGAAAGTAAATGACTCAACTTCCTAAACATTAATCTAGAAGTGAAAATAATGAGATTGATTCAAGACTTCATCTAGCTTGATCAATATACACTCGGGACACCACTCGCCGCAAACGCTTATTCTCCTCTTAAGCTTTTTCAGCAACTCTTTTGAGGCGTTTATTCTCAGCACAATTGGTGATCTTCAACGGCACCTCGGTATCTTCGGAAGCAACTCCTCAGGAATCTTGTGTTGTTGAATGTACTTAGTCGAGGCATAGTACTTCCTTTCTTTACCCTTCAACTCTTCCTCGGGCCATTTAAGCTTTCGAGGATGGCACATGTCCCACATTGATTTGATAGTGAGAATGGAATCTTCATGGCCTTGACTTCCATCAACGAAGCTAACTTGGAGCGGATCCGATTGTAACACCGGGGGAAGCTCTTGCATGACTTGATACTGACGGGTCACTCTAGTTGGATAGTACTCCAATGCTCCAGTGAATCCCAATAGAGGGATTGGGCCAACTCCTCCACACGAGAGTCTCGCTACCCAAACTTGGAACCATTTAGCATGCCATAGGAAACCATTGGAAGTTGGTTTTTTCATGAAAGCTAGCCACCTAGAATAATGATAATCTGGTGCATGTTTTTGGTTGTTCTCAAATCTCATAATGGGGTGATTAGAGTCATTAATATCATGTATAGTCATTAGACCACCAAACCCTTTTATATGTGAAAGAAACCAAATTTGCAAAAGTTCGGGAGAGGAATGGAAAGTCTTATCACCACCTCCTTTAAATCGAGTGAGGGAAAGGAAAGTTTCAGTTAGAACAGTGTTTACAAAATTCTTTCCTTCCAACACTTGTTTAACTAATTGAGCAATCAAAGGGTTAATAGCATTCTTGCAGTAAGGACAAACTATAAACCCAAAGAAAGCTAAAAGGAAAACCCTTCGCATTTGAGATGAAGTGCCTTTCTCAAAACATTCTTTTAGGAAGGATAAAGGACATGTATTGCGGTGAGCCTTTAAAACCTTTCTTACATCATCTTCCTTAATTCTCAGAAAATCAGATAAAGCCATAACAAGATCTATTCCGATAAGCGGACTAATCAATTCAGCTTTCAAGGATTTTCCTATGGCAATGCTATACTCTTCCAAGGTGGGAGTGAGTTCATGCTTACCGCCGAAGATAAAGGTAGAAGTCTCGGGACACCAACAGTGGGCGAGTGCTTGGACGAGGCCGACATGGATGTTGATACGCAGCAGTGGAAGCAGTCGACCAATATGTGACTCTACGAACTGACGGCCATCTTGATCTAACTTGTCCCACCAAGTGCTAAGCGCTTCCTTTGGAGGGAAAATAATTCGAATGTCCGGTGTCCCCATTGTATATTGATCAAGACTCAGGACAATCCTAATGCCATGGATCGACAAAATAATGCGATAAAGTAAGTAAATTGCAAAGGCCAAAAATTTGGAGAACTTACTTTACCAATGATCGGCAATCACATAGACATGCGCATGATAAGTGGCTCGATTTCTAATCTATAAGGCTTATCAAGGTGGAGCCACAAGGATGATCAGACTAGCCACTGGCTTGTGGACTATGTCGGGTCCTCATGACTCCGCCTTAGTCAAAGAGCCGACCCGGGTCGCGAGCATGCGGACCGAGGTGGGTACTCTTGACACCATGAAAGAAACTTCAGGATTGAGATGGGCGACTCGTACCGCGAGCATGCGGTCGGAGTGGCAAACATCTCAATACCATCCTAGATGCGGCCCAGGTCCGGCGGCAGGTTGTGTGTGCAATAGTGTAATGCTAGATGCAAGGCATGCACAACAGTTTATATCAAGCAACACTTCATTTATGAAAATAAACCATACATTCCTACACTTCCCTACAAAACAAAGGTTAGCAAACACTTCCCCTTATACCTCCCATCCTGCAAAAACATTTAACACCTTAAATGTTAGGGGCGTGGAATCCTCGCTGCCAAACAAAAATATTTTTTCAAATAAAAGAGAAAATCGGCCTAAGTCTACTAAGAGTTTTAACTCAAGTCCCCAGTGGAGTCGCCAAGCTGTCGCGACCAATTTTCAGGTGATCCACCTAGAGTTTGGCTAATGGATTGTTAAGCCTAGACTTAACTCGGGTTCTCCCAAACCCATACCAATTCGCGACTTAGGTTCAAATTTTTAACATGCAATTGATTTTTAACTAGGAGTCGCCACTAATCTATTTTTTGGTGGGTCGATTAGAAACCCAAGTAAAGTAACGGGAGTTTTACTTTACTCCTACGAACCAGAGGTTATGGGTACGGGGACTTGGTTACACTAGATTTCTCTAATGCCCTTTCGGTACCATTCTTTTATTTTCCAAAACATGTTTTTGCAGGCAACTTAAATTGGTTTTAAATCTATTTCCCTAACATGTGATGTCATCATGCGAGGCGCAAACCACCAATTTAACACCAAAGTAAAGCAATAAATAAATTGCGAAACTTACCTCAAAGCAACGAAAGCATCTGCAATGTTAGACCAGAATTCACATCAACAATCATTGATATGATTTCTAATTAACACACAAATATTCAATTTTTGTTTTCACTTTATTTAATGAGAATCTAATCTATATGCAATGCAATGTTACTAACCTAACATGATGACATGGCATAAAAATATGACTTAAACTATATGACATGAGTAAAGTAATTTCCAAAGAAATGCAATGATTAAATATGCAATCTAAATTAATCAAATGACCTAACTCTAATGACAAGGAAGTTCAAATTAAATGAACCTAGTAATTACTAAATGACGTGCATTTCATGAACCTAATTATGTATGACGTGCACATGATTTTTTTTATTTTTTTCTTAAAAAGAATGCAATTCATCCCATAAAATAAAACTAATTTATTCTAAGACATTTTTTTGGTTTTTTTTTATGAAATTCGGAATTAGGAAAAATGTGAAAATTACCTAACTAGATTAAGATTCTATTCAATTTGCATTAGGAATTAGGTTAAGCCAAATCCTAATTTAAACTAAAGTATTATCTTAACCTAAATAATCCTAAAATGCAATCTATCTAAAAAATCTATCTGAACTTAGAAAAAAATTAATTAGAAAGTAAAATTAAACATGCAATCTTAACTAGTGAAATAAAAATCTAACATCCTAAATTTATGTTTTTTGGTATTTTTATTTAAGAAATTCGAAATAAATAAATTTCCTATTCTAGACATGCAAAATAACCTAAAACAAGTAATGTCCTAACATGCATCTAATCTAACTCAAATAATTTTTCTTTTACGGGAGCAAACAAATAAGGCATCAAGAACAACATGGCACCAATTCAAGCAAGGCATCATCCATGTCCATTTAATTTTGGGAAATAAATTGACGAATCGTATCTCGCGCATGAGATCGGATTGGCCAATTTTTAAATAAAATCACGAGTCGTATCTCGAGCGTGAGATCGGATTGGTGATTTTTCCGTACGATTGCGGGTCGTATTTCGATCATGAAATTAGACCGTCAACCATATGTACTTTGCGAAATTAGGAAGATTTCCCAATTTAAAAGGCTACTCGAGATTTTGTGGATATGATGGCATCATTCAAATATTCATACGATATAATCCCATAAATTAGGCAATAAGGATACATGAAAATTGAATTAAACGAGATTCTTACCTAATATTTGGTGTCACGTGGACCACGTTGCCGAGTTCAATCAAACAACGGACGGCGGGATGACTCACAGGCAGCAGTTCAAGATGACGTGCTGCTCAAGGATGGTGTCTCGCTCAGTAAGCAATAGCAAGTTTCGAGTGGTGGCTAATGCTTCGCTGATTCGGCTTGGCAAAGTCAACGAGGATGATCAGCACAGCAGGGGGGCAGCCACAAGAAGACTAGAACAGCATCGGGGAGAGTTGTTGCAAAATAGAAACCCAATAAGATTGCCGACTAGATGAGGCAGCGATCTCTTCGCAGAGGGCTAGCATCAGGCAGCGTTCGTCAATGGAGGATCAATGGTAGTGGGCCAGAGAGCAATGGCGCCAGCGCACGGCAACAACGAGGGGAAAACAATGACGGCAACGTTCGGGAAATAGTCGAAACAGCAACTACGAGGAGCGGAGCTGCAGTGACGTCATCGACGAAGGGGCTGCGGTGGCGTCATCAAGCGGTCGAGCAATAACTCCAACAGGATGGCAGCTCGTTGACAATGTATCGTGGACGATGAAAGCACCGCGATAGAAGCGTCGGCGTGAGTTTTGGCCTAGAATTGACCAAGAAGACCCATGCTCTTTCCTCTCTCACGTGTGTCTCTCTCTCTCTCGTATGTCTCTTTGAAATTCGGAATCCCCACCTCTCTCTCAATTTACTGCTCTATTTATAATATGGCAGCTCCAAGTCGATTGAATACGTGCTGAATATTCCCTTTTTGATTTTATTTCTTCAAATTGAATATCAGCTTGCAAGTTTTGTCGATTTCTCCCCTTTCTTGCCGTGAATAGATCCATGGGTATATCCAACAATATTTCTTTCTTTGTCCTTGAGTTGATGCAGAGAATTCGTTTCCCTTTTGCTCAAGCTTACGGATGCGTGCGATTTCTTTGATGGTGCACTCTTTCTTGTTTTAAAACAAGAAATAATGTAGCATAAATACCAATATATTGATTCTTTCAACTTTCTCGCCCGTATCCCTTTTCTTTCCTATTCTCTACCAGCTTTCGTTTCCTCAAAGACGTCTCCACCGCATCCTTCCTTTCCTTAATTACTGAAAGTCGCGTGCCCACACAAAATTGAAAGAATTTTTGCATGGGTCAATGGGTCAAAACTTTCGCTTAACAGAATTAAAATTCTGGCATTAAAAGGGTGCGGTCATCATAACCTTTCAATGAGTTTGACCCCGTTTGCCGTCCAGTGGACTGGAGATGTTTCGAAGCCGCAGCCAGTTGTGAGATTGTGTTCCCATCGTCATCGTACAAGGTCATCTGCATCTCCATCTTCGACAACTTCTTGAGCGCATCGGACTAATCGTTCTCCACTTGGTCCTACGCCTGATGGCCACGTAGTGGAATGGTGCCCAGCCACCTTTGTTCTCGATCATGCAAAGATCATGGCCTACTATAAAAAGAAATGCTCCTAAAACTATATGTTATGCAATTTTTTTATAGGTTAAAAATTAATCCCTAATTTTTATGTAATAAGTAAATGACTGGGTCGCATAAATTTAGGTGTCAACAATGTGCATAAATGATTGTTAGCCTTTTGCTCTTCTTTTGTTGTGCTATAAAAGGTCGTCGAGTCACTGTAAAATACACACCAAATTTGATTAATAAAAATTTGCTTAGTGCAATTCCCTTGAACCTAAAAGAATTCAAATCCCTTGAAAACCTTGAAGAGTTTTCACTTCGTCTTTAGTCGGAGCTTTTAAAACGTGCATCGTTTAAGAGTTGCAGCCATCAATCTCAAAGAATGTTTAAGAGTTGCAGCCATCAATCTCGAAGAATTGATACCATTTCAACTTTCTTGGAGGCCTAGAAGAGTAACCATTGAAGTTCCTATCCTTTTCTTTATTCTATCCGGTTTTGTTTCATCCACTTCCTTCCAAAATCGACAAGTCCATAGTTTTTTTTTTTTTTTTTTTGAGAAAACTCAAAACATGAAAGTTGTAGATCTTCGAGTCTCCGTTCTTTTTTAGCTTCGGAATTAGGTCATTCTAATCTGAATCAAAAAAGTTATTCCCATTTTCCCGAACTAATACGAAACTGAAATTTCTGCTTGATTTTGTGACTGAGTTTTCATGTGTGTAAGTCACTCTTATGATCCTATTGTTTGACTAGCCGATCTTTGGCTACATCAAATAGTTACCTGTTATGTGTTGGACAAGAGAATTGCTAAAGTGAACATAAATATAAATCAGGCGCTCAAAAATTCTAGAGTATTCCGTTAGTTGGCCAAAAAAGGCTATAAGTTTTTGTCGGAAGAGTAAATGGAGTTTTATGAAAGTTATATTAGACAAAAGAAAAAACTAATTATTGCTTGAATTGCTTGTAAAGTTAGCAAGTACTACCCATCCCCTAGTATGAAAATTTCATTTATATCAGTTACTTAATATATAACTATTAAATGGCACGTCTTAGGAAATATGCATTCGACCACATAAGACAATAATGAAGTGCTTCTAGAAGAGAAAATCACGTCTTTCACATTGCAAAATACACCTATTATATTCTTTTAAATATATAAAAGGAAATCCTTTTTTGTCTGTTATTTATGTTGTTCTTTTTGCGTTTTAGTGGTTCTAGTTAAGTTATAATTTATCTCTGGTATGATAGAGGGATACCACAAAACTAAGCGCAATTAATAATCTTTTGCTTTGCCTATTGACCCCACCAACAAAGTCTTCACGCTCCGTCTGCGTCCTCCAACACCGTGATGTATTAGATCAAAGTTTATTAGTGTTCACATGACCCATTTCTCTTAAATTTTCACCTGCAATCTGTCACCTCGCTTAGTGTACAAATTTTGAAAATTTATCGGTGCTTTTTGATTGAGTGCGTCCTCCAAATACATGCTTTCACATGATCACGATAATGGTAACACGGATGACTTATACTAAAACGAATAGTCAAGAAGAAAGGCAAAGAAAAATGGGAAATAGAGGTGTCAAACTAGGTCGAGCTGGCCTTGACTACAGCCAATGGTCCGTGCTGTGCCGGTCGAATGCCTCAATCAGGCCAGCAACGCCCAAGGTATGTGTTCGGCTGTGTCAGGTGCCAGCTCGATATTTAGGGCCCTTATGTGGCCGAATTCCCTTCGGCCCGATCTTCCCTATGATTCAATGTAAATGCAGATTCAGACAGCTAACGAGGATTCAACAACTTGATCAATGCAAACTATCTGTGATTGAGTGGCGAGAGGGCTTTGTGAAGGAAGATAGGAACAAGTCATTGTCATCGATAATTACATATATCGGCCAACTGTAGGTGTCCTGGCACTATCAATCCGGTCGCTGTAACTCTTATTAAGTAAATATTGGTAATTGAGTGCATAGCTGAACAGCAAATTGAGTGCGGGATACGTTGCGCTACCCTTATATTATAATTCGAGATTTTTTGGGCAATTCATCAACTCAACCCCATAAGAAACCTAAGTGGATCTTTTCAATCCCAACATTTTCAATTTTCAAGAATTGCTACAGTCGTAGACTTCTTGATCCTGGAGGTTGAAGTTTGTCATGCTTGTCTAGGGAAAGAAACTGAAATATCTATTTCATGGATCGTTTTTTTTTTTTTTTTCCTTTTTGTTTTCCTGATTGGTTTCTCATCATCCCGTCTTAATTCGGTTGGACATCTTTTTTATACATTTCGCGTCTCAGGCGTTTGAATCTGGAAAGCCTGATTAATTGGAGGTTACTACGGAGTCGTCATGTCTAAAAAAACCTAAATCTTGGGCTCCGCCCGCTAAATCTAGCTGATAAAACCCGCCCAATTATTGGATTAGAGAAGAGTGCTATGAACTGTTTAGATAGCTAATGATAATTAGTGACTTGTTTAAGAGGATGCAGTATCTCCTTAGGTTGGAAAAGTTGACTCCGCTATAGATCTTTGTCTTGTCAAGAGAAACTAGGGATGATTTTCCTTTTGTCTTGCTGCAGGTTCTCTTTCATTATTTAATGGCAGGGAAGACAAAACCAACACTTGTAACAAAGAGCCACCTTCAGGTTGCTGCTTTCGCCCACCTAACTCCACAGATCTCACGCACAACACTTGTGGTGCTAACTTGCTTCCTCAAGGCTGCTCAGTTTCTGCCTCCTCTTCAAGTAAACTGCAGAGTTTCTGTAAGATTTGGGTCTGGATAAGATCGAAGATCTTTGCTGTGATTCTTGCATGAGACTTGACCCTCCAGAGAGAGTTTCCTCTTCTGCTTTGGCTTCTGATAAGCGCAGCCCGATCCAGTCGACATCAAGTGAACCAACCACCGGAGAAGAAGTCTGCTTCGGCTTCTGATAAGTGCAGCCCGATCCAGTCGACATCAAGCGAACCAACCACCCTGAGAAGAAGTATTGAGGAGATGAGATCTCCTCTTTTTCCGTGCTCTTCTGCTATGGAAGTCTAGTATGGTAATGGAAATAATCATCTCTGTGGTCTTGCTGTTCATGGGCATCGCGGTCTTGGTGGTGATACATGTGTGCATAGTAGGGAGAGCATTCCGGGAAGGAGGAGGATTCAGTGGAGGACTGGTGCAGAGAAACGGCAACTCCGCGGCCTCGAAATTGTCAAGCGAAGACTTGAAGAAGCTGCCTTGCTTCGAGTACGGTTCGGGGAACAAGGCTTCTGACAGGGACGAGGACTGTGCAGTGTGCTTGGAGAATTTCAAAGCGGGCGAAAAGTGCAGGCTATTGCCTAACTGCAAGCACTGCTTCCATGCTCAATGTATAGATTCGTGGTTGTTGAAGACGGCCATTTGTCCCGTTTGTAGGACCGGCATAGCTCCTCCAGAAAGCGGTGCCAGTTTGTTGGAGGAAGGTCGTATAGAGCATAATGCTCTCGTCGAACTCACGTAGAGCGCCAAGAGGTCTACCATCCGAGATTCCCGGTATGAACTTCCGAAGCCACATACAAAGCCAGTGTTTTTGGGGATCTCATTGTGATCATAGTTTCGATTGGAGATGGCTGTGCCTTAAGCCAGGTGCACGATCCCAGTAGCATTTACTTGGTTCGTCTATTTCCTTCTCCGTGACAGGTACCATAGTCCATGACATTTACCGAACAACATGATAGCAACAGGTACCATAGTCCATGACATTTACCGAACAACATGATAGCAATTGCCAAATGCAACGTCCGTCTTATTTATATAAGAATCTTCATGTTTGAGCCATTTTGTTAACTGAAGGATTTTGGGGTACAGGATCTACCGAAGCTGCAGATTTAAATACTACGAGGCATTTGGCAGAAACCTCTTTCAAACTAAGTACAGGGATGTCAACAAGTAACTGCCAACGTGGGGTTTCAATATACAGCTTGAAAACTCCATGAAAAGAGTGAATGCTCTGATAAGGAAAACACTCGACGAGTTCTCAAATTCAAACAATCCATATAACGATAGGAAAGAGTTTCCTTATGTATTCGCTAGATAGTTATGCCACTTTAACCAGATAAGCTAACAAAAGTTGTTCTGCACAAGCCCGAAGGAAGAATCATGTATTTTGTGGAAGAAAGAAATACATCTTGCTCTGTCTTTTGACAGCACTTAGCAAAATTATCCTCTAATCTCAGCATTCGATATTCCTTTTCCTATACTTGCATTTTCAAGTGAATTAGAGAAGAGAGGAGGGTGGAGCGAGCAGCAAAAGAGCTAAAATTCAGAATTTCAATCTCTTAACAACAAGTGATGCAGAAGCTTCCAGTTAAACACGTTAAAGTACAAAGTTTGTTTTGCAAGGGAAACGAGGCAGACGATGATTACTAAACCAACACCTTAAACTAGGAGCAACAATCAAGAATTCCTATGTCAATGTTCCGCTCTTGGCAGCATTTTCCAGTTCTGTCCTTAGCTGCAGAGAAAAATCATCGTTCACATCGTCATCATCCCAATCATCTTCCCACTGCTGGGTAGCTTCTTTTACCTCTTCCTGAGCATCAAACTCTGCCATGAAGATCTATTTCAGGAAACAGAGAAGAGGATAACAAAAATCATCTCTATCCAAGAAGAACGACCAGTACAAGTTTTCAGAATACATGGACCTTCCCGACATGTAGACGAGGTAAAACCATCTAGACACCATAAGAACAATGACACGCACTTATAAGTTTAGTACCAACAATCTAAATTCTCACGGTAAGCCACATAAGAAGCAAGCAAGCAAACGACCCCATAAGCACGACAATTGTATTAACATGCCGCCAGCAAAATTTAGTACGTGAACATTACTATGTTGACACAGACCTTGTCCATAAGCAGTATAATATAGACCAACGAGACTGGCAAGACAGAGAGCACTGGATTAGGAACCAAGCATCTCCCTTGAAGTAAAGCTAATAAGGCATGGAAAAACATAGTCACGTCTTACGCCAGAATTTTTCCTAATTCTTCCATGCTAATCTCTTTCATCAATCATCAGAAGCAAAGCTCTTCCATGGAAGCTCACATTCTAGCAGATTGTACGTACCACCTCGCGGCATCGCCAGAAGAAACGCATTTGCAGCGAAGAGCGATACGCCATGCCTCTCGTCACAAAGCACAGAACTAATTCCTCTAAGCGTTCGACATTCCCTAGACCAGATTACCTAATTGCTCGCCGGTATCGATTCAGCGGACAAACGACATCCGGATTACCTAATTTTCCCGATGAGACTTCACACAAGGGAAACCAAACAACGCGAGTTTCGCAAAAGCTTGCTAATTTGGCACTGTTTCAGGTGTTCAATTCGAGCTCGCACCTTCGTCGATCTCGAACTCCTCGAACTCGTCGTCGTCCTCGAACAAATCGCTCTTCGCGTCCTCCGCCGCGGCTTTCAGCTCGGCCGCCATCTCCGGACCCCGGGAGCTCAACAAGCAAAACGACCCGTCGCCAAAAATCGCGATTCTCAGATCCCGCACCCACTTCCGGACACGAGTACAGATCACGAGCCCGATCGACGGCGTGAAGGAATCAGGATCCAAATCAACAGACGGGAACCGGCGACGAATCGCTTTCGTTCGATCGCGGTTTCGACCTTACTCGCGATTCCTCCGCCGAAGCTCCGGTCCGCCGTCGTGCTGCTGCTGAGCGGAAGCGATCCGGCGCGAGCATGCACAGGCCGGCCGGCACGCGAGGGAAGATCCGATTTGCGGCGGCGGTGAAGATATTGCGAGACGGCGTCGTTTCAGTTTATTTAAATTTCTCATGTTCCTTGCGCGAGAAGTAGCGTGCCTTTTTCTTGTTCTTGTACTCCCTATTGCCATTGCTGCAAATATTGAACAGAAACTTTGGGAAATCTTGGGGGAAATGCATAGCCTTTTCTGCTTTGTTGCAAATAGGACATCTCAAAAAAATATATGCATACACATATATAAATACATTATTTCATAATTTTTGCAAATTTAGTATCAATTAATATTCCAATATATCATCTCTTCTACGTGAAATGGTGCCAACGAGCACACTAGCAAAGTTATCCTTCAAAATGACCTCATGCAACTCCTTCCCAGCAAAACTAATTCGAAACTAGGAGCCACATAAGCTTATCTACGATGGCTCTACACCCTTCATCGAGCTTGCAAAACCCCCTGGAGGTGATTTTATTGTTGTCCAATATGGAGGGTAATCCTAACTCGCACTAATTCTGAATCATCAGTATCCATAATTTCTCAACTTCTACTATTTGTAATTTCATGGGGTCCGACACATAAAAGAGATGACGGTGTGAATGAATGGAATGCCACAATTACTAAATTTATCAAAATAGTAAAAGATGCCATATCTTTTTGAGACGTTTAAAGTTGGTATCAATTTATCAGATACGGCAAAAGTTTGTGTATTATTTTGCTAATTGGTGTTTTCTATTTTTTTTACGCCCATTCTTTTCCTTTTTGGATAGAGTTTTCAGTTTGCCTTATTAAACTGTCGTTTTAGGAAACTAAACCTTCGTTTGTTTCGCAGAAAATGAGGCGATACTTGAGCTCGCCTAGCAAGGGCCAGCGACCATCCGAAGAAGAAGAAGAAAAGAAGAAAAAGAAAATTAAAAATAAATTAATTAATTAAAAATAATTTAATAATCGATTTATTAAAAAAATAAAAGGAAAAAATATTTGGCGAAAGAAAGTAAGGTAAAAGAAGATATGAAATATATTTTCTCTTTTTTAAAAGCGAAAAACATTTTTCCCCATATTAGAAGACTATTTTTTTTTTTACCAGTTCATTTTCCGTGAAACAATTGTCGCAAAATTCAGAAAATATTTCCTAAAAGTTATTTTTCACAAAATGAACGGTGTCTAATTGTTCAATCAGGGAACGACAACAATAGATAGCAGCAAAAAAAAAAATCTATTCATTCTTCATGGAATTATGAAAGGTCGTGTCAAGCTATTGAGAAAAATTTACTCCAAAAGCAAAAATTCGAGCAGTGTGTTTACATGGTCTACCCTCCAAAGAAATGATTCATCAAAATGACAGAATCGCTAGTGATACCGATAGCATTTCTATTTCGCCTGTTGCCATAACACGCAATACGAAATCGCTGGTTGCCATAACAATTAATTGAGAGGGAACGATCAACACATACACCCGTGAATGGTTCTTCTTTAACCATTCGGTTTTGTTTCGACGTATCATCTGAAACAACCAGTCACTCGTATTTTGAATAAAGTCGAATTCATTCGCACCAGCTACCCGGAATTGCCGTGGAAATTTGATCAAAACGGAGGTAAGTGCCTCTTGAAAAGATTGACCATGAGGACAAAGAACACTACCCAGCATGAAACATCAATAGGAGATGAAAACCCTGTTATAGAAGCTAGTGAAATTGCTTCAATATGCTAATGATAGCAAGGTGTCTTTTCTCAGCAGAGAGAGAGAGAGAGAGAGAGAGAGAGAGAGTCCGTAAAAAGCACACCTGAACATGGTTGAAGATTATTTCAACGATTTCACAGTCTTTCTTCTATAGCCATGCCGGGTTCTTGAGAGGAGTCACCACAGCCTTCACCTGCAAGTAGCTGTTGAGGCCGTAGATACCCTTCTCCCTGCCGATCCCGCTCATCTTGAACCCGCCGAACGGGATGGCAGCGTCGAACACGTCGTAGCAGTTGACCCACACAGTCCCGGCCCTCAGCGCCCGGGTCAGGGTGTTGGCCGTGTCGATGTTCTTGGTATAGACCCCCGCCGCGAGGCCATAGGCCGTCGCATTCGCCCGCCGTACCACTTCATCGAGGTCCCTGAGTTCAAGGACAAGGTTAGAATTTCGTGGCGTGACACGATTGATGTATGATTCGATCAATACATGATTATAAATTCAGGTTTCCGTGAAGCTTGTAATGGACTAATCATCTTTTCCTGCCATTCCACATTCCTGTTTCACTCTCAGATAGCAATGTTCCCTTCCTTGACTGAAGTATTTAACTAACAGCTTCAGAGAGTATTGTCCTAAAAGTAGAGATGAACATGAAGTTACTTGTGGTTTTACTCACTTAAATTTCAGGATCGATTGAACAGGGCCGAAGATCTCATCCTGCGCTATTGGCATATCATCCTGATGCAAGGAGATCTTAGTTTCGTTACAGTAAAACGAAAAGAAAAGAAACACCAAGCTCCCGTTCAGGGGATTAAATTAGAAAGCGATGAGTCAAAAACCTTGACATTGGAGAAAACTGTTGGCTGTATGAAGAAGCCTTTGGACCCAAATCTTTCGCCTCCACACTCAAGGGTCGCATTGCTTTCGACGCCTAATCTTATGTATCTTAGGATTTTCTCGAATTGCTCCACATCAATCTGAAAGGATTTTGTGGGGTCATAGCAAGTGTTACTACCATTTACAAGCACCATATTCTGCTATGAGATGATGACCGACGGATCAAATCATTACAGAGAACCCTGTGGCCGACTGTAAAAACAGGTTAATTACAAAGAAAACAGGCCTGCATTCCAATAAATTCAACTTTAATTGTACATGATTTCCCTGTTTTGGCAAAGCCTAAGCTTGTTCAATATTTCTGCTTCATCTGGTTTGACTTCTGCACATAATCTGCTAAAGGTTTTTCTTGGAAGTCCATTCTTCAAAGCTATTCAAGAATCACATTCCGGGTATGCATGTTCATAATAAATACTAGGAACCTAAAAAACATGTACCTGGGGACCTTGCTCGACACCCTTTTTGAAGGGATCACCCACCACGCGTTTCATAGCGCGAGCTTTCGCCTTCTCCAAGAACTCATCGTAAATTCGTTCATGCACATAGGTACGTGACCCAGCACAACAACATTGCCCCTGTAGGCACACATTGTTCTCATTGACTACCGAGAAGTTCCATACAAATCATGAGTCCAGGCAATGATATAAGGTTGTGTGATGAGTAACCTGATTAAAGAAGAGAGCAAAGTGTGCAGCCTCAACGGCCTCATCAATGTCGGCGTCTTCACATATGATGAAAGGTGACTTTCCTCCGAGTTCCAAAGTCACCGGCTTAAGATTGCTCCTCGCAGCCAGTTCAAGGACGATTTTACCGGTATGAGTTGATCCTGTGAAGGAGAGCTGCCAAAACAACAAAGCAAGTGCTGTTGTTAGAAGCCGACATGTCATGAGAATGTTTTAGGTCCACAAATGCCGCCATCATCATATGTACTGAAATTTAAAGTCGAGCCCGAGATACTAAACCTAATGTACCTTGTCCACATTCATATGGCTTGCAAGGGCAGCACCAGCAGTTGGACCATAGCCAGAAACGACGTTCAGGACGCCAGGTGGAAGACCAGCCTGTCGAGAAGGAAATGGAGTATAAAACCACCAATACGTTTGACGACAATAAACATCAGTTTGCAACCTATTCTGAGTCATTAGGAGAAACAAGGCCTCAACATGACCGAATCATATCATTCAGAAAACTCAAATTGGGAAGTAACTGATTACTTATGTCAGTGGGGCTGATGTTAAAAGGCGGGGAATGAGAGAGTTTTACCTCCTGGAGTAGCTTTGCAGCATATAGAGCAGTCAAAGGCGTCTGCTCAGCGGATTTAAGGACGACAGTATTACCACAAGCAAGAGCAGGCCCGACTTTCCAAGAAAACAGGACCAGCGGAAAGTTCCACGGAATAATCTGTCCTGCAACGCCGATCGGTTCATGCAGTGTCTGCATGTGGTAATTCCCATCGCCCGGAACAGTCATTCCATGTATTTTGTCCGCCCAACCTGAGAAATTGGATCAAGATGCGTTAGCCATTTCGAACACTGACAATACATGCCTAGTAAAGAACGAGAGAATTCATTTTAGTACCGGCATAATAACGAAAGAGACGCGCCATTGATGGGATTTCTGAGTGAAGAGCCTGCTCATAAGGCTTTCCATTGTTCCATGTCTCTAGTGCAGCAAGCTCCTCGCTATGTTTCTCAACCAAATCGGCGAAGCGCAGCAGGATCCTACACCTTTCCTGAAAACAGAAAGGTAGCAAATAGCAAATATAACTCGCAATACAAGGCGATCCACATTTTTTTTTCCCAAACAGTGCCGATTCAACTCAAGTGGGTGCAAGAAAAAGGTTGGATTCTAACATAAGGAGTCATCTTTGGCCATGGCCCCTCATCAAAAGCTTTCCGAGCAGCGGCCACCGCCCTGTCAACATCCTCAGCGTCACCCTCGGCGACATGGGCAATCACCTCTGCAGTTCGTGGGTCATAGGCCGGGAATGTTTTCCCTATAGAAAACAAAGAACAAATCAGTTCGCAATGGTGATCAAACTAGTCCGGAGACTTCCACTTCCACTTCCACTTCTTTGAGGGTCAAGTAAAGGATCACCTGAGGCCGAATCAACAAATTGACCGTTGATCAAATGTTGTGTGTGACAGACTTGAACGGGCGGGGTGACTAGCTCCTCAAGCGCAGCTGCGGCCGCAGCCGTGCTGAACCTGTTGATACTCGTTCTCGAGCCCGGATTTTTCCCTGGAGGTTGAAATCCATTGATTGAGTTCAGGGGAAAAAAGAAGTCTCACTTGTGATAAGCATGAGTCATCCTGGTTTAAGAGATTCACAACTTTGGAGGGATTTACAGATTTATCAGAAACTGGGAAAAGCTAATCAAGATCCGTGAGCCGAGTTCAAAAAGATCTCCCTTTTATCTTTCTCTGCTTTTTTTGTTTGTCGGTCCAATGAAAGTTGCCAGAAAACAGGTCTCGTTGCAGTAAGTTTCCAAAATAAAAGGAAAAGAACCAATCAACTCGGAATATACGCATGAATATATAGTCCACATCCATCTCCATTCAAGATCGGGATATTCAAGAAGAACAAGTGTACACGTGACAGAAAAAGAAAGGACAGGTATGATCAACCTCGAGATAGAAGCAGAGAAGAACACCCAGAAGAAGCAGAGAGCGAGCGAGAGAGCAACGACGAGATCCTGCGAGCCGCCATTACAGCACCAACAGAAGAACCCCAAAAGTTTTCCTCTTTTCTTTCTCTTCACAGTCCTTGAACTCCAGCCAAAGTTCTCAAATCAGACAGAGAACACGCAACACGAGCTCTCCACCAAACTCGGTTCACTTCACGCTTTCCCCCTCTCTCTCTCTCTCTCTCTCTCTCTCTCCTCAGTGGACAAGCTACCACTACTTTCACACTCCCAGAACACAGAGACGGTGAGCTGAGGACAGATGATGTGAACTTTAGGCGTAGGAAATAATACAAAAGTTGACGGTGGAGGGCGGATATTATTACAAACTAGTCCGATACACGACAATACAACCCCTGTCACCCTCCAGGACTATGGCTAATCTAAGCCGCCGTCTCCAAAATAGTTTGCAAAATATATTTTCAAAATTGGTGATTTATATCACTTAAAATAATTAATTAATAAAAAATATTTTTATTATAAACATCAATTTATGTGTCAATATTTCGTGGACGATGAAAAGATTATTTATTCATTCATTTTTATGAAGCGATATAAACGATCATTTTATAAATATATTTTTCAAATTATTCTTTTTTCATGAAATAAACAGAGCTAAAGAGTTTTTCTTTTTCTTCACCTCCTTTGCAAGGTCATCAATAGCTTAACTAGATATTTATTGCATTCCGTGTTCTAGAAAAGCATGAATTTTTTTGGATCAGGCTATATGAGAATATATATGTCAACATATTCAAGTCAATAGTGGGTTTTATCAAACATGTATACATTAAATCTAGTCACTACATGTTTAATGACTAGTCCTTAAACTGATTTGACCACCAGGAAAGTCTAGGTAGAGCCTAGGTGAGGGCTCAAAAAACATCATCCCCCCATTAGAGACCCCGTCCACACCCCCTTCGGGGGGCAAGGGCTCCACACTAGAGCCCACGATGCCGATCCCCGGAACCAACCGGGGCAGGTACAGGCTATGAAGGTGCCCGGCCAAGACACTGGTCGGGGTGGACGGACGGATCCAAGGTGGCCCCCTTAACCCCTTTAGAGGGGGTGTGGACGGGGTGACTAATGGGGAGGGGATCTTTTTCGAGGCCCCTGCCTGCCTCTACCAGGACTTTCCCTGTGGTCAAAGCCTTTTAAGGACCTGCTCAGGTCCAAAGGGTAAGGGACCCCCCTGGGTACAGATTGGTTGCCTTAAGCAACCCGCCTCCGTTGCATGAACCTCCCCCTGGGCGTAAAAATCAAGGGGGGTAGAGGCAGCTCTCACGCCTCGAAAAATATAGTGGTCGGGTTACAACCCGTAAGACTATCCATTCAACGGTGGCAATGTGTACACCGGACATGTCATCTGAGCCAAACAGAAACCATGTATTTTTTAACAAAAACAATGTAGTTCGATTAGGGTTTTGCCTTATTCTCTCTAGAGGACATAAAAAGTTTAGCCCCAAATTGAGCTTGCAAGTTGAGTGGCTATGATTTTACCCCAAACCGAGTTTGCAAATTAGGACTTCACAGCATCAATTTTGAGCTAATTTTTAGAATTCGAGCACACCGTGAAGTTCAATGTGTTTCGAGTTTGCAAATTGAGGTTTCAAATAATTGACTCACAATAGATGGAGCAACTAATCCATTATGATAGAAGCGATGTGGCGCCATTTGGACTCAACTAAAAGGTAAAATTGTTCAATTAGTTCAAAATTTACCATATAGATATCAATTTCGATTCTAAACCTTTCAATTTTGTTAATTAATTCATATACATTATTGCAAAATTTTACTATAGTCCTTCTAATCAATTTATGTTGGAAATCTCTAATATGGCAGTCCAGTTATTACCAATCGTCTTACAAGGATTATTTTAAAATTTCGTGCAAATATTTGGACTAAATTGTGAATATTGAAAAATTTAAAATCAAATAGGCATTCGTACAATGAGTTTAGAACTGATTGTATAATTTCTCCCAACTAACATATCATGTCACTACCATAAGCCGCATAATACCAAGTAAACTTCATTGGATGGAAAAGTCAGCGACATATCCTTATATTCCTCGAGAAAAATTTCATGCTTTTTTTTTGGAATTTTTGAGAAGTTAGATTATTCATGTATAGTTTTGTCTGAGGTTATAAGTTCGTGCTTTTTTGTCCTTTTGCATGCGGCCTTTTTACATAATGAACCCAGCATATCCCGGCTAATAACTTCGGTGAAATTTACACGCCCATTAAGATATCATGTCTCACATGCGTTGGGTCTACATGCATCGGTCTATGCAAAGACTAAAGCTTGGCCATGTGATTTCTAATGCTTTTCTTCTTATGATTCTTACTATTTACCCCAGATGTTTGTGTGCTGGAAAGAGGTCACTGTCACATCATATTTTTCCTCTTTTCAGCCGTAGCTGTTAAAAGAACTGAGGGTGGCCACCATTGTCACATGTACCAAGAAATTGCCCTTGTGATTTGACTGGCTGATCGAGTGACCAATGTTCCAGCAACTTGCCCTCAAATTGGTGCAAGTCAGGTTAGGCAAACCAAGATGCGATTAGCATTTAGGCCTTGGCTTTGTATGGCAATTAGGTGTGTAATTGAAGTGGACGTCTGTGAAGAGTGAGCATGAAAAGACAACAGCACTCAAGAGTAATGACGGCAACGAGCCACCTACCTAATAAAACATATTCAGGGCCGGCCAGTGAGAAAGGAAAAGTAAATGCAATCATCATATAATAATAAAACTATAAATAATTAAAGTCAGGGTCCATAAAATAATGGTCTAGAATTTGACATGCTTGAATTTATCCACTTTTTATTTTATTGGAAGCATGCTGAAGGGACGTTAATTATTAATAAAAAATATTTCGATAAGGAGAATTGAGAATAAGTGGAGAAAGGTTCAAGGAAACGAAATGCTTTTGAAGCATCTTTCCTGTGCGGCGTTTGTGACATCTCATCAATCCACTATGGACATCTGACTAAGGACAGGAGATATGATGAAAAATAAAAATATTTAACTATTAGAGCAACATGATTTCCTCCGCTTATCTTAATTAATTAATCCCATCCAACGATTATAATAATATAAATTTTTGGAAGATAGTATCATGTCCTCCGGACGTTAGGACAATTATATACCAGAAACTTTTATGTAATACCAATCTTTTTTTCTTTTTTTGTGTTGTAATTGCACCACAGTAATGCTCTAATGAAAGGACAACGACAACGATTAAAGCATCGATTTACAAAATAATGTAGCGAGTTATTTTCGCATGCTTGAGTACAACTCGGTTACTTAAATATCCATCTATTGATTTTTATTTTTAATTTTGGTCGGTATCCATCTATTGATTTGCCGCACCGCTTTATTAGCCAATCATTGAAATTTTTTTCACATACTTGAGTACGACTCGATTACTTAAATATTTGTTTATTGATCTACCGCATCCTTTTATGAGCCAATCATCGAAATTCTATGATTATTCCTGTCTAAAAAAGAATCTTATGAATAATTAATCTTTAAATGTCATTTCACTAATAGTCATGTTGCAAACACGGGTTTACAATTAGAAAAACCTGTCAAGCACAAATATACATATATGTGTGTGTGTGTGTGTGTGTGAGTGTGTGTGTGTGTGTGTGTGTGTGTGGTGGGCCAATGACCCATTTTATTTATCCTACGGGCAACGAATTGGGCTTGAAGAATTGGGCTTGAAGCATTGGGCCCGGCCCTTAGACCAAACATTCATTACCAGCCTAAAGAAACTGCATGTTACATGAGATGAGACATATAAATCAAGGAAGCGCACGATGACCATTCCGTTTCTCCATATTCTATTTTTCTGTTCCCGAATACAAGTTTAGAACGGAAAATCGTTTGGTAACGCAATTTTATTTTTCTATTTCTGAAAATAAATTTTTAGTCTAAAAATGGATTTAGAACATAAATGAGAAATAATAATTTTCTACTTTTCTATTTTTAGAACAAAAAATGAAAAATAAAAACTATTTTCATCGCTTGTCATTACTATTAGCAGACCATCGCTTGTCATTACTATTAGCAGACCACCGCTGCCACAGCTCGAAAGGAATAAATTTTGTAGTCTTATTAAACACGTACTTTTACTTAAAAACTTGTATAAGAAATAGAAATTAAAAAATCTATTTCTAACCAGAAATTAATTTATAAAACAAAATGGTTATAATTTACCCCCAATAGTCCAAGAAAAGACATGCTATCTTGCCAAACTAGATTTTTATGCAAGATATTGCGCAATCTATGGTTAGAAAAATATGTGCTTTCCATTCATGGCTTTTGTTGTTGTTGCCCTAGAAAAGATTCTCATTAAATATCATAAGGACCAACTTGCACTAGCTCCTGAACACACGCATGAAAACATTTTGCCCTTGGAAAAATGACAAATTGTTTACTCAATCTATCTCCTTGATCTATTCGTTATAGCAACCTTTCAATTGCTAGATCAAGTAAAATCATGTGGCCAAACTGATTAAGACATCGGATGCATTGGTTCCCAACAGTACCGAATGCCAAAGATAGAGTTACCACGTCTAGTTTTATCCTTTGTTCTAACCTTATTTAGAATGAAAATTGCAGGAATTGATCTCTTGAAGGCTGTCCCTAAAGGGACTTATAATGGAATCATTTTGGGTGCATTTCACCCTCCTTGAACTTTAGGAGGAGTGTTCCTACAACTGCAACCAAGTACTGACTAATTTCTCATCTATTGATCCACTTCATTTCTTACCTAAAGGAATCACTCACTTGGACCTAAGTAAGTCCTTAAACTACTTCGTCTCAATTTTGGGACGTAAAACTTCAAGGGTACTACCTCCTTGTTGGGAAATATAAAGATTCACCTGGGAACTAGGGGAATCATCGAGGGTATTCCCTACTAGTCTTTCTTTCACTGGAGAAAGACAACTGTCAAGTAAGCAGATATAGAGCCTAAGGTAAGATTGTGGAACTTAAAAAGAGTTCCTATTGGGTTGACCTATGCTTCACACGGTGTCTTTCAACCAACTTGTCAGCCCAATACCCATGGTTGAAAGACATTGTGCGAATTATTTTGTTCTTGCCTTATTTTGGATGAAATTGCATAAATTGATCTCTTGAAGGCTGTATGATGCAATCATTTTAAATGCATTTCAACCCCCTTGAACTTTAGGGTACCAGCTATTGGCAATAGTGTACCCGCAACTGCAACTCAGTACTGACTAATATCATCATTTGGTCAACTTCGTTTCCTACTAAAGTAATCCCTGATTTTACAGTACCTTTTAACTACTTGTTTTCAATCACTCTTTGATATCTTTCACTTGTGAAAATTCATTTTCACAACATGGCTTATTACTCGGAAAGATGCATGAGTCACACGGTCTGTGATCTATAACTCTTCCAAAAACAAAAGAAAAAGGTTATACCTGCTCATACGCGCCACTGCATTGAGTACTGTGCATGAACAGCTGCAATTGAACTTGCCGAAGGAACTTCCTAGAATGGGTTGGTCAGGCTCAGGCAGTCCAACCCAGACCCAGAGGCATGTGTCGACTCCTGCCGGCTGAACAATTTATTTGTCGAAGGAGACCATCGCGAAATGTAGCCAATTCTTCAAAGGCTCTGTTCGCCATGCTTGAAGGACAGGTCCTTCATAGACAAGGTACGATTCCAACCTCTGTTAAGATTTCGTGCAATATGTATCTTCCAGGGTTATGACAAGATTTACCTATCTAAAGTCTTGGTAAATTTGCAAATTTTCTGAGTCGGACAATCAGGTTTACAGGCTGCTCCACCAAGGGCCAATTGTCGACTTCAAGAAACCGGTGAATGAACTTTTCTTTATGGGGCTTTTCAAGTGTTTAAATTTCTATCTGATACCTAAAAGAATCCAGACAGTCTTTTGCAAGTTATTATTTAAGTGTTCCTATTGTGTTTTTTTCACCAAGTACCTATACTAAGAATGGACATACTATACACAGAGTGGTAAAAATAGTATTGCTACACAAAAAATGCACGGGCCTGTGTGCATGTGCGTGTGCGTGTGCGTGTGTGTGTGTGAGAGAGAGAGAGAGAGAGGGGGGGGGGGGGGGGAATAAACAAATCTTTAGGGTGATCTTACCAGCCGCTTTAACAGAGACTAAACCTTCCTGACTATTCAGCAATGAAATGTAACCACAAAAAAGCTGATACAACAGTGACACAAAGTTCAAGAGAACCGTAGAACACAACAATGGATATAAACACCACCCTACAGTTCTCATCATATGAATTTATCGAATTCATCTGAAAATTTTCAGAAAATTACCATTCTACTGGGATCACAGATGAGTTTTGTTATTTGTCTCACAACAGATAGTAGCATTAGTGGCCGGAAGTCAAAACTACAACAACATTGCAGCTTTTGTGCAATTGCACGTAAAATGCACAAGCTAGATGCACAATGTTTTTTAAAGGGGAAGCTCTGTTTCATTATCTTTTGTGTTCATGGAGAGTATGCACAGACCATGAGGAAGAAAAAAATAAGTAGCCATAAATACAAGAATACCAAGGTCAGCTTCTTCGCCCACTGCTGGCCGACGAGGATTTACCCAATATATCTGGCTTGCACACCATACACAGTACAGGCTAGCGATAATCCCTATAAGTTTCAGAGATTGATAGGATTTCT
This sequence comes from Eucalyptus guilfoylei, assembly GCA_016097605.1. Taxonomy (NCBI): domain Eukaryota; kingdom Viridiplantae; phylum Streptophyta; class Magnoliopsida; order Myrtales; family Myrtaceae; genus Eucalyptus; species Eucalyptus guilfoylei. The sequence goes on from CM027861.1 coordinate 40,875,551, forward strand.
TCCTGATGGACTTAAGGGACTTCACTCTGCAAAGCAATCACATTTAAGTAACAGGAACCAATAAGTGTTCACAATCATGCTTCGAGAAAACTAAGTAAAATGGATCTTGGTGAGAGTAGAACCTGTTGATGTAAACAAAACCACAAATTAGGCAAATGCATAAGAAACCAACTACAACAACAGCATCAGGGTTGACAGGTGCGCGGTTTTTCCACCAACCAGTGCTCAAAATCCAAGTATACATAGATGAATGGCCATTTTCCTGCAAGATGGAGAAATTTACCCCCTGGTTTACTACAAGGCTGATTCAAGTAAGAGTCTAGCACCTAGAGGAACACACAAATAACAATGAACATTCAACTTCAGATTTCCAATAAATTTGATGATTTGAAATCCACAGTCAACCAAGCAAAACAGTGAGAATACATCTCTCATATTCTAAGAAGTATTATCATTCTTCTTTCAAACTGAGTCTTCATCATACACCTCATACTAAAAATGAATAGATTTGTTTTAAAAGAATCCATTTGTACAGAGTAAACTCCCCCAAAATTGTATCAAGTTTTACAGCTTAAAATGCCAGGTGTATGTTGAAGCCCATCATGAATATGCATGTATGTATGCATGCTAGTATGTACAAAAGTGCTTGCAAAACTACTGAAATGATCGACATGCCATTCACTAAATCTCATGCAGAATGAAATCTCATGGAATGATAAGAAACTCAATTCATGTATACATGGTCAGCGCCATTTGAAGAAAGTCAAATAGCTTCAGCAACATCAATGAGAAGGGCAAACACGCGACTAAGTTCTAAATCCCCAGGAGCATCATATGGTACGATCACATGGTAAAGCAGCTTACAATTTTATATAACTCAAAAATCATCTCCACAAAGGAGGATATATCAACAGGATGATGTATTTGCTCTAACATTCTCGACAACACCCCAGGGCAAAATTAATACCTCAAACAAATGGTCCAGGAAAAAATGGGATAAAGAACCAGCAGCTATCAACAGCAGACATTGCCTCCTAGTAAGGGGAACCTGCACGAAATCAGACCAAATTGAGGATTATCAAGGACCTCCTTAAGGGCACAATCATGCCGAGAACTGATCGATCACTGAACAGCAATACACTCTAGCGGGACTTACAAGACCACCTTGGCACTTAGCGAGATTAAAACTCCATGAGGCCACTGAATTAAATGACTAGACTCGACTCTCATCAGGATATTCATAACCAAGAAACTTGCCCTTTCCCTTTTTGCCAAAATCCCGTCCCAAAACACATGAAATTACACAAATCTCCCAACAAATCAAACAACCCATCTCTCTTCACCGCTCTTCTACACGAATCGAAAGAGAAAACTCACCCCAGAGACAGAATCAAGAACGCCCTTTCGGAGCAGGACCTTGGAGACCCAGGCATAGAGGAACGAGAGAGGCAAGCCGAGGATCAGCACGTAGTAGAAAGGGTCGTGGACGGCGTCGGCGAGGAGGGATCCGAGGGGGCGGGCGAAGGCGAAGCCGGGGAGGTCGGCGAGGGTGGAGCCGAGCCACTCGGAGAAGGAGCCGATGTCGGGGCCGAAGAAGGCGTTGAGGGCGTAGGCGAGCGCGTGGTGGGGCGCGAACCGGCCGTTGGAGAGGGACGTCAGGGCGAGCCCCGAGCCCATGGCGTACATCAGGTGGGGCCCCGGCCCTGGCATTCTCGCCCCTCCCCCAAGAGAGACAAAGAGAGAGAGTAGCACGGGACGAGGGTTTTGCAGGACTTCGTGCGTGACGATTTGGCTTCTCTTCCGAAGACAAATATTAACTGCCCTCTTGTTGTCGAGTCTGTAGTCAGCACAACCATTAAAAACAAAGAGAAATGTTGACACGTGTCCAGAGTGATGCAAACGTCAGATTCCCCCACGAGCGCTCTCGCCTCTCTCGCCCAAAGGCCAGACTTCCCTACTCTCTCTTCCCTGCAAGCTCGAGGCGGTGAGGGCAACCTCGAGGCACCGCGCCCTCGTCCGACCCATGAACTTCGTGTTGGCGGACACAATCTTGAGGCGGAAGCCGTGCGGTGGTTCGTCCGACGAGTCACCATGCCCTCGTCCGACCGACGAGCCACGAGCCACGGCACTGATTCGGTGACGGCTCGCTGCCCCCTACTGGCTATGCTCTCTCTCTCCAAGTCACCATCGAACCCTCATCCAATGGACCACCGCGCGGCTCCGCCTCCGCCTCCGCCTCGGAAGGTTGCCTCCGCCAGCGCAAAGTTCGTCGGTCGGACGAGGGCTCTATGGGAGAGAGAGAGGGGGCGGCACAGAGAGAGAGAGAGAGCTCAGAGAAAGAGGGCGTGCAGAGAGTAGAAAGAGAGAGAGGAGAGGAGATTGAACTCGTCGGAGTTAGGGGTGACTATGGTTCAGATCACCTTATTCAGGAAGACCGACCCTATCAAGGGCCGTTTGGTTCGGCTTTGGAGAAATGCACTTGGGAGAATGCAAATATCTCTTAAGTAAAAGGGTTTTCCGAAATGCTACATCATTTGGTAAATTATTAGTCTCAAGTAGCATTGAAAGGTCACTTTAGCCGAAATACCGTTTGGCAAAACTAGTATTTGCAATGGGCTTTTGCTTATATATATATTTAAATCTGAAAATCCAATCCAGCGGCTGGACGGCTAGTTCTGGCCGCCTGAGGTCGCGCGGACCCAGGCGGCGTCGTCTGGTTCGGAGGTGATGCCGTCGTCGCCTGGAGGTGTGGCCTCAGGCGCCTAAGGTGGTAGAGGCCAGATTTGGCCGTCCAGCGACTAGATCTAGTCTCCAAACCGTCGGATCTGGCGACTTGAGGTCACACCGGCCGCCGGATTTGGCAGCCTGAGGTCACGCGGACCCAAGTGGCGTCGCTTGGTTCGCGCAGACCTTAGGCGGCGTCGTCTGGGTTGCAAGTCGCGCACCCCCAGGTGGTGGTCACCGGGGACGCGCGACCCTCAAGCGACGATGGCAGCTGCCGGAGAAGGCGGGGAAGAAAAAGATGAAAAGGGAAGAAGAAGACCGGCGGGAAGACGAAGACGAAGGGGGGAAGAGAAGATAAACCGTACGCGGTGACATTTCCCAAATGCTCAATGCCCAAAGCAGCCCCTCCCTAGCTTTCAGCATTCGGCATTTGGAATGCTCATATTTGGGCAAATGAGCTATCAAAAACTTAGACAAACACAAAAAAATTTCCCCAAGGGGCTTTTGGGCACGAAAGCCCCTTAGGAAAGTTCAACCAAACGGGGCCTAAGCCTACAATCGAAGATTAGACTTCGGTTCAACCAATTATTATTTTGTTTCATTTTTTGTATTCCTTAAAAGAACAAACATAGTATTTTTTTTTGTCGGTCTTACTCTATTTCTACTCTAACTCTTACTCTCACTCTCAGACTTTTGCCCTACCTCCTTACAAGGCGTGAGAGTCGAAACCCGAGATCCGAAATAAATATACTATTTCAAAATATATCCATGAACAATCAAATTATAAACACCAATACATATTAAACATAAATATGAGATGAGGTAGAAATAGAAATTTACACTTACTAAAAGCAATAAACCAAAATAACGAACATGCAATGAGAGGAATAAAGGCAAGCAACAAGACGAGTGAATAGAGGTATGGGTGAATAGAGGTGAGCGAGGCCAAGGCAGATGAGCGAGGTCGAGGTTAGCGAATAAGGTTTTTTTTTTTAATCGAATTAGAGCTGGGTTTTTAATTTACATGACAAAGTCGAAGAGAACAAAAGAGGAGACGCTAAAATTTAGAGCAGACATGTACGTGATTTATTCAGGTTGGATTAATCTTAAACTTCTAAGGTCGAGGATCAACTCACACAAGTTTTAGAGATCCCAAGTCAAAGGACTGATCCAATCTTCCTAGGGATCGAACTAGAACCAGTTGGATTGGGCAACTCTAGGGTCAATCCAAACTTGAACCTGGACCAATGTTCACCTCCGGTCAAAGTGAAAAGGCCTAAATAAGGAGCAGCTCCTTGAAAAGCTTCTAAAATGGTAAGAGGACAAGAATGAATAGGGAAAAAACGATTCTGGAATACATGAAGGTATATTCTGACGTAAATGTAAGTTTTGCTTTGAAATTGTAAAATTAAGCAAGCCAAGACTAGAGAATATTTTCGATGGGAGACTTTCTAAGAAAGATTTACTTGTACGTCAAAAGATAAAATCGTGACGTCGGTATGAGATTGGCCAAAATAAATAATACCACGAATGAGTTAATATAGGATATCACATAACTGACCTGACATTAACTCGGATCGGCCAGAGATCACGGGGATTTTGCGATGCACCGCGGAGCAGCTGATCTGGACCGCCGAATTCCGTCCACATAAGCATATCCCCGCACGCTCGCTCGGCAATTACCGAACTGTCCTTCCTCGTCATCACTCACGCTCGGGTGGAAATATCGTTCCTGCGATCCCCTGTTTCGGTTCAGCTACAGCGTAACCTTTCGTCCTCCCGACAGCACCCAAAAAAAGGGTACAGACAAGAGCTCTCACCTACTAGAGAGAGAAGAGATAGAGAGAGAAAGAGAGAGAGAGAGAGAGAGAGAGAATCCATGGAATTGGAAGAATTGGAATCGCCCGCTTCGTCGAGGCGCAACAAGGAAGCAGATCCGATGATGATCGAAGAAGGGCTGTCGTCCCCGGGCCACGCCGCCTCCTCCTCCGCCCTCTGCTGCAACGACTGCTTCGGCTTCCGCCGCCCCGGCCGCCGACCCGCCCGGCCGTCCTCCTCCTCGTCCAGCTTCTGGGAGCGCATCGGCTCATCCCACTTCGACCGCCGGTGGTGGGCGCCGGGGCTCCGGGTCCTCATGAAGCTCCGGGAGTGGTCAGAGCTCGTCGCCGGCCCAAGGTGGAAGACCTTCATCCGGCGGTTCAGCCGGAGCCGGAGCATCGGCGCGGCCGGGGGAGCCCACGACCAGTACAGGCACGGCGGCAGGTTCAACTACGACCCCATGAGCTACGCCCTCAACTTCGACGAGGGCCCCGGGCACGACCCCCACCACCTCGACGACGAGGACTACTTCCGCCGCTACCGGAACTTCTCCGTCCGGCACGGGCCGGCCGCCGGCGGCGAGGGCCCGGCGGCGGGGAAGAGCAAGGACGGGATGGCGGTGGCTGCATGACGGGGTCCCAACTCCCCACGACCCGCCGTCGCGGGGGGTTGGACTCCGTGACGTCACTTGGCTGCTTGATATTTATACACTCCCTTTTTCTGGATTGTAAAGTGATTGTCGTTTTGAGTGGGTTAGTGTTGTCGTTTTATGCTCGCAGCGTACGGAATGGCTTTGTAAATGGTAGCTTGCACGTAGGAGTGAAGTCGCGTCTTCTGCGCATTTGATTTGAAACAGTTCCGTGCACGTATTACTCAATTGTTTCTTCTTGTAATGAGCAAATAACTTGTGTTTTTTTTCTTTTTCTTTTTTTAAATTTATACAAGAAAACTATATAAAAATTCTTACTTGTGTGGAATGAAATGGAAGAGCAAATTTGTCTTACTTATTTTTTATACCTTCTTCCCCGTTTGGTTTATCTAACCGACGAATTGGCGACCAATCGCACCCGAGAACTCAAAAACTTGCCAAGGTGGTTGAAATATAATAGCATCCATGCAATAGTATAAGGATAAGCATGTCATAGAGAATTCGATACCGCGTTTCTGGATTATATACGTGAATCGATTTCTTGACCACATCGAGGCGAGTAATTAGTAACTTGATACATGCAACAGATGATGCTAAGCGAGGGATTTCTTCCTGTTCACTGATCTTATGCTGAGCAGCACATCCCCAACGATCCACGGGAAGCTCAAGAAATTGAAGCTTCCGTGGACGAAGGATGGATGGTAAGTGACGTGGTACCACGCCGAGGCCAGGCGCTCGCTCTCATTCGCCTCGCACCCGCTCTCGAACCATCCTCTGACCTCTTTATGCAGGTTCTTCACTGACAGCGAAATCCGGTCCTTCATGTCCCCATATTTCCTGTTGTCCCTCTGCAGATATATGGCGCGGTTCCGTAGGTTGCCGGTCAAGATTTCGTCCTCGCTCTCTGCCCCATAGAAATGCATCAGCTCGCTCAGTTTCTCTATGTACTTGTCCCTGTGAGTAACTGCCGTGTCGATGAATGCCTCAAAACCATCGACTTCCAGATCATGATCATAATACTCTCGAGCGGTTTCGTCCGACCAGATGATTTTTGACTTATCCAACGATAACTCAAGCGTCGCACGATAGAGCTTTCCAAGCACACCAGTAGATGTGTACATTGGCTTGTCTACTCTCTCCATAAAATCTGGAAATTCTCTCGGCTTCAAAACCCTCGGCATCTCAGCCGGTGCACCAGTCTTGGCAAAGTCAACAGCCATAGAGTGAAGAGTTGCCAACTGTAGACACTTCTCACTCCGGGCCTTTTCTGGTTCACGGTCGGCATGAACCAAATGTGCGGTTGAGATGGCACCCAGCGTGTCATTGATCATGTAGTCGACGAAGAATTTATGAATTTCCTGAAAAATAATCGGTAATGCTAAAGAAAGGACACAGCAAACCCTATGAGAAAACAAACTGTGAGACGCTCACCTCTAGTGTCACATCATGATCCATTATGCGTGGTCTCCTCCCGGTATAATCCATTGGAGTATCAGTTTGCAACGGGATGATATCTTCATCCCAACTGATAAAGAACAGGTCTCCATCCAGATCGCCACCAGAGCACTCATTAGGATGAGGCCTGTCAAAAAACGTTATAAGCCCAATATAAACATGCATGGTGAGCAAAATTGCAATTATCTAATGCAGAAGAGTATAACATAGATACGCAGCCACTCAGACCTTTCTCCTTTCCGAGGGAAGATGATGCAATCGACCAGGCCCGATTCTTCCAATTCCACCTCAAAGACAGCCTTGAGGACTCTGATATCCCCAGGATGAAGGCAAGGGTTTTTGGTGACAACTACCTTCCCTATTATTGCTGCTGTTGTCTCATCGACCTTCCGGAAAAATCTTTGCTCCCCACTTTCTATCTCTGCTTTTGTCATGGTAACTCGGACATAAACTTGGCCATAGTCAAGTATTCCGGCCTCATCCAGACAGCCAAGCAAGATCCGGCCCTTTGGGATGTGAATGCGACACCTGCTCTTCAATTCTGACAGCTGAATCTCGTGATGTGCTTGAAGCATCATCAGAAGGTAAGGATCCGCAGTTGGTTCATATCCTGTGAGTAACATTTTGGCTATAATGTTTCTGCGGTCTGCACCGCTCAAGCTCTCCAGCACACTTAAAGCAGCCTCCCTGTCGGTTAACATTTTCCCGAGAATAAGCAACTGTTTCTGTTGCATAGCCTCAAATTTTTCATCCTCCACTCCAAGAGTGGAAAGAAGAGTAATGATCTCCCTGTTAAGATAGCACGGCAACGAGTTGCTCCACTGAGTAACATTAAGCATCCTGTTAGATGACTCAAATTTACGCATGCTCTCACGAAGAGAGAGCTTACGGAAGGAACGGCGGTCAACAGCAATAACACCTTTATAGCCACCATATCGGATTTGAAAGGCTGAAGGACTGTCAGTCAAGCCACACTTCTGAGCGACTCGCCTAGCAAAAGATTGAGAGATCTTTCCAATCCCATCTGAGAAACAGAAGTCAAATCCTCTGGTATTGACCTCAATATCAGGAATGATCTCCACATCATATGCAGGGACAACCATAGTCTGTACAGAAGAGCTGAACATTTGACCCATCCTTGCTGCACACTTGGACACACTTCGGATTTTGTTGAAGCAGCCCATCCATTCTCTAATCTGTTCTGCAGTCACCTCGTCATTGGAAGCAAACATCCAGACGGAGTTTGACCGAAGTTGACTAGCTGAGAAAGCAAGAAATTGAAACTTCTTCTCACCAATCACAATACCTTCACAAAGAATAGTCAATATACGGTGATATATTCCAGTCCTCAAAGGTTTTGAAAAAATTCCTTGCTGAGTACTGGTAGATAAGGCATTCGGGGGAATTTTGCTCCAATCTTCTTCAACGAAAGAAACTCTCAGAAAGTCAGAAGAATGTGATGCGAAGTTCTTCACCACGTAGTTAGATGTCTCCAGCTCAGGACCTAAGCAATAAATCTTTGTTGGAGTAATAAAAGCTCTGTGACAAAACATTACATTGCTGTCCGTTAACCTTCTGAGAGCGGACGAAGGAAGATTTTTGCCGTCTCTCTTAAGGACATGTTTCTGGGTCTCCACAAATGACACGGGATCATAACAAGTGGATGTAAGCTTGTGCAGCTTCTGGAGAACCAAGACAGCAGTGTCGACATCCAAAGTACTAAGGATGTCGGTTAGCTCATACGCACCAGCCAGACTGATTTTCTGGGTATGAACAAGAGAATTAAGTTGGAATACAATCTCATAGTCTAACCTAGGACCGGAGTCACATTCCAAGAGTGGGACTATCTCAGATGCAGAATGATATTCCTCACCTTCTTCTAGAGTAAGATCAATTGTTCCTTCCTTATAATACGGAAAACTTGCAAAAACATCTGAAACTGGTACTTGTAGCCCTTCATCAACTTCCCAACAAAAAGTAGTTGATCGACCAATTGCCTTCACAGGAGAAAAGTCTGTTGTGCGGACCCAAAGAAAATTGAAATCATCTTTGTAGATATGGTATCGATCAGGACTAAACTTCGAGGTTACATCAGCTCCGGAAATTCTCTTGTAGATTCTTGGTCCACGATTAAACTGTGAAAAGAGAAACAACGTTCAAGTACCAAAATAATGGAATAATGGATCACTCTCCTGTGACAATAAACATTTTCTCACGTGAACTAACAGGAAAAAGACCAACAATGAACTGCAGAACTCAATCTGAGAGGAATCAACTGAAGAGAAAGAAAGAGGGCATATTCCCCGTAGTACAGTGGGACAGATACACTTTGAATCATATGATTTTCCTGATAAGTTGATAAAACATATGCACTAACAAGATTATCTACCACCTATAAATAAGATATTGGTACGTGCAGTGTTTCAAGAAATATTTCACAAAAATGTTTGTCTGCCACAGTGATCTGTCTCCTTCCAGCGTTGATTCAAACCAATATAAGTCAATGAGATGAATATCAAGGCAAAAACTTGGAGGCAATTGCATAATGCAAATCACGTTTACAAAATCAATTGTTCAGAAATCGCCAGGATCATCTATAATCGCAAGCTAACCCACATTACAATGTTCCTATAAGAATTACGATTTGCCAAATGCATAAACATTTCCCCGTATTTAGTGAAGCCAGTCAACTATGGATACCGCTTAATAAATGCACTTCATTCATTGACCTCGTACCCGGTCTAATTCTATGTATTTAAGCTCAAACAACATTTATAAAACTACATCACGATTATCCTTCCGATAGGCAAATTTAAACACAGAGCGTAATTGGTAAATGAAATTGTCAGCATACACAAGCAAGGACAAAATCAGAGTACTTAGATTCGAACTTTAACTTGTCTAGACACGTACTGTTAATAACTGAAGTTAAATTTTCTAGAAGAACTCGATTCCAATACATGCTCATTTAGGAAAAGAGTAAGCTCTTTGGAAACTAGAAATTCTCCAAATTACAATTTTTTTTATTGCCGATGATCTGATCGCGGTAGATTATCGAAACCTTATTCATTCTCAATGGCAATATTGAAACATACGGCATGTGAAAGTGTATTAGTTCATATGATGGTAAATTCGGCAGATTAGCATTGGACTAGACCGCCTGAACAATGCTAAACTTTCCGTGGCAACACGGGTTTAATTACTAGCTATTACAATTATAACCAACCACAGAAACCAACAAGCCATCGTAGCAAACACCCACAAATAAATCAACCCTTCTCTGATTCCAAAAGAAATTTCTACCACATCAATGAATTATCTCCCAAAACAACCACAAAAGAGACGAAAGCATCATACCGTCAAGAGAAGCGCATTGGGTCTTTTGCCGCCGCCGCCATCGCCGCCATCTCCGCCCAAGCAACATCCAACGCTCTCCACGACATCATCAAACCCAACCTCGAGCTTATAACACTCCCCCTCGACCCAGACCCAGAACTCGACCCGCCTCCGCTCGGGCATCAGCCAAACCCTAACCCTCCCCCACCGCGCCAGCTCGCAGAGGGAGGCGCGGCCCAGGGGGAAGCCGGCGCGGAGGGAGCCGGCGTCGAGGCGGTGGCGGTCGTGGAGGGGGCGGGGGACGATGTCGTCGTAGGCGGGGGAGAGGGCGAGGGCGTGGGAGCGGAGGAGGAGGGGGCGGCGAGGGCGAGGTCGCGGTGGCGGAGGGAGGAGAACTGGACGCGGCCGGAGCCGCGGGGCTTCCAGTTCTTGCGCTCGGTGAAGATGTCGATGGCGTAGACGGAGGCAGGGCCGAGGGCGGACTCGAGGAAGCGGAGGAGGTCGTGGGCCGTCACGGTCTGCGGGATGTTGGAGACCCGCAGCGTCGGCCTCTCCACCACGGCGCCTCCCATTGCTGCACACGGACCCACGAAGAGAGAGAGAGAGAGAGTGTGTGAAACTCTCTCAGTCTCTCGAAGTGTTGTTGCGAGGAAGACGACGACAGGGTCGAGTCCGGCCTGTGCTTCTTCTCGGGCGCGCTGCGTCCGTCTTCTCCCTTTCTGTTCTCCTTTTCTTTCTTTCTTTTTTTCCCTTTCATTTTCAACTCCTTTTCTTTTAAATTATTACCACGAGAAACTATTAATCGATAGACTTATGACGAATCCATCTTAATTTCAAATTGATACATCCGTAACATATTCACCTTTCATTAAATTTTACTATTAAATTACTATATTTATGATGTATCGGTTAACATATATACCGATTATTCACTATTATGATGTATAACATGATTTTTAATTAATTCATTATGTTGCACACAAAAGGCAAAAAGAGAGAGAGAGAGTGTGCGTGGAGCTCCCTTAGTCTCTTAGAGAGCGCATAACAAAATTTTTGTTTATCTATTTCTCTATTTTTAGTCAAAAATTTTCTTATTATTCACTCTCGTCACTACTCGTCGCCCACTTGCCACCTGTGGGATGACAAACACCCGCCGCCGGTTGCCGGTCGCCCGCCACCAATCCCGACCACCAACCGCCGGCCACCGAACGTCGGCCACACGGCCACTGCACTCCGGCCGCCCATTGCCAATTGCTTGTCATTGGATGCCGAAGACTCATCACCAACCACCGGATGTTCACCGACAATCATCCGCCGGATGTTGGTCGCCCGCCACCCGTCGCCGAACTCCGGCCACTGGCCACCCACCGCCGGCCTCCTGTCGTCGGACTCCGAATGTCGGATGTCAGACGTCAAACTCGGACGTTGGACATCGGTTGTCGGTTGTTGGACTTCGTGTCGGACTCCGAACATTAGCCACCCACCGTCAGTCACCGAACTTGGCGCAAGACACCGAACGTTAGACTTCGGACTTCGACCACCCGCCACGGTCACTGGACACCAAACGCTAGACGCCGAATGCCGGTCGCCAAACGTCGGACTCTAGCCACTAGACGTCGGTCGTTAACATTCTTAGAAATAGAAATTTTATTCTGTTATAAAAAAATTATTTCAAAAATAGAAATTTTGAATTGTTATCATATACGTTTTTTTACTTGGAAACTTGTCCACGGAATAGAAATTGAGAAATCAATTGCTGGCCAAAAATTGATTTATACTCTAGAAATTGATTTATATTCTATAAATTTTATCATGCGCGCCTTAGAGTGGTCTTGTGAGAAAGACGGACGGGGTCCACCAATCTTTACTTCCTCTCGGACGCACTGCGTCAGTCTTCTCCATTTTTGTTCTCTCTCTTTTTCTTTTTTCTTTTCATTTCTATCTCTTTTAGATAAATATCATTGAAAGCCTCAAAAAGCTACTCATATGATAAATTTAGACTCTAAAAACTAATATAGCTTGTAATAAATTTACCCTTTATTAGTTTCTATAAAATTTTATCATTTGTATAATGTGTAAGTACATCAGTTTGTGATTTGTCATTGCATTAATTTAACTTAATGAAAATATATTTATCAATTTTGAGTTTTTTTTTGTGATGAAAACAATTAATTTGAGTAAATTTGTTATAAATATATTAATTTGAAGTTTTAGATAAAGGTGTATTATTTTAGGATTTTCCTTTATACCAACTAGTCTTTTTTGGCCATTGTCTTGATTGTCCGACGTCAAATAGGAAAAATGATATGGTTATTTATCTCGATTTTCATGAATTTTGAAAAAAATATCCAAAAAGCAATATTTTATTATGAGGGCAAATCAAATTAAATGTGTCATTCTAATTTCATGTCATCCGGATTAACTTATTACCCTAAAAAATGGTGGGGTCATAAAGAAGATCTTGCCCGACATAAAACACAAAAGGCGACAAAAACAAAAGTCTAAAGTGAGATTCACGATAAGAGAATTTACTATATTATATATCTTGAGCATTCCCCAAAAAGGACCTAGTTTTCTGGAAACTCGCCGCTCAGAAAACTAAGATTAAATTAATCCTATCTTCAAGAATAACGCGGATTATAAAAAAGAAAAGTATCACAAAAAAAAAAAAATCAAATTATATCCACCATAAGGCCAATTCTTTAGACTTTTATTTATTCTCAAAAGCCTCAAACTTCTATTAATATGATAAAATATATTAAATTTTCATCACATCAGTACAAATTTAAGATATTGACATAAAGCAGGGAAATTTAAATATTTTTATATTAAATAGAAAGTGCTTATAAATTTGGAGTTCTAGTGGCAGCCAAAAAAAAAAGGTTGAGATATCATTGTCGCTCTTTAAGGAAAAGAGATTCGCATGGAATCATGTGAGTAATGGAGGCATTTTCTGTGCATAATCCTCCTAGAAAAGTAATCAATTATTCAATCACACTGCTGAAGCAAAAGAATTATTTCTCCATACATACAAATAACAAACAAGTAGTCTGCCCCGTTCACTGTTCAGAAACTCAACTGCATCAAATGACAGCACCAACACGGATCACACCATTAGAACAATTCTCTCACCACAAGCTCTCCCGTTTCACATCTCTCCTCCTCCCCAGAACAGCTTGAGTTCCCGTCAGGAATCGGACGACAGGGATCGCTCCTCTTCATCTTTGATCTTGCCTATCAGTGTCGCGGCCTGGCTCGAGCTCGGCCTTTCGGCGGGAGATGGGTTTGTGCACTGGAGAGCCACTTGCAGCAGCCTCACCATCCTTTCCTCATCCGCCCCTTCGAATGTCAGGACGCTGTCGAAGACTTCCCCGGTCCATTCCTCCCTGACCACAGAGTGCACCCACTTGGCCAGATCGTACCCGTTGTTCTAGACCATATTGCCTGTCAGGAGCTCGAGAAGCATTAGCCTGAGGCCGTATACGTCGTCCTTGAAGGCGTCATGCGGAGCAGAAGGATTGCTTCTTATCTCAGAGATTTGAGAGTAGTCTTGGCTTTCCACCACCATTAGGCCATACTCGCTGATGCACGGATCCATGTCTTTGTTGAGCAAGATGTTCGTGGTTGTTGGGATTATCGGATTCCCAAAAACCGGATTCGACACTAAATCGAACCCCTAAAACGAATGTGGAAGACAAGCCCGGGAAAATCACGTATCACCGATCCTAAAGCACACCACGGATTCGAGCGTACCTTGTTAGCCACAGATTAAACACCGACGCCGATAAGAAGAAGAGAAAACCGATCCCGTTCGATTCGATGACGTCGATTGGCCTTGAAGGGAAGATGGCGTCGCCTTTAGCGTTTGTCTTTCTATTGAAGGGAGAGAGGGAGAGGAACGTACGTACGTTATGCCAAAAGGTGCCTTCTCCCTCTCTTTCCTCCCTTATATACGTTCCCTCCAAAAGGAATCGTGCCCCTTCATCCATGGGCCCTAATCTTGTGGGCCGGGCTTTTAGGCCCAACATGGGCGGACGGGCCTTAAGCCCATCACATAAAACCATCATCTCCCACTCGCACATGGTGGGCTGAACAGGATTCTCTTTACCTCTCTTCAACATTCATACCGGTGAATAATCCGTGCGACCAAAGCATACTTTGAGAGCTCGTTGCTATACATCCGTTAGGAATATATAGCAGCTCATAATGGGCATCACACTCGAGTAGATTTAGTATGCGTACCCTAGATCGATCAATCACATTTATGTCTCTCTTGATCTCTTTTAAACAATGATATATATATTGTATTCACAATTATGATTATCTCAAAGACGAGTCATAATTGGTCGACCGGTGAACACAAAACTATAATGTGATTCTTCAAATTCGATCTTCCTCTTTCCTTCAAACTCTCAATCTCGGTTCAGCTTGCTTTTCTAGAAATGTCCCATTAGATTGAATCAAATCATGACCATTGGTAACATCCTAAGATAGCAAACACTAAATAGAAATCTTGATAATAAGTAAGAGTCATGAGGGCACTAAAAATTGAAGAACTCTTTTCCTCAAGAGTCTCACACGGCATAAAAGTTGAGATCAAACTTTTGCCACTCTTATTGGTCATCTCATACATACGTAGTATGAAATACGTATTACAGTATTAACTCATTTCCCATGGAGCTTATGTCTACACCTTCGTACCGTACGAGATGATAGTTCGGACATACCCAATGTCTAACTTGAGTCCACGTATCTACTCATTCACAAAATTCATCGAACTCACATCTGGCATCATAGACAGATAAAGTAAAAAAAAATGTGGGTTATTTTACTTTCGGACATAGTAAGTATTATGTCCTCATCTTAACACTCGTTAAGGCGACATACGTATTTTAAGCTTGAGCTCTCAATTATCACCTAGATAATAAGCTTAAAAATCATCTCATCTCTATTTATCACATAGTAAATAGAGGCGATTACCCTTGTGAGTGGGCTAATCTTTTATCGTCCGACATACTTTCTCAACTTAAAATAATGCACTAAGCATTAAGATGCATAAAGATCAAATAAGGATTCATAGGCATTAATAATGAAAAAACACAAGTTCATAAATGTGAACAACTCGGGGAAATTACAATATTCAGTACATCAACCTCTACGCAATCCTAGAGATTTCATATGGCCACAAAACACATCTGCGGGTATTGGCTTTGTCATAGGATCTGCTACCATTCTATGCGTAGATATGTCCGTAAGTTCACATCCTTTCGTGCAACCAAATCTTTGACAAAGTTATACTTGGTATCTATATGTTTGGTCTTGCCATGATATTTTGGATCTTTGGTGTACGCTATAGCTGCTTGGCTATCACAGTTAACCAATAATGGATTTGCAGCTTTCTCTATAACACCTAAATGATCCAAAAATCTCTTAAGCCAAACTCCTTCTTGTACCGTTGCTGATAATGCCACGAACTTAGCTTCCATCATGAACAAGGCTATACACGTTTGCTTCTTACTGCTCCATGATATGGCGCCATTGTTCAGTAAGAAAGCAAATCCAGAGGTATATTTCCTTTCATCTAAATCTCCTCCCCAATCGACATACGAATAGCCTTCAAGTCGCAGATCCTTTCCTTGGTAATTCAGCTTGTAATCAGCAGTTCCCTTCAAATACCTCAATATTCTCTTAATGGCTTTCCAATGTGCTTGACCTGGATTGGATTGGTATCTACTCACCATTCCAACTACAAAACATATGTCAGGTCTTGTACACATCATAGCGTACATTAAGCTCCCAACAGCACTAGTATAAGGAACATGTTTCATTTGTTCCTTCTCTTGTGGAGTTCTTGGACACGATCTATGGCTCAACCCTTCACCTTTTGCAATAGGAGTATCTATGGGTTTACAATCTTGCATACGAAATCGTTCAAGAACCTTATTTATATATGTTTCTTGCGAAAGAGATAATGATCTCTTTGAACGATCTCTTGAAATCTTAACTCCAAGAATGTATGCAGCCTCACCCATATCTTTCATCTCAAAGTTAGAGGATAACCAACTCTTGACAAGTATGAACAAACTCCTTATTACTTCCGGCTATTAGTATATCATCAACATATAATGATATGATCACAAATTGATCTTTGGATCTTTTGATATATACACAATGATCCTCATCAATCATCGTAAAATCATATGCCATTATGGCATTATGAAAACGTATATACCATTGTCTCGACGACTGCTTAAGGCCATATATCGATCTCAAAAGTCGACATACCTTTTCTTCTTAGCCTTTCATAATGAAACCAGCAGGTTGTTCCATATATATTTCTTCCTCTAATTCTCCATTGAGGAAAGCAGTCTTTACATCCATTTGATGTAACTCAAGATCCATACTAGCCACTATTGCCAGAATAATGCAAATCGAAGTAAATTTCACTACAGGAGAAAATGTTTCTTCATAATCAATTCCTTCCTGTTGATTATACCCCTTCGCCACAAGGTGAGCCTTATGCCTTTCTATCGAGCCATCAGCTTTACGCTTTATTTTGAGAACCCACTTGTTCCCAATGGCTTTTGCGTCCCTTCGGAAGATCAACCAATTCCCAAACTCGGTTCGACTTCATTGACTCCATTTCCTCTTCCATTGCATGCATCCATTTTTCCTTACTAGGGCAACTTAGAGCCTCATGTATATTTCTTGGCTCATCCTCATCTTGTGGGGCAATCATAAAAGTTTCCCCTTCAATGTCAAAACATCGACGGGGAATACTTTGGCGACTTGTTCGCCGTATGGGAGATTGTACACTGTGCACATCATTCCCCATTATGCTCCCACTAGGATTAGATAATGATGATGTCATCTTATTATGTGGTTGTAATTGAGAATGAGTTGAATTTAATTCATCACTTCTCATGTTACTCCCACTTGGACAAACTCCACTAATATCATTATCTTGATCCAAGGTTTCAAATAGGGAGTAATCTTCACCTATTTCGCCCTTCTTAGGAAATTCATTCTTCAAGAATGTGACATCACGTGATTCAAATTCAGTTATACTCCCACTTTCCTGCTCACCTATGAACACATACCCTTTCGAGTGTTCGGAGTATCTTATGAAAATACTCTTCTTTCCTCTAGGACCCAATTTCCCAAACTTGTGAGAGGACTTATGAGTATAGGCAGCACAACCCCACGGCTTAAGAAAACTTAAGTCCGGTTTTCTACCTGTCCATAACTCATATGGAGTAGAAGTAACTGATTTGGAAGGCACTTGGTTAAGTATATAGGCAGCAAGTTAACAACGCATCACTCCAAAAAGTGATAGGTAAGTTAGCATGCGCCATCATGGACCTAACCATTTCTAGTAGGGTTCTGTTTCTTCTTTTCGCAACACCATTTTGTTGAGGAGTATATGGAATAGACAACTATCTTTCTATTCCTTTTTCATCACATAATTTTTTGAACTCATCGATAAATATTCTCGACCTCGATCGGATCTTAATACTTTTATTTTCTTGTCTAATTGATTTTCTACCAAATTCATAAACCTTTTGAAACAACTTAATGCTTGATTTATGAGAAATCAAATAAACATATCCGAATCGAGTATAATCATCTATAAAAGTGATGAAATAAACAGCCCCATGCCTTCCTCTCACATTCATTGGACCACAGACATCAGAATGGATTAAATGCAGAGGAAATTCAGCTCTTTTACCTTTTCCAAATGGTTTCCTTGTCGTTTTCCCTACTAGGCAATGCTCACATATAGGCAAATCGACTTTTTCAATGTTGCCCAACAAGCCCTCTTTGGCTAGTCTATTCATACGTTGTTGGCCAATATAACCAAGTCTAGCATGCCACACATTCACATCATTATCATATGAATTAGGAGACGTGAGAAGGGAATAACAAACATTTGCATTAACATAGTCAATATCTAATACAATGAAACTATCCAGAAAATAACAACAACCATAGTAATTTGTATCCAAATACAAATCCACACCTCTATTACGAAATTCATATTAAAACCTAACTTGACCAATACTAAAACAGACATTAAATTCGACGAATCTCCGGAGCATACAATACATCATGTAGGAACAAAGTGCGTCCACCACGCATGTTCGGTTGGCAGTGCCAATTCCTTTTACTTCACTCGAGTTGTTTCCCACATAGATCCACTTAGTTCCGTTGGTACTCGTCGGAATTCCACGAAGGATCCTCTATCCTTCGCTACATGGTCTGTCACTCCTGAATCTACAGTCCACAAAGGATTAGACTCCGTTAAAAATACAGAACTTGACACATAAGCAAAGTTCTTAAAAGTACAATGGGTGTATACCTTCTTTGGCTCACGACAGTCGCGAGCATAGTGACCCTTCTTGTCACAATTGTAACACTTCACCCTTGTAAGCTTCTTCATTCGAGGACGTTTTCCTCTTTCATGTTGGTTAAGCTTGGGTTTCTTCCCGAAGGACTCGCTTCCTTGCCTTTCCCTTTATCAAACCGGTTAGGACGTTTGCGCTTGGAGCTCGAAGCTCCATGTGAGCTAGAACCAGCATAATAGATTTCAGCTTCCGACTTAGCCGCCAAGAGACGGTCCTCTTCCAGCTCAAGATGACGCACCGCATCCTCAAAGGTTTTGATATTTTCATTATGAGTCGGGTGCACCTTCATATGCTCCCAACTCTGATGCAAGGAACGAATCACTGCTTGCACTTGCTATTCATCAGTAAGGACATGGCCAGCATCTTTCAGCTCATTAATCATGTTTGACATCTTTCTAAGATGTTGCTTCATGGTCTGACCATGTGGCTTCTTATAAGAGTCAAACCTAATAGTGAGCTGCCTCGATCTGGTCAGTCTTTGAAGTATGACCAAATCTTCTTTGCCAATGCTTCCCACATTTCCTTGGCATTCTCAAAGCGCCTAAACTCTCGCATGACGTCATTTTCCATGCTACTCAACAACGTAATGCGAGTAAGAGAGTTCTTTCTTTTCCAAGCAACAAATGCTTCCTTATCTCTCTTGTGCTGTGCAGTGTTTCCTTCTTCAGGTTCTACCATGGTCAGGTTAAGAGCTTCTAGTGCCTCTTGCTCTTCCAGCACATATTGGATTTTCATGTGCCATATTTCATAGTTATCGCCATTGAGCTTCTCACATTTGTTCAGCTCGGCAACTATGCTCTTTGTGGTGAAGCCATTGATCGAACATATCGACATACATACACGAATTATTAATGCCTATCATTTATGCATCCATTTTCGCACAGACCCATCATATTAATGAACAATTTCAAGTAAGGTTTCAGAATCAAAAGGTCACTATGTTTCCAATCATCCTCCAAAAATCCTAACTTAAAACTATCATTAATATAATTGTCTTATGCAAAATAAATTCTATGAAGCTACAAAAACTTCTATGAACTACCCACAAACAATCAACAATAACAGAAAGCAAATAATATTTGACATACAATAGAATAATTATGCTTTCACATAACACAACCAACATATCAGCTACTTCACCAACAACAACTAGGTATACATTACATAAGATGTCCACTAAGCACACTTAAACAAAGACCAGCCAACACATCTAACACCAAGTCAATACATTAACCGGGAAAGATCCTCTTTTGTTCAATTTCTTGATCTTTTCCCTTGTAACAATCCAGTAATAATCATCTATAAAATTCATCACAATTTTCCTATATGAAGCGGCTTTGTTGACATCCCATATGCGATTCAACACTCCTTGCCATTCAAGTGGAAGAGTGTTCATGAAAAATCGCACCATCGCAGATTGTGGCATGGGTCGACCATTCCATATGACCTTTTGAATTTTCCCGTTGACTTCAAGAACGTGATCAAATAAGTCGCCACTCTCCCATCGATAATCATTCAGCTCGGCCTATCAAGCTAGAAAGCCTTTCCTTTTGATCATCGGTAATTGGGCGAATAGGTGTGCACAACCTAAGGGAGGCATTGTTCCTACAACAAATGCAGAATTAAATCAGGGATTACATATAATTCACATAGAATTACTTGGCCAAAGAAACACATTATTTTGCTCCTCCCTTTTCTCCTTTTTTTTTTTGGTCAACGGTCAACGGTCAAAGTCAACGGTCAACTGTCGTCAACGGTCGAGGTCAGCCGGGTCGGGCCGCCGGGCCTGGTCGGGCCACCGGGCCGGGCCAGGTCGGACGAACCGACCGGCACGTGCTGCGTGCGTGCGCGGGCTGACATCACGCAGACGTCAGCCGGCGCGTGCGCGGCACGCGACAGGCTTTCGCGCATGTCGGGTCGGGTCGGGTCGCCGGTCAGGTTGCCGACCGGCCAACGGTCGTCGGCGATGACGTCATCCCAGCGGTTACCGACTGTTAGGTGACGTCACGGTGACGTCAGCACACGTCGGTTCGCCGACTGGCGCGTGCCGGTTCGCCGGCCGGCGGTGCGCATGTGCCGGTTCGCCGACCAGCGCGTGTAGCGCACGCGCTGGCCGAGCCAGCGCTTCAGGCGCGTGGTGCCCACGCACAGCGGCTTCTGGCCGCACGTGTGGGCGCGTCCGGCGTTTCCCGGCGGCGCACGACATGTCGACGGACTCGTCTCGACGAGCTCTTTCACCCTATGCCTTCAGAAATTAATTTCGACTTACGAAACTCGAAAAAGTGGATGAACGGTGCTCGGGTGTCGGGATTTTCGCCCGATCCGTGTCGGCCGATTATTTTCGCGAAAAATCAATCAAAAAACATGAAAAGGGTCGGGAAAACATGAACTAGGGCTCTAATACCAATGTTGGGATTATCGGATTTCCAAAAACCGGATTCGACACTAAATCGAACCCCTAAAACGAATGCGGAAGACAAGCCCGGGAAAATCACGTATCACCGATCCTAAAGCACACCACGGATTCGAGCGTACCTTGTTAGCCACAGATTAAACACCGACGCCGATAAAAGGAAGAGAAAACCGATCCCGTTCGATTCGATGACGTCGATTGGCCTTGAAGGGAAGATGGCGTCGCCTTTAGCGTTTGTCTTTCTATTGAAGGGAGAGAGGGAGAGGAACGTACGTACGTTATGCCAAAAGGTGCCTTCTCCCTCTCTTTCCTCCCTTATATACGTTTCCTCCAAAAGGAATCGTGCCCCTTCATCCATGGGCCCTAATCTTGTGGGCCGGGCTTTTAGGCCCAACATGGGCGGACGGGCCTTAAGCCCATCACATAAAACCATCAGTGGTCTTTAGATTGCCGTGAGCAATCCCGTCTTCACGAAGCACCGAGTGCATAAAGGCCAAAGCTTTGGCTATCGTGGCTGCAACGCTTAGCCTGCTTCCCCAGTCAAATACTAGCGCATTCTGCGTTCCTGAAATAGAAACGATGCACAAGAACTTAAATCAACTTCTCTTCTCCAGTCCATCACTTCAAGAGAGCACAACGTATATCGAGTAACTTCAGCTTCTTGATCAGAAAAGATTGGATGACATGAATCTCACATTTTGGGCATCCCAAATGAGGGGCAAGAACAAGACACTGTTCCATTCAGATTTCCATTCAATTTGGTCTAGGAAAACTAAATCTAGAGGTTGCTCTTTCGATATTTTGCATTGCTGCTTTTATTGTCCTAGGTTGCGACAACATTCTTTAGGGAAGCATATCAATCCAAACTGGAAATTGAAAGTAATCAGTATAACTACCCACTTACCATGGAGAAGATTGAAGAGACTCCCGTTTGGTTGGTATTCATACACCAGGAGCTTCTCTTGCTTGGAGCAATAAAACGCGACGGGCGGCAGAACATTAGGATGCTTTGCTCGATCCACCTTCTGCATCCTGTTCTTGAATTCCTCGCTAGGAATCCCCAAATCCTTGATTCTCTTCACGACCAGAACGAGGCCGTTGCTGAGCACGAAAGGCTTCCGTGCTTTCCTCTTCCAAGCAGCTTGGCCGGCGCTCTAAGCAAGTCCTCAAACTTCAAATCCTTCATCTCAGGAGAATTCGTTAGTATTACAAGTGATGACGTGTTCATTCCACTCTCCATGGAAGTTATCAAGTACTCCGACCTGTTATCGCTTGTCTTTGGTTCGCTGGACGCCCCATTAGTCTTGCTGCTGCTAGTATCAGCTCTCCTATCCTTACCACCATCGACCCTATCTG
Source organism: Eucalyptus guilfoylei (assembly GCA_016097605.1). Taxonomy (NCBI): domain Eukaryota; kingdom Viridiplantae; phylum Streptophyta; class Magnoliopsida; order Myrtales; family Myrtaceae; genus Eucalyptus; species Eucalyptus guilfoylei. The sequence goes on from CM027861.1 coordinate 40,897,707, forward strand.
CCTTATTCCTGGATCTTCTTGCTATTCTGTAGACCAAGAAGAGCAGAACGATCAGGCCGAGAATCATATAGCCTAGATATGTAAGAATCTTTTCGAGAGAAACGTCTTTTTGTTTCTTCTTGGCTGGTTGAGGGGGCGGACATGAATTCGGCAGTGGATTTCCGCACAACCCTGGGTTCCCGAGAAAGCTGTTGTCCTGGAAACGGCCTCCGCCATCAGGAATCTGACCAGTGAAATCGTTGTCCGAGACATTAAATTGCTCGAAGTTGGCAAAGTCGAACTGGTGTAGTTCTCCGGTGAAATTGTTGTTCTGAGCAAAGAAGGTAGTCATGCCCGAGATCCGAGCAAGATTCGACAAGGGACCGGTGAAGTTGTTATCAGAGACATCGAGCCTCTTCAAGTTATTTAATCTCGGGAGGGTGTCGGGCAGTTGTCCCGAGAACTGGTTCCCGCCTAAATACAAGTGCGTCAAACGCTTGCAGCTTGCAATCTCTTCCGGGATCCCTCCCACAAGATTGTTGCCCTTGAGGCTAAGAACAGTGAGAGACCCGACCCTGCAAAGAGGACTGGCATCAAGAGTCCCTGAGAAGTTGAGCTCCTCGAGAACGATCCTCTTCACTGATTGCGACTCGCATTCGACGCCCTTCCACTTATTGGCGCAGGGATCTGTGGACAAGCTCCAACCTGGATCAATCCCAGGAGAAACTTTGTCTATGAACTGAATCATCGACAGCTTGGTACCCTCATCAACTGAACTCGCCACTAGAAAGACGAGAAAGATCAGAATGGCGAGCACCGAGATAGGCGCTCGATGCATTTTCGGTGAATCAAGGTGAGACTACGAGAAACCAATGGACCCAACATTTTTCTTGTGCTGTGTTTAAAATACCTGATATTACAAACATACAACTCTGAATTAAATAAAATTTTGACAGGTGGACATGAAGAATGGGGGTTGCGCCTTCACTTATGTAATAATTTGAATAGTTATCGATCCTACACTTAATTATGGATCTGCATGTCCAGCTATCTCGTCGTCATCACTTGATTCACTTCCCTCAACACTGATTTCCTCATCGTCGCTGTCTTCTTCCGCTCTGGAGTTGCTGATATGTTCCTTCTTTGCGTATCGCTCGCAATACTCTATATCCACAATATGCACAAATACGATGAATAATGCACTGCCGGTAAATAGTATTAAAATCTAACTAAAATTTTGGAATGCAAATTATCTAAAAAGCGCAAGTCTTGAGATACTTCAGCTCTATTGAGCATTCTCAGAAGTATGTATCTTGATCTAGAACTCGATTCATCGCATTTCAATGCCATAAAAGTAAATGGGGCAAACAAAAGTCACCTTTGACTTTTTGATCGTATTGCTTCCTGTCTTTCATCATTAGTGAAGCAGCATCACCGTTTAGAAAGCTTGAAGGGTTGGGATAAAGCAAGAGTTGAGGAAGAAACACCTCAAATACATTCAAAAGATCCGCAATAGCAGAATAGAAGGGATCGTGTTTAAAATCCAATGTAAGAGCAACAAACCAAGATGCAGAAAGTAAAAAAATTGCACATAAACTGACTTCTTGCACATTATGGCTAATTGAAGGACATGTGGAGATGAAAGAAACTGGATGAGCTAACAGAAAGGTTTATCAGAAGATGCAAAGAAGACGAACGATCTTAAATCAAAAAAATCTAGTATCTTTCTGTACTAACCAAACATTGGACTCCATGACTGGTTGATAACGTCCAGGCATACAGACCCTGACCTGCAAAACCGACATGAAATAGTCAGGACATTAACTATACTGCAGTCTACATTGGTATAACAAAAATTTCAGTTGTTCATTTTATCCATGGGACTCACTCACTTGAAGCAGTTGAACCATTCAAGACACAAGTAGTACAAGAACACAGGTGTTCCCCTTAACAGAAATACAATTACTCACATCTCATCAACATTTGGGTGATATATCTTGTTCACAAATCCAATGGAAGGAGTGTTGTAGGGATATGCATCAGGAAGTTCCACCCGGATCTTCCAAACACCACCTTCGTATAGACCTGAAATCATTTTATTAAGTAAAGCTTGCTGTATAACAGAATTCCGAGAGCTAGTGGAGTTCCTCAAAGACATCTCTGTAAAGTTTTAGTAAGAGAAAATGTCACAAATGGTCCCTATACTATTACTTAATGTGCAATTTGATCCATGAACTTTCAATCGGCTCAATTTGATCCCTAAACTGTTGATAAATGTCCGATTTGGTCCCTGAACTTTTGATCGGCTCAATTTGGTCCCTAAACTATTGATAAAAGGCTCAATTTGGTCTCTAAACTTTCGATCGGTTCAATTTGGTTTCGAACTATTAATAAATATCCGATTTAGTCATTCATTACTGTTTTTCTTTTTTTTTCTTTTTTTTTTTGCTTCTTCTCTCTTCCCTCCGCCGGCTCCGGCGGAGGGAAGCCAGTGTTTGGCGAGGCGAGCCGGCGGAGGGAAGAAGAAGAAGCAAAAAAAAAAGAAACAAGAAAAAGAAAAAGAAAAAAAAGATAACGAAGGACTAAATCGGACATTTATCAATAGTTCAGGAATCAAATTAAGCCGATCGAAAGTTCAGAAACCAAATCAAACATTTATCAATAGTTTATGGACCAAAGTGAGCTGATCGAAAGTTCAGGGATCAAATCGGACATTTATCAATAGTTTAGGGATCAAATTGAGCCGATCGAAAGTTCAGGGACCAAATTGCACATTAAGTAATAGTATAGAGACAATTTGTGACATTTTCCCTTTTAGGTAACTACTCTAATATATCATAACTTCCTTAATTGGCTACAGCAATGAAACATAAACATTCATAATAACTTGAAAGTTATATGAAGAAACCCAACCAACCACCCTAACCCTCCCCCAGCGTATTTCTTTTACCTCCCTTCTACTCCACACAGAGAGAGAAGGGGGAGGGAGGGAGGGAGAACATATGGAAAAGTAACCATTTTTTAAGGAGAAGTCATGTGCCACAGCATTGGTACAAATAAATCATCCAGCCATACCTCTTCCATGCATCATCAGAAGTATGCCAGAAATTATTCCCAATGTGGCAGAGAAGTTATTCAAAAGGCAAGAGACTTTTTGGTCGAGTCACCACTACACTAGGGAGAAAGAGCTGAACAATCATTTTATTATTGACTTTGTTAAAATTGCACCTCTGCACTAACATTAAGACTTAAATTACCCTGTAAAGTTCAAGTTCTATGACTTTTGGATGAAGCATCTTGATTTTTCTTCTATTGTGCAACAAGTCTGGGAAATTCCAGTAGATGGGATGCCTATGTTCAAATTAGTTTGTAAATTAAAGGCTCTAAAGGGCCGCCTCAAGCGACTCAATAGAGAGGCTTTTTCTAACATCTCAGAGAGGACTGATGAGGCAAGGAATGCCTTACTTACTACCCAACTCGGTCTTCAGGAGGATCCAGACAATGTTATGCTTGCTAAGTTGGAGAAGACCTAGCCCGTGTCTATGTTGAGTTGCGTACCTATGAGGAATCTTTTTTCAATCAAAAATCCAAAGTGAGGTGGCTCAAGGAAGGTGACCTAAACACAAAATTGTCAATAGAAGACAACTCAGGAACCGAATCCTCTCGGTTAAAGATCCTTTAGGCTCCTTAGTAGCGGATCCGGCCTTGGTGCTTTCGGTGTTTGTGTCATTCTTCTCTAACCTCCTGTCTCCCCAAGCTGCTATTGTAAAGCCTTCGCTACAAGAGTTGAAGGAGTTTATCCGGAGGCCGCTTTCGGCTGACCAGGTTCGTGCTCTCTCCTTACCGGTTTTGGATTCTGAAATTAGGGATACTATGTTTTCTTTGGCCCACGGCAAAGTTTCGGGGCCGGATGGGTTTACAGTGGAATTCTATAAGAGTAACTGGGAGCTGATTGGGCCGTTGGTCTTAGATGCTGTGAAGGATTTCTTCTCCACGGGTCGGTTGTTAAGGGAAATCAACAACACGATTCTAGCTCTGATGCCTAAGGTTCCTAACACCTGTGCCCTATCTGATTTTAGGCCCATAGCTTGTTGTACACTATATATAAAGTAATCACCAAGATCTTGGCCAATCGTATTGTGGCCGTGCTGGATGATCTGATAAGCTCCTCCCAGAATGCTTTTGTCAAAGGTAGGAGGATCAGGGACAATATTCTCTTAGCCCAATAGTTGTTTGTGAGGTTCCATCTTGACCCTTATTTGCCAAATTGCGCTGTTAAAATGGACTTCCAAAAAGCCTATAATACACTCGACTGGGATTTTATTGAGCTTACCCTATCAGCTTTTGGTCTTCCTGTTTGGATAATCAATCTCATTATGACTTGCGTTCGCACCCCGAAATATTCCATTTCCATCAATGGCGAGCTGCATAGTTTTTTCTCAGGTGGAAGGGGACTTCGGCAAGGAAACCCTATGTCCCCCTATCTCTTTACCCTTGGCATGGAGGTTTTCTCAGGAATTTTGAGGTCTCGCACAGCTCAGAAGGATTTTAAGTATTATTGGAGATGTAAAGCCATCAATCTTTCTCACATTTTCTTTGCCGATGATGTGCATCGGTGAATCTCCTTAAGAGAGGTCTTGATATCTTCTCTTCTTGGAGCGGATTGTTTCCTAATAAGAACAAAAGTGAGGTTTTTCTTTTAGGGGGACCTCCTTCCGTATGGAGGAATATCATTTTGACTTTTAGGTTTTAGGAAGGGAGACTTCTAGTGCGGTATTTAGGAGTGCCTATCATTTCTTCTAGGTTGGGAAAATTGGATTGCGTTTCTCTTGTTGAACGGATTATTGCTCTAGTCCAATCTTAGACCCTCCCTTTTCTTTCTTCTGCAAGAAGACTTCAGCTGATCAGGTCAGTGCTTTATTCTATTCAAGCCTTTTGGGCCAATGTTTTTACCCTCCCCTGTTCGGTATTAGACCATATTGAGCGTATTTTGAGGTAATTTCTTTGGAAGGGCTCATCCCTTGGCCGTGGAGGCGCTAAGGTTGCTTGGGAAGATGTTTGTGTTCCTAAGGAGGAGGATGGCCTCGGTTTACGTAGGTTGCGAGAATGCAACAAAGCGGTCATTATTATATATATATGGATTTTGTTTACAGACAAAGAGTCACTTTGGTGCCGATGGATTCATTCTAACTTCTTAAAGAGGGTTAATTTTTGGGTCTCTTTGACTCCTACTGTCTGCTCCTGGGCATGAAAGAATATTCTAAAATTGAGAAGGGATTTTAGGCTCTCTTTCTTTTGGAAAGTGGGAAATGGTTAGTCAGTTTCACTTTGGCATGACAATTGGCACCAGAAAGGCATGCTAAGCCTTTTCCTTCCGGAGTCTCTCATTGCTATTTTAAGTCTCTCTCCACAAGCAACGGTTGCTGAATTTCTCTCACCAGCAGTAGCCAGCATTTCCGATATCTTCTCGAGTGTTGGGATCTTTCTCTTCGGACCCTTGATCGGGCCCCTGATAGATTCTCTTGGTGTGAATCGTCCTCTGGGATCTTCTCAACGGCCTCAGCTTGGGAGGTCCTAAGAACCAAGAAGAACCGAGTTCCCTAGGCCCACTTCATTTGGAACATGTCAATGGCTCCTAAGTTTCAATTTAACCTTTGGTTAATTATCAAGAATCACTTACCTACTCAGGTTTCTCTTTTATCCTATGGTAGAATTAACTATAAAATATGTGCCTTTTGTAATGTCACTCCGGACTCGATTGATCATCTCTTTTTCGAGTGCCATGTCCCTGCGACTCTTGCGTTCTTCTGGGTTGCACGATGTAATCTTCCTTGGCGAAATAGGCCTTGGGCAGAAATCATCTGTTGGGCCCTAAGGTTCCTCTCTGGCAAGGATTTTTTCCACTCCATTGCCCGGTTTTCTTTTGGGGCCATGTGCCACTTAATCTGGAAGGAAAGGAACGGCATCATCTTTCGGGGAGAAGTGCTTGAGGTCTCTGCTTTGAAGAAGCACCTTATTAAATTCGTTAAGGATAAAGTTCTTACCTTCAGCAACGTGCCGGACAACCCTAGGAACAGGTGGCTTCAGCGTGGATGGGGCTTCGACCCTTCTATTTTTGATGGAATCAACACTCATCTCACCTAGTTCGGTGGTTTGCTGGACAACCCTAGGAACAGGTGGCTTCAGCGTGGATGGGGCTTCGACCCTTCTATTTTTGACGGAATCAACACTCATCTCACCTAGTTCGGTGGTTTGCTAGGTTGTTTTCTCTGCCTAGTAGAGTTTTTTTGCCTAGGCGCGGGGGGAGCCGGCGTCGAGGCGGTGGCGGTCGTGGAGGGGGGGGGGACGATGTCATCGTAGGTGGGGGAGAGGGCGAGGGCGTGGGGAGCGAGGAGGAGGGGGGGCGGCAAGGGCGAGGTTGCGGTGGCGGAGGGAGGAGAACTAGACGCGGCCGGAGCCGCGGGGCTTCCAGTTCTTGCGCTCGGTGAAGATGTCGATGACGCAGACGGAGGCAAGGCCGAGGGCGGACTCGAGGAAGCGGAGGAGGTCGTGGGCCGTCACGGTCTGCGGGATGTTGGACACCCGCAGCGTCGGCCTCTCCACCACCGTGCCTCCCATTGCTGCACACCCATGGACCCACAAAGAGAGAGAGAGAGTGTGGAACTCTCTCGGTCTCTCGAAGTGTTGTTGCGAGGAAGACGACGACTATGTAGCACCGATACTCTCTGGGAGCTTTCGTGTCGTGTCCGACACTCCGACACATCCCGACTCCGACACGCGGTCAACGAGTGTCGAAAAATCAGACACGTGATCAACTCTCTTCGACACGCGAGTCCGAAATTTCGACACGCGATTCCTCATGCACGGGGTCAATTTTAAAAATTTCTAATACTTGAGGGGTCAATATATAAGTAATAAAAGAAGTAATAAAAATGCCATAAATATACACGCACGGGTCAATTTTTTTTCAGTTTTGCTTTTTTAGAATTGTTTTTTTTTTTAAAAGTCTTTTACTATGAAAGAAATAATAAAAAATACTATATATGATAAATAAAAAAAATTTAAAAATATCATTTCAACATTTTTCTTTAAACAATGTTTTTTCCTCTAAGTTTTATGTATTATTGTAACAAATTAAAATAATGAATGATGTTATTTAATAATTTTCGTGTAAATTAATTCTAGGCTATTATTATTATTATTATTATTATTATTATTTATTTATGTATTTATATATAAAAATATATTAAATATATAACGTGTCGGAACGTGTCGGAATTCTCTATTTTTAAGAAATGACGTGTCGGCGTGTCGTGTCGTATTATGTTGCGTGTCGCGTGTCGCGTGTCGATTCTACATAGGACGACGACAAGGTCGACCCGGTCTGCGCTTCTTCTCGGGCGCGCTTTGTGTCCGTCTTCTCCCTTTCTATTCTTTTTTTTTTTCCTTTCCTTTTTCAATTCCTTTCCTTTTAAATTATTACCACGAGAAACTTTTAGATTAGTAAATTTGTGACAAATTTATCTTAATCTCAAGTTGATACATCCGTAACAAATTCACATTTCATTAAATTTTACTATTAAATTACTTAATTGGATGATACGTGACAGTTAATATATACATATCGATTATTCATTATTTATTATAAATATATTAGTTTATGATTTTTGGTAACATTAATTCATTACGCTGCACATGACGGCAAAGAAAGAGAGAGAATGTGCATTTTAGTCTCTTAGAGCACCAATGGCAAAATTTTTATTTCTCTATTTCTCTGTTTTTCTGTTCTCCGAAACAGTTTGCAATAGAGATCTATTTGGTAACGCAATTTCATTTTTCTATTTTTGAAACAGATTTCTATTCCAAAAATAGATTTGGAGAAGAAATTAGAAGTTAAAATTTTTAGCTTTTCTATTTCTAGAACAAAAATGAGAAATTAAAATTTTTCTCATCGTTCATTTTCGTCACCACCCGTCGCCCACTTGCCGCCTGTGGGATGACGGACGCCCGCCGCCGGCCATCGAACGTCGGCCGCGCGGCCACCGCACTCCGGTTGCCCATCGCCAATCGCCCGTCACCGGATGTTGGACGCCCACCAGTCATTAGCTGCCCATCGCCAATCATTGGATGCCGAAGGCTTATCACCAACCACCAAATGTTCACCGGCAACCGTTCGCCAGATGTCGGCCACCCGCCACCCATCGCCGAACTCCGACCACTGGCCACCCGCTGCCGGTCTCCTGTCGCCGGACTCCGAATATCGGATGTCAAATGTCGAACTTCGGACGTTGGACACCGGTTGCCGGTTGTCAGACTTCGGTGTCGGACTCCAAACATTGGCCGGTCGCTGAACGTTGGACTCCGGCCACTGGACGTCGGTCGTTAACACTCTTAGAAATAGAAATTTTATTTTGTTATCAAACAAATTTTTATTTCGAAAATATAAATTTTGAATTGTTATCAAACGTGTTTTCTTTACTCGGAAACTCGTCCATGGAATAGAAATTGAGAAATCAATTTCTGGCCAAAAATTGATTTTTGTTCCAGAAATTTTATCATGCACGCCCTTAGAGTGATGTTGCGAGGAAGACAGACGAGGTCCACCAGTCTTTACTTCCTCTCGGACGCGCTGCGTCCGTCTTCTCCATTTCTGTTCTCTTTCTTTTTCTTTTTTCTTTTCATTTCTATCTCTTTTAGATAAATATCACCGAAAGCCTCAAAAAGCTACACATATGATAAATTTAGACTCTGCACTAATATAGCCTGCAATAAATTTACCTTTTATCAATTTCTGTAAAATTTTATTGTTTGTATAATGTGTGGGTACATCAATTTATGATTTGTTATTGTATTAATTTAACTTAATGAAAATATATTTATCAATTTTGAGTTTTTTTTTTGTGATGAAAAAAATTAATTTGAGTAAATTTTTTATAAATGTATTAATTTGAAGTTTTAGATAAAGGTGTATTATTTTAGGATTTTCCTTTATACCAACCATTGTCTTTTTTGGCCATTGTCTTGACTGTCCGACATCAAATAGGAAAAATGATATGGTTATTTATCTCGATTTTCATGAATTTTGAAAAAAAAAATCCAAAAAGCAATATTTTATTATGAGGGCAAATCAAATTAGATGTGTCACTCTAATTTCATGTCATCCGGATTAACTTATTACCCTAAAAAATGGTGGGGTCATAAAGAAGATACTGCCCAACATAAAACACAAAAATGCAACAAAAACAAAAGTCTAAAGTGAGATTCACGATAAGAGAATTTACTATATTATATATTGTGAGCATTCCCCAAAAAGGATCTAGTTTTCTGGAAACTCGCCGCTCAGAAAACTAAGATTAAATTAACCTTATCTTCAAAGAATAACGCCGATTATAAAAAAGAAAATTTACTATCATAAAAAATAAAAAATAAAAATCAAATTACACCCACCATAACTTTAATGCTTCAGACTTTCTTTTATTCTCGAAAGCCTCAAACTCTTATTAATATGATAAAAGATATTAAATTTTCATCACATCAGTACAAAATTTAAGATATTGACATAAAGCAGGCAAATTTGAAGATTTTTATATTAAATAGAAAGTGCTTATAAGTTTGGAGTTATAGTGGCAGCCAAAAAAAAAAAGAAGTTGAGATATCATTGTCGCGATGCGGGTATAATTTAGGGAAAAGAGATCCGCATGGCAATTATGTGAGTAATGGACGCATTTTCTGTGCATAATCCTCCTAGAAAAGTAATCAATTATTCGATAAAAGAATTATTTCTCCATACATGCAAATAACAAATAAGTAGTCTGCCAGTTCACTGCTCAGAAACTCCACTGCATCAATTGACAGCACCAAAACGGATCACACCATTGGAACAATTCTCTCTCGCCATAAGCTCTCCCGTTTCACATCTCTCCCCTTCCCCAGAACATCTCGAGTCCCGTCAGGAATCGGACGACAGGGATCGCTCATCTTCATCTTTGATCTTGCCTATCAGCGCCGAGGCCTGGCTCGAGCTCGGCCTTTCGGCGGGAGATGGGTTTGTGCACTGGAGAGCCACTTGCAGCAGCCTCACCATCCTTTCCTCATCCGCCCCTTCGGATATCAGGACACTGTCGAAGACTTCCCCGGTCCATTCCTCCCTGACCACAGAGTGCACCCACTTGGCCAGATCGTACCCGTTTTTCTGGACCATATTGCCTGTCAGGAGCTCGAGAAGCATTAGCCCGAGGCCGTATACGTCGTCCTTGAAGGCGTCGTGCGGAGCAGAAGGATTGCTTTTATATCGGAAATTTGAGAGTAGTCTTGGCTTTCCACCACCATTAGGCCATACTCGCTGATGCACGGATCCATGTCTTTGTTGAGCAAGATGTTCGTGGTCTTTAGATTGCCGTGAGCAATCCCGTCTTCACGAAGCACCGAGTGCATAAAGGCCAAAGCTTCGGCTATCGTGGCTGCGACGCTTAGCCTGCTTCCCCAGTCAAATACTAGCGCATTCTGCTTTCCTGAAATGGAAACGATGCACAAGAACTTGAATCAGCTTCTCTTCTCCAGTCCATCACTTCGAGAGAGCAAAATGTATACCGAGTAACTTCAGCTTCTTGATCAGAAAAGATGGGATGACATGAATCTCACATTTTGGGCATCCCAAATGAGGGGCAAGAACAAGACACTGTTCCATTCAGATTTCCATTCAATTTGGTCTAGGAAAACTAAATCTAGAGGTCGCTCTTTCAATATTTTGCATTGCTGCTTTTATCGTCCTAGGTCGCAACAACATTCTTCAGGGAAGCATATCAATCCAGACTGGAGATTTAAAGTAATCAGTATAACTACCCACTTACCGTGGAGAAGATTGAAGAGACTCCCGTTTGGTTGGTATTCATACACCAAGAGCTTCTCATGCTTGGAGCAATAAAACGCGACAGGCGGCAGAACATTATGACGCTTTGCTCGATCCACCTTCTGCATCCTGTTCTTGAAGTCCTCGCTAGGAATCCCCAAATCCTTGATTCTCTTCACGACCAGAACGAGGCCGTTGCTGAGCACGACTCTGTAAAGGCTTCCGTGCTTTCCTCTTCCAAGCAGCTCGGCCGGCGCTCTAAGCAAGTCCTCGAACTTCAAATCCTTCATCTCAGGAGAATTCGTTAGTACCACAAGTGATGACGTGTTCATTCCACTCTCCTGGAAGTTATCGAGTACTCCGACCTGTTATCGCTTGTCTTTGGTTCGCTGGACGCCCCATTAGTCTTGCTGCTGCTAGTATCAGCTCTCCTATCCTTACCACCATCGACCCCATCTGCTTTTTTCCTGGATCTTCTTGCTATTTTGTAGACCGAGAAGAGCAGAACGATCAGGCCGAGAATCATATAGCCTAGATATGTAAGAATCTTTTCGAGCGACACGTCTTTTTGTTTCTTCTTGGCTGGTTGAGGGGGCGGACATGAATTCGGCAGTGGATTTCCGCACAACCCTGGGTTCCCGAGAAAGCTGTTGTCCTGGAAACGGCCTCCGCCATCAGGAATCTGACCAGTGAAATCGTTGTCCGAGACATTAAATTGCTCGAAGTTGGCAAAGTCGAACTGGGGTAGTTCTCCGGTGAAATTGTTGTTCTGAGCAAAGAAGGTAGTCATGCCCGAGATCCGAGCAAGATTCGGCAAGGGACCGGTGAAGTTGTTATCAGAGACATCGAGCCTCTTCAAGTTATTTAATCTCGGGAGGGTGTCGGGCAGTTGTCCCGAGAACTGGTTCCCGCCTAAATACAAGTGCGTCAAACGCTTGCAGTTTGCAATCTCTTCCGGAATCCCTCCCACCAGATTGTTGCCCTTGAGGCTAAGAACAGCGAGAGACCCGACCCTGCAGAGAGGACTGGCATCAAAGTTCCTGAGAAGTTGAGCTTCTCGAGAACGATCCTCTTCACTGATTGCGACTCGCATTCGACGCCCTTCCACTTATCGGTGCAGGGATCCGTGGACAATTTCCAACCTGGATCAATCCCAGGAGAAACTTTGTCTATGAACTGAATCATCGACTGCTTGGTACCCTCATCAACTGAACTCGCCACTGGAAAGACGAGAAAGATCAGAATGGCGAGCACCGAGATAGGCGCTCGATGCATTTTCGGTGAATCAAGGTGAGACTACGAGAAACCAATGGACCCAATATTTTTCTTGTGCTGTGTTTATAATACCTGAATGGTAGTAAGTTCTTGGGCGGTAACAAGGTTGGTGATTGTGTGTGTTTGAATCAGCTGTGAATGACAATTGCCTGAACTTACAATGGCAATAGTTTAAAAGACATTCTGGCCGGGATTGCCACTAGGCGCTACGTAATGAGCCAAAAGTTCAACGAGCCATTGCGTCTCTCTTCTTTAAAATTTGGATGCCGGCAATTTGAAGAAGTCAAGAAAAAAGGGTCAATGTCCTTTATCAGTTGTCCTCTGTGCATTAAACCGGTCTCTAAAGGTCCAAATGGCGCATTAATTTAACCATCCGCTGCTATTACGGCACAATTTGGAGAGTTGCGAATGGCGTAACCGTACCAGACCGGGGCAACATCGACAAGGAAGTTCCTGGTAAATAATAAGAAAAAACATGGTAAGTAGCGTTCAGTTATTCCGATAGAATCTGTCTGAAGTGGGACACTGAGAGAACCTCATGCGACGAAGAAGTTTTTCATGCGATAAGCTTTAGGTACCTAAGCCTCCTTTAAAATTCATAAAAGCATAGACGGTCAGAGAGAACCTGCGTGTCAATGTAACAAACTTGTGCCCACCGGGAGAGAAAACTGACGGAGAACCCATGATGAAAAAGTACTAGTACTCTGAAGGACGGTTTGCGTGCATACAATATCAGAAAATTCGGAATATATCGCGACTGGTAGACATGCAAACCTGCATTCTCGGGGCATGTGTAGCTAGTCCTCTGCTTTTACCGATCTCTATAGCCAAAACTTTTATGAATCAGAAATGCAATATCAAGTGAAGGAATTGGTCCACCTTGAGTGACAATCCCTTTTTATCTTCCAATCAAAATGTTCACTAAAAAGTTCTTCTGGAGTTTCCTCACAATAATGGCCAGTCCCATGATATTACAAACATACAACTCTGAATTAAATATAATTTTGACAGGTGGACATGAAGAATGGGGGTTGCGCCTTCACTTATGCAATAATTTGAATAGTTATCGATCCTACACTTAATTATGGATCTGCATGTCCAGCTATCTCATTGTCATCACTTGATTCACTTCCCTCGACACTGATTTCCTCATCGTCGCTGTCTTCTTCCGCTCTGGAGTTGCTGATATGTTCCTTCTTTGCATATCGCTCGCAATACTCTATATCCACAATGCACAAATACGACGAATAATGCACTGCCGATAAATAGTATGAAAATCTAACTAAAATTTTGGAATGCAAATTATCTAAAAAGCGCAAGTCTTGAGATACTTCAGCTCTATTGAGCATTCTCAGAAGTATGTCTCTTGATCTAGAACTCAATTCATCGCATTTCAATGCCATAAAAGTAAATGGGGCAAACAAAAGTCACCTTTGACTTTTTGATCGTATTGCTTCCTGTCTTTCATCATTAGTGAAGCAGCATCACCGTTTAGAGGGTCTGAAGGGTTGGGATAAAGCAAGAGTTGAGGAAGAAACACCTCAAATACATTCAAAAGATCTGCAATAGCAGAATAGAAGGGATCGTGTTTAAAATCCAATGTAAGAGCAACAAACCAAGATGCAGAAAGTGAAAAAATTGCGCATAAACTGACTTCTTGCACATTATGGGCACATTATGGCTAATTGAAGGACAAGAGGAGATGAAAGAAACTTGATGAGCTAACAGAAAGGTTTATCAGAAGATGCAAAGAAGACGAACGATCTTAAAGCAAAAAAATCTAGTATCTTTCTGTACTAACCAAACATTGGACTCCATGACTGGTTGATAACGTCCAGGCATACAGACCCTGACCTGCAAGTTCAACCGACATGAAATAGTCAGAACATTAACTATACTGCAGTCTACATTGGTATAAAAAAAATTTCAGTTGTTCATTATTATCCATGGGACTCACTCACTTGAAGCAGTTGAACCATTCAAGACACAAGTAGTACAAGAACACAGGTGTTCCCTTTAACAGGAATACAATTACTCACATCTCATCAACATTTGGGTGATATATCTTGTTCACAAATCCAATGGAAGGAGACTTGTAGGGATATGCATCAGGAAGTTCCACCCGGATCTTCCAAACACCACCTTCGTATAGACCTGAAATCGTTTTATTAAGTAAAGCTTGCCATATAACAGAATTCGGAGAGCTAGTCGAGCTCCTCAAAGGCATCTCTTTAAAGTTTTAGGTAACTACTCTAATATATCATAACTTCCTTAATTAGCTACAGCAATGAAACATAAACATTCATGATAACTTGAAAGTTATATGAAGAAACCCAACCAACCACCCTAACCCTCCCCCAGCATTTTTCTTTTACCTCCCTTCTACTCCACACAGAGAGAGAAGGGGAAGGGAGGGAGGGAGAACATATGGAAAAGTAAACATTTTTTAAGGAGAAGTCATGTGCCACAGCATTGCTATGAATAAATCATCCAACCATACCTCATCCATGCATCATCAGAAGTATGCCAGAAATTATTCCCAGTGCGGCAGAGAAGTTATTCAAAAGGCAAGAGACTTTATGGTCGAGTCACCACTACGCTAGGAAGAAAGAGCTGAAAAATCATTTTATTACTGACTTTGTTAAAATTGCACCTCTGCACTAACATTAAGACTTAAATTACCCTGTAAAGTTAGTGGTTCAAAAAATTTATATCAGTTTATTGAGCTGCAGGATAGGCAGCCTTACACTACAATGATATGCTAATTGATTCTTCAAGCAATTTTCCTAAGCAGAACAGTTCTTTCTGCATCCCACAACATGCTTCAACAGATTAGAATTAATCATCTATTCACCTTCGTCACAGAGAGAGAGAGAGAGAGAGGGGGGGGAGGGAGGGAGGGAGGGAGGGAGGGGGAGGGAGTGAGAGGGGGAGAGCGAAGAGAGACTATACTTTCTTTTGGCCCATGAAATTCCACATTGAATTCATTAAGTCCGTCGTTGATTGTCTCCACAGTATAATCACTCATCATCCTGGATAACATAAACATGGAGCAAAAGAATATTGAAAGGCTTTATTAACTTCACCAAGTACAGATGTACCCTAGAAAGTTAATCCACTAGATAACTAAGTGGTGCCTACAAACAAACTTTCAGGGAGACAGAAAGACAATTGAATACCATCAATTGCAGTGCATAGACCTAGTACCTTTATATTCAATTAGATTGAGCAAGTCCTAGGATTGACAAAAACATTATTTAAGCAAACAGTTTACAGTCATGACGGACAATAATTTCCATATGTACAGCACATAACGATGCTTGAGATGAAAAAATCGTATCAACAAATACTGACCAAAATTGGTAATATCAGTAACTTTAGTGCAACAGCTTCATCATATTGTGTGTAAATATTTCCATTGTCTCTAAAGTTTACCTTCACGTGGTTATAGATATGTCCTTTCTATTTTATTTTCATGCCCTGGGGTTATATCTAGATCCTTACAGAAAAATATTACAAAAATTTCTCTGAGAATGACGCTACATGCCACTTTTCCCATTTTCCCTTTCCCCACTGTTAATTAGTGTCATCATATCAGATTTTCACTGCATTTTCAAGGTTGCCCAATCTCGTGAAAGACTCATTATCTGGGGTTACTTTCTGTAAGATCCCATAGGAACCAATTAGCAATGCAAACAGCTTCTAGTCAAGTGCACCTTCAGAAGAAAAGGCTGAAAATTTCAAATCTTTTGTCATGACTTTATATCTCCAATAAACACAATCAAAAACCCAAAAAACGTAAAACCATTCACAAACATGATATCGCCACTTCCATCAAAGAGCTCATATCAAAGAACCAAGCAGTTGATGTACAGACAGTAACATCTATTTCATCCTATTCATATCACGTTCCTGACACACCTATGTTATACTTGTTGGATCAGGATGCAAAATAAAAAAAGGATTTCCTTTTTATTTCTTAGGTACAAATGGCAACAAATGTACCGTGATACGTAAAGAAGAAGTGAAAGATTAAAACAGAGCATATCAGCTAGAATGTGTAGTACTGACTACAGGGACTTACAGCTTCATAACATCCATGTCTCTCCTCTTACTAGGAGAAGACATTCTCGGTGCTTAGTACTCAAAGCCTGCAATAGTTGGACTGGAGATATTAGTACTAACAATTTGAAAGCGAGAAGCTAGGAAAGCAACATTGAAGCTCAATTATATGCAAACGCAAGTAGTAGTAGCAGTAGTAGTATACACGGCACAAATATAACATATACTCCAATTAAGCGACCATAGTTCGTTGAGCATGTCATTATCTCAACTGTCACTGCACAGCAGAAATAACTTGTCCAATTAGCCGATCCCAGTGGACAGATTCTACAGTCACTCCGGCCGATCCAATCAATTCAAACAACATATGAAAAAGCCTCACAGCCGACACGTTGATCTCAAATGCCATCTGAGCCTGTCATTTCGGCGGGGAAAAGCACCCTTCCCGCCCCTGGATTGAGCAGGACGCACTAGAATTTCGCGGACATTCTCGAACTACATCGACTTCGGACAAGTCTGTCATAATCAAAGCGCGCGCTACGCGCAATTCCGGTACCGACAATGCTACTGCTCAATTCACAGCTTCAAGCTCCATTCATCACCGAGAACAGATTAAAAAAAAAAAAGAAAAAAAGAAAAAAAAAAGGACAACGAAAAGCAGGATAGTGAGGAAAAATCAAGCGAAAGAAGAACTTGCGGGGGACCAGATCGATCGCCCCGGAAATTCATCACGGACGCCGTCCCGGCGATGATCCTCGACAGCGATCAGCGTAGAAAGCTCGAAAAGCAGGGAATGCGATCGAGAGGAGAGAGGAATCGAGATTCGAGATCTTACGAAATGAATCCTCGGGAGGAGCTCGAGCCGGTGGTGGAGGCGGCGGAGACGAGCGGAGGAAAGCCGCCGCCGACGGGTGGCGGTGGATCGGGAGCTTCGCTTGGAGTGGTGGGGGGGGAGTGATCGGAGAGGAAGGCGAGGGACACGAAGAGATGCGACTGAGCGTAGGAGAGAGAGAGAGAGAGAGAAATTGAGGAAGAGGGTGAGGAGAGAATTTATAGCTAACCTTTTTGGGGAGGCAGAGAAGAGAGAGAGAGAGAAAGAGCTGTTCCTGCATGACGACAAAGCCAGTGAGCACGTGTCCGACCACGCGGATGAAACCATGCTTTATATATTCGATTTTGGCTAATTACTCCTTTTCACTTTCTCTTTTTCTTTCTCAACGCGACATATTACGATATATTCTCGAAACATGATAGAGTACAAAAAAGAGAAGGCCGTCGGTCTTATTTTTGTCATGCCCTGTTCTGTTTCGGATTTTACGATCGAACGCTCTATACCGTAATTGGAACGAGGTTCATTGTCTTATTAATTGTTGTATATATATAGAACAAAAGGATGCAATTTCGGTTTAGTGCGAACTAAGCACGTCAGAATAAGATGCATACAGAGAATGGCCTTGATAAGTTATGTTTTGCAAAGGCCATTTCTTTAGTTTCCATGGTTGGAACTTGGAAGTCATCGCGGATGATTGATATGTTGATAAAGAAAGCAGAAGCACCAAAAGCTAGAAAGAAGCAAGCGAAGGGCGATTTTTGTGACTGATGCTACTGAAGAGAAGGATAGTGGATTCAAATTGATGGGCGGTGATGATACGAGATGAGAATGGCTTTGGAGCAGATGGGAGTTTGCAATGTCGGATGGATGATGAAATGGGCTGTGCGGAGGAGAAGCTTCTCCGCTCTCTATCCATGGCCACATGGGACCACACCTCTTGAAGCCTTTTGCATCTTTCTTGCTGATCATTTCTTGCTTCTAACAATTTACATCTTCGCTTCCTCTTCATGCTCGTGCTAATACAATATGCCGCCTCAGTTCTTTGTTATGACCCTTCATTCAATAGAGATAGAGATGGAGAGAGAAATGGCCATCGTGGAGTTCTGGAGGGGCCATTGGCGATTTGAATGCTCCTGCACGCACCATCTAAGGCCACAAGTTTATTTCAGGAGGGCCATAGGCAATGCATCCGTCACTGTAACTTCTGGAATTCGGACAGCTGTCCCTCTCTCATGTGCATAGATTTGTGCTGCCGTGGCAACCTCATCATCTCCATCAGCTGTCGACCCATGCAATTGCCTTGGCAACTCGCGGACTGAAAATTCACAAGCACTCGAGCCATACAAGGCGCCCAATCTCATTGATCGGATCAGAGGGTTTACACATGCGCACGCACATGATGCAAAACTAATTCTGGTTCAGAAGAGAGGGCTTCATACTCATGAACCCTTGTGCAGAAGCAAAGATTTGCGCAATTCTAATTCTAACCCATACGTAATGCTTTACTTGATGTCAAGTTCGCTTTCTGCATTCTTCTCAGAATGCCTTGTAAACCAACGTATTTAAGCATATATAGCCCACGAATCAGATGCCAGACTCACCAACCCGCATTCTAGCCTTTGCAGAATCAGCGCACTCAGTTGACATCGACACAAAGAGGAGGGTAAAAGACATCAAATAGGCTATGTTTTCGCAAGGTAACTAACTATGAGAGACCATGTCTGAAAACTTACTATAATATGGCTTGAAGCTCGAACTCATTTTCTTCTGAAGTCCTGCATGATTGACTTCAACCGACAAGAAGAAGAAGAAGGAAACAGTACAGGAAGATAAGAAGAAACATCATGAGTCATCAACTTTCATCAGACGATTACCCATACCACAATTTTTTACAAGTCCTCACCTGATTTCAACTCTTCGCAGCTTACAAAGAAGAGAACAAACTCAACCCAAATAAATTCCAGATCCAAAAACCAGAGAGAACCCAAACAGACACTTAAAGGATCCAGCAATCTACAAGGGGTTGGAAAAGAATAGTAGCAAAAGAAATTACATAAAATTTATATATGAATCAATATTTCGCTTTGCAAGTCAACTTATTCACCGAAATCCGAATGTTATTACACTCGCAAATGACACTAATTGTGGCCATAAAGCTGATTCAGATTGAAGAAGCCCCTCATTATAAATGTAGCCAGCATTAATACAAAATAATCAAAAGATAAGAAAGACAAAATTTGTCGTGTTTTTAATGTGATTTCCATGGATTTCCTCCATAGTAATAGGCAGTGCCAACCATAAGCGCAACTGTTGCACCCTGGACCACCACACGAGCTCTCATTAGCACCTGTCCCAACTGAGAGTTCCCTCGTCTGAAACTTATCAAACCCGCTGTGAGCACTCCAGCAGTCACGAGAGCACCTATTTAAATTTTGCTGAGTTAGACAAGACTATCAACATCAAGAACGAAAAGTAACGAAGAAACTGATAATCTTTTCATCCTAGGGCACTGAAAGTTAAAAAGTGAACACTGAAGTGATCCATAAATTGAAGGCATGATCAGTTACAAAGTAGTCCCAAATCACTCTTTCCCACGCATCTGGTCCTGTTTTGAATGGGATTAAATTTAAATGCCCCATTTGTAATCATCTATAGATAACTTTGTGACGAAATGTAATATGGAGTTACCTAAAAAAATTGAAAGAAGTCCTGAAATCGATAAACTAAAACCAACAAAATAACCAGTATCCAAGAAAAATAAAAGCACAGGAGGACTACATAAGGAATTCAAGTGCAGAAAACTGAGAGAAATTTCCATGACTTAGCACAAGCGGGTTCAATAGTCTGCTAGGAAGTAAACCACAAATTATGAAAAAGCCAAGCATTTAAATCCTGAAGATAAACAGTTCAAGGACAGACTTTGGTCAATTCAGTTAACATCTAGGACATCATGCTACGTATGAAAAAAGAGCAACCATGTGACATAATGACCCGGGGAATCATTATCTTATAGCAAAAGTCTAGAGCTACGCCCTTTTTTGCTCTTAAAATTATAAGGCAAAACCACACGACAAAAATTTTGAATCTCAACTAGTAACAGCCAACATTATCAGCTTTCACCGCTGATGTAAAGAAATTCTTCACATCGAATGAGAACAATTACTTATTCACGTAAGCACAAATGCAATGCTGAAAAGAACAATCAGAGACCAACTCTCCTGAAAATCATGAAGACCAACAAATTATTTGGTCTAGGGCAATAGTTTTTCTTAACCAAAATATGATTGCAAATCTTGGATAGATTTGCAGGAGCAAATGTAACTTACAAACCAGGGTAATGAGCAAGCCAGTTTGCAGGTTCTAGATCAAGTTGCTTCATTGGTATTATAACACGGTATGCTAGTTTGCTACATTTTCAGCGGAACACACGGTGGAGGAGGAGAAACCCATCTTCCGTTTTGAGCCAAAAAGAGGTAAGAACGCTTGCTCAGATTCTTACACCACATATAAAAGACAAGCAGAGTCCACTGCTCCCTAAGACCAAAACCGAATTCGAGAAGATCCCATTAAAAAAACACCCATCATTGGGATTGAAGCATCGCCCCTGATGAAACCTCAATTCAGTTCCTCCGACTCGCTCACCGATTTCGAGAAGAGAAAAGAACGTCCCCCAAATCGACGAGCTCTCCCCCAATTCATCATCTACTTTAGAAATCGACTAGGAAGCGAAAATCAAAAGGGTGTAAACAAACGATGCGCGAGAAATGAAGCGGCGGAGGAGGAGGAGGAGGAGGCTTGCCTACTGGTACGAGAGGGTTCCTGACGCGCTGCTTCTGTTGCAAGAACTCCTCCAGCTCGTCGTCCGCCGAACCCATTTTCTTCTTCTTCTTCTTCCTTCTTCTTCTTCTGGGGAAATCGGAGAACGACCAGGAAGAGAGAGAGAGAGAGAGAAGGCGCGTCCGTGAATTGTTGCACAGGAAAGGACCTTTATAGAGGGGGTATCTATTTTCCTTTTTCGCCACTTAGTTTTCCTCTTATAGCCTTAAATGTATTACCTTGAACATGAAAATGAAAGCATAAATTTGACAAAATTAACAATTAATAGCTTCTTTCAAAACCTTAATTCTTATAAATTATAGACAATTTTTAGCCAGCGCACGGGCGATAGAATTTTGGTCACGAAATAGCTTGTGTGACATTTGATAAGCCACGAACACCAAACCACCTTATTTTTAAAAGATTGTTACTAAGAATAGTAGGTCGAATAGCTTCCTCGCAACAAATCGTATCACGCTTAGCTTAATTCGAACATCTAATTTCTCAAACAAGACATACATAACACTTCCTTACAATAATTGGTTTCGACTTACCATAGTCTTATCAGAAGAGCAATATTAATTCCCGACCAGTTTGTACATAGACAGTCAACCCTACCTTCAAAGTTATAATCGTTTTATCTTAGAACCCTTAACACAACCATCCTAACGCTACTCTCATAAATCAATTGTATCATCCAAACTGCATCAATCACTCTTCATTCCGATGCCCAAAACTCGAGTCTTCAACTCATAAGGATACGATTGGTCCACGACAATTAGATACTCATAAGTTCAATGTCTATTACATATTCAAGACGAAACTATATACTAACATAAAGTATATCGAATTAATAATTTGATATTGTGGAATTTGATATTATTATTCCACTCGTTTTTCGGCCGCACCATACACGACAAATTTAGAAGGTATGGTATATGCTATCACATCTTTTTTCAGTTTAAACATCCTCTTTTTTTGTCATTTGATGCTCGTACGTCATTTCTAGTAGCTATTGCAATAAAGTATCCCGCAATGGAATCGATGGTAAGAGGCTAGAGAGAAGTTTGTTGGGAGTGTCTTACCACTATCAAGAAATGATAGATCATCCCAGACATCTCAACTGTGTAATTCCTTAAAAACATCAATGTCTTTGCTCTCATTCCTTCAGCGTATCTTTAGACCCGAGCAATCTCGTGACCATGTATTCGTAGGTGGAGGAAGACTCGAAGCTGCAAGAGGATCGAATGACAAACACTAGCTAATGGAAACAATTCCGAAACTGGTCAAGTTCGATATAGCAGCCTCAGCTTGAAACAAGAGACACTCGAAAGGTCGTTCGCTGCAGAACTTTCAGTTTCAAACATTGAAACCCAATCCACATTGAGAAAACTCAGCAAGCCACTCATCTCTATTGAAAACGAAAACTGGAATCCTCTAAAATTTTGGAAGGAAAAGCATGGTGCTGCAAAGCCCATCTCCAATCCTCGTGTGTGTCATTGGGTTTTCAATTAGACCCAGAAGCAACAAATAATTCATATATGAATAAGTAAAATACAGAAGTGTAGTCAGCCATCATGTTGGAGTACTCTCACAGTAGGCAGTGTACATCTGGACACAAGAATGAAACAATCACAAAGGTAAAGATCATATGCTAAAATGTATCCTATGGTTTCTGCAGTAAAATAAGAACTAATGCTCCCATCCCATCCCCATCCCGAAATATGTCTCCTACAGTGGGTAATCCAGAAAAAGTGAAACACTTTCCT
This sequence comes from Eucalyptus guilfoylei, assembly GCA_016097605.1. Classification (NCBI taxonomy): domain Eukaryota; kingdom Viridiplantae; phylum Streptophyta; class Magnoliopsida; order Myrtales; family Myrtaceae; genus Eucalyptus; species Eucalyptus guilfoylei. The sequence continues at coordinate 40,920,289 of CM027861.1, forward strand.
TCCATCAAAGAGGAGACTTTCCACGTATAAGACCTGACCCTTTCTCTGATATCATTCACGAGTGCCCAAAGCAGAAGCAGTGCAATTAACCCTTAAGACACAACAACCAGGCAACCATATATGGGCTTCAGCTCTTCAGATCATCAGACATCGCTGATGGTATGCAGTGGGTTTTGAGTATATCCAGGGTAGCTGCTCTTGCAGTCTCTGTTCGAAGAACTACAATCTGCAAAAAGGGATGCAAATAAAGAGAGAACAAAACAAACAAGCGTGAGGACATGATACCAGTCATTAACCGTGCAACATGTGCACAATAATACAGACCTGCTAATGGACACTCGCACGCATGTTTAGGGAGCATAGAAATGTGCATAAGATGCGAGAGAGAGGGAGAGAGAGAGAGACCTGTTGGTATTCCAGATCAAATTTCAGAAATTCTTCCTCACAGCTCTCCACCATGCTGACTAAGCTCTTCAAGTTTTCCACAGGTTTACCATTGAAAGCAAGAACCTAAACATGCCCAATAAGATGGCTTCAAAATTTGGCATGCTTAAGCATAGTTTCCAAAGAAAAAGTGATAAAGCTGTTGCTAACCGGAGTGTTTACAATGTCTTCGTACCCAACATTGATATCACCTGCGAGCACCTACCGCGTGTTGCCAAAAGCAGACAGAAAAACGAATCAGATCCTACAGAGTATTAACCCATACATTAGTATAGGCAATGAAATTGCCATAATTCTTCGTCTTCTGTCACCTTTTTTCTATTTTTTCATCATTTTATTTACATCCGTTTTTTTCCCCTTTTTGGCTCAAGTTATGGGTTGATAGTTGAATGGAGAAAGGAGGACATGGTGGATGTTTATGGGGAGAATACCTGAGAAACCACAACAAGTTGCTCATCGGGTGATTGTGGCATTGAATGCAAGAGTTTGTCCAAAAGCTTCACAGGAGCTTCAGATTCATCCTTATACTGAAATGCAGCCAAAGCATTAGCAAAATAATGCGCATAATGATCATGGCTTGTAAAATCTACCGCTGAATCTATAAAAAAACAAGCATAGTAGGTGAAAAGATATATATGTCTGAAAATACGTGACTGGGAGTTAGAGACGTGACAAATAAACAAGAAATTCAAAATCCATGATGAAAAGGTGGTAATTTTAAAAAAGAATAAAATCAATTCCAACGAAAAACAGAGGGGTGCTCGTTACACAACAAGTAGATAATGATGATAACATCCACAAGTATAAATGTTATCATAGCTCATTACACACAGGATGAGCACCGAAATGCATATGTAGAAATAGAAGGGCTCCAAGTAAAAAACTCACCTCAGAACGAAGATATGGAACAGAGATGGTGCTAAAAACGAATCCAGCAATTATATAGTAGGAGGGCGGTCTGCCTTCACTGTGCAATGGGATGACCCTCTTGTGCGTAGCAAGTTTCACATTAAATATAAAGATTTTGGAATCACGCAGGACTTTGATCACTGAAGTATCCCCAGTGTACTTCTGTGAGACAAGGTAACTAAAGCCAATACGCTCCCCGTGCCGAGAAGGTACTAGAGAACACCCAGAACAAGTAAGTAAAGGGTCAGATCACGCATAGCGTACATGAAATCCAAGTAATCATAAAGAGGAACAAAAAAATGGATTTTGTTAGAAGTTCCCACAGGGCATTTGTTAAGCAAATATTGCGATTTCCAATACACTAATAGACCTCGTAACATGCACAATTGGTTTTTCAAAATAGTCCTACAGAAGAAGGATAAGGGATGGTGACATTCTTCTCTCTTTTTCGATATATAATCTTTATGTATATAATAAATAAATACAGACCAAAAAGGTCAAGAGCAAAGCCCCTACCAGATCTTCTTTTTCACTTCTTCCTTCTCATTTTGGATAATATGTCCTCTTGATATTGTCTTCGTCACTCTCTTCTTTTGAGTTTTTTTTTTTTTTTTGGTTGCATATTAAAGAATGAATATTGGATTTCAAAAATCCCACAAGAGCTGCTATGGTTTGACATAACAGAGCATCAATATTGCCTCGTTAAAATTGCAACACAGGAGCACTCGCTAACAAGATTCGAAAATATTTGTATGTGTGGAAACTCCTCATGATCCCCCGTTGCAAGGTTGCAAGCTGTAGCAACAAAGCCTTATATTCAAAGCTCTTTCTCCTAAAAGTAGGCAGGATTCTTCAAGTTCATAATCTCTCTCTTAAACTACTTACTTTTCAAGAAAAATCATGCATATGATCAAATAGAAGTTCAACAGGTCCTTTTAAAGAGCAAAAGACAAAATAGATGATACATAATCAACAGATGCATCAGTTGCTAATACTGCTAATTGTCAGAACTATAATCTAACAGACTAAGACCTAAAAGAACTTTTAAATATACAAGCTTCTTTAAGATGCTTAGCTCTTAGAGAATGCTCTAGGCTTACCAGTTCCATCATTGGCAATATCAACCCCATCGAAGCTGAGAATGATATCTGATGGCTTCAAGACTGCAGATTCTGGAGAGGTAGGATCAATTCTTCTAATGCGCACACCCTTTTGATCAGCGTTCATACCCATTGCCATACGTAAATCGGGATTTTCCATCTTCTGCCACTCAATCCCAAGAAGAGGAAAACCTATCATGAAAAAAAAAAAAAAATCAAGAAGACAGGAAAGCATATCAGAGAAGGCCCGTGGGGTTTTTTTAAGGGTTTGGGTTTTTTCTTTTTTCAGGTTCACATGCGTGGGAGGTTTAAAAAGTACCCATATATGCTCCATTCTTCTCATAGTCTTGAATAAAATGCATGATTACTGGTGTTGGTATGACATAACCAATGTTCTCCACATCTTCTTGTTTAAGGGACTGAAATGCAATACCCACACACTTGCCCTTATTATTAAAGGCAGGGCCACCCGAATTGCCAGAATTTATAGCTGCATCAATCTTGCACCATGACAATAGAAAGTTATCAGGCAATGTTTAATGTATCAGAAGATGTAACTATTGCCTGCCAGAAATGTTAAAAGAATCATAAGATCAGTAACATATAAAATGAAAACCTGCAGCCCGAGCAGCTCGGTGGAACCATGAACATATGACAAGATCTCAATACGTGATACCACACCACTAGTCACAGATACTGTGTCTCCGCCAATAGGATAGCCGACAACAGTCACAGCATCCTGAAGTGCAGGCAAATCCCCAAATTCCACAGATGACACTCCTTCCCAAAACTCATCATCATCAACTGTAAGCATAGCTGCATACAAAATAGCAAACATTCGACTTCAAAATGCAAGGACTATATCATACTTCAATACCCCCTGACCACAATATAACCTAATGTCCCCAAAACAGATACTTCTGCTGAAAACCAGTATCATTTTACCACGCAGCACGCATGCTTGCAAGTAGCCTAAAAACTATATTCCATGAACTTCTATAATCTCAAGGAATTTTTCAAGCAATGAGTACCCAAGAACTGTTTCTAGATGTCGAGAATGCTGGAAAGCCAGCCTAATCATAATCACCACAAAACACATCTTAACAAACAATCAAAGAGGAACGGACATGCCTACCCTAAACGGTAACTGTATCAGAGAAAAATTGAAGGAATTCAACGTATTGACAAGGAAAATGAGTAGACTAAGTTCAATGGGGACATACCAATGTCACACTCAGTCCCGATTGCCAACACCTTGGCCACGTACTTGGTATCAGACCCCCGCTTCTTCACCTTCACCTGCGTGTAATGCTCCACCGAATGCGCATTCGTCAAAACTCTCCTCCCCTTGATCACGAACCCGCTGCTGTTACTGCTGTATTGCCTCTTCATCTGCCACGGGAGCGAGAAATTCGGCTCCGTGTGCACGCAGAACACTTTCACCACCGCCTCCATCGCCGGGGCCACCCTCGCCACGGTCTCCTCCACCATCTCGGCCGTCACTGCGCTCGGCAGCAAATCGCTTATCACGCCGAAGTCGCTGCTCTCGACGCCGCCGCGGGGGACTCTCCGCGCGGGCACGATGACCGGCGAGGAGGCCTCGGCCTTCTCGGACGCCTTGCGGCGATTGCGGCGGCGGCGCCCGGCGGGGCTGCTGGCGGGCTCCATCATCTCCGCGCTCCCGGCGGAGAATTTCTCGTCGTCGGCGGCTTCGGCGGTGGTGGCGGCGGCGGCGGCGGCGGCCGTCTTGGAGGCGGATTTCGGATTCGGGCCCCTCTTGCGTTTGGTCTCGCCCATCCGTCTCTGTGCTGTAGATGCAGAACGCGGACTAGAGGGCCGTCTTCCTCCTGGTCGGGGCAGTCTCCGATTTCGAACCGCGATCGATCGTGGCGGCGGCGGCGGCGGCGGCGGCGGCGGATGCGGATTTAAAGGGCGGTGGCGGCGGAGGTGAAAATGGAGGAAATGGCGGTGAATCTCTCGTTGAATCTTCCGTGTCCCCTCGTCCACGGTAGTTGCAGAGAGACCAATTTGACTTTTTTCTTTTTTAATTTTTTTTTTTTATTTCCCGTGTTCTGATTGAAATACGAAATTGGATGCGTGGGGGACAAACAACGTCGTATCCCTGGTCGCGGCGACGACAAAGAGCCGGTTGATATTTTGTAGAACTAAGCGCTAAGCAATGTTTGTTAAATTAATATAATCAGAATTTAAATTATTAGTGGACACCAGCTTAGGTCCTTTCCAGATTCAACAGGGAAGTTTCTCATATTTTTATAAAATTTAGTGCAGTTGCAAACGATTGAGAATATAATAAATCAAGATCTGAGTCAGACCATGTTAGATGTGGACCAATGTGGTAGTGAATTTTGTCATGTGCAATTTTATTTCTGTATGGGATGATATTTGGAGTCAAAGTTGAGCTTCTAGAGTTGGACGTTGGTTCTCTCTTGTGACTTTGACCATGGCAGGTTCGCTTGGATTGTAAATATAGTATTTTTTTTTTCCTTTATTTGAAGTAGTTGTGTTTCATGGAACATTTTTTTTTTTTTTTGGGTGAATTGGTTGGAATTTATTTTTAAAATTTAACTCGTCAAACTTACTTATTTTTTGGGGGTTGAGAAGATTGGGCCTCCCTCTTTAAAATTTGGAGAGCTGGAGAGATTAATTAGACGTGGGCCAAGTTTTGTAAATGTGGATCGGAGACTCATGGAATAGAATGGGCTTGTATTTGCTGAAAATGTTGAGCCCAATTTCACACATGCACGAGCAAGAGGCAGCACATGCTATCGAGCGCAACGGTTACGGCGCATGACAATGACAGTGAAAAAACAAACCTATTAATGCATGACTTTTTTCTATTTATTAAAAAAGAGTATACAGAGGCGTCATGGTTGGCTTTGTTGCACCATGTTAGTCACCTAATCAATGCTTGATATACTTATTTATAGATCGATACATCTGGTATTTATTTCGTGATTCGATGTGTAACAATCTCATAATATGGAATTGTTAAATATATACCATAAAATGTCTTGCTAAAAGGATCTTAAGAGATATTCTTAGATCAATGTCACTTATAAGATCAACTTATTCTATTCATGGGCTCTATAGGGTATTTCGAGACCTTTAGGTAGTTAGGCCTTTTAGATTATGCCCTCGAGTCATTCGGAAAATATTAGGAGATGAATTTTATATAAATGAATTGTTGTCGATGTGCTGCTAACGACAATCCAAGCCATTGAAATCGAAAAGGCTAGTCAAGAGTAAGAGTTTGCTTAGCGCACCACAAACAGGACAAAATGGAAAAAAAAAATTGAAATCAGTAGGCCCCTGGAGGGAAGCTCGGGACAATGCTCAAGAGAAAGCTTTTGTAACCTTAGTCAAGACAAACTTGAAATGCAAGTTAACCAGATGAAAAAGTGACCTGGAATTCAATTTCACCAACACGATGGATTGTACCCCATCAAAGGTGCCATTTTTAAACAACCATCATGGTGACTAGCATTGAAAATCAAGCAATCTCGCACAGAGAAAAGGCACATTCATGATGGACCAAGAGCTCAAGACATGCTCAATAATGTACCTTTAAGCAACAATTTTATTTATTTTTAATATCTATGATGGAACTCGAAATGACTACCCCAACTGTTGGTGTAACGAGAAGAAGCTGAAAACTGCATAAAATAAATTGTTGCTTGTCTTAGTAACTCGGTAAAAAGTTATCATTCTTGTATCGAAATTACTATCAAGTAAATATAACAATGGTTCTTTTATTATGAAAATTTACTAATAAGTATTATCGATTATAGATAAATTACAGAATATAGTAATTTTCTATTCACGTAAAACTTACATTTTTAAGGTTTCGCTAAACACGTTAATCTCATTTCTTATGAATTTTCTTTTTAACATATTTGTGCATTTCTGTCATTTTTGTCATTCTTGCTTCATCTTCACTCATGTCTTCAACCAACCCTCTTAAAGAGTAAAATATAGCAGCTACACTAGCTAGCTTGAGTCCCCACTTCTTTTCCCTTTTTTTCAACAAAACCATGTGAAAAAAGAAACCAGAAACCTACCGTCTCATAAATTCAATCTTAAGAAGCTTGTCAAGCATCCTTGATACATTAGTCTTAAAATCCTCAACCTGAAAATTTATAAAAGTATTTTTTTTTCCAATTGACATTCGGAGAATTCTATACAACATATGATGTAATCACCATATTTTATAAATTCAAAGCACTCTCATTTTGATTTTCCATGATGTAATAAATCATTCCTTGATGTAAGATATATTTCAGACATGATAAAAGATAAAAACAAGTGTCCAAGAATTGCCCCACCCCAATTGTTTAATTGGTTTAGCTGCCTGAGAGCTGTGAAATTTGGTGAACCGTTGACCAGGGGCCGTCCAGGCAAAATATATGTCTCTTTTTATCTATCTGGGATTATCAGTTGATTCATAAAATTCCCAAGTTGTCTCCTTGAACCAGGCCAATAAAGTTTCCTGTTATCAATATTTATAGCTAAGCCAAGCAGATATCAACACCACAATAAAGTATACAGAACAGCTAATGAGTGAGAATCATGTGATCCACCGCAATAACAGACACACTTGCTCGAATCATAAAAAGGCATTAAACCTGTTCTGCTCCAACAGCAACCAAATATAACCCCAAAAACAAGAAAATAAAAGAAGTTCACAAGACCCAGAATTCCAGAATTTCTGCTTTTTAGATTCAAGGAAAGCTTCTTCGTTCCTTTCTTCCTGGGGGTGTTTCTTCAATGGCTGCGAGTGCGTCAAGATTCATCAAATGTGTGACAGTTGGTGATGGGGCTGTGGGCAAGACTTGCATGCTGATCTGCTACACCAGCAACAAGTTTCCAACTGTACGTTCTTCTCCTTTTTACCCAAAAGTATAACAAGAGGAAAAAAAACAGAGAGAGAGAGAGAGATGGAGTAAATGGCTAGTTGACTCATTGGGACTTCTTGGGTATCCCAGTCACTGATAAATTGTTTGCCTTTCTTGATTTTTGTACTGTTTGTGTTCTTCTGATTCTAGGTTTCGCCCCCTTTCTGTTTTTGTTGCTCTTTGGCTAGTCCTTACAAGAGAATCAATGCCATTTTTGCCTCATCAAGATTCCTATGATGAGTTTTTGCCTTATGGCCAGTATTTCATAACCACTAAAAATTGCGTTTCTTACTCCTATAAGTTATGGTTCTTTGTCTTACATGCTCATTGGAAGAGATGGATTATATATTGCATTATTCGATTTTGTCGGCTTTGTACTTTTTCTTCTAAATCCTGCTGGTTGTTTGTAATTTGATCAGGATTATATACCAACAGTATTCGATAACTTCAGTGCAAATGTAGTAGTCGAAGGTACCACTGTTAACCTGGGACTCTGGGATACTGCTGGTAAGAACTCGGTGCTCTCATTGATGTTTTGAGCTTTGAAAGGCCATTGTACTTGGATTTCATGGGCCTATTCAATTTGCTTGCCGTAATTATTTTTCTGAGTGCATTGTTTTGTTGCACTGCATATGCTTTTGGATGTCAGGGCAAGAAGATTACAATAGATTAAGACCCCTGAGCTACAGAGGAGCAGATGTCTTTGTCTTGGCTTTCTCTTTAGTTAGTCAAGCTAGTTATGAGAACATACTTAAAAAGGTTCCACTTCCAAATTGTTATTTCCATAATTTTCTGTTGTGCTACACAATGAATAAGTTTCGAGTTTCTGATGATCATCTGTTGGCCAGTGGATCCCTGAACTCCAGCATTATGCACCAGGAATCCCTCTGGTCCTTGTGGGTACCAAAGTAGGTAAGTTAAATGACTTATCTATACTGTGAAGGCTATTCTCCCAGAATCCTTGTCTTGGTTGTTGATATATTTCTGCTATTTGTGATTATCAAACATCTCGGGCAGTTGACTTGACTAAGTGGACACCTTTCAGTGTCTTGCTACTAATTGCTTGGAATAGCACTTTTATGATCTTGTCATACTTTTTTGCAAGCGCCATACAAGGAGCAACTCTTTAAGTTGGTTTTAGTGACAATTTCTTTATGAGAGCTTGAAGTGATATTGTTCACAGGTTGTATAATAACACGTCACCTAAGATTTTGAGCTTCTCGAGTCTTGTTCACTAGGTTCACAGAATGGGGTTCTGTTGCACAATTTTTTCAACTTTTTCGGCTCTTTGTAATGCAATAATGTTCAATACTCTAGAATGATCACGAGTTTGCTTCGAGAACCTAGTAGATGTGAAGGGTTTCCTTCTTCTGCCCTAGTTGTACCTTTCATTTTGGTTCAGGCAGTCTCAAATTGATTCCAGGCTTGGTGTCATTCTGATATTGCCAAAACCATCTTAGTTTGTCTCTCTGAACCTGTCCGTGCGACTCCTTTAACTCAACCTGTTCATAGATATCATGCCTTTATGCAACAGGCTTGACTTCAACAAACTTGGTATGTGAGATCACTTGCTCTAGTGTTAGGCTCTGTGAAGCATAATTGGTCTGAGAGCATTTATTGCAGTGACTGTGTTGCTCAGATATGACTAAAAGAATGCCACTAAATCAATTTTCCCAAGACTTTTTATGTTGAGGATTAACTTTGGTTGTTGCTGCTGTTTGCAGTGGCATTGATGCACATTTGTGATGTGCACTGTATACTAATTGCACCCCTGGTCTAATAAAAAATTACAATCTGATTTCTGAAGTGCTGATGTGTTGTACCTTCTATGGATAATGTTAGTAGCATCAAGGATATATACAAGTGATTAAGATGTAGAAAATCTTGAATTGGCATCACCATAGGGAACTTGTTGGAAAGTCCAACCCAAAAGCTTAAGAGTATTTAAGAATACTGCCAGATTATGAGCGGCACATGGAATTTTGACTACACACATTCTTGAAAGGAATAGCACTGCCTTTGATACCATGTTAGAAAGTCCAATGCAAAAGCTTAAGCCGATAGTTGAAGCGAGACCACGTGAATATAAAGATTAGGAGCTGTCATCAAGCGATAGGAGATAATATTTTAACAATTCTGATTGTTGGATCTAGATGATAGAAAAATCTTGTAGGAGTTGGCATCAATTGATTGAACTGACTTTACCATAAGATTCTTGAACGTTTGATTACCCATACTAGGCTAGGGTGAAAGGTTATGAAAGTAAACACAGACTTTTGAACAGATTCTCCATGAACAACTTCTGGAATAGCTCTCCTTTTCAGTGTCATGCAAAGAGGTTTATTTCCAATGATCATTGTGTAGAGAATGTTCATCCTTCCTTTCCATTTCCAACTTCCAGTTAACTGAATCGTTAGTCACCAAATGAGTCATTCACAGACAGCATGTCATAGTTATAGAGAATTTTGCATATTTCCCTTCCCACTTCCTTCGTTCATTCTTGAGTTCTTTAACCCTTTTTTCCTTTCCATTGCTTATGAAGTGATTCTAACGGGACACTCAATCCTGAAGGTTTAAACCTTCATTGCTTCTGTCAATTTCTAGGGAATCCGGAGTTTATCTCTCATGGTATTACAGTCTTACTAGGCAATGGTTATTTTCATTTTAATGAATTATTTGAAATTTGTAGATCTTCGCGAGGACAAGCACTATTTAGCTGATCATCCTGGTCTGGTGCCCGTTACCACTGCACAGGTTTGGTATCTATTCAGCACCTCATCATGCATCAACAGTGAATAAGACTTAGTCTACTAAAGTGTCGGATCTATGCTTTCAGGGTGAGGAGCTTCGCAAACAAATTGGTGCTGCATATTACATTGAGTGCAGCTCCAAAACGCAACAGGTGCTTAAAATCACTCATCGGTTTTGTCTAATTAGAATTAACAAATGTCCTCTGTAGAGCTAAACTAACATCTAATTGCCATGGTGACAAATGGAGTTTGTGGCGCTTTGAATTACAAGTATGCTTATCTGGGTAATGCTAATTTAAAGGAAAGGTGTTAACTTAGTAGCGCTTAATGCTGAATGCTGAACTTCAGTTCGTTTCATTTGTTGCATGATACTTCCAACATTTTGAATCATGCCACTATATTGTGAAAAACTTCAAATGCCACTGGGGAGGCGTAATTGGAGAGTTTACCTATATGAAACAAGGCATATCACTTAAGCTTTCTGTTGGGGATAGTAACAGAGCATGGACATGTGATTCACTGAAAGAACCAGACGTAATCAAGTTCTTTTCCCAAATGCAGCCACTGCATGGATCCTCTTACGCTGTTTTGTTTCATTTAATTTCAAGTTTTCTGTATTATTCAACTACAAAAATCTTTCTTTAAATTTTCCTTCCACTGTCTTCTTAAGCCTTCTCTTACTGAATTTCACCTGCACCCCACATCATCAAAGCTTCTAAATGCTATCCTTGCAGATGTGCAAACCATCTCCCACAGATCCTTTTCCCTTTTGCCTAGTAGATCCAAGATACTGCTACTGCTCTTTCTAATACTTCTTACTCTTGAATACTCATCCCTCTTTCTTGCGGAACTCCCTCTTTCTTGCGGAACCTTTCATTTGCTGAATTTGCACATTAAATGGTCCGTCTTTGACAGACTCTGATCTTTTCATCTTCTATTTGCTCGGATATCCTCTGCTAGTATCGTAGTGTCAACAAAAGGTATGTGCTGTGAAAAGCACACAGATAAATAGTACAAGCTGAACCTTGACATAACTTGTTGCTACAGGGGAATCGTCCATTGCTTCTCGAAAGTTTCCTTACTGAAATCACGATTCACAACTTTGCTGGCGTGCACGTATTCTATAGCTTGTCTGCAACACATCAAGAAACCCGTAAGGGACTTCTAAAAGATTGTCATCTGGTTCCCACACCCCAATGAAAATCATGTAATTCTGGCTGAAAACCAGTAAGGGACGTATTGGGGAATCATCCATTGGTTTGTTCTTCCTTATGTCGCTCGCCAACTTATGCAATAAGTTTTTCATGGCTGATTTTTCTGGCACAAAATGAAATTGGTTGTCCTAAATATGCGTTTCTTTCAATAATTTATACACTCTTGCTCTTCACTTTGTTGTCAGAATCATCAACTTAATTTTCATGCGTAATGCATCTAACTTGGTTGAGATCTCTTGTTTTCCCTCTTTCTTCCCCCTCTCTAACCAATTTATAAATATCTCTTCTTATTCTTTGGTGTCCAAACTGTCAACAAATCTGGACCTCATTGATAATAATTGAAAATTACCCTAAGGTTAAAAGATCTCTCATGTAATTCTGTGTCTGAGCAAGTTAGGCTGGTCCAACTGATATTGGACTAATGAAAGCAGCCTCCAAGCAGGACATTCCATTTCTTGGTTTCCTTTCTTGGTTTCCTTCTTCCATCAGCACATCTGTTCAAGAGATAGGAAATGGAATTTTTTACTTCCCATTGTTTGTTTTAACTTTGTCATTTAGTAGATGGTGACTTCTGATTCTGGATCATGGATCCTGGCATACTTAAGCAACTGCCTTATCTTTCTGAATGACAAGCTTCGGTCCTGAACAGATTAGGAAGTCACGAATAATGAAGTGCCGATTGAACCTTTAGCACAGTCACTGACCTATAGGTGAGTGATTATACTTCAAATGATACTAGACATACTACAAGCACTGATACGAATGTGGACATAGAATTCTACCGCAAAAATAACGAAGCTGCAAGCATTGAATTTGTGGTGGTTAATTAACATTTTTTATGTTTGCTCAGCCATCTTTTCTTGCTTTTACCCAATTCAATCAGCTTTAACTGGCTTAATCATAATTTTCCTGCAGCAAAATGTATCTGATAATTCTGCCCTTGATTGTGTGGTACCCTTATAAACAAGATGCTCCCAAGTTGACCTGATTAAGACCTATAACTGGATTCCAACACGTTAAATGAAAAAACAAGTGTTCTTTCTGCCTCACTGCTAAACATATTATTTCTGGCTTAGCAGTTACTTTTCCTGTAATTTTTTATTATTAAATCATGATTAGTTGCCGTTGTTCTATTAACTGCTTTATTGAATTGCAGAATGTAAAAGCAGTCTTTGATGCAGCAATCAAGGTAGTTATTAAACCGCCACAGAAACAAAAGGAGAAGAAAAAGCCCCGTCGAGGATGCATCCAGTCAGTACCTTCATTTCTAATAAATCTTCTCTATTTCTTTGAAAAGTGCATGCAGTTATTTTTGCTCATCCAGTTGGGTGATCATATTAGCTGAGGCACTGAGTGATTGCCAAATGATTTTTGGTTATGTTCATTTCAAATAGCATCTATTTAACTAAAAGCAGTTATGAACGTAATGATGACTGTTTTAAGAGACAAACTGGATAATTGTGAGGGTGATAACACAAGAGGTGAAGCTAGATGCTTCTGTTCATTCATATAAGAGGTGCCGTATGTGCTCTCGTTGTGGTCTGGTAAGCAATGCGTCATGAAGTCTCATTGTCAAAATGGCCAAAGTCTTAACCCATATGATAAGACGTTGATTTCATGGTAAAATAGATGAAAATGTATCAAACCCTGCCAGTTTTAATGTTTTTGATTCATTCGGATTCTTGTTTCTCTAGTTCATGTCGTTTCATGTGCTGTGTAAATGTCCATAATGCCTAGCAGTAGATCACTGTCTGCAATAATCATGCTTCTGCTCATTCTTCATTTAGAGAAAGTAGGCCTTTGATCTTGTCCCTCATTATAAAATCCTTAGCTGAACTTTCTGTTCTGTGAGCTATATTACTCTTTACCAGTACCATTTAAATCTGCTTGGATTTAAAACATAACACTTCGGTACATTTGTCCTTGATAGGATTGTCAATCTGTTCTTAGCTCGCAGACATGGCAACGTTAGATCTACGTTCTCCATACCCCTTTATCGTACTGTTCCTGATCATCAACCCCTACTCATAAGAGTACAGATATTTCAGTATGAAATCACATACGCCATTGCTCATCATCAAGACCAGAGATTTTTGGTGCATAATCTGTTTGTGTGCGTTGCAGAAACATCTTTTCTGGGAGGAGCCTTGTGTGTCTCATGTGAACTATGACAGCGTGGGTTCTGCGGTTCAACTCTCGTAGGCATGCCAGATCCTCACTCTCCCATATGGACAGATCAATCTGATGGACAGGACATCAATGGTTTTCAAACTTCCGCCTAGGATTCTCTGTATAGCGAGCAGCCTCGGTTCTACCTGACAATAATTTTCATCTGTTTCGTCTCAGTTCTCTTCAGTGTTAGTATGTCCCTGGAAGGAAAAGTGCTTAGTATGATGCCTCACCTCTCTTTTTGTTCATTGTCTCTCTTCCCCATGAGACATTGATTAAAGTTGTTTTTCAGTGTATTTAGTTTAAAGTGAGTAAGCTCACCACCGTTCTCAGATAAAAAATGGTGCCTCGTCTTTTCCACTTATGGGCGTTAACCTGGCATGACCAAATTCAAGATGGTCATGGTGAGAACCTGCTCGGTTAAGTCTGACCGGGCTGTTCACCTTAGGATTGTAAGAATCATATGACCATTCAACAGGCGTTTCTACAAATTCCTCAAGATCCAGCCTCGGATATCGATGATAATTTAATCACAAAAGAATAAATCCGATATCACGGTTTCAGAAACCACAAAGATCATTCCTTCAAAAGACAATAGAAAACCCCTTTCCTATAGCATTGAGAATATGTGGCATTGAGAATATGTGTAGTTTCCAATCCCCCTTGAGAAAACATCTAAAAAACTCTAGGACGCGCAAAAGAGACTCGTACAGAACTAAGTAGCGAAACGAACAGCCTCATAATGATATACAAATACAGCATTGGTTTGGGGAATGGGAATCATACATAAAGCTCTCTCTCCCTCCCCTTTTAGACTTTCCTAAAAGCAGACATCGGAAGTGAAGAGAGCTCCTTCCGCGGCCACTGGATAACCGCAATCTCTGGAACGGAAAGCAAAGAGAGATCAGAATATAGAGGATGCAATAGAATTGGCAGGACCGAAGTAACGACCTTTTATCAAAGCCTCAACTAAAGAGAGATGCTATAAGAGCTACAGTAACTAAGCCACATCAGATTAAGGCAAGCTCACAATACCCCAATAAGGTGAAATTTTGATCATATATGCGACTGAAGAGAGTTTAAAAAGGATAAATTAAACCACAATACAAAAGCTTCTGTATAAAGCAACTCAAAACCAATTTTGCCATTATCAGAAGCCGGATAAGCATGGATGATCTTTGGGGTCCATATTTTTTTCTCGCAGAAGTTGATTCAACCAACACCAGTACTGGACCAATTCTCTTAAGTTTTTCGATGACACAAATGACATGCTTTCCGTCAGTCAAAATATCTACATCGGGGGAATGTATCCGCAGCCACCCAGAGAGCATATTCAGCATGGTCTTCAAATCTCGGACACAGCTCTTCCCTGTAGAGTGGATACAGCAAAGAAGCGGGGGTTGGAGACCATGAACAACGTAAATTACTCAGCACCGCCCATCAATGAGGATCCCAGGTTAGATGACGACCTCCGGAAGGTGGCCATTGCCCACCTTCAAAAAACTGCACATGAAAGAAACATGTAAATAATCTAGACATCAAATTAAGATGTTTGCTAATGAGAATAGCAACACCAAAGAGCAAAGGCAAAGCGAGCGAGAGAGAGAGAGAGAGAGACGCACAGCATAATAGCCACCAAAACTCCAGCCCCATAGTAAAGTACACCAGGAAATCATATTGATTTTAAAGAGGTGAACAAGATGATGTATTGAGATGCTTACATCAACCAGCGAACACGCAACATAATCCACTGTCAATGATTTTAATGCCAACACATCCACCTTCGACGTACAAGTGAATTTCTAGAAAAGCAAAGCCAAAAGATCTTAGTAACACCTTGCCCTCCGCTAAAGTTTCTTCATTTCCTTACCTCGATTATCAAAACCAACATCATCAAGAAATGACCTCAAAATGTTCCTTCTGAAAGCCCTTCCCTACTATCAGTATCATCAAAAGGGAGGAATGACAAACAGTAATGCAGAGGCATATCATAACATAGGCTTCCTTTCATGCGCCATCATTTTGCAAACCTGCAGTTCTACTTCATTGATTTGACACATATCACATACGCATGTCCTGCACCGTACTTGGCATCATTATCCTTATCTACCTTTGGGGCAAAACATGGATACACATACTTTTGATCACCCATCAACTCTCTCTTAAATATTCCTACATCATTCTTTCAGATATCTTTCTTACGATTGACTCTGCGGTAAATTTACACACATAAAAATGACAAAAGCAAATGCCCAGAATGCATGCTCCTCAAATATACAGTAGCAATTCCATTGAAACCAAAGACTTATAGCCTCGATAATGCATCATGAAAACTTACAAGCATCTACAGGTCACCAAACTGTACTATTGTGCATTCCTACTGCCAAGAGGACTGCTTGTAATTGTCCCACCCTCCGTCAGGCTCTTTTCTTTTCAGAACGCCGCTTGAAACTTGGAACATCCTTGCTTGCTCCTCTGCTATTGCTTGTGGACTCATGACGGAGAGTTGTCTAGGTGCAAGCGACGATGTCTCGTCTCTACCTTCCAAATCAGACCCTCCAGGCCCAGAATTAAGGTCCAACGCTTGCCTGGTCCATTTTTTATTGTTCTCATAACTACTACCACCATCTTGAAGGCTAACGATATAAGGTCTCGGGTAATGTGTGGATACAGGACCAGGTGGACCAAGTAGTTGCGAATGGGCAGGTGGGAAGCAAAGCCTGCCACCTGATGATGGATCAACATACGTCGTCGAACTACCTGAAAAAGTTGCTGACTGCAAAGGAAAGCTTGCAGGATAAGAAGGATGGAAGACAGGATACTGAAATTGACTGGATGGGAAGGCCACGGCAGGAGAAGATGACAACACTGGCGAACGGTACATTTCAGTATTCAATGGGATTCCACCAGCAGAAGGCCCCAGCATCCTAGGTTGTCCTCCAGTTGCAACAACAGGTAGGGATTGCTCCCCTCTACTTGACAACATTGATGGAATAGTGACAGCTGAGTACGTGCTCCCAGGAGACAACCAACTGAAAGTATTTACCTCCAAATTATTCATCTTGAGGCCCGAAACAGGTTGCTGAGATGGCACACTGCTTCTTGTATGCTGATTAGGTATCGATGGTTCAGCACTCAAGTCATCAACGGCAGGCCCATCATTCAAATCGAAGTCTCTGCGGGCACCTGTGTCTGTTCCATTGGGAAGATTACCAGCTGATGATTTGGCCAATGAAAAGTTGACATCTAGTCTGCGATTACTGCTTGTCGAGAAGCTCCCTAAGTCAGTAGCTTCATCAGTCTGATTTAAATCAAGATCAAGACCTCCAGAGCCACGGGTTGGGGCAGAAGTACTCATCTCATCACGTCCTATCTCGCGATTACTTTTAAAACTTGGAAGAGAAGTACTCTCCATAATGGAATTTCTAGAAACTGCATCTTCGACAGTCCCTTCATCAGGGACATTCAAGTCAATATCCAGTGGAGGGCGACTGGGTTTCGCAAAAGCAGTATCAGGATTAGGAGGGGGATTTGTAGCAAGCAGGGGCATCTCCAGAAGTTTCCTGGGTTCAGCCGGCCTGAACGCACTCGTGGCTGCAGATCCCTTCCATCCAAGTTCCACTTTAGTCCTCAGCAGATCATCAGGAGGAACAAAGGGGCCCTTTGCAGCAGCAGCGACTGTAATTGGTGCACTAAGACTGGTCGACACGGAAGAGGTAGGAAAAGGTAACCGATTAACTAAAGGAACAACAGCTGCGCTTGCTTGTGCCGCCAAGTTTGCTGGCTCACCATATTTCACATCATCCGTATTGAGTCCTTCATTCAAGTCAAACCCGACTTTTGCATCCTTATCAGCACCCTCGACGACAGGCACAGAAGAAACATCCGAAGAAGCAAATTCCTTAATGTCATCTGATCCACTACCTGTCAACTTGCACAGTCTAGACTTCGCACTCATGTCTTTTGCTTGCCCAGGAAGGTCAGACAGCCCTCCGGATGGAGACAAGTTCTGCTCACAATCTGTTCTACTTTCCTTATTCTCCTCCATGCCCCCCCCACCCTTGTGATTAGCAAAGCCTGCACCAAAAGTGGCTACCGAAACCTCCTGACTAACGGATCGCAGCTCCATGTGGGCATCTCGATTTCCAACGTCTGACCCATCGGTCCTTTCAGCCTTCACATCATCAACATTTTTTGTTAACAGTTCTTTTGGCTTCATATCTTCAGAGACCACTGTGTCAGTAGGCCTCTCATCCACCAGAATGCCATCTTTTGAATCTTCATTTGTTTGACTTCCATCCTTTTGGCTGGAGATAGATCCCAGCTCAGCAGCTACTGATGCTACTTCAACGCCAGAAACAGCATCAGATACTTTGTTCCCAGATGACAAAGAGACAATGGCCTTTGTCTTAGAATCAGGAACAGCATCCTGATTTACCCTGTCAATTGCTGTTTTTTCATTAGACTCGTCATCATTTCCGCCGTCAGCAGTCTTATAAAGTTTAGCTGCAGGGAATCTAGCAGCTGAAGAGACCAATGGTAACTCGTTTACGTTTTTGTCACTTTCCGGACATGGTTCGGCAGCCTGTAGCATTTCAGTAGAGGATGAATTTGGGTTTCTCTTCTGCTCTTCCGAGAGTACATCTTCAGATGGCAATGGAGAGGCCTTACTGTCTGCTTTCCTGGTCAGTAGTGCGTCATCATTAACCTTATCCTTCTGCACACAATCATTGGCAGAATCACTGGATTGACAATGGTTCCGAGGTGATGAGTTCATTTTGGAATCATTGCCCGTGCATGACTGCGCGACTGCAGAGGGATTTCGTTGAGGAGAGTCAACAGGAGATACCATTTCAGACATTAACATCTCTCCAGCTGCCACACTAGCAAGCAAATTCATTCCAACATCATCTTCAACAGAATCAGAAGCACTAGGTTCAAAGACTTTGACACAACTTTCCACCAAAGCATTCATGGAGCTAGGAGATGCCTCAGGCAATCTCCCCAATTTGGATTCACTCCCTGATGATGATACAGCAGTTTTTGATGTTTCCAATGCCTTCTTAGCGTTTTCACCAGTCTTGAGACAGTCATCATGAGGAGCAGTTCCTGGGGACCCATCACCCTCGTCAGAAGCAGTCACCATATCTTTCAAATCATTATTCTGCCATAATTCAGCATTCACATCAGACGAAATATTAGCTTGGCATGCATCAGTCTTCTCCTTCAGACCAGGATCAAGTTGATCAGGCCTTTCCGGGCACATTGGAGAGGATGCTCTGCTGATCATGACAGATGGGTCATCAAAGGATCCTCCACTGGCATTTTGAGCAGGACTGCGGCCTCTGTTGGGAATCTTAACAATCAATTTGTGACTATTCACCTCAAAAGGCGCATCAACTGCCCTTTCACTAGTCAACCCAGACTGAGACACTTTTTCTGGAGCCACATTTCTATGCAAGGAAGTTCTGGTAGACCCCATTTCCCTTCCAGATGCACTCGATCCAGGGAGGCAATTAACTAACTTCTTATGGCGTGAAGGACCACTAGAGATCCTGCCGGAACCAGCTGTGGAGCTCCTAGCGTCTTCCTTTCCTGGAGGGCCCCCAGTCTTTGCATGGTCACTTGAGCAAGACTGGCTATTGTTGTGAGACTGACTAGAACTGCTGCTCTTCTCATCTCTTGATATTGTCGTAGGAAGATCGGAAACACTGCTAGCCACAGCACCACGGGCTTGTCCATCTTTCAAATTGCCACCAACTGATGTATGAGACGGAGCTGATTTTAATGACCCAGGAGACACAGCAGATTTAGAGGCAGTCTCCCCCTGAATAAGCTTTACCGAAGGACTTTTAGCTGCAGAAAGACTAGCAGAGCTCTTTGTAGCAGCCTCAGACGAGCCACCTACGTTTCTGTTCCCACCATGACCAACCTCAGGAATCCTAGACCTCGCAGACCATGAAACAGCCTGGTTCGACCCAGATCTTGAATCAACGATGTTCATTTCAACCTCGACACGTTTCTTCCACGTGTCAACCAGACTTCTTGCCTTCTTTTGAATTTCTGAGTTCTTGTGAGAACGCAAATTGTTCACCGACTTGCCGATATTACACATCTGTAAGGCATTTAGGTTAACAGGTAATTTATCCAGTGCTCGAAGTAATACCAAGATAAATTCATCCACTGACTTATCATTATCCTTAGGGCTAGTACCATCACCAACTTTCCCCTTATGAACCTCCTGCAGCCACTCATCCAACACAGACAGACCCTTCAGTTGAACAAACTGGCTGAGGCAGTCTACTTTATCAGTGCCTGCAATGACACCTGTCAGCATCGAGCGGCCAACTAAATCCACTTTCTTCTCACTCCTGTCCGGCAGCATGAGTTGCACCAATTTCCCAACCCCTTCCAAATCCACGAGGCCTCCTTTTTCTGTTATTTTGCCAATTTCAAATCTCAAAAAGCTTTCTGATTTAGAGTGACCACAATCCCCGTCCTCCATCTTGATAGATCGTTCACGTTTAATGGGCTCCGAGCCCTGATCTCCACGCTCCCTTTTCTTTCCCTTACTTTGAGAAGCAAAGGATGAAGCACTATTCTGTACACAATCTGAACCAGATTTTAGTTGTGAAGCTGATGTTGGACCATTCATTCGTTTTGGGGAACGACCATTTGGTTGCACTGTGGCATGCATTTCTATTCGAGTCTTATCTAATAGCTGATCTACTTCTTCTTGACGTTCCTGCAAAAAATTGTCAAATTTAGTCAGATAAACAAACACTTAGGGGCACCGAAATAAAGTCGTACAGAAAGAAAGCTCACATTAATATAGTCTTGGTCAGTTAGCCACCAAAGACAACTGTTCGAAATGTCATAAACTCGTCGACAAACAAAAGAACAGATCCCTGATGGAAGTTCAACACCTTTTGGAAGAAATGCAACTTTACATGGATGGAGTAAAGATACCGCAAGAGTCTCATCCCTATGAAAGGAATAAAAGACTTCGTTTGGGGCAGCTTCTAGTCCGATCCCTTTGCTAAGCTTAACTTCAGCAGGCCGATAGAGCCAATTTACACCCAACCTCAAGTCGTTCTCTTTAATTAACGTTAATGACCGAATTATACCGATAAAAGGTGGAGAATCCTGGGGTGGTTTAAACAGGGCACAATCACCAACACTGATCTTGCGTCCGTCCTACAAAAGAGGAAAGCTCAAAGCTTCATTCATACATATCAA
Organism: Eucalyptus guilfoylei; assembly: GCA_016097605.1. Classification (NCBI taxonomy): domain Eukaryota; kingdom Viridiplantae; phylum Streptophyta; class Magnoliopsida; order Myrtales; family Myrtaceae; genus Eucalyptus; species Eucalyptus guilfoylei. The sequence goes on from CM027861.1 coordinate 40,941,027, forward strand.
CAACTAAATATTGCAAAAGTGGAGATGCAGAAGAGCAGAACTGAGCGTTTCACATGACCATTCTACAGAAGCATTAGCAGTTCTTCAAGGAGAGGAAATTAGAAACTTGCAATCCTACGAAAACAAAATCTGCTTTTTCTTGATCTCTTGAAAGGAAAAGAAGAGAAAAACATTGAGCATCCAATGAAAGCAAACTACAACGGAAAGGGGAAATTATAAATGCATAAAAAGATAAAAAGACCAATCCAACAAAAGTTACAAAAAACTGTTAATCAGAGCCTCATCTAGTAAACATTTCTCTCGAATGTCAATTACTTTATGAATTGACCTGGCATGAGCATGTAATAAGACACCAATTTGGGAAGCTACAAAGTTATTCAATTGCATCTTTTCCACTGTACAGCTAATCCCGAAGACAATTCCCTCAGCTCGCTGGACTTTAAATCCTTGACATTGAATATTCAACTAACACTATGTTAGCTAGAACAATCTTAGCAGCAAGACCGAAAGATGCATTCAGCACTGGCAAACAGAAGCTTGAAATCTAATCCAGAACTCACTGTTTCCAGCAACTCAAAATCTGATCCACATTGATTAACATTGGCATCATGATACAATCAGAGTTTTGACAACAAACTGACAAAAATTGCTCAACTACAACAGTGAAATTGTAAACGAACTGTTTTTTCTGTTCAATTGGTGAGCAGCCATATGGCAATACGACACTGATGTCCACCATAACAACATCTACAGAGCATTTACCATCAAAACCCAAAAAATTGGCAAAAGGCTGACGGTGAAAAAAAAGGGTTTGTTGCCATCAAGAATATTGTCATCCAGATGGTCCCCCAAGGAAAAGAAAAAGGAACAACGGTGGAGAGGGGAAGACAGGGAGAAGGGGGGGGGGGGGGAGGATCATGAATATACAGAAAATTTCTGTACATTTTCAATTACATATGCATTTCATAATTAAAAAGACAGATGACAAAACCAACCATCACAGACACCTCTCCAGCAAAGTTCTGGGCACCCAAGAGCCACTGACCAGTATGATGGCCAACAACCACTTATAATTGATAAGAAATAATAACGGAAAGACAAATCATGAAGTCAATTCAAGCCACCACATCGAAATTCAAGATCGTTTAGATCAAAAACTTTACAATCCCACCATCTCCTTAATGATTCAATAGAAATGACAGCAAAATCGTGCAGGCCCACGGTTTTTGCTCAGAAAAACTGGTATGGACATCGAAACGTCCTTTTAACCCACAATTTTCTCAAAAAAACGAAAGTCACCTAAACATAAAACAAACCTCCAATCGTCTGCTCAATTAGATTAATAAACAGCTAGATATAGCTAAACCAATCTTCCAGACAACTGAAAGCCAACGAGAACTAAAATCATTGCAAAGCCGGGCCAAAAAATTCACTGTATATTCACCAATCCTTAAAACCAGCTTCCCATCGTCATCCAAATTAGCCATCAATCAACAAACAGCAATAGCCAAACCAATCTACCCTACCAGGCGAACTCAACCGGAACTAATCGGCCACGATTGCGAACACCGAGACAGGAACCATCAAACGCACAAAAATCCAATCCAATCCGAAACGGAATCGAGACCCGGAGGGGGGGGACGCCACGATACCTTGAGAAAGAAATTAGGCGACGAAGAGGCAGAAGAAGAAGAGGAACCATCAGCATCCGGTGCAACAGCGACGCCTACACGCGTGGGGACTGTCCGCATGTGCCAATTGCAACTCCGTCCTCCCCTCCTCTCCTCACCTTCTCTCCCATGCATAGCCTTGCATTTTCCCCTCTTCCGGCCCCCTCGATAGTAGTAATAATCCCTATTTCACTTCCAGCGACTACCATCAATAATCCCCTCCGGCGACAGAAATCCCCTCTCCTTCCCGAAGCCGCGCCCGCCCCCGCGGCGAAAAACCCTAATCCGCGGAGATCCCCCGCCGCCGCTGCGTCCCCTCAATTCCGGCAATCGCGACTAGCCCTAAATCCACCATCCGCCAAAAAAAACCCTAGCCCACCACCACCACCACCGCGACCAAGAACAACATCCGAAACCCTACTCCTCCTCGAAGCGATCCCAATTAGCGATTCCGCAGAGGGTCCTCGGGCGACCGATCAATTCGCCATCCGATCCGCCGAATCTGAAGCGATTTGAAACGGCTTTCGATCTAGAGATAGAGAGAGAAAGCGGGAGGGGTAGAGAGAGAGAGAGAAACGTGAGAATTTGGTGTGAGGGAAAAAAAAATTTAGATAGAGAAAGAGAGACGGGAAGAGGAAAAGGCGTACTTGGTACTTAGCGAAGGGGCAGGGGGCAGGCTGTGGGACGGGGGCACGGGCGGATCGGGCAGCCCGGGCAGGGGCTACGATAACGTGACGGGGCGGTGACTTCGGGCGCGATGACGTGTCCGTAATTATGGACCGCGACCGCACTGGATTGGTGTGATCCAGCGTTGACTGATCCCTCCCCATTTGACTTTGCTTATTTTAATGACGAAACTCCCTCTCTCTTTTTCTTTTTTTCTTTTTTTCTGAAGGAAAATTTTAAAAAAATAAAAATATGCAACTCCGTTGTCTGTCCAAGACTGCAAGCAAGTCGCCGTGGGGCCCGAGGCAAAATGCAGCGTATCCCTCAGAGACTGTTTTTTCTGTGTTTTTTCTTTTCTTTTCTTTTTTACATTTTTTTTTTTGTATGACGATGATGATTATGCAGTGGACTCTCCCACATTATCATTGTTGATGTGCCAAATGTCTCGTGAGAGTAAGAATTTATTTGAGAGTGTTTGCTCCCGTGCCCTCTATGCGAGTCCTCTGTGTGTGTACCATGCATCCAAGGATGAGGAGATCGTGTTCGATAAATGCGTACACCTTTTTTATCGACTGATATGATGGATAACCACCTCTTTGAAGTTATCATTTGAATGATTCCAATCAATACTAAATATTTCTAAAGATGAGCATATGAAGATTAACCTATCAAAATGGGTCATATACTCTTTTCTTAACCTATATTTGATGAGTTAGGTTGTTATATGGTAATTATATTCTATGAATAGGTTTAGATCAAACTCTATGGGTATTAAATAAGTTTAATATGGGTGTCGAATGAGTTTAGACCTAACTCACTTCTCTACTCCTTTCTTCACTCTCTTGATCTCATGCTCCCTCAATCTGTGCTATCACCTTAGTTTGGATATGTTTTTTTTAGATTTAATTAAATATATGAGTGTTCGAGCAATATGAGTTGGGTTGAATACATGTTAGGTATGTGTTGGGTCAGATATGATTCATCATATTTGTATTGTATGAAAATTGGTCAAAACATGTTAAATGAATCAATTTGAAGTGGAGCATTTTCGACCCGATATACCCATTGAACATGCTACTTATAGGGTAAAATTGTATTCGATGCCCGCCCGTCTCATCTACTTATTATGTGATGTATAGCACCTATGTGGCTACACATAGACGACATCAATTTCAAACAATTTACAGCCACATGATTCCAATTTTTCAATACATATAAAATGATATTTTAACTTAGCTTGTTTGCAACAGGATAAGTTAATCTTTTTCGGATCTAATCAGAGGCCGCTCCTTCAAACATCCTCGCTCCTTGAGGACAACCAACTTTAATTTAGTCGGTGTTAATGTGTGTTAGTGGTGGTGGCGGCATAACGATTCACAAGCATCGATTAAGCTATAGCGGAGGGGTGGGTTGGATGGATGGAGGAGCAGTAGTTGGGGCCGAGGGGACGAAGGTCAAAGGGTGTGAGGTACAGCAATTTGAAAAAACAAAAAGTAACCGAGGGGAACAGTTAAGATTGTCCCTACTTGTCCCGACACGCATCGGCCAAACTAAGACAACTGCGGTGGTTCTCTAACATAAATGCGCTCTGTTTTATAGCAGAGAGAGAGAGAGAGAGAGAGAGAGGAACGAGAACAAAAAAAGATAAATGGAAATTGATTTCAGGGAGAGGTCATGCTTGAGTAAGCATCCTCAGAAGCGGCCTTGGGTTTCAGTGAAGAAAGATTCCAGGTGTACTTTTCAAGAACAAGGGAAAAAGCTTTTCTTTTTCCCGTATAATTAAAAGTTATGATGCCTCCCTCTGGCAAAACGACCAACGCAACTGACGATGTTGCTCTTTGAGGGGATGTCAAATTCGCTCACGCTGGATATGACCCTTTTGTCCTAAAGTTGAGCCAGCCAATGGAGATTTCCAATGTTTGTAGTGTCTGCAAAACTGTGTAGGGGGGAGAGAGAGAGAGAGAGAGAGAGAGAGATGGGATGGGGGTTAAATCACGCACGTTAACATCACCACTTCCTGTGTGAGTGATTTGCTGCGATGGGAATTATCGAGACATCGACACATCGGGTGTTTTTAACGTGAGTGTCTCCATCTCTACCTATCATTCTTCTTTTACCCCAAAACGGAACTAAAAAACATTTCTTCCACCTACACTTCCGGTTAGAATGACTTGCAAGGTTGAGCTCCACTTGATGAAGAATCTCCTTTCTTGCGCTGCACGAGTCCAGAGTTGAAAGACAGACTTCTAATTCGATAACGACATGATGAGATTTGAGTATATGCGTGGTGAACCAACTGAAAGGCAAGGCGGGTCACTTTCAGTCCTCCAACATCATCCCCTACCCAGAACCCAATTTCAACCAAAACTCCTGCAGATAGCAAGCAGACAGAGCATCATAAAGACAATATAATCTTGCATTCACTAGCCCTCAAGGCAAAAGAAGAGAACCCGTAACCAGAATAACCAGACGAATAAATATATAAAACAGAAAAAATCAAAGCAACTGCTTTGAGGTCGTGGAATAAAACAGTACGGGTGAGCGTGCTGTGCTGTGCGCATCTATGGACTTCTGGTATGGAAATCTGCTTCTGTACGGATAATTCTACCAGAAGATGATCTCAATATGACCTCTTAAAGGGCATAAGCTGTTAGCTGTTCACCAGTAACCGGCTCCATCCTACTTCAACTTCCATTCATCACCTTGATTTATGCAGAGCAATTTTCCATTTTCACCCATCGCCCATTGTGACAATGATCAAAAATTGAACTATGAATCGAGTATAAGTAATCCCAAAGAAGTCATTGGGTTTGTAGTTGCTCTTCAAAAGGGAATGTTCTGGTGTGCCGTATCTACATCTTCGGTTGAGTTCTGAAAATTGGTTCAGCAACTCAAAGGTGAGGAAAAACTATTCGCTAGGCAATGATTTGAGTCAAGACATTGGGAAAAGAAGAAGAAGAAGAAGAAGAAGAAGAAGAAGAAGAAGAAGCTGCCATAGAACATATCAGTGAATTTTGAGTCATAAACTAGACAAACGGGAGCCCAACAAGGCAGAACGAAATGATGCAGTTTGGTTCTTTTCATTGTTTCCAAAGCCAGTTCAATTGGATAAGCACCTCAAAGAATGGAACTCTTGAATCAACTAGTTGATTTGATGCGCTGCCTCCCAATAGCACTTCTGGAGCTGGAAAATTTATCGGTTACCCGATTGTATAGGAAACTGCACATTAGATGAAAAGATTGATCAGCGGTCACTTATTTAAAGTTCAACCAGAAATAAGCTGACGTTGCTGGTCTTTAGAGTGATTATCTCCTCGAGAAGAACATGGCACTCAAACATGAAGATTGCCCCCATGACTCAGGTTCAGTGAGCCTGCTTTCCCACCTCCTCCGGAGGTCCACATCCAGCAAAAGAAGCGGTTTTCAGTTTCATTGGTAAGAGCAGATTCTCTGTATTAAGTCATAAGAATCTTTCATGAGTCAATTCCAGATAAAGCAGGGCATCTTTTTAACATGTTGAAATACAAAAAATTTCTCCAATACATGGGAAATCACAAGGCTCGCGCTAAAGACGCTAGACCCAAAAGAAAAAAACTTAACGCTTAAACGGTCCCAGTGGCCATGACACGATCAAACTAGAACACATCCTACCCAATAGGGCTTGATCTACAGTGAAAATGAGATTCATAGGTACTCACTTCTGTTTAACTAGCATCTCCGATCAGAGCCCCCGACAGAACAAACCACTCATCTTCTGCAACCTTGCAGAAGAAGCTCAAACTAAAAGCACACGTCACAGAACTTTTATTCTTTGAAGAGAAGAGAAGTCCCTCCATCTCAAACCTGTCATAGTCCTGCCGGCTTTCCCGAAACTCCCGTGATAACACCGACAGACAAGTTTGCTACACGGGGTGGCCCTTCCTACCATTTTCTCAGCCATAAAAAAGCGACTGGCATCTTGCACAACCACGAGTCAAAGTCCAGACCAGAGAGCCCTCACAATCTTTCATTCTACAGCCGCGGATAACTCCCGTATTGGTTGAAAGGACTGCTCGCAAAGCTGCAACGCAAACTCCTAAGTAACAGTTGGGAATCATGTATCTACACGCATCGATTTCCTCAGCTAAATGCACCTTTTCGACATTGATCGAAACCTAGCTACACAAGGAAACGCGGCGACGGACAGAGAGAGATGATCCCGGATTTCTCGGATACAAGCAGCAACAGACATCACCGAGCAAGGTAGAAGAGAGGAGTCGCAACGTACAGCACCGGAATCGCCGCCATGGACTGCGCCCGAAGCCCGCGATCGGTTCGAGGATGATCGGATCGAAGTGGTTTCCCTTCCCGCGTCGAGCGCGGTGCGCGAGCAATTCGCGCTTCGCTTTGCGGATTTTCCGCCATCGATCGGGGATCAACAGAACGAGAGGGAAGGATCCGATCGATCCGAAGTCGCGGAGCGAACGACGAAGAAAACGAATGGAAGAAGGAAATCGCCCCAGGGCTTTTTCGGTATTTTCCTACTTCTTCTTCTTTTTCTTCTTTTTTTCCCTCTTTTGCGGCAACCGGAAAAGTAGGTCTATATTCTATAGAAGACAAAATGCTGACGTATAGGACGGCAACACGTGTCTAGGTCGTGTCCGTGTCGTTCCGTGTCGTGTCAATTTAAAAATATATGAATAAATAGGTCAATTCGAACGCGATTCCCGTCTATCAATTATATCGGAAAAATTCAACGCATCTTGCGCTACTCGAATTTGCTCACGGTATCAGAGCACCCGGCGACGAACTGAATAACTTCGTTAAGTAATAGTTATGAATCCCGTGATGAGTAGTAATAAGTGAATTTAATTTTTAAGGCAATGTTTCGAAATTTTTTTAAATTTTATTTAAATATTATAGGGGAGCACTTTACCTTTTTTTAATCATAAACACGCAAATCGTTCGACATTAAACAATTGCTTAAGCATAGATTTACATGCATATTTTCCATAATACTTCAGAAATCTGGATAATATTTTAAAATTTAATAAGAATGGAAAAAAATTAACTTAGAATATATCCTAAGCAAATAAGCAAATCTTTTTTGTGAAATTGATGTGTTTGATAGAATATAATTATTCAACGGAATCGAATTATACAGAAAAAGGATCATTTGTATCGTCAACGTCTTCTTCTTTTGCTTATATATGGAAAAAAATTATAATTTAATTTTGTCCAACTACTACAATGATTAATGTCGATTTCTCTTATATCATAAACATTAAAAGTAAAGAAAATAGAAAAATAAAGCTAATTCAAATATAAAAGGTCAATATATATTTGGCCACTTATAAAGTTGACATGAACCGTTTACTCAAATGGGTCGAATTTGGGTTAAATGGGACCTGAGCGAGCTGATGAGATTATGACACAAGTATGACTAATGTAAATTCAAATCCATTAATTTTATGTTGTGTTTGAATCGTGTTATCATGTCATGTTCAATATCCAAAAATTGTTCACACCTCCATCGAAGGGCGGATTTAAGGGACTGGCACTAGTCATTGTCTTTCCCAATCGTTATTATATTTGATGTGATACTTACAGTATTCTATTTTTGCACGTAATACTGATATATCTTGTCTCTAATTGACATTTTGCTCAAGTTCATACCTCATGATATTCAAATTAAAGCCGCGTCCATCAATGTGTCCATTCACTAGTGTTTTGATGAAGACCTTGTTGAATTTCCATAAAAATAATAATTTGGTGATTGAAATTCATATTTGATGACCTAATTACAAGATTTAGTGATCACATTTCACAAGTAAAACTTCGAGCTCCATTTATTTTACGGAAAATGAATGATTTAGAAATAAATTCCATAAAAATGGTTGTTTGTATCACTTAAAATATTTTTCAAATCATTCATTTACCGCAAAGTTGACAGAGCCTTTGCCAAGTGTACAAACCTAATGGGAAAAATACTCTAGCAGATAAGGGAAGGGAAATGGAGGGAAGGGAAATGGGGGATGATGTACTATCTGGGCTTTAAATGGGGCTTTAAATGGGCCTGCTGACTGAGCTTGCTACTTAAAGCCCACGCGAATATTAACAAGGGTCCATCCATTTGTTTCAAATTGGGAAAATGTCACAAATAGTCCCTATACTATTACTTAATGTGCAATTTGGTCCCTGAACTTTCGATCGGCTCAATTTGGTCCCTGAACTATTGATAAATGTCCGATTTATTCATTCGTTACTGTTTTTTTTTTTTTTTGCTTCTTCTTCTCTCTTCCCTCTGCGGCTCCGACGGAGGGAAGCCGGTGTCCGGCAAGGCGAGCCGGCGGAGGGAAGAGAGAAGAAGCAAAAAAAAGAAAAAGAAAAACAGTAACGAAAGACTAAATCGGATATTTATCAATAGTTCAAGGATCAAATTGAGCCGATCAAAGTTCGTGGACTAAATCGGACATTTATCAATAGTTCGGGGACCAAATTGAGCCGATCGAAAGTTCGGGGACCAAATAGGACATTTATCAATAGTTCGGGGATCAAATTGAGCCGATCGAAAGTTCGGGGACCAAATTGTACATTAAGTAATAGTATAGGGATCATCTATGACATTTTCCCTTTCAAATTCTATAAAAATAAAAATTAACTTTTAATATTTCCGTTAAAGTACGACAATGTTATCTTAATTTTATTAGAGATTTTAAAAATATCCCACGTAAATGACGTTGAATATCTTGCTTATATTTTTCAAAATTCAAATTTCTTGTTATTAAATTAAATTTTAAACTCTAAAATAATAGGCCATTCTAGATTCACTTGATTTATCGTATTACCACGATAATGATGCCATGATAGAGAAGAGAACCACATGATTTCCGCATCTGTTAGGCTTCATCATTTAATTTTTTTATGAAATAATATTTGTTAGATAAAATGCTTTCTAAATTCTCGTCAAGATATATCCGAAAACACTCCAAAACAATTGAACGTGAAAAGATTTTTTTATTGTTTTTAAAAAGAACAAATTATAAAATAAAAAAAAAACATTGATTGATTTTTTGGTACATACATATATGTATGTATGTATGTATGTATGTATGTATCAATATGACAAGTAGGGATGAGAACTATGGGGATTGATTGATTGCAAATTTGTTTGAATCTTGCACTCCGTTTGTTTCGCGAAAAATGCTTGATTTCATAGACATTTTTTTTTTTTTTAAATGATCGCTTATATCTTTCTCAAAAATGAATCGACAAAAAATACTTTCATTATTCACAAAAATATTTAAACATAAATTCTCGTTGATAATAAAAACACTTTTCATTGAGTAACTATTTCAAGGGGCACAAGAGATTTTATAAAAATATTTTTTAAATGATTCGTTTTCCGCGTGAATCTGGGGTTTTGAGATATGTTTGAGGCCCTATTAGCAAGCCTCATAGAGTTTAGGATAAGCTTGAGATGTTCATTCAACAAATAACCTAGAACCTGAACCCGATCAACTATATTGTTTGACATCGTGTGCTAAATTACATATGGATATTTGTGTTCGGATCAATCGGGTTTTATGATGGGTCTCGGGCCGCTTATGTGGTTTTCTTATGCTTAATTGGGTCTCGAGACAGGTTTTGATGCATATATATAAATAAGTATAATGATATTTACTAATAATATTTACTATGATTTTGATTTTTCTATCTGTCATTCTAATTTTTTTATATACACATTATACCGGAGGACGCCATAGGTTAGCTTTGTACTCCCGGTTACTAAAATATGGGTCTGTCAAAATGTGACACACTCATTCGCTTTGTTGGGTCTTTAAATAGATCTAAGGAAGGCTGAATAAAATAACAAGTCTATGTCTATAACTTTCTTCTCCACCATGCTGTAAGTATTTTGAATTAAGAGGTTTAAGTTCATGGTTGAAGAACACTTTGAAATGCATCAATATTGTGCTCTTATAGAGGCATTGTGTCCTAAAGTCAATATTTCCATAAGTGTCGTTTGCACCAATAAAGCGTTCAAGAAGTGCGTTGCCCCAATCGATGTTTCCTTATTTTCTTCTTTCAACTTTGATTTTCTCCGGTTTCTATCTTAAATTGTACGTTTTGAATTTGTAACATTAGTCCACAACAAGTTTGAAACGTGACCAAACCTTTTCGAGATAGATTAACTCACCAATCCTCCCAACATTTCTAAAGACAAATCTCGATTGAAAACTACTTTTATAGTATCTTGTGATTTACTACTTGTTACAACACAGTTACAGTATGAAAATTGAGGAATTTCTTTTTTATGGATCTGGTTCACCGTGAATTACATTTTTTGCTAAGCCAATATGAGACAAAATAAATAAATTTTAAGATTCATTGGATCCATGATGAACTTATCTAGATACAAATAAGAGATTTCCTTTTCTTTGTGGTCTTGAAAATCAAAGATTCTGTTGAAAGACCATAAGGGCGCGTTTGATGACGATTCGTTTCTTAGGAGTAGATTCTAATCGAAATGATTTTTTTATTATATTCTCGGAAAGCAGATTCTAAGCATTTTAAGCCGTTTGGTAACCGGCCAAAATTTCTGATTCTGGAAATAGAATTGCGTTTGTACCGTGCTCATTGATTCTTTTCAAATCAATTTCTTTTAATTTTTAAATAATTTTTTTACGTTTTTTCCTTTTTTTTTTTCTTTTTTTTTTTTCCTTTTTCTCTTATTCTTCTTCTTCTTCTTATGGCTGGTCGCCGGACCGACGACCGGCTAGACGAGGGTCGGCGACCTCATTGGAGCGTTGCCGGCACTCGTCGGCCGAGCCTCGTCGTCGCGGGCGGGCGAGGCTCGCCTAGCCCCGCCGAGCCTCGCTGGTGGCCAGGCTGGCCTCACCAGGGTTGGGCGAGCCTCGCCGGGGCTCGGCGAGGCCGAGCCTCACCGGTGGCTGGGCTTGCCTCCGGCGAGCTCGCCGAACCGGCAGATGGCGACCAGCGGCGGACGGCGGGCGGGTGGTGGTGGAAGGGAAGAAGAAGAAGAGTTGGTTTTGATTCTCAAATTTGTTCCCGGAACAAAAATCAACTTTTTTTTTTATTCTTGATTCCATTCCAAATCTATTCTCGGGAACAAAAATTTTACCAAACGCAATTCTATTTCAAAACTACTCCCGGGAACAAAAAATCAAAATCGGGTCTTGTTTGGCACGTTACCAAACAGCCCCTAAGTTTTTTTTTTTTTGGTTCTTGGATATTTACGAACCAAAAAATTGCTCCATCTCTTTAATGCACGATTAGAAAAACAAAAAGGGTCTTTCCTATTTAAATAAAAAAACAAAAAAGAAGAAGATAATTTCCCTCTCCACTTCCAATGAAAATCCTCTAAAACAACTCTTGATTTTGTCCTGGTTTTCCGACAATAATGTCCGCAAAGACAATTGCAAACGCTTACCCCATTGCCTAGCGTGTCTACTCCTAGTCGCGCTCTTTTAGGTGCTAAAAGCGGCACTAGGCTCTTTCATTATCGCAAGCTGTTGGATATCCTTCCCATAAACGGATTGAAGTCGAAGGCAATTATCCACCGAACCAAGAAAGGCAACATATATATATAAATATATATATAGAGAGAGAGAGAGAGAGAGAGAGAGATGGATGTGCCGAATGCACCGTGTGAAATTCATATTTGATGACCTAATTGCAAATTTAATGATTACAATTCACAAGTAAGATTTCAAGCTCATTTTATTTTGTGAAAAATGAATGATTTAAAAAGAATTCTTAAAATTTATTACTCAGTATCATTTAAAATAATTAGTTAATAGAAAATATTTTCATTATTAATAACAATTCACGTTTAAGCTTTTTCGTGGACAAAAAAAGTATTTCCTATTCATTTGCTTTTGTAACCTATATATATAATTAGTTTTAGAAAAAATATTTTCAAGCCATTTATTTACCGCAAAACAATTGAAGCCTTGATAAATGAAACGATTCTATACAAACCCAATCGGAAAAATACTCGAGCAGATAAGGGAAGACAAACGGAGGATGATGTGCCGTCCGGGCTTTAAATGGGCCTTCTGACTGAACTGGTTACTTAGGCCCAAGTGAATATTAACAAGGGTCCATCCATTTGTTTCAGATTCTATAAGAAGAAAAATTATCTTTTAATATTTCCGTTAAAGTACGAAAAGGTTTATCTTAATTTAATTAGAAAATTTAAAAATATCCCGCGTGAATGACTCTGAATATCTTGCTTATACTTTTCAAAATTTAAAGTGCTCGGTATTAAATTTAATCCTAAACACTAAAATTACAGGCCATTCTCGGATTCACTCGATTTCTCCTGTTACCACGAGAATAGTGCCATGATAGAGAAGAGAATACTATGATTTCCGCATCTATTAGGCTTCATCATTAAATTTTTTATGAAATCATATTTGTTAGATAAAACACCTTCTAAATCCTCATCAGGATATATTTGAAACCACTCCAAAACAATTGAACGTGAATTTTTTTTTTATTGTTCTAATAAAAAAAATTATAAAAAAATGATTGAAATTTTAGTACATACATATATATTTGTATTTATGCATGTATTTATGAGTCAATATGACAAGTAGGGATGAGAACTATGAGGACTAATTGATTGATTGATTTCAAATTTGTTTGAATCTTACAATCTGTTTATTTCATGAAAAATGCATGATTTCAAATACACTTCTTGAAAAAAAAAAGATTGCTTATATCATTTTCAAAACTAAATTAGCAAAAAATATTTTCATTATCCACGAAAATGTTTAAACATAAATTCTTGTTGATAATAAAAATATTTTCACCGGGTAGCTATTTGAAGGGATACAAGAGATTTTAGAAAAAAATTCTCCAAATGATTCGTTTTTCGCGTGACTTTGGGATTTTGAGATATGTTCGAGGCCCTATCAGCAAACCTCATAGAGTTTAGGATAAGCTCGAGACGTTCATTGAACGAATATCCTAGAACGCGAACCCCATTAACTATATTATATTGACATCGTGGGCTAAATTACATATGGATATTTGTGTTCGGACCAGTTGGGTTTTATGATGGGTCTCGGGTCAGTTTCGTGGTTTTTTCATGTCTAGTTGGGTCCCGGACAGGTTTTGATGTATATATATAGATACGTATAATAATATTTACTAATAATATTCATTATGATTTGATTTTTATATTTTTCATTCTAATTTTTTCCTATACACATTATGTCGGAGGAGAAGAAAAAACGGGACTGTCAAAATCAGACCATTGGCTCAGTTGATCGTGAAAGTAAAATGATGTTCTTATCGGGATGAAATAGCGCGGCGAACAATTTTGTCTCGAAAGATATAGTACACGAATGACGTTTTACTCGTGACTTTTTTGGGGAGATTGTAGCATTTGAATTTATATTTGAAGGGTTACTGTTCTTCAAAATCAACACACTTGTTCACTTTGACGAGTCTTTAAAAAGATCAAAGGAAGGCTTCATACTCTAAGTTTTTCGAATTTAGGGGATTGAGTTCATGGTTGAAGATCAATTTGAAATGCACCAATGATTCAATATCGTGTTCTTGTAGAGGCATTGTATGCTTGAGTTAGTATTTCCATTAGTATCGGCTATGCCAAAAAAAGCTTTCAGGAAGTGCCTTGCCTTGTTTGTATTTCTTTATTTTCTTCTTTTGACTCGATTTTCTACGGTTCCTATTTTAGTTTTGATGTACACTTTGAATTTGTAACACTATTCCACAGCAAGTTTGAGGTGTGACCAAGCCTTTTCATCATAGGTTGGGGCAAATTCAAATAATTCATCGGTCCTCCCACCATTCTCAATAAAAAATCTCGATTGACAAATACTTTTGTAGAATGTTGTGATTCACTACTAGTTATAGCATAGGTCAAAATATGAAAAGTAAGGATTTTCTTTGTTAACGATCCGGTTCATTGTGAATCACATTTCACATTGAGCTAATATGAAACAAACTAAATAATTGTTAAGATTCATTGGATCCCGATGGACATATCTAGACAAATATTTTATCCCAAAATAAGAGATTTCCTTTTGTTTTTGGTCTTGAAAACCAGAGATTCCATTGAAAGGCCATAAGTTCTTTTTGTTCTTGGATATTTACGAACCAAAAAGTTGCTCCAGCTCTTTAATGCACAATTAAAAAAACAAAAAGGGTCTTTCCTATTTGAATTTTTTTTAAAAGAAGAAGATAATTTCCCTCTCCACTTCCAAAGAAAATCCTCTAAAACAACTCTTGATTTTGTCCTGGTTTTCCGACAATAATGTCCGCAAAGACAATTGCAAACACTTTACCCCATTGCCTAGCGTGTGTACTCCTAGTCGCGCTCTTTTAGGTGCTAAAAGCGGCACTAGGCTCTTCCATTATCGCAAGCTGTTGGGTATCCTCCCTATAAACGGATTGAAGTTGAAGGCAATTATCCACCGAACCAAGAAAGGCAATGCCAAGAAAGGCAACATAGAGAGAGAGAGAGAGAGAGAGAGAGAGATGTGCCGAACGCACCATGTGAGATCCCATCGATGCATCGAAAAGCGCCAAAAGAAAGGGTAGAGAATCTGGTAACTCTATCCGTGGTCCTACCGCAGAGGAGATTGACTGATAGGGTGAAAGAGTCACCAAAACGAAAAGGACAACTCCAACTCCCTTTTCACTTTCACCCTCGATAGTCGATTCTCGTTTCTTACTCGTCGCGCTCGTTCATACGAAACAAAAACGTAATAATTTAAGGTTAGGTGGTAACCGGTAAGGAGATAATCTCGTGTCGAGGGGCTTCTTCGCCGGTACGATCTTGACATACGTCTCGAAGGGCGTGAGGAGAAACTTGGCGTGGGAAATTAGTAAAAAAGAGGAGAAAAAGTTGTTCAGAATGGGACAAATTAAAAAAATTATGATCTATTTCATGAACAAGGGAAACCGGACACTGTTGCCTAGTCAATGTCACTTTCCAATTTACTGATTTGAGCTTTCCGTAACATTCTGCACAACTGTGTATTTTATTTTTCTTTTACGAACTTCGTGCACTTATTATTATTGTCTTTTTAAATTTAGTTCATGATTTTCTTGTTACGATGGAATTTATTTTAAACTTTGGGTAAAGAAATTCTTGCATGGTTGTGATAAATGGAAAGTGAGAAACCGTTTGACAAGCAAGCTTGAAACTGTTCTTGAATAGTCGCCTCGGCTCCATGCGTCCTTCTTTCAAAAGTTTCTACCACCATCTTCACGTTTCTGGCACATTCGAGTGTTCTTCAGGTGCATTCACGTCCTCGGTCTCGAGTAGAGTTTCGAGCTTTAATGCTTCTTGATCTAGCTTCCCAATGTCGTGCGAGTGAAGGGCACTTTTTAATCTCCCTGGTTTCTTTCCTAGAACTTTTTCGCCCAGTGATTCCCATCCTTTTGGTCCTGGTTCCAACCCTTTAGATATTCACTTTCGTTCTCGAATCTCTTATCCTCCTGCGTTCTCTTTATTCCACCCTTTACTCTCTTTCTTTAGGCGGGTTGATCCTAGTGGTTCAGTCTTGTAAAAATAATCTTGAAGCTTGTCCATTTTTCTCGTGCATTGTCGGGTGCTTCTTGAAATCTGGGCTGGCTGTGGTCTTGGTTCTTTCAGGAGTGTCACAGAGAGAGAAAGAGAGAGAGAGAGAGAGAGAGAGAGTTAGAGGGTAGAGAAGTAGAAGAAAAATGGCTGCAAAACCTGATGAGCCACCACCGCACCCGCCAAAGGATCAACTGCCCAATGTTTCATACTGCATCACAAGTCCTCCTCCATGGCGTGAGTAACTCTGTCCTTCACTCGTTATGCCCTTCCATTTGTTCCTGGGGCTCATTTTCAAGTTCACTCTTCCAGGCCAATTCTGCCAGGTTTCATGAGTATGGTTCATGTGATTGCATGTGATGGATCAGAATAAATTCCTTTTATGTGTATGTTTATGTTGTGTTACTTCGTTTCCTGCTGCTACAAACTCGTGAGCTGAGATCAGAAAACTTTTATATGCGATTGGTAATTTTTTACAGGCGATGGTAATTTTCTCAAATGTGTTAGTAGTTTCACGTAAGTGAATCCGTGTTTATAGATCATGAGTTTGTCGAATTATCCAGTCTATGGCCGCTTTTTCCAAGTGACTCACTTTTGATGGAAAGAAGCCCCTGTTCTCTGGTCATTTTTTTATAATTAGTCATGAAAACCGATTTTTCTGTTGATGAATTCGTGGTGGTATAGAAATCTGATTTGCAGAAGTTGCTGCCGTCCTACTTTGCGGTTATTTGTGTATTTCCATTCTAATCTGTTATATTGGTATTTAATGTCACTTCTTTTGTCGGTACTTCATACCATTTTTATATTACTTGAATTCAGTTCTAGAAGAGGCGCTGAATTAACCGCATAAATTGTTTGGGATGTATGCAGCTGAAGCTATTCTCCTAGGCTTCCAACATTTTCTTGTTATGCTGGGTACAACTGTGCTCATACCTACCATTCTTGTCCCGCAAATGGGGGGTGGAAATGTAAGGAATTGCACCATTAGAAAGCATAATGGCTAAAATTTGCCACTTGTCTCCAGATAATCTTGAACTATGTGATTGGATCTCACTGTTTAATAGGAGGAGAAGGCGGAGGTGATCCAGACGCTACTTTTCGTGGCTGGTATAAACACATTGCAGCAAACTTTGTTTGGGACTCGATTGCCTGCTGTGATTGGAGGGTCTTATACATATGTTCCAACTACAGTCTCCATTATCCTTGCTGGTCGATTCAGTGATGATTCAGACCCTGTTGATGTATTGCCATCTGAACATATCTTCTTTTATCATGGCGCCTATTTAAAGTGGCTAATCATTTCAGTGAACAGGTCAGAATTATTGTTAGATTTTTCTTTGATATGACAATGAGATCCTGTTATGATGCATTCAGAGATTCAAGAGGATTATGAGGGCAATCCAGGGATCTCTTATTGTTGCTTCCATCCTTCAGATTGTCCTAGGATTCAGTGGCCTCTGGCGGAATGTTACAAGGTACTCTCTCTCTCTCTCTCTCTGAGCTACAAACTCTTATGTAGGTCTAGCACCATAATTCAAATAGGAGTAATCTCTGCTGTAATTATCTAAGTGAAGACGATTTCTGAAGTGTGTGTACTGCTGCATTAGTTTGCACGATCAGGCATAGTAATTAGAGGACGATGAGTGCCTTCCCATTATAGTCCATAAAACAACGGTTGCTCATTTGATATTCGATTTTCAGATTCTTGAGTCCACTTTCAGCTGTCCCATTGGTGGCTCTACTAGGATTTGGGCTATATGAGTTGGGTTTTTCTGGGGTAAGTGTTCTTTCTTGCTATGTGCAAGTTGTGCATGCCTATAGACAGTATTTCTGGACATAGTCATTCATTAGCTTTGTATTTTCAGGTTGCTAAATGCGTGGAGATTGGGCTTCCAGAGCTCATACTTTTAGTATTCATTTCCCAGGTTTGTCTTTTGAAAGACATGTGCGAACGTTCCTCCCAAGATTTATACCTTCAATTGCCAATAGTTCCTTACAATTTCATTGTTACATGAGTCGAGAGAGGGATCTTCGCAGAGTTGAAATTGTGTTGAACATTTTTGCTTTGCAGTATATGGCTCGGATTATAAACTCAGGAAAACATGTGTTCGATCGATTTTCTGTCATATTCTCGGTGGTAGTTGTGTGGATCTATGCTCATCTATTAACTGTTGGCGGGGCTTACAACAATGCTGCACCAAAGACGCAATTAAGCTGCCGCACCGATCGTTCTGGACTCATAGACGCTGCTCCATGGTCAGTTTCTCTCTTCTTTTCACTTTATCAGACTTGTCATCTTCACATAAGCCCACTGCAGACGTAACACTAATGAAATTGCTGACATTGACAAGTCGGGAGAACCTTGATATGCTGTAAACTATTTCATTTCTGGTTATTGATAATTTTTTTTTGGTTCATCAATAAGTAATTCGTGGGGACGTCATCTGTCGTGGACATGCTATGGTATCAAGTTCAACTCATGAAAATAATCTTTGACAGATAATGAGGATGAAACATTAAGAACTTGACTGGCATGTTTTTTAATTTGAAACATTCTTTTTTTTTCCTTTTGCCACTCGCCTTAATATGATCATTGCTGCAGAAGTTTGAAAAGATAATAGTACCTAATAAAAAGTAATTATCTATTCATATTTCAAGTTTACTATCCTGACTGAAATTTGGGCCGGTAGGATAAGAGTTCCATATCCTTTTCAATGGGGAGCGCCTTCCTTCGATGCTGGTGAAGCCTTTGCAATGATGATGGCCTCTTTTGTTGCTCTCGTGGAGGTATGTCCTATGAAAGTTGGTTTCTCTTGGACCTAAATGTTTCAATAATTGTTATTAATTAAAGAAATATATGCATGCCTCTGCACAGTCTACAGGCGCATTTGTGGCCGTTTCAAGATATGCAAGTGCAACTCCTTTACCACCATCCGTTCTCAGTCGTGGTGTTGGCTGGCAGGTAAGAAATTGCTCCTTCACATGGATTTGCAAATGCAAAGTTTAGAATCCTCAAGGACTGGAGATGATCGCTTTATTGCATTGTTGGCATGCGATTTCCTTACCGTACTTTGAGCTCTTTTTACATGTACTTGTGAAATTTACAGAATTTGGTAATTTGGAATAGGGACATTTCAAGTTTCTGCATCTGATCTGGGAATAGGGACATGTTACCTCAAAGGCTCATCTTTACTGCACACAATGCTAAATTTTCGAGAGAATGAAGTCTCCAATCTTTCTGCCATTTGGGATCTGTACAACACCCCTGCAGATCCAAGACTCTGACCAGCAAAAAAGAAGAAATAGGAAGATTAACCAAGCTTATACGAGAATAAGAATTTTATTCATTCCTGTTGTCCTGGAGTCCTGTGGGAATTAAAATTTTTTGGATGGAGAATGCTAACCTTTTGTCACCTAATTGGAAACTGCTAGGTCAAGGAAAACGCAAAATTATCCAAAGTAAAGTAGTAAGATTAAAAATATGTGAACAGTCGAAAGAAAGAGGGCAAAAGCTGCAAAACCATGAAAGAAAAATAGGTGGTCCTTTCCCTCTGTATATAGCGTTGTCTTGTTCTCATACCTGTTGTCCGAAATTCAGCTGAATTCCTTGGACTATCTGGGTGTTTTCCTTTTTACGCTTGGCATGAATGATCCTCATAAAGGTAATTACACATGAGGTTTCCTCACCGACTAATAGCAGCATAAGAATTTGTTATCACTTTCCAGGATTTTTTTTTTTTTTGGGTTGAGTAAGTCTTTGATGACTACTTTATTCTGGCGTAACATCCTAATCGATTTTTCATATCCTTTCCAGGGTTTTGGCATCCTGTTATCTGGTGTGTTTGGGACAGTAAATGGTTGCTCTGTATCAGTGTAAGAACTGCACTATGAGAAACATTTCTCTATGGCATAAAAATAAGATGAGGAAGAGAACATAACATGAAACTGTTCTGCTTAATGTAGAGAAAATGCTGGCCTCTTGGCTGTGACGCGTGTTGGCAGTAGAAGGGTTGTGCAGATAGCAGCTGGATTTATGATTTTCTTCTCTGTTCTGGGTAAGTTACTTGTATGACTTCTGGTCTACACATGCACACATAAAGGACATATCCAAACAACATTCCTGCAAGAGTGAGATGAATGTGCAAAACAAAGCAAGTCCTTCCCTTTAATAGTAACTCATCCTATATATGAAACCACTACATTTTCATGTTTTTGCAGGTAAATTTGGTGCAGTTTTTGCTTCCATCCCTGCACCAATTGTTGCTGCTCTTTATTGTCTTTTCTTTGCATATGTGGGTGAGTTTTTCAGTTTGACAATATGGCAAGCATGTAATCTTTTATGTTGTTTGATCAGTTATCTTTTGTGACGACCATCTCCTCTGACTGTGCAGGGTCTGTTGGTCTGACCTTGCTTCAGTTTTGCAATCTAAATAGCTTTCGGACGAAGTTCGTATTAGGTTTCTCTATCTTCATGGGATTGTCTGTGCCGCAGTACTTCAACGAATACACTGCAATCAATGGTTATGGTCCAGTTCACACTAGAGCAAGATGGGTATGCACAAACTTTTATACTTTTATATATATATATATCTACATTTTGTATTATCGTGTATGTAGTTCAAATGGTAAGCCTTTATTTGTAGATGACTACTCTTTTGACTAAAGTTCTGTTATTTTCTCAACTTTACAAGTTCAATGACATGATCAACGTTCCCCTGTCTTCGGAACCATTTATCGCGGGCTGTTTGGCATATTTCCTGGATAATACATTGCTTAAGAAGGATGGTCAAATCAGAAAAGACAGGGGTAAGGAGTGGTGGGACAAGTTCAAGTCATTCAATGGTGATACAAGAAGTGAAGAGTTCTACTCACTGCCCTTCAACCTAAACAAATATTTCCCATCCGTGTAACTCGCATCACTCTGATTGACCACATGCCGTATCATCGTTCTGCACTTGACAACTGATTTCTAGTGTGTATTTAGCATGATACAGGCCTATTTGCTTATAAGAAGTAAGAACCACTATCTTTATGTTCTATTATAGACCAAATGATGAATATTCAGCAGTGGAGATCCACTGAAAAAACAATAAAGCTATTTTCTTCTCTCATATGTTCTTTTGAGTTCTGATGGTCCACCGCATTTCATTTTCTGCATCTTTATACGCAGAATTGCTTCTCAGCAGCTCGATTACGAGTTGACTTTATGCAGGACAAAACTGTTATGAAACTGATGGAGAAGAGTTTGTTTCTTAGACATTAATATACATAAGTAGACTAAATTGTGAACTAGTCACATTTGATCAGAATCTGTCATGTGCAAACCTTTACATTTTAATCAGATCAGATCATGTACATAACTTCATGAAAACTGTAGACTTGGAAAATGGAAAGTGAAAATAACAAACTAGATAAGTCCGTGTTGGCCTCAGAGAGTTGATTTCATATTGGGAGAAAGCAAAACAGCTTCACACTACAATAATACACAAACCTCAAATCTATAATATAAAGATCTCAATACTGTCTCCCTGATCATTGTCTTTTTCAAACCTCACTGACCTTGCCCAAATTCTCAAACCAAAAGATTAAGTCACAAACTGAAAAACCTGTGAGTAAAAACAGATAATGATGTGGTTTGCGTTTTAGAAGGAAATGATGCCCATTCATCATCTCTTCTGGGACCCCTAACTAGTCAATCATCCACACATTAATTGAGACATACTATCAGACTTAGTTGCTCAGAGGAGCGTATTAAAGAATATAAGTGGAGTTTACTCTGCAACTTCGGCAACTGGCAACTTAGGTACCTCTTCTATTTTTGCATGCTTGTCTAGCTGGCTAAAGTTCCCCTTTACCTTAAAAAGTTGGTTATGGTGGTGCTTACAGTAGAGGCGATTCAAATGAGTGATGTAGTTTGATGGGCTAATAACACAACCTCCATGGCTGCACCTGAAACAAGCTTTATGATATGATGTTCCATCAACTGCCACCTGAAAGAATCAATAGCCAACAGATTAATTTAAGAAGCTACAAGATGAACAAGAATGAACTCCTGTGATAAATTAGATTGCATCAAATAACCGATCCTTCTAAAAAACAATTAAGTACAGAAAGAAGGATTAGATGAAATCATATGGACAGGAAATGCAAGGACTCATGCTAAAATGACCATGATTCATCAAAGTTTTTCATTTTGTACTTTGTGTGAACAATGTGAACGACATTAATTATGCTGCCAAATTACTCACGCTTACTCTAAATTTGGTGGATAATTGTGCTGTACTCATTCCACATCACTTAAACAAGGGTAGATCAATCATTAATTAACACAATGATGACCCTCAGTCACAACCACTTATTTTTTCGGTTCAGGCTTTATGTTCAGCTGATACCAAAAAATGGCTCCATAAAAAGTAGTAGCTTGCCTAGCATGTTTCTGACGCTTACCTTTTCAATTGGATAAACAGTCTTTTTGCATGCAACACACTTCTCTTGGGTTCCAGAAAAGAATCTTGAGACTCTGCTGTTTGTTTGTACCTGTCGAAAATCAACCATCATAAGCATCTTAGCATATTCTTAAGAACTCAATATGTTGCAGAAGCAACTGATTTAGCTAAATCTAGCTCATATAATGAAGCTAGTCACATAGGAACTTGGCAACCAAGGGTTACCTGATCAGCAGATTTATTGACAGTTCTCGGAGTACCTACATGGACATGCAAAATGGACTATCAAAAAGTGAACATTGAGAGATTAAAGTCTATGCTAGTGACTTTCGATCACCTTCAAAACTTTTATCCAGGCTGCCAGTCATCTTAAACAGTTGATCAAAGTGGGGCTTGCAATATAATACGCCCTCAAAGGAGGAGTAGTTACTCAGCTGCAGGAAATGAGAAGAATATTAGAGATTTACAGATGTAATCATCACAGAAGCAAAAGATAAGATAAGATAAAGATGAGCAAAACTTGATCCAACTTGACCAAATTCCGTTAGAAAGCAAAGGACAATGAGATCAATCAAATGTTTGCATCAAATCTTGGCACGGGCAGTGGAAGAGATAAGACATTCGATGCAGTCTTGAAAGATAGGCACTTTGATCACGTACATGATGAAGAGCTTTCGATCAAGTCAAGAAGTTCCTAGCAATACTCCAGTGGCTGAGACAACACCAGTCCCAACAATCTTCCTGCATTCTCTGATAACAACCTCATTTCTTGCTCACAGGCCATGAGCCACAAGCCCCGGACATATTGATGACAATAATTCCGGTGATAGAAAGTTTCTGTTGATCACTATATACCTATCCTTGAATTCTACTTGATTTTCCATAAGAAGCTCAAGTTTTAATTCACAGTACCTCAGTAGAAGGGAAATCTCAATTTTTTTCACATCATAAATAAAGATAGCAACCTACACAACTTGATTTATATAAAGAATTTTGTGGCAGACCGGTTAAAACTTCAGTTGTCAATGAAGGCCTGATTCAATATCATACATTATAACACTTCCTTACATGTAGGCTATGATTTGACCTAAAAATGAAACATCGGTCTTTATCCTTGGGCCTTTAAAGATTCAAACACGGGACCTCCTACTTCAATAACACAGAATTTTGCGCAATCGTTCCACCAACAATCTAAAAGTTTAAGCTTTCCGATAATAACCCAATTCAATAATTAAATATTGTGTAAATCAACACGCATCTCTAATTGCTCCCCGCCTCTGCAAATTCTCCAACCTTCACACAGATAACAAGCTAAAAGTTTGTAAAGACAAGTTGGATCCCTTCCATCCATTACCTCTCCATCAAAACTGAGACGAACCAGAGTTGAGAAAATCCAACAAAAGAGGTTCATTGTAGATGTGATCAACTGAAAGAAAGCAAAGGAACTAGAGATTGGTTCATATACCTTTAGAGTGCCCTTGCAGTGATGGCATCTGAAGCAAGTCCTGTGATAGACCTTGTTGTCAGCTGTAAGCTGTTCAACAAAATAGACAGTCTTCTCACATGCCTTGCACTTTTGTGTGGTCCCTGAAAACGTAGCCATCTATCTATCTCAAGATCTTTCAAACTTCAGACACTCCCACAGCCGAAAAAAAGAATCAGAAACCTCAACTCTCAAACTCAGACCCAACAAACAGTTCAAGATTCAAGAGCACAAATCTTCAAGGGCTTTCTTGGTTCTTGATGATGAGACAGAGACCAATTCTTCCTCCCTCCCTCTCTCTATCTCTCTGTGATTGTGTCAGAGTGTCAGAGATTCTTGATATGAACCAGCTCAGACAGAGTCAAGACAGATTAAAGAAATGGTGGCAATTGGCAAAGGGCAACTAAACATCAGAGCCTATTCTTCGTTAAAAACTTTTTCATTTTCTTTGACAAATGAAAACAAAAAGATGGTTGTGCACCCACGAGGGTCCTTTCGTAAATTCACTGGCGAAAGTTGGCTGCTACACAAATTCCTTCTCTGACCAGTACAGTTACAACGCACAGAACACAGAATTCTAAGCTCTAACGTGGGCAGTTCCCTGTTTTCCTCTCTTTTTCCTTTTGAAATTTCCTTCCCCATGTTCAATTTCTTTATACACATCATTCTCAATCAGGCACGTGGGAGTAACTCTACAGGTCAGGAAAGAAGAATGGATTAAGGCACCAATGAGTCGGCACCATGTACTCCGTCGCACGAACATCGCTTGGACACGATATGAATCATACTTCGACAAAAATCAGAATTTCTGCATCTGAGCAATTTTAGTAATGATGGGTATGATAGCACAACAAAGCCACTCGATTAAAGAACATGTAAAATTAGCATCTGTTGCAAACTGTAAACGAAGGTAACCTGTGATCTGATGTTTGTAATCACCCAAAGAGATTGATGCAGATGTTGGTGTTCCATTTTGAGGAACCTTTAGCGTGTGAATATAAACATGATCTAATTGTCGAACTTCAGAGTGCAAGATGACTCTGACACGTATTTTGTTTTTTTTCCTCTAAAGGGTCTATAGGAATTTCTTCTGAAAAAACTTGTGTGGGGTCGTTTTGAATTTCAAGCATTGACACTAAACTTTCTGTGCAGCCTGAACCGAAAGTGTATCTCCAAAGATGGCCCACATTTGCCAAATGATGCATGACAACGCAGATAGGACAAGCCATCATGGTCGCCCAAGTCACATGCACATTATTGGCAGTTCCTATTAATTTATAAATCCAAATTTCTCTACCCAACTAGTTTTCATAATGCACGCAAAGCGCTCTGTCCACTGAAACAATATTCAAATCCAAGACATTCACATAAAACGTTTAACAACTCCATCAATTTTCAAGAGATACATTTTGAACTCTCGC
This sequence comes from Eucalyptus guilfoylei, assembly GCA_016097605.1. Lineage (NCBI taxonomy): Eukaryota > Viridiplantae > Streptophyta > Magnoliopsida > Myrtales > Myrtaceae > Eucalyptus > Eucalyptus guilfoylei. The sequence continues at coordinate 40,966,274 of CM027861.1, forward strand.
GTCCTCGCATCTCTCCACAGGATTTTTGCTTTCCCCTGAATGAACACTCCTCACACTACATGGATTACTTGATATCACATGGTACAGCAACTTGGTATTATGAATGGGAGCTAATCAGGGGGCCCACTTGACCAGAGAACGATCTTTCACTGCCAAAAGTAACACAAAAAACAGAAAATTCCACAAACACAATCGCTAAAAACTACTTTTTTCTTACGGTGGGTCGCCAAAGGAGCTGTCGACTTTACCCCAGTTGCTTTACAAGTCATATAACATTCGGCACTGTGGGTTCGCTTTACCTTAAACATGAAGAATTACTGTGGATCGCAAACGCTAGCCAAATACTTTATCATAGAAGGTGGCATATGACATTTTATCTAGGTTTATGGCACAATAAATGCACCTATTGGTAGATATACGTGAGTTAAAACCCTCAAATCAAGGTTCCGCGAGGCATCTTCCCCCTCCTTCCCTTATCTTCGCCACAAAGTCATCCAGATTCTTGTCCGAGCTCCCGCCTTTACTCGCAGCTCTCTTAGCTTTGTCTTTCCAATCCAAAGCATTCTTCTTGAACTCTTCACTTCTCTCTCCCTCCACAACTTCCCTCACGCACATCTCTACTTCTTCCCTGGTCACCATCCCTCGCTCGCCCTTTTTGGCTCTCAGCCCGACTCGCCACTTTTCCTCCAGAAACTTGGCATTGGTCGGCTGGTCACTCCACAGTGGGACCCCCACCATGGGCACGCCCAGGCTCAGTCCCTCCAGGGTCGAGTTCCACCCGCAGTGCGTCACAAAGCAGCCCACGGCTGGATGAGCTAGCACCTCTAATTGGTTGCACCATTCCACAACCAGCCCTCTTTGCTGGATTGAATCAAGGAACTCGATGGGCGATTTCAGCTTATGCTCGAAATCCTTCAATACCCAGATGAAGTGTTTGTGGCTTGCTTTCAAGCCAAATGCTATTTCTTCAACTTGGTCCGCAGAAATATTTCCCATGCTCCCAAAAGATACGTAAATCACTGAACCCAGCGGCCTTTTGTCCAGCCATCTCGAGCACTGGTCACAGGTGGCATTCCAGAGACTGCCTCCATATGATGTGTCCCCATCGATCTGCCGGTCGACATAAGCTGATGGTACCAATGGGCCAACCATCAACAACGGCCAAACTCCAAACAAGGCCTTCACAAGCTGATAAATGAAACAGAGTAACAAAATTAACTGGAGAAAAGGGACCTGCAAAAAGCAACATGCATCTGCAACTCCAATCTAGCTAAATAAGACCACCAAAACAATTTGTCCAAGCGCAAGATGGGATTTAAGACAATCCTAATCTCAGACCTGAAAAGGTGTGATGCACGCCTAGCTCCTAATAAACTTGCCTAGGGATTTTCAAATAACATCACAATCAGGACCAATTGCTATAATTCTTCTCTATCAGCTCTCTTCTTGTCTGATTATCTCAACAATATCGATGACGGAGCACCCAAACAGCGTACATTATTTTGATTGACTTCTGCCCTTGCAGAAGCACTAAGTGTCAATTCCGTTCGATCAGTGTTAGACAACCAGGTAAGGTTCATGGAAGAAATAGGTAATTACTTCTCAAAATCCTAAAAAGTTCCACGGACAAAAAGGAATATGCTCACCTCAGCCTCCAACTCTTCAAACGAATTGCAGAACACCCAGTCATTTTCTTCCAGGCGAGCAAATTTCTCCATAATCAAAGCCAAATAAGGCGACTGGCTCTCAGAATCCGCAAGAAAGCCCGGTAAGTCAGAGAATTCAAGCAGAGGAAGGCCGGGAAGCACGATGGGCAGTGCATCAGGGCACAGGGGGAAAGTCAGCCTACCCTGGTTAATGTACCAGTACAAGGAGCAGACAGAAGCTGAGTTGGTTAATAAAACAGCTGCATAAATCCCAGAGTTTTTTGCCACATCAAGAGCCCACGGAAGCAACGAATCATACACGATACAGTTCACAGGGTACTCTGTTTCAGAGAACTTGGTTATGAGCTCAGATAGTGTTCTCGAGCCCGCTCTCTTGAACGAATCTACATATGCTTGTGTGCTTGGAGCTTGCTTGTAGCCACCCTCATCAAAGCCATCAGAGATCGGCTCAACATGCACCCTCTCTGCTTTAATGGAGCCAATGGTGTAATGGGTGGTGGCTAGAGTAGCCCTGAGGCCTTTGGAGGCCAAGCGCTTGGCGAACTGGAGAAGCGGGTTGATGTGGCCCTGAGCAGGATATGTGAGCACAAGGATATGACCTTTCTGATTCTCCATGCCTGCCTCTCTGTCGTTATTTGTGGTTACCTTACAGGATGCAAGGATGGACTCTATGCTTTGCAGGGTTTTTAAAAGTAAAGAAGAATTTTCTTCTTACACTAATCTGACCGTGATCAGCAAGAAATTACAGCGACTAGTCAAAAGTCAATAATCATGTTCAAGACCTGCATCCAAGAAAAGGAAATATGCACAAATATATGTGCTGCTTATGATCTGTATTTTTTCCTTAGCAAATGAAAAAACAGAAAGTGACTTGGCATTTCGTTCAAAGATAAATTAATTTATTTGCTAAATCGCTTTTACAATATACATGACCAAATTGCTTTCGCAAACCAGGTTAGCGATGCTTCTTTAGGGCATCCAAAGTTAATTTCTTTTTATTGTAAGACAGTCAGTTCCAACTGATCCTTTGCCTAAAAGAGTCTTATTGTTAAAATGGAAGTCTAGAATATCAAGAAACTTGTCATTTACAAGATCTGTGGAAATCAACCACTGCAAGCAAAATTGCACAAGTCTTCTAAAAGAATACCTACATACTCGTACAACATACTCAGATATAAGACGCAATCTTGATTTATGGAAAATAGATGCTATCCACTCAGCCATTAGCTGTACAGCTGATCAAGAGACCTAACTTTCCCACTACTTAAAAATACGCACAAAAATTGATTTGAAACTCCAACATTTAGGGGGAAAAAACGTGCGCAACAAAATTAGTGGGGCAGCTCTGGCGTCGCAATATCTGGGAACATGACCAATCCTCCATTCACCAAGACTTTACCATCTCTGAATTTCCGGTTGACGAGTTCTTCTTCTCATGACAACAATCTTTCTAACCCAGAACCACTTCAACACACTAAATAATTTCTTCCATCTCTTCTGAGCATTGGCTATGGCAACAGCTGAAGGCTTCAGCAGAAACTCACTCACAGCACATTGCAGATCAGCCTGTGATTCGAAATTCATGCTCTGAGCTGGAAGGGGACAATCAGAGTCGAAAAATCGCAGATGATCCTCATCAAAGAAATCTTGGCTCATAGACCTCGCATCACAAATCATGGAGTTGGCAACTTGACTGGGGAAACTTAGGGTTTGATCGTATCTAAGACCCATGTTCTCTATGCCATGCAATGTATAGTCATCTAAGCCACTAACATCCACCGTGGAGTAGATGGATGACATGATATCTGGGGAAGATGCATTTGGTTGGGCATAGTCTAATCCACTTATCCTTTCACAAGACAAGAACCTGCAAGTGTTCGAACCCTCGGTCTTTGGAGAGCTCGAGTTGCATGGAGCACTTGATACATGTGAAGAGCCAGCGATGAGATATGCTTCTTCATCAAAAGAAACTACCTCCTCCCAGTGCTGAAAGGCAGAAATAACCAAGTTGTGGGCATCCACCTGGAAAGAAGAAACACTAACATTAACTCAAAAAAGCAATTGAAAAAGGATAACAGGTACAACAAACACATCCAAGGCGAAAAGGAGGGTTTGCCTTCTCAGCTTCAGAGAGCTTTTCAATAGGAACATACTGACAATCTGAAAGTAATCCCATCACTTGTCCCACAAGATTGAAGACGACACCAGTTTTCAGCTGAGAGGTAGGTGGGCAGTATAGATACACCCTTTTATCAATCACACATGTACGCGCATGCTCTACGGTAACTTCCCACATCTTAGCAGACATACCAGTGCCAAGAATCTGGACATACATAATCAAAACCAATAAGAAGTTTCCAGAGAGGAAAGGAGATGCTTGATTAACTACAATTATGGTGCCCACATATGTCAATATATGTGCACTAAAGCTTAAATCGTCACATTTGCCAACTAGAGAACAACATGCAGGAGAGATCAATTAATTACATATCTGAGCCTTGAAGGGTCGATGTGTAGCAGTGTCAGAAAATCCTTCACAGTTTGGATGTTTTCCCGACTGAGGCGTTTGTGGAAAGCTCCATCTTTCCCGATCTTTTCCAATCTCCATACTTCATCAAGCAAGGAGGGAGGGTGGTGCTTCTTGTACACTGCAAGCAGAAACAGACACGGAAAGATTTCCTTTCAATATTAAAAGTTGCATGACACAAAACCAGAAGAAAACATGCATAGAAGCGATAACTTTCTAATTTATGGAATTGGTGCATTAAGATATTCCGTGATTCAATATTCTACAAATCATAGAAAGATGTCATACTATATGCACTTACATTCTCCACGGTGATCCCTGACAATGAAGGATTCAGTCCTTGCTTCCCTTATTCTGATCCCATCAAAGTTATCTATAACTCGTGCCCCTATTCTGAATCTACGGCTCCTAGTCCAGCTTGAATTATCAGTGAAAGCAATCTCACCCAAAGAACAGACACCATCTTTAAGATTGAGAATTGGTTCTCCTGTAAGAAGAGGCTTCTTTCCTTCCCTTTCTCTGACAATGTTGTTCTTGAATTCTTCAACAGTCCAATTCTCGGTCTCATCGCTGTCAAAGTCACCTTCCAGAACTACAATTTCAACCTTGGCCAATGACTCAGGCCCGGAATCAATGATCTGTCCACTAAGAGCATCAACTAGAGCTATTTTCACAGCGGAACATTCTTCCCCCTCAATTCTGGCACCAGTAAAGACAGGTAGAGAGAGACTGCTCATAAACTGCAATTGTAAGCTTCTTGTTTCAAAATGATGTACCTCTTTCTCATAACTCCTGGACAGAAAGGTGATCTTGTGTTAGATATACTTATTCGAGAAGGTGCTTAAACTGATGAATAACGGCCTGGAAAAGCAGTTGTTTTTAACCCCAGGTGAGACAACTCCTGGATTAAATGGATTTGATTATGCTTACCTTTTCATGGAATTCATGTACTTTCTCAAGGCAATATCGACTTCCTCTTTAACCTGTATTCAACAAAGATAATTGATATTAAAATACGCAACCGACCACATTATTTGTATAAGAAGAACTTAAAGCATCATGCGTTGTTCTAGGTTAACAGGATGGAAAGTTTTCTTCTAGTACAAAAGCATTTAAAAGAACCACAATCACCAGAACGACAATCAGTAGCTTTTCATGTAGGTACTAACCATCGTTTCGTAAGCCCAATGATACCGAAGCTTACAACAAGTACGGATAAGAAAAACAATACCGAAGCAACTAAACACCCCTAAAAGCAAAAATGGACAGATTCTTAACATGATTAGATAAAGATCCCACTAAAAAACACAAGTAAAGTTAAGCATGAACTGCTATAGTTGGAAAAACAAATTAAAGTTGCCAGCATGTTCCATCATCATTAAGTTGAAGCAAGGTCAAATGAAATGCCCTTGGTTACTTTCAACCAAAAAAAAAAAAAACTTACCACTTTTCGAATTAAAGGCTCTAGAATTGGCTCCAGCAGATGCTGAACAGGTTGCATCTTCATCACTTCAAGAACCACACTGGACAAAGCAAATATCAATGTTAATTCCCAAGATAAGTAAGAATGGAGTACCAGCCAGCAAGCCTCAGAAAACAATATTTGATCCTTCCATAACAATATAAGGACAAAAAGTGGACAAAAACTACATCCTGTAAACATTAGAGGACCAGAAGAATTCATTGGCGTCTCCATTTTTCTAACTCCTCAAAAGATGTAAACATATTTGAAGATTATCCAAATAGAAAAAAGAGTTCAACAATTGTAAGTTGAACCCGGGATGCGAAAATTGCCCAAGTAGCAGCCAACCGTAAATGGGGAAGCAACAAATCAGCTTTTGCTTGGCCAGCCATATATTTCGGGGTCAAGAACATGCTATGCTAAAATAATGGCGTGTTTGCAGCCGAATATCTCTCATCCGCAGACAAACTATAGAAAAAGAGCATGCCCGGCATGACACATTTCGAACTACACACGTTGTTCTTTCTCAACTCATTCAAATTCAAGAAACAGAGACCTGTCTAGAAAGCCAAACCATACGAACTCCACACACTTCTGAATACCCTGCGGTGAAACCAACTTATAATTTGAAACTCAGCATAGCTATGGACAATCTCTGGCCTGCAATTTCCAGTTCAAACAAAAGTGATTCCTTACGTTCGTTTATGGAACTCCCACCATCCAATGTTACTCGGATAGGAAATTAAAGAACTACCAACAATACGCAAGCAAATATGTCATCATCCACAAAATTTTCTCTATACTCACTCCCCAAGATTGACACTTCAGACATAAAAAAAGCACTAAAAACGCAGTGGACGGCAAAAAACAATTCCAATATATCTCAAATGTTCCACTCACTTCTTCAAGGTGGGTATTCGTCTCCGCTTATCATCGGGAAAACTCCCATCTGTTCGAGCCTTGCCATCCTCTTGCTGCCTCTTCTGCGACATGATCGAGAAACCCCAGTTCGAGAAACCCGCGATAGATCACAGTCTCGCTTACAGAAATCATCTAAAGAGCCCAACATGCGGCGCAAGCGCGCAGGCGACAAAGCAGAGCAAGTAATAATATGGGGAAAAAGATGCAATCTTGGGGCCTATATATACAGAATTCAATAAATGGCAATGAATGGGTAGGCTCCAAAACACGGAAAAAACAGCGGGCCCGTGTCCTCTTCTCCTTCTACCGCTGCAAAGCCGTAATCTGAGCTTGGCCGGGCGCGGGATGCTTCGTAGCAGGGGCGAACGGAGGAGCTCTCCGTACCATGCACGGATTCCTAAAGGTTGCAGTGACTCGGCGAGCCTCCCGAGCCACGTAAAAAGAACTGCGTTACGGAGCAGAGGAATTGGCGGTATTTGGCGGGCGGGACCATGAGGAACAGCGGCGTGCTGGAGAACAAGATGACGACGAAAGAGGAAACGCCATTTCCTGTTTCGTTGCTTGGCGGCTTACGCCACCCTGTCCCGCCTTTCAGATTCGCACCGCACCCGGAATCTGGACACGTGGCTTTGGATGGGAGCGCTCCTGTATTATACAAATTCACGTCCCTCATTTCGACATTATCAGGAATTTTATTGACGTGGCATGGAACATAAATAATATGTGATTATGTTTGTCAAAGCCCCTGTTGAGTATACTTATTCAGAAATTAATTCATTTTTTTCTTTTTCAAAATGATGACTACTGTGTAACGCAAAAGTAAGCATTCCATGAAAAGCTTGCAAAATTTTTGTTAAATTTAGTTGTTTAACAAGTGGTGGATGATTTTACCATATTTTGAGTGATTCATACTTCTGATTTTTTTTTGGGTACATTTTACGAATTACCCACTTTGCCACCAAACTTGTAAAGCCATTTCGGTATGCAATCCATAGTTAGAATCAGATGTAACTGTTTCCATTATCCTTTTGAGTTTTTAAATTATAAAGTGGAAATTCTCAATAGTCTTTTGGTATTCTCATAAAAATATCACTCCTAATAGCCCAACCCGCACAACGCCTCTTTGGAGACAACTGCATAGCCATAAACACTTCTTTTTAAGGTTCCATTTGTTTCGAGTACAATGGATGATTCGGAAAACATTCATTAAAAAATGATTACTTATACAGAGGTTATTGAACAAGCGGACCCTAGATGGGAAGAATGCCGAGTTGGCAACCTTGATTTTGCCTAATATAAGTTTCATACAAGGAACCTCTTGCTCTTAAGGATAAACTACGATATTTGATGGACTGGCAGTTCAGCCATGTAATTTATCCCTCAAGCTAAACAAACTTGACCTGCTCCTTTAGTTTAGGGCTATAGAGTTTACTTGCTTCTCACTAACGGTAGGATCGTAAGCTTGATCACTCGACTCTAAACAAAAATAAAAAAACTCGGCTATAGGATGACAATCCTTCACTCCGGAAAAGTAGGTTCCATACCGACAAGACCTCCTATCCTAGAAGAAGCTCATACGGAAAATATTTTCATCATTCATAAAATTGATTAGTCTTAAATTTTTATCGATAATGAAATATTTTTTAATTGACTAATTATTTCAAATGATATAAGTGATCATTTAAAAAAAAATATTTTATAAGTTATCTATTTTCCACATAATAAATGTAACCTTACTGCATAACCTATTAATAGATACGAGGGGTCGAGGGTTAGACTAATTGTAGGATCGTGTTAATCGGGGACTTTTCATTGTTTTAATTTTAATGTATAAATATTTTTTTCGTTTACTGACTTTTAAGTACAAAGTTACTTTAGCAAAATTCACTTTTCACCCTTAAAAGAACTTAATTTACACACGCATTTCCTATTGATTAGACAGTGATCGATTAATATTCCCATGACAAATTGCGAATAAAAGCGGAAAATTCTCTTCATTAGATGAAGCCTGTATATCGATCTTGATTTGGGATTAACTTCTTAAAGTATAAGCATCGGGTCATTTGGCGCGATCTAATCTCAGTTAATCACGACAAGTCGAATTAAAAATTCATGTCTGCTCTCTCACGGAAACTGTCAAGTTTAGCAACATAGATGCTTTATTTGCTAATCAGGACAAGCCTTTTTATGACTCATGTTTTGGGACTACCTACTCTTGATCTAATCACCTAGATTCGGTAGGTAATCTCCGTTGGTGGATTTGGTTTAGTTAGGTATTGGTGCGTAGCTCCCCCACCTTTTCTTTTTACAATATATATATATATATATATTGTTTCGTCGAGATGCAACAATTAGCCATGTTTAAAGATTGAAAATCTGCATATTCCTTTGATTTAGATCTTGAGAATCTATTAAGGAAATTCTAGAAATTTACTAATCTTCGCATAAATTAGTTCTATTTTTCGCCAAGCTTAGAAGGTAATGGAATTGTGTAGCAGGCGGTAAAAATAATCAAGATATTATCCAATTAAAGCATGAAAACATTGGCCATCGAATCTCTTAAAATTTGTATTCACAAGATCCGTTAAAGTCTTCATTATTGGCGAGTCTGACACTTCGACAAGAAAACATAAGGTTAGGATATAGAAATTTCGCATCATGCACACTTGACCACACATGACATTAGTGTCCAGGGATGTTTCACAAGATAGGAATCTTGAAAACCGGCATAACTTTACAAATGTATGAACGTAGATTAATGTCATCATATTGTTTGAACTATATGATAGTATTTTCACATCAATCCAATCCTCAACTAGATAAAGGACATCAAAGAGCATAGATAGTACCTTTTTCTTTTTGAGTGATTTTCACGGGTTTTCTAATGAAGGGTTTTTGAAGGAGGACCTAGCGAGTTCTCGACATCATCGGTCCTACAATAATTGATGTGCTAGCAATCTCTCATCATTAAGGTAGGACCCTCAAAAATCAATCATAGAGCGTTTACATTTCTCATGAACAAATGGCGAAAATATGAGTTTTATTTGACAAGTCATTGATCTAAACATATATTATGTTGCCTGATTAATTAGTTGAACAGTACCATTTAGTCACTATCTCAACTTGTAGGAAAGAGTCATATAGAATGTCATTTTCAGCAAGTGCACCGCCCTCTTCTCACCTCAGTTTCCTTGAACCTTCCTCTGTCGATCCGTCAAACCAAATCCACAGCCTAAACTCGACTTATAAAATTCAAAAATCAAGTATACTTCCAAACTTGTCCTACCTATCATCTGTTTTTTAAATATATATTATGACCTCACGGCTTTCGGCCTCAGTCTTACACGAAAAACGAAATGATAATGTTCAAAGCCACGAATCTTTCTCACCTTAGATTCTTAGACATCATGAATGTAAAATTTCCTCCTAATGAATAGAACCACATTTCAAAGCCTGATCAGAATAGCGTAATCATAAATAATTTCGTAAATATCTTCCACCTTCTATATGTTAACTTCGATTTAAAAAACCTCCCATCTTACCATTATTAAAGTTGATTCTCTCAAGACAATTCGAAATCTCGATTTTCAGATCATCTGTGCGTTTCACGTTGATGCTTTGGGGAAACAAAAAGGACAGTAATAAAGCTGTCAGCCCAAAGATTTGAAGGAATCTTTTACTGCTCGTTTGGCGACCACATCTTAAACAATTTGCTTGAAAAAGAAGGCAACCCCCGACCAGGACCGCGCATGATTGAAACCTCGGGCATTTCAAACCACAAGCATACTCGTTTACCAAGGCGCCCTTCATCATGTCACCTTCGAACTCAATCAATCCTCAAATGTCTTGTAGTTGGTTTCACTTTCATACAGAATATGGACCCTCATGTTTCAATTAACCGCGTAGCACGCTTCCCGTTCTTTATGTGTCCACGGTCGAGCACCATCACCAATTTGGCGAGGTCCTTGTTGTCGTGTGGTCTAGGTGCATGCAATTCCAACCATGAGTACATAAGTACGAAATGCAACGTGATTAAGGTCCACAGAACATGTCAAGAGGAACCTCAGCAAAGGGGGACCGATTTCACACTGTCATACATGGGAGTATCTGAATATTTTCCAAGTAGTCGTGAATGCATAAAGATCAAGGAAACAGAGTACTTCATTTATCACTTGGTTTTGATAAATCACACAGTTTAAAACTGACAGAGTATTCTTCTAGCTTAAACCATGAGATTGCACTGTAGCCCAGTAGGAGAAAAACAAACCTTCTTCTTTAGGGTAAAACAAGAGAAATGAACGTTAAGCTAAGTTCATACTGTGACCACATCTATTCATTTCACTGGTGACAAGGTAAGTTAAGATTGGAAATTTTCAAGGGCTGCATGAAGTTCTCTAGTTGGCAAATGTGATTACTCTGTTGAAAAGTATCTTAGTTTAGGATCTTCTTTTATTAAGTTTCTCAACAAATGCCCTCACAACAGTAAAGAAATCAATTTTCAGAAGTCCTCTAGTTGGCAAAAGGTGTGATGATTTTGACCCTTGCTTGGCCTTTCTATGCAAGTTGAATAGTTGCACCGAATACAGAACATCAAACATGGCCCAGATCGATCCAAAATTATTGAGAAGCAAAAGAAAAGGAGAATACCCCACAGGGATGCGAATCAATTTAAGATTGAGATTTTGTGAAGAACCAGAACAAAAATCAGAGGAGTGAATGACTAATTTCTCAGGACAGTAGATCTTGGGATATTTGTTAAGCATTCCAAAAGAGCTTTATATATCTTGTGATATATCCAACTAGGTAGAATGGTAGAACTTAAACCGACAGTCCTTTCCTTATTGAGTAAGTATTATATACAATGGATTCATTGCTAAATCCCAAGTACTTCTCTCACGGTAAAATCAAAGTGTTTTACATAAATGATGAATCTATTTTTAAGTTCTACATTCTTCAAACTTAACTCTGATCGGCAACATGTAGTAAACCAGTGCGTATGATCTTTCTCCTAGAACACATCAACACTCTTAGAACAGAACAGTGCTGCACAGAAGACCCGTTCGTGGACAGGATCGGATCTGATTCGCCATTATGAGCCCATCTTTCAGACCGAGCCAACTTGGGCCATAGATGGGCCTATATACATAATGGTCCAAGTCTGGCCCCATTATAAAGCTAAGGAGGCGAGGTTATGCCAAAAACTTACTCAGCAAAAGGAGGGGTCAGATCTTCGGGTCATGGGAGGTGAGCATCTATGACTCAATCCTTACATTTTGTGACGGGTGTAGGACCCTTGTGGTAAGGCCAAAATGGTCATTAGCTTTGGTCACCCCTCCGCACCCTTTTTCCAACTAAAAAAAAGAAAGGTGACCGGTATTTAACTGAACCAATTTAACAGGTCCAAAATCACAGACAACCCATCAGCCAAGGTGTTTTTTCTTTTCTTTCCCCATTATCTCATCCATTAGTAGTGTCTACTTCCACAGTGAAGTCTTGACCTATAAAATCCTGGAGACTCACCAAAGACGCATGCTTATGCTCGTGAAGATTAATCGATCTTGAAAACCACCTAAACACAGTAAAACACAGCACCAAATTGCCCTAAAACATGCTTTGGGGGGGGGGGGGGGGGGGGAAGAAAAGAACAACCAAAATGAAAGCAAAAGAGGCATTGCAAATGAAGAGGCAGACATGAGATGTAGAGGTTGAAAGATTAAAAAACCATTTGTGCCATTTGCAAAGTGGCTTGTGCTATGACTTCTTACAGTAGTTCAGTAGAGGACAAGCTTTGCCAGGGGATTTGCCGGGGGATTCCTTCCTTTGCTGGCTACCCTTCCTTTTGCCACATTGTTGGCTATCCTTTCTCTTGCCACATCTGTGGCACATCTTACCATGAGTGAACAAGAGGCAATTCAAATCAAATTTAAGCTCGCTTGGAATTCGTTGGTTGAGATGGAGATATGCTTTGTTTCTGTCGGCTGTAGTGGGGATCCATCCAATAGTCTTTGCAATCTCAAAGACCTGCACGTGCGTGCCTCACATTGAAATTTGATGGTGATGCTAAAATAGTGACTGTCTTGTGTAATGTAAAGTACTCACATGTGTATCGACTGGGAAATCATCTTGCTGAAGATGGAACATCAAGACACAAGCCACCTGTAATATAGATGGGATAATAAGGACATTGAGAATTTTGAAAGCAATAAGATGCAGAAAACTGAAAATGGGTCATTTCTGATTAATCAAACTAGAACCCCACCACGACATCTGATCCTCAAACTCTGATATTATTTCCAGCGAGAGACGAGGAGGGATAAGCTACAACCACTTTTACTAGTATAGGAGAGTTGAACAATTCAAGCTAGAAGAGAAATGAAGATTTTTTAAAAACTGAAAATGGCATTTTCATGTCCTTGAAGTTTAATATCTATGGCATCCTATGATGAGCTGACCAGAAATTTTCGCATTTATGAGTTCAGTGACATTATCATAACAAGCTAAAGAGTAAGCAAACAAAGGATAATTACCGTCTTCGGACCAATCCCTTTGAAAAGGGATAGCTCGGCCTTAATTTCACTAACCGAGAGATCCCGCAAGAATTCCAAGCATAGTTTGCCCCTTTTCTCAAGCAAGCAAGTCAAAATGTTCTTAATGCAAGCTGCTTTTGTCGGGGCTAGACCTCCGCATCTTATGGCATCCTCTACACATGTCGATTCAGCAGCAAGAACCTTGGAAAATCCACAAGCAAATTCATGGGAAACTCAGGGAATCATGTACAACATTAGCGATTTTCTTCTTGAACAAATTGCCGCGACTACTAAGTTTGGGAGAGAAACTAATCAATCCGAATACTCTGCACTCCTTAAAGAAAACGATGACTATTCCGAAACATGACTCAGAAGCAATCTAAAGATGCATGTACTAAAATCAGGACAAATTGGCACCCTCAAACATGAATCTAGATCACTGTCTAGTTTCATGCCCAAGAACACTTGGGTGAGCAGTCTGGTCGCTGGATGGAAACAATAACGAATCAAATCCACCTAAATGTCGGAACTTTACATCGACCCATGAAGCCAAAAGCACAAATTAGACGACTCCAACGCTAATCACTGCAAAGAAGGGGTTCAAAGAAAAACCAGAACGACTCACATCTTCCCAGGAGGGGAAAGCAGACTTGAGAGAAGCGAAAGCCCTCTGGGAGTTCACGTCGGTCGTGTTCTGCGACAGCACGGTCTTCACCAGACCATCCAAGACACTCTCCTCCTCTTCACCGACGAGCACCGTCTTCACCTCGCCCCGCCCGTGCCCACCGCCTTCTTCCTTAACGACGAGGCCCCGTTTCCGCAGCCTCTGCTCTCGGTACTTGGCGAATTCCTGCGGGAAGCCGTGGAGGGCCAGGAGATCGTCCCGGACCGCCCGGCATTCCTCGGGCGTGGGTCCATGGTGGGTCGGGTACGGATCTTGTTGGACGGGTTTGCTCGGGCGGTCTTGGAGCTTCCTCTTCCGCTGCGCCTGCATTTTCTCGGCCGCGAAGCGCAGGCGGGAGGACGGCGATGCGCGACGGACCATCTCGTCAGACGCCGGACCTTTTTTTCGTGGGCCTTGCGGGTCGGGTTTATGGGCTTTCTCACGTGGGCCACGATAATGCACACGGGCCTACGCTCTTGGAATCATTCCCGACTCCCGAGTTTTTGTGGCAGAAAAGCAAAGGGAAAACCCCACCAGCCCTAAATCCTAAATTACACCTAACACATCAAGATTTTTTTGGTGTCGTTGAAATCCTCGAACTTATATCGGTATAACAAAAATTACCCTTCATCTACTATCGCGAACCCTATCAATACCTCAAACTTATATCGATGTAACAAAGAAGTACCTTTTCTTACTACCTAAAATCCTAAATTTTACCAACTTATATTAATGACGAGAGGATTTTTTAGAGTCCAAATTTTATGGTTTTTGTGATAAACAAATGGTATTTTTATCATGTTGGTACAAGTTTAAAATTTTAATGACATGGTCTTTTTTAGATATTAGTGTCATGGTGAGTATAATCTAAGGGTTTTTGTGACTGAAAGTTTTGTAGGATATTAATGATATGGTGAGCATATTTTAGGATCTTTAGCGACTAAAAATTTTTCAAGATTTTAGTGTTACAATAAAATATAATTTAAGATTGGTAATGGTATTAAGTCAAAAGAAAAAAGACGAAAATGAAACACACTAATTTTAGGGTCACTTCAGATTTTAGATTCACTAGGATGGAGATTTGTGTTGTACGGTGCTTGGGTTGTGTCTGATTCAAATTTGCTTTTCTCCCGAAGTCATTTATCCCGTTCATATCATTGTAAGTCATTTGATAAGGGTGCCCTAAGTAATCTTTTGCCTGTCAAGCCTCAATCATTATAATCACTGTGCCACTATAAACTCCGATTGCGTCTAGAACGCAGCTTCGTCCGTCGCTCGAATACTTAAGCGAGAAGGAAATACTGGGTAGGAGAATAAAAAAAAAAAATTAGGTTGGCACATGATTGGACTATGATATCATAGGATTCGCGGAATTGACTACTGAATGGTTATCTCGTCTCTTTGTTCAGCACACAAATCATATTATAAACTGCTGGTGATTTCGCTTTCCTCCTCCACTTCCTCTCTACTTTCTCGTTCTAGACGCTCAGGTACAAAAAGGGCAGTTCAACATCAGAGAAAAACACAAAAGGCAGGCGAGCCCGTCAGGATAACACGTAAAGTCCGAATTTTTTTCCAAAAGCTAAAAAAAAAGCAGAAATTACTTGATTGAGTTGGACAAAAGAAGAAAGGAAAGCACCCCAAAAGCATTTTTCACGAGCGTGATCGCCGTGGGCCAATCCCCTCCTTTGTTCTTTTCTATTGAAGGACGATTGGAGGCAGGAAGATTCTAAGCACCAATAAGAGGGGAAATTAGATTTGGGGATAAGCCATGAAAATACCAAAAGCTTAATACATATCTAAGTCCAAGTTGAACAATACCGAGGCATATACCTAACTTGCCGAGATTAAAGAATAAGACTCAGCTCAGCAAAAGCAAAAAAATAAAGGGGAAATTGCAGTTGAAGCAAGTTCTCCACATAGCATCATCAAGATGCATCTGAATCAGAGGAACAGACAGCGAAAGCAGGCAAGAATACTGTCACTCTCCATGCCAACATCAATCACCAAAAGGACATTTGACTAAGAATAGTTTTGCAGTTTTGAGTCTCCCGCGATATATATAATGAAGGTCCGACCCCATCGCCATCAGTTCACACCACCATCTCCAACTTGCAGGTCGCAACCGGGTCTTCGGTCAACTCGGACCATCAACAACTAAGTCTGCGCTGGCGTTTATAGAAACAGCAATCATCGTGCTTATTCTAATGGGGCCATGAAATGGTAAATGGAAAGAAAAAAGAACAGAAGAAAGAGTCAAACCGCTCTTTAGTCTTTAGCATAGAACGATAAGATAAGCAACACCGTGGACATGGCAAATGTAAGGAAAAGTAAGCTCAACGAGTTCTTCAAAATCACTCTTCCTTTCTATTTACAACTACACAGCTACGACACCATCCACAACAATGTAAGCAGATTACACATAGACATGACAAATGTGCAGAATATCGTTATACATTTGGCCACTTTTGATAATTATGCCTTCTTGTGTTAAATTACAAAGGAATATACACTGCTTGTGTTCTTTGCCAGCATCTCGATATTGTGACTTTTCTTGCCTCCAACTCTAATACGAACAGTCATCAAAACCGACAGTTTTTCCCTCGACCAAAGAAGCTTGGTGCTGGTTTCTCTCCGTCCACAGCATGAGCCACCAATTGCACAAATGGATGCCATTTACGATTGCCATAATCCAAAATACGATGCACAGGATGAGTAGTAAAAGTTTGGCATTGTTTATTCTGCAGATAGGCCTGCTCATCACCTTCCTACCTTAACCTTACACCTTCAACATCATTTTCTCAATCCCTGCCAAATTTCCTCCCCCTCGCCTTCATTAACACCAGTCATTACTGTATCCACATCACTGAAATTCAGAGAAAACGAGATCACAGGATCCAAAATCAGAAATCTGATGACTTTGGACTATAGATGTTCCTCCCACCAACGCCGCCAACTCTGCAGCCAGTCCCACTAAGTTGAGTAGACTCCAGGAGTGCCTCCCAGTCCACGTCCTCTTCCTCCCCATCATCTCTCTCTCTCACCATCTCCAACAACTTCTTAGCCTTATCTCTCGCCCTCTCGCTCCCACTCTTCTCGATCTCCCTCAATACATCCTCTCCCCCCGCTTCCTTCATCAACCCTCTAAACCTAAAATTCCCATGACTCAATGCATAAAGCGTGCCCACACAGTTTTCCTTATCCAACTTGGACTTTGCCTCGTTCCTTCTCAAAAGCCCAACCAAATCTCTAACCGCATTACCATCGAGCATAGCTGACCTTCCATCAACGCAGGCAGCCAAATTGCAGAGAATAAGCAATACCCGGCTCACCAAATTTCCTGCTTTCACCATTTCCAGCAGCCGCAGCACGGAATTATGCTTCACTAACTTCATCCTGTTACTACTAACCAGTGTCAAATTGTAGAGAGCGAGAGCAGAATCATTCCTAGTTCGCTCGCTATCCGATCTCAAAGCATTTAACAACACCGGCAAAGCACCTAAAGCCCCGATAGCCATCCTGTTATCTTCCTCTATGGCCAAGCTAAATAGAGCACCAGCAGCATGCTCTTGGGCTTCGCTAAACCCACTTTGCAACACCTCAATCAAAAGAGGGACAACACCAGACCTCACAATCTTCACCTTGTTTGAATTCTCGAGCGATAAATTTACCATCGTAGCAACAGCATTCACCTGTACATTGCAGTACTTCGAAACAAGAAGCGGCTTCAGGGCAGAGATCACTCTTGGAGTACAAAGAGCAGACCTCCTATGTTCTTGGGATCTAGTGATCTTTCTCAACCAAATAACCGCCTGTTCTTGCTCAAAGACGTCGCTGCTCTTCAGCTTCAACACCGATTCCTCTTCTTGAGAGCTTAACTTTGGGGCTAGGGTTTGCGCAGGGTTTTCGATTTCTTGAAATTCCGAGGAAGACGAGGACGACGAGGAGGAATAGCAACAGGGGCGAGTCTTGAGAGGCAGGGGAGTCTCCGGGCTCGCCGCGATGACCACCGACTCCTCCGACGAGCTCGAGTAGAACCGGTCGGTCCGGTGATTCAACTCGCTCACCGCGTGCTTGTACATCACCGGCGGGTTCCCGGCCACGTTCTTCAGCAGCTCCCTCTCCGAAACCCTAATAAGCCCTCCAGTTCCAGAGTCCCCTTCCTCCTCCTGCCGCCGGGACGCCATCTTCGCGCGGACGGCCTTCTCCACGGCGGCGTAGTCCAGCGCGAGGGGGCACTCGACCCCCCACTTCACGCACCAGCGGAGGATCGTGGACTTGATGGCCAAGTTGGGGAAGAACGTCTCGAAGTCGGGCGTCGACCCATCTTCGAGAACCGGCGTGAACCTCAGGTCCCGGCACACCTGGACGGAGACGCGGTCGAAGGTCTGGCCGGAGGACACGACCACCGGGTCGGCCATGAGGAAGCCCGCGATGGAGCACATGAACTCCCCGGGGGGGCCGGGCTTCGAAGGAGGGGAAACCGAGCGAGAGAACGAGAACCGCCACCTGGACTTGCCATTGGCGCCCATGTTTCCCCGAGAGATAGCTCGAGCTACAGCGCTTCAATTCAAGAAAACGTTGCTGCGGAGGCCGAACGTGGGGGGTGCAGAGGATTGGCGGGTCGACAGGGTGGTCATGAGCAGCAGCAGCAGCAGCAGCAGCAGCTGCTTCAGCTTGGGAAGATGAGGGAGGGGATGGAGAGATCTGCTGGGCTTTGGGTGGTGCTGGTGCTTTTACAAGAGGAGAGGAAACTCAGGAAAGAGAGAGAGAGCGTGCGGGAGACAAATGGCGGCTTGTCTTTCAATTACAGTTGACATTGTCGTGGAGGGGATTATTACCGAGGCGAAGTAGTAGTTGAGCTCTTCGTTCCTTCCTTCGTTCCTTCGTCAACTTCTTTTGTTTGGTTCTTCTGGTTTCTTTCGGAGGTAAGAAGGACGGGATTGGGCCGTTAACTAGTGGTCGGTCCTATTACGTTGCTGGGTTGATGGCATTGACCCTAATTACATGAAATAATTAGTTAATATCATGAAATTTTTTAAATTAATATATATGTAATAAATTTATCATGAATTAATTTTTTCATCCCAAAAAAGGTCATACCAATACATTTGTGACAAGTTTATCATAAATTAATTTTTCGAATATCAAAAAATCTTAAATTTGTATATTTATGATAAATTTACTCTCCTTAAATTTTTGTTAAATTAGATTAATACTGCGAAAAATCACAAAATGGTGAAGCCCCAAATTAGTATACTCGCCAATTGTCATGTGTCATTTAATTAAAAATCTGACTATAAAATTTAATGAAAAGTAAATTTGTCACGTGTATACAAATTTTGGATTTTTAATGGCATTAACCCATATGAAAAATAACGCAATTCATGACAAGTATTTCTGGACAATAGTTAGATTGGAGAGACTAGAAAGTTCTTGGGTCCATTTTGGAAGTTCACAAATTATAAATATTCTTAAATTATCTCAGCCCCATTTAGATAGAAAAGAATAACAATTCATATGGCAAAGTTTATTCTCTTCAGCATTTTTATAGAATATATATATATATATAGAGAGACTCAATCGATTAACTAACTCTAACAGAAAGATTAAAGAGATTTGGTGAAAGTTACGCTACATATGTCTTCCGAATTAGGTAAAAGGACCTCGTACAAGGTGCGAGATGGCACTCCTTCAACCGCTTTGCTCGAGCCTATCTTCGTCATTATAAGATGCGCTTCATGATTGGGAAGTTAAGCCAAAGTCTCATTGTCCTTTTAACATTCGATGGGACACGACAAAATCATCCCGCGAAAATAATGCATGGCCTGCTTTAGTGCTAAGGCAGGGATTTGAGTTTTGTCTTTTATTGCCACTGGTGATCGAATTCTATTTCTGATCACATTCGGCTGACACCTACACTTAACCGCTAGTCTTTCCCCCTACCAATAAAAAGATCGTCGTTCGTGGAGGAAACCGATCCTGCTCATCTTCAAATAGTTCAATAAATCATGGCTACGAAAAGTCTAATATACTCTGTCATTTCTTTCCAACGGGGGCATTTATAATTTGATTCGTGCAGGACATTTTTCTAAGAGCGTGTTTGGTAATACTTTTATCATCGAGAATAATTTTTAAGTATTTTAAGTCGTTTAGTAATTATTTAGAATTTCAATTCCCGAAATAGAATTGTGTTTGTACCATTTTTAAAATTTTTTAATCAAAATCATTTTTTTTATAATTTTATTACTTTTTTCTTCTTTCATTTTTTGCTTTTCTTTCTCTTCTTCTCCTTCAAGGTCTGCTTGGCGGTCATTGGCCTTAAGATGACTAGTGACTGGCCGAGACGAGGGCCGGCGACCTCGTCGAAGCATCGCCCGCCCTCGGCAAGGCTGCTCCTCGTTGGCCGAGCTTTGGCCGAGCGAGGTCAAGTCTCGTTTGGCCACCGGCGAGCCTCTGAAAAGCTCGCCAAACCTCCTCGAAGACTGGTGGCGGCGGGCGGCGAGCAGTGGACGATGGCGGCAATAGTCGAAGAAGAAAAAAGAGGGAAGAAGTACAAGAAAAAAGAAAAGAAAAGAAAGAAGAAAATAGGTTGGCTTGATTTTAAAATTATTCCCGATAACAAAAAATTAACCTTTTTTTACTTATTAATTATGTTCCAAATCTACTTCCAAAAACAAAAAAATAGAAATTTGTTATCAAAAACAAAAATTTTACCAAACAAATTTTTGTTCCAAATCTACTCACGGGGAATAGAAAAATAGAAATTGCTACTATTTGGTAAGTTGCCAAACATAGCTTAAATGATCCCTCCAAAAAAAACTATGGTTGGAATAATGGTATCGGCTCATGTTAGCATAGGATTTTTTTTTTTTTTTTTTGGTAAGTGATTTTTTAATCTCTTGAAAGGGAAAGAAAATGCCATACCGCGTACGTGCTTTGACGGCATTCCATGTTGGATCGATCTAGTACAGATAATTGGCAGCACGGAATGAGATCTTACGAAGGTCGCGATGAAGGCCGACGCAGGCGGAAAATTCTTTCGCCTGGAAGGAGATCATCGACGGTGGGGTTCCTATCATCCCAGCGTACCCGCCCCGTTAATGATCTGTGGGAGCAATGGCCAGAGCGGACGTCCGAGAGCAGCGCTCCTGTCCCTTTCACGGCTTCTCCCACGTTGTCAGTAAACCAATGCATTCGTCGGACAGGTCCAGATCCGACAAGTCAAGGGACGACCTCCAGTCCACCACTATGACTTTTAATTCAATTGGGTCCCACCTTCGCACGGACAAAAGATATTCTTTCCAACGTAAATCCAGGCGTTATGCCCCAAACATATTCCAATCTTAAGATCAATTCTAATTTTGTCCTCTCTTTTTTTCATCCCATAAAAAACTCTCGAAATTTGGTACCATCTCTCAGTTCTACCATAAACTTAATTTTTATCTCATAAGAAAACTACCAGCTTTAGGTTTAGTCTTGGTTCTATCTTAAACTTTTTCCATCTCATAAAAAACCATATTCACTTGATTCCTATATTAACCTTCATCAAATCTTTGTCCAAAATCATCCTTGGTTATGTGATGTTTCTATGTCATTACTCTAGTTTTTTCTCAAATTTGAGTAAAAATTAGATCAATTAAAATTGACCTTTTCTAATTATTCTTATTCTTAAGAGAGCATTCCTACTATCTCTATTAAGATCTTCAATTTTGTGCTCAATCTCTAGTCTCTCATGCTTGGGAGTCTTCTATCACTTGCAATTAGAGAGCTCATGCTTGAGATACTCCATTTGGGACGCTTGAACAACCTACACTTGAAAGCTTTCTATCTCTCACTTGTTAAAAGGAAATTTTGGACGGATGGTTAATACAAACAGGTTTGGAACTCAAGTAAAAATTAGTTATTTTTAATAAGATATTAAAAGTTTAGGATAAATTTAGGAGTAGAACTGAAATTTGAGATTTTCTTATAGGACATAAAAAGTATAGGATGGAATTTAAACTAGACCTAAAGGTAAGTGTTTTTTAGGGTATTAGGCCCATAAATTGGAGACTCGCCCAACTCGAGTATACTACTAATATGCAGTTATGCACCATTAAGCCGATGAAGCTAAAGGCCTAAAGTCAACGTCTCTAATTGCTTAGCAAACAAAAATAATTTCTTCAGAAAATCCTCTGCTAGTATTTACGAAAAAAAAAACATCTCCATCACATTTCTCAAAATTTGCCGAAAGAAATTAAGTGAGAAGATGAAATACACACATCGAGAGACGACCGAAATATTATCGGATTCATAGGGCTTATATGGTATTCTCACCAATAATAAAAATCCCATGAAAATGATGCGATCCTTTCTAGCTTCAAGGTCAAAAGTGACGGCACTTGTCATATCTTTCATGGTGCGCAAGCATCACTCAGAGGGACAGTAGGCCCCATCAGTGGAAGATCTTTTTGTTGCTTCCACGACTCATCAGGCAGCCCTTAGCTCGTGGCTTGCGAACAACCACCCTTCCACGTCTTCAAGGGATGAATGAAGGTGGAAAGAAGACACTTCGAAGTAACACGATCATCATTCGCACCCAGTTCAGCCCAAGTGTAAATTCATTTCCAAATAGAAAAATTTGGGGAGAGCATTCCCAATACGGCACCAATCTTAAAAGGCACATCATAGACAGACCCTCCAGCTCACAGAAAAGGCAAATAAAGCGTTGGCAGAGGCTTTGTATTATTGTATGTCTTTCTCACGTCATAGCATCGCCATGATTAGGGGTAATTTCGGAGTTGGGATGTGTGATAAGCAATTGGAAGGTAAACTACGTATGTCAGGTGACTCAAAAATCTCCGGTTACTAATTAAAAGGAAAAATCAGATTTAGGGGGAAGCATCAAATATGTTCAGAGAGCCTAATAGCCGGATGTATGTCCAACGCACGTACAAGCTTATGGTATTTATTTTAATACACAGAACTCGGAATGGCATCCAAAAGATAATACAACATTGGATTACCTGCACCAACCCATCACCTGGTCCTTCCTCTTCATGACACCGTTTCCCTCTCTCCACCAGATACGAAGGAAACGCAGGAGAAAAAAGATAAATAAATAGAAGTATACCAAAGAAGTGAAAGCATCAGATTTCTACACGCGTCTTGAACGAGACAAGAGAGCAAGAAGAATCTTTCTCCTGGGTCCCTGCAAGTAAAATCACAAATTATGAGAACAAGGAGCTTATTAAGATGCAGTAGTGCATATGCAGTTTAACTCTCCATGCTCGACACAGACATCTGCCATTCATTCCAGAGGCACCACAAACAGAAGATAAATATATGGAATCTTTCAGTTCCGGGATCATTGAGTTTATGTATGTGTTTTTTTCCTAATTAAGACCTGGCAGTATAATAACCACATCCAACCAAGTTACGACAGGAACAACTGGTTTTCAGCTCTCTTGATCACCAGGACATCCAGCAACATGGCTTATATGCGTACATAATGCTAAGAAAAACATGACAACAGAAACGATCACGGAGCCTTTGTTTTTTAGACCCTAATTGTCGGCATTTAGCCACCACCAATATAAGATCAAGTCACGGCGACTTGCATTGCTAGACCTTACATTGCTTAGTCTGTGGATCATCGACAAACTTACATATCTACGTTTTACAATCTAAGTAAAACATACCATTGGTATGCCCATCTCTTTGAGGTCATCGTCCCGCATCTGCTTCAGTACATCCATATCAATCTGCCATTCAAAACCACTTCCGCGGTCAGGAGCTGTCCAGCATAATAGGTACTTCTCTCATTCTCCAGATTACAATATTTCAGCTAAGGTAACAAAGTTTTGTTAGGTGATTTGCCAATAGCATATCCAGTTCAGCTAAGTCATGTAAACTTCACAGGGCACAATTTCTGGAACCAATTACATTATAAGCATTGTCTGCTATTGCATTGACATTGAAGAAGAAAAAAAAATGGGAATAGACATCTCTAAAAGAGATTGTACCTATGTGCAATGGGTTCGTATATGAGTGTCTACTGGCAGTCAAACCTCATTAATCAGAAAAATTAAATGTGGCTATAAAAACGAATGACTAGTGCGAATGACTGCTCTAGATTCACTTTTTACGCTACAACATGCAGCCACATAAGGCTTGATTAATAGCTGTTTGTAACTGAAGAAAAGAAATAAATAAAGGAAAAGAAGCTACACATTACATGAGGCACGACTAGCAACAGCTTATTTTCTACGTTTATCTGACATAGGTCCAGTTGTTACAATAGCCCAGGAGAAACAGGAAAGCATCCTCCCTATGATATTTACCAATATCAACTGAAAACCGTAGCCTGGTTGTTTCTTTTTCTAGCATCAGATTATTCAAGTCTGTTATAGCTTACACATAAATCATGGAAAAATCTGCACAGCCAGCGAACCAGCAAAAATGAATGGCATATTTTGATGTGTTTTCTCTAGTTTGTTGTGCACAAGATGCAAATTACTTACTTCCTCAGCCTGAAAAAGAATGGCATACTTTCCCAAGCCAAGAGAATTTAAGAAAGGCCCAATGGTAAGTGGTCCCTGTACCTGCATAAAGCCAATCAAACAAGTGATAAGTGCATAGTGCTGAAAGGCATGATGCACCAAAGCGGGCAAAAAACAATATGTTGTAGATAGTTGGATTAAAACAAATAGCTTCTGACAAATGAATCGGGGTTTTCAAGATGGCAAGACATTATAAGATATCCCAATGTCAAAGTCTCACTGGCTGTTGTAATTTGATAATGTCGAAGGCCCTCTTTCTACAAGTTCAGGTAGATTTCCACTTTTGGGTTGGAAATTGTTTCAGTTCTTATTGAGTTTATAGTGGTTGTGTTTGTGAACCTAGTTTGCAGATAGACATACAGGTATGTAAACTCCAAAGTCACTGACTAAATGTTGAAAACAATCTCAGCTGCTCTGATTTGCAAGCATGTATGTGCTTATTAAAGAATACCATCTACCAAAAACTCATCTCAGGGCTATGATAGTAAAAGCCTGAACACACTGAAGCAGAATATGACAGCCCTATGATGCGGAACAGACAACTCAAGCACAAACAATTTAACTGTACCGCATAAAAACTTCTATGTGAGATGGCCCCACGTGGATGCAATCGTGGCAGAGACCTAGCAGAATCCAGAGGCAAAGGTGTTCTTGTCACAAAATGTGAAGAGGAGTGTGGCCCTGCAACTGTATGATCATAGACATCTCTTGCAACCTGTGTAGGAACTCTTGGTGCATCAATTGGTCCATACGTGAGCAATTCTCGCTGGCCATTGATTGGCCTTGGTGGTGAAAGGCCCCTTGAAACCCTGAATATTCTATCTGGCGATCCATGTTGGAACCCATCATGAGTCCAAGAAGAATAAGACTTTCGCATTGAATTCAGCTCTAGTAAATCTTCAGCACTTCTTGTTGGTGGAATTCGCCTCAAAGGGCTATCAAGTTTTGGCTCAAGTGAATGTTGCACTGTATATGAGCTCATAGGAGAATGGACAGTCCTACGAATATTAACGGGGGCATTAATGTGATCTTGCTCTCTAATATTGCCACCAGCCTGCCTTGTCTTGTTCCTGTGCATGAGCTTGATGCGAAGGTCTCCAGCACCTTTGGTGTTATTAGAGGTAGGACAGTCAGTACCAGAGAAAGGAAGACAAATTCATAAAGTTAACCTTCCAATTACTTATCCAGATCAAGAATGAGTAACATCGAGGCCTACCATTCAAGCTCTTAATATTGCTCTCGGCCCTCCGTCTGCAACATATCAAAGACTTACTTCAGATTAATTCCCTGCTCAGCTTTCCCAAGGAAACTAAATGTCCCTATCCCAGTTCTTAATTTTTTGCAGGGATCGAGATCCTCTTCACAAAAATGAAAAAATCATCGGCAGAGTAGATCTTTTCTCACATAAAAAAAAAGTTTATGACATGCAATTACGTCATAATGAAATGCAAAGAAGAGAAAACTGAAAGCAGCTTGTTTCATCAGCCTTGCCCTTACTGCTCACTTTTTCCACATTTTTTTACCAACAGGGCAAATAAACCCAACATGGTGAAGCATCAACAAAGTACATTGAGGAGCTATCAATTAGTTCTCTAACTAATCAAATAGATATATCCCTCAATCGACAATCCAATCAAATAAGACCTTAGGAAAGGAAAACCTAACAGCCCCATCATCATTGCCAAATTTCACATTAATGAACCCAAGCTTCGGCAAGCAACGAACGAATTGATAGGTAGATAGATAACTAACCTCTTGACACTTCCATGAAAATGACTGTCAGCTTTCCCTCCAAGTCTCTCCTTTATAGAGCGCTTAACACCAAATTTCGGAAGTGGCGCTGCTCGAGAATCATTCAATGCATTCCCAGCCCTCTTAACTACCTGAAAAAAGGATCACACATATAAATTGGCAAGCCAATCGGTGCTAAACAATCCCTCGAGCTTCAAGTAACTACTAATGCGATCACCTCTATGCAGAAAAAAGACATTATCTGTAGCCTAGTCAAAGCTGGTTGAGAGCAAGTATTATACAATGCACAATATCACTTCAGAAGAGGCACTCATGGCATGGTTAAAACGCAAAGAACAAGCTCATTATCCGACGGCAGAGCCTCCCTCGGGGTTCGACTGATCACGGAATCGAACGTATTCCTCCAGAAAAGCAGCACGCGTCATCCTCACGCCTAATCGTAACCGATCGAACAAAACCACATCACCGCAGCCGAGACAGGTACCGACAACGAAACTTAAGCTACCGCGGAATCCGCGAACCAACGAGCCAAACAAGTCCAGCTGAAACAAACGGCCAATCGATCCCAAGATCTCACGCGGAGGCGCCGAAACCAAAAACGCATTGCGCGCGACGGAGCTGAAGCGGGCACGTACCTGACCGGACCGACCGAGCGTGATCGTGACCTGAGGCCTCGACATATCTCCGACGCCTTCGAGCCCCGGAGCTCAGATCGTCGGCGGCGCGGAGCCGTCGACCGACGAGGCCGCGCTCGATTCGCCGATCGGAACCCTAATTCGACGCGGCGGGGACGAGGGACGATCGAAGATCGGAGGAGCTCGGAATCGCGGAGGTTTTGGGGAGGAGGAGGAGGAGGGGGAGTGAGGTTTTTTTGGAGGGCTTGCTGCTTCGCATTGACTCGGGACGACGACTTGACTAACGAAGGCAGGGCAGTTCAGTTATTCTTTGCACGCCTCGTGAAGCAACGGTTCCACCACCCGGCCGTGGGGTTGGGCCTGTCACGGTCGGACCTGTTGAAAC
Source organism: Eucalyptus guilfoylei (assembly GCA_016097605.1). Taxonomy (NCBI): domain Eukaryota; kingdom Viridiplantae; phylum Streptophyta; class Magnoliopsida; order Myrtales; family Myrtaceae; genus Eucalyptus; species Eucalyptus guilfoylei. The sequence goes on from CM027861.1 coordinate 40,993,358, forward strand.
GTGGGCCCAAAAGCCCAGTATAGGTTACGTGGGTTTCCCATACGGACCCATAAGGCTCCCCCGAGTTTTGCCATACTCAAAGTTCAGGCCCATAACCGATTGCTACCTCAGCTTTTTAGGATCTGTTTAGTAACGCTTTTATTCTAAGAAACAATATAGTCTTTTTTTTTTCCTATTTCTTTGAATAATTTCTTAGTAAAAGAACGCGTTTGAAAACTAAATATAATTTCTATTTTTGAAATAGAAAAAGAACATAAATGCATTTGGTACGATTTACAAATATGTAGTATTTCTTTTAATTTTTTAAAGATTTTTAAAGATTTTTTTTTTTTTTTTTCTTTTCTTATTCTTCCTTGCTACCATTCGCCACCGTCACTGCTAGCTGCCATCACCGACGGAGGCCGGATAACAAGGCGTAGTGAGTAGCAAGGAAGAAGAAAATAAAAAAAGAAAAGAAAAATAAATTATTTCTATAAATTGCTCCCGAAAATAAGAAATTACTTTTTTCTACTTCTTATTTTTATTCTAAATTTATTCCCAAGTCACTTTTCTATTCTCGGGAATAAAAACTTAGTTGACATTACCAAATGGATTTCTGTTCTTTTTTTATTCCAAGAAAAAAAGAAGAATAAAAATTAGGAGAAATAAAAACGTTATCAAATGGAGCCTTAATGGCCCCATGTATAGCCAAAAATAGGGAAAATAACACAAAAAGTTCATGAATTTGGCTCAATAAGAAATATGGTCAACGAACTTTAGCCTAATATACAATGTTGTTCATGAATTTTAAATTTATTCAATGCAATTCTCGAATTGCTGGTATATGTTCAATCTAGCCCATTAATTATATGTGAATGTTTAATGTTGTTCTTATATTAATTCAAGTTTAGTGATAATATTAAATATTTTCATATGCTTTAGGGACAAGTTGAATATAAGTCAAAAGTTTAGGGACCATATTAGATAAATTAAAAGTCTATTTATCATATTAGGCCAAGGTTCATAGATTATTTGTGTCATTTTCCTGTCAAAATACTGAAATAACAACATCAATAAGTAAAACAATAAAAATGATGATTCCAATTTGAAGTACGATGAAAAATCTCCTCATGCGACTATTGGATTCGAGGCATGAAAAAAAAAAATTGAAAAAATATCCGTCTCGACCTAGACAAGAGCCAGTCCTAATTTTGTTGCCTACATCGGGAGCTATGATTAATTGTCGTGAAGTCAAAATTCTATGTATAGATTAAACCATATGCAAATGATTGGGGGATTTATTTATTTTTTGAAAAAATCTTCACCTAGGGGTGGAGCTAGACCTTAAGTGAGAGGCAAATGTATTGTGCCTATAATTTTGGAAAACAAATTTTGAATTGTTTCACGATGTGTTAATGAGATATGATGCAAGATTACATTACTCCAAATTTGATGGGATTTTCATCATGTACATGATTAGTGCAAAAATAACAAAGCGAAAGATTTTTTCTTTTCATAAATAAATCGAATACAAGAAAGCATAAAGGTTTAAGTGAATTTATTGAAAAAACCCACTCAAACACTCAAAATGGGTCAAGAGCTCATAGAATATAGCACGCCAATTCTAAAAGAGCCGGCCTTTGAAATGATGGAATCAAGTTACAAGCCCCTTAACTCATCTCATGTATTCATGTGGCGACTCCAATTCACTTCAAGCCATCATACACTTGTGTGGATCTACCGGGGGCTTTGCCATTGAGTAGTGGGCTTTTCACTGTCATTGGGAAGGCATTCTAAAGTAGTTTTTTTTTTTTTAAAACTAATTTCAATCCCACTTAATGTTCAAACTTTGCTATTATCTTTAATCTTGACATGATAGATTACCAAGCTTGATATTGAGGGGTAAATCTATATCGAAAATATTTTAAAGCGCCAATCCTTTTCCTTAATTTTGCATTCATGGTTTATTTTATTTGTTACTTTTTTACTGGTAAGGTAAGTCTTCTCTTGATCCACTTCTAATAAAAAAAAAAATGTAAGGCTTTCAAAAACCGAAATGTATATTATCATTTGTAATTAGGGCATGTTACATGACCCACATCAAACGAGAAGCACACGTTTGCTATCCACAAAATGCAACTACCATTTAACCTAATTGAATTTTTAGAGTTTGCCATCTAACATCAAAATTATTCTGGAAGAAGAATATAAAGATAATCTGTGCTCTAAGTTCTTAAATGCGATGTAAGATGATTGGGCATTTTTAAGTTCTAAATTTAGAACAATCCCTTTTTTTCAAAAAAGAAATTTTGATAATGATTGTCACAGGATGATTTGTTTTGATGGGAGGTGAAGTAATATTCGAAACCTAATATTTCACCAAGATTTTTTTACTCGACTTTTCTTTTTTTTTTTTTCTTTTGTAATACTTCCCAACTCTTTTAGAAATATATTAGCACTGGAAAAAAAAAAATCTGATTTTCTAGAGCTAACTAGTAGAATCGTCTAGTTTACTAGATTAGTTTTACAGAAAAGGATAGTAACATTCACTAAGAAGAACTCTCAAAGGGGGAAATGGTGGGAATATAACTCAACGAAAATTGCTCTCTTAACAATGAAAATCTTCTATATTAGGACAAATTTTTACCGAATAAATTTCACACTACCGTCCAGCGCCTCTAGAAAAAGACATGATTTTCACTAGCAATTTTTAGTTTTTGGTCGGTCACAAGCAGCGTTTCTTTTTTCTTTTTCTTTTTCTTTTTTTGGGATGAATGTCACAAGCAACGTTAGCAGGTGGGAAAAACCACAATTCATACATGTGCCTATCTACAAATCCATATGCCACAATCTCTCAATAGATCAATGCTTGCAAATGTCTTCTATACTATTAATGATGGATTCAAATAAGACTATGTCTTTTCCTCAATTCGAGGGGTTGATCAAGTCAAACGATACATATGCTTCATATACTCTAAGAAAAAAATTTCGATATGCACAACTAGAGTAAATCTCATTCCTAAATTTCTGATAAAGTTGCAGGACTACGGTTCTCGACTCTTTCCGAAATAAAGCTTCATGTATGTACTGACAAATCAACCTCATTACTTGTTTTCATGGACATAGGCAGCTGCAGCCCAGTCATTCAAGAGCAGCTAAAGATGAGCAGCTAATATCTCATCCACATGTTCTTATGCGCATGCCAAGAGTAGCCATCAATCGCAGATCATTGGAAATCAAGGATGGAATGCGATCATTGTCACATACTCGACGGTTTCATGCTGCCCAGAAATGTAAGCTAACCCTAGTTCGATCTGTATTGAGATACATGTGGATAACTCATGTAGACATAAAGCTCAAACTCACCAAAATATCGGGAGCATGTTCGGCTAAATCTCACCGCACGCACGCACCAACATACACACACCCACAGACACACAGATTTAACTGCTCACATGATCCGTGTAGCAGTCAAAAACCCAGAACAGAAAAGAGATGTTTTCTCCAAAAATAATAGAAATGAAGCAAACTGTTTGGCGTATACCAGAAATGGCAAAGAAAAGCTTCTGAGAGATTTCTATGAACTTTTCTGCTTAAACTTAGTGAAAACAATCGGACCGAGACGCTTGATTCCCCGAGAACATACTACAGATCAGAGAGCAGCTTGCTACTTGACGATGGATCATCCTCTGCAGCAACAGATCTCTGTCTCTTTCTCTCTCTCAGCTTGGCATCACTTGCTAGGGTTTTCCCCGAGAGCTAGCATCATCTCCTTCCTCCTCCTCCTCCTCTTCTTCTTGCTTCGTCTGCTTGATCTCTCCTGATTTAAGTTGAGGGTTGTGCTTTGGGCGTGATGATGAAGAAGGAGGTTGATGGATGTAATGATGATGGTGGTGGAGAGTCAGAGGCATGGACGAGCGAGGCATGATGATGATTGCTTTGTTGGGTATTGCTGTTGTTGGGTTTATTCTCTCTCTGTCTCTCTCAAGCTTCGAGCAATAATAATTCAAGGTATTGCGTGCCCTAGAGAGAGAGATTATTAATTCATCACGAAACCCATGGTGGGTGGTAGCTTTTTCATGAGTTTTCAAGTCTCTTTTTTCTTTAAATAAAATTTTTCTTGAGGACAAAAGGGGAGATGAACTCGCTTTTTTTTTTTTCTGTGAAATGGGAAAAGAAGAAAAGTCGAAATGGAGATAGTAATAGTACTTGCACGCTTGCTTCAACCACTTTTCATTGCTTTCCACGGTTATGTTTACTGGGAAGGTCACTTTTTCCATGGTAAAAGTCTTTGCCAACATGCGCATTCTTCTCCCTCCACGCACAAAAAGACAGATCAATATATATGCAGTGTTGCACCGTTGAAAAGAGAAACTTGTAGGACTTAATTTGAACTTGTACGAATATTTAGTTGACATCAGTCCATCATGACACCCGACATGATTATCACTAGATGTCTAATATCATATCGGCTGTTGAATAATCATACCGGATGTCATGATAAAGTGACATAAAAATGAATACACGTCGGCCTCGAGTTATTGCGTAAAAGTGATCCGAGGATTCATCTTTGGAAAAACACATAACTAGAGGGGTTATTATTTTCTTGTAATGCATAATATAAAAGGATACGGTCATTGTCGATAGACATGTGATGTGTATATTTAGACATTGGTCGTATAATTGGATTTTTGTGTATGTTTTCATCCAAATGGCAAATGTGCAAGATTTTTGTTTGCTTTGTTGGAGAACTCATTTCAGTGGGAACCATTTTGTCCATTTAGTACAGTAAAAGGCTGTTTGTGGCTATATCCGTGAAGGGTGAATATTGTATATGAAGCTTTATTGGGTTTAGTTAAAGAAGGAACTTTGGCAGTACAAGGACGAGGGCAAAGGGTATTAACTGAGCAAGATTAATATACAATAATGACAGAGGAATCATGGAACTCAGGAATGACAGTTGTTTGAGAGAGAGAGAGAGAGAGAGAGAGAGAGAGAGAGAGAGAGAGATTCCTAGAGTTGATAGCATATGAGGGACAAGAACAGCTTTGTCTCTCCGCTCCTAAAAATAATATAATGACCAGATGCTTTTCTCGCCGATAAGTTAACTCTCTCTCTCTCTCTCTCTCTCTCTGAAAAGAATTAGAGTAAATCTTTTCCGGAATATACGGATCCTGAACTGATTCTTGATCATGTCTGCTGCGAAGATCATCGTTATGCAACTTGCCATGTTATCACCTGTTCTTTCACCTGTGGATCAAAGTCAAGAAGGATGTTTTCACTGCCATTTCTTCCTTCAGAACTGTTGCTATCATAAGGAAAGACAAAAGTTGACCTCACCCACATGGCAAAAACACCTAGCTTAGTCACGATTGTTGAGTAACTTGCTGATGTATTCTTTCTTTTGTTCGCATGTCATCTAATAAATACTTAGGCGAGCATTGGGGCCAACCATATTCTACGTGGTTCCTTCTTTTAACAAATGAGAACCTAATCAGGAACCTATCTTCGTCTTTCCCTCTTCATTTTGTTCAGCTTTGTGTTAGACAAATTAATGTCGCCATGCATAAAAGGAGAGAATATATGCTCTAAACATGCAAAACTATCTTTAATCATAACCTAGTTGTTCTCAATAAGTAATATCATTTACAATTTCCTCTTAACCCATAATTTCCTTGATGGGTTAGTTTGCCTAAGCTATATATTCTTATGCTATATTGCTTTTAACTGAGGCACCGTTTTATTCCCTCTCTGTGGACATCCTGTTCTCCACTCTATAAATAGCTGTAAAACTAAAAATATACTGTGGATTTGGGACAAGATAATTTGTCCTCTTTTGGGGCCAGAGAGGATTAAATCAAATGATCATGCATCAGGACCATTGTCGAAGTGACTTTTAGGTTTGACCCTGATAAAAGCTGCATCATGCATCCGCAAGGGCCAGCCTTTCTTTTCACCCTCTCTTCCTCCTTCCTCAGTGAAAAAAACTTTATGCGCGGGCAAAGGGACATGAAAAAAGTGGGCCTCTTGACTTGCTAAAGAGAAAACGAAGTTCAAATTTTCCGGAGATTCAAATCCTTTTTAGCACCAAAACATAGTTCAACGCCCTATATCAAAAAGCTCCATGCAACCCTTTCTCACTATTCCTTTTTGTCACTTTTTGCTTTGCACATTTGATCCTTGTGGGTTCCTTATGTACGAGTGCATTTTTATATATACATATACTTATATTGACATATATTCCATGCATGCATTCTTCATCTCTCTTGATTAATCAAATTCACAAAGAAATTCATGTGGAGCAGCTATATTTTATATAGATATATTCATTTGGGGTGAGAAAAATTTCTATCTATCTATTCTCGAGATTATATGTATTGATTTTGGAATAATCAGAATTACAAGTTAAAAGGGTCGGATTGCAAATCATCTTCTGTCCACGCATGTCCAAATAAAATTGAACATGTACAATATACTCTAGATTAAGATCCCAAAAATGTCAAAAGTCTAAAGAGTTCTTAGAGGGTATTTTGGACCTTTCACAAAGACTTCTATGCTTTTATTTTTTTTATTCCGCCAGAGTCTCTCTCTCTCTCTCTCTCTCTCCCGTGGTGTGACTCCTATGAAATGACGGAGAACAGAGAGGTATTGGAAATATTCCATAAGCTGCGAGTCGTTTTGGCTCCCTCCATTATATGTCTGTAATCATCACGAACTAGAAAGTAGAGGCATCGAAAAGTATCCCACGACAAGGCGCACAAAGTGACGCGGGGCCCCTCGCTGCCTGTTCGTCGAATCGGGCAGAAGAGCTCGTGGAAATAGATTGGAGAGACAGACAGGGAAGGAATCTATGTCCCTGTAATTTCCGTGATTGATAAACGAGGAAGATTGTCTAAAATCACCGACGTAAAAGCCATAACTCTTTCGCTCGCATGCGGACATTGCTCGTCGGTATGCCATTGAGTTATCGCATCAATTCCCTTTTTCGTCGTTCTTTGGATCACAAGTGGAATGGTGTGAATTCGAGATTCGATTTCCGATGAACATGGCCCCGGTCGGATAATTATGATCTCGACATTGACCTAATCGGTCGGCTCAATTAGCGTTTTAGCCTACCGCGGTACACAAGCAAGGGCAGTACGATGGACCCTGCAAGAATATCGACCGACGACATCTGCGGTTGAGGATTGGGACGGTGATTGCGCACGTAGAGGGAGCGTCTGATACGATCCCCTAAAAGGGAATGATGCTGGAACTGGCAAAGTGCTCCTGGATGAAACGCGAGACACGCAGCCATCTGGGTTCATCGGGTTTATTTTCGGCTCTTTTTCGTTGTGGAATCGGGCGGAGTCCATACATTTCAGCCCATGAGCAGAATCAGAGCGAAGTAGGCCAATCATGGCCTGTACTGTACTTTAGTCTGGTCCAAGATTCACCAAAAGCATTTGCTCCAGTTCTCTTCCAGATTTAGAGACGCACGGGTCAATGACTTCTCTAGTAAAATTATCCAAAAACCTTAAACTTATTACACTTTCAACTCATTCAACTCTAGACCTTTCGATTATGTCAATTAAATCCTAAAATTTTTCATATTTTATCAATTGAATTCATCGACCAATTTTGGCGTGAATTTGTTGATATGGATATCGACCGATTATAAGTACACGATCGGGGTTGATATTGACATTTTTTAGTACTATTTAAATAAAATTTTGAATTACTTTTTGTTTTTCATTTTTTCTTTTCTTTACTTTTTTTTTCTTCACGGTAGGTGACCCTCACCGACATTAGGGGTGGGCATCGCCGCCCTCATGGACTCTGGGCAAGGCAAGGCAATTCTTGCAAGTGGCTGTCGAGGGTGACCCTAATCTAGGCAAGGCCAACTCTCGCCTAATTGTGGTCGTTGAGGACGGCCCTCGCTAGATTGGGCGTGGGTGACTTCGCCCAGCCCTCTCCAACCATTGTACGTGGTGACCATCATATAGAATGATTAGGCCGACTAGATAGCCATGTCGCATTTTTTGATCAAAATTAGTTAGATAAACTCAATTTGCAAAATGTGACAGGTTTAGAATTTAGTTAGCACAATTGAAAGGTTTCGAACGAAATTGGCTAAAGTGCAATAAGTTTATGATTTTTTGGATAATTTTCTCAATTTTTTTCTAGAAAACACCGAGAACCGTTGGAAAGAGGTTAATCCAGTTGAAAAAAGTGGGTGAACCAATCTAGTCAACGTAGGTCAAGCGATGGTGTGCGAGTTTGAGCCATTACCATTTCATCCAACCGTTGGCATACGATCTTGTCGTCGAAGACATGTCCCGAGTCAGGAAGTCCCTCCATATGAAGTAATAAATGATGCACAAGCTGGTTACGGGCTCACCTATGAAACGACTTCAACCTATCACCTTGTTAGAAGATATGCGATATTCTTTTAGGAGATTTGGATTTGATTTGATTATGTACATATCAATTATAGATTAGATACAGATCTAGATTGATACATAGAATTCTTTATTTCCATTAATTGTACAAACCTAGTTCTATATCTTTATGATCTGTATAGATTACAGATATATCGAGGAAATACAGAAAAACATTATTCCTCTCTCCATCGCCTTCGGTTTCTTTCATGGTATCAAAGCCTCCAGGCTTCTGATTTGCTTCCGCTTTGTTCTTCTACCAAATAGTTCTTCGACCTACAAAAAAGGGTTGCATTCGGCATTAGAATCAATATCCGAAGGAGTTTTCTTTTTTTTAACTTACCATGGCCTCCCCACAAACCGGCACCTCTGCTTCCGGAAATTCACCGACTGGAGAAGTAATGCCCCAAGATTTGTAGGCTGGACATCAATCTGCGACACTTCCAGCCATAAGTCAGCAGACTCAATTACAACCCGCACAGTGGCGACCCACGCAGACTCAGCTCAATGTGGGGCAACCCTTGGCGGGTCAACCATACTAGTGGATTCCGTATCCACTTTATTTTGGGGCAAGCCCAAATCCATCATCGTCTGCGTATGTGGGCCACCAGAGCTACGTCCAAGCCGATGGGGGCCCACCAACCACGAATGGGGCAAACCCAGCCATCGTATCGGAGCAGTTGAGCGGGTCGGGAGAGCCGGGTATGGGAACAAATCCCTACCCGGGTTTTTATCATGCGGGTTATCCAATTGGGGCGAGCGAATCAGGTCAAGGAAATACCTACCCGAACCTCGCGCCTAGTTTTCTACCTTTTCCGGCGGCGGCGCTTGCCGGACGACCAGAACCCGGTGATCCATTGTTCGTCTCTAATGCCGACGAACCAGAATTGCGGCTCATCAGCCAGCAATTGGCTGGGCCAGAAAACTATACAAGATGGTCGCAGGAATTCCGGCATGCCCTGGCAACCAAAGACAAAGATGGTTTCCTCGACGGAACCATTCCAATTCCCGTGGAAGAATGCCTGGCCCGACTCTGGAGGAAGAGTAATCGCCTGATCCGAACCTGGATCGGCAACTGCGTCTCTTCCGAGGTCGCGGCCGGACTCCCACCAATAGAAGATGCAAAAGAGATGTGGGAAAATATCCAGGAAAGGTACGGGAAGCTGGACCAGGCAAAATTTTTTAATCTAATGCAAGAGCTCAGTGAATTGAAGCAAGGAAATATGACGGTTACAGCCATTTTTAACAGGCTCTCGTCTTTGTGGAACAATCTCAAAACGGCCGAGGAGAAGCTCGTGGGACCGGAGTCCACTCTCAAACAATACATATCCATCAAAGACAGGGAGAAAGCTACACGCTTTCTCCTCATTTTGAACGAAACTTACCTCGGATTTCGCTCGCAGATCCTCGCCATGGATCCCATGCCGCCGATTGGGCGGATATTTCAATTGGCTGTGCAGGAGGAGAGTCAGCGACACGCGACGCCAAACCACACCAGGAGCAGCGTCGCACTCGCAGCCCGCGGAGATCGGCGAGACGCGGCCACCAAGACGCAAACCCTAAATTGCAAGAGAGAGAGACGAGCGGCCAAATTAGGGTTCGCAAAAGAGGAACTCAGGCTATTTAAAGCAGATCGGATGAACGGTCAGGATGTGATACGAGGATCGGACGACTCGCAAACCTTCGATCCTTCGATCGGATCCAACGGCGGACAAGAGCTCACGACTAAAGGATCGGACGGTCAGATCTTTGCTGCGATTAAAGGAACGGATGGTCAGATGCTTGCCACGTCATCAAGAAATTTCGGAAGAAATTTTAAAGGCAAGAATAAATTATTTTGTGATTATTGCAAACGTCCTAATCACTCAATTGATCATTGCTGGAAATTGCATGGAAAGCCCGGTGAAAAAGAAAAAAAGGTTTCGGCAGCTTATCAAGTTCTTTTGGGTCGACCGGGTAAAAAAATTGACCAGCCTATCTCGTATAGTCAGTATCATCAGTTAATGGAGGCACTTCAAAAAATGGACACGACAAATAGAGGAGCGAGTTTCTCAGGTATTACCCATTGCTTGATTAATTCAATATCCAGAAAGGCGTGGATAATTGATTCAGGGGCAAGCGACCATATTATATGTGATAGGGGATTTTTCTCAAGTATAAATGATAGATTGAATTTCCCTATTTCCGTGCAATTGCCAAATGGGGACATTACCCATGTCCATGAAACAGGGACAGTCAATCTCAGTTCACAGATTACTCTTAGAAATGTTCTTTATGTCCCAGAATTCCAGTTTAACCTGATCTCTGTGTCAAAAGCTTGTCAAGAAAATTCATGCCGGGCCATTTTCAATGCTGACACGTGTTTCTTTCAGGACCTTTTGACTGGGAAACTGATGGGCTTGGGTAGTCTCTCTGAAAGCCTTTTTTTTCTGGAATAGTTTCTCAAGTAATTTTCCTTGCAATTCCTTAAATAAATCATCATTGTGTAACTTGACTACCAATGATAAAAATTCCATTATGCATTTGAGATTGGGCCACAGTGCCTCCTTTCCATGTCCACAATGTCCTATATGTCCTCTTGCTAAACAATCTCGTACGCCTTTTCCGTCTAGTAACACCCAGACTAGTGAGATTTTTTCCTTAATTCATGTGGATATATGGGGACCATACCACACATTAAATCATGGTGGGTCTCGATATTTTCTCACTATAGTCGATGATTATTCTCGTGCGACTTGGATTTTCTTGATGCAGTCTAAGAATCAGACTTATTCTCATTTGAAAAGTTTTCTCTCACTCTCAAAGAATCAGTTTGGCAAATCCATACAGCGGATCCGTACTGATAATGGAAGAGAATTCTTCAGCCATGATTGCTCTTCACTATTTACTACACATGGCATACAACATGAGAGCTCCTGTACTTATTCACCACAACAAAATGGCGTGGTAGAACGGAAACATCGTCATCTATTGGAAGTCGCACGAGCCTTGAAGTTCCAAGCGTCAGTTCCAAACGATTATTGGGGAGATTGTGTGGTCACAGCCACTTACCTAATCAACCGTATGCCAACTCAGATACTTAAAGGGAAAACTCCATTTGAATTGTTATTCCAAAAGAAACCAGAGCTCCAGCATCTCAAGGTCTTCGGATGTCTCTGTTTTGTTGCAACAGTGGGTCCTAGAGACAAATTCAGCCCACGTGCTCGGCGATGCATTTTCATGGGATATCCGAATTTGCAAAAAGGGTATCGGGTTCTTGACATTTCCACAAAGGAATTTCTGGTAAGTCGTGATGTCATCTTTCATGAAGACATTTTTCCTTTTTCTGAACAGACAACCCTAGATCTTTGGGATGGCGAGACTCTCCCCGTAACATCCTGTCGATGAAGCAATGCCTCAAGGTCCTACCTATATACCAATGGCAGAATCGAGGCACATTCCTCCCACTAATTCATTTCTTCCAATATCAACGTCAACACCTGTTGAGAGGACCGACTGCTCAGAAGAAATTTTAGAACCACGACTCGAAGATTCCCATGATACTGAGGAAAGTCAACACATTGAGTCGCCATCTACCAATGAGACAAATACGGACACCACTCATCCAAGGCATTCTGGTCGTACCACACAACCTCCTACCTAGACTAAAGACTATATCTGTGCAACTCATCATTCTCCAGGTACTCAGTATCCAGTCTCATCATATGTTTCCTTTCATAGATTATCACAGGAACATAGATGTTGTATTAGTCGCCTATCAGAAGAACATGAGCCATCTGGTTATGATGAGGCATCTATTGACCTAAAATGGCAACAGGCCATGAAGGCGGAACTTCAGGCATTGATTGACAATAAAACATGGGATCTTGTCCCACTCCCCTCTGATCGCAAGCCAATTGGCTGCAAGTGGGTCTACAAAATAAAGTATCGTGCTGATGGTTCCATTGAACGATACAAGGCATGGTTGGTTGCCAAAGGATTCACACAAAAGGAAGGTTTTGATTACCACGAGACCTTTTCTCCGGTTGCCACCGATGTCACAGTTCGTTCTTTTTTGTCTGTTGCTGCTATTAATAATTGGAGTCTACATCAAATGGATGTACACAATGCTTTCTTGCACGGGGATCTTGATGAGGAAATTTATATGGATATTCCTCAAGGCTTACGGAGACAGGGGGAGAATAGAGTATGTCGTCTCCGTAAATCCCTTTACGAATTAAAGCAAGCATCCAGACAATGGTATTCCAAATTTGCAAATGCTCTTACAACAGCAGGCTTCAAGCAGTCTAGACATGACTATGCTTTATTCACACGGACTAAAGGTATGTCATCCATTTATTTAATGATATATGTCGATGACATACTTGTTATGGGAAATGATAAGGCTGCCATAGACAATTTCAAGGATTATTTACATGCTACTTTTCACATTAAAGACTTAGGAGCACCTAAATATTTCCTTGGAATTGAAATTGCTCGATTTGATCAAGGAATTTCCCTTAGTCAACGGAAGTTTGTCTTAGAAATCATATCAGAAGCAAGCTTATCAAGATGCGATCACATTTGTGATTCCTATTGAGCAGAACATTAAGTTGACTACTGCAGAATATGATAGGGGTATATCATAAAACGATGATCCCATACTCAAAGATCCATCAGGGTATCAAAGACTTGTCGGGAAGCTCATATACCTGACTATGACTAGACCTGATATCTCTTATGCAGTAGAGACACTTAGTCAGTTCATGCACAGTCCAAAGCGATCTCATTTGGAAGCTGCATTGAAGGTTGTGAAGTATTTAAAAAAGTATCCAGGACTTGGAATCCTTTTGTCCAAGCAATGTGACATGAAGATGAGGGCATACTGTGATGCTGATTATGCTACGTGTCCTACTAGCCGAAGATCGCCATCCTTTGGATACTGCATCAAATTAGGAGATTCACTTCTCTCATGGAAGACCAAGAAGCAGCCTACTGTATCTTTGTCTTCGGCCGAAGCTGAGTACCGAGCTATGGCAAAAACCACTTGTCAAGTAGTGTGGATACGAGGGTTGCTCAAGGACCTCGGAATACAAGTACGAGGAGCGACAAAATTATATTGCGACAACGATGCAGCTCTCAAATTGGCAGCAAATCCTATAGTGCACGAGAGGACTAAGCACATAGAAGTGGACTGTCATTTTACACGAGACAAGATTCAAGAAGGGGTGATTGAAACGAAGGAATTGGCACAAACAGAAAGCAGCCAGCGGACATCTTCACCAAACCCCTATGTCATCGACAAAGACGCATATCTATTGAGCAAGCTAGGCGTCTTGGACATCTACAAGCCACCAGCTTGAGGGGGAGTATTAGAAGATATGCGATATTCTTTTAGGAGATTTGGATTTGATTTGATTATGTACATATCAATTATAGATTAGATACAGATCTAGATTGATACATAGAATTCTTTATTTCCATTAATTGTACAAACCTAGTTCTATATCTTTATGATCTGTACAGATTACAGACATATCGAGGAAATACAGAAAAACATTATTCCTCTCTCCATCGCCTTCGGTTTCTTTCACACCTCGACTCCACATTGAATAGATTGCTTGATCGACTCTTCTTTTCGCTCATTACAGAGTCTGAGCCGGTTCGATCAGACTCCCAATGCGCTTTCCCCATCATATATTCTTCTCCTTTTATATGAACAAAGAATCTGTGGTATCCTACCGCTAATCCAAAGTATGCCAATCAAAAGCACCAAATATCATCACCCTATTTAGTATAGAAGTCAAAAATTGTCCCTGCGACAGAAGGATCACGAGAAACTTTCATTTGCCAAGATCTTTCCTTTTCGTGATGCGTTATTTAACTTCTGTTTTAGACATTTACGTCACGTGCCGAAATCTTTTTGTTAGCTTACTGTGAGCACGTGGAAGTCTAAACTGAAGAATTTAACGTCGAGAACGATAGTAAAGCACTTCCATCAAAATTCTATCTGCTTGATTACTAAAGTTCTTTTTCGTTATATAATTAATAATCTCCTTACTGCCTAAGTTTACGAGTGGGATGTCATTGTGACGGCCGAAAGAGGGAAGACTCAAAAGCGAAGCGCGAGTGCGAATTGATCATATTATTGTGTCGAAAAGTTGGGCTATTTGATTAAAGCAGGAATTAAGAAAGCACGAGCACTCGGGAAGATGGAAGAAGTGACATGGAGTTTGGTATAAACTGTAGTCATTTAGAGGACCGAACAGCGATTGGTTTGCCCCTCTTGTCTCGTGGAAAGAGACAACTCCAACTAATCCCCGCGTAATCGATCAATGCTTTCCAGCACAATTTAATGGATATCATTGATCAAAGTCAAGTCAGCATTGCATCACATGCTAAGAGAAAACTACTCAAGCTTGTAAAGGATTCGGCTCATATCATACTTACCCCAGTCCCAAGGTTTTCATACTTTGTGGTCCAAAAATAAAGGTCACTCTTAGTTTCATGATAAAACCCTATATTTTGATGCAGCTAATATCATACCCCAATTATAGCATCTTCGACTGAAAGTAAACTTGAAGATCACGTGCACTATCATTGGGGTGGAGTTTTATCTTATGCGCAATGTATCGACAGAGATTATTTGAGTCGAAGGTTTGAATATCAGTATAAGTAGGAAAAACCTTAGGATTGGATTACAGTTTTGAGGACCTAAGTCAGTCATACATAACACGACATGCAAGACCCCATTATTCCTTAAACCTCTATCGACACTCTGGTTCGAATCGACCCACCACAAAATGGAACAAGCACCACACAGAACACCCCCAAAAACATCAATGGGAGCTCACGTCTCCAACCATATACATCAGAAGCCCTCTAACCAAAGGCCCCCAAAAAAGAAGAGGAGGAACGAAAGGTAGAGATAAAAAAACCTAAGTGGGAACTCGATTTGCTCTTTACAAAAATGGAACAGTGACCCTCCACACCTTCAAGTCACAGTCCAAACTCCCACTATAAACCACAAAACAAGCATTGGACGAGCTGCCACAATCCACTGCTGCTGCCAAACACTTGACAGGTCCTTGGTGACCGTTCAAAACCGATATGCAAGCGTAGTTCTTCTCAAACCCTCTCCAAATTCTTATGGTTTTGTCTGCGGAGCCACTGAACACCAGATCGGCCACGACCTTTAAGCACAGTATGGACTTGGAGTGGCCTAAAAGCACGCGCAGGACCACCATCTGGTCGCCATCGTCTTCCCTCTCCCAAGCGATTATGGATCCGTCGCATGCACCGGAAAATAGGATCGACCCATCTGAGTTTAGCGCCAATGCGTTTACCCCAGAATTGTGCCCTTCCAACGTGGCGACTAGGGAGTGGTTCTTGTCGCCTTCGACCTTCTTCCACACCTGATGTCATCAAACTGATTAGAGATATAAACAGCAAAGAGCATTAAACTAAATTACCCAGAAAAAGTAATGGAGTGAGGTCATTTTCCTGGTGTCCCACTTGCTTGCTATTGATACTTTGTGATGATAATGGTGAAAAGATGCAATCTTCGATCTCCAAGTAGTAAGAAAAATATCATTTCTGGACTCCAAAAATTAATGTTTTTGTACCCGATGTCAGACAGCTGTCCACATTTTTTTCTACAATTGATTTCAAGGCACATGTACTTTCTTAACTTTCCACGAGTACCGTTCATTTGCAGAGTACAGACCCATTTAAAGAAAATGCTCTTATATTAAAACAAAAGGACAAGGTTGTCGATGCCAAGGGACCAAGTTCGGACAGTCTTTCGATTTCACTTATGCTTAGGTATGATTAGGCACAGGATGATTGAGTTGAGGCCACAAAACCGAATTCTTATCCAAGTTGGCGTTGAATTTTGGGGAGAGTCTAGTTGACTCGCAAGCACCTCAACCTTGCAGTTTGCAAATATCTTACAAACTACGAGGTCTTGATGTCGGGTTTAGGAGAAAGATATTGTGAAACAGAAATACTTCGGAGATTCATCAAGAGTACATTTTTAAAGGATTCTATTAAACGAGCGCTTAATAAGCAATCAAAAGAAACAGGAGTTACGATATTGAGTATACTAACTTTTCCCGACGCAGCCATTGCTTTTGAATCGAACTTTTTCTTTGTTAAATATGCATTTGAGAAAGTCCGAGACAAAGCTGTGATCCATTTTTTGGACATTATTATCTCGTCATCTAATTCTGGTAGAATGAGTTTAAAACATGACTTGGCGTGTTTGGCTATGAGATGTATAGCAAACACCGTTTACCGTTTGATTAACGGGTGTCGTAATGATGGATAATACTTCGCACAGTCTAAAGACTCACCTTGATTTTCCTGTCAGCTGATCCGGTGTAGACCCGGCCGTCGGGAGATGATGCGACGGCATTGATCGCATCGTCATGTGCATGTCCGACCGACTCCAAGCACCTGAAGTCCGAGGTCTGCCATATCTTCATCGACCGGTCCCACGACACCGAGTACAGGAGCGATGCGTCCCTCGACAACGCGAGCCCTGAGACGACGTCGGCGTGGCTCACCCACGCACACCTCTTGTGCCTCCGGACCTGGACCTGCTTCTCCGGTGCCAGGAGCCCCAGCGCCCGGTCGCCCAGTGTCGGCATCGTCGCCAAGCGGGAATACTTCTGTTGGTTCGGATGATTCAGGTTCAGGTCTTGACTTCGGATCCTCCAGGCCCGGATCTTGTGGTCCTGGTGGGCGCTGAAGAGCTTGTCGGAGGCGACCACCAGCGACTTCACCGTGCCTGCGCACGCGGCCACCACCCCCACCCCGCCGTCCCCGCCGCTTGGCGCCTCGTCGGGGTTTATCAAGGTGGCGCGTTCCCACGAGAGGATGTCCTTGTCTGAGGAGCCGGCAAGGAGGAACTTCCCGGCCACCGCGAGGGAGGAGACGTAGGAGTTGTCGTGTCGGCCTCTGACGGTGGTGACGAGGCTGTGGTGGTGGAGGTGGCCGTCGAGGTCTGTTGGGCACGATTGTGAAAGCGACGGCAATGGAAATGGCTCTGTTTGGTCTTCTCTGCATGGTTTTGGATCGTTTCTGAATGAGTGGTGGCAGTCGTCATCATCTTCTAGGAGCGACAGCATCTTGAGAGAGAGAGAGAGAGAGAGAGAGAGAGAGAGAGAGAGAGAGAGAGAGAAGGAGTGGCGATGGAAACGTTGGATTGGTAGGGCTTGGAGAGAGAAGCCAAGTTGCGTTTGTATTTATACGTGAAAGTGCGAGGAAGAAGAAAGCTTTTTCCGAGGGAAAAGACACCAAACGCCAATCCACTTTGGGAAAATTACATTCTTTCTATTTTGTCTGTGATTTATAGACTCTGCATTCTTTCTATTTAGTCGGTTGGTTCATGCACAAAATTCCTACGGCGGTCGCACGCCAATGTTTTCAAACTGGCCGGTTCGATATGGAATCGGAGTGTGATCTGGTTATATTAGAATGTTGCCATGTTTTCAAGATTCCTTGAACTTGATCCAATGAATGTTGAACTTGCACCAGCCAGGATTCGAACCTTTGTTCACTTGAGAAGAACTTGGAGCTTTTGCCACTGCCCCACCCATGGGCGGTTCGTCAATTGATGAAAGTGTACAACAGTGGGTCAGGCAGTTCAACCGGTGGATCGGTGAATCGCCAGGCGCAGCGGTCTAGGGTTTGAAAATATCGTCCCATTGAGATCAATTGGGTTCCCATGAATTGAACGCATGCAAAAATTTCTTGCTTTTGTTTCTAGATTTCGAGCACTAGGGACTTGGCTTTGGCCGCCAAGGTCTTCATTTTTTACTAAACATTTCCATTGTGCCAATTGAAAAGTCTAATCACGTTTTGCCAATTGAATTTATCCTGCCAATTTTAACTGAAAATCAATGACATGGAAATTGATAGTGTCACGCAGACTATTGAGACTGATATAGATAACTTTTTATAAATTTTTAAAATAATTGAAATTTTAATGAATTTCCTTTTTTCCTTTTCTTTTTTCCTATCAAGTCGGGCAAGGTTGACCACAAGCAAGGTCAACAATCCTCGTTGACCATTGGGCGACGATTAGTCGAGCCTTGCCTATGAGTTGGCCAGCAATCCACATTGAGCTTAGAAGAAAAAAAGGGAGGAAAAGAAAAAAAAATTATAAAATTATCCACATTAGCATTAATTGTGCCATGTTAGGATGATGGGCGTTTAAGGTAGCGATTTCCTGTTAAAATTGGCTAGATGAACTCAATTGAGAAAATGTAAAAATATTTAGAACTCAATTGATAGAGTTGAAAGATTTAGGACCGAATTGATTGAAATGTAATAAATTTAAGACTTTTCGGATGATTTTTCCATACCGTTGAAAGTGTTCTTGAGATCAAAAATCTCTTTTGTGAAGTTGGTTTGATTTCGCTTTCACGGCGCGAGCTTTTGTCCTCAAACGTGGCTAGCAAGGCTGACCCACAAGACATCACGAAACATGACCACACTTCAAAATGGGAAAAGTGCATTTGATGAAGAGATCCAATCGAATCCTAGATGGTTGGTGCGGAGGGGCAGGGTTGCCTTGGCCATTAGCGTCCATCACGTACGCACCATCGACCTATCAAAGCAGGACGCGATGACCTTCTTCTGGATGTTACAGGCACCGAATTTGACGCAGGTTTAAGCTCGAGTCCCAAGAAGTCATCCGGGGAAAACGAATGCGTTTGACTTAGATCCCACGACTTTTTTAAATCAGTGAGTAGGCGCATTTGATAAGGCGGCTGAAATTCAAAGTACAACTAAAGAAGCATAAGATCTTGAGTTGGATTTTATTAAAGTTGTTAGACCGATACTTAATTTATAAGAGTGAGGAAAAACTTCATATTTTGAACTAGTTTTTGAAATGAAAGAGGTCAAAAATTACCCAATACTTAATCAAAGCTCGATTATCAATGAGTCTGAACTCAAAAAAAGTCATACGAAAAATGTTAGAAAGATCAGTTAAAAGGATCGTTTAAGTTCTAGCTTGTCCTTTTGTGCTGGCCATGCAACTAGATAACTATGATTGAATCAAATTCATTGGAAAAGGAATGGTAAGCCAGCGGGACTTGAGGAATGGATTTACTCAAAGGGTAGTAATTTCAAAGCGTCCCATGCAGAATCATTGAAAAGCGATCTACAAATCTTTCCAGTTAACGAGCTTCGGTAAGCAAAACGTGGACACGATAATCTGACCCAAATGAGTTCATGGGCTTCACCCAAAATCCGTCCAATGATTAGCCTTACTCGACACCATGTGGTGGCATTGCTGCATATACCCTGCAATTAAAGCATGATACATGTACATAATACTCAAACCGTGGAAGCAACATCTTCTCTAGTTAAAGATGGGGAGAGAAGCACAGGAAGCCAAAAAGAAAAAGAGGAGAAAGTGAAATTTCAAGGTTATCAATGCGGGAAAGAGTTTGCTTTCTCGGAGTTAAAAAAGAGAAGGGAAAAGATGGATAAAAACGAAATGGGAACATCCTTGGACTTCAGCGACAAGACTACCGGTAAAAAGTGCGATGCTGCTTTTGGCCTACCTAAAGCATATGATATATTTTAAAAAGAAAGTGTAAAAAAAGCCTTATTTTTCCACTTTCCAATGAAGTCGGGACCAGACTAAGGTTTGGTGCGGGACCACCTCGAGGATAATGTCTGTTATTGTGATTAAAAAATAAAAAATAAAAAAAATATTTTTATGGAGATATGATTGTGACTGTGATCGGTGATACGCACTCTTGAATCCTGTTTCTGAGTCTGTTTTCACAGTGTCGTAATCACTTCCCTCAAAATCAATTGATTGAAACCTTATGAAAATCAACTACTCCCTCCATCCCTCTCCTTTCATTCTCCTTCTCTAATATTAATTTCGGCCCAATCTCTTGCATTTCGCAGCCAGCTTTGGCTTGTTACATAACAGGGTTCTTGTAATCATATTGAGGATTAGATCGGATTGTTGTACAGTCGATCAATCAAATTGATCGAAACTGTCCGAGACTGGATTGAACTAGACCAGAGAAGCAGGAGGATTGTGCTGTTAGAAGCGGAATCGATACTTAATTGGATCGATTGAAACAGCATCGCCCTCAAAACGTCGAGAAACAGTAGGATTGGCATCAAATCCCACCCTAGAAGAAAGCACTAGTAAGTTCCCTGTTCAATTCTCCATCATTTGCATCAACTTATAGGGTCTACACAAACTTTTAGGGGTCTACACAAACTTTTTACCTAAAATTTGTACGTATCCGTTACGTGTTTGCGTTTTTTTCGCTCGCGAGATCCACGCATCGTCCTAGTACCTGAAGAACCTAATCTGCACCGAAAGCTTGGGCTCCGTAGGACCGTAGATTAGGTAGAATCCCAGGGCCCACGTGGGTTTTAGGCCTCCTTTTTAACTAACTGCCTCATCCCGTTCAACTTTTCCGACCTAGTTTCGCTCTTATCTTTTCCTAGGTTGCAAGGACATACATCTGTACGAGGATTTCGTACTTCATGCTATCAGCTTAGCAACATGTTGAAATGGCCGTGATTCGCCTCTTGACATTTACAAATTGACAGAACTATTTAAGAGACGTACGACGGCATTATAACAAGATTCTCACCCAACAATAATAGCATAATTCACTTGGTTACAGATTTTAATGATTTCGGATGCAAGTAGAGGCCAGAAATCAGTGAATCCCGTCAAGTTCATACACCAAACCCCTATAAAAATGCCAATTTATTACGATGACACATCCTCTCTCTCTAAGCTCAGTATATACAAGTGTTATTTCCATGACTAGAATATCAAACCATTACTTGCTTCAACTATTCATGCTATGGAAGTGGGAGCATCGACTCCATTCCTGTGAGCTTTTGAGGACCAACAAAAATTGTTGGAATTATATAAAAGAGTCTTGAAAGGTAAGATGCGTGTCGGTTTCATCCGACCAAATGAAGTGGCACGATGTTTGCCTCTTGGCTTATATCAAGTTATTGATTCCTTTCACACAACAATTTGCCTCTCTCTCTCTCTCTCTCTCTCTCTCTCTCTCTCTCCACACAAAGTCATGCATGAATATGATAAATTTTGTTTTGAGGAGTAGTATCGACTTCAAAGGAAAGGAAAGTGAAAAAAGGATTAGACAAACGCTATAATTTATTATCCAGCATGACCTATCCAGAGCGATCACATCCATTTTCTCATCAACAAATTCCTCTTTTTTGGCAAGTTACATTATTCGAGGAATTAGGCAAATAACAGGAAAATTATTCAAAATATTCTAAACCTAGGATATGACAATCAATTCAATCATAAATATTTTAACAATTTATCAATTTAGTCATTTATATTTCAATTATATCAATTGAGTCCTAAACCTTTATGAATTTATCAATTTAGTTCTAAACCTTTTAACAAATTATCAACATAGTTTTTCTAGCTAATTTTGCCTAGAAATTGCTGACATTGTTGTTTTGCTAGCATTAGTTATCCTATTTGTAACAACTAGTGCTAACGTAGACCATTTTATAATTTTTCTAAGTTTTTATTTTTATTTTATACACAAGGTCGGCAACATCGCCGACCACTAGGCAAGGGTTGAGACGCCCTTGCTTTGGCTTTTGGCCAGTGCAAGCTTCACGGCGCTCACTTTAGGGCTAGTGGGGGTCATTGGCCCTTACCTAATGGCTAGCAGAGGTCGTCACCCTATGAAGAAAAGAGAAGAAAAATCAAAATAAAATGATAAAATAATAAAAAAATCAAAAATTATAAAATATTGAAAAATCGCCAACATCAGCATGAGTTACACCATATAAGACGATCGACACTAATTAGATGCTGCATCGCGATTTCCGACCAAAATTAACTGGAAGGGCTACATTTATAATTCATTGAAAGGTCTAGTACTAAATTGACAAATTTTTAAAAGATTTAGGCCTTAAGCGGCACAATTAAAAAGTATGTGATTCAATTGACAATATGCCAAAATATTTAAGATTAAATTAACACAATTAAAACATATAAAATTGAGATTAAATTGACATAATTAAAAAAATTAGACTTAAAATGATTGCGATATAATAAGTTTATGATTTTTTTTTAAAATATTTTTGCCCCGTGAGTAACCCTTTATCCGATCAAAAGGTGCATTTAAATTTGCCTCTCACATCGTCGCCGACAATGGCAAATCGAGTCAGCTTTGCTGCTTTTCCACGTCGGGTGGGATCTCCAAAGACACACGGTGATGATGCGTAGGTTGAAGAAACGAGTAATTCCAATCAATGAAGCGAAGGAAAAAAAAGAAAACGAAAAATCTTACCAAAGCCTTATTCAAGATTATGTTTCGGGAATGGCTATTCCACCAGAATAAGGATTTTAATTGTAGTCCTTGACCCGAAAGTGATAAAAGGAAAGAAGAGCGTCTTTTCATCACGACGCCGAATCTAACTTTAACTTATTATTATTATTATTATTATTTTTTTTCTTTGGTCGGAAAAACACTTCATTGATTAATACTAGGATGGCGGATTACAACTAGAACGAAAGTCCAAACATAATATAAGATAAAGTTCGTGCGGGGGATGGGATACCCAATTGCTCGGAAGAGAATCTGTGTTGTGAGACTTGGCGATCCAATCAGCAGCTCGGTTGAATTCGCGTAATTCATATCGCAAGGAGACATTTGGCATTTGGGCCAGCATTTCTCTACAGTCCAGGACAATAGGA
Organism: Eucalyptus guilfoylei; assembly: GCA_016097605.1. Classification (NCBI taxonomy): domain Eukaryota; kingdom Viridiplantae; phylum Streptophyta; class Magnoliopsida; order Myrtales; family Myrtaceae; genus Eucalyptus; species Eucalyptus guilfoylei. Next base: position 41,016,485 of record CM027861.1, read on the forward strand.
TGAGAGGCCCAAGACACTTCATTTCGGCCCAAGATGGAGTCCACGGCTGAGATGCAATCGCTAGAGACGCACACGGGGGAGGAGAAATCAGATCAGTTCGTGCGCCTGAAGGGAGTTCTGTCAGAGCAGTTCGGTTTCTCCTCAGCCAAAGTAACGCCTGTTGGATGGCTAGGGTTTCTCCCATTTGAGCCGATTGAGCTCGAATTTTCTGCGCAAAACCTCCAACACATACCCCTGCCTCTCCTCGGCATATTCCGGCGACGGATCCCTCCAATTTCTCGTCCTGCCAAGAACAATCAATGTTGATCTTCAAGGCGCCCGGAGCTGGAGGCACACAGGTACGTTGTTCTAGTGTCGTCGCTTTTGTCCGTGGGTTCCATTTCTCGTTGAGTTGTTGGGAAAGAAGGGCTTCGTTAATGATCTGTTCTTGTGTTTTTCGCCGGCCTTGGAAGATCATAGCATTGCGGGCTTTCCAAATTAGCCAAAGGGTGTTCGCAAAAATCGCTTTTTGACTTGCTGAGATGCTAGATCGGAGGTATTCACTTACCCATCGGTCTGTTCTTGTTATAGAGGTTGGGGAAACGTTCATGTCGGTATAATAGTTCTGCCAAATTTCTCTTGTCCACAGACAAAGCCCAAAGAGATGTTCGGAGGACTCTGGAAGTTGGTGACATAATGGGCATGTCGGCTCAGGTATGATTTTTCTCCGGTATAGGTTGGCTCTGGTAGGGAGGCCTTCGTTACATAAACTCCACATGAAGTACCTGATTCTGGGTGTCGTTTGTAGATGCCAGATTTCTGTCCAGAGTTGTTTTGGTACCTGATATGAAGAGGATGCATGGCATTCTGTTATGTTAGTATTGGTTGCTCGTAATATATGATACCCGCTTTTGATCTTATACTCCCCTGAATTATGTCCTGTCCATATTAGACGATCATGTCTGGTAAATATGCTGAGTGTGGTTGCTTGAATTTCCTTTGAGATGTGGCTATCAAAAAGCTCTGTGATAATTTGATTTTTCCATGTACGCGTAGTTGGATCAATGATCTCTACCACTAGCTTAGGATCATCTTGGTTCGTCGGTCCACCAATTCTTCCTGACATTAACCAACGATCATCTCTCTACCGTCCCCGACCTCCCATTTCAGATCAGGTTGTAAGGCATCACGGCCTATTAAAAGACTCTGCCAACCCCAAGATGGTCTGGCTCCTTTTGTAGCAGTCCGTAGATTACCATTAGGGAAGTAGAGGCCTTTAAATATTCTGCTCCACAAGGCCTCAGGGGCTTTCTCTAATCTCCAAGCTTGTTTTCCCAACATAGCTTTATTTAATTCCACTAAATATTCAAACCCCATTACTCCTTGTTCCTTCCTCTTCTTCAAAACTTCCCAACTCTTCTAGTGAATACCTTTTTGTTGTGCATTCTGTTTCCACCAGAAGGCTGAGATTTTTCGTTCGATCGCTAGACAAATAGATAGAGGTATTTTGAAGATATTCATGGCATATTGAGGTAATGCCTGAACAACCATTTTTATTAGCACCTCTTTCCCTGCCTTCGATATTAATTGCTCTTTCCATCCCTCCAGTTTTCTGTCCACCCGTGCTAAGATCCAATCTAACATCTGTTTTTTAGTTTGGCCCCAATCGGATGGTATCCCTAAATATTTCCCAGTTTTTTCTAGGATAGGAACCCTCAGTTCAGCTGCAATATTTTGTTTCAAACCCTGTGGACAGCTGACCCCAAGAAAAACTCCAGATTTGTTAAGGTTGATCGACTGACCAGATGCAAAACAATAACAATTCAGAATATTGGCAAGATTCTGAGATTCCCTAAGAGTTCCATCCAAGAAGAAAATGGCATCATCCGCAAAGAATAGGTGGGATAAGATAGGGCAGTGTGGATTTAATTTGATGCCTTTTAAGGTTCCATCCATGATAGCATTATGCACCATATAGGAGAGAACATTCGCCAAAATAATGAACAAATAAGGTGAGAGGGGATCCCCTTGTCTAATACCTCTAGTTGGAGTGAAAGATTCCCCTGGTTCGCCGTTAATTAACACACGAAAGTGGGCTGAGGAGATACAAAATTTGACCATATTCACCCATTTCTCATTGAAACCCATCTTCTTCATACAATCACATAAAAAGTCCCACTCAACTCTATCATAAGCCTTCTGCATGTCTAGCTTCAGCATTGCTTGGAATTTTCTACGTCTCTTTCTAACCCGTAGTTGATGTAGGACTTCTTGAACAATAAAGATATTATCTTGTATTTGACGGCCCCCTACAAATGCGCTTTGTTCTGGGGATATGATGCATGGGAGCCAAGGTTTGAGTCTATTTGCCATGACCTTTGTAATAACTTTGTAGCTAAAATTGCACAAACTGATTGGTCGGAATTCTGTTATGCTCTCAGGATTTGCAACCTTGGGGATAAGTGTGATGAAGGTCTCATTAAGAGCTGTATCAAATATGCCTTCTTTGAAAAAAGAATCCACTAGATTAAATATGTCTTCTTGAATAATAGCCCACTGACTCTGATAGAAAAGACCACTCAAACCGTCTGGTCCAGGGGCTTTTGCTGCCCCCATTTGGAAAACAGCTAGCTTCACCTCCTCCATAGTTATTTGTGCTGTTAACAGCTCATTCATTTCCTCAGAGACAACAGATGGACAATGCTCTAAAACTGGCTGATAATATCGAGAACCCACAGATTTATACAACTCTTGGTAATAAGCTGTTATGTGTTGTTTAATGACGCGAGGCTCTCGACTCCATCTATTCTCTTCAATCTTCAACATCTTGATTTATTCCTTTATCTCCTCTGAATTGTTGTAGCATGAAAAAATTTCGAGTTCCGATCGCCCCACTTTAACCAGTTAATTCTGGATCTAATGCCCCAATACATTTCTTCTTGGTGCCACAATGAGCTGATTTTCTCAGTGATATTATTGTATTCCTCTGCCATGTCATGCTGGTTTGCCCTGTTAGTGATCTGAATGAGCTGATTTCTAAGCTGGTCAATTTGTTTAGATGCATTTTTAAAAGATTTCCTGCTCCATTTTCTCGATCCTCGGTTACCATTTTTGTTTTCCGAACCAAATCTCCTTGCTGCCAATTCTCGACTTCCAAGCCTTGTTTACTACATTTGCACATTCTGGATGATCTAACCGAAAGCCTCGAATCGAAGAGTCTTTGTCTTTTGTTCTCCCGCATTTAAGCATAATAACAGGGGCTATGATCGAACCTATTGCTGGAAATGCAAAGGCTTCGGCATTGGGAAATAAAAGCCTCCATTCTAGGTTGCAAAAAGCTCGATCAAGCCTTTTTTTAACTAAGTCTTCCTCGTCTCTTTTATTTGTCCACGTGAATGCACACCCCTTGCTTTCAATATCTATTAGAGAACATGAGTCAACAAAGTCCCGAAAAGCCGTCATTCGAAATCTTTCCGTTAGTCTTCGGCCCATCTTCTCCCAATGATATAGCACCTCATTGAAATAGCCAATACAAAACCAGGGTGCTGTTGTCGATCCATGTCTAGCATAAAGTAAGTTCCAAAGAGATACTCTCTCTTGGAAGTTAGTTGGTGCATGTAGGAAAGAGATCTGCATTGTAGAACTATTTCCAGCCACTATACATGAAAGCTCAATTAACTCTTGGCAGCTGTGCTCAATAGTAAGTTGTACCGAGTCATCCCATAATAATACCAAGCCTCCCATTTGTTCCGATAGGATTAATGCAAACATAGAAGAAAATTTTAGACTTCTTTTGATGTTTTCCACCATCTGGTACTGATTTTTGGTTTCCATAAGAAAAACCAGATTAGGTCTCTCGCGAGCCACTAAGGCTCGTAGGTGTTGGACTGTCAAGGGAGAGCCTAAACCTTGACAGTTCCAGCTTAACACCTTCATGGCTTTCTTGGTGGCTTATTAGGGCTAGCCACCAAAGCCCCTGCTGTTTCGCCTTCCCATATTTGAATTGGTGTTTCCAGAAGTTTGTCCATGTCCACAAGGGTCGTCAGACTGTCCTTTCTCTCATACGGAGCAAAGCATTTTAACTTTTTGGATGTTTGTTTTTTTGTACCAGATTTGGCTGCCCCTTGAATTCCCCATCTCTGCATCATACATTAGATGCTCCATTGGTTGTTCCGAGTACTGCTGGATGCGTTTACCTTTTTTTTGTGCTGCAAGTTCTGTTGAGATTGATAATTCTGGTGTTGGTTGTGTTGTAGGATGATAAAGTACAATGGCGTGGCTGCCATCTATTGAGGATTTGCTGTTCGACTCATCATTGGAAGGGATGACCGGGGTCTCGGGGATCATTTCCTCTTCAGGTAAGGTGAGGTCTATCTCCCCATAAAAGGTAGTCCAGCAAGGATTGAATCTTGGTTGAAAGCAGAGGTGAACTTTAACTTATTATTGACAGTGCATTTCTTTGTGAAATACTCAAATATCTTTCATTTTAAGTATCTTTTGGTTGGCCTAAGAAAGTCTTGGTTTGTCAATGCATTGTGTCGCGGCCGGAGATAATATAGTTCTGTTTTCACTAGCATCGTGATGAGTCATGGACGCTTTTCACCCTTTTTCCTTTATGAAAAAAAGAAAAAAAGAAAAAACAAAAAGAATTTTCGAATGAGTGTGTGGGGTGGCGATTTCACAAGTAGACTCGAATGAATTTACGGAAGTGGAAGTTGGCCTTGGGCCATTGGCCCCGAAAAACGAATCCATGGAAGCCCTTTTCTGTCATTTCACTTGTTCATCTACGTGGTTTTACGGAAGCCCACGCATACTGCATCGGGAGCCCAAAAGGCTTGCTTCGGCCCAAATTGACGGCTCCTCGCTAAACCCACCCCCCCCCCCCCCCCCCGGCAAAACAATCACAACAGCATAAGTCCCCCAATTTTTTTTTCTTTGTTGAAAGAAAATTATATTCATTGCTGAAAAAAAAAACACATAAGAAGTACGTAATTTTCGTGACAAAGCAAACTGAAACAGAGCAAAAAATATTGAAGAGCAAAGCCATATCTAGAAAACAAGGAGGATCAACGGAGTACTAGCAAAGTGAAGCATACACACTTTTCACAAGAACGGATCTATCAATAAAAAAAAAAAAATCAATGGCTAATCACTAAATCTCGTGTCTTTATCAGTCAGAAATTTCTCTTCCAATAACTACAACATTGCTCGTTGGCATTGCATGCCTAAATTCAGGTTCCTCCACACTATTGCCATGTGGAAACAACCAAAATAGGTTGAATAAACACAGTTTTAACATTTGGAGGAGTAAATTTTCGTGATTCAACGAGACACCGAAGCTCATGCAATCATCATTCAAGCTGGAGGTAGAAAACCTGTAGAAGGTATCGAATTCCCAAAAACATATTTATTAAACTTTTAGATATAGATCGAGAAAGGATAACATCCAAATCCAGAATTAGATTGAGGGAGTTCAAACTCTCAAATCGAGCATTAGACCATGAGAAGAGAGCTCACACATCTAAATTGGGAGAGAATAAATAGCACGAAAAGAACAATCAAACGTACACAGAACAAGAAAAGAGGAAGGGGAGAGTCAGACTAACTCAAACCCTCTCCCTTGGTTGAAGGTTGAAGAAGACTTTTGAAATAAAAGAGAGTGAGGTTTAAGGGAAAGACTTTTCAACTCCGGATTGTTTCCTTTCTCGCAATGTCTAAGTCCAAGTCCCTCGAATTCAAAAGGAAGTATGTTTTGCATCAATTGTACCATGTGAAACGACACATGGAATTCAACAAAGAAAAACATGTGGATAAATCGAAATCCAAATGCACAAATACGTGAAACATTCTTACGCGTAACTAATGTGTGCAATTTGCTTGATACAAGGCAATCGAAGTCCTCGCTGTCCCATAGATCTCAATCTAGCAATGACACTTAGAATCACACTGCTGCCGCTACCTTTCGAGTGCGCCTTCTATGCTTGCCACTTACTTACGCACTTGCAACATCTCCCGTTCGGGCAATAGGGAGGAGTATTTTCGCAATTTGAGGTATTACTTGTGAACGTGAATTGCTTAATAGTGCTTCATCACTACCCGAGACACGCCATTTGATGGCCAAGCTTGAGGGGGCTCATATCTTCTGATTCCATACAAGACTTACTCAAAATTAACGGAAAGGTTATATCGTGAAGCCAATACGAGTGTTGTCTGGTTAAGCCACCGTTAACCGATGTATCACTTTTCTCAAGCATTGACCCAATCGGACATTTGAAGAGCTTCAGCCAGGTCAGGTCATTGAATAAAAAAATGGATTGGCTGAACAAGGAAATTCACATAAATCACAGGATCAAAGTCACAGATGAAACTCTAACTAATACATATGCATGGATGAAGTCCAATCTCCAAAACTAAAACTCAAAATACCTCTGAGTACATACAAAAGGAAATAATCCAACACGAATCATGAAACCCTAGAAAGAGTACGCAGGATTGACCGATCCTTATTAAGAAAAGAAGAAAAAACGAATGAACAGAAGGAATCACAAATGATACAAAAATCTTGGGCGGCCAGCCATAAGCCCTAGTTCTTCCGAGTGGTCTGGTGATACTTGTCTTTGATCCACCGGAACCCGACGGCGGTCCCTTCCTTGACCTTCTGCACGCCGTGCGACGCCGCCGTCTTGGTCTTCACGAGGCCTTCTCCGACCTTCTGCTTGTACCGATCGGTCCTGGTGGATCCGCCGAGCCTCTTGGACGCGTGCCCTGGGGTCGAATCCGGCTTCGGGGTGTGGTCCCACTGATCGGCCCACGTCGAGGATTCGTGGTTCGCCGCCATGTTCACCAGATCTCGATGCCGAAAAGAACGAAAGAAAATTTCTAAGAGAGAGAAAGAGAGAGAGGGGAAGACGGTGGAGATGGCAATGTAGAAAAGTTTCCGGACCCGAAATGAGCGTTAGAGATTGCGTTCGTTCGTGTCACAGCTCGATCTCGATATATATGTTGCAAATGAACGACTGCAACGCGTTCAACTTCGCGGTTTGCGTTTTCCGCAATGCGTGGGCCCAACATCTAGAAGCGATGGACCAATTGGAGCTTGACACGTGGTCGTCCGGGGATGAGGGCGAATAAAAGTCAAAATTTGCTACTGGGTGAAAAGACGATAACACCCTTCCTTCCGTTCGGTGTCAACGCGCCAGACTGCGCTGGATCCGCGTGCTTTCTGGGCTTTCTGGATGTATCTAGAAAATATTGACCGGAAACGTTTCAGCTGTAAGCAATTGCGGTCGCATTGATGTGAATGCGGTATTTCTGTTGTTAAATACCACAACATGGCTCCCATTGTCAAAAGCATATCTTTACGTGTTTACATATGATGACTCATGCCCTTATCTCTTGAATATATTATATTTTCATGATGCCGTTTAACATGTTATAGTTGGGCTTTCAAATGTGTCTTGTTTGTCGTATATCGATATCGCGTTAATGATTTTTTGACACTCATATATGCCAATATAAGAGATTCTGAAAATCTAATTAGGTGCTCTTGGATTATGCTCCTTTCCTTGCAAATAAAATGATACGTGAAAGGTTGATGGTATAAATTAATGGGGATCCAAGAAAGATATTCTGTCCCACAATTGGCCATGCCCTTGACCTTTCAAAGCGATTGCCTCCTGGTCTTTATATGACATCAACCTGATGTCTCGGATGCTTTTTGATCTATAGGATTCATACAATGGCAAGTGAATCTATATTTACAATAGAGGAAGACGTATATATTGGCAGTATGTAATAGTTACTCCTCACATGTCTAGTCCAGTAGACAAGTAAAAGAATATGAGCGATTTTATGTTTATTTCGATGACAATGAAGCATAATAGTTTTGAGCGATTTTGTGTAGTATTCGATCATCGAGGTCCTACAAAAATTCATCGCTAGGTGCAAGCTATGTCCCCTGTTGACCTGCCATCCAAATAGGCATTAGTTATTCAACTTGGCATCCATGTGTACTTGTTGACATGGAATTTAGATGTCACGTTGGACAACGTTAAAAAAATGAGAGAGATGCGGCCATGGCCGCTTGAGCTTCACGCCTCAGGCTGGCAGCGTCCATGGCCATGAGCTGCTTGCCATGGCAACCGCAAGCTTCAAACTATTTTTGGGTTCTGTTTTCAATTACCTCGAGGCTGTATCTACTTGCATGCTCTGCTGAGTCATCGCACGGAGCATTCATCCTCCAAGGTCGCTGTCGACAAGGGGAAAGCTGAGCACGGGGAACTCGATCCGGATCTAGGGTTCGGCCTGGCCTCGAGGGAATCCCGAACTGAGGTCTAGACCAAGCTAGTATGTGGGAAGTCAACAACCATCGTTGGCCCTGGATCGAGAGTTGCAGAAGTTGGGAGTTGGAAAAGGGGGATAGCAGGGCTGATCGGGCTCATCCGAGGCTGTCAACGGTTTCCCTCGAGCTCGGACGGGGGGCCAGGGTCACCGGCAACATCGTAGGCAAGAGACGGTAGAGGCGGCAACGTCGTGAGGGCAACGGCTGGTGGAGGAGTGAGACGAGACGGGAGGGAGGAGGTGAATAGTACACAATGAATAGTCGGCAAACTTCTCTCTAAATTTTTTTTTTTTTGTTTTGGTATTATGTCGTCCGACTTGGCACCTAAATTCCATGTTGGCAAGTTTGCATGGATGCCATGTTGAGTAACTAATGTCTACTTGGAATACATGTAAACGGGGGATAGATTTAGAGCTGAAGTGAAAGTTGGGGGATTTTTCTTAGATAAAAAAATATTTGGATTAGAATTAGGATTAATCTAAAGTTGTACATTTTTTTTTTTTAAAAAAAAGAAGAAGTATAGGATGGAATTGAGACTGCAGTCAAAGTTGGGGAATTTTTTTAGGTAAAGAAAAGTTCTGGATAGAATTTAGACCATCTAAAATTGAAGATTTCTAAGGGTATCAAACCCTTTTGAAAGGGAATTAGAACAAGGGTTTGACGTCCCCCCCGGGGGGGGGGATTTTGTGTGGTCTAAGAGTCAACTATCGAATACTTCTAGAATTGGTACATACAAGTAACGGGAACTTCTTGCTCTAGATTCATTCATGTACGAGATCTGCGCTCCAAATTCCGAGGCCCATGAACCTTGAAGAACAATCAACGACCGAGTACGATTGTTTGACTGAGATCCCCGGCCGAACTCCCTTCGGTTCGGCCCACGGACCTTATTTAGAAGCGCGCGACCAGCCCAGCCGAGCTTAGTCCCATAACCAATCCTGGGAGTAGTTTTTGAGTTTGCATCAAGATGTGAAACATCGCCCTCCAGTGTGAACAGCTACCAACATTACAATTGACCGAGGGTAAATTCAGCGCTTCAAAAGGTGGAATTTCTTTTACACAAGGAAAAGGAACTCAGCCGATTTTCGGATCTAGAATGCTTCCTGGTTCTAGGTTTCTGGAGCTAAGAATCATTGGTTCGATTCTTAATTTTAGATCGTAGACGTTTAACCTATTTGAATTTGATTACTAGGAGATCTAATCCACTCGTAAAATTAATTAGGCCATGGAATCCTGAATTATGCAAATTCACAACTGCATCATCTCCTAACTGAGGTGAAGAAATCATCATCATAATAAAACACAATTTTTATAATAGAGTAATGATTTGTATATAAATATTAATTATTATGATTATTATTTTATATTCAAGCATTGATATAGAGTATTTCACATTTCTTTACAAACATCATTCACATATCCCTTCTATACATTTTACTTTGACTAGGAGTGGCATGGAAAATCGATCCCCCTTCTATTTCCAAAATTCAATTTACCAAAATCATGTTCTTTTTAATAAACGATAGAATAATTTTTTCAAGAGGTGAAAAAGCGTGAGTCATTCTCATTGTCGATACACCATTTTCTTATAACTCGGTAAGTCTTTCAATTGGCTTAGAAAAGAAAGTTTTGTATAATTCGAAAATCGTACTCATATGTTCTTTTGGAAAATCAATTTTGCCGTCCCGTCTTTTTTCCCTCTCTACCCATGAAAATCACAAAAGCTCATAAGTTGTTTTTTAATAGGATTTTATCAATGAGCTATTCAAGAACACTTGCTAAGAATCTAATGCCATATTAAGGAGATTGTGGAAAAACAAAGAGAAGAAAATTCAGAGTCAAAAATTTCGAAAAATCTAAGGTTTTCCTGGGGGAAAAAGAGCGAGGAGAATTCAAACCGCCAGTTTTTTCCTCCCATTTCCTTCTTGAAGATCATTGGACATTAAAAAATATATTTTTTCTTTTCAGCATGCCATGAGTAAAAAGTGCAAATTCGAAAACATAATCAAATAAATCCTCTTTTTTTTACTAAAATAATCCAATAAATCCTTATCGAGTGCCCTACGTGTACTTCTTTTCAGACGAATTAGATATCATTTTTTTACACCAATAATTCTCGGTCTCCATCAATAATTTCACGATTAAAAAAAAAAAAGTACGGACCCCATGGCATGCCGCACGACTCTACCTCTATCAACTCAATCATCATTCATCAGCACCGGAAAACACCCTCCAAAAAAAAAAAAAAAAGTAAAAAGTAAAAACAGAGAAGCAGGAGCCAGGAGGAGCAGGACAAGGCAAAAGCTAAAAACGACAAAGGAGGAGGGAAGCTTCGCTGCATGCACGGCGGAGGAGGCGCTCCGCACCGTAAAAAAACTCAGAACCACTCGCTCCTCCGGATCACGATTCGAACGTTCCCCCAATCCCTTTCCCTCTCTCTCTCTCTGCTGTACTCTGCTTTCCACGAACCTGCGCGAGGCGTACTGGCAATTCTGGAGTGAGTGAGTGACGTGACGAGAATCGACCGCGCCGGTCGATTCGCGCATTCATTCATCCGTTCCGGTTCCTCTCCTCTCCAGTCCCGCCGCCTCTCCATTTCGCGATTCCAGGCTCGCTCGAGATCCGGATCTAGTTCGGTCCCCTCCCCCCACCCCGAGGATGGGAAGCGCCGAGGAGAGAGTGGTCGCCGTCATCATGGTCGGCGGCCCCACCAAAGGTACGCCGCCCCGGGGGGGCCTCCCTCCCCTCCCGATTCGGCTTCTCGGGGCCTTCCTGGAAGTCGAGCCGGATTTAGTGTGCGTCGAATGCGTTTTGCCGGATCAGAATGGCAGTACCTGTCTGCATGCGTGTTTGTGTCTTGTCGGAATGTCGGTGTTGTTCGTGGAAATCACCTGATTATGGTTCAGGCACTGATGTATTGTTGCGGTTATGTTAATTGCCTCGAACCGGATGGAAGTACCTGTTCATGTGTTCTCCAATCATGGATGTCGAGCTTTGAGTGATGAATTGAATGCGTGCGTTCTAATGTGGAGGAAAGTTGTGCGCTTTGGATCATCTTACTAACGCTGTTACGTTTTGCGTGATTGTTTCCCATCTCGCAGGTACTCGATTTCGACCGCTGTCGCTGAATATTCCGAAGCCGCTTTTCCCTTTGGCGGGGCAGCCCATGGTTCACCATCCAATCTCTGCTTGTAAAAGAGTACGTCTTGTTTTTGGATATATATTTAATTAAGAGAGTATTGCTGGTTGTGGATTGCTTGGGTACCGTTACCTTTTTGCTCACTGCAAATTTAAAGTGATTGGGGACGCCGGTTGTTGTGTAGATTCCAAATCTAGTTCAGATCTATCTCGTGGGTTTCTATGAGGAGCGTGAATTCGCGCTGTACGTGTCCTCAATTTCGAACGAACTTAAGGTCCCCGTCAGGCAAGTTCTTCTCACATTCGCATGTAGACCACTTTAGAAGCTCACTCAATTGGTTTCATTGGATGTTGTTGTAATTTTTGTCGTCGCTTTCAGATATCTAAAGGAAGACAAGCCACATGGTTCAGCTGGTGGTCTGTATAACTTCAGAGATCTGATAATGGAAGACAGCCCGGTTTGACTTCTTATGCCTTTCCCCTTCTCTGTATTGAGTATGCCATTGCTTTCTTTCCTTCTTGCCTTTTTGATCTCAAGTGCACCAAGGCAAGGTTTACTTCATGCCAATGGGATCTACCCATTCTCTGGGGTCCTGCCACTGGATCCGAAGTTTGGCTTTTAGGTCTCGACTGATTATATCTGCCATGGAAGCAATTGAAACGCAGCTGACAGCAGTCTTGGTCTCCTTTGATTTTCTTCAGAGCTAATCTGTTGAAACAAGTTTGTCTGTACTTAAATTAACCGTCCTCAGTTTCAGTTGAATATAGTTTCTGCCTGTTTCTGGCCAAATATTTGCCTCTTTATTGTCTCGCATAATTGCAGTGGATTTAGGATTCCATCGTACTTAATTAATTGTTAATTCTTTTAGTAGTTTCCAGCTAGAAAACTGATACCCTTGCTTATTGTTTCTTTGTAGTCTCATATCTTCTTGCTGAACTGTGATGTTTGCTGCAGTTTCCCATTGCCAGAAATGCTTGGTAACTATCGTCCTTTTGCTTAAAATGAACTTTGCTTTCCTATTGTGATGATTTTAATTTTTATGTGGTTTCTTTTCTTTGGTTGCTGTGGAAGCTACACCACCATTATTTGTTGGTCGAGGAAATCTTAGTTCCATTCTTCCCTGTCATATTTGCAGAGGCTCATATAAGTTACGGTGCGATGGGAACCCTTCTCGTAATCAAGGTTGGTCGATTACTTCTTGTCTTTCTGTAGGCTCTCCATTCATGTCTCTTATTCTTTGTATGTCCTTCAGGTCTCTGCAGAATCAGCAAGCCAGTTTGGTGAACTTATAGCTGATCCAAGTACCAAAGAGTTGTTGCATTACACAGAGAAACCAGAGACATTTGTATGTTCTTGAAGAGATTCGTTTCTTTGCCAACTTGCACAATTGAGCTTCTGGCATACTCTAGATTGGCATTCATCTTACAACCCATTATATTTTTTTCTTTTTCTCCCCTAAAGATCTTATATTACGTTATGATGCAGGTGAGTGACCTGATAAATTGTGGTGTTTACATATTTACACCAGATATATTCAGTGCCATCCGCAATGTGTCCACTCAACGGAAAGACAGAGGTCAGTTAAATCGATGCGGAAACTGCTGTGTACATATGCTTTTGCTAAAGTCCTTTAGGTTCTAGATGCAGACTTCGTTACTGGAAAATGTTTCATTTTGCAATTTTAGTGAATTCTGCAGCTTGCTGTCTAAAATCTGCTTTGCTAATTAAGAATTCATGTATGGCTTTTCAATTTACTTTGGAGCAGCTTCTATGATTAATGTGGTTTCGAACTGACTTATCATTATTTCCCAGCCAATTTGAAACGTGTATCCAGCTTTGAGGCCTTACAACCAGCAACAAGGTACGCATGTCACTTTTTTTAGAGCCTTCTGCTCTTTGCTGGGACATCTACTTATACAGTGGAGGCATGGGTTATCCACACTGCGACTTTGTATGATCATTTTGTAGCAATCTAATTCTGATGATTTTGTTATCTGGAATATGCCTTCTATTCGAGAAACAAGGATGAATAGCGTAATGGTACTAAACAAATTACCGACGGCAATCTATTTTAATGGAAGTAAATGGAAAATGATAGACCGTCTGCCTATGTAGTGAAATCAAGCAGAAATTCTGTTGAGAATTATGGCTCATACATTGTTTTTGCATGTGATGGAGCTTTGTCAAATCTGTCTAGGAGATATTTTCAGACTCAATATTGTAAGTCTAATAGTACTTCTCTAATGAATGGCATTCTCTGTTATGTTGCAATTTATACTCTACATGACTTGGTGTTCATTCATTGTTTATGAGTTTGACAATGCTCTTCATGTTTTCTGGCCCTGTTTTTGGCTGTTTTGTGACTTCTGTCTTAGCATTAGAATCCTTTTTCTCTTCTTATGTTGTCGTTCCTAATTTATATGCAATTCAACAGAAATCTCCCCACAGATTTCATGCGATTGGATCAAGATATCTTATCACCTCTAGCTGGAAAAAGGCAGCTATATACATATGAAACCATGGACTTCTGGGAACAAATAAAGACTCCAGGGTATGCCGGATATAATATTGTTTGTTCAATCTATTTTTGGCGACTTAAATTTGAATGATCTTGTAACTGATTTAATGTTTCAAATCCTGCAGAATGTCCTTAAAATGTTCAGGTTTGTATCTTGCACAGTTTCGCTGTACCTCTTCCCATCTTTTGGCAAGTGGAGATGGTACAAAGGGTGCTACCATTGTTGGCGATGTCTATATTCATCCATCGGCAAAAGTGCACCCCACTGCCAAGGTCTTTTTTTTTTTTTCTTAATTTCTTCTTGATTTGCTTGAATTATCTGTTTATATCCACTGATATCTTATGATGTTTGAACATTGAAACTTTTCTTACATGATGATATGTTGAACAATATGTGCACATACCATTGAAAAATTCCACTATTCTGATGTAAGGTGTTGCTCTTGTAATTTGTTTGATATAATCGTCAAGGTTTCATCAGGATCATTTGAGTGGATGCTTTTATTAATATCCATATGACAGAAGTTTGAAAAGATCAGATATCAACTTGAGCAACTTTGAGATTGGCCAATTATTTTTAATTGCTGAGACATGTTTAGCAATAGGATAGTCAAAGATATGAATTCTCTACACCAACTTCATGGATGTCAACTGTTCAAAAGTTTCTCCAGTCCTTTGTTACATTTTGATATTTTCCTCTCCCAATTTATATTTGAAGCTTCTATATTTGTATGGAGCAGATTGGACCTAATGTCTCCATATCAGCTAACGCACGTGTAGGAGCAGGTGCCAGGCTCATGAATTGTATCATCCTTGATGATGTTGAGATCAAGGTTGGTGACCAGTCATAGGATATGAGAATGCAGCAATTTGATCACAAGCTTGATGTTTATGTGTTTTCTCATTCAGGAAAATGCAGTGGTTACTCATTCAATTGTTGGGTGGAAATCTTCCATTGGGAAATGGTCGCGTGCCCAGGCAAGTGAAAAGACTTGGCCAGAATAGTATAATTTATCATGGATGAGTATATAACAGTTTGCTTTCTAACTTCTGAATAGTGCATGCAAAGATGTACGTTATATTAGCTTCACTCAGTAGCTTCTCCCCTCAACATGCTAAAGAAGTTCGTTTCAGGCTTATAGTTTAAAAAACTTACGTCGAGAATATACTTAACAAGAAGAATGCCTTATAAAAGCTTCTCTCTATTCATCATGTGTCCTTTTTCATTCGGCTTCTTGAATGGTTTTGGGCCATTAATTTTATGTAAATTACTGATTACAGGGTGGAGGAGACTACAATGCGAAGCTTGGAATAACAATCCTCGGTACCTCTGAGATGCTTCCTATCCCTATGTAGTTTTATGTCAAGTTGTAGATATTTGGACAGCTTTGAGCTTATGTGAAAGTATCTTAATGCAGGTGAAGCTGTGACCGTTGAAGATGAGGTGGTGGTAATCAACAGCATCGTCCTTCCCAACAAGACTATGAATATCAGTGTTCAAGAGGAGATAATTTTATGATACAGCTGCTCGGCAAAACAATAATAATGGTGATACTGGCGGATAGCACCTGATGGATGGTTCAAATGATTGATGAATTCGACACTGGGTGCTGGAATAAGGGTTTAAGCTGAGATTAACGACCTGAAGATAAAAGTCTCCCATTCTCATTGTTGTGCTTGTATCATTGTATGTTTTACTATTGAACTGTAAAAAGCTCTCAGATTACTAGCTTATTGTGGGCTGTATATGGTGTATTTGAAACTAGAGCAGAATGTGTGACTATGCATACTTCCTGGTTACTTATGGTTATTCAGACGTGGTAATGAGAAGACCGTGAGGGATCTTTTCTTGAACTGCAGAGCCCTCAAATCTCTTTTGATAAATTAATTGATGAGGAGTTACTTTAGACACTCAAGAGGAATCGGGAGGACCGATCACCACTCTACTTATGTCGCTTCAGCGGATTTCAGGCCAGACAAAATCCTAGATGGTTGACCTTGTAACTGAAGTAACCATAATGGTTCTATATAAGTAAGATATTTTCATGGCTTCAGCAATTTTATCCCCTCCACGTTTGAGGGATTCTACTAGAGAAAATGAAAAGTAAAATCAAGGAATCTGGTTATCATATAGGGAGCTATATATGGTCAAACTGCAATTTATGCAAATTAAGAATTGTCTTATGCTGCATCTATCCATCCTTTGCCGCCCCTAGTATCCGTCTTCGATTCAGCGACGACATACATCATGTGCTGAAGCACCTTAAGATTCGATCTATTTCTGCGCCATCTTCTCTTCCAGTTCACACTTTCCCCCCACGACGTGATCATACGCATGCTAAAATTGGATGCCGCCTAGAAGAGAGTGCCCATCAAAGTAGTCGACTATTACCAAACGAGTAGAATGGTAACATGCTTGTATGGTGTGATGTACAAAAGAAGACTACTGAAAGTTACGGCATCGAGATTATGCACAAAACAAGATCGCCTCCCATTCCAATAGAGGATGAAGAGCAATCGGCTAGGTGTCCTGCCAAATTCAGAGAGACCCCCGGGAGCATCATGTATTTGCGCTAGAGTGGCTCTTCCCAGCAACTTCAGAGAACCAAGACTTCCATGCTTCCGTGTAGTGGCCGAAGATATCCCTCAAGGCTGCAACATCATAAGAAAACAAATGGTGTGAGAACGAATCGCATGTCAATGTGCAACGTAGATGTTTCAATCGACTCCAAAAGCGGAAAAAACAAATCCAAGTGGGTCTCTTTTCTGCATTAACTGACCTTTTAAGGACATGAAGGTAGTGTATGTACGTGTTTCTGGTGACCCAGCGGGGGTTGAGACGATGCAGTTCACTTTTCACTTTGGAAAGTTGGTATTTGCCTGAGCTAAAGGTTTCCCCAGGACGTTGTACAGAACCAAATCCAATCAGACAGACACTAGACGGTCCTAAATAATGACACTTTACACTTACATAGCATGACCATGGCCCTGACCCCAGCAAAGATGAATTAACAGTTGCAATAAGCTAAATTTGGTGATAATCTAGTTGAGATGGCCTGGAATTTTAACATCGCAGCCAAGATTCAAACTTGTAAAGTGAGGGTTTTTAGCCGATGGAGTAATGCATTGGAAGCAAATTGTCTTGGTTTTCTAGTGTAATTTCAACTACTAGCAGTTGATTGTAGACCAAGATGTCATGCTGCAATAAATAATTGACAGCTTCAGATGTCAGCCATGGCAACATCGGCTCCAGCTAGTGATTTCTCTACTAAACATCATTAATTTCATCATACACCACTTGATAAACATGAAATACCTTGGTTGTGATATTGAGGACTATACTCAGATGCAAGACTCTGCCAGTCACGGGGTTGGTGCTGCGTACTTCTGTTCTCGGTCGTCGAGGCAATGACTTTGGGAATGTTGTGAGGAGCAAAAGGACCAAACTGGTAGCTCTTTGAATTCTCTTTTGAGTCCTGCTCTGACTTGCTTCTGCTGAGCTCCTTTATTAGTCTCTCGTTCTTCGACTGTTTTTGTGCCTTTGAATTGATGTTTGGAACTCCCTCAACTAAGGGACTCATTTTATTTCTCTTGAAATCAGTGTTCGTGACTTCAGTACCAAACATTCTCTTCTTAGGGTCATCGATGATTAGAGCATCAACAGATCCAGTCCATTTCTCTCTGGGCCCTAACCACCTGAAAGCATTCTTCCTCGTATCTGTAGTATGGGTCTGCATATGACCAAAGAAACATTGAAGTCTTAGGATTTATTTTCCGCTTTAGCAAGAAAGATTTGGTGAATAGTACGACAGCACTCAGTGTATTGACAATTTCGTGCTTCATACTTGAAATCTTTACCTTCTCAATAAGGTTCATAGAAGACAATACATTGGCAATGTCATAGAGTCGCCTTACTTTGGCTGCAGAATGATTCATTGTGAAAACTCAAATTAGATTTTCCAAGCTCCCCTCATCAGCAAAATGAGACACGAAGAGGGAAGATGATTACTACTTCTCATGATTGAACTCTGACCATCTCCCAGCAATATTTTAGCAGCTTCATCAAGGGAGAACACAGCCACCTTAGCAATTGTAATGATACAGAGATGTGAACGCTCACATATCACATTATAACAGTCGAGAGCAAATGAGAAGTTTTCCCAAATTAAAACTGAACAGAAGTACAAGACTCACATTTGAGCAGATAAAAATCTTCACGAAATTTCGAGTCAAAAGTCCCAAAGATTTCTCTCTTCTATTGTCTGAGATGTTACACGAGAGAAAGGTTTCAGGATAATAAATTGATGGTGATAGTCAAGGATGCTCAGAGCAATCAAATATCATCCTTCCAAATTTCCCCAGTGATCATACCAAAACTGTCTTAGATCGGGTTATTCAGTAAAATACTTAACAAAGAATTTGCCGCCAAATATTAGCAGAAAATGTTGTAAAATGCGCACAAACAAACAGCAAAATATCCAAAGCAAAAATGTACAATACAGCCTCCAAAGAGATCACCTGATGTTGCTGATCCAGAAGCTTTGAGCACCGGTGCAGGGTTGGATTGGTCCTCCTGACTACTAATGTTCGGATCAGAATATACTTCATCATCCTCTTCGTCATCTGATACCTAGAACGAACACCAGGGTTGAATCAAAGCGACGCACTTGAAAGTTTTTTTTTGGTTGAATTGAATTGAATTGAATTGGATGCATTCTGAGAGCTTAGAGAACAAAAGGGTTCCCGTGTTCTCACTCTATTGTAGCTAGCGAAATTGGAAACGCTAAAGTTCTCCCGCAACCCCTCTTCCTGAATTGAAAACCAACAATGAATTATATTAGACATTTCTGAAAATACTCCAATCGCAGTTCTTACTTGTATAGGATTTCGGCCTGAATCGGCGAGAGACCCACCTTAAGCTTTTTTAGAGCCCCGGGAATTCCTCCGAACCCTTTCCAGGTATACTGGTTCTTGGCTTTTCTTACTAGAACCTGAAAATCACGTCCATTCCCTCAACAATGGAATCAAAACAATATCTTCAGAATTCCATAAGGAGGACCCTGGTGAACAAAAACTCACTCCAATGCTCTCCAGAACGTTGACGATATCGTAGATCCGTCGCCTCTCCACGCCTGTAAATCCCAAAATCCCCCATCTTATGCCAATTCAATCGAATAAACGCACGGTCTTGCCCTAAACTATCAGGGGCAGCCACCAAAGGAAAATTAAAAAAAGGAACTAGATTTCGGACCTAGTCGCGACGCGGCCTCGTCGAGGCCGATCAAGTCCACGCCTTCTCGGTCGTATAATCTCAAGAAGCTGCATCCACCATTCAAGATTTACAAGCATGTCCAATATAAAGAACCGGACACGTATTTTTTTAAAAAAAAAAAAAAAAACCAGATTTAGGGAGAGAGAGAGAACTTGGAGCAAAGAAGGCCGAGGGATTTCTGCTTCCTGCTGTAACTGGGAAGCTTCTGTAGAGATTCCGATGGATTGACCGACGGGATCGACGCCATCTTCCAACCTCCGATGAACGGGAACAGCTAGGGAAAGAGAGAGAGGCGGCGACCTTTTTTTGGCGGGTTTGAAATTTTGAAAGGGACACGAGCGCGAACTTACGATTGACTTGAAGATGGAAGAGAGGGCTGGTGTCTTGGGCCTTCCTTACGATTGAATTGAAGATGTAGAGAGGGCTGGTGTCTTGGGCTTTCCTTACGATTACCCCAATCAATTTTTTGTTTTCCAAATTTCAAGATACTGTGATGCGTTCGATTCAACTTTACAAATAGATTGTAATGCAAATGTTGAAAGTCAAAACCCTTTAGATGAATGCAAATTATGTTTGATAAAAACTCTTTGCAAATAGGCAGTTTGCAAAAGGGCTTTTAAGTTTGAGGAGTGTTTGGCAAAACAAATTGTGCAATGGGCTTTCACTGTATTTTTTATATTACTTTTATTAAAAAAGAACATAAAACCCTCCATAAGAGCCAGCAAAGTGTTACAATCACTGGCGAGCCAGATTTGACATTAGTGGCCATCGACTGAGGTTGCCCAACCTCAAGCCACCTTCGGCGAGAGTTGCGCAACCTTAGGTGACTTGGGCAACCCTTGATGAGGGTTGGGCAACCCAAGCAATGGTCCTGAGTTGTGCAAGACCCTGGTGATGGCTGCCTAAGATTGTGCAACCTAGGTGACCACCGCTTGGGTCTTTCGACTTCAGGCCGCCCTTGCTTGAGTGTTGCAACCCAGGCGGTAGTTGCCTGAGGTTGGGCAACCCTTGCTAGCCACTTGTTGGCCCTTTGTCAACCAAATTTGGCCTTGCCGACCCTTTTGTTGGTTGGATCTACCTTCACGAGCTGCCATTGCACGAAAAAAATGAATAGTTACACAAAGGGGCAAAATTGGAAAACTAAAGAATTGATGAGGACAGTTTTATAAGAAAAAATATTTTAATCTTAATTTTAGCATTTTATAAATGTTACTTTAGAAGGCTGAGTGTGAATCGTGTTGAGCTTTCAGTGTTTTCAAGGCTAGCATTTGACCAAAAATTATTTCAAAACGCTTGCCAAATGCTCCACCATTTCTCCAAGGGACTTTGGGGGCTAAAAGATCTTGGGAAAACTTAATCAAATGCACTCTAATAGAACATATTACATTTTAATTACCTTTAAATTTAGACATCAATGCCACATACGTGGTTTGCAGAGTTTTAAATTAAAAATAAATGCGATTCCAATGAGTAAACCTAATATCGCAGCGCGCTCGCGTACATGGAGTCAGGCGGTCGACTATGAGAAGAAAATGGGTAATTCAATGCGGAAGCAGATAAAACGAAAGGTCATAAGGCGATTTCGGTTTGAAATGGAGACGTGGTACGCAAAAATCATCTAATGCGAGACAATTTGAGCATTTCTCACGTTTTGGCGATGTAACTCAAATGCAGTTCACACTGTAAAGGCCAAATTTGCTGGAGAGAGTCCACTGTTTTTCATTGTTACCACGTCATACTGCATACATCGGACAGTCGAATTGAACGACCGTCATCATCTTTCCTGAACAAATGACATCGTCGTTTCAATTTAGACACGAGAGTCTCGTACAAGATTTCTTCCATTGAATAGTTAAAGTATTAAGTTACATGCATGATTCGCAAGCATTTGCCAATGTTCTAGTAGATACGATGGAGAAGACAAGTTGAGATCGGCTCCCAAAATGCAAGGAATCGGATCGACTTATGTGTTACAGCACCGGTGGAATATAATCTGGCCGATGGCTATACAAATATGACAGCGATCTTCAAAATCAGATTTCAATACGACAGGCGACTCACACTATCCACAGGTTGCAACCGTCGATTGTACCTTTAAAAAACTTGACAGCACTAACCAATATATCTTCATGGTCACCAGGTAATTGCAGAAGGGGAAAAGCACCGAGGACCATGCGGCTTCATTCCTTCGTGCAGATCTTGAGAATTTAGGAGGGAGTCTTGTCAGTCTCCCAGTCCATGTTGATGCCACCGAAAACTCTGCCCGCCACATTCCTTTCAAAATCTTCCCAATTTTCAAAAGTACATCTCCTCAGCAATTCCATAAAAGGATGGTTCCAGATTCTTCCATTGACCTGTTTTTTCACTTATGCTTTTCGAGCACGGTCACGCCATGAACCTTGTTGCCTAGCCAGTACCTAATTTCATGGGAAAAACAACTTGGATTCACCTTAGTATCTGAGGAAGCACCTCAAATGAAAACTAGGAGAAGAAATTGACGTAAGTTCGTACCTTTTCGCTGACGAGGCTTGCTACAGGGATATTCTCAACACTCTTGTTTTCATTCTCCACATTGGGCTCCTGCTCTTCGACTGATAAAGTATGTGAAGATCCAAACATGGCTTCATCGTGTGCAGCCTTTAGCTGGTCCTCCCGTCTTGCCTTCACCGTGATGTTAAAAAGAATCAGATGCTTACAAAAGATGCTTTATCATGTAGTCCTCTATTATCAGAGCAATTAGATTGATTTAACCAAATTCAGACTTCAGAGCACCTCTACAGCTGAAAAACGGAAGCTCTGCCCAATATGCTTGACTAAGGCGACATCATCTTCAGCAGCTGCAGAAACAATGGATGTTCATAGTCAGTAGTCCATTGAATTCGTCTCAGGTTTCTGTCCGTGCTAATTAGCAATTAGAAAGTTGCTGTTATGAGAATGCCGCTACCACACTGATCAGCTTTAAAAGTATTACAATAAATCCCTTGTATGCTCTAAAATCATGACTAGGGATTTGCACTAACTATGTTCATGCTATACTATTGATTAGTAAAGTGTCAGAGCAGAAGCAAACCAATTTTATGAAAACCATATGATCAAAAGATCGCAAACCACACCCCAATTCCTCCTCATCGAAACTTAAGCCTCCCTAAAAAGAGTCCTTTATCAAAAAGGCCACTCTTTGTGAACTCAAAGAAGGATAATTTAGAAATATTGCTAAACTACTTTTTCTTCTCATCCGTTGGAAAATAAATGTTATTGAACTAGCATGCCTCAATGATTCCGTGATCACAACATTTTCTCATCAATGCTGAAATGTGCATCACTGGAACCAAGTGTCGGGGAGAGAACTACTAACAAGGTGTGAATAGAAATCCAAACAACAAACTGTCCAGGTCACTTGACTAATAAGATACACACACAACTCGAACGACAAGAGTCACAAGCGAGAAACCAGAGCCACTAAAACATTTGCAAGTTAAAGCAAAACAAGCATTCTCAATCAAACTTCTTTATAGTTTACACAATTGACAAGAGTGCAAACCCCAAGCAATAAACTTGAAATCGCGGAAACAACATGTTTGCATGCATGGTAAGTGAACATGTGGGAGTAAGGCTTTAACCTTCGATTTCCTCATCATCAAGTGGAGCATCTTTGTCAAACTTGAATCTTTCCCAGCCGGGGCCCATTCCATTTGATTCATCTTTTTCAGCTGCGATTCATCACAAAACATTAATAAGCCTAAAAGGACGACCATATCTTGACAACATAGGAATTATGTTTCCCCAGAGAATGTTCCAGAAAGGGAATGCAGACAGTAGAATCACCAAGACGACATTCATTTTACCAGTTTCAGCAAGCTGAAGTTTCATCTTGGCTTTAACCTTTTCAGCTGCAGTCTGTTCACGAAACAAAAGCTTGCAACGTTTAAGAACAAGACTATAGTCACAAAATTCGATTCAATTCGACGCAACTGGACAAGGCATTAATCAACATAGATATGCAATGTCCTCTTTCTTAGATTCAAAACTCAAGCTAAGAAGACTAGCATACCATCTTATCGTATCCATCGATCAACCGCGAATAATCAACCGCCTTTCCACCGCCATTCTGCTTCTTCCCCGATCTTTCCATTTCCCTATTCTCTCTGTAATCACTCCGACTCTTCTCCGACCTCCGCCTCTCTCGAGGAGAAGATCCCCGTGCCCTCCCGGACCTCCGCGGCGACGCACTCCTGCTCCTGCTCCTACTTCTCCTCCTTCGATCCCTATCTCTCTCCCTATCCCTATCCCTATCCCTCTCCTTCTCTCTATACCTATCTCTCTCCGGGCTCCTGCTTCTCCTCCTCGACCGCCTCTCCCTCTCCGCGCTCCTCGACCGGTGCCTCCGACTCCCGCGATCTCCCCGCTCGTTCCGATCCGAAACCCTAGACTGACGCTTGTCGTCGTCATCGGGCTTCCTCTTGAGCTTGTTCTGGATAGACTCGAGCTGAGACTGCTTCTCGAGCTGCGAGGTCCTGGTGGGGCTGGATGCTCTGACGAAGTTGCTCATGAAAGAAGAGGAGGACGTAGAAGAAGCGGAGACGAAGGCCGATCCCCTGGAGGGAGGAGGGGCCGAGTCATTGGCGGCGGAGAAGCCGAGCCCTTGCTTGAACCTCGCGGCGCCCTCGCCTTTCCGAGTGAGCTCGTCGTAGTACGCCGCCGCTTTCTCCTCCTCCATCGATGGCGATACCGGTGCTTCTCCGAGGGGGGAGAGAATGGAAGAAGAAAGAAGCAGCGCAAGCAGGGAAAGAAGGTTTTGGGCCGGACATTTCTCAAATGAGATCCTTATCGGGCCTTTTAATTGGGCCTTTGGGTCTAAAAAATGAGCCCATTTGATTTATGCTGTTCTCAAAGTTCGAGTGTTGTTTTACCTAGACATTCAGACGACCGTACACAAGCTTAGGCTCAAGGCGTGTTTGCTTAAAGTAAATATCGTTTTGGCTAAGTGATTTCGGTGTAATTTTTTTTTTTTTTAAAGGAGCTTAAATTTTAAAAAAGAAGAATAGAGGAAGGCCCTCCTTTCATCGTCTCCGCTGTGGGAAATCTATGTGTTATCTTAGATTACGTTTGATCGTCCGGATTTCTAATCATCATGGAACTAGATAGAATATGATATGAAATCCATGAAATTTTGATATATCCTATTTATTGTTTGGCGATTGTAGTAATAAAATCAGATATATTCGTGTCATATCATTTACATTGTTTGATATTGATGGTTTTATTATTATTGTGATGGACCTAAGTTGGCCCATCCGCCCATTAAGCTTAAAAGCCTGGCCACAAAGATTATGGCCCGTGGATGAAGGGATATGATGAAGGGACACGTTTCTTTTTGGAGGGGACGTATATAAGAGGAAATAAAGAGGGAGGAACGCACCTTTTGGCATAACGTACGTTCCTCCTCCTTCTCTCCCTTGAAAACGTTACAAAAAGAAAGAACAGTGCGCAAGAGGCGACACCCATCTTTCTTTCAAGGCGAATTGACATCATCGGATCTAACGGGATTAGAATTTCTTCCTCGATCTTTAGCATTGGTGTTTAATCTGTGGCTAATAAGGTACGCTCGATTCCGTGGTGTGCTTTAGGATCGGTGATACATGTTTTTCCCGGGCTCGTCTTCCGCATAAGTTTAGGGGTTTGATTTAGTGTCGAATCCGGTTTTTGGGAATCTGATAATCCCAACATTGGTATCAGAGCCCTAGTTCTTGTTTCCCGATCCTTTTCCATGTTTTTCCCGACCCCTTTCATGTTTATGGATGATTTCTTATTGATTTTTTCGTGAATATAATCGGCCGACACCGATCGGGGCGAAAAATCCCGACACTCGAGCATTGTTCATTCATTTTTCCGAGTTTCTATGACTCAAAATCGATTTCTGATGGCGTTGGATGGAAGGTCTCGTCGAGACGAGCGCGACGAGTGGTGGAACGCCGCCAAAGGCTGCCGGACGCGCCCCCACGCGTAGCCGGAACGAACCGGCGTTGCACGCGCCGATTCGCAGGGGAAGGCGCGTGCGTCGCACGCGTGCGAGCAACCGACGCACGCATGTGCGACGCACGCGTGCGCGCGACCGACGCACGCATGTGCGAGGCACGCGCCAGCTGACATCATCGTGATGTCAGCTGCACGCGTGCCGCACGTGCTGGTCGGTCGGTTCGACCGGCCCGACTCCGATGTTGACCGTTGACCGTTGACTTTGACCGTTGACCCAAAAAAAAAAAAAAAGGAATCTATTTCTTTTTCAATTATGTCTATGTGGGTTATAAGTAATCCATTTTTATTCTGCATTTGTTGCATGAATCATGGAAAATTATGTATTTTCCCTTATGTTCATTATGGATTATAAGTGATCCATTTTTAGTTCCGCATTTGTTGGAACTATGATACGTTATGCACGGATACCTGCATTCCCAAGAATGGACGAAGGAAGTGCAAGACTTCAAAGGCTGATGATAGAGTTAGCTAATTATCGGTGGCATGACGGTGATTTAGTATCACATGTGGTCAGGGTCAATCAGATGATACAGGAAATCATCTGGAATGGTTATCTTATGTCGGATTTTAAGAAGGTGCCGGCCTTGATGAACACTCTTCCATCTGAATAGGAAGCAGTGTTAGATCACCTATGGGAGGTCAACGTGGTCCCGAGTTATAAGAGACTAGTAGTAGCTTTTGTAAGAGAGTACTAAAGGATTGAGTTAACCAAAACTTCAACCCTTAGATTGAGCGCCACATGACGCAGAGTAAATGCTTCTTGGAGGCGACATGAAAGCTCTCCAAAAGTTTTTCCATGGTTGACAAATGTGCCTTCGATTTCTTAGATATTTTGACTGATAGATTAGAAGGGACATTCCCTATTTATTTCTAAGATTAGTTTGAGATGTTTTTGGGTGTAAATATCTCTTTCTATGTTGATATTTTCTTATGTAATGTTTACTACCTGATTGTTATTGATGTTGCAATTGATATGTTAGTTGTATTATGTGGAAGCATTATTATTCTATTGGATGTCAAATATTATTTACTTTCTCGTTATTGTTGACTGTGGGTAGTTCATAGAAGTTTTTGTAACTTCATAGAATTTATTTTGCATAAGACAATTATATTAAGGGATAAGTGTTAGGAAGTTCTAAAACTTGTCACGAAAATGCATTTGGTCTAAAGCTTGCAAAAAGTGCATTTAAGTCCTAAAACTTGTCAAATTGTTTCAAACGAGTCCTAAAGTCGACGCCGTTAGCCTTTTCCGTTAAAAATGCTGACGTGGCATTTTAAATAATTTTTTTATTTTCCGCGTGGATTTTTTAATTATTTTTTATTCATTTAAAAAAAATAGATTTATTCATTTTATCTTATTTTCACTAAAAACTAAAAAAAAAAGTTCAAAAATTTATTTTTTAAAAACAAAGAAGCGGCTAATTTTTTTTTTTTAACAATTTGTAAAAATAAATTTTTTAACTTTTCTTTTTATTTTTTTGTGAAAATAAGATAAGAATAAATTTAATTTTTTATTTTTAAATTTAAATTTTTTTATAAAAAAATGAATAAAAAATAATTTAAAAAATACACGTGGAAATTAAAAAATTATTTAAAATGCCACATCAGCATTTTTAACGGAAAAGGCTAACGCCGTTGACTTTAGGACTCGTTTGAAACAATTTGACAAGTTTTAGGACTTAAATGCACTTTTTGCAAGTTTTAGTGACCGAAATGCATTTTCGACAAGTTTGAGGACTTCCGGAACACTTATCCCTTATATTAATAATAGTTTTAAGTTAGGATTTTTGGAGGATGATTGGAAACATAGTGACATTTTGATTTGAAACCTCACTTGAAATTGTTCATTGATATGATGGGTCGTGTAAAGTGGATGCATAAATGATAGGCATTAATTATTCGTGCATATATGTCTCGATGTGTTCAGATCGATGGTTTCAAAGAACTAAGAACGTAATTGCTGATATGAACGGCAACAATTGTGAAATATTGAATATGAAGATTCAATATGTGCTGGAAAAGCAAGAAGCACTAGAAGCTCTTGACCATGTTATGGAAGATCTTGAGAATGCCGTGCGCCACCTTGAGTTAGTAGAGGACCGCTTAACGGCATTTGAGCCGAAAATAGACATTTGCAATGCTGGTTCTAGCTCAGAAAGGGCTTTGAGCTCTAAGCGCAAGCGTATTGATTCGTTCAATATGTGGGAATGCAAAGGATCAAGTACTTATTGCAAGAAATCAAGAGTTAACCAACACAAGAGAGGAAAATGTCCTCAAGTAAAGAAAATGCCAGGGGTGAGGTGTTACAATTGTGATAAGAAAGGTCACTATGCTCGCAATTATTGTGAGCCGAAAAAGGTAAACACCTTTTGTACATTTGAGAACTTTGCTTATGTGTCAAGTTCTATATTATTGGCTGAATCCAATCCTTTGTGGATGTAGATTCGGGAGCAACAGACCATGTAGCGAAGGATAGAGGATCCTTCGTGGAATTCGACGAGTACCAATTGGAACTAAGTGAATCTATGTGGGAAATAACTCCAGAGCTGAAGTTAAAGGGATTGGCACTTGCCAATTGAACATGCGTGGTGGACGCACCTTGTTCCTACATGATGTTCTATATGCTTCAGAGATTCGTCGAAATTTAGTGTCTGTTTTGGTGTTGGTTAAGCTTGGTTTTAATATGAACTTCCGTAATAGCGGTGTAGATTTGTATTTGGATACAAACTACTATGGTTGTGGTTATTTTCTGAATGGTTTCATTGTATTAGATATTGACTATGTTAATGCAAATGTTTGTTATTCCCTTCTCACGTCTCCTACTTCATATGATAATGATGTGAATGTGTGGCATGCTAGACTTGGTCATATTGGCCAATAACGTATGAATAGACTAGCCAAAGAGGGCTTGTTGGGCAACATTGAAAAAAAAAAGTCGATTTGCCCATATGTGAGCATTGCCTAGTAGGGAAAACGACAAGGAAACCATTTGGAAAATGTAAAAGAGCTGAATTTCCTCTGCATTTAATCCATTCTAACGTCTGTGGTCCAATGAATGTGAGAAGAAGGCATGGGGCTGTTTATTTCATCACTTTTTATAGATGATTATACTCGATTCGGATATGTCTATTTGATTTCTCATAAATCTGAAGCATTAAGTCGTTTCAAAAGGTTTATGAACTTGGTAAAAAATCAATTAGACAAGAAAATAAAAGTATTAAGATCCGATTGAGGTCGAGAATATTTATCTCGATGAGTTCAGAAAATTATGTGATGAAAAAGGAATAGAAAGACAGTTGTCTATTCCATATACTCCTCAACAAAATGGTATTGCGGAGAGAAGAAAGAAAGAACCCTACCTGGAAATGGTTAGGTCCATGATGGCGCATGCTAACTTACCTATCACTTTTTGGAGTGATGCGTTGTTAACTGCTGCCTATATACTTAACCAGGTGCCTTCCAAATCAATTACTTCTACTCCATATGAATTATGGACAGGTAGAAAACCGGACTTAAGTTTTCTTAAGCCATGGGGTTGTACTGCCTATACTCATGAGTCCTCTTACAAGTTTGGGAAATTGGGTCCCAAAGGAAAGAAGAGTATTTTAATGAGATACTTCGAACACTCGAAAGGGTATGTGTTCATAGGTGAGCAGGAAAGTTGGAGTATAACTGAATTTGAATCACGGGATGTCACATTCTTAAAGGATGAATTTCCTAAGAAGGGCGAAATAGGGGAATATTACTCCCTATTTGAAACCTTGGATCAAGATAATGATATTGGTGGAGTTCGTCCAAGTGGGAGTAATATGAGAAGTGATGAATTGAATTCAACTCATTCTCAAAAGCAACCACATGATGAGACGACGTCATCATTATCTAATCCTAGTGGGAGCATAATGGGGAATGATGTACAAAGTGTACAATCTTCCATACGGCGAACAAGTCGCCAAAGTATTCCCTGTCGACGTTTTGACATTGAAGGGGAAACTTTTATGATTGCTCCACAAGATGAGGATGAGCCAAGAAATATTAATGAGGCTCTAAATTGCCCTAGTAAGGAAAAATGGATTCATGCAATGGAAGAGGAAATTGAGTCAATGAAGTCAAACCATGTTTGGGAACTGGTTGATCTTCCAAAAGGACGCAAAGCTATTGGGAACAAGTGGGTTCTCAAAATAAAGCGAAAAGCTGATGGCTCGATAGAAAGGCATAAGGCTCGCCTTGTGGTGAAGGGGTATAATCAACAGCAAGGAATTGATTATGAAGAAATATCTTCTCCTGTAGTGAGATTTACTTCGATTCGCATTATTCTAGCAATAGTGGCAAGTATGGATCTTGAGTTACATCAAATGGATGTAAAGACTGCTTTCCTCAATGGAGAATTAGAGGAAGAAATATATATGGATCAACCTGCTGGTTTCATAAAGGAAGGCCAAGAAGGAAATGTATGTCGACTTTTGAGATCGATATACGGCCTTAAGCAGTCATCGAGACAATGGTATATACGCTTTCATAATGGCATATGACTTTACAATGATAGATGATGATCATTGTGTATATATATCAAAAGATCCAAGGATCAATTTGTGATCATATCATTATATGTTGATGATATACTAATTGCCGGAAGCAATAGAGACTTTGTAAATACTGTCAAGAGTTGGTTGTCTTCCAACTTTGAAATGAAGGATATGAGTGAGGCTGCATACATTCTTGGAGTTAAGATTTCAAGAGATCGTTCGAAGAAATCGTTATCTCTTTCGCAAGAAACATACATAAATAAGGTTCTTGAACGATTTCGTATGCAAGATTGTAAACCCATAGACACTCCTATTGCAAAAGGTGAAGGATTGAGTCATAGACTGTGTCCAAGGACTCCACAAGAGAAGGAACAAATGAAACATGTTTCTTATGCTAGTGCTGTTGGAAGCTTGATGTACGCTATGATGTGTAAAAGACCTGACATATGTTTTGCAGTTGGAATGGTGAGTAGATACTAATCCAATCCAGGTCAAGCACATTGGAAAGCCGTTAAAAGAATACTAAGGTATCTAAAGGGAACTGCTGATTATACGCTGAGTTATCAAGGAAAGGATCTGCGACTTGAAGGCTATTTAGATGCTGATTGGAGAGGAGATTTAGATGAAATGAAATCTATCTTTGGATTTGTTTTCTTACTAAATAATGGCGCCATATGTTGGAGCAGTAAGAAACAAACGAGTATAGCCTTGTCCACGATGGAAGTTGAGTTCGTGGCATTATCAGCAGCAGTATAAGAAGGTGTTTGGCTTAAGAGATTTTTTGGATCATTTAGGTGTTATTGAGAAAGCTTCAAATCCATTATTGGTTAACTATGATAGCCAAGCAGCTATAGCATACACCAAAGATCCAAAATATCATGGCAAGACCAAACATATAGATACCAAGTAAAACTTTGTCAAAGATATGGTTGCACGAAAGAATGTGAACTTACAAAGTACATATCTACGCATAGAATGGTAGAGATCCTATGACAAAGCCAATACCTAGAGATGTGTTTTGTGGTCATGTAAAATCTCTAGGATTGCGTAGAGTCTGATATACTGGATATTGTAATTTCCCTAAGTTGTTCACATTTATGAACTTGTGTTTTTTCATTATTAATGCCTATGAATCTTTGTTTGATCTTTATGCATCTTAATGCTTGGTGCATTACTTTAAGTTGAGAAAATATGTCGGACAGATATAAGATTAGCCCACTCACAAGGGTAATCGCCTCTATTTACTGTAAGATGAATAGAGATGAGACTGTTTTTAAGCTTATTATCTAGGTGATAATTGAGAGCTCAAGCTTAAAATACGTATGTCGCCTTAACTGAGTGTTAAGATGAGAACATAATACTTACTATGTCCGAAAGTAAAATAACCCACATATTTTACTTTATCTGTCTAAGATGCCAGATGTGAGTTCTTATGAATTTTGTGAATGAGTAAATAAGTGAACTCAAGTTAGACATTGGGTATGTTTGAACTATCATTTGTACGGTATTGAAGGTGTAGACATACGCTCCATGGGAAATGAGTTAATACCGTAATACGTATTTCCTACTACGTATGCATGAGACGACCAATAAGAGTGGCAAAAGTTTGATCTCAACTTTTATGCCGTGTGAGACTCTTGAGGAAAAGAGCTCTTCAATTTTTAGTGCCCTCATGACTCTTACTTATTCTCAAGATTTCTATTTAGTGTTTGCTATCTTAGGATGTTACCAATGGTAATGATTTGATTCGATCTAATGTGACATTTCTAGAAAAGCAAGCTGAACTGAAATTGAGAGCTTGAAGGAAAGAGGAAGATCGAATTTGGAGAATCACATTGTAGTTTTGTATTCTTTGGTTAACCAATTATGACTGTCTTTCGGATAATCATAATTGTGAATACAATATATATATATCATTGTTTAAAAGAGATCAAGAGAGATGTAATGTGATTGATCGATCTAGGTACCGCATACTAAATCTACTCGAGTGTGATGCCCATTATGAGCTGCTATATATTCCTACAGATGTATGTATGGCAACGAGCTCTCAAAGTATCTTTGTCGATCGCACGGATTATTCACCAGTATGAATGTTGAAAAGATGTAAAGAGGATCCTGTTCGGCCCACCATGTGCGAGTGGGAGATGATGGTTTTATTATTATTGTGATGGGCCTAAGTTGGCCCGTCCGCCCATGTTGGGCCTAAAAGCCCGGCCTACAAGATTAGGGCCCATGGATGAAGGGATATAATGAAGGGACACGTTTCTTTTTGGAGGGGACGTATATAAGGGGAAATAAAGAGGGAGGAACGCACCTTTTGGCATAACGTACGTTCCTCCTCCCTCTCTCCCTTGAAAACGTTACAAAAAGAAAGAACAGTGCGCAAAAGGCGACACCCATCTTCCTTTCAAGGCGACTTGACGTCATCGGATCTAACGGGATCAGAATTTCTTCCTTGATCTTCAGCATTGGTGTTTAATCTGTGGCTAACAAGGTACGCTCGATTCCGTGGTGTGCTTTAGGATCGGTGATACATGTTTTTCCCGGGCTCGTCTTCCGCATAAGTTTAGGGGTTTGATTTAGTGTCGAATCCGGTTTTTGGGAATCAGATAATCCCAACAGATATAAATGACACATTAGTAAAAATGAACCAAGATTTTTTACAAACGGAGATAGTGATCTAAGTTTGGGCCTAGGCGTTTTCACTATTTATAGTCTCCATCATGGAAATAGAAGCCTGTTATAAGCCTAAACAAAACCTCTAAGATTGTATGACCCTAGCAAGGCACTCTGGTGACATACGTTTGGGGAGAAAAGGCTTACATAACCCTGGCCTAATGAACCTTGACCTTGGTGAAGCAAGATACTGTGACCATTGACCTTGGCAATTCTCGACTTGCGATATCTCACTTGAGCCACAATCCTCCAAATCTTGCCTATTAGATCTGCGACCCTTGGCGACTATTGGTGACGATATGCTAGCCTTGTGCGACCCTCGGTAGAGCTTCACTAGCAAGCTAGATAGGCAAGTTAGAGACACAATGAATAGCTTCTTATGAGGGTAAGATTGGAATATAAAAACTATCAGCAAGGTCAATTTGGAAAAGTTCTTTAGCCTTGAAACTTGCCCAATAAGAATGCTGAGAACCCAAAGCATATTTAAAGGTAAAAAATTATTTAAAAAGCCTGAAGCAAACGCAATTTTAGTTTGTCCCTATGGAAGTAGAAACGAGATGTGCAAATATTAAATGTACCCGATGCAAAAGGAACCAAGAAAATTCACAGAGTTGATAGTTGTATAAGCTAGTGATTCATGTCTAACACACATGTTAGTATTCAAAGATCATGATTTTTTGACAAACTGCGGTGAAAGCATGCCAATCCATGTGGATAAACGAGGTGAAGTGTATTATCATTGTATTATATCAAAGTTTTATCTCTGTCTTTCACATTTTATATTGTCGTATGTACCCCGACAATGGGCCGTGCCCTATTAATCTCAATAGCCGCAACATAATGGTTCTACATTGTTTGTACACATGTGATCTCTTTGCTGGGTTGGTAAAATATTTCACTTTAGTTCATCATAGAACAGAGTGCTTGACAATTGAGCTACGTCTATTTTTAATTACTTGAAAGGAAAAACAAAAGTTGAAAGAAAGACATTCCATTAGTCACATCCAAGTAATTTTGTTCTATTTATCAATATAAAAAAAATCTATCTTTTCCCCTGTTATCTATAGCACGAAACTAGTACGGCTTCGCATTATCGAAATGGAAAGGGGTGTTGCAATCACCAAGAAAAGAAGGGGCGTGCTCCGGTGTGCTTCCGTGCAGCATCCTATTGACTGACCCCTGCAATCGACCCGATGACAAGCTTGGAAAGAGTGCTTCTAGGAAAGTAAACAGGCGACTTTCTGTGCATGTCACCAAACGTTCGAACAAAGCAAACGGTACAGATCATGTCATATGTTATGCGGGTTACGCATCGGTTGTTATGAATAGGTTTTTTTTACCAAAAAAGAGAAATGGCAACTTTCACTCAGATGGAATCTTGGCAAAACTTTCAATTCACATAAAGATGCACAAGATTCACTCATGGAACAATTTTGAGTATTTATATAAGCTATATTCATCGACATGGCATTTACTTTATCACGTCGCCATCTGTTTCTATCTTAAATGTCATATATATCTAATTTGACATATATTTCAATTGTGGTTGAAAATATCCATTCAAATAAATGCTGGCGCCTTTACACTTGACACATGAAAGTTCGAGTAAAAAATAACTCTTGAACTAAAGTTTGCACCTTTACTTGTAACACTCAAAAGTGGAGGCCAAAATGATCTCCCTATAAAAAATCCACATATTTTTTTTCCCTCAAAGTTCTTATGCATTACGAACTGGTGATTGGTCCCCCGAGAAACGGTAGAATCTCCATAGCCACTACATTTTACATCTTGATACCGAAATTTCTTCATTTATGTGGGGCAACCCACTTTCGATTTCTCCCGTTGGTCGCGTACCAAAGTAAATTGTCCTGAACTTTCCCCAATCCGAAGCCCACGTTCTCGACGGCACCGGCCAGAACCTCACCCCTTACCCCACAGGAGATGAGAAATGATTCCATTCATTCCTTTTTGCAGATAATTTTAAGACAACAAAGGCGCACTTGCCAATTGAAAAAAGGTATAAAAGCAGGTATGCTTTGTCCTGTACCAAACCCCCAAACGAGGGGCTATTTCCAAGCACGGGCACGAAGACGAAGACCTCAACCCAAAAGCAATGCCAACAAGAAGTCAACATGGGTGCAATGACGGAAAAGCCCGAGACGAAGTTTCCTTCGACCGGCCGCTGAAAGGACAGTTTCATCCCTATATCTCCCCCGTCCTCCCCCGTCTGAACCCGTCGAGAAGTTAGATCAAACATCCAGATAGGAGCAGCAGCAGCAGGAACAGAGTAGGAAGAAGTCATGGACATCGACACGGGAAGCCATGGGCGAGAACTGGGTATCAAAGATGAGGTGATCAAGAAAGCTTGCTCCATCTCCATCAGAGCTCACCAGGCTCCAGCGGAGAAGCCCTTCCTCGTCGAGAAGATTCGCGGCAGCCCCTCGCAGGTCGTCATCGCCTTCTCCGGGGCTTGGACTTCCGATGCGTGGTCCGCCCGAGATGGCACAGCCAGAGCTTTCGGAGAGACCGAGGTCAACCTCGACTCGTTCCCTTCTCTCAGGAGCATCGGCAATGACATAACCGCTAAGGTCAACGAGGCCTCCATGAACCGATTCCTACAGATTATGGAGAACTCAGCGCTCCGCAGCGAGGTACTCTTGAATCTTGAATTCATTTCCAGTTTCTTCAGACGCCATTACTTTTTTCATCGCATAGCGATTGACGTATATATCACATCGCCAACTATATGGTTAAGTTCAATTTCTCTGGACATAGTCTTACTGTGTTAGCATTGGAAGAGATGTTGGTCATTGACCACGTCTCTAAGCGAAAATTTTTTAGGGCCAGAATCTAACCGGGATTTGTCTTTCGTTTCCAGATGGAGAAGGCAATGAGGGAAAGTAAGCCAATAATATTCGCTGGCCATTCTTCAGGCGGTCCGATTGCGATATACGCAACCATTTGGTTGCTCGAGGAGTACAAAAGATTGAAAAGGACTCTGACTCATGGCCCTTTCTGTTTAACGTTCGGATCCCCTCTTACCACTGACCGCATCTTTTGCCATGCCGTCCGACGAGAGGAGTGGTCCGACCGCTTTGTCCACTTTGTCATGATCCATGACATTGTTCCCAGGATTTTGCTCGCCCCTCTCTCCTCCACAAAAGAGTTCCTAGAACAAATCCTCCCACAAATACTCCCGTACCTCGTCTCGCCTTCTGCACATCACAAAGCTGATTCGATTGACAAGTCGAAATTGACTGCCTTATTTGACAACGTGATGAGGAATGCATCATGTGTTACAAGCCATGCGGCATGCATTCTAATGGGCAGCACAAATATGCTATTAGATACCATGACTAAATTCGTTGAGCTAAGTCCTTACCGACCATGTGGGCAGTATGTCTTTTGCACTGGGACTGGCCGGTTGGTTGTCGTGAAGAACCCAGATGCTGTCTTTCAATTGTTGTTTTACTCTTTACAGCTCATGTCTGGATCAGAGTCTCAGCAGGCGGCAGCAGCAGGCTTACTGGCACATCTGGCTTATGAAGATGGAATGGACAAAAACTTGGACATGCGCAATGCAATTCACTTGGAGAACCTCTGCGAATTACCTCTCAGCTCAGATAATACTGCAGATATTGCGACCAAGACAATCGTCGACACCCTAAATGACCTTAATCTAGTAAGTTGGTTCCCCTGGCCTAAGGATTTTCCTATACATAACGAACTCACTTTTCTGATATTCTTTGAAAGTGTAATCAGATATTCACCATGTATGATTTTGTAATTACAGAGTGCGAGGGCAAGGCTGTGCCTTCGTGCTGCCGGAGAGTCAGAGAAGCAGAAAGGGGACAACCAGAAGAAGATTGAATGGAAGATGGGCATCATAGGGAGTGCCCTCGGCGATTTAGAAGGGTACCGGACCATGTGTGAGACTCGTGGCATGGGATATTTTGATGCTTTCAAGGTGCAAAAGCATGAGGACGACTTCAAGGCTAATGTGAAGAGACTGGAGCTAGCAGGCATATGGGATGAGATTATTGAGATGCTAAAACGAGATGAGCTCCCAGATAAATATGAGGCAGAGGAAAGCTGGGTGAAACTTGGCACAAAGTTTCGAAAACTTGTGGAGCCACTAGACATAGCCAACTACTATCGACACTTAAAGAATGAAGACACAGGTCCTTACATGACAAAAGGAAGACCGAGACGCTACAAGTATACTCAAAGATGGAAAGAACACGCTGAGCAGTTGCCGAGAGGTTCGTGTGGTGAATCCTGCTTCTGGGCTGATGTGGAAGAGCTCAACCTTGCAGTTACTAGTAACCAACCACGGAATGAGCAGATGGCTTTGAATTTGGCGAATAAACTGAAAGAATGGCACGCTAAAGGGGAGGTGGAGAAGGATGCATTCCTGAAGGAGACCGCACTTGTCACATGGTGGAAAACTCTCCCAGACAACCACGGAGCCAAGCTCTGCATCAAAGATCTAATAGAGAGCTAAAGGAGGATTCGCCTGAAAATCCAGACACAACAAATGGCTCGCATCATTCAGATAGCATTGTTACCCTTTGCAGTTGATTTTCCCTGTAAATATGTGTCATCAATGATACAAGTTATGCAAGAAAAAAAAAAAGAATAATTACGAAAGTTCCTCCGGGGGAGAGCAAATATAACAGTCCTACATTTGGTAAGTGATGAGAGAGAAACTGATGTCAGAACTAACCATTGTTATTGTCGTAAACCAGATCACGAGCCTTCCTTAATTGGTTATCAGAGCACCCCCAATGGAAAGTAGGTGCAGTTTTGCATCTAAAACTTTCAAACTTCCTACAATCGCATGTCAGTTAAAGTTATCCCTCAAGAGTGAAAATGCAGAGGCAACATACTCGAATTGCCAAGCAGAGACAGAAAAGATCATGCAAGGCCTATGATGTACAAGGGCAGAGAGGGGGACAGGCATACAAAAGCGAACAACTACTAATTAGTAAGCACACGAGAGCAAAAGCAATTTAAACTTCTCCTGTTACTACGAAACCTGTGCATCTCATATGCTTCAATCAAAGCTAATCCTAAAATACCGGCAAATCTGGCCATTAATTCCTGCATTGCTCCATAGACTATTTAAATAACCGCAACATTCATGCCCGGGTCGACGACGTTGTAGAACTGAGGAACCGAGCCAATAGCAACAAGATCACAAACAAAATGAGCATTCTTGATGATCAGAAAGCAAACCACGAGCAGCAGCTTGCAACAGGAGACGCGACATTCTCGAACGCAGTGCGAGTTAACATGAGACAATGAGGCTCTTAACCGGGCAATTTCTTCATCATTGAGACATTATTTGCATTTTCTGCAACACCCGTTTCAGCAATTTCATCTGGGCTCTAAACCCATTCAGCTGGAGTCCAGAAAGGGAGGGTATTGGGCCAGGTGGGGCGAGCTGGACTGTCTCGTTCGGGCCCTGGATCAGCCGTTTCGGACCTCGAAGAGGAGCACGTTCGCGGGCCTCCAATCTGGTACGAGGTGGCCCGAACCATGGCCCTTTGTACTGCACCGATCAAGATTAGGCCCGTTTGGAGGACAAATTCGTCGTCACAGGAGTGAAGTTGTCGGTGCCAGTTGGCGTCCATTGGAGTATCCTTCACGCGGTGAGGAGTCCCTTTTCTTGTCCATTCTGGTCTTTTTCGAAAAAGGTTCTCTGGAATCGCTTCACATGTTCATCAAAAGGAGAAGAATCTGTGCAAAAGCCAGTATTCGCGTTCGACCCGAGATGCTTCCGGGCAGATACAATGTATCTGACACATTGTTGACCCGGCAATTGTTGCTCTTTGTCTTTGGTCATCCGGTCGTTGCAAGAATTTTCTAATCTTTTATAAGGTGGGAAAACGAGACTAACCGGGCATCCGTTCTTTGTTCATACTGAAGAACACGCGTGGGGGACCGGGCTATGTCGATTGGGTTATTTATTAAATTTTTAGGAGAGAGACTTCCGCATTTACTTTTCATTTATTTATTTTTATTTAACGGTTTTTTTTTTTATAACTTTTGATTAGTCCCACCCTACTTTTATTCTAACATTATCATTCTTAACTTTAATTCTATTTTATTATAGGGCGTGAGAGTTGAAACTCACAACCAAAACTAAATCGTTCCTATTCCAATTCTTTAAGAATGTGGGGATTCAAACCTCCCACTTTCTCATTTCTCTATGGCAAATTTCAGTGATTTATTTAATGGATAGTTTTTTAAAGTTTTTGGAAGGTATGAATATTTGCAATACAAATTTACTAAAAAAAGAAAAAGTTGGTATTTCAAATTATTAAAAAAGGCAATCCCCGACCTTTTCTTTGAAAGTAAAAAATAGGCGATCCCCTGTAATCCAATGACTCCCAATCCAATATCATCTAACATAATCTCGATTGTCTCATGTGAAATTTTGTAATATCACCGTTCACTGTTTTGAAAACTTAAGCTTTTTAATGGATGTGTGAATTTTATATTCAATTATTTCAACAGAAGGGAATCCTCCTCTTTTTCAAAATAGGCGATCCCCATTCATATCCGACAATTGCAATCGTTTA
This sequence comes from Eucalyptus guilfoylei, assembly GCA_016097605.1. Classification (NCBI taxonomy): domain Eukaryota; kingdom Viridiplantae; phylum Streptophyta; class Magnoliopsida; order Myrtales; family Myrtaceae; genus Eucalyptus; species Eucalyptus guilfoylei. The sequence goes on from CM027861.1 coordinate 41,055,556, forward strand.
ATTTTATGCGCCATCGGCCCCACCAAACAAAACAATCATCAAAGGGACATTTTCTGGGTAAATTTGAACCAACTTTGCCTGGCCTGTATCTTCCCTTCCCATGCTAAACCGTCAAACGAGCAGCACTTTACAGAGAGAGAATGGGGACAGCATCAAAGCTTTTGTCGGAAACCATCAATGCTCGTGTCTATTGGTCATCCAGTCGTGGAAAGCTTACGGATCCTTTCAAAGAGGGAAGATGAGAATGATGGAATACACACGTGTAGACCAAATTGTGCTTGTTACAAAATTGATGAATTTTTAGCTAACAATATGCATGATCATCTTATCCCGCGTGACCCACTTCGATGCCTTTAAGCATAGCCCTAATTATCCCACCTCGAGAGAATAAATTTAATGGGATGGATTGCATTAAGTAGTAACAACAATGTTATGTAACCGGTTAATCATCATTGCTCACGTGCTATGAAGTTGATTTTACTCGGTGCTATATATGTATACATATTATTTTTGATTGGTCAATTGCATTACATCGTAATTCAAAGATGTGTTAAATTTTATTTTTTATTTTCAAAGAGTTTGGAATCTGATTATGTCGAACACTTGAAATTGTGTGAAATCATAGAGATTCTTATTGTCATCTTTTCATATATTAATTAATAAGTTAGGAAAGAAATACAATCCACGATTTTTTTTGAATGGATAATCTCTATTATTTACATGACTCTACCTTGATATTTCCGATTAAAGCCCGAAGTATGTTGTGCCTCCCAAGAGATAACTTCAGCTCCAATTACATAATTTCTCTACCAAGCTTGTACTTACTAATTAAAAGCAAAAGAATACGCATGTGTTTTTATCTATTGACTCAAACACCGACCAAGAAGACAAGTCAATGATGAGTCGATGAGCCCGCTCAATTGCCCAAAGCACCCATCACCAGCCTCACACCCTATTCCACCAATCACAGCCGCTCGATGCAAAGACTCACTGGGGGACCCACCCACGCGATACCGTGGCCCCACCGAACGATCGTCGAAGGAACCACTGAGGAAACTTCAACCAACCTCCACTTTGCGTATATCTTCCCCCTCCCAGCCAAGCCGTCAAACAAGCACATTCTGCGGAGAAAGAGAAGCTCACACAGACGAACGTAGCACATCTACGCACAGACCATGGGCAGAAATCTTGGGGTCAACGATGAAGTGATCAAGGCAGCGTTGTCTGCATCCATCGAAGCACATGACAATCGACAGGAGCTGACTATTCGCGGCAGCTCTTCGGAGGTCATCGTGGCCTTCCCTGGATCATGGTCTCCCAAGGACTGGTTTCCTGAAGACAGCAAAGCCAACCCCTTCGGAGATGACGGGATCGACCGCAAGAAGTTCCCTTCTCTCAGGAGCATCGGCATGGATGAGGACGCCAGGGTCAACAAGGCGTTCATGGAGAGATTCCTACGTATTCTGGATGATGGAAACGGAAGGCTCCGCTCCGAGGTATTCTCAAATCTCGAATGATGCTCTGTTTTAGCCGTTGTTTCAATGGGTCAAAGAGTCGGTAGTAAAAATTCTCGGACAGCAATTTTGAGGCCATTTCTAGAGTTCACAAAGTCTGATTTGAAGATCAGGAAACTTGAGTAGTGCCTACTTTCGCCTTCTATAGAAACTGTCGGCGGAACTCTGTAGATCGGAAACTAGAGCTTGCACTAGTAATTTACTCACGACCACACATCCTCTACCATTGAAACTCTCAGCCTGTTCTGTACTTTCCCTCAAGTCATAGCATGTGACGAAAATTTAGGTACATAGATCACATAACAAACACGATCTGGTGTGCTTCAGTTTGCAATTTACCGTGCGGGGTCATCAACCTTTTACCTTGCGAAGGTAAATCCCCCTGTTGTGCAGACCACTTTATAAATGTTGTCTCCAATAATTGGAATTTGAAGAACACTCTCTCCAAGTCTATTAGACAATAACAATGACATAGAAGGTTTAGTTTAGATCTCTCTCAACCCACCATTAGCAGTAACAGGACATTCATCATTGACCGAATGAACCTGAACTTGTCTTTGATTTTCAGGTGAAAAAGGCGTTGGACGGTAATAAGCAGATAATATTTACAGGCCATTCATCGGGTGGTCCAATCGCGATTTACGCGACTGTTTGGTTCCTTGAGGAGCACAAAAAATCAAAGAAAGAGGAGACTTCCCATGCTTTCTGTTTAACATTCGGGTCCCCACTTACCACCGACCGCACCTTTGGCCACGCCATCCGGCGTGAGCATTGGTCTGATCACTTTGTCCACTTCGTAACGAAACTCGACATCGTTCCCAGGATTCTACTGGCTCCTCCGTCCTCTACAGGGGAGTTGCTAAAAGAAATCGACCTTTCCTCCGACCCATGTTACAAACCTGCTTCAATTGACAACTTAACTTCCTTTTTTGTGAATGTGGTGAAGAATGCATCACGTGTTGCAAACTATGAAACCTGCCAATTGACGGGAAGCAAACATACCCTATTTGACACTATGTCTAGATTCATCAAGCCAAGCCCTTACCGACCGTGTGGGAATTATGTCTTTTGCACTGAGATTGGTAGGTCGGTGGTCGTGAAGAACCCAGATGCGGTCCTTCAATTGTTGTTTTGCGCTTTACAAATTGAGTCCGAAAGAGAGCTTCTGAATGTAGCACAGAAAAGCTTAAGGGCACATTGGACATATAAAGAAGCAGTAGACCAAAGCTTGGCCCCGACCAATGTTGTTTATTTGAAGAACCTCCGAGAATTGTCTCTCAGCTCAAATGATGCCGCATTAAATGACCTTAACCTGGTATGGTTGATATTTTATTTGGTCCAAGGATTTTATTTGAAAAATGAACTGTCTAGTTCCCTAATAATCTTTTAAATTATTGTGTTTATTTGAAGAACCTCCAAAATTGCCTCTTAGCTCAGATGATGCTGCATTAAATGATCTTAATGTGGTATGGTTAATATTTTATCTAGTTCAAGAATTTTATGTGAAAGTTGAACTGTCTAGTTTCCTAATAATCTTTTGAATTGTTGTGTTTATTTGAAGAATCTCCAAGAATTGTCTCTCAGCTCAGATGATGTCGCATTAAATGACCTTAACCTGGTATGGTCGATATTTTATCTTGTCCAAGGATTTTATGTGAAAAATGAACTGTCTAGTTTCCTGATAATCTTTTAAATTATTAAGAAAAGGTGATTGAATATTTGACAATATAAGATATTGTGATCATAGGACGCAACGGTGAGGCTGTGCCTTCGTGCCGCTGGAGAGTTGGAGAAGAGGAAACAGGATAACCAGAAAAAGATCCAAGGCAAGAAGGGCGACATAGAGAAATACCTCGACGAATTAAAAAAGTACCGGACCACGAGCGAGGACGACGGTGTGGGATATTACGATGCTTTCAAATTGCAAAAGAAGGAGGAAGACTTCAAGGCCAACGTAAAGAGACTTGAACTGGCAGATATTTGGGACGAGATTGTTGAAATGCTAAAACTCAAGCAGCTCCCCGATGAATTTGAGATAGATAAAGAATGGGTGGATCTCGGCACGCGGTTTCGCCGACTTGTGGAGCCACTAGACATAGCCAACTTCTATCGACACTCCAAGACGGACGATGCAGGTCATTACATGAAGGAAGGAAACAGGCCAAGTCGGTACAGATTTTCTCAAAGATGGCGAGAACACAAGTACCAGTTGCCGCCGATGCAGCAGTCGCAGCAGTCGCTCAAACATTTTTATGGTGAAACCAGCTTTTGGGCCAAGGTGGAGGAGCTCAGAACTAAACCATGGGAAGCAATAAAGGACGAGGTTCCGGTTCTGGGGAACCGCCTTGCAGAATGGTACAAAAACGACGAGGTGGAGGGTGATGTGTTCTTACAAAAGAGCACGCTTGTTGAGTGGTGGCAAAAACTCTGTAAAGACCATCCTGATGCTGAGTTGCACAACGTTCTTTCCATACCACCGGTCAAGTGAGACTTGATTGCTATTTCTCAAAGTAGCAAAATACCTTCACTATTTGCAAACTATATTTGTTTGATATGCTTATTTATAGGCTTTCTTCACGGACATAGTCTTGTTAAGTGTTCTCCATTTAATTTCACGCTCTTTGACAATCATCCGAATCACTTGATAGAGATTATCTCTTGGATTCTCCTGCGCACAATGACGTGGGCTCCTTCCCATCTCTATTTCCACCTGCTTCTTCAGACAAAATATTTGTAAAGATTATCCAGGTAACTCTTTTAAAATTGATCATAATTTTATAACAGACCATAAGCTAAAGTCCTGCATCAGAAATACATGCCAAGCTGAAAATTCCGCTTGCTGCTGAAATGTTGTTTGAGAAGCCAGACCCAGCAACTGGCTGGCATTATGCAAACTGCAAAGACGTTCATACCCCTTTTCAGTTGATTGTCTCTGTAAAAGAAATGTCGTCAAAGAAACAAATTACCCTTCAAAAAACAAAAGGGGAACCTCTGAAGTCTTCTTCACGTCCCCCAAGATCCTAAGCACACGAAAGGAAAAAAAGATGGAAGAAACCATAGAATTGCTCCAGTGAAGAGCTGATACAAATAATGTACATTCTTGAGCCATGTAGAATTCCTTGTTTCTTATTAGACTCTGCTATATAGAGAAAAAGACTAAAACTGATTGCAGAACCAGCCGATAGCATCACTGTAAAATCAAATGGCATGCCTTCTCTAATAGGTTGTCTAACAGTACCTCAATGAAAACTAGCCAGAGTTTTGCATCCGAAAGACATCAGCTTCCTATGTATTAGTGCCTATCAGCCAAGTCCACCGCACAAAATGAAGACAAAAATATTTTTGAACTGCCAAGGAGAGGCAGAAAGGAATAGGCAAAACGTTGCTGTACAAGATAAGATGGGAGAACAAAGGCACAGCAAAGACCTGAGGGAATCCTTAGCGCAAAAAAAATGGTTTGCCTATTGTAAGAAGAACACGAAAATGCCACATCTCCACGTGTCCAAATGCATAAGCACGCGCAAGGGAGTGAGGATGATGAAAGAGAGGTAGAGAGTAGAGAATCAGTTACCAAAGACGTACCACCTGAACTTCCAGCTTAAAAGACAGTGCATAGTCAAGAATCATTCTCTCCGGAATGAAACCAATAAAAGGAAAAACAGACAACACCTCTTGGTATGACATTAGATAAATCCAGCCGTACTGAATGAAAGTACATTTCCCATATGCTTACCCGAACTTCGACGACTACCAAACATGTGCATAGTCATGTGCTTCAAAACTAGAGTAATTCCTTAAGTAGAGGAGATTCTTGCATCACTCTATCAACCTATTAAGTAACTGCAACATTTAAGTAAGATTGATTACATTGTCGAACAAGGAACCAAACCAATAGCTTCGAAGCACTAGCTAGATACCCAAATCCTATTATTTAAATTACAGAGATTGAATTATGGGGAAACACCATCCAAACAAGTAAATACAATTAGAAGTGCATAAAGTCCATACAGACGAATGTTCACAAATGGATTTTGATAATTTTTCTATCGACTTTCTCAGGGGTCGACTCAAACCTAAGTTACAATGTCACATGTCCAAACCCCCAACCCACCCATGACCACTAGGCCAACTGCCATAATTTTATCTCCACATATAGTAATGAGAGTTGTATAGGATTCTTCACTTGAAGAACCTATTTTACATACTTCCAGATGAAATACTAGTACTATAAAGAGAAATGTGAATCGCTTCCTACAATTGTTCCACGACATCTTGAATCTTTTATTGGATGTGATTTTGTCTCCAAGAATAATCTGTCCCCACTTCGGAATGTGCATATTCTTTAAAAAGATCTTAAGGGTTGATCCTAAGGAACATAAGTTTGATGTAATATTCACTATTCACATTATATGGATGGCTCCAGACAATATTGTTCATACCAAATGAATAGATACATGTCAGCCATGCTACGGCTGGCCTATTCAAAGTATATATGTAAGGAATAATGACGCAAATTAAAGAAGAAACTAAACAAAAGACAGCCTCTGACTGTCAAATCACAAATACACGACTTCATTGGGCTGAAAATGTACTACTTACCTTCTAGTAAACTACATATTCTTGAGTCTTGACCACCAGGGCCCGTTGGCAGAGTGGATGGATCACTTAAGAGTAGTTAGAGGTAAGTGCTAGGTTGAATTCTGGAGCGCATGTGCATATATGAACATGGTAAATGGGGAGGGCTATCTTCTTTTTTTAATAATGCTGTAAGTTCATGACTGGCCAGACCCTTAATGTACAACAGCAGCAGCAGCAGCAACGATACCCAAGCCTTGTCTCACCTCTTCATGCAATGACGCTCTGTTTTCTGTCCATTAATGCAAAGAAAGTGGGAGTTAATTACATGCAACTCTGTCCAGCCAGCATATTCAATGATTACTGGCACTCTGAATGTGATATCAGCAATAAAATGGCAAGAGGATCTAACACCAGATGTCTAACCTTGAGAAGGCAAAGCAACTAATCATAATTAAGAGAGGAAAGAGTTACATGCTCCCATTACAAACCACTACGAAAATTCCATCTCAAAATTGGCATTCCTCTTCTCCGACCGCCGCCTTCGACTTGGGTGATTACTCCGCTTTCTCTTCACCTTCGCAGCTCCGCCGCAAAACAAGCTTGCTGCTCTCTCTTCCCCCAAAATAGTGGCGACTTCGGAGTGCGAGTTGAAGAAGAACCAGAAAGGGAGGTTATTGGGCCATGTAAATGAGCTTGACTGTCTCGTAGGGCCGTCGATCAGCCATTTCGGATCTTGAAGAGGAGCACTTTCGCGGGCCTCCGATCGGGTACGAGATGGCCAAGTTGGGGCCTTTACTCTGCACAAATCGAGATTACTAGGAGTGAGCGGTTCCGGATTTTGTAAATATTCCATTTGGAACCTACCTATTGGAATTGATTGTTTTTTATAATTTGGAAACTTTCTTGCATGACTTGGAACCTAGAACCTATTTTGTCATAAGTTCCAAACTCGGTTTTCACTTGTATTATTAATTAAACGATTGTGGTAAATTATTATCTTTAATGATCATTATTTGCTCCTACAATTCACTAATCGTAACTTATATTCAGACACAAGAGAAAATATGAAATTTTAAGAAAATAAAAGTCTCAATTATAAAATAAAAGTTCAAATTAATGATTTCAAATTATACACTCATTATCAAACGTGTTGGAATATAGTAAGATTGTATAGAGATAGACAAAAAAAAAAAAAAAACACGAAAACTTATCTCAAGTTCTAGGTTAGAAGATCCATGTTCCAGTGGAAATCTATCCGGTTCTCAAGTTCCAGATTCTATTCTGAAACATTCTCATCCCTAGTAATTACTTTAAATTGGAGGACCACAGCAGGGTCGCCATTGAAATTGGAGCATAAATTCGTCGTCAAAGGCATGACTTTGTCGATGCCAGTCTGTGTCCATTTGATTGACTGTCACGCGATGAGGAGTCCCTTTCCTTCTCCATTTTTTTCTTCTTCAAGAATGATTCTCTGGAATCGCTTCACAGGTTCATCAAAAAGACCAGAATCTGTGCAAAAGCACGTGGTCGGGTTCAACCTGAGATGTTTCCGGGCAGATATCTTGTTGACCCGGCAATTGTTACTCTTTGGTCATCCGGTCGTTACAACTTGAAAGACTTTGCTTATCTTTTACAAGGTGAGAAAACGAGATTAATTGGACATCCGTTCTTTGTTCGTCCCGAAGAATACACGCGTGGGGGATCGGGTTATGTCGATTGGGTATTGATTAAATTTTAGAAGAGACTTCCGCATTCACTTTTCATGTATTTAATTTTATTTGATGTATAATTGAAACATGGCCTTAACGACTTTTAAAGTTTTTGGAAGGGTACGGATATTTGCAAAATAAAATCACTAAAAAAAAAAAGGAAGACAAAATTCGGTATTTCAAATTATTAAAGAAAGGCAATCCCGACCTTTTCTTTGAAAGTAAAAAGCAGGACTTTTTTGTTACACACAAATCATGGGAAAAGTAACAAAAAAATCCTAAACTTATTGTATTAGTATTAATTCAATCGTAAACTTTTTAATAAGATCAATTTAGTTCTAAATATTTTCTCATTAATACAAATTCAGTCAAATCAGTCAATTTAGGTCGGAGATCACTGTAGTGGATGCCAACCGTTTTACATGACGTGGTTAGCATTGACATAGATATTTATTATTATTATTTTTAAATTTCCTTTTTTCTTATTTTTCCTTCGCTTTTTTTTTTTCCTATTCTTTTTTCTTTGGGCTATGGCTAGTATCGGTCACTAGCGAGGGCCAACGAGAGCTACCCTTGCTAGATCTAGGGAGGGCTCAACCTTTGCCGAGTCTAGCGAGCGCCCCGAACCCCCAAGCATGCGAACATCCCACCAAGTTGATAAATTTGCGACGTCTCAGGACGTGTTGTCGACTCATTCTTTTTATTTTTCAATTAAACGCAAACGAAAGCATTTGATATAAACAACACATAGTCAATCATAAAAAATATAACAGGGATAGCACGGAAAACACCAAACATCAATCCAAACACGTCAATTACAAATGCATCGTTAACCCTAGGAAGTATAATGATTACAAGCCATTACACCGGCAACTTCCAACCAACCAACAAAAACCAACAGTGGGTTGGGGTTAATCTAAATTTCAATAATGCCAGGCCAAATCTCTCGTCTCCAAAGGGACCCCGAACCGAACACAATGGTTCTCCATATAGGCCTGAAAAATATTAAACAACAATGGGGTGAGATATAAATATCTCAGCGAGTTAACGACCTAAGCCTCAACTAGAACGCTAATTCGTCACAAAGGCAGCATAAACATGTAACGTTATATCGATGACAAATCAATAGCAAAGCAACCCTTGCTTTGCCTTAACTATGAACATGGTCAGACAACCAATCCCAAAGACAAATACTAAAGCTATTAAGTGACCCGTAGGCATCCTTACCTTGCCTTGGCGCATCCTGCACATTAGTTAATCACATATGCCAATATCAATGCATTAAGCATAACTAATAATAGAACACATTCCATAGTATCCATGCGCATTGTCAACACACGTGTTCCAATTATTACAACCTCTCGGGCCACGGCCACCACAAGGGTTGGTGGTCTTCCAGCATGACCGGGCATCATCCAACCCCATCGAGCATGGCAACATCTAGAACCCTTGCCTAGATGACATTTCATAAAGGAGCATCAGTTCGGCCTCAACCGTGACTCGGCATTTGGACCCCCGCCGGGCATCCCATAAACATCGGGCATTGCCCCTAAACTCCCGTTGGGTGATGGGTTCAATTAAGTGACCACTCAAGTACATTAACACTTAAGCCAATTTTTATCTACCATCAATTAGCCTAGTGTAAAAGAGTTTGTACTCAAATAATAAATTGCGGAAAATCTTTACACTTAAAATTCTAGTAAAATAATCACATGTGGTCATGTACTTAAAAGTCAACACGTCAAATTTTGCATGCTTTTGTTTTAAAGCCCCAATTGCCCCATTTAACACATAAAACACGGCGTCCAAACATGACACCTCAAATTTGCCATTTTCTTGTAGTAAAACCTTCTTTAAAAATAGTATACAAGGTTTCTAACTTGGGCAATAAATTTTCATGGCATCACAAGATTAAACCAACATAAAACATGCATAGATTCATCCCATAAATCAAGTATAAAACACATAAAACTCACCCCTTATCGCACTATTGCGATAGCTTATCAGCCCTAAACCAATAGCTTATCATCCATTTAGCGATAGCTTATCGCCTATTTTCCGATAGCTTATCACCCCTTTAATGATAGCTTATCTCCAATTTCTCGATAGCTTATCATCCCTTTGGTGATAGCTTATCACTTATTTTGATAACTTATCAAGTCCACTTATCACCTATCGCGATCACCTATCAAGTTTACTTATCACCTATCGCGATAACCTATCAAGTCTACTTATCACCTATTGCGATAACATATCAAGTTCACTTATCACCTATTGTGATAACCTATCAACTAAACCATACTAACTACCATTAGCCTTAATCTAAACCATCCATATACGCAATAAACATCCTAATAAAAGATTAGGAAGTTAACTCATGATTTTACGGCGACGGCAAGCTAATGGCGAGCTAACCGTGATGGCAGCGTGACAATGACGAGAAGGTGGAGCTCACGATTCGAACGGCAGCACCACAGCAGCGGCAATAGCTTGAGCTCATGGCTAAGGAAGCTTGGTGGCTTGGTGGTGGTCTGGCGGTGATGGTGGCTCGCGGCTTGAGGGACGACGAACGGTAAGGCGGCACGGTATGATGACGTGGGGCAGCAAACCAAGAGAGAAAGAGAGAGAAATGGGTATGAGATTGTCGCGACCTACCTTCGGGGGAGAGAGCAGGTTTAGGGGTATTGCTTAAAGAATGGGCTTAAGGCCCAAATTTAGGCGCGGGCTCTCCAAGCCCATACCCCGCGTGACATTAGGTGTTTTCAAGAATTTTGCACAAAAAGAGTCGCCACTAGCCCATTGGGATCGGCTAGAAACCAAGTGAGACATGGGAGCGTGCCTCACTTCCTATGCAACCAGAGAATCTAGGGTCGGGGACTTAATTACACTAATTAACCAATTAATGCCCTTTCAGTACCTAATGTTGTTCATTTTAACAAAATGATTTTTGTCAGGCAGTTTAGATTGATTTTATGCTTATCCACTAACATGTGAGGTGATTATGCAGATGCGCAATCATTAAAGTAACAATCATAGTTACTAAGATCCTAATTGCAGTAAAAGTAAACACGTGCAATTAAACATAATTAGATATGCGAATTAAACATACGACATAATCAAAATACGAGCCAATAAATGTCTAATTACACTAAAAATACAAAACATAGCAATTCCTAACAAAACCTCACATTTTTTAGATTTTCGAAATTTTATTGATTTTTTTAATTTTTTTTTAATTTTTTAGTTTTTTTTAAAATTTATTAATTTTTTAATTTTTTTTAATTTTTGAAATTGTTTTTTTTTTTTTTAAAAGAAAAAGTTTGGGACTAGACCAGGTTGGGTCCGACCCGACCCGGGTTTAGCCCGAGCAAGTTGGGTCGGGTCCACCCGACCAGGCCTGCTTGAGGGTGGACCGGACTTGGGCCCAACTCTTTTTTTTTTTTTTAAAGATTCACTCGCAGGCCCACGGCCCAGGTTGATTCTGGACAGCGAGCTTGCAGGCTAGGAGAGGCCGAGTGGGCCAGGTCGTAGACCTGGCCCAGCTCGGCCCACGCTCCCCTGGTCAGCGACTGCTTAGTCGCGACCAAGGAGCTGCAACGGTGGGGACGACAGGGGCGAGAGGCGCCGGCGATCCGGTTGGGGTCGCGACGGTGCCGCCTCGGCTCGGAGGGACATGGTTCGGCTTTCAGGCAAACAACGGCGACATTTCGATGACTAAAAGACTAGCTGGACTCTACACAGAGGAACCGGGGAGGGAGAGCCCGCTCGGGCATTACGAGGAACAAGTGATGGGCACTAGTGAACCGAGCGGCTTTCGACCTAATGGGGATTCGAGGTGGCGGCGGCGGTGACCAGTAGATAACCAGCAATAAACGAGGACCTAAGGGGGAACCTACGGAGGCCGGAGCTCGCCCGAAACGGATGGGATGAGCTTCGGCGAGCTTAACTTCGAAAATGCACACCAGGTGCTCAACGAAATACCAACCTGAGTTCCGACGGGGATGGCAGCTTGGAGACGCGTCTACGGCAGCGGCGGCGGCGACGGTGGCCCGAAAATGCGTTGGCGGCGGTAGCAGTGATCTGGAGACGCGCCGGCGGCGGTTGTAGCGATCGGGAGACGCGTCGACGGCGGTGGCCTCAGTGAGTTCTCCCTCCTTTTGCTCTCTGTTTCGCTCGCTCTCACCCTCTCCTTCTCTTTGTTCGAACCGTTTGTTCTCTTTTTTCTTTTCGTCCTTTCTACTTGCCTCCCTTCTCTCCAGATCTCTCCCTGCTTTCCCTTCCGTTTGGCTCGCGCACATGTGTCCTCGGTTCCCCCAACCAGTGGACTCTGCCAGCCGGCTCTGACCTCCCCATTCCAACGCTCGCCTGCACTTGCGAGATGATGCTGTCCCCGCTGCCCTGGCGGCCGTGCTTTCGGTTTTGCCACTTCCCCACGCGGATGGCTACTTTCTGGTTTCGTCTTCGCCGGTTCCCCGTGCTGACAACGGCCGAGGGAGAAGACAACGGGGCGGGCCGGGCCGGAGGGAAGAAGAGGGCTGGGCCGCGCAAGGGGAAAAGAAAAAAAAAAGAAAAAGGAAAGGAGAGGGTTGGGCCCAGGCCCACGTGGGGAGAAAAGAGGAAAAAGGGCCGGGTCGAGGCCAAGGCCGGATCCGGCTCGACCCGTACCAAAGCACGATTTTGTTTCCTTTTTTTCTTTTTCTTCTTTCTTTTTTTTAATTTTGAATTTTTAATAATTTAAAATTTTTGATTTTGATTTTAATTTGATTTTGATTTTTTTATATATATATTTTTTGAAAGATAAAAAATTAGGTGTCAACATTGCCCCTCTTTGAATGTAGCCTCGAAGAGGTTGCAATCAAAGAAAGAAGACACCTAAATTATTTTGGCAATAGAAATACCCTAGGTGCATATGCACGTATTAAGTCGACGAAAATGACTCATAACAATGGAAACGCGTCTTGTCAATAAGATGAAGAAAGACTCCGGGCTACAGAAGCTCACCGGGTCATAAGAAGGGAGGAAGACTCCAGGATACAAAGCTCTCCGAGTCATAAGAACGGAGAAAGACTCTAGGATACAAGGCTCTCCAGGTCATAAAAAGTGAGGAAGACTCCGCTCTCCGGGTCATAAAAAGGGAAGAAGACTCCAGGATACAAAGCTCTCCGGGTCATAAAAAGTGAGGAAGACTCTAGGATACAAGGCTCTCCGGGTCATAAGAAGTAAGGAAGACTCCAGGATACAAGGCTCTCCGGGTCATAAGAAGGGAGCAAGACTTCTGGATACAAAGCTCTCCGGGTCATAAGAAGTGAGCAAGACTCCAGGATATAAAGCTCTCCGGGTCATAAGAAGTGAGGAAGACTCCAGGATACAAGGCTCTCCGGGTCATAAGAAGGGAGGAAGACTCCAGGATACAAAGCTCTCTGGGTCATAAGAAGTGAGAAAGACTCCAGGATGAAAACTCCAGGATATAAAGCTCTTCGGGTCATAAGAAGAAGGGGAATGACTGAGGTCTCATTGTGTAAAAACGAGTTTTGACCAGGTATGATAGTCTTACTGTGTACGAACGAGTTTCGACTGGGAGGCGGACAAGCGTGGTTTACGGATGAACCCACCGATCTTGGAAATGACATGGTTTAAGGTTAACCATAAATCTTTGGAGATGACATGGTTTAAGGCTGACCATGAACCTTTGGTTTTTAGGGAAGCACCCGCTAACCCCTTAGAAAACTGCATGGCTTCACTGATGAATCCTGTCAAACTCAACTTGAGCAAATGTCATTAGAGACGTCATCAAGAGACGTATTGGCAATATTGCAGCATTAATTGAACAAAATAATCAAGCTAAGTCCGACTGCTTTAGAAAAACATTCGATGTCCATCAACATCATGTGGCGCAAAACTGTCATCTTGCTCGTGGATATATCATTAATCATCAAATTCTTCTAGGAGTCAAGTTCTTATCAAAAGAGTTACGACTCGTGAAAAAGGCTCATTAAGTATGCCAAACTAAAGCTTCTTAGTCAGAAATGGTTTCTCGTGCACTCTTAATAAAATGGCTACTTGATCCCATCCATTCATGTGGGAGATAATTGGTTGCTGAATGTATCTCACATAACCTATGTCGAAGGCTTCTGGAAACATTCGCAATGAGCATAATCTGATCGATCAAAAAGGTCTTTTGAAAGGACCGCAATATAGGTTCGGTTAGGGCTTACACAAATGAATTATTGCTTTGAGGCCAATAAAGGAACCTTTGTCATTATCTTCATCAGGTTTCCAAGTCGAGAGCTTGGAAGATAAGACAAGATAGAATTACTTCCACTCCTTCAGGCAGTAGCTTCTTTGTGGTATTATCATTTTCACTCAAATCATCCCAATCAGAAGAGGCTTCGGAAAAATGGTTATAATGTTGGCTCAGGAAATGCTCGAAAGGCTTAAAATTTTCAAGAGTGTTCTTAAGAGTTGGTGATCATCATGGGATTGTGACCAAGTCACTCAACCTTTCGAAAGTATTTGACTTTTAAAACACTGCGCATCTCGAAAGTCCCTTGACTAATCATATTTGCGTGGGAGCTTTGCTCTTTTCTCTAATTTCCTTTGCCCTTTTCGATGCTTTTTTTTTTTTTGGCACTTGGATTTTGATTTTTTTTTCTTTCACATAAGATACAGCCTTTTGGCACTTTTTCTTGACGGGCATCGGCCTTGCTTTTACCAAGCACATTGCTTTTTCATGCCCCTTAGTTTGTCGAACTTTTTGCTTTTGGAACTTTTGTAACTCTTATGACTCTCGAGATGTTTTTCACATTTTCTCGTAACTGTCAACTGTATTTGATCAATTCTTATGCCTTGCCCCAGTGAAGGGAGATGATCACCACTCGGGGTTCGGAAATGAATAATCAGGCCCAAATTGGTTAAAGCAATGGGTATTAGTGTTTGGGTGGAGAATGATATGCTCTTCTTCACATTGGGATGAGTCAAGATCTAATGAGAATTCCTTTGAAGCTATCACCAGAAGATTGATGCAAGTGAAAGTAATAGGATCTTTCCCAATCATTCGCTCTACAACACGACTGTAACCTCCTATGCTGCCCCAATGTAGGGTCGTTCTCGATAGGGATACTTTGGAGAATCATCTTTATTTGGCCCAAAGGGCTAGCAATATGTCAGCTCGGTGCTTGAGATTGATGAAGGAAATGCCTTTATCATTTCGATCTTTGCGCTCAATGCGAATGGATCCTTCGTCCTAAGAGAAAGTTGTTTTTCACTCAACTCTTAAAAGTGTTTGAAGGATGTGTTTGGAAATGGCTTACCTTTCTTCATCCTAAGCACTCCTTGTTTGACATTATCAATGTTTCACCTTTTTATATGAATAAAATCATTTTTACAAGCTCCCCTCTTTGAGGATCATCGATATGAAGCACGTATAGTGACACCAGAAATAGGTTGTACGAATGACGCCATGCCCCCCTTTTTTTTTTGGTTTTTTTTTTTTTTACCTCTCATTTAAGAAAAAGAGATATTCAACCACTTGTGCGGAGACTTGATGGGTCTTTTGAATCGACTTTTCCCTCCGTCTTTTCCTCATCGAACGGTAAGGTGCCTGAAACACAAATAGATATGTGTGTATGTGATATATGTATGATATCTATGATGCTATGCATGAGTGCCATGTGACTCATATTGCGCATGAAGTGGCTCCTCGACCTTGATTTCAATCATGGAAAATATTTCTTGATTGCATTGGTGTTTACAAGTCTAAGCAATTCACTGCCATCCATTTCAACTAAAATCAAAGCACCACTAGACAGAATCTTCTTAATGACATACGGCCCTTCATAGTTCGGGGTGAATTTGCCACGAGGGTCTAGTATAATCGGAAGCACTTTCCTCAGCACCAAGTCGTTGACTTCAAAATGTCTGGGACGCACCCTTCGATTGAAGGCTTTTGCGACTCGTCTTTGATACCATTGTCCATGACATACAGCTTGCAATCTCTTTTCATCGATCATGTTTAACTGGTCATGCCTCTGTTGCATCCACTCAATCTCATCGAGCGTAGATTGGGAAAGGACCTTTAGAGAAGGGACTTCAACTTCAACAGGCAAGATTGCCTCCATCCCGTACACGAGAGAAAATGGAGTTGCCCTTATGGAGGTGCGTATAGAAGTTCGGTATGCCATTAGCGAGTAAGGGAGCCTATCGTGCCGATCACGATAATTTTCAGCAATCTTTGATAGGATTTTCTTTATGTTCTTGTTTGTCTTCTCCACTGCTCCATTCATCTAAGGACGATACGGTGACGGAGTTCAAATGCTTAATTCGAAACTCACTAAACAAACCATCCACGACTTTGTTGTTCAAATTAGTGCCGTTGTTAGTAATGATCGCCTGCGGCACCCTGTAACGAGCGACAATGTCGCGACGAATGAACTTTGCCACATTCTTGGCAGTAACATTAACATACGAGTTGGCCTCGATCCACTTGGAAAAATAGTCTATCGCCACTAAGATAAATCGATGCCCATTTGAAGCTTTGGGGTTAATGGGCCTGATCACATCAATTCCCCACATTGAAAAGGGCCAGTGTTGAGACATTTGGTGAAGTTCATTTGGAGGGGCATTTATCCTGTCCCCATAAATCTGGCACTGGTGACACCGTCGTACGTGCTGAATGCAGTCGGATTCCATGGTCAGCCAATAATAATCGAGTCGCATGATCTTTCTCACCAAGAAGTGTCCGTTCATATGGGGGCCACACTCCCCTTCATGTATCTCCTTCATCAAGCGGTCGGCTTCTTTAGCGTCGACACACCTTAGAAATGTCGAGTCGAAGGATCTTTTGTAGAGGACATCTCCACTCGCGAAGAATTTCGATGCTAACTTTATTAAATGTTTTCTGTCTGCTGCTTCACTTCCTTCGGGGAATTCACCCTTCTGCAAATACTTCAAGATGTCATGATACCAAGGCTGTCCATCCGATTCCCCTTCAATCGTCATGCAATAAGCCGGGCGCCTAAAGATTTCAATCCTCAATGGTTCAATGTCCAAGCCTCCAGCTACTTGCAACATTGAAGACAAGGTGGCTAGGGCATCAGCGAACTGATTTTGAGACCTTGGTAAGTATTCGAATGATATTTCTTGGAATCCCTTCATCAACTCCCCTAGGATCTCATGATACAAAATTAATTTAGAATCTCGTGTTCGCCATTCGCCTTTAGTTTGTAAGATGATTAGGGCCGAATCACCATAAAATTGCCGCTTTCGGCTCTTCATGTCGATAGTAGCTTGGAGGCCGAGAATGCATGCTTCATATTTGACGATATTATTCGTGCAAGGGAACTTCAATTTAGCGGCAACAGGGTAGTGCTGACCGTCTAGGGAGATAAGAACTGTCCCAGTACCCGACCCAGCCAAATTAACTGCACCATCGAAGTACATCGTCCATTTGTCGCTTGATACAAGTAAAATTTGCTCCTCTACATCACTATCCTCATCAGATGCCCTAGACTTCTCGGAACTTTCTGCCAACATGTCTGCTATGGTGCAATCTTTAACGGACTTTTGCCTCAGGCTTTGAATGTCAAACTTTGAAATTAAGATTTGCCACTTGGCCAACCTGCCAACCAGTGCCGGCTTCTCCAAGAGGTACCTGATGGGATCATTTTCGATCACCAATAGGATTCGGTGATGGAGTGTGTATTGCCATAGCCTGTGCAAGACCCAAATCAAGGACACGCAAGTTCTCTCAACTTCTGTGTAGTTCATCTCGAAAATAGTAAACTTCTTGCTCAAGTAGTATATCGTACACTCTCTCTCATCATTTGGTTTTTTCTGTGCTAACATGGCTCCCAATGATTCGGCATGTATGGTCAAGTACAAAATTAGGGGAATTTTAGGGAGATGGGGTACTAAGACTGGTGCATGAGTGAGATAGTGTTTTATCTTCTCGAAGGCACCTTGGCACTCGATATCCCACTTAATCTTTACATCATTTTTTAGGAGCTTGAAGAATGGCTTCGCTGTTTTAGACAACTGACAGATGAACCTCGCCATATAATTGAGCCGCCTCATCAGGCTGCGGACTTCCCTGGTGGTGGTCGGGGATCGTAAATCACAGATAGCCTTAACCTTTGACGGATCAATCTCTATGCCCTTGTTACTAACCATGAACCCTAGCAGCTTCCCCGATCTCATCCTAAAAACACATTTTGTGGGATTGAGGCGTAGCTTGAATTTCCGAAGACGTTTGAACAATTTTTGCAAGACTCCAACATGGTCTTCAGACCGTCTTGACTTTGCGATCATATCATCCACGTATATCTCGATCTCCTTGTGCATCATGTCATGAAACAACGTGACCATGGCCCTTTGATACGTTGCCCCGGCATTCTTTAGACCAAAATGCATCACTTTGTAGCAGAAAGTTCCCTAAGGAGTTATGAATGATGTTTTGCTCCTATCCTCCTTCTTCATACGGATTTGATTATATCTAGAAAAACCATCCATGAAGGAGAATAACTCAAATCCCGCCATGCTGTCAACCAAGATATCAAAATGCGGGAGTGGAAAATCATCCTTGGGGCTTGCTCGATTTAGGTCACGATAGTCAACACATACCCTGATTCGCCCATCTTTCTTCATTACAGGCACGATATTTGCTACCCAATCAGGATAACGTGTCACTTCAATAAAATCTACTTTCAGCAGCTTCATTACTTCTTCTTCGATCTTCTTGGACAACTCTGGTTTAGTTCTCCTGAGTCTTTGCTTCTTGGGTGGCATATTAGGATCTGTTGGTAAAGCATGCTCCACAATTTCGGGGTCCAATCCTGGCATGTCGGTATATGTCCAAGCGAACACATCTTGATATTTTTTCAGAAGATTAGTCATCTTTTCCGCCTCTGACTCTAAGAGACATGCCCCGATCCTTACTTCCCTGACATTCTCTGCATTGCCTAAATTTTTGGTGATTGTTCGCTCTTTTGTCAACGGCTTCGATCCTTCATGTCGATTTCATTTGTTTTCGATCCCCTTCTGATTGTCATCGTCGGTGTCATCGGAACCTAAGAGACTTTCTTCATGCACGTCTGAGTCATATGCGTCCTTATTATGATTATGCATAATGTAATGCCTGAGATGCGATGAGATGAGTTAGAGCAATGTCAACAATAAAGATGATGTATGTCATTTTCGAAGAATTTTTGAAGTATTTTTGTAAAAGTTTCAAGAGCTCATCTTCATATCCTCGGATTTCCTCATCCTTGCAAAGTAGTCAAATAAGGGATCATGTGGAGACCTAGGCCTCAGCGACCATCATAAGACTAGTTCGATGTGCCTCCACATGTCCTTAATAAAACATGTGTCTATTTTATTGAATGAGGAAAGGTAAGACCATATTTTAACACACACCACCCTTGACCAACGGCTCAAGATCGGGGTTGGCCATAGTTCATGTTACAAATGACATAAATAGGAAATAAAGAAAGAAAACTTCGAGATCCCACACGGGGAGAAAACATAGAATGAAAGACTAGGCTAAACGAGAACCGCCCTACTTTGGAGGGACATCTATGACTTCAGAGGACTCAACTTCCTTGCATGCTAGGATGGTGCATATGACGTCTTCCTCGAATAGCTCGATCACACCATAAACGTCCCCCTCGGTTGCCACGACCACTTTGCTCGCTATGACCTTCTCGCCCCTCAACATATCCTAGGCCTCTCCTCTTCAAGTTTTTATGAGCTTCAATGGGCCTTCGCACACCTTGACCGTGTGATCCAAGGCCCTCTCCAGGATTATACCCGCTTGCCAGCATAATCTTTCCCGCAGCTATGGCCGGCTTAGACAATTCAGGAGCCTTTGTGAAGGACCCTACATGCACATGGACCATGGATACCAGCTTGAGGGTTTGAAAGCTGGATTCCTCGGTACGCTCAGGCTCCACATAGGGGATGGTTGTCTTGTGGTAGATCTTGAAGTCGGATTCTCCATGGATTGTGATAAGCCTGTTGTCCACCACAAATCGTACCTTCTGATAGAGGCTGGAGGCAACGGCACCTGTTGTGTGGATCCATGGCCTCCCTAGCAGAAAATTAAAAGCGCTTGGTATATCTAACACCTTGAATAGGGTTTGGAAAAGTACAGGGCCAATCAGTAGCTCAAGTTCAATTTCCCCTATCACCTCCTTCTTCATCCCGTCAAAAGCCCGCACAGTCGACTTGCTAGTATGGATTCTCCCGAGATCAATGCCAAGATGATGGAGAGTAGCCAACGGGCATATATTAAGCGCCGAACCGTTATCAATCAATACTCTTTAAACAAGAGTGCTCTCATGCTTCACTGATATGTGTAGCGCTTTGGTATGATTAGGACCATCGGGGGGAAGATCTTCATCAATAAAGGAAATTTGGTCTTTTAGTAGAACGGCCCCAAAGAACTCCTCCAATTGGACTTCATCGATTAACTCTAGCACGTGCACCTCATTAAGGACTTTCATCAAGATGTCCCTATGCTTCTCGGAAGATTTGAATAATTCCAGGAGGGAGATTTGAGCCAGCAACTTCCGCAGTTGATCCACCACGTTGAACTCACTGGATTTTACTATAGCCAAAAATTGCTTTGTCTCCTCCTCGGTCACGGCCTTCTTTTCACTCCCTTATCAGGTGCGTAACAACGGCCTGATCGCGTGACAACATCTACCTCATTTGTTCCATAACCCCAAGGTACAACTTTGGGATCGAATTTGGGAGGATACTCTAGCGTTATCATTCCGTCTTCCTCCTGGGAGGCAATTCGATCGTGATCGGTGTTACGTTTCCTCGCGTGACTTCGATTGCCGACATCTCTTCGACCATAAGGTCGATCACTGTGGGTTCAGTGATTTCCATCTCAATATCGCCGGCGAGCTCCTCATTAGATAGTTCAATCACCATCGGGGTTATCATAGCTATAACCCCTTCCTCGTACAAAGCTAGGGTCTTCGAAATTCCAAGCATAACCTTCATCGCCCAAGACATACCAGCAAATTTGCAGAAAGATGAGCGGAATGACGATGGCATTGTCACGGATATGACCCTCTCTTCCTCTTCTCCGCATCTGATTACTCCTATGGCTATCATCCTGTGGACGCGGTTCAATTTCTCTTATAGGGTCACATTCTCTTGACCTTCATAGTATCCCGCTAGCATTAGGGACTCATACAACTCGGAAGCATCCACCACTAGAGGCTATTGACTCGCCCCCCTGCATGATTTGGTAGAGGGTTCTGTTGTACGTTGGGCTGAGCCTCCCTGAAAGTCAAGATGTTCTTATCTAGAAGCCGTTGAAGTTTGTATCTCAGCATGTGGCAATTATCTACATCATGCCCCCTTTCTCCCATGTGGTATTCGCAGGTCTTGGTCATATCGAACCTGGCTGACCTCGAGGCGTTATCTCTAGGTACTTCCTTCACGACCATTCTCTTTTTCGAGAAGCATATGCAATAACTTTGATAGCGGGCGTGGTAGTGGGGAAAATCCCTTTCGAAAGGGCCTCTTGCCATTATCGTATGATTGTGACAAACTACCTGGAACCATCATAGGCTTGTGCGCGGGTGTTGTGGCCAATCGAGGGAAATGCGGCTCTTGCACAAGTGCTACTTCAATTGCGGCCTCCTTATCTTTTTTTGCCGGGAATTTTTCGTGCCTCCGGTTGAAATCTTTCCCTCAACCATTGCCTATTCAACTCCTTCACCTACCTCAACGAGCTGTGAAAATGTCTAGCAACCCGGGAACACTAACCCTTGGAAGTATTTAGAGGGCAATGTCTTGAGGAACAGTTGCTTCATCTCCCTCTCATTCAAGGCCGGCTTCACTTGTGAGGCCATAGTCCTTCACCTTTGCGCGAAGGCCTTAAATGACTCATTTCTCTTATTCTCAATATGAGTCAACTCTTCCCTCGTGGGGGCGAGCTCGGTGTTAAACCGGTATTGCTGCAAGAACTCATTGGTTAAATCTTCCAAACTAGTGAATTCTTCAATGTCTAGTGCAATGAACCACGTCAGGGCAATGCCTTCCAAGCTATCTTGAAATGTGTGTATGAGAAATGGCATGTTGTTAGCGTAGCGAGCCATTTTCCTCATGTAATACCTAAGGTGAGTCTTGGGGCATCCCGTTCCATCATACTTTCTTGTGAACTTGGGCTTTTGGAAGTTCTCAGGGAAGTTCGTCTTGGTGTATGGAGACAGCCTATAAGCTCCTTTCAGTTTGTAACCTTGCAAGGCACACAGTCGCTCCTCCATTTTTGCCAGACATTTTTCACTCTCTTCATTTAAGCGGGGTGCTGAGTTTTCCTTCGGAGGAGGATTCAAATTAACGATGATTGGCGTGACAAAAGGAGTCTCTCCGGCATTTTCTTTCCCATGAAGATCAACAACGTGCGTGCCTCCCATTGACGGGGAAGCGTGTCTTGATAGCGTAGGAGTGGATGTTCCAGTGACAGCTACATCGGGGGGCTCCTTAAGCTTCTGGCTTATTTCAAGCATTATTGTGGTGAGTTGGGCTAGCTGGTCCTCCATCTTGGCCATGCGCACGTTGGTGTCGTCGTTCTCCATTCTGACTTTTGCGCGCATGCAAATCGGGGATCTCCGCTTGGCCGTGTCAACGATCAGCAGAGGACAATTGATCGGTTAGTACCTGATGCAAAGGTAGATAAGCATACATAACTACAAATAATAATTAGGCGGTCGGCCCACGACAAGGATCTAATCGCCCCAATTTGTTCGTTTCATTGAAAGCCAAGTTGCCACATAATACAAGAAAAACATGAAAGGAAACCCCCTAAACAACGAAGCTACTTCAAAGACGGAAAGACACTCTCTTAATTCCCAACATTGAGACTTGAGACAAATTCTTTAACATCGTAACGCATGAGAGTATGGTCCCGCTACAAATCGCACTTGACTCAATCTAACTAATGAGCGTGGCAGCTCCACTAACTCGGGTTAACTTCAAAGCACGCTCCTCGGCCTCCTCGAGCTCCCTTTTAAGGCGCTTGATCTCGGCTCGGTGGGTGATCTTCAATGGCACCTCAGGAATCTTTGGGCGTAAGCTCTCCTGGATCTTGTGTTTAAGGATGTACTCCTTCGAGGCATAATAAGTCTTCTCTTGCCCCTCCAACTCTTCTTCAGGCCAAATTAGCTTTCGGGGGTGGCACATATCCCACATCGACTTGACCAATGCGACGGAGTCCTCATGATCTTGGCATCCATTAGGGAAGTCTATCCTGAGCAGGTCCTCCTGAATTGGCGGCGGAAGCTATTGAACCTCTTGAAATTGACGGGTGACTTGGGTTGGGTAATATTCGGTGACTCCAGTGATTCCCAACAAAGGAATATGTCCAGTAAGCCCACACATGAACCGCGCTTCTTGAACTCGGAGCCATTTGGCATGCTATTGGAAATCCTCAGGTCCATGGTTGGTCATGAAAACTAACCACTCAGAATAATGATAATTAGGGGCAAACATTTTCCTATCTTTAAACTTCAGGATAGGGTGGCTAGAGTCGGAAATGTCGTTCACGGTCATCAAGCTACCGAACCCCTTAATGTGAGAAAAGAACCAAATTTGCAAGAGTTCGGGGGGAGCATGGAAAGTTTTGTCTTTATTTTCTTTAAAACGAGTTAACAAAACTCTTTCCCATACATACTTCATGAACTATCCATGCTACGAAAGGGTTAATAGCGTTCCTACAATGTGGGAATATCACAAACCCGAAGAAAGCTAGCAGGAAGATCCTATTCTTTTGGAAAGATGGGGCATCTTGAAAAAGTTCATTTAGAAATGAAAGAGGGCAGGTTTTGCGATTGGCTCTCAAAACTTTTCTCACGTCCTCTCCTTTAACTTTAAGAAACTCAGATAAAATTGATGCATGTTCAGTTCCTATAGGTGGGCTAACCAACTCCGACACTAAGGGCTTTCCAATGGCAATACTGTATTCCTCCAAGGTTGGAGTGAGTTCGTGATCACCGAATATGAACATGCAAGTTGCAGGGCACCAGACATGCGCTAACGCTTGCACGACACCATAATGAGCCTCTATCTCCAATAGGGGGAATAATCGTCCGACATAAGATTGCACCCAGTCACGGCCAGTCAGATCCAGTTTATCCCACCATGTGCGAAGCTCGACTCTTGGGACAGAAATGATGCGAAGTTCAGGTACCTCCATCGTATGCCAACCCAAATGACGACAAGCCTAATTTGTCATGGACTAACAAAAAAAAAAAGCGAATAAATAAATTGTGCAGGAAAGAATTCGAGAAACTTACTCTATTAATTGGGTAACAATGCTAATGACATAGACATGCGCATGGACGGTGGTTCGATTTCTACTCTAGACGGCTCAAAATGGAGCCATAGGATCACCGGACTGAACCAACAAGATTGCGGCTAGGTCGGGTTATCCCATGACTTCGACTTTGTCAAAGAACCGACCCGTGTCGCATGGTTGCAGACCAGGGTGGGGATCCTTGACATCAAGAAGGAACTTTCTTGGTTGAGATGGACGACTCATACTACATGGTTATAGTCGGAGTGGTATCCACCTCAACACCATCCTAGATGATCCTATGCTGTCCAGGTTCGGCGGCAGGTTGTGTGTGTCATGGTGTAGTGTAATGTAGGAAATGCATGTATGGCAATTTATAGACAAACAACACTTCATACATAAAAAGTAAACCATACATTCCTACATCTCCCTACAAGACAAATGTGAGTAAACACTTCCCCTTATACCTCCCATTTTACAAAAACATTTAACATCTTTAATGTTAGGGACATACCTGGAATCCTCACTGCTAAACAAAAATATTTTTGAACAAGATTAATATTGGCCTAAGTCCTCTAAGGTCTAAAGCCTACTTCCCTAGTGGAGTCGCCAAGCTGTCGCGACCTACCCTTGGGGGGAGGGAGCAGGTTTAGGGGTGTTGACACCTAAATTTTTACCTAATCATTTAGTAATTAGTTGCATATAAGAAAAAAAGAAGTAAAATTGCATTTCATGTAGTCGCATTTGCATCGATACCAAAACACAACAAGAAGCGAGGGCTCGTGGTCGATAATATTCACAAAAGCTCTCCTTTGGTCCGAACACGCATTAGAGAGAGTCAAAAAAAAAAAATAGAAGAAAGAAGTTCTCGCACGTCCATGGTCTCACCCTCATTAATGCATGCACATGCATGCACAAGTTCGGCGGACGTGAGGAGCCTCAAAGAAGCAAAAGAAGCCCATAATATATAATATACTCTCTCAAGTGTGTGGGTTGTCAACTTTAGTGAAGTAACGAGAAATTTGCTGAAGCGAGTAACAAGCAAGAAAAGTCAAAAGTTGCAGCTATTCTCTTTCACACAAAGGCGGTGGAACGCCCATCAAAGGGGGGGCAACGTGCAGAGAAGAAAATAGAGAGAGCCTGAGCAGAAAAGAACTCTAAGCTTAATTTTATCTCTCAGCCGCACTTTTCAGCCAATTGGACAAGTAGCCGCATAAGAAGCCGCAAGCGTGAAGAAAGCAAGGAAAAGAGTATCCATGAGCGTCCACTTTTTCTCTCCCTCATTAATGCATGCACATGCATGCACAAATGGGGAAGACGTGAGAAGATACGAAAGAGATGGGCTCACAATTTTATAATATATTATAGTGAGTTGTTGCAAGGAATTCTCCCCTTCCTGGAGAGCAAATCGGCTGGAGAAGAAAGTCAAAAGAAGGGGCACACATTATAATATATTATAGCAGCTAGTGGAGTCTTCAAGAAATAGGGAAGCAAGGTTCAACTTGCTAACTTGTACTTGGACGTGAAAAAAGTTGCGGCTGTTATCAATTCATACTGAAGTCGGCAACGTGAGGCGGTGAATTCTGAGCCTATAAATAAGGCTTGGGACTGCGAACGAGAGGGAGGCCAGAGAACATAAGAGAAAAAATCTATGAAAAAGGCCCGCTGAGAGACATACAGACGAGTGAAAAAAAGAAGAAGAGATTAAGAGAGATAGAGTCTCGTTAGAGAAAAGCAAGAGGGTGAAGTCAGAGTGGAGGCTGAACGAAAAAAAATTCATTCGAGAGGGAAATCAAAGAGGAGGGAAAAAGAAAAATTTTCTCCTTCAGTCAGACGAGTGGAGGGAAGAAGAGTGTCAGAGAGAGCTAAAAAAATTCATTGTGAAGGGGCTCCTCCTTCGGACAAGAAAAAATGAAGTCAGGGGAGGATATTAAAAAAAGAGATGAATAGAGAGTGTCAGAGAAAAACCAAAAAGAAGACGTGAGGAGAGAGAGAGGGAGAGAAAAATAAAAAAGCAAAGACAAGACCCCTACTGTTCATCTTCTCCAGGAGTTCTTCTCTGCTGGATTTCCGCCGGTTTCTGCTACTCCGCCCGCGTCCGCGCTCGCCGGTGCACCAGCAATCGAGTCACCGCCACTTTGCTGGCCATCCCCTGTGCGAGCACCACCCACGTGCTCGCACCGCCGTTCGTCGCCCCTGCTGTGGCCGTGACGACCAGCAGCTCCCGATCCGCTTCAGCGTCCTCCATTCCTCTGCAGCTCGTCACCGCGCCGGAGCCCCACTCACCCGTCGCCGGCCTCAACCCGACGACCCACGACCTGCTCGCCTCCACCCGCAGCGCCCGACGCCCCCTCTGCCTCCGCTGCTGCTGTCGCTCACCTCCGCCCGCGCCTCAGCCGATCTCCGCACCTGCACCTCCGCCCGACGCCGCGAGTACCCGCCACCACGCCAGCAGCCCGCGCCTGCACCTCTGCTCGCCCGTCATAGTTCCCGCCGTCGCCGCGCCACCGTCCCCGACGCCTGCATCCGCAGCCGCGCCTCTGCTCGCCCGTCACAGCTCCTGCCGCCGCTGCTGCCCGTGTCCCACACCGGCAACACCGCCTGCCTGCACTGCCCTGACGACGAATTCCAGCCCTACGAGCCATCTTCAGAGCCCTGGTGATCCTATTGCAGCCGTGACGTTCCTCCAAGTCGAGCTATCATTCCCCGACGTAAGCTACATCCATACGGCCTGTTAAGCCATCCGTGGAATCCCCAGCAATAACGGCGAGCTGCTGTCCAAGCTCGAGCTTGATCATTCTAAACTGAAAAGTTGCAGTACCGGCGAATCACCGTTCTTCTGAAGTCCACCAACGAAGAGGAGGGGGGCACATAAAAAGCAAATAAAAAAAGGAACAAAAAGACCACTTTCTTTTTCTTTGCAGGACATTCACGTTGTTTGGTGAAGTCTGGCAGCTAGGCTTTCAACGAGGACTTTCCTTCCTCGTGAATTTTGTGTTGCAGGTCATCCCTTGTCTTTTGGAGAAAGACGTTTCCAGCTCGAACCAAGCACTGCAGCTTATCCCAAGCTACCCATAGAGCCTCTGGCGAGCAACGGAATTGCAGGTCCCCAAACTTCGTGGCCGTGTAATCTCTACCGTTCATGAGTCCCTTGTCACCGATCCTATTTTGGAAACGAATCATCTAAACTAGGTAGTTTTCTTGAACCAAATTAGATAGATTTATTTTATCTTGTTTTGTTTCTCTATTTGAAATATTTCTTGATGCATGATTGCAATCCTCGATGTATCGCCTAATTTGCAACCGCACCAGTTTTTTATTCCATCTATAAGGCTTTAGATGGAATAATTAATCACGGGAATAAAATTGATATCTTGATCTTTAAGGCTTAAGATCAATTTATTGATTTTATTAGCGAAATAATCAAGTGTGATTAGATATTGTTTTCAAATTTGAATGATGGATAATATCTTTGAGGACCGTGAATGATTTGGTGCTTATCTTTTAATTGTTTCATTTATCAAAAAAACAAAAATACAAAAAAAATTGCATTTGCATATCATGTAGATTAGAATTGATAAAATTGCATGATAAAATAGTTAGTTTTTTTAAAATGCATGTTTAGATGGTATCTAGGTTAGATAGTATCTTTTGAATTAAATTGCATAATGAAATAATTTTCTAAGTTAAGATAGGATTTAGATTAGTCTATTCCTAACTTAGAATAGATGATATCTCACTCTAATTAGATTTTTAGCAATTTTAATTCTGAATTTTCATAAAAAAAATACGAAAAAAAATCATGCGCATGTCATTTAGAATTAGGTTCATGAAATTCACGTCATTTAGTGATTATTGCTAGATTCATTTAGTTAAAAATTGCCCGTCATTAGAATCAAGTTATTAGGTTAATTTAGATTGCATATTCAATTGTTACATTTATTCAATTTCGAATTTCATGGAAAATACAAAAAAATTTAGAATAAATCAATTTCATGCTTTAGGATAGACTGCATGCTTAATATAGTTTAGGACATATTGCCATGTCACATCATTTCATGTTAGATTAATAGCATGCATTGCATAGAACATGATTTTCATTAAATAAGTGAAAACAAAAAGAGAAGTTGCGTGTTAATCATATCTAGGTGTTGATGTGAATTACGATCTAACAATGCGAGATGCTTTCGTTGTTATGAGGTAAGTCTGCAATTTATTCATCGCTTTCTTGGGTGTTAAATTGGTGGTTTGCGCACCCGCATGATCACCTCACATGTTAGGGAGATAAATTAAAATCAATTCAAGCTGCCTGCCATACATTTTTCAAAATAAAAGAGAAAGGTACCGAAAGGGCGTTAGAGAAATCTAGCGTAATCAAGTCCCGAACTCATAAATCTCTGCGGTTCGTAGGAGTAAAGTAAATCTCCCGTTACTTTATTTGGGTTTCTAATCGACCCACCAAAAATAGATTAGTGGCGACTCCTAATTGAAAAAATCATTTGCATGTTATAAACTTGAACCTAAGCGCGAATTGGTATGGGCTTGGGAGAGCCCGAGTTAAGTCTAGGCTTAACAATCCATTAGCCAAACTCTAGGTGGTTCACCTAATTGAAAATTTGGTCGCGACAAGGGGTATTGCCTAAAGAACGGGCCTAAGGCCCAAATTTAGGTGTGGGCTCTCTCAAGCCCATACCACGCGTGACATTAGGTGTTTTCAAGAATTTTGCACAAAAGGAGTCTCCACTAGCCCATTGGGGTCGGCTAGAAGCCAAGTGAGACATGGGAGTGTGCCTCACTTCCTACGCAACTAGAGAATCTAGGGTCGGGGACTTAATTACACTAATTAACCAATTAGTACCCTTTTGGTACCTAATCTTGTTCATTTTAACAAAATGATTTTTGTCAGGCAGTTTAGATTGATTTTATGCTTATCCACTAACATGTGGGGTGATCATGCAGGTGCGTAATCATTAAAGTAACAATCATAGTTACCAAGATCCTAATTACGGTAAAATTAAACACGTGCAATTAAACATAATTAAATATGCAAATTAAACATACGACATAATCAAAATACGAGCCAATAAAGGTTTGATTACACTAAAAATGCAAAACATAGCAATTCCTAACAAAACCTCACATTTTTTAATTTTTTAATTTATTAATATATTTTTTTTATTTTTGAAATTGTTTTTTTTTTTTTTTTAAAAAGAAAAGTTTGGGACCGGACCGGGTTGGCTCTAACCCGACCCGGGTTTAGCCCGAGTAAGTCGGGTCGGGTCCACCTGACCAGGCCTGCTGGAGGGCGGACTAGACTTGGGCCTAATCCGGAGGGCCCAACTCTTTTTTTTTTTTAAAGATTCACTCGCAGGCCCACGGCCTAGGTTGATTTCGGACAGTGGGCTTGCAGGCCAAGAGAGGCGGCCCATGCTCCCCTGGTTAGCGACTGCTTAGTCGCGACCAGGGAGCTGCAACGGCGGGGAGGACAAGGGTGAGGGGCGCCGGCGATCCGGTTGGGGTCACGATGGTGTCGCCTCGGCTCGGAGGGACATGGTCTGGCTTTCAGGCAAACGGCGGCGGCATTCCGGTGACTAAAAGACTAGCTGGACTCTATACAGAGGAACCAGGGAGGGAGAGCCCGCTTGGGCATTACGGCGAACAGGTGATGGGCATTAACGAACCGAGCGGCTTCCGACCTAATGGGGATTCGAGGCGGCGACGGTGGTGACCAGTAGATAACTAGCAATAAACGAGGACCTAAGAGGGAACCTATGGAGGCCGGAGCTCGCCGAAACGGATGGTACGAGCTCCGGCGAGCTTAACTTCGAAAATGCACACCAAGTGCTCGACGAAATACCAACCTGAGTTCCGACGGGGATGGCAGCTTGGAGACGCGTCTACGGCGGTGGCGGCCGCGATGGCGGCCCGGAAATGCGTCGGTGGTAGTAGCGATCTGGAGACGCGTTGGCGACGGTTGCAGTGATCGGGAGACACATTGACGGCGGTGGCCTCGGTGAGTTCCCCCTCCTTTTGCTCTCTGTTTCGCTCGCTCTCACCCTCTCATTCTCTCTGTTCGAATTGTTTGTTCTCTTTTTTTTTTTTTCATCCTTTCTACTTGCCTCCCCTCTCTCCAGATCTCTCCCTTACTTTCCCTCCCGTTCGGCTTGCGCGTGCGCGCCCTCGGCTCCCCCAATCAGCAGACTCTGCCAGCCGGCTCTGACCTCCCCATTCCAACGCTCGCCTGCACTTGCGAGATGATGCTGTCCCCTGCTGCCCTAGCGGCCGTGCTTTCGATTTCACCACTTCCCCATGCGGACAGCTGCTTTCTGGTTTTGTCTTCGCCGGTTGCCCGTGCGTAGACAACGGCTGAGGGAGAAGACAACGGGGCGGGTTGGGCTGGAGGGAAGAAGAGGCTGGGCCATGCAAGGGAAAAAGAAAAAAAAAAGAAAAAGGAAAGGAGAGGGTTGGGCCCAGGCCCATGCGGGGAGAAAAGAGGAAAAAAGGGCCGGGTCGGGTCAAGGTCGGATCTAGCCCGACCGGACTTGCACGGTTTTGTTTCCCTTTTTCTTTTTCTTCTTTCTTTTTTTTTTAACGGAAAATTAATAATTTAAAATTTTTGATTTTGATTTGATTTTGATTTTTTGATTTTGATTTTTTTTATATATATTTTTTGAAAGATAAAAAATTAGGTGTCAACAGAGATGAGAGAGAGGGATGAAGGAAAATTCGTCCAAAGGGAGGGGTAGAGAGAGAAAGTGAAGGAAATGAGGAAAAAAGAGGAAAACTTGAGGAAGAAGTTGGCCTATTAACACTCCTTGACTTGAAGTCCTAACTTGGGGAGCAAAAGCACATCTTGGCCCTCCATTCCAACTTGGGGAGCAAGGGTAGATTTCAACCACACAATTGCCTAAACTTGGGGAGCACACAATTGACTAAACTTGGGAAACAAGAGGCAATCTTGGCCATCCAATAGTCTAAGTTTGGGGAGCAAGGGTTGATCTCAACCATACAATTGCCTAGGCTTATCCTCCAAGCTTGGGCGTGTGGCCCTCCCCCTCCAATGTAAAAAAAATAGTTTCGAGCAATTTTTGAAATAAATGTCATTACCTTACAAACGGATTCGAAAAATTATGAAAATTGAATATGTTGTAGAAAATATCTTAAATAAAATTTTTCATGAAGTAAGACAAACCTAGATCATTTTTTATAAAGAGCAGAAAATCACCAAAGACAACCCAACATTTCGTCCGTCAGACAAATTCAACGACCGCAGAAGAAAATTCATTTTGACATCCAAATCTTCATAAAACACTTTGAAATTTTAGTATATTGTAGATATGTATGTTATTTACAATTTTTATGAAGGAAGCATGTTCAAATTTAAAAGGAAAGATTTTATAAAAATTCGAGAAGACAACCTGGTCACTGTTTTACTGCACTGGACAGTTTTCACACGGTAAAAGATTAGGCTCTCGTACCAACCATTTTACCTCAGAAAATTATGAAATTAAAGTATGTTATACATAAAAATGTTTTGAAGACTTTTATGAAGGAAGTTTCTTCAAATTAGAACCACAAGAAGTTCTATAAAATTAGAAAATAGTGAGGGTTCAGGAATTTTGAAAACCGGAATCGGAGTAGAATTTAAAAACCAAAGGTGGCAAGTCTTCTTGCAAGACCAAAGTCTTTGTCTCTTACTCTCTTATAATCATGGCTTCTAAAGGATATTAATGATTCAAGACTTTGAAGGCAAGCCTAAAATTAGGCTTCTAGAGGCTAGGTTACTATTCACACGAGTTACTATTCATGCACACTATTCATTAGGGCTTGGGTTTGGGCTTGACAAACTTGGACTTGGGCTTAACTCATCCAATTTGGGCCTTTAATTTGGGCGTGAGGCCCATTGAGCCTACGCTTGGCCCGGCTCCCTTTCCAACTTCCAATTCTCGACCTACTAATCCTTGTCCAAAGATAAAGTTTTACTGATAAATTGACAGATAAATGAGACGATGTTCGATAGGTTGATCTTGCAATCCTTGAAAGTCGATACCCGAAATCGGATTAAAATCCATGGTTGAAATCGATCAAATGCAACTTTAATACGACATAAACTATTAGTGCATTGATGAAATAACAATTTCATATATTTCAAAAGGGATCAAATTTTAGGATATCACAGCTTGACCCTTGTGGCCTCTAGTGAGAGCTCGACCCTCTCTGCCCTTATCAAGTCTAGCGAGGGTTGTCCTTGTGCCTAGGTGGTGAGGACCCCCCTCACCTGGGCTGCGAAGGTCATGCTCTTGCTAAATTGATCTAATTAAAAGGTTTATAATGTAACAAGTTTAAGACTTTTTTGTTACTTTTCCCTAGACCATGGGATAACATCAAAGCTTTTGTCAGAAACCATCAAAGCTTGTGAGAAACTGGAGAAGCCATGCTCTGTTGAGACGAAGATTCACAATTGGCCCTTCGCGGGTCTCTGAGTCAAGGCTTTAATACCGCACAATTAAGATTAACCCCAACGAAGCGTAATAAAAGTACCAAAAAATTCCTAAACCTATTACATGTGTACAATTTAGTCATAAACCTTTCAATTAGATCAATTTAGTCATAAACCTTTTCATATTAATACCAATTCAGTCCACCGAGATCAATTTACGCCGAAAATTGATCACGTGGACCCTGGCAATCAATGTGGCATCACCAGCATAGGATCGTCAACACCAACTTGGACATTTTATAATAACTTTTTACTAAGATTTCAATTTATTATTATAATTTTTTTTAGATTTTCCTTTTTTTTTTTTTCCTTTCTTTAAACTATGGCTATTATTAGCCATGGCCGACAATTGGCCATAGATAGGCGTTGGTGAGGGCATCATGAACCTTGCCGAATCTAGTGAGGGGAGGCCCTTGTTGGATTTGGCGACGGTCGCCCTTGCGGCCTCTAGCAAGGGCTCAACCCTCGCCACTCCCACCAAGTCGCAAGGGTCGCCCTTGCCCAGGCCGCAAGGGTCTCGTCCTCGCAAGATCCGGCAAGGGCAACCCTCGTCAAACGATGGGGGTCGAGCCCTTGCCTAATTTGGTAAGGGTTGCCCTCACCCAAGCCGTAAGGATCTCGCCCTCGCCAAATCTAGCGAGGGCGACCCTCTCCTATTGTCGGTCACTGACAATGGCCAATATTGACCACAATCCAAAGAAAAAAAGAAAAAAAAGATTTTTTTAAATAATAAAAAATAAAAAAATTAGTAAAAAATCATTTTAAAATGTCAACATCGCACCGACAATATCACATAGGATTGCCAGCATTCACGTCACTTACCTTCCTTTCCCAGGACTGAAAGCTGCCTAAACTGGATCAATGTTAATGTTCGCGAGGAGGTTGATTTTCGGCCTAAATTGTCGGATGGACTGAATTGATATTAATATAAAAATGCTTATAACTAAATTTGTCGAATTGAAATGTTTATAACTAAATTGGTACAAATGCAATAGATTCGGGGCTTTTTTGGTATATTTGCCTTAGTAAATTGTTCAGCTTTTTTCTACCAAAAAAAGAAAAGAAATTGTTCAGCTTTAGCTTCACTTTTTATGCCTTCAGCTAGCACAAAAGATTGGAAGGGTGATGAGCCTCACCCATCTTGATAAGCAACAAGTAAATCGGTGATCATGCGGATAAAAGTGTACTCTGATATGGATTTCTCATAGGTAACTTTAGATTACCACTTAAACGATAAAATATTTTGCTCGATGAAAATCTTATCATACAACGTCTATGGCGGATACGACAATGCATCACAAGTCAAATTGAAAACGAGAGCACCCTTTCCACCAACTCCAATCAACATTCTCATCACGCATGGGAAGTGTTATAGCTTCTTCCTTCCCATTATGCTTTGGCGTTGCCCTTGCCTCTTTTTCATAGCCAAACGCGCTTTAATCTTTTACTTCCCTCCAAGCCAAAACGGAAAAATTCGGTCGAGACATTCGAAATCACACAAATACCCTCGGGTGCCAATAAATAGCACTCTCAGAATGCA
Source organism: Eucalyptus guilfoylei (assembly GCA_016097605.1). Classification (NCBI taxonomy): domain Eukaryota; kingdom Viridiplantae; phylum Streptophyta; class Magnoliopsida; order Myrtales; family Myrtaceae; genus Eucalyptus; species Eucalyptus guilfoylei. The sequence goes on from CM027861.1 coordinate 41,089,703, forward strand.
GACCCATACACCTTCTCATCCTTATTTTGGTGCTCATTAACGTTGTCCACCACCGAGAAGACGATATCAGAGAGAGATGATGATGATGAGGTTCCCAAGGTCAGGTTCCATGGCTGTGATCATGTTATTCGTCATGGGGTCGATGATGGTGCAACAAAACGAGGCATTCCGGTTGCTCGGCGAGGAAGCGTGGGCCCGGCAAGGCAATCTCCCCCCACAGGGTCTACAGAAGGGTCCGGTCCGTCCCCCTGGAGACGGGTGCTCCTACACAGGGGCTGGCGGGGCGCCTTGCCCGGTCAAACGGAAATTCGCTGCTGGCCACGCTGTGGGGGTGGCTCCTCCGAATGCGTTAGCCCAATGGCTTGCCTCGGTTTGGCGTGGCGACTGATATTGAACAAGTGGTTCAGTCTTGTAGTCATATCCATCAATATGTCATCGTATGATACCGTATAATTCATAGGAGTTCATCAGCAGCTGGTAGAGAAATTAATGTATCGATTACATTTCTATTTTTTCCCCGGCAATCTGGGATTCAAGACTCGCAATTAATTGAATGTAACCCATTCGCACATAGATATAGAAAGTGAAAAATTTTCAAGTACTCTTTTCGGCTTTTGCAGCCACAGAGTTATATCGTGTCATGGACGTAATTTTTCCATTTGCTCATTCAAATATTTGTTGGAGGAAGGTTGCAAAGTTGGCCAATGAACTGGTTGAATCGGGTTTGGGAATGGATGGTTTTGAATTATGGTTGGAAATCACTTACGTGAACGCCTAGTTCATTGGGTTTGGGAATGGATGGTTCCGAATTTTGTTTGAAAATAGTAGATATTGGTAGTCTTATGCGACACACGTGGTATTGATGTTAACAATTTTTACAAATTTTTATTTTAAATTTTTAGAACCTCTCTCTCTCTCTCTCTTTGACAATATTGTAAATCGATTAATCATCATTATTCGCATGCTATGAATCTCATCTTATTTGGTGGATGTGCGAACATATCTTAAGCTTTTATATAATTGATTACACCATGTATCATTGTCATATGATGTATCTATCATGTAAAATACCTTCTTATATTTTGACCGAAATATGTTACTTTTCGATTTGCTTTCTCTTTGTTTTCGAAGAGTTTTGAAGTGTGACTTTGATCAAAAGTTGAGCGTGTAAAATTACATAAAATCATTCATATGTCAAGCCACTGAGGCCTAGCCTGAATTGTCTCATGCCTACAGCCTACCCCAGAGAGAACTTAAACTCTTATTACATAATGTATCTCTATCTAACATGTATGTACATATTAAAGAGAAAAGACTATGAGCTTATCTATTATTCCATGGACCCAACCACAATCCAAGAGCAAGTCAACAGTAAGTCTAGTTAACAAGCGCAATCCATTGCCCAAAGCACCCGTCACCTGGCATCTCACTCCCTATGCCACACCAATCGCAGCGGCTCGACATTAAGGATCAAGAGGGATTCGTGTGATCCGACGATCGTGATCATTCGAGTAAATTTCAACCGAACTCCATTCGGCCTGTATCTTCCCTTCCCCCAGCTAAGCCGTCAAACAAGCACATTTTGCTGAGAGAAAAGCTCACGTAGAAGAGCATACGCGTTTGCGTGCCGACCATGGACAGAGGATTCGCAGTAGCTTTTCGCTGGTCATTGTGGCCTTCTCTGCACAATCGAGATTAGCTCCAATTGGAGAACCGTAATAGGCTCATCGCCATTCGAATTGGCGGATAAATTTGTCGTCATTGACTTTCTCGATGCCGGTGTCCACTTCAACTAATTGTCATGTGATAAAACAAATCCCTTTTCTCCTTTCTTTTTGTTCTTTTTACTTTATGTAAGTTTCCCATAGTCCTCTTAAGATTCCCTCGAATGTGCATCAAAAGACAAAAGTTAAAGCCAAACATTTGTTTAACCCGAGGATTGTTTCCGGGCAAATGTCTTGTTGACCTGAAAAAATGCTTGGGGTCATCCGGTCGTTGGGGACTTACTCAACCTTTAGGGTGGAGAACGAGACTAAAAGGAATACCCAATCTTTTTGTGTTTTTGCTGTTGAAGAATACACATGTGCATATTTAATATATATATTTTAAACTACACTTTCATCTAATAGTTTAAACTTTTAGAATAATTGACAATTATTCCACAAATCTAATATAGTATCGAGTAAAAAATCTTAAGTTCAAATCTTTCTATATCTCATTTGCCTCCCCAATTAATATATAGTACTAGGTACAAAGACCAGACTATTTAATTGTTAACCACAAGTTCATCCAATAACTTAAATTTTCAAAACAATAATCAATAATCTTACGAAATCTAACAATTTTTACATTTTAGTTTTTATTTTCTTCCTTTTATTTTTTTTTTAATGAAAAGTCTGAAATTTGACTTTTATCGAAGGTCCAACTGCCTAAAGTTTTGGAAAGCACGCAAATATTTGTTATACAAAATCATTAAAAAAATTTTTTTGGTATTTTAAGATATTAAAGAAAAGCAATCCTCAACAATTTTTTTATATTATAAATTAAAGAACAAAAACAATGAATACTAGTTAGCAATATGTGATTACCTACTCCAGTGTGACCCCACACCTCGATGTCTCCAAGCATAATCCCAATTTTCTCACTTTAGGAGAAAACATTTAGTATGATGAATTGTATCACAAGGCAGTGACGGCATTGCATGTTATGAAGCTGATCTTATTTGACGACATGCATGTATATATCTTATTCTTAATTAGTCAGTTGTACCACGTGCCATCATCATGTGATATATCCATCATATAAAATTCTTTCTAATGTCTTGATTAAAAAGTAAGTCACTTTTTAAAAAAAATATATTTTATTTTGGAACTTGCTGAACACATAAAGTCGTATGAAATCATATCCATTCTTATCGTTATCTTTTCATAAATTAATTATTTAGTTGGAAAAGAAAGGCAATCACATTTTAAAGAAAGAGGAAAAGCGACCAAAAATGATAAATTATGCCCATTATACCACATTTAGGGTAAACTAATTCCCAAACTTGTACCTACAAGACATGTTTACTTTCCATCAAAAAATTTAACGGTGTTGACATGTAAGTGAAATGATTACAAAGTTTTAGGTTTTTTATATCACATGAAAAAGATTAGGATAAATATATTACAATTGGCATACTATGGGGTCTTTGATATGACAAAAAAAGTATAGAGTCAATGTATTATAATGAATATAATTTGACGTTTTTAATGTTATAATCCCCCACAATAGTCTCGTGCCTACTCAAGAGATAACTTTAGCTTCTATTACATAATGTCTTTAACCAACTTGTATTACCAATAAAAAAGAAAAGAATATGCTTGTTTTTTCAACCATTGACTCGACCACTGTCCAAGACAAGTCAATGATAATTCGAGTCACCCCGCACCAGCATGACTCACTATTCCACCGACCAATCACAGCCGCTCAATGCTAGGACTCATGGGGGGACCCACCCGCGTGATGGACGATTGAGATCATTATAGGCTTCTGTTCCATTGCCCCCATTAAACAATAATCTAAAGGACCTTTGAGGAAACTTCGACCAAGCTCCGTTTGGCCCCTATCTTCCCTCCCCCAGCCAAACCGCAGACAAGCACATTTTGCAGAAGAACGCGGCACATTTTCACACAGACCATGGACAACAATCTCGGTGTCAAAGATGAAGTGATCAAGACAGCCTTGTCTGCATCCTTGGAAGCTTGCGCGAATCCAAAGGAGCCGCCTTTCGTTGTAAGGAAGGTCGACAGTAGCCCTTCGCAGGTCATCGTGGCCTTCCCTGGATCATGGTCTCCTGACGACTGGTTCGCCGGTGACGGCCAAGCGAAGTCTTTCGGAGAGACCAAGATTGACGACGAGAAGTTCCCTTCCCTCAGGAGCCTCAGGGTCGAGGGGTTTGCCAAGGTCGATCCGTTTGCTAAGGTCAACGAGGCATTCATGGCACGGTTCCTGCGGATTCTGGAGGATAGCAATCAAACGTTCTGCAAGGAGGTATCTCTTGAATCTCGAACGATGCTCTATTTTCGTTGTTGTCTCAATGTGCCGAAGAGTCGTAGTATTTCTCAGACAGCATTTGTAAGGCCATTTCTAGTGTTTGTCTAGTTTCGTGCCGAAGCAAAGAAAACTGGAGTAGTGCCTACTTTCAGCTTCAAGGCCTGCCTTACCATGTCCGGTTCAGTCCATATAAACTCACTGCAACCCAATAAATCAGAAACTAGAGCTTGTGCAAGTATTTCCTCACAGCCACACCACCCTCTATCATTGAAGCTCTCATCCAATTCTATATTTGTAGTTCATCTAGAGGGATAAGTACACTATCAGTGCCAAAAGTTGTGTACGGCGCTCACTTTGGTGCCAAAAGTTTCTGTTGATCACTTAAGTGTCAAAAAGTTTGAAAAACGATCATTTTAGTGCCAACTCCAATCTGGTTGGCCGGAAATCTGACATGGCATTTTTTTTATTAATTTTTGAAGCTGATGTGGTTCGCCGGAAAGTACAGTAAGCATCATAATACCAAAACAACGCCGTTTGGTGTCTCCCTCAATTCAAAACCCTAAATCTCTGGCTAGCTCCGACCTCGACCCCGACCCCGACCCCGACCCCGACGATGGCCACTCAGCGGCCGTGGCTCCGACCCGGACCTCGACCCCGACCCCGACCTCGACCTAGACGATGGCCACTCGGCGACCGTGGCTTCGATCTCGACCCCAACCTCGACCCCGACCCCAACGATGGCCACTTGGCGGCCGCGGCTCCGACCCCAACCTTGACCCCGACCCCGACCTCGACCCCACGATGGCCACTCGGCGGCCGCGACTTCGACCCCAACCCCGACCCCGACGATGGCCACTCGGTGGCCAAGTCGAAGGCCGTGATCTAGCCGGTGCTTGGGGAGGCCGCCGATGAGTGTGCCGCCATCGATGTCTCCCTCTCCATCTCCGATCTCCCCGACAAGTGCCTGGCCTGCGTTTTCCAGTACCTAGGCTCCGGCGATTGGGGCCGGTGCTCCCTTGTGTGTCGTCGAGGGCATCCGAACAACGCCGAGCAACGGCGGCCGAGCGAGCGACGGTAGCCCAGCGACGGCGGAGGCCGAGCAAGCTAGGTCGGAAAAACCTTAATTTCAATTCCCAAATAAAAAAAAAATCCTCAAATGAGTTAAATGACGTCGTTTTTGTGAGTCCATCCACATAGGACGGCAAAACAACGTCATTTTCTTAAGGAGGACCGAAAATGACATCGTTTTAAAGCAACCAGATTTTTTTTTTTAAATATAAAAGCCACATAATTAATCTGGCCGGAATCTCTATCGGTGGCACCAAAGTGATCGTTTTTTACCAATTTGGCACTTAAGTGATCCGACGGAAACTTTTGGTACCAAAGTGAGCGCCGTACACAACTTATGGCACTAATAGTGTACTTCCCTCTCATCCAGAGATCACATTGATTTCGAATCACATTGAATAATTTAAAATTTCAGGGATTATGTTGCATATTAAGTTAAAATTTAGGGATCATATTGCATATTGAGTCAAAATTTAAGAATCACTTATTGTCATTTTCCCAAGAGTTAGGTATATAGATAACGTGACAAGCACGATCTGGCAATCTACCGTACAAGGTCATTTGTCAGACTTTTCTACACTTGTAGTCTCCGTTGGTTGGAACTTAAAGAACACTTCCCAAGTGTTCGCTATTAGATGACATCAATGAGTTCAGTTTAGATCTCTCTCATTCTACCCATTAGCGGCAAAAGGGAATTTCAACATCGACCGAGCATAGAGTCAGAAGTAAACCTGGATTTGTCTTTGATGTACAGGTGACAAAGGCGGTGGAGAACGATAAGCAAATAGTATTTTCAGGCCATTCATCAGGCGGTCCAATTGCGATATACGCGACTTTTTGGTTCCTTGAGAAGTACATAAGATCAAACGAGAAGCAGACTTCCCGTCCCCCGCTCTGTTTAACATTTGCATCCCCACTTACCTCCGACCACACCTTTTGCCATGCCGTCCAGCGTAAGGGTTGGTCTGATTGCTTTGTCCACTTTGTTACGAAATTTGACATTGTTCCTAGGATTCTATTCGCTCCTCGCTCTTCTGCAACAGAGTTGCTAAGAGAAATTCCCCCTTTCTTCGACCCACATCACAAAGCCGATGAAGAAAATTTGGCTTCCTTATTTGTGAATGTGAAGAAGAGTGCGTTATGTGTTGCAAGCGATGCAGTTTGTGCCCTAATGGGAAGCAAGCATACATTATCTGAAACCATGTCTAGATTCATCAAGCTAAGCCCTTACAGACCGTGCGGGAAGTATGTTTTTTTCACCGAGACTGGAAGGTTGGTGGTTGTGAAGAACCCAGATGCGGTTCTTCAACTGTTGTCTTACTTTTTACAGATCGAGTTTGAAACAGAGCTTCAGAAGAGAGCAGTGGCAAGCTTAAAGGCACATTGGACGTATAAAGATGCATTAGATAAAAGCTTGGCCAGGTACAATGTAGTTCGTTTAGAGAAGCTCCGAGAATTACCTCTCAGCTCTGACGATCCTGTAGATATTCAGGTCAAGACAATTGGTGCCGCGCTGAATGACCTTAACCTGGTATTGTCCATAATTTTTCTGGAAAATGAACTCTCCAGTTCATAATCTTTCATTTATTGAGAAAAGATAATCAAATATTCACTATATATAATTTTCTGATGATAGAGCGTACCGGCGAGGCTGTGCCTTCGTGCTGCTGGAGAGTTTGAGAAGCAGAAAGAGCATAACAGAAACACCGTCCGAGGCAAGAAAGACGCGATAAACAAAACCCTCAAAGCATTAGAAGAGTATCGGACCACGTGCAGAAATGATGGCGTGGGATATTATGATGCTTTCAAGATGCAAGAAAAAGAACAAGACTTCAAGGCCAACGTGAGGAGACTTGAACTGGCAGCTATGTGGGACGAGATTATTGTAATGGTAAGACACGGGCAGCTCCCTGATGAGTTTGAGGCAGAGAAAGAATGGGTAGACCTCGGCACGCAGTTTCGCCGACTTGTGGAGCCAATAGACATAGCCAACTACTATCGGCACATGAAGAATGAAGACGCAGGTCCTTATATGACCAGAGGAAGGCCAAGTCGGTACCATTATCCGCAAAGATGGCGAGAAAATGCTGAGCAGTTGGATAGAGATTCAAGTGGCGAATCCTGCTTCTGGGCTGAGGTGGAGGAGCTCAACGTTGAAGTTACTAACAAGAAACCATGGAAAGAAATAGAGAACAGGGTTTTGACTTTGGAGAAGAACCTGAGAAAATGGTATGATAAAGAGGAGGTGGAGAAGGATGTGTTCTTAGAAGATAGCACACTCGTCAAGTGGTGGCGATCTCTCCCGGACAACCATAAGGCAAATTCCTGCATCAAAGGACTCATGCCAAGCTGAAAATTCCTCACTGCTGCAAATTTGCTTGAAAAGCTAGACCCAGTAACAGGCTGGCATCATTCAAAGTCCAGTCATTTCCCTTTTCAGTCGATTCTCTCCGTAAAATAAACGTTGTTAATGAAATGAACTGCCTATTGAGTTTTGACTTTCAAATTGGGATGTAAGGGTATTTTAGATCATACATATTTATTTTAGGGATTTTTGAAAGGAGACTATAAAAGGAATGTGTATAATAACACATCTCCAACCTAGCCTCTATATTATTTCCTGTTTTTTTTTTCTTATCTTCTTTTTGGATATTTAGATGTTGTGGCTCATTAAATGGTTTTAGAGTTTTTGGATTATACTCTAATGCTTTTTGTTAAAGATAGTAAAACCCCCTCTCTTCTCGTGACTTTTCTCATTTTGAATTTTTCACGTAAATCTCGCGTCTCATGTGATTTCGATTTTCTTTTATTTTTTGCTACTTGTTTTTAGATCGGTGCATTTTTTATTGGCATTTTTACGCAACACTACCCTTGAAGAAACAAAAGAGAAATCTGAAGTCTTCTTCATGTCCCTAAAGATCCTAAATACATAAAAGGAGAAAAGATGAAAGAATCGATGAAATTGCTCTGGAGAAGATAAGCCATGTAGAACTCCTTGGCACTCTTCTTAGACTCCACAATATAGAAAAAAAAAGAAGGAAAAAAGGACCAAAACTAATTGCAGAACTAGTCGATAACATCGCTGTAAAATCAGAAAGCATGCCTTCCCTAATAATGGCAAAAATACCAAAAAAGTCATAAACTTATTGCATTGGTACCAATTCAGTCATAAACTTTTCAATTGGACCAATTTAGTCCTAAACCTTTTAATATTTGTACCAATTCAGTCCATCCGGCCAATTTTGCTCGGCTGGTGCGACATGAACGTCGGTCGGTGGCCGGACGTTGACATGGCAATTTTTATGATTTTTTTGAATTTTTTATTATTAATTTTTCTTTTTTCTTTTTATTTTCTGCCTTCTTCTTGGCGGTGATCGGTGAGCCTCCGGTGAGGCTCGCCGGCCATTGGGTGAGGGCCGCAAAGCCCTCGCCTGCCACCGGCGAGGGTCGCGGCCCTCGCCTGGCCTCTCCTAGGGCCGTCGGCGAGGCAGCTTCACCCGGATCTAGGTGAGGCCAACCTCACCCTGGCATTGCCGCGGGTGAAGGTAGCCTCGCCCGCGGCTGGCGAGGCCATGGTGGCCATCGTCAGGGCAAAGGTGAGGGCCGCTAAGCCCTCGCCAACCGCCGGCCAAGGTTGTGGCCCTCGCTCGGCCTCACCGGGCAAGGCGGTGCTTGGCGATGGCCGCCTTCAATCAGAGAGACTCAAAGGATTATGCCTCTATCAGTATATGAATTAATAGGCACGCTTCAGTTCTATAATCTCATGCAATGACGGAAAAGCCTGAGATGAAGTTTCCCTCCATATTGCCTTTGACCAGTCGTTGAAGGGACAATTCCGTAATCTCATCCCTATATCTCCCCCGTTTGAACCTGTCGAGAAGTTAGATCAAACATCCAGATAGGAGGAGCAGCAGCAACAGCAGAGTAGGAAGAAGTCATGGACATCGACAGGGGAAGCCATGGGCGAGAACTGGGCATCAAAGATGAGGTGATCAAGAGAGCTTTCTCCATCTCCATCAGAGCTCACCAGGCTCCAGCGAAGAGGCCCTTCCTCATCGAGAAGATTCGCGGTAGCCCCTCGCAAGTCGTCATCGCCTTCTCCGGGGCATGGACTTCCGATGTGTGGTCCGCCCGAGATGGCATAGCCAGAGCTTTCGCAGAGACCGAGGTCAACCTCGACTCGTTCCCTTCTCTAGGAGCATTGGCAATGACATAACCGCTAAGGTCAACGAGGCCTCCATGAACCGATTCCTATAGATTAAGGAGAAGTAGCGCTCCTCAGTGAGGTACTCTTGAATCTTGAATTCATTTCCAGTTTCTTCAGATGCCATTACTTTTTTCATCTCATAGCGATTGATGCAGCTCGCATTGAAGACCAACTCTCTCAACCAAGAAGATCGGCCCGCATTCAAGCTCGACGAAACCGAGAAGCCGTATCGATATCTTGAGTCCATTCCGAAAGTTTGAAAGACACCTTGGGAGCCATGAAGACGCTTTTCCTAGTTTCTAGTTTCTATGCTATTTACTATTTTCCTAGTTTCAACGCTTTGTTTTTATTTCTTTGACGATATAAGCCATCAAATTTCTGGTAGAAGACGAACGACTTTTGATGAATGAAAACTTTGCTTTGAAGCAAATATCGTGAACCTTGTAAAGTTTATACGCTTGAAAACCTAGAAGAGTTTTCACTTTGTTCTTGAAGAGTTGGAGCTTTCGAAATCTGCATCCTTGAAGAGTTGCAGACATCGATCTAGAAGAATCGGTGCCCCCTCAACTTCCTTGGAGGTCTAGAAGAGCAACCAACGAAGTTTCTATCTTTTCCTATTTTGTTCATTATTTTTCACCCACTTCCAACCCAATTTCGACCTTCCTACAGTGCTTATTTTAGAAAATCCAAAACAGAGAAATTGTAGATCCAGAAGTCTTTGTTCATTTGGCTTTGGAATTAGGTCGATCCGATCTATATCAACAAAGATACGACTGTTTTCCTGAGCTTGCGCAGTGCTGAAATTTTTGTTTGTCCTGTTTTCCTGTGTGCGAGTCACTCTCCCGATCCTACTATTTGAGAAAGCCTAACCTTGGCTTGCATCAGCGATTGACGTACATATCACATCGCCAACGATATGGTTAAGTTCAATTTCTCTGGACATGGTCTTACTATGTTAGCAATGGAAGAGATGTTGGTTATTGATCACGTCTCCAAGCGAAAAATTTTTAGGGCCAGAATCTAACCGGGATTTGTCTTTCATTTCCAGATGGAGAAGGCAATGAGGGAAAGTAAGCCAATAATATTCGCTGGCCATTCTTCAGGCGGTCCGAATGCGATATACGCGACCATTTGGTTGCTCGAAGAGTACAAAAGATTGAAAAAGACTCTGACTCATGGCCCTTTCTGTTTAACGTTCGGATCCCCTCGTACCACCGACCGCATCTTTTGCCATGCCGTCCGACGAGAGGAGTGGTCTGACCACTTTGTCTACTTTGTCATAATCCATGACATTGTTCCCAGGATTTTGCTCGCCCCTCTCTCCTCCACAAAAGAGTTCCTAGAACAAATCCTCCCGTACCTCATCTCGCCTTCTGCACATCACCAAGCTGATTCGATTGACAAGTCGAAATTGACTGCCTTATTTGACAACGTGATGAGGAGTGCATCATGTGTTGCAAGCCATGCGGCATGCATTCTAATGGGCAGCACGAATATGCTATTAGATACCATGACTAAATTCGTTGAGCTAAGTCCCTACCGACCATGTGGGCAGTATGTCTTTTGCACTGGGACTGGCCGGTTGGTTGTCGTGAAGAACCCAGATGCTATCTTTCAATTGTTGTTTTACTCTTTACAGCTCATGTCTGGATCAGAGTCTCAGCAGGTGGCAGCAGCAAGCTTACTGGCACATCTGACTTATGAAGATGGAATGGACAAAAACTTGGACATGCGCAATGCAATTCACTTGGAGAACCTCCGCGAATTACCTCTCAGCTCAGATAATACTGCGGATATTGCGACCAAGACAATCGTCGACACCCTAAATGACCTTAATCTAGTAAGTTGGTTCCCCTGGCCTAAGGATTTTCCTATACATAACGAACTCACTTTTCTGTTATTCTTTGAAAGTGTGATCGGATATTCACCATGTATGATTTTGTAATTACAGAGTGTGAGGGCAAGGCTGTGCCTTCGTGCTGCCGGAGAGTCAGAGAAGCAGAAAGAGGACAACCAGAAGAAGATTGAACGGAAGATGGGCTCATAGGGAATGCCCTCGGCGATTTAGAAGGGTACCGGACCATGTGTGAGACTCGTGGCATGGGATATTTTGATGCCTTCAAGGTGCAAAAGCATGAGGACGACTTCAAGGCCAATGTGAAGAGACTGGAGCTAGCAGGCATATGGGATGAGATTATTGAGATGCTAAAACGAGATGAGCTCCCAGATAAATATGAGGCAGAGGAAAGCTGGGTGAAACTCGGCACAAGGTTTCGAAAACCTGTGGAGCCACTAGACATAGCCAACTACTATCGACACTTAAAGAATGAAGACACAGGTCCTTACATGACGAAAGGAAGACCGAGACGCTACAAGTATACTCAAAGATGGCGAGAACATGCCGAGCAGTTGCCTAGAGGTTCGTGTGGTCAATCCTGCTTCTGGGATGACGTGAAAGAGCTCAACCTTGCACATAATAGTAACCAACAACGGAATGAGCAGATGGCTTTGAATTTGAAGAATAATTAAAAGAATGGCACGCTAAAGAGGAGGTGAAGAAGGATGCATTCCTGAAGGAGACCGCACTTGTAACATGGTGGTGAACTCTCCCAGACGACCATGGAGCAAAGCTCTGCATCAAAGATCTAATAGAGAGCTAAAAGAGGATTCGCCTGAAAATCCAGACACGACGAATGGCTCGCATCATTCAGATAGCATTGTTACCCTTTGCAGTTGATTTTCCCTGTAAAATATGTGTCATCAATGATACAAGTTATGCAAGAAAAAAAAAAGAATAATTACAAAAGTTCCTCCGGAGGAGAGCAAATATAACAGTCCTACATTTGGTAAGTGATGAGAGACAAACTGATGTCAGAACTAACCATTGTTATCGTCGTAAACCAGATCACGAGCCTTCCATAATTGGTTATCAGAGCACCCCCAATGGAAAGTAGGTGCAGTTTTGCATCTAAAACTTTCAAACTTCCTACAATCGCATGTCAGTTAAAGTTATCCCTCAAGAGTGAAAATGCAGAGGCAACATACTCGAATTGCCACATCGGATTGACCCTCCATACAAACCCCAACACAAATGCAAACCCTCTCGAACGCAGTGCGAGTTAACATGAGACAATGAGGCTTTTAACCGGCAATTTCTTCATCATTGAGACATTATTTGCATTATCTGCATTACCCGTTTCAGCAATTTCATCTGAATTCTAAACCCATTCAGCTGGAGTCCGTTCAGGAAACGAAAAGCTCTTTTTAAACTACAGATTCATGAACGAGAGAGGGTTCAGTACAAAACTGCTCGACACCCAAACAATTGGAACTCAAATTGGATTCTTCGAGACGAGGACTCACTAATTTTATAGCATCAAAGCAGTCATTGCGATGATGTCGTCTCGCTCAGAATCGAAACTAAGTCTAACGAGAATAGCATGCACAATTCCGCATCTACCCTCTCACCGTGTCCCTCAAGCAACCGCCGTTCCGCCCCTTCCCCGATCGCGTCAGCTCCCTTTCTCTCTCCGCCCACCACCGCTCCTCTTCTCCGACCGCCGCCTCCGACTTGGGCGAACTCTGTCTCTCTCCCTCGCTCTCTCTCCGCCTTCTCTTCGCCTTCGCAGCTCCGCCGTAAGTAAGGGCGCTGCTCTCTCCTCCCTCCGAGTAGTGGCGATTTCGGTGTGCGAGTTGCAGAGGAAGAAGAAGAAGAAGAAGAAGAAGAAGAACCAGAAAGGGAGGGTATTGGGCCATGTGAGGCGAGCTGGACTGTCTCGTTAGGGCCCTGGATCAGCCGTTTCGGACCTCGATGAGGAGCACGTTCGCGGGCCTCCAAATCGGGTACGAGGTGGCCCGAACCGTGGCCCTTTGTACTGCACCAATCAAGATTAGGCCCGATTAGAGATTATCTCTTGGATTCTTCTGCGCACAATGACGTGGCCTCCTTTCGATCTCTATTTCCACCTGCTTCTTCAGACAAAATATTTGTAAAGATTATTCCAGACAACTCATGTAAAATCGATCATATTATTAACAGACCTTAAGCTAATGTCCTGCATAAAAAATAACTGCCAAGCTGAAAATTCCACTTGCTGCTGAAATGTTGTTTTGAGAAGCCAGACCCAGCAACTGGCTGGCATCATGCAAATCATATACCCCTTTTCAGCTAATTGTCTCTGTAAAAGAATTGTCGTCAATGAAACAAATTACCCTTCAAAAAACAAAAGGAGAACCTCTGAAGTCTTCTTCTCGTCCCCGAAGATCCTAAGCACACGAAAGGAAAAAAAAGATGGAAGAAACCATAGAATTGCTCCATTGAAAAGCTGATACAAATAATGTGATAGCATCGCTGTAAAATCAAATGGCACGCCTTCTCTAATTGGTTGTCCAACAGTACCTCAATGCAAACTAGCCAGAGTTTTGCATCCAAAAGACATCAGCTTCCTATCAGCTTCCTATGTATTAGTGCCGACCAGCCAAGTCCACCGCGCAAAATGAAGACAAAAACATTTTTGAATTGCCAAGGAGAGGCAGAAAAGAATAGGCAAAACGTTGCTGTACAAGATAAGATGGGAGAACAAAGGCACAGCAAAGACCTGAAGGAATCCTAAGGGCAAGAAATACGGCTTGCCTATTGTAAGAACGCGAAAAGGTCACATCTCCACGTGTCCAAATGGAAAAGCACGCGCAAGTGAGTGAGGATGATGAAAGAGAGGCAGAGAGTCGAGAATTAGTTACCAAAGACGTACCACCTGAACTTCCAGCTTAAAAGACAGGCATAGTCGAGAATCATTCTCTCCGGAATGAAACCAAAAAACGGAAAAACAGAAAGCACCTCTTGGTATGACATTAGATACATCTAGCCGTACTGAATGAAAGTACATTTCCCATATGCTTACCCGAACTTTGATGACTAAAAAAAATGTGCATAGTCATGTGCTTCAAAACTAGAGTAATTCCTAAAGTAGAGGCAATTCTTGCATCACTCTATCAACCTATTAAGTAACTGCAAACATTTAAGTAAGATCGACTACATTGTCAAACAAGGAACCAAACCAATAGCTTCAAAGCACTAGCTAGATACCCAAATCTTATTATTTAGAATACAGAGATTGAATTATGGGGAAACACCATCCAAACAAGCAAATACAATTAGAAGTGCATAAAGTCCATACAGACGAAGGTTCATAAATGGATTTCGATAATTTTTCTTTCAACTTTCTCTGGAGGTTGACCCCTCAACCCTAAGTTACAATGTCACATGTCCGAATCCTCACCCCACCCCACCCATGACCACTAGGCCAACTGCCATAATTGTATCTCCACGTACTAATGAGAGCTGTACAAAATTCTTCACTTGAAAAACCTGTTTACATACTTCCAGATGAAATGCTAGTACAAAAAAGAGAAACATGAATCGCCTCCTACGATTGTTCTTCGACATCTCGAATCTTTCATCTGATGTGATTTTGCCTCCAAGAGTAATCTGTTCCCACTTCGGAATGTATATACTCTTTAAAAAAATCTTAAGGGTTTATCCTAAGGAACATAAGTTTAATGTAATATTCACTATTCACATGATATGAATAGCTCCAGACAATATCGTTCATACCAAATGAATAGATACAGTGTCAGCCATGCTACGTCTGGCCTATCCAAAGTATATATGTAAGGAATAATGATGCAAATTAGTGAAGAAACTAAATAAAAGACGGCCTCTGACTGTCAAATCACAACTATCCGACTTCATTGGACTTCTGAAGATTACTACTTACCTTCTAGTAAACTACACATTTTTGAGTCTTGACCACCAGGGCCTGATGGCAGAGTGGATGGATCACTTAGAGGTAAGTCCTAGGTTGAATTCAAGCGCATGTGCATATATGAACATGGTTAATGGGGAGGGCTATCTTGTTTTAAACATGCTGTAAGTTCATGATTGGCCAGACCCTTAATGTACAACAGCAGCAGCAGCAACGATACCCAAGCCTTGTCTCACCTCTTCATGCAATGACGCTCTGTTTTCTGTCCATTAATGTAAAGAAAGTGGGAGTCAATTACATGCAACTCTGTCTAGCCAGCATATTCAATGATTACTGGCACTTTGAATGTGATATCAGCAATAAAATGGCAAGAGGATCTAACACCAGATGTCTCACCTTGAGAAGGCAAAGCAACTAATCATAATTAAGAGAGGAAAGAGTTACATGCTCCCATCACAAACCACTACGAAAATTCCATCTCAAAATTGGCATTCCTCTTCTCCGACCGCCGCCTCTGACTTGGGTGATTACTCCGCTTTCTCTTCACCTTCGCAGCTCCGCCGCAAAGCAAGCGTGCTGCTCTCTCTTCCCCCCAAATAGTGGCGACTTCGGAGTGCGAGCTGAAGAAGAACCAGAAAGGGAGGTTATTGGGCCATGTAAACGAGCTTGACTGTCTCGTAGGGCCGTCGATCAGCCATTTCGGATCTCTTTTGCGGGCCTCCGATCAGCTACAAGACGGCCAAGTTGGGGCCTTTACTCTGCACAAATCGAGATTAGTAGAGTAGTTCCAGATGTCATGACCCGATCTTCGAGCGCGTGCCCATTCCTCGGTGGTCAAAAAATTTGCGACGTCCTAGGACGTGTCGCCGACCCATTCATTGTAATGCACATGCGGAAGTGAAACAATTACCTCTGACAACAACCAACATGGGATAGAAAAGCAGGACACAAATTCACAACGAAAACACTTTTATAAACACCCCGGTTTATATACAACACTAGACTAAGACAAAAATCTACAAAAGACCGGCTCTCAAAACGAAACTGTCATATGACTAGCTAGCTGGACACATTCGCCGATCTTTCGGTCTCCATAGGCTCCGGGGGCGTCGGGTCCTCCATAGCACCATCAAGAGGGTCAGCTGCACTCTCACCTAGAGTGGCATCGACGACCACAATGGGAATTTCAAAACCCTGGAGGGAACCCACACGAAATCCATTGAAACCGTAGCGAAACCAAACTCTGAACCGATGAGGTACCCTCTGAGGTAGGCCCTCTTCGACCTAGACGGTGGTCACCACGAGTTCATAGACCCATTGACCCCCTGGGGCATGGTAGTCAAAACTCCGCTCGGTAACCCTCACAGGCCGACCAAAACGTTCCGGAGGAACTGCCATCTAAGGACTTGAAAAGGTTGAGCTCACGACGGGGTGAGACAATGTCTCAGCAACTTCACCCCTAAACTCCGACTAGGAAGGAAATACGCCTAGAGGCAGCTATACACACAAGTCAAAAGACTCACCTTGCTTCAATTCCCTCTTGCATGTCAATATAGTTCATAATCTCAACCAATCAATTCAATCCAATCGATCATTCCATCCATTCAATTCGATACAATCGATATGATCAATACCATCTATCAATTTAATTAATTCGATCACTGCTCACACAAGCTGAGGTATATTTATGCTTGCACAAGCTGATATATATTATAGCTCACACAAGTTGATATAGTATATTGTTCTCACAAGCTGACATATCAATGCTCACTCAAGCTAATGCTCACTCAAGCTGATGATCAATATTGCTCACACAAGCTGACGATTCATTGCTCACACAAGCTGACGATTCATTACTCACACAAGCTGATGATTCAATACTCTCACAAGCTGACACACGATCAATCAATTCCGGCCAAGGACATTGTGCTTTGCACACCAATTCCTCAATTTAAATAATGAACTTGACCTAATTTCATTGTGTTAAAAACACCCGATAAAAATAAACGTGTGTGGGTACACGGTTGGTCTGAGCCAAAATGCTATATCTTTCTTTTAAAAAATCCCACTATTTAATATAGTGCCTAAAAAAATTTTTGGCATTAAAAACCGACGCTCCGGTATTTTCTGATTAAATACTGAAATTACACAATTTTGGGATAAATACCCAAAATTCCAATTACCACTCAATTTGCACAATCTAGCACTCAATTGCATAAACTAAACATACCATTGCAATCAGCACGAAATTTTGGTCACCAACTATCCCGGTATAATTTTCGGAAAATTATAAATAATTAAATAAATACCTAAAATAATTAAATAAATACAATTAATTACCAAAAATACCAACTTAGGCCGGAAATGCTTAATTAACCGCCCGAACGGGCTATGAAAATTTTTGAACCTATCTAGATAAATAGGATGATCTAATTAGCCTCTAATTAAACTGTTCTAACCACCTAACATGCACAAACAGATAATTAAATCACTAATCCATTCTAACTAACCATCTAAATCTTAATTAACCTAAGCTAATCACCTCTTAAGCATCATTAACTCCATAAGTAGAGCTTAGCAAGTAAACTCACTGGTTTAGCAATTCGGTGAGTCCACGATGACGGCGACGGGCAACAAACAACCTTGCGACGACACCATGCGGAGACCGGACAGGCCACAAAATGGGCCACGAAGCCTCAAAGCCCTTGCTGGCTTTGGCTTCTGCTCTTGGGTTGAAAGGGTTGGTGCAGGGCTTGACTTGGGCTGAAACGAGCAAGGCGGGCGGATGAGCGGTTGCAGCGAGCCAAGTGGAGACAGACGGCGGTTGGACGGCGACGGTGAGGCTCCGACTGAGCTTCTACGATGACCAAGGGCTCGAGGGGATGGCGATGAGGTGCAGCACGAGCGGCTGGGCTCGAGGACGGCCGGACAACGCACGCGGGCGGCATGTGACGGCTCCGGTGGCTTTGGCGGGCGGTCGACAGGCTAGGGGGAGGGGCTGTCGGTTCCTTCTAGTTTTCTAAGCTTCAAAAGCGGTCTAAAAATGGAGAAAGCAAGTCACTTGAAGAAGAAGAAGACAACTGAAGAGAGAGGGGGACCACTAAGCCTAAACATCTCATTCTACTCAAGTTCATGCCCCCACCACTTTAGCCCTATCCTCAGCCAATTTTGCAGCCCTTAATCTTCCCCTAGAAGCTTCATTTGATGCCTCAAATGTTGCACACCCCTTGGCCTACCAATTTTGGGCACTTTCCCTTCCAATTCCATCAATTCCTCTCTAATTCTCATCCAATTGGACTCAATTGAAGTCCCAAAAATTCAGCCGAGGTGTCATCATCAAATTCAACATTTTTCCTCGCCAATTTGTCCAACTTGAATATAAAAAACGCGACAAAAAATGGCTCTTTAATTTTCCTGGTAAAAAATGGCCCTACTTTGAAATTTTGCCAAAAATCTTGGTTTGCAGAAAAATCTTTGGAAAATGAGTCGATGGTCCTAAAATGAATCGTGACATAATAGAACATCGGATTTAAATTCACGGTTAATTTCAACAATGCGCGATTTTAGAGTGATCTAATCTACCGAGTAGTTTTTAGGAATTTTTAATGCAATTGACTTGTGGTCGATTATTTTCGAGCCACATTGTACATCTTCGACACATTGGCGACTCTCGATTGTTGTGAAAATATTGAGATTTCAAATACGGACACAGAGTATCAAAACGACAAAAAAATTGGTCTAGTGCCGATCGACGAGAATTTTGTAATTAGGTGGAATCACCCACACTTAATCACATGGTTCAGTTGAGTCGACTTATCTCCGGTCTCTAATCGATTTTTAACTGTGTCGTAATGATCCTTGTAGATTAGCACGATCGAGTAGTTGATTCCTAGTTGAATTCTCAAGTCTATACGTTTAGATTCCTTAATGGCTTCACTTGATAGACTAGTTATCTCGTGAGTAATCAGTTTAGGGAAAAGAACTATAGGCGCGTTGATGAAAAACCCAATTTATTCAATCGAAAACAGAACTCGAAAATCAGGATGTCACACCAGATTTTGTAAATATTCAATTTGGAACCTACCCATTGGAATTGATTAATTGTTTTTTAGAATTTGAAAACTTTCATGCATGACTTGGAACCTAGAACCTATCTTGTCATAAGTTCCAAACTTGGTTTTCACTTGTAGTATTAATTAAACGATTGGAGTAAATTATTATCTTTGATGATTATCATTTGCTGCTATAATTCACCGATCGTAACTTATATTCAGACACAAGAAAAATATGAAATATTAAGAAAATAAAAGTCTCAATTATAAAATGAAAGTTCAATTTAATGATTTCAAATTATATACTCATTATCAAACGTGTTGGAATATAGTAAGATTGTATAGAGATAGACAAAAAAAAAAAAAAAAGAGAACTTATCTCAAGTTCTAGGTTAGAAGATCCATGTTCCAGTGGAAATCTATCCGGTTCTCAAGTTCCAGATTCTATTCTAAAACATTCTCATCCCTAGTAATTACTTTCAGTTGGAGCACCACAACAAGGTCGCCATTGAAATTGAAGCATAAATTCGTCGTCAAAGGCATGACTTTGTCGATGCCAATCTGCGTCCACTTGATTGGCTGTCACGCGATGAGGAGTCCCTTTCCTTCTCCATTTTTTTCTTCTTCAAGAATGATTCTCTGGAATCGCTTCTCAGGTTCATCAAAAAGACTAGAATTTGTGCAAAAGCACGCGTTCGAGTTCAACCTGAGATGTTTCCGGGCAGATATCTTGTTGACCCGGCAATTGCTGCTCTTTGGTCATCCGGTCGTTGCAACTTGAAAGACTTTGCTCATCTTTTACAAGGTGGGAAAACAAGATGAATTGGGCATCTGTTTTTTGTTCGTCCCGAAGAATACACGCGTGGGGATCGGGTTATGTTGATTGGGTATTGATTAAATTTTAGGAAAGAGACTTCCGCATTCACTTTTCATGTATTTAATTTTATTTGATGTATAATTGAAACATGGCCTTAACGCCTTTTAAAGTTTTTGGAAGGGTACAAATATTTGCAATATGAAATCACTAAAAAGGAAGACGACAAAATTCGGTATTTCAAATTATAAAAGGAAGGCAATCCCCGACCTTTTCTTTGAAAGTAAAAAGTAGGACTTTTTAGTTACACAGAAATCATTTGTATCAATTCAGTCATAAACTTTTTAATCATATCAATTTAGTTCTACACATTTTCTTATTGATATCAATTCGATCCATCAAGTTAATTTAGGCTATAAATCACTGATGTGGATGCCGACCATCTGCGTGGCATGGCTAGCTCCGACGTAGACATTTTAAAATAAATTTTAGAATTTTTTTATTATTTTTTAAAAATGTTCCTTCCTTTTTTCCTATCTTTTTTCTTGGGCTATGGCTAGTATCGGCCACTAGTGAGGGCCGATGAGGGCTACCCTTGCCAGATCTGGGGAGGGCTCGACCTTTGCCGAGTTTGGCAAGGGCTCAACCCTTGTGGCCTTTAACGAGGGTTTGACCCTCGCTGCCCTTGTGAGTCTAATGAGGGTGGTCCTCGTGCCTAGGTGGTGAGGGCTCCCCTCGTCCGGGCTGTGAAGGTCATGCTCTCACTAGATTTGATGAGGGTGACCCTTGCCTGTAGCCAGTATTGGCCACCGTCCAAAGAAAAAGGAAAAGGAAAAAAAGGGTAAGGAAAAAGAAAAGAAAAAATAAGAAAAAAAATTTAAAAATCGAAAAATCATTTAAAAATATCCACATAATGTCGACCATCCCACGTTGGACAGTTGGCATTCATGTCATAATTTTCTGGGCTAAACTGGCAAGATGCACTAAATTAGTATAAATGAGAAAATGTTTATAATTAAATTGATCTAATTAAAATGTTTATGACTGAATTGATATTAACACAGCATGTTTAAGACTTTTTTTATTACTTTTCCCTAGACCATGGGACAACATTAAAGCTTATGTCAGAAACCATCAAAGCTCGTGAGAACCTAGAGAAGCTATGTTATGTCAAGACGAAGATTCACAATTGGCCCGCTGCGAGTCTTTGAATCAAGGCTTTTATACCGCATAATTAAGATTAGCCCCGATCAAAGCACAATAAAGTATCAAAAAAGTCATAAACCTATTATATAGGTACCAATTTAGTCCTAAAATTTTCAATTTGACAAATTCAGTCATAAACCTTTTCATATTAGTACCAATTCAGTTCACCGAGACCAATTTACGTTGAAAATCAATGAGGTGGACTTCGACGATCCAATGTGGCATCACCAACATAGCATCGCTGGCACTAATTGGACATATTAAAATAATCTTTTACTAATATTTCGATTTTTTATTATTCGTTTAAAATTTTCCTTTTTTTTTCCCTTTCTTTGAATTAGGGCTGTTATTAGCCATGGCCAGCAATTGACCACAGGCAGGGGCCGGTGAGGGCATCGTGGCCCTCGCCGGATCTAGTGAGGGCGAGATGCTCGTGGCCTGGGGGAGGGTGGCCCTTGCCAAGTTTGGTAAGGGTTCAACCCTCACTGGATTTGGCGAGGGCTCAATCCTCACTGGATTTGGCGAGGGCTCAACCCTCACCACTCCCATCGAGTCTAGCAAGGGCCGCCCTTACCCAGGTCACGAGGGTCTCATCCTCACAAGATTCGACGAGGACAACCCTCGCTAGGCGATGAGGGTTGAGCCCTTGCCTAGGCCATGAGGATCTCGCCCTTGCCTATGGTTGGTCATTGGCAATGGCAGGTATTGACCACAATCCAAAGAAAGGAAAAAAAAAAAAAAAAGAATTTTTTAAAATAATAAAAAATTAGTAAAAAATCATTTTAAACGTTAACGTCACCACGGGATCGCCGGTATCCACCTCACCGATTTCCGGCCTAAATTGTCAAAAGGACTGAATTTGTATCAATATAAAAATATTCAAGACTAAATTGATCAAATTAAAAGATTTATAACTGAATTTGTATTAATGTAAAAAATTTAGGACTTTTTTGGTAATTTTTTCCTTTGTAAATTGTTCAGCTTTAGCTTCACTTTTTATGCCTTAAGCTAGCACAAAAGATTGGAAGGATGATGAGCCTCACCCATCTTGATAAGCAACAAATAAATCGGTGATTATGCGGGTAAAAGTGTACTTGACATGGATTTCTCATAGGTAATTACCACTTAAACGAAAAAAATATTTTGCTCGAAGAAAATCTGATGATGCAACGTTTATCGCCCTATACGACAAAGCATCACATTAAATTGAAAACGAGAGCACTCTTTCCACCGACTCCCAATGACGTTCTCGTCGTGCATGGGACGTGTTATGATTATTTCAAAGTCGAACAAGCTGTAATACCTTAGTTCCGTCCAGGCAAAAACACAGTCACCACATTTCGAAATCACATAAATACCCCTCGTGTTTTGCTCGATAAATAGAACGGTTGCCCATTAACGTTGTCCACTACCGAGAAGACGAGATCAGAGAGAGAGAGAGAGAGAGAGAGAGAGAGAGAGAGAGAGAGAGAGAGAGATGATAATGAGGTTCCCAAGGTCAGGTTCCATGGCTGTGATCATGCTATTCCTCATGGGGTCGATGATGGTGCAACAAAACGAGGCATTCCGGTTGCTCGGCGAGGAAGCGTGGGCCCGGCAAGGCAATCTCCTCCCACAGGGTCTACAGAAGGGTCCGGTCCGTCCCCCTGGAAACGGGTGCTCTTACACAGGGGCCGGCGGGGCGCCTTGCACGGCCACACGGAAAATTCGCTGCTGGCCACGCTGTCGGGGTGGCTCCTCCGAATGCGTAGCCGAATGGCTTGCCTCGGTTTGGCGGCGACTGATATTAAACAAGTGGTTCACTCTTGTAGTTATATCAATCAGTATGCCATTGTATGATACCGTATAAATTCATAAGAGTTCATCAGTAGCTGGTAGAGAAATTAATGTATCGATTGCATTTCTTCTTCTTTTTTTTTTTTCTCAGCAATTTGGAACTCAAGACTTGCAATTAATTGAATGTAACCCATTCGCACATAGATAAAGAAAGTGAAAATTTTTCAAGTACTCTTTTCGGCTTTTGCAGCCACAGAGCTATATCGTGCCATGGACGTAATTTTGCCATTTGCTCATTCAAATATTTGTTGGAGGAAGGTTGCAAAGTCGGCCGATGAACTGGTTGAATCGGGTTTAGAAATGGATGGTTTTGAATTGTGGTTGAAAATCACTGAGTGGACGCCTGGATGGTTTCGAATTTTGTTTGAAAATAGCTGACGTGAATGTTGATCGTCCCATGTAACACACCTGATCTCTCTCTCTCTCCTATTATTCTATTTTATTATTTTCCTATTTCTCTCTCTCTCTCTCCTATTATTCTATTTTATTATTTTATTTTTTTCCTATTTCCCTCGCTAGCTAGAGTAGCGGTGATGGCTGGTGGAGGTCAAAGCCATTGGTGAGGGCGGCCCTCAACGGCCATCACTGAGGTTTGGGAATGGGTGACCCCCACCTCGATGTCCCCTAGCATAACTCCAACTATGGTAGTGACAATATTGTAAATCGATCAATCATCATCATTATTCACATGCTATGAATCTCATCTTACTTGGTGGACGTGCGAATGTATCTTAAACTTTTAAATAATTGATTACACTGTGTATGATTGTCATGTGATGGATAAAATGCCTTTTTATATCTTGACTCGAAATATGTTACTTTTCGATTTCCTTTCTCTTTATTTTCGAAGAGTTTTGAAGTGTGACTTTGATCAAAAGTTGATCATGTAAAATTACATAAAATCATTCATATGTCGAGCCACTTATACCTAACCCGAATTGTCTCATGCCTACAGCCTACCCCACAGAGAACTTAAACTCTCATTACATAATGTTTCTCTATCTAACATGTATGTGCAAATTAAGAGAAAAGACTATGCGCTTATATATTATTCCATGGACCCAACCACAATCCAAGAGCAAGTCAATAGTAAGTCTAGTTAACAAGCGCATTCCATTGCCCAAAGCACCCGTCACATTGAGGATCAAGGGGGATTCATGTGACGATGGTGATCATTCGAGTCAATTTCAACCGAACTCCATTCGGCCTGTATCTTCCCTTCCCCCAAGCTAAACCGTCGAACAAGCATATTTTGCTGAGAGAAAAGCTCACGGATAAGAGCATACGCATTTGATCACGGACCATGGGCAGAAGTCGCAGTAGCTCTTCGCTGGTCATTGTGGCCTTCTCTGCACAATCGAGATTAGCCCCAATTGGAGCACCGTAATAGGCTCATCGCCATTCGAATTTGAGGATAAATTTGTCGTCATTGACGTTCTCGTTGCCAGTGTCCACATCAACTAATTGTCATGTGATAAAACGAATCCCTTTTCTCCTTTCTTTTTGTTCTTTTTACTTTACTTAAGTTTCCCATAGTCCTCTAAGATTCCCTCGCATGTGCATCAAAAGACAAAAGTTAAAGCCAAACATTTGTTTAACCCGAGGATTGTTTCTGGGCAAATGTCTTGTTAACCTGACAAAATGCTCGGCGTCATCCGGTCGTTGGGGACTTAGTCAACCTTTAGGGTGGAGAACGAGACTAAAGGGAATACCCAATCTTTTTGTGTTTTTGCTGTTGAAGAATATACATGTGCATTATAGAATATTTATATTTTAAACTACATTTTCATTTAACAGTTTAAACTTTTAGAATAATTAACAATTATTCCACAAATCTAATATAGTAGCAGAGTAGAAAATCTTGAGTTCAAATATTTCTATATCTCATTTACTTCCCCAATTAATATATATTACTAGGCACAAAGACCAAACTATTTAATTGTTAACCACAAGTTTATTCAATAGCTTAAATTTTCAAAACGGTAGTCAATAATTTTACAGAATCTAACAATTTTTACATTTTAGTTTTTATTTTCTTCCTTTTTCTTTATGAAAAGTCTGAAATTTGACTTTTATCGAAGGTCCAACCGCCTAAAGTTTTGGAAAGCACGCAAATATTTGTTATACAAAATCATTAAAAAAATTTGGTATTTTAAGATATTAAAGAAAAGCAATCCTCAACATTTTTTTTTTATATATAAATTAAAGAACAAAAACAATGAATACTAGTTAGCAATATGTGATTACCTACTCCAGTGTGGCCCCCCACCTCGATGTCTCCAAGCATAACCCCAATTTTCTCACGTTAGGAGAAAATATTTATTGTGATGAATTGTATCACAAGGCAGTGACCTCATTCCGTGTTATGAAGCTCATCTTATTTGACAACATGCATGTATACATTTAATTCTTAATTAGTCAGTTGTACCACGTGCCATCATCATATGATATACCCATCATATAAAATTCCTTCTAATGTCTTGATTAAAAAGTAAGTCGCTTTCTTTTAAATATATATATATATATATTTCTTTTAAATATATATATATATATTTTGGAACTTGCCGAACACGTAAAGTTGTATGAAATCATATACATTCTTATCGTTATCTTTTCATATATTAATTATTAAGTTGGAAAAGAAAGGCAATCACATTTTAAAGAAAGAGAAAAAACGACCAAAAACGCTAAATTATGTCAATTATACACATTTACGGTAAATTTTTTTCTCGACATAAAAATTTCCAAACTTGTACCTACGAGACATGTTTACTTTCCATCAAAATTTTTAATGGTGTCGACATGTAAGTGAAATGAAAACAAATTTTTAGGTTTTTTATATCACAAGAAAAAATTTAGGATAAATATATTACAATTGGCATACTATGGGGTCTTTGATATGACAAAAAAAGTATAAAGTCAATGTGTTATCATGAACATAGTTTGAGGTTTTTAATGTTATAATCCCCCGCAATAGTCTCGTGCCTACTCAAGAGATAACTTTAGTTTCTATTACATAATTTCTTTAACCAAGTTGTATTAACCAATAAAAAAGAAAAGAATATGCTTGTTTTTTCAACCATTGACTCGACCACTGTCCAAGACAAGTCAATGATAATTCGAGTCACTCCGCACCGGCATCACTCACTATTCCACCAACCAATCACAGCCGCTCAATGCTAGGACTCGTGGGGGGACCACCCAGGTGATGGACGATTGAGATCATTATAGGCTTCTGTTCCATTGCCCCCTTTAAACAATAATCGAAAGGACATTTGGAGAAACTTAAACCAGCTCCGTTTTGCCCCTATCTTCCCTCCCCCAGCCAAACCGCGGACAAGCACATTTTGCAGAAGAACGCAGCACGTTTACACACAGACCATGGACAACAATCTCGGTGTCAAAGATGAAGTGATCAAGACAGCCTTGTCTGCATCCTTGGAAGCTTGCGCGAATCCAAAGGAGCCGCCTTTTGTTGTAAGGAAGGTCGATAGTAGCCCTTCGCAGGTCATCGTGGCCTTCCCTGGATCATGGTCTCCCGACGACTGGTTCACCGGCGACGGCAAAGCGAAGTCTTTCTGAGAGACCAAGATTGACGACAAGAAGTTCCCTTCCCTCAGGAGCCTCAGGGTCGAGGGGTTTGCCAAGGTCGATCCGTTTGCCAAGGTCAACGAGGCATTCATGGCACGGTTCCTGCGGATTCTGGAGGATAGCAATCAAACGTTTTGCAATGAGGTATCTCTTGAATCTCGAACATGCTCTATTTTCGTCGTTGTCTCAATGTGCCGAAGAGTCGTAGTATTTCTCAGACAGCATTTGTAAGGCCATTTCTAGTGTTTGTCGAGTTTCGTGCCGAAGCTAAGAAAACTCGAGTAGTGCCTACTTTCAGCTTCAAGGCCTGCCTTACCATGTCCGATTCAGTCCCATATAAACTCTCACTGCAACCCAATAGATCAGAAACTAGAGCTTGCGCAAGTATTTCGTCACAGCCACACCACCCTCTATCATTGAAGCTCTCATCCAGTTCTATATTTGTAGTTCATCTAGAGATTACATTGATTCAAGATCACATTGAATAATTTAAAATTCCAGGGATCACGTTGCATATTAAGCTAAAGTTTAGGGACCGCATTGCATATTTGGTCAAAATTTAAGAACCACCTATTGTCATTTTCCCAAGATTTAGGTTTATAGATAATGTAACAAGCACGATCTGGTTTGCTTCAATTTGCAATATCCCATGCGAGGTCATTTGTCTAGACTACACTCGTAGTCTCCGTTGGTTGGAACTTAAAGAACACTCGTTTAGATCTTTCTCATTCTACCCATTAGCGGCAAAAGGGAATTTCAACATCGACCGAGCATAGAGTCAGAAGTAAACCTGGATTTGTCTTTCATCTACAGGTGACAAAGGCGGTGGAGAACGATAAGCAAATAGTATTTTCAGGCCATTCATCAGGCGGTCCAATCGCGATATACGCGACTGTTTGGTTCCTTGAGAAGTACATAAGATCAAACGAGAAGCAGACTTCCCATCCCCCTCTCTGTTTAACATTTGCATCCCCACTTACCTCTGACCACACCTTTTGCCATGCCGTCCAGCGTGAGGGTTGGTCTAATTGCTTCGTCCACTTTGTTACAAAACTCGACATTGTTCCTAGGATTCTATTCGCTCCTCGCTCTTCTGCAACAGAGTTGCTACGAGAAATTCCCCCTTTCTTTGACCCACATCACAAAACCGATGAAGAAAACTTGGCTTCCTTATTTGCGAATGTGATGAAGAGTGTGTCATGTGTTGCAAACAGTGCAGCTTGTGCACTAGAGGGAAGCAAGCATACATTATCTGAAACCATGTCTAGATTCATCAAGCTAAGCCCTTACAGACCGTGTGGGAAGTATGTTTTTTGCACCGAGACTGGAAGGTTGATGGTTGTGAAGAACCCAGATGCGGTTCTTCAACTGTTGTTTTACTCCTTAGATCGAGTCTGAAACAGAGCTTCAGAAGAGAGCAGTGGCAAGCTTAAAGGCACATTGGACGTATAAAGATGCATTAGATAAAAGCTTGGCCAGGCACAATGTAGTTCGTTTAGAGAAGCTCCAAGAATTACCTCTCAGCTCTGACGATCCTGTAGATATTCAGATCAAGACGATTGGTGCCGCACTGAATGACCTTAACCTGGTATTGTCCATAATTTTTCTGGAAAATGAACTCTCCAGTTCATAATCTTTCATTGATTGAAAAAAGATAATCAAATATTCACTATGTATAATTTTCTGATGATAGAGTGAACCGGCGAGGCTGTGCCTTCGTGCTGCTGGAGAGTTTGAGAAGCAGAAAGAGCATAACAGAAACACCGTCAAAGGCAACAAAGATTCGATAAACAAAACCCTCAAAGCATTAGAAGAGTATCGGACCACGTGCAGGAATGATGGCGTGGGACATTATGATGCTTTCAAGATGCAAAAAAAAGAACAAGACTTCAAGGCCAACGTGAAGAGACTTGAACTGGCAGCTATGTGGGACGAGATTATCGAAATGGTAAGACACGGGCAGCTCCCTGATGAGTTTGAGGCAGAGAAAGAATGGGTGGACCTCGGCACGCAGTTTCGCCGACTTGTGGAGCCAATAGACATTGCCAACTACTATCGGCACAAGAAGAATGAAGACGCAGGTCCTTATATGACCAGAGGAAGACCAAGTCGGTACCATTATCCGCAAAGATGGCGAGAAAATGCTGAGCAGTTGGATAGAGATTCAAGTGGCGAATCCTGCTTCTGGGCTGAGGTGGAGGAGCTCAACGTTGAAGTTACTAACAAGAAACCATGGAAAGAAATAGAGAACAGGGTTTTGACTTTGGAGAAGAACCTGAGAAAATGGTATGAGAAAGAGGAGGTGGAGAAGGATGTGTTCTTAGAAGATAGTACACTCGTCAAGTGGTGGCGATCTCTCCCGGACAACCATAAGGCAAATTCCTGCATCAAAGGACTCATGCCAAGCTGAAAATTTCTCACTGCTGCAATTTTGCTTGAAAAGCCAGACGTAGTAACAGGCTGGCGTCATTCAAAGTCCAGTCATAAAATGATGCTTGATTTCAAAATGCTTGGCTCTGGAATATAGAATCGGATTCTTCGTCAGGTTAATGACACTGGTATCGTCGCATTTGATGGTTGTATTCGAGTCATTTACTCTGTAATCCTTTAGTTATTGTTTCATCCAAAGGATTTGTGTGCAACAACTTCCCAAAGCGACGTACTTTGTTTCAGCAGTTGATAAGGCAACCGTTGATTGCTTTTTGGAGAACTAGGAAACAAGCATCTTCCCTAATAACTGACATGTTCTAGAAGTGCTCTTTCTATCAATCTTACATCTTGCAAAATCAACATAAGAGTATCCAAATAACTCAAACTTTGATCCCTTAGGATACTAGAGTCCAAGAAAGGGATAAGAATTAATATATTTGATTATCATTTTAACTGCAAAGAGATGAGACTCTTTAGGGTTTGACTGAAATCTGGCACATATGCATACGCTAAAAAGGATATCGGGTTTTGAGGCTGTGACATATAGCAATGAGCCAATTATACTCCTGTATAACTTTTGATCAAATTTCTTGCCATTCTCGTCTTTACTGAGCTTAGAAGATAAAGACATAGGAGTTTCCACTTTCTTTGAATTTTCCATGTGAAATTTCTTCACCAGTTCTTTGGCATATATTTCCTGAAAAATGAATATCCCTTATTGCGTTTGCTTGATTTGCAATCCGAGGAAGAAATTTAGTTTCCCCATCATGCTAATCTGAAACTCGTCTTGCATCAACTTGGCAAAACTCTTGCAAAGATTTTCATTAGACGATCCAAATATAATATCATCAACATAGATTTGGACTAATAAAATTTCCTTACCTTCTATTAAAATAAATAAAGTAGTATCAACATTACCTTTCATAAAACCATTTTGTATGAGGAAAGATGTTAACCTTTCATACCAAGCGCAAGGAGCTTGCTTCAGACCATATAAGGCCTTCTTCAGTTTGTATACATGATCAGGCTTTCTAGGTTCTTCAAAACCTAGTGGTTGTTCTACAAACACTTTCTCTTTCATGTAACCATTTAAGAAGGCGCTCTTCATATCCATCTTAAAAAGTCTGAAACCATGGAAACATGAGTAAGCAAGTAAAAGTCTGATCACTTTTAACCTTGCTACTGACGCATAAGTTTTGTTGTAGTCAATTCCCTCTTCATGTGAGCAGCCTTTAGCGACAAATCTTGCCTTGTTTCTTGTGACTTTTCCTTGATCATTGAGCTTGTTTTTGTACACCCATTTTGTTCCTATTACGAGATAATCCTTTGGTCTGGGAACTAATTCCCACACTTCATTTATGTGAAATTGTTGAAGTTCCTCCTTCATTGCTTGTATCCAGTTTTCATTTGATAGCGCTTCTTCAGTAATTTTAGGTTCAATATCTGAGATGAGCGCTAGAGTGTTGACTATTTCTTTAAGAGTTGATCTGGTTCTTATCTTGTCATCAATGTTTCTGATAATCAGATCTTTCGGATGACTTGGCTTGTGCTTCCAATTTCTGTTGAACCTATCATAAGAAGTTGTAGGTTTCTCGTTGACTTGCTCGTCGGTCTTTTCTGGTTGCTAAGGCTATTCATCTGATTTTGATTGTTTGCTGTCTTGTTGCGCTGACTTAATCTGAATGAACTACAAGACAAGTTCAAGTTTTCTTTGGTACCCATTTTTGTTTGGGTCCTCTTTGGTTAGAAGGATTAGCCATGCTTAGAAAGTTCCTCCGAATTGGCTTCCAACCTTTGGAACAATCATTTTCGTAATGATCATGACTTCGCAGATTGAACATTTAAGGAAGTTTTTACCAACAGGTTTTACAAATTGTTTTCTAAATTGATTTTCATAAAACACTTTTGGTGGTTTTTTATTCTTCCTCTCTTTGTGAGTCAGAAAATCATTTTCAAAATCATTTTTGTTTTTACATCCAAGTCCTAATTTATTATAATATGGGATTTGAATAGACAAACCTGTGCTCCAAAGTTTTTAAACCAATTGAAAACCTTTTTGCAACATCTGAAATTTCCTTTTTCAAAGAATCATTTTCTTTTAAAGCAGAATCAAGATTTTCTTTTGATTGAAGAAGATCCTTCTCAAGATTTTCAATCTTTTCTTTTTGGAAAGAATCCTATTGTCTCAATCTTGAGTTTTCCTTCTTCAATTATGAGAATTTTCTAAGCGTGGCCTTGTAATCGACAAGTAATTCTTCAATATAATTAGATACTTCAGCTAGAATGTCAAAACTATTTACCTCAAATTCATCTTTCGAATCAGATTTTGCCATGAGACATATTAGCACATTATTCATCACTTTCTTTGCACTTAGTGTCACTCCAAGTCTCGGCCTTCAGTGCTTTCTTTCTTTTCTCATATTTGTTATTCCATTTCCTCAGAAGTGGGCAATTTGGCTTAATATGACCTCGCTTCTTGCATTCGAAGCAGATAACATCTTTATTTTCTTCCTTGTTGTTGAAGTTTCTCCTTTGCTCAAAAGTTCTGAAAGTTTTCTTTCTTTTGAACTTCTTTCCTTTTCTGGCCATTCTTTGAAGCTTTTTCACCATGAGAGCAATCTCTTCGTCATCCTCATCATCTTCTTCTAAATCTAATTCATTAGAATAAAGATTTGATTTCAAAGCTAGAGTTTTCTTACCTCTAGTGTCTTCTTCGTTTAGATGCTCTTCTTCATAGGATTGAAGTGTTCCCATGAGCTCATCCACAGAGAGAGGTGATATTCTTTGAGTCTCTCAGATGGATGTCTTGATGTTGTTCCACTCTTTTGACAGCCCTTGAAGAATCTTGTTCACCTTCATTGGATCTAACACTAGTTGCCCTTGATACGCCAATCCATTAACAATATTAGTGAATCTACTGAACATGTCAATTATGGATTCTTCTGGTTTCATTTTGAAGGCTTCATATTGTTGAAGAAGAATGTTGATTTTCGTCTCATTCACCCTATCAGTTCCTTCGTATGTCACTTGCAACCTATCCCAAATTTCTTTTGTAGACTCACAAGAAGAGATTCGATTATATTCAGATGGAGATAATGCACAATACAATGAGTAAACAGCTTTTGCATCAAGTGCTTCTCTTTTGGTGAGGTTTGCATCAGATGGAGTTGGGGTTTTTGATTTTCTGCCTTCTTCTTTAGTCAAAGAAGCTTTAGGTCTTATGCCTCTTAGAACGATGTCCCACTCCAGGGGATCCTTGGATCTGATGAATGCTTTCATCTCATTCTTCCAAATGCTATAATCTTTCCCGTTGAAGTAAGGAGGTCTTGTATCACTCTATCCTTCCATAAGACCTAGTGCAATATTGCTAGCCATAGATAGATTGTTAACTCAGAAGTAGTAAAGCACTTCAATTAAGAATAATTGTGCTCTGATATCAATTGTTATAGTTAAAATATCACCTAGAGGGGGGTGAATAGGTGATTTTGCGGAAATGAAAGAAATTAAACTAATATTCCAGCAGGACAACTTCTGATGAAGTGGTCAGATATTACCGGTGCACAATTCTATTACAAAAAATTAAAAGCGTAAGGGATAGAGAATTGCACACTCAAGATTATAGTGGTTTAGATTTTGCAAGCCTACGTCCACTCTCTAGTGCTACAGCTAATTGGCTGGAATCCACTGATGAGAACTGATTAGAGGTTACAAGACCTAAGCTCCGACACTCAAGCTCGTGTGTATAACTTTCTCACACACTCTCAACCTCTAAAATTTTATAAAATTTCTCTCACTGAATCAAACGCAAAATGATCACAAACACCTTTTAGACTTTAGAATTAAAAGCTCCAATACTCATGAAATCGAATTGTTATCCTTATGCTATGAGATCTCCTCTTATACCCCTCCTAGTCCAAGTTGATTGTTGGACATGCCTTCAAGAGGATCATCCAGCCAATCCACCCGTTGGTTCTGGATTTGGTTGAGAAGATCTAATGGTGTGAGGATTGCCGAGGTTGAAGCTTCCCGTAAGATTTACTTGCCGATACAGCGAGCTGGGTTTCCAAAAGTCGAGTGTCTATATTTATAAAGAATAGCTCGTCTTCGAAGATTGAGGAAATATTGGAAACATGAGGTTTTTTTTTTATAAATAAAAACCTTCCTTTTCAAGTTCCTCCAAAGAAATGGCAAGTTATCCAGTCAATTTAGCTATTGCACGAGAAATATATTCCTTCATAGCCGATTGATTGATTGTCCGAATAAGAAAATATTATCCACGACTTTGAGGGTCGAGCGATCCAATGTGGCCACGAGGGTCTTGTCCTCGCAAGATTCAGCAAGGGTGACCCTTGTCAAGCGATGAGGGTCGAGCCCTTGCCTAATTCGGCAAGAGTCGCCTTTGCCAAAGCCGTGAGGATCTCACCTTTGCCAAATCTAGTGAGGGCGACCCTCGCCTATGGCTGGTCACCAACAATGGCTGGTGTTGGAGAAAACTTCCTTATCTGTTTTGAAGTTGACAAAACGTTTCTTAGTCTGAAGACTTCCAGACTCTACTGTCAAAGTCTGAAGAACACCGAACTCAAGATTTAAAGTCTGCCCTCATTAACAGTTTCTAGACCAACGAAGAAGACTTATCCAGATACGAGTATATCTTTAAGGATTTGATTCGTATGGTTGATGATTATCTAACAGCTAGAGATAGCATCTTAAGATCTATTATTCGTATGGCAATTAATTCCAGTAATTAAGATCTGTTGATTGTTGAAGTATACTTGGAAGATTCTACTTATGAAAACCTAGATCCTGATTGTATAGGCGAACATGATTGGTGAGCTATCTTCATATTCCTTAAATAACTCAAGATCTCCCTAATTGATTCTATCCAACGGGTAGATTGGAAGAATTCCTTCGGAAGGTGCCAATGGTTATGTAGGCATGGAGGAGTATATAAGGAAGACGCTTTAGTTATTCGAGTGTGTGCGAAATAGATAAATTCCAAAGTCTGAAGCTCTTTATTCTTTGCTGTTTCAATTGTTGAGCATAAATTTGTACTCAAAAGAGAGATTAAATACTTGTGAGACCTTGAGGAAGTGTAGCAGAGTCTCTACACTATGGAATCGAGGACGTGAGACTATAACATCTCTTTTGATTCATAGTGAAATCCAGCCGGTGGGCTGTTAATGCGGGAGAGTGGACGTACCCTTGGTCTAAGCCGAACCACTATAAACCTTGTGTTTCAATTCTCTTTTCCTTATTTCTTTACTTAATTTGCAGTCTTATTTATTAGCTTACAATCTTCCATATCTTTAGTCTACTGTTTTTATATAAGTTGAATTAAGTTGTTAAGTTTTGTAAAATTTGTTTTTACACTTATTCATCCCCCTCTAGGTGTTCATACTAGCACTTTCAATTGGTATCAGAGCCTATGTACATTTAATTGAAGTGTTTTTACTTTTGAGTTAAAGATCCATGGCTAGTATGTTGGCTCCAAGTTTGGTTGAAGGGCAAAGCAACACCAGACTGCCTTATTTCGATGGAAAGGAATAAAATATATGGAAAAACAAGATGAAAGCATTCCTAAGATCGAAAGATCCTCTGGAATGGGATGTGGTAGACAAAGGAAGCATTCCTAAAGCTACAACAGTCTCAGAAAGGGGGAAAGAAGTTGCAGAGGCTAGCAAAATGACTCAAGAAGAGATAACCAAGAGACAAGCTCTTGATGCAAAAGCAATTTACTCCTTATATTGTGCATTATCTCCTACTGAATATAACAGAATATCTTTTTGTGAAACAGCTAAAAAAGTCTGGGATAGACTGTATATTACTTATGAAGGAATAGATCGAGTGAAAGAAACCAGAATCAATATTTTGCTCGGTCAATATGAAGCCTTCAAAATGAAGCCTTCAAAATGAAGCCAGCAGAATCTATTACTGACATGTTTAGCCGTTTTACAGAAATCGTGAATGGTCTTGAGTATCAGGGTCAACCAATCTCAGGACCCATGAAGGTTAACAAATTGCTGCATGAACTTTTCAAAGAGTGGAATCACATAAAGAGTTCAATAATGAAAACACAAATGATCATGCCACTCTCCGTTGATGTGACAGTCTGATTTTCCGTTTCTGTTTTCAATTAAATAAATCGGGCTTTTTGTCGATGTGCCTATAGCGCTATTCTCTGAGCTGATCACTCATGAGATAACTTGACTAATTGGGAAAGTTATTAAAGGATTTTGATGCAACAGACTTGAGAATTCGACCAGGAATCGACTGCTCGACCGTGTTAGTCTACAAGGATCATTTCGGCACAGTCGAAAATATATCAGAAATCGGAAATAGATCGATTCGATAGAGATAAAATTAGGCTTGGGTGATTCCATCTAATTACGTAATTCTCGTCGATCAAGCCACTAAACCGATTTTTCCGTTGTTTTGGTACCGTGCTCGTAATTGAAACCTTGAGATTTTTCACGACAATTGAGAGTCGCCAATGCGTCGAAGATGTACATCGTGGCTTGGAAATAATCGACCACGGGTTATTTGCACCAAAAATTCCCAAAAACTAACCGATGGTTTAGGTTGCGCTAAAATCACATTTGACTGAAATTAACCGAGGAAATGATGTCGATTACAGAAAGTAAGAATTTTCACGTGTCACAATGAATCCCGGGGATTGTTGTTGCATCTTTTCAAATTTTATGGATAACGGGAATTATTAGCGGAAAAAGGGGTAACAGTAACAAATTAAAAGAATGAAAAGGAAATGCCACTTTTTAAATAGGTTTTGGGCATTTAGTATGAAACAATTGGAGAAAGAGTTATAGAAGTTTAAATGAGGACTTATAAGTGACTACTAGGGGACTTGACCCTATTAACTTAAGTGTTAATTTGGTAAATAGGAAAGGAGGAAAAGTCTCAACAAGAAAGGAAAATTCGTGAGAAGGCATGTCACCATGAATTTCACCTCAATTTCCATGCCATTTGTGTGGAATAAGGATGCATAAAGTGGAGGGACCACTTGATAGTGATAGGAGCTCAATCTCCATGGGAAAAAGCTACGGGAACCAACGTCAAATTCGGATTAAGCAGTCTACATAGATTCCAACCTTTTCTTTCCTCTCATTTAGAAGAGACAACGTTGGAAACTTTGTGGGGCCTATGATGGTGATAGGTGGCCAAAATTTCCATGGAAAAACAGGCCAAAAGTTGAAGGAAATTTCAGTGAAACTTCCAAACAATTTCCTCTCTCTTTCCCCATCCTTTACCCACGCACGGACGTTTGCTGTATTTCACGATGGCCACTTCCACCTTTTCCTTTCTTCCTTTTATTTTATTCTTTTCCCTTGTCTCTTTCAACGTGCAAGCTGTTGCTTTCTTCTTTCTTTGAAGTGCAACTTCCGTTCCTGCTCCCCCTTGGACGGCAGAACAGCGACTAAGAAACAAAACAGAGCAAGGCGTGAACGTGACGTTACCAAAAACTTCTGGACCCACATAAACGTCGGCCACCTACCACCATGGTTTTTTTATATAGGTCGGATAGTTCGAGTGAGGAAAATACCTCCTCACCCGCAGAAGAACCGCATAACCGACCAAACTCCGCATTTAGCTCCCTCTACCGAAAAGTTTATAAATCCATTTGTTGCTGTTATCGTCACACCACAGCAACCCCCTCTGCTGTGTCGACTCAACCACAGCACCGAGAGAGCCAGGGCTCATCTCTGTATTGCTGTCCAGCTGACAGCGGGAGCCGCCGTTAGCAAATAGGTGAGTTATTTTCCTAAATCTGGAATAGGGGTTGTGTACCTCTGTTTAGGGATTGAAATTAGTTGAGAAAGGTTTAGGTGAGATTAGATATAGTTAATATTAGTTTAGAAATGTTAGATTAGCTATAGAAAGGCTTAGTTTTAATTAAAATAGCAAGATAAGAGCTGTAGAGGGTGATTCGGCCAAAAACAGGGGATGTTCTGTAAAGCTGCTTTCTGGACGTGTATGATTTATTATTTTTGTAGACTCATATTTGTTGGGATTTTGAAGAAATTTCCTTCTGAAGAAATGTTTTAAACATCTTCAAGTATAACATATATTTTTCTCAGGATCTTTTGGGATTTAAAGGAAAATGATTTTGGCTTCGTTATCTTTAAACAGAAACTTGAACTGCACTGGAATTTGCGACCTGTAAGGATTCTATGGGTTGTTACTCACCCTTCGGGTTCGATTTTAAAAATTAATTCTTCACAAAAGTTGTTTGTTACGTCTTCTAGTTGAACATACTAGAATTTCAGACCAAATGGACCTGTTTTGGACCCCGAACCAAGTTGATTTCGGAAAACAGAACCGCTGGAAACTGAGCCGATTTTAGTACCGGATTGACTGAATTACTGGGCCGAATCCAGAAGGATCTGGGCTTCGATTTCTTCATAAAAAATGTTTGTTTATATGTCCTTTAGCACATGTTCAAGTTTGAGAATTTTTCGAACTCATATGAACTGGTTTCTGATCTTGAACCCGAAAGTGCGCAATTGGGCAGTTTCTGCCAATTCTGATCAATGGAAGTTTGTAACTGTTTTGAGATGTTTCTTGCTGGAAATATGCTTAATTGAGGCTGTGAATGAAATATGCAATTGATTATTGAATTATGATGATGACTGAATGCATACATGACATGAAATTCTGAATGAAATATGCAATTGATCAGTGAATTATGATGATGAGTGAAAGCATACATGTCATGAGATTCCGTCACGAGCCTTTGGGCCGGACGATGCTCCTTCGGGAATGCCCCACGTCAACGGATGCCGGTCGCAGTGGAGGCTGGGCCGATGCTCCTTTATGGAATGCCGTCTAGATGTAGACGTTGCCGCGCTCGACGGTGCGAGGTGATGCCCGGTTATGCCGGAAGACTGTTATCTGTGCATTGGCATCATTTGTGACATATGAGTGGGTGAAAGCGAGGGACCTAATTAAAAGACGGAACTGTGTGGTGCGGTATGGGATGTGCCATAACGGTTTAGTATGGTAATTGGGGGCCCGTGTAATTATGTGACATTTATGTCCTTACATATGTATGTGTTAAAAGTATTCTGATGATATATGATCTCGATATTGTTAAGTATATTTTGATTGACACTAATATGCAGGAACATGCTGGTATTAAAAGAGTTATTAGAAATGCAACTAGATTGCATGTGGAGTGTACCCTTCTCCTACTCTGGATTTAGGGGATTAACTTACTGAGAAGTGATCTCACCCCTTAGTGGGCTAAAATTTTCAGGTCCCTAAATGGAGGAAGGCCAGGTCGTGTACAGTCGGTTGCAGAAGGAAGAGTAGGACTCTCGCTATCTCCTTCCAGGTGATGACGGTTCTTCCATCGAGGCCGGATGATGGGTGACAGTTCACCCTAGAGAGGTCGAGAAGTATGATAGTGTAGTAGCGAACCTTGGTCTGTACATAAGTACTACTGTATTGTAGGTGTGGCTTGAAAGAAAAATATTATCCTACGTTTCTATCCCACTGCTTTGTTGAATGGAGATTGTCTTACGTTTCCACATGCGTAAAATAATAAATGGGTCAGCAACAGTTCCTGGGATGTTGCAAACTTTCATCGACCATTGAGGGATGTGCATGTGCCTGGAGTTCGGGTCGTGACAATTGACGAATTGGTTGGCACACTTCAGTCCTATGAAGTGGAGCAAATCAATGAAGAAGAAGATCTCAAAGGTAAGAAGTCTATTGCCTTAAAATTTAACGATGATTCTGATGTTACAGACTTTGAAGACGATATGGATGATGAAGAACTTGCTCTCATGATAAGAAGGTTCAGGAAACTGAACAAAAATGGAAGAAGATTCAATTGGAAGAAACAAAGCTCTCAAAAGTTTCAAAACAAATTAGCTGAGGATGATGAATCTAATAAAGATGTGATTTGCTTTGAATGCAAGAAAAAGGGACACATCAGACCCAATTGTCCCTTGCTGAAGAAGAAGAAAGGAAAAGCTGAGAAATACAGAAAGACACTCAAAGCATAAACTTGGAGTGATACTGAATGTGAAGAGAGTGATGATGATTATGCTAATATTTGTTTAATGGCAAAATCAGAATCAGACTCAGAATCTGAGACAGACTCAGACAGTGAAATCGAGGTAAGTAATTTTAAAATTCCTACAAAGTCTCGAAATATATTAATGAACTTTGTCTTAGTCTCAAAGCTTCTCTTAAGAGGATTTCGAGCTAAAAAAGGAGAATTCTACACTGAAGCAACGGGAAAACTCTTGGAAAGAAAAGTTTGAAAACTTAGACAAAAATTATGTTGCTTTAAAAGAAAATGCAGCTTCTCTTTCAAAAGAAAATACACTCTTGAAAAACGATATTTCAAGTGTTTCAAAAAGATTTTCTATAGGATCTGAGAAATTGGAAAAGATTCTTTCAATACAAAGACCTTACTTTAACAAATAAGGCTTGTGAATGATTTCTGAAACCATTCCTCTAATCGATTTTCCAAAAGTAAAGGAAAGAATCAAACAAAGACCTACAAAAGCTTTTTATAGAAATCATTTTCAAAAAGTATTTGTTAAACTTGTTAGCCTAAGTGCTCTAGATGTTCTAAGTATAATAGCTCAGAACACTTCGAGAAAGATTGTCCTATGGTTTGGAGACCTGTTAAGAAGGATTAGGCAAAGACCGTATATTGCACTAACTCCACCGGACCCAAGAAAGTGTGGGTACCAAAGAAAGCTTGAGTTTCTTTTTTAATTGCATGTCATTATCAAGAAAAAAGGTTAAATCGTATTTGGATAGTGGCTGTTCAAGACATATGACAGGAGATTTAAGTTGTTTTATTAAACTCATGCAAGTAATTGGTGGAAAAGTCTCTTTTGGCGGAAACAACAAAGAAATAATTGTTGGATGTGGAACTGTAAAAATTGGAAGACTTAAATCAACAACGTCTCCTTAGTGGAAGGACTCAATTACAACTTGCTTAGCATCGGCCAATTGTGCGACACTGGATTCAAGATCAATTTTTAAGAAGGAATATGTTCGGGAACTAGTAAAGATCTTTCACAATCTTTTACTGGTCGAATGTATGGGAATATCTATCTTTTGGATATCAATCCAGAAAGATCTTAATGTCTAATTTCAATACAAGATGAAGCAAATCTCTGACATCGAAAACTTGGCCATATCAACATGAAGCAAATTGCCAAGATCTCTTCAAAGAAGCTTATTCGTGGGCTACCCAACTTGAAGTACCAAAAATCTGACTTATGCACACCATGTGTGTTGGGAAAACATGTTAGAAGTTCTTTCAAACCAATAAATCAAGTTTCCACTAATCGTGTGCTGCAACTCCTGCATATGGATCTCTTTGGACCAACGAGAACTCAAAGCATTGGTGGAAAGAGATATTGCCTAGTAATAGTGGATGATTATTCACGATTTACTTGGGTCTACTTTCTTGTAAGTAAGTTTGAAACTTTCTCTTATTTTTCAAAGTTTGCCAAGAAAGTACAGAATGAGAAGGGGTATGTTATTTCAAGCATACGGACAGACTATGGAGGTGAGTTTGAAAATCAAGACTTTACTAAATTTTGTGAAGAATCTGGTCTTCAACATATGTTCTCCTCTCCATACACTCTTGAGCAAAATGGAGTTGTGGAAAGGAAGAATAGATCTTTGCAAGAAATGGCTAGAACTCTTTTAATTGAAAGCAATATTTCTTCCCGTTTTTGGGCTAAAGCAGTTTCTACAGCATGTCATATTATTAATAGAGTTTTCTTAAGGCTTATTTTGGAGAAAATTCCCTATGAGTAGAGGTGTCAAAATGGGTCATTAACCCATTTATAGACCCATTTATAGTTGAATGGGTCTTAAATGGGTCTGCTCTTAGACCCATTTAAGACCCATTTAAAAAGGCTGAGATAAATGGGTCTTAAATGGGTCTGCTCTCAGACCCATTTAAGACCCATTTATCAGCCCATTAAAAGTTAGCCCATTTACTTTTCCTCTTCGTTTTCTCGCTTAACGAGAGCTCGCCGACGACTGTCTTTATCCGAGCATTTCGACTTCGACATTTCTTCTCCTCCTTCTCCTTCCGCCGTCAGCCGCCGCCGCCACCGCCGTCGCCTTTGTCATCGTCCATCTCTGAATATATTCTCCTCCTCCTCCCCCTCTCTTCTCTTCTGTTCACTCCATCCTCCACTCGCTTCGCTCTCGCCTCCCCGAGCAGAGTAGAGGAGGCCCCGCCATGCTCCCGGAGATGGACGATGAGTACGCTAAACTCATCAGGAGAATGAACCCCACCCCCCAGGTACTCAAAACCCCTTCTTTCTGGGTTCCTCTGTTTTGGGCGGGCTTTTG
Source organism: Eucalyptus guilfoylei (assembly GCA_016097605.1). Taxonomy (NCBI): domain Eukaryota; kingdom Viridiplantae; phylum Streptophyta; class Magnoliopsida; order Myrtales; family Myrtaceae; genus Eucalyptus; species Eucalyptus guilfoylei. The sequence continues at coordinate 41,131,061 of CM027861.1, forward strand.
CGCGCCTGGGGTCCGTGGGTTTTGGACAAGGGTCTTTGCCCACTTTTCTTTGGCGGCGGTGGGGAAAAGGGTCGTGGCGATTTTCTTCGTTCCAATCGGTTTTAGGGTTCTTCTCTAGGTGCTTTGGTGTTTTGTGGGTGTGGGAAGTTCTTTGCGGGGTTGCGCTGGTTCCGTTTTTCTTTCGGAACTTGAAACAGAAAAAAGCCCGTGCCTGTTAAGGGGCTGTTAAGGGGCTGTTGGATTTTTCGACTTAATTGTGGTGCTTTGGCTAAGTTGGCACTTGTGAGCGGATGGAAGTTCGCTTCGGGCGATGTTTCTGATCTCATGTAGGAGCCATCGGTCGAAAGCCGAGCCAAGATTGCTGTTTGATGTTTGATTTAGTCTTTGGTCGAGTTTGATTTGCGATGTGGTTCTGTAAATTAGTACTTATTTCTCGGTCTTAGATGAGCAATTGTTATGGTAACTGTCGAAGGAGGTCGTGAATTATGCTTGCTGCGTGTTCTAACTTTAGAAAAATCAGTCACTTGGCCAATTGGAAAAATGATACTAGAGAAGGATAAATTGGTTTCTCTTTTTTCCATTGGTTTATTTTGGCCTCATAGTAAAATGAACAAATGCTTGTAAAGTAGAAAGAAAGCAACTTAGCTGTTCTCTTAACGTTGGAACCCTTGTTCTCTTAACGTTGGAGCCCTTGTGAGAATACTTACACAATTTGCTCGATCATATTGCAGAAAAATATATATATATCCTCTAGAGCTCGTCGAGCGAGCTCGAGGCTCGCTTGTGGCCGATTGCCGGCCGTTGTCGTGCCGGCGGCCGGCCAAAGAAGAAGAAGAAGAAAAAAGAAAAAAGAAAAAGAAAAGTTATATTTAAAAAATAAAAATAATTAAAAATTTATTTTAAAAAAAATAAAAAATAATTAAAATTCAATTTTTTAAAATAATTATTTTAAAAACTATAAAAATTGTCCATTAAATTTGTGTTGTATAAAATTATTTTAGCAATGCCATTTTTAAAAATATATATATCTATATATATATAATAAATTAAGTTTAGTTAAATGGGTCGGGTATGGGTTGGGTATGGGTCGGGTCGGGTATGGGTCAAAATTTTTGCATTACAATAAACGGGTCATAAACGGGTTAAATGGGTCGATTTGGGTCGGACCATTTATGACCCGACCCAAACCCGACCCGACCCACCCGTTTAACGGGTCTACCTATGAGTTGTTCAAAGGAAAGAAGCCAATTGTTTCTTATTTTCATGTGTTTGGTTGCAAATGTTTTGTCTTGAAAAATGCAAACGATCGAATTGGTAAGTTTGAAGAAAAATCAGACGAAGGAATCTTCCTTGGATATTCAACCTCCAGCAAAGCTTACAGAGTTTACAACAAGAAGACTCAGTCTGTGGAAGAATCGATGAATGTCAAATTTCAAGACCCTATACAAAATCAATTGATCCATATTCAAACTGAAGAATCTGAACCTGCTCTAGACTCTACAAAGTCTACTTCCCCTAAAGCAGCTCAAACTACAGAAGTACAACAACGAACGAATGTTGAAGAATCAACTGAAGAAAAAGTTCAGCAATCTGTCAAACCAACTAGCAACTAGAAACACGAGTCTAGTCATCCTGAAGAACTTATCATTGGTAACATTGATTAAGGGATTTGTACAAGATCCAAAAGGCATGAAGAGTCTACTGCGGTGGCTCTTATTTCTGAAATAGAACCCAAAATCATAGAAGGAGCTTTAATTGATGAAAGCTGGATTGAAGCTATGCAAGAAGAGCCAGGTAGTTCAGTGTTAACGATGTTTGTGAATTAACTCCTAAACCAAAAGATAAATCTGTTATTGGAGCTAAATGGGTTTTCAAGAACAAGATGGACGAAAAGGGAAAAGTTGTAAGGAACAAAGCAAGATTTGTGGCCAAAGGATATACGCAAGAAGAAGGGATAGACTATGATGAGACTTACGCACTAGTAGCAAGGTTAGAAGCAATTAGATTATTATTTGCTTTTGCTTGTTATAAGAATTTCAAGTTATTTCAAATGGACGTCAAAAGTGCATTCCTGAATGGATTTATCCAAGAGGAAGTCTATGTGGAACAACCTCCTGATTTTGAAGACCCAAGGAAACAAGACTCTGTATTCAGACTGAGAAAGGTTATATATGGTTTAAAGCAAGCACCTCGAGCTTGGTACGACATGTTAAGTAAGTTCTTAACCCAAAATGGTTTTGTTAAAGGTAAAGAGGACACTAGTCTATTTATTAAAAAGGAAAGTAAAAACTTTTTTCTTGTTCAAATTTATGTTGATGATATAATATTTGGATCACCTAACGAAAATCTATGCAAGAAATTCTCTAAGTCTATGCCGGATGAATTTGAGATGAGCATGATGAGTGAATTATCTTTCTTTCTCGGACTACAAGTAAAGCAATTGAAGAAAGGGATTTTCATTCACCAAGAAAAATATGCGAAAGAACTTGTTAAAAAGTTCGGATTAAATAATTGCAAAAAGATTGAAATACCAATGTCTAGTTCTTCGAAGCTGGATAAAGATGAAGGAGGAAAGATTGTTGACCAGAAACTTTACAGGAGTATTATTGGTTCACTTCTTTATCTTACTGCTTCTAGACCTGACATTTTGTTTAGTGTTTGTATTTGTGCCAGATTTCAATCAGATCCAAAAGAATCTCATCTAAGTGCTGCGAAACACATCATCAAATACGTTGCAACAACTTCTAAGTTAGGTCTGTGGTATCCCAAAGAAGGAGACTTTACTCTCCTTGGATATTCAGACGCAGATCTAGGAGGTTGCAGAGTTGAAAGGAAGAGCACTTCCAATACTTGTCAATTGCTTGGTAACAGGACAATATCTTGGTTTTCAAGGAAGCAAAGTACTGTAGCTTTTTCAACAGTAGAGGCAGAATATGTGGCTCTTGGAAGTTGCTGTTCTCAAATCTTATGGATAAAACAACAACTAAGAGACTTTGGAATCGAAGACTCATGCACTGAGATCAAATGTGACAACACCAGCACGATTAATCTCAACAAGAATCCTATTATTCATTCAAGAGCAAAGCATATAGAGATTCGACATCACTTTATTAGAGATCATGCTCAAAATGGAGAAGTAATGATCCAATTCATTGACTCAAAGGATCAACTGGCGGGCATATTTACAAAGCCACTGGAGAAAAGTTTATTTGAGTCTATTCGCACCAAACTAAACATCATATCCCTTACCCAGTAGATTCTAGATGTGCTCAAGACTCAAAGGTAAAAGTCTAAAGGTATTCAAACTCAGAAGACCAAATGTTACGACTGTAAGTTGTTTCTAATTTTTAAATTTGAAAAGGTACGGTTATCTATTAGCTGCTAATTGATTGAAATTATCTTTCCAAGTTTTCTTTACTTTTTCAAAAAGGCAGTTATCAATTTTGAAAAAGTCAGTTAATTTCAAAAAGGGAAGTTATTCATTTTGAGAAAGGTATTTTTTATTTTCCTTTTACAATGTTTCGTTTATCTCACCCCACTTGCTTTATATACTGCCGAGACTCATCTTTCTCGTTTTTACACTGAAATCCTAGAATACAAAATTCCTATTTGCTTTCACTTTCACTCTTGATCCGTTCAAAAGTTTTCACCTTTTTCGAGCAAGTTGGTGAATTCCTCCCTTGAAGCAACAATGTCTTCAAGAAAGTCTTCATGGATTGCAAGCAGGGGACCACGACATATGCTCGAGGTTCCTACCCATTTTGACTTGACCGAGGAAGAAGATTCTTCTCCACCACTGCGTCCGAGTCAGCAACAACCTTCTCAGCAAAGTCAATCTTCTCCGACTCGACCAGACGATGAGGTTATAGAGGAGGTTGAACCTGTAAGAACTCTAACTCCCAAGGTTGCTTTCAAACTCTACTCTAATATGAAAAAAGGAGGAACGCCAATGTCTTTAATTAATAAATTCTTAAGAGATAGAGGATACAAGAATGAAACCTTGTTTTTGAGGGAGTTGGAAAGGCTAGGAGTTGTAGAGAAAGGATCGGCTGAAAGAACTTTTGCGAACATTCCGAGTGACCCATTCTATGGCATTGCAAATCAATCGCAAGTTCTGGATGACGATGAAAGGATGTTTACTCATTTTTAGCCTAGATGTGGGGTGGCCGCAAATATTACTGATGGTTCTAATCTGTTTAGATCGAAGAGTCACAAAAAGGTTTATTCGAATCTTTTGAAGAGAGGGGTGATGAACCCTAGGACTGTTAACTTTGATTTCCTTGATTCGATAAAGGTCAATCTGCGCGAGAAGTTTGCTTTACTACAACTGGAAAGGTTCTGTTCTGAATCCACTGCTGCATTTCCAGAACTCACCGCATACTTTTACTCGAATCTATCTTTCTTGGATGCACACAGTTTTACTTTCACTGTGAAGGACAAGGAATTTTTGGTGAATACATACACATTGGCTAACATAATTAGGGTGGAAAGAATGAGTCTCCAACCACTTAGTGTGTCTATTGCTCATGCTATTCTGTCATTAGTGAGAGACAAGGATGTTGAAAGCAAGATTTCCTATTCAAGGATGAGTGCGTCTAACATTCTGCTGCATAAGATTGTGATCAACTGCATTCATCCCAAATCGACATCCAAGACTGATGTCTCTCGATCTGAAGCTAAATTGATGTGTGCCATCAATACTGGATTTAAATTCTCTCTGCCTCACACCATATTGTTTCATATGTACCGAACTGTGGTGAAAGATAATGGACAACTCCCCTATTCTACTCTTATCACACGTCTCTTTAGACACTTTAAAATTCACATCTCTGCACCATTAAGGTTGAAAGCCACCTCCCCAATGGTGATTGGCTTCAAAATGGTCACAAAGATGCGTTTAAAAGAGCTAAACAAAGTGTTGGAGCATATGAAGGAGAAATCTCCCATCAAAGCAAAACAAGACTTTGCTGTTGCTAAGAGAAAAGGCAAGGAGCCCATGGTTGCTCTAGTAAAGAAGAGAAGAACTCTCATCTTGCAAGATGAAGAAGATGAGGATGAACTAACTCTTTCTGCCTTAAGAAATTTAAAGAGTTTTGTTAGCTTTTGTGAGAGAAGAGAAGAGCCAAAAGAAGGAGAAAAAGGGAAAGAAGACTCAGAGAAGGAAGAAGAACAGAGGAGGATAGAGGAAAGAAGAAGAGAAGAAGAAGAAGCAGAGGAAGAAGAAGAGGAAGAAGCAGAGGAAGAAGAAGAGAGAGAAAGAGAATAAGATCAGGGTCCAGAAGACTCTTTCGAGCCAACCTTGGCTATCTCCCTGTCTAGTGAATCTAAGATAAGAGGAGCTGGATCTGTTGCTGCTTATCACTCTAAAGCTGAGGAAACTTTACCTACTCCACCTGAGGGCATCAAAACAGGGGGAGCTGTTGGTCAAAAAGGTACTTTTTTACCCTTATTTGCTAGTGATGTAAGTTGTTCTACAGCAGACCCAGATGATGTGTATGCCTCGCACTACCGGGAAGACAGTCATGGTGGACCATCTACTGAAGCTCCATTCTTTCTCAAAATCCTTGAATTAAACTCGGCTGGTCCTAGTGATGCAACAGCTCAAACAGCAGACTTTTCAAGACCGTTGGAAATCCTATTAGATGTCAGGAATCAGCAATATGCTATGGGATTTGAGATGCAAGATCTCAAGAATGCTTTTAAGGCCACTTCAGTGTCTTTGCATGACCAGTTGAACGCCTTGAAGATTCAAGTACAGTCTAATGTGCAGGGTGAAGCTTTTCAGTCATTGAAACAAAGTTTTGAAAGGCTTGAGAAGACAGTGCATTCAATGAGAGAATTCGAGCTTGTTCGCCTTCCTAAACAGCCGTGATTCTTAATCCATTTTAATCCAACTCTTTTTAGTTCGTTCTCCACTTTTTGCTGTTGACAAAAAGGGGGAGAGGTTTTATGCAGATTTGATGACATTTTTTTTTATGTCTTTTTGATTTGGACTTTATCTTTTGTTTGGTGTGGTTATGATTTGGACTGGTTTGGACTGATGATACTTGCTAGTAACTTAAGCTATTATTGATTATGTTAAAGATAGTTGCGTTTATAGGACTAACATGTTTTCTGTAATTGTAGAATCGCTAATATCCTTATTCTAATATCTAATTATCTTGTATGAGAAATCTTGGTTTGCTTAAGTGTTATTTTCAGGTCAAAGTGTCTAAATCTGTAGGAAAGTTTTGTCACTATCAAAAATGGGGAGATTGTTGGAGAAAACTTCCTTATCTGTTTTGAAGTTGACAAAACGTTTCTTAGTCTGAAGACTTCCAGACTCTACTGTCAAAGTCTGAAGACCACCAGACTCAAGATTTAAAGTCTGCCCTCATTAACAGTTTCTAAACCGATGAAGAAGACTTATCTAGATACGAGTATATCTTTAAGGATTTGATTCGTATGGTTGAATTTTATCTAACGGCTGGAGATAGCATCTTAAGATCTATTATTTGTATGGCAATTAATTTGAGTAATTCAGATCCGTTGATTGGCGAAGTATACTTGGAAGATTCTACTTATGGAAACCTAGATCCTAATTGTATTGGCAAACATGATTGGTGGGTTATCTTCATATTCCTTAAATAACTCGAGATCTCCCTAATTGATTATGTCCAACAGGTAGATTGGAAGAACTCCTTTGGAATGTGCCAACGGTTATGTAGGCATGGAGGAGTATATAAGGAAGACGCTCTAGTTATTCGAGTGTGTGCGAAATAGATAAATTCCAAAGTCTGAAGCTCCTTATTCTTTGCTGTTTCAATTGTTGAGCATAAATTTGTACTCAAAAGAGAGATTAAATACTTGTGAGACCTTGAGAAAGTGTAGCAGAGTCTCTACGCTGTAGAATTGAGGACGTGAGACTGTAACATCTCTTTTGATTCATAGTGAAATCTAGCCGGTGGACTGTCAGTGCGGGAGAGTGGACGTAGCCTTGGTCTAAGCCGAACCACTATAAACCTTGTATTTCAATTATCTTTTCCTTATCTCTTTACTTAATCGCAGTCTTATTTATTAGCTTATAATCTTCCATATCTTTAGTCTACTGTTTTTATATAAGTTGAATTAAGTTGTTAAGTTTTGTAAAATTTGTTTTTGCACCTATTCACCCCCCTCTAGGTGTTCATACTAGCACTTTCAGCTGGTACCAGCCACAATCCAAAGAAAGGAAAAAGAAAAAGGGGCAAAAAAAGAGGAATCTAAAAAAAAATATACAAAATTGGTAAAAAATTATTTTAAAATGTCAACGTTAGTATCGGCAATATCACATAGGATCGCCAGCATCCACGTTATCGATTTCCGGCCTAAATTGTTTGATGGACTGAATTGGTATTGATGTAAAAATATTTATGACTAAATTGCTCAAATTGAGAGGTTTATGATTGAATTGGTACCAATGTAAAAGATTTAGGACTTTTTTGGTATTTTTTCCTCAGTAAATTGTTCAGCTTTAGCTTCACTTTTTATGCCTTCAGCTAGCACAAAAGATTGGAAGGATGATGAGCCTCACCCATCTTGATAAGCAACAAATAAATCGGTGATCATGCAGATAAAAGTGTACTCTGATATGGATTTCTCTTAGGTAACTTTAGATTACCACTTAAACGAAAAAATATTTTGCTCGAAGAAAATCTGGTCATACAACGTCTATGGTGGATACGACAGTGCATCACACGTCAAATTGAAAACGAGAGCACCCTTTCCACCGACTCCAATCCACATTCTCGTCGTGCATGGGACGTGTTATAGCTTCTTCCTTCCCATAATGCTTTTGCGTTGCCCTTGCCTCTTTTTCAAAGTCAAACGAGCTCCTAATGCCTTTGCGTTGCCCCTGCCACTTCCTGCCTCTTCCTCCAGGCAAAAACGGAAAAAGACGGTCGAGACATTCGAAATCACACAAATTACCCCCGGTTTTCCCTATAAATAGCACTTTCAGAGTGCAGACCCATACACCTTCTCATCTTTATTTTTGTGCTCATTAACGTTGTCCACCACCGAGAAGACGATATCAGATAGAGAGAGAGAGAGAGAGAGAGAGAGAGAGAGAGAGAGGACGATGATGATGAGGAGGAGCTTCCCAAGGTCAGGTTCCATGGCTGTGATCATGCTATTCCTCATGGGGTCGATGATGGTGCAACAAAACGAGGCATTCCGGTTGCTCGGGCGAGGAAGCGCGGGCCCGGCAAGGCAATCTCCTCCCACAGGGTCTAGAGAAGGGTCCGGTCCGTCCCCCTGGAGACAGCTGCTCCTACACAGGGGTCGGCGGGGCGCCTTGCCCGGCCACACGGAAATTCGCTGCTGGCCACGCTGTGGGGGTGGCTCCTCCGAATGCGTAGCCCAATGGCTTGCCTCGGTTTGGCGTGGCGACTGATATTAAACAAGTGGTTCAGTCTTGTAGTCATATCCATCAGTATGCCATCGTATGATACCGTATAAATTCATAGGAGTTCATCAGTAGCTGGTAGAAATTTAATGTATCGATTGCATTTCTTTTTTTTCCCCGGCAATCTGGGATTCAAGACTTGCAATTAATTGAATGTAACCCATTCGCACATAGATAAAGAAAGTGAAAAATTTTCAAGTACTCTTTTCGGCTTTTGCAGCCACAGAGCTATATCGTGCCATGGACATAATTTTGCAATTTGCTCATTCAAATATTTGTCGGAGGAAGGTTGCAAAGTCGGCCGATGAACTGGTTGAATCAGGTTTTGGAATGGATGGTTTCGAATTGTGATTGGAAATTACTGACGTGGACGCCTAGTTCATCGGGTTTGGGAATGGATGGTTCCGAATTTTATTTCAAAATAGCTGATCTGGATGTTGGTTGCTTATGTAACACACCTGGTGTTGATGTTAACAATTTTTACAAATTTTTATTTTAAATTTTTAGAACTTCTCTCTCTCTCTCTCTCTTCCTTTTGTTCCTATTATTCTATTTTATTATTTTATTTTTTTCCTATTTCCCTCACTAGCAAGGGTAGCGGTGACGGCTGGTGGAGGTCAAAGCCATCAGCGAGGGCGGCCTCACCGGCCATCACCAAGGTTTGGGAATGGATGACCCCCACCTTGATGTCCCCTAGCATAACTCCAACTATGGTAGTGACAATATTGTAAATCGATCAATCACCATCATTATTCGCATGCTATGAATCTCATCTTACTTGGTCGATGTGCAAAGGTATCTTAAGCTTTTAAATAATTGATTACACTGTGTATTATTGTCATGTGATGTATCCATTACGTAAATTGCCTTTATATATCTTGACTCAAAATATGTTACTTTTCGATTTGCTTTCTCTTTATTTTCGAAGAGTTTTGAGGTGAGACTTTGATCAAAAGTTGAGCATGTAAAATTAGATAAAATCATTCATATGTCGAGCCACTAATGCCTAGCCCGAATCGTCTCATGCCTACAGCCTACCCCATAGAGAACTTACTACATAATGTTTCTCTATCTAACATGTATGCACAAATTAAAGAGAAAAGACCATGAGCTTGTCTATTATTCCATGGACCCAACCACAATCCAAGAGCAAGTCAATAGTAAGTCTAGTTAACAAGCGCAATCCATTGCCCAAAACACCCGTCTCCTGGCATCTCACTCCCTATGTCACACCAATCGCAGCGGCTCGACATTAAGGATCAAGAGGGATTCATGTGATCCGACGATCGTGATCATTTGAGTCAATTTCAACCGAACTCCATTCGGCCTGTATCTTCCCTTCCCCCGGCTAAGCCGTCAAACAAGCACATTTTGCCGAGAGAAAAGCTCACGTAGAAGAGCGTACGCGTTTGCGTGCCGACCATGGACAGAGGATTCGCAGTAGCTTTTCGCTGGTCATTGTGGCCTTCTCTGCAACAATCGAGATTAGCCCCAATTGGAGCACCGTATTTAAATATTGGAGGATAAATTTGTCGTCAGTGACGCTTTCGATGCCAGTGTCCACTTTAAGTAATTGTCATGTGATAAAACGAATTCTTTTTACTAAGATTCCCATACTCCTCTAAGCTTCCTTCACATGTTCATCAAAAGACAAAAGTTAGTGCCAAACATTTGTTTAACTCGAGCATTGTTTCCTGGCAAATGTCTTGTTGACTCGACAAAATGCTCGGGGTCATCCGGTCGTTGGAGACATACTTATCCTCTATGGTGGAGAACGAGACTAAAAGGAATATCCAATTTTTTTGTCTTTCTTGGTATTGAAGAATACACGGGTCTTTCCTCTGCACATCTCCCACTCCATCTTTTACACCGATGTATCGTACTCTCTCGACCAGGTCATCATAAGAAAAATACTGCTAAATCGCAGGGGACGATTCATAAAAAGAGGTGAGAGTTTAGCCTCTTGATTTTACATAATAGAATATTTATATTTTAAACTACATATTCATCTAATAGTTTAAACTTTTAGAGTAACTAACAGTTATCTCACAGAATTTTAATATAGTGTTAGAGAAGGAAGTCCTGATTTCAAATTTTTGTATATCTCATTTGCCTTCCCAATTAATATATAGTACTAAACACAAAGACCAGACTTTTTAACTAATAAACCACACCTTCATCTAATAATTTAAACTTTCAAAATGATAGTCACTAATCTCACGGAATCTAACAATTTTTACATTTTAATTTTTACTTCCTTCCTTTTTCCTTATGAAGAGTCTGAATTATGACTTCTATCGAAGGTCCAACCACCTAAAGTTTTGGAAAGCAAGCAAATATTTGTTATACAAAATCATTAAAAAGAAAAGTTGGTATTTTAAGTTATTAAAGGAAAGCAATCCTCAACACTTTTTTTTTTTAATATAAAGAACAAAAACAATGAATACTAGTTAGCAATATGTACTCCAGCATGACCCCCAACTCGATGTCTCCAAGCATAACCCCAATTTTCTCACATTAGGAGAAAACATTTAGTGTGACGATTGTATCACAAGGCAATGACGGTGTTGCGTAACCAGTTGATCGTCATTGCTCCCGTTTTACGAAGCTCATCTTACTTGACAACATGCATGTATACATCTTATTCTTAATTGGTTAGTTGTACCATGTGTTATCATCACGTGATATATCCGTCATATAAAATTCCTTCTAATGTCTTGATTAAAAAGTAAGTCGCTCTTTTTTTTAATAAATATTTTGCAACTTGACTTTATCAAAAGTTGAACACCTAAAGTTGTACGAAATCATATACATTCTTATCGTTATCTTTTCATATATTAATTATTAAGTTGGAAAAGAAAGGAAATCACTTTTTTTTAAAAAAAAAAAGAAGAGAAAAAGCCACCAAAAATCCTAAATTATGCCCATTATATCACATTTACTGTAAACTTTTTCTGATATAAAAATGTCCAAACTTAAACCTGTAAGATATGTTTACTTTCCATCAAGATTTTTAAAGGTGTTGACATGTAAATGAAATGAAAATGAAGTTTTAGGTTTTTTATGTCATAAGAAAAAAATTAGGATATTACTTCTAGATGAAGCATCCGGAGTTCAATGCTATTGTTTCTCAAGTTTGGGAGACCCCTGTGGAAGGAGTTCCTATGTTTAGACTTGTATGTAAGCTGAAGGCTCTCAAACAACGACTTAAGATTCTGGATAGAGTTTCTTTCTCTGACATCTCAGTCAGAACGTCGGAGGCGAGGATGGCCTTAGAGACCACGCAGGTGGAGTTGCTGTAGGGGCCTGCTTCTGCTCATCTGACTGAGCTGGAAAAGGAACAACGACATGTCTTTGCTAGGCTAAGGTTCATGGAGGAGTCTTTCTTCGGGCAGAAGTCGAGAGTCAAGTGGCTTAAAGAGGGAGATTGCAATACTAAGTTCTTCCATCGGTATGTCAAAAAGAGACAATTGAGGAATATAGTCCTTTCTATCCAGGATTTGGAGGGGAACCTTATCTATGATTCGCAGCGGGTTCAACAATGCGTTCTTCAGTACTTCCAAGACCTCCTGGCGCCGCAAGCTTAGCTAGATAGACCTTCGATGGAGGAGATCCGTGAAATAATCTAGCATCCTCTCTCGGTTGATCAGGTTAGTTTCCTAACTCATCCAGTTATGGAGTTGGAGATCCGGGATACTTTATTCTCTCTAACTAAGGGTAAGGCACCGGGATTGGATGGCTTCACGGTTGAATTCTTTAAAGAAAACTGGGAGACGGTAGGGCACCTGATTACTGCAGGAGTGTTGGACTTATTCTCCACCGGGAGGCTCTTAAGGGATATTAATAACACAATTTTGGTGTTGGTGTCGAAAGTGCTGAATGCATCTTCCATTGAGGATTATAGGTCCATTGCCTATTGCAACACTATCTACAAGTGTATTACCAAAGTGTTGGCCAACTGGGTAGCAGTAGTTTTGAAGGACGTCATTAGCCATTTTCAGAACACGTTTGTGAAGGGCAGGAGGATTAGAGATAATATATTGCTAGTCCAGGAGTTCTTTTCCGGCTTTCATCTTCAACCATAGCTGCCTAAGTGTGTAATCAAGGTGGACTTTAGAAAAGCTTATGACACGGTCGATTGGGAGTTCCTTGAGAGAGCCCTCTTGGCTTTTGGTTTCCTTGAGTTTATAACTCGGCTGATTAGGACGTGTGTTCGTACTCCTAAGTTCTCGATTGCTTTGAATGGGGAGCTTCATGGATTCTTCGCGAGTGGTCGTGGACTTCGTCAAGGTGATCCTATTTCTCCCTATTTATTTACCTTAGTGATGGAAGTCCTATCAGGGATCTTATATAGATGTTTTTTGAAGCCAGAGTTTAAGTTCTTCTGGAGATGCAAGCCCACGAGCCTTTCGCATATTTTCTTTGCGTATGACGTCTTCTTGTTTTTGGAGGCGGAATTGCCCACTATAACTATTCTTAAAGAAGGCCTTCAAACCTTCTCTACTTGAAGTGGCTTGTTCCCAAATCTTAATAAGAGTGAAATCTTCCTTGCTAGAGGAACGCCATCCTTAAGAAACCAGATTATCTCTGAGTTGGGTTTTCACGAAGGTAACTTGCCGGCTCGCTATTTGGGGGTTCCTATCATTAGATCAAGGTTCACTAAGGCTGACTGTTGCACTCTTGTCAACCACATCACAGCGATGGTTCAGTCTTGGACTCATCGCTTCCTTTCTCTGGCTGGGCAATTGCAACTCATCAGGTCAGTTCTTCAAGCTATCCAAGCCTATTGGGCAAGTGTTTTTGTTCTACCTGTAGCTGTTCTAGATCAGATTGAGAAAATCCTCAGACAATTCCTTTAGAAAGGCCCGGAGCTAGGTAGAGGGGGTGCCAAGGTTGCCTGGGAGGATATATGCATTCCAAAGAAGGAAGGAGGGCTTGGTATCAGGAGGCTTAAAGATTGCAACAAGGTTGCCATGTTGAAACATATATGGCTATTATTCTCAGATAAAGAAGCTCTGTGGTGCAAGTGGGTTCATTCCACGTTTTTAAAGGACATAAACTTTTGGGTTGCTATGAAGCCAACCTATTGTTCCTAGGCCTAGAAGAAGCTTCTAAGTCTCAGGAGAAAATTTCGAAACGCCTTCTTTTGGAGGATTAGGGATGGCCGCTCGGTCTCTCTTTGGTTTGAAAACTGGCACCCTAGGGGACTGCTGAATTTAATCTTCTCAGACTCGCTTATTTACAGCTCAGGATTATCTAGACAGGCCTCAGTTGCAGATCTTTTCTCTGATGCTGGCTAGGCTCTCAAAACAGTCCTTGAGTCGTGGGATTATCCTCTTTCAACCCCTACTCAAGTAGCAGATTGCTGTTGCTGGCGGGAGAACCCGTTGGGCCGGTTCACGGTAGAAAATGCTTGCGAAACCATCAAGAGCAAGCGGGACATCGTTTTTTGGCATGATTTCATCTGGGATAATGCAATCACGCCAAGGTATCAGTTTAACCTTTGGCTTATGGCCAAGCGCAGATTGCCCACACAATCTCTGTTATTGGCTTATGGTAGAATAGAGAGGGGATTCTGCGCGTTCTACAATGGGTTGCCTGATTCCATAAATCATTTGTTTTTTGATTGCTCTGTCACGGCCGGTGTTGCTTTCTTTTGGGCGGCGAGATGCTATCTACCTTGGCGGAACAGGTCTTAGGGAGAGAATCTTCAGTGGGCCACCTCTTTCTTGAAGGGTAAGGACTCCTCTAAATGCATTGCTCGTTTTTCCCTTGGGGCTCTTTGTCACATTATTTGGAAAAATAGGAATAGCGTCCTATTAAGAGAACAACCCCTTACCGTCCCGGCTATGAAGAACCATCTTCTTAAGGTGCTTAGGGATAGAGCTAGCACCTTCAGAAACGTTGAGGATAGCTTCAGAAACAGAAGGTTGCAAAGGAGTTGGGGCATTGATCCCATTATCTTCTCGAAAGACCCGTAATCGACCCTGGTTTCAATCGACGCTTCAAGGAAATGCTAGTGCTCTAGTGCTCTAGTGCTCTAGTGCTCTAGAGCCGACGTCTCTCCTCCTGCGCTGAGGTGTTTGTTTCTTTGCCGGTTGTCCATGCCATGCCTTTCTAGTTTGCTATTTGCCTTCTTTTAGGCATTGCCTTATGTTTTACATCATGGCATACTTCTACTCATTATGTTTATTCATCTTGAGTGTAAGTTTTTGGTGCCATGTTTTTTGTACTTTTGACTTTTCCTCTTTATATTATTACCTTTTACCAAAAAAAAGAAATTAGGATAAATATATTACAGTTGACATACTATATGGGGTTTCTGATATGACAAAAAAGGTATAGAGTGAATATGTTATAATGAACATATTTTGAGGTTTTTTAATGTTATAATCCTCCACTCCCACGCGACCCCACCCTGATGACTAAAATGGGAACCCGAATAGTCTCGTGCCTACTCAAGAGATAACTTTAGCTTCTATTACATAATTTCTTTAACCAACTTGTGTTAACCAATAAAAAAGAAAATAATATGCTTGTTTTTTCAACCATTGACTCGATCACTGTCCAAGACAAGTCAATAATAATTTGAGTCACCCCGCACCGGTATCACACACTATTCCACCGACCAATCACAGCCGCTCAATGCTAGGAACATGGGGGGACTCACCCAGGTGATGGCCGATTGAGATCATGAGATCATTATAGGCTTCTGTTCCATTGCCCCCACCCCATTAAACAATAATCGAAAGGACATTTGAGGAAACTTTACCAAGCTCCGTTTGGCCCTTATCTTCCCTCCCCCAGCCAAATCGCAAACAAGCACATTTTGCAAAAGAATGCAGCACGTTTACACACAGACCATGGACAGCCTTGTTTGCATCCTTGGAAGCTTGCGCGAATCCAAAGGAGCCACCTTTCGTTGTAAGGAAGGTCGACAGTAGCCCTTCGCAGGTCGTCGTGGCCTTCTTGGATCATGGTCTCCTGACGACTGGTTTGCCAGCAACGGCAAAGCGAAGTCTTTCGGAGAGACGAAGATTGATGACAAGAAGTTTCCTTCCCTCAGGAGCCTCAGGGTCGAGGGGTTTGCCAAGGTCGATCCGTTTGCCAAGGTCAACAAGGCATTCATGGCACGATTCCTGCGGATTCTGGAGGATAGTAATCAAACGTTCTGCCAAGAGGTATCTCTTGAATCTCGAACGATGCTCTCTTTTCGTCGTTGTCTCAATGTGCCGAAGAGTCAGAAGTATTTCTCAGACAGCATTTGTAAGGCCATTTCTAGTGTTTGTCAAGTTTCGTGCCGAAGCTAAGAAAACTCGAGTAGTGCCTACTTTCAGCTTCGAGGCCTGCCTTACCAAGTCCGATTCAGTCCCATATAAACTCTCACTGCAACCCAATAGATCAGAAACTAGAGCTTGCGCAAGTATTTCGTCACAGCCACACCACCCTCTATCATTGAAGCTCTCATCCATTTTATATTTGTAGTTCATCCAGAGATTACATTGATTCAAGATCATATTGAATAATTTAAAATTTCAGGGATCACGTTGCATATTAAGCTAAAGTTTAGGGACCACATTGTATATTTGGTCAAAATTTAAGAACCACCTATTGTCATTTTCCCAAGATTTAGGTATATAGATAACGTAACAAGCACGATCTGGTTTGCTTCAATTTGCAATATCCCATACGAGGTCATTTGTCTAGACTACACTCATAGTCTTCGTTGGTTGGAACTTAAAGAACACTCGTTTAGATATTTCTCATTCTACCCATTAGCGGCAAAAGGGAATTTCAACATCGACCAAGCATAGAGTCAGAAGTAAACCTGGATTTGTCTTTCATCTATAGGTGACAAAGGCGATGGAGAACGATAAGCAAATAGTATTTTCAGGCCATTCATCGGGCGGTCCAATCACGATATACGCGACTGTTTGGTTCCTTGAGAAGTACATAAGATCAAACGAGAAGCAGACTTCCCTTCCCCCTCTCTGTTTAACATTTGCATCCCCACTTACCTTTGACCACACCTTTTGCCATGCCGTCCAACGTGAGGGTTGGTCTGATTGCTTCGTCCACTTTGTTACAAAACTCGACATTGTTCCTAGGATTCTATTCGCTCCTCGCTCTTCTACAACATAGTTGCTACGAGAAATTCCCCCTTTCTTCGACCCACATCACAAAGCCGATGAAGAAAAATTGGCTTCCTTATTTGCGAATGTGATGAAGAGTGTGTCATGTGTTGCAAACAGTGCAGCTTGTGCACTAGAGGGAAGCAAGCATACATTATCTGAAACCATGTTTAGATTCATCAAGCTAAGCCCTTACAGACCGTGCGGGAAGTATGTTTTTTGCACCGAGACTGGAAGGTTGGTGATTGTGAAGAACCCAGATGCGGTTCTTCAACTATTGTTTGTTGGAGATTATGGGTTTGAGAGAGAAGAAGCAGTTACTTGAAGTATTATACCAAGAGACGTCAAGTTTGGAACGCTCAACAATGTTACCTCATAAGAATGTTTTTACCTATTGAGCTTGTATGTGAACATATTATTTTTAGATTATATTAACAATATATTTAACAATCTCCTCCTATGTTCACCATACATCACAATCCAATAAGGTAGTCAGTGTAATGTTCAGACAACATGAATCATCCACATTCAGTCCAAGACAATCAACTCGGATTGGTCAAAAAGTTTTCAGCAGTAAAGTATTAAACTCAATCATCATTTGCAATTCAAATAAGTGAATCATTCTTATCATGAATCTGTTCTGAGATCAACAAATCAAAATAAGTATTAGGAGTTTTAGATTCAGTCTAAACTCATCAAATTCCCAAAATAAATCTCAGACTCAGTTCACAACCAATATATGCATAATAGTCAAGTATAAGTAGGCCAGTCAAAATAGTTCAAGGCCTTACAAATATAAGAAACAAGCATAGTAATGTTCACAAAATAGAAATAGCAAAATGCAAGTCTCAAGTAAATGGACTTTATCAAAATAAGCAATAGCGGGTAAACTGTCAAGTCCCCACGCTGTAAATGACATATATTCATTCATCAAGTAGGTCATCCTAGTCAGGATCTCACTCATTAAGCTCTCATCCATCTTTGTCATCCCCTGTAGAATGTCAAATATGAATTTCATATTATCATGAATTCAATCATTTGAATAAAAGCATAGCACCATTCCATTAGGCAGAGAAGAACATAAATTGATGTCATAAAGCATCATAATATCATGTTCATAAGTATCAATCCAATTTTATATATTATAAACAAGACATAAACAATGTGATTTATAAAGAGCCATCAACTTAAGTTTATTTGTAAGAGAATAACTATTGTCTAGTTTCCAAGAACGGGACCAATAGTCAAGTCACTTACAATAACCTAGTAATGTAATATCAAGTTTCAATTAAGAACAAGATCAGTAGGCTTCTTATGTAAACAATTGTTTCTATGTTTCAATTTGGAATGTCACAATTACTAATTCCTTAAAGTCAAATAATCTAGCATCAAGTTTGGAATGAGATCATTTAACCAAAAGGACAGTCCAACCTAGTTGAATTGTATCATCAAGTTTGGAATGACACAAGTTTCCTCGATAGAACATTTGAATTAGGTTAAAGTCATCTTCATCAAGTTTGGAGTGAGACAACTCACCATCTTCAAATTAGTCAGCAACTGTGATCATCAATGAAACATATAAACTGTGCTTATCATTGTAACCAATAAAGAAAGATTTGATAATTCAAAACCCACAATTAGAAGGTAAGTAAATGGTAGTTAAGACTTGCTTATATAGTCTTTAACCCTATTTCCCCACTGTTTTGAATAATCAATCTTTAGGCATACCTTTGATGAGAGTATCGGCTATGTTATCCTTCGATTTCACATCGATCAATGTGATAACCCATTGTTCTCTCAGATAATTCAACAACGCATATCTTAGTCTCACATGTCTTCGCTTTGAATTAAAGAGAGTATTCTTGACGACTTGGACAGCTACTCGATTATCACAGAATAGGCTTAAAAAATTAATCTTTAGCCGAGTTAAATAAATATCCATAATCAGATTCTTTATCCACTCTGCCTCTTTACTGGCTGAGGCTAAAGCAAAAAGTTCTAATTCCATAGATGACAAAGCAATACAAGTCTGTCGTTTGGATTTCCAAGTAATAGCAGCTCCACCCAAAGTGAATATATATCCACTAGTGGACTTACTATTTCCAATATTTGCGCACCATGAGGCATCAGAATATCCATCCACAGTTGGATGATAACAAGAATAATAGATAGCATAATCTGTAGTATCTTTAAGATATCTCATTAGCCTATAGAGGGCATCCCAATGCTCTTTAGTAGGATTACTAGTAAAACAACTCAACATGCCAACTGTAAAGGCTATGCGAGTCTAGTGCAACTCATAGCATACATGTGACTACCAAGCAATTTCGAGTACTTTAACTGATCCACGCTGGTCCCTTCATTAAGACTCAGTTTGTTATTATAATTACATAGTGTCTCACTCGGTTTACACTTATCGTATCTCCAAGTAGAAAGTAGCTGCTAAATATAATGAGTCTGGCTAAGGGAGATGACTTGCCGTTTAAAGCTTACTTTCATACCAAGAATGATATTAGCAATACCAAGATCTTTCATGTCAAATTCTTTAGCTAAAGTAGCTTTCACATCACTCACTACAGAATGATCGGAACCAAGAATTAACATGTCATCAACATACAAGCAAATGATGACTATCTTATTTGACATAGATTGATGATAAAGGCATTTATCTGAATAATTAAATTGAAAGCCATAACTCTTTACCACTTTGTCAAATTTAAGATGCCACATCTTAGGTACTTATTTAAGACCATACAATGATTTATTCAATTTACAAATTTTATTCTCAAGACCTTTCATAACATATCCTTCAAGTTGTTCCATGTAAATTTCCTCATTTAACTCCCCATTTAAGAAAGTTGTTTTTACATCAATTTGATGCACTACAAAGTGTTCAATAGATGCCAAAGCAAGAAGAATTCTTATAGTTGATAGATGACATACAGGTGAATAGATATCAAAATAGTCTATTCCACTCTGTTGTTTATAGCCTTTAGCTATTAAACTTGATTTGTATCTGGCTATCGATCCATCACTATTCAGTTTCTTCTTCAATACCCATTTACAACCTATAGCCTTAGCCTCTTTTGGCAAATTTACTAGCTGCCAAGTGTGGTTCTGCAGCAGAGAGCTCATTTCATCATCTATGACTTCTGCCCACAGTAGGGATTCCCTAAATCCCATTACTTCCTGATAGGAGAATGAATCATCCTCAAGATGGTAAGTAACAAAGCCTTCACCAAATTTTTTTGGAACTCTCTCTCTTGTAGATACTCTAACTGGAAATTGTTCAACAACCAACTGTGTGGAATTAGTGTCAGAAGGGCCTGCTTCAGATTCTACAGGAAATTTTGAAATCATATCTATAGATCCAGAAACATTCAAGCCTTGATCTCTGAGAAACTTGTTTTCGAATAACACTACATCTCTAGATTCTATCACCGTGTTAGTAGATAGATCTAAAAACCTATTTGCAGCACTATCTTTACACTACCTAGATATACACAAGTAATGGTTTTAAATTCCATCTTAGGTCTCTTAGGATCTAGTATGTTTACATAAGTAATACAATCCCAAGTCTTAAGAGTATCATATCTATAAGGGCGTTTATGATATATCTCATAAGGTGTCATGGACAACTTAGAGTGCGTCAACCTATTCAAGATGTAATTAGCAGTTAGAACTGCCTCTCCCCACTAAGAGGAAGGCATGCCAACTGTATTTAACATAGAGTTTAACATTTCAGTTAACGTTCTATTCTTACGCTCGGCAACACCATTTAATTGGGGGTGAATAAGGAGCATTGGTTTCAAGTATTATACCTTCTGAAGCACAAAATTCCTTGAACCTTGACATATTATATTATCCTCCTCTATCACTCCTAAATCTCTTAATTTTCAAGTTGAGTTGATTTTCTACTTTAAACTTGAAAATCTTAAATTTTTTAAAAGCCTCATCTTTCGATTTCAACAAATAGACATGACAATATCTAGAAAAATCATCTATGAATGTTATTAGATACTTCCGACCACCTCTAGTAATGTAATTTCTAAAGTCACAAATGTTAGAATGTATTAACTCAAGAAGTCGTGTGCTTTTAGAAACCAACTTAAAAGGTTTTCTAGTGATTTTAGCATGTGCACACACTTCACACTTGTCAAATCGAATAGAAGTATCTAATGGAATGTTGTGAGTTTTAGCTAGATGTTGCATTTTCCTGTAATTCACATGTCCAAGTCTATTGTGTAGCAACTTTGGATCAATCAAAGTAGAATTCACGTGATTTATGCTATCAGTATTTAACCTCAATCTATACATACCATTAACCATGAATGCACAACCGAAATAATATGAGTTAACAGATAAAGTTACTCTACCATCCATAGTTGAAAAAGACATACCAACTTTATCAAGTAAACTCATAGATATCAAATTCTTTTTAAGTAAATGTACTACTCTAACATGTTGCAGAGTTAGTAACTTACCTAAATAAAGCACCAAATTTGCAGTTCCAATATGGGTCACCTTTGTCTCACCACCATTGCAATTTTTCACAGTGTCTTTTACTTATGTGACCTCAATGAGTAAGTTCTTGTCATTTGTAGCATGACAAGTAGCGCCACTGTCCAACCACCACTCAGAAGAGACGCTGGCATTTCCATTTCTTCATCATTCCAATGAAGGCTCGAGGCTCAGATCCTCTAATTAGCATATTGGCCTCATTTTGTGGTGTGTCATTCTTTGGCTTCTTCGGCAACTTACACTCTGCTGCCCAATGACCCCACTTTTTACAGTTATGACACTTGCCATTCTTCTTCTTTTTGAAGATAGTCTTTTGGGCCTCTAACTGTAAAGAGGATTCACCTTTTGGTAACTTGGGACTTTTTTTGAAGTTTATTGGAGTGTGAAACTAAGTTGGCAATTGACTTTTGTTGTCCTACTTATTCCAAACTTTTCCTAGTAATATTTTGATCCTCAATGTGAATATACATCTTTAATTCATCGAGTCTCATTTGTACCTTCAGTCTATGCATTTCAGTCTTAAAAGAACTCTATTCAGTTGGTAGTTTGCTTAACACAAGACCGACAAAGAGATTATCGGACATATCAGAGTTATAATCTTTCAGCTTGTTTCTCATATTCTCAAATTCAACTAACTGAGAGGTAATGCTTGAATTCATAGTGAATTTAAAGTCATAGAATTTCTCCGCTAGGAGAGTTTTAGAGAGCCCATTTTGTTTTTTGAACTGAGCGTTCAAGTGATCCCATATCTCTTTCGCCGTCTTATACTCACTATAAGTCATAGCCAGATTAGGATTTAGAGAGTTCAACAAGTCATCTCTACAAAAATCATCATCTTTGTATCATTGATATTCATCCACATTTTCAATGGTAGATACAAAATCACTTAATACAGTATAAATATTTCACATTCTTTCATGCCAAATTGAACATGTAATTTCCAGTCATGAAATTCAGTAACATCAAATTATTACAACTTCATAATATCATAGGAACTATGCTTTGTCATTTTAATCAGAGCAAAGTGTTAGAAAGAGTGCACCTTGAAGTCCTCAAAGCCACAAAGTCGAATAACTCCCCTAACCTTGATCAAACTGCTCAGTAGAGATGGAATTTGCCAAAACAAACCCCAAAAACAGATCTGGAGTGCCCGAAAACCTTAAGATGGATTGCCCTTGTCGTCGAAACTCGCTGGAAATTTCCGCCGCCAAAATTCACTAAAATTTCGTCGCCAAAATTTGCTAGAAATTCATATGGAAGCTTCCGGATGCCGTAACTTCTTCGTCCGACCTCTGATTGACGCAAGTGACCACTCAAAACGTTCATATCGATGAGTAGAACAAAGCCCAAGTGGTTTTGCCCTCTAAAATTGGCTATAATTTTTGGGTTTTCTGAATCAAAGATTTCGGTCACCCGAATCTTCAAACTCAGATCTCGGCCAATACCACAATCGAAATCAAAGTAAATTACACTCGTGAGTTCGTCTTGACAAAATCTTCAATAAGACATCTTACTCGCTCAAATCCAACACACGGACATAATACTTCAAGATTGTTGGAGGTTATGAGTTTGAGAGAGAAGAAGCGGTTGCTTGAAGTATTACACTAAGAGACGTCAAGTTTGGAACGCTTAACAGTATTACTTCCAGTGTAGGGAAACCCTAGAGTTTTTATATGTAAGTTATTGGACTCCGGCCCATATGGACCCAAATAACAATGATTTTACATATTGGGCTTGTATGTGAATATTATTTTTGGACTATATTAACAATATATCCAACATTGTTTTACTCCTTACAGATTGAGTCTGAAACAGAGCTTCAGAAGAGAGCAGTGGCAAGCTTAAAGGCACATTGGACGTATAAAGATGCATTAGATAAAAGCTTGGCCAGGCACAATGTAGTTCGTTTAGAGAAGCTCCGAGAATTACCTCTAAGCTATGATGATCCTGTAGATATTCAAGTCAAGACGATTGGTGCCGCTGAATGACCTTAACCTAGTATTGTCCATAATTTTTCTGGAAAATGAACTCTCCAGTTCATAATCTTTCATTTATTGAGAAAAGATAATCAAATATTCACTATATATAATTTTCTGATGATAGAGCGAACCGCCGAGGCTGTGCCTTCGTGCTGCTGGAGAGTTTGAGAAGCAGAAAGAGCATAACAGAAACACCGTCAAAGGCAACAAAGATGCGATAAACAAAACCCTCAAAGCATTAGAAGAGTATCGGGCCACGTGCAGGAATGATGGCGTGGGACATTATGATGCTTTCAAGATGCAAAAGAAAGAACAAGACTTCAACGCCAACGTGAAGAGACTTGAACTGGCAGCTATGTGGGACGAGATTATCGAAATAGTAAGACACGGGCAGCTCCCTGATGAGTTTGAGGCAGAGAAAGAATGGGTGGACCTCGGCACGCAGTTTCGCCGACTTGTGGAGCCAATAGACATAGCCAACTACTATCGGCACATGAAGAATGAAGACGCAGGTCCTTATATGACCAGAGGAAGGCCAAGTTGGTACCATTATCCGCAAAGATGGCGAGAAAATGCTGAGCAGTTGGATAGAGATTCGAGTGGCGAATCCTGCTTTTGGGCTAGGTGGAGGAGCTCGACGTTGAAGTATACTCAAAGATGGCGAGAACATGCCGAGCAGTTGCCTAGAGGTTCGTGTGGTGAATCCTGCTTCTGGGCTGATGTGGAAGAGCTCAACCTTGCATTTGCTAGTAACCAACCACGGAATGAGCAGATGGCTTTGAATTTGGCGAATAAACTGAAAGAATGACACGCTAAAGGGGAGGTGGAGAAGGATGCATTCCTGAAGGAGACTGCACTTGTAAAATGGTGGCAAAATCTCCCTGACAACCACGGAGCAAAGCTCTGCATCAAAGATCTAATAGAGAGCTAAAAGAGAATTTGCCTGAAAAGCCGGACACAGCAAGTGGCTGGCATCGTTCAAATAGGATTGTTATCCTTTGCAATTAATTTTCCCTGTAAATCACGTGTCATCGATGATACAAGTTATGCAGGAAATAAAAAAAGAATAATTATTAAAGTTGCTCCACAGGAGAGCAAATGTAACAGTCCTACATCTGGTAAGCGATGAGAGACAAACTGATAGCAGAACATTGTTATCGTTGTAAACCAGATCACGAGCCTTCCTTAATTGGTTATCAGAGCACCCCCAGCGGAAAGTAACTGCAATTTTGCATCTAAAACTTTCAAACTTCCTTCAATCGCATGTCAGTTAATGTTATCCCACAAGAGCGAAAACACAGAGGCAACATACTCGAATTGCCAAGCACAGACAGAAAAGATCATGCAAGGCCTATGATGTACAAGGGCAGAGAGGGGGACAGAGGCATACAAAGGCGAACAACTACTAATTAATAAGCACGCGAAAGCAAAACCAATTTAAACTTCTCCTGTTACTACGAAACCTGTACATCTCATATGCTTCAATTAAAGCTAATCCTAGAATACCGGCAAATCTGGCCATCAATTCCTGCATTGCTCCATAGACTATTTAAATAACCGCAACATTCATGCTCGGGTCGACTACGTTGTAGGACTGAGGAACCGAGCCGATAGCAACAAGATCACAAACAAAATGAGCATTCTTGATGACCAGAAAGCAAACTACGAGCAGCAGCTTGCAACAGAAGACGCGACATTCTCGAACGCAGTGCGAGTTAACATGAGACAATGAGGCTCTTAAGCGGCAATTTCTTCATCATTGAGACATTATTTGCATTTTCTGCAACACCCGTTTCAGCAATTTCATCTGGGCTCTAACCCCATTCAGCTGGGGTCCGTTCAGGAAACGAAAAGCTCTTTTTAAACTACAGATTCATGAACGAGAGAGGGTTCAGTACAAACCTGCTCGACACTCAAACAATTGGAACTCAAATTGGATTCTTCGAGACGAGGACTTACCCATTCTATAGCATCAAAGCAGTCACTGCGATGATGTCGTCTCGCTCAGAATGGAAACTGAGTCCAACAAGAATAGCATGCACCGTATCCCTCAAGCAACCGCCATTCCGCCCCTTCCCCGATCCCGTCAGTTCCCTTTCTCTCTCCGCCCACCACCGCTCCTCCTCTCCTCTTCTCCGACCGCCGCCTCCGACTTGGGTGATCTCTCTCCCTCTCCCTCGCTCTCTCTCCGCTTTCTCTTCGCCTTCGCAGCTCCGCCGTAAGCAAGAGTGCTGCTCTCTCCTCCCTCCGAGTAGTGGCGATTTCGGTGTGCGAGTTGCAGGAGGAGAAAAGGAAGAGGAAGAAGGAGAACCAGAAAGGGAAGGTTTTGGGCCACGTGGGGCGAGCTGGACTGTCTCGTTAGGGCCCTGAATCAGCCGTTTCGGACCTCGAAGAGGAGCACGTTCGCGGGCCTCCAAATCGGGTACGAGTTGGCCCGAACCGTGGCCCTTTGTACTGCACCAATCAAGATTAGGCCCGTTTGGAGGACAAATTCGTCGTCACAGGAGTGAAGTTGTCGGTGCCAGTTCGCGTCCATTGGAGTATCCGTCACGCGATGAGGAGTCCCTTTTCTTGTCCATTCTTGTCTTTTTCAAAAATGGTCCTCTGGAATTGCTTCACATGTTCATCAAAAGGAGAAGAATCTGTGCAAAAGCAAGTATTCGCGTTCGACCCGAGATGCTTCCGGGACAGATACATTGTTCACCCGGCAACTGTTGCTCTTTGTCTTTGGTCATCCGGTCGTTGCGAGACTTTTCTAATCTTTTATAAGGTGGGAAAACGAGACTAACCGGGCATCCGTTCTTTGTTCGTACTGAAGAACACGCGTGGGGGACCGGGCTATGTCGATTGGGTTATTCATTAAATTTTTAGGAAAGAGACTTCCGCATTTACTTTTCATTTATTTATTTTTATTTAACGGTACTTTTTTTTTTTTAGCTTTTGATTAGTCACACCCTACTTTTATTCTAACATTATCATTCTTAGACTTTAAACTTATTTTATTATAAGGTGTAGGAGTTAAAACTCATAACCGACGTTAAATCATTCTCACTCCAATTCTCTAAAAAAGTAGGATTCAAACCTCCTATTTCTTCTTTCTCTATGGAAAATTCTTGTGGTTTACTTAATGGATGAAAGATGAAAGTCGTCTTTTAAAGTTTTTGGAAGGGTATGAATATTTGCAATATGAATTTACTAAAAAAAAGAAAAAGTTGGTATTTCAAATTATAAAAAAAGGCAATCCCAGACCTTTTCTTTGAAAGTAAAAAATAGGCGATCCCCTATAATCCAATGACTCCCAATCCAATGTCATCCAGCATAATCTCGATTGTCTCATGTGAAATTTTGTAATATCACCGTTGACTTTTTTGAAAATTTAAGCTTTTTAATGGATGTGTGGATTTTATATTCAATTATTTCGACAGAAGGAATCCTCCTCTTTTTTAAAATAGGCGATCCCCATTCATATCCGACAATTGCAATCGTTTGGGTTTTATGCGCCATCGGCCCCACCAAACAAAACAATCATCAAAGGGACATTTTCTGGGTAAATTTGAACCAACTTTGCCTGGCCTGTATCTTCCCTTCCCATGCTAAACCGTCAAACGAGCAGCACTTTACAGAGAGAGAATGGGGACAGCATCAAAGCTTTTGTCGGAAACCATCAATGCTCGTGTGAACCCGGAGAAACCGTGTTCCGTCGAGACGAAGATTTGCAATCGGCCCTTCGCGGGTCTCTGGACGGGGGCCTTTTTACCGCATGATCAAGCTTAGCCCCGGTCGGCCCGCCATAGGCTCGTCGCCATTGAAATTAGAGAATGAACTCTCATCAGCATAGGGGTGTGACGTTCTAGTTCTAGATGCAAGTTTAGCGTCCATTTGATTGAATCGACTATGTGATAAGGAATCCCTCTTCTTCTCTGCTTCCGTCTTTCGAAAATTGGTATTCTAAATTGCCCTAATGTTCATCGGAAGACCGAAGTCTGCGCAAAAAACACGTCGTCTCCCCCGAGATGTTTCCTGACAATTTCTTGTTGACTTGACAAACGCTATTGGTCATCCAGTCGTGGAAAGCTTACGGATCCTTTCAAAGAGGGAAGATGAGAATGATGGAATACACACGTGTAGACCAAATTGTGCTGATTACAAAATTGATGAATTTTTAGCTAACAATATGCATGATCAAATTGATGCCTTTAAGCATAGCCCCAATTATCCCACATCGAGAGAATAAATTTAATGAGATGGATTGCATTAAGTAACATACAATGTTATAACAATCTTGCTCACGTGTTATTTGGGCGTTACATATGTATACATCTTATTTTTATTGGTCATCATCACAATGTAATTCAAAGATGTGTTAAATTTTATTTTTTATTTTCAAAGAGTTTGGAATATGACTATGTCAAACACTTGAAATCGTGTGAAATCATAGAGATTCTTATTGTCATCTTTCGATATATTAATTAATAAGTTAGGAAAGAAATACAATCCATGATTTTTTTAAATGGATAATCTTCATTTTTTACACGACTCTACCTTGATATTTCCAATTAAAGCCCAAGGTATGTTGTGCCTCCCAAGAGATAACTTCAGCTCCAATTACATAATTTCTCTACCAAGCTTGTACTTACTAATTAAAAGCAAAAGAATACGCATGTGTTTTTATCCATTGACTCAAATACCGACCAAGAAGACAAGTCAGTGATGAGTCAATGAGCCCGCTCAATTGCCCAAAGCACCCATCACCAGCCTCACACCTTATTCCACCAATCACAGCCGCTCGATGCAAAGACTCACTGGGGGACCCACCCACGCGATACCGTTGGCCCCACCGAACGATCGTCGAAGGAACCACTGAGGAAACTTCAACCAACCTCCACTTTGCGTATATCTTCCCCCTCCCAGCCAAGCCGTCAAACAAGCACATTCTGCGGAGAAAGAGAAGCTCACACAGACGAACGTAGCACATCTACGCACAGACCATGGACAGAATTCTTGGGGTCAACGATGAAGTGATCAAGGCAGCGTTGTCTGCAATTGCATCCATCGAAGCTCGTGACGATCGACAGGAGCTGAACATTAGCAACAGCTCTTCGGAGGTCGTCGTGGCCTTCCCCGGATCATGGTCTCCCGAGGACTGGTTCCCTAAAGACAGCAAAGCCAAGTCCTTTGGAGATGACCGGATCGACCGCAAGAAGTTCCCTTCTCTCAGGAGCATCGGCTTGGATGAGGACGCCAGGGTCAACAAGGCGTTCATGGAGAGATTCCTACGTATTCTGGATGATGGAAGCGGAAGGCTCCGCTCCGAGGTATTCTCGAATCTCGAACGATGCTCTGTTTTAGCCGTTGTTTCAATGCGTCAAAGAGTCGGTAGTAATAATTCTCGGACAGCAATTTTGAGGCCATTTCTAGAGTTCACAAAGTTTAATTTGAAGATCAGGAAACTCGAGTAGTGCCTACTTTCGCCTTCTGTAGAAACTGTCGACGGAACATTGTAGATCAGAAACTAGATTTTGCACTAGTAATTTACTCACGACCACACATCCTCTACCATTGAAACTCTCAGCCTGCTCTGTACTTTCCCTCAAGTCATAGCATGTGACGAAGATTTAGGTACATAGATCACATAACAAGCACGATCTCGTGTGCTTCAGTTTGAAATTTACCGCATGGGGTCATCATCTTTTTACCTTGTGAAAGTAAATCCCTCCGTTGTGTAGACTACTTTATAAATGTTGTCTCCAATAATTGGAATTTGAAGAACACTCTCTCCAAGTCCATTAGACAATAACAATGAAATAGATGGTTTAGTTTAAGTCTCTCTCAACCTACCATTAATAGTAACAGGACGTTCATCATTGACCGAGCATCATCGAAGTAAATAAATAAACAGTCAGAAATGAACCTAAACTTGTCTTTGATTTTCAGGTGAAGAAGGCATTGGACGATAATAAGCAGATAATATTTACAGGCCATTCATCGGGCGGTCCAATCGCGATTTACGCGACTGTTTGGTTCCTTGAGGAGCACAAAAAATTAAAGAAAGAGGAGACTCCCAGTGCTTTCTGTTTAACATTCGGATCCCCACTTACCACCGACCGCACCTTTGGCCACGCCATCCGGCGTGAGCATTGGTCTAATCACTTTGTCCACTTCGTAACGAAACTCGACATCGTTCCTAGGATTCTACTGGCTCCTCCGTCTTCTATAAGGGAGTTGCTAAAAGAAATCGACCTTTCCTCCGACCCACGTTACAAACCTGCTTCAATTGACAACTTGACTTCCTTTTTTGTGAATGTGATGAAGAATGCATCATGTGTTGCAAACTATGCAGCTTGCCAACTGACGGGAAGCAAACATACCCTATTTGACACTATGTCTAATTTCATCAAGCCAAGCCCTTACCGACCGTGTGGGAATTATGTCTTTTGCACCGAGATTGGTAGGTCGGTGGTCGTGAAGAACCCGGATGCGGTCCTTCAACTGTTGTTTTGCGCTTTACAGATCGAGTCCGAAAGAGAGCTTCTGAATATAGCACAGAAAAGCTTAAGGGCACATTGGACATATAAAGAAGCAGTAGACCAAAGCCTAGCCCCGGCCAATGTTGTTTATTTGAAGAACCTCCGAGAATTGCCTCTCAGTTCAAATGATGCCGCATTAAATGACATTAACCTGGTATGGTTGATATTTTATTTGGTCAAAGAATTTTATGTGAAAAATGAACTGTCTAGTTCCCTAATAATTTTTAAATTATTGTGTTTATTTGAAGAACCTCCGAGAATTGCCTCTCAGCTCGAGATGATGCCGCATTAAATGACCTTAACTTGGTATGGTTCAATATTTTATATAGTCCAAGAATTTTATGTGAAAAATGAACTATCTAGTTCCCTAATAATCTTTTAAATTATTGTGTTTATTTGAAGAATCTCAGAATTGCCTCTCAGCTCGAGATGATGCCGCATTAAATGACCTTAACCTGGTATGGTCGATATTTTATCTGGTCCAAGGATTTTATGTGAAAAATGAACTGTCTAGTTCCCTAATAATCTTTTAAATTATTGAGAAAAGGTGATTGAATATTTGACAATATAAGATATTGTGATCATAGGACGCAACGGTGAGGCTGTGCCTTCGTGCCGCTGGAGAGTTGGAGAAGAGGAAACAGGATAACCAGAAAAAGATCCAAGGCAAGAAGGTCGACATAGAGAAATACCTCGACGAATTAAAAAAGTACCGGACCACGAGCGAGGACGACGGTGTGGGATATTACGATGCTTTCAAATTGCAAAAGAAGGAGGAAGACTTCAAGGCCAACGTAAAGAGACTTGAACTGGCAGCTATTTGGGACGAGATTGTTGAAATGCTAAGACTCAGGCAGCTCCCCGATGAATTTGAGGTAGATAAAGAATGGGTGGATCTCGGCACGCGGTTTCACCGACTTGTGGAGCCACTAGACATAGCCAACTTCTATCGACACTCCAGGACGGACGATGCAGGTCATTACATGAAGGAAGGAAACAGGCCAAGTCGGTACAAATTTTCTCAAAGATGGCGAGAACACAAGTACCAGTTGCCGCCGATGCAGCAGTTGGAGCAGTCGCTCAAACATTTTTATGGTGAAACCAGCTTTTGGGCCAAGGTGGAGGAGCTCAAAACTAAACCATGGGAAGCAATAAAGGACGAGGTTTTGGTTCTGGGGAACCGCCTTACAGAATGGTACAAAAATAAAGAGGTGGAGGGTGATGTGTTCTTACAAAAGAGCACGCTCGTTGAGTGGTGGCAAAAACTCTGTAAAGACCATCCTGATGCTGAGTTGCACAACGTTCTTTCCATACCACCGGTCAAGTGAGACTTGATTGCTATTTCTCAAAGTAGCAAAATACCTTCACTATTTGCAAACTATTTTTGTTTGATATGCCTATTTATAGGCTTTCTTCACGGACATAGTCTTGTTAAGTGTTCTCCATTTAAATTCACGCTCTTTGACTATCATCCGAATCACTTGATAGAGATTATCTCTTGGATTCTCCTGCGCACAATGACGTGGGCTCCTTCCTATCTCTATTTCCACCTGCTTCTTCAGACAAAATATTTGTAAAGATTATCCAGATAACTCTTTTAAAATTGATCATAATTTTATAACAGACCATAAGCTAAAGTCCTGCATCAGAAATACATGCCAAGCTGAAAATTCCGCTTGCTGCTGAAATGTTGTTTGAGAAGCCAGACCCAGCAACTGGCTGGCATTATGCAAACTGCAAAGACGTTCATACCCCTTTTCAGCTGATTGTCTCTGTAAAAGAAATGTCGTCAATGAAACAAATTACTCTTCAAAAACAAAAGGAGAACCTCTAAAGTCTTCTTCACGTCCCCCAAGATCCTAAGCACACGAAAGGAAAAAAGGATGGAAGAAACCATAGAATTGCTCCAGTGAAGAGCTGACTCTGCTATATAGAGAAAAAGACAAACTGATTGCAGAACCAGCCGATAGCATCACTGTAAAATCAAATGGCATGCCTTCTCTAATAGGTTGTCCAACAGTACCTCAATGAAAACTAGCCAGAGTTTTGCATCCGAAAGACATCAGCTTCCTATGTATTAGTGCCTATCAGCCAAGTCCACCGCACAAAATGAAGACAAAAATATTTTTGAACTGCCAAGGAGAGGCAGAAAGGAAAAGGCAAAACGTTGCTGTACAAGATAAGATTGGAGAACAAAGGCACAGCAAAGACCTGAGGGAATCCTAAGCGCAAAAAAAATGGTTTGCCTATTGTAAGAAGAACACGAAAATGCCACATCTCCACGTGTCCAAATGCATAAGCACGCGCAAGGGAGTGAGGATGAAGAGAGGTAGAGAGTAGAGAATCAGTTACCAAAGACGTACCACCTGAACTTCCAGCTTAAAAGACAGTGCATAGTCAAGAATCATTCTCTTCCGGAATGAAACCAATAAAAGGAAAAACAGACAACACCTCTTGGTATGACATTAGATAAATCCAGCCGTACTGAATGAAAGTACATTTCCCATATGCTTACCCGAACTTCGACGACTACCAAACATGTGCATAGTCATGTGCTTCAAAACTAGAGTAATTCCTTAAGTAGAGGAGATTCTTGCATCACTCTATCAACCTATTAAGTTACTGCAACATTTAAGTAAGATTGACTACATTGTCGAACAAGGAACCAAACCAATAGCTTCGAAGCACTAGCTAGATACCCAAATCCTATTATTTAAATTACAGAGATTGAATTGTGGGGAAACACCATCCAAACAAGTAAATACAATTAGAAGTGCATAAAGTCCATACAGACGAATGTTCACAAATGGATTTTGATAATTTTTCTGTTGACTTTCTCGGGGGTCTGACCCCTCAAACCTAAGTTACAATGTCACATGTCCAAACCCCCAACCCACCCATGACCACTAGGCCAACTGCCAAAATTGTATCTCCACATATAGTAATGAGAGTTGTACAGGATTCTTCACTTGAAGAACCTATTTCACATACTTCCAAATGAAATACTAGTACTATAAAGAGAAACATGAATCGCTTCCTACAATTGTTCCACGACATCTCGAATCTTTTATCGGATGTGATTTTGTCTCCAAGAATAATCTATTCCCACTTTCAGAATGTGCATACTCTTTAAAAAGATCTTAAGGGTTGATCCTAAGGAACATAAGTTTGATGTAATATTCACTAATTCACATTATATGGATGGCTCCAGACAATATTGTTCATACCAAATGAATAGATACACGTCAGCCATGCTACGGCTGGCCTATTCAAAGTATATATGTAAGGAATAGTGACGCAAATTAAAGAAGAAACTAAACAAAAGATAGCCTTTGACTGTCAAATCACAAATATACGACTTCATTGGGCTTCTGAAAATGTACTACTTACCTTCTAGTAAACTACATATTCTTGAGTCTTGACCACCAGGGCCCGTTGGCAGAGTGGATGGATCACTTAGAGGTAAGTGCTAGGTTGAATTCTGGAGCGCATGTGCATATATGAACATGGTAAATGGGGAGGGCTATCTTCTTTTTTAAATAATGCTGTAAGTTCATGACTGGCCAGACCCTTAATGTACAACAGCAGCAGCAGCAGCAACGATACCCAAGCCTTGTCTCACCTCTTCATGCAATGACGCTCTGTTTTCTGTCCATTAATGCAAAGAAAGTGGGAGTTAATTACATGCAACTCTGTCCAGCCAGCATATTCAATGATTACTGGCACTCTGAATGTGATATCAGCAATAAAATGGCAAGAGGATCTAACACCAGATGTCTCACCTTGAGAAGGCAAAGCAACTAATCATAATTAAGAGAGGAAAGAGTTACATGCTCCCATTACAAACCACTACGAAAATTCCATCTCAAATTTGGCATTCCTCTTCTCCGACCGCCGCCTCCGACTTGGGTGATTACTCCGCTTTCTCTTCACCTTCGCAGCTGCGCCGCAAAACAAGCTTGCTGCACTCTCTTCCCCCAAAATAGTGGCGACTTCGGAGTGCGAGTTGAAGAAGAACCAGAAAGGGCGGTTATTGGGCCATGTAAACGAGCTTGACTGTCTCGTAGGGCCGTCGATCAGCCATTTCGGATCTTGAAGAGGAGCACTTTCGAGGGCCTCTGATCGGGTACAAGATGGCCAAGTTGGGGCCTTTACTATGCACAAATCGAGATTAGTAGGAGTGAGTAGTTCCAGATTTTGTAAATATTCCATTTGGAACCTACCCATTGAAATTGATTCATTGTTTTTTAGAATTTGAAAACTTTCCTGCATGACTTGAAACCTAGAACCTATCTTGTCATAAGTTCCAAACTTCGGTTTTCACTTGTATTATTAATTAAAAATTGTAGTAAATTATTATCTTTAATGATCATCATTTGTTACTATAATTTATTGATCGTAACTTATATTCAGACATACGAAAAAATATGAAATATTAAGAAAATAAAAATCTCGATCATAAAATGAAAGTTCAAATTAATGATTTCAAATTATATACTCATTATCAAACGTGTTGGAATATAGTAAAATTGTATAGGAATAGACAAAATAAAAAATAAAAAAATAAATGAAAACTTATCTCAAGTTCTAGATTAGAAGATCCATATTCCAGTGGAAACCTATCTGGTTCTCAAGTTCCAGATTCTATTATGAAATATTCTCATCTCTAGTAATTACTTTCAATTGGAGCACCACAACAAGGTCGCCATTGAAATTGAAGCATAAATTCGTCGTCAAAGGCATGACTTTGTCGATGCCAGTCTGCGTCCACTTGATTGGCTGTCACGCGATGAGGAGTCCCTTTCCTTCTCCATTTTTTTCTTCTTCAAGAATGATTCTCTAGAATCGCTTCACAGGTTCATCAAAAAGACCAGAAAATTTGTGCAAAAGCACGCGTTCGGGTTCAACCTGAGATGTTTCCGGGCAGATATCTTGTTGACCCGGCAATTGCTGCTCTTTGGTCATCCGGTCGTTGCAACTTGAAAGACTTTGCTCATCTTTTACAAGGTGGGAAAACGAGATTAATTGGGCATCCGTTCTTTGTTCGTCCCGAAGAATACACGCGTGGGGGATCGGATTATGTCGATTGGGTATTGATTAAATTTTAGGAAAGAGACTTCCGCATTCACTTTTCATGTATTTAATTTTATTTGATGTATAATTGAAACATGGCCTTAATGACTTTTAAAGTTTTTGGAAGGGTACGAATATTTGCAATACGAAATCACTAAAAAAAAAAAGGAAGACAAAATTCGGTATTTCAAATTATAAAAGAAAGGCAATGCCCGACCTTTTCTTGGAAAGTAAAAAGCATGACTTTTTTGTTACACACAAATCATGGGAAAAGTAACAAAAAAATCCTAAACTTATTGCATTAGTATTAATTCAATCATAAACTTTTTAATTAGGCTAATTTAGTTCTAAACATTTTCTCATTAATACAAATTCAGTCAAATCAGTCAATTTAGGTCGGAGATCACTATGGTGGATCTTGACTGTCTTACATGACATGCGGTTAGCTATTTGAAGTAGACATTTTTAAATAAATTTTAGAATTTATTATTATTATTTTTTAAATTTTCCTTTTTTCTTATTTTTCCTTCGCTTCTTTTTTCCTATTCTTTTTTCTTTGGGCTATGGCTAGTACCAGCCACCTATGTAAAGACCGACAAGGATACGGGACACGCCGGCACGTCATTTCTTAAAAATAGAGAATTCCGACACGTTCCGACACGTTATATATTAAATATATTTTTTATATAAATACATAAATAAATAATAATAAAAAGAGCTTGGAATTAATTTACACTAAAAATATTAATTTAATATTTGTTAATATTATTTATTGTTTTAATTTGTTACAATAATACATAAAACTTAGAGGGAAAAAACATTGTTCAAAGAAAAATGCTGAAATGGTATTTTTAAATTTATTTATTTATCATATATAGAATTTTTTATTATTTCTTTCATAGTAAAAGACTTTTAAAAAAACTAAAATAATTCTAAAAAAAAAAAAGTGAAAAGAGGTAGGGTCGTGGTTGGGCATCTCGCCGCTACCCCCCGCCCTCGTCAGTGGCATGCCCAGAGGGTTGCCCTTGCTAGATCTAGGGAGGGCTCAACCTTTGCCGAGTCTGGCGAGGACTCGACCCTCGTGGCCTCTGGCGAGAGCTCGACCCTTGCCCTTATCGAGTCTAGCGAGGGTCGTCCTCGCACCTAGGTGGTGAGGGTCGTCCTCGCGCCTAGGTGGTGAGGACCCCCTTCACTTGGGTTGCGAAGGTCATGCTCTTGCTAGATCTGACCGAGGTGACCCTTGCCTGTGGCCAATTGCTTACCATGGCCAGTATTGGCCACAGTCCAAAGAAAATGGAAAAGGAAAAAGACGGAAGGAAAAAGAAAAGGACAAATAAAAAACAATTTAAAAAATCAAAAATTATTTAAAAATATCAACGTCGGTGTTGGCCATGCTTACGTTACATTGGATAGTTGGCATCCACCTGATCATTTTCCCACCTAAATTGGCCGAATGGATTAAATCAATACAAATGTGAAAATGTTTGTAATTAAATTGATCTAATCGAAAGGTTTATAATGCAACGGGTTTAAGACTTTTTTGTTACTTTTCCCTAGACCATAGGATAACATCAAAGCTTTTGTTGGAAACCATCAAAGCTCGTGAGAACTTGGAGAAGCCATGCTCTGTCGAGATGAAGATTCACAATTGGCCCTTCGCGGGTCTCTCAGTCAGGGCTTTTATACCGCACAATTAAGATTAGCCCCAATCGAAGCGTAATAAAAGTACCAAAAAAGTCCTAAACCTATTACATGTGTACAATTTAGTTATAAACATTTCAATTGGATCAATTTAGTCATAAATATTTTCATATTAGTACAAATTCGGTCCACCAGATCAATTTACGCCGAAAATCAATGACATGGACCCCGATGATCCAATGTGGATCACAAAGCATAGGATCGTCGGATCGACTTGAACATTTTAAAATAACTTTTTACTAAAATTATGATTTATTGTTATTTAAAAAAAAAATCCTTTTTTTTTTTCCTTTCTTTGAACTATGGCTATTATTAGCCATGGTCAGCAATTGGTCACAGGTAGGGGCCGGCGAGGGCATCATGACCCTTGCCGAAACTAGTGAGGAGAGACCCTTGCTAGATTTGGCAACGATTGCCCTTGCGGCCTTTAGCAAGGGCTCAACCCTCACCACTCCCATCAAGTCGCAAGGGCAACCCTCGTCAAACGAGGAGGGTCGAGCCCTTGCCTAATTCGGCAGGGGTCGCCCTCACCTAGGCCATGAGGATCTCGCCCTCGCCAAATTTGGGGAGGGCGACCCTCGCCTATGGTTGGTCATCGACGACGGCCAGTATTGGCCACAATCCAAAGAATGGAAAAAAGAAAAAAAGGAATTTTTTTAAAAATAATAAAAAAGAATTAGTAAAAAATCATTTTAAAATGTCAACGTCGACGGCAATATCACATAGGATTGCTAGCATTCACATCACCGATTTCTAGCCTAAATTGTCGGTTGGACTAAATTGGCATCAATGTAAAAATGTTTATGACTAAATTGATTAAATTGAAAGATTTAAAACTGAATTGACACAATTGCAATAGATTTAAGACTTTTTTGGTAATTCTCCCCATAATAAATTGTTCAACTTTAGCTTCACTTTTCATGCCTTCAGCTAGCACAAAAGATTGGAAGGATGATGAGCCTCACCCATCTTGATAAGCAACAAGTAAATCGGTGATCATGCGGATAAAAGTGTATTCTGATGTGGATTTCTCATAGGTAACTTTAGATTACCACTTAAACGATAAAATATTTTGCTCGAAGAAAGTCTTATCATACAACGTCAAATTGAAAACGAGAGCACCCTTTCCACCAACTTCAATCAACATTCTCGTCATGCATGGGAAGTGTTATAGCTTCTTCCTTCCCATAATGCTTTTGCGTTGTCCTTGCCTCTTTTTCAAAGTCAAACGCGCTTTAATCTCTTACTTCCCTCCAAGCAAAAACGGAAAAATGCATCACAAGTCAAATTGAAAACGAGAGCACCCTTTCCACCAACTTCAATCAACATTCTCCTCATGCATGGGAAGTGTTATAGCTTCTTCCTTCCCATAATGCTTTTGCGTTGCCCTTGCCTCTTTTTCAAAGTCAAACGCGCTTTAATCTCTTACTTCCCTCCAAGCAAAAACGGAAAAATGCATCACAAGTCAAATTGAAAACGAGAGCACCCTTTCCACCAACTTCAATCAACATTCTCGTCATGCATGGGAAGTGTTATAGCTTCTTCCTTCCCATAATGCTTTTGCGTTGCCCTTGCCTCTTTTTCAAAGCCAAACGCGCTTTAATCTCTTACTTCCCTCCAAGCAAAAACGGAAAAATCCGATCGAGACATTCGAAATCACACAAATACCCTCGGGTTTGCCAATGCCAATAAATAGCACTCTCAGAATGCAGACCCATACACCTTCTCATCCTTATTTTGGTGCTTATCAACGTTGTCCACCACCGAGAAGACGATATCAGAGAGAGAGAGAGAGAGAGAGATGATGATGATGATGATGATGATGATGATGAGGATGATGAGGTTCCCAAGGTCAGGTTCCATGGCTGTGATCATGCTATTCGTCATGGGGTCGATGATGGTGCAACAAAACGAGGCATTCCGGTTGCTCGGCGAGGAAGCGCGGGCCCGGCAAGGCAATCTTCTCCCACAGGGTCTAGAGAAGGGTCCGGTCCGTCCCCCTGGAGACGGGTGCTCCTACACAGGGGCCGGCGGGGCGCCTTGCCCGGCCACACCGAAATTCGCTGCTGGCCACGCTGTGGGCGTGGCTCCTCCGAATGCGTAGCCCAATGGCTTGCCTCGGTTTGGCGTGGTGACTGATATTAATCAAGTGGTTCAGTCTTGTAGTCATATCCATCAATTCATAGGAGTTCATCAGCAGCTGGTAGAGAAATTAATGTATTGATTACATTTCTTTTTTTTTCCCCCGGCAATCTGGGATTCAAGACTTGCAATTAATTGAATGTAACCCATTCGCACATAGATAAAGAAACTGAAAATTTTTCAAGTACTCTTTTCGGCTTTCGCAGCCACAGAGCTATATCGTGCCATGGACGTAATTTTGCCATTTGCTCATTCAAATATTTGTCGGAGGAGGGTTGCAAAGTCGGCCAACGAACTAGTTGAATCGGGTTGGGAATGGATGGTTTTGAATTATGATTGGAAATCACTGACGTGGATGTCTAGATCATCGGCTTTGGGAATGAATGGTTCCGAATTTTATTTGAAAATATTAGATATTGGTCGTCTTATACGGCACACTTGGTATTGATGTTAACAATTTTTACAAATTTTTATTTTAAAATTTTTAGAACCTCTCTCTCTCTCTCTCTCTCTCTCTCTCTCTCTCTCTCTCTCTCTCTCTCTCTCTCTCTCTCTCTCTCTCTCTCTCTCTCTCTCTCTCTCTCTCTCTCTCTCTCTCTCTCTCTCTCTCTCTCCTTTTGTTCCTATTATTCTATTTTATTTTTTTATTTTTTTCCTATTTTTTTCCTATTTCCCTCGCTAGCTAGGGTAGCAGTGACAGCTGGTGGAGTCAAAGCCATCAGTGAGGACGGCCCTCACCGGCCATCATCCAGGTTTGGGAATGGATGACCCCCACCTCGATGTCCCCTAGCATAACCCCAACTATGGTAGTGACAATATTGTAAATCGATCAATCATCATTATTCGCATGCTATGAATCTCATTTTATTTTGTGGATGTGCGAACGTATCTTAAGCTTTTAAATAATTGATTACACCGTGTATCATTGTCATATGATGTATCTATCACGTAAAATACCTTCTTATATCTTGACTCGAAATATGTTAATTTTCGATTTGCTTTCTCTTTATTTTCGAAGAGTTTTGAAGTGTGACTTTGATCAAAAGTTGAGCATGTAAAATTACATAAAATCATTCATATGTCGAGCCACTGATACCTAGCCTGAATCGTCTCATGCCTACAGCCTACCCCAAAGAGAACTTAAACTCTTATTACATAATGTTTCTCTATCTAACATGTATGTACAAATTAAAGAGAAAAGACTTATTCCATGGACCCAACCACAATCCAAGAGCAAGTCAACAGTAAGTCTAGTTAACAAGCGCAATCCATTGGCCAAAGCACCCGTCACCTGGCATCTCACTCCCTATGCCACACCAATCGCAGCGGCTCGACAGAAGATTCGCAGTAGCTCTTCGCTGGTCATTATGGCCTTCTCTGCACAATCGAGATTAGCCCCAGTCGGAGCACCGTGATAGGCTCATCGCCATTCGAATTTGAGCATAAATTTGTCGTCATTGACGTTCTCGATGCCAGTGTCCACTTCAACTATTTGCCATGTGATAAGACGAATCCCCTTTCTCCTTTCTTTTTGTTCTTTTTACTTTACTTAAGTTTCCAATAGTCCTCTAAGATTCCCTCGCATGTGCATAAAAAGACAAAAGTTAAAGCCAAACATTTGTTTAACCCGAGGATTGTTTCCGGGCAAATGTGTTGTTGACCTGACAACATGCTCGGGGTCATCCGGTCGTTGGGGACTTACTCAACCTTTAGGGTACAGAACGAGACTAAAAGGAATACCCAACCTTTTTGTGTTTTTGCTGTTGAAGTATACACATGTGCATTACAGAATATATATATTTTAAACTACACTTTCATCTAACAGTTTAAACTTTTAGAATAATTGACAATTATTCCACAAATCTAATATAGTACCAAAATAGAAAATTTTGAGTTCAAATCTTTTTATATCTTATTTATCTCTCCAATTAATATATATACTAGGCACAAAGACCAGACTATTTAATTGTTAACCACAAGTTCATCCAATAGCTTAAATTTTCAAAACGGTAATCAATAATGTTATGGAATCTAACAATTTTTACATTTTAGTTTTTATTTTCTTCCTTTTTCGTTATGAAAAGTTTGAAATTTGACTTTTATCGAAGGTCCAACCACCTAAAGTTTTGGAAAGCACGCAAATATTTGTTATACAAAATCATTAAATTTTGTTGGTATTTTAAGATATTAAAGAAAAGCAATCCTCAACATTTTTTTTTATATAAATTAAAGAACAAAAAACAATGAATACTAGTTAGCAATATGTGATTACCTGCTCCAGTGTGGTCCCCCACCTCGATGTCTCCAAGCATAACCCTAATTTTATCACATTAGGAGAAAACATTTAGTGTGACGATTGTATCACAAGGCAGTGACGGTGTTGCGTAACCAGTTGATCACCGTTGCTCTAGTTTTACAAAGCTCATCTTACTTGACAACATGCATGTATACATCTTATTCTTAATTGGTTAGTTGTACCATGTGTCATCATCATGTGCTATATTCGTCATATAAAATTCCTTCTAATGTCTTGATTAAAAAGTAAGTCACTTTAAAAATAATAATAATAAATATTTTGCAACTTGACTTTATCAAAAGTCGAACATCTAAAGTTGTATGAAATCATATACATTCTTATCGTTATCTTTTCATATATTAATTATTAAGTTGGAAAAGAAAGGAAATCACATTTAAAAAGAGAGAAAAGAGAGAGAGAGAGAGAAAACCACCAAAAACCCTAAATTATGCCTATTATACCATATTTACTGTAAACTTTTTTCTCGATATAAAAATTTCCAAATTTATATTTGTAAGACATTTTACTTTCCATCAAGATTTTTAATGGTGTTGACATGTAAATGAAATGAAAACGAAGTTTTAGATTTTTTATGTCACAAAAAAATTAAAGATAAATGTATTACAATTGACATACTATGGGATTTCTTATATGACAAGGATTTCTTATATGACAAAAAAAGTATAAAGTCAATATGTTATAATGAACATATTTTGAGGTTTTTTAATGTTATAATCCTCCACTCCCACGCGACCCCTTCCTGATGACTCCAACGAGAACCCGAATAGTCTCGTGCCTACTCAAGAGATAACTTTAGCTTCTATTACATAATTTCTTTAGCCAACTTGTGCTAACCAATAAAAAAGAAAAGAATATGCTTGTTTCTTCAACCATTGACTCGATCACTGTCCAAGACAAGTCAATAATAATTCGAGTCACCCCGCACCGGTATCACACGCTATTCCACCAACCAATCACAGCCGCTCAATGCTAGGAACATGGGGGGACCCACCCAGGTGATGGACGATTGAGATCATTATAGGCTTCTGGTCCACTGCCCCCATCAAACAATAATTGAAAGGACATTTGAGGAAACTTTACCAGTCCGTTTGGCCCCCCTCTTCCCTCCCCCAGCCAAACCACAGACAAGCACATTTTGCAGAAGAACGCAGCACGTTCACACACAGACCATGGACAACAATCTCGGTGTCGAAGATGAAGTGATCAAGACAGCCTTGTCTGCATCCTTGGAAGCTTGCGTGAATCCAAAGGAGCTGCCTTTCGTTGTA
Organism: Eucalyptus guilfoylei; assembly: GCA_016097605.1. Lineage (NCBI taxonomy): Eukaryota > Viridiplantae > Streptophyta > Magnoliopsida > Myrtales > Myrtaceae > Eucalyptus > Eucalyptus guilfoylei. The sequence continues at coordinate 41,173,146 of CM027861.1, forward strand.
AGGAAGGTCGACAGTAGCCCTTCGCAGGTCGTCGTGGCCTTCCCTGGATCATGGTCTCCCGACGACTGGTTCGCCGGCGACGGCAAAGCGAAGTCTTTCGGAGAGACCAAGATCGACGACAAGAAGTTCCCTTCCCTCAGGAGCCTCAGGGTCGAGGCGTTTGCCAAGGTCGATCCGTTTGCCAAGGTCAACGAGGCATTCATGGCACGGTTCCTGCGGATTCTGGAGGATAGCAATCAAACGTTTTGCAAGGAGGTATCTCTTGAATCTCGAACGATGCTCTATTTTCGTTGTTGTCTCAATGTGCCGAAGAGTCGTAGTATTTCTCAGACAGCATTTGTAAGGCCATTTCTAGTGTTTGTCAAGTTTCGTGCCGAAGCTAAGAAAACTCGAGTAGTGCCTACTTTCAGCTTCAAGGCCTGCCTTACCATGTCCGATTCAGTCCCATATAAACTCTCACTGCAACCCAATAGATCAGAAACTAGAGCTTGCGCAAGTATTTCGTCACAGCCACACCACCCTCTATTATTGAAGCTCTCATCCAGTTCTATATTTGTAGTTCATCCAGAGATTACATTGATTCAAGATCACATTGAATAATTTAAAATTTCAGGGATCACGTTGCATATTAAGCTAAAGTTTAGGGACCGCATCGCATATTTGGTCAAAATTTAAGAACCACCTGTTGTCATTTTCCCAAGATTTAGGTATATAGATAACGTAACAAGCAAGATCTGGTTTGCTTCAATTTGCAATATCCCATACGAGGTCATTTGTCTAGACTACACTTGTAGTCTCCGTTGGTTGGAACTTAAAGAACAATCGTTTAGATCTTTCTCATTCTACCCATTAGCGGCAAAAGGGAATTTCAACATTGACCGAGCATAGAGTCAGAAGTAAACCTGGATTTGTCTTTCATCTACAGGTGACAAAGGCAGTGGAGAACGATAAGCAAATAGTATTTTCAGGCCATTCATCGGGCGGTCCAATTGCGATATATGCGACTGTTTGGTTCCTTGAGAAGTACATAAGATCAAACGAGAAGCGGACTTCCCGTCCCCCTCTCTGTTTAACATTTGCATCCCCACTTACCTCTGACCACACCTTTTGCCATGCCATCCAGCGTGAGGGTTGGTCTGATTGCTTCGTCCACTTTGTTACAAAACTCGACATTGTTCCTAGGATTCTATTCGCTCCTCGCTCTTCTGCGACGGAGTTGCTACAAGAAATTCGCCCTTTCTTCAACCCACATCACAAAGCTGATGAAGAAAAATTGGCTCCCTTATTTGCGAGTGTGATGAAGAGCGTGTCATGTGTTGCAAACAGTGCAGCTTGTGCACTAAAGGGAAGCAAGCATACATTATCTGAAACCATGTCTAGATTCATCAAGCTAAGCCCTTACAGACCGTGCGGGAAGTATGTTTTTTGCACCGAGACTGGAAGGTTGGTGGTTGTGAAGAACCCAGATGCGGTTGTTCAACTGTTGTTTTACTCCTTACAGATCGAGTCTGAAACAGAGCTTCAGAAGAGAGCAGTGGCAAGCTTAAAGGCACATTGGACGTATAAAGATGCATTAGATAAAAGCTTGGCCAGGCACAATGTAGTTCGTTTAGAGAAGCTCCGAGAATTACCTCTCAGCTCTGACGATCCTGTAGATATTCAGATCAAGACGATTGGTGCCGCGCTGAATGACCTTAACCTGGTATTGCCCATAATTTTTCTGGAAAATGAACTCTCCAGTTCATAATCTTTCATTTATTGAGAAAAGATAATTAAATATTCACTATGTATAATTTTCTGATGATAGAGCGAACCGGCGAGGCTGTGCCTTCGTGCTGCTGGAGAGTTTGAGAAGCAGAAAGAGCATAACAGAAACACCGTCAAAGGCAACAAAGATGCGATAAACAAAACCCTCAAAGCATTAGAAGAGTATCGGACCACGTGCAGGAATGATGGCGTGGGATATTATGATGCTTTCAAGATGCAAAAGAAAGAACAAGACTTCAGGGCCAACGTGAAGAGACTTGAACTGGCAACTATGTGGGACGAGATTATCGAAATGGTAAGACACGGGCAGCTCCCTGATGAGTTTGAGGCAGAGAAAGAATGGGTGGACCTCGGCACGCAGTTTCGCCGACTTGTGGAGCCAATAGACATTGCCAACTACTATCGGCACACGAAGAATGAAGACGCAGGTCCTTATATGATCAGAGGAAGGCCAAGTCGGTACCATTATCCGCAAAGATGGCGAGAAAATGCTGAGCAGTTGGATAGAGATTCAAGTGGCGAATCCTGCTTTTGGGCTGAGGTGGAGGAGCTCAGCGTTGAAGTTACTAACAAGAAGCCATGGAAAGAAATAGAGAACAGGGTTTTGACTTTGGAGAAGAACCTGAGAAAATGGTATGATAAAGAGGAGGTGGAGAAGGATGTGTTCTTAGAAAATAGCACACTCGTCAAGTGGTGGCGATCTCTCCCGGACAACCATAAGGCAAATTCCTGCATCAAAGGACTCATGCCAAGCTGAAAATTCCTCACTGCTGCAAATTTGCTTGAAAAGCTAGACCCAGTAACAGGCTGGCATCATTCAAAGTCCAGTCATTTCCCTTTTCAGTTGATTCTCTCCGTAAAATAAACGTTGTTAATGAAATGAACTGCCTATTGAGTTTTGACTTTCAAATTAAGATATAAGGGTATTTTGGATCATACACATTTATTTTAGGGATCTTTGAAGGGAGACTATAAAAGGAATGTGTATAATAACACATCTCCAACCTAGCCTCTATATTATTTCCTGTTTTTTTCTTATCTTCTTTTTGGATATTTAGATCTTGTGGCTCACCAAGTGGTTTTAGAGTTTTTTGGATTATACTCTAGTGCTTTTTGTTAAAGATAGTGAAATCCCCCTCTTCCCGTGGCTTTTCTCATTTTGGATTTTTCACGTAAATTTTACGTCTAATGTGATTTTGATTTTCTTTCATTTTTTGCTACTTGTTCTTAGATCGGTGCATCTTTGATTGGCATTTTTACGCAACACTACCCTTGAAGAAACAAAAGAGAAACTCTGAAGTCTTCTTCATGTCCCTGAAGATCCTAAATACATAAAAGGAAAAAAGATGAAAGAATCGATGAAATTGCTCCGGAGAAGATAAGCCATGTAGAACTCCTTGGCATTCTTCTTAAACTCTGCAATATAGAAAAAAGAAGAAGAGAGAGACCAAAACTGATTCCAGGACTAGCCGATAACATCGCTGTAAAATCACAAAGCATGCCTTCTCTAATAATTGGTTGTCAAAGAGTAACCGAATGTAAACTAGCTAGAGTATTGCCTTAAAGACTTCAACTTCCTATGTGTAACTGTGTCAGGCTAACTGGCTAAGTCCACCCCACGAAATGGAGACAAAAACAGAATTGCCAAGCAGAGAGAAAAAAGGGGCAAAACATTGATTTGCAAGGGAAGAAAGGAGAAAAGAGGCATAGCTCAGGAAATACGATTTGCCTAAGCTCCAGATGCATAAGCACGTGCAAGGAAGTGAGGATTATGAAGTGGAGGCAGAGACTCGAGAATTAATTACAAAATACGTACAACCTGAACTTCTAGCTTAGAAAACAGCGCATACCAATTCTCACCTTGAAAAGAGAGGGCTATCGACAAGAGAAGAGCGCGTCACTCGTTTTATCAGCCATTAAACTTAGTTTAGTTGATTCGTAATTGAACTAATGTTTTACTTGATTTTGATATTGTTTCCTACTTATTTGAAAGGATGCAAGTTGGATGGTTCAAGTAATCTTTGTTGTTTGGCTTCGAGCTTTCTCAAGCTTGTCTTGTTCAAGTTTGCAAACTCATATTTCGAAAGTAATATGGATATATATATTATAAGTCATGAAAAACATTTTTGTTACATAAAATTTGGGACGGGCATCTACTACTCTTTGATTATTTGCAAATGGTTTGGGAATGTGAAATGTTATATGTATTGCTTTCCGAACCTAGTTTATGAAATGATATGAGGAATGCTTTACATAAAGTATTCTGATTGATGAATTGAGTTGTGAAAGATTATGTTTTGGCTTGTGAAATGTAATCCAATTTATGATATGGATTGGTAGTTGGTTTTGTGGATTATTGGAGGATGATGGTATTATGATGGTATTATTCGTGAGGGGAACCCCTCCCGAATCTTTCTCAAGATCCGGATTGCTTTTGTTGGAGGGAGGACCCGGTGGGTCAGTTCTCGGTGGCATCGACATGGGAGGCCATTAGGCGGAAGAGGAGTTGTGTCTTTTGGCATACATTCATCAATTGACAGTGGTTCTTGTGCTTTTTGCAATGAAATGCCTGATTCCATGGACCATCTGTTTTTTGGAAGTTGTGTCACGGCTGATATTGCTTTCTTTTAGGCGGCCAGATGCAATTTGCCCTGGCGTAATAGGTCTTGAAGGGAGAATCTCCGTTGGGCCACCACCTTTTTGATGGGTAAGGATTTCTACAAGTGCATTGCTCGCTTCTCCTTTGGTGCGTTATGTCACATGATCTAGAGGAACAGGATCAACATCCTTTTTAGGGACCAGCCTCTTACTATTCTGGCTATAAGGAACCACCTGTTCAAAGTGGTCAGAGATAAAGTTATCACATTCAGGAACGTTGATGATAATTTCAGGAACAGAAGATTGCAGCGGAGCTGGGGCCTTGACCCGATTATTTTCTCTAGGGATCCCTAACCCTGCTGTGCCATTGCTGGGGGTTTTCTTCTAAGCTACGTTGGGTGTTTTTGTAGCGATGGTCTGCCTCCTCCATTAAGGAGTTTGTGTTCTGGTCACCGGTTGTTCATGTCGTGCTTGTCTCTTGTTTAGCTTGGCTTCCTTATCCTGGTTGCCTTGTGTTGTTGCTTTTATATCTCGACATCCGTCCACTCATTATGTTCTCTCTGTTGGAGAAAACTCCCTTATTTATTTTGAAGTTGACAAAACGTTTCCATCAATCCAGTCTGAAGACTTGTAGACTCCACCGTCAAAATCTAAAGACCTCCAGACTCAAGATTTAAAGTCTGCCCTCATTGACAATTTCCAGACCAACAAAGAAAAGTATTATCCGTTGAAGAGAAGACTTATCCAGATGTGAGTATATCTTTAAGGATTTGATTCGTATGGTTGAAGAAGTTCTCACGGCTAGAGATAGCACCTCAAGATCTATTGTTCGAGTAATTTAGATCCGTTGATTGGTGAAATTTACTTGGAAGGTTCTACTTATGGAAACCTAGATCCTGATTGTATGGGCGAGCAGGATTGGTGGGTTATCATCATATTCCTTAAATAACTCGAGATCTCCCTAATTGATTATGTCCAACGAGTTGATTGGAAGAACTCCTTTGGAAGGTGCCAACGGTTATGAAGGCATGGATGAGTATATAAGAAAGACGCTCAAGTTATTCGAGAGTGTGCGTGATAGATAAATTTCAAAGTCCGAAACTCATTGTTCTTTGCTGTTTCATTTGCTAAGCTTGAATTTGTACTCAAAAGAGAGATTAGATACTTGTGAGACCTTGAGAAAGTGTAGCAAAGTTTCTACACTGTGGAATCAAGGATGTGACACTGTAAAATCTCTTTTGGTTCTTATTGGAATCCAGCCAGTGGGCTGTCAATGCGGGAGAGTGGACATAGGCTTGGTCTAAGCCGAACTACTATAAACCTTATGTTTTGATTCTCTATCCCTAATCTCTTTACTTCATTTCGCAACTCTATATAATTGTTTATAGTTCTTTACTTTTTCAGTCTATCATTATTAAAAGTCAAACTAATTTGTTAAGCTTTGCGAAAACGACTTTGATCACCTATTCACCCCCCTCTAGATGCTCCTACTAACCCTTTCACTCTCATCTTGAGTGTATGTTTTTGATGCCATAATCTTTTGTACATTTGGCATTTCCCCTATATATTTATTACCTTTTACCAACAAAAAAAAAAACTCAATTAGTGATTTTTCGGTATATATGCTAATTTTAGGATATCTTTTTGGGTCGAGCCATTGACTGATTGCCGAAGGAGGAACCTTGGTTGCCTTGTCACTAGGCTTTATGATGTGACCATAATTTAATATTGTGTAATAGATTGCATAATGAAATAGATTATTAACATGTAATTTGATAGAGATTGATCAATGGATTCGACCATTGATGTTTAATTTCTGATGGTTAATTAAGTATTTCTAATGTGTATAAAGCTCTATTGAAACAATACAACTCATATTTAAGTTAGTGCATATATTATATCTTGGGTTTGAATTATGAGTTTCTAGTAATGTTTCATATGTGTATTGTGGATGCTCGATCTGCTTAGAAGAGACTTATTACTCAATGAGCTATGGTTGCTCATGTCATTCATCTTATTGGAGTCGATTGTGACACATACAGCCTTACTGAATGAAAGAACATTTCCCATCTGCTTACTTGAACATCAATTACTACCAAACTTGTGCATTAGGTGTGCTTCAAAGCTAGAATTATTCCAAAACTACAGGCAAGTCTAGCCACCAATTCCAGCATCACTCTATCAACCTCTCAAGGAACTGCAACTATAAGCCAGATCGATATATTGCTGAACAAGTAACCAAACCAATAGCTTTAGAGCATGGCTAGATACTTAAAGCTTATTACCTATTATAATGAGATTGAATTAAGGGGAAACTCCATCCAAACAAGTAATTACAATTAGAAATGCATAGAATCCACACAAACAGAAGTTCACAAATGGATTTCTGTATTTTTTTTTCCTTTCATCTTTCTCAAGGGATCACGCCCTCAACACGAAGTTACATGTCCTAAGCCGCCAATGACCACTAGGCCAATCGCCATAATTGCATTCCAACATATTGATGGGAGCGGTATAGAAATTTTCACTTGAAGAACCTGTTTTACATGCTTTCGGGAGAATTACTGGTCAGGAGAAACATGAACCGCCTCCTATGATTGTTCGATGACAATTCAAACCTTTTATAATGATGTGATTTTGCGTCTAGGAAAGATCAGTTCCCACTTCACTATAAGTTTGCTCTTAAAAAGATCCTTGGGGTTGATCTTACAGAACATAAGTCTGACGAAATTCTCATAATTTACGTAATGCAGACTGCTGCAGATGAGACTATTCAAATTAAATGAATTGATACACGTTAGCCATGTTAAGTCCGGAATATGCGACTTTATCGTGGAGGACTTCTGTAAAGATATGCCACGACACTCTGTTTTCTGTCGACTAATGCGAAGAAAGTGGCAATTAATTGCATGCAACTCTGCCCAACCAGCATATTACATAATTGCAAGCACTCAGAATGTGATATCAGCAATAAAATGACAAAAGGCTCTGACACCAAATGTCTCACCTTGAAAAGGCAATGCAACTAATCATAATCAAGAAAGAAAAAGTGTTCCATCCCACCATCACAAACCACTAAAAGAATTCCATCTCAAAATCAGTATGCTAGTCACATGGAACTCACTTGAAAGACACATTAAAGGTGGCATACACTATTCACCTAAAAAAACCACTACAACTAGACATCCTATGTTACAGACATTCAACCAGAGCTTTCAATGACAGCATCGATCTTTATGGTAGAACAGAACAGATTGTTTATCTGAGAGCAACAAAGTCATGACTCATCACATGCACATGCAATTGCCCCCGAAACTAGCTGATTACTAAGTTAGGAAGTTCTTTAACCAAGATAGCTATGACTCCACGATGCATAATGCCACGAGAAGTCACTTCAATCTATGGGAGCACAAAGACAAATGCACGCTGGTGGATGAATCAAACTCGAGAAAGTAACAGCCCCAGAATTCTCCCAGATCCTCCTCATTGTAGCTTGATAAATCAAACTTAAAACAAGGGAGCCTCGCAGAGATCATTTCCCAGTAGTTGTACAGGTGAAGAAGGTATATGCCAAGACAAGTTTCAAATGTATGATCCAAGGAAAAAGAAGGAAAAAATGGAAAAAAAAAAAAAGAAAGCACTGCGTAGATCAAGAGATGCAAGACGGTAAATTTTTCCCAGGAAGCCTGCCGTACAGAATCGTTCTTGAAAACACGGAAAAGGAAAGGACCCAAGCAAACACATGCGAAGTTTGAAATCAACCGCCAGGATTGTTTCAAGACAACCTCGACATGACATGCATATTTGAAGCAAAGGTATATAATCCCTTGTCAGGTTGAGCCTCTTCCGTCAATTAAATGCAACACCGAAAGTAAAGCACCGATATCTTCAGTAGCAATTGACAAAGAATATGCTTCAGCTTTAGTAACAACATGCTTTAGAAGAGGTTGGACATTCCCGGGCCCAACTTGCTAGGCTGAAATTCATTCCCAGAAATCTTTGCATGCCACCAGAGCATCATAAGCTACAGGTGCTTGCACCACTCAAGATTAGCCCCAATAGGATTGCATAGGCTCAGGGCCATGAAATTGGACGGTCTTGATGCTATCATCCATTCAACCAACTGTCATGTCATGCGGTAAGCAATCCGTTTTCTTCATAGGTTCTAAGATTGCTCCACGCGTCCATCAAAAGAAAGTAAAGGTCCGTACTAGACATTCGTCTAACCCGAGATGTTTCCTGGCAATTTCTTGTTGACGTGACAAAGTCTATTGGCTGGTCCTAAACAAGATCTTAAAAAACTTCGACATTCAGGAAAGACTAGATAGAGGTCGGGAATCCGGATCTCGAAAAATATTCCGATCCCATTGGTCTCCCCCGTCCACAACTCTTTACGGGTTACAGGGAGCTACCTCTGAGACCGCGATACCTTCCTCGGGACAAAGTCTATTGGTCATGCCCTCGTGGAGGGGTAGTGTTCATAGGATACTTATGAATTCGAAAAATCGACTTGACATTTTACTTTCAATTTTCTTTATGAAGACTTTGAAAGGTCCAATATCTAGATTTTTCGAAAGCGTACAAATCAAAAAAAAAAAAAAAACACGGTATTTTGAGTTACTAAAGTAAAGCAATCCCAACCCACCGATGGGTAGCCGTGATAGTTTGCACATTCCTACCTTATCGTCAAATAAATGAGTTCGAATCTCCAGTTGCTAGATCTCTGATTGCTAGCATCTTAAGTGGGAGCCCTGGTGGTGGGGTTCTCGGCTAGCTCCCCTCCAGGTATAGTCGGTGGTTGACATTAGGGCCTATCGAGCCCTACGGCGGCCGTGAGCACCCATAAGGTTGTGCCAAGCCGGATCCCGAACCAAAACAAAAAAAAAAAAAGCAATCCCCAACATTTTTTTTTTTTAATTTAAAGAGTAAAACTGATGAACCCAAATAGTGATAGGTAACCGCCTACTCTAGCTTGACCTCACTTGATATCTTCAAGTAGAACCCAAATTATCTTGGGTCAAGTAGAAAATATTTTATGCGATGGATTACATCATTTGGCAACGATAATATTGTGTAATTGACTCATCACCATTATTCGCGTGTTTTGAATCTCATAATACTTGTCTCCACTTGCATAGGTACCTTACTTTTGAATGGTCAATTACACAATTTATCATTATCGCATGATGTATCCATCAAATTAAATGCCTTCCTATGTCTTGATTCGAAATTAAATCACTTCTATTTTTCTTCGTTTATATTTTTGAATTTGAAATGGGACTTTAACAAAAGCCGACCACTTAAAATCATACGAAACCATTCACACGTTTTCATATATTTTGGTATTCTTAGATAGGGAAAAGGTTGGGAAAGAGAGGCAATCCCCAACCTTTTACTCTCTAGCAACCCTACCTTGATGTCTAAGGAAAAAGCGAATCGTCTCCCGGCTACCCAAGAGATAACTTAGCTTCTACTACAAAAAATTCTCCATCCCTTGCGTGTTTACATTTACAAAGAAAAGAATATGTGCTTGTCTTTTCCTCCATTGACCCAGCCAGCCCCCATCGAAGACGAGTCAACAAAGAGCGCTCCATCGCCCAAAACACCAGCACCGATCCCACCCGCTTGACATTGAGACTAGCGAGGGATTCTCGTGATCCGACGATCGTGATCATTTTCGGCTCTGCGTGCCCTTGCCCCCACCAAACAATCAATCAACAAAGGGGCCTGTATGTATCTTTTCCTCCCCCAGCCAACCAGTCAACAAGCAAATTTCTGCAGGGGGTAAAGCTCGCGCGGAAGAGCGTACCCATATACACTTCAGACCATGGAGAGATATGTCGGCATCAAACCGCAAGTGATCAAGAAAGCCTTGTCTGTATCCATCGAAGCTCATAAGAGCCCTGGGAAGCCGTGTCTCGTTGAAAGGAAGGTCCCCGGTAGCCCTTCGCAGGTCATCGTGGCCTTCCCTGGATCATGGTCTCTGGACGACTGGTTCGTCGGAGACAGCGAAGCCAAGCCTTTCGGAGAGACCAAGATCGACACCAAAAAGTTCCGGTCTCTCAAGAGCATCAGCAAGGACGTGGTCGCCACGGTCAGCGAGGCATTCATGGCAAGATTCCTACGCATTCTGGATGACAGAAGTACGTTCCGGGCGGAGGTATTCTCAAATGATGCTGTGTCACTGGAACACCATAGATCGGAAACTAGAGCTTGTTTGCTCCCGTTTGCAATTTACCGTTTAAAGGGTTTTTAGCTAGTCGAGTATATATGACCATATGGGTTTTGTCTACACCTTTTTCATACGTATAGTCACCAATTGGTCGGAATTTGAAGAACCCTCTCTCCAAGCGTTTGCTATTAGATGATAGTAAGACCCGTCAAATAGGGTCAGGTCGAAAATGGATCGACCCATATTTGACCCATTTAATTTTTGATCTATATTCATGTAATGTAAATCAAGTTATATTCACGTAGTGTAAATCAAGTGATTTACACCCGACCTGACCCAACCCGTATTCTTTAAAACCTATTAATATTCTAGAATAACTCATTTCTACTATATGCTAATTGGATTAAAATTTCAAATTAAATTAAAAATAGTAAATAAAATAAAAAAAGTTTAAAAAATCTATAAATTGAAATATTTATAAAGAATTAGACTATGCACATGCTTCTCTTATTTGAAGGGAACATACCATTGAATAACTAAAAACTGTAACATGAAAAAAAAATTAACTAAACCTAAAAAAGCTAATTTTTATGATTTTTTATATAAAAAAAAAGTATTGCTAAAACATTTTTATGCAATACAAATTTTTTAACAATTTTTATGAAATACAAATTTAATAAAAAAATTTATAATTCTTTTTAAAATAATTTTATTTTAAATATAATTTTTAAATAATTTTATTTTTTAAAATATAATTTTTATAATTTTTATTTTTTAAAATATAATTTTAATTTGTAATAATTATTTTTTCATTTTCTCTTTTCTCTTTTCTTTTTTCTTCTTCTTCAACCGATCCGCTGGCCACGATAAACGGCCGACGACAAGCCACATGCGAGATCAAGCTCTTGGCGTCGAGGCCGTGCAAGGAGCTTGCCGGCAGATCACCAACGATCGGCGACCGTCGGCTAAGGAAGGAAGAAAAAGAAAAAAAAAAATTGAAATATGAAAAATAATTATAATTTTGATTTTTTATTTAAAAAACATTTTATAAAGTTAAAGAAGGCCATAGGTTCAAAGTGGGTTTTCTAATAACCCATTTAAACTCATTTCTTTTTGTGCTTTACTTTCTCGCACCCATTTCTGATCCATATTTAACTTTTACTTGACTCATATATGACCCATTTAACTAAAAATGGGTCATAATATGGGTTTATGAACCATTTTGCCAGCTCTAGATCATGATACCAATAGCATAGATGATTCGGTCTAAATCTCTCTCAACCTGCCCTTAGCAATAAAAGGGATGTTCATCATTGACCAATTACTGAAGCGAGAAATGAAGGGTCGGAAATGAATCTGTATTTGTCTTTGATTTTCAGGTGACAAAGGCCGTAGAGAAGAATAAGCAAATAATATTTGCAGGTCATTCGTCGGGCGGTCCAATCGCGATATACGCAACTATTTGGTTTCTTGAGGAATACACTAGATCAAACAAGAAGCAGACTTCCCGTCCTCTCTGTTTAACATTCGCATCCCCGCTTACAACTGATTGCACCTTTTGCCATGCCATCCGGCGTGAGGGTTGGTTTGATTGCTTTGTCCACTTCGTTATGAAACTTGACATCGTTCCCAGGATTCTACTCGCTCCTCACTATTCCGCAGCAGAGTTGCTACAAGAAATTCCCCGTTTCTCCAACCCGGATCACAAAGCCGACAAGGCAAAATTGGCTTTGTTATTTGCGAATGTGATGAAGAATGCATCATGCGTTGCAAGCCATGCAGCTTGCGCACTGACGGAAAGCAAACATACGTTATTTGACACCATGTCTAGATTTATCAAGCGAAGCCCTTACAGACCATGCGGTAAGTATGTCTTCTGCACCGAGACCGACAGGTTGGTGGTCGTGAAGAACCCAGATGCGGTTCTTCAAATGTTGTTCTACTCTTTACAGATTGGGTCTGACACAGAGCTTCAGGACACAGCAGTGGCAAGCTTGAAGGCACACTGGAGATATAAAGATACATTACGTAAAAGCTTGGACATGTACAATGTAGTTTGTTTGGAGAACCTCCCAGAATTACCTCTCAGCTCAGACAATACTACAGATATTGGTGCCGCATTAAGTGACCTCAATCTGGTATAGTCCATATCTTATCTAGTCCAAGGATTTTCTATGGAAAATAAACCCTAATTCGCTGATAATCTTTAATTTATTAAGAAAATATACTCGAATATTCACAATATATAATATTGTGATTATAGTGCATACCGGCAAGGCTGTGTCTTCGTGCTGCTGGAGAGTCAGAGAAGCACAAAGCGGATAACCAAAATACGGTCATAGGCAAGAAGGATGCCATAAAGAAAGCTCTCAGAAAACTAGACGACTATCGGACCACATGCAAGATTGATGGCATGGGATATTATGATGCTTTCAAGATGCAAGAGGAGGAGGAAGATTTCAAGGCCAATGTAAAGAGACTCGAACTGGCAGCCATGTGGGATGAGATTATCGAAATGATAAGACAAGAGCAGCTCCCAGATAAATTTGAGGCAGAGAGAGAATGGTTGGAGCTCAGCATGCAGTTTCGCCGACTTGTGGAGCCAATAGACATAGCCAACTACTATCGACACTTGAAGAATGAAGATGCAGGTCCTTACATGACCAAAGGAAGGCCAAGACGGTACCACTATCCACAAAGATGGCGAGAACATGCTGAGCAATTAGAGAGAGATTCAACTGGTGAATCCTGCTTTTGGGCCGAGGTGGAGGAGCTCAACATTGCAATTGCCAACAAGAAACCATGGAAAGAAATAGAGAACAGGGTTTTGACTTTGGAGAAGAACCTAAGAAAATGGTATGATAAAAAGGAGGTGGAGGAGGATGCGTTCTTAGAAAAGAGCACACTGGTAAAGTGGTGGCATACTCTTCCTGACTACCATAAGGCAAATTCCTGCATCAAAGAACTCATTCCAAGCTTGAAAAGCCAGACCCAGCAACTGGCTGGCATCGTCTAAAGAGGAGTCCTTCCCGTTTTCAGTTGATTTTCTCTTTACAATAGATGTTTTCAATGAAATAAATTACCCTTTAAAAAACAGGAGAGAATCTCTGAAATTTTCTTCATGTCCCTGAAGATCCTAAGCACACAATTGGAAAAAAGATGAAAGAATCGATAAAATTGATCCAGTGAAGATAAATGTAGAACTCCTTGGTATTATTATTAGACTCAACAATATAGAGAAAAACACTAAAACAGAGTGCAGAACTAACCAATAGCATGTAAAATCAGATAGCAGGCCTTCTCTAATTGGTTTTCAAAGACTATCCGAATGGACACAAACCAGACTTTTGCATCTAAAACATTTCAACTTCCTTTGTACGACTGTGACAGCTAAGTCCACCACACAAAATGGAAACAGAAACTTTTTTTAATTGCCAAGCAGAGACAGGAAAGAACAGGCGAAACAATGATGTACAAGGGAAGAAAGGAGAAAAAAGGCACAGCAAAGACTAGAGCGAATCCTAAGCTCAAGAAAAATAGTTTGCCCATTGTAAGGACAAGAAAGTGTCATATCTCCACATGTCCAAACGCATGAGCGCATGCAAGTAAGTGAGGATGATGAAATAGAGGCAGAGACTCAAGAATCAGTAACAAAAGACGTCACCTGAACTTCCAGCGTAAGAAACAGTGCATAAGATTGTTCACTATGGAAAGAAATCAAAAAAAGAAAGAGGAAAACAGAACCACCTCTTTCTATGACATTAGATATATCCAACCTTACTGAATGAAAGTACATTTCGCATTTGCTTACCTGAACTCCAATTACTTCCAAACAAGTGCATAGTCATGTGCTTCAAAGCTAGAATAATTCCAAAGGTAGAGGCAAACCTGGCCACCAATTCCTGCATGCTTCATCAATCTCCTAAGTAACTGCAACATTTAAGCCAGATCGAATACATTGTTGAACAGGGAACTAAATTAATAGCTTCAAAGTACCAGCTAAATACCCAAAGCTTATTATTTCCAACACAGAGATTGTATTATGAGGAAACTCCACCAAAATAAGTAATAACAATTAGAAACGCATATAGTCCTTACTAACAAAGTTCCCAAATGGATTTCAATAATTTTTCTTTCATCTTTCTCAAGGGGTCAACCCCTCAACCCTAAGCTACATGTCCAAAAGCCCCCACACCCATGACCGCCGGGCCAACTGCCATAATTGTATCTCAACATGGTAATAAGAGCGGTGTAGAATTTTTCACTTGAACAGCCTGATTTTATGTACTTCCAGCTGAAATACAGGTCCTATGAGGAGAAACATGAACTGCCTACTACAATTGTTCCATGACATTTCAAGCCTTTCTACAGATGTGATTTTGCCTCCAGGAAAAATCTGTTCACACTTGAGAATGGGCATGTTCTTTACAAAAATCTTCAGCGTTGATCTTACAGAACATAAGTCTGATGTAACTTTCACGATTTACATAATACAGATAGCTCCAGAGGGTACAGTTCAAACCAAATGAATGGATACACGTTGGGCCATGCTACATCTGGCCTATTCCAAATATACTAGCAACTAACAGAGATTGCAAATTAGAGAAGTAAACTAAAATAAAGACAGCTCTAGCTGTCAAATCAGAACTATTTGACTTCATAATAGAACTTCTGAAAAGATATGATTTACCTTCTAGTAAACTACACAAACTTGAGTCTTGACCACCAGGCCTTCAGCCCAGTGGCAGAGGGGATGGATACTAGAGATAGTCGTAGGTTCAATTCTGAGTGTGTGTGTTCGTAAGTGTACACACGCACGGGCGCATACAAATATATGGTGAATGGGGAGGGCTATCTTGTTCTAAATATCCTGCATATTCATGACTGACCAGAACCTCAAAATACAAGAACAATAACAACAACAATACCCAAGCCTTGTCTCACCTATTTATGCCATGACACTGTTTTTCCGAGAATTAATGGAAAAAAGACAAATGGCAGTTAATTACATGCAGCTATGCCCAACCAGCATATTACATAATTGCTATCACTCAGAACGTGATATCAGCAATAAAACAGCAAAAGACTTTGACTAGCTGTCTCACCTTGAAAAGGCGATGCCACTAATCATAATCAAGACAGAGAAAAGTTACAAGCTACCATCACAAACCACAACGAGAATTTCATCTCAAAATCGGCATTCCTAATCACATGCAACCTACTTGAAATGCACATTCTAGAAGGTATAAACTGTTCACACAAAGAATCCAGTTAAGCTAAAACTACTCCACTTAGACATCCTATGTTAAAGACAGTCAACCAACAGACACTTGAAGAGTGTTCAATGATAGCATCATAATTTTACATAAATACATTGATCTATATGGTATAATAGAATAGATTGTTGACCTGAGACCAAAAGTCATCACTCATCACATGCACATGCATTTGCCACTGAAAGTAGTTGATAACAAAGTTCAAGTTCTTTAACCAGTATACCTATGACTATGAAATGCCACTAGAAGTCACTTTAATTTATGGAAGTACTAAAAAAACTGCACACTGGTGGATAAAACAAACTCGAGATATTAAAAGCCCCAGATTTCTCCCAGATCCACCACATTGTAGCTTGATAAATCAACTTATAAAAAGAGAAAAATATACAGATCATTTCCTAGCAGTTGTACAGGTGAAGAAGGTTCTCTCTCTCCAACAGAAACTGAACACCGACAAGAAAAGAGAAGGATAGAAGAGGATACATGCGAAGTTTGATATCAACTGCCAGGATTCTTTCTAGACAATCTTGGCATGACATCCATATTTCAAGCAAAGGGTCTATATTACCTCATCATGTTAAGCCTCTTTCACCAATTAAAAATGAAAGCAACCACTGATGTCATCGGCAACAAGTAACAAAGAATATGCTTTGTAACAACATTCTCTAGAAGGTTGAACACTCCCAGGCACAACTCACTAGGCTAAAATTCATTTCCAACAATATAGCAGAGCAACATAAACTAGGTGCTTGAAAAGAAAAAGGAATACATGAAAACGAAAACAAAAACCCAAACATGATATCCCACGCACAGGGTTTTTCCTTACTTGTTTGATTTAATCTAAGAAAACATTGAAGAAGTTAATCTGATATGCGTTTGTTTTGCATATTTCCAAGCTGAAGCTTAAATCAATAAAGCAGGTGTATGAAAAATGAATTTAAACCGAGCAAAAAAAACCCAATCCTCAAAACTCAAATTTCATTTTACAGGTGTGCAGTTCATTGAAGAAAAGACAGAACTGATTTATCAGATTTGGGTTTGGCTTCTGCGTTTTCCAAACTGCAGCTAAATTGATAAACAGAAAGTAATTTATATTTTCTCATTAAAATGAAACATAATCTATGTAAAAGAGGAGAATATTAATTTCTTATTTGGGCTTAAAAAGAAACTCTAGGCAAGAAATTTTAGACTTACAAACTTAGAGATCACTCATTTATCTAGTCAGGCATATTAAGAAGAAAAGGTCAATTAGCTAAACAATTCTCTAAAAGCGAGAAATCCATATCGCTTAAAATTCGAGGTCTTACTCTACCTTGCCTAGTTTTAATACCATCAGGAAGTTCATATATGATCACATTCAGCATAAAGATTTTTATTTCATAGCTTAGGATCTATATAATACCCCACTTTACTAAGAATCATTTGTCAAAAAATCGCGCCAGCACAGAAAGCAATCAGTGATGTCATCGTGTATGATTGCAGCGAGCAACCTCGCCCTCCTTTATCATGATTCATTCACCCAACTTAAAAACAATGGATGAACAGATCTCCCTAAGAGCAAGTCTATAACTAAAAGTATTCCTTGGTGCAGTATAGGCTTCAAGCAAAGCCAAGTTCCAGATTATCTCGGGGTAATTGATTCTGAATTAAGTAAAAGTTAGGGGAAGGTAAAATCTGAGATCATGTCCACAATCATACACATTGATACATACAAAATACTTGATGATAACTTCTCTGCTTGTCTCAGTAAGAAATTCCGGAATATTCCCTCAAGACCAACTTCTGTATAACCCTCAATGAGCAAGTCCAGATACTGCCCTCAACCCCCAAATTGTGTCGAAGCATTTGTGAATAGTTAGCAGGAAGATGTTCTTCAATACTTAAAATTCTCCCTTGAGAAAGGTCATTTGCCATTTGATTACTTTGTTACCCAGGAAACTCATCACATATACAAGTCAAGGAATTAACCAGATAAACCTTGGAGACATAACTCATATATCCAATTTCAGAAGAATTGATAAGGACATATTCCAGTAGGGCAGTCCACTAACTGGACAAATGAGTTTGAGTTTACGCATCATAGAAAAGACAAGATGAAAGCCATGACAAAGCTACACAATTTCTGGTATTAAGCTGGTCCAAGAGGGCACAAGGAAAGAAAGACAGAAAACTTGTCATCTTATTCTTTCTCAATAGTAGATTCTATACCATTTATCTATTCACATAGCAACAGGAGTTCTCTACATTGGCTAAAATTCACACTGTTCAGAACCAGACTCATCAGAGAAACAGTTCAAATCAGGTGCTGTAAAACATTGTCCTATGATCACATATGACTCCATCAAAACGAGCAAGACCCTCCACACAGACGTCAAAAAGAGACAGACCAGACATACAGAACTCTTCGCAACATAGACATCCTATGCCCTGGTTATCATGCTGTGAGAGCGAGTCAGCCGGAATGTCAGACTCCCTTCAAGCAGACTTGGCTCTGCCTCGCTGCACTCATGTTCATATGGCTTTCTGCAACCAGGGCAGCGTCCATCTTCCTCAAGGATCCTCTTGTGGCAGAAAAGGCAGAGCCTGAACCCACAGAGGCATGGCAAGAAGCTAGAATCTGTCTTGTCCAAATCCTCAAAGCATATGGGGCATGATGAGGGCACGGATATAGCCTTATTACACCCCCAAGGGATGGCTCCACCACCGTAATGCCGGTTTGTGTTGGGGAAACTGTACTGCTTAGACAAATTGGGCAGACTCTGGGGGCGAAAAGCATCGTCTGGCCTCCATGCTTGGTTGTTCGCACTGGCAGTTCTTGGAGGCCTTTTAATGCACTCGGATGTCGAATTATCTGGAACCACCGACTGTTTCCCGTGCTCTCCTCGAGACTGCACCCCGCCAACTGTTTCGCCCTCAGGAGGAGGATCAAAAGGCGGATTCTGGGGCTCTTCATCGGCGGCCAAGGCATCAGCCACGGCTTCCCAATCATCCAAGCACCCATCATCTCCTCCCTCCTCTTCTTCCGTAGTACTCCCCGAGAAGCACCCGGTGCTGCTACCACTGCTACAGCTGCTGCTGCTACCAGTACAATTGCCACTCGAATGATTGCCGCTCAACACGCCAGTGAGACCAATCGGACTGATGGACGGAGACTCGGAATCACTGTCTTGGTGGACAGATCCGTTCTCATCATCCCTCCGCCTCCTCGTCTCCAAATTCTCCAGCGACTGGCGGCCGCCACCACTCTGCTGCCGACTCTCGCCTCTCAAATCCTCCCCGCTCCCCTTATTCTTGACTGGATAGATTCACCGCAGCACCAAAATCAACACAGGAAACGCAGATCATCCATATATATAAATAAATAAATGAAAATCAATAAACACAACCGAAAACAACAAGCGCAATCATCACAACAAAAGCGCGGGACCCTGATTAAATAACACACGGAACAAATCGATCGCGTACCCTGCGAAAGCCACTGCTCGCGGCGGGCGTCCAGCTTGCACTGCTTCAGCTTCGCCGACCTGTTGGCCTGCACACAACAACCAGGCATTCTCAGAGGAAAGCGAATAGGAATCGCCAAATCGAGCCATCCCACGCCCCGCCGCGCATTGTCGCGACAGGACGAGCGGGGCAGGACGCTCTCGGA
The DNA here is from genome assembly GCA_016097605.1 of Eucalyptus guilfoylei. Lineage (NCBI taxonomy): Eukaryota > Viridiplantae > Streptophyta > Magnoliopsida > Myrtales > Myrtaceae > Eucalyptus > Eucalyptus guilfoylei. Next base: position 41,192,608 of record CM027861.1, read on the forward strand.
TACAGGAAAACGGGGCGACGTACCCGCTTCTTCTTGGCGAAATCCCTCGCGTTCGGCGCCGAATTGGCGGCGGAGGCATTGGCGATCGAATCGGAAACCATGGCCGCTCGCTCCCCTCGCCCGAATCGATCCGGCAGAAGAACCCTAACTCGTCCTCGCGCACGCACAGAGAGGGAGAGGAGATTTCTAGAGAGAGAAATTGGTTAGAGAGAGGGATAGGATAACGGAAACTCCTCTGCTTCGCTCGCTCGGTTTTTTCAGACCCATCCAGGAGGGGGTGAGGGTGGAGATTATATGGCAGCCGCCCCCCGGCTTTACGGTCCTGCCCCGCCCCCACTAGCTTTATTTACGGTCCTGCCCCGCCCCAGGCGCAACGCGAGCTTCTCCTGCAGCTCTGATTTTTATTTCTCGGTACCGCCGGCTGACGCGGCCCCTCTCTAGCGACATACATCGCATTCGTGCTCATCGAACGCTGTCGTTTTCCCGTATGGCCGAACGAAGATTTCTGCGGTGGATTTCAGTTCTGCAAAATAAGCGCAAGAAAATGCTTGTTTGGTTTGACTTTTCGTAAAATTCTAAAATTTTAATGTTTATACTTGTTCGACTTAAAAAAGAAAATCCATGCATCGTTCACATGATAAGCTAAAAGTAATTCGCATTTGTTCCTATTGAACGACGACTTTAATAATCATATCAGCGAATATTCTTCTTCTTGACCTTTCTAATTAGAAAATCAAGAATTTTTCTTCGGTACATTTGTAATTATGGTGATGATTATGCATTTTCTAGGTGTAGATTGCATTTTATTCTTTTTCTTTTTCAAAATTGTTAGGTTCCATTAAAATCTTGTACACTTTTGAATTTAGCAAGAATGAATTACCCGAAATACTAGTTAATTGCGTTAACTCGGTCGGATTATTGAGGGGAAGCGTTTTCGAGGCACGTAAAACCCGTGCAATCATGGTGACGTTTAGCGCATTTATTGGCTTGCGTTTAGGCTGTGTGATTTATTTTATCTATTATTTTAATCTTCATCCTAATCCAATTACACCTTATTAAAAATAAGATTTGTTAGGGCGATTGTTACGAAATAAAGGGCAAGGGCATTGAATTGCAAATGCATGCTTAGAGTTATCGTATTAAATACTTCCCCGAGGATGTAACACAAGGGAAACCACAGAATTTAAGTTTACATTAATGAAAAATCCTTGTTTTCCCATGAAACCGATCTAGACAGCTATAGGCAAGTAATGGTGCACCACAACTAAATTAAGGCTTTATTTGTTTTGTGAATTTTTTTTTTTTCATATAGGTCATTTTCTAGAAAAATGTAAATATTTTTTTTGATATTTGACTAAAACCTAAAAATGAATAGAAAAATATTTCTCATTGTTTGGCAAAGAAAATCTTATTTGGTCGAAAATTATTGGCGTGAATATTGGCTATCTTACGACATGGTTGTGCCAACATGAACAATTTATTTTTTTAATTTATTTTTTAATAATTCTTTATTTTATTATTTTCTTTTATTTTTTCCTTCTTCATCTGCCAATCATCAAGCCTTAAAGCTTGAGCCTACTACATATGCTTATGGCTGGTCACTAATCATAGTCGAGAACCAACGGCACCAAAAGAAGGAAAAAAGAATGAATGAATGAAATTTAAAAGAAAACAATAACATAAAAAAATCAAAAATGTTTTTAAAAAATGTTAGCCTCGATGGATTGAACTCAACCTCAATATTACTAGGTGTGGCTTTTGAGCGCAAGCACCAATGTCTTGGGCCCAGCCTTAATTATCGTAAAAGAGGTTGTTGGGGTCTCGAGCACAACCTAGATGGACCTAGACCAGGGCATTAGAGTCCAAAGCTCGGCCTTGATGGACTTGGCCCTTTGCCAAGGGCCTGAGAATGAGCATTGATGTTCTTGTGCTTTTGCACAGAGTTTTCAGTCCAAACACCGATATCTAGTTATATTTTGAAAAATGATTTCCGATTTTTGAAAAGAAAATTATTTTATTTTCTAAATTTAAGCTTTTATAGGAAAACCATTTCCATTGACTTTCTTCTATGCTAATCGAATGCCGTAAAATGTTTTTTGGAAATTTTTTTTTTTTTCACAAAACAAACAAAGCATAAGTGATTTAAGAATTATAGAAACTTATTCATTTTTCTGCAAAATATGAAAATTTATAAAAAAATTAAAATTTTGAACTAAAATTTTAAGAAAGTAGTTGGAGGAGGGGGAGAGAGAGAGAGTTTGAAAAAGTCCAGTGGATGGGGCTTCACTCATGGATCCCACTCCCAGGCCCAAGACGGGAGCAATTATCGCAAGCAGTTTGAGCTTTAAGCCCATAGAAGAGGCCCATGAAAGCAATCTTTTCGCATGCGTCCAATTTGTCATTGGTCCAAAACGAAATTGAACGCGTATTTAAATTCGAGTGATTTAATGAACACCTCATAAATCTTTATGGATAATAAAGCTAAGGAAAATTTCAAAGAGGGACCGAAATGATCTTATTTTCTCAAAAGAGAACTTAAAGTGAAGTATATCTCAAATGATGACCCAAAATAGTCATCTAGTATCAAAGAAGGACTTGACTTGCCAGCTGGTGAATTGATGCATTTTCGATGTGTATTTCGGTGGTCCGATAGGGGGTACTTTCGTCTAAAATAAATTCTATTTTTTGTTCCTTCTCTTGTTCATCTTCTTTCTTGATCCTCCCATGGTTGTCCCAGTTCATCGTCTTCTTCGTCAATGTTGAAGATAGGCATTGCGCAAATCAAGAACACCGAAATTGGGGAAGGGCCCAACAAGGCCACCAAATATGGTGAGGGTTGGCTTTACCTAGGGCTAGCGAGGGCTCGACACCCATCGCTGGTAGCAGGCAAAGGCCTACAAGCCCTCACCCACCCTTACCAGTAGGAGTGTAAACGGGTCGAGTCGGGTCGGGTCTTGATGTTACCCGACCCGACCCGAAACATACGGGTCACATACTGTGACCCGACCCGACCCGACCCGACCTGAAACACATTAAACTCGCAAAGGAAATTCGGGTCGGGTCGGGTTGGGTTTCCGGGTCTTCCTTGTTCAGTGGTTCGCACCCTCTTGGTTCTTTATCAATGAATTTATATTGAAAATTATTCTGCTCTGTTCACTACTGATGGGACTTCTCAGATTGAACAAATCTCATTACTTCCCGTCTATTTGCCTTTTTCCCCCTCCAGCACATTAGTGTGTCATCGTAGAAAGTAAAAACATAGAGCAAAGTTGTCGCCAGTACAAAAGATTGCCAAGTCTTTCCCACTCTTTTTTGTGTAATTTTGGATCTTTATAGATTATTACATGGCGGAACCGGGGTACCAGGTATTCTGTATTAAAGATGGCTACCCTGCTCTTCCATTTTCTATATCGCGGAACCACCTTGTTTTTCATTGGTGTAGGAATACCGTTGTGAGTCTTGGAAAATCAAATGATTATCTTTCGTTTCCGGGGTGATATAACAAGTCAATGGTGATATAGTAAGTCAATAAGAACCGGAAGCATTATGCTTCGCTTGAGTATGTCCCTCTGGCACAAGATATAGTCTCTGGAAGTCTCAGCTTCATCTGTTAATCTCTTCTCTTTCTTAAGATCGAAAGCATTTTATTGTACCGAGGCTAAGCATGCACCTGACAATACATTGCCTCGTGATTAAGGATGATCTAACTTTGAACAGTCTCTGCGAGCCTAGAGGATATTGCCATTGCTGTCCTCATAGGTTTTGGGCAAATAAAATTACATTGAGGAAGAGAAAGAGGCTACACCATGCATGCGAAAGGCAGCATCTAACTGAATTCAGAATGATATCTTGGATCACATCTTGTTCTTCTAAAAGATGAGCTTCATAGTAGGACTATGCCAAGTTTTGTTTCTCATGTAGTATACCCAAGGAAAATGATGTAATTATTTTGCACACATGGAGAATCGAGCTGTCTAATTTTGTAGTAACTTCTTGTGCAGACAAGAATCTCATGCTATTGCCGTAACTTCTTTGGACAAAAATGAAATCATGCATCGTGCAAGATTGGCCATTATCTGTCCTATAATTGATCCGACACACACCAAAGATACACAAAAATTAACAAAACCAAATTCTCCTCCCAATGCGTCTTTCACGAGAATTTTAAGAAGGCAAACAAAAGTCACTCGTTTGCAAAGACCGGGAATCCGAACAACCCCGAAGAACTCAATGTAATGAAGGATAAGGACTACATATCATAAGAACCAAACACCATGATTCATTCAAATCTTCATTCAACGAAACCATCCCAAAACAATGATTTTTTCCCACTTCCAAACGCTAACCAGCACTCATTTCTAATGCAAACACTAACCAAGACCGCCCACTATCCAGGAATACCAAAAAATTAATCTCATTCTCAACCTTCCTCACACAAGGGAGAGTCCAATCAGCCCTTAGTCAAGCAAAATCAAAGCTAAAGCAACAACAGAGTCCCCACCTCGCCAAAAGCAACAACCCCTAAATTCTTACCCACCCTAGACTTTAGTTTGACATCCTTGTTCTTCTTGCCGGTGTTCTTAGTGTACCGATCATTGAGAGTCACATTAGCACCCACTATTACCTTATACCTCTTGGTCTTCCAAACCATGATCTTGAACCTCATTGCAAAGTGGCCAAATCCACCCTAAAGACCAAAGACTCGTTCTTGGCCACATGGGATCTTTAAGTGAAAAGATAACCTTTTCGTCCAAAGCTTCGAATAATAAATTCAGGAAGGGCAGCATTATTAGGAGTGCAAAAAGAGAAGTAGGACTTACACAAGTTGCATATTATAAAATACTAACCTCTAATACGTCAATCATCGAGAGAAGTCAACATCGAGCTTGACTCCGTGGTCGTATTTGGCAATTCTACAATAAATTCACAACGAAAATGAGAACACTAACATATAGATTAAAATAAAGAAAGGTACAAATATTCTACAATCATATTTTCTCACCCGACTCAAAGATTTCAAGATCTTCTAAGTCCTCCTCAATTGAACGTAAAAGTGGCGCGGATCGTAACCAATCTTGAGCACATATAAGAGCTTCCGCCATGGTTGGGGTCAAGGAACTACGAAACACATCGAGCACACGACCTCCCGTGCTAAATGCCGCCTCCGATTCTATAGTCGAGATGGGTACGGCCAAAATATCTCGAGCAACAGTAGAAAGTATAGGATATCTCGATGAATTCCCTTTCCACCAACTTAATATATCAAATTCAGAGTTATAACGTTCACATGCCTCCTCCAAGTACTTATCTAGTTCTGATTTTTCATCCAAATATTGTTGTCCAGTTTGACTAAAACACATTTCAGTCATAATATCAAGCACCAACCACGGGGATCTTGACATGCTTACTATCCTTGTGCTCTTTAGCCTCAAGTTGCTTTGAGGGCATACACCCGTGCGATATTGTTCAAACAATAATGTCAAAGATGTTATCACTTTCTCTTGTAAAGTTTCTGCCTCCCTTCTTTCATAAACATGACCAATCATCCACTTCACATAGTCCCACTTATGTCGTGGGTCAAATATGTAAGCAATGAATAAAGTGAGATTAATGTTGTTTACATTGCCAAAATACTTACGGAATTTCGTTTTCATTCTTTGAGTCATTTCTCGCAAGCTTTGCTCCTCATTTCCACAATATCTCTCAATCATCATATAAATCCCATACACGTCCTTCGCCATATTATTGCTAGTGACATAAGAAGAACCTGAAACTTTTATAGTTGTATCAAAGAACAACTTCAGAAAAGGAAGAAAGCGGCGTGCATAATTCCAATCTTCACTAGTGGGCAACCATTTCCCCTTGGAAAGCTCTTGAGCATATTTGCTATCCCGAAATTCCATATTGCTAAAAGCTCTTTCAAACTTTAAAGCTGATTCCAACATCAAATATGTTGAGTTCCAACGAGTTTCCACATCCAAATATACAAGACTCTTCAACTCAATATTCTCTAACTCAACACAAGCCTTGAACTTTCTTAGCCGCTAGGAGAAGATCTCACGTAACGCACGGCTGAACGTATTCTAGCAATTGAATCGTTTATGTCTTTTAACCCATCTCTAACAATCAAACTTAATATATGTGCATAACACCTCATATGGAGTAACTCACCTCTTAACAACAGAGAGTTCCAAGAGTTAAGTATCTTTTTCAGGTATTGAACTCCCAAGTCATTCGAGCTAGCATTATCTACAATGATAGAAAAAACACTGTAGATCCCCCAATCAATCAAACATTTCTCAATTGCTTTTCCTATTATCTCAGCAGAATGACCTGAGATCTGACAAAAATTTAATATCTTCTTCTGCAATTTCCAATCAGCATCAACAAAATGAGTAGTCAAACACATATAACTTAAGTTTTGACAAGATATCCATGTGTCAGTTGTTAGACATACTCTAGGAGATGTCTCGGAGAAATATTTCTTCAATTTGCTTCTTTCCACCATGTATAAGTTATAACAATTATGCCTCAATGTATTGCGTGACGGGATTAAAAATTTTGGTTGAATTCTATTCACAAATCGATGAAATCCCTCATGCTCTACCAACTTAAAAGCAATTCACTAAGAATAAACATGATCGCTAGTTCTTTTCTACTAGCATCCCGATCAAATTTCCAAGGACCCGATGAACTACTACCCCCAACAACTTGACTCGAGGCACTTCTTTGCCTTTTTCCAGCGTACGCATATGGATATTCCTTACATCTAGCTAGATGATGATGCATTGAGCTAGTCCCTTGACCACTAGCACAACCAATAAGGGCGCCACAATATAAACACTCAGCCTTTTCTTGATTAGGAATCTCTTTAAAATGCTCCCACATTGTAGATCTCCTCCTTCTATTTGTGACATTAGAATCCCCCGCTGAAGACATCTAGCAATCCTAGAAGATGATATTTAAGGGCTGAGAGAAAAATCACCGGCAATGCTGTTGAATATCTCTGAAGTGTCGGTTTCACCTTACTTTTCCCTGCTGAACAAGGATATAGGCACTGGCCTACTCATGTGTGTGGAGAGTGGGGGCTTTTGATGTTCTCTTTGTTTGGCTATCCCTGCATTTTACCATTTGACTGGCCTCACAAGGTTAGACTTGATGTCCCCGAGACTTCCCTGCAGAAAAAGGAAAAACAAAAAGAGATGGTGATATGAGAAGCTAAAGGCAAAATCATACTCTTTAGTACAATCATCTTTAGTGTATGCAGAAATCTTCAGTTCACAATAGATAACAAGTCTCTCTTATCATCACCTCAAAAAGTTTCTTATGGTCACATAATCTGTCTAAAAGAAGCAAATTATTTGAATGGGTCGACAAATCTAATACATCACAAGGAAACCCAAATCCACGAACTAGCTTAGTTAAAGATATACCGCATGTTTTGACTTGCATTCGTTGGCTTTAAATAGTTATTGCCAAAATCCGATACATAAAACATGAAGCAGTGAATTGAAAAGCTAAGTGAGCACTTGTATATTTGTAAGCTAATATAACTAAAATGATGCTGATCTTGTCAGGTTTTATCCCCGCATTGTGTAAGTTTGACCAGGGAGGGCATCATCTCCCCGCATGTGAATAATGAACCCGAAATCAAGCCATTCCATGAAACTATATCATGTGTAGGCATAATGTTAAAGACTTTTTTAGCAGCATCCATATTCCAACACTTTGAGTACATACGATCAATGCGTTTGCTACCTCTAAATCTGAAAATAATCCGATTTAAGAACATGGCGTTGAATCGCTCACCCATCCTATCGAGACCTAAAGTTCCACAAACACCAAGTATTGAAATTGATGCAATTTCATCAAGAATTATGCTCCCTTCTACTTTACAACGGCAAAATAGTGATATTGCCTCATCTATCTAAAAGGATATGTTTATGGATGTAAAGGAGCATGCCGCACGGACATTTTCAAGAAAGACACTGGCACAAACTCAATAAGCATAACCAAAAACAATCTACAATTGGAAATCCGAACTCACATCTCTAAAAGGATATGTTGGACCAACATGGAGAATGTAAGAAAGACCGTAAGTTGTAGAAAAGTTCTACATCCAACAAGAAAATTTCTGCCACTGTCTTTCTAGGGAGTGGGGATGCATATCGATCCAAAGTGTACTAGGATCTTGAATTTTTGCCACTTTGTCTCCTCCGCACAATCTTCCCTCTCCCCGTCACCTTGAACCGCTTCGCCGAAGCCTATCCACAGAATTCCCCATTCACACTCCCACCAACCATTCATTTTAACAAGATAAGCAATCAAGTTTCCAGAGACTCACCAACAAGATAAGCGATCGAGTGGGTAGAATACCTACTTTGCTTAAAATACCCAAGCACGTAACTCTCAACCTCTCGCACCTTTTGAACCAAAGTAGCAAGAACTCGGCCTTGGTTTTGAAATCGCAAGATTAGTGGCCGCCTTATAAGACGCGTCCACCACCCGTTTGAAGAAGGCCCGAGACGCAACGAGTCATCGATCCAAACGCCGTTAGCAAACGGACATAGAACATCCGAGCGATCTCTCGTCCCTGATCGAAACCAGGAGCGGAAAAAGACGAAATAAGTTTGGCAAATGGAACACAAAGATTATCTATTGGCAAAAAGACATCCAGACGGCGATCTCGAGCACATTACAAAGGCGAAACTAGGAGCCAAAAAAAACACTACCCATGAAAATGTCTCATCTCGAGAGATGAAGAGTATCCATTGGCAAATGGAACACAAAAGTTAAAGACGAGCAGAACCCACAAAACCGTTCTAATCTCAAATTTTGCCCCAAAAAACCAAAACCACCACCCGTTTGAAGAAGGCCCGAGACACAATGAGTCATCGATCCAAATGCCATTAGCAAACGGACATAGAACATCTGAGCGATCTCTCGTCCAGAGTCGAAACCAGGAGCGGAAAAAGACGAAATAAGTTTGGCAAACGGAACACAAAGATTATCTATCGGCAAAAAGACATCCAGACGGCGATCTCAGAGCACATTACAGGCGAAACTAGGAGCCAAAAAAAACACAACCCATGAAAATGTCTCATCTCGAGAGATGAAGAGTATCCATTGGCAAATGGAACACAAAAGTTAAAGATGAGCGGGAACCCACAAAACCATTCTAATCTCGGATTTTGCCCCAAAAACCAAAACACTAAGTTTGGTCTCGATCATCGCCGACTATCATCGAGGAAGAAAAATTAGAAACATTCACTAGCGATCGAGTTTCCAGAGACTCACCGAGCGAACCCAGTCCCCGAGCCGTCGACAATGGTCGGCCGCACGCGACGGCAAGGGTTCCGCGTCGGCGAGGCGGAGGCGCAGGGTGGCGACGACGATGGCGAGGAGGAGGTGCGTCGATCGAGAGGGCGGCAGCGGACTCCACGAGAAGGCGCACTCGTCGAGAAGAAGGCGGAGCCGACGAGGTATGTGCTTCGGTGCTTGTGTTCGATCGTTTGTGTTTAGGGCTAAAGTGTTTGTGTTTTTGGCGTGTTTGGACTTAGAATTAACTTGTTTCGGGTCGAAACACATTTATTTTCTTGTTTTATATTTGACCGAACACAACCGAACACGAAACATGTATAATACATGTTTCGTGTTCGGGTTGTGTTCGGTCGGCCTCGGGTCGGGTTTTTTTGACACCCCTACTTACCAGTGGTTGGCGAGGTCGACAATTAGATATGGTGAGGGTTGGCTTTACCTAGGGCCAGTGAGGGCTCAACACCCATCACCGGTAGCAGGCAAAGGCCTGCAAGCCCTCGCCCACCCTTGTTAGCGAGGTCAGCAAGCCATTGCTGATAGTGAGTGAGGCCACCCTCACTATAGACAAAACCGATCACTATAGACGAAACCACCTTGTAATGGTGTCTTCTTCTTCCTCCTCCTTGTCTTGGCTTCCCTCGCATAGAGCGATCGGGACGTGCTCCTAAAGCTCAAAACCGCCATGGTCGGGCCTCCCTTTCCGCCGCCCTCAACAACTGGGTTGACTCCTCCTCCTCATCACCACCGCCTTTTCGCCATTGCTTCTTCACCGGAGTCACATGCAAGACCGGCTTACGGGTCATCTCTCTCAACATCACCTTTGTCAACCACTCAAGCTACATTCCACCCGAAATCAACCTTCTTCGCGACCTTGTCAACCTAAAGTTTGCCACCGACAACCTCACTGAGACCCTCTCGCCAAAGCTCGAGAACCTCATCTCCCTCCGGTTCCTCAACCTCTCCATCGACCTCCTCTTCGAGGTCTTCCTCAACGGAGTCTTGCCAGCGATGACCTAGCTCAAAGAACTTGACTTGGGCAACAACAAGTTAACAAGGTCGCTATTGCCAGAGGTAGTGGGACTGAAGAAGCTAAAGGCGCTTGACCTCGCTGGCAATTACTTCACCAATGAGATACTGGAGGTTTACTCGGATATGGAGAAGATGAACAAGTGAAAAGGAAAATGAAAAGAGAATATTTTTTTGGAAGAAAATACCTTTGACCAAGCCACCGGAATATGCATTGGAGACGCATTAGTTCGCTAGCCAGCAAGCTAAGTCCTTTTTGAGACTAAATGATTACTTTGGGTTCCTATTTCGGCATGCACTCCACTTCAAATCATCTTTTAAGAAAAGAATACTACTTCAAATTCTTATTTGAGATTTTTCCTAAAGCAAAATTCAAAGATCATATCAATCTCAAAGTTTTTCCAATGGATTCCACGCAAACCATTTGGATCTTAAATTAAATTCATGTTAAAATCCTACTTTGATAAATATTTAGCATTCTATTTCATTCAAGTACCAAACTTGTTTTGTTTAATTAGACTTTGAGTAGTATATATCAAGTTGGTACGATAATCTTTATCAAAGTTTCTATGAGATAGAAGGTTTCTCACGGGGGAATAAGGAAGGTTCTAGAGAGACTTACGTTCAAATATTGCGACACATAAAATTCTCACAAATTACACTAGGCATAATTCTTAGGAAAAATCTGGCACCTTGAATGAATTATTTGTTTGAATTGAGGGGATCGTCATAAGAAAATATTACGGAATAAGAAGGTGTCGTGAAAATACTCTTTGTTTGAACTAGACTTAAAAAAATCATATGATAATAAAAAAAAAACCATTCTCGAAATTTTCTCTAAAATATAGCTTGCACCTGCTAGTTTCCGAATCTAAATGCTCTGATTTCAATGCCTTTTTTTTCAACGTACCACAGTTAAAAATTCATATGATAGTCATAAAAATCATTAGATAGATATATTGCATAATATGTGCAGGTAAAGAGAAGTGGATTTTTCATTATTTTCATTATTTACAGCTATGATATAAATATATATATATATATATATATATTATTTACAGCGATTCCGGAAAATGGATATCGTACTTTTGCATCCAAACAGTGCATCGACCGCCTCTTCAAACCAAACTGCATAGATGTATATATATCCGTTATCCTTTCTTCTTCTTCTTCTTCTTCTTCTTCCTGAAACTTTCTTCTTGATCACTGCGCATTCTTGAGCATCACGCCATCGCTCATCGCCAAGAGAAAGAATCCCATCATGCACAACCCCAATCCAGATCTCTGCGACCCGAGGTCATTAATCTATTATTCTCTCAGTCCAAGTTCACCCGCGAGTGCAGTTGGATTGATGGCTCGAGTTTGTCGCCTCATTTGTTAGGTCCGGTGAATCCGGCGAGGGAGGTCCAGACTCGATGAGCAAGGATGTCATCAGATTCGTCGACGACGAAGCGCGCAGCGCGTTCAAGAACGAGCCAGACAAGTACAACAGGTTCTTCGCTGCGTTCTTGGAGGCGAATCGCGTCGGCAACGAGAATGCACCGTGAGTTCTTGAACTTCTTACGTCTACTGCTTTCCTGGCGTGTCTCTAGGGTTTAAGCTCGTGCAAACCCATCATTTTCGGATTAACATGTTCACGATGCTCTAGGGTTTAAGGGAGTAATATACATAGAATTATACGATGAGCAATAAATTGTTTCTTCCTTCGGCAAGAAAAGTGTATATAACCTGTTCCTCTAATTTTACCCCGGATTCTGAATCATGTGCAGTAATTATATCGTAGAGAGACTTTCGAAGGTTGCGGAATCGTTGGAGGAGAAACCTCAACTTCTCAGGCGATGGAACAACGGTATCGGACCCAAGCTCTGGACCATAATGCGACATGCAGAGGCGAAGGCAATTCTAAAAAGAAATCGAGAGCTATGGGCTACCAAATTCGCCGACATCGTTAAGGTGATAATCTGGAGTCTCACGTGAGAAATCCTTCTTTCAGTATCCGCACTTCGGTTTCTTAGACCTCGATCGAAACTTAATCCCCTCATTGCTGCATTTCTGGGTGCATCAGAGACGGTGCAAGGACGAGGTTCAGGATCGCTTTCTCTGTGTATTCTGCTGCTATCAGAATGAATCAATAACCTTCGAAGAGTTCGGCGACGAGGTAATTTTACGATGAAACCCAGTTAAACTCTAGTCGTCCTACTGTATCGATCTGTGCAAATTCTGCATGCTTCGCTTTGCCGCAGACGAAGAAGCTGTTTCATGACGACCCATTGATCTTGGAAACCTTTCGTTCATTCGTGGCCACTCCTCATGGAGATCCCGGCGAAGCAAAATGGGTTTGAAGAAGTCGTCGAAGTTTCTTTCTCATGATTGTTTCCATGACTTCACGGATCAGTACACTTAGGGCAGATTTTTTCTTTTTGATTTTGGACTTTCGATGTTGAATCTGTCACTGCAAGTACTATTTTTCCTACCATAGATCTGGCTTTGTTGCATGTGAAATCCGTCAACTTATAGAAAACAACGTTTCTTGCTCTTTAAATTTCTTGTATTTCTTCGATTTTGGTTAGATGAGATCCTCCAGATTCCAGGTGAATTAGACTAATTACCGATGAGGTGTTAAAAAGCAACTTATTAAGAAACGAATGGGGTGATTGGATTGACTCTAAAGCCTTTTTAGTCCATATCACTTGATCTCTTTAAAATATTTGTTTCTCCAAATAACTTATGATTGACAACATGGCTCTACTTTGCTTTAAAATATTATAAGTTTGATGTGCTCTCATGTTTAAAGGGCAACATAACTTTTGGGAATGAAATCGCTCTACTAACTAGCAAGCTAATCTTAGAATTGACAAGCGCTTGGATACTAGTTTCTTTTCATTACCTCCTACAAATCACTTCATCTTTATTAAATGATAAAATAGGGATAGTAAATTTACAACTTTAAATTTTTTTACTCGACTTTAGTCCTTTTCATAAATATAAAAAAAAAGGGTTAGGGTCCCTTTTCATTTTGTGGAAGATGTGGCGTTTTGGAAATATTTTTCAAGAACTCATTTTCTAAGAAAATGTTAATATTTTCTAGTATTCACCGAAATCTGAAAAATAGCAGAAAATATTGTTGACACCTAATTTTTGGTAACCTTAGGAAAATAAAAATAAAAATCACAAATAAAAGGAAAAAATGGAGGAAATCGATTTGATTGATTATGCATGAAAATTTGAAATTTGATGAATATTTGGATTTTGTTAAATGCAAAAGTAATTTAAAAATCAAGTGAATAAAGGGCAATAATTTTTACAAAATAGAAGAAATCAATAAAATCGAAATTGATTGAAATTATTTCCGATTTATAAGCTTTGATTGAATGCGATAGAAGATAAAACTGGAAAATACCATACAAAGCGTGTATGTCTTAATCACTATAAAAGAGAGCTGCATTTTTTGTGAGTGGAAGAGCAAAATTCGGCGAATTCAAAAAATCGAGAGAAAAAAATTCGTGAGGGGAAATTTGGCAAAAAAAAATTCGTGAAAAGAGCAAGCGTGGGGAGCGTTTTCTCGGAAAAAGAGAGAGAGAATTTCCTTTTTTAAGGGGACCTCTTTTCACCTTTTGAAGAAAGGTCAGCCCAGAAGCCGGAAATGCAGAGGGACAGCAGAGAGAGAAGGTCGTGAGGGGACGGGTGAGGTGAATTAAAAAAAAGAAAGAAGAACAGAGCTTCTTCCTCGCCAAGTCCCTGCCGGCCTCCTTCCACCACGCATCCGCCAGCCACCGCAGGCCCGCGACCCGCCTGCCGCCCGACGCTCCGTCGCCGCCGCCTCTGCCCGAGCACCGGCACCCCTGTCTCTGCTCACCTGACCCCGCACCACCTCCGCTCGCCTCTGCTCGAGCACCACCAGAATCTCTCCGCCGGCGTCCGCTGCTGCCCACTGTTGCACGCCTGCTCCAGCACACCGCACCAGCGCCCGACGCCCTCTCCGCCTGCTGCCCGAGCGATGCTCTCCTCTGGACGTCAGCCGTCGACGCCCCCCTTCGCCGTCCGTCGCCGCTGGTCGCAGCACGAGTGCCACCCAGCAGCCCGCACCCGACTCCTCCCGAGCGTCTCCGTCCGCCTGCCCTCCGTGACGCCTTGACGCCGCTGCCCTGCGACAACCAGCGCCCGACACCCACAGCAGCCCGCCGTCCTGCAAATCGAGGCCACAAGCGATGCCCGCGACATCTGCTCGCCGCTGTTGCTGGTCAACCCCCCGCGCCGGTCACCGTTGCTCGAGCTTCCCCCGCGTCACCCCTGCACCTGGACCTCTGCTCGCTCTTGCTGTTGCCGATCCGCTCGTCACCCCCGACGCCCGCGCCAGCAGCCCGCGCTGCCTCCGCGTCGCTCACCACCGCGCGTCCGCTCCTCACCCGCGCCTACACCGGCCCCGCGCCGCCGCGATACCGCGCCCTCGCCGTTCAGCAAGCCGCCCCTCCGCCCGAGCGCCCGCGTCACAGCCCGAGCGCGCGCGGAGGTGCGCGTCACAGCCGCTCCACCAGCAGCACCTCCGCGCGGAAGCGTTGAGTCCTTAGGTGGTTTATTTTTATTTTATTTTTATTCTTACTTTTGTTGACTTTATTTTGTTTACTTTATTTATTTTAAGTTTCGTTATTATTGGAGCATGGTATGTTGATGTTAATTATTTGAATATTGTAGGCATTAACCGTTGGGATTTTGTCCAAAATTATCGTAATTATTAATTTGATCCGTAAAACGTCGGATTATTTTTTTAATTATATTAATTTTTGGGCATTTTAATAGCATTTTAATTATTGAGTCATTATAATTATTAATTTGATCCGTAAGGTTTCGGATCAGATTTTTAATTATTTTGAACTTTATATTGTGATGTTTAGGGTTAAAATAATCGTTAATTTAACCCGTGAGACAACGGATTATTTTTCGGTTATTTTAATTCTCATTTGATGAATATCTTGATTGTTTAGATATAGTTGCTTATCTTGGAAAAACACTAAAAAACATAAAAATGAAAATAAAAATACTTGCTTTAGTGTGTGGAATTAATTTGGTGTAATTTATTTATGTTTAATAATGATTGAGCACCCATGTAATCACCTTTTGACATGATAGTATTTAGGTTAAAATAAATCCAAGTTGCCTGCAAAAACATTTTGAAAATTAAAAATAAATGAAAGGCGTTAGAAATCTAGTGTAACCAAGTTCCCTTACCCTTATCTTTGGTTCGTAGGAGTAAAATAATTTTCTCACTATTTTACTTAGGTGTCTAATCGACTACCGTAAACCAATTAGTGACGACTCCTAGTTAATAATCTTTTGCATGTTAAAAAATAGAAACCTAAGTCGCAAATTGATATAGGCTTGGGAGAGTCCGATTTAAATTTAAAATTTAGTAATTTATTAGCCTAAGCCTAAACTTTATGTGGTGCACACGAAATTTAGGTCGCGATAAATATTTTCCACCATTCAAGTAATGAAATTTTTTTCTTTCATGCACTCTTTTTCAATATCCTTTTATAATTTTATTTTTAAAATATAATTTTTAATTATTTGTATATTTTAAAAAATCGATTTTTCATTATTTTATAATTTTATTTTCTTTTCTTTGTTTGTCTTCTTCTTCTTGCCAGTTGCTGGCTACAGGCGACAACCAATGATCGATTGAAGGCAAGCTTGAGCTCTCCCAATGCCAGCGAGCGAGCTCGAGCTCGATGCTTGTTAGATTGGCGAGCTAGATCGGCAAGCTTGGAGCCCTAGTTTGTCATCGATCGAGTGAGTAGTGAGTTAGGGCTCGAGCTCATCGCCGATCAGGTAAGCGGCAAGCTAGGGCTTAAACTCGTCGCTCGCTTAGCTCACCACCAATCAAGTGAGTGGTGAGCCTTGAGCTTGCCTAAGGCCGGTGAGCTCAAGGCTCACCTATGGCCCGTCACCGACGACCAGCCAAGATGGACTAAAAAAAAAGAAAGAAAGAAAGGAAGAAAGAAAAAGTGAAAAGAGAAAAAGAAAAAGAATTAAAAATTCTAATTTTTTTTTCAAAAAAGATAAAAAGGTTAACATATGTGTGAGATAAGAGAAAGTAATTAAGGAGAATGTTTTCCTCTTTCTCAAAAGTGCAAAACATTTTCCCCTATCTTAGAAAACTTTTTTCTTTCAATGGAAAATGTTTTCACCAACTAAGGGCGCATTAAATAACCATTTTGTTTCGGGGAAAAAATTTTAAACATAAATAGTTTTTTCTATTTCTATTCACGGGAACAATTTATGAGTATAAGAACGCGCTTAGTAATTGCAAAAAATTTATATTCTAGAAATAGAAATACATTTAGTAAATTTGTATAATTTTGTTATTTCTTTTAATTTTTCTAATATTTTTATTATATTTTTTTTTTTTTCTTTTTTTTTTTTTTCCTTCTTCCTCCTTTGTGACTCGGCCGCCGACCATGGCGGCGGGACAACCGGCTGGGTGAGGTCCGGTGAGCTCGCGAAGCCTCACTAGGCCATCACGAGGCTCAGCCTCGCCAATAGCCTTGATGGCTAGGTGAGCCTCGTGCTGGTCGGCGAGGCTCGGTCTCATCGGGCCACCATTGGGCGATGCCGACCTAGCGCCAGCCGAGCCTCGCTAGTGGGAAGCTAAGACCGGTGCAACCGGCCAAAATGAAGAAGAAGGAAAGAAAGAGAAGAAGAAAAAAGAAAAAAAAAAGAAAGAGAAAAATTGATTCTTAGAATTGTTCCTGAAAATAAGAAGCTACTTTTTTTTTTACTTCTTGTTCTTGTTCCAAGGAACAAAAAAATAGATTTTTTGCTCCCGGGAAACAAAAGTTTTACTAAACACATTTCTGTTCCAATACTTTTTAACAAACAAGCCTAATTCATTTTCCATAAAATGAACATTAGAAAATTCAAAAATTATTTTCCTAAAAATTATTTTTTGTGAAATAATAGAGCCTTAATATCCTAAAAAACCTCAAACTTTAGCTTTTCTCTCAATTTTACCTTTTGTCTCATAAAAACCTCCAACTCTAGGTCCAGTCTCAATTCTACCATGAACTTTTTTGTCACATAAAAAACCCTTAACTTTAGGAATAGTCCCAATTTCATCTTAAACCTTTTATGTCTAATGAAAAACCCCAAACTTTAAGTCTTATCTCAAATTTACCATCCAATCCCAATTTACACCAAAATTTTTATGATCTAATAAAAAATTGTATACTTTTATATGAGTCATAAATCTATCCCCATTGACCCCAATTCAGAATTTGTTGTTTACATCGAGAAATAAAAAACTCATAAGCACAAGTTATTAAAGCATTCCAAGGGTGAGCTACGCAAGAGACTGGATATTTCCAAGCATGAGAGATCAACAAGTGCAAAATCACTAAGGACAATTTTGATTGAGGGTCAAGGGATAGCAATTTATGACTCAAGTAAAAATTGGTTATCTTTTATAAGACCAAAAAACTAAAGTGAAATTGAAATTGAAATTGAAATTGGACTTAAAGCTGGGAATTTTTATGAGACAAAAGAAAAATTTAGGACTATACTTAAAGTTGAGGGTTTTTTATAAGACAAAAAAAAATATCAAGATAAAATTGAGACTAAACCTAAAGTTCGAGTTTTTATGGGACAAAAAAAAAACTTTTGGGTAGAATTGGGACATAACTTAAAGTCAAAATTTTTTTATAAGATAAAAGATAGAATTGAGATAAGACTTAAAGTTGAAGGTTTTATAGGGTATTAGGCAAAAAAAAAAATTTCTTGCCTCATCAAGTTATACTAATACTACGACCAAAAAAAAAAAAAAAAGAAGTAATCATAAAAAAATCCCACTCATAAACAGGCCACGCATTAACAGGCCCAGTTTCAACTTTTGGGCCATCACTTCATGCTTGTGTCCATGAGAGCTCATCCCGTCCGTGCCCGATCGAAAGGTCATTCCTCTCATCCCCCAATAGAGCCCTCAAAGACTCACCATGTTGCCTTCACCTACCATCCTCGATGGGTTCGTATTTAGATCCAACGCGTCACGCGACGATTTCTGCACAGGGACATTGGTCGCAAGACATGTGTTTCGTGCCACCGGCGGGGCTTGCGTGAGAAAAGAGAAGGCGAGAAGAAAGAACTGCTCCACCAACCATAGAGACATAGGAGGAGATGTCTCCCCCACCATGGGTTTCGTCAATGAGCAATGCTCACATTTCTCTTGATGAGAATGGATTAATGCGGAATGTGCTAACCTAATAGCTCCGGCTAGCACGATCGAGACATTTAGAAATGAGTAAATTATCAGATAGAGACGGTTTTTGTGTTAGCTCGCTTTATATGAATCGTTAGATCAGGTGGGATCCACGTGGGACTCACATAATTTAATAGCTCATGTGATATATGCTAACATACGCGGATAGTGCACGCACAACACGTAAAGAAACACGGTTCGGGAATGAATCTAAGGGCCATAAATGCAAAAGACAAAAGAAGGGAATGGACCTGGAAATGTCACTTTCCCAAATTTGAAACTTCAAAAGAGCCTCATTAAGTTGCAATGCCGTGTTGCTCAACAGCAGCAGGCGGACGACCAACCCCACCAGATCTGCTGCGCGCCAACTTCTCGTTAGCTTTGGTCGATATTCCTCTTTCTTTGTCTTCTGCAACTTGCAGGTTTCGTGCTTGAAATTTGAATTCTTGTTTTCGTGGCGTTCTTTTGCTTTGTCTGTTGGAAGTTTCTTTTGGCTCGTTTCCTTTAGTATCCGATGAGAGAGTTCACGGAGCCCCCTCCGCCAACAGGTGCCACGAATGCAGGGTCGAGTTCGTTCGCGCCAAATCCCGAATGCATCCTGAAAAATCTAAATCGAGTCTTCTACCGAACCCGATTAAGTGAATGAGAACTCGAACCCCAAAAGCTTTATGCTTAAAAAAAATTGGACACGTAAATGTTATAATTGCTTTAATAATCTAGGTAAGTGTAAGACAAAAGACGACACAATGCTAACATGCTCAGTTGCATTTTGGGTTATAGTACCCTAAATTTATTTGTAAACTCGAAACCTATTATTAGTCTATATAAAATAAGCTAGCCGGAAACCCCATATAACAGGATCAATTACCATCCCTAGCTAACAAGGACAGACTATATCTATATATGAGAGTGATTTTACATGGAAAAAATTAGGAATGAAAGATGACTTATTTGGAAAAGAGTAGCTACCTTCACCATGACCAATCACTTACCCCATCATTAGACCTCGATTCTAACATATGGTGAACTTGAAAATGGTGGAATTAATGTAGCAATCGCTTCAATGAGGACTAAAGTTGAAACGAGAAAGAGATTGGTAAGAAAACTTGGAGAATGATGGTTAGGTCAAATTTGGTAAAATCCATGAAAATGCTTAGTTTAAACCGAATTCTGTTAGATGCACGAAAGGATTGAAAATTACAAAAACGACAAAAAAAAAAAACGATTGGTGGGGAGACGGCACCAATGAGACAAAAATTGCTTTCAGCCTCTTGAGGCTTGCATGTGGGAATTATGGAGGACGATCAAAAGACTAATTAGCATGTGACACACCAACCACGATGCTCAACATGGTAAGACTATAGCGTCGTGACGAAGAATGAGAATAAAAAAGGAGTAAGAGCGGACTAAATTGATAAAATTAAGGTCCCAATTTCGCAACAGTAGAAGACATTAAGATGCTCACTCCATCTGAATTATTAAATAGCGAAACTTCAAGTGGGACCATGTTATAATATTATCAATATGATCCCACGTCTAATTTAACATTGCCCACATGAAATTTCATTGACGTCTTATTATTCTAATCAAATTTTGATAACTATGGTGATCGTCCAATTAAAGATAACTATCTTGATGTGAGACATTATTTGTAAGGATTTGAATGGGGATGTAAATAGGTTATCAAAGCTAAACCTTATGATTATCTAGTAATCAGAGAACACATCATCAATATTGAGAGGGCAATTGGATGAAAGTGCCTATATTAGCTTTGCATATATGCTCTCGACTTTATCAATAACTGGAATTTAATACAAAATTTTACATGTTTTCATATTTGATCCTGATAATTGGGATCTTGGTTTTCCACAAATTTCTAACGATCCAAACGATCTGATCGTTGCAGCGACGGAGCCGTGTACATGCGGCGTTTTATTTACTCTCCGTGCTTGATGACGAGGGTCCACCACATGGCGCGATGGTCCCCGTTCCAGCTGCGACGAGGCGATATCTTCTGCGCCTTTTCTTGAATCCTAAGTCACGAGAAATCATTCATCCCTTGGAGAGACAAGAAAGGTGGAAAAAAGGTAAGCGAAAATGAGTTCTGGGTTGCCAAGATATTGACTAGACAGTCGATTCACACCTTAAGGAAGAATCGATCCTTTCTTCTTATATGCGCGCCGATACCATCACCGATGGAAAAGAGAATTTTCACTGATAAATAAAAAATCATTTCATAGGCAGAGTTTTAGATAAATATTTTTTTAATAGATATATATATATTATTGGGTGGGGTTGGGAGATAAGGAGATGGTTATGAAGTGAAGTTTCAGCCTGAAACTCGAAGGAATGTCTTCGGATTTGCTGAGGGGGCTGTCCCGTCCCCATGCCTGTAGCCCATCTGCTCATGTTATGTGTCTCGCTACGCACCAAAAGCAGAGGCCACGTGGATCGTTGGGTCGGATCTAGAAAAAATGTCGCCACATGGATAATAATGTCGGAAAAAATATAATTTAGTGAAGGCCCAATATAAAATTTGTACTTCAAAATGCTAGATAGATCTGCTTTGTCTATGCATTTAAAAAAAAATTGATAACAATATAAATAGTTCATGAATTTTGACTTAATATGTAATACGATACCTAAAATTTACTCTAATATATGGCCATGAATCTTTAATTTGTTTGATGTGACCCATAAAATTTTAGTACATGCTCAATTTAGTCATTGAATTATATGAAAATGTTTAAAAATAACGCTAAACATTTTTGCATAGTTTGGACGAAATTGAGCATGTATTACAAGAAGTCCATTGATGAGGTTAAACAGTTTAAAAATTCAGGGATAATATTGTAGATTTGGCTAAAATTTAATGATCGCATTGAACAAACTAAAAGTTCAATAATGATATTACATATTAAACTAAACTTTATGAATAATTTATATAATTTTTCTTATATAAAAAGAGGTTTGACAAGGCTTTGAAATGACTCAAGTTGAGGTAACTTGCGCAATTTGACGAACACTTTTTTTTTCTAATTCATGGCCAGTGAAGTGCGATTGCTTATGCTTAAGCATGTGGCTTAGTCATGATAAGAATACCCCGTTGACCCACGCTTCAGTAGATAAAACGTAAAAGCGGAAGTGGTAGGGTAGCGATAGATTCGACTCCAAGGCTCGTAAAGGTAGTATGGAAGGAAGTCCTTTTTAATATTTATTGTGAAAGTAAAGCGGAACAAATTTGTAAATAAACCCTCTTTTTTAATTTTTTTAATTTGCAGGCATATATAAATAAAGAAAACATGGTTTAATCCCCTTTAAATATCTGGAATAATTTATTGACTCATCTTTTCCTTTTTTTTTTATCTTCCCACCGACGACCCCTTATTGGCTAATGACAACCTCTCATTTGCCAAACAGTGCGATTGATTTGCTCATCTTTTTCAACATTTTGGGCCATAGGTTTGCTTCTACAACATACATAACACGTTATTTTGGACAGACTGAAGAGTTGGCGGAGTATATATGTTTTAGATTTATGCATAAATTGTGTTGACATGGCCATCCACGTCAATGCCATGTCAGTGCGCTTCTCCAGCAAATTTCTGAGGTGGACTGAAAAATTTAAAAGGTTAAAGATGGCAAAGTGTAACCTAGAGAGAGACAGAGAGAAAGGATGAGAGAGAGGAAGGGGGAAGGGCAAACTAGAGGTGATGACGACACTATGCGGCCACTGACCATGGCCTAGCAACCGCTGCTAACGGCTAGGTGCTTGTCGCCGCCTATTGAGGGGGGGAGACAAAGGCTCGCACTAGGCGAGGCTACAACGGACTTTGATTAAAAAGTTCCATCTAGTTAATAAGTAAGAAAAATATGTAGAAGAGAGTAATTCTGCATATTTCAATATATCATAATGAAGATTACATCAATTTATATATTAGATTTATAGAATGATTAAGTAAGATAACATTTAATTAAGATATACACAATCAAATAAAGATATTCACATAATCACGAGAGATTTAAAAAATATCAAAATTATTCTAAATATCTCTAACACATTTAATGTTATTTAGGAAAGTTTTATTTGACCTTATACTTGAGTAAAGTTATACGGGTTGACCTTCCACCTAATGGTCTACATTTCACTCTTCTCAAATGATACAAAACATATGTGCTCAGTATCTCCAAAACAGATGAAAGAAGAACTCTCAGGCAAGAAGGTACTACTACTTTAAAAAGAAGAGAGCTTTTATATTCTTCAGGTAATTCTCTCCTCTCATGGTCTCTTCTTTTCGAGCTCTAGCCTCTATATATCTATATAACTTTTGAGACAGGCTATGGAAAATTCCCCAAGGATGTAATGATTTCGACCGTAGTGAACTCCCTTTTTGGGAGATAAAACTTAGAACAAGAAGAGAGAGACAAAAGACATTAGATTATTCCATGCATGATGGGAGCGGTTGCTCTTTTTCATCATGACCATCTCATATAAAATCAAGGTCAAGGAAGAATTTTGGGTCACCAACCAAACCCTAATTTCCCCTCAAATGAGGCTCAATTATGCTCTCTAAGGACCTAATTATCAGGTTGGGTGTGGGAAGATGAGACCCACATCCTCGTTTGGTACTCCCAACTGAATGACCACGACCTTGTCTCCTGGTTTCTATACATCATTGCTTACACTAGGATTTAACCACCCACTTAATTTAATCGCCGGTGTTTCGGGACTCGCATTGATAGGACTTTGACATCGATAGATTACAAACATATCGGCCATAACATACCTCGTGTTCATGGGGCTCAGGACAATCTAACTACCCACCATAAATTATTTTTGTCGGAAAAAAAAATGATAAGAACATTTATGTCAGAAATGAAGTCAAGATAATAGTCTGACGATAATCGGTAGGATCCACCTTAGATGATATAACTTTAAGTATGGTTTTTTCGTTCCATCTTTCGACTTAGAATTGGATTTTATGATTGTGGAGTGGGCTTTGCAAACATCCAATTCTCATCGATTGCACGCATGCGAGTAGCCAATCGAACAAGCTATTGTAGCAGCAACATGGAGAAGCAATGATAGGAGCGACTCGATCGAGTGCTCACAACAGTAAATGTTGGCAATGGGCGTCGCGTGAATTCCCGTCTCAATCTTTGGAGCTGAAGTTAAATTTTACCGGCATTGATTGCGGGGCATTGATGCTTCCCATGCTGCTCTTTACTAAGCTGTGGATTAATTACTACGTCCGCCCGTTGTTCTGTGGCCATCGCTCCGTTTGTTGTGCGGTCCTGCATCGACGTCGTCCGCCCTTAATTTTCGCGAATGCTTTTGGTGGGGCGTCGCTGCTGGCTGAAAAGCGATGTGCTTGCCTTGCTTCGCTTGCCATTCTGGTTGACTGTTGCTCTAGATCCACGGAGGAAGCAGGACACGAAAAGGTGAGAGAGTCAATGTTTGAAATGGGCTTTGGTTAGATAGAAGTGACCATGAGGTCGAAACTCCAAACCTTTTACTTTGTGAACTATAGATAGACCTTACAACAAGGTCACCAAGCAATCTAATATCTCTTTGGTAAATATTAGTGCTACTTGGTTTTTTATACGTAATCTTTCCATGTTTGATAACGTGTTGAAATTCCAATTTGCTTGCATATAAACTATATAGTATATAATGTGTATTGTAATACACTTGCAAACCCTTCTTTTTTCCATTAATTCAATAGTAAGATGACACTCGAGCTTGGCAGCTTGTTATGGGGGAACGACCTAATTCCATCTCTCTAAATGAGTTAAAGACATGCAATGTATGCTCACGCTAAGAGATTTAAAAGGATTGTTATGCCACCACTTATTGTTTAGGCTTGTAATTTATGTTTTTGAGTGAGAATTTAGAAATTGGAAGGTTTTCAATTCTTGAAAAAGGATCTCATTATTTATTAAACGAAGAGGAGTTTTCTACTCTACAAAATCGACAGACGCGTAGCTCATTCAATTAGCTGACATAGTTCCAAGGAATTAATTCTTGAGTGGGCAAGCTCACTAACTTGTTCTATTTCCGACTTTAATTATTATTGTTTTTTTTCTCATGGAAAAGAAAAGGACACTTGAATTTTGTAATTGCCAATTACAATTCTCGAAGGCTTCTTTTGTGGCCCAAACTTTGGTGAAGGTGGGAGTAGGATTGGGGAATCTATTCGTTGGCAGGTCACAAGAAACCCACAGTAGCGCACGTGCCCTATTCTCAGTGAAATCGTGCTGCCACGCGTGCAGCTTCGGAATTGCCAAAAATAATCTTTATAGTTCGCGTCTTTATCTATTTTGTTGAAATTAATAAAATATTGGAAAATATGTGAGTTAAGGTGGACTTTCAATGGACTTGCCGACAACTGAACAGAACACTCCAATAATTATAATAATTAATATATTTGCCTTATTTTTTTAGATAAATGCATTACCAGTCCTAAAATTTATCATAAAAGTGTAATTAAGTCTTAAAATTTTCAAATAATGCATACAATTCCTAAAATTTATCGAATTGATTAATGAAAAAATTTGATTGTATAAACTTGATAAGTTTTAGAATTTCATATGCACTCTTTGAAAGATTTAGAATTCAATTATGTTTTTACGATAAGTTTTAAGACTTAGTTTCATTTTTTTTTTTAAATTTGAAATAGCTTAATTGTACTTTCGTGATAAATTTTGAGAATTTTAGTATACTCATTCCATTATTTTTTAACGCCTTAGTTAAGAATTTCCCAACTCACTCCACATCCCTAAATCACGTCCTAATCCACATTATTTACTTTATTAAACATATTTTCTAACAATTATAGGCTCTCAAGCAACTCGAAAACTCAATAATTTATGATATACAGATATTAATCCTTTAGAATTTAGACAAATTGGAAAAAGACAGAAAAAAAATTAATAAGGCGTTGGATTAGTTTGATCTTCCCTCCTTAAGAAGTTGAACGTGTGATTTTTCCATAAATAATTACTTTGGAGTAAAACCAAGAAAGTAATTTCGTGATGTTGAAGTTTAACCTCGCTTTACGCATCAACGCTTCGAAACTGAAACGCCGTTAAAAACTGATGCCCCCCGACGACGACGACGTCGTCTCGCTCCCGCCACGTCACTCCCCCCGTGATCACCTTCCTCCTTTAAAAAGTAGAAGCCAAGCCAGCGTAGCAGAAGCAAGGCACAGCATCGAAAAAGTGCAGACTCTCTCTCTCTCTCTCTCTAGCCGGCCGACGACCGTACGCCGCCGGCGATGTCGCCGGAGACACCGGCGGCGCCACCTCCTCCTCCCTGACTCCCCCCCCGGCCACACCACTTCCGCCACCGCCACCGCCACCGCCACCGCGGCCGAATCGCCGGACGCCGCCACAATGCCGGCCTACACTCCGCCGCAACCGCCGCAGAACCTCAAGCAGAAGGTCCTCACCTGCCTCACCAAGCTCGCCGACCGCGACACCTACTCCATCGCGTCCGCCGAGCTGGACTCCATAGCTCGGTCGCTCGATCCGGCGTCGTTCTCGGCCTTCATCTCGTGCGTCAACTCGACCGACGCGTCCGACAAGTCCCCGGTGCGCAAGCAGTGCGTGAAGCTCCTCGCGACCCTCGCCGCCACGCACGGCAACGCCCTCTCCCCGCACCTGCCGAAGATGATCTCCGGCCTCACGCGCCGCCTCCGCGATCCGGACTCCGCCGTCCGATCCGGCTGCGTCGGCGCCGCCGCCGCTCTCGCCGCGAACGTGAACAAGCCTTCTTTCGATTCGTTCCTGAAGGCTTTCTCCGACGCGCTCTTCACCGAGCAAGACGTGAACGCGCAGACGAGCGCGGCTCTGTGCTTGGCGTCCGCCATTAGTGCTTCGCCGGATCCTGAGCCTGCGAAATTGTGCAGGTTGCTGCCGAGGTTTGAGAGACTGTTGAAGACCGATGCTTTTAGGGCGAACTCGGCGGCACTGACGCTGATCGAGAGCGTGGTCGGTGTCGGCGCGGCCAGGAGCGAGGGAGTGTTGAAGAATTTGGTGCCTTGTATGCTCGGATTCCTCAGTGGCGAGGACTGGGCTGCGAGGAAGGCCTCCGCGGAGGTTCTATTGAAGTTGGCGGTCGTGGAGAGCGATTTGTTGGTGGAGTTTAAGCCCGCGTGTTTGAAGGTCTTTGAGAATCGGCGGTTTGATAAGGTCTGCTTCTTTAATCTTGTGCACTGCATAATTTGCAAATTTCACTGTATGATTTGGGATGGTGGCTCCGATCAATGTGGCAGCTTTGAAGAATTCTGATCTCCAGGATACAATTCATGATCATAACGCGGTAGTTGTACCATGATTTCCTTTTTAGGGGTAGTTTGCCAGTGTAGGTGTTAGGTAGGCAGTAGATTTGGACCTGGATTTCTGCATTAGTCAACCCGGGACGGACTTCTCAATTGGTGTCGATTTTCCAAACTTTGGTTCGCGAATTTAATGTCGAATTAATCCATCTGGTTTACTAGGTGAGGGCAGTTAGGGAGGTTATGAACCAGATGGTGGAGGCCTGGAAGCTGATTCCTGATCTTTCCGAGGAGGTGTCCACTCCGCGTCAGTCAGTCTCTTCTTCCAAAGGTTTGGATCTTTATAGCATTTTCACTTTTCCTCTTGCTGGGTTTGTTGCGAGATCTACAAATGGTTGAATTCCATTCAAATTATTATGGTGCTGACCACTCTGGATCCGGAAATGGCAAAAAAATGGTTAAGCAAATTAGATACTAATCTGGATTCACGTCATCTTGGATTATAAATGTTGGAGCAGTTTACCGAGCCATAGACATAGCCATAGGATTCATGGTTGCTCAATAGGTTCAGATTTAGAAACTTCTGACGTTAACTTATTTAATTGCGTGCAATATTCTTAAGATCGTTTGCCAATGTTTTTTTGCTGCGGTATCTGCTTGATTCAAGCTCTTTCTTTCCCTGCCGATACAGAAAATGCGAGTGATGGGCGTTATCCGTCTGCATCAAGAACTCTTTCTTCTTCTGGATCTGTCGGGCCTCGGATGAGGAAAAAACAAACACCACCTGGCCATCCAACTCCACCAACTGGTTCATCTGCATCTGCAAGCACTCTAAGGAAGAGAAGTCCACTGAAGAGTAGCAACAGAAATGTCAGTCCTGTCCTTCGGAAGGTGGATAATAAGAAGCCTTCGGACTGGAAAGTTGAAATTGCTATTTCCCGATCTACCATATCAAAGGGGAGTGGTGGGGATGATCTCAAGGAGAGGAATGAAAACATACCTCAAAGAAAGAGCAATGAGATTTACGCGGTCTCTAAGTCAGAAACAAAAAGAGCCCTTTTCAGCAAGAACTCTGATGAGAATTTAACCAAGCCTAGTGGATTCAGGACTGGATCTCGTGTGGTTCCATTTCCTGAGGAGAGGTCTGATTTTACTCCTGTAGCTAGTAACACAGCTGAAGATCACCACAGGAATCACAAGGATTGTGAAGATTTATCACTAATCCGCAGTCAGCTCGTTCAGATTGAACAGCAGCAAACAAGTCTACTAGATCTCCTTCAGGTCTGTATGCCAAGCATAAGCATCAAATCTTCTATCCAATCAATCACTGCTGACTGCACCAGGGTTGCACTAGATAGTGAGATAGTGGCACTATAATTTTTTCAAGTAACAGTGTGAAAATTTGCATAGCCCGATAGAAAAACATTTAGGATTTGTTCATGTGCAAACAATATGAAGAATCGCATAATTAGTTGCCTCATCCTTAGCAGTTTTTGCACAATCAAGAATATCCAAAATAATATGGTAATACTGTGAGCTATTTTTGGTCTTGGGTTACCTTTTATGGTTATATCCATATCAACACCTGTACTGGTTCTTGGTCTGATTTTACATTCCTGTGTTCTCCTATTAGAGATTCATTGGGAGCTCACAAAATGGAATGCGTTCTTTGGAGACACGTGTGCATGGTTTGGAGATGGCGTTGGATGAGATCTCATATGACTTGGCACTAACAAGTGGAAGGATGACTAACACCGACTCCAGAAGAACCTCCTGTTGCATGTTACCTACAGATTTCTTAAGTTCAAGATTTCGGAGGAAGCCAGGGGGTCGGTACTCGAGTACCAGGTTAATCTCTTCTGATGCGCCGTCAGTATCCTCAACATGCTTCAGAGCTGATAGGAGCTGTGACACTGGAGTGTGTAATTTGGAAAACCGCAGGTTTCGCCAGCAGGGTGGTGCTGGCTTTATGGTGAATCCATTGGCCAAGATTCATACTGAGAATCAGTTGATTCCTGAGATGGTGCAGTAGCCAATACAATTGCCAGGTATAGAGTCATGATGTTTCCACGAGTCTTTAGTTCTGTCTTGGCGGATAAATAAATTGCCTTAATGACCAAAACCTCCTCGCAAGACAAGTCGCGAGATTGCACCGCCTCAAATTCTGCAGTTGCAACTCATTAGAGATCATATTGAATGTTTCATTTTTCCTGAAACAGCAAGACCTCTGCCACTACAGACTCATAATCTCAATGTCCCATTTTAAAAATCAAGATTATTCTCATTTAATTCTGAAGCTGTACTACCTATGTGGTAACCCCTGTATCCGGTTTATCTTACCATTTTCAGTCCTAATAACGAACCGCTAATTGGAGGAATAGGTGTCCCATTAATTTGTCGTTCATTTGCCGTTTGTCATGGCATTGCTCCAGTATCTGACCCTGATTTTTTGCATTCTATGCAACAGATGCGTAGTTTTGTTTCTGATGGGACTGGAACCTCTGAAGCGGAGCAGCTTAGCAGATGGAACGTTCCGCGATAGAGAGGAGAGAAATGGAAGCCGTCACGGATCGCCTTTTGTAATATTTGAAGCGAAAAATCAGCACACCAGATGACATCAACCTGGGCATCCCAAGTACAGAGCGTGGACTGCGTACAGAGGGTGGGGCGTCTTCTCTCTTCCGCCCGTCCCTGTAGACTTTGATCTCTTCCCTAGATCTTAGAATTCTTGTATTGCTCTATTGAACGATTGAACGCTTGTGTATTCACTCCACTGGTCAGTGTTGCCAGAGCCATAATCCGAATCGTGTTTGCAATCTCACTTCATCGTGACAAGTAGAACTGTGTTTGCATTGGCTGATTCATACACCACAATTTCTACGGGCCCTTAAGATAAGGAGTGTGAAGAGTTAATCATGGAAGTGGGAGATGATCGTCTACAATCGATAACTATCGAGGTCCAAGCCCCAACAACTTCATTGTAACATTGTCAACTTTCAAGATAATCGTGAGTTTCCTTCCAAGGAGTGGACAGAAAATTACTTTTATGGACCGGACACATGCACCGTGCGTGTATCTGAACGGTCGAGTCTGATGGACCTATGTTAAATAAACTTCGGCGTGAATCTGAATGGTCGAATCTGACGAACCTACGATAAATAAAATTGGTGAGATCTATCAATTTCGAATGATGCAGGTGGACATGGGTGCGTACCTATCATGCTTGCAATAACTCTAAAATATATCGAGGGAGATTTCGCTATCTAAGGTTTCTAAACTGATGGCCTCAATATCGTCTTTCTCCTACTCTTTGTTAACAATCAATTATGAACGAATTTGCTTCACGACTCGAGTTGTTCCAATTGCATTACTCTGATCAGGGTTGGTTATACAAGGATGAAGTTCTCTGTTCCAAGGTCCAGATTTTATCCAGCCATCGATAAGCCTACACCACCAGCTTCTTCGATTTGAGCCGTGGGGACAGTCCATGGATCAAATCTAGAAGCGAAGATCTTAAAATCTCGCCACGAGCAAGCTAAACGACTGGGGAATGTGAGCTACATATGGTTCAGAGTTCAGGCTAGTTGTCAAGAGATGGGAATATGTAACCCTAGGGATGAGAGCCCTGATCATTCATGACAGGCAAACGAGCTTCCAAGAAAAACAAGCAATCCTCCACGCATTTCAAAATGATAACCACAACACTATAAACAACAATGAATGTCGTCATTAAATATATATTGGAAAGTTTCGCTTTATTCGCCTCTCTATAATACTACGATGAAAGATAAGTTCAAGAAAATAACTATACCATGCAGGTTCCATGGCCATTATTAAAGTATAACTGGATAACTATGAAAATATTGATATGGTCCATAAATTATCAGATCGCGTTGTGACACGATCTGCCTCACTGCTACTTGTATAGATATCACCAACAAAATAACCTTTCGCTTGAACCAGGCTGCTGCCCCTCCCGGTCTCTCTTCACACAACACCACACAGCCTCTAATTCCATTTGCCCTTTGACAGAGACATAAGCTGCACAACGAAAGTTACAATCAGAAAGAAAACTATCGACAACTTGACAAAGAAAACTCATGTTAACAGGCTACTTGAGCGGCGAAAAAGGTGAAAATTTTACTTTATTGCATATCCTATGAGCATAACCCTTTTTCCCTTACCACTGAATAGCACAATTCTATCCCTCTGGGCTAACCACGGATCCAACAGCAGAAGGTTTGTACTACACAAGGCAGACTGGCAGTACTATGACAGATGATTCAGGTAACTCCCAATTCATTGCAGTAAAACTCATTTTGTGCAAAGAGGCAAAGGAAAGGAAACACTGACATTTCAGGATAGACAAGTGGTCTTACTTAGAAGAATGGTATCCTTTAATAAATCATCACTTTGTGAGTATTTGATCCTAGAAACTGCCAACATGAGAATGGGATAACTAATCGGCGATTGGGGGGTTTAGGAAAGCCCATACCTACAGTTTGCATGGCAACTAGAACCCAAAACAAAAGGAAAGGCCATGGGGAAAACCTTTATTCTCAAAGCACACAAGCATAAAGAAGTTTAGCAGCCATTGAAGACAACTGTGAAAAAGGAAGTAGAAAATATGGACATAATTTACTGCTGCAGTGGATTTTTCAAGAAAGAAAAGCTTGATTTGCCAAAAAGCATTCACATGATCACAGCTGAAGCTATAATTAATGAGGATACACTGCTCCAAACAATTGACGTACTAAGGTGAAGAATTTCCGAAAAATATGCTTCATAAACTAAAAAGAAGTGTAATGCACTTACTTTAATTGGAAAAGGCCATTTAGAAATTTAGAAATGCATCAGGATGCAGTTAAGGATGTTGTCGTGGCAATCAAGCAAATCTGACAATTGTTAGAAATACAATAACAGGTTTCCACTACAGCTTGCTCTAACTTATACCCTATAGAGGCATGCAGAAGAACCTAGGATAAGTATTAGAGGTCACAAGAAAAGTTTAGAACCGGTAAGTACATTGTATGTTCCAGGGTATGGGGTCATACCTCCTCCACCTGTACCCCATGATCTACACCTAGTGCACGATACTTGCAGAAAAATAAAAGTACCCTTAAAAAACAATATTCAAATAATGTGCAATTATTTGCAGTTATTATGTTTTAAGGTACTTTACTTGTGCAATGTTTTGGTTTATGACCCTCCATTATTCTTGACATGCACATGTTATTTACTTTGTCTGAGTGTTTTAGTAACTGATAGAGGTGCAGTAAGTTTCACTTAACAAGAAATTTAATATACTAAAATACCAGGTAGCAAAACCCATAGAACCAAAAGGTTCTAGTTTTCAGGGCCGTTCTAAGAGCCTATTAAGGCAGATTTCAAGTTTCAAAATTTTACCGTCAATGTCCACACAGTAGATCTTAGGGGAGGACAAACACCCTTCCCACCCTAGAACCTTCACAACACTACCTTATGTGCTGAAGGCATTTCCAACAGCAGATCATACACTACTAGTTAGAGGCTACATAATGAGATAAGTTAAGCCAAATTTACACAACTTCCAATATGACCAAATAATATATCACGAACCTGTTCGGCGACTTGCACTAGCTCTTGCCTGTCTTGAGATATTTCACCCATAGGGGCAGAGTTCTCCAGCTTCAAAGAATGGTCATGTGTTCGTCCCTTTTTCTTTGGAGTAATATCAGCACCACAGAAAGTGCCGTTTGGGCTGCACGAAGTTTCCTTCTTACGCCTAGTAAATGTGTACTTGAGAAGCTTATTCTCCACAGGTCTGCCTGAAATCCCATTATTTACACCAGAAGCTTTCAGATCTGAGTTTGACAAGTTGTTGATTTTATCATGATCTGATGCGGTAGTTAAAACATTTAACTGCTGGACTTCACCATTACCCTGTCTTATAATTTC
Organism: Eucalyptus guilfoylei; assembly: GCA_016097605.1. NCBI lineage: Eukaryota > Viridiplantae > Streptophyta > Magnoliopsida > Myrtales > Myrtaceae > Eucalyptus > Eucalyptus guilfoylei. The sequence goes on from CM027861.1 coordinate 41,225,416, forward strand.
TGATTCCTTCGGCGTCTTACTTCTGTTAGTTGCATCCACCATATTACCAGATTTAACAAGCTCAGCATCTTTACTGGTAACCAAAGCATCCGATTTTTCCGTAACTTCAGTTGCCTCTGAAGGTGAATATAGTCTGCATGGTGGATGAGATTCCTTAGAAGTTCCAAAGGAAAAAATATCAGTTGCTCGCTGCATTGTCAAAGTAGGGTCATGCTGCTTCCCCCATGAGGTATTTTTTCTTCTGCATCCAGGAGTCCTTTTTCTTTTTCTTACAACAGCTTTAATGACCTCATTGTAGTCCTCTTTTGTCACTTTCAATGCAGAGAGTGCTCTCTTCCTCCCATACTTCTTATCCACTGGTAGGTTGGATACCGCAGCTGACACTCTACCTTCTCTTCCCCCACCGAATGTCCCATGTTCAACATTCTCCTCTTGTCCAGAGAAAGACAGCTGTGCTGACGAATTCTTTTCCAATGCCTGCACTCTTGGACTGCGCCTGTTTGTCCTAAGCTTAGCCTCTTTCCCTCTCATCGCTGGGACAAAAGAACTATGGTTATGAACACAGCAGTCATCATTGAGAGCTCGACCTTTACAGGAGCATTTATCCCCCATTGGTACTTTATCAGAACTGATATTCATGCCAGAAACATCACATGCTGTCTGTGAATCGGACCGAGACTGTCCTTTGGAATGAGAAGTATCAGATATGTTTCCCCCTAATAATTCTTCAGGTTTCACAGTATCACCAATCGTATGAGCCTGACTAACTTCATGCGACTTATGACTTCTTTCAATTTCCAACTTATCTTGATTATCCTTGGCATTATTCTCAGCTTCCTGAAGTCGTGCCTCAAGGTCTGTAATTCTTTCTTGCTGCCGTGCTAATGTTATTTCTGCTTCACTTAACTGCATATAATGAAGGAAGAGTTATTTAATGCAGTATTATTCCAAAGGTACTAGAAGGATTTGAAGAAATTTTAAAATAGCTTATGGAAATAAAAGATGCATGTTATGTTACAAATCCAATAAGAAAGGACAAAAGTTTCATTCCCCTATTTTGCAGCCTCATACATAAGTCATAAGTCTTATGACAGAATACATTCCATTAAAAGTACGAAAGAATTCGGTACTCCAGAAATTTGAAAAAGACATCTTCAAGTTTAGCAAAGTTATAAAATGAGGACATTGGATAACTTCATTTTGTTGTGAAGTAGGTATCGCCATCTGTGAAAAGATAATTTGACTCTAGTAATATTTAAAAAATTTCAAGCACTTTCCTCTATATTCACTATAAATGAGAATACGCAAAAGGAATCAGTATAGAGAATATTGCAAATTTAAACATATAGAGAAATGCATAAAGATACTAGGTCTTTCCAAGAATACCATGAATATAAACATTTCAGAGAATATGCATAATGATACAGCTGTATAACAAAATTGGTGAGGCCACAAGCATCAGTATTTGCTCCATCATGACTAAAAAATCATGAATTCGGGTCTTTGGAATTTCCTAAACTTTGGAGAAAAGATGCACGGATGACTCTCCTCCCCTGTAATGTCGGCATAATGTGCAGTAAAGCTATTGTAGTTTAAAATCCCAGATATGCAAGAAAACTGTTTCCAAGGTCACTTTTTTCATGCCAACGGAAGCAAAGAAATACCTTAAAGTGTCGAGAAAAGAGTTAACGATATGAGATTTTTGAAGGAAAAATCAGGAGATGCCCTAAATTATTAAAACATAGGATATTGACTGGAGTAAAATCAAGTGGTACTTTCAAAATTCAGCCAAAAATAAGGATCGCACATTTTACAGCGTAATAAATTATTCATGCACCTAAATCTGATAATGGGAAATTTAGGCAATATATACATGCATGCAGGAAAAGAACGTTGAAGGGTATGTTTCGTGCCAAAAAGGCGGAAAACTAACTGGTTTTATGTGGTCAATGAAGTACCCCAAGGCAAGGTATAACCGTCATTTTAAAGATACCTAATATGCCACTAAACGAGTCCCATTTCAGTATCATGTAGCTGTTACACGATAAATACGTAATATATCGACAAGGAAGTAAAGTACTACATTCCAAACTTCTGCCTAAATAGGAAATCATGCATTGTTTACCTAAATGTCATGAACATCAAATCACGACAGAAAGTTATGGAAAAGAAGTGCATGCCGGAAAAGCTTGCAAAAGGGTACAATTCATGCCAAAAGGAGGAAAAGTAACTCCTCAATGAATCAACTAATAGGTTGAGTCACAGGCAAGGATATGGTTTTCAGTTGGTGCTCCTCAAATTTGACACATCAAAAATATATCACGCAAGGCTGAACTGGTAGGATCAGATTCACCTATCTTTTTCTTTAATGACAAGGGGGCACTAACTAAAGGGATCAAAACCAAGAATTATCAAGGTACAGGTACACTAGCGGGAATCAAATCCTTTATTTTACGTCATCTAAACAGAGAGAGGCAGGGATAATTCTCAATCTCAGAGGCAGATCATTGTAGTAGCTCCACTCAATTCTCATCCCTTACACATGCATCAGGATGTTTAAGCATGAATTCATGCATTACCGCCAGATAATGGAAACTCTGACGATCTCATTTTGGATTTTTCATGGAGTTTTGGGCACGAGTTTAATGAAATTGGAGAGTTCAAGATAGAGAGGAAACTGCCAATTTCATGCCAACGGTTATGACAAAAATGCTGAAATTGATATGTATTTATAGGTTATGGTGTATAATGTAGCTACAAATTGGCATGGCAAACTAAAATGCTTGCAGCTTCTGTTGCACCAATTTTCTATACACAGTGCTCGGAGTACGATCAGGCATGATTGCTTCCAAAGTGTCATGGAGCAATAATGGTGCCCGACGCATTTATACTTTAACAATGCTTCATTGTTGGATGACTATATAAGCCAACTAGAAAGATGGAAATAGAATGATGAAGCAAATAGTTAACTGTTTTGACTGAAGAAAAATCTGGAGATTCTCCATATTCAGCCATGCGTTATAAAAAGGTGAGCCAATGGGATGTTCCACAAGCTGAAACAGAGGGAGCAGATCGAGATTATAAATAATGTCTACTACATTGAAGGGAGGACTGTCTCATAAGTCAGGTGCTTAAATCAAATCAAGGGATGTTCCGCTTCACCATATATGGGGTTGTATAGTGAAATGCACATCCCTCGTAACAAAATTAGAGGAAGATAGCATCCTCTATCAACCCAAGTCTAATCTTATATTTAGAGATGCTGGCTATGGAAGTTAAGCACAAGGTTTAGTATATGGTCATTCAAAACTGTGGGACACAAATCTAACTGATTGTCGACGGCCCTACCAATTCTGCATAAGAAACAAAGAATGAGAAAGATCGACCAACACTACCACTGGGCCTATGCAGAAAGCTAAATGCAACTACAATTGTAGCAAGAAAAAGGACCTATCTGTGTGTCCTTGTGGCAACTGAATTGGTTTCGCATGCAATTTATCATCTATTGCTGTACCCAATAGCAAACGAAATAAAATGTAAGGATAAAACACTAAAGCTAACTACTTTATGAGGTATTTGTTTTACCACAAAACTTGGTGTGACATTCACGGACTTACACAACTGGTAAAATATAGGTCACAAAAGCAGACAGACAGCTGCTGCTTCTAGAAAACCAGTGCGATGATGTCAACTGAAGATCAAAATTCCATTTTCAAACAACAGTCCACATTGGCCACGCCCATTAATCAGAAAAAAGACCCCACGCTCTGCATCAACCCCCGCCTGTAAAATGAAAGCCAAAGCAAGACGAAACTGACATATTATACCTTGGTTTCATACATTTGCTTTAACCTCATAAGCAAACGCAAGGCCTCTTCTCTAGAATCAGCGAGTTCCTCCTGAAACCGAGCAGCTCTTCTTTCTGCTGCCTTCACTCGCGCCGCCGCCTCCTTGGCTATTCCTAAGATAATCCCCGCGTACGCCTTCTGCACGGCCATCAGTTTCTAACAAACAGAAATTCAAAAAACCTCAGAACCAAAATCATACACAAAACACAGTCATCAAAATGGAACCGAACATCAAACATCAGCACAATCAGAACGGCCTTCGATCACCGATCATTGTCCACGCCCATCGAATGAAAAAAAAAAGAAAACCAAAGAGCATCGAAAGAAATGGAGATCACCCAAAAACTCCACCAGAATCACGCAAAGCATCGAGAGAAACACGACAAGTCAATCATAAACCGACCAAAACGAGTACAGCAAACGCCATTTCCACCAGAGAAAAACACACACGGCTATGATCAACAATGAAGACACGAGGAGAATCGATCGGTCCATCATCTCAATGGAATTTACCTGAGAATCGTTCATCTTCGAATGGAGTATGCAATCGCTCTCTCTTCTGCTTCGAGCGTGGGTCGGAAATTCAGAGACACCAGCGCAGTATAGAGAGGAGGAGGGAGAGACTGAAAGCGGAGACAGGCAGTTGTGTTTTTTTCGCTTTTCTCACTAGCAGGACCAGCTGTCTGTTATGAACTTGATACTCCCATTTTCTCCGAAAGTGATTGCCCTTGGAGGAGCTCCTAATTACGAAAGAACCACTGGTGCCCTCCCTCTCCCTTCCTTGGTGGTGGGGGGTTTTTTCCGATTTGTCTATGGGCGCACGCGCTGACTGCGCCGGGGCCCACCGCTGACAGGGGCCTGGCGTGCCGCCACGTGTACCCCCGCATGTAGTCGTGGCTGACGGTCGCCCGTGACCAATTCTTCGGTGGATAGGCCGTACCTGAGCTCAGTGCACACAGCCGTTAGATTATGTGGGTCCCACGTGGGACCCACTGATATCGAGGGCCCATATACATTGGATTCAGCTGTTGGTGGAGCACGCTGGACTGCGGGCGTTGGGGGCTAACGGTGGGTCGCGCTGCAGACGAACGTGGACGGTCGTTGATGGGCAAATGGGGACAAACAAAATACGAGGATAAGGAACGTGTTTTGAAAACACTTTGACTTCCTTTTCTTTTTTCTTTTTTACTTCTTTTTTATTTTATATTGTCTTTGGCAGTTAATTAAATTACTTGCTCTTTCTAGGAGAGTGCAATGGGATGCGCAATAATTTCTCGCATTACGTCGAATCGGATCGGAGATAAATCTTGTCCAGATTCAGACTGTCCTTGAGCGAAACAACGCAAGCTATGATACCATTTATGATGCAAAGGGCAATATAGCTAATTTTGGAAAATGAGTAAATTATAGATTAGCTCGTTGATTAACCTTACCATTTAATCATTGCAACTTAACATGTATGGTAATCTTATCTAGCAGGTCGAATCTCGAACCAAGGAAGAGATGTGGGCAACTCTTTTATTGAGACTCCACCTACGAAATATGCTGGATAGCCAATTTTGAATACCAAAATGAGTGGCTGGGGAAGAATGACTCACATATCCTCTAAATTTTCCCCTAAAACTAGGATGACGCATAATGAATTCTAGAACCAACTGTATGCTTATGAAGGTTGAGATGTCATGCAATAAAGCTAGGCATTGTTTGTTTCATAATAAAAGGAAAACATTTTCTTATGGAAATTATTTTTAAGGAAAATATTTGGCTTTTATATGTTTTGTGGTTTAGGGACAATGATTTCCCTTTTTATGAGAAGGATAAGTCATATTCTCCTAATTTAAACTTATTCACTTCAGCCGATAGAAATTGTTTTCTGTAAATCAATGATTTCGGAAAGCAATTTTCAAGAAATATTTTGCCTTCAAATAAATGGATTTTAAGTTAAGAAGAGTAAATAAAGTGAGGATGCATAAAAGTGCTGCCTCATAAGTCGTTGCAACTTAGCGAGCATGGTAATTCAGTTCTACATGTTCAAGTTTTGAAGAGGAAAATCATGCATTCTTAATAGACATGTGAAATTTGTGTTGTACCAAATAATTCGAAAACCAAACGGAGGAATGATCACCACATTCTCCCAATTTTCTCCCCCATGACATGTATTTGTAATCGCTTGCCTAACATGCAAAAATGGAGAGACAACTTATATGCTTGTCTTCATCTATAAGCGAATTGAGGATGACGAGACGCACATCATAAGGAAAATTGTCCAAAATTTTTTTAAATTTATTATATTTTTATCAATTCAAGTCCAAACACTTTCAACTTTACCAATCAAGTCATAAATCTTTTTTAAATTTTGCCAATTAAGTCAATTCGGCTAATTTTGATTGAAAATCACTAATAATAAGCCTTAAAAAGAAAGGTAGAATCACACATTTAATTCGTTGTTGGAGGCTTCACTTACAAAATATACGGGTAGCAAAGAATTTGAATAGGATGGGGAAGAAGAGCTATGCATTCCTCTCGACTTTTTTAAACCTCAAGGACGTATGTCTATTAAATTCCTTATCGATTCTCTCTTTAATTTGCAAAATTCGAGACAACTTATTCGGTTATCTTCATCTGAACAGTCCTAGGTATCGATAATAGTAATTATACACGTGATTTTATGAATTATAACAATTCCTTCATCTTTATTATCAATGTGAAATTTATCATAGAAATTGTTTCGAAATTAGGAAAAAGGAAGACTCGTAATGTTTACGATTTTGATAGTGACTACAGCAAATAGTAAATTAGGCAGAAAAAAGCTAGATATATAAAGAAATATTTATCAGTCAAACCTGTCGAGAAAAAATTCACATGCCATTACTTTTATATCGATTCTTTTAACGGGCCAAAGCAGTTAATCAAAAAAGTAACTTTCGATTAGTAGCAAACCTCATAGCTTACTGGGGTCGACGAAAAAACTAAGAATATGTTTGACACTAATTAATGTCTCAAGTGCGGTAATTGACAACTTGGTCGACGGTTTCTTGCTAGAATGACGAGGCAAGTAGAAAATGGTCAAGTGTTCGGATTAATCAGTTGGTATAGTGCAGTCGGTCAACAAGAAAATTCAATTCTTATGAATGGAAATATCAACATGCAGTGGCTGAATGTTGGAACAAAAGAGTCAATGTAACCGTGAAGTGGTTGACTCATAATACTTGCAACAGTCGACCGCGGGTTATCAACAAGAAAACCCAATTCTTATAAATGGAAATATCAACATGCAGTGGCCCTGCATATTGGAACAAAAGAGTTAATATAACTGTCAAGTAGTTGAGTCACAATAATCGGTCATAATTTCGACTTTGGGTTATTAACGCCTTAAGGTTACATTTGGGAGCCCAAATTTGAATCGGATAGAATAACAAAATATTTTATTTGGTATTTGATGAATCCTTTGGATTGGATATACCTAGATAAAATGTCAAATAAAAAATTTGAGCTATATGGTGGGATAAATCCAAATTGGATTTTTTTTTTTTTTTAACATAACTTAAAAATTTCTTCCAACAATGGAATGATGGAGTGATGCATCTGACTTCGCCAATCATCATGCAATGACCACTACCGCGACACTTGATCATTGTCACTTCTGACCACCGCTCCTCATCATCGTCGCATAGCCAACCGTGCTCTAATCATCTAGGGTGAAAAGGGGAAGTTATATGCCACATGGTCATCACCGTCAAAGAACTCGAATCCTTTCACGAGTGCGCTAGATCCTTTGAGCTCGTCATCCACAATAGAGGAATGCCTACTATCATTACTCGTTGCCTTTGTGTCGTCCACCGGTGGATCTTCGTCCACCTCCTCCCCGCCCTTTACTACTCCCAGATTGTCGGCTTTGACATCAAGTCATACCTGAGCTTTGCATGTGGTGTCCACCACCCTGTCATCGACTTTATATCGGCCGTTGCTACCTCGTCTACCAAATCATCATGGCCACTACCTCCCCCAATCGTTTGGTGACCCGAGGTTTATCTTTGCTGGTGTCTGAATCATCTCTAGACTCTAATACGGTGAAGCTGAGCGATGACTATGGTCTGGAGGTGGAAATGGTGGTGGATGTGGCAAAATTGGTCGTAAAGGAGATGAATTGGAGGGAGTTGAAGAGAGCGTGTTTGAGATGCTGGTGAGAAAGCTCAAGGGATGAGATCTGGATATACAGGAGATTGCGCTGGACAAGTGATATTTTCAAAAAATTTTAATCTCATCATGAATTCCAACAAACATGAGATGGAATTTTCTACAACCCAAAGAAATTTTTAATTTCACCTTATTTTATCCCAATTCAAATCCAAATGATAAACTCAATCTAAGTGTATTTATTGTAAAACACCCGGTTAATGACAGAACTCAACACTCCTCTTAAATTTAAGACTATGTTTGGTTGAGCTTTTCTAAAGGACTTTGAGTTTCTAAAACTCCTTAGGGAAAACTTGGTGTGTTTGGCAAATTTTTTGGAACCCATTTGGCCAAATGCCAGCTTTTGCAAAGCTGAAAAACCAAAGTAGGTGGGCTTTTCAGCATTTTTGAAAGGCCGAATCTAAGGTTGATGAAAATTTTCCTTCAAAATCGGCCCCCACTTATTTTTGCTTTTTTAATCTTTCCCTTGCATTCTTCATCTTTAACCCGGGAATTGGACCAACGCTAGTGCGGGTCAAGAAGCTGGACGAATGTCGGCAAGGAGTTGCCTGAGGTTGCGCAATACCAACGTCGCCACTGGGGGGTCACATGACCCTGAAGACTCATCACCTAGCTTGCGCAATGCTAGAGTGGAGATCTGGCTTGCTCGAGGTCATGCGACCTCGACAACCCTCTATAAGGCTGAAGGGCTAGTTTTAGGATCGAAAGGCCAGATTTACGAAGCTCAAAGTTGGGCAACCTTGGCGTTGCTCTGCCTGAGGTTGCGTGACCTCGATGGCTCGTTGCCAAGGGTTTACTCGACTTCGGTGGTTGGCACCTAGGGGTGTGACCTCAATGACGGGTTTACTCGAGCTTTGCTGTGATGGTGAAGCTTCGCCAAGCTATGTTGAGCTTTGCTGCGACGGTCGACACTCGCCTTGTTGAGCTCTATTGCCAATTGTTGAACTTTGCTCGCCTGCCCTCTCTCCCTTTGGTCATCAAGTTGCCTCCCTCTCTTAATTAATTAATTAATTATTTATTTATTTATATTAACTTCAAAGTTGCTTTATAAAGTATTCAGCAATATTAATGATCCAAAATGCCATTTGCTTTCCGCAAATTCACCTTCACTCAAAAGATCCTTGGAGAAATGGCTTTAAATACCCCAAAATTGAACCACAAACAGCCTAAATCCACACGTGCATTATGTGTGATTAGTTAATCTTACTTTTGAAAAAGCAACCCCCTCTCTATACACACACAACTTAAGCTGTGTTTGGTTCAGTATTTGAGGAAAGTATATTGAAAAATGTAAAGACTTTAGGTTAAATGATTTTCTCAAATGCAAATAATGTTGGGTAAAGTGTGATTAAAAAGTGCCTTGAGAATCAACTTTAATATAAATACTATTTGGAAAAAACTAAACTTATAAAGACTTTTCGTTATATATGTTACATTAATTAATTAAAAAAAAGAAAATTTATTTGGCCAAAGCCAAATCTAGCACTAGCAACCCTTATAAGGTTGCACAATCTTAAGTGACCTCTGATGTGGGCCGCTTGGGATTGCGTGACCTCAGGCAGCTCTCAACTAAGGTCATGAAGGTCGCCATTATCAGGTTTGGCTTGTCAAAAAAGGAAACCACATGTACTTTTAGCCAACTCTCCATACCATGGAGCCTCCACCCAAAGGCTGAGATCACCATGGTAGCTTGACCCTACCATTGATGCCCTCGTCACCCGCCACCCCTCTCCTTGTGCTACAGTGAGTTGCTCGAGATTGGCCTCATGCTCACAAGGTCATGCAAGCTCTAAGCAAAGCTCAACTATGGCATCAACAAGAAGAAATTGTAAAAACAATAAGAAAAATCAAGGATGAAGATTAAGCTAGGGAGAATGACACAAATGGTCATTGAACTTTCGCCCAACATGCAATGTGATTTATGAACTTTTCTTTCAATATGATCTTTAACTGTAATCCAATATGCAATATGGTCCCCAACATTTCAATTTGTTTAATATGATTTTTGGATTTTTGGTACATGTTGAATTTAACCTCTAAATTATATGAAAATATTTAATATTATTTATGAACTTAAATTAATGGAATGACAACGTTGAATATATATTAAAAATTCAAAATCATATTAAATAAATTGAAAATTCGGAGATTATATTATATATTGAATTAAAATTTAAAAATTATATTGAATAAATTAAAAATATATGGTTTATATTGTAAATTGAGTTAAAGTTCAGCAATAATTTAAGAGAGGAAGGGGAGAGAGGGAGAGAGAAATTTCCCGGTCTTTACCCGGAAAGAGAGGGAATCCATGAACGTCGCCCATCGTCCTTAAAAGGAAATATCTTCCCGTCGACACGTCGGACGCGATGAATCCTCCCTGATTGGAACCGAAAAGAAAGCTGCAGATTCCAAATCCGACAGCCCGACCCGACCCATTCCATATATCGCCCCGGATAACGACCCCGTTTATCCGATAAAGCACTCCACGTGTCCGTCTTCAACCTCCGTCTCCCGCTCGCTCGCTCGCTCGCTCGCTCTGCAGCAGAGCAGCAACTTCGCGGATGACCTTGGAACGATCGGTCGACCTTCAATTTCCATCCGACTCGGAAACCTCATGATCTAGTTAAATTACCACGATGGCCTTCTCGCTTTCTCTCCCCTTGCCTTCTCCCAAGCCTCGGGGTCTTCGATCCTCCAAGGAAATCCTCCAATCCCCCATTCGCCGGAGATTCCTCGCCGGAGACCTCAGCTTCGCCGCCGGCGAGCGGAGATGCTGCTACGGCGCCGGAATTGTCAGAGCCAAGCCCAAGGAGCTGGTCCTCGGCAACCCGTCGGTGACCGTCGAGAAAGGCAAGTACAGCTACGACGTCGAAACCCTAATCAACAAGCTCAGCAGCTTGCCGCCCCGCGGCAGCATCGCGCGTTGCCTCGACATGTTCAAGAACAAGCTGTCGCTGAACGACTTCGCGCTCGTGTTCAAGGAGTTCGCGCAGCGGGGCGATTGGCAGCGCTCGCTCCGTCTCTTCAAGTACATGCAGCGGCAAATCTGGTGCAAGCCCAACGAGCACATCTACACGATTATGATCAGCCTGTTGGGACGCGAGGGCTTGCTAGATAAGTGCAGAGAGATATTCGATGAAATGCCCAGCAACGGCGTCTCTCGGAGCGTCTTCTCGTACACGGCTCTGATCAACGCGTATGGGAGAAATGGACAGTTTGAGGTTTCGCTTGAGTTCCTTCATCAAATGAAGAAGGAGAGGGTGTCTCCTAGTATTTTGACTTACAATACTGTGATTAATGCTTGTGCTAGAGGTGGTTTGGATTGGGAGGGCTTGTTGGATTTGTTTGCAGAGATGAGGCACGAGGGAATACAACCTGATCTGGTTACTTACAATACATTGCTGAGTGCTTGTTCCAATAGGGGACTAGGCGACGAGGCAGAGATGGTTTTTAGGACCATGAATGAGGGAGGGGTAATTCCTGATATAACCACGTACAGCTACCTCGTTGAGACTTTTGGAAAACTGGGTAAGCTAGAGAAGGTTTCGGAACTCCTTAAGGAAATGGAGTCCGGAGGGAATCTGCCAGATATCACATCGTACAATGTTTTGTTAGAGGCGTATGCGCCGTCTGGGTCTATCAAAGAGTCTATGGATGTGTTTAGGCAGATGCAGGCAGCCGGGTGCGCCCCTAATGCAGCTACTTATAGTATATTGTTGAATCAATATGGGAAGCACGGGAGATATGATGATGTTCGTGAGCTCTTTCTTGAGATGAAAGTGAGCAATACTGAGCCTGATGCAGCTACATATAATATACTGATCCAAGTATTTGGTGAGGGTGGGTACTTTAAGGAGGTGGTGACTTTGTTCAATGATATGGTAGAGGAGAATGTTGAGCCGAATATGGAAACATATGAAGGCTTAATTTATGCATGCGGGAGGGGAGGACTGTATGAGGATTCTAAGAAGATATTACTTCACATGAATGAGAGAGGGATATTACCGAGTTCCAAGGTCTATACAGGGGTCATTGAAGCGTATGGGCAAGCTTCATTATATGAGGAAGCTCTTGTTGCTTTTAACACGATGAATGAGGTCGGTAGCAAGCCAACTGTTGAAACCTACAACTCTCTTATTCATACATTTGCAAAAGGTGGTCTATATAAAGAGGCTGAGGTAATATTGACTAGGATGGGAGACTCAGGAGTTGCGAGGAACAGGGACTCCTTCAATGGCATGATTGAGGCTTTTAGGCAAGGAGGCCAATTTGAAGAAGCAATTAAAACTTATGTTGATATGGACAAGGTCCGATGTAATCCGGACGAGAGAACTCTTGAAGCTGTTTTGAGTGTTTACCGCTTTGCAGGGCTAGTTGATGAGAGTGAAGAGCAGTTCAAGGAAATCAAATCCTCTGGAATATTGCCTAGCGTTATGTGTTACTGTATGATGGTGGCTGTCTATGCAAAGTGTGATCGGTGAGTGCTCATTCTGTCTTCATCCAAAAAAATTTGACAGTCATTTACACTTTACCCGTGCTGTGCTGCTTGGTCACTTCTGCCATAGCGCCTGTTCATTTTTTTCATCCACTCTAATGGATGGGCATGGATTACTGGTCGTTTGAGAAACAAAACAGCGGTAGTGTTAGGAAGTCCTTAGTGTCAATTGTGCTGCGCAATGCTCTTCTTGATACTAGGGAACAATGGCATTACCTGATCATTTCTCTTCAATATCTCAAGTTTAACCTACTGCTAGGTGATTAGGCTCTACATCTTGCTGCTATGGAGATGGCTGTCCTTTCCTATGTGGAAGAATCATCAATTAAATTTTTGTCAGACATCCTTACATCCTGTAATTATTGAAATATGATCTCGTGCATGCAAGAAGTCAGATCCATCTAAGATAGCATTTTCGGGAACGCGTTAGCTTTAAAAGGCATTTTACTGATCGCAATATGAAACCGATTATTGTACTTATCCTCTTACCGCTGTTAAGTTGGTGAAATGGGCTTATCCTTATTTGAGTGACCTTTTTCTGGATCTGCTTCCAGAATTTGTGAGAATGACCTTCCGGAACTTGTGTTAACTTGCTGGCTGCAGTTTTGTTTCCTTTTGCATAGCTACATTGAATTTATTTTCCCCCCTGAGCCCATCTCTTGGTTGGCTCAGTTCTGGCGACTCTTTTTTCCATGAAATCCTGCTTTACAGTGCCATACTTTTGTTTTTCCACAAATTGCATCACTTGGTCAACCTTTTCTTTTCATAATGATTTTACTGTTTTCCTCATTGCTGAAATTTAAGGGAACGAGTCAATGTCGAAAGATAGATAGTAAAGAATGATGATCCATACCTTGTTTTTGTGAGGACGAGCTAATGTTTATCTGGAGTGAGATTCAATCAATAATGTTTTCATCGTTAAAGGGATCTCTATCATTTCACAATCATGCTTTGTGAATACCTGATCTTAGTAGGAAATATTCATTGCTTGTGCGGTATTATCTTTTACAAATTCAATGTGGGAAAACAAATATAAATCAGAAGTAAATGTTAGAACTGTGTTGTTGTTCTACCTTGTCCGTTTATGTGTTTTTGTGGTTGCAAATCTGCAGTTGTTTCCATGGTGGATGTCATCATTGATACATTGGTGAATTGTCTGTTAAATGCTATACACTTAAAGAAATTATCCAACCATTACTGCAAGAGGATTTGGCTAATCCATACTCCATCAAGAAGTAAAGTACCTTTTTGCAGTATACCTTTGGATGATCACTTTCACTATTAAGCTGTTGTATTTCCAGGTGGGATGATGCCTATGGTTTGCTGGATGAGATGTGCATGAATAGTGGATCAAATATTCATCAAGTGATTGGGCAAATGATCAAAGGGGACTATGATCATGATGCAAATTGGCAGATTGTGGAGTATATTCTTGACAAACTTAACTCTGAAGGATGTGGTTTGGGGAACAGATTTTACAATGCGCTTTTAGAGGCGCTTTGGTGGCTAGGCCAGAAAGAACGCGCTGCCAGAGTGCTCACTGAAGCAACAAAAAGGGGTCTGTTTCCTGAACTTTTTCGGAAAAACAAACTAGTATGGTCCATTGATGTACACAGGTATGTAGGATTTATCTTTTATTCTCAGTTATATTCTCTTAAACCATTTGCTTGCCTGTGTTGACGTTGCCTACGTCACAGAATGTGGGAAGGTGGTGCATATACTGCCATATCAGTTTGGCTAAATAGTATGAGGGAAGCGTTCTTAAATGGAGAGGATCTTCCCCAAATCGCAAGCATTGTTGTTGTGTAAGTTCCTGTTCTGCTTATATTCTGCTTTTCTCTTCTTTATATACTTATAATGGTAATGGATACATACAGTAGAGATGTTAGCTCTGATTAATTCCAGTCATGATTTTTCTTTGGGTTGAGGTAAGCTGAATCTCTCCAAGTCTATGAGCTGCAACTGGCAGGTGCATCTATTTCTCCAATGATAAGATTAAACCTTGGTCCTTGGGGGTGCTAAAAAGTCCAAAAATCTTTAGTGTATGTGTCAAATTAGTACTCCGACGCATAAGCTGCAAGTGATGCCATATTACTTTTTATGCACCGGGTAATAACTTTCTTGAACTCAATTTTTTGTGGCTTTATCAGTGGAATGGCAATGAGCAGCACCTAGTTGTAGACAAATCCATTAAATGAAGATGCTTCTTAACCCTCCCTACTGAAGCTTTTAAGTAGTGAAGCACTTGCTTCGTTTTGGTTAGAGTATCGATGGACTTCTTATTGTTCCCCATATCCTTGCATTGGATGAATTGTCCAACAGCTACTAAAATTATTTTCTTACCAATTTTAAGGTCATGGATTGCCTATTGCAGTCCATTTGTGAAAATTTGACTGGAAAGATAAGTCAAGCTAATTATGAAAGCCGCACAATCACCTTGTGGCAGATTCTAGCATATCTGCTTCTCATTGAGAATAATACACAGTTAATGATCTATCAGAATCTTCACATGGTCTCGTGGACTCATTCAACTACATATCAAGATTCACGAGTCTCTTGCTTATCACCTGGTTGTTAAATATACTATCAAGTCATTTCTGCCTCTCATGTTCACCATCAACAATTCTCAGATTACTGGTCAAAGAATATGGCATTTATTTCCATTTGTACTTCTTCTCTAGAAATGTTCTAATTTTTTGCTTTATGTTAAACTGCTTGTGCTTCTTATTCTCACTCGATTATCTGTTGGCCAGTCGAGGACAGATGGAGAAAAGCTCAACCAGTCAAGAATTTCCTATTGCAAAAGCTGTCTCGTCGTTCCTTCAAGAAACTTTGTCATCATCCTTTGGTTTCCCAGGCTGGAACAGGGGTAGAATTGTCTGCCAGAGGACACAGCTCAAGAAAATTCTTTCTGGGATCGAATCCTCTCCAGATGGATCCAAGAATGATAGATTAGTAGTTTTGAGCAACTTCCCCTTTTCTGCACCAGGAGCGAGAATCTCTCAAAGGAACGATAATCCCCATACCGAAGCAAAAGAGAGGAAAAAGAGAGAGCTTGTTACTAGCGCAGCTTGAAGGGGTATGTAAAATCTATCCTCAGTTCTGTGAAAACATGACATAGTTATTCCCAACTCAGTCACAGAGTTGGGATTTCAAATATCAGCTCCAGCTACGCAATTTGGCTGAAGAATCTCCTCTTCGAGAGCGGTTAAGGTCTTTGCCAAGCTCAAGGAGACTCGGCCCCAGAAAGACAAGCCAGTAATGGAGACTCGGTCCCTCAACTCCACACTGGGATACAAACAGAATGAATGGAAGGATTATGATTTTGCAGCTTTGGAGATATTTCTTTCCTCCAGCTTAAATGTACATTAAATTTGGCATGTAGTAAAGGGTTGTCTTTTTGAACTCGCAATTGCGGGGCCAGTGCTTTTTTTTTTTTTTTTTTTTTCTCTTCGGTTATAAGGTCATTCAGTGAAGCAAGAAGCTTGCGCTACGTCTGTATTTATACTAGGTTTCTCTCAAATTTGATCTTTTAGTAATGGTCGGAAACCAATATCATGACTTGATTAAGGAGAAGCTGGCAAGAAGTCGTCATCAAATGCTTGCTCCCAAGGCATGCGCTGAATGCGCTGATTTTTGTTTCGGTTCTGTTTTCTTCTGGACAATTGTCATTAATTTCTGTTAGGTCATGGAAACCTTTTGTGTGCAGAAAATTCCTGTAGCTTCAGAGGACATGAGCAATTGTCCTGCGAAGTGGGTCTCTTCTCTTCTAATCATATCTTTATCAAGTCTTGTAAGAATACATTGACTATCTTAGACTCTGTAGCAATTGAAACTTGTGTTTAACTTGGCAACTACTTCTTCGATTCAGGGAGGCGCAAAGTTGCTGTTTCGCCCCCCTGGATTGATGGTTGTGGACTCTTGCATGGGCAGTGGACACGAGTGGGGCTTCATTGTGAAAAGCTGGTAAGTGCCACGTGGTACTTCACCATCTCCATTCTTTTACTATTCTCTTCCTTTTTAGCACTGGTGGGATAAGAGAATCTTTTATTAACAAATAAAACTGAGAAGAGCACAGTTCAAAAGCAGAGTGCATGTTACTCATGCTCCTCAAATGGCATTATTAGAAAAAGCAGATCTCTGGTAGAGAGTACAATTAGTAAGATGAAATATGATTTCATTGGCATCAAATTGCAATTAATCAAGTCGCAGGATAGGGTTTTGAGCCTTAGCAACAAGTACTTAACATCTGTTGTGGTGCATAGATTATTCCTGGTGTGCTTTTCCTGCTCTTATGTATAACTAGCCACAGCTCTCTCCCTCTCTCTCTCTCTCTCTCTCTCTCTCTCTCTCTCCTCCTTTTGTTAGACTTTAATGAAAGATCAAAAGATAGAGCCTAATCTGCATCTGAATAGATCGAAAAGATAAGATCCTAACTTGGGAAAAGCATGGTGTCTTCTCCACTTTATGGCTTTTGGATTAATCGAAGCAAAACTCGATGCAACATACATGGTGGTTGCTTTCAATCCCACTTGCTTCTTTTTCTCTCTTTTCATCCAATTTAGGGAGACATGATGTATCTTCGAGACTAAGGAACGACTTTAGCTTTTACCTACTATTCGTAGTGTGGATTTCTTTTGGAGTAGAAAAGATAGTTCACAAAATGTCATGGGCAAAACATGCGATCGGCGCGCGCATGTAGAGAGAACAGCTGCTTGCATTTCCGTCAAGATGACTGTGACAGCAATTATTCTTCAATATGATGAGTCTGTTCTTTATGTCTAGTCAACCACCTTTTGGTTGGGCTGCTCATCGAATTTAGCAGCTGGATTTTTACTGCTTTCTATCGAGAGGACTTCCAGGTTCGATTTGTCCGATTATCGAACTGGGTCCTTTGGCATTTCCTTAATTGTTAGGGGTGTGGGTTCGAGTTCTACGACTGCATGCTCTTGACGGGTCAAATTTTAGTTCTTCAGATGTCACTTGTTCAAGCACAAATCCAGGGAGAGGGCTAACGAAAGCTACAACTTATGACGATCGATAAGATATCCTCGGAATTATGAGGAAAAGAAAATTTTGAAATTTAAGGTGAGACGGGAGTTGATTTATGGTTGTTGGTGGAGGCCCAGAAAACCTTATCTTGTCTTATCCTGCCAACGCACCCCACCACCGAGGGTTCACAAAATTGTACGGACGTTCAGAGATAAGATTAAATAAAATAAAAATCCGCTTCTTCATTTGATTCGATATAGATCGAATATTCGATTCCCACCCTCGAAACCCCATCTTCATTGGCCCCCACGAAGAATTGCCATCTTCTCCCCCTCAAACCAATGGATAGTTCAACCCAAGATCTTTACATGTTTTCCTTTCCATAGTAAGCCCCAAGAGATTGTCTTGATGATTGATAGTGGTGTTCAGTCTTTTTGCTCTGCTTGGGCTTGAAGTATCAGTTGCGTTCTCTTGACAAAACTAGTTGGGCGTGCGAATCTCGGTGTCGGTACTAAGTAAAAAACTGGAGCATTAAAGTTAATGGAAATTAGTCGGGTGCTTGACATCGTCGTCGTAAAGAAGCAAAGTATAATTAGGTAAAGAAGCGAATTATAAGAAGGTTCGTGTTCTTCTTTCTTTCTTTCTAATTCGTATTCAGTGGGGAACTGGCGTGCGTGCCAGCTGGGGGGGAGGTGTATTTCTCTGTGTATTCTAGGAAGAAGCAAAGGTAACTTTGGCACTTCGCTTAGCTTTATTTTGGCGACAGAAAAGAAGAGGGGGAAAGGACTCGGGTGGGCGAATTGCCTTTCACTACTAAAATATCGAGTTGATTATCGAGTTGATTTTAGGTCAGATGGGATTAGTTAATTGGGGCACAATGGCTGGAAAACCGTGGGTTTCCGTCCTAGATTGACAATTTTTTAAGATGCCCAGTTGATGAGACAACCTCTGAACGTATTTTGACCAGATTCATTCGGCTAAGGAAAGTGTCTACTTTTTGGGGATGATGATAATATTTCTTTAGAAGGGACATCTGGTTAAAGGATCATGTGCTGTGTGCTCCATTCTCGATTCTGTGCGCCACATGCTTTGATTGGGGCTTCTGAGTTTGGCTGCTGTCATTTGGTTGGACCCGTCAAAAATCCACGTTCTAGATACTTTACTTTTTCTTTTTCTTTTCTTTCCCCATTTTAAGTAGCTTATTTTATCCGACTATATCTCGGCTTTGATATATTAATTTTCTTTATTTTGCAGGTGAAATAAGGATTGCTTTTTCTTCTTCTTCTTCTTTTTTAAATGTCTAAAGGATCCACTAATGATGGTTCCGAAGAACTCACCCCATGATTGTTGACACTTCTAAATAATAATATAGGTGACTGGACGCGAGGTAAACTGATGAGCGATGAAATCGACGTTTTGACATTTCTAGTGATGAGCAGTACTTCTCATATTTCTTTGAGCTCCTTTTCCTAGCTAGTAGGTCGAATGCCTATTTTTCAATGCTCGAAGATATTTCAATTTAGCTTATAAGAACCGCAAGTTTCTCCACTTTAATGCATCGCTAATGATTGTCAGAGTGCCCAAATCATACAGAATTCCTCGGACAAAATCTCTTTCACCGTGATCCCAATTAAACCAAATTCTTCAATATATATAATTTATATATACACAAACAACCATTGATGTGTGTACAAAACAAATTCACCCATTTTGTGCATTAAGCTTGAAAGATCATACCTTTTGAAAAACAAAAACATGAGGAGGGAACAAAGAATTCAAGAAAACATCACTAGTAAATGAGTAGACAACTGTTATGCAAGATCGAGAGATATAAGATAATCCATTTTTATTTCATAAGAAGATGCTAATTTCTCCGGCATGAAATAGAGCATGTGTGAAATATATCTAAAATTAACTAGTTAGTTCGATAAAAACACTGCACTCTAATACTGTCGATATTTTTATCATGTAAAAATTCTGGCCAATAAGAGTGCGAGAAAAACTAGGATTATGTTCTCTCTCCTTTTTTGTACCCCCCCGAAAAATAGAGTCCGTCTTTGAAGGATTTTCCCAGAAGGGAGAATGGTAAAAAAAAAAAAAAAGGCCCGCTATCCTCGTCGTACCCGGACTGATTTCCAAAGTGAATTCCATTCAGAAAATATCTCAGCCGTCGGATTAAGGAAATATCTACGATTCACGACGAGTAAGATGCACCGTCCATTTTCACTTTTCTTTTTCTTTCTTTCTTTTATTTTTATTTTTTTTACTTTCGTCCTATATATGCCATTTTCATTCCACCTCACAGGTCTCGTCTCGTCTCGTCCCGTCTGGTCCGTCTCCTCCCTCCATCCCTTCCTCCCTCCTTCCTTCCTTCCTTCTCTCTCTCTCGCCGTCCAACTGTACGGACTCTCGGTTCCGCCGCGAAGAGGAACGGAGCGGACCCTGTCCCTCGCCGTCGCCGGTGCGAGAATGCCTCCCCCACGCGCCGCCACCCCCGACGTCGCCGGCGACGAGAGCTCCGGCGCCGACTCCGGCGCCGGGGAGATCATGCTGTTCGGGGTGCGGGTGGTCGTCGACTCGATGAGGAAGTGCGTGAGCCTGAACAACCTGTCTCAGTACCAGCAGCCGCAGGACGCGAATCCGCCCAACGCCAGCGGCGGGAGCGGCAACAAGGAAGAGGCCGCCAAAGGCTACGCATCGGCCGACGACGCCGCGCACAACCCCGGCGGTGGCCGCGAGCGCAAGAGAGGTATGCATTTTCCGTGTGTTCTCGTCGGAACGATCGGTCTTCGGAGTATCGCATCCGTAGGGGTATCGGTAGTAATCGGTCTCCGAAGTGCCTGATTTGAGATTTACTTACCTGCATGCGATGTGATCGCTGCTTTCTGCAAACTTCTCATCATCCGTCATCACTCGTCATTTCCATTATTGTAGCTACCTTATTGTTTTTTTTTTATCCGATGCGTTTCCCTGGGAATCATCGATTTCGATAAATTAATCTCAACGTCCAGTGAATTAGTTTCGATGTTAAGGATTGATTAAGAGCTTTGAGAACTTTATCAGCTGTTCCACGAAAGGCTGATTTGATTTCAGTCTTCAAATATTGATGTAAATGTTCAAAAATCGCTGCTTTCGCTAGTTTATATCGGTCGGATCCTTCTTTTTTCCTGCTAATGTTTAGTTATCGTCGTTAACATGTACAAGGAAAGTCATCTGATGCCTTAATGGGATGGAACTTGGCCATACGTGTGTCTGAAATGCGTTAAATGGGTTTTGTCTGTGGACTTCATCAGGAGTTCCTTGGACAGAGGAGGAGCACAGGCTGTTCTTGTTGGGATTACAGAAAGTGGGGAAAGGCGATTGGAGAGCGATATCCAGGAACTTTGTGAAGACCCGCACGCCCACTCAGGTCGCGAGCCATGCCCAGAAATATTTCCTGCGCCGAAGCAACCTCAATCGCCGGCGGCGTCGGTCCAGCCTCTTCGATATAACCACCGATTCTGTACGTATCTCATCAACTTCTAGATGGCCCCTTTATTATTATCTTTGAAGGTCGTCTTCGTTCCCGTTGGCTGATGAGGATTCGGCGAAATTATCGTGGAAGTTGACCTAGACCAACTAGACCAATAGAGTCTTTTCTTAGGTCTAGCTTCTTCAAGTTGAATCAAAGTAAACATTTTGAATTGACTTCACGTCCTGCTTTGATCGAGCCACCTAATCACAACCTTTCTTTTTCTTAGAGAAAATAGAACGAGATAAAAGAAGAAATGACACCGTGGTTTTATGGAGCTCATGTCTACATGAACTTATCAAGTGGCTTGAAACATGGATCTCTTGAATAGCTGCCATAAATCTATGGATGAGTTTTCCTTAAGCTAACTGTGTCATTTTCTTTCTTTCTTTTTTTAAGAGAAGGTGCGGGAGGAGGTTACTGTTTTTTATTAGGGATTCTGGTTTTAACAACAAAATCGAGGAAAGATTTAGTGTGTCAAGTTAGACATCTATTATGTGCTAATGGTGGATTTGGTTTCTCGGATTTAGAAAAGCCAATTTGTTTACTGAGGAGTACTAGGAAAAAGGTCGCTCTTCCATGTGCAAGGCTCTTAAAAAAATTGAGCGGAAGGTCGTGTTGCTCTCTTGCTGTGGCAATTTAAAAAATTAGTACCCACTTGCAACCTTTATCTTTCTAATCTTCTCTTTGACCCACCTTTTGGTCCAAAATTTTAATCTTTCCGTTCAAATCGCAATTTTTCTGATGCTTCGCGTCCATATTTTACAGGTGACTGCGAGTACAATGGAGACCGAACATGTTCCTCATCAAGATAATACATATCAGATGAATCCCTTGCCTCGGCATCCGCTTTTGCAAGAAACTTGCAACCCGAATGGCTATGTTACAATGGCCCCTTTCGCGATGCCGATTGGACCAGCAGCGTTTCCAATTCCTGTTCAGAATCAGGTCCCAAATCTAACTCTAATGCAAGGGGGCGGGCTCAGTGATTCAAAGTCGAAACTCATCCAGCCGACACCTCTTGTCCCAATCCCTCACGCTCCACTTACCTCCGATCCAAGTGCAAATTCGAAGTCAACAATGGAGCCTCTGTCTCTATCCCTCAATCTCTCCCTGCCTTCAGATCAAGGAGATTCCCCTTCAAGTCATACATCCTTCCAGGCGATGTACGGCTTCCGCGGTGGAGAGAGCATAATCAGTGTGGCTTGAGAATCTTTTTATCTTGATAGAAAACAAGGAAGGGGGTTCATGTTTAGATCATTATCCGGGTGAAGATAAGATAAGGGGGTGTATGGGCGACTGAATTTGATTTGCCAAATTGTTGTACAGAGCATGGGGCGACAAAGTAGAACATTGCCATGTGCTTTTTCTTTCTATTTAATGCTCTATCTCCATCAGGTATCTGTTAAGTTTGTCGGCTTACATGTGACTGGAAAAAATAACATCATCGATCTTTGGCTCGTGTTCGTGTTTCTTACTATGTGCTGAACTTGTGGTCTCTATGGACCCTTGAGGGCGGAAAGAATCTGCGTGAACAACCCGTGAAAGCAAACTCGAGACCTCACATGTCGAAAGGTCGCCTATGGAAGTTTCATCGAAAAAGGATGCGAGACTTCGTAGGGGTTCGAGTTTACAAATAAAACCCAAAGAAATTGCTATCGATTGCCTGGCCTGGCCTAGTTGGGCTTTACAAATGTGCGGGGGTTTCTACAGACTCTTCCTGAAAAAACGGTCGTATCACCGTATATAGCATCATACTTTTTACGAAAAAATTATCAAAAAAGTTGTAAATTTATTGTACATTTTGCCAATCAAATTCTTAATCTTTTCAATTTTTACTAATTGAGTCTATTCGGCTAATTTCGATAGGAATTCGCTAACTCACTAACATCGATATTTTTTATTTTTGTTCTTTCTTCTTTCTTTTGCTGGTGACTTGCCACAGGCAAGGCATGGCCAGAGGACAAGCCCCGTTGAGGGCTCCCCTTGTTAGATCTAGTGAGGCCGATGCTCTCCGGGTCTTGCCTTGACTCGCCAAAGCTTGCCCTTGCCTGACCAAGCCTTGCTTGTGGCAGGTGAGGCCAACCCACTCAGCCATCTATAAATGGAAGAAGAAAGGGAAAAAAAAAAAGGAAAAAAAAAATCAGAAGAAAAAATTAGAAAAAATATTAAAATATTACGATTGAGACCCATATGTTATTTTATCCAAGGGCGATCATCAACGATTCCCCCCGAGCCCTAAAAAACTCAGAACCTATAATCCGAGAACGGAACCGTTCCTTAGCATTTGATTGGGCCCAGTCGGGGGAGTAAGGCCCAAGAAGGAGACCGGCCCATTGTCGATCACTCCCCATCTCCAAAGCACACCCATTTGCGGGCCTGTCGGGCCGTTGGACCCACGATGTACGATGATCATTTAGAGAAAGAGAGAGAGAGAGAGAGAGAGAGAGAGATGGGGCGTTGGATGGGGGGGAAGGAAGTGGTTGATCAGCTCAACTGCCCCCCTCCCCCTCCCTCTTTAATGTCGCCGACCGTCTTCCTCCCCTCCAATTCCCTCTCCATCCTTCAGATCTCCCGCAGGCGTCGACCCCCTCCTGCATCGCTAGTCCATCGCAGTAGTACTCTCTCCTCTTCGCGTTTCCTGGAATGGCGGGCGGTGTCTTCTCCGCCCTCAGGCGCCTCTACCTCTCCGTCTACAACTGGGCCGTCTTCTTCGGATGGTCCTCCTCCTCCTCCTTTACTTTCTCTCTCTCTCTCCGTCCCCAGTGAGTCCTGATTTCGCGCTCCCGTTTCGTTTCTCAGGTCGCAAGTCTTGTTTCTCGCCGTCAAGACGCTCCGCGAGTCCGGCCACGAGCACGTCTACGGCGCCGTCGAGCGGCCCCTCCAGCTCGCTCAGACCGCCGCCGTCTTGGAGGTATGCGCACCCCCACCCGCGCCGCATTGATCTCTTTGTCTCGTGGAGCTGTGTGCTGATTTTAATGAGGACGCGTCTTGACTACGAGCAAGGTTTTAGAGGTTTCTCGGGAGTTTGGTTTAGTGCTTAACTAGCCATTTCCGAGTCGAAAGTTCATTTCGACGCATGAATTGCTTTCTCGTGGCTGAATTACACTCTTCATTGCAACGTTGATTTTCGTCGAAGATGGCTTCTCACGTTTCTCTCTCTCTCTCTTTGTTGTCCCCATTTCCGGGTCTGTGGATTGGATCTCCGGTAGATCCTCCATGGTCTTGTTGGTGAGTTGAAATCTCTCTTGCGATTATCGAATGGAATTTGTTCTGTTCACATTACACGGATGCTGTTTTAACTCCGGGTTTCTCTTTAATCTTCTGTTCGTAGGTCTGGTTAGGTCTCCGATAACTGCCACCCTGCCTCAGATCGGTTCGAGATTGTATGTAACCTGGGGCATCCTCTATAGTTTTCCCGAGGTGATTCATCCTACTCGTGCGATCTCGTTGTTCCAACTTAATGTCGTTGGGCATTGTAATTTGAGCCGAACTCGTGAATGTTCTCGTACTGACGATGTCGTGCTTCTTATGGACAGACTCAGAAACACATAATGGTTAGCTCCTTGGTGATTAGCTGGTCGATCACTGAGGTAAACACAGTTTTATTGTGTTCTCGCTCCGGTAGCCAACTGCACAAGTTCTTACCATTTGTGACAAGCTTATGTTTGAGCATATGCCATAGATACATAAACCTGCTTTTATGTATGGGTACGAATTGACTGAAAAGCGAGATGAACGGTGACAACAGGGACTTGGCATCATGAACTTACTCTATACAATAAAGGACCTTGGATTTAGTTTCCATACACTTGGCATCGAGACAGAAGCACTTGCCTTAATCTGCTATGCATTTTGTCATATTCGATTCAGATGTCAGAATATCGGTCCTGTTATGACAATGTAAATGACATATACTTCTGAAACTTCCTTCTCGTAGCACTGCCAAACTGACATACGTTATGTGTTTATCTTATCTGACATTGATTTCTTCCTAATTCCTGCATGGCATGATTTTTTAATGCAATTTGTCTCTCTAGCATCTGGTTGATGTAATCTGATACTCCGATACAACTCGTTGTATTGATTTTCTCCAGAGTCTGATAGATTAATTTGGGTATCTTGATATAATGTGTGTCATAATGTAATTATCACTATGTAGTATGTGGTTAAATCTATGCTGCTATTTGGATAAACTTGGTGTATTTTCTCCAATTTATGATCTTCCTTCAAACGATTGCCTCTCTTTTCCATTACCTTACACATGGTGGTTCTACAATAAGAATCAAGTTATCTTTAGTAATTGTTTTCTATATGCCCTCAATGCATCATAAGAGGTTCTAACGGTTGATTGTAGTCCATTGTTGATTATCATATTCCTCATGACTTCTTTTACCTCAATTTATCTTTTAGTTAGAATTTATTGTTCAAGAACATGATGTAATATCCTAGCCTTGTTCCTTTCATATGTTCTCAATTTGGTATAATTCTTGAAAACAGTACTGAGGACTGAAAGGGTCCAATGAGTTTCCGACTTTGCTTGTCTTGCACTGTCCGTAGTCTGTACTGCTAGGTTTTTCATATTGATGTCATACTGAAATTTGCAACTGTGGAAAAACTCAGAGGTTTAGTGCCTTATGGAATAATTATGCATATTTATTTTTGACAGATTATCCGGTACTCTTTCTTTGGCATGAAGGAGGCTCTAGGTTTTACACCATCATGGCTATTGTGGTTGAGGTAATAAGAGATTAGTTTTTGCCTATGTAAACTCTTAGAGAGGCTTGATCTATCTGATATTATATTGCCGTACCTTTTCTGAATGATATGTTTGCACTGTGCAGGTACAGCACCTTCCTGGTGTTATATCCAACTGGCATTGCCAGTGAAGTTGGGCTAATCTATATTGCACTTCCATACATAAAGGTATTTCTTTCTTTTCATTCTTTTTTAACTGAATTACTTGCAGCCAATTGTAAAATGATGAGCATGCCACTTTATTTGGCACTGTATTCCTACTCTGCTCAAAGAAAAGGTTTTATAATTCAATTATCATCTTTTGGTTGGTTTTGATGTTTTATGTCTGGCTTATTGCGCCAAAGATTTGTTGGATTGAAAAGACCAAATTGTCTGATAATTTCTGCAGCTGTATTAGCTATGATGGAGTTAGGAGCTCTACATAGACCCTTTAATTAAAGTTCTTTGTAGATAGGACCAGTAAATGGTCATTTGCCTCAAATCTGAAATACTTGCAGACAATGAGTGTGTGCCCGGCATTGCCCTTATTCATGGTTTCATTTTCTGCATGTGGCTTTGTACGGTTCATGTGCAGTCTTAAATCAGATGCATCGCTTACCTTTTTGACATACTCAACATCAGATACAGGATATGTTTCTTGCCTCTGGCACATTTGTTTGAGAATTGGCATCTGGTGACTGACTAAATATTGGTCTATGCAGAAATCTGAGAAGTATTGCATAAGAATGCCAAACAAATGGAATTACTCTTTTGATTATTTTTATGCTGCTATCCTTGCTCTTGGGATCTATGTCCCAGGTAAGTGTGAAGAATTTGCATTCTTTATTTTAATATTTATTGAAGCTTTTATCTGAGAGAAGCAACGAAATATCGGTGCAGGGGGTCCTCACATGTACAGCTATATGGTTGGGCAGAGGAAAAAGGCTTTGGCCAAATCAAAGAGAGAGTAGGATGGGACAATGATTCGGCAATGCCACGTGATTGTCCAAAACTTGTAATTTAGTTTTGTTTTATGTACTATCAACGCTATATTAGTTGTGTGGGGGGAGGGGGAAGGTTTATTTGTGCTGTCTGTGGATTGTTACATTAAGTTTGCAACGAACAATTTAAAGCAAGTTCAGAATTTTAATATATATCTTCCTTTCATTTTTTTTTTTTTCAAATGGGATAATTTAATTTTGTTCTAACTTGTGCTATTTTTACAATTTTTGACCTATAACTTCTCTTTTTTGCCCCCTCGTGTGATCAAGTCCTTGAATTTGCTGATTGTGGAATGTGGTTCTGCCTTCTCTTATCATTACTTACTCTGTCAAGTTGCTGACATGCAAATACTTCCGTGGATCAGGTAAATGATATGTTGGTGCTGAAGGCGGATTGCATAAATAATGTGGTTGCATATACTTGTTTTAAATTTATATGTGCTCAGAATGCTTCTTTGTTCTTCATATTGCCACTTTTGTCTTGTCTTGTACACGTCCAGCCCCACCCCCTTGCTCCTTTATGCATAATGACCTGTGTAGATGTATGTTAGTCAAGTCTCTCCGTGTATGCCCGGCTATCATGCCTGGTGTTACACTTGTGCCAACTGAATGACATGTTGTGATTGATTTGCATATTTGATACCCATGAGTATCTTTTTAATGGAACATATTTATCTATACTGCAAGCTGTTCATTGCCGCAGATTCATCTTCATTTGCCATTATTGTTCGTGTGTTTTCTTTGTAGTTGTTAAGTCAGTGGAAAAGTTATTTTTAATGTGCATGCTGCATGTTGGCAAAACAAAAGCAAAATTGTGTTTGACAGTCATTTCTTAGTCTAGGGAGCTTGGATTGGAGGAGAATAGGAGAACAGAGGGGGTTCTTAGCCTGAAGTAAGGAGTGCTACTCAGGCCTCCATATAACAAAGCGGATTAGTTATTGTCTCTTCTTTTCTCCAAATAATAATCTTATTAGAAAATAGTCATAAATTAGAATGAACGCATAAAATATTCTGAAAGAATAAAGAAGAAATTTTAAATTGGATTCACCTGATATTTAAATTGGCTTAATCAATGGCCTAAGGGCGTTAACATTCGATTGTCAGAATATTGGACGGCGCGGATCGAAAACTGATGTTATGTAGGATGGCTAAAAGAAAATCTAATGACTCCTCCATGAATACAGACGTTAAACTTTCATCTCTCTGCCCCTATAAAAACGGTTGTTTCGAACATAGTAATAAAAACCACTTTCCGGTCGAAGATTGCGTCGATGAGTGGGCTTAGAACAACAGTGAATCAATGATCATTCTCTGTTCTTATAATTTCGAACGTCATTAGCTTGTGATTGCAGGTAACCCACCAGAGAAATTATGTCCATCAAACGAGTGGTTATGGGAATGCTTGTGGCCATCGTGCTGTTTGAGTTCGCGACGGCAAGGACCATAGATTCGAGTCGTCTCAAGCGCCGACTCAGGGCGTTTGCTGAGAAACAAAAACGCGAATGCCTAGATTTATGTCATGACACAAGCAAATGTGGTGACAATAACAAGCAAAGTAGAAAGTACGATAAAAGATGTTACGACTCTTGTGATGCCTTTTGCGCTCTATATTGGTACGACCCGCGAGCGTGGATCCTTATGGAGACAATACCCGAGGCCCTTGACTTCTGAGATTAGTGTAGCTCGGTTCCATATGTTACGCTTAATAGATACCGTCCCCTTACATATTTTGTCATTGTGCGTGCTCTCTTCTGTTCTTCCGCTGTTAATCGGACGAAATGATAATATTGTTTTGTATCAAGTGCATGCACATATTCGATTTTATAAACCAATAAGCGCGAACAAACTTCATGTTCGAGTTATTAACCTAGTTTGGCTTGTGTCTCAAGTGATCCATGAAATTAGGGTTGTATTTCATATGCACAGATTTGTCTATACATATGGGCTCTCTCATCATAAAAATATATAAAGAACAATATAGCGATTCAAAAGCAAAACATTAGAAGGAAGGACCATCATGGTGAAGAATAAAAGGTCAAATGACCAATATGATGTTTTATCCACTCCAATGCAAAAAAAAAATAAATTAAAACCTGGCTTCACATCATATATGGCTATTGGACGTGTATCAATTTAACAAGTTTTACAACTCGAATAAACTTTTGCGTCAAATTTTAGGACCTATTGTGCACTTATACCTAAATATAATGACCGAAATGAATAAAAATAAGTGCACTGGTGCAAAGACACCAGTTCTATTGAATTCACCTACACAACTCACAAGTCTTTTTTGACAAATCCTATTGAAGTGTGATTTCTTATTTAATTTGTCTATGAGTTCATCTATTTCACAATGGAAAAAGATCAAATAAGAACCCGAAATGCCTTAATTTTTCAAATAAAGGATTTAAAAGTGTTTTTAATTTCTCATATAAGAGCATGAAATTGATCTTATTTTGAATGAAAGCCTAAGTGGTCATGTCAATCTGAAATAATGGCATAACCTCACTGGTTGGTCAAAGACATTTCCCTCCTTTACATTTTTTTTTTTTTTTTTTTTTATGTTCTTTCCTTTTTTTTTTCCTTTTCCTTTTTTTTTTTTTTTTATAAAAAGACAAAATAAAAAAAAAAACTAAAACTTAAAAAAAAAAAAGAACACAAATTTAAAAAAAAAATAAAAAAACTGAGGCGGGAGGGTTGCCCCTACTGCATTTTTTTTTTAAAAAAAAAAGTTTTAGCCTCTTTTTGAAAGAAAAATAGAAAAAGGAAAAAAGAAAGGAAAAAATGAAAGAAAATTACAAAAAATAAAGGACGAAAATGTCCATGACTGATGAGGTCAGACCCTTCTATGAGATTGACATGACCATTCAAGCCATTATTTAAAACAATATTAATAAAAACATTTTAGGCTTTTATTTAAAACAAAGTCCACTCTAAGCTCTTATTTAAAAACATGATGACATTTTAAGCTTTTATTTAAAATTTTCCCCTTTACAATTGTCTATCATCAAGATCTATCATAAAAAACAATAGGTGCAAAAAAATTGGAATATGCATATGTCAAGTTCAATTTATTATTCCAATTTTTTTGCATGATTGTGTTGTTTTGCAGGACACGGGCACATTTGGTCTTTCGAGGTCATCTACATAACTCATTAGTCCACTATAAATTTAGACAAATCACATTGAGGTCTTTTAGTGTTTGAAAGTTTACGAATGCTTATTGCCAATGAGATCAATCATTGAATTCAATTTTCTTCCATTAAGTAAATAGATTTATTGTCATGCAAAGTGCAAATATTTAATATAAAGCATTACATATAAAATAGTATCCTAGTTTATCACTTTTGTAAATTCTCGAGAAAATTCCAATAGAGGGCCTAAAATGACCTCATTTTCTCAAATAAGGATCTAAAGTAAATATTATTTCGAATAAGGGATCAAAGTGTCATTATTTTCTCAAATAAAGACTTAAAGTGGACTTCGTTTCAAATAAAGTCGAAGTGTCTATATTAATCTAAAAAAAATAGCTTGAACTTATCAATTGTGAAGGGCAATTTCATCTTTTAAAATTTTTAATTTTTTCCTTTTTCTTTCTTTTTTTTTTTCTTTTCATAAAAAAACTTAAAAAAAAAAAAAAAAAAGGAAAACATAGGCGGCCGCCCCATCGCTGGTGGGGCGGTGCCAA
The DNA here is from genome assembly GCA_016097605.1 of Eucalyptus guilfoylei. Classification (NCBI taxonomy): domain Eukaryota; kingdom Viridiplantae; phylum Streptophyta; class Magnoliopsida; order Myrtales; family Myrtaceae; genus Eucalyptus; species Eucalyptus guilfoylei. Next base: position 41,255,888 of record CM027861.1, read on the forward strand.
AGGCCGGTGGGGTCACCGACACCTAGGCGAGGTCCGACAGCCCTCACCGACCAGAGGTGAAGACCAAGAGGCCCTCGCTAAAAGTAAAAGAAAATGGCAACCCTCTCCCAGATTTGGGCGACGATCTCCCACCTTCGCCCTAGCCAAGGCGATGGTAGCCTATGTGACCATCACCTAGGTCGAGGCGAGGGTGCGCAACCCTAGCCTCTGGTTGACGAGGATCATTGGCCCTTGCCTAGGTGGCAGTCACTAGCTTTCGCCACTGCCCCGCCGACAATGGGGTGGTGGCCTGTGTTTTTCCTTCTTTTTTTCTTAAGTTTTATTTTTAAATTTTTTAATCTAATCTAATTTAGATTTAACTTGTATTTGGAAGAAAATATTCTTGATTGGCCGAAATATTTTGCTGGCCAACAAGGCTAAGCCCTTATTTGAAATAGTCATAAATATTTTAGATCCTTCTTTGGAACGATATGATAATTTCAAATTCTTATTTAAAATAAAATTCACTTTGAACTCTTATATAAGAAGATGAGAATACTTTATACTATTATTTGGAATTTTTCCCAAATCCTATCTCTCGGGGTGGCCCACGGTCACTTTAATTCCTCCTGACTCTCTTGCTGCCATTGAAAAAAGTCATATTCTATTGCTTACCTTTCAGTCCAATTAATCTAATCAATTTTTAACAAATTTTGCAGCATCCATTTTTCATCTGTACGGAGAACAATTTAAAAAATAAATCAAATTAAGTTCCCCTTTTCGACGTTTTCTCCTTCCCATTTATTTCATAGTAGATGCTGCAACTTGAATTGAGATTAAAATCAATTGACATCCAAATATTTCATGTAGTAAATATCATCCAAATTGCAACTTGAATTGCATTGAATTTTTTTAAATAACTATAACATGATTATCCAATGGCATCAAGAAGGGGAGACCGCCACATCTAACACGATTACTTAGATTGTAGTCCTCTGCTAACTAAGGTCAGACAATGCTGCGACATTAGAAAAACGAGAACATAAATCACTCCTTTTTTTTTGTGTCTCTCTTTTTAACGAAAAAGAAAAACGTATGTTCATGGTCATCATTTTTAAGTCTTTAAATTTACTTCACTACTAAGTCTATAGCGTTATGATTGCGGCAAATCTCCTAATACTTTGTCCCCAAATATGTCCACCTAAGTTTGTGTCTGATTAAAAGGGTTATGTTTTTTCTTCAATTGGGCTTTAATTGGTGGATTATGCAAATGGACATAACTCATATTTATCTTTAATTAAGTATAAATGCGGGTGATATCCATCTAGTTAGTCCACAACAATCATAGGACTAGTTGATTTTTTTTTTTTAAAAGCCAGCCATAGCAAAATACTTTCCTAATTGATCCACACGGTTTCGACAACCATAAACGAGGAAAAATATGATCATAATGGTGAACATGCTTCCAGAATTCAGTAACCAGAAATGATACGAGATATTACTTTATATCACACGATATCCTACAATAGCAGTTAGATCAACATTTTCACAAGTCCCACAACACTACAGATTTCGCATCACTTCGTATACTTAGGCAACGGCCTGCGAGCTAAAAAGTGTTTGAACATGTCGAGCGCTTGAGCAGGCGCGTACATGGGGACATCGTGACCGCAGCCTCTGATTGTCGCAAAGGTCATCCCGTCGTATATCTCAGACCAGCCACTAATCTAACATCATATCAATCGCGACATCGATCGTAAGCAAAGGACATATAGTTATACAAGCTGATTTATTTGATATGTGAGAACATCAAAGCAGGGAATAAATTACCTTGTTTTTATGGCCCCAAGGATACCATTTTGCATTCATACCAAGGTGCAGCTTGGAAATAGCGGTCCGAGTGGCTATGAAGGGAATTGCTGAATCTGCATCTCCACTGATAAAAAAGAAACAAAGATAAAGATACTCAGGTTGAATAGATAACTGTTTTAACTGCAAAAACATTACGCAGCAAAACATTATTAGCATTTTTTTTTTTTGACTTTCTGCTACTTCCAAATAACTTCCCCATCTAAAAATGAACAAAAGCCATGAGGCACAACTTCCCTAGAGGCTTCATCTGCTTCATTAGTGACAGAGAACAGAAGGAAACGACTTAGCCATAAAAATGAAAACGAGAAAAGTTTATGGCCAGTATCGCATTGGAGCATGAAGCTTCATGCTTATTTCCCCAGCCTCATTTGTTTTCACGTACAACCAAACAGATTTGCTTTTTCGGATAAGAATGGAAACGAAGAATTGAAAAGTTCTGTTAGACAAGCACCCGAAACATTACTGAATTTCCCACGACTTGATTTTCTTGGTACAAGTTGGCACGACTTCGAATCCGTTTCCCCTTTAATGAATAATTCCATTAGTTACCTGTATATCCAGATTTGCAGGCCTGATCGAATGAGTAGCTTCAGCGTGGGCAACATTGACTTTCCCTTTGCGGGAAGGCTGTAATTATGTTGTATAGGGCTACTGCAAGGCCAAAGAAACAGTTTGATAAGGCTTGAGTGGTTAATAAAGGCTAAAACTAATCGAGAATGAAATGGAAATAATGGAAATGATAAGAGGAATAAACCTGCAAAGTGTCCATGTGGTGGGGGTCGCATGGAAGGCTTGCTGCACATCCTTCCTGTTCAGGTACTTGGAGGTGATCCCATCGAGACAAAACTTAGACACCTACTCGGGAAAAATCATGGTGTTAGAAAACTCGACATAGTACGGTGTATATTATTCATTTGTTAGGTTCCCATACACGAGGAAATAGCGAAAAATTACCTCCTCCGTTTCGCACGCTGTTAGAAGAACATTAAACAAATTCACGTTTCCAGCTTCCTCTTGCAAATATGTGCGGAAGTAGGGCTCACACGCCTTCGCTCTATATGTCTTCGGAGAGCTGCACAAAGGACTCGTTTGCCCTTGAAAAGTGTCATCCGAGATGAGACCGTGGCTCCACCAGTATAGAGCTCTTCCTTTCAGTTCGGACGCCCGGTCCAGGTTAGGATTACCCATCTGAAGGACATTTTAAAGATTCACGGTTATCGGGGCTACTGGTCTCTAATACATCAATAAACACTAAGCATACAGCTATTACAAAAAGAGAATTGTTTCAAGTACTGATCTGCTCTTCTTTTTCATTTCTTGAATGTGCTTTTACAGATGAAACTGTTCTACCCTCTTACCAAAATGCCTTGGAGATTTATCACCGGATTTGTTTTCTGGGAGTTCTTCTTCAGAATGACCTCCGCTAATGATGGTATATAATGACCTGAGATCAAAGATCAAAACATGAGTTTAAAAACTCAATTAGGGCTTTGGAAAGATAACAATTGAATGTTTTTTACCGGCATAGCTTTCTCCAGCGATGTAGAAGGCTCGGCCTTTATACCCTGGGAATCTCTTGAACCATCTTTTCAGGAATGTATAAGATTCATGGGCTAGAATTTCATTCACAGAAGACAAGGAAAAACTTCAGTTTCTTATATTTTGGTGAAAAAAAAAAGACTCGCGAGACTTTGGAGAGAATAAAAGAAGAAAAAATTGGTACACACCTGTCGAGTGATCACCATATCGAGTGAAGTTGTCAGCCGAAAAAGAAAAACCAACTCCGGCAGGCGAGTCCAAGAACAACAAGTTTGCTTCTGCACAAAAAAACCAGAAATACGAGTGAAAAAAAATGTAGAAAAAGAAAAATGTTGCATACATTTTGAATATGGAAGTTCAGTTCATGTTTGTGAACGCAGCTTAATTATATACCCTGGTTCCATGAATACGGGTTGGTGATCAGAGTTTCGCCGTCAAGCGAGACTTGGAATTGGCCCAGCTCCTGCATCGCGCCGTAGCCGATGGAGGAGCACCCAGGTCCTCCATTCAGCCACAGTACGAGTGGCTTCTTCTCGCGGTCACCAGCAGCTTCTACTAGCCAGTAGAAGAGGGACGCCTCCCTGTTGACGGAGACGTAGCCAGAGAACTGGGCCACGTCCAACTCCGGCTGGCCTGGTAATTTGGCGATCCGGTCATGCGAGGCCTCCTCATCGACCGCTATAGCCATCGCCAAAAGCATGAGGACTAAGACCGAGAGGAACAAAAGCATGGTGGAGTCCATGGTTAGAGAGGAATCTAGAGAGAGAGGGATTGAGGGAGACAGAGAGTTTAAGAGACACAAAGAGACCAAGAGACGAGAGCGGAGGAAGAGATGAAAGGAAAGAACGAATCTCGAAGGGGAGCTAGAGAGGTTTTGGACTGGAAAGATGGTGTGGTTAGTTCTTTTAGTGCACCATCTATTTTATGAGCGTCCTTGCTTCTCTACGATGCCTTAGTGTTTACGTTTCAATTATCTTTTCCATGAGGTTGGGGGCTTGATTTTGGTGGATTGGCGTTGCAAAACTAGAATGATGCAGAATATAGAGCTAACCGACTGTAGGAACACACTATTTCAGGGCATTAAACACTCTGATTTATTGACTAGGGGGTCCATCTTTTCCCTATGCTACGAGGCATTAAACAACGTTGGGATTGTGATAAGGTGCGAAAACAACGTCCCTTATGATTTTATCAATAATGGGTGGGGTTAATTATGCAAATCGTTCATGAACTTTCGTCAATTGTATAATGTGGTCTCTAAATTTTAAATTTGTTCAATGTGATTCCTAAATTTTTTGTACATGTTCAATTAAGTCCTTAAGTTGTATGAATATATTTAATGATGTCATTTCATTAATTCAAATTTAGGGATAATATTAAACATTCGGCTAAAGTTTAAGGGCCATATTGAACAATTTAAACATTCAATTCATTGCATGTGAAGTCAAAGTTTAGGGGCCGTTTATGTTATTTACTCTAATGGATGTGGTCATCTGTGTGATCCATTCGATATCAGGTTTCAAGTTAGGATGATTGCATGTCCAAATCTAGGAATGGATTAGGTCTATAGATCTTGCTAAAATTGTGGGTGATATGGAACGTGGTTAATAAATGCCGGTTGGATATGGACGTAGAGAGGGAGTAGAGAGGGAGGATTTATGGAAGTCCCTCTACAATTTGAATGCTGGATGACGAGTTTGTCCAAGTTCTTGTCCTCTTGTCAATTGCTCCTTGCTATATTTTTGCACATTAACGCGTCGAATTACACCCTCTTCTTCCCCTATTTCTTACTGGTCTCCCTCAAAGCAGAAGCTGTATCGAGAGAGTTCCCAGAAGAAATTCAATGCTTGAAAGCAACCATAAACAAACCATAAGTTTAGCTAAAGAAGCTAGAATGGACTATAAATTGGGCTACTCAATGCACATGCCGTTTGGTTGGCCTGTTAACCTGACCAATCCGTCCTTGAGGGCATCCTCAACGATGGCAGCATTGATCACCAACAAAAAGATGATGAAGAGGAAGAGGATGGTCGTCATGTACAGTTCATCCGTATATAGTTATATCAAAATAACATTTAATTAGGCATAGAATGAGTAGATTAGCTAAGTAGCGGCTGCACATCACGAATGCGTGTAATTGAAAAATTAGAATGAATTACTAACCTGATAAAGACTTTTTACTCAGAAAATACTAAGGAGCAGAATCAGACATAATAAGATCCATACTTCATAGCTCCTAATTCCATATCATAAAACAATTATGATTCAGTGTCTATCCTTTGCAAAGAAAAAAAAATCATAAATATAAATTCCCATTGATCAAATAATTTTCCCTGTCTTATTCATTTTTGCTCATAAAATGCGTCATGAAAAATCTTCTCACATCGAAATAAACAAGTCATACTAATATCCACAAATTAGCTATCTTTGACAATATATGGAAATGACTTCAAATTTGAATGTTTTTACTAATATGTTGATTATAGTTTGCAATAATTCACTTAGTAAAGTAATAGTCAACAGGACTTATTTTTCCGGTTTAGTTAATAAATAACTTTATTTTGGAACACTTATTAGTGTACATATTAGTTAAAAATTATGCTAACAATATTCGAAGAAATAAGACATATATTGCAATGAATTGCTTAGTAAAATTATAATCAACATTATATTTGTTGTTTGATAAATATGTATTGTCATGTAAATTTAAGTCACTTTTCATATCCGTGCAATGCAGAATCTTCAAGGATGCCTCTAAGAGTGAATTGTTGTTCCATCGGGAGGCTTCAGTGGTGGTCACCATATACTTACCTCATTAGAAGCCATGATCTTTGTTCAACCCTTATAGGAAAATAATTTTACTGAGTATTAATGTTACAAATTAAAAATTGTTGAAATACTAACGCTTTTTGCAATTCTTTCTATTAAGTAATTCCTCAGAATATATTTATTATTTTATCTAATTATTATGATATCGTTGTTGATTACATATAAAATGTTTCCGTCAGACCATTAGGAACTTTTCAATTGTAATTGAGTCCCTAGTTTTTAAATTATTATATGATAAAAAATAATAATTCCACCTTTATTTTTTTAAAAGAGAAAAATTCTTGTGAAATGGTATACAATAGAATGAATAATTTAAACAAAAACACGTATTTCAATTTGACTCAAATGAAAGAATTTACTCCCGTGCAACGCACGAATATGTTCCTAGGTTCAATTAAAGATGAATAATTATTCCGAGGGCTGACTTCAAGGGTCACCTCGAACTATACAGATTCCTCCATGACGTAAAACAAATTAAGCAACTAAATAGAACTCATCATACGCAAAGAAAACAAATTTCTTGTAAATAATGAGTTGAAGTCTTTTACAAAATTTATTGTGAATGACTTAAAATATGGTGAGACTGACTAAAGTGCAATATCTATCTATTATTAAATATTTCAGTGAAAAGTGGGGTTTGCCTCACATTTTGGTTTCAACTCAAATAGAAAAATTAGGGATAAATACGAAAAGTTTGAAAACTTGTCATAAAAGTGTGATTGAATTTTAAAACTTTCAAAAGTAATTAAGTCCTAAAAATTTTTACTAAAGTACAATTGGGTCTTAAAACTTTCAAAAAATGCAATTGAATTCTAAAGCTTGTCAATTGAGTCTTGAAATTTTCAAAAAGTGTAATTAACCTAAGGAATTAATTGAAGTTTAAGAAATTTTTAAGACTCAATTACACTCACATGCAAGTTTTAGAATTTTCAATATACTAATCCCAAAAAAATTAAATTGGCCAAAGAAAAAATAAATAAAAGTTAAAAAAAAAAAATCTAAATACTCACTTTTAACTAAAAATGACATTATGTGATTTTAATTGTCCTTCTAGTGCAATAACTAACTTCATCCTTCTTTTGTTTGCTTTTCTTAAACTTTGAAAAAAAAAAAAAGAGGTTCGTTTTTAGTTTTTGAAAGTATAGCCAAATGTTCATCCACTATTTCATTCTAGAGGAGAATCAATGTGGTGGTGGAAAAAATAAAATAGGCGGGGGAGTACATGAAAACTAGTTAAGAATTAGGAAGAAAGCGAGTAAGGTGCTTCAAACCTCTACAATAATGATCTTCTCCACTCAATAATGTGCGTAGACTGTTGTTCTAGTGATTCTTGAGATATTTCAATCCAATATCAAGTCCCAAATGTAATGTTCTTGATGGTTCTTTTCTTCCATAGATATCATCCTCATCATGGACCGACACTGGTTCTTCATAGCCATTACTTCGAGAAAAATTTGTAGTCACACTTATTGCCGATCGACAGATTTTCACATCAACCTAAAAAAAAATAAAAAATCACAACTTATCCTACTTTTATATCTAGGGTAGCCATGATATCTTTTTCCCTGATTCTCCTTCATCCGTGCTTCTAGGGAAGTGTTCAAGCCATAATAGTAAAGCATAGACATATCGTTGTCTACTGAAAAACTGACGTAATTGATTGTGACCAATTCACTAATCTCTTCATGATTTCACTGATATCTTCTCGCAATCACACCTATATACCATAGCAACCAAATATGAGATACACATAGAAAATAAAAAGGATTAGACAAAAGCTTTGGTGTAAAGAAAGAAGGATAGGGGATAGAGGCTGCAAAGGAAAAACCTAAAGGTGCATGCTATGAACAGAGGAAAATTCTGTAGGGAAGTACATTTAGTACCTACGCAAATTGCAGTTGGTGACCAAAGATGTCAATAGTGATTACAGAAGTGTTAGGAGAATTCAACCCTAACCAGATTTCAACGGTAAAAGTAATGGTTGAGCATCACCCGTTGCTTTAAGGCTGTGTCATCTCAAGGTGCCACTAAATGGAACGATCTTAACAAAGGGCTCGTGGACATGGTCAAGCAAGATACAAGAGTAGGAAAGGGAAGAGAATTAAAGCGCAATCTAGCATATTGTCCCAAGTTTTATAGGTACATGAGTAAGGTAGTCATTTATTAATCAAAACAGATTTCTTGATAAACCTTGCAATATCACATCTCATTTGGTGAGGATGATCTCATAGAATGACTGATATTGCAATGACAATGGATAGTGTACAGATACACATGATTCATCTTAATGAATATTATTTTGAAATACAAGAGAAATTCGGCATGCAGAAATTTCAAATCAATAATCACTAGGTTAAGTTTCATGTTGCAGTAAAAGACATTCAAAAGCTAGTTGGTTTCATTTATTTCATGAAAAATGAATGGTTTGAAAAATATTTTCTTAAAAAATTGTTTGTATCGTTCGAAGTAATTAGCCAACGAAAATTATTTCATTATTGATGACCATGTATGTCTAAACATTTTCGTGGATAATAAAAACATTTTTCACCCATCCATATTTATAAGCGATATAAAAAATCATTAGTAGAAAATACTTTCTAAATTATTCATTTTCCAATCATATCACACTGTATAATTTTCTCCACATTTCAAAGGCCTCCAACTGTAAATATACTTTTCATCTTAGCATCCCCACATCCGATTCCACCCTCAACCCCATTCCCTGTCAAAACAGAAAATCCTCGCCAATTTTAGTGGAACATGAGTTTGTAGACACTTCCAAGCTCATATAGAAACCTCGAAACTTCAGAGAGTTAGAAATGTACGAGCACTCTTCTCAAAAGGGAAAATTATTCAAAAAGTCATAAATCTATTATACTTTTATCAATTCAATCCTTAATCTTTTCAATTTGCTAATTGAGTCTTAAACATTTTAACTTTTTACCAATTGAGTCCATCTGGCTAATTTTAGCCGACCATTCCATATGGCACTGCTAACGTGTTGGGAGAACCTAGGGCAATAATTCACTAATAACTAAACCCAATTCAGAATCAATTTCTCTCCTGAAGATAAATCAACCGAACTTATCTTAATCCTAGCAACAACTAGCAATATATAATGTCCAAATGATGAGGAAATAAAGTTAACAAAAACACCAAGAATTTAATTTGGAAACCTAATGCGGGACCAAAAACTTCCACTAATCACAAAGAATATTAGGATACACAAAATATTATTCTCTAACCACATACTAGAGACTCAACATCAATATTACAAGCATATTTCATCACCATAAATGTGGATAAATATAAATGGAGTAAGAAAATCCCAACCACAATTGGAGAATTTGGATGAGGTCCACAATGAACAAAACCAATCAACTCGTAACCCTCGGTCTCACAAACAACATATTCAAATTTAAGCTAATTCCATTAACATTTGGCCCTCGAATCGGGATTACAAAAATTCAGCCTTCTTTTGTATTCTTCTTCCTTGTTTCGGTGCCCTTTGGCAGGGGGCCTCCATTTTCTTCTCTCTCCTCACTTGCACACACCTACACAAACCCCACTTACTTTTCTTCTTGTTCTTTTCTTTGCTTTTTGACTGTTGCTCTTTTTTTCTTTTGTTTTAATGTTAGCTAGGCCCCACATGAAGGTGAACACAGCCGACATAACGCTAACGTGAATAATTTTTTATAATATTCTTTTTGAATTTTTATTATTATTTTTTTCTTTTTTTTTTCCTTTTTTCTTCCTTTTGTTGGTGGCTGCCTGTGGACCTTGCTTGGGTGAAGGGGAGCCCTTGTCAAAGCTCATTTGCCTAGCCATCGCCTGTGATTGGTGGCCGACCTATGGCAAAAGGAAGAAGAAAGGAAAAATCAGAAAAAAAATACTAAAAGTTGTTCACGTTAGTGTCGGTTATGTTATATAGGATATTCAATGTTCACCTCAACGAATTTCAGGTCAAAATTGATTGAATGAATTCAATTGGTAAGATGTAAAAATATTTAGGATTTAATCAATAAAATTGAAATGTTTATGATTGAATTGACAAAAATACAAGAGGTTGAGGATTTTTTTGGATAATTTTCTTTGTTTCTAGAGCATGTAGCAACTTTGGAATAGTTTGTAGAGCACTTGCCTAACATTGGAAATTTATACTGGCAACAATATAGAGCATTGGAAACCATATGCCTCACATGGACATCGATATTATTTTATATGAGGAATACACATACCACAAAGCAGAGGCCAGGCTGTTCTTATTATGCTGGGTCATAATATATGCATCTCTTCCTACGGGACGGGAATTAGAGAAATTGATTCTGACAGATTAATTTGTTAATTCCCCATATTTCGATTTCATGATCTTGAAAATATACTGGGGTTCACCTTTGGGGTCATCTATTAAACATATAGGGGATTACATAGATTAATTTTTTTTTTTTAAAAGGCGCCTAACTTCGCTGACTTTGACGTGATTGGAGACTATAGCAAATTGGAAGACGTAATTTGTAATGTACTCCGACCTGCCAAATGCGGAAGAGACAAAAATAACAGATCATCTAAGAACTTTATTTAGAATATGCTTACACCGAGTTGGGAAATTCAGAGGTCAGAATTTTTTTCTTTCTTATTTTTTGGCCTTGCGGTAGATTTGATCTTGTTTCATTTTTATTAGAAAATCCAATTCAAAAACTTCAAACGTTTAGTAGAGGAAAGTCATATGAATATAAGGATTTGTTTGTTTCACGGAATACATTTTTTGGGAAGCATTTTCCTCATTTTTCAGTGTTTGGTTCGCTTAAGAAAATAAATCAATAAAAAAACGTTTTCCTAATCAATAAAAAAAGTTTTCCTGCCAAAATTTAAATTTAAGAAAATAATTTCCCCTTTAAAAGAACCATAAAACATTTTCCGAATCTCCTAAAGCTTAGATTTGGTGCTTCGTTTACAAAAAATTGTTCTTATAATGTTATATTTTAAAAAAAAATCGAATTTTAATTTTTTAAATTTTTTTAACAATTCAAATTTTATTTTTTTTTTTTTCTTTTCTTTTATTTTCTTTTTCTTCTTCTCCAACCGTTGCTGGCCATAGGGACGGTGGCAAGCCCACACCCCTAGCGACGAGGCTCGAGCTCGCCCAAGGTCGGGGAGCCTCAAGCCTCACCAGATTGGGCAAGTTTGTGTCCTCCAACGGCAAGCCTCGAGCCTCGCCAAATCATGCTAACTCGCAGCCTCTGGCAACAAACCTCAAGCCTTGCCAGACTGGTGAGCTTGTGACCTCCGACGATGACTCAAGCTCACCCCTCGTAAGCTAGCTAGGCACGAACTGCCGGAGGAAGCAGAAGGAACAAGACAAGGAATCGGAGGAGCGAAGTAGAAGAAGGAAAAGAGAAAAAGAAATAAAAAGGAAATAAAAAGAAAAAATAAAATAAAAGTAAATGAAAAATAAAAATAATTGTAAATTCAAAGTTTTAAAATAAAAATTTTAAGAAAATTGAATTTTTTTATGCTGAGATAAAGTGTGATATCATTTTCTAATTGAACCCCAACAATAGAAAACATTTTCGATTATACATCACCAAACAAAATAAAACAAATTGTATTCATGAAAAATACTTTCTAGGAAAGAATTCTCCTTTATTATCGAATTTTTCACGAAACAAATGCACTCTAAATAACATACACGTCTTGTTATAAAGCGATATGTCCTTCAACAATTTTCAAATTTTTACTAACCACCGCGTTTGGTCTTGTTTGACTTGAAAATAAGTACATAACATAAGAGTTAATGATAAACTCCTTGCCATTTTTCATTGGGAGAGGAGGATTTATAGTCAAGTTGAACGAATTCTATATATTTAGGAGATGTATAAATGCCTTGGGATCGAAATAGGAATAGTGATAATCCGACCAGATAATGCACGCTATAATTAGCCGAGAAAAGAATCATAAACAAACGCAAAAGAAAGTACCCTCGTCGACCCCGCAGATAGCTCCAATGGCGTTCTCCCATCAATGAATGGATGAACGTACACCCAGAAGAAGGTTAGATCCCGAATCGAGTTAGGTGCCCGACACAACTCTCTCTCTCTCTCTCTCTCTCGCTACTCTTCTCATCTTTCCAAGATTGTGGCGGAAACAACGGGCAGGAACGTCAGCGCCGACCGCGCGACACGTGAAACTACCCGAACGAAAAACCTTAACACAAGAACCAATAAACACCCGCGCGCACGAACGCAGGAGAGATAGGCAGGAATGGAGAGGAGGGTGGACAACAAGTGGGCGTCGACGATCGCCAGCATATGGATCCAGGCCAGCTGCGGCGCGTCCTACACCTTCGGCATCTACTCCTCCACCCTCAAGTCCTCCCAGTCCTACTCCCAATCCACCCTCGACACCGTCTCCGTCTTCAAGGACATCGGCGCCAACGCCGGCGTCATCTCCGGCCTCTTCTACTCCGCCGTCACCGAGAAACGCGGCGGCCGCTCCTCCGCCGGCGTGGGGCGGGGGCCGCGGTCGGTGCTCTCCCCCGGGCCGTGGCTCGTCCTCGTTGCCGGGGCCGTGCAGTTCTTCGCCGGGTACTTCTTCATCTGGGCCTCCGTCGTCGGGCTGATCGACCAGCCGCCGGTCGCGGCGATGTGCCTGTTCATGTGGGTGGCGGCTCACGCGCAGACTTTCTTCAACACCACCAACGTGGTCAGTGGCGTGCACAACTTCTCCGATTACAGTGGGACGATTGTGGGCATCATGAAGGTATGTGCGGATGTGATCGCTGTGGGCTGTTTCCAGAATTTCGATTTGTGGCTTGTATTATATGCAGAGAGAGAGAGAGAGAGAGAGAGTTTGTGTGTGTCCAAATCAGAGTTAAGAATTTTTCAATGTTGCCCATTAATTGTTCTTCTTTAAGTGCTAATTACCGAGTCAAGGTAGTGTGATTAGTCCGTATGTATATTTGGAGTACCTCCACATGACATTGTAAGGATTGTTCTTGTGATATCTTGGTGAATCTGGGAAAGCATGTCTTAAACTCCACGCTTGTTCTTGGCAATGACATGCTTCATTCTGTCGCCTCCACAGACATGTCAAGATGAAGACAGGGTCCTGGATTACAGTGTAAACAAGAGGAACCTGAGATTCTATTCCATGTTGATTTAGTCGTTGCAGTTGATGTGTTCTTGTGAGTGATGGCCGTTAATCTCTGTGCAAATTGTAGTGTGCTTATCATGAGGGAAGAAATATAAGGGAAGCCATGTAAGGGGAGATATTGCTGCAGAAATGAATTTTAGAAGTGATTGGAAAGACCTGCTGTTTGGTCCACTTGAGAATATATCTCAAAGGTGAAATTAGGGGAAGGTAGGGTAAATGGTTAAGAATCAATCTGATTGTTAGTTCAAAAGAGGGATTTCATGTGCTAGTCTGCATAGGTTGTGCACAAATGTGTTCTTGAATGCTAATATCTACCTTGTCCTGGTGCAGGGCTTTCTTGGTTTAAGTGGAGCTATATTAATCCAAGTGTACTACACAGTGCTGAAGGACCAGCCGAGTGCCTTCATTCTGATGCTAGCAATTTTACCAACATCCGTGTCGCTCGTGCTCATGCTTTTGGTACGAATCTACGACACGAATGCGATGGGAGACAAGAAGCATTTGAATAGCTTCTCTGCAGTTGCTTTGATCATTGCCACTTATCTCATGATCTTAATAATACTGGAGAACACCTTTACCATGCCTTTATGGTCACGCATCCTAACGTTCATAGTTCTGCTATTTCTGCTTCTTTGGCCTCTTAGAACGGCAATTGTGGCAATGGGGGAGGAAAGGGAAGGATCTTTAGAGCCATCATCTTCTGAGCAGAGTCCATTGTTGGACGATCCGCTGCAAGTAGTACCCGAGGAAGTTTCAGAAGACATGAATCTTATCCAGGCAATGCGGACTGGGGACTTCTGGCTGTTGTTCATGGCCATGGTGTGTGGGCTCGGCTCTGGATTAGCCACCATAAACAACATCAGCCAAATCGGAGAATCCCTCGGATACACCACCGTTGAGATTAACACTCTGGTCTCTCTATTGAGTATATGGAACTTTCTAGGTCGCTTCGGAGCCGGATATATTTCCGATGTCTTGCTTTACAAGAGAGGTTTCACGAGGCCGTTCTTGATGGCTTTTACCCTGCTCATCATGGCTGCCGGTCACATAATCATTGCTTCCGGCTTTTCTGGAAATCTTTATGTGGGTTCAGTCCTCGTGGGCGTTTGCTACGGTTGCCTGTGGTCGTTGATGCCCACTATCACTTCGGAGATATTCGGTGTTGGACACATGGGAACCATTTTCAACACCATAGCCATAGGTAGTCCGGTCGGATCGTACATTCTGTCGGTGAGAGTGATTGGATACATCTACGATAAGGAAGCAACGGGGGAGGATAACTCCTGTTATGGCACTCATTGCTTCATGCTGTCGTTCTTCATATTGGCTTCCGTTGCCTTCTTCGGTTTCCTGGTCGATTTGGTGTTGTTCTTCCGCACGAGAAGTTTCTACAAGCTAATTCTTCACAGAAGATCGCAGCATTCGCAGCTCACAGCGGCTGGGTGAATTCCTTGATTAGTTTGTTCTGTTTCATGCCATTTCGTTCTCGTATTTGCATTTCGGACCAAGTAAAATTCTGGGCGCTACGGAGTACCCTTATTTCTCTCTCGTTTTTCTTAGGGGAGAGAGAGAGAGAGATCGATCGAATCATTCGTTGGCTTCGATTTGTCCATATGGAGCAGTTTTCCAATATGTTTTGCTTTCTGCCTTGCCATTCTCTCTCGTTCAGTTGTTGTGCTATCTCTGTTTTCGACCCGACAAATGTCGAACACGACCAGAATTATGTGTTTTATCAGGTGCAGAAGTTAAAGAATCGAAAACGTTCGAAGTTTTATAATTGGCAGGTCACTTCTGAGGATTGCCTCTTGCGCCTCTGATGCCTCTTTATCCCCATCATCATCACAGTAATAGTGAGGGAATATATGTGTTCTAGTAGCAACATTGCTCTGTCATTAGGCTTTTAGCAGATGCATATGTCCTGTAAGCATTCGGATGCTCATGGGACAGCAGCTGTAGTTGAGTTTGAAAATCGACAGGAAATGGAAACTCAAACTATACTGGATGAGTTTCGATCAGGAGGCGTTCATACCCGACCGTCCATAGGATCGAAGCATTCAGGTGAAGTGGCTGCGGACCTTCGGCATGATGGCATCCTGCGGCAACTCCCAGTACGACCTTATGTAGTTCTTGTTGTCACTGATGACAATGCGAACTTGCCTTATCAATGAAGCCAAGTCTATCTTAGGCAATTTCTCCAACAGCGTTGATTAGATGTCAAGTTACTGTTTATTGTCGCATCAGAGAATAAAAGAAATACTATATACCAGACCTGATCCAATAGTTAAGAAAATGACTGCATATTTATCTTCGGAATTACTGACCCATATGATTAGTATTTAGTGCCCCTTTACTCTTTCGGGGAAGAAAAATAGAAAATTTACGAAAAATAACACAGAATTCGCAAAACTGACGGTGTAAAATGCATCAAAGCAGAAAGAAAAGACACGACAAAATCTCCAGTGAAAGCATACTGTTCATCTAATTTGGAGCAGATGAATCTAAGATGCTTAACATCTCGGTTGGAATTTCGCCCGGTTTCAGATAACTGGAGTCGATCGTGAATGGATAAGATCCAAACGAGCACTCAAGATAACGAGACGTTCGTACAGACAGGTGCCATCGAGTCTCTTTTGTCGTGTTGGAAATCATTGCTGGCTCCGAGTGGAGGTGGAGGTATGAACTAGCCAGGCAGGACCTTGGCCACGTGGCGGCCACACGGCCCAGATGTTCTCCCACCCGCCACGATCGTCGTCATCATCCGCGAAGACGACAAGACACAGTGGAACCAAAGAAAACATCGATCATTACCCAAAGTCAAATCCCACCCGACAACGCAACAGCACCGAACCTCAAGAAGACGGCGGCGGCGGCGGCGGCGACCACCACCGCCACCATCCTATCCGAGAAAGATGGAGACCCGCCGACGGCACGAGGAGAAGCTGAGTAACAAGTGGGCGTCGACCGCGGCGAGCATCCTGATCCAGTGCACCAGCGGCTCCCTCTACACCTTCTCCGTCTACTCCCCCGCCCTCAAGTCCACCCAGGGCTACTCCCAGTCCACCCTCGACACCATCTCCGTCTTCAAGGACTTCGGCGCCAACTGCGGCATCCTCTCCGGCCTCCTCTACTCCCGCGCCAATGATCCCCGCCGCCGCGGCGGGCCGTGGGTGGTCCACCTCGCCGGAGCGGCCCAGAACCTCGTGGGCTACTCCTTGTTGTGGGCATCCGTCGCCGGGATCTTGCGCCGGCCTCCCGTGGCGGCCGTGTGCGTGTTCATGTTGGTCGCCGCGCATGCGCAGAGCTTCTTCAACACCGCCGATGTGGTCACGGCAGTCCGCAACTTCCCTGAGTATAGCGGTACTGCTGTCGGGATCATGAAGGTGATTGATGAGTGTGAATTTAACTTGGTGGAGTGGTCATTGTTGTTTTAAATTTACTTTCTTTTCACTTATTTGAATTGAAAATTTTAACCTCGACTGATGTTTAATGATATACAAGAATTGGGGTTTTTGATGTTTTTGTTTTGGATGTGATCCCATAAATTGCATCATGTCATCAGCTGAAACTGTAGCTTCTGTTTTGAATCCTTACTAGTAAAACTGGTTTTTGATCTTGATGCAAGTGCAGCAGAAACTTGAAAGACTATATTGCAATTTGTGTATGGACAGTTTTATTGAGCGCTTAAGAGGCACTTTAAATAATTCAAACCTGTGGAAATTGGACAAATCATTGAGAACAAGATTGTCTATATTTTTATAAAATGTTCTATCTACCTCTGCTATTGTGTTTTTTCCTTTGCTTCACCACATTTTATAGTTAATAAGTTTAGTTGGATAGTTGTTGATTCCTTTCCTTTGTAGGGATTTATCGGTTTAAGTGGAGCTATACTGATCCAAATTTATCAGACAGTATTCAACAATAACCCCGCCGCATTTCTCCTGATGCTTGCCTTGTTACCCACAATTAATGCTCTGCTCCTCATGGGGTTCGTAAGAATATACAATGCGAGCACATCAGAAGAGAAGAAACACCTATATGCTTTGTCCTTGGTTGCTCTCGTTGTTGCAGCTTATCTCATGGTTGTTATAATATTGGAAAACATCTTCAAGTGGACGTTCTTGTTGCATCTCTCAGCGTTAGTTTTGCTGCTTCTGTTGCTATTCTTGCCTGTTTTTGCTGCTGCTAGAGCCCTGCAAGGAGATTTCAGGATTGCTGAGCAGACGCCGTCGATTGTAAGTGTGGATGAGACTAGTGACCTTGATCGGCTAGAACACTACAAGAAGGTTTATGATGGAGAAGAAGATCCAACTGGTTCCGATTATCGGATTCTGCCTGGTGACATTAATGAAGAAATCACTAAAAATGACGACAACAACAACCAGCAGCTCGAAAGAGACATTGATTTGTTGCAAGCTATGCGCACTGTCGACTTTTGGATATTATTTCTGGCCATGGCATGTGGCATGGGCTCAGGACTAGCCACGATTAATAACATCAGCCAGCTAGGAGGATCTCTCGGTTACAACAGCGAAGAAGTGAACAGTATGATCTCCTTGTGGAGCATATGGAACTTTCTCGGTCGTTTCGGTGCCGGATTTGTATCAGACTTCTTTTTACATGCCAGAGGGTGGGCTCGGCCATTGTTCATGGCCATAACTCTAGCTGCTCTCGCCGTTGGTCATGTGATCATTGGTTCTGGCCTGCCTGGTGCTCTGTACGTGGGCTCAGTTTTGGTGGGTATTTGTTATGGCTCACAGTGGTCACTGATGCCGACGATAACATCCGAGATATTCGGCGTGGGTCATATGGGCACCATATTCAATACCATCACCATGGCAAACCCTGTTGGATCATATGTCTTCTCCATTAGAGTGATTGGGTATATTTACGACAAAGAAGCATCTGGGGAAGGGCTAAAATGTAAAGGAACGAAATGCTTCATGTTGTCTTTCTTCATTATGGCAGGCGCTACTCTTTTGGGTTCTCTTGCGGCACTGCTATTATTCTTCAGGACAAGATACTTCTACAGTCGGGTTATACTCAGACGAATACAACATTCCTCGAGGTTGTGAATAGCTAGTTTATTGATGTGGTAGATTACTTCCTGAAGTGGTTTGCTCAAGTTTGATTGTGGTCGGTCTTAAAGGCGAGGGAGGCACCATAAGTTGGGTTGGTAATAATAGTCACTTTTTATCTTTCTTATGGAAGTTCAATTTGGGGTTCTTCCAGTGCATTGATTCACCAAATTGACAAGATGCATGAATGTATTCAGATAGAACCATAATATTAGGAGAAGCTGATCGAGCAATGAGCAAAGAAGATCTCGGTGGGACCTTCAGTTGGAAGGCAAGAGTTAGACAATCATGTGGTCATGAGCAGAGTTTGAAGATTGATCAGCCTATTGAAAATTGCCCAGCCTCAGGCCTTAATGGTGGTCCTCAGTCCATAACACAGACAACTGCATCACACCTCAGAGGCCAGTGCACTTTTTCAAGGAAATTAAAGTGGCATCGTTAACCAAACAATGGAGCCCGATTTAGTACGTCGATTTGGTTAGTGCGAGTGCTGGCCGAGCAAGTGTCGCATAAATAATGCTTGAGCCGAAATATTTTATTATGGCCCTGTTTGCTTTGTCATCTTTAGTGATCCAATGATAATCTGCCTCTGGCAATTTGGGTTGGTAGGATGCTGTATTGAAACTCTTTCTCTGGCTAGTTGGCTTGTTGTATATCATTTGTGGCACTGATTTCAGTTCTTAGTGGTCAAGAAACTGTTTGAAGTACTTGAAATTCTCTGTTCGAGTGAAGCCATCTTGTTCCATGTTCACTGGATAATATGATGGGGCCAATATTAGAGAGCCATAAGGGGTTTCTAGGAAACAGCATAAGCTTTCCAGAAAAGTAAACAGCATAGACAATTAAGAAAAACGATCAACTCTTTGGACCTCCTACACACGTCGCCTCGACATATTCCTTCTTTCTCGAAAACTTACAAAAAGTCATTTCATCAAATTACCCCTCCAGACCAAAGATCATCATGGCTTCTTGTGGCATGATAATCAGAATTACCGTGAAGATGATGCTGCAAATGCTGAAGCTCGTTTCCGATCAGTCTTTCGTCTGCACCGCATCTTCCTTGGCAGCCCTCGATTCGGCACCTCCTTGCGCGCCTTCCTCTCCAGCCTCGTCTCTGGATTCGATGGCTCTCTTGGCGGGGGCAGCCGTATCCTTCGCTTCCTCGAGGGCCTGAATCAACCTCGAGAGACATTTCTCGGCATCATCGTTCGGGGATTTGGGCATGAGGTTCTCGGCAACATCGGCAGGAGTGATCTTCACTTCACTCATCAAGCCGCGAACCGCATTGAACATCGGATGCGTCTCGAGGCTGAGGTAGTTCTTCGCCAGCACCTTGAACCCCTCGAAACAGCAATACGAAAGCTCGATGTGCTTGTCCATCCTGCCCCTCCTGATCAGCGCAGGGTCCAACTCCTCCACGTAGTTGGTGGTGAAGACAATGATCCTCTCCGCTCCACAGGCAGACCACAACCCATCGATGAAATTCAAGAGCCCTGAAAGGGTGACCCTGCTGGTGGTGGTATCTTCGTACGGGTATTTCCTGGGAACATCCTTGTTGAGCTTGTCCACGTTGTCGTCCTCCAGTGGCAGCTTCTCGCCCTTCTTCTTCCTCTGCCCCGTGAGGTCGAGAGAGCAGTCGATGTCCTCGATCACGATGATGGACTTGCTCGTCGTCTCGATCAACAGCTTCCGGAGATCGGTGTTGTCCTTGACCGCCGTGAGCTCGAGGTCGTACACGTCGTAGTGGAGGAAATTCGCCATGGCGGCGATCATGGTCGACTTGCCCGTGCCGGGAGGCCCGTACAGGAGGTAACCCCGCTTCCAAGCCTTCCCAATCCTGGCGTAGAAATCCTTGCTGTTGCTAAACGTCACCAAGTCCTCCAAAATGTCCCTCTTCTTCTCGGGGTCCATGGCCATGGTGTCGAAGGTGGCCGGGTGCTCGAAAGCGATGTGGCTCCACATTGTGGACTTCATGGACTGCCACTTGTAACCCGGCGAGTTCGTGTACAGCTTCCTCTGCCTATTCCTCGATCTTATCTCCTTCCCTTCTTTGATCACGTGCTTCAGATAGGACTCGGCGATAACCTCTCTGTGCTTCTTGTGGAATGTCAGCCTGTAGATACTCATCTCCTGATCCGGGTAGTTAGACAGGGACCGCTGGGGCGGCGGCGACGTGATCTTGTTCGAGGCCCACCAGACCTTGACCCCCCGGTACTCGTCAGTGACCCTCTCGGACTCCTCGATGGTCAGGACCAAGTTGTTGCCGTCCTTGGCCAGCTCGGCCTTGAGCCGCCTGGCGCTCTTGGAGGTGTTCTTGCTCAGGTAGGCCTCCACGGCGGCGTAGGCCTCGCTGCGCCGGAGCCGTTCGCCGGTGTACTCGCTGATGGAGATCTTGATGTAAGGGTGGAAGCAGGCGGTGAGGCGGTGGGTGTACTTCTCGACGTAGCGGCGGAGCTCGTAGGGGCAGTACTGCCGGATGATGGCCCATATGAACATGAAGCTGGCGAGGGCCGAGCCCATGGTCGCCCACATTTCCATCATCGTCGGCGGCATGATGGTGGCCATCAGCATCCGCATGGTCACCGGCCCCGGCAGCCGCTGGTCCAGCCAACCTCTGTATCCGCTCCGTCCGGGAGATGATGGGCCTTGTGGCTCTGTCTGCTTTTCCTTTTCTTGGCTGAGGTTGAGCATGGGACTGTTCATGGATCCTTCTCTCTCTCTCTCTCTCTCTCTCTCTCTACGGAAGCAGGGGAAGAAGAAGATAGCTTTCCATGGTGAGTTTCACCTGTGTAAAGTAGGGAGGAAAAAGTAAATAGGGAGAGGGAGAGTAGGTGGACGATGAGGAAAAGGCGCCGGTGTTTATCGACATGAACAGATGTGGATTTTTGCCATGATCCTGGTATTGCGATGTTGCTCACTCTTTTTATATCTTTTTTTTTTCTTTCTGTCTTCTTTGTCCTTTTTGCTGATATTATATTATATTACTTATAATTATAATGGGTTTCTTCTCTTTACTGGTGGTGGCATTACGTGGAGTGGTCAAAAGTTGGGCTCGAACTCATTGGAAAAAGGATCGGCGGTGCAATTCCCGGAAAAGGAGGAGGTCTTCATCCTTGTTATCCTTGCGGCCATTCTTGGGAGGTGGTCCGGCGCCTCGGTTTGATCTTCTGGTGTCCATTTCTGATGCTATAATTCCTCAGCTGTTATCGATTTTTGGGATTTTTCTTAATATCTACCCTTCTTAATTTTGCATAACTTTTTTCCACCACAATTGCTACCATAAAAGGCAATATTGGAATTTACTTGTAGGTATGAATTAAAAAATAAATTATAGTAATATCCTGAGATGCGGAGAAAAAAATTTATTTTTTCATGTCATCAAAATCAAAGTCGAAATTATTTCATGTTTTGTATCATTCTATGAGATGAGTGGGATGGTTTTTTATTCACTTAGGATGGAGATCCGAATCATCGAAAGCATAAATTAACATTTAATTTAAAATTTATAGTTATAAGATGACAAGGACAGTATATACGTGGATCTCCTTGGATGCTTCCTTGTGCCTCCGGTAAAGAAACAAACTTTTGGGCAATCGCCAATTACAAAAACGTGCCCGGCTTTTTTATATTATACAAATTGAATGAAAGGAGAAAGGAAACAATTGGGGATTGTCAAAACTAGTTGGGTCTTTTCCAAATGTAAGATTCATGACATTTGCTTTTTCTCTTTTGATATCATGAGCAAGCAGCCCACCCTCTGTTGGGTGTTTAGTAATCATTTTTAGTAAAATCGAAGTTTAGTCAATGAAATTGATAGAGACTTCCTCTTATTCCTTTACCTTATCTTGAGCGAAGATTTTACAATATTGTCTGTCTTTGATCTCTAGCTTGTTTTTACATTCATTAATACCATGAAACATCGGCCAAAGAAAAGGAGAAAGATAAACTTGAAAGGAGAGAAGTATGGATTTTGGTTATTCATAGTCCATTTCTGTAAAAATTCCCTACAAAATGTTTTCGTAATTAAAAGATTCTTAAAAAACGATATTACAATATCTTATCAACTGATCATGATCTTGATACGCATATAAGATGATAACAAATGTGACAAACAAATTGCATTTACCTTTGCCCATAATTTTTCATTTAATGTTATGTATTAATTATGATAATCATCCTGTATCATCCAGTTTTGCTAATTCGACGAAAGATATATAATATCATTATTGAATATTACGGTATTAATGATAACCGGCTTTTCTTCGGGATGGGCAATCCCCGGGAGGAGCTAATGGCGAGGGAGCACGTGGCGGAACGGGAGTGGCGGGAAGGGTAGAACACAACGAGAGCAAAGCGGAACAAAGGACGAATTTCGGGTCGGACCTCGGTCACTGTCAATCTGACAAAGGACGACACGCTTTTAACCCAAAAGACGGACACATGGGCACAACTTTCCTTCGAGCCCCGCGGAAACAATATTCGGCGAAAAAAATGTAAAAGGGATAAATATAGTAAAAATTTTAAATCTAATCACGAAAGTGTTATTAAATGTTGAAAATTTAAAGTAATTAGTTCTAAAACTTATCAAATTAGTATAATCAAAATCTTATGGTAATATCATCCAACCTAACTTATAAAAAAATGCTTATGTGAATTTTCTTTTTTATTCTTATCTCTTTCCTACGTAGCGTCTTATGGACATTAAAATTAGTTAAAGCACTAAAACAGCATTATTTTGATCCGAATTCTACTTTTTTACACCGAATCTTAATTAAATTTAGTTAAAAAATCCAAAATTTAAAAAAGAAAAAAACACACGATAAAGAGAAGAACCACTAGCGAAAAGAAGACAAGACCATCCTCCACCAATGGCTGCCGCCCCATCACTAGTGGGGCGTCGGCGATGGCCGACGGCCATAAGTGGGAGCGCCGGCCCAAGCCCTAGCCTTGCTACCTATATGTTCTTTTTCTTTTGTTTTTACAAAACTTTTAGTTTTTTTTTAAAAATCTAATTTAACTGAAATTTAAGTTAAAAATTAAGATTTTGATCAGAACAATGTGGTTTCGGTTTTTTAGTTAAGCTTAACGCCATGTAGAAGAGAGAAAATAATAAAAATAGTCATATTGGTATTTTTTATTAGTCAAATTGAACAGAATTAATGAAAAGATTTGATTATACCAATTTAACAAATTTTAAGATTTGATTGTATTTTTTGAAAGTTTTAAAACTCATTAGCACTTTCGCGATAAGTTTTAAAACTTTTACCATACTTATCCTAAAAATTAATTATGATGAAATAAGCTTTTAATGTCTCGACAATGCCTTGATTCCCAAATAAATAAATAAATAAAAAGGAATGCTTAATTGGAAGGTTAGGCTTAAGTTTCTTGTTCTTGTATGTATGATACACGATGATGTCATGACACGCATTCCATGACCCTCCAAACAAAACCTAGTGTGGGGATGATTTGAAGTGAGATTTTACCAATGTTCAACATTTTTTTTAATGTGAAATCGTTGGTATTTCCTAGTTAGTGGGAAAGAAAAATATACACAACCAACTTGGGAGTGTAAGACGTGTAGGTATTGGCGTGTTAAAATATAGAACGTAATCCTGTTGGCGCCTCGCTAGGGAATTACCGGGGATGGTCCTCAGAGGTAAAAATACCCCTCTCTCCACATAGGCTATTCAACTACCTGGAGAGAAGGAGGCCCCCAGTCAGCCGGAACACAACCCAGCCCAACATTGCATAATCAAAAGGGAGTCCACTTTCACATGGGTCACAAGCAACTAGACAAGAACGTGACAGGATCAATATGGGCAGGTTGGGTTTGCCACCACGGGCTATGTTAAATGGTCCATTAATCGTTATTGGGCTTTGGGGCCTCCAACACCGCCAACATTTACAACCCATTGGCTCAGTTTTTGTTAAGAAAACTCAAAAAAATAAAACTAAATAAATAAAGAAACCCGAACCACCGTTATTTTCTCAAAGTGCCATATACTTGACAGTGCCTCAAAGCGTCCTTGTACTCAAAACCTTTATGGGTGTATTTAGTTCGGCTTTTTCAATGACTTTTAACTTCCAAAAACCCTTTGGAGAAATATTGAGTTGTTTGACAAGTATTTTGAAATAGTTTTAAGTCAAATACTAGTTTTGGGAGTGCTAAAAGCCCAAAACTACTTTTACCCAACATTTTGAAATAGCATCTATGGAATGTTGAAACTATGATTAAAATACTTTTTTCCTTCTAAAATTACCCTCACTAATTCTTTTGTCTTTCAAATTTGCCCCTTTTGTAACTGTTCATCTACTCTGTCAAATTCTTCGGTTTGGTCGATGGCAAAGAACAAGCGAAAGGCCGATGAGGAACCAAAAAGGCCATATCTAGTCAACGAATGGCTAGCAAAAGGCTAACAAGGGTCACGCAACCTCAAGTAGCCCTTGCCTATGTCTCATGACCCTCGCCAAAGGTTGCCCGAGGTCAAGTGACCTCGTTGATGGCCGTCGGCACTAGATTTGGCTCATCAAAGCAACCTAAGCTCTTTACCGAAGCCAATGAAGAGTTTTGAGTTTTTATAATAAAAAATATAAAAAATATAGTCAAAGCCCATTGCAAAAGTTTTTTTTACCAAACGTTATTTGAACTTGAAGTGGCTTTGCAAAGAGTTTTAATCAAACACAATTTGTATTTACCCAAAGGGCTTTAGCTTTCAATATTTGCATTACACCCAAAACCTATTCCCAAATGTGAACCAAACCCACCCTATATCAACAGCCCCTTGAGCTCATCGTCAGCGAAAAATTGCTGGTGGATGAACAGGTGCCGGTCACATGCTCGTTTCCCATGATTATTGAGGGCATTTTTGTCCAAATACAAAACATGCTCAAAAAATGAAGGAAAAAAAATAAAAAACCTAAAACATATGGAGAGATGGAAGGGGAGGATTAGTGACGGCACTTGACGAGGGTTCGACGTCAGTTAACATGTTCAAACAAATCAAGTTGCAGTCGTTGCCCCTTCAATCACTAAAGAGCTCGATGATCAAGTCTCGATGGTCGTGTATTATTTGGTTTTGAATGCTCTTACTGCTCGCCAAAATTATGGAAGAAGATTCATCATTATTACTAATTATCTCCAAAATGGAGCGGATGGTTTAGATTCAATCTTTCTCTAATGTTTAAAGTTTTATTTTTAATTTTTGTGCAACTTTTAGTTTTCAGACAAAGATGCCCATAGTGATCCTCAAAAACATGCACCTGACTAGTACGTGCTCGTGAGCCAGCAACTTAGGAGGCTATTGACACAAAGGCGTCGAATTCACGGGGTACTTTGAGACACGTCCCCGGCACAAGCAGATTTCTGTCATTTTCTTCTTATCATTACAATGCTAAGCATTTCACGGGTTTTATCAAGAAAATGTGAATCCATCAATCTTGAAAAGGACAAAAAAGGAAAAACAGATGTAGGCCCGATATAAATTGACACTTACCCATCATCATCATCATCATCATCATCATCAACCATCATACGGCCATCACAATTTGAGCTAGTCAAAACACGGGATTCATTCCTCCAACAACAAGTCAAGAACCCAACAATTTGCCTCACGCGTGCGCACTCAACGTCACATGAGAATCGAGGCCCCGACAGAAGGCCCGCTCCGAGGATACGTGTGTCGGCGAGACCACGTCTGGGTGGAAGACGCTGAACGGCAACGAATAATGGCTCTCATCCGCTCCCACCACTTTTTTTTGAATCGGTCGTCCAACGACCATCTAATCCCTAATCCCATCACCATCGCACCATCGCTTTTCGCTAGAGCTCTCAACGACTCTCTCGTCAAGGTGGTGGGCACTTCGCTCGAGCGCCTTGCGACGCAGTCAATTGACAATTTGACGCCTGAAGAGGTAGGTCCCTCCAGAATTCGTAAACAGGAAGAAGGAAAAAAAGCCAAGAGGGGAAAAAGCGATGATAATCTTTTTACCAAGTATCCGGTACCATGAAGAAACTTAGAGGAAGCGGTCGGCATGACAAACGCACCAACTGAACCCCGTTATCATTGAACCCACCACAGATGCACCGTGGGACATAAAGAATGCTCGCGAATCGAATAACGTATTGGATGGACTGAAGAGAAGACTGGTTGGGATGAAATAATGAATGAATTTAAGACTAATCCTTAAGCATCCCTGGAACCTAGATACACCCCACTCTCACTGTACCACGGTCCGTCCAGAGTATATACAATGCATCGTGGCTATGCCTGCAAAACTTGTCTGCCTCTCTCTTCTATGGTTTCTCTCCCTCCCCTCCGCGACGAAGCCCTGTCATCTCATGTTGCAGCACAAGGGCCGGCCTAGTTCTTGCAACTTCTCCCACATGCAGATCATCTGCCGCGGGGACTGATAGTGCGCCGTGTAGTAATCCTTTATGCACCCGAATTGGCAGAACTTGTAACTGTGCACGTACTGGACGGGTCCCGAGCTGTTGAACTGCTCCACCCACATCCCCACGCTCACGTCCTCCATCTTGAACAGCTGCATGAGGATGACACGGCCGCCATAAGTCAATCGAATAAACGCATGCACAACAACTAAATCATGATTATCTTTTCATATACATACCCTTAGTCTAAGCTTCTCAAACTCAGACACGATGAAGTGTGCAATGTCAGAGGACAAAACGTAGCCTGGTCCATTTGCATAAGGCGGATACTCTTCCTCAGGCCATTCCTGGAACGACACGTAAAGAGAGGTAAGAAAACTAAGGCATGGAAAATGAAAGTACGTCTCATCGATCTGGAAAAGGATAACTTCCATCCAATCAGGCAAGTAAGAAAATCAGCAAAAGAAAAAAAGATAACTTGTTAAAGATAACTTCTGAAGAATCTCTTCTAATAGTGCTTAGATGTAACTTGTCACATGCTTTTCGATGATGCATCTACAAAGACCACCCGACACAGATTTGCACAAGGGGTTGCATATATATTGAAAAATTCTAGTGAACAAGAAAGATTACAAAAAAGGTGGGATGATGAGGCACAGTGCTTTGCAGGAAACTAAGGCATTTCTCCGGGTATAGGGAAAAATAAATAAAGTGAGCTAGAAACATCAAATTGGAAGGGGTCTAGTCAATCTGGATGCTTAAAAGGGTTGAGTTGCAAAGCAACCACATGTTACACCTATGCAACATTGTGCAGCAATCTCACCAAAAGCTCATGAGTTTTCAAGCCAAACCACTCCAATCACCAGACAACCAGAGAAGGGGAATCAAAAAGAATCAAAGAGAGAAAAATCTGCCTTGCATATTTAAGGAGAAAATCCTAGAATCAAAACTGCTTCACTTTTAAAGCATCTTCATTCGTTTTTGAGAGATTAAGGATATAAAATCCTAGAATCAAACTGCTTTCACTTTTAAAGGATCCTCATTCATTTTTGAGAGATAATCAGACTTGTAGAAAGGCAATGCAAAAAGATCAACCCAAAGAGCCCAACGACGACAGAACTGAACCGTGGTGCATTCCGTACCTCATATGTGACTGCCCATTTGCCGTACCGAAGTGGCTTATGGTAGTAGTTGACGTTCCCAATATACAAGCTCTTTCCTTCAGGTACCTTCTTGACTTCATCCATAACTGCATCCAACCTCACAAATGTATCATCATCACATTTCATCACGTACTTGGCCGACAATTTGCGAACCTGAAAACAGCCAATTTAAGAAAGACTCACAAGTAAGCCACCTTTGTGAAGAAAAATATTGGTTTTTCTGCTGGTATAGAAATACCCTCAACTCACCCCATATTCGCAAATGGCCACTGTTTTGAGGACAACGAGGTCATAATTATCCATGTAAGGGACTATAACAATGTCACCAAAAAACTCTGCCTCTTTCTTCAATTCCACATTCACTTCCTTCCGAGGATGCTGTCCATACATGAGGTCAAAACATTATTATGACCGCTTGAGAATAAACAACACATACAACCAACTCTAGGTGTCTCCTCTTACCAATGCTACAAAGAAGCGAGCTACTACATTTGAAGATTTGATAAGCTTATGCTGCATCCAGGACTTCCTCACAGCCATTCGCTCTGCGAAATGGTTACCCGCTGAAAGGATGCCGACGAACATTTCTACAGGTTTTTCGGGAAAAGGTGGGGCTTGCCATTTCCTTGACATCTCAAGATGTCTCTGTGGAGCATAATTAGGATGTAAAGTTGGTAGAGAAGCGGCGAATAGGGAATGAACATCGATATCGCCATTTAAAGTTAGGCCAGTCGCATCTTCAAGAGCAAAACCCTGTTGAAATTAGAGAAAACGTAAACCAACAGAGCAAGATAATGAACCTTCACAATGAGGTTGTCAGGATGCATGTTGTTACTCACAGTGCGATAAGGAAAAGATGTGATGTGCCTTCCGTCGACACTAACATGGTAACCCTCCAATCCAGCACTAAGAGTTAGAACGAAGAGCTTGCCTTCAGCAAATGGATATGGCCAATCAACCGACACCTTCTTTGTCCGCCCTATGAGCCGGTTCAACCACCATGATGTCTTGGACTCCTCAGAGTGATCGTCATCATCACGGATCCACTTCTCACACTTCAACTGGCTGTCAACTGCAATGAAGCACATGACAAACCAATCAAACATCTCTTGAAGTGTGCCAATGCAACCCAGGCAATTCCTTTTCCAAATCACAATCAACAAAGTCTGAAGCTTATGCAGGCTTATGCAGGGTAAATTCTATTTTCTACCAGTAATAAGTATGTAAACCACACCCTAACTAAAAATAAACAGAACTTACATCTCCCACAATGACACCGATACCAAGATCCATGAAGTCCCTCTTTTTCAAAAATTACCTTTTTTTTTTATCTCAATACCATCAACAACTAAAGAAAGCTAACCACAAACATGGGTAAAATTACTCTTTTACTGTGATCCCCCACACAAATGAAAAACAAAAAGAAAAAACTCAACGGCCCCTTCATCAACAATTGGAGCATATTATTTCTAATAATAAGAACACTTGATATTGAAGTCCCTATTTTTTTCCCCAGGTTAACCATTCTTCCTTTTCTCTATCTCATCAGCAATTGAAGAGAGCTACGCACAAAAATGGATAACAAATCATTCTTTTCAGAATGATCACCCATATCAACAAGAACTGAATCAGAATACTCACTGGTCTCTTCATCAGCCTTAGATTTCCACCCTTCGCACCGCTGCGCCGTCCCCCATTGCATCCTATAACAAGTGTTCTGCTCGATCACCGGCTTCCCGCTCCAATCACCCTTTAACCTGGGATTCAAATGTAAAATCCGAGGCGGGTCCTCGCCCTCCACAATCCTCAACCCCTGCAGCTCCATGTGGAACTGCGAGACCATGACCGCGTCGTCTCCCTCCCTCAACAGAGCTATCTTCGGATCGTGCTCTGCATGGGCCGACCTAGGTTTCCCAACAACCGTTATGTGCGACCCCAGCGTAAGCCCGCAGGGCAACACCATCAACCTCTTCCGGTTCAAGAATTCCGACCCAGATAGAGACACCGAATGCGGGCACGATTCCGACCCATTCTCGGGCTTCTGGCTGATGATATTCAGCTTCCCAGATTGCAATTCGTCCCAAAACTGGCGACCCACCTCCCAGGCGACCTTTGCCGACTTGTCGAGCTCCGAGAACCCGCCGGTAACGCCAGTCTTCCACGTCTTCTCGAAGTTCAAGCCGGAGACGATGTTCCTGGGCTCGGCGAGCCGGGTGGGGGCGTCTTTCTCCTGCAAGTCGCGGCCGGTTTGGAGCTGGGTCTGGGGGCGAGACAGGGTCTCCTGGGAGAGGGAGTTGAACCCAGATATGAAAACGAAGGGAATCTCTACAGTGACTAGGACTACGTACAAGAGGCCTACGCAGATCAAGATTTGGAGGGATCTTTGCCTCGTCAACGACAACACCATGTCCAACTTCTCCGATTTAGGCCTCTTCATCGATCGAAGAAACGATTTTTAACCCCCCAAACTGATCAGGGATTCCGAGGCCTCTTCGAAAAGGGAAAGACAGAGAGCGCAAGTTCAATGCTCCGGTGATGATTGAGGCAACCCTAACTCTCAAACTCTGAGATACATGGAAACTTGCAGAGCGAGAGAGAAACAGAGAGATATAGAGAGAGAGAGAGAGAGAGAGAGAGAGTTAGGTCATGGACGCATACAGAACCTGAACGCGCAAGGGAAAAGCGAAGGGAAAGAGAGACGATTAAAGGCAGAGAGAGACAGGGAAGAGAGAGAGTGATTCCGTCGGTCGTGTAAGCTTTTCTTCCTGGAACAGAGAATATTGCCATTTTTAAAATTCAAATCTCACATAATAATAATAATAATAATTTATAATAAAACAATATAAAATATATATATATATATATTTGTAATGGGACCTTTTGAAACGGTCGGAGATACATTTAAATCAACTGAACACCCCCACCCCACACAGAGGAAAAAGCCTGGGTATTCGTGTAATAAATTGGACAATAGCCAAAAAAATAAATAATAAAAGGTGCGAATATCAACTGAGATATTTAAGAATTTCCCTTTTTTCGCCGGCTTCTTAGGAATAATACTTAATCGTGATTTAAGCAATCGAAATTGACAATACTCGCATATGGCGGTGTCATTACTGCGGTCTTAATTGTGGGGGGTTGATTTCTCGTGATTAAGATGGGCCCGGTCACTTTATTTATCTCCTCCTTTATGTGGCCACGGCCTATTTAAAGAGAGGTCAGTTTTTTTTTCTTTTTCTTTTTGTGTTTTGGTGTTAAATATTGAACGATGGTGATCGATTTTTATAATCCAGAAAATGCTTTACCTTCATGCGTAAGTCTCTTGGTTAAATGTATCTTCGATTATACGTGAAAAGAGCAAGAATAGTGGAGTGCAACGTGGATGGAGCACCCCGTCCACTTGAAGATTCGATGCCAACAAAAACTTATTTAGCATAGCCAGCCAACGAGAAAAAAATTGAGCATTAGGATTAATTAGTTTTTATTTTCATTTTTAATTTGTGAAATTTGTATGATCATGATCATTGCTAATTACATAAGCCGTCAAGTGAAAACGTGATTTAATATTTAATCATTCTACTATAATTCTTAAAATTCGTCATGTTTAATTGAAAGAAAGGCTTCATTTAGGAGGAAAGTGCACGGTTGAACCACATTTTTTTTTTTTTTTTTTTTTGAAAAACAACCAAACTTATCTTATTAATTTCCGAACTTAGGATATTCCTTACTACATGTCGAATATTATCTGATTTGGTCATTTAGTGAGTTTACTTCCAGGATGAGGATTCCTACGCTGGACCATTACTAAGGACCCACGTTGATATTTTATTGTGCGATGAGTTTTCAGGTGGAGGATATCTTTAACAAATATATCTATTATTGCAAATGTTTAGTCGTGATTTTAATGATTAAAGAAAGGGTAATTGTTGCAAATGTTGAGTAAAGGTCTCGTGTTACGGTAGAGAGAGAATAGGGTTTGGAAGGAGATGAAACTTAAAACTGAGGTTTGCCCTACCTCCTTGCAGGGCATGGGAATCGAAATTCATTCCTAAAATGAAATTATCTCCACCCCAATCTCCCGAGATTTGAACCCCTTACTTCCCATTTTCAAGTTAGAAGAGTGACACTGAGACGAACCCCCCAATAGTTGCGTTACATCATATTAAGGAGTTGGTATCGCGCAGAGACGACAGGACTTAATGCAACCGATCAAAGTTGCTGCCGTTGCGAAACCGGCGAAGGCCTTCTTCCCCTTGTCCTCTCCCACCCATGCATGCTCTACAACAGCTCCACGTGTCCAGCCTCTTTGGCACCTTTGCAATTGCTAACCCTCTTTTCTTTCCTTCTTTGCTGTTGGCTTTCTGAGATTTCGTTCGGATAAGGAAGTCTTTATTCTTATTGATGCACTTATTTCTTTTCCCGTGTTTATTTAGATCCCATAAGCACTGTTGGATACGAGAAATCTTTTGAGAAAATCAACTTTGGTCTTTTGCTCGAATAGTCAAAGAACTCGCTGAATTCATTCGCGACCTTCGCAATCGCGAGATTCGCAGGAAGGAAAATGAGAGGCGAGATGATAGGTATGCCCAAATGGCCGTAGAGCCCCTTGACCCGATGCCCACGACCAGAATTTTTCATTTTATCTGATTGATTTGGCATGTTTGGACTTGACCAATCTTACGACGACGACACGTAGAATCTTCAATTTATGTAACCGCATTGACCCCCAAAAGCTGTAGCTATAATTTATATGCACGCACGCTCTGATCGCGCAAATCAAACATTGAACGATTCGATTAATTTGCGGCGTTGAACACCACAGAGAAAGCAAGGTAAATCAAAGAGTTAGGCTGACGTCTCTTTTCGCTGAATTCACGAGGAAAACGAGGTGCGTTCTAGAGACCTGCCCGAATTTTGGTATGCGGGGGTCGAAATTCCATGGATCATGCGAATTTCTGGGGGCTAGATTCGATGAACACCAGGAGCAGAATCATGCGAGATTTCAGGGGGTGTTCTATTCTATTTTCCCGACGCACATGATAGGTGTCTTCTCCATGCGACGGCCATAAGACAGGTGTTGTATCATCTGGGTTCCTCGTCTTTTCATGAACCTTGAAGTCATCCAGCTTCGAATCCTTGTCCTCGTGTCTTCTCCTTCGCTGCACCCGTGTTTCAAAATGACCTTCAAGATCGCCATCTTCATCACACCATGCTCGCTCCTAGAATACGAAACAGTGAAACGATTAGCTTTTTCCATTGCGCATCCCACGAAAAATCATAATTCGATCATTTGTTCATTGGAGATAATGACACAAATGATCTTTGAACTTTGATTTAATATGCAATATAATTTCTAAATTTTATCCTAATATACAATATAATATCTAAATTTTTAATTTGTTCAATATGATCATGAATTTTTTGTATTATTCAATTTAATCCATGAATTATATGAAAATGTAAACTATTATTCTTGCATTAATTCAAATATAGGAACAACATTGAATATTATCATATAATTTAAAAAATAAATTGAATATATACCAAAAGTTTAAGGATTAGATTGAATAATTTAAAATTTTAAGAATTATATTATATATTAGACCAAAGTTCATAGATAACATTGTGAAAAAAAACTAGCACAAACATCTATAATGGGTTGAAGAGAGTTTAAAATAAAATATTGACAAATAAATGCATAATAAAATAAGTCAAAATCAAAGTTTGAACCAAGATCAAAATCTGTTATGTGATAAAACAAACTTTTGAAATAACCGAAAGTGTGCAACAGACTTAAGTAAGATAAGTTAAGAAAAGAAAAAATTGCACATGAAATTTATAGTAGTTCGGTTTAAATCAAGTTTATATCCACTCTCTTACGCTGACAACTTACTGGTTAAATTCTTTTATAAGATCAACAAGAGATTACAATTATGAGTGCAAATACTCGGTTGTAGATCGCACTAACTCATTAAGTTACTCTTATTAGTGTTTTTCTTTGATCACAACTTGTAAAGCTCACGGAAGAAGACAAGTAATATTGAAATTAGTTTCAAACCTCGGAATTTCAGGTTTACGTCTCTATTTTTTGAGTGATTAATCTCTTTAAATATTCATCCATGCTACACTAGCCGTTTAGCTAATTAATGGAGAATTTTCTTCCAATCTACTTGTTGGACATAATTCAAAGAGATCTTGTGGCCATTGAAGACAAAGAGGGAATCTCCACTTGACTTTGGTAGCTCATACAATCAGAATCTTTATTTCCATAAGTGTAACTTTCTCATTTAGAACTTGTCGTTAGGATTGATTTCATCAAACAATGATTGACTCAATCAATATATATTTTTGGGAAGTGAAATCCTTAATTAGATTATTAGCCGTTATTGATTATATTCTGAATTTATCTTGTTCTAATCCGATCAGAGTGGGTTATTTGCTTAGATTGTATATGTGTTTCTAGGATATAATAGACTTTGCATAAAGTCCTTGAAAGTTGCTCATAATGATATATGCTTGTCCCAACACCTGTTCTAACATAAACATTAGAAAATAGAAAGTTTTGTCAACTTCAAGATATGAATGAAGTTTTCTCAAGATATCGAACAAATTAAAAATTAAGAGAGCATATTGCATATTTAGTTAAAGTTTAGAGATTATTTATATCATTTTCTCATCCATCGGTGGATCATAAAATTGCACCTATAGTTCCGCGAGAGGTCACAATTTTTAGGAAAATTAGTGATTTTTCGTCGCAATTAAAAAGCTAATAAATTTGCACCATACAGAAGACCGATATAAGAGATGGTAGACAAGCCGAGCACGGGAATTTGGAAGGAGAAAAGTATGAAATCAAGGAAAATTCGAAAACCAAGTCAGAAACGGAATTATAACTCCAGGGGAGAAAAGAGAATATTCAAAGGGAATCCGGGATTTGAATGATTCATTAATAGGTGGGAATTGAAATTAAAGTTTTGAGAAGGTCAATTAAAACGTTCCTCACATTAATAATTAGGGTCGCCGAACGCGGACCGATGACGCCGACTTCCATGCTGCTGAGTGCTGACCACCACCCAAATTTTTGCCAAATTTTTATTATTAGGGAAACTATATTATATTATCGTTATATTACTTAAATCAGCTGGATTAAAGATTCCCATTTTCGATTCCAATCTCGATCGTTCCAGTCTTGCTTCCGTGAATAATGCCTCTTCCTTTTGAATTTTTTTGTTCTAGGGGTGTGGTCAAACATTTTACATCTAATTTACATTTGACTTTGCCACCATCAAAACTGGTGGATTCTGTTAGTTGATGGCGGAGTTCGACCGACCTTTCTAATGTGAAAACAATTGACCTGTTCAGACATCAATTCATTAGGCCGCAGTATAAATTCTCTTTGTCATCGTTTTATTGAATTAATTTGAATTAACTTGTGCGGGAGCAATAATTCATGATGTGACACGTTGAAAAATTCCAGCAACCCGTTGAGCATCTTGTAAATTTACAAGGTACTTTACAAGGGTGTGGTAAAATCCGTAAGATTAGTACTTGCTTTGCTATTGCAATGGGAAATCGATTATCATAATTTCTCTAAAAGAGAAGGAAAATGCCCTTCAAATCAGTCGGACCCATTGAAGAATGATAGACATAGACATGGCCGTAGCATCACCACCGGAATATATGGGACCATTAGTTAATTAAATGGTCTAACCATCTGGATCCACCATAAAATAATAATAATAATAATAATAATAATAATAATAATAATAATAATAATAATAATAATAATAATAATAATAATAATAATAATAATAATAATAATAATAATAATAATAATAATAATAATAATAATAATAATAATAATAATAATAATAATAATAATAATAATAATAATAATAATAATAAATGGAAGTGTCTATAGTTAGGAATATGGGGCCAGGTGAAATGTAGTTTGGTTGGATATACCTGTCGCTTACTCTGGAAAAGTCTCAGAATTTATATTATACCATAGGGCACAAAAAAGTTGGTATTAGCTGTGTACCCACATGTTATGCGAATTCTGCCAACGAGAATAAGCATATGAAAATGACATTTGGTGTAGATCATATTTCTTATTTCACTTATGAACATACTCCAATTGTCAAACTAAGCTTTAATTTCGTCTGCCTCCGTCAATTGGCGCAGCCTTCACAAATCATCTTGATCTGTGTGTAAAGGCCCTAGAATAATGCTAGAAATCCTAAGGAGAATGATCAAAGTTTGTTTGTTAAAATGACACGACTATCATTCAATTAAAAACTTAATAGGGAACTCAAGTACTTGGATCCAAAACTGTAGCATTTCCTAAAAATTACTTATGAGTTATCTAAGTTGCTTTAAAACTAGTTACAATACTAAAAGAGAATTGAACCTCAATTTTGACGTTTCTTGAAACACGAGATCCAATTTTTTGATTTTAGGCACTTATGCACGATAATGCTGAAATTGAGGAGAGACCCATGATTTTTGAAACTTTATATTATTAAAGTACAACGCATATGAAGGATAAAATGAAAAAGCCTCTTGGTTCTGTGGCTCTCTCTTGAATGGAAAACTAGAAATTGGAGATGGCAATTCAAGCCAAGACTGCCTTGGAATCTTTTGAGCCAATAAAAGCCAGAAGTGGCAATCTTGTGGGCTTTATTATTCTATTGTAAAGAGCTTTCACCTACCTAGATGACTTGAGAGCCCGCAAAAGCATCTGTACTTCTCATGTTTCTTTAAACCGGGTGAATCAAATACGCAGTTCTCCAGCCGCTTTAAACTTTTGTGTTCGTGACAATGATTCTGATTTTGATTGAACTCATGTGCTGTTCATAGCTTTATCGCTCCTGCCTGCTGCTCCGATGGCTTCGAATCATTCTGATTAACAATCACAAAAATTAGTGCTTGTGCATCATTGATGAGAATGTTCGATTCTCTTGTTTAAGCATTCGGATCGCTCCAAGGATGTGCATGATGCTTACCCTTGTTTGTGCGTTCCCCCTGTTTCCTTATGCACGAGATTTGACTCCTGGTTTGGTAGTTGACAGTTCAATTGCAACTTAACATGTCACATTTGGAGAGATAACCGCAAGATCATGTATGATGGGGAGAAGATGAGCATAACTTCTAATCAAGTCCACTTGTAAAGAGCGCAATAAGCATTTCTTTGGTGTCTCCGATTAGTTAACTATTCTTGTTTAGAATAGTTGTTACTCATCAAAGTTGTGATTTATCAGTAGTTAACTTGAAAGAAAGTCACCTGCTTTGAACAACAAGAACACTTAAATCCAATCTAATGTTCAACCACAGGCATTCACCCGCTTCGAACCTGATCCATCTTCTTGAAAACCATGCACTAGCACCAGCACCAGCAGGAGAAGAAGCGCACACTTTTCGTGCCTCCTTTGCTCTTATACATGTTAGCCTAATCACAAATCAAACTTTCTCTGAAAGAGCAAAAAGAAGATTGAAGCTTGCATCAACATGCTCTCTATTACTCGTCTATTGATGATTTTATGATACTTTTTGTCATTTTCATTCTGCTTTTTCCTCCCCTTTTCATCATCAGTATATGTTTTTGGATCTAGCAGATGAGACCCCCTTGCACTGACAAGACGAACAATAGACGGGGTCCTTGGGCTACTGAAGAAGACCCAAGGACGATCGTTCAAGGGACCGGAAATTGGGGCCTTGCCCCCCAAAAAGCAGGTAACGTTGTCAAAGTGTTTCGTAACATTAATCAAAAGTTGGATCTAGAGATTGCGGACCCAATTGTGAGACCACTTTTCACGCATCTCACATTGTCTGATTGCTATGCCTGACTAAATTGTGCAGGTCTTAGAAGATGTGGGAAAATTTGCAAGCGCAGATGGAGCAATTACCATCAACCAGATTCGAAGCATGAGGTCTTCACACCACAGGAAGAGGAGCTCATAATCAGGCTCCATGTAATCATAGGCAGCAGGTGCATTGCCAAGAATTGAAAAATTTGTATTTTGCGAAATTCTCATCAATCTTTGACTGCTATTGAAAATGTTCCAACTATTTTCATTTAACTTGGTTTATGGATGATTTTATAAGATAAAGTTTATTTGAGACTGATTTAAAAGCAGTAAGGCGTCTCTCTTCACAGATATCTACACAATGGTTTGGTTTTAGGTGGTCCATCATCGCCCAGCAACTTCCAGGGAGGACTGACAACGATGTGAAGAACCACTGGAATACCAAGCTCCGGAAGAAGCTGAAAGAGATGGGGATTGACCCGGTTACGCACAAGCCTTTCTCTCAAGTCCTGAGAGACTATGGAAACATAGACGGCACCACGAGAGAAAGCCGAATCGGGTCCATGGATCCACCCCAAGCATTTTCAGACCTAAACACCCACCAAACACCACCAAAAGTAACAAGTAGAACTGACACAGACACTGCCCAAAACAATCACTCCCTAGACCTTCTTGCCCAGCTTCATGCCATAAAGTTGGTCACAGAAGCCTCAACTTACTCTGCACATGGCAAAGCGACATTCATGCCTTTGAATACCTCGTCCTCACCTCCCACTTCTTCCTCTTCCACCGGGTCCGCAGCACCGCAGAGCTTCAGATGGAGCGATTTTCTTATCGAAGACCCAACTTTGCCAGCTGAACTTTCAAAGGAAGGGATCAGGATGAGACCACAGAGTGAGATCAAGAATGAGGGCAGAGAGGAAGGTAATGGGACAGGAGGTTTTCATCAGAATGGCACAAGCAATGGCCATAAAGGGTCATCAATTCCATCCTCAGATGGTTCATTTGTGGAATCCATTTTGAACCAGAACGAGGAGATGTTCATGGAGTTTCCTGAATTATGGGAGGAGCCACTCTACTAATTAAACTAAGGACTGAACTGCTAAATTTCCTAACTAGGATTGAGATGGGATTTCTGCTAAAGAAGTACAAAATAATGGAGTTCCAAAGTGTTCAGCACCTGCTAAACATCTTCTTATGTGGTGGGTTCATACTTTTGTCATAGACAGAATGGTATGCACTGATAATGTATTCCATTTCATAAAGTTGACATCAGAACTGGGGGAATCGGTCTCCACGCTTGAATCGCCAAGAGGAAGCCCATTTCTGCTGCAACATAGAGGCCCAACATTAATTTACTCATCGGCCCTCTCAGCACTACCTGAGCTCATTGCTGTGACCCAAAAGCTCATCAAAATGGGCCTGGCTCATGGGTTTCACTCCAAAATAGTGGGTAGGCAACAGATGCTCTTCTTCCAATGTGGCATAAGACTCATCATACCCAAAAGAGGAAATTCCAAAATAAAAGACGAAACTATGGCATTCTTTTTGGGCTAATGAAAATAGGCAGGCATGCGAGAGGTGTGAGCCATTGCTCTACGCTGCGTTAAAGCAGTTACCTAATTTGGCAATCTTATCCTAGAGGAACCTCAGTTGTCCTTCCTCGAATTGAAAAAGATGCTCTCCTTTTGGTAAAAGCTTGTGGGAAAAATTGACATTTCATGCGCACACTTGTCGATCTAGGAAAGGTCAATTTTCATTTTGATGACTCGATTCCTTGGCTTTATAGTGACGAGATTGTTGGGTAATCCCTTTCGTATCATATGTAACATCATTTGCCATATATCCTATCAATATCAATGAAGTTCGGTTTTAGACATTTCTCGGCTGATAATAAGGAATTAGAAATGCAAACGTGGAATCATTTTCCAAAGCCTCTTTCCTTGTAGTGAACAATCAAGTTTCCTGCTTGACATTATTCTAGTTTAATAAAAACCGGGTAATTGGTTTCTTGATTAATGTCCAAGTTCTTTCACAGAAGAAAAATTTAGTGGGATATAATAAGAAATTTGAAGTTGTAGCAAGTATAAAAATGTGTACAATGCATGCGACTAGTCCATTCTTGAACGATGACGTGAGTGTAAACATCTTTGCGTGGAGCCTTTGAAATGTAATCTTCAAGCGCTTGGGGTTTTGACACGTCTTGGAATCCACTGCAGCTCGATAACGTGCACCAGACATCCCTTCATCTTCTTAAGTTCTTTGCTTTCATCAGCTACCACCTTCTTTATCTGGCAAAGCACATACTTTTAAACATCACATGCATCTTGCCCAACAAACCAATAGTCCCATCTCCTTTTCTTTTTTGTTGGGGTATGTAACAGTGAAGTGTGATATTAACATGAGGAACATCACTTCATATTCTTATGTAGCATGTGCAGGTTTTAGATGACGTAGGATTGGACACTTATTAGAGAGAGAGAGAGAGAGAGGCACATGAAGGAAACAGGCACTTTAGGGACTGTCCAAAGAGACTTTATAGGGCGTTTATGATGGCTGCTGATCTGCACAGCAGATTTCTGCTAAGCAAGTTAGGCAAGAGCTTGTGGAGGGAGGCCAATACGAACATCGACAGCTTATTCTGACACGCAATAATTCCACCAGACCAACCAAGGAAGAATTGACGAGTAACGAATAGGAATTCTAAATCTAAGATAGCGATTGCGATCTTTCTAAGCCGTTCGGGCGAAGAACGAGCGAGTACTTTTATTTTTCATCGTGTTCTTGCTGTGACATATACGAAGTGCAGAAAACATCTGTCCACTCTACTCATATGCGCGAAACGAACAATGCTTTTAAGTATTCGTGTCGAGATATCAGATTCTTCATACTGATTAAAGTAGGTGTCTGATTATTCTTATCAGCAGCAAAAAATTTTCACGGGTCCACGCAAAGTATCTTGGCACATATTTTGCATGTATGGCCCTGTTTCTGAATCCTTGATATTAACCACACTCCATACTGCAAGAGAGAGAAAAAGGCCGATACCATCCAGGTACCTTCTCTCTCCCGGAGTCCAGGAAGGGCAAGAGCTCAAAGACTAGTTTGACAAATTTTAAGTCTGGGAAAATTTAAACTCGGGAGCAACATCACAGCTTTAATGGATCTTTCTATTTTGTTCCAACTCCTCGTGGAGTGTGTACCCTACAACTTGTGTGGCTCGGCATGACTTTCACACAAATTAAAAGTGGTCAGGATTACACACTTCTCAGATATATAATTTTTATCTAGGGTTTACAAGTTCTTGTATACACACGCCTTTTTTAGTAAACGTGATTCATTTATGTATGTGATCCCGGAAAAATAAAGAAGGTCAAATGATATCTTCCATTGCAAGACTAGGGGCCTCCAAAATGAGGAGATGACTTGCGCGATGACGTTTCTCTTCACTTTTGACTCCAACAGGATCCATCGAGATTTTATTTGTCTTACGTCTCCATTCCTTTTACTAGCAAAAGATGACACCTTTTTATTTCAACCTCGCTTAAGTAACCGCTATTCCAATACAAATGCAATTTTTCAAGCTAGAAATCTAGATAAACGAGAGAATATTTAGAATTATAATTAAGTCCATAGTTAGTTCACATATAGGCAAGTATCTTTTATCTTATATTACATGCGAAATGAGTATATCACGAGGACTGGATCTTTATCTGTATCTGTATCTGTATCCTTTAATATCTCAAAAGAAATGTTCTATCAACAGGGGTAAAAACACATTGTTGCTTTAACAGAACTACCTAGTCGACTCCAGAGTATGTTCATTTATTTACATGGGGAAGGAGGGAACAGATTCATATCGTGATGGTTTGACATTTATATCGTCTGGGCAGGAAAAAAAATGAAAAAATACATTTTTCAGCTAAAGAGTGAAAAATTGGTGGGTCAGAGTCAGAGGCAAGAAGGCACCAGAGAAATCTCATGCTCAGCTTTACCTGCTGCTGCTTCTGCACCTCTTTCTTCCAGAGTAAATTTCTTCTTCACCCAACTAATGAATGGCAATAATAATTGAAAAAAAAAGCTTGCAGCTTTCACTGCATGCGTAACATCACACAAACATGGGACGCAGTCTCACCAGCTCTCGGGGTCCCCACTCGCTCTCCCTCCCTTTCTCTCTCTCTCTCTCTGCGTTTCACAGTTTGTTCTCAACGTTAGAAAAGGCAATGTGCGCAGTGCCCACCACTTTCCTCTACCTGCAGGCAGAAACTCTCTCTCTCTCTCTCTCTCTCTCTAACACACACTGTGATCACCCACTAATGTCCCTCTCTCAACCTCTAGTGTCCACACTCTGTTTCTCATAATCACTACATAAACAGCCCCGTCAGCCTGCAAAGCTAGAGCTCCCCATCCTCCATCACTCACTTGACTCGCTCTCTCACTCCTTCAAAAGCTTCAGAACCAACTCTCATCAGTCATGGCCGAGGGAGAAGATTATAAGCTGTAAAAAAAGAAAAAAGAAAAGGATGAAACAAGGAAAGTTTCCGCCTTTTTGTTAGCTGAGCTCTCGGATCAGATTCCTGTACGGCGGTTGATTCTGGGTCCGTGTCAAAAGATGGATCCTCCAATTGTCAATGAATCTTCGTTCTCCG
Source organism: Eucalyptus guilfoylei (assembly GCA_016097605.1). Lineage (NCBI taxonomy): Eukaryota > Viridiplantae > Streptophyta > Magnoliopsida > Myrtales > Myrtaceae > Eucalyptus > Eucalyptus guilfoylei. Next base: position 41,298,344 of record CM027861.1, read on the forward strand.
CTGCGAACCCATCTTCCTACAGTTTGGCTGAGATTTGGCCGTTCAATGGGGAGCCGAGTAATGGCGGGTTGGGGCTCCGAATGGGGAATTTGAGCGGGTTCTTGGATGGTCAGATGAACCGGGACGGGTCGGCGGAGGTGTCCACCGTGACGGAGCAAAGCGGTGGTGGAGGAATTGGGAGGAAGAGGAAGGATGTGAGTTCGGAGGACGAGTCCTCCAAAATGGTGTCCACTAGTAGTGCCGATGATCTGGTTCGTTACTCTGTTTTTCTTTTGCTTCTTATATAATGGTTCTGTCTTGTGTGTGCGTGTTTCCTTTTCCTTCTTTGAAACTGGGAATTCTCTGTTTCGATGGCGAGAAAATGGAAGGCAGAAAAAAGGGAACGTTTTGTCTAGAGTTTGTGGTGAGTTAAATTTGGATGTATGACCTTCTGAGCTGCCGCTTTGCTCATCTGGCCAAAAAAAACTGGAAGTTCGATAGTCCGGGTGTTATTTTCTTCACTGGTTTAGTTGCTGGAAATGAAGAACTCTGTTAGCTTTGAATTGTGTTCCTTTTGGTTCCATGAATTGGATCATAGATGTGAGTTTACTTAAAGCTAGCAAATTATAAAGTCGACGATGTGGCCAGTTCATTGAGATTCGGCTGCTGCAAAAGCACAAATTGTCTTACTCTTGTGATCTTGGGGAGCAAATTCAAAATTCAGTGTCATTGATCAGTAATATCATATTCTTTGCTGGGAATTTCAGTTGTGACACTGCAATATCACTGTCAAAATTCATATTTTTCAGCCAGTTAGAAAATATTGAAGAGGATCAACTTATAGACGGAAGTGTTCAAGGCCCCATCTTCATCCAAAGTGTGTTCAAAGAATTACAGAGTAATTTAACACGTCGCAGTTGATCTTTGGGTTATATTTCTGGGAATGATGGTTTGTGCTTTATTTCTATAGAACATATCAAATGGAAAGCGCACAAAGTCACTGGTTTCAAGGCATGACAATGGTGGATCAAGAGCTGAAGGAGAATCGAGTTCTGCTGCTGGTGATAAGCAGGCTGGACAGATTGCAAAGCCCTCTGAACCACCAAAGAAGGATTATATTCATGTTAGAGCACGGAGAGGCCAAGCTACAGATAGTCATAGCCTAGCTGAGAGAGTAAGTCAAATTCTTCGATTCACTAAAATACTCTCAAATTTTCAGAGGAGTCAATAAAACTGTGTCATATGTGCTCTATAATTCATTTTCCAATTTCGTCTCACATGGTCTATTTGGCTGAGCATAAGGCACAAGCGATTTGGTTTAAGTGCTTTTTAGAAGCTCTTTCGGTGTCCTGTCTTATTTGGCAGGCAAGGAGAGAAAAGATCAGTGAGCGGATGAAGATTCTTCAAGACTTGGTCCCTGGATGCAACAAGGTATCTCATGATTTTCAAATTTTTTAATGATGTTTTAGTATTTAGATATTTTGTGATTATCACTTGCAAGATTTCCAGCTTTTGATCGGGTCATCCGAGTTGTTCTTAATATTTCGTTTTGATCAGGTTATTGGAAAAGCACTCATCCTTGATGAGATTATCAACTACATTCAGTCACTGCAGAATCAGGTCGAGGTAATTTTCCATCTTAAGCATTTCATCAACACTCAATGACTTTGGATTTTTTGTGCTAACAAGCTGATATGATTGTTGTAGTTCTTATCAATGAAGCTTGAAGCAGTCAATTCAAGGATGAACATCAATCCTACTATTGATGGATTTCCAGCAAAAGATGTGAGTTTTAGTTGAACAACTTCTAAAATATTCAGATAGCCGTTGAACATAAAAGTATGAAGTACCTTCTGAAACTTGATAACGAAGACTGGTGTTCCTGTATGTTGCTTTCATTGTGCTCCAGTTTGCATGATAATTTTAAACGGCTGAATTGGCCAGGTAAGCAAAATTTCTTGCATGATGTGACTTATGGATGCCATTAGAACTTGGTAGGGTTCTTTTCTAGTCTATCGAGTGGAACCAATAGTGCCATCTGGGGGGCCTGTGACAGAGGGCAAGCCCTCTCAGAGTAGAGTATACGTGATGCATGTCCTTCAGAATGGAGGAGGACCATGGTAGCTCAGATCTTGGAAAGCATGCGTTGCATTTGGGAACGAGGAGGACTATGGTAGCTCAGATCTTGATATGCGTCGCATTTGGGAATGAGAAGCAACTATCTTTAATGAAGTACCATTTAAGCTTTGTTACTGGTTAGAAGAATTACGGTGTGATAGAGAAATGTTGTGCCTTAAAATTCAAAACAACTAGGTATAGGTTGAGGTCAAAGAAGCTCGTCTTAGATTTGCTAAAAGCAAGCATTAGAATGATCGTATTCACTTTTCTGATGGTACTACCATGGTGAGAAGGTGCATTGTTGACCGAATAGGAAAAGCTGTATATTATATTAGATGAGTCAGCCACATTATGAAGGGATAGAGAGTTCATGTCTGATCTTTGTATCCTTAAAATTGTTGGCACTCGAAAGCTTTGCCCACAATACCGGAAGATCGATGGGAACGTCTTGAAGTTTGCTCTCATTTTGGACACTCGTAACAACCTAGGCAGAACCACATGCAACAAGCCCAGATGGAGTAACTGCTACTTACGGATGAGGCAGTCTCCAACTCTCCAACTCTATCAAAGCACAAGCTCCTTCCTTACAAATATGGAACTTAGGTTTCTGTTTTAGGGTTTCATCCACTGTTCTCTTTTTGGATCTGCTCATTACAAAGTGGATGTGTGTTTCATTAATGAGTCTTATATGTCACTATAATGGCTCCAGTCAGTGATCTTCAGTGATTTTCATCTAACACTCGCTGATTTTGCCCTCCTGCTTATATTAACAGTCAGTATTTTTGGTGCACTTTTTACTCCTTTTTTTTTTTTACCTACTGCTTAATGCTGCCTCTTTGGTACCCTGCACGGTAGATCTGTGAATATAGAACGAAAAATCTCTTGGAAGCTATGCATTAAGTTCAGTAGCAGGTTCCGTGTTCTTCTAAATCAAGTGGCCTTTTGGGTTTCAGCTTGGTGGGCAGCCATTTGATGCAACTGGGATGATGCATGCTTCGCAAGCAGCAAGACAGTACAGTCAAGGATCGCAATCAGAATGGTTGCATATGCAGTTAGGTGGGGGTTTCGAGAGGCCGATGTGATCTCAAGAAGCGCGGCACATTGGATCTAAAAGCACTGTGGAATAAGATGGCTCTGAGAGATTATTCACCAAAGAGAAATTACATCCTGCGCATGAATTATTACATACGCCCCATTGATTTATAATGTCGTACATCCATCTCTTTGTAGAAAGCGCATCTGGTTCCATACAACATCTTAAGTCGATTTAATGTGATTACTTTTTTATTTCCTTTTTAGAAGGTAAATTTCTAGTGGAAATTCTGAACATCATTAGTTAGATGATTAAAGGATCGTGCTTTGTGAGATCAGTAGTGAAATGTAGTTCTGCTAGCTTTTCTCCAATCACTGGTGCTGATAGATGACTTGTAATTACATATGCATATTGTGGATCAAGTAATGACTTTCCAGCAGGCCTATGCTATACATATATATATTTTTTGATGACCCGGGAACCGGCAGCCGGCGAGGTAAACCAAGGCGATTGAGCCACCACCACAGACTCGGCCACGGGTGAGTCGTGCGATGGGGACGCGGGGTTTCGAATCCCTCCCCCTTCAGTGAGGAAACAGAGCTCTAACCATTGTGGCCACCGCGGGCGGTGGTAAGCCACTGCTACATTCATCTCATTAGGAATTGATAATCTTTAACGACATCTTCTATAGGGTGGTTAGTCAAGATGCGAAACAACAATCTAAATTTTGGAAAAACATCATAATTACAATGAACAACGTACAAATATTAGCATATAAAGTCACCGCAAACAATATTCTAATTTTGGCAGAAAAGTCAACTCGGACTTATTAAGAGGATTCAAACCAACCAAGAAGGCAGGAATTCTAACCTCGAGAGGGGTAAGCAGACACGGACAACTAGCATGTTCGACAGATAGAGAATGGGTTAAGCTCCTCGCAACTACTTAAAAATCAAGGATTGAATCCAATAGGGGACCTTCGCGCCGGATCGTGAAGAACGACGCCGTCCTCTGAAAATCAACCCAGTCGTCCTCGATCCTATCCGGCTTGTTCAATGCCACATACCTTCCCAAATGCTCTCGTGAAACGTTCTGTCTTAGAGGCACCAAATAGGTTTATGAGGCGAAGAGAACTTCTGGGATTGATTTGTAAGGCCTTAGTCTCTTTGGCGATGGAAAGTAGATTTCTTGCGGTAAGGTTAATTTGAGAAATTATGTCAGTAGCTCCCATCACTTCTATCTTTTTCTGTTCCGTATCCACATGAAATACTATTCCATCTACTCATAAAAGTTAAAGTTTCTTGGCAGATCATACCCATATTACTTGCTAGAGTAACCTTAAAATGAAAGATAGGATTACGGTGCTTACACTAACATAACTGTAGATCTCCAGACTAACAAATTACGTATGAACAGCATGTAATATGTTTCAATGGACCTCAACGGAAGTCGAATTCTCTCCATTAACCTTAAAGACCATTATAATATGTTTCTATGGACCCTCCACCTTGTATCATTCTAGTCACATGTCTTTTCAAATCATACATTTGAGAAGTGTCAGTTCCATAAAAAGGGAAATTGTTGTAATGAAATCCCATATCATTTTTGCAGTTGGAAAATGAATAAAATTGCTTATCAGGGTCAGGTCCATGGAATTAATCAACTATCCATTCACATCTGCATTCTTAGTTCTTTATTTCCTAAAGGTTGGATCCGTCAATTGAGCATGTGGAAAGTACCCATCGATATATCCCAATCTGTCTTTGTCAAGAATAGACATCTCAACAACTTGGGACCATAAGGTATAATTGGTGTTGTCCAACTTAACGCCAATCTATGCAGCGAAAGAATCGTTGTTTGATGTTTGGGTTAGAGTGTGATTTTGGGTCAAGACTTGAATCATCTAGGCCGCTAAGTCATTAAGGATGGCAATCGTAGAAAGACTCTCGTCATGTTGTTGGCGCGCAAATCGGTTTTTTCTCACATAGTATTTGATCAGGTCTAGTTACTTCCTTTTTTAGTTTTTGGATCGAGGTTTGTCATAGGAGAAAACCATGGGATCTTTGCTCTGATACTATGATGATTAGAGATGTTTTTCTCTCTTCAATATCTTTTCTGAATAAATACAAAAACATATATAGTTATATAGAGAAATAACTACCAAAAGCCATTTTAGGCTATGCACTATCTTAGGTTAAGAATCTGCTTAATCCTCAAAATAAGAACATTATACAACACAAATTTAGCAACTAATCAGCCCCACAATTTCTCCATTAGTCTTAATTGACTATTCACGCCGACACTCCCTCTCAAGTTGGTGTATAGATATCACCAATGCCTAACTTGTCAAATGAGTTGTAGAAGATCTTACTAGGGACAACTTTGGTGAGTATATATCTCTCGGTTTTAGATTTAAATGAGAATCGTATTATCTTGGCACCTAGATTTTGTTTAATCAAATGTTAATCCATCTCAATGTGTTTAGTATAGTCATGTTGGACTGAAAGAATACGTAACATTGTATATTGTACCAGAAAATAATTACTCCGAAAAAAATGATAACATAATAAATAAATAAGAGGTGAGGTATGGCTAACTGAATCTCCTTAAAACGATTACTTCTTACCAATGATGCTAAGTAGCATCATGAACTATGCATCCCAAGATAAAATACCTTGAACCTGTTTTAATTAGCACTATGCAAGTAGAAGACACTTAAAGAAAAATTGAAGTGAGAAGAGGCGGGTGATTGAAGGAATGAAGAATAGTTCAAATCTACTAATAGAATTTGAGAAGTCATGTACTAAAGAGATACATGAACTAAAGATGTTAAATAAATACATGAATCCAAGAGATATATGAACTGAAGAGATACATGAATTGAGGAGATTAAGTCCTTACAAAAAGTGTAATCAAGTTGTAGAAATTATCAAATTGGTATGATCGACTCCTTTTGTTAATTTTGTCCAACTTGGCTAATAAAAAATATCGACATGGCTTATTCTTATTATTTTAGCATAAAGCTAAGATTGACGTTTCGGTCCGAATCTATTTTTTTAATCCAAGTTTTATGTAAATTAAATTATAAAATCAGCTAAATTTAAAAATAAAAAAGCCGAGAAACCAAACGTGATTTTCCCCTATTTATTTTTTAAAAATGTTAGCTTATTCGTTAGTATAATTTAAAAATAAATTCTTATAAAAAATCAAATTTGGATCGAGACAAACATTGTTTTAGCCACATCATTGCCAGTTGGATAGAAAAAATAATAAGAACAACCAAGGTTAATCAAGTTAGACAAAGTTAATAGAAAAATTTGACCACATAAATTTGAAAATTTTGAGGACCTAATTATAAATTTTGAGATTTAATTGTACTTTCTAAACAAACTTCATGACCTCCCATGCATGCAATCCTTAAAACATTTTCGCAAGACGCAGCCCACATTGTCCTATAAAATAATGGAGTGTGCTTGCATGATGGCACCATTACTTTTGATAAGTAACGGTGCAACCTAAGGCAACCGGAACAAAAAATCATGGTTTTGTATTTGAGTAAGAAACAAATCTAATGACATTATTCAAGAAAAGGAAGTATAAGAGGTAATTGACTACAAATTTTAGATGGTGGAATATTGTCCAAAATAAAATAAATGATATTTAAGAATTCATAAATGAAGAATACTAAATACCCAATGCGCACATAACATAGAAACGTTGGACTTTCAATTTTTTTAAGTTTATTTCTTTTACCAAACGGTTAGCCGTGGACTTGATTTTTCTCCGGTGCCACTTCATTACCCTAATATGGTTGTCATGGAATATTTATAAATAAAAATACACCATAAAATATATGTAGAAAAGGAAAAATATTTTAGGATTTGAGCTTGTAGCCATAGTTGCTTAATTTGAGCTTGCAACAAACAAGAATGGGTTTGAGTCGCAAAGCATGCAACGGTCGTGTCCTATAGATCCTTTTGAGTCATGAAAGTTGAGATTATAATCACTCAATTTGAGCTCTTGATTATGGTAACTTAATTGGTGATCATGTAAATAATTACGAATCATAAATTTTATATTGTAATAGGTATTTATTGGTTTTATTCACTTTAATCATTTTCCTCATTTAATTTTTATCATATAAGGAATCTCACTATCATCCTTTTAAGGGATATTTTCCGTCCTAATTTTCGAATGAAATCGGCTAAGCAATTTAACCGGTATCTTTGGGAAATCACTTGGCAGGGAAGGCACCGTCTCTTGTTTAAGGGGGACGGGGTGCCCTTACCCTAGCATTACTCTAAAATAATTGAACCCTGCCGACGCTGTCGCCCGCTGAAACCTCCTCCGTCATGTCGGCGGCTGGGAGACGGCGACCGAAGGAGAGAGAAGGAGCCGCAAAGCTTCCTTGCGAACGAGACGGGGCAGGCGAGGAAGACGATCACGTTCAGGAGGATTTCATCAGCGAATTGCCCGACGCCATAATCCAAGAAATCTTATTTGTTCTCAGCTTTCAGGACGTCGTCAGGTCCCGCACTCTCTCCAGGCGATGGCGCTCCGTTTCCACCTCCACTCCCTACTTCAATCTCTCCCTGCCTTATTTCGACAGCCCTCAGAGTCGCAAGCAATTCGTCTCCTCCGTTAGTGAAGCGCTGAATTGCTCCACGGCACCGAAGGTAGAAAAATTCCACCTTGAAGCTTTCTTTCTCGACGACTGGCATCGGCAAATTTATCCGTGGCTTCGCTTTGCCATCAGAAACGGCGTGCGCGATGTTTTTTGAAGACTAGTTGCTATGCTTACGTAAATTACCGCTTTTGGATGGGTGCACTTCACTAGTGAGTTTGCAGGTGGCTCGGTGTAAGTTCTGGTCAGCCGGTTTGTCTTCGCTGAAGATGCTGTGCATGAAAGACATGGACTTGGGCGATAATCTGATCGCGAAAATCTTGAGTGGGAGCCCTGTTCTAGAATCTCTTGTGATTGCTGGAGTATGGCTGACATCAACATAAAATCCATTACCTTGAGAGAGTTGGTGATTGATGATTATTCTGTTTGTATTTGCAGATAATCAAAGTTTAAACTTTGGGCTCCTCGTTTGCTTGTGCTGCGTCTATTGGGTGGTTTCTCTTGCTCGAACTTCATCACATTCGAGGAAATACCTTCCCTGGTTGGAGTTGAGCTTGATCTTGTCCTGTGCCTTATTTATTGCCGTTCTTATTCAAAGTACGTCGACCTGTTGTGGAATCTTCTCCATAAGCTGCGTCATGTTCCGAAAGTCACTATGGGAGATGGTACCTTCAGTCACTATGGGGAGCTGGTACTGCGAAATTTTTCCTTCTCATCCTGCATTTAAGTTTTCTCATTCCCCTTCATGATAACATGCCCTTTTTCCCTAATGGCTGATTTTGCCGGTACCGGGAGTGTCTCATTATTTTCCTTTCGTGAGGAGGAAGATTAAGTCTCTTATGTTACGTAACCTATAATGCTGCGAATACAAATTAAAAAGGTTGGACTTTCCTACTACCACATATATATATATATTTTTTCCTCTGTCAAAGTAGAAGCTAAAAAATAGCCCTAACTCCGTGTGTTTATGCGTCTTTATTCAAATTCCATTTTTGTTGTAGGTTCCATCAGTTATGCGAGGGAATGGACCGCCTCTTCAACTGCCTTCTTTAACATCAAAATGGCAGAATCTTAAAGTACGTACATCATTTAGTAATTTGGAGGTCCAGGGGATTGCATACTTGCTAGAAAGTTCCCCCTGCTTGGATAAGTTTATGGTGCGCAGGACAAATATCTTTAGCTTTGAGGTATGAATCGTCTTTAACTACTGCTTGTGCTTGAGTAAGATAGTGGATTTGTTCGTAAAAGGCAGCTCTAAACTTTCTCATTCGTGCTCTTTAACAAGAGAAATAGCAGCACTGTATTTAAGTTTTTCATACCGCATTGCCAATTTTAGAAACAATTGCAATTTGCAATTCAACCATTTCTCCCGGTTATCATACAAAAGTTGGGACACTAGTAAACACCAACCAATCCACCCACCTAGACTCATGCATTCACAAAGTGATAGTGAATAGATTATCCTAATGCTGACAATGAAATTGATTCATTCAATTTGTCAAAAATCTATCCCTAACTGTCGTGAGGTAGATAAGTAACTTTAGTGCTTTCCACCGAAGTTGCTCCGTCCATTTGCCATCTATGTTTAAGTGGGTTACATAACATGGTTGATGTTTATTTGCACTTCAGGTTGGCAACGAATTTCTGGACTGTTTTATCTTTGATGATGAGTTATTTTGGCGTTCATAAAGGAAGAATTTTCCATGTGTGGCAAATCATCTCAAGAGTGTTGAAATAGTCGGGTTCAGCTCTGATTGTTTTAGTTTGAAAAGTGTGCTTCCCCTGCTTATGTTTCTTCTTGAGGAGGCAGTTGCGCTAGAGAAGATGACCATCAACGCTGAGGTGCTCAAAGTTGATCCAGAGGTACCTATAGAAGCAATTAGCTCTTGGGTTCTGCTTGGAGTGACTGAACTATTAGCAGGCCACCCAAAAGCTTAAAAAAAGGCTGAGCTTATAGTTAATGATCCTTTCAAGGGATGCCCTGTCGAAAGAGTACACAAGTCGTGAGTCTCATAGATTTTATTTGGATAGGTGCGGCTTGCCGAAGTGACAAATCTGGTTGTTCCTAGACAGCACAAGAGCTGTGGGAGTTATGGCGGTATACTGTGATTTGCAAATATATTTATTTTACCTTTCTTTTTAAGTTGCCTAGTTGGAATTCTTTGGACCACTGTGTAAGATTGCTGTCTTGGGTGATTTTGTTGAAAATAGAGGATTGAAAGATATACACGAAGGAAGAAAAACTGTCTGCAGAACAACATTTATAAAACTGACGCCATAGCCTTTATATAGGCTTTACATCAACATGTAACTACCACAGCCCACTAACTTAACACGTACAGCAACAAACCCACATAATAGGAGTGCTTAACAGACTATTAACACATGAAAAACAAACCAAAAAGAAATTGACTCATTCAACATTCCCTCCCTTGAACTGATGTTGCAAACAATCAGTTTAAAGGACATTCTCTCAATATGGAATATCCAACAAATAGACACCAAAGAGCTTTCTCAGCTTCTGAAACATGGGCAACTTTAGGGGCTTGGTGAATAAATTAGCCACTTGATCTTCACTTCTATAGAAAACTAGCTCAACTACTTCATCCTTTGTAAGATCTCTTAAGAAGTGGTACTTCACATCTATATGCTTGCTCCTCCCATGTAGAACTGGATTTTTGGACAGCTTGATAGCTGAGCTGTTGTCACAATAGATTGTAGTTGGTTCTTGCTGTTTGAACTGAAGCTCTCCAAGAATCTTCCGTAACCATATGGCTTGACAGGCGCATGAAGTTGCAGCAACAAATTCTGCTTCAGTTGTTGATAAAGTGACAATTGATTGCTTCTTTGAAGACCATGAAACTGCCCTTGAACCAAGCATGAAGACATACCCTGAAGTACTTCTTCTATCATCAACATCTCCAGCATAATCACTATCTGTAAATCCAAACAAATTTGACTTTTCTCCCTTTTTATAGAACAGCCCAAAATTTTTAGTTCCTTGCAAATAGCGAAAAATCCTTTTTGCAGCTTGTAGATGTAACTCTGTTGGGTGCTCCATATACCTGCTTATAAGGCTCATGGCATGCATGATATCTGGTCTTGTCCCCGTCAAATACATTAGGCTTCCAACAATTTGCTTGTAGAGAGTGCTATCCACCTTGCTTCCATTAGGATCTTTCAAGAGGTTCAATCCAACTTTAGTTGGAGTAGTCACGAGGTTACAATTATTCATTTGAAACCTGTCCAAAATCTCTTGAACATACTTCTTTTGAGACATAAAGATTCTAGCTGCAGATTGAATCACTTCTATGCCCAGAAAATAATGCATCAATCCAAGATCGGTCAAATCAAATTCATCCATCATAGATTCCTTGAATTTGTCAAACATGGCACTATCATTCGTAGTAAAAATAAGATCGTCTACATATAAGCATACAAGAAGCAACTTTCCACCATCACCAATTTTAATAAAGAGTGTATGCTCATATGGACATTTTCTAAAACCTTTCTTCAAAAAATAGGCATCAATGCGACTATATCAAGCTTGGGGAGCTTGTTTTAACCCGTATAGTGCCTTTTTTAATCTATAAACTTTATATTCACTACGGAGCTTCACATAACCAGAAGATTGATTAACAAATATCTTTTCTTGAAGATCACCATGCAAGAATGCTGACTTCACATCCAATTGGAAGATAGGCCATGAATTTTGCGCTGCTAATGCAATTACCATTATGATTGTGTCAAGTCTTGCTACGGGTGCAAATACTTCTTTGTAATCCACTCAAAATTCTTGCTTGTAGCCTTTCGCCACCAAGCGTGCCTTATACTTGTCAACTTCACCATTCTTGTTCAATTTTGTCTTATACACCCACTTGACCCCGATTTTTTTGTGTCATTTGGGAAGATCTGCCAACTCCCAAGTGTCATTCCTCTCAATAGCTGCAATTTCTTCATCCATTGCTATCCTCCAATTTTCTTTCTGTACTGCTTCATCAAAGGTTGTTGGATCACAATTTGAAAACAAAGCAAAATGGGTAAGTGGATCTTCATATTGATCAACTCCTATTACTTCATAGTCACTCATCCATGCAGGCCTCCGTTGAACACGATGAGGCCGATTTTCAGGTTCTGCAGCTGCTGCTGTACTTTGGACACTGCCTGTGGTGATTTGGGTTGTTGTGGGTTGCTGCACTAGCTCATCTTCATCTTCAAAATTCGTTGGAATTTGCTTACCAACACATTACTCACCCCACAGCCAAGTTTGTTCTTCATCAAAAATCACATCACGACTGATAATGATTTTCTTGGTCATAGGATCATAAAGTTTATAGGCTTTTGATTGATCACTAATGCCAAGAAAAACACATTTGACTCACTTGTCATCTATAGCTTCTTCCTCTTTTGGTCAGGAACATGGGCGTAGGCAATACACCCAAAAATTCTAAAGTGATCTACTGCAGGTCTTTGGCCGCTCCAAGTTTCTTCTAGTGTCATATTTTGAATAGCTAGAGTGGGACTTCTATTTAAAATATGAATGCTCCAATTGACTGCTTTAGGCCAGAAACTTTTTGGAATTCCACTTCCCCTCAAGAGACTTTGCACCATATTCAAAATGGTACAATTTTTTCTCTCACATACGTCATTTTGTTGTGGTGTATAGGCTGTGTAAGTTGTCTCTTGCTGCCATGCTTCACACAAAAATCTATAAACTCAAGCGAGTTGTACTCTCCACCACGATCCATGCGAAGGGCATTTATTTGATTTCCTCCATCTTTTTCAACAAGTGCTTTGAAGTTCTTGAAAGCTGCAAAAGCTTTAGATTTTTCTTGCAATAAATACACCCAAATCTTTCGACTAAAATCATCGATGAAGGTAATGATATACTGTTTACCTCCATTGGAAATTGGAGATATTGGTCCGCAAATATCCGAATGGACCACCGCCAACGGGCTTTTTGCTCTCCATGATTTTCTTTGTGGAAATTGAGCACGATGTTGCTTGCTAACAACACAATCTTCACAAATTTCCAAAGGAGCAGAGATTTGAGGAAGACCCTCCACCATCTCTTTTTTATGTAGTGTTCACAACCCACCGAAATTGAGATGCTTGTAGCAAAAATGCCATAGCCAAGTTTCCTCCTTCAATCTTGCAGAGAAACATGAATTTGTAGTGTTGTGGAGATACAGTGGAAACATCCGATTGCCCGTCATTTTGACTTTGGCAATTAAACACAACTTCTCATCTTGGATTCTACAAATCCCACCTTTAATAGAGATTTCATATCCCTTCTGTTGCAGCTGACCATCACTTAATAGATTAGTCTCCAATTCAAGGACATACAATACATTTGAGATGGTTTGTACTGAAGTCCCTTTTGGATGAATTGCCACCGTTCCTTTCCCCATCACCGACAGAATAGAATTGTCACCAAACTTCACGGTGTTGTGGTACAATTCGTCTAGATCAGAAAACATCTTCTTGTCTCCACACATGTGGTTGCTACAACCAGTATCGAGATACCACATGTTTGGTTGAGTTTCTTCCTTCTCATGGCACACCATCAAAAGAGATACTTCTTCTTTTTCAGCAAAGTTGGTTCTTTCTATACTTTGTCTATTCAAATTAGTTCGACATTCAGATTTGTAATGCCCATACCTATGGCATCTAAAACACTCCATTTTGGATTTGTCTGCTAACCCTGGCCTAAAACCAGTTGAATGTCGTCCTCCACGACCTCTTCCCCTCCCTTGGAAATCACGATAGGAATGGCTTTTAGACTTCTGATCAAAGTTAAAGCTGCTACGATCGTTGTTCCCTCTTCCTCTCCCTCTTCCTCTATTCACCCTTGCTGCTGATAAAGAATGATCTCTAGTTATGGTCTTCAAAACTTGCTCTTATGTCTCTTGCTGTATGAGTTTTTGTTCGTGAACTAACAAGGATCCTTGCAACTCATCAATGGAAAGTTCTTCAATGTCCTTGGCTTCTTCTATGGAACAAACAACAAAGTTGAACTTTGGTGTCAAAGATCGAAGAATCTTTTCAACGATGGTGACATCCTCCGTCTTGTCGCCATGAATCCACATCTTATTAACTATTGCCATTGTCCAAGAGAAGAAATCTGTGATTGTCTCTCGCGACTTCATTCGTAGCATTTCGAACTCTGAACGAAGCGTTTGAAGCTGCTACCTCTTTGCTCTTGCTGAACCTTGATACTTTCTCTTCATGGAATCCCAAATTTGCTTGGAGGTATCCTTGCAAAGAATTGTCTCCAAAATGGATTTATCAATTGCTTGGAAAAGATAGTTTTTGGCCTGGAGATCCTTCAATTTTGATGCATCCAAAGCTGTTCTTTGTGCTGCTGTTAACACAGCTCCTTCTTCAGGTTCGGCAACTCCCGAGGAAACAACATCCCAATACTCCTTGGACTTGAGAAAATTCTCCATTAGCATGCTCCAATGATCATAGTGACCGTCAAAGTGTGGAATAGCTGGTTGTACAAATGTTTCTGAGGCCATTACTGCTGCTGCAAAACAGAACCACTACTAAAGCAACCTGCTGCTACTACAAACGAAAATAGCCTGCTACAATACTCTCTTTTGACTGCTGCAAACGAAAGTACTTGCTGCAAAAAGCTCTCTTTTGGTTCTCACCTTTTTTACAGCACTCAAACACACACTTTTCTTCCTAACCTTGCTCTGATACCAGTGTTGAAAATAGAGGATTGAAAGATATACATGAAGGAAGAAAAATTGTCTGCAGAACAACATTTATAAAACTGACGCCATAGCCTTTATATAGGCTTTACACCAACAGGTAACTATCACAGCCCACTAACTTAACACGTACAGCAACAAACCCACATAATAGGAGTGCTTAATAGACTATTAACACATGAAAAACAAACCAAAAAGAAATTGACTCATTCAACAGATTTAACTTATGAAACGACTTGCCTTGCAAATTGTTCTGTGCATCTCATTTCTTAGGTTCGCTCTTATAATAGGAACGATGAATGGTGCATAGCCGGTGCCTGTGCTTCTTCCCCGGAGAAGCAATTATGCAATCCCTACGAAGCAACCAGAAAATGGGAACCAAATACAGTAGAAAATATTTGTCCCTGAAACTAGTAAGGCTCTCTCGATTTCAGTTCCATATATATTTTCCGATCTCCAATAATCAATCTTTCTCTTGATCTGTTCTTCACTCATCTAAAGATGGAATGCGTTAATATCTCTAAATACTTATCTTAAGGCTGAGGTGCCTCAGTTATTTTGAAGAACCGAAGAATATTGACAAAAAGAGTCCTGAAATTCAATTTTTGGAAAAATTATTCAAAAGTTCTTAAATATTTATTGCAGGTGTCCAATTTCATCTTAAACTATCTAATTTTGTTAATTTAAATGTAAACTTTTTAATGATTTATCAATATAGTCTTTTTGTTCGATTTTGACAAAAATTTTGACCGGAAATTTAGTTCTAAATTTTAGAACCTCCATGTATAAAGTAAAGAATTGAAACCGGCGTTTAATGTCATATACTTATTCAAATGTATATTGTGTTAATTGAGATTAGGGGAAAATATGGTAGTTATTTAATGCAAATAAATATGGGTGAAAGGGCTTTAATTGTTAGTCTTTCGCAAGCTTGTGCAGCACAATTCTACAGTCCAAAGTGGGCATCTAATAAAGTTTAGTGAGTTTTGAGTACGTAACGACATGTACATGTCATTCAAAAGCATGATCTTATTGGCGGACCAGTGCATCATTTTCTGAGACTAGAGACGGAAAACAGCAAAGAAATGCTCCACGCCATCTGTAGAAGATGTATGTGGCCATCATCCCTACTCTAATCCACTGCCATCATCGCGCGCTCCTTTCGTCGAATACAGAACTAGTCGTCACGTGCCTCATGGGAAAAGCAGTAAATATGCAGGATAGACAGATAATTTTGTATCTTCACAATTCTTCACAATTAAATTAAGTCAAGACTCAATCATCCAGAATTTTAGTTAATCCTTTCGATGGAAAAATCTGACTGCCCACTCGGCTTCCTCTCATGTCAATGATTCTAAAAGTAGGATTCCGTGTAGAAGGGCAAAGTGACACGGCGGCCGGAGAATTTCGCGTCAGGGTGGGCACCACCTCCCCACTAGATTGGCCAGACTGATAACATGGTACTAGAAGTTTTCTATTGCTTGAAACCATGTCATGATGTTCTCCAAGGGAAGATGAGAACAGAAAATCATACACCGAAGTGGCACCGCTTCCTTCTGAGCCACGTCTTTGCTAGAATAGACGTAGCTTTAGCCTTGAGGAGGCAACCCTAAAGGCAAAGCCATTATGCAATAGAGTCGATAAACGCAATCATCATGCGAAGTAGATGGAGAAAAAATAGAAACTAAAAAGAAATATGGAGAGAGCATGCCCCGGGTCTCTGAGCACAGCAAAGTGGCGTTATCCGCGAATCGTAAAGTTCTTAGGAGCAATACCTCCTGTTTCCCGTCTCTTTTATATCTTCATGTTGCATTTTTGACGTAGTGCATTAAATGATATCAAGAATGTCCAGAGCAAAGCTGTTCTCTAATCTCTGGATTGTTAGTCGGCCAATCAGATATATCCTTGGATTTAACCACATCATCTTTGTCTAGTGATTCCAACCAGAATAAACCAACATCCATTGATCAATACCTTGAAACCGAGCTGGTGTATAGTTCACTCGACTTGTTTCCTTTTCCAGCCATGAAATAAATTAAAAAACAAGCGTGCATCCACACGATTTGCGACGCAGTGCCTAATAAATAGACATGGCAATCTTCAGAAGTAAATAACAGAATCAGTAGTGCAATAGAAAGTCAATCGAAATAGTCTAAGTTTCATGGACTTCCTGAAAAGAAATTGATAAAAACAAGAGTGCCAAGACCTGCACCAGCTTTGCTATTATTCTTTTACTCCTTTCGGTACTAGTCGATAGGAGAATGATACCTACGATTCATGCATTTGTGTGGCTACATAAGTTCATGATCAGATGTGATATGTTATTGATCCAAAGGCAATCCTTAATTAATAGAAAATCCAGAATGGGCTTTGCTAACATAACAACCTTTGGGTTATTGTGAGGATAACAATGTATTATGAGCCACAAATTCTCAAAAGAATTCACTCCAGAATAATTTCTAATAATTTGTTATTTATTTTTATGTGACCCAAAATATGCTATTTAATATCATAGAAGATTAAGAACGATTTAAACATTCCTCGATCCAGAACATTTATAACATTCCTCGATCCAGAACATTTATTAATAACATCGCCCCTACAATCAATCACTTGCTGAGATGACAACTCCACAACAGCGCCAAAAAGAAATTCAAATCTTGAATTATTGATGAGATCTCAGCACGCAGTTCCCATGACGTGCATCATCCGAATGAGTATATTGCATGATTAATGTCACTTAAGAATAATTCATAGAGTCAATCGAATAAACATAGCCTGAATCAAAACAATTGAGCTGCTTGTTTCCATGCTCTTGATCAATTGATTAGGAATAAAATTAGTTTTATTTGGATTAATATTATCTTTTGCTTTTGATTCGTTCCTTAATCTGAATCTTGATCTTTACGCAAATCAATTTTCTTGATATTCATAACACTTGAAACTTTCACCACATACTAATATTCACGTATATTAACAGGAAATGTAAATCAAAATACTCTGTACTTTTGCGGCATCTTGAATAGCCTGTTTCGGCTTAAACAATACCTAGTTTTTACAATTTTTTTTTAATGTCACAAATGGATTTCCTTCAAAAATGCTTTTACTATGTGAGGCCCTTAAGAAAATATATTACACCATCTATATTTGGAGTGGAGATGCTGCGTTTGAAGTTGGTTTTAAAAAAAAAGTTGGTTTAAGGCGAAAGGGTATGATTTGAGTTCAAGAGTCGTCAGATGAACAAACTGTTTGTTGAAATGGTTCGGTATGGACTACCACGCATAGCCTTTTGTACATCACGAAAACTTTGTGAGCTTGTTCTGTCCTATGTGTACGTTACACCACCTTAGCATTATCTATTACCATCTTTGCGGCCTTATCTAATCCAAGCATTTACGGCTGTTGTAAGAATTAACATCAAGTTAAAGCATGATGGACTAACAGGTGTCGCGAATAATTTTTTTCCTCGTTATTCTATCACAGGCAAGAGATTCTTCATGAGAGCTCCAAATCTGGTTGACTCAATAAGTTCTTATTGATCTGAATATACTGCTGAGGCCAGTTTAACATAAAACTTGTTAATGTTGTTGTCATACTATATACTTCGTACATTTTTTTGTTCTCTCATTTTTCTAGTGGCGGTTGTCTTCTTGTACACAATGGAGCATACAAATTACAGGGAATGACTATAAAATATTAACTCCCTGTTGATAATGTTTATACGCAGGAGATGCCTGCGTGTTCAGTACCTCTCCGCCCGGTCATAGCGGTTGCGCTGGTGAATTACAGAACTTCATCTCTCCTCTGACTTCTTCAAGCATAAATGTAAGAAGTCCAAGCTTCTGGATTTTCTCAGCTGCTTGAGAAAATTTTTATTCCTCGTATTGGATTAAACAGATCATTTTACGTAAAATGAGAAAAAAAAGAGGCTTGTTTTATGCCGAAACATGGTGGGAAACTTAGTGGAATCAGTTGTAGTGGTCCTACAAAAACCTGCTAGTTGAGGAAGACGCAAAGAACTCATTAGCCATTAACTTTATGAACCTGGTGTTAGGTTGCTTATTTGTGTCTCTTTCTTTGGCTGGGTCACTTGCATTTCCTGATACCTTTTTTTAAAATGGAGAGGGGGATGATCCTCTCGTAGCTTTGTATATTTGACTGAAGAATAGACTACCCTCAGAAAAGCTGGGTACACCTAAAATTTGCATTTCTATTGTCGGTGCAGGATGGTTCACACTGCCAGCTCATAGCTTGTTGTCCATTCTGTTGGAAGAAGAAGCTAAAGAGAATAAATAAATTTGTCTGAGGCGTGTAAGCATAAGCACTGTCCTTAAGGATAATTCCGCACCTCGGAGTGTGAAACTCGGTGCGATAGGCTTCTATATTCCGTATTGAATATTAGAAGGAATAGAAACAACGTTGTGACCAACCAAGGAAAATGAAAGGAAAATTTTTTAAAAGAAATAATATTCTCTATTTCATTCGGTGTATATTTTTAAGATTGTCTTATGAGATTTTATTTTTATATTCAGACAAAATAGAACCGTTAAAGGAGCCGTTGTAAAATAATGAATAATTTATTTGAGAAATAAATTAAATGTTATAGAACGATTGAAAAGCCGTTATATGACCGTCAAGAAACCGTTATGTGATCGTTAAAAATAATGATGGTCTTCAATGCGGTCATAACTTTTATCGAAGCTATTATTGTAAATATTTCAAAATATTATTGAAATATCCAACAATCCCCCACATATTTCAAAATATTTTGAAAATAAAAAAATTAATAATGATGCTGGGTTATTGGAGTGTAATGCGTCGGAACTGGTGCTTGTTAGGCTATGAACTAGCCCTAGAAAAAATGAAATATAATTCACGAAATTATTGGTGAGGTTTGAAACTTTTATGAACCAAAAATTTATTTTGTGAATTATAATTTTCATCAATCACATTGCACTCCCACAAACTTTGTTGTTCAACGCGGTTTTGCGCTAATAGGCCATGCGCATGCTTGGTTTATTCATAAGTGCTTTAGAGATTTTCACCAAAAATTCTCATAGGAGCGGCCTCACTTCACACTTATATAGGTGATTCCATCAAAGTGTATTTTGCAACTTAACACACTATCAATAATGATTATGGAATTTCATTAAAGAGCTTAGCTCAACCTCTTTTTCCTTACAATTTTGCACTATTCTCATCTTAGGATGGACAATAATTTTTAATAGTACATCACTAGAACAACAAGTGACTTGTTATTACCCATATGAACCTAATTCATGGGATCGCCAATCACATAGATTGGGTTACCATCACTGTTGTTTTTCCTCAATTGGCTTAAGTCCCATTCCCCTCGATGTGTCGTAAATTAATTTTCTTCCCACAGGTTTAGTTAGAGGATCGATAACTTTAAAAAATTGATGGATATAATTCCATCTTTAAGCAGCTGCTTTATTATATCACGTCTCAATCGGATGTGTCTATTTTTAAAGTTCTATTCTTTGCAATGGCTATTGCCGCTTGGCAATCACAATGCAAAGACACAGAAGATGTCGGTTTCATTCCCAAAGGAATATCCGCTAAGAGGTTCCTTAACCACTCAGCCTCATTGCCAGCCAATTCTAGAGCCACAAACTCTGACTCCATGGTGGATTTAGCAAATATTGTTTGTTTGGCTGATTTCCAAGTTACAGCACCTCCACCAAGGGTGAACACATATCCACTAGTGGATTTTGTCTCATTTGAATCCGAAATCCAATTAGCACACTATATCCTTCTAATATAGCGGGAAATCCACTATATAAAATACCATAATTCATGGTTCCTCTCAAATATTTCATTAATCTGCTCAAAGCAGTCCAATGATCATCATTGGGATTTTGTGTATATATGTTCAGTCTACATACAACATAAGCTATATCAAGTCGAGTATAATTCATCAAATGCATCAAACTCCCAATAATTTGAGCATACTTAGACTGAGCCACACCATCTAATTTATTTTTCACTAATTGGATATTAGAATCATAAGGAGTATTAACAGGTTTGACATCAAAGTGATCATATTTTTGAAGTAGCCTCTCCACATAATGCGCTTGAGTAAGCATTAGGCCACTATCACTCTTTACGATTCTAACACCCAAAGTAATATTAGCTTCCCCATGTCCTTCATATCGAATTTAGAAGTCAAAAAACATTTTGTTTCATTCACTACATCAATACACGTACCAAAAATAAGCATGCCATCAACATATAAGCTAATAATTATAGATTCACCATCAACGGTTTTTGTGTATGCACATTTATCTACTCCAATAGAGAAAAATCCATTATTAACTAGAACATCATCAAATTTCTCATGCCATTGCTTTGGCACTTGCTTTAAGTCGTATAAGGATTTAACAAGTTTACAAATTTTGTTTCCTTGGCCAGGAAAAATACAGCCCTCAGGTTGCACCATGTAAATTTCATCTTCCAAATCAACATTTAAAAAAGCTGTTTTAACATCCATTTGGTGAACAATAAGTTTGTAAATAGAAGCCAAAGCAATTAAAACACAAATTGATGAAATTTTGGTAACTGGAGCAAAAGTGTCAAAATAATCAACATTGTTTTTGATTAAAACCTTTTGCAACTAATCTTGCTTTATATTTTCTTTTAAAAATCCATTTACAACCAATGGGTTTTGCACCGGGTGGTAAATCAACTAATTTCCAAGTTTCAT
The DNA here is from genome assembly GCA_016097605.1 of Eucalyptus guilfoylei. Classification (NCBI taxonomy): domain Eukaryota; kingdom Viridiplantae; phylum Streptophyta; class Magnoliopsida; order Myrtales; family Myrtaceae; genus Eucalyptus; species Eucalyptus guilfoylei. The sequence goes on from CM027861.1 coordinate 41,319,541, forward strand.
TTTGTAAGATAGAACCAATCTCGATTTTTATAGCTTCTTTCCAGAAAATGCTTTCTGAGGAAGATATTGCTTCAGAATAAGTCAAAGGATCATTATTAATAAGATAAGTATAAAAAGCATTCCCAAAAGAAGTTTATTTCCTTATTCTTTTGCTCCTTCTCAATTCATCATTTGAATTTTCGAAAACGTTTTATGAAGAGGTGTAGGAGAAATAGTATCAACACTTAAGAAAAAATATGCTCAAAACATTCTGCATTTTTTATCTCAACTATAATATTATTATCAAACACGTCACTTTTTAATACAAGAAATCTATATGCAGCACTATGTTCAGCATAACCAATAAACATGCAATCAGATGATTTCGAGCCCATTTTCCTTTTCTTAGAATTAGGAAGCATAACCTTAGCAAGACACCCTCACATGTTCAAATATTTTAAATTAGGACGATGACCTTTCCATAATTCATAGGGTGTTTTACCTGTTTTCTTATAAGGTATTCTATTTTGGATGTGACATGCAGATAAATAGCTTCACCCCATAAATTATTTGGAGCATTAGAACTAACAAGCATAGAATTCATCATCTCTTTCAAAATCCTATTTTTCCTTTAAGCTATGCCATTAGATTCGGGGGAATAAAGAAGCGTAGTTTCATGAATTATTCCTTTCTTTTCACAAAATTCGTTAAACAATACATATTCTCCACCTCTATCCGATCTAATTCTTTTTTATCATTTTATTCAATTGGTTTTCTACCTCAACTTTATACAAAAGGAACATATCAAAAGCTTCATCTTTATGCCTAAGCAAATAAACTTTAATAAATTTAGAATAATCATCAATGAAGGTCACGTAATATTGTTTACCTCCTCTAGTCATAGTTTGTTTTAAATCTCCTAGATTAGTATGAATTAAACTCAACAAATCAGATTCTCTATCTACAGAAATACAAGGCTTTTTTGTTAATTTTGTTTCGGCACGTATTATACATTTATTAAAACATGGGTTCTTAATTCAAGAAATTAAACCTTGTTTTTGCATTTTCTTAATATAAGAAATACTAACATGACCTAATCTACCATGCCATTGAAAGTGCTAGTACGAACACCTAGAGGGGGGTGAATAGATGTAAAAACAAATTTTACAAAACTTTAACAATTTAACTCAACTTATAAAAACAGTAGACTTAAGATATAGAAGAATGTAAGCTAATAAATAGGACTGCGAATTAAGTAAAGAGATAAGGGAAAGAGAATTGAAACACAAGGTTTATAGTGGTTCGGCTTAGACCAAGCCTACGTCCATTCTCCCGCACTGACAGCCCACTGGCTGGATTTCACTATGAATCAAAAGAGATGTTATAGTTTCACGTCCTTGATTCCACAGTGTAGACTCTGCTACACTTCCTCAAGGTCTCACAAGTATCTAAGCTCTCTTTTGAGTACAAATTATCGCTCAACAATTGAACCAGTAAAGAGTAAGGAGCTTCAGACTTTGGAATTTTTCTATCTCGCACACACTTGAATAACTAGAGCATCCTCCTTAAATACTCCTGCAAGCCTTCATAACCGTTGGCACCTTCCAAATGAGTTCTTCTAATCTATCCATTGGACAGAATCAATTAGGGAGATCTCGAGTTATTTAAGGAATATGAAGATAACCTACCAATCCTGCTCGCCCATACAAACAGGATCTAGGTTTCCATAAGTAGAACCTTCCAAGTATACTTCGCCAATCAACGGATCTAAATTACTCGAATTAATTGCAATACGAATAATAGATCTTAAGATGCTATCTCCATCCGTGAGAAGATCTTCAACCATATGAACCAAATCCTTAAAGATAAACTCACATCTAGATAAGATTTCTTTAACAGTCTAGAAACTGTCAATGAGGGTAGAATTTAAATCTTGAGTCTGGCGGTCTTCAAACTTTGACAGAAGAGTCTAGAAGTCTTCAAACTAAGAAACGTTTTGTCAACTTCAAAACAAATAGGAAGAATTCTCCAACAATCTCCCCCTTTTTGATGGTGACAAAACTTTCCCTCAGATTTGGACACTTTGACCTGCAAAATAACACTTAAGCAAACCAAGATTTCTCATACAAGATAATTATAGATTAGAATAAGGATAGCGGCGATTCTGCAAGCCATAGAAAACGTGTTAGTCCTGTAAATGCAACTATCTTTAACATAATCAATAATAGCTTAAGTTACTTGCAAGTATCATTAGTTCAAACCAATCCAAATCATAACCACACCAAACAAAAGATAAAGTCATAAAGTAAGTCCAAATCAAAAAGATAAGTCAACCAAATCTGCATAAAACTTCTCTCCCTTTTTGTCAACAGCAAAAAGTGGAGAACAAACTAAAAAGAGATGGATTGAAAATGGAGTAGAAATCATGGCTGTTTGGTAAGGCGAACAAGCTCGAATTCTCCCATAGAATGCACTGTCTTCTCAAGCCTTTCAAAACTCTGCTTCAGTGACTGAAAAGCTTCACCCTGCACATTAGACTGTACTTGATTCTTCAGGGCGTTCAATTGGTCATGCAAAGACACTAAAGTGGCCTTAAAAGCATTCTTGAGATCCTGCATCTCAAATCTCATAGCATATTGCTGATTCCTGACATCCAATAGAATTTTCAGTAGCCTTGAAAAATCTGCTGTTTGAGCTTTGCATCATCAGGACCAGCCGAGTTCAACTCAGGAAATTTGAGAAATGATGGAGCTTCAGTAGATGGTCCACCATGACTGTCTTCTGGGTAGTGCGAGGCATACACATTCTCTGGGTCTGCTGCAGAACGACTTATATCACTAGCAAATAAAGGTGAAGTAATACCTTTTTGACCAACAGCTCCCCCTGTTTTGATGCCCTCAGGTGGAGTAAGTAAGGTTTCCTCAGCCTCAGAAAGATTAGCAGCAACAGATCTAGCTCCTCTTATCTTAGATTCACTAGACAGGGAGATAGCCAAGGTTGGCTCGAAAGAGTCTTCTGGACCCTGATCTTGTTCTCCTTCTCTCTCTCTCTTCTTCTTCCTCCTCTTATTCTTCCTCTGCTTCTTTCTCTTCCTCTACTTCTTCCTCTTCTTCTCTTCTTTCCTCTGTCCTCCTCTATTCTTCTTCCTTCTCTGAGTCTTCTCTCCCTTTTTCTCCTTCTTGTGGCTCATCTCTTATCTCACGAAAGCTGACAAAACTCTTTAAATTTCTTAAGGCGGAAAGAGTCAGTTCATCTTCATCTTCTTCATCTTGCAAGATGAGAGATCTTCTTTTCTTTACAGGAGCAACCATGGGCTCCTTTCCTTTTCTCTTAGCAGCAACAAAGTCTTGTTTTGCTTTGATGGGAGATTTCTCCTTCATACGCTCCAACACTTTATTCAGCTCTTTCAAACGCATCTTTGTCACCATTTTGAAACCAATCACCATTGGAGAGATGGCTTTCAAGCATAATGGTGTAGAGATGTGAATTTTAAAGTATCTAAAGAGACGTGTGATAAGAGCAGAATAAGAGAGTTGTCCCTTATCTTTCACCACAGTTCGGTACATATATAACATTATGGTGTGAGGCAGAGAGAATTTGAATCCAGTATTGATGGCACACATCAATTTAGCTTCAGATCGAGAAACATCAGTCTTGGATGTTGATTTGGGACGAATGCAGTTAATCACAATCTTATGCAGCAGAATGTTAGAGGCACTCATCCTTGAATAGGAAATCTTGCCTTCAACATCCTTGTCTCTCACCAACAACAGAATAGCATGAGCAATGGACACACTAATTGGTTGGAAACTTGTTCTTTCCACCCCAATTATATCAGCCAAGCTGTCTGTATTCACCAAAAATTCATTATCCTTCACAGTGAAAGAAAAACTATGTGCATCCAAGAAAGATAGATTCGAGTAAAAGTACGCGAAGTGGATTCAAAACAGAACCTTCCCAGTTGTAGTAAGGCAAACTTCTCGCGCAGATTTACCTTAATTGAATCAAGAAAGTCAAAGTCAACAGTCCTAGGGTTCATCACCCCTCTCTTCAAAAGATTCGAATAGACCTTTTTGTGATTTTTCGATCTAAACAGATTAGGACCATCAGTAATATTTGCAGCTATTCCAGATCTAGGCTGAAAATGAGTAAACATCCTTTCATCATCGTCTAGAATTTGTGGTTGATTTGCAGTGCCATTAGAATGGGTCACTCGGTATGTTTGCAAAAGTTCTTTCAGCCGACCATTTTTCTACAACTCCTAGCCTTTCCAACTCCCGTAAAAACAAGGTTTCATTCTTTTATCCTCTATTTTTTTAAGAATTCATCGATTAAAGACATCGGCATTCCTCCTTTCTTCAGATTAGAGTAGAGTTTGAAAGCAACCTTGGGAGTTAGAGTTCTTACAGGCTCAGCCTCTTCTATAACTTCATCTTCTGATTGAGTCGATGGAGAAGATTGACGCTGTTGAGAATGTTGATGCTGACTCGGACGCAGTGGTAGAGAAGAATCTTCTTCTTCAGTCAAGTCAAAGTGGGTAGGACCCTCAGGCATATACCGTGGTCCCCTGCTTGCAATCCTTGAAGACTTTCTTGTAGACATTGTCGCTTTTGGGAGGAATTCACTAACTTGCTCGAAAAAGGTGAAAACTTTTGGTCGGATCGAGAGAGAAAGTGAAAGCAAATAGGAATTTTGTATTCTAGGGTTTCAGTGTAAAAATGAAGAAGACGATTCTCGGTGGTATATAAAGCAAGTGAGGCAAGGTAAACGAAGCGTCACAAAAGGAAAATATATATATTTTAAACTGAATAACTTCCCTTTTTGAAAATAACTGATTTTTCAAAATCGATAACTACCTTTTTGAAAAAGTAAAGAAAACTTAAAAAAATAATTCCAATCAATTAGCAGGTAATAGATAATCATACCTCTTTAAATATATAAACAACTTACGCTCATAACTTTTGGTCTTCTGAGTCTGAATACCTTCAGACTTTTACCTTTAAGTCTTGAGCGCATCAAAACTCTACTGGATAAGAGATATGATGTTTAGTCTGGTGCGAATAGACTCAAATAGACTTTTCTCCAGTGACTTTGTAAATATGTCCCCTAGTTGATTCTTTGAGTCAATGAATTGAATAATTACTTCTTCATTTTGAACATGATCTCTAATAAAATGGTGTCGAATCTCTATGTGCTTTGCTCTTGAATGAAGAATTGGATTCTTGGTGAGATTAATCGCGCTGGTGTTGTCACATTTGATCTCAGTGCAAGAGTCTTCGATTCCAAAGTCTCTCAATTGTTGTTTTATCCATAAGATTTGAGAACAGCAACTTTCAAGAGCCACATACTCTGCTTCTGCTGTTGAGAGAGCAACGGTACTTTGCTTCCTTAAAAGCCAAGATAATATCCTGTTACCAAGCAATTGACAAGTACCGGAAGTGCTCTTTCTTTCAACTCTGCAACCTGCTAGATCTCCGTCTGAATATCCAAGGAGAGTAAAGTCTCATTCTTTGGGATACCATAGACCTAACTTAGAAGTTGTTGTAACGTATTTGATGATGCATTTTGCAACATAGATGAGATTCTTTTGGATCCGATTGAAATCTGGCACACATGCAAACACTAAACAAAATGTCAGGTCTAGAAGCAGTAAGATAAAGAAGTGAACCAATAATACTCCTGTAAAGTTTCTGGTCAACTTTCTTTCCTCCTTCATCTTTATCCAGCTTCGAAGAACTAGACATTGGTATTTCAGTCTTTTTGCAATTATCTAATTCGAACTTTTTAACAAGTTCTTTTGCATATTTTTCTTGGTGAATAAAAATCCCTTCCTTCAATTGCTTCACTTGTAGTCCAAGAAAGAAAGATAATTCACTCTTCATGCTCATTTCAAATTCATCCTGCATAGACTTAGAGAATTTCTTGCATAGATTTTCGTTAGGTGATCCAAATATTATATCATCAACATAAATTTGAACAAGTAAAAAAATTTTACCTTCTTTTTTAATAAACAGAGTAGTATCTACATTACCTTTGACAAAACCATTTTGAATTAAAAACTTACTTAACCTGTCGTACCAAGCTCGAGGTGCTTGCTTTAAACCATATAGAGCCTTTTTTAGTCTAAATACAGAGTCTGATTTCCTTGGGTCTTCAAAACTGGGAGGTTGTTCCACATAGACTTCCTCTTGGATAAATCCATTTAGAAATGCACTTTTGACGTCCATTTGGAATAACCTGAAATTCTTATAACAAGCAAAAGCAAGTAATAATCTAATTGCTTCTAACCTTGCTACTGGTGCGTAAGTCTCATCATAGTCTATCCATTCTTCTTGCGTATATCCTTTGGCCACGAGTTTTGCTTTGTTCCTTATGACTTTTCCTTTTTCATCCATCTTGTTCCTGAAAACCCATTTAGCTCCAATAACAGATTTACCTTTTGGTTTAGGAGTTAATTCCCAAATATCGTTAACACTGAACTGCTTGAGCTCTTCTTGCGTAGTTTCAATCCTGCTTTCATCAGATAAAGCTTCTTCTATACTTTTGGGTTCTATTTCAGAAATAAGAGCCACAGCACTAGACTCTCATGCCTTTTGGATCTTGTACGAATCCCTTCATCAATATTACCAATGATGAGTTCTTTAAGATGACTAAACTTGTGCTTCCAGTTGCTGATTGGTCTGACAGATTGCTGAGCTTCTTCTTCAATTGAATCTTCGATATTTGCTCATTGATGTTCTTTTGAAGTCTGAGCTGCTTCAGGGGAGGTAGACTTTGTAGAGTCTGGAGCAGGTACAGATTCTTCAGGTTGAGTCTGAATCAATTGATTTTGTAAAGGGTCTTGAAATTTGACATTCAACGACTCTTCCACAAACTGAGTCTTCTTGTTGTATACTCTGTAAGCTTTGCTGGAGGTTGAATATCCAAGGAAGATTCATTCGTCTGATTTTTCTTCAAACATACCAATTCGATCATTTGCATTTTTTAAGACAAAACATTTGCAACCAAACACATGAAAATAAGAAACAATTGGCTTCTTTCCTTTGAACAACTCATAGGGAGTTTTCTCCAGAATAGGCCTTAAGAAAATTCTGCTAATAATATAACATGTTGTAAAAACTGCTTCAGCCCAAAAACGAGAAGAAATATTGCTTTCAATTAAAAAAGTTCTAGCCATTTCTTGCAACGATCTATTCTTCCTTTCCACAACCCCATTTTTTTCAGGAGTGTATGGAAAGGAGAACTTATGCTAAAGACCATATTCATCACAAAATTTAATAAAGTCTTGATTTTCAAACTCACTTCCATGATCTGTCCGTATGCTTGTTATAACATATCCTTTCTCATTCTGTACTTTCTTGGCAAACTGTTTTCCCAACACACATGGTGTGCATAAGTCAGATTTTTGGTACTTCAGGTTGGGTAGTCCACGAATAAGCTTCTTTGGGGAGATCTTGATAATTTGCTTCATGTTGATATGGCCAAGCTTTCGATGCTAAAGATTTGCTTCATCTTGAATTGAAATTAGACAATGAGATCTTTCTAGATTGATATCCAAAAGATAGATATTTCCATGTCTTTGCCCAGTAAAAGATTGTGAAAGATTTTTGCTAGTTCCTAAACATATTCCTTCTTGAAAATTGATCTTGAATCTAGTGTCGCACAATTGGTTGATGCTAAGCAAGTTGTAATTGAGTTCTTCCACTAAAGAAACGTTGTTGATTGTGAGACTTCCAATTTTTACAGTTCCACATCCAACAATTCTTCCCTTGCTATTTCCTCCAAAAGAGACTTTTCCACAAGTTACTTGTGTAAGTTTAATAAAACAAATTGAATCTCCAGTCATATGCCTTGAACAGCCACTATCCAAATACCATTTAACATTTTTCTTGATAGTGACCTGCAATTAAAAAAAAAAAAAACTCAAGCTTTCTTTAGTACCCACACTTTCTTGGGTCCAGTGGAGTTAATGCAATATACGGTCTTTGCCCAATCCTTCTTAACAGGTTTCCAAACCATATGACAATCTTTCTCAAAGTGTTCTGAGCTGTTACACTTAGATTATCTAAGAGCACTTCCGCCAACAGGTTTAACAAAGACTTTTTGAAAATGATTTCTATAAAAGACTTTTGTAGGTCTTTGTTTGATTCTTTCTTTTACTTTTGGAAAATCAATTAGAGGAATGGTCTCAGAGTTCATTCCTAAGCCTGATTTATTAAAGTAAGGTCTTTGTACTGAAAGAATTTTTTCCAATTTCTCAGATCCTATAGAAAACCTTTTTGAAATACTTGAAATATTATTTTTCAAAAGTGTATTTTCTTTTGAAAGAGAATCTGTATTTTCTTTCAAAGCAACATAACTTTTGTCTAAATTTTCAAACTTTTCTTTCCAAGAGTTTTCTTGTTGCTTCAAGTGTAGAATTCTCCTTTTTTAGCTCGGAAATCCTCTTAAGAGAAGCTTTGAGACTAAGACAAAGTTCATTAATATATTTTGAGACTTTAGTAAGAATTTTAAAATTACTTACCTCAATTTCACTGTTTGAGTTTGAGTCTGTATTTGTTTCAAAGTTTGAGTCTGATTCTGATTTTGCCATTAAACAAATATTAGCATAATCATCATTACTCTTTTCGCATTCAGTATCACTCCAAGTTTCTGCTTTGAGTACCTTTCTATATTTCTCAGCTTTTCCTTTCTTTTTCTTCAGCAAGGGGCAGTTGGATCTGATGTGTCCATTTTTCTTGCATTCAAAGCAAATCACATTTTTATTGGATTCATCATCCTCAGTTGATTTGTTTTGAAACTTTTGAGAGCTTTGTTTTTTCCAATTGAATCTTCTTCCCTTTTTGTTCAGTTTCCTGAACCTTCTTATCATGAGAGCAAGTTCTTCATCATCCATATCTTCTTCAGAGTCTGTAACATCAGAATCGTCGTTAGATTTTAAGCAATAGACTTCTTACCTTTGGGATCTTCTTCTTCATTGATTTGGTCCACTTCATAAGACTGAAGTATGCCAACCAATTCGTCAACAGAGAGAGGCAAGATCCTTTGTGTTTCCCTTATTGAAGTCTTTATGTGATTCTATTCTTTGGAAAGTTCACGCAGCAATTTGTTAACCTTCATGGGTCCTAAGATTGGTTGACCCTGATACTCAAGACTATTTACGATTTCTGTAAAATGACTAAACATGTCAGTAATAGATTCTGCTGGTTTCATCTTGAAAACTTCATATTGACCGAGCAGAATATTGATTCTGGTTTCTTTCACTCGGTCTGTTCCTTCATAGGTAATGTGTAGTTTATCCCAGACTTCTTTAGCTGTTTCACACGAAGATATTCTGTTATATTCAATAGGAGATAATGCACAATATAAGGAGTAAATTGCTTTTGCATCAAGAGCTTGTCTTTTGGTTATCTCTTCTTGAGTCATCTCGCTAGCCTCTGCAGCTTCTTTCCCCCTTTTTGAGACTGTTGTAGCTTTAGGAATGATTCCTTTGTCTACCACATCCCATTCCAGAGGATCTTTCGATCTTAGAAATGTTTTCATCTTGTTTTTCCATATACTATATTCCTTTCCATCGAAATAAGGTGGTCTAGTGTTGCTTTGCCCTTCAACCAAACCTGGAGCCAACATACTAACCATGGATCTTTAACTCAGAAGTAAAAACATTTCAATTAAATGAGTACACATGCTCTAATACCAATTGAAAGTGCTAGTACGAACACCTAAAGGGGGATGAATAGGTGTAAAAACAAATTTTACAAAACTTTAACGATTTAACTCAACTTATAAAAACAATAGACTTAAGATATAGAAGAATGTAAGCTAATAAATAGGACTGCGAATTAAGTAAATAGATAAGGGAAAGAGAATTGAAACACAAGGTTTATAGTGGTTCGGCTTAGACCAAGCCTACGTCCACTCTCCCACACTGACAGCCCACTGGCTTGATTTTACTATGAAATAAAAGAGATGTTATAGTTTCACGTCCTTGATTCCACAGTGTAGAGACTCTGCTACACTTTCTCAAGGTCTCACAAGTATCTAAGCTCTCTTTTGAGTACAAATTCTCGCTCAACAATTGAACCAGTAAAGAGTAAGGAGCTTCAGACTTTGGAATTTTTCTATCTCGCACACACTTGAATAACTAGAGCGTCTTCCTTAAATACTCCTGCATGCCTTCATAACTGTTGGCACCTTCCAAAAGAGTTCTTCCAATCTATCCATTGGACAGAATCAATTAGGGAGATCTCGAGTTATTTAAGGAATATGAAGATAACCCACCAATCCTGCTCACCCATACAAACAGAGTCTAAGTTTCCATAAGTAGAACCTTCCAAGTATACTTCGCCAATCAACGGATCTAAATTACTCGAATTAATTGCAATACAAATAATAGATCTTAAGATGCTATCTCCAGCCATGAGAAGATCTTCAACCATACGAATCAAATCCTTAAAGATAAACTCACATCTGGATAAGATTTCTTCAAAGGTCTAAAAACTGTCAATGAGGGCAGACTTTAAATCTTAAGTCTGGCGGTCTTCAGACTTTGACAGAAGAGTCTGGAAGTCTTCAAACTAAGAAAGGTTTTGTCAATTTCAAAATAGATAGAAAGAATTCTCCAACAGCCATAAATCAACAGATTCAGCCAAGTAAGCGAAAGAAGTAGCATTTTCATTGATAACATTGGAAACGTTAAGAACAAAAAGTCCTTGATTACAATAACCCTTTCCCACAAAGACGTTATTTTTTGTCATTACAATCTTATCAGATTCGAATGACACCTTCACCCCAACCTTTCCTAAAAGAGCTACTGAGACTGGGTTTGCCCTTATATTAGGGACATGTAATACATCATTCAAGGCCAAAGTCTTGCCAGATGTGAGCTTGAGAAGAACTTTTCCTTTCTGAAGAACTTGAGCTGTTCTTGAATCACCAAGATAAATAATTTCTTCTCCTTCCCCTACCGGTGTATAGGAGGAAAAGGCATTTTTGTTTGCACAAATATGCATGGTAGCAACTGAGTCTACCACCCACTCTTTCACATTGGCCACAATGTTGGCCTGAGAAATAACTGCAACAATTATGTCATTAGAGTCATTTGCTTTAACCAAATTGACTTTTGGTTTAGCAGGATTGCTATTTCCCATTATTCTCTTTCTGCAGTGCGCTGCATGATGACTTGATTTTCCACAAACAAAGCAAGAGCCTTTCTTTTTGAAGGTGAGGTGAGCAACCTTGGGTTTGTAATCAGGTTTTTTGTTATTATACCTGTTTTGGCGAGGTTGAGATTTGCCTTGCACCAAATTTGCCCTGGTAGCAACTTCCTTAGCTTTGGCAGCTCTGATCTCCTTGCAAGTTGTATCCTCAATGATAATATGCACGATCCGATCAGCTAGTGACAATTGCTTGTCCTTATGCTTGAGTTGTTGCTCATAGTTATTCCAAGACTCGGGCAACTTTTCAATAGCACACCCGCAATAAATTCTTCTTGTAAACTGATGTTTTCCGCCTTCAAGTTCTCCACTAGCTTGTGATATTCATTGATTTGTGTCTTGATCTCCTTATCATCGGACATTTCCCATCAATAATAATTTCCGATTACAAATTTTTGTCTGCCCACATCTTCGGCAATGTACTTTGCAGTCATGGAGTCTCATATTTGTTTCGCTTCCTTGTACGGACAATAGATATCAAACAATTCATTAGAAAGAGTACTAATAATTGTGTGCCTACATACCTTATTAGCGTGTATCCATTGATCTCAAAGCTTGTTATCAGTTGGTTCGGCCTCCGTAAGTGCAAAAGCCACGCCGTGCACATCTAGGATAGAGAAAATCATTTCTTGCTACCTTCTAAAATTGTTGCCATTAAAAACTTTGATCTTTGATATGTCGGGGAATGGTTTGGCATAGGACATATGTGGTAGTGGTGGTAGTGCAACTGGACTGGTAAAGATTGAGGCATAGGCTCCATGGGAGTTATCCTTAAGATTGTTGGAAGAAGAAGCTAAAGAGAATAAATAAATTTGTCTGAGGCGTGCAAGCATAAGCATTGTCCTTAAGGATAATTCCGCCCCTCGGAGTGTGAAACTCAGTGCGATAGGCTTCTAACGGCTATCCTCCCAATATACAACAGACCTTTTTCTATATTCCACACTGAATGTTAGAATGAATAGAAACAACGTTGTGTATAACCCAGCAAGGAAAAGGAAATGAAAGATTTTTAAAAGAAAGAATATTCTCTGTTTCATTCGGTGTATATTTTTAAGATTGTCTTATGAGATTTTATTTTTATATTCAGACAAAATAGAGCCGTTAAAAGAGCCGTTTTAAAATAATGAATGATTTATTTGAGAAATAAATTAAACGTTACAAAATGATTGAAAAGCCGCTATATGACCGTTAAGAAACCGTTATGTGACCGTTAAAAATAATGATGGTCTTCAATGCGGTCATAACTTTTATTGAAGCTATTATTGTAAATATTTCAAAATATTATTGAAATATCCAACACATTCTTCTTGCCTCGCACATGAAAGATGTAAATGTCCCTTAGCAATTTGAACCTGAAATAGGTCCTATTAGGGCTCACTACTAGAGCAGAGCAGGAGGGCAATAGAGAGTGATCTTTTTGGAGGGAAGACGAGCAATTGCCGCTCCTAATGCTCTTGAGTTGGGTAATGATACTGGACATCCTGACGTAACTCTGCACTTGGGATTTTCTGGTAGTATTGCTAGGCATGGCACTCAGATTTTCAACTGCTTTGCTAATTGCTCATAAAATAGATTTTCCAGTGTCCTTTTGAGCCTTTTTTTGCATCTGTATTTGTCTGTAGCCTGGCAACAAGCAGGAAGGTCTGGAAGAAGAGAAAAACCATCTCTCGCAGTGTATGTGGCATTTGGAGCGCCGCTGGACCAATATTTTACGAAGCATCCAGAGAAACTTTTCAAGAGTCCGATATAGTGCTGCTGTATTGACGCCTAAAATCATTCGGTTATTATCATGGAGTCCTAATAATTTCCCTTTATAGAAGTTCAGCTTGAGTTGTTATCTACAATGCCTTATGCTTTCTGGTGCTCATTGTTCCAGGATCTTGAGCAGCATTTGAGCTGTGCCACTGTAGAACACTCATTAAGTTTCAGCAATGGTCTGAGCAGTGCCATAATGACTCAAGAATAGAGCATTTGAGCTGTGCCGCTGTATAACACTCACTATATATTGGGCATGCGCACCAGTGCGACAAGCCCAGAAGGAGTGACTCCAATTTACAGATGAGGCAGTCTCCAATTCGATCACAGTTCAGGCTCCTTCCCTACAATTATGGAACTTGGGTTTCTGTTTGAAGGTTTGGTCCGCTTGGATCTGCTCGTTACCAAGTTGACTTGAGTTTCATTAGGTCTTATGTGACTCAGTAATGGGTCCAGTCGGTGGTCGTAAGTGATTTTCATCTTTCAACCACAGATTTACACGAAAAGACGGATTATGGTGCTGACGCTAACATCCATGTAAACCTTCGGTCTGACAATTTATATTGAGCTGCGTATAAATAAAGAGATAGATAGGTGGTCAGCAGCACAGCTATTGTTCAAATTGCACTCTGCGAATGTGACTGAAGAACCTTTCCTACTAATTGCCTTCGGCATGCAGGACAACATAAAGCTACCGTGCCACAACTCTCGAAATTCAAAGCCAATGTGTGCAGCAATTTGTCTTTATCTCAGGACGGATAAGGAGCATTCGCCATCCTTTGACGGCAAACTAATGAGAAGTCACAATGTTATGGCAGCAATTATTTTACACTCTATAGTTGTGCACTAGATCAGATCACCAAGAGTAATCGATGAGTATGTTAACAGCCGAGTGGGTGAACAGTGGAAGTTCAATTCTCCTGATTGGAGATCGCACCATCATAATTCCATAAACACCGTTGGAAAGATGAATGTAAAATATCTATTTCAACAAAACCCCAACACGAAGCAATGGTCATCAGGAGACTACAACCAACGATACGTACAAGTGTTGTAGTTAGCCTGAATTTGAATAAGCTTGTGCATTTAGCAAAAGGTCCAGCTTCCATCGAGAAAAGAAGCTGCTGCATAAGAAAATCTGCGGGTGTTGTCAGCATTGTGTTTGGCTGCTCGTATGCATGTCTTGCTAAAAAGCTTTTGCTTTGAAATTCATATAAGAAAGTCTCATGGCTGGGTTTAACAGATCTTCTCGCACAACTTGGCCAATGAAAAACCGAAACCAAACCAAAGCATGCAAGGAGAACCTTCAGGTTGTCGGCTTTGACTTTGGTCCTTTTCCTGCTCTCTGCTTCTTCTGCTTCAGCTTGTTCTTTCCTTTCAAATATGTAGCTCCTGCAGCTTCAGATTTCTCAGCAGAAATGCTCTCGCTCATTCTCTCCAAGCGCACCTAGAATAAGAGGCATTATGAGGAGTATTTGGTCCAAAAGAAAAGGAAAAAAAAGGTGCAGATCTTATCACTTACCCTTAGAAAAGACTTTACAAGATGCAGCAATGCTGATTGATAATCATGCACAGAGAGTTTTTGGAGCTTATCCTCCTTCTGCTGCACCATAGAAACTTCTCTCAATATTCTGGCGTCGATTTTGACTATCTGCATGAGCAAACAATGCTAATTACTAACTCAAATATCCTACTTTCAATGGGAAAATGAAAAGTGATCCTAACCTCATGAGAAACTTGGTTTTTCTGCATACACATCGCAAGTTCGATGCAAGTATCTTCTGCACTAGATACCAAATCACATGGCCTCCAAGTCAAGCTACCACGAGCAGCTACCTTATTATCCAAATAAGCGTTCAGAGTCTCAGCTCCTTCTAAGACATTGGTTATTGCATCCATCTCACACCTACTCTTGAGATTCATGTCTTCGTGTATCTTCTTAAGCTTACTCAATCGATCCCTCAAACCAGACGCCTTGCTGCGATTTACACATCCGGGGCCACTTGATTTTGCCCCACCTTCTTCATGAACCAGAACCTCGAGTCCAATTAATGCTTCTTCATAGTTTAGAAGATCAAGTCTCCGGTCCCGAAGCCGGCAGAGGTCATCATATAGCTCCCGAAGCATCTTGAGTACTTCTTCACCTTGATGTATCTTCTCCTCGATACTATGCTTCCAAGATCTTAATGCTTCCCTTGTGGAGCATTCTGTGAATATCCAGTGGAGGATAGCAGCATCAGATGTGTCCTCTTCAAAGCAGACATTAAGGAAAGTCTCTAGACTTGCGGGGGTTGTGCATTTACTTGGAGGGAGCTCTCCATGCTGAAGCAAACAGGATGCACCTTCACTAGGAACAATGACATCCTCATCATCCTTCAGCATGCCTTCAGTGATGCTGCTTGCTTCCTTCAACAAAGTGTAGCTCCTCACTGAATCAAGAACCAAGCCACAATAATCAAATATCTGGTCCAAGAATTTGAGGATTTTCCTAAGCTGGGTGGCTCCTACAAAGCATATGCCAATTGGCATGCAGTCTAGTCCATACTTCTGAAACAAAGAGCCTGGAGTAATGCCTTGGAGATCATCCCTTATAAACTGCAAAATCCTATCAAGATGACTGGCAGCAAGATATTTATGCCTTATCAGCTCCTTAAACCTTTGTTGAATTTTCTTGAGAAGTTCTATACGCAGAGAGTCATCAGATGTCAACCAATTACCGATTGAAGAGTATGGCACAGGACTATCATTTCCAACATCCTGATTCTCAAGCATGTGTAATGCTGCGGAAACATCCAAGGGTTTCCAAGGGAAGCTGTTGATAATCTTATCTGAAGCAACAAGGATGCTTTCTGACAAACCAGCCTGTATTTCTCCTGATTGGTTATCCAAATGGTCTCTTAGAACATGCTGCTTATGAGAGTTCAAATCCCCAAATTTGCCTTGGCATTTACAACAAATAAATGAAGCCCATGTTCCATGAGTTCCTATAAACTCCAAAGACTCTGTTATAAACTGGTCAATAGAATCAACTTTTGAAGACCCGAAAAATTCCTTCAAGTCGGAAACCTTGATGATAAGCAGCTGTTTCTTTTCATACGTCGTTAAAGAATTCCAATGCAACTCTAACTTTTCCATACTATATGTCTGCTGGTTGCCTTTCCTTCCTATTTTTGCCGGGATACGCAAAGAAGAGAAAGGAGACACATTAAAAAGGGAACATAACCACTGCCACACTTGTTTAAAAGAAAGAGAACCATGCTCGACAGTCAAATTACTCAAGTCAGCTACCTTGTTTTACATCCTCAACAGCAGGGATGTGAGGGATATCTCCAAGCTGTTCTGACTCCCCTTCTTCTTCTTCCATTTCATTGTTATCTGTATTTGAATTTGGAGGCTGCTGTGCCAATGAGGATGAACTGCATGAAGCCAGAGTAAACATTAGCAATTTTATTCAGCATTTCATCATAACTTTTTGCAACTTCAGACTAACCCAGCAGACTCACCCTGGTTCATTAGTTTCATCATGAATCACAATCCCCTCACCACTTTCAGTTGCCTGCCCCTGCCCATGAAAAACAGGGAAGACACTTGATACTTAACCTTTATTATTTTTCTGTGCAATCTTCATAAAAATAAAGTTACAGGTTTTAGAATAGCGAAGAATGAAAACCTCAACATCCCCAGGATTCCCACTTCCTTTCTTCTTATTCTTCTTCCTATTCTTGTTCTGCAAAGGTCTGTCAATATAATTTCCTCTTTGGCCTTTCCCTGTAATGAAAACGTTCTCTTTCATGAGTTCCTCTGCTGCAGTTTCAGACTTCTTAGTGGCACACATTATGGCAGTCTCTTTGAGTTTTGCCTATAACAAATGCAGTGACATCAGTATAAACAAGTTTTCCAACTGAGAGAAAACAGCCTGACACAAAATTAATGGGTGCATTACTCACCTGAACAATTGAGATGATTAGTGGTACCAACAGCGCATGATAATCAATTGCTTTAACAGCTGTAAACTCATGTGCCAGTTTCTCTATTCTAGCCACTTTTTGCAATATTAACGCATCCTTGGTACAGATCTGTAAGACCAAAAAGGGTGTAGTAACTCTCCAACTTCCGTAGGGAATATAATACTGACCCAGACATTAACCTGAGAAAAGAGTAAAAATGCTTACCTCTTGCATCCTCTGTGCTGAAGGCGCTGTTTGTTCATTCAATAGCTCACTTCTGCTGTCACCAAGGATTCGCAGAACAGAACCTTCATTTCGAAGCATATCCATTACGTCCCCAGCTTCTCGCTCTTTCTGGTTCACTGTCAGGATCCAATCTTCCCACTGTTTTTTGGATGAAAAATCTGAAAGTAATAAAGTTGGGATCAAGTTTCCCCGATAGCCAAGATGGTGATAACATCAGGAGTTGGGGAATTACCTAGCAGCAGACCTTCCTGCAAGACAAAACAAGATGCCTCGTGGTTGAGAATAATTTGATCCTCCATTTCCATTATTTTAAGCATGTCCTTAGACTTCTCTGCATTGCTATCTTCAATGCAACTATTATTTATTATGCGCCTCAGAAATGGAAGGATTTTCGAAAGCTGGGTGGCTCCTAAACACCACACACTCGAGGGGAAGTATTTCAGCCTGCTATCCACAAGAATATTATCCGGCATAGTGCTGAGCTTCGACGCAAATCTCGAAACCATTTCAATATGACTCTTGGCGAGACACCCACGTCTTATCAGTTCTGAAAGTAAGGAATGGATCTCTTCCAGGTGCCGACTGCACTCGGAGTCAGCAGAGACAATCCAGCGGTCAGGGGAAAGGCGTGGTTGAGTGCCGCCGCCTCCCCTTCCTGCGGATCTATCCCCAGGGACTTTCAATGTGGCCTCACAATCCACAGGCTTCCAGGAAGACTTTACTATCACGTTGGCCATATTGTCACTGATTCGTAGCTGATTCATGCTTGCAAAAGCTGGCACATGCTCTCGGAGAATATGTTGCTTGAGAGGTTCTGGATTACTTGAAACCCTGCACTTGTCATAGAGACAAGAGAAGCTCTGCCATGACCCGTTATCCTTCCAGCACGCCAGTGCATCGTCCAGAGATGTCTCAACCCAACTTATGTTCAAGGACTTCACATGTTTCACCACATCAGAGATTTCAATCCGAAGCCACTCTTTCCTCTCCTCATATATCAGGGAATTCCAGTACTCCCGAACGATCTTCTCCGTCACAATGCAATCCGATTCCCTCTTGTCTCTGTGTTTTTTTGCCGCCGGACTCTTCTCCCTCTTTTCTCCAAATCTTTTTGCCACGAGAGTCTTGGCCTCAGCCTCAGCCTCAGCCTCAGCCTCAGAGGCCGCCACAGAACTGGGAACTGAATCGGGATCTCGCACCATCGCTAAATGCGAACTCCAAAGCAAGTTACCCAACTCCTTCAGTGTGGAGGCGCTCTGTTGCCGAGGAAACTGGATGCATAGCCCTTGCCCCCGCTTACACTCGACAATTACTGCGGCGTAGTCGTCCCGCTCTATGGCCTGCCGATAAAGCAAATTGGCTAGAAAATGGGAGTATTCGACCGACGTAGGTCGTAACTGTACGGCTTGGAGGGCCGATTTCTTGGCCACCGCCGAATAACGTGCTTTCTCGTCCTTGTCGGCGACAAGACTCGAGAACGACGCGTATATCTCGGCATGAACACGATATATCTGTCCTAAGTGCTGCGCTTTTTCAGGGTGAGACAAGCATACCTCGATGAGGCGCCGGGCTTTGCGGAGATTGCCATCGCGAGCCGCCTCCTCTGCTTCTCGACACAGGGACAGGGCAGAGGAGGGAGAAGATACCGGCGGAGGAGGAGGAGGAGGAGGAGAAGGAGCCGCCGCCGCCACCGCCGCCGCCGCCGCCGCCTCTTCATGGCGGCAGCAGCGATCGCGAGGTGGGACAAGGCGGAGGAGCTAGAGGCACCTCGTGATGAATCGCAGACCGACTCGGAAAAGCCAGTTCCGGCAGGAGCTGGAACCTCCGGAGATGGCTTGGGAGACTTCTGGCGGCCCATGTTTAAAGCAATCTGTGTAGCTGCAGGGTTTCTCAGGCGACATTTCGGATGCGCAGCGCCAGTGAAGGAGGAGGACGACAGGGAGCTGAAGCAGGAGGGGAGGAGGGGGCGTAAGTTTGGAGGGAAAAACAGAGCTCGCTCGACAGTGACGCTTGTGGCGTGGGGCCCAGTATTCCTGGTGAAACGAACTTCGACGGTTAATTGGAATAGAGAGAGCTGGTAAAAAAAAAAAAATTTTGGAATAGAGAGAGTTTGACCCGTGCTTTCTTCCGCCAGCCGAGCCGAGCCGAGCCACCGGCTGAAAGTTATTTGGGAGAGAGAGAGGAGAGAGAGGAGCGCTGCGTGGAGGAGCAAGAGAAAAGCGAAGAGGACACCAAGTGGGCCCACCCCTCGACATGACACATCGTGAGTGGCCGGGACCATATTGACATGACGCTCCCAGACCATCTAATATTTTCTCCGAGAGAGGCATTCCTATTACTCGCGGGTGGCGTGATTCTTGGGCGAGATCTTGGGTAAAAGTCATGCGGCACTTGTTTTTATTTTTATTATTATTATTCTTTAATGAATCTCGGACGCCTTAAAATAGAGAAAAATGATTTCGTGTCATTATATGCCTCGTTTTAACTGGTCATTTTCTCTACCGTTGGATCGGACATAAAAATAAACCGAAGGAGCGAGTATGGTGATGATAATCACAACAAAGAGAGGCTGCTTAGAAGCCCCGCTGTACCTGCGAGGCAAGGTCATACCCCGTGTCCATTCCTTCATGGCAGCATTTGCGGCGACATGGACATGGCGGCAATGGATAAGGGTCTCAATTGGGTTCCATGGGGACGAGGGGTTTTGTTTAGTGGATACAATTTTGTAATGATTCTAGTATGTGTTCTTTTTCGCTACCTAATAAGACCACCAAGACATGTCCATGACCTTTTTTCCGGTTGAAAAAATTAAAATTGAAAGAGAAAGCTTAATTTAGTAACCTTCACATGTATTAATTTCTCAATAGATATTTTAAAAGAAAGAATCTAAGTGCTCAGAAATCATGGAGCACGTTTTAATCAATTGCATAGAAATGTGTGAAGCGTTAAGGCGATGTATTTAATCAAACGTTACTCGAGACATATATATATATATATATTGGGTATATCTACAAAAGGAAATATATAAAATTCATTTAAATAAAGGCACAAATGGATAAGAGATGCTTCCGGATACTCGAGCACTATTACAGGGATAATCATCACCCTAGAGATGATTTGCGGCAGGCTTACCTGCTCCTCCGCTGCTTCTCGCTTTTTCTTCTTCTTCCCTAAAAGCAGAAGTCGCGTATTCGTAGAGGAATTCTTCTTTCTCGTTATCTAGAGGAAAGCAATTATTAAATGGTGAATTGAAGTTTTTAATATAATAAAATCATAAACAGAGAATCCAATCGTAAATTCAATAAAGACACCTCAAATTAGTAGTATTTTTTACGTGTTGGTCATTACAAATTTCGAAGAAAATATATTTATATGCATTGAACGTCGAGTGAAATTTATGATGTACGATAGCAAAATTGTAATTTCGAGCACCTTACTAGGATTTCATGCATAAACAAATGCAGATTTTTACTAATATAAATCCTTAATCTTTGTGTATGTAGTATACGTCATAAAATATAACACAAGTTGCATTTATTAAATGGGCGAATGTTTGAATGGCTTGAACCGGTAGATACATATCGAATTATCGATAAATTCTCTTGTGATTTTCGGAGATTGGAGGTTCACCTAATGGACATTGTTTGTCTCAAGAATCAAACAATTGAAGTGACTAGTGCTCTAGAATCGCGAGAGTAAAAGTTGATAAAGGGGTATACAATTTCTTGCAAATCCCCAGAATCCATTAAATTCAAAGGTGATCATAAATCAATTTAGTTCGCACATTGTCATCGACTTCAATTCCAACATATTACTTCAATTCTTAACCTAGTAATTTTCTCTCACCTCGTGCTAGTCCCGAGCTAAATTTAGAGGAATTTCATATACATGGGCACAGGAATTATATAGTCTGCAATCTTTTTTTTTTTTTCGTTTCGTGAATGATTAACAATTTTCGTTTAGTGTATAGTTAATATCTCAAAAAAAAAATTTTAATAAATGCTTTCGAGTACTTGTTATATCTTGTATTTTCAGGCAGCGAGACCTTTTAGATTGCTGCGGGAGAATAATGCCGAGGCACACCATGTCTCCAAGTGCGGGAACGAGCATCGACATCCCATCCCATCCCATTAATCACACGTTCGGTAAAGGTTGACGGAGACGCCAAAGTTTAAATATAAATAAATGAAATTTTGTTTGGATTTTGAAAGAGATGCCAAAAACTTGCCAAAACAATAAATAAATATGAAAATGTATCGCATAATACAGGACATGTTGATAATTTGATGTACGACATACATTTGAAATTTAAGTTTAGTTTGTTCTAGCTAATATTGTATATATTTATTTTCCCTCTATAGTCTTAAAAAGGTGAAAACACACGCTCTCAACATGAAATTGTACCAATGCCCAAAAAAAAAAAAAAAAAATTTAGATAGGCAACTCTCTTCGGGCTCACCATTGGCACAAAATTATCTATTTTAATCATGACTCAATTGCACTCACAAAGCTCGAGAACTCATCTTGCTAGTTTGAGTTCTCTCGAGATTTGGTCTACGTATACAACAATCCATATCCAAGACATGTGGGATCAGAGATATATATGTAACCCGGCATCCCTATCTTGGTTCCAATACCACTATAGGCGGATGGCCTCTTCTTGACTTGTCTGCTAGAGCACGATACAGTTCCCTTTGGGCATGGCTATCCGTGCTTATTTTTTTAATTCATGTCGTGAGGATGCTAGATAGAGAACTCCACCTGAAAAATCCTCTTTATTTTTTAAGGACCATAGATGATAATATTTTGGTGTTTTAGGCGGATTTTTCGAGTTTTTGATGTTGAAAAGGAATTTCGAAAATTGCAACAAAAAAAGGTTGAAAGTCACAATAAAAATATTAAATTATGCTAATCATGACACATTTATCATTAACTTTTCTCATAACACCAAAAAACCTCAAATTTGTACTTGTGCCAAACTTATATCTATGTAGCATATTTATTTTAAATTGTTTTCTGACATAAAAATTTCCAGATTTATATCAATGTGATATATTTATGGAGACTTTTTTTAATGACACATTTACCGATGCCTAGCAAAAGCAAAAATCGCCTTCTCTTCCTCTATTTATCTCTCTGCACCAAATTCTTTCCCCTGGTTTGGCTCAAAATTTCTTTCTTATTACGTTAAAATTCCTGCCCTAGCGGGGTATGTATCAATATTATATCCGGATTTTGGAATCAGGTGGTAATTAGATAGACTTGAAGCTCATCCACAATCTTCTAGAAATTTAAAAAGACAAATACGAAGACAAAAATACCCTTACACTAAATTCACTTTGCTTGCCTCACGTGGTCACGTGATTGAGTGCAAAAAATCTCGAAAATAAACACACAAGAAGAAAAATGTTTAAGAAAATAGAATATTTAGAAGGAAAACGAAAGCGGATTTAAGTTTTGGGTATTGAGAGAAAGAAGAAAGGTAAGTTTCTTAGCAAATATCTTATGGCAAGAAGCGTCGTCCAGGGTGATCAAGTCTTTCAACAATTGACAAAAATATTGTTTATTTTAAGTTCAAAAAATTATGATAATAAATTGATGGGAATATATTTAATTTACAATTGAAGCTAAAAGAAAATGAAAAAGAACAATGTATATAATTTATAAGTACACGATATATAATTTCGATGTGTAGCTTACTTAATTTCAGGGAGAAACCTTACCTAATAGAGATAAAATTTCATTTAACTTTGAATAGTTCTTTTTTTTCCGGGGGTAAGAGTTTATGTTTAAATAGTTCAAATAGTTCATTTAAAGTTAATCATTGCAAAACATAGAAATGAGTATTGTTGTAGACTAAAATGGAAAATCAAATAAACTAAAAACTCACACGAGTAACAAATCTACGGCCGCCATGTCCGAAACACTAGAGCTAAACCAAAACTTGCTTTCAACGGCAATTTTGTGCTAATTTGTTCATCTTGGAAAAACAAAGCTAGTCGAGGGCTAGTTCAACCGTTTAGCTAAAAAAATCGGAACACAATTACCGACACCAAAATAAATATGTCACCTTTGAATTTATTTATTTATATTAGATTAATAATTTGCTAGATTTATATATGAATTTCCATTAATGACAGTCAAAATTCAGCATCGTCAATATCAAATCATTGAAAATAAATAAATAAAAAAGAGAAACTCTTCAGCTTCAAAATTGTATCCGCATGTCATCATGTGCATGCTATCATGTATCATCACTAACTTATATTTTAAGTTTGGACAGTGGTTATGGAGAATTAAAGGTATCATCAAATGAAATATACTATCAAAAGAAGAGTTTTGTAAACATTTTAAATTTTTTAGTGCCCAACGATAGTTATTTTTTTTATTAATATATTTTAATTGTTATCCATAAAAAAGAAATAACCAAACTGGTACAGGGAAGTTTATATTGTTGATAATACCTTAAAATTCAGTAAATTTGTAGATGTATTAGTACTTTCCAGCACGCATGCAGATATACACATAGATATTATAATTCTAAAGAAAAAAAGATTTCAAATTTGGTGGGAGGCGAACTAACACGTGGTAAAACCAAGGTGAAATATGTAATTTCAATTTTTTTTTTTTTTAATACCGTGCGGAAGACTTTAAAAAAAAAAAAAACAGGAAGAAGAAGAAGAATATAAAATCGTAAAAACCCAAAAAGAAGAAGCTGAAAAGGAAAATCAAGACCGCATCGCGCGCTGTTGCTGGAACCAACCGTCGCGGGGCACCGGAGCTGAAGTCCGCGCCACCGCGAGGCACTCATCGCTCACCGGCACCGAGTGGAGGAGTGGTCTGAAACGAATGAAGAAAATACGAGATGTAAAACACGGTGGTAGGGACGAGAGAAGACGGGATGAGTCAAAGGAGCGGAACAGGTGGTAGTGTGATATGAGTGTCGGGGATTAGCTAGCTACGGTAGGCTGGCGATGGCAGGAGCCATACGTGCTTGCCGGCCATCCTCAAAAGTGAGAAAAGGAGCGCGGATGAGAGGAGGGCAAGAAAACAGAACGTGGGGGAGGGGGGGAGGAGAGAGCAAAGGCAAAGAGTGAGGGAGAAAGCCTCCGATGGCGACCGTGGCGGACGACTCGCCAACACGTGCTCATCCCGCGCTAGAGCCACGGTAGGTCTTGGTTTGATTTTTTCTTGATTTGAACGATTTGGGGACATTTTCGGAAGGTTCTGGCTCCGGGGGCGGGCGAGACAACCAGACATGACCGGATCCGTCGAACTCACCCCTATTGAGTATTGATGTCCTGGCACAAATGAAGAGAACCGATTAGGGAGAAAAATGGGTTCATCACGTTTAGAAAGGTGTGGGGTTTAGGCCCAAGTGTGGGCCTTAGTTGTTGTTTGGTGAGTTGAGCCTGATTTAGTTAAGTGAATTCGGTAAAGTGGGCTTGACTAGAGAACCTAATGTACGTCCATGGCCCATATTGACGAGACCCAGGGTTTTCGTCGATCTAGTCCAAGGGCCCAGCCTGAGCTCCTTTCTTTGGATTATAAAATTAATTTTTTTAGAAATTTTTTAAAAATATAATTTTAAAAATTAAAATAAAAGACTTAAAAAATTCCAAGAAATTTTTGTTGTTTCAAAAAATTAGAAAAAGCTTGAAAAATTAGTTTTCAAGTAGTTCTCTCTTAGAATGTGTGAAAATCCTCACAAGAGGTTTTGAATGTTTTTAAAGACAAATGTTAAATCGCTATTTACACAATTTTATTTTGCCGTAGTTCATTTAGGGTTTAATTGCATAAAAATCAATGATTAATTTTTAATCCAAAAAAATGATTTTCATTAAATTGCATAGTATATAGGTGATAGGAACATTTGTATTAATAGTAACATAATTTATTAAAAAATATCAAAAATATATAAAGAAAAAATAATTAATTAATTTAAAAATAGAAAGGAAAAAAATCTTTCACCTCTTCCTTTTTTGCCTAAGCTGGCCCATCTTCCCTGTTCCATGGCTCGGCCTCCTTTCCTTCCTCTCTTTTTCCTAGCGTTGCTCCCAAACCTTCTACGAGCGAAGTACGAGTAAGAGGAGTAAAGCAGGTGGCTGTGCGATCTGAGTGTTGGGGATTAGCTGGCCACAATAGGCTAGCGATGGCAGGAGCCATGCGTGCCTACCAACCGTCCTTAAAAGTAAGAGTGGGAGTGTAGGTGAGAGCATGGCAAGGAAATAGAACGTGAAGTAGGGGGAGAATCGGGATTTTTGGGAGAGAGAGTCTGAGAGAGAGGGAGGGAGGAAGAGGGCAAAAAGTGAGGGAGAGGACCTCCGGCGACAACAGTGGCCAACAACTAGACCCATCAAATGGGTGTGTCGGGTTAGGATTGGGTCGGGTCAAAAATGGGTCGATCCATATTTGACTCATTTAATCCGTTTTTTGACCCATATTTATGTAATATAAATCAAGTGACCCATACCTAACCCGATCCGTACCGACCCATACCCGATCCGACATTTATTGCTAAAACCTATTAATATTCTAGGAAAACCCACTTCTACTATATGCTAATTAGATAAAAACTTCAAATTAAATTAAAAATAGTAAATAAAATAAAAAAAAATTTAAAAAAACCTATAAATTGAAATATTTATAAAAAAAATTAGACTATGCACATGCTTTTCTTATTTGAAGTGAACATACCATTGAATAACTAAAACTGTAATATTAAAAAAATTTAACTAAACCTTAAAAAGCTCATTTTAATGATTTTTTTATATATATAAAAAAGTGTTGTTAAAACATTTTTATGCAATACAAATTCAATGGAAATTTTTTATAATTCTTTTTAAGATATTTTTTAAAAAAATCGAATTTTTAATTTTTAAATATAATTTTTAATTATTTTTATTTTTAAAAATATTTTTTTAATTATTTTTATTTTTAAAATATATTTTTTAAAATATAATTTTTAATTTTTAATAATTATTTTTTTTTTTCTTTTTTTTTTTTCTTCTTCTTCGGCCGCCGCGGCCATGACGATGGTCGGCGACCAGCCACAAGTGAGATCGAGCTCATCGACATTGGGCGGGGCTCGATTTCGCTGATCTGGCGAGGCTGAGGCCCCGCCCGATGCCGGCGAGCTTGAGCCTCGCCAATCGTCGAGGAGGTCGAGGCCCCGCCCAATGCCAGCAAGCTCGAGTCTCGCCAGATCCGGCAAGGCTCGAGCCTCACTAGTCGTCGATGAGCTCGAGCCTCGCTCGTTTGTCCGCCGACGCCCGCCCGCCGGCCGTTGGCTAAAGAAGGAAGAAAAATAAAAAAGAAAAAGAAAAAGAAATATGAAAAATAATTATAATTTCATTTTTTTATAATACAAAAACATTTTTATAAAGTTAAAGAGTGAAGGCCATGGATTCAAAGTGGGTTTCCTAATAACCCATTCAGATTCTTTTTTTTTTTTTGTGCTTTATTTTCTTAGACCCATTTTTAACCCATATTTAACTTTCACTTGACTCATTTCTGATCCATATTAAACTTTCACTTGACCCATATATGACCCATTAAACTAAAAATGAGTCATAATATGGATTTATGACCCATTTTGCCAGCTCTACCAACAATCCACCGATGCGTTATCACCCCGCGCCAAAACCACACTACGATTTGGTTTTTTTTTCTCAAGGGGGAGAGGACCTCCGGTGGCGACAGTGGCTGACGACCCACCGACGCGTTCTCATCCCAGCCACGGTAGGTCTATGTTTAGTTTTTTCTCGATTTTAATGACTTGGGGACATTTTCTGAATATTATGGCTTGGGGTATATGGGACAACCGGACCTAACCAAATCCGTCGAACTCACCCCAATTGATATCTTTGTACGAATGAAGAGAACCGATTAGGGAGAAAAATGGGTTTATCTCGTTTGGAAAGGCTTGGGGGTTTAGGCCCAAGTGTGGGGCCTTAGTTATTATTTGGTGAGTTCAGTCCTATATAGCATCGACACGGACACGCGACACGCAACACGACACGACACGACACGACATGCCGACACGTCATTTTTCAGAAAGTAAAGAATTTCGACACGTTCCGACACGTTATATATTAAATAAATATTTTTATATATACATGATTAATTATTAATAAATAACAAAAAAAGAGCCTATAATAAATCTATACTAATAACATTAATAAATTATTTATAAAAAATTGGAAAGACATTTTTTGACTTTAACAAAAGTTATCGATGAAATAAATAAGTAACAAGAGATTAGAGTCAAAATAAATTTATATTTTTCTACGATGATCAAAATTTATCAATTATTTAACATCTAGTGCTTTTATTTTTCGAAATAACTTTTTAACCCGTCTATTTATTTATTTTTTAGCCTTACCATGTATTAATAAAGTTATTTAACGTTTAATATTTTTTTTAGGGCTAAATGGGTCCCACCCATTTATTTCAGCCTCTGTTTTCTTTCCCCACTCCACCCACCACTTGCGCCCATCACTTCCCAAAGTCACACTACATGAGGCTTTCTTTCTTCCTTCCCGTCATCTCTCCTTGCTCTTCTTCCTAAAAGGCAAAAACCCTAGCAATCGCCTTCTTTCTCCTCTCCCTTGCTCAGTCTCCACCTCTCTCGCCGCTGCCTTGCCTCCGTTCCCCCATTTGCTTTCGTAGCCTCGCGTCCAGCCCTCCATCACGGCATTGCGGTTTTCCATCTCGGCATTGCAGTCGGTGGTCGCAGCCGACCAAGACGATCAAGAAGGCTTCTCGGCGTTGGCAGTTGGCGATCGCAGCTCTCCCTCGCCATCGCTCGCAACGTCGCCTTGGCTCCCTCACCCTTGCCTCCACCCTCCATCACCTTCTTCCCTTCGCACCCGCAGATCCGCCCATAAACCTCCGGACACGCTCCAACGCACGTGTCGGAAAGAGTTGACCACGTGTCGAAAACTGTTGACCATAAACTCCGACATGTGTTGACTGCGTGTCCGAACGTGTCCGACCATGCCCGAGCGTGTCTGACACGTGTCAGGGTGTCCGACACGACATTGAGGCCCTTTGAACATGTCCGTGCTTCCTTGGTTGAGCCTACTTTAGTTAAATGGATTCAGTAAAGTGCACTTGACTTGAGATCCTAATGTATGTCCATGGCCTATATCGACAAGACTGAGGGTTTTTGTCAATCGTGTCCAAGGGCCCGACCTAAATCCCTTTTTTGGAATTATGAAATTAATTATTTTAGAAAATTTTGAAAATATATTTTTTAAAAATTAAAATAAAAAATTTAAAAATTTTCGAGAAAAAGTTCTTTAAAAAAATTAGAAAAATCTTAAAAATTAGTTTTTGAGTAGTTTTCTCTTAAAATGTGTGAAAATCCTTACAATAGGGTTTTGAATGTTTGTAGAGACAAATGCTAGACCGTTGTTTATGCAAATTTTGCTGTTATTCATTTAGGGTTTAATTACATAAAAATTAGTGATTAATTTTTAATTTAAAAAAAAAAATTTTCATTAAATTGCATAGTATATAGGTGTTAGGAATATTTATATTAATAGTAACATAATTTATTTAAAAATATCAAAAATACATGTAAAAAATAATTGATTGATTAAAAATAGAAAAATAGAAACAAAAAAGAAGCAAGGCCCCTCCTTTTCTTTCACCTCTTCCTTTTCCGCCCGGACCTGTCCATCTTCCCTTTTCCGTGGCCCAACCTCGTTTCCTTCCTCTTTTCTTCCCAACGTCGCTCCCACGTCTTCTGCAAGCAAAGTGCCGATGGTAGCGCTATCCGAGTGTCAGGGGTTAGCCGGCCACGGCAGGCTGGCGATGGCAGGACCCGTGCGTGCTTGCCGACCGTCCTTAAAAGCGAGAGAGGGAGCGCGGATGAGAGGAGGGCAAGGAAATAGAACGTGGAGGAAGGGGGAAATTGGGATTTTTGGAGACGAGGGGGGGGGGGGGAGGGAGGGAGGGAGAGAGAGAGAGGAGAAGGCTAAGAGTGGGGAGAGAGCCTTCAATAGCGGCCGTGGCCAACGACCTGCCGATGCGTCCTCATCCCGTGCCAAAGCCATGGTAGGTCATGGTTAGGTTTTTTCTTGATTTTAACGATTTGGGGACATTTTCTGAATATTTTGGCTGGAGGGCATGCGAGACGACCGGATGTAGCCTGATCCGTCCAACTCATCACTACTGATGTCCCTGTACGGATGAAGAGAACCGATTAAGGAGAAAAATGGGTTCAATGGGTTCATCTCGTTTGGAAAGATTTGGGGTTTAGGCCCAAGTGTGGGGCCTTAGTTGTTTGGTGAGTTGAGCCTAGTTTATTTAAGTGGATTCGGTACAGTGAACTTGATTCAAGAGCCCAATGTATGTCCATGGCCCATATTGATGAGACCGAGGATTTTCGTCGACTGGGTCCAAGGGTCTGGACAGAGCCCCTTTTTTTCAGATTATATAATTAATTTTTTGAGAAAATTTTGAAAAATATATTTTGAAAAATTAAAATAAAAAAAATTTAAAAATTTCTGAGAAATTTTTGTTCTTTCAAAAAATTAGAAAAAGCTTAAAAAATTAGTTTCCAAGTAGTTTTCTCTTAAAATGTGTGAAAATCCTTATCATATGTTTTTGAATGTTTTTTATAGACAAATGCTAGATCGCTATTTTCGCAATTTATTTTGCTGTTATTTATTTAGGGTTTAATTGCAAAAAAAATTAGTAATCAATTTTTAATCCTAAAAAAATAAATTTTATTAAACTGCATAGTTTATAGGTGTTAGGAACATTTGTATTAATAGTAACATGATTTATTAAAAACTATCAAAAATATATATAAAGAAAAAAATTAATTAATTAATTATTATTATTATTTTTAAAAAAGCAAAGCAAGGCTTCTCCTTTTCTTTCACCTCTTTCTTTTCCGCTTGAGCCGGCTCATCTTCCCTTTTCCCTAGCCCGACCTCCTTTCCTTCCTCTTTTCTTCCTAGTGTCGCTTCCACGCCTTCTGCAAGTGAAGTACGAGCAAGAGAAGCAAAATAGGTGGCATCACGATTTGAGTATCGGAGATTAGCCGGCCACGGCAGGAGCCATGCGTGCCTGCTGGACGTCCTTAAAAGCGAGAGAGGGAGCACAAATGAGAGGAGGGCAAAGAAACAGAATGTGGGGGAGGGTGGGGATCCCCATTTTTTGGGTGGGGGGAGGGAGAGAAAGCCTCTGGTGGCGATCATGGCCGACGACCCGCGTCCTCATCCCGTGGCAAAGTCACGATAGGTCTCGATTTGATTTTTTCTTACTTTTAACCAGCATACAACTCTCCGTTGTATTGCGCTCTCCAAGTGTGCTTGTTCCCCCCTTCTTCCTTACCATGGCAAGTCTTTGCGAAATAACTCCAATGAGAAGAAAAAATAAGGCGTTAAGAGACAGACCCTCCTGGCCTAACCTTAGACACTTTAATATCCATTTTCAAACATGTTCCCATTTTGAGTTAAGAGATAGATAGATAGATACATCCCATTGCACTGATCGGGGGTGTTTGTAGTGACAGGGGGTCAAAGACCAAGAAATGAGTTATTTATCATCCAAACATTCTTCTTATAGGTAGATCTAATCTCCTAATCCTTGCGGAAAGGAGAAAGAATTTCACATTCTTCCTTTTAGGCAGGGAGGATTAGGAAAATCCTATTGATTATAGCTTTCTCCATACCTCGAGGAAAAGCATGAAAAAAAAAGGCTCATAGTTCTTGGTCTATGAAGATATGGGGGTATTTTTCGAAAATTCTGGTTCGGGGGCATGCAAGACGGCCAGACATAGCCCAATTTCCTATTGATGTCCTCATGAAGATGAAGAGAACCGGTTAGGGAGAAAAAGGGTTCATCTTGTTTGGAAAACCTGGACTTTCTCACCCTAAAAGCTAGCTTAACAGATGAGATTTTTCCTCACATTTATAAACTGACTACTAGTCCCTTAAACAACTGATGTGGGAGAACCTCAACAATCTCCCTCCTCACATATTGGGCTTTAGGTCGGAGGTGTAACAACCCATAACTCTCTTGTGTGTCTTTTTTGGGTCCAGACTTGCTTGCAAACTTGGGTTCTGATACCGGTTGTTAAAATTCGCTGCACAATCATAAAGAAAATAGAGAGTAAAAAAGAAAGAGAATTTGAGACAAGATTTTATCCTGGCTTACCCTTAAACTAGGCTACGTCCAACTAAGGATTCCATTATAATTAGTACATTGCACTTTTCTATTACATCCCTCAATTATAAGAGAAAAAAGAATACACACACACACAGAATATATATATCTAATCGCTATTCAAGAGCCCAAGCCCTTACAATTATTTAATAAAATTAATTTGATACAAATTCACAAATAAATAAATAATAGTAAAAGAACATAAAATGAATTTATACTAAAAGCATTAGTCGACCATTTGTTTATGTTATTCATTATTTCAATTTGACAGATTCAATTATATTACAATAATCCATAAAACTTGGAGAAAAAACAAGCAAATTATATTTTGGACTCACGTGTCGAAGCGTGTCAAAAAGAAGAGAAAAAACAAACTAAAGGATGAATTGTGTGCCACGGAAGTAAGAGTCGAAGTGAAGAGAAAGATTAGATTTTTCTTATTTCCTCATTTATTGAAAATTTTTAAAATTAACCCGTGCACGTCAGAATTTCAGACTTAAGTATCGACAAAATTGACTAGGTGTCAAATTTTCCGACATTTTTTAACCAAGTATTGGAGAGTGTCGGACACGTGTCAGAACGTCGGACACGACACACGAAAACTCACAAGGAGTATTAGTGCTTTCTAAACCTAGCACGTGTTGGGTATGCTCTCCTTTTGCTAATTAACAAAAAGGACCGGCTATTCTCCATTAGCATGGTATTATACATAAAAATAAAAAATAAAAATAAAAATAAAATCGCGCAGATGCGTCCGCTTCGTCGCTCTAGCCTCGTGCTGGTGGGAGTTGTCAGTTACTGAAAATCAGAAATAAAAGCGCCCAGGAATTTCGGCTAGGAAGTCTGAAATTGAAAAGTTTGGAGGGCAAGACAGATATGTCAGATATATAGCTGGCCTAGATCCGGAAATCGCGTTGGGATGATCCTGATTCGGTTTCCCCCCCCAAAAAAAAAGGGTTTAAAAGGACCCAGGAAGAGCACTTCAACAAGTCCTATGAGGTAAAAGACTGGAGAAGAGGGGGTTGAGGCGCAGAAAGCGGTGGAAAAAAGTATCGGTTGGGAGGCAGGCGCGGTTCACATATAATTAGCTGAGGGGTCGCCAAGTCTCCGACGTGGCGGCGCATTTCGAGTCCGTCGAGCACGCCTGCGCTAAGGACCGTCCTTTGCAGGCTGTGGACTATGGCCGGGTCGATTACTCCTGGGCTAGGATTGGGAATTGAAGCGAAGAAGCAAGGGAAAATGTACGCATTGGGAGGTGGGATTGGCTGAATGACGTCTTGAAGGAAGAGATGCTTGCGATCCAAGTCTCCAAAGTGGTGCTGCATTTCGAGTCGGTCGAGGATGTTCGGGCAAAGGACCATTTGCTCCAGGCCGTGGACTAAGCTCGGGTCATCCTGGGAATTCTTCCCTAGTTGCTCGTCCTCGTGCTCGCGCAAGAGATTCGTTGATCCAGAGCATCTGACGCAGCACGTTTGGTGCGAGCACTCGGAAGGTTATGCAGCGTAGAACAGGCCGGATAGGATCGATGACAACTGGGCCAATATGATTATCAAATTCTTTTGGGTGCCTCTGGATATTTTGGCCACGCAGAACGTGAAAGTGACTTTAGCTGGGCGATTGATTATCAGGACTTGGTGATGACTTTAGCTGTCTCGTACATGAAAGTGAATCCTCTGAAATATATTATTATTGGTTTAAATGGTTCTGTTTGGACAGGTCCGCTAATTATCTTAAATGGTTTGATGCCTCTGCGGTGACTCGGTGCATTTGGCTGAGAAGGATGCCATGAGCACTCCGAGTTTTCCGAGAGAGGTACTCCTGAGAGAACTCGTCCTTCCTCCAGGAGTTGGTAGAAGAGGAAATAATGACACACGAGGCGTGCAGAGAAAGAATGATCAGAGAATGTGCAAAAGCAGGCTCATCAAAGTTAGTGAGTGAGTCTTTTATTTATTTTAACTCTTTTTTGTTCTGTCCTTTTACGAATTACTGAAACATTTAAGGATCCACAAAGAAGTCTTTTGAGCATAATATTTTACTGGGCATGTAAACTGCAGGCAACTGGAATCAGGGAGCACGCTGATCAGCTGATGCACAAGGTAGACACAAGAAGCACTTCCTGTTTCTCCAGTTAGAACCTTGTTGAATGCATGAGCGTGCTATTCATGCTTACGTGAATTTTTTATACCACACTTGAATGATCCCAAAATATCAAGCTGTTATACTCTCTGAATGGTTCTCCTTTGCAAACCTAGACCTACAAAAAATATAAGCTGGCTATTGTACCATGGAAAGCGAGCTTTCCAGTATTTTCCTGTTAGCGGTTTTACTTTGAAACTGTAATAACTCACTGAATATTCACACGCTCATTAGTAATTTTCTTCTCTCCCATCAATAGGCAGTAATTCCCTCGTGTTTCATAATTTTTTGAGGTTACAAGTAACTCAGCGACTTCCAAACATTAACTTTTCATATAAATATAAGGACCGAATAACATAAGTGAAATCTCTAGATATTCAACTTATTTGCGGTGAATAGAAAAGATGAGTGGTGTTTCACCTCCACGGACTATACCTGCTGGGATAATTTTGCATAGCTAGAACTCGAGTCACTCTAGCGAAACGGGTTAAAGGAAGGGGGGAGGGGGGTTGAACATCAACATAGACATACATCTAACTAAGAACGTCAGTGGCATCAGTAAATTGAGAGAGAGAGAGAGAGAGAGAGAGAGAGAGAGAGAGAGAGAGTCACGTTTGAGTTGAACTCTGCTACAAAACCTGTCGGTGACTAGTAACAGCTGAGTGCCTGACCAGTAACATTGCAATCCTAATCCTAGCATCCTAATGCTGTAAATTCTCTTAACACGTCGATAGAATCATGATACCTGAAGAAGTGAAATGTCTACTTCACCCAAAACTTGAAGCAATGGCCATAATGAGACTAAAGTAAACAATTAGGCGCTTTTAGTTGGTGTAAATTTGAATAAGCTCACGTGTCCAACAAAAGGTGCAGCTTCCAATGAGAAAAGTGACTGTAATATATGAAAAACAGCTAGTGCATTCAAAATGTTTTCATTGCTTATATTCATAGCCAGCTAATAAGCTCATGGTTTGTTGAAGCCACATGTTCTTTCGACTATGCAGGTTCTGCAGCGGCAAATTTCTTCGTAGAATTGTTCTTGCTCCATCCCTCAAAACGTGCCTAGAGTAAGAGGCATTATAAAAGTGGGTTTTTTCCATGAGAATTGAAGGAATGTGGCAAAAGATAATAATCTTGGCACTCACCCTCAAAAATGACTTTACGAGAGGCAGCAACAGGGATTGATAATCACGTGCAGAGACCTTTCTCAGTATTCTGGCTTCAACTTCAGCAATCTGCACGAGAAAAAATTGCTAATTACTAACTCAGAACTCTAACTTCCAACAAGAAAACAGAGGGCAATCCTTACTTCAAGAGACACTTGGTGTTTCTCCATACATATTGCATGTTTGATGCAAGTATCTTCGGTACTTGATGCCAAACCAGGTGGCCACCAAGTCAGGCCTGCACAATTGTCAACATAACTGCCCAGAAAAGTATTCAGATGCTCTGCTTCTTTTAAGACATTTGATGCTGCATCCAAATCACTCTTACTGTTGAGGACCATGCTATCGTAGAATCTCTTTTTAAGTTTGCTCAATCGCTTCCTTAGGACAGACATCTTGCCCTGATTAACAAGTTCCAGAGTACTCTCAAGCGCAATTAGCGCTTCTTCATATTTCAAAAGATCAAATCTCCTGTCACAAAGGCAATGGATGTCATCGTGCTCCTTCTGAAGCATCTCAATTATTCCTGTACTTTGACAGATTCTGTCCTTATGCTCATTATAATGTTCCCAGTTGGAGGAATCTAAGAATATCCATGAGATGATATTGGCACAAGGGGTTTCCCTATCAAAGAAGACATTGCTGGAAGCATCCTGACATGCAGAGTTTGATTTGCTTGGCGGCACTTGTCCTCGCAGAAGTAAACAAGATGCATCTCTGCTAAGAACAATCACCTTCTCACCTGCCACGCATTTATAGATGCTGCTCGCTTCCTCCAAGGTTGTACAGCTTTTGTCTGAAACTATGCCCAAACCACAATGATGAGATATTTCATCCAAGTAATTGAGGACTTTCTGAAGCTGGGCCGCTCCTAAGAAGCATATGCATGAGGGAAGGAGATCTAGTGAGCAGTTCTGAAACAGAGAAGCGGAAGAAGTGCGTTTTAATTCATCCACTACAAACCAAGAAACCCTATTGAGATGACTCTCAGCAATATAGCCATGCCTTATCAACTCCGCAAATCTATGGTGGATTTTCTTCAGGAGCTCTTTAAGCTGAGAATCCTCAGTCAACTGTATAGAAGGTGGAGAGTTTACACAAGCTGGATATTGGTCATCCAGGGGACTGTGGTTAAGAATTTCTGGTGCAGCTAAAACGTCCAAGGGTTCCCAACAGTGGTTAAGAATAGTCTCAGCCAAATCATGATTAATGATTTGAGGCAAACCAGGCCTTTTGTTTTGGCGGTTATCCAAATGTGAGTTTGAATCCCAAATCTTTTCTGGACATTTACAGCAAACAGATAGACTCCATGTCTCATTAGTCCCTGCGTACTCCAAAGACTGTGATATAAACTCATCGAAAAAATTGACTTTCAAAGACCCGAAATAAGCCTTGAAATCTGAAACCTTAACTGTTAGCAACCCATCAGTACTCATGTCCATAAAATCCACTTCAATTGCAGTACCGGACTTCTTAATAGCATTTTTCATGGCACAATATTCGAGTTTTGCCTAAAAGAGAGGCATTGACAATTAGTATATATACAAGTTATCCGACCACATCAAGAAAATGATAATAGATCAGGGGACGCATTACTCGCACAAATGAGATGACTAGAGGGATCAACAGGGTCTGATAATCAACTGCGGTCGTGGCTGTAAACTTATGTGAGAGTCTCTCTATTTGAGCGTCTTTTTGCAATATAAGAGCATCGACAGTGCTGATCTGCAAGACCAAATAGCGTATACACTGTCTTAATAATATTCTAGTTTCTGAGCAAGACACTCCAAGGGGAAAAAAACCACTTACCTCTGAATGATTGGGCATTTGAGCAGCCGGTGCCGTTCCATCATGTAAAAGCTCACTTCTCCTGTCACAAAGGATCTGCAGACCATGACATTCGTTTCGAAGCATCTCCATGACATTCAGACCTTCCTGCAGTTTCTCTAGGAATCTCTCGTACCAATCTTTCCATCCTTGTTTGTTTGGAAAATCTTAAAGGAACCAGAAGAGCAAACAGGCATTAGAAGTTGGGTCGAAGTGTATCATGTGCTACAAAGGCAGCAATGATGCGCAAGAAGTTGGAGACCTCACCTAGCAGGAGACCTTCGTGTAGGATAAAATAAACACCATCATCATCAAGAAGGATCCGATCCTTCATTTCCAACCTCTTCAGCATGTCTTTAATACCATCCAAGTAGCTGCCAATCTTCTGTGTACTGTCATCTGCTCTGCAACTAGAATCTATATGCTCCAAGAATTTGAGGATTTCCAGAAGCTGGGTCTCTTCTAAGCACCAGAGACACACCGGGAGGTCTTTCATCCCGCAATCCAAAAGAGTATTATTCTGGACCTGGAGCCAGTGCAGTTCTTTCAAAGCAAATTTCAGAAGCTCATCAAGATGACCAACGGCGAGACAACCCAGTGTTATCAGTCTCAAAAAGGTGCAGTGGATCTTTTCTAGGCTCTGTCTGCGCTTGAAGTCATTGGAGACGATCCAGCGAGTAGGCAAAAGGCATGCTCCAGCAGGGACGTGGTGGTCCTCACCTTTGCGTTCCAATTGATCTTCGAGAGCCTTCAATGTGGCCTCCCTGTCCAGAGGCTTCCAGGAAGACTTGATGATCAGCTCGGCCATCTCATCATCGATTCTATCGGGCTTCTTTGACTTTGCAAAGTGCGGCATGTGCTTTTGCAGAGCGTGCTGCCTAAGAGGTTCGGGATCGAAAAAGCAACTGCACACGCGTGGCCTCGGTGCTGAGGGTGAGGGACAAAGGAAGTACTCCCAGGATTCGTCCTGAGTCCTGGTCCACATTAAAGCGATCAGCACATGATACCTGAGCCAAGGTGCCCCCGTGGGCCCAAAGTAATTCACGACATCCGAAATTTTAACCCTGAGCAGTTCTTTCCTCTCAATATCACTAAGCGAATTCCAGAAATTCCAAACCACTTCCTCAGATTCCGTCCTTTCTCCAACTTCTTTCGCCTCACTCCCAGACGATGAACAGATTAAATGAACCATCCCCGTTCGAGCGCCCTCGTCTCGCTCTTCTTCCGTCTGAGTCACTTCATTGGCCTTCCCAATTAGACCCTCAGGATCCTTGATTGTCGATAAATGTGAATTCCAAATTAATTTCCTCAACTGGCGCCGGCAACGCTCGACAAAAGAACCTGCCGACATGAACGTGCTCCCATCCATAACGTCTTCTAGAGAATCCACAGGGTCATCGATAGCCAGTCCTCGCTCGCACTCCGCGATCACTTCGGCATAGTCGTTTGGCTCCTTCGCCATACCGTAGAGCAACTTGCCGCGAAAATACGAGTATTCCACCGAGCAAGGCTGTAGCGTCACAGCTCTAAGAGCGGATTCGGCCGCGACCGCACAGTAAGGCCGATTCTTGTCGGGATCGGCCACCGCCTTTGCGATCGCGGCGTTGATCTTGCCACGGACGCGATGTAGTCTAGCTAAGTGAGGCTGGGCGTCGGGGAGAGAGAAGCATACCTCGATGAGCCGCAGCGCTTTGCGGTAGTTCCCGGCCTGAGCAGCTTCGTCCGCTTTCCTGCACATCATCAGGGCAGAGGAGCGAGAGCGATCCAGCGGCACCGGGTCGAACGAGCCACGAAGAATATCCTTGGCCTGGTCGGAGAATACTGTTGAGCCGTAAGAAGTTCCGTCGCCGGTTAGGTTCTCCGGTGCCGGAGGAGGCGCCGCTGCCATGGATTCCTCACGGGAAAAAGAGAGGATGGAGGAATCTCTCAAAAATGGTGGGAAAAGTTTGGACGCGGCTGTCCTTGTCACGTGAGACAGTAAAAGTTAAAGCAGAGAACCTTGTCTGTCACGAAAACTCGAAAAGTACCTAATTTGTACTTCGAGAGTGAAGGAAACTGAATTTTGATTGACTTGCCAAATCAAGGAAAACTGTCCGTGAACTGTAATTTTTCCAAATACATTGGTGACATACTATTAGAAACTTTTCTTTTCTTATTGTTATTAAAGTTAAGCGTTTGAATGACATTGTCCGCGAAATAGATGCATAAAAGAGTTTGCGGTACACGAAATTGACCATATGGTTCCTCCACATGCTTTGTCCAGGTGATCCTCTGTCACGAGGCAGTTCTCGAGCTTCAAAAGCCTCACCTTTTCATTTGCAAAACTTGACCTGTCCCGAAAAAAATTCAGTTTTCTCATTTGCTAAAAAGCATTTTACTTTAAATTGTACGAAGCCTTTTGAGCCTTCAAATTTCAATGTGTAGCTTACTTAATTTCAGGGATAAACCTTACCTAATAGAGATAAAATTTCATTTAAGTTTGAATAGTTCTTCTTTTTTTGCCGGGGTGGGGGGGGGGGGTCAGAGTTTATGTTTAAATAGTTCATTTAAAGTTAATCATTGCAAAACATAGAAATGAGTATCGTTGTAGACTAAAATGGAAAATCAAACAAACTAAAAACTCACACGACTAACAAATCTACGGACGCCATGTCCGAAACACTAGAGCTAAACCAAAACTTGCTTTCAACGTGCTAATTTGTTCATCTTGGAAAAACAAAGCTAGTCGAGGGCTAGTTCAACCGTTTAGCTAAAAAAATCGGAACACGATTACCGACACCAAAATAAATATGTCACCTTTGAATTTATTTATTTATATTAGATTAATAATTTGCTAGATTTATATATGAATTTCCATTAATGACAGTCAAAATTCAACATCGTCCATAACAAATCATTGAAAATAAAAAAATAAAAAACTCTTCAGCTTCAAAATTATATCCGCATGTCAGCATGTGCATGCTATCATGTATCATCACGAACTTATATTTTAAGTTTGGACAGTGGTTATGGAGAATTAAAGGCATCATCAAATGAAATATACTATCAAAAGAAGAGTTTTGTAAACATTTTAAATTTTTTAGTGCCCGACGATAGTTATTTTTTTGATTAATATATTTTAATTGTTATCCATAAAAAAGAAATAACCAAACTGGTACAGGGAAGTTTATATTGTTGATAATACTTTAAAATTCAGTAAATTTGTAGATGTATTAGTACTTTCCAGCACGCATGCAGATATACACATAGATATTATAATTCTAAAGAAAAAAGATTTCAAATTTGGTGGGAGGCGAACTAACACGTGGTAAAACCGTAAAACCAAGGTGAAAGATGTAATTTCAATTTTTTTTTTTAATATCGTGCGGAAGACTTTAAAAAAAAAAAAAAACAGGAAGAAGAAGAAGAATATAAAATCGTAAAAACCCAAAAAGAAGAAGCTGAAAAGGAAAATCAAGACCGCATCGCGCGCTGTTGCTGGAACCAACCGTCGCGGGGCACCGGAGCTGAAGTCCGCGCCACCGCGAGGCACTCATAGCTCACCGGCACCGAGTGGAGGAGTGGTCTGAAACGAATGAAGAAAATACGAGATGTAAAACACGGTGGTAGGGACGAGAGAAGACGGGATGAGCAGAGCTCGTGTGAAGGTGAAGTGGCGGAGACCAATCGGCAAGATATTGCATCTTCTCGTTCTTCTCTTGAGAAGCAGCGCAAAGGGGAATTCGGATAGCGAGACAAAAGGGATGGCGGGATGATCCTGTCCTAAGAGCAAAGCATGCTGCAAGTCTTCTGGCTAGGATGATAGGATAGCGATACAAAAGAAATGGCGGGATGATCTATTAGGTATGCACTTTCGATGCTTTAATTTTGAGAATGGATAAGGAAACGGGCTTCCTTTTTTTTCCCCAGCATAATGGATTGCTTAGGGTGATGATGTAAAAGCGGTTTGATTTGGTTCCACTTGACGCCGGTCCGAGAAGTTTAACATAACTCTTGTTAAAGTTGTTGTCATACTATACTCTTGCTATGTCTTTTTGTTTTCTATATATATATTTTATTGTGGTTGTCTTGTACACAATGGAGATGCGAACTACAGGAAGATAACTCCCTCTTGATGATATTTATCCGTAGGAGATGCCTGTGTGTCCAATACCTTTCCATCTGGTCTTAGCAGTTGCGTCGGTAATTAGAGAACTCCATCTCTCCTTCTGACTTCTTACGAAGAAGTCCAAGCTTCTGGAATTTTTCTGCTGCTTGAGAAAATTTGTATTCCTCGTATTGGATTAGACCACTCATTTTTCGCAAACATAGAAATAGAGGAGGTTTATTTCGTGCCAGAACATGGTGGGAAACTTAGTGTGGTCAGTTATAGTGGTCCTGCAAAAACCTGCTTGTGGAGGAAGATGCGTAGAACTCATGAGCCATTAACTCTATGAAACTGGTATAAGGTTGCTTATTTGCGTCTCTTTCTTTGGCTGAAGTCACTTGCAGTTCCTATACCATTTTTCAAATGGAGAAGGGGATGATCCTTTTGTAGATTTGTATATTCGACTCAAGAATAGACAGAAACCTCAGAAAAGCTGGCTATACTTCATGTTCGCATTTCCACCGTCGGGACATGATAATATGCACCATGAGTTCAGTGCTTCTTGTCCATTCTTCTCGTCTCTTATTACATATGAAAGGCATAAATGTCCATCAGCAATTTGAAGCTGACTGAGGTTTTATACAGGCTGACTATTAGAGCAGATCAGGAGGTCAATAAAGCATAATTTTTTTTGGAGGTCATCTACAAGGAATTGCTGCTCCTAATGATCTTGAGTTGGGTATTGATATTGGACATCTTCACATAATGCTGCATTTGGGATTTCCCGGTAGTATTGCTAGGTATGGCAATCACATGTACATCTTTTGGCTCATAATATTGATTTTCCCCTTGTCCAATAACCATTATCCCCTGTCCAAGAGAGTCTGCTGTATTGATGCCCAAAATCAGTTGGTCATTATCATGGTTTCCTAAGAATTTCCCTGTATAAATGTTTAGCTTGAGTTGTGATCTACAGTGCCTCATGCTTTCCAGGGCTCATTGTTCTGGGTTCTTGAGCAGCATTTGAGCTGTACTGCTGTAGAACACCCATTAAGTTTGCACCATGATGAGAAGTTTTTCAGCAATGGTCTGAGCATTGCCATAACAACTCTCAAGAACAGAGGATGTCTTAGTTCCGATCCATCCTGTGATTCTTCAGCTAGAATATGGAATTTTATTGGGCGTGAGGTACAACTCGACCTATCAACAGGAAACAAAAACTCTGAACTCTTTTTGTGTCCAGTTGAGTCATCACGTGGTTCTTTTGTTGGTCTTTTACTTTTATGTTATCATTGATTGTGGATTCTTTTTCATGACTAATCTCAAGAAAAAGCCTTCAGACACTGTCAACAATCGAGCAATGGAGACTAGTACGTGTTTGGTGATTAATATTAAAATAATGAAGTCCCAGAGAAAATGAGGAACGCAAGGGTTTCTTTCTAGTGCTACTGCCTTACCATAGTCATTCCTTTCATACCCATGTTTGGGTGCGGTCTTCATTCAAATCTGTTCATGATTATGGTACACTAGAGTTGACATAATATATTTTTTTGGTCGGGTCATTTAAAATGCATGCTAACTTTTAAGATGTGAAATATCAGTAAAGTTTAATATATATTCAATGCGGGTGCATGAAGGAGCCGCATATATACAGCAGGGCCAGACCTATCTGGTAAAAGATTTAGATCTGTCAACTAAAACTGCTTGGTGCCAGGAGTTCTTTGGAGGTGATATAGTATGAGTCTCTCTCTCTCTCTCTCTCTCTCTCTCTCTCTCTCTTCCTCTCTCTCTCTGTGACATTACAAAAGAAGTCGTCAATAGAAACACGTCCTCTAGCCATTTTCAGGTCCCTGAATCACGATCAATTTCAAATCCAAAAATGTCTTTTACATGAGATGGGATGCATGTCTCTAAAGGAACGAAAAATAGTTTAGAAGGGGACTTGAAGAAGAGTGTTGAGCAAAACAATGATTTGTTTTAACCAACTACTCATTCTCTCGAGAGTGTTCTCCTTATCCTTTGGTTAACATCTAGTCAATTTATTCCAAGTTTAATGGATTTAGATTCCCTCTATTTCCTTTTCCTAATTCTCCTCGTGTCTACTATATCTCCCTATCCTATGGTTTACTGTCTGCTGTTGTTCAGGCCTGTCCAGTGACAATGCCTAATTTACCTAGTACAAATGTTGGAGCAAGTACAATTCTCGAAACAACTGCTCTAGCTAATAATTCTAAATTTATTGCTTCTTGGTTTGGATTCCATCGAATAAGCAGAGCCACCAGTCAAGTCTTGGATACAGTTGA
The DNA here is from genome assembly GCA_016097605.1 of Eucalyptus guilfoylei. NCBI lineage: Eukaryota > Viridiplantae > Streptophyta > Magnoliopsida > Myrtales > Myrtaceae > Eucalyptus > Eucalyptus guilfoylei. The sequence goes on from CM027861.1 coordinate 41,362,387, forward strand.
CCTTTCACTACCCAAATAATCCTACGCATCACCGGTGCTCTAATGATGTCAATTTCACTTTATTGGTTTTTATTTGGAATGATTGCTGTTTCCTCCAAATCCTTCCCTCCATAGATATTTTTTCTAGGCTTGCACATGCAAACAGGCAGTTTGGATTCCAGTTTCACAAACTGTCAAAGAAGCTGTTGAGATGAAATGTTTGTTTCCCTGCGGGCTTATATACTGCTTGACATGCTCTTCTAAATGTTGTGCTGTTGTAAGTCTTTGATTTGCCGCTTGGCAGCATTACTGAGGCTACTCCCTGTTAGGCATTTGTAAATACATGCAAAGATCATCAAATTTTTCTCATCGCATAACCATTGGCGTTAATATTTAGATTGCTTATTTTGTTTTTCAGCGTGGTAAATGTGACAGCAACCTCTCAATTCTTGGTGGAGGTTGGTTAGGGGTTATCCTCATTTGTAGGATATGAGACTCTCTCTTAAATATACCTTAAGCAAACACAGATGAATATTTCATGTGAAAGTCAATGTGAACATCTGGTTGTCAAGGGGATTGTAACCACCATCAGCCTCCAGCTGGTTCATCAAGATGGTGAACATAGTATTATGGTTGTATGTGTGTTCAAATATACAAATATAGCATATATAAGTATGTATTTATGTATACATATGTGACAATAATCCTTCTTTCGGCATAGTTAATTGAGTCATGAGGTTGTGATGTACTATGATGACTAATGCTGCAAGATCATGTTACTTCTCTGGAAGATCCACCTTGATGTTGCCTGTACTTAGAAACATGACCACAAGTCAAAGTTTGGGCTTTTAACCTTATCTACATTTTATCTGTCATTTTATATGTCAATCTCTGGCTTTGATGTCCCTTCAACTTTCATATAGTATTTAATAGATCTATTTTCCTGGATGACAGACATGCATGAATTGAGTGATTGCTTGATCTCAAAGTAATAATGATGGACAAAAGATGTTGAATCAAAGTCAATAATCGAATATGAGAGTAACTTAAATGGTTTGAGAAGAACCGAGGGTATAAGTGTTTAATGGAGGATGTTATGATTGTCATGCACACCATGTGATGTCTTAAAGTTATGGTTCTGTCCGGCAGATGCATAATATGCAATTCGTCTCACTTGGTTCCAGAGTTTTCAAATCCATATGATTTGCAGTCTTTTCAAGAGCGGGTTCTGTTAAATGACAAGCATCCTGGAGGAACTGGTGTTTCATTGCAAGCGATGGGAAACTCAACCATGTAAAAATTTAAGGAAAGTAAGTTAGAGTATTTGAGGTATTTTCACTTTCTTCAATCGAACGCCCGATCTCTTCTGATGCATGTTCCCTAGGTTACAACCAATCCAAAACATCAGACCGTGATTGCGTTAGTGATCCAATTTGGTCCCACATTGTTTCCAAAAATAGAAAAAGAAGTCAGAATTTCTTTCTATGACTAGTTATCTCTTTCATAATCTTGCTAAAGGGCTGATCTCCTGCTCAAATGAATATGTCTTCTGTTACAGGTTCATCCCTATTTCCAATGAAGATCTAGCCTCATTTAGCCTATTCCCATCTAGCCTTGATTACTAAATTTCGACTTGACAATGCACTCTTGCATGATGCAGAGTCTGGCTTGTCATGAGTACAATGAAGATCTACACAAGGATGCTGGCAGTCTTATCATGAAGGTTATTGAGCTCATTGGTTTCAATGTCTATATGCTACTATTTCAGAACACTACTGAGTAGCTAACTGATTGCCTTCGTGTCGTGTAGGATGCTCTGGATACAGAGAAATCTCACTTTGGTCGTTCTCCAGACTTCCCAAACCTCTTGACTAACCAGGGTAGAGTCAGTGGTTTATGGTAGTCGTTTGTACATGCAGACAGAATGTAGCAATATGCCGAATGGGATGACCTTCCTTTCCACGGTTGTCCATGACTCAGTTCTCTGACCTTCCTTTTCAGGGATTTACATGAGTCATTTCTGTAGGTAATATATATGGTTGCCATTTTTGTTATGAATGGATAGGTAAATTGCGTCATATTCATTTGAAATATTTAAGTCCTCAGTCATTTCTGGGAAGTTTAGGTTGATCCAAGGAGGTTGAGTCTGGAGAGCAACAAACGATGGGGAAGAGCCATTGCAGAACAACAGGTTGTGTAAGGGACTGTTTATGCATTAATCTTCTTCAGAAGATGCTCCGAACTCATTTTCATCCACTACATAATGGGATGATTTAACTATTATGGCCTGAAGCATGCAAAAAGAATTTGAGGAGACACAGGACCTAAATGAGTGCTGCAACTTGTTTAAAGTCAATCTTCGAAGGATGGGCTAGAAGGCGTCACGGGCTTTGACATAGCTTTACCGTCATGCGCATGGCTGATACTCGACCAAGTTTCCCGGGGAGCCGAGCTGATTACCTTCTGTATAACGTAGCCGGCGGAAAGAGCATCTAAATATTTATATCAGTCTTTTTCGATTGGGTGTTTGTCTGACCAGAGTGACGAGAAATAGATGGTTATCCATCTGCAAAATGATAGTGCGATGTCCTTGTCCAAATGGTTTTATCTCGATAGTTTTTCTGATCATTTTATGAAAAAAGGAAGGCTTAAACTTAATTCCTGTACCTAGAAAAATGTCCGCGCTATGCACAAAAATGCATAAACACGTGAGGTTAATGAATAATTTGTTGTGTTTGAACTAAAACCATGGATTATTTTCATCTAATAACCTTAAGTTGAAAAGTATTACTAAATTTAGATTTTAGAAATCATGGAATTGATTCTCTCTGAGATGATTTGTTAGAGGTTATCACTGCTCTGAGATGATTCGTGTTGCTTTAGATCATGGTATTCATTCTCGTATGGCTCTAGCAATCGTAGTGATTAGAATAGCTTGCAATATTCAACTTATCTTTTTTATGCGCAGATGTTTTGAAAATAGGTGGAAATTTTTTGAGAAATGATTGAGTGGTAGTTTTTAATGTATCATGAGAATAACAATCTATTCTTGATCATAAAAAATCAAATTGTAAATAATTATAAATTATTGTGGGATCTACTTCTTCAAGAATTTGTGATCCACAAAAGACTATTAATTTCACGGTCTCCCAAAGATTGTTATGTTAGTAAAATCCAAATTCCTTTTAGATTAAAAGCATGATGGGTTCCATAAATTTCCCATATAGATACCCTTGAACTTTTTCTTATACACCATGAAATTCTAAGGTTTGAACAAAACCTAGTTACTTAAAAGATCATATAAAGTGAAAACTGGAAAATAGATCAAATTCAATGGAAAAATCTAGGGAAAATTATCAAGAAAGTGTTGAAGTTATTGCATGTCTATCCATTCCATCTTTAACATTTCAATTATCCAAATTTAGTCATGAATTTTTTTGCCAATTTAATCATTCTAGCCAATTTTAACCTGAAATCGCTAATGTTGCGATTTAGTTAACATCGACCATCCTACATGGCACCGCCGACACTAACGTAAATAACTTTTTTAAAATTTTTAGAATTTTATTTTATTTTATTTTTGTTTTTTTTTTCCCCGAATATTAGGCCGACGAGGTTGCTGGTTGATCCGCACTAGCCATAGGCAAGGGTCAACAACCCTCGCCTAGTATAGGTGAAAGCGTCACATCCCTTGTCAGCCATGAGGGCCTCGCCGCACTCGCCTAGATCCAAGTGAGGGATGCGACACCTTGCCTCGGGTTATGAAGAAAATAAGGAGCAAAAAAAGAAAATAATAAAAAATAATAAAAACCATCTCCTTTGTTCAGTCCTCTGCCAATGTCTTTAAATCGATCTTTCTCAATATTACCACCCATTATAGGCGCTCGTTAGCTGAGGAGTTCCTTTGTCGATTATCTGTTTCATTGCATTCGACTTCTTTTTACAATGCTTATAACTGATGATATGCTATACCCAACGGTGCATTTCGTATTTTTCCAAATACCCGCAAGCCATCGTTACTTTCAAAACGGGGAAACTGCACATTAAAGATCGTACCTTTTTAAACTTCCTCTAATTGGCGGCATTTTCCTAGGTGAGTGGAATACAGCATGTAGGATGACAATGTAGAAAACCATTCAGCGATGGACACATGTTTATCCAAGCCCACAATTCGAATTTACTGTAGACCCTTTCTCTCTTCTCCATCGATCTGGGCCCACGGCAGCAGACCCTCTCTCCTTTCTCTCTCTCCTTTGAAAGAGCTCCCTTCCATTACGGAGAAAAAAAAATGCGGAAGAGTGAGGGAAAAACGTGGAGGCGGAGGCGACGGCATCCTCGTCATCGTCATGGTTCACGAGCAGAGAGGTGCTTTGCGGAGGAAAGAGAGAGAAGCAGAGGTCGTGAAGAGTGAGGGAAAAATGCAATGGTGGGGCTTGAGAGGCGACAGCGGAGGCAGAGGCGTAGGCGTTCATGTGCAGGGGCGCTTTGCAGAGGAAAGAGAAAGAATAGAGAGGAGTTTGAAGGCAGAGGCATCGGTGTTGTGGTTCGCTAGCAGATTCAAGATACGTCTGGTTCAGTATTTTGAAAATCTATTGAGAAAATTCAAAGTAATTTAATTTAAAGGACTTTAGACAAACGCAAAAATAGTTTGGTAAATTATGGTTTGAGAAGTAATTTTGAGAGAAATGTTGTTTGACTAAAAACACATTTGAAAAGTTATTTTGGTGATTAATATTAATTTTTTAAATTTTATTCGTTTAAAATTGAAAAAAAATAATGTATGCAACTTTTTAAATATAAATTTTGACAATAATACTAAAAAAATCAAATACATATATAATTTTTTTTAAAAAGACCAAACCCTTCATCGGAATTTTTTAATTTTTATTTACTTAAAATTAAAAAAAATAATGTATGCAACTTTTTAAATATAAATTTTCACAATAATGCTAAAAAAATAAATTACATATATAATTTAAAAAAAAAAAAAAGACCAAATCTTTCGTCAAATTTTTTAATTTTAATTTTTTTAAAATTGAAAAAATAATGTATGCAACTTTTTAAATATAAATTTGACAATAATGCTAAAAAATCAAATACATATATATATATATATATATATATATATATATATATATAACTTTTTTTAAATACCAAACCCTTTATTAGAATTTTTTCGTTTTAATTTTTTAAAATTTTAAAATAATAATGTATGCAAATTTTTAAATATAAATTTTCACAATAATACTAAAAAAATAAAATACATATATATTTAAAAAAAAGACCAAATCCTTCGTCGAAATTTTTTAATTTTAATTTTTTTAAAATTTTGAAAAAATAATGTCTACGACTTTTTAAATATAAATTTGAAAATAATGCTAAGAAATCAAATACATATATACAACTTTTTTTTTAAAAATACCAAACCCTTTGTCGGAATTTTTTAATTTTTATTTGTTTAAAATTGAAAAAAAAATATTGTATGCAATTTTTTAAATATAAAGTTTGACAATAATGCTAAAAAAAATCAAATATATAAATAATTTTTTAAAAAAGACCAAAATATATTTAACTTTTTTAGCATATATATTTGATTTTTTTAGCATTATTTTGGCATTTAAAAAAATAATAACAAGGGCAAAATTAGAAATTTAAAGAATGAGTGAGGATAGTTTTGAGAAAAAAATAAGTTTCAGTATTTGATCAAATGCTGAAAGCTCAAAACTAGTCCCTACTAGTATTGGGCTTTAGCCTTCCCAATGCTCGCTTTCACTTGAAAGCTACTTCAAATTGGTTGCTAAACAGTCCAGCATTTTCTCAAGGGGTTTTGGAGGCTGAAAGCCTCTTGGAATGTTGAACCAAACACACCCTCAGTGCTTTGTGGAAGGGGGAAGGGAGGGGAGAGAGAAAGCAAAGCGATTTTGAAGCCGTTTTTAATGGATGGAGAGTTTTTTTTTTTTTTTTTTTTATCCGTAAGGAAACGGGTCTCTTTCAACGGGGAGGGAGGGAGGGAGCGAGTTTGCTGCTATGGGCTCAGATTGATGGAGAGGGGAAAGAGAGGGTTTGTAATGCAATAAATTTGAATTGTTGACCCAGGTAGACAAATGTCCATTGCTGAATGGTTTTCTACACAATGGAGTATTTCACTCAGCCAATATTTTCTCCATTTTTTGAGCGCTTTACCAATCATGTTCTACCTTGAAGCGTAAGATAAGTTACCCAAGATAATCTCTATTTTAACAGCTCATCTTTTGAATTTCTGGCATATGCTCATCACTAATAAAGACGTGAGATTTAGTGATCGACCACTGATTTTATTTGACAGATCCATTCTTGCAAAAAGAGTACGTTCTTAATTTTGCTGGTGCTCCGTTGATCTTCCTTGTGCTCTGGATTTGACCTTATTTTTCAATATTCTTTGTTTCGATTTGTTTTATTATGATACTTATGTATTCTTTTGAGTAACGAATACAATTTTCTTTCTAACAAAAAAAAACAGCTCGTCTTCCTAAGATGCTTCCTTCTTTTGTTGGAAAAAAGTGATAAAAAAATAAGAATGCCTAAAGCGTGCAAGCACTGTTCTTAAAATTAATTCTGTCTATCAGAATGGAATGTGAAACTCAGTGCGACATGCTTTAGTGGTTATCATCCTAAGATACAACAGACTCACTTCTCTATTTCGCACTGAATATTAAAAGGAATATAAATAATGTTATGTGCATAACCCAATAAGAAAAAAAATTAAAGATTTTTTTAAGAAAAAAAAGGATATTCTCTTTTTAATTTAGTGTATATATCAAAAATTATAACCCACCCCGTGGTGGCTGAGTTAGTGGAATTGCACGTTGGCCACACGCAGGGCCAGGGTTTGATTCCCCAACTCGTCATAATGCGCGACTAAAGTGGGGAGCCGTGGGAGGTGGGTCCTTACGCTAGCACCCCTATGGTTTACACGTAATCGCTGTCGGTAGCGAAGCAGTTCCATGGTCATAAAAAAATAATAATAATTGTTTTTGAATTTTTATTTTTATATTAAGACAAAAGAAGGCTGTTAAGAAACCATTATAGAACCGTTGTAGAATAGTGGAGGTTTTATAAGAAATAAATTAAACGTTGCACAACTATTGAAAAACAACCATTAAAAAGTTGTTATATAACCATTAAAATAATTACGGCTTTCATTGTGGTCATAATTTCTATCAAAGTTATTACTGTAAATATTTTTAAAATACCCAACTCTTCTATTTCCTTGCTTGTGAAATTGCCTTTCCGATTGGCTCCTCAACTCGTTTTTTCCGCCTCCAATTTTCCGTTTTCAAGTTTCACCTGTGGCAGGAAGAACTCGATCCTCCATGAATTCCATTAGTTGACTCAGTACATTTCTAGGACGCTCAATGGTCTTCGACACTATAAATGCAACGATCACCTGTAATATTTTTCATGGATAATGACCCTAAAGAAGGTTAGTTGATCCTTGGTCTGTATTTAAAAGAATTGCGGATATCTGGAGTGTCAAAACTTGGCACGAGAGGACACTTAAGTGTCAAAAGTTTGAAAAGTGACACTTAAGTATCAAAATCGGAGCAAAATGGATTGCTTAAGTGCCACTCCGTCCAAAATGTTGACATGGCGATTTTCCGGCAAAATGACGCAGTTTTACAAGCCGACGTGATAAAAAAAATTAATATAAAAATTAATTAAATTAAAAAATAACTATGTACTCAAGATTGGCTACTATCCGCACCACTTTCACAATTGATCGAGGAGGACTTAGAAGAACTTGAAAATTTTGAGTCGGTGAGAAAAAAATAACTATGGAATATTTATATCTTTCAATATTACAATTGATATTTGAATTCTCATTTTCATTGTGAATTTAATGCAAAGTTGTCATCTACGACCATGGACCTGAATTCAATAGCAATTTCTCTTGATGATTGATGAACTTAGATGTAAGAATTATCCATATTTATATCTTTCAATATTACAATTGATATTTCAATTCTCATTTTCATTGTGAATTTAATGCAGAGTTGTCATCTATGACCATGGACCTGAATTCAATAGCAATTTCTCTTGATGATTGACATGTAAGAATTATCCATATTTATATATTTCAATATTATAATTGATTCTTCAATTCTCATATTCATTTTGAATTTAATGCAGAGTTGTACCCGGCTCAGGAATTTGGTCAATTTTCCTGTTTTTATGTTCTCTCTTTGAAAGTTTGGAGGGCCATTTTGCAATTTCATCTTGTTGATAGAGCTCCTGGAGATTGGGAGATAAAAGTTACCTGGGTTTGTTCTATTTTTAGAGGAATGACATTCCCCAATTTTATAATGTAGAAACAAGACTGAATGTTTTAGCTATTGGTTGATTGGGAGCTTAAGCTTTTATTTTTGTTAAATGATAATTTAAGGTTTCAAAAAAGCCTCAATCAAGTCTCAAGCTCATCTTTAATGGAATTACACAATTGGAAATGGCACATGGCAAGTAGCCAAATATTCCACATGGAAGCCACGTCAGATTTCCTAAGCTTCAATTTTACTAGTGGTGAGCACACAATTTGATTGAGACTTCTTAAACAAGTCTTCTATTGACCAAACCAAAACTTTCAAGTCTAGAATTGATTAAAAACCGGAAACTTTAAGATTTGTTTTAGCACTTACCAATATGTTATTCGGAAATGAGATAAAGTAAATACTTTTTGCCAATAGTTTTTTTTACACTTATAAACTTTTTTAGTAATTTATTAGTACGGAAAAAATTCTTTCTTTTTTTCAATTGAACAATAGAATTGTCTCTTAGAGAATCATTAAGAGAGATTATGTTAAGTAATTGTTTAAATTGGATATCATTATTTGGCCAATACTTAAAAAAGGGAATGAAGTATATGATCTAAATTGCAAAATCCTCTAAGCTTGAAGTGCAGTAACATATTGAATTTAGATTATTTTGAGTTGAACAAAAAAAAGAAAAACCGAAAACCAAAAGTTGAAAACTGAAAACCGAAAAACCGAACCGAACCGAAATTTCGGTTTGATTCGGTTCAGAAGATTTTTCTAACGGTTCGGTTGACATCCAACAGGTCAGGATTTCAGACTGCAGTTTTCTTGTTTATTTTAATCATTTTGCTTCTACAACAGTCTACTCAAGTCTTTAAATAACTTATAAGAGTAGACAAAATGTCAATATTATCAGTTTTTCTACTCTTTCTCTAAACATATGATCAAGACGTCCATGCTACAATGTATAAGGCTGTGCCTTAGGTAAATGTCTATTGGAAACAATAGTTTCAACTACATAACAAACGTACACAACATTAGGAGATTAACACAATTGATACAGTACATTTGATCTATTGCAACACCCAACTTTATTTGAATTGGAAAACATAAAAATAACATTTTTCTTTACTTTAAAAGAGTAGCCACACACCACACACTTCTAAACATGATGTGGAAACTAAGTTCCATTTAAAAGTAAGTAAAGTGTTTTTCAACATTAAATGCAAACTAGAATCTAGAATCAAAATAATATCTCCCACTAACTCAACGTTAAATAGTGTTTCCCTTGATGAATTATGATTTATCCTGATTTGGCTTCCTTAGATTTATGAATCCCTTTATAATAAACAATATAATTTGTGCACCGTTATCTAGCCACCAAGAACCGAATGAGGTTTTTGATAAGAATTAGATTCATAAATGAATGCCAAGGAATCATAAACTCCATACTCACGCTTGGGCAACCAAGCTTTATATTCATTATAGTGTTCTTTATGTGTCATTTCTTTCCACAAAAGTATTGAATGACACCGTTTATCTCAAAGGGTGCTATCTTGAAACCAGATTGTCAAAATAACTGGTGGTTTCATGAGTTCCTTTATGAATATGATTTTGGACGTCAAATCTACCATCCTTAAGATGTAATCCTTAACCTCATCAGAACCATCACATCTTATGTTGAAGAGTCCTCACATTTATCACAATCTCGACATTAGACAAGACACAATTTCGAGCCACCAAGGCTTACATCATTCTTTTAATAGTGCAGGTAGCTCGTAAACCATTTTCAAATGTTCCTAAATGGAATGCCTCATGGATAACGGACAAATTTAATTACCATTTTCCTAAGCAGCAAAAGATACTTTCTAGTTCCATATCACTAATAGTGAGATTGCCAATTTATTCAAAGTAAGAGCAATATGAACATCTACCAACTTCATCCCAAATAGAAAATCCTCTTTTCACTACTTAAAATTTGACTAAATAAGAATCTCAATCACAATGGAGTTGCCATTACAAAGAATGTAACTTAATAACAAGCAGCATATGCAATTGACATTATGTAAGTATTGTGTAACTTGAAAACCTTATACTCCCGAAAGCTACATGCATAATTATATAAATACCTTTAGGCAGAATACATGACATGCAATTATACATTTTCCACATGATAGCGATCATGAGAATATATCCCAATCTTTCGCAAGCTCCCTACCTTTAGGTGTATGAACCACTAGGATCAGTCACTCAACCATATGCTATATGCATCCTTCCACAAACTAATACACAATCACCTCTTCTAGGAGTATAATCACGCAGTAGAACAAGAGATATCCCATTACGATATGAGATCAATATTTCTCAAATCCAATCAAGTGTGCTACTTTAGTTGTCACAACTCAATTGCATCATTGAAACTCTCTCATACTGGGGATATAAATTTTATGACTCACATTCACCTTATACGTGTGAATTTAGACCTGATGACAGGGGTAATTCGTTACTAAAATTACATGCAAGCCAATCACATTACTCTATTCATTAATACATGCCGATCTTATACATGTTATTAATGAATCAATACTCCACACAATCTTTATGTGATGATATACATGTAAATTCGCATTGTATTTCCAAAAGCATAAAGAAATACATGAAAAATACGCAAAAATACCTCAAAAAGTCACGTACCTTAGGGTTCCGCATGCATTTTCATATCCATTAAATCATCAAACATATAAAATAAATATATCACAATATATAAAATCTTCATACGAGTATATCGGTGCAAAGAACATGCTGATCCGACCTTGCATGCGCCCTCACACGTCGTCGGAATGTGCGGCGCATGAGGTCCACGCGCTTGCCCTTCTTGAGCTGGTTGGAACCCCGGTTCGACTGGGTTTCACCGGTCTAACCGGTTATGATTCGACCGCATACCGGTTCAACCGGTCCAACAATCCGACCGGTCAACTAGGGTCGGGTCGACCTGCCGAGGAGTGATGTCATCGATGACGTCAGCACGGCCAAATGACATCATTTATGACGTCATCATCGGCATGGCCACCATAGGCAGTCATGCGCTCGCTGGCGCGTGCCACCACTTGCTCGCGCTACGGCAGCTCATGTAGGCGCATGCAGGTGTGTTCAACCTCGAGGCGTGCAACCCACCAAAATGCTTGTCTCAACTCATAGAAGCCAAATATGTAATGAAAATCCACTCTCACCTGACCAAAATTCACAGAAATGGGCAAAACAGTCTAAAGGTAGGTCAAATCCGAAATGCTCATCACCGGCGCATTTGGCCTCCGCCAGAGGCGTGCCACCCACCAAAACGCTCAGTTCGACAAAACAAATCCGAATATGTTTTCAAAATCAAGTTTCAACAAACAAAATTTCCAAAAATGGGCCAAATGCAATAGTTCAAGTTCTTGACTACGAGGCTCTCATACCAAATATTGGTCGTTGAAACGGCATCCCAGGATTAACAAAGCTAGAAACTCAAACATGTTGGAGAAGTAGACTAAGATTTGCGTACCTGATTTGGAATCCATCCTTCTTTATGCGGAATGGCGACGATTCGATGCTCAGGTTCTTTTCCTCTATGGCCCTCAGATCCTGGCGTGATGAGACCACCCCTCACAACTTCCTTATGTGAGGTGAGAGAGTATTCGTGGAAGAATGAAAGTTAGAGGAGGGGTCTTAGCGTTATTTATAGAGTTTTTGACAAGCCCTCTCATCATAGGCCGAGCTCAACTCGGCCCACACAAGTCAGGCCAATATTTAACTATTAAGAAAACTTTATACCTTACATTATTAGACCAATCCCGTAAAACGGTAAATTACAATATCAATTAATGCAACCCCCATCAGGAAAACTTTTACAGGAGTGTCTCATTATTTTCCTTTTATGAGGAGTAAGATTAAATCTCTTATATTACGAGACCTAAAATGTTGCCAATGCAAATTAAAAAGTTAGGACTTTTCTACTAGCACATCTTCTCTCTCTCTCTCCATTTGTTTATGCGTCTTTATCCACGTTCCATTTTCTTTGTAGGTTCTATCAGTTATGCGAGGGAATGGACTGCCTCTTCGACTGCTTTCTTTAACATTAAAATGGCAGAATCTTATATTACGTACATCATTCTGTAATTTGGAGGTCCAGGGGGTTGCATACTTGCTAGAAAGTTCGCCCGCTTGGAAAAGTTTATGGTGCATAGGACGAATATCTTTAGCTTTGAGGCATGAATCGTCTTTAATTACTGCTTGTGCTTGAGTAAGATAGTGGATTTGTTCGTAGAAGGCAGCTCTAAGCTTTCTCATTCGTGCTATTTAACGAGAGAAATAGCCACACTGTATTCAAGTTTTTTATGCCGCATTGCCTGTTTCATAAACAATTGCAATTTGCAATGCAACCGTTTCTCCTGGTTATCATGCAAAAGTTGTAACTGTTGGAAGATACGCAAGAAGATTCCAATGTATCATTCAAAGATCAATTATGTATCGTATCTAATTGGATACAAATTGTAATATATTTAGTTACTTGTTTTGTACACACTTTTGTACTATAACAATAGGACAATGTACATTGAATCAAAGCAGTGAATACAGAGGAAAATTCCCACAATTCTTTTTCTCAAATTCCTCTCTCTCTCTTGACTTCTCATATGGTATCAGAGCCCTTCTGGTTCTGACATAGCTTCCGCGCTTTTTCTGAATTGCCTCCCGTGATCTTCTGTTCTTGGTCTTTGCTTCACTTGCAAAACAAAACAGCATCCGGCAGGAATTCTTGAGTCCTAGTTCTTTGCCAACCTGCAGAACAGAGTTACTGCAGATTTTTTCTTCATCATGACAGGTCCACAAACACATACCTCACCCACCGAAGATAATGCGACGCCTCATGCTTCGCCAACTCCGAACTCATCCATTATCAATCCAGTAGCTGATAAACAACCCAGTCAAAGCCAATCCCCTCACGGTGGAGATTTCCCTATCATTAAAGGATCCAACGGCGGGAATTTCGCGAGAAATTATGGGCCGAATTCTTCCCGGCCCAATTCGAATGGGCAGAATTCTCATGGGCCGAACTCCTATGGGCCTAATTCCTATGGGCCGAATTCAAAAAATAAGGGAAAATTGTATTGTGAATTTTGCAAACGACCCCATCACACAGTTGAAAATTGCTGGAAGTTGCATGGCAGACCTAGAGAAAGAAAGGGTAAGGAGATATCGGTAGCGGCATATCAGATCACAGGACAAGGAGATACGAATCAACCTATCACTCATGGTGAATATGAGCAGTTGATGCAGGCAATGCAAAAATTAGAAGTTCCAAAGAGAGGAAGTAGCTTTATAGGTATTTCTCAATGTCTGATAAACAATATATCGAGAAATACTTGGATTGTTGATTCTGGAGCCAGTGATCATATTGCATGTGAGAAGAAATTATTTACTACCATTAATGAAGAACTAGATAGCCCTATTGTAGTACAATTGCCAAACGGCAACGTTACTCATGTCACTCTAACAAGGACAGTTAATCTTAGTTCTCAAATTGTTCTCACAAACGTCCTATATATTCCTGAGTTCCAATTCAATCTTATATCTGTGTCTAGAGCCTGTAAGGAAAATTCATGTCAAGTTTCCTTCAATGCTGATAGTTGTCAATTTCAGGCCCTTTTGACTGGGAAACTAATGGGATGGGGTAATTTATCAGAAGGATTATTTTTCTAGAGAAGTTCGGCCAAGCATCTAGATCAATTTCCTTGTAATAAGCAGTCATTGTGTAATTCGACTACCAATGATAAAAATTTCATTTTCCATTCTAGAATGGGTCATAGTTCTTTATTTCCCTATTCTCAATGTCATATTTGCCCCCTTGCAAAGCAATCGCATACCTCCTTTCCAATAAGCAGCAGTCGTGCAGCTAATGTTTTTTCTTTACTTCATATTGATGTCTGGGGACCATACCATACTCTAAATCACAATGGTTCTCGATTCTTTCTTACCATTGTGGATGATCATTCAAGGGCAACATGGATTTTTCTCATGCAATCCAAAAGTCAAGTCGTGTCACACTTAAGAACCTTTCTTTCCTTGTCAAAGACTCAATTCGGAAAAACTGTCCAAAAAATTCGAACAGACAATGGGAAAGAATTTTTTAATTATGAATGCACGGCTTTATTATCATCCCAAGGGATTCTACATGAGAGTTCATGTACTTACACGCCACAACATAATGGAATAGTGGAAAGGAAGCACCGTCACTTGTTGGAAGTTGCCCGGTCTTTGAAGTTCCAGGCTTCTATTCCAGATATTTTTTGGGGAGATTGTATTTTGACTGCAGCATATTTAATTAACCATATGCCGACCAAGATTCTTAACGGTCGAAGTCCCTTCAAAATTCTTTTTGGGAAGGAACCAGATCTTCATCATCTGAGGATTTTTGGGTGCCTATGTTATGCTTCTATAGTAGGACTTAAGGATAAGATGGGTCCACGAGCTCGTCGGTGCATATTCATGGGGTATCCTACCTTACAGAAAGGGTACCGCACGCTTGATCCATCTACAGGTGATTTTTTTGTTAGTAGAGATGTTCAATTCCAGGAAGACTCTTTTCCTTTTGCTGACCAGGAATCAAGCAAAGATAGAGCGGGACATTCTCTTGCTCATCATATCGAAGAGTCTGCCCATGATCCGGGATATGTTCTGTATCCATATTCAGATAATCTAAATACTGATCCTATATCTACTACGGCCCCAACACCTTTGGCAACGGACACAGATCAACACTTGGATACAGGAACTTTTTTAGAATCATCTCCTGTGGAACCTCCAGCAACCCAACCATCTTCTGACGATGTTCATCCCAGACGTTCCGAACGAGCCACACGTCCACCAACTTGGACTAAAGATTACATATGTGGAGTGAGAAACCCACCAGGTATTCATTTTCCTATTTCTTCTTATGTTTCCTTCGATCGATTATCCGAGGAACATAGATGTTGCATTCCACGCATTTTTGAAGAACGCAAGCCTTCAAGTTATGACAAGGCAAGCAAAGATCAGCGTTGGCAGAATGCTATGAAAGCAGAATTGCAGGCACTGGTGGATAATCAGACATGGGAACTCGTTAGTTTACCTCCGCATCGTAAGCCAATTGGATGCAAATGGGTTTACAAGATCAAATATCGAGCTGATGGTTCGATTGAAAGATACAAAGCCAGGTTGGTAGCAAAGGGTTTCACACAGAAATAGGGGTTTGATTATCATGAGACCTTCTCTCCTGTGGCTAAAAATGTTACAGTCCGATCCTTCCTCTCTGTAGCAGCTTATCAGGACTGGCCCTTACATCAGATGGATGTTCATAATGCCTTCCTTCATGGAGATCTAGATGAAGAGATTTATATGGACATTCCACAGGGTTTACGGAGACAGGGGGAGAATAAAGTATGTTGTCTCCGCAAATCCCTATATGGGCTTAAGCAAGCATCTAGACAATGGTATGCAAAATTTTCTGAGTCCTTGATAGCTGCTGGTTTTCAACAGAGCAAATTTGATTATGCCATTTTCACATGGACTAAAGGTACGCCATCTATATACTTGATGATATATGTAGATGATATACTGATTATGGGAAATGATGAGATAGCCATCAAAGGTTTCAAGCAAATCCTGCATTATACTTTTCATATAAAAGATCTAGGTTTGCCAAAGTATTTTCTTGGAATAGAAATTGCTCGATCAGACCAAGGAATATCCCTCAGCCAGAGGAAATTTGCCTTGGAAATCATATCAGAAGCATGATTGTCAGGATGTAAGCCAGTTGTAATTCCAATTGAGCAGAACATCAAGCTGACCACAGCAGGTTATGATGCCGGAGTCTCTCAAGAGGCTGATCCTGTACTTAAAGATCCAATGAGTTATTAGAAACTGGTTGGGAAGCTCATATATTTGACTATGACTCGGCCAGATATTACTTATGCTATTCAAATCCTCGGTCAGTTCATGCACAATCCCAAGCAGTCTCACATGAATGCTGCACTCAAAGTGGTAAAATATTTGAAGAAATGTCCTGGACTTGGGATCCTTCTATCCAAGAAATGTGATATGAGAATGACAGCATATTGTGATGCGGATTATGCAACCTGTCCGATGAGTAGGAGGTCCATAACTGGTTTCTGTGTCAAGTTTGGGGATTCTTTACTTTCATGGAAAACAAAGAAGCAACCAACTGTTTCATTATCCTCAGCAGAGGCAGAATATCGGGCCATGGCAAATACCACGTGTGAGATAGTGTGGCTACGTGGATTACTTCGTGATCTTGGAGTACAAGTTCAAGGGCCAACGAAATTGTTTTGTGACAATGATGCAGCCCTCAAACTTGCCTCAAACCCAATCGTTCATGAAAGAACGAAACACATAGAAGTAGACTGCCATTTCACACGGGAAAAAATCCAGGAAGGGATAATCGAGACACTAGGAATTCGAACAGAAGAACAGCCGGCGGATATTTTCACCAAACCTTTGTGTCAAAGTCAGCACGCGTATCTCCTAAGCAAGCTAGGCGTCTTGAATATCTAAAAGCCACCAGCTTGAGGGGGAGTGTTGGAAGATACGCAAGAAGATTCCAATGTATCATTCAAAGATCAATTATGCATCGTATTTAATTGGATACAAATTGTAATATATTTAGTTACTTGTTTTGTACACACTTTTGTACTATAACAATAGGACAATGTACATTGAATCAAAGCAGTGAATACAGAGGAAAATTCCCACAATTCTTTCTCTCAAATTCCTCTCTCTCTCGACTTCTTATAGTAACACTAATGAACACCAACCAACCAACCCACCCACCCAAACTCATGCATTCACAAAGTGATAGTGAATAGATTATCCTAATGCTATTTGATTCATTCAATTTGCCACAAATCTATCACAAACTGTCACGCTAGGTAGATAAGTAACTTCAGTGCTTTCCACAGAAGTTGCTCCATCTATTTGCCATGTATGTTTAAGTGGGTTACATAACACGGTTGATGTTTATTTGCACTTCAGGTTGGCAATGAATTTTTGCACTGTTTTATCTTTGATGATAAGGAATATTGGCGTTCGCAAATGAAGAATTTTCCATGTGTGACAAATCATCTTAAGAGTGTTGAAATCGTCGGGTTCGGCTCTGATTGTTTTAGCTTGAAAAGTGTGCTTCCCCTGCTTATGTTTCTTCTTGAGGAGGCAGTTGCGCTAGAGAAGATGACCATCGGCGCTGAGGTGCCCAAAGTTGATCCAGAGGTACCTATAGAAGCAATTAGCTCTTGGGTTCTGCTTGGAGTGACTGAACTTTTAGCAGGCCACCCAAAAGCTTCAGAAAAGGCTGAGCTCATAGTTAATTATTTTTTCGAGGGACAAAGTACAACCCAAGTGCCAAAACTTGGCACGGAGGGACACTTAAGTGTCAAAAATTAGGAAAGTGCCACTTAAGTGCCACTTTTCAAAAAAAGTGAGACACTTAAGTGTCATCTCCGGCGAACTCCACTGGAAATCTTACGTGGCAATTTTTTGTTATTTTTTTCATCTACGTGGCTCGCCGGAATGCGACTCAACAAACAAAGCCAAAAACGACGTTGTTTTTAAGCGGATTCAAATGTTAATATAAAAATTAATTTAATTAAATTATAAAAATAAATTATCATTATTATTTTAATAAAATGATATAAAAAAAGTGGGGAGAGGAGGCCGCGGCTGAGGGTTGAGCCCTCGCCGCCGCGCCTCCCCGTCGTCACCAGGAAGGACCAGCGACGGAGGGGGGAGGGTCGGCCGGGGTCGCCGGCCCTCGGCCGACCGGTGATAAGGGCCCGCGAGCCCTCACCGCCTCCCCATCGTCACCGGAAAGGGCTGATGACGGAGGGGGGAGGGTTGGCCGGGCTCGTGGGCCCTCGCCGCCTCCCTGCCGTCGCCGGGAAGGGCCGGTGGCGGGGAGGGCTCAACCGTCTCCCTCACCTCCCTTCTTTTTTTAGTCATTATTATTATTATTATTATTATTATTATTATTATTATTATTATTATTATTATTATTATTATTATTATTATTATTATTATTATTATTATTATTATTATTATTATTATTATTATTATTATTATTATTATTATTATTATTATTATTATTATTATTATTATTATTATTATTATTATTATTATTATTATTATTATTATTTAAATATTTGAATTTGTATTTTTAAATATTTCAAATAAATTTAGTTTTAAATTTAATTTAATTAATTTTATATATTAAATTTTTATCACGTCGAGACAAAACGATGTCATTTTTGCATTTTTTAGCGCGTCGGCGTGCAAAACGACGTCGTTTTGCACTTACCTTGTTGGAAAATTGCCACATCAACATTTTGGTCGGATTTTAGCTAGATTGGCACTTAAGTGATTCATTTTGCTCCGATTTTGGCACTTAAGTGTCACTTTCCTAACTTTTGATACTTAAGTATCCCTTCATGTCAAGTTTTGACACTCCAGATGTCTGTACCTCTTTTTTCGAGGGATGCCCTGTCGAAAGAGTACACAAGTTGTGAGTCTCATAGCTTTTATTTGGATAGGTGCAGCTTGCCGAAGTGACAAGTCTGCTTGTTCCTAGACAGCATAGGAGCTGTGGGAGTTATGGCAGTATACTGTTACTTGCAAATATGCTTATTTTACGTTTTAAGTTGCCTAGTTGGAATTCTTTGGACCACTTAATTTAGACATAGTGTAAGATTGCTGTTCCGGGTGATTTAATTAATGAAACGACTTGTCCTACAAATCGTTCTCTGCATCTCACGGCTTAGGTTCTGCCTTTACAAGAGGAACAATGAAGATGGGATACGTATGTGTTTCACCGATTTTTATTCCCGGGAAAATCTTTCATCAAACGTTGCGTTTTGATTTTATTATAGGAGACTAGGGTTTTCTGTTGAGTTTGGACAGAAAATGTCAAATGTAGAGGGAAGTTTTATTTTTGAACTTGTATATATAACCATAACAATTGATATTTAGGTGACTCGAAAGACAAACTGCTCTGAGTACAAATTACATCAGAATTTAATCAATGATGCAATCTAGACATCGGTAGCTAGCTAATCTACGCTTTGAACTCAAATTACGCTGAAATTTAATCTACGACATAGCTTGTTTTAGGGATAAAGCTGGAATTCAATCAATAAAATTACTCTTGGTTAAAAACAGACGGCATAATTTAATTAACAACGCTGGACCAGTGGAATAATACCAAAATTCAATCGACGATGCTAAATCAGATAGAGATGCATGTCGAAATTTAATCAACAACGGGAATTTAGAAAACTACAGCTAAAATGCGATAAAGTAAAGATAAAGTAAAGATAATTGTTGTGTTGTTCGGAGACTTCTCAATGGTAGGGCCGCGGTATTTACAAAGTGGACTAGTTGTTTATCAGCCGGTCGCTTTCCTTTGGGCACTACTCTTTGCATTCTCCACGTTTTCTATCTCCTTGATGACCTTCTCCTTTAATTATCGCTTCCTACACCGTCGACGATGCTCATGCGACTTATTCCTCAAGCAAATATCCACTCCCTATTTTATGTGCACTTCTCGCAATGGTTGTTCTCACATGAGGTCTAGTGCTAATTTGGCAGCATGACACATGGCAACTAATTTCCAGGCCATCGACTCTAGAGTTGGCTTCCAGAATCCCGTCGAGGCTCGCTCAAGTAGTCTTCACGAAAACTATACTACCCTTAACTTCGTGAGTCAAAACGGAGCATTTAGTCCATTGGTTTCTCGTGACTAGCACGTAGTTCCGAAGGTAATTTCGGGTGTCAAAAAGTCTTAAATATATATGTATGCATCTAATTCCATTCTAAACTTTTCAATTTTGTCATTTTAGTTGTAAGCTTTTTGATTATTTTTCAATATAGTCTTTCCATCCAATTTTGTAATATAGTGAAAATTTAGTTATAAATTTTAGAACCTCCATGTTTATAATGAAGAATTGAAACTGACGTTTAATGTTATATACTTATTCGAATGTACATTGTATAAATTGAGATTAGGGGAAAATATGGTAGCTCTTTAATGCAAATGAATTTGGGTGAAAGGGCATAATTGTTAAGTCTTTCGCAAGCTCATGCAGCACAATTATACAATCCAAAGCAGGAGTCTAATAAAGTTTAGTGGGTATCGAGTACGGAACAACATGTATATCTCATTCAGAAGCATGAACTTATTCGTGGACCAGTACATCGTTTCTTGAAACTAGACACGGAAAACAGCAAAGGATTGCTCCACGCCATCTCTAGAAGTCGTATGTGGCCATCACCCACTGCCATCATCGAAAGCTCCTTTCGTCGGATGCAGAACTAGTCGTCACATGCATCATGGGAAAAGCAGTAAATATGCAGAATGGACAGATGATTTTGCATCTTTCACAATGCTTCATAAATTAAATTAAGTCAAGACTCAATCATCCAGAACTTAGTTAATCCTTTCAATCGAAAAATCTAACTGCCCACTCGTCTTCCCCCTCATGTCAATGCATTCTAAAAGTAGGATTCCGTGTAAAAGGGCAAAGTGACACGGCGGCTGGTGAATTTCACGTTAGGGGCGCACCATCAGCCCACTAGATCAGCTAGACGTATAACACGGTACTAAAAGTTTTCTATTGCTTGAAACCATGTCATGATGCTCTCCTAGGGAAGATGAGAACAGAAAATCATACCCCGAAGTGGCACCGCTTGCTTCTAGCCACGTCTTTGCTAGACGTAGCTTGAGCCTTGAGGAGGCAACCCCAAAAGCAAAGCCATTATGCGATAGAGTCAATAAGCACAGTCATTAGGTCTACAAATGCCGAAAGACAACCCAGAAGTATTTCGTAGAATTGTGTGAAGTAGATGGAGAAATATAGAAACTAAAAAGAAATATGAACAGCGTATATTCTCTGAGAGAGAGAGAGAGAGAGAGAGAGAGAGAGAGTAGCGCAGGTATGGTTTAATTGCATTCTTCGAATGTTACTGCAAACCCTCTTGCGCTATTTGCCTTTGACATGCAGGACACCAAAAGCTACCCTGCCATAGTTGTTGATTTCAAGGCCAATGGTGAAGCAATTTGTTTATACCTCAGGATGGACGAGGAGCACCGCCGTCCTTTGATGGCAAATTAATAAGAAGTCACAATGTGATGGCAGCAATGAGTTTACCCTATAGTTATGCATTCGATCAGATCAACAAAAGAGTAATCATTTGAGTATAATAACTGCAGAACGGGGGTGAGCAGTAAAAGTTCATTTCTGCTAAATCCTGGGATTGCGCCATCATAATTTCTATAAACACCACCACTAAAGTGATCATTTATGCACATTGTATATGTAAAGCGATCATATTGCTTCTCAAGTCATTACCTTGGAAGAATCCGAATGTAACATGTCCATTTCCCCAAAACCCAACATCATGAATAGTTGTAAGAAGACTACAGCCAGCAATATGTACTAGTTTGTAGGCAGCTAAATTTGAATAAGCTTGTGCATATCTTGCTAACATTTGACGTAGGTGAAATAGAAATCACTTAGGGCATGAAGGATAAAAAAAATGTTATTGTTCCTAGTTCAGGACATTCCCTTGATATCTGGTTTTAAGAGGCCACAACTAATGCTGCTATCCTCTCCTAAATATTCACAAAATCCTCCACAAAGGAAGCATTGAAATCTTGGAAAATAATATCAAAGAGAAAACACGTCAAGATGAAAAAGTACCCAAGTTAAGATACTTCAGGAGCAATACAACAATACAATGACCTCTGAAGCAAAGGCAGTAGAGGTCATTGTATTGTTGTATTGATCCTGAAAAGACTAAGAGTTTTTAAACTCTGAAGCAACGCACTTGAATGTATGGTTTTTGAAGAAAGCAGTGCAAAATCTAGCAGCCCCATACGTGTAAATCGGAGTAACATGTTTGTTTTGAGGGAACGATTGTGAGCATATACAAAAACAGGAATGATTGTGAGCATATACAAAAACATGAACGTTGAGAGTAGGTGCAAGATGGATGCAATATTCTAAGTCTTAGAAGGAGCTGAAACTCAGAATGCTTATGTGGATAGTAAGGTAGCTGCTCGTGGTAGCCTAACTTGCAGGCCATGTCGCCTTGCATCCAATACAGAAGATACTTGCAATGTGTAGATAGAAAAACCAAGTTTCTCATGAGGTTGATTACTTTCTAATTTTTCATTGAAAAGTAAGATACTTTGAGTAATTAGCATTGTTTGATCATACAGATAGTCAAAATCGACGCCACGATAATAGAGAATTTCCACGATGCAGCAAGTGGAGGATAGACTGCAGGGTCTCTCTGTGCATGATCAGTTAGCATTGCTACCTCTTGTAAAGTCAATTCTAAGGGTAAGTGCTAAGATCTTTTGCTACATTCTTTTTTTCCTTTTCTCTTTGGACCAAAATACTCTTTATCATAATGCTTTTACTCTAAGTGAGCTTTAAGAGATTGAGTGAGAACATTTCTACTGAGAAATCTGAAGCTGCAGGAGCTACATCTTCGAAAGAAAAGAACAAGTAGAAGCATAAGAAGCATGGAGCAAGAAAAGGACCAAAACATTTACATTCTTTGGTCTGGATTTGATTTTCCAGTAGGCAAGTTGTACTGGAAAATCTGTTGAACCCAGAGACTTTATTATACAAATTTTGAAGTTAAAGCTTGTTAGCAAGATATGCATATAAGCAGTCAAAACGCATTGCTTGACAACACCAACTGATTTTCTTATGCAACAGTTTCTTTTCCGTATGGAAGCTGGACTGTGTTTGGCTGCTTATAGGCATATCTTGCTAACAAGCTTTGACTATGAAATTTGTACAAGAAAGTCTCATGACTAGGTTCAACAGATTTTCCAGCACAACTTGACAAATAAATCAAAATCAAACCATAGCATGTAAGCAGAACCTTCGCGTTGTTAACTTTCCCACATCTTTGATCCTTTTCCTGCTCTATGCTTCTTCCGCTTCCGCTTATTCTTTTCTTTCAAAGATGTAGCTCTTGCAGCTAAACATTTCTCAGCATTCTCGCTCAATCTCTTAAGTGCACCTAGAATAGAGGCATTATGATAAAGAGTGAAAGGATGCAGCAAAAGATCAAAGCACTTATCCTTAAAATTTACTTTACAAGAGGCAGCAACGCTGACATATAATCGAGCACAGAGAAATCCTAGAGCCTATCCTTCATCCGTTGCATTGTGGAAACTTCTCTCGATATCGTGGAATCAATTTTGATGCATGAGTAAACAATGGTAATTACTAACTCAAATATCTTACTTTTCAATAGAAAATTAGAAAGTAATCACAATCTCATGAGAAACTTGGTTTTTCTGCTTTTTCTGCCTACACATCACAAGTCTCTTCTGCACTAGATGCAAAACCACATGGCCTCCAAGTCAGACTACTACACTAGCTACCTTACCATCCAGATAGGCATTTCAATTCCTTCTAAGACATGCAATATTGCATCCATCTCGCACCTCCCCTTGATGTTCATGTTTTTGTTAATCTTCTTAAGATCACTAAATCGCTCTCCCAAAATAACCATGTTTCTCTGATTTACACATCCAGGTTACACATCCGGGACTGCTAATTTTGCTCTGCCTTCTTCATAAACTAGATGCTCAAGTGCAATTAATGCTGCTTCAAAGTTTAAAAGCCTAGTCTTTGGTCACAAAGGTGTTTGAGGTCATTGTATTGCTCCTCAAGCATCTTAAGTAGTTCCTCACATATTTTTACCTTGATCATATTCTTCCAAGATTTCAATGCTTCCTTTGAGAAGGATTTTGTGAATATGCAGGAGAGGATAGCAGAATGAGGTGTGGCCTCTTTAAACCAGACATCAAGGGAAGGGAAGGCCCAAACTAAGAACAATAACATTTTTCTCATCCCGGCCTCAGATATGCCATTTGCTTTATCCGAAGAAGTACACCTTCTCTCTAAATCTAGAAATAACCACAATGATCGATTTTCTCCTCCAAGAATTTGAGGATTTTTCCAAGTTAAATGGCTCGTAAAAAGCATATTGGCATGCGATCTAGTCCATACAAAGAACTTAAAGTAATGCCTTGTAAATCATCCCTTGTAAATTGCAAAACCCTATTGGCAAGAAATTTATGCCTTAAATCCTCAAACCTTTGTTGAATTTTCTTCTAGAGCGCTATACGTTGAAAGTCCTTAGATATCAACCAATTACTAGTTGAAGAGCATGACACGGGCTATTGTCTCCAACATCCTGGCATTGTGATTGATTCTCAAGCATACTTAACGCCCCAAAAAACATACGAGTGTTTCCAAGACTAACTATCAATCATCTTATTCAAAGCATCAGCAATGCTTTCTGGTGAACCAATCTACAGTTCTTTCGAGTTGTTATCCATGCACTATGTTTAGAATATGTTCTTATGACAATTCGAATTCTCAAACTTTTTTTGGTATTTACGAAAAACAAATAAATCCATCTTCCGTGAGTCCCTATCAACTCCAACAACCCTATTATATACTCGTCGATAAAATTGACTTTTGAAAACCCAAAAAATTTTTTGAAGTCAGAAACCTTGATAGAAACAGGTGTTTCTTTTCATCGATCCTCAAAAGAATGCCAATGCAACTCTAATTTGTCCATATTCAGCTGTTAGGGAAATCTCTTATGATGTTTTGAAGATGACAATATAAATCAAAGGCTACTAATGTGTTTAATTGTTGAGTAACAGACTATACAGATGATAGAACATGTAAAGGCTATTGTCAAAGTCTATACTTAGAAGAACCATAAGACAGACTTTATACTGAAACTGAACTTATTCAGACTAACGTTCAGATTGTAAAGTCTATTGCACTCAGACTCAAATTGTAAAGTCTATTGCACTCAGACTCTACTTCAGATAGAACGAAGCAGATTCAGAACAAACCAACTTGACAGAACGTAACACAAGCCCCAATCATATAACGACTAGTGATATGGTTTGGATCTTGAAGACAAGAACTTTCTATACGGAGAAGCTCTACTTATGGAAATCAAGATTCTGTTTGTATGGGCGATCAGAATCAATTTAGGATTCTATTTTTGTCACTCACTACCAAATCTTCTAGATACAGATTTGTCCAATGGGTAGATTGGAAGACGATTCTCTAAGATACTGTCTAATGGCTAGTTTGAAAATGGAGAAGTATTTAAGGATATCAAGGACCGATGAGCAAGTAAGAGACGGGGCGTAGAATTTATAATTCCAAAGCCTGAGCGACCTCCGATCATACACTTGTCTTTTGTGAGCTTAAACGTTTGTGATCGTGAGAGAAATACCAAAAGAGTGACTTAGTGAGATAGTGTGATCTACTACTAAGTGTTTGCACTCAAAGTTGTAATATCTTGTTGATTGTATAGTGGAATCTAGCTAGAAGGCTGTTAGTGTGGGAGAGTGGACGTAGGCTTGATCTAAACCGAACCACTATAAATTCTGTGTTCTTATTTCCTTCCCTAAACTTCTTTATTATGTTCGTAGTTCTATTTAACTGCTAAAGTCTGAACTCGCTCAAAGTCTATTATACTTTAGACTCAGTTTCAAAAGTCTGTTGTTCTTTAGACTCAGTTTCAAAAGAAAAATATTTCTACTGTTCTTTTGTGAAAATTTTTCTTCACACCTATTCACCCTCTCTAGGTGTTCATACTAGCACTTTCATCAGCTACCATGTTGCTTACGAGAAGAAGCAAAGGAAAAATCGACTGAAGCAGCAAAAGCAAATTCAGCATCTACTGAAGTACCTTTGATATTGTCTATCAGCTTATTCTCGCTGTTCATCTGTTCAAAAATCTTACCTGTCGATTCAAAAGTGGTATAGATACGATTATATAATTGCTATTTGTAATATGATACATTTACAAATTTCAATTTTCCATATATGTTGTAGAACAAAGCCTATTATATCACAATACAAAACTTATGAATCTTAAGCATAAGCTATCGTCCTTGAATTTGTAATAGCCAATGCTTACGTGCTTCCAAAAGATAGACTATAACTGCTGTCGAAATTGAGCTTCTGTTTATCTGCAACTTCGATATATTTCTATGGCTCAATGCAATGATATTCCAAGCTCTTCCAACATGAATCTTGTCTTCGTTTCTTTTATTTCATTATTATTTGAAGATACAGAAGTATTTGAATTTGGAGGCTATGCCAATGAGACGAATTGCATCGAGCCAAAGCAAAACATTAGCGGTACTTCATAATAATTTTCAGGAAAAATGCAAGTTTAAACTAACCAGGAGACTCACCCAGACCGATTTGTTTCATCATGAATCACATCTCACTCATCACTTTCAATTACCTGCCCATGAAAATAAGGGAAAATGCTTGATGTGATTTGTGATGAAAGAAATCAGCCCGAGTGAGTCTCCGATTTAGCCTGAATTTCATTTTTTTTTTCCCAAAAGTTAGTACGAAGTGCTTGATGACACTGCTAATATTTACTTTGGCTTGATGTAGTTCATCGCACAGCCTCAAGATTCAGATACTTCTATATCCTCAAATAACAATGAAATAGAAGGAGAAAAGGGGGAGACAAGACTCATGTCTAAGGAGCTTGGACATGTCACTGCAATTAAGTAACAGAAAAGTGTCGAAGTTGCAAATAAATAGAAGCTCCAAATTGGTCGACAACTGAAGAAAATTGAGTAAAGGGGGAGACAAGATTCATGTCTAAGGAGCTTGGACATGTCACTGCAATTGAGTAACAGAAAATTGAGTAACAAAAAAGTGTCGAAGTTGCAAATAAATAGAAGCTCCAAATTGGTCGACAACTGAAGCAAATGCAATCATTCCTTGGAAGCATGCAAACAATAACTATTACAAATTCAAGAATATTAGCTGATGTACAAGATGCATATCAACAGTCCATAAATTTGGTATTGAGATATAAGAGGCTTTGTTTAACAACAGTATTTTGTCATTGAAAATTGGAGTTTGTAAATGTATCATATTACAAATAGCAATTATATAATGGTACCCATATCACTTTTGAACAGATAAACAGCACTTTTGAAACAATGGACAGCAAGAATAAGCTAGTACACACATCAGAAACACTCTAGTAGATGCTGAATTTGCTTCTTCCATTCCAAATTATTTTTCTTATGCCGCCGCTCTTAAGCAACAAGGTAGCCAATTAATTAAAATCACCTAAGTTTTTGTTTCTTTTAAACAATGAAGATGTCACAGTTGTTATGTTCTCCTTTTCATGTCTCTACTTTTTCTTTTTGTCTTCTTGCTGGTGTGAAGGTGATGCTCCCGAAAATTTGACCAAAAATAGGAAGGAAAGGCAGGTGGCAGGCAAATTGTATGGAGCAATTAGAATTGTATTGGAATTCTTTGAAGACAGATAAAGAGAAACAGTTGCTTTTGTCAAGGTTTCTGACTTTAAGCATTTTTCTGGATTTTCAAAATTTGATTTTATTGACGAGTTTATAGCAGTCTTTGAAATTGACAATTCATGGAACATGATTTTATTTGTTTGTTGCAAATGCCAAGAGAAGTTTGGGAATTCAAATTGTTATAAGCAAATTGTTCAAATTGTTCTAACAGAGCATTGGGATAACCACTTGAAAGAAATATAACTTGATTTTGTCGGAAAGTGTTGTTGATACTTTGGATAAGATGATTGACAACTACCTTGGGAATACTTGAATGTTTTCTCAGCGTTAAATATGCTTGAAAATCAATCAGAATGCCAGGAGGAGAATCAGCCTTGTCCACAATCCAATTGGTAACTAGCTGACATATGAGGACTCAAGTAGAGCTCCTAAGAAAATTCAACAAAGGTTTGAGGAGTTAATAAAGCATACATTTCTAGCAGTCAGTTTTGCAATTTACAATGGATGATCTACAAGGCATTATTTCTGGTACTCTATTTTAGAAGTATGGACTAGGTCTCATGCCAATATGCTTCTTAGGAGCCATCCAACTTCGGAAAATCCTCAATATTTGATCATTGTATTTGTTTCCAGATTCAAAGAAAAGTTGTACTTTTTTAGAGAAAGCAAACAGCATCATTGGAGGATGAAATTTTTTTTATCATTCATAGTGGAGGATTTCCCTTAATATCTGGTTTAAGAAGGTCAAAGCTAATGTTGTTATCCTCTAATGTTGTTATCCTCTCATGGATATACACATAATCGTCCACAAGAAAAACATTCTTGGAAGAATACTACCAAAGAGAAAAGGCAGAGGAGCTAGAAGACACCACCACAGCGTTTGCGAGTTAGAGCAAAGCAAAGGAGCTAGAAGCTCCTTTGGTTTAGTAAAGATTGCATACGCAAGTTAAAGCAAGGCGGAGTAACTAGAAGCACCGGGTTCAATAGAGAGTGCGTTCGAATTGGGAGTTGGAACCTCCGAAAACAGTTCCAACTCTAGAAACGGAGAAACTGTCCGAGATGACTGCTTAAGTCCCATGGTTTCAAGCAATGGTCACTCAATGTGAGTAGGAAGTTTCTTATGCTGGCAAGATTTAGGATGTGCAGTGCTTGTGACGAAGGAGAGGAGAAGGAAGTTGTGAGGAGTGAGTTGCAAGGGAAAATTCGAGCTTGACAGGACGGTAAATAAGCGTTGAGTTGATTAGTTCCAGGTGGATCAGTTTCCGCGCTAGGACCGGGAGCCGAATCGGTTCCCATTTGGGTGGTCCTGGACCTCTTGGTAACTAGACCGACCGGTCCAACTAAGCTCACGACTCAGATGGAAGAAAGATCGGACAAGGCGCGTGTACTAAAACAAACAACTCCTCTCTCTTCTCTCCCTCATCCACCAGCACCATGTACAGAACTTTTGCCACCTCCGCCATTTATCCACCTTTCTCTGTGTTGGTGCACACCACAAACAACTACACAGGAAAACCAAGAAAAAAAAATCAGCCAGGGACAAATGCAAAATCAGCTGACCAATTTAGGCAACCGGACGAAACTTCACGCGCCACCGAGAGCGGAAAACAACAACCAGCAAACGTCCGGGACCAACCAAAAAAAAAAAAAAGAAAGAACGGAGAAAATACCGCAGCCGAGGGCCGGAGATAATGCGGAGGAGGAGGGCAATGCACGGGACTCAAGACGCGAGGGGAAGCGATAGAGGATAGAACCTGAAGGAAGAATTCAGAGAAGTGCTCGCTCTAGGTCTAGGGCTCATGAATCACGATCGCGAAGCTTGCTCTGCACAAAGAGAAACTAGAAAGGGAGAGTGGAGTAGGCGTTTGTTTTTATTGTTGTAAAAATAATAGTTAAATACATACATACATACATACATACATATTTATTTATATAGGAATAAGTGCACATGAAATCTTATCCAATCTTAAAATTTTCAAAAAGTACAATTAAATCCCAAAACTCAATTACGAAAATGAAATCGAGTCCTAAAATTTTTAAAAAGTGCAATCAAGTAAATTAATATAATCTAATAATCAATTATGTATTTTTTATCTTTTTTTTTTTTTGGTAAAGAGTATTTTTTATCTTTATTTTTATTTTATTTATTATTCTTAATAACTCTTGCCCACTTCTAAATGACTAGCAAATTACATAGAAATTATTTAAGTTATATTTAGTGATAGTATCATTTAAGTTGTCAATTTCGCTACCATTAAATCAGGCATAAAACAAAGGAGTATAATGCAAAGCGTAATCCTATCGTCTAATATAAGTTTGAATGTTAAATTTACTGAAATGGTAGAAACTAGAAACTCTCCACTGTCTACGCAAAATGTAAAACGTCCATATTGTGCAAAAAATTTTAGCGGCATTTGATAAAAATTGCATGTGCTGATTGCTTAGATGCCCCACCGTACATTCTCCGCGAGGTCATACATCATGTCGGTCGGTAGAAACGGTAACTCGTGCTAGGACATCCCTCCGTCCGTGGCAGCAATTCTAGCAAGTGCTTGGGCGACATAGAGCGTTTGATAACGGTTCCGGATAACAATTTTTTATGTGAAATGATTTTTTCTGTTTTTATTTTTGAGAATAATTTCTAAACAAAAGAATGCATTTAGTAACTTCCCATAATTTCTATTCCCGGAATAGAAATACGTTTTTGGTAAGATTCTTAGACTTTTTTTTCTTTTAATTTTTTAATTGTTTATTATTTTTCCTTATTTTTTCCTTTTTCCTTTTTCCTTTTTCTCCTTTTTCCCTTTGGCTGGTGACTAGCTAGGCGACGTCCAATGAGCTCGCCAAAGGCCAGCTTGGCCACGACAAGCCTTGGCCTCGCCTAGGCGACGCGAAGTTGGCCTTGCCTTGGCCTGGCGAGGCCCAGCCTCATGTCGACTGGGGAGGTCGAGCCTCGCCGTGGCTCAGCGTCTCTGGGGGCCGGCGACTTACCAAAAGGAATAAGAAGAAGAAGAAAAGAAAGAGAAGAAAAAGAAGAGAGAAAATAAAAATTACTTCTAGAATACTTTTTATTTATGTTCTAAATCTATTCCTTGAAACAAAAGTTTTACGAAGCACATTTCTATTCTTTTTTCGTTCCTTGAAACAAAAGAATAGAAATTTTTGTTCCGGAGAACAAATTTTTTTTTTAATAAACACGCCCTAGTGACCGTGGCAATGGCTGCAGCTAGGCGCTTCGGCAACCAACCGGGGGTTTGGATTAGGTTCCATGGACATGGAATTTTGGTTAGTGGATATAATCTTGCGAACAATCTAGTATGTGTTTTTTTTTTTCTTTCTATTCTACTTATCCTTTTTGAACCTCATTAGATTGTCGCTCTAGTAAAGCTCATTTCACTACT
The DNA here is from genome assembly GCA_016097605.1 of Eucalyptus guilfoylei. Classification (NCBI taxonomy): domain Eukaryota; kingdom Viridiplantae; phylum Streptophyta; class Magnoliopsida; order Myrtales; family Myrtaceae; genus Eucalyptus; species Eucalyptus guilfoylei. Next base: position 41,393,490 of record CM027861.1, read on the forward strand.
TTAGAAGATGATCAGACACTTTCATTACTTTTTCTTACTAGGAAAAAAAAACCCTTAATTTAGTAACTTTTACATGTATAAATAACTTCTCAATTGAAACGAGAGATTTTAAGTGCTCAAAGACCACCAACACATTTTAATTAATTGCATGGAAATGTAAAGCATTAAGGTAATGAAAAATGATTACAATTGCACGGTCCACGTCAATATTGTCTAAAAGACGAGCTTATAGCTCTCGATTAAATGCGAGCTCTCCCAAGCCCATATAACTTCAATGGATTCTTGAGGATATTGTAATGATGAATCGCTATTGGCCTATTGGGATTGACTAAAACCAAAGTAAGATATGAAAGTATACATCGCTTCCTACAAAACTAGAAAGTGTAAGGCTTGGGACTTAATTACATTAATTAATCAACTAGTGTCATTTCGGTATATAAACTTGTTAATTTCGAGAAGATATTTGTTAGACAGTCTTGATTGATTTTAAACCGATTCATTAACATATGAGGTGATTATGTATATGCATAATCATTAAAATAATAATCAGCAACCAAAGAATCAATAATAAATTGCAAGGAAAGGCAAGAATCCAACATTAAGAAATATGAAAAATGTCATTCCTAACTAGGCTAGAGGGAAACAACAATCAACATATTGAAAGTGTGCAATCTAGCGAAAATCGAAATATAATTGTGCAATGACGACCTTGCATTTGTCTCTAAGAACATTCACACCCTATTATAAAATTCTAAGAGTTTGTTCAATTTTGAACACAATTTTTTCAAAGATTTTCACACATTTTAAAAGAAAATGACTCAAAAACTAATATTTGAGCTTCTTCCTAATTTTCAGAAAAATAAAATAAAATTTTCTCGCAAATTTTTTATTTTTAGAAATTGTTAAAATTTTTAAATTTTTTTGAAAATAATTTTTTAATCTGGAAAATAGTGACTCAGGTTGGGCCTTAAGGCCCGGTCAGAACATGGGCTGAACTTGTACTCACGGCCTAAGCTAAAGGGCACAATTCAGCTAATCCTCAAACCCACTCCAATTCTTACCTTTCCAAGCCCAATTCATTAAAGTTTGACCAAAAAAGCCCAATTCATAAAAGAACAGACCTGGTCCAAATCAAGTCCTACCTAAACAAGGCCGACCACGCCAAGTAAAGCCCAATTAAACCTAAGCTCAGAAGCCCAAAATCTACCAAACCTAGCTACACCCCGAAGCTCAATCTCTCCCTCTCACCCACTTCATCGCCGACTCCTCACACGCCCGGCTGCTTTCAACGCCTCGCCTGACATTTCCAGAACAACAAGACCCAAACGTCGATCTATATGGAGCCAGAAATCAGGCGAATTATCATTGACCACCACCAATTTTTGGAATACGACCCATCGTCGCCGCCGGACAATCACTGGATTCGTCGGTCACCATCGATTTAAACAAAGAAACCATTTAGCTAGTTTACCTAATCTACCGTGACCACTGATGATTAATTTTCATGTACAACACTACTTAATTGGCAACAAGCTCAAAATTAGGGGGAAAGAAAGTTGCTCCAACAGTTCCATGGTCATTAGTTGTTGGAAAAGAAAAGTTCCTCTAACAACCTCAAGAAGCATGGGAAACTGTGTGGAAAACCCAAACGACAACTAGAAGGACGAGCAAATACTAACAGCTCTCATGGCCAGATTTATCCATGTCCAAGAAAAAAATTTCAGGCTAGCAAATTGAAGGTCAATAAAGCAAGTGAACTTACCAGAAATCATCGTAGTGATTCTCGATGCATGATAAATCGGAGGCAGTTATTGCAACTGAAGCACCACCCCTACGTGCTTCTTCACATGCTTCTTTTATTTATTTATTTATGGTTTTGATGGTATCAGGAAGTTCAAATAAATAACCTTCAACGATGAGGACATTTGTTTTGGAAACCATGCCAGCCAGGGATGAATCATAGTTAACAGAGGACGACGTGCCCTAACAACGTGAAAAGAAAGGTAATAATAAGAAAATATTACATACCCTAACAGTGCCACCTCATTTTTACTTTGAACTATTCCGAGTGTGACAACTGTCTGGGCGGGTCTACGTCATCCCAATTCAAACCAATGGCGGAAGGCAGGGCATTCTCTCTCCTCTGTCTTCTGTCTCCTCTTTACTTGTTCTCTCTTCCTCCTCCTCCGATACTCGACACTTTCTCTGCACTCTACCCAGTGCACTAAATTTGGCCTTCGGGAGAGAGTGCAATTTGGGAAGAAAGACGTCGCGGGAGTGTGCCAAGAGAATGCAGCCCTGAGTATGAGGCTGTCAAGTGGAGAGAGAAAGGCCATCATCGGGAGAGAGTGACGGTCGTCGGAGGAAGCGCTAGACGAGAAGGTTCAATGCGTGGGGGTAGAGTGCATAGAGAGCGTCGAGCATCGGAAGAGAGAGAAGGTAAAGAGGAGAGAGAAGACACACGAGAGAGAATGCCCTGCCCTCCACCCGTGCTCTGGTTTGAAGTGGGACGACATGGACTTGTCCGGATAAGTGTTACATGCTGAATGGTTAAAAGTAAAAATGAGGTGGCACTAGAGTACATAATATTTTCTCAATAGTAAGAAGTCATTTACCATTAGCAGCACACAAAACGAAATCCAAATTCAGGAAATAATAGTTTTGGTACACAAGCAGGATAAATGAGACAACTTTACAAGGCCCTCCGGAGATCTCACGAATTAGATTTCTGCCAGCTGAAAACCTTAAAAATCCATCTTCTGATGATTTGACAACAAAAGGAAAAGACCTTGCACATAAAAGAATAGCACTATACTTTGGATGCTCGTTGTCTTGCCCAGTGCCCACAATCTCCAGAACAACAAACTGGCTATTCCCTTATGCCTTGGTTACATGTCATCTCAAAAACAAAGTCATTCTTCTCGACGCAGCGCTGCATAGTAGATTATGCCTCATCTTTATAGATCTTACAACTAATACTCAATCCATCAGATATTTTGGTACTTCGCCTATGTTTCCTGCACACTCTTAAATCTTTTTCCATGTGTAAGCCCAATATCGTTTTGCATTTTAACTTTTCTATCTTGTTTCACTGAACAATGAGAAGAAGCCTACCCCTGATTACTCTCAGTAAAGTGACCTCTACGCTCTCAGCATCTGATGTGTTAGAAGTAACTAAAATTAAAATTAGTTCTGCAAATTTTCCTTTTCAGCCATGTCGCTTGAGAACAACAGCTCTTGGCTTTTGTCTACCTACGCCAAGCAAAAGATGAGATAGGGTTTGACTAAATTGGATGATAAGGCTTGGCTCATTGAAGGAAAGAGAACGGAAGTAGGGAAGAATATGTTATCGGGAGAATTACCACAAAATGAAAAATCCCAAGTCTAAGTCCTTAGATAGCTATATGCATCTTTCAAGCAGCCTTCAGTTTTCCGTATTTACTTGGATTTTCATTGTCGAATTAGGAACAGAGTGGGACCAGAGATGAAGATAATATAACCAAAAAATTATGGGAACGAAGCATGAATCCTCCGGAATTTTTTATATTTTTTTAATAAAAAAGAAAGATTTTGCAATCAATCAACATCTCCGACTGATATCTCCAAGTTTAGGCCAAAACTCCAAAGCCACTGAACCGCTGTATCAGAGACGTATAAAATTTTTGGCTGGCCGGCTAAGATATTGCATTCTCTTGAAGAAGCATCAATCATCAAAGGTGAGAAGGGATGTTTAGGTTTGAATTTGGAAAGAGATGAGGGGGCCAGACCTGTAAAATCTACCCAAAGGGTCGCTCCCGACACTCCCAGCCATATCAATGCTCAAAGGAGGACATCCGATGGACCGAGTGCCAAGCCTCGACAGGGCGACCAAGCTATTGGAGAGAGAGAGAGCCACCGGCGGAAGCTTTGTAACTGCAGTCAGCCATCCATGGCACGCAGCCCCCGGCCCCCGCTCCTCGCGGTTCACCATCTTTCGGCTTACCCTTTTTCAGTCCTAACCTCTCTACGAAAGCATCATCGACCACTCCCGAAAAACCCACCTAAGGACGCAATAGAGAAAGCACATAAGCAGATACAAGAGGAGGAGGAAAAATGAAAGTAGGGTGGGAAGCAGAGAGGGAAGGAACCATCTGTCGGGCACGGCAGAGGTAGAGGTGCTCGTGCTGCCCTCCCTGACATGGAAAGCCAAGTCTCCTTCCTCTTCATCGTCGTCTCCGTCTCCGTCGTCGCCTGCCGCAGCGGAATCCGGCGGGCGTTCCCCCGTCGCCCCGAAAGCTAGAGCAGGCAGAGGAGGAGGAGGAGGATGGAGAAATTCCATGGGGAGAGGGAGCGTCGTAAAAGCTTTTTGTACCGTCGTCCTTTAATATGCATGTGGCGAGCGTGAATAGAGGGAGTAGGTGGAAGGGGAAGGGACCAAAAAGCTAGGCTGGGAAAAAAAAAGAAAATGGGCCGGGCTGGCTTGCCCTCGGCCCGGTTTCGCTTTTTCTTTTTTCTTTTTAAATTAATTATATTTGATTTTTTTTAATTAATAAATTATATTGCTATCAATGCAAATGCTCTCAATACCAATATGCTTATATAATATGATAATGATATTTTTTGTTTAGAAGTTAAAAATTAATCCCTAATATTCTATACAATCAAAACTTTAAATGAATAACCAAAACTAAGGTATTAACAGACATATAATTCCTTTTGATAAGTCATCGTGCAACTAAAGCTAAAAGTTGTGTAAGGTTAAACTTTTTTGATTTAACACAATCCCCAATTAGAAATTTAACACGGATGCACGCACACACATAAACACATCTTTTCCATATTAGCAAACATATAAGCCATGGATGACAAAGGTCCTACCAGCGGTAATGATGGCAACGCCACATCCATGCCATCAAAAGGCCGAGTCTCCCCAGCTAGGGCTTTTCAGCATCGGCAGGTGGTCTCCCTCAAATGGCAACGCCACGTCCATGCCGTCGAAAGATTTTCTCAAGCCCAAAAGTTTTTAAGGGACTGGATTAGCTCAAAGCAACGCTCCGAAAAACCAGATCATACCAGACCGATCGATTTGATCAGGTACTTGTCGGACACTAGTCCATTTCTCACCTTAGTACAATTGGAGGTCAAAACCCTAGTTTGACCCGGTTCGGCGGGTTTCGCTTTTGTACTGGACCTCACATTGAAAAGACGATTTAACCAACTTGCAGCGCATGTGACTCGACTATTACCCAGTCAAAAAAAAAAAAGAAAAAAAAATTCCCATCGTTTCAACCTCCTGGGCAAATGTCCATTGTTCTAAGTTAGGCAAATCATAAAACTCGAATCGGTTTTAAAAATCCGAGAGAGACTGCGAGGGACAAAACTCCACCGTGCAACCTCAATCTCATCAACCCAACGCCCACGCCATGCGAGCTGTGCAATCTCTACACTAAACTACTCCATGCTACCCCTTAATCTTTATCACAAGACCCTGTTGCAGAATATGTTCAGCTTGAAACATACAGCTATACACTACATCCCTGGTGGGAACCTATCCCTATAATCCAAACGCGAAATTACTTTGCAATTGGGCTGCCACGAGCAATGGTAATGAGATATCTAATTTACCGTCCGTTAACTTAGCATATGCCAAACCGAATAATGTGGTGATAACAACTTTTGGACTGATTGCACACAAAAGGGGCACAAGGATCTACCCAACTTGATTTAGAGTTTATTAGATAAAATTTAAAGTTCCTAAGATCTAAATACTATAAATCTTAGAATTGGAACTCTTTCGATTTAGATCTGAAAATTTAATAAACATGTTTTTGGAGATTTGATACCATTTTGCTCTATCTGTGTATATGTCCTTTTCCTCTTGCTTTATCGGTGATTGCAAGAACTCTAACATCTCGTTGAATCATGAAGAATTGCTCTTCTAAATGTTAAATTGGTGTGTGTTCAACCTGTTTTGGTTGTCTCCTTACGATAATGGTGAAAAGAAAGTCGAATCTAAGTGTACATCGCCAACTAGTAATGTTGACAATTTTAGCTTGATAGATCTATAATTGTGAAATAGATCTATAATTGTGAAACGAGTGCATGTTTAACCATGCTAATACTCTATCGATCCTCATTATTAATGTAATATTCTAAGCTTTATTCTATTTTGATTTGCTTTGCCATGAAATCTATATACTTCTCATGCATTATTTTGAGCAACAAATACAATTTTTTTCATTAAAAAAATAAGTATATGGTTCATTGTTGTCATTTCATTTTAAATTCAAACCCTAATAAAAGAAAAATTACGTCAAATAAAATTGAATGTGTCATATTTAAAAGAACAGCCCTTTTGCAGTGACCTTTTAGCTTTTATAAATCTTGTAGCGCACTCATTTTAACTTTTCTTCAATGTAAAACGCTCGAACCTTTTAAATTTTATCTTTCACTGACAACTAAAGACATGTAATTTTTTCCTAAAATTTTAAAATTTTAATAATATCTATAATTTTTTATAGGAAAATTATAAAAAGGACATCACTGTTAGAAGTTGCAATTAACAAACCTTGACGAAAGCTTTATCACTTTATAGCCAAGGGTAAAATGGATCTCATACCATAACTTCCATCATCCACATCGGAGCAAATGATCCCAAGGAAAACTCCTCGTTGGTTTCACTGTCATGCTCGTCAGGGGGCGGAGAGATCAGTCCTTAATTCACGTACTGTCATGCAAGTGCTCATCGACCGTGCTCGCAGGACTCGTTCAAAGCAATGCAACTTCACCTTTAAAAGAGGCGATCCACAACTCACATGTCAAGAGGACCGATTATATCTACCAGTCATTGCAACTCGTGCGAAGCCAAGAGCAGTAGTACCATAAGAATCTCAACACACCTAATTATTATATCCCATACATACGCATTTAGAATAGATAAATTAGCAGCACTGGAATGCTAAAATTCAAGTGATGACTACAGCCGCATGCTTCAGCCTGACATCGGCAACAAAATTGTTGGGAGCTGTGAGTTTCTGATGAAGAATAAACATAGCAAAAAGCATACCATTGTCGGTCTACTATAGTAGATGCATGCGCTCCACATAAGACTGAAGCAACCATCTATTGAGTGGTTCCCCACACCCGATGAAACAGCCAGAGTTGCCATTCTCGGTGAAAAAGGGGAAGCGGAATATGTGCAGCAGATCCTGCACGGCATTCCTCACCAGAGAAGTCCCCGTCACCCGGCTGCGCCGACCCCACCCAGTAACTATGTCGATCCGGTGTGGGCTCATTCCTGACATAAGCATCTGCTGACGAAACCAAGCAAGGGTCCTTGAAAGTGCTGTCACAGCGGTGCCATCTGACATTACATGCAAGTTTATAAGCCAATACATTGAGCTTTTCTCTCTGACAACATCTGGATACACATTATTCTCAGCAGCCACTTCCCAAACAGAGCCAGCCTCCTCTTTGAGCCCGGACTTGTGTAGGAAGTCCACGACTGCATCCACAAGTCCCCTCTTGCTCTCTCTATCCTCGCTATGCATCAGTTCCAAGAACCTGCTCATGTGATCCCTCACATTTTGGCCATCTGGTCCAGCTGCTGGCATGGACAGCAAGAACATGTGCGCAGGGTGGCCTGTTATTGCCATGAGCTGGCAACAGGACCCCATGTCCACCGGCGATTCAGCTTCTGTACAGCAACTGAGAAGCAAAGTGTAAGTCTGGAGAGAAGGATGTAAACCTAAAGCCAGCATGCTCTTCAGGAGGTCAAAAGCATCTGATAGCCTGTGAAGCCTAAGGAAGGTCCCAAGCAACGAATTGCAAGTGGGTACATTTGGGCGCAGGCCCTCATTCAGCATGGTCTGATACCATTCCCAGGCCTTGTCAATGTTACCAGCCTTCCCCCACAAATCCACCAAGAGACCATATACTGGCTCGTCTGGCACCCAATTCTTCTGCCTCATCTCAACAAAAACTGCTTCTGCTTCCTCAAGATACCCACAATGGCCGAGCACTTCCATAACAATGCTGTAAGTCACTTTGTCAGGTTCATATCCAGCACTTAGCATGTCCCGATAGAGCTGCAAAGAATTTTCATAGTTCCTTGCCTTTGCCTGCAAAGCAATCAAGATGTTATAGGTAACTAGGTTAGGAGCACAACCATGATCAACCATCTCATGGAACAAACGGTTGGCATCAGCCAGATGGCCAGCTTTTCCAAGGCAGTTAATCATCACACTGTAGGTGAATGTGTCAGGAGAAAGACCAGCCCTCTGCATTCTTTGATACATATCCATCGCAATATTAAGAAACCCAGCTTTTGCATGAATGTCAATAAGTGTGCTGTAAGTGACACGATCTGGTTCACAACCTGCTGCTTGCATTTGATTAAAGACATTCATCGCATCATTCAGGTAATTTGCTCGGCCATAACTATGAATAAGCCGATTATAAGTCACCACATTTGGCTGGCATCCATCCCTCACCATTTGTTCAAGCAATTTGTTTATTGCACCAAACTGCTTGGCACGACCAAGGATGCCAATCATCGTGGTATAAGTATGCCCATCATGCTTGTATCCAGGCTGCTGTTTCAACCAGTTAAAAAAGCCAAGGGCAACTTTATGGTCTTGTAGTTTCTTGAGTACTTGGTTTGCTTGATATGCATCCATTGCATAATTTAGCCGCTGCAGAGCCTCCTCTGTGGCAGAACCCCACTCTTTCTGCAGCAATATGCGGGAAACACTTTCTACGATATGAGCAGCATTTGAAAAATGCCTCGGAGTCGGAGCAATTCCTGAAAGCACTCTAGTATCTCTTGTTGGTCTATTGAATCCTTCTACAGAGTACTCTACAACCTTCCTTTCAGAAGAATGAATAGAACTAGTAGTTGACGCAAACCTATCTGGATATGCTTTTGGTTTCTGAGAATAATGGGTATTTCTTCTCTTATTGTGAGTATCCGAATATACATTTCTTGTATTTTCAACATGATTTCTAGCCCCAGCATCATAAACACCTCTAAAACCTTCAAAATTAGATCTCCCGCCTTTCTCCCCTCCATCATGGGCATAGTTATAAGTAGAAGTATCTGAAGCAGCTACTGTGTTGGCTGATGATTTTGGACGAACCTTTGAGAAGTTCTCTCTCTTGACGGATTTCACATTGGATGATTTTACATTTGCAGCCGGCCTGCTTGGATCAACCATACAGCTTTTGGGCAAGTTCAAAATGCCACTATCTGAGCTGGGAACCTTATAATTTACCAGATCAGATAGGATATTTACCGCTGCAATGCCTGCCCTAAAAACCTGATCAGCCATGAGTGGTGCTGAGTTCCCTGCATCCCTTTGGGAAAGGTTAGCATCACTTGCATAACTGACAGACTCAGATTTCTGCAAGATAGGAACAGATGCAGCATTTGGCAAGAGACTCGAGTGCTTAACATTCTCAGCTTTACAAGGGCCCACATATTTAACAGGATCTCTTGAAGTCGAGGCTCCCACTCTTGCTGAAGTTTTGGACACAAAGGTAGCTGATTCTTGTGGAAAAGGAACATCGGTAGTTGTCTGTTGTCTTCTCGGGATGCAGGTTTCATCTTCCGAGCATGAGCAGGAGCTTCCGTCTGTGGTGCCACAACGTGAACCACTGACAAAAAAGGATCTTGCACTATTGGAGAGGTTATATATCTGCTTTGCCCGTAACATAGCTGTATATCTTGTGATCCTTCAGACGAATGTCGAGATGATACAAGTCAGCCCCAAATGTTGAGATGATACAAGTCAGCCCCAACTGACCAAAAAGGACCTTGCACTATTGGGGAGGTGAGAGATCTGCTTTGCCCATAACAGAGCTGTGAATCTGGTGATCCTCTAGAAGAAAATTTTAAGATAATGTAAGTTAGTTACGACTTTCCATAAAACATGATGTGATCATCAGCTTTATTGAGCAATACAGGATAATTTTATCAACTTGGATCCCAAGTAAATAGCATTTTTTATCTAGAGTTTTACAAGTCGAACAGTGTGAAGGAACTCATGCAGAGAAGCATTACTAGATTCACAAAACGGAAAGATAAGAACCTAATATACTGTAAGAAGTTGACAATATATGCACGCAGGGAAGTTTTCAAGTTGACCAGAATCCAGATCCGAAAGGAACATTGATAACTATGAGGGAAGTGTCCCTTTAGAAAATTTAAGACTGACGTAACATCATAATCTAATGTTCTCAACATTGTATATCTCCCTCTATTTCAAAACAATCGGCAATTGACAACCATGTAGTGCATACTTCACTCGTAACATAGCAAAAAAGCAGCAATCAAATTCATGGAAGCAATCAACAAGCATGCTGGAGCAGAATGGTCGTTGACAAGTTATCCCATGAATGTGGGAGCAATTTACTGCCATATGGTCCTCCCTTTAAAATCATGGATAACCGTTATTAAAAGCATGCAAAAGATGCAAAGTTAACTTCATAGTCCACATGGAACATTTCACGGTTCGATGGCAGAAGTGAGCAATTACAAGGTAAGGGCAGCTTTTTCACAGAGCCAAGAAAATTCGGCATATGGGTGAACACGCCTACCTAGACTTTCTCACATCCTTGAGATTCAGCTAAAAGCAACTAGTAACTAAAAGTCCTCCGTCCTGACCCAAACATTACCCCAAAAAACAGCAGCCTCCGCGGTTACAAATTTCCCACTTTCCATGTATCCTCTACAGCCATGGACATCCAGCACGAGAATTCGAAAAATCATCTAACCAATATCCAAAATCGACCTCCACTTCAACGATTGTCAAGTTTGAACCCAAAGGAACTACCTCTAGCGGGGGCAAACAAGAATGACTGGATATCATCTGACCTGCTCTTGCGATTCCAGATTCTTGACATTTTACCGTTACTCAGACCATCAAGACACCAAATTCAAACTCCAAGAATGATACTTTTTTCCAGAAAACTCGCCCAAAGATCCACGTAAAAACAAAAGATCGGCAATGAACCACTCATATCCCATCGAACCCGCAACCTCGTTCTCCGGACCCGGACAAGCGCCACTCACCAAGAAGCACAGAAGATTCCATTTCTAAACGCGCGCTCGCTGACCAAAAAGCACCCAAGAACCGTAAAGTCAACCCGAGACAAGCAAGACGCCGCCGATCAAATGAACAATCACGCGCGCGGACGAACCGAAGCGGGCAAGAATCGGCAGCGGCGTCCAACGACGCGGAGTCCAGTACAGAGAGGAGAAGAGAGAGAGAGAGAGAGAGAGACCTGAAAAATGCACGGCTTCCTCCGGTCAGCGCACGGCGGCGAGCGAGAGCTCCATGGAGAAGACTCCCCCCCCCTCTCCCCGCGCCGTCGGCCGGTGAAAGCGTCCTCTTTTCTTCTCCGAGCAAGCTGGGTCCAAGAAGAAGAGGAGGAGAGAGAAAGAGAGGCTGCGAGGTGAAAAAGTTTGACGTACTGCACCCAGGAATCGGGCTCTTCTGTTTCTTTTTTCTTTGCGTGTTTTTATATCGACGCGCGGGGGCGGGGACGGGGGAGCTGACGTTTAACCCTACTTTTTTGGGTGCACGGGCTCGCGCGACCTACTGCGGCGAGCGATCGACGCGTGGCGGGTTGCGGTCGTGGTCCGCACGTGACCGGCCGGGGGGAGGTTTTCAGTTTTGCTTTCCCACTGTAGCGGAGCGATCATCCGGTGGGCGGGAGCGCACGGGCGGCCCGGTGGAGCGGCCTGTACGGCAGGTTCTCAGCCGGATGATCGGATTGTCCCGCAAGATTCGCGCGAAGTCAACTCTATCCATTTTTTTTCCCTCTTTGTCGGTTATTTACTCGATTTTCCGAGGATTTTTCTTTTTGAAAACAGAATATACATGTATACGTGTGTTTATAGTGACCTGGGCAAGTCCTTAAACTACTTCCTCTGAACTTCTAAAATAGTGGAGCTTTCCATCCTAGGTGGGAAAGATAAATATTTACTTAGGAATTGCACATGTTATCTTCAAATGAGGGTACCACCTAGGCTGATATATATATTTAAAAACAATCAACCTAACAAAAAGTTCATGAGCATTATCACGAAAATTTCACGTCAGTTTCGATGCTTTTTCATGAGAGTTTGCCTTGCAAGTCCACACTTGTATTCAAACTCCTTATCACAGGGAAAGAAGTTAGTGGGCAATTTTGTCACGACACCACCACGCTCTTTCTATTATATTTTTTTTGAAAAAAGGGACGCATTCCTTGGTATTCTATGCAAAAGTTCCCATGATGAAGTGGACATAGGCTAATCACTTTACAGGGAAAATCAATTAAGCAAATGCACAAAAATAATTGAATAAGCTTTTCAACTTTATTGATGATGCATGTGCACACAATTAATTGAAACCAGCAATATATCACAATACATTATTGATATGTCCAATGGATCGGGTATAACATGCTCAATATATCCGTTAAAGATGTTTTGAATGTGCTATATGAAATCTCTCTTTATGCTCACCAAATCCACCACAATCCAACTTGGCCTTAGGGCTTCGTTGTTTGGACTAACCTTGAAGGATGGGAGGGTCGGATTGGTGGAAAACGAGATGGAAGCCGTGGCACAAGTCGCAGGATGCGGAGAGAGTAAGGAGATCTTTGTTATTTCTTAAAAAATGGTCCAACATTTCCACAAACTAATTTTTTTTTCTTTATCTTGTGATGAGTGCTATCTACCCTGTCGTCTCGGTACAAGAGAGACCAAGTCGAGCTCATTTCTCTTGCTTTTCGACGGAAGAAAACTCCATCTTCCATTATTTTATTTAATATATATTTTTCACGGTAGTCCTTTCCTCCAATAGGATCACGCTATGATTAAGTTAATCCACCCAATATTCAAGCAAGGGTTAAAGAGCTTCTTAGAAACTAAGCACCCCTAATCTTCCACGCGTTTTCAGACAACAAAGCCAATCAATCAATCAATCATAGCTTGAGCAACCATGTTATGCCCTCCACGAAACACTTTATTTCGCTTTTGCATCTATTCTATTCTATTCAATAAATTTTACATATATTTCCTTTCCTTGCACAGTCAAATCAGGGCCTCCGTTACTTGGTTCGACCAGGTCGCCCCAGGCCCCACACCCTTCATCGTCACCGCTGATGGCCCTTTCAGAGCATCCAACGGCTGCGATCTCGCCCGCGCGACGAAGGATTCGGAGAGGATGCCCGCACCAGAGGACTATCACTGGGGGGAGAGTAGCTGTCGACGTGGAGCGAGGGTGGCCTCAAAAAAGGGACATCCCGATTCTTGCTCTTCAAGCAAAAGATCCTTCTGGGAATGTTGAGAGGAGGCGCTTCCGCGTTCAGACAAGAGCCACTTGTCCACAGCTCATCGTCCCCCGCGCCCCCCTGGCCCATGTGGGGGCCCAGTTAGACCATGGGCCGGTGGTTCTGTTTGGGCCTCCAAGTATCAAAATGGGCAGTATTCGGCCCGGTATCGTTGTAGGATCTGGGCGCTCCAGTTCGTTTACTGGAAAATATTTTCCCTTTCCGAATTTTCCAAGGCGTTCGTTTCACGGAAAATGAATTCCAGGGAAAATGTTTTCCATGAAAAAAAAAGTCTTATAAATCGGGGGAAAATGTTTTCCACTTTTGAAAAGTGGAAAACATTTTCCTCACTCGATCTCTCTTATCTCACACCTCTACAAATCCTCACTTCCTCCTCCCCTTTCTTCTTTTTCTTTTCTTTTTTTATTCGAATTATTTTTAAATTTCCTTTCCTTTTTCTTTTCTTTTTCTTATTTTTTTCTTTTTCTTTTCTTTTTGTTTCCCATCTTATTCTTTTTTTCTTGGCTAGTCGTCGGTCGTCACCAAGTGAACCTCAAGCTCGCGCTCGTCAATCTAGCAAGCCTCGAGCTTGACGCTCACGCTCACCAATCTAGTGAGCGAGAAAATATTTTCCTTCTCGAGCAATGAGAAAATATTTTCCAAAACATTTTCGGGTTTTTGGCGAATACCATAAAATATTGTCATTTTCCTGGAAAATGACTTTTAGAAAATATTTTTCGAAAATGGCCCATTTTCCACGAAACGAACGGACCCTAAGAAATCGGTAATCTTTCTTTTATGTTTGATGATTTAGAGACTTGATTATCCGTGCAGCCCTATTTTCATCCCTATTTTGGCTAAAACACTCATTTTTTCAATTAATTGATAGAAATACCCTCCCCTGCTCTCTTTGATTTGTTGTTTCTATTTTTATTAGGCTAAGGGAAAAAATTGAATTTATTTCTATTACCTCATTTATTTATATCAATATACAAATGATATAGTACACCCAACAAGATATCATCTTTATTTTGTATCATGTTATCACTTTGCCTAGAGAAAATTATTAGCTATAATTTAACGTATCATATTTTTTTTTTTATCACAAAAGATGCATAGAAGATCACAAAAGATGCATAGAAGATTAAAAATTTATTTTTATGATGGCTTATGAATACACAATTAATTGCCTATTTTTATCTAATAGTTTGAGTGAAACTAGATATCTAATTATCTAGCTGATCTTGATAAAAAAAATTATCAAAATATGAAACGGGTTAATTTGTTGTCAAACGTATTTATATTTAGATCATATTTAAATACTAGCAAAAGACAAGCACATAAAGCCAAAAAAGGGAATTTCTTGTTGTTCTACGACTACCATCAAGAAAGTCATTTCTATTGGTTGTAAATTTAATCTCATAACAAGTGAATCAAAACTTTAAAATATACTTAGAATTTTCCTCTAAAATAATCTGATGTAGTTTGAAAGCGAAGAAGGTGTAGCTAGACTTCCAACTCTCATTTTGCAATTCAAATTAAAGTATGAAAAATTCAAACAAGAGTTGATAAAATTAGACCATCTCACAATTCAACTTTAGAATAAATTTTGGTTTTAACTATATGACAAAAAGTAAGTAATTAATTATGTGGTTGTAAGCCGTTATGACAATCACAAATAGAAATTTCTAATCTCCTATATAGCTTTTGTGATTATATCTATGATGCCTTAAATTAAAAATAACAACTTCCTTTAGGCAAAGTGATAAAATGAGACAGGACAAGATGATATATTGTTAAGTGTAATTAGACTTTTATATGACGAGAGAGATGATAGAAATAAGAGCATTTTTGTTTTAAAAATAAATAAATTGAAGAGAGAGGGAAGGGTATTTTGTTCAATTAATCGAAAATATGAGTGTCTTAACTAAAATGACCGTGGAAATGGTGAAAAATTATGACTCACCAAACAAATCTTATGAAGTGGCTAAGTTCAACACCTTTTATCCCTAACCTTACCAAAAAAAAAAAAAAAAAAAAAAAGCACCTTTGATCCCTAGAATAGTTTGCACGGAGGAAGGATTACGACACACCCAACGACTTTTCTACGCCCTTCGCGAAACGCTTTATTTTGCCTTTTCCCTCAATTCTGCTGTATTCAATAAATTTTACATTTATTTCCTTTTCTTGCACAGTTAAATCGGGGCCTGTATTTGCCATTTTGTTTGACCAAGCCGCCCAGCCCCCACCCCCCACTTAAACGCACCACCGTCGACCGTTTCGGCATCCAACGGTCGCGATCTTACGAGCTCGAAGAAGGGATTCAGGGAGACGCCGCAGCGGAGAATTACCACCGGGGAGTAGCTGCCGACGTGGAGCAAGGACGGCCTCAAAATAAAGAGATCTTGATTCTTGCTCTTCAAGCAAAAGATCCTTCCGGGAATGTTCGGCGTGGTGCTACTGCCTTGAGAAAAGAGCCACTTGTCCAGCTCATCATCTGCCGCGCCCCGCTGGCCCATTTAGTGGCCCAGTTATACCATGGGCCGGGGTTCTCTTTGGGCCTTCAATTATCAAAATGGTCAGGTATTCGGCCCGATGCCATTGTAGGATCAAAGAAACTGGTAATCTTTCCTTTTTTGTTTGATGATTCAGTGGCACAAGCGTAGGTACTTTATTATCTCAAAAAGTTATACGACGCACCAAATAAATTTTATGAACCGGCTAAGTTGCGACGTTTGAGCCCTAGAGTAGTTTCCATGAAGGAAAGCAGTAATCTTTACAAGTCTTTTTAAGGATTATTATTTCGTTCATCCCATAGAGAAAAAAAAAATGATCTTGCATAGGATGTACCCAAACAAGACCCATGATGTTAGGTAGAGATATTTACGCCATATTAATGGTTAAATGTAATGCGTACAAACTTGTTGCATTATGTGGTCGTGAAGGAAAATGAGTTTGTTGTTATCCAATATTTTTGTTGGGATAAGTATGTCGATGATTTTCTTCTTTTTGAAAATCAAAATCAAGCTGGGCAAGCGTTGGGATCTATGCATGCAACATGGATCGAGACACTAAACACGGATAGAAGATCTTCATGCTGTTAATTGCGAAGAGAGTCTTGAGTTGGGCCAATCCAAGAACACATCATCATTTGCTTGTGCAGGAGCATGTCATGGTGACTTGATGATCATTTGACCTTTTAGCTTGTTGGGCTCAAAGCTTCTTCTAGACCCATGACAATAATGTCTTCCATAGGAAGCCACATCCATTGGCTTGTCATCGGAGCACACGAAGTAGCACAAATGACCAATATAATAAAGAGGATGAAGGCTTACTTTCAGTACACTTGTTTTGAGAAAAAATGAATGATTTGAAAAGTATTTTTTAAAAATAATCATCCATATCGCTTACCAAAACGAATTAAAAGATATTTTCACCGTTCACAAAACTGTTTAGGTATATATTGTTGTCAATAATGAAAAAAATTATTAATTAATTATTTCAATAATAATTAATTTTAGGAAAATGTTTTCATAGTCATTCATTTTTTGAGAAACAAACGAAAGTCTTTTATTTTATCTGTGGTATATACAAAAATTGACTTTGCATAATCCCCCAATTTAACAGCAAATGATCTTCTCCATTCACATCACTGCATCAAGTTCTTGCATTTCAATCATACAAAAATAATAGCTGGATAAATTCACAGTATGTAAGGATTGTCATGAGATTTTATTAGATCTGTTTCCTGATTCAACATATATAGTATGATCGACCAATCTTACATTGTTGCTAACTTACGATGATATACAGTGGCATGTTTCCATCGACCAACCTTATCTAAAACCTCCTGTAGCGAAGAAAACGATAGCCACTAGCCAGGACATAAAGTCCTCTGCGCTTCTTTCCAATTGAACTTTTAGTAATCGCGTGCGTGTATGCTTTGACTTGGCAATAAAGTCCTCCCTCAAACGGTGGTTCTCATCGTTTCAAGAAGGAAAAAAAAAAGCACCTCTCTCTCTCTCTCTCTTTCGGGCAATTGCTAGCGTTGTAAGTGGTGGTGTTGGGGTCTGTCTTTGTCTTCCCGAGGTATAGAGACCCGGCCCTTCGGTGCCATTTAGGCACGGGGGGCCCGTGGTGGAGTCCTCGGCCATAAAATAAAAAAGAGAAGAAAATATCACGGTTGGATAGATCGCAAATGGTGAGGATAACATTAATATCATCAATAAGAGTCACATGCAATTTAACATGCTTATTTTATAGATCATTTTATATCTGACTTGTATGTGATAAGAGGTTTTTAGACATCACACATTGTTTGTTTATGGGATCAATCTTCTTTTACTTATTAGTTTAAGTTATCACTAATGGGAATCACTCAACATTTTTAAATTGTGACCTTTGAAAAATATTACACAATAAAAAAAGAGTAGCTAATATTTAGATTCAGATTACTATCCTAGTCAATCCATCTCGAAATAACGATTGATTATTTAAGCAATTTCACGAAGAAGTGAAATTCTAGTAGGCATTGTATTTACTCTGGGGCTAAGCAAGTTTGTTATGCTTGTCAAACAAAAATGCATGCATTAGGTTAATTAAGGGTCTTAGAAACTTTGTCCTAGATAGAATGTCAAATGATAAGTGCTTTTAGTTAGTTGATTGTGAATCTCTCTCTCTACATACGATAAATAGATTAATTTCTTAAGTTTATTGATTTGTGAAAGGCAAAACGATAGATTGATTTTTTGAAACTGAAAATGAATTCATAAATGCGAAATCTATTGTACAATCTCTAATCTCGTAGTATTGCTCATCCTGCACAATCCCTTGACTACAACACTCCACATATATTCGGAAGCCCTAAATAAGTTACATAGATTCATTTGGTCAGTACCTCCAGACTTCATATTGTAGCCCTCATTCTTTCATAAGATACTAGATTATTTATGTGATTTTGTGAATCTTAAAAATTGATCTTTGGCATTTAAGTCTACTTGATAGTTATTATGTACGTTTCGTGCAATGACTCATGACCATCCGAGACTTGCTTGCAGTAACGATATCAAAACACCATGGCATTGGATCCAATTGAAAGATAATTCACCTATCTCACAACATCTAGTTTACACCTCAAACTTTCATCACTTTAATAGAATATGTTTCGCCTAATATTTGTGCGACGGTCGATGATGAATTCGACTAAGTTATTGCAAGTTTTAGGTGATTAAAGATTACGAGTTCTGATTAAAGATGCGTTAGGGTTTCGCGTGACGTGTCTGCCTTTTCTCCTTGGGAGACAAGATTCTCGGCATAAAGCGAGAGAGTCCACAGATGTTCTTTCATGAGGTACAACATTGTCACGGAGAAAAAACAATTTTGCTGGACTGTTAAATGGATCAGACTTTGGTGGCAGCTTCCTTGTATAGCTATTATAATATCATACCCATTGCATCTTCACTTTTGACTCCTCACTTGGACGTTTCAACCGCTCGTGCAGGAAAAATTATCTGCATTTATGGACAGCAATGGCAACCTGCAGTCCACCAAAAGCTTCTGAGCTCACCTAGAACATGCCAGATTGAGACAAACAATTGTAAAGATTTCCAAATTGTCCTACGACAGAATCTTCCAAACCCAAGAAATATCCACATGAGAGAGAGAGAGAGAGAGAGAGAGAGAGAGAGAGAGAGAGAGAGAGAGAGAGAGAGAGAGCACACCACGCTCCCGATCAAGAAGGGGTGGAAGAAAAATTTGGCAGGTGAGATTAGGAAGTGGCATCAAAATTCTATTGCCACTCAATAATTAAATGAATTCTACCATTCACATTGACTATTTGGTCACTATTGCAACCCTATAAACCACTCATAGATAAACGCATCTCATCTTAGCTCTTATAGATTCTAGTGATGCACCAAAAATTACTAATTCGATGGTGAGAATGGTGGAATAGAAAGAAAGTATTTGATGAGCTTTTGGAAAAGCAACTTTGGAATAGAAGACTTCACAATAAATGGAGACTCCACTAGTTAAGGATAAAAACACTGTAAGTTCACCATCAACAAATTGGATAAATAGCTTAAGGTTTCTAATGTTCACTATCAACCAATTGTATAAAAAATCAAAGAAATTGCTTACTTGAAAGATATTCATATGTTATCAAATCAAAACTGCATCCTTTGAATTGAGAAAAATGGAGAATGCAACCCCTATTTATACAGGAATTTCGATAGATTAACATACACAAGTTAAATTTCATGTGACCTATTTGCCTTCTCTTCACGAGGAGAACGTGTCACTGGGAAAAACAATTCGTTTCACTATTGGCGGCATGGCGTCACGTAAAACTTGGACAACATCGGTCACGTGTTGGACTTTTGTGGCCGACCTCCTCGGAAAGGCCACTCGTCAATGATCGGCTAGAAACGGCGGATCGTGCAGGCAGCTACTACAAACGAACATATCCAAATGCGTTAACCTGTCGATTTCGGCGGGTCGTTCCAAAGGCTCTTACGTGCGTCAGCAATCACAACTGGTGGCCCACTCTCCAAACGCAATTTATTGAAACAAATTTTCTTAAATGTGATTGTTGACATCGTTTATAAAAATGAATTATATGATTTTTTTTTTCATCATTTATGAAATATTTTTATTAAATTATTATTTCAAACGATATAAATAATCATGTTTTAAGAAAATATTATTTAAATCTCCTATTTTTCTTGAAACATATAAAGCCTAAAATAATTCTCCACTTTATATTGATTATTTGAATTTCGGACCCATGAATCCCTATAAAGCTAACACTTTAAAACCTATTTGACTCTTGGTCCACGGATTTCTTATGAGTTAAACTCGTTACAAAGAAAAAAAAATCGTTTCCCTATTGGTTTTATCGCATCGTTTGGAAGCTTTGAGATCGTTTCTAATAGTGATACCCTAGTGATATGTTGACTCGAAACATTGGATCAAGCTTCCGTGGCAGCTTCCTTTTAATGCTATTTTAATGTCATATCCAGTGCATTTTCATCACCCTTACGATGATTTAATTGTTTTTTGGTCCTTTCGTACTCCCCACTGGGTCGTTTCGACCGCTCATGGAAGAAAAATCTCTGCCTTCATGAAGTCAGCTATGACGCGTCCACTAAAAGCTACCGAACACCCCTAAATTTATCAGATTGAGACATACCGTAAATACTCTTTTAGTATCGGTCATATTTTATTGTTGACGTTGTGGACATATCCAATTGCAGCAATTAAAAATTCAAAGAAGACATGTCATACGGTATAGGCAAATTTGTTATGCTTCTTAAACAGAAATGCATGCACTAAATTAATTAAGGGTCACGGTAACTTTGTCCTAGGTAGAATGTTAAATGATAAGTGCTTTTAGTTAGTTGATTGGGAAACTCCCCCCCTCCCTCCTTCTCTCTCGCCATATGATAAATTTCTTAAGTTCATTTATTTGTGAAAAGCAAAAGGATAGATTGATTTTTCAAAACCGGAAACAAACTCATAAATGTGAAGTCTATCTTATAATCTCTAATCTCGTAGTATTGCTCATCTTGCACAACCCCTTGACTACGACACTCCACATATGTTCATAAGCCTTAAATAAGTAACATAGATTCATTTGTTTGGTATCTCCGAACTTTGTATCACTGCGTTCATTCTTTAGTAGGATAGATTTCATGAATCTTAAAAGTTGCTCTTTCGCATTTAAGTCTACTCGATAATTGTCATTCACTTTTCATGCAACGACTTATCACCATCCGATGCTTGTTTGGAGCAACTATTGCAGCAGACTGCGGCGTTGGATCAGATTGAAAGATAAACTCATCGATCTTATAGCATTTAGTTTAGACCTCAATCTTTAATCACTTTCGTAGAATATGTTTTACCTAATATTTGCACGACCGTCAATGATGAATTAGATTAAGTTACTGCAAGTTTTGGGTGATTAGATATTGCGAGTTCCTTGTTCACCTGATTTAAAATATGAAGAGAATTTGTGACATTGGAAGTCATCCACCATTATTATCATCACAACTTGCAGTTCATGTTAGAGAAGTCCATGTATAATAATGGTCATGCCTCCAATCTTAAGTGACATTCGACTGAAGAAAACTTGTTGGAAAGCAACACTAAAACATGTCAAGGAGAAAAAACAATTGGTTGAATTGCATCACATGGAAACTTCAATATCGGTCTAAAGGCAAGACCCTAGTGACAATGAAGACTTTCGTGGCGCTTCCTGTGATTGCCTTCATTATATGAGATCCAAAGCATTTTCGAGGATTAGATCTTTTTTTGGTTACTCAACACGTTGGACGTTTCAACCGCTCGTCTAAAGACAGAATCTTCTGATCTTATGGACTCTTTACGTCAGCAATGACAACTGGTGACCCACCCAATGATAATGTTCGTGGCTCCAAAAACGCATAATGTAAAAACTCAGTCCCACTAACAACTTCATTCATGAATTTCGTAGCAATAAAAGTACATCCTTTCCACCCTTTTTTGCCCGACTCTTTGTTCTTAAGACTGTTGGCTTCCCCATTGTCCAAGTTCAGAAGTGACCACAACGTCAATGCATCGGCTTGTCATCGGAGCATACAAAGTTGCATAAATGACCAACAATTGTATCCTACCCAAGGACCATCTTAAGTTTCTATTAAATTTGGTTCCTCATTCAATTAATCTGATAAGATCGACCAATTTCAATTAACGAAGAAACCAACAGCCAGGACATAAAGTTTTCTGCGCTTTTTTTTCCAATTGAAATTTCAACAATTGCGCGCATGAATTGCCTGGCGATAAAGTCCTCACCTTAAAAGGAGGCAAATACGAGTTCTCATCATTTCACTTGCCAAGAAAATAGCACCTCTCTCTCTCTCTCTCTCTCTCATGATGGTAGGTATCAAATATCAATATTGGGTAGATCACAATGGTAATGTAAATAAGTGGATAACATTAATGATCATCAACAAAAGTGCAATTTAGCACAGTAATTTTGTAGAACATTCTTCATAAACCTAACAAAGAAATCCAGCGTGAAAAAGTTCTTGTTTGATGCATCAGACCATTTCGAGGCGAGATTAATTATGTGATTTCGTGAATCTTAAAAGTTGCTCTTTTGCATTTAAGTCTACTCAATAATTATTATTCATACTTTGGGCAATGACCTGTGACCATCCGGGGCTTGTTTGGAGCAACAATTGCAAGAGGCCATGGGGCTTGGATCGGATTGACAGATAACTCACCGACCTCGCAGTATCTAGCTTACTCCTCAAACTTTCTCACTTTTATAGAAGATGTTTCGCCTGATACTTGCGCGACCTTTAATGATGAATTCAATAAAGCTGCTGCAAGGTTTAGGTGATTAGAGATTGCCAGTTCCTTGCTCCCCTGATTTAAATTCAAAGAGAATTTGCGACAACGGAAGTCGTCCACCATTACCTTGACCGCAACGTGCTGTTCGAGTTAGACATGTACATGTATAACAAATTTCAATCCTCCGATCTTAGGCAACATTCAACTGAAACCAGTTGGAAGAGAATAAAATGGGGCCCCCCATAATTCTTGGTATTAAACAGGGTAATCTAAACAATTAGCTGAGCATAAAGAAACTTGTTGGAGAGGAAAATAAAAAAAAGTAGGTCATCAATCAACAGATTACAGAACTTAACTAAGCTCTAAAGTGAAAAAGAGAAAAGTTTTTGAACCAAAAGACAATCTGTCCAGACTACCGCTTCACGGTCAAAACAAGGCTATCTCTTCTATTTTCTCCTTCTAACGTACACGAGTTAGGTTTCACGTGACGTATTCGCCTTTTTCTCCTCTGGATACATGATAGAATGCATAAAGCGAGAGGTTCGCAGATTGCGGAGAACAACCGTTTGATTGGACTTTTGGTTGGATTGCATCAACTTCACTATCGGTTTTCAAAGTAAGACCCGAATCAACTTCACCACCGGCTTACGGTGACGGATTCAGAGAGAGAGAGAGAGAGAGAGAGAGAGAGAGAGAGAGAGAGAGAGAGAGAGCATTAGTTCTCCCAATCAAGACTCGAGAGGGAAGAAAATTTTGAGGGAACGCATTAGTTGTCCCAATCAAGCTGTCCAATCCAGACTCGAGAGGGAAGAAAATAGGGAGTGCAAGGAAATTTCGGTAGGTGGATATAAGGGAGTGCCATGAAAATCTGCTCCCACCAAGGGTGTGTTTGTTTCACGAAAAACGTAACGTTTTTGGAAACTATTTTCCAGGAAACCATTTTCCAGGAAAATGGTTAGTTTTCCTTTATTTGGTGATACGTGACTAAAAGTATTTTTTGGTATTTGGATCGCATTTGAAAAATGATTGAATGACATGTGACCTAACAATTGACAATAATGTGCCCCTTACTTCCAAATTAATTGGGAAACGTGCCAAAGAAGTCCTAAACCTTTTGTCTTTGTGCCGATTTAGTCCTAAACCTTTTTACGTTGTGCCAATTCAGTCATTTCCGGCCAATTTTGGCTGGATTTTGTTGACTGGATGCCGGCCGACGACGTGGCCCGATCGGCGCCGACGTGGACAACTTTTAATAATATTTTAATTTATTTTATTTTTTTCTTCCCTCTTCTTCCTCCAGTCGATTGCTTGACCTCGGCGCGGCGAGCAACGGCCGGCAAGGTCGAGGTCGACCTCACCGGATCTAGCGAGGGTTGAGCCTCGCCCGACGGATTGCCGTCGCGGGGGAAACCAGGCAAAAATCTGGGGCTGGAGTCGCGCGATCGAGGACCACCTCGAGCTCCCGTAAAACCCTAGAGATGACGACGACAAGCAGAGGGAGGAAATTTCTAGGGCAAGATTGGGATTGGGGAATGGAGTGGGGAGAGTTGGCCTCGCGCCGAGCTGGCAGGGCTCACCCTCACCGGCCATGGGCGAGGCTCGACCCTCGCCAGATCCGGCGAGGGCGAGCCTCGCCACCTAGCGCGAGGCCACCCTTGCGGCCATTGACGAGGTGGCCGGCAAGGTCAACCTCAACCTCGCCGGCTATCACCTCGGCCGGTCGCCGAGGTCCGGCGACCGGCTGGAGGAAGAAGAGGGAAGAAAAAAAGAAAATAAAAAAAGAGAAAAAAAGAGAAAAATAAAAAAAAAAAAAGAGAAAAAAATTCAAAAATATTATTAAAAGTTGTCCACGTCATCGCCGATCGAGGCCACGTCGGCCGGCCGGTGTCCAGTCAGCAAAATCCGGTCAAAATTGGTCGGAAATGATTGAATTGGCACAACGTAAAAAAGTTTAGGACTAAATCGGCACAAAAAAAAAAGTCTATGATTAAATCGGCACAAAAACAAAAGGTTTAGGACTTTTTTGGCATTTTTTCCCAAATTAATTTGTTGAGTCCATATTACTTAATAAATGGATTGTTCTTGATCGTTTAGTAAATCTAGAATTCAAACCTGCAAAATGAAAAGGAAACCTGAATTCATACACATTTTTTATTTTTATTTTTATTTTTCTGAAAATGGACATGATTTCCGGTTACAAGAGCAAGTCAAAATGAAAGGGAGGGGGCGAAGGAGAAGGAGAGAGGGGAGGAGGAGTTAGGGTTTACGTTCACAGGCAAAGAAAGAAAAGAGAAAACAAGAAAAAAAAGAAAAGAAAAGAAAAGATATAATAATAACAAATTCAAAATTTTTAATTAGAAATTCTTTTTAATAATAATTTTTTTATTAAGCAAGGACCTTAAAACATTTTGAAAAACGTTTTCCAATTCTTTCAAAGGGGAAATCATTTTTTTGAATTTAAGCTTTGGAAGGAAAAACATTTTCCGTTCGACTAGGAAGACATTTTTTCGTTGACTCATTTTCCTAAATGAACCAAACACTTGAAAATGAGGAAAATGTTTTTTCGAAAATTATTTTTCGAAAACAAACAAATGAATTCTCCCGTTCACATTGACTATTTGATAAGTATGTAACACTATAAAGCCCAGAGGGACAGAAAGACAGGAGGCACATACAACAAAGGATGGAGGAGGAAAGGAAGAATGAGAGAGGACAGACCATCCACCCCACCTATGAAGAAGCCACAGAGAGAGAGCACGAGCTTGTCAATGGCAGCGCCATAGAAATGGCGATGGAAGAAAAAGCTGTCACAAGTGAAGAGACCATCAACTACAGAGGATGGAAGGCCATGCCCTTCATCATAGGTGACCCCAAAGACAGAACCTTCTTGTTTTATTTTTCCTTGTCCTTCATATTTTCCCGTATAGACAAATTGAAAAATCTTCTCAGGATCTGAGACGTTTGAAAAACTGGGAGCAATTGGGACCTTGGCCAACCTCTTGATCTACCTCACTACTGTGTTCAACCTGAAGAGCATCACGGCCACCAACATCATCAACATCTTCAATGGCACCACCAATATCTCCGCCTTGGTCGGTGCTTTCTTATGTGACACGTATTTTGGCCGCTTCAAGACCCTCGGGTTCTGTACAGTCGCTTCTTTCCTGGTAATTTATGTTTACTTCTTCTTGATCTCTCTGTTGTATCAATGTTGCCAGGACACCAGTGGCTCGAAGCAGTTACTCGTTAGTGCAAAACAGATACCTTATGTTCAGGAATATGTACAGCTTTGTCGCATGCTTGAATTTTTAATTTCCGTAGGCATAGCACATATTATTTCGGATCCGACTCCCTCTCAATAGGCGGCAGCAATTACTCTATGGTTCAGAGTACTAGATCTAGGGTTTTCGTTTGAGCAAATCTCTGTCCGAATGCAGCTGATTTACTGCCTTGTTTAATTAGGGCTTGCAAATGATACAACTAACAGCAACCTTTAAGGAGCTGCATCCGCTGGACTGTGGCGACAACCCCACTTGCATCGGACCGACAGCCGGCCAGATGGCCTTCCTAATTACAGGCTTCGGGCTGCTGATTTTGGGGGCAGGCGGCATCGGCACCTGCAAGTTAGCATTTGGAGACGACCAATTCAATCTGGGGACCGAATCAGGAAAGAGAGGGATCAATAGCTTCTTCAGTTGGTACTTCTTCACCTTTACTTTCGCACAGGTGGTCTCGTTGATGTTTATCGTGTATGTGCAATCAGAGGTGAGCTGGACGGCCGGGTTATTGATCTCGACAATTCTGACGCTCGTATCATGTGTAGTCTTCTTTATGGGTTCAAAGATATATGTGAAAGTAAAAGCACAAGGTAGTCCATTAACAAGTGTAGCACAGGTCATCTTCGCGGCCATAAAGAAAAGGCGAGTTCCACCACCCAGGGAACCCAGGCTCTCTCTTCATGATTATACTCCTCGGGAAGCTCTTGACTCCAAGCTTCATTACACAGATCAATTCAGGTACTAAAAATGAGCCGCTTTTGACAAGTGCTAGATCCGCAATTGTGTTCAGGGATGAAGCGTAATTAGCTCTTTTTTTCTTATCAGGTGCCTCGACAAAGCAGCAATCGTGACACCCGAAGACAAGAAAAGGCCAGATGGATCATCGGCCAATCCATGGAGACTCTGCAGCATGCAGCAAGTGGAGGTTGTGAAGCGTATTATCAGAGTGACGCCCATTTGGGTAGCGGGCGTGTTCTATTACCTTGTCATCGTACAGCAACAAACCTATGCAATGTTCCAGGCCACTCAAATGGACAGACGCCTCGGGAACACTAACATCAATATCCCAGCGGCATCGTATGTCGTCTTCATGATGTTGAGCCACACAATCTTTGCATTCGTCTATGACCGACTGATCGTCCCATTCCTCCGGAGGCTCATGGGAAAGAAAGGCAGCATCTCGCTCCTCCAAATGATGGGCATCGGCTTGTGTTTTGGCATGCTGGCCATGTTGGTGTCTGCCATAGTGGAAGAGCGCCGGAGATCCATAGCCCTGATGAAGCCAACTCTGGGGGCCTATCCAAGGCGAGGCGCGATTTCATCAATGTCAGCCTTGTGGTTAATCCCTCAGTTCACACTTGCAGGCCTCGCCCAAGCATTCGCACAGATCAGCCTTCTCGAGTTTTACTACAAGCAGTTCCCCGAGAACATGAGGAGCATCGCAGATTCCCTGTACTATTGTGGCATGGCAGGCTCGAGTTACTTGAGCAGTCTAATCATAACGATTGTTCACAAGAACACCAAAGGAGCGGTAGGCAGGAATTGGTTGCCGGAGGATCTGAATGAAGGAAGATTGGACTATTTCTTTTACCTGATTGCTGCGTTGGAGTTTCTGAACTTGGTGTGTTTTCTGGTTTTTGCAAGGTGTTACAAGTATAAAGGAACTCATTTGCTAGCTCTGAAGCAGGCATAAGAAGGAAGCAACATGAGCTGACTCATGTTCCAATGGTAGTCTCAGAGGATTGCATCATCACATTTTATCTCACTAATAGATAAGCCTCTTATGAGGATTGTTGTATTAATTTGACTGTAAACCCTGTGATGCTTTATGCAGTGACTTTGGTTATACACAGCCATTATGGATTCAACTTCTTTGCACAACGATTTAGCACCAACCAAAGAATTTCACCCATTAAGCTAACTCCTACAAGGTCTCAGCTGATTTTTTATCAGATGAAGCCAGATGCTCAAATATCATCAATGGACATTGTTGAGAGTTTGCAACACATGTATGTCTTAGTGGATACGTCCATTGACTGCTGATAGAAACATACACAGCCTACTTAGTATTTAGAGTGGTTTTTAGGCTTTTGGCATTGTAATTTGAGTTCTGATACTGACAATAAGTTTGGGAAGAGATGGCTTGCAACGCTGGTGAGTATTCCTTATTGCGAAGAATTTCAAAATCTGCCACTTCCAATCTTAATTGAAGCAAAGATATTTCGACTTCTTGTGTGCCTACATTTTTATCAGTAGAATTTTTATATAATCTTAGTATATTTTAGAGCAATGATGCTATTTGAAAATGTTTGGGAGGAAAGAAGCCATTGTTTACAGTCTAAGAGCCCCAGCAAACGCAAACTGTAATGACTTAGGCGCATTCATCACAGTTTTCTTATTTTCAACAGCCATTTACAATTTCGGCCTCACCTCCATTAACCACCATACATAAATAGAAGAATCGCTAGGGTTAAATTTAGCGCATAAGAACGCATGCGACATATGATCCTCCTTTTCAGTACTTTGCTATGCCAAACAATCATGCCCTTATCGAAGCTTGATCCATTAGAATAGCACCCATGGAAGCTCATGCTTGTGTTCTATATTGACACAATAACACCTGGTGCGACAAGAATGTTGGGTCAAGTTTTGGGAGTTGGAAGATGAATGGCCTTTACCGCTTCTAAAATGACCATTTGCACATGCTCCGTGTAAAAGGCCATGGCGTGTAAACTCGACTTGTCAATGCAAAGCGAGATATAAACCGACTCCCATCTGAATGCTTTCTCACTAAGACATATGCCTTATTATTTACAATTAAGTTTAGGCACAATCCATGGAAAATCAGCTGCTATTAGAAGTTGGAGGTTGTTTCGAGCGCCAAAAAAAAAAAAGTGCAGAATTTGCAGAAGTTCAAAGATCAGATAACACAATAGAGCAGTTCATAATTTGCAGAAGTTCCATACATTCGCGCAACCCCTTCATCTTCATACACAGAAATGCGGATCCGGAGAGCATCGTCGACTCTGCAATCGCAAGCTCAAAGATCTTCAACAAATGGGACTCGAAACAAGGAAATCTGCGAAAAGACACCACAAGCTCATCTCAGACTTGGCTCCTACCGAAGATAGGTGTTTTGAAAATCGATATAGACAGCTCATACGATTCTGGATGCCTGGAGGGTGCGATTTCGCGTCTGTCACGACTTATCTGGAAGACTCCCTGACGGATTTCCGAGAAAAGTCCAAGTTTCCTCAGCAGCTCAAGCAGAAACCCTAGAACGTCTTCTGTCTTGAAAGCACGAAGCCATATTAGTTGAGTCAGATAATATAGATCTGGTCAATGCATTGAATGGAGGGTCCGATTTCGAGTCTGTCACAACTTTTTAGAAGAAAAGTCCAAGTTTCCTCAGCAGCTCAAGCGGAAACCCTAGAACGCCTTATGTCTGGAAAGCACGAAGCCGTACTAGTTGAGTCAGATAATATAGATCCGGCCAACTTAGTCGCCGACCGGTTGCCAAAGCCCATAAGAAGAAAAAGAAAAATCTCAAATTTTCTCTGAATTTTATTTGTTGTGATATGAACATTAACCAGCTCCCGAAATAAACGGAAGCTTAAACTGACCATCTATCGTTTTGATTAGTAAAAAAGGAAGAAAACATAACAGTAGCTATCGTCTAGCAAATCAGGGAACAATAGTTGGTTTTTCTTTCCTTCGGGAACATATTCATTAGTCATTACTTATTTGATGCTGATAGTAAAAGGAGTCTATTTAAGATCAGCTCTTAGCCAACCGCCAAGAACCCGATCTTCGAGGAGTCAGTAACATTAGATGAGCAGTTTATATCAGTAAATGCTATACATCTCACTAGTAAAGAGAGTAAAAACACAAGTTGATTTCCATCCATCTTTCGGGAAACTTCTGCCGACTAAAAGCCAAAGTAGAAATAGATGAAGTCCAGGGAAGCACCTAAAGTCACGACAAGCTAATCCCAAGTCCAAATGGAAGTTTTAGATCCTAAAGAAGCACTTCTTGAAGCCTCCTGGAATTTAATTAATTAATTTATTCCTTTTCTACATGCGGAAGAAGAAAACTTACATTTAGAGAACAATCAGTACAAGGTTAGTTTACCCCTCTTTTGAATTTTCATTGTAGATTGGCTAAGCTAAGGAAAACGTAAAAAAGAAATAGCATTGAAATATTTTTATTGACCAATTAGAATTGCCTCCCACTACCTATAATTGCCTCGAAAGGTACAATATACATGATCTTTTGAATAAGAGTCAAGAAGACCTTATGAAAATGGAATATCTCGCAGAGAAGGTGTAAAACTGATATTAGACAATCTAGAAGTAGAAAAAAACGTTTCACAACCCATTTAGCAAAAAATAAATTGAGAATCGCCTTTTTTTTTTCTTTAGTTTCTTTTATAAAAATGAAAAGAAGATGAAATGGGCTTTTATTTCAACTTTAGCATAATTCATATATTCAGAAAAAATCCAGAATTTAATTGAATAGATATATCTAGGGAAAATTCACTTTGAAACGACTATTCCTTAGAAAAATAAATTATGGTATTTTATTTCACCATCGTTTCGAACGCATGGCGTAGCTAGGACCTTCAAATCATGTTTGAGCCTCTGTTCAAACCAAACAAACTCACCCCTGAATAAGGCTGGAAAGAATGCCCGCCAAGTTCAGAGTTGGGAATGCTTTCCCCAACCAAACAAGGAAAGGCTCGACGAAGGGAGGGGGATGCGGCGGGGGAAGGAAAACGCTTTCGGAGATCGAGATTGGATTTTTTTTTCATTGAAAACGAAGAAGGCTGAGGATGGGCTACGGTGCGTCTTATCTGAAGGGAACACGCTTTTAACTCAGCGAAAATGTTGAAGGACAGACGGTGGATCGCGCCCTTCAGTCCGATGGCCGACTCCGCATGACCTTTGAGGGTATGAAGTTCTCTCAACCTGCAGAAGAAGCTAATATGAGGGAAATAGTCAAGAGGCAAAGTAAACTTACCTACTAAATTTCAAGAGAGAATTCACATCGCCAAGAGACTAATCTCCACGATTTCACCTATCGAACAATTTCAGCCCCGCATTTCGCTTCTTGAGCAATATGAATTGAGTTCATTGAAATGGGTTCGTTCGGTAAACATTTTAGCGTCAGGTGGTTGCAATCCATGCAGTGTTCTTCACGCATGTGCCCAATGAAGCTCACGCTGCTCCTTTTCAAAGTCCTTTTGCCTTGTGAACGCGATCTGAGGAAAGATCAAACAAAGAAAGATACTGATAAGTATACAACACCCAGAGACAACAGATTGTAAACCAGCTGAAGTTTATACTTTCTGCTCGATAACCAGATCCCAAGCTCGCCCACTTAAGGCATAGCGTATGAGAACTCTCTAAAATCTAGCGTGATGTAGAAACTCAAGTTACAAAGCCAGATCATGCCAGCCTGACCCCATCCAATTCCTCCAATGCCAGCAAAAACTCCATTAGGGTGCATACAGTAATCAAACTAGGGATCCGCACCATGTAAAAGATATGAATAGCTCCTCTACTCTGGTGAGCCAGTTTCTTGAAAAACAGCTGAAGATTGATCGGGATATGACTCGCCAGTCGAGCAATTACAAAAGCAAAGCAATCATCTGGGAAGCTCAACACAAGACCAGCCCCTGGATGGCTTAACAAATATGAGGGCCTGAACGACGGCACCTGCTTCAAAAAATATGGCAGAGGCAAGTTTCTGGAAGCCACCGTTCGCAGTCTTCTCCAGAGTCGATACCCTGAAGGTTCTCCGCAAATTGCTGGCTATTGAATATCCCTTCAAGAATAGTTTGCAGGTGGACAAATAGTCCAAAAAACATCAGTTCTTACGCTCCCAAGTGAGAGTAACCATGTTCTAGCTCGATAACTAACTTTCCATCGTGGCATGCAACCTTAAATGCTCGTGTTGAACAAGTTGCATTCGAATAAAGCAATGGATTAACTTTACGGGAAAAAGTAAGTGAGCAAATACACACCAAGAAAAAGAAAGAATAAGCTTTTCAAATTCCGATGACGACGACACAAAATATTGATTAATTACCTTCTAGAGTCTTGCTATAGTCCATTCCCATCGTGCATGAAGCAAATCTATTAGCCTTCCAATCTCAAGCTTTCACCCTCAGAAAACATAGTTGGCGCTCAACATGCGACAAATACAAGTTACACTCATATGCTATGACTAGATAGAGAAAATCGTTTTTTTCCCTTAAAATGTTAACATTTTAAAAGACAAATTTTCTTGTTTTAAACATTTAAGACCAAATCAACTCTTGCCTTTATTTTAATTTTTTTTTTTAAGGATAATCCTTTTCTCCAATTGTAACACTATGATTAAGTTAATCTATTTAATACTCAAGGGCAGAGCTTCTTGGAAACCAAACACCCCCAAGAATTCAGGCGTTTTCAGACTACAAAGCCAATCAACGAAGCTTGATCAACTTTCTTTTTTGCATTTATTTTTACTCAATAAATTAACATATTTTCCTTTTCTTGCACGGTCAAATCAGGGTCTATGTGTTATTTAAACCAAATAAGGGGTCAAGAAGCAAAAGTCTGTCTCGCGTCTCTTGAGCGAATGGGCAAAAATGGGCATGACCCCATCAGCCCTCGTTCGTGTCCTTTTATAGCCTCTCGCTTACTCTTTCTTTTCAATTGCATTCTGTCAAGTGATGTTTACACGGAGGATTTACGGCTCCAGTTTGGAGTGAGCTAGCTGCTGAATCTCGAGAAAATATTAAGTGCTCCAGGAGCGCCATGTCAGCGTGGTCTCCGACCACTCACACGGCACCACCTGGAGACGTGGGCCCGTTTGATGTCTTCTGCCCTCTTCCCCTCTCTCTAGCCTTCTTCCCTCTCTCTCCTAGCCTGCACATGCTCTCCTAACCTACACGCCCCCTTTGCAGTTCATTTATTACGGCATGGAAGAAAGAAGGAGAAGCAGACGCTTTTTGTTCCTCTCCAGCGACTACGAACCCCATTTCTTTCTCCTCATGAAGGTTTCAAAATTTTGAATTCTAAATTCTCTCACCACGCTCATCGCTGCTCCGCCGTGCGTCAAGCGGCCGTACCCCTGCTGTCGCCGACGAACCACATTACGGCCACCATTGCTTCGACTTTCGCTTGCTTCTCTCTCCGTGCAACTCCGGCCCTCATGCAAGCCATCTCTTTCGCGTACATATGCAAGGCAACTTTCCAGAGGCCATTGTCGGCCACCTTGCAAGTCACCCTCGCTGGAGCACTCGGGAGCAAAGTCGACAACCATGGCGTCAATATCATGGTGGCGCCCTACGAGAGCAGGCTAGTCACCAACATCACCATGGGCGAGAACAAGGGCCAAGTGTTGTCCAGTGAATTCATCGTCTGGAGGCTCAAGAAGCTTTGTACCGTCAATAACGTGTCGGCCAAGAAGACGGTCTCGGGGATTGTGAACTTCCCGTTGTGGGTGGGCTTCAACAGTAGGAAGTGCAGCATGGCCGTCTTTGTCTAGAATAGTGGTCATCAAATATTTGGGTCACAGATTTATCGTTGCCACACAATGTATGAGAGAGCGAGAGAGAGATTGGACCGGTCATTCATTTGGTTCTTTAAATGTGTTTTATGGACTTTTCGGCCGACCATGATTCCGACCATTATGTACAGTATATGTTTCTGGTTTTCTAGCGCAATCTCTTTTTTCCTCTGTGTCCATGGTTTCTTCATCAATCTTTCTCTTTTCCTTCTCTTGGCTTTTCCCTTTTCTAGCAGCTAGAACAGATGATAGCAAAATTAAGATCTGGGGATTTTCCAGCAAAGTTGTTCGAGGCAATTAGATAGCTTAGAGGAATTCATTGTCGATCCAACAGCGATAAACATCATCAGCCATATGATTATTTAACAAGTTAACGTTGTTAAAAAAATGCTATTAAAATTAACATATTACAAAATAACAAATGTGTTTTATTGGAGACGGCGGGGGGACAACCGCTTGACGAAGCAGCAATGAGTGCGGAGAGAGAAGTGAGTGAGCGCCAGAGCAGGGGCGGCTTTAATGTGCTTCATTGGCGACACGGGAATCGTCGTTTGACGAGGGTTTGAGTAGCAATGTACATGGAGAGAGAAGCGAGGGAGCGCCGAAGTAGGGGCGGCCTTAACGTGCTTAGATGACAGCGGGGTGCTGACTTGTGCTGGGACCTGCTTGAGGTTGGTGAGGAGGGCGTTGGCGGTGGCTTCGTTGGCCTGGGCGAGGTCCCTCCAAATCTAGTTCTCCACGCACAACGACTTCACCCTCTCCTCCAGCGCCCAGTTGAGCTTCTCAGCTTTTGGATCTCTCTTCCTTGACCGAAGCAGCAACGAGAGAGCGGAGAGAGAAGTAAGCAAGCGCTAGAGCAGGGGTGGTTGTAATGTGTTTTGTCGACACGCTTGCCACGTTAGCAAGCTATCGTAACCATCCTGGTGACACTTCTCGACCGCCCGGTCCAGCAACAAGGCCGCTACGGCAACCTGGTCCAGCCCGCGGTGTAGGCTGTGGCAGAACCGGATGATGTGCTTCACTTCGTACACCTGGTCCTCGAAGAACACCCAGATGATGGCGAGAAACTTGGGGAGCTCGCTGGGGAGCTCGGGGCGGGTGAGGGCCTTGACCAGGTTACCTGTAGTTGTAGGTATTGAGGAATGTGACCTAGCTGATGGTGTCATTGCAGATGAGGCCAAACGACATCACTAACTCAGCGAAGTGGGCGGAGTTGATCCCCTCGGCGCAGTTGCGGTCGAAGTCGACGCCCTAGCGAAGGAGCTCAATGGAGTCGAGGGTGTGGGGGTCGCGGGTAACGTCGAAGTCGTGGAAGTTGAACTCTCAGATGAAGCCCGAGAGGCCGCCACGGGCATCGGAGAGGGTGAGGCTGGATGAGGGAGAGGGCGTTGATGTTGGACTTGAGGAGGCGAAAGTGGTCAAAGGGGGAGGGGTGGCAGGGGGGCGCGGGCACATAGTTCGACTCGAGCTCGTTGGAGCCATCGATGGGGCTCCGAGAGGCGACGGCGGAGGCGACGGTGTGGTCCATCCCCGAATAGAGAGAAGCCCTCGGAGAAATATGAGGGAAAAGCGAGAGGCCTTCCTTTTTCGAAATTTTTTGAGAAGATGAAAAGGAAATTGAAGTTTTCTCGAGCGGGAGGAAGAAGGGAGAAAAGTTCCATGCCATAATAAATGCATTGCAGAGGAGAGAAGGAGAGAGAGAGAGAGAGAGAGAGGCTGGCGCACGGCACGACTGCAGTCTAAGAAAGGAGGGAAGAAGGCTAAGGAGAGGAGAGAGATGGGAAAGAAGTCCATTTTTGTACAGAAGGTTTCCAGCGAGGCCACGCCTCCACATGGCATTTTGTAAGTGGTCGGAGACCACGCTGATGTGGCGGTCCTAGACCACCCAATATTTTCTCCTAAATCTCGAGTTGTCATCGAGACCAAGAACACCCCGCCGCGAGCTGATTTGACTGTTCCCTTTCCGAGTAATTTGTCTTTTGCCAGCCTCCTTGCCATGTCTGGCTTCCAAATCACCACTCGCCTTGCCACTCTCTGCACTTACTCTCTGCACAGTTCAAGTACTACAAGCTCTCTCCCTCTTGGCTCTGAGAGCTTCTCTCTACCTACAATGGTAGCTGTCCCCCCAAAACTCTAAATCTCCTTTGCCTTTTCGAAACCCTAAAACCCTAATAGCCCCATTTACAGTTTTTTGTCAAATGGAACCCATCCCGTAAACCCACGAAACCCCCCACCCCACCTTTTACCCCGTAAGAATGATGCATCTCATGATGTGGAACAGCTCCGTAATCCCTTTTTGGACGGCTTCAATCAGTGCTGAATGAATCGAAGTTTCGACCACGCAAAAGGTTGGATGTCGCCATTTTCCTTATGGATCTCTTCTGGGCCTTCTTTTTGTTGTAAATAGGATGGGTCTTGACATCTCTCAACTTAACTGGAAGAAAGTAATCAGATACTAGAAGTATTTCGTTGTGTTGGTCTGGCTTTGCCCTATGATCTGCTATTGTCTAGTAATACTTATTCGTTGTTAAGGCAAATGGAAGAATCCGGGGAAGGAGATAATCGCTTGGTTGTATTGTGCAAAAGATTGGGTAATCTGAGGATAGAGGTTGATGCCCCTCCATGAGATAGAGTGATCTCTGAGGTGATCTTGGATGAATGCAATTGTATAGTGTTTGACGAGCTGTATTCGGGAGGAAACATCAACTTTCAGGCTTTTCTTACCACAATGAAGAGAGCTTGGAAAGTAGATTCAGTAATCTTTGCGCAATGTGAATCGGGTATACTCTCCTTTACCTTCGATTCTGAGATGGACAAAGAACGAGTGTTAGCGAATAGCCCATGGTCTTTTGTGAGTAATTTATTGATCCTTAAACCATGGGAGCCTAATAAACCTGCGCAATGTTATAAGTTTACCAGCTGTGCATTCTGGGTTCAAGTTCATGGTCTCCCTATTGAATGGTGTTCTGAGGAGGTTGTGTGTCATATAGCCCAAATCATCGGCTGTGTGAAGGAAGTAAAAGTGGAAAAGAAGGGAGTGGCCTTTCAGAAGGTGGCAGAGCAAGGGTAGTGCTTGACCTTGATACACCTTTAAGTCCAAGTACTTTATATAAACTAGGAAATGGGAAAGTCTGGTTGGATTTCAAGTATGAGAGGTTACCTCGCTTTTGCTATTCTTATGGAAAAGTTGGGCATTTTGCGACTAATTGTGTAGAAGTTCCATTTGATGAAGCCAAATATGAAGATAGGAGTATGAATAGGTTTGGGCATTGGTTAAAAGTAGAAGCGAAGGAGACTAGCCCATTTTGGCAAATTTTTTTATGGTGACATGGTGGATGAAAAGAAGGAGGAACAAGCAATCAGTAACTCTCCAGCTCAAAGCAATCAAATAGTCATATTCACTAGCGAGCAAACAGCAACAAACTCCACAGCAACAACTCAACCACAAAACAGGGCACAAGTGGATATTATTATACCCGATCAACCAGTGGAATAGCACCAGGGAAAGGGAAAAGGCATAATGAACATTGAAGAACCAAAACAACAGCTATTGCCGGCTGATAAACCATCGTCCTAGACAAAAAAGAAGGATAAAAAAAGGAAAGCAGAATTTTAAAAAGTTCACCAGTAAAGAAATTAAAGAGGCACACCCCATATAACTCTATTCCTTTAGAGTTGGTGGACTTTGATGAAACAAAACTGCAGGAAACTCCTATTAATCTTTCGAATGGCACTATGGGATGGGCTTTGGTGGCTAACCCGAATAAGCCACCGGTTTACAAATGAGGATTATATGCTGGAACTGTTAGGGGTTGGGCACACCACTGACAGTCCAATGTGGCTCATGAAAGGCCCGATTTGATTCTATTAATGGAAACAAAAAACAAAGAAAATGTGATTTCTTGTATTAGGAGACAGTTGAAATTTAAACACAGCTTTGTGGTGAACCCGATAAGACTTGCGAGGGGTCTAGCGGTGATATGGAATGATGAAGTTGATGTAGTAGTGGAATCTTTTTCCCAGGAAATGATAAACTTGATATGTGAAGATCATGATAGCCGAAACAAAATGCAGGTTACTTGTGTGCATGCTCCAAATCTCTTTCGGGAAAGATTACAGTTATGAGATAAATTAGTCTTTTTAGTAGCTTATCATAGGTTTGTTTGGGGGATTTTAATGAAGTGCTTTATTATTGGGAGAAGGTGGGCACTAGGATGGCAGAAAATTATAGAATGCAGGCCTTCCAAAGCTGTTTACATGATTGTTCGTTAATGGAAATAAACTGCAAATGGTGTGCTTTTACTTAGTCAAACAATAGAGAATTGGCTGATCTGGTCAAGGAGAAGCTGGATACAGTGTTTTGTTCTCTAGATTGAAGGCTCATGTTCCCGGAAGCAGAAGTGTATGCTCTCCCAATTTTCGGGTCAGACCATAGTCCTCTCCTAATTGTGAGCAATGCTGAATCTGTAAAGAAAAGAAGAGAATTTCACTTTGAAGCCTTCTGGACTGAAGATGCAGAATGCAAATAAATAGTTAAACAAGTATGGCAATCTCACACTCTTCATGAAGTAGGCTTGAGAGATAAACTACAGGCTGTAAGTCATGCTTTGAAAGAATGGAGTAAAAAGAAATTCCCAAACAGCTATCTTCGTATAACAGCCCTAAAGCAAAAGCTTCAATCCTTAACAAATAGTGCAAGCTTGACTCAAGACTCTAATAGGATGAGGCTCTTAAAAGAAGAAATTGGAACTTTATAGAGGAGAGAGGAGATGCTTTGGGGTTTAAGATCCCGAATCAATTGGCTACGATGGGGAGATAAAAACATGAAATATTTTCATGCAGCAACTATTCAAAGGAGACAAAAAAGAAAAAAAAACAGAATTATTATGCTGAAAAATTCATCAGAGTAGTGGATACGGGACAAACAGCAACTTCAGAACCTCACCATCTCATTTTTTAAAGAGTTATACACTACGGTAGGGCCTAGAAACTACCAACTAGTATTGGATCAATGCCCAATACTAATTAGAAATGATATTAATGAATGTCTGGTGGCGGAAGTAACCTTGGAAGAAGTTCAAGCTGTTATTTTTCAACTTGGTGCACGAACGCTCTTGGTGCAGATGGTTTAAATGGAATTTTCTACCAACACCATTGGGATATAATCAATCTTGGTGTTTTTGAAGAAGATAGGGTTTTTTTTTCGATCGAGAGTATTAGAACTAGCCCTAAACAGAACTTATATAACCTTAATTCCAAAGACACCCCATCCAAAAAAAACTTGACCAATATTACCCTATTAGCTTTTGCAATTTTACATATAAGATCATATCGAAGATTTTGGCAAATAAACTGAAAAGATGGCTGCCATTGCTGATTTCAGGGGAATAAAGTGCCTTTGTCGATGGAAGAAAGATTCAAGATAACATTTATATTGTGCAGGAGGTGCTGTACCAATTGAGAATGAGGAAAAGGAAAAAACATTTTCAAGCGGTGCTGAAATTAGACATGCAGAAAGCCTATGATAGAATATAATGGGATTTCCTAGAAGGATGCCTGCTGAAAATGGGTTTTTGCGCAAAATGGGTTAACTAGATCATGCAATGAGTCACTACAGTTACTTTCAGCATCAAATTTAATGGAGAATCTCTTCATTTTTTTAGTCCTACCAGAGGCATTAGACAAGGGGACTTGTTATCACCCTATCTCTTCATTTTGGTGGCCAACGGCTTGTCTTCTTTGATGGGAAAAGCTCTACAGGATGGGAGTATAAAGGGAATAAAGTTGAAAATGTTCTGCCCCACTCTGACTCATTTATTATTTGCAGATGATTCAATATTCTTTTTGAATGGATCCATATAAGAATGTCAAAAGGTTGCAGCTATTCTAAATCAGTACTGTTATGCCTCAGGACAAGCTATAAACCTAAACAAGTTAGGTATATTTTTTAGTAAAGAATGTCCCCAACTATTAAGGGATAACATGACAAGAGAGTTGAGGGTTCCAGAGCTTGATCGGACAGGCAAATACCTTGGAATCCCTTCTGACTGGGGAGCCTAAAAAAGATAGATGTTTGCATGAATTTTAAATAGGGTAAACATGAAATTGGAAGGCTGGAAGGAACAAATTATATTTAAAGCAGGCAAGGAAATCCTCCTGAAATCAGTGGTGCGGGCGTTATCTCAATATGCTATGTCAGTTTTCAAAATCCCAATATCAGTTTGTAAGGCTATAGAGAAGAAAATAGCTAATTTCTAGTGGAAAAACAGTGAAACAAAAGTTGGTTTGCATTGGAAGAGATGGGAAATCATGAAATTTAGGAAAGACAGGGGGAGGAATGGGTTTTAGAGACCTACTTACTATAAACAAGGCCCTCCTAGGTAAATAAGCTTGGAGGTTGGTTAAGAATCCGGATGCATTGTGGAGCAAATTATTAAAATGGCTCTATTTCTGTTGAAAAGATTTTTGGCATGCTGATAAAGGAACTAAGCCTTCATGGGGTTGGGAAAGTTTAATTTTAGGAAGGGAGGCCATAGCGGATTAAGTGAGATGGTTGATTGGAAATGGTCAAAATGTAAACATCAGAACAAATAAATGGCTGAGGACTGATTAGAGGGCCATCAAACAAAAATGATCCATAACAAGTTTTTGAGTTGATGAATTTTGAAGCAGAACAATGGAATGAACCACTGTTGAACAATCTCTTTGATGAATAGACCATTCAAGAGATCGTTGCAATCCCAATCAATCGTCAAATTACAAATGATAAACTGATATGGACAAGAACTAAGGATGGGTCTTTTATAGTAAAAAATGGCTACAACATTTTCAAGAGAACGAGCGATAGCCAATATTGCAATGGAATACCCCTCTTCTTTCTACCAAACACCGAGAGAATGGAATGCTCTATGAAAGATGCGGACCAGTCCTAGAGTGAAGATTTTTATCTGGAATGTTTGTCAAAACGCCATCCCATCCAAGGAGAACTTATGGACAAGAAAGATTTTACCTGATCCGGAATGTGACATTTGTCGAGAAAGAATGGAAACGGCCGAACATATCCATCTTCTTTGCCCTTGGACCGCACAGGTATGGAGCCACCTGGAAATCAACCTACAAGTGAATGCACATGAGGTTACATGAATTGATGTGTGGCTAGCGTGATTTATAAGGAAAAACACGCACCTACCTTCCTTGGAAACGATCTCAAACATCTTATGGCAGGTATGGAAGGAGCAAAACAACTATATCTTTCAGGGTACAAAGTCGAATGCCTGCAAAGTGGTAGATCTGGCTTGATTTCAACAAGATAGCTACGAAAAATAGGGCTTTATGCATCTTCAAGCAGGAAAAGTAGAGGAAATAAAGACACCTCAAACCTGGATAGCTCCGGCAGCAAGAACCTTGAAGATCAATGTTGACGGATCCATTGACGGAGGGAGCTGTCGCCTGCATCATTCGGGACTTCTCCAGCAGCCTGTGGACGGCTTCACCAAACTAGTTTGGGCAGCGTCGATTTTTCAGCTAGAAACCCTAGCTGTGCTTGAAGCGTTGAAGTACATAAAGCAAAAGCAACTGGGTGTGGTTTCGGTGGAGTCTGACTGCAAAAGCCTCGTGAAGTCCCTCAAGTACACTGAAGAGTTCCATTAGGAAGCACGTGCGACTTGGATAGAATGCAAGCAACTTCGTCAGCAATTACCGCTAGTGGGCCTGCTTCCCTGTCCACGATCTGCTAATGCTGTTGCAGATTGGGCCGCGTGAGAACAAAGGAAAAAAACTCTTCCTCCCAATTGGCTGGCTTCTCCACCTCAAGGCCTTTGGGCCTTATTATGTACTGATACCCCATCTGTTGGGACTGTTGGCTCAGTTATAATATAAATAATGTCTCATTTCAATAAAAAAAAAAAAGGGTAAAGAAGGGAGGTTAATTGAGTCGGCTAGATCTAAAAGATATGGGAATTTCTTGGTCGGGTCTAATAAATCTAGCAAACCAAAGTTGTTAATCTTGCGGATCTCACATATCTTATATGTGTCCTGACATGATCAACGGCTATGACTTATTTGATTTTTTGAACCCTAATTTTGGTGACTGTTTCTCAAAAATAGGAAGTTGGTACATTAATTCGTACAAACTTGGAAAGCAATTAATTTTTTTAGGGAGTTGTTCGGCTTGATCTTTGTGAAAAAGGGTAGAAAGGTAAGACATGGAAAGGACAGCCATCAGCCATGCAACGTTCTGGCATAATTC
The DNA here is from genome assembly GCA_016097605.1 of Eucalyptus guilfoylei. Taxonomy (NCBI): domain Eukaryota; kingdom Viridiplantae; phylum Streptophyta; class Magnoliopsida; order Myrtales; family Myrtaceae; genus Eucalyptus; species Eucalyptus guilfoylei. The sequence continues at coordinate 41,435,205 of CM027861.1, forward strand.
TATTGAATTCAAAATGCATCTCCTTGACTGAAGGAATATTGAAGAAGCTTTCGTTTTCTCTTAACATTAGTGCGAAGATATTAAAGGTGTTCCTCCATACCTATATGTATCTTCTTCTTCTTCTTCTATTTTTTATTTTATTTATTTATTTATTTATTTTTCGGATCAAATACCTATTGCCATCAAAGATACACGGACGCAAAAGATCAGCAATCCCTAACTCAATATGATAAATTTAAAATTTTCATAAGTTAATTAATAAATGCTTATAAATATAATTACACGAAACTAATATATACATAATTGCAGTTCTTGATAAGTGGAGTCAGGCAATTCTGTTGTCGTTTCTGTCTGAGCCACATATGAGATATGACCAAAGAAACGACATTTGCATCTCTGGGTCCTTGACTAGTAGGACTTGAGAATCTCAAGTTATCAAACCGATCGATCGAAACGGGTGTTCAACGCATTGATTATGGGCTCCAAAAGCCTATAATGCTGGCCTATATGGGGCCCAGTTGGACAATCACAATGGTTCTGTTTGGGCCGTAAATCATCAAAACGGTCGGTCTTGGGCCCAATATCAAGTTAAAACGACCGGCCTTGCTTGTAGGATAAAAAAAACAGTTATCTTTCCTCTCTTTTTCCTTTTTCTTTTTCCATTTTGATGATTCAAGAGCGTGGGCATAAAGACCCGATTTCTCGGAGGCATATGAAACGCCCTACAAATCTCATGAAGCAGTTCAGTTCGATCTACTGAACTGTGCCTGTGACAACCCAGAGCACAACTTCATTTGCTTGTTTATGAGCATGTCATGGTGACCTAATCATTTGACCTTTTAGCTTGTTGGACTCAGAGCTTCTTCTAGCCCAATAGTAATATCTTCCGTGAAGCTTCATGTATTGGGCTAGAAGAAGCTCTGAGGCTTGTCATCGGAGAATGGCCAAACATAATGATTTAGGGGCACGGTGTAGAAGCTCGATTCGCCGAAAAATTATGATATACCAAATGTATCTAATAAACTAGTTAAGTTCAAACCTTCGAATTGTGTAGGCAGGCCTGACCTGAAATATATTGCACGAAGGAAGGTTGTAACTTTCACGAGTCTTTTTAAGGATGCCTATTTCATTCATCTTGTAGAAGAGAAATACAATTGTGCATAGAATGTACCCAAACAATGCATATAGTGTTACATAGAGAAATTTACGCCATGTTAATGAGTTAGATGTAATGCTTGCAAATTTGTTGCAGTATGTGGTCATGAAGGTAAATGGGTTTGATGATCTAAGAAAATAGTTGCCCAGTATTTTTGTTAGGATGGGCATGTCGTTAATTTTCTTCTTTTCGAAAATCAAAATCAAGATGGGGAAGCATATAGTTCTGTGCATGCATGCGAGATGGATTGAGCATGTCCGGGTGACTTGATGATCATTTGACCTTTGGGCTTGTTGGGCTCAAAGCCTTTCCTAGCCAAAGGATGATGTCTTCCATAAAGCTACATGCTTTCGCTTGTCATCGGAGAATGACCAAAGATAATGAAAAGGATGAAAGCTTACTCTGTTTTGTTTGTGGTACATAAGGAAAATAGACGGCCGATGACACTTTCCATTCACATGGCCGCATAAAGTCCTTGCATTTCGATCATGCAAAAAACAATAGCCTGATAATTGTACAGTACCTAAGGACCGTCATGAGATTGTATTGGATTTGTTTCCGAGTTCGATTGATATGATTAAGTGGACCAATTTCTTACATTGTTGCTAAATTACAATGACATACACGGCATGTTTCCATAAACAAACCTTCTTGAAAACATCCTATAGCAAAGAAATTAGCCACCAAGCGCATTCATTAAAAAGTTTGCAAAACATTTATCCAATAAATTCGCTACCCATCTACAAGCTTGGTGATACTTATAAACTATTTTAAAACACTATGCTTTCGCCAAATCAATTACCTAGCATATTCGTGCCCAAAGATGCTGATTGAAACACTGATTTGACTGATGTTATTAGGGGATGAAACACACAGTGCAATGGACGGGAAAAAGTGGAGGAAAAAGGCTAAGAACTGTTGCTAGGGATGAGGTTCGGTTGGCAGAAATGACATAAGCTTTTAGTATTTAAATGAAGCCGAAAGAATGAGAAAAAGGTTTGCGAATGTTGCTTTTGATGCTAAGAGGAAGAAGGAGGAGGAGGGCACATGATATCTGGCCACGCATCAATCAAGAAAAACACAATGATGGTGTCAAGTTGAAGGGGACTTTTCTCTTTTTCAGTTGAAATGAAAATGATTGCATGCATGCATTGCCAGGGCATAAAGTCCTCCACGTAAAAGGTGCCGATGTATTATTTCTCATCATTTTATTTGCCAAGAATCTCTCTCTCCCTCTCTTTTTCCTTTGGAATAATGCTAGGTATCATATTGTGTGTACAATTAGATTCTAAGTAGATCGCAAGTGGTCATCAATAATAGTGTTAGCATACTAATTTGGTAGACCATTCCTAGTATACCTAACATTAAGTTTCTTTCTTTAATTTTGTGTTCTTTCATTAAGTTTTACTTTTCTTGTATTCCGAGCTAACCATTCTAAATATATGGATGAGTTAGTACAGTTTTGGATTGCTTTTACATATAGCTTAATAATTAGATTCTTGATTCCTAATTGACTAAACGCATGAAATAAAGAGAAGTTCCTACTGTTCATTCATGATTGAGTTTAAATATAACTCTATACTAGATCATTCAATCAGGCGTGAATCGGGTCTCACTCAAATCATGATATAAATAAGGAATTTCATAGTCTTATTTAATATACTTAAGTTAACCTTTATTAACAAAAAAAAATTCCACATAATAAAAAAATAAAAGAACCGACCAAAAAAGTAAATAAAATAAAAGCAGAAAGTAGATTATCGCCCGGAACAGAATTTGAACTTGGCAATCATAGATAAGAGGTGTTGTCTACGACATGCAAAGCAAAATCAATTATTTCTGGGATCAGTTTTGTCATGGCTTCATTTGCTTAAGCAATCAACACCCACGGTTGTCCTCTCCCATGTGGAAAGAAAAAGAAGTGTTATTGCTCATAATAATTCGTTTACTTCTACATTACAACTGAAGTTTGATATAATGCGATGTAATAATGCCGGTATGATCATTTCAGATGGCGTAAAAATTGAAAAAGGTCATCTAAAATTTGAGTGCCTATCTTACCATCTGTCACTAAGAGGGACAGAAAAGAAAGAAGTCATGTTAATGGAGAAAATTATCTACAAATCCTAAACCTACCGTCTGACGATCAATTTAGTCACAAATATTTAATTGTATCAATTTTAGTCATATACATTTTGACGATTTATCAATTTAGTCATAAATCTTTTGGCGATTTGCCAAATTAATGTTTTCAGCTAATTTTGATCGGAAATTACTAACTTTCGACAGTTTAATCAGCACCGATCACCTTACACGACACGGCCGGCATTGACATTAATAACTTTTATAATTTTAAATATTCTGAATTTTTCTTTTTCTTTTACCTTTTTTGCCCTTATCGGCCACCCGCGATGGCCTCGACGTGGTTGACTTGTGTATCTCTAGCACTTGACCGGTGTTCCTCGTGTTGGAAGATAATTTGGTCGTCCATTGATGACCCCAATGGAGTGGTCAATCTTGATGCTTTGGGACGAAGGTGCAGAGGTGAGAACTCGTTGGAGAATGATGGAAGACTTAAGCTTATAGCAACAACAATAGGGTCGAGTCTTTCTGGCGAAGGAAGCAATCATTCGCTGTTGACTTCGACAAAGGAAAGTTCGCGGGGCTGAGGTTTTGGACATTTTTTGGCTGCTGCCCCTGGACCAAGTCCTCGCCGGCCTATTCATTCACGAGATATAACCGTTCCATCAAGCTAACTTTTCTTAATCGATGCCATCTAATCGCTCACAAACACTTGACATGTTGCGCATGCCCCCTGCCCACCCAATGAAATAAGCATGACATCTCAATGCACGATGTAACCTCATGTATATCTTTATTTCGAAAGAATCGACTGACGTGTGACAATATTTTTGATGAAATGTCGTATCTTAGAAGAGTATTTCACAAAAATGATTAACCTTTGTTCTGGGCAAATGATGACAATTCTCTAATCCCTCTATTCTTGAAATAAATGTAACGTAAATGAAATTTTATTCATGAATTCCCACTACTTCTTCGCTTATAGAGATAGTTTGGCAATCGATCCCTCTCTCTCTATCTCTCTCTATCTCTTTCTCCATGCATGTTGCTCATTCACTGTGCAATGATTGCAAAATTTCTCCGTTCTCCACGCATGCTTTTGAAAAATGAACGATAAAAGATCGCTAGGACATCAGAGGGAAAATGCTTAGGACAGGTTAACCTTCATCTAAACTGGAGTTAGTAAGAAAGCAATTGGGACAAGCAACATTAGCGTGGATGGGGAAAAGTCAATCGTAGAGGGCTGCCATGTTGACACCTCGTCGAACACCAAAATGTCAACATCAAGTTGGTCGATTTTTTTCTTTCAATTTCACCCACCCAGTTTGAGATTCAATATTGTATTGCTTCGATTGAAAGGCATGATTTCCTAGTAGCGATAGTTAGCGGGGTGAATTTGAATTTGTATGAACAAAAGCAAGCAAGCAATTAATTCTCCTATTCATCCTTGCTATAAGGATTTTGTTAAAAAGTATCCTCAAGAGACATAATCAGGAAGAAAATATACCACTTTGAAACTCGTGTATTTATGATAACATGTTAAAGAGATAATAAATTTTCAATCTTTAATGTCCTTTGATTTGCTTTGAAAATTCTTAACATGTCATTTTTACTTTTAATTCCTCGATTCGTTTAGGGTTTGAGATTTGACTCTTATTTGATGCTTGATGTCGAATGTATCATATCCTTAAAGTATCTATACGTATGGATATATATGGTTATCTATAATCGCGTCAAAATTGTTTCATAAATTCAAAGGTAAAAATTGTTATTATTTGGGAGGTGAAAAAGCTACTCAAATTGATGGAGGAAAGCCATCCATCCAAGCAACAATCCACATTTTTACCAAATCACCAATTTCTTTTTCATTGTTTTATATCTTAACTTTTGTATGTATTCCATGAGAAGAGAGAAAGTCAATCGGAGGGGCTACAAATTGTTCGGAAGTGGTTGACAAAAGTCAACGTCAATTTGACCCGTGCGTTTCAACCCCACCAATCGAAACATTGAAAACCTAACACATGGACAAATAATTATCAGCATTAAAGCCTAATCTATGTCCCACTAGGATGGTCCGAGATCACCATATGCACCATTGAATCCTGTGCTCGCACGAGATCTACAATCGAGGTACTCATTATTAAAAATTTGTACAGTTATTTCATGAATTTTAATAACGAAGTTGTCTGATTTTATTAATTTTTTTTTTTGGAAAGAAAATTATATTTATTATTCAAAAGAATGCAGAACTACAGTCTTCATGATAAAGCGAATCGAAGCATGAATATGGACGGTCGATCATTGGATCATGTATTTTTGTCAGTGATGAGCAAATGTCGAAAATTTCTTCTTCAATAATTACGACGTTGCTAGTTAACAGATTGCGCCTAAGTTCAGCTTTCTATACACCATCGTCATACGAAAAAAGCCATAATAGATTAAATAAAAACATATCTAACATGTGGAGGAGCAAATCTTTGTAATTCAATGAGATATTAAAATTCCTAAGATCATCATTAAGACTTGAGATAGAGAACCTGTACATGAACATAAAGAGGGGCATCAAATTTCCATAAGCATATGTATTAAATTCTCAAATCTAGATCGGGAGAGAAAATCATCCAAATTTAGAACTAAATCAAGAGAATTCAAATTCTCGAATTAAGAACTAGATTAGGAGAAGGGAACTTCCAAATCTAAATCGTGAGAGAGAAAAAGTAAGAAAAGAACAATAAGCCATAGATAAAATCAACAAAAGAGAGAGGGGAGGGTGAGACTAGCTCAAACCCTCCCCATGATTGAAGGTTGAAGAAGACAATATGAAAAGAAAGAGGAGAGAAAAAAAGACTTTTCAGCTCTCTCGATAAGGTATCCAGGTTTATTTCCTTATTCAAAAGTAAACGCGCCGTCGCATAATGTTATGTCCCCCAAATTTGCTTGCCATGTAATGTTTTTGTTAGGCAAGAATTAAGGAAGGTAGAAATCCAACATGAAGGAACACCGTAGATTCCATGTTCCACACGCGCACCGAATGCTTCCCCTCCAAACCATTGACCCCCCTCCCCCCAAAAAAAAACCGCCCTTAAACTAAACAAAATTCCACGTCAGCAGAAGTGGATAGACAGTAAAATACCAAAATGCTCCTTTCCGTCATAGGTAAAAAATTTTCCAGGATGCTCTCCTTATTATTCCCCTGTAGCTGTTCGTTTGTTTTGCACCCACGGGAAAATCTGTCGCAGTCACCAGTCAACGGTCAGCACTGGCGACCGGCCCAATGCAAATAAAAATTGTTGGAAAAAAAATGAGCTGACGCAAATAACCTTCAATTCCGACTAATAATTTTTATTTTACTTCAGTTAATTTCCCGCTTATCAATCTGGCTTCCACGGTAAAATGATAAAATGAAGGTGAGGCGATGCTCTTTTAACCTTTTCATCAACTCCTTGGCACCGAAATCATCTTCCCTACTCAATCACGACATAAACCTTTCTCTCGCCTTTTGTCACATCAAAAAGAAATAATATTTAAAAAATATTATTTCCTAACAAAATAGATCGAAATTATTTTTTAATTAGCGCTTGATAAAATATCATATAATTTGTAATATCAAGTTTTAATAGAGGTGGAGTGCCCTCATTATAATTTGAATTGGCCCTTGTGCAAATCTGATTATGCAAATTTAGTAATACATGGAAAAGTTTGGGATTGAAAAACATTTTTTGATTTGTCAAGAGATGGAGATAATAGACTTTTTCGTTGCTTCTTTCTTCATTTTTTTTTATATGCTTTTTTTGGGTAAATTGTTTCTTTCATTGGCTAATGTATTCAATGTGAAAAAAAGAAAGTCAAACTGTAGAGTTGGGCCGTTCAACAACCATCATGATGACTCGCAGAGTGACCACATTGGAGGATTGACCGAGTCAATCCACTTTCACTAATCGCTAAATCTTTATCTCCACTTCAAAAATCAATTTCATTGTTCAATCGCTAAGTTAAACATGATTTTTCACTAATCCTTTATATAATCCCGCCGGTAAATTATGCTTTAAATTAAAATTAAAGCACAAACATAACTAAATCATCCCCAATTTATTTTTGAAAGAAAAGAATAAAAAGTGTGCTCCTTTTCTCAACCGAACCCGCGTTCTCCCTCTCTCCTCTCCCTCTCTCTCTCTCTCTGCTTCTCCTACTTCTTCCACCCACCAACCACCACCTCCGCCACCACCACCGCCGCCGCCGCCGCCGTCGTCACCACCAAGAACCGCCGCCGCCGCCTCCGCATCCCCAAAGCGCACCGTTTTCAACTGCGCAAGATCGAGAAAACCAGCGTCGAGAACCTCCATTTTCAGCTTGGAACACTCTTCTCTCTCTCTGTGTGACAAGAAGTCGCCATGGGCAACTGCAACGCGTGCGTGAGGACGGAGTCGACGGAGGAGTCCAATAGCAAGCACCGGAAGAGGGGGAACAGGGAGCGGAAGCCCAACCCGTACGCGGAGGACCCGGTCCGCTCGCCGGCGCCGATCCGGGTCCTGAAGGACGTGATCCCGCTGAGCCACCGCACCCGGATCGGCGACAAGTACACGCTCGGCCGCGAGCTCGGCCGTGGCGAGTTCGGGATAACGTATCTGTGCACGGACAGAGAGAGCCGGGAAGCTCTGGCCTGCAAATCTATCTCCAAGCGGAAGCTAAGGACCGCTATTGATATTGAGGATGTTAGGCGTGAGGTCCGCGTTTCCGTTTCGATCTCAGCTCTTTTTCTCGGAAAGATTTTTCCTTTTTGCTCCTTTTTTTTTCATTTTTATTATCCTGGTTTGGGAACTTCTCTTCTTGAATTCGAGAGTTGGGAGAGGTGGTTTCGTTTCTTTCAGTTCTATTCTTTCTAAATTTTCCTGCTTTTGGTTGTGGGTATTTCGTTTGTTGGTTGTTGGAAGTGCTTTCTTGATTTCGTGACGAGCTGCAACTTCTACTAGTTGGACTGCATGGCAGTATGGAACTGGGGAGTTCAGATTCCATTTTTCTTTCCTTGTTTATTCGGCTGAAGTTGTTCTGTTGATGGCATGCTTAATTGTATCTTGCATAAACTAATTTCGTCGAATCTTGGGTTCTTTGTTTATTCAAAACCTCTTTCTGTAACAATTTTTCGGTTTGTGTATCTGGGTTTTCGGTTTTTTCACCTGGATTTCGGAGTGTTTCTATTCTGTTATCTCAAATTGAGAAAATATAATCTGGGTTTAGATAGCGTCGTCAGTGTGTTCTTCGTGTTTTCATATTGTCCTTGTTCTTGTGTTCATAGTGTCTTGGCTTTGCATGTTTTGTCGCATATATCTCGGGTAAGATTGTGCTTTCCATCTCCAAAATGTAGGTTGCTATCATGTCCACACTACCTGAGCACCCAAATATAGTGAAGCTGAAGGCAACTTACGAGGACAGTGATAATGTGCATTTGGTGATGGAGCTGTGCGAGGGAGGAGAACTTTTTGATAGAATTGTTGCAAGGGGGCATTACAGCGAAAGAGCGGCTGCCAGTGTCGCGAGGACCATAGCAGAAGTTGTGAAAATGTGTCACGCGAATGGAGTGATGCACAGAGACCTGAAGCCCGAGAATTTCCTATTTGCAAACAAGAAGGAGAATTCCGCACTCAAGGCCATTGATTTTGGCCTTTCAGTATTCTTTAAGCCTGGTATGCTGGTTATTTGGCCGAAAAGACGAAACTGGGTTTTGGATAGATAATGGGTCGTGAGTTCATTCCAATTTTAATCGGTGAACATATGAGATTGTTTCAGCTCTAGAGCTGAAGTTGGATTGCGATTGATTTCAGGTGAGCGATTTTCAGAAATTGTAGGGAGTCCATACTACATGGCACCTGAGGTATTGAAGCGGAACTATGGGCCAGAGGTTGATGTGTGGAGCGCTGGCGTAATTCTTTACATTTTGTTATGCGGGGTTCCTCCTTTTTGGGCAGGTAATCTTGTCCCTTTCTTCCTTGATGAGAAACTTATTGATTCTTGATGTAAATTCTTCAACTAAAAGAATGTAGTAATTCAACACAAGATTAAAGTACGTTTGCTGTTTAAAACTTCCTTGTAGAAACGGAGCAGGGTGTTGCGCTTGCCATTTTAAGGGGAAATATTGATTTTAAGAGGGAGCCATGGCCTCAGGTTTCAGACACTGCCAAGAATCTTGTCCGCCAAATGTTGGAACCTGATCCCCGAAAAAGATTAACTGCTCGGGATGTGCTCGGTAAGTCCTATTCAGGCGGTGGAAAAACTGAATTCTTTAAATTTGATCATTTGAGGTGGAGTGCTAGTTTTGAGGGTAGTTTTTCTGATAGACTATGAGAGTGAGCAAAAATTGACTTGTCTATGTCACTTTTGTTGGAAGAGAAACTTTGGGCTTGGGACTAGGAGTATCGCTTGTATCTGGCTATCTGCTTGCCTTTGTTGGAATGAAGGAACTAAAGAAAGTACTCGTTTATGCAGATTATAAGCCTATTAAAGGCCTGCCACTACTGATAGCGCCATTTTCTTATCCTACTAAGCAGAGTTAGCTAGATGGACCTCTTTGAGAAATTCACCCTTTAAAGGTTGTGTCTGTGCAGTACATGTTTTTGAGAGCTTAATAGGCAAGTCAGAGATTGCTTTTCTGTCTGTCTGTCTTGGATGAGGGCTTTGTAGGCCATCTTTAGAATGCCTACAATTTCTGTTTTCTCCTTTACATGCCTGTAGCCTTGTTATTGTCAGCATAAGTAAATTTTGCTGGCTGGATGTTTTCTGTGCATGTCACGTTGCCCTACACACTCTCTTGTACAGTTTTAAGCTTTTAATTTTGTAACAAATGGTCTGCTTTTCAAGGAACTTGGACCCATTATACTTTTTTCATTTTTGCTAGACCATCCCTGGATTCAGAATGCCAAGAAAGCTTCAAATGTCCCACTAGGAGATATAGTGAGGACAAGGCTCAAGCAGTTCTCTGTGATGAATAGGTTCAAGAAAAGAGCCCTGCGAGTAAGAATTAGGTTTTATTCACATTAAATCACTGCCTATTCCCACTCCCTCTTTCTTTCTGCAGCAAAAAGCTATTGATTATATCAATTAATTTTGAACTTGCAGGTAATTGCAGAACATTTATCCATAGAAGAGGTAGAAGTAATCAGAGAGATGTTTACACTGATGGATACTGATAGTGATGGCAAGGTAACGTTTACAGAACTGAAGGCTGGTCTTCAGAAGGTTGGTTCACAGTTGGCAGAACCAGAGATCAAGATGCTGATGGAAGTGGTAATTATATTTAGTTAATGCCGATAAATGACAATTGCTTTACCTTAAGCGTTGCTTGCAAATATCATTCCATTTTTCTGAGATGTTTATGAATCCTCTTTAGAGTCATCTTGAATAACTCTGTTCTTAAATTTAAATAAAAGAGACTGGATTTTCTCCTTTTCATATTGTTTTTCTTAGCAATCGAGCACTATCCAAAGCAAGTTGTCATGCCACCATGCTGCCAACACCTAAGAAGCGATTGTTATATTATTTCACATACAAGGAGTCTGTCTCCTCTTGCCAAAACTTATAATTCTTGTCCACCACTCCATCGCCATATCTAAGACCGTTGATATCTGATTCTGAGACCATTAGCAAGCATGTATCCAATCATAGTGGACCGTAACATCAGCTTTTGCTGTCTGATTGAGGTTTTAGCTCAGATTTACTTGTCATCAGCTATGATTAGAGAACAAGAAGTTCGAGAGTTTACTGATAGCACTGAATTGGTTTTAAGCAGTGGAGAGTTTGTGTTTGACCAGGAAGTGAGAGATGGATTATTTGATGTGGTGCTCTAGTGCATGGATAAACATTAAGTTCAGAACTTAATTTTCAATTGGCAATTGTTAAGTCATCAAAATTTTCATTGGCCTGACTTTTTTTCGTGATATGTGTGATCAATTTCTTTTTAAAATTTAATGTCCTTAAAATAGTGAGGATTGAATCATGTTTCCCCTTCCCCCACCCCCTAAAGAAAGACCTTATTCCATCATTGCTGGGAGCATATAAGCCAACGTAGCTATTTATTAAAGAAGACAAATAGCTGAGTAAGATTAGTAAGTGATAAAAATTCTCTCTTTAAGATAGATGAGGAGATTTCAGGCTTACTCTCTTCTGATTGTTTGTTTTAGGCCGATGTTGATGGTAATGGAGTGCTGGATTACGGAGAGTTTGCTGCAGTGACTATTCACTTGCAGAGGATGGAGAATGATGAGCATCTTCGCCGAGCTTTTATGTTTTTTGATAAGGATGACAGTGGATACATTGAATTTGGGGAGCTGAGTGAAGCTTTGGCCGATGAATCCGGCAAAATGGATGCTGATGTCGTGAATGAGATCATGCGGGAAGTTGACACAGACAAGGTTTGACTTTGAAACATGAAAATCCTTTCTTTTTTCCATGACGTGGCCATATAGTCTAGTTACCTAGAACGAAGAATATTGCCTTCCCTTTTCCTCCCATCACCATCATACCCTGAGAAAGAAGGGGGGGGGGGTTACATATTTTCACCCAATTTGTTCTTTTCACCAAAAACGTCACTCTGGTCTGAAGGAGAGTTTAATGTTGAAGAAAGTAGATACTCTTTGGAACAATTATGGATTTCGAATTAGCAGGACATATCAGAGAATCCAAATGCATAGGAACTTCTAGTGGCTAACAGGAAGGCAAAATGCCAGAACTTTAAAATTTACCTCAGTGACCACGATCTCTTTTCGCTTGTTCTTGCATTTGCAGCATCTTTTGAATTGCACTAATTTCTGTCAAACGCATCACAGGATGGGCGTATCAGCTATGAAGAATTTGTTGCAATGATGAAAACTGGAACGGATTGGCGAAAGGCGTCTCGGCAATATTCACGGGAGAGATTCAAGAGCTTGAGTCTTAACTTGATGAAAGATGGTTCATTGCATCTCCATGATGCTCTTACTGGACAGTCCGTCGTGGTATAGTCAAAATGGTTTGCAATCTTCCTTTTACATGCCCACCGAGTGGTCCTTTTATTCCAAATGTTGAAGGAAAAAGCACGTGTCAACTATAATCTCTTCAGATGATCAAAGTGCGCCTTGTGGGCTTGTACTAACTGGAAATCTTGAGCCTAAAGCACAAGCTTTGGAGAGTGGTTGCCAGTTTTTGTGTTCGACGAGCTCGATTTGCTGGGTTTTGGCTGCTAGGGAGTGGAAGGTCTGGGTCGGGTTTTAACTTTCTCAGCAGTCGTGAAGGCTGGCTAGTCACTGCATACGTAAAATCTTTGAAAGAAATTCTCATTTACCTGTATATCTGACTGACAATTGATCATTTATTGTTGTATTTAAGCGTTTCTGTAGTTGTCAGGAAGCAGTAAGAGTTGTTTGTGGGCTATACCAAAATTTGAGTCATGATAGATTTTTTAGTGTTGCAGTAGAATAATTGTTTGATGAATCTTGCGGGGTATCATGATTTTGCTTCACGAGGTTCACACTATAATGTTTCTATTCCTGGGTCGACGGCCTAATTTGCCTGGAAATGATGTTGCTAGCACAAATCACGTAGAGAGGGTAAATAGGTGATAATATAAAATCTTGGCAAATTAATGTAGAATAGAACAAATTAAGATCAATGTTTGCACAAGGTCCATATTTAAGAATAAGGTTCAGAATCTGTTATGCGGTAAAGCGAATTTTAAGATCAGCTTGCAAGTGTACAATAGACCTTAATAATAAACTATAAGAGAATAAAGGTAAGAGAAAGTGCACATAAGGTATTATAGTGATTCGGCTTAAATTAAGCCTATATCCACTTTCCTATGCTGACAATCTATTGGCTGGCTACTACATGATCAACAAGAGTTTAAAATTTTGAGTGTAAACACTCGATGGTAGATTACAATATCTCACTAAGTTACTATTTTTGTAATTTTCTCACTTCATCTAGGATTAATTGAGCTATGGAATTCTCAATGGGTTTGTGAAGTATTCTATGTTAACAAGCAAGTGGAGCAAAACAGAGTAAAAATAATATTGGTTATTAATCATCAACCTCTCAATCAATTTTTACAAAATGACAAGTTAACTCTGTCATATCGAAATTCTTTATTCTCCAATCTCACCCAAGCCAAAGTATATTCTAAGTTCGACCTTAAAGCTGGATTTTGGCAATTGAGAATTCATCCTGAAGATAGATATAAAACTGGGTTTTGTATCTTGAATCAACATTTCCAATTGATAGTACTCCATTTTGGCCTCAAAACAGCTCCTTCGTTGTTCCTGAAGGCTATGTACAAAATTTTCCAACCTATTCTGGCCAAAGCTCAAATTTACATTGACGATATTCTCCCTTACAATTTAGATGTGGATTCTCATTGTAAATTATTGGCTTAGTCTGCAGACTTGGTGTGAAAGTATGGCATTATACCATCTCAGAAGAAGATGATCATTGCCCAAAAAGAATTAAATTTCTTGGGATGCATTTTAAAGATAGAACTTATTATCCTAGTCCTCATATTGCTGAAGAATTGCAAAGTTTCTTGATGAAAATCTTTCTCATAAGCAGATTCAACAATTCCTTAGGATTGGAACTTATCTCAAGGATTTTGTCCCAAAAATCACAGAGTTTGTAAGTCAACTATAATAAATGCTCAAAAAAGATATTCCTTCATGGGAACCAGTAAACTAAGTCTCTTTGCAAACTTAAGGAAATCTTGCAGCATTTTCCTCCATTGCAAATCTCTTCCACGGAAAAAGGAGTATTGCAAACAGATACCGATGATGAATATTGGGCTGCTGTTTTTTTTTTTTTTTGTGAAGAAATTAATGGGAAGCGACGAGTTTGTGGACACATGAGTGGGAGATTTACGCGAGCGGAAATGCATTACCACACAAGAAGTTTGAATTCCTTCTTATATGACATCATTTCCTTGTGCAGATGGACATGTCATTATTCTCTCAAATACTGAAGTTCAAGTGAAAGCAAATTCCACATCCATAGCTTCTTAGATGGATAGAATAGTTCTCAAAATATTCTTTTGAGACCAAATATATTACAGGAAAAAAATAATATACTTGTTGATTTTCTATCTAGACTAAAAGAATTTGCAGCTACCAGATTGATAAATATGTATTTGGTGAGAAATCCAAGAGGCGGTTTTAAGGTCCTAAATATAAAACCCAAATGGCCTTCGTATTCATACTTGCCAAAAATCCTCGAGCTGATCCAAGACAAGATTCTTGTTGAAAATCTTGGAAGACTTATGTAGCAATATCATTTCCATATTTTTAGTGAATATGGTGGCTTTCTCCTCGGACCCGACGGATTGCATCCAAAATATCCGTCTATTCATTCTCTCACTTTTTTCCTAGAAGAGGAATTTTTAGAAAAACTCATATGGTTTTATTGGTATTTATTTAATCTGTATATCATTGCCATTGAGTTTCTTATAGCCAAGATACCTCTTATTATCAGCAAGATTATCCAAGGGAAGCCAAGTATAAATATTTTGGGAAAATGCTTAATTGGTTCAAACTATTAGGTACATGGAAAAATATTTTTTAAGCCCAACTCGAGTATGCACACCGACCTAGAACTTTGTACAATTGTTTTATTTTTCGAGCCATGGATATTTTTTCGACCCAATGGAGATATATATAAAACCGCAACAAATGTTGGAGTATTCACATATAAGCCCCAATTCCAAATGAGATTTTTACAATGCTCCTTTGTAGAATCTCAGCTCATTTTGAGAATTGCTAAGGATATTGTGCCAACGCAATCAAGTCATTCCGCCAAGAGCATGGCCAGCGGAAGATGATCCTATTTCTTGGGATCATTATGATGACTATTGTGCAACCCATTCAGCAATCGATGCTTTGCCTAAAAGAATATTATGGAATGGATGTATCAGACACTTCTGAGTTTCCAACAAATTCACAAGATCTAACTTCATCATCACAAGATCCATGAAGAGGACCATTGTCACAAGATCTTTTTAATCACAATGAATTGCAGCTTGCACTCAGTTTAGGTCTTGACAGAGAAAATTCATCATTTCAACTTGATTATCTATCATAAGCTAGCATTCTAGCAAGTTCTATTAATGTCCTTTCAAGTTCTCATTAGTCATCCAAAAGACAAAGGCCGTCTGAATTAAATATGGAGACTACTCTAGCAATTAAAGAAGTAGAGAAGCTCCTCGAAGTAGTTAAACGACAATATCCCAAAAAAATCACCTTCAATCCTCCTAACATTTCATCCAATTCATACCAACCTCTATATGATACAAGTACCAAACATCTTGAAACTCTCTAGAAATCGAAAAAATCCTCAAGGAATGTCAAAGATAAAAATATTGACAAGGCTAAGGGTGCGTTTGGGAACTACTTTGCAATGGGCTTTCAGGGACTAAGGCCTTTGGGCCAAAATGAAGGTGTTTGGGAACTACTTTCCAAGGGGCATTGAGGCAAAGCTGGCATTTGCAAGGCTAAAAGCCCAAGGCAGGTCCTAGGTTGCCTTGGGCTTTCAACATTCTCGGAATGCCTTGTGTCACTGTTCACATGTCTACTGTTCATCTTCTTCTCCAGCGGCATGGACGAGCTCGAGAGGCCGGCAAGGTCACGGCTGAGGTCGGCGAGGTCGCAGCAACCGTCACTGGCCAATCGCGCTACCCCGGCGAGTCGCGGCTACCGCTGCGAGTCCCGGCGACCGCCTACAAGTAGCGTTGTCGCGACCCAGCTCTGGGTCGTGTGACCTCAGGCGCGACCCAAATCTGGGTCACTGGAGGTCGCGCGACCTCGCGGCGATCGGCGCGACCCAGATCTGGTTGCGGTGAGGTTGTGCGACCTTAGGCGTGACCCAGATCTTGTTGCCGCGAGGTCTCGCGACCTCCGACGACTAGATTTAGGTCCCATTGGTCGCTGCGAGGTCACGCGACCTCTGGCGAAGGGCCGCCGGGGGTCATCCGACCCCAAGCGACCCTCGCCGGAGGTCGCCCGACCCTAGGCGGCCCTCGCTGGTCGTCTCCGGGGGTGGCTTGAGGCCGCCGGCAAACTCTCTTATTTTTTTGATAGCTTTTTTTTTTTTTTTTTAATTAATCACCAAGTCCTTTGTAAATGTAGTCTTTCCAAACACTATTTTACTCAAAGCTACTTCAAACTGGACTTTTAAAGTACAATTTACCAAACACCGTTTACATTTTGGAAAACTCCTTCAACTCAAAGACCTTTGCATTTTCCCAAAGGCTTTCCCCAAAAGTCTTCTCAAACGCACCTCAGACAACAGTACTAAAGAGCCTATTGTCACGACCTCTCTTTTTCCGTCTGGGGAAAAGGAATAGGTTTAGGGGTATTTGCCTAAAGAAGCGGATCAATGTTCCTGGATTAAACGTGGGCTCTCCCAAGCCCATATTTTGCACGACGTTGGATTTTGCATTTTAATTCTTAACAACCTATGTATTTTTAGGAGTTGTCACTAGCCTATTGGGGTCGGCTAGAAACCAATTAAGACGCGGGAGTGTTGTCTCGATTCCTAGGCAATCAGAGATTTCTAGGAACGGGGACTTGTTTACGTCAATATTTTTATTAGTGCCCTTGCGGTACCACTAACTTGGAAGGTTGTTTATCTAAATGACCACACAATTATCTAAATGACCACATAATCTTGATTACTACTTATAATCCTTATGAAACCACTAGGCATCAAAGCAAATGTTTTTGTACGTTTGTTTTATTTAATGTCTAGACTAATCCTAACCTAATTTAGAAGAGAAATTTACACTCAAATTAATGAAAAGTGGTGCGGTAAGTAAATATCCAAGAAATTGAAATGACTTGAAAATAAATGTGGAAAAGGAAAACCCAATACAAGTTGGGCAAATAATATTACATGACCTTATTATCATGACTCGGGACAGGACTTCAATGAGCAAAATGGGAATTTAAATGTGCATGAAATTATTCTAAATGCATTAAACTACTCTAAATAATTTTAATCTACGCAACATTGATTATTTACAAAAGAATTATAAAATACTAAAATAGCATCAGATTAGGAAAAATGACCTTATAAAATTAGGAAAATCTCCTAGATGTCATTTTTGCCTTTATATATATATATGAAAATTTTGGATTTTTGGATTTTTTTATTTTTTATTTGAAAATAATTCCCTAAACCGATCTATGCTTGATTACACTAATATGGAAGAACCTAGTACATGAATATCACAAGAACTGAGCTCGAATCAACCATTTCAAGATCGAAGCTTAGTTTGGGCATTTCGTCGAACACTTGGTATGCATCAAACTAGCCCAAGCAACTTCCTCGAGCCATGTTCGTGGCCTTCAATCTCGACCCATAAGCAATCTCATCTGGAACTGAAATATCAAGGTTATACTACCATATGCAAATAGCAAGATTAGATAGAAATCATAGCCTAAAACACACAAGAACTAAGTTGAAATCGATCTCAAATATGTGGGTTTAAGCTGATTTTGCAAATCTGGGTTTGAACATAAGTCAAGCAAACATGTTACATGCCCATATTCAAGCCCCGACACTCATCACATATGAGATCTAAGAGAAACATTACATGATCCGAATGAAAGTAAGTAACATAGACTTTCAAATGTAACAAACATCATAGAGCATGATCAACCGAACACATCGAAACAACCTCTCCAAGAAGCGCACAAGCAAAGTCCACACCGACCAACCTTGAATCAATGTGGATAGATTTGGTTTTTGGCTCAAGTTTTAGACGGTCTCATGATTCACACACGGATTTAAAGACCAATCCAAGATAACCTCAGCATCATCTTTACTCTCATAGGACATTCATCAAGCTCGTGAAGACAGAAAATGTGTGCAAATGGGAGTAGCAAGCCAAACATATATGGCTCTTGAAGAGGCTTCAAACACTAAGAAAAATTTTAGCCTCAGAAATGAGTCTTCCGGGCTGATTTTCCTCTTACTTTTTTCATGTTTGAAACATTTTTAACCTTGACCAAAAATACATCTAGGATTCTTATCTTGCTTCCTAGTTTCTTTTGCAAGTGGCTTTTGGTCAAAGAAACCAAGAAATTATCCTTCGGGTGCACGTGAAAATTGAAAATGAGATTTGCAGAGAAAAAGTTGACAACGGAGGTTTTTGTTGGTCTCCAAAATTAGACTTCGAGACCTATTTTGTTGGCCAAATTAACACTGAGCCAAATTATATGTATTCTAGTTTGGGCTACAAATCATGTTTTTCCTCATTTATCTCTCAATTTTCTCAAAAAACACTCACTTTCCCTCACCCATGACCAACTGGGCTCAACACTTAAAAAAATTTTCGGACTTTCTTGGCCCGCCAAGAGGGTACAGTTTTGGGGGACTTTAGAAGGCCTTCCCGATCTCCATTTGGAACATGCAACCTATGGTTGGAAAGATCTTTCAGTGAAGTTTCACTCTTTAGTTAAAGATTTTGGCTAATTATGGCTGCAAGTTTGTGAAAATTTCACTTTTCACTACAAAAGTCGGTTTGGAATTTCTAGGTTGTACCTTTCTAGAGTTGCTTCTGGGGGTGTCTTTGGGGAACGATTGTGAGTTCCCTCCTCTCCTTCTTGTCTCCTACCTTTCATGCCCTAAAAGAGCTTGCTTCAGTGATCTTATCCTCTGAATTAAGGGATCTTTTGGTCAGTCTTTTGTCCACCTACCAAGCCTACCAACAGGGCTACTTTAGCAACTTTTTGACTTGGCCAAATTTTCAACTTTTGCAGCTGTTGAATGTGCGGATTTTGCTACAAGTTTCATGTGCTTCTAGTTGCTTATCCCTGGCCAATTTTTGTCCACTTGTACTACTAATAATGGTCTTCCATCACATGCAAAGATCAAGCTGATTAGGCGACTGAGTGGGATATGGTGGGGCCACCAAGTTGCTTATTTGTGCATGACAACGCTTCTTTGGAGAAGAGTTTTTTTTTTTTTTTTTTAAAAATAGTTCTTTTCTATTTCTATTCCGGGGAACAATTTCTAAGTAAAAGAACCCGTTTGATAACTACACAAAATTTCTACTCTTTGAATAGAAAAAGAATATAAATGTGTTTGGTAACGCAACGGTTTCTTTTTTGTATTAATTCGTTTTTTATTCTTGCTCACGGATCGGCGACCGCCAACCGCCCGCCGTACCACGACCGACGACTGTTGTAATTTAAGATCTTGACCAGCTTTCGCAATTGTCCCCACCCAATTTTGCAAGGAAGGAAGTTGGTCATTTTACTTTTCAAGAATGTCAAATTCAATGCAATTTGATCATTTTGGCTAGATTTGATTAATTCGATATAGCCCAAGTTCGATTTCAACTTAATTGGGGGCCAAGATGATGCTTTAAGAGCTTGGACGAATTTTTGCAAAATTTGTGAATTGGTTCCTTGACTTTTGGAAATTACATTTTGGCTCCAACTTGCTATTTTAATTACACTTTGATCTCCTGGGCTTGGCTAGTCACATTTAGATCATTGGTCCCAACTTGCTTCTTTTTTCTAATTTTTTTTTTTTTCTTTCTTTTTTTTATAGGAAAAACATCTTCCATTTAAAAAACTATATTAAATGCCTAGATAATCTATATGCAAGAATTTGACGTGAAATAATTTTGTAGAAAAACAAGTTCCCATTTTTCGGAAATGAATTTAGGGCAAAAATTTAGGTGTCAACATCTATTCATAGGCATAATAAGTGACGGAGCTGAAAAAACTACTAAGAGCCTGTCCAAGACAAACCAAAAAGAGTAAAAAAATTCATGTGAAGGAGCTAAAAAGTTTGGCTAAGGGCACTATTCATGTATTGTTCATAGTATTGTAATGTACAATTTGGTATTGTTCATAGTACTGTAACATTGTAGTAGAAGCGAAAAAAGCGAGATAATAAGTGAAAAAAATCAATTTGTCCATTCTATCTAGAGGAAACTTGATAGATACAAATAATTGACCTCTATCAACCAAACGGGGTGAATAAAATTTTAGTATGTTGTTTATGCCTATATAAGGCGGGGTATGTAAACATTAAGGGGCAGAGAGCGCACCCTCCATAAAATTAATAGTATATAGTTTTGTCATGAATCCCTAAAACAACTCCCTCTCTTCCTTTATGCCTGAAATGATTCTTTCAAATTAAAAATATTCTAATCAATCCTGGTAGTATGCTTTGCACTTGCCACAAATTTGTAACCTTTGTGCATCGAATTCTATTACTCTAAAATTTTCTATGATATGAGTAAAAAATTAATAAAGGAATTTGGTGGCTAACAAGTAGCCTCTATTCTGCGGCCAAAAAGGGCCGTGTGTGGGATAACATACTTGCCACAAATTTTGTTTTCATTTTCCCTGGCTCATATCATAGACAAATTTTTGGTTCTACACCTCGTCTCTTACTTACTCCTCGGTCCCTTGAACTCCTTATATACTCCTTCACTTCCAAACTAGTCGTTGAATAATCTATGGAGAATCGTTTTGCACAAGAAGATTCGGTGGCCATTAAGTAACAAAAATAAAATCTCCACTTAATTCCAATTGTCCGTACAATCAAACTCTTGATTTGCATAAATGAAGCTTCTCCATTTAGAAATAACATGTCTTTAGGATTGATTCTCCAATCAATTTGATCGAGTCAATCTTTGACAAGGATGTGAAATCTAACCCAAATTGCCAGCTGTTGTAGAATCTATGGTAATCTCATTTTGGACTTGTTTCTTTCTGGATGAGCGCATAGTTTAGAGTCTCTATGATTTATATATGGGTTAATACTCTGAAAAATTCTAAAATGGTACACTTGTGATAAATTTATCTTAAACTAATTTTTGACCACCAAAAAATCCAGATTGATACACCTTTGACAAATTTACCAAAAACTGGTACACTTGTGACAAATTTACTCTATGTTAGTTTTCATTAAATTTTACTGTTAAATTACTAAGTTGAATGACACATGACAATTGATTGGTGTACCAATGTGCTATTTTACTCTTTGTTTATCACATTTATACAATTTTTTTTATTATCCAATTTAACAAAGGGTATATTTGTCACAAATGTACCCGTTTAGGGTTTTTGTTGGTTGAATATACTAATTTAGGGTTTTTTATGGTCATTTGGGATAAATTTGTCACATGTATACTTGGTTTGAGGTTTTTCATAGGGGTGTGCAACCGGACCGGGTCAACCCGGTTCCGGATCGGCCCACCGGAAAACAGGTCGGGAACCGGTTCCGGTTGAAACCGGTCCGGGAACCGGTTCCCAAAGTTCAGACCTGTTTGAACCGGGTCCGGAACCGGTTCCGAGGAAATACCCACCCGGAACCGGATCGGCTAGGACGGTTCGGAACCGGTTTGAGAACCGGTTTTTAAGGAAAAACCCTAATTCGTTTCTAACTTTCAGTTTCTCTCTTTACTCTCAAGCTCTCACCTCCGCCGATCCATCCGAGTGCTGCGCCGGCCGCTGCTTCCGCTCGCCCACCGTCGCCTTCCTCCCGCGACACCGCGGCCGGAACGCCCCGGCAACACCGGCTTCGTCAACATCACCGACCTCCGGGCGGCAAGGTGGGCTTCGGCGCCGTCGCCCGGGTCCAAGCTCGAGCATCGCTCGGCCATCCCCGACGCAAGCTTGCGCCTCCTAGCCGGAACCTCCAAGCCGCGGCTTCCCTTTCCTCGAATTCAAGTTTTTGCGGTGAGTTTCCTAGTTTTTGGTTCAACCCGTGTCGATTTCCCAAGGATCCGGCTCGGGGCGTGCAGGCGACCGAACATAGTCCGATCTATCGATCTCGCTCGCCGTTCGCCCCCCCTCCCCCTCCGGGGAGTCGGGCAGGGGCCCTCAACCGACCTTCTTTTTACGTGCCTTGCTTTTGCGCTTTTTTCTCATGTTTTGCACGACATACTGAGCCGGGGTGTGCGTGTTGGGTTCTCTTATGCTGTCCTTCGCCGATGTTGAGCATTCCTTGCCGACTCGTGTTGAACTTTGATGTGGTTCTCGAGCCTGTTTCGTCCGTGGTTTCCTTTCATCGTCGCCCACCACATGTTTGACAAAATGCCTCACGAGAGTCGATTTAAATTGGTTATGGTTAATTTGGCTATGGTTCGTGTGAAATCGATTGAGTAATCGTATATTAAGCCTAGACTCATAGTGGGTTTGCCGAGTACTTTATTAAACTTTTATCTTGTCATGTTCTTCGAATTGTGCTCCTCATGATGAACGTTGGTGAGGAGAGTGAGTGAGGGTCTCTGTTATATGAATCTCCAGTGATGTTTGCATTGAACTCGTGTTACGTCCCATTCTCTATATCCATGTTTTGGGCGTTTTTTGTGAAGCAATGGGTTCGAGTGTTGAATCGATGAACGATGGTGATATTTCGATGATAGGCGGCAAAGATGGTTTGGTAAAAACTCGGAGTAGCGAGGACAGTTCCACTCGTGTTGTGGATGTCTTGTTTTAGATGAAGATGGGTTGTTGATTTTCCTCTAGCGTCTCAATTCTTTGGTCTCGATTGAAAGAAGGGATGCGGGAGGGCGATCTGCATGAGAGGGAAAGTGCAAGCGTCGAGAAGGGAAATGTGAGAAGATTTGGCTGTGGGCTCGTTGGACTTTGGGGTTTAATGGAGATTATGGGCTTGAACTTAGCTAAGATTGGTAAATTTGAGCCGTTTTGTGGTAAGTAAATAGACTTTATTAAATCATAACTTTTGCATGTCTCTAGAGTATGGATTCTTGTTGATTTTTCTTTATATATGAATTTTAGGTTTTTGTTAGAGATTTTGTACCACGTGGAACGCAAGGCCGAAGAAGGAGAAGAAGGAGAAGAAGATCGAGCGCATCAAGGACAAGGTTGATATGTGATCGGCCAAAAATTGTCCTACAACTAGTTAATTGGCTAAATTGCTAGCTTGTATATTCTTTGGAATATGAGAAACTCGATGTACCTTGTGGGATCCGGGGATGTGAGATGGTTGAATTATTTACTTGGTTGTTTTTTCAAGGGGGGGTCCAAATTTTATACATGTTCCCAATGAGTTTGGTCGAAGGATGTGCTTGGTCCGCCTTTTTGTTTTGCAGACAACTCATCTAGACTTGCTTCTCTAAGGTTAATATAAAGATACATCAATTTTTATGCAAAACAGGTTCCAATATAAACGGGGTCAACCTTTGTTCCCGGACCGGAAAAACGGGGTGGGTCGGGAACGGGGTCCAATGCAAACATTGGTCGGGAACGGGGTCCAAAAAAAGAGAACAGGTTATAACGGGGTCGGGTACGGGGTCCAGGTCTAGACCCTACCCACCCCTGGACCCGATCACCCCTAGTTTTTCATGATCAAAAAATTAATTTGGGGTAAATTTGTTACAAGTGTACCAATTGGGGTTTTTCAAAGTATTAACCATTTATATATTGAACTAACTACATTATGAGGAAGTCAGGATGGGAATAAGAAGTTTGCTCCTTCTTTGACTGAATTTGTATTGATAATATGAGAATGTGCATGAAGCTTTTCAAACATATACCCAAAATATCATTCTTCAAGACAAATATAGTTTATTGGAAATTTTTGTCAATTTCAAAATCTATTATGAGTTTTCTCTAACAGGATAATGATTAGTCCAACCAATCAATTAATGTATAAATGATAACCATTTTGTTCCAGAAATCAATTTCTATTCCAAAAATAGATTTTTTATTTTTATTTTCGGGATGAGTTTCTGAACAAAATACACGTTAGATAACAGCATAAAATTTTTGTTCCCAAAATAAAAATTTGTTTGTTAACGATATAAAATTTCTCTCTCTCGGGTGATGATGGCAGATGGTGACCAAAGGCAGTGAGTGGTAGTGGCAGACAGCGACTAGAGGCGGAAGACAACGAGGGGTGATGACAATTGGTGGGTGTGGTAAGTGGGCGGCCGGCTAATAGAGAGAATGAGAAATAAAAAGAGTTTTCGTTTCTCATTTCTATTTTTAAAATAGGGAAGTAGAAATTTTTTTATTTCAAATCTATTTTCGGACTAAAAATTTGTTCTAAAAAAATAAAATTAAGTTATTAAATAAATTTCTGCTCCAAATCTATTTTCAAGAATAGAAAAATAGTGTTGACCAAAATCAAATGCTTATGATGTGCCTTCATGACGTCAGCCAGTTTCCAGCGCGGTCCTTTTTCGTTGCGTACACATTGGCTTGTTGTGGCCTGCAAGGCTTACGGAAGTATTTCCTGGCCTTATCCTTATTAGTCATCTTCTGACCGACTCCAAAGACGGTGACTTGTTAACTCCTCCTTACAGTTTATTATTGAAGATGTTGATGTGTCGCGTTGGGAATCAGAATCATGACGATCACTACCCTCCATTCTACACCGGACTGGCCCTTGGAGTTATTCGGAATGATTGCCCCCATTCAAAGATCTTAGATTTCAGTACCACGTACAAACACAAGACAAGTTGAGCGTGTTACAGCCATTACTTTAAACTTAAAAGACTTTCTAGAGGCATCTCAGCTGGTCAGCATCTTATGACCACGTGGTTTACTAATTGGCACGAAACGATAAGGAAAAAATAAAATAAAATAAAAAACAACTTTCTCGTTCGTCTAGTACGATGTTGGTCACTCATGTAAAGTATATAACTATCTGTTTCTGAATGGCATTGTTGTGCGCTAATTGAGCTTTTCCATCGTCGAACTTGAGACATCACAACGAACGGGTTCCAATGGTCGAAACAATGGAGCAGAGGGAGAAGAGCATGGCAACCGATGAGACAGCTAAAGTTCACTACCGTGGATGGAAAGCCATGCCTTTTGTCATAGGTATATATATGAGTTCTGTCATATTCATGCATTGGCCTGCGAAAATTTCGGAATCATGAGGTTCTGATCCAGTACAAGTGCAGGAAATGAGACTTTTGAGAAGCTCGGGACGATCGGAACCTTGTCCAACCTATTGGTCTATCTCACTACTGTCTTCAACATGAAGAGCATCGCTGCTACTAATCTCATCAACATTTTCAATGGCACCGCCAACTTCGCCACGTTGCTCGGAGCTTTCCTCTGCGACACTTACTTTGGGCGCTATAAGACGCTAGTTTTTGCCACCATTTCCTCAGTTCTGGTAACGTTGCTAATTCTCTTTTTCACACATGCAAGCATCTCTACGTCTATATGACTCGCTCTTTTTAGGTAACAATTACACATTAAGTTCGATGTCGAGCTACGTTAGCGTTATTTAACTCGTTTTTTACTATCTACGATACCCTAAACTCCGCAGCGCACTAGAGTAACCCGAGATAAAAAGAATATGCCTTCTCTGATGATGAACACTATACAGGAAAATTTCCGAAAGAAAAATAATCAGAATCTGACATACTTTTTACCTTATTTTCGAAGGGATTGCTTGCACTTGCTCTGACAGCTGCAATTCCGAAGTTGCATCCCCTCCACTGTGGATCAGAGAAGAGCAGTACATGCCCCAGCGCTAATGCGTGGCAAATGGCTTTCCTACTAAGCGCGTTTGGTCTTCTAGTGATTGGTGGTGCTGGTATTAGGCCCTGTAATCTAGCATTTGGTGCTGATCAGTTCGATCCCAGCACAGAATCCGGAAGGATGGGAACTACCAGCTTCTTCAATTGGTACTATTTCACCTACACTTTTGCCGTGTTGATGTCGTTGACCGTTATCGTTTATGTGCAGTCCGACGTGAGTTGGGCTTGGGGGTTAGCCATTCCCGCAATTCTTATGTTCATTTCGCTACTACTCTTCTTCACGGGTTCAAGAATTTTTGTGAAAGTGAAACCGGAGGGTAGCCCCCTGACAAGCTTGTTGCGGGTGATAGTGGCTTCAATCAAGAAGAGGAAGTTGACGTTACATTCTCAATCTCAACCTTGTCTCTCCCTTTTTCATTACATTCCCCACAGCTCTTTGAACTCCAAGCTCCCCCGCACTAATCAATTCAGGTAATCTCTCTGGATTTCCTGCAGACTTCCTTTAGCTACGCCCTTCTACAGTCCTTAGCAGCGTTTACATACGAGCTTGCAAAGT
The DNA here is from genome assembly GCA_016097605.1 of Eucalyptus guilfoylei. Taxonomy (NCBI): domain Eukaryota; kingdom Viridiplantae; phylum Streptophyta; class Magnoliopsida; order Myrtales; family Myrtaceae; genus Eucalyptus; species Eucalyptus guilfoylei. The sequence continues at coordinate 41,461,488 of CM027861.1, forward strand.
ATACTATATCTACATGTTGATCGCTAAGCCTTGAGAATTACTATCTAGAAGCCGAATGATAGGAGCATACTTACTGAGATGATCCAATCGCTAACCCAACTTTTAACAAGGAGAAAAGAAGCCTAAAATTGGAACAAAGTGTTGATCCAGCTCAATTGGTCATCACTTAGACACTTTGATTGTATCGTCATTTTGTTTAGACTTTGACAGTGGATACCTTGCACCTAAATCAATTATTGTTTCAAGTTGGCATACACTGCAGCTGATTCAATTATTGTTTGAATCTTTCTGATATGCATATATAAAATGGGGTATAAATTGCACATTAATTTGGTTTTTAAATTAATATACATTCTGTCCTCACTTGGATGATTGTCTACTAGGATATTTATATCAACCCTCACTTGTCAGCAAAATTTTTGGCGTCTTACATAACATAAATCAGATAGAGAACGTCGTCCCGGTTATGAGGAGAATACTAAATGTCATATGATTGCTCTACGGCAGAGAATAATCATTTCACCACATAAATCCTATCATGGCCTTGACAAATTTGCCATGTCTGACAAGCCCGCCGTTCTTCTAACACGCTCTTTGACAAGCGGGCACCGCGAAAAATAAAAAAGGAGGTTTTAACATCCTATGGTTGATTAGCTCTCGTACATAGGGACTTGGTAGGCCCCAGTTTAATGGGTTGAGCTAGCACCAAAGCCCAAATTGAAGATGTATATCGTTCAATCAGTAGGAAAATAATTCAACTTGACAATGTTGCCAACCCGAGTTTGTCTCGCCTTGACGCAAGCCTGACCACATGAGCAGCTCAGCTCACTCGGGATGATCCACTTAAGTGGAGAATGGAGGCAAATGGACAGCTGGATTGGAGTGCTCCTACGGTTAAGATTAAACCTCGTGGACTGTGTTTTACGCCACTAAATTTGAGCATCGAAATGTTGATGATTGAAGATGATAGAACCTCTCAAAGGGTTAACAAAAGAAAGAGGATGTATAGTAGCTTTTGTCTTCCATTTTTAATATGCTTGGATTGGATTCTCACAAGATACAAATTGACGGCACGTCAAGTTCTGAACTTCTGATGTTTATTGACAAGATATGGTGTTTGACGTTTTATATAGATTCCTCGATAAAGCCGCTATCATCACCGCAGAGGACCAAATCAACCAAGACGGATCAGCGGTCAATCCATGGCGTCTCTGCAGCATTCAACAGGTGGAAGAGGTGAAGTGTGTGGTGAGAATCCTTCCCATTTGGGTATCAGGCATGGTGTACAACATAGTTATAATCCAGCAGCAGACGTACGTCGTTTTCCAAGCACTTCAATCCAACCGGCAACTCGGAAACACAAGCTTCAAGATCCCGGCCGCGTCCTACTCCATTTTCAACATGATTGGCCTCACTATCTGGATCCCCTTCTATGACAGAGTCCTAGTACCACAGCTAAGGAAAATCACCGGCAAAGAAGGTGGTATTACAATACTTCAGAAGATGGGCTTTGGCATGGTACTAGGCATTGTCACCATGATTGTGTCGGGCATCGTCGAAACAAACAGGAGAAATTCGGCGCTCGCAAAGCCCATCGGTTTTGACCCAATAAGAGGTGCAGTTTCCTCTATGTCAGGGCTGTGGCTGGCGCCTCAGCTGATACTTGTGGGCATATCGGAAGCATTCACAGTGGTTGCTCTTGTGGAATTCTATTACAAGCAGTTCCCAGAGAACATGAGGAGCGTCGGTGGGTCCTTCACCTTCCTGGGCTTTGCTGGGTCGAGTTACTTGAGCAGTTTCCTCATATCCATTGTTCACCAAACCACTGGTGGAGGAGATGGAAATGGCGGATGGTTGGCTCAAGATCTGAACAAGGGGAAGTTGGATTATTTCTATTACTTGGTTACTGCACTGATGGGCTTGAATCTAGGTTACTTCATTATGTGCGCTAGGTGGTATAAGTACAAAGGCAGTGAAGACACTGTTCTTGCAGGTGACGATGAAAAAGTTAACTCAGAGAAAGTTACCGTGTGATCCCTCTCGAGGGTATTGTATGTATGTGTTTTTTTTTTTGGACTAAGGGTATTGTATGTATGTTACTACTGACTTTCTTGTATCAACCAATAAGAAATGTAATGAATATCCACTCGATAGGATGTTCCACTTAATGAAAGTCAATGACAATTGGGGAGTACATGCTGTTCCTATGAAAAGCTGATAAATTTGAGATTTAGTTAAATAATGTAAATAAAATTTGGTAAAAAGAAAGAAAAGTAGCTGATAAGCCCAAAACCAGTTGTTAACTCAACCGAAAATATTGGATAAACACTCTAGTTAAGGTTGGTGATTTCCAAAGAAAAAAAATCCTTGTAAATCGTAAGAAATATCGGTAACTAACTCAAATAACAATTGCTAACCCCCAAAACTCTATAAATAATTAGCAATTTAGAGGGGGGAAAATTGGCGAGTCATGCTTATTAGTAATCTCCACAAAGTTATTATATTTTAATCGGTAGTCAAGGCAAATAAAAGTTGATACCTAAACAAAAAGATGTTAAATTAACAAAAATTATTAAATGTCGGTAAGTGACTCAAATCTAATTGGAATTTGATCTACAAAAATTGGTAAATCACTCTAATTTAAATTAGTAAATCACTCAGTTTTATATTGGTAACTTCATGTAAGGGTTGGTAAATTTAAAATATAGTAAGCAATGTGAAATTTGATAAAAGAGAAGAAAATTTGGTAATTAAAAGGAAAGTAAATTTGGTAAGCAACTAAAATGAGAGTTGATAATCTAGAACTAATCAGTGACTTAATCGAGGAATACTTGGTAAATCGCTCTAATAAAGGTTGGTAGTTTCCATTTAAAAAACTAGTGAACCATAAGAAAAGTCAACAAATAAAAAAATCAAATAAACACCGGTAAACAAGTCAAATAAGAGTTACTAGCCATTACCATATGGTAACTGTTTTTTTTTTTTTTTTTGAACAACTACCATATGGTAACTTAAAAGGGGAAAAAGTTGTCAGTCACGTTAATTTGGGTTAGCAATCTCTAAAAAGAGCTAGTAAGTTCTAATGAGTTACTAATTAATGCAAATACAAGTTGATAACTCAATATAAAATTGGTAAATTAATACAAATAATAAAACTTTGATAAGTAACTTAAATGAGAATTAATAATCCAAAATTAGTTAGTAATTTAATCTAACAAAAGTCAATTGTATTTAACGATTTACTTGCTCATAGGAAACTTCTCCTTATAAGTGTGCCCTCTCCTTAACGAATTATGTTTTTTTTTTTTTGCATGTTTCAAGTTGTTTTCTATCACGTATAAACTAATCAACCTCCGCAACTAGAGCCATCACCACGTCAAATATTTATTCCATACTTTGTTGATTTATCTACTTTAATCTTATTTAGGGTAGGCAATAACAATAAAAGAAAAAAAGTCAACTTGGTGATCTTCTACATACGTATACGCAATTATATTAAATCATTCCCCGTGTAGACCGGCATTGATGCTCTCTCACAAGTCAGTATATGAAGGCAGATAATATTGATTCGGTATACATGCATGTAGATGGCTTCAAAAATTGAATTCCCCTTGGGAATTTGCATCTTTTTCGTTGTGCATTGTGCTCATTAAGTCCTCCGATAGGGCAGCTGCAGAAGATGATGCTGTCGCGTAAGTTCCGGGAGAACTTTCTAATTGGTTAAACTTGATGATTTCGTACACGATTTTAGTTCATTTACTCATGTTGGTTATTTAGATGAAGAAGATGTTAGAAGCGAAGAGCGCAGAGGCCGTCTACGATTAAGAAAAAAAGAAAATTTGATTACGAATTTTTTGCCATGCACAGGATCCAAAGGAGCGAGCTTGGAGAATATGATCAGATATTGAAGGGAGTTCACCGAGTGTACAAAGTATGCAGCAGAAGAAAGAAGGCATTTGATGTGGTGAGCATAACAACGGCGGAGGCGGCGAGGCGCGTCATATGGAGTGCCGGCAATATCCTCCTGAGTATTGCTACTTGGGGAACAATCCTTTTCTCAAATGTCTCCAATGCAGACTCGGTCCACGCCCTGAAGGTTCATTGCTCTCGTTCTCACCTACTCCGTCCCCGTCGCCGTCCTCTCCTTCCAAGGGATTTTCACCACCTTCTTCAATGGATCCAGCCCAACCTCCTCCTCATTTTTGGTTATAAAGTCAAGTGATCCTGAATATGTATAATCTATTCGTTTCGCGGCAAATGTGACATATCCAGAAATTATTTTTCAGAAAGTCATTTTCCAGAAAAATAACCATATTTTCTTGTGTTCGACTAAAATCGAAAATGAATTCTGCTGTTTAGTAAGTAAAATATTTTCTTCCATGGACTCCTTTTCAATAATTATTTTTAGGAAAATTCCAAAAAAAAGACCCGAAGTATCCTCATTTTCTTAAATAAAGCTCAAAGTGGATTTTATTTCAAACATGGGCTTGAAGTGGTCATGATTATTTCAAATAAGAGCTTGAAATGGTTATAATTGTTTCAAATAAAGGTCTGAAATAACTACGATGGTTTCAAATAAGAGTCTTACCTCATTGGTTGACCAGTGGGCTAAATTTTCCAAATGATCAAGTACATTTTCGTCCAAATCTTGTTTTTTCTTTTTTCTTTTTTCTTCTTTTTTTCTTTTTTTGGCATTGGTTGGCTGTCATTGGTAAAGGCCGGCAAGGGCTCGACGACCCTCGCCGATCACTAAGAAGGGTTGGCTAGGGCTTCGTGACCTTGGCCGACCGCTAAGAAGGGCCAACGAGGGCTTGCAAACACTCGCCGACCGCGGGTGACGCCACCCTCACTAGATTTGGTGAGGGTTGACCTCACTTGGCGCTAGCGAGGGCTTGTAGGCCCTCAAGCCCTCGCTGACCCTTACCAACAGCCGGCGAGGTCGTCAAGCCTTCGTTGGTAGCGAGCAAAGCCACCCTCACCAAATTTGGGAATGTGTTTTTTCCATTAATGGAAAGAGTTTTCCTTGGTTGATCCATTTTCCATGAAACGAACAACGGAAAATCTACAAAACGTTTTATGTAAGTTATTTTTCATGAAACAAATAGAAAAGCACCATGAGAAATTCAAGTTTTTGTAAAATGAGGGCCCAAAATGAAAGATCTCCACATTTTTGCTCTCCTAATCGTCTTGTCCTCACATTGCCATGACATCAAATAAAATAGTCACCTTCAACCCCTCCCCTCACGAAGTTACTCAACCCAAGGTAAATCGGAGCATCTAGACAAATCAATTTCCAGAAAAATATAATTATTTTCTAGTATTCAGTTGAAACATAAAAAGAAGCGGAAAATATTTCTCGTTGTTCGGTAAGAAAAATCTTTTCCTCCATGCACTCTTTTTCGATAATTTTTATTATTTTATTTTTTAAATCTGATTTTTAATTATTTTTAAAAAAACTGATTTTAAAAGTATTTTCTATTTTTAATTTTCTTTTCTTCATTTTAGTCTTCTTCCTCTTTGGAGGGTCGCCAGCCACGGCGCTTGGCCATAGGCGAGCTCAAGCTCACCCAATACTAGCAAGCTAGCTTGCTGAGGTCTCGAGCTCACCCCTTGCTAAATCGACAAGCCTATATAGCCCAAGCTTGCCGCCGATCAGGCGAGCAACAAGCTAGGGCTTGAGCTCATCGCCGATCAAGCAAGCATTGAGCCTCGAGCTCACTCAAAGCCGGTGAGCTCAAGGCTCACCCGTGGCTAGTCGTCGATGGTCATCATGGCCAGTGACTGGCCAAGACATAATTTTAGGGAAAAAAAGCAAGAATAAGAGAAAAGGAAAAAAATAAAAATTCAGTTTTTTTAAAAAAAAAAAAAAAAAAAAAAGATGGAAAGGTTAACATTGGTGTTAGGTAAGAGAAAATGAGTGAAGAAAATGTTTTCTTTTTTCTCAAAAATGGAAAATATTTTCCCCTATTTTAGAAGACATTTTTCTCTTCATGGAAAATGTTATATCCAACTTATTCATTTTCCATGAAATGAATATTGAAAAAATTGAAAAACGTTTTTTTGGAAACTATTTTTCGACGAACGGAGAAGGGAATAATTTTTTCCTCTTTTGCTTCAGAAGCTGTGCTCTCTAAAGTACTACCAGATTTGGAAGAAGGGATGAGCTTCACTTCGAATTCACCAGTTGCCCTAAGCCAGAGCGGTGGATATCTCAAACAGGGTTGATAAATTAAATATGATTTGAGCTTCGGATACTTGAACTAGGGCTGTTTGTTTCTAGTTCGGATCTCGTCGTCAGTGACTTGTTGGACTCTTTCTCGTTTACTCCAGTCCATAACAACGTTCTAGATAAAAGAACTTTGATTAGATCAACGAGGATACGAATGTACATATTTTCATACGTAGGGACATCACTACTTCTCTTTCCTCTCTTCTCTAATCACTTGTTTTCCTAATTAATCAGTATGAAGGAGGTCATTTCCTACTAGTAGATTAGTGTATAAGGAGAAGCCATTCTTTAATGGTCAGGAACAGTAATACTACTGCTCTTCCATACACACAAAAATTCTGTTATACAAAAACTTCTTGACCATGCCCTCTCATTGTTGGGAGGAGTAGGTCTAGAAGGACAGGCTAAGGCCCAAGAAGAAAATGGCTTGTTAGGCCTAGCTTTTTGCGATTCGAGATTATGAAGCATAGATTCGCTAGACTCGTGGTCACCTCTAGCGTGCATCAGGCACATAACATGTGTTCGGCTTGTTATGCTGCCCAAGTTTAAATGATCTCTAGTTTAAGCCGCGCACTCCAGTTTTAACTCGAGTGTTATTTAAATTGCAAGACTCTTTTAATTGGCTTTTGTTATTTTTTCATCAAAAACCAAAACCTATTTTCAAACATCAATAGTATGATGTTGGATGATACAGATCCAAGATCCGAATGACTTAAATTGATCAGTCCACGGTCAACAATGGCCTGTCAATTACTATGATCAATAAGCCCGCCGTCATTAACTTATTAAACGAATGTTAATACAATCATAAACTTTTCAATTTGACTAATTTAGTTTCAAACATTTCAACAATTTGCTAATATAGTCATTCTGGCTAATTTGGCCAAAAATCTTTGACGTGAATGTCGGCTGTCCGACATGAATGTTGGCCGTCCCACGTGACGGTTAGTGTTGATATAAATAAATTATATATATATTGAATTTTGATTTTTTTTTTCCTTTTTTTTTTTTTATCATTGGGAGGCCAGGACCTTCTACAAGCCCTTGCCAGCAACCGAGGGCCTTGCTTGTGTTCTATGAGGGGGCAACTCTTGCTAGCCACAATGAACCAAAAAAATGAAAAAAAAAAATTTTTTTGCGAGAGTTGTCCATAAAATCACCGGTTGCTCCACAATGTTAGTGATTTGCAGCCTAAATTAGGTGAAAGGACTAATTGTCACAAGGTTTAGACTAAATTAGCAAAAATGAAGGGTTTAAAACCGAATTGATTTTCGTATAATACGTTTATGACTTTTTGGTAATTTTCTCGATAATAAGTAAACCGGTACCTAGATTGAGTATCTATAGGTTAGTCTCTCACAAGTTATCTAAAATAATTCAACGGTCAATTTTTCTAGCAACAATGTGTTTGACGCTTATTAAAACTTATTAAATTAATCAATACAAAGAAAATTATCCATATATCTTATCAAGTAAAAAACATGTAAGTAATATGTTAGCTAGGCAGGCTAGCCTCAGGCCCAATAGGGCTAGGCCAGGTCGGCCTTGTAACTAATCGACACTTGTCTAAGCCTGGCCCAAAGTGCCTTCAAGCCTTTGTGGGACGGCCCAACCCTAAGTAGGCCGTGGATCGCTAGACCCATGAGCATGTGTAGAATTGAGCCAGTCATCAGCTTTATGAAGATATTCTTGTGGGGAAAGGTGTAATCTAAAAGCAATGGGCGACGATTTCCACTTCTCTTTTGGCTTAGCTACTCTCTTTTTCCGTCTTTCGACCATATTATTCCTTATGGGACTCATTACTTTTGATACAATTTTACAAAAACGATCTTTTTTTATTATTTGATGAACGCTTTTTTTTTTTTTTTTTTTTTTTTTGCGAGTCCCACTTTCCTTCTTCTTTCTTTTCATGCTTTTAACGTTTGAGTTCTCCATTCCTGTAAATTGTCTCCGTGTTTTCTCTCTTGCAGGCTATTCTCTCCTTTCTACAACTCCCACTCTTTCTTCTTCCTCTTCTTCCACAAATCTCTCCTACATCTACAATCCCCAAAAGAACTAGTTACTTCAATATAATCAAATTAAATTATAAATTCGAATCCTGCTTCATATTACCTAAAATAACATGAGTCGCTTATTGCCCTTGACTTTTATGCGTGCACTTGGTGGAGACACCCTTTCTTGCTCTAGACACTCACATGTTCAAGAAGAGAAGAAGTATTTAAAAAAAAGGAAGAGAGAAGCAATACTTCTCAATATTACCTTCCATAGCGCAAGAAGAGTTTGCGTGCAAAAAGGCCTTGTTGGGGAGGTCACTGGTGAGCCCACTGTCGGTGCTAGTGAAAGTGTGGAGGACCGCAAGATTGGCATCATAGATTGAAAACAGAGGATGACGGGGTTTATGGAAGAAGGAGGAGGGGTGGAAGGTGTAGAAAGAAAAGACTGGCCTACAAAAGAGATTACAAAGAGATGAATTACAAAAATGGAGGCTGAGATGTCAAAGGAGTGGTAAAAAAGAAGAAGGAAAGTAGGATCCGCGAGAAAAAGAAGAAGAAATAAAATAAAAAGTGTTCACCAAATAATGAAAAAAGATTACTTTTATAAGGTTATATTAGAAGTAGCGCATCCCATAATGGATTTTATGGTCAAAACACAGAAAAAAAGGAGTCTCTAAACCAATTGAAGAGTGGAAAAAACATGGTCATTCTTCAAAATTACGAAGCAAATAGCGTTTTTGGTTACTTGACAAGCATTCAAGGATTCTTCAGTGTACAATTTTCACAGAATACAGAGGGTGATAACTACCGACAGCAGTAATCATGAGAGGAAGATCTCGCTGGAGTCAAGAGGCGGCAGCGGCGTCGGCATCGGCGGTGGAGGAAGAGGCGGTACGGGATGCCGCCTCCATGGCTGAGTAAGGACTGAAAGAGCGGAGTGAGTAGAAGGACGCTCGTCTTTCGGAAAATGCAATAGGAAAGACGATTCTGAATTGGGCCGTGATATGGAAATGTGGCCCAACTCAGCCGGACCTTCAAAGGGCAAATGAAAAGTTCCCTCTTTGCAAATTTTTCTAAATTCCTTACTCAGATGGCGTGTTGTTATTTTCTTAATCACATCGAAGCAGCGGACTTAGTCACTTCATCACGTATCTCGGAAGGGTCATAGTTTGTCTTTAATGGTTCTGATTTTTAGGCCTTGTTGTCGGGCTCAATGAGGATGTCGCCAAACGAAAGCAAAAGCCTACCATTTTCCACATAATTAAGGCAAGATGGGACATTGCAATTCACGTCGATGTGTTTGGTTCGTATGGTAGGCGTCCAACAAGAAGTATATCATGTACTTAAAAGCAGAAATGCTTATTAGAAAGTTATTCAAAAGTATACCAAATTGATTAAACTTAAAAACAATCATGGACATTATCAGAGGGAAATTTTTCTCTCACTAGCGTAATCCATTTAGCCACTTCTCATCGTCGTCTCTTATGTTTATTGCTATTTTTCTGTTCTATATGCTTATTATTTGTTATTTATATGGGTTAATGGAACGAAAGAGACAGGTCTGAAGAAACCAAATGCCATCTAGAGACATTAATTGTAGCTACTAGCTCCATGAATCAAGACAACTATAGCATTACCCTTTTTCTCTTTGGGCTAATTGTCTTTTTTACCTTTCCGACACATGCACTAATTATTCATTTTGAATGAGGAAGCAATCGAAATTCTCATGACGCATGATAATTCAAATGAAAACTGCTCTAAATCAGTGCGCATGCAATCTTGTTAAAATAGTATTGCGTACCGCATGCATGCAAATGTAGATAAACACAAATAGATAATATTAATGTCTATTCTCAGCTTTTTCTCATCAACATCCACCTTTTCTTCTCAGTTAGTGGTGTATGACAAGGGCCATGGTTTTTCACGTTTCTTTATTTTGATTTCATCATGGATATCATATTAGAGTAGTGACAGTCCAACTCACTTTCAAAGACTCAGCGCTGTATAATTCTAAAGGGAAAAGCAGACACTTTTTGTATGCTTTTGGAGAGATCATATCTTTACTTTAGCTGTTGCAATTGGACTGAAGAAAGCAACCCCACCTAACCCAAAATTACAAAATGGCAAAAGCTAGGTTAGAAATAGGAGGAGGGAAGCGAAGGCAGGAGTGGTCCAGGAAATATCAAGAATCAGATTCCACTATTGCCAGAAAATGGCCAAAACCAAACAGTCCACTCACCAGAATATGATAACGCTCAATTTCAATGCTTTTTTGGATGGTTCGGTCACACATTGACAGCTCTAACTTTAATGCCCTTTTCCCCTCTTTAATTCTTCTTTATTTTGCTTTGATAGACAAGCGAGGTTGGTGGTGAATTACAGGATTTTCGTTTTCATATGCAAGAAAGAAGTGCACGTATACTCAGTGCATGTGAGCTCTTGAATTAGATGAGCTTCGTATGAGGATAAGCCTTGTCAAATGAGATAGTAGGATGCACGATTCATTTACTTGCTTTATGCATTTGCGACGGGCTGTGCCTGTAGCTCCTTGCTTTTCAGAAAGTTGACACCGAGGTGAGATTATCTTCCTGAATCATTACCACGCATTGCTTGCCCAAAGAAAGCGAAATCACCAATTCCTTTACGGCTCTTTCAACCCCTTTCTTATGGGGAACGCGCCCTTTCGATTATTTTCTTCGCACATGTTCTCTCATTTCAATTATCAACGAAACCGGATCATCTCGGACTTCATGAATCGAAAAGGCGAAAGAGAAGACGAAACACGGAGGGTCGATCCGAGTCGAGATGTGGCCGATCGAACGATGGCCCCGGTCCGGAGCCCATCAAACGATCACCCCGACAACACGGGGGGGTGGCATGTGAAGGGCGTAGGCAAGCATTAAAAGGAGTGTTGGAGATAGGGACAAGGAAGCGGTTAAAAAACACGAGAGGCCCATTTTAAATGTTCTAATCGCGTTTGGGCAATGGAAAATGGGATTGAACGGACGAGAAGAAACTCTATGGGGTTGGCACAGAAAAATACCGTCTTTTTTTCCCTGACGGTTTCGCCATCATGAACCGAAGCGGTCCCCAATAATTGATGACTGACATGGGGCGTCCGTATATCCTTATCCTCTCTGCCACATGACTCGCCCACTCTACTATCATCTTTTCTCTAAAAAAAAAAAAAAAAAACAAGAGAGAAAGAAAAAAAGCCCTTCCCTTTGTTTTTTTTGTTTTTTTGGTTCGTGTAAGTTTTCTAAATAATAACACAAATGATCCATAAATTTTAATTTAATATACAATATTATCTTTATTTCTTTAATATGCACAATGCAATATTTGAACTTTGGCTAAATGTATAATATCGTGTATAAAATTTCAATTTGGTCACAATGATCCTTAAATTATTAGTAAATATTTAATGTAATCTCTAAATTATATGAATATATATATAAAAGTTCATGAATCACATTAGACATTAGACATTTGATCCAAATTTGTGAACCATATTAAATAAATTAAAAATTGAGGAATAATATTGAACATTAACTAAAATTTAAAGATTTAAAGATAAAATTGAATGAATTAAAGTTCAAGAATGACATTATATATTAAATTAAGATTCAAGAATCATTCATGTTATTTTTTCTAAATTTTCAAAGTAAGGTATTCTGAAAATTCAATTTGTCTCGATGGTGGTGTTCTTCATGGGTTCATTAACCATGATGCGGCGGGGTGTCCTTTACAATTACAACTCGTATATAGAATTATTTTCGGATTTTTGGAAGGCAATGAAGCCCTTGTGCGAAGGACTACCATGCCTGCAAATTTCCCCTCTTTTTTTTGCCCTTTATGGCTTTTGTACGAAACGATTTCCTTTCGCTTGTCGCGGAATGGAGAAGGCGAGGGGTGTCCTTTCTCCAAAAGCCGTATCCCATGTTCAATCGCGTGCATGGTCCGAAGCTTCAAAGTACATTATAAAGTTGTTCTCGAGAAGATGAATAGGAGATTTGACGCTCAGTTGCCGTGACATAAATGGAAAAGTATCTCATTTATATTGATATTATTAAGATGGATGGATGTTTGAAATTCGTGTCGGTCAAAGGTTGAAGGTTAGGTTCTTGTCGCAGCCCGTGGTCTGATTTCCGTTCTCCTCGAATTTATGGCCACGTGGTCATGTCCTCCCTCTCATCGATTGAACGGCTGCTCGACGCAATGTGGAGGGTTTTCCATCGTTCCTCGAAAAATCAAGCCACCATTTTAGAAACGGCGCATCTAAATTACATTTTCTCGCGGTTCTTGCGCAAAATGTCTTACCTCAAGAATATTTAAAAATTTTCATCGAAAGATTCGCTCATTTGAGATCCAGTGATCACGGAACACCAATAATCATTGTAAAAATACTCAACAGAAATTTGAAATAAGGGCGTGTGCAACTATTAGATACATTTCTTTATATTGTCCACATGCTGTATGATATAAGTGATTTCGATGTTAGAAATTCTTAGTTGAGTTTTAGTCAACACCTTATATGATCTATGGAATTAGGGAATTTATTCAATTGATGAAAGAATTTATTATCCGTGTGGGCTATGTCGTCATTAAAAGTGATGAATTTGCAGGGCAATTGGGCGCATTCCCGCATGTAAGATTTTTCACATCAAATGTGGATGGAAAAATGTCTAAAGAGGGTTGGTAGAGCACTGGTTTAGCCCTGATAAATAAGCTTTGAAAATGTAAAATTCTCTATTCAACGCTAATAGCTCCATCAGAAGATGTGCTTCTCTTATTTCCAAATTGTCTTGAATAAGCGTAATTTCTATTTTTATCTAACTAAACTAGCATCTTAGGGACAATCGTTAACTAGCCCTTGTTAAAAATTGCTGGATTAAGCTTTCACTCATCATCCACCGCACGCACAAGCTGGATAGTTAAATTTGATCAACTTGATGGACGGATCCTGTCTCGGCCCCAAAAATCCTTAATCTAACCCATCTATAATTAAAAGCTGTTTAAATTTCTCGGCCGAACCTAGTCGGGGTCCACCCATCCGTGAGGCCCCATGATCACCCTTCACATCTATAGTTAGGATGGCCCCACGAACCCGTTAAGCGTGCCTCAAAATTTCTTTCGCGAAGAACCCTTGACGGCACGCACAAGCTAGCTAGCTAGACTCGATCAAATTGACGGACGAATCCTCCATCGGACCCAAAAATCCTTATTCAAACTCACCCATAATTAGAAGGTGTTTGAATTTCTCGACCGAACCTAGTCGGGTGACTCGGCCCACCCATCCATGAGGTCCCATAATTGCCCTTTGCATCGGTAGTTAAGATGGTCCCTTGAACCAGTTGGGCGTGCCCCAAAATTTCTTTCGCCAAGAACTTCACGCGCGTTCGTCCATAAAAGGAAATTTAAGAACCTTAAACGCTACGTCCATCGCCGCGCCATCTTTTGTCGATTCTACGAAATCACGGAGAGCTCGCGGCAGAGAGAGAAAGGTCAAGATTCATTGCGATCTCAACTTGGACGCAAGCGATCGCTCGCTCCACGAAAGGCGACGGGGATGCGTCGCATCATAGAATCCGCCGTGGGGAAGGGGCAAAAGCGGCAAAGGGCAAAAAGGTGAGGTACTTACGGAAGAGAGTACGGACGGTACGTCCGTCAAAGCAAAGCATGCGGGGGACAAGCCCACGTGACGCCATTACTTTTTTCGTCCTTTTCTTGGGATAAACAATAATTGCGGGTATCGTCAAAAAAATGAATTAATTTTATGTTAATGTTTTTTTTTTAAATTCTTTACGGCGATTCGCGGCGAGCCCTCGCACGCTCTCCGCCGCGCGAGACACGTGACTGGGTTCCCTCTTTCTTCGAGTCAAAGCGTCTCGGAGGCCGAGATTTTCGTGGAGGTGTCGCGCCTGAGCTTTATCGACATGCGTCCATAAGCAAACAGAGAAAGAGCTTGTTGAATGTTTTTTTTTTTTGGTGATCAAGGACTCCGCCACATGTTGCCGTGCTTGAAAGGCTCATGAAGACCGGACCCTTATATTTCGGAGAAGACTAGCACAGCAACTCACCATCATGGCCTCCTACTTAAATCGCTAGTAACGCAGAGTTTCGAACTCTTAACCTCAGCGATAAAAGAGGAATCCTCAACTAACTGCGCTACCCACATATGAGTAGCTTGTCAAATGTTTTGTCTTAAGATCTTACCATAAATCAATCTGTCGAGACTTAATGCGAACGTACCCAACGGAGCAATTGAAAAACTTACAATGGATAGAAAGCGATGTCTAACTCCATTCACATGTTCATTTTTTAAAGAATACTATGAGATTTTGATAAGATTACAATCGACTGTTCTAAAAGTTTAAATTATTAAATGAATGTATAATTTAATGTTCAATTACTTTAACACTCCTCTTTACACGTAAGTTGAATTTTGGCCTAGGCCCAAAAAATGAAAATATATAATTTGGGAGATAAATAGAGGTCTGAAAATATTTAGACTCGGAATCTCTTACTTATATACCATGTAAGATTTTATTAATACCATAGCCGACTGTTCTAAAATTTTAAATGGTTAGATAAATGCGTGATTTAATATTTAATTACTCCAACAAATGCATTGGGTTTCTCGGGATTAAGTTCTCTATATGCATGCAAGTTCACATATTAGATCATAATACACACACATCAAGTGATCCTTTAGAAATTATAGCCTAATGCGTTCGAGGGTTGGTGTGACCTACCTATATTCAACTTCCATATTTGTAACTCACATGTTTATTAGATCATTCACTCTTTTAGACATTGACACGACGAAACATGCATGATATGGTTTGGTCAAGTGAAGCCATTTGAATTTTGTTAGCTAGCCCGACGAGGACATTATATTTCACATCACTATCATGCATGTACACGCACGGAAAAAGTGGTATCTCATTGTGGAAATCATATTGCATACTCCTTTTTTGGAGATTTGATATGCTTGAATTGAAGACTTCGAATCTACCTTGAAATTAAGGTGTTATTAACGTGTAATTTATATGTATAATGGGATCATTTTGTAATTACGTTTCAATCTATACCTTGACTCTAATTAACCATTCCTATCAATACATATCATAAACTTGAAATTGGAGTTGAGTCGCCATAAACATCATGTCATTATTTTCTATTGACTTAAATGATATCAGAGTAGGAAACACATATCAAATATTCTAAAATCTCTATCCCAAATCAACACTTCCTTTTACTCCAATTTTTATCTCAATAATGTCCATTACAATCTCCAAATCTTTCTTCTCCTCTAACACCTCTTTACCTATCATCTTCTCTTTCCGTTGATCTCAATTTCTCATCACCTCTCAACAATATTGTGCCCACTTTCATGTCTTCTTATCTTTTCTTTGCTGCTCCAATTTCTTCTAATGCTCAAACAGAGATTGTGCAATCACTGTCGCCGTCTCTTATTCTTCCCAACGTCAAGAGTCTCATCTCCATCAAGCTTGATGTAGACAATAATCTTTTATGGAAATCTCAATGTATATTTATCTGGTCTGCAATGATCTACTAGGTTATGTGGATGGCTTTTTTTCCATATATGTCAAAGCTTATCAGTGATCAATGGCACTATGGTGATCAATACCTTCTATTTGATTTGCATCAAGACAGATCAATGCGTTCGTAGTGTGATAAATTTGACTCTTACAGTCAAAATATTTCATGAAGTTCATGACCTTCAATCATCTTGGGAGATTTGGCTTACTCTAAAATGATGCTTTATTGATTGTTGCGCAGTTAAGGAAATTGGTCTAAAACTCGACTTTTCGATTGTAGTTGAGAAATTTGATCGATCAATGTTTGACTATCTAAAGTTAATTGTGGACTCTCTCACTACAATTAATACTTTGTCTCTAATGAGGACTTGGTGATTCGAGCCCTTAATGGTTCCCATATGAGCACGATTCTTTTGTCACCATGGTCACTAATGGCCCTACGATCCTTTCATGTCTCCTCATGTAAGAAGAATGATATCTCCAAAAGTTGGGTGTCTCATCTTCATCCGATATTTATCATGCTTTGATCAGTCATGCCACTTCACCTAATCCACCGTTTTGAGGGTTTTGAGGTGGAAATAATTCTAAGGGTCAAAGATTTGGTCGAGGACAAAGTGGCTAGTTCTTGGATAATCAACCGGGTTGGCAATCCTCCTATGATCAATTCAATTCGTAGTCATTCTCGACCCCTCAAACTTGTCGCTTCTCCACCTCCTCTGATTAGCCTTGTGATAGTTCGAGACCCTATGTTCCCATTCACCTATGAATTATTCTCTAAATTAGGCCTCATCTTTCTTATCAAATCCATAACAAGACCAGGCATATTGCGCTATAATGTCAACAATGATTCAACCATGCCTTCATTGCTACTAATTTCTAAGACTCTTTCTCAACTCTCTTAGTCAGTGAGAGCTCTGATCCAATATGGTATCTTAATTGCGAAACGTCAGCACACATGATTAGTGATATTGGTAAAATCTCAAATCCTAGACCCATTTTATGATTTGACAAAAATCTCGATTTGTGATGGTCATTTATTGTCTATTAGGCAAGCTGATAAAGCCTTTTTACATATTGGTTCTTGATCTTTGCTATTATCTTCTATCTAACAAGTCTCTAATCTTGCTTGCAATCTCATCTCAGTTACTCAACTTTGCTGTAAAAAGTCCGGTGCTATTGATTTTAATGGTTTATCATTTTCTTTGAATGGCCAATGAATTGGGAAGATTCTCCTCCAAGCTATTTCTTCTCAAGATCTTTATTCGATTTTCAACTCATTGGTGTCATCTCACTTATACGCTAACATGCTTGCCTTGTCCATCCTAATAAATAAGTTTTGAGTTGTGTTTGCAATTTTAATTTCATACCAGTATTTTGTAAGTTTTGTCTTGTGGGCAAATCTCATCAATTGCTTTTTGAGTCCGTTAGTCACTGTGCATCTTTTCATTTAGCTGTAATTCATTTGATGTATGGATGAGTCCACTTTTATCTAATTCCGGTTTTAAATATTTTGTGCTATTCATTTATAAATACTATTGACTTGGGTCTTTCCCATAAAAAAATTAATATAAAGTGCTTAAACCTTTATCATTTTCATTGTTTTATCAAAAATCTATGCAATGCCAAATTAAATTTTTATAAAATGATAGAGGAGGTAAATATACCAGTAATTCGTTCTCAACATTTTATATGAAAATGGTTTTATTTAACGCTTTTCTTTTTTAGCCACCCGATCTTAGAATGGTCTGTTAGAATACAAAATCAAACTCTCGAAATGTCTTGAACCTCATTAATCCATGCTCACATACCTCCTTCATATTGGGTTGATGCTCTTTTTGCTACTGTTTACCCTATTAATTCGCTTCCTACTATAGTCTTGTAAAATATTTCTCATTTTCCACTATTTATTTGGGTTTTGATTTGATTACTCGTTTTTTTGGGTTTTTTTGATGTGCTTATTATCCTTTTCTTCCATCTCGTATGTCTAAACATTTATAATTCTGGTCCACGAGATGGGCCACCGACCTAACTACGCTAGGCGAGTTTGGACATGAACCAACCCACCAAAGGTGGTTTGGCTACGAACCTCAGTTCAAATGAGACAGTCAATCGTGAATGAAGACGACAAACTCTCACTTAGCGCTTCTAATGGTTTATTTCCCATGTTTGTTATATTCTTTAGAAAAGAACAAAATAGAATATTTAGAGATCGGCTTGGCTTGGAGAACAAGTTTTGATAAGAAACATATGACTAAATCTAACCTTCATGATGACCAAAATCTAGGCATTTAATGAGAGAGGATGAATCGCCCCCTTAGGTGGCTATGGTCATCATTGCACAAAATTTTGTCATGTTGGCAAAATTGGCTTAGAGAACAAGTAGCACATATTCTTTAGAAGTCATTTATCTAAATGAAGAGAATTTACTAGAGAACTCTAGAAGGTGCGTCTTAGAGAACAAATTAGTGAAGATATGGTTATCATTACAAAAAGATTTGGCTTGGGGAGGAAGTTAATGAAGATGTGGTTTTCATTGCCATGAGATCTTCTTTGGAGAACAAGTAGATTTGACCTATAAATAGGGAGTCACCCCCTTCATTCTCACTAAACCTTAGCTCATTTTCTCCCCTCTCCTTCCTCTTGCAAACTTCCCTCTCCATTTCGACCTTGCACACCCACCGCCTCCACCAGATGGCTTTCTTTTGGGAGAAATCATTTTTAGCGCATTAGGTAAGTGAAATCTCTAATCTTTGGCTAAAATAATGTACTAAGTTGTTGGATTTGGCTGTGAACATACTAGTCATTTCTTTGCATGAGTAAATGGATCCCCTAATCCTTTATTAGGGCATTGTGATACATTGTTTGAGCTAGTTATATTTTTAATTGTGCTTGTATGTTTTAGTTGTTCCATGACTTGTTCTTGCAATATTTTCTATAATTTGCTCATGATTATGGATCCACAAGTGGAAGCACACCTCAAGCCACGAATGGGTCTCACTTGGCCTTGGGTTGGCATTGAGGTGTGTTGATCTGCGCCTCGCTTGATTGAGGGTCGGCACGTCAACGGGTTGATTCAAGCCACAAATCTTGTGTCTTGCCTAACATATTATGTAGTTATGGTATTGTACAACATGACACGCACATGTTTATACGAGCATCCCTTCTTGAGCCTTGTATGCATGGGCTAAAAGGAAAAATGATAAATCAGCTTGTGTGTTATACAACGTGTGATTACTAAATGAAAGATAAAACCCGTCGTCATATAATGTTGGTGGCGATGCCTCGTTCATAAGAACGGGATGCCTAGTAGATTTCAGATACTCGATGGATTCCAGATGAATTGTAGGAATGGTTAAATTGATGAATGAACTTCTTTGTGTATGCTTCTATGTGCATTGTTTAATGAGTTTGTTTAATAAGTTTGAGATAGAGCATACATTGACAGTAAGCTGAAATGGTTCATATGCATATGATGCTTGGCTTAATAGCCGGATGCCTAGGTTGAGCTAGGAAGCTCCAAAAAGTATGGAATGCTCGGCTTGAGGCTGGATGCCCAGCTTGAAGTTGGAAGCTCCTAAAAGTGTGGGAAGAACTGTTAAGATGATTAAAGAACCTTTTATACATGTTGTTGTGTGTTGTTTGATTAGTTTGCTTAGTAAGGTAGCTTGTTTAGCAAGTTGAAGATAACTTGCTTAGTAATTTGAATGTAGAATGCTTGGTCAGATAGCTTGTTTAGTAAGTTGAAGGTAGTTTGTTTGGTAAGATAGCTTGTTTGGTAAGTTGAAGAAAGCTTGTTTTGTAAGGTAGCTTATTTGATAAGTTAAAGGAAGCTTGCTTGGTAAGTTGAAAATAACTGATTAGGTAAGTTGATGATAGTATGTTTGATAAGTTGAAAATGGGTAATGCATTGAAGGTAAGCCAGTATGGATATATACATATAGTTGAGGTAAAGTAATGATTTGTTACGGATCTGCCATTAATGTTGTAGTGTGTGAGATGTCCGCATGTTTGATTTGATGATGAGTCATCCGCCTAGGTGAGGATTAGTGATTTTACTTAGTGAGTCCTTGACTCATTCATTTTATCTTTTAGATTTGTAGGTATTGAAGTCTCACACCAGTTTTAGGAGTTGAAGTCACACTAAAGGAGATATGAATTCCCTTGGTCTATATGAATATATAAGGATGATGTAAAAAGAAAAAAGGACCGTAGAAAAAGGGCTTGTAAATGTACTAACATAATATAAAAGTAGTAGTTTATGTTGTGAATGCTTGTTTGTTGTTTAGGAAATTGATGCTGTACATGTTTTCGCATGCTCATAACAAAAAGGAAAAAGAAACGGGACGACGCAGCGCTTGGGATGTCGCGACGATAACACTCGCGACCTAGAGTCAGGTTGCTACAGGCACCTCAATTATGTGTCACGTGTATTTCTTGGGTACGCATTGAATAACAAAGGCTATTGTTGCCTTGATTGGCCGAGTGGTCATGCCTTAGTTGTTATGTTCGATTTAATGAAGAGAATTTTCCATTTTCACAAAATTCTTCTACTCTTAGTCCTATGACTCACCGTTTCAAATCAACCCCTTCATTTGTTGTTTTCTTCAATCAATCTATTTTTCCTTTTACCTCATTTGACTCCGAAACTCCTCATCTACCTCTTTCCTTTTCCCTAGTCCAACCTCCTGCCTCCCTCCTTCTCTTGGCCGAACCAACCTCTTCCAATTATTTTTCACCTCCATCGCCCCTACCTTCCGAATCTAATGATTGTGTCCAAGCCTAACTTCTTTCTCGACCAAATTCCTTTCACAACCATAAACCCTCTCTACATCTCTTTCCAGCTCCTCCATTTCTATTTCTTATTTTCCAACTCATATTAGGCAAACTTAGGCCGAATTTAGAATTTCTAAACTTAGAAAATTTGTTAATCTCTCTCTCTTTTCATGAAGAGACATCAACTTTTTACTCTAAGGCCATTCTTGACCTACGTTGGAAAAGCATCCATGGCAAATGAATTTGATGCCTTAGTCACTAATCACACATTAAACTATTGAAACTTCAAAACTTGCCTCATTTGATAGATATTTAAGTAGTAGGTCAAATTAGAATTTGCTATGAAGGATGTTGGACCACTTCACTATTTTCTTGGCATTAGGGCTTATCAATGCTCTGACGTTATACTTTTATGTCAAGCCAAGTATGTTAATGGCCATTTACACAAGTTTGACCTTGATAAGGTCAAGCTTGTATCTACTCCCCTAGCTTCGGAAACTCTGTTGTTTGCTAATGATGGTAAGTTTCTTGCTTCTCCAATGTTGTGTCGGCAGATTATTGTGTTCTACTGTATGTATCCATGACCGGACTTGATATTAGTTTTGCTTTGAATTTGGTTTGTTAGTTCTTGCATCAACCCAAATTGCCTCATCTCTAGACCATCAAATGCTTGTACCAATACCTCGCTAGCACATTCACCACAAAAGTACTTATCGAGTGGTGTTCACCCAATTCAATGATAGCTTATGCAAATGCAGCCTAGGCTGGTTGCCTCAAAACTTGATGCTTCACTCTAATTTTGTGTTTTTCTATGCACCAATCTTGTTTCATGAAATGCCAAGAATCAACCAACTATAACCCATTCTAGTATATAGGATGAGTGTTGTACAGTAGTTTACTGTGTTCCTAAGATAATTTGGATTCATTATTTACTTCATGAGCTCAGGGTCCCTCATTTAATCCTCTTACCATTTATTATGATGACGTCTTTGCCATGTCCTTGCTCTCAACCTCTTGTTTCATGCTTGCATCAAACATATGGAGTTGGATTTTCACTTTGTTCGAGAGCAGGTTGTTTCTAGCAATCTACATGTCTCGCTACATGCCTACAATGGATCGACTTGCAAACATTTTTACCAAGGGACTATCTAGTTCGCCCCACACGCGATTCATATCCAATCTCTCGATTGTTATACCTATTTCGCATTTAGGAGGAGTATTAGTTTATATGTATTGTGTGATTTTTCTATGATTATGTTTCAATCTGTACCCTGTATATCATACAATTTTAATTGGGGTTGAGCCAACAATAACACTCTAACGTTATTTTCTCTATAATTCTAAAAATCAACATTTGTTTTATTACCAAATTGAAAGGTAAATCATTGAGAGAATGATTTTGAGTGGAAACGAAATCAAAAGAGACAATGTGATAATTTCTCTTGGCGAAAGTAATTGAGCAAGGGCAAAATTCCACCACGAATTCGAACAATTTCATTATTTTGATGAGATTACGCAACACGTTTGTCAAATTACAACACCAATCATACAAGCAACCTTGTTCCTTACCAGATTGGAGATTTTGCAAGATAAAAAAAAAATGATTCTGATGCTTTCAATTTTAAGCGGTGAATAAAAATATTCCACGTTCGTTTGTATTAAACAAAAAGGCATTTTCCCCCTTTCTCATCGAAACTTAAAATATCATTCAAATTTTAGAGAAATTAAAAAACAATTATACATAAACCTATGAGTCAAGTTAATAATTGAGTGCTATGATAGTTTTGGAAATTTACATTAAAAAATCAAAGCACGTGAACTGCAAAATCTACACGTGAACTGCAAAATCTAAATTAAGTAGAAAATAGAACATAGAAAATCAATTCAGACAGGCTTTCGGCAGATTTGATTTTTGGTCGAAAGTTATCTTCCGCTTTTGCTCGAGTAAAGTATATCTTTTATTTAAAAGCAGTTTCCTTTAATTTTTCTAAAGGTCATTAAAGTAACTTTCGGAATCCATTTCCTGGTTCATTTTTTCCCGTCTTTCGGCTTTTTCCTCGGTGGTATCAAATCCTTATCACTATTATCATAAAATCAGAGATCCGGCCAAAAATACAACGGCGGACCGACGATCAAGAAGATGCACGCGTGTCGGATTCTGATACGACCATTTTTGACCTCTAGTCCAAAAATAAACATAATTTATTCGATATTGCATGATTCAAGCCAGGAAACTTTCCATCTAGCCACGTGCTGGCACCTGATTTTCCGTGACGAAAATACTTCTACTCCAAAAAGCAAAAGATCTTCTCTTTTTACTTTTTAAAATTTTTCAACGTAAATCATGTGGAAGAAAAATAGAAAATATAATCTTGGTTTCAGGTCAATTATCATCGGTACACTAAGCCGGTCCATGGGGCCCGTTCATACTCGAAACTCCACTCGCTGAAAAGAACATTTTCTTTTATTCAAATTAGTAAGCATTTTGGACCTACGTCCTTAAAATTATTATCGTGTTAGTTATCCAGTCACCAATAATAATTACGATTTGAGTGGTTTTGTAATAAAATTCTTTTCCACCTGAAAACGTGCAACATATTCAATTTCATTCAATGATGTGGTCTGAACAAATTATCCAAATAAGAAAAAAGCCAAACAGAAGAAGAAGGAGAGGTTGGCAACATATTAAAAGCGATCATGTGTTTACATATATATATATATATATATATATATATATATATATTTTACTCTTATAATTATCTTGCTATTTCACTTCAATTTCATGTCATCAATCAGTCTTCAAGGAATCTAAGCATAGTATTCTGAAGGGTCTGATAAGTGTTGTTGTAGAATTGACACTTGGCATTTCATATATATATTCAATTGCCGCCATGGAGCCCCTCACCTAATGTGCCATTGTAGAGGCACATGCCAGAGAAAGAGACAAACCTAAGAACGAAGACAAAAAAAAGTATTGACAATGTCCTATACAATCATACAATTTAAGATTTTCTTTCTCTTATTCTAAGATTTGCAGTTTTAAAGCTCAGCCTAAAAAAAATACTGCCGACTATATACGTGAACTATATGGAAAAAAAAATTAAAACTAGCGGAACGTTTTATTCCAAAAAATACATTTGACTTTCTAGCGGGAACAATAAAATTATTTCCCATATTGAAAAAAAAAAGATGAAAAGAAATTAAATGAGTCGCATTAATTAAAGGGGTTTAATATCAAATTTATCGGTCAGAGCAAAAAAAAAAAAAAAGGTTCTAAACAAGTTAAAATCACTTTATACGTGGGATGGTCACATAAAAAATTGTTAATTGCTTGAAATTTAGAAAAGCACAAAGAAACTGACTCAGCCACGGGCAATTTTATGTGTTCCAACTACTATAACGGAATCTATCCACTTAATTATACGGCATCGTTATATCTTTTCTAAGAAAAACCATGGAATTCATATATGTGTGAAAAAGGTAAAAATAAAATATTTGCGCAAAGTCTGTAAAACCATTCTTGCCGTGCAAATGCACCGGCCATGTGCACTAGTCTAGCCAACTCAAGACAAAAATCAATCATACATGAACCGACATGAAATTAAACATGTCCCCCATCATCATTCATTCAAACTGACATATGAAATTTTGCGCAATTTACGAGCGCAGGCCGATTATTACTAGTACCAATATTTCTTTTTACTAACTCTTTTATAGATATACCGGCACGGAAAATACGTCCCTCTTTTTAGAATAGAAGAATAGAATCGATCCCAATAATAATTCCATTTGGGGTGAAACTACAAATTACTTACAAAAGGTAAACAAGCACTTGTTCGAAGAAGATTATTATTTATTTTGGCTAAGTCAGATAGGGAAGTTTAACTGTTGTGGACCTCGTTTAAGTTTTGACAGTTCTAGCATCCATTAAGATATTAATTACTAAATATCAACAAAGCTAATCATTTTTTTTTTTGGTCGAGAATAAAAGCTAATTATTTATGCATGCAATAATATAGTCACTGTTTCCAGTCAAAATGCCCATTCATTGCTTTGCAGGATGAGAAAGAAATTGTGCTTCAAATTTTAAAGAAGGGAAGTAAAATTAGGTTTTCTTACTTTATGTTCCTTTAATTAGCAAAAGCTCGATGGTTCATCTATTGATCGTCAAAGACGGAATCATATTTGTTTTGCAAAAAGTGAATGGTTTAAAAAATATTTTCTTAAAGATGATTGTTCATATCGTTTAAAATAATTCATAAATAAAAGATATTTCAATCGTTCACGAATATGTTTAGACATATATTATTATCGATAATGAAAATACTTTTTATTGACTAATTATTTCAAGTGATTATTATTTTTTAATATTTTTTAAATCATTCATCTTTCGCGAAATAAACGAATTCAAAGTATATTTTTAAAGTGACACTCATATTTAAATCATATTTAGCTGAAAACGAGGGTTAATGAGAAACCGACATGATATGATGATATGCTTTATTTATTTTACTTTTGTTTCGATGAGTTGTCCTAAAGTGTTGCTGGTCAATGAAATTAAAATTCAACAATATTCTTAATTAGGGAAAAAAGAAAAGGAGGCCAGCGGTTGTTGGCGAGCCGGTGACGAACGCGGTGGCCATCGCCAGGGGTAGTCAACAGGAGGTTCACTGCTGATTGAAATTGATCATATTATAACGTTTTATCAAGTTATTTATTGTTGTTAATTATGTTATTATATTTAGTACATGTGATTAATTATTCCATATAACATGCTGCATTGATTATGGCTCCATTATTGTACTTTTTGCTTTGTTGGACCTTTACAGATGTGAGCGATCGGCGAGCTCAATGCGTGTATTCTTCTGCTTTAGCCCATTTTTATGTCAGATGCGATATCAAATTTCCATAAAATAATTGGAGGGGGGAGATTCATCATATTTTTTCAGAATATTCGCTGTACGATCTGCTTGCAATGATATGATGTATAGCTAAGAGCATATATAATCTAGAATTCTATTAAGTTGTAGTCGATTAGATCCTTGTTGATTGATAGGAGAACCATTCAATCTTTTTTTTTTGGGTAGTATCTTAGCGTGTGCTCCACCTCGGGCATAGTCTAAAATCAATTTAATTTGCAACCTCTAGCTCAATTTTATGAAAAAATGATATAAATAGTCCCTGCATTATGATTTACGTGTAATGTTATCTCTGAACTTGTAATTTGTTCGGCGTGATCTTTCAATTAATAGTGCATGTTCAATATGATCTTAAACTATAAAAACATGTTCAATGTCAGTCTTTTTGTTAATTCAAATTAACAAAATCTGCTAGACTTCCAAT
The DNA here is from genome assembly GCA_016097605.1 of Eucalyptus guilfoylei. Classification (NCBI taxonomy): domain Eukaryota; kingdom Viridiplantae; phylum Streptophyta; class Magnoliopsida; order Myrtales; family Myrtaceae; genus Eucalyptus; species Eucalyptus guilfoylei. Next base: position 41,487,392 of record CM027861.1, read on the forward strand.
CCATTAAGTTTGGAAGGTGGACAACAAAAATAAGTTGCATGTGGTTATCTCAAATCAGGACATAGTAATTAATGCCATCAAATAATAAAGATATGTGAATGCCCTAATTTTTTTTCTTCATTTCCTAAAGTGAGATGGACATGCTGACTCATCATTTTTAAAAATCCCATCAAATATTTGCCTGATTCGTCGTTTGAGCAAAGAAAAGGACTACATTGGACATTACCAATAATTCATGAACTACATTAAATAAGTCAAGAGACGACATCACATATCAAATTAAATTCTGGGACAGTTTATATCGTTTTTCCCAGTTTTACAGAGAGCAAAAAAAAAAAAAAAAAAAAATAAATCCAACCCACTCGTGGACAGCGCATGTGGTATTCGCTCTCTCCTGCAATGCTACAGTTGAAATCGACACGATTGAAGTGGGGGATCCTGATGGTGGGTTGCTGGGCCAGTCTTTCCCGAGATTTACGTCTAAATAATGGCTTGCGACGACGTCAGACGGTGCCACCGGGCATCGGAGAGCGGTGTGATCCCGATTAGCATAAGCGAAAGGGGGCTTTGACGGTTCTTCGATCACAAAAAAAAAAAAAAATCCAAGTGCAAGAAAATACATTGGGGGGTTTAGTGAAGAGCATAGTTGCATGGCCGTCCTCGTGTCGCGTTTCGCAATTCCATTTGTTCGAGTCATGAAACGTCGGTACAAAGGTTATCTCCATTTGGCGTTCTCGTGAAGGGTCTCCAAAACATTGTTCTCTCCGACGGCGGAGACCCCTTGCGCTTTAACATCAAGCCACTTGTCATCGGATACACCGAAGAGCATGCAACATCGTTCAAGAATCAGTCGTGAACGTTGCAAGCTAGGTCGCTCGAAAATTTTTAGGGTTTCAGGCGAAATTCGTGCGATTGTCAGGGTGATTTAGGCATGATTGTTTGATTTCTTACTATGTGGTTCACATCATGCACATGCACAAATCCGCCTTATCATCTTTGTAGAGTGGGTCGGATAAGTCGTATAGACGCGTGAACGTTTTCATAGCGAGCAAAATTGAAAAGTTGTAAAAGGCGAGTATAACTACCGTATATTTTAATGAAAATCGGTGCATTGTTTATTATCAATTTTCACTTCAATTATGGAAATAAATTCCCAAGTACAGAATTTTGTAAAGAAGAGAAATCGAGAAATAACAGCTCAGGGATGTAAGGCTTTCTATTGGTTGAAAAACAATGTTATCATTCAAAATGTTTTTACAAATTATGCCATAATTTTGTGTGTGATGCCTTACTATGTGCTTAAACGTCTATATTTGCATGGACCAGTCAATTTTAGATAAAAGAATTACAAACATAATCGGTTCGTGTAATCTTTAAATTACTTATCTTGAGAAGGAGCTAGTATCACTCAATCCAAAATAAATAAATAAAAAACAGAAGAAGAAGAAATTGTCCGAGAGGAAATTCCCCGACTTTGTAATTATCAATGCAATGCACAGTAAATTGTATTTAAAAATTATTAGGTAACGGTAAATAACTAATAAGTCGTTTAGACTCTGTAGATGTTAGATTACAGAGGAGGGGCTGTTTGGTCAATTCGCCCACAGAGATAGAGGGGAACGTTAAAAATGGGAGAGTATTTGTGGACAACTGCTGATGTTACTTTTGCCACTACTACTCCTAGCGGTTTCATTTCTTCTTTCCTCTCCCCCCCCTGTCTCTCTCTCTTGAAGATTTGGTTTGGTGTTGGTGGGCTGTCCTCATTTCTTCTCCAACCCCCTCTTTTCACGCCCGAAACGAGTTCCGCCCTCTGGATTTCCGCTCGGTTCATCTCCCAGCTTGGAGTTCTTGGGTAGCATTTTGGCTGTCTGGCTTCGTCTCTTGATGGGTCTCGGTGTTTAGTTGGTTTTTGCTTCTTTTGAGGACATTTCGAAGAGAGAGAAGGAAGAGCTCGAGAAAGATGGCGGAGCAGCCTGAAGTGTTGGAGGCGGTGCTGAAGGAGACTGTGGATTTGGTAATGGATCTGAGGCCGAAAAGTTGGGGCTTTTGTTGCAGCTGGCTTTGCTGATGTTTCTTTTTTTCCTTCTCTTATGGGGTCGTGTCTGTGGGTTTTTTGGTTTTGGGGGGTCTGAAGATTTCGTTCTTGCAGGAAAATATACCCATTGAGGACGTGTTTGAGAATCTGAGATGCAGCAAAGAAGGTCTCACTACTCAGGCAGCCGCGGAGAGGCTCGCCATTTTTGGCCATAATAAACTTGAAGAGAAAAAGGCATTGACATGATCTGTTGCTACATTATACCCAGTTGTTCTCGTTGTCTGGTGATTTCTCTCCTGTCGTTTCCCTTAAATTTTTGTACTTTACGGTGTGTATCAGGAGAGCAAGTTCTTGAAGTTTCTGGGTTTTATGTGGAATCCTCTGTCATGGGTCATGGAAGCTGCTGCAATTATGGCCATTGCTCTTGCAAACGGAGGAGTGAGTTGTTGCTTTTGAGTTGCATTATTTGTGCTTCATTGTTCAGTTTCTGGAAATCTTGTCCTATTATCTGTGCTTTGCCTTTTGCAGGGAAAGCCTCCGGATTGGCAAGACTTTGTTGGTATTATCACTCTGCTCGTGATCAACTCAACAATCAGTTTCATAGAGGAAAATAATGCAGGTAATGCCGCAGCTGCTTTGATGGCCCGCCTGGCCCCCAAAGCAAAGGTATATCGCTTCCTTTTTCTTTTTTGTTTTTATGTTGATTCTCTTGGTGGAAAGTTGCTGATCGGTGTTTTCAGAATATTTTTAGCTGAATTAATTGAAATTTGAGTGTGTTAAAGGTTCTTCGCGATGGGAGGTGGAATGAGCAAGATGCCGCTGATTTGGTTCCTGGTGATATAGTTAGTGTCAAACTTGGCGATATTATCCCTGCTGACGCCCGTCTACTTGAGGGAGATCCGTTGAAAATTGACCAGGTTGGATAATTCTTCTATTAGTTACAATATAATTATATGAGATGCGTGGCTTTCTTTGATGAAGCGATTTTGCTGTTGAATTTGCAGTCTGCTCTCACTGGCGAATCTCTTCCAGTTACTAAAGGCCCCGGAGATGGTGTCTACTCTGGGTCTACTTGTAAGCAAGGAGAAATTGAAGCAGTGGTTATCGCCACTGGTGTTCATACTTTCTTTGGGAAGGCTGCTCACCTTGTCGACACCACTAACCAAGTGGGACACTTCCAAAAGGCAAGAAGATAAAGACAGAATCCATCTTTTATTACGAATAAATGTGAATTAACTCATCTTGTACCGGTGGTTTTGCAAAGGCGTGCTTTGATGAATGCATTGAGTTCTGTACTCACAACTAGTATTGATATCTTGTAGGTTTTGACTTCTATTGGGAACTTCTGCATATGCTCGATTGCTTTGGGGATGATTATTGAGATTATTGTCATGTACCCCATTCAAGATAGGAAATATCGTCCTGGAATTGACAATCTTCTTGTGCTTCTTATTGGAGGTATTCCAATTGCCATGCCAACTGTTCTCTCAGTCACAATGGCCATTGGTTCTCATAGACTATCTCAGCAGGTTAGTTGGGGTCCTCAACTCGATTCTATCTCACAGAGGTTAGATAGTTGATGTGGCTATGATGACTCTGGTTTCAGGGAGCTATTACCAAGAGAATGACTGCTATTGAAGAGATGGCTGGTATGGATGTTCTTTGCAGCGACAAAACTGGGACACTGACATTAAACAAGCTCACTGTTGACAAAAGTTTAATTGAGGTTGGTTGAGGATCTTGTTGGATGCTGTTCACTGTGTTGGGGCATTTCGTTCAGCTTTGGCCATTTTTGAACCTATTGCTTAAACATGATACTAGGTTTTCGCAAAAGGAGTAGATCCAGATACTGTTGTTGTGATGGCAGCTAGAGCTTCCAGAACGGAAAATCAAGATGCCATAGATGCTGCTATAGTAGGGACGCTGGCAGACCCGAAGGAGGTGAGTTTTAAATGTCAAGCTGCTCATCCATTTCTACCTTGCTGCCTTTTTTGGTCACCTGACTCTTAATCTTGTTCTCTTTTGCTGCCTACCTACCAATCAAAAGGCCCGGGCTGGAATTCAGGAGGTACATTTTCTTCCATTCAATCCCACAGACAAGAGGACTGCATTGACTTACATTGACAGTGAAGGAAGAATGCATAGAGTTAGCAAAGGCGCACCTGAGCAGGCAAGTTTACATATCTGTACAGGTTTTTCTTCTCTCAACTTGATTGGAGAAATTCAAAGCTCATTGTGCTTTAAATTATCCTCAGATTCTAAACATGGCCCACAACAAGTCGGAGATTGAACGTCGCGTCCATTCAGTGATCGATAAGTTTGCTGAGCGTGGCTTACGATCTCTGGCAGTAGCATACCAGGTTCTGCTCCTTGTTGAATTGAGACATGTTGCACAACAATTTGAAAGGATTTGCTCATATCTTCAGTTTTGTTGATTAGTCCGGTTTGATCCATGTTATCCACTCAGGAAGTTCCGGAAGGAAGGAAGGAGAGTCCTGGAGGCCCATGGCAGTTCATTGGTCTCATGCCTCTTTTCGACCCACCAAGGCATGATAGTGCGGAGACAATAAGGAGGGCTTTGAATCTTGGGGTGAATGTCAAAATGATTACAGGTATGTTGGTTATTTTGGAGTCGATATAATGCTCTGGCTTCCTGTGCCAAGAGGAGGTCATGTGAACTTGGCTTAGTGTAAAAGTCAATCCACCTCATTGAGTTGATAACCTTCCATTGTTGCTATAAGATCATGCATGAACTTTGACTATGTGTGCTCTAGCTGACTAAAAATACATGGCATTAATGTGTTTCATCTGCCATTCAGAAGTTCTATGTCTAACATCTCGTGGAAGCCCAAAATTGGACCCTGCGGAAGTCTCTCCTTGGACAGGGGTTGATGCATAGAGTTTGACTTTAGTGCTGGGGCTTTTGTGATGATATCCTTGTTTGAAGTACCGTCATGCTTTTGTTTTTGCTATCATGCAATCATTCGTTCTTTCATCTGCAATGCTTTTAGTTTATCTGACATAATGCTGTCATGCGTGTGAAATTGTGAATCTGGGTTCTTACCGTATTAAAATCCCTGTTGAATTTTTAGTTTCCTCACTGGCCACATATGAACTAGTGGTGCTGAATTTTTGGTTGTTGCCTTGCATCAACTTTTGCTTTGTTCGTCTTTGTTGCTAACCTCCGCATATTTTGTCAGGGGATCAACTGGCAATAGGAAAAGAAACCGGTCGCCGCTTGGGAATGGGAACCAACATGTATCCTTCATCAGCTTTATTGGGGCAGGACAAGGATGAGTCCATTGCTGCGTTACCAATTGATGAGCTCATAGAAAAAGCAGATGGCTTTGCTGGCGTTTTCCCTGGTAAATACTGTGTTTATGTGTTCTGATTTAATTGCTATTTTTTTGTTTGGGCTTTTGCCATAAGCTATGTGCATATGCTGTGCGCTATTGAGTGTGTCGACATTTCATGCTTTAGAACACAAATATGAGATTGTGAAAAGACTTCAAGCAAGGAAACATATCTGTGGGATGACTGGAGACGGGGTGAATGATGCTCCTGCTCTTAAGAAGGCTGACATTGGAATAGCTGTTGCTGATGCAACTGATGCCGCCCGCAGTGCTTCTGACATTGTCCTCACTGAACCTGGCCTTAGTGTCATCATCAGTGCTGTTCTGACTAGTCGGGCAATCTTCCAAAGGATGAAAAACTATACTGTAAGCTTGAACCCTAAGAATATATTTTTTTGACTCAACTATGTGATTTGCGAGATCTCTAGTCTTTAAGTATTTGATCTTTCTTTTCAGTAGTTACACATTAATTTTTGTTTCTTACGTTTTACAGATCTATGCAGTCTCTATTACAATCCGTATAGTGGTGAGTAGTCATAATTTTTCCTTTTGATGTGGAATATATAACAAATCTTTTCATCATCCTAATATCCAGGGTCCCTCTTTGATCTTGTGACAGCTTGGCTTTATGCTGCTGGCCCTCATATGGAAATTCGATTTTCCACCTTTTATGGTGCTGATTATAGCCATTCTGAATGATGGTTAGCTCACTCTTACTCCCTCTGATCATTGTTGAGAATTTTTTCTGCATTCTTATCCGATCTTTTGTAGATCTATCCATTCTTTTACTGTAATTTACTATAATGGTGAAACCTGATGTGCCCTTTTCATCTCTGTAATTGATTAAACTACTAATCAGACATTTGTGATTCATGTAGAAGCATTCCTACCTTCCTTTCTTTGCTTGATTTTCTAGTTTTGAAATTTATCTTTGAATTTTCAGGTACCATTATGACAATTTCAAAGGATAGGGTGAAACCCTCTCCTCTACCAGACAGCTGGAAGCTAGCTGAAATTTTTACAACTGGCGTTGTCCTTGGCAGTTACCTGGCTATGATGACAGTTATATTCTTCTGGGCAGCATACAAAACGGATTTTTTCCCGGTACATTCATCTGAATCTGTAGTCTTGGATCTGAAATCTTTGTGCTTATGGAAAAAGCAAGCTTTGTTGTCAAAATCTCTTTTCCTGATAAACCTAGAAGTACCATGTGCTAGAAGTGGTATCATTTGGAATCCATCCCCTTTCTTCGAATGCAATTTGTTTGACACAAGCATTTAAGGTTTTATGTCCAATGAAAATTTTGTTATCACACTGGAACACGGTTACTCGGGAGTATGAAGAGTAAAATTTTTTGGACTCCGTCCACCTACAAATTATTTCTTGGAGGGATATTCATTAGCCTGTAATTTGCAGAGAACCTTCGGGGTATCGACTCTGGAGAAGACTGCACATGACGACTTCCGGAAACTTGCCTCTGCAATATATCTGCAAGTAAGCACCATCAGTCAGGCCCTCATATTTGTTACGCGATCCAGGGGCTGGTCTTATGTTGAGCGTCCCGGATTATTGCTTGTAGTGGCTTTTATAATTGCTCAGCTGGTGAGTTATCTCCCGATCATTCTTGAGCTGTTCTTTCAGAAATTGTTTTACTCAAGTAGAGAAGCCATTCATATCTTCCACACTGTGCAGATCGCTACTTTGATTGCTGTATATGCAAGTTGGAGTTTTGCTGCAATTGAAGGAATTGGATGGGGTTGGGCTGGCGTGATCTGGCTTTATAACATAATTTTCTATATCCCGCTAGATTTAATAAAGTTCTTCACACGCTATGCCTTAAGTGGGCGGGCTTGGGATCTGGTTTTGGAGCAGAGGGTATGAAGTTCAGCAATTGGTTTATGATCTGTTGTCTTTGGGTGTTGCATCCTTATCAGTATGTTTCTTTGTTTGATCTTTCCTCAGATTGCGTTCACGAGGCAAAAGGACTTTGGAAAGGAGCAGCGTGAGCTTCAGTGGGCACATGCGCAAAGAACACTGCATGGATTGCAACCGCCTGACACTAAAATGTTTACTGAACGAGCCCATTTCACTGAACTCAATCATATCGCTGAAGAAGCGAAAAGAAGGGCTGAAATTGCTCGGTAGGTGAATTCTTAGAGATTAGTTTCACAGTGATTTGAAATCTCCTTTGAACTTTTATAGGTTGTTTACTTCGCCTCCTGATATTTTCCCTCAACTTCGCTGCTTCTGCAGGTTGAGAGAACTTCATACCCTGAAAGGTCACGTGGAGTCGGTGTTGAGAATAAAGGGCCTGGACATTGAAACGATCCAGCAAGCATACACTGTCTGAAGGAGGCTACCTGGAGGTGCAGTCCATCTTCTGTCCTTCAACGTTTGCACTGAGATAAGGACTTGTAATTAGCATGTCATGAGTAGTTATAATCTTAATTTCTGTTACCATATCCAATCTTCGGCACTTCAGGTGATTTGCCGAATTTCATCTATTTGTGTGTCGGTTTTTAGTCAGCAAAATTCCCAAATGATGGGTGGAAATCAACTTGTGTTTTTACGCTCTCATTAGTGATATCTATATCATTCAGTGATATTAACTGCTCATCATGTTATTGTTTCCCTAAAGATTAGGTTCTCGGTGGACGACTAAGGACTGATCTTTGACACTTTGTACTAGTAGCATCAAATTATCAACGACCATGTTACAGAAGGAAAGAGAAGCTAAATAATTTCCCATTGTTTTCTAGACGAGGGCTACTGTAATATTTTCTTCTTTTTTTCCGATAAGTCAAAACGACGGATGGTAATTTCAAGCTGCTGTTATTTCTGGACTTGGTTGATCTTCGTATCACAGAAAATCAAATTCAAAGGAAATTAGAAAATTCGAGATTTTCTATTTCTTTGGAAGAGACAATTTGAGCCGTTGCTTTACTATGAAGATTTGGAACCTGGCAATTATTGCTGATGTTGGCAATTGTTGCTGACGTTGATTATGAGTATTGAAAATGCTGGTGGGATGATGCTCTATTGCGTTATCTGACGTTCGAACTGCTGCAAATTTTGCTCATTTTTTATGTACTCGATACAATCTGGCAAATTCTAATAGCAGCCGATTTAATATGAGACTCTGCCTAAACTTCGTTGTAAAAAACAAGGTAAGATGTCTGAATGAGAGCATTCAGATCGGCTGGTTTGTTTCTTCCATGGTATTTTGCATGAAGCATGTGCAAATGGCTATCATCTAGACATCTACCAAATTCAGGAATTTTTATTTTTATTTTTATTTTTATTTTTTCAGTTAAAGAAGTATTTCATTAATTTCTATGGATATACGATAGAGAAAAGCAATCCAACTGCAAACTAAGACAAATTTTAAGAAGACTCATAACAAAATATGTTCTAAATAAGAAGATGAATCATCATAATAAGGTTAGATAATGTTACACGTTTAAAGAGTGGATCTGTGACGTCTTTAAATCAAAATTGAAAACCGATCACCATATTCAGTGATAAGCACATATTGAAATTTCCATTTATTGTTATAGCTTTGCTTTCGTGCTCGCCTAGGTTTAGAGTAACAAAGTTGAATGCACATAGATTTGACACCTGTGAGAGCAAAATCTTCACGAAACTATTATGATCTAATTTGAGTTGGAGTTAAATACCAACGAAACCTAAGAGAAGCGAAATCTAAGATCATATACGCAAAAAACCAAAATCTATACTAGATTGGGATGGAAGCCTCCCCATTCAGAGAGGAAAAATTTCTAGATCTAGACTATATTATAAGAGAAACACTTCTCAAAACGGGAGGAAAGTAAGCAAACGAAAATAGAGAACCAAACAGCCAAAAACAAAATAAAAAAGGGAGGGTGCTGAAGATCTAGCTCAAACCATCCTCTCCTTGGAGATTGGAGAAGAGAGCTGTGTGAAAATGAGAGGAGAGCAGAGAGCCATTTCAAACAGTGGTTCTGGTATCAAATTTGAACCTTAACTCCGGGGACGTGACGTTACATTCTTTTCGCATGAATAACTTTCTTGTCAAAATAGAAGACAAGCACGAGCATCCACGTGTGCTGTTCTAACTGATCGAGCTTTGATAAGGGCGTGATTGTCGGGTGTAGCAAAATACAGAAAATGAGGATCATATGTCACATGCATCTTACGTGCTAAATCTGATCTGGTGATTCTTCTATTTTATGTTATGGTGGTTGAAGTAGGTGAGCGAGACGTTGTAAGACGGCGGTTGTAAACCATTACGTTTGCGTGCTTCTGGGGGCTCTCATGCTGTAAACTTTGGCTTCTCTCCTGCCATTTTTTTTATAGAAAAATTACTTGATTAATCATAAACTTATTGTAAGGAGATATCCATACGATAGATTTAAGATTGTTTGGACAGTCTCTCCAACTTTTTCAAGTAGCTTCACAGCTCTAAGAATATACTAAAGTGGTATAAAATATCTATCGATAAAAATTTAGGCACACAAAAGTCAAATTATCTTTGTATCCATAGATTGGAAGTGGCAGATGTTGAACTTCCTCGCAACGAGGCGTACTCACTGCCGTTACAAGCCATTAGTGACCGAACGTATAGTTCAATGAAGTCATACTCAGTATCAAAAGTCAATTCTCAATGACAGAAGTCTAGAAGCTACATTAAATACTAGATAGGCTCTGTATGAATCTATCAGCAGTCCATTGACTAAACCACTCACACCTACACGAGTTGCAAACTTGCAACAATGCTCACTTATGATGATATGTGAGGGAAAATTTCAAATAAAAATTTAAACTGCCTTCATTTCACTTCGAATAAAATTTAAAGTGACCAAATAGTCTGAAATAAGGGCCTTTGGTTGGCCGATGACTATTTCAGTCATTGGAAAAAAATAGTATTTTGGTAATAAAATTGTAACCATATATATTTTAAAAATATCATTTTTTCTTTTTTTTTTTTCCTCTTTCGTCCCTCAGCCATTGTCGTCAATGATCGGTGGAGGTTGCCCGCCTCAGGCGAAGACGAGGCTGGCAAGGGCTGCCCTTGCTGGCATTGTGCAAGGGCACCCCTCACCAAATCTAGCAAGGGTCGCTCTCACTAGCATTAGATGAGGGTCGCCTCGCTTGGGCTGGATGGGGCAAGGGCCACCTGAGCCAAATCTAGTAAGGGTGGCTCTCACCCTCTTTGGTGTGGGGTGAGGCTCGCCCTTGCTTGTAGCCCTCGCGCGACGCCGATGAGGACGCCCGTCGCCTGATGCCGAAGAGGGCCCATCACCCAATGCTAAATAGGGTGAGGGTTGCACTCGCTTGATTTGGCGAGGAGCGCCCTTGCTTGACGTCGGTGGGGGCTACTGTCACTAGCTCGGGTGAGGGTCATCGGTGAGGGTGGCCTTTGCTTGAGTCTGGCGACCTTCGTCATGGCTGACAGAGGAAAGGGAAAAAGAAGAAAGAAAAAAGACAAAAAGAAAAAAAAAAAAAGGAAAGAAAAAGAAATAAATAGAAAAAATAAATTAAAAGACGAAAAAGTCCTTTGGTTTGAAAGAGGTTAGGTCATTTTTCGAAACTGATATAGCCACTTTAACTTCATTTGAAATAAACTCCATTTCAGGCCCCTTATTTGAGATGATTTGGCTATTTCAGGTTTTTATTTGAAATAAAATCCACTTTGGACCTTTATTTAAGAAAATTAGAGTACTTTAGACTTCTATTTGGATTTTTTCCTAATATATGATCATCTGCCATCATCCGACAAAATCGGCAAATATCTTGTAGGAATTAGCTTAATGGGTGAACTACTTTGGTTTGGGCTAAATTATTCTGTAAACAATTCATATTCATAATGGCCGCGCGTATAAACCAAAGTAACTGCATAAATAGGTTTCTACTATCTAAAACATCATTGGAATTCTACATATCTCAGCCCAACTTGCTAGTAAAATCTCTATGAAGCCTAGTTTTCAATGAGATGAATGTGATGATCTGATCCTCTGACATTAACATTCAAACATGATTCTGCTCACGTGGCTTCATTTCTATGTCCGCTTCAGGGGTGACATCTGTTACTTTATACTTGTACCACCTTGCACATAATAGAAAGTAAACCAGGGTAATAAACTCCAACGCAGCAATCAGGAAATAGTAATAGTCCAATTTTCCTTTATTCAGATCCTCTGGCAACCAGTTCCCGCCTTCCGCTCCTGTTGTTTTCTCGTGGACAATCGATATGAGTAGACTGCTCAAGTAACTCGAGCCTGCCATGCCACAATAGTACAGAGAACCTGCAATGCTCCTCATGTTCTCGGGGAACTGCTTGTAGTAAAATTCAAGAAGGCCGATCGATGCGCATGCTTCGGTGAGGCCTGCAAGTGTGAACTGAGGGATTAACCACAAGGCTGACATTGATGAAATCGCGCCTCGTCTTGGAACTTCCCCAAGAGTGGGCTTCGTCAGAGCTATTGATCTTCGGCGCTCTTCCACTATGGCAGACACCAGCATGGTTAGCACGCCAAAAAACAAGCCGATGCCCAGTCTCTGGAGGACCGTGATGCCGCCTTCTTTCCCAGTAAGCCTCCGGAGGAATGGGACGATCAGTCGGTCGTAGATGGGTATGAAGATTGTCAGGCTCAACATCAGGAAGACAACATACGATGCCGCTGGGATCTTGAAGCTGGTGTTCCCAAGGCGTCTGTCCATTTGAGTGGCCTGGAAGACTCCATAGGTGTTTTGTTGGACGACGACAAGGTAATAGAACACGCCCGCTACCCAAACTGGCATCACTCTTATAATACATTTCACTTCCTCCACTTGCTGCAAGCTGCAGAGTCTCCATGGATCAGCCGCTGATCCATCCGGCTTTTTTTTGTCTTCAGCTGTCACGATTGCTGCTTTGTCGAGACACCTGATGTCAAAATAACTAATTAAGCTGCGTCTCTGAACACGATGGTAGATCCAGCACATGTCAATGCAGCTCATTTTCAGTACCTGAATTGATCTGTGTAAGGAAGCTTGGAGTTGATGGTTTTCGGAGGAGTATAATTATGAAGAGAGTCCCAGGGTTCCGCGGGCGTTGGAAGTCGGCATTTCTTTATGGCCACAACGATGACCTGCGCTACACTTGCTAGTGGACTACCTTGAGCTTTTACTTTCACATATATCTTCGAACCCATGAAGAAGATCGCACATGATAAGAGCATCAGAATTGCTGGGATCAATAGCCCGATCGTCCAGCTCACGTTCGATTGCACGTACACGATAAGCGTCAACGAGACCATCTGTGCGAAAGTGAAGGTGAAGAAGTACCAATTGAAGAAGCTGTTGATCCCTCTCTTCCCTGATTCGGTCTTGGGATTGAATTGGTCGGCTCCAAATGCGAAATTGCAGGGGCGGATGCCGGCTGCCCCACAAATCAGCAGCCCGAACCCGGTATATAGGAAGGCCATCTGGCCGGCTGTTGGTCCAACGCATGTGGCGTTGTCGCCACATTCCGGCGGATGCAGATTCTTTAATGCTGCCGTTAGTTGTATCACTTGCAAGCCCTAATTTAACAAGGCAGTAAATCAGCTGCATTCGGACAGCAACTCGCTTAAACGAAAACCCTAAATCTAGTACCGCGAACCATATAGCAGTTGCTGTTGCCTATCGAGAGTGAATCAAATCAGAAACAACACGCCCTATGGCAATGGAAATTGAAAATTCAAGCATGCCCAATCTGTGCATAGTTCCGACATAAAGTGTCTGCTCTGCACTAAATAAATGCTTGTAGCCCCAGTATCAGTGTTTTCAACATGGATTCAACATGAGAGAGATCAAGAAGAAGAAGAAATAAATTACCAGATAAGAAGCGACTGTACAGAACGCAAGGGTCTTGAAGCGGCCAAAGTACGTGTCACACAATAAAGCACCGATCAAGGTGGAGAAATTGGTGGTGCCACTGAAGATGTTGATGATGTTTGCGGCTGTGATGTTCTTCAGGTTGAACACAGTGGTGAGGTAGATCAAGAGATTAGCCAAGGTCCCGATTGCTCCCAGCTTCTCAAAAGTCTCGTTTCCTGGGAAGTTTTTTCAGATTATTCCGCATGGAAAATATTAAATTACGGTTTACGAGGAGAAATTGTCTCTCACGGCTCTGAACAAGAAGAGACTTTGTGGTCACCTATGATGAAGGGCATGGCCTTCCATCCTCTGTAGTTGATGGTCTCTTCACTTGTGACAGCTTTTTCCTCCACCTCCATTTCTTTGGCGCTGCCATTGACAAGCTTGTGCTCTCTCTCTGTGGCTTCTCCATTGGTGGGGTGGATGGCCGGTGCACTCTCGGTCTTCCTCTCGTCCTCCATTCTTCGTTGGATGTTCCTACTGTCTCCCTGTCCCTCTGGGCTTTGTAGTGTCGCATTTTGACCAAATAGTCAATGTGAACGGGAGAATTCTTTTAATAATTGGGAGCAAATTTTGACGCCACTTCCTAACCCCAGCTACCCAAATTTTCTTCCACTCCCTCGAGTCTTGATTGGGAGAACCAATGCCATCTCCCTCTCTCTCTCTCGTGTGAAAAATAATTATGAAAGCAAGCTCGGTTTTGGAGGATTCTTCCACTCCCTCGAATCTTGCGAGGCATGTCTTCTTGTGAAGAGTGGTTTTGTCCACAAACGCCAACAACAAAATATGGCCCCCACTACGTGAAAATTTGAATGTGTTCAGTAGCTTTTGGTGGACCCCACCGGTCGTCATTGCTGACATAAGAGCCCATGTCGACAGACAACATTTTTCTCCACGATTGGTTGAAACGTCCCCAGTGGGTAGTACAAAAGGACCCAAAAAAAAAACAATTAAATCATCATGCGGGTGGTGAAGGTGCGCTGGATTTGTTATTATAGCATCAATACCAGGAAGCTGCCGCAAAAGTCTAAACCTCTCATTATTCCAGTCAATAGGTCACTCGAGTCCTACTTTGAAAACCGATGTGGGTTGATGCAATCCAACCAACAGTCCAACCAAATGGTTTCACTCCGCAACGTGTTTTTCTCATGAAAGGACAATCTGTGGACTCTCTCACTTTGTGCTTAGTGTCGTGTATCCCGAGGAGAAAAAGGCAGACACGTGACATGGAAACCTAACGTGTGTACATGAAAAGAGAGGGCCTTGTTTTGTCCGTGAGGCAGTGGTCTGGACTGATTATCTTATGGTTCGAAAACTTTTCTCTTTTTTCACTTAAAAGCTTAGTCAAGTTCTAGAATCTGTTGATTGAAGACCTACTTCTTTATTTTCCTTTCCAAGAAGTTTCTTTGTGCTCAGCTAATTGTTTAGATTACCCTGTTTAATGCCGAGAATTATGGTGGCACCAATTTTATTCTCTTCCAACTGGTTTTCAGTTGACTTTTGGTTAAGATCAGAGGCTTGGAATTTTTTATACATGTACATGTCTAAGTCGACATGCACGTTGTGATGAAGATAATGGTGGGTGACTTTTATCATCGTAAATTCTCTTCTTATTTAAATTAGGTGAGAAAAGAAATTGCAATATCTAATCAACTACTTTTAGTAACTTGATCAAATGTTAAGAACATGAATCTTTGAAGAGGAAAAATACAGAAGGAGATAGGCGAATTTTTGTCGAAAACCTTTTTCAAATCAGGAAGTGAAAACTAGGTAATCTCTTCATCATGAGTATGAGTACGAGAATTACAACTACCAAAATATTGCCATAATATATAACAAGACTTTATGGTATACATAGTTATAATGAAAATTACATGTATGCTATTAATAGTAGTAAAAGGCTCTTTTCTTCACTTTAACGTGAAAATTAAACTTTTCCCAATAACAGGAAAAGTTATGAGCTTTAATATTAGTTTTCTCTGTTAGACTTTACGACTCCATCAATCTCCCATTAGAGGCTAATCTTCAAAATATCAATAGTCTTTCATAATCTTCACTCATCTTTATAACCCAACTTGTCCTAGTGCGGTGACTTGCCCATCATTAACCATGGAGGCCAATTGAGGCAATGCATAACTTTAGTTTCTTCATGGTAAGAACCTTTGTTAACATATTTGCTGGATGTTCAGCACCTAGAATCTTCTTTAATGACAATGTCCCATCATTTGTCGATTGACAAATATGATGATAATTTAACACAATTTGCTTTGTTCTTGAATGAATTATTGGATTCCTTGCAAGACGAATAACACACTGAATATCATTGAGAAAAATACTGCTATCCTGCTCTTTACCTATCTCATTTAGCAACATTTTTGAGTAAATCATCACACTGCGAACTTCAGATATGTCAACTTACTATGCTTCGGAGGTTCAGAGAGACATACATTTTTTAAGTCTAGACATCCAGTTGATTGCAATGCTAGCTACAGGTAAAAACAAAACCCAAGGTGCTATTCCTTTTGTCCAAGCCACCACCAAGATTTGCATCCACAAAGTCTTATAAAGTTACACATTTTTTTTCATAAAACATAGTAATATAGCCAAAGTGCCTTTTAGATATCTTAATAGCCACTTTACATCTTCGTAATACTTTGTTCTTGGATTAGCCATATATTTGCTCATAACTCCCACTGTGTGAATTATGTTTGATATAGTACACATTACATCATACACCAAACTGCTAACTATATGACACAAAAGGCGCCTTAGTCATATATTTCTGCTCTTCATCTGTCTTTGGTGATTGCGTCTTTGAGAGCTTGAAGTGACTTTTCAAGGAGTACTTCCTAATTCTGCATTTTGAACTCTAAATCTGCAACACTTTTATAGTGTACTTTTCTCAAGATAATTTTTGAATTCCTCTAAATCTATTTCGCGTGATCTTCATCCCATGATCCAATTCACTACTCTCAAGCCTTTCATCTCAAACTCTTTTCACAATTGTTGCTTTAGTATGTTGGTCTTACTTATACTAGATCCTACAATAAGCATGTCATCGACATATAACAATAAGATAATATAGTAGTCATTACATTTCTTGAAGTAATAACAGTGATCCATTCACTTTTAGTGAACATTGTATCATACACAAAGATGTCTAATTTCTTATACCACCGCCTAGAAGCTTGTTTCAAGCCATATAGACTTTTTCCCAACTTACAAACATAATTTTCTTTTCTAGGAATCTAGAAACCTTCTAGTTGTACTATATAAATACCTCCCTCTAAGTTACCATGGTGGAATGAAATCTTTGCTTTTGACTACTCTAAATATAAATTCTCAGCAACGACAACACTCAGCACTAACTTGATAATAGTTAACGTAACAACGAGAGAGAAAATCTATGTAGTCAGTTTCATTCTTTTTGCTGAAAAGCCTTTACTACTAATTATACTTTATACCTCTTACTGTCATCAAGTTCTTCTTTAACCTGATACACCCATGCCTTCTTCCTATTTGATAGTGAACACCCAAGCTCCTTTTTCTTGAGCGGATCCAACTCATCTCGTATTACTAACTCCCACCCAACAGAATTTTTTTTTTTTTGGTAAAAAGTAATTGTATTAAGCTTTAACCAAAATATACAAGCGAGCGGCACCAAACTTACACTCAGAATGAAACACCCAACAAAATCTTTAACTTACACTAGTTCCAAAAAATTTCATGGTTCGCTAGCATTAGTCAAAATCAAATAATGCAATGACAGAAAATATCTCTATATAGGTTTAGATATTTAATTAGATCTTCTTAAATTTGGTTCAAGTGTATGTGATCCATCTGATTTTTTTCATTAGAGTCTATAGCAATAGATTTAAGATTTTTAATCATAACACTCTAAAAAACCCTCTAATTCAATCTCTCTAGTCTTTACCCATTATTCCTTCACACTAGACCTTATCATTTATCTATCCTTGTACAACATATTTTCATTGAATGTAACATCTGATTTTTCTATATTGTTCATCCCCCCAATGAAAAATATATTTTTTAGCTTTTGCGTCAAGTTTATTTCTTTTTTTAGAATTTGGGGCAAGTAGAAATGTTCATATGTGGGCTAACTCCCATGCATTAATTCTTTGCACAAAGTTGAGTGAAATGATGCACCTTAGTCTAGAATCCAAGGCTCAATCAAATTGTCAGTGCTCAAAATTATAGCATCATTGTCAAGCGTCTCTTCAAGAGTTGCATCCATAAATTTCTCTTTCCCCTTATTTTGATCTCCATACCGAATTTTCTTCATTGGGACTCCATAATCTCGTCTCATATGGCATATCATTTTGCAATTTCAGCAACTTAGTTCGCCACGAGATCTCGATTTACTTCTCCCTTTGGACTTTGATCTTCCATGGGATTAGTTTCACCTTCATCGATTGCTTCTCCCTCTGTCTTAAATACTTAAGGTAGCACTTGAAAATTCACTCGGCTCTCTTTTGCAAATTTTCTTGCTAAGAATCAAATCTTGAATTTCTTGAAGCTTCATTTTTATTTTTTTTTAAACCAAATGAATAGCTCACTGCAGTCATAGCTGTACTATAACTTTTAGGTAGAAAAAAATAACAAAATTAAAGCTTTTACCTTGTGATCACATTGAATTCATCGATGAGATTTATCATAGAAAACTTTATTCATCTTTTTATTGAAAAGATAATGCATCAAATATACATTGCTTGATGCATAAGGCTTCTTGTGCATGTAGGACAATGCTGTCCTCAAATTTGCATGCTCCTCATTGGTGATGTTTAAGGCAATGTTTCTTGATAATGTGAGATGAATCACATTCAAAGCTTGCTGATCTAACAATTCCCACTCTCATTGCTTGATTGAATCTAGTTTATTTCTCAACAAAGGCCGATGTAAGTCTTATGATACAATAGATCCTTGATTTGTATATTCTAGGAACCAAAGTTCTTGTCATATACCTGATCAATCTTCATCTTCTCATTGTTTATATTCGTGGGTCCCACTATCTTACCAACCTATACCAAGTACTAGAAACACAAATTTAAAAAGTAAAAGTATAGAAGAAGACAAGTGACTTTTAAGTGTGAAAACCTTTTTAAATTAGTGTACTACTGCTTTCTTTTTCTTTTTTCCCTTTTTGACTTGGTCAAAGTAGGGTTGAAATTTAAAAAAAGAGAGAGAAAAGAAAGCTTTGACTAGTCAAAATGAAAGGAAAAGTGGACTTTTATTATAAAAGGGAAAAAGTGAGCACGTAGAGCACGCAAGAAAGAGAGGAAAGGAAAGAAAAGAAGAAACAAAGAAAGAAAGAGGAAAGAAGAAAGAACAAGGAAAGTAGGATTTTTGTGCGAACACGTCAAGGATACCTCGTCCAGCTAGATTTACTTCAATTTGCAACGTCCTATAAGGATTCAAGCCCTTTGTTTGTCTAATCAGAATAGTTTTTGGAATTAAGGAATAATTTCGAAGTTTTGTAAAATTTGAACAGTAAGGCATGATTCTTGAGTTGTTAAGCCGATGGATTTCATGGAAATAGTAGATAAGAGTATTGTGGAACCGTGGAATTCGACAAGAGTCAATTTAAAGTAACGATTTAGTTGAAGGGAAATTCAAAATTTTACGCTCAAGGTTTGCATTGCGAATAGCTTTGGATATCAGCTTCGGACGAGAGTTTTGTTAGCGCGTGAGAGTTGTTTTATTAGCGAGTAAGCTTTGTATAGCCAATTCGTAGGTGAGGTAGCGTTTTACTTGACTTTGATGTTATTTCTCGTTTTTTTGATAGGATTACGAGTTCGACGGTTCGAGTAATCTTTGTTGTTTGGTTGGAGGCATTCTCTAGTGAGTGGTGCTATCTCTTTTATAAATTTTTGAACTCATAACTTGAAAGTTGTAGAAATTCGATATATTATGAGTTATGAAAGAGCATGTTTATTGCATAAAAATATGGATTAAGTATTTACTACTTTTCAATTATTTGTAAATGATTTGAGAAACGTTTTATGAAAGACATTTTAAGAAACATTTTATGAAAGACATTCCAAGATGTTATGTAAATTTATTTGTGAATGTGGTTTATAGAATGAATTCCGAAAGGGTTTGAGAAATCTCTTATGAAATATATTTTGTTTGATGAATGGAGTTGCAAAAGAATATATGTTTTGGATTGTAAAATATATTCTAATTATGAGATGTCTTTGGATTTGGTATTGTGGTTTATTGAAGGATGATGGTTTGATGCTCAATATGACCGCAAAGTTGGTTAGGGGTTTATGGGTATGCATACTGGTTTAAAGATGTCCTTCTAGGCTAAATTACTAGCTGATGATAGATGGAGATCTTACCGATAAGGAATCTTAGTCGCATTATCACTAGGCATTGTGTCTTGATCATGGTTCAATAGCAATAAATTGGTTTAGTGAATGGACTATTGATGTGTGATTTGACATGAGATAGATCAATGAAAGAGACTATCAATGTGTGGTATGAGATTGATAAATGAAATAGACCATTGATATATATTTTGATAAGATTGGTCAATGAATGGAACCATTAATGTTTGGTTTGATATTGTTAATTTAAATAATGAGTATTTCCAATACATAAAAGACTCCGTTGAATGGTCATAATTCGTCTCGATATTGTGTATATATTATCTACTAGATTTGAGATTATTGAGTTTTGGTATTGCCTTCTTATCATGCATTGTGGGTGCTCGAATTGCTTAGAAGAGATATTCATTACTCACTGAGCTATGGTAGCTCTTCGCTTTCATTCTAATATTTTTTAGGTCCTTTAACTAATGACTGGTAGGATGGGGAACTTTGTTAGTTGAATTGTACGTATGAGTTGAGATATTTTGATACATGTCTGAAATGACATTTGTTGGGTTTAATTAAGTTTAGTTATTATATATAGATATATGTATATATTCTCTGATGGATTTTTAAAAATTCCGATCATGTAATTAACTCCCCATCTTATTAGATACATGGATGTATATATATTTTTATAGTGAGTTTATACTGGTTTTGTTTTAGGCTGCATCCTTCGCGTAAGAGGACGGCCATCCGATCCCCTTTTTCTAGTTGGAATCGAGGTGTGGCAATTAGAAAAGGAAAAACCAAAATACTGCACTAAACAATCTCTTTACATCAGTATAAATATCAAAGTTATAAGTTTCAGGTTATATTACAAAAGATATTGCCCCAATATATAATACGAGTTTAGGGCATATATAGTTATCCTAGAAATTATATGTGCGACATTAGCTATAGTAAGAAACTCTATTCTTTGCTTTAACATGAAAGTTACATGTATGCCATTAACATTAGGAGCTTTGCGGTTTGATATTACTTTTCTCCATTAGACTCCACAATTCCATCAGTCAAATACATCGTGGACAAGCACATAGATATTAGGTGAAACATATTGGAGAAAATTGATGAAACATTGAGGCACGAACAAGATGCTATGAGGTGGGCAAGTTATCTTTCAATCTGATCCGTGGTCGTGCCCTCTTGCAATCGTTGCTCCAGACAAGCCTCACTAGATTTCATTTACTTAGACACTGGACTGGGAATTATAGCCTTTTGACGTTCTTAATGGTGTCCAAATGATGTGAAGCATCAAACAAGTACTTTTTCTGAGTTGATTTTCTCCGTATCGACTTCAACACTAGCGCTAACGTTGCTTCCTTTGTACTTATACCACCTAGCACATGCTATGAAGTAACCTAAGTTCAATGCCTGCAATGCACCAACCAGATAATAAAAATAGTCCAACTTTCCCTTGTTAAGATCTTCAGGCAACCAGTCACCATCTGCAACTCCTCCTTTTGTGACCTGGTGAACGATGGATATCAGCAAGCTACTCAAGTAACTCGACATTGCCATCCCCACAAAAGAGAGCGACCCGCCAATGCTTCTCATGTTTTCCGGGAATTGCTTATAGTAAAATTCGATTTGACCGATGAGTGTAAATGCTTCAGACAATCCTCCCATCACCAGCTGAGGCACCAACCATAATCCTGACATAGAAGAAATTGCACCTCTCCTTGGGTCCACCCCAATGGGCTCAGTCAGTCCCAGAGTTTTCCTTTTGTTCTCGACAATGGCTGATATAAGCATTGTGATCACGGCAAGGAACATGCCGATTCCCATCTTCTGGAGAAGTGTGATCCCGCCTTCTTTTCCTGTCAACTTCCTTAGCTGTGGGATGATCATTCTGTCGTAGATAGGAATCCAGATAGTGAGTGCGATCATCGAGAATATAATGTAAGTGGCAGCTGGAATCTTGAAGTTCAAGCTCCCGAGGCGTCGATCAGATTGAAGGGCTTGGAAGACTACGTAGGTTTGCTGTTGGACTAGGGCTATGTAGTAGATCGCGGCAGAGATCCAAATGGGTACGACTCTTATCAAACACTTCACTTCTTCGACCTGCTGAATGCTGCAGAGTCTCCATGGATTGGCTGCTGATCCATCACGGTTAATTTGGTCTTGTGGAGTGATGATTGCAGCTTTGTTGATGAATCTGAAATTATCAGCGACTAAGTTAAATGTTAAGAACATTCTTAGCTGTCTGATTCTGGTGTTCTTGTGGACCAAAACCTGTTAGAAAACCCATCTTTCATTTAAATGGTTTTCTCAAGTTGCTTTTCCCTAGTGCCAATATACGTGTTCCTGCAACATTTGCGATTAAAGAAAGTGTGCACTTTTTTATCCTCTGGGGGGAAGATTGTTTCCACAATGCCCAAAATCATATTCACATATCACTCATAATCACAGACTGTTTAGTGCAAGCAGATCAGATATAACTCGCTGCAACTAATTTTAGGGAGTATGAAACATTGCACGTTGATAGGACAAGACATATCATTTTGCTAGCATGGTATGTATGTTCTCTAGAATTTGCTTTTAGGTGATGAAATTTTAAGGTGCAGTCATGCTTGTCGCTTCTTGAAAGTTGCTTTTTTGGGGGAACATGGTCAACCAGAGATTTTTGATGCATAGACCAGACAACGGCTTGATTTGTTACGCCAATAATGAGGACAGCTTACAGCTATATCATCAGAAATATTTAAAAAAAATAAATTATAGACCGAGTTGTCTTATGCTATCTAACTACCATTCATTTTTTAATCGTTACTGTTCTCCCTGGAAGTTCATCAGATAAAGCACTTTGCTGACAGTTTTTGATGCTGCTCAGCACGGAAACTCATGAAAATGAAAATCAAGATGAGAAAGCACCAGCAAAATACCTGAATTGATCGGTGTGAGGGAGTTTGGAGTTGATAGTACTGCTCGGAACATGGTCATACAAGGAGAGACCTGGCTGGTCCGGTAACTTCAACTTCCTCTTCTTTATTGCTGCCACTATCACCCGTGAGGTACTCGCCAGAGGACTACCATCCGGTTTAACTTTAACGTATATTTTCGTTCCCACGAAGAAGAGAGCGCATGACAAGAACATGAGGAACGTGGGAATGGCCAATCCCCAAGCCCAACTCACATCGGCTTGCACATAGACGATGATTGTCAAAGATACCATCATGGCAAAAGTGAAGGTGAAATAGTACCAATTGAAGAAGCTACTAATTCCCCTCTTCCCAGATTCCGTATTAGGATTGAACTGGTCAGCACCGAATGCCAGGTTACAGGGTCTGATCCCGCCACCTCCAATCACAAGCAGTCCAAACCCGCTGAGCAGAAACGCCATTTGCCCAAACGTCGGTCCATGGCACGAGTTGCTCTCCTCTGTTTTGCAATGAGGAGGATGCATCATCGCTATGGCTGCTGTGAGAGTAAGTACAAGCATCCCCTGGAACATGAAATGGAATGTTAAATAGATCCTAGTTACACTTGCACACTTTCCTGCTTGGAACATATACAAGTGAACCATGCAACGATGGAATGCTAAATGCAAGTACCAGAAACGAGGACACTGAAGCGAATCCTAGTGTCTTGTAACGCCCGAAGTATGTGTCGCAGAGGAAAGCCCCGATCAAGGTGGCGAAATTGATGGTCCCATTGAAGATGTTAACGATATTAGTAGCCGTGATGCTCTTCATGTTGAAGACAGTGGTGAGATAGACCAGAAGGTTAGAGGAGGTGCCGATCGTCCCGAGCTTCTCAAATGTCTCGTTTCCTGCATTTTTTGCATGCTCGTGTCATTCATTTCCTTTGTAATTTAGAGAAGACGTAGACATATACAGAAGAAAACCGCGCTTTGTAGTCACTCTTACCTATCACAAAGGGCATGGCTTTTATGCCCCCATAGCGAATCTCCTCGGTCGAAACACCATCCTTCTTCTTCTCCATGGTTTTGTCCATAGAAGTACTCGTCCTGTCCTCCATCTTTCGTGGATGTTAAAACGCAAAGCAAAGCAATTTAAATATCATGCAGTTTGGTCGGCATTCTTCTTGCGGTTCCCACGAATTCAATCTCTCCTTCCTGATTGGACAGTTTTTTTTTTTTTTTCAATGAATTTTACACTTCGAAGTCATTGAGCTGTCACTATTGACCGAGTCTACTTGCCTTAACGAAGGACGTATATACATCTAATATTAGTCGACTCATAATCCCATCTCTCATCCCTCGTCGGATCAACTTGTGCTGTAACTAGAGTAGAGGATCAGCTTTCCCTGCTAGAAATTGGCTCTCGTAGTTATGCTTAATATACAGATTCCTCGAAAATAATTGTCCGGATAAGGAAATCCAAGACTGAACCATAGAAAAAGGGGGGCACTTCTAGTCGTGTAAAACTTGTACTAGAGACCAATTACGTGACGAACATGAGAATGGGAATACTCGTCTCTTCTTACTTAAAACTGACCTCGATCCTTATTCATGCCCGCTTCATTTTTTATAATACTCTATTCCGGTTTACGTCTAACCGACAAATACAACCTAAGATAACTTTAATATCACAAAAAACATGACATTCTTCAAGCAATTAAAGAACTAGGATTTGGTCTACGTCTAACCTACGAAATGCAACCTTAGACATATTTAATATCACAAAAACATGCTTCAGGCAATTAATGAACTAGGATTGGTTGATTCATATTCCAAGAAGGTGACATCCGTCAATTCCCAATTTGATCGGCAGCTCGTGTTGATTTTATAGTAAGACGCACCATGAGAAGACTTATGGGCAACATCGATCTTTTATAGAATTTATATATCTTAACACCAAAAATTATTTTGCTTAGCACGTAAATGACAACGAACACGTGAATAGCACTTGGAAACTAGATTGGATTGATAGGTCAAGTCCGGTTTGGTTGCAAGATGAGATGATCAGGTTCCTAGTTTCAAAGAATGGGGCACCGGTCCCATTGGTCTAGTTTCTGATTCGTGGATGGGAACCTGACCATTGAAAAATTGATTACCCCAAGAATTTCTAACCATGAATGTGAAAAGGAGAAAAACAGTGGAAAACGACCAGAGTTCTATTTTTTGACTTACGACAAAAAGACAAATCACAATTTGGCGACTAGTTCTGCTAGTAAGTCCACTTGTTCCATTGATAATCAAAGTTAATAACTTGTTTGTTCTCATTGAGAAAAAAATCCTGCTTTAGCCGACATAGTGATGGTCGTGCAATGACATGTCTTGTTGTGCCCACCTCACATTCATCCCAGTCTCAATAATAGTGTCTCATAATGAAATTCATAGTCAACACGGTCTAAGGACCCATCATCTGTCATGCTTGATCATCTTAAAGTGAGATGACAGCAAGATGGATACGAATCAAACCGATCATTTAATGTAATTTGTTCAGGTCGGGCCTCGGGACGTGTATTCAGAGGACGTCGCAATCTCTCTCTCTCTATCTCTCGCACGTGCGTGGGCTCTGTTGACTGTTGGATGAAGGCTGTTGACAATTTGATTTTGGATACTCACAAGCTTCCAATGCAAGAGAAGAAGCCAAACTACACAATTGGGCGGATTGGAGTTTGGCTATATTTAGACATGCCAGCTAAATTGATTCGACGTGTCCATTTTTCGAAAAGGACCGTTTTCCAATTAATTCTGTCTTCAGCCATTGTAATCTCAATCGTTTTGTACGTCAACTAGTGAATTAATATTTTGCGAAAGTGGACCAATTACTGCACTTTTTAAGTGCGGAATTGAGTTGGGCCAACTTATTACGTTTCGGCCATAATAGGCCTTGCCTAACGTGAAGGCTTAATGGCACGGCGATCTTTTTGGGTTTATGTACTTCTCAGTACTTTCCATTGGGAGGTGGCCTATATATGTGAAGTATACATATTCCAGTATTTGATTATTCGTATCCATCGTCCTCTAAAAAGTACATAATTAAACAGAATATGACGGCTGATGCATAATTATTGATGAGGGCTAATTACATAGGAAATCCTAATATGGTATTACTTGGACAAATTAACCTAAACTAGTTTTTTGATGCATAGAAACCCTCAAAGTGGTACCATTATCCCAAATTTACTCTCCATCAACACTTCGTCCTCTTCTGCTGTGAACTGTCCTTCGTGTCGTCACATGGCGACGCACTAGCAAAGTCATTCCTATTCTACTTAAAATACTCGATTTTGCCTAATATTAGCCATGCGTGATCCAATGGCATTGTAACTTTTGATTAGGCTAGCTAAAAATGATGTCATTTCAGCCAAAAAAATATTGTTTTCTAGAAGGTCTCATGTCGTAACAATCCACATTGGATCCGTCCCGTTCTCAATTGCCATCACTTAAGACAATTAATGTCGAAATTAAATTGAAAGCTAACCGAGAGTAAAATTTGAGGATAGTGGCAAAGCAGAGATGGGTGGTCATTGGTTAAGCCCACATCTTATCAGGCCTGCCTATATTATTCCTAAGCGCGCCCGTCACAGAAAGTACTACGAACAATTTTTCGGGCTAAGCTACTAGACTGGGCTTATAATTAAATAAATATTGTCCAACCCTCTTTCCGAAAAATGCTTTTCGGGCTATTGGACTATGCGGGCGGTTATACCCATGAATATGTCTACTGGCACAGGCCTAATTTAATTTGACCTAGAGAATATGAATTGGTCAGGAACATTTAAAAAAGGAAAAAAGCTATAGAAAATCATTTCGAATTATGTGTTTATCTGAGGCAAGTTACATGTGTTTGATAGGAATTAAAAAAGGGAGCAAGTTTTCGAGCAACAGAAAGTAAGAACAATTCTGATTGATGGAGAGTGCCCGACGAGAGCGTGGTTAGGTCGGATTCTCGGGCTCATCCCACTTCTAGGTTGGTTGCTGCGGCGGTGGAATGAGATTCGATATGTATCACCCGTCGAGCGAAGAATTTCCGATGCTGGTGTGTAGTTGCCGCCAGGAAACATGGGCACTCCCTTCTTAGGGGAAATCTTCACCTTCCTCTGGCACTTCAAGATTCTCTGCCGCCTGAACGAGTTCATAAATTCTAAAAGACAGAAGTATGGTCACCATTCGACATTGAATTTTAGACTGAAAACTTGTGACCTGAATTTATGTTGCATCATATTTGAAACTGTGACAAAAATTAAACCAAGTGACGGAGTAATGGTTGTCTCAGGTTTCTACTAATGTCTCTATACATGTTTCAGGTATGGTGATGGAATAGGAATGCGCATGACTCACCTCTTCGAACGCCTTCCTTTATAGCATGCTTCCCAACAGTGAACAAGTTTGTGTTCGGAGTTGACAAATTCGTCCTGGAATGGTCAAATGTCGATCTTGTGCGTGCAAATTCTCTAGTGGTGGTTTAAGGAAAGGCAAATCGATGGGGGTCGTTTACTGTATTTCCAATTCACCCTGATGCTCTAAAGAAACTCCTGGTTCGAAAATCATCCGACTTGGTAAAGCTTTATCATCAAAACCTTAACCACTGTTTCATCTGCAATATGTTAATCTCAGACTCAAACTGATGGCCATTAGCCAGAACTAGAAGGGGAAGTTCCTTGGAAGGATGAGATGGGTGTTCAGATAACTATTGATAAAACGATCCAAACTGAGGGATGTTCACGCGCTCCAAGTTCGGGGCATGATATTTAATATGAGGCTGGTTAGTGTAGGCTGAGTTGAGCTTAACTCGTAATGAGAAGGCTTGGTTGAAAACTCTATGAATAGTGCTAAAGTCTTTCTTTTAATCCTAACATACATAATTATCCTCACAAAGAAGCGTTACTAAGCATTAAGGGTGATGAGTCGTCTCATTGAATCAGTGATACAGATGACAATAGATGATAAGTTTTTGAACTTGGATCGTTGCTATTCTGCGTTAATAATGATGCTCCAAAATAGGTGCATAAATCTTTTGGCATCATTACATATATGTTCTTGGTTTTAGTTATGGAGATCTTGGGTTGCAAGTTCGCGTCTTACACACCTTAAAACATTAAAAGTGGCTTCACTGCAACATGACTTACCCTCGCTATCATGAATATCAAAGAGAGTAACAAAGAGAGCATGCATAAAATGGACATTGTTGCATTTTATAAGAGACTTGGTCCGTGATATTGAAGTACCATGAGTGGAGTATAACTTCTATGCCACAAGAATTCTGTATGACGGGGGTGAGTCACAAAACAATGTCTCCACAGATTGGATCCAAGACCAAATCCCAAATGCCTCCCAATCCGCGAGAAGTTGAGAGGCGAGACCACTAGAGGCGAGAGGCAGAGCGATTAGGTTTAGACATTAGGAAATGAAAATATATATTTTTAGTCTAGTCTGGTTTGAATGGTTTAGTTCCCTCCTAGAATCATGAACCGAATAAAAAAATCACCTGTTTCTATTTTAAGGAATTGGAAATCGAACTAACACTCCCAGGATCCCGACTGAACAGGTTGGTTCAGTTTGGTCCGGGCAATTCTCAGTTTGGTTGGTCTATATTGCTCACTGTTACTCATTTGGAATGCTCAAACTAAACAACAAAAGCCACTCGAGCTAACAAAATCAAACTATCAATAAAGCAAGAAGTGATATCAAAACTCAAGCAAATAACTGTCTTAACTAAAACTCGATTAAGTGACCTCATTGTGGATTCAAATCACTGACTATGGGTCAACAAAAGATCTCAAGAACGACCAATCGCAGCAAATAATCATTAATGCGAAGAACAACCACTTACGTGACAAATGATCATTCACATGACAAACTTTCACATGCCATATCTCTCTCTACCGAGTTCCAATTAATGTGTGCTTTCTATATATATATATATATAAAAGCTTTTGAAATACTAAAAGACTTGGCCGACCCAAAATATAGCCACTAACCGGGTCGATTTTATGTAGCAAGGATGTCCAATCGCAACATAAAATTCTAAAAGTTGCTTGGGACGTGAACGGACCTTATTATCACTATTAGACAACTCGAACTCGGCCAGAGCGTCACTTGAGAAGATAACAAAGTTAGGGCTACGATTTTTACTCCTAATAAAAAAGCCCAACTTGTAAAAGGGAAAGACAGCGAGGAATTTTTTTCATTCAGATACAAAAGGCGTATTCCGGCATCAATCGATGTTTCCTGATGATCCACCGCGACTTCTTTCTCTAGGTTTCCTCCGAGCTATTCCTCTCTCTTTTCTTCTTTCCTTTTTGTTTTGTTTTCTCTTTCATTCCTTGTTCTCTCATTTTTTTTTATGCTTTATCTTACTAGTTTTAACTAAAATATTAGGGAAATAAATAAATTTGAAAATCTAACTTTTAATTCAAAAATCTACAATCTCATGATTTGTGACCTAACTACCATCTGATACATTTTTCATAAATTAGAACTCAAATGTAATTTATAGCGATACACAAAATTTGACTTCATTATGTACTAAATGTTTTATATATTCACCCATTAATAAATTGTGATTATTTTTTGGTGGAATAATAAATAGTGATTAGGTAGATACACTTTATAACACGGCGATTGGAGTGAAAAAGGACAAGAGAAAATCAAATAAAGCCTCCAAGACGAATATGCTTGTCAACTGCTGATCTTAACAAATTGGCCAATACAAATAATACATGTCAACTACATGAAGTGACATTAGAGTACGATACGACACTTTTGGATTCTCTTACTTAACCAACCCCCCGGAACAACATATGTAGTAGAGGGCGTGCAAAAGAACTGAGACTCGCCCGGACTGCTCGAAACCGGATCAGAACCGGTGGGTAACGGTCCGGTTCCCGGTTCCATGGGCGGATCTGCCCACCCGCCCATTCGGACAAGACCAATTATATTATAGTAATATATTAATTTTTAATATTAAAAATATTCGAAATTAGCAAATTTAAAATTTAGGACTCCAATCACCATCTTGTCTCAATTCACTACTCTTCTACTCCATCTCGTCTCTCTTAGTTCAAAATCTCCCCGAACTCCCTCTTCCTCTCCAATTCACCTTCGAATCTACTCATCTCCCTTCGAGTCCTAGTTCGAACTCGGCGAAACAGTAAGTTGATTCTCTTTTCCTCCCTCGAACTTGAACTCTCTCTCCACGTTGTCGCCATCCTCGTCCCCACCTCCGCATTCATTGTCACTATTGTCCTCTTTGTTGTTGGGCTCATCTCACTTCTACCTCCCCTCTTCCTCCTCCCCCTCCTTAGGCCTCGCCCCATTGTTCTCATTTTCAGGGACAAGGGCGAACTCCAAATCTAAGAATGGCTCATCGTCCCCATTGTCCTCCTCATTGTCAATCTCGAGGGAGGAGCGGGAGACGGTGGAAGCGGTGGCAAAGATGGTGGTGGTGGTTGGGACGAAAGCGGCGCAAGGGTCGCGACCGCCGTTGCCGCGACGCTAATACTTGAGGAGAATAAAGCTACCATGGTCGGGAGAGCCATAAAAAGTAGATGTGGGGAGGGCGAAAATGGGAAGGCACGGAGGTTGGACCGGTTCTATGGATCCACCCGGGAACCGGACCGGCAGTCCGGTTCCCGGGTGGATCCATGCACCTAGCGAATGGTTCTTGATTCCAATTTTTCGGAACCGGTTCTTAGCGGACGGTTCCCGGTTCTAAGTCGGGAACCGCCCACCCGGACTATACACACCCCTAATATGTAGAACCTAAAGATGGTAAATCAGGTCTAAAACCCATATTTAATTGTACAAATCATAAATAAAAACTGGCTTAAGTTAGTCTAAGAAATAAGTGTCTAACATTTTAATGGGTTTAAAATGGGTTAGTCTCAACTTATTTAAGATTGGCGAGGATTGTTGGCCGACCCATTTCAAATTCATATGGAAAATAGAGAACTTTATCGCTGGTCTTCTAATAATAAATAAAGCGCCCAACTCATTTAAGATAGATGCAGTTGAAGATGTCATTTTTAATTTTTTTAATTTTTTTATTTTATTTTTCATTCTTTTCCTTTTTTTCTACGAAGTTTGGCGAGGATTGCCTATCAACCCTTTACCAGCTACTGGCAAGGGCCGACCGACCATCTCCAAGACCAAGGAAGCAAGTCAAGATATTGATGTGTTAGAAGTTAGAGCTTAATATTTAAATGCATAATGGTTCACTTTCAATTTTATACCAATCAAACTTCATGAGAACTATTCACTTTATATTGATGTGTTAGAAGTTAGAGCTTAATATTTAAATGCATAATGGTTCACTTTTAATTTTATACCAATCAAACTTCATGAGAACTATTCACTTTATATTTGAGGTAGAACCTACCTCTCATACCATGTTATTTGACTTATAGGG
Source organism: Eucalyptus guilfoylei (assembly GCA_016097605.1). Lineage (NCBI taxonomy): Eukaryota > Viridiplantae > Streptophyta > Magnoliopsida > Myrtales > Myrtaceae > Eucalyptus > Eucalyptus guilfoylei. Next base: position 41,518,377 of record CM027861.1, read on the forward strand.
GTGGATGCACAAGACAAAGGCGCATAATTCGACTTTGATACTATATTAAAAAGTTCAATCTCCTTCCAACTATGAGAGACATGTCAATGTCAAGGATGTTTTGTCACCCTCTCTTATGTGCAAGCCGGATTAGGTGTGACACGTGAAATTAGTTAGTATGGGTGGATGCATACACGAAAGGGCAGAATCTTTTCTGATACCATGCTTGGCAGTAGTCCAACAAGATTTGACATGTTTAAAATCCAATGCAAAATTTTAAGCTTATAACTGGAGAAGACCGTATGTATATAATGGAGAAAATATTAGCTGCACTATCAAGCTATTTGTGATATTTCAACACATGCCAACTTGATTAGAGTGGCAAGTGAAAAATTTGACCAGTATGGTGGACACACATGTGGAAGGAAATAAAACTTAACTCTGATATCATGTAAATTTTCTAGGATCATTGTCAATTATTTAAAAAATTTAAGCCTTTAATTTGGAGTTTCTAACACTTTCTTGCGTTGCTTTCCTTTACTCTATTTGGAATGCTAGGAATTGTTGTTTACATGACACTTCCTATGTTGTTAGTGTTGACGTGACTCTTTAGAGGATCAAAAAGGCTTTGCAGGGTCGTTTCCTTGATTCCTCTGCTATTGAAAGTAAATTTTCCCTCGATATATTTGGGTCTTTGCGTCGGAATTGAGTTGTTGGTGTTGTGCAGTTCATGACCCTGTTTGGGGTCTTGGTGTTTGCGTCGCTCGCGAGCATGTAGCAGGATTGCTCCCCCTGCTTTTGGTTTGTTTATTTCTGACCTATCGAACGAGAAAACATTGTTTTAAGATGGAACATTTTAATTAAAATTTAAAGAAAAAATGAAAAACGAGAATTGGGACAAAGAGAGATGGGGCATGGACAGCACGGTTGTTAATACAGCTATAGTGAGGGAGATTTTCCTAACGCGACAAAATTCGGTATCTTTTCGATCTCCGTCGGTTGGAGATGCATAATTTTCCATTTTATAAACTCATCTTTTCATTGTCTTCTTCAATCTTCAACCATGAGAGGATTTGAGCTAGTCTCACCCTCCCCTCCATCTATTTTGATTTTCTTTGAGCTTTTATGTATTTTTCCTCTTTTTTTCTCTCCCGATCTAGATATGAGAGTTGTGCCCTCTCGATCTAGTTCTAAATTTGGGAGTTTGAGCTCTTTAAATTTAGTTCTAAATTTAGGAATTCTTCTCTCCTGGTTTAAATTTGGGAGTTTAATAATGTTTACGGAGATTTGACACTCCCGTACTCTCTCCGTGTGCATGTCCTATGCTTTCAATTTCAATGATGATTGTAAGAGCTTTGGCATCTCGCTAAGCTATGAAGATTTATTCTTCCAAATGTTAGATCTATGTTTATTCAACCAATTTTGGTTGTCTCCGTTCGGTGATGGTATAGAGGAAGTCGAACCTAGGCATGCACTACCAAATGACAATGTCATAGTTATTGAAATATGAATTTTTGGCATGTGCACATCATTGATGATGATACAAGAACTAGTGATTGGCAATCAATTATTTTGCTTGACAGATTCGTTCTTTTGGAATGAGTGTGTACTTAATTCTGCCCGTGCTTTATTGATCCTCATTATTTTCTAGATTTAGCTTTATTTTGTAGTGTTCTAGCCTTTGCTTTGCTTCGATTTGCTTTATCATGAAAGTTTATGTACTTCTTGTGTATCATTTTGAGCTATAAATATAAATTTTTTTGACCAAAAAAAAAAAAAAACTCGTCTTTGTAGATAACGAGCATAATTTTTATATTTTTCGTGTCGGGCCATAACTCTCTAAAGATCTCTTTCTTTCTCGTGCGTTTTAGGGCTGTCGGGACTAGAAAGCGACATCCTCTTATTCACAACTTTGTAAGTTCAAACGCTTGCATGCATGGGAATAGAGAACCCACATTGAAGAAAATGGCCAAAAAAGATCTCTATCTTGTCCGTACCTTCGTGTCTCTCAAACGCTGTTGGGAAGAACCTTTCGGAGAAACAACAGAACGTGCGAGGATGAACGGCCAAGCCTATTTTTACTCTTAGAGAGGATTAAAAGAAGAAAATTGTGAAAATGGAATTTGCCTGATCAAATGTGGAGTCTCAAATTATTTTTTGATGGTTTAATACTATTAAAAATGCTGAATTTTGGTGCCCCTCTGTAATGATTTAGTCCAACGAGGATGGAGAGTAGTCACTGAGGTTAGAGGGCATGGACAAGAAGTGACTTGCAATAGATTTTTAGGATCATGCCATCAAATATTTACCATAAACTAATTTTCATCATATAAAAAAGCCTAAACCCTCGACCAAAATTTACTATTTGTTAGTATTCTATCCAATATCCCATTAAAATACACACGTATCAATGTATGTAGATTTTGCACATCATTTTACCGTCATGTATATCAACTCCGTTTTGCAATCGTATATCACGTGCGTATGTAGACAAAAGCTAAATTTGGGTCACCAGCACCTCTTTGGAATTTTTTTATTAAATTAAAATTGTTTAAAATAAACGTGTCACGGAATATTAATTTGAGTTTTTTTAATAATATTAAATTTTTTTGGTTTGAAAAGATTCCGATTCCAAGCTCCAAAAAATTCTCGTACCTCGGACGATGATTTCTAGATCTTAGCCTCAACGTGTAACCAAATAATTACCTCTTTATCATCGGTACTTGTTTAAAAGAAAATGGTTGTTCCATTGAACGTGAAGCTGACAGCGAAACTGCTCGTGTTGCTTTCATTGGACGGCGTGGAATATGGCTTGTCTCTTAACAAACAATGGACCAAAGGAATACTCTCAATAGAATCAATGAAACCCCAAAGCAATCGTGTGGCTGTGATGTGTTCATGTCAGGCAGGTTGCATCAGTCAGACCGGGAAGCTGATAGCAAAACTACTCGTGTTGCTTTCATTCGACGCTTGTCTCTTAGCAAACAATGGATCAAAGGAATAATCTCAATAGAATCGACAGATATGTAAGCCAGGTTACTTCACTCTTCCAGAATATATAAGAGTGAGCAAGCTTTCAAGAAACAAAAAGCACATACGATTGAATACACCAATGGGAGCGTGGTTGGGTTGTATTCTGGGGCTCATCCCACTTCTAGGTTGGTGCTTGTGGTGGTGGAATGAGATTTGGTTCGTGTGGCCAGTCAAACGAAGATGTTCCGCCACCAATGCGAAGTTGCCGCCGGGACACATGGGATTTCCCTTCTTTGGAGAACTTTTCACCTTCCTCTGGTACTACAAGATTCTCCGCCGCCCGGACGAGTTCATAAACTCTCAAAGAAAGAAGTATGATCACCGTTTGCAATCGAATCCTAGCTTGGATACTTGTGACTGAACTTGTGCAGCATTGTATATGAAACAACAAGAAAAAAAAAACCAAGAGATAGGTTATCTCAGGTTTCTACTAATGTCTCTGTTCATGTTTCAGGTATGGTGATGGAGTAGGGATGTACAGGACTCACCTCTTCGGATCGCCTTCCATCATAGCATGCGTCCCATCAGTGACCAAGTTTGTCTTCCGAGCTGAGGACACATTTATCGCTCAATGGCCGAATGTCGATATTATGGGCACGAATTCTTTGGGGGCGGTTCACGGAAAGGCACATGACAGGCTCAGGAGCTTTGTCTTGAATGCCGTTAACCGACCTGATGCTCTTCGCCGTATAGCTGCTTTGGTACAGCCGCGTTTGGTCGCTGCCCTCGAGTTGTGGGCCCGAAAAAGGAAAAATTGTTGCTTTCCATGAAACTAAGAAGGTGCAGTCCATCCCATAAGCTCCTTATCGGATAACATCATCGTCCACATGATTAACTTTTTCCCGTTGGATTGTCCTCAATGTTTTAGGAGTAATTCTTTAATTTTGTTCATCTTCTATGCTTACAGGTGACCTTTGAGAACATCGGGAAGCTGTTTGTGAGCTTTGAGCCGGGGCCACAATTGGAAAAGATCGATGGGTTATTTCATGACATGCTCAAAGGAATGAGAGCTCAGCGGCTCAATTTTCCTGGAACTGCATATCGCTGCGCTCTGCAGGTTCAATCGAATTGGAATCTTAAACTTTCTTCCAATCTAATAAGTTGGGCGAATGTAGTAAAATTCAAAATGACAACCTGAGTTCTCATTAATTTGCACAATGACTACTGCTCTGCACAAGAGTTTGAAGTTTTATTCTTGTCCACCAAATTCAATATGACACTATAGAGCAAAATGATCGTAACACCAAGAAAGCAATGTCGAGTTGAATGATCCTGCCTTTATAACCAAGCTACCCATTTTAAACCCTATATGATCAGAAATATTTCTCCAATCCAATATTGCAGGCCCGGAAGAAGGTTGAGGCTATATTCAGAGTAGAGCTAGAGGAGAGGAAAAGCCGAAGTGAAGAAACTATGACCGATCTTATGGATGAGTTACGACAAATCAAAGACGAGGAAGGCAAAAAACTATCTGACCAAGAAGTGCTAGATAACATCGTCAGCTTTGTGTTCGCCGGTTATGAGTCCACTTCACTTGCATCGATGTGGGCGATTTACTATCTTGCCAAGTCTCCCAATGTTCTAAAGAAACTCCGGGTACTGACGTCGTTCGACTTTGTAAAGCTTCGTTATCCATTGTTTCATTGCAGCTTGTGAATCTTGACTTGAATGGCAGGAAGAGAACACGTCCATTAGCCAAAACAAGAAGGGGGAGTTCATCACGAGTGAAGACATCTCGATCATGAAATATACTAAAAAGGTAAAATCATGGGAGAATTCTATAGTTTGTGCGACCACTTTTCCGAAAGATCTAAAAGGTTTTCAAAGATGACAATTAGTGACGAACAGGTGGTGGAGGAGACACTAAGAATGGCCAATATTTCACATTTTCTTTTCAGATTAGTCACAAAGGACATCGACTACAAAGGTACGAACTATCCAGGTCTTGCAGATAGAAAATCATAGCTTTTGCGTTATGGCCTGCAGCTCTACAACCGGATAGATCTTCAAATTATTGTTATCTTAGGACTGCCTTTTTAAGGCCATTTTGTGCCTATTAAACAGATTTTCCCTGCAATTACATTATTAGTTTGTACCGACTTAGATAAGTCATACCTACAAGAATTGTTGTCACATGCGATACACGAGTTGGTGCTGATTGCCAAGTCCTGTCCAGAGCAATTAAAGTTGGAGTTTTTGCAGAAATGATCCCCGAAATTTGTGCAGGTTATAGAATACCAAAGGGATGGAAAGTGATGCTGTGGCTCCGATACCTCCACACGAACCCGGAAAACTTTGATGACCCAATGTGCTTTAATCCAGAGAGGTGGAACGTAAGACTCGAATTATTTTCAAGGACAAAGCAACTGTTTTCCCTTTTCCCTACTTTGTTCTTTTCGGGCAAACCTATGTAATAGTTGCTCACGTTCTTCAGGATTCTGTGAAACCGGAGGCATACCAAGTGTTTGGTGGGGGATCGAGAACCTGTCCAGGAAACATGCTTGCGAGAATTCAGCTGGCTATTTTACTGCATCACTTATCAGTAGGATACAAGTAAGAAAAAAAGTGAAGCTTTTACTGACTAACTTTAGGAGAAGTTTCAATTCTTTGGACCATAAAATTTACACCAATGTTTGGCAATTAAATTTTCAGGTGGGAATTGATCAACTCGGACGCAGACTTTGTCTATCTTCCCCACCCCGCACCAGTTGATGAAGTTGAAGTCAGTTTCAGCAAGTTATGAGGAATGATTCAACTGAAAAATATGTAGACTCGAAAGTCATACTTTCCGATCCTATGCTGTATCCAATTTGTTTCAACCAAAATATTAGAAAGAATTGCTGTTATATTTGTTGGTTCATCTATGATGGGTGCAATTAAAATACACTGGTTCGTCTTGATGTGATATGATGGAGAGATATATTTTGAAAGGATGTAAAGGAAGTTATCTTTTGAGAGAAGTTATGTAAATAACTTCTGGAAAAATAACCACCAATTATTGATGAGAGAACAAACGTTCTGAAAAGGGTCTCCCTCTTCTCCTCTTCTCTCCTTAAAAAGAAAAAAAAAAGCTTCCATTTCTACTTTGAGAAAACAAATGGCATTAATGTTGTGGAATATGAATACTTTTATTGTATTTGGACCATCGTGAAGTCATATCGTCCAATATACGCTTGTGATTTAACTTACATATAAGGGTAATTCATTTATTGCGCATCAAAGAGGTTAGTCGTTTCTTTTGCCGACTCTTCTTCCAATAATTGCAAAAGAAAAAGCTTGAAAGGAGCCTTTACATGGGAATCGGGTGATCCCCCAGAAAAAAAAGTACATTAGAGCTTAATATTGTGATTAATGATGGTCTACGAAGGAACAAAACCAACCACTTTATAGTGGGATTAGTAGTCTAAAGAATTTGCTAAGACACAATGACATGTGCAGTAATAAAGTCTGTAATATTCCATATTAATACTAACATGTGACGGAGGATGCCGGTAAGGCACCGTAATTATATCGGGTCCTAGTTAATATCTAATATATTCAAGGTTTAATTAGAAAATTTAGAGAGAAAAAGACAAACTTTAGTCTCTAGTCACTCCTGAGGAATGTGAATCATGTTTTCAATGTGAGGAGTGACTTTGATTACCTTTGATTAACTCAATTTCTATAATTTTAGCAAAATCATGGTAATGTGACTGAAATGATGAATCGGGACCCACAAGGTCGATTAGGTCAACTCAATTGACCCAACCCGGTGCGGCCCACTTTGGTCGAAGCCCAATTTGACCGATTGGACCTATTCAAGTGTGATGGCCAAACCCATGTGGCTAATTAGAGATAATCAAGGCCATCGAGAAGCCTAGGCCAAACCAATCAACCCAGGCTAGAATGATTGGACTCAAATCGATCTGATCCATTGGGAAGATTCTCAATTGAGCTCATTTAGCCCACTTAGCCAAGAGATTAAGCTCAATTAGCAAAATTTTAGGGGTGAGCATTAGTCTGGGTCAACCTCGGATCGGGCCAACTAGATCCATCCTAGGTCGGTTCCCAAGGGGACTAGATTAGTCCTTGGTCTTGGGTCATCTAAAACCTGCACTATACGAGTTAATTCTCGGTCCTTGGATTTAAGGTTGGTTCATAATATATGTTGTGTATTATATACTTTTGCCTACTCTAAATTCTAGCACAGTCTCATTTGTTCTCTTCACAATTTAATTTGTGTAAATTAGAAAGTAGAAAGAAACATAACCCTAATTCAACAAAAAAAAGAAGAAGAAAGAAACCCTTTCACTCACCTCGGCCTTGCTCAGCCACCAGCTTTGGCCTTGCTCGCCTCATTGCTCACTGCTTGCCTCTATTCGCTTGCCTCCTGTGTTCGTTATTATGGTTTATTGCTTTTAGCAATTGTAGACTTCTATTGTTACCTTATCTTATATTTGTGTTTGATAAGTGTTGATGTTGTTCAATGTTGCATTGTTAATGAAGATGTAATTTGAAATGGTATGCTTGTTCTTTTAAAGAAAACAAAAAAATGAGACAAAAAAAATAATTGGTTGGAATCCGATTGGACTCATAGGGCAATCCGGTCCTCAATCCCAAAAATTGAAGACCAACACTATGCAGATTGGTCTCTAGGTTAGGTGCTGGATCGGCCAAACTTGAATCATGCTCATCTCTACAAAATATAATAAATTTTAACGATTGGAGGATCTTGTGTCAACCAGAATGGGATTGGCCCATTGGACTGAAGCCAAAGCTCAATCAGACCATTCGGCCCAATGGGCCTAACATACTAGCCCATTAAGAAGCCAAGGTTGGCCCTCTCTCCCCTTGCCCCCGTAATTACAAATTGCCATTTAGGACCAACTGCCCTGGCCATATCATCAATCCGTGAGAAAGCTAATCTAAGCCAATCATTAATCCCTTAATCTCGGCCATCTAAAATGCCATGTCATGGACGGGAGATGAAGCTTCGAGCGTGATCTGAGAATCCTGTGGTGAGTGGGTATATCTTCATCGTCGGTCTCTCCACCACCAGCCATCACCATCACCATCACCGTCCTCCCCGTTATCATTGCATCATGTGTCACTGGCATCACTCTTAGTGCCAAGCCACGACGTAGCTCAACCTCAGGTGTTTTCACTTTTCAGTGAACATTCAATCGAGGTCATGACCAACTGCGCTACCTCCATTAATGGAGGTGCTCAAGCTAAAATCTAGATCGTATGACCTTGGATATGAGTCACATGACCTCAAACATGAGGTCCCCCACCTCATTTGTTGGTGGAAACTATTCAAGAAGTATCTCGAAGTGATTTTGAAAATTTCCAAACTATCGTATCTTCTATGATAAATGCATATGTTATTTGTCAAGGACTACATGATATCCATGGTGTGATCCATGGGGTGAAGATCGCAAAGTGTCTTGATGTAATTTTCTGAAAACAGCACCAACAGACTAAATGATTAGATGACGACAATATCCGTGTCAATGCTTTAGATATCATGTCAATGGTGATGTTAGAGCACCATATCGGACGATTGTTGCAAAAGGTCCAATATAGCTGTTGTCGCTTGGAAGAATTGGAAGGCTTCAGAGAAACGGAAATAGGCTTTCTATCAGACCTGTTAGAGCCATCAATGACAGGACAGCAGCAAAAGTTATTTTGAAATAGATTGCAAATATTCAGGAAAAAGGACTGTATGAGCAATTTTATTTCTGGATAATAGCCCCAACGACTCTTTACTTCTTTGAGACATCTTCTGAGACATCTTCAATAGGAAGATTGAGGATATTGATACGAGAGAAGATTGTTGAAACCAAAAGTTAGATGCGCATTACATAGAATCCATAAATTTACTTAAAGCTATGTTCTTAATTAAGAGTGTTTTATTCTCTCAAAGATTTTCACTATAGTGCTCTTGTTGGCTTATAATCGTGTAAAAGATCAAGTGTATGGAGTGATAGCAACACTTGATTCTTGATAGTGTGATCTATCGTGTAATAGTGGGATCTATCATGAGATTTACAAAATTGCTCCTCAAAATTATCAAAGTATTAAGATAACTTATTTACCCCCGATTTGTATTGTTAGCCCCCAACGGAAACCTTCTTTAATTGAGGTCGTGGCCTTGGATCTGAGGCCGCACCCCTCAAATCTGAGTTCAAGCTAGAGGGGGCTCAAAGGAGGGTTGTGGTGGAAGGCGGCAAAGTGGTGATGGACGAAGGGCTGGGACAACGATGAGGTGGTGGTGGAAGGCGAGAAACGAGGTTGAGTTGATCGCAGGACTGAGTTGATGGTGGTATGGATGTTGTCCACTGGTCTGGTTGTTGTCCGGATGTGAAAGGAAGAAGAAGAAATGAAAAGGCCAAAAAAGGGGAAAAAGATATAGAAAATAAATACATTATTTTGATTTGGAAAAATAAGATGACCTGGAATTGACACGTGGTATCATTAATTAGGAAGATAGCAAAGCTAAACTTGGGCATCAAATCAAAATTGGTGATTTTTTACGAGACAAAAAACGGTTATGTTAGAAATTGAGATTCGTGTATAGTTGGTGTTTTTTTTTTTTTAATTATGAAATTAGGCCTGTTCTTTTTTCTGATTTACCCAAAAAAATTATTTTAAGATGAAAATTTTATTAATAATTTAACCAAAAGAAATTATTTGTAGAATAAGAAATGGAGAATTGGTACGGAGGAAGAGAAGAGGCTGTCGGGACTAGACAACAACATCCTTTTATTCAAACCTCTATAATGGCTCTATGTCTTACAAGCTTAAAGCTAACTGAAAAAGACATGATATGCATGATAATCGAGAGCTTTACCTTATACTCGTGTCACTCAAACACTGTCAGGAAATACTCCAAGGGAAATGATAGAAAGTGTGGAAACTAAATGGTGATGCCCATCTGAAAGATAATGAAAAGAAAAAAGAAACTGTGAAAACTGAATTTGCCTGATAAAATGTGGAGTCCGGTCATTTTGTGCTTAAAAAGATTCTTGTTCTAAGGTCCAAGAAACTTTCTCATGACTTTTTTGGTCTTGGACGATGATGATTGCCTCGTGAGTGTTCGTACTTCTTTGAAGGGAAAAAAAATTGCGCCATTAAGCATGAAGCTAACTCAGCCAAAATACTTTTGTTGATTTCAATGGAGGGATTATATAGCTTGTCTATTAGCAAGTGGATGAAAGGGGACAATCTCAATGGAATCAAGCAAACCCAAAAAGTGTTTTGGGTTTGATTGATTAGGAGAGTGTATGGAAATTGGAAACTAACGGGTCTTGCAATGCCGGTCAATTCATCAAAAAATCTTCGAGGCAGCTCCCCGGTGAAAGTGCCTGAAACAAGAAAACCCCACGGCATCACATCGGTTAATAGAACTTGTATGCCGACATCTCAACAGATCACTCCAATTGATAAAATTCCCGACCAGATACAACACCTTCAGCAAATACAAAGCGGATGCCCAACACAGGAATTTGCATCAAGAGACTCACAATTGATGTAACTGGGACAAGTTCCCGAGCTCTATAGGAAGAGGTCCAGAAGGCCGAATGATCTCGACGACTCCGAGCAGAATAAGAACGTTAATATCTTGAAGCGGTGAGATGAGTGATCGCTAACGATTTCCAAAGTGTGGATATGTTTGCTGGCTCCGTCGGGATTGGACCAGTCGATCGGTTTCCGAGTAGGGAACTGCACCCACATCATCGCGTTTCCCCCAATCAAATAGAAGACAAACTCGCGGTTCAGAGAGAGAGAGAGAGAACATACATGCTGAGCAACTTCGTATAGCCCCATTCTTTAGGAATTGAACCGCTCAAGTAGTTGCGGGCGACGTCACTGTTTACAGGAGACAGATGATGATGACGATGATGATGCTTGTGAAGAAGAAGAAGAAGAAGAAGAAGAACGATGATAACAGAGAAAGGGAAGAAGAAGAAGATCGATGATAACAGAGAAAGGGAAAATAGGGAGGCTTTGACTTAGAGAACTCTTGTTTTCACGGGACAAAAGGTCCTGCTCTATCTATTACTTAAAACAACTAGGCATCAAGCATAATCAATGAATGCCACGTGGGATAGAGGGATAAATAGCATCAGGATTCTCAAAATACCCCTGATATCAGAGTTAGAAAGGGACTACAATAATCATCTCTTTGATATTCAATCATGATTCTTGAGTTTAACACTCACATTGATGGCTAGTATATAATTCATCGTGTCATATATTTATCTGTATTTTAATACCACTTTCATGATTATAATTAATAGTTAAGAAACATGCGATTATACAGAATAAATATCATTTTCCTTGTTATTATCACTTATTGACCCAAAAAACATGAAAATAGTAATTATCAATGCGATTATACCAAATGAAAGTGTTGGCTATATACATCTCTCTCTCTCTCTCTCTCTCTCTCTCTCTCTCTCTCTCTCTCTCTCTCTCTCTCTCTCTATATATATATATATATTAATTATCAATTATAAATGATAATATGCTTCGAAAATCAGCTCAAAAGAGGAAAGGTTTTTTTAAAGCAAATGGATATATAGCCATTCATTTGGTTAGAATGACATATGTAATAAGGATATACTGGCGTTAGAATTTTCATATTACCCCCACAATTAAAGTTAGAGGGAATATAACAATTATCGCTTTGATATTCAATCATGATTTTGAGTTTAACACTCTGTCAATCGCTCAAAACATTTTGACTCAAAAATCGGCTTTTCCTTATGAAATACTAATACGGTACAAAGAGAATTGGTTTGATGTTTATCACGTTAGCTAGTTGACTCTTTATAGAGATAAGAGATCGGTGCCCAATCGCATGATTGATATCAAAATCTACTTAGCAATCTATGATCGTAAAATTCATGAAATAGAGAGAGAGAGAGAGAGAGAGAGAGAGAGAGAGAGAGAGAGAGAGAGAGAGAGAGAGAGACGTTGATGGCAGGGGAAATGATGTTGTTGTTGGCATCGGTGAAGTTTTGGCAGGTGAGAGCGGTGGCAGTTGCATTCATCACTTTGTTGTCACCCCATCCACCCTCCACACTGCATGATCTACATTGAAATACCAGCCCATTTTCCCTAATGTTGCTGCTATATCTTTCACGGTCCTAGGACAAATTGGTCTGGTCCCCAATCCCCAGTTCCACTTTAGAATCGGACCTGATTAGGAACCGATCACCCCTATCTAGATTGGAGTAGTAAGCTTTTGTCCAACTCTTCTTACCTAATAAAAGTCTTTTCTTCCTTTCCATTTTCCCCCCTTTTTCCATTTACTTCGGTTGTAACCAATTGTTAGTTTCTTAAGAATTCAAAAGCATGGGTATGGAGACTTAGCTATTTGAAGGTCGATTAGGCATCTTAAAAGTCCTGTGAATTGTACGTCTAATTTTTTTATCTGTGCATGTGATATCAATTTAGACTAGCTGTATATAATTGGTGATATCACATCTATCGACTATCAATGATGGATGAATTGTCTTGCCAAGGTGGTTATTAAGATAAATATCAAATATGTTGAATTTGGAGTCCGCTGCCATATTTTCTCCGGACTTTCAAACAATAATTGAGTCGAATGGTTGTAAAATCAGAAATGTCCCTTTGTCTAACAAATTCAATAATGGTCGCTTGTACATTAGCGTCTCTGAAGTCTTTTCATGGATGTTGACAAGTGTATCTCCCATTCGCAATGGGAATAGAATAATCGGAGTCAACCATGCAACTCTCTTTCTTGAGCTGCTCATAAAAGGAGTCCCAGAAAAATTATATATGTAGATTAGACAGGTGTGGGGATGCATGTGTCCATGCACGACTTTCGTCGTCTTGACTTCTAAAATTTCCAATAGTTTTTCTACCTTTCTCACAAAATTTAAACTAAAACTCAAATATTGAAGAATTATAGAAACATTAAATGAGAACTGTTGTGGCAAATGAGAGTTTTTAGTGCTTATAAATTTTTAACAAAAAAGGTCAAATTATTTGCGTAGCTGTCGCTACAGATTTGAAGAAACTTTTTAACTGTTTACATAATCATGGTAGAAAAAGGCTGAAAATCTTCCAATAAGAGTACGAATAATTGAGTCGATGATTTGAATTTGGTCGAATTTGATGGTAAATACTAATCTTTGCTTTTTGGCCTAACATGGCCTCTTTTATCTCCTTTCCATGTTAGAGATATAGACACGAATGGCAGGAAAACCACGGCACGTGAAATAAATTCAGAGTTAAGACCATAAAATAATGGTTCCACGGACGACATCATGCACAAGACTCAAGCAAGACGTCATCTTCTAGGCATGTCTGATCAAATTAATGTCAAGTCATTGAGGGTTCTTTTAATATTGTCAACCAACGAAATTATATTCAACACGCAAGTGTTGGGAGAGCTTTCGAAAATTCCGTGTTTAACTAGGATTCCTAGCATGTAACATGTCACTCACCGGTGGAGTGAAATCATATGTCTTATAATTATATGTCATTTCAGAGAATGCTCTAATGGATTTGACGTTCTCTTCTAATCTTGATTTTTTCCCGGAGCAGTGCGAAGTCTCGACATGTGTTCATCAAGTTATTGACTTGTTTATGAGATCTACCTTAAATTATGTCTCAAATTCGAATCAAGTAAGAAAATCGATTGATAATTTTGATTGTATTTGAACTCCTTTGGTAGAAAGCAGGAGCCACGCAAGAAAAAGGCCGCACTGTGACTCTTTGTTGGGAGACGCATGGAAGGAAAAGAAAACAATCAAAAGAGTGAGGAGCTCTTTGCTTGGCCGTAGGCAGGAGATGGAATGCACGCGAATTGTGTTGTGAGTTTTTATATCCAAATTGAGTTGTGTTTGTTTATTTGTACCTACTCTGAGTTTTTGACCAATTTATCCATGAAAAATATTCAAACGCGTGAGCCATTACTGCTGTCGACTTTCTTTGTGGATATAAATACCAACAATTAAGTCAATCCGCGTAAGTCTTTAGTAAGCTTTATCATTTTTAGCATTTTTTCCGGTGATTTTGCATCAAACTCATCATCAAAAAGAATGATGCGGACTCAACCATCCCGTGACTAAACCATTTCAAGCCGAACGACATGCAATGCACAATCCCCACTTCACAGTGCGATCAAACTCATCCTTCTTAAATCAAAAGGATGATTCGAACTCACCTATTACATGCGTCCCATAGAAGAAAATTTTCTCCCGTGACTAAACTATTTCAAGTAGGTCAAATCAGCAGACGAAGGACATGCAGTGCGTCCCTTCGTACTCTGGCCACATAAATTAGCATAAGCAGGAGACTCATTAATCGTTCAGGGAAAATTTGCCCATGAAAAGACTAGATACGAAAAAATAGATTATATCTTTTTCTACTAAATTATATCTCAAATTGAAGTCAATTCGCAATAAGACTCACCCACAACCCACAATTTTTATTGTTTGTTTCCCAGGTGTGCAATCCGCGGCTGGTGGGCTGTGGGCGGCAATCCTGTGGCGGCAGTCGGCGACGACGATTGGCGGTCGTGCGGCGGTCGTGCGGCGGTCGTGCGATGGTCATGCGGCGGTCGTGCGACGGTCATGCGTTAGTCGTGCGCCGGTCGTGCGCCGGTCATGCGCCGGTCGAGCGACGGTAGTGCACCAGTCGTGCGATGGTCGTGCAGTTGTCGTGCAGCCATCGTGCGAGTTTTCTTGACAAAACTCTCTGATTCATCTCCTTTTTTTCATCTTTGGGTAGAGACCTGAGCGTCAACAAATTGACTGGTCAAGTTCCTAACAAGATGGGAGCTCCTCTGGATTACATGTAATTACAAATTTTCTTGACTACTCTTAATGTATCAGCAAACATGTAGTTGACTTTCCTTCCTCATTAGGATCATATACCCCTTACATAGTTGGATTCCATATAATTCTTTGGACAAGTGTTACATAACTTTTATTTGTGAGTGTAGGTTCCTGACAAACAACTCCCTTACTGGAGCAGTACCCAGTTGGGTAACAAGCAGCAAGCAGTTTCTGTTAGTCTCCTTTCAACATATCCAGCTTTTCTTTCTTGCTTTTCCATACGATTGTCGTAGATTGGAGGATTTGACTCATAATTCTTAGTATGAGACTCATGGGTTCACATCTGATATATCACTTTTCAATGTATTATTCTTATCATTGGGGGTGAATGTGCACCCTAACTCGTTCAAGTTATGAACTGCTGTGACTTATCTTACAACAATTTCACCGGTTCTTCTCCAACCAGTTGTCAGCAATCACATGTGTGAGTCAATGCACATTCTCTCTTAAGGCAGAAATTTTATAGTTTTGTCTCGGCACTACATTTCTAGAGGTATTATCTGACACATTGTTTCGCTTCCAGCAATTTGGTTTCTAGCTATTCATCTGAAGGAAACAACTCATAAGTCTCTTTGACTAAGAGCAGTATGATTTGTTGATAATTGCATGCGAACATTACATTACTGACAGTCCTTCTGGCTTATCCCATTAGGCGTTGGTGCTTGGAGAAGGATCTACCCTGCAGTGGAAAAGTACAATGTGAGTTTTACTATGTTTGAATTGTTGTTGAGCATAGACTGTCCAGCTACTTTTAGTCCCCTATCATGTTTTACGCAATATCATCCGACGACCCATGCAGACCATTCCTTATTTATCAATTGTGGAGGAACCAAAATGGCTTTCGATGGAAATCAATATGAAGAGGACACCAGTCCGATCGGGCCATCAGTTTTCTCTTCTTCTTCATCAGAAAAGTGGCCTTACAGCAGCACCGGGCGTTATATGAGAAATGATAAAGCTGGTTACATAGCGAATAACCCATATTCTATGAATGTGAAGGGCTCGGAATTTTACCAAACGGCTCGCCTTTCCCTTGGTCAATCAGATACTATGGCCTTTGCATGATGCAAGGAAGTTACAAAGTGCGGCTTTATTTTGCTGAAATTCAATATTCATATGACAAAACATTTAGCAGCCTCGGGAGACGTATATTTGATGTATCAATACAAGTAAGTGAAGGGAAATTTGGCACCTGATTGTTATTTAAGTTCATCAGTTTTGCTGAGTTATCGTCTTTTGTTGAAGAATTTGACTTGGAAAATTGTTATTACGACTTGGTGTGTGACAGGGCTGCGCATGACAATCTGACAAGAGCATGATCTTTTCTTACCAAAATTCTTGTTAATTCTATAGGGCAATCAAGTGTTGAAGGATTTTAATATTGCAGAAGCGGCGGGAGGTTTTGGGAAGGGAATATATAGGGACTTCGATAACATTTATGTGAATGGCACTACTTTGGAGATTCATTTATATTGGTCAGGGAAGAGAACCACATCCATTCCTAATAGAGGTACCTATGGACCACTTATTTCCGCCATTGCAGTGACACCGAGTAAGTCAACGCTGAGGCACAGATCTGTACCATTCTTTCCTCATGTGGTCATTGAAGTATTCACTTATAAATCTGTCAATTTTTTACTGCTCGTAGACTTTGACGTTGGAAGTGATGCACTATCAGCTGGAGTAATCGCTGGAATCGTGGTAGCTCCAGTGGTTCTCCTTATATTGATATTACTACTCCTTCGGCAGACAGGTTACTTAGGCAATAGAGAAGTTGAAGATCTAGGTGAGATTATCATACTAACATGTCTATTCACGCAGGAATCTATCAATCTTTGATTCATCGCACAAGTATGATGCTTAATTCAAAACCGTATTTATTTGCTTTCTTTGTTTTTTGTTTTTTTTGGTGGAATTTTTATGAGTAAACTATGACAGCAGAAGTTGGCCTTTTTTCTTTTAACTAGGATTGCATGTATATGAGGCATGACATATAGGTGAATCACTCTTCGAATTGAGAGTTTATTCTAGAATTGTGCTTTTCCTTCTGTCATTATTCCTGATATACACCTTTTTTTTTTTTGGTTCCTTTTCAGAATTACATGGGCTAGATCTCCAAGCTGGCCATTTCACTTTAAAACAAATAAAATCTGCTACGGGCAATTTTGACCCTGTGAATAAGATAGGTGAAGGTGGGTTTGGACCAGTTTACAAGGTAATTCACGATATGTTCATAACTTTGTCCTCCATTCATTGTGAAAAAATGTCTGCTAAATCCAGTATGTGTCATTGTTTAAGACTTATCAACCCGGATCTTCTCAAGCTAATTGCTTTTTTTTTTTTAAATGAAATAACATCATATCAGTTATGAGCCTTAAATTTGTATGATTGATCTTAGGGAAAACTGTCGGATGGAACCATAATTGCTGTGAAGCAACTGTCTTCTAGATCAAAGCAAGGCAATCGTGAATTTCTGAATGAGATAGGAATGACATCTGCTCTCCAGCACACGAATCTCGTGAAACTTTACGGCTGTTGCGTTGAAGGGAATCAATTGTTGCTGGTTTACGAGTACATGGAGAACAACAGTCTTGGTCGCGCACTTTTTGGTAATAGATTCTTTCCTTAAGCTTACATGTATGATATTAATGAATTCAACTGAGCTCTTTCTCTCTC
This sequence comes from Eucalyptus guilfoylei, assembly GCA_016097605.1. NCBI lineage: Eukaryota > Viridiplantae > Streptophyta > Magnoliopsida > Myrtales > Myrtaceae > Eucalyptus > Eucalyptus guilfoylei. The sequence goes on from CM027861.1 coordinate 41,535,923, forward strand.
TCTCTCTTCCCAGGGCGAGATGGGCAGCGGATTGAGTTAGACTGGGCCACGAGGAAGAAAATTTGCTTGGGAATTGCAAGTGGACTGGCCTACCTGCACGAGGAATCGAGACTGAAAATCGTTCATAGGGACATAAAACCGGCAAATGTACTGCTAGATAAAGAACTAAACGCCAAGATCTCAGATTTTGGTTTGGCCAAGCTTGATGAAGAAGAAAATACGCATATCAGCACAAGGATAGCTGGAACGATGTAAGTCTTTTGTTATTCTAGTTAATTCTCTTCTTTTAATTTGCTTTATGTAATGAACTTTTGATTGCAATACATCAGTAATGTTTTTCTCAATTGTCTTCCTTCTATGGCCATATTCATCATTAGCATTTCGCCTTTCCTCAGAGGTTATATGGCTCTTGAATATGTGATGAGGGGCTACTTGACAGACAAAGCCGATGTCTACAGCTTTGGAGTTGTCGCTCTGGAAATTGTCAGTGGGAAGAGCAATACGAATTACAGGCCGACAGAAGAATCTGTTAATCTCCTTGACTGGGCAATCTATAGCAACTTAAGTTTTAGAGAAATTATGCAGCCAAGCTTTTATTGGACTTAGAGCTCTCTCTCTCTCTCTGCTTTCTGCGGGTTTGCTTTGAGGACTTGCGAGTAGAATAATGGCATGTGGCTTCATAATAAAATGATGGAACAAGCTATTAGGGACAAATTCGATTAGAGTTAATAAATATATGAAGGAAGAGTTTCTTTGAAGGACTTCTCCCTAAAAAGAACAAGAAAAAGAAAAGACGGGTTAGAAGCCTAGAATATTTGTCATATTGATATGTATGCATTAGCATGCTTAGCGGTGGAGAACATGAATGCATGAACATGATGAGGCTCCATCTATCTGTAACCTATTCCCTAGAATTGTTTCTGAAACTGTTTTCCGTTTCTAAAAGCAAGATAACCGCTAATCTTCTATTTCTATTTGTACATAATGGAAGGCCTATGTTTTACAAGAGAAAGGGAACATTCTTGAAGTCGTGGATCCACATCTCGGCTCAGACTACTCCAAGGAAGAGGCAATGAGAATGCTAAATCTGGCACTACTATGCACCAATCTTTCACCAACTCTCAGGCCGTCGATGTCATCTGTGGTGAGCATGCTTGAAGGAAAAAGAGCGATTCAAGCACCAATAATCAAGCGCACCACAACAAATCCAGATCCTAGATTCAGAGCCTTAATGAGGCCAGCTAGTGATAGCCAAACAAATGTCTTGACATCCTCTCAGGACACTCACCATGTGCCAAAAAGCATGTCCATGGAAGGTCCATGGTTTGATTGTTCAGCTTCTTTCACGAGTAAGGATGAGAACTGCAGCCATTCTTCAGAGAACAACCTTTTCCCAGATAGCCAAACAAATGTCTCGACTTTCTCTCAGGACAGTCATCAGGTGTTGGGCAGCATTTCTACAGAAGGTCCATGGATTGATTCTTCAGCTTATTTCACCTCTAAGGATGAGACCCGCAGCCATTCTTCAGAGAGCAACCTTTTCCCAGATATCCAAACAAATGTCTCGACATTATCTCAGGACACTCACCAGGTGCCGGGCAGCATGTCCATAGCAGGTCCATGGATCGATTCTTCAGCTTATTTCACGAATAAGGATGAGACACGCAGCCACTGTTCATAGAGCATCCTTTTCCCAATTTTTTAGGATTCGGATTTGTCCAGTAATCATTATGCGATCATCATTTTTTCTTTCCAATGATGTAAATAAATCAGATGGTGGAAATATAGGGAAATAATAATATTGCCGAACGATGTTACATAACCACGTTATTGTCCATCCAAGTCCTCGCATGAGAATCGAGCATGTGCTGGCCTTTAGGCACATGGTCTGGCTTCATCTGGACTCAATCATATGTCGTGCTTTGAATATTTTGGTACAGAATATGCATCATAAATTCACCCATTTTCGTCCATAAAAATCCAAGATACTCACAAGAATGCTCTGTTTCCTTTATCGTTTTAATTCGATTTGACATGATAGAAGCATCTAAGATCTAGGGTTAAGTTTCCAGAATGTCTAGTTGCTAAGCTCATGGTTCGGAAATTGTAGATATATTGATTTCAGCCATTGTCTATGGTGTGGCACCAACAGAAGTACACTAAATCAGGTCGACCTCTTAAAAAGGCTCACCAGCTGACCTCATGTAATTTTTAACTCATCTTTATTATTGACTCGTTGAAAACTTGAAATTCCTCAATTTTCACATATTTTATGAAGCTCACGAAGGAGGCTCGAAAAAAATCCCATTCTGCATGGTTTCTTGTAGTCAAGAAAGACTTCAATTTTAACTCTGAACGTCAATGTTAACTTCCATTTATTTCTTTTCCAAATTTGAAGTGCATAATATAGTCTGTCATAGTACTGGTCTTCCTATCTTTTAGTGCAATTCATGTACTATCTGACATTGTGAGCAAACCTATCTACGAGAGAGAGAGAGAGAGAGAGAGTCCCTTGTAACTTGTAAGTGATATTTAACTACTATGATTTCACTTAATAGGAAAGCGATGAAATTTCTCTCTTTTTTTTTTTTCCGGAAAAGTAATCTCTTATTGTATGATTACCTTATTCTTCTACCTTGTAAGTGATATATAATTACTAGACATATCATTTCACTTAAAAAAGAGACGATATTGCATGCTTAGAATTTTTGAAAAAGATATCAAGTGAGTGTTTCGTTATGTTGCCAATAGGACACTTCGCTCATTGATCGCCGAGTATCTAAACGAGGACCCACGTTTCGCATTTTGTCCGTTAATCTCTCTCCTCCTCTCTCCTTCTCTCACCTCCCTCTACTCCTATCTGCTTCTCCTCCTCCTCCACCTCCGTGCAGGCAACGTCTCCTTTGATATCGATTGCGGCTCCGCCACCAACTCCTCTGACACCTTCAACACCACTTGGCTGTCCGATCGCTTCTTCACCGGTGGCTCCTCCTCCATCGCAATTTTACCTCTATATAAACATTTAAAGCTCGCCTTCCAAGGCTTGTATAATTTTTGTTGCCAGTGAACATTACCTCCCCAAAATGAAGGCTTACGTTGTAGGTCCCATTCATCGGACAAAAAGCATAATACGTTAGAGAGATAGGAGAAAGCCGTGCATTCATGTAAAGTTGCGCATTATCCACAGATAGTCCGGATATATTGCTAATTATATATGGATCTGAGTCGACATCGTCATCAGGGAAGTGACCAGTGCTACTGTAGGACCAGTACTATCCACTCAGGAAGGATTTTGAAGCTGAAGGCGGCTCTTTATCCTCGGTGTATTTGATGTCCCCTACTGTTACTTCGCTCCCACTGCAATTTATGAAGAGGTTATACCGATCTGTATAGAGTAACGAAACGACCACAAACAGAAAAATCAAGTGTTGTTCTTTTTGATAATAGGGAGTAGACTTTCCAGAGACACTAAGTAAACTGTAAACTAGCATTCCCTCATTATAAATCATATGGAAACTCCCAAGTTTACGAGCAAGTTATTATTTCATGGATGCGGCTTTTAAAATATCTAGAGTAATTATGCATTAACCATCAAATATTGACACAATAGCCCAGAGGAGAGTTGACAAGGAGATCAATTTGATGAGAAAATACAGAGAGTACGATGCAATATCAAAATATGAAGATAATTTTAGGATATATGGCAGATCAACTTACTTTCTGGACAATGCTGACTTTTCAAACACGAGGCAAGCCCGCCAGTGGCAGGAATAAGATTCTAAGCAAGTCAATAAAGATTTTAATATTACAATCATCATCATTCTGAATGAATACATAGATAAACAATTAAAATGCAGGTCCTTGGATCTCTTGGTGAAAATTTAATCATAAACATACGCATTGTCAATGGCTGAGCCTGCGAACAAGTGGTGTAGAGAAAGACAAAATCAACATTCAGTAGAAAAATAGAAATCTTGTATGCATGCAGGATTATCAGTTAATCATAACCGCACATTTGAGGGGATACCTGACTTAGATTGAAGGAAGTAGCACATACACATGTCGTACTTGACATTCTGAGCCTCCAACAGTGAAGTTGTTGGATGATAGGTCACTACACAGAGAAATAGTCAACCGTTTCCAATATATCATCAATTTGAAGAATACACCGAAAGTCATCCCATCAAATGAATATTATGTATAAAAATGCAAACCAGTTGCAAAATATGGACAGGTAAGGCAAGTTGAAAGGTGAAAACATCACAGTGTGATGAAAGTAGTATTTTTTCTGTATTGAAGGTGTCTTATCTTAAATAACTAAAAGGATAAAGACTAATTGGAGTCAATGGAGACTTTAGAACTAGTTGGAGTGCATAAATACATTTTTACCCAGTAACAGTGCAACAGACGTGATGTGCAAGGCAAAGAGACAAAAATGGTACTGTGAGTCCAACGACCACTAAGTTGGATCTGCTTATTAGAAGATATCCAGACCACCATCCTTATTTTTAAACTACCTCATACGAGCTTCATTCTTATCCCCATAAGATAAGATCAACTTTCTCCTAGGCACACTCTGGAGAGTTTCTCAAATACACAAATCCATAAGCGTTGTTATCAGCAAGAAATAGCCCAAGCAACTAATCACACTGCGAGGGTGATGCGTTAGACAAACTTTCAAAGAGGATTTATGGGATGTAAAAATTTCCCAAGTGTTACTTTTATCATTCCAAGAGGTTTGAAAAAGATCTAGAGCTGGGAAGACCTTTTTGTATAGGTAAAGTGGGGCTCACTTGGCACTTCCAAGAAAATCTGCTTTATACTCTTTCATGCGTACCACACAATTCAGCTTCTTGTCTTATATATAACATTCCAGTTAACAGACCCAGCAAGGAAAAAAGGTACTCGTGATGTTTCCATTTACTCCATCAGCTACAAACCATAAAGTTGCAGGATGGGAATGCATAATTGCTTACTACAGTGCAAGATTAGCCAGACAGAGCTAGAAGAAAATTTGGGAGTAAACATGACATTTTTCTTCAGGCAGCAAAGCTTACACAAATTCTGCTTTCTCCAGGATCCAATCAGGGACTGCACCAGTCAATTGGTTTCCAGTCAGACAGCCAAACAGGATTAATTGATGCGTACTTTATGCACTCAAACTGAAAAACTATTAGAGTCATACCCCAAAAACGCACTAGTTAGCAGATTGAAAGAATTTGATTATGAGAGGTGTAGAAAAAAAAATCAGTTAACTCATGATATCAAAATAGAGCTTTCAGCTGGAGATGAAAAATAAAGATAAAGAAAATCAGTGACAGAGGAAAAACTTGATCCTTGCACAACTTGGAGTGCAAGGGTTACCATAACACTAGTACACAAAGTTGAACATAATGAAGAATGCTATCATACTAGCTTATTAACTATTTCCTTGCTAAATGTTCTTGTACTTCTAAGTCATAAAATAAATAATGAGGGAAGATGTGCCAATATCAAACAGTCAATTATTGGGCAGAAAGACGAAAAGATTGTACCGTTGTTTAACAGTCCAAGAAGCTTAGTACTAAATTTCTCATCATTTTCAAGACTAGGGGCAAGACATCAAGGTCCTATCTGCAGACCTTCTAAATAGCATGTAAGAACTGCACTCACCAAACAATCCAGTGCCATTGTGGTGGAAAGAACCAAATAGAGAGCCTAAGGACTTTGCTGTGTTAAATCTCCGATACATCATAAAACAGGCACACAGGACATGCACTAATTACACACATTTAACTGTCAAATACTTGAGTAACACCAATCCATTTAATCTCTTCCGGCATAAACAAGTAACTCTATTGAAACTTGTGAATCATGCTCTTCAAGCAACAGAATATCATCGATCTATGTCTGCTCCAAGACTAGAGTCCCACCAAAATAAGTAGTTGACAATAATCATAAATTCAGAACCCAAATCATTGTAAAATTTGGGTGGTGAGATAATAAGCATTCAGACACGAGGACTTTAAGGGTTATAAACTGGACATGTTATTGCAGTCTAAGTTCTATTGATAGCTCAACTACTTTACGGTAAGAGTTGCCTATAGCCTGGCCACTGAAGCAATTAGAGATTTTAGATTCTTATACAAAATACGAAAAAGAAGCCTAGGTCCAGCATTGAAGCATATACGTAAAATCTACTCCTGCCAGGTTGCTAAAGGAGCTAGGGATTTCGCCACTCAGTTTGTTCAAGCTAAGGTCTCTGCAAAACAATTGAATGGAAAAGAGACAAATATAATTAGAAGATAGTTTAAGCTGACTCACAGTGGACGCTCTTTGAATATACGTGGAGGATTGTACAAACACAGGCTACATAAATGAACCTACAGGTCCAGTTCAGAAGTGTAGACATACAGGTCAACTGCCAGGTGCCTATGCTTTCTACTAGACATTCATCGCATAATATCCATGTTCATCAAATTGGTCACACAATATAAATATACAAAAATTCTGCTGTAAATCAAATTTACAACTTGGAAATTTCAATATATATAACAAGAAATGCTACTTGGGCACCAAATTGAATGCATCCCCTGGAATGCAACACATTATAGTTCAAATCAGGGGATTTCATTTATCTAATGGGACCAAAACTAAAGCAAATCATAATGTACTGAACAGATCTCCCTCATAACATTTTATTTATAAATAAAGGGGTGGCAACTAAATACTAGGGTGCTTAGAAAGTAGATGATCTTGAGTGAATAAAAACTAAAAATAAAGTGAGGATTTAAAAAAAAAAAAAGGCCAGGAGCTTGATTCTGTAGTCAAATGTAATTATTGATGGAGAGATTACAACCTAGTCAAACCGAGAGAAAAGGAAATGGACTATATGATAAGCCACAGCAGAACCACAGAAATTCATTTACTCAAATGTCAGAAAACAAAAATTAAGCGTTGCTGGTAGATGATGACAGAATGGCAAAAAATTCTTGTCAAATGTAGCATTTGCAAAATCTTACAGAGATGACCAGTTGAACAAGAAGACTGCACTTGTATAGGGATGCACTTGAAGCCATGCTCTCTTTCGAACTAAGGACACTATGGCTGACAACCGTATGACAGTCAAGCATAATATTCTAGTTAGATATTTTGGGGCTGAGTTTCGAGAATGTAAATCACTAGAAAGAAGGTTTCCAGACAATCAACCACTAGAAACCTTTATTCTGCATCAATGCTCTGAAGAAGTTAAGAAAACAAATCAAAGGAAAAGTAAATTAGAAGAAATGGGCACCGCAACTGAAGTAAATAAGCCTCCATTCTTGTGGTTTCTATTCCTGGAGAAGTGAAAACAAAGAGAGAAAAGGTCCATATACTTCTGCGCAAAAATTTATATTCTAGGCAGAGGCCACAACCACCAGAAACTCAAATGCCACATCACGATTCACATTCAGCATTATCAGCAGGAAAAATCACAACACCATAGAAGTCAGTAAGGGAGCTTCAAGCATCTTAAATGGGTTCCCTAACTGCAGTCAATATTCCACCATAAACTAGTATACATTTCACTCATTAAGGGTAAATTTATCTTTTCTGCTTGGAGCTTCAAAATCTGATGATAATTATAGAATATACAGCAGATCAACTAACTTTCTGGACAATGCTGACTTTTCAAACACGAGGCAAGCCTGCTTGTGGCAGGATATGAGATTCTGAGCAAGTCAATAAAGATTTTAATGTTACAATCATCATCATTCTGAATGAATACCTACATAAACAATTAAAATGCAGGTCCTTGGAAATCCAAATCTCTTGGTGAAAATTTAATCATAAACATACACGCATTGTCAACCTGCCGATCTTGCGAACAAGTTGCAGTAGACAAAGACAAAATCAACATTCAGTGGAGAAATAGAAATCTTGCATGCATGCAGGATTATCAGTTAATCATAACCGCACATTTGAGGGGATACCTGACTTAGACTGAAGGAAGTAGCACATACACATATTATACTTGACAATCTGAACCTCCAACAGTGAAGTTGTTGTATGATAGGTCACTACACAGAGAAATAGTCAACCGTTTCCAATATATCATCAATTTGAAGAATACACCGAAAGCCTTTCCATCAAATGAATATTATGTACAAAAATGCAAACCAGCTGCAAAATATGGACAGGTAAGGCAAGTTGAAAGGTGAAAACATCACAATGTGATGAAAGTAATGTTTTTTATTTTATTGAAGATGTCTTTTCTTGAATAACTAAAAGGAGAAGGATAAACTGGAGTCAATGGAGACTTTAGAACTAGTTGGAGTGCATAAATACATTTTTACCCAGTAACAGTATAACAGACATGATGTATAAGGCAAAGAGACAAAAATGGGACTGTGACTCCAACGAATATGCTTGTCAAGCGCTGCACTGGGCATACTGTCTGTTAGAAAAACAAAAAAATTCTGTCCCTTTTGTTTCTAAATGTTATAGTTGCCATCCTGGTGTCCTTTAGTCACATCATGTTTGATCCAACAATTTCCGACTAATTAACTCGAATCTATATGTATGACCCCGTAAAACATTATGCTGTTCATTCGCCGCCAAACTTGATAAAAGTTTATATGACGTTGGATTTCATCATCGTTGGCCTGGAAAATAATTGTTGAGATTGTGCAAAGCGAATGTAAGCAACTAGGCATCCTGTCTTTGTTTTTAGAAAGAGAATTTTTGGAAACACGCATAAGACACTCATCTACAAGAACGACAGTCCACATATTGCAGAACCAGAAAGTCTCTAACCCCTATTATATACACGGGACGGTTCTTCGACCTGAAGGATGCTTACTACTGTTTGGCGTCGGATAAGTTGGAAACCGAGGCAAGCTTCATTACACTTTGACCTGCACTTGCTAAGAAGAAAACTATGATTTTTGCATAGGTCCTGGATTTCTGTAACCTGTTGCTGCCAAGACTGTGCCAACGTTATTAGAACAATCTGACACTAGGCTACAGCACGACTCGTCTTTTACAGAAAATCCGATCCGTGGTTACAGCACGACTCTTCATCTTTGCATCATTCTTTTTCCAAGCACTTGCAAGTCTGTTCCAGTGCCCGTCTTTGGCACTAGACTGCAATTCTAAGATGAACTAAGACAGATCGGAAGAAAAACTCTTCACTGAATATTAGTTTTGCTGTATGGCACGGCAGATGCTTACCCAAAACAACCAAATACGAGCATCCACCAATTCAAGAAGACAAACTACTTCATCTGGAAGGCATCAATCGGAGTCTTTGGGGCAATCATGCTGCAGAATTAGTTGCATGTAAGTAGCAAATTAATTCTTCACTTTCCTAACAGTATAACAGACAGGATGTCCCCCTGTTTTAATCCAGAGAGATGGAATGTAAGGCTTGATATCAATTATGTTCTTGACCAAAGCATTCATTCTCCTTTTTTCCTACTGTGTTCTCTTTTGAGCAAATCTAGGTAATATACGGTCACGTTCTTCAGGAATCTGTGAAGCCGGGGACATACCAAGTGTTTGGCAGGGATCCAGAATCTGTGCAGGAAACATGGTTGTGAAGATTGAACTGGTGATTTTACTGCATCATTTATCAGTAGGATACAAGAAATGAAAAAAGTGAACATTTTACTGCATCATTTATCAGTAGGATAAAAGAAAGAAAAAAGTGAACATTTTACTGCATCATTTATCAGTAGGATAAAAGAAAGAAAAAAGTGAACCTTTTGCTCACCGACTAGAGAAATTCCAGTTCACTACACCATAAAATTTTCAACATTGTCTGTCAATTGAATTATCAGGTGGGAATTGCTCGATTCAGATGCGGGTTTCATCTATTTTCCACACCCCGCACCTGCGATAAAGTTGAAGTTAGTTTCAGCAAGATGTGAGGACTGATCTTGACTAAAACTTGAAAACTGCACTAGGCTTGAATGGTTGCGTCATGTTGGTCTCATCATTTGTATGCTTTATCTTATTTTGTTTCCACCAAGGTATTATGGAAAGAAATAATTTGAAAGTCCAACTTCCAATTTGAAAAGTTACAACATCGTGACGTGTGATCTAACCATCACATGATGCACTTTTTTTCGTGAATTATTATACAAATGTAATTTGGGAAAATGCACAGAACTTGACTTCCCTAAGTTCCAAATGTTCTGTGCTATTATATATTCACCCATAATAATACAAATTGTGATTAAACGAATACACCTTGCAACATAACGGTTGGAGTGAAAAAGGATGAGAGCAACGCAACAAAAGCCTCCGCAACGAATATGCCTGTCAAGCGCTGATCATAAACAACTACAAGTAGTCACCCTGGAGTGCAGCAATTTGGGATTCTCTTGCATCATTCAATCCCACGTATATAGAACCAAAAACCCTAATTGACAGAAATTTCAAAAACCTTAGGATAGATAAAATAATTTAACTAATGGGCGGCGCAATAGCTACTATTTTTTAGCACCGTCAGTGTTATTCTAACTTTGAACAAGCCAAGATATCATTTTATTGACCTCCCAGACGGGAGAGCTTTATTTTTAAAGGCAGATGGGTTCAGTTCTCTTAGTTTTCATATTATACCAAGCAAACTCAAGGAGAATTATTCACTTCATATTTGACTGTTTCCAGTCAGAGAGCTATGGCTGAGCACTCATCTCCGGGGAGAAAGCTCGAGGGCAAAGTGGCCATCGTTACCAGCGGTGCGAGCGGCATTGGCACCATCGGAAAACAGGTCGCCACGTCGATCAGGGCTGGCATTTGCACTCACCCACTTGAGCAACCTATCCAGGACACCGTCGGCGAACAGGTTGCCATGTCGATCAGGGCTGGCATTTGCATCTTGCCCAAGACCAACTCGAGGCCCTCGTCCGGTCCACGGTCCAGGCCCACGGACACCTGAACGTCATGTGCTGCAATGCCGGGATGGTATCCGATCAGAACATCCACGACCTCGACCTCTCCGAGTTCGATCGCCTGATGGCACTCAACTTGCAGGGCGTGGTGGCATGCGTGAAGCACGCAGCGCGGTCGGTGGTCAAGGGGCGTGTGAGGGGCAGCATCGTGTGCGCAGGCAGCGTTGGGAGGGACTGCGGCGGGGGGCGGACGAACTACCGCATGTTGAAGCACGCAGTAGTGGGGCTCGTGAGGTCGGCGAGCGTCCAGCGTGGGGCACACGGGATCAGGGCGAACTGCATATCGCCATGCGCAGTGGCGACACAGCTCACGAGCGGCATGGCGTTGAAAGGAAAAGGGGGGCGCTGAAGGTCAGACACGTGACGGAGGCCGTGCTGTTTCTGGCGTCGCATGTGTCGGAGTTCATGACCGGGCATGATTTGGTCGTGGACAGTGGTTACCTTGTCCGTCCGGCATTAAGCTTTTGATTTCATCACTCTTTCTTTTTGTATTTTTATTTACTCAATTGATATCTTCTTCGACCAATTTTTAGGGTGCCTTTGGTTGGATATTTGGAGAAAATCTTTGGAAAAATGCAAAGAATTTTAAGTTAAAGAAATTTTCTAAAATACAAATTGTATTTGTTAAATTGTAATTTGAAAATCCATTCTAAAGTATCTTTGAGTAAAATAGTGTTTGGAGAAATAATATTTACTAGGACTTTTGTGATTTTTAAAAGAAAAAATTCGTCAAAAGAAAAATAAAAAAAGAAATTAATCGGCGAGGACAAGTGGCCATGGGCAATCGAAATCTATTACAAGCAACCGACATCTAAGGTTGCAAGACCTCAGGTGGCCCTTGAGGATAATTGACGAGGATCGCTTGGGGTCGGGTGAATCCCGAAGATCACTGGTGAGGGCTGCCTCGGGCTGGGCAACCCCTAGCGAGGATTGTGCCACCCAAGCGACCTTTAGCGAGGGTCGCATGACCCAAGCAACCTTGGCAAGGGTGGCTTGGTGGTGCGACCCTCACAACCTTAGGGGTCACGCAACCCAAATCTGGGTCACTGCGTCTCGTCGGGGGTCGCACAATCTCTACAAAGGCAGCCTAGTCGCGCCACCTTAGGCGACCCTTCACCAAGGTTGCAAGACCCAAATTTGGGTCGTGGTGACACGACTCGCAGGGGGTCATCGCGACTAGCCAATGATGGTCATTGGGGCAGCCATGACCATGCCGGCCTCTCTAATCCGTCGTTGACTCATCAAAGCCACGCGCAATCACGCTGGCTGACTCATCAGAGAAGAAGATGAATAGTGAATCATGAGGGCAAAAACGAAAAAATAAAAATTGAGTGAGGATAGTTTTGTAATAAATATTTTATACTAAACCCTAGAGAGGGCCTTATGAGATTACCGAAAGTCCAGGGCAGCTTAGAACCTACCTTGGATTTTCAGCCTTTTAAAGGCGAACATTCCCTCAAGGTGGGTTTCAAAAATTTTACCAAACACTCAATATTGGCCAAATGGGCTTTGGACACCCAAAACTCCTTTCAAGGCCATTCCCAAATGCATCTTTAGTGGCATGAGTATATGAATTTCTTAGTTATTGGACATGGTATGATGTTGAAATATTAACGTTCTCAAATTGACTTTGATTTTTTTAGAGAAAACTTACCTAAAAAGCCTAGCTTGTCACAGACGCATCATCACTTAGACTTGCACAAATTTTGTCCAAAGCAAAAGACAACATATGTGGCATCCTGGATTTTCGATCATGTTTTCAATTGAATAAATCGGGTATTTCATCGACGCGCCTATAATGCTATTCTCAGAGTCGATCACTCATGAGATAACTAGACTATCTGGGGAAGTCATTAGGAGATTTTAATACATTAGACTTGAAAATTCGACTAGGAATCGACTGTTCGACTGTGCGACTGTGCTCATCTACCGAGATCATACGACACAATAAGATCGATTAAAAATCAGAGATAGGTCGGTTCGACTGAGATATGTGGCTAAACGTGAGTGATTCCACTAAATTACAAAATTCCCGTCGATCGGCACTAGATTGATTTTTCTATCGTTTTGGTACCTTGTGTCCGTAATCGAAACCTCGAGATTTTCACGACAACCGAGAGTCGTGAATGTGTCGAAGAGGTTCAATGTGGCTCGAAGAAAATCGACCACGAGTCATTTGCACTAAAAATTTCTGAAAGCTACCCGATAGGTTAGGTTACGCTAAAATCGCGTTTAATTGAAATTAACCACGAATTTGAACCCAATTTCAGAAATTGAAAGTTCTGTCATGTAACAGGTCATTTTAGGAACATCGACTAATCTTTCGAGGAATTTTCGTTGAGTTCGAGATTTTTACGGAAAATCGATTCGGACGATTCGGAAAACGAACGGAAATTCGGATTGGCCAATTTGAAGGGATTTTTGGCATCTTGTGCAATTGAATTGGTGACACAAAATTTCGTGGGCTTTTTTCCTCAACGAATCGGACCTCAATCGGAGAAGTTTGTTGAGAAAATTGGATTAGAAAAATGAAATAAAATTTAGAATTGAAGGAAATTACCGTTTTCGTTGCTCGAAACTTGTTTAGGGAAAATTTGGTGCGAGAAAGCAAGTGAGGATCAAGTGCTTTTAGCATGGGGATTTTTGGGGATCAAATTAAACTAAACAAGAGTAAGTGGGACCAAAAATTTTCAATTTTAGAAAATTCCTTTTAATTTCCTTTTAATTTCTCTTTCCCCCGTGGCCGCACGTCCATTTCCCTTCTCTCTCTCTCTCTCTCTCTCTCTCACTCGCGCGATCCCTTTTCCCCCACCGACGTCCCCTTCTCTCTGCCATTTTTTCCACTCATCTTTCCCTTCTTTGACTTTTCTTCTAAGCTTATCTCTCTCTCTCTCTCTTTTCCCCCTCATAGCCGACCAACCACATCCCTTTCCCTCTCTTTCCCTCTCTCTTTACCTTTTCCCGCACGTTCATCCCCTTGGCCGACGCACTCACCGCCCTCAACCTCTCTCTGTTCTCTTTCTCTCGCGTTCGTTCACCCCCCTTCGGCGACTCCATTTTCCCCTCCGTGCTGTCTCCGTTTTTGTCCCACCGAAGCCCACACCGCCAGTGCCTTCCTCCTTTGTCCGCAAGAAGTCCCGTCCGCGATCAAGCTCGGCGTCCCGCGCGAACTCAGCCACTCAAAGCAGCCCTTCAGCTGTGGAATCCAGCAGCCCCGTGAGCTTTGCGGGCCAAGTTTCGGGCCTGATTTGTGCCCTGTTGGTGTCACCGCTTTGGAGTGGATCGTCCCTCATCGCGTCCCCGTCGTTTCGAACCGAGCGGTTCGATAAACAAGTGAGTTTAACTCACTAATCCTCGCTTAGTAGGTTAATGACGCTTAAAGATTGATTAGTTTATGTTAAATATGAATTAGGTGATTAGTTAGATTAGATTAGTGAATTAATTAATTACCGATGCATGTTAGGTGGATAGTTAGTGCAATTAGAGCATAAACAAGCTTTAGTATTTAACTAGAGTGGTTCGATAATTTTCGGGCCGTCTCGGCTTCCAATTAGGCTTTTCGGGCCTAAGTTTATTTATTAGCATTATTTAATTAATTTCCATAATTATTTAATTATTTATTTATTTTCCGGAAATTAAACCAGGATAGCCAAATGACCGGAATTTTATGCTAATTGATGTGGTGTGATCTGTTTATTTAATTTAGCTCTAATTTGTGCTGATTGTGCGTGATTTGTATTTTAGGAATTTATTCCTAAAATTAATTATTTTCATAAATTGATTGGAAATTAACCGAATGTCGGTTTACAACGCCAAAAATATTTTAGTGGACCATATAAAATGGTGGAATTTATGGAAAGAAAATTATTGTATTTTGGCTAAGGTCGTAGTGTCTTCATACACGATATTTTATTAAGTATGATAAAAATGGAAAAATGGCCTTAGAATAGCAAATTAGTGGATCTGGCAGAACACGGTGAGTATATTAAATATATCAAATCAGCGAATCTGGCAGCTTTTGGTGAGCATATATAAAATAGCAGATTAGTAGATCTAGCAACTTCTGGTGAGCATATATAGAATAGCATATCAGTTGATCTAGCAGCTTCTAGCGAGTATATATAATATATTATATCAGAAATTAAGATAGCTTCTAGCGAGCATATATGTATAGTATATTATCTCAGTATTTGAGCCAGCTTCTAGCGAACTATATTATCTATTATCGTCTTATAATAAGTAGTCCTGAGTATAATCGGACTTATAGATATTATTGATTGAGATGACCGGGGAATGGTCATGATGATATAGAATCGACTGAGTCGATTGATCGATGATTCGATCTAATTGAATGATTCGATGTGTTGATATGACTCGATGAGATTATGAATTGTATTGACGTGTATGAATGAACTGAGGCCAAGGTAAACTCTCTGACTCGTGGTTGTGCTTAGGCAACGCTTAGGGCGTATTTGCTTCCTAATCGGGTCTTAGGTGATTGAACTCTGAGACATTGTCTCACTGGTTATTGTATAACCATTTTCAAGTCCCTAGTTGACATCGGTGGAGGAGCCAAGGCCCGAAGTTTAGAAGGTGAAGCCCAAAGAATCGGTGTTCTTGTCCGACTAGTTAGTCCTAGGACATTTCTCTTTTGTTGAAAACCGATTCCTTTTTGTAGGCTTCTGTGTATAAACCTATGTGTTTATAAAAAGGTCTTTTGTGAAAAAATTGGTCCTACTTTCCTATCCCATTGTTTTATTGTTTGGGGATTATTTATATGCTTCCGCATGCGTATTAGAATTAAAAGGTCACGATGTGTTCTGAGACATCGCTATTTAATCGACCAAGCCGGGATGGGCGCACACTCGAGAATCGGAGCATGACAACATACATGAAGATTGGGGAGATGGAGCACGATGAAGTACCATAGCAAAGTTGGACTCTCTAACCTTCAATTAAAACCTAACACGCGATTCTCATGAAGATTATGCAGTTCGTGACCTTGTGGGGTCTTGGTGCTCTTGCAGTTCGTGACATTGTATGGGGCCTTGGTGTTGTGTAACTCGTGAGCACGGAGAAGGATTTTTCCCCTACTTTTTGCCTTTATTCTTTTTGACATATCTAAAAAACACACCATTTTTTTATGATGGAAATTTTGTTGATTAAATATTAACCGAAAGAGAAAATTTGAAGGAATAAGAAACGAGAATTGGGACAGAGAGATGTGACACGGATGGCAAGGTCGTAGGTAAAATTATCAAAGAAGTCTTAGACATGTTATAATTTTATTAATTCAATTCTAAACTTAATTTTTTGGTCGTTAAATCCTAAACATTTTACAATTATGTCAGTTTAGTATTTCCGGCCAAAGTTGATCAACCGGCATCGCGACCATTTTTTTAATAATATATTTTTTTTGAATTATTTTATTATTTTTTATCTTTATTTCCTTTTTTTTTCTTTCTCTTTTTTTCTCCTCCCTCCTTCCTTTGGCTTTGGCGACCAACAAAGGGGAGGGTTGGTAGGTCGTCAAACCAAGGCAGTCGAGCAAGCTCGCCTCATTGTCACGCCATCGCTAGGCGAGGACTCGCCTTGTTGTCACTAAACGAGGGTGAGCTCCCCCAACCACTTGCGAGGGGGGCCTCACCGTCACTAGGTCTGGCGAGGCGAGCCCCCACCGAATCTAGCGAGGACTCACCTCACCGTCACTGGGCGAGGGGGGCCTTGCTAGCATTAGGTCTGGTGAGGTGAGCCCTCACCGTTTTCGGCGGGCGCTTGTCCCGCCAATGGCTAGCTCAGTTTGCCCTCACCCAACAACGGCGAGGTGAGCTCGCTTGGCCACCTCAGTCCAGCGACCAACCAACCCTCCCCTCTAGCCAGTTGCTGGAGCCAAAGGAAGGAGGGAGGAGGAAAACAAAAAGAGAAAATAATAATAAAATAATTCGAAAAAATAAAATTTTATTAAAAAAATTGCGGTCAACGCTGGCCCGCCAATTTTGGTCAAAATGACTAAATTAGCACAATTACAAAAGGTTTAAGATTCAGTTGGACAAAAAAATAAATTTAGAATTAAATTGGTATAATTACAGTAGATTTAAAACTTTTTTTGATAATTTTTCCCAAGGTTATAGATACAACAAATAAGGAAGATTAGAAGGATATGATTTATTTGCTATGGTCCAGAAAGCTCTCTCACCCCAAGACGGGTAAGCACATAACAGCCAAAAAGCTTATGTTGCTTTCAGTGGGGAGTGATATGGCTTGTCTATTAGCAACAACGGATCAAAGGAATGGTCTCAATAGAATCAATCAATCCCAAAAGTAAAAGTGTGGCAATAAACCACTGAGGATAGGTTGCTCAAGTGGAATATGCAGATCTCACGTACTTGTTTCTCTGTAACTCAGCTATTGAAGACAGGAATCATTATCTTTTTTTGACTGTCCCATGTCTTCTCCGGTCAAATAGTTGTGTCACGTCTTCATCCGATTTTGAGAGGTCCTGGTGACTGGGATAGTGAGATTACCTGGACCATAAAGTCTTATAAAGGGAAATCTCTTCTTCAGCTTTTATTCAAACTTTCTTGGCCGATTTTCTCTACCTGGAATCCTAATTTGTTGTTTAAGTGACTCTTCGCATGTTGTTAGTATTGATGTGACGCTTTCGAGGATATAAAGGCTGCGCAGGGTCGTTCACTTGAATGCTCTGCTATTGAAAGTAAATTTTCCCTCGAAATGTATAAGTCTCTGGGCAGAAATTGGTGGCGTTGTGCAGTTCATGACCTTGTATGGGGTCTTGGTGTTGTGTAACTCATGAGTCATGACCAAGTAGCAGGATTGCTACATGAACAGTGAAGCCCACCATCCGTTTTAGAGGTAATGAAAAGAGAATAGAATTTGCCAGATCAAATGTGGAGTCCCAAATCATTATTTGCTTGAAAAGATTCCTGTGCCTAGGTTCACAAAGCTCTCTCATACATTTCCTGGATATCAAGGATCATTTCCATAACTTAGCCACGACGTACAAGTACATAATTGCCTCTTAATTGTTGTACTTGTTAAAGAAAAAGAACTCTGCCGATGAACATGAAGCTGACACAGCCAAAACATTTTTGTTGCTGTCGGTGGAGTAAGTGACATGGCTTGTCTATTAGCAAACGAATCAAAGGGTGACATGGCTTGTCTATTAGCAAACGAATTAAAGGGAATAATCTCAATCGAATCAATCAAACCCAAAAGCAATTGTGTGACTATGTTGCGTTTATCGAAGGCAGGTTACATCTGTTTGGTATAAATTAAAAAGTGTGAGCAAGTTTTCAAGAAACCCCAAGCAAGTACAATTTTGATTGAGGGAGAGTGCACCAATGGAAGTGTGGCTCGGTTGGATTCTGGGTCTCATTCCAGTTCTAGGTTGGTTGTTTTGGTGGTGGAATGAGATTTGGTATGCATTGCCGGTCGAGCGAAGATGTTCTGTTGCCGGTGTGAAGTTGCCGCCAGGAAACATGGGGTTTCCCCTCTTCGGAGAACTCTTCACCTTCCTCTGGTACTTCAAGATTCTTCGCCGCCCGGACGAGTTCATAAACTCTAAAAGACAGAAGTAAGATTGCCATTTGCCATTGAATTTTAGGCTGAAAACTGGTTACGTGAACTTATGCAGCATTGTGTTTAAAATAATAAGAAACATGAAACCAAGAGATAGAGCAGTTTTTGTCTCCAATTACTACTAATGTCTCTGTACATGTTTCAGGTACGGTGATGGAGTAGGAATGTACAGGACTTACCTCTTCGGATCGCCTTGCATCATAACATGCTTCCCATCAGTGAACAAGTTTGTTTTCCGAGCCGACGATTCATTCATCCTGGAATGGCCGAATGCTGAGCTTATGGGCGCCACCTCTCTAGTGATGGTTAACGGAAAGGCACATGCCAGGCTCAGGAGCTTTGTCTTGAATGCCATTAACCGACCTGATGCTCTTCGCCAAATAGCTGCTTTAGTACAGCCTCGTTTGGTCAGTGCCCTTGAGATGTGGGCCCAAAAAGGCAGAATCGTCGCTTACCATGAAACTAAGAAGGTATAGTCAATGCTCAACATCACGAGTTCCTCGTTCACATGATTAAATTTTGCCCTTCAGATCATCCTCAAGGTTTTATGCGGAGTTATTAAATCTTGTATTTCTTGTTTGATTGCAGGTTACCTTTGAGAACATTGGGAAACTGTTTGTGAGCTTTGAGCCAGGGCCGCAATTGCATAAGGTCGAGCAGTTACTTCATGATATGGTTAAAGGGATGAGAGCTCAGCCGCTCAATTTCCCTGGAACTGCGTATCACCACGCTCGGCAGGTTGAATCGAATTGGAACATTTAATCTGTTTTCCAATCTGATAAGTCGGTGAATGATGACAACTTGAGTTCTCATTAGCTGGCGCAATTACTCTTGCTCTGCGTGTGAGTTTGAAGTTATATTCTTATCCAACAAGTTAAATACAACAATGAAGAGAGTGCAAAATTATCGTTGTGGGGTTAAATTGTCCTAGTTTTTAGCCAAGCTGCCCATTTAAAACCCCAAATGATCTGAAATATTTGCCCAATCCGATATTGCAGTGCCGGAAGAAGGTCGAGGCGATTTTTAGAGTAGAGATAGAGAAGAGAAAAAGCCGAAGCGAAGAAACTATTACCGATCTTTTGGACGGGATAAAACAAATCAAAGATGAGGAAGGCAACAAACTATCTGACCAAGAAGTGCTAGACAACATCATTGCCCTTGTGGTCGGCGGTTATGAATCCACTACACTTGCATCGATGTGGGCTATTTACTATCTTGCTAAGTATCCCAATGTTCTGAAGAAACTCCGGGTACCGACTTCGTCCATTTTTGTAAAGCTTAGTTATCAGAATCTTATCCACTGTTTCATTGCAACTTGTGAATCTTGAATTGAATGGCAGGAAGAGAACATGACCATCAGCCAGAACAAGAAGGGTGAGTTCATCACAAGCGAAGACATCTCAAGCATGAAATATACTAACAAGGTAAAATGATAGGAGAATTTCAGAGTTTGAGCGGCATTTGACCGCAAATTTTTGAAGCTGACAATTAGTGACACACAGGTGGTGGAGGAGACAATAAGAATGGCCAACATTGCAGCTTTTATATTCAGATTAGCCACTAAGGACGTCGATTACAAAGGTTCGAAATTATCCAAGTCTTGCAGATATATATTATTAGCTCATGCATTACAGCCCGCAGATCTACCATGGCATAGATCTTCAAGTTTTTGTTTTATCAAGACTGCCTTTTTATAACACAGATTTTCTCTGCAACTAGTGCATAACTTTGTACCGACTTAGATACATTATTTTAACAAGAACTTTTGTGACTAGCAATAGATAATTTGGTGCTGACTGCTGAGTCCATTTCACAGCAATTAAAGATAGAATTTTGCGGTAATGATCTCCGAAAACTTGTGCAGGTTACAGGATACCAAAAGGATGGAAAGTGATTCTGTGGCTCCGATACCTCCACACGAATCCAGAAAACTTTGATGACCCCATGTGCTTTAATCCTGATAGGTGGAATGTAAGGCTCGATATCAATTATGTTCATGGTCAAAGCATTCACTTTCCTTCTTTGCTCTCTTTCGGGCAAACCTGTGTAATACTCAGTCGTGTTCTTCAGGAATCTGTGAAGTCGGGTGCATACCAAGTGTTTGGCGGAGGATCAAGAATCTGTGCAGGAAACATGCTAGCGAGGATTCAACTGGCGATTTTGCTTCATCATTTATCTGTAGGATACAAGTAAGAGGAAGAATGAAGCTTTTACTGACTGAATTTAGGAGAAATTCCAATTCATTGAACATAAAATTTACAACAATGTTTGGCAATTGAATTATCAGGTGGGAATTGCTCAACTCGGATGCTGGTTTCGTCTTTCTTCCACACCCTGCACCAGCTGATAGAGTTGAAGTTAGTTTCAGCAAGCTATGAGGACTGATCCTGACTACAACTCAAAACTGCACTAGGCTTGAATAATTGAGTCATGTTGTTCTCATCATTTGTATGCTTTTATCTTATTTTGTTTCAACCAAAGTATTGTGGAAAGAAATAATTTGAAAGTCCAACTTCCACTTTGAATAGCTATAATTTCGTGATGTGTGACCTAACCGTAACACAATACACTTTTTTCATGACTCAAATTTAAGTTGGGAAAATGCACGAAGCTCGACTCCCTCAAGTCCTCAATGTTTTGTCTAATTATTTATTCAGCAGCAATAGAAATTGTGATTAAGTAGATACACCTTACAACATTACGGTTGGAGTGAAAAAGGACAGGAGCAACGCAACAAAAGCCTCCAAAACGAATATGCTTGTCAACCGCTGATCACAAAAGACCAGCCAAAACAACTACATGGGAGTGCGGCAGTCCGGGATTCTCTTGCATCATTCGATCCACATATATACAACCAAGAACCCTAATTAATGGAAATTTAGGATAAATTAATTAATTCAACAAATGGGCGGTGCCATAGCTACTCTTGCTAAGCACCTGAAGAGTCATTCGAACTTTGAACAAGTCAAGATAATATTTTTTTTATTGATCTCTCGGAAGTTAGAGCTTTATATTTAAATGCAGATGGGTTCGCTTGTCTTAGATTTTCGGTGTATGCCAAGCAAACTCAACGAGAATGATTAACTTCATATTTGAGTGCTTCCAGTTAGAGAACTGTGGCCGATCACTCATCTCCAGAGAGAAACCTCTAGGGCAAAGTCGCCATCATCATTAGTGGAGCGAGAGGCATTGGCGAGGAGATGGCCCGCCAATTCGCTCATCACGGGGCCTACGTTGTGATCGCTGATGTCCAGGATGAGAAGGGAAAAAGCCTAGTATCAGCCCCAAGCGTTGCATGTACATCCGTTGCAACATCACGGACGACGAGCAGGTCAAGTCCCTAGTAGAGTCCACGGTCTGATCCCGAGGGCACTTGGACATAATTGATGGAATTCAAGTTGGCGGAAGACGACTTACCTGATTCCGATGCGCAAACAGCAAATAGCCTCGGAACGAACATTGAATTGCGAATGAATCACGAACAACACTACCTCACGTTAGTCTGGATGCAATCACAAAGAAAGCACCCGATTTCCACGGCGTAAATGTCGATTGTTCTTGCAAAACTGAAATGGAATGCATTCTTCTTCTTTGATGGAAAGGGAGAGAAATTTAGTGCGTATGTTTTGCCAACCACAACAACCAACGGTTGTCTTCAAAAGCCTTTTATACATCTCCCTTCATACCCTTTCATCGTAGTATATCAAGATGATACGGTGCGATCCAATCGCACCCCATCATGGACATACTAGCTAAAGTATAACATCTCCCACTTGGACATGATGGGCTTGATAGCGCTCTATCAAAAATATAAGGCATTCAACATTTATCAACTTTACAAAACAATTCATACTAGCAAGTAAGTCGTGCGACCAATGAGTACACCTGCACTTGGGAGCTCAAATTATGCACCTGTTAGGGATGACATAATGGTTACAACCCCGAAAAAAAATAAACAATCGATGTCTCACAGTGCTCCAGACATATTTTGTTACATCAGTCCAAGTATACCTATCCCTTAAAGGCTATACTTGACTATTCTCAAAACACCATATATTTACAATTATATCCGCAACCACAGAGGGCGATATAATTGGTCGACCAGTAAATATATATGATAGATGTAAAACAACAATAGTCTTCCTTCGCACTCATGTCTCTCTTCATTTCAGAACAACTGCTTTCCTAGACACGTCCCATAAGGTCATATCCATTCATGACCGCCGATAACATGCTAAAGTAGCAACATTGATATTTCACTTCGAGAACATAGTCAGAAGTAACATAGGGCACAAAAAGAGGTAAATTATAAATTACCTCAAGAACTCACACGATGAGTAAATAGGGATAATTTTACTCACCTTCCCTTGTCGGTTGTATAATACACATGTAGTATGAATTACATGCTATAGTGGATTTCTCTTTCTATAAGAGCGTATGTCATTTATTAACTATATCCACTATATGGATCTTAGCCTAAACATAGTCACGTGCTTCTCACGTACTCATGTTTAGCTCGAGTGCTATATCAGCTCGCTTTCTATAGCGCCCAATTAAGTACTCGCATTTGGCATCTTACAGGCATACATGATTGTGGGACTATTATGTTCGGTCTTATTATAAATAAATCACAGACCTCATCTTGACTCCAATCAAGGCGACATATTATTTTATGTACCAAACTTACTCCTCAACGTTTGTGTGTACATAATGTCTCATCTTAACGTGCTAACTATAGCACTTGAGGCGATTGCTCGTGTGAGTGAGCCAATCATTGCCTACTGACATACTTTCCAATAATAAATGTGTGTAATGCTAGTCTCATACTGTATTCGTACTTATTGATAAAATGTCAAGTCACTAATAAACAAACAAGTACAATACATATGTTCACAAATACATAAACCAATGATCCTCTACAATAACACATATTACATTTTACACAATCCTAGTGACATCCTATGTCTCTAGGAATAGCCTTCGTAAATGAATCAGCAACCATTCTATTGGTTGAAATGTATTATAGGATCACTTTTTTCTGCACTATTATATCTCTTATGAAGTTGTTCTTTATATCAATGTGCTTTGTCCTTCTATGATACTTGGGATCCTTCACATAGGCAATGACTGCTTGACTATCGCAATAAATCACTAGTCTTAGAACCCTAGTGACAGTGGCTAAATTATTCAAGAAACGTTTTAACCATACTGCTTCTTGCACTGCAGCAGAACATGCAATAAATTCTGCCTCCATCGTAGACAAGGCCGTGCATGTCTGTTTCTTGCTATTCCAAGAAATTGCACCTCCATTGAGTAAGAACGCATATCCAGAAGTCGATTTACGCTCATCTGGGTCTCCACCCCAATCAGCATCTAAATAGCATAATAGGCGTAAATCACTCTTTTGGTAACAAAGGCGATAGTCCATGGTGCCTTTCAAGTATCTTAAGATCCTCTTCACTACTTTCCAGTGAGCTTGACTAGGATTTGATTGATATCGGCTCAACAATCCCACGGCATGACATATGTCGGGTCGAGTACACATCATAGCATACATCAAACTCCCGACCACACTAGTGTAAGGAACAGTTTTCATCATTTTAATTTCTTCTTGAGTCTTAGGACACATCTCAGGTCTTAGGCATTCACCTTGCATGATAGGGGTATCAATGGGATTACAATGCTGCATATTGAAACGCTCAAAAATTCATTATATAAGACTCTTGTGATAAAGCAAGGAGTTTCCTTGATCGATCTCTTTCGATCTTAACTCATAATATATAAGCAGCTTCTCCCATGTCCTTCATTTCAAAATTAGATGACAACCATTATTTTATGGTGATAACCAAAACCTTGTCATTTCCAGCCAATAGAATATTGTCACATAAAATAATAAAATCACAAATTTATCTTCGAACGGCTTGACATATACACAGTGATCTTCATCGATCATCGTGAAACCAAAAGTGGTTATGGCTCGACGAAAACGAAGATACCACTGTCTAGATGATTGCTTAAGACCATATATTGAACGATGAAGCTTGCAAACTTTATCCTCTTGACTTTTAGCTATGAAACATATTGGCTGCTTCATATAGATTTCCTCATCTAGTTCTCCATTGAGAAATGCCGTCTTTACATCCATTTGATGTAATTCAAGGTCCAAATGTGCAACGATGGCTAGGATAAGGCGTATTGAAGTAAACCTTACAACTGGTGAAAAAGTTTCCTCATAGTTTATACCCTCTTGTTGAGTATAACATTTCGCCACAAGACGAGCCTTATACTTTTCAATGGATCCATCCGTCTTTCGCTTAATCTTAAAGACCCATTTGTTTCCAATGGCCTTGCGATTGGGTGGTAGATCAATCAAGTCTTAGACATGATTTGCCCTCATTGACTCCATTTCATCTTCCAAAACTTTTCTCCATTCTTCCTTATCAGAGGATGAGAGAGCCTCTTGAACAATCTTAGGCTCGGCATCGTCCTTTTGAGCAATCATAAATGCTTCCCTTTTAATCTCAAAACGACGACGGGGAATACTTTTACGATTACTTTTACGCAATTGAATTTCTCTTGAATTCAATTCTTCAGGCGATGCAACACTTCTACTAGGTCTTTTGTGCTGAGGTAAATCTTCATTTCCCTCTACAACATTAGTGGGTGTGTTATTAGGATCTTCCATCTCATATAATTGAAAATCCTTATCAATCTCACCTCTATTAGGAAAATTGTTCTCCAAGAACGTGACATCTCGTGACTCCATTTCGGTCACACTTCCATCAGCTTGTTCACCTATGAACACGTATCTTTTGGAGTGTTCTGAATATCTTATAAAGATACATTTCTTCCCTCTATGACCTAATTTGCCATATTTATAGGAAGAATCATAAACATAAGCTGCACATCCCCATGGACGTAGACTACTTAAGTCTGGTTTCCTACCAGTCAATAATTCATAAGGAGTGGAAGTGACCGATTTTGAGGGCACTCGGTTAAGTACATGGGCAGCAGTCAATAATGCATCTCCCCAATAGGAGATAGATAAATTTATTTGCGGCATCATAGACCTAACCATTTCCAATAGGGTTTTATTCATTCTCTCAGCTACTCCATTTTGTTGTGGAGTACCAGGAATAGTCAATTGACGTACAATTCCCTTTTCATCACAAAGAGCCTTGAATTGCTCCGATAGATACTCACGTCCGCGATCGGTTCTCAATGCCTTTCTTGTTTTGTTCAACTGATTCTTTACCATCACTATATATCATCTAAAGCAGTCTAATGCTTCTAACTTATGAAAGATCAGAAAGACATAACCGAAACGCGTGAAGTCATCTATGAAAGTAATGAAATATGAGACTCCATGCCTCGCCCTCACATTCAAAGGACCACAAATGTCAGAATGTATGAGTTGCAATAGAAATTCGGCTCTAGTCCCTTTACCGAACGGTTTTCTAGTTGCTTTTCCCACTAGACAATGTTCACATACAGGTAGATCAACATTAGTGAGTGACCCTAAAAGACCTTCTCTAGCTAATATTTGCATTCTTTGCAACCCAATGTGACCTAATCTAGCATGCCAAGTACTTGCATCGATCTCAACATTATTAGAAAATGCAATTAAAGAAAAACAACCATCGACATTAATATTGTACTGATCATAATCAATGTCTAACACCATAAAATCATTCGATACATGACCCGAACCATAATAAACTGTTCCATACAAAATGTCAACACAATCACCATGGAAATTCAATACATAACATAAGCTAAGAAGAACAACTACGAAGACCAAGTTTCATCGAATATCTTGAGCATAAAGGACATCATGTAGGAATAGGTTTCGACCATCACGTAAGATTAATTTACATGTGCCGATACCCTTCACTTCAACTCTTGAGTTATTCCCAACATATATCCATCTTCTTCCAGGCTGTATCCGACGATACTCCACAAATGCTTCTCGGTCTCTAGCTACATGGTCTGTTGCTCCTGAGTCTATAGTCCACATTGGATGAGATTCAGCAAGCATTACAGTACTAGAAACAAAAGCATTACTTAAAATAATAGAGTAATAGGGTACCTCTTTCGGCTCAGTGCATTCACGAGCAAAGTGACCCATCTTGCCACAATTGTAGCACTTCATCTTGGCCTTGTCCTTCTTCCCACCACGCTTCTTGCGTTGGAAGGTCTTAGCCCTCTTAGGTCCCTAATCAGTCTTCTTCCATTTGTTGTTGAATTGAGAATTCCTTTTGCGCTTGAAGCCCAAAGTTTTGTGTGAACTTGATTCAGCAACATAAGCATGGGTAGAGGATCTCGCAGCCTCTAGGCACTCATCCTCTAATTCCAAATGATGAGCAATATCATCAAAAGTGACAGTATTTTCATTATGCGTCATATTGATCTTCATATGCTCCCAATTGTCAGGAAGATGCCTTATAAGAGCCTGAACTTGTTGTTTATCAGTAAGGGAGTGACCTGCCGACTTCAGCTTACGAATCATGTTTGACATTTCCCGAAGATGTTGCCTCATCGTTACATTTGGGCGCTTTCAGAATGTGTCAAACTTGATGGTGAGTCTCCTCAGTTTAGTGACAGACGTACCCTCAAACTTACCTTTCAAGGCAACCCATATAGCTTGAGTTTTTCATAACCTTCAAACTCACACATAAGATCATTTTACATACAGCTCAGCAACGTGATGCGAGCAATGCTATTTTTCTTTTTCCAAGCTTGATAAGCTTCTAGATCTCTCCTGTGTTGAGCTAAAGTTCCATGCTCAGGTTGATCCATGGTGTGGTTGAGGGTTTCCAAAACCTCTTGCTCCTCGAGGATGTACTGAACCTTTTGGTGCCAAATATTATAATTGTCACCGTTCAGCTTCTCACCCTTATTGAGGTTAGCCACAATGATCTTGGATGCCGAAGTCATAATCAATTGCTATAACACATTGACATAATAAACGCAGAATCAATACTAGCACACATTTCAAAGTAACACACATATTTAATTTGCAGCAAAGACAAACTAAATTAATGATAATTCAACAAAAGACACGGAAACAAAAGTTCACTATGTTCCCAATCAACTTCTATGTACGATTATTCTATTATCATTAATTAGTTTAATTTGCGCAAATTTTAAATTCTAGGTGAGAACTTCCTTGAATTCTACCAACCTACGAACTCCCACTAAGAAAAATAATTACATGACCTCATGTAATTTCTACATTTTTCCATTTACTCAAAAACATAGCATGATATGAATCAATGTACAAAAATAATCATGCTGTAACTATAATCATAATCGCAATTCAACATGTAATGGATTTCCTACCATTGTTCGAATTTTCCAGCAACTAGAAAATTGCAAGTATATTAAACTATATACATGATATCATCGAACCAAGCTCTACACAAGCATATATGACATCATTTGCACGCAAGCTAGCTACTGTATTTCTTAAACCATAAAAAAATATAAGCTACAAATGAATAAACTAACCCCAAAAGATACGCGTACTTAGGGTTTCCTACATTTATAAAATTCAAAAGTATAAAATAATTATACCACAGTGTAGAGCACATTCATACGAACCAAACGCCACTGACCACGCTCCAATTGGACCTCTCATGTGCCGCCTGAGTGCGCGGCGCGTGTGGCGCACGCGCCAGCGAGCCAAACGGCTCTTGGCCAGTCCGACCAGTCCAATCGGTGACTGGTCCGACCGGTTTGACCGTCGGACTGGTTGACCGATCCGACCCGTTGATCGGTTGACCGGTCCAACCCGTTGATCAATCAACGGTCGGGTCGGGTCGGGTCAACCTCAGGTCGGGTCAGGTCGCCGACCAGCCAACCGGCGTCAAAGGTGACATCATCGATGACGTCATACCAACAGTTACCAACCGTTAGGTGACGTCATCATGTGCCGGTTCACCGACCGGTGCGCGTCGCGCACGTGCCGGTTCGCCGACCGGCGCGCGTTGCGCACGCGCGGGCTTTCCCAGCACTTCAGGCGAGTGACGCCCATGCGCAGCGGCTTCTAGCCGCGCGTGTGGGCGCTTTCGGCGTCCTCCGATAGCACTCGACCTATCGCCGGACTCATCTCAACGAGTACTTGCACCTTATATGTTTAAAAATTGATTTTGGCCGAAAAATTATTTCGAAAAATGGCCAAAATCGCGTAGATGCACGCGACCCTGAGCTCGTTTCTTTGCTTCAGTTCGATTTCGAGTTTTCAGATGGCAATTCCGACCATTAGACATCCAAACAGTGTAGATTTCATACTCTTAATCTCGATATCAAATGGTAAACGAGAAAATTCAATGAAAAACAAGGCAGAAATCACAACCTGGCTCTGATACCAATGATGGAATTCAAGTCGGCGGAAGACGACTTACCTGATTCCGATGCGCAAACAGCAAATAGCCCCAGAACGAACACTGAATTGCGAATGAATCACGAACAACACTACCTCACGTTAGTCTGAATGCAATCACAAGGAAAGCACCTGATTTCCACGGCGTCAATGCCGATTGTTCTTGCAAAACTGAAATGAAATGCCTTCTTCTTCTTTGATGGAAAGGGAGAGAAATTTGGTGCGTATGTTTTGCCAACCACAACAACCAACGGTTGTCTTCAAAAGCCTTTTATACATCTCCATTTATACCCTTTCATCGTAGCATATCAAGACGATACGATGCGATCCAATCGCACCCCATCATGGACATACTAGCTAAAGTACAACAATAATGTTCGGCAACGCTGGTGTGATGAGCTCGTCAAAGCAAGACACCATCGATTTTGACATGAAGGGCTACGAACGCCTCTTCATAGTCAACGTTGGGGGTGTGGCGGCAAGCCTGAAGCACACGGCCTAGGCCATGGTGGCCGGTGGTGGCAGGAGCATAATTTGCACGGCGAGCATCATGGCCAGCATGGGTGTGGACCGCTGCATCGACTACTGCATGTCAAAGCATGCGATGCTGCTATTGGTGCGGTCGGCGAGCAAGCAGCTCGGTGTGAGCAGTGTGCGAGTGAATCGCGTGTCCCCAAGCGCGGTCAGGAGCCACTGCTATGGGGGGTGTTCGGGATGGGGAAGGATGCAGTGGAGGCAATGTTCGCGAGCGGTCCTCATGCATGAGAGGAGTGCTGATGGCGAGGCATGCGGTGGACGCCAGGGTCTTTTTCTCCTCCAATGAATCCCAGTTCATGACCGGCCATAACTCAGTGGTCGATGGTGGCCGACGTCAGAGCGAAGCATGATCCATGCAGGCGTTTTAAAAACTTTCAAAAAATAATCAAATCAAGATCGGGTTTCTTTTCGATAGAAATCGACAATCCACGCGCATTTGGATGTGGCACCCCATTAAACTCAAATTGTTTGATGTACAATAAATGATTTTGGGATCAGACAGCCTCTGCTTGTGATCGTTGAAGTCATATGCCTCAAGTTTATGATGGGCCGAACAGTAGTTTCATTAAGTGAGTTCGTGGAGCTTCCCTCCTTGAATGTGGAGGACGACTGATTCTTCCTTCCTTCTTTCTTTTGTGTCCAACCTTAAGTACTTTGTCTATTACGAAGAAATGAACCTTAAAGCAGGGGAAAGTACGTGCGGATCCTACAATCAATAATCGAGTCATTTTCCGATCCTCTATACGCTGGATCCAGTTTGTCGCATGGAAATTAGATATCCCATCCAAAAAAAAGTACATTAGAGCTTAATATCGCAATTAGTAATTGTCTATACAGGAATAAAACCAACCGCTCTATATTGGGATTCGTAGTCTGTATTTTCTATCAGAAACTATGGTCTGCACAGTAGTTGAGACTGGCAATACTGCATATTGGATGCTAATATGCTACGGACGATTAATTTTCTCATTCTTTTGGCAACTGAGGTGTTGAGTCTGAGCACACACAACCGAAACTTCTATAATTGGCCAAATCAATCGCAATTAAAGAAACAGCCAAACTGGATTTCACCGGGAAAATAATAGAACGCATATGTTAATATTATCCACAACACCATTCATAGTAATAAGTCTATTTAATGAAACTCGAGAACATGAAATTCTTTGGTCTCTCTTACCCTAAAAAAATACAACTCAAAGATGAGATTTGGGCATCTTCACTCGCTTCCCTGCTTATCTTTTTGCATACAAAAATGAATGGTTGGAAGACAGAAGCAATAGCATGATAGGAAAAGGAAGTGATTTGAAAATTAGTTTCTATTATGATGTATACAATGGGATATAGTTGAAGAAGAAAAAATGGCCTTAGAGACCCTTGCTCAGCAGGAATATATACGAGACCAAATCCGAGTAGTGGAATTTACTCAGCAAGTATAGAAATGACTATACCGGTGCTAAATGGTCTTGGGTATTTCTCATCTCAAAGTTAGCTTAAAAGGTGAGACTTTCTTCTATACCTATAAACTGACTATCAACCCATTCCACGACCAATGTAAAAAAACCCAAACAAAAACTTTAATAGTTATTAGGATCCATGGACACAAGATGCCGTTGAGGCACTTCAATTACGTTCTCAATGTGAGATAAATTTTTGCATTATGAAAACTTATTAACCAATCTATAGGATGTCCTTCGAACGGGAGTCCCCAATCTTTTCATTGCAAAAAGATTCCTGTGCTAAACAGTAAACTACAAAAGCTCTCTCAAGTTCTCAACCTCCCCTAGATAATGGACGATGATACGCAACACTCCCTGCCTATGAACAATTAACTGCAACTTATTAATGGTTGGGGAAAAAAACAGTGCAGTTGCTTTTAGTGGACAACCAATCCGAGTTATATCATCAATAGAATAGAATCCATCCCAAAAGCAATGTGAGGCGAGTGTTAAATTGAATAAGAATTGCTAATAATCTAGAAAGAGTTAGTAAGTCGGTACAGATTGATTGATGTACAGTGTACCAATAGGAGTGTGGTTAGATTCGATTCTGGTGCTTGTTCCACTTCTCAGCGGGTGGTTGTGGCGGTGGAATGAAATTCGGCATGCATTACCAATCGAACAAAAATGTTCTTACGCTGGATTGAAGATTACACATGGAATAACCTTTCTTTGGTGAAATTTTCACCTTTCTTTGGTACTTCAAGATTCTTCGCCGCCCTGACAAGTCTATAAACATGAAAAGACAGAAGTAATAATCTTTATTTATTTGTAAAAATATTCGATTTAGAGTGGTTTTTTCCTTAAGTTTCTTCTTGCCTGTCTGATATAATCTCACTTCAATCTGCATTCGGAACATGTTTCAGGGAGTATCTTAGCCCTTAGGATTTTGAATGATCTGTACGTTTAATTGCGAATAACCTAGTAGTCAGATAGAAATCACAAGTTAAAAGACCTGAGAAAAACAGAGTAGTTCTATCTATCTGCTGTGGATCACTGTGGTGTAAGTGCATGGGTTACTTGACAATGCCGTGTTATTTCATGGCCACAGTGGGTTTGAACTAGGCTTTACCCCTACTTCAATAATCAAGTAAGGTCACGGAGAATGAATGTCCACGGTCACCTTTTGATGGCCTTCCATCAAGCCTCCCATCAGTGAACAAGTTTGTCTTATGAGCCCCACCACATCTTCATCGTAGAATGGCCTAATGGTGATCTTGTCGGCACGACTTTGATGGCAGCGGTCCATGGAAAGGCACACACCCAGATCAGTAGCTTCGTCTCAAATGCAATCAACCGGCCAGCATGTGGTGGTCACACCTGTCCAAGTCAAGTCCCTAGTAGAGTGGACGGTCCGAACCCGAGGGACCTTGGACATAGTGTTCAGCAACGTGGGCATGGTGAGCTCGTCGAAGCAAGACGTCCTCAACTCTGACATGAAGGGCTACGAGCCCCTCTTTGGAGTCAACATTAGAGGCGTGGCTGCGAGCATGAAGCACGCGGCCTGAGACATGCTGGCCGGCAGTGGCAGCAGGAGCATAATATGCTCGGCGAGCATGGTGGCCAGCATGGGCACTGACCACTGCATCGACTACTGCATGTCGAAGCATGCAGTGCTGGGACTGGTGCGGTCGACGAGCCAGCCGCTCGGGGCAAGCAGCATGCGCATGAACTGTATGTCGCCAAGCACGGTCGGGAAGCTGCTGCTGTGCGGGTTAATTGCAATAAAAAAGGAGGAGCTCGAGGCGTTGATCGAGCCGTCCTTGTGCATGAGAGGAGTGCTGACGGCGAGGCATGTGGCAGATGCCGTGGTCTTTCTCGCTTCCGATGGCTTGGTCGTCGAAGGAGGTGGGCGTCTCGGCTACGTACATCAGCTAATGAAGATGGATAATGCAAGCACGCTTGGACGTGGCATAAGGTGTTATGGGTTGATATGGCCTCTGCATATGATTGTTGAAGTAAATAATGCCTTGGTTTTTTATGGGTCAAACAGAAGTCCTCATTCATGGAATTTCCCTCCTTGAATGTTGGGGGTGGACTGATTTTCCTTCGTTCTTTTGTTTGTTTCCAACCTTAAAGCATAGGAAAGTACATGGCCATCCTATCGATCATTCTTGCATCAATCAAACGGGAAAAATACACTAGAAATATCAAAAGTTATGCATAACGCTTACTTTAGTACCCAAAGTTTTTACGGACTCACTTAAATGCCTCCAACGAAAAATTTCGACAATTCGTCTAATGTGCCATTTTTTTTTATAGAATTTTAATATCCGTATGTCTTTTCTTATAAAAAAATGAATCCAATTTGGACGGTAACCTAGCCCTTCTTGACAATTACGGCGTCATTTCGAATGTTAATCTTATTCTTTCACTATGGTTCTCATTTCTCTCCTAGTGGTATTACAAAGCTCCTTCCATGGACAGCACAAAAACCACCTGATTTTTTGCAGAGCAAAAAGCAAACATCCCACAAAAAGAAAAAGAAAAAAAAAAGTAAGTATCTAGACGAGGGTTTTGCTTCAGTGGGGTGCGATATTGAAGGTGAAATTAGCAGAAAGGGGAAAACGTGAGGTAGGGAGGTTTGTTTTCCAGTTTTTAGCTCCATTTTTAATTATTATTTTTTTTATAAAAGTGCGATTGAGGGAGTTTCGCTTCGTCGACTCCCTCACCTCGTACCTCTCGGCGATGGGCATCCGGAAGGGCGATTGTCCTCCTCCTCTCCTTTTGTTGTTTGCCTCGCTGTCGTGTCCCTCGTTGCTGCCATCATTGTTCTATTAATGCAAACCTGTTCTTCGATATTTTTCGTTTCCCAGCATCCGAAGCTTTATTAGGGCTCCTTGTTCTCTCATCATCAAGAGTTTCAGCTATTAATTTTGCACCAAATCCTCTGTTATCAGATTAGGGTTTGAAAAAAAATGGTAAAGTTTTCCCCAAATCATCAATTTTGAGATTGGGGTTTGAAGAAAGGCTGAATTTGGGGCAAATATGTGGGAAACGATATTGTTGGGTTAATATTTGCCAACTCACAATACCAGTGAGTCATGTCAGCCAGAAAAAATATTAAAATATTACCACGTTAGATTTCCAGCTATCCAAATTAGAGTTGGCACTTAATTAATCTTTTTTTTAAAGTGACATTTAAGTGATCTGAAAAAAAATTAGTATTAAAGTGAGTATCATACACAACTTTTAACACTTCTAGTATATTTCTCCCTGCATCGAACTAATCCTTGTCCATCTCATCATGAATGTCGGATCAAGACAAGTCCTAAATAAGTTGCTGAATTGAGTGCAGAGGATACTAGAAAGCTTGGTCAATGCAACAAAGTTTTGAGGTTGAAGGATAGCCACAGGAAAACAGCAGGATTTCAACAGCCATACTCATAAAATCGCGGGTGAAATTTCCCAACAAAGTTCGCTTTCTGTAAATGAAGTTAAAAAGTAGAAAGAATAATATGTCCCTAATCGAGAAAATGGGGCAAATCAGAATGCAGAAAAAATCTCTAGGGTTCGAATAAAATTGCAATTCGGCCAGAATGCACTAAGTTGGGCCCAAAATTTCCATTCAACGTCCCCAGGTTTTGTCTTTTTCCTCTTGGCCCTATACAAACCTTCCTGCTAATTCCAAGCAAAAACAATAATCCTCTTGGCACACGCTCGTCAGTCGTCCGCCGGAGATGGCCGAAACCACCAGCAACAGCTCAATAATGAATAAACTCCAAGGCAAAGTGGTCATCATCTCTGGCAGCGCGAGGCGACGGCTTGGCTCTTCACCGCCCGTGGCCCTTGCATGGGCATCATCGCCGACATCCAAGAAACAAGCCGAGATGTTTCTGTTGTAAAAATTAATGAAAAAATAAAATTATCTGAGACTTGCAAGCACTGTCCTTAAGGATAATTTCGCTTCTCGGAGTCCAAAACTCCGTGCAATAAGTTTTAGCCGCTGTCCTCTCAAGATACAATGGACCCTTTTCTATTTTGCATAGAATAAGAGAAGGAACAGGAACGACTTTATGTGTATAATCCGGTGAGAAAACAAAAGGAAAGAATTTTTAAGAAAAAGGCATATTCTTTTTTTGATTCGGCATATAAAGAGAGCCGTTAAGAATCCAATATAGAACTGTTATAAAATAATTGAGGGTTTATGAAGAATAAAACGTTACAAAACGATTGAAAAGTCATCATATGACCATTTAGGATCCGTAATATAACCATTAAAATAATTATGGACTTTATTGCGGTCATGACTTCTATCAAAGTCATTCCTAAAATATATTTCAATAATGGTTGAAATAATCATCAATCCCCTACATATTTCAAAAAGCTTTGAAAAGAAAAAAGTAGAATAATGATGAGCTATTAGAGCATTATGCATTCGAATTGTTGTTGTTAGGCTATGAATCAACCTTAGAAAGAATGAAGTATAATTTACAAAATCATTTGTAAAGTTTGAAACTTCTATGAATCAATTTTTTTTTTTTTTTTGTGAATTATAATTTTTACCAATCACATCACATGCCCACAAATTTAATTGTTCAACGCGATTTTGCACTAATAGGTTATGCGCATGCTTGGTTTATTCATAAGTGCTTAGAGATTTTTACCAAAAATTCTCATAGGAACTACCTCACTCCACACTAATATAGGCAATTCCATCAAAACTTATTCTGCAATTTAATACACCACCAATAATGGCTATGGAGTTCACTAAGAGCTTTGCTCGGCCTCTTTTTTTTTTTTTTTTATTGCAGTTTTGCCATATTCTCACATTAGGAGGGACAAGAATTTCTAATAATGCATTACTAGAATCACAAGTGACTTGTTATTATTCATGTGAATCAAATTCTTGGAATTGCCAATCATATAAGTTAAGTTACTATCATTGTTGTTTTTTCTCAACTGGCTTAACTCCCATTTCCCTCGATGTATCATAAATTAATTTTCTTTCCATAGGTTTAGTCAGAGGATCGACCTTTACATAATCGATGGACATACTTTCATCTTTAAGCAGCTGCTTTACCACATCATACCTCTATCAGATGTGTTTATTTTTACCGTTGAGAGTCTTATTTTTTGCAATGGCTATTGCTAGCAAAATGTGTCGGTTTCATTCCCAAAAGAATATTCACTAAAAAGTTCCTCAATCACTCAGCCTATTTGCTAGCCAATTTTAGAGTCACAAACTTTGACTCCATGGTGGATTTAGCAAATATTGTTTGTTTAGTTGACTTCCAAGTTACAACAGCTCCATCATGGGAAAACACTTATCCACTAGTAGATTTGGTCTCATATGAATCCGAAATTCATATAACATCATTGTATCCTTCTAACACAACAGGAAATCCTTTATAAAAAATGTCATAGTTTATGGTTCATCTCAAATACATTATTACTCTGTTCAAGGCAATCCAATGATCACAATTGAGATGTTGTGTATATCTTCTCAGTTTACTTATAGTATAAGCTATATCAAGTTGAATATAAATCATCAAATGCATCATACCCCAATTAGTGTGAGAACACTTCGACTAAACCACATTATCTTATTTATTTGTCACTAATTGGGTATAAGAATCATAAGGAGCACTCACAGGCTTGACATCAAAGTGTCCATATTTTTTAAGTAGCCTCTCCACGTAATGCTCTTAGATAAGCATTAGGCCACTGTCACTTCTTATGATTCTAACACCCCAAAATAACATTGTTCTCCCATGTCCTTCATATCAAATTCAGAAGTCAAGAAAATTTTTGTTACATTCACAACATCAATACATGTACCGAAAATAAGCATGTCATCAATAGATCAACCAATAATTATAGATTCGCCATCAATAGTTTTCTTGTATAAACATTTATACAACCCTTAGTTTTCACTATGTAAATTTCCTCTCTAAATCACTATTGAGACCTAAATTTTCCCCTTTTATTTAGAAGTTAACTACATCTAAAATTAGGGATTAGTTTCTTAAAGGAAAAAAAAAAAGAAAAGAAAAAAAATGAATAATTTTCATTAAATTTTCCCCTTGTGTTCTTCTCTCCTATGTATCTATTTTCGTCTGGCCCCAAGCATAGCCTCATTTCCTTTCTCCTAGCCCAGCCCGCGTGTGGGTCTTCTTCCTCCATACGCCGGTCACACCTCTGCAAGGAAAAAAAGAGTACAAGTCAAAGAGAGGCAAAGGATCGCCAACTGCAAATGGCGGTGTTCTGCGGGTCAAGTTCAGGCCGACCAGCGAGTTGGCGGTGGCAGAAGCTACGCACGCTAGTTGCTAGTCGTTAAACGGAGGGAGGCTCCTTCTTCGACTTTGGCGAGAGAGAGAGAGGAGCATGAGCAAGGCATGAGTTTCATGATTTTTTTTTCCTCTTTTTTCACGACATTCGTTGAGCAAGACAGATTCTTTGCCTCCATCTTATCTAATTCTTTTTATCCCTTTATTCAATTGGTTTTCGACCTCAACTTTGTACAATAGAAACATATCAAAAGCTTCATCTTTATGCCTAAGGAAATAAATTCGGGCGAATAAGAAGGGAGAGTTTCATGAATTATTCCTTCATTTTCACAAAATTCATTAAGCAAGACATATTCTCCACTTTTATGTGATCTAATTCTTTTTATCCTTTTATTCAATTGGTTTTTTTACCTCAACTTTGTACAATAGAAACATATCAAAAGCTTTAGCTTTATACTGAAGCAAATAAACTTTAGTAAATCTAGAATAATCATCAATTAAAGTCATATATTATTGTTTACCTCCTCTCGGTGATAGTTTGTTTTAAATCTCTTAAATCGGTATGAACGAAACTCAATAATTTAAATTCTCTATTTATAGGAATATAAGGATTTTTTGTTAATTTTGTTTCGGCACATATTGCACATTTGTTAAAACATGAGTTTTCTATCCTAGAAACTAAACCTAGTTTTTGCATTTTCTTAATATAAGAAATACTAACATGACCTAATCTACCATGCCATAAATTAATGGATTCAACCAAGTAAGCAAAATAAGTACCGTTTTCGTTGATAACATTGGAAAAGTTAGGAATAAAAATTCCCACATTAAAATAACCATTTCTCACAAAAACGTCATTTTTTGTTATTATTATACCCCAACATTTCCCAAATGAGCTACTAAAACTAGGTTTGCTCTTATAGTAAGGACATGCAATACATCATTCAGGCCAAAGTCTTGCCAGATGTGAGTTTGAGAAGAACTTTTCATTTCCCAAGAACTTGAGCTGTTTTTGAATCACCAAGAAAAATAATTTCTTCTCCTCCCCTGCTAGTTTGTAGGAGGAAAAAGCAATTTTGATTGCATAAATATGTAGATTTAGGTGTCGTGTCACAATTACTGTATATAATTTATTATCCTTCTCTTACTAGAGTGTCGTGTCGCGTGTCATATGTTGATGTAAATGCTATTTAGCCTGAGTCTATCACCCATTCTTTCACATTGGCCACAATATTAGCTTTGGAAATGACGGCAACAATTATGTTATTAGGATCATTTGCTTTAACCAAGTCGACCTTTACTTTAACAGGACTGTCATTTTCCATTATTCTATTTCCGCATTACACTACATGATGACCTGGTTTTCTATAAACAAAGTAAGAACCTTTCTTTTTGAACGTGGGGTGAGCAACTTTAGATTTGTAATCAAGTTTTTTAGTTATTATAAGTGTTTGTCATGTTAAGGTGTGCCTTGCATCAAATTTGCCCAGTAGCAATCTCCTTAGCTTTAGCTTTGGCAATTTTAAATTGCGATCTAACTAGAAAAATAATAACAAATAAAAAAAAAAGGGAGTGAGGACATCACTTTATAATTACAGTCTTAAAAATGAGGGTAATTTTTTTATCACTTCAGTATTAATGGTGTGGATTTGATTTGTTTAAGGGATGAGAATAGCGCCGGCCAGCTAAAAACCTTGGTGCTGCTCTCTTCTGTGGCTGGGGAATAACGCCAGCGCCAGCGCCAAGCCAAAGGGGATCCCGTTCCCTTCTCTCTCCTCCACAGCCACAGCCGCAGCCGCTATTAAGCCGCCTCGCCGCCGCTCGTAGCTGTGGGAAGCCGCCATTGCCGCCGCCGCCGCCGCCGTCGGTTCCAAGATTCTGGTCCGGTCCAGGTCCTCTCTCTCTCTCTCTTTCTCTGTGCGCGTCGTGCTGCTATTTTTCTCCTTTAAGCCTTTTTCCAGCCCGGGAACATGTGAAATTAGGGCAAAGTTCGTCCTAAATCAATAGCTGTCGAAGGGAATTCGAGGGAGGACGAGCTCGGTGAAAGCGCCGTCGTCCGTCGCCGGCGGCGGTCGCCCCTCGTCGCCGATTGGGTTTGCTTCCCTTCGCGTCCCATCGCTTTTACTTGCACCGTTTTGGTCGTCGTCTCCTTGGCCTCCTCTGTTCGAGTTCGTCGTCCACTCGCGTCCTCCTTGCTTCACTCGGTTCCCGTCCGTCTCCTTCAACCCCGCCCTTTCCGCAAGTTTACATTTTTCCGAAGAGGGCGCGGAGTATGTGCCCATAAGAATGGAGGATCTAGATTGACGTGTCATTTGTGGAGCTTATGAATGTTGTGTTCTCGCACTTCACTGAGTCGTAGAGATTGTGGTGGTTTTTAATCTCGACGAGAACGGATGTTTGTTTGATTATTACCAAGGAATTAATTTGCTGGTCTTATTGATATCCTTTCTCTGAACCTGATGATAGGATGTCATTTTATCATCGAATGAATATGTGGGGGGCGCTATTGAACTATATTTGCGGTTCTTAAGAGTATTATGCA
Source organism: Eucalyptus guilfoylei (assembly GCA_016097605.1). NCBI lineage: Eukaryota > Viridiplantae > Streptophyta > Magnoliopsida > Myrtales > Myrtaceae > Eucalyptus > Eucalyptus guilfoylei. Next base: position 41,575,627 of record CM027861.1, read on the forward strand.
TGTAGTCGTGTAAAACAAAGGCTCCAAAGAACAATTAGGCTTTGATTTATGAAATTTGTGGGATCTTACGATCCTCAATCCGATCATCCGGGACCCCAAAATGACCCTACTTAGGATCCCAATCCTGACAACCTTGCACTTATCTTCGTGCATAAGAGCAAAACATCTAGTGTTTTGGACATCCATTTCGTTGGCGTTAATCTTGGTCTGTGGCCTATACTTCAGTTTGTCAGGTACCATGGAGATCGACAAAGCAGTCAGGGAATGTGATGATAGGAGGCTCAAGACTAAGTATGCTAATGCCATTTATGTCATTCAGAGAGCTTTAGCCCTCTACTCGTACGTTCTTTCTTGTCCTCTCTTCTGCTGCTTTTAACGGTTTTACGTTTGCAATTTCTATTTAGAACATTGGTCTTGCTTTTTTCATTCATGAGATAGGTTTTAATTGCATATGAATATGTGAAGATGATCGGAAGAATAAGATTTTAATTCTTGATTCTGATGTTCACTACAAATCTGAACTTAGTTGATCCAAGGCAAATAGTTGGAATTCCATTCAGTTCGAATTACTATTTGTCAGCAATTAAAGTTCTCAATGCAAACTCGATGTTTGTTGAGTTTGGACTTCGTGTTCATGAAATTGTTTATAATACTAAGCTGGCGACTTTATGTTCTTTCAGTATTCCACTTGGTTTCTTGTTGTTTTCTTCCTTAGAGCCCATTGTTCTATTCTGATTGTGATTCCTGATGGGTGTAGATGTATGATATATGTTCTTGATACATCTTGTTGAATGCTGGTGCATGTGCTGTCCCTGATACTTGCTTCAATTGTCCTTAGTCTTTAATGGTATTCACTGATGTCATATCTTTTGGCGTTCTTTTCTTGGATTTGGTCTAAAAATGTGCTAGAAATCTCTTCATGCTCGGAATTTTCCTTGTTAAGTTAATATGAACTATTTTAGCATACTTAAAGAATCTATTTGGCAATCTCTTATTTGTGGCTTGCCACACCATCACTGCGTGTTGTGCTTGATGTCTGGGTTTCGTGAATGTTATGGTTTTAAGTGGTCGGTTTCTCGCATTTCTGTCCAACCTGAATCATCTGGTCCTATGCTTAGACTTACCCTTGTTGATTTTATTTGTCTTCACTACCCTTGACGCGTCTGATGATCTTGGTTTCGTAGATGTTTTCGTTATTGTGGTGAATTTCTCATTTTTCTGAGGACTAAAATTTGAAATCCAAATCATATGTCAAGTTTTGATCTTGCAAAAGATTGTTTATTCTTCCTCTCCTACTGGAATTGGGCCAACAATGTTGAGACAATAGTGGAGAGTGTTTACTCTTCAAATGGCTAGTAAACCGCAAATGAGCTGCTGTGGCCATTTTTTGGCAGTGGGAAAGATGTATACCTTTTACATGTGTGAGTTTGCTTCTGGAGAGTTGTTATTTAAAAACGAATTTACTTTTTTTTTTAATTCCTTATGGTACTTTTCATTGAGTTTAATAATAACATGTCTTGGTGTTTGGCCAATTTTAAACCATTGCCCTGGAAAATTGAGATGGGTTCGACAGTTTTTTTTTTTTTTTGGTAAAGGAGATGGGTTCGACAGTTAAACTCTTAGTTCCTCAAAAACCTCTTGTATTTAGGTTTTCCTATACCTGAAAGGTTGATTCAATTCATGCTCTCTTACCTTTCTCAAGAAATTAAATAAGTAGCGCTTTTCTGGTAGAGAATTCAACTCAGAGAGTTTGACTCCAAATTTTCTTCCGGTCCACATGCAGTGCTACCTCTGGCAAGAATTGTCATTTTCTACTCATTAGCTTCATTCGTTGATATGAGGCCAGCCACATTCCTAATTCAGCAATATGCTAATAACTCACATTTTACACTGGGTTAGTGAGAATTGTTTGAAACTTTATATGCAACTGTTAGAAACTTATTGTAAAAAAGGGCAAGGCATCTTTTTCTCCTAATCAGTGTTAAAAAATTCCTTAATAGAAAATTTAAATTTGTGCTCTCAAAGGTTTACTGCTGTGATGCTTTGTGGGAGTGCCGTATGAAATTGTCTGGTAGATGAGCTTTCATTTGCAAGTTTTAAAATATTTTATTCAATGCGTGACAAGTTGGCATGACTCCATCATATCTTAATAGCTGCAAGAGATCTGAAGGCCTTCTCCCTTGGAAAGCTCTTCTGGGCAAAAGGGAATTACATCCTAAGGAATAAAATGCCCCTTCTTTACATCCATTTGTATATACCTCTGGGATTTTGTTTCCTTATGTTGCTAAGCATTCTTTCATTTCATGTTATCCATTGAAACTACTATGAAGATTGGTCCCCGAGGTTATATTGGACTTATCTGGCACTTGACTTTTTACAGTGTTGAAGAGGTTGCTTTCAGTTTCAATGGTGGAAAAGATTCAACTGTAAGTAGTTATATGCTTATGTTATGTTTGAGTTAAGCTTCATTATTTTCTTATTGATGGTTATCCCTGGACTAAATTGTAGGTTTTGTTGCACCTACTTAGAGCCGGACACTATCTTAGTGAAGCGAACCAGAGGTCTCCTAATGGGAATCTAAAAGGTTTTCCATTCAGAACAATATATTTTGAGAGCTCTTCTGCTTTCTCTGAGATCAACTCCTTCACACATGGAATTGCTACTACGTATGGGACTGAGCTCACTTTTCATCTAAAACCACGAAGATCTATCATTTGATAACTTAACAAGTTTTGATAGCAATGTTTAATTCATACTTTTGCTACCTTGACAGGTATGGTTTGCAGATGGATGTCATTCACACAGATTTTAAGTCTGGTCTGGAAGATTTAATAAAAAGCAAATCAATTAGAGCTATATTTCTTGGTGTCAGAATTGGTGATCCTACTGCGGTAAAGTTGTCACTGTACCTAAAAGGACATTTCTCTATCTTGGCTACAGTTTTTCTATTGCCTTTCATAATTCATTTGTGCTCTGTGTTTGAACCTGTGATACCTAAGCCTTGTATCTTTTTCTTTCTTCGGAATCCTGCAGGTAGGCCAGGAACAGTTCTCACCAAGTTCACCTGGTTGGCCTCCTTTTATGAGAGTGAATCCTATATTGGATTGGTCATACAGGTCGCTCTACTTATTCTGATAAGCAGACTCTCTACAAGTTTCTTCTTGGGTGAATAGCAAGTAGCATTACATTTGCTTGTGCCAAAAAAAGGGAACATGACATGATATTCCATTTCTTCTGTATTGACTGCATTCTGTGGTTTCACTTCCTTACCAGTCCTCTTTCCGAAGTCCTGCTACTTTAGCTTTGTGAAGTTTCCCTTAACTCTTAAGGGTTTTAGGGATTGTTGAAGCATATTCTCTGCACTGGTTCGATGTTTCCCTGTTTCGCAAAAACCAGAAATAAGCATATGTTGATTGGATGGTAACCAAGAAAGAGTGCATCTCAGAGACCACATACTACCGGGTATTGAGAGGAATACTCTTATGTGACCATCTTCGCTTATTCTTGTGCACTATATGCTCACTAAGCGGGAAGCAGCATCAACTCATGTAAATGCATGGTCTAAAACTGTTCCAGGTTCTGTCGACCTAGTTTTAGAATTAGACAATGGAGCAAACACAAATCCTTGTTAAACTGCACTTGGGACCATTATTTTGACTAGATTTTGTTACATGTTATCCTTGCAGTGTCCATGTGGTGCTCAATAGTGTGTAACTACATTCTTTTATTTTCCATATTGTCATAAGAGGTATTCCTGTGCTTCTTTTCAGGGATGTTTGGGCTTTCCTCTTGATAAGCAAAGTTCCCTACTGCTGCCTTTATGATCAAGGGTAAAATGGCAACTCATCAAATTTAGTTGCTTCAGTTTGTTGAGTACGATATTTTGGCTTAATTATGTATAATATGCAATATTGTCTTTAAGTTAATCCAAATTTTAAACTCCCTTTTTGTTTTGTTGTGATGTTTATTCTCATGTTGATATTGTTGTTTTGTTGAGTGCACAGTTATACTTCAATTGGAAGCATACACGATACTGTACCAAATGCATTGCTGCGAAGTGGGGATTCTGCTAACAGTGAGGAGAAGTTTAGGCCTGCCTATATGCTTTCAGATGGTAGGCTTGAAAGAGCAGGGAGAGTAAAAAAGCACTCATCATCAGCTCATGGGGTTTCTCCTTCCAGCGATGGCATGTTTAAACTGGATTTTAATAACAGCAGTGTTCTCACTACCTCAATCATTGCTGTTGGAGATGAGATTCTGTAAGCCTCTTTTATGAAACTCTCCAATCAGTTGTTTTCTTGAGCATGACTCACTTTTGTACAATTACCATTGTAGCATTTACAGCGATCAGCTCATACAACAAAGGCTTCTCAATTGTCTTTGACACTACACGTTTCCATTCTGTTCATCCATCAGGCTTTCACTGTTTTCCATAAACTGTATCTCATTCATTTTGGAGAAAGAACCGAATTTTTTGTCTGAATCAGCTTTGTTTCATTTTGTTTCCTTTAAATATTTTCTATTTGTTATCTTTATTCAATTTTGTAGTCTACTCAATTTTTGTGATTAGAAGAACTTCACTAATGAGCGCCAGAAGGGTCCCAATCCATGTCCGAAAGGAATCTTTCCGGGGGGGGGGGAAGAGAAAAATTGTGAACAACGTCGGGTTTTGATTTCATCAATTTGCTCATGCATACCAACATATAGCCTTCCTCATTCAAGCATGCACAGTCTGCAATAGAAGATCTTCAATAGTTGGAGAATTGCTTTTGTATCCCCTCAAATGCTCTATTTTTTGTATCCTTTATAAACAAAATATTTGAAAGAAGCTTTTGCTTCTCTCTTCAAACTATTGTTCTTTAAGCCTGTGAAGTGTGTCTCCATATTCCCTTTAATATGCAAAGAATTGGAGTGGCCCTTTTATACCATGATGTGTTCTGAATTCAGACTTCAAAAGAAATCATCTTACTTCTTCTTTGTCGATATTTTCTTGGTGACTGTTGTTATTAAGTGCATGATTCCGTCTCTTATGTGTTCCATAGCTCAGGTCCGGCATTGTTGAGGATCATTTGGGGCCAATCTTGTGTAGAAAGCTTCATTCTATTGGTTGGCTGGTGTCCAAATCTGTGGCTGTACGGAACAATGTAAGGGCTAGCATTCCTCCTAATTTGGTTGTTGCTTACCTAGTTCTTTGTGCGAAGTCCAGCTCTCGAGGTTTCACTGATATAACTCAATCTACATGTAATTGTCAAAAGGTCTACATATGTTATTGCTCGGGATTTACTTTTCAAATTTCGTGTCTAAATTTTTGTTTTCTGTGACACTCATCTTGATCCAGGTTGATTCTGTGGCTGAAGAAGTTGAACGGATGAAATCTGCTAATGATACTGTGAGGCCTGGTGATTTATGAAAATGCCCCTTATCATTTTCCTATTGACTCGAAAAAAACTGAATGTAATTTTCTATTCCAATTTATGCTTGCTTATGTCTGGACTTGTATATCTGCTATCATTTCTAGGTATTCATATGTGGCGGTGTCGGCCCTCTACATTCAGATGTTACTTTAGCTGGTATTGCAAAGTCATTTGGTGTTCGTCTGGTGAGTTGATAGTTTTTTCTGTCTATAGTGAGTTCCATTAAAGACATAATGCTAAACAGAACAAAGATGAGTGGGATTCATGGAGATTACCCACTTAATTTTGGTGGCCGTCGTCATCATCTAAATCAAGCTATAACATAGAGGAGGAACGCTTTAATGATATTGAGGCTTTGCCATAGGTCTGAGTGGATTTATCTTGTTAAATGATTAACTTTTCTTTCATAAGTAGTTTATTTGTCTTTATAGATCATGTCTTATGGGACCAAATAAGAAGAGAGCATGACTAATTGAGCATTTTATGTTCATAACTAATTGTCGATATATTGGTACATTGCTTCCCTGACAATATTCTTCTCTTGTCTCTAATCAGGCTCCTGATGAAGAGTTTGAAGAATACCTTTGGCAATTGATTGGCAACCAATCTAAAGGTGATCGGAATGAGGTATTTTGCAATGAAAATAGTTAGAGGATTTGGCAGTTTTCTTTTGGTCTGACTTACTCAACTTGAGTGCTAGCTGGAGTTGTTACTCCGTATTTTTTTTAGGAGCTATACTCCTGTCTTACAAAAATTGAGGAAAGCATTAGGACTTGCCAACATTAGTTTCTCAAGTTGGTGGAAATGACTTGCCAGAGTTTGAGAACTATGCTGCATACTTAGTGCCACGTGTTGGCTGCCAATTACCAAATTTTAGGCTGGTACTGACCAGTTCATTTTAAATAAATACTTAACTTACTCTTCATCTGCATCTTTATGCCAGTTTTCATTACCCTTTAGCGTTGCACTAGGGCCATACCAGTTTTTCCACTTAAATATGCCGACATTTTTTCACCAAATGGTCACTCTGCTCTCGTAGGACTTCTATCCTCTCTTTTTCTTACAATTGGTTTGCACTCTTTAGAGTTGTACTCTGCCAGCAAACTCATCAATTTCCAAATATCCTCCTTTACTGCTGTTATGCTTCTAGCCTTCTTGTACTAATTTGACATGTTATTTTTGTTTTCCATTTTAGATGGCTCTGTTACCTGAAGGTATCACAGAATTGTTGCATCATGACAAGCTTCCTGTACCTTTGGTATGTTTTCAGAAGCTTCCTTTGCGTGAATTATCTTGAATTGATGAGTTGGACGTGTTTCATGTACACTCATCTCATGTGAAATGCTCGAAACCTCAAAGTCACGACTATTAGAGCCTTATTCTGATATACTGCTGGCAAGCTTAAGTTTATCCAAATTTCTGAGCTTGAAAGTTTTCAATGGATTATCTGAAGCCATTCTAAAAATGAGATTTGGAAGTTCGTCATGGGTTTCATTAGAGGCAGTGAAACTTCTATGCAAAATGTACACGGTGAAATACCTGATTATCTTCATGTAGATGCTCTTATGCGATAGAATGAATTATTGGAGCTTTCCACTGGTAGTAATTGTAGGGATGAAAAGGAAACAGAATTCTTTGCGGGATTATTAATCTTTGACTGGTCCTTATGCAAGTCCAGAGGGTGCTTCAGCATAAATTTTACACAAATCTCTATACAAAGAAGTTTCATTAACGCCCTTTCATAGAATTTTTTCCTAAATAGTATGTGTATATATAGATAGAATGGATTATAAGCTAGAATTTCGGGCTCAAATGCATGTACAATGAGCCTATCCAGCATATTTTTGCCCATTGGTGTTGTTTCAAGAATGAAATATTTTGTCTCTATCTGTTATAGTTGAAAAGCACCTACTATTAATTTTTGCAGATTAAGTGTCAGAATGTAATCATCCTTACTGCAACAAATGTCACTGAGCTGGACCAGGAATGGGACTGTTTGATTGATTGGATGAGATCAGCTGGCCAGTTAGTGGTGGTGGACCCATTTGTCTCAAAACGCCTGACAGCAAATCTTTCTGATGTACGTTATTCTCTTGCAAATTGTACTGATGTGATGTGATGCAATACTTTCTGCATCCCAAGGACAGGATCTCAAGGAAAGTTAGAATACTTGTACCTTAATTAAGTAGAAAATTCATTCATATAAGGTTTTACATGAGGGTTTGTTTTTCCAATTTCTTTAGCTTGCTAATGTATTATACCTGTTTAACATTACCTGATGTCATTTGAACTATTAGGGTACTTTAGAAGCTTCATGACCCAGTAATATTTTGAACATGGTTCCATGTGACATCATTTTATGCTTAGGATGATTTTGAAGTAAGGTTACTGATGAGGTAAGGTTACTGATTAGGTTCCTGTGTAAAAATCAATTTGTAGTCACTTTAAGCACAACTAAGTGGATATCTTCCTAATAACTCCAAATTCTTAACGCTTGCAAAGGATTGAGGATCATGATTCATGCTGATTGTCATTTCTAGTCATATAATCTGTGGTCCTGCAGCATCTTCTGATTGGATCATTATTGGAATATTCAGGCATATAATCTATCATTTTCTAAAACCTACAGGTAGAAGCAGCTGCACCTCTGTCTAAACTTTGTCTTGAATTTCCAGACCTTTGCATTGGTAAGCTTAGAAATTATATGGGTTCTGGACTGCAATGATTTTCTAATTGAGTCTTTACACTTTGCTTTTTACAAGGGTGTTATCGTGAATCACGACATGGGCCTCTTATTATCAGTTTCGAAAGCAAGGTACAAATGGCCTCTGGATACTTAGCAAACTATTGCTTTTAAATGTCCTCTTCGACTTTAGATATCAAAGAATTTGGTTGCAGGATACGGCAAGGATTGATTCAGCTATAGGTGCATTGCGCAATAAGTTCCCCCCAGAAGCATTTTCTGAAATCAATTGAGATAGTTCAGATACTAGCACTTTGGCGAGCTGGAGCAACCAAGAAGCTTTCTTCTCAATTGCAGTCTCAAACACCCACAAAAGTGCACGGGCATTGCGCCCTCACTGAGTGGTAAAAGGAGATGGTGGGATCACCCTGGGAGGAGACTGCAAATACAGCAATGAAAGGCTAAATTGAATTTTATACAGTATTTTTAGGCAGTGCCTTTATTATTATTACAAATCTTGATGCGCTTGTCCTTGCAAACAAGCCAATGAAAAGTAGGAGGATGGGAAGGTGAATAAAATTTTAGCAGGCTGGTTCACTGCTTGTCTTTTCACATTAATCAGCTTTTCTTTTCTATCTGAAGTATGCTTATCTTATATGTTTGACCTTCCTAGAATGGTTACAGAAACCTCCGTTCCGGCTTAGAAAATCCTAATTTTATAGCTTGTGTGTCTTAAGGAGGTTCATCACATCCACACGTTATGGACCTTATGGTTGTACCTTGCTTTGCTTGTGAGCGTTTCAAGGGAAGATAGGACTATAGTTCCTTGAAACAGTCGCTCTATGGAACATTGCTTGCCGGCACTTCCTAAATTCTAAGCCCTTTGCATTGGTGTAGTTATTGTTTATGCTCGGGTTGGGTATAGGTGTGGTTATTGCATCAGATATAGTAGGATTTCGCTCGCTAGATTTTGCTTGGGATCTGCATTGTAGATATTAAGGTAGGCTCTATCTGAAAATTCGTTTTCTGTTACTCGCTGCCGAGGTACGCACCTCGGCCATTTTGAAGTTGTTTTCCTTTCTTTTTTTTTTTTTTTTTTTTTTTTTTTTTTTTAACTTTCGTCCTCTTTGACAGTTTTAGTACTCCAGCTCAATCGACTCCGTTAGGATATTCAACATTCAATACTCGTCTAGAGCTAAGCACCACTTTTCAAGCTCCAGCTCGGCTCAATATAAATTTAAATGAGATCGAGTTCGATTTGACTCAATTAGTCAACGAGTTCTAGTTGAAGCTTGAATTTATAGTTCAAGCACGAATTTTGACTATACATTATAATTGAGAGTTTTACAGTCCGAGTAATTAGTTATATTTATAGATGTACGTATACAGCACAAATACAGAAAATACAATCGATTGGTACTTGGTGAGGTTTTTCGGCTACTCGAGTCAAAGTGTATTCAAGTTTGAGCGCAAATTTTCTACAGGAGCAATTTGCTATTGTGATTTTTATGAATTTTTTTTTTCCCAACTCAAGGCTGGCGAGAACCATCATACCCTTACTTAGACCACCCGAGGTGGCCAGCGTCCTTGCCGGAGTAGAGTTGAAAAAAAAAATGAAAGAAAAGAAAAAAATAAATTCACTAGCAAATTTTATGACTTTTTGGACATATTCCCTTTAAAGATGATAACCAACTTGGTTCACAAAAGTCAGTTTCATAAGAAAAGTCAGAAAATCATTAGCAAGCATAGAGTTTTCTTCGACTAGGACGAAGCTTTGATGAAATTTCAGAGGAGGTCCACATCGATTGATGTTGAAAAATCAGCAAAATTTTAATATATAAGAAGTGATTACATTAGAAAATAAATAGATAGATAAATGTATGTAATATGAAAAAAGAAAAACATGAAGTGACACCCAAAAAAAAAAAAAAAACAGAAGGAAAGAACAAATGCCTAATTAGTAGTCGTTTCTTCCAAGACAGTCTTCCTAAATAGGATGCAATCTTGTTTCATCTTGATTAATTGTGCATTTGTTTCATAAAAATTTGGAAAAATTCCAAATAAGAATCGAAATATCCTTATTTTCTCAAATAAGTATTTTAAGTGAATATTGTTTCAAATAAGGGCATAAAGTGACCACATTAGTCTCAAATAAGTGCCTAAACTCACCAACTGTAAAGAGTAATTTCATCTTTTTTTAAAATTTTTAGTTTTTTCATCATTTTTTCTATTTTTTTCATTAAAAAAACTAAATAAAACTAAAACTTGGAAAACACAGGTGGGGTGGCTGCTTGGGCGAGGGTTGCCGCCCCTCTCCCATTCTTGGCCCTCACCTCTAATTGGCAAGTTTGCTAGCCCTCGCCTAGGTGCGGATGACCCCGCTGGTTGTCGCCATTGCCCCATCGGCAATGGGGCGTGGCCACCTGTGTGTTTTTTTTTTTTTTTTTTTTTAAGTTTTTATATAATTAAACTTAAATTTAAATTGTGTTTGGATAAAAATATCCTTGATCGGAAAAAAAATTTTGCCAATTAATGAGCCGGCAAGGTTAAACTCTTATTTGAAACAGTTATAATCACTTTAGGCCTTTTATTTTAGATTAATATACTTCGGCATTTTGAAATAAAGTCCACTCCATGCTCTTATTTGAGAAAATAAATATATTTCAAGACTTTTTTTGAAATTCTTTCTAAAAAATTTCATGACAACGAAAAGTATTTATGATTACATTTATGAGGCGTGCGTTGCCCAAGGGTCAATACATATTTTCTGTGAAGTAACGGGGGCAGAGAGCTCAGCTCTTCTAGAGTAGCACCAGTCCTCCGCCCCGAGGTAGCTCCTCATTTGGGAAACATCTTCCTCTTATTTAGTTGGGGAAGTCCCGCTTTTTATACCGTAGTGATTTCCCTCAATGGAAATGTTTTCTAGTCGGTCATTCACTTTCTATGTACCAAACACCAAAAATTAACGAGAACATTTTCCTTATAAACACCTTCGCCAAAACATACCCTAAGTACCAAGTGGATAAAAGAAAGTATTTATTCAATAAGGAGTTTGAGCGGGTTGAGGCATATAGTTAAAGAAGGAAAAGAAATCACTTCGAAGTCACGCAGTGTCGAGATCATTAGCAAGAATATTACCAGTAGTTTATGAACCTCTGTTCCATATTCAGAAATCATTCATGTGCTTTTCTTGGGGTCCTCATGTTTTTGGTGAGGAACAGGAAGTCCTGTCACCACAGGACACGCGTGGACCAATCAGAGAAATCATTTCCTCAAATGAGAAGGTGATGTAATGTGACTGAGAATTGAATTTTGTACACAGATATACAACCCGGTTATGTACAATTGCACGAATTGGGTTAAACCACGGTAGGGGACTTCCACATAATTCAACAGAAATCCCACTGCCAATAAACCTTCTCGACGATCCCTCCACCACTCCGAACTGCAAGGTGAAGCCTCTCAGAAGCGGGAGGAACTCCCCAAAGCAACGGGACCGCAACCGTCATCGTCAATTTCTCATGCAAGCCTCCTTTGATTGCCTTTTCTGCCACGACAACCTGAAACATATAGACTGACCATTTAAAATCGCAAGAGCCAAAAGCCGCTTTTTAATCTGTGACATATCCACCAAATAAGCATGACTAGCAGAAGGATTTCAGAGTTTCTAAACATTTTAAAAGAGAACTAAGTCATACAAAAATATCTTTCCATTTCCACACAAATTGTGTGTTGTGTGCGCTGTCGAGAAAAAGGGAATGTGCAGGCACAACAGTCGACCTGCATGAAATTAATGGAAAATGTGGAGAATCTTCACTCTCTCATAGGTGTGTAATGCATCTATTCTGCACATTTCAATTCTACAATTGGATCGCATTGACTTGAAGATAAGGTACAACATTGTCCTGTACTTCATCAATTGTCTGCCGTTGGATGACACTGGTTGACAAAAAACTCAACTAATCAATAAATCAACCATTGGATGACAGCAATGTACGGTAAGATTGTTGTACCTAAGAAATATCTGGAGATTTACAAAGATGGACTTAGGTCTTAATCCAAGGAATTCAAAATCACGGTGATCATGTTGTACTAGCAAAAGGTAATGCATTAGCCTGAAAACTAGAAAGCAAGCAACTCAAGGCATGCTGTGAAAAGCTAAATAAACATAAAGGAGAAGCTATCTGTTAAATCTACCATAACAGACCATAAAATAAGGGTTAATCCACAATAAAACAAAGAAACCAAGTGGTCCCCTAGAAAGTGGTTGATTATTTTATTTTGCAGATTCTAGGTTACGCCGTCAGCTGAGTTTCCAACAATCAACTTTGCAGTGCAGAACCTCTGCCTAATAAAAGACATGAGCTGAAGTTTAGAAAACACAAAATGGTAAGTGGAAAGCAAAGAGCCAAAAACCCATATATAGTGGTGGTGCAGGAGCTGCAACACCTTCAAAATATTTGCATTTTCGTATATCCATTTATTTCTGTTGGTTTCATCTACTCAATTGCACCATGCTAGTGAGCTCCAACTAAATTCTTAATCTTAAACAACCAATCAGAATTAGGGGTATACCTCTCCACCATGTTCAATAACAGCATCTTCAACAACATCACTTAACATTTCAATGGAACGACAGAACCCCAAGATGCAAAGCCTTCTGCCCATATCAAGACCCTGGTACAAGCAGGTCCTGCATACATCAGATGATGAACGGAGCAAATAATGGATAGGTTATAGAGAAGTCCGTACATTTGTAGCTGCAATATCGAATAAAGCGCCCAGACACAGGCCTTGCTCTGGATCCATGTAATCACTTTCTTGAAAGCGTTGGAATCTCCGAGAAGTGTTTGATTTACCTTGCCTCTTCTGTCAAAGGAAGTCAAAGGAAATGGCTAATAAAAAGGGAGGTTCTAATATTCAGAGTAATAATCAAGCACAATGCATATGAGACAAAAATCCAAAACGCTGAATGCATGATATGGCTAAATGAAATTGGTGAACTTTATTTCTTAAACTAGATCAACCAGATGCCATTTCCTTTTCTTTTTCTTTTTCTTTTTCTTTTTCCTGTACGTTTTATTGTATTTCCTTCCAATTCTTTTTATTAAAAGTAGTTGCAAGAGGAGGAAATTATAAGTTGGCAAGGAGGAAATTCCAACTAACAGTTTATTATGGAAACTTAATAGGTATCGTCATTCACACAAACCCAAAAAAAAAAAAAAAAAAAAACCACGCCCAAGTCTACCTCGAAATCACAATTGCCTATGAAAAAACCATAACAAAATAACTCTGCAACACATATTATATATCCACCTCGAAGCTCTCCCTTGAAGGATGCAAATTACAAAGCAAGTATGAAGAGTTTCAGTAGCCAAATTGGATTCACAAGGGATAAAGACCATCATTATCATTCTCAAAAACCACATCCAGGATTTAAAGAAAGAACTTTCGCACCATAATTATTCATTGAGCCCCCCACCTCCCCCAACCCCGGACAAGTACTTGTCATGTGAAAAAAAAAGGCACAACAAATATGTTTTTCACATCAAAATGGTTAGTTGGGGCAGATGCAAGGACATATTACTATTCTAAAATAATCTAGGATGTTATATTAAAAGAATCTGCAATAGGTTGAATTATTCTTTTGAAAACCATACATCAGAATTAACGCGTCGAGGAACCATAGAACCTCCAATCTGAACGAGTCCATCAGCAGTGAACAATGTAACTCTCTCCTCAGGAACCCATTGAATATCTGGATGGCATGAGATACATCAGCTCATCTTTCTTAAATGTTCATATGACAATCTGAGACATCTTCTAAAGGAATGAGAACAATTGTGAAATCAAATGGCATTTCATAGATTAAGAAGATCAAAATTAACAAGGTCTTATCCTCAGGCCAAAGAAAAAAAACTAGGTCTGTCCAAAACACTTACAATGCTTCAGACGTTGATGCAAGTAATCTCAAATATTGAATCATAAGACAATCAAAAGCAACTGATAGCAAGCACACATCAAATTATCCATTTCCATAATGTTCATGTATAAGCAAAAAGCCTCCAGATGTTTCATGTGCAGTTGCGAGATTGCGAGATTGCGAGAACCACACAGATGACACTTCAGCTTTCTTTTGCTGAGGGTAAGGGGAAAAAGAAGGAAGGCATAAAAGATCTGGAAAAATTCTGCAAAGTTAAATATAGAAAGCAATCTGCAAAGCCTAGCTATTACAGGCAAAAAATCCTTTGTTTAGTCATCACATTGGCAAATGACTGCATTTTCCATTTCCAATTATGAAAGGGTACTAATAACTACAATTGGGAAGATTCATTTTCATTATTGCTGTTTAGTCTCAATCTCATTATGTGCCCTTGAAAAAAATCTGTTGCCCTATACACCTTGAACTATCAACCCTTAATTTGTGCCAATTGCTCCAAAGAAACTGGCTTCTTGGACAAATTTGCGGGCATCATTGACCTTGACATATCATAGAAAATTACAGTCAAGCTGAATGTAGCCTAACAGGCCTTGGAAAGAATCTTCAACAGTGGAAAATTGTGGTAATGAAAAGATCAAAGGTTGACTGCCAACTCCATTCAAACAGGAAGCTGTGTAAAATAATTGTGCTGAGAAAAGTTAGATAAGGTTCAGCTTAAATTTGGCACAACTTCAATAAGTTCAGGACGTGAAATGTAAGATCAACATCAAACTTTAGGTGGTAACAGAATTTTACGACTCTTAGAGTAGAAAGACCAGAGAACCAGAACAAGAAGAAATGCCTTGCAACATCACATATGAGCAGCAATCTTGGTGCAAAATGCCTATATCTCTTTCCTTACCACATAAGCTTTCATGAATGGTTTTGTTAGGGTGAAATTCAACAAATGTCCTCAGTTGTAGACACACTTATATATATATTAATCTCGTCTTGAGATAAAATTTTATGATCCGAATTGCAAGGCACAGGACTTCAATCCCACATCAAACACATGGTACTTCGGTGTGTGGTTAATATGCCATCTGGCTCTGCTTTTCTCACTTGCTTTTGGGTTGTAGTTCTCTCAAGGTCCATACAAAAACAACACTAAGTCAATGATGGCTTGATCATGGCAAGCCGAAGAGACACTTCAGACAAATTACCAGTACCATACTTAGAAAACAGAGCTATCTTTTTAATCTTATTCATCAACA
Source organism: Eucalyptus guilfoylei (assembly GCA_016097605.1). NCBI lineage: Eukaryota > Viridiplantae > Streptophyta > Magnoliopsida > Myrtales > Myrtaceae > Eucalyptus > Eucalyptus guilfoylei. The sequence continues at coordinate 41,590,918 of CM027861.1, forward strand.
AAAGGGGGCAACAGACTACTTGTGCATATGCTATTACATGCCCCAAGAATTCGAATCTTTTTGTCCCCAAATGTATAATTAACTCTTGAAGAGATGGCATAACGGTGTCCTAGTAGATGGGATCGAATGCCAAGGGACACGAAAACTAGTACAAGCCAACGCGCTTCTCTCGCTGCCAGTCTCAAGAAAAGTAGAATTCAACGTCCGATCAAAGCTACTTCGAAAAATCACCGACCAACTTCCAATATCCAACGGACTGCCCACGAAATTAGCCTAAAAACAATGGGGCAATCAACGATAATCAAGAAGATTCTCGAAGCCTACCGGAATCGCCGTCGGCCCAGGGGAAGAAACCGAAGGAGTCGTCGCCGAAGAAGTCCCCGGAATCGGAAGACGACGACGACGACGACGAAGAAGAAGCCCTCGGCGGCAACCGGAGGGCGCGGGAGGGATGAGGCGGACTGCGGCGGAGGAAGGGGAGTCTCCGGATGGAAGGAGAAGGGACTTCGTCGGCGCGAGAGGCGGACGGGAACGGAGAGAAGGTCGTGAAGCACAGAGCCGCCGCCGAGGCCTCCGCCATCGCAGTTCAGAGAGAGAAAGAGAGAGAGAGAGAGAGAGAGAGAGAGATTCTGAATCTGCGGTGAGAACTATGGCGGATCGGAGAGAGAGAGAGAGAGGAAAGAGGTGGACAGCCACGAGCGGAATAAATAAAAGAGAGAGCTTTGCAAATTACCACAATTTCGGTTTAAACGGTTGGTCCCCCCCTTGCGCCCCTTCGTTTGGAACAATGTGTTCCATGTGTTGAAGTAAACATCCCTACACTCCAATTCGGTGCAAAACATGATCTTATACACCTAACATCCCATGGAATCTGATGGTTCAAATCTCATTTTGGTCAATACACTTAGGAACTTATCTTTCGAAGACAATAATTTTAAAATTGATAGATCCCTTAATGACGACACCTGAAGTGGCAAATTGATTGTGAACAAGGGTTTTTTGACATAGAGATCTGAGACTAATTAGATTAGGATTTTGGTCAGATCTATCGATATAATTATGGATGTTTACCTAAAACTTTTCAGGTTTAACCAACTGCCTCTACCGAAAACCCGACTGAGAGGCAAAATTCGACAATACCCTTCAAGAGCCATTGACGACACCTAATTCTCCCAAATCTGATGATCGGTTTATAGGATACCGTGTCAATTCGAAACGTTGACGTGAGAGATTTCGTTATTTTCCAAAAAATTGCAAGTCGGGGAACTTTCCGACGCCCCAATAGTCGGGTCGAACATGCGGAAAGATGGCCAGTCAAAGTCGGTGAGTTTGCGCAAGCGCAAGCCTAGACCTGGCAAATCATTCAACCATGTGGGGGGTTGTTGGCTGTGCCATGGGCCAAATTTTCCATATAAAAGATCACTAAAAGGACGAAATAGGGACATGACGAACAAGAGGAGACTTAAAAAGCGGGCAATTTTCAGACAACTTTCGCAGCTCGATCAGATTTCCGAGAAGTCGATGAACTAAAAAGGAAGAGAGGACGATTCAGTGATATCAAAAACTCCCTTTCGGTACTTTGTTTTAGAGTTTCTCGAGCACTGCTTGCAGTTAGCTTGCCTCGGTTGTCATATATGGCCCCGACCTAATGAAATCCCAACCTCAGTTTCGCTATTCAAGCACATAACAAGAAAGTAGACAATGCAATGGCAAGCTTTTTGAAACGCCGCATGAATCACACGAATCCAATATATCTATTGGCGCCCGAATTTATTGGGTTTCGGAAGCTGAAGAAAGTAAAGCAGGACCAAAAACATTGGAATCCATAAAGAATGGGCTGGGATGCCAACAGTCGATAAATGGGCATCTCGAGCAATAGGACAAGGGGCTTGCCAAAGCCAACAAGATAAGGATGGAAACGGTTACTAGAGTTGGTACTAATGAAAATATCGACAATGTAGGATGGTTACTAATAAAAGCGGAGACTTCCAGAACATTATAAATATCGAAATGATAATTGCAAAAAGCAGTTACCTATAAATTACCACTATAAATAGCTGAAGATGCATCATTGTAAAAGACCTTTTGCCAAATCAACAAACGATTATTCAATTTCAAGTTGTTATTTTTCCTTTATCGTATTTTTACATTCAATCGTACCTTTACTTTTTCTCTTGTTTTCTTGCACTTTACTTTGCCACTAGTTTAGATTGGTTGCTTCCTTTCTGAAGTGATATAAGACCCGTTATAAAGAATAAAGCCAAAGCTTTGCCACTTTCGTGAAAGATTTTTGTCGAGAGAACTTTCTTTGGCAAACATCTTTTTGGCACGCTTGGTGAAACCATTGTGTTCCGCTCTTAGGATGTGTTGATGACAAAAATAAGGAATCAAAAGGGAATCGCTCTTCTGCCGGCGAGGATAATTCATTCCTGTAGCGTGTTGGAGTGAGAACCATCCATTCCAAGATTTTCGGTCAGAATCCAGATCCTGTTGATGGTGTCAATATGGGTAATTATTTTGAGGACATTCCGCAAGAATTGTCTAAAGACCAAAGAAGAGAGCTGGCCCTGAAGCCAACGGTGATCGCCACCATGAGAATGATTTTGAAATGCAACAAAATGATCTGGTCAATTATCTGGCTAATCATTTGTCGAGTATTTTGACTCATTTGTTAATCAATTTGGTACTAATCTGACTTCGAGAATGGAAGGGCTGAATCAAGCGAATGTGACTCATAATGGTCACGCTAGCACAATTCCACAACCCATGCAAGTTCCAGCCCAACCTATTGTTAGTGGCTCGAATCCTGTTCAGTTGGCTAGAATTTTGCAAAGGGCTAAACAGTGTGAATGACCAGAATCAAATCAACCTAGGTGAACAAGTTGGAGTGCCTAGAATATTGCCCCGTCTAGATCGGTGCTGGAAATCCAGCAAGGGTGATTAGAGACACTTCCAACCTTGGGAATGAGGCCCAGGCAAGTGTCTCGTGGCTGGTGCTTCCTGATGTTAATCGTCCAGGGGACAATAATGTGGTGCCGCTTGCAAGGGTAGTGAATACTAGATCAATTCCCGTGCCAGTGGCAGGGTATCAACCTTATGGGCCGCAGGTTGCTTGTTTAATCATGCAGAGGATGGGATTGGATGGAGGCGTCCCAAGGCCTGTATATCACAAACCATACCTAGATTAGGTTGATAACATCCTATACCCGAGGGGATACAAAATCCCTGAGTTTACTTTCTTTACTGGAGAAGATTATCATCCTACGATAAATTATTTGACGATTCACGGCTCAATGTGATAATGTTAACAATGATGGAAGAATGAAGTTACATATGTTCCCTTTGTCACTGTCAAAGACGGCATTTACTTGATATACTGATCTTTCCACAAATTCGGCACAGAATAGGGAGGCACACCTAGTTTTATCGTCCGATCCCCAAAGTGGCATTGTTAGATTTGGCCACCATCAAGCAGTTTAATAATGAGACGATTAACTAGTTTGTTGCCCAATTTAAAAAGATGAGAAATCGGTATTTGTTCTTCCTTCCGAAAAAAGAAATTACCAAGATGGCAAAAAATGGTTTAAAGTTTGCCTTAAAGGAGCATTTGGCTAGGTAGAAATGCACTTATTTATTCTTATTAACTGCCACAGCAACTCAATATGAGAACCTTTGAAAGGAAAACAAAAAAAACAAAACAAGAAGCCTTATCGGGATTACGAGCAGAATGTGGTAATGTATGATTCTGAAAAAGATTCAAAAAAAAGATGATGCTCAAGATGATGCTGCTGAGATTGCAGTAGCAAAGATGACTCTAGATAAACCATACATGTACCAAGCTTTCAAACCCGCCAAAGTGAAGAAATCAGTAATCCTCATGGCCAATGACACACAGAGATATTCATTTAATGTTACCAAGCTGGACGAAATCTTCCACCACTTGATACACAATGGAGTGATAAGGCTAACAAAGGGTCAAGTCATCCCGAGTAAGGAAGAGATTGGCAATAAAAGGTATTGTAAATGGCACCACTCTTGGAGTCATAGTACCAATTATTGTAATGTTTTCAGGAAAGTTGTTCAAGAGGCAATCTACCGGGATAAGATTAATTTTGCCGAACAAGGGGATAGAAGAATGGAAATCGACTCGGATCATTTTCCTCAAATAATCGAGATGGTGTCAGTAGCTTTCAGAGGACACTCAAACCAGAGGACTTTATGTAAAAGGTGATGAAGAGAAATCATGCATCAGTATTTCTTGGATGGAGACGATTATTTGGCAACACCGAGATATCGCCATGATGGGGAAAGAGCTTCGATAAGGCTCAAGAACATGAACTATGATTGGTAGTGTCACCAAATTCCCCAGTACTACGCACCTTCCCGCAACCACTTTAATCGCACACAACAAGTGATTGAAGATAGAAGAAATCTAAGATTTGGAGGGAGATATTTTGATAAACATAATTTCTAAGAATAGACTCTCGAGAGTATTATGGCGCCAAGGCGAAAGCGGGCAAAGAAAGTACCGTTTAACCGACTTTATGAAGAAGGGCATCCTGACATTAGAACTTTGAGAGAACTGAACAGAAAGTTTGATTATTACATTCGATACTCAAGGACTCCTTAGCCAAAATAAAAGTCACCTGAAGTGATACTGTCAGGATGGGGGTCGAAATTCAAGTATGAAGATGAATTCCCGCATTTGGTTAATCAACACTAGAAGCCTTCTCAAACATTAAAGGTACCTCATAACCTCCTCAAAGACAGTGGTTTGTAGGGAAGGAAGTCCTGATTAGTTCGTATGAAACTTAACCTTCTGAACAAAAACTAATATCGAGGACTTGAAGAAGAAGAATACAACGAAAGAAAAAGCTGCAAGAATTACACATGCAAGCTGGTACCTTAGTAAGACCCAAAGTTAAGCGTTATGGTGAGACGAAAAGCCTTGTATGGGTAAAACATGAGGGAGACTCTTTTGAAATGGACGAAAAGTATAGTAGATGCTAGGAGGGTGATGTTAGGGAAATCCCTTATGACATTTTGAAGATGACAAAATAAATCAAAGACTACTAACGCGTTTAATGATTGAGTAATAGACTATGCAGATAATAGAACATGTAAATGATATTGTCAAAGTTTATACTTGGAAGAACCATAAGATAAGCTCCATGCTAAAGCTGAACTTATTTAGATTGTATCCAAACCTTAAGATTAAATATGTTCAGAAGCAGAATATGTTCAGACTTATGTCCAGATTGTAAAGTCTATTTCAGACAAAAAGACATTCAGACTTTACTTCTAACAGAACACTCTCAGACTTTACATCCAAAATAAAACACAAGTTCAGAACGTAGCAAATTTAAAATGAAACATGTTCAGAATGATACAACTTGACAGAATGTAACACAAGCCCAAAACGTATAACGGCTAGTGATCTGGTTTGGATTTCATATCAAGATAGATTTGATTGACTCAATCTAATTGATTGACAATTGGATCTTGAAAACAATAACTTTCTAAACGGAGAAGCTCTACTTATGGAAACAAAGATTCTGCTTGTATGGGCGATTAGAATCAACTTGGGATTCTGCTTCTATCACTCAACGGCTACTAAATCTTCTAGATATAGATTTATCCAATGAGAAAATTGGAAGACAATCCTCAAGATATTGTCCAACGGCTAAATTGGAAGTTGATGAGTATTTAAGGAAACCAAGAACCGATGAGCAAGTAAGAGACGGAGCGTAGAATTTATGATTCCAAAGTCTAAGCGAACTTTGATCATACACTTGTCTTTGGTGAGCTTAAACATTTGTGATAGTAAGAGAAATACCAAAAGAGTGATTTAGTGAGATAGTGTGATCACCACTGAGTGTCTGCACTCAAAATTGTAATATCTTGTTGATCACATAGTGGAATCGAGCCAGAAGACTATTAGCATGGGAAAGTGGACGTGGGCTTGATCTAAATTGAACCAGTATAAATTTCGTGTGCAACCTTCTCTTTCCTTAACTCTTCTTATTTAAGTTTGTTGCATACTTACAGGTTATTTCAGAAGTCTGTTCCATTGCATAACAGATTCTGAACATCTACTAAAAGTCTGGTGGCTCGTTTAATCAAACTCTAATCCTTATTCAGACTTTGCTCGCAACTAGTTTTATTCCGTATTTATTTGTCAAGACTTCTTTTAAACACCTATTTACCCCCCTTTAGGTGTTCGTACTAGTATTTTCAATTGGTGATACCGTTGGAAGGAAAAGTCCTTCTCGAAAGTAGAAAGGAAAAATAATTGAGAGGAAAGTGGATAAAATAAAGAGCAAGTTCGATAGAGAGAGATCCAACTCTAGTTCTTCGGCTGGCTCAAATATGGTGCAAGTAAGACTTCCTCTTGAATTCAAAGCTTCTGTCATGAGAGTTGTTTCGATGGAATGACAATCAAGGCAGAATTCTAGTTCATTGATGAAGAAATGGTGGAATTTGAGAAACTTCCAATTCGTAAGACAAGGCACTTGATAGCCCTCACAGTGGTAGGCAAGATTGAAGGCCGTCCTTTTAGTAGGATAGTTGATGCGGGAGCTACTCTAAATCTTCTATCCTACCAATACTTTCGAAAGATCAGTAAAGATGAAGAAGAAATAATCCCTATCAATGTGACACTCAGATTTCAAGGGAGACATATGCGATGCCAAAGGGGCAATTGCAATTAATCTCACAATAGTGTCGCGTACTACAAAAACCACATTTTTCATAATAGATGCTGATTGGTCTTATAATTTATTGTTGGGAAGAGATTGGATACACAGCAACCAGTATACACCTTCATCATTACACCAAACTCTAGCTTTCTGGAATGAAGATAAAGTAGAGTATGAAAGAGCAAACCACGAGTTGAGCATCACTTGGGCTAATGTAGTTCGAATGGATGCTCCCGATGATGATTCGGTATCCGTGATTAAACCAACCTGCACAGATGCCAATAAGCTTGCCTGTGGCCACTTTATTGAAACGGGGTTTAAGTGGATCCCAAAGGAGTGTGAGCTGGCCAAGGGGAAATTCGATATTTTACATAGAAGGAAATAGCTTATTACAAAAGCTGGATGAGGGGTACTCCTGCTACCTTGCGGAGGAGACAAAGAACCTTATGAGATTCGCTGATTGCATAGGAGATTCCAATGAGTCTCCACTCAGGGAGGACATGAAAACGGTTAAATCCAAAGATCTGCTAAAGAGACCCGTCTTCGTAAGTGCATTGTTTGGTGATGAATTCCAAAATGATTTAGTGGAAGTCTTGCAGAGGCATAGGGGTTGTTTCGCATGGAACTACCATGAAAAGTCAGGATTAAGTAGAGATGTCGTTAAACATTGCTTCCTAATAAAACTATGTTGGAAGCCTTATAAGCAGTTACCAAGAAGGTTTGCTCCCAAAGTGAACACGAAAATAAAAAAGGAAATAGAGACTGTTGAAGGCTGGTTTCATCGAGACCACTTGGTATGTTAAGTGGTTATCAAACATTGTCCCTGTCAAGAAGAAAAATGGGAAATTGCGAGTTTGCATCGGCTTCAGGAATTTAAATGCTACAACTCCAAAAGAAGAATATCAAATGTCAGTTATCGATATGTTAATAGATTTAGTGGCTGGAAATGAAATGTTGTCCTTGATGGATGGTCATTCAGGATACAATCAAATTTTCATTGCTGAATAGGATGTCCATAAAAGGACCTTTAGGTGCCTACGAGCCATAAGGACATTCGATTGTAAAGTTATGCCATTCGGATTGAAGAACGCTGGAGCAACTTATCAACAAGCGATGAATTTCATTTTTCATGACATGATAGAAGAATTCATGGAGGTGTACATTGATGACATCCTAGTCAAGTTAGAAAAGGTAAGTCATCTTAAATATCTTAAATTTCTTGAGCAATCTTTTGTTAGGATGGAGAAGTACCTTTGAAAATGAACTCTCTAGAATGTGCATTCGATATAAAAGTTGAGAATTTCTTAGGATTTCTAGTTAACAACAGAGGAATAAAGGTTGATAGGAATAAGGCTAAGGCCATATTAGATTTATCTCCTCCAACTAACAAAAAACAACTACAAATGATAATCAAGAAAGTAAATTTTCTTAGGAGATTTATTGCTAACCTATCTAGCAAGATAGAGGTGTTTTCTCCTTTGTTGAAGTTGAAAAATTAGGAGGAATTCATTTGATGAGAAGAACACCAACGTGCTTTCAAAAGAATAAAGGCATACTTCACTAATCCTCCAATGCTAATGCCATCAAAAACAGGCAAGCCTCTAAAACTCTGTATGTCAGCCACCAATACAACCATCGGTAGTATGTTGGCGCAAGAGAATAATGAAGGCAAAAAGCAAGCAGTGTATTACCTCAATAGGATGCTAAGTGATGTTGAGAGAAGATATACTACTATTGAAAAGATGAGTTTGTCTTTGTATTTTGTACATACAAAATTGCGACATTTTTGTTGCCAATTGTTGTTCATGTGATATGCAAAACCAATTTTATCAAGTACATGCTTACAAGACTTATAGTGAAAGGCCAAGTGGCAAAGTGGTCTTTCGTATTTTCTCGAGATTGACTTGGTTTACATACCGATGAAAGCTGTGAAAAGGCAAGCCTTAATTGATTTTTTTACGGAATACCCATGTATCCAACTCGAGGACATTGGAAGTGAAAACTATGCACAACTACTCCCGTGATTACTATACTTTGACGAATCATCTACATCCATCGCATCGGGAGTGAGGGTTTTGATTATGTCATTAAAGGGGTGCAAAACGAAATTTCAGTTCCAACTTAATTTTAAATGTTCCAATAATCAAGCTGAATATGAGGCACTCATAGTCAGCCTTTACTTGTTGGCTGACATGAATGTACAATCAGTTAAAGTAATAAGTGATTCACCATTAGTGATCAAACAATTAAAAGGGGAATATTAGTGTCTTAATGAGAATATTGTGGAGTATTATAGCACAGCTAAAGAGTTGATGACCAGATTTCTTAATTTGGAGCTGGTGTACATATCACAGTATCATAACATGGAAGCCAATGAGCTTGCTCAAATGGCATCCGCCTATCGCATCTCAAAAGACCTAGCTTATACTTTAATAAATGAGGTGAAAGTATTGCCACCTCTATCACCTCAAACTCCCAAAGAAGTGTGGTCAAATAACGTTGTTGATTATTATGTTCTTAGAATATTTGGTTGCCCATGTTATATTCGAGCGAGTGATGGTAAGCTCAATGGAAGGGTAAAAAGTGCATATTCTTAGGCTATGCACGAGGTGAGTGGGGTTATCGATTGTGGTGCCCAAAGTTAAATTCATCTATTATCAATAGAGAAGTTACTTTTGATGAGTCTCCAGTATTTCTGGTTATGAGTGATTATAACAGTATTCAAACGGATCTAAACGGTGTTCAGCTTGAGGTAGAGTTGCGACCAGAAACTCCTGAGATAGCACGTACGAGTACTAGCAAAGTAATCGACATGGATGATGCTTATAGCGAGGTGGAGCCTATAGAACCAATGGTTGCCGTAATTGCTGAAATTAACAAGGTACGTATTTGATCTCCTAACAGATATGGATGCAACAATGGTTTTGCCTTATCTGCGGTTAAAGAGGTTGCATTGGAAAATCCTTACGGAGCAGTTAAAGGTGCATGTGGAGTTGGTATTCTGATAAGGTCCTTGGTTATGGTGAAGTTCAAGCGAAGCTTGGACTTAGATAAAATCTATGGCAATTGAGCCCATTGGGGTCAATGGGAGAATAGCGGCAGAGTTTGAATTTTTGCGAAGTGATTGCGACTTGGGTCAAGCCAAGGTAAAGATTGTTAAAATATGTCTCGAGTTTGAGCCCAATGCGAAATTCCGAATATTCCGAATTGGATATGTTGCGGAAGTTCGAAATCGAGCAAAGAACATCCAAAGTTCAACTCTCCAAAATTCGAATATGCATTAGAGAATTTGGCTGCCAAAATAGGAAAGTCAGAACTTTGACTTTGATTTTGGATGCACACGTCAACTTCCTTGGCCAAGAGAGGAAATAAATAAATAAAACGGAAAAGGAAATATAAACTTAATTAAAGGAAGTTGGACTTCCTAATTTGACTTAGCTTGGGACTCTCTTCTTTGACCGAGGCGGTGCACGTACAAGCATATATTTGTGGCTTGGTTGCATGAATATTGCGGTCAACACCGTTCTTGATACAAGAATTGAAGCGCCGTTATTCTAACGAGTGCTTGACGGGTTTTAGTCCGTGCAATTACATCCAGAAAGAATTAGTGTTTGTAGACGATTAAATCCTGAGGTAAGATTTGCGTGTAATTCATTCGTGAGATTGAGAGATTATTTCTTGAGGAATTTCGGGGCTAAACATCGCATGTGTTATTGGGTGTAATTGGGGCTTAGAAAACAACGAGAGAGTGTTTGAGTGACTTAAGTATGTAATCTATTTATATGGCTTGATCTATAGTGAAATTCGTCGATGTTCTCCCCATGGACGTCGGTCTTGACAACCAAACTACGTAAATCCGGTGTCCGATTTATTTTCTTCTTCTATCTATATTATTGTTCAATCGCTTGCCTTCCGCAACACTTACAACCGCTACCCATGTAACGTCTCACAAAAGCATCGAAATAAAGGTCAGATAAGTTCAGATCACGAAACATTCGGACGTCAGTAGTATATAAGGTGCTAGAGTCATCGCCATAAGGTATGAGCCCAGTTAAGGCATGGACATCGGGTAAAGTGATCGATATGGGACAAACGGGAAGGAAAAAAAGGCAAGATGACCAAAAGCAACAAAGGTTGACAAGTAAATCATAATCAACCGAAAGAGGGATGGAACAAAATTCGAGAGCTCAAGAAATATTTAAACTTTTCCAAGTAGGCTTGAAGTCAAGTTTCAAGCGTTGGTACCGGGCAACAAATACAAGATCAAAATTTGGAAGACGAGAAAACCTAACATCCGTAGGAGGCCACTGATGATCAATGAGGATTCCCTTCGGAAAAGGAAATTATTCTTTGTGATCCCAAGGGAAACTCTCGTTAAAGTATGCCGGAGAGGGCAAGGTCTTAAAGTAAGGGCCCAATCTAAAATCAATAGGAGCATAATCGTCTCCAAGTTCTGGATCGACAGTCAAGTCGATGGAGTTGGCCAAAAACTTTCCTTTCTTCTCAAGATGATATAAAGCGGTAGGATGACCCGTGAAAGTGATAGGGCGATACACATCCTTGTTAGAAGCTTTAGTGCGTGGAGCCATAGCGTGAAAGGAAGCAAAGGAAGAAAAAAAAAATTAGGACTGAAAGCAGTTGATGCCACTAAATAAAAGCAGAGAAAAATTGCAAGAAGTAGTGGACAGTTTCGGTTTTATGACCATGAAGAACGTGGGAGTAAAACGGTTCCGCATTGATCATGGAGAACGTGAAAGAAAAAACCGAGCAGCACGTGAAAAAGCATTAGCATAAACTAAAACGCGGGAAGAGAGAAGCATCTGTCAACATTTCCAATCATGGGGGAACACATGTCCACATACAAAAAGAAATTGCAAGGCTAAGTGACTTTACATCGGTTTAAACATAGTAAAGTCGACGGTGAGAGCATTCTCGCTCAACTATAGAACGAAAGGACAGAAATTCATCATCACAAGCCAGGTTTTGAGCTAGGAGCTAGGGTTTGATCATCTTTTGACGGTCCAAAGTAGCAACAGCTTCTCGAATTCCTCAAATTGTTTCGCTACTTTATCAATCCCGCTGCTCAATAAGTGCCATGTATCAGTCATATCTAATTGATAAGACAAAAGCTTGTGACAGTCCTCAGCGAGCTGAGCTTCAAGATTCAGAATGTTTCTTTTCAATTGAAACTCAGTCTCTATCATAACTAGAAATGACTGCATGAGATAATCTGCATCGACCTTCTGCCTCCGAGCTTTCTCAGTAAATGCTCGAACCCTATGTTCTAAAAGAGCCGAGGACTGGAGCTGATCGTTGTTCTTCTTGACGGTGTCCAAGCTCTTGAGAAAAACAGGAAGGTATTTATCGCAATTGATTTCAAAAGCGCGACACTCAGCAAAAGCGGAATCAAAATAGAATGATTGAAGAAGTGTTTTAGCTTGTACCTCGAGTCGAGGGTCTCCAAAGAGTCCGATGAGGCCTCTTCCAGATATCTTCAGGGATGATTGAAGCCGTTCTTCTGGGGTAACCTTTGCGAGTTCCTCTGGACTGAATTCGAAATGAGTAACGGAAGGCATTCACACAATGTTGCCAAAAGTTTGCTTGGCGCTCGCGATGACATCAAAGGCAAAAAAAGATACTTTCCTCGGGTCAAGCTGGGTCGTTGACTCGATGATTACAGGAACGGGTCCATGACAGGGAATCTAACAAGATAAAAGTCAGAAGCAACATAGTGAATGGAGTAAAGACAGAATCAGAACCAAACTTACATTAATAGAGGCGGTACATTTTGATCCACTCAATAGCGGCATGGCAAATGAGGAAGACGAAACTGTAGTCGAAGTAACGGCTGGGGAAATTATAGCCTCCAAAGTCACAGGAGCTGACGATGAAAAAATGAAATCTCGAGCTGGAGATAAAGTAGAATCCCTTTTCTCCTTCAGCACAAGAAATTAGAATGATTGGTGGTTCTTAGAAAGAACCTGAAGCAATAACAAGTGAGACGGGAGCAGCAGTGAGATCACTTCTTCCTTTTGGAGAAGGGTTTAAAGCAACAGAGGAGTTCACTTCCAAGTTCTCCTGAGCAGGTGATAAGGCTGGTTCTCTTTGAAGCACATCAAGATCATGCTTGCTAGCGATAGAAGAGGTAGCCTCTCCAGGAAGGATCAGTTCTAAAGGGATTTCTCCTAGTATTGAAGGGGATCTGCTCACTCTATTGGAAAACGATGAAGCATGTTCCGACATAGGAAGAGTTGCAAGACCTGAGGAATTGTTGATATTGATCGAGCCCGATGCCAAAGTTTCGGTTGCAAGGAGAGTCGAAAATGCAGGACTATCGGCAAGAGAATGGCCTTGAGTTTGCAATGGCTCCACATCAATGATCTCAGGAGCAGAAGAGCTAAAAGTTAGACGTGCCGACTGAGTAGACTGTGAAATCGGGACAGACATTGATAAGCGTCTCTTGGTCCGAGGAGTGGATACTCACGCGGGAGTAGGTATACCTAGATCATTGGAACATCAAACGAAGGCCAGAACAAGAAATATCACAAAAGTCGAGAAAGAAGAATACCCGAGTCTCGCGTTCTTCTTGGTGCTCGATGAGTTGAAGAGGTGGGAAGACTTGATGAAGGTTTAGCCACATTGATAGAGTGAGCCCTGAAGATGATCTTGCTAAGAATTATGTCAAAATCTTCAGTAAAAAGAAAATCTCGATAAGTCCTCCATCAAGTAGTGAAACTTTTGCGAACACTAAAGGCTGGAACAAATGATTTGATCGTGAAATGGCGAAGTGTTTTGCTAGTAATTGTGCAGCTGCAAATGAAAGGATCAGACATTTTGGTCACCCTGAAAGGGTGCTTCTCCTCGAACGGAAAATCCATAGAGTAAGGAGCCACAAGCGGAATGCCCTAGGTTAAGCCAACTTGCGGAGCGCAATACTTGGGGGAGTAAATTTCCATACCTGACTTTAATTTCCCTTTTAGCGATAGCCTCAATGCCAGAATAGATGCAACTAAAACAGAACGCCAAAATTTTTTGTTGTCCTTCGCCTAACCAAAATCAAAAATAGATATGAAATCTGGGCTTAAAAGCGGGCAGAAATCGATAGTATTCAGAGAATGATGGTAAAACCAATGGAGGAAATGCTGGAAAGACAAAGACCTTCGGGACAAAGGCGAAGACGGAAGCTCAACAGCTACACTCCTTTACTGTTAGGATAGAACAATTTAGACTTAGACACTTGTGGAAGAAGGCCTTTGGCGTCTGAAAAAAGGGACGAAGATGAAAAACCAAGGCCACGATAAAGGGCAGCGAGAGCAAGACGACCCATGGCTATATGTTTACCTTGGGAAAGGTAAAAAGCTAAACCTTTGAGGTCTCAAGTCACTTGAAGGGAGGGGTAGCAAAAAAAAACATTTAGACAACCAGCTAGGTTGCACGGACACTCTCCGGGACCCTTTGTGTCGTGTCCGACACGCTCCGACACTTTCTGACACGCTCCGACACGCAATCAACGCGTGTCGGAAAATCCTACATGTAGTCAACTGCCTCCGACACGCTAGTCGGAAATTCCGACACGTGACTCCGACATGCACGGGGTTATTTTTACAAATTTCCAATACTTCTAGGGTCTAAATATAAATATATGAAAAAAAAAAAAGGAAGCTAAAACGAATTTACTTCTGGACTCTTCTTAGTCGAACGCACCTGATGGAATGTTGATTGTTTTTTTTTTCTTATTGCTAAATTTTAAATTTAATAGTGGAACGTGGATTACTTGTTTTTTTTTCTCCAAATTTTATGGATTATTACAATGACATGTAATTGAATTTGTCAAATTAAAACAATAAATGATATTAACAAATGTAGGATTAATGTTTTTAGTATAGATTAATTCTAGGCTCTTTTTTTATTATTATTATTTAGTTATTTATGCATTTATATATTAAAATATTTATTTAATATATAACGTGTTGGAGCATGTCAGAATTCTTTACTTTTTGAGAAATGACGTGTCGGCATGTCGTGTCGTGTCGTGTCGCGTGTCGCGTGTCCGTGTTGGTGCAACCTAGACAACCAGTAGAGCAAAAAGGCAACATGCTCCTCATCTTCAACACCCACTATCCAATGAGCGTGGACTTTTTGGAAATCAATATAGGAAAAAGTATGTACCTTTTCCATAGAAATCACAAGCCGAAAGATCAATAGCACTAACATCACCATCATCTAAACTCAAACCAATGATGGCAAACACGTTAATAAAAGTTACCGACATAGGGCCTAACCCGAAGAAGTAACTATTAACGGACGGCGACCAAAAGCATGCAATGCTACCCAAAAGCTTGTTATTGAGTTTCCAATCAAAGGTACAAAACTCCAAAGCTTTGTCGATTCAAGCCTTGCTCCACATCTCATGCTTGACTGCCTTCAACCTATAGTAGTAATCAAAAAAAGCGCAGTCAACAACAGATGGTCTCTTTGGAATGAGAGCGCTTCTTCCATGCGCCGAGGGAAACATTCAGCAAGAAAGGGAGGAGGAACCGGTGTTCGCAAGCAAAGGCCAAGGATGATTTTATCAGCCGCTTCTTTTGTAGAGCTTTGAGGCGATAAGAGAATATTGTTTGCATGTTCCTATGACTGGATGGAGCGCTTATCGAATCGAATATCGGATTTTCAGTCTTAATTGATCAATTCATGTATTTGTTCCCTTCGGATAAGGGTGATCCAAGGACTTCCATTTCTAAGGATTGCCCTTTGTATTCGATATTTCTCACACTTCTTACAGGGATAATTTTTCAAGTTAATGTTTTCTATGCTTTTAATGAAATTTCTTGAGCATAATAAACTTGGTGATATGAATTCACAAACTTTTTCATGCTTAAGGTTGATAAGCTCATAAAAGGTCAAATTTCTTGAAAAGGATTTTGCAAGATAACTTTTACATGTTTAATTCACCAATTCCACTAAATATGTCAATAGGCTAATTTAATGGATGATGTAGAATGGATTGAGCTTACTAAATGAGACGTGTCAGGATGAGATGAGTGTAGATAGATCCATATCGCAAGGTAAGGAGTTCTCTTGCAAAAGGTACGATGACCGAAATGATGAAGGACAGTTAATTTCTCTATCCCAAACACTACATCTTATCCATTGCTCAACCCCTTTGAGCTCCATACACTTGTGGAGATTTCTTTCAAATTATTCCTATCAAAAACCACCCCACATTGGGTAAACTGGAGGTAAGTCAACATCAGGTGGTGAGAAAAATAGATAAAAATTTCCTTACTCTTATTCGCATCAATTTTCAGGTATCTTATTGCAGATGAACTCAAACAATAATTCAAGTGTCTTGAGATGACGATGGGCATTTCTTTCTCTATCTCACATGCTTATATCCATGGCATAGCCCACTCAAGCCTACATATTCATTTCTATGGACCCAATTGGTGATCATCCCCACATTGGGGCAAGGCAAGAGGTGATCGTTCAAACAGCATGTTTAGAGCATCGACAGAAGACAAAGACCCCCAAGAGTCCAAATGTTAAAACATTATGTGGTTATTCAATGTATGTAGTGGGTCAAAAGTAAGAAAAAATAATAAAGCTAGGGGTATGAAAAAGAAGTGTGTCTGATAAAAGTAAAGCCGATGCCCATAGACATAAAGAAATGAAAATTAGAGGTTCGAAAAAGGGCCAATGCCCATAAAAGAAAATGAAAAAAAAAAAGTGTCAAATAGATGACTATTAGTTGTAAAAAAAGTTGTACCCCTAATGGAGCAGTATTCAAAGAATACAAATGGCAAGTTCTTATAGTCAGTGGAGCACATTATGAAGATATTTCCCAATGGTGAAGAAGAAGACTGGTGGTAATGCCAATATGATCATCACCTCTCATCCCTATACACATATTTAAGCATAATATATCTTTCATTTCTCAACCCATGAACCTCACCTACATTACAGCCCTCACAAAATCTTTTTGAATTAGGGCACTTGAAATAACATAGGAGTTCATGTGTTTATAAGCATCGCTCAAAGAAGTGCATGCAAGATTATTTCTTTTTCATTTTGCAGGATTCTTGACTTATAAACCCAAAGATAATCATGGAATATTATTTCTTTCAATAGCCTTGACTCAAAAAGTTCCCTTTGTTAAATTGTTGACCAAGCCCACATTATGGTCCTTGTTAAAGACCTCTTAAATTGGTAAGGTCATACCACTTATAAGGATACTCGGACCTTTGTTGATATAATGATAGTGAGATGGAGTGATTCTCATAGAATAGTCATTTTGAATGAGAGTGAGTGAAAGTCATTTTTAGCTAAAAGTCTCTCATTTAATATTTTTAAGAAATTCATGGTCATTGTCTTAAACAACAATTCTCTCCTATAGAAATTTGGGTGATGCAAATACAGTAAAATCATTATACATAAACCTTAATTGAATTGATGAAACCTCATTGCACTTTGAAATGTGCATTCTAGAGTAGCTCAAATTGTCTACCTCTTCGATGAATGCATATCAAGTTTTGCTCTAATCATGTCTGACAGATAATATTTCCTTGAAAACTGAGTAATACTTGACGTTCAAGTTGCTCTCTGACGCCTCAAAATTCGTCCCAAACATTCTTGAATTTTATCTTTACAAGTAATTGACTATTTAGGTCAAATAATATATTTGAATTAAATTGTATGTTGAGATAACTTTCTAGGTTAAGATAGGATTTAGGTTAGTCTATTTCCTAACTTAAATAAATAATATCTCACTTTAGATAGATTTTTATTTTTAGTAACCTGTTTGTGTTTCACCCAAGTTGCCGAAGCTAAAAAGACTGGTTGTTTGGGCGGGTTGAGATGATTGAAAGGGAGTCGAGAAGGACTGTTGCAAACACAACGAACCGAATTTATCACAATATCCTCATTCAAACATTGAGAAAACCCAATTGAAGAATGCACCTTAAGTGCATTTAAAAGTATCATGTATGCTCATCATTTTTGTGACAGGACTTGCAAGAGATATTACCTAACTTGGCATAAATAAATGAGACACAACTAGTTAAAGAAAGAAAAAGGAGATGCAAAGGGAACGTCATTTATATAATATATGAGCCATAAAATCTAGTTCATTATATTATTAGCAAAAGTCCAAAGTCTCCCCATCAACTCCGCATGCTTCGTAACTCAAAATTCTTTTATATTGACCTGGCGCGCTTTCGTAATCCGGAATTCTTTTCATCAACTTAATGTGCTTTCATAACCCATGTCCCTTTAAAGTAACACTACGTGCTTCAATAGCTCAAAGTCTCATCATTAATTAAGCATGCTTCCGTAGTCCTAAATTCTCTTATATTAACCAGGCATATTCTCGTAATCCGAAGTCCTTTTCTTACCCACCCCTCGCTGACAATTGCAAAGGGGAGATTGGAAAAAAAGAAGAAGAAAAAAGGTAATAAGCCCTAGAAATTGCGACTGCAGAGACGGCATTTACGAGGTGAGAGAGGGGGGATAGAGACAAGAGAGAGATCCAACAGTGGGAATGCGTCAAGATAACTCCTCATTTATGCCTAGCCCAAATAAAAAACAAGGAAAGAGAAACCGGACGAGCAAAATTATTCAGTTTCCTTGGGAAAATGCGAGGTGCAGACTGTGCACCACGTGAAAATATTCATACCCTCAGAGGATCACGTCATTTGTGTTCTGAACGATCACCGTTACCCTTCGGTCAACTTCTCATTTCCCATTATAAAAAAGACAGAAAGATACAAAGCCACGGACCGTGACTCACAGTCGCAATTACGTACTATAATCGTTATTATTAGTACGTGCAGTAAATAAAAACACATGCATCCTCTTTAGGACATGAATTGATTATCTCTATCTTTCATATTCTAGTCCTTCTTAATTGGCGGGGTTCTTGAAAATTCCGGCTTCTCATCATAAGGAATCATCGTCCTCCTCATACCATAAGAAAGTCAACCCCCACCCCCCTCCACCGAAAAACTTTCCTGGAAAAACTCCAAGAAAATTTCGTCCTCCTCCGAACGGCCATGGCGAATTCCAACTCTTTCGACCCAGAAACCTCCACCTACACGTCTCCCCGCCCGCCGCTCCGTTTCCCCTCCGAACCCGACCTCACCCTCACCTCCCATCTCTTCCGGAGCTACTCTTCCTCTTCCTCGTCTGCCTCCCCGCAGTCCCCCGCCCTGATCGACGCGGACTCCGGCGACTCCCTCACCTTCCGCCAGCTCAAGACCCGCGTCTCCACCCTCTCCCACGTCCTCCTCCGCGAGCTCCACCTTGGGAAGGGCGACGTCGTCTTGATCTTCTGCCCCAATTCGGTTCATTTCCCTGTCTGCTTCCTCTCCGTCGTCTCCGTCGGGGCTATCGCCACGACCTGCAACCCCATGTACACTCTGCCCGAGCTGTCCAAGCAAGTCGACGACTGTAAGCCCAAGCTGCTGATCACCCTGCTCGAGCTCTACGACAAGGTCAGAGGATTCGAATTGCCCACGGTTTTGCTTGGCTCTCTGCAGCCGGGGCAATCCGCCGGCTCCAGGATCTGGAATTACATCGACCTGGTGGAAACGGCGGAGCCGAAATCTGAGTTGCCGCCGAGTTGCGTGGCCCAGGACGACGTTGCCGTCCTTTTGTACTCGTCGGGCACGACGGGGACGAGCAAAGGCGTGATATTGACGCATAGGAACTTCATTTCGGGCTCTCTGATGTTTACTGCTGATCAGGAGAGGTACAAGGAGGGCAAGAATGTGTTCTTGGCCTTCTTGCCGATGTTCCACATAATGGGCCTGTCGGTAGTCTATTCGCAGCTCACGAGAGGGAACACCGTCGTGACGCTGAGGAAGTTCGAGTTGGAGAAGGTGTTGGAGTGCGTGGAGAGGTACCGAGTGAGTTACATGTATGTGGCTCCTCCGGTGATGGTCGTGCTGGCGAAGTGGAGGGCAGGAAAGAAGTATGATCTGTCTTCCTTGAGGCTGATTGGCTCTGGCGCTGCTCCTCTGAGCAAGGATGTTATGGAGGAGTGCGCAAAGATTATCCCCCATGTTGATATCGTTCAGGTAACTGAGCCAGCGGGCTTCATTCCTGTATGCTTCATTGATGTCTTAGGGAAATTGAGGGTATTGAAATGTCTATATCCTTCTTTGCTCCTGTTTGTTTTGCTGAAAGGTGAGGATTTGACATAGTTTATCATCCAGTAAGAACGGCAATTCCACCGTTACTGTTAAGGATAGCCAAGGTTCGTTTTACAAAAAATAATTTTCGGGAAAACGTTTTTGGATTTTTCCTGCTGCGTTCGTTTCACGAAAAATGAATTTCTTTGAGAAAATGTTTTCCATGAAAAGAAAAAAGTCTTCCAGATTAGGGGAAAATATTTTTCATTTTTGAAAAGTGGAAAACATTTTCCTCACTTAATATTTCTTATCTCACACCTCTACAAATCATCACTTCTTCCTCTCCTTTCTTCTTCTTCTTTTCTTTTTTTATTTAAATTATTTTTTAATTTTCTTTTTATTTTTTAATTCGAATTATTTTTAATTTCTTTTATCTTTTCTTTTCTTTTTTTCTTTTTCTTTTTCTTTTTCTTTTTTCTTTTTCTTTTTCTTTTTTTTCTTTTCTTTTTTCTTTTTCTTTTCTTTGTTTCCCATCTTCTTCTTTCTTTGGCTAGTCGTCATCATCGCTAGGCGAACCTTGAGCTTGTTGATCTCAAGCTCGCGCTCATCGATCAACGGCCGGCCTCGAGCTCGATGCTTGCGCTCCCCAATCACGGTGAGCAATGAGCCTCGTGCTCATCGGCGAGCTTGAGGCTCGCCGGTGGCTGGTCATGGGCCATCATCGTGGCTAGCAACTAGCCAAGAAAGAAGGAGATGGAAAACAAAGAAAAATAAAAAAGAAAAAACTAATAATATATTTTAAAAATTAGAAATAATTAAAAATCAATTTTTAAAAAATATGAAATATCCATTTTAAAAAATAAAATAAATGAAAAAGAGTATATGGAGGAAAATATTTTTCTTACCAAACAGCGAAAAATATTTTCCACTTCATTTTCAGATTTTATCAAACACCGGAAAATAATTATATTTTTCTAGAAAATAATTTTGAAAAACGCCACATTTTTCGCGAAACGAACGGGGCGCTTAGTGAATATTTCAATTCACCTTGGATAGCATCTCAAGTAGACTAGCCGGTATTTTTGCAATGCCAGTCAAATTATTCATGTCCTAGGAAAAGTTCAGAGTCACTAGTGAACTGTCTTCCCACTATCGATGGCAATCTCTACCGAATACTGATATGAATCGATGGAGCAAGCGAGAACGAATAGTCTGTGGCTTTACACCCAGTATGAACTGCCAGGCTCTTTGTTATATGGCATGTCCTAATGTGAATCCTCCATGCTCCGAATTGGCAGGGTTACGGTATGACGGAAGCTTGTGGAATCATATCGATGGAGAATCCCAAAGAAGAACCTAAACTTTCTGGTTCGACCGGAACACTCGTTTCAGGAGTGGAATCTAAAATTGTCTGTGTGGAAACATCGATGCCTCTTTCGCCAAACCAACTGGGAGAAATTTGGCTTCGAGGACCGAATATGATGAAAGGTAGAAATATGAAATATTTTCTCTGCATTTATTGAAACATCAAATGGGCTAGCAAGACTGTAACTCCATCGTTAGCATCTGTTCACGGAAGTATACACAAATTTGGTTCTCCTCTGGTCAGGACAGAACTTGATTTTTGGGTGTATTAACAGAATTGCCCGAATCAACTTCACATATTTTGGAAGTCTGAAACTTGAACTCTCGAAAAATAATACTTTCAAGATGGAATTATTAGAGGCACAACTTTTGCGGGAGTTGACATTGTTTATGATTGTGCCTTCATCTAATGTGCAATAATTTGGAAATTGGGTGCTAAATGTTCATTACCCAAAGAGCTTCTATTAATCAATTTTACATGGAACGTGATAACTCTTTACCAAATGAGGCTGTTTTTCTCATTTTGACTGGATATCATCCATGATACCTTTTCAGGTTATCTCAACAACCTGGAAGCAACAAAGCTGACCATAGATGATAAAGGATGGGTGCACACGGGAGATCTTGGGTATTTTAATAAAGAGGGCCAATTATTTGTTGTTGACCGATTAAAAGACCTCATCAAGTGTTATGGTTATCAGGTAAGTAGTGAATTCTTGTGACCGATAAATCGAAAGTTTCGCACGTTTTTTCCTTGTTATAGAATATTTGCTCGTCTTGATGCTTGGAGGGCTGATAAATCTCTTGGCTTCTATAGGGAAATGTTTAGTTGGATAGAGTATTAATCTTGCGCTTGTCTATGATTCGCTTTAGTACATAGTTTTGCACTTTTATCCATTTCATGATCGAGCATCTAGACTATTTTTTTTTCCTTTGTCCAATTAAGTGCGTCTACTTTTAAAATATGAGTCAATGTGAGGCCTCTGCTATAATTGTAGACAAAGCATGCCAACGTGGACACTCACACCATCAAATAGCTATCAGCGTCCAATGTGGCCTATTGAGATAATGCCATGTCAGCATAGACATGTTAGACATTTAAAATTGTCCAAGTCGGCAGTCTTTGTCTATCCTCATAACCCAGCACCTAAATGGAGATGAAACAATTTTTACTAAATGAACGAGTCATGTCACCAATTGTGCTTTAGTTTTGTTGAGTAAGCAAGCTACATTAGCAAAATCACATGATATTGTAATTTATTTAAGGCCTTTCATTGAGCTAGATTTAAAAAGTTGAGATAGTTGATTGAGCCCCAAAAAAAAAAAAAGTTCAGGTATTTGATTGTAAAACAAACAAAAGCACAGGTACTTGCGTTATAATCACCCCTAATTTTAAGTTTTTTGTTTGGTTATCATTGAGAGCCTGTGACTTGTTTGTTCCTCACATTCATCTACTTAATTGTTGCACTCCTTTTTTTCTATGCCATGACTCATTTTCACAAATCCACCTGGTTAAATAATGTGGGGACTGTTACAATATAATTGCTCTAGATGCCTTAATCTTTATGCATATTGAGGATATTCAGATGTTTAGATATGATGACTTGTATGCACTACTCTGATCTGACTCAATCAATTTGACCCTAACCCCGAATTCGTTCCATTGAAACTCAAAATTTCGTTAACGTGTACTGTAGTATTCGGTTCATGGATCAGAAAAAACCCGACTTTGGCTATGAATTGTTCTGCTTGCTGCACTCATGAATTTTACTGCTATACTTCTGCTTTCAGGTGGCGCCAGCAGAGCTTGAAGGACTGCTGCTTTCACATCCTGAAATACTAGATGCTGTCGTCATTCCGTAAGCAGGGATCATGTGTTAATTGTCAATTTTGTCAATATGGAAAAAAGAACGGCCAGTGCTGCTTAATTTTATCAGCTCAAGATGCACTGGGATGACTTTTGAATTCTGAGTGTCTATTATTAGGTTTCCTGATGCTAAAGCCGGTGAAGTTCCGATTGCATATGTTGTTCGGTCCCCCAACAGCTCACTCACCGAAGGCAGTGTCCAGGAATTCATTGCCAACCAGGTAACGGATTTCCTATGTGATGTCTCCATCTTAACTTGATGTTGGCTTCTTATTCAACTGGCAAATTTATTCGCAAACATAAAAAGCCTCAGCTTACGGCATTCAATGCTGCTTAACATAGTTTCATGGAATGAAATCTTCCCATCTTCAACACTTTCACAGGATCGACATAATTGTCTATTGTTTTCTGTGGAACATCTGATCTGATCCCCCGCTATCCAGAATGCTAAGAAAATTATGGGTCCTTCTGTACGTAGGTTATGAAACTGCAATGTCTATGCTTATGTATTGAATGATTGTCTCTGGTGCTTTAACCTGAAAATGCTCCTCTGTTCCCCAGATGCTTGTTCAATCATTTTAAGCCGTTATGATGATAACTTCCTATGAAGCAATGGTGATTGGAAGACGTCTTTTTGCTAGCTATTATCTTCTTTGTCATCCTCAACAGGTTGCCCCGTTCAAAAGGTTGCGGAAAGTGACTTTCATAAACAGTGTGCCAAAAACACCGGCTGGGAAGATTCTGAGACGAGAACTCAAAGAGAAAGCTCGATCCAATATATAAGACGGCTTAGATTTCTGCCGCTGGAAGGGAATATGTGGATGCACTGCACGATCGACCTCTCGATGGTCCACCTTCAGCTGATGAGTATGTAAGTCTTGACGGATTGGTCCATCCTTTAAAAGGTTAGTGAGAGACCGTTTCATATGAACTTTGATTTAAATTTTGTTCTCTTATGAGTTGAATCGGGCAGCGAAAATTTTCCAGTGTGAACTGGAATACCCCATTTATGGGCAATTATGTGAAGATCAGCGTAGCGTCTGTATTAGGAAGTTCGTTAAAACACACACTTTCTTCACTATGGACAGCTAGTAAAACATGGAATTAAACAAGTTCAAAAATTTTCAATTCAAGCATATTTCAATCCTTGTAATTTGCTTGAAATTTCATTTTTGGTCCTCTTCAGTCCTGTTCTGCAATTTGACTTTAACAACTTGTGTGAAATATATGGACTATAGCACTTGACAATAATGAGACACTAGCATGGTTGTGATGTGATCTCCAGAATGAACCCAGAATGCGTGTGATGAAGCATGCTCGCTTATTATGATCACCAACTGGTATGTGAAATCCAAGCCTACACGCATTGATAATAACGTAAACGAGAGACCCGTGAAGGACAGAAAATAAATCAAAGGGATGTCTGGAAAATGTGTGGCTTCGAGTGACTGAGCTAGGCTACAGCTTGAGTGAGCTCTCTCATTGAAGTCGGCACGGTTTCAAAATATTCTTCTGTTGACTTTGGTGTGTGCGGGTGTGTACATACATGGAGAAAAATCCAAATACTAAGTGAAGATATATAGCCAAGACAAAATCGGACGTACACTTCAACCGACAAAGAGATAAATTCTTTTGCTTGGGGGATAAAAATGGCTATTGCTACATGTCATATGTTCGACCGAGGAAGCTAACTTGTACAGTGATGACAAACCGAACATGTATAATAAAGGTGAAACAGCGTTGTGTCCTTGGCTGAGACCAGAAGGAATGTGTCACGCCCCGAATCTCAAGCGCGCCAACATCCCGCCATGGTCATTCAAATGCGACGTTCCCAGGTTAAGTCGCCGACCCAATCAGTTCTTTAATGCATATGCGGAAGCATATTATAAAATCCCTGACAATAAAATATGAGATAGAAAAGCAGGAAGCAATTTCACAACAATACACTTTCATAAATCAATAGAGTTACAAACGAAGGCCTACAGCCAAAAGTCTACAAAAGACCGGCTCTTAAAAAGGAACTGTCCTACGACCTACAAGTCGGACACGTTCTCCAATCCTCCTGACTTCACCTCTGCAACTCCTCAAGGCCAACCAAAACGATTTGGCCGCTCCATCCACTAGGAACCTGAAAATGTTGGCCCACAACGGGATGAGACATTGTCTTAGCAAGTTCAACCCCCTAAACCCCTAATAGAAAGAAAATACGCCCAATGGTGGCCTAACCACATCACACAAAAGACTTATCTCGCCTTATTTCCTTCCTGTAGGTTAATACAACTCAAATCACTAAATCACAGGTAATCATAAGAACTTAAACAATTGGAACGCAATCACTTTCATATCATCAATAACCACACTCAGCACACGTTTCAATTTTCGTTTATCACCACACATGAACATAGCCTACTCGCAGTTCGGCTATCTACTAGCATATAGCCAAGCATCGCCTCCCCACCTTGGAGCGCGGCTTCGTCACTACATCAACGGCATTCCCGAAGGAGCATAGGTCCAGTTGGCCTAGCCTCTACTGCGACCCGAGTCTCGTCACTATGTTGACGGCGTTTCTAAAGGAATAAAGGTCTAGTTGGCCTAGCCACTACTGCGACCGAGTCTTTCAACCAGCATGTGATAATTTGATATCACCTCCTGGACACTTTGCATTTCACTCAAACGCTCCCATTGCAATAGTAATCCTTAAAAATCCAATTTCGGTGTCAAACCCGACACTCGGGATTTTTTCTGAATATATCCATATTTTTCACAATCAATAATCAATTTGCCAAACCAAACCATCAAATCAATAATATGAATACACAAAGCATCGATCGGAAATAAATTAAGGTCCAAAATAATTTTTCGAATTTTTTTTAATAATAATATTTTAATAATTTTCGTAATATAATATATTATTAAATAATCAATAATTTTGAAACATTTATTTAAATCAAAAATAAATTCATTTAAGTCACATCAAGGCTTATATTAAAATAAACCTACTTAGCTTTAAACTAAACACACTTTAACTTAATTAAACATCTTAATCTAATCCACAACTAAATAAACTAATCTAATCATCTAAACTTACTTAACTTAAACTAAGAACACCATAAGTATCATTAACCCTCTAATCAAGATTTAGTGAGCTAAACTCACCCGATTAACGAACCAATCGGACCAAAACGACGGGGACGTCGTGGGGATCAACTTTCCTCAAGGTGGGCCAAGCTTTCGGGAGTCGGGAAGCCGGCCAAAACAGGCCAAAACCGGGCTGAGATACCCACTAGAACCAGTTGCTGTCCAAGCTCGGAGGAGGGCTGCACGGCGAATGGACGAGCGCGGGGCCGGCGGGAACGAACGGCGGCAGCTTGGGCAGTCAAGGCGGTGGCTCCAGCGGCTTTCCGGCGACCTTGGCGACGGCGGGCAGCTCGGGACGACGACTGCTAAATGGCGGACGAAGGGCGGAGCGGCAAGCTGGACGACAGCGAGTGAGCGCGCGAGCTGCGCGCGCGAATGGACAGCAACGACGACGGCTCCGGCGACGGCGACGTGTGGCAGCGTCGAGCGGCGAAGGGCGACGTCGGGGCTGGCTAAACCGGATCTCTCTCTCTCTCTCTCTCTCTCTCTCTCCTCCAAGAAGCTAGAGGTTGAAGATGATGTTGATGGGTGCTTTTTGAGGGCCAATCTACACCATCACTTATCAAGATCTCCTTCAATTTGGCCCAACCACCATGACATCACATGATGTCATACTCCACTATCTTCAATCTCCCACAACTTTATTCCAATGGTTGCAATTTCATTTTCCGCCGTGGCATGAAATCCTGTACATCAATTTCTTCAATTCCATTCAATTCTCTTCCAATTGAATTAAGTTGAAGTCCATAAAATTAATCCAATGTCACCACATTTCAATTTACGTAATCACTTGACCATAAAACCAACTTGAGTCCCAAAAGCGGACCTTCTAATTTCTCAAGCCAAATTAACCATACTTTGATTATTTTGCCGAAAAACTCGGTTTGCATGAAAAATCCTCATAAGATGAGTCAATGTTCCTAAAATGATTTGTGACACACCAGGACTTTCAATTTTCTCGATTTCACGGTTAATTTCACTCTGGCACGATACTAGCGCGTCTTGATCTACCGAGTAGCTTTTAGGAATTTTCATGCATTTGACCTGTGGTTGATTAATTCAAGCCACAATGTACATCTTTGACACATTAGCGACTATCGGTTGTTGGGGTAATCTCAATATTTCAAATACGGACACAGGGTACCCAATCGATAGAAAAGTCGGTCTAGTAATTGTGCGATCTGGTGGAATCACCCACACTTGATCACATGCCTCTATTGAGTCGACCTATCAATGATCTCTAATCGATTTTTAACTGTGCCGTACTAACCCTTGCAAATTAGCTCGGTTGAAAGGTCGCTGCCTGATCAAATTCTCAAATCTGATGCATTAGAATCCCTTAACGGCTTCACCTGATAAACTAGTCTTTTCGTGAGTGGCCAACTCAGATAAAAGAAGTATACACGTGCAGATGAAATGCCCGTCTCATTTTACTAAAAATAAATTTGAAAAATCGAGATGTCATAGGATGGGTTAGCCAACATTATAGATAGGGTTCGCAAATTTGTGGGGAATTTGGGTCAAAAGCGAAATTAGGGTTCTTGCACTTTAACAGATCACAAATTAAGGGAACGCATTCGTCAATGTTCGATTGGAAGCAATAGGGAGGGCTTGAACTTGTTTGCTGACTGCCGACCTCCTCGATTCAAAACTTTGATCTAGCTGAACTAGTTCGGGGAAAACAAAACCCTAATCGATCCTCTTCTCCGTGGTTTAGTCCTATTTAAAACCAAGCCCATATTATTAAGCTCCACAATCGATTATCTTGAACTCAATGAAAATTTTGAAATCCGATCGATTTGGGGGTAAAACCCTAATCACACATCTCTCTTTTCTGTATTTCCTAATCTTCGTTCTTGAATTTTAAATCCTGAAGTAGGATCGATTTCTCAAATGAGTCCCCAAAGTTGGCATTGTCTCAAATAAGGTCTTTTTTTTTTTTTTGGTCGATTATACTCTAATTTTCAACTTACTCTTAGACTTTTGTCCTATCTCTTTTTAAGGCATGAGACAAATCTCATACCTGAAGCAACTCATTCTCACCCAACCCCCTGAAAAAGGGACGAAAAATACAATTTAGCCCATGCTTGGAGGATCTAGAAAGGACCATGAAAAACCCCAGAGGTCAGAACACACATAGTAATCGATGAAAAACCAAGGCCACCGTAAAGGGCAGCGAGAGCAAGACGACCCATGGCTATATGTTTACCTCGGGAAAGGTCAAAAACTAAACCTTTGAGATCTCGAGTCACTTGAAAGGTTGTAAAAAACAAATTTAGACAACCAGTAAAGCAAAAAGGCAACATGCTCCTCATCTTCAACATCCCTTATCCGATGAGTGTAGGCTTTTTGGAAATCAGTATAGGAAAAGTTTGTACATTTTTCGTAGAAATCACAAGCCGAAAGATCAATAACACTAACATCATCACCATCTGGACTCAAACCAATGATGGTGAACACGTCAAGAAAAGTTACCAACATAGGGCCTAACTCAAAGAAGTAACAGTTAAAGGACGACGACCAAAAGCACAAGCTACCCAAAAGATTGTGATTGAGTTTCCAATCAAACGTACAAAACACCACAGCCTTGTTGATTCAAGCCTTGTGCCACATCTCGTGTTTGACTGCCTTCAACCTACAGTAGCAATCAAAGAAAGTGCGGTCAACAACAAATGGTCTCTTTGGAATGAGAGAGGTTCTTCCACGTGCCAAGGGAAACATTCAGCAAGAATGGGAGGAGGAACCGATGTCTGCAAGCAAAGGCCAAGGATGATTTCATCAGTTGCTTCTTTAGTAGAGCTTTGAGGCGACGGGAGAACATTGTTTGCATGTTCCTGTAACTAGATGGAGTGCTTATCGAATCGAATATCGGATTTTCAATCTTGATTGATCAATTCATGTATTCATTCCCTTCGGATAAGGGTGATCAAAGGACTTCCATTTCTAAGGATTTCCCTTTGTAGTCAATATTTCTCACACTTCTTGCAGGGATAATTTTTCAAGTTAATGTTTCCCATGCTTTTAATGAAATTTCTTGAGCATAATAAACTTGGTGATCTAAATTCACAAACTTTTTCGTTCTAAAGGCCGATAAGCTCATAAAAGGATAAATTTCTTGAAAAGGATTTTGCAAGATAACTTTTACATGTTTAATTCACCAATTCCACTAAAGATGTCAATAGGCCAATTTAATGGATGATGTAGAATGGATTGAGCTTATTAAATGAGGCGTGTCAGGATCCTAATAGACAAATTATATTCTATACACAATCCCCTGCTTATACACTTATGAGATGGGTATAGGTAGATCCATATCCGCAAGGTAAAGAGTTCTCTTGCGAAAAGTATGACAACCGAAATGATGAGAGACAATTCATTTCTCTATCACAAACACTACATTTTATCCATTGCTCAACCCTATGAGCCCCATACATTTGTGGAGATTTCTTTCAAATTATATCTATCAAAAACCACCCCACATTGGGTAAACTAGAGGTAAGTCAACATTAGGTGGTGAGAAAAATAGATAGAAGTTTCCTTACTCTCACTCGCATCAATTTTCGGGTATCTTATTGCAGATGAACTCAAACGATAATCCAAGTGCCTTAAGATGACGAATAGTATTTCTTTCTCTATCTCACACACTTATATCCATGGCATAGCCCACTCAAGCCTAAAAATTCATTTCTATGGACCCAATTGGTGATCATCCCCCACATTGGGGCGAGGCAAACGGTGATCGTTCAAATAGCATGTTTAAAGCATCGACAGAAGACGAAGACCCCCAAGAGTCCAAATGTTAAAACATTATGTGGTTATTCAATGTATGTAGTGGGTCACAAGTAAGGAAAAAAATAAAGCTAGGGGTATGAAAAAGAAGTGTGTATGATAAAAGTAAAGCCAATGCCCATAGACATAAAAGAAATGAAAATTAGGGGTTCGAAAAAGGGTGAATGCCCATAGAAGAAAATGAAAAAAAAAAAGTGTCAAACAGATGACTATCAATTTTTTTTTTAAAAAAAAGTGTATCCCTAATGGAGCAATATTCAAAGAACACAAATGCCGAGTTCTTACAGTCAGTGGAGCACATTATGAAGATAATTCCCGATGGTGAAGAAGAAGACCGTTGGTAATGCCAATATGATCATCAACTCTCATCCATATACACGTCTTTAAGCCTAATATATGTTTCATTTCTCAACTTGTGAACCTCGCCTACATTACAACCCTCACAAAATCTTCTTAAATTAAGGCACTTGAAATTACGTAGGAGTTCATGTGTTTATGAGCATCACTCGAAGAAATGCATGCAAGATTATTTCTTTCTCATTTTGCAGGATTCTTAACTTATAAACCCAAAGATAATTGTGAAATATCATTTCTTTCAATAGCCTTGACTCAAAAATTCCCTTTGTTAAGTTGTTAACCAAGCCCATATTAGGGTCCTTGTTAAAAATCTTTCGGATTAATAAGGTCATACCACTTATAAGGCTACTCGGACCCTTGTCGATATGATGATGAGATGGAGTGATTCTCGTGGAATAGCCATTTTGAATGAGAATGACTGAAAGTCCTTTTTAGTTGAAATGCTCTCATTTAATATTTTTAAGAAATCCATGTCATTGTCTTGAACAACAATTCTCTCATTTGAAAATTTAGGTGATGCAAATACGATAAAGTCATTATGCATAAACCTTGATTGACTTGATGAAACCTTATTGCACTTTGAAATGTGCATTCTAGAGTAGCTCAAATTGTCTACCTCTTTGATGAATACATATCAATTTTTGCTCTAATCACGTATGACAAATAATATTTCTTTAAAGATTTAGTAATACTTGATATTCAAGTTTCTCTCTAAAGTCTCGAGATTCGTCCCAAACATTCTTGAATTTTATCTCTACGAATAACCAATACGGCATACTTTCATAGTCCGAAGTCTCCCCATCAATTCAGCATGTTCCGTAACTCAAAGTTCATTTATATTGACTCAGCGTGCTTCCGTAATCCGGAGTCCTTTTCATCGACTCAATATGCTTCCATAACCTGATGTCTCGTTTAATTAACATTGCGTGCTTCAATAGTTCAAAGTCTCCTTATCAACTACGCGTGCTTCTGCAGTCCGAAATTTTTTATATTGACCTGCCGTACTGTTTGTAATCCGAAATCCTTTTGTTGCCCACCCCTCACCCACAATCGCAAGTGGGGAGATTGGAAAAAAAGGGTAATAAATCCTAGAAATTGCGGTTGCAGAGACGGCATTTACGAGGTGAGAGAGGGGCGATAGAGACAAGAGAGAGATCCAACAGTGGGAATGCATCTAGATACCTCCTCAATAATGCCTAGTCAAAAATAAATATATAAATAAAAGGAAAGAGAAACCGGACGAACAAAATTATTCAGTTTCCTTGGGAAAATGTGAGCTGCAGACTACACCGTTACCCTTCGGTGAGCTTCTCATTTCCCATTTCCCATTATTAAAAGGACATAAAGATACATAGCCAAGGACCGTCACTCACGGTTGACGATTCGTACTATAATCATTATTATTAGTACGTGCAGTAAATAAAAACACGTGCATCCTCTGTAGGACATGAATTGATTATCTCGATCTTTCAGATTCTAGTCCTTCTTGGTTGGCGGGGTTCTTAAAAATTCCCACTTCTCATCATAAGGAATCATCGTCCTCGTACCATTGGGCAAACAATCGCTCTTCCAAGAAAGTCAACCCCCTCCCCCCTGCATCGAAAAAACTTTCCCGGAAAAACTCCAAGAAAATTTCGTCCTCCTCCTCCAAACGGCCATGGCGAATTCCAACTCTTTCGACCCAGAAACCTCCACCTACAGGTCTCCCCGCCCGCCGCTCCGTTTCCCCTCCGAACCCGACCTCACCCTCACCTCCCATCTCTTCCGGTGCTACTCTTCCTCTTCCTCGTCTGCCTCCCCGCAGTCCCCGGCAATGATCGACGCTGACTCCGGCGAGTCCCTCACCTTCCGCCAGCTCAAGACCCGCGTCTCCACCCTCTCCCACGTCCTCCTCCGCGAGCTCCTACTCGGGAAGGGCGACGTCGTCTTGATCCTCTGCCCCAATTCGGTTCATTATCCTGTCTGCTTCCTCTCCGTCGTCTCCGTCGGCGCCGTCGCCACCACCTGCAGCCCCATGTACACTCTGCCCGAGCTGGCCAAGCAAGTCGACGACTGTAAGCCCAAGCTGCTGATCACCCTGCCCGAGCTCTACGACAAGGTCAGAGGATTCGAATTGCCCACGGTTTTGCTCGGCTCTCTGCAGCCCGGGCAATCCGCCGGTTCCAAGATCTGGAATTACTTCGACCTGGTGGAAACGGCGGAGCCGAAATCTGAGTTGCCGCCGAGTTGCGTGGCCCAGGACGACGTTGCCGCCCTTTTATACTCGTCGGGCACGACGGGGACGAGCAAAGGCGTGATCTTGACGCATAGGAACTTCATTTCGGTCTCTCTAATGGTGATTGCTGATCAGGAGAGGTACAGGGAGGGCAAGAATGTGTTCTTGGCCTTCTTGCCGATGTTCCACATAATGGGCCTGTCTGTGATAGTCTATTCGCAGCTCACGAGAGGGAACACCGTCGTGACGCTGAGGAAGTTCGAGTTGGAGAAGGTGTTGGAGTGCGTGGAGAGGTACCGAGTGAGTTACATGTATGTGGCTCCTCCGGTGATGGTCGTGCTGGCAAAGTGGAGGGCAGGAAAGAAGTACGATCTGTCTTCCTTGAGACTGATTGGCTCTGGCGCTGCTCCTCTGAGTAAGGATGTTATGGAGGAGTGCGCAAAGAATATCCCCCATGTTGATATCATTCAGGTAACTGAGCAAGCGGGCTTCATTCCTGTATGCTTCATTGATGTTCTTAGGGAAATTGAGGGTATTGAAATGTCTATATGCTTCTTTGCTCCTGTTTGTTTTGCTGAAAGGTGAGGATTTGACATAGTTTATCATCCAGTAAGAATGGCAATTCGACAGTTATTGTTAAGGATAGTCAACGGGGTTGTAGCTTAGTGAATATTTCAATTCGCCTTGGATAGCATCTCAAGTAGACTAGCCGGAATCTTTGGGGTGCCAATCAAATTCTTCTTGTTCAAGGAAAAGTTCAGAGTAACTAGGGAACTTTCTTCCCACTGTCGATGGCAATCTCTACCAAATACCATTATGAATCGATGTAGCAAGCGAGAACGAATAGTCTGTGGCTTTACACCCAGTATGAACTGTCAAGCTCTTTATGATATGGCAAGTCCTAATGTGAATCCTCCATGCTCCGAATTGGCAGGGGTATGGTATGACGGAAACTTGTGGAATCGTATCGCTGGAGAATCCCAAAGAAGAACCTAAACTTTCTGGTTCAACCGGAACACTCGTTTCAGGAGTGGAATCTAAAATTGTCTGTGTGGATACATCGATGCCTCTTCCGCCGAACCAGCTGGGAGAAATTTGGCTTCGAGGACCGAATATGATGAAAGGTAGAAATATGAAATATTTTCTCTGCATTTATTGAAACATTAAATGGGCTAGCAAGACTGTAATTCCATCGATAGAATGTGTTCACGAAAGTATACATAAATTTGGTTCTCCTTTGGTCAGGACAGAACTTAATTTTTGGGTGTATTAACAGAATTGCCCGGATCAACTTCACATATTTTGGAAGTCTGAAATTGGAACTCTCGGAAAATAATACTTGCAAGATGGAATTATTAGAGGCATTGTTTATGATTGTGCCTTCATCTAATGTGCAATAATTTGGATATCGGGTGCTAAATGTTCATTACCCAGAGAGCTTCTATTAATCAACTGCAGTATTTACATGGAACGTGATAACTCTTTACCAAAATGAGGTTGCTTTTCTCATTTTGACTGGATATCATCCATGATACCTTTTCAGGTTATCTCAACAACCTGGAAGCAACAAAGCTGACCATAGATGACGGAGGATGGGTGCACACGGGAGATCTTGGATATTTTAATAAAGAGGGCCAATTATTTGTTGTTGACCGATTAAAAGACCTCATCAAGTGTTATGGTTATCAGGTAAGTAGTGAATTCTTGTGACCGATAAATCGAAAGTTTCGCACGTTTTTTCCTTGTTATAGAATATTTGCTCGTCTTGATGCTTGGAGGGCTGATAAATCTCTTGGCTTCTATAGGGAAATGCTTAGTCGGATAGAGTATTAATCTTGCGCTTGTCTATGATTCGCTTTACTACATAGTTTTACACTTTTATCCATTTCATGATCGAGCATCTAGACTATTTTTTTTTTCCTTTGTCCAATTAAATGCGTCTACTTTTAAAATATGAGTCAATGTGAGGCCTCTGCTATAATTGCAGACAAAGCATGCCAACGTGGACACTCACACCATCAAATAGCTATCAGCGTCCAATGTGGCCTATTGAGATGATGTCATGTCAGCATAGACATGTTAGACAGTTAAAATTCTCCAAGTCGGCAGTCTTTGTCTGTCCTCATAACCCAACACCTAAATGGAGATGAAACAATTTTTACTAAATAAACGAGTCATGTCACCAATTGTGCTTAAGTTTTGCCAAGTAAGCAAGCTACATTAGCAAAATCACATGATATGGTAATTTATTCAAGGCCTCTCATTGAGCTAGATTTAAAAAGTTGAGACACTTGATTGAGCCAAAAAAAAAAAAAAAAAGTTCAGGTATTTGATTGTAAAATGAACAAAAGCACAGGTACTTGCGTTATAATCACCCCTAATTTTAAGTTTGTTGTTTGGTTGTCATTGAGAGCCTGTGACTTGTTTGTTCCTCGCATTCATCTAGTTAATTGTTGCGCTCCATTTTTTCTATGCCATGACTCATTTTCACAAATCCACCTGGGTTAAATATTGTGGGGACTGTTACAATATAATTGCTCAAGATGCCTTAATCTTTATGCATATTGAGGATATTCAGATGTTTAGATATGATGACTTGTATGCACTACTCTGATCTGACTCAATCAGTTCGACCCTAACCCCGAATTCGTTCCATTGAAACTCAAATTTTCGTTAACATGTACTGTAGTATTCGGTTCACGGATCAGAAAAAACCTGACTTTGGCTATGAATTGTTCTGCTTGCTTCACTCATGAATTTTACTGCTATACTTCTGCTTTCAGGTGGCGCCAGCAGAGCTTGAAGGACTGCTGCTTTCACATCCTGAAATACTAGATGCTGTCGTCATCCCGTAAGCAGGGATCATGTGTTAATTGTCAATTTTGTCAATATGGAAAATAGAACGGCCAGTGCTGCTTAATTTTATCAGCTCAAGATGCACTGGGATGACTTTTGAATTCTGAGTGTCTCTATTATTAGGTTTCCTGATGCTAAAGCCGGTGAAGTTCCGATTGCATATGTTGTTCGGTCCCCCAACAGCTCACTCACCGAAGTCAGTGTCCAGGAATTCATTGCCAACCAGGTAACGGATTTCCTATGTGATGTCTCCATCTTAACTTGATGTTGGCTTCTTATTCAACTGGCAAATTTATTCGCAAACATAAAAAGCCTCAGCTTACGGCATTCAATGCTGCTTAACATAGTTTCATGGAATGAAATCTTCCCATCTTCAACACTTTCACAGGATCGACATAATTGTCTATTGTTTTCTGTGGAACATCTGATCTGATCCCCGCTATCCAGAATGCTAAGAAAATTATGGGTCCTTCTGTACGTTGGTTATGAAACTGCAATGTCTATGCTTATGTATTGAATGATTGTCTCTGGTGCTTTAACCTGAAAATGCTCCTCTGTTCCCCAGATGCTTGTTCAATCATTTTAAGCCGTTATGATGATAACTTCCTATGAAGCAATGGTGATGGAAGACGTCTTTTTGCTAGCTATTATCTTCTTTGTCATCCTCAACAGGTTGCCCCGTTCAAAAGGTTGCGGAAAGTGACTTTCATAAACAGTGTGCCAAAAACACCGGCTGGGAAGATTCTGAGACGAGAACTCAAAGAGAAAGCTCGATCCAATATATAAGACGGCTTAGATTTCTGCCGCTGGAAG
This sequence comes from Eucalyptus guilfoylei, assembly GCA_016097605.1. Lineage (NCBI taxonomy): Eukaryota > Viridiplantae > Streptophyta > Magnoliopsida > Myrtales > Myrtaceae > Eucalyptus > Eucalyptus guilfoylei. The sequence continues at coordinate 41,627,143 of CM027861.1, forward strand.
GGAATATGTGGATGCACTGCACGATCGACCTCTCGATGGTCCACCTTCAGCTGATGAGTATGTAAGTCTTGACGGATTGGTCCATCCTTTAAAAGGTTAGTGAGAGACCGTTTCATATGAACTTTGATTTAAATTTTGTTCTCTTATGAGTTGAATCGGGCAGCGGAAATTTTCCGGTGTGAACTAGAATACCCCATTTATCGGCAATTATTTGGAGATCAGCTTAGCGTCTGTATTAGGAAGCTCGTTAAAACACACACTTTCTTCACTATGGACAGCTAGTAAAACATTGAATTAAACAAGTTTAAAAATTTTCAATTCAAGTATATTTCAATCCTTGTAATTTGCTTGAAATTTCAATATGGGTCCTCTTCAGTCCTGTTCTGCAATTCGACTTGAACAACTCGTGTGAAATATATGGACTATAGCACTTGACAATAATGAGACACTAGCCTAGTTGTGATGTGATCGGCAAAATGAACCCAGAATGTGTGTAATGAAGCATGCTCGCGTATTATGATCACCAACTGGTATGTGAAATCCAAGCCTACACGCATTGATAATAACGTAAACGAGAGACCCGTGAAGGATAGAAAGTAAATGAAAGAAATGTCTGGAAAATGTGTGGCTTCAAGCGGTTGACCTAAGCTACAACTTGAGTGAGCTCTCTCATCGAAGTTGGCACGGTTTCAAAATATTCTTCCGTTGACTTTGGTGTGTGCGGGTGTGTACATACATGGAGAAAAGGCCAAATACCAAGTGAAGATATAGATCCGAGACAGAATCGGACGTACTCTTCAACCGACAAAGAGATAAATTCTTTTGCTTGGGGTATAAAAATGGCTATTGCTACATGTCATATGGTTCGGCCGAGGAAACTAACTTGTACAGTGATGACAAACGGAACATGTACAATAAAGGTTGTTGACACCTATTTTTTAAACAAAAAAGAAAAACAGAAAAAACGCTTAGGGGGTCGGGTCGGGTCGGGCCGGATCCGGCCTTGGCCCGGCCCGCCGCCCGCCTCTCTTTCTCCCTGTGTTGGGTCCGGCCTTTTTCCCTTCGGCCCGGCCCGCGCCAGCTTGTCTCTTTCCTGGCCATCCTCGCACGCGGGGGACCTAGGGAAAGGAAAAAGCAGCAACGGCAGAGCGGCGAGAATAGAGAGAGCAGCAGCAGAGGAGACGTGAAGGCAGGAAAAGACAGGAAAAGGAGAAGCAAACGGCACCGCAGAGAGGCGAGAACCGAGAGAACAGAGAGAGGGAGAGCAGCAACGGAGAGGGAACACACAGAGAGCTACAGTGGGAGAGAGACGGGAAGAGCTCGGGAGAGTTTAAGCGAGTGAGGGGGAGAGACCCAGACAGTGAGGGAGCTCGAGAGGGTGGTCGATCGTCGCCAGAGTCCGTTCGTCAAGCGCCGTCCTTGCAGTGCTTTCCCCCGAACCAGGTAGGTTTTGTGCGTAGCTTTTTGATTTGTGTCGAGTTGCGTAGCCTTCCCGAGGATCTCGCTTCGGGAACACCGCGGGACGGCCCAGTCATCGCTCGATCCATTTCGAGTTCACCCTCCCGTCGCCGCTGTCAAAGCCGAGTAGGGATCTCTCATTTTAAACGCCCGTTCCTGTGAACCCCCGCTGCTCTGCCCTATTTTGGTAGGATAGGGCGTTGAGTTTTGTTCCTCCTGTTAGTCACACGCGTACAGGGCGTCTGGGGGCTAATGTGGTTATTTTCGAATGCCCATTTGATGATTTTTTTTTTAAGTTTGGTGCTGAGTCTGAGTACAAAAAGGGTTGATATCGTTCCTTCGTTCCATGCCCACCACATGTTCGACGATATGTCTAAGCAGGCCTAGGCGCGTGCATTACTGATTCCCATGTGTTCTTGGACGCGGATAAGTACTTTCTGCATGTTATGAACCTTTTGTTGTTTACGAGTTGTCGTTTGCATCACCGGGCCATGTCTGGGCTCGTCCACTGCCTTTTATTTGTCTCCCGTTGATGTCCTAGGTGTGGTAGTTGTAAGTGGTGCGCGGCTTGGAAGGGCGGGCAATTATGTCACATAGTGATGGTGGCGGCAAACAACGAGCTCAGCCGCTGCTTTATTTATAGTGCTCGGTGTGAGAGAATGGGTTGGGGGTTCGGCGATGGAGGCATCGGAAGGAGGGGCCTATTTCGGGCGTGGGAGGAAACTATCGAAGAAGGAGAAGGGTGCATTTGGGACTTGCTTTGCAAATGGGCTTTGGCCACTTAAAGGCCTTTTGGCCAAATATTGAGTGTTTGGGAAAGGTTTTACAAACCCCATTAGGGGAAGGCTGGCCTTCTGCTGGCCTTCTGAAGGCTGAAAGCCCAAGGCTGGTCTGAGGGTGCCTTGAGCTTGTAGCCTTCGGAAAAGGCTACGAAACACTGTTCATCAGGCTTGCGAAACACTATTCATCTTCTTCGTTGAGGCGAACGTCCAAATTGAGCAGGGTCATGAATGGCTGGTGACGGAGCAGAGAGAGGCTGGTGACGGTCACGACGACCCAGGTGACGGTCGCCGGTGGGTGGCGTGACCTCCAGCATTATTTGGACCGCGCGATCTGGTCGTGCGACCCTTGCCGAGACCCTCGCCTGAGGTCGTTGGGGTCGCGTGACCCCCGACGCAGCGGCCCTTGCCGAAAGTCTCGCCTGGGTCTCGCGACCCTCAGCGAGATCGTCGCATGACGTCGCGCGCCAGGCAACCCTCGGGCCGCACGATCTCAGGCAAGGATCTTGCCAGGGGTCGTGAGACCCGCCTCGCCGCGTCGGGGGTCGCGCAACCCCAGCCAAGACCTCGCTGAGGTCGTCAACCACAGGCAACCTCGGTCGACAACCTCGGCGAGGGTCTCGCCTGGGTCGCCGGCGATCGCCCGACCCCAAGCGGCCCTCGCCGGTGGTCTCCGGGGGCTGCCTGAGGTCTGGCAACCTCAGACGATGGTTGCCAGTCACCGCTGCCCTTTGCCGGTCATCGTTGCCCTTCGTCGGTCAATTTTTTTTTTTAATAATAAAGACTTTTGTAAATATAACTTATCCAAACACAATTTTGGCTAAAGGTTTTTCGTAAGGAATTTTTAGGTTACGATTTACCAAACGCAATTTGCATCCGAAAAACCTCTTCAACCTAAAGTCATTTGCATTTTTCCAATGGCTTTTGGACCAACCGAACGCACCCAAAGATGGACTGAAAAAGAAAAAAGTATAAAAGTGGAAAAAGATAAAAGGCAAAAGAAGATGCTCAAAGAGGAAAATTCATGGAGGAAGAAGACCGAAAGGGATGAAGTAAAGAAAAAAAGAATAAAGAATAAGAAAAAAAAGCAAAACAAAAAAAATTAGAAAACTATAAAATGGCAAAAAGTGGCTTCGGGAAGGACCGTTGAGTAGAAGGTGTAGGGAAAAAGACTAAGAGAGAAAAAAAATCATTAAAAAATATTTTTTTTTTAAAAAAAAAATAGAAAATTAAAAAAAAATTCAAAAAATGTCAGAAAATTCAGAATTTTATTTGAAAAATTTTAAAAACAAACTTTCCGAGCTATTTTCTTAAAAAATAGAAGTTTTTAACTCTAAAGTGTGCTAAGAAGTTGAGTAAGCCCTTAAGGCTTTACTTCAATTGTCACTCTTGTTTGCATGCTTTTACTATTTTGATCCCTTTAGTCTAGTTAAGATTAGCATGTATCTTTTTCTTAATATTAAATATTTGCTCTCTCATGCAATTTATTTAAATGCTTTCCTTGGTTGCTAACTATTAATTTAATGATTGCGCATCCGCATGATCACCTCACATGTTAGTGGATAGGTATAAAATTAATTGAAACTGCTTGGACAAAAATCTTTTCTTTTAAAATAAACAAGATTATATATCGAAATGATACTAATTGGTCAATTAGTGTAATTAAGTCACTGACCTTAGATTCTCTAGTTGCGTAGGAAGTGAGGTACACTCTTCCTCACTTGGTTTCTAACCGATCTCAATAGGCTAGTGGCGATTCCTTTTTACAAAATTCTTAAAATACCCTAACGTCACGCGAGGTATGGGCTGGGGAAAGCCCAAGCCTAATCACAGACCATAGGCCCATCATTTAGGCAATACTCCTAAACCAGTTCCCTCCCTCGAGGGGTAGGTCGCGACAAAGGTGAAACGGCGTTGTGTCCTAGGCTGAGACCAAAAGGAATGGGTTAGCCAACATTATAGATAGGGTTCACGAATTTGCGGGGAATTTGGGGCAAAAGTGAAATTAGGGTTCTTACACTTTAACAAATCACAAATTAAGGGAACGCATTCGTCAATGTTCGATTGGAAGCAATAGGGAGGGCTTGAACTTATTTGCTGACTGCCGACGTCCTCGATTCGAAACTTCGATCTAGTCGAAGTAGTTCGGGGAAAACAAAACCCTAATTGATCCTCTTCTCCCTTGGTTCAGTCCTAATCAAAACCAAGCCCATATTATTAAGCTCCACAATCTATTATCTTGAACTCAATGAAAAATTTGAAATCCCATCGATTTGGGGGTAAAACCCTAATCGCACATCTCTCTTCTCTGTAATTCCTAATCTTCGTTCTTGAATTTTAAATCCTGAAGTAGGATCGATTTTTCAAATGAGTCCCCAAAGTTGGCATTGTCTCAAATAAGGTCTTCTTTATTTTTTTTGTCGGTTATACTCTAATTTTCAACTCACTCTTAGACTTTTGTCCTATCTTTTTGTAAGGTGTGAGACAAATCTCAAACCTGAAGCGAATTGTTCTCACCCAACCCTCCAGAAAAAAGGGACGGAAAAGACAACTTACCCCATGCTTGGAGGATTTAGAAAGGACCATGAAAAACCCTAGAGGTAGGGACACACATAGTAACCGATGAAAAACCAAGGCCACCATAAAGGGCAGCGAGAGCAAGACGACCCATGGCTATATGTTTACCTCGAGAAAGGTAAAAAGCTAAACCTTTGAGGTCTCGAGTCACTTGAAATGAGTAGTTGCAAAAAACAAATTTAGACAACCAGTAGAGCAAAAAGGCAACATGCTCCTCGTCTTCAGCATCCCCCCTTTCCGACAAGCGTAGGGTTTTTGGAAATCAATATAGGAAAAGTTTGTACATTTTTCATAGAAATCACAAGTCGAAAGATCAATAGCACTAACATCATCACCATCTCAACTCAAACCAATGATGGCGAACACATCAAGAAAAGTTACCAACATAGGGCCTAACCCGAAGAAGTAACAGTTAAAGGACGATGACCAAAAGAATGCAAGACTTCCCAAAAGATTGTGATTGAGTTTCCAATCAAAGGTATAGAACTCCACAGCCTTGTCGATTCAAGCCTTGTGCCACATCTCGTGCTTGACTGCCTTCAACCTATAGTAGCAATCAAAGAAAGCGCAATCAACAACAAATGGTCTCTTTGGAATGAGAGAGGTTCTTCCACGTGCCGAGGGAAACATTCAGCAAGAAAGGGAGGAGGAATCGATGTCCGCAATCAAAGGCCAAGGATGATTTCATCATTTGCTTCTTTAGTAGAGCTTTGAGGCGACACGAGAACATTGTTTGCATGTTCTTGTAACTAGATGGAGAGCTTATCGAATCGAAGATCGAATTTTCAGTCTTGATTGATCAATTCGTGTATCTATTCCCTTCGGATAAGGGTGATCAAAGGACTTCCATTTCTAAGGATTTCCCTTTGTATTCGATATTTCTCACACTTTTTACGGGGATAATTTTTCAAGTTAATGTTCCCCATGCTTTTAATGAAATTTCTTGAGCATAATAAACTTGGTGATCTGAATTCACGAACTTTTTCATGCTAAAGGCCGATAAGCTCATAAAAGGTAAAATTTCTTGAAAAGGATTTTGCAAGATAACTTTTACATGTTTAATTCACCAATTCCACTAAAGATGTCAATAGGCTAATTTAATGGATGATGTAGAATAGATTGAGCTTACTAAATTAGGCATGTCAGGATGATAAAAGACAAATTATATTCTATACACAATCTCCTGCTTATACACTTATGAGATGAGTATAGGTAGATCCATATCCACAAGGTAAAGAGTTCTCTTGCGAAAGGTATGACAACCAAAATGATGATGGACAGTTCATTTCTTTATCACAAACACTACATTTTATCCATTGCTCAACTCCTTTGAGCCTCATACACTTGTGGAGATTTCTTTCAAATTATATCTTTCAAAAACCACCCCACATTGGGTAAACTGGAGGTAAGTCAACATCAGGTGGTGAGAAAAATAGATAGAAGTTTCCTTACTCTCACTCGCATCAATTTTCGAGTATCTTATTGCAAATGAACTCAAACGATAATCCAAATGCCTTAAGATGACGAAGAGCATTTCTTTCTCTATCTCACACACTTATATCCATGGCATAGCCCACTCAAGCCTAAAAATTCATTTCTATGTACCCAATTGATGATCATTCCCCACATTGAGGCGAGGCAAACGGTGATCGTTCAAACAGCATGTTTAGAGTATCGACAGAAGATGAAGACCCCCAAGAGTCCAAATGTTAAAACATTATGTGGTTATTCAATGTAAGTAGTGGGTCAAAAGTAAGAAAAAAAAATAAAGCTAGGGGTATGAAAAAGAAGTGTGTCTAATAAAAGTAAAGCCGATGCCCATAAACATAAAAGAAATAAAAATTAGGGGTTCGAAAAAGGGCGAATGCCCATAGAATAAAATGAAAAAAAAAAGTGTTAAACAGATGATTATCGATTGTAAAAAAAATTTTATCCCTAATGGAGCAATATTCAAATAACACAAATGCTGAGTTCTTACGTCAGTGGAGCACATTATGAAGATAATTCCCGATGATGAAGAAGAAGAAGAAGAAGACTGGTGGTAATACCAATATGATCATTAGCTCCCATCCCTATACACATCTTTAAGCATAATATATGTTTCGTTTCTCAACTTGTGAACCTCGCCTACATTACAGCCCTCACAAAATCTTTTTGAATTAAGGCACTTGCAATAACGTAGGAGTTCATGTGTTTATGAGCATCGCTCAAAGAAATACATGCAAGATTATTTCTTTTTCATATTGCAGGATTCTTGACTTATAAACCCAAAGATAATTGTGGAATATCATTTCTTTCAATAGTCTTGACTCAAAAAGTTCCCTTTGTTAAGTTGTTAACCAAGCCCATATTATGGTCCTTGTTAAAGATCTTTCATATTGATAAGGTCATACCATTTATAAGGGTACTCAGACCCTTGTCGATATGATGATAGTGTGATGGAGCGATTCTCATGGAATAGCCATTTTGAATGAGTCAATGAAAGTCTTTTTTAGCTGAAAGTCTATCATTTAATATTTTTAAGAAATCCATGTCATTATCTTCAACAACAATTTTCTCTTATGAAAATTTGTGTGATGTAAATACGGTAAGTTATTATACATAAACCTTGATTGAATTAATGAAATCTCATTGCACTTTGAAATGTGCATTCTAGAGTAGTTCAGATTGTCTACCTCTTTGATAAATGCATATCAATTTTTGCTATAATCATGTATGGCAGATAATATTTCCTTGAAGACTGAGTAATACTTGATGTTCAAGTTACTCTCTAAAGCCTTGAGATTCGTCTCAAACATTCTTGAATTTTATCTCTACAAATAATCGACACGGCGTACTTTCATAGTCCGAAGTCTCCCCATCAACTCGGCATGCTCTATAACTCAAAGTTCCTTTATATTGACCCGGCGTATTTCCATAATTCGAAGTCCTTTTCATCAAATCAATATGCCTTTATAGCCCGATGTCCCTTTTCATTAAGGACTTCATCGACTCAATATGTTTTTATAGCCCGACGTCCCTTTTCATTAACACGACCTGCTTCAATAGTTCAAAGTCTCCTCATCAATTACGTACGCTTCTGTAGTCCGAAATTCTTTTATATTGACCTGCTATATACTTAAACCGAAGTCCTTTTGTTGCCCACCCCTCACTCACAATTGCAAATGGGGAGGTTGGAAAAAATAAAGGTAATAAACCCTAGAAATTGCGGTTGCAGAGACGGCATTTACGAGACGAGAGAGATCCAATAGTGGCAATGCGTCTAGATACCTCCTCAATAATGCCTAGCCCAAAAAAACAGAAAAGGAAAGAGAAACCGGACGAGCAAAATTATTCAGTTTCCTTGGGAAAATGTGAGCTGCAGACTGCACTGTTACCCTTCGGTGAGCTTCTCATTTCCCATTTCCCATTATAAAAAGGACAGAAAGATGCAAAGCCAGGGACCGTGACTCACGATAGACAATTTCGTACTATAATCATTATTATTAGTAAGTGCAGTAAAGAAAAACACGTGCGTCCTCTTTAGGACATGAATTGATTATCTCGATCTTTCATATTCTAGTCCTTCTTGGTGGGCGGGGTTCTTGCAAATTCCCGCTTCTCATCATAAGGAATCATCGTTCTCCATCGAAAAAACTTTCCCGGAAAAACTCCAAGAAAATTTCGTCCTCCTCCTCCGAACGGCCATGGCGAATTCCAACTCTTTCGACCCGGAAACCTCCACCTACAGGTCTCCCCGCCCGCCGCTTCGTTTCCCCTCCGAACCCGACCTCACCCTCACCTCCCATCTCTTCCGGAGCTACTCTTCCTCTTCCTCGTCTGCCTCCCCGCAGTCCCCGGCCCTGATCGACGCGGACTCCGGCGAGTCCCTAACCTTCCGCCAGCTCAAGACCCGCGTCTCCACCCTCTCCCACGTCCTCCTCCGCGAGCTCCCCCTCGGGAAGGGCGACGTCGTCTTGATCCTCTGCCCCAATTCAGTTCATTACCCTGTCTGCTTCCTCTCCGTCGTCTCCATCGGGGCCGTCGCCACCACCTGCAACCCCATGTACACTCTGCCCGAGCTGTCCAAGCAAGTCGACGACTGTAAGCCCAAGCTGCTGATCACCCTGCCCGAGCTCTACGACAAGGTCAGAGGATTCGAATTGCCCACGGTTTTGCTCGGCTCTCTGCAGCCCGGGCAATCCGCCGGTTCCAAGATCTGGAATTACTTCGACCTGGTGGAAACGGCGGAGCCGAAATCTGAGTTGCCGCCGAGTTGCGTGGCCCAGGACGACGTTGCCGCCCTTTTCTACTCGTCGGGCACGACGGGGACGAGCAAAGGCGTGATCTTGACGCATAGGAACTTCATTTCGGTCTCTCTGATGTTGACTGCTGATCAGGAGAGGTACAGGGAGGGCAAGAATGTGTTCTTGGCCTTCTCGCCGATGTTCCACATAATGGGCCTGTCGTCGATAGTCTATTCGCAGCTCACGAGAGGGAACACCGTCGTGACGCTGAGGAAGTTCGAGTTGGAGAAGGTGTTGGAATGCGTGGAGAGGTACCGAGTGAGTTACATGTATGTGGCTCCTCCGGTGATGGTCGTGCTGGCAAAGTGGAGGGCAGTAAAGAAGTATGATCTCTCTTCCTTGAGGCTGATTGGCTCTGGCGCTGCTCCTCTGAGTAAGGATGTTATGGAGGAGTGCGCAAAGAAAATCCCCCATGTTGATATCGTTCAGGTAACTGAGCCAGCGGGCTTCATTCCTGTATGCTTCATTGATGTTCTTAGGGAAATTGAGGGTATTGAAATGTCTATATGCTTCTTTGCTCCTGTTTGTTTTGCTGAAAGGTGAGGATTTGACATAGTTTATCATCCAGTAAGAATGGCAATTCGACAGTTATTGTTATGGATAGTTGACGGGGTTGTAGCTTAGTGAATATTTCAATTCGCCTTGGATAACCTCTCAAGTAGACTAGCCGGCATCTTTGGGGTGCCAGTCAAATTCTTCTTGTCCTAGGAAAAGTTCAGAGTCACTAGGGAACTTTCTTCCCACTGTCGATGGCAATCTCTACCAAATACCGTTATGAATCGATGGAGCAAGCGAGAACAAATAGTCTGTGGCTTTACACCTAGTATGAATTGCCAGGCTCTTTGTGATATGGCATGTCCTAAAGTGAATCCTCCACGCTCGGAATTGGCAGGGGTATGGTATGACGGAAACTTGTGGAATCGTATCGCTGGAGAATCCCAGAGAAGAACCTAAACTTTCTGGTTCGACTGGAACACTCGTTTCAGGAGTGGAATCTAAAATTGTCTCTGTGGAAACATCGATGCCTCTTCTGCCAAACCAGCTGGGAGAAATTTGGCTTCGAGGACCGAATATGATGAAAGGTAGAAATATGAAATATTTTCTCTGCATTTATTGAAACATCAAATGGGCTAGCAAGACTGTAATTTCATCGTTAGAATGTGTTCACGAAAGTATACACAAATTTGGTTCTCCTCTGGTCAGGACAGAACTTGATTTTTGGGTGTATCAACAGAATTGCCCGGATCAACTTCACATATTTTGGAAGTCTGAAACTGGAACTCTCGGAAAATAATACTTTCAAGATGGAATTATTAGAGGCACAACTTTTGTGGGAGTCAACATTGTTTATGATTGTGCCTTCATCTAATGTGCAATACTTTGGAAATTGGGTGCTAAATGTTCATTACCCAGAGAGCTTCTATTAATCAACTGCAGTATTTACATGGAACGTGATAACTCTTTACCAAAATGAGGCTGCTTTTCTCATTTTGACTGGATATCATCCATGATACCTTTTCAGGTTATCTCAACAACCTGGAAGCAACAAAGCTGACCATAGATGACAAAGGATGGGTGCACACGGGAGATCTTGGGTATTTTAATAAAGAGGGCCAATTATTTGTTGTTGACCGATTAAAAGACCTCATCAAGTGTTATGGTTATCAGGTAAGTAGTGAATTCTTGTGACTGATAAATCGAAAGTTTCGCACGTTTTTTCCTTGTTATAGAATATTTGCCCGTCTTGATGCTTGCAGGGCTGATAAATTTCTTGGCTTCTACAGGGAAATGCTTAGTCGGATAGAGTATTAATGTTGCGCTTGTCTATGATTCGCTTTACTACATAGTTTTGCACTTTTATCCATTTCATGATCGAGCATCTAGACTATTTTTTTTTTCTTTGTCCAATTAAGCGCGTCTACTTTTTAAATATGAGTCAATGTGAAGCCTCTGCTATAATTGCAGAAAAAGCATGCCAACGTGGACACTCACACCATCAAATAGCTATCAGCGTCCAATGTGGCCTATTGAGATGATGCCATGTCAGCATAGACATGTTAAACAGTTAAAATTGTCCAAGTCGGCATTCTTTGTCTGTCCTCATAACCCAACACCTAAATGGAGATGAAACAATTTTTACTAAATAAACGAGTCATGTCACCAATTGTGCTTAAGTTTTGCCAAGTAAGCAAGCTACATTAGCAAAATCACATGATATGGTAATTTATTTAAGGCCTCTCATTGAGCTAGATTTAAAAAGTTGAGATACTTGATTGAGCCAAAAAAAGAAAAAAGTTCAGGTATTTGATTGTAAAATGAACAAAAGCACAGGTACTTGCTTTATAATCACCCCTAATTTTAAGTTTGTTGTTTGGTTGTCATTGAGAGCCTGTGACTTGTTTGTTCCTCGCATTCATCTAGTTAATTGTTGCGCTCCATTTTTTCTATGCCATGACTCATTTTCACAAATCCACCTGGGTTAAATATTGTGGGGACTGTTAGAATATAATTACTCTAGATGCCTTAATCTTTATGCATATTGAGTATATTCAGATGTTTAGATATGATGACTTGTATGCACTACTCTGATCTGACTCAATCAGTTTGACCCTAACCCCGAATTCATTCCACTGAAACTCAAATTTTCGTTAACATGTACTGTAGTATTTGGTTCACGGATCAGAAAAAACCTGACTTTGGCTATGAATTGTTCTGCTTGCTGCACTCATGAATTTTACTGCTATACTTCTGCTTTCAGGTGGCGCCAGCAGAGCTTGAAGGACTGCTGCTTTCACATCCTGAAATACTAGATGCTGTCGTCATCCCGTAAGCAGGGATCATGTGTTAATTGTCAATTTTGTCGATATGGAAAATAGAACGGCCAGTGCTGCTTAATTTTATCAGCTCAAGATGCACTGGGATGACTTTTGAATTCTGAGTGTCTCTATTATTAGGTTTCCTGATGTTAAAGCCGGTGAAGTTCCGATTGCATATGTTGTTCGGTCCCCTAACAGCTCACTCACCGAAGTCAGTGTCCAGGAATTCATTGCCAACCAGGTAACGGATTTCCTATGTGATGTCTCCATCTTAACTTGATGTTGGCTTCTTATTCAACTGGCAAATTTATTCGCAAACATAAAAAGGCTCTGCTTACGGTATTCGATGCTGCTTGACATAGTTTCATGGAATGAAATCTTCCCGTCTTCAACACTTCACAGGATCCACACAATTGTCTAATGTTTTCTGTGGAACATCCGATCCGATCCCCTGCTATCCATAATGCTAAGAAAATTATGGGTCCTTCCATATGTTGGTTATGAAACTGCAATGTCAATGCTTATGTATCGAATGATTGTCTCCGGTGCTTTAACCTGAAAATGCTCCTCTGTTCCCCAGATGCTTGTTCAATCATTTTAAGCCATTATGATGGTAACTTCCTATGAAGCAATGGTGATGGCAAGACGTTTTTTTCCTAGCTATTATCTTCTTTGTCATCCTCAACAGGTTGCCTCGTTCAAAAGGTTGCGGAAAGTGACTTTCATAAACAGCGTGCCAAAAACACCGGCTGGGAAGATTCTGAGACGAGAACTCAAAGAGAAAGCTCGATCCAATATGTAAGACGGCTTAGATTTCTGCCACTGAAAGGGAATATGTGGATGCACTGCACGATCGACCTCTCGATGGTCCACCTTCAGCTGATGAGTATGTAAGTCTTGACGGATTGGTCCATCCTTTAAAAGGTTAGTGAGAGACCGTTTCATATGAACTTTGATTTAAATTTTGTTCTCTTATGAGTTGAATCGGGCAGCGGAAATTTTCCGGTGTGAACTGGAATACCCCATTTGTCAGCAATTATGTGGAGATCAGCTTAGCTTCTGTATTAGAAAGTTCATTAAAACACACTTTCTTCATTATGGACAGCTACATTGAACCAAACAAGTTTCAAAATTTTCAATGCAAGTATATTCCAATCCTTGTAATTTGCTTGAAATTTCAATTTGGGTCCTCTTCAGTCCTTATCTGCAATTCGACTTTAACAACTCGAGTGAAATATATGGACTATAGCACTTGACAATAATGAGACACTAGTGTCACAGGTCGGTAGTTTCCTTGGCCGTGGATCAACCCATGCGGCACCTGGCAAGCGGAACTTGCTAGGCCAACCTTCCTTCTATAGTTGTTCCAGTTAACAATATGACAAATAACCCTTTTATACGAGATCGTATCCCGCCCAGCTTCACTCGAGCGTGTAGTCCATCGAGCGAGACAGCAGCCCTCGTCAAGCTCAACAACTGGTTTCGGTCTGCCTTGGCCTCATCAGGAGAGCGTCTTCAACTCCCGACCAGTTTGTGCACGGGAGGTCAACCCCGCCTTCAGAGCTCCTAAGCAATATACTCATTCTATCCTAGAACTCCAAGCACCAACCGTCCTGATGTCACTCCCACGAACCAGTTGTGTTCATCCTCTCTATGTCCTCACTCTTCACTCGATAACCCTAAACTTCACTCCCAAGGATACACGAGTAAGGGAGAATTCACGGACCGTGTCACTAGCATGGTTGTGATGTGATCTGCGGAATGAAAACCCAGAATGCGTGTGATGAAGCATGCTTGCGTATTATGATCACCAACTAGTATAGGAAATCCAAGCCTACACGCATTGATAATAACGTAAACGAGAAACCTATGAAGGACAGAATAAATGAAAGAGATGTCTGGAAAATGTGTGGTTTAGGGTGGCTGAGCTAAGCTACAGCTTGAGTGAGCTCTCTCATTTAAGTCGGCACGGTTTCAAAATATTCTTTTGTTAACTTTGGTGTGTGCAGTTGTGTACATACATGGAGAAAAGGCCAAATACCAAATGAAGATACATATCCAAGACAAAATCGGACGTAGTTTTCAATCGACAAAGAGAGATAAATTTTTTTGCTTGGGAGATAAAAATGGCTATTGCTAAATGTCATTTGGTTTGGCCGAGGAAGCTAACTTGTGCAGTGATGACGAACCGAACATGTATAATAAAGGTGAAACGGCGTTGTGTCCTTGGCTGAGACCAAAAGGGATGGGTCAGCCAACGTTATCGATAGGGTTTGAGAATTTGCGGGGAATTTGGGGCAAAAGTGAAATTAGGGTTCTTGCACTTTAACAAATCATAAATTGAGGGAACGCATTTGTCAATGTTCGACTGGAAGCGATAGGGAGGGCTTGAACTTGTTTGTTGATTGCCGACATCCTCGATTCGAAACTTTGATCTAGCTGAACTAGTTCAAGGAAAACAAAACCCTAATTGATCCTCTTCTCTCGTCGTTTAGTCCTAATTAAAACCAAGCCCATATTATCAAGCTCCACAATCGATTATCTTGAACTCAATGAACAATTTGAAATCTGATCGATTTGGGGGCAAAACCCTAATCGCACATTTCTCTTCTCTGTATTTCCTAATCTTCGTTCTTGAATTTAAAATCCTAGAATAGGACCGATTTCTCAAATGAGTTCCCAAAGTTGACATTGTCTCAAATAAGGTCTTTTTTTTTTTTTTTTTTTTTTTTTTTTAAAGCTTGTCATATTATAACTTTAACCATCAACTCACTTTTAGACTTTTGTCCTACCTCTTTATAAGGCGTGAGAAACAAATCTCACACCTGAAGTGAATCGTTCTCACCCAACCCTTCTAAAAAGGTAAAGATTCAAAGCCCCCACATTTCCATTTTCATGTGGGAAGGGTGGTCACCGGTAGTTAAACAAGGTCTTAAAATGGACAACTTATGATGTAGCTAGTAATCATGCTATTCTCGAAATAATTTCTATTAAAAAATAATTCTTTTTTATTTTATTTTCTAGATAAGTTTTTGAGCATTTGAAGACCTTCGATAACTATCCAAAATTTATAATCCTAAAATAGAAATACATTTGGTAGGACCGCTAAAATTTCTAGCCCAAATTATTTTTTAATAATTTTATTTTTTTTTTTTGTCCTTTTCATTTTTTTCCTTTTCTCTTCTTGAGGTCACTAGCCAGATAAGGGCCAACAATCTCGCTGAAGCATCACCGGCCCCTAATGAGGCCGAGCCACAACAAGGCTTCGGCCCACGTGCCTCGCTTGGCCACCACTAGGTCGGCAATGCCTGGCCTCACTGGTGGCTAGGCCAAGCTCAACCTTACCCAATTGATCACCGGCGACCACAGGTAGTGGTAGCGGTTGATGGGCAACGGTGGCCAATGATCGGCTAGGAGGAAGAAGAAGAAGAGAGAAGGAAAAGAGAAAAGAGAATAAAAGAAAAATGGATAGCTTGATCCTAGAGTTATTCCCAATAACAACTTTTTTTAAGTCCTTGATTTTGTTTATAATCTATTTCTGAAAACAAAAAAAATTATCAAACAGATTTATGTTCTTTTTTTATTCTCAGGAGCCAAAGAATAGAATCAAATATCTGTTTGGCCACCTTAGTCTTAAAACACACCCTCAGCTCTCAAGTCAGCCAAATCTTTATCAATTGGCTTGCACTTACAACTGCATGCTATTTTTTAAGTCACAACAAGTGACATTTTCATCCGGGGGCACTTATTTCTTTGTCGTTTTCTCTCTTTTGCGTCTTCCTCCTCCATTCCCATTCGACTTGGCCTTTACTCACCGCCATCGTCAGCAAGTGCACCATCTTTGGGCTTCAGAAACTCTGACGTGGTCAAGTGGGTCGCCAAGCACAGTCCAGCTCTTGGCATCGATTAGCATCACATGCTTGATGCTCCGTTGGACTCGATCGAGCATAATCGAGTAGCATACCCTATCATCGATACATGGTTTAGTAGGACCCTGGAAAGCGAATTCTTTGGGTGGAGCTCGCCCACCTCGAAGGCCACCACCTCCCCATACTATTATTGCACTTGCCAATATTAACAAATTCAATAATCTTACGTGCAACTCAAACTTTCTGTGTCAATCTTTAAAATTTTGTGATGGATGAGAAATGCTCATATAACAGACATATGCCATGAATAGCACTAAATTAAGAAGCAAAAGGCAGCATCTTGCTGAACTATCTCTAGCTGCCTTTATGTGTCATATCCACTTTTCATTACCTAATCCATCAGATCAAGAATCATGGTGCTCTTTGCTTCGCCGAATCATTGCTGACAGAGCCTTCCGAATCAGAACCGAGACTCGTGCAAGCGAACCCATCCCCCGCTTCCTCCAGTCTATAACCATTGGGCCAGGCCAAGTGACCAACCTCATAAGGCTATCTCCTAAGCCTTTTATTGGCTTCAGATTAGTAGAAAAGAAAAACCAATGAACAGGGAAGAAAGGAAAACGATCGCGGCATAAAACAAGGAAACGAGAAAAGAGGAAGAAAGAAAGAGCTCGACGGAGCTGAGAACAAGGAAGAGGGGGTCGGCACTAACATATTCTAATGCATTTGAAGTGGTGACATAGATTGCTTTTTCCTATTTCGATCAAGATTGATTTTTTCTATTAGCCAAATTTTGACAGTCAAGAAATTTGCTAGGTTCTGAGCAGATTCGCATGATTCAGAAGTCCTCAGAACCATCGGGCTTTCCAGTCGGTCTAGAACAATTGCCATCGGCTTATTCATCTACGAACTGGGCTCAACTACGAGGCCCAAATGAACGGTATAGAGAATGGAATCTCGGTGGGTCCTGCCTAGGCCTAACCTACTCCTACCACTTCTTCTAGAGCCTAGGAACCTTCCTAGGCTTATCCCTTTTTCGTTTAGTGTTGATGGACTGATTGCCTACCGGCTCTCAACAAGAAAGTTTTTGGTTTTTTACCCACTTCCATCTGCTTGTGTGAGGTTCAAATCCTTATGCCTCTTGTCACATTGTTTAAGGTGCGCTAGGTAGTAGTCACACGTCAGGGATTTGATGTGCCGTGAATCACTCTTATAAGAAACACAGAAAAGGACTATTTCAGATATACTAGTTAACATTTTCTATCCAGTTTATGATTTATTATCTTAAACTTTTAAGTTAAGTTAGATTTAAGTAAATATATTGATGTACTTGGATTGCCCTCATTGTGATCTCCTCGGATGAGATATCGAGTTTCTGACATAGCACCTAACGAACATGGATAAGTCTATACAACTGATTTATTGAATATTCATTGTCTAATCTAATAATTTTTCGATTGGATTGCCCTCATTGTGATCTCCTCATATGAGATATCGAGTTTCTGACATAACACCTAACAAACATGGATAAGTCTATACAATTGATTTATTGAATTTTCATTGTCTAATCTAATAATTTTTCGATTCAATCTAAAAGATTAATCAAAGATGGAGACAAAGACCTCTCTCTCTCTCTCTCTCTCACAGGCACCAAATGCAGAGAGTCCCCTCGACAACTTTAAGGAAGAAATCAATTGGTCAACAGATGCGAGAGGAGGAATGGACTTAATTTGATATGTGCAAACTGATTTCGAGACACTACTTGCATGTAATATGAAAATTATATATTGGATAATTTTCACAAGTAGGCAGCAGTCGCATTACCCCATAATTTTTTTGTCGAAGGATGAGTCAAACATTTAGCAATTGTTCGTAGTACGTTGTTGCCTAACTTTTTAGGCAATTTTCTTTTTTTCGTTGATTCACTATTACCTAACTTTTTAGACGAGAGATGAATCAAGAGAAAAATTCGTTGATATGAAATGATAATTACGACATGAATATGATTAATACACGTTCCAATGCTTTCTTATGTCGAATTACATCAGTTCCATTGCCTTGATTAGAATTCATACTATTTTAATCGAACAATGAATCTAGACAAAAGAAATTATCTATTAAATAATAATAGATATAAAATATCACGACACGGCATGAATTATTACTTTAAAGCGACTTCATATGTAATTTCATGAGATATGGAATGACTTTTTCACGATTAAAATGGCATCAAATGGTCGATGTTAGGTACAAAGTTGATGCCCAATGTTTGGAGTGGGTCCAAGATGTTTAAATGGTGAGTAGACAGTCCCCCGCCCTTTTAGTTCTACCTATAATAAGGATTTGACATGTTGAGAAGATGCTATGGAATGGCTAGGTGACTATGATCTCCCTTATCTTCAATAATTCAGCTGGCACATGCAGTGCACCACACAATTCCCTGCTTCCCTCTCTCTCTCTCTCTCTCTCTCTCTTTCTCTTCAATGGTCCCACCACAGTTTATCGGCCTTTGCGAGACTTTCGACAACAATAGTGTTTTGACGGGTACTGCTGGGCTACATGGGCTGTGTAAGTTTTACTTGGCGCTTGTGCTGTCACTCAAAACTTTTTGACCGTGACTAACCTAATTCAATGAAATTTCATTTTTTTCCCCTTTTGGAAATCATTGCTTCGTCTCTCTCACAACTTTACGTATATTTAATTATATAATTAAGAAAAAAAATGCACTTCATGTATGTTTAGGTCAAAAAAATTGATCGCTAACGCCATCTCCACTATAATATAGCCAGAGAAGCATATATGGGACTCACATAAGTCTGTATGTGACTTGACTTTGCTAGAGTTTGGCCTACATTTGATTTAATCACATAGAAAAAGTATGAAAGAATGGTTTCACCTAATAATAAGTCTAATCTTGACGTGACTCTTATCGATCAACCCATAAAGATTTTGTGGGATTCATGTTAGGTAATAATTTCCTTTCTCCTGTCATGTTTACATCAAATTATGGATGTCAATATCCTGTCCCGCCTTTTCATTTCTTTCCTTCTTTTTTTTCTTTGAAACAAAAATCTTGAAAATGGCAGTATGTATATATGTGCACGCGCGCGCACATATATATTTGATGGGAAATTAGTAATTTAAGCTTGAAAATAACCCTACTAACCTTTACAAGGCATATAAAACGCAAGTGAAAATCAACGTACGAGCAATATGAAACTACATCTCAGCATGGGAAATCAAGATTATAGTATGTCTTTTAATGGTATAGAGAGTTTTATCCCTCTCCCTGTAGTATTGAGTTCTGATTTTGTTAAGAGCACTTCAAAAATAAAATCATGACTAAAACTAGGCCAATATAGAGGAGAGTGCCTTTAAGATTAGTCGAGGTGTGCAAAATCTAATCTTAAAAACCACTTACTACTATAAATAATAATAATAATAATAATAATAATAATAATAATAATAATAATAATAATAATAATAATAATAATAATAATAATAATAATAATAACATGAGGATCTTCAACAGTTGGGAAAGTAATTTTCTTTAATAACTAAAATGCCTTAATTATCTATCACCGACTTTCTCGTCCCTCTCCTCATTGTCACAGCGCCTCGCTGCTTACCTCCTTCACTGTTGGTCATTCGTCGTGCCCTATTTTTGCCGCTCATTGCCTGCCATCCACCTTTCTCTCTAAGGGTCACGACCTTAGATTGAAGTTTCTAAAATATGATTCAAGTTTGAAACCATGAACAAAATCTGATTCAAAAGTGCGTTCATGTGGCGACTCTCACGTATGGCGTTCTCAAAAAAATGCCAAAAGACGAGTTTTCGAAACCGAACGTACAAAATAAGGATTTCCGAATCCATGTTGGAGTCACCTCAAGAAAGGGTTAAAGTTTAATTTAATATATAAATATTCCGTCATGTTATTCGTCTTGCGCGTAGTAGAGAGTACTTCTTCCTGAGTTTTGTTGGTTTACACCCAAAGTGTATGTTTTTGTCATGACAGCAAGCCTGATTCGTGGCACTTGTTCTTTGTGAATTTCGTGTATGAAGAACGAATCTGTGTTTGAAACCGAGCAGATCTAGTGATAAGGTTCATATACTCCTATCAGATTGAATGATTGTTTGCAAGATTCTATAAGACTAAACAAATTGAGATTATTGGACATAATTAAATATCCATATATACTTAAGAGTGTTTGAGTAATTAAAGTGTAATTTTATATCCCTTACATCGCTCGATCAGTAATGGACTCTTATGTTGCTCTCCCGTGAAATAGGTCACATCAGTCAAACCACATAAATGAGTATTGATTTATTTCTTCGTCTATTGTGTTCGATCGCTTGTTTTCATCAAAGTTAGTATCAGATTCGAGGCCGGTTCATTTGAAGCAAATCGATGGCAAAAGAAGAAAGAAGAGTTAAAATCAATAGATATGATGTGGATTTATATTTCTAGAAGATGTAAATTGAGGATTATCTACATCAGAGGTGTGTGGACTTACTTTTGCCTAGGAAGAAGCTGGGATTGATGAAATGAGCTGATTAGAATTTGCTGGATTGATAAGCATTAGATGTTATTTGGCTAACATTATCTCACAATATTGTGTTTAACATCATGAAAGAAAAGATTATTCGAGTTGCTAATGCTAGATCCAGCTCGTTAGCAACCAAATTTAGCCTTGCCAAAGGCTTGCCAACTGTGTGCTGGTCGTTGAGTCTTGCCAATTTTGTGTTTTTACAAAAAAAAAAAAAAAATTTTAAGTGTGATTTTGCTAAACACCATTTAGGCTAAATTTGTTTCCTAATGCACTTTAAAATTACAATTTATCAAACACTATTTACATTTCAGAAAGCCCAATTAGCCAAAAGACATTTGCATTTCCCTAAAGCCAAACCAAATGAGGCCTTTGTCTACATGATATCTTTGATGGCTGACATACTTATAAGGATCATAGGATAGCTCACCCTAAGTCATTTCTCACAGATCAACCGTGGACAAGATCAACAAAGTGATGATACAAGGCATGTGCTAATTATGAGTAATAGATTGTGTCAATATCAAGCTTCTAGTGATGCTAATAATGTGTTCATCTAAAGATGACCGTTCAACAGAGAAAACACATAGCTCTTTGATTTGTGTTTGTGCTTTTAAGATACATCTCATTATATTCTATGAATGTGTTTCAAAATCTTGATACAACCTATTCACCCAGGTCGTACTTGTTAGCCCAACATAATCCGGGTGTTTTTTTTTTCCACCATTTAAACATATTAGCAAATTCGGTTAACTTGAGTTAATGAAATAAAAACATTGAACATTTTCATATAATTTAGGAATAAAATTGAACATGTACCAAAAGTTCATAGACCATATTGAACAAATTCAAAGTTCATAAACGATATTATATATCAAACTAAAGTTTAGAGATCAAATTAAACAAATCAAAAGTACATGGACCATAATTTAAGAACTCTTTGTGTAATTACTCATTTAGTATAAACATTCTAAAAGAGAAAAAGGGGGGAAGTCATTGAATAGCTCTCGAATTTTGAGGCTTTGATGTTTCAACCCCTCAAAAGAGATAAATCAGATATGTTAATTTATCTGATTCTAAATTGAAAGGATCTCAATCCGATTTAATATTTCTGACAAACAACAGCTAAAGGAGTTACAAAAGATCATGTCAAGACGCAAGAAGGATCGGCGGGAGGAAAAAACAAGCCCCGACATTTGCAGTAAAACGTATGAACTTAAGAAATGGAAGCATCCGACTTTGTTCGACAAAATCCGGAGTCTGGGCTTCCCTTATCTTTTCTTCAATGAGTCGTCATTTTCGAAAGAGCTCAACTACTTCATGATCCTCATCGCATTATGCAATGTCATTATTGTACTTATGTGACCTTTTGAGCTATCAATAGTGAGGTTATAGGTTGGTCCATTCTTCCTATTCTCACAGGGAATTTATCATAACGGAAAATGTGTTCAACAAAATCAGTTGCGTAAGATACACAAGCACTTGAATTTTCGGTTCAAGTGATTTTTCTGAGAGAACTTTAGCCCACTCTTTCGTTTTTATGTCTTCTTTTTTGTCCCCTCAAGATGTTAGGTGTATGGTGTGTATTATTGAAAAGTGGCCCCGTGTGTGGTGAACAAAAAACCGTGGTCTCATATGTATTGTCCAGTTGTTCGTCGAAAGCCCATTTCAGCACAAGTGACTCAGGAAACCAAATAGAAGTGACACCTTCCTATCAATGTCTTGTGTGTAGTTTTTCTTCGATCTATGCTTGCATCCAAATCATGATTGGATGGATTGTCTCCGATCCCTTGGCAGTCATTCATGAGTTTCTCTCATAACCGACACATATTTTGGAGAAAGATATTAACAGTACTATGAGATTCGCCTAGCACTCATGACTTTTTAATCAATCACTTAAATACTATAACTTTTAAGAAAAGGTTCACTTGAGTAACTCCGGCAACATATATCCTATGACGAATTATACATGGATTTGTTTTAATAAAAAAAAAAATCAACGTAGATTTTTCTGAGAGTTAAATCTAGGATTGTCGCCCTAAACAGCAATTTCTTTTGATTTCTTTACCTTCAAAAATGCACGGCGATCCTCAATCACAATGAATGGGAGCTCCTCCGTCATTCCTCCGACCTTCCAAGGAAGCTCAACCCCATTATGGGGCAATCATTGCTTTGGGAGAACGAGGTATACGACCCCAAATGCCTCCTTAGCCTCTTCCGTTATTCATGTCCCTTTCTTGGTGTGCCCCAGAACATGCATTTTTTCTCGATTCTTGCCATCATTCTCTACAATACCATACTTTTTCCTCTCACCCATGGCATCACCGACCGGATGACTTGCAAAATGAGGTTACGGTTTTCGAATGAAACCTAATTTAGCCTCAAACCATCAAGTTAGGGCAAGTGGCTCAAAGGACGCTACTCTATACGCTTTTAATGGCATCATTTCCCTGGCAAACTACATTGAGCGATTTTATAATGAATTGGCACCTTATCAAACTTCACTGCAATGGAAATTGCCAACATCACTCTAGTGAACCCTTTTTAAAAGTTATAACACTTGAATGATCCGTAAACATGCTATGGCACTAAAGTAAGTACTATATAAAAGTTATTGTGCTATTAGTTGCTTTTTTCTTTTAACTTTATCTACATTTCAAAAAAAATCCTAAGCCCCTATCACACCGCCTTCCCACCTTATGTTGCTACCAACTTTCTCGAGGTTGCCATAGTCATCTCTCATGCAACCACCATAAAATGCCCCCTTGTTCAGCTTGGTTGTGCCATGTTTGAGATTTATCTAACAGTCACTTCTCGTCGATGTCATGAACCAACTTATCCCTATAGGTAGAGGTTGTGAACGACTGTGGATGAGGCCCTCGAGGGTCTCTAAGGCCGTTGTCGACCATGAATGCTTTATAAGGTCACTACGGACTGTGGTCATCAATGACCTCTCAAAATTTCATGGAATCCTGACGGCCTTCTTGTTGAGGATTACGACATTGACCATCGTCAATTGTCAATGAATGTCGACGCTGTCAACCTAGAGTCTCTCTATAAGTGCCCCAAGAGAGAAATGGTTTTGGGAAAAAAGACATTAGAAGTACCATAGTTTTTATCCCACGTTATTTTTAGTGTCAAAACTCTTCAAACGATCATTTGAACATGACCAAAAAAAAAAAAAAACGATCATTTGAACGTCAAATCAATGAAAAATAGATCACTTAAGTCCATATTCCTGTTACCAAAACAGAAAAAGTCCACATTTCAACTATTCATTTAATGTAACTTCCTAAATTGAATTTTGACTATGACATGACTTATTTTAAAAGAAACTCAAGTCCGATATGGACAATCTTTGATTGACGTGGCAAAAAATGGCCAAAACAACTTCTCCCAAATTGATTGCGAAATGAAACCCCAATCCTTGAGTACCATGGCTCAACCAAAGAAGAGAGAGATATGGAGGATTCGATGAGCAACGCGTTTAGAAGATCTGATCCTATTTTTCCAGATTTGTGGATGTTTTATATCTGATTAACGCCCCCTCCCCCTTCTTCTTTTTTGATTCTTCTTTTTCTAACTTTACTCTTTGAAAAAATGGAGGGTAGCAAAGGGAAAAAAGAAAAGAAAAGAGGCTTTTTCAAAAATTAAGCAAACCTTTCTCAAACTAGTGTGACCAAGCAAAATGTATAGCCGAAAACAAGCGCGCGCGATCAAGAAGGCCCTCCTTTGTGCGTGCCAGAGGCCACTTCGTCGTGTTACGTCGTTGCCATCAATTTCTTGACCCGACCCGGCTTTTGAAATCTTGCTCCACCAAGCCATGGAGCACTCCAATTCCCGCCCTGAAACGGGTTGATGCCCTGTGCTGAAGAAGAGCTCGCAACTCTCTGCTTTGGCCACCGAGGAGTTTTTCTACGAATTATTTTTTAATCCAGCCTTAATTTGTCTATATCAGCCCTGTTTTTTTTTTTCGTTTTTTTTATGGGGCCAGACATCGTTTTTTTATATGTTTTTGCTGATTAGACTTTCTAGCAAGCTATATCGACAAATTTGTAATAAATTAATGCTACGTATGATTTTCCACCCATACAAATTGCGAATAACACTGAAATTATCATTTTTTTTCCCAAAGTGTCATGAAAAATTTTGATACAAAAATGAACATTGTTCAAAAAGTTATAATACTTGTTATATCCTATTTTTAAGAGTTTTGTATTTGTTGGAAGTGTGCACTTTTTAAAAGAAAGCTGTATATGGGTAACATCAGTGTGAAATAAACCAATCAATAATTGCCTTAGTAATTGCTTTAATTTTACTTACATATGTAGTTGGACTGATAATTTGTTCTTTGTCCATACAATTTTATTCTCTTTTGTCATTATCTGTGTTGGATCAATAATGTTTTCCCAAAATTGATTCCGGATCTCTAGCACATCGGCAGGGGTACGACGATGGGACTCGCCGGCTATATGATCAACACCCGGCCACCTTCAGCACATGAATACTATGAACCCACATTAGAATTTGGCTTTGCGGGGTGGATGTTTGACAAAAGGGGGAAGGTACTGTTCAGATAATGGAACTGTAAAAGCAAAGGAGAAAATAATCGAGTTTTGGCCCCCAAAAAGTAGTGAAAATGACAAAAAGAGGACGGATCGTGCGAACACATGCATAATGATCGCTAATGGGAACGCATGGGAACCTACTCCCCACTAGAAAATTGGTTGCAATCCATCCCTTCATCATTAAAGCACAAACCCCACGCAGTCCTTTTTGTCATTTGGTACCGAAAAAGTCAACTCTTGTGAAGCATATAATCCAGTCCATCTACACTGGCCTTTTCTTTCATTTTCAGATTAGCTACACAACAATGTAGATGGTTATTTAGTTACTTCTATTAAAAAAAAAAAAAGAGGAAAATTCCACGTTAATTTATCTTTGTTCAGTTGAGGTAACATCTATTTTAACTTTGTTACCTTTCGTAGCATGGGATATGTGTATTCCTTTCTAAATCTGACGAAACCAGTGCATTCAATTAAGCTTGTTTTTTGATCCATTTATGTTGTTTTTAGTTCTTCTATTGTGTCTTACCCTTTTTGGGTTCTTGAGAAGAGTAACTTCCATTTGTCTTGGAAGACTCAAACACTACCTATGCTTGTAAGAAGGGTTAGGAGGGAAGAGAATGGGCTCTGAAAATTCAGTCGTGTTTTTGTGGAGGGAAAGAGAAGGAAGAAAAAAAATTCGAAATGCCTGCAAGAGATTTATCCGGTCAAATTTTAAGTATATATTAAATCTCTCTGAAGGGATCTGAACTTGCATATTAACAAACAAATTTATTCTTCTTTCTATTTTTATAGCATTCTTTTATATCTGTTTATAAATGCATAAGAGGATAATTATATAAAAAAATTCTTTCTTTTTTTGTTAAAATACAAATAATATAATGATTAATATTACAACAAATTCCAAGCTAGTACACATATATCACATTTATCTTAAACTGAATTTCATCTCAAAAATTCTTAAACTGATACACTAGTGTCTTATTTATCCTAGACTAATTTTATAGTTTTAGATAAATGTACATGTATATCGATTTGTAATTTTTTGTGACATGAAATTTAATTTGGGTTATATGTAGCGAGGATGTATCAATTTTAAAAAAATTTATATTAACCCATAATATTGTGACCCAATCCCTTCAAATCCTTTCTCTTCTTTTTCCTCGTATTTATTTAAATCCTTTTTTTACCAATTAATTCATCCAAATTTGAGTGTAAGGGATTACAGCACGATTTTGAATTTTTTTATTTCTTTTTTTCCCGAAAGGTCCCATTTGACGGTTGAAAAGACACATAACCAAAAGTCAAAATGACATGCCAACTCCTTTCCAAGGGATTTATTAAGCTGGAGAGCACGTCATATCGGACTATACTAGCGTGACAACTTGTTGTTCGACAAGTAGCTGAAACTAAAAATCTTGATTTAACACTATCAAATGAATAAGCAAGAAATAGGAGCATTTTTTTTTCTGGCTAAAGAGAAACAGGAGCATATTAACAAGATAAAAGTTTTGAACTTTCAAAAGACGGGTCCACGATAAAGATGAAGCATTCTTTTCAACACAAGAAGACCAAACACATGCGCTTAATCAGCAAAGAGGGCGCGACAAACACAAGAATTGATATAACTTTGGGACTCGATAAAGTCAATGAATAAGCAAGGCTAAATTTTAAGAACTTAATATTGATAATCTTTAGTGCTAAAAATAGGAAAAGGCTGTTTGTTAATTTTTAAAGGCTGAATACTGAATTTGAACATCTTTAACTACCATATGGATTTGTTTGGTATAATTGGCAGATTCTTCTCTTTAGGGATAATGATGAGGGTCATTGGACTTCTTCGACATTGCCTAAGGACTTTCTTAAATGTCGTTAGGTTTTTGATCTATTTGTTGGTTGATTAAATGTGGTCCTTTTATTAAAACATCCATCGAAAATGATGTGGTCGCTAAGTGCCAAATTTGAACTTGTGTGGTCGTGGAATGGCACCTACAATGCTATCAAAGACTTAACGGGACAGCGACAATAGCTTATTTACTAATTTAATAAATTTACATGTATCGGTTTTAGTAATTGTTCAATGAACACATGCCAAAAATTTTCTGTCAATTAATGTATTAGTTTTTCACATGGGCTCTAAGCAAGAAAAAAATTCACACAAGTTACTATCATATAAAAGCACAATTAAGAATTCACTCACTTAAAATTTCTAATGAATTATTTACTAAATTAATTTCATCTCTTTGGTCAATATTAATAAGTGCTACTGATATGCTTACTCTTATTTTGTCTTTTTTGGTCAGTGGCTTACTCTTATTCAGCGGCCAGGATTTTGATTTTTAGCATTTAATTGTGTAATGAACGAGTTTCTTGGTGTTTGATTATGGTGGAGATCCGAAGCTTGCTGTCATAGTAAGCAAGCGCTCCAAATCCAAAAGTACATTAAATCGAACATAAGAACAACTTCGCATTCATTAGAAACTACAAAAGGAAAAACACTCAAGCAAAGCTAACTCAAGACGATGCCTAAAGCATGTGCAGTGTACTTAAATAGTTAAATATTCCAAAGCAACGGTCTAACGAAAAAAGTAGCTGCAGAGAACGTGGAAACCGCATTGAAGGTGGAATATGCATCTACCCAAAAAATCAAAAAATACAAATGAAAATAAAACTAAGATATAGAGGAAGAATAAAGAAAATGAAGCAGGGAGAGTAATAAATAATGGGTTTTTCCTTATTTTGCTAATTATTACCGAGTCTGTTTTCAAAAAAGATTTTGGCTGAAAATATTCACTTGAAAAGTTATTGCGCCAGTGATAGTAAATTACTTAAGTTAATATTATTGTCCATAATGAGAAAATTGCTATGACATTGAGAATATGAATGTAACTAAATATGATCCCATGTTTATTTTCGGCTTGGACTCTAGACGCTATCCATAAATCAATTATTGGTGCCATTGATCTAAAATATTTAATTAGCTCCAACGGTTGCATACTTGCCACCATTAGGGATACTTGTGTTCTGTAAAGGAAGAACCTTTTCCTCCTGATTCCCACTAAGTTTCTCCACTAAGCTAACTAAAGAACTTGATTATGTCGAGTAATTAGTGCGTTAATCTCTACAAAGAAAAATCAAATTAGGGGCCAATTTCAACAACTACTCACAAGAAAGAAGTAATCATTGCGTGATTGATTAGGGTGGGGATACGCAAATTGCCTATTTGCGGTGACACTATTTTTGGTTTGTCATGAGCCACTTTTCAAGATCTTATCTTATTGATCTTGAAATGAGATGGCCATGTTGTGAACGCTTTCAAGTTGATTGAAATTTGCTACTATTAGAATAATCATATATATTGATGAATATTTCCTTTTTGTTAATTTAGAAAGCTGGGGCACCGACGGTTTGGAAAGAAAGCCTAGAAAATTCAAGTAAATGGAAGACACGAAATATGATGTTGTCGCCAGCCACTAGACACTACATTCGAGCATGGCTCGGGCTTAGGAGCAGATAGACTACGGTTTTTCCAATGTAACATGAATCACGAGTGTCTTTTACTTCCGTGAGAACAAGAGGACCCACGATCTCCACTTCTTTGGAGCAAGTGAAAAAAGTCAAATTGTTTTGTGCCAAAGTCGAAGGAAGAAGGATATCAAGGACTAGTCTTAGTTGTTGGGAAAAAGGATTACTCGGTTATATTGTTTTATAGTGTACCAAAAAATTTAAAAAAGAGAGAGAGAGAGAAAGGAAAAGGAAAAAAAATGACTTCTTAGATCAAACAGAACCCAGTGAAAGGATCAGAGCTTTTATATCTATATGTTTTGTACAGCTTAAGGTGATTAATGTTAAATAAACGACAAATTGCGAGTTCTATATGATCAATCAAAGTTAAAAGCTAAAAAGTAAAAGTCCCCATAGACAGATCCAACTTTCAAAACAAAGGGAATCCAATAAATGTTTGCATCGGTCATCCATGCATTGTTGACGAAGACTCGAATGTCATCACCGGAGGTGGTGACATTTTTTATTGAGTCGTGCAACGTAGAATTTGTGCGACGCCCGCATCATTAGGTTGAACATATACATGCGAGCATAAAAGCATGTGCCCCACAATTTTCATTTGATAAGAGAATTCCAATTCCATTTACTAAACACAGTGTAAAATATAAAATAAAATGCAGAAAACATTTTGAGAAACCGACCGAGGCACTTAGCATCTAATATAGATCATAATATCGAATTTTAGTTCATGCGCGTGGAAAAAATTACCCAATTAGTCACATACTTATAATACGGATGTTAATCTAATTATATTTTTAAAAAAAATTATAATATATATATAGCCTTAAATTTTACGCAAAATTTTAATATGATTTTTTCAATCAATTTTTGTCGAAATTCGCTAGTTAGCAGTTTAGTCGTCATTGACCGACCTACTGTTGAGATTAAAATTACTTGATTAATTATTATATGGCTTTGACTAATTTGATGATAGTCAAATAAATCAGAAAAGGGCGTTTGACTATGAAAGTCCACACATTGGGAGTCTCACATTAAAATGTGAGGCCCTAAGGAAAGTGGACCCGAGTCTAGTGCCCCAAGCCTCGACTTTTCATGCACATCATCCAATGAATAACGAGAAAAATAAACATCCCTTCACACTTTCTGTAGCACAATTTCACATGACCAATGAGTGCACTCCAATTCAATTAAATTAGTCTAATTTTACTGCTAATTAATTATAGCCACCACTGTGGAAGATTGTATTTCGGGTCAAGCGCAATCATGTGAAACAATATAATAATTTCTCCATGCTAACTACATAATGCATGACCATCCTGGTCAAGGTTTTTGACTATAGAAAAATAAAATGAGTTATAATTAAAAACCATGACTAATATACTCTTAAATTCGTTTCCCAAATTCTGAAATTTCGAGAGAAAGTTACTTCCTCTTTTGATTTTCTGTTTATTATTCTACTTATTGAGTATGGTCCCCTCGAAACATCTCATAAATCTGAAATTTGGCCTTTGGTTTTGTTTGGAAATAAGGGGGAATGGAAGGAATCAAAACTTGGATAGAAATTTTTGAAAAAAGAAAAATTAAAATTTTGCCAAAGAGAAAGAAAAGGGAAATTTTGAAATTCGAGACATTTCTCATTTCCTCTCTTTTTCACCAAGGCTCTATTTGTTTTGTAAAAAAATGAATGATTTAGAAAATATTTTTATAAAAATCATCGCTTATGTCACTTGTGAAAAAAATGAATTCAACCAAAAAGTGAAAAGAAAAAAAAATGAATGAATGAAACATATCTTCATGGCGTACTAAAATGTTTAGATAATTATTTCAAACAATACAAATGATCATTTTTAAGAAAAAAAATTAAATTATTTATTTTTTGCTAAACAAATAGGACAGTGATCTTAGAGCAATTTGCCCAATCAAGGGTTTTTATATTCTCTCGAGAGACCATTCATCATCCAAAAGATGGTGCATTGTGACGCACTTCCTACATAAAATGTCATAACTTACAAATACTTCATAAATCTTCAATAAACAACCAAGGTTTATTCTTTTACAATTCAAGGATCGAATTCTTGGACATTTGTAGAAGTGCTGCGGCCCTTCCATGAAAAAAGTATTGGAAACATGCAAGAAAAAAAATTGGTAAGATTTATACCCTTTTAGGTTAGCACTCACGATTTTGAACTCTAAAGAGCGCAGATGCGGTTATAATATAATTGCCTACTAAAATAGATAAGACACAATCTCACTTATAGCGTGAATCTTCTCTAGGAGGCAAGGCTATGCCCATAGTGTTCCTGGCGATGGCCTGATGGGCCCTCGAAATCATTAGGGCAATAGCGAAGATCCTAGGACGATGAGCAATAATCAAACTGGGGTTACCTTTAATTTTTTGAAGCTAGGTATATTATTATAAAATTCAAACTTTGGGAGTGCTCAACGACTGTCACACTTGTCTATCTGTCAGGATGACAACTCAACCCTCCCATCGGTGCGTTCGGCCATACCCTCAGCACCATCTTTACCGAAATCTTACCTTATAATTAAAGATTGCGTAATTGGGATTACTTTATAGCATGATAATGCACACTTCTCCACGAGAAAGACAATCGAATGGCATAATGAGTGTTAACGTGCCCCGCTTTTTCGACAGGGCATTTGAGTGGCATTTGAGTGTTTGGCTTTGGATTTTCTGCCCCATTCTAATTTGCATTGATGACATGGGGAGATCCAATTAGCAACTATCATTGAATTCCTTAATTAAATCTCGGAGAGAGTGAGAGTAATCGATCAAATCTGATGATTACCATCTGTAAATCTCGTGATGCGATGTGAGAGAGAGAGAGAGACCCTTTTTCGTGACCTCTTTAGAGGCGCTTCGGCTTCCCCACAGGTCGGGCAGATCACCTGCCAAGAACCAAACACATTGACTAGGGTTTCAATGTTGTTTCTCAATTGGGCTAATGCGCTCTCTTATTTTCGACCTACTCTCCAACGAACTTTGCCTCATGTTTTGCTTCACTTGGTTCATATTTCTTGGCTAAACTTAAATTATATGAAGGGTTTGCTTGAGTTATTAAAATATTACAAAGTCCTCCATGATAGAGACCCATTTTTTCGTACGTTGTGTTGATTGATCCTCAAAAAAAAAAATTTAGAAGTACCGATTATATTCTCTAGAGAGAGAGAGAGAAAAAAAAAAAAGAGAGAGAGAGAGAGAGAGAGAGAGAGAGAGAGGCGGAGACTTCCTTATCAAACTTTCCATGCGAGCCCGGCCCCATTTTGATTCCACTTTGTTTTTTGTTTGGCGAATTGTCGCTATGTTAAGGAATATATATTCTTCTTTCAAAGTGGGATCCACAGAGGAAGTTAGATATGCCTTTGCTAATATGAGAAAATTGAATTCGAGCAACCATTCAGCGATAAGCGTGGTTATTTTACTCATTTGACTTCACCTTGAATTGTTATAATCAGCAATCTCTCGAGGTTGTTAGCCATAGCACGGATCTAAAAATAACATAGAAATTAGGGGTGATCATAGTTCTGGAGTAAAATCAATAACTTAAGAACCGAACAAGTTAGTGGGAACCAGTCCTATTCCAAATTCTACAATATATAGAGTTGGTTTTAGGTTATAAAATTAGGAACCTATTCCAATTGTAGGTTCTAGGTTTTAGGTGGATTGGGAATCTAAAATCTAGAATTAATCTTTGTGTTTTTTATTTTATTTTATCTTCTTATACAATCGCGGTATTCCATCCATAAGCGTTCAACAAATGAATATATAATTTGAAACCACTCATTTGAGTTTTCATTTTTGGCAACAAACATGGCTAAGACTTCACGTTGTTAATATTTCATAATATTTGTGTGTCAAAATATGACTTATTATTAGTGGATTGTGACAAATATTGGTCAGTAGAGGTGATCATTCACTACAATCATTCAATGATAGCATATGTGATATCTGGAAAGATTTGGAATTAGCCTCAAAACTTGTGACAGATTAGATTCCAAGTTATTGGGTATGCGAAAGTTCTAAATATTAGGAAACTTATTCCAATAGGTAGGTTCCAAGTTCTAGGTGAACTTGGACGAAATCGAAATCATTACCCCTAACGATAATTTTTTTTTTTTTTTTGGTAAGAAACCCCTAACGATAATTAGTTGGTGCATGTTTTGAAGGAAAAAGTGCACTATAAGTCCTAAATTTTGTGTATGCAGTGTCATCAAATCCTAAATTTTTTAGTAGGTTTAGTTAAGTGCTAAATTTTTTTTAGAAAATACAACCAAATCATTTTAATGAACAATATCTGAAATTGCCCCTATGCCCCTTGAAAATTAGCTTATATGACATCTTAAAATTGCACTTTTCAACATGAGTTTTAATTAAACCAATTGAAAGATTTCTATCTCGATTGCACATTTTGATATAAAGTTCATGATTTAATTGAACTCAATGAAAGGTGACGGCTTAATTGCAGGGAGACTATGATACGACGGATTCCAATACCAATTTCCGGTGTCTACTGCTAAAAATCTCTATGCTTACCAAACATATGTTGAACTTTAAGATCTACTGTCTGTGCTTGAGAACTAAGTTCTCGCTTTCCAATGTCCTGGCGAGATCATTGCCAAAAATGTAGTCAAGGGAGTGGGTGAATGTCCCCAGCACATGTTGCTCCCTGTCCTTGAGTAGGTGAGTCACGGTCAAAGAAAGAATGCGAGCTCAAAATTGAACTATGTTATTTTCCTTTCCTTTTGTGCGACCCTTGTAATTTACAAGATCGTACCCTAAATGATCTGTTTGATAACTCAATTTTTTTCCTCCATCGAGGACCACAAGAATTCATTCGTACCCCACACATTATCCTAACAAAATCAACGGTTATGAAGAATCCAATTAAGGGAATACGATCCGGATGAGAGATTTCCAAATACCAAGGGCTAATACCATAAAAGAGGATGGTCCTATATATATGATACCCGCGTGAGGAGAGAAAGGTACAATCCCATTAATATTACTCTAAGTATATGTATGGACCAAAATTGGCCTGAGTCAGAAATGGCTTTCTCCATTGGTTTTTTTACCTAATTTCTCACGCTTGCAGGAGGAGTTAATAAGCTTCGTCACCTCCATTATTGCATAGGTCACCATTGGGTCGTATGAAGTCCGCACATGCGGTTTCCTTTCCCTCCCTGTCTCGCCAACCTGCACACTCTATAATTAATAATTACATTCCAAAATTAGAATGCGTGTTATTTTTTCTTTTTTTCCGGAACTATTTTGTCCTATTTTCCTATTAGGTACTCCAAAGTTGTAACTTAAAGGTACACGGCCTTCACAATTACATCCACAAGAAGCTAAAACTTTGCTGCTCCATCAAGTTAAAAATAAATGCTTGAAATCTTGTACCTCGTACCATCCCCGTGTTCTGCCTTATATCTGATGTTCTATATTATTTCCATGCTTGATTATAACTATTATTCCCGACTTTAAGTTGGGATTTAATGGTACATAAGATGCTTTCTCACGCTCGTAGATGGTAGAAGAACTCTCAAATGCAAGTTTAATTGGATTTCATGTTAACCCGTCACGTTACGTTAGTGACTTACTATATATATAAAATACATGTCTACAGTAGCCTAAAAGAGACATTAGATGTATCTTTGATTCATATATGTTGGATTCACATGAATTGGAGGTAAACCGATTTCTTATTTAAGACCAATCTAGAACGTTGAATTGGATGTTCCTAAACAATCCACGTTATTCCATGAAGTCGAGGCCAAGAAAAGAAAATATGGAAAACAGAAATACAAACGTACAAGATCAGTATCTTTGCAAATTTCGCCCGCACGTTGCTTGAGGAAGTGAGCAATTAGTCCTATTCCATGACGACTCTACACTCCTTTTCTGGCGGGTCTTTCTTTAATACGGGTCTTTCCCTGTGCGATGCCCTGCCACTTCCCTGCAGGGCGTGAGCAAAAGCAAGCTCGCTCTTCTGCCCTTTCTCATTCAGATTCCAGAGTCGTACTTCTATTTTTTTAATTTCTTATTTGTATTTTTCACTTTATTCTGGTTTTTTCTTTTATATTTCCGAGAGAAAAAAAGATATATATCTTTAACTAGGATTAGTTAACTGAAGCTTTGGCAGTGTACTACGCTGACTTGAATTAAAGATCAAGAGACGTTTGTAATCAAACAAGGTAGGGGAGATTGGTTGCACCTAATTAAAAGAGTGACATAATTTGCTGTCACTTTCGATTAAAGAATCTTTAATTAGAGGAATCTCAAGATTTGTTCACGATTTGCTGACAAATTTCCCGTTGAACGCATTCAGTCAAGACTCCAGTTAATATATTCCCGTTGAACTCCCACTTGAAATTACGTATCCCTACCCTGGCCAATCAGCGGTTGAAAAAAGTCAAATTATAAAAGTTGCGAGAATTGAAAGAAAAAAACAATGAGGAAATATTAAAAGCTAAGCGTCGGTTTGCATCTTATGACAGAATAAAAAAAACATGCGTTTATTTTCAAAATTGCAAATTACATATCAAAGCCCCGCTAAGATGATCTAACATCCTTCTTTATGTAAAGATTTTGGAGGCTGAGGCCTCACACCACCAACGCACCCAAACTCTTTAACTTTGATTCGCCGCCACCCTCCCCTGTTGCCGGCCACCGCTGTCCCCATCTAGGATAGCCCCCTCGACGCCGCTTGTCGCTGTCTCGGTCCCAATTCTCTCTCTTCCCCTTAGGTTAGATCCTCCTCTTGTGTCTATTTGCACCTCTTGTCACAACTCTCTCTCTCTTAGAAGCCACCGCGACCTCACGAGGTTGCGATGTGGCCGTGGCACTTGATTTAAGGTCGCCTTGGCCATAGGGCCATTAAACAGGGTGGGTCGAGTCAAGTCGGGTTGGGGTAATAAATGCTCTAACCTTTGACCAATTTAATCATTTAATGTAATAGAAATTTATTGACCTATACCCAACTCAAATCATATTACTAATATACTTCCATATTTAATTCAACATATAGGAATATGTAGCCACCTGATTAACCTACTTTAAGCTCTTTATGTTCTCAATTCTAAGATGCTAAAGAATTGGCTTTCAACATTGCATTGAAAGAGAAAGTACTTGGTAGTGAATTTATAAAATCACGGCAATAAATAACGTGCAGGATTTGAAATGTTAACTAAATAAAATGTAAGATATTGAATAAGATGATTTATAATGATTTATATTGACCATGGATTGCATTGCAATGACATTAGCTAATATTAGAATATGAAGTAAAAATAACAATACCAAATGCGACCAAGGAAAGATATACTTCAATAAATAAGAGACAAAACTTACAATATTAATATTATAAAAAAATGATGGGGGAAAAAGAAGCTGTCTAGATATTTTAATAAGGTGAAATCGAGCCTATATTTTAGGCCCACCGAGACTTCTCTGAACTTAGAATGGACTGAGGAGTTTGTTATTTTGTCATAGAATGTGAAGAAATAATTATAAAGGTGGATTAAGTTTGGGTGAATTGTGAACTCACTTAACACTCATCTGTTTTTTAGTTTTCCCATTCTAAACTCATTTCTAGCCCATTTACTAAATATAACTAACCTATACAATAGCTCAATCCATCAAATATGGATTAATAATTTGGTTTATGACCATTTTGACAGGTTTAGCCATCAACAACCTTGAACCGAGTCACCTAAGCATGGTGGTGCTTGAATGCGCAAGACAAAGAGACGAGTGAGGAGAAGATGGAACCACAACAAGGAACCTAGGTTGGGATGCTTTGTTGCAGTGCTAGAGTAGTTTGGGCAAGAAGTAGGGGTGAGTATGGTTTGGGTTAGTGGGTCGATTCAACACATAATCTAGGAATCAACCTGCAAAGTATTGGTCTCCAATTTTTGAAATCGAGGATCGATTTTATTCAGCTTGGGATCGAGGATCGGACTGACCTTATGAATCCAGTCTAGTCCAAGGTTAACTCAGGACCAATCAATTCTTTTTTTTTTTCTTTTTTTGTATTAATTGAAAAGACAAACATATTCTTTGAAATTATGTATCCATCGACAAAGTGGTATTGAGTAACCAAACGATGAATATCAATACAGATCAAACAAAAATCCGAGATAAGATAATAATAAAAATCTCCACTTGTTAAAAACAACAAATCACATAGACAAACATGTGAAATAAAATAAATAATAAAAGGTTCGGTATATGTAACATGAAACGTGAATTATAGAACTTCATATCTTGTTCATTCGTAAAAGTTTGCTTCAAATTTTGCACACCTCCAAACAAAACAAACAACAAACATGGTTAATACTTAATAGTAATTTTAAATTGAAATCACTATTAGCGTAATTGATAAAAAAAAAATATCGCCACTTATATTCATTCAACTTCAAATTGTAAACTTTATTTATCGATAATAATCTTCTTGATAAGACAATTGATATCTTTAAAAAAAAAAAAAGAAAAGAAAAATAATTCATTCATTAGATATGCAAAGGGATAAACAAGTTAAAAAGAATTATGCATGACTTGGACTTAACGAATTCAAACTTTTCGACACTCTTAATGTACTATTTAACATCAATAGGCACACGATCGGTGCAAAATAGAGCTTTCACCACTTAAGGAGTCCAAAAAATACAACCTCATTTTTCAATATAAAATGCCAACCAACATATGAGTTTTTTAGTGCAGAATAGATTCCACAACTATCGATTCCTGAATCGAAAGTATATGAATGCTCTAGTCACCGAATCAATCTCAAAATGGGTAACATGAGTAAGAGACATATGCATTAAGCTAACTCACTTGAGATCAACACAATTCGAGATATTTTGGTTATGGAAAACCTAAACTATCATAATACAAGAAAAAAGTTGAGCTACTTGTAGAATGACTCTAATTATGGTACAAATACAGATCACTCTCCATTCCTCGTGCTCACGACTCGTTTCTCTCCAATCGAAATAGTTGGAGCATGGCTGCACATGTGTGCAACTATTTAAATAGAATCTCCCGTAAGTACCCGAAAGAAAGGTGGAATTCAATGTGTCCGTGACACTTGTGGCGCACGATCGGATTCTTAAATTCTCTTAAAACTCGAACAGATCTGATCCTTAGCTGTTAGCTTTTTTCTCCCTTTTCTCTTTGTTTTTTTATTATTATTTCTTTCTACGGACAAATGGGCAAAATTTGTGGAAATTAAGGTTGGAAATTCAAACCGGTTAATGACAGAGCTGCAGCAGTTATTCAACGGACACAGGTTGTCCCATCCCATGGCGGTCTCTGACAACTCATTTTCGAAGCCACTGTTCATTAACAGCCGTGTACACCTCCCCTTCTGCGCATGGAGGGAGCCCGCAGTGCCGCCAGTCAACGCTCGCAATGAATGCAATAGTTCTCTGGTCAAACGAAAATGTTCACTGCCATCGACATGTGGGAACTTCGAGACTGTCGCAGTTTTCTGACTTTGAAGGCTCTTCAAAATGTGCACGCATAAAACTTCTGGGAGCAATTATCAAGGAAATAATTAAAAGAGAATTTATAGCTCGTGTTCTTTACAATAATGGCTTTGAAAAATAATAATTTATTCTTGATTATGTATGCTTGTTGATCCGTGTTGGAAACTTACTCTTTTTATAATTCATTTTTGTTTCTAAAAGGGTTTTTGTTTAAGAGTGTCCTTAGGCATTTATTGAGTAACTGAATGAGAAAAGTTATAAGACAAATTATTCAAACGTTCATAATCACACGTATCAATAAAATAAAGTTGGCATACTGAAGACTACAAAAATTCCTTTTTGAATACTTAGTAAGCACCCCAAAAATACTTTTCAATAAAGTTGCTCTTATTAACAGTTTCTTGTACACTCGTTTATCTCACTTTATTAGAATAATCTCAGTTTTCAAAACATCAATTACACATTTCACAAGAATTGTGATAATGTATTGATATTTTCTTAATTAGCTACTTAATAAGTGTCAATAAGACAATCATCAATAAACTCTCTAACCAAAAAATAATTATAATCTTTCATCTTTGAATTGAAATGCAACAATCTCAACCATTCAATAGATCTTAGTCTGTATATTCTTGCTTTTTTGTTTTTTGATCCAACGGTGACAAGGTGAGGACGGAGACATAGTTTTACCCAATTAACCGATAATTTTATATTGAGAAAATGTAGAAGGGCCCTTGAGATACTCCCCATCAATCAATCCTGCCAAACTCAAGGTTCCAAATAATAGAAGCAAAAGTTAAAAAAAGCAGCTCCAAAGTTCACATTCGAGCTTATTATATTCCCAATAAGGAAAGAGAAGATTTAGATAATCAGATATGCTTTTGAATATGCCCGAGAAAAATATCAGTTAATTAAAAAGCAATTGACACTTTTTACATCCTATAGATTTTCCTTTACCGTGAAAGAAAGACTGAGTACCTTTTACCTCATACTTTAACAAACGACACTTAATCCTTTGCCTAAATATTGTTGGGACATCTCATCAAATATTGAGGTAACTTTAGTTATGTGTCCGTTGGGGGCAAGACCTTTTGAGAGATACCTCGAACCTCGAAAAGCTAAAATGAAAACAAACCAAATATTGTCGAGTGTGTATATACATGCACACCACAATTATTTGCATATTTTTAAAGGTTTAAAGTTTAACCTAAACTAACGTCAAATTTGGTTAGCCACGTATTTTATCAAAAAGATGGATAGTACTTGAAAAAAGCCTACTGGATAGAGTCAATTAAACAATGTTTGTGATAAAAATGTATGATTCATCTAATCTCTCAATTTTGCGATGACTACATTTTATAATTAGCATAAAATAGATAAAATGTAACACAGGGTGAAATGGCTTATATTTATGGATGATGTGACACATTCAATGGTATTAACTTATTTTCTATCCATATTACTTTACTCTTACTTTTTACCTAACCTAACCTAACCTAAAATGTCTATTACAACACATATTGCAAAAAAAAAAAAAAATCTTTATAAGATGAAAAGGGAATATCTATTGCATTTTGTTGTCGTGGCTTCTTAGAATCATGAGTCGATTTTCTTTCACTTTTCATCTGATGGTTAAGACGGTACAATATCATTTTTTTCATGGCCAAAAATAAAATAGAAAATGGTGGCGTGACTTTGTAGAATTACGATTTTATCATTTCATTTCAAATTAGAATGCATGCAATAAGTGATATTTTTCTTCCGATAGTGATTCTTTGGCTAAATAATTAGTAAGGTAAAAATCAATCGATGTAATGCATAAACCTTTCATATTTTCATGATTTAAGTTCTTTAATTGTTTTTCAGTAGTTACATAAGAACTCTTAATTTTGGTTGTACCGAAATCTTTCTCCTTTTTAATAAAATTTGTTACTCTCTTCACTTCTTGCATTGTTAACTGTAATTTAACATCATTTAATGATATTTTTTATATCTTACCGAACTTAAGTCCAACCACTAATGATGTTACCATAGATTTGTTCATTTTTACGATCATATAGGGTATTAGGGGCTAAGTATTACTCCATTAGCATTGATAATTATCCTTGTATATTGCACAAAAAAATGCAAAGGTATGATCAATCACAGGTCCTTTTGCACCTAGCACTGATGAGGGGAGCTATTTCTTTCTCCTAGTGAGTACTCCGTGTAAATGCCCAAAACTCCCATACTTTCCATTGGTCAACAACCATTTTGTCAATGATAATTTAAACATACTCTAAACAATGAAAATGGCACCATTTGTTATTAATTTGGGTTACTAAAATTATCAATGACAGGGACAAATTTCGTTTGATTGACTTATGCACAATTTCTTTCGATAAAAATAAAATTGGAAAGATACAAGATGGATTTGACATTCTCTAGACCAATTATTGTTGGGTTTTAGGGCAGTATCATTGGACCGATTTTAATGCCTAATCCATCCCATGCATCGGACGAGATATTATTATTCTTAACAGTCCAACTCACTTGTACTCACATAGTTTATCTATAACAGTTGAAAACCACATCAACTTATTTTTATAACTCCATGGCAAAGAGGAAAATACCCAACACGGTGATGATAAAACAAGAAACAAACCGGCAATAAACTGCTCCACCTGCCAATCCCCAAAAGTCAATAACAAATGGAAAAAGGAGAAGAAAAAAACTCTTTCTTTCTTTTTTTTCTTTTTTCTTTTTCTTCTGCAGAGCGACAGGCAGGGCGAGTGAAGATCGCCGGATTTGAAGGAGACAGACAGAAAGACGACTATCTATGTATGTGCACGCAGTCAACCAGGAATTTTCATCAGCAAAGCTTTAACTCGCTGCCGTACTGGTTAACTTCCCTACCAAGCCAAGCTTGATTAATCATCATCAACAACTGTCCTTAGTTCCCCCAAAGAGAAAAAAGATTTCCAAAATTTTTTCACCCTTTTCTTGAAAGAACCAGCGGCGAAAAATCATTTCTTTCGATGTTATTTGGGTTTTTTTTTTTCGCCCCACTTTGAATTCGTGGCCACTTAAAGACAAAAGGTCTGCCCTAGTCAAAAACCTATCTCCAAGTTTTCACGATCACAGTGTTCTTGTCGGGGGGTTCCTCGCCCTCTGTTTCTCCCTGCTCCTGCTCATCTCACCACCCGTCACTTTCTGTGTTAAGCAAAAGACTGAGCACAGCCCACTGACCGTGAAAACACCTCCAAATCAATCTCTCCATTTTTCTTGTACAAGAGCACCACCTCGGAGTAAAAATTAAAGAAATCCCAGAAAGCAAAAAGTAGAAAAGAGAGGAGAGAGAGAGAGAGAGAGGGAGGAGAGAGGGAGGGGGAGAGAGAGAGAGAGGGAGGGCAGAAAAAAACAAGCACACCTGATCTAAAATAAAAAAGAAAGCCAGGTCGAACGGGGGAGAGTCACCAGTCAATAATCAAAAGAAGAGAAGGGGAAGAAGAAGGAGGGGGAGGTGTTTGCTTTGTCTGTTCACGAAAGAAGCGATTTTTTTCAATTTTCTTTTTCTTATTGGGTTTTGCAAATGTCACAAGATTCTTCTCCTCAGGAGGAGATAAAGGCCACGATTGAGCAGTGGCGATGGTCAGAAATGCAAGGCCTTGAGCTCCTCTCCTCCTCATCTCCTCCTCACTCTCTCCTCTCCCACCACCCTCCAACAGAACCCAATTTGACACTCGAATCAGCTTCGAGTGTGCAGAGCGTACCTAAGAAAGCAGGAGAAATGGATGCCCACGATACAACTGCTAATAGTACCGGTGATGGTGCTGCTGCTAGTGTCACTACTGTTACTTCTTCTTCGCCACCACCTGAGTCCAAAGGGGATGGTGGTAGTACCAGTGTTGGGGGTGGCAACAGCGAAGAGAAGCCGAAAGATCTTCCTGCGGTTGGGTTCGGCGAGCTGTTCAGATTCGCTGATGGGTTGGATTATGTGCTGATGGGGATTGGGTCTCTGGGTGCGCTCGTACATGGGTGTTCTCTGCCTCTCTTCCTGAGGTTCTTCGCCGATCTCGTCAATTCCTTCGGGTCCAATGCCAACAACATGGATAAGATGATGCAGGAAGTCTTGAAGGTAATGCGCTAAAAAAGAAATAAAGAAAGAAACGCAGGACTTTCGGTTTCCCACCCGTTATCTGCTAATCGCACTATCACTGATCTTTTGTGCTTGTGAAAACACTTGGCAGTACGCATTCTACTTTCTGGTGGTGGGTGCTGCAATATGGGCTTCTTCATGGGCAGGTCTCGACTCTCTCTCTCTCTCTCCCCGCCGCTTTCGTTTCTTCCCTTAAATGGGTTTTCCTGAAGTGTAATTCTTGAACTGAAGAGGCATGTAATTTGTGATTGCAGAGATATCATGCTGGATGTGGACAGGGGAGAGGCAATCGACGAAGATGAGGATCAAGTATCTGGAAGCTGCCCTGAACCAGGACATACAGTACTTCGACACGGAGGTTCGCACCTCCGACGTCGTCTACGCCATCAACACCGACGCCGTCATGGTCCAGGACGCCATTAGCGAGAAGGTCTGAGGCCCAGTAACGGCAACACGTTTTCCAGTCTTCTTGTTACGCATCAAATTCATCTCCTCATCCTCTTGTTTCGATATCTTGTGCTGCAGTTGGGGAATTTCCTACATTACATGGGGACGTTCGTGTCTGGCTTTGTGGTGGGATTCACGGCCGTGTGGCAGCTAGCTCTGGTCACCCTCGCCGTGGTCCCTCTGATCGCCGTCATTGGCGGGATCCACACCACCACTCTGGCCAAGCTCTCCTCCAAGAGCCAAGACGCTCTCTCGCAAGCTGGGAATACCGTCGAACAGGTAGAGATCATTCCTTGCCCCTCCCCGCCCTTCTGTATGGTTTTCGTTCTTGGGGCTCGCCGATTTTGATGGTGGCTGAGTATGTTAACAGACGGTGGCGCAAATACGAGTCGTTTTGGGATTCGTGGGTGAGTCGAGGGCACTCCAAGCATATTCCTCTGCTCTGAGGATAGCGCAGAGGATCGGGTATCGAACCGGGTTTGCCAAAGGAATGGGTCTGGGCGCCACCTACTTCGTCGTCTTCTGCTGCTACGCCCTCCTTCTCTGGTACGGTGGTTACCTCGTCCGCCACCACTTCACCAACGGCGGTCTTGCCATATCCACCATGTTCGCCGTCATGATCGGTGGCCTGTAAGTGTCTCTCGAGTCCCTGACTGTGTTATCTAGGAAGAAAGTTCTTTCATGGTCTCTCTGCTGATTCTCTGTTAATTGGGGGCAGTGCATTGGGGCAATCGTTGCCGAGCATGGGGGCATTTGTGAAGGCGAGGGTTGCCGCTGCAAAGATTTACCGAATAATTGACCACAAGCCGAGCATCGACAGGAATGGTGAATCGGGGTTGGAGCTCGACTCGGTGACGGGACTGGTGGAACTGAAGAATGTGGATTTCTCGTATCCGTCGAGGCCTGATGTTCGGATACTCAATGACTTCTCTCTCACAGTGCCTGCTGGGAAGACCATAGCTTTGGTTGGCAGCAGTGGGTCTGGTAAAAGCACGGTCGTTTCGCTGATTGAGAGATTTTACGATCCCACTTCTGGTAATTTCTTGAAAACCTAACTGAAAAATTCAACTTCTTGT
Source organism: Eucalyptus guilfoylei (assembly GCA_016097605.1). Lineage (NCBI taxonomy): Eukaryota > Viridiplantae > Streptophyta > Magnoliopsida > Myrtales > Myrtaceae > Eucalyptus > Eucalyptus guilfoylei. The sequence goes on from CM027861.1 coordinate 41,670,734, forward strand.
GAAAAAAAGTCACTGAAGATGTTTGATGGTTGATTTTTTAATCCCATTGAAGATAGTTTCCGTTCTCAGAATGAGTTGATTTATGCATGGTTGAAGAGAGAAATGTCAATGCATTACACTATGTCGAAAAAAGAAGAAACTGTTTTTGTGTTAATCAAGGTAAACGAATGTGTTTCAGGGCAAGTAATGCTTGATGGGCATGACATAAAGACACTGAAGTTGAGATGGCTAAGGGAGCAAATAGGGCTTGTGAGCCAAGAACCGGCGCTTTTTGCGACCACCATCAAAGAGAACATCTTGTTAGGCCGGCCCAATGCAAGCATGGTTGAGATCGAAGAAGCGGCCAGAGTTGCCAATGCACATTCCTTCATCGTCAAGCTCCCAGATGGCTTCGATACACAGGTTAGCAAATTATGCAGTCTATTTATTGGTTATGTTTCGCTCTCTTTTTAGGCTGTAATCAATACATGGTATTATTCTTGGGATGCCTTTGTCTTCCACTTTCCTGTTTGAAAGTTTACGGAGCAAATCGCTGTATAAGAATATTGATTTCTTTAATTTAATTTGCCTTTTAATCTGACTACGGGGGTCATACTGATGATGTTGGTGATTTATAGGCATTTGATAATCTGTCTTTATGTCAGTTTAGAGAGGTGGAGGAGTGGGTGAAGTTGATCATTCCTAAAGCAAACACTTAATCATGGATTTTGACCAGGAAAGGTCCACTTTTTGTGGTAGATTTTTTAAAGAGAATTCATAATTGCTTAATTTTAAATTCAACCATTCATTTGGTCAACATCCGGGACCCAGGATTTCATTTCATTTTAAAATGTCAATGGAGGGAAGTGGTCGGTCTTGTAATGCAATTATAAAGAAGGTAACGTGCCTTATTCAACAGTGCATGTGCAGATATAGACAAAAGTCCTATATAGATTAGGCAGAAACCAAGTACTAAAGAAACGTTTGAGGATGGAAGAGAAAATTCCCACGAGCACAGTGGGAAACCAGGAAAATAAGCGCATGAAGGGCATGGTATGAAGACGAACTACTTTAGCGAGGTGTGTTGTTTCTATTAGGATGGTTACATTTTGAGTGGGCAAAATGTAGGAGAATCTGCCCTACCAGCAGGGACAAAGATCAAATAACATTGGTTATGAAGATGAAATTTTTATTTTGGACTAAAAAAGGGAGCAATAAAGTAGAGAGAATGGTGGTCAAAGTGCAGAGTTGAGTGAAGTAAAATGCAGAATAAGTTTCGACTATACAAATGGACTGAATGATGTTAAATTTCAACTTCTGGATGGAATTGCAATAGCAAAGCATTTTGGGACTGATTGCAAATTCCATACTTGAGAATTGCAAACCTTACAACCACCCCCCCCCAGAGGAAAAAATAAAATGATAACTCAGAGGATAGTTGCCATAAACTCCAACATAGAGACTGAATCTTTGAGAGTTAATGTCGCATATCTTGTCTGAATGGGTCCAGATGGACTAATTATCACTTGAATGCAGTTTCTGTACTTCTCGTAGGGATTCTGTTCTAAAAATAAGGGGACAAGATCACTGAAAACTGATTAGTAATCTCTTAAATGACAGGTTGGAGAAAGAGGGCTACAGCTCTCAGGAGGGCAGAAGCAGAGGATAGCCATAGCGAGAGCGATGCTGAAAAACCCAGCAATATTACTCCTTGATGAGGCTACGAGTGCATTGGACTCGGAATCAGAGAAGCTAGTGCAGGAAGCCCTTGACAGGTTCATGATAGGAAGGACGACCCTTGTGATTGCCCATCGCCTCTCCACCATTCGCAAGGCTGACCTTGTAGCTGTACTTCAGCAAGGAAGTGTCACTGAGCTCGGAACACATGATGAGCTCTTCGCCAAAGGAGAAAATGGGCTCTATGCCAAACTTATCCGCATGCAGGAGATAGCACATGAAACCGCCCTTAATAATGCAAGAAAGAGCAGTGCAAGGTAAATTTCACTTCTAGTAGTTGTATCAGTCCTCCAAACATTCCCTTAAAACTTCTGTCCTTAGGGCACTATCCCTTGAGAACTTAAAGATGTTTTTTCAGACAATCAAACGAAACTTTATCTGTCGCAGGCCCTCCAGTGCAAGAAACTCCGTGAGCTCCCCCATTATTGCACGAAATTCATCATATGGAAGATCACCATATTCTCGTCGCCTATCGGACTTCTCAACCTCTGATTTCAGTCTTTCTCTTGATGCATCTTACCCAAATTATAGGCTTGAGAAGCTTGCTTTCAAGGAGCAAGCCAGTTCCTTTTGGCGTCTTGCTAAAATGAATTCTCCTGAATGGGTTTATGCTTTGGTTGGGTCCATAGGCTCTGTTGTTTGCGGCTCTCTCAGTGCCTTCTTCGCTTATGTTCTAAGTGCCGTCATGAGTGTCTACTACAACCCGGACCATGCTTATATGATTCGGGAGATTGCAAAATACTGCTATCTACTGATTGGTCTTTCATCGGCCGCACTTCTCTTCAACACCCTGCAACATTTCTTTTGGGATATTGTTGGGGAGAACCTCACTAAACGGGTGAGGGAGAAAATGCTGGCAGCAGTGCTGAAGAATGAAATGGCATGGTTCGATCAGGAGGAAAATGAGAGTGCAAGGATTGCGGCAAGGCTATCTCTTGATGCCAATAATGTCAGGTCAGCGATTGGAGACCGTATATCAGTGATTGTGCAGAACACAGCCCTCATGCTTGTTGCCTGCACTGCAGGATTTGTCCTGCAGTGGCGCCTTGCCCTTGTCCTTATTGCTGTCTTTCCAGTGGTTGTTGCAGCTACTGTTTTGCAGGTTGGTGTTTTCCTAACCAATGTCATTAATGAGTTTCAGCATGTCTTGTGTTCAAGCTCTGAGAGTGTGCCTTAGTACCCTTACATATATGCAAAATTCCCCCTTATTTATTCCTGTTTCTTCACTTTTGACAGAAAATGTTCATGAATGGCTTTTCGGGAGATCTTGAAGCTTCCCATGCTAAGGCCACACAACTAGCTGGCGAAGCCATAGCCAATGTAAGGACAGTCGCGGCCTTCAATTCTGAAGCGCAAATTGTGGGACTTTTCTCCTTCAACCTTCAAACTCCGCTTCGGCGCTGTTTCTGGAAAGGACAGATCGCTGGAAGTGGATATGGGGTGGCCCAGTTTGCACTCTATGCTTCGTATGCTCTTGGCCTTTGGTATGCTTCATGGCTTGTGAAGCATGGGATCTCTGATTTTTCAAAGACGATACGTGTCTTCATGGTCCTTATGGTTTCTGCAAATGGAGCGGCAGAAACATTAACTCTTGCTCCTGACTTCATTAAGGGTGGTCGAGCCATGAGATCAGTATTTGAACTTCTTGACCGGAAAACTGAGATTGAACCTGATGAGTCAGATGCCACGCAAGTCCCTGATCGCCTCCGTGGGGAAATCGAGTTCAAGCATGTGGATTTCTCTTATCCATCCCGTGCTGATGTGCCAATCTTCCGTGACTTGAGTTTCCGGGCCCGTGCGGGAAAGACCCTTGCCTCGTAGGCCCCAGTGGATGCGGCAAGAGCTCGGTCATTGCACTGATTGAGAGATTCTACGAGCCAAGCTCTGGGCGGATCATGATTGATGGGAAGGACATTAGGAAGTACAATCTCAAGTCACTAAGGCGGCACATTGCAATGGTTCCTCAGGAGCCATGCCTTTTTGCTACCACCATTTACGAGAACATCGCCTATGGGCATGAATCGGCTACTGAGGCCGAGATTGTGGAGGCTGCGACCCTAGCCAATGCCCACAAGTTCATATCAGGGCTTCCTGATGGATACAAGACATACGTCGGTGAGAGAGGAGTTCAACTCTCTGGAGGACAGAAGCAGAGGATAGCCATTGCTCGAGCGCTTGTGAGGAAAGCGGACATAATGCTGCTTGATGAGGCGACCAGTGCGCTCGATGTTGAGTCGGAGAGATCTGTCCAGGAGGCATTGGACCGGGCTTGTGCTGGGAAGACGACCATTGTGGTGGCCCACCGGCTATCGACCATCAGGAACGCCCATGTCATCGCGGTTATCGATGATGGGAAAGTGGCTGAGCAAGGTTCGCATTCTCAGCTACTGAAAAACCATCCAGATGGAACCTATGCAAGGATGATACAGCTACAGAGATTCTCTCACAGCGAGGTGATCGGAATGACTTCAGGCTCAAGCTCTTCGAGGCCGAAGGAAGATGGGGAAAGAGAGGGCTGATGGGTTTTGATACCCAAGGGGACTTTCCTTATACCCCATCATATGTTTTTGCAACTCTTTTTTTGTTTATTTTTGTTTTTTGGGGCTGATTACGTATAGTATAGGGATGTGTATTATTATCTAATTGTTCTTAGCTATATATGTTCTCACCAAAATTTGAAAAATGCTCTCTATGAATGATATGAGCTTCTTCGAGCTTGTTTGGGTCAAAAGCTGACAAACTTGCAGTTTGCATGACAAGAAGGAAGTCAATGAACACATTAAGATAATCGAAAACAGGAAGTCGCAATCTTTTTCTGATTTCTGGCATGACCATGCTGGTTTGAACGCCGAAGGCGGTTCCCTTTGTCCCGTCGAGGTGTAGAATCGCGTCATCCCGAGTCGGGACGCCCAATAAATTTGGCAGAAAAATCTTTCCTGTGAACAGGATTGACACAAACCGGTCGCGATCCGCACATACGGAACATCGAAGGCAGGTGCGAATTGCGGATCCTGTCTGAACGAGATCGATCGGCATGCAATTATACACGGCGAACACGAATGATGGGGGCCTCGTGGGGAGCATAATAATGGAGGTGGTTGCACATGCGCGCTTCCGGAGTCCTGAAGACAAAGATGGCGACACTGAAAGCGAGAGTGAGCAGCAACGAAGGAATGAGGACAAGGAAGGAAAAGGGCTCTCACTCAAAGAGATCGTCCATGCACGCAACGCAACACGAGCACAGCCAGTGGCTTTGGTGTTAGCCTGTGGTGGACAAAAGCGTAAGAGAGACGGAGAAAAGAACCGATAGAGAAAATGACAGGTTAGGATGATGGCGTTGCTGTGGTCCCTTCTGTTTTCGCGCTCTTTCTCTTCTTTTCCTACAGAATTCATTTGGCTTTCTGAGCTGATAATTATGAGTTCACGGACGGGGGAAATTTTTTGGCAGAACCTGGGTCCATCGGCGTAAATTTTTCTTTTGCCAGGACCTGATTCCAATGGACTAAATGCATTGCCACCGTCGAGATCTCTGGAGCTTGCTTGTGCGGCCGATAAAATCAATGATTGAGAGTCATTTGGTCCGGTGGGTTCGAGTCGAGAGAAGAAATTCTGAGACCGTCTTTGTTCTTTTTAGCTTTACCCCTTTCTTGGGTATGGCTTTGTCTTGGATTTAAATGTTGGCAATCATACGAAAAACAGCAGTAGAGACAACGTCTGAAACACGAATGATCGATTATGGTCCTCGTGACATTTTCTTTTTGGCTGCTCTCTGAGATTTATGGGATTTTGTAGTAGTAGAGGAAGAAAGTAGCATTTTAAATTTGCGGGTGCGATCCAGAGTTCTTGAGGACCCCACGATCTAAAGCTGCTGAAGAAAAGTGATGCTCTTTTTCGCTGCGTTCGACCTCTCCTGCAAGGGACATTCATCAGGCGTGATCGGATCAGTCCTTTTGTTTTGAATGAGCAACAGGGGGGGAAAGTAGAAGTTGTCCTAACGAGAAGTTAGTGCTTCATCTATAAATCTTGTCATCGAATACCATATAATTACGTGGACCCACGATGCCACCCACCCGAGCAACGATCTAGATAACTCTGCTATGTCGTTCTGGGTCTAGTTTCCTATAATATCCCAATTTTGGGTGTGGTTCTAATCTACCCAAAATTTTTTTGTTATAAAAAAAAAACAAATTTAGGCTTGGTCCTAAATTTGTTCCCTACTTTATTTTTTGGGATAAGTGCACAAAAAATCCTAAAATTTGTCATGAAGGTGTCATTGAGTCTTAAAACTTATAAAAAGTGCAATTAAATCTTTTAACTTGTCAGAGCAATTGAGACTTTTTGTTAATTCCGTCTAACTTGGTTAATGGAAAATACCAACAATATTTTTTAAATATTTTATCTCTCCTAAGTGGCAACAACGTGGCTAAAACATGTCGTTTTGATCTAAATCTAATTTTTAAAACATATTGTATTTAAATTAAGTTAAAAAAAGGCAGAGAAACTAGGTGACTGAGCGCTCACTTGATATCTTGTTGTATCAAAAATTAAAATTTGGATCAAAACGATGTCGTTTTAATCATGTTATCGCCATGTAGGATAGAGAAAATAAGAAAAATAATCACATCAATATTTTCCATCAGCCAAATTGGATAGAATTAACTAAAGGACTCAATTGACTTGATACAACAAAGACAATTAGATAAATAATACACATCGTTGACTTACCTATTGCGATGGGGTGGAGGAGGTTATCATGTTCAACAACATCAACTTGATGCAATGAAGACCATTGTGGGGGAGGAGGAGAAACAAATTAGGATAAGAAATGACAGTTGACATTATTTTGGTTGAAAATCGTCGAAAGGAATCTTGATGGAGAGCAAATGTGTCACATAGGTATAAATTTGAGATTATTTATGCTATAAAGATAAGTTCAGTATAAATATATTACAATAAATATAATTTTAGGTTTTTGATGTCTCACAAAAAATTTAAGATAAATTAATAATAGTGGACATAGTTTAGAATTTTTGGCCACTTTTTTCCATTGCTGTCTGACCTTTCCGGACAAGAAGAAGATATGAACGCTAAGCTATCTCGGCCATGCAAGGTGACAAGCAGGTGGCAAAAAGAAAAGAAAAGAGTGGCAGAGAATTTAAGAAGGCGAATAAACGAACGATTGGAAGCAGTACCAAGGTGTGCCAGAGAGAAGAAACAGACAATTTGAGACGTTTAGTCGCAATATGAACACGACCAAATGGGAACGCTCCAAACTGCATTTCGTGCGTATCTTTCTGACCTTCCTGTCTACTAGAAAATATAATGATATCTAACAAAGTGGTGGGCTGAATACGACCTAATTAATTGAAAAATTGTGGGAAGTGATGAATACCAAAGATTACATAGAATAACTCCAATTTAGATTCTATACGTCTCCCGACTAGTTAGCGTGAGCGCTACGCCACCCTCATGGTGCTTTTGTTCTACCTGTATCGAAGACGACATTATGCACTTATCATTTGTATCATCGAACTCTTTTAATAAGGACTAAATAAGATACCAATCACGACAAATATAAAAGCGGAGGTGTTTTATATAGTGCAAAACATGAAAGGACTGGGAATTTATATAGAAGAGCGAAGATCAATTTGAGCGATCTCACTGCATTAAGAATGGGACTTTTGTATTAATTTAGAGATGTTCTAGCTGACTACAAAAGGATAATCAGAATAGAAATCGAATATTGATACAATGGCGATATCATGGCAACTGACTAAAAATGTTGAATTGAAACTCTGTTAAATCAGCACTTCCTATTATTGCCCCGCAAGGCCAAGGAATGATTAAGATTGACACTGATAGAATCAACCAGGCTCAGAAAGTTCAAATTTTTCAGACTAAAAGAATTATGGACAGCCCTAAAACCAAATTCCAGCAATAATGTGTTCTTATTTATCTGGCTGAAAGCAACCGACAGAGAATTTATGATTTTTGTATGTGCCTCAAAATGGCGATTGAAATCCAAAATAATACACTGCAAAATTGACTAGCCATATCTGTTCTAAACTATCTGACGTTTACAAAGAATAAAAATTTTAGGGGGATAAATAAATGGACGAAGGTTGAAACCTACAATTGACCGGCTACAAAGAACCCTGGACATGTAATTAGACTAATGTTTACTCCAGCTCAACAAACTTGACTTCATTTTGCTCGCCGGATGAGAGTATTTTCACACTAACCATGCCCTTTTGCCACTCATCAAGCCCCACCAATATCAACCTCTGCGCATTTATTCGAGCCGCCCGCTTGAACACCCTTCACCAACACAAGGAGTAATCAGAGGCAACTAACCAAACTTGTTCATTTGGTAGATAATTGCAAATTACATACCATTTAAGGGGTTTGCTCTCCAAAACCAAGTCTACACTTTGACCTTTCTCCCTGAGTTTAGTGGCAACAGCAGCAGCAGCTCCTTGAAGATCACTGTCCAGGGCACATACTATGTTCTCTACTTGATGGTCTAGTGTCGGCAGGAGACCCTTCTCCTTTAACAACTGTCAAAGAAAGGGAAGCTCTTCATAAATCATGCAAAATTGGAGAATGACGTTTCAGAGGTAACCTATGCAGACTACTCTTGCACCTTTTTCTTTCCTTTAATGAGACATTTAAGCACGCATAGACACCAGCAGAGCGCATATAATCACATCTATATGTATACATCAGCAAAGCACATAAATTTTTATGCACGTGCACATACTATTGACCCAGTCATGGGATTTACCACAATGAAGCTCAAACAGCTTGACTGTTGTAACTAACTTATATTTGACAGGGAGAAAGCTGAATGCCCAGATAAGTAAAGAACAGATAAATGAATGCCCACAACTAGAATGTATGATCCATAAAGCTGGAAGATGGTAATCCAACCGATTCCTAACTGTGCAAAGCTAAAAATAGAAACACCAGTCACCAAGCCTTGTTATCAACAGGAAAATGCACTAAGAAAATAATCTTCTTTGATGAACAATGGATTCTTCTTCCGTGAGTATAAGAACTTGCAAAGTAAATAAACCACTATTCAATGAAAGTTTCAGAAGTATCCAGGAACATACTTCCACTATGACAGCATCACCAAATCCAAAGCCACAAGCCGGAAGATCATCACCACCAAAAGTAGAGAGTAATTTGTCATATCGCCCACCACCGCATATGGCTCGCAACTTCCCTTCTCGATCGAAACCCTAGGAAAGATTGTCCGTTTTAAAAATGAAAGAGACACCCAATTATTAACATCAAACTGGTCATTTATTTGGCAAGGAATGAGGTATTCTATGAACATGCTTTACATGCATATTAACCACAGGTTTATAAATGTTTGCACACAAATTGCACATTTGCCTTGTTTTCTTCCCAGGTAAGTTCCCCATGATCTACCCATATATGCAATAAATGAGAAGCAATTGCAATAGCAGCACTAAGGAATCATACAGCTAACCTTACAACAGTGCATTTCTTATCATGAATAAGCTGACGATAGGACAAACATGCATAAATGCCACAAGGCAAGTACAGACACCGACCCAAAAAGAAAAAAAATACAGATTGACCTCTAAAACATCATGAGGAGAAAACCATAGACCACAAATGGAACAGGTATATAAACAACAAATTTCCCCAATAAATTCTCTTTCCTAATGTCATGTTAAAAGGTATCATGAATGGTCTTCACCTCAAATACGATACCAGTGTAGTAGGCAAGCCCTCGAACAACAGATGCATCAAACTGAATCCACTCTGAATAACCAAACTTTTCAGCAAGGGAGAATAACTGTCTCAGATCGGAAATTGCTTCCCCTGAATCTCCGAGAATCTCTACATCCATAGAAACAAAGTGTTCCAAATCTGATTTAGACAATGCTTTAATGATATCTTCACTGAGTTTCCTTGACAATACTCAAAAGACCCAAGGTATCCGGATCTTGTACGCCTTGTGCAAAGGGATTTGAGTAGCATATAGAATCCTCAAATTGTTAAGATTTTTCAATAAGGCTGTCCTACTAGATAAATGATAGAAAAGGGGTAAGGAAAAGGTTCGAAAGGACAGGTTCTATGAAAACATGCCCTTGTGTATGAAAACTTAATCTCATGACAATTACAGGAATTATTTTGCAAATTCTAGTTATTCGGTCATTGCTATGTGAACATCAAAAAACTTCCCAAGAGAAACTGACCTTCCAACTTTTCCAGAGACTTTATGGAGAGCACTTGGAGAAGGTCCTCAACTGCTACCTCGGACATCCCAGCAAGCTTCAAATCTTTCTTGATATCCTCCACTGGAATTTTCCCAATCTGCTTCCATGGCAATGCCCCAAGAGGAAGAAAATGGAATAAATTGTTCAGTAAAAAGATATTATGAATTCAAGAATAATGCATCTAATGTTCGGCAGTGATCTTTAGTTTTCCCATCATATGAATACAAAAATCGCAAAATCACACCAGGCAATATAGTATTAACTCTTTTCCTTTTTCCAATTGATGATCCTGTTGCTTCTAAATGTCTGGTATTTAAAATCATTCTCTATAAATGAGAACAGAATAAAGACACATTGAAGCGAGTAAAAGTAAAGGAACCAGAAGAAACTTGTTAGCATATCAAGTTCTTATACAAGGAGTAAATGGGACTAACCTTGTCTATAATTACACAAACCCGGCCAAATGAATCTTCTGGAACAGAATAGGACCTCAAGACTTCTTGCAGAACCTGATCAAACACCAAAAGATATCATTCTTTCACAATTCCTCGAATCCTGAGCATGGAACGAATTAACCATGCAATGGCTGAAATAAGCTTCAACAGAGAACCTTGTACTATAAGGCCATACAAATGAAGAAATTAAGAAGTGCGGCCTTAACGACCAATCAAGATCACACAAAGCTCCTCCAAATTGGTGATGGCGATAATAACAAGAACAATGACCAAAGTCAACCAGATCGGAATGTGATCCCAATAACTAAATCTAACAAAATTGAGACTAACCATATTTCATCAACTGATTATGAAGACATATTTCGGATTACTGAAGAGGGTGGCACTATCAGAGTGAAATGAATAGCAATGTACTGAATCCAGTGTGGGTTCCATTGTTTCCATGGTTACGTCTCTAAGGATGAGGTCCTTTCTATGCAACGGAGCCCCTTACTAAATTTAATCAATGACATTAGCACTTTGTACAAATCACATTCTTTGGCTCACATGAATTATCTAGTAATAGGTCTTTCACAATGGGATCTACCTATCCACTTTAGGGATTCATCACTTCTGCTAGAATTTCCAGGCTTCAAATGACCCTCCGAGGTAAAGTTCTAAAACCATTTTTGAAGGAAAAGCAGAAGTTTAATGCACTTAAAATATAAGAAACAGACTCGCGACTGGCTAGCCAGATCAACCAAGAACCGAGAAAATTTAGACCATGCCAGAACAAGTGCATCAAGGTAAATTCAAAGAGTCTTTCTGCCTTTAAACAAATATGCATACCTTTCGACTGGAGACCTTAAATCCAACATCAGATGCAGTAACTCCAATTCGCTTAAAGAAAGTGATAATTGAAGATAAAAGTTCTGCTTCAGCCTAGTGAACAAAGACCACAAGGAAGAGTCTCATTGAAAGTTAATTGAGATACAATTGCATCCAACGTATTGAAATAAAGTAGATAACGGTAAGTTTATTATAATACTTACGAATCATTCTACAAGAGACAGAGAAGAAAAAGAAGAAAGTTGTCCATGTCACGGACAATAGGCAATGGCAGTTTCTTTCATAAGAGCCAAGGGAATATTTTTAACTCCTCATTTCTTTCTTTCTATGCTTTTTCTTATATTGAATATCATTATGGGAGGCTTGGAGTCTTCTTTATGTTTCATATATCTTTGGATATTCTTCTAGTAGGGGCCAGGGGGATGACAGGAAAAGGAACCAAAGCACATGAGGAGGTTCTTAGTTTCTATTATGGAATGTAATCACTACTTGGGACCAAAGTTTCCTTACAGTATCTCAAGAAGCACATTCACTTGAATTGTTAAATAGACTTCAAGCCCCAATTTTTTTCATTTTTTGTACAAAACTAAAAGGATGGGGAGGGCCAACCAAAATGGCCACTCCTTCTGGACATCATCACGACATTCCCACACCCACTACTCAATTTTTGAATTAAAACTGCAGAGAGGTTGCCATTCAGCACCACTCACATCCAAACGCAAGTTCATTTTTCTGGAAAACAACTTGTCTAGAAAGGATTTTCCAACCTCAAATTTTCCATGAAACAAGCAAAAGCCTAAACCAACAGTCTATCACAGTACAACATGCTACAGTGAGTTTCAGCATCTCCACAATTGTGACCAAAACTATAACCATAACAAGATTAATACCAACATCACCGATATATCTAGTTTCAAATAGACATGGATCACCTTCCTTATCATACAAGACGTTCTAGAGAAATCTTCTGTTCTAATTTGGTCTGGTCTAACTAAATAAATAGGATATGGAAAGAGTCATATTGTTTTCTAAGTTTTGACAGGCTTTCTTTTGTCTCGCGACTGTGGGTTTGTCTTTCTTTATGTAGTTATTCTTGTGTGTGCTTCGAAAACCAACTTTTACTATTTTACATAATCTTTGGCGATACCATGATATCGACAAGAGATTTTGCTACTGCTTGCAATTCTAAAAACCATGTCCAAAATGGTAGGCCAGACGGTCAAGTTGATACAGAGCTTAGCATAACTTACCGTAACCTCAGGTACTCCGATGATGTCCATATTCCATTGATAATGCTCACGACGGCGACCCCTAGTCATTCTTTCATATCGCCAACACTGCCCTATGGCAAACCATTTGAGCGGAAGAGGTGCAGATTTTCTGGACAGAGAAAAACATGGAGATCAAATTCTGGCATCTGTACCTGGATACAAAAATCATAACAAGAATAAATAAGCAATAATAGAGAGACGCGCACTGATCTGGGGAAGATTAAGAATGCATAAATTATTTATTTTTAATACATTTAAGTACCCTTTCTGTATCACCAGCCTCGCAAGAGAAGGGGTGAGCTCGGGCCTCAAGGCGACACGGCGATTCCCCCGATCCTCAAAACAGTATAGCTGCATTAAACACGATTCTTCATTTTAAAAGAGCCACAGTCGAAATGCGAAGCTGAATTAGCTGGCAAAACAGAAACTATATGCAAAGCAGTACACTTTCAATCCAACCACAGACCACAAATGCAAGCACTATATTTTTCTCGCCGTGCGTTAAATTCGATCAAACACATTCCATATTTCATCAAAAATACTAACTTGGTCCCTTATCTCCTCCCCTGCTTTTCTGATGAACAAGGCCTCCGACTCCAGCACCGGAAAGTCGACCTCCTCGAACCCAAACAGCCGCGAAACCTGATAACCCCGACACCATCGTAAACAGAAATCGACAGAGCTTCCTCGATCATACTCAGGGCAAGACTAAACCACTAACCTCTCTGAAGTTGTGGAAGAGCCAGCTTCGGAGGCGCATGTCATCGGGAGGGAAGTCCCTGGTGCCTTTCGGGGGGTTGACGTCGATCTTCTGGAATTCGTCGGCGAACGGAGGAGGGGCCAGGGCTCCGGTTCTGCCGCCGCCGCTGCCGCCGCCATGGTCAGTGCGGGACTCGGCGGAGGAGAGGGAAGAAAGGGGTCTAGGGCTGGCGGAGAAGAGGGGGAGGTTGAGGGGGTGGGGCGAGGAGAGAAATGGGGGAAAGATGAGAACTTGGGAGGGAGGAAGGGTGTGAAGAAGCAGCTGAAGCGGGGTTGGAGGATGAGGAGGGAACATGGCTTCGCCGGCATTGTTGTTGGTCTCTCTCTTCTGTCTCTGAGTCTCTGAGAGAGAAAAGAGAGAGAAGATAGAATTGCAGTCAGCTCAGTTTCCTCCGATTTTCTTTTTTTTTTTTTTTACAAAAACTCTAGAAAAGCTTCGATCTAATAATTTTTATTAATATTCCCTAAGCTGTTAATTTTCTCCTTTTGTGTTACGTTTAACTGTTCCTTAATTTTTTTTTACGAGAATCATCTAAGATTCGAGTAATTTAATAAATTTAATTGTGGGGATTCTAATTTGAAAGAATATTAATGAAATCCATTTATTTGTGATGTCTCTATGAAGTTCAATATCCAATAACTCCTTCAAACGTACAATTTTTTTTTTTTTTTAGTTCACGTCTTTCTTAAGGAAATTCTTTGGTTAAAATTATGAACTCTTTTACTATTATAATTATACTTAAGGTATGTTAGTTAACAAAGATTACCGACAAGGTTCGAATTGGGGAGTGTCGAATTGAATTGGAAAATTGAATTGAAATTAGAACACATGAAATTTCGAAGTTAACCAATCAGTCACCACAACCTTATCAGTGTGCACATGATTTAAATCTTAAATGATTTGAAATAAATTGTTTGGAAGGTGTAGGTGAATATATGTTGTATAGAATATGTTGATATCCTTGTTACCCAAGTGGCAAGGTATGGGAATATATAAATATGTACTTGAGATGTGGATTCTTGACATGATTATGAATTTATACTATGATGTATATTTGCAAAAGCTAACAGGGTTAAAAAATATCGTATATGGTTTGGGATGCAATTGCCTGAAACATATAAAAAATTATTGACCCATAATTTTTTTTTTCCAAAGATCGTGTTTATATATTTCTAAAAAAAATGGAACTTCTTTTTCTACAAAAATAATTCATGTCAAATTTTCGAATATAAATTACTTAAGCACTTAATATAATTTTTAAATGAAATTATTTTTCTTGAAATCTACTTTCCACAAAGAAGAATAAGAGGAAGATTGGGGTCGAGGAGTTGAATGTGACTAGCCAAGCCTTGGGTTGAGGGGGGGGGGGGAAGGGGGGTTAGACTGCAATTGAAACAACAAATTGGGGCCAAAATGAAATTTTCAAAAGTTGGGGGGTCAATTCACAAATTTTACAAAATTTGCCCGAGCCTTTAAATCATCATTTTCATCATTTTAATCCCTAATTAAGGTTGATGTTGAGCTTGGGCTGGTCGAGTTGATCAAACAAAGCCAAAAGGATCAAATTAAATCAAACTAGTCATTCTCGAGCAAGAAAATAGCCAAATTTAAGAGACTTTCCTGCAAAATCGGGTAAAGAAAATTGCAAAGTCTGGTAAGAGGCTTAAAGTAATATGCATGAACTTGCCAATTGATCAAACACTCAAGCAAAATGGATTGATTAAAGCACTCAAGCTAGTTGTCAAAACCTAGCCCATAATTTAGCCATAATTCGAAGCTACTAAGTAAGCAACTTTTTCTGACCAAAAAAAATAAATAAATAAGCAACTTCACTACCTCACCATATCTTGCTCATCTGCCTAATAGGAATTATCTCTAACTGAGGTGGAACATAATCGCTAGGTGTGTAAACCGACCAAAATTAGATACGGATAAGCTACTGAAGGAGCACGAACATCTCAACAAAATGAGCTAGCTCAGTAGCATTACATGTTTGAGAATCGGATAAGGTCTGAGAGTTGGCGAAACACCTCATTTGGCAGCCTTGGTGTGTGTGCAAGGACCGACCAAAAGCTGGCTCAATATGGTAGATAAGCTCTTTGAAGCAAGCTCTTTTGAGGTATAAAAAGTTGGAGACAAATGGTACATGGGGGAGTTCTCCATGACCACCAAAAACAACTCAAAAACCCAATTTCAACTAAGAAATTTCAAATAGATTGAGAGAACGTAATTTTTATAAACTTTCGGCCAAAAAAAGCCTAAAGCTTCAACTAGAGAGTGAAATTAAACTTGAAGATCTTTCCAACCATAGGTGGCAGGTCCCAAATGGAGATCGTGAAGGTCTCCTAAACCCCTCAAAAAATGCCCTCTTAGCCTACAAGGAAGTAAGTATAAAATTTTTTTCTAAGCATTTGAGGGTTGGTCACGAGACAAGAAAAAAAGTAAGATTTTGAAAGAAACGAGAGAATGTTAAACTAAAAAACTTATTGGGGGGTCAAAGTAGAAACGTTCTAGATTAATCAAAGCTTGGTTTTGTCCCTTGATCAGTTCTAGGATAGTTCGAGTTAAGGTGAGGAGAGTGCATCATAGTAAGCCCACAATCCTAGAAAACCCAGAAATTTTTTTCGTGTGTTGAGCCGATTGGTCGCGGGTAGGAAAAAGTGAAAGTTTTTGAGAAAAATGTGGGATATTTGAGGAAAACCAAGTCTCGGGAGTTAAACTAGGGTACATATAGTTGAGTCAGGTGCCAAAAGAGTAGACTAAAGAGATATGGGAGTAGGCTTTTGGATGCTAACCAGACACCTTTGTGCTAAACTTTCTTCCTTGCAGGTCTGCTTTCCTAGAGTTGAGGAGGCCCACTTTGTGCGATTTCGGGAGGCAATTTCTTGGTTCTTTTGGCCAAGAACCGCGTGATACGCCCACTAGGAGTTCTATGAGACATTGACGGGTCAACTTGTGTGAAAATGAATAAAAGATGGGCTATGGGCCAAGGTAGTTTGCTGGGTTTTAGCATGAGTTCCTCTATACCGTGAGTGATGAAGGCTACTTGGAAAGGTCGTTTTGATGTGCGTAATTAATCATTCTCCATGATGCTTGTTGCATTTAAGACCCCATGTTACATATTTGTGAGATGTTCATGAATGTCTCGCACGTAATAAGTATCGAGGCTTCAATCTAGGCAACCAATCTATTTGTTAAACCCAAATTTGCAAAAACAGGTTGAACCCATATTTCTGAGGCTAATTTTGATTGTGTTATCATGTGTTTTGGGATCTTAGTCCCAGTTGATATTAATTTATGCATGTTTTAGTATAACATTGATACTAATTGCACATTGGTCAAGATTAACCACAAACATGAACTTGTAGAAATTGATATGGCAAGGCTAGTGCCCACCAGTTATTTGATGAAAAGGCCCAAACTGAGTTTCAATCTTGAAAATGTTGATTTGAGCTTGATTATTGTAATATTCACGTTCTGAAATCAAGCATAGATCGGTTTAATGAAACTAAAATTTAAAAAAAATAAAAAAAAAAATGAAAATTAGAAAACACTCGAAAAAAAAATGTAGACTAGTGCTAAATTAGGTCGGAAATGACAATTTCAAAATTTTCCTAATTTAGTGCTATTTTTTGTTATTATATAATCATCTTCGTAAATAATCCATCTTGCAGAGATTTGTATTGTTTAGTGTAATTTCATGCATATTTAAATTCTCATATAGCTCACAAGAGATCTTGTCCTAGGGCTCTACAACAAGGCTATGTGTATTATTTGCCCAACATATATCAAGTTTTATTCCTCATAACTTAACTTAGGAGCTTTTAATTCCTAAGTATTTACTTCAAGTCAGTTTAACAGCTCATTTGTTAATTTCTTTTAAAGAATGGTTAGGTCTAGATTAAGATCACAATGAACACCCTTCAATAAAATTTGCATTATCATTTAGTGGCTTTGATACATTTAAGATCATAATTGATAATCAAGATTGTATGACCACTTAGATGACAAACTTCCAAGTTAGCGATGTTGAAAGGGTATTAATAGAAATATTAACGAAATCAAGTCCTAATCTAGAATCTTTGATTGGCATTGAAAAAGAGACAATACTCCCGCATTTTGTTTGGTTTCTAACAGACCTCAAAATGGCTAGTGGCGACTTCTTAAAATTCATAAGATTTGAAGAACTTAAAACAAAATCCAACGCTGTCTATAATATGGGCTTGGATAAGCTCACGCCTAATCGATTAGCCACTCCGCCGCCTTTTTGGGGCAATACCCATAAATCCATTCCCCCAACGAACCAAACCAGTTGGAGGATCGCGACAAATACATGTTGTATTCTTAGAGTGACCGAAATATCCTATTTTGTATATGTAATAATTAAGGAATAAGTTCAATTTATATAGTACTTCGACCAAATATATAATTGACATTTCCTAAATTATAGTGCTACCACGAAACGATACGTGAATTCATTGGTTATTATTATATTGTTATACTCCGGGGTCAAGTGGTGAGATAATGTCATAACTTAAACCTAGAGAGTTTATTTATCGAGTTTGAGTTCACCCCAATATATTTAAAAAATTGGTTGAGTTCGAAGTTCAAAGGCTTTTAGATAAATACTTCAAAATATTGCTTTTAATGATTGGATCATAGTGCACAAAAACAGTAGGAGTTTGTACCTTGTATTGGAAGTTTCAATTATGTATAATTGTATACATGATTTGAGATTAGATTATTTGTCCTCTCGAGGTTTAGAATTTATGAGAAATCAGGTCGTGACACTTGTCACTTGCCATTGCCGTGACCTTCTCGTCACTCCTTACTTGCTGCCTACATTGAAGTGTCTCCCAGCCTCCCTCTAATGCTGGTCATATGAGAGAAGGGGGAGGCGGGGGAGGGTCGAAATAAATATTTCGGGGGCCATTAGCAAAATGATTAAAATCAATTTTGAATTAATTGAGCTCACTTTGTTATTTTCATCTCCCAAAAATGCAAGAAACTAACATACCTAATTCCAAATAAAATTCCAAATGCTAGACACAAACTCAAACTATGACTTAGAGTCTTCAGGGGACAATGTTAATGGATCGAAATTTTTAGTGTGGTCAAAGATAAAAGGGAAAGCAAGGTAATATTTTTCAGAAAAAACATACATTAACAATAGAAAAGAAATCTGCTAGTGGGGGCAATGTGGTTGCACTGTCCCTCAATACGACCGATTGTGCGGTAGGAAGTGGTGGGGCAGCGGCCAACGGTGGTGTTAACAATCTGAGAAATTTAAATGTGAAGATTTGACTGTTCAGGCGTGTTAATAGTGATTTTGAAACTGATCTTTTGGGTGCTTTTCGTTGGGTGGACATTTTGAGGATAAGCATGCAGTTGCTTTCCGTCATTGAGACCTCGGCAGCATCGCCGGCCCTGGCAATGAAGAGACGGCAGCACCAGCCCCTCTCTCTCTCACTGATTTATATTACTATTTATTTATTTTTTGATCATTTTTCCCTCAAATGTTTCTCAAATTTGGTTGATGTGACTGTGACGTATCTATATCAGCGATCGGGAGTCTTATCATCGCTTGGTTGGATTGTCATGGCGTACGTAATTGAATCAAATGACTCGAAGGATTGGACTTATTCCATTCAAACGGCACTGGTACCACAGGCAAAGAAGAAGAATAGTACCAAATTGGTCAAAAATATGGAAAGTCAGGATTGGACACTGCAGAAGAGTAGCAGATCATCTTTCTATATTGCCCATCGATTGTGCCTGGACTCGCTAGTCGCTTCTGCTTTCAAAAGACACAGGCTGTCATTTGGTTGGATAAAGGAATCATTAAAGACGCCTTTTATAATGATTGTATTTTCGAAAATAATTTTTAATTAGAATACTTCTTTTTTATTTTGTTCCCAAAAAAAAGTTGTAAGTATTTGAAGGCGATTAATAATTACTTAAATTTTTATTTTTGGGATAGAATTACGTTTGGTATCATCCTTGAAATTTTTAATCAAACTATTTTCTTTTAATTTTTAAATAATTTTATTACTTTTTTTTTTTTTTTTTATCTTCTTCCTCAACCGGTTGCCGGCCTTGTGATAACCGGCAATCGGCCCGACGAGGGCCGACGACCTCGCCTCCTCGGCGAGCCTCTCCTGCAGTTGGGCGAGGCTCACTAGTGGCTAGGCGAGTCTCCCTTGACTAGGTGAGGCTCGTCGGTGGCCAGGGGAGGTGCAGGTGAGGCTCGCTGGAGCTTGTCCAGCTGGTTGCTGGCGATCGGCAGCGGCTGATGGCAGCGGTGATGAAAGAAGAAGAAAAAAGGAAGAAAAATAAGAAGGAAAGAAGAAGAGAAAAGAAAAGAAAAGAAAAGAAAAGAAAAATTTTTGGTTGGCTGATTTTGGAATTGTTCTTGGGAACAAATAATCAACTTTTTTTTACTTCTTGATTATACTCCAAATCTATTCTCAAGAATAAAAATTTTACCAAACGAATTTTTGTTTTAAATTTACTCTCGAGAATAAAAAATAAAATCAAACACAATTTGGCCGGTTGCCAAACGTGCCTTAAGTTTCCGTCACTCCGGAGAACTTGGTTTTTGCATGGCAGGCGAGGTTTTTCTCGCTCGCGTGCTTCAAATTCGTCGTTTTACTCAAGATCGTGTCTTTGACAAGAGTAAACCAAACACTCCTCGCAAGACATTCGAGGTTTGGGTTTCCGAGAGTTCTCACTTCATGCCGCAAAAGCGGAAAACGTTTGGCTCTGTCTTCTGCTTTCTAAGGTCAAAAGGTTAAAGCTCCTTTTGTCGATACTAACGACGGAGAAAGAGAACTCGATTTTGAATTCCTCGTTTGCACGATCGCTTGGCAGGATGTCTCGTGTGAAAATGGAAGTGGCTACCGACCTGAAATGCGGCTGTTACATGTTTTTCGTGAAGTCCTTGCGCTGTATCGGCTAGAGTAAACTCGTTTCGATCATTTCTGGCTTGGTGATAGAGATAAATGCATGATAACTGCGAATTAGTGATTAATCAAAGAGTTTAGTTATCGAAAAGGGTGTTATGGGATGCTAATCCATCTCTCATGTAAATGAACTCGAGACCTATCCTCTAGCTGTCGCACATGGGCCAATCGATTTGCACATGTCATTTACGTGGTTTATTTCCATATGACTTCTTAGATAATTTAGATGTCCAATTGACTGGGGTTAAAAAAAATTATTTGTGACGACTCCTCTTTTTTTCAGTTTGCGGATATGGATATGATGCTAGAGCCAATTTGACTCTCAGATTCGGGAAGATCTAGGGATCGAGGCACCTTAATACCACGGTCTTCAAGATTTTGAGGCACCACATTAGTATGAGCTCCATTATTAAATAGTCGTTCGTCTTTCTTGATAAAATGTGTTGTTACAGCAATTTCTCTGATGGCTTAAACAAGAAAAAAAAAATCATATTCTCACGGATCGTCGTAACAGAGCACAAATTAAGATGCTCTTCTTGCTTTGCTCCACATCAATTATTTCTTTTTGGAAAAAAGAGCTTTATACTTGCGCTATGCATGTATAATTAATTTTTTAGTTCTGAATATTTACACTAAATTTCACTATAATCCTTCCAATCAATTTTCGCCATAACTTGCTCACGTGGTAGGATGGCTAACAATGACTAAATCATCACATTAGCGATCTCCAGTAAAATTAATCAAGAGGATTATATTGAAATTTTACGTAAAGATTTAGGATTAAATTGACAAAATTGAAAAGTTTAGAACTGAATTGACATTATGTATAATAAATCTAAGATGAATTGAGTAATTTTTCACTCATTATTGAGTGTGGACAATGTCTTCATGACTTGCCCTTACGCGGGGCAAAAGGGGAGCATAATAATAGAGCTAAAGACGAAAATAGAACATTCTAGGGACATTAACAATATGATTAGAATCGATTTTGAACTAATCTGCATGAGACACTAACAAACACACCGAATTCTAAATAAAATTCCAAATACTAGACACAAACTCAAAGTATGACGTGACTCTTCAGGAGACAATGTTAATGGACTGAAATATAGAAAAGCATACTTTGACAAACGACAAGAAAAGGTTAGTGGGGACCCATCATCTGTCATTGCCTTGAAATTGGTCATTATTAGCTTTGAAATTCCTGCTAACATCTCTATTTCCTCGATCTCCCCTTCCTCTACCTCTACCTCTACCCCTTCCTCTGAAATTGTTGGAATATGAGTATTGGTAGAAGCCTTTAAATGTAGTTGCACTGTCCCTCAATAGGGCCAATTGGGTGATGGGTCGAGAGTTGTCAAGGGTTGCCGGCCCTCTGTCTGGCACTAGAGGAACAGCGGCACTGGCCCTTTCCCTTTCTTTCCCTCTCTCTCTCAAATTTATCATTTTAATTATTCCTTGCTCTTTTTTTTCCCCAAAACTTTTTTCTTTCAAATTTTTTTCGATGTAACTAGCTGTAATGTGTACCGCCACATTGATAATCGAGAGGAATATGACTCGACTGGACCATTACGTCGTATGTTAATCAAATGAAATTGACCCGAAGGACCAAAATTATCCCATTCTAAAGGCGCAACTACCAAATCGGTGGTAAATATCAAACTTCCAGAGTCGGATTGGACACGGTAGAAGAGTGCGGGACCATGTTTTTAATATTTTCCTCCTTTGTAGTACTTGGACTCGCTTCTTCTCTCAAAACATAGAGGCCGTTATCCGGTTATATAAGAAACCATGGGTTCTTCCACGGCGGGCGAGGTCGTTCTCGCTACCTCGCCCGCCAGCTTTGAAATTGTCGCTTCGATGGTGTCTTTGAACGGGACTGTACCAAACCAAACCCTTCTCGCGAGGCATTCGAGGTTTGGGTTTTCCAAGAGTGTACTCCGAGAATCGCGCAGTGTCGAAGTCGAATGACATTTGGCTTTATCTTCTGCTTTCGAAAGTCAAAAAGATTGAAACTCCTTTCGTCGATGATGACGACGGAGGAAGAGAACCCGATTTTGAATTCCTCCTCGCTCGATCGCTTTAGCAGACGTCTCGTGTGAAAATGAAGGTAGCCACCGACTTGCAAGCAAGAGGGAAAAGTTCATCGTGAAGGCCTTCTTACACTGCATCTGCTGGACTAAACTTGGTTTGGCTAATCTCTAAGAAGCGGCAAACTGAAATGATCAAGCCTTTGATTTTGAATACGGGGGTCCTATATTGCTATTACAAGGTCGTCCATTCAAAGAAAGTTTAAGAGTGTTATCCGTCCACTCCGTGATTGAAGCTCGATTCAATACATGTGATCGGAGCACTTTACATGTATTCATGAATTGATTGAGCCAAAAGTATGGACACCTCATATCATAGAATTAATTGATTTGATTTCTATTTGGTACTAGTTTTCAAGATCGAACCAAAATAATTTTATCTCTAAAGAGTTATCTGGTACTACCTGTCTTGAATAGGACTAAACAAGTATAATTGACGAGACAAGTGATGGTACAAGAAAACTACCCACAACATCACTTAATCTCTATATTAATTTTGACATCTATCTAAAAGTCAAGTTTCAAATTTGGTGTCTACTTTTTCTATGATTAAAACACCCCTATGTCGTCTGATCTCATCTCAAATCTGTATTAGACTAGTGAGCATAACATTATATATCATTACTAATTAAAATTCAATATCTCTGGACGATAACATAATAAATATATTCTTTTTATGAGTACATATCCTCCCATTTGCTAACTGATCTTTGTATCTTTTTCTAAAAGTTATCCAAATCCATCTTGAATAGGCCCTGTACATAGTGCATGCGAAGGAGATGGTGCTATATAAGATTGCATATCGCGTGTCCGATATCCAATTCGAAAAAGCGCTACACTGTTAAAAGGTTCATAATGAGAGCTTTTGATAAACCATGGAGTAAATGATAAAACTGCGGACCCAAAATTTTGACCTAAGTAAGGCTTATAAGCTTTGCTCCAAGAATTGGGTGTCAACTTGATGGCTTAGTACTTCTAAAAACCATTCAGAGGTTTGAACAGTTTTTTCAAATCCACACTTGAAAGTATGGTTGGGGGCACCGGGACCATGTTTTGATATATAGAAAGTTCAACTGGCGATAATTTTCTCGTCCTATCCAATGGCCAATTTACCCGATTTTTGTCGCATTGAACACTTGCGACTTCTAGTTTCATGAAGTGCGTTAGAAAAGAATCACAAACTTTCCAACACTGCCGAAAATAGGTTACTAGTACTGAATGGTCAAAATTTGATTGTTAGATTAGGATGACAAAATCGTATAAGAAGACTAATTTCGATGGGTAGAACCCATATATTAAGTTGAATGTTCGTTTTGTGCCTTGTAGTTTGCTGCTCATACAGCAGTCAACTTTCGGTCAATCCCGGTTCATTTGATTAATTTTTTTGTTAAAATTTTAGGAGATGTCATTATCCCAGATATAAAAATTAAAAGTTAGAAAGTATGATTTCTTTTCCTTGCTTTTTACATTTTATATTTGGTGCTGACGTTTCAATATGAACGTTTTGAGACTCCTGGTGCCCCAAGCGTCCTCGGCGACGGTTTTGCTTCTTTGACATTTTTGCCTTCGCCTTTGACAAGTATGTCAATTAATGGACGAATTCTCTTTTATCCGCTCTCAATCGCTTCACTTAAATGTTCTAGTCGTGTTGACTATTGGGGCTTCAACCTAGGAAAAATTGTCTATAAAATCCTAAATCTATTACACTTTTATCAATTTCGTCTTAAACCTTTCAATTTTGTCAATTTAATTATAATTTTTTTCATTTTTTGCCAATTTGAGTCTATCCAATTAATTTTGGCCAAAAATTACTGATGTGATCGGTCGGTGTTGATGTGACGCTTTTTAATAATTTTTTTTAAATGTTTAATGTTTTATTATTATTATTATTTTACTTTTCTCTTCTTCTTTTTCCTGGGTTTGGGGTTAGGGTTGGCAAAGGCTATTGATTAGGGGTGTGCATGGTTCGGGTGGGCGGTTCCCGACCTAGAACTTGGAACAGCACACTAAGAACCGGTTCCGAAAAATTGGAACCAGGAACCGGAAACCACCCGCTAGTTGCATTGATCCACCTGAGAACCGGATCGCCGATTCGGTCTGATTCCGGGGTGGATCCATAGAACCGGTCCAACCTCCACGCCTTCCTCTTTTCGCCCTCCCCACATTTGCTTATTCTAGCTCTCCCGACCATGGTAGCTTTATTCTCCTCAAGTACTAGCATCGCGGTGGCGGCAGTCGCGACCCTCGCTCCGCTTCCATCCCAGCCATTACCACCATCTTCACCACCACCTCCGCCGTCTCCCACTCCTCCTTCGAGACTGACAATGAAGAGGACAATAGGGACGATGAGCAGTTTTTAGACCTGGAGTTCGCCCGTCCCCAAAGATGAGGGTGATGGGGAGAAGCTTGAGGAGGGGGAGGTGGAAGAGGGGAGGTAGAAGCAGAACGAGCCCAACAACGAAGAGAACGATAGTGACAGTGAATGCGGAGGTGGTGACGAGGATGGCAATGACGTGGAGAGAGAGTTCAAGTTCGAGGGAGGAAAAGAGAATCAACTCACTATTTCGCACAGTTCGGACTAGGACTTGAAGGGAGATGAGTAGATCCGGAGGTGAATCGAAGAGGAAGAGGGAGCTCAGGGAGATTTTGAACTGAGAGAGACAATATGAAATAGGAGAGTAGTGTATTGAGACAAGATAGTGATTGGAGTCATAAATTTTAGATTTGCTAATTTCGAATTTTTTAATATTAAAAATTAATATATTATTATAATATAAACGGTCCGGGTGGGTGGGTGGGCGGGTGGGCGAGATCCACCCATAGAGCCAAACCAGGACCGGTACTCACCAATTCCCATAAATTGGAACTAGGAACCGAACCGATTCCCTTAAGAACCACCGGTTCCGGGCGGATCCCGATCCTTTTGCACACTCTTACTATTAACTGACCCTCACTGGCCTTGGAAGAGGACATCACCATACTTGCTAGCCCTGGGCAAGAGTTGCGACGCCCTCGCTAGCGAAAGCAAGGGCTCGTGAGCATTTGCCTAGAATCGGCAAGGGCCATGGCTTCACCGGATCTGGGCAAGGGAGGGCTCGCTGGCCTCGTTGACCCTAGGTGAGGGCCTCTGGTGAGGTCGCCACTCTCGCTTAGCTAGATTCGGTCGTCATTCTTGCCTAGCCAGATGCTATTGCCACTCTCGCCTAGCCAGATTTGGTGAAGGCGTCGTGACCTTAGCCGATTTTGGGCAAGGGCTCGTGAGCCCTCACTATCACCGGCAAGGGTCGGCTAGCAACCCTCGTCGGCCCTAACCCTAAACCCCCACCCCCCCCCCCCAAGAGAAAATTAAAAAAAGAAAAATATATTAAAAAAAAAAAAAAAATTAAAAGCGCCGTTAGTGCTATGACGACCATGTTAGCAATTTCCGGCTAAAATTGGCTACATTGACTTAATTGGTAATAAGTGAAAATATTTAGGACTGAATAAACAAGATTAGTATTGAATTGGCAAAAATGTAATAGGTTTAAGACTTTTTGAATAATTTTCGTGTTGAATGTATTATGGCATAAGTAATCAATAAGGACCTAAACATGCATATACATACTTGTGCTCTTAAGTTCATGGGCACGTACATGACATCCACCTCTAAGTATAAATATCATATACTCGAAATGTCGTAAGTACGAACCTTCAAATGGGTGCACATCATCGACCGGCCCTTTATTTCGATGGATACCATCTGATTTGAATGACTGGGAAATCTAACGATATAGATACAACGATGACTCTTAGTTTTAAGTTCGCTCATTTATTATTGTGATTATACTTTGCCATAGATCAAATATGGGAATGTTTCCAAAACTATCTTTAATTTTGTGCACCCACATCAATTTACATCTCATATTTTGAAAACTATAATTTGCAGCTTTAAAATTATCCGAAAATTTATAAGATATTATTGGCCCCTCATCATTAAGAAACCACAAAAGATCCTAAACAGTAAACACTGACATTTCACTCTCCTCATGTCCCGATAGCCAAATCCAAGACCAACCCCTATGGTATTACTTATATCCATACGAATTCTAGTATTTTCCATTTCGTTCGGCCTTCCTTTCCTAATTGAGCAAATGCACCTATATGCCGAATTATTTACAAAGGGGAATCAAATAGTCTCCTCTTATATTCAACTAGCACCAAACCAGCGCTACGCGAGTGTTCATGGTACTCAAACAGTTACTATATGAAAAAATAATTTTGGTTTTCTTTTGAAACTATGCGGAAAATTATGGATCATGAAGAGAAATAACAGCTAAAGGACTAATAACTTCCGCACTAAAAAGAATGTGAAGTGGATATTTCATATTGAAATTAGGGAGAATTACTAAAAAAGTCATAAACCCATTACAATCGTGCCGCTAATTCAGTCTAAACTTTTTTTTTTAGCTAATTTAGTCCTAAACCTTTTACAATTGTGCTTGGGTTTAGTCCTTCCGGCCAAAATTGGCCGGCCGACGCCGACGTGGACAGCGGCTGTCTAGCGAAAGCGACATGGCATTTTTTTTTTTTTTTTTTTTCGAATTTTTAAATATTTTTTGAATTTTTTAATTCTTTTCTCGCCGGCCAATGGCGAGGCCCCCCAGTCGGCGAGGTCGGCCTCACCCAGCCATGGAGAGGGCCGAGCTCATCGGCACTAGTGAGATCAACCCTCGCCATGGCTGGGCGGGGTCGAGCCCCGCCAGATCCAAGGCGAGGGTCGGCCTCGCCCAGCCAAGGCGACGGTCCCGCCCGCTGCTCCTCGTTTCCGGCGGCTCCAACTTCCGCGGTTCGTTGCTGTGGAAGCCGAGTTGGGTCATCATCTTCTCCAACCCACCCTCTACAAACGAGCCGAAAAACTCTCGGGTCCTCGGCAAGCTCCGACAATGGAGGCAGTGAACAGGGCGCTAGCTGCGCTCACGAAAGTTCGGCGGCGAGGCCCCGCCAGATCTGGCGAGGCTTGGCCTCGCCAGATCCAAGGCAACGGTCGACCTCGCTCCGTCCATGGGCGAGGCCGGCCGGAGAGGAAGGAGAAGCTAAAAAAAAAAAAAAAAGAATTCAAAAATTCAAAAAAATTATTTAAAAATTCGAAAAAAAATTTTTAAAAAAAAAAAATTTGCCATGTCGGCTTTTTTGCCGGACGGCCGATGTCCACGTTAACGCCGGCCGGCCAATTTGGCCGGATGGACTAAATTGGCATAATTGTAAAAGGTTTAGGACTAAATTGGCTAAAAAAAAGTTTAGGACTGACCAAGACAATTGCAATAGGTTTAGGACTTTTTTAGTAATTCTCCCATTGAAATTACTCATTTGTCCTTCACTTTACTTATGATAACCATGCATTAAAGGCCATGCTAGTTGCGTTATAAGTCTATCAATCAAATACGCAAGTCGACTTCATCGAAAAGTCTCGCGTGCTTGAGCCCTTCTTTTGTTGCTTCTTTTCACGGTTGAAAAAAAAGAAATCTTTTTCTCTTTACTGTTTATAAGTACTATTTATTAAGGATGTCAAAAAGAAAAAAAAAACATCTGAATTGAGTAAAGAGTTTCGATCTTTGTGAGTGAGATTTTCTTTCAATTCTTATAGTAAGTAAATTAATTGTTCCCGATTATTCAATTTGGTTTCGGTTCATAATCCTGAACCAACCCGAAACACGTTATCGTGACAAATTGAGTGTCATTCTTCCACGTTAGCATTTGTCCACTTCTGGCTTCTTGCACTGAATTATTCTTCAAGATGAGCAAAAGCAAACATTTCACGTGCTAAACTTGGTCCTTTGTCTCCGTATTTCCAATGCATCTGCTGTCGGCGTTGGTGAAGTTGTACGGATAGAAGGAATCGTTTGACCATTCGTCATAGATGGTCAGCCGAAATAACAAGGAATGAGACATTAGAATTTTACTGAAATGCACCAGCGAACTGTGAAGAAACTACGAGGAAGTTTCAAATTTGGTTTTGCATTCTCGATTGAGCAAGGACGGGTGCTTCGAAGACGACAAACTTTTCAAACCATGTGTCTGATATCATCACCCCATTTTCCCCGTACCTCATCTGGTGGAAGTTCGCGTCTAAAGAATGATACGGAAGTTTTGCATTGAAAATGTGGGAATGTCATTGGACCGTGTGCATCATCCGCACTAAAATTTTGGGTTGAGATAATCATGATGGCTACGCGGTTCAAAAAGAATTTTAAAATAAAAAGTGAAAAACTTGATAACCCGACAACTAGATTCGAACCTTTTTTTCTCCGGTTCGGATTCTATGCAGGTTGGGTCACAGGATACTCTATAGCCATGCCCTTTGTGTCGGGGTCGGATTGGGTTGGATGCTAGTATCTGTTTCTAATCAAAGTTTGCCCGATTGTTTGTAGAGAAATGTTATTCAAATTTCTGATTTTTCCTCTTCCTCCATTATCAAGTTTATTGAAATTATCTTACATCGATTGTGGAAGGGATTTGTGATCGATTTATAAGTGTGAGGGAAAATCTTGCCCCTTGAATAACTTTTGAGGTGAAAAAGGAAATTTCGTTTTATTTGCTTAGAAAGAGACACTAAAGTAGAACAATTAAATTTGTTATAATAAGCCTAATTTCATTTCATTTGCTTAGAAAGAGACACTGAAGTAGAGCAATGAATTTATTATAATATATCTTGAGTTTGAGCTTAGAAAGAGACACTAAAGTAGAGCAATGAATTTATTATAATATATCTTGAGTTTGAGCCGAAGCGATAAATAAAAAGGAGGAAAAAGGAAATACGTAGGAAGTTCACTTTCATGACGGGCAAGAGTTGGTGGCCAAGGAAAGGAAAAAAAATTAATAAACGGAAAAGGAGAGAAGAGGAAAGTCCAGTTGGACTTCGGGTTGACCGAATATATGGATTTCATCGACCACAATTTCGGCCACTGAACAGCCTATTTTGGCTACATAATAGATTCCTTGAGGCGTGGTTTCATCGAGTGCTTGGCAAGTGTTTACCTTCGTCGTGATAAATTCTTGTGGTTAGAATTTGTGTATAATTATTTTGTAAACTTGAGAGATTATTTTATAAAAAATTGTACACTATGAAAATTATTAGATGTAATTGAGAACTAAGAGATATTGAAAGTATTTGAGTGACTAAAATATGATTGTAATTCTTGTTGTACTACTGGATCTATAGTGAAGTTCTTTACTGTTTTCCCGTAGACGTAAATCTTTACGATGGTATCCAATCTATTTTTTTGTTCTATCTATTTTATCATTCAATCCTTGCTTCTATAACACGATTCACAATGCAAAAATCACATAAATTGAATAGAAACGGTAGCGCAGGGTATAGAGTTTTCCATGGGGTAGGGAAGTGCTCTTCAAAATCAGAGAATTGAAACAGCAAAAAGGAGTTCTCATTCTTTATTTGTCTGGCTTAATTGCCCGACTTAATTAGTCTCCTCTTACATTAAACATTGCACTAAATCCGCACGACGCGTCCGTTCATGACCCTCCAACAATTACTATGTGAATAAAAAAATACTTTATTTCTTTGAAAAATATGCGAAAAATCATGGATCATGAAGAGATGATATAGTTAAAGGACTAATAACTTCCATACTAACAAGAATATTTGAGAAGTCGCGAAAATTACTGGGTATTTCATATATTGAAATTTCTTCGTTTGTCCTTCTCTTCACTTATTCTAATGATGCATTATAGGTCAAATCAGTGATTTGAAAGGAGGGATCACCAAAAATCTCTCTTTTCACAGGGTGATATGGATATAGATTATAAGCCTCATATATGAAAAGTTACAGTGTAAGTCCATCAATTTGAATATACAAGTCAGACCTCATCTAAAAGTCACCCCCTCATGCCTTTCTTCAGTTGTTTCTTTTACACTCGATGATTTACAAGAATCTTTTTTAAAAAATAATTGCTCGAATCAAAACTCGAACCGAACCGAATCGAATCAGAAATATGAGATTGAGTTTCCTTTTGCTTCGATAGTAAGTAAAACAATGGGCTCCTTACGGTTCGTTTCAGTTCTGGAGTCGGTTCGGAAACCCGAATTGATGGGAAACACATCAAGGAGCCAAAAAATGCATGTCATTTTTCCAATATTTTTTTCCCATTTTAATTTTGAGCCAAGTGCTTCTCCAATTTAGCATTTGTCCACTTCTGGCTTGTGGCTCTGAATGATTTCTTCAAGATGAACGGAAGCAATCATTTCACGCGCTGAACTTGTTCCTTGTGTTGTTTCTTATGCATGTGCTGTCGGCTCTGCCGGTGGTGTCAGGATTGACGAGAATATTTGGCTATTCGTCATAGATGGTGGACCGACATAACACGGAACGAGACATTAAACTTTTAAGGGAAAATTCATCGGCCAAGAGTGAAGAAATTACGAGGAATTTTCGAATTCTGTTCTGCGTTTGGATTGAGCAAGGACGGGACAGGAGCTTCAAAGGACGACGAACTTGTCATCCCATTTTCGCCGTGCATTATTTGGTGTAATTCCAAGCCGAAAGACAGAATTTACATCTGAGTTGAACATGCGAAATTGTTATTGGACGGTATATTAATTGCTAAATTTTGGCTTGACACAAATAAAGATGGTAATGTAGTAACCTGATGAGCCGCCACGATTAGATCTAAACATTCTTTTCCCTAGTTCGAGTTCTATGCGGATCTAGTCACAAAAAAAAATATTGTGTGTGTGGATCAGGTTAGGTCAAATCCGATTGGATATTAACGAGACTTGAATCAATTTATTTATGCTCTCAGAATTGACAAAATGCTTAACTATGTTCACATTAATGATTTTCTATTATAATGGTATCACGTGATTTGATAGATATTTTTAAGAATAAATTCTTATGTAACTTGCATTTTTTTTTTTTTTTGGGGTTTCGCTTGTAGTTGATGTTGGCGAAGGTGCACTATCCTGTAAGTACTTTCCACTATGATTATGGAATCGACCAAAGATAATAGATGACGCGTCATAGTACTCATTTTGTCCTATGGTATTATATTTTATTCGAAAATTCAACTCAAAAGGATTTACATAAAACTCATAAACTAGCAACGTTGGAAACATTTTTTTTTTCACATGTGTGTAAAGGATACATAGAATTTGACAAATATAGGGTCACACATGATGTGCAAATTAAAAAATCTAATCCAAATAAAGAACATACAAGAACTCCGTAGATGAATGACACGAGATATTTTTACACATCTCAATTTAGTAAAAATATTTACATTCTGTTTAATTTGCATGTCGTTTTTTTTTTTTTTTTTTTTTTTTTTTTTGACAATTCGCGCAAGTCTTTTTCTTCACCGTTTTGGGATATCCTCTTTATCGTATTCCTTTATCTCATATTCTCGAAACTCCATGCAAGACGCGGGAGCTCGTCCCATACGTACAGCAAAAAGCGTAGACAAAAGCAGTCTTTTTCACTTTGGTGCTATTTCGGTCGCCTCATCTGTGGTTTAGTCCAAATAAAAAAATGGGTTTAACATTTCTTCAAGGAAACTGAAAGTGCACATTAGTTTTTCCATATTGACTGGACATTATAAGAATGTTCTTATCAACAACATGGACTGAAAATTCCAAAGCGAGAAAGAAAAATCCGCAACCCCTCGGAGGCTTAATCCCAATCAAAACGTGCTCGTGACATGAATGAAAGGACAACTTCGTGAGCCCGAATCGCCGTCGTTTCAGACCGGCTTCCCGGCGGCTTCCCCTCCGGCTTCCGTCGGCACTGACGTCGTCGGCAACCGGGGCCCCACTTCCCACTCACCCCCGAACCACGTGATCGTGAGGGCCCATGGGTGCGCACCGGACTCGCGTCCAACGCGGTGTACCGGATGATTATCTCCCACTACGCACGTACGCACGCTTTGATGTCCATCCGTTACATCGCAGTCGGCAGGCCGGTTATATAATTACCCCTACAGAAATACTTCACCAATTCCCATCCCTCCTCCTCCTCTCCTGACCTCATCTCTCTCTCTCTCTCTCTCCTATCTCTCTCTAGTTCACTATCTCCTGTCGTCAGCCAGTCTGCACGATTCCTCTTCCTAGCAGGCCGAGTCCCGATGGGCGAGGTGGGTTCACTTTGCTCTTCCCCCGTTTGTTGCCGCGGCCCTGTTCTGGCTCTGATTCTCTCTCTTGATTCCCGCTTTCGATTGTCCTGTGTCAATTTATTGGCAAAAGATGAAACGGGAAGAGGAAGGAAGGGAGAGAGAGAGAGGGAGACGCGGCTTGGGATTTTTGAATTTCGTTGTCTCGATGAAGTTCCCTTCTTGAGCTCTGACCCCCGTGATTTCTCGGTGATTGTTTTTGCAGAAAAAGGACGGCGACGAGAAGAAGACCACGGAGGCCGGCGGCCCCCCCACCGTCGTGCTGAAGGGGGACTTGCATTGCGAGGGTTGCGCCAAGAAAGTCAAGCGAGTTGTCAAGCGTGTCGAGGGTAATCTCTCGTAATCTATCATCTTCCCTGGCATAAAGAAAACCATTTACCGTTGTTTCATTGAGAATTTGTATACGAAATCGTCCTGCGTAAGGGAATTTTTTCGGATCTTCCGTTTGTCGGTTTCCTCCAGCGGTTTCTTGATTTTATTCGCCGCAATTAATGTGAAACGGGTCTTGTTAATTTTGTAAATTATATTTAAGTATATAATATTTTTCATTCTATTTATCAAAACAAAAAGTTCACCACTTGTACCCACTAAATCTTTTCCTTTTAATATTTCGAAATGAGTTTCTTTTTCATTTAGTATGATTAAATAAGTTGTTATAACTCTCTATTAACACCACCCAGATGAAAAAGATCAATGTTTCTGCCAATGAATTTCCTTTCTTTTAATAATTTCATCAGAGAGCTTTCGAACCTAAACTTCAGCGGACACATTTGGTTGTTGGAGTGCGATTAAAAACAATCGACATCTTATCCCGATAGTAACAAGAACCACCCATCAGCCGATTGGTCGTTACTCGGAATCTGGCGACGTGAGCTGCACTCTAGAACGACGTCGCCACTTTCGCGGATGGTTCCCCCGGAACCGGAAACCTCTCCGAGTGATTTGAGTGGGATTTGTCCCTGTTTTGGCGCAGGTGTTGAAGACGTGAAGGTCGATGTGGGGGCCAACAAGGTAGTGGCTATCGGGAAGGTGGACCCCGCCAAGCTACGCGAGCACTTGGAGGAGAAGACCCGGAAGAAGTTCGAGCTCGTCTCTCACTCCGCTTCTCCCTCACCGCCGGCGCAGCCCAAGAAGGAGGGCGGCGGCGGCGGCGGCGAGAAGAAACCGGAGGGCAAGAAAGCCAAAGAGGGCAAGGAGAAGAAGGTCGAAGACGAGGGCAAGAAGAAGAAGGTCGAAGACGAGAAGCCCAAAGAGGTCATTTACTGTAATTTCATCTTAAAGCGAATTAGCGTACATGTTATCAGGATCATCGAAACTGACGGGCATTTTCTTGGTGTTTTCACAGAGCACGGTGGTGCTGAAGATCGGCTTGCACTGTGCCGGGTGCATCAAGAGGATAAAGAAGATCGTGGGCAAGGTCAAAGGTTAGAACTTAGTAAAACTCATTCCCTAATAAATTATTTGATGACGCGATCAATCACGCTTAATTTCGGAGAGATTAGTTTAGTGTTTAGAAACCAGCTCTAGAAACGTGTTCCACGGTCAAATCCTGATTTCCCTTTTTCCTCTTTTTTGGGCCGGACCGAAAGTCAAATCTGGCGCCTCGTGAGTGGAAATTCTGTTAGTTCTATGAATGCGCTGATAAATTTTTATGCCGCATTTTACCTAGTAAAACATCCATGGGCAATAAGGTAAATTTGTCTAAATCAAGAGACGACGTCTTTTTTTTTGTAGGAGTAAATTCGGTGACCGTAGACGAACCCAAAGATTTGGTCACACTGAAGGGCACGATGGAGGTGAATGGGCTTGCACCGCACCTTCAAGAGAAGCTCAAGCGGAGCGTGGAAGTGATCCCACCCAAGAAAGAAGAAGCTGCTGCTGACAAGAAGCAGGACAAGCCCGCCGCTGGTGGCGGAGGTGGAGAGAAGGATAGCGGTGACGGTGGAAAGAAGAAGGAAGAAGTCAATGTGGAGGTGAAGAAAATGGAATACGGCGGATATCTGGTGCCGCCGATGATGTCATATCCACCGGCGCCGCCGATGATGTCATATCCGCCGAATTGGAATTACGGTCCAACATATGGTGCCGGGCCTAGCTACGCCGCGCAGCCTTATCAGAGTCACCACATGGAGCCATATCACTCTGCAGGAGGATACTCGGGTCAAGCATATGCGACGCCGTACCCGAACGACGGGTACGTGGTGGATCACCGTGCGTTCAGCGACGAGAATCCTAATGCATGTTCCGTCATGTGAGCACGAGCGAGAGCGAGGAACCATGGCTTTTGGGGAGACAAGAGCGAAGATCGTTGGCAATAAGGACGATTATTGTAGAAACGAAAGTTACGAGGGGTGAAGATGTAAATATAGGAAAAATGTCGTTGGGGGTATACGACAAGAGGAAGTAGTGAGTTTCGTTTCGGCTTAGGAAGCGACCGATCGACGGACCTGTTTTCGTTGTTAGGGTCGATGCATAGTTTTTCTCTTTTAGCGCTCTTGGCGGAAATTGGTTTAATTAGCTGATTTTGATGTCATAATAAAGATAAAACTATTGTTTTATCTAGCGCAATGTACGTCAGAGATTACATATTCCCTTTCCTAAAATTCATGTTCATGTTATTTTCAGAACGAAGCATCCTTCTTTGTCGTTCACTGGACTTGACCTCTAATTCCACATCAGCAGCAAGTTACTGAAAATGTTTAATGCCATGATAGAATCAGTTATGTAACGGGCGCAATAACATGCATTAAAAAAAAGAAAAAGAGAGTAATACATGAGTTGGTGAGTAACTGCAAATAGCGTGAGAATAAGGAGTAATGAATGGTGATAAATAGCATCAGATCTGTTTTGTATATGGCAAATAATCTTCATTACATAGTGAAAATAGAAAAAAAAACGTAAATACTTAAAATCTGTCTATGAAATTCGTGAACCTTTAAAGGGAGATAAAGCATTAGAATCATGGCCCTCCAAGCGATGTGCATTTCTACAGGGTTACTTCTTAGTAACATTTTTTTATATACAATTGATTAACTTCCTTTCCTAACTCCCCGAGAAAGTTCCATTCCCGATACCTCCTTGATAAAGAGATGACCTGAACCACTAAGACAACAAGGCAATACTTGCTCGATCGCCATCCTGTCATGCCTTGCTCGTGTTGAAGCAAGGATGGATTTTTGAAATTGTCAATATAATGAAATGGTCTAATTAGACCTGAAATATCTTT
Organism: Eucalyptus guilfoylei; assembly: GCA_016097605.1. Classification (NCBI taxonomy): domain Eukaryota; kingdom Viridiplantae; phylum Streptophyta; class Magnoliopsida; order Myrtales; family Myrtaceae; genus Eucalyptus; species Eucalyptus guilfoylei. The sequence goes on from CM027861.1 coordinate 41,706,455, forward strand.
TTATCTTTATAAGTTTTTGAATTTCTCCCTTGTATTCCTGAATTATTTATTTGAATTGCCATTCTATAAATGAATCTTTTTTGAATTTCATAAAATAGAATGCATATTCAAATGATTCATATTCATTTAATTTTAGTTAAAACTGAGAATAAGAAACACAAGCATTTTTTAATGAGATGAAAATAAATAAAGTAACAAAGAAAAAAATGTAATACAAGTAAGGGACCGAAGTAATAATTTTTATATAAAGTAGTTGAACATTTTGTTGGTCAAATACCTCAGTTACACCAATGAAATGCTAAAGCAATGTCAATTGAAATTTTAAGAATTATTATTGTTATCATAATTAATACAGTTATTTTATTCTCATTATTATTAGGTTCCCCAAGAGCGAGGAGATTTTCACAAACACGTTTGCTCTCATCATACGCAAAAAATCTTTTTCCCATAACTAATCATTGACACATGTTATCAGATCAACAATGCATATGAATGAAAAGTTAAATGTGACATGATAATACAAATCCCAGTTGAATTTATGCCGATGATCTAATTGCATGTGAGGTTCAAGAAGCCAATTCCCCTTGCGTAACACGACTATCCAAGTTCAAAGTTGATTTCTTCTTCTTCTTTTTTTTTGGTGAAGTTCAAAGTTTATTTCGATTCCCATATAAATGGTAGTGCGCAACAAACACTTAGAAATATTATACGAATAGTTACTTGTGTGGCATGACATTTTATATAGACATTGTGAAAAAAAATGAACTTAAAGATAACGCGAAACAGCTGGAAATTGATCTCTCGAACAACCATTAAAATTTCCATCACATATCGTCCCCCTAAAAGTCAGTCTCTGGTCCGACCCTTGTTAGAAGTTAAGATCGGTCTTCAAATGACGTATTCAAATATATTTGTTTCAGATTAAAAGTTGTTTTTGCCCCTCAAATAACAAATAAAGGGAGAATTTTGAGTTTAACCTCCTCTTGCGACCTATATTTTAAAACAACAGTTGTCTTTGCACCCTCACTTTTCTGATTAGGAACCAGACAGCATCTCACGATAAACAAGAATGTAGAAATATTAACCAAATTGTCTTTTTCTTCCTCGAAAATGCTCCGACATCTTGTGCATGTCCAAGCGCCTAGAATCCCTTGACATATTGTCTAAACCCTTGCTCACCCTTTGCCGCCAGCGCTGGACCACTTGTCGCTCGTACCGCTGCCCTACTCAATTCTAAGGCTAGGGTCAATGAGGACCACGGCAACCTCAGATCGATCTAAGGTCATTGATGACCACGACAAGTATATGGCGGTCGTCCGAGTACTGAGAGAGAGAGGGAGAGAGAGGGAGAGAGAGAGAGAGGGAGGGAGCGACGCTTGAAGGCGGTTGGCTGGTGGCCGACGAGGAGAACAAAAGGAGGTGGTGGAGATTGGGGTTTAACTGTGAGGGGGTTGGGATAAGGTATTTGAGGATTTTGTGAGGGTTTCTTGAGGGTCCTTTTTTGGAGATGGGCAATTTGATCTTTTCAATCATGGACTTCAGTCTGAAGTCACAAAGTTGTATTTCAAGATGAAATGTTATAAAGTTGAGAGAACTCATGAAGTCGTGTTTTCTATAGAAGAAAAAAGAAGAAGAAGTTATGTATAATATGGAAAAATTAGGAAAAATCTAGATCATTGCTTTGGTCAAAATTTTATGTTTGAAATACTATATATCAAGTAGATAACAAAGGTCAGCTCGATTTGATCTTTAAAATTTATGGTGTTTAAAATGGGATGTTGATGAGTGCGTTTGTTTTATTTTAAACTTAATGATAACGGAAAATATTTTTCATGAAATTATTTTCAATGAAAATGCTAATTTTTATTTATCTAGCAATCTAGGAAAAGTGATTTCTTTTATATTAGATGAAGAAGTCATTTTCCCGCAATCTTAACTTGTGGTTTTTTTGTTTATGAAAAACATTGTCTATAGATCAATTAGTTTTCTGTCATCCAAACAGTAAAAAATTAGGAAGCTTTCCGCGAAAACCTTCTTCTTTAAAACAAACGTACTCTAAATCGTGTCGCGTATTCAATACACATTGAAAGGAGAAACGAAGGTTTTTTATGTTTATTTTATTGAGAATGCTCTATCATGCATGTAGACCATCCTCTGAGGATGCGAATCTATCCAACCTTCCTAGGCCTCAACCTGGCTATTTCTTCGTGGGGCATGACTGGAGATTGATCTCCTGAAAAATCATGGAAATTCCCGTCGCATAGTCACCCCTAAAAAATTAGTCTCTAGATCCATCCCTTATTACAAGTTAAGGTTAGTATTCAAGTAACGGATTCAAATGTACTTGTTTCCAATTAAAAGTTGTTTTTTAATGGATTCCTCCAAAACATTCTTCTTTCCAACAAACGGACTCTATATTGAGTTGTATATTAATACACACTAAAAGGAGAAACTAAGCTTTTTTATGTTTATTCTTTTTTTTTTTATTATTAATAATGTCCTGTCATGCGTGCAGACCATCCTATAAGAACATGATCCAACCTTCCTAGGCCTCAACCTAAATGTTTCTTGGTGGGGCATGCATGGCCCGACGCTTGACCCAATTTACTCGATGTGTTAGAAAACGGTTTGGATTTTGGGATCTAGGGAAAACACGAGTTTGACTCTAGGATAAAAGTGTCATCCATCTTGCGAGTCACTCCACGCCATCTGACGAATGAATGGCTGCTTCAACTTTTGGCCTTTGAATTTACACTGCCGCGTCTATGTCCTTATCCTTTTGAGTCTGGAAACCTCGTCATTCATGACTCCCACCGATTTGTTGTTGACATCCACGTCCAGGACTTTAATGGACGACAAAATCTTCGTTCCTAAACGCAACGACGTGATAAATTACGCCTAAATATTTCGTATATTTGTGATTTGATCATTTTCTCATATACGACAAGTTCATTTATTGTGAGAATTTACTGACAAGGGTTCTTTCTTAAGTACATATTGCAGGTTCGCTTCACATAACATTACTCTATAAAAGAATGACTTAAGATTATGGCAAAGTCTTAGATTATCTCTATTCGACTGGGATGTCTTAGAGGAGGCTCTTTAGGGATGATTATGGCTTATTTCGTACCAATTATTAATGGATTTGATGTTAGTCTGTCTCTTTCTGACATGCGACAACCTAATACTGATTCACATTTCTTGGCGTGTGGTAAACTATCATTGGTGTGTGCTTCCCATGACATACGGCAATTTACCCACTATCAATTTTGGCTTATTTCGTAACAATTATTAATGAATTTGATGTTGGCTTGTTTCTTTCTGACATGTGACAACTTGACATTAGTTCGTATCTTCTTGACGTGTGGTGAATTATCATTGGCTTGTGTTCCCCATGACATGCGGTAACCTACCCACTGTCGGTCCGCTGCCCTATTCAATTCTAAGGCTAGGGTCGATGATGACCATGACAACCTCAGATCGATCGAAGGTCATTGATGACCACGACAAGGATGTGGTGGTCGTTTGACTACCAACACAGAGAGGCGGGGTCAGGCGGCAACAACGCTGGGGCCACTGACGAAGCTTAAAGTCGGCGAAGTTAGGTGTTGGAGATTGGGGTTTAATTGTGAGGGATTAGGATTAAGATTTTAATTGAGGATTTGGGAAATTTAAGGGTTTCATGAGGGTCTTTTCAAAGAAGGGCAATTTGGTCTTTTCAATCTTGGGTTCTGATTAAAGGAGCAAAGTTGCATTTGTGAAAACCCAAGATGGAAAGTCGACAAGTTGGAAAAAGCTCAGGAGGTTTCTATGAGTTCCCACTAAAGAATATATATTTTTAGAACACATGTTTTGTTTCAGCAACACCATCAGCGCAGCCGTAGGGCCTCCACCAGGATTTGTGCCGGAGATGAAGTCGAAGCTGTACAAAGGCCAAATCTGTGCCGGGGGAGGTCGTCAAACCTCGGCGGCTGCTGCCGAAGGGACACGACGGTCACCGCAACCCTAGACAAGTGCTGCTGAGGTTGCAACATCCCAAGCGAGGAGTGAGGCGACACCGAGGTCATGTGTCTCCGGCAAGCCAGATCTGAACCCTGGCATCACATGAGCCAAGCAACAGATCTGGGCTCTGCCTGCATTGATCTAGTTCCTCTATCTTTGTGAACCCCCGATCAGCAAGGATAAGATGGACAATGGCGAGGGCAAAACATGAATATGAAATTATACGTGGAGGCAATTTAGGAAAAAGAAAGTTCATTTACTTTGGAACTTGCCTTTCGAAAATGCTAAAAAGTTCAAAACAGGTCTCTATTTGCCTAAGACTTTTAGTTTTTTCAATGTTAGCATTTCCCCAAAGTGGCCCAAAAATATTTGTCAAATGTCTTAAATTTTTTCCAAAGGACTTCCAGAACTTAGTATAGCCGAACCAAACACATTGCTTGTTTTATTATTGATTTAGTTGCATGCTTAAGAAAAAAAATATATAATGAAAAGATTGCATGAAATACATTTTATTAAAAGGGAAAAGTTTTCAAAGATGGGCATTAGGTAAAATTAGTGTAATCAAGTTCCAGACTTAAAAATTCCTAGTTCGCAGGAGTAAGGCAGGCTGTTAAATCCTACTTAGCTCCTGATTGTCCTAGAATATGTTGGTTACGACTGAAGTTCAAATGAATAATTAATGAACAAATCAAATTATGATCGATGGGGGTATGGTAGATCCCATGCTTAGTGCAAGCACCACCTTGCAAAAGGGCGATGCACACTTGTTTAGTAATCTATCTAATTTGCTCGAGATCATCTCGAGAGGTCGCAAGAATTTGCGACTCCACTGTGGAGTCACCGTGTAAGGCCACATGTTTAGCCAGACATTCCCCGGCTATCGACAACCCAACTATCACTGCTTCGTATTCTGCAATATCGTTAGTGGCATTAGATGCTAAGCACAACGCATGCTCCACCAGGGGTATTGCCGTCGGCAGTTATCAAAACCACTCTAACCCCACTCTCTGAACCACTACTTGAGCCGTCTACATTTATCATTCCACTTAGCTGGGCGTAGCACGATGGATGGTCTTAGGAACTCAACAATGAAGTCAGCGAGTGCTTGGCCCGTCATCGCAGTTTTAGGGAGAAAGGGAAAGTCAAACTGACTGCGCTCAATTGCCCGCTTAACAAGCCTCCCTTGATACATAATAAGGCTTGCACAATAAGGCACGTACGGGTTGATCCGTTAACACCTGTCGGAACCGTTTGGATGCTACTGTCAATACGAAAACCAGCTTTTTAACACTCGAGTACCTCACTTCAGCCCCCTCTAGGCGTTTTGCTTGTATAATAGAGAGGGCGCTTTTTGTTATCCTGGTCTTGGAGTAAGACAGCACTAGCGGCTTCCTCAGCTGGCGCCTATTATAGTTGAAGAGGCCTGGTGGTGTTGAGCTTAGCCAATGTCGGTACTTCTTTAAAATAGGAATTCAATTTATCAGATCCCTTACTCTACTTCTTTTCCCATTGAGATCTACTATCACCTCTCAACAATCTGAAGAAAGGGGGACAATTTTTTTCCGTGGATTTTGAGGTAAAGGGTTTTAACGTGACAACTTGATCTGTCAGTTCCTGCACTTCCTTCACACACTGTGGGAGCTGTCGTATACAGTATGGCCTGCACCATTTCAGGATCGGCTTCTATTGCTCTCCGAGTTACCATGAAGCCCAAGAATTTTCCGAACCAGACTCCAAAAACACATTTTGCTGGATTTAGCTTCCTGCCAAATCTCATATATGATCCTAAGAATGGCCAGTTTGTTATCGTCTCCTCAGTGTATTGAAGGTCTTCCTTAAACCAGAAAAATATGGCCCCATCCTTCGAACGAATGGCCAGTTTGAATTTTCTCATGACATAACAATACCACTAACTTTTTCATGATGGGATGATGATGCGTATGTTTGACACATTATCTGAGCAAGAATTAGGGTCATGCATGCAAAATGATGTTGTTCGTCGTGAATGCAAGTCGTCAGTAAGTTTTGCAACTTCAAAATGACGTTATACGTTACACGTTGAGTTTGTGCCTTCACTTTTGTTAGCTACTCTGTCTGTTAGCATCCCCAGGTTTTTTCCCAATCTTACTTGGATGGAAATCTAAGGAAAAAGGATACTTAAAATGTTATAACTTTTGTATAGCATTTATTTTAGTGCCATATTCGCCATGGCTTGCCGACAGTCTGAGTTAGCACTAATGGCTCAAGATCATGTCGCTTAACATGTTTACCCCAAATTAAAAAACATAATTCAGACGAATCAAGCTTCTTCAAACCCTAATTCTGCAAACCCCTCTTCTTTGATATCTTTGATATTGTTCTGTTGTCCCTGAACAGGTCTTTAAAGTATGGACAATCTCTTTAATGGGTCATGTGAATTATTTTATTATTGGGCTGCCCATGTTGGGCTAAGCTGGCCCATGGCCCATTGAGCAATTACTTGAGGATAAAACGGTTGCAGATAATAATTGCTCTTAGTAGTTTAAAATTATGGTAAGTATATCAATAAGAAGATATTGTCAATCATTGAGAAAAAGAGCGAAAGTGAAATATGACATTTTTCTCTCTAAAATACCGTATCTTCTCAACACTCTGTCTCTCAAGAACGATCTGCTAAGTACTCTCGAATATGCAAAAGAGAACATTTAATCTGTAGACAAACAAGGAACCTAGTATTCCTACACTCTTCTTCTTTGCCCTTCTAAACTCTTGCAATTCAGCCAATGGAAAACTCTCATCTCTTTTCACTCTTGTATTTTGACTTAGAATGGTTTTCTCTTAATATTCTCAGTTTCTTGTTAAGATTTCCTTCAACGAATCGATATAGATCCTTGTTCTCAATCTCACTCGCAACAAAGTAGAAAAAACATAAAATGAAAGCTTGACTCCAAGCCAGTATCTCGCCAGTGACCATCACCAACCGCCGTAGGAGTATACCATAAGCACAGAACAGAGAGAGCAAACAATACACGTGCTACTCTCGGCCATCGTTTAACATAAAAGGAATAAAAGATAAACGAAAGAATGTGTGTATCGCTATGTCAGTATGAGATAAACGTCTGTACATTGTATTTTAGGAAAGAAGCTCCCAGAGTACACACACAATCTCACTTAAGCATTTTTACAAACATGTTGTGTCTATTTTCAGACGCAATGATATCTTCATTTGGGGAGATTTTCAAAAGGAAACTCAAGTTCAAGCCCATTAACATATTTAGTTGAACTCACATTCATTTAAAAGTTTAAGCCAATGAGTTATAGGTCAACTAAATTATATCAATTGTTCAACACCATATCAATTCTCCAATATGAGATTTTTCTAACACAACTTATACGTGTATTCTAACAATCTCCTCCTCACTTCTAAGTCTTAACTCACATATATATCGTAACAATCTCCCTCTCACGTATGAGCTCCAATGTTAGGTTTGCCCCCTTAATTTAGGTATCCTTCTGCATCAAGATATTTCAACTTGAATCTCGAAGCCATTGCAATGCACCCGCAGCTATGCACAACAACCAACCAACATTGATTGCTAAGACTTGCATCACCAAACCAACTATCCAATGCACAACAACCAACCAACATTAACTACTAAGACTTTTGTAACTAAACCAACTGTCCATGGTCTCCTCTCACTAAACTCGCATTACCAAAGTAGCTATACAAGGTCTCTTGTTTGTCCATGGCATTACTAGAGCAACTGTTCATGGTCTCTCGTCGATCATGAGATTTATTAACTGCTAGGACTTGCGTCACCAGACCAATTGTCCATGATCTCTTCTCGCTAGACTCACGTTACTAGAACAACCATCCATGGTCTCTTGTCTATCCATGGCATTACCGGAGCAACTGTCCATGGTCTCTTGTCGATCGTGAGATTTATTAACTGCTAAGATTTGCATCACCAAACCAACTGTCCATCGTCTCTTCTCACTAGGCTCGCATTACTAGAGCAACTATCCATGGTCTCTCGCTTGTCCATGGCATTACTAGAGCAACTATTCATGGTCTCTCATTGATCGTGAGATTTATTTTTTAGCTTTAATACCATTTATTGGGATTGTACAACAGATATCCGATACCTTCACCTAGGGTGGTCTCCAAGGGAGCCTAAGTCCAAGCTCATCAACATATTCGGTTGGACTAATTTTCACTCAAAGATTGAGCTAATGAGTTCTAGGTCAACTAAGATATGCTAACTGCTTAACACCGCACTAATTTTCCTATGTAAGGCTTCTCTAACATAACTCATACGTGTATTTTAATAGTCAGCGCTAGTGAAGAAAGGGGAAATGTTTATTCACAAATGAGGGAGATAGTTGAGGGGAAGTCCAAGTATTCTTTGCAATTAAAAAAAAAAAAAAAACAAGTTTGAGAAGTTTCTTTTGAGTTTTCCATTCTCCATTTTCCAACTGTTGAAAAATATTAACGTATTGGGTAAAAAATACATAACATTTTTTGTTATAACTAAAAAAACATAAATAGAGATAATAACATTCAGAAAGCAATAACAACTTTAATAATGACCCAATCGATAGGTAAATGTATCGAATAAATCTTCTCAACAAGTGAAGAGTACACACATGCAAACCAATTATAAAATAGAAAAATTGCTATAAAATGCAACAAAATTAAATAGAAGATGAGGTACGGCTAATCGAATCTTCTTACGACAATTAGTTCCTACCAACAGTGTTAAATACTTTCACGAACTATGCCTTTTCAGATACAACATCTCGAACCCGTTTGAATTAACACTATGCAAACATAATTTTGTTGAACACTTATTGAAACTGGTACACTTAAAGATAATTGAAGTGAAGAGATGAGAGTTCTTGTTGTTGTTGTTCTTTGAATGAAGAATATTTCAAATATATTCATAGAGTTTAAAAAGTCATATACTTGAAGAGATACATGAATTCAAGAAATATATGAACTCAAGAGATACACGAATTAATGAAATACATGAACTGAACATCTCGTTTTACTCACTTTTGTTGATCTATTAACCATAATTACAACACCAACACCATCCGACCCATTGATCGCGGCTTTCTCATCCACTGCTGCGTTGAGGCATTGGTCCTCCTCCATTTTTCGCCTAAGTTGAAGCATGTCTCCGTGAGTTGATGAAGCTTCTTCGCTGGCGCGTACCTCACTGCTCGGACCTTCTTTTGTTAGTTTGACGACGTATTACGATCGGAGCTCCTCATCGCAAAGGTAATGCTGAGCACTCTGTCCAACTATGTTTTGATGAAGGAATCCCTGAGGCGCTTTCTTCTCTATTTAGATCTGTTTTGCTCATGTTCAAGTCTGTTTCGTGGGGTGCGAATATCCTCAACTGATTTGTATGGATTTGGCCTCGAATCTGACTCCATCGATGTTTGGTTTCCAACGCTGTCGCTTTGGCCGGCGAGAGAACAATGTAGAGAGAGAATGACTTTACCGTGGGCGGTGGGGTTTTTATTCTCAAAGCATGCGTAGACTTCTTTTTGTAGAAAAGACATGTAATATTTAACATTTAACAAAAAATGTCACATAATATTTAATATATAATTATAAAAGTCACGTCATCTTTTCTTTTTATTGGATTTTGTTAGAAGTGGTATTAAAGCGATCCGAGCGAAAAATTTTGATATTAAAATAAGAGTCATATGAAAATTATGACACTTTTAAAATTAATTTTTTTTCGAAATTTAGTAAAATTCATTATTCTTTTATATATTTAAAAGTGAGAATATTTTTTATCGCGGACATAAGTTATTTTGTTACGAATTGAGTCGAGAAAAATGATTTTCTGCCTACAGAACTGTCCACGCGGCACGGAAATGAGCTGGAGTTGGAAAAATTGAGAGGGCGACCGTGGCCTTATCCAGAGATCGCCACGATTCCAAACGTCATTTCACCTTTTGCGCTGGAAACTCGTGCCTCTTTTTTCCTAGAACCACAACCACGTAGAACAATCAAGAAGAATCTTCAACCCTGGGCCACGATCAGAGTCAGTGTAGAATCCACCAATTGGGTCCCGATGGTAATTGAAACGCTGGGAAGGATCCTATTGCATCTGCCTATTTATTGCGATTACCAGGGAGACTTGCAAAGACAGACCTAGAGAGACGATGCTGTTCTCAGATTCTCCGGCCCTCTTCTTCTTCCAAACGCTCATCTCGCTCGTCCTGTTCCTTGTCTTCTTCAAAATTGCCGCCATCTTTGTCTTTCTCGTCTTCCTCTTCGCCCTGTGTTCGGACCTCGTCTATGTTATTACCGATCTTCTTGTCTATCACCCCTGAAAGTAGCAGCTGAAACCATGAGAACTCCTAGCTCTTTCGATTTCCCTTTTAGACTTGCAGCAGTCATCTTGGAGGTCCCGGAAGAAAAGGGAAGTCGTTGATTGATCGAGGCCTGATTGATGGCCGGACAAAATCGCAAAAACACATCCTCCATCTTCACAAGTCGTGATCGCCAAGGGATTGAGCCGGGCGGCGGGATTGGGAAGAATTCCATATTCAGATGATGTCCCCGATAAACCGCCACCGATTTTGCATTCTGAAAATCTCCCGGTGTGCTAGATCTGCTTAATAAGTAGTTAAGTGTGGCATGCATGAGCAGAATATCTTCATTTGTATAGCTCCTCGAAAAATGTAATTGTAGGAGTTTTTGTATGTATGATTATGTAAGATCATTTACCAATTTACATGTGCTTTCGACACCGCACGTTGCAAGATGAGTGCAGAAGATCTATAATGATTTTGCAACCAATTTTTTCAAGTATAGATTCACACTTGTGCATGTTCTTTTAGAAAGCCCATAAAAAGGGTAGATAAGTAACAAATTCGTAGTTATATCATTTTTTATGGTTTGGAAATCTGATAGGACATATCAATAATGTATTCTTCTCGACTCTGTTAGCAAGAAGGATGGATATGCATTGAGCATGTTGTTATTTTTCTTAATTTTTTTATCCAAAATTTTCTAATACTTAAGTCATCTTTAACAAAAATTAAGACCCCACTTATCATATATAACTGGGTAAAACTCATGCCTGTTGAGCCATATAGCGAGCTTTATCCAGCAATTTCCTATTTATAATCACAAATTCCTAATCCTAATAAATCTATAGTCATGGACCTCTAATTGTTATACAAATTTTGATAATAAATTTAGAAAAGTAGGCATATATAGATTCTATCCATAGGCTAAACTTTTAAAAGTAATGGAATAAATTCCAATATGTAAGTTATTAAAAGAAAATTAAATGCTTGAAAAGTCATATTCCATGACTACACATTGAAATGTATAGTTTTTTGGAATTATATGAAAATAAGAAAAAAAAAATTGTAGAAAAGTGTGGAAAAGGAGGGCTTGAGGATGGGACTGGTGAAAATGAAAGTAGCATTGAAAGGCCAATCACTCTCACGTCTGGAGACGTAGATGTGCGTGTATCCACAAGGATATCTCAGCTTAGGGTCGAATTCTCCACAAAAAACTTTTTAAAAAAAAACACCAATTTTTATTTGCGAGACAATTTTTGGCTCTACTAAAAAAAGTACAATCTAGAATTTTGGACAAAACAAAAATTGTTCTGATCTTGGTTATGCCCTACAACTGGCATTTTTAAAATTGATTGATTCTATTCTCGGTTTCAATTTTGAAATTAAGGGCACATGTAGTAACATTTTTATTTCGAAAAATAATTTCTTTTCAGAAACATTATTTTTTTATTTCTATTTCTTGAAATAATTTTTTAGTAAAAAGAACACGTATGGTAATTATATAAAATTTTTATTTTTGGAACAGAAAAATAATAGGAATGCATTTAGTACAATCCATAATTTCTTTTGTAACATAGAATATATTTTAATTTCTTAACAATTTTTTAGATTTTTTTTTCTCTCTCTCTTCTTCTTCTTGCTCCTCCTTTAGCGTGTGGTGGTTGGTGAAGGTAAGTGGCAGTGAGTGGCGAGGGGCGGCAGATTGTGAGGAGGAAGAAGAAAAAAAAAAAAAAAGACTTATTTCTAGAAATTGTTTCCAGAATTAAGAAGTTACTTTTTTTTTCCTTTCTTGTTTCTATTTTAAATTTATTCTCTACTACTTTTTCTATGTCACGGAATAAAAAAATTAATTGACGTTACCAAATAAATTTCTATTCTTTTTCAATTCGGAAAACAAAAGAACAAAAAAAAATTTCAAATAGAAGAAATATTACCATGCAGGCTCTAAAAGTTCCAGTCCCAATTTTAGACTAGACTCTTAGGATGCGAATGATAAACATTCTAGTTAGAAAATTAATTTCTGAAAGGAAAATAGATTTTTCTATTTTTATTTCTGAATGAAGTTTTAAGCAAAAAAATACATGTTTAATAATGACGTAAAATTTATATTTTCAGAATAGGGTTAGTTTAATAATGACACAAAATTTCTTTATTTATTCTAGGTACCAGCAGTAACCCACCATAGCGGAGGTGTGCAGCAGATGGCGACGGACAACGAGCGGCAAATGGGTGGCCAATTAGTAGAGAGAACGAGTGATGAGGAGAGTTTTTATTTTTCATTTCTATTCTAAAAATAGAGAAGTAAAAAAACACATACTTCTCATTTTTATTGCTAATCTATTTCTAGGCTAAAAATTTATTCCATAAATAGAAAAATAAAATTACATTAACAAACAAATTTCTATTCCGGAAATGTTCAAAAAATAGAAAAATAATTATGGGAACATATATAAAATGATTGTCATGTACGTCCTTATCAACTCGCGAATCAATTATCTCAAATTTGAGAGGCTATCCAGAGAAAGATATAATAAGGCAGATCAATTCACATGTATTGTATCTCTACATACCCTCAAATAAAGGGATCTAAAATCCGCATCCAATAATCTCTAGACAAAGAAGGGAACGGAATATTACTTCCCCCTTTTTCTCTTTTATTTTGGGCTCACGGACGGATGGGAATAATGGGAAAATAGAAACCCCTTTTGCAAAAAAAAAAAAAAAAAAAAAAAAACAAGAATATTATTTTTTGTCCAGTTGTGCACAGGAAGAAACTCTCTCGCCTCTTTCGCGTCATCTTCACTCCTCCCCTTTTCCCACTCCACGCAGTGTGAACTGCAAACCACCAGAAGAAGACCGCAACGCGTAGAGCCTTAAAAAAAAAGGAAACCAAGAAATTTCCCAATCTTCCTGGTCACCCGATATCCCATCAATCACGCATTATTTAAGTCGAACACCTGTTCCAATCGCATGGCTTCAGCGGCTTCCATCGAACCCATCGCCATCGCCACCCTCAGGCCCCTGTTCCACCGACGCAGCACCCGATTCTTCCTCCTCGGCCGCTGTCGTGGCCGCCACCACCACCCGGATTTCACATGGAGAGCCTATAGACATGGTCCTGTTCCTCTTCTCAGATTCCCCGATCTCCCTGGCCGTGGGCCTCCTCATCCTCTTCCTCCTCTTCCGCTTCGCCTTCAAGTTCTTCATCCTCCTCCTCCTCTTCCTCGTCTGCTCCAACTTCGTCCTCGTCATTCGATGAGCCCCCATCGGCGGTGGCCCACCTCCGATTCCTCCCCCTCCAAGACGGTGCGCTCTTCCTTCACTCTCTGTCCGCTTGTGTGGGTGTTTGTGGGTGTGTTTGAATTGATGTTGATGCTGTGAATTGCTACTCTCGAAGTGATTTATCGGCTCCAAGTTCCTACCTTTGGAAGCTTTTCGAGATGGGTTTTTTTTCGTAGATTGATTGGCTATGATCGTTCGGCTTGTGGTCTCGCTATTTGCTACGCCCACTTTCGAATTATTGATGGTTTCGATACGGGGGTCGTTGTGGTTTTGCATGTTGAAGAGAATTCACCGTTCACATAGCGAGTCTGATAGTCTGTTGTGGGATTGGGAGCGAGGGTTTAATTGAGTTTTGGGGTCTGCAGGTGAGGACTGTGATAAAGGGCAGAGTGCAGGGCGTTTTCTATAGGAACTGGACCATCGAGAATGCGACCCAACTGGGTTTGAAAGGTTGGGTTAGGAACCGTAGGGACGGCTCCGTCGAAGCCCTGTTCTCGGGGAAGCCCGAGCTGGTGGAAGAGATGCAGCAGCGGTGTCGGCGGGGGCCACCCGACGCGGTGGTCACTGGCCTGGAGGTTTTCCCTACGACTGATGATCCGGGCACTGGATTCGAGCGCAGACCAACTGTTTGATCGATTTGTGTAGAGACAGTGAGTTGCCACCAATATCTTACTTACCATGTTGCACTCTATACCTACTTTTGTTCCTGTAGTAGTACTGTGACCCTTCTGCATCTAATTGAGGATTTGTGCGGGAAAGGAGAATATTTCTTACGCTGCTTGATTATGGCAATTTTTTCACATCAAGCGTTGTAAGCATCATTTTCGTAGTTTTCTCAACATTGTGGGAATAAATGGTTACCTGACCTGAGTCGTGCTGCACAAGAGAATGCTGGTTTTTTTCTGCTGGTTTGGCCACAAAAGGAAATCGATTTGATTCTTATACCAACACAAGTGCCCTCCCGCTAATTTAAGTCTGATTTTATAATCACTGATTCTCAAGATTACCCTTTTAATTTTGATTTTTATCAGTGGCTTGAATTGCAATGTAATGCGTGAGATGTCAAGTAAGTGTCAGTTTGATGGTTAAGATGGTTAAGGTGATGCTTTTGAAGCACCATGTAAGTCTTATTGTGCTAGAGTAACTACAACTCTGACATGACCGGGACTATCAATCTGAGAAACTTGGTGATGTGTTTTCTTCTCTTTGTTTGTTGGTGATAGCAGTAAGGAGCAATGTCTTAGGATAGATCTGAATTTTACATACCTTATGGGGTAGCCATTCTCTGTATTTGCAAGGCCCAAATGGACCTAATTCAGCAATCTGCTCATCTCGAAAACATTCCCTTCAACACTCTTGAATCTTTATGGATGCTGGATTATCTTTTCCTAAGATGCAGTGTCTTTCCATGTTTTTTAGAAAGTTTAATGGGATGATTTTCTGGAGGACTGTTTGATGCACGCTACAGTTTCCTGTTTTTTCTTTGCATCTTACTGTAAGAATCACATTCATTTTAGCAATTGATGTGTATAAAGGTTCACACGTTACTGGGCTCTGATGAACTTTGGTCTGGTCTACTCCATTAATTGGCTGTGGATACAAACTTTCCTCCTTTTCTTTTTGGTTTGGAGGATACACCCTCTTTCAGGTGGGGACTCTATTATGCATTGGTTTTCAGACAACCTTTTATATCCAAGTTTATTTTTTCAGAGACAAGAAAGAACATATTTTTTGGCTTTTATCTTCTATTTTCTTAATTCTGACTAGTGATGACAATGTGCTTGACTTGCGAAACCGAGCGAATGGTTTGGTCCATATTCCCCAACAAAATGATTTAGTAGTAGAACTATTTTGCTGCATATTAGTACAAAATGCAAACAACTAATTTGGATAGTTACATTCCGGATTTCCTCATGTCTAGTATGTTTCCCAGAGACAGGCTCCCGCATACATTCTAATTGAATCTCTTTATAATGTGATACAGGCCATAGCTTGGCCATAAATTATGTTCTTGAATAGCTCATTGTGGTCGGTAAGATGGTTCTCTACCGTCTAGACAGAGGTTCAATCCCTGCTCGCTTTTCCACTTTGGGATAGTGCGGGGCTCGCTCGTGTTCGCCTCCGCATTTTTCCAAATGCTTTCAGGAGAGGCGATCAGGTAAAGATGGCTTCGTGAGCAAAGAGACGAGTAACATCTCTGTTTGCGCTGTTGCGCTTCTAATTTATTTTCTCCCTTGAGAAAGGGAGAAAGCAAATCAAATACCTTCCTCACTTTCGGTCTCAATGCAATTTTCCCTCTTTTACTTTCAGAAATATCTCTTTACATCCTCTGGTTTATGAACCGGTCTTCCTTACTCCATGGCTTTTTTAAGATTCACGTCAATGAGCTCATTTCTGACTATGGTCGGGCATTATGCAAAGTTGGTGTAACCAACCAAATATTTCCTTTGGTACCAACTATTGAATATGGTAACCCTAATCGGTTGCTTACCTGTAACAAGCTACTTGTTCGCCGTGATACTGGTGATGTCAAGAGAGCGACTGTAATAAATAAATTAATACTAATTCATGCCAGTAGAATACTCACAGAAAATATTTCGTCCTAACAAACAATTGCAAAACGCCATTGCAACATGACTCAACATTTGCCTTTAGTTAAGTCAACTTTTTTTTCTTATTACCAGAAATTTTACCTTTACGGTGATTACTAGGAGCTTTAGCAGCGACTTCAACTAATGCGACGGAAGGATTTAGAGACGACTACAGTGTTACACCGTCCCTGGTATGCGTCAAAGGCATTTACAACCATAGATGGTGAAAGTGCACTCTAATCACCGGTAGAAGTTCGAACACGAACATCTCGGCAATTACCATTACTAGCACCAGAGACGATAATTCCACTAAGTATAACAGGTCCAGGCATATCCATCTCAAGGGAAAAGTGCCAAAAAAGTCCTAAACCTTTTTTTGTCTTGCCGATTCGGTCCTAAACCTTTTTACATTATGCCAATTCAGTCATTTCCGGCTAATTTTGGCCAGATTTTCTTGGGACGACGCCAATGAGGTGACGTTTGATCGAAGACCGACGTTGACAACTTTAATAATATTTTAATTTTTTTTTTATTTTTTTGTCTTTTTCCTCCCGCCGGTCTCCAAGGTCCGGCGACCAGCCGAGGCGACGACCGGCGAGGGCGAGGCCGACCTTGCCGGCCCTCGCCAGCCATGGGCGAGGCTCGCCCATGGCCGGGTCGGCGAGGTCGTGCCTTGCCGACCATGGGCGAGGCTCGCCCTCGCCGACCCGGGCGAGGTCGAGCCTCGCCGGCTCTCACCAACGACCTTGTCGGATCCGGCAAGGGCGAGCCTCGCCCATGGCTAGCGAGGGCTGGCGAGGTCGGCCTTGTCCTCGCCGACCGTCACCTCTCGGCTCGGCGACCGACTGGAGGAAAAAGACAAAAAAAATAAATAAAATTAAAAATTAAAAATATTATTAAAAGTTGTCACGTTAGCGCCGATCGACCACGTCAACCGGCCGGTGTCCAGTCAGCAAAATCCGACTAAAATTGGCCGAAATGACTGAATTGGCACAACGTAAAAATGTTTAGAACTGAATCGGCACCAAAAAAAGGTTTAGGACTAAATTGGCATAAAGACAAAAGGTTTATGATTTTTTTGGCACTTTTCCCTCCATCTCAAGGTTGGCTTATATTAGATCCATGCGATCCATTATTGCACCGATCATTTGATCTTTAGTCCAATAATCTCGAGCTCGAATCAAGCTCATGGTCCATGGCCGTGATTTTAGCTGGAAGATGAAGCGTGCTCATGCACTCAAGTCCAATCCAAGTAGATGAACAAACTTTGACACGATCACATTGTTGGGAACTTTTCTGTTTGGGCTTGGGGAACTTGTGGGAGCGAAATCACAAGTATAATTTAATCGTTTCTAGCATAAAGCAGAAAAACTTGGGAGAAAAAGAAAAACCATGCCTCAAAAGGACATTAAGATTTGCGAATTGGCTTGGGCGACATTTTTCACTGTAATCTACTTCGTCTCAGACCGCTTTAGCTCTTAATGTCAACAAAAAGATGGGAGGTTGTCTCAACAAACACAAGAATGAGAAAAAACTTTTCGGGATATTTTCCGTATGCTAACTGAAGAACATAGTTCAATAAGTTACCCACATGGACAGATCTACAACGAGCACGTTGGGCGGGGGTGGCGGCAAATATTGACAATCGTGACTCTACTTCACTGTTTACCTATTTAGGGTACTTTCCAAATTTTACCGAACTCTCTATTCTAGGCTTGTTCACCTTCTACTTAGATACCTCCAGCTTGTAATATCTCTATGCCCAATGCCTTGTTCACCATTGATGGTAGTGTACTCCTCATCTTTAGAAGATCCCATTAGGATATCATCTAAATAACAGCTTGTGCATTTTTGCACAGTATTCTGGGACATGGTCAGTGAGTTGCATTTGATTAGAATACATGAATGAGTAAGTTTAATTGATTCTCGATATGACTAACACACGAGAAGGAAAATATGGGTGCCCAGAAAAGTGAAATGAAAATGAAAAACCAAGAACAAATCGCAAAAGGAGAAGGAAAAAGATAAGAAGATGGGTTTAAGTTTATCTTAATAATACGGCTAGTTTTGTTTTTTTAGGGAATCCGGGCTTAAGTGAATCTTGATGGATTGGGTATAATTTGGCAGAGGGGGCCTGATTTGTTTTGAAGGAGGCATTTGGTTATTAATAGGCTGGACTTAGCATGGTGCGCTAGTTTATGGCTTACTTTGTTTTAAAAAGCGGGCTTGATATAAAAGCCCAACCATGTGCATGACCCAAATCTGCAGTGGCCCAGACACGGGAACCCGAGTTACAGTCCATATTCAGACCGGGCCCAAGGGCCCAGCCCGAGTCTTCACTTTCCAGAAATAATAAAAATCAAAAATTAAAAAAATTCGAAAAAAATTGAAAAATGGTTAGAAACAGAGAACTTGATTAGGTTGCTAAGTTTTAGCACTAAATTTAGTTTAGCTTTATTTAGTTAGTTTACGTATAGTTTGGTTTACGTTTGATTTAGTTTAGGTTTTAATCTTTTCGACAAGGAATTAGACTCATTTTGAATTTAGCTCGTGGGGTTGCTATGGGGGGAAAATAAGGCTATATATTATTTTTGACTGATTCATATTAGTTTGGTTTATTGCACTTAATCTTTTACTCATTCTTGTCTTAATGTTCTTGCCGAATTTGTTGTGATTCTTTTATATTGCTTATGGTTAGGTTACATCTTAGAATCATCATAAGCATATTAACATTGCATGGATACTTTGTGGACAAGAACTTTAAAAAATTCATAATTGGATAAAAGATCGCATGTGACACTTGGTTGTGAACTAATCAAATTTGGGTACTAAAAGGATATTAGTTGAATGACTAGTGTAATCAAATCTCTGTACCTAGATCTTTGGTTGCATAGAAAGTAAGATACCTCCAATATCTCTTGGTTCATAGCCAACAAAAAAAGTTAGTGGCGACTCTTTCAAAGAGAATTATTTTATGATTAATCAAAACTAAAACAAAAATCTCAAACGTCTTGCGAGATAAGGATTTTGAAAAAACCGTGCCAATTGACTGATTGAGGACTATTGGTCCACCTTTGACATTATTCCTAAACTCGCCTTCCCTTGTGCGGGAATGTCGGGATAGGTAACACAACCCATTATAATCCCAATATATCTTCTTAATTGCTCGACATGAGACTTTGACTGCATCATCATATCTATAAATGCAAGAACTACTAAGATCAATTTACGGTGATTCAAAATACTGAAAGTTTCTAATTTTTTCATGTGAAAGTATGCATTATGTAGTAAGACAAAATTTTCTTTGGGGTGCATAAAGAAAACTAGAAGATTTAACTAAAGTTATTCCACTTGGTTAAAAACGAACTTCATGTGCATAGAATATCCAAGCAGGAGTTGAGACATATGGCTTCATTGAAATCATTCTTACAAAAGAGAAAATGAAGAAGTATATCCGATATCAGGAAACTCATCGAACGTACACCGTATGTCAAAAACAAACCCTGGCAAGATAGAGATGATAGAACTGTAGGAAGAAGGAAAAGTGTACCCCGTTCCTTGACCCACACGTTTGCAAGGAATCATTGACCGATCGAAAGCAATGTAGCTTTATATTTAATCGCACATCACGAACAGTAGATCCAAATGGTCCGTGTCCCCATCGGTGGCAAGACGATGAAAACTATCTAGTCTCCCTCTGGTCGCCAAAACCACTACAATCTCCTCAAAGTCCCAGTAAAGGACAAGCAAGTGCTAATAGATAGACACGGATCGCACACGAAACCATAGTGATGTTTTGTGGTACGATATCAACAATGCCCTTATCGAAACATGAATCAATATGAAAATCAATTAAAAAAAATGTTGAGGATTATTTATTAATTCTTGAATAGGAAACATGGTCGGGTAACCTCAAGCTATTCTCACTTGAGGTTGTGAAACCTCGGCGATGGGTTGCCGACACTATATCTTGCTCATTGGCAATCAATTCTAGCATCACCGGCGACATCGCGCAAGATGGAAAATGATGAGGGCATTTTCAAAATTTCATAAGTTTAATGAGGACAAAATTGGAAAAAAAAAAATATATATATATATTAGCATTTCGTAAAATGTTACAGTCAAAAGCTTTTACGGACCTACTTTAGGCTAAAGAACTTTGGAAATGTAATATATATCTCCAAGGCTCTCAAATTTGCAAGGCATTTGACAAAGTGATAACCAAATGCAGCCTTACTAATAGAGAGCTTACTCTAATACCATTTGTAATGATTCGATTTGTTCTATGCAAGCCACAACTTATAAAAGGAATACTCGGAATAGTTGGACGTGGGTCATTTACCTGTGGAACAATTCATAGGCCTTTTTCCCTACAAGCCCATCTAAGACAGATAACGTATTTTAAAGCATTATGAAACAAGCAATTATTTTCTGGTTTTTGTTCTTATCGGTAGTCTATACTTCGTATTCAAGTAAAATAATCGAAACCAAAAAACCTGGGTGATAGTGATACATATTCTAGCCGATAAAATCGTTTTTTCAAGTCATATCTTCAAAACCAAATGTGTCTCATAATTAGTCATGATTACCTGTGTTGGGAGAGAAATACCATATCATGAATCATGGTATAATGCAGCCCTCGTTTCCAAGGAAACCGTACCATGAAACTGATTGCTTCAGAAGCATTCGAAAACAAACATTCACGAGCCTTGTGAATAAGATGATTGTAATCTCTCAAACCCTTCTCTTCCTCTCTCTGCTGAAGGGAAAAAATCTGACGCAAATCTTTTTTTCCCCTACTAGTTGCTCTTCTTTTTGTTCCTTTCCTTACTCTCCTGATTTAATTTTAGATTTGAAAGTTTTGCTCTCTGGATCTTATATTTAGGAGCTTTTGCCTCCAATCTAATTCTAACTTTTGATGTTTTAATGGACAAGTACTCCGCCTTTAGTATCAAACATGTTCACAGTAGTTTCAGCATCGAATTTATGCTCGTTTGACGTGTTTTAATTAACAAGTTTGGCGCTTCATATTATCTAAAAGGCTCGCTCCCATAGATGTCGGATTTAAACTTCTTCAATATATTTATGTTGTCTCCATATCTTGTCATTCACTATAGCTTCTTCAACATCAGGGCTCATTATGTTGTCCCTTGAATCTTGATATTGAATGAAAATTTCTTTTGACAAAAAAAAAAAAAAAAAAGAAGAGAGAGAGAGAATAAGATGATTGTAATCAAGAGTTGAATCGATTAACATTCAATTTTGTGTTCGTGATGTTGAGGAACCATCCCACGCCACTGACTCAATCGTGGATGGAATTAATTACATAGCACGAAACATCATACTTCGACTACCAAATGCTCTGTTTTGCCTGAGAATTTCTATGGAAAATCCAAATGCGTGAGCTTCGATTCTCTCTCTAAATTAGATAGTAGTTACTGAGATTTAAAGTCAATTGTATATCTGCAATTACTTATGCACTCTCAAGTTTTTGAGAACTTGTCACAAATATTTAAAACTCTAAATACATCGAGTATAATAAGATATTACTCTGGCAAGTCACATATTGCGCACTAAACTTGATGAGCCGACATACAATGGACGTCTAGAGCCTGATTACCGACAAAGTTTTGGTTTAGAATCTCCAATTAAACCATTGCAGTTACGTGCGGCATATCTAAAATGTGTGAGACAGAGGTAATTAACCACAGATGGAATAGTACACTCTAATCGCTGGTTAAAGTTCGAACCTAAATGGAGCAGCGACTACTAATTTCAGCAAGAGATACGATAAGGTCACCAATCACCAATCACCAATGATGTTTCCCATCATTTCTCAAAAAGAAAAAAAGAAAAAAAATAGGGTATCTTTTTGTCGCCTTGCAAAGATTGGCATGAATTTGGAGAGGGTCCTTGAACTCTGATAAGTCACTATAGCCGCGCTCAGGCATATCCGTCTCAAGGTTGGCTCATCGGATAAGATTCATTTTGATCAAATCATTGCACAGACCATTTCAGTCTCAAGCTCGAATTGATCTCTTCATGTTGCCGACAAAATAATTGCTCGAATCCAGGCATGGTTAAGGCCGTGGTTTTGGCCGGAAGACAAAGTGTCAGTTATTCCATTCAGCTCTATCTTAGGTTTCGTTTTTTTTTTTTTTACTCGCAAATTGAATTATTTAGATTGAAAAAAGACGATCGTTTATATGATTTACAAAAATGAATGAAAAAAATATAACTATATTTTACAAAAATATTTAAACATAATTTGTTGTCAATAATAAAAACATGTTTCATCGATTAATTAGTTTAAGCGATTATTCTTTTACAAATATATTTTATAAATTATTTATTTTTGGTGAAACAAATAAATCCTTAGAATATGAATAAATTTTGGCACAATCGCATTATTCGCATCATTTTCTATATGCTGGGATAGTGAGATCCACGTGGAACATCTCTCGAGACCCATCATTTTGAATTATCAAGACTTAATTTAGTATTTGTATTTTATCTTCATAATTTGTTAAATGTTTATTGGCATATAGAGTTGAAAGAGGAGGAAGAAGAAAAACTGGTACACACATGTTACCTTTACCAAAACTAAAAATATTACAGAAAAGTAAATATTCTAATGTGATATTAGTGTATCAATTTGGGATTTTTTATGATATGAAAATTAGTGTGCAATAAATGTGGCATGAGTGGACCGTATTGAAATTCTTTTATATTACAAAAATTAATTTGGGGTAACTATTGCACAACTATATCAATTTAAGATTTCGGTGGTATTAGCTCAAACAAAAACTTTGCCTCAAAATTTATCGTCGTGTGAAATGGCTGCGTGAACTCGTCACTCCAATCAACTGAATTGGATTTTTTTAGAGTCTTTATTTATTTCTTTTTTTGTTATTCGCCGTCGCTCCTCTCTCTCTCTCTCTCTCTCTCTCTCTCTTCATCCCCAGGCACTATGCTGAACCACCTTCCCCGTCCGTTGTTGCTTGTCGTCTCCACCTTTGAGGACACGAGCACTGCTCGCTGACCAAAGGCTGTCGCTGCTACAGGTGATTGCCATTTCCCTTGATCTCGACAGCCACCTCATCTCTGCAATTGCCACCACCTCCCCATCGCCACTGATCTCCACCACCACCACGCGTCTGCGCTTCTACTTTCCACCCCTTCGCCTTGGATCCTCTTTGTTGTCGGTTTGACGTTCTCTTTCTGTGAAATTTAGTTGAGAGAGAGAGAGAGAGAGGGGGGGGGGGGGGGGGGGGGTGGCCTTGGCTATTGGAGAATAGTGGAGGCTTACGCTGCCGGCAGAAGCAGCTGCAGCGGTGGCGGCTTGTATGGTGTTAGGGCATGGTGTGCAGTTAGGGTTTCAATGGTAAATTCCTGTGCAACCTCTTGGCCATCAAAGGTGAAGGAAGATACCGACCTCAAGGCCATCGACCATCTAAGGCGTCTAATTGAGAGAAGAACAATATTATGGCGGCTAGGTTTGCGCCACCCATTCAAGGAATAAATGTTAAATGTAAGTTTTTCTTCCTAAAGTTAAGCAAATCCTATATTATTTAATGGCAATAAAAAATAATAATAATCGAATAGCCATGTTTTGTTCCACCAGTTAGATATACAATTTAATTTGCATCATCGGCATATTTTTAACATGAAATTTGCTAAAATTATTAGATAATTCAGTTTGTACTCCAACATATATTTTGTTATTATGTATGGCTAAATAAGGAGAGGTTCCCTTTTGGTATCTTTTAATCTCGACTGATCAATATAGAGGCACACAAATTCCTGTCTACGTGCTTTAAGGCTGTATTTATAGAGTGACAGATGAAAAGCATTAAGATTAATCCGAGTAGAAAGGCAATTGAACATAATATATATCGCATTTAAACTATCATCTTAATTACTCAGTCAACTTCTTGTGAGTTCACTTTGTTATCAGGACGTACTTATACGATGCATGGTATAGGTTGATTTCAGGCACCCTACGGTTTTTCATCAAGGTTCCGAATTATCTCTCTCCACCATCGTGAGAGGGTGTTCAATTTTCCACTGGTTTTTTCCCTTTTCAACAGCAATAATGGGTGGATAGGGAGATGAGCAGAAGTCCACGACTGGAAGGACAGACGGGACTATACTACACACAAATATATGATCGATATCTACCCACGTACATAATTTTAACTATTTCTGTTCCAATTCGTCCTTTTTCAAAATCAATAATCGAAAATAACAAGAAGACGAATAAGAACTCTCACGAATTCGCCTTATAAACTTCCCATTCAGCATTTCTTTTTTCCAACGATGGCTGATGACGACAAGATATTTTGTAGAACCCTGGCTTCGCAAGGAATGACCAGCACACCCTTTTGACTGAAACCAAACTCGACTTCAGCTGCATCGAGCAACTTCACAAATGGAGGATGCGCCAAATACTCAAGCGCAACCGAGAACTTCTTGGGCTTGCCGTTGCCATCTATTGCAACCACAGAGAAGCAACCGTCCTTCACATGCCCTCGTTCTTCCCCAACAGGTTCGCTCGCAGTGTGGTTGGTTCTTCTAATGGCGATGACCCTGAGAAGATAAAGAACTTCCCTCTGCAAACGCTCCACTACATGCCTTGCCCTCATCTTAGAGATCACACTGTATAGGTTTTGGATCTGCTCGAATATTGGAGAGAGCGATGATCTTTGTTTCTTCCTGGTTTGGGTGATAAAACTTCTAGGGTAGTGGGAGGTTTAAATAAGGAAGCAGGCAAGGCCAGTTGAAGGGAGCTTGTCGGATGATGAATGCATGGGAGGAAGTGTTTCTAGGTATCTTAGGAATTGTCACTTCTAGTGTTTCTCGATAGGTTGCTGTTGGTCTCCCAACATGGTCCTTAGTACTATAGAGAGAAATGATTGCGTGACAGTTTTTAACCTATTATGAAAATAACAATTTATTCTATATCAAAAAATACCAAATCACAAGTAATTATAAATTCTATATGATCAAGCCGAAGGCACACTTTCTAAATTTAGCATACAACTTCTTTTCATGCAAAGTCTGTAAAACAACTCTCAAGTGTTGTTCATGTTCTCCCAAACTCCTCGAATACACCAAAATATCATCGATGAATACCACAATAAATCTGTCAAGAAATTGTCTGAATACTCTGTTCATCAAATCCATGAAAGCCACAGGTGCATTCGTTAACCCAAAAGGCATGACAAGGAATTCATAATGCCCATACCTTGTTCTGAAAGCGGTCTTTGGCACATCATCAACTTTTATCTTCAACTGATGATACCCAGAACAAAAGTCGATCTTAGAAAATACTTGAGCCCCTTGAAGTTGATCAAATAAATCATCAATCCTGGGCAAAGGATATTTATTTTTTATAGTCACCTTGTTAAGTTCTCGATAATCTATGCAAAGTCGCATACTACCGTCTTTCTTCTTCACAAATAGAACATGAGCTCCCCAAGGCGATACACTAGGCCTGATAAAACCCTTTCCCAAAAGCTCTTGCAGTTATGTCTTCAATTCACTCAATTCAGAAGGTGCCATCCAATATGGGGTCTTAGAGATAGGTGTTGTACTAGGCATTAAATCGATACAAAACTCTATCTCTCTATCAGGAGGCAAGCCAGGTAAATCTTCAGGAAATATATCAGGAAATTCTCTAACAACATGAACATTTTCTAGCTTTACCGACTCCTTACTTGTATCTTTTACACAAGCCAAATAACCGCAACAACCCTTTCTCAAAAGCTTTCTTGCTTGCATAACTGAAATCAACCTTGGAAAAGTGCCTTCATAACTTCCCGAAAAAAGAATTTGCATTGATTTGGAGGTCGAAAAATAACTTTCTTTGAATAACAATCAACAGTGGCATAATATTTTGATAACCAATCCATCCCTAGAATAACATCGAAATCCCGTATATTTAACTCCACCAAATCCACAGGCAATGGTACATCATCAATTCACAACAAACAATTCTTGAAAACACGATCAGCAATCAAGAAATCATCAGTGAGAGTATCAATACACAATTCATATTTTAGAAGCTCAGGCAACACATCAAGTTTCTTTGCAAAGTCAATGAAAGTAAAAGAATGCGTGGCACCGGGATCAAACAATGCATAAGCAGGTTGTGAGGCAATAGAAATATTACCTGCAACAACTGTATTAGAAGCCGCCGCATCCTCTCATGTCATCGTAAAAACTTTCCCAGTCATCCTTTGCCTTTGCTAGCCTTCTTGTGGCCTATCAACTGGAGGTGCGGTCTTCCTCATAGAACAAGTATAGGCTCATTGTCCAGGTTGTCCACATACAAAACATACTCTACTATCTCCAGGGACATTCTTTTGTGTTGGACAATCACGTGCCATATGTCCCATTTTTCCACAAGTGAAACATGCTCCTCTCTTGCGGTAACAAGGACCGCTATGTCGTCTCCCACAGGTAGTACAAGGGTCTGGATTATTCTGAATTCTGGGCTTTCCTGGCTGGTTAAAAGCTTTCCTCTTTCCGCTGCCACCGGCGCCGCTATCCTAATAGACCGTGGATCTCAACTTCTTATGTTGAGGTACACCTTGCTCGTCATGCTCCAAAATATTTTGTTCCACTCTGATGGCTCGCTCTAACACGTCTTTATAAGATGTCAATGCTAGAGGTGTGAGTGCAGAACCAATTTCATATCGAAGCCCCCTCTGAAAGTGATCAGCCTTATCTTGCTCATTAGACACATATTGCTTAGCAAATCTACTCATCTGATTAAAGCGGGCTGCATACTCCAAAACCGTGGAGTCGCCTTGAGATATGTGTATAAAATCACTCTTCATTTTTGCCTGAAATGACACTGGGAAGAATTGGGCGTTGAAAGCTTGCTTAAAGTCCTCCCAAGCTATAGCACCACCCCTATTTCCAAGAGCTGGCCTCATTCCCTCCCACCAATGCTCTGCCTCACCTTCTAAGTATCGAGAAGCAAAGTTAACCTTCTTGTCTTCAGGAACACCTTCTACTTCAAAGATCCCCTCGATCTTTCTAGTCCACTGCTCAGCTACAAGAGGATCAGCTTTCCCATCATAAGTGGGTGGTTTCGCCTCTCTGAATTGGGCAAAGGTGTATGAGCCAGTTGCTCCATCTCCACTTAATTCCTTTGCTTGACGATACCAATGAATCATGGCTTGCTCAAAGTCCGTCGGGGGAAACGACCGTTGGTTAACTTCCCTGACTTCATGCAAGTTAGGACTTCCATCACGCCGATCCTCCCGTCTCCTCCTTAAAGACGCACCTCGAGAAGCTTGAGGCGTGTCTCTAGCATTAGGGGCGACAACTTGCTTGCCTTTACTATTTCTACGAAACGAAGCAAGCGTCTCCGAGTCACGCATGATCACCTGAATCCAAGAACAGAGCTACAACTTAATATCTAAAAGGCTAACGCGTTAAAAAAATCTATCACACAATCTCACATCGTCTCATATCTACCCAAACAAATCAAAACCTAAGCTCTGATACCAACAAATGTCACACCCCGATTTCACAATAAGAAGGGGCATGACACGGCCGTCCTTTTACCAAAGGACGCAGCCTCAACGTAACCAAAAATCCAACCCGATATCAACATATATACATCCACATATATATATATATATATATATATATATATATATATATATATATATATATATATATATATATTTGACAAAAAGGGGCACTTGGTTACAATATCAGAGTATATCTATAATCCACAAAAATCAAAACATAAACCTTCTACAAAGAGTAACTTATAGACCTATTAACTATGCACAAGCTATACCAAAAAGTTTCCACCACAAAAGTTCTCTCCGAACGAACGCTCA
This sequence comes from Eucalyptus guilfoylei, assembly GCA_016097605.1. Taxonomy (NCBI): domain Eukaryota; kingdom Viridiplantae; phylum Streptophyta; class Magnoliopsida; order Myrtales; family Myrtaceae; genus Eucalyptus; species Eucalyptus guilfoylei. Next base: position 41,734,509 of record CM027861.1, read on the forward strand.
CGCCTACTCGCAACTTGCTGAAGAACCTGAAAAACAAGTATAAGAGAGGAGTGAGCTACCACGGCTCAGTGAGTAACAAATTTCTTCTAAACAGATCGAGAAATCACTATGCACATTTAAAACATAACTCAAATATATAATCATAACTCAAATACTGAAGATACCAATGGTCCAGTCCATTAGTTAATCTCATAAAACATGCATCAATGGTCTATTCCATTGATTAATCTCATCAAATTACATCGATAGTCCATTCCATCGACCAAACTCAAATCACACGTCAATGGTTCACCCCATTGACCAATTCATGCTCAAATGTCTAACCATGGTCACGCGTAACGCCCGTGACAAGACAACCAAGATTCCCCCATTGGCAAGGTCTCCACCTATTATTAGCCGGTGGCTCGGCCCACAAGGATATCCTAGAATAGTATGCGCATACCCACACACCCCTCAGGGTCCACAGTGACATTGAGCACCAACCACCAATCACAATATCCAATAATCCAACATCAAAAAGGAAGTCATATCACAACTCAAAATTTGATATATAAATATCAAAGCATTCTCCAAAACATTTCAAGATTCTTTCACAAAGAATTTCACAAATCCTTTTTCAAACAACCATTCAAATCGAAGTCGGAATATAACTCCATTCGAATAACAAAAATGGTAGTAATAGCTCGATCATGTTTTATGCAACAAAATATGATTTTTAATCAACTCATGGAATATGTAATCCATCACGTTTCTCAAAATATGAGTTTAAAATACATAGAAGAAATAGTGTTACTCACCGGGAAAAACCAAAAATCAACTACGACGCTCACTCGAATCAACGCATTCGAATTCCTAATAATTAATAGAAAAACAATATCAAAAAGCCGAGTAAAAAAGATATTCGCATAACAACTCGTCTATACTAGGCCTATTTGTCGATAAAACGACACCTATGCACCACAAAAGCTCTCATTTATCAAAGACCCATCATTTCCCACTAGGTGCAGCCCATGCGCCAACTTCATCACGCCATAACTTTCTCCACAAAATTCCGTTTCAAGCCGTCTTATAGTCTTTAGAAAGCTCTCTTAACGTACAACAACAACCCCAAGTCAGCCGCTCCAAAACAGTACCGAAAACAACAAAAAAACAGGCTCGAAGACACTGATCGCTACAGTACCAGAATGCGCCCCCAACTTCAAAATTCCGTTCCGGACAAACCGCAAACTCAAATCACGATCCGTAAGATGCTATAGCTTCACAACATCCCATAGTACCATTTCTACTAAAATATACAGCTCAACGACTCAAAAATCGGGCTTCGCCACATTAATATCCAAGAAATCCGAATTTCGAGCCCTAATTGCGGTGATTGCTTCAAGTAAGTGATTAAAGACTTCGATTTCTTACCGACGTTGCTAAACACACTTGAGTCGGCTTGATGAGGCGTCCAGATCACGAGCACGCCAAATTTTTTTTAATTTTTTTTCCTTTCTCTTCTTTCTCTCTTTTCCCCTGTTTCTTTCGTTCCCCTGCTTCTGCCCGTGCTCTTCTCTTTCTCTCCCTCTCTCTCTCTTTTTAAAACCCAGCCAAAGGTTCCACAGTTCTCTTCAGCCTCCCTTTTTGACTTTTCAAACTCTTTCTTTCCTTTTATTTTATTTTCTTTTAAAGCCCATATATTACATGGAGGATGCGCCAAATACTCAAGCGCAACCGAGAACTTCTTGGGCTTGCTGTTGCCATCTATTGCGACCATAGAGAAGCAACCGTCCTTCACATGCCCTCGTTCTTTCCCAGCAGGTTCCCTCGCAGTGTGGTTGGTTCTTCTAATGGCGATGACCCTGAGAAGATAAAGAACTTCCCTCTGCAAACGCTTCACTACATGCCTTGCCCTCATCTTAGAGATCACACTGTATAAGTTTTGGATCTGCTTGAATATTGGAGAGAGCGATGATCTTTGTTTCTTCCTGGTTTGGGTGATAAAACTTCTAGGGTAGTGGGAGGTTTAAATAAGGAAGCAGGCTAGGCCAGTTGAAGGGAGCTTGTCGGATGATGAATGCATGGGAGGAAGTGTTTCTAGGTATCTTAGGAACTGTCACGTCTATTGTTTCTCGATAGGTTGCTGTTGGTCTCCCAACATGGTCTTTAGTACCATAGGGAGAAATGATTGTGTGACAGTTTTTAACCTATTATGAAAATTACAATCTATTCTAGATACCAAATCACAAACAATTATAGATTGTCGTAGAACTCGCTCTTTCAAGAATTTGTGACTCATAACAGATTTCAACTTTACTAAGTCCAAGTTCATTGAACATGCAATGCTGGGGAGTTAGAGGAGGATTGTACAATCTTGTATCTCGAATATGATGAAGCAACTATGTTGGTAGTGCCAAAGTGAAAGAAAAAAACAAGCAAAAAAAAATAATAATAATAAATTCAATTTTTTTTAAAGAATTGCAAAAATTGTCACGTTGGCATCGGCATTTCATATAGGATGACCGGCATCCATGTTAGTAATTATGGTTAAAATTGACCGAGAAGACCTAATTAGCAAATTATTGAAAGGTTTAATACCGAATTGGTCAAATTAAAAGATTTAGGATTGAATCAGTACAAATGAAATAAATTTAAGTCTTTTTTGGTAATTTTCTCGAGGTTTATGTGGTAACTACTACAAATTTGGCTGAAACGGGGCTTTTGCTGTATTAGCTATTATTATAAACAAAGACTCTATAATGGACATTCTAGTAATGAACTTATATCGTAATAGTCACTATTGCAACTAAACCGTTGTTAGTAATTCGGGCATAAGTTTATTTAAAAAGACTTATGACATGAAACTAGATTAATGTGACATCAAATGCATATATCTTACCAATCACGTATAAATTTATTAAATAAGAGAACAAAAACCACCCTAACAAGTATTGGAACAAAGTGAACCCTATAGTTCTACCGGCAAAGATAACACTCAAACCTTCAAGCGAGTTTTGCATTCGTCGGACAAGATCCTCCATCATTCTCCCCCGGTTGAAAAGGACTTGCCCTAAAACCGACCTCATGCTTACCATATACACAAGGACAAAGACAATAAATAATCAAGCACTGAATGTTGTCAAGACTCCTCAATCGTTGGGCAACTACATCTTCCAAGTCTGTTTTCATCAACTCTGTGTAACTTCCGGCGTGATTTTTTGACACACCGACAAGAGACTCGGTCCTTAAGACTCATTCGATAGGCTGCCTTGCTTGAGATAGAACTACCAGACAAAAAATTTATACAATGTCGAACTTCTCTCGTTAGAGAAAAACCAAGTGAGATTTCATCGAGCATAACATTACTCCTCCAGCGAAGGCTGCAGCACATTTCAAATTCCCGCTTTGCTTCAATCTTTTACACTATGACAAGAGTATAAGTTTTACTAGCATCCTCGGTTGCACTCGAAAAATGAAACTTGGAAAGAAGATTACTTCCCACCCATTGGGTTAGAGATACTTTGAATTCAGTTATAATATCATGTTGCCTTAGATATTCTTCTCATAAAGCCTCTAAATTTTACACACAAAAAAAAATGTTAAAGATATTTAAGATATTTCTCTTGATTTTCCCTATCTCTTGTGATAATGCATATATCTCAAAGAATCTTCATATCTCCCTTGGATTGTGCATATAAATAATTAATATGTTACCTATAATTTACATATGCTTAATTGATATATTATCTATAAATAGGCTTATGTGCTATTTATTAGAATCAAAATATATGGAAGTTTCACATATCTTTCTTCCACATTAATTCTTATCTTGATAGCGAAGCATATAATTGTCATTGTCAAGCTAATGTGAGATATTTCAACACTCTCTCATGTGCAAGCCGAATTAGGAGAAACACATAGAAATTTGACTAACGAAGATGTCCACTCACAAAAGGGGCAAAATTTGGCTCCGATACCAAGATAAGAAACAATGCGGATGAGAAAAATGTGAAATTTTTGCATATACTAATGTGTTCCAATAAATAGTATCAAAGTTCTATTAGATGACTATCTATATCAGATATCAATGAAGGATATGCACAATCAAGGGAAATATGAAAAATCTCTTAAATATGTGCACCATCATGAGAGATGTGGAAAATTAAATAAATTATTCTAAATCTTATTAGGAAATATCAACATCCACTCAAATTCAAGGTGACGCAGAAGAAGTGAACTTGAGTTGGTTTAAAATATCCAAAAAATGCCTAGGTGGATTGCCGAAAATAGTTCGGTATGCTCGAGAGAAAACCGTCTGACGACGTGGTTGCTTACATGGTTGTTGTGTGTTATCATGATGCTATGTTCGTTAGGAGGCCACTGTCGCACGGGAAGTTGTCATCGTGGTAGGAGGTTGTCATGGCTGCGTGCATAGTACACCACAACAGAACAAGTTGACATGCTATCGGACAAGATGGATAATGTTGAGGATTGGTGTTAAGAGATGGATATTACCAGTTACTGAAAAAGAAAAAGGCACGAGATAACAGGTGTGCTCCGGGTGTGCACTGGGTGAACCTCATAATAAGCTCTAATACGAAGTTGAAAAATAATTCATAAAAGAGAAATGTGAATTTTTTGTATATTTCAATTTGTTCTAATAAAGAGTGCATGAGTCTATTTATAGATTTTATAAAATGACTATCAACAGAACATATCAATCAAAGATAGGCATAATTAATGGGAGATATGAAGAATTTCCTAAATATATGCACCATCACAAGATATATGAAAAATCAACGGAAATATACTAAATATGTCTTAACACTTTGAATAGCCTTGAGAACTTGCTTCATCTTGCAAGGGCCTAACTTGAGCTTCAAGCGGATAGGTGCTTTGAAGCTATCATAAATTGCCTCACGATAAAATAACGATGAAACGTGATCTTTATTATTTTGCCAGCAGAAATAGAAATCAAGGATCGGTTATTTGCTTTTACCCAATTTCCTTTCTTCAAGCCAAGATTGTTTGTAAGAAAGTGCATGGTCCTCCAGCTTGAGATGCAATTTGTCTATCATGTTCGCAGCCATAAAATTCGCTTAACTTCCATTATAAACGATAACGTCACATGCCTTTCCAAGGGAAGTGTATAGAGTCTGGATAATGTTGTCGTAAAGCCAATTGTCGTCGTCGAGATTAATAGCGTTCCAGTTTCTGTGAATGACCCGTGCTCTCCTGCATCCCAGAAAGTGAGGACATCTTCACTTCTTGAATCTTCTTGAAATTTGGTGGAATTTCGTAAATAACAGTAAACTTTCATCCCACAGCCCATCCTTACTTAGACTCTGTTTTTGCTGATTTATTCACAGCCTAGTGCTTGGATCGAGTCGGATTGATGATACGGCAAAAAGGCTGGTCATAACACAGTAAAAGTTGTAAATCTTATACATAGAGCGTAACTGCATTCAAAACTTTTCAGTTGATATAATTGAGTCTTTAACTTTTTTAAAAGGTGCAATCAAATCCTTTTGATAAATGGCATGAGTAAAACTCACTTGAAAATAGCATACATGGCAACCTTATGGCATTTTTTGTTGTAAAATTAGGATTGATTGTAATTACAACAATTGATTGTACAATTGAAAGGTTTAGAGCGTGATTGCACCTATCCACAAACGTTTAGAACTTGATTAAAATTTGAAATTTTTTTTTTAAAAATGGATTGGGACAATGCTTTCTCGGCAAGTTATTTCCTATGACCTACGCTCATATACAACGTGTGGGTAAACCTTTTCATCTATTGGTCAAAAAAGAAAACCAAGTCACTAATGCTAGCTTCTACCTTAGGAGGATAAGGTGGTTAGCCCAACCTTTTCTTGGGCGGGCTTGTCTTGTGGCCTTCCAGCTCTTGGACCAAACCCATCCAAAAGTCCACTTCTAGAAACATTTGCGCCGGCCACGCTTAGGCGTGCTTTTGTTGCTGACGGCTCGCCCGTGCGAGCCGTCAGCTGACGACCTGTCTTCCTTCATTTTTCTTACACCTTGTACTCGGCCGTTTGATGCCCACGATCTGATTTTGCTTGTCCTCTTCAGGACATCGTCATCGCCTCCGTCGGTCCATCTTCTTTGGTGGTTCGTTCATAGCTAAGAATGGGCCGTCGTCACTAATGAAATGCTATATTACAATTACACTCTGCATAAAAGATGCATTCCTTCATGTCCTTAACAAAAACAGTACAGGAAGTTGTCATTATCTTCTATAAGACACGACCACAAGTTTTTCCAAAGCTACAAGATCCCTTCAAACAGGGGTCAGTATCTTTGCTGTTCCAACAAACATGTGAAGAAAACAATTTCTTATCGTTAGAGATTGCTCCACGAGAGAACAACTAGAAGGGAATGAAACCTGCAACAGACGGACCTCCCCTAGATCAAGACATCCTAGGGTTCCTTGTCTGCGATTGTTTTGATTAGAATTCCCGTTTCTTATTTATATTTCAAGTGTTTATATGGCCAATGTTGTACATATGTGTGTATTCTATTCGTTTAAAAGACTTTGCTAGGCTGCAGCCTCTTCACTCCCTCACACCCAACTGCCTACAATATCGATGGACCCAGTACCCAACTACCTGGCAAACTTCATACTGGTGGAAGCATATTCGCATGTATAGTCTCTTCATCTCGGTCCAAAAGTTACCCCATGAGCGGGCGAATTCAGGTCGCGCCTGGTGTGTTATCTTCGTTATTGTCAGAAGAAAGAAGCCATGTCGTGCCCAATTACGATAATCTTGATATACCTATGCTGAGATATGCACAATGCTTGTGAGATATGTAGCATCGTTTCTTCGGTGAGATTGAGGGTTCTGGACCACGTCGCCACCGTCACCTCCTAACAGTATTTCGAATGTCTAGTGCGGAACAAATAATGTCTCAAATATTGATGCCGAATATAGGAATATCTTAAAAGAATGCATTGTAAAATGAATGGTAGAGAGACATGTTGTAAGGTTAGAGGCATTTCACCTATGTATATAATAAAATATTAAACCGGTCTCTTTGATATCAAATTTTGACTTCGTACAGTCCATCGCATTGACTGATTAAATAACCGGACAAGAAGCAATAAAAAAAATATACTCTACATGAACTGTTATGGCTGTTTACCAAACATGTTAACGTCACGCATGATAAAATCAGAATTTAGTTGACGTCATTTCAAAGGTAAGTCCTAAGCCACAACGAATTATCGTTTCCTAGATACCGTGAGAATTGTTTTAATCAAGCGATGCCTATATTAAATTACAAAATGGACTGTCATCAGTGTGAAAAGAAGATTCATGGGAGAATCAGCAGATGGGACCGCTAAAAAGTCAGAACCTACCCCAGGTGGAAGAAGTATCATGCCTAATGATGGTCCAAAACAGCAGCGCAATCCGGATCTTTGAGGCTTATAATATGTTCCTCAGTAGTTATGCAGAACAATCTGGATCTTTGAGACTTATAATATGTTCCTAAGTAGTTATGGAGAACACAAGCACATCCAAGGGAAGAGTTCAAGCACAAAGGTTCATCCATTTACAGACTACCTCTTGAATTTTTGAGTACTTAATGCGTCAATGAATTTGCATCGATCAAACTATGGACGACGATCCAATGAAGCGACTGGTTCTGTAATCCATCTTGGAATGTGTATCTTTATCTCCTATGTTTCTCTATATCTTTTTGGTAGTGATTGTTATTTTGCAAACCACATTGGTATTAACTATTCATGAAAATATATCCAATAGAAATGGAAGAAAATTGACGAGAAAAAAAAAAAGGGTTCAAGGTGGCTTTGGTACGCATCAGTACCCGACTTTGGATTCTCCCACACTACATGACTACTTCAAGTTCCGATGACAATTTTAGAGGAAAAAAAGCTTCTGCCACGGCCAAACAAAGCCTCCACCAGATGAACTCACCAATCGGATATGGCTTGCTTAATATTTACTTTAAAAATTAGCAACTGATTTTTTTTTCCAAGCAACTGATTGATTCAGGTGTCTCTTCTTCTTCTTCTTCTTCTTTTTTCCTTAAATTATTTTATTTTATTTTTTCCTGTGGGTACCTCTTTATTTTACTGGTTTGCGGAGGTTTATGATACTCGGATTCCGCCATCACACGCTAGCGGCCCCAGTATAGCACTCAGCAAAATAATAATAAAGGAATCCGAGGGCGGCCATCCAAGAAGGGAAATAATCATTTGACCACTTTTAATAATTTGAGCTTACGTGTTTGTCGCACGATATCAAGCTAGTACATAGCTCATAACAGTACCATTAGCATCGTTTAGATTGTGGCAGTTCAATGTGAGGAGCTCTTTTGCTGCCTGTAGTAATGTTGACGTAGTCGTATCAATTGGTCACCCAATTTCTTCTCTAGTTGGGAAAGTTTCCCTTTTCTTGCTAGATAAAGTTATAATCAAAATCAATGCATGCGCATATATTGGTAAACATATTTCTACATGAATTTATTTTCCTTACGTTATTAGTGCCAGCTGTTCGCACGTGTTTTTTTTTTCCCCTATTAACTATTGAGTGTCGAAAATATTGAATAAAATGTGTACCGAAGCGACCCGAGAAATGCGGCCTAAAAAGTTGGAAGCTTCTATTAAGGTACAGCCTGGTTGAATAATTTATTTCGTAGGAAAGAGAACAAGAAGGTGGGTTAGTCGTAACCGTACAGCTTAGGACCGGTGATTGTGGCCCCGGGGGTGCAAAGTTATTCAACTCTTGACATGGTTTTGAGATTTGTGTTTATGACTATTGAAAATTGAGCAGAATCAGATGCAATAAAGCTTTGACCACCTCCTCTTCCACTTCGATAAGGCGATATTGGATAGTTGATACGGTTGTCCACGACATCTAAATGGATCGGGCCTGTCAATTGACTAATATATTGCACATAAAATAACATGTCACCCATAATTATCTGCATCTAAAAGGGTTGAAATCTGTGATTCCTTATAATTTCTTTCTATACATTCTTCATTATTTTTTCTTTATGGGTCTTGGTTTGTCACAATTTTTTTCATCCACACCACACGTTTGGCTCGAAAGCATCAAGCTCTCATTTCCCTCCCAACCTTCGTGTGAGGGGGAATAGAGTCTTGAGTTACAAAATATATTGCACCCGCTAATCTCTAAGAAACTGTAGAGAACGACACGGATTATATCATGTAACCTAATAATAGCTAAGAAATACATTTGTTCCCAAATTGACAATTATTCCTCTTTGTTGGCATGTATACCATATTGGAGATCTAAATAACTTTTGTTCATTAAAGTTGTCTCTCTAAGCTCATATTCCGACTCTATTTGATCTACTAAAATACTTAAATTGTATGATAAAAATGTAATGTCATAATCATCATAATATATTGACATCAATATCCATACAATTAGATAGCATGATAATTAATTTGAAAAAGATCCCGTGAAAGGAACATGTGCGGTGACATCTCTCTTTTCAAGGATGTTAATGAAATCATGCGCGAGTATCTTTTTGGAGTGAAGATCATTTGGAGGAGAAAATATTGAACTCTTATTTAGGAAAGAAACTGTGTACCAGATTAGGAAACGAAGCAACCCGGGGAGGGAATAACTGTGAATAGTTGAAACCTTCCCCAGACAAATGAAACGAAATACTCTCTGATGGTCCAAGAAAGCGAATAAAAATTTATATAATATTATATATGAATCTTTTTGTCTTTTAGACTAAGCGACGCGCAAAAAGGAGGAGGAAAAGTAAAGCCGAAGGACATCCTTGGGTACTGCAAGTGCAAAATCTAGAAAGTAATTCTAAATAGCCCCTAAGGACTGCAAGTGCAAAATCTAGAAAGTAATTCTAAATAGCCCCTCTCAGAAATCCAAGATGCTCCTCGTATTTTTATTTTAGGTCGGGAAAATGACAGGTGTATAAATTCACATTATTCTGATTGGCGGTTGATGTGAAAAAGGAAATGTTCGACAAAACACTCGGAATGCCCAATCTTTGATCAACTTTAATCCGTCAATGACATTTTTTTTTTTACAAAGTCAGAAAAGGAAAATTAACATAAGAAAGCAAAAAAAAAAAAAAATCGACAATGTCTGTTAAAACCATGTTCATTTCCAGAAAAAATCAGATATCAAAAAATATTTTCTCTATTGCTCATTGTCTCAACTTATAAGAAAAAAGAGTCAATAAAAATACCTGGAGCATCTTGGATTTCTGATAAGGGCTATTTCGAATTACTTTCTAGATTTTGCTCTTGCAGTACCTGGGATGTCCTTCGGCTTTACTTTTCCTCCTTTTTATTGCGCGTCGCTTAGTCAAAAGGACAAAAAGATTCATTTAATATTTATACATATTTATATATTCGCTTTCTTGGACCATCAGATTGGGTACTCTTTCATTTGTCTGGAGAAGGTTTCAACTATTCATAGTTATTCCCTCCCCGTGTTGCTTCCTTTCCTCGTCTGGCACACAGTTTCTTTCCTAAAAAATAGTTAAATATTTTCTTCCCCCAAATGATTTTCGCCCTTAAAGGCACGTGCACATGATTTCATTAACGTTCTTGAAAAGAGAAATATCATGGCGCATATTTATTTCAAAGGATCTTTTGTAAATTAATTAGCTATCACATTGTCTGGTTGTACAAATATTGATATCAATTTTTTAGAATGATTAGAATGTTATAATTTTATTCTACAATTTGAGTATTGCATTAGATCACACAAAGTTAGAATATGAGTTCAAAAAGATGTACTTTATGAACAAAAGTTTATTTAGATCTCCAATTCAATATACGTGCCAACAAAGCAAATTCAATTTTGGAACAAGTGTATTTCTTAGCTATTGTTAGGATACTTGATATAATTTGCATCATTCTCTAACAATTTCTTAGAAACTAGCGTGCAGTGAATTTTGTAACTTAAGACTTTATTCTCCCTCCCATGAAGGCTGGGAGGGCAACAAGAGCTTGATGTTTTCAAGCCAAACATATGTGGTGGGGATCAAAATATTTGTGACAACCCAAAACCCATTAAAAAAAAATTGAGAATGTATAGAAAGAAATTACAAGGAATCACAGATTTTCAACACATCTATCATTTTTTCTATGAGATTGAGGGTTAAGCCATAAACTTCACATCTCCACCATCACCTCCTAACATTGAGTTGAATGTCCAGGGGGGACTAAATAAATGTCTAGTTTTCCAAATGAACAGTAAAAAGACACATTGTAGGGTTAGAGGCATTTGACCATAAAGAATTATTAAGCCCTTCTTCTTTCGATTCTTTATTGAACATATTATCTGGAAAGTCACGTCGTTGTGTCTATATAATTAGAGATGTGTATTGTTGCTCCATGCTAAGTACTCTATGAATAACTTAACATATAATTACTTATTCCTTAAGATTTTCTCTCTGGCGTCAAATACTAACATCGAGTATTGACTTTATCTAGTGTGTTTCGGTGTCTGATTAAATAAAGAGACGAGAAGATAAAGATACACCAACTACTATCGCTACTTGCATCATGCTTGATTAAATCAGAATTTACATTACGTATTTTCAAAGGAAAGTCCTGATCCATGACCAATTATCTTTTCTTAGACCGTGCGAGAATTGTTTTCACCCAGCAATACCTATGGCAAATTACAAAATAGACTCTCATTGGTGGTAAAAGAAGAATCATAGGGAGAATAAGCAAATGGAGTCACTAATAAGTCAGAACCTACCCCAGGTTGGAAAATTATCATGCCTAATGATGGACAAAAAAAGCACTACAATCTGAATCTTTGAGTTTATAGTATTTTCCTCAGTAATTACATAGAACACAAGCACATCAGGGGGAAGAGTACAAGTACAAAGGTTCATGCATTTACGTATTAGCTCTTAATTTCTGAGTGCTTAAAGCATTAATGAATTTGCACAAATCAGATTATATATGACTCTCCGACGAGGTAACTGCTTTTGTAATCCAGCTTGGAACGTGTATCTCATCTCCTACATTTCTCAATTTCTTTTTGGTAGTAATTATTCATGAAAGCAATTCCATATAAGTGGAAGAAATGTTGAAGAAAATCAAGAAAAGAGAAAATACATGTATATATGGTGACTTCTATTGCATCCTTACGTACCCCTTACTTTGGATTCTCCCACACCAAATCACTCCCCGAATGTGTTCGAAAAGACAATTCTGCCAGAAAGCAATTTTTGAGGGGGAAAGCTTCTGCCACAGCCAAACAAAACCTCCACCAGATGAACTCAAAATCAGATATTACTTGCTCAATATTTATAGTCACTATTGTTTTTTTTTTTTTTTTTTTTTTTGCTTTCCTTGTCTTTAATTAGTTTAATTTATTTTTTCTCTTGGGTTTGTCTTGATTTTACTGGTTTGTGGAGGTTTATGCTACTTGGTTACCTCCATCACACCCTAGCTACCTCAGCATATCACTTCCCTAAAGAAATGGATTTTTTTTTTCACTAAAAAGAAATGGATTTAGTCAGTGGCTAAGTGGAGAAAAAATCATTGGAAATACTCTTTTTGTCTTTTCTTTTCGAAATTTAAACTTAATAAGGTATAATTGGGATGAAAAATCCATAAATTTATTGGTCAAATTTAGACCACGTGGCGAATTGGTGCCACGATCTTTACGAAAACTAGTTAGCTGCATCCATTTTCATGGAATATATTATTGAAAGGGAAAAAGCAAATTTTCATACAATACACAAGTCTGTATTCTTTTTTCCTCTTTACACAGTTTGTGTAAAAAAAAAAAAAAAAGCGGCAAGTAGACTGTGTATGCAAAATTTTCCAGGAAATTAAAAATGGAAGGAGAGGAGCGTTTGAACCAAAAAAGATACAACCTGGCTGAATTTATTTATTGTTTCGTAGGGAAGAGAACAAGAAAGTGGGTTAGTCGTATCCGTACAGCTTAAGACCGGTGATTAGGCCATCTGGGGTACAAAGTTGTTTTTAACTCTTGACTTTGATTTTCATATTTGTTTGTTTGAATAATACCTGGTGATTGGGCATCGATGTTCTTTTCTTTCTCCCTTTTTTTTTTTTTTTTTTTGGTCTATTTTTGTCTTTGCCTATTAAACATTGACCAGTATAAGATACCACAAAGTGCCCTGATGAATTCAAAACTCGAAATGACAACCCAAGTCCTAAATAAAACTTGAATGTTTTATGTTATCTGTATTTGTTGATTGATCAACATTTCATAAGCATCTACATTTCATTAGAAGGGTTCAAAATCTGTGGTTCCCAAAGATTTTCATATTAATTATTCGTAAATAATTTCACTTTACTTTTAATCTGTAAAATACTAGAAGTGTAAATTATTATGGAAAATGACACAAATGATTCATAAATTTCCATCTAATATGCAATGTGATTCTTAAACTTTTAATTTGTTCAATGCGGTCTCTAAACTTTAGCTCAATGTGTAACATCATCCGCAAACCTTTAATTTATTTAATATAATCTCGAATTTTTTGTACATATTCAATTTAGTCCATTAATTATTTGAAAATATTTAATATTATCCCTAAACTTAAATCGATTGAAGGATAACGTTAAAGTTGACACATGCACGTAATCAATTGCTCTAAAACTTAAAAATTGTTAAGTGATAGATGACTATGTAAATATTTGGTCGTTTTATAACATGAAATGGTATAAGCGACCTGAATACTTTAACATTACTCTCACATGCAAATTCGAATAGAATAAGCATTTCTATTATATTCACTATCAGTGTGAGAATAGATTACACTTTCATTGTTGGATTGCGGGTATGTGGACCTAAATAATTCATCAAATAATAGTTGCACACTCAATTTCAATATTATATGGATTTCAAAAATCTCGAGTTTGACTCCTCACAATTTTCTTCTATAGATTTTTGAGGTTTTTTTTTTTAATGCATTTTGGCTTTTTACAAATATTTACGTCCACACCATACACATTGGGCTTGAAAGCATCCAGCTCTTATTGCCCTTGCAATCTTCATGTGAGGGGAAGTGTAGTCTTTTAATGTAAAATAACCATTAACAACTGTTAGTATACAGTTCAAATCACATAACGTATCCTAACAATAGCTAAGAAATACATTTCTTCCATAATCAACGATCGTTACTCTTCGTTGGCACATATATCATATTGGAGACCAAAATAATTTTTTGTTCACTAAAGTCGTCTTTCTGATCTCATATTTTGACTCCGTACAATCTACTCTGACATTCAAATTATATAATAAATATATGACAAACAATCATTTTGACATATTAATATCACTGACCGTACAATCCGATAACGTGATACTTAATTAATTCACTAAATATCCTCGAAAGCGATATGCACAGTGACATCTCCCTTTTCGATAACGTTAATGAAATCATGTCCAAGTGTCTTTTCGGTGTGAAATTGTGTATTGGAAGGAAGGATTTATATTTTATTATGGAAAGAAACTGGGCGCCGAACTTGGAAAGGAAGCAACACGGGAAGGGAATAACTGCGAGTAGTTGACACCGTCCCCAGATGAATGAAAACAAAACAAAATCCGATGGTCCAAGAAAGCGAATATACTATGATCAAATCTGACTTTTCTTTCTTGTTGTCTAACCCACGCGGAATAAAAAGAGAACAAAAGTAAAGCTGAAGGACAACCTTGGTACAGCAAGTGCAACCTCAGAAATCGAAGATGCTCCGAGTAGTTTTTTATTTTAGGTCGTGAAAATGACATATATGTAATTCCCACTATTGTGGTTGTCGGTTGACGTGGAAAAAGAAATATTTGACAAAATACTTGGAATACCCAATCTTGATCAACTCGAGTCCAATAACAAAGTTGGAAAAGGAAAATCAACATAAGGCGTGAAAAAGTGATTATTCTGGTAAAATTATGTTTATTAGTTGAAAAATTAGTTGTCAAAGAATATTTTCTCCGTTGCTCGTTATTTTGAGCTTTAAAAAAAATAAAGTAACCAAAAACATTTTATATTTAATAAAGAATTATAATTAAAAAAATTTGTTCCTGATAACTTTTTTTTTTCTAGTTTTGGTGAAACAAGTGAATTTAATTCGGAGAAGAATTTCGAATTAATTAGTATTAGTAATTTAGTGATGTTTGGGTGGCACATTGGGTTGATGCGACATCCAGTGCAAGATAGAAGCATCACGGGAGAACTAGGCTCCATGACTATCAACACTTTTGTGTCAACATTACAAGTCAGGAGAGGATGTGACCATGAAGAAGAGTTTTGCAGAGGAGAAACTTGCGGATATGTAGACTAGGATCATTGCCCTGGACAAGTTTGAGCACTACTTGCACTTGATAGATGTTTGTGGCAATTGATTGAAACATAAAGGGTGTTGTGCGAGAGACGATATCGAGTGCCAATATAAGGCAATGGATGAAGATGGTGACTTGGCTGCAAACTCGTCCCAACTTTTGGCCACGATTTGAATTAGGATTAGAGCTTAGAGTCATCAATAGAGTCGATGAGTTTTTAACGAGACGTTTGAAGTGAGCCATGGTGGGCCAAGATCCCGAGCACAAGACCCTAGGCTACTAGGCTTGCGAACTTGGCATCGGCCGGGTGCTCGGCCAAGTACCTAGATTTGCCCAAGTGCACTGGCATGAAGTGGTGCCCGGTTAGACTCGTTCAAATGCCATCAATGCTTGAAAACTTGGATTAAAGCACATTTCGAACCTGTTTTAATGTATTTTACTCTAAAATCTCCTCAGAGTGTTTCTAGGGAACCTCCTTGAGTTTTGTGAAGAAAACCCTTAGTGAGAGATTGTGCGAAACACTGAGTAGAAATTGATTGAGTGTAATCAAGATTTGGTATTGAAAGACATAATTTCAAGTTTGTAATATCCTTATTCATAGTGGATTTACCTCCGCTACACTCCCATGGTCGAAGATCTCAATTTCAAACTGTCCCACATAAATCCTGATGTATTTATTTCTCTATTTCTTGTTTTTTCTGTCAATCTCGCAATTGGAGTTGATTAAACTATAGTATTACATGATATATATATATATATATATATATATATATATATATATATATAGATATACACTTAAAATGATCTCTTTAACAGTAAATTCTAATTTAGCACGGTTCACGATCAAACATGCTATCTACTTTATATAACCAAACTGACACAACATATAATACACGAATTTTGATACACTAATGCTACTATTTGTCCGACATGATCAAGTCACGCGGATTGTCATTTGTGGATCGCAAATGGAATCACTAAAATTCCGAACCTACCCTAGGTGGCCTTATGGTGTTCCAAAAGCAGTTCAATCTGAATCTTTTTTAGCTTCATAAAATTTCCATTCGCGATTATGTCGAAAACAAGCACATCAAATATTTTTTGTTTGCATCGTCAGTGTACCGTATAAAAGTCCAAAAGCAAATGAAGAGATTGAGGCAGTTTAACGTGACAATTTTTTATTTTTATTTTGCTGCGTGTAATAATGTAGACCTGGTCATATCAATTGGTCGTGAATTTTTTTTTTTTCCCGATGATAGGTCATTTTTCTTAATTATTTTCTCTTGTCGGAGGAAATTTCCTTCTCGCTAATTTGAATCGCTACCAGAATGAATTAGCTACTCAGCGAAATTACATATTACACTCTCCTTTGACAAATTTAAAGAGAATATAACGTTGATCTAATTTATGCATGGCAATAAGACTAGATGAATCCGTTTTCCATGGAATCCATTATATAAAAGCATTTAAATAATTAATAGAAATGCAGATACCACCTAACTGCCTCTTTGTACCAAGAAAAGGGTACGACCTGGACCAAATCAATTTAGAAATTAAGCGGGTTTTTTTTTATCCGTACCACTTATTTGACTATTGACTTAATTTAATAAACCATGTTAGGAGGGGAAAAAAGGTGTGAATTCATAAATGAGTTAAATGAGAGTGCGCAAAATTGAATTTTGAGGCGCTTGGCTCTAATATAAAAATTACAAAATCATTTGTTTTAAAACATAAACAGTTAGGTGCTAAATGCATGAATAGAAAGTTACTATGAACCATACAAAAATATGGAAGCGGTGGAAAACGATACTTTGACGCTGCCTCACCCCGCAAATTCGAATAGAACAGACAAATTGCACACTGAGCTTCAACATGACATGAAAGTGTATGTTTCTAGGGTTTTCAACAATGATTCTTTCTCCCATACACATTTAATTTGATCAGAAAGCATCATCAACAGTTCACAATCCTACCAAACTTCATTTGAGGGAAAGCATCGAGGTTACATAACGAAGATCATGTCATTCTGTAAAAGAACTATTAGAGGACTGTGACGAAACACATCATGTATTCTAAGAATAGTTAAAGAAATACATTTCTTCCACAATCAACAATTGGTCCTCATAGTTGGCATACATATCAAACTATAATTCTAAATAAATGTGTCTATTAACTTCATCTCTCTGACCTCAGATTTTAACTCATTATCACTTATATGATATCCAAACTGTATAATAAAATGTATAATGAAAGATTATATCAATACATTGATGTCATTGACCGTACAACACGACAATGCTATACTTAATAAATTCATGGGAGATCTCTTGAGAGGGATGCGCACGTGATGAAACCACGTACGAGGTAACTTTTCGGTACGAAAATCTTCTGGTGGAGCGAATATTTGTATTTTATAAAGGAATGAAACTGAGGATCATAGGTGGAAAGGAAGAAATAGGGGAAGGGAATAACTTTGAAGAGTGAGCAGATGGAACCCCAACGGAGTGGCCCTCCCCGGATAATGGAGCAAAACAAAATCTGATGGTCCCAGAAATCAACTATATAATCCAAAGGAATAAAAAAAAAACAAAATTAAAAATCAAAAAAAGACTGGAGGACAACCTTGGGTACCGCAAGTCCTCACAGGAATCAGAGATGCCCAGTCCCAGTTGTTTAAGGTCATGAAAGAGACGGATATAGATCGCATTTATTCTGGTTGGTGGGGGAAAAAGGAAATATTTGAGACCACTCCAAAAATGATGCCTCATCTTAATCAAGACTTGGGCCGGTCCAAGGTCGGTTCAGGGTTGATCCTGGACCATTCCTGGACCGATGCTCACTCCTAATCAAGAGTGCATTTATTTTGCGAGAAAATAAATGATTTGTGAGACATTTTCTTATAATCGATCGCTTGCAAAAATGAATAAATAAAAATTATTTTCATGATTTTAGACATAAATTATCGTTGATAATAAAAATATTTTTTATTGATTAATTATTCAAACGATACTATCAATCATTTTTAGAAAAATATTTTTCAAATCATTCTTTTATCAAGAAATAGAAAGAGCCTTTATCTCATCAATTTATATCAAAATTAGAAAAGGAAAGTTCACGTATTATCGGAAAAAAAAACAAAAGGTGAAAATTTCTCCATTTATTTGGGAAACAAAAAACCATAATTGGAAAAATTTTCTCCAATATTTTTCTTCTTTTGAATCACTTAGAAAAAAAAAAATCAACAAGAAATATTTTATATGAAATAGATAAAAATGAAGATTGAAAATAAGGAAAATACTTTGCATTTACCAAAAGACCGTTTGGTTATATTTGCATAAACAGATTCTTGTTTTTTAAAGCAAAAAAAAACCAATCTGTAAAATACTGTTCAGATGGTTGTGGATAAAGCATTTACTTTAAAAACAAAAACCCACATAATTTACTATTTTGAAAGCGTAACATTTTTGTTTTTCATGATAAAAAGAAGCGATTCTATTCATACGCGTTTGTACTACTTCCTTCAATCTTCTCCTTTTTATCTTTTCCCTTTAAGTATGCATACACAACGAATAACGTATTGTCTATTTTATGAACTTTTTATATTCAAATATTAATATCCTTGTTCGAGTGGTTAATGGTTTTTCCAAATTATAGTCCATGTCGACATTAATTCAAAGAAATTGTAATGGAAGAGATTATTATTGTTAGTAAGAAATTCAAATAAAAACTTGAAGTGGGGCTATTTTATAAAAAGAGCATCTAAAGTTGACATTATCTCGATTAGTGGTTTGAAGTGACAAATTTGGTCATAGTTAAGGGCCTAAGTTCACTAGCTGACTAAATTTTCCTCAGCAAGCTCAGCTGGCTTGTTTGGGCGACTAGAGCATGGGCAGTTTAGTCCAATACCTTATGCTTTCACCCAAAATTCAAAACCCAATGTCTCGTACTATCGATAATCGTGTAACTTCTCTCTTCTTGACACTCCTCCCCTCCAAGTCACTCATCTCCTCCTCAATCTTCCCGTCCTGATGGTGCAGCTCTTCGGTAGCACCCTCGCGCCCGGCTTGAGGCCTAATCAAATCTTTCTAATCTGTCGCAAGACGGCGATAAGGTTTACTGCAGACTATTCGAGGGTTCGGGCAAAGGCGGCTTGGACTAGCTCCCTGAATTTGTTGTCGTCGCTGCGATTGTCGTTAAGGTGAGATGAGCCAACACCAAAGTTCGGCGGGAGAGGAGCGCACTGCACTGCCGAGCAAGCTGCGTGGCCTTGGCCAGCGGCATAGCCGCATAGTGCAGCTCAAGAGGCTGTGAAGGAACATGTTAGATACCGAACATGTTAAGGCTAACAATGCAACCTAAAGAAGGTGATTAGGTTGATTTACAAAACTTAATAATTTTTCACGGAATAACTCAAGTTAAGTTTGATAGATGCAAGAACAGTTTGATAACATTATATGTAAGATGCTTCTTTCGTATAAATATTAAAATATGTAAAAAGATAGAAGATGATGCATACACATTTTATAGTGGTTTAGATTAAACCAAACTTACATCCACTCTCTCTCAAATTAGCAGTCACCAATAAGTTGGAATTCACGAGAAATCTTGTGAATAAGACATAGGGAGGAATTTACAGAGGAGGGAGGTCTTCCGGTTGGCTTTGGCTGTGGCGGCGGTGGGTCTCACCGTTGGGTGGTGATGCAAAGTTCCTTTGGTTGGTCGGAATGAGAGGGATGGGGATGAAGAGGGAATTCTTCAATTGGTCTGCACGAACCTATCTTCAATTTGGGGCTTCTTTAATTAGAGTAAAATCAGAAAATTTGGGATAGAATTGCCTCTACTTTAGCTGCTGGAACAAGCCGGTTGGTGAAGATTTGGCTGACCAGGAAACTCAGACCTTGTTTTGAGATTAATTCGTCCATTTTTTGCCATTATTTGAGAAAAAGTTCACTTAGAGCTATCTCTTAAGAAAATTAATCTATTTCAGGTTTTTATTTAAAATTTTCTCTTATTATTATTGTGGTTATGTCCAGTGAAGATAGTGTACCATGAGTACTATAAAGCTCATGAAATTTCATTTGCAACTGTGTCGAACACGAGTAGATCAAAGCGAAGGGGTGAAGTATTCAAAGATTCGTCTAGGTGATCATAAAGATTACTAAAAAGCTCTAAATTTGGGCGAATCAAATTATATTTGATGCTCGACCAAGTGACCGCCTTTCTAAATTAGACATGGAATTTATATCCATCTCCTACATGTCTCTATTTGCTTTGCTAGTGATTTTTCTTTTTCGACCAAATTGCTTGTAATTACTCATGAACACAATTCTATATAAATGGAAGAAAAGATAAAATATATGGACTTATATCCACATCTTTAAATCTCTAAGTCAACACAGTAAAAATTTGAAACTTTCGCTTTCAGAGATCATCAAGAGAGAGCTTAAATTCGGACTCACCAATATATCCAATTGGATTTGCTTTCCCTCAAAACTCAAATTAATAAGTTATGCACATATTATGATATATTAACTTCTCAATCTTACATCACATCCCCAATATGTGATTTCTTACACTCAACACCACCTCGTGGGTGCACCTCAACGTTTAGAAATGATAAATTTTTGTTTGAAAGTACTCCGCGAGAAAGCAACTTTAGATAAACAAATGTTCTGCCACACTACTAAAACCTACACCAGATGAATTTAAAAATCAGAATTTGCTGGGTGAATGATTACTAGTTAATTACTATCGTCGTTTGTTTCAGTTGGCTCTTCTTTTTGTCTTTGTATTATTTTTTCCTCATTGTTTTTCGTCTTTATTTTACTTACTTGTAGGGTTTATGTGACTTGGTTAGGTCACCTCCATCACTCACTAGCTGCCTCAAATGATTCTTCAATCCAACTTTATTCTTACAAAAGGTATTGGGTACAAGGTGAAATTACGTAACGCATTTTCCTTTGGCAAATTATAAAAAAGTATTAGAAATTGATCGATCTAATTTATGGAGGACAAGAAGCCCCTAGCTGAATCCGTTTTCATGCAATCCATTATTTAAAAAAAGAAGAAGATACTGTCTGTCCCCCTTTGACCGTTAACTATGACCAAGAAATTGGGTGAGTTGTATCCGTACCGCTTGTAACCGGTGATTCAGTCATCTGGGGGTACAAAGTTATTTGACTCTTGACTTTATTTAATAAACCATGCTCGGATAAATATGTGTGAAAAGTGAAACTTGAGCAGTAAAAAAAAGAAAAAATCTTTAACTAGTTAAAAGAGATCCTGAGGAACTGAACTCGAGATGCTTGGCTTTAATACCACGTTCGCATCGACTTACATAGTTCTCAAAATCTATCTCGTTGAGTGCTAAGAGGAAGAATACACGAAGTGGAAATTATTGTGAATGATACAAATATAGAAGTGATGGAAGACAATGTTTTGACACTGCCTCTCCATGCAAATTCGAATAGAACAATACACTCTTTCTATCCATGTCTCAAATTTTTTGCTTTATGTGTTTCGGGTTTTAACATCATCCATGCACATTTAATTTGATCCAAAACTAACTTTTACTTTCCTACCAACCTTCATATGAGCAAAAATGTCAAGGTATAGAACGAATTTCACGTTGTCCTCTAAAAAAGCTGTTAAATAATAGCACAAAATATGTTGCAAAATACCTTTCTTCGAAAATCAACAACCGTTCCTCAAAGTTGGCATGTATCGAATTGAAGTTCTAAACATGTGTTGATTAACGTCATCTTTCTGATCTCAGATTCTAACTCCGTACCATCTATATAATATTCAAAAGATGTAACAAAATACCATACAGATATATTGACGTCACTGTCCGTACAATACAGTAATATTGTTATATAAAAATATGTAACAGAATACCATTTGGATATATTGATATCATTGTCCGTACAATACGATATTGTTATATAAAATTGATTCATGGCAAAATCTGCCAAAAGGGAGATGCACAATGACACCTCCCTTTTCGAGGATGTAAAACGAAATCGCGTTCAGGTAACTTTTTGCTATGAAAATCTTTTGACGAAGCAAATATCCCTTGTTTTTTAAGGAATGAAACCGCGTATCCTATTTGGAAAGGAAGAAACAGGGGAAGGGAATAACTGTGAAAAGCCAACAGATGGAACGCTAACAAGAGTTATAGCCCTCCCCAGATAATGGAGCGAAACAGAATCTGATGGTTCAAGGAATCGAATATACGATAAAAAGGAATAAAAACGAAAGCTGAAGGACAAGCTTGAGTACTTCAAGTCCTCACTCATGGAAATCCAAGATGCTCCTAGTCCCAGTAGTTTTAGGTCAAGAAAAAGATTTCATTCACATTTATTCTGGTTAGTGGGGAAAAAAAAGAAATATTACACACCACAGAAAAAAGAAAATTCTGCAGATGGGCTTTGTTTACATAAATAGATTCTTTGTTTTTTGAAACAAAAAACGGTTTTTAACATGAAACATTGTTTTGATGATTGCGGATCAACGCATTTATGTTAAAAATGAAAACCAACATAGCCTATTGTGAGTTTTTCCTTAGTGTTTCTACGAATCTTTTCATCCATGCCACACACATTTGGCTTGAAAGCATCACAATTTCTTACAAGTCTCGACTTCAGTAATATTTGAACGTCAGGGATCTTCAGTTTGATTCCTCACAATTTCTCTCCGTCCATTTTGAGTTTGTCCTTAATGTTTCTAAGAATCTTGTCATCCACACCACACACATTTGGCTCAAAAGCATCTTTCATTGCCCCCAAGCCTTCATGTGAGGGAGAGTAGAGTGTTAAGTTACAAATTATATTGCAGGTAATCTCTAAAAAACTATTAAAAAATGACGTGAATTATGTCATGCAATATACAACAATTAAGAAATACATTTTCTAACATAATTGATAACTTTTCCTATTGATTGACACATGTATCTTATCATAAATCTAAATAAGTTTTGTTTATTAAGGTACTCTATTTGGCCTCGTATTCCGACTATGCACGATTTGCTAGAACATTTAAACTTATATAATGAAAAAAATGACAAACCATTATTTTAACATATTGATAGCACTATTCGTACGACCCGTCAACATGATGCTTAATTAATTCACGAATTTTTTTGAAAAGGAACTTGAACAATGATATCTCCCTTTTCGAGAGTGTTAATGAAGTCATGCATGAGTATCTTTTCCGGGTGAAAATCTTTCGTAGAAGCAAACGTTTATATTTTATCAAGGAAAGGAACTGTGTACCCAATTAGGAAAGGAAGCAACGGGGGAAGGGAATAACTGTGAATAGTCGAAACCTTCCCCAGATAGGCGAATAAAAAATCTGATGGTCCAAGAAAGCGAACGTGTATAATTAGATCTGAATTGCTTTTTCTTTTTGTCTCGGCCACGCTCAAAAGAGAAGAAAAGTAAAAGATGAAGGACGGCCTTGGGTACTGCAAGTGCAAAAGCTGGAAACAAAGTCGACATATCCAAGATGCTCCAATAGCCCCAGTAAGGTCGTGAAAATGACAGATATGACTCACATTATTCGGGCTGTCGGTCGATGTGAAAAAAGAAGGATTCGAAAAACCCTAGGAACACCTAATACAGAAAGACTATTGTCCATCAATAATAAAGTTAGAAAAGGAAAATTAACATAAGGTGGGAAAATTCGAAAATTGTAAATGAAAATTCTGTTAAAATTCAATTTATTTTTTGAAAAATCAGTCATCGAAATCATGTCTCCATTGCTCGTTGTTTCAATCAGTTAAGATGATGAGATAATGAAAAATATTTTATTATCCATAAAATCAATGATTAAATGTTTTTATTGTTTACAATGTTCTTAAGCAATACCAAAAGAAAAAGAAGAAGAAGAAACTACCTTTCAATTGTTGATTTTTTTAATTGGCTTCCGTTTTCTCCAAAAGATAAAAAATTGGTTACCATATAATAAATTTATGGTTTTTTAGACAATTATTACCGCCTAAACCTACACTAGACGAACTTAAAAATCAGATTGGGCTTGCTTAATGCTTACCAGTCAATTACCATCGTCGTATGTTTCAGTTGGCTCCTCTTTTTGTCTTTGCGGGGTTTGTGCGTCTTTGTTAGTTCACCTCCATTAGTCACTGCCTGCCTCAGTAAATCAATCATCAAAAGGAAAAAAATTTCAGGAGTAGGGTAAAGAACCTTGCCTCTATCAACCATCCTAGTACTTGAACCCGAGCTGATACTTTCCTTTGTTTTTAATTTATTGAGATAGGTTAAGTTGAATGAACTATTTAGTGGGTGGCTAAATAGAGCTATAATTATTTGACCATTCTAGAAGCTGCTGGAATTTACTTCTTCATCATATAATGATTTTTTCTGCATCGTTGGTGTACCATATAAAAGTTTGAAAACAAATGGATTATTTTGTGGCGGTCCAGTGGGACACGTTTTTTTTGCTGCCTGTAGTAATGTTGACATAGCCCGGATTAGGTCATTTGTCTTAATCGTTTTATCTAGTTGGGATAGAATGCCTTTTCTCTAATATTGTTTTCTTTCATAATGAATTGGCCGCCGGGGGGATTACGTGACACACTTTCCCTTGACAAATTTAAAAAAAAAAAATCACAAATTGATCGATCTAAGTTATGGCGTGCAATAAGAGTAGCTGAATCCATCTTTATAGAATCCATTATTTAAAATAAAATATTTATAAAAAAAAAAAAAAAAAAGGAGAAAAGAGTAGGGTACTGCCTGACTTTCTCCTTGAACCAAGAAAAAAGGGTACGACCTGGACCGAGTCAATTTAGAAAATTCGTAGGGAGAGAACAAGAAAGTGGGTTAGTCGTAACCGTACCGCTTATGACCGGTGATTGAGTCACTGGGGGACAAAGTGACTTGACTCTTGACTTTTTCTAACCAGGCATGTTAGAATAAGAAAGGGTGAAAAGTGAGACTTGAGTTGTAAAAAAGAAAAAAAGTTCACAAATTTAGTTAAAAAGAGAGTGTCAAGAAATTGAACTTTTAATGTTTGGCTCCGATATCACATTAAAACTTAAAAGAGACCACATAATCATTTGTTTTAAAACTTAAACCGTTGAGTGCTAAAAGAGTACATGAATAGAAAGTTATTATGAACCATACAAATATAGAAGCCAAGGAAGACAACATTTCCAACATTCCCTCACCATGCAAATTGAGTAGAACAAATCATTACACATTTAATTTCGACATGATATGAGAGATATGTCTCAAGCACCTTGGTTAATTTCTTAATTTTCCTGCTCTACATGTCTTGGGTTTTAGCAATGAATCTTCACACATTTAAATTGATCCGAAAGCACCGACCTGTTACAATCGTTCTATAAAAAACTATTAGACAATGGTGTGAAATATATCATGTATTTTATCAGTAGCTAAGAAATACACTT
Source organism: Eucalyptus guilfoylei (assembly GCA_016097605.1). Classification (NCBI taxonomy): domain Eukaryota; kingdom Viridiplantae; phylum Streptophyta; class Magnoliopsida; order Myrtales; family Myrtaceae; genus Eucalyptus; species Eucalyptus guilfoylei. Next base: position 41,760,246 of record CM027861.1, read on the forward strand.
CTTCCTTGTAGTTGGTAAGTACATCAAACTGTGGTTCTAGATAAATTTGTGCCCATTAATATAATCTCTCTAGCCTCAAATTTTAACTCTTTACAATCTATTTGACATCCAAACTATACAATGAAATATATTACAAAAGATTATCTTGATAGATTGATGTCACTGTTTATATGATACGCTAGCGTTATATTTAATTTATTCATGAAAATCTACAGAAAAGGACTTGCACCAATGGAAACCATGTACAAATAACCTTTCGGGCATGGAGATTCTTTTGGCAAAGCAAATATCCATAATTTACTAAGCGATGGAACTGTGTATCCTACTTGGAAAGGAAGAAACAGGGGAAGGGAATAACTGTGAAAAGTGAGCAGATGGAACCCTAACAAGAGTTAACCCTCCCCAGCTAATGGAGCAAAACAAAATCTCGATGCTTGAAGAAATCGAATATACGATAAAAAGGAATAAAAACTAAAGAAAATCAAAAGAGAAATAAAGCTGAAGGACAACCTTGGGTACTGCAAGTCCTCGCAGAAATCTAAGATTCTCCAAGTCCTGGTAGCTTGTTAGGTCATGAAAATGACAAATATAATTCACATTATTCTGGTTAGTGGGAGAAAAGGAAATATTTGACACCAGACGTGAAAGAACGCTTCCTCTTTGATCGAATCTTGTCCCTTCATATTAAAACTGGAAAAGGAAAGTTAACATATTATGGGAATAACTAAAACGGTGAAAACTCCATTAACCCCACCGCTTATTTGGCGCAAAAAATAAAACGTCACTGGGAGAATATTATTCCTCATAGAGTCACCAAGTAATGTTTAATTACGAAGAAGAATCTATAATTTCACATGTTTATGCAAGACTTATGTTTATTCTATTGACTCATTTTTATAAACTTCACTAACCAGGAAAAGAAAAAGGAAAATAATTCACCTGTTACTAAGAGGTCGTTCAATTATGTTTACATATTCTTTGTTTTTTAAAGAGCCAAAAAAGAAAAGGAGAAACAATTCCGCACATGAAAATGCCATTTTGATATTGTGGATGAAAGCATTTATTTTAAAAATGAAAACTAACATATTGTATTAATTTCAAGGTAGAAATTTTGTGCTTTTCATATTGAAAAGAAGTGATGTGTTTATATCATGATTTTTCACTAATTCTTTCTATTTTCTCCTTTTTATTTTATCCTTAAAATATATATACATAAACAAATATTCTTTGTGTATTCATTGCCCTTTTGAATATTCATATATTAGTATGCTTGTTTGAGTGACTACTGGTCCATGTCGAGGACAATAGCTTATTTGAAATCACTGTATTGGTATAGATTATTATTGTTATTGTTGTCATGCCAAGTGAAGATAGCATACCATGAGTATTGAGTTTACAAGTGAAAAGTATCTTGAAGCAATAATATAAAACACGGTATAACAAGACATGACAAACATTGTCTAACGAAAATGATGTTAAGGAAACAATTATCATTAGGCGCAATCAAACACTATTTTTAATCAAAGAGCGTTTAAATTATCTAAATGCAAATGCAATTATTGTATTGTTATAAATGAAAATAAAATAAACGAAACGGATTTATTTTGGAATCAAATCCATCCAAAGAGGATTCCAAATTTAGTTGGTATCAATTAGTAACATGAAGAGAAAATCTTTTGGACGAGAGTTCAACACATTGATTTTGCTTCCATGCATCATTATCGTCAATAAATATACTCAAACTTTGGTTAGAAGTTAAAAAAAAAAGTCCTTCCTGAAACTGAAATATTCTCCTGTCTCACTCCTAATGTCCTTTTCTTTATCAGTGGATATTCTCCAAAAATATATATTCCATACAACCATATTTTCTTAATAATTATTTCGTCAAAAGGCGTTAATTACTCAAAGAGACAAATAAAACTCCAGGTGGAACTTCCCTTGGATAAACCTTCAAGTAACGAGGCGAATCTCCCATTGGCGACAGAGTGCATTGTAATTCTCGAATTTGGCTGGACGTATGCTCTTCTTTGTTTTAAGCTAACCTTCATCAATAGAGCAAAATTGCTGCATCGGTGCTTTTACTATCGAGAACTGAAGTCGAAGAATGTATATAGCGTTAAGCATCTGTTGTTCACCCTAGGGTTTCTAAGTTTGTATAGTTATTATCAGGACAAGATAACACTCTTGCAACTATTTTGTGTTGAGATCAAAGGCTAAGAATGATAACATCCCTTATTTTTGTTTGGAAAACACTTCATTTTGACTCATCAAGACGACTTTTTATTCTTTATATATTTAAGACGGTCTCTCTGATTTCAAATTCTGACACCGTACAGTCTAATGTGATATCATATTTTAATAATCAGAATCACCATAAAATATAAAATAAAAAGCGAAAACTTTTAATACACTAATGTTGTTGTTTGCCAGATAGGATCGTGTCACACGTAACAAACATTTGGACAGATCTTGACGCATGTGTCTTCAGTCACGAAACATACTTTTTCGGAAAGCCCTTTTGTAGCTATATTCTCGGATCTACACTGCGTGAAGGGATTAAGGAATTGAGGTCACTAAAGGTCATAACCTCCCCCAGGTAAAGAAAGTACGAGGCTCTTCAAAAGCAGCATAATCTGAATCTTCATGGTTTCGTGATTGTCTAAACCGACCGGCAATGAAAAAGCAAAGAGACAAAACCGAATGACAGCCCTAAAAACCAGGATTGTGTCAGTTATCTCTCCATTCTTATTTCGCTTGGATTTCAGATTCATTATTATAGATATACGCGTAGTATTTTCAGTTTTAGATCTTGCAAACTTACTTTTCTTATTACCCAAAAAAAAAAAAAAAAAAAAAAAAAAACAACATATATAGGACAAGAGACTAAGTTTCTAGCAGCATGGACCATGAGAAACCCTAATTAATCCCTCTTGAATCACGTCTATGTGGCAATGAGCGTACGTATGAAGATATGTCCCCACAGTATATAGAAAAAGCAAAATTATTTCTTAAGACAAGAATGGAGAGGAAAGGCCTGGAGTATACGTCGAGACTTGACTAGACTTCAAGATTTCATAAACCGAATCAATAAATCTTATGGAGTTAGCTTATTGGGTTGTCCATATTCATATTTAAACTATTTAATTACATTAGAAACGGCAGTTGCGTCCCTTGAATCAATTAGCAAAGGAGAAAACACAATTTCCTGGTTGAGAAACATAGCAGATACCAGTGATTGAAGGCAATTGTTTCAAGAATTGGGATACTTTAAAGTTTTGGCTGTTTTAGCGCGCGCTACGCGAATTCTTATCCCGAGCCCTGGTTGTTAGAATTCTACTTATCCAAACGCTCTAGAAAATCTTTAGCAGCTATGTCCATGTCATCTGGGGTACTCTTAATCAAACATAAGTGCTAAAAATGACCGAGGAATCAAATTATAGTAGGGGCTTATTAAAAAAAAAAAAATCAGTCCAATAACATCTACCGGATTTGTAGCTGTATTATATATTCATTTGCTAGGCAAATAAGAGATTGTATTGATAATCGAAGCTACGTGCAAAAGCAACGTACAGGAATACACTAAAACGTACAAAGAGCAGAAATCATGAGGCAGGAGAAGACACTCTAACCAGGCAAGCGTAACTAAGCAGCCTAGTATACAGACCGACCAACAAGAAACCTTCTTTTAGTTGTAGCAGTTGTTATTTTTGTTATTGTTGTTGTTGTTATTATTACTACTAGGCCAGGAACAAGAAAGCCTAGCTGAAGGAACAGGAAGTGACATGGCTGAATGAAATCAAACCATTCACTTTGTTTGGGTTTCTATATAAAAAATATCTTATGTGACGAATTATGTTAAAAAGTCCAATCCAAAAGATAGAGGGCAACTACACGAATATAAAAAACATTTAGGACTCGTTATCAAGCGATGTGAAATAATATTTTAGCACCCCCTCTCACATGTAAACTGGAGTCGAGTAGCATGTGAAATTTTGACCACTTCACGTGTAATTTAACTAATATAGGTGGAGTGGGAACACATCCACAAAAGATATAGCACTGACTTTGATATATAGGAATTCACTTCTTATAGCATTCCTTTGTATCTTATCCGCTCCACATGTGCAATAGGAAATCAAGTACAGAAGTTGCTCATCCAATGATTAATAGAGAACCAATCACAATACATTTCATTATTTCCAAAATGTATGTTAATAAAGTTCTTTCATTATGATTCGCTTGGATGGATGTGTGACATATATGATACCAATGCAATACAAGAAAATCTCTAAAAGATGACGTGTTTGTTTTCACATATTAAAATCTAATCAAGTTAATTTCATCGCATCACATTATTATTTCAAATATCAAAGATGACAGGAATCAAAACCTTTCCTTCGACTCTTCGAACTCCAACTTTTGTCTATATGTCTTAGAGACGGCTCCATCCACATTATAGTGGGCAATAGCCCCTCAAAGTTGTAGTTTGAATGAGATATGCCATGATTTGAATGATGTGTTTGTTGGATCCGAACTTAGTTCTTAATCATTCAGTCGATCGTGTTGACCATTTGATGTGTTCAAAATACCAAAAGTAAAAACGCAACAAAAAGTTTCTCGTTCAACAAATATTTTCCTCCATATTTAGTTGAAGCTTCTATCGATGGATTAAAACACATGGACATCGCTCACCCGTAAACAAAACTTAAAGTGAATATGGATAATATCCCTATTCATAACTCATCAATCTGAAGTATATGTCATGCATGATGCTCAGTTGCTCATAAATTAATAAATTAATAGCCTATGCTTCAAATTGACATTAGTTATATCAGCATTGCTCGTTGAACAGTAAAACTAGTTGATTAATGAGAGGCCGCTATCAGCATCATCTCCCTCTTATGGGTAAGCCCTTCCCCTTTTTAATCCCCTTGTCCTCATAAATCTATTTTACATGATAAATTTGCCACTCAGCATGAAAGGACCGTGAGATATAAGCCCAAGTCGTGTTGATTTCTATTTCACCTATCCTTGAATTTTGTCAATTTGGTACTCCAATTTAACTCTATGAGTCTATAGCCCCCCAAAAGAACTAGATGTACGGAATGTATTATTTAATTGAGATAGTAACTTTGACCTCAAATTCTGACATCGTACAGCCTATTTATATAACATCCGAATAAAAAGAATCAGAGACAGATAGTAGGAAAAAAGCAAATCGCTTTCAGCGAGCTATAGGTAATGCCTGTCGGACGCAACGTCGTATTTAACTAATTTATTAAACATGCGGAAACAAGAAAGTATCTAGTCACCGCACATGCCTTTTTTCAAGAATGTTACTTGGAGCCATGCGAATCGCCGAGACTAATCTAATGATGGAGCAAAAGACGTTTACACATACATATTTATATATATATATCAATCAACAGCAGGAGCAGACTGCATCAGATAAGGGAAAGAGAGAGGAACCCGGGAAGGGGATAACTGCGGGCAGGTGGAAACCTGGGAAGAGTCGAAGCCTTCCCCAGATGCAAGAAAGGAACGGAACCAAATCCGAGGGTCCGAGAAATCGAACGTGATTTGAACCTGTCCTTGTCCTCATCCTTGTCCTGAGCGCCACGCGTCTAGGGAAGAGAAGAAAGAGACGAGGAGATGAAAGCAGAAGGACGGGCTGAGGTACCACTAAGTGCAGCAAGAATTCAAACGCACGCTCCCAAAATTCAAAGATGCTGCTTGAGGGTTTAGGTCTTGAGTGCGACGTGGAAAAGAAAAACCCACTGGGGTTGCAAGATCCGGCCAGCCGTAAGTAAAAATATAGTACGAAAATCCCTTTATTATTTGTTGTAACAAAAGTGAATTTTGCACATTATATGCATCTAGAGATTGGAGGAAAAGAACTCTTGGTAATAATAAGGACAATATGACTTCACGGACGAGAAAGTTTCAAGGGAAAATTTTGAAATTAATTATTGTAATTATAAATATTACATTTGCTAAAACCTGAGTCTAAAACAATATATAGCTGAATTAATGCTATGAGAATGAGAAATTAAGGCCAAAAAGCAAAGTCGAAATATTCATAGTCAATTCCGTCGTGTGAAATCAAGAGCGGACTCTTCTCCTTGAAATCGGCACCAATCAAAACCGATCCATGAGACAAACCTCCCTTGGTAGCTCGGGACCACCACTCGATTATCCACTAAAGTCGGTTCGCCAAAAGACAATGTCATCGAAATTATTTACCCGAGATGCATCTTTTCCTCCGACTTTAAACCTCTCCTTACATAGTGGCAGCGTGTAGGTCAAATCATCATCATTTGAGATTCTGTCTCGATGGAGGCCACAAAACATAACCGGCGATTTGCACAAATACCCCTCAAATTTATATGGCCGACCCGTAATCTGAAAAACGATTCTAAAATGTCGAACACAAGTTAATTTCCTCGATTACTAAGATGGAATTTATAATTAACTAAAAAGCAAAGATGAAAGGAAAAAAAAGTAGATGGCATTTCTGCCCACCTGCTAACCTAATCTTCTCTTTTTCCTTCCTTTCTTCCCAAGTCATGATTCCACCAAGTAAGATAAGTCCGTGGTCCTTGACGGCACCAGAAGCTTCCCTCTGTCAAAAGAGGTGGTTCATCCCCAGGGGGGCGGGGCCCCAACCATACTTTCGGTATTTGCAGAAAAGGGCCCCGGGCATTGAATTTTGCAGACGGGTCCCGCGAACGAGCGATAGATGGGAATTGGAAAAACGGAAGGGACCTGAGCAGTTGGCAAGTTGCTAATTGGGACCCGCATGAGTCCCGACCTTCCCCTGACCAAATACGGAACGGAACTTCTTTCCTCCTCTCTTTTTTGACTCTTCTCTCCCGTCGTCGCTTTCGTTCATTATCACCTCGCTCTCGCTCTCCATCTTTCTGGCCGTTCTTATCTGAGTAAGGCTTGTACTATGCAAAGGCCACGTTATAAGTACGGCCACATCCGCCCCCGAATATCTCTCTCTTTCTTTATTTTATTAACTTTTGCAATACGTTTCCCGCCCTCCTAGCAACCGGTATGTACTTCATCGGTTTCGTGTGATCCCGATTGCAATTCCGTCGAAAACAAGTGGGAAAAATATGTTGCTTTCGAGCAAGCGCTGTGTCGAGTAGGGCCGGTCGACAATGCGGGCCATGTTAAGGGTCACGTTTCTCTCCATAATTTCGTGACTCATTTGGATCACACTCTCATATCATGTTTAAAATATTTATTTTTATTGTATTTCGCTGCAAGCAAAAAAGGATCATACCATTCTTGAAGAATGAAATCGCGGTACAAATCTATTAACGTGGGATGGAAGTAGAGATAAGAGAGAAGGCTTAGAGCTCGAGAGGGAGAAAATTCAATTATCGGTGCACTGAATCGACAAAGCTAGATAGAACGAGTTGCAGAGCCAATAATTAATTATTAGAGTTATCCACAACAAAACCCTAATTCTAAAATAAACAGCAGTTTCGCGAGTAAAAAATTAGAAATGAGATCAGAAATTTCCTAAATTATAATAAGAAACAAATAACTGAGATCCCAAATTAGCAGGCGAAGGCCAATTAAGAAAAATATCGAGAAAACCCCACATGAATACCCTCCCACAGAAAATTGGAGCGTACGCAAAATAAAATAAAAAAAGTAAAAATAAAAGGGGGGGAATTAAAAGACAAGAGAGCCAAATCTTCTGGATGGCTATTAAAATAATGAAGGAAAAAGAAAGTAAAGGAGAAGTTGATGGGGAGGGGGAGTAATGTTCGTACCACCTTCACCTTTTCAATCTGTCCTTCCTCGAATACCTCCTTCCCCGAGTAACGTAATCTCTCTCTCTTTCTCTCTCTATCTGTGCGGCTCGTGAATCGCAAATGAAGAGAGAGAGAGGTGGGCTTTTCCCGTCGACCTCTCTTGCCCCGAGGACGAAACTGCCCTCCTCGACCGCCCTTATTTGCCGCCCGTCCTTCTTCGTCCTTCCCCCGTACGGCACCTATCATTGCCCCCTGGAGATTACCATAATCTCCCCCACCTTTTCCACCCCCACTTTTTTATAAATTCCAAAATGCCCCACTTGGTGGTGGTTGACCTCGTTAATAAATTTCTTTTTCTTTTCTGACTAGTGGAAACTGCCGGCTTCCGAATTTTTATCGAGGATTCACATCTGTGTAGTAATTTCCTTGATGATGAATTAGATCATGACTACATCATTTTGAAGACGAAGAATAATAGCCGCCTCGAGCAGCACCTCTTACGTGAGGATCGCACGCGATGTTTCCAATGTCGATATATTGAAATTATTTATTCATTCTTAATTTTTTCGTAAGACCGAACTTCAAGCCATAACTTCGTGTTTGATATGATAATTTGACTTTGAACGACGTCTTTTGCCCCTATAAATTTTTAGAACAATGACGTTGATAGTTCTAGAACTATTAAAAATATTTCCTTATTCTCAATTCTTTTACAAGATCCAAAAATTCGAACTCCATAAATATGTACTTCCATATAATTTTCTAGAACAATGACATTGATGATTTCTGAATTTGTATTGTGAATGCGAACCCTCGAATTTCAATTTTCATTTATGTTAATTTAATTCCTCAACTATGGTAAACGTAAACATAAACGTGCTTTTAATTTTAATTTTCTTTATTTTTGATTAACCATTATGGGGATTCACATGACTAACTTTTTACAAAATACGGCCACCACAGGTGGACCAATAAGAATCAAACACAACCTTAGCCTAGAGCAGGCCACTCTCGTTTTAGCAGCCTTTGCTTTTTGTTTGGTGGAGGTTCGATCGATAATCGCGGTGGGAAGGGGATTAGTTTAATAATTGCGAGAGCGGCGACAGCAGGCCAACGCGGGGGAGGGGCAGAATCGTCAATGCGCAAGGGGAACAAAAGCCTGACCACAGCTAACTTCCGAAAGAGGAACCCCAAGCCCAACAAAGTAATTTCCCCCCAAAAAAAACTCCTTCTTCTTCCCCCTCCCCCTGCACAACAAACAACAACAAACAACAGCAACACCAAACAACAACTGCCCAAACCTCCCTTCAATATCTCTGCATTAACTCTCTGCACTGTCAAACTGATCATCTTCTCCTCTTTGATCTTCTTCCATCATGACCACCATCACCATTTCTCCATCTCTCTTCTCGAGGACGATGAAGAAGCAGAAGCCGGCGGTGGCGCCGGAGGGACCCGCCCTCTTCGACCTACTGTCCGAGGAGATCGTGTTCATGATCCTCGACTGCCTCGACGAGGACCCGCTTGACCGCAAGGCCTTCTCCCTCGTCTGCCGCTCCTTCCTCGCCCTCGAGTCACGCCACCGCAAGTCCCTCCGCCCCCTCCGCGCCGAGCACCTACCCACCGCCCTCGCCCGCTACCCCGGCGCCGCCTCCCTCGACCTCTCCCTCTGCCCCCGCGTCACCGACGCTTCCCTCGCCGTCGTCGCCGCCGCCCGCGGGGACGCCCTCCGCTCCCTCGACCTCTCCAAGTCACGGTTCTTCACCGCCGCCGGGCTGATGGGCCTCGCGTCCCGCTGCCGGGGCCTCGTCGAGCTGGATCTGTCGAACGCCACGGAGATGCGGGACTCCGCGGCCGCCGCCATCGCCGAGTTCAAGAACCTGGAGAAGCTGCGGCTCGCAAGGTGCAAATCGGTGACGGACATCGGGGTCGGCTGCATCGCGGTGGGCTGCCGGAAGCTGAGGCTGCTCAGCCTCAAGTGGTGCTTGGGGGTCGGCGACTTAGGGGTCGGTCTGGTCGCCGTTAAATGCAAGGAGATTCGGAGCTTGGATTTGTCTTACCTTCCGGTAACTACTATCTTCCATTCCCATCCTCTCTGCAGTTTTGTGATGGTTCTTTCGTAGGTCTTGTTCATTTCCAGTTATAAGATCGATTGTGGGTGATTGCTTGATTTTTCCACACTTTTCAAAGAAGAGCTTCTGCTTTGATATCTTGATGAGGTTATATGGATGTTTTCTTGAATGGGAAATGGGTGGATGGGTTGTATATAGTAACTACATGGGATTCAATTTGTCTTGTTAATTTCTCCACCAGAAAAAACCTCCGTTTATGTACCTGAATTCATGTTTTAACTTCAATTAAGTAAACCCAGTTTTTTTATCCGTATTGTGCTGTGCAGATCTCGAATAAGTGCCTCCCCTCAATTATGAAATTACAATATCTGGAAGAATTGGTCCTCGAAGGGTGCTTTGGCATTGACGATGAGTGCCCTGTGATTCTCAAAGATGGCTGCAAGTCACTAAAGGTAAACTTCTGATTGAAGATGGATGTATAATATTATGTTTCTTGTAACTGGGAATGTCGCTGTTGCCCTGCTAAGTATCATCTTCCATTCGATTATGAATATCAATATTGGGCTATATACCTAGCAAAGGGGGAAAAAAAAAGAGAGAGAAATCGACAGGGCTGTCTCACAGTAATCGATATTGATGATCCTTGAAAATTTTTGAGTCTACGTATGATGATAGAGTCAGTGAGATCTGGCAGGTGACTATAATGAAAATACCTATTTGTTCTTTCCCTATTAATCCTCCTCTTCTAATTTGAAATTGCACTCCACATATGCGAATTGGAATGTATAGATTATGGTCGACTAGTCTACATAGCTGGAATCAGTTTAGTCTCTCAGTCTTTTGTAAAACAGAGAGCATAATAGTTTTCGATGAATGCAGGAGTTTGGAAGTCTTAAGTTTCACAACATTCTGTGAGAATCCCTTACTTGTTAGAGGGGCATTGCTTTTACATCAGAGCAGTCTTAATGACAAGCTAATCTTTGTGTTTTTAATTCTGTGAGTTTGGCCTAACGTGGTGGTTGCCCTTCTTTAGGCACTTGACATGTCAAGTTGTCAGAATATCACTCATGTTGGATTGTCTTCAATTACTAATGGTGCGGGGTGCCTACAGCACCTTACCTTAGCCTACGGCTCACCAGTAAGTTTCTTCTTGTCTATACTTTCCTTCTTCTGGATAACGGGGGGATTGTTCTTTGCTTACACTTCAATGCTCCCTCTGGTGCTTCAGGTGACTTTTGCTCTTGCTGCTAGTTTGAAAAGGCTTTCCATGTTAGAATCAGTAAAGTTAGATGGTTGCATGGTGACGACTTCTGGACTGAAGGCCATTGGGAACTGTTGTTTGTCACTGACGGGGCTGAGCCTAAGTAAATGCTCTGGAGTGACAGATGATGGGCTCTCCTTTCTTGTAACCAAACATAAACAGCTCCAAAGGCTTGATATTACGTGCTGTCGCAAGATAACTGATGTTTCAATTGCTCACATTACAAGTTCGTGCGCTGGACTTACGTCGCTAAGGATGGAGTCTTGCAGCCATGTTCCTAAGGAGGCATTTGTTCTGATTGGACAGCGATGCCACGTACTTGAGGAGCTTGACCTTACAGACAATGAAGTTGACGATGAAGGTTAGCTTACCTCTTTACACATTGTAAATTGTGCTCTAGATTTGAACAACTTGAGTTATTGTACTCATTTGCCTTTTCTTTTTGCAGGTCTAAAGTCCATTGCCAGGTGTTCGAAGCTTTCTATTTTGAAACTTGGAATTTGCCTGAACATAACTGATGAAGGGCTTTCTCATATTGGCAAATCATGCTCCAAACTTGTAGAGCTTGACTTATACAGGTTAGCAACATCTCCTGTAATATGCTTCTTTACATTTTTTCGTGTCGGTTTGGGCAGAGAACATATGCGATTAAGTAATATATGCTCTCTTGTATCGGCTTCATATGAACATGAAAGTAACTCATCGTGTGAGGCAAATAGGAAGGCAATATGTACATTAGAGTTCATGCATAACTCTAGTAAGAAAAATTTGGAATCATTTGAATGAGAAAAATATAAATCACTTTACTGTCAAGGGGACATGGTTGACTTCGCTTTCTCAATTCATACAAGGATGCGGCCTGATATGATTGACCAAATATATCTACTTCTGTTCAGGTCGGCTGGAATAACAGGATTGGGGATTCAAGAAGTTGCCCGTGGCTGCCCTAGCCTTGAGACGGTCAACGTATCATATTGCAATGACACTACGGATGCCTCCTTGATGTCACTATCAAAATGTAAGAGGCTGAAGACCTTAGAAATCCGAGGGTGTCCACTCATCACATCTTTAGGTCTAGCGGCAATTGCCGTCCACTGCAGGCAACTGAGCAAGCTTGACATAAAGAAGTGCTGCAACATCGACGATGCTGGCATGATTCCACTGGCTCATTTCTCTCAGAACCTCAGACAAGTATGCTCCATTTTCATCTTCTTTTGCTTCTCAGATGACCAACTGATCATTAGTCTGACATTCTCATTTCTCATGCAGATTAATTTGTCTTACACATCTGTCACAAATGTGGGGCTACTGTCCCTTGCCAGCATTAGCTGCCTTCAGACCATGACCATCTTGCATTTGAAGGGCTTGACCCCCAGTGGACTGGCAGCTGCATTACTAGCATGTGGAGGCTTAACCAAAGTGAAACTCCAAGCCTCCTTTAAAGTGGTGCTACCACAACCTCTTTTTGAACATTTGGAAGCGAGGGGCTGTTTGTTTCACTGGAGGAATAAGGTGCTTCAGGTAGGTATTGCTTCGTTAACTCCCTTTGTTAGCTTGAATCGGTTGTTCTAGAAACTAATCTAAACATCTCATATTCTTTTTCTACGGTAATGTTAGGCTGAACTGGATCCGAAGTGTTGGAAACTACTGTTAGAAGACGTCATGCAGTGAAGTTTGAAGTTTTTGGAAACAAAAATGCTAAGGATTTTCGATCAGGGGACATGTAACTACTGCTCAAGGAGGCAAGATACCATGTCTGTTGAGAGGATGAGTTATTTGGTCTTCAAGACGAAGGTCGACCAAATTGATAGGAAGTTGCTCTTCCTTGGTGGTAAACCACCCGGTTCTGAGTCTCAACATTGTCCATTTTCATGTATTTTTTACCAAAAAGCAAGTGTATTATTCGTGTCCTTGCAGCTGTCAAGATAAGTGCTGCTCGTTGTGAAAAGGAAAACCATTACTTAAGCTGAAAAAGCTATCTTGGTTTTCCATAGGAAGGAAAAGGAATGTCAATTCTTCGACTTCTAATCCTTAGTCGTATTTCTTTGATGTCCCGTGGCAAAATCATCTGGTCTTTCTGCTTGAAGCGCTTCTTAATGCGACTTTGAAAATCTACAGATTCTTTTCCTAGTCAAGATCGGGTAATTGGATTAACAGGTGCATTAATCCCTGTTAGATTTTGCAAGATTGAGTTATTGGAAATGGTGGTCGGCAACATCCAGCAACGGCGGGGGCGGTGGCGGAGAATGTAGGGAGGAGGAAGTGGTTGGAGTGGGAGGACTAGGGCGCAAGTTTTCCTAGGCTCCCTGTTTCGCAAAAAGAAATAATGAGATAAATATTTTATTAAAAATAATTATTTATGTCACTTATAAAAACAAATTATTATAAAATAATTTCAACAGAAGAGATATTCAGGTATAGATTGACGTTGACAAGGAAAAAGATTATTCTTTGACAATTTTCTGAGAGATCATCTTCAAGAAAATGTTTTTAAAATTATTGATTCTTCGTAAAATAATCATGTCATTAGACAATAACATGGACTGCTATTAATCTTAGTGGTTAACGCTTTGAACTAACTGAAAAATGATTGAGCGTGAGTTATTGATTCAGCTTTCACGTCATGTCCTTTGTTGATATAAAAATATTTCGATGCATTATGTTTTTTTGTCATGTTTGTTGCTATTACAAAAAAATATTTCGATGTGGTTAAGGATTGTTTTTCATGAAACATGGATGACAAACCTGTCGAGTGATGTCAATCGAGACAAGTCCTGACGTTTGAGTCATTGACAAATTCATATTCTCCTATGGTGTCCTGAATGGTGTCATTGTATAACAATAATGAATTAACACCTCGGCCCAAGATAGAAGAATGCCTGACCTTCTAGGTTAGGGTCAGTCGACTGGAGCCCAAATTACACCCAACAGGACAGGAAAGAGGCTGTTGTATGGAGCCCCTGACGAAGAGATCGGAAAGGGGCCATCGACGCCAGCAATTCCATGTGTGTTACAACAGGATTATCAGATCGAATGTTTGGATAAAGCTGGTAATCTCCTGGCACAAGTTGTACCAATGCTAGGGACGAGCTAGGATTCTCGGAAATCGGGTGATAGCAGGGGAATTCGAACTTGTGACCAAAGGGACTCTAGACTATATAAGTAAGTCTTAACCAGCTTGAGCAGCCACCTCATTGGTTGGGTAAACTAGAACGATGGGCGTGACAAAAATTTGAGTTGCTCTTTAATGTTGAAACACATTTCTTGGTAAACAAAACTGATGGTGTGGTTGATAAGTCCAAGATGATGATCCTTTCCAATTGTGATTATACAAAGTTCTTGAATCCAATAAAACAGCTAGATTGAAAAAAAAAAAACTGATGAAAAAATCAGTTCTTTGAAAATTAGAGGTATGCTCTTTAAATTTGTTTTCCACGGCGATGTTCCAAAAGACTTTCCACAAACTACTTGCCTTGAACCGAAAGTAACCTTTGATCAATGAGAAAACTCCTTTTATTTCTCAAGAATCAAATAAAACTTGAGCCAAGATTTGAACGGATAGCACCTTGTAGTCATAAATCAAATTTACTTATACAAAGTTAGAGGAAAATTATTCAATTAGTCATAAATCTATTATACAAATGGGTCAACACCTGATTTTGTTAACCGTTTAGTCCTATAAAAATATAAAATAGCTAAAAGAAAGATAAATAAATAAATAAATTAGCAAATGAAAAAAGCAATTAGAAAATGAATTAGAAAGATGATCATGTTAAAAGGGGGTTTCGGGTTCTTGGCCCAATTAACGACATAGCTCACAAAATCAATTTCAACCATTCAAGCCCGTCAGCTCCAGCCCGTCTTTTTCACCAATTAGGCCCTAGAAGCCACAACCCATTAGACTAACACTTAATTAAGTTACCATAAGCTGCATGCTGACACCCCTGCTCGGCCAGCCCTGTTCTCTGGCCGAGCAAATTGGCGAGTCTTCTACTTGATTGAGACTCATTGCTAGTTCGTATCGACGAAACTCGTAGCCGTCTCAAGCCCATTTGTTCATGATCAAAGTTCCATTCCAGCAAGGTAAATTCCTATCTCGGTTTGGTGAACGTACGAGCCAAAGTTTCAAAATCTAACCCTTGTTTGAACATAATAGAGACCGAGCCTGATGTTAAACTGCCGGTTATTGAGGTGTTTGCACCTCGGTTTTGGGCTAGATGTGGATTTCCGGTTTGTTTTCGATGTGTGAACACCTCCCTGAAGTTGCTCGTAATGTTTGATGAAATGCTCAAGTCAAGCCGTTACATACAGTTTATTGATTTCTGTCCGCTTTAGGATGCGTACTGGCCAGATTAGTACAACTGAAAACCCCTTTTTTTCGGAATGTTACTTCTATCATGAGACCAAGACTGAGCATACAGTTGTTTCTTTCTTTTCCTCCCTTTTGCACGTCTCCTTGCAACATGTGCTTGCCGATGAGGGAATGTTCGGAGTCTACATCAGTAATGTCAAATTCTATAAGATATTCTGTATCAATTTGTCTCTCCAATTTGTACTCTTCATATACTTGCTGTTATGTGTTCTGAATGTGGGAAGCCGGTGACCGACAGTGACTAAAGATGTTAATTTTGGGGCGGATAATAACTGGCAAAAGTCTTTGGTGATTGTTGTGATGGCGGTTCCATTCGGTGATGGTGGCTGACGAAAGTGGCCGATGGCTGGAGATGATGTTGGGTTATATAATTTCTAGAAATATGTATTTTATTCATATCCTAATCATTTCCTTGAAATTGTGGCTGTAATTAGTGAATGGAGATGGTCAGCGATGGTGTTGTGCGCTGGCGGTGTTGGTTAGTAACGACATTGATCGGTGACTTTGGTCGTTGGTAGCAACGTGACTCAGCAATGGATCAGGATGAGCAGTGGAGAAGCTAAGTTGATCTTAATATTGGGTTGGATTAGTTCAGATGTATCTTTGGCTGAAGTTTTAGTAATCTGATTCTTTAGTTTTAGTGATCTGGATATGAGGCTTAAGTAATCCAGTCATTAGGCTTGATATGAGACAAGTTTGGAGACAATGAAACCTTAGCGCAGACGTCCAAGTGTCACGGGTAATTCTTTCGATCACAAACCGTGCGGTGCTTTCTCTCACACTCGAGGAAGGGAACTTCTAGAGAGAGAAAGTAAAGAGTAAGTTCTGAAGAATACTCTATTACTCGAATGAAGTGGGTAACACAAATGAGAGGGAGGGCTCTGCTATTTATACAAAAGCCCCTGTAATTTCAACTATTGATCTTCTACACGATCTAACGGTATAGGATGTCAATTCTCGTTTAATCGATGGTAGAGATCCATTTGATCTAATAGAAGAGGATTTTAATACTGGTCACATTTATAATGTTGGAAATTAGCTCTATCTAACGGTGGAGGGCGTCAATCTTTGTCAAGTAAATCCGATGGTAGGTATTGAATTTTCTTGAAAGCTAACAGTTTTTATGAGTCCTTATGGATCAATGATGTAGCAACCCTTTGGATTATTGGCGTGCCGTTTTTGGTCTATGACATTCTCTCCCACAAATGTGGGGGCCAATAATTTCCGACGAAAATTGGTCGAGACTAAATAAGCAAAAATTAAAAGTATATGATTAAATTTACATCAGTAAATAGGTGTGGAACTAATTGGCTAATTTTCTTGTCAAATTGGTGTTGAATTTGTTTTGGTCAAAAGCGAAGCTGAAGACTTAAACGAAGGAGCCGGTAAGGGGCATCTAAACACAACAAGTCCTTAAGAGGCTGGGTTTTGGACTAGCCAATTTCGTGGAAGAGAATTCACTTGTTGAGCTTTCACGACTTAATACACTACTCTGTTCTGCTCTCTACTTTTAGATCGCAAAAGCAAAGTAACAGATCTTGAGCTTCAGAGATGAGAGCGCGCTCACCCCACCCGGTGCGATCTGCGGACTTCAAAGAAAGAACTAAACTCAAAAGGGTCATTGTTGAGTTCAAGACTTTGGGATCTTCGAGAAGAGAGAAACTTCAGCGAGTGCACGAGCGCTAGGGTTTCTGCTTGGCCTGCCGAGGAGACTGCGAAGCCGCCCAAGAGAATACCAGAGGAATAACACACGACGCAAGCTATGGCACCCTCGGTCGAGCCTGGTAAGTAGGATCCTCCTATGTTTACCTTTAGTTCGTCTTTCCCAGGGGGTCTCCAAGCTCGATCCGGGGTGTTTCGTGTTCCGGTCTGTGGGCTTCTGTTGGGGTTCTTGCTTCCTCTCTTTCTTGCTCCATTCCGCGTCACTTTCGAGCTGGACATGGGCAGATTTTACTATGTCGGTCGGCCTAGGGTTAAGGCCTCTGAAGATGGCCTTGTTCCGAGACTTCCAAATGAGCCATAAAAACACCTTGTGATTAGTTCGAAGGTCGAAACTTGGTGGTGTTGGAACGGCCTCCCGTGAAAAAGGCTGGTTTCCCAACACTTTTTAAGTTGTGCCTTGTTATAATCGATCTGCAAGGTCCATATTATATGGGAAGAACCACGAGAGGCCCATGATGGGGATGTACATTTATCCAATTAAGTGACTTTGGCTAAATATGAAGTTAGTTTCTCGAACATTTTCATTCTCCCAATCGAGTCCTGTAATTTGCAAGCTCGGAAGCACTCTTATCAGTATGCTGACGTCGCAACGCTTACATGGCGGAAACTTTGCCAGGTGGTGCTAATTTACATACCACGTCAGCAAAGAAAATTAATAGTTTGAAAAGAAAAAGGATGGAGGGTGGGTGAGCTTCGTAAAAAATGTGGGACAATCATTTTGTGTGCGTTTCATCTTCGCTTTGTCCCGCAGCCGCATAGAGGAGCCTAGAATTTGAGTTCTCTTTGACTGGGCCTCAAGAGGCAGCGCATTGGAGTATATAAAAAATATTTGGCATCTTTAATAATAATAGGGCGGTTCACTTCTAATATTACTAAATCCACCCAATTTTCACCAAAAATAACAAAATTACCCTCAGTTATTTAATTGCAAGCTAAAGTATTGGCCCTAAATTTGTTTACTTTCCTTCTTTCTTTTGTTTTTTTTTTAAATTTCTATGGAAGATTTATTTGTCATAATTAAGAATTTTACAGGTATGGTTTGTTTATTGTGGATGCCCATGTATATTAAAACCACTAGTTTTCTTTTTTTAATTTTGGATTTTACTTCTATAAAAATAAGTTTTTTCTGAAAAGAGAAATTTGCTAGAAGCCTAATTTCTTTCAACGTTGCCAAGTAAATTTATGGATTAATTGTCAAGTAGGATATAAAAAAAATTAATATAGATAGTTTTTAACAACAATCACGCGTTTATAAACTTTTACTTTTGTTGTGCATGTCACCTTCTCATTGTCTTTTAAATCTAGTTATACATATAATCCGATGATTAGGTAGAATAACCCCCACCTTAAAGTTTGTTCTTCATCATTAAAAGGGACTTGATATTTTTTAGACTAACGAAATGAAAAAATGAAAATTTAAAAGTCTCTTCTTCATCATTATTGATCTTATAACAAATTATGTATTTTTCGTCCCTCTTATCAAGAGATCGCTTCTTGGTGCAATTGTTGGGATTTTAGCATATGATCTCTAATTATTCGGTTAGAAACCTCCTGGCATGCCAACCCAATCGCACCTATCCAATAAGGACAGTTTGTGTTCAAGAACATGCAATTGGGGACAATTGGACTTTGTCAGAATCAATTTTCGAGGTAGCAAACTCACGTATATTAGAAAACAGAGCTATGAAAGTAGTCTTCCGATGAATAGTTATGCATGTTTTCGGTATTTTTGGGAACAAAACTCATATTGAACGGAAGTTCAATCTCTTGTCAATCGTAGCAAATGCCCCGAAAGGGGGTTAAAAGAGGAGCAAACAGGGCAGGCAAACACACTTGCGCAAGAAGAAAAGACCCCGTGATACACACAGACCTAGAGGACGCACCATCCGGTGTCTCGTCAATGCGTGTTCAGGAAGGGTTTCGTTCGTGTCATCTACCTTTACTCCGTCTCCCTGGACTGTACCTCATCTACGCACTTTGACTCGCTCAATACGTCATTATCTCAAAGTCAATAAGAAATCTCAAACCCGTCAACCTCTGCTCTGATCCAACGACTCGGAAAAGGCAAACCAAAATTTTGGTCAACCTGGTTCGTTCCGGCTCTCAGTTGACGCTCCAATGTTTGAGTTTTGAATGGTTCCAAGAGGTTAGAGTTTAATGGTATTAAAATAAGGCAGGTGTCGGGTCTTTTAGCTTTCGTCGCACGAAGCTTCATTAACTTCACGTGGCCATAATCTGACTGAGCAACTAGCACACTTTCTTTATAACGAAAATAGTAAAGAAAGTAGAGATGTTCGATTAACGCCACCCTGCGGACCGTTTGGCAGCTTAGAATCAAACTCAAAACAAGGCACACGTGTATCCTGGAATTGAGAAAACACCTAGGTTGAGGAACAGGTGCGGTTCTAATTGGGACTAGCCTGGGAAATTTGCTTCCGAGATGAATCCGAGAAAAACCAGTTTGGTTTTGGTTTTCGAGAACCAAGAACCAGCTGAGGATCGGTTCAATTCCCGATTCCATGTCAGACTAGATCTTTTAATAGAAATAGTTTTTACCTATATTAAGAGGAAATACATGTTTTCGCGCTGAAAAAGGATTTAAACTGGACAAACACTCTTCCTGATCACTTGAGCGAGAATAGTTGTGTCTAAAAAAACTGATTTTTGGCATTTTATAATAATCCTTTACACTTTTGCCGTCACTAAAAGGCCAACCAAGAACGAGTCAACTCTTTCTGGTTCCTGTTTTTGAACTGGGGATCGTAGCGTCAGTGTCTAGTTTAGAGTAACAAACTAACCCACCCTGAAAATATCATGAGGTTTTTTTTTTTTTTGGTAAAGAAAATATCATGAGGTTGCTTCCGGATAAAGAGTTTGAAACTTGGATCAACCAAGAATAGTTTGTATTCAAGTGACAGTTTTTACCATTGTAAAAGGCCAACCAAGAACTAGTGGATCGTTCCTGATTCCCATTTTCTAAACCAGGGATCATAAGATTGGTGCCTAGTTCTTAGCCAAAAACCGCACCTTCTAATGAGACAAAATTGAAGCAAAGTGAAAGGTTGAGCACCGCATAATAAGGATGAAAGAGTCGTACCTTGAATAATAGATCGATGGTTAGTTTTTTTTAAGCATATTAATACGTTATACTTTATAAAGGTTGGGTATTCTAGCATATTATCAGATTCGTATCACTTTTCTACTTACCTCTAAGACTAATACGTCACCTTACCAATTAATTTGTAATTTGGCAATTTTATTGATAAAGCACATACAATTGAAGTAAATGATGGAACATTTTTCCCAATAATTTCTGTCTAGTTTTTGAAAACATTGCATTCTTCCGGAGCTTAAGTTTTTTTTTGTGCAATTGAGCCCAAGAAAATCTAATTGCACCCATGAGCGAGATTATTATCATTTTGCGCGAGTGAACAAGCTGATGAAGTCTATTCTGGATTCTCATCCATATTATTAACTAGCAGTCGGCGTGCCAACTTATTGACACGTAGAGATGATTAAACTTTCGCTAATCGGAAGGAAAACGACATATTTGTAATTAAACTTCTTAAAGATGCTTGTCAATATATCGAAAGCCAAATGAGAGTTACCAATTCAAGAGGGGTTGGTGCATTGTTTTGGCCCATAAGATCTTATAAACCGTCGCATCTTTTTATCATTTGAATTTACCTTGGTTTCTCAGCTTGTGCCATGACGGGCAAAACCAGTCAATCGAGAATGCCGATCGAGGTCGCCATCGCTCGACAAGTTACCTTCTCCAGACGTCGACCTGTGCTCTTCACGAAGGCAAGTGAGCTCTGCATTCTTTGTGCTGTTGAGATGGCCGTTATTGTCTTCTCTCGTGGCGGCAAGACTTTTTCCTTTGGTCACCCTTCTGGGCAAGCAGTGGTAGATAGGTTGGAGAATCCAAAGACGGCTGGTACTAATGCTACTCAACAGGCTCAAACTGATGGAGACCAAACCGTAGAAGAACTCAACAAACGATATACTAATCTGCTCAAGCGAGTTGAAAAGAAACGAGCTGAAGAGGTTAAGCACGGTAAGCTCCCGAAAATTGAAAATCTTAGCTTCAATGAGTTAATGGTGATGTTGGCTAACGATATCACCTAGAAGGGGGTGAATAGGTGATTGCAAGAAACTTAACAAATAATGTGTTAAGTGTGATTAGGTAAAACGAAGTGTTTATATAAATACATACTGGTTTTATCAAGCGATGTAATGCAATGCATTTCTATCAAGCAATAAATAAATATGAGCAGAGAGATAGAGAACAATGTCTACAAGCTGATAGTGGTTTGGCTTGGTGTAAGTCTATCCCTACTCTCCCATACTAATAACCTATTGTTTGGATTCCACTAGTATTCTTAAAGAAGTAATAGTAAATCGTGTTGTTTATACTCAAGCACTTCTTCTTGAAGCTGGTGCTACTTATACATAAGTTGATAGATATCATTATCTCACACAACATTGCTGACACTTCTCGAAAGATTCAAATAAGACGCATCACCGCGCACGTGGGCTCATTTTATCTCGAGGCCCCATGATTGCAGCATAGCAGAGACATCTGAAGATCCTGAGATGATTCAATTTCGGTTTCTTCCCAAATAGCAGCTTGAATGGCATCCGCCCATTGAGAATCCGAGTAGGCATTCTATTAATAAGATAAGCTGCTGTGGTGACACAGTCACCCCAATATCTTTCCGGAATTGATGCTTGGAATTTCAAGGCACGAGCAACTTCTAGTAGATGGCGATGCTTTCTTTCAACCACTCCATTTTGTTGTGGTGAGTAAATGCTGGAACTTTCGTGTTCAAATACCATGAGAATTGAATAACATGGAGCATTCATGACTGAAAAATTCTCTCTCGTTATCAGTACGAACCCACTGAATGGATTTCCTGAATTGGTTCTTAAATAGCATAATGAAATTTTTCAGGTGAGAATAGACCTAATTTTTTGATTGCATTAGGAAGATCCATGTTGCCCGAGAATAGTCATCTACTATCGTAAGAAAATAACGAGAGCCATCATGATTGACTATATGATAAGGTCCCCAAATGTCCACATGAATTAATGCAAATATTTGACTAGTCCGTGAGGTACTAGAAGAAAATGGTGTACGTGATTGCTTCGCAAGGGGACATATAGGACATTCAGGATATGAAAATGAAGCACTGTGACCCAATCCCATATGCATAGTAGAATTTCTATCATTGGCAGTTGAATTACACAATGATTTCTTATTTAAGGGATTGCATGGAAAATTGAAATTACTTGAAAAACTCGTCCAGAAATAGAGTCCTTCAGAAAGATTACCCAAGCCCATCAGTCTCTCAGTCAAAAGGGCCTGAAATAAACATGTGTCAGCATTGAATATTACCCGGCATGAGTTCTCTTTGCAAACTTTAGACACAGATATGAGGTTGAATTGGAATTCTGGGACATATAGCACATTCTGGAGAATAATCTGAGGACTGAGATTCACTGTTCCTGTTACTTTGACATGAGTAACATTTCCGTTGGGTAATTGTACGGAGATAGGAAAATTCAAGCTTTCATTTATATTTGAAAAAAATCTCTTGTCGCATATAATATGGTCACTTGCCCCGCAGTCTATAATCCATGCCTTTTCGGAAATGGAATTAATTAGGCAATGTGAAATACCTGAGAAACTTCCCCCTTTGTTGGATATATCCATCTTCTGTAATGTCTGCATGAGTTGTTGATACTGATCATATGAAATAGGCTAGTCAATTTTTGGACCAGTTGGTCCAGTGACCTGATAAGCTGTGGAAATTTTTTTCTCCTTTTCTCCCGGCTTCCGTGTAATTTCCAGCAACTGTCAATGGTATGGTTAGTACGCTTGCAATAATCGCAAAAAAAATTTACCCTTTCCTTTAAAATTTTTTGCGAAATTTTTTGATGACGTGGCGAAGATCTGGCCGTCCGCTCCTTTGATCACGATCTGCTGTCCACCGTCCGATCCAGGCGCAATTTCGATTCCTTGATGACCGTCGGATCTTTGCGCGTAATCTGGGCCGTCCGATCTTCGCGCGTAATCAGGGCCACTCGATCCTTGCATGTAATCCTGGCCGTTCGTCCCGTCTCTTTTAAGCCCGCGTGAATCGATCTCGCCGAACCTTAAGGGGCTCTTCTTTTCCTTTTCACGAGCTAAGGTTAGGGTTCTCCCTTCACCGCGGGTAGCCAGAGCGATGCTCTCACTATTCTTCGTGATTGTGAGTCGCTGACTCTCCTCCTGCATCGCCAATTGGAAAATACGCCCGATCGGTGGCATGGGATCCATGGCAAGGATCTGTGACCGAAACGTGAGGTACGATTCGTTTAAAATCAGCAGGAATCACGTGGCTTTTTCTCTCTCTTTGATCCTTTTATACTGCTTGAGGGTAGATTCTGGCCCTTCAAGCTTTTCTTCTACTGCTTCGAGTTGATTCCAAAGAGACGATAGCCTGTTGAAGCAGGCCGTGACCATCGAGTTTCCCTGTTTGAGTTCGTTGATTTCCTGCATGAGATTAAAAACTTTTGCTTGATCCATTTTACCGTACATTTCTCGTATGTTTTCCCACATGGTTTTGGCATCCTCTGTGGGTGGAAGCCCAATCGCAACTTCTGGGGATATGCAATTCCCGATCCACGTTTGGACGAGTTGATTGCACTTCCACCAGTGTCGGGCTAGGCGTTCATCGGAGGGGATTGGAATTGTTCCATCGAGAAATCCGTCTTTGTCTTTTGTCACCAGTGCTCGCCGAAGCTCCTGTGACCACTTCGAATAGGTCTCTGGTCCGGTTAGTTGATGGTTTATCAGTCGAAGCTCCAGTCCATCGGCGGTGGAGACAAACAGAGGATCGCCTATTTCTGGTCGCCCGGTGAACGCCGCCACTGGAACGGGCAAAAACCGGGTGCAAAATTCGGGTAGGGATTCGTCCCTTGACCCGATTCGCTCGACCCGACTAGATAGCCCGCATTGACATATCCCGAGTAGGGATTATGCCCCGTACCCGATTCACTCGAACCGCCCATTTGCTCCATTGCGATGGTTGGGCTTGCCCCCATTCGTGGCTGGCGGGCCTCCATCGTGATTCTGGTGGCCCACGAAAAAAGGCGATGAGGAACTTGGGCTTGGCCCAAAATAGAGTGGATATGGAATCCACTGGTATGGTTGACCCGTCGTGGGTTGCCCCAATTGGAACTGAGCCTGCGTGGGCCACCACTGCTGGGGTTGGGTTTGAGCTAATTGTTGGTCGGATACTAATATTACTGCAGGGAGATTCTGGATATGTGGAACTTGAGGACTACTTTCTTCGGTGGTCCTGTCGTCAGCAGCCAGACTGGAGTCCTGCGAAGAAGCCATGGTAAGTTAATTTAAATTTCTTCCTTCGAGAGTATGCCTAATGCCGAAAGATCAATCCTTTTGCAGGTTGAGAATTTTCTTCGGCAGCGGTTTGAAGCGGAAGTGAGTCAGAGATCAAGGTGCTCCGATACCATGTAAGAAGGCAAAAGTGAAGGAAGAATGGACGAAGTCGAGAGAGGAAAAATGAAAATCGATGTGGGGAGATTTTACTGTATTATCACTCATGTATTCTGAATGTACAATTCTGTAGAGATATAATACAAGCTCTATTTTGTATAAGGAAGTAAATGATCTGGACTATCAATCTAGATCTAGATCTAATATTTAATTTACATATACATGAAGATCGTGATCAATCAAGATAATCATGATCAATTAAGATCAAAAACGTATCGGGCAATCCGCATATCTTCCAACATAAGCCATTGTAACGTCCATTTTATTTCTTACATTAGTCAATGTCATAATTTTTCAAAATGTTTTCAAAAATTACAGTTGATCTCTCCAAATATATGTCCAGCCTTCAAAACCCTATATTATATATGGCCAAAAGACAAAAATACCCTTATCTAAGTTGGCAAAATGGTAACATGGCTCTGTCCATTTCAAAACTAGCATCCATCATCCAAATAAACCGTTGTTTAGTCAATTACATGAGCATACACTAAAAAAAAGAATCATGCATATTCTGCACGTCACTCACCCTATTTGGAAACACAAACAGTGACAACACATGGAGTTATGCCAGGTCAAAAAGTAATGAAGGATTTTCACCTCATTACATCTTTGGAATATTCAAAACGGCATTATAATATTAGAACACTATCTTATGGGTTAATATCATACAAAAAAATCTAAATTATGCCCACTATAACACAAATACTCGGAACTTCCTAAACTTACCCAACTTTTTTTTTGTCATAAAAAACACACGAACTTATACTAGTGTGACAAATACACATGAATGAAACTAAAATAGATTTTATATATATATATCATATATGTATAAGTTTGGATTTTTTTGTAACACAAAAAATAGTTGGAGTATTTGTGACAAATTTAGAGCTTTTTATGACACAAAATAAAATTTTTGATATTTGTATTACGGTGGGCATAATTTAGGCGGTACAATTGAACAGCCGAACTCCAGTTCTTTGGTTTTGGCAAATGATCAAGACCTTCAACACGGGTACCTTGGTGTCCAATTAGTGAAAAATTATCAAAAAAATACCGAACCTTTTTATTTGGCCAATTTATTTTGAAACATTTTGACGGTTTGTTAATTTAATTATAAATATTTCAATTGTGTTAATTTAGTCATAAACCTTCCGATAATTTGTCAATTTATTTATTCTCGCTAATTTTGGCTTAAAATCACTAACACGACAGTGTAATTAACACCAACTTATTCTACGTGGTATGGCCAGTGTTACCGCAGAAAATTTTTGCATATTTAAATTTTTTTCCAATTTTTTCATTATTTCCCTTTTTTTTTTTTTTTTTTCCAACCTTAAGCCAGTTGGCAAGGTCACTGGCCAACCCTAGTCGATTGAATCTGGGTGAGGGCTGCCTCCCCCACCTCGCTCAACAATCCTCTCCCAAGGTTGGTGAGGGCCTAGGCGAGGCAAGGGTTAGTGAACGACCTCATTGGCCCAAGGTTGGAAAAAAATAAGAAAAGAAAAAAGAAAATGAACAAGAAAAAAGAATAATAAAAAAATAGAAAAAATTTAAAATTGCAAAAATTGTTCACGTCATAGTCGAAAGGATTAAATTAGCAAATCGTCGAAGGTTTGGGACTAAATTAACACAATTGAAAGGTTTAGGATAAAAGGTTTATGAATAAATTTGTCAAATTAAAAGGTTTATAACTAAATTGGCACAAATGCAATGACTTAAGTCTATTTTAGTAATCTCCCTATGCAATCAGCCTAATGAGAGTGATCAATGGTAACTCCATTTAATTTGTTTTGATTTCGAAACCCCAAGTTCTTCCGAATATTTTCAAAACCCATTTTCCGAATCCAACTCTCAAACTTTCCCCTCATGGTCGGACTCCTCTCGGACGCCGATTCCGAGGAGGCATTACTAATATAGCTAATTAATTGTTCAATCAACAAACGATGCGATGCTAACATGCTGCTCCACATCAATTTTCATTTACATGAATAATGAAAGCATTAATTGGAACGAAAAATAATACCGTGGAGGATCTCAATTGAACGGAAAGGTCTTCAGATACCGTGTTCAAGATTTAAAAAGAGTTGACCGGTTGCTGGGGCATCCTCTCCTCGTCTGAAAACTCGTGAGAATGGCATGGTGGTTGTTGAGATGTCAAGGTGACCGTGTGACATGGCACGAAAGCGATAGACTGGAGAAAGAAGAGGAAAGGAAGATCCCGATAATTTTTCAGACAACAGAGAGAGATTAGAGTAAATTTTCTTTTATAGGGGCATACCCTTCGCGGTGCACGACCGTCTGACTGACATTACATGTTGTAAGATGAGCCTTTAGCAGGATTTGGTCCGCGGGCTTTCTATAAGCATAAATGGAGTGGTCAGGATCTCACTAAGAAAGAGACAAAACTCATCTTACAAGCAATAAAAGAAGCGAACATAGTCAACTAAGGTTTAAGCCTAGCCGGTCACGATAGATCCAGCAGACGGCAGCTCCTCAATTCGCCCCACAAATCGACACTTGTGTGAATGTGTATCGTTGCTCTGATCCCACCTTCAAGCGGATATTTATTTTCTCCTAACCCTATTGAAAACGCAAGCTAGCAACCACAAGCGGATATAAGGAGACTAAAAACAGTAACTGAGGACCAGCCGAAAGAGTTCATTTGAGTCGGCCAAGAATGTAAGAGAGATCTGGCAAAGCGACGAATAATTTTGGAGATTGGAAACAGCCTCGCACTCGAGAAAATTGTTTAAAAATCTTTAAATGTGTTGTACTTTTATCAATTCAATAATAAACTTTTAAATTCTGTCAATTAAATCTTTAATATTTTCACAATTTGCTATCCGAATCCATCCGACCAATTTTGACTTAAAATCACTAATATAGATACCGATCGTCCTACATGATATAGTTGACATCGATGTAGATAATTTTTTTATAATTTTATCTAATTTTTTTATTTCTCTTTTTTTTCCTTTTCCTTTTCTTTTTCCTTAATCTAATCCTAGGCGGCGCCGTTGCCTAACTCAAGCCAAGCGAGGGTCGCGATCATTGCCTAGATCTAGGCGAAGGTTGGCTAGTGACCTCATCGGCTTATGATTAGAGAGAATGGAAAAGAAATGGAGATATAATATATATATATGTATATATAATTAAAAATTGTTCACGTCGCGATTTTAAGTAAATATTAAGAAATGGATTCAATCAAGAAATTAAAATGTTTGGTATCAAATTGACAAAAGTGCCACATATTTAAAACGTTTTAGATAATTTCCCCGGATACTCGGCACAAACTTCTCGACTCGCTCGATTCATGCCGTTCCGAAGGACCCAGATGCTCGTGTTATCTCACGCTCACGGAAGTCCCTACATGTCGAAAAATCCCCAGCAGAGAGAAATAATCGCCCTCACCCCCAACGTGTTGCATTTGTCCAATCTTTTTCACGGCAAATGGACAGAGACACGGCAGAAAATTCAAAGTCCCCAATCTTCCGGTAAACCCAATCAGCTCCGCCACATGTGGCGCAAACCACAGTCACGCGCGCCCCCCCTTCCCCTCCCCCCGATGCGTTGCCGCCAGGCGTCCACCCACACGACCGAAATCGATGCATCCATCCATCCATCCATCCATCCATCCATCAATCCCGCCTCCAACGTCTTCTTTAAACATAAAACCAAAAGCCAGCCAAGAACGTGTTGAAATAGAGGGTTGGATTTTTGTAATCATAATTTGCCCCCCCACGACTTCCGTAAAAATTATCATTATCCCAAAACACGCACCCAGTGAGACCCAAAAGGTAAAAAAGAACAAAAAAGAAAGGAAAAAAGAGAGCAGGGGGGAAGACCCTGCAAAGGCAGTGATGCACACGTATGCACCCCTCATCTCTTGACCCGATCAAAGCCGCCTTTTCCATACGCCAGTCAAACCCGCAACCTTTGACCAGCCCCTTCCCCCCCCCGCCTTCCCCATTTTTTCCACGGTCAAACTTCTCTTTCATCTTCAAAGAAGAAGCTCCCGCGACCCCCAAACCAAACCACGACACCCCCCCCCCCCCCCCCCCCCCAACCTCCTCCTCTCCACCTTCGCCCATTCTTGTATATATACAAGCACGGCCTTCTCCTTTTGTCTCAGTCAAGCCTTCATATCATATCCCATCTCCCTCCCTCCCTCCCTCCCTCTCTCTCTCGCGCGCGCTCTCTCTCTCTACGTATCTTTCCAGTTCGTTCGTATAATTCAGCGCACGAAAATAGAGCGGAGGAAGACGGGGCCCAGATGAAATCTTCGTTCACCGATCTGTTGAACGGCAGCATGGGCACGGACAATAACCACTGGGCGTTCTCCGTGACGGCCCCGACGGCCCCCGTCTCGATGGAGGCCCCCAAGTACAGGTCGACCGCGCCTCCTTCCCTGCCCCTCTCGCCCCCTCCGGTCTCGCCTTCTGCCTTCTTGACCTTCCCGCCCGGCTTGAGCCCCAGCGAGTTCCTCGACTCGCCGCTCCTCTTCACGTCTTCCAATGTGAGAGCCTCTCCCTCGCTCTTCCTTATTGCTTTCGTGGCTGTATTCGACCGTGTTTCGAAGTTTGAATTGAACCCTTTGGTGCGTGCAGGTTGAGTCCCCGACCGTGGGAGCTTTTGCTGGGGAAGCTGCCAGCTGGAGGAGCGGCGGCAGCTTCGGCGGTGCTTTCAAGGGGGAGGAGAAGTTGTTCTCTGACTTCTCTTTCCAACCCCACCAATCACGCCCCACCGCTGCCGCCACCGCGGCGTCATCCTCCATGCCTCAGTCTTCTTCGGCCATGGTTTCTGTGGTACGCTTTCTATTGGAACTGTTTCAATGATCTGCCCGGATTACATGTGATGATCCTTTAGGTCTATCTGTTCTGCTCATTTTTTCAGCTCCTAGCGATTACTGTCCTGAATTGTGTCTCTATTTGCGTGCGCGCATCGTGTGTGCATCGATTGTTGTCTATCTTAAGTTGGTGGGCGCAGAATTTTACAGGGTGAACTCTGTTTTTAGTTTGTTTAGCCTGTAGGAGTCCCGGATAGATGAAATTTTAGCATAAGCTGAAAGTTTAAATAAGGAACAAGCTGAGCGAACGTCTCCGAATTTTGGTGAACTCTGCCTAGATTCTCTCTCTAAGGATGGTTATCGATCTACCTTTGAACAGGAGGTGTCGTCGAAGACTCAAGACTCATGGAATTACTATAAACCCTTGATGCAAACGGATGTGTTGCCAGAGAAGAGAGGACGTGAAACGTCGGAGTTTGCCCCGATCCAGAACTCGGCAATTCCCGCCAGCCAAACAAGCACACAAAGCCTAACACCACCTTCTGAAACATTCCCGGTCAACACGAATACTAATCCTCATCCATCCTACCTCATCAGAGAACAGAAGAAATCCGACGATGGGTACAATTGGAGGAAGTACGGTCAGAAGCAAGTGAAAGGGAGCGAGAACCCGCGCAGCTACTACAAGTGCACATTCCCATCTTGCCCAACGAAGAAGAAGGTCGAGAGATCCTTGGAGGGACACATTACCGAGATTGTGTACAAGGGAACTCACAACCACGCCAAGCCACTGTCCACCAGGAGATCGTCTTCCCAATCGATTCAGCCTCAGTCTTCTTCCACTGCATATTTGGAGAATCCCAATCAATTGGCTATGGCCCCGTGCTCCGACAACGGGCAGCAGGACTCTTCGGCCTCAATGGGGGATGAGGATTTCGAAGAGAACTCTCAGATGAGCAACTCTGCAGGCGATGACGATGGAAGCGAACCTGAAGCGAAGCGATTGTGAGTTCCTTCATATGATGATATGATCACAAGAATTGTGGGTTTTTCTTTTGCAAAAAAGACTGAATGTTGAATGTTTGTTTTTCCCTTGCAGGAGAGGAGAGAATGAATATGAGAGCTATGCAGCTTCTGGCAATAGGACTGTGAGAGAGCCTAGAGTTGTGGTTCAGACAATGAGTGAGATTGATATTCTCGATGATGGATATAGATGGAGAAAGTATGGACAGAAAGTGGTGAAAGGAAACCACAATCCAAGGTACTGGACCCTTAAATTTCACATCTTAAACTTATATTCAAATTGAATGGGCGAAAAAAAAAGAGAGGAGAAGACCTAGTTGTGGAACCAACCATTGATTGTCTTACTTTTGTTGACCCACAGGAGCTACTATAAATGTACATACACCGGATGCCCCGTGCGGAAGCACGTCGAGCGAGCATCCAACGATATGCGGGCCGTGATCACGACTTACGAAGGCAAGCACAACCATGATGTCCCCGCACCGCGTGGCAGCAGCAATCACTACGTGAACCGGCCTCTGCCTTCTAACAACGGCAGCAGCATCGCGCCGATGCCAATCAGGCCCTCCACTGTGGCGGGCCACTCTAACAACTCGGCCTACCTAAGTTCCATAGAGAATACGAGGTTGCAACGATCAGGGAACCACGCGCCCTTCACTCTGCAAATGTTGCAGAGTTCAGATAGTTACGGAGCGCCGGGATCAGGGAAGCAGGGGGGATCGTACATGAATCAAAGCCCAAACTGGGATGAACTGTTCGCGAGGACTAAGGAAGAGCCAAGAGACAGCTCGGAGTTCGACTCGTTTCTAAACTGAAGCTTCTAACTCCAATATAGAACAGGACGGTGAAAAGTTACCCCCTACACACACACAGATACGTCATGTACATTGAAACTACTTCATAGGGTAGGCTTTTTGTCCGTGACGCGATTTCATAGTTAGGATTCGTTCATTTGTTTGTAGAACTAGAAAGAATAACATAGTGTCGAGCAAAATGTATGTCTGCTCAAAGTTTGAATTAGCAAAACTCATTTGTAACGCTTTTCATTTGGAAATGGTCAAAGTTTCTCAACTTTCCACACATTTCCTATCGCTTTTCTATTCTGCAGCAACCTCGTTCAGTACATTCGACTGAACCTTTGGAACAAGATGACAAAAAGCAATGCAAAAGATGGTGGCATCTCTGGCTGAATTATCAACGACAACATTTGAGTCGTGTGTTAATATCTGGCGAAGATACAGAAAAATATATATGTACATATGCTGGCCCACAAAGCTTTATGGACCATTTCTAGGAGCCAATAGAACCTTCTTCCTTCAACGCTGAACTGACCGGTCAAGTCAAAGCTACGTGGTTTCGTGGAAACTGGTAAGCAACTTGGCTCCATAGCCTACTCGATCAGCCCTAAACTATTCAATTAACAAAGCATGCACTGAAGCGAATCTAGACCACTAAAAATGGCGAGCTCCATGGATCTTACCGTTTATTATATTAGCACACATATACTAGATTCATCGAACTCATTTTCGCGACGGATTAAATTCACTTTGCTCTTAGAAGAACTATTATATTAGACGAGGTGGGGAGGACATCCAAAGTCATGTTTGTATGCAATTGCGAGGTTCCTAATTTGAGAATCCTTAGCAAAAAATATTCCAACTTCGTTATTTTTTATTCTTGAAATCAGAGTGAAACCCGCACTCTCTTAATGATTAATTTACAAATCAATATGTTTCACACCATACAAATGGATTATGTGTCGTTGGTGAAAACATAAATTGAACCATCCTCTAATGCAAAGAGATCGAAGATTAAATATAAGATTACGTTGACAGTCTATATCCAGAGATAACTGCCAACGGCGCCAAGGACAAGAAGGCCAAGAAAGCCATGGTGATAGCGGCGGCAGATGAGTCCGTTAATGCATTGTCTGCGCCGTCCCTCATCCCATCTGTCAGGGGAATGGCTGCAGATACCGCCGATATTAGAAGGTATGCCATGACCTATACCAACACCCGAGCCAAGATGCTCACAGAAATCAGTCAAGACTTTTCAGTTGGTACAGCAACTTTATTCAAGTGATCAATTCAGAGGATCAAAGACTCAAAAACAGATGACATAAGCCATCAATCATTGCCAGCAAATCGTCTGACCCTTTCAGCAGACACATTCTTCATAAAGTAGTCATAAAATTTATCAGGGTCAAACACTGGTTTTCATATGGTGACGACCACCTTGCACTGGATTCTCTGCATTATACTGATTGTTTACTACTACGCGTTTGTGCCGGATTGGATATGACCAATGACACAGACCAGGAAGACAAAATTACTGGAAAGTTTCTCAGAAAATTGGAGCTATTAATCTAGAATCAATTCCTTCATCAAGTTTCATATCAGTACATTTTCTCCCTCTTTGCTTGCAGTTGCCCCTAGTACCTTCGCGACAATAGAATGGAAAACTCCCACTGGAGTCAAGAGTCGATTGATGTACTTTCCGGTGATCCTGAGGGCAAATTCAGGATCAACATTCAGGTACGTCCAATGAAAGAGATCGTTTGATGATTCCAATTTAAGCAAATAAAGTAACGGATAGGGAAGACTGTTTCCTTAGAAACTGCAGTTTAACCTTTCTCAGGACATAACAGGCCAACTAATGCAGAAGAAGCAGAAACCAGAGGGGGCAAAATACGAGCACCTGATCGCCGCAAAAATTGATCAAGGCAGACGTCCTTTGTTCAAAGAATTGTCTTCCTGTAGAGATTTGATAAACGTGTCTTAATGCTTGCATCCCTGTATACAGGGACGATAGGATTGCGATTGCCAACAAATACCTGCTAGGATCATGTTCCGCACGATCAGTTTCAAGCTCTCGATACCCAATTGGATCTACCCACTAGAGAGCGATTATGAGTTTTAAAGTCACCACTTGTTCTAGTAGATCGAACAATTCGATCTGCCTGTGTCAAGTAAAAGAAAAACACACGTTCCTGTGATTGATTGTCTGTATATATTTTCTTGGCGCAATCACATACCTGTACTCTTCATACTTGTGAAAATCTCTCCAGCCGCCGTGCTCGTTGCTGGCCGTTATAATGAAAGCGAGCAATGAGAACAGGAAAGCCAATCCCCGCAAAGCGAACCTGCTTTTCCTCAGCATATCTTCTCTCCTCCACCACCTCAAAATCGACGACACCCCAAGCCCTGCTGCTGCTGTCTGGTTCTCCGCACCAGGCCCAGACGAAGCCCTGGCCATCATCGATGGCGGCGCCTGGACATACTTTTTTGGCTTTCCATCCTCAGAGTCCGGCATTTTTTTATTCGATACTGTTCAATCTAACTCCTCTAAACCTGCGCCAGTGTGCAGTGGACAGAGAAAGTGAAACTGAAACAGAGCGACCAATTGACAAATAAAATGCCCTCGACCTCATCGTCGTTGTCTCGTCTTCTTCGTCTGCTTTCTTGTTCCCCGTCCAAACGCTGTGACGCCTACCTAGGAATCACAGGGTTTCTCCTTGTCTTTTGCCAGTCGAAGCAGTGGAAAGACCACAAACTTGTCCGTATGAAGAACTTACTCGGTTGACCCGGCTGTTTCAAGGACTGTCCGTGGCAGGCAAATCACCTCCGAGATCATTCAACCTTTTGCTGTTGTTTTGGAACGTGCCTCTCAAATTTTTTATATTCATAATTGAATCACCAATTTCATGTTTTCCTTTCACCTTGTCCAGCATTTCATCGGGACCATATAGAGAACATTTCACATATGGTCGCCTAACTTTAGTCCAATTGTATCGAGGTGGCTGAACTTTGACTTCCATAGAAAGTTATTGGAAAGTGGAGAGAGTGGTTTAATTGAAAGTGAAAGTAAAGCTAAATTTTACTTGCTACAGGGACCGAAAGCAAATGCCAAACCTTCTAACATGGGATACTGGTTCTAACCATCATTGGCTCTATTCTATTCAAAATTTGCATTACATCTTGGTTTGATTCACAAACCAAACTGACAAATCAAATGTTTATCAGCTTCCTTTTTGGATGGACCGAGCAGACATGCCGAAACCTAATACAGGATCACCGTTCAGACAATTCTGGGCTCAATTCTGTCCGAAATTCTTGGCTTGTGCAGGGCCTGGGCCCTCTCGTACCATACTTTTTCCACCCTTGTGCAGCAAATCTAGGGCCTAGCACAAGACCCCTTATCCAATGTCCTTATTCCCTTGCGCAAGGTTTGTCCTCCTTTCAGGAATTTCACTATAAATAGAGCACGAATTTTCTATTTTTCTCGAGGTAATTCATTCCATCTCTCTTTTTACTTTGAAACTCTCAATTTTCAAGTTACCAATAACTGTTTTGGGGGTTAATTCGGCGCCTTAACGAGGTTCTGATCTGAGGAGGCAGTCCATGTAAGGTTTCTAAACCATCTTTTAAATAAAATTATAATCGTCATAATGCTAAAATAAGATTAGGAATTTGAAAGGATGCTTTCGTTATTCTGCACCATGAAATATATAATTTTCTAGAATAAAGGCAAATATTATGTTAAGAAAATACTGAAAATCCGAAAAGAAAAATATATAATCTTCATTCTGCAAAGCAAAATAATTAGATACTTCTCTGTTCTAAATAGTTGAATTTATGTTATATCGAAAAGATCGGTCCAGGTAGACCTAATGTTAAATATTTAATGGCCGCCCGATCACAAATCGAGGCCTATGTATTCCACGTTTTCTCAATATGTTTCAAAAATTATAGATAATTTCGTAAAGCTATTGTCGAAAATGAAGAAGAATTTTGGAGAGAAATTGTTCTGTATATTCCATCTTGTATCGTGTACATTGATCTATTTGTAATGTAAGAATGAAAGAAATAATGGGAAAAAAATACAAAGATTACAATTTGCTATTTATTGGAACAATCACCGATTCACTTAATCAATCAATCCATAATCGAAATCAGTATCATAATCAGAATCTTCGATAAAATCCAATCATATCTTCAACACTCCCTCTCAAGCTAGTGGTCTATATATGTCATGGACACCTAGCTTGCTTAATAGATACGTATGCTATTTATGGCACAGTGGTTTAGTGAAGATGTCCACAAGCTGCTCTACTGTTCCAATTCATCTTATTATAAGGACTCCGTCTTTGATCTTATCCCAAGTGAAGTGACAATCAACTTCTATATGTTTAGTCTTCTTGTGAAAGATTGGACTTGTTGCCAATTTGAGTGCACCATCATTGTTATAGAATAATTCACTTGGTCCGTTGACTTGTATTCCAAAATTCGAAAGTAGTCCTCGTATCTAAATTATCTCGCGGATAGTTTTTGCCATGGTTCGATATTCTGATTCAGCTAATGATAGTGATATGGTTGACTACTTCTTTGTCTTCCATTAGATTAATGATTTTTCCAACTTGATACAGAAACCAATGATGGATCTTTTAGTCATTAGGCAAGTAGCATAATCTATATCACAATAAGTTGTCATCTTCATGCTGCAATCACAAGATAAGAATATTCTAAGTTCCGGACATCCCTTCAAATATTTTACAACCTTTAAAGCAGCATTCATGTGGGATTGTTTCGGACTATGCATGACTTGGCTGAGAATTTGCACTGCATAACATATGTCAGGTCTTTTCATAATAAGATATATTAACTTTCCAACAAGCCCCTGATATCGTGATGTATCCTTAAGTAATGGATCCTCAACAGATGGAGAAAAGTTCTAATCATACTCATGAGTTGTTAGCTTGACATTTTGTTTTATTGGTATGACAATTGGTTGCAACCTGATAACCCTCCTTCATAAACAATTTCCAGGACAAATTTTCTTTGATTGAGATCGATTCCTTTGTCAAACCGAGCAATTTCAATGCCAAGAAAATATTTGGAAGATTCCAAATTTGTGGAATGCAGATACTCTTTGAATTTTCCAATATAAGAATAATTATTTCCCATGATGAGAATATCATCAACATATATCGGCAAGTAAATAGATGAATTTCCAGCAGTAAATGTAAATAGAGCATAATCATGTTTAGAATGATGAAAACTTGCATTGGTTAGTGCAACAGTGAACTTAGCGTACCATTGCATGAATGCCTATTTCAGTCCATATAGGGATTTTCGCAGACAACACACTCGAGCCTCCCCCTGTCTGTGTAAACCTGGTGGAAGATCCATGTAGATTTCTTTCATCCAACTCACCATGAAGAAAAGCAATGTGGACATCTAGTTGATGTAATAACCAATTACAAATAACTACAACTAACAAGAAGGAGCGAACAGTTACCTCTTTTACAATAGGAGAGCAGGTTTCATGATAGTCAAAACCTTCTCGTTGAGTGAATCCTTTTGCGACCAAACGAGCCTTGTATCGTTCAACTGAGTCATCTGCCTTAAACTTGATTTTGTATACCCATTAATAGCCAATCGGTTTCTAATGAGGGGGTAAAGGTACAATATCCCAAGTGTAATTTTCCACCCACGAGTGCATTGAGTTCTGATTCCATGGCGTGTTGCCATCATGGGTCACATGCTGCTTCAGCAAATGAGGATTGCTCCTACTCTTCTAGAATCCAACTGATGCAACACATATGCTCTAGAGATAACTAACTAAATGAGACATATGAAGAAACAGGATATTGTGTACCTGAGTAGCCTATAGTGGAGCAGATATAATCCTTGGTCCACATTAGTGGATAAGGATGCCGCTTAGAACGCCGAGGTTGATCCATTGCTACTTGTGTAGGCACTGGCAAAGGTTCAAGATCATTCTCTATTGCGACCACTAGGGAAGAAATAGGAGAATTATCTTGAGGTAAAATTGGTAATTAAACTGCTGGGTTCACGGATTCCTCCTAATTTGGCACTAGTGATTCCAATGCAATAAAAAAAATACTGTTGTGCCATGGATAAATCCTCATTAGATAGAAATTGTTGGCAACTCTCTAAAGAGGGCAAGGATGATTGTTATGAGGATATCACCTCTTGGAATGGAAATAGCCTTTGTGAAATATAACACCCCTACGTACAAAGAAATTTCCAGTAGATATCTCCACGACACAGTATCCTTTTTGAAGAGTATGATATCCCATAAATACACATTGAGTGGCACGAAGTCCCATTTTATCTTGAGAGCCCATGTTTGTCGCATAGCATAAACAACCAAATACCCTAAGGTGACCACTTTCTAGCTACCTATTGTAAAGCATTTCAAGAGGAGTTTTTCCATTAAGAATTCAAGTTGGGATGCGGTTAATCAGATAGGCAGCCATGATCACACAATCTCCCCAAAAAGCTTTAGGAAAAGAAGCCTAATATTTTAGTGCACGAGCAACTTCTAACATATGGCTGTGCTTGCACTCAATAATTACATTCTATTGTGGAGTATGAGTGCAAGAACTTTCTTGAAGTATTTTGCGAGAAGACGGGAATTTTATGCAATCAGAAGTGAAGAATTCTCACTCATTATCTCTACAAATTTTTAATACAAATTTATCGAATTGATTTCTGGTTAGAGAAAGGAAATTCGATAGATAATTAAAAGTTTGGCTTTGAGATTGCATAAGAAATACCCCAGTGGCACGCGTATAGTCATCAACAATCGTGAAGAAAAAAGGGGATCCACATGATGAGGAGTATGATAAGGTCCCCATATGTCAATATGAAGTAAAGAAAAGGCACTATTAGCTCGAGATAAACTTATTGGAAACGATACTCGAGATTGTTTCGCCAAAGGGCATATTAGACATTTTGGATGAGGAAAACGTGCACTATGTTTTAGTCGTTGATGAAAAAGAAGATTTTTATTTTGACTGATGGCATTACAAAAAAAATTTCTAATAATCAACTCTAAATCTTCTAGGGAATCAGACCAGAAATATAGTCCTTGTGCAACCTTACTCAAACCCATTAGTTTGCCAGTCAAATGGTTCTGAAAGAGACAATTATGAGAATTGAATATAGCATGGCAAGAATTATCTTCGCAAACTCTTGAGATTAATAGAAGATTGAATTCAAAATCAGGGATATATAGGACATTTTTAACGATAAAATTTGGACCAAAATGCACAGTATCAATTGTGGAAACATGAATGATATTTCCATTTTGGGAGATGTACCAATGCAAAGGATTGTGAACCTTTATAAATGTGAGAATAAATTCTTGTTGCATATTATGTGGTCACAGCCCCTGAATCGATTATCCATGCATCACTCAAAATAGAATTCTCCTTACGAAGAAATGTACCTGAGAAGCCTATGCTCTTGTCACTTGTCTTTAGTTGATTCATAATCTGCACAATATTCTAGTTTTGCTCTTGAGTAATAGTTTGATGTGGGCCATCAATTTTTTGTGCAGAGATTTGATATGTCGAAGATTCCCTCTTCCTCTTATCTTTCTCAATAGGTTTCCCATACAACTTCCAGCGGGTATCAACTTTATGGTGTGAGTGATTGCAATATTCACAATATTAATTTTTGAATTTAGAATTTTGCCTAATAACCTTTCCTGATGATGTGGCACCTCTAAAGCCATAGGATTCTTCATAGGCTAGAGTTGATGTGGCCTGATAGTAACTGTCGGATTTGGCCGAAAAGATGGACGAACTAGGGTCATCTGATCGCGAGCATTGATCCCAGGAATAGGGACCATCCAATTGCACGCATTGATGGCCGTCCTATCTTGTGCCCTAATCTAGCGAGCGAGAGCTGTTTGATCCTCAGCGCGAATCTGGGCCGTCCATTGGAGAAAACCTAAAATTTCCTTCATTTCATCTGGCCACCGTAAGTAGATACCCATTTATCGCTCTCTCATCTGCTCGGCCAAGGCAACACTTGAGGGAATTGTTGTTGCTAGGGAGACGTCGTTGCTCATCCGTCCATGCTCCGCCATCGCCAGCTGCTAGCTCTTCTCCTGAACAGCCAGCTGGTAGATCCGGCTGATTGGTGGTGCAAGCTTCATCGCCAAGATCTGCGACCAAAATAAGGAATACGACTTATTCAAGATAAGTAATTATCGCGTTGCCTTATCTCTTTCTTTAATCTCTTGGTATTGTCAGAGAGTGGCTTCAGGACCCTCAAGCTGCTCCTCTACCGCCTTGAACTCGTTCCAAAGGGCTGAGAGCCAGTTGAAACAAGCAGTAACTGAGAGGTTCCCTTGCTTCAACTTGGAAATGCTTTTGAGTTATCGTGAATAAGCACGCTCGATAAAGTCATCCATACATTTCCTTAATATTTTCCCAAAACTTTTGTGAATCTTCGGTCGGTGGTTGTCCGGCCGCAATGTCGAGGGCTAATAAATTCCCAATCCATGTGTGGACTAATTGATTACATTTTCACCAATGTCTTTACAAGCGCTCCTTGGCCAGGAGGGGATGGCTCTATCAAGGAAGCCATCCTTGTCCTATGTGACGAGTGCTCACCGAAGATCCCGAGCCCAAGCATTATAGGTCTCCGGTCCAGTGAGCTGCAAGGCGATGAGTCGAATCTTGAGGCTGTCGATCGGCGAGGTGTAT
Organism: Eucalyptus guilfoylei; assembly: GCA_016097605.1. Lineage (NCBI taxonomy): Eukaryota > Viridiplantae > Streptophyta > Magnoliopsida > Myrtales > Myrtaceae > Eucalyptus > Eucalyptus guilfoylei. The sequence continues at coordinate 41,800,341 of CM027861.1, forward strand.
AGTAGGTCACCAGGCTCAGGGCGGCCGCCACTGTTGACTGGGAAAACATACGGCGCAAACCCGAGTCCAAAAGCCAAGTAGGGATTTGCTCCTTGACCCGATATGGGTGCGGATCTTTGAATCGGATTTGTCCGACCCGATCCATTATTCAAGTCGATTTCGCGTGGAGGGAAATTCTGCCCGCCTACACTAGACTAGGCCCGAAAGCCTGGAATCTTGTCTTCTCTGAATGGCCTATATTGGAATGACTGGGCCCACGTTTGCTCTAGTCCAGTGGCCCAGTGGCCCATTGGCCCTGAATAGGATATCACTGGATCGGTGGCCACTGGATTGGGCCACAAAATTGGGCTGGCGTGGGAGCAGGAACAGGAGGATCATCAGTTTTGCACTGGGCACCGTCGGGATGCCGAGGGTGTTCTCCACTGGAATCTAGTTGTTCCGTCAGTGTCAGGTTTTGGTTTTGTGATGATGTAGGTGAGGTAGGTGTTTCCTCCATTGAGGAACTTTCGGTGCTTTTGTTTTTGGCCATGGTTTCAGTTAAAAAATGTGAATTCCTCTTTGATTTGCTGGTCTGTTTTGCAAGAGATGGATCTACAACAACAAACCAGAGAAAGAACTGAAGGCAACTCAAGAAATGCGGAAGCTAGGCCAGGAAGGTCAACTCTAATACCGTGACAGAAAATGAAAAAGAATTTTGGAGAGAAATTGCTCTATATATTCTATCTTGTATCGTGTACATTGATATATTTATAATGTAAAAATAAAAGAAATAATAGGAAAAAAATACTAAGATTACAATTTCCTATTTACCTGAACAATCATCAATTCACTTGATCAGTCAATCCATAATTAAAAACGGTATCACAATTGGAATCTTTGATAAAATCCAATCATATCTTCAATAGCTATTTTCTACTTTTTAAAAACCATTATCAACTGTATGGTCAAAAGAACGACAACATTATAGTCTAAGTAGGGCAAATAACAATCATTTAGTCAATTGTATCTCGTACACGTTACACTTGAAGACTTATGCGTGTTTTTGCACATCTTGCATATATTTGACAAACCAAAGAACACGAAAACACACATGGCACATGGAATCATGCAGGGGCATCAAAGCATGTGAAAGTTTTATCGGATTATGTCCCTTGGAAAATCGAAATTGCATTGACAACATTAAGAAATATAATTATAATTGCATCGGAGGACTTAACTGAAACATACGACTTCAAAAGGGCGTCGTGGGAGCGCTAACCTCCTCCAGACCGTAATAGACATCCTGGATGTAGCTGTTTGGTTTTTTCACAATTGACTGCTACCTTGTATTGTGGTGGTGACACCCTTGCGTTGTGTTTGAACCAAATGTTCTAAGATTGCCTGAAACATTTCCCATCGTAGCGCTTCGCTCTTCCCTTTTGGTGCTCGCGGTTCCGGACGAGTGGGACTACAATGGGATACTCCAGTTTTGAGATTCTTCTTGCTCTCATATCTCCATGTTTTGAAAACATGTTTCTTCCTCCACCTAATAATTTGAATTTCTTTTGGATGAATTTTCATTGTTGTCATTGTGAACCGATAATAAAGGTTTATGAAGACTTGTATACTTGACTTGAAACTTGTATCTACTGGAAAGCAAAATGTCGATAGAGACTTGCCAAAACCATGTGGTTGAGTATTAGACTGACAAAACTCAATTTGTGTCCATCTCCCTTGACTTTCCTTTCTGTAAAAACGTTAAAATTATTCATCTCGATTAGTATAATTGATGCACGAAATTTCCTTATCCATGCATATCAAGCAAAGGCCTGGGCAGTGGCCACAAGGGCGGGGCCATTGCTGATGTTATTCTATATAGGCAATGTTGTCATCTGTTATATGATGTCATTTGTCATCTGAAATTGATCTGGAATACGTCCTCCCCCAAGACCTCCTTAAGATGTAATCACCCCTTCGTTAATGGCGTGAGGTTTGGTGGGAAAAAGAAAACGTGGACCCAATGTTTCAGTGTAAAGCAAGGAAAGTTAAAACTGAGTGAGATTTTTTGTTTTTCTCAAAAAATATCTAAAATGGACTTAGTTTCTAATTAAGGTATAAAATGGTCAAATTAGTTTTTAAATAAGGATTTGAACTCGCCACAACCAAATTTTCACTAACCTAAGAGCACTTGATTTTTCCGACCACTGGAACAAGACGTTTTTATCCAAAACAAAATTTGGATAAAGATTAAAAAGAATAAAGAACAATTTAAAAAGCGAAGAAGAAGAAGAAGACCTTGGAACTTAGAACCTACCCTTTAGAATAAGTTCACTACATGCCCAAGAATCTGGAACTCATCTGTCATAGGTTTTATGGTCGGTTTAATTGTGTAATCGGGTTCCATCTATATTCTTAATTAAACAATTATAGTGAATCATAATCTCTAATGACCACTATTTACTACAATCTATTAATCATAACTCATATTTAGACACGTGAAAAATATAAAATATTAACAAAGTAAAAATCTCAATCATAGATATTACCGGAAATGAAAATTCAAACTAATGGTTTTCAGATTACACAATCATCATTACACGCCAAGGGGAAAGACATATAACAAGAAAAATACAAAGATTTATTCTAGTTTTCACGTTTCCAATTTCACCTAAAACCCATTCGTCAAAATAAATTTCCTAATTTTTGGAATTTGGAACTATACATATCTTATGACATGAAACCAAATCAATTTCCACCAGTCTAGTTTTCGGGTTCCCTATCTATCCTAAAATGATACTCACCCCTCCTTCTTCACAATTCCTTTTAAGAGTGTGGGAATTTAGCGAAAAGTGATATGAGGGTCTTCAAAATCAATGTGTTCAAGAATCGCAAGCCTTCTTAAGCACCTCATCGTGTTCTTCACCTATCTCGACTGGCAATTGTAGGCCTTTATTTTAAACTATTTTGATCAGTTGTTACTTTTATCTAAAACAAAGACTATTTGAGACCCTTCTAAAAAGAAAATCTTACTTCGAGATTTATTTGAAATATTTCCTAAAGAAGCACGAAAAGGTTTTCCCCAGCTCAACTGCCAAGTGCCAACTGCTGAACAGACCGTGCCGAACACCAACGGCAAGAATTCACAGGCAAAATCTGCAGAAGCAGCCTGACATTGGCCCAGAAAAGGCGTGCTCTTTTGCCCTTTTTTCTTGCAATACACGGAGAAATCTACCAACGGCTTGCCTCGAGACTTGAGTGGTTTAGTTTGGTTGGTGCGTTTTGGCCGTAGGCAAAGCTCACGGGATGACCCAATGACCCCGTGAGTCCTCTGCGTCCTCGTCCTACCACCCTATCATCTATTTCCTACTTCTAGGATGCGACTACCCAGTTGTCACGCTCAGGTACCAATTTTCCGATCCGCCAGATTAAGATGTATATTAATATAAATGAATATTGCGCTATGAGATATCAAATAGCTAACAAGATGCACTGATTGCGATTCCTATCTAGAAATAACTCAAACCACAAACGAGACCACACGCCAAAATAATACAGTGCTTGGACAAGTTGACAAGGCAACCCTGCCAAATTGTTTCATGTGGGAATCGACCAATCCGTCCCTAGCAATCTCAAAAACAAGCCTAGAAGATAGAGAAGTGCATACAGGGTCTACACAGGGAGAGCCAACCCTTTCACATTTATGAATGGACACCCGTTAAGACATTGACACATCTCTCAACCATTTTTCTCTTCAAACCCCCTCTCCACTCCACTCTCTGACTCGACCATCGGAGGGGCTTATCCAGGACCACAATAAATGGAGGTTGATCTCTTCTTGAGCGACAATGATTCAAAGGAAAATCGACCTCAGCTGGGGTAGCTTATAATGAAATCGCTACCCGACAAGACCTGAGGTCTCGTGCATATTCAAATTGTCTACAAAATATCTCTCAAAATCATGGATGTTTCCATAAAAAAAAATTTAAATTATCCAAACCCCACACACTAGAAAATCTACTAAAAGATACACGCCCTTTAAAACATGTTACGCGCCCGACAAAGTTAAGTGATAAAACGAAATATATTGTTTCAGAGCATGCGTACATGTGTAAGCAAATAAAGATTCGAAGCACATAGTTACTCAAGCATGCATATATAAGTCAAATTAGGATCGTTGTGTTCTTGTTATCAAGAAGAATCATATTTGTCATATCATTGTCATATATACGGGCATACATGCTTTCAAAACGCATGAACACACACAATAGAGACAATCATTCTCAAGGCATCAAGTGATGCAAACCTTTTACCTCATACGCCTCGATATTGCATTCATACTTCAAGCAATCAAATGATAAATGGATTGTGAATTATTTAAATGAAAATGTGGCATTGAAGGGGAATCATGGTGTGGTAACTCTCTCACATAACTGAACCTCTAGACGAGCAATCTTTGATTATTTTTCGCAAATGGATCATACAAGTGTACCTATTTAGTTCATTTTTCGAAACTTAAGATCTAAGCAACATTTATAAAATTGATTAGTGTCGACTTCACTATTTTTAAAGCTTGAAAATCAAGCATTAAGGAAGATCCAAGGGACCCACAAGGCGCCTACAGAGGGTAGGGCGCTGCAATCAATTTACCTTTTGCAATCTGTGGATCAGACCAGTGGATTTGAGGAAAAGGAGTTGAGCTGGTGGGGACCGAATTACTATGAATTGATTGACTGGCTTTCTCTATTCCTACTCTCTTTTATTTTTTTTGTACTTATTTAATTTTGTTTGCTTATGTTATTATTTCAATAATTTATGTTTGCTTGAATATTTGTTTTTGCCAATTAGATGGCATGGTAATTTTGGGCCAACAGCATAAACGCAAGGCCATAAGAAGAGAATCGAACTCTCTTACCGTCTAAGCTAATACTTTATCCATTCAACTTTGCAATCACATACAGCCAGCACAATATAAATGTACATTATAGAAAAAATTACTCTTCCCACAATTACAGATTGACCAAACCTCTAAAAAGAATTTTTTTCAACGCCATCATATTTTCAAATATTATTGATGCTTTTGGTATAATTCTAGTATGTTATTTTATTTTAATAAGTTATAAAATATAACTTTCGCAATATAAATAACTATTCACAATTCAAAGACAGTTTGGCAATAATCACATTTACTTTAGTTATTTCATTATAAGGTCCATTGCTTATTAACAATTGGTACAGTTTCAAGAAGAATTCATTATATTAATTGGTACATTCATGACACTTGAAAAAAGTTATATTTGTTACATATTCATCAGAGAAATAGATTATATATATTTTAAAAACAATGCAATTTTAACCAATTAACCATTATTAGATTCACAATAGTTTTGTTTAAATTACTAACAACTTTTGTAAAGTACATAACATCATACTAAATCTTTTGTATGTTGGTCTTATCATTGTAAATTATTAACCGCACTTATAAAATTTGAAAGAAGTTGGTAACTTAATTAATGAGATGTTGATGGTATTTTGTAAACCACACTTGCAAAATTCTAATGAAGTTGGTAATTTAATAATATATCGGAATGTTTGTAAATCCCTTATAAATTCTAAAGGTGTTGTGGTTTATTAACCACATTTGTAAAATGTGGAAGAAGTTGGTAACTTACTAATATATTGGGACGCATTGTAAGTTTGTTATAAGATTAATATTTTACTAACTGTACTTGTAAAATTTGAAAATGTTGGTTATTTACTAATTTCTTAAAGGGAAAAAAGACACTAAAAACTCCAAATTTTGCCCAAAATGACAAATTTACCCTCTCTTTTTTTTGTGATACAAAAAATCGCAAACTTTTCCAGCTGTAATATATTTATCCCAAACTCTATGGCCAATGCCATTTTCATCTTTAGACTTTTAATTTTTTTCTTTCCCTTTTTCTTTTCTTTTTTATTCTTCTCTCTTTCCTTCATTGGCCGTGGCTGAGAGAAGCTTGCCTCAGGTGAGGGCCGCTGTCACCAACGTCAAGTGATAGCACTCGTCGACCCAAGCGAGGAGAGCCCTCGCCTACTTCGGGCAAGGGCAACCCTCGCCTAGGCCGGATCTAGCGACGTTGGCAAGGGCCATCCTTGCCAGCCAAAGCGAGGACCACCCTCGCTTACGTTAGGCGGAGTTGCCCTCCCTAGATCTAGCAAAGGATGTAGGCAAGGGTTGCCCTCGCCAAATCCAAGGAGGGCCGCCCTCACTCAACGTAAGTGAGAGTGGCCCTCGCCTAAGTCCGGCTTCTCGAGAGAAGAGAGAAGAAGAAAAAAAAAAAAACTCAAAATATAAAAGACAAAAATGCCCTATAATTTATGCTAATTGTGTTATATAGATACAAGTTTTGGGTTTTTATATCATGAAAAAAAAGTTCAAAAATAAATTTGTCAGCTGGCAAAATTTTTGGTAAATTTATCATATTGAGCAAAATTTTGGGTTTTTTGTGACTTTTTTCCTTTCTTAAATTGATTGTAAATTTTCTATAGTAACTATTTTCAAAGAGGGCCGTTACTTTACTATAATACCAAAGAAGTTAGTAACTTACTAATCCATTAGGATGCTGGTAAATTTCCTATTGGGCAAGTATTTTACTAAGTTTACTTGTAACAATTTAAAGAAGTTGATAAATACCATTTTATTGGAATATTGGTGATTTACTTCAGATTTAAAAATATTTAAGAATTCGCAAATCGCGAGATTTAAATTAAGTTAAATGAAAAAATTAAAACCAATTCAAACATGCCCCAAAATACTGGAAACATGCACGATCGCGTCCCACGTAAATTCTCGTACAACGAAATTAAAATCGTCCCGACAAATCTCTTCCCATCTTCCCCATCTAATAATAATCTCTTTCCCATAAGGAAATTTCCAAAATTAGAGAATCTCGCACCGCCAAGAAATTCTTACATCGATTCCATCCGACCCGACCCGATGGCGGTCCGTTCCTCACCAAAAATCGCCCCCGGGGACGCTTTTTCTCCTCCTTTCCAGACCTCCAACCGGCCGTTCCGGTCTCCGCCGCCGCAGCCGCCGCCGCCGCCAATCATCGTCTTCGTCGCCACTGCTTTTTACTCGAGCAGACCGTCAAAAAAAAAAAAAGGACAGGAGTGAGGCCATAACCAACTGCTTTTCTCCATTACTCACTCATCGCCTCCTCCTCAAATCTTCCTCCTCCACCACCATGCTCCTCCTCCCCCGCTTCCCCCTCACCTCCGCCTCCCGACCTCCGCCGCCCCCCGCCGCCCCCCCCTCGTCGGAGCCAACCACACCTCCGCCCGCTTCTGCTCCCGTTAATCCCCCTCCCCCTCTCCCTCCCTCCCTCTCTCTCCTCATCTCCCTCCATCCCTGTCTCTTCGTGCGTTCCGCTCGCTCTCAGATCTGACTCTAGGTCCCGATCTCTCCGATGATGGAGCCGCCTCCGGCCAAACCGAGCTTCCTCCGGAACATCCTCGTGCGGGCCCTCCTCTTCGGCGTCGTCCTCATCGTCCTCCGCTCCGCCTACGTCGTCACCACCGCCGGCGGGTCCTGCAACCTCGGCGACTTCTGCTTCTTCTCCATCCCTGAGAACATCAACCTCGTCATCGCCGGCTCCGGCGGCGGAGCCGCCGTCGTCAACGAGGTCGCCAAGTCCCAATCGGCGGCGGCGGCGGCTCCCAAGCGCCGCGACCCCCGCAAGAGCAAGGCGTGGGTCAGGGCCGTCCGGTTTTACTCCTCGGTGTTCCAGGATCTGATGGTGGACGCGTTCCTGTCGCCCGGCCAGCGGACTCTGTGCGTGGGTTCCGTCGCCGGCGAGGACGTTTTCGCCTTGAGGGACATCGGCGTGATGGACTCGATTGGGATTGCCAAGAAAGCGTCCCCTCCCTTGGTCAAATCCGGGGAGCTGCATCGCCTGCCGTTCGGCGACGACACTTTCGATTTTATCTTCTCCGGTGGTGGCCGCTTCGACAGATTCCCGAAGCCGGCGGATGTCGCAGCCGAGCTTGAGAGGACGCTGAAACTCGACGGGTTTCTCGTTGTGCATGTAAGGGCTAATGATACCTACAGTTTCAATTCTTTTCTCGAGATGTTCAAGCAGTGCACGCTACTAAGGTCGCTCGACATTGATGGTTTTGAGTCCTCGATGCCCCGAATAAGGGAAATCGTTCTGAGGAAAGTCGGGGATTCTGACATTCACAGCCATTTGATTAGGAAGAGTAAAGTCAGCACGGGGAACAAGTGCTCTGTCCCGGAGTATAAGCAAAAATTGGTCCGGAATGCAGAGCCATTGATAGAGGAGGAGCCCTTGAAACCTTGGATTACATTGAAAAGGAATATACAGAACATAAAGTATTTGCCATCAATGGTTGATATCAGTTTCAAGAATAGATATGTCTATGTCGACGTTGGAGCTCGGAGTTACGGGTCTAGCATAGGTAGTTGGTTCAGAAAACAGTATCCCAAGCAGAACAAGACTTTTGAAGTGTTTGCAATTGAGGCGGATAAGACCTTTCACGATGAGTATAAGGTGAAGAAGGCAGTCACGTTGTTGCCATATGCGGCATGGGTGAAGAATGAGTCTCTGTTCTTTGAAATAAATCGAGACCCCGACCACAAGGTTGAGGTTGTTAAGGGCAGAGGAATGGGAAGGATCCAGCCTAAACAATCGTCCTTTAAATCTGATGGAGAGGTTATCAAGATCAAAGGGTTTGACTTTGCAGAATGGTTGAAGAGAACAGTGTCTGCGAAGGATTTTGTGGTGATGAAAATGGATGTAGAAGGGACTGAATTCGACTTGATTCCACGGCTCTTTAAAACTGGAGCTATCTGTTTGATCGATGAGATATTTCTCGAGTGCCATTATAATCGGTGGCAGAGGTGTTGCCCTGGCGAGAGAAGTTCAAAATATGAAAAAACTTACGGTCAGTGCCTGGACCTCTTCAATTCTCTCAGGCAGAGTGGAATCCTTGTTCATCAATGGTGGTAAAAGACAACCCCCATATGTTCTGTATCGACCTTTTTCCTTAACCTTAGTAAATTCTTGTACCTTTTGTTTTTTCACAGGATATGTTCTTTCTTGGTAACTTACATGTTCTTTGGGCATTCTAGTGCATATAATTTTTCTTTTCTAGTGGGAGCAAACAAAGAGAAACAATTGTTCACTTTGTAAGGATTTCTATTGCAAATGAATGAATTCTTTTGTCATGGAAACTCTCACTTCCTAATGTACTGATTGTTTGTTGTTCTTCCCCTCCGCATCCCCCCAACTTTATTTTCTTTTAATGAGGATCTGGCTGTTTAGCTAGAGAGTAAGGAACTGCATGATCCATTACGAGCTGTTTGGAGACCTCAATTGTCAGGGGAAAGTAGGCTACAGTTGAAGAGGTCAGTTTAGAAAGATTTTGAATTGTCTCTGGTGCATATAATTTGTAAATGCAAAAGCCATTTCGAAGAACTTTGTAGCAAAATACACCCTGTTCTGTGGGCTTCTTTAGCATGTCGCAGGAGGAGACATGGAATGGTGAAGAACAAATTTGCAAATGCAAAAGCCATGTCATGAGACGAACAGCATAGCAAAATACACCCAGTTCTTTGGGCTTCTTTAGCAAGTCGCAGGAGGAGACTTGGACATGGAATGCTGAAGAACATACTTCCTTGACAGTGGATCCACTTTTATGCAATTTTCTTGGAACTCCTCTCCCATGCCTGCTCTTATTGTTTTCTTGGGCATAACTATACTTGATTTAAGCAGATTGGAAGGCAATGTCAAAAAAGTGTCCAGCTGTCGAATATCCTGATTGAGAACTGTTTCTATCCGCTGTTTCTCTTTTTGCAGACATGTTGATGAAGTATAATTTTTTATTATTCTTTTTCGGTTTGAGAAATCTCTAGCTGGCAGATGTCTTCATCAAATTCGTTAGGGTGTTCATGTTTACCGAAAGCCTTCGTCTTCTCCAATTTGTCTTAAATAAGCTCGAGCAGTGGATTGCGCAGGAACGTAAGACTTCTTTGCCAGTTGACTTATTGGTGAAAAGTGTCTTCAGAACTGGTAATTATTAACAACAGGGATGCTATTTCTTTTGCCGAAAGAAAGAAGGGGGAAAAATTAAAGCGCGACAGAGAAGTTTGTTTTCCTGCTCCCAGGAAGAAAACAAAGTGGACTCCATGGATGTAAAGCTACTGCTGCAGAAGGTTTTGACATTGGCGCATGGACTGAAGCCGAAATCCGTATATGTGCCAGGTAAAAACTCTCTTCCTTTAGTGCCTAAGTTGTGGCCATCTATAGAAAAAACTCATCCACTGCCCAAGTTATGCAGACAAACCGAATAGATCCCCGGGCTGGTGCCGAAAATGCAATAATGCGATGGCTTCTATAATTGGGCAGCGAAGCCACGCTCCCCCATGTGTTCTGTCGGCATCGATACTCGTTTTGCCAGTATGGCAAAACCCAACACTTAGTAGTTGCAACAAGCTGGGAGGCTGAACCTTGTGTGTGTTTCGGTTGGGAGGAATCTGTGGTAGGGCCTCGTGTCTATGGACGTTCTAGTTTTCTTATTTGACTTTTGAGACACTTAGGATGGTGTTGGGCACACCGCGGGCAGTGGGTTTTCCATTCCTTCTGGCGTCCGGGCCTACAATGGCATGTGTTGCCTATGCTCGATCACGGGCATAACGCAAGCAGGATCTATTTTTCCCCACCAACATTTTTCTTAAATGTCGAGATTGATCTTGACACATGCTCTTGAAGAATCAAGGCCTCGTTTGGTTTCGTTGACTAGCAATCTGTAAGCATGTTTTTTCTTTCCTTTTCCATTCCATGCAGTCGCATTCCTGGAAACAACAATCTTTTTTATTGTTTGGAGGAATAATAGCATAAATGATCCTCAATTTGTGTTCAATGTGTAATGTTGTTCCTAAATTTTTAAGTTATGCAATATGGTCCATAAATTTTAGTTCAATATATAACGTTGTCCATAAATTTTTGATATGCTTAATATAGTGTCCACACTATTAATAAATATTTAATGTATTAAAAATTTAAGAATCACATTAAATATTGAACTAATGTTCAAGATTATACCGATAATTGCGTTATTTCCTTGCGTAATGATCGTTAAATTCGAGGAGTTTTAGTGTGGGAACTATCCCCATCATTTAGCAGTTTTTTGGTCGACCATTAAGCATTCAACGGCTGAGACAAGTGCCAGGTCTATCCTTTTTCTTTTTCAACATTTCTTCAATTTTTTAATTTGCTAAAAAATTTCTGATCTTTCTTTTATTAAATTTATCGAAATTGCAAATTAAATTCTAGAACCTCACTGTTAGGAAGCTGTTATGCAATCCAATTCCAGACTTAAAGAATCATTTTCCATGAGCAATTCGCATTCAAGTTTTGATTTCTTTCCAAATATAAGAAACCTAGAAATTGGAATCTCATTTGTTAAAGTACGATTTCCCAACTAACCAAATGAAGTCTAAAATGTATCATATTGGCAAACATGATCGGTAAATTACAAGATACGAAGGTCTGCATGAAAGACTTTGTCTAAAACACAAGGAATGGCTCTTAGCAAATTTCTAAAATGACAAAAGGAGCAATAATAAACCAAATTAACACAAAGCAGGAGGAAATCATGCTTGGAATATATGTGAAAACTGGAATTAACTCACGGATACGTCTTTTGATGTAACAATAATACTTAACTTTGGAACTCCAAAGTTGAGATTACTGAGGCGAGAGCATTACTAGAATGGTGTGGGACGAGCCAAAATGAACGATATCTCAAGTGAGTTAATTTAAGAATGTCGCAATATGGTATCAAAGCAGAACCATTTCCAGTAGATATGTGTTTGGAGATGAACCACGCAGAAGTGGTGCACTTGTAATGACTCGATCCGACGAGGGTGGAGAGTGGTCACCAGAGGTAGAGGGCCAAAACAAGGAGCAATTTTTGATAGACTTTTAGGATAATGAAAGGGACAAGTATGAACCACATTGCACGTCGAATAGGAGGAGAGCATGCATGAGATGTGTGTGTGTGAAAACTAAAATTAACTCATGGATGCTCCTTTACTTTGAAACTTCAAAATTAACCAAACTTAGGTGAGAGAACTACTAGGATAAGTGACATTCTAGAAAGTGTCCTTATGTACGCTAAAAAGCAAAATCATCATACTCGACGCGGGACAGACCAGAGCGAATATTATCTCGGGTGAGTTACTTTAGAGATGTCATATGTACGAGTCTCCTAAACTCGGAAAAGCAGCAGCCCCAATTGGTTCATCTTCAACATTTAAATTGGGCAAAAAGAAAAGTGTCTCGAACTCTAGCCCAACAGTGGGCGGTGAATTTGATTTGTCGTCCCATCAGGCCTCGGCACAAAGATTGGCTCCCCAGGTTTGAAGACACTTCTCGCGATTGAATTCAAACCAGCGCTCTCATCGTCACGTCGTCGGGCTGTGCAGATTTTAGGGTAGGTGGGGATGCACCGATTCAAAATTTCTGAAACCTATAGCCAAACGTAGGGTCTTAGGATGGTCCGAGAATTTGTGTGTGTATATGTACACACATTACATGAAGAATGCCGCATGTCATCTTATTACCACATCAAAGAGACACCTTAAGAGCCCACTCGCGTTCACATTCACGTACATGCCTATATAATAGTAACATAAAACACAACATCGGAAGTAAAATGCAATCAATAAATATGCTTCTTCTCATCTATTCACACATTTAAACATAAACATAATGTAAAGAAAAGAAAAATTACTAAAATAGTTTAGTATATATTTTTTGAAATACTGTATAGGGTTCCCAAATCTTTCTATACCGTAATCTACCAAGTATCTAACATATAAAGTACCAGTTTGGGTGGATGTCAACTATGTACTTATCCATTTTGAAAGTTTATGACCTGAAACCTTCCCTACACCACTAAAATTTATCTTGGAGTTTACTCGGTCGTGTTAGTTTTACGAGTTCTTTTGCAGATCCCTACTCGTTTCAATATTTATCATCACCAAAATGGTTTATAATAAATCAATTTGGAAAAAAAGTTTGCATTGCGTTGATTTTTCAATGTGGTCAACCTTATAATTTATTGAGTGAAGTTTTGAATCTTTTCTAATCACGTCCTTTGGTTGTCAATTCCCATAAGTTGAAGTTGATTTGTCTTTCGAGGCTGACCAAGCTCCTCCCTTCTTCCTGTCTATTCCCAAGAGTAACTCGGCCGATTCAATTACATTCAAACCTCCAATTTTACCATTAGCAAGAACATGTTAAATAAAATTAGTGCCATGGTAGAATAAAAAAGAAACGAGTGCACTGAAAGTTTTAGCGAAAGTATTATTGAATCCTAAAATTTTTAATAAGTGTGGTCAAGTCATAAAAAAAATTTAATTAGTGTAATTAAGTACTTCTATTAGCTCTATAACTTTTGAGTGACAAAAAATACTCACATGGCATCTATTTCTAGTATATTTCAAGTGTACATGGCATCGATTGAGTGCCACATTAGAAAAACTAAGAAAATTAAAATGAAATTGAAAACGAGAAAAACTTAAAACAAAAAGGAAAATTGGAAATAAGAGCCCCACCTTCACCGGCGACCTCGCCCTTCCGAAGTACGGTGGTGCCAATTGGTGTGGAGTGTTCTTGGAAAACACTAAAAAAGATGCCACCAAAAACAAAAACAGAAAAAAAAACACTAAGCTGACATAAAGACTTGATTGCAATGGCATTAATTCAAAATTTCTATAACTTTGTCACACATTTCAAAAGATATAGAACTCAATTTCACTTTCATGATAAATTTTATTCTTTTGCTTTAGTGAAAATTTGCTTAATCATATTGTCGTGCGTGCATCGTCTTGATTGTCCACAGTGGCATCGCTTTGTTAGCATCATACCTCTGTTTTGATTGGGTTTGAAAGATACGTCAACTTCATTTTGCCAAAATTATAAATTGAAATAGGGCAAAATTCATGAGTTCAAGGCTTGATCTAATATGTTACATATCTTGTGATCATATTGAAGAATGATACAAGTTGATGGACATAAATATGTGCTTTTCCAAATTCTTTCTAATCAAAATAGATTGAAAATTTTCAAATCATGTTAATTTCGAGTTGGTCATTATTTGATCGTATTAAATTCACTTCCCTCTTAATGAAGCTAAAAATAGAGTGTATCCAAAGAATGGCATGCGAGATGCTAATGCACCAAGAATGCAAGGTTAAGCCCAAATTCTACTATTTGTACATGAAGGGCTGAAAGGTGCAATAGCCCCATATAGACAGGGTTGCCCTATTCGGGGTGCAAGCCCTACGCTATAAAATACATGAGGGGAAATTGTCCTATCCACACAAACATATTTTAGAATGCCAATTCAGTTTTAAACAATTCAATTTTATCAATTCAGTCTTAAATATATACATGAAATTTCAATAACCGATGTAGTGATTTACCACATGGAACAGGTGAATGACTAAATCGTTACATTGGAGATCTCCAACGAAAATCAACTAGAAAAACTATATTGAAATTTTGTAAAGAAACTTGGCAAAATCAAAATGTTTAGATTAAATTGAAATTCTAAAAAACATTTAAAATTGATTGGGTATCTTTCTTAATACATAAGAAAGTCTCGTTGTTGAGGTATTCCTAGTAATCTTAGCACGTGCGTATATCTCTATATTTTTATGTACTTATCTAATTTAGACAATGGAGGGTCTTCTCGTAAGATAACCCTTAAGAATATCATCTCCTTGTGGCACATTAGACCACTAGAGCAAGAGGCACTCGATCCACAAGCACCGGTTTGAGTGGTTAACATTTTTTAACAAATCACGCACATACGATAGATTTATTGCTTGAATGTACTCTTTTTTCTTTTTTGAATTGAAATGCAAGATATTTCAAACGTACGATAGATTTATTGCTTGAATGATAAAAAAAAAATTATTGCTGTTCGATTTGATGGCGAAAAATTCAGGAAACATGTTATTGACCAGAGACCATCGACTCTATTATACGCATTCCTCCCGATTCAAACAATTCTGGCTCGCCGCTTGAAGGACCGCAAAATAATTGTGGGAGGCTCGATGGTACACATGTGTATCATGTTGTCGAGACGAAATTGCTTTTGAATTTAATTCAACGTGACGTACAACTAAGCCTGCCTAGAAGAAATGGGTCATATTTACTAGGCTTGTCTGAAATCAAAGTACGGAGGAATTTTTTCTTCTTTCTGTATTTAAAGTTTTCGCCTGCAAAACCAAAGGATTGACAAAAATATATCGTGTTCAGATTAACCTCGGTTTCCACCTTTTTCGATGGGTAAAATTATTTGTTAACTTTTTTCTTCGAAGCCTAGAATGTTGTATAGATATTAGAAAGTCATATGAGAAATATATGAGAAAACCCGTGTTAACATTTGCATATTTTAAGAGATGTAAAATGTTTCATAGGAAAGAAAAACTAAATTATGTGAGTTATAAAATTAAGGATAAGATGAATTATACGAAGTACAGATCATTCCCCGTCTTTCGAGCTTGCTTGAGACCGTCATTGCGGATGTTATTCATGGACGATCAAGCTACATTCTTGTTGCTTGGACCTGTTCAAATGATTATTCGAGATCGACTTTTTTAATTTCAAGTTGAGTTGGAGCTTAAGAGCTCCTTGAATATTTTGTCCGGTCAAAATTCGAGCTCGCCAATCTTCAAAACGCAAACTGAAACAAGCTTCTATTATTTTGTTAATTATAATAACAGAAGAATGTGCACGTGTAATTTTCACCTATAATTTGAGCCTTTTTAAGTTTACGCTCGAATTCGAGTTCCTTCATAAAATGATTGTAGTTAACTCGAACTCAAGCATTTTCATCTTCTAATCAATTTGAGCTCCAACAAAAATTTTAATACTAGAGCAAGTTCTAGTCAAGCGAGCTTCAGCTACTATTGTATCAGCTCGACTCCACATGATTATACCTCTGCTTAGGACTATTATCATGTTATAAGGTGAATCCATCATGTTTATGAAAGCAAATCTTTATAAATTGAGATAAGTGTATTATAAGTTTTAAAACTAGTTATAAAAGTGTAATGAAATCATAAAATTTGCAAAAAGTGCAATCAAATTCTTTCACTAACTCTGTCCAATTTGTTAGTTTTTTTTTCTTATCTTAAGGTTAACTGAAGCATGAAAAGGATGTTTTGATAAAATCTCAATTTTTTAACATAAATTTAGTTAAATTAGATTAAAAATAAGAAAACTACAATTTTTCAAAAAGCCAAAAAAAACAAAAAAATACAAATAGAAAGGCTAGGGTCGACCCTCTTGTCGTGGCCGCCGCCCCATCCCTAATGGGGTGTTAAGCCCTCACCAAAACCTAGAGAGGGTGGCGACCCTTAGTTGTGGCCTTGGTTTGAGTTTGGTGAGGTTGGCTCTCACCAAGGCAACAACCTCATTGGCCATCGCCGACGCCCCAATGGTGATGGGCAGGTAGCCACAGGCAAAGAGTTTGCAAAGCTTTATTTTAAATTCATCATTTTTGTTTTTTCTTTTTTTTCAAAAAAACTTTTGGATTTTTAAACCTAGTGTAATTCAAGATTTAGTGTAAGAATTAGACTTTAAATCAAAATGACGTTCTTCTAGTTAACTTTACACCACATAGAAAACGCGGAGAAGTGAGAAAATATTTATAAAAAAAACTCGATATTTTTCGTTTATTAAGTTGAACAGAATTAACAAAAATACTTGATTGCACCAGATAAATTTTAATATTTGATTATAATTTTTACGAATTTAAAATTTTAATTATATTTTCATGATAAATCATATTATATTTAATACATTTATCTCTTCTAAAGTTAATGATTTGCTCCGCAAGACATGTCGTAAGCCAAAAAGTCTCCTCGTATACGAACTTTGAAAATCTGATAGGCCATTTGAGTTTTCACACCGTCGATAGAGATAGGAAGCAGATTCACGACCCGTGACCCGCGCGGTTTCCCACATCGACCTAAAAGTCACTATTCTCTTTCCCCATTCAGAAATCATTGAGACCTTCGCAGAGGTGTCTGCACTCTGCAGAAGAGTAAAACAGAGAGTTTGAACGGTTCACGCCACCTCTCCTCCTCCTTCGGGACCAAGGAATTCAATCAGTATTTTCAAAAATTTAATAGCTAAAAAACATCCACCCACCTGCAACGAATCTTCTTCCCAAAGATTTTCTGACCCCCAAAGAGGCAAGCAAAGACAATGGAGAATGGGGTAACGGAGGGTGGAAAGAAAAAGATAAAAAGGAAAGGAAAGAAAGGAAAAGGAAAAGCTCTTCTGATTTTCTGGAGTCATCCAGTGAGCAGTTTCTTTCATGTCCCACTACAGAAGCCGACCAAACAACGAGAGCTTTTGCTTTTCTCGCACCTGACAGGCAGGGGCATGCTTCAATTTCTCGGAACAGGTGAACACGACTCGCAACAGGTGAACACGACTCGCAACATAATGAAACCCGACCGCATTGCTTGTGTTGTTTAAGTAAAGTCAATACGCTTATGATAAAACCAGTAGCACCATATTTATACATATCACGGCATTCATTCACTCATTACCAGACACGGCTTTCAAGCATAATTGCCCCCAAGCTCCCTCTTTTTAACAAGTAGGTAGGAAACAAGATGAAACCAAAAATGGGTGACGGAATTTAAAATGCGGGGGCTTTGCGGACGATGTAGCGGTAGGCGGCAACCTTTTTCCGCCGCGAGGCGGTGTTGTCCACGGAGATGACCATCTTGCCTGCTTCACGGGCGGTGTAGGAGTTATGGACCGCTTCCTCGGACGGGGACATCTTCCGAGGCTTCTCGACCGCGACCGTGTAGCTCCCCTCGGCGTTGGGCACGAATTCGGCGCTGTACTCCAAATCCCAGCCTCCCACCACTATATCCCACGTTATCGTCGCATTAGCCTAAACATCAAACACGCCAATTCCCGCACAATGTAAGCGAAATCCATTCAAAAAAATGGCATTGAAAAAGGAAATTCCTGATCTACATGTGCGATGGGACAATAATTTCTGGGTTTCTAAGAAGGTGGAATGAAAGCAAGCGTAGTGAACCTCGATCCCCTCTACTTGGATGTTGACTTTCTCTCCGCCTTTGACGGTGAACTCAGACGCTGGCTTCGGAGGACCATTCTGCTGATCGCTGGGTCGACTCAGCCCTCCATATTGAACAGGAATATCCTCTGGCCTGATGAATCTGACGACAATTGAATTCTACATTGTTAACGAAGCGTCAAGTGTATCGAACCAAAGCCAGAAGCCAAAATCCAAAACAGCACGGACAAAACCCAAATTGAGAAAAGCTTTCTAGATCTACACGGAAACAATGAAGTCATCTGCTAGGCGGATGAAATGTCTGAGCTTTTCAAAAGCTTACTTGTAGAGAGTCTCTGCAACATTGCCTTCCTTGGAGATGACGAACTTGCTCTTGGTCCGCTGAGTCAAGAACGGACTGAACACCGAGTACAGCATGCTGAAGTACCAGGGGACGTTGATGAAAATCTGAACCCAGCAAAATCCGGAACCAGACAAAAAAGATAAGTCACTCCCATTCACAGGAACACCACCACACCATTACTCAAAAACCTTCGCTCACATCAAGATTCAAAAAAACACAGTAACTACCCCCACCCCTTAAAAAAAATAGTAAAGGTCCCACAAAGAAGAACGACGAAATCTACCTTGCGAGCGACCATTTCGGGATAATTGTCTTGAAAAAGGGACAGGATCTGAGTGGACGCGACCCTCAGCTCCCTCTTGGGCATGTCCTTGAGATCAGTGACCTGGATGAGGGAGTTGACACCCCCGGGCTTGAAATGCAGGGCGCTCATCCCTCTCTCTAGCACTTGGATTCTCCACCTGAGGAACCTCTTCAACTTCTCGTCGTCCCCGAAGATCCTCTCGTACATGTCCTTGTCCTTGAAGACCCCATACGCGTTGTAGCACACCGGGTGCCCTTCCCGGTCGAACCCGCGCATGTAGGCCACCACGCCTTCGAGCTCCTTGAAGCCCAAGTCCTCCTCGCCGATGCTGTCCGCCTTGAACTCGCTCCTCCAAGCCAGGCACTTCTCCAGCATAGCGTGCGCGTCGGCGACGCGGAAGTCTCGCGCCCGCAGGAACTTGAGCAGGACGACGTCGGCCCGCTCGTCGCCGCCCAGGAGAGGGATGCCCCACATGGAAGCGCCAACGCCGTCGCCGTCGCCCTCGCCGTCGCCGTCACCGCCCTCGCCGCCGTCGCCGGAGTCCGAGGAATGGGAGGAAGAGAGCTTGAGCTTGAGGTCTTGGAGGGCCTTTCGCTCGGAGGACTTGAGGTTGGAGACGAAGTAAGTGTCCTCCTTGAAGGAAGGGGAGCGGAGGGCGGCGGCTTCCATGAGGGTGGTGACGAAGCTCTTCTTGGAAGAGGGCGGCTGCTGCTGCGGCTGCTGTTGCTGTTGCTGTTGCTGTTGCTGGGAGGAGATGGGTGATGGGGATTCCATTTCTTTTTTCGTTTGTCGTTGGTTGTTTTCTAGTGAAGACAACAATGGAAGAAGAATTTAGAGCGAGAGAGAGAGAGAGAGAGAGAGAGAGAGGGAGGAGTGAAATTGGAGGAGGCAGATTTTGGGGGCTTGGAAAGAGGATGATTAGAAGCACGTCTTTTGATTGTCAGAGGCGAACCATGTCTTTTCCTGGTTCGCCGGTTGGGGGAGAGAGAGAGAGAGAGAGAGAGAGAGATTTTCGAGCTGCACTGTGGTGTGGTGGGAGTGTGGACAAGACAAGCGTGACAATCTCGCCCTGCCAGGGTCAGTATAGCGAGGGACAGTGGAAAAAGTAGAGGAAAAACTGAGGAGAGAGAGAGAGAGAGAGAGGATAAATTTGAACGAGGGGGCAGCTTCAAAAGTGGTGCTTTACGGAAAATTTGAACGAGATTGATGTGGAAACGCAACCGTCCGCTTCCGTCTCTCTCTCTCTTCTTGGGCATCTGGACTTCTCCCTGGCCGTGGGCTAATCTGCTGTCCCCCGGAGTCAAATGAGAACTGCTTATAGTCCGTTTCAAATACCGGCAAATCAAGGATATTTACTGTAGAAATTGTTAAAGGTTGGAGAATTTCGCTAACTAAAAGTCCCCTAATTATGGTTCTTGGAGTTAGTGCATTTTCTTCTAATCGAGTTCTTGATTTTTTTCCCTCAATTTATTAATAATTTAAGTTCTTGAACTTGCATAATTTTTCAATTTATGCCATCGTAAAATATGAACTAATAATGCGTGATATTGAAATCTCAAAAATGAATATCAAAAGCAAATCCCATGTACTCGAGATTTCTATATTGAAAACTTTCTCAGCTCCAACAGATTCACCGGTTTCGTTTAACTAGATTTAGAGCTACAAAGATATAATTAAGATAAGTTCAAAGACTTTATTAGACAAATTAAAAATTTGAGACTTTGAATGAAAAAAAATATACAAATTTAAGGAGCAAAAGTAAAAATTCACCTTGTAATTGTAAGTCCACGCGATTGATCGTTTATAAAAGTTATTTACAATGGATTACTAGTGAAGCAAATGGGCAATTGCACCTCGGGGGTGAACATGGTACATTTTGATTTAATGTCCACGCAATCCAAGCCAAGATTGTATAAATATGATGGGAATGAAAATGAAACCAATTAAATTTTGAACCCAAACTAGACATGACTTCTTTATAATTTATTAAGATTCGAAAAAAATATAAGTTTGGCAAGTACTTTTTGCTTCAGCGAACTATAAACAAACATCGTATACTAGCATTTATATATGCCGATGTGATGTGTGATATGCACAACAAATTTTGGGACATCTCATTTGTGAATATTTTGAAATTTCGCATCAACTCTCTCTCTCTCTCTCTGCATGCACATATGCATTCGTGTTATGAAATAAAGATTACAATTCAAAATATACATGAAACTAAAAGGGAAAATAGAAAAGAAATCAAATTGAAGAGGGAAAGTATAAAGAATATAGTGAGATCTTTCAAGAAAACCATTTCACGAGAGTTATTTATCATGCATGATGTAAATGATTCATACAGAAATACTAAATTTGGGATACAATGTCTCCAAGCACCGTGACACCCTTCAAAGTATCAGTCTATTGCGAGGTTGAACCCACAAATATGCACTTCAAATGCATGATGAGAAGAAGAAGAGAGTCATAGATATCAATTATTATTAGCATTTTTCAGTCTTCCTTTGGCCTATTCAAAGATCCAACAAAGTGAATGGATTTTTCCATTTTATGACATTTGAAACTCTTCCAATTTAGCATCAAATTTAAAATCTTTTCGATAGGTCATAATTAGAATCTCTTTGATGTATCTACTTTTCGAAACAAAATTATTCCTATACGAATTGTACCTTTTGAAATAAAATTGTTCCTTGAACGATTCATATAGCAATGCCACCACCAAATCGTTTAACTAGAAGTGGGTCAATGGTCTATGTTTGATCAATTCGTATTGTTTTTTCTCCTCCTCCAAAATAAAATAGATATACAAATAAAATATGCAAAATATGAAATCCATCATAATCACTAATAAATCCATATTATATATAAACAAGTGTGTTTGCTAAGTAGTTTATAAATGGGGGTAGTAAATCAAAGTGTATAGCATTTTTAGTTTTACTATTGACTATCAAATCAAAGTGTATAGCTTTTTTAGTTTTACTATTGACCCTTAAGCGACAATGGAGAATTCTAGGCTTCCTTCTTCCCAATAACAACTCGAAGAAGCAATGGTAAATATCGATAGAATGGGAAAAAAGGTAACTCATGCAAAGGAGAAGGGAAAAAGTGCATCTAAACTTCTGAATATTGTTTGCGAAATATGGTTAATTCCTAAATATTTGATTCAATTCAGTCTTAAACTTTTCCAAAAAGCGCAATCAACTCCTCTTGATAATATCTAAAATTGCCCAAGTCACTTCAAAATCTCCTACATATCCCGATGTTTTAGGATTTATAAGATTAAGTAGAGGTTCAAAATTTAATTGAACCAAAAGAAAAGTTTAATATTCGATTGCACTTTTTAGTAAAGTTTTAGAACTTGATCGAACTAATTGAATATTTTAGGATTTGATTGTATTTTAAGAATTAGGATTATGGTGCATTTTTCTCAAGGAGAGGGGTTGCATTTTCACTATATGAAATTAAATGGTCTCGGTCCCAAATGACATCAGAGAGCATGAGATTGAATCTTTCAGTCTACTACCCCAAGTTAGGGATGGAAGCTGGAAGAGTTTAGGACGGTTGACATCGTTCCAAACTTGTCTCGTTAATTTCATGATGTTTTCAAAGTCTGATGCAAGTTTTGACATATCGTCTTAAACCCATCTCACTAAAATTGTCAAGTATTGCACGATACCAGTAAGCTGCTTTAATCCTATCTTAGTAAACAAATATCTTGCATTAATTACATTATAAATCACGTCAAAATGGCAAACAGAGTTTAAATTCTTGCATCATAGATGTCTAATTAGAAAATCCATAAAATTTCAAGGCATAATAATTTGGCAAATGACTATCGAGTTTACTCATTAGGTAAACCTCAGAATTAGAAGCCCTAATAGAAATAATTAAGAATATTGCTACATAGCCTAACAGCTTAATATATATTGAGTTTCCCAATTAGAGAATTCCAAATGCATCCCAAATACTACAAGGTTTCTAGCGACCGAATCCAAACCCATCCCATTACCCTAAATTCGTTACATCGTACTAGAGTTTGGTCGAGTCAAGTACTTGGTCATATCTTCCTCTATCTTTAATTGGAGGGAGCTTTCTCCTTGGATTCCCCCACGAAATTGCTGTCTATATCAGCACCCCCCTCATTTATTTCCTTATTGTCCATTTGGGTGGGTGATCACTTGTCAATTACAAGTCCAATTGAAAGATGGGGGAGACAGAGATTTTAAAAAGAAATATTGTAATTTTAATGCACCAACCATTATCGTGACGTATTTTATGAGATTTAGTTCTGCTTAACATATGCTATAAGTAGACTCTAAACATGACTATTTTGGAAAAGAGCATACGCATCCGAGTATGGATGACATCACAATGCACCTCAAGAATCGGAGCTAGATGGAGATCGATGAATCGGATTTAGCTTGCAGGAGATTGGGCGTTGTCTTTTGAGTGCCAGACCAGGGTTTGTTGCACCCGACAGAGTGGGGACTGGGTACCCCATTCAACTTCTTTTGGGCTTTTAATTTCCTCACTTTCGTCCAATCACTCCTTTCTCGCTTCCCAATCTCTCTCACCTTTTTTCGGCTTAACAGCTGGATAAATTAATCATGTCCCGAAGACAATCAACAAAGCGGTAACACGTTGCACTACCTACGTTCAACCCCAACCGTGGTCCTGCAGGCAAACCAAACCCACGAAAATGTCGCATGACCTTTCAAGCCAAAATATCATGATTAACTCGGATTATTATTATTATTAAAATTAACATACCATATTTTTCTTAAACTCATTTTTGTATCATAAAAAATTTCAAAATTAATATATTTATGCCACATTTATCTCGAATTAATTTTTGTGCAAAACCGATATAACTAAGCATATCATTTCAAGATTTTTTGTGGTGCAAAATTAATTTAAAATGGCATGATTGTACCGATTCATGATTTTTTGTGACTTTGAGGTGGATGTGGCACAAATATACTAATTTATGATTTTTGGTGGTATTAATCTTTATTTTTTTTATTGTAATTATTGGAGAGCATGCTGTTAATTGTTTGATTAAAGTGGTTCTTCTCTAAGGTGGTCCTGTAGACTAATTACATGTAAATTACCTTTGCGTGTATGTGCAATTTGCCTCCAAAGCAACTTTCAACCTTGGTACGTATCATGTTCTTGACTATTTCTTTTGCAGCACTCTTCTCAGCAGGACCAATGTCCCGCCAAAATCCTAATATTAAGATTCCGATTCTTTTCGCAAATGGAACTCGATTACGCATTACGGAAGTGGATTCAACTGCTCTCCTTAATGATAACGCCCGCATTTATGCGGGTTCTGATTTCGTGTTGCCCGATGTAGAATGTCTCTTTCGTTCGAGTTCTCCTTTTCATTTCCCCATTTTAGAGATTGTCTCATTAAATATTCTTTATGCATCCATTCAAGGAAAACTGATGAATAGAGACAGGCTATTAGTCTCTGCTCCATCCGAAAATTTCGCAGGCAGTAAATGCCAAACGAGCTGGTGATCCCTGCAGGGGTCTGAGTTATACAGGCCGGATCTCGAGAAGTGATGGAATTTATCTCGGCGCTAGCATAGCTCCTATAGATTATGAGAAAATGAGCAATTAGGCTATTTGCTAGGCGTAAATCATTAAACAATATATTTTTTTTAATTTGAAGGCACAGGCGTACAAGATCCGCCTGTCGGAAGCTCAAGAAACATTTTACAGCTCCATATACTGATTAAGCCTAAAACTTTGATCTATATATATTAGAGATGGGCAGGAGGAGATTGATTAGTAATAAATTCGATTACACAATTATCTCTAAGTATATATGTCACTCCATCCATTTGTAACTGTGTAAAGAGTTCTTTACACCAGCAATCAATGTTACAATAACTCTTCGTGTAAACAAAAATTTCAACGGATTTTTTTTAATCTTTTATTATCTTTTGTTGCTGATAAAAGGAACCAATTTGAATTCTTTGCTTGGTTTTACACTCCATCTGTTTCATTTTATTTTTTGAAGTTTTTACAAGTTTGATCCTCTCATCCACGAATTAAGGACAGGACCGAGACGATCATGCAATTCTTCCACGAACCTTTGAGCGAGGCAAAAGAAATCCATGATCGAATTGACTGAAAGCAAGACTGGTTCTACAATGAGTAGATTGATGAAGATCTGGATAAAGTCAAAAGACTCCTCTCCTCTTTACGGAAAGCTTGTCATGGCTTTGGCCATTACCAATGATGTTCCTCTTCCAAAGGACATCACGAACCGGTTATTATGGCTATCTTATGTTTGCCGTAGCTTTTCCTTTTCTGCTTTACGAAAAAGTTTTATGACAATTGAATTGATATTTTGTTGGTGATGTAAAATTACGGGCCGGATATTAAGTTAAACAATAGTGTCAATTGAAGTAAGGAGAGTTGAGTCATCCTTAATCTTGACGTGAAATTCATTGGTGGATCTCGACCGAAGAGGGAAATAGAGACTTTGGCCAATTCAAAATGGGTAGAGAGCGGAACAATTATGGTGCAAAATTGGCTCGAATTGGAGAGAACGGTTAATGTAAGATGCACGGTGGCCAGGAAGTTGCTAAGATTAGTTAGAGGGGATTGTATGTGAATCCCAATAACCATCGAGGAAGATCTCAAGTATAAATAGAAAGAACATAGATAAAGAGGATAAGATCAAGTTATGCCAAAACCTTGCCAAATTTTCCTTCAAAACATTTTCCTTTCAAAGTACTGTCTTTCCATTATGTTTAATTTTTAGAGTTAAGCTTGTGATCCATAATGAGCATTGCAAATATCAATGCAACCTTTGTTCAAAATTTCTATTTGAGCATCAATGTGTTTGTAACTTCCAGCTAATTATTTCAATTTAAGTAATATTCCGTGATTTCCTAGTGTCTACTTCGACTTCTCTGTAATTCTGCGTCCCTAATTGTAATTTGCTTTAATTAGAGCACTTTCTTTTGTTTTCCTTTGATTTGCTGTCATTGCATTTTACTTTTTAAGAAATTTACTTTCCTTATCATTCAGGTCAAACTAGTAATTTCTATCTCGCATTTGGCTCTGTGGAGCTGGCGTGTTTTTTTTTTCCACACATACTCACACCAAAATCATCCTTGTAAAAAACTTGCTTCATGAAGGTTTTGCTCACTTTTTGGTTCAGCCAAAATCAGAGGACAAGTTTTTTGTTTTTTATTCAATTGCCTATTGTTAGATTTGCCTTAGGTCTGTTAATCACCAATAGATTCGGCTTGTCCGTGAGGTTACACTTGTCAATTCACAAAGAAACCATCTTTTTGACTCAACACCAATTAAAAAAAATGAGTTTGTCATTTGTGTCATTTTCACTATGACATCATGCAGTGCTTTTCTATTAAAAAAATCACGTTAAAGTCCATCTGAGGGCTAGTGCATAGTTAATAACATAAACTTGTTCATGTTTGTCCAAAAGACTAATCTGCAGTTCATTAATCAAGGAGGAAAATGCATGCAAGAGCTCCCCTATTTTCACGCCCTGTAAACTCTCTCTCGGTTAAATATGGACATGTCCCAACTCTTGTTAACTGCAGCCTACCAAGATGTTCTAACAAAGCGATGAACAACAGATGAACAAGACCTTCACGCGTATTTATACTGGACACAACCCTGGCAATTTATTTGAAATTCCAACTCGGCCTTCAAACTTAAGAGCGGAAGAGACCATCTTCCTCCTAGAGTCGAGGTTTCCACTAGCTGCTTACCGTCGGTGAGCAACTCTGTTAGGCTTTGGAGCACATCTGCGAGCCAGCACAAGGCCCACGGGACAAGCCATACCTCTGCCAAAAGAGGGATCATGACCCGGCCTCGAGTCATCTGCCACCGCCACCATGTTGCAAGACTCATCAGAAAGGATCCCAGCCATGGAGACTCTGTCAACACCATCCTGTACAGTGCCTGCTCCTTCTACCTCTTAGCGCCAGCTCGTGGATGGAGTCGCATTTTGTTCCTCCGCTACTCCTGTATAGCCACCCCCTGAAAAACAATGTGATGAGGACGTAAACACTAGTATTTCCATAATCATAATGAAGGATAGAAGATAAGGCGAGCTGTGGAAGAAAGCCAACTGACTCACTTACCGTTGGAATTCTATGAATAAATGGAATTGTTTAGGATTTCAGTAACAATAGTTTGCTTTTCGGAATAAGTTTTGCAACGATCCGAAATTTTTCGCTGCCTAAAACATTGTAAATGCTGGATTTTAATGAAATAAATAGGAATTTCCCTTGATTAAGAGAAGAAAATTTCGTTTGAGATTTGACTAAAATAAAACTAAATTTCAAGCGGGCCTGGCCAAATCTTTCCTAAATTCCACAACCATTGATTTTGCTATTTAATAGGAATTGACGGTTGATTTAATCCAGAAAAATAATGATCTGTTGTACCTGGCTTTCATTGGTCATTTTTGGACAAGTATACGTCATTCTCATGGCATCTTAATCATTGATGTCTTGGTCAATCAACGGATCATTTTGTTCGGTTGCAAATTAGGTCAAGTTAAAAAGAAAAGAACAAATCCTAGCTCTCTCTCTCTCTCTCTCTCTCTCTCTCAACCTCCCGTCTCAACCACCTCTCTCTTGTGTACCTCCAAATCCAAGTGTTCAAGTGGAATTTGAAGTGAAACAAGTGTTGCTCAAGCCTTAAATGACACGCTAGTTTAGGGACGTATGCATGACGTTCAAATCACGTCTCAGTCGAAGTTATTCAGCTCTTGCAAGGGGCTGGTTATGCAATATAAGGTAAATTCTCGTCCTCTAAAATTGAGTCCTAAGGGTTTTTACTACAATTTTAGTGATCCGTTGCGTTAATCGATCAAACCAAGTTAAATATGTATGATTTACGCTTTGCTTTTTCTTGTTAAGTCTAACTAGTATATTTGATTAATGATTTATGTGCATCTTTGGGCTTCAAATCTATATATTTCAATGAGTTAACCCTACGTTAGAGTTGGTGAACTTCTGGATTGGAACTGATAAATGCGATCTGGGATTTAAACTACCCTGATTACGAAATGCTTACGGATCTCATAATGGTATGCTTGTCTTTTCAATTGAAAGAAAAAATTAAAGTTGAACCAACAGGTGTAGTTGAAATAGATTTCGAGTGCTATTGACTTGATAGGCATCACATGTCGATTTGTCTTTGGTAGCTGCTTATTTAATTTATCTTTGAATGTTTGACATATTTGATACTATCAAAAATTTCTTCAATTAAAGCTGTTATGGGGGTTGCAATATATAGAGGTTGCAATTCATATACACTCTGGTGCAGTATTCCACCATTGAGAGTCCTTGCCGTAGAAGCCCAATTTTGACTTTAAATCATTGATATGAGGTTTGTTACCTTAAGTGAATCTCTCCTTAACTCATTCCATGTCACCTTTGCTTCTTCTGCGTATGCCGCACTTCCCTATAGACTGTTGTAAAGGGAATTGAAAATCTAAAACTATCATGAAATTACAAATATCTCAAGCTTTAAATTTAGGTGTTGTTGGAAGTGGCTTCTCTAGCGATCCATCAGTAAATCCGAGTTTCTTTTCGCGCACAATGTGTGTCTTGTTGCCTTCAACCATGTTGCGTAGTTATTCGGGGTTAATATGCATGATACTAGTACACTTCTAGGATTGTTGAAGATGTTGAGATGATATGGTGAAGAAGGGTCAATCACCTTTGTAGACACTTCCACAGCCATATTGCAAAATGTGTGAGTTGAATCGTTTGGCTTGTTCATGCTCTTTGCTCTGATACCATGAGAAAATTTGTAATTTGCTCGTGTTGCTCATTGGACAGTACAAATACTTATATAATGGGGAAAAGTACACTATCAGTGCCATAAGTTGTATACGGCGCTCACTTTGATGCCAAAAGTTTCCGTTGGATCACTTAAGTGCCAAATCGGAGGAAAAACGAACACTTTAGTGCTACTAGTGACAGATTTCGGCCAAAATGATTACGTGGCTTTTATATTTTAAAAAAAAAAATCGACAAGGACTTTAAATGACGTCGTTTTGCCGTCCTAAGTGGATGGCCTCAAGAAAATGACGTCGCACAACTCATTTGGGTTTTTTTTTTTTGGATTGAAATTAGGGTTTTTTTTGTCCGATCCTCGCCCAACGCCGGCTGCCATCGCTCGGCCTCCGTCGCTCGGCCGCCGTCGCTCGACCTTCATTGTAGTAGCACCGTGTTCCAATCTCAGTAACATTTCACCAGCTTCAACGTCCTCAAATTCTTCGAGTCGGGACTGCGTCCAGCAGCTTCGAGTGGGCGTGGAGGGTGAGCCTCTGGCGGCTTTGGCAGCTCTAGCCTTCGATCGCGAGCCAGTGGTGGCACACGAGGGAGCATTGGCCCCGGTCGTTGGAGCCTAGGTATTGGAAGACGCAGGCCAGGCACTCGTCGAGGAGATCAGAAATGGAGAGGGAGAGATTGGGGGTGGCGCACTCGTTGGCGGCCTACCCGAGCACTGGCCAGATCACGGCCTTTGACTTGGCCGCCGAGTGGCCGTTGTTGGGGTCGGGGTCGGGGTTGGAGCTGTGGTTGCCGAGCGCGGGAGCCGTTGAGGACGACGACTGGCCCATTGCCGGCGGCTTATCTTCTCTCTCTCTCTCTCTCAATTTGGGGATTTAGGGTTTTGAATTGGGGGAGAGACACTAAACGGCGTCGTTTTGTTGTTTAAATGTTGATTGTACTCTTCGGCGAGCCACATCAACTTCAAATATTAATAAAAAAATGCCACGTCGGATTTCCGGCCAACCAGATTGAAGTTGGCACCAAAGTGAGCGTTTTTCAAACTTTTTGGCACTTAAGTAATCCGACAGAAACTTTTGGCATCAAAGTGAGCGCCGTACACAACTTACGGCACTGATAATGTACTTATCCATATATAATGTACTACTTAGTGAAAAAGGAAAAGAAAATATCTAACAAATTTCTCTAACTAGTTAAAAGATATATCAAATATTATGCTAACTTAAGACAAAAAGTAAATGTTAACTAATGATAAGAGATACACCAAATATTAGAAAAACAAAAGTAATTATATAGCAAATTTTCCGTAATACCAAGTACAATTAATAATAATTATAATTCAATGATTAAAAGTAGAAAATATTAAGCAGATCTATTTTGTCATAGAGGTTGATTACTCCACTAATTGATCACCATGTGTTCGAGTGCATCCACATTTCATATTTTTTTCTCTCTCATTCGTTGCTCTCTTTCTTCTTTAACTGTTTTCTTCGATTTTCTTTTTGCCTTTTGAGGCCATGGACGATGATGGCTTGGGGTTATGGATAGCAACGTCACCAGCCAGCCATGGACAATAGCATCACCAATCATGGGCGAGCCAGACTTGTGAGCAATGCCGACACTTGTCCATGGCCATCTTCATTATCGTTTGGCCAGATTTAGTTAGCTTAGTTAATAACAGCGACTCCATTGGTGCCAACAATGGGGGAGGCATGGAGGTCGAGCTCAGAGGGAGGGAAGGGCTGCAGTTGGTGTAGAGTTTTTCGGTGAACTTCTAGGCCGTGTAGGTGAGGGAGAGGGCCGGAGGAAGGTGAGGAGAGTAGAGTGACAAGGAGAGGAGGAAAGAGAGACGCCATTGTGGCAAAGAGAGAGCTTAGAAAGGAGGTAACGAAGGACGGAGATGAAGAGAAAAAATTTGACAAGTGAAGCCATCATAAATATATGACAATCAATGAGTAGAGTGATGAATGATTTACGTGATAAGATAGGTT
Source organism: Eucalyptus guilfoylei (assembly GCA_016097605.1). NCBI lineage: Eukaryota > Viridiplantae > Streptophyta > Magnoliopsida > Myrtales > Myrtaceae > Eucalyptus > Eucalyptus guilfoylei. Next base: position 41,830,896 of record CM027861.1, read on the forward strand.
TATCTAATAGTTTTTTATTTTATTTATTATTTTATAAAAAGACTGATCAAACCTTCCAATCAAGAGATGGATGAAAAAAATGTAGGCCATTTACTCACGACAGTTGCACTGATGCCCTTGTTTCGTTACACTCGCTCAATGTGCAAAGTGTTATTACACTTGCTCAACTTGCAAAAATGGGATGGAACTGGGAGGACGTTGCACGCCGAGAAGAAAATCTCTTCTTTTTCTGCCAATTGGTTGAATTTTCCTCAACATAACGTTGAAAGATTGGGCATAATACGACAAAGCATTTTGCTTGTCTCAGGAGATGTCACGTTCAAGGCATTGCAATTTTCTCCGTCAATGATTAGAGCCATCCTGTCCTGTCCAAATCCTGTGGGTGCACGTCTGTAACATTTCTGAAAAAAGCAGCATCTTGGTAGGGTTTCTTACTTTTGTAAGCGATGCATCTCGGAAAAAATCTATTCCATCCGCATTAATTTATAATTTAATTTTAAACCTTTTAATATACTGTTAATTTAATTCTTCTGATTAATTTTATCTAGATATTACTGACGTAAACGTTGATTGATCTATGTGACATAGTCAGCATTGACGTAAATAATATTTAATAATATGTTAATATTTTTTGAATTATTTATTTATTTTTTTTCTTTTCTGTGTCCTTTTTAACCCCTTATCTTCCTGTTTCCTCTAGTTGGTCACACAACTTTCACGGTTGGCTAGAGACAAGGGTTGACAAGGTTGCCCTTGTGGCGTCTAGCAAGGGCCTCTAGCAAGGGCAAGTCTCATCGGCCCAGCACAAGGTTGCCCCTGTAACCTCTGGCGTCAACCTTGCTAGCTCTCGCCTTTGGCTAGTTGCCGAGATTCGGCGACCGGCTGAAGGAAGAAAGAATTTAAGGAAAAAAATGGAAAGAGAAAGAAAAAAGAAAAGAATAAAAATAAATACAATAAAAAAATAAAAAAATAAAACATATTATTATATTATTAAGTTGTTATATCATCTTGAGTATGCTATGTAGGCCAGTTGGCGTCCATATTAACAATATTTGATCAAAATTAGCTGAAATGATTGAATTGATATTAAATCAAAATGTTTATGACTAAATTGACAATATGTTAAAGGTTTAGAACTAACTTAATACTATTAAAAAGTTTAAGACTAAACTAACACAAATGTAATAAATATAGGACTCTTTCTAACACTTTTACCTGCATTTTGACCTATGGAGTTTTTTCGTTAGATTTTAGTCAAGAGTGATATGTAGAGTCCCAAATATTGAAGATTTCATATAAGAGGTGAAATTGATGGATCTTACTTTGCTGCAGATGTGGTTCCTTCGTGGGTTAAGGTTACAATCTAGGGGTGTATTTGGTCATTCAAACTTTTGTCTTTTTTTTTTCCTGTTGTTTTGATTGTAGCAGTCAATTGATGTCTAAGACTGATTTCGCACGCCTCAATTGGTCTAGCTTCTTAGGTGACCCTAAGGACATGCTCCCCCATTAAAGGCCTGATCTGGTGCATTCCTGCTCTTATCAGTCCAACTTCAAGTCCTAATAACGAGTTTATTTATTTCAACGTTTTTTTTTTTTTTGGTAAGGGTAATAATTATTTATTTCAACGTTTGTACTAGCATTCACGATAAAATGCCACCAATTGTTTTTTTTTTTTTTTTTGGAAACTACTTCTGCCAACATGTAAAGTAAATCTTGTAACAATGTATATACTGATTTTTTTTTTTACAATAACAAGTTCCTACTTATAGAAACTGAACAAATTTCCAAAATCCTCATTCCTAATGGCGGGGATTGAACCTCCCACCACCTCGTTTCCATGAGAATGGTGGCAAGTATCTTGGAAAAGCCAAGAAAGATATAATTTATTGCATTTTCTACTTCATATAAAATTAGATGAGAAATAAATTTGAGTAAAAAATTCCCGAATTAAAAGGAAAATAGAATAACAGACGGTTGCTGAGAGGGTGTGGAGTTAAGGAAGGAAGGAGAGAGAGAGAGAGAGAGAGAGAGAGAGAGAGAGAGAGAGAGAGAGAGAGAGAGATCTGATTTGGATAAGATAAGTTCATGGCACCTATCACTCAAGATGCAACCTAACTAAAATAAGACACCAAACATTATTGCGATTCTTTGTGCAAGCTATTATGAACGCAACCTAATAATTGCAGTTATAAAGAAAATGAAGTTAGAGCTGTAATAGTTATTATGGTATTTTTATTTAATCAATAAGATATCTATTACTTTGTTTGGTTTGAAACTTTAATAACAAAAGAATAGGGTAAAATACCTAACATACTGACTATCTAATATATTAGTACTAACTCTTTAATAATCATGTATCTTGTTATATTAAGAAATATATAGTGTTCCGTTTGTTACTAATTATGTTATTTTATAACTCCTATAACACGTTGAAGTATTCCAATTAAATAACAAAATAATGGTGTTAATTCATTAAATAGATTCCTCATTATATTGTCATCAATGTTGAGACTAACCTACCAGGTTCTTAGAAACACATCGAAACTTGGAATTTGTCGATTCTACAAGTTCCAATGTATCATGTACAACCCCGTAATTTTTAAAACTTTTTTATTTAGTAAAAAGTAACCAACTCTGATCAGCAACAAGTTCAATGTATATAGTCTTGAGGCAAAGTAGAGGTTTGTCTCGATTATTAAGCCTTCTTTAATTATATTTTATTAAATGATTGGTAGTGAAGAAATAACGGCATTACTATAGTTAAACATATTCTTAACAGTTATTCACTTCCTCCTCTTCCAAAAATAACTATCGAATCCTTAATCACCTAACTTCTGCACATGCATGGTGCTTGCGTCAACACTCATTTAACATAAAAGCACAAGTGCATGTGCATTACTGCCATTACATAAGAAAGTACATCTTTATGTCTAGCGGTGCCATAATCCTATGACATAATGACACCGAAATGCAAAAGTCTGCTTCTTATAGGCTATAAGGTGGATACGAAGTGGGTAATAGATTGAAATGTATCATGTATTTGCTGCTTATGAAATTTTGGAACATAAGACTTATCATGCTATCTTTAATCCCCACCTTGGAACCTACCTGGTTATTCCATAGGTTCTCTTGTTCACTCTTAACTGTAACATTGTAATAATCATTGCCGCAATCAAACATATGTTTGTACTTCTGTGTATTAAAATCGAGCACGGTTAGACGTTCGTAAGTTCACATCTAGTGAAATTTTAGTATTTGGGTGATGTGGTCACTTTGAGAGTTCTTTTTTCAATTAATTTTAAATTTTGGAGTTGGTAAGTTAGTGGGGTCAATGAGTGCTAATATTTAATAGTTCATTTTTTCACTTGATCAAAACAACAAAACTCTCTCTCTCTCTCTCTCTCTCTCTCTCTCTCTCTTGGGGGGGGGGATTTGTCAAATAAGTAAATTTACACCTTACTTGTTAACATTCATTCCTAAACTATCATTTTATCTTGACATGTTGGGATAAGGCAAAAACATTTATTACTATGAGATTTTAGCAATTCATATGTGGATGTGACATCTCTTCATACAGTATGATATAAATTTTCTTTTCACGTGTAAGGATATTAACTTAAAGAACACTTCCTACGAAAAACGCTCCTTGGCAAAACTTGTGAAGATTTACACAAAAAAAAAAAAAAAAAATTAAAAAATCAATTTACTTTCCTTACAATAGAAACTGCCAATAGTCTTATCTCATTGATTGTGATTAATTAGCAATGCCAACAATATATTAGGCAACTGTTAATTGTTAAAGTCAATGAAAATTAATAATCTGAACAGCCACAATCCAATGTCTGCTATGTACAATACAAGTATAATGATCTTTGAATATCTTTTAATGTTCCGACTATATGTTCTGTCATTTTAATTTCTTTCTGTTCTTCTTGTGGTGAATAAGCAAATTGATTTTCTCTAGAGACTAACCCCAGTTGAAAAAAATTGAGAGTTTCCTCTATTTTTTACTTTTTAAGTTATTTTGAGTTGATGAATGTTATATGCATCTTTTTCCTTTGAACTTCTCAACTATTTAATGGAGTACTTCAAACACTATTTGACCATATCATGCTAAAAATTTCAAATCTTGAAACATGAGCAATCGACAAATTATTAAAAGATTTAGGATTGAATTAGTAAAAGTGTAATAAGTTTAAGATGTTTTGAATAATTTTTCATTTTTTTCCCGCTTGTAGAAAAAAATTATTTTCTTCAATTTAGAATCTCCATTTTGAATTTCTTTGTAAAGAATAATGTGAACAATTACAAGTTTGACTTATATATGTTTCCTCGAATTGTCTGGTTTTGTTTGTCCAATCTACAATTAGCTAATTCATCATGAAATCTATGACGTACTTATTTTCCAAGTTATTTTATATACTTCTGAAACAAATTCTGAAACAAATGTATGTGCTGATGTGTAAACTTTAAAATCAGTCTCGTTTGCATATATACACAAGTTAAATTGTTGTCTCCTAAAATTGCCATGTAAGGAACGTGTTATAGAGCAAGAATTGTTCTTCGGACCTGAGCAGATCCTTAAAAGGCTTAAGGAGGAAACAGGCAGGAGATCCACCCTAGGGTGAGAGACCTTGCGCTATCTTCTGTATTCCTTTTTTGTCGGGAAGACAAAGATAGACAGAGAATTTGGAGGCCTCACGGTGTAGAAGGTAAACTTCATGTCGGGGTGTGCTTGCATGCCCCGACTACGGTTGAGTAGGCTAGTATAGTAGCCACGTGCGCTTGGAGTGAGTGAGGGTAGGTGAAAGGCCCACTGCAGAGTTAGCATGCCTAACACACTGCTCGCAACTGCGGGCTAACCATATACACGGGTTAAATTGTTGTCTCTCCTTAAATTGCCATGTAAGGAACGCATTATAGAGCAAGAATTGTTCTTCACGTGTTGGAGTAGGACAAGAAGTTCATAGGTCGAATATCCACGATGTTGAATATTTCATGGGTTTCGTATCGAGGTTTGTAAACGCTGGGGCTCACTCACATGCGTCGTGTCCACATATATAGCTCGGAAGCTTTCCAAAACCACAAATTCAGAGAGAGTTTTTTTTACCACCTTTAACGTTTTCTGTTTTTTCTTTCGTTGGTACACCTATCTTCATGTTTAAGCCAAATAAAATAGAAGTTACTGTTAGAAGTACAAAGATTAGGTTGTTTAACAAGGGGACTTGACAACTTCAAGTGGATGTTTAAAAGGTTATTCACTAACCAATTTTTTGACATTTATTTGGTAAATTAATTTGTCAACCTTATGATGTCATAAAAGAATGATTGACTACAGCGACATTTGATTCTAGATGAACAAAACTTTTTACAGCATATGAGTAGTAACGAGGAGCCATAAAAATACGGAACAACTATTTCTTGTGGATGGTGGCACAGCATGAAGGATAGACAGCGCGAACAAATCAACTCACAAGCACGCACTCAGGCGCAAAATGGCGAATTTTTGAAGAAAACTCCCTTAACATAGTTCGAAGATATTTAACTATGAAATTGTTTCACTTTTGGACCTAACTGATGAAACCCCTAAACCTTAGTTAATCCGGATTAATCCTAGGCAGTAAAGATGATAGGAAAAGTAAATAAATGAAATCAAACGGCGTAGAAAATGGGCCTCGAGCAAAGAAATCGACCTGGAACCCATGAACACGATGGACTTTGAGTCCCCAAAAAGCGACACTATAGCGCTCTAAACGGGCTCTTTGAATTGGTAATAAGAGCCTCGTGACCCCTCACGGATAAAAGTTACAAAACTTGTTTATCGAACACTGCATGAGCTCTTGATCTTGGCCTGCATCTCGATTTCTTTTGCTTGTCCGATCACTCGGGAAAATCCTCAACAGCCATGCCCTTATCAAAAACGAATCGGTGAATCATTTAGATTATGTTACAGCTGAAAGTTGGATAGTGTGGATTCGAAGCCGTGGAAATGCATCAGAGGACCTCGTCATGGAGAAATGGGGGGGACCTTTCGGCCCCGTTATTTCAGGGTAAGCGCATTGGATTCTGCGAGAGCAAAAGAAAATGGGGTAATAAAGTGAACATTGGGGAGAGCACGTAGAATTTCTAGGGATCGCAATAGAAAATCACAAAGTTTTCCACGCATGGTTTTCGTTCGCCTAATGAGGACACACTAATCATTTAATCCACCGCTGCTCCTGTCTTTGACTCCAATGTCTCTTTCTCTCCCTCCCTCCCTCCCTCTCTCTCTCAACATCATGTAAACCACTTATCATATTCTCCAATGAAGACAAATTACCTTCACAGTAAATTAATCAGCGTTAACAAGCTAAATATTACTCATATGGTATTTTAGAGATTAATCCTCTTCTTTTCACTTATTAATGATCAAAATATCACTCGACTTTCGGAAAATTATGAAAAAAATTATATTTTGAGTCTACTTTGATAACATTTGAGAATTCTGAGAGTTTTGGAAATTTCAAATTTATTCAAAGATTTGCAAGATTTAGAGTAAATAAAACATAAAAAGCAAAAGTCATCACCTATAGAAAAGTTAGAATTTCTCGTATGATATTTCAGACACACGGAGTAACATTTGGGATACACGAGGGGTTTTCAATGTTTACCATCCCATTGTCTCCTAAAATAAAAAAGAGTAGCATCACTTTGATTACGGGTTTTCAATGTGATTACAATAAGTAAGACCATGAGAATCAGATATATAATGTCTCACAAATATGTTTGATTTTGAGAATATTATTTTTAGAAAAATGAAAAAAAAACTTTTTCTTCAATAGTTAGTTAGATTTTTCGTTGTTTCTAGCTCACATCAATAGAAATTTGAGAGAAGTATTGGTGACATAAACTTCAGTCACAACTAATTATTATAGAGGCAAAATGGCATCGGATTCCAAATATTATGTTATTTGTCACTCATATCCATCGAACATCATGGACCAAAAGGCTGATTATGAAAACTAACACTTCTAATGGAGATTAACACCTTTCCCCTTCCAATTTGCTAATAAATTAAATCACATAAAATTAATATTTAGAAATATGAACACAAATCAGCCCACTATTCATGCTTTAGTGTAATTATCTCTTTCTTATTAGCCGTAGCTAAAATGTTATTATTTTCATAACTTAGTTCGATGCTAAGTAATACATTCCCATTGTTGGGGAAAAATGCACAAATACATCCATACAGTTTGGTGTAAAGTTGTTCCGTATACACCGTTTTAGGTTCTTTGTGATACGAACTAGATAGTAAATAATAAAAAAGAAGATGGGAGGAGCAATGGCGTATTGGGAGATAGAACTTGAGAGGAAAAAACATGGTCATTTTAATGATTAGTAGTTAACAAATATAAAAGATCATTTTAGTCGGTTGATTATAAACATAGAAAGTGAAGAGAAGAAATGAGAGAGAAGGTAGGGTGAATTGATGATGGACTCATTTCCAAACATAAAATGCCATGTATCCGGCCAAAGAGAAGGTGAAAATACCCCGATGAAACTTCAATCCATCCTTATCCATATTCTTTTGCAGATCACCCTTAAACGCTAATTGTAATCTGCCACCATCTTTCGTCACCACCGGCCGCCCCGCCCCCATCATCAACACCCAGCCAACCAGTGGCAGATCTACATAGTACACTACATACATGAATAATGTATAATCATATATCTAGTTTTTCAATGCACTTGAGTTTTCCATTTTTTTTCAAACGGCATTCTCTTGCTCGGTTGCTCCTCATAACGGCATAGGGTAGCATTATATTGGTTATTACATCGGCAAATTTATTGCATCCGGCGGCTGACCGTTCTGGTTTGGCTTCACGCCTGTTTTCTTACTATTCCTTTTCTCCCCCTCGCTTTTATTACTTTACTTTAATTCTTGCGGCCAAATAATGGCGTCTTTCTAATTTAGTACCTGCACTCTAAAAAGATAAGTTTAAGATAAAATAAACATGGAAACTAGGGACAGAAAGTGTAAAATCATGGTTCTTTGTCCCCTTTAACACTTTTATCGGTTGAATCAAACTTCACTTTTGACTTCTGCAAACAACCCAAATTTATTAATCCCTCCTTTTATCATCACTGCCTCAAAAGAACGAGAATGCAATTATGCTCCCGGGGAATATCTAAAATATAAACGGACATTATACAGAAGAAGTAAAAGAAAGTGGCAAAGTGTTCCTTAAGTCCCGCATTTGAATGCGTTTTTCTTTAGTAGATCGAGAGTTCGTTCTATATTATCGATCGAGCACAATGCAAAATATGATTTGTACTTACATACTACACTTGCTTCATTATGTCGGATTCCATAATTGGTGAAATCGTTTTTTTTTGCTTCCCATGATTAATGATAGTTTTATCGAGACACGCATTACCTAACAGTTAAAGATGCAGTCACAAAATCCAATAATGTCCAAGTCTTTGACAGCCAATTATGCCACTTGATCCCATGATGCACCCAATGAATTGCTCGCCACATAAATTAATCTATGAAGCTATCAATTTGTCGTTCTTTGCTATTTTGCTCTCTCTGATTCGTATATATAAAGAAGAGCCCTCCGTTTTCATTGCAAACCGAGACCCAAACACGGGAGCCAAACCCACTCAATCCATATCAGGGTCTCTTTTCCAGATTTTATGCACATATGCGAAAAGGGCTAATATTACGAAAAATTTAAAATTAATACATATGTGATAAATTTACTTCAAAATAATTTTTTGATCACGAAAAACCTCGATTGGTACACATGACAAATTTACCAAAAATTAAATTTTTGACCATGAAAAACCCCATACTAATACACTTATGATAAATTTACCCTAAATTAAATTTTTGACCATGAAAAACCCCATATTGATACACATATAATAAATTTACCCAAAATGACCACAAAAAATTCAAAATTAGTACCATTGTGACAAAAATACCCAAAATTAAACCACAAACTGATATACTTGTAACAAATATACCATCTATTAAATTAAATTAATACTAAAAAAATCACAAAACTAATATAAGCGTGACAAATGGAGAGTCTTGGTTAATTGTCACGTATCATACAATTTAACGGCAAAATTTAATAGAAACTAACAAAGAAGTATACCGGTTTGAGATAAATTTGTCAAAAGTATACCAGTTTGGAATTTTTGATAGTCAAAAAATTAGTTTTGGATAAATTTATCGTAGGTGTATCAATTTGAGATTTTCTGTGATATTAACCAAAAAAAATAATGGGGTAAGCACATTGCAGGCCGGGTTTGGATCGGCCCATCATAGGTGGTCCGGGCTGGCCCAATTTCAAGCCCATATAGCCTTCATAGTTGATGAATGAATGACGAGCCCAAGTCGAGCTGCCCATGTTCAACTGAACATATGGCCTTATGGTCGGGATATGGTATTACGCAAAGGTAGAAATATTTGGTCGATTATTTAGGAAAACGTGAAAAAGTACCCCTCGGGCATTTGTCAACCCTCATTAATATGCTTAAATATTTGAAAATTACTATTTAAAGGGAGTGACTTTATTGAAATGTGCAACTCTTCAATTTTCAAGAAAGTATATTAAAAATTGTTATTTTCACCTTTTAAAGAACTTAACTAGTGCCTGGGGGCGTTTTTAAGTTTTAACAAGTTCCTTGTATTTATTATTCGTCTTTCTAGATCCACGATGTGTTAATTTTTGTATGGAAACCCTTGCAAATGATAAAAGATAATTGGCTTTTAAATTTCTAGCAATATCTATTTATGGATGCATGCATGCACAGAAAAAGCCATTGCGACATCAGAGGATTGCTTTTTGAAAAAAATTTCTTAACATTTTGTACGAAAGAAAAAAGCCCATTTGAAGGAGAAGCCCAAACGAATGACCAATGGCTGAGTATAGAGAATCATTTTCATATTGGGGATTGAAAAGTTGGTGCATTGTTGATTATGGATTTATACTTCTCAAAGTTAATTTTCGAGTTATTGATTTGACATGTGCTATGCATTGTTGAAGCTCCTCTCACCCATATCAAGTCGTTAGTTTCCATAAGTTAATTTTTGAGACCTTTGTCACTCCCAATGCTAAGCGCGACTTTGCAACAGAGGGATATATTAAATGAAAATTTGCCTCTGGTCTTCTACGGAAAGATGATTCCAACAATTCTGAGCCTGATGTACATTGTTGAACCTGAAATTCTTCTTGTCTTGGACAAGTTGATGATTATGGAATTTTTTTCAATGGATAGAGAAGTGATTTTTCGATCAATGAGAAGGAAGTCTTGAAAAGAGAATCGAAAGGAAGGAAACTCAATGCAAAGCATTTGAGGAAAAAGTCCACTCTCCAAGTGCATATTATGCTGCAGGAATCGAAAATCATGGAAATATCATCCAACGATTATTCAAATTAGGTCATGACTCGTAAATTTCATGAAAACTACATTTTTTTTTTCTGGATTCTGGTGCCTCTCAGTGACATGTCAACAGTAATGTAGGAAACGGCAGAACTACATGCAAGGATGAAGCTCCTCCGAAGTTAGATTGCCTTCCAAGTTAGTTGTCTACAATACTGTAGAAATTCATACAAAGAACCCCATGAAGAAAAGCATACCGAGCTCTCTGCCTGCCAAAGAATTGTCTCATGTTGTCAAAGTCAACTCAATACCTTTGTATTGTCATTCAATATGAAAAAAAACGAAATTGGATTTTGTTAACCTAGTCTACCGAGCCTCGCAACAAAGTGATTTATTTGTAAGATAAATCATTAATTTCCCTCTTTCGGTATTTATAGAACTTATTGGGTTCATCCTGCTTCACTCAATGCAAAAGGAATTTTGAGTATTGCAGTAGAAGAGGAGGGATTTGTTGGGCCCCATCCATAGAACATAGTATTTACCAGAAATGGATCTTTCAACTGACATTGAAAAAATAATATATTTGTGGAACTCGTTTTCTAGCATTGAAGACCTTCGTTGCTCAGGGCCAGAAGTCTAATTCGACCTTGAATCAGGTGCTCTTACACGCCTCGCTGAAGTTCATATATATGCAGACACGAAAACATGTAGTTCTCTGAGGAACCATCAGTCCGAAGATAGTTAGATAAGAAGTTTTCACCTGTTTCTAAAAAGAATGCAAGACCACTTAAAAAAACAGAAAAAAGCTGTTCCCTATCTCCAAAATTCAATATATTAACCATTCAAATGTATCTTCCAAAGTGCATCTTCCAACACCATTCAGCACCAAAGGAAAGCATTACAACTTAAAACAAAAGTTCAGCGGAGGTGAAGAGGGTCCAGAGGTTTAGCACATCTAAAGTTCATGTTGTGGAAGGCGAGCGATCAAATAATAATATAGACAGAAAAAATAAAAAATTGGACACCGAATTTACGTGGTTCGGTCGTAAAGACTTACGTCCACGATAAGAGCAGGGACGAATTTTACTATAGATCAAGCGATACAAAGAGATTATACACTCAAGTCACTCAAACACTTTCTCAGTGTTTTCCAAACTCCAATTACACCCAATAACTCACGCAGTGTTTAGTCCCGAAATTCCTCAAAATATAATCTCTCAATCTCATGAAAGAATTACATGCAAATTTTACCACAAGATTTAATTGGCTTGAATACTAAATTTTTTTTTATGTAATTTACGGACAAGAATGACTAAGAAAATTCCTCCCACTCGACGATGAGACAACGCTTCTAGACCAATTCTTCATGATCAACCTCTACCCACGAGCAAGCCTTGAGAATTGATATATAATCCACCGCTAGAGAATTCCATGCGTGAGGGGAAAACAAATCAGCTAGGATTCGGTCAACTCAAGTAAAAAAAACTTTGGCTTTCCTTTTGCTGTTATCTTACCGCTTTTAATCAAAATATATCTCTATTTATTTTAAACAAAATCCAAATACAAGTCAAAGTTGGACTTTCCTATTTTAGCAGCCAAACTCTCCAGTGCATATTCAAAATTTTGGGAAGTTGATCTTCGGATGTTCTTTGCTCGATTTCGAACGTTCGTAACATATCCAATTCGGAATATTCGGAATTTCTCATTGGGCTCAAACTCGAGACATATTTTAACAGTTCAGGACATCCATATTCAGCAATTCAACTTCAGCACATCCATAGTTCAGCAAATCCATTTCAGCACAACCAACTTCAGTACAAGTCAGTCCAGCTGCAGATTCAGAGCGGAGCGTGACTTGCAGAGGTCCAGAAGCTTTAATTGATACATGACTTGTCTTTGTTGCAGAGGGTCCAGGAGCATGACTTGCATTCCCTCTTAAAATTTCATGGATTGGGCCACTACGAGGCATCTGAATTACCAAAGAGAAAGCATGTTATGATGAGGTCGGTGCATTGAAAGAATCACAAAATAACTGGCCCAGTTCAGTTATGAAAATAAAAATAATTTTTTTTTGAGAATGTTAAAATGTCAAATATTAGTTCCTAGTGGGTACTAATACAAAAAGACTATATCTAGGTCGAAGATTCTCGTACAAAGATTCCAATTGAGCATATCAGTCCGGTCATAATAGAAGCAAAAATGAACTACTCACTTTTTTTTTCTCTCAGATTTAATAGCATCGAATTTGGATCTGACGGCTCCAGTTGTCACGTTAGCATCTGCTTTTCTGCTAGATTGGCCCTTCCACCATGGCTGGTCTCAAATGTTTTCTTGGTCTCCCTGTACCCTGCATAGAAGAACATATATAAGTTTTAGTGAATATACTCAAGTAACAAACATATTATAGTCCTTGCAATTTTTTTAGGTCCCTCACCTTTGGGATTATTGCACTCTTTTCTGGGTCATCCGGGAAGCTTTCTGAATGGAGGAGGCAATAAACATTGTAGCATTTTCTTATGCATCTTTCGTCAAACAATCGTTAGCATGATGATTAACCTTGTACTACACGTAATTGATGCATATGGCTACATGGTATATCATGTATAGATTTGCAGTGGACTTGGGAGGGACGACATGGGAGGGAGGACCTCATAATGTTGCCCCGATCAGTGATCGAACAATGTGAACCCCGCAATCAATAAATCAGTTGAATTGAAGCCTCCATTTTAATAAATCATGGTCCCTCAAGCACGGACAAGGAGACAAATTTTCCTTTTCAATTGAGCAAAGACTCAGATAAAAACCCTAGCCCTTTGCCCCAATAGTTTCTTAATTCCATCCTTCAGAAACCGAGAGTGAGAGAGAGAGAGTTTTGTGACAGTCATTTTTAGCAGACTTGAAACGGGTGCATAGCCACGTCGAATCTTTGCTTGGCCTTGTCCACACATGAAGCCATGTCGTATTCCAACGGCTATCATGGACAGAATTGCAACGTAATGTTGGGAATGAGTACACCAAAAGTACTCAAAGTTGTATACCATGCTTACTTATATGACAATGTTTTTTTTTTCTTAAAAAAATGGATCACTAAGTACCAACTCTAATCTTGAATGCCAAAAATCTAACGTGATAATATTTTAATATTTTTTCATTGACATGACTCGTCGGAGGTTTGAGTTAGTATAAAAAAGCCCAAAACAAGGCCGTTCAACAAGTTTCACCTGGCTGCACGATCCAAAACGACTTCCTTTAGCAAGAAAAATCAATTTCTTGCTGAACGACCAACAAAAAGGGGTTGCGGAGGGGGAAAAAGGGAGCACAACGAGAGAGTGAAAGGAGATTTCCCTCCGGCTTCTTGTCTGGGCAATTCATCAAAACCACCTTAAAGTCCGCTGCCAACAGAGTCGATTCGTTGAAAATCCCGGCCGCAAACCGAAGGCTCGTCAGATCCATTCTCGACCATGCATGACCGAATCGCGGTTGGTGTTGCCTCCTTCACCGGCCAAGCCCCTCGAGGCGGTTTCTGGAGCCATTTTGTTCTGAATCCGACATCCTCCTCTAGACTCTAGACTCGCCAGCCAAAGTCCCTCAAGACTTCAGACTTGCCCTCTTTCCTCAACCCGTCAATGAATCCGACATCCTCCTCTAGAGTCGCGAGTGGTTCCCTCCTGCCTACACCCTCGTCACTCTCTCCGCCCCTCGCCACACTCACTTCTCCTACGCTAAGCCCTTCGCTGCCCACTCCTCCGGTCTCGAACCCTCTTCCACCTCCAACAGCCTCACTGCCTCCAGCGGCCTTGCCACAGGCATAGAAGCCTTGGTTTCCCCTAAAATCGCCCTTGGTGAGAAGGTGGCGGCTTGGCGTTGTTTGCTAAGGTTGTGATGCAGCTCGTAGGTCTGGGTGGTGACGGGCGAACGTCGATGAAGTAGCAACGGTGCAGTAGGGAGAAAAGAGAAGGAGAAAGACAGCAACAAAGGAAGTGGAGGGAGAGGAGAAGAAATTACATCGAAATGCTATGTGGACCAGTTTGTCTTTAAAATGCCAACTCATATTAAAATTTTAATTATAAATACCGCGTATTTATTTTGGCTGGAATTTCTCGCTGGAGACACATAAGTGATCATTTTTTCTCAAATTTGACATTTAAGTGATTCAGCGAAAACTTTTATCACTAAAATGAGAGCTGTACACAACTCTTAACACTGCCAGTATACTTCTCCCTGAAATGTTAGGTCACTGGTACAAATTTTGGTAAAAGGAAAAACAGTTTGGGGTATTGTTGCCTCAATGGAAAAAGTTTAGCATTTGTAAATCATCAAACTGACAAGTATCTTTGAACTAATCCATCTTTCGACAAAAATAAATGGAGTTCAGAACACCACTGACTTGATGATTAAGAAAGGAGGGCATGTGGATTATAGACAGGGTACTCCTTATGCACATAGGTAGTTGTCTCAAGGCTGAGTTCGATTAAATAGGGTCAGTTAGTAATTGCATGCATGTCTAGAAAGATATGTCTCCTGCTACCAAATATGTGTACAACGTAACTCCTACCGCTTTGAAACTCCAACCGAGAAATCCATGGCGTGAAAAGCTGTCCTACAATTTAAATTAGAACTTAAAAGTTTGCAAAATATGGAGAGACAATGAGCTTTAGAGAATATCAAGGAAGCGAACCAAAACATATACCTGAGAGGCGTGGTCAAATAAGTTGGCTTAGACAGGACTCTCCAGAATAGTTTCCTTGGCCAGGATTGCCTCGATTATCCACTTCTCTAGCCATAGTTGACAATGAAATAGACTGATAAACGGGATCAAATTGTCATATCAAAGCAACCATACAAGTCAATATGCTGCTAAGGTCAATAACATTTAACAGCAGCCATAGAAAAGAAACCAAGCACCAAACAAACACAGTAGTTGCTCCGTTAATTTTTGTCATTTGTATCACTGGTATGTCAAAGCACAAAAATGAGGGGGAAAAGTGAATAAGAACTTCCATATCCACAGTGAACGCATAATCATAAAAGCTGATAACCAAGTTGAAGGCCAAAAAATAGCAGGATTTTAATGCTCTTACCAATATTGAGATCTTCTGGTTCCTCTAGCTGCTCTACAGCTGCAAAGTGACCCCCCGGCTCTTTTTCTTTGATGTTATAAGTTAACTATGAGGCACTAAAGGGGTGCCGTCCCATGAATAAAAAGAGCTCATATCCAAAAAGAGGTCCATTCACAAGATAAAAGCCATTTACATCCAAGAGTAGATTCCCCCAATTCCAAAGGTGTAGAAGTTTAAGCCAATTTTGGAATAAGATCTTGAATAGAGGACTCCTCCTCAGAAGCTCTCTTGTTCCACTCTTTCCAAGCTGACCGAAAAATCAAAAGTGGGGCTGATGATACCCACTCCAACTTGTGGCGAGGGATAACCACACCTTGCATGCCCAAAGTTCTTGCTCAATTAATCAGCTCTCACCCAACAAAGCCCCATAAAGGCGCAACGGGTTGCCCAAAGAGCACTCATCCAAGGACAATGAAGAAGGTGCGATATGGTTTCTTCCTCTATGGCACTTACACCTAGAATATGAATGTCAACTTTCAATATATAGACCGATCTTTAGTGTGTTATTAAAAAAAATAAAAATAAAAAAAAAATAACAGTAGCTCCAATGGATCAGTCACAAACTGCCAGAATAGACAACTTACAGGAAAAGATCTACAATCTTAGTCTAAAATCTTATTGCTCATTTAGAAGCTTCCCAGAGTCTAAATCTGCTAGCACCGCTTAGTGCTGCTTTTAATGATGAAGATGATACTCACTTGGTGCACATGCTTTGACAATTACGGTCTCACAAAACTTGTCCACCTTGATTGCTCAAGTTAACTTCTGAGATTTAGCAGAAAAGTAGACTTCTCTTTCAGGAGAAAGATATGTCAATTCACGTTTTGGTCCCCCTCTGTGCATGCCTGCATGAATTTCCTCAGGGAAACATTCCACTCCAATACAAACTCTCAAGGTGAATGACACTGCTTTTGGAGTTTTGTAATAGGTAGCAAAATAGGTCCCTTTCTTCAAATCATTGGATCCTCCAAACAACTCTAGGTCCAGAAAGATAAACTGCTTCGACTCTTTTCCCATCGTCATCTCTAGCCACAGTCTATTCTCCCTGGAGATGTTGCACAGAGTAATCTCTAGTTGGATACCAACAGGTAAACCATGAATAAAATGAATAGGGTTTTCTGAATCAATATCAGGAACAGTAATTTCTGCAGATAAGCTCCGGAGTGTTCTTGAGAGCTCAAATTGCTTAAGAGAGAAAGCATCAAGCATCTTCCTTAAGAAATGAGGAAGGGAAAACATGCCACCTGCAGCAGAATGAAAATCAGGCATTGACTTCTTCAGTTCACATATGAAAGAGGATGGCTCGACACCATGTTCTTGTTGAAGGCACTCCACCTGTAACAATACAGCTGCCAGCCTTTTCAAATTAACATTATAGCCGCGGCCTGATATTAATTTTGATAAATTCAATGTCAAGGAAACACTTGTAAGCTCCAAGAGGTACAACTCATCTTCTTTAGACAACCCTGTGAACCTGCACTTCATATCCCTGAGTGTCCTCTCTAGCTTTACCAGTAGAATGTCCAGCTGACTAACTACTCTACAACACTGACCAACGGTGGAATGAAAATAGGACCAAACGCTAGCAAGGAACTTCAAAGTCCTCATATATTGTAAAGTGAATGCTAATGCTGGAGAATCCGTGCATTTTGTCTCTAGCGTCTCCAGCTCTTCCTCACGAATCCTATGAAAAGACGGAATTTTAAATCATTGTAGCAGGACCACCTCGTACATATGCACAACTAGAAGAATTTGAAATATGCATAGGGCAGAGGGGACAGTAAATGATATGATTCAAGTTACAAGAATCAGGAACTGCAAAAGATTACAAGAACTAGGATTATGAATCAACACTGGGAATTTAAGGCAGCTTAGAAAAAGCGAAAATTAATTTTGAAAACAATGTCAATAGAGTAGAATATATTTAAAAGTTGGCCCCAATCAAAATAACACCTTAATATTTTAAATAATGGAAAAACTTCAGAATGACTTTGAAATGAATAGGTATATGTTGGTGAAAATTTGAGTTTCTTGATATTCAACAAGAGTCAAATACAAACAATTTAAGTTAAAGCAGAAAGAAAAAAGTTAGAAGCATAAGTAATACCAAAATACAGACGAAATCAACATCATTACAGTGGTAGCCAAATAGGACCTGCATCATCACCCAAGGGAAGGCATGCAATCCAACTGCTATGTATTTGACTGAATAGTCATATGGAACTTTCGTGCATGATCAATTTGATTGGGCACAGAATAATAAAATTTATTCCGTATGTTTACAATAAATATCTTTCATTTTGGAAAAGAAAAATGATAAGAGACAAAGATCAACAAGGCTCAATCATTATAGTGCCCAGACCTTAGAAAGCAGTTCTACAACAATCCAACTCCCAGCCTCTATCAGTTTCCTAATTAATAATCCTCTTAAATATCAACTGCCAATTGATCTTTTATAAAACTCCATTGGTTTTCATGTGGGAAAATAAACAACGAAATAAGCTTAGACTCTGAATTTTTTTTGGACCAGCCAAGTAACAACTTGAGTAAGACAGGGAGATGGACATCACAATAAGTAATGATTATCAAGTATTCATGTTCAAGTTTCATCAGACATCAGCAGTTTTCTTCGGCCAAAATTTTATCAGTAGTATTAACAGGAAAAATTTAATATTGCATCTGAATGCTGGTTGGAGGATATTAATCCAAACAACTTTTGCAGAAACTGCCAACTCAATTTCATAATAGGTGTAAAGAAAGAAAGACCCTGTCATATTACTACCTCAAAATCTTCAGTACTTCATTTGTAAAACCTGCTTTTACCAAAGGCCAGACGGCTTTGACCTTGGTAAAGATACCATTCAGGGATTCGGTTATATCATCATGAATCTGTAGCTGTTTTGCAGTTAACTCTGGTTCCTCATTTGGCTGCCAGAATTTCCGAGCATACATCTTCCTGTGCTCAGAGCTGGCTTCCCCCAGGGGAAACTGATCGAGATCATTTTGGTTGCTAGCTAAACTTGCAGCCCCATCTTTACCCATATTTACTAATATCTGCTGTCCGAATTCAGAAATGTTATCTTCCATGCAGCTACTGCCCTGAGAAAGATATGCAAAAAGGGCATTTTGACTAGTAATATCCCCAACAGCATGAGAGATCCTCCCCAAAAGGGTAACTGCATAAGAGAAAACTCTCTGAGGAATTTCACCAACATTTTTTTCAGCAAAGGTAGGGGCTGAGATGGATAATACAAGCAAAGCAGCTACTCTGGCACAATCGAAGCTCAACTTGCCATCCGGAGAAGGCTCTATCTGATCCAAGGAACAGAAAAATTAGGTAAAAATTAATAAATCAAGATAGTACAAGGGACTAGAGGATTATTTGAAGCTTAAAAGCAACAAATTAACTGCAAATGAAGATTAAGATTCTTCCAGTTGATGACCAATCCTATCATATGATTTCAACATTTACAGGCCACTCTATTTAGTTGAAGGTTACTCAAAGCTACACACTTCTAATCCAAGCCACAGGAAACTTAAAAAAAAAAAAAAAATCATATACCAACAGTTTAAATGAATTAAAGCAGTTTTAGATGCACTTGCCAGTTTTAGCCCTCGCTCCTCCCTCCTGCCTCCCTCCCTCTCCCTCTCCCTCTCTCACACACACATAGTCACGCCTTTTCAGACCTTTTCCTAGGCTCTAGTGGCCTCATATTGATGTATTCAGAACTCAATAACTGAAAAAAGAAAATCTCCTCAGAAAGAGAGAGAGAGAGAGAGAGAGAGAGAGAGAGAGAGAGAGAGAGAGCCACTAACCTCATGAAAAACTTCATTGATGAAGCAAGCAACGAAGTTCCCATGCCGTTGACCAACATGGAAGAGTACTGAGAATATGTCAACTTCATCCTGGGAGGCATAGAATTTGCAGATTAGAAATTCTTCAAGCCTTAAGTGACAAGAAGATCGAAGCACTAAACTAGAATTATAAGAATAAATATACAGCACCAACCTTTTCTATTGAAGCTTTGAGATGTAAGATGAAACAAAAGATTTAAAATTCATTTAAGACAACAAACCTGAGGATATGTCTCCAGATTCTTTATAAGGCCATTAACAGATAATTTAAGGAGCTCCCGATCGCGCAACTTCACAAATTTCAGTATTTTCCTTATTGCAGCTCGTACCAGTTCATTTTTATCAACAAGAGCTCCAAGGAACTGCAAAATCAATTGAACTTACAATTCAGAAAATTCCGTATGTATAGATCTCAGCTGGCAATGCCTGCAATAGAAATAAAAAGAATGGATTCAGCTCACCATGTGCATGTGCATTACTTCCAAATTAAGATGATCACAGGTTGCCATATGATGCATCGTTTCCAGAGCTTTTAAGCGGACAATCACTGAATCGTCATTTAGCATATCCATCAACAAACTTATAGCTCCACTGGCAAACTCAGAAGAAATCATGCACAATCTTCGCATGGAGTGGCATACAGACCTTCGGACCTTTTGCATTCACCACAAACAGATCCCACTCATTAAAGCAATCACAGAAGAATAATGCTAAAATGCCCACAAAAAAGGGACAGATAGAAAAGAAACAAATAAAGAAAAATCTATTTGGAAGATGAAATTTGGCATATAACAACACGTATACTTGAGTTGGAAGAAGAAAACTTCAGGGTGTTTCTAATGCTCACAACAGCATAAACAAAGTATTATGCATGTTGACCAGCTTTCTTATCAAATTAAACTTTCTTATGGGAAAAACAACAGAGTTACTTAATCTCAGTGCCCACAAGTCTGGATATTGGATCTGCATATCCACGTCCCCCTTTTTTTGGTTCTTGCTTTTAATTGTTCTCTTATTTTGTCAGATGTGTTTTATTTACTAAATTACATTAGATTGACATATAGAGCTTGACTACAGCAATATGCATGTTTGCATATCTGGCCTTAAAGGGAATTCTTCCGCCAATGTAAATGGTCCCAAATGATCATCCAAACAAAGAAAGATTATTGTTCTGTGATTGCTGTAGAGTTCAATTAAAGAGTTAGATATGCTCTGGATCCATATTAGTGTCCACGCATAAGAGACCAATCTCAGAGATCATGCTAGTTAAGACTGTAAGTGAATTTTGCACATCGAAGGCATGAAACAGAAGGCATGGATATAATTACATTTTTCATCAATCATGGAAGCTAATAGTATAAGTCTATAGCATTACCCCAAGGACTTAGATAAAAACAACTGAATTGTACAATGCAAGAAGGCAGTTCAATTAACATAAAGTGATTTTACATGGAAAAGATATCATTCCTGTACAAATGAAGTCAATAGATTACCTCATAATATTCATCTTCAAAGCCATGCACTAAAGCACCCGCAACACTCGATGCAGACGGTTCAACTGGTCCTGTAGATTGACACACAGATCTGTTCTCTTTCATACTACCTAGGACCTTTTTAGATAAGCTTTGCAACAGATTCTTCAAAGAAACAGTTTGAGTCTTCCCAAGGGCATCAAATGCTTCAACCCTAACCTCCATACTCATATCTCTGACCATTGAACAAAGCTGATGACCACATGATCCAGAAAACTAGTTACACAAGCTATCTTAGAGACCATAATCTTTCATGTAAGTAAAGATAAACATACACTTCAAGATGACAACACCACATTTCAGAAAGCTCAAGCTAGAACAATGTAATATGTGCAGATTAGGTCTTAGCAAGTCAGGCAACTCACCTATCTTGAACATAAGTAGTAGTTCACGTGACCACTTGACAAGTTTAATTTTGCTCATACTTGACACCAACCCCATGAACCACATGCCTATTTTGAGTACTCCATCCACTACAGTTTACGCCAAGTATGTTCAGCTGTTGTGTCCAACTCAAGTAAAAATAAACTTCAGCAAATCTCCAACTTTTATTAATAAATAATAGCTGTAGCAAGTATCAACTTCTTGAGTCGAGTGAAATTCACCAATTGATGTTGCTTTTTATCTCAGAATAGACAAAATCAGTCAATTTTATTAATTAATTTAAGGAAAACATGAAGAGAATACAAATTTCAGGAAAAGTGTTATATAAACAAATTCATTTTCAGATTATCATAAGACTAAGCATAAACTGGTCACATCTCCTTGGCGTTCCAACTGACCATCCGTTAACGATAGAAATTACGATCACTTATCCGGAACAACCAGATTAAAAGCAAAAACAAATCTGCACAGGGAGAATTTCAATAAAACTGAGTTTCATAATTAGACATGGTCCTACAAGAATCCAAACTCACATGGTAAAGCCACTTCTAAATATGCCCAAAATATAAATTACTCTCAGGAAACACCAGTGAAACTTGAAATGAAGCTCTGAAGTGTTGTTTTTGACATTATCTGGGACAACTAATATGCTCCCTATTTGAATAATTATGCACTTGAAGCATACTAGTGCCAAAATGTATATCCCCATGGGTGGTGTTGACCACGTACAAAAGAATGGCGCAACTAAACCAAGTTTCATAATTAGACATGGTCCCACAAGAAGCCAAACTCACGTGGTAAAGCCACTTCTAAATATGCCCAAAATATATATTACTCTCAGGAAACACCAGTGAAACTTGAAATGAAGCTCTGAAATGTTGTTTTTGACATTATCTGGGCAACTAATATGCTCCCTATTTGCATAATTATGCGCTTGAAGCATACTAGTGCTAAAATGTATATCCCCATGGGTGGTGTTGACCAAGTACACAAGAATGATTACTGATTGCACAGAAAAGAAACATGAAATCTAGAATAGAAAATCTTGATTGCTTGAAGATATGCTTGATTACTAATTTTTCAATTTTGACTTTGGTTCAGCGGAACCATGTAAATTAATGCAAATAACTCCTATAAGAACACATTGTCCGTGCAATATCAGAACACTTGAACAGATAACGCTTGAAGTACACATTTTGCAACTAAAATCTAAAAGCTTTAATTTCAGGAACAAAAAGAAGTGCTAAATTCCCAACATCCTCTGCCCCACCGCAAATTGGCAAGTTAATTACTTAAACACATGGCTTACTGTCAAACAAAATTCCTCCAGCCCCTTTTGCTTTAAGGAAACAACAAGAGCAGAGTATTCGCAAACCTACCTGAATAAATATTGCATCCGACTGCTCTTTCTTTTCTGTCCCCTGCATAAATGCTACAAGAATGTGCCCCCAGTCACAGACCTAAAATAAACACCCAACATGGAATCAATGAGTGGCAACTTGTATATAGTGCAGCAACAACTAGCAAAGTGATATCCCCATGTAAACTGGGAATCAACTATTTAATGGACAACAAATTCTCATAATGTCAGCACCAAATCATATTCTAGTAAAGATTTATTTAGAAGAACGATAATGGCTGAAGGGCGGCAATGCATCTCCGATTGATGACTTTGGTGTGATAAAAAATTCAGAGCACTAACTCAAAGAGAAATAAATTGAAACAAAATGTCCGAACTTGAGTATATAGGTTTGGCATAATTCTTTCGATTGGTACTCAGTTTTTACGAAGAATAAGAATGAACTATTTTACTTCCAAAATACATGTAGATTCACCATCTAAATCCAGGTCTCAGGTTTCTATCCCAGACGTGTGTGACAATAAGCACTAAGTTACTCTTATAACCAGTTTTCCAAGTAGAACTGTTTTGATCCTTGGAACAAACTACCAAACAGTTAAAGTTTAAATGTCAAGTAGTTTGAGTCTACCTCTTAGTACTGCCATGAAAACTCTGACGATTCCATTACATAGTACTAAACAATCAAAAAGCAAACTTTACACATCCTATTATCTCACCGTTCGAATGGCAGCACACCTTACACAAGCTTCCACATCGCCTAAGAGCTCCAGAGCACGATAATAGCATCCTTCAACAAGGCCACGATCCTCAAAAGCACTCGACTTGCTTAGATTCACCAATCCGTCCAAAGCAGCTTCCCTAACACATGGATACGGATCCTTCGTGAACCCTAAGAACACAGTCACCAACACATGAGGCCGCACGCCGAACCTCTCGGCGTTTCGAAGGAGCCATGGCCGCACAGACACGGAACGATTGAAGCATAGCGAGACGAAGAAGCTATCGAACTGGCCACTCAAGGAAGAAGACAGGGTCTCATCTCGCTCTGCTACGAGCGCGATGGCGTCGAGAGACTCGGCCGCGACGCGCGCCGACTCGGACGAGAGCAGGCGCGAGCGTACGCGGTCGAAGACGACGTGCGAGAGGCCAGGGCGGTGAGAGGCGAGCTCGGAGAGGAGCTTGAGAGCGGGAAGCAGCAGGAGGGAGTCGCGACCGTGCTCGAGATGGCGACTTAGGGCTTCGAAGATGGAGGTGATCAAGGAGATGGGAGTCGAAGGGTTTATGACGAGAGATCTTAGGGAAGCGAGATTGTGGCGCGCGAGAGGAATACTGGCGAAGCTTGTTAAGGAGTCCACAGAGCATTCGCCGGAGCTGGCCGACGGCGGTTCCATTGGAGTTGGGAGCTGATGCTTGCTTCCTTGCTTGCTTGCTTGCTTTTTGCTCTGCAACTGGGAAGGAGGAGGAGGAAGAAGAACGGCGGGAACCCAAAGGGCTTTTCGTGGGCCAGAATTTGATGCGGGCTCTCTGGGCCAATGATCCGGCCCGATTTAGTAAATGGATGGGCGGATCCTTTTCTTGTCGGGTTGAACCGGCCCTTTAGAACAAGCCCGACAATAAATCAAAAGGGAGAAAAAAAATGGTATGCTCGTATCGCTAAAAATAATTACTCATTGAATTTTTTTTCATTGTCGATAATAATTTAAGTTTATTCATTTTTATAAGTGATATAAATTATCATTTTTAGAGAAATATTTTCCAAATCATTACTATGTGAAATAAACGGAGCCAAAATTCATTTTGGAATTTTGAGGTGAATATCGGTGGTCTTACGGTCGAGGAGTGAATACTAGATACACGATGTCTTCACCCTAAGCCAATTAGGTTATTAACGCATGTTCTATAAGCAAGAATGATCCCCTCTAACCCTAATTGCACATTTGGTTTGGAGGTGCCGAATTGCGAAACAAGTTTAATCCGTTTGTGATGGATTGACCTAGCCCATTTACTTGGTTTATTATAACAATGAAAAGATGGTTGGTGAGTTTTTCCATAATGTAAAATGTGAAGAAGTAACATTCTCGATTTAACCAAAATTAGTAGACTCCGCCTTCATTGTTAGGATATAGTTCATACTCTCCATCAATTGTGAATGAGCAACACCCTACGACTCTAGATTTTGACTTTATATTTTATTGGTAATTTGGGCTTGGGCTCATGAATAGCTACTTATATATATTATAATTGAGTGATGTAATAGAGAGGTGCAAGATACTAATTATAGTGGAACCCTCAACTAGATATAATCCTAGTCTAAAGGTAAACTAGGATAAAACCTTGTGTCTTGAATTCTTTCTCTATTTTTTTACTCTTTATTTTTATTTTTGTGATTGTGCGACGAATGCCAATATTTATTATTTCTACATTAAACTAGGTTAGGGAAGGGTGCTCTAGTATTGTGTTTTGACTACAAAAGAGAAGAAGCCAATCATCATTGACGAGCAATTCACTTTTGATTAAGTACATGATCTATGCACTCCTTTAGTGGGAATGACTAATGTATTATGAGCTTCTTCCTTATGAAAAAGATTTTTCCTTTGTGTGGTTAAAGAGTATGTCTGAATCTCGATATCAAGAATGCAAATTCTTCTCATGTTCTTGCATTGATCATTAGGATTGGTTTTTTTTTTTCTTTATCTCGTCACCAATTCATAGTACGTGAGTCGAGTGATGATTACTTAAAAGCTCATCGTTTCATGGACTAGGATTCAATGTCTCCTACTTTAGCCTTATTTATTGTCTCCATCCTAGAATCGCAACACAATCCATCTAAACTCTAATCCCCAATGCACCCGATCCAATCGCGCAAGAAAACCCTAATACCCAAGATGGGATAGACCGCATATCATCGTTCTTTGCACTGGGACATATAACCATTGCTCTCCTCTCCTCCCCTCTCTCTATCCAGATTCTCCTCCATGTCCGCCAAGCTTTCGAGGTGTTGTCCTCTAGCCAGCTGAAGAAGGCTCACCACGGTGTTGTGCTCGGCCATGGCAATGAGCTGGATGTCCATTGAGAGAGAGAGAGAGAGAGAGAGATCCAAGGGAGACTCGCCATTAGGGGAGTTGGAGCAACAGAGATCGAAGATCGGGAGCGTGGCGAAGGCTACGGTGGTGGTGCAACTGATATAAAAAGAGGAGAGAGTGGGGGGGGGGGGGGATTTTATAATTTTTGATCATGTGTGGGTGACTATAAAAATGAGTTATCCACCTATCGTCATCCGAGGTACTAGATAGCCCATGGAAATAGAGGTGGAGACAAGCATATGTATGCGAATGATTCATATGTTGGATAAATTCTCCATGCACTTGAAGTATCACCATTGTCCCATATCACTGAACTTCGGTCTTCATTGATTCTCTCTCCAACATATTCTTTTTGTGAACGTTTTTTTTTCCTTCCATAATCTTCTCTGGAATTGAACCTTGGACTCCACTACTTCTCTCTCTCTCTCTCTCTCTCTCTCTCTCTCTCTCTCAAGTTGAAAATTTTTAATTGGTTTAATTGGTATATATATTAGCAACTCAAAAGACCTACCTAAACCATGCAACTCCTATGACTAGCAAAACTAAATCCTACGAATAGTAACTATAAAAACACATACACAAACTCCAGACAGAGTTGATAGAGCCCAAAAGGTCCCTTGTTGACCATTCTCCCCCTACAAGTTGGTAATTGTAGAACGTGAAAAAGAATAGTAAGGTATGGTGTGAGCAAACCATAGCTCATTAAGCATTACAAATGCAAATTAGAGCTATATATATATGAGTAATGCATTAAAACACACATTTACTCATATCTCATACATCATGTACCTAAGGCAGGCAAAAGATGAGTTTATATCATTTTATTGTAACTTTGCATGTACAAGAAATACTTGTTTAATCAACAATATCAAAATAAATATAGTGGTTCAATCCATCGATCAATTTAGTGCTGATTGTTAGCTCCCTGGCCACATGTAATTTCCTTTGACAAAGTCTATCAAGCTTTCTCTTGTAGCATAGTTCTTTACCCATATCAGCCGTCGATGGCCTAAGCAAAAGCCTTGAGCATGTCTTAATTTTCCAAAGAATGTTCTCAAAATCATATATACTTTCTTAAAAGCTAATTTTGACTTTTCACAACAAAATATTTTATATGAATGAAAGGACGAAACTACATATGTTAGTTTTAAAATTGACCATACATCATTAGTTAACTCGTTATCTAGTTAGTTGCACATGCATGTACATCGAATTGGGGCTTATGCATAATTTGCCACACCATAGCATGTAACGCTCAAGGCACATGAAATTGTGTTGGGATGTAAAATGATGCGAAATTTTCTCTTGATTACGTCTTTGAAAAAATCAACATTGCATTCAATATATTAGAAAGTTATTTGATAATTGCATTTTGAGCACTCAACTGAAATTTATGGTATAGAAAGTGCAAGATGCAAAACGTGCAATCCCATGATCTCCATAACTAGAACAAGAACACAGATAATTGAGTAGAAAGATTAACGTACTTGTTTTGGAATCCATCATTCTTGATGCAGAAGCGAAAAAGTGATCATCCACGCGCAAGTCATTCTCTTCTATTGCCCTCTGTATTACTGGATCAATGAGATGACCCCCCTCACCCTTTAGCGCTAGGTAAATACTCCTTTGTGAGGATAATTGTGAGAATTAGGGTAAGAGGAGAGATCTGAGCACTATTTATAAAGTTTTCAACCAGACCTTCTCATTATAGGCTAAGCTCAACTCGGTCCACACTAACCAGCCTCATATTAGACTAATTAAGAAATCTTCTATCTCACCTTAGACCAACCCCGTAAAACGGTAAATTATAGTATCAATTAATATAGTCTACATTAGGAAAACTCTTACATTCTCCCACTTGGGCTATATTAATTGAAATTGTACTGTATATGCGCACATTGATCTAGAGATAATTCTTAATAGTCCATTCCATCACATAAAGTCTTAAACATCGACCCATAACGGTAACTGTATATATACACATAGAGCCTTCCATGATCACGAGTGTTTTCAACTTTATTGATATGAATTAAATATGGTAATGTGGCAAATGGATAACATTTCTCATAGAGAAATTCCATTTGTCAGTCACCATTCTCTTACCTTAAGTGTTACAAAAAAACTTGTGTCACTAGAGAATGTCTTTATAGCTCCAATTAACCTACATATACCTTATCTTTACGGTTAACATTTCTTTATGTATAACAAGACATATGTATAAGACTAATAATCGGATGCCCCTAGTCTTCACTCAAGGTTTATACAATACCTTAAGACTTTTATCAATATATATTCAATATAATAACAAGTCATTCAAAGAATATTTTATTGAATATAAAAAGTTGATATATATATCAAAATGTTACTAAGTAACAAACACAGATGTAAACTTTATTAGAGGAAAAGTAAAAACAACTCCCACTAAATAACAGTATCCCAAGATGCTCCTAAACCCATTCTAATAACATGTTGCTCAAACACACAAGAGCCTAGGTCTTTAGTTAGTAGATCTACAACTATATCATCTGTAGCAATATGATCTACTACAACGTTACTATTCTGTATTGATTCCTTTATAGTCAAAAACTTGATCTTCATGTGCTAAAACCCCTTAAGACTTTTGTTGTTATTAATAAACAACACTGCAGAATTATTGTCACAATATAACTGTATAGGCCTATCCACAATTGTTAATTCCCTAATGAGATTCCGGAGCCCAATAGCTTAAATAGCAGCTGAAAAATATGCTACAAACTTCGCTTGCATGGTAGAAGAAGATATAGATTTCTATTTCTCGCTCTTCCATGATACTACACCTCCTGCCAACATAAATAAGTATCTTGTCGTTGACTTCTTATCATCTTGACAGCCAGCAAAATCTGCATCTGAATACCCTATTAGTTGCAAGTCCGGAATATGTCTATAAATCATCATATAATCTCTTATCCTCTTTAAGTATCTTAAAACCTTCTTGGCAGGAACCCAATGATCGCGTCCTAGATTTGACTAATATCTACCTAGAAGTCCTGTTGCAAAGACGATATATGATCTAGTGCAAATTTGAGAATACATGATACTTCAAAGCACAGTAACATAAGGTAGGAACTGCGATAGGATCCTGAGCCATAACAGGCTCAGTTTGTGGGGTAGGAGGCTTCATAATCGTCTGCACAGGATAAGATAGGTATCTAGTAATCCCCACCATACTGTCATCTTCAATAATTTGTGAGTAGCTACCATTTTCGGCTACAT
This sequence comes from Eucalyptus guilfoylei, assembly GCA_016097605.1. NCBI lineage: Eukaryota > Viridiplantae > Streptophyta > Magnoliopsida > Myrtales > Myrtaceae > Eucalyptus > Eucalyptus guilfoylei. The sequence goes on from CM027861.1 coordinate 41,859,862, forward strand.
CAAATTCCAAAAATTTTGCCGTTTGAGATTCCATAATTCTTGTACCTCCATTAGGGTTATAAAACCAATACCCCTTTGAATTATCTGGGTAAGATACGAAGTAACACCAAGTAGTTTTAGAATCCAACTTACTTAATATTGGATTATATAACTTCACTTCTATAAGACATCCCTAAATTTTAAAATGATTTAAGTTAGGTTAACGTCAAGTTCACAACTCAAAAGGAGTCAATGGAACCGCTTTAGTAGGAGCACAATTTAGAATATAAATCGTTGTTTTCAAAGCTTCACCCAATAGAAAATCATGTAAATCGGTCCTATTAATCATATTTTTCATTATGTCCATAAGAGTGCGATTGTGCCTTTCAGCCACACCATTTTGTTCAGGACTTCCCAGTATAATAAATTGAGCTATTATCCCAGAATCCTCTAAGTATTTAGCAAATGGCCTTTTAAGTTGTCCAACATCACCATGCCTATCAAAATACCTACTACCACGATCAGATCTGACAATCTTTATAACTTATTCCAACTGTTTCTCTATTTAGTCCGAAAAATCTTGAATTTTTCAAGAAACTCGGATTTTTCTTTAATCAAGTATAGATATCTATATCGGGAATAGTCGTCAATAAATATGATGAAATAATTTTTTTTTTTTTCATAAAGTAGCCATTTATGGCCCACTAATATCAGTGTGAATAACCACTAACAAGTCAGAACTTCGTACTACGGTTTGCTTCCTTATCTTAGTCATCTTCCCGATACAATAGTCTACGTAAGTCTCTAGATCACTTTTAAGAGTAGATAGGATGTCAGCCTTTATAAGCCTTTCTACTCTTTCTCTAGAGATGTGATTAAGATGTTTATGCCACAATACATAAAACTATTCCTTAGATAGAGGCCTTTTGGAAACAACATTTCTGGTTAAATAAGCAACGTACATTTTGTTGGGAGATAAACACAATCGATACAAGTCATTGGATAAATTGCAACACCCAACCTTATTTAAATTATAAAACATAGAAATACTATTGCTTTTTATTCAAAAGAGTATTCACACATATTCAAACAAGACACAAAAACTAAATTTCGCCTAAAAAAAAGTATGTAAAAAGTGTTCCTCAACATCATCCTAAAACTAAAATCTAAAATTAAAATAACATCTCCTACAAATTCGACGTCAACTTTAATTGTTTCCCACAGTGAGCTTTAATTCATCATAATTTGGCATCCTTCGGTTTATGAACTCTCGTATGATAAACACAATATGATTAGTTGCACCGCTATCTAGCCACCAAAAATTGGTCGAAGCTTCAGATAAATTGAATTCACAAACAAATGACAAACATTATTACATTTAAGCTCACTCTTGGTTTTCTTGGACAACTAAGCTTTATACTTATTGTAGCGTTTTTTTACGTGTCATCTCTCCCTATAAAAGTAGCAAATAACACTATCCTTCTTAAAGAATGCTTTCTTAGAACCCAAACTGTTAGAATGACCAGCAATTTTAGAATTTCCTTTATTATTTGAAAAATTAGCAGTTTTAGAATTGACCTTATGAGTATAATTTTTTAACTTCTTACCCTTGTCACTATCAGAATTAGAATTTTTTAACTTCTTACCCTTGTCACTATCAGAATTAGAAGCATAAAGAGCAATGTGTCATTTATCTTTCTTCAATTTTTCTTTCTTTGCTACTACCCTTGCAATCAAGTCATTAATTGATTAGGTCTTATCTTGGAAACTATAATTGGTCTTGATAATCCGGAGGAAGAGTATTTAGAGCTTGATGCGCAATGTAAGTAGTGAGAATAACAACATTGAGAGCATAAAGTTTTGTTTGCAAATCTACCATCCTCAAAATATAATCTCTAACTCTACCAAAACCATCATATTTTATATTAAATAGTGTTTGCAGGTGTGTCATTATATCAGCATTAGACAAGACACGGTTTCTAGTTACCAAGACTTCCATCATTTGCCTAGCAGTGCAGTCTGCAGGCAAATCACTTTTTAAATGTTTTTGAATAGAACGCTTCATGGATAGTAAACAAATTCAATCGCTCTTATCCTAAGTAACAAAATGTGCTTTCTGAGCTTTTGTACTCTTGACAATAAGATCTGCCGGTTAATCGGTAGGAAGAGCCACATGAAATTCTAATATCTCTATAGTAAACAAAAAATATTCTCTCAATCTCTTAAAGTTTGAACCAGCAAGAATCTCAATAGTGACGGGGTTATCATTTATAGAAAATGTGACTAAAAAACAAGCAATTTATATAATTAATATCATGTGAGCATTATGTGACTTGACGTATAAGTATACATCCAAAGAGTTACACGTAAAATCATATAATCATCTTTGAGCAGAATACATGACATGCAGTTGTACACTTCCCATACGATAGCGGTTATGAGAATATATTTTAACATTCGTGAATTTATCACATTTGGGTGAATAAACCACCACTGGGATTAGTCACTCATCTACCACACCATCGTGTATCCCTCCATGAATTAATACGCAATCACCTCATTTGGGAGTATGACCACGCATTAGATCAAGGGATATCACAATCATTATACGAGATCGATATTTCTTAAACTTAATCAAGTGTGCCACTTTGGTGGTTACAACTCAATTGAATCCTTGAAACTCTCTCATACTAGGGATATAAACTTTACTTCTCACATACACCATATACATGTGATTTTAAGTTTAGTGATAGGGGCAATTTATCACTAAAATCACATATCATACTTATTACACTGCTTTATTCATCAATAAAAGTTAAAATATTATTAAGGGATAAGTGTTCCGGAAGTCTAAAACTTGTCACGAAAATGCATTTCGGTCCTAAAACTTGCAAAAAGTGCATTTAAGTCCTAAAACTTATCAAATTGTTTCAAACAAGTCCTAAAATCGACGCCGTTAGTCTTTTCCGTTAAAAATGCTGACGTGGCATTTTAAATAATTTTTTATTTTCCGCGTGGATTTTTTAAATATTTATTTATTTATTTTTAAAAAAATTAGATTTAAAAATTAAAAAATTTAGATTTATTCCTTTTATCTTATTTTCACTAAAAAAAAAAAAAAAAGTTCAATTTTTTTAAAAATGAATAAAAAGAATTAAAAAATACACGTGGAAATTAAAAAATTATTTAAAATGCCACGTCAGCATTTTTAACGGAAATTTAATGGCGTCGATTTTAGGACTCGTTTGAAACAATTTGACAAGTTTTAGGACTTAAATGCACTTTTTGCAAGTTTTAGGACTGAAATGCATTTTCGTGACAAGTTTTAGGACTTCTTGAACACTTATCCCTATTATCAATGAATCACACTTTTATAATATCTATGTGATAATATACCTATAAACTAACACATGTATATCCAAAATCATAGAAAATACAAGAAAAATACTTGAAAATATACTAAAATACATGTATTTACGATTTCGTATGTATTTTCACATTTATAAAATTATCAAACATGTAAAATAAATACACCACAACATAGAGAATGATCATACAAACTTGTAGCCGCCGACCACACGCCAAACGGAGGCTCCATGTGCCCACACATGCCGCCTGAGTGTGTGGTGCGTGAAGCACACGCGCCAACGCACTAACCCTCAAATCCGGTCCAACTGATAGTGGTTCAACCGGTTCTCGGCTCAACCGTCCGATCTGATTGGTTGACCGGTTCAATCCACGGTTGACTAGTTCAGGCAAGTCAATGGGTTGGATCGAGACCCGGGCCCGCTGATATCAACCCTCGCGCCTACAACGCACGCACAAGTGGTGCCCTACGCGTGAGAGCCATGAGAGTGCGTGACCACACGTGGGGCGCGTGCTCAACACCCTGGCGGCGCGTGGCCGTGCATGGAGCCTCCCCCGACGATGCGCCACCCACGGTTTTGCTTGTCTCGACAAGCCCGGTCCGAATTTATAATTAAATTTGATTTTTATTGAACAAAAAATCATGAAAAATAGGGCGAAAATTCTATGCATTCAAGTTCTAGGTTATGATTGCTCTGATACCACATGTAAGATACAAAACGTATAATCTCATGATCTCCATAACTAGAACAAGAACATAGATAATTGAGTAGAAAGATTAACACACTTGTTTTGGAAAAGTGATGATTTACGCACAAGTTCTTCTCCTCTATTGCTTTTTGTATCACTAGCTCAATGAGACAAGTCCCTCACTCTTTAGTGCTAGGTAAACGCTCCTTTGTGAGGATAATTGTGAAAATTAAGGTTAGATGAAAGACTTAAGCACTATTTATAGAGTTTTCAACCAGTTCTTTTAATTACAAATCAGGCTCAACTCGGCCCACACTAGCCAGCCTCATATTAGACTAATTAAGAAATCTTCTATCTCATCTTAGACCAACTCCGTAAAACGATAAATTATAATATCAATTAATTTGGTCCATATTAGGAAAACTCTTACAAAAATGGCATTCTCGAGGTGTTAAACCTTCCCCACACATAACCAAACTTAGGGACCATAGGGTTTTTTGGTGTCTCGCGAATTACTATTTTGTTCACATGTGCACCTGCGTCTCCCTTCATGCTAGATTTTAAAAGAAATTGTTGATATTGAATCCATTATTGTTGTTAGTCCAAAACCTTGATTTTCAATATTTTCGATTTTTCCCATTAAAACGCTTTAGCGTTTCACCTTTTCTTCTAACAATGGGCTAGCCGATAGGGAGGCTCTACAACAAAGACTCATTTCTTTCATAGAAATAAGGGGAAAATTTCAAATCATGCCCTCATTTTATTAGATAAAGGATTGAAGTGGACCTTATCCAAATAAAAGTTTAAAGTGTCATCATTTTCTTAAATAAGAGATTAAAGTTAAATTTGTTTCAAATAAGAGTTTGAAGTAGTTTTATCAATTTTAAATAAGTGCATGACTTTCCAGTTGGTTGAGGGTATTTTCATCCTTTATATTTTTTTGAATTTTTTTCCTTTCTTTTTTCAGGTTTTCTCTTCTTCTTCACTGATGGGTAGTCCCGACTATTGGCGATGTCCAAAGAGGGCTGAGCAAGGGTCGCCCTCGCCGGTCACATGCGAGGGTTGGCCTCAATTGGGTGAGGTGACCTTTGTCCTAGGTGAGGCCATCCTCATTGGCCATAGGCGAGACTGGCCCTCGCCAAATTTGGGTGAGGGTTGCCTCACTAGCACCGGCGAGGGATGGCCTTGCCTTGATGAGCCGACCCTTGCCCTTGAAAGCTACAGGTGAGGTTGACCCTCGCCAAATCTAGGTGAGGGTCACCTTGTTGGTGACCGGCGAGGGTTGCGGCCCTCACTTGGTGGCCGGCAAGGTCACCGAGCCCTCGTTGAGGGGGGAAAAAAAAGGAAGAGACAAGATAAAAAGAAAATAATAATTTAAAATAAAATGGTATTTTGACGAAAATACCCTTTAACAATTTGGAATATTTAGCTAGTCGACAACCAAGTAAGATCAGACCCTTTATTTTTTTTGGTAAAGATATTTTATTTTTTTGGTAAAGATCAGACCCTTATTTGAAACTACTATAACCACTTTATACCCTTATTTGAGACCGATATGTATATTTCAGGTTTATTTGACATAAAATCCATTTTAGGCTCTTATTTGAGAAAATTGTGGTATTTTAGGCTTTTATTTGGAATTTTCTCTACAAATAGTTAATTAACTTGATATAATCTATGTAGTACCGACACGGACACACGACACGTGACATGACATGCGACACGTTATTTTTAAAAAAGTAGAAAATTTCGACGTGTTCGACACGTTATATATTAAATAATTTTTTTATATATAAATGCATAAATAACTAAATAATAATAATAAAAAGAGCCTAGAACATGGATAGTAAGCAACTAATTCAGATTGCTCTCTCCCCCCAACTATTTAATCACGTTTTCCTTTGCATACAACAAATGTGTATGCCAGCGCATTCGACACAAAATTAGGACAAAAAAAAGACCCAGGACACAAGGAGCTGTTCAATTTTTTGTTTTTGATAGAACATGAATGTCCTTCAGTAATAGGCATGACTGGTTACAAATGAAGCCTCGGTACAGATAGATGAAAAGCTTAAAACTCATAACAAGAACAGGGCTTCTTAACTTCTAAAATAAATTAGCACAGAAAAACCACCGATTGATCCATTTCCCCAAAAGACCGACGGCGAAGGGCATCGGCAAATTTGTTTCAAAGTCTGCGAACCCAAGCCAAAGGCCAAGACGGGTTACTCCAGATGACACCACAACCAAAGAAAGAACAAAAATCTTCAACTAAAACCACCTAAACCACTAGCAGAAGAATGGAGAGAACTCCCAACAACGCTCGACGCGTTTCTCGAATTGACCCAAGATCCTCACAAACCTAATACATTCAATTGATCGCATGATCGGAGAGGAAATCAGCACCGATCAAAGCAAGCAAAAGAAAATCAAGCCGAGCTCCAATCAGCTCCAAAGGACAAAAATTCCCAAGCTGAGCTCACAAGTAGCACAATTAAGGAGCAGAAAACCATCAGGCGAACACATAGAAATTCAATAGTGGTTCCAGATTCTGAAACCCTAAATTCGCAGACAAAACTAATCCCATTAGCATCCTTCTTGCACCAGAACCCAAAAGGCCCAAAACAAAAAAGTCTCTCCGAGGACTGAGCTTAGAGAGACAGAGAGAGCAGCATCCATGGCATTCATCTTGCTCTTCAAACCCTGAGCAGTTAGACACTGAGCTCGGGAGCTCCATTGCAATTTGGATTCATCATGTAGAAGGCCTCGTAGTCTCTTGACCCCACGATCCTCTCGAACTTGGCCGTCATGTACATCATCTCACCCTCATCATCATCCATCAATTAAACGACCCAAACCCCCCTTTCCCCAAACTGGTTTGCAAAAAAATCCCAAATCGCATTATAAAGAAATCCAAGATGCTGAATCGAAAAAGAAAACGGAATAACACAACTTGCTAACCTGAGATGAGCAAAAAGATGAAATCACGATACAAAGAGAAGCAACGCGGCAACGCCTGTGAGAGGCAAAGGCGCTAGTCGCTTAGTCAAGACGACGGCCCGATGCTTGTGAGAGACGAAGGCGGGGTCGGAGGCAGCTATGGCGATGGGTGGGGCTAAGGCGTGGGGGCTACGACGACTGGTGGGGTGGGCCGCGCAACCGGTGAAGCAACACTGGCGAGAGACTCACAGCGAAAGAAGAGAACAAAAAGTGCCTAAGGTGCGTGCGACGAGAACGAGAAGAGTCCGAAGTATTGGAAATTTGTTTTAGCTTTTATTATTTTTATTTTTTTTTTTTTTAATATATTTATATTTAGACCTCGAAGTATTGGAGATTTGTAAAAATAATCCCATGCATGTCGAGTCACGTGTCGGAATTTCCGACTCGTGTATCGGAGACAGTTGACCGCATGTCGGATTTTCCGACACTTGTTGACCACGTGTCGGAGCGTGTCAGACACGTGTCGGAGTGTCGGACACGACACAAAGGGTCCCGGAAAGTGTCGGTGCTTCTTAGGATATAATTAAACAATGAAAGTTATATTCTTCATATTTTTTTTTTAATATCTTTTTTGACTTAGCAATGGTCATTGATATATATTCTCCTATATAAGTTAGACTTCAGTTCTTACCCAAAAAAATTTCGGACTATACGATAGTAGAGAGACATTTATATTTCAAACTATGACTCGCGCCCTTCAATCTAAGTTCTGGCTCCCTTGTTGTCTGTGATATTTCGCCGACATGAGTCTACACACCAGACGCACTTTGGCACAGGATGGCTCTCTCAATAGCTAGTGGAAACACTGGACAAGACTATAGGAAAACTAGTTCCCGTGCGATAGGGAAACCTTTTCATGGTTCTTTTTCAGCTATCAATTAGTGTAATGAAAATGTGCACCATGTGAAAATTGGAAACATCCAAAAGAAACACCTAATCATTGCAAAACATTTTCAGTGGTTCTTATTTCATGGATCTTTGCGTGCACCATGTGAAAATTGGAAACAGCCAAAAGAAACACCTAATCATTGCAAAACTCTTTCGGTGGTTCTTATTTCATGGATGTTTGAGGTGCTCCTATCCTAAGTTCCGATAGGGACACCCCTTAACTTAAGTAGACTAATAAGATTGTGTTGTTTATTTTAACATGTCGATACTTATATATCTCATCCTTCTAATTTTTCTTTATATATTTTTTCTTTCCCAAAAAGAGAAAATACTCTCTAGGTATCTACATCTAAAAGTTGCCAAGGTCCGTATATTGTCTCTGATGAAGCAATTTAAAGTCATAATAAAGATCGAGCCAGTGGAAACATTGAATAAGAAAGTAGGAAAACTTGTTCCGGTACAACAGGAAAACCTTTTCGTGGATCTTTTTCAGCCATCATTTCAAAACTGTAGTGGAACAAAACCGTGCAACATGTGAAAATTGGAGACATCGAAAAGAAAGACCTAATCATTGCAAAACTCTTTCATTGGTTCTTATTTCTCGTCTAATGTCCTTCGCTTTCTGTTTCTTAGGAAAATGCTTGTTCATTGTTTCCAATTCTCACATGTCGACTCAGCAATGAGCTAGTTTGCCAACAATTTCAGCTTTTTATAAGAGATAGTTATCTTAATAGAAAGCCAGGACCAAAAAGGAGTTCTGGGCAAATGCGCTAAAGCATGTTCCATCCTTTTTCGAAGAGATAGCATTTCTACCGCGCCCAGATACTTAGGTGACATGCTTTTATGGTTTAATAGAAGAAATTGACTCCACAAATGCTACATCATCCATTTCTTCTATTTCTCAAAATATTATCTTGTAACAAATATGCTTAACTTTGGAGAAGATTTGTGTATAACTTTTGTTTTCTGCATTGATCAGTTCCATCTAACACGAAGGGAACATGTCATACATGCTATGTGGTCCAATCCGAAATTTATAAATCACTTTGACACAAAGACAAAAACATTTACTTTGCACACTCATCGATAATTCTGATATCTTTGTGTGTGTGAACGCATCTGCATGTTAAAATATATAGAATGTTATCATCATAAAATATGGGGTGATTGTTAAGAAAACTTCCTGTTTATGTTGAAGGTTACATAATATTCCATGAGAACTAGTATGTATATTTGAGTGTGTAGAAGACAAATTTTTTACATACGCTAGTTCATACGCCGATAATGTTTACAAAAGAGCATCTACGTTAGTGGTAAGCTTCCTTGCTCTGCAAATGGTGAACAAGATGCTAAGTGGAAAGTATTTTAGTTGAAGGACCTTTGGACTTTGGTAAACAAATAAGGGACATGGGACCAACAAGGTGTTTGGACGAATTAAATAGAAGGAGAACAACTTGGATAACATGAGTGCATCAATATGAAAGTCGAAAGTGAAGGGTGGCCGACTGTATGAAGAGATTTTGAGATCACCTATTTGGTGAATCGGGGAATTATTATGCTATAAATTTGAAAGCTCCATCACTTTTTTCTATTTTTTCTTATATTAACAAGTGTTGCGATGGGATTGTTAGACATATTTTATATATAAAAAATTATTAATACCACGAAAAATCTTAAATCGGTACACTAGTGACAATTTTTTTCAAAATAGTACACTTGTGACAACTTTATTCTCAGTTAGTTTACGTTAAATTTTACCGTTAAATTATTTAGTTAGATGGCATGTAACAATTGACGTGTGTACTAGTTTGGGAGTTTTATCCTCTATTTATCACATGTGTATTGGTTTTTAATTTAATTTGAGGGAAACTAACGAAAGGTAAATTTGTTACAAATGTACCATAGTTTGAGATTTTTTGTGGTTAAAAAGTTAGTTTGGGTAAATTTGTCGTATGTATACTAATTTGGATTTTATAAAAAGAAATTAGTTTAAAATAAATTTGTTACAATTATACAATTCGAAGGTTTTGTGGTATTAACCCTATAATGAAAGAAGTTCCAATATCAAAATGCTGATTACTCATCTAGCATAGAATTTAGTACATTGTCATAGTATTCTAAATATAGTTATCTAACAATTACTAGGAAATGACTCGCTATTCTTTTTATAAAAAAACAAATGGGGTGAAGAATAAATATATAGTGCTTAGACTGTCCTAGTAGACATGTGGCGTGTAGATAATCATTGAACGGACTAAGGAAAAAAAGAGTCAGGATTTGACCATCTACATGTTTATACCTCGCAAGCTTCTGCAAGCTAAGATTGTTTGTCTCTTGAAAATTTGTATCAGGAATGAACCAACCGTGGCTAGTCTACTAACTGAGCTCTCAATAAAGCTCCGGTGGAATGTTCATTTTGTCTCAGAGTTACTCGGCGTAATTGGTGATCCGAAAGCAAGAGGTTGACGATCCAATCACTACTATCACAACGAGGGGTTAGAGTTTAAAAAATTCATCCTCATAAAACCGAGCCTTGGAGTAGTATTTCATACGACTAGCACCACCACGAATTGGCTTAGAATTATTTCAGTAATTACTTGCGATCCATTGTATCAAATTGGCTTTTACATATATTGTTTTGCTCTTGTATGGATAAGTGCGTGCACGTGTTTTATACTTCTCCGTGTGCGGTGCGCTCGTGAGACCACCAGCCTTATTGCTTTATCCCTAATCATTCCCTTCGCGGGATGCACCTCGGACACACATTCAAAGTAGAATTTCATGGTGACGCACTATTTATCGTCCTCTCGCAATCACGACGTTTTTAATTTTAGCGCACGCGCTACACTAAGCAGAGACATGGTTTCTAAGGGAGCTCCGGACAGAACTATAAAAGAAAACCTCCGGACGGAGCCGAGCATATCTCCGCCACCAAAGAAGAAGCAAAGCCACAAGAGATCGGAGGGAGAGAAGATGCCTTGCCTTTACATCTCCACCAACGTGTGCCTCGACGGGGTAGACACCAACCCTCTCGTCGCGGAAGCCACCAAAGCTTGCGCTTCAATCATAGGCAAACCCGAAAATGTATGCTCTCTCTACTTTACGGCGTACGCTGTCACTATCAGTGCAACGAAAAATGTTTTGCAAGCGGCTTATCCATTATATTAAGGGGTCGTGACTACTCGCACTTTCATTGAACTCCAAATCAATGGTGGGTGAAACGCCTGTGAAATTTTATGCTTACGTTGGTGGTGTCTCCTTCATCATTGGCACTGACAAATTACTACTGGGTGTTTCACCTTTGACTATTGTTATAAAGATAAGCAATGCTTACACTAAATCTGATCTGCAAAAATCATTATTCTAATTGATTTGTCGAATTGAAAGTGGGCGTCTAAATACATCATCATATCATGTCAAACACCCAGTAGTAATTTGTCACGTATCTTAACGTATCGATTTTATCTAGTGTTGCAGCAAAGCCCTGCAATGACCTAATTATGCAGATGTATTCAGCAAATTGGTGTTGAAAATGACTTACTTGTTCAAATACCCACTTGCATCAATTATCTCACTTGGAAAGCTAATTTTGTAGATCCATATTTAAGGGCCCACGTGACGAAATTTCTATTTTTCTATTTCTTTGTTTTTTGTTCCTAGTAACGGGTTCGAAACAAATATCCATTTAATAACGCAATTTCATTTTTCTATTTTTGAAACAAATTTCTATTCAAGAAATAGTTTGGAGCAGAAATTATAAACTAAAATTTTTAACTTTTCTATTTCTGGAACAAAAGTAAAAAAATGAAAACTCTTCTTATCATTTACTCTCATCACCACCCACCGCCCACCCGCCGCCCTTCGAAATATAAATTTTATTCTGTTATTAAACAAATTTCTATTCCAAAACAAAAATTTTGAGTAGTTATCAAATACGTTTCTTTACTCAGAAACTCATTCAAAGAATAGAAATTAAGGAATCAATTTCTAGCTAGAAATTGATTTCTATTCTAGAAATTTTGTCATGCACGTCCTAGTATATCTAGAATTGCTCTCTGTATGTTTTTCTCATTGTGAAGGGATATAAATCATTGTGTAAAGCTTTGACCGAATGCATGCTGTAGTACATAATGGTGATACTCAAGGGATCGTTGGACATTACGCTCGCGGGCAACAGAGAACCAGCTGCATACGGTGAAATCGTATCCATTGGGGGCATAAACTCCCAAGTGAAGAAGATGCTGATCGATTCAGTCGCCAGCATCCTCCAGACCAATCTATCCATTCCAAGGACTCGTTTCTTCCTCAAAGTCTACGACACCACAGCGGGACGTGTTCCTTCCAAGCTGTGAAATCTTGTAAGGAAATTGCAGCCACATGTATCACTTGGATCGTGCAGTATGTCGGAATTATCAAGACTGTTAGAGATGCACTAAGCTCTTGATGAAGGAGCATTAACTATTGGGGCACCGCTCTCCTCATTTGTCACAAACCCAAATAAGAAGTGCTGAGTTGTGTTCATCTTCATCTCTGCATTTGAAGTTTTATCGTTGTTAGTCAATCAAATTAATGAGGTCTACCATATGATGATTTAGTTTAATGTTATGGAAATGTGATAGGGATATGTATCTTGAGAATATTAAACTTTAACTCCTTCCTACATAAGCACTTGATTTTAATAGCACGGAGGGGGACTCGATAAAACCCTAGATAGGGTTTGAAGATGGGCTTTCTCAGGCTTCCAATTTTAAAACCCTTTTTAAGCTAATACAAGATCGGATAAGGGCACCACGATAAGTCAACCCAATCTGACTCCTCTTCCTATGTGGAATGAAAGTCGGAGATTACCTTTAGCAGGCGTACTAAAAGAAGAGAGTATTAGAACATATGTCCCAAGCATGAATTTGTAAATAAAAGCTAATCCAAATCGAAGTGTGTGGAAGTCTGGTCCACATCGGCGGACATTGAGATATGCTTTGAAAATGGGCCTCTTCAGACGTCCAATTTTAATACCCTTTTCGAGCCTGTGACTAGGGTTGGGATGCTCGGCCTGCAATATTCGGTCTGGGCTACTTTTACAGGAGAAGCTTAGCCTACCGCACCTTTTACACCCTCGCTACAGCATTTCGGACATTATGATTTTGTCTTGTGTGTCCATGAGAATTCGGTTGATTTTATCTCGTTTGTCACTGACATTTTACCGTTTGATAGATGGTTGTTCGATTCTTGTGGTTTTTCTCTGAATAATAAAAAATTGATCGTTGGATCGAGCACGTTGGTTACTATATGTAGATTTGATTGTTAGTGTTCTTCAAGAAAGCCTTGATTCATGGTAGGTGCTTGAAGAAGAAATAAAAAATAAAAAATAAAAAATAAAAAAAGTTGCAAGCATTTAATGAAGAAGAAATTGACATGCAAGATTATGGTGGGTTGTACGAACTAGGGGTGAGCATGGTCGGGTTGGGCGGTCCACCCTAGCCCCTGTGACCAACCCCAAAGTCTTTGGTCCTCAATTTTTGGGACCGAGGATCGACCCTATTGAGTTTGGGACCGAGGATCGGGTCGGTCCGGTCCGGTTCCAGGGTTAACCCAAGACCAACTAATAATTTTTTATTTCATTTTTTGTACTCCTTAAAAAAACGATTGAGGAACGGACTGACCCAATAGGTTTGGTCCGGTTTTCAAGGTCGACCCAGAACTAACCAATAATTTTTTATTTCATTTTTTATACTCCTTGAAAGGGCAACCGAAGATCGTACCGATCTAATGGGTTTGATGATGAATAAGGTCAGTTAAGGAAGGCAAGCGATGAGAGTCAAGTTGGGTGAGAGTCGAACAGAATGAGCATCGAATGTCGAGCGGGGAGCAACAAGCCAAGTGAGCATCAAGCAGCGAGCGGCACGAGTGACCTAAATCGAGCGAGCCGAGTGTCAAGTGGCGAGTGGAGAAGTTGTTTTTTTTCGATTTTAACAAATTGAATACTAAGAGGACAAATAAGATAGAAAAGAATGAATACTAAAGGATAAGGCATCTTTTTGGACGCCGTGAGGACTTCTCACAAAAATATTTTCCTCCTTCGTAAATTATGACTATTAATGCCGTAAAAGACATTAAAAACCTAAATTATTAAACAACAATGTAAAATTACTTGAACTCCTTATTAAAGAGTTATTTAATGTTGTTGACGCCGTTTATTTTAAAGTTTTCTTTATATAAAAAAAATTATAAATAGTATATTATATATATATATAGTCAGGATTGGTCCGGGTTGAACCGACACGGAACTCTCATGACCGAGGACCGACCCGCATAGTGCTGGTCCAGGAATTCTAGGATCAAGGATCGATCCAGTCTCCTTAGGAACCGAACCAGGACTGTCAGGGTTGGGTCGGTCCAGGGTCGGTCCAGGGTCAACCTTGGACCGATGCTCACCCCTAGTACGAACTCAAGAATGAAAGTCTCATCGCTAGCAGATGCGTAGAAAAGAAAGAAGATAGAAGTAAAGTTCGTGGATACTTAGAAATATTCTCTCTCCATTAAATGCTATGTTTGTCTTGGAGCAAATAGTCATACGGTGCAACAAGTTTTTGAATAGTAAAACTTTAGCTATAAATAAAGCATTTGCGATGCATCGTAAGTAAACCACAGAAAGCAGTCAGCTTAAAAAGTAGAGAGTTGTGGTATGCATAAGAAAGTTCTCTGCCCGGTCTTTATTTGAGCTCTTGATCCAAATTTACAAAGTTATCATTTTCTTTTGGTTTCAATATTTGGTGTGACAGCTAGAAATAACATCCATCAAATTCATTCATTTGCAACTTCCAAAATTTACTAAAAGAATTTCATCAACTGGTCTGTCCAGGATGAAGATTTCCGCAAATCGAAAGATTTGTGAGAAGAGAATGTGATGGAAAAATGCTACACCGAAGTGGCCAATGCTAAAGCAATCGGGACTTTAAGAAATGGGGGAAAAGATTCTTTGGTGAAATCCCAAAATAATTATCATAATGCATTGTATGTGATTTTTCAAACTGTAGAGGAAATAATATTTCAAAAATTAACAGGTTCGCAGGCCACGAAAGCTCCATTCGAGCTATTCAAATAGTCGGAAACCTCAAGCCAAGCAAGGCCTAGATTGCGCAAGCTCCGATCGAGCCAGAAAATGGTTGACTGGGCTAAGCTCCTAGGGATCCAAAGAAGCCAATATGAGGCCGAGCAAACCGAACTAAATAATAGTTCAGGAGGCCCATATGTATAAGTCGCCTCCCGAGGCACACGGCGACACGCCATCTTCCGAAGTGCATGCTTACAAGCCGCCTTCACCTCCTGGGGCGCACCTTCGTAAGTCGCCTTCCAAGACGAAATTTCTGAGGGGGTACCTTCACACGTCCCCATGTAAACTGGATATCAACTATCTAATGGACAACAAATTCTCGTAATGTCAGCACCAAATCATATTCTAGTAAAGATTTATGTAGAAGAACGTTAATGGCTGAAGGGCGGCAATGCATCTCCGATTGATGACTCTGGTATGATAAAAAATTCAGAGCAGTAACTCAGAGAAATAAATTAAAACAAAATGTCCGAACTTGAGTATATAGGTTTGACAAAATTCTTTCGATTGGTACTCAGTTTTTACGAAGAATAAGAATGAACTATTTTACTTCCATTATACATATAGATTCACCATCTAAATCCAGGACTCAGGTTTCTATCCCAAACGTGTGTGACAATAAGCACTAAATTACTCTTATAACCAGTTTTCCAGATAGAACTGTTTTGATCCTTGAAACAAACTAGCAAACAGTTAAGTTTAAATGTGACGTAGTTTGAGTCTACCTCTTAGTACTACCATGAAAAAAAGAAGAAAAAGACACTGACTCTGACGATTCCATTACATAGTACTAAACAATCAAAAATCAAAATTTACACATCCTATTATCTCACCGTTCGAATGGCAGCACACCTTACACAAGCTTCCACATCGGCTAAGAGCTCCACAGCGCGATAATAGCATCCTTTAACAAGGCCACGATCCTCAAATCCACTCGACTTGCTTAGATTCACTAATCCGTCCAAAGCAGCTTCCCTAACACATGGATACGGATCCTTCGTGAACCCTAAGAACACAGTCACCAACAGCCAAACCTCTCGGCGTTTCGAAGGAGCCATTGCCGCACAGACACGGAACGATTGAAGCATAGCGAGACGAAGAAGCTATCGAACTGGCCACTCAAGGAAGAAGACAGGGTCTCATCTCGCTCTGCTACGAGCGCGATGGCGTCGAGAGACTCGGCCGCGACGCGCGCCGACTCGGACGAGAGCAGGCGCGAGCGTACGCGGTCGAAGACGACGTGCGAGAGGCCAGGGCGGTGAGAGGCGAGCTCGGAGAGGAGCTTGAGAGCGGGAAGCAGCAGGAGGGAGTCGCGAACGTGCTCGAGATGGCGACTTAGGGCTTCGAAGATGGAGGTGATCAAGGAGATGGGAGTCGAAGGGTTTATGACGAGAGATCTTAGGGAAGCGAGATTGTGGCGCGCGAGAGGAATACTGGCGAAGCTTGTTAAGGAGTCCACAGAGCATTCGCCGGAGCTGGCCGACGGCGGTTCCATTGGAGTTGGGAGGTGATGCTTGCTTCCTTGCTTGCTTGCTTGCTTTTTGCTCTGCAACTGGGAAGGAGGAGGAGGAAGAACGGCGGGAACCCAAAGGGCTTTTCATGGGCCAGAATTTGATGCGGGCTCTCTGGGCCAATGATCCGGCCCGATTTAGTAAATGGATGGGCGGATCCTTTTCTTGTCGGGTTGAACCGGCCCTTTAGAACGAGCCCGATAATAAATCAAAAGGGAAAAAAATGGCATGCTTGTATCGCTAAAAATGACTACTCATTAAAAAATATTTCCATTATTAACAATAATTTATATTTATTTATTTTTATAAGTGATATAAATGTTCATTCTAAAAAAAATATTTTCAAATCGTTACTATAATGTGAAATAAACGGAGCAAAAATTCATTTTGGAATTTTGAGGTGAATATCGGTGGTCTTTTGGTCGAGGAGTGAATACTAGATACACGATATCTTCACCCTAAGCCAATTAGGTTATTAACACATGTTTTGCCAGCAAGAATGATCCCTCTAACCCTAATTGCACGTTTGGTTTGGAGGTGCCGAATTGCGAAACAAGTTTAATCCATTCGTGATGGATTGACCTGACTCATTTACTTGGTTTTTTATAACAATGAAAAGATGGCTGGTGAGTTTTTCCACAATGTAAAATGTGAAGAAGTAACATTCTCGATTTAACCGAGATCAGTAGATTTCGTCTTTATTGTTAGGATATGGTTGATACTTCCCATCAAAACACCCTACGACTCTAGAGGTTATGTTTATATTTTATTGGTAGTTTGGGCTCATGAATAATTACTTATATATATTTTGTAATTGAGTGATGTAATAGAGATGTGCAAAATGCTAATAATAGTAGAACCCTCAACTAGACGTAATCCTAGTCTAAAGGTGAACTAGGATAAAACATTGTGTCTTAAATTCTCTCTTTATTTTTTTACTCTTTCTTTTTTGTGATTGTGTGACGAATCCCAACATTTATAATTTCTGCATTAAACCAAGTTAGGGAAGGGTGTTCTAGTATTGTGTTTTGACTACAAAAGAAGAAGAAACAAATCATCATTGACGAGCAATTCACTTTGATTAAGTACATGATCTACGTACTCCTTTAGTAGGAATGACTAAAGTATTATGAGCTTATTCCTTATGAAAAAGATTTTTCCTTTGTGTGGTTAAAGAGTATGTCTGAATCTCGATATCAAGAATGCAAATTCTTCTCATGTTCTTGCATTGCTCATCAGGATTAATTTTGTTTTTAGCTCGTCATCAATTCATTGTACGTAAGGAGTCGAGTGATGATTACTTAAAAGCTTATCGTTTCATGGACTAGGATTAAGTGTCTCCTACTTTAGTCTCATTTATTGTCTCCATCATAGAATCGCAACACAATCCATCTGAACTCTAATCCCCACTGCACCCGATCCAATCCCGCAAGAAAACCCTAATACCCAAGATGGGATAGACCGCATATCATCGTCTTATGCACTGGGACATATAACCATCGCTCTCCTCTCCTCCCCTCTCTCTAACCAGATTCTCCTCCATGTCCGCCAAGCTTTGGAGGTGTTGTCCTCTAGCCAGCTGAAGAGGGCTCACCGCGGTGTTACGCTCAGCCATGGCAACAGCTGGATGTCCATTTCAAGAGAGAGAGAGAGAGAGAGATCCGAGGGAGACTCGCCATTAGGGAGCTGGAGCAATAGAGATCGAAGATCGGGAGGGTGGCGGAGGCTACGGTGGGGGTGCAACTGGTATAAAAAGAGGAGAGAATTGGGGGGGGGGGATTTTATAATGTTTGATCATATGTGGGTGACTATAAAAATGAGGTATCCACCTATCATCATTCGAGGTACTAGGTAGCCCATGGAAATAGAGGTGGAGACAAGTATATGTGTGCGAATGATTCATATGTTCGGTCAATTGTTCGTGCACTTAAAGTATCACCACTGTCCCATATCACTGAACTTCGGTCTTCATTGATTCTCTCTCCAACATATTTTTCTTGTCTGCGTTTTTTCTTCCTACTATATTCTTCCCTGGAATTGAACCTTGGACTCCACTACTTCTCTCTCTCGAAGTATCACCACTGTCCCATATCACTGAACTTCATTGATTCTCTCTCCAACATATTTTTCTTGTCTGCGTTTTTTCTTCCTACTATATTCTTCCTTGGAATTGAACCTTGGACTCCACTACTTCTCTCTCTCGAAGTATCACCACTGTCCCATATCGCTGAACTTCATTGATTCTCTCTCCAACATATTTTTCTTGTCTGCGTTTTTTCTTCCTACTATATTCTTCCCTGGAATTGAACCTTGGACTCCACAACTTCTCTCTCTCTTGGACTCCACAACTTCTCTCTCTCTTGGACTCTCTCTCTCTCTCTCTCTCTCTCTCAAGTTGAAAAATTTTAATTGGTTTAATTGGTATATATATTAGCAACTCAAAAGACCTACCTAAACCATGCAACTCCTATGACTAGCAAAACTAAATCCTACGAATAGTAACTATAAAAAAAACATATACAAACTCCAGTCAGAGTTGATAGAGCCCAAAAGGTCCCTTGTCGACCATTCTCCCCTACAAGTTGGTAGTTGTAGAACGTGAAAAAGAATAGAAGGTATGGTGTGAGCAAACCATAGCTCATTAAGCACTACAAATGCAAATTAGAGCTACCATTATATATATATATATATATGAGTATTGCATTAAAACACACATTTACTCATATCTCATACATCGTGTACATAAGGCAGGCAAAAGATGAGTTTATATCATTTTATTGTAACTTTGCATGTACAAGAGATACTTGTTTAATCAACAATATCAAAATAAATATAGTGGTTCAATCCATCGATCAATTTAGTGTTGACTGTTAGATCCCTAGCCACACGTAATTTCCCTTGACAAAGTCTACCAAGCTTTCTCTTGTAGCATAGTTCTTTACCTATATCGGCCGTCGATGGCCTAAGCAGGCACCTTGAGCATGTCTTAATTTTCCAAAGAATGTTCTCAAAATCATAGATACTTTCTTAAAAGCTAATTTTGACTTTTCACAACCACATATTTCATATGAATGAAAGGACGAAAGTACCTATTTTAGTTTCAAAATTGACCATACATCATTAGTTAACTCGTTATCTAGTTAGTTGCACATGCATGTACATCAAAATGAGGGCTCATGCATAATTTGCCACACAATAGCATGTAATGCTCAAGGCACACGAAATCATGTTGGGATATAGAATGATGCGAAATTTTCTTTCGATTACGTCTTCAAAAAAGTCAACATTGCATTCAATATATTAGAAAGTTATTTGATAATTGTATTTTGAGCACTCAACTGAAATTTGTGGTATAGAAAGGGCATTCTCGAGGTGTTAAACCTTCCCCACACGTAACCAAACTTAGGGACCACAGGGTTTTTCAGTGTCTCGCGAAATTACTATTTTGTTCACATGTGCACCTGTGTCTCCCTTCATCCTAGATTTTAAAAGGAATGGTTGATATTGAATCCATTACATTGTTCTTAGTCCAAAACCCTGATTTTCATATTTTCGATTTTTCCCATTAAAACGTTTTAGGGTTTCACCTTTTCTTCTTACCATAGGCTAGCCAATGGGGAGGCTCTACAACAAAGACTCATTTCTTTCATAGAAATACGGGGAAAATTTCAAATCATGCCCTCATTTTATTATATAAAAGACTGAAATGGACAATGTTCAAATAAAGGTTTAAAGTTTTATCATTTTCTCAAATAAGATATTAAAGTGGAATTTGTTTCAAATAAGAGTTTGAAGTAGTTATATCAATTTTAAAAAAGTGCATGACTTTCCAATTGATCGAGGGTATTTTCGTCCTTTACATTTTTTTGAATTTTTTTTCCTTTCTTTTTCAGGTTTTCTCTTCTTCTTCACTGATGGATAGTCCTGGCTATTGGCAATGCCCAAAGAGAGTTGAGCAAGGGTCGCCCTCACCGGCAACATGCGAGGGTTGGCCTCACTTGGGCGAGATGACCCTTGTCCTAGGTGAGGCTGTCCTCGTTGGCCATAGCCGAGACCGGCCCTCGCCAAATCTGGGTGAGGGTTGCCTTACCAACACCGGTAAGGGATGGCCTTGCCTCGACAAGTTGACCCTCGCCCTCGAAAGCTATAGGTGAGGTTGACCCTCGCCAAATCTAGGCAAGGGTCGCCTTGCTGGCGACCAGCGAGGATTGCGACCCTTGTCTAGTAGCTAGCAAGTAGGGGTGAGCGGTTTCAGGTTCCTTACAAGTTTCATCTAGAACCTACCCGTTGGAACCAAAAACTTGGAATTTACCCTGTCACGGGTTAAGGTCGGTTTCAAGTTCTAACAAGTTCTTCTTTTTTTCTTTTGTTCATTTTTAGTTTAAAAAACGGAAATGAACGCAACAATAACAAATAAGCTTGTCATTCATTAAAGAGAATACAAAACGAAGAAAACCATCAACAGAGGAAAATGAATTCTTGACAAGGAATTCAACTAGATAAAATAGAGAAAATGGAGCAAAATCTGTATTGAAATGGAACAAAATTCACTAAACCATAAATTTTGTTTTGGAACTTTGTATCAAGGAGTTTATAACACCATAGAACCAACTAGATCATAAAAACAAGAGCATTAAAATTGCGAGATTATGAGCATTAAAAGAAAGATGAGTTTTTAGTCCTAAAAAATCCATGAAAATTTATTCCAAAATTTGATCACTGAAATCAAAAGAAACAACAATCATAGTTAATAACTTAATAATAGCTTTAAATTTAAAATTGAAGTGTCGTGTCTCAGTTATTTGCAATTATAATTACAATGTTTTCTTTGCAACCGAAAGTTCACCATATGTAGGGTAGTCTGGCATTGCAATTTGTGTAAATGTTCATTGGACATGATGAGAACTAACATCTTTTGGAGTGTACATAAAAGAGCATACCACAATGCTCAACTTGACTATATACTCAACCATATATGAGAACTAAAGCCATCAGATGGAAGTGTAAAATAAGTATTAGATGCCTTACCACATATATTCATTCTGCTTTAACTGGTAAACTCTATTTACCGACGATAATCTCCTCGTTAAGACAATCCATATATGTTGACACCCGAAATTTTTGTCGACGTTTTAAACATTCATTTTGCAAGAAAAATATAAAAAAATAAAGAGCCAAAAAAAAAAAGAAGAATGAAAAAGAATGAAAACATTAAAAAAGAAAGAGAGAAAACAAAAAGAAAAAGGGGAAAAACGCTGGAAAAAAAAAAATATATATATATATATATATAAAGGGAGGTTCATTTTTTTTCGCAGGGGGATTCTATCGGACGAGCTCTCTCTCAAAAACCTCTCGACTCACGTACTCTCTCGAACGGACTTTCTCTCGCTCGCCCTCTCGCTCGGATTGGCTCTTCCTCTCTCTGTAACTGCCTCGATGGAGCTCTTCCATGGCAGATTGGAGGAAACCCTAGCCTCCGTCGCGTCCTCCGTCTCCACCATTGCTTCGGCCTGTCGTCTCCGGCACTGAGATCCGGAGTTGATCTTCACTCACGATCGGTTTTCGTTTCTTCCGTCGGGAGTTCCGCCGCTCGGAGGTTCGTGCTTCTGGATAGATGGAGTCGGAGGAGATGGAGAATGAGAAGAAATCGTCGGCGATGTTTCTGGCTTCGAAGATGAAGAGCTCGAAGCGGTCGTTGGCCTCGCTATGCTGATCCTCTTCGCGCTCGGCGTATTCCCATCCCCGATCGGTGACAGCCGCAGCTAAATCTCCTTCGTCGGTTAGTGCAGCCGCGACTGTGACGGAACGGACGAACGCTCTCGGCTCGGACTCTCTCTCGGTGGAAAAACGGCCGAACGGCTTCTCTCTCTCGAGGACGCTCTCCAGATCTCACACGCTCTCTGGGACTCAAGCTGACTCTTTCGCTCGGGAACTCTCTTTCCTGCTCGGATTCTCTCTTTCTTACGGACACTCGATCGCTCTTGCCTGGATCTAGCTTCATCAGGATCGGAAATTCTCTCTATTCCGACTGGTTGAGGATCGCTCTCGGAGATTAGTAACTCTCTCGATCGGAGGCTCGCTCTCTGGATGATTTCTCGGATCTTATCTCCTGTCTGACGGCGCGAGCCAGGTAGGAACCCTTGACCGATTGCCTTGTTTTGTCTCTTCTTTGTGCTTAGTTTTGGACTCATTAGACCGGGCCGCCGTTGTCTGGTTCGTGTGGGTCTTGGCCTTGTCTATATGCATGCTGTGATTGTGAGGTCTTGGATGCTGATTGTTTTTGAATCCATACTCAAGCTCAGTCTCGGTGCTCCTCGTTTTTCTTGTGCCTATTCAGTGTTCGATGAAATGCCTAAGCTAAATGCACGTTCATAGTCTTTACTGTGCTCGGTGCTTGCTGTCCTTTTGTTTGTATTGAGTATAAACTAGTTGTCCTATGTCGATCTGAATCCAAGCAACTTGTTTCTGAATGCGAATTGTGACCTTAAAATTGGAGATTTTAGGTTAGCTAGGACTACATCTGAAACGAATTTTATGACTGAGCATGTTGTTACTCGCTGGTATCATGCACCAGAACTGCTCCTTAATTGTTCAGAGTACACTGTTGCGATTGATATTTGGTCTGTGGGTTGCATACTTGATGAAATTATGACTAGGCAGTCCCTATTCCCAGGCAAAGACTATGTCCATCAGCTGAAACTTATTACAGAGGTATGCTTGTTGGAACTTGCTTTCATGGTGTTTAAGGAGGTACTGTCACTGTTTGTCATGCTGTGATTGTCTCTTTGATTGGCTTCTCTAACATTAGAAAGTGTCTCGTTATGCATAATTGTAGGGATGTTTCATAATCAGAACATAATATCCGCTCATTCTCATAGCAAATACAAGTGTTATCTAGGAAATGAAATGTGAATGCCTGACGGTGCTTTTCCTTAAAGAGATGCAAGATACAATCTATTTGAATCTAATGAGGATTTGACTGCTAGTGGAGTGGAGTTTAGATTCGTGGATCGATGATTCATGATAGTGGAACATTGTGGGATTGAATAGCTGTTCTGCTCTGATATTCTGTTTTTTTCGCTGATCCGACCTTCTGTGCAAATGACTTGATATGAGCTGGTTGTTGTGGTTTTCTGTGTTCGAAGTCTTCATGAAAGTCGAAGATAGTTCGAATATCTTTCCAATGAGCTATAGAATGCCCTGATTGAATCTCATTCGATATGGTTTTCACATGTCCAAAGTTCAGTCCAGAATCTGTCATGTTTGAGACCTGATGCGTGTGCTCAAATTTGAGCTATTAAACATGCTTTGCTGGAGTTGAATCTTTCATGAGAGTCATTGGAAATTTCATAAGCTGTCTAACAAGGTATAGCTTGAATCAAGTGATCATCGTTAGCAAGGTCAATGGCTTCCATAAAGTCACGTTTGAGTTGCTGCAATCTGTAATGTTGGATTTTTGCTCTGTTTCTTCTATGTTTTCATATAGATTTTTGTGAACAAAGTAGGACTTCGATGTCTCATGATAGATGATCAGAACATTTCCTTCTATATACTTGGACTTTCATAGATTTTTTTTATGTCTTCATTTAAATGAATATCATCCTTGTTTTGTGCAATCCCTGCTGTGATTTTAACTGATGTGTGTTCTGTGAAAATGCCTCCAATTAAGCTCCTTAAGAACATATTTGATGCTTGATGCCTTCTAGACATACTTAGAGCATATCATAAGCTTCGCAATGTTGTATGGCATGCCTCATTTGAGGATCATTTACTGTGTAAAAACTGTACATCAAGTCTGTATGTCTAACTGAAATTGTCATGTGTTTTGCCCCTAATGACAAAGTCACATATCAATGTTAATGAATTTGTGTGTTTTTTTTGCACGTGGATTTAGGGTTAAATGTATTAATCAAACTTGTTCTTCACATTTAACCCTACGTCATGTTCAAATTCCATAATTTTCATGCATTGATTAGGTGACTTGGTAAGTCTGTTATCATGCATCATTTTCTGGTTTACTTGTGATTGATTTGCATATGTTAGCGATTGTTACTTCTTGGCCATGAGTTTGACCTTTCTTGAACCCGAAATCTCTTAAAAAGCCTTAGGGTACGTTTTAATCTTTCTAATGACACTAGTTTTGCATTATTTGCATGTCATTTGTCCCATTTTCCATTTTTGCAAAGTTGGCCTTGAAATCTGCTATGAGTAAAATTCAGAATGCATATTCTGCCCTTGTTGAGTCAGATCTCTTATTATTTCTGCATGGATTTTTCCCTAAGGATTTTGAGATCGACTCCTTAATGAAACCTGTTTGTCTTTCTCATGACTATGTCATGATGAAATTTCAGAATTTTTAGACATTGTTTACTGGGACAAATTGTTGTTGATTTACCATGATGTCTTGCTGTCCTGTTATATTTCTGATGGGTTGTTATGTGCTTTCGAATTCTTAATAAATTCATATGTAACCCATTTTAGGAAACTCCAATCATGAAATTGATTCTTCTTGGTGTGCTTAATATTCTGTGTTTTTTTTTAGGGCCAAGTGCTTTGATCTTTTTTTGTGATGTTTGATGATTTCTATTGTGATTCTTTGTTAGGATTCCATTTTAGGATTTCTTTTAGAATATCTTACATGCATGTTTAAATGCTTTGTAATGCATGTGATTGTTAGATGAATGATTCGATGTAATACATAATGATGTTGAACCTTGGGATTTCACTTAGAATTTGGCCTAAGGACTTCATGACTTTAGTCACCATTTGTGAACACCAATGAGGTCCTGTTCTTGGATGTTGTGATATGCATGTTTGTTTTGCTCATTTGTGTGTACCTAGTTGTAAGTTTCTTAGGTTAGGATCGGATTAGACCCCGAAGATGGAGAAAACATGAAGATGTTGGAGGTCGATGTCCATTCCGACCGTTATCATGTAATATTTGTTTTTCCCGACATATGTCTCGGGTTCCATTTGTTGTATACAACCCGACGAGTTGCGGGTTTCTCTCTTTTTCTCATACATTTCTATTTCTTTTTAGGATTGCATGACAGATTTCTGCTTTCTTGATTGTTTACTTACTTGTCTTGTAATTTCAATTTCTACGATTGATTCCTTTTATTGGTTTTTCTTAGAAATAGAATAGAATTAAAATGATCCCATCTTGCATGATCACCTAGTCTAGAATTGATGATCCTGAAAATGTAAAAAGAAAAGCATGGACATGTTAGAAAAAACACAACATACTGTTTAGGTACCGAAAGGGCGCTAATAGCAATATTAGCGTAACCCAAGTCCCCGAATCTAGATATCTGGTTGCGTAGGAATCGAGGGAATACTCCCGACCCTTGATTGGGTTTCTAGCCGACCCCCAAAATGAGGCTAGTTGCGACTCTTGTATATTCTTAGGTTGTTAAACGCCTAGCACAATAAATAAACCCGCTGTCGCGCGGGGTACGAGCTTGGGAGAGCTCGCGATCTTGAGATCAAGTACCCCTAAATCCGACCTTTCCCACCTTGGACATTTCGAGGGCGGTGAGATCGGGTTGCGATAATATATAAAAAAGAAAGAATAATAAGAGATTAAATAAAATATTCACTAATTAGATGTATAAAAGGAATTACAATATATAAATATATAAGCATCACTTACCCAACTCAAATTTTTCTACATTCTCGATGCACTCTTCAACATTAATCGGCACACGAACGGCACTCAACTAATCTTGAGTAAAAATCAAAGCTTCCACTATTGTGGGAATCAAAGAACTTCAAAAGTCATCAAGCATACAACCCAATATACTAAAAGTTGACTATGAAGCAACAATAGTTTCGAGAATAGACAAAATATCTCGAGTCATCAAAGAAATGATTTTATATTTTGAGTCAATAGTCTCTCATTACATCAAAAGGTCAATATCAAAAAAATTTTCATTTTTTTCTTAAAGATACTCATCAAGTTCGGATTTGTTGTTATTGCACCCTTATTTTTTTTAGCATAAAAACATTTTCTTTCAAGTTTGGGCGTCATATTTCTTTATATCTTCATTACCACCCACATCGGCATTGGAACCACTATTACTTACACTCATATTGTGGCCATCAAAATTTCGATCACTTGAAACAAGAGAAGATTGCTCATAAAATTCATATAAACGCTCCAATGTGTCATTCACCTTGTAATGCATCTCTTTAATTTTCGATTCATCATCACAAATTTGTCCATACAAAAAACTCACATAATTTAACTTGGCTCTAGGATCTAACACAATCGCAATTAACACCATCATATTCACTTTATCCAAGTTTTCATAATATTTGTCAAATTTTTCTTTCATTTTTGCACCAATAGCTTGAAGCTTAGGATCCGAAGCATCGGCTGCATCTTTCAAAGATCTATATAAAAAAGCTATTCCTTCAAAATAATCATTCGAAGTAACATATAAACTCTCTAACATTTGATTGGTGGCATTATAGAATACTTTTAGAAATTCTGAAAGAATAATAGTGTTTTCCCAATCATCATCTTTAGAAATTCCATGATTAAGCTCACTTGTAAAAGATAGATCATCTTCTTTCATCATTTGAAAAGTTTTTTTGAACTTTATAGCAGTGTCTAACATAAGATAAATGGAGTTCCATCTAGTGGTAACGTCAAGAATAACCGAACCCTTATAAGTGATCTGTTCACTCTCAATGCAAGATTGAAATGATTTGATTCTCGTGGGAGAACTCCTTATATACCTAACTACATTTTGAATACATGTAATAGAGTTACGTATTGTAATTAAACCATCTCTCACAATCAAATTTAATATATGAGCTGTGCACCTCATGTGCAAAACACTACCATCTAATATTAATAACCTTTATTTGGAAAGTTTTTCCCTCAAATAACCAATTATAACATCATTCGAACTAGCATTATCCACGGTGATTGTGGACGTTTTTTTTTCTATTCCTCACTCCTGGATGCATTTCTCCACCATTTTTCCAATCTTCCTACCCATATGACTATACATGACCAAAGAATTGATGATTTTTTATGTAACTTCAAATTTTCATCAATAAAATATGTGGTGAGATACAAATAATTCATATTTTGAATGGAACTCCATATATTAGTCGTGAGTGCAATCCTAGAATTAATCTTTCCAAAATAAGTCTTTAAACAAGTTCTTTCATAGAAATACAACTTCATGCAATCTTTTGCCACTGTGAAACGTGATAAATGTTTGAAGAAAGGTTGTAACTCACTAACAAATTCACGAAATCCAACACACTCGACCAAGGAAAAAGGTTGTTCACCGAGCAAATATTTGCCTACAACATTCTTGATTAAACGACCATATCGATAAGGCACTACCAATATTAGAATCTTCTCATACCTTACTAGCCATGTCTACATTATGTGGTGCAAAAAATTTCTGCTTCTTATCTATATTACGAGGAAAATTCTTACACGTGGTCAAGTGCTTCCTCATTGTAGAAGTACCGTTAACAACACGATAGTTAAACACAGACCCACAATGAATACACTTCACTTGATATGTTCTTTCATCCTTATCATTGATTCTCGTATAATGATTCTAGCATTCGGATGTATATTTCTTATCATGAGGAGGAAGACAAGAAGCAAGTACCTTATTTGTGACACTCATGATAGGAGATGGCTCTTCTTCATTTTCGTTGCCAAAAAATTCCAATTTCGTGATCGGAGTCATCTCCTCACATCCCTCCACCTCCATTGACGTGTTATCTTGATATATTAACTTCGCACTACACAATAATAATAGAATATAGTTAGAAATTTCAAAATAAAGAAAAAATTGGAAATGAAACACCACAATGAACACATTTATTTCAATGCAACTCATATAATGATACCGATAGTTTAGTTCATTGCTACTCTTTGTACTGTACATGTTAAACATGAATACTTACAATTACTGGAACTTCTAAGAATCGAACATCTATAAAGAGAGTGCCCACTATTAGCTCCTTTACACACAAAAAACTGCAAAAAGAATCAAAGGAAAAGAAAATTATTAACCCTGATAAAGACGAGCAGAACATATGGTCAAACTGTATATTTCCCCAATGGCTTGTTGATAAAGAAATTGTGTGGACGTGAGTTTATGTGGAGAATTAGGAAGAATGTAATAAAATAGTTTTTCTCTGAAATAAAGAGTTCATGGAGGCTTGACATAGCTAACATTACCAATAATTAAGCAAAAGGATCGAAGTCGGATTTAGGAAAAAACTCATACCTTAAAAAAAAAAATGCTAGTGAACTTGGAGGAAAAGAAAGATATATGCTCGAAAATTTCAAATTCCAATATGACACGATCTCTTGAATATTTCGAGACATGAATTTTTAAATTGGCACACCATGAACAAACATGCGCAAAACTTCTTTTTTTTTCAAACAATTATGTAAAAAAACGAGAATTTTGGTCTAGCATTCGTGACCAATTTATATCTATGCCTTCAAAAACTATAAGGTAGATTTCGCGAGAATATTTTTTTGATCAACACCAATAATTTCAACCACCAACATAAGAGAGATAAAGCAAGAAAAAATCAGAACACTCCAGACACCTCTTATAAGCAATTCAAGAAAATCATATCCAAGCTTGCTATCCAGCTTCCTCATCTAAACCGACAAGCAACATATGCAAAATAGAAGATGCTCAGCAATTCATCCTTTTTCACAACTCAGTATGTCCCTATTTCTCTTATGTTTTCACTATAATCCTACATGTACACTATTGTTACACCTTCTGCTATTTGGCAAATCATCAATCTAATGATTAAAGCTTCTAAAAAATTATCTCATAGTCTAGTCAACTAACACTCCGACGCAATCCTAGCTTCACACTCCTCTCTTCTCAACAAAATGCACAGGGCGCGTAAATAAGTAACAATCCAAACGCACTTCGCAAAACGACGGAGAGAAGGGACGGTAGAAATTACCAGCACGAAAGGCGGCTGAGAGAAGCTCCTCGAGTCCCTGAAACCTAAATTCTACGCCGAGGCGAGTGGCGTTGGGGGCGGCTGGATGAGCTGTGTTGGGGGCGGCTGGGTGAGTGGACAAGTGGCATTAGGGACGGTTGGGCGAGCAGCGAGTGGCATCGGGGGTGGCTTGGTGAGCGGCGAGCGGTGTCGGGAGCGGCTTAGAGAGTGGCGTCGAGGGCGATAGGGTGAGCGGTGTCGAGGGAGAGCGTCGTTGAGAGATTCAAGGACAGGGCATAGGGGAGTCTCAATCGGGGGATAGGGATTCAAATTATTTAGGGTTTTTAGGTTTAGGAACTAGAACCGGAAACCGCCGGTCCCCAAAGAAAGGGAATAGGGAACCGGAACTAGCATCTCTAGAACTAGGAACTGCGCTCACCCTACCGACAAGGTCATTGAGCCCTTGTCGGCAAAAAAAAAAAAGGAAGAGAAAAGAAAAGAAAAAGGAAAATAATAATTTAAAATAAAATGGTCTTTTGACGAAAATACTTTTTAACAAATCGAAATATTTAGTCGATCGGCGACCAGTAAGATCAAACCCTTGTTTAAAACTACTATAACTACTTTATACCCTTATTTGAGATTGATATGATTATTTCAGGCTTATTTGACATAAAGTCAATTCCAGGCTCTTATTTGAAAAAATTATGATATTTCAGGCTTTTATTTGAAATTTTCCCTGTAAATAGTTAATAAACTTGATATAATTAAACAATCAAAGTCATATTCTTCATATTTTCTTTTGTTAAATCTTTTTTGACTTAGCAATGATCACTTATATATATTCTCCTATGTAAGTTAGACTTCAATTTTCACCCAAAAAATTTCTGACTATATGACGGTAAAGAGACATTTATATTTTAAACTATGACTCGCGCCCTTCAATCTAAGTTCTGGCTCCCTTGTTGTCTGTGATATTTCGCCTACATGAGTCTACAGACCATACGCATATTGGCACAGGATGGCTCTCTCAAAACACCATTGGATAGCTAGTGGAAACACTAGATAAGACTATAGGAAAACTAGTTCCCGTGGAAAACTAGGGGGTGCATGACAACCTTTGATTTTTGTTCCAGAAACAATTTTTCTATTCCAGACTTGTTTCTGGAATATAAATCCGTTTGGTAAAATTATTTCATTTTTCTATTTCTGGAACAGAAATGAGAAATAAAAATTCTTCTTATCGTGTCCTCCATCTGTCACCGTCGACCATTGTTCGTCGGTCGCCGGCTGCCGCTGCCGCCACGGTCGTTGCCGTCCGTCGCCGCGACCGCCAATCCACCACCATCGCGATCTCCGTCGTCCGAAATGAAGAAATTTTGTGTCGTTATCAAACGAATTTCTATTTTTAGAGTAGAAATTTTATATCGTTATCAAACAGTTATTTTTGCTTAGAAACTTATCTAGAAATAAAAATAGAAAAATCTATTTCTCTTCCGAAATCAATTTCGACAGAATGGTTATCATTCGCATCCCTAGTTTCTTGTGCGGTAGGGAAACCTTTTTATGGTTCTTTTTCAGCTGTCCATTAGTGGAATGAGAACGTGCACCATGTGAAAATTAGAAACATCGAAAAGAAACACCTAATCATTGCAAAACTCTTTAGTGGTTTTTATTTCATGGATGTTTGAGGTGTTCCTATCCTAAATTCCGATGGGAACACCCCTTAATTCAAATAGACTGATAAGATTTTGTTGTTTATTTTAACATGTCGATACTTATATGTCTCGCCTTCCTAATTTTTCTTTATACAATTTTCCTTTCACGAAAAGAGAAAATACTCTCTAGGTTTTTTTATGTCTAAAGGTTGCTGAGGTCCGTATATTGTATATTGTCGCTGATGAAGCAATTTAAAGTCAGAATAAAGATCGAGCTAGTGGCAACATTGGATAAGAAAGTAGGAAAACTTGTTCTGCTAAAAATGGAAAACCTTTTCGTGGCTCTTTTTCAGCTGTCATTTCAAAATTGTAGTGGAACAAAACAGTGCGACATGTGAAAATTGGAGACATCGAAAAGAAAGACCTAGGGCCTACATGGTAAAAAGTGTTTCTATTCCCAGGAACACAAATTTTTGTTTTTTTGTTCCTGGGAACAAAAAAGGAACAGAAACGCGTTTGTTTGCGTTTTTGTTCCAAAATTATTTTTTTATTCCCAGAAACACATCTGGAACGGAAACAAGAAACAAAAAAAAGTTGTTTCTTGTTTCTGGAACAAAATTTAAGAACACTTTTTCTCTCTCTTCCATTTTCTTCTCTCTTTTTTCTTCTTCTTTTTTCTTTGGCCGGCGACCTCGCGCTGGCCGGGCAAGCTCGAGCTCGCCCGGCCAAGGTGAGGCCGCCGACCCTCGTCGGCCGGTCGCCGGCCATAGCCGAGGCCGCCGACCGGCCAAAAAGAAGAAAAAAGAAAAAAGGAAAAAGGAAAAAGAAAAAAGAAAAAAAGGAAAAATAAATAAGAAAATAAGAAAAATAAGAAAGAAAATAGAAAAATAAAAATATTAAAAAATTAAAAGAAATAAAAAAAAAAATTATACAAATTTACCAAACGTGTTTCTATTCTTTTTATATTTCTGAAACAGATTTACTAAACGCGTTTTTTTGTTCAAAAATTGTTCCCTGAAGCAGAAATACTTTTTTCTATTTTTGTTCCCAGAAACAATTTTTAAACAGAAATGTTACCAAACGCACCCCTAATCATTGCAAATCTTTTTCATTGGTCCTTATTTCTCGTCTAGTGTCCTTCGCTTTCTGTTTCTTAGGAAAATGCTTGTTCGTTGTTTCCAATTCTCACATGTCGACTCAGCAATGAGCTAGTTTGCCAACAATTTCAGCTTTTTATAAGAGATAGTTATCTTAATAGAAAGCCAGGACCAAAAAGGAGTTCTGGGCAAATGGGCTAAAGCATGTTCCATCCTTTTTCAAAGAGATAGCATTTCTACCGCGCCCAGATACTTAAGTGACAAGATTTTATGGTTTAATAGAAGAAATGGATGATGTAAGAAATTGACTCCACAAATGCTACATCATCCATTTCTTCTATTTCTCAAAAGATTATCTTGTAACAAATATGCTTAACTTTGGAGAAGATATGTGTATAATTTTCATTTTCTGCATTGATCCGTTCCATATGACACGAAGGAAACATGTCATACATGTTAGTCCAATCCGAAATTTATAAATCACTTTGACACAAAGACAAAAATTTTACTTTGTACACACATCGATAATTCTAATATCTTTCTGTGTGTGAACGCATCTATGTATTAAAATATATAGAACGTTATCATCATAAAATATGAGATGATTGTTGAGAAAACTTCTTGTTTATTTTGAAGGTTACATAATATTCTACAAGAATTAGTATGTATATTTGAGTGTGTAGAAGATAAATTTTTTACATCCGCTAGTTCATACGCCGATAACGTTAACAAAAGAGCATCTATGTTAGTGGTAAGCTTCCTTGCTCTGCAAATGGTGGACAAGATGCTAAGTGGAAAGTATTTGAGTTGAAGGACCTTTGGACTTTGGTAAACAAATGAGGGACATGGGACCAACAAGGTGTTTGGATGAATTAAATAGAAGAAGAACAACTTGGACAACATGAGTGCATCAATATGAAAGTCGAAAGTGAAGGGTGGCCGACTATATGAAGAGATTTTGAGATTACCTATTTGGTGAATCGGGGAATTATTATGCGATAAGTTTGATAGCTCCATCACTTTTTTTTCTTTTTTTTCTTATATTAACAAGTGTTGCGATGGGATTGTTAGACATATTTTATATATAAAAAATTGTTAATACCACAAATAATCATAAACGGGTACACCAATGACAAATTTTTCCATAATAGTACACTTGTGACAAGTTTACCCTCAATTAGTTTATGTTAAATTACTAAGTTAAATGACATATAACAATTGAAGTGTGTACTAGTTTGGGAGTTTTATCATCTGTTTATCACGTGTGTATTGGTTTGTAATTTTTTGTAGTATTAATTTAATTTGACGGAAATTAACGAAGAGTAAATTTGTTACCAATGTACCACATTTTGAGATTTTTTGTGGATGAAAAATTAGTTTTTGGTAAATTTGTCATATCTGTACTAGTTTGAATTTTATAGGTCAAGAAATTAGTTTATGATAGATTTGTCACAATTATACAGTTTGAAAGT
This sequence comes from Eucalyptus guilfoylei, assembly GCA_016097605.1. NCBI lineage: Eukaryota > Viridiplantae > Streptophyta > Magnoliopsida > Myrtales > Myrtaceae > Eucalyptus > Eucalyptus guilfoylei. The sequence continues at coordinate 41,893,588 of CM027861.1, forward strand.
TTTCATGGTGTTAACCCTATAATGAAAGAAGTTTCAATATTAAAATGCTGATTACTCATCTAGCATAGGATTTAGAATACTGTCATAATATTCTAAATTTAGTTATCTAACAATTGCTAGGAAATGACTCACTATTCTTTTTATAAAAAAACAAATGGGGTGAAGAATAAATATATAGTGCTTAGACTGTCCTAGTAGATATGTGGCATGTAGATAATCACTGAACGGACTAAGGAGAAAAAGAGTCGGGATCTGACCATCTACATGTTTATACCTCGCAAGTTCGTGCAAGCTAAGATTGTTTGTCTCTTGAAAATTTGTATCAGGAATGAACCAACCATGGCTAGTCTACTAGCTAAACTCTCAATAAAGCTCCGGTGAAATGTTCATTTTGTCTCCAAGTTACTCGGCGTAATCGGTGATTCGAAAGCAAGAGGTTGACGATCCAGTCACTACTATCACAATGAAGTGTTGGAGTTTCAAAGATTCATCCTCATAAAACCAAGCCTTGGAGTAGTACTTGATACAACTAGCACCATCATGAATTGGTTTAGAATTATTTCAGTAGTCACTTGCGATCAGTCGTATCACATTGCGAATTAGCTTTTACATGTATTGTTTTGTTTGGATAAGTGCGTGCACATGCTTTGTACTTTCTCCTCGTGCGGTGTGCTTGCGAGACCACCAACCTTATTGCTCTGTCTCGAATCATTCCCTTCACGGCATGTCCCATGGACACGCGATCATTCAAAGTGGAATTTCATGGTGACGCACTATTCATCATCCTCTCCACTATTCACCCACTATTCATCGTCCTCTCGCAATCACGACGTTTTGAATTTTAGCGCAAGCGCTACCCTAAGCAGAGACATGGTTTCTAAGGGAGCTCCGGACAGAACTATAAAAGGAAACCTTTTTCCCTCCGGACGGAGCCAAGCATATCTCTGCCGCCAAAGAAGAAGCAAAGCCACAAGAGAATCGAAGGGAGAGAAGATGCCTTGCCTTTACATCTCCACCAATGTGTGCCTCGACGGGGTAGACACCAACCCTCTCGTCGCGGAAGCCACCAAAGCTTGCGCTTCAATCATAGGCAAACCCGAAAATGTATGTTCTCTCTACTTTACAGCGTATGCTGTCACTATCAGTGCAATGAAAAATGTTTTGCAAGCGGCTCATTCATTATATTAAGGGGTTGTAACTAGTCGCACTTTCATTGAACTCCAAATCAATGGTGGGTGAAACGCTTGTGAAATTTTATGCTTACGTTGGTGGTGTCTCCTTCATCATTGGCACTGACAAATTACTACTGGGTGTTTCACTTTTGACTATTGTTATAAAGATAAGCATTGCTAAGTACACTAAATCTGATCTGCAAAAATCATTATACTAATTGATTTGTTAAATTGAAAGTGGGCGTCTAAATACATCATCATATCATGTCAGACACCCAGTAGTAATTTGTCACTTATCTTAACGTATCGATTTTATCTAGTGTTCCGGCAAAGCCCAGCAATGACCTAATTATGCAGATGTATTTAGCAAATTGGTGTTGAAAATGACTTACTTGTTTAAATATCCACTTGCATCAATTATCTCACTTGGAAAGCTAATTCTGTAGATCGATATTTAAGGGCCCACGTGACGAAATTTATGTTTTTCTATTTCTTTGTTTTTTTGTTCCTAGAACAGATTCGAAACAAAAATCCATTTAATAACGCAATTTCATTTTTTCTATTTTTGGAACAAATTTCTATTCCAGAAATAGTTTGGAGCAGAAATCAGAAATTAAAATTTTTAGCTTTTCTATTTCTGGAACAAAAGTAAGAAATGAAAACTCTTCTTATCATTTACTCTCATCACCACCCGCCGCCCACCCGTCGCCCTTAGAAATATAAATTTTATTCTGTTATTAAACAAATTTCTATTCTAATAACAAAAATTTTGAGTGGTTATCAAACACGTTTTCTTTACAGAAACTCATTCAGAGAATGGAATCAATTTCTAGCTAGAAATTGATTTCTGTTCTAGAAATTTTGTCATGCATGCCCTAAGTATACCTAGAATTGCTCTCTATATGTTTTTCTCATTGTGAAGGGATATAAATCATTGTGTAAAGCTTTGACCGCATGCATGCTGTAGTACATAATGGTGATACTCAAGGGATCGTTGGACATTACGCTCGCGGGCAACAGAGAACCAGCTGCATACGGTGAAATCGTATCCATTGGGGGCATAAACTCCCAAGTGAAGAAGAGGCTGATCGATTCAGTCGCCAGCATCCTCCAGACCAATCTATCCATTCCAAGGACTCGTTTCTTCCTCAAAGTCTACGACACCACAGCGGGACGTGTTCCTTCCAAGCTGTGAAATCTTGTAAGGAAATTGCAGCCACATGTATCACTTGGATCGTGCAGTATGACGGAATTATCAAGACTGGTAGAGATGCACTAAGCTCTTGATGAAGGAGCATTAACTATTGGGGCACCACTCTCCTCATTTGTCACAAACCCAAATAAGAAGTGCTGAGTTGTGTTCATCTTCATCTCTGCATTTGAAGTTGTATCGTTATTAGTCAATCAAATTAATGAGGTCTACCATATATGATTTAGTTTAATGTTATAAAAATGTGATAGGGATATGTATCTTGAGAATATTAAACTATAACTCCGTCCTACATAAGCACTTGATTTTAATAGCACGGAGAGGGACTCGGTGAAACACTAGATAGGGTTTGAAGATGGGCTTTCTCAGGCTTCCAATTTTAAAACCCTTTTTAAGCTAATACAAGATCGGATAAGGGCACCACGATAAGTCAACCCAATTTGACTCCTCTTCCTAAGTGGAATCGAAGTCGGAGATTAACTTTAGTAGGCGTACTAAAAGAAGAGAGTATTAGAACATATGTCCCAAGCATGAATTTGTAGATAAAAGCTAATCCAAATCGAAGTGTGTGGAAGTCTGGTCCACATCGGCGGACATTGAGATATGCTTTGAAAATGGGCTTTTTCAGACGTCCAATTTTAATACCCTTTTCGAGCCTGTGACTAGGGTTGGGATGCTCGGCCTGCAATATTCGGTCTGGGCTACTTTTACAGGAGAAGCTTAGCCTACCGCACCTTTTACACCCTAGCTACAGCATTTCGGACATCATGATTTTGTCTTGTGTGTCCTTGAGAATTCTGTTGATTTTATCTCGTTTGTCACTGACATTTTACCGTTTGATAGATGGTTATTGGATTCTTGTGGTTTTTTTTAAAATAATACAAAATTGATCGTTGGATCGAGCACGTTGGTTATTATATGTAGATTTGATTGTTAGTGTTCTTCAAGAAAGCCTTGATTCATGGTAGGTGCTTGAAGAAGAAATTAAAAAAAAAAAAAAATTGCAAGCATTTAATTAAGAAGAAATTGACATGCAAGATTATGGTGGGCTGTATGAACTCAAGAATGAAAATCTCATCGCTAGCAGAGATGCGTAGAAAATAAAGAAGATAGAAGGAAAGTTAATGGATACTTAGAAATATTTTCTCTCCATTAAATGCTATGTTTGTCTTGGAGCAAATAGTCATACGGTGCAACAGTTTTTGAATAGTAAAACTTTAGCTATAAATAAAGCATTTGCGATGCATCGTAAGTAAACCACAGAAAGCAGAGTCAGCTTAAAAAGTAGAGAGTTGTGGTATGCATAAGAAAGTTCTCTGCCCGGTCTTTATTTGAGCTCTTGATCCAAATTTACAAAGTTATCATTATTCTTTTGGTTTCAATATTTGGTGTGAGAGCGAGAAATAACATCCATCAAATTCATTCAATTGCAACTTCCAAAATTTACTAAAAGAATTTCATCAAATGGTCTATCCAGATGAAGATTTCCGCAAATCCAAAGATTTGTGAGAAGAGAACATGATGGAAAAATGCTACACCAAAGTGGCCAATGCTAAAGCAATCGGGACTTTAAGAAATGGGGGAAAAGATTCTTTGGTGAAATCCAAAATAATGATCATAATGCATTGTATGTGATTTTTCAAACTGTAAAGGAAAAAATATTTCAAAAATTATCAGGTTCGCAGGCCACGAAAGCTCCATTCGAGCTATTCAAATCGTCGGAAACCTCAAGCCAAGCAAGGCCTAAACTGCGCAAGCTCCGATCGAGCCAGAAAATGGTTGACTGGGCTAAAGCTCCAAGGGATCCAAAGAAGCCAATATGAGGCCGAGCAAACCGAACTAAATAATAGTTCAGGAGGCGCATATCTATAAGTCGCCTCCCGAGGCACACGGCGACACGCCATCTTCCGAAGTGCATGCTTACAAGCCGCCTTCACCTCCTGGGGCGCACCTTCGTAAGTCGCCTTCCAAGACGAAATTTCTGAGGGGGTACCTTCACACGTCGTCTTCTAAGATAGAACTCCCAAGCTGCCTTGCGAGGCAGAAATTGTAAGCCGGCCCACTCGAGGCGTGGCCTCGTGATCAGCCTTACAAAGGCATGACCCCAAAAAAAGCGGGAAAAAAAAGTGATGTTACGTTCATAAATACCACAAAGGATGTCTTCGGCGCACAAGGCCGAGAGTCATCGACTAGCAAATAACACCCTAACTACGATGCCAAGGACGTGATATTCAGAGATTAATTCTAAACATTTTAATGATATCAATTTAGTCATAAACATTTTCACTTAATGCGATTCAGTCATAAATCTTTTAATAGTACCAATTTAGTCTTAATTTTTTTGAACTTATGCAAATTTAAACTTAGGGTCTGTTTCGTTTTGCGGAAAATAGCCATTTCCGAAAAATATTTTTCCAAAAGTCATTTTTCAGGAAAATGACTATATTTTCCGGTGTTCTATTTGAAACATGAACTTTGAGTGAAAAATATTTTCAATTTGTTCGTTAGCTAATTTAATTGTTTGGGAAAAATTATCAAAAAAAAATTGAATTTTAATATTTTTAATTGACCAAAAAATTGGTTTTATTTTTTATATTTTTTTAAAAAATGAATTTTAAATTATTTGTATTTTTAAAAAATCGAAATTTTTATTATTTATTATTTTTTCTTTCTTTTTCTTGTTCTTTTTTTCCTTTTTCTTTTCCTTCCTCCTTCCTCCTCCTTCCTCCTCCTCCTTCCTCCTTCCTCCGCCGCCGTACGCTTGACGATGGTTGGCTGCTCGACTGCCAACCAAGACCCGATCGCCAGATCATGCAAGCTCGAGGCTCGACCGATCTTGCCCGAGCTCGCTGAAGGTACGCCGGGCTCTGGCGAGCTGCAAGCTCAACGAATCTGGCAGCGGAGCTCGGGCTCACTTGGATCAAGAGCCCGAGCTCCGCCACCAAATTTGGCGAGCTCGGGCCCCCGCCTAGCTCACCGGATCTGGCGAGGCCAGAGCTCCGCCCCAGGCCGGTGAGGCCCGAGCTCGCCAGGCTTGGGCGAGCTCGACTTACCCAAATTGAGCTAGGCGGAGCCTCGTCGGCCCGGGGCGAAGCTCGAGCTGGCTCGCGGCCGCAGCCGGTCGCCAGCCGCCGTCGTGGCTAACGACCGGCCAAGGCTAAGGAAGAAAGATGAAAGGGAAAGAAAGAAAAGAAAAAAATAAAAATAAAGCATAAAAATAAAACAAAAATGTGTTGGTGAAAAGAAGCAAGGTGGAAGAAGTTATGGAAAATGTTTTCCACTTTTGAAAAGTGGAAAACATTTTCCTCATCTTTGAAGGTTGTTTTTTCCAATGATGGAAAACATTTTCCTTGAGTAATTTATTTTCCGTGAAACAAACACCGGAAAATCAAAAAAACGTTTTTCTGAAAGTCATTTTTCGTGAAATGAACGGAGCCTTAGTGTCAATTCAGTCTTTACAATTAATTTTGGCCGGATTTTACTGACGTGAATGCCAAGAAAATGCCCAATTCCATATGAGAGCACTTCGCCTATATCATCAAGGGCTTGCAAGCCTATGTGCGTCGGCAAACCAATCCCATCCAAGCTGTCATATCCAATCCCCCCATGAGGCCCTAAAGACCCAAAGGTCACAACAAATGCTCCAACTCCAACGCCCAAGTCATAACACCGATGGTATTGGGTTTGTTGATAGGATGGCCTACATCAATGCAATCAAATATCAATGGCTGATGTCCATCATGATAAGGACCCTAGACTTAACTATTTCAAAATAAATTATGACATTATTCATGATGTGGTCATAAAGGAAGGAGATGTATTTCTATATAAACATTACCATGATCGAATAGAGCATAAAGTTAAAATAAAAAGAGTCTACTAGTGTAATTTGCACATCTCATATCGTTTTTTGTCATTGTGCTATCATATTTTGATTCTTAATTTGTCATATCGTGTTTGTATCTAAATTATCAAGTCACATCATTATGTTAATACCCTAAAAAATTTCAAACTAGTATACATGTGACAAATTTATCACAAACTATTTTTTTAACTATGAAAAAACCCCAAATCAGTACACTTGTGATAAATTTATCCTAATTAACAATAAAAAAAAACCCAAAACTAATACACTTGTGACAAATTTATCCTAAACTTTTGACCGCCAAAAATCCCAAATTGGTACATTCGTAACAAATATATCCTCCGTTAAATTGGATTAATAAAAAATAACAAAATTATATAAGCGTGACAAACATAGAGTAAAATCACAATATACCAGCCAATTGTCACATGTCATTCAACTTAATAATTTGACAGTAAAATTTAACCAAAACTAACAGAATGTAAAGTTATCACAAATGTATCGGTTTGGGATAAATTTATTAAATGTGTACTATTTTTGGGTTTTCGGTGGTCAAAAAATTAGTTTTGGATAAATTTGTCATAAATGTACCAATTTTGGGGTTTTTCTAGGGTATTGACCCTATTTTGAATCATGAGCGTTGCTTGCGTGATTGCCATGTCATGCCATTTTTCTATTATGTTTTAAAGAAAAATAGTAATTTATATTTATGCCGATTTAAACTTAGTGTCAATTTAGTCTTTCCAGTTAATTTTGGCCAGATTTTACTGACGTGAATGCCAAGAAAATGCCCAATTCCATATGAGAGCACTTTGTCCATATTATCAAGTGCTTGCAAGCTTATGTGCGTCGGCAAGCCAATCCCATCCAAGCTGTCATGTCTAATCCCCTTGCAAGGCCTTAAAGACCCAAAGGTCACAACAAATGCTCCAACTCCAACGCCTAGGTCATAACACCAATGGTATTGGGTTCGTTGATAGGATAGCCAACATCAATGCAATCAAATATCAATGGCTGATGTCCATCGCAATAAGGACCATTGACTTAATATTTTAAAATAAATTATGATATTGTTCTTGATGTGGTCATAAAGGAAGGAGATGTGATTCTACATAAACGTTACCATGACCGAATAGAGCAGAAAGTTAAAATAAAAAGATTCTACTAGTGTAATTTGCACATCTCATATCGTTTTTTGTCATTGTGCTATCATATTTTGATTCTTAATTTTTCCTATCATACTTGTATCTAAATTGTCAGGTCACATAATTATATTATCATATTTTGAATCATGAGCATTGTTCGTGTGATTGTCACGTCATACCATTTTTCTATTATGTTTTGAAGAAAAATGGTAATTTAAATTTATGTCAATTTAAATTTAGTGTCAATTCAATCTTTCCAGTTAATTTTAGTCGAATTTTATTGACGTGGATGCCGAGAAAATGCCCAATTCCATATGAGAGCACTTCACCCATATCATCAAGTGCTTGCAAGCCTATGCGTGTCGGTAAACCAATCCCAACCAAGCTGTCATATCCAATCCCTTCATGAGGCCCTAAAGACCCAAAGGTCACAACAAAGGCTCCAACTCCAACGCAGAAAATATCTATTCTAGTTCTATCATCAGCTATGGGTTCGAATCTAAGAGAAATTCTAAAAAATGTTTGCTACCGATGGTGTTAGGTTTGCTAATAGGATAGCCTCCATCAACGCAATTAAATATCAATGGCTAATGTCCATTGCGATAAGGACCCTTGACTCAATTATTTCAAAATAAATTATGATATTGTTCTTGATGTGATCATATAGGAAGGAGATGTATTTCTACATAAACATTACCATGACCGAATAAAGCGGAAAGTTAAAATAAAAGAATCTATTAGTGTAATTTGCAGATCTCATATCATTTTCTGCCATTGTGCTATTTTGTCATTGTGCTATCATATTTTGATTCTTAATTTGTCCTATCATGTTTGTATCTGAATTGTCAAGTCACATCATTATATCATCATATTTTGAATCATGAGCATTACTTGTGTGATTATGTCATACCATTTTTATATTTTGTTTTGAAGAAAAATGGCAATTTAAACTTTTAGTGTCAATTCAATCTTTCCAGTAAATTTTCGTTGGATTTTACTAATGTGAATGCCAAGAAAATGCCCAATTCCATATGAGAGCACTTTGCCCACATCATCAACTACTTGCAAGCCTATGTACGTTGACAAGCCAATCCCATCCAAGTTGTCATATCCAAACCCCTTGTGAGGCCTTAAGGACCCAAAGGTCACAACAAAGGCTCCAACTCCAACGCCTAGGTCATAACACCAATGGTTTTGGGTTCATTGATAGGATAGCCTCCGTCAGTGCAATTAGATATCAATGGCTAATGTCCATCGCAATAAGGACCCCTGACTTAATTATTTCAAAATAAGTTATGATATTGTTCTTGGTGTGATCATAAAGGAAGTAGATGTATTTCTACATAAACGTTACCATGACCGAATAAAGCGAAAAGTAAAAATAAAAAGGGTCTACTAATGTAATTTGCACATCTTATATCATTTTTTGTCATTGTCCTATCATATTTTCATTTTTAATTTGTCATGTCATGTTTGTGTCTGAATTGTCAAGTCACATCATTATATCATCATAATTTGAATCATGAGTGTTTCTTGCGTGATTGCTGTGTCATACCATTTTTCTATTATGTTTTGAAGAAAAATGGTAATTTAAATTTATGTCAATTTAAACTTAGTGTCAATTCGGTCTTTCCAGTTAATTTTGGCCAAATTTTACTGACGTAAATGCCAAGAAAATGTCCAAGTCCATATGAGAGCACTTCGCCCATATCATCAAATGTTTGCAATCCTATGTGCATCAGCAAACCAATCCCATCCAAGCTATCATATCCAATCCCCCTGCAAGGCCTTAAAGACTCGAATGTCACAACAAAGGCTCCAACTCCAATGCCCAGGTCATAACATCGATGGTATTGGGTTCGTTGATAGGATGACCTACATCAATGCAATCAAATATCAATGGCTGATGTCCATCGCAGTAAGGACCCTTGACTTAATTATTTCAAAATAAATTGTGATATTGTTCTTGATGTGGTCATAAAGGAAGGAGATGCGTTTCTACATAAACGTTATCATGACCAAATAAAGCAGAAAGTCAAAATAAAAAGAGTCTATTAGTGCAATTTGCACATCTCATATCGTTTTCTATCATTGTGCTATTATATTTTGATTTTTAATTTGTCCTATCATGTTCGTATCTAAATTATCAAGTCACATCATTATATTATCATATTTTGAATAATGAGCGTTGCTTGCATGCTAGCCATGTCATACCATTTTTCTATTATGTTTTGAAGAAAAATGGTAATTTATATTTATGCCAATTTAAACTTAGTGCAATTCAGTCCTTCCAGTTAATTTTGATTGGATTTTACTGACGCAAATGCCAAGAAAATGCCCAATTCAATATGAGAACACTTCACCCATATCATCAAGCGCTTGCAAGCCTATGTGCGTTAGCAAGCCAATCCCATCCAAGTTGTCATATCCAATCCCTTCATGAGGCCTTAAAGGCCCAAAGGTCACAACAAATGCTCCAACTCCAATGCCTAGGTCATAACACCAATGGTGTTGGGTTCGTTGATAAGATAGCCTCCATCAATACAATTAAATATCAATGGCTGATATCCATCGCCCTTGACTTAATATTTCAAAATAAATGATGATATTGTTCTTGATGACGTCATAAAGGAAGGAGATGTGTTTCTACATAATCATTACCATGACTGAATAAAGCATAAAGTTAAAATAAAAAGAGTCTACTTGTGTAATTTACACATCTTATATCGTTTTCTATCACTATACTATCATGCTTTGATTCTTAATTTGTGCTGTCATGCCTGTATATGAATTTCAAGTCACATCATTATATTATCACATTTTGAATCATGAGCGTTGCTGGCATGATTTTCACATCATACCATTTTTCTATTATGTTTGGAAGAAAAATGGTAATTTAAATTTATGTCAATTTAAATTTAGTGTCAATTCAGTCTTTTCAGTTAATTTTGGCCAAATTTTACTGATGTAAATGCCGAGAAAATGCCCAATTCCATATGAGAGCACTTGCCCATACCATCAGGTGCTTGTGAGCCTATGTGCGTCGGCAAACCAATCCCATCCAAGTCGTCATATACAGTCCCCTCGTGAGGCCTTAAAGACCCAAAGGTCACAACAAAGGCTCCAACTCCAACGCCTAGGTCATAACACCGATGGTGTTGGGTTCGTTAATAGGATAGCCTCCGTCAATGCAATCAGATATCGATGGCTGATGACCATCACAATAAGGACCCTTGACTTAATTATTTCAAAATAAATTATGATATTGTTCTTGATGTGATCATAAAGAAAGGAGAGGAATTTCTACATAAATGTTACCATGACCGAAAAAAGCAGAAAGTTAAAATGAAAAGAGTCTACTAGTGTAATTTGCACATCTCATTTCATTTTCTATCATTGTGCTATTTTGTCATCGCACTATCATATTTTGATTCTTACTTTGTCCTATCATTTTTGTATATGAATTGTCAAGTCACATCATTATATCATCATATTTTGAATCATGAGCATTGCTTATGTGTCATACCATTTTTCTATTATGTTTTGAAGAAAAAATGGTAATTTAAACTTATGCCAATTTAAACTTTTATTGTCAATTCAGTCTTTTCATGTAATTTTAGTTGGATTTTACTAATGTGAATGCTGAGAAAATGCCCACTTCCATATGAGAGCACTTCGCCCATATCATCAAGTATTTGCAAGCCTATGTGTATCGACAAACCAATCCCATCCAAGCTATCATATCCAAACCCCTCGTGAGGCCTTAAGGACCCAAAGGTCACAACAAAGGCTTCAACTCCAACGCCTAGGTCATAACACCGATGGTTTTGGGTTTGTTGATAGAATAGTCTCCGTCAATGCAATCAGATATCAATGGCTAATGTCCATCGCGATAAGGACCCTTGACTTAATTATTTCAAAATAAGTTATGATATTATTCTTGATGTGGTCATAAAGAAAGGAGATGTGTTTCTACATAAACATTGCCATAAACCGAATAAAGCAAAATGTTAAAATAAAAAGAGTCTACTAGTGCAATTTGTACATCGTATATCATTTTTTGTCATTGTGCCATCATATTTTCATTCTTGATTTGTCCTATGATGTTTGTATCTAAATTGTCAAGTCACATCATTATATCATCATATTTTGAATCATGAGCGTTGCTTGCATGATTGCCGTGTCATATCATTTTTCTATTATGTTTTGAAGAAAAATGGTAATTTAAATTTATGCCAATTTAAACTTAGCGTCAATTCGGTCTTTCTAGTTAATTTTGGTCAGATTTTACTGACGTGAATGCCAAGAAAATGCCCAATTCCATATGAGAGCACTTCACCCATATCATCAAATGCTTGCAAGCCTATGTGCATCATCAAACCAATCCCATCCAAGCTGTCATCTCCAATCCCCTCGTGAGGCCGTAAAGACCCAAAGGTCACAACAAAGGCTCTAACTCCAACACCTAGGTCGTAACACAAGTGGTGTTGAGTTCGTTGATAGGATAGCCTTCGTCAATGCAATTAGATATCAATGGCCGATGTCCATCACGATAGGGACCTTTGAATTAATTATTTCAAAATAAATTGTGATATTGTTCTTGATGTGGTCATAAAGGAATGAGATGTGTTTCTACATAAAAGTTACCATGACCGAATGAAGCGAAAAGTTAAAATAAAAAGAGTATATTAGTGTAATTTGCACATCTCATATGGTTTTCTAACATTGTGCTATCATATTTTTGTTCTTAATTTGTCCTATCATGTTTGTATTTGAATTGTCAAGTCACATCATTATATCATCATATTTTGAATCATAAGCATTGCTTGCATGCCATTTTTCTATTATGTTTTGAAGAAAAATGGTGATTTAAATTTATGCCAATTTAAACTTAGTATCAATTTAGTCTTTCCAATTAATTTTGGCTGGATTTTACTGATGTGAATGCCGAGAGAATGCCCAATTCCATATGATAGCACTTCATCATATCATCAAGTGCTTGCAAGCCTATGTGCATCGGCCAACCAATCCCATCCAAGCTGTCATATCCAATCCCCTCATGAGGCCTTAAAGACCCAACGATAAAGGCTCCAATTCCAAATCCTAGGTCATAACACTGATGGTATTGGGTTTGTTGATAGAATAGCCTACATCAATGGCTGATGTCCATCGCGATAAAGACCCTTGACCTAATTATTTCAAAATAAATTATGATATTGCTTTTTGATGTGATCATAAAAGAATGAGATGTGTTTCTACATGAACGTTATCATGATTGAATAAAGCGGAAAGTTAAAACAAAAGGAGTCTACTAGTGTAATTTGCACATCTCATATCATTTTCTGCCATTGTGCTATCATATTTTCATTCTTAATTTGTCTCGTTATGTTTGTATCTGAATTGTCAAATCACATCATTATATCATCATATTTTGAATCATGAGCGATGTTTGTGTGGTTGTCATGTCATACCATTTTTCTATTATATTTTTAATCATGAATTTATTATGTCATGTTCTAAAGCAATATGTCCTTTGCTTTCACACTTTCACACACGTACATGAAGTCACGCCTCAAGGCCCCGAAGAAGTGTTTCCATGAAATTCCAATATTTTAAACAAAAATCACGCATACTTTGTAAATTACTTAGTGAGTGATTTAAACTTAACCAGAAAAGAAGTTGGAGGATGCTAATCCTATCTGTACGTAATCCAACCCTCAAATCTAAAATCTCTGAGTTTCTTTTGACTTGTTCCTTCACACGTGCACTTAGGCAATTTGGCTTCACTAACCCTACTGGCTACTTTAGGTTTTCAATTGACCTAAGTTTTCTTAAATTGGCCGGTGGCAACTCTAATCTTTTTTTAATTGTGCAATCATTTACACATCGTAACTAACCCGAACCTAGAATTCGAAAGGATCCTGAAAATGGAGACATCCCTAACCGACAACCCTCGGTTTGCGCCACGCGAGGTGTATAGTTAAGAGCGGAGTCATTGGACAAATCAACGGTGCTCTGAACGCGGCACTGTTGACTTCAACACTTGGTAATAAACACGGCCAGCTTCGAATCTCGCACCAACAATTGCTCTTCCTCAGAAGCAGGATCTGGACTACGCTGGTGCTTTTCTGGATTCGAATGGAAAGTTTCGTGCCCATCCTGAGCGCCGAGAGTGGACCGTGCATTGCACGGGCATTATCTCAGCCATAGGGTCCGCAATATGGCCACGGACATGGACAGCCCCACAAAAAAAATGAAAATTATGGTACCCGACAAATCGCAATTATTTGATCATTGCATTTCAGACAGATTGACCTCTCCGCACTCACGCACTCTTCTTTAAAGCTTAGGGTATCTGTAGACCCCAGAGGGAGGGAGGCAGAGAGAGAGAGAGAGAGAGAAGCGTGCCATTTTTTCTATTCCGGCCATCAATTCTCTGCTTCTTCCTCTTTCTCCTCTAACTCTGCAGCTATGATTGCGGTAGAAGATGAAAGTGGACTCGCGCGCCGCGCATGATCTAAAGGCTCAGTCGTCGTCGTCGTCTTCTCCAATGATCCGATCCGAGTTCTCTTCTCTGTAAGTGGAGGTATTCGATATATGTTAAGAATGGCATAGCACACATAGCTCATCAAGGTGATATTGTTTGTGGGAGAGAAAGGACCGATCATCTGAATCAGATATGCCTTGTCTCTACATCTCAACCAATGTGTGCCTGGACGGAGTCGACGCTGATCCCATCTTCAGCGAAGCGACCAAAGCGGTTGCATCCATCATCGGCAGACCCGAAAATGTCAGACTCTGTCTCTGTCTCTCTCTCTCTCTCTCTCTCTCTCTCTCTCATGTTTTTCTTTGATAAATTGCTCGTGATTAAGCCCAGAAAATTATAGTCGTAGTAGCGGGTTAAACGAAGAGTACCGATAATATTTCCGAGGTCATTCTGTGCCTTCTCTTGTCTGTCGCTTAATTTTCCTTGCATAGTCCATGCATTTGTTTAGTACTCTACGCAGATATATTTAGCCAAAACAATAAGCAATAAATTGCAGATGAGAATAGAGGAGACTCCACGCGAATAAATGCACAGGAGGCAAAGTGGCCGTTGAGAAAGTTGGAATTACATCATACATACAGCTTTATCAAAAGGCCAAATCACTCGAATACCGTAACTGAGTTTCGATAAGCAAGCTATTCTCAAACACCCAACAGAAATATTTTCACAAACATTATCTTATTTCAAAAACTAAAGAATTTGAAAGGCGGAAAGAATAGATCAATGGAGATAATTCTATAGCCCAGTGCTGGTCACAAGTTCTCGGATTGAAGAAGGTATGGAGTTTAGTTGTCGGATTGAAGATTCACCAACCGCAAAGACTGCCTACCAAAAAGGCAGAAACAGATGAGAGAGCTCGTAGTTTAGTGGCTATTATTCAAGTGAGAGACCCACCCCTCTTGAAGTTGCCATAGTTGTCTTGGCCTCTCTTGAAAGTGACATTTTGCTGGCTCTTTGTACTGACTTAACGCAAATGAGAAGCACATTAATACCCTAATCCTCTCTTTTATTCGGATGCTTGAATCACACTTCAAAGTTTAGTCAGTTCTCAAGAGTTTCAAGGTTGGTAAATTAAAAGAAAGATGATCCGCTTAATCCCCAGCTTCTCTTTAGACTAATGAATTTCTTCGTGTATTCCCACGTCATTTTTTGGAAAAGATTATCATTTAACTTGAACCCTAGAAATTCTAAATGTTACCAAGAGAAAATTAATTGCCTGAACTATGCCATAGACTGACTTGGTACGACATAAATAAATAGATAGATAAGTAGTTAAGCTACCTGTATTATGCCAGAATAGGGTTTGTTATTAGTGGTCATCATTAAGCATTGCGAAAATATTATGGTTTCCTCCATCCTTCCTCTTCGATCTCGGAAGGGAAATCAACCATTTGAATGGATAAAGATGTAATTAGCACAATGGGATTTTACTATGTTAACCTTTGCATTTTCTCAAAAGCATATAGGCTGCGTACAAGAGTTCATCGATCTAAATTATAACAATATACTTGATAAATAAATATCTATTTCTGGATAGTTTAAAGTTTTTTAGACTGATCGATCATCTAAGTAGCCTTTGAATGACAGGACAATGGTTAAAATATAACCAATCTCTATTACTTTTATATCATGTATTAAAATTAAATGATTAATACTACCAAGAATCTCAAACTGATAAACTCATGTTATATTAGTATACTTGTGCCACATTTACCGAAAACTAATTTTTATGTTACAAAAATTTCAAACTAATACACTCGTGATACATGTACCTCAAATTCATACACTCGTGTCACTTTTATCCCGCTCCCAAAAAAAAAAAAAATCTCCCACAATTTTGAATAAATGTGACACATAGATACCAACTTGGGTAGATGTAAACGGGTGTACTAGTTAGAGTTTTTTTATGACATTAAAATTAGTTCGAGACAAATATGTTATTAATTTGCCAGTTTGTTAATTTTTTTAACATAAAAATTAGTTTGGAGCAAACGTAGCTCAAGTGTATCATTTTAAAGTTTTTGGTAGTATTAACGTTAAATGTATGGCCGAAATAGTTCAAATTTTTTGAAAATCAACAATCTAAAATTAATACTGCTAGCGAAATATGTAGATGGAGATAGAGATGGAAGTTGTGAAAGCGGCGAACTCCACAGGGTTTCGAATAAAAAGTACGCCAACTTTTAGTTGGTGGACAATTTTGGTCTGAACATTTATCAGTCGTATAAAAGACATCCATTTTTACTTGAGAAAACATTTTGATCCCAACTTTCAAGTGTAGCACAAAAGGGCACCAATTTTTGTTAGAGATAATTTTGGCCAAGGTATTCGTACGTGGCATTTGAGGTAATAAAGAGACACTAAGGGCGTGCATGTTTTTGTTCTTTTTTTCTGTTTATGAACAGAAATTTTGTTTTTTTTGTTAAGGAACAAAAAAAAGCAACGTAAACGCGTTTGTTTGCGTTTTTTTGTTCAAAATCAAATTTTTTGTTCCCGAAACACAAAAAAAGAACAGAAATGAGAAAAAAAAAAAATTGTTTTCGCTCCGTAAACACTTTTGAAGAAACAATTTTCTTCTTCTATTCTTCTTCTTTTCTTCTTCTTTTTCTTTGGCCGGCGACGCTATCGAGGGCCGGCGAACTCGCGGGGAGTGTCGCCGGCCCCGGCGAGGCCGAGCGTCGCCGACCCCGGCGAGGCTCGGCCTCGCCAGATCCGGGCGAGGCCGAGCTCACCCCCGAGGCGAGGCCGCCGACCCTCGTCGGCCGGTCGCCGGTCATGGCCGAGGCCGCCGACCGGCCAAAAGAAGAAAAAAAGAAAAAGAAAGAAAAAAAGGAAAAATAAATAAAAATATTAAAAATTAAAAAAAAAAAAAAAAAAGAACACAAATTTACCAAACATGTTTTTATTCATTTTTTATTCCAAAAAAAGTTTACCAAACGCGTCTTTCGGTCAAAAATTGTTCCTAGGAACGAAACACTTTTTTCTATTTCGTTCCCTGGAACAATTTTTGAACGTAAACGTTACCAAACGCGCCCTAAAATGATAAACAACGAGTGTCGTATCGGTAAACGTAGCTTCCATAACGGAGAAAAAAAAGTGCCATAACCATCAAATCACATCATCTCCCACATCCTATCTTATCTTCCCCGACATCATATCTTATCTTATCTAAATACTAGGGTTTGAAAGCATAGAGAGAGAGACAGAGGCACTTGAATTGGGGTTTGGGATTCCTAATAAAATCCAAGCACATTCAGAAAAATTTTCCAATGAATTAATATTACGATAAATCTTAAACGATATATTTATGATAAATTTATTTAAATTAATTTTTGAATCATAAAAAAATCTTAAATTTATAGACTTATGATAAATTTACCTTATGTTAATTTCTATTAACTTTTATGGTCAAATTTTAAAGTTAAATAACAAGTGGCAGTTGACCGATATTTAGTTTGAGATTTTTCCCTCCATTTGTCATTGATGTACTAGTATTGTAATTTTTCATGATATTAATATAATTTAACGAAAACTAACGAAGAGTAGATTTGTCACAAATGTATCGATTTAAGATTTTTTGTGATCAAAAAATTAGTTTGGAATAAATTTATCACATGTATATCGGTGTAGGGTTGTTAATAGTTAAAAAATTAATTTGAGTTAAATTTGTCATATATGTACTAATTTGAAATTTTTTGTTATATTAATCCTTTCCTAAAAGACTAAAATTCATGTGGTAATGTGAAGAACACTAATCCTCAACCTTAAAACGCATAGCTCTCTCTAGCTCACTCTCACACTCCATTAATTGGCTCTAGAATTGATGTCATTTGACTTGTTGGCGAGAACAATGTATTTTCATGCAACTTCAGATTATCCTCTTATTAGTTGGAAACGATGTTGTTTTTAGAACATGTGGAGAAACGTATTTTTTTAATGAAATCCACATTTATTGATATGACACTCACTTGTCATGTTAGCATCTATTCACTACTTCAAATGCCACGTATACATATTATGATAGAAATTTTAGCACTAGCCAAAATTGTCGTTCACGTAAGATTCCGTGTCTTTTTCTGCTATACTTAAAAGTTTAGGCCAAAATTATTCCTGGGTGAAAGTTAGTGTCTCTTCACGCTAGACAGTTTGGACTAAAATTGTTTTCGGTAAAAGTCGGCGCATTTTGATTCTTTGTTGAAAACCCTGAATCCATGTGAAACGATGTAAACCAAAGTTGGGAAAGCCTTCTTGGCCAAAAACGAGGATAGACAACTCCAATCTATTAGTCAAATGTACCAAGTTTAGATTGGGAGACCACACATCACCCATGATGTTCATGCAGTCTTCGAATCACCTCACTTGAGGTACACCCCTCGTCCATAACTCGTCATCCAGCCAATTTCATGCATCTCTCTGCATATGCTGCAAAAGATAAACCACATTTCTTCTTCAACTTGATATGATTCTGTGGTTTTTCTGCAGTTCGTGATGGTCATATTGAAAGGTTCATTGGCCATATATTCGGAGGCAACAAAGAACCAGCTGCGTACGCGGAGATAATCTCCATGGGAGGCATCGATTCGGAAGTGAAGAAGAAGTTGATTGCCACAATCGGTACCATCTTACAGGAGAAGCTGTCGATCCCAAGGACTCGGTTCATCCTCAAAGTGTACGACACGACCGCCGGACGTAAAGTTTCCAAGTTATGAAGTTTGGGATTTAGCCATTTGGAGGGTGACTTGGGGGGATTCCATAACTTGGTATCCTCTACTCTCCCGTTGTTTGGACGCCTGGTATTTATACGGATTATATAAACAAATGTCTCGAACACTCATTAAATCAATTTTGTAAAGAAGGTTCAAGTTTTAATGCGACAATCTCTAAAAGTAAAAGGAAAAAGATTTAATGTACTGGACTTTGATATGTTTATGTGAGATCTCTAATGGGTTTAGTGTTGAGCGAAACGCATTTTCTAAATAACAAGCGTCCAAAAGTTCATTAGCAAGATTTGCTTAATATATAACAGTACTAACGAAATTTGCTTTATGTAGACTAGAGTCCCCGTTAAAAGTAAAATTTGCATTTGTTTTATGGAAAATATATAATATAAAAAATAATTCCAAAAAAAATATCACTTAAATCACTTATAAAAATTATTTTTATCATCCAAGAAATTATTGAGTCATAAATTGTTATCAGAAATAGAAACATTATTTATTGACTAATTATATCAAGTGATCATATTTTGGCAAAAATGTTTTCCAAATTATTTACTTTCCGTGGATCGAACAAAGCATAAATAGTGTGCAGTACATTTGGGACCCTTTAAACTTAGAGGGGGAGTTTTTTTTTTTTTTTAAAACATATTTTTAATCTTGTGATATAGAAAAATGAATCAAGTGGAATTATTTTCGGCGTAACAATTTTTATACTTCGATTTTGAGTAAAGATGGACTCTTTCAAAGACCAGCAAACATCATTCCCCTAAAATAGTTAAGTACATAAACCCTTCGTTGAAAGATTACAAGGACCAATTGAATTTGAATTTTGCCACATTAGAGCAAAACTGCCCAAGACTTCTTCTCTTCTTGCGCTCCCTTACCGTTCTATTTAGCCCTCGCCATCGCCATCCGGCATTGTCTGCGCCTCTGGCTAAACGACTAAAGATGATCTAAGACTATCTAAGACTATCTCCCCAGTTCACTACCTTTCTTTCCAGCATCGCCTCTCTCCCTCTCTCCCCGTACAAGTGATAAAGAAGATCAACCGAAGACTTACTGAGGTTGCTCCAGAGCTCTCTTAATGCAGAGAGAAAGAGAGTTCTGGACATACGAGGATGATGAACTGTAACGGCGGAGGTGGAAACGATCAACACAAGTCAAACGAGGACGCAAGCAGCGATGTTGATGGTGATATTGGGCGACGGCTATCGTATCTCAAAACTCCCGAGTCCTTGGCACCAGCCCTCGTGTCCCAACACACAAATTTCCCAAGCAGCCTGAACCTGGACCTTGGTGATAATCCATTCATTGAAAAATGGTTTTAAAAAATTTTCGTTAATAAAAGAGAGGGGGGGGGGGGGGGGGGGGGGGGGGGGGTGGAGCTCGCAATATGAAGTATTCCCTCTCGTGGTCTTTTTCACCTAATTTCTGTTTTCAAATATCCGCTTGGAGATGCCGGTGACAAGGAAGATCAGGTCAAGATTCAAGATTTTGAGTACAATATGAAGTGTTCCCTCTCGTGGTCTTTTTCACCTAATTTCTGTTTTCAAATATCCGCTTGGAGATGCCGGTGACAAGGAAGATCAGGTCAAGATTAAAGATTTTGAGTACATTGATTGCAATGACATCTATTGATAGATGACAAGCAACCTACTTTCTATGAGAGCACAGTCGAAATATTCGTTTGTTGAAAGATTAAATCGCTTGTAGGTTCAACCCAAGTGGAAAAGCAACATTGCTAAATTTGTCGTACACGTCGACGTCAGCTAGTCGTTGAAGGATCATGGAGGAAAAAAAATTGTTGGTGAAATTCACATGTAGGCTTAATTCCCTAAAAGAAACCTCTAATTTAAGATATCTTCTCAATTCCATCTGGAAAATTTTTTTGTCCAAAAAAATCACACACATTCACTAAATTTCAAATTTGCCCATCCATCTTGAAATCAACACTCATAGGTGGCACTCCATTCTCTTTAGCGAACGGTAGAATTGGACCAAGCGTTCTTTCCAGCTCAACCAAATCCACCCTATGAAGAACTTCTTCGTACGATTAAAATTTCTTCATAATTATATACATGAAGGTAGGTAAGAGGTTTATTATTAGACACCATGTCTTCATCAAGTCTCTCATCTTTATATAGAATAAGAAGCCATTCTTGATATTGTCAATTTTGAAGAAACTAACAGCGAGTTTTGAAAATGAGATATAATAGAACTAGAGTCAAAGTTGATGATTCTTTTAGATAAAAAATTAAGGGTAAAATTGGAATTGAACCTAAAGTCAATTTTTTTTTTTTCTTTTTTAGGGAACTAAATCTTCAAACATGAAAGAACTCTTCCTCTTTAACAGGTGCAACTAAAAGTTTGCATCTTCGAACTTAGATTATTCACTAGGTAGCAATTTGTCGGTTGAGAATTCCAATTGGATGGGATCGTACTTGGTGCACATATAGGTAAAAATAGAAGGAAAAAAGATATGAAACTTAATTGACTATATAAATTATGTAGAAATAATAATTCGACCGAATTCACATGAAGACGCGCACCACCCATACTTAATAGGTTTTGAAGCCAATTCGAACGACATTTCGTCACCCTTGCCTTGATACAATATATCTATTCAGTTAAACCAATATGGATTGGCATGGTTACCTCTATGCTTAGCGCTTGAGAATATCGAACCATGAATAAAGAAATGTTAGAGAGAAAAGCATATCGAATGGCAATGTAGAGACCTCAATTCTTGACCAGTTGGAGCAACAACGATCTCTGCCCTCCCATCCCTCGAATGAATAGAGAGAATGCCGGACCTTTGGGTTATTTCACATTTTCGAAGATGTGGATGCTTCCTAAGCCAATTTTTGTTCTTTCCTTAATCATAAACGTAATCTTCCAAAGTACGTACTCATGCCCTATTGTTTTATTCATTTTTCCATCCCTCACATACACATTCTATGATGTTTCATTCCTAAACTACATTTTAGATGCCTGATTTTTCAAACATGACTACGTCTATTCGTTTCTTACGTATTATTATCATGATAGATATTCGGGTGATGCAAATTTCTTCTGCGACCATGATAATCGTGGACTTTAATCGAGTTTCTCAAGCTCTAGTCTCCTCCAATCATAAACCCTATAAGTTCACTTTAAACAAAAATGACGCAAAAGCAATCGTGCAAGCTCATAGCACTTGCCCTGAGGACTTCTTCTTATTCATTGAAGGACAACCATTGTATCTATAATCTGAAAAGTATCACGTCATTAACTGTTGCATTAAGGTTGTAATTTACCTAATATATGTTGACACCTAAATTTTGGTGACCCGTTTAGTCATTTATTGTATAAAAATTAGGGACTAATTTTTAACCGTTAAAAAAATTTAATTAATTGAATAGCATATAGTTTTATGTGCATTTATTTTTAATTTGCATTTACATTGGACCGGTGACAGATGGGTTCGAATTGGTGATTCTGAGCTTTAAATTGATAGGCTAGACTAAGTCCACAAAGGGAGCAAAATGGTCAAAGCCCGTTTTTTTTATGACCAGAATTATCTTGTGAGAAATAGAAATTTGAAATTTTCCAGGATATGATGGGGATTTTTCAATATCATCGGATAGAGCAAGTATGGCAAAAAATATTGCGAGCTTATCTTTGCAAGATGCGGAATTTGGGAAGATCTTGGATCCTTATCAATGTGTGATAAAAACGGTGAAATATTGCATTAGGAAGAAATCCTTATGGATGTTGATCTAAAACCCTAGTCCACTCACCTATAAATAGTTGCTACATTACAGAGTGAGGAGGGGGGCCACATATACTGAATACACGGCCAGAGACTAGAGATAGGAGAAATCGTGGACGGGCTTCACATATCACTTCAAAGAATACACGAAGGAAAGAGAAATCGTGAGAGGGTTCGGCCACAATATTGAGAGAATCGGCCGAGCAATTGAGGAGAGTAAAGATTGTAGGGCCACACAATTCAATACACGGCTGCAATTGAGAGGACGAAGAAACTAGAGAGACAGAGACAGAGAGAGAGGCTTCCATTCGTGCAATATAAAAACTCATGGCGCAATACTGGAGATATGCATCGAGAATCAGGAGACAAGGTTGACAAAAAAGGAAGCGTGGTGTTCTCTCTTCTTCATCACTGCAGACCCCTACAAGCAGCTCGTCCACCCGAGACCACCCGTCGTTCCGCCTCGCGCCTGATGTAGCTCCACCCAAAATAGATTGCAGCCGCTACCACGGATCACATGTAAAGCCATTGGCAGTCCAGCAACTCCAGTGGTGTGTTCCAGCAAGATCATCCTGTAGCGGCTCCACGGCCTGAGTCATCCCAATGACTCAGCAATATGGTGAACATCAAAGCAATCCGAGCGAGCTTTTGCATCTCCGACGCCAATTCCAACAGTCAATTTGATGCAAATTGAGCAGGACACACACTCTCGAGCCTTTCGATGCATAAACTCATGCACATATTCTCCTCTTTCACATACACGATACACAAGGAGATAGCGAGGGAAGCGATGAGATTTGTCCCTCGCTGAGATTTGTCTTGATGTGACCAAATTCTTTTTTTTTTTTTTTTTTGGTAAAGGTAATTATATTGAGCTTTAACCAACAAATTTACAAGATCAGGCACCACAAAAACTTGCAATCAAGAAGACACAACGTCTAATCGAGTGAAAGGGCGCCGGACGCAAAAGACACCGACAAGCGGTGAAGGCAAGCTAGGGCCAAACAATGGCCGAGAGAAACAGCTACGCGGGGGCTGGAAGAAACAACCAAAACCCCAACTACCGTAAAGAGAAAAGGCCACACGGGGCCGGGAAGCCCAACCAACCAGCAAGGCACAACAAGGAGAGACAACAAGGCACACGAGCCTCCGAGTAGCCGGAGAAGATCCACGGAGGAGATGCGCTGATCAAGAAAAAAGGCGGCGAATGCAGAGGATCCACCTGTCTTGCACGGACCGAAAGATCTAGGCTGTCGGGTCAAGCGATAAGAAAATAAAAGGATCTAGGCCCCAGTTCCGCTGCATCCTTCTATTTCTCGGGCAGTCTTCGACGCTTCTAAACGTTAAGGCTTTGTCCTTAACGACTCTGATAAGATGCTTCTTGAGCGCCGCAATCAGGACAGGCTGATCTCTAAAGATGATGTCGTTCCTATACTTCCAAATAAGATGGCACAGGGCGCCAAAAGAGAAACGGCCCAGAGAGTGGTAGAAATCCTTACCCGAGAGGAATTTCATCGCCTATCGAAGATTTTCCGGCCAAGTTCTATTCCTCCAAGGTAGATTACACTTCGCCGCCCAAAAGTAAGCGAAAGAAGCCGTGATGCAACACCCAAAGAAGAGGTGGTCCACCGAATCAGGCGTGAGCTTGCAAAAGGCGCACACTTCTCTTCCAATTCTCCCATAGGACACAAGAAGCGATTGGGTAGGAAGACGATTCTTTATCATTAACCAGAGATTGAATTGGTATCTCGGGGTAATAACCTTATTCCAAATAAAGGACGACCAGTCAACCTTCACTTTCCTGAATCTGGAGATATGCCAAGCTGAACCAACCGAGAAGAGGCCAGATGGATCGTCCGTCCAGACAAACGAATCCGGCACATCCGAAAGGATCAGAAGGAGCTGGCCCCCCGCAACTAACATAGCCCTGAGCTACTGGCCCGCCAAAGAAAAAAGGTCTGCCACCATCGCACATCTAGGAAGACCCGAATCAACGATTATCTGCTCTTGATAAATAAGATCCAACGGACCATTCTGATGCCAATGGTCCGACCAAAGGAAGGCCGACCGGCCATCTCCAATCCTCCAACGGAACTTGAGTCGGAACTCGGATCTTAGGTGGAGAATCTTCTTCCATGCCTGGGAGCAACATGTCGGAGTATTAACCACCCAGAAATTTCTCCCTTTTAAGAAGGTGGAGTGGATCCACTTGCACCATAAGGACTCCTTGTCAGTGAAGAGGGTCCAAATGTGTTTCACCATGGCCGCCTTGTTGCATTCGCGAAGCCTACGAATCCCGAGACCTCCTTCATCTCTAGGAAGACACACATCCTCCCAGGACACCTTAGCTCCACCCTTGCCAAGGCCGGGTCCCTTCCACAGGAATTGCCTAAGTATCTGCTCAATACGATCTAGGACCGCCCTAGGAATAATAAACACACTCGCCCAATAGGCTTGGATGGCATGAAGTACTAACCTTATAAGCTGAACTCTCCCAGCAAAGGAAAGGAAGCGGTGAGTCCAGGACTGCACTCTTGCCATTATACGATCCACTAAGCACACGCAATCCGCCTTGCCAAGCTTTGAGGAAATGATGGGAGCTCCTAGATAGCGCACCGGCAGCTTCCCTTCTGCAAATCCCAGGGTATCCTTGATCACGCTCCTCAAGTCGTCGGAGCCCCCCGCCAAAAATATCTCACTTTTACTATTGTTCGGAAATAATCCGCTCCAAGCCGAAAACGTATCTAGGCCGTCCTTCAAGAGTAGGACGGAGGCCAAGTCCGCTCGGCAAAAGAGAAAGACATCGTCAGCAAAGAAGAGATGAGATAACCTGGTGGTCTTGCATCTCCAGGAGAACTTGAAACCCGGCTGCGCTGAACGAGAAGTGAGGATCCCCGAGAACACTTCCATAACCAACGTGAAAAGATAAGGAGACATAGGGTCGCCTTGTCGAAGGCCACGGCCACTAGGGAAGAAACCATGGAGATCCCCATTCAAGGAAATGGAGAACATAGGAGTGCGAACACATACCATGATGTGACCAAATTCTTTGTGAAAAGAAAACGGAAGGTGAGGCTGGACATAAGGCATAGTGCATCACGGAGAAGAGCACCGAGAAAAACGCCCGAAGAGAAACCAACTTGTTTTTATAGCAAAGCCAGCCACCTCTCAACGGGGTCACAACGGACCCTCCGGCAAGTTTCCAATAGATCTCGCCCCGCGTTGCATCCACAATCGTCACCGTGATGTCCGCAAGTAAAGCCCAATAGTCGCGACCCGTGACAAGCTACTTCTATCGAATCATCCAAGCCGAGTCTTGCACCACCGTGAACCCATCCTTTATTGAGAGTCCTTGCCGCGGAGCCCGTGATTGAGCTGCTGCCACACCCTACCTCTCACCATCGGCAACAAGCCCCGTTGAGCACCTGCTGATTCCTACACCACTATTGAGCTCGTCCCCAGATCGAGCCAGCCGAATGAGTTTTTTGTTTTGTAGGTAGTTAGTCAGCCCATTACTGTGCCGAATTCGCTGACCCGTTGGCCATGAGCCGCCACCCATCACCATTCCTTCTCGCTAGAGGTGGCAAAATGGGTCATGGACCCATTTTTAGACCCATATTTTTCACTAATGGGTCATATATGGGTCATGAAGATGTAATGACCGGAGCTAAAATGGGTCAAAGTGTTTTAAGCTTAATTCTATATGGGTCGAAAATGGGTCACACGTTCTGACCCATTTTCGACCCATTTTCAAAACCTACAAACATAGGACTCCCTCAAAACAACAGACAGCTATGCTTCGTCAGTGACCCATTTTCGACCCACCTCCACCGCTCGCCTTCGCCACTCACCTCCGCTGCTCGCCTCGACAGAGCTTGGGCGAGGCGTGAGCTCGCCGGCCTTGGCCGAGCTCGGGCTTGCCTGGATCTGGCGAGCCGCGAGCTCACCGATGTTGACACCTAAATTTTTACCTAATCATTTAGTAATTAGTTGCATAAAAAAAAAAAGTAAAATTGCATTTCATGTAGTCGCATTTGCATCGGTACCAAAACACAACAAGACGCAGCGGCTCGCGGTCGATTACATGCACAAAAGGTGGTCTCTCTCTTGCTGATATGAAAACACACAATGAAAGTCAAAGAAAGAAGAAAGAAGAGTTCTTCACGTCCATTGTCTCTTCCTCATTAATGCATGCACATGCATGAATAAAATTCGGCGGACGTAAGAATTCTAGAGAAAGCCACAAAGAAGCAAAATGAGCTCATAAAATATTATAAAATATGTGGGTTGTCGGGCGGTGGCCATCATATTTGAAAAAAAAAAAAAGGAACCGACGTGAACGGCAAGGAAAAATTACGGCTGCCTCCTGTTCACCTGTTCACACTAAAGACGGTGGGACGGCTATAAATAAGAACGTGAGGGGTCGGAATGAAAAGAAAAAAAAAAATTCATTTGAGAGGTTGGTCAAAAGGAAAAAAGAAAACATTTCATTGTGAGGGGGGGTTTCTCCTACGGTTAAAAGGAAGAGAGATAGAGAGTCCGTCAGGGAGAGAAAATATGAAGTCAGGGGGAGGAGATTAAAAAAAGAGAAAAAGCAGAGAGAGAGACTGCAGAGAGTGAGACAGAGAAAAGAAGTGACCGAACAACAGAAAAAAAAGAAAGAGGAAAAGACCCCTACTGTTCATCTTCTTCGGGAGTTCCTCGTTGCTGCTAGTCGTTCGGCGCGGCAGCCGCCCACCCGCCGCCTTCCTCCTTCCGGCGAGCTCCGAGCCCGCCACCGCGCCTCTGCCCTCGCGCGCCACCGTCCCCGTTGCTGCACCTCTGACTGACGACAGCATCTCCTTCCAGCGAGCCCCGAGCGCGCCACCACTGCTGCCGACCCGCGACGCCAGGACCGGAGGCCGAGCCACCGCCCGCCCGAGCGACTCTACCGCTGCTTCTGCTCTGCCGGTGGCCTACAGCATTCGAGCCCCCGTTCGTCGTCTCCGAGCGCGCCACCGTCTCCGCCCGCCACCGCGCGCGAAGGCCTACCGTGACTCCGCAGCCGGCCCGGCCCGTCGCCGTCGTGGGTCTCGCTCCCCGTGCCGCTCGGCCGTGCAGCAACTCCCCGACCTCGCTGCCCGACGCCGGGTCACCCCTCGTGCGAACACCGCCACGCCTCCGCCTCTGCTCCGCCGCGCCTCCGTCGGTCTCCTCGCTTGAGCTCCGACGCCAGCAGTCGACGCCTAGCAGCCCGCGCCTGTGCTGCTCTTCGTCCACTGCAACCAGCAGCCACCAGCACCCGGCTCACTCACAAGCTCGCACCGCCGCTCGTCGCCCTCGCGTGGCCGCGACGACCCGACACCTCCCCGACCGCCCAAAGCTCCGTCGCCGTTGCCCTTGCCGTTCCGTCAACCGCCGGCTCTACCCTTGCCGCCGCGCTTTCCTTTACCCGACACCGCGCACGCGTTGCGTAAAGAACCGCTCGAGCCGGCCTTGCTCCGCGGCCCGCCATCCCCTTCCGAGCGACGCCACCACAAAGCAGCTCGCTATCCGTTCCGAGCTTGTTGTCCTCGCCGGAGCTCCAACGACCATACCCACCGCACACGGTTGCCGTCGCGTGGCTGCAGCAGCCACCCCGGCCGTGAGCTAAGTCCCCGTCGTGGTCTACAAAGCACCACTCGTTGAGGCAAATTTGGAAAAAGTTCAAATTAGGTAGGTTTATTTTATTTTATTAGGTAGATTTATTTCATCTTATTTTATGTTATTTTTAGTTTCGTTTCTTTATTTGAATTAGTTCTTAATGCATGTTTGAAAATCCCCGACGTACCATTTAATTCGCGACCGCACACAAATTTTTATTCCATCTATAAGGCTTTAGATGGAATAATTAATCATGCGGGAGTAAAATTGATATCTTGATCTTTAAGGCTTAAGATCAATTTATCGATTTTATTAGCGAAATAATTAATTTTGAATCTAAATTCAAATGATGGATAACATTTTTGATGACCATGGATGATTTGGTGTTTAACTTTTAATTGTTCTGTTTATCCCGAAAATACAAAAAAAACTGCATTTGCATTTCCCGTAAATTAGAATTGATTTTCCTAGATAAAATTGCATGATAAAATAGTTTTTTTAATGTAAAAATGCATGTTTAGATGGTATCTAGGTTAGATAGTATCTTTTGAATTAAATGGCATGACGGGGCAATTTTCTAAGTTAAGATAGGGTTCAGATTAGTCTATTCCCAACTTAAAATAGATAATATCTCACTTTAACTAGTTTTTTTAGCATCTTTAATTACGAATTAAAAAAATCCAAAAAATGTAGGTTAGAATTAGGTTTATTTCCTGTTTTAGGGTTTGTATATTTAGAATAGGAATTTTATTTCGAATTTAAAAAAATCAAATCAATCAATTTAGGTTGCTAGTTTTTAACTTAGGTTTCATGTTTGATTACTTGACAATCTTTAATTTCGAAATTAATACAAAACAAAAAAAAATTAGAATTATGGCATTCTTTGCATGTCATTGCATTTTAGGGTAAAATTTCATATAGTTTAATTCTATATAATATTTTTAATTTATTATAAGTTTAGATAGATTGCATTTTAGTTAGGGATTTCTAAGTTAGGATAACATTCTAGTCTAAATTAGGATTTGGCTTAACCTCATTCCCAATACAAATTAGATGATATTTTAATTTAGATAGATAATTTTCACATTTTTTATTCCGAATTTCATGAAAAATACAAAAAAAAAATGTCTTGGAATAAGTTAGTTTTGTTTTCTAGGATAAAGTGCATCTTTTAAGCAAAAAAATTTGTCATGTGCATGTCATATATAATTAGATTCATGAAATGCATGTCATTTAGTGATTGTTGTTAGGTTCATTTAGTTAAAAATTGCATGTCATTAGAATCAAGTTATTAGGTTAATTTAGATTGCATATTTAATGGTTACATTTATTTGATTTCGAATTTCATGGAAAATACAAAAAAAATTTAGAATAAATCAATTTCATGCTTTAGGATAGACGCATGCTTATTTATTTCATATAGTTTAGAACATATTGCCATGTCACATCATTTCATGTTAGATTAATAGCATGCATTGCATAGAATATGATTTTCATTAAATAAGTGAAAACAAAAAAAAGAAAAAGAAATTGCGTGTTAATTAGAAATCATTTCTAGGATTGTCGATGTGAATTTCGATCTAACAACGCAGATGCTTTCGTTGCTATGAGGTAAGTCCCGCAATTTATTCATTGCTTTATCGGGTGTTAAATTGGTGGTTTGCGCACCCGCATGATCGCCTCACTCGTTAGGGAGATAAATTAAAATCAATTCAAGCCGCCGCCAAACATTTTTTCTAAAATAAAAGAGAAAGGTACCGAAAGGGCGTTAGAGAAATCTAGCGTAACCAAGTCCCCGAACTCACAATCTCTCGGTTCGAAGGAGTAAAGTAAATCTCCCGTTACTTTACTTGGGTTTCTAATCGACCCACCAAAAATAGATTAGTGGCGACTCCATGATAAAAATCATTTGCATGTTATAAACTTGAACCTAAGTTGCGAATTGGTATGGGCTTGGGAGAGCTCGAGCTAAGTCTAGGCTTAGCAATCCATTAGCCGAACCTTTAGGTGGTCTAACCCGCTTCGGGGAGGTCGCGACAGCTTGGCGACTCCGCTGGGGACTTGAGTTAAATTTCTTAGTGGACTTAGGCCAATTTTCTCTTGTATTTGAAAAAATGTTTTTGTTTGGCAGCGAGGATCCCAGGTACGTCCCTAACATTTAAGGTGTTAAATGGTCTTGCGGGATGGGAGGTATAAGGGGAAGTGTTTGCGACCTTTGTTTTGCAGGGAGGTGTAGGAATGTATAGTTTATTTTCATGAACGAAGTGTTGTTTGATATAAACTGTTGTGCATGCCTTGCATTTAACACTACACTATTGCACACACGACCCGCCGCCGGACCTGGGCCGCACTAGGACACTTAGGATGGTATTGAGTTGGATACGACTTCGACCGCGAGGCCGCGTAGTAGAGGTTGCCCAACTCAATCCCGAAAACTTCTTTCTTGGTGTCAAGAATGTTTACCTCTCGCCCGCGAGATCGCGCCGCATTGGGGTATCATTCTTGATCGAGCCGGAGTTAAGAGGACTTGACTTAGTACGCGAGGTTGCGACTAGTCATCCCACCCTTTTAACTCCACTTTGCTTAGCCGCTTTAGATAGAAATCGAACCTCACATGTCATGTGCTTGTCTATGTGGTTGCTTTAATCGACTAGTAAAGTAAGTTCTCTACCCTTTACTCTTTGCAATTTACTTACCTTATTATGTCTTTGGTCGGTCCATGACATTAGGTTGGTCGAGTCTCGGTCTATAAACAATGGGAAGGTCTGACATTCGATTCGTACCTGCACCAAAGGTTGAACTCAAATCATGGTGGGATCATCTCGGCCCCGATGGTCAAAGTTATGTGGAAAGCAGACTTGGTCGCCTTGTTCCCCTCCTTGACATCGATGTCCAAAGCGGCGTCATGCAAGCACTTGCTCATTTCTGGTGTCCCCAAACATCAACGTTCATATTTGGTAAGCACAAGTTGACTCCGACTCTGGAAGAATACAGCATTGCCATAGGAAAACCTTTGGAATTGGAATTAATAAATCCACCCCTTGGGTTAGAACCGAATCAATTTTGTCGGACTTTCTTAGGATGGATAAAAATCAAATAAAAAGAGTGTTAAAAGATAATTGTCATGCATGTCCTTTCTCCTTCCTAGATCAAAGTTTTGCTAAGGCTAACACTCTTTTAAAAAGTAAGATTTTCCTTTTAGCCTTCTTTGGGTTTATTGTTTTTCCTCTTCGAAAAGGCGCCATTAATCCTTCTATCGCATGGGTAGTCAAACAAGTATGTGCAAGGATTAGTTTTGTCAACACTATTTTAGCCGAAACATTCTTGTCGCTCACCCGATTTAAGGAAGATGAAGATAGAACCTTTCGTGCACCAATTGAGCTTTTACAAATTTGGTTCTTTTCTCACATGAGTAGGATTGATATTCGCATGAAAATTATTAATATCACGATTCCCATCATCCCATCGAGGTGTTCAAAAGTCATCAAGATCGAACTCCAAATCTTTCTTTCTCAAAATGGGTCAAATTGTTGAAAAACCCGAAAACCAAGATTTTCCTATGGCATGCTAAATGGTTCCAAGTCTCCAAGGCACGTCTCTCTCATGGCGATAATGAGCCGATCCCACTATTGGGGATCACTGGTGCCACTTCCTACTACCCACTCCGAGTGGCTCGTCAATATCGTGCAGGACCTACCGCCCCCTCTTAAGCTGGGTTTGTTCCAAGTCCGATTCACTGCCAAGGATGATCACAAAAAGGAGCTTCGCTGAATCGAACAAGCTTGGCTCGCATGTCACGAACAAAAGTTGAGCTTGCCTGAAGGTGAGCTTGAGGGGAAGGAAAAGACTTACTACGCCACGGCTCGGTACATCCGTCAGCACAAGATCCCGACCGAGTTTCTCCCAAAAGTGCCGGATGTGACTGAAAAGCCCACTCGACAAGCAGAGCTTAATCGTCACAAAAGGAAGATTGAAGAACTTGAGAAGCAAGCCAAGAAGGACGCTAAAGAGAAGAGGCAATTACGTCGAGCGTTGGCTTCCCATTTGTTTATAGATCGGGCCAAATAAAGTGGCTTGAATCTATTTAATCTTTTTACTTTAGCTTAATGTTTAGGAAGTTGAGTCATTTTACTTGATTAGTTTTTGTTTAGGGCCTTTCAAGTTTTTACATTGTCAATGTCAAACAATTTCATTAAATAAAAGCAGTTAGACTTTCGTCATGGACTGACATGTTTTATATGAAATGCTTATGTGTATTCATTTCTCCAAATTAGGTGATAACGGATCCGCCACGTTCGCCCATCATCACACGATCAAGAGCAAAAATGGCCGACCAAACCGAAATGCGTGATCGTATGACCGCTATGGAAAACCAACTCCAGCAATTGCTCACCTCTATGCAACTTATGACAGATCAGATGCAATCCCTCCAAGTGAACCAGACTCTTGCACCCGCTCTCCCCGAGATAATAGTCCCAAAGCAGACGAACAAGGCCCAAATGGGTGACGACGACATGCCTGAGCTAGAAGATGACCCATTGTTCGTCACTGCCGAAAAGGCTAAGCCTGACAATGTCCCTAAGGCGGAGCAAGATGAACGCTTCGCCAAACTTGAAGAGAAAATGAAACAATTGCAAGAGTCGCGGAATTCACTCCCGTTCGACTTGTCGGTTTATGAGAAGGTCAAAATGAGAGTTCGAGAAGTATGATGGTACTTCCTGCCCGAAGGCTCACCTGCAGATGTACCATGTAAGGATGGCTCAGCATGTCAAAAATGAGCCCCTTATGATCCAGTCATTCCAAATGAGTCTGGTCGGGCCCGCACCGAACCGGTATATTATGAAAAATATAAACCTCCTCAACACTTGGAATGAGGTGGCCGATGCATTTCTCAAGCAAGACAAGTTCAATATGGACATTGCACCTTCACGAGAGGATCTCGAACGAATGGAGAAAAAGAGGAGTGAGTCATTTAAAGAATATGCCATAAGGTGGCGGAATCTAGCTGCCCAAATCACTCCCGAACCTACCGACAAAGAATTGATGAAGTTGTTTGTCAAGACTCCCATTCGAGTTTCGCAATCGGATGGCCAGCACGTATGTTGAGAACTTCAATCAACTCATCCCGGTGGGTGAACAAATCGAGACAAGATCGAGAGATGGCTGGTTTAATGAACCAACCACCGCCGGCAAAAGATTTACCGCAAAGAAAGACAAAGAACCAATCATCGAAGTTAATGTTGCATATGCGCAACCAGCCTCTAGTAAGCCTCCGATGGTTCGTGTCCCCGGGAATCAAAGCAAGATGGAGGTCGAGTGCCTGCACCGCGGCAATTCACAAAACGGCAGTTCTCTCCTCTTCCTGGCCCTCTATCTCAGGTCCTACCGATACTCCAAAAGAAGGGATTGATCTCCAACGAACCAAAGCGGCCCAATGTTGAAAAATTCTTCAACTATGATCCCTCCAAAAAATGTGAGTATCATATGGGAGAGGTGGGCCATTCGACTGATGATTGTATGACTTTGAAGCACAAGATCCAAAATTTATTGGATACCAAGGCATTCTCTTTTCGTACCACCCAACCGAATGTCAAGAAGAATCCGTTGTCGGAACATGAGGGAAACGTGAATACAATCTTTGAGTTCAATGCTGGCAAAAAGATGAACTTGAAGGTGTCTCGTCAAAGATATCTACAGCGGATTAGTTAGAGTTGGTTACTATCCGATAGATGAGAATCCTCCCTTGCTTACCATGAAGGAAAGGGTTCAAGAAATGGTTAAGGCCGGCGTGATCGTGTATGCCGACCAAGCTGGAATAGTGTCAACTATCTCGAAGTCGTCATTGATTGGGAGAAAGAATTTGCTGAGCCGAGTACTTGGAAAGAGTGAACAGATCCATTGATCGAGGACATGCCCCCACTTGAGGACGCCTCGACCATGAAGGACCGATAGTGGAAGTGCCTTCAACCGATAAAGAGATAATAATTGAGATGCCCGGTTGTATGAGTACAAGGATAACAAAGCAGTCCCCGGTCCTACGAGCTAGATGTTGACACGATTACAAGGTTTGGTCGGACCTATGCTCAAACCAATACCCAACCGGCAAAGCCGATTCATCGATGAAGAGGCTAAAGAATTTCCGGCTATAATCAAAGCAAGTGAGTATAACGTGGTCGACCGGTTGCGGAAATTGCCCGCTCAAATCTCTTTACTTGAACTCCCGCAAACGTCTCCTACGCATCAAAAGTCCCTAATGAAGGTTTTGAGCGAAGTTCGCACGGAGACAATCGAGGAAAACAGGTTGGAGGAATTTGTAGGGTCAATCCTTCTCAAAGATTTAATAGCCTTTTCTGATGAAGAATTCCCTCTTGAGGGGAGGGGACATACTAAGGCATTATACATATCTGTCAAGTGCAAGGCTTCCCATGTGGCTCGAGTACTCATTGATAATGGCTCTGCCCTGAATATTTGTCCATTGGCGACTCTTCACCGCCTTAAAATAGATCCTTCAAAAATAAATGCTGCAAAGACCTCCATCCGAGCTTTTGATGGTACAAGAAAGGAGGTGGTAAGGGAGACCCACCTTGATTTGCAAATAGGGCCGGTGATGTTCAACGTCCTTTTCCAGGTGATGGACATTCCTACAGCATTCAATTTCCTATTAGGTCGTCCCTGGATTCATACTGCAGGAGCTATGCCATCAAGTCTCCACCAAAGCGTGAAATTTGTTGTCGAAGGAAAGCTAGTCATTGTTCATGGCGAGGAGGATCATCGGATTTATCATGAGACAGCCATCCCCTATGTCGAGCCGGAACGTAAGGAGGAGTC
Source organism: Eucalyptus guilfoylei (assembly GCA_016097605.1). Classification (NCBI taxonomy): domain Eukaryota; kingdom Viridiplantae; phylum Streptophyta; class Magnoliopsida; order Myrtales; family Myrtaceae; genus Eucalyptus; species Eucalyptus guilfoylei. The sequence continues at coordinate 41,928,446 of CM027861.1, forward strand.
GAGCTACCAATCGTTTGAGCTCGTATCCACTATTCATGCATCTCAAGGATCGACATCACTCATCCCTGATGTGTCGAATGCAGCAGTTTTGGTAGCAAGAGTGATGGTTGGAAACGGCTTTATTCCTGGCCGTGGACTTGGTAAAAGAGAACAGGGTATTCGGAATCCTATTGAAGCCCCTCGAAGGTCTCGTTCCGCCGGATTAGGGTACCATGGAAGAGGTGGAGGACATGAACAAGAGAGGAGAAACTCACAAATCCTCGACATCCACAAGACATTCCCCGGCCCTGCTAGAATGATGCATGATGAAGGAGGAGTGATCGACACCCGAGGTATCATGCCTAATGGATGGAGTGGCATGGATGACCCGACAACTTCAAGGACAGAGGATCCGGATGATGGGATGGAAGGGATCACGACCCTATTCGATGATCTCCTTATAGGTGCCATTGATGAAGAACCATCGGAGGAAATGGGTGCTAGCCCACAAGAGAGCAACCTTATGGCAGGCAAAGAGGTGAAAATGGTCGAATCCAATGACATGAGCGATGACGGTGATGACCCTGATGATCCAAATGGTGACTCCATTGAAGTGCAACATAGTTGGGAGCAGCATGAAAAACCCAAAGTTCTCACCTCCGAGCAAACCGTCACTATCAATTTGAGTGATGCCGAGGAGCCCAAGGAGATAAAAATTGGGGCAAATCTTCCCAAAGATGAGGCCGAGCACGACTCGCTTGCTAAAAGAATATGAGGATATCTTTGCACGGACGTATGCTGATATGCCAGGTTTAGATCCGTCAATTGTGGAACATTGTTTGCCCACTAATTCGAACGTGCGCCCTAAGAAGCAGAAGCTTCGGAGGACTAAACCGGAGCTCTCAAAGAAGATAGAAGAGGAAGTAATGAAACTCCTCAAAGTGGGATTCATCGAAGTCTCGCAATACCCTAAATGGGTGGCCAACATAGTGCCTGTCATGAAGAAAGACGGTCGAGTCCAAGTGTGTGTTGATTATCGGGATCGGAACAAGGCCAGCCCAAAGGACGATTTCCCATTGCCACATATCGATGTTCTCGTGGATAGTACTGCCGGATTTGAATTATTCTCTTTCATGGATGGTTTTTCTGGATACAACCAGATAAGAATGAAAGATGAAGACAAAGAGAAGACAGCATTTATCACCCCATGGGGAACCTTTCATTATAAGGTCATGCCCTTCGGACTCAAAAATGCAGGAGCAACTTACCAACGAGCCATGGTTACGTTGTTCCATGACATGATGCATGAAGAAATTGAGGTATATGTTGATGATATGATTGCAAAAACCCGACCGGGAGAAGTCATGTCAAAACCCTCGGAAGTTATTTGATCGGCTCCGTGAATTCAAGCTTCGTTTAAATCCCGCCAAGTGCGTGTTCGGGGCAGCGTCGGGAAAATTACTTGGGTTCATTGTGAGTAGTAAAGGAATTGAGATTGACCCATCTAAAGCCAAGGCAATATGTGAGCTACAACCTCCGTCGACAAAGTGAAAGAAGTCCGGAGTCTCCTAGGAGACCGAATTACATTGCACGATTCATCTCCCAACTCTCTGAGACCGCTAAACCGTTCTTCAAACTCTTAAAGAAAAACGCACAAGTTGATTGGAATGATGAATGTCGAGAAGCGTTCGACAAGCTGAAGCAATATTTGATGAATCCACCCGTTCTTGTCCCACCAATATCGGGGCATCCTTTGATTTTGTACCTCACAATCCATAGTGAGTCACTGGGTGCGATGTTAGCTAAGAAAAGTCCCGTGGATCAGAAGGAACGAGCCATTTATTACCTGAGTAAAAAGTTCACTGTCTCAGAGCTAAAATACTCTAATGCTGAAAAAACTTGTGATGCGTTAGTATGGGTATTGCATAGACTGCGATAGTACACCTTACATTACCAGATGTTTCTTGTGACTGAGAACGATCCCATCAAGTATTTATTTAATCAACCAGCTTTGGTGGGTAAGTTAGCCAAATGGCAAGTCTTGATTTCGGAATTCGACGTACAGTTCATGCCACAAAAATCAGTTAAAGGCCGAGTAATTGCTGATATATTGGCTGAGAATCCTAGAACCTCGGATGATGATGATTGTCCTCTGGATGATCGTATTTTGGCCATAAATGAAGATGCATGGTCTATGTTCTTTGATGGAGCTATGAACTTGTCCGGTTCTGGTACTGGGGCAGTACTGATATCCCCAGACGAACAACACCACCTAGTGGCTGCGAAATTAATATTCTCATGCACTAACAATATAGCTGAATATGAAGCTTGTATTCTTGGACTTCAGGCCGCAATTGAAATGGGAGTGGCCAAATTGAAAGTATATGGAGATTCTGCACCGATTATACTCTGATGTAGGTGAATGGAAGACCGGGGATGCCAAATTACCGCGTATCACAAGTACCTCGAGGAGTTGGTGAAGGAGTTCGATGAAATCTCGTTTGACTACTTGGCTAGATCTCATAATCGGTTCGCGATGCCCCGGCAACGTTGTCATCTATGTTGCAAGTTGCGATGGTTTAGAAGTTGAGCCTCTGAAAATTGAGATTCTAGCCAAACCTTCTTATTGTATGGTCGTGAATGAAGAGCTTGATGAGAAGCCATGGTATTACGACATCATGAACTATATTCAAAAGCAGGAATTTCCGAAGGGAGTACTCAAACAGATAGAAAATACATAATGAAGATGGCCTCAAAGTTCTTCGTCAGTGGTAAGAATTTATACAAGAGATCTTATGATTCAGTCTTGTTGAGATGCGTAGATGAAGCAGAAGCTACCCAAATCATGCAAGAAGTACATGAAGGAGTTTGTGGCCCACACATGAATGGGCACATGTTAGCCAAGAAGATTATGAGGCTAGGTTACTATTGGCTTGCACTGGAAAGTGACTGCATACAGCATGTAAGAAGTTGCCATCGTTGCCAAATTCATGGAGATAAAATAAATGTTCCTCCAACGGAATTACACCAGTTATCTGAGCCATGGCCTTTCTCAATGTGGGGGATCGATGTGATTGGCCCGATAAATCCCAAAGCTTCAAATGGGCACCGATTCATATTGGTGGCAATAAATTATTTTTCAAAGTGGATTGAAGCCGCATCATATGCTAATGTCACGGCCCGAAACGTTGTGAAGTTTATTAGGCGTGACATAATCGCCCGTTACGGTGTCCCTGAAGCAATTGTCACTGACAATGGAACAAATCTGAATAACAAATTCGTCGATGAGTTGTTCAGTGAGTTCAAAATCAGGCATTTGAATTCATCACCATACCGCCCACAAATGAATGGAGCTGTTGAGGCAGCTAATAAGAACATCAAGAAGATCCTGGCTAAGACATCCGAGAATTATCGAGATTGGCATGACAGGTTACCCTTTGCTCTAATGGCGTATCGGACATCGATCCGAACATCCACTGGGGCAACCCCTTTCTCCTTAGTTTATGGCATGGAGGCAGTCTTACCTGTGGAAGTACAAATCCCCTCTTTGAGAATCTTATCCCAAGTGGAATTGTCCGAGGCAGAATGGACACGACAAAGGTTCGAGCAGTTGAACCTAATCGATGAGAGAAGGTTAAGAGCTCTTTGCCATAGTCAGGCGTATCAACAAAGAGTAGCCAGGTCTTTCAATCGGAAGGTACGGCCGAGACACTTCAAAGTGAATGATCTAGTTCTAAGAAAGGTGTTGCCGATTTTTCCTGATCCTGGAGGCAAATTTGCTCCAAATTATAGCGGCCCGTATATGGTGAAGAGGGTACTCCCTCGGAGGTGCCTTAATCCTTACGTAAATGGATGGTCGTGAGTTTTCTAATCCGTTAACTCGATGCTTTGTGAAGAAATATTACCCTTGATAGAATTTGTTGTGAATTGAAGGTACTCATTTCTTCATTGAATTATGTGGGAATGGATTGAATGAGATGAGAAGTATGCCTTGTTCCATACACATATCGAATTCATTTGATTCGGTATATCGACATGTTGACCCGAGTCGGTTCAATTAAATGAAAAAAGAAATGCCGAGGACACCACCGCGCCGGCCCGGTGGCATGGGGAATGAAAAGGTCCGAGAACGACCTGGGTTCGATCCTCGGAAACGGCAACAAGTTTGCCACAAAAAAAAAAAAGACAAAACAAAAAAACAAAAAACAAAAAAAACAATTTTTTTTAATCAATTCTTTTCTTTCTTTTTGAGCTACAAACTCTTTGTGTTCAAAGCTGATGAGTTCACGAAGTGATTGCGACCTTTCAAAGGAAAATTCTGCATGATAGTTTTACCTGTTTAATTACCAATTCCACTGAGGATTGTCACCATCGATCAAGTTAATGAATGATGTAGAATGGATTGAGCATGCTAAATGAGACATATCAGGATGATGAAAGGCAAGCCTTATCCTATACACAGTCCCTTGCTCATACACTGGTGAGATGAGTGTAGGAAGTTCCATGTTCGTAAGGTAAAGAGTTCTCTCGCAAAAGGTACGATGATCGAAATGATGAGAGGCAATTCATTCTCTATCCCAAATACTACATGCATATCCATTGTTTAAACCCTTTTGAGCCCCACATATGTGGATAATTTTTAAATTACCCCTGTCAAGAACCACCCCACGTTGGGTAGATCGGGAGGTAAGACGACATCATGAGGTGAGGAAATTGATAGGAATATTCTTGCTCTCACTCGCATCAATCTTCAAGTGTTGTTATTACATTGAATTCATACAGTAATTTAAGTGCCTTAGGATGATGAAGAGCAGTTCTTTCTCTATCCTACACACTTTATCCATTGCATAGCCCCTTGAGCCTGTAAAGTCATTTCATTTCAACCCAATTGGTGATCATCCCCCACACTGGGGCAAGGCAAAAGGCAAATTCTCAAGCAGCCAAGTCCAGAGCATTGGAAAAATTGAAAATCTCCAAGAGCCCAAATGTTAAAGCATTACGTGGTTATTCAATGCATGTAGTGTGCCAAAAAAATTGATGGGCATGAAAAAGCAGTGTGCCTGGTAAAAGCAAGGCCAATGCCCATAGAAAATGAAAGAAAGAGTCAAGATAGATGATTATCAATTGTAAAAGGGTGTATTCCCAATGGAGTGGTACTCAAAGAACTCAAATGCCAAGTTTTTATAGTACCTATGAGGAAAATCCCAATGGTGAAGAAGAAGACTGGTGACAATGCCAAGATGATCGTCAATTCTCATCCCCCTATACACATTTTGAGCCTAATGATCCATTCATTTCTCAACCCATGAACTTAACCTACGTTACGTCCCTTACGAAGTCTCTTCAGATTAGGGCACTGAAATTAATGTAGGGATTCATATGCTTATAAGCATCGCTCGAAGAAGTGCGAGCAAGACCATTTCTATCTCATTTCGCAGGTTTCTTGACTTGTAAACTCGAAGATGATTGCGAAGTATTGTTCTTTCATTAGCCTTGACTCGAAGGGTCCCTTTTTTCGTTAAGCCATTGACCAAGCCTACATTACCGTCCTGGAAAAGACCTCTCAGATTGATAAGGTCGTACCGCTTGCGAGAATATTCAAACCCTTGTCAACATGATGATGATAAGATGGAGTGATTCCTGTGATCCCACATTAATGGTTGGGACAAAATAACCTTCTTAATGAGAGCGAGTGAAAGTCCTTTCTAACTGAAGATCTCTCATATGGTATTCTTGAAATTCCATGTCATGAGTGAAATGGTCTTAAATGATGATTCTCCCCAGTGGAAATTCGGTGGTGCAAATATGGTAAAACCATCATACGTAAATCTTGATTGAATGGATAAAAACTTCAGTGGACTTTGGAGTATGCTGAATTGCTCACTTCTTTGGTAAATGCATGTATTTTTGCTCTAATCATGTTTAACAGGTAATGTTTCCTTGAAGACCCAAGAGATCCTGACATTTATGTTGCTTTCAGAAGCCTCGAGGTGAGAAACCTCCATGAATATTTGAAGTACATCCTCGATGTTCCAAAACTTCTTTCTACCAAGAGGTAAGTGACCTTCACGAATATCCCATGTTTGTCCTAGGTATTCCCATATTCTTGATATATGTCTCAAAACTCTTCAAGCATTTCATTCTAGATATGAATGCTTTCTGATCTTTCTCGTTATACCTTAGCCTGGATCTAGGTATTTCGAACCTTCTTAATCCAATATTCATCTCACCTAACATTGAGTGTCTATTGGTTAAGTCCCCAATTTCTTGACATCTCAGTCTGGATCTGGATGTCTCAAAACTCTTCGTTAAGCATTTCATTCTGGATATGAATGCTTTCCGATCTTTTTCGTTGTACCTTAGTCTGGATCTAGGTATTTCGAATCCTCTTAATCCAATATTCATCTCACCTAACATTGAGTGTCTATTGGTTAAGTTCCCAATCCTCTTAATCCAATATACTTCTCACCTAACATTGAGCGTATATTGGTTAAGTTCCAAAACTCTTCATTAAGCCTTTCATTCTGGATATGAATGCTTTCTGAGCTTTTTCGTTATACCTTAGTCTGGATCTAGGTATTTCGAATCCTCTTAATCCAATATTCATCTCACCTAACATTGAGTGTCTATTGGTTAAGTTCCCAATCCTCTTAATCCAATATACTTCTCGCCTAACATTGAGCGTATATTGGTTAAGTTCCAAAACTCTTTGTAAAGCATCTCATTCTGGATATAAATGCTTTCCGAGCTTTCTCGTTATACCTTAGTCTAAATCTAGGTATTTCGAATCCCCTTAATCCAATATTCATCTCACCTAACATTGAGTGTCTATTGGTTAAGTCCCCAATTTCTTGACATCTCAGTCTGGATCTGGATGTCTCAAATCTCATCGATCTTACTCGCTATACCTTATTATGGATCTAGGTGTTTCAAGTCATCTGAATTCAACAAGGCATCTCACCTAACATTGAGCGTCTGTTGGATAAATTCATGTGGATTCTTTAGGGAACCTGAAATGAAAACTGGACACTTGACAAGCAAATGAAAATTTGTCCTGATGCTCGACGGTAAGTAATTACAAGTATGCTCTCCTCTTCAACATCTCACATTTGCCTTACCATTTTCATGACATTGCATAAAAAAAGAAAAAAAAAAAGAAAAAGAAAAAAGGGATTCATAATCCCGCCAAAAAAAAAAAAAAAAAAAAAATCATTTATTACTTGTTCATGGTCAAAATTTAGGTATCATATTGTCTTTGAATGCAACCTCGCGAGCTCACCTTCAAAGAGGCGCACTGTTGACACTTAAATTTTTACCTAATCATTTAGTAATTAGTTGCATAAAAAAAAGTAAAATTGCATTTCATGTAGTCGCATTTGCATCGGTACCAAAACACAACAAGTCGCAGCGGCTCGCGGTCGATTACATGCACAAAAGGTGGTCTCTCTCTTGCTGATATGAAAACACACAATGAAAGTCAAAGAAAGAAGAAAGAAGAGTTCTTCACGTCCATTGTCTCTTCCTCATTAATGCATGCACATGCATGAATAAAATTCGGCGGACGTAAGAATTCTAGAGAAAGCCACAAAGAAGCAAAATGAGCTCATAAAATATTATAAAATATGTGGGTTGTCGGGCGGTGGCCATCATATTTGAAAAAAAAAAGGAACCGACGTGAACGGCAAGGAAAAATTACGGCTGCCTCGTGTTCACTGTTCACACTAAAGACGGTGGGACGGCTATAAATAAGAACGTGAGGGGTCGGAACGAAAAGAAAAAAAAAAATTCATTCGAGAGGTTGGTCGAAGGAAAAAGAAAACATTTCATTGTGAGGGGGGTTTCTCCTACGGTTAAAAGGAAGAGAGATAGAGAGTCCGTCAGGGAGAGAAAATATGAAGTCAGGGAGAGGAGATTAAAAAAAGAGAAAAAGCAGAGAGAGAGACTGCAAAGAGTGAGACATGAGAGAGAGAGACAGAGAAAAGAAGTGACCGAACAACAGAAAAAAAGAAAGAGGAAAAGACCCCTACTGTTCATCGTCTTCGGGAGTTCCTCGCTGCTGCTGGTCGTTCGGCGCTGCAGCCGCCCACCCGCCGCCTTCCTCCTTCCGGCGAGCTCGAGCCCGCCGCCGCGCTCGCCCTCGCGCGCCACCGTCCCGTTGCTGCACCTCCGGCGACGCGCATCTCCTTCCGGCGAGCCCCGAGCGCGCCACCCGTACCGACCCGCGACGCTAGGACCGGAGGCCGAGCCACCGCACGCCCGAGCGACTCTACCGTCGCTTCGCTCGCCGGTGGCTTGCGCATTCGAGCCCCGTTCGTCGTCTCCGAGCGCGCCACCGTCTCCGCCCGCCACCGCGCGCGCGGGCCTACCGTGACTCCGGCCCGGCCCGGCCATGCGCCGTCGTGGGTCCCGCTCCCGTGTTCGCTCGGTCGTGCGGCAACTCGACCCGCTGCCCGACGCCGGGTCACCCCTCGTGCGAACACCGCCACGCCTCCGCTCTCGCTCCGCGTGCCTCCGTCGGTCTCCTCGCCGAGCTCCGACGCCTAGCGATCGACGCCCGGCGGCCGCGCCGTGCTTGCTCTTCGTCCACCGCAACGGCGGCCCACCGAAGACACCGGCTCACTCACAAGCTCGCACCGTCGCTCGTCGCCCCTGCTGTGGCCGCGACGACCCGACACCTCTGACCGCCCAAAGCTCCGTCGCCGTTGCCCTTGCCGTTCCGTCAACCGCCGAAGCTCTACCCCTTGCTGCCGCGCTTTCCTTTACCCGACACCGCTGCACGCCGTTGCAGCAACCGCTCGAGCCGGCCTTGCTCCGCCAGCCGCCATCCCCTTCCGAGCGACGCCACCACAGCAGCTCGCTGTCCGTTCTGAGCTTGTTGTCCCTCGCCGGAGCTCCAACGACCGTACCCACCGCACACGGTTGCCGTCGCATTCGGCAGCAGCCACCCCGGTCGTGAGCTAAGTCCCCGTCGTGGTCTACAAAGCACCACTCGTTGAGGCAAATTTGGAAAAAGTTCAAATTAGGTAGGTTTATTTTATTTTATTAGGTAGATTTATTTCATCTTATTTTATGTTATTTTTAGTTTCGTTTCTTTATTTGAATTAGTTCTTAATGCATGTTTGAAAATCCCCGACGTACCATTTAATTCGCAACCGCACACAAATTTTTATTCCATCCATAAGGCTTTAGATGGAATAATTAATCACGCGGGAGTAAAATTGATATCTTGATCTTTAAGGCTTAAGATCAATTTATCGATTTTATTAGCGAAATAATTAATTTTGAATCTAAATTCGAATGATGGATAACATTTTTGATGACCATGGATGATTTGGTGTTTAACTTTTAATTGTTCTGTTTATCCCGAAAATACAAAAAAAAACTGCATTTGCATTTCCCGTAAATTAGAATTGATTTTCCTAGATAAAATTGCATGATAAAATAGTTTTTTTAATGTAAAAATGCATGTTTAGATGGTATCTAGGTTAGATAGTATCTTTTGAATTAAATGGCATGACGGGGCAATTTTCTAAGTTAAGATAGGGTTCAGATTAGTCTATTCCCAACTTAAAATAGATAATATCTCACTTTAACTAGTTTTTTTAGCATCTTTAATTACGAATTAAAAAAATTCCAAAAAATGTAGGTTAGAATTAGGTTTATTTCCTGTTTTAGGGTTTGTATATTTAGAATAGGAATTTTATTTCGAATTTAAAAAAATCAAATCAATCAATTTAGGTTGCTAGTTTTTAACTTAGGTTTCATGTTTGATTACTTGACAATCTTTAATTTCGAAATTAATACAAAACAAAAAAAATTTAGAATTATGGCATTCTTTGCATGTCATTGCATTTTAGGGTAAAATTTCATATAGTTTAATTCTATATAATATTTTTAATTTATTATAAGTTTAGATAGATTTTTTTAGATAGATTGCATTTTAGTTAGGGATTTCTAAGTTAGGATAACATTCTAGTCTAAATTAGGATTTGGCTTAACCTCATTCCCAATACAAATTAGATGATATTTTAATTTAGATAGATAATTTTCACATTTTTTATTCCGAATTTCATGAAAAATACAAAAAAAAAAATGTCTTGGAATAAGTTAGTTTTGTTTTCTAGGATAAAGTGCATCTTTTAAGCAAAAAAATTTGTCATGTGCATGTCATATATAATTAGATTCATGAAATGCATGTCATTTAGTGATTGTTGTTAGGTTCATTTAGTTAAAAATTGCATGTCATTAGAATCAAGTTATTAGGTTAATTTAGATTGCATATTTAATGGTTACATTTATTTGATTTCGAATTTCATGGAAAATACAAAAAAAAATTTAGAATAAATCAATTTCATGCTTTAGGATAGACTGCATGCTTATTTATTTCATATAGTTTAGAACATATTGCCATGTCACATCATTTCATGTTAGATTAATAGCATGCATTGCATAGAATATGATTTTCATTAAATAAGTGAAAACAAAAAAACAAAAAAAGAAATTGCGTGTTAATTAGAAATCATTTCGAGGATTGTCGATGTGAATTCGATCTAACAACGCAGATGCTTTCGTTGCTATGAGGTAAGTCCCGCAATTTATTCATTGCTTTATCGGGTGTTAAATTGGTGGTTTGCGCACCCGCGTGATCGCCTCACACGTTAGGGAGATAAATTAAAATCAATTCAAGCTGCCGCCAAACATTTTTTCTAAAATAAAAGAAAGGTACCGAAAGGGCGTTAGAGAAATCTAGAGTAACCAAGTCCCCGAACTCACAATCTCGGTTCGAAGGAGTAAAGTAAATCTCCCGTTACTTTACTTGGGTTTCTAATCGACCCACCAAAAATAGATTAGTGGCGACTCCATGATAAAAATCATTTGCATGTTATAAACTTGAACCTAAGTTGCGAATTGGTATGGGCTTGGGAGAGCTCGAGCTAAGTCTAGGCTTAGCAATCCATTAGCCAAACCTTTAGGTGGTCCAACCCGCTTCGGGGAGGTCGCGACAACCGACCACGATGGAGCTCGGGCTTTGCCTGGATCGAGCGAGCCACGAGCTCACCGGCCATGGGCGAGCTCGGGCTCGCCTGGATCTGGCGAGCCGCAAGCTCACCGACCGCGATGGAGCTCGAGCTCGCCTGGATTGAGCGAGCCGCGAGCTCGCCGACCATGGCCGAGCTCGAGGTCGCCTGGATCTGGCGAGCCGCAAGCTCGCTGGCCACGACAGAGCTTGGGCTCACCTAGATCAGCCGAGCCCCGAGCTCATCGACCGCGACGGAGCTCGGCAGCTCGGGCTCGCCCAGACGGGCGGAGCCTTGATCTCGCTAGACTGCAGCTTGGCCGGTCACCGTGGACGGAGTAACAATGGAGAAGAAGGAGGAGGAAAAAGAAAGAAAAGAAAAAAGAAGAAAATAAGAAAATAAAATAAATAATAATAATAATTTCAAAAAAATTAAAATAATAAAAAAGTCGATTTTTTTTAATGATATTTGGTAGATAGATATCCATATACATGCTGGAGAAGTACTTTTAGACGAAGCTCGATGCTTTGTTTAGATTGATAAATAGAAATTCAAAACATCATAATGTAATTTTTAACTTGGTGAACTAAAATCAATAAATCAACCAAAATTAAAAAGAATTACAATTAAGAAGCTATGCATTCTTGCATTAAAGAAGATTTGTTTTAAACAAATATTATTTTTCATGTCAATTATTAGCTCATCAAACTTTTTCTTATTAAGAGTTCTTCAAAAGTATTTTAATTTAAAGGTTTTTCACATTTTTTATTTTATTTACTTTTTAAATTTGGTGTGAAGTTTTTATTTAAGTAACTAAATTGAGTTAAATAAATGTGTTTCGATAATATGGGTCGGGTCGGGTATGGATCATAAGATTTACACTATAAGAATATGAGTCAAAACAGGTTAAATGGGTTAAATATAAGTCGACCCATTTTCAACCCGACCCGACCCACACATTTGCCACCTCTACTTCTCGCCATCGAGCCTACAGTTGTTCCTGCCCCCTAGTGATGTCCCCAAGGTCGGGCCATCACTTGTGATCCGCAAAGCCAGCCAGCGGAGTCTGACCACAACTACATCTGTTCGCGACGCGTTTGGCCGAGCATCAATAGCCGATGGTCCATTCTCAGTGTCGGAGTTGTTTATTTTGCAGGTTTCGCTGCCGATATTTCTCTACCAGTGTGATTATCACGCCGGATTCTTCTGGCCACCGTTGGCGAGCCTAAAGTTCACGGTCAAAAGAATTACTAGAATCTCGATTGAATCATTCCAAGTGGTGGATTTATCTTCTTTTGCGTGTTGTCCAGATTGGACAATAACACGCGTGGTTTTTTGTGATTTTACTTCATGCGTGCAAAAGAATCTTCCTTGGCCAGATGAGCGTGAGCAGCTCGGGCGCGTGGCGATGTGCAAATCTCAGTGAAGAAAAATAGCCATACTATCTTTGTCGGCCATCCAGTGCGGGTATCATCAACATTGCCATCCCTGCCTTGCTGATCTGTTCCGAACCGAGAAGGCCTGCACCGTTTACTAGCCCCGACCTTCCATGACCGAGCACCACCGTTTGCAAGCCATCCATCGACAAATTCGAATTTGGAAGTATATTCGGCAATCGAGTAAAAAATCTTATCTTAATTTGATTTAGACATCATGATTGATATCTAATTTAAACCTTTTGAATAAGAGGTATAATATTCATTATGATATATTTCCTAATTCGCAACCGCATATAATCTTTGATTCCATCTATAAGGCTTTAGATGGAATTATTGATTCCGCATGAATCTTTAAAATTGATATTTTGATTTTTAAGGCTTAAGATCAACCCATCGGTTTTATTCGCGAAATCACAAGTTGATTGGATGTTATTTTCTTATTCGCATTGATTGGATAATATATGATCTCGAGTGATTTGGTGCTTATCTTGCTTTAATTGCTTTATTTATCCCAAAAATACAAAACAATTGCATTTGCATATCATGTAGATTAGAATTGATTTCTTAGATAAAATTGCATGATAGGATAGTTAGATTTTTTTTTTTTTTAAATGCATGTGTAGATGATATCTAGGTTTGATAATATCTTTTGAAATAAATTGCATGATGAGGTAATTTTCTAAGTTAAGATAGGATTTAGAATCCTAACTTAAGATAGATAATATTTCACGTTAGATTTTTTTATATATATTTTAGCAATTTTAATTACAAAATTTTATAAAAAAATAAAAAAAAATCATGCGCATGTCATATAGAATTACGTTCATAAAATGCACGTCACGTCATTTAGTGATTATTGCTAGGTTCATTTAGTTAGAAATTGCCCGTCATTAGAACTAAGTCATTAGGTTAATTTAGATTGCGCATTTAATTATTGCATTACTTTAATTTCGAATTTAATGAAAAAAACCAAAAATGTCTTAGAATAAATTAATGTTATTCTCTAGGATAGATTACATGCTTATTTAAAAAAAAAAAAACACACAAAAATATTGCATTTGCATCATATAGTTTAGGTCATATTGTTATGTCATGTCATTTCATATTAGATTAGTTGCATGCATTGCATAAATCATGATTCTCATTAAATAAGTGAAAACAAAAAAAGTAATTGCGTGTTAATTAGAAATCATATCTAGAACTGTCGATGTGAATTCTAATTTAACGTTGCAGATGATTTCGATGCCATGAGTTAAGTCTTGCAATTTATTCATTAATTTTCTTGGATGTTAAATTGGTGGTTTGTGCACTCACATGATCACCTCACATGTTAGGGATATAAATTAAAATCAATTCAAGCTGCTTGCCAAACATTTTTTTAAAATAAAAGAGAAAGATACCGAAAGGGCGTTAGAGAAATCTAGCGTAATCAAATCTCCGAACTCACAAATCTCTGGTTCGTAATCGACCCACCAAATAATAGATTAGTGGCGATTTCTGATTGAAAAATCATTTGCATGTCAAAAATTTGAACCTAAGTCGCGAATTGGTATGGGTTTGGGAGAGCCCGAGCTAAGTCTAAGCCTAATAATCCATTAACTAAACTCCAGATGATTCACCCGAAATTTTGGTTGCGACAATATATATAACAATTTAGTAGTATTAACTTTCAGGGTTAATATCATGAAAAACATAAACTAACACACCACTAATAAATTTACCTTAAATTATTTTTGTTACTATCAAAGATTCCAAATTGATATACCTATGACCCACAAAAAATCTCAAATCGGTACGTTTATAATAAGCATCCTTCATTAGTTTTCGTTAAATTGTACTAATATTACAAAAAACCACAAACCAATACACTGATAACAAATAGAGGATAAAACCTCAAATTGGCACATCCGTGAATTTATGTGTAATTCGACTCAGTAATTTAAAAATAAAATTTAGCGAAAATTAATAAAGAATAAATTTGTTATAAATTTTCGTGGTGTTAATCTTTACTTTTGCCTTGCAGAGAGTTTTTTTTTTTTCAAAGGGAATGTTGGCAACTTGGCAGGGCCACAAGGAACAGGCATTTGGGCCTGGGCTCGGGGCTCGGGCGATGGGAGTAGGTAAGCCTCGCAGAAGGACAAAATCGACACTTCGCTCTGGGATAGGGACAAATTGCGCCTCAGCTCAGAGAGGGGGCACGAGGCAAAAAGACCAGTAGTCCAAGGGCAGTTTCGGTATCGCAAGAAGCTCTGTACTCCCAGTGTACAAACGCTCTTGGATAGAATGAAGAGAGGAGCGAGACAGAGAACGAGGGTTTCATTTCCATCGCCGGTTCTGATAAAGCTCGAAGCAACGAAGTTCCAGAAGACGAAGAAGACGAAGAAGACGAAGACGACGACGGCGACATGCCTTGCTTGAACATCTCCACCAACGTCAGCCTCGACGGCGTCGACACCTCCGCCATTCTCTCCGAGGCCACCTCCGGCGTCGCCAAGCTCATCGGCAAGCCCGAGGCCGTACGCTCTCTCTCTCTCTCTCTCTCTCCGGGTGTTGACTGTTGAGACTAATGGGATCGGTGGGTGTGGTTTTTATCTGGAGATCGATCGATTGTCCATGTCTTGATGCGTCGCTGAAGTGATTTTGGCACTGCTCTCTGCGATTCTGGTTGTTCCTCCGGGTCCTTACTAGGGGATTATCCTTTCGATGGTCTTCTTTTGAAGGTTCTTTTTTACTAGGTTTCTGATTAGCTTATGCGTGTCTTGCTGACTGAATTGGTGTCGGTCGGTCTTGATGTTTAGCTTTTGTATGAGCTGAGGCGACTCCCGAGTGTCGGAACCGGGCCCTGAGCTTTTAATGTGATCCTCGCTCCGAATCGTACTGAGTTCTTTTGATTAGGCTGCGTAATTGATGAAATGACGCGATTTCTAGTGCATGCATTTGCTGGCCTTTAAGCTTGCGGCTCGTAATTAGATGACTTATGTCTCTACTAGATCGCACGATGGTGGAGCTCCGGGAGTATTGCGGCGATCAAATGTGCACTTCTGTGGATTACTATAGGAAGTTAATGGCAGCAATGATTTTCTCTCTTTGCATTTTTTTTGGTTCTTGAAGTGGCCCGCATAAAGCGGGAATAATAATCTCTCATATGGCAAATGCAGCATCTTACTGGTTCCCCTAAACCTTTGATAAGCAGCCTTTCTAGATCTTGTCGGATAGTGGTCTTCGAGATACATCCTTAGACCAAAGAAAATTCTATTCTTTTCTTGGGGATGTTTATTAACTGAAGCTTATTCTCTTATGTTTTGATTACGTACGAAAATATCATGTATCATGTCTAAGTTTTGATATTGGTAGTTAAGAACATGAATCAACTTATGTTTTGGATGTGGCAGTATGTGATGATTGTGTTGAAGGGGTCAGTCCCCATAGCTTTTGGTGGGACTGAGCAACCTGCTGCCTATGGCGAGTTGGTGTCAATCGGCGGTCTGAACCCCGATGTGAACAAGAAGCTGAGTGCCGCAATTGCTTCGATCCTGGAAACCAAGCTGTCCATCCCCAAGTCGCGGTTCTTCCTGAAATTTTATGATGCCAAGGCAAGTTGACCTTAACTTGATACATGTCAAAAAGATGCTGTTGCAATGCACTTTTTGTTTTCTTCTCATTGCATTCTTCTTAATTTGTTTAGGCCAATCAAAGCCAAGAATATGCACAGTGTTTGCATGCTTTACACCAGCACTAGATCATGTAATTAACTCCTGGGTATTATAAGTCAGTGAGCTTAGCACCGTTAGCTTCTGTTTTGTCGCTCCTCTTCTGTCCAGCATCAGATTTTACAAATGCTTTTTATTTTTTCCAACAGGGTTCCTTCTTTGGATGGAATGGATCCACCTTCTGAGCTGCTGGTCGCATTCTCCTCAGTGTTTACCATGTATTTTGGCCCTAAACTCTACTTCTAGGCCTGTTAAAAGTGTCTTTTTTTAGGTAATTCTGCTATTACCCCTCTTAAGTGCTTCTTACTAGTAAACATGGAATATCCTGAACTTTGATTATGTGCCGGCTCGCGGCTGTGGAAGCACTTCTTTATGTTACCGCCAGCTTCTCAGGTGAATATAAGCTTTTGCCCAGTCTGTTCTCTGGGGGATTTGCTTGATGGGTAGTGGCAATCAGATGGTTTTGTCACTTTTGTGCATATTTAAGTAGTAAATGTCCGCGACAGCCCAAAGAGTAGCAATCCGGGTGCACTTTGGAAGGGTGCAAAAGGTTATGCTCTGCCTTTACTGGTTGGAAACGGGAAGGATTGTAATGGGTTTGGTAGATAATATGAAAAAATGGGGAGGGGTTTTAATATGAAATACCAAATTCCCTTCATTTACTACCAACCTGTGTCAAACCGGCGATAGTATCTTCAATGATGGAACTATCCTTGCATTCATTGTGAACTGAAATCGGCTTCAAGTAGGACCATCAAATGAGCGGGCTGGGTTGGGTGGAAAGTGGTCCGACTCAAATTGACCCATTTAAGTCATTTTGATGTTCAATATAAATTTAGGTGGAAAAGTGGTCCAACCCAAATTAACCCATTTAATCCATTTTGATGCCCAATATAAATGTAAGTATCCATACTCAACCTGCACCCTCGACCATGTTAAACACATACATATTCAATCCAACTTATAAAACCCCATATCCACTCATTAAGAGTCCACTAAGGCTGCCTTTTGGAAATAGGTTTTGGACACTCGAAATCCTTTTGGCCAGTGTTTAGGAAAAATTTTACAAACCCTATTAGGGAAAGGTTAGCGTTCTAAAGCCTGAAAGCCCAAGGCTAGTCTTGGGGTGCTTTGGGCTTTCAACCTCTTGGGCATGCAAATATTGACCGTTCGTCTTCTCCATTGACTGATCATCTTCTCCGTTGAGGGCAATCGGCAGGTTTGCGCAAGGCTGCGAGGGGCCGGCGACAGGCTAGACGGTCATGACCTAGGTGACCATCGTCGAGGGGTCACAGCAACCTCCGCGCCACCTAGGTTGCGGCAACCTCTGTGAGGGGCCGCGCGATTTGGGTGTCGTGATCCCGTCAAGGGTCGCCTAACCCCTTGAGATTACACGACCTCGGCGAGGACCACACTCCTTTGTAAACATAAATTCTCTAAACATCATTTTGCTCAAAGATACTTCATCATAGACTTTTAAAGTACAATTTATCAAAGGCTAATTTGCATGTTGAAAAATCTTTTTAACTTAGACTTCGTTCGTTTAACGGAAAATGACTTCCAAGAAAACGTTTTTTGGATTTTTCAACGTTCGTTTCACGGAAAATGAACTAGTCAATGAAAATGTTTTTTATTAGTGGAAAAAACAACCTTTAAAAGTGAAGAAAATATCTTTCACTTTTCAAAAGTGGAAAACATTTTCCATAATTTCTTCTACCTTACTTCTTTTCACCAAACACATTTTCATTTTATTTTTAAGCATTCTTTTTTCTATTTTTCTATTTTATTTTTAAAAAAAAAATCGAGTTTTTAATTTTTTTCCTTTTCTTTTTTTTTTTTCTTTTCTTTTTTTCCTTTTCATTTTCTTCCTTGGCCTTGGCCGATCGCCCGGCCCAGCTTGAGCCTCACCCTAGGCCGGCGAGGCTCCGCCTAGCCCGATCTGGTGAAGCCGAGCTCGGGCCTCGCCAAATCGGGCGAGGCGAATCCTTGCCGACCTAGGGCGGAGCTCAGGCCTTGCCAAATCCGACGAGCTGGGCGAGGCTCGGACTTCGCCCGAGCTTGCCAGAGGTTCGCCAAGCTCTGGTGAGCCGCGAGCTCACCGAATCTAGCGGCGAAGCTCAGGCTCTCGATCCAAGCGAGCCCGAGCCGTCGCCAGATCCGGCGAGCTCGCGGCTCGCTTGGATCGACTAAGCCTTGAGCTCGCCGGATCTGGCGACCTCGTCTTGGTCGACCGCCGAGCAGCCGGCCATCATCAGGTATGCGGCAGCAGAGGAAGGAGGAGGAAGGAGGAAGGAAAAAAATAATAAATAATAAATAATAAAAATTTTGATTTTTTTAAATATAAATAATTAAAAAATTATTTTAAAAAAAATATATGAAAAATAAAACTAATTTTTGGTCAATTAAAAATATTAAAATTCAATTTTTTGATAATTTTTCTCAAACAATTAAATTTGCTAACGAATAGAAGTCATTTTTCAAGAAAATGACTTCCTTAGAAAAAATATTTTCCGAAAATGTGATATTTTCCGTGAAACGAACAGACCCTTAAAAGTCATTTGCATTTCCCTAAAGACGTTTCTCAAAAGTTTAACTAAACGCATCCTAATACATGTATTTACATTGTAGAAAATATTTTCCACTCAAAAAGTTCGTGCCATGTGAAAATTCATAAGTTTTCAACCGAACACCGGAAAATATATGTCATTTTTCAAGAAAATGACTTCCATTAACTAGAAAATATTTTCCGAAAACATGTTAGTGATATTTTCCGTGAAAACTTAACAGTGTACTTTGAGTGTAATTCTTTTGTATATGTGCGCAAGCGATCTGTCCATCTTTTAGTTAATGGGCATCTTCTAAAAGTCATTTGCATTTCCCTAAAGACGTTTCTCAAAAGTTTAACCAAACGCATCCTAATACATGTATTTACATTGTAGCTACTTACATTTTTCCTATATTTGTTTTACTCTTATGGTGGAAGAGGTGCCGTGAAGATCTAGGAGTGTAAGCAATACGAGGTTACATTTTCCTTCTTGAAATTTGGGGAAAAAAAAAAGGTTCACACAGCCAAAGTAAATGTAATTTCTATTGTGTCTCATAATTATGATTATTTTCAAAAGCTTGCACTATTTTCACTCTTTTTTGGCTTAAAAAATTCTTTATCATATTGAATTAACTATGTTATTGCATGTGGGTCATCCTCTTTATTTAAGATGATTTTGTACCTTTTTTTTTTTTTCTTTTGTTTCAATTTTATTAGAAACAAAATTTCGTAGGCTCACTTCATACAACATTTATTAAGATTTAATAAAAGATGGGTAAATTGTGTATAATGCAATATTGAATCTTTGCATGAATTCTCACAAATTTGTACTAAAAATTGAAGTCAAAAAAGTCATGATCATAAGGATTATCTGGGGAAATAAATTTACTAATTGGGAAAATAAGTGTAGAAGAAGACAAATATGAAGGAATCTTTAAATTGTAATGGGTGTGGAAAAACAGATTAAGATGGGAAAAAAAAGGGGTTGTTTGAAAGAGATTTGGGTAAATTTTATTAATAAAATTTAAACAAAATAAAAAGAAGAAAAAGGTGAGAATAATCTTAAATCGAAAGTTGGATTTTCAAGGGATAATGTAGTTAATTTAATGTGATTAAGGGTGTCATGATTCAATAAAAAGGGTAGAAATAGGTGGACCCGTTTCAAAATATAAATCTGATGGGTGTGTGTCATTGAGCCTAACTCAGTAGGCTTGCTTGAAAAGCTCATCCATGTGTTACAAGTATGAAGCTCGTCAAACCTAACACCCAAACATTATCAGAAAGATAATTCCAATGATTGATATTTACATATTTCCTAGGAGGGACAATAGTTTGTCCAAATAAGTGGAGACGCTTGCAAGGTTGAGCATTTTATCACACGGTTGTGGGGTGTGATGTAGATGTAGTCCATCCCTAGTAACACAATCTCGAACAAAATTAAGGAAACCAGAAACAATTCATGGAGAAAAATCGCAATAGCAAGCATATCAACAGCACTAACATTAAAAGCACATTAACACCATCATCGAGCCCAACCAAAATTAACAGCGATTCCTAAAACACTGCAAAGAGAACACTAGCACCAACCAAGCTAAAAAGTCAATTCGTCTTCACCCTTGGAACTTCATCAAACCTTGAATACATCAGAGAACCCCAATAAGATCCCGTCCCAGCCTTTGAACCCGTACAGAGTCAAAGGTTAACTCGGTCGGAGAAGGTGGGTACAGCTACGTCTACAAGGGCCGGCTCAAAGATGGTTAGGAGATTGCGGCCACCGTGCGGAAGGGGGCAACCATGCAAGGGTTCATGGGGTTCAATTCCGAGATACACGTTGCACGACTGCAGTCGGCGGAGGCGCATCGGCAAAGAATGCAGCAACAATCAGGAAACGCTTCCTCGACGAAGAAGAAGAAGGAAATGACGACGAATTCCAAGCAAAACGAAGCGAAGATGAAGAGACCCTAATTCGACTTAATGCAGCTGTCGGCCTTGGATGCAGTAGGCAGTAACGAGTGTACAGTGGAGGCGAATCGGCCATGGAAACAGTAGCTTCCTTGGCAAAGAAGAAGAAGAAGGAAATGATTACTTGTCGAAGCGAAAGGAAGTGAAGAGAAGAGACCTAATTTGCTAGTCCGAACTCTTGGGAAGAAAAAAACAAAAGACGGGTTAAAATATGTGGGATGGGCTTTGGAAAAATGGGTTATATGAGTAACTAAAGTGACCATTTATTTCGACCGAAAAAAAAGTGATCCATTTGTGACCTGTTTTTTGGACTTTGAAAAAAATTGGTTAGAATATGGGTCGCTTGTGGAAAAAAAAAGTTACCCATGCCGAATTGGACTTATTAAATTTGAGTCACAAAATGGGTTGACTCATTTTTTCAGCCCTAGCTTCGAGTCACGGAAAATTCCAAAGTAGCACCTTCGCCCCTCGGGTATTCCACGAAGATTCTCAAATTACTCCTTCGATGTAGTTCTTTCCCAATTTATCTCTACAAGCCTGTCTCAATTAGCTCTAGATCTCGTGGGATGTCGAAAAGCAAGGTCTTCGGAATTTTCTCTTTCGACGGATGTGGTCGGTATCAATGACCATCAGACGTGCCATACAATCCGGGAAAGGTTCCAGCCTTTAGGATAGCGAAGATCGATCCGTTGTTTGGTGGAAATCACGTCCCATGATTGTTGAAATGGCACGTAATGTCGACTCTTTTAGAGTTTGAAGGAAACCAGACCCCGAGAGTCATGTTGACAAGTCATCTACGACCCTTTTCCACCTCAAGGAAGAAGCTTTTGCAGGTCAAAGGAAGAAAGGTCTGTCAGATGCGTTATGATTTATAATAGACCGTTCGGAAGTGGTTCGTGGTTTCCTTTCGAGGGCGATTGCAATGCGCCTCCCGCTGTGATGGCAATATCCCAGCAAACTCTGTTTTTCTCTGCCAGTGTAGGTTTACTTAAACAAGGTAAGGACAGGAAGATTATTCAAAAAAATCCTAAATTAATTGCACTTTTGCTGTATCCAATCATAAACCTTTTAATTTTTACTAATTGAATCCCAAACTATTTTTTCATATTTTACCAATTGAATCCGTCGATCAATTTTGATTGGAAATCGTTAACGTGAATCTAGGTTGTCTACATAAGACAATTGAATTTGATGAGAGTAATATTTTTTTTTTAAAAAATATCTATTATTTATTTTTTCCCTGTTCTTTTTTTTTTTTAACCACGCTGCCCACATCGGGCCCTCACCTGCTATTGATAAGGGCGAGGCTACCTTGCTCACGGCTGCAATGGCCTCAAGGTCCGACGACCCTTGCTGGTTAGAGTTGTGAAAAAAAAAAACACACACACATACACACATAGAGAGAAAAATAAAATAAAAAGAAAAAACCAAAAAAGAAATTAAAAAATAAAAACATTAGAAAAATATTATTAAAAATTGGTCACGTAAACTCCATCTGTGTCACATAAAATGGTCAACATTACGATGTATGTTTAGAATTAATCAGATAGATTTAATTGGTAAAACGTGAAATGATAATTGAATTAGTAAAATTGCTGTTGGTTTACAATTTTTTGGATAATTTTCTCCAAATAACCCATTGCCCGAGGGTGATCTTTCTAAGATATCAGCAGAGAGTGTACGATGGGCTGAGATGAATTAAGGTCCCACGTTGAGTACGAATGAGATGAGTTGAGCCCATTTCGTGTTTTGCTCGAGCGAACTCCCGTCAATAATCTCGCCGCTGCCGTCCTCTCTCATGTCTTACATATCGAATGAAAGCATATGAGGAGCATCATATGTTTGTTTCTTTTTCTCTTTATTTTGTCCGAGGGCGTATTGGATAATCACATGAAATGCTAAGCTTTTAACACTTCACCAATTAATTGGATTGAGCACGTTTTACATACCTTCCCGGATATTTATCATTGGATCAAAAAACAAATTATTACGATTGTCTATGCTGAAATATGTTGAACGGCATTACATTGCAATTCAATCGTGAAAAATTGTGAGGGCACCTTACCGGGCAAGGTAAATAATGACTGACCTTCTCCGCCTAAGACGAAAATAACACAATTTATAATGTCACAAAAGAAAGCTTTACCTTTGACCCACAAGACAAAAATGACGTCCACTATATATGTCATTCATTCTAAACGTTAAATTGTTGCGTGTCACTCTATGTGGCTCACGGTCCTAATGTGCATGTTTAGATGCATGAATCAACACCACAAACGACATAATTCTCAATTCAAAAATTTTCCTTACCAGATTTAATTTATAGTATTTGTTATCAAATTTCTTGCATTTTCTAGCAAAATAGACGTCATTCTCTTAATTATGCTAAATACAGTCCACTGAACTCGGTACAGGGGTGACACCATGGCGAGTTAACAGAGAGATGGCAAGGCTTTGTATCCTTTCAATAGTGTGAAAGGTTGGGCTTTTCTTTTTGAAAGGTTTGAAAAGTCGTGTTTTGTCTTTTTTTCCCAGGCAAAAGATTGAGCTCTCCTTTTTGGAATTTGACCGATAATTAGTCATTTGTTCGCACAATCATCCTACCAGCGAGAGCTTAAATGGACACTTTGTAAAAGGTTATCAAATTGTTTTGTTATTCATATTCCATACCGTGAATACTTTTAAACTACATCGATATTAAAATTCCTATTTACCGACAATGAACTGAAGATATACCAAATTTATTAATTCAAATTCCGTCAATAAAAAATAAAAATAAAAAGCCTTCTCGCCTCTTTTATTCATCGCGTTTTTAGTTTTTGGGGGCAAAAACCGCAATCACACGCAATTCTTAACCGTAACGACGAAGTAAAATCAGTCAACCCTCAATAAAAAAATTTAAAAATTTAAAAAAATTTAAAAACAAAAATAAATAAATAAATAATAAAAAAAGCGAATCCTCACGATTAGTATCCCCCTCCAGAAAACGCGTCGCTCCTCCATCCTCCTCGCTTCCCCCCTCTCTCTCTCTCTCCTCTGCAACGCCATATATTGACATCTCTCCAGCTCCGCATCGAATCCGAATCCGAATCCGAAGCCGAAGCCGAAGCCCTCGAAGATGTCGTCGCCCGCCGTCCTCCCCATCTCCAACCCCCAGCCCGCCGTCCCCGCCGCCGTCCCCGCCGCCAACTCCGGCCAGCCGCAGCCCCCCATCGCCACTCCGGCCTTCCGCGCCCTCATCAACCACCTCTCCACCTCCCTCAACCACGGCCTCTCCCAGCGCCGCCCCTGGGCCGAGCTCGCCGACCGCTCCGCCTTCTCCAAGCCCGAGTCCCTCTCCGACGCCGCCCTCCGCGTCCGCAAGAACTACTCCTACTTCCGCGTCAACTACCTCACCGTCGTCGCCGCCGTCCTCGCCTTCTCCCTCATCACCAACCCCGTCTCCCTCATCTTCCTCGCCGCCCTCCTCGCCGCCTGGCTCTTCGGCTACCTCTTCCGCCCCGCCGACTCCCCGGTCGTCCTCTTCGGCCGCACCTTCTCCGACCGCGAGACCCTCGGCATCCTCATCGTCCTCAGCGTCGTCGTCATCTTCCTCACCAGCGTCGGATCCGTCCTCATCTCCGCCCTCCTTGCCGGGGTGGCCGTCGTCTGCGTCCACGGTGCCTTTAGGGTTCCCGAGGACCTCTTCCTCGACGAGCAGGAGAACGCCTCCACCGGATTCCTCTCCTTCCTCGGCGGCGCCGCCTCCAATGCCGCCGCCGCTGCCGCCCCCGCGGTCGCATCCCGCGTCTGAGGTCGAGATCGTTCGCGATCGGATCAGATCGGATCGGATCGGATCGGATCGGCTGGGTTTTAGCTTTTACAGTAGATAAAAGAAATAATCGTGTAAGTGAAATTTTTTTTTTTTTTTTTTGTGATTTACATTCGTAGATTTGTAGGATCTGGATACTATGTGCGTGGATCTGTTACTTTCATGTTCAAAGCGATTACGTTTTTGTAGAATACGAGACTATGAATACTCTGATTCATTCAATTGATAGGCTTAATGTTGGATGCTCCATTGTTGTCGTCTGTATGCGTTCTCTGTGGTGCATCCGATGAGTTTGATGTGCGGAGTTCTTCATCCAATCGCAGTTGTTTGCATCTATCAAGGGTCGTATCACATCGGGTAGATATGGCTGCCCGATCTGTTTGTTTATATCGGCCTGGAAATTATGGGTTTGCGTAAAAAGGGATGACGTCGTTCTACATTACTCATCTGCTCACGATGTATTTGTTCTGTGAATTGTCAAAAATCAGGAATGGAAAGTTTTGCTAAGATGTCCTTTGAAGATGCATTGGGGTCTCATTTGATGTCATGTAATTATTATACATGGTAGACTATGTCCTGTTTTAGTTTTCTTCTAGATCCTGTTTATGACTGGTATGGGACCACGACCAAATCATGGCTAAGTCCACCTCGAGGCAACTGTAAAGATATATATTCCTTTTATCAACAACTGCTATTTTTTATCCACATGCTTGTGCATGGTGGCTTTGGTGGAAATAAGAATTTCGGGGATTCATTTGTCCAACAGTTATTCTGCGTGATGGTTGTTGTGATGCTTGGTGAAATAAGATCAAGCAAGTTGATGCTTGTCCAAATGTTGATGCTTTATCAAGCTTTGGTGAAGAGGGAATTTCCCCTTGTCTTGAGTTATGATTAGTTGAGTTCTCTTCAAGTTCTCAAACAAATTAGGCTTAGTTCTTAGGACTCACAAGCACTATGTTAGTTCTGAAAAGACTGTTTATCGATTTATGACGTGTATTTGAGCTGTCAATTGATGATGGTCTTTATCTTCATCAAAGCTTGGTTAAAACATCGATATCTGAATAAGCATCGACACGTTTGATGTTGTGAGGTGGCATCACCACTGGACATTGGAAATGTCACTGTAGAACAGAGTAGAAGATGATATGTATTACTCAAAAATCATCTTTTGGCATATGCAAAATTTATCTAGGATGCACACAATTTGTTCACTTTGTGATAAGGGAGGACCGTATGATTCATTGTGCTGGGAATCTGTGTGTGTTCTTGTTAGTTGCTATCATGATGAGAAAGGGTGACTCAGGCGAAAGGTTGAGTTAAGATGATATATATCTTCTTGTCCTTCTCCAGATTAAATGGAGCGATAGCATTCAGGTACATGATTTGGTAGGCTTTTGGTGTCTTCTGACAAGTGTCATGCATAAAAGGTTTAGGCTGTATCTATGTGGTCCATGTGAAGGTACCTCAAGCCATCCAACCTTCTTCTCCAGATTACTGCCTACTTATTGTTCAGATTAAACTCTGTTGGAAACGTAGGAAGTCGTGGCAGTGTCTCGTCCATAAGTGCATGAAGAGTATATCTATGGGAGGGAGAGGGAGAGAGTTTATTACAGTAATCTGTCTTGTTGAGGATTGTTCAGTTGATGAACTTGATTAGCTTTGAGTGGAAAATGCCTTTTATAACAGTAATCTGTCTTGTTGAGGATTGTTCAGCTCATGAACTTGATATGGTGGATTCTGATGGTGGGCTGAGATACGTCTGCATGTCAATATAGCTGGAATTCAACGAGCTTTGCCTATCGTGCTGCTTATTCATCTATTAACTTTTTGGATGATGCTTTCTTTAAATCATTGGCATTGTCTTTTCGTGTCCTTTGAGTGCATTGACTCGGATCCCCTTCAATTTAAAACAAAGTCTATTTCAACGGAAGTGAAATCTTTATCCTCACAAATGGAGAGCCCTTGATGATTGTGTAGTGTCTGAATTCTTCCTTTCGCCCAGTTGTTTCTAGTCGAGGTCCTGATGTTAGAGATAAGTATGTGTCCTTACATCAGAAAAGTGAAGCTGGTGATGTGGCTAGCCATGAGAGGCTATTACAATTTCTTGGTAGCGTATTTGTGGATCGGCTCTCATATCTTGTAAGATTTGAGGAGCGATTGCGGTCAAATCACACACTGTGCTCTATCTTCCCTTTCTTCAGGGAGTCGTTATTATTCATACAAGATGGAGGGTTCCACCGTGAGGTTATGCATGTCTAAGTATTGAGCAAGTTACTAATCAGAAATAACTTCCGACGTCCACATTGAGTTAGATCCCAACCCTTTGGTGTTTTGGAGGAATTACCATGCGGCGCTCTCCCCCAATCCTATTTTCTTGTCTAAGTATTGGGCACCTTCTAAACAACAGAAATCGAATAATCTGAATGGAGTCAAAGTAGGGTGTCGTATTGCGGCCGACGCTCAGGACAATAGTCAGAATTTTAGCCCGACCGTATGCTTGAACGTGATCGTGGATATCCAGAAAACCACACTCAATTCTATGGCTATGGCTATGGCTATGGCTATGGCTATGGCCTCGGCCTCAACGTCAGATCCTAGTAATATAGTCTGCAAATTTTAGGCTCCAAATTTGTCAGATCCGAAATCCTCCTTTCCTTTTTACCTTTGCCTTTTCCTCTGCACTTACGCAAGAATTGCAGCATTAACTTTCAGCGTGTTTCCGAGATTGCTCTTGTAACGGGGAGGCACTCGCAAAAAATAAGGCTTGACGACAAATCATCGGATCATCATTGATTTTCCGTGCGGCGTCCACATTCCTATGCACGTAGCGACGCCTTTCAGAACTCCACCGACACCGCCGACGGTTTCATTCATATTCCCCGTTCTTCTTCTGCGCATGCCAAACCTTAAGAACGCACTCCACCGAAACCATGCCCATTACCGCAGTAGAATCATCGTATCGTGAAAATATTTTGAACTTGGGCTAAGATTGTGTCACGAAAAATTAATCTTACGAAAAAAATAAATTCCAAACTTTCAAAGATTTCATCTTTCTATGATCGGTTTTTCTTTTTGCACCTTATATGGAAATCTTTTTCTGATATTTGTTACAGGAAAATTGCCACAACATTTCAGAGAAAAGTCTCGAGTACGATCCTCTAGGTCTAGCGTTTGGACAATGGGGAAAGGGGCACGTCCGCCAGGGTCCCGAGCATTGACGCAACGGTCCTTGAACAGCTAGGCTCCTTGGCCCGCTCTCAAGGTACTGAGACCAAAGTGTAGGAGTCTAATTGCATTTTGCAAAATAATTTTCGATTTTTAAAAGAGAACTCGTGAGTGACATAAATTTATTGTTGATTATAAAAAGATTTTTGATCAACTCATTTTTTGAAGTAATCCAAATGCCCATGACTGAAGAAAATAAATTTTCCTTGGAACAAACAAACCCTTAACCTAATGGATTTGGGGAATCGAGACTTTGCATCTCGAGAAACGTGAATTTAGCTTATTGAAATTGGCTGAATGACACTTTACATCTTAAAAAATCGAGGTTCAAGTCATAATGAAGTAACTTTTGTAAATTTTAGAGTCGCAACGTATTATGAATGGCATGATTGCCTTTGATTGAATTGAGAAATAGATTTAACTTGACACTCGAAATCCGACTCGAAAACTATATGGAACCATAACAACCACAACAAAATTTATCGAATATGTTACTTGGGAAAAGCTAAGTCCGTGTTGTTTTTAGAATTGGTCCAAAATTCATCCATACATGATGTTTTTGCTTAAGAGACCAAAAGGAGCACAATACCAAAATCTCTTGCAATTATCTTCCCACATTCTATAATGTTAGCATGTGATTACCTTCCCTTTCTCTTTCTATCTTCTCTATTTCTTCATTTTCACCTAAAGTATCACTATTCATTCCGAATGATTCGGGACTTGATTACGCTTAAGTCGCGCCGTGTGAGAAAGTCTACTTGCCGGGAATCTAGCAACTAAACGAAGACACAAGTGGCCCATATAATTTCTTAAGGTGGGGCTCAACGTTACTGTCTAGAAACCCGATCCAAAAATGTTAGTTAAAGACCATGTTTAAGGTCGGGTGGGTCTCGAAGGGACCAGCAAGGACCGACCCGGAATATAGCCGTTGATACCATTTGACTCAGCAGCAGCAGCAGCAGCAAAGGGGCAAACGACCAGGTCTTCCGAGTCCCAACATGACCGTTCGCATAAACACGCACGCATTTACATGTCTTCCTCTGCCGCCGCAGGTGCGAAAGTAGCCGTTGGGGCCTTCCTCAGTTCGGAGAGAAAATAGTTTTTGTTTCCGGCAAAACCTAGACACGCGCGCGCACTCTCTCGCTCTCACGTGCTCTGTCAGAGACCTCTCCCCACCCCCAACGACCACTCTTTTACTCTCTCTCATATACTCCTTTTGCCCTTCTCTCTTCCGTGCTTTCATGTCGTTCTAAAAGAGAAACTCTCGCCTCTCTCCCTCCCCCCTTCTTTTCCCATCGAGAAAACTTTGCCAAAAGAGAAAGAAGCGAGAAAAGGGATTGGTGGGGGTTGAAGGAATCTGAAGAAAGATTTATAGACTTCCACCATCTCAATCCTCTCCGTTTCTCCTTGCCCCGTTTTCATGGAACGCCACCGCTCCCGACATGATCACGCCCGGCTCTTGCTCTTGCTCTTCTTCCTTCTTCTCGCCGCCGCCGCCGGCCCGTCCCCCGCCGCCGCCTCTGCCCTCTCGGGGCGCGTCCAGTGGGATGGCGTGGTCGTGACGCAGGCCGACTACCAGGCCCTCCGGGCCGTCAAGCACGAGCTCGTCGACTCCCTCGGCGTCCTCCGCAGCTGGAACGACAGCGGCTACGGCGCCTGCTCCGGCGGGTGGGCCGGCATCAAGTGCGTCAAGGGCCAGGTCATTGCCCTCCAGCTCCCCTGGAAGGGCCTCGGCGGCCGGATCTCCGAGAAGATCGGGCAGCTCCGGGCGCTCCGGAAGCTCAGCCTCCACGACAACCTCCTTGCCGGCGCCGTCCCTTACTCCCTCGGGTTCCTCCCCGACCTCCGAGGGGTCTACCTGTTCAACAACCGCCTCGCGGGGACTATCCCTCCTTCCCTCGGCAACTGTCCTCTCCTGCAGGCCCTCGACTTGAGCAATAATTTGCTGTCGGGGACCATTCCCCCGAGCCTCGCCAACTCCACCAAGCTGCTGCGGCTCAATTTGAGCTTCAATACCATCTCTGGGCCTATCCCGAGCGTCGTCAGCCGGTCCCCTTCGATCGCCATTCTCGCTCTCGACCACAACAACATCTCGGGACCGATCCCGGCCTCCGTCTCCAAGCTGGGCACGCTTCAAATCCTCTCTCTGAGCCACAACCAGATTGGAGGCACCATACCAAGTGACATAGGGGAGCTTTCTCAACT
Organism: Eucalyptus guilfoylei; assembly: GCA_016097605.1. NCBI lineage: Eukaryota > Viridiplantae > Streptophyta > Magnoliopsida > Myrtales > Myrtaceae > Eucalyptus > Eucalyptus guilfoylei. The sequence continues at coordinate 41,958,340 of CM027861.1, forward strand.
TGAGGAACTGGACTTGTCGTTCAATGCCATCAGTGGGAGCTTGCCCTCCAGTCTCTTCAACGTGTCGTCCCTTTCGGTGCTGGACTTAGAGGGGAATCGCCTAGACGGCGAAATCCCCGAGAATTTGGGCGCCATGCGGAACCTTTCTGAGCTCAATTTGAAGAACAATCGCTTGAAGGGCCCGATACCTTCGAGCATCGGTAACATCTCCGGCATTGACCGGCTCGATCTCTCCGAGAATAACTTCACCGGGGAACTCCCGGCTTCGCTGGCCAATTTGCCCAAGCTCACCTCCTTCAATGTGTCCTACAACAACCTCTCCGGTGCCGTCCCGACCGATCTCTCCAGGAGGTTCAACTCGAGCTCCTTTGTGGGGAACCTCCAGCTCTGCGGCTTCAGCACTTCTACTACATGCCCGACCATCTCTCCCCCGCCACAGGCCCCTCCATCTCCGTCTCCGGAGCAGTCTAGTCGTCGCCGACGCCGCCACCTCAGCACCAAGGACATCGTCCTCATTGCGGCCGGGATCCTCCTAGCGATCCTGCTCATCCTCTGCCTCGTCCTGCTCTGCTGCTTGATCAGGAGAAGGGTGGCGTCCAAGAAGAAGAACGGGAAGCCCGAGAAAGCCGCCGGCGGCGGCGGGATCTCCGAGAAGGCGACCGCGTCCCGGGATGTCGAGGCCGGCGACATCGGCGGGAAGCTGGTGCACTTCGACGGGCCATTCGTGTTCACGGCCGACGACCTGCTGTGCGCGACCGCGGAGATCATGGGGAAGAGCGCGTACGGGACCGCCTACAAGGCGTCGCTGGAGGACGGGAACCAGGTGGCGGTGAAGAGGCTGCGGGAGAAGATGACCAAGGGGCAGAAGGAGTTCGAAGCGGAGGCCGGCGCTCTCGGCCGGATTCGGCACCCGAATCTCCTGGCGCTCCGGGCCTACTACTTGGGTCCCAAAGGAGAGAAGCTTCTCGTGTTCGATTACATGCCCATGGGAAGCCTCGCTTCTTTCCTCCACGGTAAGGAATCAGTAATTACTACAGAGGGTAGAGATTAACTAGCACTTGCCTGCTTATTGCTAACTTTTGGCATCATCGATTGGTGCGTGCAGCTCGGGGACCTGAGACCACCGTCGACTGGCCGACGAGAATGAGCATTGCCATCGGGGTGTCGCGGGGGCTGCACCACCTCCACGCCCAGGAGAACATCGTCCACGGCAACCTCACCTCCACCAACATCCTCCTCGACCACCGCACCGCCCCCCACATCGCCGACTTCGGCCTCTCCCGCCTCATGACCTCCTCCGCCTCCACCACCGTCGTCGCCACCGCCGGCGCCATCGGGTACGCCGCGCCGGAGCTCGCCAAGACCAAGAAGCCCACCACCAAGACCGACGTCTACAGCCTCGGCGTCGTCTTCCTGGAGCTCCTCACCGGGAAGTCCCCCAGCGAGGGCCCCAACGGCGAGGACCTGCCGCAGTGGGTGGCGTCGATCGTGAAGGAGGAGTGGACCAACGAGGTGTTCGATCTGGAGCTCATGAGGGAGACGCCGACCATCGGCGACGAGCTGCTCAACACCCTGAAGCTGGCCCTCCACTGCGTCGATCCGTCCCCGGCGGCGAGGCCAGACGTGGAGCAGGTTCTGCGGCAGTTGGAGGAGATTAAGCCGGAAGTAGCCGCCGGAGCTAAGGACGACGAAGGGAAGGCCGAATCTCCCGATGAATGATAAGTTGGGTTTTTTTAGTGTAGAAATATAAAAGAAGGGAAAATCAAGAAGGAAAGGGTTTAGTAAATTATTTGGTTTTCTGGGGGTTAAGCATTTTCTGTATTTAAGTGATATTTCATTATTCTTTTGTTCTTCGGGTGGACAATAACTTGAGAAGCAGTAATTTATGCTAAATTCTTTTAATTTATTATTTTATTAATTGTTGGTGTCTGTAAATGCAGCCAAATGAAATTGAGATTACAGTCGTTTCAACTAGACAGCTCCAAATTAGCACAAAACCGTTGCGAAATCCTACTCTCTCCTCACTGATAGATCCCTACCCTCCCCCTTCCCATGGCTTCTTCTTTGAAAAGTGCATTCTTTATTACCTTTATTTGTCTCCTACCAAACCATTCGGTCCAATAATGACGTAATGATTATATTTTTTCCTATGTGATAATCCATCTTTCAATATTTCATTCACTATTTGTGTTCTCTCGTAATTTTAGTTATCTCTTTTTAGGAATGTCCTTTCATCCGGCAAACACTTGTCCGAAGAGAGCTTTTATGCAAAAAGAAAAAAAAAATGCAAGAGGGAAGTAGTTGTTGGACTTCTTTATCTTCCCTCCTCTTTATTTGAGGCATTGAGAGAGCTGCTTATATCGAATGAAGGATCCATCAAGTTCAACCTCAAACATAGTATGAAGAATATACGGATGCAAAAGGAAACATCTCCGCACCTGCATTGATTCTCTTATCCTTTTGTCGAGGAAGTCCTATTATGTAGTAGTTTCATACAATTAGAAAAAGTTAGAATCTGTTATCAATTCTTCTCTCCTTCTCGTTTTGCTTATGTGATAAATCATACCTTATTTGAGAAAAACCCAATATCAATATACATTAAAGATAAGGGAATACAATTATAAATCCTAAACTTGTATTCATAATACATTTACCACAAACTAATTTTCGTAACACAAAAAATTCCAAATTGGTATTCACAATATATTTAGTCTAAACTAATTTTTGTGTCACTAAACTGATATCCCATGATACATTTATTTCAAAATGAAATTCATCACAATATGCTAACCCAAATTTAGCATTTTGTCCAATATCCCATTAAAATGCATATGTGACAAACCACTGAAAAATAGATCTGATGTGGAGAATGATAGATATAACTAGACTTGTTGAAGTGGGTTATAGACACATTTCTTAGCCCATATTTGATGGGTGGGTTATTATATGGGTTGGTTATATTCAATAAATAAATCATAAATGTGTTTAGAATTGTGAAGCCTATAATAATATAGGTATTAAATAGGTTTACAACTCACTTAAAACCAATCCACCCTTGACTCTCCCTTGCGCTTGTTTGATATCATGTTCACTCACTATATGCTCTCAACTCAATTTGAATATAAGTTTTCCTATATTGAGTTAACTATAGAAATGTTTTAATAATATGGGTTAAGATGGGTATATGTTTAGCACAAGTCAGGTCAAACGTAAGTCACAAGATTCGTATTAAATGGAAATGAGTTAAATAGATCTATTTGGGTCGGATCATTTTTGACCGAACCCACCCGTTTGATGGGTTGTATGGAAAATTCACGCATATTGAATCATATAAAGGTAGATTTGTGTTATGGTACCGGTGTAAAACGTTTTGTTAAACAAAAAAAAGTTAGGAGTAAAAATGCCGTTGTGTACTGGTTCAAAATTTCTGTGAGACAAAAATAAATATGGAGTAAATATTTCGTGTCATACCAATTAGGGGTTTTTCAATGTTATCTAACAATAAAGGTAATCAATCCTACGAAAAATAATAGTCACTGCCGCATTGGGTAGTGTAAAGAGAGGCGGATCGGGTCAAGCCCTTAAAGGAAGCCACCGCCGGATCCGCCCACCGAGGCCCGCTTGATGGGCGGGCCGCGGTAACCATCGGGCCGTCAGATCGCGTCAAATAGACAAAAGAAAACAGCGCGCCTTCGTCCCAAAGAAAACGACGTGGAACGTAGTGGCAGGCAGCTAATTGGGCTTCCGAAACGTGTCCCGCATGATGGCAAGGACCACTCGCCCGCCGCCACGTCATGCGAACAGCCGCAAACAAAACTTGCCACGAAAGTCTTAACTTCAGCCGGAACATAGCCGAGTCCACATCGCGTCCTGCCCTGATGCTTCGCCCCCAAGAAAGAGCCAGCTTGTCCCCACCAATCGCCTCGCGGCTGCACCTGCTTCGGCGGCTGATGCATATATTAACAGAGCCGCGACGTCTCTGGAATGCTTTCGATAAACTCTTCCTGGGGGGTCCTCTGCTTAAACCCAAGCCTGAACCCTAGCTCAGCTCAACGTACTTCCAGCAGAAGTCCAAACCCTTTTGGCCAGATTTCGCGGAAGATACGAACTTGAACTTCGCGACCAGCATCGGCATGAGCCCCGCCAAGCAGGCCTCCTTTTCCATGGGGGAATTCGGGGACAAACGCCTCAAGAAGCGGCGCAACGGCTGCGACTCCGTCGAGGACACGCTCGCCCGGTGGAAGGACTACTACGACAGCCAGGCCGGCGTCCCGGAAGAGGAGGGCGAGGGCGGAGGTGGCGCCGTCGTCAGGGCGGCGCGCAGGGTGCCGGCGAAGGGCTCGAAGAAAGGCTGCATGCGAGGGAAAGGCGGGCCCGAGAACTCGGTGTGCAGCTACCGGGGCGTGAGGCAGAGGACGTGGGGCAAGTGGGTCGCCGAGATCCGCGAGCCCATCGACAAGGGGTCCGGAGCGGGGCAGGGCAAAGCCAGCAGGCTCTGGCTCGGGACTTTCTCGACGGCGCGCGAGGCGGCTCTTGCTTACGATGCGGCCGCGCGGGCCATGTACGGCGCTCTGGCGCGAGTGAATTTCCCTGGGAATTCGGCTTCTTCGACGCCGTGTCGCAGCGATTCGTCTGCCAGGAGTGCGTCGTCCTCGGTTGAGAAGTTCGCCACGTCGAGGGAGCCGATGCAGATGCCTTTGATCCTTCCAGAGTTTTCGTGGTTGATAGCTCAAGTTTGCAACGTGATGATGTCAAGGAAAGTATGACGACCGAGTGCGATTTCCAGCGTGAAGCTCAAGATCCGAACCCGACAAGAACAGAGGAAAACAGAGGAACGGCGTCCCAAACAGTGGAATGTAAAACAGAGAGACATGAGGATGGGCGTGGATCAGTGCTCCATGGACTAAATCTGAGACCCGGATCTGAAATTTCTGCTCCTGATATTGAGTTCATAGCCACTGGACAATATTCCCATTCACAGGACAAAATCAGATGTTCACATGATGTTCGCGATAATTGCAATTGTCCTGAATCGGTGCAGAGCAACGAGGTCGTTGCCAATGGAACTTCTATTGAAATTGAAACTCCATCGTGCATCGGAGCCGACATGGATGGAGAATTGCTAACACTGATGGAACTTGCCAACGGTAGCTGTACTGGAATTGAATATAATACACGACTCAATTCGATTATGTACCCTGTCGGGATGGAAGTTGATCCTGGAACTTGGTCCGAGAACCTGAAGGATCATAAAATGAGTGCCATGAAGCAACAAGTGAATGATGAAGTAGTGAGGAGTAGGTCATGCGACACATTTGATGTTAATTTTGAAGGAATGTGTAACGAATTGCATTGTCAACCCATGAATACGAGCCCAAATGGTAAATCTGACTCCCGGGCTTCGATTCCTGAGGCTGACATGCTCATGCGCATGGCAATGTTACGGGAAACTCAAACAAATAATGCCACAAACTATAGTGGCTGTCCCAGTTTTAATTTCTCGAGTGTGGAGGCACAGAATCTGCATTCTTCTCAAGAGATGATTAGCACGGGGACGTGGGACTGGAGAAGACAACCTTTTGAGCCCCTCGCGGTCCACCAGGGATTCCGGGTACCGGCCAGTGGGCGCTGCAGGGTACACGAGGTGAACAAGATGATGAGTGCGAGCTTGTATCCGATGGAAGAGACGGAAGGAGTTGGCCATAGCTTTGATTCCCTGAAGCCTGATTATGACTTTGGACTGTTGGAAGAGCAGAGCTTGCTCAATTTGTGGTTCCCCGATTAAGTTCTTCAAGTCTAGTTTTGGAAAGAAAGAAACAATGAAAAACAAAAATCACCATCAGGACATTTTTGTGCTAGGAATAGGTTGATATTGATAGCTAAACACTGTATCATGTATTGTATCCGCTATTGATGTGAGTTGTGATGGACTTGTTAAATTCATTTTTCCTTTCAGTTGTTCTATTTCATTATCTTCCTTTCCTTAAAATGGCGATGATCGTAGGGGTCATTGCGCTGTCAAACAAGTTCATGTCAGCTTCTGGATGTTCGGCGCACTGACGAAGAAGGGTTGATCCATTGCCCATCTGATGGGCTTGCGACCAATTTACGCCGAGAGGACTTTGCATCCATCGATTTGCACATCCACCAAATTAGGCCAGATAAAATGCCGGTTCTGTGGCCGATCTGTTCAGCACCAGTTGAGACTTGAGAACGGATGTGCCGATCAGAAAGCACACATGTTAGCAAGGTTAAAATTTCAGGAACGAACCGGCCCAAAAAAGGGGTTAAGCAAAGGACACCTGTTTCGTCCGGGGATAGAGATGCCCCTTCTCATCCTAGACATGATCGTACTATGTTAAAGATTCATATCTATGAACAAATCATTTGGGACCATTTTCCAAAATCGACGAAGACTGTTAAAGTGCATCGTGGGCTTGCTATGCGTCTTAGTTTTTATCAAAATAGACTTCAGTTTTATGAAGAAAAATTGCTTTTCAACCAGATGTCAAGTCCCTCTACCTCTTCGGAAACTGCGATGTCACTGAGTCAAGAAAAACATCCTATCCACATCGTGCATACAGAGTAAATGAGGGCTACGTGAGTTCTAATCAACACAAGTATTACAGTTTCTTCTTTCAACAAAAACATCACTGGTAAAGAACAGAATTATTCTAAAGATGATGTACGAGCACTATGAACTTTGTAGGCTCCAGCATGGCAGTCGGTGTGCATAATCGATTCAACCGTGTCCAGGCGAGGAGAGGCAATGTCAGCAATACAACACAAACACAATTGACAGCCATTGCAGCTACCACCATGTCTGTAAACTCGACCGGCATGGTTTACAGACGAGAAGTACGCATTTATCGTATTGCCCATGCATAAGCAAACATGTGCTAACAGCACAAACAACATTGATGAAGGAAGAGCCTTTTTCATCATGCAACTATTCGAAAAGTATTTAACACGAACAGCGTAAGCAAACATTAGGAATATTAGTCAAGGCATGTCAAAAGTGCAGAAATCTCTGAACTATTACAGTTCAAATTCAAGATAGTCCAAAACGGGACTCTTCAGATTTCTTGCAGATGGCAAAGTATTGGTGAAATTCACAGCCAAAGAAAGTTATAGACAAATATTTATGGAATGGAATACTCTGTTTTCATGACGATGTCCCTTTTACCGCTTCCGTGATTTCCCGTTTATACCTCAACTGATACTTGGTTCGAACTCAAGCAACTACCGCTGTGTTTGACTATGCTGCATTCGACTTTGCTGCATACGGCTGATTCGTCCTTTGTCCCCTTACAAAGAGTAACTGCGAATCAAAACTATTTCCTATCTAAGGAAAAGTTTATCACTTTTGGGGAACGGATACTCCCCATTTTTATGGTCTTTTATTTCCTGCAGGACCAACATGCTTCGCATTGGTCTTAACTGAAGTGTCGCATGAGAAGAATTGATATGCCTAACCACCGGCCGTTGCAGCGTAACCGAGGAGGCCAAGAGGGAGGCTAAAGTGCTGTGTGGTGATATGCCTAAACAAAAAAAAAAAAAAAAAAAAAATTGATATGCCTAAACAAAAATGTTTTGTGAATTCTTTGATATCAAGAACCGTTCATGCTACAATCACTCTTATATTTAAAAGCAGAGGAAATTCTTCATCAAATGTAAAGCAGTCTTTTATGTGGAAACGCTTCTGCATGACCAGTTTAAGCAAATGCTTTGTCATTACAAAGTTGACCAAACACCGGAATGTATTTTGATTTGAAGGTAACACAATGCTCCTTCTGTTACTAATTCGTTTGTTGACTGATACAGAAATAGCCTTCGCTGCTATAAACAATGAATATGCGGAAAGTGTCAACAACAGGCTTTTCATGAGTAGAAAGTTCGATGATTCTACCAAGATAGTTCAAGTTCTTGCGTCTCCCTGGGTGTTGGAAGATCTTATGTCAGGTGAACAAGGCTCCGTTTGAAAGAAGCTTGGAGGTACCGATTGAAAACAAGGAGAGATTGGACGAATTAGAGAACACTTCACCCTAACCGCATTCAATTTTTTGTGCACAAAGTGTGCAAAAACTCCGTGCGGTTTGATTATATTTCTCGGTAGAGGTTTCATCTTATTCTATTGTATTACTAGAGAAGAATGACAAGTGTGATGAGAGTTACTTCTATGTGTAGAAATAGAAAGCTGCGAGTAGAAGAAAGCATTGTCAAGCACCGTAAATTCTCGAAGACTGAATAGTGGATTCTAGTCTTATTTGGGCTATTAGAGTTGGGAAAACAGAGAAGTTTAAGGTTGCGTTTGGTGATCTGGATTCGAATTGGGACAGGATAGGATAGACTAGAAGGGGAATTGAAATCCTTCAAATATCCTTTGGATTATTGAAATACCCTATCATATATTTGGTGCAACCTAAGACAAGATTGAAATCTTTAAAAATCTTCAACATAAAAAATATCCCATCATCTTCAACAAGCATTGTCAAGCCTCCCACAGTGGTTAACTCTGTTCTCAGCAATCGTTTCCCCCACTAAATTTCTAATGCTCAGTACTCTATCTCTCTGGAAAATTGTCGAACACTTGGTGAGTGTGGACTTGAAGGTGGAGCTATTGTGGTGGGGGAGGGAAGGGGGTGGGGTGGCGTGATGAAGGAGGGCGAGCTACAAAGGAAATGGAGGAGGGCGACCTCTTCCATTAAGCAAAATTTTGTACTGAAGGCAAGGAGGATCTCTCTTTGGCGTTTCATCAAACACTTGGTGAGCGCCTAGTCCAGAGTCAACCAAGAGAGATTGTAGAACAATAGAGACCGAGAATGAGTAATCAAAGGTCAAGTTATGATTCAGTGATAGTGGAAAACCTGAAAACCGACTAAGAGAAGGAGCCATGGATGAGGTGTTGAGCCCTAGCCTTCCAAGTGAGCCATGAGTAAAGGCACTAGCAAGGATACTCGAGGATGTTGAAGTGAGGGATGGTCACGGTGGATGGCCGTCGGAGAGGTGGTGGGGTGCTGCCGGTGAGAAACGCCAAGGATGGTGAGTCTCACCTTAGATGGGGTTTCCTTGATGCGCGAGAATTGTTAAGTTAATTCCAAAATTTTATATCTTATCAGAATTTATTTGATCCGTTACACCTGATTTCTTATCTGGCATTTTATTTGAATATAACCAGATTTATTCAGTTCAAAAAACATCATCAAATACGAAATAAGATAATTTGTCGTTATCTCTATACTCAAATTTGGACCACTAAATACAGTCTAAGTGAATAAGCCAAACAACTATATATAGCATTCCTCTTCTCCTCTCCTTCATTTTTACTTGGTAGAAAAACTAGTCTCTGTTTAATCACGCAACTTCTACTGCAGTAAGCATAGTGTCCAACATTTATCCGCGAAAATCTTGCAAAGTTTCAATCAATAATCACTTCACAATTCACGCCCTCTTAGTTCTTGTAGTTAGTCCATGTCAGAGCCCACATTACCACGTGGCATAAAGATGATATGACAAAAACGAGAATGACAACCAACAGGCAAGTGATATGGCATGAAGGGAGAAACAATCAAACAAATATAGGTTCCATTCGGCTTTCCTAAGGACCTTAAAACTCCTTGGAAAACATATGAGGCGTGTCACTAATTTTTTTAGCACCCTATGACTAAATGCTAACTTCGACAAAGCCTTTTTTTTCCCTTTTGTCAAAAGCCCCGGCAAAATTTTAAGCCCGCGACAAGTAAGGCTTTCCACATTTTCAAAAGGGAGGTTGGAAGGTTAATGATTTTTTTCCTTTCAAAATTACCCTCAAATATATTTTATTGTTCCAGTCTTGCCCTCACAACTATTCATTTTCAACCTAATTGGTCTGAAAACTATTCATCTTCAACCTAAAAATCTAAGATGGATGGACATCGGCATGGCTCGGAGGAGCTAGAGAACGTTGATGTGGAGTCGCATGACACCGACATTATGTTGCTTTTAGTTGAGCGGCCTCGGCAACCGATCGCCTAGCTTGCATGACGTTGAAGTTAGATTTGACGCTTGGCTCTTACAACGTCAAAGTCCAAATTTGGCTCAGCTAAGGTCACGTGACCTCAGTGTCACATTGCTAAAGTTACTCAACCTTAACGGCCCTCACTTGGGGTTGCAACATTAGTGATGGGCCTTGCCTAGGCTTCGTGGACCTTCGTCTTCTAGTGCTTTTGTTGAGCTTAGATCAACGTTGACAAGGGTCGCTAGTCAATGCTTCCCTGGCAAATGGTTGTCTCTACCGCTGATGCTCGCCTAAAAGTTGCCCAAACTCCATGCCGTTTTTGCCTATGCTTGCAAATGCTTGCCCTCTCTCCTTTTCTTTTTTCAAATTGTTTTACGCAAAACGTACAAACCAAAGGATGTTTGCTTTTAGCAAATTCACCATCATTCAACTCCCCTGGGGAAATTGCAAAGTCATTTCCCCAAAATTGAACTAGAATAGCCAAAAAATATCATGATGAGGTGGCAATCAAAGAGACAAGCTAATCACATGTCAACATGTAGGGTGATGTGGCATGGACATGCATGATGACATGGAAAAAGCATAACAACTTAAGCGGAACGACACAAGAGCATACATGATAACGAGGCATAGACACGCATGAAGACGTGGCAAATGAGACGACCTAAATTGCATGTAAACAAGTATCATTTGATGGAGAAACATATAAGGTGAATGGAGGCAAGTAAAGATGAAAGTGCACCAAAAACATGTAAATAATGACGTGACAAGTTATGACATGACAACTAATGATATATTCAATGCAGTTTTCATAAAATAGTGCGAAATCGATTTTTAAATGTCGGCTCTAATCGTGCATGGTATCGTTTAAGGGAAAACGCCAATTTGTAGTTGCCTTTCGGCGATTATCAAATGAACAAATAAAAACGGATTTGAACGTGTCTATTTTGACAACAATTCGCATGCATGGGGCCTCCGGTGACGCATTTGGGACGAACGAGTGGCAGTCCGGCTGCCTCGTCCTTCTTTCACGTAGAAGGGCCCTTTCGCGTTTGTTCAGCGGGTTCGTCGGAATGATAACGGGGGTCCTACTACTAGGGACAGAATATGAAAGCGGCAATCAAACGGCTTAGATTACGACGACCTAAATTTAGTATTTTTCCTATTCTAAAGTAGAGAGAGAGAGAGATAGAGAGAGAGCTAAAGAGACTCGTCATTTTGTGAAAATGAGAAGTGGTGGGCATCAGTATCATACAGAGTGTTTTTTTTAGCACTCCACGGAATTGAGGCGCCACGCCGTAGCTTGAGAAGCATGTTCCTCGACCCAAGGTTCCGTTTTCTTTCCGAGGTCGATTCCGGGCGTCCGACATCGGATTTGCATTCTTTTATGCCGTTGCATAGCTTGGCGAGAAATTTCCAACGAGCCCAAATACTGATGGGATAGCATCCAAAAGATCGAGGACCCACGAGTCCATGAATCGAGCTTCAATTCGGCAGCCAAAGTTTGTTGAGATCATTAGTTAAAGTAACTAGAAGGTTTAGAAAGTATCGCTCAATTCAAAGACTTCTGATTGTCGTTAAGGATGACCAAGATTTGACGATAGCTTCTTCGTCCGACATCCGTTCGAACCCATCTTCGTTGCGCTAGAATGCTTCTTACCTCTATTGTGTGTTGCAAATTGGATGATCGCAAACTCTGATGCTACAAACAGTCCCGAGGGCAATAAATTGACGGTCGAATTTGAGTGGCAATATAGGTCTAAAAAATTTCGAGATCGAAAGCATATCTTGGGCCCTTTCGCTCAACGGTTGAACCCTGGTTCACTTTTGGTCAACCTTGTGTCAACTACTTGACTTTTAAGAAAAGTAAGACGTATTTTGATTTGTCGACACGTTTGCACATTACAAGAGAAAATTCGATGCAGCGAAGACTGTATAATTTTCTTAACCGATCGCTTAACAAATTGGCTTGGGACAATCATGAACAAAACTACATAATTTTGATGATCATTCTTTCCTCTCTTCTTTAGCCTTCACTAGTTTGGACTTGCTCGATTGTAGCCTTCATGTACTAGATATTGTTATTGTTGGGAATATCTGATTCCCAAAAACCGGATTCAACACTAAATCAAACCCCTAAACTTATGCGGAAGACGAGCCCGGGAAAAACATGTATCACCGATCCTAAAGCACACCACGGAATCGAGCATACCTGTTAGCCACGATTAAACACCAACGCCGATATGAGGAAGAGAATTTGGCCATGTTCGATCCGATGACGCCAATTCGCCTTGAAGGGAAGATGGGTGTCGCCTTATGCTTCTTGTTTTTCTTTTGGAGCGTTTTTGAGGGAGAGAGAGAGAAGGAACGACGTTATGCTAAAAGGTACGTTCCTCCCTCTCTTTTCTCCCTTAAATACGTTCCCTCCAAAGGAATCGTGTCCCTTCATTATATCTCTCCATCCATGGGCCCTAATATTGTGGGCCGGGCTTTTAGGCCCAACATGGGCGGACGGGCCAACTTAGGCCCATCACAATTTAATAAAATCATCATCTCCCACTCGCACATGGTGGGCCAAACGGGATCCTCTTTACCTCTCTTCAACATTCATACCGTGCATAATCCGTCAGGTGGCGACCAAAGATACTTTGAGAGCTCGTTCTATACATCTGTTAGGAATATATAACAGCTCATAATGGGCATCACACTTTGAGTAGATTTAGTATGCAAGAGACTGGATCGATCGATCACATTTATATCTCTCTCTTGATCTCCTTTTAAACGGTGATATATTGTATTCACAATTATGATTATCCCAAAGACAATCATAATTGGTCGACAATGAACACAAAACTATAATGTGATTCTCCAAATTCGATCTTCCTCTTTCCTTCAAACTCTCAATTTCAATTCAGCTTGCTTTTTTAGAAATGTCCCATTAGATCGAATCAACTCATGACCATTGGCAACATCCTAAGATAGCAAACACTAAATAGAAATCTTGAAAATAAGTAAAAGTCATGAGGGTACTAAAATTGAGGAACTCTTTTTCCTCAAGAGTCTCACATGGCATAAAAGTTAAGATCAAACTTATGCCGCTCTTATTGGTCGTCTCATGCATACGTAGTATGAAATACGTATTACGGTATTAACTCATTTCCCATGGAGCGTATGTCTATATCTTCAATACCGTACAGATGATAGTTCAGACATACCCAATGTCTAACTTGAGTTCATTTATCTACTCATTCACAAAATTCATAAGAACTCACATCTAGCATCTTAGACAAATAAAGTAAAATATGTGGGTTATTTTACTTTCGAACATAGTAAGTATTATGTCCTCATCTTAACACTCGTTAAGGCGACATATGTATTTTAAGCTTGAGCTCTCGATTATCACCTAAATAATAAGCTTAAAAACAGTCTCATCTCTATTTATCACATAGTAAATAGAGACGATTACCCTTGTGAGTGGGCTAATCTTATATCTGTCCGACATACTTTCTCAACTTAAAGTAATACACTAAGCATTAAGATGCATAAAGATCAAACAAAAATTCATAGGCATTAATAATAATAAAAAAAACACAAGTTCATAAATGTGAACAACTCAAGGAAATTACAATATCCAGTACATTAGACTCTACGCAATCCTAGAGATTTTACATGACCACAAAACACATCTCTAGGTATTGGCTTTGTCATAAGATCTGCTACCATTCTATGCGTAGATATGTACTGTAAGTTCACATTCTTTCGTGCAACCATATCTTTGACAAAGTTATACTTGGTATCTATATGTTTGTTCTTGCCATGATATTTTGGATCTTTGGTGTACGCTATAGCTAATAATGGATTTGCAGCTTTCTCAATAACACCTAAATGATCCAAAAATCTCTTAAGCCAAACTCCTTCTTGTACCGCTGCTGATAATGCCACGAACTCAGCTTCCATCGTTGACAAGGCTATACACGTTTGCTTCTTACTGTACCATGATATGGCGCCATTGTTCAGTAAGAAAACAAATCCAGAGGTAGATTTCCTTTCATCTAAATCTCCTCTCCAATCAGCATCTGAATAGCCTTCAAGTCGCAGATCCTTTCCTTGATAACTCAGCGTATAATCAGCAGTTCCCTTTAGATACCTTAGTATTCTTTTAACGGCTTTCCAATGTGCTTGACCTGGATTGGATTGGTATCTACTCACCATTCTAACTGCAAAACATATATCAGGTCTTGTACACATTATAGCGTACATTAAGCTTCCAACATCACTAGTATAAGGAACATGTTTCATTTGTTCATTCTCTTGTGGAGTCCTTGGATACAGTCTATGGCTCAATCCTTCACCTTTTGCAATAGGAGTGTCTATAGGTTTACAATCTTGCATACGAAATCGTTCAAGAACCTTATTTATGTATGTTTCTTGCGAAAGAGATAACGATCTCTTCGAACGATCTCTTGAAATCTTAACTCCAAGAATGTATGCAGCCTCACCCATATCCTTCATCTCAAAGTTGGAAGACAACCAACTCTTGACAGTATTTACAAACTCCCTATTGCTTCCGGCAATTAGTATATCATCAACATATAATGATATGATCACAAATTGATCCTTGGATCTTTTGATATATACACAATGATCATCATCTATCATTGTAAAGTCATATGCCATTATGGCATTATGAAAGCGTATATACCATTGTCTCGATAACTGCTTAAGACCTTATATCGATCTCAAAAGTCGACATACCTTTCCTTCTTGGCCTTCCTTTATGAAACCAGCAGGTTGTTCCATATATATTTCTTCCTCTAATTCTCCATTGAGGAAAGCAGTCTTTACATCCATTTGATATAACTCAAGATCCATACTTGCCACTATTGCCAAAATAATGCGAATCGAAGTAAATCTCACTACAGGAGAAGTTATTTCTTCATAATCAATTCCTTCCTGTTGATTATACCCATTCGCCACAAGGCGAGCCTTATGCCTTTCTATCGAGCCATCAGCTTTTCGCTTTATTTTGAGAACCCACTTGTTCCCAATAGCTTTGCGTCCTTTTGGAAGATCAACCAGTTCCCAAACATGGTTTGACTTCATTGACTCAATTTCCTCTTCCATTGCATGAATCCATTTTTCCTTACTAGGGCAATTTAGAGCCTCATGTATATTTCTTGGCTCATCCTCATCTTTGTGGGGCAATCATAAAAGTTTCCCCTTCAATGTCAAAACGTCGACGGGGAATACTTTGGCGACTTGTTCGCCGTATGGGAGATTGTACACTGTGCACATCATTCCCCATTATGCTCCCACTAGGATTAGATAATGATGATGTCATCTCATCATGTGGTTGTAATTGAGAATGAGTTGAATTTAATTCATCACTTCTCATATTACTCCCACTTGGACAAACTCCACTAATATCATTATCTTGATCCAAGGTTTCAAATAGGGAGTAATCTTCACCTATTTCGCCCTTATTAGGAAATTCATTCTCTAAGAATGTGACATCCCGTGATTCAAATTCAGTTATACTCCCATTTTCCTGCTCACCGATGAACACATACCCTTTCGAGTGTTCGGAGTATCTCATTAAAATACTCTTCTTTCCTTTGGGACCCAATTTCCCAAACTTGTGAGATGACTCATGAGTATAGGCAGCACAACCCCACGGCTTAAGAAAACTTAAGTCTGGTTTTCTACCTGTCCATAACTCATATGGAGTAGAAGTAACTGATTTGGAAGGCATTCGGTTAAGTATATAGGCAGCAGTTAACAACGCATCACTCCAAAAAGTGATAGGTAAATTAGCATGCGCCATCATGGACCTAACCATTTCTAATAGGGTTCTGTTTCTTCTTTCCACAACACCATTTTGTTGAGGAGTATATGGAATAGACAACTGTCTTTTTATTCCTTTTTCATCACATAATTTTCTGAACTCATCGAGATAAATATTCTTGACCTCAATCGGATCTTAATACTTTTATTTTCTTGTCTAATTGATTTTCTACCAAGTTCATAAACCTTTTGAAACAACTTAATGCTTCAGATTTATGAAAAATCAAATAGACATATCTGAATCGAGTATAATCATCTATAAAAAGTGATGAAATAAACAGCTCCATGTCTTCTTCTCACATTCATTGGACCACAGACGTCAGAATGGATTAAATGTAGAGGAAATTCAGCTCTTTTACCTTTTCCAAATGGTTTCCTTGTCGTTTTCCCTACTAGGCAATGCTCACATATGGGCAAATCGACTTTTTTAATGTTGCTCAACAAGCCCTCTTTGGCTAGTCTATTCATACGTTGTTGACCAATATGACCAAGTCTAGCATGCTACACATTCACATCATTATCATATGAATTAGGAGACGTGAGAAGGGAATAACAAACATTTGCATTAACATAGTCAATATCTAATACAATGAAACCATCCAGAAAATAACCACAACCATAGTAATTTGTATCCAAATACAAATCCACACCTCTATTATAGAAGTTCATATTAAAACCAAGCTTAACCAACACCAAAACAGATATTAAATTTCGACGAATCTCCGGAGCATATAGAACATCATGTAGGAACAAGGTGCGTCCACCACGCATGTTCAATTGGCAGGTGTCAATCCCTTTAATTTCAGCTCTGGAGTTATTTCCCACATAGATCCACTTAGTTCCAGTTGGTACTCGTCGGAATTCCACGAAGGATCCTCTATCCTTCGCTACATGGTCTGTTGCTCCTGAATCTACAGTCCACAAAGGATTGGATTCAGCCAATAATACAGAACTTGACACATAAGCAAAGTTCTCAAATGTACAAGAGGTGTTTACCTTTTTCGGCTCACAATAGTTGCGAGCATAGTGACCTTTCTTGTCACAATTGTAACATCTCACCCTTGGCATTTTATTTACTTGAGGACGTTGTCCTCTCTTGTGTTGGTTAACTCTTGATTTCTTGCAATAAGGACTTGATCCTTTGCATTCCCACATATTGAACGAATCAATACGCTTGCGCTTAGAGCTCAAAGCCCTTTCTGAGCTAGAACCAGCATTGCAAATATCTATTTTCGGCTCAAATGCCGTTAGGCGGTCCTCTACTAGCTCAAGGTGGCGCACGGCATTCTCAAGATCTTCCATAACATGGTCAAGAGCTTCTAGTGCTTCTTGCTTTTCCAGCACATATTGAATCTTCATATTCAATATTTCACAATTATTGCCGTTCATATCAGCAATTACATTCTTAGTTTGAAACCATCGATCCGAACACATCGACATATATGCACGAAAAATTAATGCCTATCATTTATGCATCCACTTTGCACAGACCCATCATATCAATGAACAATTTCAAGTGAGGTTTGAGAATCAAAAGGTCAATATGTTTCCAATCATCCTCCAAAAATCCTAACTTAAAACTATTATTAATATAATTGTCTTATGCAAAATAAATTCTATAAAGTTACAAAAACTTCTATGAACTATCCACAGAGTCAACAATAACAGAAAGTAAATAATATTTGACATCCAATAGAATAATAATGCTTTCACATAATACAACTAACATATCAGTTGCAACATCAATAACAATCAGGTAGTAAACATTACATAAGAAAATATCAACATAGAAAGAGATTTACACCCAAAAACATCTCAAACTAATCTTAGAAATAAATAGGGAATGTCCCTTCTACTCTATCGGTCAAAATATCTAAGAAATCTGAAGGCACATTTGTGAACCATGGAAAAACTTTTGGAGAGCTTTCATGTCGCCTCTAAGGCGCATTTTCTCTGCGCCATGTGGCGCTCAATCTAAGGGTTGAAGTTTTGGTTAACTCAATTCTATAGTACTCTCTTACAAAAGCTACTACTAGCCTCCTATAACCCGGGACCACGTTGACCTCCCATAGGCGATCTAACACTGCTTGTCATTCAGGTGGAAGAGTGTTCATCAAGGCCGGCACCTTCTCAAAATCCGGCATAAGATAACCATTCCAGATGATTTCCTGTATCATCTTATTGACCCTTACCACATGTGATACTAAATCACCGTCATGCCACCGATAATTAGCTAACTCTGTCATCGGCCTTTTAAGTCTTGCACTTCCTTCGTCCATTCTTGGGAATGCAGGTATCCGTGCATAACAGATCATAGTTCCTGCAACAAATGTAGAACTATAAATGGATCACTTATAATCCATAATGAACATAAGGGAAAATACATAATTTTCCATGATTCATGCAACAAATGCAGAATAAAAATGGATTACTTATAACCCACATAGACATAATTGAAAAAGAAATAGATCCCTTTTTTTTTTGTCAACGGTCAAAGTCAACGGTCAACAGTCAAGGTCAGCCGGGTCGGACGAACCGACCCGGCACGCGTGCAGCTGACGTCACGATGACGTTAGCTGACGCGTGCCTCGCAGGCGCCAGCGACCGTGCACGCGCACGTGCGTCGCAGGTGCGCGCGTGCGATGCACGTGCCTTCCCCTGCGAATCGGCGCGTGCAACGACGCCAGTTCGTTTCGACTGCGCGTGGGGGCGCGTCCGGCGGCCTTTGGCGGCGTTCCACCACTCGTCACGCTCGTCTCAACGAGACCTTCCATCCAACACCATCAAAAATCGATTTTGAGTCACAAAAACTCGGAAAAATGGATGAACAGTGCTTGGGTGTCGGGATTTTTCACCCCGATCGGTGTCGGCCGATTATATTCACGAAAAATCAATAAAAAAATCATCCATAAACATGAAAGGGGTCGGGAAAAACATGGAAAGGATCGGGAAACAAGAATTAGGGCTCTGATACCAATGTTGGGAATATCTGATTCCCAAAAACCGGATTCGACACTAAATCAAACCTCTAAACTTATGCAGAAGACGAGCCCGGGGAAAACATGTATCACCGATCCTAAAGCACACCACGGAATCGAGCGTACCTTGTTAGCCACAGATTAAACAGCGACGCCGATATGAGGAAGAGAATTTGGCCCTGTTCGATCCAATGACGCCAATTCGCCTTGAAGGGAAGATGGGTGTCGCCTTATGCTTACTGTTTTTCTTTTGGAGCGTTTTTGAGGGAGAGAGGGAGAAGGAACGTACGTTATGCGAAAAGGTACGTTCCTCCCTCTCTTCTCCCTTAAATACGTTCCCTCCAAAGGGAATCGTGTCCTTTCATTATATCTCTCCATCCATGGGCCCTAATATTGTGGGCCGGGCTTTTAGGCCCAACATGGGCGGACGGGCCAACTTAGGTCCATCACAATTTAATAAAACCATCAGTTATAGAAGCTATTATTTGCTAACATGGACTTGCCTATCCATGTCTAAATCTAGGTTTTGGGTCTTCAACCATAACTTAAACCTGGTAGGCAATAGTTGCAACATAATCCATAGAGGCACCTGAACTTTTTTTGTCACAACCCAACTCCACAAGAACAATGGCAATGGAATGTTTATTTTTTCACTCAAAGAACGTAGCCTCAAATGTAACCATAACTCAACTTGATATTAAAATATATACATCCATATGTATTTGATGAAAATGTTATCCGGTTATAATATAAACTTTTTATGATCCATCAAATAGAATATTTTTAACTCCAACTAAATTCGACAACCTCAACTCACCCAAAAACCGTTAACTAAATTTATACCCAAAAAATCCAACCCCAAATGTTCTCGCCAATGGCACTCTCATACTATTATCCGCTAGTTGATGAGCTTCAAAAACATTAAAAATGAATGAAAAGAACAACCACAATCTACTAAGTAATATATCTCTTCCAAGCAAATCGAACATCCCTTACACACATTTAAAACACAAAAATATTACTCATTTACACCAAATCCAGAATATAACAAACCTTCTAGACCAAACTGAGTTATATATTACTTCGAGATAACTATAGCCAACAAAATACTCTTTTCATCACTAATATCAAAACAAATAATCAATAATCCAATCCACTAATCAATCTTGTCAAATCACACATCAATGATCGATCCTATTGATCAATCTTATGTTTAAGTATCTAATCATGATCATGCAAAAAGCCTGAGGTAAAAGTTGTTAGAGAAAACTCCTTAATTGTTTTGAAGCTAACAAAACATTTCCAAATGTTTAGTCTAAAGACTTGCAGACTCAAGTACTATAGTATGAAGATCTCAAGACTCTTTTGTCAAAGTCTGAAGACCGATTAGACTTTATTCTCAAAGTCTGACCTCACTAACAGTTTCTAGACCGACTAAGAGAAGACTTATCCAGATGCGAGTTTATCTTGAAGGATTCGGTTCGTACGGTTTGAAGAAGATCTTACGGCTGGAGATAGCACCTTGTGATTAATTATTCTTATTGGAATCAATTCGGATAATCAAGATCTTTTGAAAGGCAAAGTATACTTAGAAAGTTCTACTTATGGAAACCTAGATCCTGATTGTATGGGCGAGCATGATTAGTGGGCTATCATAACATTCCTTAAACGACTCAAGATCTCCTTGATTGATTTTATCAACGGGTAGATTGGAAGAAATCATTTGGAAAATGCCAACGGTTATAGAGGCATGAAGGAGTATATAAGGAAGATGCTCAAGTTGTTTGAGTATGTGCGTGAAAGAAAAATTCCAAAGTCTGAAACTCTTAGTTCTTTGTTGTTTCAATTGTTGAGCATGTCTTGTACTCAAAAGAGAGATCAAATACTTGTGAGACCTTGAGAAAGTGTAGTAGAGTTTCTACACTGTAGGGTTAAGAACGTGAGACCGTAAAAATCTCTTTTAGTTCATAGTGAAATCTAGCCAGTAGGCTGTTAGTGCGAGAGAGTAGACGTAGACTTAATCTAAGCCGAACCACTATAAATTTTGTGTTTCTATTCTCTTTCCCTGAGCTCATTATCTTAATTCGTAGCATAATATAATTGCTTATAGTCGTTTACATCTTCAGTCTATTATTCTCTATAATCAAGTTAATTTGTTAAGTATTGCAAAAATTTCTTTTAACACATATTCACCCCCCTCTAGATGTTCTTACTAACCTTTCAAAAGTGACCAAGATTCTCCCATTGATTAGGTCTCCACTTATATTGCCAATGCCTAGTCCACAAGGATACCCATAAACCTCTCGATGGATTCACAGAGATACTAAACATAATCCATCAACCTTAATCTCCAATAACCCACAATCAAAATCAGAAACCATATCAATAGTCTAATTCACAAACCAAATCATATATTTTTTCACAATTCAATATATATCAAAATACCTTTCATAAACCATATTTATAAATAGTGAACCTTTTATGATCCTTTTGTAAAAGGTTTCACAAAACATTTACATGCAATCAACTCAAATAGGTAATCAACAAATTCTTTTCCATTCCAAATAAACAAAATGGTGGTAAATTCTCGACCTACATTTTGTGCAATAAACATGTCATTTCGTAACTCGTAGTATAGCTAATCCATATCACTTTTGAAATATGAGTTCACAAACTTAAAAAAGAAATAGTACTACTCACTTAAGAAAGCCGGAAACCAACCTATGATGGACCAATGGTTACTTGAATCGATACATTCGTATTCATATCAATTATTCAAAAAATGATATTAAAAGTGAGTAATACATTACTTTAATGAACATCTTGACTAATTACACTTATTGATTGATAAGACAACACCTACATGCTAACGAAGAAACTCGTTTATAACAAACGTTTATTTTTATCTAGTACACATATTATCTGTTATGCATAACTCACACAATAAACTTCATAATTTCATTCTGATCAAACCATAATTCAGAATCAATTTTTGTCAAACCCCACAACTCCACAACTCTATTATCTACCATTTTCAGAATCTATTTTTGTCAAACGAAAGGTACACAACTCAAGAAAAACAATCACTTAGTGCCATTCCGGCCAAATCTACGTGACATTTTTCAAAGCGAGCCCAAAAAGTATACGACATCAAGTGCCTTTTTATTTTTTTATTTTTTAATATTTTAACTAAATTTAATTTAATTAATTTTTATATTATTTTTTACCACGTCAGCTCAAAACGACGTCGTTTTTGCTTTATTTGGCCACGTCGGCGTGCAAAACGGCGTCGTTTTGGGCTCGCTTCATCGGAAAAATGCCACGTTAGCGTTTTGCCGGACTTTGGCTGGAGTGGCACTTAAGTGATCCATTTTGCTTCAAATGTGGCACTTAAGTGTTCCTTTGTGCAAAGTTATGGCACTTGAGAGGTCCGCATCTCACCATTTTCACATAAATATGAAGCTCAAGAGCTCCTCAACTGAACCTTGCATTTCAACTTCCATGTAACTCCAAATTTAAAACCTAACTTCGGATATTACTCTGATTAAACGAATAATAGGCTTAAAATACTTATCTAGCATTGCAATTTGGAGATGAATCGACCTCATTGGGGTGTCTGGATCATGAATGTACAAAAAATTTCTCTCTTTTCCTTTTTTCTTTTCCTTCTCCACGAACACACCTCTTCCTCTTGAAATGAAATGTTGGGCTTGGACTTGGGGCTTGTTAGAGAAATGGGCTGGCCCATTAGGTTTAAGCTAAGGATAACACAAGCAACTAGATACTCGAAGTTTCAAGTAATTTGGACAAGAGTCGAAAAGAAGCTCAAAAGGAGATTTGAGCCTAAAGACCAGTATAGGTTGATGTTTTATTAGATACGGAAAATGATATAAATGGTCATTAAACTTTAGCCCAATGTGCAACAACATCCTTACACTTTTAATTTGTTCAATGTGATTCATGAACTTTAACATAATGTAGAATATCATCTTTGAGCTTTTAACTTGTTCAATGTTGTCCATGAACTTTTGGTACATATTCAATGTAGTTACTGGACTATATAAAAATATTCAATGTTATCCTTGAACTTGAATCAATTGAAGGACAACATTAAATATTTTTAGATAATATAAGGACTAAATTAAGCATGCACCAAAAGTTAATGGATCACATTAAACAATTTAAAATTTCAAGGATGATATTCCACATTAGGCTAAAGTTTAGAGGCCGCATTGAACAAATTTATAATTTATAAATGACATTACGCATCGAGCTAAAGTTTACATATCATCCATGTCCTTATTCCTATTAGTTATGCCGTAGCTTGAAAAGCATAAGACTATAATGAGAATGGAAGAGGGGCTTCATGAAGTAATATAAGATTCATTTGGACAACATGCCAATGACAATGCTCCATAGTCCCATAATGTTGGGGTGTAAGTGGAGGTGTTTGAAAATGTGGAATCCCATGAGACAAAACAAATGTTTTTAATATTCGATATTTGCCACCACAATCGAAGTATATTGGATAATGATCCATAAAGATAACATAATAACAAAAAAGATATCTTGATTGCACTAGAGGTTGACCCTAAACATCATTGGGAATGAGTTCAAGAGGTTGCCTGCTAGATAATGTCGAAGCACCAAATGGAAGTCTATGACTTTTTTTACATTGACACGATTTGCACAAGGATATAAGACATGACTTGGAAGGACAAGGAATTGAATTTGATTTTATAAGATCTTGTGAGACGGATAACCAAGATGGCGATGCCAATCGCTGGAGGATGCAATGACACCAATCATGGCGGAAAGTGGTGCTATGAGTCACATGGAGTGAAGATGAAAGTTCATGGACATCATTGTTATACGTGCCTCATGTTATAGTCACCCCCATGAGTAGATCCTTCACTAGAAATGACTGAGAAAGAACTCCACAAACGTTTGGTCAGTCTCACAAAATTTTTCCATCAATATTGAGTATATTTGCTACTATAGGAACACACAAAACATTTTAAAAAGAATAAAAAATAGTGGGAGGAAAGTTTAGTTGAACCTGTGAGTGTTATTTGCAAACTTGAGCCGTCACCATTGACAATTTAATTAGGACCTTTATAGATTTTTCAAACTTGAAGTAACATGATGAGACACTCGAGAGTCCATGAGACATCCTTGCTTGGCTTGGCGAGACATCATTGTGCTGAGTCACCTCGATTTGAAGTAGGACGTTCATTGGTGCTTCTATGGAAAAACTCTTTTGGCAAGATTCGTGGTGACAGAAGTTGATTCACCCTAGCTTTCTTCATGTTTCAAGTATTGCTCAAAGTTGACAAGTTTTTCTTGGAGTTCTCAAAGAAAATGGGTGATCCACGTGCTCTGATGGTGACAGAAATTCCTTGACATCAAAATCGAGTCCATTTAGAACATGCAATATCAAATCATTATCATTAATGGGAGAATTGATGGTGGCAAGTTTGTCTGCCATTCCTTTGACAACTTGTAGGCAATTGATTGGGCTTTGTGTTTGGTGAAGATTAAACACTACTTGAGACTCATAACACGCGAACGTGTCATGTTGGCTAAGAGATGAGAAGAGATGAGAATTTGTTTCAAGCTTAGCATGCTATTTTGGCAAAAGTAATGAGAGGCATGATTGAGTTCGCAAGTGAAAACTATGATTGCATAAAGCAATAGTTAATCTTGGCCTATACCCAATGAAAGTAAGATGAAATGGAAGTTGTTTGTGAAGAAAATTATTCATATAACCAATTAATCAATCAAGAAGAATCGGATCTATATATTATTGTAAAACATCGATATCAATAAACATAGCGGAATAAAGTGTATATATTTGAGTCATTACTTCACTTGAAGAAAAATAGATCAACTTGATAATTAAAGATCTATCGGAATGCGGATCTTCCTCTCTATGACCTATTTCGATACAGCAATTTTCAATGGAATTCAAACAACTGATAAATATAATTTACCATTTTATAAGTTAGAGAGGGACCTAACAAGCCCTAATCAATAGCGTGTCAACTGAGCCATTCCCATTACAGGCTTTAGTTAAACACAATTGCCTACACTTTGCTGCTCAATTAGGCCCGTTATTAATAAATGTCAATACCCAATTCAATTAGATCACTATAGGGTTCAACAAATATTGGAATATCAATTAATCCGATTATTTAAAATAAAAAAAATTAATTAATTAATGTAAGTCCATATTATAAAAAATTTCTAATAGTTTGGCCATAAATAGTAATGGTTTTACACAGTCACAAATACAATTCCATCTACGTACTCCATTAAATCGCAAACCCACGAGCAAAGAACAAAATTGAACTAACCACGAAGGATGATTCATTGATATTAATTGAGGGGTAATCGCACAACTACATTAATGGACCCGTGCATGGTGATGTTAGTTGAAGAGAGGCTGGTGACTATCACAAGTACACTAGTGTTTGAAGATTCTTCTACCATTGAAGAAAAAATTGAATGACATACTTATGCACAGTAGGCTTCGATACCATAAACAAATTAGACAAGATGATCTTCACTGTTATTTCTTATGTGTATTTATAGCATGGCATAGCTGATGAATTTTGGAAAGATATTAACTGGAATAAAAGTAATAAAATAACTTTTATGAATCGCAGGCTCTACACAAAGAAAAAAAAATCTGTATAAATGGAAAGATGAAATAAGTCTGTCATCTTTAGAACATCTCTTACTGCACCTGCCAGGGACGCGGGAATCGCCCGGCTGATCTTTGATTTGATCAGAGAGCTGTTGATATTTTCTCCGAAAAAGCTTACCTGGATCACATACTTTTTTTTCTACAGTAGTTCACCCTTCGTTTTATTAAAAGTTGGGAGGGGGAGGGACAAGTAGATGAGGGATTCACGTGCGAAGATAAACAGCAAGCATCGTACGGAGCGATCCGGGTCCAATGGTCAGAGGAGGACCTATTATAAACCGAAAGCTCAAAAAGGGCTCCTTTGGGAAAGGGGAGGAAGGGAGGGGTAGGGGGCCTCGGACATGATGAGAGCGCTCTTTTCCGTATATCTAAAACGAGCTCAACAGAAAAAAGTCGGAGGGGGGCTCAGGTTTCAGGGGTCCTTTTCTTACCGGGAAATGGCAATACACTTTTGCAGGTTGGCTTTCTGATCGAAAGTCGCGTCCTCATCAATTTCCAAGACGTCCTTCCCCCCCCTTTCCTGCGCCAGTGCTCTGGATAATATAAAACATTCATCAAATAGTCGATTAGAAACCTTTTTATGATCCTCAACGCGCTTGTTATCTTAATACTTGTGCATATATTGTCTTATAAAAATCGAAAAATTTCTTAGACATGCTTTGATAATCACCTAGAGAGCACTCGATCATCATCACGGCGCTTTCAGGTACATCTGCATCAAGTATTCTTTGTCGTTCATTACGAAAATCTTCTACTTCGAAAGTAGACGATATTCGTTCCAGGGGTGTGTTTTGTGGACTACAAGACCGCCCGTCCACTAGGGATATAGAGTAGTATTCTTTGAGTTCCGCCGTATCCAATATCACCTGCTAAAGTTCAGCCGCATATATGTCATTCATTTATTAAAAAACTATTTCAGTGGGCAAACTAATGATGCTTCCTGGAAACATTTGTCCATGGTGGAAATATAGCGTGGGGTATTCTTCAATTTCTGCCGTTAAACCCCAAAAGTCTCCTTAATGTAAAATGTGCGAAGCCTAAGAAAAGTCTTCGTGATGACTCGTGCCACTGCTTTTGGATTCATCCATCTCCATTCCACCAGGCCGCAACCCCGTTGGCTCGTGGCAGATTTTGGGTCAAATTCTATTGTTTCTTTTCTATAGTTTCAAATCAAGTTTCTAGTGAATTATCTATGAGGTAATTAAGCACATCGATTGATATTGGCCAGAAGATTGACTTCAAATCCACGTTAGCTAAACACAATCATTAGTGGATGGGAGTGTTAGGTAGGTACGGACATTTGGGTTTCCAATTCTTAATTCTCCTTCTCCTTCTTCTTCATTCCATGTCCAATATATTACAAAATTGATTTGTTGACTTTTTGCTAGCAATGCACGAGACCACATTGCCGGAATAGAGGAAAATTTTCGGGTCATGCTATTATGAAGGTAAGAAGAAAGTTCGCACCATACAAAAGCTAGACAGATACCAAACATTGTCATGAAAGCCGTGATTTGAAAAGAACAAGACAATAGAAGACGATAAAGTTTTCACCGAAATGTATAACTTAGATTAGTCACATCTGGACAAGCCATGTTACCGATGATCATCCACACATAGCTTTAACAATTCAATAAAGTTAAGCATCTAGAAATAATAGGAAGATCCTAATTTTATTGCAACAACAAAGTTAAAACAATAATTTTCTTAACATAATTAACCTATTTTTTTGGCTTAATCTCTTTTAATCAAAGAAATTTTCTTTGATCAGACTTTTGCTTGATTGATATATATTTTGCAGATTTCATTAGGTCCAACGTCTATGTAAAGAAAATACAAAAATATAGATAAATAAAAGACGCAGCCCCTCTAAAAACACTGTAGGCTTCACATGTTTACAATATTTTTGTACAACACTAATAATTAGTGTTGAAGATTGATGGAAAAGGTGAAGCAACGTCAAAGCAAGGAAAAGATTAATTGACTTTTCATGATAAAGATACAAATAATTGACAAATAAACATGGTAAAAAGAGAAGTTAATGCGGATTAAATACAAATATTTAATAGAGAAATGACTAGTGGATAAATTATTGTTTAATATTATTTTATCAAGTCACTTATAAACTTTTGCCATACCTTTTTATAGAAGTATGGGAATTTAACCTCACAACTGAAACTAAAAGTTTTTACCATCGATTCCTTTTGAGAATGTGATGAATCGAACTCCCTACTCTTCCTTCCCACCTTTCGCTAAGGGTGGCCATTGGAGCAACCCTAGTGGTTGTTTAATATTGGTCAAGTTGTAACTTTTGCTTATTACCTAACTTAGCTCATGTTGCCATAAATAGCAGCGGCAACGTGTGATGCTAATAATGGAATCCACTTTAACTTTAACAGACACTTGGACCTTATGTATCATGGACGCTTGTGTCTATATAATGTATAAATATTAGTTTTTTTCCCCACCAAGTATAAATATTAGTTCAACTCCCGCCATTTATCATCTCTAATTGGTTACCACACAATTGAGTAAAATTGCAAGAGACATAGATGTGCGTCATTCATCGGTTTGTGCCTAGGATTGACATCCCAACATTATCGCCATTAGGAGAAAAATGAATTGAACGAGTACAATTCTAATGCCTGTGAGAGTGAGCCCTTCAGCAAGTTTAAAAGGCCATAGCTCTTACAATCGTTGTTGAAATTGGACTTGTACATAGACAAAAGATAGGGGAAACCCCGAAAGCATACATGATGTGTCATATTTGCGATTTTTGGAGAGAGATAAAATTTGATTTCTTGAGAATTAAAGACCCTTTGCTAGATTAATTATAGTCCATCTCGCTTTTATTTTGCTTCAAGTGGTATTAGAGCCTCACTAGTAATTTGACAATAGTCAGCAATTGGGGTGGCAATAACTACGATGACAAACATCCTAACGATGTAGACTGCAGGGTGCAGGCCCTTTGGTGGGGTTGTACAACAAGAGGAGGGTGTGGCCCTTGAAATCCGAGCGACTCGTGACATACTCACTATCCTGGTTTTGGATGCCAACAGGGTTTATGAAGAAGGTAGGACTAACCAAGACGGAGGTTACGCTCGTGGCCAATCTGTTGACCGCCGTGATCCTACGAATCAAGGAAGGTGAAATGCCTATGAGAACAACAACGAAGATGAAGCTGAACTTGAGGAGTTTTCGAACAATCGTGGAGGCAGTCAATTCGAAGGTGGTGTATAAACGAACAGATCCGACCCGCTAATGCCATAGGTTAGTCTACCAAGAAGACTCGGGAGATGAAGAGGATAGAAATAGAGGCTATCATGCAAGAATTGGCATAGGAGAAGATTACCGCATAAAGGATGGGCTGTTGAGTGGTGGGGTACGCTTCAAAATAATCCACGACGGCAAGGAAAAACTCCCGCGAGGACAAAGAGAAAGATGTAGCAACTACTAAAGTAATATAAGATATGTAGAATGTGACTTTAGTTCTTATGTGGCGGGCTTCCCAGTACACCAATAATCTTTTACCTTGTTCCTTAGTCAAGCTTAATTATTTGTCTTGAAAATTACCATAAACAAAAGAATATACTGTTCAAATTTCGCCATGAATAAAGTGATGGTATGCTTATTTTTAAAATTGAAAATTAACCATTGATTCTGAGAAGGCCACATCTATGAAATGCAATTTATACTTCTCATTCCATCTAAATAAAAAATAATTTATTGCCATCTGCGATGGAGTAAAAGCTTTAGGTTAGATTTTCTAATAGTGTGAGAGTATGATATAAAATATGGGAAAGTGATCCAAACTTTATGAAATCCTAATCAAGAGAAAGGATAACCTTATCACTGTCCATATCCATCTCATATATAAATCTCCGTTGATAAATAGCAAAACATGGGGGAAATTATTAAATGAGTCATAAATTCATTTTATGAATATCAGTTCAGTTTTATTTTTTCAATTTTGTTAGTGCATTTCTAAATATTTTCTTGAAATAAACGAAATTGTTTTGCTTAATCCCTTGAATTTTATGGACTCCTCCTCCTCCTCCTCCTCCTCTTCCTCTTCTCTTTTTGTTTTTTTTTCTTTTTTTTGTCATCGTTCATCTTCTTTCTCTCCAATCGTCAAATTTCCAATGTAGATCGATGACAGCCTTGACTTGCCAAATTGTCCTCTGTATGAAAAGTGCCTTGAATAGAGCCAGGTTTGTCTCGAGGTTGTATTTCATGGTTGTATGTATGACATATGGAGAATTGGGAACCACACCAATCAAACTCGTCAGCTTTCTGTGAACCAAAAAATCCTCGAGGAGAGTGGCAAAAGTTGGAAGTAATGTTTGAAGATTGTAAAAGCTTATCAGATTCTGCTTCTAGTACTACGCAAACAAAAGTAGGACATATCTCAATTCTAAATATTCTCGTGCGAAGCTTGGTATACCTTTGACGTTAAAGGCTTAGAAAGTATTCCCTCTCTATAGAAAAGAAAAGGATGTAAAGAAAATTTAGAATGTGAGGCGTGCATGTATTAGCATATAAAAATAAGGAATGCATCCATGAAACCTGCCATTCCTATATATCAAATGGACAAGCCATAGAGGCTCTCGTAAGAGCGAAAACTCCCTTCCTTGGTGAGGTAACCCTTTGAACACAACCAAATTTGGAAGTAATGCTTAAATATTGTAAAAGCTTATTAGGTTCTACTTCAGGTATTGTGCGAAGAAAAGTAGGATATATCCTTAAATCAATGAGAAATTCCAAATCTAATCACAAGCAAAAAAGATCCCCAAAAAATCTCCCAAACTAGCATATCAACCTCATAGCCATGGCATCATAGAAAGGCATAGTTATCCCAGTCCCTATCTTGTGCTCTCAATGCTTTGAGCTTTTGCTTTTCTCTTCTTCCTCTTTTTCTCTCTCTTTCTACTCTTGTCCTAGCCTCTCCCCTGCCACTCATGTGACACGGCCCATGGACGGAGCATGAACCAAGACCGATTGTGATAGGCCGTGTCACGCCCAAGGGTTGATCGAAGAGCATCCCACGATCAATTCATGAGCAATACGAACCAAGGCCCACACGCAACCCATGAGCGACCCATGCGTAATGATCGAGCAGCCCGTGACCGTTCAGCTACTCGCATGTCAGACGGAACCTGCAGACCCTGATCTTGCTTCTGACACACGCCCATGGTCTTCCCAAGGGCCTGTCGTGTACAGCCATCGAGTAGCCTGCTATATAGCCTTGTAATGATGATACGGATTTAAAACGCACCATTGGATCGGAGGGACGATCAACGACTGAGATGCGACCCGCATTTGTATAAATAGGGATCCCTCTCCCTCATCATAAGAAGTCCGTTCACAAGTGAATATACACTCTCTTGCCCACCTGACTCTTGTGTTCGAGCGTGTGTGCGTAAGGCTAACTTGGGATCGATAATCCTAAGGCCACACGGTGTTTTGATCGATCGTAATCGTCGATTGACCCATGACACATGCACCTCTGGTGACCATCGACTAAGGCTAATATATAGCCACTAACCTCGGTGGTCTCGAATCACCTCGATTAGAGGTCGCGAGAGAGAGAGAGAGAGAGAGAGAGAGATTCAAGGTGAGCAACAACACTTGATAGGGAGGGAGGGAGACGTGGGGTGGTTATGTAATGGCTTGGTCCGACGAGAGTGTAGAGTGTTTATTGAGGTCGGAGGGCTTGAATAAGGAGTGACTCTTAATAGACTTTTAAGATAGTGAAAAGGGCATGAATGAACTGAATTGTGCACCAAACTGGAAATGAGCCTTCATTTAAAAATTTGGAATTAACTCGCAAGATGCACTTATTAACATGACAGTAACATGTAGCATTGAAACTCTAATCTTAAAAGTGCTCGAGTAAGAGAATTACTAGGTTGGATAACCTATTGGAAAAGCACCTAATTTTACCTTAAAGGACAAAATTATGAGACGCAGTATGGAATAGGTTAAAACGGATAATATATTGAGCAAGTTAATATAGGGCTATCACAATATGATATTAGAGCAGGAATTCTCTAGTAGACATGTTTGAGGACAAATCAAATAGAAGCTAGTGAGCCTATAATAATATGATTCGGTAAGGGTGGGGATGTTAGCTAGGAACAAAGGGTTAATACAAGGAGGGGATCCTAATAGGCTCCTAAGATGGCGAATAGGACAGCAATGAAACGAATTATGCACCAAATAAGGTAGAGTGTTCCTAAGATATATGTGTGAGAGTAGAATAAATTCACAAGAGCCGTATTTGAATGCAACAACAATGTTTAGCATTTAAACTCCAATGTCAAGCATGTTTAGATGAGAGCACTACGTGGATGTGTGGCCTCTTAAAAAAGGCCTACCTATACGTCAAATGACAAAACCATAAAGCTTGGTATGGGATGGCCCATAACAACAATATTTCGAGTGAGCTAATTAGCGAATGTTACAGGATTAGTGGTTGCAAGGGCACAAAAAAAAAGGATAAAAAAAAAAAAATCTGAAAATTTAAGATATCAAACAAAACAAAAACAACTGAACACGTTTATGTCAAATGCTATCCTAGCGATAACTAGACCGCCTTTTCAACATCTCGAGTGAAAATTAACTGAAAAGATTATAATGAAATTCTGCGATGAGACTTAGGACAACATTGGCAAAATCAAAAAAAAAAAATTATGATCAAATTGACATTTGCACAATAAATTTAGGCCCAATTTGGTAGTTTTTCCCGAAATGTTTAATAGTACATCTCTAATTAAGAATGTAATAAGTAAAGTGTGAAATTAGAAAAAGGAAAAGTAAAAAAAGTAAAATATCCTCAACGTGCCTCATTACTTCTTCGCTATTTAAATACACTTACTATATATATTTTAAATATTTTCCCAAAGACAATAGTTTATCCTAGGTCAGGTGAAAGGAACTATGGAATTAAAAAATGCAAAAAATTACTAAATCATTGCAAATTTCTCGAGAAGCTACACCATCATTTCCCTACTCATATCTCCAACCACTTCCATATCTACAACGTATGTGATGTAACTCACCAGTCAAAAGATTAGTTGGAGAAAGAAAAATTGAAGGTAAAACAATGACCCTGATATGTATAGGGTCACTTTTTCCACTATACCTAATTGGAGGAAACTTTCTCCGACTAGTCTTTTATTGGTTATTTATTTATATAAACGTTAGCTACATTTATATTTACTTAAATTTCCTCGTGGATGATGTTCATAACCTTTAATCCTCCAACCAATAATCAAAAGCATGGTCGGAGGATGCTTCCTCCAACTAGAGATGCAAAAAAAGTATAGCCATGAGCTAAATGGCTATATCTCCATTTGGAGAAGATTCATCCAACTAATTAATGTGCTATAAACTATAGACAACACTCAGTTTTAACTCGTTGCAGATTATTTAAATATTTAAACATTGGTCTTACAGTCCTAAATTAGAAGCTGGTGACATCAAAATACATAACATACTAATCTAAGCAATGATTCGAGGAAAACGTGCCCCATTTTCAGGAGCTCACGTTGAAGCACTAATTGAGTAAGAAGAGGGTTGATGCGTGAAGAAGGAAAATACTCGTATTGTACGAGAATGCAGCGTCAAGACGAGGGTTCGCAGGGAAATCTACATCGTAGTCGGCAAGGGCACGAAAAGGAGCAGTGCTAAGTTAATGACTCCGTGGCTTTTGGGGTTGGCGTGGAGATGAAAACGACTGGAGCCACTCTGTCGTGGTCATATGTCTAACCCATACCCTGTCAAATCCCCTCTCTTCCTCCCAGTAATTAAGTACTCCTGAATCCCTCAGCCCCCCTGCTATTTCCCACGTTCTCTCTCTCTCTCTCGCTCTCGCTCTCGCTGCGTCTATAAATACATTTCACTTCCCCAAGCGATTCAAGGGAAGAACCCTCTAACCATTCTTCATAGCTATCTTAAATGCTTCTTTGAGCTTTTTCTCTCCGACTAATAGGCTCTGCACGGAAGAATCTGTCAAGCTCAGGAGGGATAGCGCCTTTAGATTCGGCAGCCGTCGGTCTCAAGCTTCCGGCGCTATCCATCCTGAGTTTTATGGCTTCTTCTTGCTTGCTCGCCCGGCTTTCGCCAGGAGGACAGCGGCTCCGACAGTCAGTGGGGTAAGGATAAGGGATCTCATTTCTGCTTTCGGGATACAAGATCGGTTTATAGGGTTTCATAAACTATGAATTGATATATGCCTCAAATCTTTGTTTTCACTCGTTGTTGGCCAGTTAAATCGGGTTGATTTTCGTTTAGATCACTCACAAAACATCAAGCGACACTCACTGCGCGGATCTTAGTCGTTTGTTTTGGTCTTTCTTGGCATTTTTCTTCCCTTTTATTTCCACTTGCGTCTTCCAATATCTTCATAAAACTGGGTTGAACGTTCACAGAGGATCGGTTTTAGTATATCGAGGCTTGCGGAAGCGACAGATCAAAAAAGGGACTTAATCAGCCAACTCTTTTTTTTTACCGGAAAGATGAGTGATTGGTTATCTGCTCCTATATTTGTCACACAAGGTCAAGTGGAATTTCATGAACTTATATGATGATCAGAATCTGATGGAACGAGAGTTGAGAACCTTTGCTTTCTGCTTCCAAGGACGAAGTTCTGGTCCCTCTTTCTTATGTAAATGAGTAGTTCCACCAGCACCATGGAAAACATACCATGTTTCAGACTTCTTGGTCAAGTGCTAATCCTCCAACAAGCAGAAATTAATTGTATTTCTGTATTCTTGGTTCAGCAAGGATTTGACTTTGCAAGATTCTGGTCTTCCACAAACACTGGAAAATTAACTGAAAAAGAAAAATTTTCATTTAACAAGATGTTATTGTTTATTGTGGTTTGTGCAATTTCTACCTTCTCGGATGGGCTGAAGATGTTGTGACGCGTGTTATTAGGGTACTCTTAATCTTGACTTTGACTTCTATTTGATAGAAAACTTCTGGGCCGTGAGTATTATGTTAATTTCAATGAAGTAGCATTCACTGTCAAGGAATTTCCAAGATCTTTTGCTGGGTATCATCAGGTGACCATCCATAGTGGTAGATCAAACCAGTAATGGAGATATGAGATCTCATAAGATCGATTCAAAGATTGATATGAGCCACTTAATGCTTAGTTAAGGGTTCATAGAAGCTCCCTCACGGTTATGGAAACGAATCATGCTACAATTGAGAAAATATTATAATGTTCTTTGCAATAGATTTTTTTTTTTGTAAAATGTGTTATGGTTAATTTGAAATGGATGTGACTATTTCCACATATGTTCAAGTTAAGTGAACTAATCGTATTGCCCTTAAAACATAAATTTTGCTACAAGATCTCTCTCTCTCTCTCTCTCTCTCTCTCTCTCTCTCTAATTCAACATCTCTCTCCTTCGACTCAGAAGTGTCCTTTTGAATCACAATGGTATCACTAAAAGGTTAGTAAGTTACTTACATGAATTCGAGTCGTGAATCACCTCTCATGGAAGTTAATGTTTTCGAGCAAAACCGCTTTTCAAAGTTGCAAGACTATGCTTATTGTTAATGTTATTTTGTTGGTTTTAATTGTTAGAAAATCGCTTCTTTATGCTTTTATCTAAGCTTTACATGATGTTGATGGAAGTCCAATGCGTAGTGTCCGAATCTTCAAATTTGACTTCATAATTCTTCAGGAGGAAAATTCCTGGGAATATAGCTCACACTCTATGTATGCCATCACTACAAGATGAGGGATTATAACTATATTGATGACCATTTTGTAATAGTTATCTTATCTTGGTGTTTATCTTCTAAGAATGGAAGAGACAAACAAGTTGATCTTAGATCGAGTTGCTAGCTAAACACACATTCAATGTTTTCTTTGTGTTCGATGCAAGAAAGGATACAGAGGGAAAAATCTTCAAGTACATGAGATAAAAAGAAAAAATGAAAAAAGTGATAACTCATAAACCTTAAGTTTGCCTTAAAAAAAGATGTCAGCAAATGTCAATGCATGGATAAACAAATCTAGGGTTTGGAGGGTAACTTAGAGTTAACTTAAATTGTTTTCTGAAGCCAAAAGGCTAAAAAAGAGTGGTTAGCAAAGCTGTTTTGCAAATTGCGAATTTCTTTTCAGCTCCTCAGATAGCTTTAAACACCTTAAATTTAAATTGTCCAAAATGACCCTTACTGAGAGCTCATTAAAATAAGATTTGACGAAATAGGAATAATATATCTATAATGTAGATCAATCAATCTAGTAATTTTTATCAACTTTTTGCAAAACGTTTTTTTCTTCTTTTTTAATATTCAAATCGGAGAAGTTTACATATTTGTTACTTTTTTACGAATCATCTAAGATTCAGTTATTTAATAAATATAATAATCAGATTCGATTTAAAAGAATATTTATACAGTCCATTTATTTAAGTCTCTTCGAAGTTTAATCTCTAATAAAGACCTATAGAAAAAAAAAGGTTCAATCTCTAACAAGTGATGGTAATGTTCAATTCTTTAGTTCAAATTTTTTAGGAGAATTCTTTGGTTAAAATTGTGAACTCTGTATGATAATAATTTGTATTTAAGAAATGTTAAACTGACAAAGAATATCAACAAGGTTCATACTCATTGCCCAAAAAAATTTCTTTGTAGAAACCAGCATGAGAATATTAATAAATAGAAGATTGGAAATGAAATTTGCATAAAAACAAACAAGAAAGTAACATGACATGTTGGAAAAACATACGATTATTATGATCAATACGGGCAGTCTTGTATTACCATGACGATGTGCAACTTTTGCATTTTCAATAGATAGCAGCTCTTGCTCTTTCCATTCATAATTATGATTAATCAGTTTTCTTGAGATTATTTTCGATAAGTGAATAAGTTAGAAAGTGTAGTTATTTAGAACATGAAAATAGCGTGAACCTTTTTTCTCCAAGTTTTTTTGGCATTACCCTATCGAAATTTGTCCATCTTCCCAGTGTAGTTCCTAAAAGTAAAGGTTTGACATTTGGGTTGCGAAAGCATTTAGCATGCCTCTGATACCAAGCAGTCCTTCTACAGCCAACTGCCTATTGAGATCCTAAGCCAGATTTAGGACAACTGGACAACGTCCAATTAGTATACTGTATTTCCTCGTAATTAAAAACAAAAATGCTGTAGTATTTTTCCAAGTCAAATGCAAAATTTGCTAAAACAGGAGTTTCGTGGTATAGTGCCGAGTTGAACAAAATTCGCTTTTGCTGTATTTTCCTCCATTCATGATTCGAGAAAATTTCTTTCGGCTAAATTTTAAATCAATAAATTGCGAATGTCAATATCACCTGCATATAACTTTACTAAAAATAAACGGTGGTGCTGGAAGGTAACCAATCGAAGTCTTAGTTGGAGCAGGTTTACATCTAATCCAATCTTGTGTGTCCATCAGACCACCTCACGATTCTTGTCTAGGGCTTAGGTGCAACAGTACGAAAAGCACAGTGCGGAAAAGATTCTGGGCACTACTGACATTTGACCTCGAAATGTACAGAACATCCCAACCACACAATCCTTAAAGGCAAGGCAGAGTCGGGCCAATCTGTGACCATTATTTCGAGCCCATCCCTTGATCTGAATCCAGATGAGCCTCTGCCATCGATGCCAGCGATGGGAAGATAACAATAAACAAAAATGGCACGAAGATAAATAAAGATAGGGAGGGAAGGAAGGAAGGACGGATTACGATCATGAATTATTTTATTGATCGATATCAGGTTTATACCCATCCGATGAATGATGGGAAGGGGGGCATGTTGTTGACCGGCTTTTGCACGTGAGTGCGTTACAACTACGTGCAAGTCACGGCCTGTGTCCTTCGGTCATGATTCATGTGTTTCCAAGGTGGTCCATCCCCCTAAATTTATGCAACATGCCGCGCAACCATGTCGCCCCACCCCTACCGTACGGTTGCTTTTCTTGATATCTTGTCCCCCCCCCCTCTAATTATATCTCCACGCTTCCCTCTTCCCTTCCTCTAGTTGCTCCATTCGAACCACGGACGGATTTTTCGCCCTGAGTCGGTTGCACGTCAGCGTGTTCATGTCAAATCTAATTAGGGTTTCAATTATCTATTTTTTTCAGAAAAGAAACTAGGCTGATACAGAAGGAACTGTGAACCTTGGATTCCATTATATGTGGAGAGAGGTTAACGTCTGAGAACGCTCTTTTTGACTAGGAGTATTGCTAACTTAAAAGTTTGATTAAATGGTACGATTGGATTATGCTTATTGAGAGCTTTCTAATTACACCCAGTTTGCTCAAATTGGACAGCCAATCTCAAAATATCTCAATTTTTAGCATGTATATCCAATCATGATGAAGTGTCGGGAGTTTTATCATTTGATTAGAACGTTTAAGTTTATTCTAAGTCAGATGATATGCTTTCGAATTACACGATAATCATAATAATTTAATGAGAAAAATATCATTTTTTTATTAAGACCGTACCTTTGGTCCAATTCTTGGAAAGCCATGATCGTAAAACTTTCCCGAAGATTGAGTCACGTCATTGAAAAATACCGCCCACGAGCTTTCCATGGGCGCGAGATTTGGATCAAGCGGACACCGAATAAGAGAGAAACAGACGATCAAAGCATTTTTTAATAATAAAAGAAAGGAATCTGCCGCGGTCAAGTCTGGCCAACCTGCAATTGCCACGTGCCAGTCATAGAGGTAGCCAGGCTGTGCGGCATAATTTGACTCAGGGCATGTGACATCCGAAATTTTATATGCTAGGTAATAATATTTAGGTCTACTTTCGTCGAAATATTTAGGCTATAAAGTTAAATATTATTTCACTTGGAGTTTCAAATGGCTCATATAAAATTCAAGTGAGTCATCAATTTTATGAGGTTCGAAAGTATGACGGATGATCCTTTCACGATGATAATAACTCGGAGTCTTATGAGACAGTTGTTGACATGTATGATGACGGTGTTGAGTGATGGTAATCAATTTATCACCGTATGAGTTGCAATCTTGAAATTGTTTATTTGATGATATTCAAGTTTTAAATTTATTAAATTGAAATTTTTTTAGCATTCTCGATATTTTTCACTAATAATTTTTAGTGAGGCCAAAATATTTTTCAGATTTATCGATATTTAAAACAAATATTGATTTTCTTCTTTTTGTAATGATTTACTAAATATCGTGGTGACTTAACAAGATATTTGCTTTGGAATGAACCTTTAGTTTCTATTTAATTGTTATGCACCACTTTTTATTTTTCGACCTAGTATTTTGAAAATTCATATGTTTTTATTTGGGGATATTGAACTTAGTCTAACAATGGTATCATGTATTACATCATCAATTCAACTTTAGCCCATTAATGCTTTGATGTCTTGTTCATTTTACTAAGCTAAGAAGCTCTTTCTCATAATATTTTCTAGTGACTACTCTTATCTGTCCACTTGAAGCTTTTGTATTGAAACACCAATGCTTCTACCTACACTAGCTGAAGGCCATTCTTACTTTAACCTTGGTTATTTGCCAAAGCAAAACAAAATGTGACCATGCGTGAGATTTTTGGGTACATTCCATCTGATCTTCATCATGCATCTTTTAAACTCATTATCACTTCTCTTAGCCTTGGTTACTTGACTCATCTCTCTCAAAGTCACCTATCTCACTAACTTCCAATCCCCAACTTTCTTCTTATACTTTCTTTTCAAATTTTGCTAATAAAACCAAAAGTCCCACACTTGTGTTATTAAAGTTTCTATCTCAAGTCCCTCAAGTGTGGACAAGGTGAATTATTGGATTCCACAACTCTCTACCAATGGGTTTAGTCGTTTTAAAGACAAAAATTGTTAACTTGCTATTTTGTTAATTTTATTTGAAGGTAATTAAGGCTTTGAGATGCTCGAGTCGTTATTAAGGTAAGTGAAAACTTTAGAAGTTAAGTTAGATTGATCCACTTAGCATTCTTGATTTGGTTGATTGAAATTTGTTAATTTAGTTTTTAATTGAATTTGATGGTAAGTGTGAGCAAGTCTCAGTAGTGGCAAATTAAAATATTGCGTTGATTTAAATTGTTTTGACGAATTTTTACATGCTTAAATGTGTTTAATTGATTTTCTTGAGAAGTGACAGCATGTTGTACGGGAAAATGATGAAACTAGATTTCAAAGTGTTATTTTCATAAATTATATTCATCGTCCACTGCTCATACTCATCCTATAATCATCAGCCGCTGATTATATTCACCTTATAGTTAGTAGCCACTGATCATATTCATCTTATATTTGCAACTTGCTAATGATATTCACCTTATGCTACCACATCATTGATCATGCTCACCTTATGATCATCTGTCATTGATTGTATTCACCTTATACTCACTAACTGCTGCTCATATCTACGTCATGAGTATGACCACTTACTACTTGTATTTACTTGATGAGTATTACCACAAAATGCTCATATCTACTCTGAGTATGATCATTTACTACTCATATTTACTTGCTAAGTATCGCTACATATTACTTATATCCATTTTTTAAACATACTGCTCATATTCATTCGTTGAGTATAACATATTGCCAAGAGGTGCTTGTTATTCTATAGTTATCTATTGAGTTTCATGAAGAGCAACACTATTTATAGACTTTTACCTCTTGACTATTGAGATTATTGTCGAATTTCACGTTTTTGTAATCGTTAGTTTGAGAAAGTGAACGTAAACCAAGTGAAAGCCGAATTACTATAAATCTACTCGAAATTTCCTCCGTGTCTTATTTTGTTATTAATTGTTAGATAGAAATGCTTGCATTTGCACTATTGATTTTCATCCTACAAAAAAATTTCTACAAGTCTTCAGCAAAAAAAAGAAAAGAAAAATCATTATTGTTATAGATGAAGCCAAATATTTTTAGGGGCTTTTTTGTCTTTTCTATCATATTTGCTTTTAGGTTAAAAGTGATACATTTATATTAGCGATAGCAAGACGCTGAAAAAGAAAATAGAGAGGCAAGAAAAAGAGAGAAGAAAAAAGTGAGTTTTTTCTTTACGATGGTTCTTAATCTCTTTATGCCCCGATCTTAAGAGAAGATCATCGTCGTATTCCAACTTTTTTTCAAAATATAGTGGATTCACAAAGTGCCTCTGCGCGGAGACATAACCTAGGTTTGGGTGAACTTCGTTAACAAATTTTTTGGCTTGTTCTTCTTTTGTTCCTTTATTATTATATTCTGCTTGGCGAATTGTTTGCGAGTGTTATTTTTCTGGAATTGACATTTGATTTCGTAACAACTGGTATCAGAGCCTAGGTTGGCTAATCGAGAACATCGAGGGTTTTTCGGTGACGTTCGATTGAAAGCAAACAAGATGGCAGAAGATAAAATCAGAATCGATAAATTCAATGGGTAGGATTTCGGATGGTGGAAACTACAAATCGAGTATTATCTTTATCAAAAAGATCTTTATGCACCACTTGAGGGTTGGAAACTTGAGATGGCGGAAGTGGATCCGACAGCAAAAGTCGGATGGAAAATTCTTGATCGACAGGCATTAGGTGCAATTCGTCTAGGGTTGACGAAAAAGATAGGGTACCACATCGCGAAAGCAAAAATTGCAAAAGAAGCCATGGATATTCTAACAAATATTTTTGAGAAGCCATCCACATCAAATCGGGTATTTTTGCTGAAGAAACTGGTTAATATGAAGTTATTTGATAGAGGTTACGTGGCGAGCATATTAATAGTTTTACGCAGGTCACGAGTCAATTGGAATCCGCAAGCATAAATTTAGATAAGAAACTTCAAGCTTTATTATTTTTATATTATATTCTAGAAAGCTACAATACCATAGTGCATGGAATTTCAAGCACCATGAATGATGATTTAACTCTTGATGATGCTGTGAGTGGTATCATGGATGAAGAGGTGCGAAGGAAAGTCTCAGGTGA
Source organism: Eucalyptus guilfoylei (assembly GCA_016097605.1). NCBI lineage: Eukaryota > Viridiplantae > Streptophyta > Magnoliopsida > Myrtales > Myrtaceae > Eucalyptus > Eucalyptus guilfoylei. Next base: position 41,999,826 of record CM027861.1, read on the forward strand.
AGATAATTTTTCTGCATCTACATCTTCAACGGCACTCGCAGTGGAGAACCGTGGAAGAAGTAAAAGTAGAGGAAAATTCAGCGGGCATGGCAAATCACAATCAAGGGATAAGAGACAGGTTGCAAAAGATGAGTGTTGGTTTTGTCATACAACCAGACACCGGAGGTTTCAATGTGAAGCCTACAAAAAGAAGCAACAAGATGAGAATCAAGGAGCTAATGTGGTTAATGATGAATCTTTGCTAGATAAACACAAGGGTTTGACTTGACAACAGATAAATGGTTTATTGATTCTTGTGCTTCTTTTCATTGCACCTTGCAAAGAGACATATTTGATGATTATGCTAGTGGAGATTTCGGACAAGTGGTTGTGGGAAACGACCACATGTGTCCCATTGTTGAGAAATGAACTATGACTGTGAACATCTCAGGTGGAGGACGTCTAGTTTTGCGTGAAACAAGGCATATTCCGGAATTAAATAAAAATATAATTTCAACTAGTAAACTTGACCAAGAAGGTTTGGTAACAACCTTTGGATGCGGAGAGTGGAAGATAACGTCAGGGGCAAGAGTAGTAGCAAAGGGAAAGCGTACAGGTACACTTAACCTTCTCAAATGAGACAATATCAGTGATATGGTTGTAACTACAATGGCTACAGGTAATTTGTTTACTTTTTGGCATTATCATTTGGGATATCTTGGTGAAAAATGTGTAAAGCAGTTACACTTGAGGAAATTACTTCAAGGTTTGCAAAAAGTTGAGTTCGATTTTTGTGAAAGTTGCATTTATGGAAAACAAAAGGTTGTTAATTTTCAATTGAACGTGCGACAAAATAAAGGTCAGAAGCTAGAATTGGTTCATACTGATGTATGGGGACCTGCTCAAAACTCTCTTATAGCGGTAAGAGATATTTTGTCACATTCATTGATGATGCAATAAGGAAGACTTAGGTCTATGCTCTTAGAGAAAAATCAGAAGTATTTGGGATGTTCAGAATGTGGAAGACCATAAAAGAAAAAGAGATAGGCTATCAAATTAAAGCTCTGAAGTCTTATAATGGTGGTGAATACACGAGTAAGGAATTTGTAGAATATTTGAGTCGAAAATGCATACACGGGTTAAAGACTGTTCCTAGAATTCCTCAAGAGAACGGTGTAGCTGAAATGATGAACATGACTATTCTAGAACGTGCGAGATGCATGAGGCTACATGTGGGTCTCTTGCTACACTTATGGACTGCCCTAGTTGATGTAGCTGTTTATCTTATTAATAGAAGTCCATCTAGTGCGTTGGATGAAGAAATACCACAAGAACAATGGTCAAGTAAAAAGATTAATTATTCACATCTAAAGGTGTTTGGTTGTATTGTATATGCTTTGATTGACAGGGTGGATAGAAAAAAGCTTGATACTAAGTCCCAGAAGTGCGTCTTTATCGGATACGGTGGCGACGAGTATGGCTATAGGCTTTAGGATTATGAGAATAACAAAGTCATCCGCAGTTGGAATGTGGTATTCCATGAAGAAAAAATGTACAAGGATCGTCAGACAGAGCATGAGAAGATAGTAGAACTAGAATATGTTGAATTTGACACAATGCTCGTGAAGATGTTTCCAGTATATCAAAGTGCACTTGAAAGAGAGGTTCAAGATGAGCCTATTATCAATGAAGAGGTAGTTCAAGAGGAACACAGTGATTCAGAGCAAACTAACGACCCTGAAGTACCTGTATTGAGGAGGTCTACACGTGTGAGAAAGCCAAATGTAATTTTTAATCCATCAGCTAATACTGTTTAGAGCCATGTCTTATATACAAATTCAAGGGAACCGGAGACTTACGACGAGGCAAAGGTAGACACGTCTCACTTGCAGTGGGAGTGTGCTATGAAAGATGAGATGAACTCGTTATTTAGAACAAAACTTAGGAGTTGACCAAGTTGCCCACGGGTAAAAAAGTTTTATTAAACAAATGGGTGTACAGGATTAAGAATGAAGCAGATAGTAGTATTAGATACAAGGCGAGACTTGTAGTCAATGGCTTTTCTAAAAAAGAAGGGATTGACCACTCCGAGATATTTTCACTTGTAGTGAAAATGACATCAATTAGAGTTCTGCTGAGTATAGTTGCAGTGGAGGATCTTTAATTTGAGCAGTTAAATGTAAAAACAACATTTTTACACGGTGACTTAGATGAAGAACTATACATGGCACAACCTAAGGGTTTTGAAGTTAAAGGTAATGAGCACATGGTATGTTGCTTGAAGAAAAGCTCGTATGGCTTGAAACAAGTTTCGCGGCAATGGTACTTAAAATTTGATGGTTTCATGAAAGAAAAAAGGATTTGCATACTGTGAGTCTGATCACTGTGTTTATTTTCGCAAGCATGATGATGGTAACATTGTGTATCTCTCTTTATATATGGATGTCATGCTGGTGGCTAGTTCCAATATGAAGAGAATCGTAGAAGTGAAGAAGATGTTATCATCACAATTTGCTATGAAAAACTTGGGAGAGGCTAAGAATATTTTAGGCATGAAAATCATCAGGGACAAGAAAAAATAAGAAATTATGGCTGTCGCAGGAAGACTATGTGAACAAGGTATTAAAGAGATTTAACATGGATAAGGCAAAACTGGTTGCAACTCCTCTAGCGAGTCACTTCAAACTTTCCAGATATGTGTCCAAGCACTCAGGCTTTGAAAGTTGAGATGGCGATAGTTCCTTATGCATCAGCAGTGGGGAGTTTGATGTATGCCATGGTGAGCATGAGACTAGACATTGCACAGGTAGTGGGAGTTGTGAGTCAATATATGCAGAACCCAGGCAGAAAGCATTGGAATGCAGTGAAATGGATATTGAGATATCTAGCAGGTATTTCCAATTACTCACTATGTTATGGTGGTACATCTCTAGAGTTGTGGGGTTATGTAGATGCAGATCATTCGGGTGATCGAGATAGTGGTAAGAGTATCACTGGATATGTCTTTACAGTTGCAAGTACAACAGTGAGTTGGGTATTTCAACTACAAAAAGTAGTGGCTTTATCGACGACAGAGGTAAAATACGTGGCGATCACAGAAGCCTCCAATGAAATCATATAGTTACAAGATTACATTGAGGAGTTACATCGAAAACAGCCAGTCAATATACTGCGGAGTAATAGTCAAAGTGCAGTGCACTTAGCAAAGAATGCAGATTATCACTCAAGAACCAGACATATCAAGAATCGTTATCACTTTATTAGATCGACATTGAAAGATAATGAGTTAAAGCTACAGAAGATTGATGGCTCGAAGAATCCAGCTGACATGTTGACTAAGGTAGTAGACAGAGAGAAACATATTTTCTGTACTACTACCATTGGTATTACTCAATGTTGATTGATGAGGAGTATCGTAGAGGTACAATTTTTCAAGTACTAGTTTTTTGAAGAAGATGGATGCAAAGTTGCTTGGTGCTCGGGTATATTTGTCTTCAAGTGGGAGATTGTTATAGATGAAGCCAAATATTTTTAGGGGCTTTTTTGTCTTTTCTATCACATTTGCTTTTAGGTTAAAAGCGATACCTTTATAATAGCGATGGCAAGACGCTAGTCGTCAAGACTTTGAAAAAGAAAATAGAGAGGCATGAAAAAGAGAGAAAAAAAAACGAGTTTTTTTTTTTACGAGGGTTCTCAATCTTTTTGTGTCCTGATCTTGAGAGGAGATTATCGTTGTATTTCAACTTTTTTTGAAGTCTAGTGGATTCGCAGAGTGTCTCTGCGTGGAGACGTAGCCTAGGTTTGGGTGAACTTCGTTAACAAATTTTCTAGCATGGTCTTCTGATTCTATTCCTTTATTATTATATTCTACTTGGTGAATTATTTGCGAACATGGTCGCTCCGCTGGGTAGGTTTCAGTGAACCTTTGCGAGAGAGGTGAGGAGTTCGAAACCTTTGCAACGCAAAAGCTCTGGCGGAATTACTTGGTGATTTAAGTGTGCTACCGGGGGTGGTGGGTCCTCCCACTTACGTAGCACCTGGGGTTTACACTTCGGCTACCGGCTAAGGCGGTTCCTCCAGCATAAAAAAAAAAAAAATTTTGTTTGCGAACGTAATTTTTCTGGAATCGAGTAACAATTACAACAACCAATCAACCCATCCTTAGTTGCTATGTTAGCCTCATCAACTCTTATTATCATGAGTTGCATTCAATTAATAATACGATTAGGAATTTATTTCAAGATATTTTTGCACGATGTATCTTTTTCGAATTTCCAATAAGAAAGAGAAAATTTTAAATCATATATTAGGCCATTTCATGATGCGCTACACTTTCCAGGTCCCTCCACTCCTTTTCCTTTCCCGCCACTCCCAAAAAAAAAAAATCACAAAACGAACAGAGCGAGCTCGCGCGGCGAAAACCCCCATTTCCCTCCTCCGTCGAATCCGCTAAACACGACTCCGCCCGGCGGAAATCGACCTCCGCCGGCGAAATGTCCGCGTGGCAGATACTCCCCGGCGGCGGCGGCGGCGGCGGCGGCGATTACCGGTGGGAGCCGTGCGGCGGCCACTCGGGGGCCGCGCTCGAGAACGAACCGAATGGAGCTCCGACCGAGCAGCGTCTACCCAATTCTCGTCTCCCTTCAATGTCCGATCTTTTGCTTCAAGGTTTGCGCGATTTTCTTTCTCCGTTTTCGACACAGTTTTGGGCTCGTCAATTGGAGTGGTCGCATCTCGAGTTGCTTTGTCAACCTCGAAAACAATTGACCCGTAAGTGAGAGAGTGAACGCCCTTTTTGGTGACTCTTTTGGTTGCGTAGGACGTTCGAAGCTTCTGGAGAATGGTGATGCTGCTTCGCGGAGCTTGCCGATGTTCCGGACTGGGTCGGGCAAATCAGTGGCTCTGAAACAGTCTTCTATAGCCAAAGCTTTGTCTGTTCTGGGCGATGAAGATGGTGATGATTTCCCTGATCCTGGTGAGCACTGAGCAGTCTCTGTTGCGTAATTCTTGCACTAAATTCTTAATTTTAGCTTGGTCACTAGAAGTTAGTGATTATCCGAAATGGTATGTTTTTGTGAACTTTTCTAGTTTTGAGGTGATCCCTTGGATTCTCCCTCGTTCCAAATATCGCTCTAATTGTAGCGTTTGCACCTTGAATTGCTTTGTCAACCTTGAAAACAATTGACCCGTAACTGAGAGACTGAACACCCTTTCTGGTGAATTTCGGGTTATGTAGGATGTTCGAGGCTTCTAGAGAATGGTGATGCTGCTTTGCAAAGCTTGCCGATGTTCCAGACTGGGTCGGGCAAATCAGTGGCTCTGAAACAGTCTTCTATAGCCAAAGCTTTGTCTGTTCTGGGCGATGAAGGTGGTGATGATTTCCCTGATCCTGGTGAGCTTTTAGCAGTCTCTGTTCCCAAATTCCCCCACGAAATTCTTGATTTGGTCACTAGAAGCTAGTAATTATCTGAAATGGCATGTTTTTGTAAATTTGTCTAGTTATCCTTTGGATTCTCCCTCTGTTCCATATATTACTCTAATTGTAGTGTTCGCATCTTGAATTGCTTTGTCAACCTTGAAAACAATTGACCCGTAAGTGAGAGACTGAACATCCTTTTTGGTGACTTTTTGGTTACGTAGGATGTTCGAAGCTTCTAGAGAATGGTGATGCTGCTCCGCGGAGCTTGCCAATGTTCCGGACTGGGTTGGGCAAATCAGTGGCTCTGAAAATGTCTTCTATAGCCAAAGCATCGTCTGTTCTGGGCGATGAAGATGGTGATGATTTCCCTGATCCTGGTGAGCACTGAGCAGTCTCTGTTCCCAAATTCTCGATGAAATTCTTAATTTGGTCACTAAAAGCTAGTAATTATCCAAAATGGCATGTTTTTGTAAATTTGTCTAGTTTTGAGGTGATCCCTTGGATTCTCCCTATGTTCCAAATATTACTCTTGAGTGACAGCACAATCTTTACTTAAAGAAAAAGGACTGGTGTGTTCTTAACCTTACATAGCTTCAGTCTCCGCTCTAAATTCGTCAGAGAAACATTTCGCTGCATCCCTGGCAGCAGCAAACTACCTGCCGCCCAGTTGATTGCAGTCAATCAGCAGCCTGTTCACTATTAGTGCACTGCCAATGTTGCCGTGGCTCGATCATGCAGATACTCTACAAAAAGCCAGTCAGAATGCATATGATGGGGACTCTATACCAGGGCGTCTGTATGGGATAGAACTGTTTTCTGGTCAATGCATTTATTGGAATAAGAAGAAAGAAATACATGTAGAGAAAAGAAGACAGCTTGTTTGGTGATTAATCCAGGCTTAGATTGTGGATTAGTTCATCACTTCTTTTCTTGATGCAATCACAGTGGTCATTATGGGCCGGTTTTGACTGTGCTCAAAGCTTCAAATTGAGCTGACTGAGGTTATGAAAGATGAGAGAGAGAGAGAGAGAGAGAGAGAGAGAGAGAGAGGGTCTTTTAACCTGTTGCACAAATGGACACCTTTGAGGAGATTATAAATTCTCTGTGAAGAACAAACTTCTAATATGGCTGCTGCCTGGTTTGTAGCTAACTATTTCTGTTTCCCCAACAATTTTTCTGAGGAAAGTTCGAAGAACAGATCTGAACAAATGAGGTTCTGATAAAGTTTATATTTCTCTTCACAGTTTCCATATGTTTCCAGCTAAATTTGCTCCACATGTATGTAATATTTTGGTTGAGAATGTTGAAAAGTATGTATAACTTCAAAATGCTTGCAGGTAGTATTTATTCTATGAAAAACCTTTCTTTGCATTTATGCCTCAAACACTTCAGTGTTATAATAAATGAAGCCCTGATATTGACATGGACTTCTTGTGTAGGACAAGCACATGTTCGAGACTTTAGGCCTGACAGATCTAGTTTTCTTTTCCAGACTGGGTCTGGGAAAGTGGTTAGTGTATCTCCTACAGGTATGGAAAGAGCCAAGACATTGTTGGGGCTGGAAGAAGGTACCGATCAACATGATTTCGCAGGCTTACGACCCACAAGAAGGCCACCCATTGTCAATAACACTAATAGGTGTCAACTTGCATCACATTCGGACAGAAAAGAAGGTTTGGTTCATGCTGATGCCCTGCACTCTTTATCTGCTCCGAGCATCTCATTTACTTGTGGAACTAGTTTAGTAGAAACTAAACTGAAGGACTCTGGAAATTGTAGTAATATGCAAACAAAGATGTGTGATATACCTTCTAAACCAGCTCCAATCAAGTTCCAAACAGCTGGTGGGAGATCTATATCAATTTCTGGTGATGCCCTTAAACGTGCCAGGAGTCTTCTTGGTGATCCAGAACTGGGAGACTTCTTGAATGAGGGGAACTTTGACAGCAGGCCATTTTCTTTCTTGAATGAGAGAGAGACCGGGGATAATTCATCAAACAAAGAAAATGATTCTTCGATGTCCTTTCTCTGTCAAGGAACACCGAAGAGGAACCATATGCCCAATGGTTTCATAACTCCTTTGCGATCATCCTCTAATAAAGCGTGTTACTCAAAAGTGTTGGAAAAACCATCTTTTGGGGATAACTTGATCAACAAGTTTGATGCAGCTGTCTGTGACAGCACAGATAGGTCCAATTTTGATGTGGCTTGTCTGCAGAAGCCCTTAACTACTAGGTCACATTCCTCTAGCCCTGTAATTGGCAAGTCCTTGGCAAATGGAATCGGTCCAGGGATGAATCCACATGTAAGATTGTCAGGTGGTTCACTGATGGACATCTCCAACAGAATTGACATCACTTGTTCAGGCGCTGGAAAAGTTGAAACGAGGAGACTCAAAAAGGCAAGTTTCGTTTCCCCTTTCAAGAGGCCACGAAGTTCTGCATTCTCATCCCCATTGAAAAGTGATCGTTTATTCTCTTCCAGTGGTAACTTCCTAAGCCAACCAACTTGTTTTGCCAAACATAGCATGGGGAGTCTGATATGAAAAATTTCGGTCTTAACAGGCTTATCCACTTCATTGGCTAAACAATCCCTCCATAAAGGAAAGGTGTCATCTCGATACCCATCTCAGATTCCAAGAGTATATGTGAGTGAATACTTTGCGGGGCCTCCACGAGAGCAGAACACGGTAAATCAATTCGTTATCTTTTTTCAGTTTGACTAGCGGCTTTCGTCTTATTCCTGATTGTACTTAGGTGCAGCATATTCCAGACCAGTTGAGAAGGATCAAACCAGATAATGCCCACAAATTTGTGTTTACTAATGAATCTGGCTTGAACGGCATCGGGGCAGAAGCCTTCCTTCACATGCTGGTCCAGTCTGGAGCATCTACACAGCATATTTCTAAAGGGTACTGTCTTTAACGATTTCCTGTGATTTGCTGTTCTAATCTCAAAGAATAATTTCAGAGGATTTGTGGAATGACATACATTATTTGTGCCGGTATCTGATGGTGTTTTTTGAGTTGTAAGAAGTATGTCACTAGATGTATTGGGGCCTGGGAATATCATATTCTCTTCGGCTTTGTAGCATATTAGCTTTAAACATGCGAAATATGCCTGCTCCAATGATGGTAAAGGGGTTCCCCAGATGTTCTGATCATGCTCACTAATTTTTTATCCTTGGATTTAGTATCTTTTGCATCATTTGCTTTCTCAAACAATCTGCTCAGTTCTTTTCACATTGTCCAGATGGGTCACAAATCACTATAGGTGGATTATTTGGAAGCTTGCCTCTTATGAGAGATATTACCCAGCTACAACTGGAAAGTTTCTTACCACCACAAATGTGCTAGAGGAACTGAAGTATAGGTATTTAATTATGTCAATCTCTACGTTCTTTCATGGCTGAGAGAGGCAGGCTTGAAATTTTTATGATAAATTTATTTAGATATGAAAGGGAAATCAATCATGGCCACCGTTCTGCAATTAAGAGAATTCTTGAAGGAGATGCCTCCCCTGCTGCAATGCTTGTGCTGTGTGTTTCAGCTATCCATGCCAATGACAACCTTAATACTCCAAGCTCAACCACACCATTAAATGGGACACTAAACAACAATGCCATGCGATTGGAGCTAACTGATGGCTGGTAAGAGGTGTGTTAATTTGACCATATGGTCCTTTTTTCCGAGCTGTTGAAAACTAAGGTTGTTTTGCAGGTACTCTGTAGATGCCCTTTTAGATGATTTGCTGTCAAAGCATCTTATGGAAAAGAAAATCTACATTGGCCAAAAATTTCGAGTAATGCATCACAAGCTCAGTTTTTTTTTTAAACTTTTTATTTTAATTGTGAGAAATTAGGAATCGCACATTAATCATGGTTTAAAATGATCCTCTGAAGATCTGGGGAGCAAGATTAGGTGGCTGGGCTGCACCTGTTTCACCGCTTGAGGTTCCTCTCTTTAACTTATATGTCCTGCTGTCAACAGTTTCCACCACACATTGTACTTATAAAGAACTTCCTACGGGCCAAATAAAGAACTTCCTCATTCTAGCTTTATTTTCAGGAAACAAGAACGGTTACTTTATTATTGCATGCAAATGGAACATATAGAGCTCATTGGGCTGATCGACTGGGTTTTTGTAAGCATTATCGGGTTTACCAACTTTCTGACAATAACTTACACAATTAGCATAGCCCTGAAATCATCATTGTGTAGGCAAGGGTGCTGGGGCTCCATTGGCATTCAGATGTATCAAGAGTAATGGAGGTCCAATCCCCATGACTTTAGTTGGAGTTACACGAATATACCCTATTCTTTACAGGGAGAGGTAATCCAACTTTCATTCCATCTTCATGAGTCAGGTGTAGTGGAAATTCTGCTTTATTTGATGGGAGTTATCAATTTTAGGTTTTGTAGTGGAGATTCCATTGTCAGATCAGAGAGGATGGAGATGAAAATCAGGCAGTTGTACAATCAGAGGTGGGTCCTACAGTACCAGAGAAATTCAACTGTCAATGCTAATATGGACATTACCTGTTGTATTTGCTGAAATTCTTCTGGAATGATGCTTGATACATCCCCATACAAGCTATGTGTTTCATTCTGAAGTTATGAGATAATCTTGCTTAGATGGAAGATAATCATTCTGAATGGGGCAACATGTAAGTGATCTCCTACCGTGTCTTGTCTCTGAAGCTGAATTGCACAAGAAAAGATTTTTTGGAAGAAAGAGGTCTACAACCTGAGTTTCGGTGAAGATGTCCATCCTGATAAGGGTTCAAATGTAATAAGATTGTAAAGATTGTCAAAAGTTATGAAGGGGAAAATGACCTTGGCAATTTTGCAGTTTCACAGGATTGTTAAGTACTGCGGTTATCTTCGAAAATGGCATGTGAATGTTTTCCAATAACTTCAAAAGATGCATTATGAATGTTCTGATTGTCATATGAATAGTGGTCCTGACATTTGAGAATGGTAGTGCTCTAAGGAGAGAATGGCATTAATGTTGTATAATCTTCACAGCAACCTGCATCAAATTCTTAATCCTAGTTCTGGAATTGTCTTTGATCTCATTGACTTGTATGGCTGCAGGCGTTCCTTGGTCATTGAAGGTGCCATTTCAGAATTTCAACGAAGTACCAAAGACTTTCATCTTTCTAATGACAGTGATAGTGAGGAGGGAGCAAAAATATTGAAGTTACTTGAGATGTCTGCTGAACCTGAAGTTCTTATGGCCGAGATGAGTCCTGATCAGTTGAATTCTTTTGCTGCTTATCGATCGAGATTGGAAGTAGGTCTCAGATTCTTTCCTACCCTATTAGATACTAGCAATAATTATTGATGGTATGTCTGTCTCAGGTGACTAGGCAATCTGACATGGAGAAATCTATTGAGAAAGCTCTGCAAGATGCTGGTTTAACTGAAAGAGAAGTCACTGCATTTATGAGGGTGAGGGTGGTAGGGCTAAAGAGAAGAACTTACCATGGAAAAAGTAGTCATGAAGAGGGATTCATAACAATCTGGAACCCAACTGAGAAGCAGGTAAATTTTGGGTATATGTTATGGTGCTTTAGGCAAGCTAGCAGGGTTTGTGCTTTGCATTTTGATTTCATTGCAAGTGAATTTTTTGTTGTTGCCACAGCAAAATGATTTAAATGAGGGGCAGGCATATGCTATCACTGGGCTTGTTCCAGCGAAGTCCAATTCAGATACCATCTACCTACAGGCAAGAGGACCCACTACAAAATGGCAGCGTCTATCTTCTCGAGAAGTTGAAAATTTCGAGTGAGACCCTTTTCGAAATGTTCTGTTCCTTAAGACAGTTTAGAATTCCAACCTCAAAGCTATTCACTGCAGGCCATTCTTCAGTCCCCGCAAAGCCATTTCTCTATCGAATTTGGGTGAAATTCCGCTTTCCAGGTATGTATATCTTATCAAGGTTAAAATTATACAAGCTTAATTTTCCCGCAGATCAACAAGATTGGTCTTTGGATGCTTCAGTGAATTCGATATTGCTGCTTTCGTTCTTTACGTGGGTGAGGTTTACACAACGGCCAACCAAAAAAGGCAGTGGATCTTTGTGACAGATGGTTCTAAAGTTGAGATGCAGGCTGGCGAATATGACACTTCTTTACTTGCCATCAGCTTCTTCTTCCCTCCAACTGATGATAATTCGTTTGTCCCAATCAATTACAACCTTGTGGGATCGACGGTAAGCATCATTCAATTAAGTCTAATGCAATCAACTCCAGATGAAGGTTAAACTTTGGATTTATAACATGCTGTTTTTGATAGTGCTAAGGTGAGAAAACCGAGAGAGTAAAGAACGTACTTAATTGCAGTAGACAAGGTCCAAATTTTTTTCTTAAAATACGTTGTCATGACTCCAGACAAAATATTTATTAAGGAGAGTTTCATTAAGTACTAGAGATGGCTGACACAAGGTAATCTCACCAATGCAAAGTCAAGGTTCTAATGGCCACTGGAAAGCATTTTGGCATAACCTAGATGTAGTTACTCTCTTTCAGGTGTTTTTTGTTTTCAATTACGAAATCCAGATAATTTCCTGTCCATTTTGGTATTGTCTATCTTGAATTAAGGGTTTTCATCCTGTATGTGTGTGACTTACAATGTTCTTGTCAATATGACAGGTTCCATCTGTTTCCATAGTTCTACATTCTGATTAGAGTTCTTATTGGCCCTCTTTGCATTGTTTTGCAGGTTGGGTTCTGTAATCTTATTAAAAGAGCAAAAGACCAAATGAATCATCTCTGGGTAGCAGAAGCAACAGAAAATTCAGACTACTTTCTTAGCTTCGACCCTCCCTATTTTTGTCACCTTAAAGAAGCTGCCCTGTCTACTCACGGATGGGCAAAAGTCTCTGAGTTGGTATGGAGTTCAAAATTTCATGGCAACAATTTGGCATTGGTGACAATGATTTCTATAAAATGATCTCTGCATTTACCTTGAAACAGATAATTGATGAGCTAAAGGAGAGGGTGTTATTTATTATTGGGGGTTGCAAAAACTAGATGGTGAAGGTGACGATGCAACCTTGATTGTAAGTTTACTCATTATATAGCCTCTTTCACTCTCACTTTTTGGTTGTAATGGAACCCATGCCACTGGCAATGGTACCAAATGCTTAAGACACGGAATAGCTACTCTAGTTCTACACTTTGCTGCTGCATTCTTAATTGTCATTTCCGTGAGAATTGCTAAAGATCCAATAAGTCCAACATTGATTCCTTCAGACGTGTCGATTGGGTAAATGCGTCCATAGTGACTAGAACTTATGGTGACATTGGGTTCACTCTGTAATCTCGTGTTATAGGTGGCAGTTTCATCATTAAGATTCTATACCGTTTTACGGGGACTGGCATTTCGGGTTAACATGTCATAATCGTGTTTGTAATTTGTGTTAATCATGCCAAAGCATTTAATCATGATGAAAATTGTTACGATTTGTGTAGAGATATATAGTTAGTGTGTCGCGCTGTGTCATATTCAGGTTCTCTTTGTAATTCATGTTTTGCCTCATCTCATGTCAGCATCCTGCAAACGAGTTTTGTCCAGCATTGTCAGCCCCATTTCTATTAATGATCATTATGGATCACTTATTTATATGATGTCAGGAAGTTGCTTTGTCCACATTTCATTAGTAGTTGGCTAATCCTTGGATATGTACTACATCGATTCACTTGCAGAAAGAATGTGCAATTCAAGTTGATGCATGATGCTAGTTCGGGATGGGCGGTGCTTGAAGGAGCAGCATCGATTTCGTTGGTCAGTTGAAAAGCCTTCAATGCAACTAAAGTTCTTAGATATTCGGTTTCCATCGGCCCAAAGTTGGTGCTGATCTTGGAGTTTGCTTCCATTTTGCAGATGTTTCACTGTAGATCGTTCACATCTTCCTGAAGAAAGGATCAACCATGACACAATCTTCCATTTCTTGTTGCTAAGTAGAGCTCAGTTGTATTGACATTTGTGGTCAAATCTCGAGTTCCTATTGTACATTGTTCACATCTTCCTGAAGAAAGGATCAACCATGACACAATCTTCCATTTCTTGTTTTTAAGTAGAGCTCAGTTGTATTGACATTTGTGGTTAAATCTCGAGTTCCTATTTAGCCCTCTAGCTGAGAACCCCGGCTGGTCTAGTGTCGTAAGGTCTTTGGTTATGCGAAGAGTACATTATGACAAGTTTAAATTCTCTTCTTTACTGCTCGTGTATATTGGGTGTTGGATTTGCTAGGAGTGATAGACTCCATGCGCATCCTGTACAATGTCTTGATTATAACTAACCTTCAAGTTGCATTTGGCACCGAAAATTTTACAGATAGAGAATAGGAAGTTAAGTTCGTCTTAGGAGGTAAAGTGGATGAACACTTGAGTCTTGCATGGACTCGGTTCATGAGCCCAAAACAATCACAGGGGCTTGCATGGATAATAGTCACGATGCACGGGGGTCCAGGCAAGAATTTGCCATGAAGACCAGCCCTGCACATCTAGATCAACTGTCCCGATCATATAGTGCCAAGTTGTAAGCCTTACCCTTCTCTTTCTTTGTTTCTCTACCATTGCAATCTGAGAACTTGGTCTGATTAAACATGGCATTGTCTTACTTTGAATGAAATCTTCTGTTTGCTGGCTGTTCTCCATGATTTCAAGCATGCCAATCGGTGTCTGATTTCACTAAAAAGCATGTTCCCCAGGAGAGTCACACTTCTGGAGTGATTCCATGCTTTTAATCCAAAAAGCTCCTATTTTCACTCGGTTCCGTACTATTCCGACAGGTGTACGGATAGTATTGGAGTCTCAGACTCTCAGTGGGTGCCTTCCTTGGAGGACAATGACAATCTTTGTTTCCCATCTGCTTTGCCTGGTCGGAATCTCGTGGTCCTCAAACCAAAATCTGCATGGACTATGACCCGATATCACGGCAAGAGACACAACCTGAACCTGCGAAACAAACAAATCCTAACGGTCGCATAAAATCTTTTCTTTTTTATTTACACCTCTCGAGCAAAAAAGTAGGTTCCCAGAATATTTTTTAGCTTGAAACCATGCTATAGGACAAGTTGTACTCACGCATAGTTTACTGAATCATTGTCGGATCATGGAAAAAGCATTGAAGACTGTTGTGCATATCCCCTACTTTTTGTCTACTGCTTCCAACTCTATAAATGGACCAGCTTCCTGCATGAAAGTAGTCCAATACAAAGGCAAGTTACTATGGCCGAGCAAAAGAAAAGTGAACCAAGAGGGTGCATCAAGACCTCTACAGGCCCTTGGATAGTCCACAAAGCCGGGAAAGATGGAAGCCTTGCCACACGATATCGATACCCTTCGGAGACTGAACGTCAAAACAACAAAACAAGGGAGTGCAAGCGACGAGCCTTGGCCCGAAAAATATTTGCTGGGCTTCGAGCTCATGGAAATTATAAACTGCCTAAACATGCCGATTCCAACGACCTGCTGAAGGCTCTTTGTGAAGAAGCAGGTTGGCATGTCGAAGAGGATGGAACCATTTGCAGAAAAGTAAGTCTTCCGAATGCTGTCTCAATCACAATGCTCAAGTATCGCTAGTAAGCTTTCTATTCTTTTTATACTCGTTTCGTTTTGTGTTGTTAGAAAAGTAGGAGCTTTGGTTTCTTCATGATGAACAAGCATGATTACATGTGTATTTACAAATGATGCCACAGAATGTTCCCTCCGACAAGTCAAGTTCAAGTTCTCCAATGGTGTCACTTGAAGGTCTTGATTATTGCACTTGTGGTGATCGTGAAAATGTAGATCATGCCAACTGCTTTGCCTTGGAAAAAGTCTCTTCAGCCATGGAGCCTGTTCATGAAGAAAATACTGACCTCACATTGTCATTGTAATATTTAGGGTCATATCATAAATAATATTAGATAATAGATCGAGAAGAGTAGCGTACATCTACATCTTTGTGAATATACTATAGCTACATGGAGATATTTAGGATGAACTTTTCCTCAAGGGCTGGGTTTGTGGTTGAAGGTTACAAGAGTAGTGCAATGTATTAATTACGTTCCTTTAGCTGCTTATAACTTCAAAAGAAATGTTGAAATCGTATTCTATATATCCACTTGAAATGAGTATTTCTTTTTCTAATCATACTTTTTGTTCACTTTTTATCAATATGATAAAAGATACGGTTGTCAAACTAGAGAGTGAACCTTTACCAGAATTATAATCCACATTGTTTGTCATCATTGCCGGATATTAATTTGACTAGTGTATGGTTGTTCCTGCTTTTTATATTCGGGGTGGAGGGTTACTCAACTAAAAAATCCCCATCACATTACTACACATTGAAAAAGATAAAAATGGTGGAAAAAAAGAAAAAAAAGAAAAAGCAATCAAGGCACACTTTGTACATTCTTTCTTCTTTCAAGACAATTTTTGGCTTGTGGTGTGGTGAGAGGTGAATCCATCCCAGCTTCACTTGATTGTGGTCAAACCTCGAGTTAAGAAAAAGTAAGAAAAAAGAAGTTATCTGAATCACAATCCTTCAACTCTATTCTCTAATCTTTGTGTCCGATTTTGGAAAATGTGGGCGTAAAGAAGCTCGTTCCACACATCTGGCACTCCGGGCAAGCACCAATGGAAGCAATCTGCATAGCTAGTTGGCTTTGCCTTCTGCTCTTCGGTTAAGGGTTCCCATTGTCGCCGATGTATGGTCGGGTGTGCTTCCTTCCGGTACTCCGACAGCTGAGTGATGTTCAGGAGTTGAACCCCAAGGCCTCTCGCCTTCAACTGGCCGATCACGGACTCGACGACCCGCATCATTCCTGGGTCCGACCCACTTCCCCAGTACCCTTCTTTGGCGATGGGTTCGGTTTCCGCGTAGCAGTTTTGGCCTTCGTCCCCATCCCATTCCTCGGCTCTACGACATATAAAAAGAGCGTTGTCTTGCTTATTCCTTTGTAAACGAATCTTGCAGCCAAAAGGGGTGCATCTATGCTATGAAAAGATCATACCTTTCATGAGTTGGAGACATGCTAACAAAGAAGACTTGGGTCTTGGACCTATTCACATGCACTTCCAACCAATCCGACCATGTGTTGAGAGCCATCTCATAGGCCCGTGGCATCATCACATCTTTGTAAATTCCATCCGGACTCCCGAACGAGCCCCACCTAAATTAAGAATAATTGCCACACGAAATTAAGGTTTCATTAGGAGTTATTTAGCTCCTTTTTATTGAGAAAATGTTGGACATAATTTTCATTTATAGATGAAGTACTTACAAGACTTTCATTTGGGATCTCCTCCACCAAAGATACGAATCGAAAATGAGAATGTCGGCGTTGGACCAATGCCTCGCATGCTTCTCAATGGCTTGAACCCGGACGATCCGATCGGGCACTCGGTGGTTGACTGGGTCGTCCGAGTTGGATTCCACTAGCAATGGTGCCCAATAGTACTCAATAGTCGCATTGTATTCCTAATTTTGTTGATACCAAAACCATTAAATTCCTGAAATCGATCCCGAAAATAGCTAGACATCTCAAATTTTGGAGACTAAAAGGTATTGACATTTAAATCATTTGAAATTACATAGCGTTAAAACTTGGATTACAACGAAAACATCGTAATGATATCAATTTCACAAATGGCCGCTTGAACTCCATATAAAGATACGATTTTAGCTTTTGATAGAACTTTATCATCATGTATTGCATCAATTCAAACTTAATTTGAATGTCACTTGATGCATTGTTTCTGACATAATTCGATATGACAACTCGTTGGATACCATTATTAATGATTTTCGAGGGGTGAGTTCAATTGAGGACAAGGCCAAAATTAAAATTATTGTTCTAGTTTCCAGTGATAAACTGGTTTTTAATTAATGATGGGTTTTTATTATATACAGAACTTGTAAACCGGTTGATTTGCATGAATGCCATGTACATTTAAAAGATATGTTTAGGGATGTGGAAGAATCTTGATTCTCCTTTTGCTGCTGCATTATAATCAAAGTCGTAAGCTTTCTTCCTCACCTAAAATGTTGAAAAAAATGTCGTAAATCCGTAGAAAAGTCCAATGTCGTAGATAAAAACAATGTACAATTGCCAACGTTGTTGCGCTGTCTCCCATGAGAAAGAGTTTTAAGAGGGCAAGAAAGAGATGTTGACTTACAGAGGCCTTGAAGATGAGCAAGGAATTGTTGTGCTTGGACGACATGGATTTGAGGTTTGGAGGTATGGCCGACTCGACCAGGCAAACCATGGAGACCCATTGGCCTCGATTCAGCGAGTCACCCACGTACACGAGCCTCTTGTTCCTCAACCTCTCCAACAATGCTGTGGCATTGAACCTACCCTTGTTACCACCAGACACACAGCCACAACACTCAACTCATAAACCCTAATCAATTTCAGAAGCACATCAAAACTCAACATGGGTATAGTGGACATTCAAATAATGAGTCGGCTTCTCTCTCTCTCTCTACATCAAAACACAAGAGTCGTGTTCGATACTTAATGACAATCGTAACATATCACCCAATTTCGTAAATTAGTCTCGATATACCTAAAGTTACTTTCAAGAAAAATCGTTGATGCGTATATATACCTAGGAAGGTCACATCCATGGGGTTGCCACCTCCATTGCTGATACCTCAAGTCCCTCCGGCCGAACTTCTCGCAAGCCAATTGATCCGACATGTACGTGCACTCTTTCTCCTTGTAGAGAGGGTATGACACATTGTCGAACACCCACTGCCCTGAGAACAAGTTGCACTCTTGCTCTGTTGTTGACGTCGATGTGGACGGTGCTGGTGCTGGTGAAGCCGTTTCGGCCGAGTTATGGAGGATTGCTGCTCTATCTTCATCCAGCAGTGGCTGCTCTGCGTCGCGGGTGAGGTAGACGACACCGATGACGACGCCGGTGACGAGGAGAGCCAACAGGGAGTGGAAGCTGGTCTTGATCCCCCACGACGCAGCCGCTATTTGGGCTTTGTTTGCCATTGCCAATAATTTTTTTTTTTTGGGTGTGCTTGGGTAGCTTGCTGCGGGAGTTATATGTGAGTGGTTCGCTTGTCATTGAAGTTGTTCAAGAGGAAGGAGATGATATCTTTTTGAGCGGGTTTGGTTTGGCTTGTCCTGAATTAGAGTAAGTGGAAACAGCTTTCTTGGGTAGTTTGAGGAAAGCAATTGATTGGGAAGGTTTGTCTGCTTCGGTTAGTCAATTGTTCCCAAACACCCATTTTTTTCCCATTTCTAAATTATGTTTCCTACATCATCATCATCATCATGGACTTGGTTTTATCCACTTCGGATACCGAACCCTATTCAAGAAAATGTCACTTTCCAGGCGCTCCAATCTAACCTATCTAACAAATTTAATTGGTTGCTTTATGGTTTCTTTAACCAATGCTGAGTTCTCGAATCTCTGGCAGTCAATCGGCTTATTGCGTACTTTATCGACCAAATCTTTTTCACCGTGCTATTATTGATTGACAGGACTCGTTTTACCAGTCTTACGCTAAACTACTCACACCCATAAAAGGGCGGGTGCCACGCGTCATTCCGCAAAACTTGCACGTAATTAGTCCATCAGAGAATTTTACGGTGCCAATGAAGAAAGACATTATTGAGAACCTAATGAGAATTAAAATCTTTTCAATTATTATTATTATTATTATTATTCGTATCTTGTCATTTGGCCTCAAATAGACCTTATAAACTAATAATTCCAATCGATGCTCTTGAATCTTCCGGTAATTTCATCTCGTGTTAAGGTAAAAAGACGGCTTGAGTTGGTCAGGGGATCAGTTGAGGGGTAATAGCGGTATGTAGCAAAAGGCAGAAAGCTATCTTAACCCAAAGAATAAAGAACAGCAAAAAAGCTAGCTGTGTTGCAATTTCTTTGATCCTTTTCAAAACTTCAATATAATCAAAACAAGAAAAGGCGAATTAGGTTTCGGAGTGGTTGGCACTTCCACGTCTCGATTCGGTGTCTTGGAAGTCACCTCAAGAAGAAAACCCTTCCCTGAGGGAATGGCAGGTGGGGAAAATTTTATATTGATTAAAATAAACATTTTTTGTGTTTATAATATATTTACTTGACTATGGTCGCTGGAAATTGAAGTATCAATGCCCAAATGTACACGGGACTGCTTAATTAATTGGGATGAACATATAGAATCGGTTGCACACGCAATCATCTGTTAATGTTTAAAGAGCAAAGATAGCATTACCAGAATTTATCTCCTCCAAATGGAAAGAGTCATATCCTTTACAAAGCCAATATTTTTTCACGTGCATGTTTGGAAATCATATTCTATCAGTTGTCCGAGGTTATATTGTGTAGATATCATTGTAATGATAGTGATTGTTATGAGAGACTATAACCTAGAATAACTTGCAACTAGAAAGTATAAATTGGGCATGGTACTTAGAGCAAAGTTGTTGTGTTTTTGCACTAATATAGATACTCTCAGTGAATATACATATATTTGTGGATGACAAAAGTTGAACTGGACCAACCCAGATAATCTCTTGGGCTTGTTGAGGGTCGATTTGAGAAAGAAATTTTATAAGCGATATTTATAAAGTCTTTTGACCTGAAGGTCTTCTTTACTTTTATACAAGAAGTCCCATTACTTTGATTTGTCAATTAGTTATGTTGCAAAAAACGAGTGATCAAACAATAATATAGACATAAGAAAAAAATAAATCAGACAGCGGATTTACGTGATTTGGTCATAAAGATCTACGTCCATGGGGAGAGCAGTGACGAATTTCACTATAGATCAAGCGATAGAAGGAGATTACACACTCGAGCCATTCAAAAACTCTCTCGGTGTTTCCCAAACCCCAATTACATATAATAACGCACACAGTGTTTAACCTCGAAATTCCTCAAGAAATAATCTCTCAATCTCACGAAAGAATTACACGCAAATCTTACCACAAGATTTAATTTTCTTGAACATTAAATCTTTTTGGATGTAATTCACGAACAAGAATGACAAAGAAAATCCCTCCTAAGCACTCGACAACGAGACGGCACTTCAAGACCAATTCTTCATGATCAACAACTACCCACGAACAAGCCTTAAGAATAATAATATAATCCACCGCCAGAGAATTCCATGCATGAGGGAAAACGAATCAGCCAGAATTCGGTCAATAGAAGTAAAAGGTTGGACTTTCTTTTTACAGTTAACTTGTCAATTTAAACGAAAACATATCTTCATGTATTTTAAATAAAATCCAAGTCCAAGTCAAAGTTGGACTTTCCTATTTCAGCGGCCAAATTCTTCAACGCATATTCAAATTTTGGGAAGTTGATCTTTGAATCTTCTTTGCTTGATTTCGAACGTCCGCAACATATCCAATTTGGAATATTCGGAATTTCGCATTTGGCTAAAACTCGAGATATATTTTAACAATCTCCACCTTGGCTCGACGTTTGAGTCAAGTCGCAATCGCTTCGCAAAAATTCAAACTCTGTTGCTACTCTCCCATAGCCCTCGATGGGCTCAACCTCCACAGATATTATCCAAGTCCAAGCTTTGCTTGAACTTCGCCATAACCGAGGACTTCATCAGAATACCAGCTCCACATGCACCTTTAACTGCTCCGCAAGGATTTTCCGACGCAACCTCTTTAACCGCAAATAAAACAAAACCATTGTTGCATCCATATCTGTCAGGAGATCGAATACGTACCTTGTTAATTCCAACAGTTACGGCAACCATTGACTCTATAGGCTCCACCTCGCTACGAGCACCATCCGTGTTGATTACTTTGCTAGTACCCGTATATGTTACCTTAGGAGTTTTTGGTCGCAACTCCACCTCAAGCTGAACACCGTTCAGATCTATTTGAATACTATTGTAATCACTCCTAATCAGAAGTACTGGAGACTCGTCAAAAGTAACTTCTCTGTTGATAATAAGTGAATTTAACTCTGGGCACTACAATTGATAACCCTTCTCACCTTGTGCATGGTCTAGGAATATGCACTTTCTTACCCTTCCATCGAGCTTACCATCACTCGCTCGAATATAACATGGGCAACTAAATATTCTAATAATAGAATAATTAGCAACGTTACCTGACCACACTTATTCGGGAGTCCGATATCTAATCGCAATCGATTGGGATCTATTTATTAGGTAGCACGCAGTACTTAGCGCATTCGCTAAGAATCTCCTAGCCATACTAGCACTATAGAGCATTTTATAGGCCGTCTCTAGCAACGTTTTGCTCATCAATTTCACAACATATTGTGGTTCATTGGCATAAGTGCAATGTTTCACTATGCCTTCTTTCATGTAGAATTCATTTAACAGCTTCGAGCAAAACTCCATACTATTGTTAGTCTACACCTGCTTGATCATCTTACCAATCTCCTTTTCGATCAAAGCTATCAATTGTTTGATCCTAACAACAGTATTAAACTTGTGCCTAAGCACAAATACCCACGTATTCATCGAGTAGTCATCAACAATTGTTACCATATATCTAGCACTTTTTCTCGAAGGAAATCACAACAACCTGCAAACATTCAAGTGAATTAATTCTACAATTTCCATGGTTTCTTTGACAGTCGTATTGAACTGCACTTTCCGCCATTGATCTAAATCATAGTACTGCATACATTCAGTTCGTTAGGAATATAACCACATAGCAGATTTCTTTCACTTAAAACCTTCAGGCTTCTCTCGTCAATGTGCCCTAAACGCATATGTCACAATTCAGACTCTCGAGCAGATGCATCCGATGTATCCGCAGAAAAATTTGTCACTGTCTCACCTTGAAGCTCATATAGGCTACTGTGCTTGATTCCTTTTATTATTATCGAAGCACCTTGAACAATTTTCAAAATTCCACATTCTGAAATATATTAATACCCAGTTGAATCCAGGGCACTCAAGGAAATTAAGTTTTTCTTCAACTCTGGGACATGCCTTACTCTAGTCAATGTCCTCACGATACCATCATGCATTCTGATTTTAACATTGCCAACACCAATGACATCGCATTCAGCATTGTTCCCCAACTACACTTTACTATCATCCATGTATTGATAAGTAGTAAACCAGTTTCTATTTGGTATAACATGAAAAGAACAACCAGAATCCATAATCCATCCATCAAACGATGAATCATTAGTGACGGACAAGACATAATCGGCACTATCAGCTATAGCTGCAACATTATCTGCATAATCAACTATAATTCCTTTACCATTCTCATTCTTCAGCTTAAGGCAATTCCTTCTAAGATGCCCCTTCTTGCCACAGCTCCAACAAACAATATCACCAGTCCTAGATTGACTACACTTGTTCATATTAGTACTACTCTTACCCACACGTGTTCTAAATCTTCTTCTATTTTCACCTACTGAAGTAGCAGATACAAGTTCGCCAGATTCTCTTCTACGGATGACCTTGCTCAGAATTAAATCTCGAACCCCATCAAACGTCAAACTTGTTGTCCTAGAGGAATTACTAACGACAGTAACAGTAGTATTCAAACTATCAGGCAATGAAGATAATAGAATCAAAACACGTACCTCATCTTCAAAGTCAATTTCAATTGAACTCAATTGACTAATCATCACATTGAATTCATTGATATGATCTACAACTGACGCACATTCGCTCATCTTCAAATTAAACATACGTCACATCAAATCGACTTTGTTGATTGTAGAGGGCTTCTCGTACATATTTGATAGGGCTTGCATCAAATCGGCAATGGTCTTCTCCTTCAAAATGTTAAACGCGACGTTACGAGTCAACGTTAGCCAACATAGCTCATCTATCTAGCAAATCCCAATCAGCTTGCTTCATCAACTCTGGTTTCTCCCCAGATAAGGGCAAATGCAGTTTCATATGATAAAGATAATCTTCAATCTGCATCTTCCAGAAACTAAAATCCTTCCCATCAAATCTGTCGATTCTCACTTTTACTTCTTCTGTCGCCATCGATTCGCTTCAACTTAGCTAAACCTGGCTCTGATACCACTTGTTGCGAAAAGCGAGCGATCGAACGATAATATAGACAGAAGAAGCAAATAAATCAGACAACGGATTTACGTGGTTCGGTCGTAAAGATCTACGTCCACGGGGAGAGCAGCGGCGAATTTCACTATAGATCAAGCGATACGAGGAGATTACACACTCGAGTCACTCAAACACTCTCTCGGTGTTTCCCAAACCCCAATTACACCCAATAACACATGTAGTGTTTAGCCCCAAAATTCCTCAAGAAATAATCTCTCCATCTCACGAAGGATTACCACAAGATTTAATTTGCTTGAACACTAAATCTTCTTGGATGTAATTCACGAACAAGAACGACAAAGAAAATCTCTCCCAAACACTTGACGATGAGACGGTGCTTCAAGACCAATTCTTCATGATCAACAACTACCCACGAACAAGCCTTAAGAAGAATAATATAATCCACCGCCAGAAAATTCCATGCATGAGGGACAACGAATTAGCCAGGATTTGGTCAATAGAAGTAAAAGGTTGGACTTTCCTTTTGCAGTTAACTTGCCGATTTCAATGAAAACATATCTTCATGTATTTTAAACAAAATCCAAGTCCAAGTCAAAATTGGACTTTTCTATTTCAGCGGCCAAATTCTCTAATGCAGATTTGAATTTTGGGAAGTTGATCTTTGGATCTTTTTTGCTCGATTTCGAATGTCTGCAACATATCCAATTCGGAATATTTGAAATTTCGTATTTAGCTCAAACTCGAAATATATTTTAACAGGTCATACCTTAGTACAAGGTAAACCTCGGCATGCCGGCTCATGTGAGTAATTTATGAAGAGTATTAAGTACCTTGGGATCCATCACTTCTAATGGTAGAGGAGAATGTCTAAATTGCATCTTTTGACTAACCAAAAAACCAGCCGGTCTATTCAAACATTTTTTTACTGTAAATTATGCTGTTAGTAAGTTTTTCTTCATCTAAATTCTTTCATGATCGAGAGGATAGAGATGCACATACTCAATGAACCCCAGAGAATTGTGTGATAGACCTCTACGAGTATATATGAACTGTTGGTTGATGGAAGGACTTGTATTCATAAATCACTATCGGATATCTCATTTATAATCTCTACCTCGTTGGGTGAAATTACAATTTGTTAAAGTACATAATTACACATTGTCCACATAAATAGAGATTTATCTTACCAAATATTATATTCATATAATTGAAAAAAATATGAAAGTTCCATTCACAATTAACGGCACCGAGACGATAAAAAGACCTTTTCTTTTTTTATTTATTTAAATATTTGCAAATCATGTTTTGCAATCTGAACCGCTTGGTCCATTTAACCAATTAATCAATTAATGTCTTAATGTATCATGAATTTAAGCTAGCCATTCGATTTTGCTATCGTCTTGCTCTTCTTTCGACTCAAAGGTTCAATTTCGAATAAGGTAGGCAAAAAGAAGCTCGTTCCAAACGTAGGCGTCAATGACCGCAATCTGCATAGTTCTTGGGATTAGCTATTTGGTCTTCGGTTAGGGCATGCCATCGTCTTTTGCAAATGGTTGGGTGTGCTTCCTTGCAATACTTGGAGAGTTGCGTAATGTTGAGGTCGTGAACAGTGAGGCCTCTCGTTTTGGGACTGAGCTCTGCAAATACAAACATTGGCGATTAGTAAGTCCCTTGGCATATCGTGTTAGCATTTTTCTTATTATTGTTATCTTTTTTGAATTTTATCATATCACTCTTTGACGGCTTAAAAGAGGGGAAAAGTACTAAAAAAGTCATAAACTTATTGCATTGGTATCAATTTAGTCATAAACTTTTCAATCGGAATAAATTAATCTTAAATATTTTCACATTGATGCCAATTCAGTCAATCTAATCAATTTTGGTTGGCCAAGTGCTTGATGTGGATATCGGCCGATGCTTGGCTGTCCGGCCAATACTGGTGTAGCAATTTTTAAATATTTTTTTCAAAATTTTTATTAATTTTTTTCTTTTCTTTTTTCTCTTCTTCCTCCTTGGGCTTCTTGTCTTGTCGTGGCTAGCCCGCCCCGACTAGATCTAGGTGAGGCCAGTCTCACCATGGCCTTATTGTGGGTGAAGGTGGTGAGAGCCTTGCCTGCGGTCGGTGAGGCCGTGGCGGCCTTCGCCCCTGGGAGAGGTCAGGTGAGGGTTGCTACCCTTGCTGGCGGCTGGCGAGGGCTTCTTGGCCCTTGCCTAATGGTCGGCTAGCCTTGTCGAAGCCTCACTAGCCACCGCGGGAGAAGAAGCGCAAGGAAGAAGAAGAGAAAAAAGAAAAGGAAAAAGAAAAAAATAATAAAAAAATTGAAAAAATAAAATAAATTGTTTGAAAATTGTCATGTTAGCGTCTAGCTATCGGTTGGCATCCATGTAGCGTCGGTTGACCAAAATTGATCGAATGGACTGAATTAGTATTAATGTAAAAAGATTTAGGACAAGTTGGTTTAATTAAAAAATTTAAAACTGAATTGATACGAATACAATAAGTTTATGACTTTCTTGGTACTTTTCCCCCCTAAAAGAGTGCGACCTCTTTGCGCTCTTTTCATAGTCATCGGAATGTACATATTTTTGATCTAAAGAGAATCTTTTGTGTGAATATATTTGACATTCAATTTGAGTGTAAATCTTTCGAGTAACTGTTGAATATGCCAAAACGTAGATTTCCGATATCAGTCATTGTATAGCACAAGGATATCATGTAAGTTCTAAATGATTTTGGTATGGTCCATGTGTGTGAATATGTGAATGACCACAAGGAGTCATTTGTCTGATAAGTGACACCGATCATATGGAGCAATAGATATATTCAGTTAGCTCATCACTCAATGATTTAAACTATAGAGTAAATATGAATCCAATTGCATATGTTAATGGACTCAAATTTAGGTTCACTCTCGATAATCTCTCTAACTAAGATGAGGTCCCAAACTTTTACTGCATCTCATTCTCAGATTTGTTGATGCTTGGTGTTACCAATGGTAACCAAGTGGAGTAAGGACTTTGGAATCAATTAACTAATGGAGGAGATAATGCTCCTATATGTTCCAAAGAGGGAGTCTGCTTTTGGTTATGGCGATGGTGGAGATTCAATGGGAGTTGAAATTCGTCGTGGACTCCTGAATTAAGTGATTGACGGAGTGGAAATGCTTCTGTGTATTCAGGATAGAGTTTGTGCTTGCTTGTGGTCACATCAAATAAGTGATGCGGTACGGAGCGTTTGATCGTCGGCTGATAACTAAATGACTTTTTAAGCTTTTGAGTGAAAAATTTAACTGAGTAAGCTAACAGGCCATGAATAAATGAAGTACTTGTTCTTGAAGACGAGGAATGGAACCTTTTTATGCGCACCTCGAACATAGTTAGTAACATATATGGCATTTAATATGTAAAACATTAGATGTCAAAATTTTCAATCTAATCATGTAAGAAATGTCAAAGTCAATAAAAATCTTTTTTTGTTTTTCCAATTGTTGCATTTGGTTTGAAAGAATTAGGCAATTTTTTTGGGGGAAAATTATCAAAAAAGCCTTAAAATTTTATTACGGTGCCAATTCAGTCCTAAATTATTTAATTTTGTCAATTTAGTTTTTTTTGGCAATTTATTCTGGCTAATTTTGGTAAAAAATCATTGATGTGGATGTCAATCGTCCTATGTGGCATAATCAACACTTAGGATGGTCGGTGGTAAAGTGAAGGATTTATGCATTTTTTAAAAGTTTTTACCTTCTTTTTCTCCATTTTCTTTTCTTTCCTATTTCCCTTTTTTCTTATTTCCCTCCATTGGCCATAGGTGAGAATTAAGATGCCCTTGCTGGCCACTAGTGAGGGCTTGCGGCCCCCTCGCCCAGATCTGGTGAGGGCCACGACACCTTTATTAAATTTGGGCTAGGGGATCGCCTATGGTTGATGGAGCAGGCCATTGCCAAGGTTGTGGACGGGTGAAGGAAAATTAAAAAAAAAAGAAAAATAAGGAAAGAAAAGAAAAGAAAAGAAATCATACAAATTAAGAAATTGAAAAAATTGTTCCTGTTAGTGTTGGCCCCCATGCCATGCAGAATGGAAAGTGTCTACCTTAGTGATTTTAGGTCAATAGTGGCCAAAATGACTACAATAGCAAATCGTCAAAATATTTAAGATTAAATTAATAAAATTAAAAATTATATTGAGCACCACAATATTTAGCACGATTCTTGATGCGCGCAGCTCAACAATTCAATGGCAAAATGTATGTCCTCACAGCTCAAGAAGGCACGGTAGCGGAGAGAGAGAGAGAGAGAGACTCTCATAGGCCTCCAAGACGAATAAGGAGTGATTGCGGAAGTGCGAGACAGATTTGAGGTGGGGACGGATGGAGGACTCAACAAGGTGGACCATGGAGTACCATTGGCCTCTGTTCAAGGAGTCCCCAACGCACACCGTGATACTGTTCCTCAACCTCCCCAACAACCGCGTCACGTTGAACCTATACACCTCAGTTTCGGGGAAATGTTTATAGAAGAAGAAATTAAGGTATAAATGTAGGTTTAATCTGTGGTTCGTGCGTGCCTCGGGATGGTGTCATGGCCATGGGGTTGCCATGCCACCTCTGGCGCTGGTACTTCAAGTCCTTCCGTCCGTACTTCTTGCAAGCCTGCTCCTCCGACATGAACGTGCATCGCTTCTCCTCGTCCAGCGGTGCGACACCTTGTCGTACACCCACCTCCCCCAGGACAGATCGCACTTTCGCCGCTCCGTTTTGCTCGAGTTCCGGACTGCTTTTGTATTTGTGTTCCTAGGGGCTTCTCTACTAGTGTTGGCTTCCTCCAATATCTGTCGCTCCAAGTCGCATGTGAGGTACACAATTACTCAAAATATTATTAAAATTTATTCACATAAGTATCGATCGTATCATATAAAACGGTTGATATCCAAGTCAGCAATCTTTAATGAAAATCGGTCAGATGAATTTAATTGACAAAATATGAAAATTTTTAGAACTCAATTGACGTAAAAATTTTAGTATTGAATTGATAAAAGTATAATAAATTTAGAATTTTTTAGACAATTTCTCAATGAAAATTGATTTGTCAAGTGAAAGTTTGAAAAGAAAATGTCCGAGTAATAGATTCTGTCAAGGAAATTTAGTTCGTACAACATAAAATTGTATGTTTCCAATCCCAATGGAAATGTAAAAAGCCCTACCCTATTAGTAAGTTTCATAAGAAAAATGTATTTGTTTCTCAAAAAATAAAATTTAGAAAATCTTTTCCTAAAAATAATACTTATAGCGCTTACAGAAATGAGCGAAAAAAAAAAAAAATTCATTGTCCACGAAAATATTCAAGTATAGATTATCATCTATAATGAAAATTTTTTCCTTAACTAATTATTTCAAGCGGTACAAACAATTATTTTTAGGAAAATGTATTTTAAATTATTCATTTTTCATGAAATAAATGGAGCTGAAATTTGACCCCATTTTCCTTCATTCCCTCCAATTTTGGACTGACGGAATCATCCTTGATCTATCACTATTATATGTCCAAATATATAGATTGATAGACAAAAGTATACCAATTGCACAACTAGTATTTTGCAATTGCCTCTTTGCACCTTCAACTCAAAAATTAAACGTAGGTGTCCAAAATATGGAAAATATAAGTGCAGAGAAGGTCGTTCCACACATCTGGTAATCCAGGGAGAAACCAGTGGAAGTAATCCGCATAGCTAAAGGGATTTGCAAGCTGCTGTTTAGTCAAGGGATGCCAATATTTTCTATTAATGGTGGGGTGTGCTTCCTTGCGATACTCCGAGAGCTGTGTAATATTGAGAACGTGAATCGTGACGCTTCGTCTTTCGAGTTTCTTGATTACTCTCTACCACACGCATCATCGCAAGAACCGATCCAGTTCCCCAATACCCTTCTTGGGTAATTGGTTCGGTTTCACCATAACAGCTTCGGCCAGGAATCCCACCCCACTACCTCGCACTGTTGTATGAAAAAGGAGTAATGCCAGATATATAAGAAACTCGTAAAATTTGACATGCCAAATGACATGCCCCAGATTAGTTGTTTGCTCAGAAAAATTGGCTTAAAACACGAGGTGTGGGGCCTGTTTAAATAACCAAATTAAGGCCTAGTGCATGATTTGTTATACTTAGTTTTGTAAACCACTTTAATTGCATTGTTTCTAAGTAAGGAAAACTATAAAACTTCAAGAAACAAAATGCATGGCATCAATATGTTAGTCAATTGACCTGCGAACCTTCATCGTAGACTTTGCTAATTCATTGGCAAGTAGATTGAAGAGCATTTGGAGAAAAAGAAATGGAGACTTAAATGATCCTGACAATTTGCTTTTAGGACAAGAAAGGCATGGAGAAATTAAGGGATATGCACGAGCCTAATATTGCCTTGTTTCCGGGGAAAATGCATCGCATAACTCATCTCTACAAGTCGTAACTTGAAATAGCTTTAGATAGAGAGCAATGTGGCGAAAACTTACTTTTCGTGAGACGCAGACATGCTGACGAAGAATAATTTGGTCTTTGATTTATTGACATGCGCCTCCAACTAGGCTGACCAGGTATTGAGAGCCATCTCATACGCACGAGGCATTTTCACTACTTTGTGCATCGCAGTGGGACTTTCAAACGGTCTCCACCTGGTTGAGATATTAGAAAGCACATTCTTATTGAAAGAAGAAAAAATCCAAGTAGAAAGAGTAACTTCCGTTTAAAAAGTATTAGTCTCAAGTTGAGCTTAGCATTGACCTTATGAGTTTCTCACGCGTATCCAACCCTCGTGTCTTATTTTGGCTTCATGTTGAAAAGCATCCAGCTCTCTTACTGAATTATATAATTTACTTAAAAGAGTCTTAGTTTAGGGGATTGGGCTTCCTTGAATTTAGGGGATAAATTCAAGTCTTAAATTTAATGCCGTTGCATTGATTAACACACCAACAATCGAGTTGAGGGCCCAGATTCAGCCACAGCACCCGAGAGTACCTTGAATATATCAAGATGGCCAAAATATTTTGAGGAAATCACAGTCCCATCAACAAAAATCCTAAGATCTCTCTCTCTCTCTCTCTCTCTCTCTCTCTCTCTCTCTCTCTCTCCCTCCCCTCTCTCTCTCTCGTGCCTACAAAGCCACTCGGCTCGGTTGTTGCCACGCTCGTTGAAGCCACGACCGGCCTCCGTGAGGACCGCCCATCGAACTCACTTAGGTTCTCGATTGCAAAACTAAGAGGACCAACCGCCATCTCTCTCTCTCTTCCTTCCCTCCCCGCTAACATAACAAATTAGTCGTTGGAGGTCATGACCTCCCTGGCTGAAGACTTGGAGGGAGGAAGGGAGGGCACACTGAGTCAGAATAGGGTGTCAAGAGCGAAGGCGGCGGCTGTAGCGGATGGGGTGGCACTAGAAAGGAAATGTGATGACGCCTGGGTCGAGAAGGGTGAAGAAGAAGGAGACCAAGAGAAATAGGAAAAAAAAAAGAACAGAAAACGAAAACAATGAGGACACATCTCAGCTGCTGAAGATCCAACATGTTGATTGTGTTTTCTTCATCCCCTAAATTTAAAGGATGTCTAATACATCTTCTCTTTATTCCCATAGGAGATAGCCAATTCGTTGTCAAGTACTGTAACCACCTCCTCAGACCCTATTCTAAACATCAGGACAAGTATGCCAACATTCATTAAAAAAAAAAAAATTCACCGCTTCGTTCTAGTTCAAAAGTTCTCTCCAAGTTAATGTGTTGACTTGTATCTTGGTGAACTGAAGAAGTCAAATTTAATCATAGAATGAGGAATCCAAATCCTTCAATTAAATCATACTATTTATGTTTTAAATTTAACATTTCCATGAGCACCTTTCTGTCTGTATTTTCATTTAATTTATGGTGGGAAATACGATTTGAAACAACAGTTTTCCCACCTCGGGTTAAAAAAAACGGTATAGGTTAATAGCCGACCAAGAAGTAGAAGCGGATATTTTAAATTATCAATCCTTTAACTTGGAGAAGACACTCGAGTCCACATTGGAGGGATCAATATGCAACAGGGAAAGCCTCTACTATATCAGAAAAGACGCATTAATTTTCACAAGACTTAAGAGGTAAGAGTTAATTTCTTCTTACGACAGAAATCAGTTAACAAATATTCTAGGACATTTGTTGAGTGATCAAATATGAAAATGCAACAGTTTCCATGAAAATGACAGCTTTTCTTACGACATTTATAATCATTCATTTGGAATTGAAACTTTTTTCATGGAGTATATGCTTAATAAACGCTTGGAGATACTCATTCAACATAATTTTTGATAGTATATACTCACATAAGTTCCATCTCGGATTCCCTCCACCAGAGGTTGGTGTTGAAAATGAGGAAATCTGCATCACGCCAATGCTTGGCATGATTTTCAATGGCTCAAACTCGAACAATCCGATGATGAGTCGACTGGTTCTTAGGATCATTGCAGTTTGACTCCACTAGAAATGGTGCCCAGTAAAACTCAATCGTCGCATTATATTCCTTCACATTCATCAAGCATCGTGATTGCCAAAAGTTTAATGTGTCAACGTTGAGACACCAAATTAAACATTATTTGGCAAGCCAAAAAAAAATAAAAAAAATCATTTATGATACATCGCTTGTGTAAAATATTCATGTACTAAGAAATAAATTCACTTGTGAAATTCAAAACATGCATTTTTATCACCATCAGAACTTTGCTTGTGTAGAGATTCTTTCATACCATTGGCGTCTAAAATAAAATTATAAATTCATTAGCTAATATCACCAAAAATCTCAAACTGCTACATTCCTATTACATTTATCCTAAACTAACTTTTGAATGAGAGTGTGAAAGGGAGAGCACTTACATGAGCTCTGAAGATGCGTAAGGAGGCGCTGTGGGGACCCGACATGGATTTGAGGATGGGAGGGATCGCGGCCTCGGCCATGCAAACCGTGGAGTGCCATTAGCCTCTGTTCAAAGAGTCGCCGACGTACACCAACCTCTTGCTCCTCAGCTTCTCCAACAACGCTGTCGCATTGAATCTAACCCCGTTTTCAGTGACGGAAAGCAGAAAGTGGCAACGAGCACACTAGGATCCTAAGGCATTCTTTAGATTTATAGAGGATGAAGAGAAGTGTGGAATGGAGTGTACACGCATCCTTATATGTACCTGGGAAGTTCACTGTCGAATTATGTCTCGAGAGTAAGCTTGCAAACAAAATCCGACCCAAGATGAAGTGTTATTTGTGAACATCCGAGTATGTGCCATAAAAATATATATTTCCTGTTTGGTGTTAAAGTCTTAGTTGATATTTCCTATTTTGTCTTTATATCAAATTGGAATGGGCAAAATAGAGAAGGAAATATATTGACAGATTTATATTTTGAGTGCTACAGTTTATGGATTAATATTGGAAAGGCCGAAGTGGGATTGGATTGGATAATATATGTTCAACTGAAATTGGATTGTGTTGACTGAAGTTGGGCTACTTTGGCTATGGCTAAATATGCATAATTAGGGATTTGTCCTCTAGTGTGTCTCGCCTTGCATTGATGTTTCAAGTGATGTGTGAGTGCTCTAAAAAGGAAGCGTTGTTACTGTGCAGAGGTGACTTCATCATGGGTTTTGCGGTGGCCGCAAGAAGAGTCTTTGAAGCGTTGTCGAGCATTTGATATTGTAATTTTCTTTATTGGGATTGAAAAATTGTTTCGTGAGAAATTTCGGAATTAAATATTGCATGCGCTATTGAATGTAATTGAAGTTTAGAAAACACTGAATGTGTTTGAGTGACTTGACTGTGCAATTTTCATTGTATCGCTTGATTTATAGTAAAGTTCGTTACTATTCTTCCACGTGGACGTATGTGAATTACGTAAATTTGATGTTTGATTTATTTTTTTATTCTATTTATTAAATTGATCAATTGTTAGCTTTCCGCAATGGCATTGCCACCTCCATTTCTGATACTTCAAGTCCTTCCTCCCGTACGCCTGGCATGTGATCTCCGACGACATGTACTGGCGTTGCTTCTCCTTGTACGGTTGGTACGATGCGTTGTCGCACGCCCACCTCCCGGAGAACAAGTCACATGACGGGTTGGTAGACTCGGTACCCTTGTGGCTGGTCGCGCGAGAGGTAGAGGGTGGAGACGACAAGGACGGCGACGAGCAGTGCCACCAGGGAGTGGAAGCTGCCGGCAACTGAAGATGCCCATGTGGGAGGTGCGATTGCAGCCGCCTGGGATCTGTTTGCCATGTTGTTGTTGCTCTCATTCTTCTCTCTCTCTCTCTCTTTTCTTCAGCCTTCTTCTTGGCTTGTTGCTGAGGAGGATGCTACTTTCTTCTGGGGTAGTTACTGGGGGAGGCGATATTGACCGAGCTCGGATTCTGATGCATCTGTACTTCAAACTTTCAAAGAGGAGAGAACAAAGAATACACCCTGGTGCTATGGAAAAATATATTTAAGAAGATGGACAACTTAAAAAATAGGGAAAATGTCACAAATGGTCCCTATACTATTACTTAATGTGCAATTTGATCCCTGAACTTTCGATCAGCTCAATTTGGTCCCTGAACTATTGATAAATGTCCGATTTGGTCCATGAACTTTTGATCGGCTCAATTTGGTCCTTAAATTATTGATAAAAGGCTCAATTTGGTCCATGAACTTTCAATCGGCTCAATTTGGTCCCTAAACTATTGATAAATGTCCGATTTAATCATTCGTTATTGTTTTTCTTTTTTTTCTTTTCTTTTTTTTTTGCTTCTTCTCTCTTCCCTTCGCTGGCTTCGTGGAGGGAAGCCGGTGTCTGGCGAGGCAAGCTGGTGGAGGGAAGAGAGAAGAAGCAAAAAAAAAAAAAAAAAGAAACAAGAAAAAGAAAAAGAAAAACAGAACGAAGGACTAAATCGGACATTTATCAATAGTTCGGGATCAAATTGAGCGATCGAAAAGTTCATGGACCAAATCGACATTTATCAATAGTTCATGGACCAAATTGAGCCGATCGAAAGTTCAGGGACCAAATTGCACATTAAGTAATAGTATATGGACCATTTGTGACATTTTCCCTAAAAAATATGTAACTGCCCGGAAATTAGGAGTTATTTTTTTCGTGACACGTGAATGCTTCTAATTATTCAATTTGAAGACTCAAAAGTAAATAAATTCAGTTTAGTCTCCCCAGATGATTAGTTTATTTTTCTTTGTTTTTAATGTTCTTGGCCAACAAAAGAAAATAATTGAATGACCACTTGCAAAGCAACCGCATTAAGCACGACAGTTATTTTTATACATTTTGCAGCAGGAGGCATTAGATATTTCAGATTCCCTTCTCTCATGTGGTGGTTGCAATTGGGATTTACAATGGATAAAACTGCACCCTGTTAGCAAGAGGACAAGACGCTATACATGTACTGAGACGTTGTAATCTTTTAAAAACGATAACTTAATTAGAGTTATTATACCGTTCACAAGACATGAAATCTGTTTCCCACCGTCAGGCAATATCTATAAAAACTTCGATTTGAGTTGCTGTAATTATTTAAAAATTAATACTAAACATAGATTGCACAATATATTGACTTACAGATTTTCGTGTTTAAGAAAATCATGTCGGCACATTATTGTCCAATTTATAAATTTTCATGCTTTTGGCTTGTTGTGTACTATCAATCTTTATTAGAATTTCAGCACAACATACGACGTATCCAAATATTATGCTTGAGTTGCGGTGGTCTTTGCCATTACTTGGTAGCATGAAACCATGTGGCATCAAGGGCGCACATGATAACTATTTTATTTCTATTTAAGAACTATTTTTCTGTCCAGACTTGTTTCTAGAACAGAAATCCAT
This sequence comes from Eucalyptus guilfoylei, assembly GCA_016097605.1. NCBI lineage: Eukaryota > Viridiplantae > Streptophyta > Magnoliopsida > Myrtales > Myrtaceae > Eucalyptus > Eucalyptus guilfoylei. The sequence goes on from CM027861.1 coordinate 42,035,119, forward strand.
TTGGTAAAACTATTTCATTTTTCTATTTTGGAACAGATTTTCACTCTAGAAATAGATTTGGAACAAAAATCAAAAATAATTTTTTTTTTCACTTTTCTATTTATGGAATAGAAATCAGAAATTATTTCTCACTCCATTTCTCATCCAAAACTCTCTAACCCTAATATCATTGACTCTCCCTAATTTGGACGTCTCCCTCTCCTCCTCCTCCGCCTCTCCCTCTTCTCCTCTCCTCCTTTCCTCCTCCGACGCCTCTCCCTCTTCTCCTTTGGACGTCTCATTCTCCTCCTCCTCCGCCTCTCCCTCTTCTCCTTGGATCTATGCCTTGCTTAGCTCGACGACCCTCTTCTCCTCCTCCGATGCCTCTCCCTCTTCTCCTTGCATCTATGCCTCGCTCAGCTTGATGCCATCGTCGACTCCGATGACGTCCCCCTCAATGCCTCCCTCGGATCAACGATTGCTAGTAAAGGACTCCGAGTTGCCCCAGTCAGCCTGGCTTGGACCAGCGTCAGTTGATCTTGTGTTCGACGATGACTGCTCGGTGGCGACGAACTCCTGGTCGATTAATAGCGAGTACGGCAACACCCTCGACGACGATCAACACCACGTCGACGCCACTGAGGCCCTCCTCACCTCTGGTAACTTCCATGTTGCTGCCTTTGATTACAGGTCTCTCGCGCTCCCTCTCTTTCCCCTTTTTCGCTGCAGCTCGGTTCATTTCCAACTCTTAGGTGTTTTGGGGTCATAGATGTTTTGTGGAAATGTTGGCTGCTCAGTGTGCAGATGATTGAAATGGGTTCTTTGCTTGTTAAATTGTTGTTGAGCTAGTGAATCGGACTTCGGCGCCATAAAATTGGCATTTTCAAGGGATTTGTGTCACTTTGTAGATGGGTTTGTGCTGTTTTGGAGATGGGTTTGCATTTTTTGTGGTCACAGTCTGCAAAAAAAATTATTTTCTCTTTAACCTAACCATTGTCAATATGGGATAGGTAGTTTTAGGAGTTTCGACGTGTCTTTGTATAATTCTTAAGCCTGCGAAGTTTATGCATTTGTCATGTATGTAAGTTTCCTTTTTGAATGGTGTGAGATTAAGTAGAGATATTTCACCCAAAAGAAAAACCTTTAAGATGCTTCCTCAGAGGTGAATACGAAAATTGTAGAGTAAGGTCCAAAAGGAAGAAAATACTTTATTTCTTAAGTAAATGTTGCCTTTTCTTAGACGAACATTTGTAATTACTGATGGACTCAAACAAGTCAGCATAATTTCAGTGTGGTCGAGTAAGGCTCTCTCAGCCTTGCTTTTGTTGTGTGTGAAATTAAGCTTTTAAATGCCTGTCTTTATCAACTGCTTCTACTATGGGTTGCTGCATATTATCCTTGTAATTGTTTTATGTAGAAGAAAATGGAAAGACATTTATAACAGATGTGGTGGTGTACTGTCCTATTTGTATCAATTGGATCGATGCCAATAAACTATTGAAACATTAACCTCTAAGCCTTCTTTTCTATTTTGATTTCATGGAATTCACTTATAGATATTTGGATCCTTGACGAAAACACAAAAAATGCATATTTTTTGCCGGGACGAAGTTATGACCAGTGGTATTCTAGCATCTGCATAGATGTATGGTACAATAGCCATGCAATGTATTGCTCATCCATGATTTCCTCATTTTGTAATGCTTGACAGAACAAGAAAATTTGAAAAAAAAACAAAAGCCCTTTCTACACCTTGTAGTGGGTTCACTATTGGTTATTATGAGCAAATAGCTGGGGCATTGGTGTATGGGGATATTCCTTTTGCTTGCAACATATGGTTGCTTGTACAATCTTATATGATGATGATTCTCTTTTAATTTTCTTTATGCATTTTGTTTTATTAATAGTCATAGAACATTATATTGATGTGGTATTGACTTCAAAGTCTCTACGCTTGAGCTGGTACACCAATTGATATGGCTCATTTGATGTTCAACTAATTAAGGTTAAACGGCTTCCCAAAAAGTGGTTTGTATGGCAAAGTGGATTGAGTCTTTGACCAATGAGCTTGTAAGTTTATTGGTAACGGAGGTAAAAAAGGGAATCGCACCATCTCTACCTACAACAAAGCAGGATGGAATAACATACATGCCAAATTCAATAAACGAACGGGACTCCACTTTAGTATAGTTCAGTTGAAGAATAGAGTCAACAAACTGAAGAGACAATGTAGTAGTTTCAAGAAGCTTTTGTCACAATCTGGATTTAGATGTGATAATATAAACAATACGGTTGCTATGGAGGATCAAAGTGTGTGGGAGTCTCACATCAAAGTATTAATTTACTTGGGTCATTTTGTTTTTATTAAAGTTGTAAGTTTTGATTATGTTGCTGACATTTGTCATTATTGTAAAATTCCAGGATAATAGCGAATGTGCTAAATTCAAGAAGGATTGGTTTTCTCAGTATCCTAATTTGTGTATCATGTTTAGTGATACATATGCTATTGGGGAGTATGCATCAGGAAATGCAGAAGAAGTGGTAGTGTCCTCAGAGAGAGATGTTTATGGTGGTGACGGTGGTGATGGTGGTGATGGTGGTGGTGGTCATGTAGTAGGTGATTCGGAGAAATTTGATGAACACCATATTGATGAGGAAGTCTTTACACCTAACACGACTACTTCCTCAGATCGTACAAAGCACAAGCAGGATAGGACTCCGAATTCTAAGAGGAGGAGGAAGAGTAACACATATAATGTTAGTGACACTTGCAAAGCCATTCAACAAATGATTAAATTCAGGACTGGTTAATCAACAAGTGGCTCTGTGACCTCAGATGCCCCATCACTTGTAGATCCTTACTTCATAGGAGCTATGGTTGCCATCCTAAATGGCATGTTTGATTTGGAGCAGAATTTTTACAACAAAGCTGTGAACCAATCATACCTTAATGCTACTTGGAGAGAGGCTTTTATCATATCGCTACCTGAAAAGAGATGTGGACTTCTTCAATCTCTTTAAGCAGATGTTGAGTAGTATGCTATGGATTTATATATTTCGTTTAATTTCACTCAATGACTTATGTATTCGAGATACTTTAGTCTTTTTTATGATGCAATTATGAAAACTTTGTGACTAATGTTAATTGTTATTGGATTCCTTACTTATATATTGTGTTTATAGCATGTATAGTGATTAAGTAGCAACAGGTGAATCGGTTGAACTAGACTTTGATGATTTTGATATTGATATACTGATAGCTTGATTGTGCATTGTTGCGGTGGATATGTTTATATACATGAGAGAACCTATTAGGGATAACATATTGTAGGACCCGAATGGATGAGGGACGTTCTTCATGGACATTTAGATAGAATATATGAAACTTTTAGAATGGAGAGACATATCTTTCTCAACCTTGGTGATTTGATGAAGGCAAAAGGTTGGCTGGAAGATGGTCTATTTATAAAGGTAGATGGACAAATTTGGCAAATTTGGATCTTCCTATCTATGATTTGTCATAAGAACTCGAATAGAAATTTATGCAAGAGATTCCAACGTTATGGACAAACTATCAACAAGTACTTCACTATAGTGTTGAAAGCAATTCTCAAATTTGCAAAAGAGATTATCGTACTACCTTCCTTTGATGTTGTCCCAAATGAGATTCTTATGGATTCTAACCATAAACTTTACTTCAAGGTAGGATTTTCATACATTCATTTACAGCATCGATTTCATTTTGTTGCTAATATTGTATAACACTAGTCTTTGATAAAACGACAGGGTTGCGTGTGTGCTATTGATAATACTCATATTCATGCTTCTATACCTATGTCGAAGCAAATCCCATTAAAGGCAGAAAAGAAGTTACCACTCAGAATGTGATGTGTGTATGTTCATTTGATATGAAATTTACTTTTATGTATGCTGGTTTGGAAGGATTTGCCAATGATTGTTGGGTACTATCAGCAGCACTCGAGGCTCCTCGCTTGAAATTTCCTCGACCACCACCAGATATTTACTTGTTCTGTAAGAAGTAATATTCTTTAAGATTGTATTGCATTTACAAATCACGACTAATATATGAATACCTTGTTATAGGCAAACACTATGTTGTAGATTCTAGTTATGCATCAATTTCGGGATTCTTAACTCCTTTTAAAGGTGTACGGTATCATCTAAATGATTATAGGGGTAGAGTAAGATGACCAAGAACAGCAAGAGAGTTGTTCAACTATAGGCATTCTTAACTAAGGAATGTTATTGAGAGATCATTTGCGGCATTAAAGAATTGCTTCTTTATTTTGAGACACATACCTGCATTTGCAATTCAAAAGCAATCACATATTGTAATTGCATGTTGTGCTATCCATAATTACATCCGTGATCAAGACATGAGGGATAAAAACTTTTCCTTATATGGAGATCCAGAGTACCCATTTAGACCTACACAAGATAAGGTTATAGGCAATACATTGACCGAGGAGGAAACTGAGATGAACATGCTTAAAAAAAGTATTGCCAATAAAATGGCAAGGGATCATAATATGCCGGAGATTCTATGAAATCGTATTTTTAACTTTTGTAATGTATTTCTATTATTTTGTATTCGGAGATTTCCTATCTTTGCTTTTTTAATGTGATGTTATATTTGATGATTCATATCTCAATTCTTGTAATGTGATGTTGTATTTGAGGATTTCCTTTATTTGTAATGGTCCTTTGTGATAAGCTCCATCACACTTCGTAAAATTTGCCGATTTTTTAAAATTTGCCGCAAATTGCTCGATACCCTTCTTTGTGTTTCTTTCTAAAATGACTGCGCATGAGCTAGAATTAACATGCATCGAGCATGCGTGCGCCGGATGCATATCGTAGACCGTAGCGGCAATCGATGTGACACACTAGCATGAAGGGGATTGAAATATTTGCATGAGAAGGTTCAACCTTCTATAATCCATAGGGATTTTAGGTTTATCAATGTGCTTATTTTTTAAGAATTCAAAGTCAAAATTCAGGCACTTGACATGGTTGCCCGCCTTCAATCTACTAGAGTTTTGGGAACCTTCGGCTATCATGCTCAAGAGTAATGCATTTGGATCTCTTTTTCTATTGTACGGAGACTATTGATAAATATATTGTTTGACCATAATTGCCTATCCAGGTGGATGCTAAAAATTTTTGTGTGAAAATTTATAAAATTTGATATAACGACTCTTACTTTGTATTTGGGTTTATAAGCATATGAAATTTGTAAGAATGGACATCTCACTTGCTCCAAAAGGAAAAATCTATTTTAAGAAATAGAAATTTTATACTATCATCAAATGAATTTCCATTTCAGAAACAGAAATTTTGTATTGTTACCAAACACCTTTTTTTTGCTCAAAAACTCGTCCAGAAATAGAAAAATTTATTTATGTTCCATACATTAATTTTTGGCCAGAATGATTATCATTCGCGCTCTTAGACTGTCCAACCATCACCGGCCTACGCTTCTTATGTGAGGTTATTTGTGAATTGGAGTTAGTGAAGAAACTTGAGTATTATTTATAAAGTTTTAAGTCACAAGCTCTCTCATCAAAGGTTGGGATTTACTTGGCTTTTACAAGCTAGCTTTATATTAGACTAATTAAAAATCTTTATATCTCATCTTATTATAATAATCCCGCAAAACGGTAAATTATAATGTCAATTAATGTAGTTTATACCAGAAAAATTCTTACAAGATTAAGCTAGTACAAGAATTGCATGGAAACTTATGCTTTTTGGTGGCACTCAGTATAGCCTCACATTTTCTTCAAATTTAATTTGACTAGGTCTAGTTGATTTAGTTTCTCGTCTAGTAATGGACTCATATCTTGATATCAACCGCGCTTTTTTTTTTTATGAAAAACTAACATGGACGTCACTTTTTCTCATGCACCCTAATCAAAATAATTGATAGTGGTATTGTCCATAAACACTAAGAAAATTCACTTTTGACCCATTTAGCACCCCAATTCAATTTCAAAATCAATTTTGATTGAAGGTCATTGTGGAAAATGTGCGAGAGGGGTTTATATATCCAAACATAAAACAATAACTGTGACTAGTATGCATAAATCCCACGAGGCCAGTAATTGAATGAGTAGCTTTTCCTTAAGAGCCTAGAAAAAGAGAGAGAATCATCGAATGACGTGTAAGAGGAGAGCACCTAGATGGGCCCCGAAGACCATAAAGGAGCCGTTGTGGCGATACAACTAGGATTTCAGGGTGGGAGGGATTGCGGACTCGACAATACGACAAGAAATGGGGTATGTCTTCAATTGTAATAGGAGTGAAACTAGCCCACCCTCTTTATAGATTGATTTGTCCCCATTCTATCACTATGAATAATATATAGATAAACAAAAAGGTAAAAGTATAAGCAATGGCATAACTAATATTTGGAATTTGCCCTAGGTGTGTATATAACGGAAAATGTAAGTGTAGAGAAGTTCGTTCCACACATCTGGCACTCCAGGGAGGCACCAGTGGAGGCAATCCGCATAGCTAATCGGATATGCAAGCTGTTCTTTAGTGAGGGGATGCCACTGTTTCCTATAGATGGCGGGGTGCGCTTCCTTGCGATACTCTGAGAGTTGGGTGATATTGAGGACGTGGATTGTGACGCCTCTTGTTTTGAGTTTCTCGATCACGCTCTCCACCACACGCATCATCGCAGGAACCGACCCATTACCCCAATACCCTTCTCGGGTAATTGGTTCGGTTTCCCCTAAACAGTTTCTGCCAGGGACCCCGCCCCATTCCTCTGCTCTGCCATATAGAAAAAGACCAACGCCATATGTATCAGGAAATTTATAGAAGTTGGCTTAAAACACGAGGTGCTGGGCTCGTTTTAATGACCGATAAAGGCCTAGTGCATGATTTGGTACCTCGAGTTTAGTAAATCCTTTTAGTTGGATCGAATTAAATGTAACAGGAAATTGCAAAATTTCAAGAAAAACAATGCGTTGCATAAAGATGTTTTAGTCAATCAACCTACGAACCTTTTCTGTTGTTTTCGACGTTAGACTTTATTAATTCATTATTAAGCAGATCGAAGAGCTCTTGGAAAAAAGAAATGTAGGCTTCAATGATCCTAACAATTTGCTTTAAGAAAAAAGAGGTATCGCCAGACAAAGAGGCATGTGGTAAAAACTTACTTCTTGTGAGTCGGAGACATGCTAACGAAGATTAATTGTGTCTTTGATTTATTGACATGCATCTCCAACCAGTCTGACCAGGTATTGAGAGCCATCTCATATGCACGAGTCATTTCCACCATTTTGTGTATTGCATCTGGACTTTCGAATGATCCCCACCTGATCGAGATATTAAAAATCACATTATCATTGAAAGAAGAACAAATCGAAGTAGAAAGATCAGCTTCCATTTGAGAACTATTTACCTTAAGGTGAGCTCAGCACTGACCTTAAGAGTTTCTTATGTGTATCCAACTCTCGCGTCTTCAAGAAATTTCAACTGAGACTTAGCTTTATATTGAAGTATATAGCTCTCTCATATTATTATAGAATTTACACAAAAGAGTCTCAATTTAGGAGACTGGATTTCTCTAAATTTAGGGGATAAATCCTCAATTATCGAACATTCAATGTGTTGATGTGTCCTCTTCTCGAGGTATTAATTTTACAATTGGAAATTTATATAAGGACGTCTCTATCTTATATTTATTCCCGTAGGAGGTAGCCACGTCGTTGCCAAGTCTCGTGACCACCTCTCAAACTCTAGAAATTATGACAAGTTTGTCATTATCATAAAGTGAAAAATCTACTACTTCGTTTTTTGTTCAAAAGTTCTCTCCAAGTTAATGTGCTCGCTTGTATCCTGATGAATCGAAGAAGTCAATTTCCTTATAGATAGAGGGATCCATATCCTTTAATTCAAATCATTCAATTTATTTTTTGAAGTTTAACATTTCCATGAGTAGAAGAAGTCAGTTTACACATAGATTAAGGGATCCGAATCCTTTAATTAAGTAATTCAATTTACATTTTTAAGTTTTAACATTTTCACGAGCATCTCTCTGTCTTCTTTATAATTTTTATTTAGAGTGGGAAATAGGATTTGAAACGCTACATTTCGGACTTGGATAAAGAAAGTAGAGATAAATAGTCAATCAAAAAGTAGAAATGGATATTTCAAAGGGCTATATTAGTATAATAGTATTATTAGAATAACAATTTATTGTAAGTCACAAATTCTTAAAGAAGTGGGTTTCACAATAATTTATAATTATTTGTAATTTGATTTTTTTTGTTAATCGAATAGAGTGGTATTCTCATAGTACATTAACGATTATTAGGCAATCATTTTTTATTTTATTTCAAATTACCACTCACTCAAACTTAGAAAAGACACTCTTGTCAACATTGGAAGGATCACTTTGCAACTGGCAAAACCTCTAGAATATTAGAAAAAAATTAAGGGGGTAAAAGTATATTTTCTTTCTTATAACCGAATTCAGTAAACAAAAATTTTACGGCACTTGTTAAGTAGTTAAATAAAAGCAATGTTATAGTTTTCACAATGGTGATGACTTATTTTTTTAAATGCTAGTATTTAATATTTTTGGAATTGAAACTTTTCTCATTAAATTTATGCTTAATAAATACTCTTGAGACACTTGTAAAACATAATTTCTAATGGTACATACTCACAAGAGTTCAATCTCGGGTGACCTCCACCAGAGGTAGCAGTCGAAGATGAGGAAATCTGCATCATTCCAACGCCTGCCATGTTTTTCAATAGCCTGAGCTCGAGCGATGGGATGATCAGCCGGGTGGCTCACTGCGTTATCGCAATTAGACTCCACAAGCATTGGCGCCCAGTAGAACTCAATCGTCGCATTATATTCCTTCACATCCATGAAACGTGGTAATTACCAAAAACCAAATGAATCAAAATTCAGACATCAAATTATACATCATTTGGCTAGCAAGAAAAAATGATTTATACAAGGTACATCGGCAGTGTAGAATTTTTTTTACACAAGTAGTCGTGAGATGAAAAGCCTCATCTGCTTATGGAATGAATTCATTTGCCAAAATCAAAGAATTGCATATGTATCAGCGTCAGAACTTTGCTTGCCTAATAATTTTTTTACACTACCGGTGTCCAAAAACAAAAGTACAAATTCTTTTCTACCGGTGACGGGTGGGTTTTCTAACGAGCATTTGAAATAAAAAAAAATAAAATTGGATGCGTCAGCTTCTGCTAAGTTCTCGAAGAAGCATTCATCATTTAATTGTTGATACCATTATCTTTTCATTTGTTTACACCGATTTTCTTCGGCTCGAGGATCCATAGTCATGGGAAACCTCACTTCACGTGCGACTTACGAAAAAGGAGCATTGGAAGCTCCACAATGTTACCTATTTAATTATGAGCAAATATTCGACCAAAAAAAAAAAGAGCAAATAAAGAAAGTGTGAAGAATTTTCCATCGTACATTGACAACAATCTTTGCACAAACACTATGTGTCGTCGAAAAATGTCGGCAATCATGAAACTACTTCGAAGAGAAAACTAAAAGTACTAAGATTAGAGATAACTCCGGCCAATCATGTAAAAATATTGAAAATGTAAAGATAAATCAGATGATAAAAGTGATAAAAGTGAGCAGCTGGTGTTCCTTTATTGACTGACTGTTTTTTATTCGAATTACGATCGTAATACTTATCGCGCCTACCAATGGATGCAAAAGAAGGCAAACACATCCTACATGATTCCTAAAATTCATCAACATGTATTTACAAGCAATTATTGTGTCCAACACCTGAAAGTTACTCCTGCGGTTTCACTTCATGACAGTAACAACAACCGATATTCCCCGGCCACTACAGCGCGTGGCTTCCAAAACTAGTGGCTTCATGATCTGATGATTGTGTTGGTCTAACAATTGTGTTAGTCTTCACTAGTGCTTTCAAGGTTGCCAGCTCCATAACTAATTGACTTATTTCTAATTCACCGCAAATCGCTTTGATCGTGACTCTCTTGTCGGCCTAATAAACTTCATTCACTGACACCCATACCTTAGGAGTTGGTAATTTCTTTTAGCTTTTACAGTCGACAACTGTATAGTTGTTTTGTTGACTGTCTATATTTGTCAACTAAAAGCTCTTGACACTCGATGAATTTTACTTCTGCCAAGTCTTGTGCTGGACCACTTCTAGTTCGAGTCGATGGCCAGGGACTTGGGCAATTTTTGGTGTAAACACACTCTAGAGACCACACGACATCATATTCCTAAGGGATTACTTAATATGGATCTAAATCCTCTGTGCCACATGATGCTTTCTTTGGTGTCTCAAACATTTCTCAACTATTGATCTACAATATTGTGCGTGGATGAGGTACGCATCAACAGTCAAGATAGATGGAGACACCATGACATGGAAGATCTATATCCTAGTGGTAGAATGAACCAGTACAAGAATTGTACGAAGACTTGTGTATTTGAGTGACACCCATATGTGAGTCTCATATATTCTTAAAATGTGATTTGACTAGGTCTAGTGGGCTTGGTTTTTGTAATATCTGGCCGAGTAATGGACTCATGACTTTGATTTGAACAGAGGTTTTTTCTACAAGCGCCTAATAAAAAATAATCTAAAGCGGTACTGTTGATAAACACTAAGATATTTCACTTTTTTTAAAAACCAATGTCCCTTTGAGGTCATTTTGGTAAATGTGCAAGATGGGTCAATATGTACACACACACATATATATAACTATAAATAAATAACCGTGACTACTAAATGCATAAATGTCAGTAGGAGAGCACAAGAAAAAGAATAAGAGGAGGAAGAAGAATAATAATAATCATTTAATGACTGTGTTGGAGGAGAGCACTTACATGGGCCCTGAAGACGACTAAGGAGGCGTTGTAATGATACGACAGGGATTTGAGGTCGGGAGGGATTGCGGACTGGACCATGCAAACCATGGAATCCCATTGGTTTCTATTCAAGGAGTCGCCCACGTACATAAATCTCTTGTTCCTCAGCCTCTCCAGCAACGCCGTGGCATTGAACCTGAACCCCATTTTCAGTGACGGAAGCAGAAATTTCATTCGGGAGATCTAATAAAGAAAAGGGGGTTTTGCGCTGCCTAACTTAGTGAGAAGTAGAAGATGAAGAAGAAAAGCAGAGTGGAGCAGACGTGCATCAACGCCGTGGCATTGAACCTGAACCCCATCTTCAGCGACGGAAGCAGAAATTTCATTCGGGAGATCTCATAAAGAAAAGGGGGTTTTGCGCTGCCGAACTTAGTGAGAAGTAGAGGATGAAGCAGAAAAGCAGAGTGGAGCAGACGCGCATCATTATACCTGGGAAGATCACAGCCGTGGGGTTGCCACCGCCATTGCTGGTACCTCAAGTCCTTCCTCCCGTACGCCTCGCACGCGTGCTGCTCCGACATGTACGAGCATTCCTTCTCCTTGTACAATGGGTATGATACGTTGTCGTACACCCACCTCCCGGAGAACAAGTCGCATCGGGAGGACCGTCTGGTGGGCGTCGGGCTCCGGAGTTGTGGCTGTTTGCTCGAGAGGTAGACGGCGGAAACGACGAGGGCGGTGACGAGCAAAGCCACAACGAAGTGGAAGCTGCCGGTGACTGAAGATGCCCATGTGGGTGGCGCAACTGCAACCACTTGGGATTTGTTTGCCATTCTATTGATGCTGTCTCTCTCTCTCTCTCTCTCTCTCTCTTTTAGCCTTCTCTCAATTTCTTCTGGGGTAGTTAAATGTGGGGAAGCAGTATTGACCTGAATTGGATCCTGATGCCTCGTTCTTCAAAGGGGAGAAAAAAGCAAAAAGGGAGTCCACCTTGGTGTTATGGGAGGAATATTATAATGGACTGCAGCTCAGCCTGCTTAGCTGCATGCATTTATATATTCAATTTGAAGATTCAAAAGTTAAATAATAGTAGTTGGACTAAAGATGTCAAGTGATGAATTTGCCGTCCCAGACTCCCTTGATTAGTCTCCCCAGAAGATTAGTTTTTCAATGTTCTTGGTATGCAGAATAATTTATAGTAGAAGCGCGATCTGTCTGAATATTAACATATATTGGCGTCCATGTAGCTTCCAATCACACGTGGCCATCTGTTTCGTATTATCTACTCCCAAGAAAGATCAATATAAATATATATGCAGTGCCCGTGATGATCTGTGGTTTGTCCTAAGATGGGTTAGACAACATTAAAGCGAAGGAAAATGTTGTCCTTATGAAGGGAAAGTGTAAAATCAGTCTTTAGACTTATTGCGTGATATCAATTTATCATAAACTTTTTAATTATATTAATTTAGTACCGAACTTATATATGAAATCTCATTATAACCATTTCGATTAATTTACGTAGGAAATTGCCGACGTAACGATTTGATTACTGTTGGTCGTATTACGCCGCACGTCACCGCGTTAACAATTTCTGGCGAAAATTGGTTAGGAGGAGTACATTGGGAATTTAATATAAAGGTTTAGAACTAAATTGATAAAATTAGAAAGTTTAAAATTGAATTAGCATCTGTAAAATAGATTTTAGACTAATTGAGTGATATCCGCTGATAAGAGGACTTATCAAGGTTCCTTCAAAAAAATAAAAATAAATGAACTTATATGGGAGAGGAGGGACTCAGCTTAAAATTTGACTTAATATTTGTTATTATCATATGAAAGAAAACGCCGCATAATCGAGCAATATAGAAAAGTGTAACAAAAAACAATTTTCTGTTTTTGACTGAAGATAAAAATGCTAAACAATTTCATTGGAATATTCTCACTTAGTGTTGCTTCTAAGGCATTTTTGGTAAATTGCATGATTCGATTTTTTGTTTTTGGGATCAGTTTGGGAATAGAATCACGTTTGGTAAAATTTTTGTTCCGGAATAGATTTGGAGTAGAATCAAGAATAAAAAAAAAAATTGATTCTTGTTCCGGGAACAAAAAAAAGAATAAAAAAAGTGGAACCCTCCTCTCCCCTCCTTTGTTGCCGTTCGCCATCGTTTGCCACTGCCTATCCCCGCCATTCGCCGCCGTCCACCGCCATCCGCTGGTTGCCAACAATTAGTCCGGCGAGCTTGCCGGAGGCTTGCTAGGCTAGGGCAAGGTCCGGCAAGCTCGCCGGAGGCAAGCCCAGCCATCGACGAGCCTCGCCGGTGGCCAGGCAGGCCTCGCCCGGCCCGGCAAGGTCGGCCTGGCCATCGACAAGGTTGGGCAAGGGTTGGGTGAGCCTCGCCCAGCTGCCGGTGAGGCTCGGCTGATGAAGGTTGGCCTCGCCGAAGGTCGACGACGCTGCGGTGAGAGCGACGCTCTGGTAAGGTCGTTGGCCCTCATCTGGCCGGTCGTCGGTCCATCGACCGGCTTGAAGAGGAAGAAGAATAGGAGGAAAAAGAAAAAAAGAAAAGAAAAAAAGGAAAAAAAGAAAAGGAAAAAAAGGAAAAAAAGTATAAAATTCATTTAAAATTAAAAGAAATTGATTTGGAATAGAATGGTACCAAATGCAATTCTATTCCAAAATCAGAAATTTTGGACGATTACCAAACGGCTTAAAATGCTTAGAATTTGTTCTAGGGAAGAGAATAAAAAAGAATAGTTTCGATTAGAATTTGCTCCCGGGAGTAATCGTTACCAAACACGCCTAAGTTTATTTTCATCCCGTTCGAAGACACTAAAAATTAATAGTCACAATTTTATTTGACTGAAAATAAGAGAAGTTTCAACAGTGTCTCGAATTCTGCCAATATAAACTATAAATTATTATATTATGAGAAATGACTATTACCTATCTTATGACAAGAAGTAAATAAAGTGTTTTTATAAACTTGCCTAAATGTATAAGATGTTCATCTTTTTCCTCTACAATGCCAATATAAATGCCATTAGAAAAGATTTGGTTTATCAAATGTGGATTAAAACAATATCCTCTGCGAGGAAAAAATGAATTGCGTACAATTGATGAGATCAATAGTATCGCTTATGAATAAAGATCCATCATAGAACAAAAAATCATTATTTTGTGAAGTTATTCACATCATATGAATTTGTATGATATTTATTGATATGTAATAACCAGAGCAGCAATTTATGTTATTTGACTATTAATTTTTTTGGCCTTCATGTGGTCCATTCATATTGGTAATTTTTGTCGTTCCTTAAACATGCTTAATGGGTCAATTTATTCTTTCTATATATGGGCAATAGATGTTTTGTCTATTTTTTTTTTTTTTTGTAAGTATAGTTCACGAACCAAAGTTTCCATTTGTAATGCCCCTATTGTGGAATTCAGATTCCATCCATGATCGATGGTATAATGACTCAATTAAGAAATGTATTTGTTAGGATAGTGACACTACAGGCACTGAAATTAGCGTTGGTTCAAACTCAAGTCTAATTTTTTTCTAGTGTATTTAGGTTCTAAAACTTATAAGCTCTGTACATTTTAGAACTTCCCTTAAGTCCATGTCTTCTGGTGGAAAAAATCTCAAGTGGCACCTGTTATAAATTATTAATCCCGTGCGGCAGACCTTTTTTTATTTGTTTGTCAAAACAAGTTCCATTTCATTCATTCATTCAAAGCAATACGAAACAAGTGTTGTCATAGTAAATCTCAAAGAGTTTGGGGTGGCTTAGACAGCTAATTAATGGAAGGTATCGCTTTCCGAAGGACCTTGACGGTCCAATTTGCGACTTGGTCGGCTTCCCGTGAGGAGTGGGCTAAGGAAACACCTTTTAATTGGGCTAGGAAATCTTTGCAATCCCAAAGGAGCTCCTCAGGGCCCATGGCCTTTGGCTCGGTTCAGTAGAGAATTCAACAGATTCACTTCCTTGCGGGACTTCCACGTGCGGAACAGAAATTTGCATTAGCTGAGCACCTTCCGCCAGCCACGACAAGGCCTCCTTCAACGCTAGGGCTTCGATCTCAGAGGCGGAAGAATCTGCGATCTTCTTTCCGAAGCCAGCCGCGATTGCTCCCCAGTGATCTCGACACACTACAACTGCCGACCCCTTCGATGAGCCGTCGATCCAGGATTCATCTACATTGAATCTTCATGCCCCTTTTGCTCGTGACAACCATCACTCATGTGGCGGAGCTTATCTGACACAATACAATATTCTTTCAATGTTACCACCATAGATACCTAATTTTTTATTTTATTTTATTTTCTTGAGGTTAACAAAATTCCAATCGAAAATCAGTCATTGTGAAAATTACGATCGAAGGATATGATTGAATCATGCTCTCCAAGAGCTTTCCAACGGCATCTAATTTGTCTGAATAGGATTTTTTGATCACCGGATATCCTGGCTTTTAATTGAAGCCATCCGATCTTGACTGGGTTGATAAAGTTGCAGTTGTCTAGATCAAGTGATGAGATCATGTAGATTTGATCGTAAGATTTTGGATGTCTTGAGAATCATCTCAATCAAAGTTTTCTCGAGAAAGATAGCATTACTTTCTATTTCAATTATCTGTTTGGCCTAATTTATGAAAATCCTTAGTCCCAACATTTTCTCGAAAACCATATTGTATTTTTGGAAAGTTCAAGTCATGAACTTTCCATGAGCCCTGAAATCAATCAATTGGATGTTGGATGAGAGAAATGAATGATCTAGGATTGGTCAAAGTCTTGAAAAAATTTGTGGACATCTCGTGGCGTTAATGTCATTTGGTGAGCCGTCACGTATCGATGACATGACATGACACATATCTGAACATCGTACCGGCACCTTGTTGGTATCCACTGGTGCACGGCTGACACGAAGCCACGTGGTTTCCAGGCTGCGCAGGCATCATTGGGATCTTAGCTGCAAAAAGAAATTTCTCCTTCTCCCTCTAACTTTCAACTATACGCCAAAATTAGCTCACGAAAGTCACAAGTACTTTGTCACTCTCCCACTCCTTCATTTCCTAACATGGACTCCGGTTTCGGAGAATATAGGCATAGAGGAGCTCGTTCCATACGTCGGAGACTCCCGGGAGACACCAGTGGAAGCAATCGGCGTAGCTTGTCGGATCGGCCAGCTGCTCTTGACTCAGGGGATGCCACTGCCTTTTGTAAATGGAAGGGTGCGCGTCTTTGCGATACTCCGATAGCTGCGTAATGTTCAGGATTCGAACGCCAAGGCCCCTTGCTCGCAGTCTGTCGATAACCGCCTCCACAGCTCGCATCAGCTCGGGCCTTGACCCGCTTCCTGAATACCCCTCTCTGGTGATGGGTTCAGTTTCTTGGTAGCAATTGTGACCGTCGAGTCCACCCCAATCCTCGGCTCTGCATTATAGAAGAGCTACGGATGAACCAATGCAACATAAGATTACGAGTAATTGCTAAAAAAAATAGGCTGTACATTGCGAGGGAAATGGCCACCTGTCATGGGTTGGGGACATGCTGACGAAGAACACTTGGGTCTTGGATCTGTTGATGTGAACCTCCAGCCAATCTGACCATGTATTCAGGGCCATTTCATACACACGAGGCGCTTGTTCCATCTTGTATATTCCATCAGGACTCCCAAATGATCCCCACCTAAATTCAAACATGTAGTGTTTCTTATATTCGGTTTGAGAGAAACCATTCACTAAGAATTGTCTTTCAATGCAGAGAGCAAGTGTAGTTAATATTTCAACAGCTAAACTGAAGACTGTTCTTTCTCTTTTAAGAACAAAATGAAGGAATTGATCTTCTTTCTCTTTAAGGGATAGATTGAGTGGTCAAGTGCTTAGTTTAGATTTGATAGATCTTACAATAGAATCGAATTATATGCCACGTAAAGTAAACTTGAGGTATGCTCATGACCCTAGGGACTAGTCGAGAAAGAATAATTTAATGATGGTGGTTGAATGTCTAATCAACTCACTTTAATTCTATATTGATTAGTGACAACTCTAGTTTGGATTTATAGATGAGATCATAAATTTTAACAAGTTGCCCAAACCTAGGATTTCAAATGATTTTAGTAATCTAAGGCACTACAAACGGGCGACCTAAGTTTTAAAATGGCGCTCCAATTGCTACCAAATCTCTTTTTCAAACTCACTTCTTTTAGTCCAAAAAATTTTCTTATTTCGTCTGCCTCAATATTTTCATCCTTACATGCTTGTATACTCTCCAATGTATATCACTAGTAATGCAATATGCAACTTGTTTATAGGTAATATCCTCAATTGTCCTATTATGTTGTGAATAGTTTAGGTTACAGGAAAATTAGATATCATCTTCTTTCACAATGATTTGTATTCTCTTAATGATCTTTCTACAATATCACCCTATGTAGAATCTATTTTAAGCAAAATACCGAACTTTATAAAATGTTTAAATATTACGAAAAATCACATGCATATCTACATGTTGTTATATGTATGTTTTTTTCTTAACATTTTTAAGTGTTCATGTTACACAAAAGTGAAAAGTTGAAGAAGAGAAAGTTAAAAGTAAATTTCGCTGAAAACATAAAGATAGAGTTTGAAAAGTTCTCAACTTAGAGATAGAGGTGTCACAGAGCACATGAAGAGACTTACAAAACTTTAATCTCAGGTCTCAGCCACCAGAGGTAGGAATTGAATACGAGAATGTCCGCATCCGACCAAACGCTTGCATGCTTTTCAATGGCCTGAACTCGAACTACTCGCTCGGGTAAACGATGATTATAGGGATGGTCACTATTGGATTCCACTAGCATTGGTGCCCAGTAGAACTCAATCGTCGTGTTGTATTCCTATGTTCATTCATTAACCCCAACATTATCAACAAATGTCCAAATTAAGGCACTGGGATTGATTAAAGTTAGAATAGAGATTGTTACTCGTTCGCATGCATTGGCTCGCGCCCTACTTCTCTCTCATCCCCTTCTAAACACCCTCGTGCCCAAGTTCTCACCAATTTAAATTTTTGGCACTTTCTCTTGTAATTGTCCTCCCCTAGCATCCCCCAAAACAAAGACTAAATAGATGGATCGACTGCTGCAATCGATTCGAAAGAGACAAGTACTCGTTCCTAGGATCCTCTCCTAGCATTGATACTGGTGATAAACAAAAAGAAAGTTGTCGATGGGGGGGGGGGGCCGAGCTTGACTTGTGGTCCGGAAAGAATATGTCCAAAGCCCTCAATCCAATTAAAGCACCTAAAAAAATTATTATGGGTAGGCTTAGTCGGGCCAGGCAAAATGTATTTCAAATCTCCGATTTGTGTAAGGTGGACTCCTCAATCTTGTTCGGCTCCTAGCAGATTCAGAATAAGTCATTGGTGGCTCTAATCTCACTTAGTTGATTATGGAAAATCAAGTTATATTCAGCAAAGGTTTGGAAGAGTCCCTGCAAAAGCATAAGGCGCCACTTCGCAAGGGATATTTGCATCCTTGAGGTTCATTTGTAAGGGAGGGGCACGACCGGTAAGAATAGCGTTCAATTGTAATCCAACACAAGAGATAGAGGGAACTCTTTGTTTTATTATGTGCACAGTATCACTGTAATAGCAAGGAAATATTAGAGTGATAGGGCAATACCTATGAACATGGAAGAGAAAGTTATTGGCATAGGAACAGTAAGAATGTGTTTGTTTGTATTCTTTTTTTCTGTTTATGAACAAAAATTCTATTTTTTTTGTTCCCGGGAACAAAATTGGAACAGAAATAAGAAACAAGAAAAACTTGTTTTTTTGTTCCAGAAACACTTTGGAGAAACAAATTTTCTCTTTCTTCTTTCTTTTCTTCTTCTTTTTTCTTTGGCTGGTCGCCGGCCTCGGCCATGACCGGTGATCGGCCGTTGAGGGCCGGCGACCTCACCGGAGCGTTGTCGGCCCCCGGCGAGGCCGAGCGTCGCTTGGCGGTGGCCGCGGCCTCGCCTAGAGCCTCGCCGGGGCCGCGAGCCTCGCCGTGGCTGGGCGAGGCCACCAGCCCTCGTCGGCCGGTCGCCGGCCATGGCCGAGGCTAGCAACCGGCCAAAAGGAAGAAAAAAAGAAAAAGAAAAAAGGAAAAATAAAATAAAAATACTAAAAAATTAAAAGAAACAAAAAAATTATACAAGATTTCCAAAAGTGTTCATATTCTTTTTCTATTCCAAGAACAAGTTTACCAAACGCCTTCTTCGTTCAAAAATTGTTTAGGAACAAAAATAGTTTTTTCTATTTCTATTCCTTAGAATAATTTTTGAATAGAAATATTACCAAACGCACCCCAAGAGTGCCAAAACTTTCATATGGCATTCACTTAAATGTCAAGGTTTTTTTTTTTTTTTTTTTCGTTTGTTTACTTGAGTGTCACATTGTAGAAAAATCGATTACTTGAGTGCCAAATGTCTTACATGAATTTTTATATTTATTTGTATTTTGTATTTTGTATTTTATGTTTTTTTTTCTTTAGGGCCGCCTCACCTAGATTGGGTGAGGCCCCAATGGCCTTGCCGAGAGCCTTTGTGGCAAGATTTGGGCGATGCGATTGCGACCAGCAAGGGTCGTTGGTGACCCTTGCCGACCCTAAAGAAAAAAAAAAAAGCAAAATATAAAAATAAAATAAAAAATTCAAAAATATAATATTAAACATATTTAAAAATATTTTCGGGGGCCACGTCAGCTTTTTTGACGGGGGAAAATCGGAAGTGGTACTCAAGTGATTGATTTTTCAATTTGTGGCACTCAAATGAGTAAAAAAAGGGGGTTGGCACTCAAGCAAGCACTATACAAAAGTATTGTCACTTATACTGTTCTTATCCTAAAAGTTATCAATGAGAGCTTGCAATTAACCATGCGCGTGTTTTATTTTAAGATATTATATATATTTTTAAGCCAAAACACTCTCTTGTCTCACTTTTATTTTTCCAATTATTATTGCATCGGAGTTGAATCTACCCACTATGCCACCACTTTCTCTTTCATCAGGTGGCCATCTTATTTACACATAATGAATAATATAATAATATAATAATAATAATAATTACATATTACACGTACCGGTAATTAAATAATTATTCAATTCCTCTATAAGTCTTTCTTCATTTCATGGAAAATAACATATAAGAAAACGTTTTCAGGATTTTTCGATATTTGATTTATGGAAAATAAACTAGTAAAAAAAAACATTTTCCTCTATTAGGACAAATACCTTCAAAGGTGGGGAAAATGTTCTCCATTTTTTAGAAAGAGGAAAACATTTTCCATAACTTTTTTTACCTCACTTTCTTTCACCAAACACAATCTCCTTTTATTTTTATGTTTTCTTTTTCTTTTTTATTCTTTTTAAAAATCGGGCTTTTAATTATTTTTATTTTTTTTTTCCTTTTTTTTTTTCTTTTTTTCTTCTTTCTCGGTTGGTTGCCAGGCACGGCGGTGGCTAGCGACTAATAATTGATCACTGGGTAGCTCAAGCATCGCCTTAGGCTAGCGAGGCTCGAGCTTGCTAGTTACCGGCCATGCTCAAGGTTGTTGACTAGTGGCAAGGTGGGTGAGGTCGAGCACACGCGAGGCTCTAGTCTAGCTAGCTTGGTGGGGCTCGAGCCTCGCCCAACTCATCAAATTTGATGAGGCCGCCTTAGGCGAACTCAAGCTTACTGACCTGCGTTATGGTTGGTCGCTAGGCAGTCGGCC
This sequence comes from Eucalyptus guilfoylei, assembly GCA_016097605.1. Lineage (NCBI taxonomy): Eukaryota > Viridiplantae > Streptophyta > Magnoliopsida > Myrtales > Myrtaceae > Eucalyptus > Eucalyptus guilfoylei. The sequence goes on from CM027861.1 coordinate 42,055,723, forward strand.
ATCGCCAAGGAACGCGGTGGCAGATGGAGGAGGAAGAAGGAAGAAGGAAGAAGGAGGAAGGAAAAGAAAAAGAAAAAAAAAAAATAAAAAAGGAAAAAATATTAAAATAAAAAAAATTAAAATTTAAAAAATAAAAATATTTTAAAATTCATTTTTTAAAAAAAAATATAGAAAATTAAATTAATTTTTTTGATTGATTAAAAAATTAAAATTCAATTTTTTTAGTAATTTTTCCTAGAAAAAAAATTAAATACCTAATGGTGGAAAATATTTTCAACTTTATTTTTAGGTTTTAATCAAATACTGAAAAATATCATCATTTTTCTAAAAAATGGCTTTTTAGAAAATATTTTCTGGAAATGTGATATTTTCTACGAAATGAACAGAGTCAAAAAATGATTCATTTCTATTCATGCATAGCCCACCTACGGTCATGCACGCCTTTCAACCTGAGTTCTAATTGTGCCTAGAGTTATGTCATATATGAGGAATGATTTTGTTTGTAAGTTGTAAAAAGGGAATTTGGAAAACATACTCTACTTATGATCAATTGAAACTTTGTAATTTTCTGGATTCATAATGGATTTCTTCTTGGTTATGTCTCCTCACAAAGTAAGTACAAATACTTGCTGGGATAGCGCACTAGAAGTCCACCATGTTCATTTGGGATATTGCCAATGAAGTTCGAACCCATCCAAATATCAAGTTGGACCCATTTTAACTCAAAAGCTTAAATTAATGAGTTATGGGTCAACTTAAATTTAATAACCACTCTTTGTCACACCAATTCTATGACGTAGAACTTTCCTAAAAAATTCACACGTACATCTTCATAGTCTCCCACTTTAAATGTGAGCTCAGTATTAGGTTTGTTCTCTTTTAACTCAAATATTTTTCAGCATCAACATGTTCTCTTTTTCTAGACTAAACCTCTTTTGTCTATAGATTGAACCATGCAAGTTGCCATCGAGATCGTGTTTACTACTTCACAACGCCCACTTCACCTCAGCCTTTTTCACCAGACCAAACTATTAAGGCTATTAGCTACTATGGGGATTGTGTTGCCACACCATAATGCCCACTTTTGCCGTAGGTCTCTTTTGTTAGACCAAACCATGAAGGTTGCCTGGAAATTGCGTTGAAAGATATTCATCATACACCAATACACATTTTAAGTGAGCCACCAATCAACCACCAGGTTTGATACTATTTGCTAGGAATGCACATTTGATACTTTCACCTGGAAGATTGGCAATGGGGAACCCAAGTTCGACCCCATTAACATATCCAATGGGACTTACTTTTATTTAAAAGTTTAGGTTAATTAGCTATGACTAAGTAGGATATATTAATTACTTCACACCACAATGTTACTATGATAGGAGACTTTTCTAACACAACTCAGACATTTTTATAACATTCAGGCCAGACTATGTAAATCTTCGATATCTTTACTCATTATTGATTTCTTTGGTAATTTCGTTTTCTCGTATTTGACATTGAATTAATTTCACAGCCCAAAGCGGGTAGTAATTTCAGGTGAAGGTCACAATCATCAAAATAACTATAGTTCACAAAGTACCGGCAATTCGAGCAAAAGGCGCAACCAGAAAGGGAATTAATAATATCCGAGGAAAGATTTTCGCGTCACCAGCAATTAACATAATAATATACTTGAAGAGGAAAAAGAAGAAGGAAGGGGATAACTTACCATGGCATTGAAGGCGATTAACGAGTGATTATGGCGATAAGATATCCATTTGAGGTTGGGAGGGATGGAGGATTCCACGAGGCAAATCATGGACACCCATTGTCCTCTGTTCAGAGAGTCCCCAACGTACACCATCCTCTTGTTCCTCAATCTCTCCAGCAACAACGTCGCATTGAACCTGCACCTCATTAGGCCAACATCAATAGAAGCTTTATATCTATATTCTGGGAAGAAATTCTCTTCAAGAGTGTAATAAATACAGTGGAAAGACAAATGTTCAATATTGAAGTCTCACGGGAAAGCTTGCTGTGCAAAGGAACTACACAATGAGTAGAGAAATTACAAGATGATCTAAATCGCTAGATCTGGTGGGATTTACATTCGATGCGATTTATCGGAGGTAATGGCGAGTTAGGATGGACACCATCTTATAGCAATTCGTTTCATTGCAGTTATGAATTAGAACAGCGAGAGATGCATATACCTGGGAATGTCACAACCATGAGGTTGCCACCTCCAATGGCGATACCCCAAGTCCTTCCGTCCGAACTTCTCGCATGCCACCTGGTCCGACATGAACGAGCATTGCTTCTCCTCGTACAACGGGTAAGACGCGTTGTCGTACACCCACCTTCCCGAGAACAGATCGCACGACGTCGTTGCGCCGGCTGCCCTTTGAAGTGAGGCGCCATCGTCCGGCAGCGGCCGAAACCGAGAGCCGTCGCGCACGAGGGAGAGGACGGCAACAACGACAGAGGCGACCAGCAAGGCGACGAGGGAGCTGCTCCTGACACCCCATGTGGCTGGAGTTATTTCGGTCTTGTTCACCATTATTGTTCCGTTCTGCGAACTCTCTATTTAATCTTCTGCATCTTTTCTTGCACTTATATGTACCGAGGGGGACCTTATGGGCTAGACGGGTGACCCACGCGTCGTGTCGTTATCTACTTTCTTGTCTGGAGCAATTATTTTTCTCCATGATTGATTCTATTATGTAAATTTGAAGAAGTAACTAAAAAAAAAAAAAACATTTCATGAGTCCATCTTGTATAAGTTCGGGATCTCGATCTCTCATAGGGTTTATCCAATCTTGTGCTTAAAACGTATAAGATATATGTACTTATATACATAGTATTGTTAATCATTTATTAATCAACTAGATCTTCAAACGATTCGAATCTCTAATTTCTTGCAATATGAAAGAGTCGGAATTTGAAATCTAAGATGCAATATATCTCAAATTTGAGATATTATTTTGTCGAGAAAATTATCAGAACTATCATAAATCTATTATAATTATGCTAATTCAGTCTTAAATTTTATTTTTTAAAGATAAATTGAGTCCTAAACTTTTGACAATCAAGACAAGTCCCTTCATTCCATTTAAAACTTTTGACTTTAGTATTTTTTGCAATGCAAGTTCCGGGGTTTAATGAAATTCTCTTTCTAATCTTGCCTTCAGTTATAAGTTTTCATGTTTTACACTTGCTTTGTGCCTTCTCTTTCTTTGCTCAATCCCTTCCCTACCAATCTCTTCCATCACAAACCTCTTTCTCTACTCACTCGTCTACCAAATTCCTCGGCCGTCGCTATTGCCGTAAATGAGGACAACTGCATGAGACTGAGAGGTGACGGTGACGAGCCGAGGTGTACGTGTCGACCCTAGTAGGGCTTGACTGAGCCTTACATTTAGAGCTTCGCTCAGCCTCACATCTTCATCGACATGAGGTCGATGGCTTGGGGCATGCCTAATTCGAGATTGAGCGGCAGTGGCGACTTGACTGCGGCTACATGACCTCAGCGAGGAAGCTGCGCCACCAAGACGACGGGCATGAGGGGATTGACGCAAGGGATCAATTGAGCTGAGGACAAAGGAAGGGTTGGCATCACCGCCGAGCTTTGAGTGACGCCACATCGAGTCTCGCTGGAGGCTGGTGAGGCTGGTCCACGCTGGATTCGACCTTCCCAACCTTGAGTCGACTGGCTACGTAGACAGAGGTACACACCCAAAGTATGAAGTTCGACTTTCGATCTGTTTTGAACAAGTCAAAACCTCGTGGTGAATTAGAGGAGCTGAAGAGAAAAACTAGAGCAGAGAGGTGTGCTTTCTTCACTTGCTAGTGCATGTTTGATCCTGTCCGCTTTACATGATGAATTCACTGTTTGATCTTCATATCCTCCCCTGTTTCTCAGGTTTGGCACTTCGGTTTCATAATATAAAATCATAATGCCAAAAAACTCACAAACGCACCGTTTGTCATTTTAATCTGTCATTTTAATCTGGCCTAAGGCGATAAAATCATGATTTTGTCACTTTAGATCTCACGTAAGGTGATAAAAATCATACTTATTACCGTAGGTTCTAAATTGTCCCAACTTTGTTTATATCAATGGCAACAAAGAACAAATTTTGTCGATCCACTAACTAAAGGCTTACGCTCATGTGTATCTAAACGACATGTCATGTCATTAGCATGGGCCTAGGAGCATCATGAGATGCTGTTGTTTAGTGGGAGTTATTTTGGCTTTACTCTAATAAAGTTCACATCTGTGTTCGTTACACTTTGTAACAGTTTGATATGTATCAACTTTTGCATTCAACAAAATATTTTTGAATGTGTTGTTATGTTGAATACATATTGATAAAGTCTCAAGGTACTTATCCAGTTATTAGCCTTGTGCATATGTCTTGTTATACATAAAGAAAGGTTAGTAAAGACAAGGCATATGTGGATTCATTGGAACCATAAGACATTCTCTAGTGGCACAAGTTTTTTGTGACGCTTAAGGTAAGAGAATAGACATTCTCTAGTGGCACAAGTTTTTGTGACGCTTAAGGTAAGAAAGAATGGTGGTGACAAATGGGATCTCTCTATGGGAGATGTTAGTTCAACTTAAGTTAACAACACTATGAATCTGTCACCTTTGATTGATTCTAACGTGACAAACCTAACAATTTGTCATCTTTGGATAGCCTAAGGCACGTGGCAAAAATTTCTGTTGGGTGTTTTTCTAGAAGTGATTAGAAACTTACCAGCATTTCAGAAATCTACCAACTATCAAAGATTTACCAGATTTTTTTTTGTTGACTGGACCGTGGACTATCGTTACTAATTAATACGTGACCTAGAGTTAAAAGATGGGTTTAGAGATAGGCAATCTGATGACTATGAGCGGGCGCCTAGGCGACAAAGGAGATATCAACTGACTTCTAAGCTGCAAGTTTTAGCCCCTTTATGGCGTTAACGACATCGAGAAACTTAATTTTCGTAATTTTTCAAAAGAAAAGTCCACGCTAAAGCGCAAACCCCATCCATTCATTCAGTCAGGACTTGACAAGCATGTAACATAATCTACAGTTCTCACAAATCGGATGACATGAAATCTTCTGATTTAGGACAACATAGATTGATTATAATGTGGGACAAGGATAGAGTCTTAAAGTAACTGCCTACTGAAGCCAAGTTAATCGAGTAACGTCGACTGGAAGCTTATTCAAAATAGTTCACGACCTATTAAATAATTGATCTATTTCTTATGTTTAGGAGTCTAATTATGTAAAATGTAGGCATACAAGAGCTCATTCCACACATCCGGCAGTCCGGGAAGGCACCAATGGTGGCAATCTGCGTAGGTGACAGGGTTTGCCATTTGATGTTGAGTGAGGTTTTTGGTTTGCTCTTTATAAATGGATGAGTGTGCGTCCTTGCGATACTCCGAGAGCTTCGTGATGTCGAGCACGTGTACGTTGAGGCCTCTTTTCTGGAGCTTGTTGACTGCCTTCCGGAGTGTGTGCATCATCCCGCGAGTCGACCTTCTTACCCTATACCCTCCTCCAGTGATCGGTTCTGTTTCTTCGAAGCAGTTGTGATCCGCAATCCCACCCCAATCCTCGGCTCTGCAAAGAGTTGGTATGTTTGGAAGATAAACCTTTGAACTGTGCTAAATAAAAAAAATTTGCGCAACAAAGTGTGATTACTATGACCAAGTGTGGTAATCAGTATTAGATGAATAATTCAAGATGAGAGAACTGTAGTAGGTTTCTTTCGGTGTGATTATCAACAGATCGGCAAACCTAGATTTAAACAGTTATATTGAAGTTCGTTTCCAGTTTCTATGAGTTAAGTCTACCTTTCATGAGTTGCAGACATCCCAATGAAGAACACCTGGGTCTTCGAACTGTTTACATGAACTTGGATCCAATCTGACCAAGTGTTTAAAGCGATCTTGTATGCTCGAAGCATTTTCATCATCTCATAATTTTTGTCAGGACCGACAAATGATTCCCATCTGGTTGCCAAAATTCAAGAAAGAAGGATGTTAGCAGACATCCAAAAAACAGATGGGATGATATTGTTCTAATTTTATCACATATTATGTATACATTGATGATCTTCCCTAGTTATAGCGTAAGAGACGACAGACTAAAGTATCAAGTCTCTTATGCTTATTAGCATTGCAACATCAAACATTTGAACTTAACAAGAGGATAATTACGTAAATAGTCTTTGCACTTTTATTAAACATCAAATGACGTCCACCCCAAATCTTTAAAATTGGCCCAATGAAGGGCATCATCTGTCTTGCACGTTGTGTTGTTAACGGACCTTTTAAATTTTATTTTGGTCTCTCTGTGTGTTGCAATTGGAAACTAAGTTGCCCCTACATATCATCAGCTCTTTCTACACTATCACTGCGGAGTTTGCATTATGCTTAATCGGAGGCCTGTGTTAAGCCAACTTTTGGAATTAGTGATGTTATTGAACGTTCACCAAAAGTTTAATATGTAAGATGTCATTACCCATTTTAGTAAGTAAGCTAAAATAGAGAACGAACTAAAGAGTTGTCCCTCTCTCAACATCCATAAAGTAGCAACTAGAAAATTGGAGGTCAAATTGCAAACTTTAGAACTTCCAAGATGCATGATTTTCTAATACCGAGGAAAACTTACTATACCGTATGCTCAACATGCATATACTTACGAAACTTTGATCTCGGGACTTTCCCTCCACCAAAGATAGGAATCGAAGATGAGGATGTCCACGTCGGACCAATGCCTTGCATGCTTTCCAATGGCCCCAACTCGAACGATCCGGTTGTCTAGGTGATGGTTCATTGGATCGTCACAGTTGGATTCCACCAGCAACGGTGCCCAATAGAATTCAATGGTCGCATTATAGTCCTAATCAATGTCATCCAGTGACCAGTTAATCAGTTCCAAAAGTCAAGCTCAGACATAACTAGGGGTATGCATGGTCCGGGCGGGCAGTTCCCGACCTAGAACGGAGAACCGCCCGCTAAGGACCGGTTCCAAAAAATTGGAATCGGAATTCACCCGTTAGTTGTATGAATCCACCCGGGAACCGGACCGCCAGTCCGGTCTGGTTCCTGGGTGGATCCATGGAACCGGTCTCACAATAATAATAATAACATTTTCTAAATCCCACAATGAGAACTCTTCATATCGAATATTATACTAGAAACCAAAAGTTACAACAACTAGAAATCAAAACATAATGTTGAGTCAATGTCATTGCCATTTCCAGATTGTTATATAACAAAAGTACAAAAATCAAAAGATAAGTCAACCATGACCACTTGAAGATAATAAATTCTACAAAAGATTAAAATAAAATTTTATCCATTAACGGTTAGGTAGTGAACTCAGTGGATTATCAACATGTTCCAATTAATGCTGTAATGGGTGTCCAGATGTTAGACAAAAATAAGAGCAAAGTTAAAGTACAAGATTTAGAAGATTGAAAAGAGAAATTTGAGAGATTAATTGACCGAATTAAAAATTATCATTTCTTTTCTTCCATAAAGGTTCAAGGAATAACTTCAATTCTATATGCTCTTCACCAGTCTTGGATGCAGAAAACATGATTGCTTTTGAAAGAGATGTCATATAAGAAATTTAGAACATCAATCTAATCAATTAACCAACCTCTACAACTGCTTTTTAATGTGAGAAAACTTGTAGAAAGGAAAGAGCAAAAACGGACCATTTTTCTCTTATTCTAGAATCGCATTAGGAAACTTCTTCAGTCATGGAAGGAGATCAAGACTGGAGCACTTCAATTACTGACAAGTCGCAAAGGTAATAACTACATGCAACTCGTAGATAAATAACACATATAACCAAATTTTCATAATCATCTCAATGTTGTTGGAAAAAATAAGTTTTGGGATGTCATATATTAGAAACTAGACTAGCTTTCATATTAGGACCTCTCCATTTGGTTTGACCGGAGATTACCCACTTTAATTAATTTTGTTAGTTATTTGATTTGGGTTTGTTAATTAGTAATTTCAATTTTTTAATATTAAAAATTAATATCTTATTTTAATATAATCAGTCCGTCCGGGTGGACGGGTGGACGGATCCACCCATGGAACCGGGAATCGGATCGGTTCCCTCAAGAACCACCGGTTCCGGGTGGTTCCGGTCTAGTTCCGGGTGGTCTGGACGGGTCCCGGTTTTTTGGCACACCTCTAGACATAACTTAATGCACCCAAGAAGATCACCTAGTTGGTCAACTTTACCATTGCACATGCTCATGTTTACCTTTTTCACTTGTCATACATATTTGGCTCGGTTTCATCAGTAAATGCTACCAATGCACTTGATAAAGAGTGTTACGTCGGCTTTGACAGCCGTGCTTTGTAGAAAAATAATAGAAAAAGGATTTGATTTGAACAATAAAAAATATTTGATGTGCATCGAAGAACATTCCTCCTTTTCTAAAGTTCCTATTTAAGCATCCTAAAGATATTTGTTAACAAAATCCATTTAGTATTGATGAAATCTTTTGCTAGATTATCAATTGAAAACATGGTTTAGTACTCAAAATTCAACATTCCTCATTAATCGATATAGCTTTGCTACTTTGAAACTGAAAGATATAACTTAGCATTGAGAAAGCATCTCCTTCGTGATATTAGAGGTCGTTGTCTCATATTACTTTCTTATATTAGACCTAGCTCTTCGTCCTTCGCAAACTGATTATAGAACTTTAGGTACTTTGTATGCAATAATGTGGCCACAACTCAACCAATCACTACGACCGCACGTTTGATTAGGTGAAATATCAAAATATATTTAAAAATTTGTCCCTTCTTCCAAGTTCAGTGTGCCTAAATTTAAGGTTGTTTGGCACGGCATTTTGAGGAAAAGATAAGGACTGAATCTCCAAACTATAAAAAAAAATCAGGAAAATGTTGTCATTTCATTGACCAACGGCTATTCTTTTTCCAATCTTCCTAGAGTAGGCACATTTCGTGCCGGTGAAGGCGCACTGAGAAGAAAACGAAATTAGAAACTTTCGTTTGAAGCACCGTGGTAGATGCGTCTTGTTAAACGTACCCAATGAGGCCTACTGCACATGTATCGGGATAACCAAAGTTTTATATAATTAGGAAACGTGAACAATTTCTTCCCAGTGTTTTGGGAAAATATTGAAGGCAGAAAACTCAGAAGAGACTTACAAGGGCATTGAAGACGATGCTGGCAGGGCGACGGCTCGAGAAGGATCTTCGCTTCTTAGGGATAGACGACTCCACCATGCAAACGAGAGAAACCCATTGACCTCGGTTGAGAGAGTCCCCCACGAACATCAATCTCTTGTTCCTTAGTCTCTCTAGCAGCGCTGTGGCATTGAACCTTCGGTAATGTCGCCATCCACACTGTCAAAAACCCTAACCAAAATTTCCTCTAAAGAAGACGGCAATGCATTAAAATGCCGCCTCAAATTCTTTAATTATCGATTCTAGAAAGTAAGAACGCAGGAACTTGGTTATGTTCTATGGCGGCGTGATGCATGCTAAAAACAATGCCTTAGAAGAAGGCACTGCATCTGTGCGGTGATTCAATGACCTGTCGACTCTTCGCCCTCGACGCAGCACGAGTGCTCTCAAAGGTGCAAACGTACTCCAGTGTATCCTAATGGAGTAAAAGATCATGGAGAGTCGTAAATGTGTGTGCATATTATTAGCTGGGGAAAATACCTGGGAAGGTCACAACCATGGGGTTGCCACCTCCATTGCTGGTACTTCAAGTCCTTCCGCCCGAACTTCCCGCAAGCCAGTTGGCCCAACATGTATTTGCACTGTCCCTCCTTGTATAGAGGGCGCGACACATTGTCGAATACCCAACTTCCTGAGAACACATCGCACAGCGACGATGTTGCCGGCGATGGTGCAATATCGGTCAGGTTTGAGAAAAGCGGCTCTCTATCTCTGCCCAGCAAGAATGATAGCTGCTTCTCGCACAACGATGTCGCTGGTGATGGTGCAATGTCGGTCAGGTTTGAGAAGAGCGGCTCTCTATCTCTGCCCAGCAAGAATGATAGCTGCTTCTCGCCGTAATGTGCGGGGTATATGGCGGCGAGGATGATGGTGCCGATGAGCAGAGCCACCAGGGAAGGGAAGATGCTCCTGAGTCCCCACCGTGTGGCTGCTGTCTGAGCTTTGTGTGCCATCTGATTTGGTTCTTTTGTGCCATTTGATTTGATTCTCTCTTGATGCATTTTATGTTCTCCGCTTGGAAGATTAAAAGGAAAGCCGAAGATTGATTGTAACTTGTGCAGAGAAAGTTTTGGTGATCGGTTCTTATATGACAGGAAGAGGAGATTCTGCACTGGTATTTTTAAAAAATTATGAAAAATAAAACCTCTACTTCTTTGATTCAAACCGTCCCCAGACACCCTCTCTCTCTGTTTTTTCTTTTTTCTTTTATTAGCTGGATCATTGAAGTCTGACTGTCCAGTTACAAGGTAACCTCGATAGACAGTAGGTATTTTATGTTACCATGTTGGGCCCACTCCGCCAGTTAGGTAATCCTAGTAGATTGAGAGGACCACATTTCTTATTTTAACTTGCCGATGCTCGCATGCCCAATACCCCTCAGTTCCCTTCTATATATTTTTCTTTTCCAAGAAGAGGGTTTCTTTTCCGGGAGGAGGGAATATCCTCTTGGTACTTTACATCCTGATTGTCTTGAGGTCTAGATTGAATTAGGATGAAGCCTTTTAATGACTTGTTTAGATTCATAGATGTATACCATCATGAACTTCATCCATATTAAATGGAAAGGATTATCATTATGTGCACCTTTTGTGAACAATGTTTTACACACAAGCACTAATACATATGGGCTCGCAATTTGTGCTAGCATGACTTGATCATTTTTGGAATTGTGTCGATCTAAAATATATAATTTTGTTCCTACATGCCAAATAACTTAATCATGATGACAATGTGTTAATTCGTGCAAATTCTTATCAACATATAAATTGAACGTGTTGTGTCATATTCGGATTTCTTTTTATAATTCTTATCTCGTATCATGTTTGTATTGTGCGAAGACAGGCCGTACATAACATAGCCAGCCCCAAATACATGTAGAATTGACCGAAAAGAAAAAAAAAATGATTCAAATTGCTAAACCAAGCAAATCAAATTGTTTTGTAGTTTTGTTCGCCTGAAAAGGTTTTTTTTTTTTTATAAAAAAACTGTCCTTATTATTAAATCAAGCTATAGTGAAGGCTTACTGTAGAAAAAGTGGTTATATTTTTAACCGAACACATCTTATTGGTGGCTTACAAATTAGGGAAAATTGTCCAATTAGTCCTAAATCTATTGCACGGATGTCAATTTCATCCTAATTTTTTCAATTTTGTCAATTTATTCATAAATCTTTGTACAAAATTCTAATGTAATCCTTCCTGCAAAGTTTACTGAAAATTGTGGACGTGGCGAGTGTGTTATGTAGGATGATCGGTGGTGATTGAATCAACACATCAACGATTTTCGGCAAATATTGATAAAAACTATATTATAATTTTGCATAAAATTTTATGACTAAATTGGTAAAATTTAAAAATTTTAGAATAGAATTAACATTCGTACAATAGGATTACGAATTATTAACACCATCCACATGTAAACTTAAGTGAAAGTAAAAGTGGTTGATGTCATTTTTGTGATTAATTAATAAAAGGCATGGTTAAGGGAAATATTTCGAACTAGGGACAGAGGGAAACTTTATTCCGAGGACTCAACCAATGGCTAAAATAACCAGTGTAATAACAAGAAAAATGGACTCTATTCAAATTTATTAACTATCACAAGAGTATTAAAAAAATGAATTTGTCATAGTTGTTTTTGACTATAAATCAAGCGTTTATTAAGCATCTCTCACACACATATAACACCGCTTTATTTTTTTTTTATTTGGAGCAATGTCCATTGTGACTTTTTTTTTTTTTAAATGAGGGCACTTCAAATTTATATTTAAAATTTTCCCTTTATTAATTAGTCCAATATCCCATTAAAATGTAAATAAGTCTAACAAATGTGGGTGAAATTTGTCATTTTCTACTTCAGATTAATTGGTTCAATCGCATGTGTCAACATGTAAGAACTTTAGCCAATTGAAAGATAGATTCGGATCAAATATATTATTTTAAGATTTTTTATGTGACAAAAATCAACTTGGGTTAAATGTATCTGATGGTTCAAATTTGAGATTTTTAATGATATTAATCCTATAGGGCGTGAAATGCGTCTTTAATGTCGATTGTCGAACAATTATTCCACGTGACAAGAAATCTAGAGTGGAGGGGTCGACTGACTGCGAGAGAAGGGTGCCAAAAACAGTCTTAGGTTGTCGTATAAACGACAGCAAATAAAAGCAAAAGAAAATAGGTGGTCCGAATTTTTGGGGAAAACGAGAAAATTCATATCCTCTCTGTCTCTCCACACACTCTCTCTCTCTCTCTCTCTCTCTTCCCTCTTTCTCTCACGCAGGTGGTGTGCTCGAGGAGGAGGCTGGAGAGGTGAGATCTGAGGGAGAGAGCGATTTAGATTAAAGAAAGGAAGCAAAAAGACGCCGCCTTTAATTCGGTGAAGATGGATCAGGTGCTCAACAAGGTGGGCACGTATTGGTTCAGCAAGAAGGCCAACAAGGAGATCAATTCCGTCGGTGATGACATCAATGTACGTCCGTCTCCTTCTCTCGCATTCCTCCGTCTCCACATGATGTTAGTTGGTGTGGTTTCGGTTGAGCAAATGTTGTTCGTGAGGCCGATTTCGTGTTAAATTTTTCATTTTGCGACGAGATTGGGGTTGGCTCGGTGATGGGTCGGTGCGATGTTGGGAGATGGGTTTCGAATTGATCGTGCGGCGCGGCGCGATGTGGTTTTGATTTGGTGATTGTGACGTTTGAGATGCAGCTGCGATGGCCAATTTTGTGAGGATTGGGAGAATGATGCTTGTAAGAGGGCGGTCGGTCGTTTTTCTGCATTTTCGAGAATTGGGTTTTCTTCCCACGTTATTTCTGGCAATTTAGTGCCGTTGTTCTTGTTTAACCTGTAAATTGGTATTGCCCATCGAAGTCTAGGACGACGGGCAATGTCTCATTCTATGATCGTGTTGATTGGTGTGCTAGGTTGGGCTCTCTCTTTTATGACGGTCGATGATGATTTTAATCTTAGTATTGTGATCATGGTTGTTTGAATGCATTACATGGTTTTTCCTGTGCTGGCGTCGTCTCAAATTCTATTTAGGTGCGGTTGTAATTTGATAAGTGCGCAAGTGTGCAAATAGAGGGAAAGTTCTGATCGTGTACTATAGCATCCATATGTGATGTGCCCTCTTGATATTGGCGAATTTCGGTGTGCTGTCTAGGTCAAGGTCAGTTAGTGTATAGAAATTAGAATCCGTGGATCACTTTCAAATGTGAATGGGAACTGGAAAAACGGTTGTCATCTATCTAAAGCAAGACAGATGTGAGAACCATAAGAATGCTATTATTTTGCTTAATCTGTGTTAGTCATATTTAAGCAGTCCCTTCATATCATACTGGAAAATTCTTTTTCTACTATTAGATGTGGTGGCGCTTTTCAATATTTTTCTGGTGCGCATACTGTATACAGATGGGTATGTTGTCAAAGTGGTAGATGTTGAGTGATCAATCTGAATGTCGAACTCTCTTGGCAATGTGCAAGGCTAATTTGTTTAGATTACCAACATTTTGCTTCAGATTATTATGACGACTTGGTTTGACCTGCAGCTTGATTTGATTACCCACTGTAGTTTCATAGTCTGGTGTTTGAAACTATATATGCCAAATTCAAAGTATCCAAATCCTTTGAAGGATATTAAGGACATGGCTTTTGATTAGCATGAAAAAACTCGTGTTATGTGGCCTTATATTCCTGGTATTTTTGGGTCAGCTCAACAGTAAGATGCACTAGATGTTCGATGGCTTTAGGTTCTCCGCTTTCTCATGGTAAACTTTCTTAGAAGTTGAAATTTACATCACTAGAAGACTTGATCTACAAATCTCAAGGTGACATTGTAAATTAATCTGAAACGTACTCAATGGCTGTATAGATCCCTTGCAACTTCATTCTCAAGAAACATCCATTCAGGGAAATGGATGAACCCTTTCTCTTCTAATAAATCCTCATTTCAGATGTACAAATGAGACATATCTTGGACTCTATTTATACTTTGTACTTTGGCTTCTTTCATCAAATAATGTTTCTGGTATGCTGACATATGTATTTATTCTCTGATAGTCATTGTCCAGCAGCATCGAAGGAGGAGCAAAATGGTTGGTTAACAAAATCAAAGGTTTGGTTAAACTGCAATCTGCCACTTATACGTCATATGCTTTGGTTGCTCATTATATGCTTGCTGCTATCCCTATGGCTTAAGTTTTCTTGTATCTTTGGAATTTCCATCTAGTGTGTACAGTAGTAATCTCTTGAGGATGGATGCAGAAGTTTTAAATTATTCTGCAACTTATCATCAAGTTGGTTGTCGATTTGGTGCTATAACTTGCCCAGATTTTTAAATTGAAAATATGCCATAATAGTCTACCTTGATCAAAAGAAAAAATCATGGTTTTCTTAGGGTTCTCTCTTCCCTAGCAAGAATTTATATAGAGAAATTAAGGATTGTGGATGCTAGTAGAACTTGTTACTGATTTTCTGCAAAAAATGTAGCTATGAGACATAAACTTGTGACTTCTCAGACCCATTGGCATTCTTTAATGCATGAAGTTTTCATCAACTGTGCTAGGCTAATTGCATCCTGGTGCTTGTGGGCGTGGTCAAGTTAATTGCATGGAAGTTCTTGGTATGATCTGGGTGCTTGACACAGTTGAGATGACAGTCATCATAAATTCATTGAGTATCATAAGTATAGGCAGTTAGTGGTCTTGAGAAACATTTACTGCCACTGGAGTTGTTTTAAGGCATTTCTCCTTTGTCTTTCTTTCCATTCTTCTATAAATGTCTAAATTACAAATCTGATCTGCGCCAGAGTGGGAGATTTCAGCCGTCGTAGTGATGTGGACATTGTCCTTAATAGGGAATAATCGACTTTCCATTGATGCCCTTTTCTGCAGGGAAGATGCAAAAACCACTTCCAGAACTCCTAAAGGAATATGACCTGCCAGTTGGGATATTTCCTCGTGATGCAACAAACTATGAATTTAATGAAGAGACAGGAAAGCTCATAGTCTTCATACCCTCAATCTGCGAAGTGGGCTACAAGGACTCTTCGGTTTTACGCTTTTTCACCACAGTTACTGGATATCTTGAGAAAGGAAAACTGGCAGACATAGAAGGGATGAAAACAAAGGTGATGATATGGGTGAAGGTGACAGTGATATCAGCTGAAGGATCAAAGCTTCATTTCACTGCTGGGATGAAGAAAACCCGGAGCAAAGATGCTTATGAGGCTCTCAGAGATGGAGTAATTGTAGATAAGTTCTAAAACACACGAAGCTTGTATTTGTTTACTTGGTACTGTTCTGATGAGCTTCTGTGCTTACAATGCTTCGAACCGATGTGGCTTGGTTAACTACTAGTGTGGAAACTTTCAAGTGTATGTAATCTTCATCTGTTCTAAATGCTTCTATCATGGTGTTAGCCCAATCTCAAGATCTGTTCTTGTAAGAATTCAATGACTTTTGGGTAATTTGCATGAATTTGCAGCCATAAGCAGAGTCGTCTGCCATGTTATTGAGGAATCAAAAGCTAGAGAGAGGGGTACATCGAATTGTGGATTGAATATGCCATTAAATTCTTCCGCTGTGAACTGTCAAGTACTTGTTTTTCTGTAGCTTTCTCATCTTGGAAAGCAACGTCGTGCATTTTGTGACGCTTACTGTAACATTTAAGAATAATGTGGAACTTCTGTTATGTTCAGAAATCAAGTTATGGAAACCTCGCCAACTACATTACTGGCAATTGGACAGTCCAGGAAGGAGAAGCAATAGATCCATTCATCAGATGGGACCATCTCCTAACTCAAATTTGCACGACCTTTTTTTATTCTAAATTAGATCAATCTTTAAATTGAACCCAAAACAATAGATCTATCCTAAAACTCTTTATCAAAGTAAGTGAAAAAAACATTTTAAAACGATTTAACTTGTGTTAATTTTACTGATGCAACTAATATAGTTGCCTTCGTTCAAAATAAATTTCTTTTAGGGGAACAAATACTATTTGAAGGAATTAATGAATCAACCTACAATAATATGTGCTGAAATATAATTATGCGATCAACTAATGGAACATAAAAGTTATTGACAGTATAATTGATTTATCATCTTACAGTTTATTTTCCAGTCTTTTTAAAATAAATTTAAAAATGAAGACTTATTGAATAGTTTAGCATAGTCAAATTTGCCATAAATGTTCCCGTGAATTAAAAGGTTTTATTCAAACTCATATGGACGATTTTATGAAAACATATAGCTTAAGGTATTCTATTTCTAATTAATTTTAGGCCCCGTAAGCTAGTTTTCTGTCAACTTAATTTGGTGGCGTAGTTCTTATTTATGGAAGGAAGGAATCAATGAAGTGAATGGCAAGGGAGGCGGCAAAACTTCGATGGGATGTGAAATAGCAGTGACATTGAACAAGTTATTATTTACTAGGCACTCTTTTTCTTTAGCAATGTTACTTGATGAGCGCTCAACCTGGGTTGGTCCTCCAGCGCAAGCAGATCCTACGAGGGACGACTCCATTTGTGACCCAAGCAGTGAATTGTTATACGGAACACCGATGGATTACAAAATGCAAAACGAGGAAATTGTACCTGCCGATTCTCTTCTATGAAGTCTGTCCGTGCAAAGCAGGCTAAAGATTGCACCACTCGCAGGCGAATTTCCAAACTCCGGTTGCTTGTGCCTGTGTAACCTATACCACGGAGATAATGTATGTAATCTCGGGTTGGATGTCATATATCAGTTCCAGATCAATGGCCTTTCCTGGATTGACATGGCCGACCCTGGTGGTGAAGATATCTGCAGGTTGTAGTATTTCATCCATGGAAAGTTTTGTTTGTCTACAAAGTTCGATTTTCGAGCAGAAGTCATGATGGCAGACTTAATAACGGCCTCAGGTGTCCAGTGGGGATGAGGTCTATTTACCAAAGCCGCGACTCCGCTGGGGTGAGGGCAACGCACTGAAGCGCCAGACATCCCATCTTTATCGGTCAAATTCTGATTTTTGTATCATTGCTGAGAGGAAATTGTGATGCTGATAACATGCTACGACTGAGATCAACAATGTCTGGCTTCAGAAGTCCTGGGTCTAGCCAAGCTGGGCCACCTGAGAAGGAGGCAATTGCAGGAGCAGTTGGGTTGTGCAGCACAGTTCCTTTGAGCAGGATTATAGCAGGAGGAGTTTTCGCTGAGAAACTTATGCTTTGATCTTCTGGCCACCATAGACACCAAGATGAGACTAGAGTTACTGAGCAGAGCAGCTGACGAGGATCCTGATTCTGAATGGCTGCAAATGAGCCTATAGCAATCATGTAACTGAGAAATTGAGCAGAGCGACCTATGATCGGGACATAAACATTCGATGCTATTCACGATCGCAGCTTCAACCCTGCTAGTGAGTTCGCACAAGAACAAACTTAAAATGTTTCTCACAATTGATAGAGTGTGTTCTTCAGGTGCCATGCCAACTGCTGTGCCTATAGCATGCCCAAGCGCATGCGCCCGCTCCACAAAAGCACCATCAGTCGTGCCAGCCGTGTGAGTGCCCTACCCGATTTTGTTGATCGGCAGAGTATCTTATTTTTCAAGCTGGGAGATGAGAATCAGCCCCAGTCAACTAGTTGTTACATTCAGAAGTTTTGTAATCGCACCCTGCTTTCCACTCAGCCCTTGGAGGCGTCATCGGGGTACCAAATGCATGGCGGTTGGGCCATTATCCTCGGTCCATCTGCGGGTCATTTAGTGCGCGTTTGATAACACTTTTGTTCAGGAAAATAATATATATTTTTTCTGTTCTCGGGAACAATTTTTGTATAAGAATGCACTTAGATAATCGCACAAAATTTCTATTCCCGAGAAAGAAATGCGTTTGGTAAAATTATATAATTTTGTTGTTTCTTTTAATTTTTTAATATTTTTATTATATTTTACTTTTTTTCTTTTTCTTTTCTCTCCTTCTTCCTCTTTGTGGTCGTTTTTGGTGGTCGGCGATCGGCTGGGCGAGGGCCGGCGAGCTCGCCGGAGCCTCGCTTGACCACCAGGGAGGCTCGGCCTCGCCCAGATCTGGCAAGGCCGAGCCTCCCGATGGCTTGGCAAGCATTGCGAGGCTTAGCCTCGCCGATGGCCTCGGTGGCCAGGTGAGCCTCGCCAGGCCACTGGCGAGGCTTGACCTCGCCCAGGCAGTGCAAGGTCAACCTCGCCCAACCCAAGCGAGTTGAGCCGAGCCGAGCCGTGGCTCGGCGTCTTCGGGGGCCGGCGACGCTTTGGTGAGGTCACCGGCCCTCGTCTGGCCGAGCGCCGGCCATGGCCAAGGCCGGCGGCAACCGGCCAAAAGGAAGAAGAAGAAGAAAATAAAGAGAAGAAAAAAAGAGAAAAGAGAAAAATTGTTCCTAGGAATATGAAGCTATTTTTTTCTACTTTTTTATTTCTGTTCCAAATCGTTAGGGAATAAAAAATAATTTTTTTCCAGAAACAAAAGTTTTACAAAAACACGTTTCTATTCTTTTTTTATTTCTTGGAACAAAAGAAGATAAATTTTTATTCCAGGAAACAGAAACACTTTTTAACAAACGGTACGCTCTGACAGAGATCCTAGCTTCTGAATGCATCGACTTCATTTGGATACGGTCTTGCTGCATAACGATCATCACGTGTTGGTCAATAATGTAAGTTCGAAGGTTGCTGCTTGCTGGATCATTGGCAAGAGCAAACTGGACATGGACAATGGGCGACGAGATTACGGTCGTCTGTCCTACGATTGATCGTGAGCTCTAGCGTCCGAAATTATGTTCTGTTTTGAAGAGACTGACCAGGGCATCTACTTTGCTGGTTACAGCACAACCTAGGTTGGTCCTCCACAATAATTTGTTTCTATTAACTTCGGTACTTAAGTACAGAACTCGCTTAGTTTGGTTTAATGATTATCCTAAGATTGCATAAGTCAAAGTAAAAGTTTTAATAAACGATTTTCAATTGAATATAATAAATAATTCACCTAATTTAGCTCTAATATTTGGTTGTTTGAGAAGATTCATATGACTACGAGATACTTGACCGACCAATTTTTCCTTGGCAAATAATATCCAATAATTTAACAATTGTGGTTGAGCTCTTCACTTTGATTTGCTACTTTTAAATAAAACGAGAAAAATCGTCCTCAATCTTTTGGCTTTTTTATATAATAAAAATTTGAAACTTGTTAAGTGAGCCTGCCTTTTCTTTCTTTTCTTTTCTTTTTTTTTTTTTTGGTCGAAAGTGAGCCTCCCTTTTCCATTGTCAAAATTTGTGGCTGAGGCACGGATATGCAAGCATTTTCTAATTCAGATTGTGGACGACGCTCTTTCATATATCGTTCGACTTTTCTCTGCCGATTTCTCGCGCTGCGCGCCCCGTGTGTTCGGGGGGAAGCCATTGGGATCCGGCGACCCTAACCCCCGAGGGGGATGTGGACGGGTAGGTCAATGGGGATACTCTTTTGATTCGGGAGGGACCCAATTTAACCCGGAGTCAGTTTAAGGCCATGACCGGGGCCAATCCAATTTTACCGCCTGTGACCGGTCGGCCGTGCTTCGGCTTGGCCTGTCAGCCCCCAGGGGTTCCCCACGCTGGTCAACTGACAGGCTTCATTGACTATCACGGGATCTGGGGTTTGGTTATATCCCCTTGTGCAGTTTAATGGCTTGCTGAGGCTTGCCTGGGTTACCCCGGAGGTGCCTCTCCCGGGGACCCAGCCAGTCAGTTTAAGGTCTTGACTAGGACCATTCTAATTCGGATTGTGGACGACGCTCTTTCATATATCGTTCTGACTTTCTCTCTGCCTGATTTCATAGTTGTCAAATCAAAATATAAATTGTGAATCAAATTGTCAAATTTATGATTGATGAGTAGATAATCGGATTGAAATGAAAGATTCGTCAAAAAAAAAAAAAAACCAACATTAGTTTCCGTTGAATTACACATACGAAAATTTGTGAAAAGCTGTAGGTTTATAAGTTTCAAATGATGTAAACAGTGTTTATGTGTCATTTCATTCTCGTAATACTATGAAATTATCAAAAATATTTTATATAACACGGAATCCGACAAAAATTACCCCATTTGAATCGAAAGAGTTTGAATTCAACTGTGGATCAAGAGATTTGACGACTGAGTATTACATCAAATTCGACACCCATGTATTTATCAATTAGAACTTAACGAATCAAATCATAAGACACGAATCGAATACAGAACTATATTGATAACAATACCTGGAATATCAAAGAAGAATAAACTCTGAGAGCACCTAGAATCTTTTCACGGTAGAAAGCATCTAAAGATTGTCGATGAATTGAGGAAGAAGACATTTTTGGGCTAGAATACAGACCACCTAGGACGATTCTCTACGTAACACCGCAATGTAGACAAAGCATGGAAAGCGGCCATCCACTTCACTCGAGAGAGAGACCATGTCGACCTCTCAATAATATCTAAAGCTCTCGACATTAATCGAAGAGAGAACGAGAAATGGCAGAGAGTGGCATCTCCAGCATGCCTTAGCCAAAAGAAAGGAAAAAAGAAGATAAAACATAATTAATTACAGTTCAGGACAAATGTATTGTACGTCGTATGTGAAGGCAGAATACTTCGTTTCCAATGGTTCCACGAAAGCACAACACCAGTTCTTCGTCATCATCTTTGAACTTGCACCAGAGAGAGGTCGAACGCCGATTTGACTGCTCATTCGCTTATCGCAGTATTATTTGATACCCACTAATTGCCCTTAATCCTATATATAGGAGTCACATGGTCTTCATCTTTAAATTTATGGACAAGTGCACTCGAAATTCTAAAACTTGTTATAAAAGTATAATTGAGTCCTAAAATTTTCAATAAATGTCATTAAGTCCTAAAATATGTTACGAAAGTGTAATAAAGTCTTAATACTTTCAAGAAGTGTAATCAAGTCCTAAAAATTATTAAATCGGTCCAATCAAGTCCTTTTTTTTTTTTTTTTTTTTTTTTTGATAAAAGGTAAGAATATATATTGAGCTTTTGACAAATATATAAAAGATCGGCGCCAAAAACTTACACTCAAACTTCAAACAAGAGAGAGAGTGAAAGGGAGCTGATGTAAAAGCCACGAGGGCAATAACAAAACAACAAGCTAGATAGCAACAGCACAAGGCACACCAACCCTCGGCCACTCGACAGTAAGCGGGACGAAGAACGGAGAGCCTATGGCCGGCTAAGAAGTGAGGCAAAGCACATGAGTAGCTGCTAAGGAGAAACGGGCGAGCAAGAAAACACCGAAGGGTCAAAGCCCCACCCTCTCTAAAGTCTCTTGTTCCTTGGGGTAAGAGGAACATTTTTGAAAGTAATAGCTTTGTCCTTGACAACCTTGATAAAGTGATTTTTTAAAACTGAAACTACCAAGGATTCACCCGGAAAAATTATGCTATTCCTCTTTTTCCAAATCAAATTGCACATAGCTCAAAAGAGAATTGCGCAATACTATGAAAGAAATTCTTACTGGATAAGAACTTCGAGGCCCAAGAGAGAATGTCTTTCCAAGATCTAAAATTTTGTTAATTGTATATTTTAAAATTTTTAAAACTCGATTGCATCTTCGTGACCTCAAGACTTCCATGGTACTTTTTGAAAGATTTAGGACTCGATTATATTTTCGTGATGGGTTTTAAAATTCGATTACAAATTTTGAAAGTTTTAGGACTCCATTATACTTTCCTAACCAATTTTAGGACTTCTAGTGCATTTATTCTCTAGATTTAGAATAGTCCAGCCTTGAAGTTGCTGATACAACTCTTACTGCGAAATCCAAAATACAGCTGTACGTATTGGCTGGATTCCTTTGGCTCCTGGTGCTTCGCATGCATTAGTAACCTCGGCTTTTACGGTCGTTGAGCCGTTGGAAGAAGGACTTCGAGGTCTCGTAGGTCGACCAACAGATTGCGGCGGCCGGTGCGTGGAAGAGCATCCTCGGAATCCATCCTCTCATGAGCCCACGGTACCCGTCTTTGTTCACCACAGCTCGAATGACATCCCTGATCGAACTGCTTGAGAATCTATCGCAACCGCAGACTCCCTGCACATTCATGGTGAAGAACAATAGTTTTCGTTTTGCCTAAAACTACCGATATCGCTAAAGCTGTAATCGGAGCTACGTAAAAAACAAACCAGAGCACGGATAACAGTGGTTGTAAATGTTATGAACCCAAGATGCTTAGACAGCTGAGGAAACTCAATGAATGTAACTGTCAAACAGAGAAGGACAAGTAACGACCACGAAAGTGATTATGTGCTTCACTAGAGAAAACTCAACTGACGAGTCACTATTCACTCTCCTCTGACCGAAAATTTCGAAGGAGTATACGAATGGTTCAGGGCCAAAATGGATGGATAGCATGTTCTGCTAGTGCTATACAACTAAACATGCTTCTGATCACTGCATCAAGACCAACTAAAAGATCTTCAGGCTTTGTCTAGAGACAGCATTTGCTAATGTCCACATATCAGAAGAAACTTTGTTACTTGTGGCTTTGCTGTATTATGACTCTTGTCAACAACTCCTCCGTTTGGCATGATAGAAGACTACCATTCATGTACTTCAGCAACCAGGAGAACAGAGCACTTTTAGGGTATGTTTAGTTCACAGAAAATTCTAGATTTGAGAAATATTTTTTGAAAAATGATCGCTTATGTCACTTACAAAAATGGACGAATGTAAAATATTATCATCACTCATGAAAATAGTTAGACTTAAATTGTTAGTGATAATAAAAAAATTTCCGCTAACTAATTTTTCTAAACGATATAACTAATCATTTTTTCTAAATCTTTAAGTTTTTAATAAAATAAACGCACGCCTAATTTCTACGTGGAGGTGTAAGCAATTAGCACACTGGCACTAAACAAGAGCACACATTTAACACCATAAAAACAGAACTTTGATAACGATACCGATACACTCTTCCTTGGGTTGAGTCATTTGTCATTACCTGGCATTGCAGCTGTGTTTTGACCACGTCGAGCGGAGTCGTGACTGCAGCCGCCAACGCCCCTGCTGCCGCCCCGGCCGTCGCGTGCACCATCAGGCTCTCGTCACTTGCTGATTCCACCAAGAATGCCTCCATCAGACCCCGCTTTGCGGCCTCGTATGTTGCGAAGTGCACCGCCGTGAAGGGCGCGTTCATCACGACAGTCGTCCGGTACGATGCATAGAACGCCCCGATCCCTTCCTCCACCAGGACCCGCCTCACGCAGTCGCCCACCCCCCGGTACGGGCTCCTCTCCAGCTGCAGCCGCTGCTTCACCATGTCCAATGGGGTGATCACCGCATCGCTCGCCACGGTCGCGCACACCCCGGACGCGGCGTGGGCCACGGGGTTGTTTGGGTCACCAGAAGAGAGGGACTCCTTGAAGAGCTCGTAGATGGAGAAGTAGACTGCGTGAGCCGGCCCGGCTCCAAGACCCATCGCGCCGATGCCCCGGTAGAGCCCGGCCGGGCCTTCGAGCTTCAGGATGGAGGTGAAGGCCTGGCGGACTCCAGGTTGGGCCTGGCACGACCCGGCTAGGGCCTGCATGCGAGTCTTGAGGGTGTCCACGGGGAACATGGCCATATGCTCGACGGAGCCGGCAATGGAGCCGGCGACCATGTATTGCCAGAACAAGAGGCCATCGTGGCGGTAGGTAGGGACGGTAAGTTCAGGGCTGAAGTCCGGTGATTTGGCTACAGGTCGGTATTGGGGAGAGACGTCAGTGGCGGCCATGGAGCGGTGGTGGAGGTGGTGGTGGTGGTGAGGAGGGAGGTGTGGTTGGGGGGTTTAAAAAGGGGAGAAAATTATTGGCGTTTGAAGATCGCTTTCGGGGTGGAATAAAAATGGGCTTTGTCTCCATGCTCAATTATTTTCTTCTTAGTGATACTTTTGGGATGTGGAATCGGATGGAAAGAGACGGCAATGGGCAATATACATATATGTATAGATTTTTCTGGGAAAGTTAGCATATCCTACAAACTCACATTGCTAGTTTAAGTGCCCTGAACTCCTAAAATCTTCTCAAGTACCTAGGCTCACATAATAGACTAAAGTTAAATGGTCTAACTTTTAAATTCAAGTTCGAGCTCGATAATTTTTTTAAAAATTTAATTAGGCTTTGCATTTGAGTGGTTATCCATTTCGAGCAGGTTTCTTATTTTGTATCTAATTCTTTTCTATAAATAACAAGTGTCTTTGTTGTGATGAGTATTAAAGAGGCTAATTCTTTAAGAATTACACTTTAAAGCAATTCGAGTGGGTTGAAGCCAATAAGTCTTGAATTACACCCTATAATAATTATTGTATGAGATTGAAAGATTATTTCGTGAGCGATTGCGGAGCTAACATTGTGTGGATTATTTGATATAATTAGAGGCTGGAAAATATTGAGAGTATTTGAGTGATTGGAGAGTATTTGTAATCTCTATTGTACTGCTTGATCTATAATAGAATCTCATGCTGCTCTCCTTGTGGATATAAATCACGTCGACCGAATCACGTAAATTTGATATCGGATTATTTTCTTGCTTTGCGCATTTCTCGTTCAAATTGCTTGGTTTTGCCAACAATTTTTTATTAAAGCAAGGCTTTGGCTGAGTTGAAGTGAATCATGGTGATAGATTAAAGGAAAAGTTAAAATCAAACGATTTAATAGGAAATATTTTGGTTTTTGAAGATTCATATTGAGGATTACCTCTATTTGAGGAGTCTGCATTTACTCTTATTTAGGAAAAAGCTAGAGTTAATGAAGGAAACTGATTGGAATGTGTTGGATAGACAAACATCAGCTAACATTGACTTGTAAAGTCAAGTTTAACATCGATTAATGAGTAAATGCATTTTTAATCCCTTCTTTTTCTTAGATATGGATTGTCTTCTCAAGGAGGCCATCACCAGTAAATAAAGTTTTCGAGTTGAGGTGGATAGAATACATATGGTAAGGTTTTCTAAAAATTGTTTTAATTTAAACTATTGCAAAATGATTAACTATGTTTGTTGTTTCTTTGGTTTTCAAGTGGTTAGAATTTAGAGAAATCTTTTATGGATGGATAAGGAATAAGATTTTATAATTCGTGTTTTATTTTATGTATTTAAAACCTTTTATTGTTTATTTCATTTTACATGTTCATCTTTTATGGATTGTTACTTTTAATGGATGGAAATTTCTGTTGTTGCTTTAACTTTAATTTTACTTGACTAGGGGATGAGTTGGACGCTTCCTAATTGCTTTATATTTCTGTTTGCTTTGTACTGAACTTCTTATTGTTTGGTTTCTCTACTATCTTGTTGTAACAGCTATTTGTCTTGGTTGTAAATAAGGAGATGTAAATAAAAAATGGAAACAAAATAATGAAAAAAAAGAGAGAGGAGAAATTGGCCAGTTACTAATTAGGCATTCGAACTAGAATAGATCGGTAGCGTTGGTTCTAAAAATTGGAAATCAGTTTTGACGAGTAGGTTTCGGGGTTGGAACCTAGAATCTACCCACCTCGGAATCGTTCACTCTTCTATGAAAAAGATTTAAATTCAAAATAGGATATTTAGATTAGAAAACTTATTCAAATTAAAAAATCTACTTGTGTCGATTTCTTTTATTGGTTCAAACTTGAGACATATTCCAACACTAACATAGAAAAGAAGCTACGGAAAGGCAACTAGCACCTGAGCTATTGGCTTTAGTCGATTGGAAATCCATGGATGATATACTTTAAAATTGTTGAGGTGCATGTTAATTGTTGAGGGTGTCTTGTGAAGAAGTCTCTCATTAGGAATGTGATGTAAGTACAATAGTTAATATATCTTAATTGACTCATAATCTATTAATTATGTTTTTAAATGAATGTGGATCCAACTGAATATGTTGACGAATTCGAGTTTAGGCTTTCCCTTAATATCTCCCAAGTTAAAGGTATTAGCCTTTCGTTGTGTCTTTAATATGATATCTAAATCGATGGTTTGGATGGGCATGGCCTAACATGTGTGAATTGAGGTCCAATGAATATCTCAAAGTAAAGAATCTTGAATGTGACTCCTGATTGAGGCGGCAAATAGTGCATTTCTACTGAGCTTGGTCGAGCTAAGGCTAAAGAGGAGTCAAGACGGATGTTGTGTCCAGCAGAATTTGGCCAAAGGTGGAGATTTAAGTTGAGATTGGTGCGAATGGATGCATGGACATAAGGCTCACATTTTAGGAGGAATTTATTGAGAATTATTGAGATACACAAGTGAGGGTGTCATGCAAAAGAAGCCCTACATTGGAGATATGATGTAAAGGAAAGCAATGAATATATATTCTTGGTTCATAACCATTGATTTAATATTTTGAGTGAAAAGGAGTCCAACTTCATATGTTGATGGACTCGTATTTGTGTTTTTTCTTGACAATCTTCCTAAGTGAAGGTTTTCGGTTTCCGTAGTACCTCCCAACAAAAGCTAAAGTACGCATTCACAAAATGACAGCATGCTATTGGTAGTACGCTTCATATTTCAGATTTTGTTGAAATTGTACTTCAGAACTACTAAGAGATCAAATTTCGGACATCTTTCTATTGAGCTTGACAGGACGAAAAATTATCTCCACAGAGCACGCCGTGTGCTATCCACAAGACCATATCGCAGCGATAAGTACTACAAGCCAAAGCAACATAACATCGCTCTCGAATCTGTCACATTCCTCGTGAGAACGAACGAGAGATAAGAGCTTAGACGGAGAGACACGTTTCTGCGGAATCGTGTGGCGACCACAAGCTTCATTTGCATGGCTGTGAAGATGATAAACCATATACAATCACGATCACTAAAAAGGACCCTTGTGCAAACTCGCATCATCTCAATCGGCCGATTCCGGTGAGCGGCATCGGCATCCATATCGTTATTCCATCGATAACGGAGCTTTATGTAGCATCAAATAGTAATTTGTGTGATCGGAGATGAAACGATGAGTGATCATAAGTGTAGCAAATTGTTGGATAGATGGAGAGTTAATCAGGAAATTTTAGTTGATCAAGGACCCAATTGAAAACTCCCTCATCGGTCGGTCCATCGGTCCCATCGAGGCAAAGCACGATACGAATAGTCACCATCCCTGGAACTCGACAAAGATGAGGGGGATTGGTTTGACGTGAAGCACTCCAGCGGTCCCCAGGCACCAATAGAAGTCAAAGTCACGCTTCGTCCCTTTGCACAAAGTGTTTAAGATTCTTTGCTTTTGGAGTGAGTGCACCTCCTTCGATTCAAGCAAAATTAGGCAAAAATAAGAAGATAAGAAAGCCAACTAGAGGAATTATCGTGTTGTTTATGTTGTCCATCGGGCTTGGCCCAAATTGAGCTCTTCCGCTGAAGCCGCCCTCTCGAATTGTTTCATCTCGCTCCACATTTGAAGTTCCCACCCAAGTCGTCCTTCGGCCTGTGCATCGATTTATGGAGGGCGAAAGAACGAAAAATCCATGAGGAGAAGACCGTGTTTTTCTCCAGCTATGCCTCTCGTTGGCATTGTACAATCATTACATCGCTCACTTTTATGATTATATTTCAAGAGATTATATTTTGATTTTCCAGTGTTTGAATATCGAAAATTAATCGATCTATGAAAAAAGCTTAGTGGGGGAAAACGACTTCCCCTTCTGACAAGAAGTAAACCACTTTATACGAACCACTGAGTGCATTTGTTTCACTGAAACTTCTTATTAAAATAAAATTCCAAAAAAAATGGTTAATTTTCATTTATTTGATGGTTAAAGGAAAGTCACTTCCTTATTATCCAAAAGATAAGTTATTTTTCTCTTAATCCAAACTTGTTGTTTTCATTATGTAAAACATTTTCTATAAATTAATTATTTTTCCATCATCTAAATACTAAAAAGCCAGCCGTATTGGCTGCTTGTTTTTCCCTATGATTCTCAACTTTTTCATTGCTCATTTTGAGAAGCCAACACTACCACCAGATTCGTCATCCTCAAAGGAGTCATAGCTTGAAGTTTCGCCTCAAAGAGCCACCGAACGTGCACTCATGCACCTACCGCACACCTTCCCATCGCGGATCCACCAGGGCCAACCACACGAGCAGTGGTTTGAGAAAAGAGTTTTTATGGCATTGTCTGACATTGATTTCAAACTTTTGTTTACTCCTTTGAAGTTACGTTGAGTTTGAGGGGACGTTACAATACTATAATATTTACTTATTCTCCATATCTCTTAAGATTATGCATATATTTTCTTTGATTATGCATATCATTGATTAATTATATTTGGTATTATGTTTATCTTATTACTTTACATAGGCATCCAATAAAGTCTATTTTGATCTACTCTTTTTCAAATAGATAAAATATATAGAAATTCCACAATTTCTACCTTTCGTGTTATTTCTCATCTAAAAGGATATTTGATGGAAGATTAAATCTTGCTAAAGTATGTTGCTAAACCTACTAATAACATCCACAACCCCATGTCGGGTTCGAAAATATTTGTATTCATCATTTAAAATTCATCAATTATCAAACAATCTTATCATACAACTCCTTATTCAACAATTAAAATATTTCCCACATAAAGTTCAAAACTCAAAATTTTCAGAATCTATTTTTCAATTATATCAAACTAGCCACAAATATAATGCCGTGCGAAGTTCTAGCCCGCCACCTGACCCGAACACCCAAGCTCCATTAGTGACTTGACGAGTTAGTTAATGGGATCACTCATTCTTAAGAGGCAACGAAAGAAAAAAATTGCTAAAAATTGAATTTGGATTGCATTAAGTATAAGTCTAGTCAAGTAAGGGTCGAAAATCGTATTATAGAAAAATTAGTCAATATGGATTAAATAGATCAATTTGGATCGGATCATTTTCGACCCTCCCATTTGATGAGTTTATAGAGAGGTTAGTTTTAAGATGATGCAACTTAAAACGTTGATATATAGAAGGATAATGACATAAATAGTTTATGAATTTTGGTCTAATATGCAATATCGTCGGGGGACTTTTAATTTGTTCAATGTATACCTAAACTATTGGTAAATATTCAATCTAGTTCATAAACTATACAAAAATGTTTAATGTCATCCTTCCGTTAATTCAAGTTAATAGAATTTGCTGATGTAGGTTCCAATTTATTAGGTTTGAATGATGGATAAAGAAAAAAGTTACACATGGATTACCCAAGTAAGATATTTATCTCAAATCATGATATAATATCCCGTCATCAAGAAATGAAGGAATATATTAAATATTTACTAATAGTTTAGGGATCGTATTAAATCAAAAGTTTGGGGACAGCTCGGCACGTTTATATCATTTTTTCCCATGTTCACATGCAGCGTTTTCTTCTTGGCTTCTAGATCTTCATGCCATGATTGCTATGGCCACTGGTTTTCCAGCAACTATGCCATTTTCCACGAAGCTATCTCCAAATGAAACTAGTCAAGCCTTCTGCCGAGAAAATAACATCTCCTTAGCGAATTTTCAAAGCTTACTCGCATTTCGTGGATAAGTATCACTGATCCGACTCTTATTCTCCATCCCATCCCGTATGTCTCGTGTGATATGCAAGTCTTGGAATCAATTAATCTTGTTGCATCTAAATATTTTCTAAAAATTGAGATTAACACAATTTGAATTTTATTTAGCGAGAAACACTCAAGACTCTTCGAACATAAAAACGATGATGCAAGGATTTGTTTTTAATGTTTTCATAACTTTTTAAATGGGTGAGAAAATCAATAGAGCAAGTTTTTGCTTATTTAAGCGAAAATGACCTGGCCTACGGGTGAAGCTTCTTTGAGTTTGAACATTCAACAGTTTTGACCTAAAGAAAATACTCAAGTCAAGGAGGTTTGAGTTTAATCAAGTTATGGATTTTTTTTTTGCTTGTTTTGAAAGCACACATTTGAGAATTAGAAACACATACACAATCTTACGATTTAGTTTCAGTCTAAGATTGTGTTAAGAATTCGAGTTCCCACTAAGTATGAGCTTAGATCGAAATTTATATTTTGTTTATATGGTATTGACAAGTCTAAACGATCGTCTTCAAATCGTGCCCGAATAAAAAATTATCTTGGTTCGACTCCACAAGACTTAGGTTTGCACTCGATACCTTTTGAATGAAAGATCACGAAAGTGCTACCATAATTATCCCACACTTGGAATTGAAAAGTTTGAGATTAACGAGCTTATCGCTGTAGCCCCATCGATACGCCAAATGGACGTGACGGACCACGACGCGTGGAGCGACCTAGCAGCTGCAGCGCGTGAGCTTAAATCTTCAGCAAGAAAAGGACAAAATCTGATGGCTACGTGTCTCGCATATCTGGTCGATAGTCTGGTTTCACATTTGGGTCGGGTCGTCGTGAGCTGGCCACACGCCCCCGCCTCTTCATCCACCGGATCCTCGCCACGTGGATCCGATCCGACGGCCTCCCCGATCCCCCATCCATCTGGAACTCTTTGGCTTCCCGTGCTCCTCTACTGCTATAAAACGACAAAAGACAAGCTGCGTTGTCCAACTGCGATCGCGCCTCCTTCTCACTCATCATCTCCATTTCCTTCTCCATCTGATCGACCGGAGATGATGTCGTCGAGCCTCGTTTCGGCTTTCTCTCCATCGCCGAGCGATAAGCTTTCGTCCATGTCCGTGGCGAGCTCATTCGCGCCTCCTCTGAGTTTTCCACCGTCGAGTTCGAGACGACAGAACGTCCGTGCGGCGAGGGTGCGGGCCTCCGCGGAAGGCGATGGTCCGGTTCTCACGGGCATCGTCTTCCAGCCTTTCCAGGAGGTCAAGAGAGAAGATCTTGCCGTCCCACTATCGCCTCATCTCTCCCTCGCGCGTCAATGCTATGCCGAGGACTGCGAAGCCGCGATCAACGAGCAGATCAAGTAAGAAGGGCAAAACAATAGATTTCCTCTTCCTTCCTTCGCTTGTGACAACCTCTGAGTTGAGAAATATATTCATACATGCATTTTTCGAAGAATGGTTTGTGTAACACCATATCAGAGCGCATATATCGCGAGTTTTTATGTCGGTGCTCCTTGTTTTGGTTCTGTCTTTCTCTCCTGCTGCTATTTTGCCGCCGATTGTCTGTGTGATGTAGTTGTGAATGTTAAGATGTATCCAATATATTTTTTGGAGGCTTGTTTTTTCGGATAGCTTAAGCTTTTCAGAAGAATGGTTTATGTATAACGCAACCATTTCCGTTGGCTGAATCAATTCTTTTTTTTTTTTGCTCTTGGTCTTGTGACTAGCGTGGAGTACACGGTGTCGTACGTTTACCATGCCATGTACGCGTATTTCGACCGGGACAACGTTGCTCTCAAGGGCCTTGCCAAGTAAGCCAATCGAAAAGATTCATTCCGATGCTGTTCTGATTGCTTTGATACTAATATGTTTTTTTAATTGCTCGGATGTCTTTGGATTATGAAAGATTTTATAAGGAGTCGAGTGAAGAGGAAAGAGAGCATGCTGAGAAGTTGATGGAGTATCAGGTAAGACAGAAGAAAATGGAATATGGATTCATCTTGGTCTTGATTCATGTAGCTGTAGGCACGATAATTACCGACGATTCTATATGCTTTTGTTTTGTCAATAGAACAAACGAGGAGGGAAAGTGAAACTGCACTCCATCTTGATGCCGCCTTCAGAGTTCGAACATGTCGAGAAAGGAGATGCTCTTTACTGTAAGCTTCTTTGCTAATTTCTCTGACTTCCTTTGTAAGTTTAAGGTTCTCGATGAAGTGCGGTTTCTTTATTGCGCGATTGGTGTCATTGGATTGGTTCTTTCATATAAATTTATTTTGATGTGATTCACTGATTCAGCCATGGAACTAGCTTTATCTCTGGAGAAGTTAACAAACGAGAAGCTTCTGAGCCTGCACAGGGTAATGATACTCTTGAACTTAACAATTCAGCAAGCACCAACGTGCTATACTTATGTGCCTACTCTGTCTATTGTCGGATGTTCTTTTCATAGTGAAACGGAAAGCCTTATCGGATGATTTTTTTACTGTATATTTGCAGGTTGCAGCACAAAACAATGACCCGCAGCTGACCGATTTTATAGAAAGCGAGTTCTTGTATGAGCAGGTTAGCTGGAGACCCTTGGTCGGCTACTTTTTCCCACGTGATTGCTTACCTTCTCGAACACACATTTCAATTATCAGGAAGATGATTCCATCTGTTCTATAATTTCAACATTGATGCACTATTTAAGATTTGATTGTAGTAATTTCGAAGAATCTACCAGTCATAATCTGTTCTGGCATGTCCACAGGTCGAAGCAATCAAGAAGATTGCAGATTTCGTCACGCAGCTGAGGATGGTTGGAAAAGGCCATGGTACAATCTGAAACTGAAAGAAAAATTAACTTTTTTTTGTATTCCAAATTCCGAGTCAGAAATGCCGTCAGTTTCTGTTTCAAGCCTTCAACAAATCACACAATAGGCTTCACAATAGGATCTTATTTGTCTTCCTGTCTCTCTATCTCTCTTAATGTTGAGTACTAACTCGGGCCATTTCAATGACTTCCAGGTGTTTGGCATTTCGATCAGATGCTGCTCCATGAGGGCGATGCTGCTCCGTGAGGGCGATGCTGCTTCATGTCGCAATTGGGGTGGACGAATCTAATCTTTTCCCGTTAGCAGATTGAACGAATCACCACCACGGGAAAAATTTCAAGAGCTTGTGTTCTTAGATAGTTCGGATGCTGTCCAGACAAACTGCCGTTTCCTCACTCTATTTTGTACAGTTTACTGAAAGCCTGGGGATAGAAATTTTAGTCATCGAAAGCTGCTTGCCAAACATTTCAACTTCCCTTTCCGTTCCCTCAATAAAATGAATCAAGGCTGGTGCGCCGTACCTGCCATCTTTTCTGTCTCTCTGCATTTTTCTTTTCTTCCACAAAATGTCACTGCTTTTTGACTCATCCAACGGAATGTCGAAAGCTATAGCGGAACTTCCTCGTCTGGCCGAGCTGAATACGGCTCAAAAAAGATAAAATTGTGCATAGATTCAATGGATCATCAGTGCAACATTTTTACACTCCCCGTAAACCCTTTTCTCTTCTACACAAGCCTAACTCGTCAATCTGAAGGATACGTCAAGCAGGAACAGACAAAGAAACTCACTGTAACAGATATAAGGACCTCATCTTGCCCATAAAAATTAACATGAAGATCTAATTCGCAAGAGCAAATTTAGTTAGAGGAACAAAAAACAAAATGCCCACTTCCCAGAATCCTCTCGTAGCTAAATAATAACTGCTAGTCTGCTGCTAATCCAACGCATGCATCAAAAGTAAACTCACACAGTCGCGGATGCTTGAGCTGCAAGCCTTTTCCTCACCT
Organism: Eucalyptus guilfoylei; assembly: GCA_016097605.1. NCBI lineage: Eukaryota > Viridiplantae > Streptophyta > Magnoliopsida > Myrtales > Myrtaceae > Eucalyptus > Eucalyptus guilfoylei. The sequence continues at coordinate 42,089,334 of CM027861.1, forward strand.
CCTCGATGATGGACAGCTTGATACCTTTAAGAGAGAGAGACCCAAGGCTTCATTCCCTTTCCGATGATGAACACATCGCCCAAGCGAGCAGCAAACTTGTGGCCCTGCGCATCTTGGATGTGAATGGTCTCAAAAGTTCCCTTATGCTCTTCACGGTTCTGGATAACTCAGAACATGTCCCCTGTTCCCCCAGTAACCACGACGACATTCCCAACCGACATCGAATTTTGACAAACTCAGTGATCCTGTTGGACTCCAGATCAAGTTTGATGGTGGCGTTGATCAGATTATTGAATTTTTTTGGCTTGTTTCCAAAGCATCATTTGAGAATTAGAAACATAAACACAATATCTATGCATTAGTTTCAGTCTAAGGTCGCCTAAGGATTTGAGTTCCAGCTGAACATGAGCTTAGGTTGAAATTTCCATATCGTTAACCAAGTATCGACAAGTTTGAACGGTTGGCTCGAAGCCTGAATGGTAGGTTATTTTGAAACGACTCGACAAGACTAGATCCCGCACACAGTACATTCTTTGTACGAGTGAAGCAGCAGGTTGATGCTGCCACAATCATCCGACACTTGTAACGGGAGGTTTCATTGGAATGTCCGAGACATATGAGCTTGTCATTGCAGCTCTGTCGACACGTCAAATGAAAGTTACAGTGACAGAGCTCGATGCGCGGAGCGCGTGTTCTCCACCGAGCAGCTGCAGCGCGTGACCAGGGACAGGGGAGAAGACAGGGGATGGCTACGTGCATCGGATATCTTATCGGGATTCTGGTTTCACATTGGGTCTCGGTCGTCGTGAGCAGGACACACGCCCTTAAAACTTCATTCACCAGATCCTTGCCACGTAAATCCGATCCGACGGCCTCCCCTGATCCCCCATCCGCCTGGAACTCTCGAGCTTCCCGTGCTTCTATCGTCCGCTATGAATTGTCAAAAAGGAGTCGAGTTGTGCAACCGCGATCACGCCGCCTTACTTCTCATCGCCATTTCTTTCTCCATCTGATCACCAGAGACGATGTCGTCGAGCCTTGTTTCGGCTTTTGCCCTATTGCCGAGCGATAAGCTTTCGTCCATGTCCATGGCGAGCTCATTTGCACCTCCTCTGAGTTTTCCACTGTCAAGCTCGACACAGAAGAACGTCCGTCTGGCGAGTGTGAGAGCCTCCGCAGAAGGCGATGGTCCAGCCCTCGCGGGCATCGTCTTCCAGCCTTTCCAAGAGGTCAAGAGAGAAGATCTTGCGGTCCCAATGTCGCCTCATCTCTCCCTCGCTCGTCAATGCTATTCCGACGAGTGTGAAGCCACGATCAATGAGCAGATCAAGTAAGAAGGGCAGGCCATCGATTTCCTCTTGCTTCATTTGGTTGTGACAAACTCTCGAGTTAAGAAATATATCCAAACATGCGTTTAAGAAGAGCGGTTAGCGTAATTCGGCATCTGAGTTTTAATGTTGTTGCTTCTTGTTTTGATTCTATCTTTCACTCCTGGTGCTAGTTTGCCTCCGATTGTCTGTGTGATGTAGTTGTGAATATCAGGATGTATCCAATATATTTATTGGAGGCTTGCTTTTTCGGATAGCTTAAGCTTTTCAGAAGATGTTTTATGTATAACACGACCATTTCCGTCTGTTTGAATCATTATTTTTTGTTCTTGGTCCTGTGACTAGTGTGGAGTACACTGCGTCGTACGTTTACCACGCCATGTATGCGTATTTCGACCGGGACAACGTTGCTCTCAAGGGCCTTGCCAAGTAAGCCATTTCGATGCCGTTCTGATTGCTTTGGTACTAATATGGTATTTTAATTGTTCGGATGTCTTTGGCTTATCAAAGATTTTATAAGGAGTCGAGTGAAGAGGAAAGAGAGCATGCTGAGAAGTTGATGGAGTATCAGGTAAGACAGAAGAAAATGGGATTTGGATTCATTTTGGTCTTGATTCATGTAGCTGTAGGCATGATAATTACCGATGATTCTATGTGCTTTTGTTTTGTTAATACATAGAACAAGCGTGGAGGGAAAGTGAAACTGCACTCCATCTTGATGCTGCCTTCGGAGTTTGAACATGTCGAGAAAGGAGATGCCCTTTACTGTAAGCTTTTTTGCTAATTTCTCTAACTTCCTTTGTAGCTTTAAGGTTCTTGATCAAGTGCAGTTTTTTTTTCTTGCGCGATTAGTGTCATTGGATTGGTTCTTTCATATCTTCTTTTGACATGATTCACTGATCCAGCAATGGAACTAGCATTATCACTGGAGAAGTTAACAAACGAGAAGCTCCTGGGCCTGCACAGGGTAACAATACTCTTTAACTTTCTGTGCCTACTATATGTATTCTTGTACGTTCTTTTCCAAGTGAAATGAGAAGGGTCATCGGATGATTTTCTCCTGTATATTTACAGGTCGCAGAACAAAACAATGACCCGCAGCTCGCCGATTTTATAGAAAGCGAGTTCTTGTATGAGCAGGTTAACCAGAGATCCCTTAATTTCCTAGTTTTTCCCCAATGATCTCGCTTACTTTCTCTAACATACTTTTCTGATTTCACACTTTTTTGCACTCTCAAAGATTTGATTGTCGTTATTTCAAAGGGTCTACAAGTCCTAACCTGTTCTGGCATGTCCATAGGTGGAAGCAATCAAGAAGATTGCAGATTTCGTCACGCAGCTGAGAATGGTTGGAAAAGGCCATGGTATGAATCCGAAACTGAAAGAAAAATCTAATTTCTTTCGTATTCCATATCGGAATCAGAAATGCCATCACCCTTCTGTTTCATGCCTTCGACAAATCAGGCAATATAGGCTTCACGATATGACCTTATATCGAGTTCTAACTTGGGCCATTTTGATGACTTCCAGGTGTTTGGCATTTCGATCAGATGCTACTCCATGAAGGCGACACGGTGTAACGTCGCAACCAGGGTGATCGAATCAAATCTGTTCCGGTTTGCAGATTGAACAAATCATCACCAGGAGAAAGCTTTCGAGAGTTTGTGTTTCTAAATGGTTCAGATGCTCTCCAAAGAAAGTGCCGTTTCCTCGTTCTATTTCATGTTTCCTCGCTCTATTTTGTATCGTGAATTGAAAGTCTGGGTATAGAACTTTAGTCATTGAAGGCTGCTTTACCAACATGTCATCTTCGCTGGACCGTGCCCCGACTCGCCCTCTCTTCTCTCTTTGCGTTTTTTTTCTTGCACAGAACTTCCCCTGTTTTCAACTTATACAAATGTGCAAAGCTACACCGTAACTTCCTTGTTTTGCTAATTTGAATACGGCTCAGAAAGATAAAATTGTGCATAGATTCAATAGATCATTGGCGCAACATAATTACACTCCCCATAAGCCTTTTCCTCTTCTATACGAGAATAACTCCTCAATCTTTTCGTTACCTCAAACAGGAACAGAAATCAAGCATGCAAAGAAAACACACTGTAACAGATACCATGACCTCAAATTGCCCATAAAAATTGACAGGAAAATCTAATTCGAAATAGCAAAATTAGTCAGAATTGCAATGGAACAAAAAACAAAATGCCCACTTCCCAAAATCCTCTTGTAGCTAAATAACAACTGCCAGTCTGCTGCTAATCCAACACATGCATCAAAAGTAAACTCACGCAGTTGCGGATGCCTGAGCTGCAAGCCTTTTCCTTGCCTCCTCAATGATGGACAGCTTAATACCCTTGCCCTTAGGAAGGGAGACCCAAGGCTTTGTTCCCTTTCCGATGATGAACACATTGCCCAAACGAGTAGCAAACTCGTGGCCCTGTGCATCTTGGACGTGAATGGTCTCAAAAGTTCCCTTATGTTTTTCGCGGTTCTTGATAACTCCAACACGTCCCCTGTTCCTTCCTCCAGTAACCATGACAACATTCCCGACATCAAATTTGATGAAGTCAGTGATCTTGTTGGACTCAAGGTCAAGTTTGATGGTGTCATTAGGCTTGATCAGAGGGTCTGGGTAGCGGATAGTCCGGCCATCATAGGTGTTAAGGTATGGGATGCCTTTCTGCCCAAACTGGACTGAACGAACTTTGCAAAGCTTGAACTGCAATAGATGTATTCCATAAAATCAGTGGATGGAAACAACATTAAAAAATTTATTAAAATCTTTATGCATTCAGTATACTCAATGCAACCAACATAGCCCACGGAGAGAGATGAGAGACCAACCTTTGCCTCATCATCCCTAATGCTGTGGAGTCGGAATCGGCCCTTGGTGTCATAGAGGAGACGGAAGTTCTCATTTGTCTTGGGAATCGATACCACATCTAATAAGTGAGATAATAAAAAGATTAACATACATATAGTCAATAACTGTATGACACAAATTGCAATTCACAATAGTCATCTGCAAACAAGATTACCTTCCATATAAACATAGAACTAGCAACCAATGACAAATAAATTATCCTATTAAGTAATACAATATTGGCATATATCTTGGGTGCCACTGTTCTCACATAGCTGCCAAAAAGAAACAATTCACTCTACAGTTAACAGTAAATGATAAAACATGTATTGGCAAGCAAAAACACCATCTTGCAGATCAAAAGACAAACATTATACACAAAAATGCTCCCTCCCTGGAAGGGCATTTGTGATATCATCCACTGCTTCCAGTGGAAACCTTGGAAACAGAAAAGAGCACTGAGGTCTCAAAAAGGAGAAGTGAGGCATCAACATACCCATGAAACCAGCAGGGTAAGTCTTATCTGTCCTGACTTTGTTGTCAACAAGAACATGGCGCTGCATCAGGATGGCAATGACCTCACGATACGTAAGAGCATATTTCAGCCTGTTACGCAGAATGAGGATCAAGGGCAAACATTCCCTGGATTTGTGAGGTCCAGAGGATGGCTTAGGCGCCTGCACATCCAGAGATGACATTAGAACGCAGAATGAAAGACATCGAAAAGGCAAAGCAAGGATTCATGTAAAAGAGAAAAGGGGATTCAATAGGTCACTTACAAATGCACCACCTAGCTTATCGAGCATCCAATGCCTGGGAGCATTGAGCCTCTTTAAATGCTTCTTCAATCCACGTGCCTGCAATGTGCAAGAACATTACAATTGATGAGGAAAAAGGTTGCGGGGAAAGAAAAAAACCAAACTTCCTTGGACTGATAACGGGGAACATCGAATTATCATGTGCCCGATGACTTCGCAGATGAACAAATTCCGCTATCCCAAAAAAAACCCACAAACTTGCTGCGCCTTCAGGGCTCAGATCATTTCAAACAAAACTCAAAATCAACTAATTGCTTACTCCTCAGCGCAAACACATCCATTAAAAAAGCTAACTCGACAAAGCCCACCCACGAAAAATTAGAGCAAAACAATCAATTCACTCCACAATGAGGCGGGCGTCAGGCATCAACAAAGCCCTCATCCCGTCCAAACACTCCACCAGACACAGAAACAAAGACGCTGGAGCTCGCGAGCTCATCACCACCCTCACGCAACCCTCCAGTAACCCGCAAGTATTTGGCAACACTACTTCCGCACATCAAAAGGGATGTCGTCAACACACCATGCAAAACCTCCAATCTAAAAAGCACTAACGCGGCCAAAAACGCAAACCAAAAGGCTACCCACGCAGAACGAGAAAGAAGATCCGAAGAGATACACAGAGAGAGGAGAGGGTTGCTGACCATTTTGGTTGCTTCAGCTCAGACGAGACGGCGGAAGGAGATCTTCCCCACCGGTCCTCCTGAAGTAGTAGCACTCGATTTCCGCCGCTTTGAGCAAGCGAGAGAGAGAGACGGTGGATGGAGGAATGGGAGGGTTCCGTCGAAACCCTAGGGTCCCTTTATTCCATCTCTCGCGCGGTTTTGGGCTTTACGGGCTTCTCCTCCGGAAGCCCGAACTGGCCCACGTCGCCGACGGCCGAGCAGAATCGGCCCAAGAACAACCGTTATGGGCCTTGAACCGAGATGGATCCGTGAAAACGTTTCTCTTCTCTAAATCATCTCATACGTACCGACTCTAAAGACCGACACGACACACGACACGACGCCACGACACAACACGCCAACACGTCTTTTAAAAAAATAGAGAATTAAACACGTTCCGACACGTTATATATTAAATATATATTTTTATATATAAATGCAAAAATAAATAATAAAAAGAGCATAGAATTAATTTATACTAAAACTATTAATTTAACATTTGTTAATATCATTCGTTATTTTAATTTGATAGAGATTGAATAAGAAATTCAAAAATTGCAAACACAAAAAAGTAAATTTGAAGGAACATGTCATGTTTTCTTACACTTGTCGGAAATTAGTGAGATTTTTTATAGTCCTAGACAAAATTGGGAGTTCATGATATAGACGGCTTGGAGCTCCTCTACAAAATAAAAGAAAAATAAAAATTTAGGACAAGAACTCTTGAAGTACGACCAAAGGAAAATGAAATAACTAAATTCGCCATGAAAAATGTAAAAGATAACTCACAAGCTAATGACATAGACCAAAAGAGATAATTCATAGACGGCTTGCGAGAGGCAAAAGAAGTAAAAAAAAAAAAAAAATCACAACTTTAAATCTACGGGGGGCGGCGGAGTGACACCGGCGAGAAGAGGAGCGTTCCATCATCACTCGCGGGAATATTAAAACTTATAAGTGAGAAACTTGAGAGTGAGAATTTTCTTTTTTCCCTTTTTTTTTTTGGTTATTTTCATTAGTTTTTCATATATTTATATTTTGACCCATTAAGTATTGAAAATATTTAAAATTGACCATGTGCTTGTTGGAATTTCGAACTCGCGTAAAGCGTATCGGGAAGAGTTGATCACGTGTTGGATTTCCCGACACTCGTTGATTGTGTGTCGGAGCGTGTCGGATGTGTCGGACACATGTCGGACACGACACGAAAACTTCCAGAAAGTGTCGGTGCTTCTTAGCGTACCGACACCTAATAATTATTTGAGTGCACTATCGGTTCTGTTACGTAGGATCGATCGAAACGAAAAGAAAATATAACCACCCGTTACTGTCCCTCAAATAGGAGTACGTGCTTTTTTTCTTCTTCTTTTTTTCGAGTCATTTGCAAGGTGAGGTCATTGTTGCCCTCGGCTCTAAGTACATGATATTTTTTTTTTAAATTTAGCCGATGTAAAATGTAATGTCCACGAATTCGTGAGCAGTCCTTGCTCATGCTGGGCTCATCGAAACGAGTTATATCGCTGCAATTCTTCTTGTTTCCCCTATATTTTGTCCAGTTATCGCATTTATATTGAGCCCTGTGTTTTTTTTTTCCCTTCCTTTTGGGTAGGACTCGGTGATTTTCAATCCCGCAACCAAATCTAAACTAATCTATTATGTAACATAACATGTCATTTTGGGGTTCAAAACATAACAGGTCATTGCAAAAGTAACTTTTGAACATTAAAAGAACGTAATGAAAATATTCTTTCTTTTTCAAATTTTTTTAATTTTTTTTTCTAGGAAAATCTCTTTAAATCTCAATCCAAATATGAAATGTGTAATTCAATTGAGATATTTTATGTATATGATAAAATAGACTATGTATGACAATTATTGCTACAGCACTACAAAAAATTGTATTTTCATATAATTTGATTGTGGAAAAGTGGAGAAAGAAAAGTGAGTTTACACTAGTTTAATAGCTAAGAATGAGTCACAGTATGCAGAGCATCCGTTTCAGGGAAAGAGAATCCTCAACTGATGCTGTTGCAACCCCATCACCTTCCATCTCTAAACGTCTGAGAGAGAGAGAGATGCCTTCGGTTTTGACTTCATTCATTGAGATGACACTTGCGTTCAAGACCCCACTCTGCAAACTATTGCGTTGACCATTCATTCCCAGATTAGCCTGTTGAGTCTAACTTTTAACTGTTTTAGGGGGTTTGTTTCAGCCCGGTGAAGTTTCAGCGTCGGAACCGAACCTGATCGACCCTCGATCTGGTGTTTGTAGGTGTCCATTTGAAATAGAAGTTGGTCCTTTCTGTCGATCTAACTCGATTCAGGTGCAACTCTACGTGTACCGTCGGTCCTACTGCAAATGGGGCATGAACCTCGGTCATGTGCTCGGTGGCATCAGATTCTTTGGTCGAGAATTTAGTGAACATGAAGACCGTCGTCACACTTCCGAGCGAGTCACTAAATGTGCTTGTTTAGAGTGACGTGAATGAATGTGTGTCCTGGCGGATTACGCCTATAAATTGGCTGTCATGCGAGTCGCATTTGCGCTTAGAGAATCAACAACACAGACGCAAAATGGCTTCTGGTGGCAGGCTATTCCCCTTCGCTCTTGTGACTCTGTTCCTCTGCCTCACCTTCCCATCTCCATCGCTGTCCTCTGATGATGATAAGGTGAAATTGTCCCTCTACTACGAAAGCCTGTGTCCCAGCAGCGCAGATTTCATAGCCAACCACCTCGTGAAGGCCATCGAGAACGGTCTCATAAACATCATCGACCTCAAAATTGTCCCTTGGGGAAATGCTCAAATTGACAACCGCACCGGAGCATTCATATGCCAGGTCTAGTTTCAAAATTTTGTTCATCTTCGTGTCAACAAGTTCTCTCAGCCGCTGATCTGGCCACTACCTGTTTATGAGTCCTCTGAATATTGTTGCAGCATGGTGAAGATGAATGCTACCTCAACACCATTCAAGCTTGTGCCATCGAGGTCTGGTCTGATCTGGTAAGCGTGGCTTAGAACCACTCTGGCCTTTATCTATGTTCTCAATCTATATACACCGCGTGCTGAAAGATTTCGTGCTTTTGGTTTGTATTGACTAAATTTGTTTTCTTAATGTATTGTACTCCGGTCCAGAAACCACATTTCAATTTCATTCGTTGCGTGGAGGGTAAGATCTCCAAGGGCGGGCTGCGATCGGGGAAGGTCTCTGCCGCGTATCAGGAAAAGCCCTCCTCAAATGTTGCAGCCTCAAAAGTGTGGGAGTCTTGTGCTGAAGAGCTAAAATTGGAGGAAGCAGGCATCTACGAGTGCTACACCAGCGGACGTGGAAGAGAGGTAGAGCCGAAATGGCGTAGTCATAAGCCAATGCATGCTCGCAGCATATTCTACCACTGTTTCACGATCGATAGATGAAGAAACTGATGCTTGTTTTAAAAGGATTTGCTGCCCTCTCACCAGTCCTCTGTTTTTAAACTGTCTGATGCTTACTTCGGCTTCACGGTGGTTCAAATTTTCCTCATATGCAGCTTGAACTACAGTACAAGACCGAGACCGACCAGCTTATTCCGCCTCACCAGTACACGCCGTGGGTTACCGTGAATGACCAACCGCTCTACTATGTTCGTATCCTAATACCCCCGTCTCTGTCTATGTTTCTCTCTCTGTCTCTCGAGCTTGGATCTGATGGATTGTGGTTTGCAGGAATTCTTGAATTTCAAGGACTTCGTGTGCAAGGCTTACAAGGGCAGCCTGGCGAAACCCCCCGCTTGCAACTCGACTCGTTGAGGAGCGATGAAGCAAGAGATACCACAGATCCTTTTAAGCACATATACGATCTCTATTGATTTAGTGCGGCCCCTGTTTTTGGTCCCTTTAGACCAAATCAGCTAAATATGGAAGGATTAAACCATGTATGGTTGGTTAACACTTAGTTTGTGCTATGTTTCTAAATAAACTTGCCTGTTCAGCCAAACGAATCCATTGGCTACTGGTTTATCAAGTTTATGTTGCCGATTATTTTCGTTAGAGCATGGTCGTGTCGTGCAGTTCTTGATTTGGGTGTAGCTTGGCTATCAATTTTATTGTTGCTTGAAATTACTTTCCAAATTGAGATCGCTTTATTTTGAATCACGACTAGATGGAACCACATCTTGGATCTTATTTTTTAATTACCTTGGTTTGGAAGGTGCAATTAGCCTCATCTAATGGATGAAACATACAATTAGCATCAACGGGATAATATAGTCCAAGACCTTTGGGAGTGATATACGGGCTATGAACGGGTATATGTTGCTATTTTTTGTAAAAGTAAGTGGAAAAAATTTGGCACTCTTATAATCATAATTGAAAATGATGTTGTCATGACTTTACGTGGATGGTGCTACATACTAAAAGAGCTTGCAAAGTAGAATAGGAGTATTTGGATTGCAATTTACTGTTAAGATATCATATCTAATAATCGCATGCTATCGAAAGAATTTGATATGCATTCGCGTGATCATGATATCCTGTAAGCACTTCGAAAATAATAAGTGATGATTAACAGATTACATCATGAACAGGTTAATGAAAAGACATAAACTAATTAAAACATTAAACTTGTTTTACACGCATATAATATGCCGTGTGTTCTATATGTATACTATTTGTTTTGTTCTATAAGAACGAGCATTGTTTATATGTTCAATTACTGCACAAAAGACGGAAGCTTTACTCTGCCTCTACCAGCTGCTGGCTTGGGAAATCTGACTCCCATTGATTCCATAATTGCATGGTAATACCTGATGTTCTTATCGAAGAACTCGACGAAATTTCGCGATTTGCGGCTAGTTTCTCCTTGGCCCGAAGTTATTATGCCTCCGATGGTGGGATTTGCTATCACTTCCTTGGCCAATCTCAAGAACTCACCAACTTGCCTGTTGCTTCTCCTCTTTCCCATGTGTGGAAGACCCTTCATTACATTGAAGACCATCCATTGTGATTTCGCACCATTATTATGACCTCCTCTTTGGCTCAGTCTCTTCATCTCCCTCACTAACGCATCGATCCTCATCTCTTCCACCACCAACTCTACACCAAGAGCCTTTACTTGCTCTTGAAGCCTACTCTTTGCTTCCTCGAATTCGATCAAGCCTTTCTCATCGTCCCATTTCATCGAAGTTATCCTCAGAGCTACACGTCTCCTCGCCATTGCCATGGACTCGATCAATGCCCACCATTGGAACGCTTCTCCCATGTCAAAGTCTATAACATGCACGGCATCGATGTGTTTGGGCAAGGATTCGAGAATTGTTGAATTTGCCGCAAAATGGGCGAATCTCCCATGCGGGGATATTTAGTATATTGCATATGATGCTGGCTTGAAGTTCTTGAAAGCCTCTCGTTTTATGTAATTAAGGTCTTGTTTTCTGTTGAATATGTAGAAGGCGAGGCGATCCATTGCGTTGCCAAGCGGGTTTGCTCTCTTGATGCATCCTGAGATCACATCAAGGAGCTCGCTCTGCTCGTTTTCCATGGCCTCGCCATAAGCCTTAAGGAGATGAGGGAGGCCGAGTTTATAATCGACCTCCATTCCCTCGGACGGCAGGACTAAGGACGCTTGGACTGATGAGACATCGTTGCTGATCTCCGAGTATAGGGATGGAGTAGGGCTAGGAGTCCACCCCTTATCGTTGCAGCTCGAGATCGGCTCGAACCCATCGATCTCCATCAGGATAGTTTCAATAGGGTCCAATTTGCTATTCTTGGAGTGTTGAATCTCACCGAGATTCGGTGAAAACTCGGAGGGCAAATAAGAGGGGGATACAGACAGAGAGGAGTCCTCAGCATCGGTTAAGCGTGAACAAAATTCATGTCCTCCAACGCAGAATTCCGAATTGGGACAAGGCCCCATAACATGACCAACAGGATTGTTCATGACCTCAAAGATTGGCCACGAAGGAACCCCATGGAATTCTGACAGCATCGTCTTGTTGAAGATACTGTGGATTTTTTTTTTTTTAGGGTTTTGGGGGGGAGCTTGATCGATGAGACGTCAAAGGTATTTGTACCTGCGATTCATGCAATACAATAATGCAGACGAAGATGATGATAAAAGTAAATAAATATAATAAAGAGTTTTGTTCCAGCAAATTTCCTAGCTGGGGTCTTCTTCCTTTCTTGGCAGATGCTTTGGAGGATGTTACGTTGCGTGAGCGTTCACTACTGTACCACAATAAGCTTAATTGAATGTTACTTAATTCTTTTTTTATCGTGTCTTTTCCAGGTTATTACCTTTCAACTTGTTAAAAATATCCTATAGTTACATTGAGAGAGAGAGAGAGAGAGAGAGAGAGAGAGAGAGAGAGTTGAAGAGGGACCATCTTTGGTAGTAAAATCTCTACCGTACATTGAGATCCTCGTCTTCGTGAAATCCATTTTCTACTACGCTGAAAGGACAAGCAGATGGACCACGAAATGAATGTTGGTTTTGCATGGCTAGTATTCTTATGGTCAGAGAGGTTTTACTGGTATATTTAGGAGTTCGGTAGAAATCTATCCACAGGACTCGCGACCAACGCTTTAATTCCTTGGTTCGTCTTGCCTTTTGCTTCGTTTTGAATATGGTTAGCTCTTTAGTCTACCAAATTCGGGATTTATGACATCATTGACTCACGAGGGCTGCATGACTCCCACCCTCAGCCAGCGAGGGCATCGCGGCCCAACCACAATAATAATAATAATAATAATAATAAAGTAGGAAAAGAGAAAAAAAGAAAAAGAAAAAAAAATTAAAAAATTGAAAAAATTAAAATCTTATTAAAAATAGTTTACGTCATTAGTCATGTCACATGAGACACGATGTCCACGTTTGTGAATTCTGGTCAAAATTGGTTAGATGGATTTAATTGGTAAAATTGAAAAGTTTATCTTTGAATTGATAAAAAACGATAGGTTTTAGGTTTTTAAACAAGTTTTTGGTTGTTGATCAGTATGACCGTGACTTTTCCAATTGAAGATGGCGATCCCAAGAATTCTTTTTTGGCAATCACCCTCTCTATGTTCCTCTCTTTCCCCTTTATGGAGATGCCAGCAAATCCTTTTTTTATATTTTGCCCAAGAAATTCCTATGAACGAATGCAGATTTAGTGGAGCAAATCAAAGAACATTAATTTTGTTTCTGAAGATTGTCTTTTCTCTCTCAAATTCTTTTCTTTCTATTTCTCTGTCTTTTCGGCTCTTCCCATGCATGAGAATCCCCACCTTTCTTTTATGGCTCATAATATTGTGCTTTCAATTCCCACAAATCCTAATTTGGATCAAATGAGATATAACTTTAAGAAATAAGGATCCCTTTGCGTCTTGAATCCATATTGGCCGGAATTTTCAGGAAAACTGTTTTCTTGCTTTCCAAATTTGATTGAATAATGTAATCTTTCTCAGTTTAGCACTCCATATGGGCGCCTACATGTTATCTTCGACCACTATAATGGATTGACAGGCTTGGCCAAAGCATCACAATTTTGTGGGCCTAGTCCAGATAATTCAAATAAACTTAGAATTTCCCTGCACCAATCCAATTAGAATGTAATTATATATGTTCATTATTATTAATGTTATTAAATGACAAATACTCCTATTCTGCAATTTAATAACACTTTTGGTCAGCAGTCAAGACCAACTCTGAGTTATCTATGTAATGAATGCTTGGATGGGTTGTCAAAATTTAGGTTTCAACACATTTGATGCTAGTTTCAACTTCTTAAAGGCCTCTTGGGACCTATTTGGGAAATTCATTTGATAACATCAGCTATTTTTTTTTCAGGAATAGATTAGTGGCTAGGTAATAGGTTTGAAACAAAAATAATAAGTAAAAAAAAAAAAAAAAACTACTCCTTTGTTCTTGATAAAAAGATGAAAAAAGATTTTTTTGAATGGAATTTGTTCCCGATAATAAAAATATTACCAAACACATCATTGGTTTATGTATGAAGGTCCTGTTATCTATCGAACATGTGAAAGGCAAGGCGATCCATCAAGTTGCCGTGCAGGTTCGTTCTCTTGCCATTGCATCGTGAGATCACATCTAGCAGCTTCCTCTGCTCGTTTTCCATGGCCTCTCCATATGCCTTAAGGAGATGGGGGAGGCCGAGTTTGTTGTCAACATCATTAGTGATGTCCGAGTTATGACAGCATCATATTGTTGAGGATATTGTTCATTGTTTTCCGAATGTTTCGGGGAAAGTTTGATCAATGAGACGTCATGGGTGTTTATATATATGGATTATGCTATATCACATATAGATGAGGATTAAATTGATTAAATTATTTAAATAAATTTTAGAGTTTTATTCCAACAATTGTCCTTGCTGGGTCTTCTTCCTTTCTTGGCAGATATTGTGGAGGTTGTTACGTTGCGTGAGCGTTCACTACGATAACAAAATAAGATTAATTAATTGTTACTTAATTGTTAAGGGCCATTATTGTGTCTTTGCTTGCTATTTACCTTTGAATCAGTCAGAAATATCCTCAAACTGAATTAGAAAAAGAGAGGAATGCGATGGGCGTCAACGTCAAATTGCAGACATTCGGGGTCTCTCATTGTATAAGGGCCAAAGGTGATCTTTTATTATATTCTTGAAAGAGGAGAAAGAGGGTTGAAGTGGGAGCCTCTTCTGTTGTAAAACCTCTACGTGACATAGAGATTCTCGTCTTCGAGAAACATATAAATTCTTAAAGAAAATTTTTTAATAACTTCTTGATCTTGATCCCCCTCCCAGATTTCAAAATGGGGCGTTTGTTAATTTCCTAGCTTGTTGTGAGATAGAGATACTTCTATCTCATCTGAAGAAGGAGTGAATCAATGAATGAAAGTGGAAGAACTGAGTTTAACTCCCTTTTTCGGGCAGACCAATCACTTCTTGAAAGGATCCTTACTTCGTATTACTTCTATTTCTTTTTATTTTATTTATTTTCATTTCATTCAAAAATTCTTATTTTTTTCTTATTTTCAGTTTTAATTAATATTTAAATTGAATAATGAATCCATAAGATATTCATTCTATTTTATAGAATTCAAGATAGATTTATTTATAGAATGGTGATTCGAATGAATGATTTAGGAATATAAATGACGAATTCCAAAATTTTATGGAATTTTGAAAGACAGAAAGATCTTTCGGGTCTAGTCAGACCATTCCATTATATTGACAATTTCAAAAAACTGTTCATACTATACCATGAGCATAATATAGTATGATGGCGGTCGGGCAAGTATGCCCCCATCGTCTAGTGGTTCAGGACATCTCTCTTTCAAGGAGGCAGCGAGGATTCAACTTCCCCTGGGGGTAGGGTACTACGAAAGGAAGTTGATCGTGGATTATCAATAAGCCTAGAATTGATTCTTTCTGGGTTGATGCCCGAGCGGTTTATTCTGGGAGAAGTATTAAAAAAGTCTTAAATTTTTTGTATTTATGTTAATTTAATCATAAACCTTTTTTTATGCCAATTTAATCCTAAACATTTTTATTTAGTGCCGATTTAGTCATTTCCGGCCAATTTTGATCGAATTTTGCTGATTGGGGTTGGCCGACTGACATGGCCCAATCAACGCAAATGTGGATAATTTTTAATAATATTTTAATATTTTAGATTTTTTTTTTTTTTTCTTCTCTCCTCCTTCCTTCGGCCACCTTGAGGCCACCTCCACCTTGCTAATGGCCTTGAGCGTGAGGCTGCCTAGGTTGGCCTTGCGGGCTAGTGAGGGTCGAGCCTTGTCGGCCATGGGCGAGGCCGACTCGCTAGATCCAATGAGGGCGACCTCGAGCTAGCGCCTTGCGTTGGGTACTTCAGAGATTTAGTGGGTCAAGCCTCACTAGATCGCGTGAGGGCGAGCCTCGCCCCTTGTGGCTTGGGCGGCTTTTGTTGCCATTGGCGAGGTGACCAGCCAAAGGAATGGGGAGAGAATAAAAAAAATAAAAAATAAAAAAAAAAAAAAAAAATTAAAATATTATTAAGTTTTTTCACATTAGCGCCAATTAAGCCACATTAGCTAGGCATCGAGTTAGCAAAATCCAATCAAAATTGGTCGGAAATGACTGAATTAGCATAAAATAAAAACGTTTAGGATTAAATTGGCACCAAAAAAAGATTTAGAACTAAATTGGCATAAATACAAAAGGTTTATGACTTTTTTAACACTTTCTTCCCATATATTCTAGTACGCTGAAAGGACAAGCAGATGTGACCACAAAATGAATATTAGTTTTGCATGGTTAACAATCTTAAGGTCGGACAGGTTCTTCCAGACTGGGAATGTCTGCCAAACTGATTTGAAATGGATGAATTCTATCCAAAATGGGAACTTGATAAGCCTAAAAGTCGGGTTTGGTATGGCAATTTCAAATCCAATCAAATAAGCATATCGGTCTTTGATCCCTGTTCAAACCCGCTTAAATCATTACTACTCTTCTTCCACATTAAATTTTCGAATAGAAGTATTCTAGCACACAAAATATGTGAAAATCATCTCAAGCCATGTCATGATGGCTATCGTAATGTTTGTATGTTTTAGATTCAATAAAACGATGGATATAACCTGGTTTATTTTGAAGAAATTAGGGTCTTTGATTAGATGACTACACAGTGATGATTTGCCCTTCATGGTGATACCTGCTTATTAGGTTGTAAAGTATGGGACTGTCTCACTTCCAAAGACTAATCTACTATCTCCGCCCAATTATCAGTCGGATTTGCAACACATATCTACCGAACATCCCGCCAAACTCACTCTCTCTCTCTCTCTCTCTCTCTCTCACCATTAATTGCCACCTCCAGCTCCAAGCCCGTGATGCCGTGATCTTGGATCAAGGCAATGGGCACGAGGGGTTTTGCGAACGTTTAGAGAGAGAGAGAGAGAGAGAGAGAGAGAGAGAGAGAGAGAGAGAGAGAGAGAGAGATTACTCGGGAAAATAGAGGGAGAACGAGGCCACACAAGGAGTGGGGAAATAAAGGAAAATGGTTCTCAAATTATTGATTTTTTATGAAAAAGATGTACACCGACAGAGATATTATGCACATTTTAATTACGCCAAGTTTGAGTGTTCCTTCTAAACAGGGTAATAATTTAACTAGGTCAAGATTTAACCAGTCTAGTGCTAAAAGCGTGTAAAACTGAGGTGAGATGCCACTTTGTCGTATGCGAGATCAAAGTCGGGGCATAAGATTCAATGATGATCGAATTGTTCCTCTAATTTTTTTCTACCATGGGAGGGAATCATATAAACAATTATTAGACTGAATTTAGATTTCCTTTCACAAATAAAACGAATCATATACACAAATATATACTCTTACTCTTGGATGCTTTCTTAAAGAAAAATGATGTAATTGGAACCTATAATCCTATACAATTGCTTTAAACATAGAGGGATTCCCCCAAGCTGAAAATCTGACCAGAGGCATGTGGGAATCTTTCCATTCCAACACCATCTCGTTCTCATTCTCTCCAGTTGCCACTGAATATGACCTCTTCCCACTGATCAGCCTCATGGCTTCCATCAAACTTGCTTGGCTTATTCTCCAACCATCCACGTAACAAGACCCCAGTGGAACATCCAAACGTTCCCTCATTTCTTCCCAAGTTTGGAACCAGTCAAGGCAAGAAACAAAGGGCGAGACAAAAAGAGACTCCACGGCTAGCCTTGCCTCTACAAGCTGCTGACTTGGGAAATCTTACTCAATTGATTCCAAAATTGCATGGTAATACCTGATGTTCTGTTCAAAGAACTCGCCGAAACCCGAGCAATTTCGGGATTCGCAGCTAGTTTCTCCTCGGCCCGAAGTTATTATGCCTCCGATAGCAGGATGTGCAATGACTTCTTTGGCCAATCTCAAGAACTCACCAACTAGCCTCTCGCTTCTCCTCCTTCCCGTGTGTGGAAGACCCTTCATTACATTGAAGACCATCCATTGTGATCTCATATCATTATTATTACCTCCTCTTTGGCTTAGTCTCTTCATCTCACTCGCTAACGCATCAATCCTCGACTCTTCCACCACCAACTCCACACCAACAGCCTTTGCTTGCTCTTGAAGCCTCCTCTTTGCCTCTTCGAATTCGATCAAACCTTTCTCGTCATCCCATTTCATTGAAGTTATCCTGAGAGCTACACGTCTCCTCACCATTGCCATGGACTCAATCAACGCCCACCATTGGAATGCTTCTCCCATGTCGAAGTCTATAACATGCACGGCCTTGATGTGTTTGGGCAAGGATTCAAGAATAACTGAATTAGCTGCAAAATGGGCGAATCTTCCGTGGGGCAATATTTGGTATATTGCATATGATGCTGGCTTAAAGTTCTTGAAAGCCTCTTGTTTTATGTAATTAAGGCCTTGTTTCCTGTCGAACATGTAGAAGGCGAGGCGATCCATCACGTTGCCAAGTGGGTTTGCGCTCTCATCGATGCATCCTGAGATCACATCGAGGAGGTCGCTCTGCTCGTTTTCCATGGCCTCGCCATATGCCTTAAGAAGATGAGGGAGGCTGAGTTTATTATCGACCTCCATTCCCTGGAATGGCAGGACTAAAGACGCTTGGACTGATGAGACATCATTGCTGATCTCCGAGTATAGGGATGGAGTAGGGCTAGGAGTCCTCCCCTTATCACTGCAGCTTGAGATCAGCTCGAACCCATCAATCTCCATCAGGAAAGTTTCAATGGGGTCCAATTCGCTATTCTTGGAGTTATGAATCTCCACGAGATTCGGCGAATACTCAGAGGGCAAATAAGAGGGGGATAGATACAGAGAGGAGCCCTCTGTTTCTGTGAAGGGAGAACAAAATTCATGTTCTCCAACGCAGAATTCTGGATTGGGACAAGGCCCCATAACATGGCCAACTGGATCGTTCATGACCTCAAAGATTGGGCATGAAGGAACCCTGTGGAATTCTGACGGCATAATCTTGTTGAAGATTCTGTGTATTGTTTTTTTGAAGTATTTGGGGGGGAGTTTGATCGACGAGAAGTCGAGGGTATTTATACCGGCGGTTCATGTAATACAATAATAGAGATAAAGATGAGGAAGAGTTTCGTTCCAGCAAGTTTCCCGGCCGAGGTCTTCTTCCTTTCTTGGAAGATTCTTGGAAGTTGTTACGTTGCGTGATCGTTCTCCACAATACCACAATATGTTTAATTGATTACCACTTAATTTTTTTTGGGTCGAAATTATTATGTATTATTTATTAATTAATTGTTAAGGGCCATAGTTTTCCATGTCTTTTCAATTTAATTATCTTTTAATTGGTAATTACAACCATCCATGTGTCTCTTTCGAGTCATAGATAATCTTTTATTGTAGGGTCAATGTCATGAAAATCTCAAACTAGTACATATGTGACAAATTTATCAAAAACAAATTTTTTGATCACCAAAAATCCCACATTGTTATATTTCTGACAAATTTACCCTCCGTTAAATTCTAATACGAAATCACGAACTAGTACTTTTGTGACAAACTAAAGATAAAATCTTAAATTGGTACACCCATCAATTGTCATGTGTTATTTAACTTAGCAATTTGACAATAAAATTTAACAAAAATTAACGGATGATAAATTTATCATGAATATACCAGTTTAGAGTTTAATTTGAGATAAATTTGCCATAAATATATCAATTTAGGGTTTTTCATTATATTAATCCTTTATTGTATTATTCAAAGGGTAGAGAGAGAGACAGAGTTGAAGAGGGACCCTCTTTGTAGCAAAACCTCTACGTGCATACATAGAGATTCTCGTCTTCGTGAAATCCATATTCTACTACGCTGAAAGGACAAGCAGATGTGGCCACAAAGTAAATATTAGTTTTGCATGGCTAATATATCTTACGGTCAGAGAGGTTCTGACAGCATATGTAGGAGTTTCGTCTCCTGCGAAGTTGGGGGCGTCAGTGTCACGGACTAAAAAATGGATGATTTGTGTCCAAAGCATTAACTGGATTAGCCTAATTAAATTTCAAAGTCGGGTTTCTTAATGGCAATTCCAAACCCAACTCAAATAAGTATATGCGTTTTTGATCCCCATCCAGATACATTGAAAGATAACTTTTCTTCCACAATAATTTTCACATAGAAGTACTCTTAGTACACAAAATAAGTGAAAATCATTTCGAGCCCTATTACGACCACAATCATGATGTTTTGTACGTTTTAGATTCAATAAAAGGAGAGCCGGGTTTATTATAAAGGAATTAGGGTTTTTGATTAGGTGACATCATGGATTCGAGACTGATAATACCTGCTTATAAAGATGAAAAATATAGAATGATCGGATTTGCACCTCATATCTGCTAAACATCCCACCGGAAAATATCCCTCCCCGCCATCACTTGCACCCTCCGCTTTTGACCACCGTCTACCGCTTCTCCAGCATAACATATGAAGCCCACGGCAAGACACCTTATAGTTTCAAAATAGATTAGCCAAAAGCAAATAAGAGAGTTAGGTAGATATACTCATACTATAATACCAACGGAATGTTTAAGAAAATGAAGAACAGATTTTGCCTAAAGGGATGCTCAAGTGGTAAGCTTGTTTATCCTCCTCGTTTAGCTCTTGTTCAAATCACCAAACTTTTTAATTCTCTTGAGACTACTCTGGAAGCAGAAAAGTGTGCATTTTCGATAATTACCTCATATGCATGGGATGGGAGGACTATCGTATCGGTGGAGATTAATCAGGTGCTAAAAAGGTCACGGCTATCCCGATATAAATATAACAAAAGAAGAATGAAGTGTAACTTTTTCCTAAGTCAAATGCACCAAGACTCAAATATTTAAATGCGTGAAAGACTATTATTAAATTAGCCTGGAGAATCTTGATTTGGAACTTCTTGGTGATTAGAGAGAATGAGACTCATCTGATAGAGATATTTTCGCGTGACCATGCATATGCATGGAACTTTGCAAGTTTGAAGCAAATACGTCTCCTTTTCTAACTCATGCATTAGGCTTCTCCTGTTGTCGTGAATGGTGGCGAAGAACATTTTCATGCTGCGTGATCGGCCGATGCCAATGGCTGCTGCTCACTAGATGACTTACCACGTTTGGCGGCTCCGGTGTTTTTTCTCCCTGTTTTGGAGGCCACAAAATGGGATCTTTTATGTCTTCTGATAATCATATCCTCCTTGCCCAATTGTTTTTAGCTTTGATCTTTGGGACTCTGCCTGTCATTTTCATCTCGAAAGATAAATATCAATTATTTCATGAAGTATTTGCTGTCTTTTGAAGGCATGATGCCAACTGGATTAGTCCATTAATTAATTCCATTTACAGCCTTATTTTACTAACATATCCACATATGACTCAATTTAATGGCGATACATTAAATAAGAATTATCTCATTGACATGTCCACCTATGAATGCCTCTAGATGGATTTTGTAGGTGAAATAAATTAATGGACTACAGCTTAATTCACGCAACGTATCCAAAGGATTAGAACCTTTGCAGTAAAATGACCAAAATGCCCCTGAATTTTAAGAGAAATAGCTTAAAAGCCCAACAAAAAATAAAATAAAATTCATCTTTGCCTCCCTTTCCACACAACCACCCCAAACCAAATATAGGGCTATCAGATTTGGAAGATTTGGAATCTTTTCTTTAGAAATTAGAAGATTTATAATCTTATTTTTAGAAATTTGAAAGTTTTCAATTTTATGTATTTCTTTTCTTACAAGTAAATCTTTTATAATGTATTTTTGGGTATATAAATACCCACCTACATTTAATGGAAACACAACAACAATTTCTATTTCAACATGGTATTACAACCATCTAAGGGCTAACACCCCTATTCAAACCTAGCTTTCTTCTCCTATTTTTTCCCTTCCAAGGGTGGTTGGTATGGCTCTAGATCTTGCTTGCCACCTTCATAACTCCCATTACAAACCCCTCTTCTACACTTCCTCCATTCGGATCTGCTCACCACTTCCTTTCTCTATGTCTCATAACATCCAATTACTTGCTATGAAAGGCATAGGTTATCCCGTTTCTCAAGGGACAAAACCTCTATGGTTATGTCGATGGAACCACAACTTGTCCCTCCGATGCAATCCTAACAGCTCTCTAGCAATAGCAAGATGCTTCCACCATGAGTCTTCTAATTGTGTTCCTCTCATAATCGGTTTTACCTATGATTGTTGGTAGACAAACTAATAAAGCCATATGGGATGCTCTCAATGCCTCTTTTGGCTCAGCTTTCGCTATGCATATGCTCTCCTTTCATCTCAGTCTTCAACGTTTGCAATAGAAACATTACAAATCAGTTATTGATTTCCTCCAACATGCTAAATCCATTGCCGATGAGATGGGTGTAGTAAAGTCAGATGTTTACTCTATTTTTCTTACTTTCCAAACTCTTGTCGAATGTCACTTTTCACGAAAAACAAGGGTTGTTCTGGGGTGGGGAATTTTGTGCCCTCCCCCCCTTTTTCTCAAAGATTGGTATTGCTCAACATGTTCATTTCGATGAAATGTGTTTTCTCTTCTCGGTCCATCACCTCATTCATCACTTCTTATGCCTATCCTAGTATCGTGGGCTTTGGCTCCTATTGGCGTTCCTCCTCCTACCAACACAATGAGATCACAGACTCCTCCACCAACTCTCCCAGCGTTGTCTACTACCGATTCACCCATCTCCCCCACCCTAAGAGCTAGGCCCCTCCATGATGTTTATCATTCTTGCTCATCATCCTCTCCACCACCACTATTGTTTCCCCCATCTAGGCCAACATGCACCCACATCATGAAACTTTACTCTTGTCCTCCTCAAATTAATACAACCACCGCCCCCCTCACTAAACCAACCTCATTCACCCAAGCCAACAAAATCCCTAAGTGGCGTGCAGTTATGACTGATGAATTTAATGGCTTCTTAAAAAGAGCACACATGATCTTTGGTCCCTCGCAATTCCTCCATGAACTTTGTTGGGTATAAGTGGGTTTACAGAGTTAAGCGCAAAGTGGATGGTAGTCTTGAGCACTATAAATCTCACTTGGCCGCTAAAGGTTTTCATCAACAACAAGGTTTGGATTATACAAAAACCTTTAGTCCAATTGTGAAAATTACCACCGCTCGCTTCGTATTATCTCTTGTAGTCTCTTAAGGGTGGCAAGTGCGATAATTAGATGTGGAAAATGCTTTTCTACATGGGTTTCTTTCTTCTGTTTTTATTTTTTTGGTCGAAAGTACGTTTAGTATTCAATTACTTAGGCAAGTTTGGAGAAATTACATCAAAGCTCGGCGCATAATAAATCAAACAAGGCTATCGGGGGATTAGTTACCCAATTACTAGGAAGATAACTCTCTTTGGGCTTTTGCAAGCCAGTCTGCGGGCCTGTTGGCTTCTCTGCTGCAATGGGCTAAAGAAAGGCCCTGGAAGTCTTTAATTTTTACCTTAATCTGGTCCACAATCGGCGCCATTTCCCAACTGAAGTTTGTCGCAGACAACACTTCTTACACGAGCAGCTTGCAGTCAAAAAGTACTTGAAGTCTTTGGTTAGATCTGGTGGAGAAGTACTCTAGGGTTTCCAAGAGAGCAAGGGCCTCCGCTGTTCCACCGAGGATGCCGCCACCAACTTGGAGAAACCGTCGACCAGGCGACCTTACAAATCGCGACAGATGCAGGCGATGGCAGCCTTGTGTTCTTCCTCTCCTCTGTTCTCTACAGAAGCTGTTGTTGTGCCTTCGATCCAGGCAAAAGAGGCATCTATGTTGATTTTCAGTGTATCCGAGGTCGGGGGTTGCCATCTAGGCGTGTAAGCCTCGCTTTTCTTCTCTTTTGTTGCGGTTTTGTTCCAGGTTGCAAAGTCTTCGTAAGGCTACTAAATTGAACAGGGTCTGCTGTGGGTGCAGGGGTTTTTGACCAAATATGAACCGGTTTCAGTCTTTCCAGATGCACCACAAGGTATTGGCGATTTGATTAAACTTTGGTGTGGTTTGTGGTTCTTCTTTCCTCATGTACAGCTATACATCGAGTCGTGTTAACCCGATTCTTGTGATTTTGATTTGCAGTGGGGTAGCTCTCCATATCAGGTCTGTCCAAGGGCAGAGCAGCAAAGTATGTTCGATAGTTTCGGCTTCCTATTTGTAGATAGGGCATAATGGATTAGGTACTATTTTTCTCCGGTGCAAGTTGTCCAAAGTAGGTAGTGCGTTTTGGCATACATTCCAGAGGAATTGTTTAACTTTGGGTAGAGTTTCAGAGTGCCAAATATATTTCCAGAGATCTGGCTTTGTTTGGTGAGAGAAAGTTGCTGTTATGGTTTGTGGGTTGGCTGCTTGGTTTCTGGTGGTGAAATAGCCACTTTTTACTGTATAGGACCTAGATTTGTTGTTCATCCACACCATTTTATCTTCTGTAGTAGGTAGTCCAATAGGGATAGCAAGGATTTCCCTTACTCTTTGATCATCAAACAACGACCTTACCATTGTTTCATTCCATTTACCAACCCCATGTTCTATTAATGCACCAACTTTTTTTGGCTCATTTCTTGTTGCCGGGCCTCCAATGATTCCACTTTTCAGCCATTTATCTTCTCTTATCAAAATTTTCTGACCATTGCCAACAGACCACATAACTTGTAAAGATATAGAGTCTCTTCCCAAGATAATGCTTCGCCATCCCCATGAGGGTCGGGAGCCTTTTCCAGCTTTCTAGAACTCGCATTGAGGATAGTAAAGACTCTTCATCAATTGACTAAAAAGGGATTGGGGTTGCTGTGAAATACGCCACACTTGCTTTCCTAGCATTGCCTTGTTAAAATCTAGTAAATCTTTGAAGCCAAGACCTCCTTTATCCTTCCTCAGTTTCAAAATTTCCCATTTTTTCCAGTGAACCCCAGCATTTTTCTACCATTCATCCACAAAAAATTGGCAATTTTCTTCTCAATTGCTTTGCAAATTGACATAGGGATTTTGAAAATGGACATTGCGTATTGTGGAATGGCCTGCACCACCGATTTAATCAATATCTCTTTGCCCGCTTTTGACAACAAATTGTCCTTCCAACTCTCCAACTTCATGTTAACTCTAGCCAAAATCCAAGCAAAGATATCTTTCTTTGAGCCTCCCCAATCCGATGGAATTCTTAAGTACTTCCATGTTTACTCTATTTCTGAAACTCTCAACTCAGCAACCATATTTTTTCTCAAGTTCATTGGGCAGCTTTTGCTAAAGTAAATTCCTGATTTGTTTAGATTGATAGCCTATCTTGATGCAAAACAATATTGGTGTAAAATAGCCGACAAATTCTGACATTCCAGTATAGTGCCATTAAGGAAGAAAATAGAGTCGTTCGCAAATAACAAGTGTGATAAAGTAGGGCAGTTACTATTGAGCTTAGTTCCTCGAAGTGTACCATCTGCTACTGCTTGTTTCAT
This sequence comes from Eucalyptus guilfoylei, assembly GCA_016097605.1. NCBI lineage: Eukaryota > Viridiplantae > Streptophyta > Magnoliopsida > Myrtales > Myrtaceae > Eucalyptus > Eucalyptus guilfoylei. The sequence continues at coordinate 42,114,427 of CM027861.1, forward strand.
CAAGTGAGATAGGACATTTGCCACCAAAATAAAGAGATAAGGGGATAGCGAATCACCTTGTCGAATCCCTCGTGTAGGCTTGAAGAAAGGTTGAGGTTCTCCATTGAAATCAATTCTGAAGGAAACCGTTGAAACGCATTGCGTCACCCATTGCACCCACTTCTCACAAAAACCCATCTTAATCAAGCAATCTCGAAGGAAGTCCTACTTGATTCGATCATAAGCCTTTTGCATATCAAGTTTTAGAATAGCTTGGAACTTACTTTTCCTCTCCCGAGTTCTCAACTTGTGAAGTACTTCCTGCACAATCAAGATATTATCTTAAATTTGTCTGCCCCCCACAAAGATGCTTTGTTCTTCAGCAATAAGGCTTGGTAGCAGGGGTTTTAGTCGAGTTATCATTACTTTGGATATGATTTTATAGATAAAATTGCATAGGCTGATAGGTCGGAATTGTTCAAGCTTTTCGGGGTTTGGGATTTTGGGAATAAGGGTGATTTGGGTTCTATTCATATCGGGGTTTAGGTATCCGGTCTTAAAAAAATTCTGCACTTCTCTGAAAATGTCTTGGCTTATAGCTGGCCAATGATTTCGATAAAACAACCCATTTAGCCCATCTGGTGCTGGAGCTTTATTAGCCCCTAATTGTTGCATTGCATCAGTAATCTCCTCCATTGTGACAGGTTCTACTAACCTTTGGTTCATCCTTTCATCGACTAAGGTAGGTATTTGTTGTATTATAGGATGGAAATTTCGAGACCCCAAGGACTCATATGAGTTTTTAAAGAATAGCTCTGTCATTTCTTTTAAAGGATGTTCCTCTTTTACCCAATCATTTTCTGCATTCTTCAACATAGTAATTTTGTTCTTGGTTCTTCTCTAAATAATTGTTGCATGGAAAAACTTTGTATTTCTATCTCCCCATTTTAACCAATGAATTCTAGAGCGCATACCCCAATACATCTCCTCTTGTCGCCATAGTTTGTCAATTTCCTAGGTTATCTTCTTTGCTGCCTCACTTTCTTTATCTACTTTAGAACCATTTGTCAGCCTTTGTAGTTCATTTCTTAGCTAATCTATTCTGATTTTTGCATTAGAGAACCTGTTTTTGCTCCATTTTTCCAGCTGTTGTGCCACAATATGCAACTTTTCTACCATATTCAGATTTTGGGAGTTGAATTTAGCCCAAGTATTTTTGACTAGCTACACACATTCCTCATTCTCTGACCAAAATGCTTCGTATTGAAATACCCTCTTCATTCGTTCCTTCCGCGAGTAGAATGATAGTATAAGAGGGCTGTGGTCAGACCCAATGGCTGGTAATGCCATACATTCATCATTAGGATGTGCTATCCGCCATTCGAAATTACATAATGCTCTATCAAGGCGCTTCTTAACAAATTGTTCTCCTTCTTGGTTGTTTGTCCAGGTGAACACACATCCCTTGCACTCCAAGTCCATTAAGAAGCATTGGAGGAGGAAGTCCCTGAATGCTGTAAGCCGGTAATTTTCTGCCTTTTTTACTCACTTTTTCCCAATGATACAAAATTTCATTGAAGTCCCCCAAACAAAGCCAAGGTAGATGATAATTTTGACTTGTTCTATATATGGCCTCCCATAACATCACTCTTTCTTGAAATTCATTAGGAGCATGTACAAAAGTGATTTGCATCATCTGTTGGGTTTCTTTGGCTTGGCATTGAACATTAATATAATTTTTTGAGAATGAGTCAATAGGTAACACTACCTGGTCGTCCCAGAAAAGAGCTAAACCCCCTGCAATTCCTTCTGGATTCACAACGAAGCTGTTTTGAAATTTCAGCCTCCTTCTTATACGTTGCACCTTTTGCTCTTGATTTTTAGTCTCCATTAGAAAGATAAGACTAGGCCTTTCTTGAGTCACTAAGACCCTCAAAGCTTGAATTGTCAAGGGTGTGCCTAACCCTTGACAATTCTAGCTTAATAGCTTCATGGATAATCCGGTAGCTTATTAGGGCTAGCCACCAAAGCCTACTGATTTGACTTCTCCGCCATTTTAATAGGGGTTTCTACTAGTTGTGTATTGTCGAAAACTTGTGTTTTTGAACTTTGAGCGCCATTTTAATCGGAGTTGCTAGCTTGGTACCTTTGGATTTAGGCTTTATCAACCCCTTTTGCCTGCTAGGGTCTCTACCATTTCCATTTCCACTTCCTTAAGTTGTTCCTCATAAAGTACCATGACAGACTCTTCATCTATGCAGCAACTTCCTCTCTTTTGAGGGCCTTTCTCCTCCATGAGTAGTAGTTCTATAGGAGTAGTTGAATGGCTATTCTCCTGTTGAGTTTGCTAGTCAGTGTTATTCTGTCCACAAATGAGCATAATCTTATTAACATTCTGGTCTTGCAGTTGTTTTTCTTTTCCAGAAACTGAATGGATGGGGGTCTCCGGCACACTTTCATCTTCTTTTGATATTATCTCCTGTTTTCCATAGAAAATCTTTCCATACGGATTGAGTTCACGTACTTCCGCTCTTAGCCATTGCCTAAATCTTCCCGGTAAGTCCTCTACCAGCCTTGAATTTTCATAGGATATTTCTTTGCAAAATGTAGCGTAATGTCCAATCTCACCACATGAATAACAATAATGCGGAAGTCGCTCATATTTAAACTCTACCCACAATCTCTTTTTCTCCAAATTAACAAGAACTCCCGTTTTAAGAGGATTTTCCAAATTCAGCTTCACTCTTGCCTTACCAATCTTGTAATTACTGTTTCCTTTTGCTTATAATTTCACCTCTATTACTTCTCCCAGTTTTGATGCAATATCCTTGATGACTTCATTAGTAACTCTCCCAAATGGTAGGCCATAGAAATGCACCTAAAAACCACAATGGGTAAATTCATAGCAGATCTCTAGGAGTGTCGGGATCACATTGTTGTAGGACTAGTAAGTTGCTGGAGAATGACCATGGCCTAGAATCTAATACTCTCTATTTTTTAGCTTTGGACTGGAAGGAGATAGAGAAATAACCCGGCTCTAACAATGTAGAGGTAACATTTTCAACCCTCCAATCTCTTTTCATTGTATTAAAGAAAGTTGTAAAATTCACATTCGGTCTAGAATAAAGCTTCCCGAACAAAGTTTTCTGGCATTCAGTCAGTTTTTCTTCAAAAATATCAACTTTAATATTAACAACATTATCTTCAAACCATAGATTACCTAGACTTTTGCAAAGAGCCACTACACGCCTCTCTTCCTCGGACTGACCTTCCATCTTTCGATCTCCAGGAGCTATGTTGAAAGAGGCCGTTGATGGTCTTCACAGAAGTTGGCTTTGGGATTTTGGAACCAGTAGAAGAAGATAATGTATTCCAGATCGATTGAAGGGAGCTCTGTTGCAGTAAATGCTGTATGGGTATGTCGCATGGGGGGTTTCGGTCTGAGAATGGTGGAAAGGTCTCACAAATGGAGATTTCTGGCAGTGGGATTGCCAATCTGTGCGCTGAAGATTGAGGAGGAAAGGCTACCACAGCAAGATGGAAGAAGTAGGGGTGGGTATTAGGGTTTTTGCTTTCAAGTGGGTTTATATCGGCAACTTGGGGTGGTGGTGTTTGGATTTTGTGAGTGATAAATTAGGGTTTTCCATTAAAACATAACCAAAAACCTACCTTGAAGGTAGGAGAAGACTACCCAAGCGGTAGAGAGGATCTCGCCATCGGGCAGAGAGCGTTTTTCTAATTGCTCTTACATGGGTTTCTTTCTGAAGAGGTGTACATGGAGCAGTCCCTTGGATTTGCAGACCCAACTCGTCGTGATTATGTTTGCAAGTTGCACTGTTCTCAATATGGTCTCAAGCAAGCTTCGAGAGTCTGGTTTCAATGACTTTCGTAGTTTTTGCTTTACTTGGGAATCTCGGCATTGCAAACAGATCCCTCATTGTTTATCTATCGAAGATGCACTAATATCATTTATTTTTTGATTTATGTTGATGACATTCTAGTTACAGGTAATGTATCTTCTACTATTAGTACAATTTTACAGAAATTATCTGTAGATTTCTCGATTAAGGATCTTAGTTCACTCCACTTCTTCCTTGGGATAGAGATTGTCTCTCACTCTAACAAGTTACTTCTCTCTCAAGAACGTTATATTGATGATCTTCTTCACTGGCTTTAGATGTCTAAGTTCAAGCCTATCCAAAATCCTATGGCCATGACTACAAAACCATTTAAGAAAGAGGGTGTTCTAATATCTAATCCTACTTTGTATGGATCTATAGTTGGTGCCCTACAATATGTGATATTGACACAACCAGATTTCTCCTTTTCTATTAATAAAGCTTGTCAACTCATGCATGCATTGACTGAAGACCACTGGCAAATGGTGAAACATATCTTGCGCTATCTCAAGCATACGAGGTCATTTGGTTTGCTTCTTTCTCAATCTAATGATACTTGCTTGCAAGCCTTTTTCGATGCAGATTGGGCTGGTAGCTCTAATGATAGGAAGTCAACCGGCGGGTATGCTATTTTTCTTGGTCCTAACTTGATCTCTTGGAGTTCCAAAAAATAATGAATTGTAGCGCACTCTTCCATAGAGTCTGAGTATAAAGCTCTTGCCGATGCTGCAGCTAAACTCATTTGGCTCGAGGCACTCTTTCAAGAGCTTGGATTCCCTCTTCAAGGTCCTCCCATCCTTTGGTGAGAAAATATCGGTGCCACTTATTTGTCTACAAATTTGGTTTTCTATGCTCGTACCAAACATATTGAAATATTTGTTCATGATTATGTCGCCGAACAATAGCTCAGTGCGCAATTTACCTCCATAGCTGACCAACTCGCTGATGCTCTCACCAAAGCTCTCCCTAAAGCACTTTTTGCATTTTTACGAGACAAGTTGAAGATTCGCCGTCTCAACTCTTCCACTTGAAGGAGTGTATCAACCAAATATGGGGCTATCAAATTTGGAAGATTTATAATCTTATCTTTAGAAGTTGGAAGATTTAGAATCTTATCTTTAGAAGTTCGAAAGTTTCCAATTTTATGTATATCTTTTCTTGTAAGTAAATCTTCTATAATATACTCTTGGGTGTATAAATACCCACCTACGTTTAATAGAAACATAACAACAATTTCTGTTTCAACAGCCACCACACCCCCTCGCGCCTGACATTGAGGCACGACTGCACTCGCCCCCCATGCGACCATCCTTCTCTCTCATCACCATGGCCATCGCCTGGTCGATCATTCTCTGTCTCTCTCCCCCTTCCCTCGGCCAGCCAGGTTTGAAGGTTGACAGCTCGCTCGCTGGGCGGAGGCGGCAAGAGAGGTCAAGATCATCGTGCAAAATGGCGATGCCAACCTCAGGCAACCCCACGCTAGGGCAGCCTTAAATTAGAGGTCACGACCTCCCCTGTGACCTGATTTGGCTGCACACACTTGCGTGTGCCGCAAAGATCCAAGGAATCTGGATAAACATGCAGAATATGAGCTTTTTTTCAGATGTTCGATTGTTTCTCAAGTATAGTACCACAAATTTCAATAAAAATTACGGCTTTATAGAAGACCGATTCCCATTTTCTTCTACAATGCCCTAGAAGCACCCATGAAGAAGCAATCGTTAACTTAATTGTTTCTTGAAAAGTGGCTTTAGTACTCATTTTAATTCACGTTTAACTACGCTTTAGAGCTCCTCCACACCAGCAATTTGGATTGATTGATCCATTAGAAATATGGTTTTGTTAACGGGTGCCATCGTAATATTTATCAAACATACTTAATGAGCAAATATTCAAGTTTTTAAATATTAATCGAACATCATGAGAACAGTGAACGCATGGGAAAATGCAAATATTTATTTGTATAGACATGTGATTAATGTTTTTCAAGGATATGTGATTGACTTCGATTATGCAAAATGTTTTTTCCCCTTACTTAATAATCTTCCTTTCTCTTTTCTTTTGCTTTTTTAACTTATGTCTAACTGTTTAAACAGGTGCATCTGCATGGATGGTGCAAGGGAAAAGATTATCTCCTCCTGGTCTATGAATTCATTCTTCGAAGCAAACAATGGCGACATCTTAAATTGGGACCGGCATTCAAGATCATGAAAGGCGTAGCTTTCGAGCTGCTTTACCTGCACGAAGAGTGGGAACAAGTGGTGGTACGTAGGGACGTGAAGGCGAGCGACGTCCCGCTCAATTCCAACAGGAACGTGAAACTGGGCGACTTCGGGCTCGCTCGACTCTATGACCACGGGAAGAACCCCTCCACGACCAACGTTATGGGCACGTTGGGGTACATGGCATCCGAATTGTCGCACGCGGGTAAGGCCACAGGCGCAATCCGACATGTACTCATTCGGATTTCTGATGCTGGAAGTAGCATGCGGGAGGAGGCCCATCGACCAGACCGCATCGTCACATCGGATCATGTTGGTTGATTGGGTGAAGAAGTGTTGGTCGGATGGTTCTATAGTTGAAGCTGCTGATGGAAAACTGCAAAGATGCTCTGTGGTCGAGGAGGTGGGAGTTGGTGCAAAAGCTCGGGGAGTTTTGTGCACAAAAGACGCCGGAGGCCACGCCGAGTTCGAGGCGAGTGACTGGTCTTCTATACGGAAGGGATGCTTTTCCCAGCGAAAAAGGTCGGTCAAATATGTACTTATCTAGAACAGCTGAAAAAGTAAGGAACCTCGGCTGTCTGTTCAGTTGGTGTAACTAAGAAGATATAATAGTTGCACACACGATTTTCAGGGTTTGTGCACCACGATTTTCAGGGTTTGTGCACCAAAGATATGTATGTGATCCCACGTTGCCAATTTTCGGATAGCTGTTCTAGTAGATTGGTTTTTTAACCAATCTCAAATTAGCAACAGTGCATTTCGGTATCCTGTGGATGTGCATGAGCCGCGACCACAGCAAACAATGCCGTGCTGTCGACGGGCTCGGGTGGCACTGCCTGCAACGATGCCGATGTCACGGTGAGCAATAGTTTTTTTTTTTTTTTGGACAGACGGTGAGCAATGTTGAGCGTCCGATGATGACGTGTTTTTCGCTTTCGATTTGTTGCGCATTAATCTTATAGACCAGTTCTAGCGGGCATGATGTGATGTTTGATGTTACTGTCTGCATACTTTGGGTTTTTCTCAACCTATTTTCTCATTCAGATCATTCGTCATGCCCTCGTCTGGGCTCCATCTCACTTTGAGAATGGACTGGGCCTTGCTTCGGTCCCTCTTTCTTTTCCATTCCCGTGATATTAAACTTACCTTGCCATTAGTTAAACATTGGGTCTTATTTTGAATTTTTCAAGCCAAAACTGGTAGCATGTTTCTATAGAGAGATGACATCTTCTTCATTGATGGATGTGAATCCACGGAAGTTTGACATTCCAAAGATTTTATGCGTGATTGATCTTGATTTGTGGCTTGATCTCATGTAAAATATAAATCGGAGAAAAAAAAGGAAATTTGAATTTAAAATAGAGCCCTACTAAACTTTTTTTATTTGGTGATAAGGATGACTTGTGAGTGCATTTGTTTTATGGAAAATGAATGGTCTTAAGAAGAGGACCCTACCCCATTCTCGAACCTTCTGCCGAGCTCTCCCCTGCCCGCATTTCCTTTTGACGGGGCCAAAGAAATGTCTCCACCTGCTGCCAACAGTCTTTCTTCGGAATTCTACTAAAAACTATCTTCATTATTGACTACAATTTATGTCTAAATATTTTTATGGACAACAATATTTATTTTTGTAAGGGTTTAAGCGATAATTTTAGAAAATTATGTGTTAAAAAATTATTTTTGTGAAACAAATTGAGTTTTAAACAAAGTTACCCTTTTGCCATTTAAAAGTCCTAACATTATCCCAGTGGATAATTTATTGCAAATTGATTACTAAAGCATTTTTATATCTACAACACGAGTTAATTTGGCAGGTCACTTCTTTTAGATTGACTTCCACTTCTTATTTTTTTGCTTAATCAAAATCTTGCGCCTCACGTGCAATTTACATTTTTTATATCTAAAATTTGTGAAACTTTGATAACACAAGAATATCAACAAGTAGGGTCAAACATAATTTATCATAGTTTTCCTAAACTTGAATAATAATTTGTATTTTAACAGGAAAGTATAAAAAAAAGTACTTTTTCCTTTTACTTAAGTGTAAATAAGCAGTCTCTTCAGAGAATTCGAAATACAATTAATCACATATGTTAAGTTAAAAATAATGCTTAACCGTTGAACTTCCATTAAATTTGGCATTAAAAAAAAAGTTTTGCCATAATATGTATCTATATGATACATTTGTTTCCACCTCCCAAATATGCGATATGAGGAGAGTCTCCTAGATGACACGGACAAAGCGCATTACATTATCAACAAGTGAAAATAATTTTAAAAACTCCTAAATACTGACAAACAACAACATATCAAAGGTCAATCGTGGTGGAATTGAGGACCTGTGCAATGGTCAAACGGTGTCCGCATGGCTACGACCTTAGACCCTTTCAATGTTTACATTTTCCTTCTTTTTTCCTCGTTTTAACGTCATTTTCCATGATTTTACACATTGACTAGGGAGAGCGCAAGAAAAGGAGAACGACGTGGCACCTAAAATACCTGTCCAAAAAAAAACATAAGTCGACTGAGAAGATATGGAACAAGTCAAAGCAATTCCTATAGAATATTGATGACTATTATGTATTTAAAAAATCAAAACCAAAATTGACCCATTTTCTAAGATATGGTATCTTTTGCGTTACCAAGAGATGACAATGCCTGAGGAGAGACAAGTAGAAGGTTTGTATAAGCAATCTCTTGCTGTGGAGGGTCCATGGACATATATTATTATATGACCCTGGTCCAGGCTGAGCTGTAGACCTCTTATTCTATTTTGCTTCTCTTATAGTTTTATATATCCATGGTGTGATCGAGACCTAGTCAGGAAAATGTCTTGATGTGCTGCGCGAGGCTAGTAAAGTCTTGCGATCTTGAGACGTGCGTGAATCTGGACCAGCTTTCTCCAAATTTGAGCATTGGGAATAGCTTTTGCTCAATTATTTAGTGTTGGCCAAAGATGGCTCCTAATGTTAGGATACGAGAATAAATTTTTAATTAACCCTAGTCAATTCACAAGAAAGAGAGAAAGAGATTGATTGATTGATTTATGTCACGAAGAGAATTAAGCAAGCTTTCCTCTACTGTGATTGTACGAGATTTCTCTTCAAAAATTATTTTAAGAGATGATGCCGACATAATGCCACTTTTTAATTTTGTATTTTTCAATGAATATTAACTCATAAAAGTAGGGTTTATATTAGATTGTCAAAATCCCGAGATATGCGAATCACGTAACTTAAAAGAAGTGAATGTGATGGAACACAACACAAGCATTTAACCCTAATAAACTAATGATCCTCCCTTAATTGGTAATTAACGACTCGTGTTCGAAAGAGCTGCGAGCCTCCGAAGCAAGTCCAATGCACGACTTCTTGTGTGAAATAGTACATTGGAAAGCAACGTCAAGATTGAATTCAATAATTTGGGATAGAAAATAGGCAAGAGACAAATAGGTAAGTGGCTACTTCCAAATGGGTCCCACCCTATGTTTGAAGAAGAGACATGTTTATACCTTTGACAAGAAAAGAAAAGAAAAGAAAAATAAATAAATAAATATATATATATATATATATATATATATATATATATATATATATTATCATTATGGGGTTGTCAATTTCAATAATGTGTGCTCTTTCGGCCTTGTATACGTTATCAAGGCTGCTGCTCAATCATTTTTTTTTTTTTTTTTGGTGCGGAATTTTCTTCTTCGTCCCTCTCTAGGGGCGATAAACGATGCAAATTACCCAAGGGATTAAAGACTGGAAGTTGGACCATGCCACCCTAAAGAAAAACAAATTAAATTTTAAATAAATTTATTTTTTTAGTTCTATTTTTCTCTATCTCCGGTCCCCCCCCCCCCCGGTTTTTAGGGTAAACCATGATGGTATATAAAGATTTTCCAATAAAGTGGTGGGACATTCTTTGTGCCTTCGGAAATTTAATAGTATTTTATTTGATTCAATTTCAAATGTTGTTCTTAATCTAATGGTTCGAATATATTGAAGTGGATGCAAGCCATTCATGTAATTAAGTAGTTTGTAGTAAAATAGCATCAAATGAGATTTGAGCAAAAATCATATTGCATCATCAAACCGGATCGAGAATTAGAGCAAATCGGGTTTATTTTCATAACAAGCCTTCCAACGAAATAACATGGCATCAATGCTATTATGTGCTACTTTGGTGTACAATACTTATATCAACATCATAAGCTCTTTTAGTCTATTTGTATTTAAAAGAAATAGAAAGGCAAGTCAACTTGTAAATTTCCTTTTTCCATCTAACCGGATCCGGATCTTTTACACCCATTTGTAGTCCCATCATCTGTCTTCATTATGAAATCATGACACGTTCTTTTTTTCACCTAGGCCTAACCATATATGAATAAATCTCTCACCCTCTCTCCTCCCACCCCTCGTCTAAGCTTTTACTAGACTTTCAAATATGGGCAAATATGTTGACAACCGGTTGAAAGCCATAAGTGGAGCTCTGCCAACATAGCAGTGTGCTCTCATTTGAATAAATAACCATAGTTCATTTGTTTTCAATTTATTAGCTCTTGTATCTTTTACAATTTTTTTTTTTGTCTCTCTTACAAACCCCTTAAATATATCAATTCTTAAATTGAATTTTCTAACCTTTATTTGTGTGACTTACCCATTTTTCTTCCATTATGTTTCCAACTAAGTCATGGTATGTTGAGTCTCATTTGAGTTACTTACCAAATGTTTATTTGATTTTTCTAAAATAGTTTCCCAATTTTTCTATTGAATTACCAACTTTCATTTGCCTACTTACCAACCCATTGAATCTATCGCCTCAATTAAAAAAATTACCAACCTTAATTGGAGTGATTACAAACTATTATCTGATTGAGTTACAATGAATTTTGCGTTACTAACTCTAATTGATTGACTGCCGAGCTTTATTTGATTTTTTTATAATAGCAAATTCTCTTACCTTCGATTAAAAAATTCTCATCATTTTCAAATTTATCCAAAAATTAAATGTAAATACCGTTCTTTATTTGATAGAATTATCATTATTCTCCAGTTGAATTACTAGATTTATGGTTTCGGTAATCAACTCTCATTTTTGTTGTTTATTACCAAGTTTATCTATTTTTGTTATTAATTTGTCAACATTTTTACTGAGTTACTACTTTAATCTGCTTCTCTTGCCCACCTTTTTAAATTTTAGTAGTCCTTGTAGAAATTATCAGCCTCAATTATAATTATAGGGAATGATAACGATCTTCGATCAAGTTTTCAACTAATTATACATTACCAACTCCTATTAAAGAGTTATAAATATTTATATGGTTTTCTTTAATACCAATCTTATCTTTTATCGTTTATCAACTTTTATTTACAAAAGTTAGTATAAGGTTCTAATTTGCAAACTAACAAAAGGTTGTCGGTAAGTGCCAACATGTTATCAGTAAAAGTCACAGGCTAATTCTTTCTCTACCAGATTTTTGCCATTACAAATACTTTTCAAGCTAACCGGTATATAAAAAAATCCAGTGTTTTTGGACACGACGCGATAGAATTCTGCCTTTATGACAAGTACTTTATCTCGAGAATAATACTTGCCTCGGAAACAGACCGGAGCTAGCTAACTGATGTCCCCGACATGACAAGTTTTATAGGTTCATCAGTCGTTTCTTTGAAATCCTAACATCCGTGTATCTGAATTTGACTTCACAGATTTGGCCAAAAAACTTTTGTCTTCAAATAAATCTAATCACATCAGTTCGTCTCACAGGGAACACGGGCTAGATTTATGAGCTCTTGCCCTAGTTGGAGGCGAACTGTTTCTATCGGAAATCGTTCTTCTAATGGTCACTTTAGAGTTGGTCTTCAAATTGCCATTTTAATTCGACCGACAATGCGAGTGTATTTCCAATAGCGGGTGAACTACTAGAAAGGAAATAAAAGTAGGGATTGGCAAAGTTTAAACTTAGTAAGGAGCCATTATTACATGATACTTGCGCATGTAAGTCCAATGCACATGCACCCTTGAATCACATAAGTCGTACGTAAGTCATACCTCATTTAGTGAAGCATGTGAGTTTAGCTTACACGCATTGGAATCATCCCATAATTATCCCCTAGTAAAACCCATGCTGAAATAGACAGTCACATATGCCTGATGCACGAATCTAGATCAAACTTCTCATTACCTGTATAGGATAACTAAGCTTGATACTCCTATTTCTGCATCAATAGAGATAAATGAGTTAACTAAGAGCAATGTAATATATGTTGATATTGATCTGCAAAATTGATTTATCAAGTGATATGGCAGAATATAAGTAAGTGTTTAAAATAATTTGTAAGCCAATCTTAATAAACTTAGCATTTTCCTTAAATGAGTATTAGTATTAGTTGTGTTTTCTCCAGTTTCAAATGACATAAACATGGATGGACTTAGGCAGTGAACCCCCCCCCCCCAACCCACCAACTAAATTTCTAATTCATGGATTAATCAGTTTAAGTTTTACATCCTCTTTAAGTTTGTCTCCATAATTTAAGAGAATAAGGCTGGTATGTTGTACTAGTGCAAGCCTGTTTGATAAAAACGTCTATTCATAGTCAAATATAATTTAACTCTCACGCACAACAATATTTTTATATTTATGTAAATAAATTAGTTGCCTTCGTATGCAATTGAGAAAGAATTTTCCCCAGGGAGTGAAACTTCAAGAGCCCGAAAAATTTCCCCAGGAGACATAAGTCTTTTTTTTTTCCCCAAATATTTTTTAACGTAAATCAATTTAAAATGCGAATGTGGTGAAAATAGAAAACAAAACATCATCGTCAAAGCATTATGGATCGGATGGAAAACAATAACAATGAAGATGAGACACGAAAACCTTGTTAGAACTATCGGTATGTTTCATACCTTGGTTGATAAAAGAAAATTTTAACCACCTCAACTACCCATTCGCCCTCGAGTCAAGATATTCTTTTAAGTTCAAACTTAGAAATTCTATGCGTGTATCACGCATCTAAGTAGATGGCATGCATCGAAATCATGATGTTATTCCATGCATGGCATGCAATAATGACATGCATAGAGCTATTCGGCAACATAGATGACAAGCGTTTGTCAATAGTTTATGACAAGGAGATGTTCACAAAGGACAGACATACTCATTCTCAAATAAAGGTAGATCCGCAATTATAGCTTCACGTACTCTCATGCAAATAATTAAACTACACTAAACAATTCATTTGCGATAGAAAAATGGAATGCAGCCACTGTTGGGAGTTGACTTCACAGGCCTATAAGAGCTGGAGTGAATCTTTTCAGACAATATTAATTTTCTAATGAGAAAACCCCTTGTGTTGTCGCTAGAAGAATTCCTATTTATTGTGAATGTAAGTGCAGAAGGCCAACAAGGGTTTCAATGTAAAGGAGGTAGTACTTTTGACCAAAACAATCAACTTCAAACTACTGAGGAACTAAGACATAGGATAACATTTTTATGTAGCAAGAAATATAAATTTTTTAGACTAATATCGGGGACGTGCTTCACGATTATATAAACATATACACTTCTCCATCTGATACTTTAAGATTTTATATTAGACTTTCTAGTACAATGTCACAATCAAGTTCCACATCATTTACACCCTTGTACGATCGATTTCCAATTTGATTTCTTTTTTTCCCCTCGATCCCCTATTTTCTATTCTACATAAAGCACACTTGCCCCATCATTCTTCATTCTTGCACATGAGAGGGGATATCAAGGAATATCTCGACTCGCTCGAATGCATGATTGTGATGAGGCATACTTCCAGTCTCTCTCTATCAAGTAAGTTAAACCTTTGGATTGGATATAATCACAGCAAACATTCAAATGTGCAAGTAATCTTGATATTTCAAGTTAATAGATTATGATCATGAGGGAGAAAAGAAGTCTAGACAAGATAAAGACTATGAATTGTTCTAAGAAATTACTGCCGGGCTATATAATGTGATAATTAATTGCCTTTTCCATCTTGGTTTTATACAATGGGAGATAGATCTTTCTACGAAATTTATATGATAAAAAATAAAAGAAGAGGAGGAAAGGGCAATTTCCTGCGAACTTGAGCCAAGTGGTAGATGAAGAATGCTAAGGAGCTTGGGATCACACGAGAAACGAGTTCAGATGCATCTCAATGGTGAGGCGCAATGTCACGATCTCGACAGCGTGAATCGAGTCGACCTATTTATTGTTCTCAAATTGCCAAAATCTCAAATTCAGAAGCAAAAAAAGAGAAAAAGAAAAGAGACATTCAAGTGAGGAGAAGTTAGCCGGGACACCTGTGAATGACTTGGATTGAATAAAAGGGATGCAACACGAGTTAAGTGACGGTTTTATCCTGTAAAGCCGCTTTTTCGGTTCATCACTAAATACCAATGCCTCCACACGTGCAAAGAACGGGACAGGTCTCCTACAGCTGGTAAAAAGGGTTCCTTTTTCCTTGCCATAGTTCTAGAAAGTTATCGAATCAAATTATTGCGCACGCAGCATCCAAGGTGAACCTATGCAACATAACGAATAGCACAAATTATGAGGTACATCAAGCATTCTTCTTTCTCTCTCAGGACTCTAATGATGTCGACATATTTAACGGTTTTCTGTTCACGTCATGACTTACCGGAAAATAAGTGCATCAGCTAATGATTCTGTGATGTCTTATGACTGACGAGATTGTTGCTTAAGTTCGGTTCATAAAATTGACCATTTACACTTATAAAATTCGAAAGAGCTAGACGGAAACAGATCACACATTAACCGGCAATTGATATGCATGTTGGAAATAAACTTTCGACCCATCTTGAGATTGACCGGATGGTAAGGGCATTCCTGCGCTTTTGGCTTAGGAATTGATGGTTGTAAGTTTGATTCCAACCTTGGAAAACTAACGTTTAAGTGAGGTGGATTGTTGTGGTAATTCCCCTCTAGATAGCCGGCTCATTATAATCATATACCTAGATAATCAAAAAAGAAACTTTCCATCGCCCCATTTAGATGGGTCCCTAAAAGCAATTTCTTGTGACTTTGGTCCCAGAATACATGATTTTCTTTAAAGAGACTTAGGAGTAAGGCTCACAATGTTGACACAATCTGTTTACCCAAAATATATGATTCAAGTTTGCAAATGATGCGGTATCTTGGAAATCAAAGAAGCAAATGTCTATAGCTCATTCAATGATAGAATATGAATTTATATCACTATCGATGACTGGTAAATAGGCTAAATGTTTGCTCAATTTGTAATCGGATATAGAGTTGTGGCCACAACCAATAGGAGTCATATCTTTACATTATGATGGTGAGGCAACTATATTTAAGGCATGCAGAAAAATATACAACGAAAAATCTAGACATATTAGTTTGTGGCATGAGTATGTTCAATAACTAATTACTGATGGAAAGTAATTTATCATCGGAAAAACAATCACTTAGTTGATCCATTCACTAGGGGACTCTCAAAAGGTTTAATTAGCAGTATTGCCAAATGAATGAATTTTAGACCAATTGATGATAGTCAAGCATAGTGGAAACCCAACTTTATATTATTTAACAAAATTATTAAAGTTCGATAGGTTATAATGAGTTATTCTGTATCTTGATGGTGATCGAATACAGTAGTATTCATAAAAAGTTAGGAGGATGAGTGTAAGAAAACGCTCTTAATGAAGTTCAATGTTTTAGTGAGGCAAAGCTAGGGTAATAAGCCAGGAACATTATCTATATGAAGATAAGAAGTGGTGCTACTTCTAACAAAGGTTCAAAGGTTGGATGAACTTTTGAACCTTTGTAAATGTTTATAGTAGGAAGGAGCACAAGGCCATACAAGTTTTGAGGCATTTTTAACTGAATATGTGTAAATTCATACATGTGATAATTTGATTAACAAATGGAATCATGGTTCAAAGTTTACCAACCATCGATTTTGTTAATAGAATTATTTACACAAATTGCAAATTCAAACCTTAACAAATACCTTCTTATATGTATAAATTTATGTACACTATTACAAATAACAAAATAAGTAGAGGATTGTTGAAATAGTTTGTTATCATGAAAAGATATGACTCTTGGTGATTAAAAGAGAAGCTCTTGGTTTTGAAAAAAAGAAGAAGTGATTGTTGACATGAAAAATGATGATAGTTTATCATGAAAAGTGGTGATAATGGGAATAAGGTATCAATTTATAAAAGATATGTTGATCGTTTGTCTATAAATAGCACTAAATCATAAATTGTTCATCACAACTGTTCAAGAATTGCATCTATTTAAAAGAACTTCTTCTTCGTAACTCTCTTCTCTTCTCTTTTCATACACACAACTTTGATAATGCATTCACAATGAAATTCGAAAAGAGAAATTGAGTAATTGCTGAACTCGCTTCTCTATAGCTTTGATGTATATCTTAGAGGTATATTTATCTTAAACCTAACAACAACAATAATAGGGGCAAATAATACCTTGAGAATAGTGATTATCTTTACACCCCAATGTATAAAAGATCTATAACGTGTGCTCTATCTTCATCAGCAATCAAATTTCCCCAATATTAAGTTATATAGGTAAATATGTTATTCGTGTCAACATGATATGTTTAGATTTATTTGGATTATTTCATGTAGGGTTGAACAAAATGTCCACGCTTATATATAAGTTCTTATTTTAGGCGGATCAAACGTGTTGTGTGGCGTGACTCTTTTAACAAGCATATTGGTTTTCAAAGTTCTGAAATGAGTAACAAACATCATGTTGAAGTTAGACCTTAATTAACATAGCATTGATATGATATTATGCTATGATAGTGATGCAATGATTAGTGAGTAGAATATATATATAGGGCAAGAAAGTTGGCCAAGAAAATCATCAGAATTATATGATGGACAAATAATGTTAAAAATATTAAGTTTAATATCACAAAAAACTCAAATCTAGTATACTTATGACAAATTTATCTAAAATTAACTTTTGGATCACCAAAAATTTCAAATTGGTATAGATTTAACAAATTTATCCCAAACTAATATGAATTTTCACATAAACTTGTTATGTCAATTGAGTTATTGTCTAGTATTATCCAACTCAATAATTTCACGATAAAATTTGACAAAATTAATGGATAGTAAATATATCACGATTGTATCCGGTTTAGAGTTTTTTTATGGCCCAAAAATTAGTTTGTGTTTAATTTATCACATATGTACTAGTTTAGGGTTTTTTTATGATCCACAATTAGTTTTAGATAAATTTGTTGAAGATGTATCAATTTGGGATTTTTCGCTATATTAATTTAAAATATTAAGATTTTCAATAATAAAATAAAAAATTTCATGATATCGAATGTTCTAAGTAAACCTTGAATTGTGGCTCACGATGACATAGTATCCAAAAATTATATTAACGGAAACAACCCCCGTGACACTTGATGGGAAGGCTATTTTTGTTTTCCCATTTCGAACTGAGGTCCCCATTGGCGACCGCATTGCGTCATGCATGCGTGTCGAGCAACTTTATTCTGCAAATAGTTAACCAACAGGGTGAGGGGGTATCAAAGGCCTTGGCCGTCTTACTTGTACTAGCGTCATTAATCACACGATGGACAGAATTAATTCCGACATATAAATATCTAAATTTTAGGAATTTATTTAGTCATTCATTGTATAAAAAATTAGACATCAACTCCAATTCTACACACAATTCATATTCTGTTATTAATCTGGGTACTTTGGTCCTTCCTACTGCATGTATAAGTGGGTAAAGTCTAAAAAAGCTTGTTAAGACCATATAATTTAATATTTTGAATTCTTAGTGGTTATTAATTTTTGGTTAAATTTAGAATTTTACTCTTCTTTCACGATATTTGTTTTTGTAATACAGTTACTATAGTATGATGTTTTAGGCCTCTTATTTCGAATCTGCAAGATAATAATCAATGTTCATAATTTTTAATGTATTCAACTTTGTCATATTGTTAATTTTTGTTTTGAAATATCTATTAAAAATTGTGTAGTGATGTCATTAATAATAAATTAAAATCGAACTATTGGATTCACAAAATAAAATGAAAGTTAAGTAGTTAAAATTCACTAACTATTATATAAAATTAAATCAAGTGTATGCATTAAAACTAGTTGATGATTCTCTTCTCCCTTACCGATTATTTTCAGAATAACGGCTTTGTAGTACAAATCACAAAAAAATACAACTCAATAACATAATAACAAGTTAACTATTTGCCAAACAAACTATTTTTTCTTGGAAAAAACAGCCCCTACTTTCGTCCCAAACGAAAAAAAAAAAAAAAAAGGGAAGAAACCAAACAAAAAGAAGAGGAAAAAAAAGGCAAGAAATAAGCTTACACTAAGAATGGACTCAACATTTAACCTTATCCTTTATTTTGCAGGTAGAACTATAGTTGAGATTTTAAAATTCCAACCACGTGCTACAGTGAGATTTGTAAGGAATAATAACGTCCATTCAAAATGGTAGGGTGTCTCCAGCCATATTTGAGACGGAAAAAATGCAAGCCGAGCCTTTCAAAAATAGAGAGTATAAAGTGCCGAAAGTGTAAATGTGAGGATGGTTAATATTGGGATATGCGAAACTCTTCTCAAGGGTGTTACTGAGGAGACCTTTTAAAATTGATCAGGAAAGGAACTGAAGGGGGAGGCAGAAGAGTTCCAAAGCATCTTCTTACCAAAGGAGAGATAAAAGTCTTTCAAATGCAAGCCACCGTCCAACCAAAAACAAAAACAAACTGATACAACAGATAAAATATTAAACTTTCTCACTCAGTTGCTGAAAGTGGAGAATGGTATATCCTAAAATAATGTCTTTTCTCTTATTTTTTACCTAACTATTCTATTTCAAGGCTTTCGAATATATAAATCTAAGGTTGATTTTGGTCTTTTTCTAAATAGTATAGATGGAATAAAGGATTTACAATTCTCAACCAATTATTAATAGCGTTGGCTTATTGAGAAATGCTTATTATATATTGAAGTTGGAGCTTTGAAAGCTTTGGATTCTTCCTACTAGTTATGCATTTCCTCGCATCACATGCATGGCATGACATGTACCCATGCGCATGAACGGTATGCATGCATGCGTGTATACTGGGTCAAGTCGTGTCTGCGATTAATTATTTAGGTCAGCACTTGTTTACTCGCCCCTAGAGATGAAGGGAGAGACGACACAGGTCATTTCTATCTCCCCCTGTCAAGATCTACAAACTCTAGGGTTTCCATCTGTCTTCTTCTTCTTCTTCTCCTTCTTCACAGAGCTAATAAGCTGATCTTCAAGGTCATTCTTGAAGCTAGATATTTGCATCTCCCAAATTTCTCCATATTGAATTGAAGGTTTCTCTTCGTTTTTGTGTTTCTGCTCCCAAGAACAGTGATGATCAATGCTGCAAGAAACAGTTTTGAGATCTGATTGACTCCGAGCTTTGAACAGGGTCACACAGAGACCAAAAGATGAAGGAGATTGAGGAAGAGAGCCGTACGGAGTGTTCGGAGGAGTGTCAGTCATCCTACCAGAACAAGGAAGAGGAGGAGGAGAGCGACGAGAATGAAGACGAAAGTAAGGCCGCGAACGGTGGGAGCTCCAGCAACAGCACCGTGGAAGAGATGAGTCATGATGGTCGTCATCATCATTCGAAGAAGCCATCCGTGCGTCCGTACGTCAGATCCAAGATGCCGAGGCTTCGCTGGACACCCGATCTTCACCTCCGCTTTATTCATGCTATCGAAAGGCTTGGTGGCCAAGACAGTGAGCTTCTTCTCTTTTTCCAACTGTCTTTTTTTCTTTTTATGGCTAAATCATTACGGAGACCATGCATAGGCAGAATTGTAGTTGATTTTGTCTTTGTTTTTTCTTCTTTTTTTTCCTTTCAAATCCTTTACTAAATGAAGATTTTTATGTTTCTAACTTGTCTGTATCTGTATTGAAACATAGAGTAGTAAATGGATTGATCTGATTGAATTTTCATTTTTACTCACGTTCGTAGGAGCAACGCCAAAGCTGGTTCTTCAGTTGATGAACATTAAAGGCCTTAGCATTGCTCATGTCAAGAGTCATCTTCAGGTTATTTTCTTTCCCCAGGTCTTCAATTTAGCATCAATTTATATGTTTTGATCTTCACACGTGCATAACTTTATTCAATTAGGTTTTGCGTGCATTTTCCAGCAACCTACTTAGCTAATTCAGTTTCAGTTTCAATTCCTGCTTCGATAATTCATCTTTCTTTAACCTTTCTCATTTGAATGTCTGATCAGATGTATAGAAACAAAAAGATGGATGATAACGGTCAAGGTAATATTCAATTTCACCTATAGTCCTTTCTTTTGCATTGTGAGAGACGAGATTAGGGTTTCTCCTCTTTAAGATATCCTGAATTCTGCTTTCCCTTTTCAGTGCTGGCGGATCATAGGCATCTTGTGGAATGTGGAGAGAACAATAACGTCTATAAACTCAGTCAACTGCCAATGCTTCAAGGATATAGCGGCCAAACTTCAAATTTCAGGTAATCAAACCCTTCTCCATTTGTGTCAAGATATTACAAAATTTTTAGTGTGGAATTACCACCATCATTCCTTCTAAATATCTAAGATTTATTAAAATCAAACCGAGGTATAATCCATGTATTCGAAGTCTTTATTTTATATTGATTAAAAAAAGGTTTTATTTGATTATATCCCTGGATTAGCGGGATGGGAGAAAATTACTGTCATAAATTGGTAATGGAATTGTTAATCAATTTAGCCACAACAATTTTTAATTCGAGTATTACGGTGCTTAAACCTACAATTTAAGAACCTCTTCAATTGAGGAAAAACTCCCCTAGAATTGCGGGTGCCTTGCACAACAACCAACGCAAGGGCATGCACTAGACTATGAAAATGTAACTTTCTTACAATGGCATTTACAAATTCTTTTGGAAATTTTGGGGGAAAATACTCACTAATAGTGAAGTTCAGATGCTTACCCAAATCAAGTGGAATTAAACCTCACTTTTTTCTAGATTTAGTGAGTTAAGAAAGGGTTAGAGTGTCGTTATGTTTGTTCATTGGCAAGTAAAAAGAGGCGTCAAGGTTCAATGCTCTTCTACTTGCTAAATGAAATATAACACTGCTATTTTTCCTATTCAATAAGCAATGCAGGGTGACAATCTTATTGTAAAGATTTAGATACCTATTTATAGAGACTTTAAGCACATAATATCCTTCGATTTTCACCACTAACGGAAATATTCTTCACGACTGACTCCATACATCATTAAGTTCTTTTATTATCTATTTCTCAATTAAGCTAAACATTAACGATATAATTTGCAACAATGATATATATGTACGAGGACCTCTCTGCTAATCTGATCTCTCTATCATGTGTCTGTTTTGTACTTCTAAAAGATATGGAGATCCCTGTTGGAGAGCTGGCGAATACCAAATGCATAACAATCCCTTCTCAGGCTGGAGCTCAAGGGACGAAACCAGACCCGGATTATATGGGAGAGTTGCTGAAAAATTATTTGGTAACAAAAATGGCATTTGGTCTAATTTCTTGCTGGGTGATTCCTCATTTAACCGCCAACCCAACTGGACCAACCAACAACAAGTCAAGTATCCATACATATCTTCCCACAATCAAGGAACCTGGAAAAATATCGAAAGCAGAATGAGCCAAATTGAGCATCAGCGCACCGCACAACTAAGAGCCGAAGGTGGAGAAAATGGAAATTTTGACAAGAGTATCACTTCAGAATTAAAGAGGAAGGTTGATGGTCGCAACATCGACCTAAATCTCTCTCTTCAGGTGAATCAAGACTATGACGAGGGACATGGGAGTTCAGAGGAGGCGAATGATGTCGATAGTAGTTTGTCTTTGTCTTTATTTTCTGCAAAAGCATCAAAACATAGGAAATTGAATGAAGAAAGTAATGAAATTAAAGAACATGGTATTGGAAGGGCAAGTACTCTTGATCTGACTCTATGAATGAGACCATTCTAAGTGAGATCTCGAGGTACTTATCCGGAGTAATGATGAAGTAATTCATGTTCGTCTCTAAAAATTTGTACTTTTAGCGACTATATATTTGAGGTGATATAGTTTTCTCTTGATTTCCATGTTGCTCCTCTACATAAACCAGCTGTTTCGTCCTTTTCTTTTTCTTTCGTTTCTACCTCGTGGGGTTGTCTTGCGAGAATAACCTAGCAGGATCACTGGAAAAGCCTGACTAGCTCTCTAAACACGTACAATCACTTGGTTCAATGCACATAAATTATTTAGAAAGCAATTTAGCCAATACTGACATTTCAAACCAGACACCTACGTTATATACTTCAAAGGCATCAAATTTCAGCTGTGAAATTCAATCTTATCCCTATTAAACACTCATGCCCTTGGTTGAATACTAGGAATGAACAGTTAGCCAGAGTAGAAGGCCAAATGAATAAGATTATTGTCTTGGAACGTGTATTTTTGGATGATTTACACTTATATGTACAGAGGCATCAAAACAACTTGCAAATAAATAAATAAATAAGACAAATCTGGACACTCTTCAGACAGAAAATATCAGATCGGTCAGCTTCCAGAGAACCATGGTTACACAAGAAGCACGAGGACAAGCTCAAAAAGGAGGTTTGGTGGATCTGTCGAAAGTAAACTTTTAGATGCCAGTTAACCATCAGAGTAATTTAGCCACTAGTCCATGATTCAGATGTTGGACACTTGCTAGAGACTGGATTATTAATTGCAGTAAAAACAGATGGGGAGAGTTGTTGGTACCAAGGCTTTATCCACTTCACGTGATATATTGTTTTCCTGGTTTTTTCTTCCTCTACTGTTTTTTTTTTAGCCAAGTCCTAGTTAGATTTGAAAAACAATATTCTGTCCCCAACCCAATTACCTAGATAAATTTGTCAAGAAACGTAATAAAGTACGACTCACCCTCTGAGAATCAAGACAGTTTGACACACAACTATGTAAGAATTCATTGTGTTTGTACATATGTATGTCGTGGGTGTAGCTCTTGATGCATCCTGTAGCGAGTGGCATAATGCCAATGATACAATAGGAATGATTTAGACATAGATCCACTGGTTAAAGGTTTCTTTTGGAAACTTGTATTGTTTTTTCCCCGTATTTAAGTGATTTTTGTCTTTCCCAAACCAACATCCGCAGCACAAACGATCATCACAAGAAATAACTTTGCATTGACTTCATCTATCATGTATGGAATCAATTAAAGAAGTTGATTATTTGTGATAGTAATCCACACATATCTCGTATTTGTCTATAATTTGTGTGAAAATGATGTTTCGTTTGTTAACTTTTACTGCGAAGGGATATATGACGATGTGATGATTGAAACAAGAAATCCTGTGTAACAGGATTAAGAGAGAATTTTTGGTACGCTGGGCACATGTAAGCTTAGGGCATCTCAATCACTAAATTATATAGGTTTCAATTGGGACCTGCCAATATCAAGGGCATAAATATATCACAAACATCCAGATTATATTAAAAAAATTCCAAAGATTATTGGCAGGTCAGGACAAAGTTGTCACGTGGTCTTCGTTTCCCATACAACAAAAGAGGACATCAGAGTCCCTGCCAACCAGACATAAAAAAATTATATTATTGTCAAGCCAAACCATACATGCCTAATCTATCTTCTCTCTGTACGCATGCACCAGTGCGTGGAGTGAGGTAACAAGAATATATTCCCTTTTCCCCCCAACAATAGTCTTCCTCTATGAATATTTTATGAACCCCAATCGGCGAAATTGATGACGGCCTTTGGAAATTTTCAATGTACGAATTAAAGGTCATCCTTTCAAATCTCATTATATATACTCTTCTAGTCATTATAGATACTCTTCTAGATTAGAGCCACCTGCATAGGTCAAAAGTCATGAATTTAATCAATTCATGAATCTTAGATATAACCAGATTTTCATGCTCATGCTCTTAGATTATAAGAATATATGTATTTCATCGAACTTGACTATGGTATCATTGTTAGAAAAATTGGTGTTTAGATTTATGCCTACAAGACTAACCATTCTGCGCTGAGTTGCATCTACTCGAGAACATGTAGCCCACTCTTTTTGGTGATGTAAAATTGACTATTTTAATTTGGAACTGCTTGTTTTCAAAAGTAGAAAGTCTAGCTAGTAATGTTACATTCATTCAAGGAAAAGATGATTGAGCAATTCTTAATTTGTTTATTCTAACTTTGAGAAATATGTAAGTTTAGAGAAGATACCATCAACGAAATAATAGGATCATTGCCTTGATAGTTTCATTATGCATCTCTTCTAAGTTTAAACCAAAAAAAAGTAACTAGTCGCGAGATGTCCCCTAAATCATTTACACCATGGTCTCATAAATCTTTTGAACACTTTCATGTTTTTCCCAGGAGGATGTATTTTCCTCATTGTTAGGATTCGCTCTTTGAGTTCGTAATAACGTTCCACAATCGGTAAAGAAGCGACAAGTATGAAAAGTCCCGAAAATCATTTGACTTTTCCACAAGGACGCTTGGGAGAGCTGCTTTTTCCCAAAGTTCTTCAACCTAAAACAATAGCGATTGGATAATTGACTTTTGATGTCTTTTTTGTAAAGCAATTTTAAAGTAAGAGAAAACAAGAAGACAGGGCTACCGTGGATCTGGCGAGCCTCATGCAAGCTAAAGGCTGGAGGCGAGAATCAACGAGCCTTGCGCGAGCATCAACTAACTGACCAGAGGCAGCCAGGTGACCAGGCAAGCGTTAGCGAGCCTTTGCAACCCTCAACGACCCTCAACCTGAGACAAGCATGCGACCCTTCAGATCTCAATTGAGACAGCCTCGCAACCATTGACAGCCGACCCCAGATTGATCGTTGAGCCCCGACGACTGTAGACTAGAGGCAACCTAGATATGGAGCTACAGTCAGAGAGAGAGAGAGAGAGAGAGAGAGAGAGAGAGACTATGAACAATGGAGACAAGACAGGAATACATAAATATTAGTGAGAGTGAAGTCGGAGGAAAAAAATTCATTCACCTATGAAGCAGCATTTTGGAAATGCTAAAAGTTGATGTTAGGTGGGAGTTGCATTGGGTTGGAATTCTTTGAAAATGCTTGACTTTTGCTCAAGGGTATTTGAAATTATGTCACCAAATGCCTCAATTTTTGCACAAGGTCCTTTGGAGGCCTAAAAGACTTCGGAAATTCTCTGCCAACGCCCCCAAAATTCATGTCCCCAATGCCCGTGGAACTATTCGAATGCAACGGCGGTGTCAAACTCTAGATCGAGAGCCTCCAAATCGACAAAGGTAAGCAATTCACTCGATTATAGTGCACCTTTGCTTCTGAGTTCATATGATATGGTCCGAACACTGTCGGCCAAATATGCAACTTCCAGCAACAGTCTTGCCTATCTCACACTGACATGCACACTGACCTTTAGATTTGAATTTTCTCTCTAGATTCTTCATTAGAGCATATCAGTCATGCTCTAAAGTCCTACATGCATGTTGGAAGCATGGGAAACCAGGCTGAGCTACGGCTTGCAGCCGAAACAGTGCTTGATCGCAGTTCAGTAAGTTGTCGCCCAAGCCTAAGTGCATGGCATGACTCAGTAAAGCTCAAGAAGTACTGGTAATGGAAAGCAATCTATCCTCTTCGGAAGATGGCAAAGATCAAGCCCCCATGAACGAACCGTCCAAAATGGGTCTGAGATGAGAATCCAGCACACAGGAATTCGTAGTATCTGGCCTACTCTTTCTTCTAGAACCAATATTCTCTTCATGCTGCTGATGCGGTTACACACGCATCAACCGGTGAAGCAAGGCCTCAATGGGAAAATATGCACCTTTAACAGCTGAAAATTCCCGTGGGTCATTGAAACATTAGATGTGACGACCCGAAGCTGTCTGTGACTCAGGGAGGACAATGAAACTTGGTATGGCCAGTGATGGCCTATTCACGGCGTCATCTCCTTTGTTTGTCCCCTTTGGGAGCAAAATAGGACTCCGCAGCTCTCTTTGACCTGTCAATACACCATTAGCTTTCCCCTGGCGCACTTGTAAGAATCAACCGGAGCAACCACTCAACCTTCCAGCCCATGGCCATTGTTGTTAATACTGCTATGTTTATTTTGCAGTTCTTGAAAATCACCTGTGACACGATGGGCATGTTGGACGAACTTAGCTGGGGTGTGCTCTTCCACGTGTAAGCCTGTAAAGGTTGAAATACTAGGTAGGTCCAAGCATTGACTGACTCGATAGGGTCTTGAAGCTCCTGGATAATGTCAGAGAAAGGGAATATAATCAGAGGCTGATGCAGCTCCAAGATAATCAGCCTATGCCTCCACCAAACAGTGATGCAGCAAAAAACATAGATAGAACAAGATCATGCTCGCAGCAAGCAATATGCTTAAGTCAGTGTGCAAGGAATGTAACATACGTGAAAAATGAATAATCTATTAACTAAATAAGTACAAATATCATAAATTTAGAAACATATAATGCAGATCCCAATTATCGATCCAGCAGAGAGAGTTTCTGTTTTTAAGTATGAAGACAGCACCACAAGAGGAGCAACTTAAGACACCCCAAAAAAGAAAAGTAACTAAAGTCTAAAACAAATCTAGATGGTTCTACATGCAACATAACTTCTGCCCCCCCTTGCTGCATTAACCAATTAGGATATCTTAATCGAACTGCTCCCAATCATTAGTAACTGCTGTTGAAGATGACACAGGAGGAGGAGCATTCAAGCTTCCTACTCCAGACTCAAATGTCTCCCAATTTGTAGTTACAGAAACCGCATTACTTCTGCTGCTAAATGGATTGACATTTCTTGCCTTCAAACTGTCCAATTGATCCACTAGACCCTGCACCCGACGCACCTGTCCAAGGAAATTGAAATCAGAAAAGACGCGATTGTCATTGATGTACAAATATTTTTTGGCTTCATTAACTTCAAAATATGATGTAAAGTAAAATATGGACTGAATATGTATGCAAATCTGACAAATGCTAGCACAGCCTTGGAACCACAACGCATGACTACAGGACATGAACTCCACTTCGCAATAACGTTAATAAAGAATATGTCAATCTCAAATAAAGTAGTTTATTTGCAACAAAAGCTGTATATTGCGCCACATACAAAATGGTAACAGCGATCGCCTAATGGGACCACCTGAGATCAATTGTGCACCTATTACACTAGATGGACTAAGATATTCATGAAAACCCCTCCATCTCCAAATCTCTCCACTACCAATCTGGTGGTGGGACTCCCACCTGCAACTACCACTGCACCTCCGTCGGAGACCAGCAACTGCCTTCCGCTGCCCACTGGCAAGCCACCATCGCTGCCACCCCTTCGCTGGCAAATGCCAACCCACCTTTTGGCATCCCACTACACCGCCACAAGTGACCCCAAATTGACAACTGCCATTGATGGTGACATGTGGCAGCAACAGTGGTGGAGACAATCGAGAATAATACAGCATTTTGGCTTCCTTATCTCTATCCCTAGTAAAAAACCCCTCTACTCTATCACAATAGAGTAACTAAACATTTCAGCCTGTTCCCCAACCAAACACATATAACAGATTGTGAAGATAAAAAGACTTAGAAGAATACTACACAAAACATCACCCTGAAAGAACAATTAAATTACTAGAAGCACGATGAAATCCTGCACAGCTTAAGAAAGGAGGACATTTATTTCCGGATCAGCTTAAACCGTCCAGCATGCATGTGTGCTCCCCTCAATCCTATCAGAACCCCAAGGGAGCAAGTAGGGTATGTCAGCACAGCAACATAGACAACATTCAAATTACTAATATAATAATTAAAAGCTTTTTAGGTTAAGAATACTACACGATGTAAAGTCCATCTTAATTCAAGTTTCCTCATTACTTTTTATATACTAGGGGAAAAGAGAGAGGCAGATAATTAAGATTCCTCATCAGGGAGAAGACAAACTTATTATCAGGAAACCTCAATTAACTTTTTATAGTCCTATCCAATTATTTTTCCCCCATCTTTTACATTACCTTGAGAATGCAAAATGATAAAATTAAGAGGCAAACTAGTTTCAGGTCCACTTCATTATGATTTCTACTATGAAGAAAAAGGACATAAGACAATAATATCCTGGCAATGGAAATAAAGGAAAAGGGAAAGGTTTTTCTGAAGATCAGCAAAAAAAATTCATGAAGGTGCTTCATTCAGATATGATGACACCAGGTGACATGCTCTTTTAATAGGAGAAAAATTCAAATGGGATATCCATATAATAGATATTTCAGTTAAAAGTTGCAACGCAAGCCCAACCCTAATCACTACACTACATGTATAAATAGCAACTTTGATTAGACATTACAATGGCTTAACAATTCGTGGCCCTCATATAGAGGAACAAAAATCAATTCCTTAAATGCAACCATAAAATCCAAGTAAATGCACTCTAGCAGCCACTCACATTAAATAAACATATGTTTACTCTCCCCACTCTTAAATAAAACCCAAGAAAAAGCTGACAGCTTAAAAAGCTAAACAATTACCTCCCCAATTGACCAAGAACTGAAATATGATGAAATGACATCTAGCACCTTTTACAAAATGAGGAACAAGAAGTTTTGGTTAGGCTTGAAGGAGAAATTTCCAGCCAAAAACAAAAATTAATCAGAAGTATAAGGAAATATAAGAGTTAAGGTCGCTTAAAATGATGTTATATACATATTTCTAAAGATTTGTGGTGCTCAACATTAAATAACAGAGTGATTTGAAACTCGAAGTCAGGAAAAAAATTTACGTTAAAAGCAAAAGCAACACCAAACACCCATGGGGCCACATTTAAACAAATTTCGATCCCTTTACTCAGTACTTTTTAGATCTCTTTTCTGTACAGCTTGCTTGCCAAGCAAAAGTACATTTTATTTTCTCCAAACATCCACTTGATGTTGCCATTCACATAGGTCAAACTGATGAATGATGATTTTAATTTAACTAGGTTCTCAATTAGTAAAGTCTAGTTTCGATTGCAAAGATACTAATGATCCTTAAAGGAAGTCTATCACATTGACATCTATGTATGGCCATCAAATAGACCAAAAGTGATACATTAGTGGTATGGTTCAGCATCTATGCCTTCTCAAGAACCCTATATCACCTTTTTTCACAATATCATCTATTTACCTGGACCCTTATCTCTTGTTAGAGTAAACTAATAAATGGACCACAAGCAATGATTTGCTTATTTAAAATATTGGAAAAAAAAAGGCAGAATTTTAACTTGAACCCCTAAACAATCTCCTGTTTTAAATGCCATTCTTAGCAACACTACCTCTTCCACATGTCAATTCCATATATGGACAAAACAAGCAGTTAATTTCCCAATTGACACCAACCAAATAAAGCTCTCTGGCTATCCCTATAAAAAGAACTGAACATGAAGCAGGGCCTAACATCCCCATACCTATGTTTCCAAGTAAATTCTACTACTTCACAGCTGCAATTTGCTCGTAGAAATATTAATCAGTTGGTGCAGCAAAAACAATTAAGGCACGCAAAAAAACAGTCCAAGGTAATCTATTGCACAATTTAGTTTTCACATTTGATGTACAAAACACTGCGAGTCAGAATTAGTGATCATACTAGTATTGCTTACAGAAGACTATCATCAACATGGTTTCCATGCAACCCGATGCTTGATGCTAGTACAGAAGCAAATTTTAAAGACATGAACCTCTAAACTGACAATTCATTGAATACAAACCTCAGCCTTCCTCTGCACCCTAGCCTCTCCCTGAGCCTCAATACCATCCAATTTCAGCAACTGCCTCATGAGCAACTCTGTAGGCTCCACAATTTTCTTCTCTTCTACTTTTGTGCCATCATGCACAAGCACTTCAAGCTCAGCTACCTGAAATTACCGAAAACATCAACTGAATCTCCACTTAATTAGCCAAGCAACTAGACTGATCAACCAAGAGAAGAACAAAGCAAGCAATTAGAAAGGTGGGAGAAGTTACCCTTTTAGAGAGTTTATCAACTTCTGCTCTGACGCCGGCAACAGCTTCAGATGCTCTGGAGACCTCTTCACTCTCCTGGGACTGCTCAAGCTTCTTCTCTTTACTAGCTGGATTCTCCAATACCACAACCTTGGAGTTATCCTTTATGCCTGCAAGGTGCAAATGCTCTTCATCCTCCTGCTCTTTACCCCTAAACAAAAGTCTCTGCTCTGCAGGGTCCAAGCCAATTCTTTTAGCAACAATATGTTTCATTTCCCCTGCATTGAAGAGCCAACCAGAGCATAAGTTAAAGCATAAAAGCAGGATTGCAAATTGGTCATGCAGATATAGTTTTCCTAAAATAAACCTCCAACAGCACCTACTCAGTAGGGAAGGATTATAAGAAAGTTATAACAGTGAAACACATGGAATGCCGCCAATGTTCCATGTTCAGCTATTATTATACTAGTGAAGTAACATTAAGTAACCGACAAAAACAAAAAGAGCAACATTAAGTTCAACATATAATATAGGCAAAGTTCTAGTTTTTGTTCTTGTACTTTCACATTCTTTCTTTTCAAGTGTTTGGACCTTTAATTTGTCAAATCAAGTCCCACTTTCATAAATTTTCTTAATCAAGTCCCTCCAACACCAAACCCAACCAAATTCAATTGATGTGGCCGTCAAACAATGTCATAATGTAATATGGATAAATTTTTTCCAATGTGGATGTCCACATTGACTAAACTTTATTCAAATCATACTATGACATTGTCTACATTGGCTATTTTTTTCCATATGTCCACATGGGAATCTGCATATTTCATGCGCATCATACTTCGGCATTGTCACATCAACTAAATTTAATTGGATTCGGTGTCAGAGAACTTGATTAGAAAATTTGTGAAAGTCAATGGACTTTATTAGATAAATTAGAAGTTCAGGGACTTGATTAGAAAAGGAGAGAAGTAACAGGACAAAAAGTTGAATTTTTCCTATGATATATTAACTGTTGTATGCAAAGATGATTGCCCCTAAGGCACCGATGGACCAAGGCCTCAGAATCAATGCGTTCCAATTTATGGCCTTAAAAACTTTGAGTGTTGTAAAATTGGTCATGCAGATATGGTTTTCCTAAAATAAAGCTATAACTGTATCTACTCTATAGAGAATGATCATGAGAGTGCTTTAACAGTGGCTCAATTCGAATGACACCAAAGTCCTATGTTCAGCTATTATTATACTAGTTGAAGGAAGAGTTGTTTTAAGAAGATCATACATATCATCGACTGTATGAAAAGAGACTTCGCTTTTGTTACCATGGATAACTTGATATACAGGCATTGGGATTTCTCATGTAAAGATACCTATCAATTTTAACCTAGGATCCTAATAGCAATAAGTTCAATCATAACCCAGGCTCATCATTGTAACATAAAGGGGTTGGGATTACAATTTCTCCTATTTTTCTTCCTCCGCTTTTGCAATCACAACTGTATTGTCCCTTTCAACAAATGCACTGTAACTTCTTTAATAGAAAAAAAAAATACACATGAGCCAGTGGTGGAAAATCTGACTTGTACATTCAGCCCAGTCTAAGCGGCGAGCTCATCCTATCAATTTCATACATATTACACCGGAAATACACAATCTGCGCAGCCACAAGAAAGAGAGGGAAGCATTAAACACACAAATTTGCCCAGGTACTATCTTACGCATTCGCGCGCACGAAAGAATGAGAGAAGATTAGAACCGATTACAGGCAGCAAACACAACATAACCTACCAAGCAAAAAGCATATGAAAGCTGCCCTCCTGAATTGACTACTTAGACACCCATTCGGACCAACATCAATACAGCAGAACCCAATACAAAACACATGAGTGGAAGGACAGCTGAAACAACCCAAAACCTAAGACTCTCATAACATCAGTAAATCACCACAGCATTGCCAAGATTTTGAGAACAGAACCCAATAATCAAGAAACTCAAGCCTCAAGAACCCAACTCAGATAGAGCAAAAGAAAAAAGAAAACCGCGACGCAAGAAAAGATGGAATACCGAAGGTGGAGCGAGATGGCACAAAGATCTCGTGCTGAGACGACCCATAAGAGACGTTGATCTTGACCGGCGGCCCATTTCCGCCGGCCCCGTCACAACCGGCAGCGTCCCCCTCCTCCTCCTCTTCCCTCCTCTGCACGAACATGCCACAAGGCCTCATCTCACAATCTATCTCGTCCCTCTCCTTCTTCTCCGAACCCACCTCCCCCGCTCCTCTCTGAGGCCGACCCGACTTCATCCTCGCTTCGATATTGCCCCCCCACCACCCGCGACTTCAAATTTTTCTCCCCTTTCGGACCCGTCGACCGTGTACGAAGCGAGCGACGATGGCGTCCGGGAGTCGAACGAGGAGCAGTCGCGATCGAATCGCTGCGGAACCAAAAGCTAACTGAAGGGAGGGAAAAAGGGTAGGCCGGCGGCCTATCGAGAGATCGCACGCTTTTGTTCACGTACACGACAACGACAAGCTAACCCCAAAACCCAGAAGCTCCCTCCACCAAAAGTCAAAGACAACGGTGATGAATGGGAGATAAAACGAAGACGAGGCGGGGATTTTGGAAAATAGGGATAAAGCTAGTATTAAAAAATTCAAATTGATATATTATTTTTTTCAAATTAATTATTAAATTATCAAAAACCCCAAACGGGTATATTTGTGATATATATACTCTCTATCAATTTATATTAAATTGGATTAATATTATGAAAAATTATAAGTTGACACATGTAAATAGAGATAAAACTTCAAATTAGTACATATGTCAATTGTCATATATCTTTAAACTTAGCAATTTAATGATAAATTTTAATGAAAATTAATTGAGATAAAATTTATCATGGGTGCACTAATTTAACATTTTTCGTGATATTAGCTCTTTTGAATAACTAAAGAAAATAAATAGAAATGATCTTTCTTTCTTGCAATTGAAAGCTTTAGATCTCGATTATATTACATAAAACGAAATCTAGAATTATTTTTCCATGCCATTGGGACAGGGGATGCCACTGTGTTTGTCGAACTGAGGCGCCTTAAATTTCTTAGGGAGCTTGACTTTGGCGAAGTGAGAAAGGCCCTTTTAAGGGGGCTCAATCCTCATAGCTTCTCCTCAAGCTTGGCGATTTGTTTGCCTTCGTCAGTCTTTGGTGTAATCGAAAGCGCGGCTTGCACTCCCTCATTGATCATGGCTTGCCGGGTGCCATCTGATTGCGTCACGTTGCTAGCAATTGAGGAACCACCGGTGGACGCATTTTTGCCCTTATTCTTTGAATCGGCATTATGGGGTGCAGCGGTAATGGAATTTCAGCCCGTTGTTAAGCAGACATAGAAGACAAATTAATGCCTGAAAGTGGGATATATTTAAGGGTGTGCAAAGGAATCGGTATTACCTGAACTAGACCAAATCAACTAATTTTGGGTGATTTTTATGAAACTGACCTTATTCTCGATTCCATATGTGGAATAACCCAGCTATTCAAATAGATACACATACATTGACTTTTATATTCATCTCGCTCGATCGCCTCCTTATACACAATCTTGGTCTCGTGTCCCTTTCTCGCCTTATCGCTTGCTCTCAACCCTATGGAAGTATATATGGATAATGGAACCTCTCTACACTTCCAAAAATTAAAACTTTCATGTGGAGTTTATGTCAGAATACCTTAACCACCACGGAGAATCTATGAAGGAGAAAGATGTCGCCTAACCTACTATGCCGGTTCTGCCACTAGCTCTTGGAAACAACGGAGCACATCTTCCTACTCTATAACTAGACAAAAGCTATCTGGTTTCCGATTATGAAATCACTAGTCTTGACAAGTGCTTTCTGGATCAAGCTCAACAACACACGAACTCACTTTGCTTGGAAGAAATCAATAGGATCTTGTGGAATTTATGAAAAGCACATAATCCCTTCATTTTCCAAAATCCAAAACCAGATCGGAACGCAATTATTGAAAGTGCTTGCGCTCCGGACAAGAACTTTAAACACCGGAATTCTATTTCTTCTAAACTAGCGAAGGGACAAGGAAACCTGCCAGTACAGTGAACTCCTCCGTTTCGAGGCAATTCTATTTCTCTCGACTCCTCTAGCTGTGTGGTTGCTGGATTCGCTGATCGGGCGTGGGCCTCCTCTGCAGTTGCGGTCGACGCCCTAGCGGTGAGAACTGCACTTCTATATTTGGAAGAAAGATGTGATCTATGGAGTAAGAATGGGATGCACGTGACTTTGCAAACCGATAGCTTATCAGGTCGTGAGTTTATTGAGGGCTCTCTCCCTAGCCCATGGGAGCTACAGGTCACGATTGAAGATTGCAAGCAAAGCCTAGGCCGGTCCAAGTCGATTAAAGCAACCCACCGTCCCAGAGAGGTTAATCAGGTTGCGAATTGGATTGCAAAAATCCAATGTCAAAAAGTCCTTCTATCTAATTGGTTATCCAAACCACTTCTACTTTTATGGGAACTTTAGACTCTCATATGTTTTGTCTCAATTGTGATGTTAGTTGAATGAAATGGCCTTTTTCTCAACAAAAAAAAGGCATAGTGATTTTTCATTAGCAAAATCAAAAGGGGCTGAAAATCTCCTAAACATGTGAACATTATATTCATTATTTTATGTGGAATAGATCACAAGTTTCACGGAGGGGCAGATGCGGAAATGAAGAGTTCCATGATTTCTTGGATTCTTGAAAAGTAGGGGTGTCAGAATCGAATCAAATCGATTAGATCGAACCAAATCTCATTTTAATTTATTTGGGTTCGGATTATGAAAAAAAAAAAGTATTTTCTCACAATCTGTTTTTAATATCATAATTCACACAATTTCTCTTCTTTTTCACTAAATCTCTTTTTAATATTTTAGCAAAGAAAACTAAAAAAAAAAATGAACCAATTCTTCGGTTCAAGTTATATTCAGTTCAAGGGTACAATTTGGTTCGAAGTTGATGCACATCCAAATGGTTCGGTTTGGATTTCTTAGAAACCCAAGTAGAACCAAATCATCAATACCCCTACTTGGAAGAGAAATTGATGATTAACTTCATTCGAATGTTTCATTTTTTATTTTTTTTGTTGGTCATATAGGAATGATCATTTTCTTTGTACACCGAGGTTGCATTTGACAATTAGGATAAAATTTAGGATAAGACAAAATGTATTATATTCTACGTTTGGTACCTACTCAAGATAGAATAAAGTCGAATATAAATGGATATAAACTGGATAAAATTATTCCATAAGAGATGTGGAATAAATGCGAATATGATTTCTAATATCCATAATAAAAAAGTTTTTTCTCAAATAACAAATTCCAGTGCAAGCATAGAAGGAGATCAAGCGGTTCAGCGAGGAATGGTTGCGCGGCTATTGGCGGCTGCAAGTCTATAGCCAAATGGGAGCAACTCTTTGCTCGTGTCGTCCCTGTGTACAATCACCTCGATGAAGCATAAGCAATCTTTCTTGGGCCCAGTCGCAGTCTCAATCGCCTCAGTAAGTTCCTCCTCGCAACAGACCTGCAAGATGAGAGCAATGAGGTTCTTCGTTTTATCAATGATCTCCTGACGGGCCGATGTGGTAACGGAAATGGAGTCGAGTGTTGTAATAACAAGCTCATCACCTTCGTTGTCCAGCACTTGCCCTCCCCGTTGTGGATAGCGTCCACCAAGCCGGTGTAATTCCAGTTCTTGATTAGGTTGTAAGGTCCGTCGTGAATCTCAGCCTCAGTGGTGTATCCGCCGTTGTTTATTAGGAAGATGATGCTGTTCTGTCTGCATCGCAGCATCGTCGAGACATCCTGAGCAGTCATCTATTCGACATAAAAATAACGAACATCAGCGTATTAAATAATGATATTGAAAGTTGTACAAATGGTCCCTGACCCGATTAGCCTATTAACAACACGATTGCCGAGGACCGATGGAAAAACAAAAGGAGTATTGATTCATTAGTATATGATGACATATGAAGAATGTCTTACAAAACTTGAATTGGATAAAGCTTTCAATCAATAACTTCCAACGAGATGATATCTCGAGCCTTGGCTGCACATGAACAATCACCACAACGATTAAGAAAGTGGTATTATTATACCTGGAAGCTCCCATTGCCGATGCAAGCAATCACCCGCTTGTTAGGCGCACCCGCCGCAAATCCAAGAGTCGCTCCGACGGACCAACCAATTGAGCCATACTGCATTTGTTGCTCGTAACTGCAAAGTGTGGACGCAATAAAAGCCATTGCACTAGAATATAACACATTAAAGGCTTAAAGTTTCATTGCGAAAGAATGCTTGCTTTGCTTACCCACAGCCTGCGGGCAATTTAAGATTCTGGCAATTGAACCAAATATCTCCTGCCTCAGCGATCACGGTAGTCTTGCTCGACAGCATGTTCTGAATATGTTGGAACAGAACATTGACCCTCAGTGGCTCCTTAAGGTCACGCTTGACAGGACGCCCGTCAGGAACGTATATTCGGTGGTAGTTCTCATAAGCCATTGTATTGCGGTTAAGTCGCTTGGCAAGTGCCTTTAGGAAATCATTCATCCGGACAAACCCGAATGTGGGGCCGTTCCCGATCACGACCCGATCGGCTTGCACTATGATCGCCTTCTCCTTCTTGATAAGGTGGGAGTAACCAACGGAGCTAACGTCATTGAAGATGGGCCCTACGAACAAGTACGCATCGGCGGACTCCACGATCTCCGCGCAGAACGCGGTGCTCAGTATACCCCAGTACGTCCCAATGAAGTGGACGTGGTGCTCGGTGGAGACAAGACCTTTGGCAGAGGCCATCACTGCGTGGGCATAACCAGAGACATCGGCCAATTCGACAAAGGTATCGCATGCCTTTGTGATGCGAAGATTGGGCCCTGCAACCATGACGGGCTTCACCGCCTTGTTCAGGAACTCGGCAGCTGCCTCCACCGCAGCCTCCAAAACCATTTGATCGCTCAACCTAGGAGAGAGCGAAAAGGTGATGGGCTTGCGACTGAAAGTAGGGTGAGGGATCGAAGTTAAGTTACAGCTGATGCTGATGTACACAGGCTTGCTCTCTTTCAGTGCTGTAAAGATTGCAGTGTCGATTTGCTCTTGTGCATCTTAAGGTTATTCACCACCGCCTATAGATTCAAAGAAAATGAACTCAACATATTATTCACGTTGACGAAGAACGTATTCAACCCTGTGCACAATGCAATCTGCACTGACCCTTCGAAACGATAATGGACCCACTAAAATATGAAATTGAGTGCAGTGATTTGTAAGATAAAAAGAGCATGGGCAATGCGAGTGGCCGAGTGCTTGATTCCAACGAACGAACCTGATGGCAAGTGACAGTCTGAAAACACCGCAGTTCTTGGGTGAAATCGGGCAAGCCGATGGTGTGATGGAGGAGCCGGTTACTGCCGTAGTCGTTGGAGTTAGGCCCACCGACGATGCAGATGAGCGGCAGGCTCTCGCTGTATGCGCCCGCTATCGCATTTATGATGCTGAGCCCGCCCACGGTGAACGTCACCACACAGGCGCCCACACCTCAGGACCGGGCGTAGCCGTCGGCAGCGTACCCGGCGTTCAGCTCATTGCAACAGCCGATGAGGTTGAGGCCCGGCTCGGCGAGGAGGTGATCAAGGAGTGATAGGTTGAAGTCCCCTGGGACAGAGAACACGTCACCCACGCCAATCTCAACGAGCCGGCGAGCCAGATGGCAGCCGAGGGTGACCTCCGAGGGGCCAAGGGCCGCGATGGAACAGGAGGGCTGGACGATGGAGGCGACGCCATTGTGGGGCCGGGCCACCTTGGACGGGAGCGCGCTCGTCTCCAGCGAGCCAACATGGGCGTCTAGGTTTATTGCACTTTGAATCTTCGCTGACTTCGCGATCAGGTGGTTGGTTTTCCGGTGGGGTTGGCTTGAGTCCGTGATCCAGAGGGGACAAGGCGCGCTTAACGACGACGTTGCCATCTCAGTAGCAACTACTGCTGCCAGTAGAAAGATCGTCGCGCAAGTTCGAAAAAGGGAATGCCTGCTTCCCTTAAAAATGAACAAGATCTCCTGTTGACTATAATCGTGGGTGGAGAGGTAATCTAAACTTGAGCCGACCTATACATAAACGATTAGCATAGTGCCCTGAGAAATTTTCACATGTGTCGATGGAGTGCTGCACCCAATGGATCTACCGACCTTGGATCTAAGTAGCCCTTATATGGACAAGGATCCTCTACCCTACTTGATTTCTGAATCAGTAAAAATCAGCCATTGTAAATTAGTAGTACAATTCATTGTTCTAATTAATATACATCCATTATGAATGTACGTGATTTGGATGGAATGGACACCAAACAAACACACCGATAGGGTAAAGGATCTCATCCCCCTCACATACTGCCTAATGGCTAATAGCAATAAAAGCATTAGGTGCACTTAATCGATGAACCTGAAGTGGCCTTCAACTTCACTATAAGTTTACCTAATTTTCCTAACAGCTCTTTTAGGGTAATCAAGTTCCTTAGTGGGTTTAACTCGTGGCTAATATCAAGATCCCAATAAATCACCTATGACTTTTAGGTTTGTAAGCCAATATCGTACTCCTTAATTAGTTGAACTTGATTTTAGGCTAGTTCTAGTTTTTTCTTTTCTTTTTTTTAGGGAAATGGCCTCATGTCAATTTTGTCTCAATTAAGAATCAAAAGTGGCCACTTTGGGCGCGTTTGGTAACGATTCTGTTCCCGGGAGTAGATTCTCGATCGAAGTGATTATTTTTTATTCGTTCGTTCCCGAGAACCGATTCTAAGCATTTTAAGCCGTTTGGTAACTATCCAAAATTTTCGATTCTCGGAATAGAATTGCGTTTATTATCGTGCTCATTAATTCTATTCCAAATCAATTTCTTTTAATTTTTAAATAAATTTTTTACTTTTTCCTTTTTTTCTTTTCTTTTTTCCATTTTTTTCTTTTTTCTTTTCTTTTCTTTTTCCTTTTTTTTTTTCCTATTCTTCTTCTTCTTCTTGTGGCCGGTCGCCGGTCCGAGGGCCGCGACCTCGGACCGTCGCCGACCCTCGGTGAGGCTGGCCCTCATCGGCTGAGCCTCGCCGGCAGCTGGGCAAGGCTCGCCTAGCCCCGCCGAGGCTTGGCCTCGCCAGATTTGGCGAGGTCGAGCCTCGCCGGTGGCCAGGCCGCCTCGCTAGGGCTGGGCGAGGCCTGCCTAGCCACCGGCAGGGCTGGGCATGCCTCGCTAGTGGCCAGGCGAGCCTCGCCGGGGCTGGGTGAGCCTCGCTTGGCCACCGGTGGGGCTAGGCGAGCGAGGCTCGGCCTCGCTGGTGGCCAGGCGGGCCTCGTTGGGGCTGGGCGAGGCTCGCCTGGCCACCGGCGGGGCTGGGCGAGTCTTGCCGGGGCTCGGAGGGCCTCGCCTAGCCCCGGCGAGGCCCACCTGGCCACCGGCAAGGCTCGGCCTCACCAGATCTGGGAGGCCAAGCCTCGCCGGTGGCTGGGCTTGCCTCTAGCAAGCTCGCCGAACCGGTGGCCGGCGGCGGCAGACAATGGCGGGCGTTGGTGGACGGCGATCGCGAGATGGTCGAAGAGAAGAAGAAGAGTTGTTAGTTTTGATTTTCAAATTTATTCCCGGAACAATAATTAACTTTTTTTTTTTTATTCTTGATTCCATTCCCAATCTGTTCCCGGGAATAAAAATTTTACCAAACGCGATTCTAGGCCCAAACTGATTCTAGAAACAAAGAATCGGAATTTGACACTGTTTAAATGGTTACCAAACAGAGCCTTTGTTTTAAATATGGGATGAGTTTGCCGGCCGTCAAATCTTCACTGACTGGCAACCACTTGATTTTCCGCACCCAAAATAGTGGTGTTTGTGTCATAAACATTTCTTTTCTTCTTTTTTTCCTTCTTTTTCTTTCCTCCTGCTCATCTTCTTCTTCGTCCAAGCCATTCCAGTATTGCTCACAGCGGCATCCTTTTTTAAGTCCTCACGTGGACTTTGCTCTCTCCACACCCTAGCTTCTCCCTCGTTCTGTCATCACCTCAAGCCCCAGAGCCATACATGCAACTCCAGAAACCCCAGACCGCGAATTCCACAAACAACTAAGGTTCGGCTCGCGCTCATAAATCGAAGAAACAGAGACAATTGGGACTTACCCAAAAAACCATGCCAACAAACGAATTAGCGCTACGAAATCGCTGCCTCACTTCAGCTTTGATCGGATCTTCGACTCTCTCTCTCTCTCTCACCTGTTCTTTGTTTCTCGACCGTTCTTTATTTCTCAATCGATGTTTTGCTTCAATCGAAGTGAAGAAGAAGCGTAAATTTCAGTTCCTGATCTGCAGTCATGGGGATGGCCGCAAACTAGGGAACTCATGGTTTGGGTCCGCCGGAAATGATGCCGGCGACTACCCGTGCTCATGTGGAGATGGCTGGGGTGGTAGATAACCGTGGGTAGTTGTGGGGGAGCAAAAGCGAGAGGTCCAGGAACTTGAGCTTGCGTTTTTCTCTCTGCCCTATGTCCTTCTTCATTTATGTTGATATCATTCAAGGTGGAGAGGAAGTAATGGATGGGATGATGCCGAAAACAGAGCTGGGTCTCTCTATTCACTTTTGCCCGAGCTGAATTTGAAAGGTTTTAGAGGATTATGTATGAACTCTTTTAAATTTGGGCATGCTTCTCTAGAAACTCAAGAAGTAATCCCATGTAAGATGAATACCAAAAAAAAAAAAAAAAAGGAAGGAGAAAGAAGCAAGGAACCCAACCAATATGAACAACTTATTTTGTGAATTTGATTAATTGGACCTTCGTGGCATTGAAGGAAGGACCAAAAAACGAAGCAATTTGAGAGTGTGCTGGAGATGGTGCCGATCTCATATTTCTTTTAGTCTTTTTTCCTTTTAATCTTTATCCAAAATTTGTTATGGACAAAACTACCTCTGTTTCAGTCGTCGGAAAAATCAAGTGCTCGCCAGCCAACAAAGATTTTGTCAGTCAACAAGCTCAAACCCTTATTTAAGATAAAGTAACCACTTCAAATTCTTATTTGAGACAAAATTTATTTCTAACCCTCATTTGAGAAAATGATCTCGTTTTATGCCATTATTTGAATTTTTTTCCTTTTTATAAAAAATATAAAATTAATTTCGATCAAACACAAATCCTGCTAGACTAAACCGATTCCTAGCCCCTAATAGCTCCTTTAAACACGACTACTAGATGACAAATTATCTAACGGATGGCCTTATGCTTGAATCTAAACTTGATGGTAAATTTTTCAATAAAGATTAAATTTGGTCCGTCTAACATAGTGATATACAAGATTCGACCAGCATGAAACCCATCACACATTCAATTCAGTATGACGTCTACTCCATCCACCCATGTAGTAATTTCTTAAAGCTTGATAAGGAATATCACTACGACAGGGCTGACATGTCACCCGTGTGCTCCATGTTTGGTTTAGTTTGGATCCAGACCAAGTCGATCACTGCATGAAGTGGGGATCACAATTTTGACACCTTTGCACCTACTCATTAACATCCCAGTTCGACTCGCGATGCTAATCTAGTTTTTAACCTCCTATTTAGGTTTAAGTTCATCGACTGAATGGAAATGCTACTCTAAGAAAAAGGGCAGGAACTGCATTGTCGTTGGGCTTTGGTTACAGAGGAAATAAAAAATAACAAGATGGACGGAGACCTATTTAGTTGGAATAGAGAATAGTAACGTCTTACATTAGTAACTAGATACTTTGATTAAGCACTGTACAGTGTACACCCTAATGACAATATAATGAGAGTAGCTTTTCCAGCGTTCCTGATTGAATGGCGTTCCTGTGATGGGTAAGTTACAAATGGTTGGAATAGAGGATAGTAACGTCTTACATTAGTAATTAGATATTTTGATTAAGCACTTATAATGAGAGTAGCTTTTCCAGCGTTCCTGTGATGGCTAAGTTACAAATATAGACATTGCCAAATTTAGTTCTAGTTAAATTTATACATTGGTAATATCTACTATTCAAGAGGTGATTTCCTCATAGGGTTGACCATGATTCTAAGTTTCCACTTGAAACCTGAAATTTACCATGTATTCTTAGGAATATAGAACTTACAATGTCATAAGTTTCAGGTCTACCCAATTCCACCTATACCATTAATTGACCGATTATAGTAAATCATCATCTTTAAAAACCATCATTTGCTACAGTCCATTGATTATAACTTATTAACAAAGTAAAAATTTTAGTCACGTATATCACCAGACATAGAAGCTCAAACTCGTGGTTTCAAATATAAGGACCGGTTCCAAGTTCCAGGTTCTCGATTTTAATTAGAATTTGAAACTTATTCATTGGAACATGTTCCCCAATTTAGAATCTAGAACGTATT
Organism: Eucalyptus guilfoylei; assembly: GCA_016097605.1. Classification (NCBI taxonomy): domain Eukaryota; kingdom Viridiplantae; phylum Streptophyta; class Magnoliopsida; order Myrtales; family Myrtaceae; genus Eucalyptus; species Eucalyptus guilfoylei. The sequence continues at coordinate 42,157,022 of CM027861.1, forward strand.
GTATGTCTGAGGACCTAGAATAAGAGCAATTCTCAAGCTTTCAATTTTATCTTGGAACCATGATCATCTCTATTTACAAATCGCCCTTAAAACACGAAATATCTCTATTCATCGTTGGTCCATAACAAATTTTGTTCAATCTTGAATTTCATGAATGGGTAATGCAAAATTATCTTGAGACCCATTTACAAATTAATGGAAAATTTTCATTTTACTAATCACGTTGATCGTTCGACTGGTCTCATCATTATTTTCACTAAATCAAATCAAATGAAGCAAATCGCTTTTACGACCAGCGAGGTGGTTGTTTACCTAATAATTGGACAGAATGGTTAGCTGACGAAAGACTTGTGAGTGGAACACGTTTTCCGTAACGCAAAATTATTTTTGCATCAACAGTACCAAAAATTATTCTTGCTCGCCTAGTGGACGGAATGCTTAGCTGAAGAATTTAGGTTGTCGAACAAAATTGACCTTGGATTGCGGAGATGCAACGTGACGCTGTCGCATCGGCAGTACCATTCGTGCCACGAGCACGGACTTGCGAGTGCAACACGTTTTGCATGTGTGACTACAGACCACATGGTTCGCGATTCTAGTTTGATAAGAAATTTGCTATGATATTTTTGTACTCAATTAAGATGATTTGTCGTAACGTTGTACAATCCATTTAGAGTACCATAGAAACGCCCCTCGAATTTAAATATTGAGAGTGAGAAACCCGAAGCATAAGTAGGATCTTCTTTCTTAGTGAAGGACTGTCAAGGGAAAAAACAAGTTTGAACTTGATTGATGCACCTGCCATTGGAGATGACACTCCTAATGTTGTCGTTAGAGTCCTATTAACAAAAAAACTTTATTTTTAGAAAAATGTTTTCTACTTTTTCGGTATTTAGATAACGAAAAATGTTTTTCCATAGACTAAAAATAACAAGTTAGATTGGAGAAAGATGGCTTTCAAAATCGGTGCATCCAGATCTAGACTATTTCAGATGTGAAAATCTGATTTTTCAGCCTGATACCGTTAAGGATTAAATTTTTTTAATATAAAAAATAAACGTAAATGTCGATCAAAGACAAATCCTACTAGACTAAACCGATTCCTAGCCCCCAATTGCTCTACTAGATGACAAACTATCTAACGAACAACCTTACGCTTGAACCTAATCTTGACGTCAAATTGTTAGGGAAAGATTAAATTTGGTCCGCCAAATGTAGTGAGATACAAGGTTTGACCCACATGAAATCCATCACTTATTCAATTTAGTACGTATACTCCATCTATGCAGTAATTTCTCAAAGGTTGATGGGCAATATCATTGATATGAGGGAGGTTAAATATCACAAATACGACGGAGCTGACGAGTGTACTCCATGTTTACTTTTATTTGAATCTAAACCAAGTTAATCACTGCATGAAGTGAGGATCGCAATTTTGAACTTTTCACCTACTCATTAACATCCCGGTCCGACTCATTATGCTAATCTAGTTAATCAGGTTTTAGTTAATGGATCAAATGGATATGCTACTTAAGCACAATGACAGTGAAAAAGGCAGGAACTACATTGTCATTGGGCTCTGGCTACAGAAGAAATAAAAAGCACAAGATGGACGGAGACCGATTTAGTTGGCACAGTAACGTCTTTACATTAATAACAAGATAGTCTGATTAAGCAATTAACATTGTACTGTGTACACCCTAATAACAATATAATGAGAGTAGCTTTTTTTGCGTTCCTGATTAAATGGCGTTCCAATGATGGGCAAGTTACAAACCTAGATATAGCTGAATTTATTTCTAGTTAAATTTATATGGCGGTAATATTTATAATTCATCAGATAATTTCCTCATAAGTAAACTCATCAAAATGAAGCGAGCCGTTTCAGCCCAGCCTCACCTTGAATGGCAAGACGGGGAATAGTTCCTACGTTTCAGGGGGAAGTTTGGACTTTGGGGTTGATCCCAGCAACTGCAGGATTGTCTTCACTCCCATCATTGTTGGTTTGTTCAATGTGACCACCGATGAGAACGGTTTCAAAGTGGTGGATTCATCCCTCCATTTCCAAGTTTGTCCCATTAACGAAGATTGAGACTTTCTTTAGATTATTTCATAATACTAAGCGGAACAAAAAAAAAAAAAAAAAGTCGGGAAGCTCAACGTTCATGTGTCTCCCTCTTGCAACATCTTGGCGACACCAGAGCGTTGAGCCACGGCAGGTCACTTCACTCAGTCATCATAAGAGCAGGGTTGGATCAGGATGTGTTCTCACAGAACGATATGATGGGGTTTTATTCTCTCTATGGCATCTGGATATGCGCGAGATGGCCAGGGTAGAGAGGCCTTCGTGCATAATAAGATGAAGGAAGCAGGGTTACAACCACATGCGATCCACTTTGCCGGAAGTCTTGAATGCATGTTGTCATGCTGGGCTTGTGAAGAAGGTTGGCTTGTTTTTCAGTCCCTCAATGAATATAATGCAGAGAAAACGGTAAGTCACTATGCCTGCATGGTTGATCTCCTGGGTTGAGCTGAACTGTTGGATGAGGCAGAGAATATCATAAATTAAGTTCCATCAATTTTGAGATCTCTTCTGTGGAAGGCACTATTGAACAACTGAAGTAAACAAGGGAACGTTGAAACAGCAAGTAAAATTGCCCTGAGGCTAAGCAAATTAGAGCCTTAAACTATCTTATGTTGTCTAACATCTATGCATCAGCTTCGCTGTGGGAAGATGTTGCAGAATTTAGGGGAAGGCCGAAAGAAGTAAATACTGGTAGGCAGCCTGGAAAGAGTTGGGCTCAAGTGGCATAGCGATCATTATTTATTAGTTGATTCTCAGTTTGTGATTGTTGCAATATTAATGCGGAAATGATAAAATCTTATAAATTAAATCAAGTGAAAATATCAAAGAAATAAATAAGAAATAATAAGGATATCAGAAATTTATATGATTTACTTTGAAAGATCGATATCTATATCAACGAAAAGAGCCAATTACAAATAATTCAATATAATTGGGAGAATTGAAATTATAATCATTTGTAAGTCCGACTATTTTCACATCAAATGTAAGTTCAAATTCAAACTATTTGGATGTAAATTCAAAATACAAAATTAATGTGCGATCAATATCTCTTCGTACGACAAACATAAGGACGTCGTCCTTCTTCGCAACGTAGCTCTCCTTGTTCCAGGAGCGTAAGGACGTCGTCTTTTGTACGCCACTTTCAGGAGGACTCCAGGTACGGCTTCTGCAGGACATGGAAATTATGGCATATTTTATACTGCTCTTGACGGATGATGTACTCCTGACTACACTTGAGAGCTGCAGTGCATGTGATCACTTTTTTCATGCCACATGCTGGTTTTACATTCAGCAAGTTGCAAAATATCAACCATGAGGTGTTCTGGTTCACTCGATCCCAGGGGTGTTAGCGGAAGGTAGCCACTTGAAGGTGCTCCACTCAAAGTTGTTCCAAGTCTCATTTGTACCAAAGGCGCACTGACAGTGGGTGTCCTGAGAATGATGATATGAGAGCTTCCAAAAATTTAATATTATGAAGAAACGAGGGGGGTTGTCTGCTTTGATTTAAACTGGGAAGTTTTGTATGAGAAATTCGAACGGTTACTTGGGATGAGCAGCGTGGAAGATGATGATGATTGCAGGAACCAAGGCCTTGGAACAGAAGGAATGCATACGCAAGTTGTTTTTCTTTTCATGGTATAATGCTTTTTACACACCAAATGGCAATAATCATATATGTCGTGCATTTGCATTAAGTGCAGTGACACATGTGGTCGCAACGGAGCTTGGTCCGAGGGTTCTAAGCTAGGAATCACTGACACTCTCCGGAGGTCTTTATGTCGTATCGGACACTCCGACACGTATCCGACACTCTCGTACACTCTCCGACACTTGATCAACACGTGTCGAAAAATTCGACACCTGGTCAACTTTTCCGACACTCTTCGACACTCGAGTTGGAATTTTCACATGTGAGTTTTCAACACATGATTCCGACACGCAAGGTCAATTTTAAAAAATTTCAATAAATAAGCGATTAAAAATATATATATGTGAAAAATAAATAAAATAATAATAATAATAATAATAATAATAATAATAATAATAATAATGAATAGGTAAAGAAGAAAAAACCTACTTTTTTCTTTTCTTTTGACTCTCACTTCCCGTGATCATGTGATACACAATTCATCCTTCAAGTTTTTTTTTTCTCCTCTTTCGATATGTTTGACACGCAAGTCTAGAATATGAGTTGCTTGTTTTTTTCCTCCAAATTTTATAAATTATTAGAATGTAGTTGAATTTATTAAATTGAAACAAGGAATGATATTAATAAATGGTAAATTAATGTTTTTAGTGTAAATTTATTCTAGGATTTTTTATTATTTATTTATATATGAATCAAATTAATTTATTGAAATGATCATAGTATATATAAAAATATACATTTAATATACAACGTGTCCCGGCGTGTCGGAATTCTCTATTTTTTTAGAAATGACGTGTCGGCGTGTCGTTTTGTGTCGCATGTCGCGTGTCAGTGTCGATGCTATTTAGCAAAATACCTCATCTTGAACATCTAAATGCAGGAACCAATGTTAGGGTTTCCATGCCCAAATTGGGTCCAAGTACTTATTACTATACCTACTCATATTTTAAAAAACGTTTTCTACTTTTTTCACAGAGAAAATCATTTTCCATAATTTAAGTTTTAATTGAAAAACATTTTCCGTAAATTCATTTTCCTAAGTGAACAAAAAAGGCAAAAAATCAGGAAAATATTTTTTTATAAAATGCTTTCCGCGAAACAAATAGACCCTTAATATACATCAACACTTCATCCTTATGCCGAATAATGCAATGAGTTAAGAAGCCGCGAATTTTAGGGAGAAGGTGAGTTATCTCAAATTTAGTAAATCAGTAAAGTATGAAACTAAAAGGTTAAGCAACTCGTCAAAATAGGACATTCAATCAAAATGTAGTACAACAAATAAAATGTTGTACCCCGTGGAGGATCAAGTGGAAACAACTCACAGTAGCACTCTTGCTATTACAAGCAGGAGACACTTAACGCGCTCGTACAAGCACACTGCTTCGCTTCTTTCTTTGTTCAACACTCTCAACAACACTACACCGTACTCTTTCTTTTCCTCTGCACGCTCAATTTAAGATGGTGGAATGCCTATGGGCACTGGGCCAATTTCTTTATCTAATTCAACCCTTGAGGCCCATGTGGCCTTTTGGACCATAGGGGCCCGATCTAAAAAATAAATAAATAAATAAAATGGGGCCTCCAAGGGCTTGGCTACTTAAGGAATTCCACCCAGAAGATTTTTAAAGAGAGCATGCTAGGACATGGGCATCGTCACGTCATATTCCGCTAATCATGGCGCGGCTGCCGTTAACACAACTCGATTAGAAGGTTATTGAAGTCTTGATGGACTTCTTGAAACTAGAAAAGTCCCATACGACTTCTCTTAGCGCATCGGTTACTGGACATTCTTCCTTAACGAAATAGCTGATACAACGTTGCTTATTTCAACATATTTTACCAAGTCTTTTAGCATAGAATAGAAAGAACGTGGTTCATGTCGTAATTTTATCTGGCTACTCACATTTTTCCCCATCTCTTCACATTTTATTTTTGGCAAATGCTACCAAAAACCCTAAGTTGTGCCCGACGTGACACAAATAGTAAAATACCTCTAATTTTTTTTGTGTTGTTAAAAAATTTAATTGATTTATCATAGTTCCATCTATGGCAAATATCTGTATACACTAGTATACATTTCAAGTTATTTTATTATAGAAAAAAAATTCATGACATTTGTGTCACAATGACCAAATTTAGGGTTTTTAGCGACAAAAAAAAAAGTTTAGGACTTTTAGCTATACAAAAAAAAGAGATATTTGTATCACAGTGATTATAATTTTAAAGTATTTTTTAGCATTGATACTTTTTTCCTTTTTTTAAATATAGTGATATTTCATTACCGAATCAAACGGGCTGAATATCTCTGGGACATGTGGACATTGCATTTGTTATTTTATGTGGAGTAGATCTCAAGTTTTATGAAGGTAGGGGTGTTTTTTGGGTTTTTTTTTTTTTTTTTGGGGGGGGGGGGGGGGTGTGGTTGGGTTGGGGGTTGGAAGTAGGACGAGGACATGAAGAGTTCTATAATTTCTTGGAATCTTTCAAGAGAAAATGATGATTAACTTCGTCTGAATGTTTTTTTTTTTTTTTTTTTTTTTTTTTTGTTGGTCATATAGGAATGGTCATCATCTTCGTACACGAAGTTCTAATAACCTATATATCATTGCATCCCAAAATCTCCTAGGCTGAAACCGCACGACTTTTTCAGGAATTAATTCCAAGAGAGGATAAAAGATAATCTGAAGAACCAACTTGCACCACGAAGATAACACTACTATATGGAAAATGTGCAAATCCATGATAATAAATAATAGGGCAATTTTGCAATGCGAACATAGGAGATCAAATGGTTCGGCGAGGAACGGGTGCGCGGCCATTGGCGGCTGCAAGTCTACAGCCAAATGGGAGCAACTCTTTGCACGTGTCGTCCTTGTGCACAATCACCTCGATGAAGCACAAGCAATCTTTCTTGGGCCCAGTCGCAGTCTCGATCGCCTCCGCAAGTTCCTCCTCGCAACAAACCTGCAAGACGAGAGCAATGAGGTTCTTCGTTCTATCAATGATCTCTTGATGGGCCGATGTGGTAACGAAAATGGAGTCGAGTGGTATAATAACAAGCTCATCACCTTCGTTGTCCAGCACTTGCCCTCCCCGTTGTGGATAGCGTCCACCAAGCCGGTGTAATTCCAGTTCTTGATTAGGTTGTAAGGTCCGTCGTGAACCATAGCCTCAATGGTGTATCCACCGTTGTTTATTAGGAAAATGATGCTATTCTGTCCGCATCGCAGCATTGTCGAGACATCCTGAGCAGTCATCTATTCGATATAAAAATAACGAACATTAGCGTATTGAATAATGATAATGAAGGTTGTACAAATGGTCCCTGACCCGATTAGCCTATTGACAACACGATTGCCGAGGATCGATGGAAAAACAAAAGGAGTATTGATTCATTAGTAGATGATGACATATGAAGAATGTCTTCAAAACTTGTATTAGATAAAGCTTTCAATCAATAACTTATGAAGAGATGATAACTCAAGCCTTGGCTGAACATGAACCTACACCACGACTTAGGAAAGGGGGTATTAGGAGTGAGCATGGTATTAGGGTAGAATCGAAAACCTAAGAATCAGAGACTAGTTTCTACCAATCAGGTTCTAGGTTCCAAAAATTACAAAACTCGTTCCTACGGGTCATAAAATAATTATTTGTGTTTTTCTTATTCTATGTCTTAGTGCGATCCTACGGCATTCGATGGGAGTGTGTAATTTAAAACCACTAATATGAGCTTCTATTTTTGAGGAAATCTATGACTAAAACTTTTACTTTATTAACATTTCATAATTTTCGTATGTCTAAATATGAGTTGCGATAAGTGAATTGTAACAAATGGCGGTCATTAGAAGTGATAATTTATTACAATCGTTTAATTGAGAATATATGTGGAACCTGGATAGATCGTGGAACTAATCTTAGAACCCGTGACAAAATAGGTTTTAAGTTTCGCTTGGAATCTGAAACCGCTCATCCTTATGAGATATTATACCTGAAAGCTCCCATCGCCGATGCAAGCGATTACTCGGTTATTAGGTGCACCCGCTGCGTATCCAAGAGTTGCTCCGACAGACCAACCAATCGATGCATAATGCATTTGGTGCTCGTAACTGCAAAATGCAAACACAATAAAAGCCATTGAACTAGTAATGTAACACAATGAAGACTTGGAAGAATCATAGCGAAAAGAATGCTTGCTTTGCTTACCCACAACCGGTGGGCAATTTAAGTTTTTGGCAATTGAACCACATATCTCCTGTATCGGCGATCACAGTAGTTTTGCTCGACAGCATGTTCTGAATGTGTTGGACCAGAACATTGACCCTCAGTGGCTCCTTAGGGTCACGCTTGAGAGGACGCCCGTCAGGAACGTATATTCGGTGGTAGTTCTCATAAGCCGTTGTGTTGCGGTTAAGTCGCTTGGCAAGTGCCTTGAGGAAATCATTCATCTCGACAAACCCAAAGGTGGGGCCGTTCCCGATCATGACCCGATCGGGCTGCACTATGATCGCCTTCTCCTTCTTGATAAGGAGGGAGTAACCAACGGAGCTAACGTCATTGAAGATGGGCCCTGCGAACAAGTACGCATCGGCAGACTCCACGATCTCAGCGCAGAATGCGGTGCTCACTGAACCCCAGTACATCCCGATGAAGTGGGCGTGGTGCTCGGTGGAGACAAGACCTTTGGCAGAGGCCATCACTGCGTGGGCATAACCAGAGACATCGGCCAATTCGACAAAGGTATCGCATGCCTTTGCGATGCGGAGATTGGGCCCGGCAACCATGACGGGCTTCACCGCCTTGTTCAGGAACTCGGCAGCTGCCTCCACCGCAGCCTCCAAAACCATTTGATTGCTCAACCTGGGAGAGAGCGAAAAGGGGATGGGCTTGCGGCTGAAAGTAGGGTGAGGGATCGAAGTTAAGTTACAGCTGATGCTGATGTACACAGGCTTGCTCTCTTTCAGTGCCGTAAAGATTGCAGTGTCGATTTGCTCTTGTGCATCTTCAAGGTTATTCACCACCGCCTATAGATTCAAAGGAAAATAACTTAACATATTATTCACGTTGTCAACCCTGTGAACAATGCAATCTGCACTAACCCTTCAAAACGATAATGGACCCACTAAAATCTGAAATTGAGTGCAGTGATTTGTAAGATAAAAAGAGCATGGGCAATGCGAGTGGCCGAGTGCTTGATTCCAACGAACAAACCTGATGGCAAGTGACAGTCTGAAAACACCGCAGTTCTTGGGTGAAATCGGGCAAGCCGATGGTGTGATGGAGGACCTGGTTGCTACCGTAGTCGTTGGAGTTAGGCCCACCAACGATGCAGATGAGCGGCAGGTTCTCGCTGTATGCGCCCGCTATCGCATTTATGACACTGAGCCCGCCCACGGTGAATGTCACCACACAGGCGCCCACACCTCGGGACCGGGCATAGCCGTCAGCAGCGTACCCGGCGTTCAGCTCATTGCAGCAGCCGATGAGGTTGAGGCCCGGCTCAGTGACGAGGTGATCGAGAAGCGATAGGTTGAAGTCCCCCGGGACAGAGAACACGTCACCCACACCAATCTCAACGAGCCGGCGAGCCAGATGGCAGCCGAGGGTGCCCTCTGAGGGGCCAAGGGCCTCGATGGAGTAGGAGGGCTGGACGATGGAGGCGACGCCATTGTGGGGCCGGGCCACCTTGGACGGGAGCGTGCTTGTCTCCAGCGAGCCAACATGGGCATCCAGGTTTATTGCACTATGAATCTTCGCTGACTTCGCGATCAGGTGGTTGGTTTTCCGATAGGGTCGGCTTGAGTCCGTGATCCAAAGGGAAAAAGGCGCGCTTAACGACGAAGTTGCCATCTCAGTAGCAACTACTCCTGCCAGTGGAAAGATCGTCGCGCAAGTTAGAAAAAGGAATGTCTGCTTCCCTTAAAAATGAACAAGATCTCCTGTTAACTATACTCGTGGGTGGGGAGGTAATCTAAACTCGAGCCGACCTATACATAAACAATTAGCATAGTGCCCTGAGAAATTTCCACGTGTGTCGATAGAGTGTTGCACCCAACGGATCTACAGACCTTGGATCTAAGTAGCCCTTACATGGACAAGGATCCTCTATCCTACTTGATTTCCGAATTAGTAAAACCAGCGATCGTACATTAGCAGTAAAATTCACCGTTCTAATTAATATACATACATTATGTATGTATGTGGTTTGGATGGAATAACACCAAACAAACACACTGATAGGATAAAGGATCTCATCCCCCTCACGCACTACCTAATGGCTAATAGCAATAAAAGCATTAGGTGTACTTAATCGATGAACCTGAAGTAGCCTTCAACTTCGCTATAGGTTTACCTAATTTTCCTAATAGCTATTTTAGGGTAATCAAGTTCCTTAGTGGGTTTAATTCATGGTTAATAACAAGATCCCAACAAATCACCTATGAATTTTAGGTTTTTAAGCCAATATCGTACTTCTCAGTTAGTTGATTCTAGGATAAAATATTAGCGGCAGCTCTTATTGCACCATGTCATCACACTAGTCTATTTATCGAGCGACACGTGTCAACCGGGCCCCACCGCGCAGAGCCCTCTGACACACCCTCTCTCCTCTCATCTCTCTCTTCCCTTTGTTCTTCTTTCCCTTATTTCTTCTTCTTCTTCCCGTTGTTTGCAATTTCCTCATTTTTTCTCTTTCCTCCGCCTACCCCATGTTCCTTCTCCAACCTCAGACCTGCCATCGCCCCCGCACGTCACCTCGTCTATGCCTACGCCCGCCCCATGTTCCTTCTTCTTCTTCCCTTTGTCCTGTCTCTCTCTTCGGTCTGAATCTGAACTTTGCGTGCCAAATCTCTGTCTCTCTCCCACTTTCGGACAAAGGGGAGGAGAGAAAAGCATGACCCAGAAGAGTAAAATCAATCAAGGAACAATCTTTGAAGGAGAGAGAGGGAGGGAGATGGGAGTCGGGGTTGGTGAGGAAGATGGGGGTCTCAATTTGGAGGAGAAGAGAAACATGTATGAGAGAACGGACTCCGGTTTCGCGGAGGAGGAAGACGACGACGGCGCCGACATCGGGTCCCGTCATCAACGAGAAATCAAGAATTCCGATACCCAGATGTGGTGGTGGACGAACTTTGTTGCTGTCCCGTGAGGCAGCCGGAAGAGAGAGAATGAGGAAACCGCGAACAGAGGGAAGAAGAAGAAGAAATGAAGGAAAAAAGAATAGAGGGAAGAGAGAGACGAGAGGAGAGAGGGCGTGTTAGAGGGCTTTGCACGGTGAGACTCGGGCGACACGAGTCGCCCGATAAGTGGACTTTGCTCTCTCCACACCCCAGCTTCTCCCTCGTTCTGTCATCATCTCAAGCCCCAGAGCCATACATGTAACTCCAGGAACCCCAGACCGCGAATTCCACAAACAATTAGGGTTCGGCTCGCGCTCATAAATCGAAGAAACAGATACAATTGGGACTTACCCAAAAACCATGCCAACAAACGAATTAGCGCTTCGAAATCGCTGCCTCGCTTCAACTTTGATCGGATCTTCGACTCTCTCTCTCTCACCTGTTCTTTGTTACTCGACCGTTCTTTATTTCTCAATCGATGTTTCGGCTCAATCGAAGTGAAGATGAAGCGCAAATTTCAGTTCCTGATCTGCAGTCATGGGGATGGCTGCAAACTAGGGAACTCACGTTTTGGGTCCGCCGGAAATGACGCCGGCGACTACCCGTGTTCATGTAAAGATGACTGGGTTGGTAGATACCCGTGGGTAGTTGTGGGGAGCAAAAGCGAGAGGTCGAGGAACTTGAGCTTGCGTTTTTCTCTCTGCTCTACGTCTTTCTTCATTTATGTCCATGAATATGCGTGCATCCTTACGTTGATATTAGTCAAGGTGCAGAGGAAGTAATGGATGGGATGATGCCAAAAACAGAGCTGGGTCTCTCTATTCACTTTTGCCCGAGCTGAATTTGAATGGTTTTAGAGGATTATACATGAACTTTTTAAAATTGGGGCATGCTTCTCTAGAAATTCAAGAAGTAATCCCATGTAAGATGAATAAAAAAAAAAAAGAGAGAAAGAAGCAAGAGAACCCTACCAATATCAACAACTTATTTTGTGAATTTGATTAATTGGACCTACGTGGCATTGACGGAAGGACCTAAAAACGAAGCAATTTGAGAGTGTGCTGGAGATGGTGCCGATCTCAGATTTTTTTTAGTCCTTTTTCCTTTTAATCTTTATCCAAATTTTGTTATGGGTAGAAATGCCCCGACTTCAGTCTCTGAAAAAATCAAGTGCTTGCTAGCCAACGAAGATTTTGTCGGTCAGCGAGCTCAAACCCTTATTTGAGACAAAATAACCACTTTAAGTTTTTATTTGAAACAAAATCTACGTCGGACACTCATTTGAGAAAATGACCTCATTTCATGGTCATTTTTTTGGAATTTTTTTCCTTTTTATATAAAATATAAATTTAATTAAATCAAACACAAATCTTGCTAGACTAAACTGATTCCTAGCCCCTATTGCTCCTTTAAACACCGACTACTAGAGGACAAATTATCTAATGAATGGCCTTACGCTTGAATCTAAACTTGATGATAAATTTTTCGATAAAGATTAAATTTGGTCCGTCTAACGTAGTGAGATATAAGATTTGACCCGCATGAAACCCATCACACATTCAATTTAGTACGACGTATACTCCATACACCCATGTAGTAATTTCTCAAAGTTGATAAGGAATATCACTACGATAGGGCCAACACATCACCCAAGTACTCCATGTTTGGTTTAGTTTGGATCCAGACCAAGTCGATCACTGCATGAAGTGGGTTTCGCAATTTTCACACCTTTGCACCTACTCATTAACATCTCTGTTTGACTCACGATGCTAATCTAGTTTTGAACCTTGTATTTAGGTTTAAGCTCATCGACCAAATGGAAATGCTACTCTAAGAAAAATGGCAGGAACTGCATTGTCGTTGGGCTTTGGTTACAGAGGAAATAAAAAATAACAAGATGGACGGAGACCTATTTGGTTGGAATAGAGAATAGTCACGTCTTACATTAGTAACGAGATATTTTGATTAAGCACTGTACAGTGTACACCCTAATAACAATATAATGAGAGTAGTTTTTCCAGCATTCCTAATTGAATGGCGTTCCTGTGATGGGTAAGTTACAAATATAGACATTGCCAAATTTAGTTCTAGTTAAATTTATATGGCAGCGATATCTACTATTCATGAGGTGATTTCCTCATGGGGATGACCATGATTTTAGGTTACACTTGAAATCTGAAATCTACCATGCATTCTTAGAAATATGGAACTTACAATGTCATAAGTTCAGGTCTACCCAATTTCCATCTATACTATTAATTGACCGATTACAGTGAATCATCATCTTTAATAATTATAATATGCTACAATCCATTGATTATAATTTATTAACAAAATAAAATTTTTAGTCACCTATATTGCCGATATGGAAGCTCAAACTCATGGTTTCAGATTATATATTCATCATTGAATTTTTAAAATGCCACATGATTGTGCGAAGACATAAAACAAAAAAAATATAAAGATCGGTTCCAAATTCCATGTTCCCGGTTTTAACTAGAATTTGAAAAATATCTATTGGAACAAGTTCCCCACTTTTTAGAATCTAGAATGTACTGCATATTCAAGGACCTAGAATAAAAGTGATTCTCAAGCTTTTAATTTTATCTTGGAACCATGCTCACTTCTACTTACAAGTCGTCCTTGAAACGCCAAATTTCCCTATTCATCATTGGTCCACAACAAATTTCGTTCAATCTTGAATGTCGTGAATGGGTAATGCAAAATTATCCTGAGACCCATTTACAAATTCAATTTATGTGAAATTTTCATTTTACTAATTGATCGATCGACTGGTCTCATCATTATTTTCACTAAATCAAATGAAGCAAATCGCTTGTACGACCGGCGAGGTGGTTGCTCACCTAATAATTAAACAGAATGGTCAGTCGAAGAAAGACTTGCGAGTGGAACATGTTTTCCGTAACACAAAATTATTTTTGCATCGGCAGTACCAAAAATTATTCTTGCTCGCCTAATGGACAGAATGCTCGGCTGAAGAATTTAGGTTGTCGAACAAAATTGACCTTGCATTGTGGAGATGCAACGTGACGCTGTTGCATCGGCAGGACCATTCGTGCCACGAGCACGGACTTGCGAGTGGAACACGTTTTGCATGTGTGACTACGTTGTTCGCGATTCTAGTTTGATAAGAAATTTCCTATGATATTTTTGTACTCAATTAAGATGATTTGTTGTAACGTTGTAGGATACATTTAGAGTACCGTAGAAATGCCCCTCGAATTTAAACATTGAGAGTGAGAAACCCGAGGCATAAGTAGGTTTTTCATTCTTAGCGAATGACTGTCAGGGAAAAAGAAGTTTGAACTTGATTAATGCACATGCCATTGGAGATGACACTCCTAACGTTGATGTTAGAGTCCTATTAATAAAAAAAAAAAAATTATTTTTGAAAAATATTTTTTACCTTTTCGGTATTTAGATAACGAAAAATGTTTTTCCATAAACTGAAAATAACAAGTTAGATCGGAGAAAAATGGCTTTTGGAATTGGTGCATCCAGATCTAAACTATTTCCAGATGTGAAAATCCGATTTTTCAGCATGATACCGATAAGGATTAAATTTTTTAATATAAAAAATAAATGTAAATGTCGATCAAAGACAGATCCTACTAGACTAAACCGATTCCTAGCCCCCAATTGCTCTACTAGATGACGGACTATATAACGAACAACCTTACGCTTGAACCTAATCTCTACGTTAAATTGTTAGGGAAAGATTAATTTGGTCTGCCAAACGAAGTGAAATACAAGGTTTGACCCACATGAAATCCATCACTTATTCAATTTAGTACGTATACTCCATCTATGCAGTAATTTCTCAAAGGTTGATGGGCAATATGACTAATACAAGCGAGGTTAAATATCATAAATACGATGGAGCTGACACGTGTACTCCATGTTTACTTTTATTTGAATCTAAACCAAGTCGATCACTACATGAAGTGAGGATCGCAATTTTGAACTTTTCACCTACTCATTAACATCCTGGTCCGACTCATGATGCTAATCTAGTTAATCAGGTTTTAGTTAATGGACCAAATGGATATGCTACTTAAGCACAGTGACAGTGAAAAAAGCAGGAACTGCATTGTCATTGGGCTCTGGCTATAGAATAAATAAAAAGCACAAGATGGACGGAGACCGATTTGGTTGGCACAGTAACGTCTTTACATTAATAACAAGATAGTCTGATTAAGCAATTAACATTGTACTGTGTACACCCTAATAACAATATAATGAGAGTAGCTTTTTCTGCGTTCCTAATTGAACGGCGTTCCAATGATGGGCAAGTTACAAACATAGGTATCGCTGAATTTATTTCTAGTTAAATTTATATGGCAGTAATATCTACAATTCATCAGATAATTTCCTCATAAGTAAACTCGTCAAAATGAAGCGAGCCGTTTCAGCCCAGTCTCACCTTGAATGGCAAGACAGGGAATAGTTCCTACGTTTCACGGGGTAGTTTTGGACTTTGGGGTTGATCCCAGCAACTGCAGGATTGTATTCACTCCCATCATGGTTGGTTTGTTCAATTTGACCATCGATGAGAACGGTTTCGAAGTGATGGATTCATCCCTCCATTTCCAAGTTTGTCCCAGTAACGAAGATTGAGACTTTCTTTAGATTATTTCATAATACTAAGCGGAATGAAAAAAAAGTCGGGAAGCTCAACGTTCATGTGTCTCCCTCTTGCAACATCTTGGCGACACCAGAGCGTTGAACCACGGCAGGTCACTTCACTCAGTCATCATAAGAGCAGGGTTGGATCAGGAAGTCTTCTTACAGAACAATATGATGAGGTTTTATTCTCTCTATGGCCTCTGGATATGTGCGACATGGCCAGGGTAGAGAGGCCTTTGTGCGTAATAAGATGAAGGAAGCAGGGTTACAACCAGATGCGATCCACTTTGCCGGAAGTCTTGAATGCATGTTGTCATGCTGGGCTTGTGAAAGAAGGTAGGCTTGTTTTTTAGTCCCTCAATGAATATAATGCAGAGAAAACGGTAAGTCACTATGCCTGCATGGTTGATCTCCAGGGTTGAAATGAGCTGTTGGATGAGGCAGAGAATATCATAAATTAAGTTCCATCAATTTTGAGATCTCTTTTGTGGGAGGCACTATTGAACAACTGAAGTAAACAAGGGAACGTTGAAACGGCAAGTAAAATTGCCCTGAGGCTAAGCAAATTAGAGCCTTAAACTATCTTCTGTTGTCTAACATCTATGCATCAGCTTCGCTGTGGGAAGATGTTGCAGAATTTAGGGGAAGGCCGAAAGAAGTAAATACTCATAGGCAGCCTGGAAAGAGTTGGGCTCAAGTGGCATAGTGATCATTATTAATCCGTTGATTCTCAGTTTGTGATTGTTGCAATATTAATGCGGAAATGATAAAATCTTATAAATTAAATCAAGTGAAAATATCAAAGAAATAAATAAGGAATAATAAGGATACCATAAATTTATATGATTTATTTTGAGTATCGATATTTATATCAACGAAAAGAATCAATTACAAATAATTCAATATAATTGGGAGAATTGGAATTATAATCGTTTGTAAGTCCGACTATTTTCACATCAAATGTAAGTTCAAATTCAAAATATTTGGATGTAAATTCAAAATACAAAATTAATGTGCCATCAATATCTCTTCGTACGACAAACATAAGGACGTCGTCCTTCTTCGCAACGTAGCTCTCCTTGTTCCAGGAGCGTAAGGACGTCGTCTTTTGTACGCCACTTTCAGGAGGACTCCAGGTACGGCTTCTGCAGGACATGGAAATTATGGCATTTTATACTGCTCTTGACGGATGATGTACTCCTGACTACACTTGAGAGCTACAGTGCATGTGATCACTTTTTCATGCCACATGCTGGTTTTACATTCAGCAAGTTGCAAAATATCAACCATGAGGTGTTCTGGTTCACTCGATCCCAGGGGTGTCAGCGAAAGGTAGCCACTTGAAGGTGCTCCACTCAAAGTTGTTCCAAGTCTCATTTGTACCAAAGGGGCACTGACATTGGGTGTCCTGAGGATGATGATATGAGAGCTTCCAAAAATTTAATATTATGAAGAAACGAGGGGGGTTGCCTGCTTTGATTTAAACTGGGAAGTTTTGTATGAGAAATTCGAACGGTTACTTGGGATGAGCAGCGTAGAAGATGATGATGATTGTAGGAACCAAGGCCTTGGAACAGAAGGAATGCATGTGCAAGTTGTTTTTCTTTTAATGGTATAATGCTTTTTACACACCAAATGGCATAATCATATATGTCGTGCATTTGCTTTAAATGCAGTGACACGTGGTCGCAATGAAGCTTGATCTGAGGGTTATATCTTACAGAAGTTCTCATATAATTCTAAGTCCTAGTTGAGCTCTCTCACTCGAATGAAGATTATGGACTGTGCTGATTTTTTCCCCTCCTTCCCAATCCACACTTATTTAAAATAAAATATTTGGGTGAAGAAGATACTATCTTGAACATTAAAGTTAAAAAAAAAAAAAAAAACATAATGGAGGTTATTTTTAGCCTAAGTAATTATGTTGAAAAAATGTTAAATAAATTTAAATATCTTGGTTGCAAAGAAATAAGTATTCCATTCAATTCCAATATTAAGTTAAATTATAATGTTGGTAAGGCAATATTACAACTTGAATATGCAAGTGTTATAGGTCTTTAATATATGTAATGCATTGTACGAGACCTGATATTGCTTTTTCCGTATGTAAGTTGAGTTGATATATTAGTGATCCAAGTATAAAACATTGGAAAGCTAATATTGCAATTTTTGATTTCCATATTAAGTGGATACGCTATATCTTGAGCAAGCATAAAACAAACACACATAACCCACTCAACAATGAAATCTGAATTCATTACTTTAGTGACAATTGGGAAAGAGACTAAATGGATTAGAAATTTATTATTGGATATCAAATTATGGCCTAGTCATATACCTCGTATTTTTATCAATGTGATAGTTAGGCTACTTTAACAAGAGTGTATAATAGTAAGTTTAGACATATCAGTCTAAGAGATGAGTGCATAAAATAATTGATTCAGGATGGTACCATAAAAATTATCTATGTCAGGTCAAGTAAGAATCTGGCCGATCCCTTTATAAAGGCTTTACTAAGAGACGTGATAAAGATGACCTCAAAAGAAATCAGGCTAAAACCCTTTGATTAAAATCACTAGTAATAGTAATTCAACTTGATACTAGTGAATCACCAATTATAAGGTTTAATGGGTAAAAACAAGTTATCAAAAATGATTGTTTGATACTAACATTAGTACAGACATAACAAGTCAATGTTGTCTGTTATTTTTGTCGGTTGAATTAAATCCTAAATAAAGTATAATACAAATTAGTAATATATTACCGAGAATTAAAACACAAGATAGATACTTCACTTATATGAGCTTAGAAGTGATGGTTTTTATGAAAATTAGGGTTATTTTCTGTAAAGCTCATGAAATAGGTACAAGCACAAGACAATAATAATACTAAGTAAATTATAGAATTTCTTGTTGAAGCAAGAGATTAGTATATGTGCAATATATCGATTTTATTATAAAAGTGGCAAGTTTAAAGCATAACTACTTGAAACTTTTATAGAATTTTAAGCTTGCACTAACTTAAGGTTTAACTCTAAAGAGACTTTTATGTATGCATATTAATCTTATGAAAATTTTGGTTGTATATTTTTAAAAAAAAATTTTTTTAGAAAATTTAATTTTACAAACAAAGTGAGGGATTATTGGTACTTTATTTGTAAAATAAATTAAAAAATGTCTTGTCCCACATCGGAAAAGATGTAAGTGTGCATGTGAACGAGATTTGATACTAATCAAAATGTATTATTTATTATTTATTAAAATTTGAATTTATTATTATAAAATAATTGTTTTGTCTTATAGGAATAGTGAGACTATTAAAAAAGAAGCTATAGTTATTATATTATTTAATTTGAATTTTTTATTTTTTTTTATGGTTATTAGGCGCTCTTAATGTTTGGAAGATTGTGTCTATTTAAACATAGCTTCTCCTCCTTGAAAGATTGTATTTTTTTTATAGGTGTTTTGAGAATGTATTTGTTCACAATGTAAATGACAAAGCCATTGATCTAACTCTCACAAACTCTTAAGGACCTTGTAGGTTTTCCTATAGATTCTCCTAGTACCAGCAATACTAACAAGTCTCGGACAATCAACGAGCTATCCCGATGAGATCTCGACATACCCAGCAACCTTTGTCTAGCTTGTGGCTCCTTTGCCAATCTTGTCCAGTCTATAAACACTCCAACTATCGACCAAGTCCTGCTGGTCATTGTGAATTTCCCACTACTAGTCATCAAATGATCACTTGTCAATCACTGCACCCCTTCACCGTCGATCACTCATTTTTCGTCTGAGTTCTAATATAGGAAATTGCCCAAATTATATTCGATTTGTATATTCAATTGTTCAAATTTCACTAAGCCAAGACCCAATTGAAGCAAATGATGATCATGAGATTGCCTTGCTTAAGTTTGGACATGGTTTGGGTGAAGGAAAATATCTTTGCCTAATTGAGTTTCCCATACATTTCTTTGATTTTTTCCCACGGAACATTTGTTGTCTTTTGTTGGAGAAAGTCCAATAGTGACCTTTGGAGATGATATAGTTTTCGATCTAGGTTTCGACAAGTTGGTTACACTTCCCTAGTATCTTGCAAGTCACTCAATGGTAAAAAAAAAGGGGATGATTCCTCTTCCTACCAGTCACCGGACAATCCCTTGCCGGTCACCGCACTCATTCATTGCAAATCACCCATTTTTTGTTCAAGTTCTAATCTAGGAAATTGCTCAAATTATATCCGATTCTATATTCAATTGTTCAGATTTTCACTGAGTTGAGAGCCAATTGAAGCAAACGACGATCATGAGGTTGCCTTGCTTAAGTTGGGACATGGTTTGGGTGAGGGAAAATATCTTTGCCTTGATTGAGTTTCCCATACATTTCTTTGATATTTTCCCATATAACATTTGCGTCTTTTGTTGGAGAAAGTCCAACAGTGACCTCCACGGGTGATATAGTTTTCAATCTAGGTTTCGACAAGTTGATTACACTTCCTCAGCATCTTGCAAGTCACTTGTCGATAAAAAACAAGATGGCTCCTCCCACTACCAGTCACCGAATGATCCCTTGTTGGTCACCGCGCCTTGTCACCATTGATCACCCATTTTTTGTTTGAGTTCTAATATAGGAAATTGCTCAAATTATATCTGATTCGTATATTCAATTGTTCAGATTTTCTCCGAACTGAGAGCCAATTGAAGCAAATGACGATCACGACATTGCCTTGCTTAAGTTTGGACATGCTTTGGGTGAGGGAAAATATCTTTAACTGATCAAGTTTCCCATATATTTCTTTGATATTTTCCCATATAGTTTTTGATCTAGGTTTTGACATGTGGGTTACACTTCCCCAGTATCTTGCAAGTCACTCGTTGGTCAAAAAACGAGACAGTTCCGTCAAGGGAACCATCTTTATCTTTGGTTATAATGGCTCATCAAAACTCTTAGGACCAAATCAAGTAATTCTTCGGTGTAAAGAGCTAATATGTGACAAGGCGTAGCTTGGATCCATCAACCATTGAAGTGTATAGTGGGTCACTAGGCTTCGGGCGACTACTAATGATAGCTAAGTAAGGAACATAGTCATCTGGAAAAAGTAAGTAGGGATTTACTCCCAAAACCGACGTGCTTGGCTTGGGCATATGGCTCGAAAAAGCTCAACCTGACCTAGGGCTTGGGTTGAATCCAAAAATAGGAAATGGGCCTCCTTTTGATTGTGCGAGCTCCACATGGGCCTAATCCACTGAGTCTTGAACATTCTAGGCTTGGCTAGGTTGGGCCAAGCTAGTCAGCTTGGATGGCCTGCCAAAAGTTAGGCTAGGTCAGGCCAGCCAGACAACCATTGAGTGGGTTAAGCCTGAATAGACTACCTTCGGCTAGGCCTAAACAAACAATCACTAGATGAGCTGGGCCAGAATGGGTTACCCATGGTTAGACTAGGCCTAGACAAACAGCCACTAGATGGGCTGGAGCAAGACAGACGACCACTCAATAAGCCGGGCCATAACAAATTGCTCGAAAGTGGTCTAAGCTGGGTAAGGCAGATGAATTGGAGTTGGGTTTTTTCAGGTCAAGTTAGATGCTCTGAACCCAAACTCAAAGGTGAGTTGGACACTTCTTCCACAATTGGTGTATCTAGATCCTAACTTTTTCCAAATGTGGAAATCTAAGTTTTCGACCTAATATTGATAAGGAAAAGAAGCAAGTAGTTCTGTTTGGAATTTCTTGGTTGCCAATTCCTACACCAAAGTGCTAACTTTGTTTAGCAAATCAGTGTGATTCTACAACAGCAAAGTCGAAGAAGAAAAAAGGGAGGCAATCAAAACAAGGTTGCCGAAGCTAGGCCAAGAAAATGCAAACTTGGACATCGGGACCCGAAATAGAAAAGAATGGAAAGCTAAAAGATTAAGAAATTGTATCTATATTTTACTTTCTCATAAAAAGCTTGCATGTACGTAGGCTTTTTTTATAATACAATTGTATGGATAATAAAAGGAAAAATGTACTGAATAAATAAAGAAAATATTGTGCTATATATATACAATAATCTAATTCTCTACATAGCTTGATTCTGACTATTGATGGCCACTTTGTATGCTAAGAATTCTTCACTGTTATAATTTGCTAGTACGACTAGAGAATAGATTTCACACTCATCTAGCAAATGAATCCACCATTTTGAGAGAAACCTAGAAGAGTTCGGGGTATCCATGGCTCATGGATTTTTCTAGTTCTTTTCCTAAGACTAAATCTAAGACTCCATTTCTTTTTAGTGATTTGGAAAATATTTTTCAAAACTTGATTATTTGCTTCGCTTGAAATAGCTAGCGAGTTAAAAATATATTCCTTATCAACAATAATTTGTGTCTAAACATTTTCGTGGATAATGAAAAAATTTTAAGTATATTCATTTTAGTAAATGATATGAGCGATTATTTTTAAGAAAAATATTTTTCAAATTATTCATTTTCTGCTAAATAAATGGAGCCTAAAATCATGTGGCGGATATATTTGACCCAAGCTGGAATCCAAGTGTTTTGCCCATTTTGACCAAGTAGACCAAACAGGGCCAAGTCCATAGCCAAATTTGACCATGACTCATTTATTGAGTTTGATTTTTTGAATGTTTTTCTCGTGATCTCTAATTGACATCTTTCATCACATCCAATAGTTATCTTCCCGATATATATTCTGTTATTCATCTCTTTTTTTGAGTTTACTACATTGATCCTTTAAAGGAGTTTATAGATTAAATTCATCTTCGCCAATCTTATGTGCGAGAATACTAACGCCAGCCAAACCAAGCCCACCTTGAACATGGGGCCATATCAAGCATGGGCAATGGCCCAATTTCTTTATGGAATTCAACCCTTGAGGCCGAATCCAATTATTGGGCCCATGTGGCCTTTTGGATCATAGGGGCCCAATCTAAAAAATATAAAAATGCGGCCTCCAAGGGCTTGGCTACTTGGGGAATTTCACCTAAAAGATGTTTAAAGAGGGCATGCTAGGACATGGGCATCGTCACATCATATTCCACTTATCATGGTGCGGCCGCTGTTAACACAACTCGATTGGAAGGTTATTGAAGTCTTGGAGACTTCTTGAAACTAGAAAAGTACAATACGACTTCTCTCGGCGTATCCATGCTTTTTTTGTTTTGTTCTTAGTGACATTCTTCATTATTGAAAATAACTAATACAACGTTGCTTATTTTGACATATTTTGCTTTGTACATGCCACCGGCAATCTTTTAGCATAGAAAGAATGTGGTTTTTGTCATAATTTTATTTGACCGTTCACATTGTTCTCCATCTCTAGTAATGGGGGGACTTATGCTTAAAACTAGGGAAAACGGAGTCAGTTGCTGCAGGTATGCCTTCCCACAGTGAGCAGACCTCTTATTCAAGCCTTTCAAGGATAGATTTTTAGCAGCAAACTACCCGGAGTTTTAGTTTAGAGTATAGAGACACTCAAGGGTGCTGGAATGGTAACTTTTCTAACTAGCTGGGCTGTATTTCTTAAAGAATTCTACCTGGCCGGAGAAGAAGAGGTGTTTAGAGAGGCATTGAGAATTTTTACAAACACACACTTTATTTCGAGGGACTCTGTCCAATACATTACATCATCTTTACCTATTATAGGCATTAAGAGATCACAAATAAATATAGACCATGCTCACTGGTTTAAAACAAACAAAGGCTCTAGAAAATCCTGTCGAGAATTATTTTGGGCAAAATGAACAGTGACTATAAACAATTATTTTCCTAGCCTATTTCTATAGTGACCTAGCCACAGGCTTATCTTCTGTCGCGGGAATTGTAATAATAGTTTGAGTCATCAAAGTTATGTATTGCGAGCTGTTCTTTGCATCTTTGTTTAAGTTCTGCAAGTCTGATGTCAAAGGGGGTGACTTCTCTTTGTGCTATCTGGGCATTCCACATGCTTATTCTACTTGAGGAGGATGCTTCTTCATGAGTCCTAGAGGATCCTAGAGTGTTGGCAGGCATGATTAGTTGGGGCCAATTTGCTGGTTGAGCATAGTAAGATGTGTCTAGTCCAAGGAATAAGGATAAAGGTCATTGATTGTAGGGGTCTTAAGAGAGAGGGTCCCATCGGGCATAGGATGCCTTGTAAGGGTCTTGAGATGATTTTGCAAGATCGTCTGTGTCTACCATTTCTTGTTTTTGTGATGAAGGTGTCCTTACTTGGTCCTATGCTTGTTTGAATTCCTCAAGTGCTTCTTTGGCTTCTAGTGTGAGACTATAATGATTCCATACTTATTCAAGGATGATCTTGTAATCCTGGCATAAAGCTCTCTAGAGTTCTCCGTTAATTGTATTCAACAGATCCAACACAATCAGGGAAGGATTTGTAAACACAGGCTTCCATAAGATGTGATTGAGATTTGTAGGATGTGGTTCTTATACCTTTTGGTGCATTGGCAATGATGCCATTATTTTGTACAAAAGCTCATGGATGTCGAAGAAACACAACATTGTGTATTTTTGGTTTGGGCCATATAGTTCTCAGTTCTTGTTGGAAGAAAAGCTTTCAATGAGTGGGAGGATAGAACCAATTGAGCATAGTCGGAGGTTCCTATCACTTTCATTTTTAATGTTATGACCTAGCACAAATGTCCTGGTTAAGTTGGCGATAAACTTTCTAATCAAAAACACAATAACTATTAAGTACTTATTAATTAAATACCATAATAACCATAAGAGTTTATCAGGAAAATCATCTTCCTTTAGATTAAAGAATGTATGAATGGATACTTGGAGTTTAATCCAAATGAATAAATCCATGTGGCACTGCCATATGAGATTCTCTAGATTTTCGGTAAAGCTGTCGTTCTGGATTTGTTTAATTATTTCCTAGGGGTAACCCAAATTTGGCTAGTCTCATATTCTTTCGATCTTATACTTTTAGTTGTGATGAAAAGTATGGAAAGCATGCCTCATATCGTACATATTAATTTTTGTGGGTCCCCCACCATTTCCTTCTCCTAGTATCAAGAGTCCTTTCTTTTTTTTCTTTTTCTTTTTTTTTAATTCTATATTGATTAAGAACTCACTTCAGTATGGTGATATTTCATTACCGGAATCAAACGGGCTGAAAATCTCCGCATTACATTTGTTATTTTATGTGGAGCAGATCCCAAGTTTGATGGAAGTGTGAGTAGGCCCCCGCCGCGGGGGAGGGGGAAGGAAGGAGGAGGGAGTACAACGAGGAAATAACGCCAAATACTAATGAACTTTAGATCAATGCATCCCAAAATTTCAGAGGCTGAAACCGCACTACTGATTTTTTCGGGAATTAATGCCAAGAGAGGATAAAAGATAATCTGAAGAACCAACTTGAATCACGAAGATAACATTACCAACTGGAAAATGTGCAAATCCATGATAATAATAAATAACAGGGCAATTTTCCAATGCAAGCATAGAAGGAGATCCAATGGTTCAGTGAGGAACGGGCGCACGGCTATTGGCAGCTGCGAATCTGGAGCTAAATGGGAGCAACTCTTTGCTCGCGTCCTCCCTGTCCACAATCACCTCGATGAAGCACAAGCAATCTTTCTTGGGCCCGGTCGCAGTCTCGATCGCCTTAGCGAGTTCCTCCTCGCAACAGACCTACAAGACAAGAGCAATGAGGTTCTTTGTTCTTTCCATGATCTCCTGACAGGCCGATGTGGTATGGGAAATGGAGTCGAGTGGTGTAATAACAAGCTCATCACCTTCGCTGTCCAGCACTTGCCCTCCCCGTTGTGGATGGCATCCACCAAACCGGTGTAGCTCCAGTTCTTGATTACGTTGTAGGGTCCGTTGTGAATCCCGGCCTCAGTAGTGTATCCGCCGTTGTTTATCAGGAAGATGATGCTGTTCTGTTCGCATCGCAGCATTGTCGAGACATCCTGAGCAGTCATCTATTTGACATTTAAATAACGAACATCAGCGTATTGAATAATGATACTGAAGGTTGTACGAATGGTCCCTGACCCCATTAGTCTATTAACTACGTGATTGCCGTGGATCGATGGTTATAACAAAACAGAAAAGGAGTATTGATTCATTAGTAGATGATGATCATATGAAGAATGTCTTCAAAATTTGAACTAGATAAAGCTTTCAATCAATGACTTTTGAAGAGATGATATCTCAAGCCTTGGCTGAATATGAACCTACACCACAACGACTAAGGAAAGGGGGTATTAGGGGTGAGCATGATTTTAGGGTAGAATCGGAACCTAAGAATTAGACTGGTTTCCACTAATCAGGTTCTAGGTTCCAAAAATTGCGAAACCTATTCCGACGGGTCCTAGAATAATTCTTTGTGTTTTTCTTGTTCTATATCTTAGCGCAATCCTATGGCATTTCATGAGAGTGTATAATTTGAAACCACTAGTCTGAGCTTCCATTTTCGAGGATATTCATGACTAAAACTTTTACTTTATTAATATTTCATAATTTTTGTATGTCTAAATATGAGTTGTAATAAGTCAATTGTAACAAATGGTGATTATTAGAAGTGATGATTTACTACAATCATTTAATTAAGAATATAAGTGAAATCTAGATAGACTTTGGAACCAATCTTAGAACCTGCGACAAAGTAGGTTCCAAGTTTCGCTTAAAACTTGAAATCGTTCACCCCTATGGGATATTATACCTGGAAGCTCCCATCGCCGATGCAAGCAATTACTCGCTTATTAGGTGCACCCGCTGCATATCCAAGAGTCGCTCCGACGGACCAACCAATCGATGCATACTGCATTTGGTGTTCGTAACTGCATAGTAATGTAACACAATGAAGACTTGGGAGAATCATAGAGAAAAGAATCCTTGCTTTGCTTACCCACAACCGCTGGGCAATTTAAGTTTCTGGCAATTGAACCAAATATCTCCTGTCTCGGCGATCACAGTAGTTTTGCTCGACAGCATGTTCTGAATATGTTGGAACAGAACATTGACCCTTAGTTGCTCCTTAGGGTCATGCTTGAGAGGACGCCCGTCAGGAACGTATATTCGGTGGTAGTTCTCATAAGCCGTTGTGTTGCGATTAAGTCGCTTGGCAAGTGCCTTGAGGAAATCATTCATCCCGACAAACCCGAAGGTGGGGCCGTTCCCGATCACGACCCGATCGGGCTGCACTATGATCGCCTTCTCCTTCTTGATAAGGAGGGAGTAACCAACGGAGCTAACGTCATTGAAGATGGGCCCTGCGAACAAGTACGCATCGGCAGACTCCACGATCTCAGCGCAGAATGCGGTGCTCACGGTACCCCAGTACGTCCCGATGAAGTGGGGGTGTTGCTCGGGCACGAGACCTTTGGCCGAGGGCATCTCTGCGAGGGCGTAACCGCAAACATTGGCCAATTCGACAAAGGTGTCACAAGCCTTCTCGGCGCGGAGATTGGGCCCACCTACCATGACGGGCTTCACCGCCTTGTTCAGGAACTCGGCGGCCGCCTCCACTGCAGCCTCCAAAACCATTTGATCGCTCGACCTGGGAGAGATTGAAAAGGGGATGGGCTTGCGGCTGAAAGTAGGGTGAGGGATCGCAGCTAAGTTACAGCTGATGCTGACGTACACGGGCTTGCTCTCTTTCAAAGCCGTAAAGATTGCAGTGTCGATTTGCTCTTGTGCATCTTCAAGGTTATTCACCACCGCCTATAGATTGAAAGAAATATAACTGGAAATTTTATAATCTGCACTCCTGACGATAATGGACACACTATAATTTGAAATTGAGTGCAACGATTTGTAAGAAAAAAAAGAAAAAAGAGAATGGGCAATGCGAGTGCCCGAGTGCTAGATTCCAACGAACGAACCTGATGGCAAGTGACAGTCTGAAAACATCGCAGTTCTTGGGTGAAATCAGGCAAGCCGATGGTGTGATGGAGGACCCGGTTGCTGCCATAGTCGTTGGAATTAGGCCCACCGACGATGCAGATGAGCGGCAGGTTCTCACTGTACGCGCCGGCTATGGCGTTCACAATGCTGAGCCCGCCGACGGTGAACGTCACCACGCATGCGCCCACACCCCGGGACCGCGCGTAGCCATCGGCAGCATACCCGGCATTCAGCTCATTGCAGCAGCCGACGAGGTTGAGGCCTGGCTCAGCAAGGAGGTGATCGAGGAGTGTCAGGTTGAAGTCCCCCGGGACGGAGAATACGTCGCCCACGCCGATCTGAAGGAGCCGACGAGCTAGGTGGCGGCCAAGGGTAGACTCCGAGGGGGCAAGGGCCTCCGTGCAGCGGGAGGAGGGCTGGATGATGGAGGCGACGCCATTGGGGGGCCCGGCCACGTTGCATGGGAGCACGCCCGTCTCCAGCGAGCCAACAGTGGCGTCATGGTTTATTGCACTACGAATTTTGACTGACTTGGCAATCCGGTGGGGGGTCTTCCTCCGGTAGTAGGGGAATGAGTGGGCGATAGAGAGTAAACAAGGCGCGCTCAACGACGCCCTTGCCATCTCAGTGGCAGCTACTGCAACCAATGGAAAGATCGTTGCGCAAGTTTGTAGAAGGAATGCCCGGTTCTCTTTAAAAGGAACTAGGAACTCCTGTCGAAAGAGAAAATATATATATATAAAAGGAACTAGTTCCCATAAAATCGGATTGATGCACACCCCGATCAAAACATCATGTCTCTCCATCTTGAGGTCATATCTCTCTCCCTCTCTCTCCCTCTCTCTCCACACCCTTTGCGTGGAGGTTGTCGCCAAAACGCTAGATTCCCGTTTTCATCCTTTGTCCACGACGAATTTCGTTCAATCTTGAATTTCACGAATGGACAATCCTACCATACGTTTACAAATTTAATTTTATGGGAAATCTTCATCTTACTAACTATGTTGATTGGATCGATCTATCTTTTTTAAGTCTCATCATTTTCTTCACTTAAATCAAATGAAGCAAATCGCTAGCACGATTGGCAAAGTGAGTTGCTTGCTTAAAAATCGCATAGAATTGTCGACAGAAGAAAGATAGGCGAAACCATTGGAGTCCAATCCCTCTAGAGAAATCCGCAAGAGCGCATGGAATTCATTTAGGTTGTTAGACAAATTTCTGTAAGTGATCGGTATGCATATTGACTCAAGGGTACCATGAATGAGAAATGAAAGGAAGTGAAGAAGACTATAGAGATTTGGAATTCTTGTATATTTCGTATATCTTCTGATGTACAATTCTTCTGTAATTATAGTACAGAGATAAATAATAAAAGGCAAACAAATATTTATGAGATCGAATCCAATCTCAATCTAAAGATCCTAATTAAATCATGTACAATTAAGATCAATTTGAGATTCCGAGCATATCTCCCATGATCGGATTAGAGCATATCTTCCAACACTCCCCCTCAAGTTGGTGGCTGATAGATATCCAAGACGCCTAGCTTGCTCAACAGATATGCATGATGTCTTTGACATAGGGGCTTAGTGAAGATATCGGCTGGTTGCTCCGCCGTTCCAATTCCTCTAGTCTCAATTATCCCTTCTTGAATCTTTTCTCGAGTGAAGTGACAATCCACTTTTATATGCTTTGTTCTTTCATGTACTATGGGATTTGCTGCAAGTTTGAGTGCCGCATCGTTGTCACAGAACAACCTGGTCGAACTCTTCAAATTTATCCCAAGATCCCCAAGTAGTCCTCGTATCCATACGATCTCGCAGGTAGTTTTTGCCATAGCCCGATATTCTGCTTCGGCTGAAGACAATGATACGGTTGCCTGCTTCTTGGTTTTCCATGAGAGAAGAGAATCTCCAAGTTTAATGCAAAAACCTGTAATGGATCGTCGACTCATGGGACAAGTCGCATAATCTGCATCACAATATGCCGACATTTTCATATTGCATTCCTTGGATAAAAGAATCCCTAGTCCGGGGCACTTCTTCAAGTACTTTACGACTTTTAAGGCAGCATTCAAGTGAGATAACTTGGGACAGTGCATGAATTGGCTGAGAGTTTGCACTGCATATGATATATCAGGTCTGGTCATAGTTAAATATATGAGCTTCCCAACAAGCTTCTGATAACCTGAAGGATCATTTAGAATAGGATCATGATTCTCAGATGTCCCAGCATCATAATCCTTGGTGGTCAACTTTATATTCTGCTCAATTGGAATAACCGATGGTTTGCATCTCGACAGACCTGCCTCTGATATAATCTCCAGCACAAACTTCCGTTGACTAAGAGAAATCCCACGATCAGATCGAGCAATCTCGATTCCAAGAAAGTATTTCGGTGCTCCCAAGTCTTTAATGTGAAAAGTAAGATGCAAATACTTCTTGAATCTCTCTATTACAGTTTTATTATTTCCCATGATAAGGATATCGTCAACATATATCATCAGATAAATAGATGACGTACCTTGAGTCCATGTGAACAAGGCGTAATCATATCTGGACTGCTTGAAACTTGTAGAAGTAAGGGCATTGGCAAATTTGGCATACCATTGCCTCGAGGCTTGTTTGAGACCATAGAGAGATTTACGGAGATGACATATTCTATTCTCCCCCTGAATCCGTAATCCTTGAGGAATATCCATGTAGATTTCCTCATCTAAGTCTCCATGCAGAAAAGCGTTATGTACGTCCATTTGGTGTAAAGGCCAATCATTAATAGCTGCAACAGATAAGAAGGATCTTACGGTGACGTCTTTGGCAACGAGGGAAAAGGTTTCATGGTAGTCAAAACCTTCTCGTTGAGTAAATCCTTTGGCCACCAACCGAGCTTTCTAAGGCTCAATAGACCCATCAGCACGATATTTAATCTTGTATACCCATTTGCATCCAATGGGTTTCCTATTTGGTGGTAGATGGACCAAATCCCAGGTCTTATTTGCAGTTAGTGCCTGCAATTCAGCTCCCATAGCTTCCGCCATCTTGGATCTTTAGTGCTTCTTCATAAGTAGATGGCTCGATGTCCTCGATATTCGACTCACACAACATCTATGTTCCGATGAAAGTCTATGGAACGAAACATAAGATGATATTGGGTAGTTAATACCTGATGAGTTGAGCGATGCACAAACATAGTCTTCTGTCCAAGCTGGCGGTCGTGTAGAATGACCAGATCGTCGAGGAGGATTCGCTTGAGCTGGAGTTGAAGATATTTCCGTATTGCCAATTTCATTTGAAGATTCTTCCGCCATTGAGGAATTTTCTTGAGCATCATTTTCGACGATTGCTGGTGCGGAAGTCTCAGGAGTAATTGGGTTTATCATGAGTGGTTCTGGAGTTCCTGTCACAAAATATTCGGTATTTGAAAAATCCTCCATAGATAGTGGCTTACCAGAAATGTTTGACTTCTCTGTTGAAGAATCTTTTTCTTGGAAGGGAAAGATATCTTCGTGAAAGATAACATCTCTGCTGATGAAGAATTCCAATGTTGATTGATCTAGGACTCGATACCCCTTTTGTAAATTCGGATAACCCATGAAGATGCGCTGTCGAGCACGAGGGCCCATTTTGTCTCGAGGGCCTAAAACAGTAGCGAAGCACTGGCATCCGAATATCCTTAAATGACCCAATTCCGGTTTCTTCTTGAAAAGCAACTCAAATGGGGTTTTCCCATTGAGTATCTGAGTTGGCATACAGTTTATGAGATATGCTGCAGTAATTATGCATTCGCCCCAATAATCTTCTGGAATATACGCTTGAAATTTTAACGCACGTGCAACTTCCAATAGGTGACGATGCTTGCGCTCCACTACTCCATTCTGTTGTGGAGTGTAGACACAAGAACTTTCATGGAGAATCCCATGAGAAGATAGAAGAAAATTGTAGTCATTGTTGAAGAACTCCTTCCCATTGTCTGTCCTAACTCGTTGGACAGATCTTCCAAATTGGTTCTTGGATAGAGCAATAAATGTTTTCAAATGTGAGAAAACTTGTCCCTTTGACTGCATCAGAAACACCCAGGTGGCACGAGAATAATCGTCCACAATTGTTAAGAAATAGCGCGATCCATCATGATGTTGGGTATGATAAGGACCCCAAACATCCATGTGAATTAAAGAAAAAATGTACGTTGCACGATTTTTACTAAGGGAAAAAGGAATGCGTGATTGCTTTGCAAGGGGACATATTTGACACTTAGAATAAGGAAATGAAGCACTATGACCCAATCGTGAATGGTAAAGATAGTCTTTATCATTGGCAGTCGTGTTACACAATGATATTTTATTTTAAGGAAATGAGGGTAAATCAAAATTACTTGGAGAATTTTTCCATAGAAACAATCCTTCAGAAAGGCTACCCAAGCCCATCACTTTGCTAGTCGAAAGGGCCTGAAAGAAGCAAGTGTCAGAATCAAACAATACATGACAAGAGTTTTCTCTACAGACTTTGGACACAGAAATAAGATTGAAACGAAATTCTGGAAGGTAAAGGACATTTTGGAGTATGATTTCGGGCTAAGTTTGATCGATCCAGTGATTTTGACATGAGTAACATTCCCACTTGGTAATTGGACAGTAATAAGAAATTCTAGATTCTCATGTATATCTGAAAATAATACTCTTTCACAGACAATGTGGTCACTTGCCCCAGAATCAATTATCCAGGATTTCCTGGAAATATTATTAATCAGGCAGCGAGAAATACCTGAAAAATTTCCTCCCTTGCTTGAGATGTCCAATTTTTGTATCGCCTGCATCAATTGTTGGTATTGATCATTTGTTATGGACCGGTCAGCATTGAAACCACCAACCTGGTAGGCCGTAGAAATTTCCTTCTTTTTTCCTTTTTCTTCGGGTTTACCGTGTAATTTCCAGCAATTTTCCACTGTATGATGTGGCCTTTTGCAAAATTCACAATATAATTTACCCCTTTTTTGATTGAAATTCTTTGTAGATGCCGAAAAAATTCCTCCGCCGTCAGATGCAGAGAAAAAACCACCACCGTCGGATGTCTTCCCAGTCGCTCCATCTCCACCGTTGGATCCGGTCGAATAGATGGGTCCCTTTGGACCGTCCGATCTCCGGGCTAAATCCGAGCCGTCCAGTGCTCCTCTTTTAAGGGAATAAGGATCTTCAGATCCGGGCGATCGAAAACCTAGCTCTCCTCCTCCTTGCGCCCCTTTTTCGAGCGCTAGGGTTAGGGTTTTTGATCCCCAATTTCTTCGCTTGCCGCGACTGGCCAGGGCAAAACTCTCTCCTCCCTTCGCCGATTCTGACGAAGCAAGCCTCTGGCTTTCTTCTTGGACGGCTAATTGATAGATCCGGCCAAGAGGAGGGACTGGTTCCATGGCCAAAATCTGCGAGCGAAACGTTAGGTAAGAATCGTTCAGGATTAAAAGGAATCGGGTCGCCTTTTCCCTTTTTTTGATCGATTGGTATTGTGCGAGTGTCTCCTCTGGCCCCTCGAGCTTCTCTTCTGCTGCTTCGAGATCGTTCCATAGGGACGACAATTTGTTGTAACAGACCGTGATGGTCATGTTCCCCTGTTTTAAGTCACTGAGTTCCTGCAAAAGGGAAAAAATTCGTGCCCAATCTAATTTGCCATACATCTGTTTGATGTTTTCCCACATGGTTTTCAAGTCTTCTGTTGGTGGGAGACCTGCCGCGACCTCTGGGGAGATGCAGTTGCCGATCCATGTCCTCACGAGTTGGTTACATTTCCTCCAGATTCGGGCTAGTCGCTCATCAGCAGGAACCGGAACTGCCCCGTCGAGGAATCCATCCTTGTCCTTTGTCACAAGGGTGCGCCGGAAGTCTCGGGACCACCTGGTGTAGTTCTCTGGTCCGGTTAACTGGAGATTGATTAGTTTCAGCTCAGGGCCGTCGGATGTTGAGACATGCAGGGGATCACCAGGCTCCGGTCGCCCAATGACGGCAGTGACAGGGAATGGCATGAATCCGGGCGCAAGGTTCAGGTAAGAATTTGTCCCTTGGCTCGATTCATTTGGCCCGAATTGGTAACCCGCATTTGAAATCCCCGGGTAGGGATTCGTTCCCATACCCGGTTCGCCAGATCCGCTTACCTGCTCTAGTCCTGGGGTCGAGCTTGCCCCGTTTCCGGTTGGTGGGCTTGCCTCGGATTGGACGTAGGTTCCCTGGTGTCCTACATAAACGGGCGATGATGTATTCGGGTTTGTCCCGAGATAAAATGGGTAAGGTACCCACTGGAATGGTTGACCTGCAAGGGGTTGCCCCAGACCAAACTGAGCCTGCGTAGGTCTCCATTGAACAGGGTGTGCCTGGATTGTTTGTTGTTGTGATGTTGCAGGTAAATTTTGAATCTGCGCCGGTGGTGAAGCTTCTGTGATGGATTGGTCGTCAGCCATTGGGGGTAAGAAACCAGTAGCTCTTGTCTTCTTCTTCGAGAGTGATTCCTATACCAAGATGGCAGATTTGTTATGTAATTTAGATCTCCTTTGGTGGCAATCAGGAGCGGAAGCGAGGAATGGTCAGAAGCCGATGCTCTGATACCATGAAAGGAAGTGAAGAAGACTATAGAGATTTGGAATTCTTGTATATTTCGTATATCTTCTGATGTACAATTCTTCTGTAATTATAGTACAGAGATAAATAATAAAAGGCAAACAAATATTTATGAGATCGAATCCAATCTCAATCTAAAGATCCTAATTAAATCATGTATGTCGCGACCTAAATTTCGGATGCACCACCTAAAATTAGGTTAATGGACTACTAAGTCTTTAAGCTTAGCTCGGGCTCTCCCAAGCTCATACCAAATCGCGACTTAAAGTTTTAACATGCAAATGATTATTTTCTAGGAGTCGTCACTAATCGTTTATGGTAGGTCGATTAGACACCTAAGTAAAATAATTGGATAATTATTTTACTCTTACGAACTGTAGACTAAAGACGGGAACTTGGTTACACTAGACTATCCTAGTGCCCTTTCGGTACCGTTTCTTTTTTTAATTTTCAAAAAAAATGTTTTTTTGCAAGCAGCTTGGATTTATTTTAATTCACTTTCTTAACGTGTGAGGTGATCATGTGAGTGCATAAACCATCAATTTAACACCCAAGAAAGCGAATAAAATAATGCAGGACTTACCTTAAAGCAATTAAAGCATATGCAATGCTAAATTAGAATCCACATCAACAATCCTAAATATGATTTCTAATTAATATGCAATCACTCAATTTTTGTTTTCACTTTATTTAATGAAAGTCATGCGATGCATGCTAATAATCTAATATGACATGGCGACATGACCTAAACTATATGACATGAAGAAATGTATATAATTAAATGCAATCTAAATGACTTAATTCTAATAACATGTAATGCGATGCAATGACACAAAATTATTTCAACTAAACTAACATGCATCATGCGATTTAAAATGCGAGCTATATGTCACACGACATTTATTAAATGACCTAATCTAATGACGAGGAAGTTCTAGTTAAATGAACCTAATAAAAATTAAATGACGTGCATTTGATATTTCTATTTTTAAAAATGCAATCTATCCTAAAAATTGAAATTAACTTATGCAAAGACAATTTTGTATTTTTTTTATGAAATTTGAAATTAAAGAAATGCAACAATTAAATATGCAATTTAAATTAATTGAATGACCTAATTTTGATGACAATCAATTTTTATACTAAATGAACCTAGCAACAATGACTAAGTTACATGCATTTCATGAACCTAATTTTATTAATCAAATTCAAATTAAATGATTCTATGATGCAAACTAGTTAACATGCACCTAGTATTTTTTGTATTTTTATTGAAATTCGGACTTAATAAAAATCCTAATTAAACTATCTAAAAAAATAATTTTCTAATTCATTTTAGGGATTAATTTGACTTAAACCCTATCCTATATTAGAAAACTATTTTTTAAAAGAAAAATAAGATTATCTAGATGTGCAATCATTATCTAAGATCAATCTTAATCTATTTCAAAAATTATCTAGAAATGCAATCCTAAAATGCAATCTTATTTACTAACAACTCCAACAACCCTAATGCAAGATTTGATTATTTTTATTTTTATTTTATTTCTCATGCTTTTTAGTGTTTTTCAAAGAAAAGCAATCTAAACTAATCAAGATATCTACCAAATAAAGGATTAGAATAATGAAAAATAACCTCACAAGTTAAATTAACCTCAAAGATCACGACAAAAAATTCAAAATAACTAAAAATCTGATCCGAATTCTTATGGATCAAATTAATAATTAAATTGATTCCACAATCAAAGTACTATCAACAAATCCCAAGAATTAATATAATTAA
The DNA here is from genome assembly GCA_016097605.1 of Eucalyptus guilfoylei. NCBI lineage: Eukaryota > Viridiplantae > Streptophyta > Magnoliopsida > Myrtales > Myrtaceae > Eucalyptus > Eucalyptus guilfoylei. The sequence continues at coordinate 42,192,765 of CM027861.1, forward strand.
AAAAAATGACCCGACATCTTACGGGTCAAATTAATAATTACAATAATTTTAGGGATAACTTCTACGGATAATGCCTAAAGATTTTCGACATCCGATATTACAATGTAAATAAATTAAAGAAAGCTATCAAATAAGCAAAAATAAATAAGTGAGAATAATCATAATAAAAAACTAATCTACCTAATTGGATTTTTCTTTTTTCTTTTTGTTTTTCTTTTCCTGCTTTCTTCACCCACACACGGTTCGCGGGTCTCCAAGGGCAACCGGCTAATCAGCCCGGCAAAGGAGGCTCCGGCCAAGGTGAACCGGCGGCGGTAGCAACACAGGAGCGAAGCTAGGGAGGCTCGGGTCCGGACGGGCAGAGCTGGCATTGGGCGGATCGGCGTCGGTGCTCGGCGGTGTGGGCACGGCAGGCTTGGGCGTCGCGGGTCGTTGGTGCTCGGAGTGGAGGTACCCACGGGATCTGCAGATTGCAGCCAAGGCGAGCTGCTGCAGGGGGTCTTTCAGGGGTCCTACAAGCGGCGGACGGAGACGCGGAGGCAGAGCAGGGCGTCGGCGTCAGGGACAGAGGCGCGGCTGTGGGTTGATTTGGGATCGGGTTGTTGAGGTGCGAAGCTCGGGCTCCGACGGTGCTGCTGAGTGTCGGCGCTGGGTCGCGCGGCGCTGCTGCTCCGATGCAGCAGCTCGACACGAGTCGTCGGGTAGTGGGTGCAGGCGCGGTGGTGCGACGCGGAGCTTCACGGGCGTCAGGGACAGCGTCCAGCAAGCCGTGAACAGCAACAGCGAAGGCTCGTCGAGGGAGGAGCACAGCGGAGTGGCGGCGGTGATTTCGCGAGCGGAGCAGGGAGACCGGCTGGCAGCGTCTGCTCCTGGATTTGGTGGCGTTGAACACGCGGCGGGCTTCGGGCAGATCTGGGCGAAGGAGATCGGCAGGGGCGCGTTTGGAGCGCGACGGTGACTGGAGGAACGGCGATGTGGCGTTCGGCGAGTAGGGGCGTCGGGTCGCGGCGCTGCGGAAGAGGCTGTGATCCGACTTGGGTCTGGCTCTGGCTGCGTCGCGGCTAGGGTGGAGCGGGAGCGGTGAGGCGGAACGGCAGGCGGAGTGGCTGCACGAAGAAGACGATGAACAGTCCTCTCATTTTCTTTTTTCCTTTTTTTTCTCTCTCTCTCTCTCTCTCTCTCTCACCTGTCGCACGCACGTCTTCTCACCCCTCTGCCCTCTCTCTGTTTTCCCCCTGACCTGCTGACTTTTCCTTTCCCTCAGCAGCTTTTCTCTTGTGTTGCTCTCTCCAAGGAACGAAAGACAACGTTTCAGAACCCTAAAACCGAAGAAGCGAATTTTTTCCTTTTGACTTCCATTTTTGACATGGAGAATCGAGAGAGAAAATAAAAACCCTCAATTTGGCCGTGTATTCAAGGTGTCCCCCCCTCTCCTCGTACACTGTTGCTTTTATAGGGGGTAGGAGATAGGTTTTCGATTTCCCCTTAAAATCTACATATGCGATACTTTTTCAACAGCTTATCACATATTAATAAGAATTCAAGATTACGATGGAATTTTTCTCTAAATACAAATCCTGCAAAGATAAATTGCAATATTTTTTATCCATATGCCCTATCCAAAGATTCATCATATCCCAACAAAATTTCATATATTGACTCGATTGAAGATAATCTAAAATTTTTTGTGAAGATTTTCTAAATAATTCACTCAACCATTAAAGATAAAGCTCCATTATCCAACTCTAAAATCTTTCAAATCTGTATCCGCAACAAAATATTTTAGATTATTCCTTATCCTCCTTAATATTCCCAACAATTTTATCACCAAAATACTAAAGTTGAGATTGCAATATGATTTTTTTAAATGCCAAAAAACCACCATAATATCGCATCAAATCTCAATTTCAAAAGCAACGGGATTAGGCTAATTTGCTCCTCTCGTGGGCCTAGCCCGCCCGCCGAACTAAAGTTCAAAAACATAAATTCAAACCCGTCCACCACCGTTCCAATAAATAAAATGCAAAATATGCAAACTAAAAATAAATGTTCCTAGATTTATATACTATGCAAATTAATATTTTTTTTTCAGGGATAAAATTAACCCCTAATTTTTATGCAATAAATGACTAAATGGGTTGCCCAAAATTTAGGTGTCAATAATGTACAATTAAGATCAATTTGAGATTCCGAGCATATCTCCCATGATTGGATTAGAGCATATCTTCCAACAAGAAAGATTTAATTTGTATCAACTTACCCTCTTGAAAGATTTCCTCAATCTCCTCAGCGAGTGATAACTATAGGCATCACAAAAATTCAATCCTAGCTCAATATATATGCTAGGCATCGATACTTCATGCAATCATCTCTCATGGGTCATGCTTGTAAAGTGAAATTCCTCAATTTGATCCTCGGCTTTCACAATAAATTTAATTTGATCTAGAATTCCTTAAGCTAATAGTTCCAAGGTATCCTGAGGTTTATTTACAGATTCAAATCCATGTAAAACCTTCAACGTACTAACTATACTGGCCGTGTCGATGGGTTTTTGTCCATTCGCATTATTATTTTCGCGAGATCAAATCAAGCAAATTAGCTTGTACAACCGGTGGGTTGTCTACCAGTAATTGGACCGAAATCGTGGGCCAAAGAAAGAAAAGCGAAACCAATAACTATGCCGATTGGATCGATCTATCCTTTCAAGTCTCATCATTATCAGCACTTAAATCAAATGAAGCAAATCGCTAGCATGATTGGCAAAGCAAGTTGCTTGCTTAATAATTGGATAGAATTGTCGACGGAAGAAAGATAAGTGAAACCGTTGGACTCCAATCCCTCTAGAGAAATCCGCAAGAGCACATGGAATTCATTTAGGTTGTTAGACAAATTTCTATGAGTGAATGGTATGCATATTGACTCAAGGGTACCATGATTGAGAAAGATTTAATTTGTATCAACTTACCCTCTTGAAGGAAGTTTTCCTCAATCTCCTCGGCGAGTGATAGGTATAAATATCACCAAAACTCAGTCCTAGCTTGATGCATATGCTAGACGTCGATACTTCATGCAATCATCTCTCATGGGTCGTGCTTGTAAAGCGAAATTCCTCAATTTGATCCTTGGCTTTCACAATAAATTTAATTTGATCTAGAATTCCTTAAGCTAATAGTTCCAAGGTATCCCGAGGTCCATTTACAGATTCAAATCCATGTAAAACCTTCAACGTACTAACTATACTGGCCGTGTCGATGGGTTTTTGTCCGTTCGCATCATTATTTTCGCGAGATCAAATCAAGCAAATTAGCTCGTACAACCGACCGGTGGGTTTTCTACCAGTAAGTGGACCGAAATCGTGGGCCAAAGAAAGAAAAGCGAAACCAATAACTATGCTCGTTGTGAAATCTCTTCCTTGTGGTCGTCTGACGGGGAGGGTAGTTCTTCCTCGCCTGACTGGCCATTGTTTTCTTCCGACGACAACGAACATTTGTCGTCATCGCTATTGTCGAACTTGGCAACAAGAGGTTGCTGAGCCGCGAGAGCATTGCTTTTTCGGGGATCTGAGGGCCGATAGCTTGACGACTCGGTGGATTAGCGTGCTGAAGCAAGCAAGCGTCGCGAGGAAGATGGCGCTCCATTCGTAGAGTTCAAAGGCTTGCGCAATGAATGCTTCCTTAGACCACGATGGAGATAAAATCTGAGAAAGAAAAGGTGGGTTTTGCAGAAGATTCATCAGCTGAAAATGCGAGGCTTCAAGAAGGAAAAAATGAAGTTTTTTACTCCCGATTCAGGTTAACAGTATTACTCTTTAAGAAATTAAACATACATATATAATCGCTCTGCTCCGGGTCCCACCATGGAAACGGGAACGGACCAGCGCCCCTTGAAATAGCTCAAAATCAACTGGTTCGGTCCATTTTGGCAGTCCTCTATGTTTGCCTCTAGAAGTGGGGATCACAATTTTGGCCTTTCCACCGTCCGAGTCATGATGCTAATCTAGTTTTTAGCGTCGTAGTTAGATTTAGTTAAAGGACCAAATAAAAATGCCAATTTAAGCACAGTGACATTGAAAAAAGCAGGAACTGCATGTCATTGGGCTCTGGCTAGGGAGGAGATAGAGAGAACGAGATGGACGGAAACCTATTAGGTTGGAATAGTAACGTCCTACATTAATGACTAGATATTTTGATTAAGGAACGTACACCTTAATTACAATATAATGAGAGTAGCTTTTCCGCCACTTCTGATTGAATGGCATTCCTATGACCGATAAATCATAAATATAGACATTGCCGAATTTTAGGGCGATGATAGTTTTTTTTTTTTTTTTTTTTGTCAGTCCGACTCTACTACTCCTATTTTAACTCACTCTCAGACTTTTGCCCTACTACTCCTATTTTAACTCTCACTCTCAGACTTTTGCCCTGCCTCTTGCAAGGCGTGGGAGTCGAAACCCACACTTGAAACTAATTCGTCCCTACCCTAACCCCCTGAGAAAGTGGAGATTCGAACCCCTTACCTCCCCCTTCTATGTTGGAAGTGTAGTCACTGGGGCAAACCCCAGTGATTTAGTATGATAATAGTTAAGGACCTTATTTCTTCACGAGTCACTCTCGAAACGCTAGATTCTCCTATGTTAAATTCCCCTAGTCATCTTTGGTCCACAACAATTTTTGTCCTATCTTGAATTTTGTGTATGGATGGCACGGAAATCCCGTAATTGGATCAATCAATCTTCTTTTTCGGGTCTCATCATTGTATTCATTAATTAGCAAATTCCTAGAGTGGTTGAGTGGATTGCCTACTTAGTAAGACCATGTTTGTTTGTGTTCTTTTTTTCTGGTCATAAACACAATTTCTGTTTTTTTGTTCCGGGAACAAAAAAAGAACGTAAACGCGTTTGTTTGCGTTTTTGTTCCAAATTTATTTTTTTGTTCCCAAGAATAAATTTGGAACAGAAACAAGAAACAAGAAACAATAAAATTTTGTTTCTTGTTCCTAGAACACTTCCAAAAAACAAATTTTCTCTCTTATTTTTTTTTTCTTTTCTTTCTTTTCTTCTTCTTTTTTCTTTGGCCGGTTGTCGGCCTTGGCCATGGCTAGTGACCGGTCGTCAAGGGCCGGCGACCTCGTAGGAGCGTCACCGGCCCCTGGCAAGGCTCAGCCTCGCGGAGCCACGCCGGTCGCCTGGCGGTGGCCCGGCGTGGCCGAGCCTCACCGGTGGCTGGGCAAGCTCGGCCTCGTCGGGGGCCGGCGAGCCTCGCCATGGCTTGGCGAGGCCGCCAACCCTCGTTGGCCGGGCCGCGCCCATGGCCGAGGCCGGCGACAGCCAAAAGGAAGAAAAAATAAAAAATAAAAAAGGAAAAATAAAACAAAAATATTAAAAAATTAAAAGAAATAAAAAAATTATACAAGTTTACCAAACGTGTATCTGTTTTTTTTTTCTATTTTAGGAACAAATTTACCAAACGTGTTTCGTTTTTTTTCTATTCCAGGAACAAATTTACCAAACGCGTTCTTCTTCCGTTCAAAAATTGTTTTAGGGAATAGAAATAGAAAAATTATTTCTTTTCCGGAGAACAATTTTTGAACAGAAGCGTTATCAAACGCACCATAAATGACAAAAATGATTGGCCAAAGAAACGAAAGTGAAACCCCTAAAATCCAATTCCTCCCAAGAAACCTGCAAGAGTGTGTGGAAATCATTTAGGTTGACTGGCAGATGTGGATCAATGATTGGTATTCATAATTACATCAAGGTACCATGATTGAGAAAGATTTTAATTTGGTATCAGCTTACCCTCTCGAAGGAAGTTTTCCTTCATTCCTGATCGAAGGAAGTTGTTCAACACGGTGGATTACAAGATAGGCATCACCTGAATTCAATTCTAGTTCGATACATATATGCTAGCGGTGTCAATAATTTATGGAATTATCTCTCACGAGTCACGCTCGTGAAGCGAGATTCCTCAACTCGATCCTCGGCTGCGAGAACTAGTAGTTTCAAATTATCCAAAGATCCATTTACGAATTCGAATTCAAGTAAAGCCTCCCACGTGCTGATCGCGTTGGTTGGGTCGGATGGATCTTATCCGGTCGCATCATTATTTTGGCGAAATAAAATGAAGCCAAAATTTGCTAGTGGGTGTTGTCTACCTAAATTGGACCGGAATCGGGGGCCGAAGAAAGAAACGTGAAACCACCAAAGCCAATCCCACTAGCGTGGAAAAAGTTCATTTAGGTCTTTGGGCCGAAATCGTCTGGATTGCTGAGATACACACGTGACGCTGTGCCGTCGCATCGGCAATGTCCTACTTGCGTCACGAGCACGGATAGCAAGTGGAACAAGTCCTAACGTAAAGAAAAGAAGTAGTTCTGTTTGGAATTTCTGGATTGCCGATTTCTACACCGGAGTGCTAAATTTGTTTTGCGCAACAGCAAAGTCGGGGAGGAAGGAAAAAAAAAGGGAGGCAATTTGAACTAGATAACGTAAACTTTGATACCGCAACACAAAATAGAAAAATATGGAAAGTTAAAAGATTGAGAAATTGTATCCATATATTACTTTCTCAATAAAAAGCTTATAGGCATATAGGCTTTATTTATAATATAATTGTGTGGACAATAAAAGGATAAATAAACAGGATAAATAAAGAAAATAATGGGCTACTTGTAAAATAATCAAATTCCCAAAATAGCTTGATTCGGACTATTAATAGCCACTCTACATGATAAGAATTCCTCAAGTTGATTTGCAACCTCACAAACGGCGGTACCACATTTTTTAAGGGCAATCGATTGCCTTAATTATATTCTTTTATTATATTATCTTTGCTTATAATGATAGTTGTACAGACAAAATAGGAATGAATCCTCTGTATTAGTCGTTACAACTGGTCGAGCTATTGTGCACCCTTAACATAATTGATAAGGACATCAAAAGATTTCCAACTTGAGACTATATAAAAGTTCTAAAAATCGAGTGTAAATAGCCATTAGACCGAATCACCAGCATAAGGCAAAAGCGTGAATTTAGCCGGTCTATATAGTTTGCATAATGTAATATGGACCTCCAAGTAACCGGTCACTGACGCTCTGATCTTTAGATTATGACGAAAAGGGACAACGATCAAAACAATGCCTCGATTTTTTGCCACCGACGAAATTCATAATTGTCCTTTCCAACCATAACCGTCGAAACCCAAACCTTTCTTTTATGCTCATCCTCCGATATTACCCGATGATGATTTCGTTGATGGAGTTTATGGGTCGCCGCTTCTCCTGCATGGAGGTGGCCCTTCGATTGGTACCCAATTTCGTCCCCTGATCTCTTGCCCTTGCAAATTGAGAGATTGCATGCTTCATTTTCTTTTGTAATTCCATCTGTGATAGTCTCTAAGGCATCTTCTGTGCGCCACGGAGGGAAAATGGAATGCCGACCCTCTCTTAAAGTTGATTGTGAAGAATTACATTCTCACTCAGGTGGGGACTTCATCCCATCAGAGAGTTCCCTGTTTTTCTGCTGAAATTCTGTTTTGAATCCGTACTGCCGTCTTCATATATAATCTTACTTGTGTCAAAATTCCCACTTCTAGCCCCTGTCCCGATGGCTTCAGAAAACTGTGACGAATCTTCAAGAATGGCAACATTATGTAAAAGGTTGGGGCGGCTATGTTCTGCACAGGAAATCGAGGTATGGAACGAACCACCCCCATCAGAAATATTAGAGGAAGGCCGATTGTTATTAGTAGGTAAAGTCCTATCCAAATCTAGTATTAACTTACAAGCCCTCTAGAGCACATTAAGGCGTATTTGGCGAGTGGACCATGTAGAGCTATCTCAACAAGAGGGCGACCTGTATATAGCAAAATTTAAGTTCGCAACTAAAAAACAAAGAGTTATGGCGGGAGGACCCTGGATCTTTGCAAGCCAATTGGTTATCTTCAAACCATGGATTCCTAACACACCTCTACATTGTTATGATTTTAGTCGATGTGCGTTCTAGGTTCAAATCTTTGGGCTGCCGCTAGAGTGGAATATAAAGCAGGTGATTCGAAAAGCACTGAAGCAAGTTGGCGAAGTAATAGAGATAAAGGCTGACCTTACTGAGCATTCGATCTCAAAAGCAGCAAGGGCAAGGGTTGAAATACACTTGAATGAACCTCTACAGTCTGGTAAGCTAATACGCATTGATGGGCGTACAATGTGGCTAGACTTCAAATACGAAAGGTTGTCCCATTTTTGCTATTCCTGCGGGAAGATAGGCCATTACGCCTCATATTGTCCAGAATATCCATATGAAGAAGCCAAAATAGATGGGAACGATAAAATGGCATACGGGCAATGGTTGAAAGCTGAGGTTCGTGAACATAGTCCTTATTGGCAAGCGTTCTACCAAACACCTAAAAGTGAATCACAAAATGAAGAAACAATACCTGAGACACCTCTTGCTCTGCTGCCAACTGTTCCATTGTTGCCTAACCCACATAGTGCCAAAGAAGTAATATCGCCAGTTTCAGCAAATCAACCCCAACATGACCAGGCAGCACCTCAGCTGCCACTTCCACAGACTTCGCAACAACTGACTAAACCTCTCACAACAGCTTTAATCTCCCCAGCTGAGAAGCATAAGGGAATCATCAATCTGTCTAAAGAAATGCACAACACAAAAAAGCAGAAGACTACCAGAGCCAGCACTAAGGTGGGAATCGCTAAAAAACAGAAGAGGTATACTCCTTATGATATGCCGCACTTGCCTTTTCATGAGTTTGATGACACTCATTTGCTGGATACACCAATTCTAGATGCAACTGAAGAGAATCAATGGGCGTCGGTGGCTGGCCCTGAACAGCCACCACAGCACAAATGAAGTTAATATGTTGGAACTGTCAGGGTTTGGGCAATCCCCTGACAGTTCAAGCATTAAAGGCCTTGACGGCCAACGAAAAGCCCGACTTACTGTTTTTAATGGAAACTAAAAACCAGGAATATGTGATTCGGAGGTTGCAAAGACGTTTACATTTTGGTAACTCTTTTGTACAAAACCCAGCAGGTCTTGCAGGGGGTTTCGCAGTATTATGGCATGATAATCTATCCATGGAGATTGAACTATGCTCTGAGTACTATATTGATATGATCTATCATGATTCACTAGATGATCGGAGTCAGAGAATCACCTGTCTTCACGCTCCGTCATCATATCACAATAGACAGCAACTGTGGGATGAACTTCGAAGGATCAACTATGTAAATACCTTACCTTGGATTTGTGCCGGGGACTTTAATGAGATCCTTTATCCGTGGGAAAAGTTTGGTGGGCGTCCGCCTGATCGATTTCGTCTAAACTCCTTTCGCAATTTTGTTAATGATTGCGCCTTCATGGAATTGGACAGCAAAGGATGCTCCTTCACCTGGATGAATAACAGAGCCGGTGATGAATTAGTAAAGGAACATTTGGACCGTGTTTTGTGTACGATTGACTAGCGTCTTCAATATCCGGAAGCAGAGGTGTACGCTTTGCTAGCCCTGGGATCGGACCATAGCCCGCTACTTGTATCTACATTAGAAAAACACCAGAAATCCCGAAGGTCGTTTATTTTTAAAGCTTTTTGGAACCAGCACCCAGAATGCCAAGAAATTATCAGTACTACATGGAATTCATCTCAGGTATGAAATTCTAGCCTTGTACATAAACTCATAAAGGTTTCTTTTGCCTTACAAGTTTGGAGCCATTCGCATTTTCAAAACAGCCATCTGAGAGTGCAAGCCTTACAATACCAGCTTCAGGGTATAATCAATCGCCCCTACAATACCGGCAGTGAAAAAGAAGACGTTAATAACATTCGGGAGGAGATACGACACCTTCGGCATCAAGAAGAGCAGTATTGGGCTATGAGATCTAGGATTAATTAGCTGAGCTGGGGAGACAAGAATACCAAATTCTTCCACGCAACAACTATTCAACGCCGGCAAAGAAACAAAATAGGTATGTTACAAGATGAGAACCAAACTTGGGTGCAGGACAACAAGGCGCTTAAGGAACTCGCATTGCAATATTTCTCCAAAATGTACACTACCGTTGGTCAACGTCATTACGGGCCCATTCTGGAACAATGTACACCGATTGTTTCTGCAGCAATGAATGAGCATCTAATGAATCCAGTTATTGAAGAGGAGGTGAAACGAGCTACGTTTGAGCTGGGGAAAACGAAGGTGCGAGGTCCGGACGGATTGGGTGGGCTTTTTTATCAATCCCACTGGGATATCATTAAGAAGGACTTGATCAAATTAGTGCAGGACTTTTTTAGTTCCGGTTTGCTGCCTACCGACCTCAACAAAACGGTAATAGTTCTAATTCCCAAAATGACCACCCTGAAAATCTAGATCAATTTCGACCAATCAGCCTCTGTAATTATGCATATAAGGTTATCTCTAAGGTTATGGCAAACCGCCTAAAACCCTGGCTTAGTGAACTCATCTCAGAAGAGCAAGCTGCCTTTGTAAGTGGAAGACAAATACAGGATAATGTTCTAATTGTCCAGGAGACTACATCAATTTCGTATAAGGGAGCGGGAGAGGAACTTCAATGTCCTACTCAAGACGGACATGCAAAAAGCATATGATAAAGTTGAATGGGACTTCCTACGGGATTATCTACTGCGGTTGGGATTTCAAGCAAGTTGGGTTCAGTTGCTAATGCAATGCATCACCACGTCATCTTTAAGTGTCCGGTTTAATGGTGACCAATTAGCCTATTTTAGGCCATCTAGAGGTCTCCGTCAAGGCGACCCTCTCTCGCCTTATATCTTCATTTTACTGGCGAATCTTCTTTCAACCCTTATCCACCATGCAGTTCATATCGGTCATCTCAAAGGTATACGGCTAACCAGGTCATGTCCGATCCTTTCACATCTTTTCTTCGCCGATGACTCAGTTTTCTTCCTTAAATGTACTATGGTTGAATATCAAAATCTTGCTAGTATCCTGAACCAATATTGTGTGGCAATGGGACAGACTATTAATCTAAACAAGTCTAGTTTATTTTTAGTAAAAACTGTCCGTTGAGTCTTCAAGATAACTTAGTAGGTGTGTTTAGAATGCCGGTCCTACAGAAGTGTGGGAAATATCTAGGTATTCCTTCATAGTGGGGTCATAAAAAAAAGAGATGTTTGGCTGGCTGCTAGGTAGAATAAATGTGAAACTTCAGGGTTGGAACGAGCGATTGCTGTCCAAAGGCGGGAAAGAAATCCTAATCAAGTCGATAGTTCAGGCAATTCCCCAGTATGCAATGTCCATATTTAAGATTCCTTCCACCCTTTGCAAGCTCATTGAACAGAAAATCTCCAGATTCTGGTGGACCAATGACACTAGCAGGGTTGGGGTGCATTGGAAGAAATGGGAAGTGCTTAAAAAAAGCAAGGAAGATGGAGGACTCGGCTTTTGGGACTTAATGGTTTTTAATAAAGCGATGCTTGGCAAGCAGGCTTGGTGGATAATTAAAGCTCCTAATTCGTTGTGCAGTAGACTTTTCAAGCGGCTGCATTTTCCAGACAAGAAATTCGACTTAGCAGAGACGGGCTCAAGGCCTTCTTGGGGTTGGCAGAGCCTTCTTCTTGGCCGAGAGACCATTCTACCTAATATACAATGGTCGGTTGGGGATGGTAGGCACATCAAGATTCGAGAAGACAGATGGCTGTCTATAGGGACTATAGTGGGCCCAGCCGCAAGAGAGGAGCCAACTACAGTGGCTGAGCTCATTGATCATGTCCAGCAGAACTAGAAGATCCCTCTCCTTCAACAACTGTTTGATGATACGGTAATCGCAAAAATCACTAAAATCCCTATCAAATCTTCCTACGCTACTGATCAGTTAGTATGGACAGCAACTAAAGATGGGAGTCACACAGTAAAAAGCAGTTATCGCACCCTTGTCAATACAGCATGCAGAGCAAGTGATCAAGGTGCCTCAACATCACACCAACCCTCCAGAATTCTATGGCGCAAGATCTGGACTATGCATACGGCACCAAAGATACGTACCTTTTTATGGACAGCTAGCCATAACGCCCTTGCCACTAGAGCTAACTTATTCCACCGTCATATAACCAATGACCCGCTCTGCCATCTATGCAATCAACAGTCCCCGCAAACCATCGAACACATTTTCTTCTTCTGCTCATGGACAAACAGAATATGGAGTCATCCTCAACTCAACATATCAGTTTCACCATACACAATACATCATTTCGATGACTGGTTCACAGACAGGGCAACAAATGCGCGGAGCTTACCTCGACTGGAAATGATTGCGCAGGTCTTGTGGCAGATCTGGTGTATGCGCAACAATTGGATCTTTCGCCGTAAGCATCCCGATCCGGATCGAGCCATTGCAGACGCCTTGGCACAATTGAATATATAGAACACTCCTGCTTAATGCCGGACACGATTACAGGTTGGGGCTGGCGAAATAGGACACCTGTGGAGACCACCAGATCACGGACAACTGAAATGTAACATCGACGGATCTTATCATCTAGGTAACTGAGAAGGCACAATGGTGTGCATTAGCAGAAATCATTACGGAACCCTCACAGATCTATATACTAAAAGCTTTCCTGCAGCTATAGCTTTCCAAGCAGAAGTGCAGGCCCTCACCTTTACTCCACATCACCTGCGGCATCTGGGTCTCCATTTGGCAAATATAGTGATTGAATCTGACTGCGAGATCTTGATCAACACGATTCGACAGCGAAAGCGGCCGCCATGGGAAGAAAGGGCGCTCTTCGAAGAGCTGGAAACGCTACTTGCTGTTTACCCTACCGTGCAACTACGATTCTGCAGAAGGGAGGCCAGCGGAGCTGTGGACTGGGCCGCAAAAGCCCATGGCCGAGCTGACCTAGCCCGCAATTGGAACATTTTCACTCCTTTTACTCTACAAGACCTTGTAGCGGCTGACGCTATCGCATGTGGATGTCATGTTAGTTTTGGTTGTAATTCTGCAAACTCTGGATGTACTATTCCAACTATATAAAATGAATTCTCTTCGACCAAAAAAAAAAAAAAACTACAAGCATGTCATCTCACCTCAGCAAAGTCGTGCACAGACCTCACCCAATTCGGTGGAACCTAGTTGTACTTTCACATCCAGTTTGGTTGGCCAGATTACGCCACACCTTCTCAATCTTATTCCTTTATTATTGTTTCATTAAAAAAAGAATTATACGAATAGCTAATTATAATCCCCTGGTAGGTAACCTTCTAATCGTTGTTCAGTAGCTTGAAATTTCTTCCATACTGAACAATGCCATAATGCCATTGATTGGGTAATTATATTATCATCATTGTAGGCAACATTCAAAGTATTCAAACCTCATTGAAATAGTACAGCTTCACCGCATCATCTTGCGACGGCAGAATGAGATTTGGGAAAGACTGACTAGATAGCATTAGGCGTCGTCACTTCCTTTATAAAGATGGATGACAGTTGAAAAGAGTATCGAGATGAACGTGTTGAATTTGACAATCTATAAAACAGCTCGACCGCATGCTATTATAAGTCACAAATACACAATCATGCTAACATGGTTTAGGGTATCAAAATTGGAGAAAAGGAATAACCAAAAAAAGGGGATCATTCTTGAGATTCGGCACCGTTTGTTGTTGCATCCATTGGCTCGGTCTCCGCTAATTCAATACCTTTCTTCCCTTTCTTCTTCTTCCCTCCACCTTTCTTCTTGGTTTTGGTCCCCAAAGCCAACCAAGCCTTGATCTCGGGATCATCTATCGTCTTTGTCAGCTGAAGCTCCTATAACGGATGCAATGTAATCCTATCTGTTGGATATATTGTTAATATAGTCCAAAATAAATATGTTTACATACAAGCCTAATAGGTGAAAGCACAGTTATTTGGATTCATATGGGCCGGAGCCCAATAACTTGCATATAAAAAAACTCTAGGGTTCCCCTATGCTGGAGGTAACACTGTTAAGCGTTCCAAACTTGACGTCTCTTGGTGTAATACTTCAAGCAACCGCTTCTTCTCTCTCAAACCTATAACCTCCAACAGTCTTGGAGTATTATGTTCGTGTATCGGATTTGAGCGAGTAAGGTGTATTCTTGAAGATTTCATCAAGACAAACTCACGGGTGTAATTTACTTTCGATTTCAACAGTGATATTGGCTGGGATCTGAGTTTGAAGATTCGGGTGACCGAAATCTTTGATTCAAAATCCCAAAAATTATAGCCAATTTTAGAGGGTGAAATCACTTGGACTTTGTTCTACTCGTCGATACGAACATTTTGAGTGGTCACTCACATCGATTGGAAGTTGGACGGAGAAGTTACGACACCCAGAAATTTCCATCTGAATTTCTAACGAATTTTGGCGATGAAATTTCCAGTGAATTTCGGCGACGCAATTTTCCAGCGAGTTTCAGCGACAAGAGCAGTCCATCTTAAGGTTTTTAGGCACACCAAATCTGTTTTTGGGGTTTGTTTTGGTAAATTCCATCTCTACAGAGCGGTTTGATCAAGGTTAAAGGAGTTATTCGATTTTGTGGCTCCAAGAACTCCAAGGTGCACTATTTCTAACACTTTGCTCTGATTAAAATGGCAAAGCGTAGTTCCTATGATATTATAAAGTTGCAATCATTTGATGTTACTAAATTTCATGGCTAGAAATTACATGTTCAATTTGGCATGAAAGAACGTGACATATTTTATAATGTATTAAGTGATTTTGCATCTACCACTGAAGATGTGGATGAATATCAACGGAACAAAAATGAGGATTTTTGTAGAGATTACTTGTTGTAATCTCTAAATCCTAATCTGGCTATGACTTATAGTGAGTATAAGACGACGAAAGAAATATGTGATCACTTGAACGCTCAGTTCCAAAAACAAAAGGGGCTCTCTAAAACTCTCATAGCGGATAAATTCTTTGATTTTAAATTCACTATGAATTCAAGCTTTACCTCTCAATTAGTTGAATTTGAGAACATGATAAACAAGCTAAAAAATGATAACTCTGATATGTCCAATAATCTCTTTGTCGGTCTTGTGTTAAGCAAACTACCAACTGAATGGAGTTCTTTCAAGACTGAAATGCACAGACTGAAGGTACAGATGGGACTAGATGAATTAAAGAGATATATTCACATTGAGGATCAAAACATTACTAGAAAGAGTTTGGAACAAGTAAGATAACAAAAGTCAGTTGCCAACTTAATTTCACACTCCAATAGACCTTAGAAAAAGTCCAAGTCACCAAAAGGTGAATCCTCTTTACAGTTTGAGGCCAAAAAGACTATCTCTAAAAGGAAGAAGAATGACAAGTGCTATAATTATGGAAAGTGGGGTCACTGGGCAGCAGAGTGTAAGTTACCAAAGAAGCTAAAGAATGACACACCACAAAATGAGGCTAATATGCTAATTAGTGAATCTGAGCCTCATGCTTTCATTGGAATGATGAAGAATGAAAAGGCTAGCGTTTCTTGGAGTGATGGTTGGACAGTGGCGCTACTTGTCATGCTACAAATGACAAGAATTTACTAACTGAGGTCACAGAGGTGAAAGACACTGTGGAAAATTGTAATGGTGGTGAGGCAAAGGTGACTCATGCTGGAACTGCAAATTTGGTGCTTTCTTCAAGTAAGTTACTAACTCTTAAACATGTTAGAGTAGTACCTTTACTTAAAAAGAATTTGATATCTATGAGTTTACTTGATAAAGCTGGTATGTCTTTTTCAACTATGAATGGTAGAGTAACTTTATCCGTTAACTCATGTTATTTCGGTTGTGCATTCATGGTTAATGGTGTGTATAGATTGAGTTTAAATACTGATAGTATAAATCATGTGAATTCTACTTTGATTGATCCAAAGTTGCTACACAATAGACTTGGACATGTGAATTACAGGAAAATGCAACATCTAGTTAAAACTTACAACATTCCATTAGATACTTTTATTTGATTTGACAAATGTGAAGTGTGTGCATAGGCTAAGATCACTAGAAAACCTTTTAAGTTGGTTTCTAAAAGCACACAACTTCTTGAGCTAATATATGGGTGACTTTAGAAATTACATTACTAAAGGTGGTCGGAAGTATCTAATAACATTCATAGACAATTTTTCTAGATATTATCATGTCTATTTGTTGAAATCGAAAGATGAAACTTTTGAAAAAATTTAAGATTTTTAAGTCTAGAGTAGAAAATCAACTCAACTTGAAAATTAAGATGTTTAGGAGTGATAGAGGAGGAGAATATACAACGACGAGGTTCAAGGAATTTTGTGCTTCAGAAAGTATAATACTTTAAACTACTACCCCTTATTCATCCCAATCAAATGGTGTTCTCGAGCATAAGAATAGAACGTTAACTGAAATGTTAAACTCTATGTTACTTACAACTAGCATGCCTTCCTCCTACTAGGGAGAAGTAGTTCTAATTGCTAATCACGTCACATCTTGAACAGATTGACGCACTCTAAGTTGTCTATGACACCTTATGAGATATGACATAAGCACCATTGTAGATATGATACTCTTAAGACTTGGGGCTGTATTGCTTATATAAACATACCAGATCCTAAGAGACCTAAGGTGGGACCTAGAATCATTACTTGTGTATATCTAGGTAGTGCAGAAGATAGTGCTGCAAATAGGTTTTTAGATTTATCTACTAACATAGTGATAGAATCTAGAGATGCAGTGTTCTTCGAAAACAAATTTCTCATATATCAAGACTTCAATGTTTCTAGATCTACAAATATGATTTCAGAATCTCCTGTAGAATCTGAAGCAGGTCATTCTGACACTAATTCCACATAACTGGCCGTTGAACCACTTCTAGTTAGAGTATTTACAAGAAAGAAAGTTCCCAAAAGTTTTGGTGAAGACTTTGTTACTTACCATCTTAAGGATGATCTATTCTCCTATCAAGAAGCAATGAGATCTAGGGAATCCCTACCGTGAGCAGAAGTGATCGATGACGAAATGAGCTCTCTACTGCAGAACCACACTTGGCAACTAGTAAATTTACCAAAAGGGGCTACGGCTATAAGTTATAAATGGGTATTGAAGAAGAAATTGAATAATGATGGATCGATAGCTAGATACAAAGCACGTTTAGCAGCTAAATGTTATAAACAACATAGTGGAATAGACTATTTTGATGTCTATTCACATGTGTGTCATCTATCAACTATAAGAATTTTTCTTGCTTTGGCATCTATTGAACACTTCATAGTGCATCAAATGGATGTAAAAACAGCTTTCTTAAATGGGGAGTTAAATGAGAAAATTTACATGAAACGGCCGGAATGATATGTTATGAAAGGTCTTAAGAACAAAATTTGTAAATTGAATAAATCCGTGTATGGTCTTAAACAAGCACCTAAGATGTGGCATCTTAAATTTGACGAAGTGGTAAAGAGTCATGGCTTTCAGTCTAGTTATTCAGATAAATGCATTTACCAACGTTCTATGTCAAATAAGATAATCATCATTTGCTTGTATGTTGATGACATGTTAATTATTGATTCCGATCATTCTGTAATGAGTAACGTGAAAGCTACTTTAGCTAAAGAATTTGACATAAAAGATCTTGGTATTACTAATACCATTGTTGGTATGAAAGTAAGCTTTAAACGGCAAGGTATCTCCCTTAGTCAAACTCATTATATTGAGCAACTACTTTCTACTTTGGGATACGATAAGTGTAAATCGAGTGAGACACCATATGATTATAATAACAAACTGAGTCTTACTTAATGGACCAGCGTTGATAAGTTAAAGTACTCGAAACTGCTTGGTAGTCTCATATATACTATGAGTTGCACTAGACCCGACATAGCCTTTACAGTTGGCATGCTGAGTCATTTTACTAGTAATCCTAGCAAAAAGCATTGGGATGCCCTCAATAGGCTAATGAGATACCTTAAAGGTACTAAAGATTATACTCTCTATTATTCTGGTTATCCTCCAACTATGGATGGATATTCTGATATCTCATGGTGCTCAGATATTGGAAATAGTAAGTCCACTAGTGGATATGTATTCACTTTGGGTGGAGTTGCTATTACTTGGAAATCCAAACGACGGACTTGTATTGCATTGTCATATATGGAATCGGAACTTTTTGCTTTAGCCTCAGTCGGCGAAGAGGCCAAGTAGATAAAGATTCTGACTATGGATATTCCTTTAACTCAGCTAAAGATGAATTCTTTAAGCCTATTCTGTGGTTATCAAGTAGCTGTCCAAGTCATCAAGAATACTCTATTTAATTCAAAGAGAAGACATGTGAGACTGAAACATGCGTTGTTGAATTATCTAAGAGAACAAGGGGTTATCACATTGATCGATGTGAAATCAAAGGATAACATAGCCGATACTCTCACCAAAGGTATGCCTAAAGATCGATTATTCAAAATAGTGGGGGAAATGGGGTTACAGACTATATAGGCAAGTCTTAAATACCATTTACTTACCTTCTAATTGTGTGTTTTGAATTATCTAATATTTCTTTATTGGCTACAATGATGAGCATAGTTTATATGTTTCATCGATGTTCACACTTGCTGACTAATTTGAAGAGGGTGAGTTGTCTCATTCCAAACTTGATGCTAGATTATTTGACTTTAAGGAATCAGTAACTATGACATTCCAAATTGAAACATAGAAACAATTGTTTACATAAGAAACCCACTGGTCTTATTCTTAATTGAAACTTGATATTACATAACTAGGTTATTGTAAGTGACTTGACTATTGATCATGTTCTTTGAAACTAGACAATAGTTATTCTCCTACAAATAAACTTAAGTTGATGGCTTTCTGTAAATCATATTGTTTAGGTCTTGTTTATAATATATGAAACTGGATTGATGCTTATGAACATGATATTATGATGTTTTATGACATCAATATATGTTCTTCTCTGCCTGATGGAATGGTGCTAAGTTTTTATTCAAATGATTGAATTCATGATAATATGAAATTCATATTTGACATTCTACAGAAGATGGCAGAGATGGAGGAGAGCTTAATGAGTGGGATCTTGACCAGGATGACCTACTTGATGAATGGATATATATCATTTAGAGCGTGTGGAGACTTGACAATTTACCTACTATTGCCTATTTTGATGAAGTCCATTTACTTGAAACTTGCATTTTGCTAATTCTATTTTGTGAACATTATTATGCTTGTTTCTTATATTTGTAAGGTCTTTGACTATTTTGACCGGCTTACTTATATTTGACTATTATGCATATATTGGTTATGAATTAAGTCTGAGATTTATTTTGGGATTTGGATACGTTTAGACTAAATCTAAAACTCCTAATACTTATTTTGACTTGTTGATCTCAGAACAGATTCATGATAAGAATGATTCACTTATTTAGATTGCAAATGATGATTGAGTTTAATACTTTACTGTTGAAAAACTTTTTGACCGATCCGAGTTAATTGTCTTGGACTGAATGTGGATGATTCATGTTTATTTGAACATTACACTGACCACCTTATTAGATTGTGCTGTATGGTGAACATAGGAGGAGATTGTTGGATATATTGTTAATATAGTCCAAAATAAATATGTTCACATACAAGTCTAATAGGTGAAAGCACGGTTATTTGGGTCCATATGGGCCGGAGCCCAATAACTTGCATATAAAAACTCTAGGGTTCCGCTATGTTGGAGGTAACACTGTTGAGCGTTCCAAACTTGACGTCTCTTGGTGTAATATTTCAAGCAACCGCTTCTTCTCTCTCAAACCTATAACCTCCAACACTATCTGACCCATTTGGCATTAATAAGATACTGAACTTGATATGGGCAACATAATCACCTGCAAAACAGACAATTTAGTGACTAAATGGGCAATCTAAAATGGGCAGGAACACATTCCATTAAGATTTACGCCAATCTCTCAATGAACTGAAATTATTAGACAAGCTTAGCGTTTCCCTCTTGAGGTTATATCAACCTGGCATCTGCTAGTAGGAAATAATCTCTAGAAATATGCAGGAATGCCTCCGGAATTATGGATATCATACCAGGCTTCTCATGAAGTACAGGATACGGTTGCAAGAGCTTGTGATTTACACATTCAACTAATCCCAGCCAGGCTCTTTTCTCTTCTAGTACCCTGAGGAATTAAGAAAAACACTGATTATAATAATACCGGCAAAACTTCCAACACTGACTATAATATACCACCAAAACTTTCATGGCACATCGAAAAATGCATTCTAGAGCATAAACAACCTTGCACTGAATGGTAGGATGGGAAATTTCTGGTTTATTTCACTGAAAATAAACCTAGAGGCCTTCATCCTTAAGTGATCATTCTTGTCCACGACTCTCTTATATACACTTGTCTATTTCTCGTCCAACAGTTTAAGCTGCATAAATGACATATAATCAGGTGAAGTTACTCATCAGAAGATTATATACAGCAACCTTTCATGTTTCCATATATTGCAGATGGCAAAATTACCTTCCCCTCGCCCGTACTTGTGACAATATCTATTGCATAAACTTCATTCTCCTCAAATTCAAACTCATCAACTTTTGTGTCTGGATTTGAAACACTGATGATAACCTTGTTGCCATCTATCACAAACTGCTTCAGTTGGTGGCTAAGCACACCTTCGACAATTTTGCAGTCATTTGTAGCTGCAACTTTATTGATTGCTTCTGTTACATCTTTGTTCTGCCATAAGAAAGAAAAAAGAATTCACTAAAAAATTCCAACATGAATCTAAATGTAGATTGAAATATGGATACAGAAAAACAACGGGAACAAAATTTTGCTTCAATTAAAAAATCTGGGATTGCTTCCTAGATAAATGCTGTTGCAACTTCCTCGAGAATAATATGACAAATGAAGCTCTTGGTGTTCGAACTCCATAAAGCCTACTATTTTGGGTGCTCTAGTTTAATAATAGTTGAACATGAAAGAGCAGTACTTCTTATCAAATCTAAAATAAGATGCTGATTGTAAAATATTCTGCAACACTAGCATGGAGCGAATAAAAGCCATGGTCCACACAACACCTCTCTCCACTTGAATAAAATTAAAATCTAAGCTTATAATTAGGTCCCTAAACAAAATTTCCCCATCTCAGTCTCTATGAACATTCTAGAGAACATGCAAAAAACGTCCATCGTTACAGAAGCAACTCCAAACAAACTATCATGGCTCTTGAACGGTAATTATTAAAATCAAATTGTCCACCCAACACTATCTATCATCTATGGAACCTGTCTTAATGAAAATGTATCTCATGCAACTGCCTCTTTGCTAATTCTAAAGGCAAACAACTTCTTATAATATGGACACGTGGACCCCTAGAGTGCCATAACTTGGCACAAATGGACACTTAAAGGCCATTACTTACGAAAGTGACACTTAAGTGCCAAAATCGGAGCAAAATGGATCACTTGAGTGCCACTGGCGAGAAAATCCGGCCAAAGTGCATACGTGGCATTTTCCGGCGACTTCTTTTACTGAGGTGGCAAATGTTTAAAAAAAAAAAAACAGCCCATGTGGACGACAAAAACGACGTCGTCCATCCACACTGACTGAGTTGACCTAAACGACGTCGTTTAGGTTATTTTGGCTTAAGTAGACCTAGCCATCATCGTTCCTCCCCGTCCGCATTCACACTAGATCTCAAGCCCTTCTCTTCGTCACCGTTCACGCCCAGAGGTGGTCATCGGTCATTGTCGTCAGTCACCATCGTTGGTCGTCGTCGCTGCTCACCATCGTTGCTCCTCGACCACCACCGTTGCTCCTCCAAGTTCGGCCCCTTCTCCCCCTCTTTTGTGATGAAATTAGGGCTCGATTCTTTTATTAGGGCTTCGATGGAAAATTTGGGGCTCGTTAGGGAAATGTGTTGATCGGACATTTGGGCGGTGAGGTGGGTGTGTTGTGCTCGAGCTGTGCGTATTAGCTTGTGTAAATTTTATTGAAATGCACGTGCTCTGTTTCGCTACTCCCCTGTGTGGAGATGTCACGCCCCGAACCCCGAGCGCGTGTCCATCCCTCTATGGTCGATTAAATTTGCGACTTCCCAGGACTAGTCGCTGACCCTTTTTGTTTTATTGCACATGCGGAAGTGGATTATAAATCCCCTGACAATAATCATCTTGAGATAGAAAAGCAGGACAATAGATTCACAAACAAACATGCTTTTATATATACACTGAGTCATGTACAAAAGTCTATGGCCAAAAAACTACAAAAGACTAGCCTTCCAAAAGAAGCTATTCTAACTGACCTACACTTCCGATCACCTCCTCTCAGCTCCAGGTCCTCCACTCGACGACCCTGAAAATGTTGGCCCACAACAGGGTGAGATATAATCTCAGCGAGTTCGCACGCTAAACCCCGATTGGGAGGGAAATACGCCCAGAAGCATCCTATCACACAATCACACAATCAATGAAACTTACCTCGTCTCAAATCCACCCTGCAGGTTAGTACAATTTATAACTCAGACAACATGAAAACATGAGCAACAAATAAGCTCTAACAACTGAAACACCACACTCAGTTAATCATGCGTTCCTAGTTTTAATCTCGGCATATAGCACAGCCTACTCTCTGTTCAGCGGTTTTCTGGCATTGTTAGGCATTGTCTCACCCCATTAAGCACGGCACGTCTCTTTATCAGACGGCTTTCCTGAAGGAGCATAGGGTCCAGAATCTATTGCGATCGGCTTCCCGTTGTCCAGGGGGTATCCCGAATAGGGATAACGTCCAACTTAACAGCCCGAGATGATTTCTCTTAACCATCACTCGATCACTCAAATATGGCTTAGGGCACCGTGCATTGCACTCAAATGCTTCAACTAAAATGGTGAGCCTGGCCTTTTTCTTCGTATTAGAAATTCACATGAAATTACTCGTGTGTGAGTACACGGTCAACTTGATCCAAAAAAATTGATATTCTTCATTTTTGAAATCACATTATTTCATATAGTACTAAAAACTACTTTTGGTGTCAAAACCCGACATCCGGGATTTTCTGAATAAATATTGGAAATTCACAACTTTTGGAATTAAATACCAAAAATCCAATCGGCACTCAATTTGCATAATTTAACACTCAAATTGCAGAATTTAACCACACCATTGCAATCAACATGAAATTCCGGTCATCGGCTATCCCGCCTAATTTCCGGAAAATAATTAATAATTAACTAATTTCAAAAATTAATTAATTAATTCAATTTAATTTCTAAAAATACTAACCTAGGCCAAAATTATTAAATTAAATACCAATACGGACTCGAAAAATTCCCGAACCCTTCTAGATAAACTGTACAATTTATTTAGGCCTTAGCTAAACCATGCTAACCACCTAACATGCTCGATTAACTAATTAAATTTCTAATTTAATCTAACTAACCACCTAATTCCTAATTAAATAAATCTAAACACCCCATAGATATCATTAGCCTACTAAGAAGGGTTTAGTGCATAAACTCACCGGTTAATTGTGGAAACCGGTTCACCGCGACGACGGCGCGACGGCGGCCGAAATCAAAATTTTCGGTGACGTTAGTGAACTTGGGTCGGGCCTAAACTTGGCCCAACAAATCTCAGCCCAAATTGAGATTTGTTAATGACTTGGACTGGGCTTGATCTAGGCTTGGGCTGCTTTGTGGGCCTCAAAATCTCGGGCTTTTCATTCTGCTGGGCTTTTAAAAGGCATGGGCTTGCTGCTGGGCCAAGACTTAGGCTGCTGGACTCTTGAAGATTTCAACTGGGCTGAGAACAAGTTGGATGGGTTGTGGGCTTTGTTGCGTCTGATCCACGACTGGGCTGGACAAGAAGCAGTTGTGGAGATGGGCTCGGTGGATTTGCTGGCCCGAACCGTGGGCTGGGGATGCACGAGCGTAGCGATGGGGCGGCCTGTTGGCGCACGGATCTGCTGGTCTTCGAGGGAATCGGAGAAGTTGACCGACCCAGCTGTAGACACACGTGCAAAGAAGCAACGGGCGAGTTGCTGAAGACGAAAACTGCTGAGGAAATTCGTTGGCGTCGAGGACGACCAAACGTGCAGCTCGCGCTCAACAAATCGACCAAGAAGATGCACCGTGGACTGGAACGCGGTGGAGCTGGCCACGTGGAGGAAAGCTGCGGGCGTGATGATGGGTGAAGGCTTCGTTCGGGTGAGGAAGAAATCGAAGCTGAGAAGTGTTGAACGCTGACTCGTGGGAGACAAAACTCAGTGGAGATGGGCGTGGGCAACAACAAATTGGGTCAAGAAAGAGGCTTCTGTGGGTGGAGGTGTTGACTGAGGTTTGCTGGCTTACGGACAAGTGGCGTGGATGAAGGAAAGAAGAAGTTTTGGGTGGGAGGTGCTTCGGCAGAAGAGGTGAGGGGGTGCAGAGATCAAAGGAAAAATGAAAGTGGAGAGGTAGAGATGAGATGGGTGAATCGAGAGAGAGAGAGAGTTTGAAGAAGATGGGGGATAGCGATGGGGCCAGTTGGTTTTCTTCAACCAAAGGATTGGAACAAGCTTAAAAGTCCACAAACACTATCCCTTGCATTAACTTCATGTTATTAACAAATCTCTAAATTAACCAATTTTGAAGCCTAGAATTGCTCCCTCACATAAAGCTCTGAATTTCCATTTTTTTGTCTTCAATTTCCTCACTCAATTTCCCAAATTGAGGTCCAATTTCGGTAAAGAAAAATCCCAAACAATTTTCTATAAATCCCTAACACTCATAGGCTAAGTTTAGAAGTCCCAATTTTCATCAATTTAGCCCATCTGAATCTCCGCTAATTTTCTGCAACGTCTGCATCGATTTTCCGCAAAAATCCTGGAATCTCTGAAAAATCTTTGGAGAATGAGTTTACGTTCTTGAAATAGCTCGTGACACCACAGAACTTTCAATTTTTGAAATTGGGTTCAATTTCGTGGTTAATTTCACTCCAGCGCGCTTTTAGCGTGACCTAGTCTATCGGATAGCTTTTAGGAATTTTTAGTGCAATTGACCTGTGATCGAATTATCTCGAGTCACAATGTACATCTTCGACACATTGGCGACTCTCGGTTATCGTGAAAATCTCAAGGTTTCAATTACCGACACAAGGTACCCAAAACTATAGAAAATTAATTTAGTGCCGATCGATGAGAATTTTGCAATCAGGTGGAATTACCCACATTTTGATCACCTATCTCAGTTGAATTAACATATTTCTGATCTCTAATCAATTTTTAATTGTGCCGTAATGACCCTTGCAAATTAGCACGGTTGAGTAGTCGATTCCTGGTCGAATTCTCAAGTCTTTTGCGTTAAAATCCCTTAATGACTTTCCCAGATAATCTAGTTATCTCATTAGTGATCGGCTCAGAAAATAGCACTATAGACGCATCGATGAAAGGCCCGATTTATTCAATTGAAATCAGATTTGAAAAATCAGGATGTCATAGGAGATGCTCGCCTCGGTCGATGATTTCTGCAGTCAATGCTCGCATCCCTTGTACGCGCATTTGCTATGAAAACCGTGTGCACGTGTTTAACGGCATGTGCGACGAGTGATCGGTAGCTTTTAGCAGAGAATTAAGGATAAAGCTTGACTCTTTCTAGTTTTGGTCTCCCATTTATAGTTCTGGCCCACCAAAAAATTCTTCGGTTTTTAAGCTTTTATGTACCTTCTGGCAATAGGGCCTGTATTTTGTGGAATTGGTTCCCTTTAATCACATGGCGCAGCCTTCTTTATAGTTAGATTGAAAAAGAAGACCTGTGACACAACTTTGAAGAAAGCGTCGAGAATTGCTTGGGCTGTGCTTGTTATGGGGACCTCTGTTTTATGTTAATATTTTAAGGGAATGGAAGGCAAATAATTAAAGTGGCAACCTCTTTTTTGGCTGTCATGTAGGGGCATATTGTCAGTGGAGGGACCTCTGTTTATCGTGAATGGTATCCCTTCCCTTTTCTTTAATAAAGTCCATGAGAGTGGGGGGACTCCCGTGTGTAATTGTCTATTGTTCTTTATGGATGTGGTCCCAAAAACTAATTATTATTTTTCTTGTTCTTGGTGCAGAAATGGCTTATGACATGGAGTATGTCGTTGTCATAGTTTGCTACGGTGGGGATTTTGTGATTAGGGAGAATGAGTGGGAGTATGAGGGTGGAAATGAGGGCACCATCTTTGTCGAGATAAAGAATGCATCTTATATAGGATTTGTTAGGGATATAGTGACTTATTTGCCTTGTAAAGTTCAGAAGTTGCTGTATTGTCTTCTTGGGAAAGGCTTAAGAGATGGTTTGAGAAGCTTAGAAGATGATAATGGTTTTAGGGATGTTCTATACCATTATCTTCATGGTGAAGAGGTAAAAATATATGTTGAGTACAATAGTGAAAGTGAGGACGAAGATGATGATGGAGAGAGTGCCCAAGTAGGACAAGAAGGAGATAGTATTCAAGGTAATACTAACGTTAGGGTCAAAGGAGGGCGGGATAGACATGATGGAGAGGAGAGGAGCACAGATGCAGTTCACCAAAGTGATGATGACATAGGTGATGTCACAATCACTGGATTAGATTGGGAAGTAGCCGAATCAAGTGATGATGATGATGAAGGGTAGCATGTTGATAATTTCACAAGTGATAACGACGACGAGGAGCTTGTACAGTCAAGAAAAAAGCGAAGGGATTTTTTGACAGATAAGTTTGCAGCTTTGCAGGTAGCTGATGAAGTTCCAAACAGGGCCGAAGGCCCTGCAAATGCTGGTGCTGCTGGCGAGGAGACTAATTATGAAAAAAGCGTCGAGAATGCCACTTCCGAGGATGAGCTTGAAGAAGATGAAGGAGCTGTGCATAGAAAGAAAAGGAAAAGTAAGTTTCCTTTTTATGATCCATCCGTTGCCTCTCCTACTTTGTCAGTAGGTATGAAATTTCAAGATGCAAAACAGTTTAGGGAAGCTATACTGAAGAACTCCGTTGCTGCACAGAGGAATATTGACTTCATTAGAAACACTAAGACCTTTGTAAGAGCTAGGTGTTCGCAAGAAAATTATCCATGGAAGATCTATGGTGCATTTGTTAGAAAAAGTGGATCCTTTCATATTAGAGCCTACTAAGAGGAACATACTTGTTCCATTAATTTTGAAAATAAAAAGGTAACAAATGCATGGTTGTCCAAGCACTTCTTTGATTTGATTAAGCTAATGCCTCAGATGAATAGTACTGAGTTCAGGATGCTGGTGAAAGAGCAGGTATGCATTAATATATCCAGGAATCAATGCAAAAGATCGAAGCAAAAGGTGATGAAGATACTCATTGGTCAGTACAGCAGCGAATATGGACAGTTGTGGGATTATGCTTGGGAGTGTAGGCTGCAAAATCCTTCAAGTAGAGTGTATCTAGAGGTCGTGGAGAGACCACTTCCTGATATTGGAACTAAGTTCGATAAGTTTTATGTTTGTTTTGATGCATGCAAACGAGGATTTTTATCTGGTTGTAGACGGATTATAGGATTGGACAGGTGTTTTTTGAAGAGCTTATGCAAGGGAGAATTGCTGGCTGCAATTGGAAGAGATGCAAATAACCAAATGTTTCCACTAGTTTGGGATGTTGTAAAAGTAGAGAACAAGGACAATTGGTCCTAGTTCCTAAAAAATTTGATGACTGATTTGGAGATAACAAATGGGGCAGGGTGGGCGTTCATGAGTGATCAACAAAAGGTAATATTTGTTTTTTGAAAATTTTGGTTAATTGTTTGCTTTTTGATATCAACATGTCATTTACTTATATTTAGGACCTCTGTTATTGCAGGGACTGGTTCCAGCAGTAGCTGAGTTGTTGCCTTATGCCGAACATCGAATGTGTGCGTGGCACATATACGCAAATTGGGCAAAGAACTATAAATGGGACAAGCTGTAGTCACAATTTTGGCAGCTAGCAAAGAGCACGAATATAGCTGACTTTAGGATGGCTAAAGAAGACCTACTACACTTGACAAAGGAAGGTTATGATACACTATTCCAAACAGAACCGAAGTATTGGTGTAGGGCGTTCTTCAGCAAGGAATTCAAGTGCGATAACATCAATAACAACATCTATGAAGCATTCAATGGGAGGATAATAGATGCCAGATACAAATCAATTATCTCGATGCTTGAAGACATACGGGTTATGGTCATGACTCGGTTGCACAGACAAAGAGATGAGGCTGCAAAGTGGACTAGGCAATGTGGTCCCAGGATTGCTAAGAAATTGGATAAAAACTTGATTGCAAGTAGGTATTGTCATCCTATTTGGAATGGGGATGAAGGATACGAGATAATGAAGGATTCCGATAAGTATGTTGTCCATTTAGGTATGAGGAAGTGTTCATGTAGAGCATGGCAACTAAGTGAAATTCCTTGCGCACATGCTATATGTGCCATTCAATTGAAGGGCTACAACACAGAAGACTACATTGATGATTGGTACACAAAATCGAAATATCTTGCTTCGTACCAATTCATGTTGCAGCCAATTAGAAGTAACCAGTTTTGGGAGCAACAGATCGCGAAGCACCTTAACCTTTGCCACTAAAGAAGAAAATGGGAAGACCAAAGCCAAAACGAAGAATGACAGAGGGAGAGGTCTCATGTCAGCAAAAGATGAATAGGAAATGTGTACCGATAAAGTGCTCTTTTTGCCACAAAGCATGCCACAATATTAAAGGTTGTCAATTAAGGAAGCAACAGGAACAATTAAGGCCAGCTGAAGGGCCTAGTGAAGAGATAGTTGGAGAAGGACAAATAGAAAGGCGAAGTGAGCCGACTGTTCTTCAGTCGATGACAATAAACCCAATAAGTCATGACAATTGTGTTTATGTTGCTTTATGGTTTATTACAAATATGTACATAGATATAAGTGACATGTATGTAATGTTTTTGTTTTTATCAGGTCACGAGAATGACACGTGAAGAATTGGCCAAAGCCCTTGCTATACCTGAAACTGAAGGGCCTGTTCAAAGACAGCAAGGTAGAAGACAGCCAGCTAAAGGGTTGGCTAAAGCAACTGGAGGGCCAGTTGCAGCTCCTGTTCTTCAGCAGCAGCAGAGAAAAAAATACCCGGTAAGTTCAATAATTTGTGTTTAGTTTTCCTTTACGTTGCTATATGACTGATGTTATATTTATGATGTCTTTACCTTTCTCTCAGATTCGAAGAAGGCAAGCTAGAGCTCAGCTGCCAATAGAGGGCCCAACTGAAGGGCCACCACAAGATCCATCACCAAGGTCACCACAAAGGCCACTAGAAGGGTCATCACAAGGGCCACCACAAAATGCAATAGAAGGTGTCACTGAAGCTGAAGAGCTAAATAGAAAAACAACCAGAAGAAAGCCAAATCAAGAGCCATCTACAAGAATGCCATTTAGAAGACGCCTAGCTGAAGAATTAGCCGAAACCCTTGCTGTAGCTGAACAGCCACAACAAGAGCCCAATAAATCACATGCGAGAAGAAGAGCTAACCAATCACAAGTACTTGAAAGTGACGTTTCCCTTCAAACAATAGGGGCTCTTGGGAAGAGGCTAAAACAATATGGTTATGGCATTTATACAGATGAGCATTCTGGAACAGTTATTCTTAATGTAAGTTTTATAGGCTGCATTAAATTTAAATTATAGTGCAAACTTTTGTTGATAATTGAGTTTTCTTTTTGAAGCTTGGGAGAAGTTCGGAGGTTCTTATCTCTCAAGGTCCAACTCAAGAATCAACGACTGCGTCAACAAAGAAAAATACATTGGCTGTGCCAACAAGAAAGAAGAGTAAGAAGAACCCAGTTACAGGTCCATCTAAATCAGTTGAGCCTACAATAGTTGCAGCTCCTTCTGAATCAGTTCAACCTAGGACAATTGCAGCTCCATCAGAATCAATGCATCCCGAAACAGTTGAAGAAGAAGTCTCACGTCCAGTTAGAAAAAAGCGCAAGGATTATGAATCGAGTGCAAGATCCATCAAAAGGAGCACGGATAGGAAGCATTGTGCATATTGATTGATGAAATGGGATGTGATATGGTTTGTGAGGCCGAGAAGTCAATTGTTTTACTGTGGATGTTTTTTTTTATTATTATAATAGTTTGTCATTGAGTTTGTTAGACTTTTTCAATATCAATGGAACGATCTTGTTTGTCATTTTTGCCTTTTTCATTTTTTTGTGTTTCTACTTTTACTTACTGCTTCTGGTGGTGAATCTGTGGTAGTGACTGGGGTGCTTGTATGGCTGGTGGTGGCGGCTGGTGAAGCCTGGTGGTGGTGGGTCCATTGTGGGGGTTGAGTTGGGGCATCTTGCTGCAGCTAGTACTGGTGCAAGAGTGCAGTGTGCATAGCCTAGCTTGCACGAGCCCCTTTTGCAACAGACCCACAACCCACCACCAATAGTGGCTGCTAATGGTGGATCTATGGTTGTGGCTACGTGTTAGTGTAGTAGCTGGGATGTTGGTGTTGCTAGTGGTGGTGGCTAGTAGTGACTGATGATGCCTACTGATGGTGGGTTTATTATAGGGGTTGGGTTGGGGGGTTTTTGCTGCACCTGGTGCAAGATGTAAGTGTGCAGTATGCACATCTTGCACCAGGTAGTGTTGGTGCAAGCTGGTGTAAGGCACCTTACACTATTAACTTCTGCAGCAGCATACCACCAGAATAGTGGTGGCTCGTGGTGGCTCAGGTGGATGCCTGTGATGCTTGGTGTGGCTGGTGGTGATGGCTGGAGGCCGATGGTGGCCAGTGGTGGGCGGTGGTGGTGGCTGGTAGTAGCTGATGGCTGGTGCAATTTATAGAGGAAATGTACAAAAAAAAATTAGCACTTAACTGATCACATTCTAAAAAACCTAACACTTAAGTGTTCACTTTTAATCACAAGTGGCACTTAAGTGATCACTTTTAATAATAAATTGACACTTAAATAACTCTTTTTTTTATCACGACTGGCACTTAAGTAATCACTAGATACAACTTATAGCACTCGAGTAATCACTCGTGTCTGTTCTATGTATATGGTGGTTTACAGCGAGAAGCTGCTGGTTTATATATACGGTTCAACTTATGGCAACTCCATTCAATCCAATGTTTGCTGTTGGTTTACATTCAGTTCAAGTAAAGAAGTTGCCACAACACATCGACCCAATATACATTCCATCATCACCGATTTATATTTGAGAATAAGCAAAAACATAGTCAAACAGTATCTCATTCATTCCCTTTTCTTGACCTCCCCACAAGCACAATAAGTAACACATAATACATATGACAGCCCAAAGAAAAAAAAAATGCCACAACGATCTTGTAGACAACACAAAACTTCTTATCATCTACCAAAAAAATAAGTTCCATTTCATTCAAAACAAGTGCATTTCTCCACTCATTTACAACTATGGTAGTCGAAAAAAATTCTTCTCTTCTTCCAATCCTTTACATTTCATCATAAAGTAGGATAGACAAAAAAACAGCAACACAATAAACGCTCGGTAACACTTTCGTTCAAGTTTCATCCTTGAAACTTCATTCTTTAAATGGTTAGCAGAAGATACTTGAGCTTGCATTAAGTCAACATCGTCCAAGTCGTCCACAAGTGTAGATTGAGGTTGATGACATCCATCAAGTAGATCTCATATCACCTCTGTGGCTCGGTGAGAGAATTTCGCATCGATCCATTGGAAATATTTGCACTTCGACCCTTCTCTATATCGGGCACATCCATAGAATCTTCTCCCGGGATTCATTCGAGTCCACGATGTTCTTCTTAGACTTGGTAACCCATAAAAATAGAAACGCTCGCCTTCTCCTTCGCTTCGGCGAGAGAAATTTGAGCCGCTGCTGAAAGTCCTACTCTCCATTTCCAATATTTGACTGTAGAATTTGGGGCAAATCAAATAAGGGTTCAGTATTAGGGCTCCAGCGCTTCAATGGCATTTTGCCCGATTTAGGGTTTTAAATTTAGGGCAATTTGGGAGACGACGTCGTTTTGGCTGATTTAAGAGTTCTATTTTGCCTAGCTATAGAAACGACGTCGTTTTGGGTGAATTAGAGTTGAGTCAGCTTTCCGGCGAGCCATCTCGGCGAGAAATATTAATATTTTATGGCCACGTATGATTTCTGGCCGGCTTCACCAGAGATGGCACTCGGGTGTCCCACTTTTCTTCAAATGTGGCACTTAAGTGTCACTTTCGTAAGTTATGGCACTTAAGTGTCCCTTTGTGCCAAGTTATGACACTTGAAGCGTTCTTATGCCTACAATATGTGTCAAGTTAGTCCATACATACTTCACAGTATGTGTTAAAAAGTGATCCATTTTTGGAAAGCTCTAGACTACACGAGACTACACATGCTTAAGATTCTCATATGTTGGAGAAATTTCTAGTACTATGTGGGCAGCAAGTGTACGTGTAAAGGAAGAAAAGCCAATTGGAAGTTGGCTGAATAAAGTCAACAAAAGCTACAGAGAATAGGAAAATGAAGAATAATGGAGAAGCAACTAGAAGATCCGGAAGAAGCCGCAGCAAGCAGGAGACAAAGAAGCAAGCTTGTAATTTTATATTAATTTTGTACTCAAAGTCGGTAGAGCAAGGCGGTGACTCACACCTATAAATAGGAGTTATGGATGTCTGTTCTATGTAGTAAAAAAACTAGAAATACTCATTCATTTGTAATATAAACTATCATAATAAAAGTCCTGTTTTTTTACCTATACTCCCTTGCCCTTGTAGTCCACTTATATCCACTCATACTTCACACATACACACTTGCACACACACACGCTTCCACAAACACCAACAGTGGTATCAGAGCCACATCTTTGGTTGGTATTGGGCGTTTTTCCTACCTACCCATTCCTAAAACTACCCTTTCCAAATACTCAATAACTAAACCATGGCCAACTCTACCTCATCCTCATTTCCCATTCCCATTTTTGATGGGAACAACTATGACTTTTGGAGCATAAAATTGACTACATTCTTGGTGGCCCAAGACTTATGGGACATCGTGGAAAAAGGTTGCGAGGCTCCGCAAGAAGGTGCAAGTGTTTTGAAGGATCAACTACAAAAGGATGCAAGGGCACTATACTTCATCTAACAAGCACTCTCAGAAATTGTATTTCCAAGAATAATTGGAGCAAGGACTGCAAAAGGGGCTTGGGATATACTACGAGAAGAATTTCAAGGATCGGAAAAGGTACGCACTATTCTCCTTCAAACTCTAAGAAGAGATTTTGAGAATTCTAAAATGAAAAATTATGAGACCGTACAAGAATATTGTGGAAAATTAAAGGAACTAGTTAATCAAATGAGAGCCTATGGAGATGGGATAACTGATCAAAGGGTTGTTGAGAAAATATTGGTGTCACTTACCAAAAAATACAACTCCATAGTCACAACTATAGAAGGAACTAAGGACTTGAGGACCCTATCAGTGAGTGAATTAATTGGCTCTCTAGAAGCACGTGAGAAAAGACTAATGGCACAAGATGAAGATTCAATTGAAAGTGCCTTTCAGTCTAAAGTAAATATACGGTCTCATCAATCTAAAAATGGTGGAAGGAGCTCATGGAAAAATAAAAAAGGAGGAGAAACTATACAAAAGGAAAATTATCCACCTTGTGGTATTTGCAAGAAAACAAATCATTTGGAGAAGGATTGTTGGTTTAAAAATAAAAAACAATGCCGCTTTTGTAAAAGATATGGCCACGTAGAAAAAGATTGCCGCTCGAAAACAAATAATCGAGCAAACTATGTAGAAAAAAAAGGAAAGTGAAGAGAATACATTCTATGCAAGCCAAGCGATAAATAATAATACAAATGAAACATGGTACACTGATAGTGGGTGTAGCAATCACATGACGGGGGACGAATCCATATTCACTGATATTGATAAGTCGGTGAAATCCCAAGTAAAGTTGGGCAATGGTGCATTAGTAGATGTCAAAGGAAAAGGCATCATCGCCGTGGAAACGAATAAAGGCCCAAAATATATACATAATGTATATCTAGTCCCTCGTCTTGCACAAAATCTCTTAAGTGTGGGCCAAATGATACTAAGTGGGTATTCTCTATATTTTAATGGAGAAGCCTGCATTATCTATGATAAATGTAAAAATGTCATTGCCTCTGTTAAGATGAAAAATAACAATTTTCCTATTCGATGGAAATATGTCAAAGATATAGCCATGAAAGCTCAACTTGATGATTCATGGCTATGGCATCGAAGATTTGGCCACTTCAATTTTGTTGGGCTAAAAATTCTCCATCAGAAAAATATGATGAGAGATTTTCCAGCCATTACAGAAATTTCAGATGTTTGTGAAGGATGTCTCCTTGGAAAGCAACAAAGACAGTCCTTCCCATCTGGAAGTGCATGGAGAGCTAAGAAGCCATTGGAGCTGGTTCATACGGACGTGTGTGGTCCAATGAGAACCCCCACACTCAATCATAATAAATATTTCATCCTATTCATTGATGATTACACAAGAATGATGTGGGTATACTTTTTTCGAGAAAGATTAGAGGTTTTCTCTATCTTCAGAAAATTTAAGAGCCACGTTGAGAATCAAAGCCCTAAGGAGTAACAGAGGCACAGAATACAATTCAAAGGAGTTTAATAAATTTTGTGAAGATGAAGGAGTCCATCATCAACTAACTATTGGCTATGCCCCAGAGCAAAATGGAGCAGCTGAAAGAAAAAATAGAACAATCATGGAGATGGCAAGGTCTATGCTAAAGGAAAAAGAACTTCCTAACTCGTTCTGGTCAGAAGCAGTTTACACGGTTGTATACATCTTAAACAGGTGTCCAACTAAAGCAGTCCAAAATAAAACTCTAGTCGAAGCATGGAGTGGACGGAAGCCTTCAGCAAAGCACCTCAAGGTATTCGGATGCATATGCTACGTCCACATCCCTGCTCAAAAAAGGAGTAAGCTAGATGAAAAGACAGAAAAGGAAATATTCCTTGGCTACAGTGACCAATCAAAAGGCTATCGGGTTTACAACCTAAGAACTAGAAAGCTTACGATTAGTCGAGACGTCGAGTTCGACGAGAATGATGCCTGGAATTGGGAGAACAAGAAGATCGAGAAGAAGTACATCACCTTGCCAAACATACCACCTGCTCAAGAGAAGTCAACGTCACAAGAAGAAGGAGAAGTACCAAATTCCATCACTCACGAAATAACTCCACCAAGCTCTCCAAGAGTGACACAAGAAGAATCTACTCCAAAGTCTCCAATACTAAGGGTAAAGGCCCTTAGAAGAATTTACGACCCATGCAACTTTGCTATTTTGGAACCAGAAAACTACAAACAAGCATCCAAAGAAGAAGTCTGGATAAAAGCCATGGAGGAAGAGATCAAGATGATCGAGAAAAATGAAACTTGGGAGCTTGTCGATCGACCCAAACACAAAGAGATCATTGGCGTCAAGTGGGTTTACAAGACGAAGCTTAACGAGGATGGATCAATCCAGAAGCATAAAGTAGGGCTTGTGGCAAAAGGATAGTTGCAACAATCGGGTATCGACTATACTGAAACTTTTGCCCCCGTCGCTCGCCTCAATACTATTCAAGCACTCATAGCCCAAGCAACACAAAAAGAATGGAAGATCTATCAATTCAAGATGAACTATTGCAAAGCAGTTTCAACTCCGCTCATGACAAATGAGAAACTATTGAAAGAAGATGGAGCAGAAAAAGCTTATGCCTCCCTCTACAGAAGTCTGATTGGCAGTTTGCTTTATCTCACTGCTACATGACCGGATATTATGTATGCGACAAGTCTACTATCACGATTCATGCAAAGTCCGAGTCAAATTCACTTTGGAGCTGCCAAGAGAATTCTCAGATATTTACGAGGAACTATAGATTACGACATTCGATATCGCCCAAGTGCAAACGCCAAGCTCATTGGCTACACTGATAGCGACTGGGTAAGTTCAACTGATGATAGGAGAAGTACTACAGGCTATGCATTCACACTAGGTTCTGGAATATTCTCATGGGCATCCAAAAAACAAGACTCAGTGGCACAGTCTACTGTAGAAGCTAAATACATCGTAGCTGCTATGACCGTCAATCAAGTAATATGACTTCGAAGAATTCTAGAAGACATTGGAGAACCACAAATGGAATCAACGCCAATATTTTGTGACAACAAGTCCGCGATTACCATATCAAAAAATCCAGTCTTTCATGGAAGAACGAAACATATTGATATAAAATATCACTTCATTCGTGAAGTGCAAAACAAAGGAGAGATCAAGCTGAAGTATTGTAAGACTGAAGACCAAATTGCGGACATAATCACTAAAGCACTATCAACAACAAAATTCGAGACATTGAGAAGCATGCTTGGAGTATCACAAAAATGGTTCAAGGAGGAGTGTTAAAAAGTTATCCATTTTTGGAAAGCTCTAGACTCCACCAAACTACACATGCTTAAGATTCTCATATGTTGAAGAAATTTCTAGTACTATGTGGGCAGCAAGTGTATGTGTGAAGGAAGAAAAGCCAGCTGGAAGTTGGCTGAATAAAGTCAACAAAAGCTGCAAAGAATAGAAAAATGAAGAATAATGGAGAAGCAACCAGAAGATCCGGAAGAAGCCGCAACAAGCAGGAGACAAAGAAGCAAGCTTGTAATTTTATATTAATTTTGTACTCAAAGTCAGTAGAGGAATGCTCTATAAATAGGAGTTATGGATGTCCGTTCTATGTAGCAGAAAAACTAGAAATACTCCTTTCCTTTGTAATACAAACTATCATAATAGAAGTCCTGTTTTTTACCCATACTCCCTTGCCGTTGTAGTCCACTTATATCCACCCATACTTCACACATACACACTTGCACACACACATGCTTCCGCAAACACCAACAGTATGAAATCCAGGTTTAAGTGAGACTAGCATGGAGGAGACCATACAGATGATTTCCTCAACTTGAACTGAATGAGACATGAAAGAGCAAACTTTACTTGTAACATAGATCCCATGTCCATTATGACTTTCTTTCGAATTTCTTCTCTAGAAGATAGAGCTACATGATTATCACCCATACTAATATATCATGCCCCGCAATTATCCTCCCATAACACAGAATTAGAAATTACATCATTATCAAACTGTTGACATTAAATTTATCTCTTTCAAGGGATTTAAAATTTCAGCACAAGAAGCAAGCTAAAAGGATTAAAAAGGATTATCTTGCAAAAGAAACAACAAGATGCGTCTCACTACTCCAAAACCTAAAATAGAAGTATGCAAGGGGCTGGTCAAAGAATGGATTATAAAGAGCAGGCGCCCAACAAATTTGGATAACTAACAACTCTGCTTTTTATAAAATAGACACATGCAGACTAGTGAACAGTGTTCATGACTAACAACTAAGAAATAACTATCCCTACAAAAGAAAGTTGCTGCGGCAGAGCAGACTAGAGAGAATAGCTAGCAACTAAAGGATGACATGAAATACACTATTGTCTTGCATTCTTCCCCATTTTGGTTGCGAGGGAGAGAGGCATTCAGGGGTTGCTGCAGATTGCCCATCAGAGTAACTATGACAAAAGCCTCATGTAGATATTTGGTCCATAGCTTTTGAAATTATTCATCACGCAGGGGCACCGCCAACACAATGCATGCCCGGGATTTTCCATGCTTCTCCCGAAAAAGTAGACACTTTGACGGGCTAGCAGAAAATGAAAAGAACATATACCAAAAACTAGGAGAGAAAAAATGGCATCCACTATACAGGGAGAGCTCAAAATGCTATGCTCCAATTGTCAGCATCCATCAACATTTAGAATTTAAAGCTGCCGAATATACATTGCGATGGGGACACCGTAACAACATGAGAGAGAATAAAGCAAGCAACTCTTTTAAAGGCAACTATCTACCAAAAAAAAAAAAAAAAAAACACCCCTTGCAGGGAATTTAGGGACATGATCTCCGATTCCTTGTACTCATCATCAAGTAGAGACCATTTCAGCCACACTTGTGTCCCATTAAAGGACCACTTCCCTCCATTTTCACCGCATGAAC
The DNA here is from genome assembly GCA_016097605.1 of Eucalyptus guilfoylei. NCBI lineage: Eukaryota > Viridiplantae > Streptophyta > Magnoliopsida > Myrtales > Myrtaceae > Eucalyptus > Eucalyptus guilfoylei. The sequence goes on from CM027861.1 coordinate 42,230,813, forward strand.
TCCACCATATATAAGACTTGTAAAATAAAATACATAGATAATATGTTACATAGTTGCACAAAATGCCGGGCATGTATTGCCTACCGTAATTTTGACCTAAACCAGGATGCAGTTACATTCAGCATTCACCGAGCAAAACTGAATGACAAAGTGCAAGGAATAACTACATGCGCACACAGAAAAATTACCCAACTTGAAAATATACTCATGTCATGAAAAGCAGCTGACTTACATTTTTTCCCGGTCTCACAAGCCTCAAAGCAACTTCTGCAGCATTCCGTGGGCCGTGTCACTAGGACATGGGCATCGTCACGTCATATTCCGCCGATCATGGCGCGGCTGCTGTTAACACAACTTGATTGGAAGGTTATTGAAGTCTTGAGGGACTTCTTGAAACTAGAAAAGTCCCATACGATTTCTCTGAGCGCACCGGTTACTGGACATTCTTCCTTAACAAAAATAGCCGATACAACGTTGCTTATTTCAACATATTTTACCAAGTCTTTTAGCATAGAAAGAATGTGGTTCATGTCGTAATTTTATCTGACTACTCACATTTTTCCCCATCTCTTCACATTTTATTTTTGGCAAATGCTACCAAAAACCCTAAGTTGTGCCCCACGAGACACAAATAGTAAAATACCTCCAATTTTTTTTGTGTCGTTAAAAAATTTAAATGATTTATTATAGTTCCATCTATGGCATATCTATATACACGTATACATTTAGAGTTATTTTATTATACAAAAAAAAAAAATCAAGACATTTGTGTCACAATGATCAAATTTAGGATTTTTAGCGACACAAAAAAAGTTTAGGATTTTTAGCTATACCAAAAAAATGAAATATTTGTATCACAATGATTATAATTTTAAAGTATTTTTTTAGCATTAATACTTTTTTTTTTTTTTTTTTAACCGGGTCCCACACCATTTCCTACTCCTAGTATCAAAGGGTCCTCTTAGACTACGTTTGGCGAGTCGGGATAAAATTCGGGATAAAATATGATTTATCCTATCCTACATTTGATGCTCGCTCATGTAAGGATAAAGTTAGATATAAGGGGGATATAGACAAAATAAAATTATCCCATAGGGGAGGTGAGATAAAGTTAGATAGGATTTCTAATGTCCATACTAGGAAAGTTATTTCTCTCAACTAACAAACTTATTAAATTAATAAAATTGAAATTATATTTCAATATAAATAATATTTGAATTATTATTTAAGAACTTAAAAATAAAAAATAAAAATTCATTTTTAATTAATCCTATTTTAATTTATATATTCAACTTTAATTCTATCTTATAATAAAAATTCAATCTATAAATTAAATATTTATATTTATTATATATTTTAGGTATTTTTGTATTTTAGGTATGTTAGTATAGTTTACTATTTGATAAAATTCTATTAAAGAATGATGAAAGGGGAAAAAAGAAATAATAATGAAAAATAATATAAAAAAGAGGAAAAATAAATTAAGGAATAGTGTTACGAGAGATTTTCACCATTTCCGTTTATGAACATTTAGGTTCATTTATAATGATATGCCGTTTATTAAAAAAAATAATATACATGATATGATGAAAACATATCCGACTTTAATACTTTGCGATTCACCAAACAATAGACATGATATAAAAAAAAAAAAAAATCCCAGGATTTCATATCCTATCTTATCTAGTCCTATACCGATTAGAAATCCGGACGACCAAACATAGCCTTAGTCTTTAATTCTATACCGATTAAGAACTCTCTTGATACAGTGATATTTCATTACCGAATCAAACGGGCTGAAAATCATTGCATGTGTTATTTTATGTGGAGTAGATTCCAAGTTTTAGGAAAGTTTTTTTTTTTTTTTTTTTTTTTTTTTTTTTTTGAAGGGGGGGGTGTGGGGGGACGAGGACATGAAGAGTTCTAATAATTTCTTGGAATTTTGGAAGAGAAAATGATGATTAACTTCGTCTGAATGTTTCATTTTTTTTCTTTTTTTGTTGGTCATATAGCAATGGCCATCATCTTCGTACACGAAGTCCTAATAACCTATCTATCATTGCATCCCAAAATCTCCTAGGCTGAAACCGCACTACCGATTTTTTCTGGAATTAATGCCAAGAGAGGATAAAAGATAATCTGAAGAACCAACTTGCATCACGAAGATAACATTACTATATGGAAAATATGCAAATCCATGATAATAAATAATAGGGCAATTTTCCAGTGCGAACATAGGAGATCAAATGGTTCAGCAAGGAACGGGCACACGGCTATTGGCAGCTGCCACTCTGGAGCCCAATGAGAGCAACTCTTTGCTCGTGTCGTCCCTGTGCACAATCACCTCAATGAAGCACAAGCAATCTTTCTTGGGCCCTGTCGCAGTCTCGATCGCCTCGACGAGTTCCTTCTCGCAACAGACCTGCAAGACGAGAGCAATGAGGTTCTTTCTTTCTTTCTTTCTTTCCATGATCTCCTAATGGGCCGATGTGGTACTGAAAATGGAGTCAAATGGTGTAATAACAAGCTCATCACCTTCGTTGTCCAGCACTTGCCCTCCCCGTTGTGGATGGCGTCCATCAAGCCGGTGTAGTTCCAGTTCTTGATTACGTTGTAGGGTGCGTCGTGAATCCCGGCCTCAGTGGTGTATCCGCCATTGTTAATCAGGAAGATGATGCTGTTCTGTCCGCATCGCAGCATCGTCGAGACATCTTGAGCAGTCACCTATTCAACATAAAAATAACGAACATCAGCATACTGAATAATGGTATTGAAGGTTATACAAATGGTCCCTGACCCCATTAGCCTATTAACATGGTTGCCGAGTATCGATGGAAAAACAAAAGGAGTATTGGTTCATTAGTAGATGATGACATATGAAGAATGTCTTCAAAACTTGTATTAGATAAAGCTTTCAATCAATAACTTCTAAAGAGATGGTATCTCAAGCCTTGGCTGAACATGAACCTACACCACAATGACTAAGGAAAGGGGGTATTAGGAGTAAGCATGGTTTTAGGGTAGAATCGAAAACCTAAGAATTGGACCAATTTCCACCAATCGGGTTCTAGGTTCCAAAAATTGCGAAACCTGTTCTAACGGGTCCTGAAATAATTCTGTGTTTTTCTTGTTTTATGTCTTAGCACGATCCAATGACATTCTATGGGAGTGTGCAATTTGAAACCACTAGTCTGAGCTTCCATTTTCGAAAACATCAATGACTAAAACTTTTATTTTATTAATATTTCATAATTTCCGTATGTCTAAATATGAGTTGTGATAAATGAATTGTAACAAATGGTGGTCATTAGAAGTGATGATTTACTGCAATTATTCAATTAAGAATATAGGTGGAATATGGATAAACCCTAGAACTAATCTTAGAACCCGTAACAAAATAGGTTACAAGTTTTGATTGGAGCCTGAAACTGCTCACCCCTATAGGATATTATACCTGGAAGCTCCCGTCGCCGATGCAAGCGATTACTCGCTTATTAGGTGCACCGGCTGCGTATCCAAGAGTCGCTCCGACGGACCAACCAATCGATGCATACTGCATTTGGTGCTCGTAACTACAAAATGCAAACACAATAAAAGCCATTGAACTAGTAATGTAACACAATAAAGACTTGGAAGAATCATAGTGAAAAGAATGCTTGCTTTGCTTACCCACAACCGGTGGGCAATTTAAGTTTCTGGCAATTGAACCACATATCTCCTGTCTCGGCGATCACAGTAGTTTTGCTCGACAGCATGTTCTGAATATATTGGAACAGAACATTGACCCTCAGTGGCTCCTTAGGGTCACGCTTGAGAGGACGCCCGCCAGGAACGTAAATTCGGTGGTAGTTCTGATGCGCCGTTGTGTTGCGGTCAAGTCGCTTGGCAAGTGCCTTGAGGAAATCATTCATCCCAACAAACCCGAAGGTGGGGCCGTTCCCGATCACGACCCGATCAGGCTGCACTATGATCGCCTTCTCCTTCTTGATAAGGAGGGAGTAACAAACGGAGCTAACGTCATTGAAGATGGGCCCTGCGAACAAGTACGCATCGGCAGACTCCACGATCTCAGCGCAGAATGCGGTGCTCACTGTACCCCAGTACGTCCCGATGAAGTGGGGGTGTTGCTCGGGGACGAGACCTTTGGCCGAGGGCATCTCTGCGAGGGCGTAACCGCAAACATTGGCCAATTCGACAAAGGTGTCACAAGCCTTCTCGGCGCGGAGATTGGGCCCACCTACCATGACGGGCTTCACGGCCTTGTTCAGGAACTCGGCAGCCGCCTCCACTGCAGCCTCCAAAACCATTTGATTGCTCGACGTAGGAGAGATCGAAAAGGGGATGGGCTTGCGGCTAAAAGTAGGGTGAGGGATCGCAGCTAAGTTACAGCTGATGCTGATATACACGGGCTTGCTCTCTTTCAGAGCCGTAAAGATTGCGGTGTCGATTTGCTCTTGTGCATCTTCAAGGTTGTTCACCACCGCCTATAGATTGAAAGAAAAAGAACTTAAACATATTATAATGTTGAGTGCCCAAGTGCTTGATTCCATCCAACGAACCTGATGACAAGTGACAGTCTGAAAACACCGCAGTTCTTGGGTGAAATCGGGCAAGCCAATGGTGTGATGGAGGACCCGGTTGCTGCCGTAGTCGTTGGAGTTAGGCCCACCGACGATGCAGATGAGCGGCAGGTTCTCGCTGTACGCACCGGCTATCGCATTCACGACGCTAAGCCCACCGACGGTGAACGTCACCACGCACGCGCCCACACCCCGGGACCGTGCATAGCCGTCGGCGGCATACCCGGCGTTCAGCTCATTGCAGCAGCCAACGAGGTTGAGGGCCGGCTCGGCAAGGAGGAGATCGAGGAGCGTCAGGTTGAAGTCCCCCGGGACGGAGAACACGTCACCCACGCCGATCTGAAGGAGGCGACGAGCCAGGTGGCGGCCGAGGGTGGACTCCGAGTGGGCGAGGGCCACGGTGGAGCGGGAGGGCTGGATGATGGAGGCGACGCCTTTTGGGGGCCCGGCCACGTTGCATGGGAGTGCGCTCGTCTCCAGCGAGCTAATATTGGCGTCGAGGTTCATTGCACTACGAATTTTGGCTGGCTTGGCAATCGGGTGGGGGGTTTTCCTCCGGTAGTGTGGGAATGAGTTTGTGATCTAGAGGGAACAAGGCGCGCTCAACGACGACATTGCCATCTCAGTGGCAGCTACCGCAACCGATAGGAAGATCGTCGCTTAAGTTTGTAAAAGGGGTGCCTGGTTCTCTTTCGAAGGAAGTAGGAACTCATGGGATGGAATATGTAATTGAGCCAGACCTATATATATAGCCGACCTATATAAATGATTAGCATGACCTCGTCAAACCTTTTCATGTGCGTCACTGGAGTGCAGCGCCGTATAAATTTACAGCCTTTTGATTCGTTAGCCCAAACAAGGACGAGAATCCTCTACTTGATTTCCGATTCAATAACTGTTGGCCGTCATACATTAGTAATAAAATTCACCGTTATAATTGGTACAAGATTTGAATTGTACAGGAATGGACGCCAAATGAACACAACGATAGGGTAGATTATCTCATCCCCTCACACATTGTCTAAAGGCAATAAAAACATAAGGTGCACTTAGTCGATGAACCTAAAGTGTCTTCGACTTTGGTATAAGTTTAGCTAATTATGCTAACAGCATTTTAGGGTAGTCTGTTCCTAAGTATGCTAACAGCTTTGACCTATGAGTTTTACGTTTCTAAGCCAACATCGGAACAGCTAAGCTAGTTGAATCCAGGCCAATTCAAGGTATATTATATATATAACGAATCGACTAGACCAATTCCTAACTCCTAATTGCTCCTTTAAACACTGACTACTAGACGACAAATTATTTTAGGAACAGCCTTACACTAGGACCTAAATTTGAATTCGATGGTCAATTGTTCGGCAAAAGGTTAGATCTGGTCCATCAAGTGTAGCGAGGTACAAGATCTGACCCACAACCATCACTTTCAATGGTACAGATTCAATTTAGTACGTATACTTCACTATGCAATTATTTCTCAAAGCTTGATGGGCAATATCACTAGTGCAAACGAGGTTAAATACCATATATATAACAGAGCCAACACGTGTACTCCATTTTTTTTTTTTTTTATTTGAATCGAATTCAAGTTGATCACTGCATGAAATGAGTTGAGATGAATTGTTCCCAGTCCGATCCAGTTCTACTCAAGAACCGGGAGCCAGACCCGATCAGACCGGTTCCCAGACAGTCTAACGTGGGTGTGCTCGTTGTGAAATCTCTTCCAAGTGGTCGTCTGAGGGGGAGGGTAGTTCGTCCTCGCCTGACTGGCCATTGTCTTCTTCCGACGACAACGAACATTTTTCGTCGTCGCTATTGTCGAAGTTGGCAACAAGAGGTTGCTAAGCCGCGAGAGCATTGCTTTTTCGGGGATCTGAGGGCCGATGGCTTGACGACTCGGTGGATTAGCGTGCTGAAGCAAGCGAGCGTCGCGAGGAAGATGGCGCTTCATTCGCAGAGTTCAAAGGCTTGCGCAATGAATGCTTCCTTAGACCACGATGAAGATAAAATCAGAGAAAGAAGAGGTGGGTTTTGCAGAAGATTCATCAGCTGAAAATGCGAGGTTTCGAGGAGAAGGAAAAAAATGAAGCCTTTTACTCCCGATTCAGGTTAACAGTATTACTATTTAAGAAATTAAATGTACATATATAATCGATCTGCTCCGGGTCCCACCATGGAACCGGGAACGGACCAACGCCCCTTGGAATAGCTCAAAACTGACCGGTTCGGTCCAATTTGGCAGTCCTCTATGTTTGCCTCTAGAAGTGGGGATCGCAATTTTGGCCTTTCCACCTGCTCATTAACACCCCCCGCCCGACTCATGATGCTAATCTAGTTTTTAGCTTTGTAGTTAGATTTAGTTAAAGGACCGAATAAAAATGCTAATTTAAGCACAGTGACAGTGAAAAAAAGCAGAAACTGCATGTCATTGGGCTCTGGCTACGGAGGAGAGAGAAAGAACGAGATGGACGGAAACCTGTTACGTTGGAATAGTAACGTCCTACATTAATGACTTGTTATTTTGATTAAGGAACGTGCACCTTAATTACAACATAATGAGAGTAGCTTTTCCGGCACTATTGAATGGCATTCCTATGACCGGTAAATCATAAATATAGACACTGTGGAATTTAATTCTGATTAAATTTATAGGGCGGTAATAGTTACGGTTTATAAGGTAATTTCTTCACAAGTCACTCACAAAACGCTAGATTCTCTTATGTTAAATTCCCCCAGTCATCTTTGGTCCACAACAATTTTTTTTCCTATCTTGAATTTTGTGTATGGATGGCACGGAAGTATCCCGTAATTGGATCGATCGATCTTCTTTTTCGGGCCTCATCATTGTCTTCGTTAAATCATATTTAGCAAATTTCTAGCTAGAGTGGTCGAGTGGATTGCCTGCTTAATAATTGACAAAAATGGTTGGCCGAAGAAACGAAAGTGAAACCCCTAAAATCCAATTCCTCCCAAGAAACCTGCAAGAGTGTGTGGAATTCATTTAGGTTGTCTGGCAAATGTGGATCAATGATTGGTATGCATAATTACATCAAGGTACCATGATTGAGAAAGATTTTAATTTCGTATCAGCTTATCCTCTCGAAGGAAGTTTTCCTTTATTTTTTATCAAAGGAAGTTGTTCAACACGGTGGATTACAAGTATAGCATCACCTGAATTCAATTCTAGTTCGATATATATATGTTAGCAGTGTCAATAATTCATGCGAATCACGCTCGTAAAGCGAAATTCCTCAACTCGATCATCGGTTGCAAGAACTAGTAGTTTCGAATTATCAAGAGATCCATTTACGAATTCGAATTCATGTAAAGCCTCCAACGTGCTGATCGCGTTGGTTGGGTCGGATGGTTCTTATCCGGTCGCATCATTACTTTGGCGAAATTAAATGAAGCCAAAATTTGCTAGTGGGTGTTGTCTACCTAAATTGGACCGGAATCGGGGGCCGAAGAAAGAAACGTGAAACCACCAAAGCCAATCCCACTAGCGTCCAAAAGTTCATTTAGGTCTCTGGGCCGAAATCGTCTGGATTGCTGAGATGCCCACGTGACGCTGTGCTGTCGCATCGGCAATGTCCTACTTGCGTCAGGAGCACGGATAGCAAGTGAAACAAGTCCTAACGTAAAGAAACGAAGTAGTTCTGTTTGGAATTTCTCGATTGCCGATTTCTACACCGGAGTGCTAAATTTGTTTTTCGAATCGGTGTGATTCCACAACAGCAACGTCGGGGAGGAAGGGAAAAAAAGAGAGGCAATCTGAACAAGATAACGTAAACTTTGACACCCCGACACAAAATAGAAAAAGATGAAAAGTTAAAAGATTGAGAAATTATATCCATATATTACTTTCTCGGTAAAAAGCTTGTAAGCATATAGGCTTTATTTATAATATAATTGTGTGGACAATAAAAGGAAAAATAAACAGGATAAATAAAGCGAATAATGTACTACTTGTAAAATAATCAAATTCCCAAAATAGCTTGATTCTGACTATTAATAGCCACTCTGCATGTTAAGAATTCCTCAAGTTGATTTGCTACCTCACAAACGGCGGCACCACATTTTTTAAGGGCAATCGATTGCCTTAATTATATTTTTTATTATATTATCTTTGCTTATCATAATAGTTGTACAGACAAAATAGGAATGAATCATCTGTATTAGTTGTTACAACTGGTCGAGCTATTGTGCACCCTCAACATAATTGAGAGGGACATCAAAAGATTTCCAACTTTAGACTACATAAAAAGTTCTAAAAAAACCGAGTGTAAATAGCCATTAGACCGAATCGCCAGCATAAGACAAAAGTGTGAATTTAGCCGGTCTATATAGTTTGCATAATGTAATATGGACCTCCAAGTAACCGGTCACTGACGCTCTGATCTTTAGATTATGGCGAAAAGGGACAACGATCAAGACAATGCCTCGATTTTCTGCCACTGACGAAATTCATAATTGTCCTTTCCAAACTACAAGCATGTCATCTCACCTCAGCAAAGTCGTGCACGGACCTCACCCAGTTCGGCGGAACCTAGTTGTACTTTCACATCCAGTTTCGTTGGCCAGGTTACGCCACACCTTCTCAATCTTATTCCCCATTATTGTTTCATTAAAAAATATATATATACGAATAGCTAATTATAATCCCCTGGTAGGCAACCTTCTAATCGTTGCTCAGTAGCTTGAAATTTCTTCCATACTGAACAATGCCATAATGCTATTGATTGGGTAAGTTATATTATCATCATTGTAGGCAACATTCAAAGTATTCAAACCTCACTGAAACAGTACAGCTTCGCCGCATCATCTTGCAACGGCAGAATGAGATTTGGGAAAGACTGACTAGATAGCATTAGGCGTCGTCACTTCCTTTATAAAGATGGATGACAGTCGAAAAGAGTATCAAGATGAACATGTTGAATTCGACAATCCATAAACAGCTCGACCGCATGCTATTATAAGTCACAAATACACAATCATGCTAACATGGTTTAGGGTATCAAAATTGGAGAAAAGGAATAACCAAAAAAAGGGATCATTCTTGAGATTCGGCACCGTTTGTTGTTGCATCCATTGGCTCGGTCTCCGCTGATTCAGTACCTTTCTTCCCTTTCTTCTTCTTCCCTCCACCTTTCTTCTTGGTTTTGGTTCCCAGAGCCAACCAAGCCTTGATCTCAGGATCATCTATCGTCTTTGTCGGCTGAAGCTCCTGCAACGAATGCGATGTAATCCTATCTGACCCATTAGGCATTAATAAGACAGTGAACTTGATATGGGCAACATAATCACCTGCAAAAAAGACAATTTAGTGACTGAATGGGCAATGTAAAATGGGTAGGAACACATTCCATTAAGATTTACGCCAATCTCTCAATGAACTGAAATTATTAGACAAGCTTAGCGTTTCCCTCTTGAGGTTATATCAACCTGGCATCTGCTAGTAGGAAATAATCTCTAGAAATATACAGGAATGCTTCCAGAATTATGGATATCATACCAGGCTTCTCATGAAGTACAGGATAAGGCTGCAAGAGCTCGTGATTTACACATTCAACTAATCCCAGCCGGGCCCTTTTCTCTTCCAGTGCCCTGAGGAATTAAGAAAAACACTGATTATAATAATACTGGCAAAACTTCCAGCACTGATTATAATAATACCACCAAAACTTTCATGGCACGTCAAAAAATGCGTTCTAGAGCATAAACAACCTTGCACTGAATGGTAGGATGGGAAATTTCTGGTTTATTTCACTGAAAATAAACCTAGAGGCCTTCATCTTTAAGTGATAATTCTTGTCCACAGCTCTCTTATATACAGTTGTCTGCTTCTCATCCAACAGTTTAGGCTGCATAAATGACATATAATCAGGTGAAGCTACTCAGCAGAAGATTATATACAGCAACCTTTCATGTTTCCATATATCGCAGATGGCAAAATTACCTTCCCCTCGCCCGTACTTGTGACAATATCTATTGCATAAACTTCATTCTCCTCAAATTCAAACTCATCAACTTTTGTGTCTGGATTTGAAACGCTGATGATAACCTTGTTGCCATCTATCACAAACTGCTTCAGTTGGTGGCTAAGCACACCTTCGACAATTTTGCAGTCATATGTAGCTGCAACTTTATTGATTGCTTCTGTTACATCTTTGTTCTGCCATAAGAAAGAAAAAAGAATTCACTAAAAAATTCCAACATGAATCTAAATGTAGACTGAAACATAGATACAGAAAAACAACGGGAACAAAATTTTGCTTCAATTAAAAAATCTTGGATTGCTTCCTTGATAAATGCTGTTGCAACTTCCTCGAGAATAATATGACAAATGAAGCTCCTGGTGTTCAAACTCCATAAAGCCTACTATTTTGGGTGCTCTAGTTTAATAATAGTTGAATATGAAAGAGCAGTACTTCTTATCAAATCTAAAAGTAGATGCTGATTGTAGAATATTCTGCAGCACCAGCATGGAGCAAATAAAAGCCATGGTCCAGCATAACACCTCTCTCCACTTGAATTAAAATCTAAGCTTATAATTAGGTCCCTGAAGCAACTCCAAACAAACTATCATGGCTCTTGAACAGTAATTATTAAAATCAAATTGTCCACCCAACACTATCTATCATCTATGGAACCTGTCTTAATGAAAATGCATCTCATGCATCTGCCTCTTTGCTAATTCTAAAGGCAAACAGCTTCTTACAATATGTGTCAAGTTAGTACATACATGCTTCACAGTATGAAATCCAGACTTAAGAGAGACTAGCATGGAGGAGACCATTACAGATGATTTCCTCAACTTGAACTGAATGAGACACGAAAGAGCAAACTTTACCGGTAACATAGATCCCATGTCCATTATGACTTTCTTTCTAATTTCTTCTCTAGAATATATAGCTACATGATTATCACCCATACTAATCTATCATGCCCTGCAATTATGCTCCCATAACACAGAATTAGAAATTACATCATCATCAAACTGTTGACGTTAGATTTATCTCTTTCAAGGGATTTAAAATTCCAGCACAAGAAGCAAGCTAAAAGGATTACAAGGGATTATCTTGCAAAAGAAACAACAAGATGCATCTCACTACTCCAAAACCTAAAATAGAAGTATGTAAAGGGCTGGTCAAAGAATGGATTATAAAGAGCAGGTGCCCAACAAATTTGGATAACTAAAAACTCGGCTTTTCATAAAATAGACACATGCAGACTAGTGAACAGTGTTCACAACTAACAACTAAGAAATAACTATCCCTACAAAAGAAAGTTGCTGCAGCAGAGCAGACTAGAGAGAATAACTAGCAACTAAAGGATGACATGAAATACACTATTGTCTTGCATTCTTCCCATTTTGGTTGCGAGGGAGAGAGGCATTCAGGGGTTGCTGCAGATTGCCCATCAGAGTAACTATGACAAAAGCCTCATGTGGATATTTGGTCCATAGCTTTTGAAATTATTCATCACGCAGGGGCACCGCCAACACAATGCATACCCGGGATTTTCCATGCTTCTCCCGAAAAAATAGACACTTTGACGGGCTAGCAGAAAATGAAAAGAACATATACCAAAAACTAGGAGAGAAAAAATGGCATCCACTATACCAGGAGAGCTCAAAATGCTATGCTCCAATTGTCAGCATCCATCAACATTTAGAATTTAAAGCTGCCAAATATACATTGCGATGTTGGGACACCATAACAACATGAGAGAGAATAAAGCAAGCAACTCTTTTAAAGGCAACTATCTACCGAAAAAAAAAAAAAAACCCTTGCAGGGAATTTAGGGACATGATCTCCGATTCCTTGTACTCATCATCAAGTAGAGACCATTTCCGCCACACCTGTGTCCCATTAAAGGTATGATCACACCAAAAAGGAGAACAGAATGGCAGCCACTAACTGTCATCCCAACTGGAAAAGAAAAAAAAAGCAAAATCCGAATGCAACCCATACTAATTAATCAATGAAAAAATGTTGGCCTAGAGGGTTGTGGATCAATCTACATCATTCCAATCGATCTCAACTATCCCAGATATGGCCAAACATAATATTGGCAACAGGGAAAAGAGGAAATCAACAATAATTGATCACCTCGGCAAAGTTGCCACAAAAATTCAATTAACAAAGTTATGTGGTCCACGCTATATATAATATATATATATATATATATATATATATATATATAAGCAAAATCCAAATTCGACCCAAAGTAATTAATCAATGAAAAAATGTCAGCTCAGAGGGGTGCGGATCAATCTGCATCATTCCAATCAATCTCAAATATCCCAGATATGGCCAAACATAATATTGGCAACAGGGAAAAGAGGAAATCAACAATAATTGATCACCTCGGCAAAGTTGCCACAAAAATTCAATTAACAAAGTTATGTGGTCCATGCTATATATAATATATATACAAGCAAAATCCAAATTCAACCCAAAGTAATTAATCAATGAAAAAATGTCAGCTCAGAGGGGTGCGGATCAATCTGCGTCATTCCAATCAATCTCAAATGTCCCACCTATGGCCAAACATAATATTGGCAACAGGGAAAAGAGGAAATCAACAAATCATTGATCACCTCGGCAAAGTCGCCATAAAAATTCAATCAACAAAGTTACGTAGTCCACATTATCTATCTATACACAAAAATTTCCTCATACACCTGTAAGCCATCAACAGATTATTCAACAGTCTTACAACAGATAGACTTCCACTAAGAATGAAAAGTACATTCTAGCTAAGCCAGAACAAGAAAATACATACTTGAGGTGCACAGAAATTCCCCTATCAGAGTAACTATGACAATAGCTTCATCTGGATGTTAGTCCATAGCTTATTAAAAAGATTCATCCTTTAGGGGGCAACACATTTGATGAAAAAGAAAGATAAAGTTGACATCCAATCATAATTCATTCTAATAAAAGAAGAGATGAGAAAACCAAATGTGCAAAGAATTATCACATAAAATATTTTGCATTTCAAAGAATTCAAACATCCAGGAGGCATCGTAAGCTTTTTTTTTTCACAAAAAGTACGACAAGCCCGGGTAGACATTGAGGAGGTTTCAAAACCGTATGAATAATCCTAAAAGTGCAAACAAAAACATCAAATTTAATTCAACCTGGCCTGGAAACAAAACTACGCTAATATATTGAAACATTACAATATATCAACATGTGAAGATCCAAGCCAAGAGTTGTAAAGCTGCCAGGTCATTGAAATATGATACTTGTCAATGGCAATCTTTTAGTACTTGTATTTTCAAGACAAACAAATAATACAGAGCCAAGATCCTACTCTCAATCAATCATCATAAAACCGCCATGCCTACCCTTAGCAGAGAAGGCAAAAAATATGAGGGGAAAACAGCCGTATAAGCATCACATAGCACATCAATAGCGGACCACTTCCCTCCATTTTCACTGCATGAACTCCACCATATATAAGACTTGTAAAATAAAATACATAGATAATATATTACATAGTTGCATAAAATGCCAGGCATGTATTGCCTACCGTAATTTTGACCTAAACCAGGATGCAGTTACATACAGCATTCACTGAGCAAAACTGAATAACAAATTGCAAGGAATAACTACATGCGCACACAGAAAAATTACCCAACTTGAAAATATACTCATGTCATGAAAAGCAGCTGACTTACATTTTTTCCCGGTCTCACAAGCCTCAAAGCAACTTCTGCAGCGGTATTTGCTGCAGCAATTACATCTGCTGCTCTACCCGTTACTGGTCCTTCTTGAATAACATGTGTGTGCGCCACTACAGCAATGAACCCATCTATATGGCACCCCATATCACTGCGTCAACATCAAAACCAACACGAATTAGTTAAACAACACGGGCCCATTTTTCGATTCAACAATTCGAGGGTTCATCAATCTATATTAGAAAAAAAAATGTAAAATTATAACAACACCGAAGCTTGAAGAAGATTAAATAGAGCTTACATTTTCAATATATCACCTTCTTCCAAAACCGTCTCGTCACTTGCCAAGGGAGAAAAATGGCAGACGGTGTTGTTAACAGAAATACAAGTTGGAAACGCAACACCCCTTTCGATCTTTTTCTTGACATTCTTGTACATGTTCCCTGTTTGCCTGTATAGAAGAAAGCGCTCATTGAGAACCCATTTGTACATTTTCGGAAAGGAGGCAGAGCAAGTGAAATGAAACCAAGGGCATACATGACAAGCGAATTCGCCGAAACCCTCAAGCAGATAGACTTACTCTCTGATAAAGGAGTCGCCTTTTTCACAAACGTCCACGACCTTAGCCTTTGGTTTACATTCCGAGATGACTAACTGCAAGGCCTCTGCAAGCATCGAGCGCAACATAGGAAATTTCCACAAGGGTAAGTCATCAAAAACAGAAACCAAATCAAACACAGCCGTCGGCCCCTCGCCACGGGCTCCTCTCATCAGCCACATCAAAAAAAAAAAAAAAAATCCCTCCCGGGTACACAGGCCATCTCATCGCCGCCCTCGACCCACTGTGCATACATACATACAATTCGAAATGACAAAGAGAGAAACTAACTGTTGACGATCTCAGCAGCGCTCTTGTACTTGGTGACGACATCGGGGGAGGTGAGATCCAACTCCTTCTCCTCTCTCTCGTCGTCCGACATCGCTGCTCAGCTCGACGGCCAAGGGAACCCCTCAACGCCTCCTGAAAAAAAACCGCAAACACGAGCTCCGCAGATGAGCAAAACCGAAAGCAAGCGCGCACGCGCGAGAATCGAGGTCTCGGACAAAGCCGAATCCAGAGGAAAGAAACGGAAGACGATCGAGGCGACCGGAGGGCGGCAGCGAGCTCACCCGATTGAGATTCCGCAGAAGCGAAGAAGAAGGAAGGAGCCGAGATAGGGGATTAGGGTTTTCGGCGGGGGCAGTGTGGAGGGAGGAGGCGGTGAGATCAGCTGGGTTTATATAGAGCGAGAAAGGAAGGGAGTGATGTTTTAGGGTTTTGTTCTGTTTTCAATGCTCCACCAGCTCGCGCTCGTTCCCTTCCGGCCGCTCGTCCCGACCCAATTGTTGTTGCCTTTGTTTTTTTTTTTTTCTACTTTTCCCCTTTTCGTGAGCAAGAGTAGTCATGGTGTTTGAAATTTGGTTCTTTGTACTAAAACCAATCAAGTTCGTGAAGTCTCACAAATTTGAAGATATTTTTTTTTGTTAGGCTCACGGTCGGTGGGTTCGCCGTATGTCGTGCATGTTTGCCATCGGATATTTGGCAATTTGGAAAAAAAAAAAATTATTTTGAAAAAGAATAATTCTAAATGCACGTGTCGTTTGTTCGAATGGTGAACGTGTGACTATTTTTTGTTTCTAAGCTGGTGTCATACCTTGTCATATTTCGATTTGGAAATGTGACCGGTTATCCTTATTGTATAGGCAAATTGGAGGATCACAATTTGGATTCATTAAGATTGAGATACTACTTTTAGGCTATTTTGTTGCAAGGCATGTAAAGAAGGAAATTTATTAATAGGATGGTCCTAATCCATCATGTGTAAATAAAGAGAGAAAAAAATATGCTTTAGCATATGAGTGAGAAGCGAGCCGTTTTACTAAATTTCTATTTTGACCTCTCAAGTTTTTCCCATTTTGGAATGTTCAAGTTTAGATCACATTACAGCACAGCAGAATTTAGCAAGATAACGTTGCAGGGCGTTACAATCTGTCCTTAACCTTTTTTGGCTCAAGTCCTCATGACGCGTGGTATGACAAGAGATAATTAACCAATGGTTAATTTTGACTAAACGTGAATAGTGCTCTTACTACAAATACCTTTTTGGAAATCATTCATGTGAGAGCTTATGGAATTAGAGGAGGCCTTAGTCACTGAAAGTTACACCAACTTGGGTACTGCTTACACACATTTTTCGACAACCTAACAATTTTTTTGCATTCATGTTTGTTGAAATGTTCGATATTCCATGCATGTGCTCTCAACTTTTTTTCTTCTTATTGATAGTACTTGTGTGCAATACCAACTCTCCCTCATAGCAAAAGATCACTTGCGAATCAGGAAATTGTCTTCAACAGAAGTTTTACTCCTAATAATTTGACAATTCCATGTGAGATTGTAGGGAAGAAGTACACCACAAGTGTCAAAACTTGACATGAATGAACACTTAAGTACCAAAAATTTAAAAAGTGCAACTTTTTTTTAAAAATGAGACACTCGAGTGCCACTTCCGACTAATTTTGTCGAAATCTTACATGATAATTTTTTATTATTTTTCTCGTTTACGTGGCTTTCGGAGAGCCGATTTAGCAAAGAACCATAAAAATGACATCGTTTTAGTGTGGATTTGAATTTTAATATAAAAATTAAATTAATTAAATTAATTTTAAAAGAAGAAGAAGAAGAAGCCTAGGAAGGAAGAAAGCGGCTGAGGGTTGAGCCCTTGCCGGGAAGGGCTTGCGACGGTGGGGAGGAAGGGGTTTGGCTAAGGTCGCCGGGCCCTAGCCAAGGGCTGGGGTCGCCGACCCCTGGCCAAGGCCCGACAACCCCAGCTAACCCTCTCCCCACTGTCGCCGACCCTTCCAGCTAGCGGCGACGGTCGGTGACAAGGGCTCAACCCTCGTTACCTTCTTCCTCCCTTGGTTTTTTTTTTTTTAATATATTTGTATTTTTTTAAAATGTTTTAAATAAATTTAGTTTTAAATTTAATTTAATTAATTTTTATATTAATTTATTACCACGTCGGTAGCAAAATGACGTTGTTTTTGCATTTGTTTAGCCACGTCAGCATGCAAAATAACGCCATTTTGCACTTATTTCTTCGGAAAATCGCCACGTCAGTATTTTTGCCGAATTTTCTCGCGTTGGTACTTAAGTGATCTATTTTACTCTAATTTTGGTACTTAAGTGTCACTTTCTTAACTTTTTGCACTTAAGTGTCACTTTCTTAACTTTTTGCACTTAAATATCCCTCCGTGGCAAGTTTTGACACTCTAGGTGTTTGGCACTCCAGTCGGACCGGGCCTGTGAGATTGTAGAACAACTTTTCTCAAGTTGGCCTTGTAAGATGCAAAAGCGTAATCCCTCGATCTCCATAGCTAGAAACAAAAACATATGTAATCAAGTAAAAATATTAATACACCTGTTTTAGAATCCGTCATTTTTTATATAGAAAAGCAACGATCTAAAGCATGAGTGATTACCCTCTATTGCCCTCTATATCACTAGCTCATTGAGACAATCTCTAAACCTTAGCGTTTAATAAACGCTCCTTAAGTGAGAATAATTGTGTGTCAGGGTTAGACAATAAACTTGAGTACTATTTATAGAGTTTTCAATCAGATCATTTCATTATGGAATGGACTCAACTTAGTCCATACTAGCAAACCCCATATTAGACTAATTAAGAAACCTTATATCTCACCTTATTAGACAAATCCCATAAAACGGTAAATTACAATATCAATTAATATACCCCACTCAGAAAAAACTCTTACAGGCTTAAGTGGATATGCCCGTAGATCAGTAGCGTGGTGCATTACAACTACACACTTCTAGCTACATTTGAAGAGATTTCCCTTCTAAGGAACAGGCCATCTTGCAATGGATGGGTATATTTTCATGTCTTTCCCTCCACCATGCTTGGTTGAGATTTGGCTTGAGGTCCTAGTGAGGTGTTTGAAATCGCACGTAGAAAAAGACGAGTCAAACTTTATGAAAAGAGACGGGTTCTCTAAGCTCTTGAGGTAGGTCCACTTTATAAATCTCCAAGTCAACGGAAAAATAAACTAAGTTAAAAGTGTTTGTGCCTAGTCTTGACTAACAACACTACTTGAGCTACATTGGCTCCCATATCATACTTTAAATATACACTAGATTGAGTGCCATTTGGCATCCCTGCTCATGTTCAAAAGGATTCATTTCTCATTTCTCCCCCCTCTTAATAACTTACGAAACCTTACCAATGTAGTATTATTTGTGTACGGTCTCTTAAATATCACAATTCAAATGGGTCAGATGGATAATTACAAACCATGCATAAGTGATTGTTACGTTGACTTTTCATTTGATACCTCATGGTGTAATCTTGTTTTTCAAAATTTACATTTAAAACAAATCATGTTCTTTATAATTTTTGGCCTGTCAAAGTGCTTTTAAAATGCCTTGGCACGCAAGGTTAACGAGATGCATGAGCAAATGTTGCCTACCTTCATGTAGGGGACCTCAATTCCATGCATCGTTATCCCAATGTCCATGCCTGCAATATAACACATTTTGCTGAAATTGTAACAAAAACTTTAGGATTAAATTGACCAAATTTAAAAGTTTGTGATTAAATTGGCTGTTGTAAAATAGGTTAAAATCTTTTTAGACAATTATATCCATGTAAATCCTAAAGGGATGTAAATGGATATTAGGCTTCAGGTAGCAGAATGGGTTGAAGTCAACTGTCGAGAACCCTATAAGGTATGATCGTTTTGAAATTATATAGTTGGGAAACCCGACGTCCAAAACTGATATTTTTTAGGTACTAAAATGACTTTATTTCTTTAGTTATTTAGTAAATGTACATAGCTATTCTAATCCTACTTGCATTTAGGACGTTTATTTAGATTTATGACGTACTTAAGGTTACCTATATAATTTTGTGAACCCCACAGAAAATTAATGACATTCGATATTTTTCAGTTACTACCATCATTGCCTATTGAATCCTGTAAATTGCATGAAAGGAGGTTACTCAAATTCAAGAGTCCAAGAGTTTTGTAAAACACTCTTGGTGGAAAAGTGTGAATGAAATATCCAACGGAATTGTTGGGTCCAAAAAAAAGGAGTCTTGCAAGCTACCGAGCTGCTCTATCTCATGATGAAGATAAGAAGGAGCGCTAATTAAAAAAAAGAGTAAAAGGCTTGAATGTGCCACTCTTCCATATATGTATAAATAGAATAGACCATTTATATAAAATAAGCAAAGGGCCTAATAAATGGCCTCAATGACCATAGAAAATAACAAGAAAAATAAGGGGATTTTTAGTCCTTACCAATTTGATATAGTTGCCCCTGGCAACAAATATACATGAACCATTCCCCGAATTTTGTACGGAAAGCCATCTCGATGGTGTTTGGTTTTGGTCTTCCAATCAAGAAACCACCTCAATGAAGATGTATAGGTGTCTATTATGTGGTAAGAATTGTAACTTTTCATGAATTTTCCATTTCTCACTCAATGACAAAACTTTGCTTATTCCTCTTTTGGAGGATCGATGAGTCAAATGATATTTTTGTTTTAGTTTTGTCTCTTCGTCTCCCTCTAAATCAAACTTTTCCTTACTATAACGGTTTGGTTCCTATTAGTATCAATGATACAAGTTAGATCATAGATTTAGAAATATAAAATGGCATAGCCTATTTCTCTATCAAAATAAGGCATATTCTCACATATGCTGCCATTTTGAAACAATTTAAAATTATGGAAGTAATGTCTAAACCCAGTGATTTAAAGCAAAGATAAAATATCTTGGAACAAGGAAATTTCTTTTTCCTAATAGTCTCTAGAAATAGATGAAGAACCGAAACCTTTTATCATGCCCCAAACCTTTACGGCTGAGCAACAACCCGCACTCATTGAACTTTTACTTATCCTTTGGTCATTTGATTGCAACATCCCAAGAGGCGTCACCAACCCAATTCGCGATAACATTAAAACGCACAAATGGAAACGTAAACAAATCTCTAACCATCATTCAACAGGGATGGTTAAAATATATATAGTCGTCATAAGTCAACATTTCATAAACAACCAGTTCACAAGTTCAACAGAAGCTCCTTTACGTCCAACACGCCTAACCACGTTACCACAACCTCCTACAAAAGAGCTTGGGGTACACCTACGCCTCTAATACTACAAGGGTGGTCCAAAAATTGCTAGCAACCCCGCTACCACTTAAGCCTCAATGGCCTCCGGGATCCATGCCTCCAACTTGGTGATTAGTACGAGGTCAATCTCAAGGTCGGACACCTCCCCATTAGGAACATCCCCATCCTTGGCATCCCAACTCATGCCTCCCCCAGAACCTCCGACACCCGGCGGACCGTCGAAGCCGCGAATGGGACCATGGCTCTTGCCGCCCACCCAAAAGTACTAGGCCTCGAATCGATGTGGTACAAGGTTAGACAGACCCTCATTGACCTAGATAGTCATGAAGTAATGCGTATAGTGCGCGTCAGCCCCTCCCGCCACAGGGTACTCCGTCACCTCCTATTTGTAGTCAACGAGGAGGCCAAAACGAATATGCCGAAACGGCTAAGCCATTCTTAGAACCTGTAAACATTTCAACAAACAAATATGAGATAAACTCAATGAGTGAACTTCCTAGACCTCGCGTAAAGAAGTCATTCATCTCGAAAGCACCCTAAACAAGCAATTATCTATCAATGGCAAAATGTGGAAACGCTTTTCTCACTTTACCCTCATAATTCTCATAATAACAAATCTATTATTCAAAGCCATCAATATAGACACATAGGCAATTCCATAATCTATATTTCATGTTCTCGAACCAAACATACAAATGCACATTATAGTCTAAATCATGCACTCATGCCATGCAATAATCCAGACCTGAACACATATAACTCTTATGCACTTCCCATATACATATATCCAAATTATTATGGTCACTTAGGACCCAAAGCCAACCCGAAGGTTTGCAATCATCCGGTGTAACTGGGCATCGTCTTGCCCCATCAAGCACGACATCCCGTTGACTTGAGGCATTCTTGTAAGGAGCTTTGTTCTGGAATCCACCTGCGAACAGCATCTTGTTAACATGGGGGCATCTGAACTTAATCGGGCATCGTCTCGCATAAAATGCCTCAGGATAGGTTCACACCCCACATAAAACGCATCAGGATCTTAGGTGATCACACAGGTATACCATCACATAATTCATTTTTTATCTTTCTCATTTAACCAATGTGATACTCATGCGATATACCACATCACTCATCAAATACCACTATGTTACACATGTGCATCATATCACATTTATAATGCATCATCTAATTTATAAATCCATGGCATATAGACTACTTATCAACATAGGGTAAACTACTCATAAGTCCTAAACTACTAAAAAATGCAATGATAACCATAATCAAGGGCTAGAAAGCCACTTATGAACGATCCATGCTTTGTAAGACGACGGGGGAGGGAACAACAAGACCGTACAGCAGCTGGTCTCATGTTCACAGCGCGAGTGAGCTGAACAGTGGCCTATGTAGCACCAACATTGACACGCAACATGCGACACGACACGACACGAAATGACACGTCGACACGTCATTTTTCAAAAAGTTGAGAATTCTGACACGTTTCGACACGTTATATATCAAATATATATTTTTATATATAAATGCATAAATGACTAATTAATAATAAAAAGAGCCTAGAATTAATCTATACTAAAACATTAATCCTACATTTATTAAGATCATTCATTGTTTTAATTTGACAAATTCAACTACATTTCATTGCAATAGTCCATAAAACTTAGAGGAAAAATTAAGTAATCCACATTTCACTACTAAATTTAAGATTTAACAATAAGAAAAAAAAATCAACATTTCACTATCAAATATAACAAAAAGTCATTCATCCACATTATCCACTTCTTCTAAAAAAAACAATAGACTCCATCTCCGGCTCATCAAGTGAAAGACTTGCAATTTCAAGCACCCCAATATCTTCAAACGTGTCAAATGCATCTCTGCCAATATCCCACATCTTGGTCTCTCTTTCTGCGTATTGTGGGTTTTTTCTTGATAGAAGACGAAGGTTGCTATAAATGAAAACTAAATCTTCTGCACGTGTTGGGGTCATCTTATTTTTTTTCACCGAGTACACAAATGAGTAAGTACTCCAATTTCTCTCAGCACATGATGAAGAAGAAGGTTGTGCAAGAACCTTTAAGGCTATACTTTGAAGCATCGGTGCACATGCATCATGATTAACCCACAAAGCCTTAGGATCCATAGAATACCGATTTTGAATGGAATCAAAATCTCTAAAATCCTCATTTTTGCTCGCAAAATCTACATACTCAAAATTCACCTTGTTGCGCTCATCCAAGTTAGGAAAAGATTTCCTAAAGCATTTTAGTCTTTCTTGATTGATCTCCTTATTCTTGTATGAAGAAAGTCGAGTAGGATCTTCATTGAGCCATTGATCACTATAATACCTTTATTTAATAAAATAAAATAAAAATTAAAAATAATAATAAATAAGAGGAGTATTACATTATCATGTCAAAGAAAAAATAACTACTAAAGTAATGATCTCATATATACCTGGGATCTAAAGCATGTACCAAGCAATGAAGTGGAATGTTGTTCCTTGTCCAATGATCCACGAGAATTGTATGAACCACCTCATAAAATGTGGACTCCTCATTTAGCCTTTTCACTTCATGTGCATATATAACTTTCTTCAATTTTTCGATCATTGAACCCCACATATCATAAACTAAGTGAAGACATGGCTTATTGGTGTCACAAATTCTAAGCGTGTCATAAATAGGAGTCGTGAAGGAAAGTATATAATCAATCGAATCCCACAAAAAATCATCCAACACCTTCTCCTTGACAAACTTAGCTTTTCCTTGATTATCATCTTGATAGATATTCCATTTGTCACAAATCACCATTTTTGAAGACCATTTTTTATTAACTTGAATCTCTTAAACATCACAATCATCGAAGCAAAGCGTGTATCCACTACGGAAAGTAACTTCAAGCTAACAAACTCATTGTATATTACTAATCTCATGGAATGGTTCATGATGAAATGTTTGATTTGCATAACTTCCTTAATAATATTTGAAATCTAACTACATTCCTCATAAACTATTTGATTAGTCTTTGTATTCTTTGCGGCACAAATGTTTTTCAAAGTTAGATATAGGGTGTGCACTACACAAGGCGTCCACATAATAGATGGAAATTTTTGTCCAATGAGTTATCTTGCCTTTACAATTTAAAGCATTATCAGTAATTACTTGGACAACATTCTCATGCCCAATTTCATTAATAACTTCTTTCAATAAGTTAAAAATGAAATGCATATCCTTTATTTCTCCCGAACAATCAACCGATTTTATAAACATTGGTTTTTCATCCAATACCACCATAAAATTAATAAGTGATCTCCTTTGTGAGTCGCTCTATCCATCACTCACAATACTTACATCATTTTCCTTCCACATACTTTTAATAGGTGCACACAACCTATCAATATTTGCCTTCTCTTTTTGCAACAAAGTGGTTCTCAACAAATTATATTTTGGTGGTACATATCCAGCAATATTATGATTAGCGACATAAGTGAAAGGAAATTGAAAATAAGGTTCCTTGCTAAGTTAAACGACAAGCCCGCCGAATAGAACATTCTAGCAATCTCACAATCTAGACGTTCCCATTGAGTCATATTAAATGCATTCTCAAGTGATTTTCCACTCCTACTTCCAACTTTCTTTTTTTGGAGTTAAACAATGAATCCATTCCATCACCACCGCCACTAAGTGAAAAACTATAAATGGGTAAAGGTACATTTTTAGGTGCAATATTCATTAATTTAGTATTGACCTTTTCCTCCAATCTTTCAATCTCCAAAATATCTTTTTTTCTACTTTTTTGCATTTTTCAATTCCTTTTGCACTTATTATCAACAAATGGTTCCTCACTCTCATGTATAAACTCCTAAAATCTTTTTGACAAAAATTACATATCCAAGACAAGTTTCCCCCCGCATCACTATGATTAACTAACTTGGTAACATACTTCCATAATGATTGTTTTATAACTTCATTGCTAGAGGTTGGTGGTTGTATACTTGAAATACTGCTAACTATGCTTGAACTTGAAGACATTCTACCCAAAAAAAAAAAAAAAATTACAAGAACTATAACTTTAATATAAACTACAACTAAATGCAATGGCAAAAAAACAAAAATAATTCAAAGCAAACAAAAATATGTAAAAGAATTCAATAACCTGGATGTACTAAAAAAATAAGCATGTTATTATCAATTGCCACAAGGTTTCCTAGTTAAAATTAACTAAGGAAGATTGGTACCAATCGAAAGCATGTTACAGGAATCAACTAAAAGGAGGCACCAGTAATAATCGGCAGCAAATAACAGAGATGTGACGTAGCAGTAGCAGCAAACAACAGCAAAATAGCGATGAATAACAGCGAACAATAACAAATAACAGCGAGCAACAATAGCAGCAATGAGCAGCAGCTATGAGCAGCAATAATATAGTAGTGAACAACAGCGAATAACAGGGAACAACAACAAAAATCCACAAAGTTGGAAGGCAGGCAGCAAAAATCACAGAGTTGACTTCATCGTTGTTCTTTGAGCTAAGCAAAAGCTTATATAAATTTCGGCAATGTTAATGTTATAAGTTGCTCAAAATTCGCATAACGGATAGAGCTTTCGACGTGCATACAAAATGGCTGTTTCTTTCGACAATTTAACCTAAAATCTAACTCGGTGAAAAAATTAATCTCTCTGAAAAATTATGAAAACAGCCATATCCAACCGCATGTAAATATTAGTATATTCTGAAAGGTTCAAAATATTTCGCGCTAATTAAAATTTCGGAAGATTCAAGTAAGAATAACAAGCGCTAGACCGTTAGGTGAGAAGAATCCAGCATCCAAATGACATTTATGAGTGTAGAAAAGCCCTTTTTTTCACCCAAATTTGTGGAAGTTCTCTTAACTAACTTAAGCGAATGAGACCATGTAAAGATATTACCTCTAACCAGACAAACAAAGTTTGTAATAGACTTGAATATCCGAATAACCCATCATAGTTTAGGATAAACAACATAAGCCACATCCTCCTAAAAGATTGGAAATCGAACCTTTAGAGCTAATTCTGCAACAAAATTGACGAAAGAGTAATTACACACCCCCAACCGAAACCGATCACTACTACCCCCCAGCCGAAACTGATCACTACTGCACACGAACCATACAGCAAGCGGAGCACGCAGCGGGACGTGAAATCATCCATCAATCAAAATAGAGGCAACCAAAATGATCCAAATCCCCCCTTTCCCGAACTAGCTCTAGGATTCGTAAAAAAAATCTCAAATCGCATTATAAAAAAATCCAACATGCCGAATCGAAAGAGAAAGCGAAATAACACAACTTGCTAACTTGAGATAAGCAGAATGAGATGAAATTGCAAGACGAAGAGAAGCGACACTTGGAAGAGGCAGAGGCGCTCGTCGCTAAGTCAGGGCAACAATTAATGCTTGCGAGAGGGTGAATGCTAGGTTAGAGGTGGTTGTGGCGGAGGGCGAGGCGAAGGCACGAGAGGCTACGACGACTGGTGGGGTGGGGTGCGCAGCCAATGGAGCAACACCGACAAGAAGAGAGGGGTTTCGATCAACTGAGAAGTAAAACTCACAGCCGAGGCAGAGAAACGTGACTAAGATTCTAAGAATTGAGAAGGGTTTTCTCTTCTTTTAACTTTTATTATTATTTTTTATTTTTTCAAATATTTATATTTATACCCCAAAAGTATTAGAAATTTTTAAAAATAACTCTATGCGTGTCGGAATTGTGTGTCGGAAACGTGTCGGAGACAGTTGATTGTATGTCGGATTTTTCGACACTCGTTAACTGCGTGTCGAAGCGTGTTG
This sequence comes from Eucalyptus guilfoylei, assembly GCA_016097605.1. Taxonomy (NCBI): domain Eukaryota; kingdom Viridiplantae; phylum Streptophyta; class Magnoliopsida; order Myrtales; family Myrtaceae; genus Eucalyptus; species Eucalyptus guilfoylei. Next base: position 42,257,121 of record CM027861.1, read on the forward strand.
GACACATGTTGAAGTGTCGGACATGACACAAAGGGTCTCGAAAAGTGTTGGTGCTTTTTAGACGATGGCTAGTCGCAACTCTGGTGGCGGCTCGGTGGCAGTCCGACGGTGGTTTAGTGTCGATACGGCCTTCAGGCTTCGCGAGGGACTAGATCGGAGAAGAAATGAGCAAGAAGGAGCTTCGATAAAGGCCAAACAACACTAAATAGCCCTTGAGAAGGCTGATCGGTCAGTTTTAAGTGGCGGTTCAACAATGCGAAGGGCGGTCCGGCATCGAGGGTTCAACGGACAGTCGTTGGTGAGGTAGAATGAGAGGAAATATGAAGAAATGAGCTTGAATGAAGATGAGAATGGCTATGGGGAGGTTTAGCTATTCCAAGAGAGAAAAAGGTGAGTTTTTTATTCAAAATGAAAGTGAAAGTGAGGGAGAGAGAGAGTGGCCGGCGGTGAGGGAGAGAGAGAGAGAGAGAAGTCTTGTCACAATTAATGTCCATCACCTCCCTTGGCTCATGTCAATCAAGCTGGCTTAAATTAGAAGCAAGATCCTAGCATTAATGGAAGATGGATTGCACTCAAGTAATTAGGATTAGACTAGACTAGGCTAGGATTCAAACTTCTTCAGGTTGCTGCCCCCTCCATGCATGGCCGCCCCTTGCCTTGCCCACTTCCTTCTTTGCCCTTTTCTCCTTAGTCAAAAAGGGAGGACATTTCGGTCACTTCACCAAGATTTTGCACTATTCATGTCCTTTCATGCATTTAATATCAAGATCTTGTCATAAGAGGACTTGATAGGCTTGAAGAGCCTATGGGCCTCCCATGGCTGCCCACCCCTTGGGCGTGTGGGCCTTGGGCCGTCCACTTGGGCTTGGGTTCATTAGGTCTTCGTCCGTGGCCCGTTTTCACTTTTCTACACTCGAATGTCCTTGTCAATGAAAAATTGAGTTTTCACCCTTAAATGGCCTTTTCCGATGTCCTCGTGATTTATCTATCCTCAAGACAATCCCTTCGACAACCACTTGCCAAAACAATTCCATTGTGAAAAAGCCGGTCGAAACGAGGACATCACACATTTTGTTAAGTTATTGTTCTCTTGTTTTGATTCCTAAACCTTGTGGAGTAAGACATGGATTTTTTTAATTAAAAAAATTCGTTTGATTACATGATGCGATGGATTCCTTTAAAAACATATGTGCACATGGAAACGAGGTGCTCTACTTAACGAAGCTATAGCCATTGTGTTTGTGTTAATTTTTATCGTATTATGTAGATAATTTTTTGTCAAGATGACTTTTACATGTTTCAACACATTTTAGGCTATAATTGGGAGAAGGAAGAGTTGGGCAAGTCATTCCTATCAATTCCACTTTTTTCTCACTTCTTAATGGATAGGTAAATGGTCCATTCTTGATCAATGTCCCATTAATTTTTTCGAAAAAGATATAGCTTCCTTAATGACATGGATGCCTCATTCACTAGTGTGGATACATTTGATTTGTTGATTTTTGAAAGCTTGATTTCCCATTTTAGGATTGTTAAATTTTAGCATTTTGTGGTTTTCGGTCTTGAAGTATTTTCAACTCTTATGATTTTTTTTATTCAATATGTTTCTAATTGGAGTTGCAATGCATGAGTCTTGGATAAATTTTGGCACCTGCGAATTTGATATGGTTTACTATGTGTTTAATGTGAGATATATGTTTACTAGAATAGTAATATGCAGAGATCATTTTAATGAGATGGATTTAATATCTTCTATCAAAACACTTAACGGGTATGAAAAATGACTAAAAGGTAGCAAGACAAATTTGGACAGCTTTGGGATGAGGTTAACCGTCTCAAACCTCCATTCTCATCAATAAATGGACTCGCATTCCATTTGCATGATTGCAACATCGACAATGTGTACCATCCTTTAGATTATTCATTCCAATAAACTCTAAAAACACTAACTTGCAATGATCAACATGAAACTAGAAGGAAAAGTTTATATCTAAAAAAGGAAATGAGATCCTTATAAAAACCTTTTGTGCATGCCCTACCCTAATATATAATGTCAATTTTTAATATTCGAGTCTCGATTTACAAATCCATTGAATAGAGAATCACTTTCTTTTGGTGGAAACAAAGTAATCCAAATCAAGAATGCATTGGAAGAGATTAGAGATACTAAAAACTATAAAAGATAATGAGGACGTGGCTTTAAAGATATTATACCAACAAGGCCAAGTTGGGAAAGTAGGCATGAAGATTATCACAATTACCTTCAACTCTTTGGAGTAAATTGCCAAAAAGAATATATTTTTCTAGGGTTGATTTTTGTAGGCAGGAAAATGGTCTCATCCCTCTTGGGGATGGCAAAACTTGGTTATAATTAGAGATGCTATCTCTCAAGAAGTTAAATGGTCTATGGGTTATGGAAACACTTAAATATCCATGAGGATATGTGGCTTAAAAATGATTTGATCAGAGGTTTTGTGAATCAAGAAGATCATTAGAAAGTAGTGGAGCTTATTAATTATGAGGACAATGTTTGGAATGAACAAAGGTCGAATGGCTTATTTGATGAGCAAATTGTGAATGAATTTTGACTATTTCCTTTAACCCTAACTCTGGGAAAGATAAGGTAGTGTGGACAAGCAACAAACCAGCATACCTAATGGAGAGTGGGTATAATTGGATGTGAGAGAAAGATCATTAACAAAATGTAAATCATCATCATCCTTTTAGACACCTAAGACTTTATGGATGAAGATATGGAAATTAAGTTCTTAAACAAAAGTCCGACACTTCATATGGAGTTTAGGTCAAAACGCGCTTTCAACGTGAGAGAATTTGTTTAAAGAAAGACCTTATCGGACCACTTAATACATTACGTCATAAAAACCCATAAGCCACAAAGCATCTGTTCATTTTATGTAGTTGGGCAAAGGAGATATGGTTAGATATGAGCCTAAATCTTCAAATTTTGAGCCAAAAAGTCGCCGGAATGGATAAACTGTTAATGCAATTTCCCAATTTAAAGGTTACTTCACCATCTTAGGTCAAGCTAGCAAGAGTCTTTTAGCAATTGTGGAAAATAAGAAATTCCCTCAAGCAACATGGTTTGAGCTTAGTCATCGAGACTGCCCTTGCCACGAGAGGTGTGCAAAAGAATTAAGAACCGGTCGAACTGCTTGGAACCGAACTGGGTCGGTCGGGGCCTCAGTTCCAAATTTGTAAAACCAATGAATACTAGTCTAGTTCTTAGTTCAAGATGTGGAACCGCCCACCCAACCACTCGAACCTATACATATACATATACATCTATTAGTTTTTAGGGATAAGTGCTGCAGAAGTCTTAAAACTTGTCACAAAAATGCAATTGAATCCTAAAACTTGTAAAAAGTGCAATTAAGTCCTAAAACTTGTCAAAATAATTCAATCAAGTCCTAAAATCAATGCCGTCAAATTTCCTAACGGAAAAAGCTGACGTGGCGCGGAAGTGGCTTTTTTTAATCGTTTCTATCTCCTATGTGGCAAATAGTTAAAAAAAAAATCCGTTAAGAAATTTGACGGCATCGATTTTAAGACTCGATTGAAACATCTTGACAAGTTTTAGGACTTAATTGCACTTTTTGCAAATTTTAGGACTCAATTACATTTTCGTAACAAATTTTAGGATTTCTACAGCACTTATCCCTAGTTTTTATGCAAAGTTTCTATGTGCTCTTAAGTTTGACATATTTGAGTTTAGAAATGACCAAAGTGAGTTCAATTCTGGCTTTAGGGACTCTTTTAGCGAGTTTGATTTCGTGAGCTAGATGAAAAACAAGGGAACCTCTGATGGGTGTTTCCCATGACTAGGCAAATAACCTAGGTGCTAGAGGCGTCTCTGTCCCAACATTCTTCATACTCGAAATGAGATGATGACCATAAGGATTTGTTCACCATAGGTGTTGAGGAGGATTGGTTCGTGTTTCGAAGCAATTGTAGTGAAGTGAGTGACAATGGCTTTCAAAAGCTAATGATGCTGGTCTAGGTTAAAGCTCCACCCGTTAGTTTTTCGGAATACCCAAGAATGAATTCATTATGAACATTACAACCAATTTCATGGACACACCCAAAAGCTGGATCGGGTGGTTTAGTTCCCAGAGTGGATTCATGGAACCAATCAGCAAGTACCAATTCTAATTTTTCGAAATCAATCTTTAGTGGACAATTCTTGATTTCGAGGTAGGAAACGCCCACCTTGAAACCGATCACCCCTACTCGTCAAGCATAAAAACACCATGAGATGGAGCTCGACAATTAGTAATCAAGGCAAGTAGAGAATAGACCAGCCTGTTTGTGTAGACCACCGGAAAGAGGTTTGCTAAAGGGGAATATTGATGGATCTATGGCCGAGAGATCACTGGAAGGTGCAGTAGCAAGAGTTTGTTGAGATCGTGAAGGAAACCTAGCATATGGGTTTGCAAGAATTGTGTGAGCATCCACTGTTGCTATTGTGGAAATTATTGTCGTGGAAACTAGGGGTAAGCACTGGGCTAGAGTGGAAACTAGGGGTAAGCACTAGCCTCGTTCTAGCCCAAAAATCAAACTGAACCAACTGATTTGGGATAGTTCTTGATTGCAATTTTTTGGAATCAACAACATTCGGTCCAATTCCTAAATTTGGGGTGGAACCAAACTGAAACATTTGTTTTTCATTTTTTTATTTATTAAAAAGTCTTTATTATGTAATAATAATCCATAAACTATAAGAAACTCCCACTAATAATGTGGCGTCTCCCACTCGGGTTCTATTTTTTCAAAAAGTAAAAAGGCAACTTGTCTCCTTACTTGTGTAGGATGTGTGATTTCATACTTGGGCTTTAATTTGTTTTTTTCACTTTTAGTCATCCTAAAAAGGTGTCCCACATTGATCTGTAAGGAAAAAAAACAACCCACCTTCTTACCATTAAACCATTTAGAGAATAAAACGTGGACATCTATGGATAGTCTCGATCCCAAGAACAGGGCCGGTTCCGTTTCGTGATTACTTTGGAACTGGGAGCCATCGCTGAGGACATAAAGTGAGTTGAAGATCATGATTGAAACTGACAATTGATCACTCTTAGAGTTTATCTCACGTACGGAGCAAATGGAACCTAGCCTGGTTCGGTTTTGTTCAGGTGGTACGCAAGGCCAACCAATTAGCCGACTAGGTCATTAAGACCCCACACCTTAGCCCTTAGTCTCTATGGAATATTTTATATTCGGAAGCCCATTAATTTTGTTCTAAAAGAGTTGAATAATGAAATGAGAATGAGTTCTTTGATTAAAAAAAGAAAACCTCTGCAAACATTGAACTATGAAACATTGTAAATGAAGCTTGCCGGAAGCGGATTACATTATCTAAATTTTGTAATGAAAAAAAGTCGCAACATCGAGAATTACTTTTTAGAAGTAGATCTTTTAGTGACAGTGATGGAGAACAAAAATTGCTACCAAAGCATAAATACCATCATCCCACCTATAATATTGATGTCGTCGAATGCTTTACCGAAGCTATATAATATGCCTGAGAGAATATTAGTAGCATATCACTATCGGTATTTCCTACAAAAGTATCTCCAAGGTTTATATTCTTCATTAACCTTGGCCTAGCACCTTTTCTCCGTTTGATCTTCCAGAAGGGAATCAAAATAAAGAATGATCAAAGTGGGTGATCTGGTCTTTATTATAGCGATCGAATCTTCGAAATTTTCATTCTAACTACATGTTATCAGCATATTCCCCTAGATTCAACCTAACATTAGCATAATGTGTACTATCAAGTTTGCTCCTCTACTCATATTGTTGTATCGCCAACCCAATAACTTGATTTGTTGGATTATTCAATAGCATCAAAGATTATTATAATGTAATAGTCGAATAACCATCGCATTTCGGCTTAGAATACATTATTTGTTTAAGTTTTGGCAATCGAAAGAGCAATGTAATATGCATTATTGGAGGGGTCAAGGTGCGATCTGTTGGCGTGCATAATGGAAATGAAGCACATTATTAATCATCCCATCTATCACAGTTAACTTGGAAGGTATATGATCCATAATTTTGAATGCAATGTCTGACCTGATTAGAGGATCTGGCCCAATCCACTTGAAAAACTGACACCACCAATCCAAGTTAACTAAAAAATGCATTCACCCGAAATGCTATCCAATCTAAACAAAGAGACGACCTGCGATCGCTAACTCATGAGTAGTAGAAATCAACCCTGACTGTTTGAGCTTGATATGAATGTTATAAATTACGTACGGTATAAAAAGGTCATGTCGGAAATTGTCAACATTACTTGCTGCAAGCCAAGATAAGCTCAATTGTTGATTTTAATTACCTTTGATTATCACTTTGATATCCTCTATCCCCTACCTTAGATGGAAGTAAGCATGTGATTTGGATGAGGTGTGTCCATTGGTAAGAGACCGATTACATGGGCCCTTGTCAATGGCCACACCAACTACAAGGATTCTTGTCGATAGGTATGTTTATATGCCATGATCAGCTATTGACATACAATAAAGGTTGGTTGACGATTGACAAAATCGGTTGAGGAAGACATCAATTGAAAGGAATGTATAATCAAATGAAGAAACATGTTAAAGTTAACCGCTTGGCAAGTGTGGGTATGAAATCCAAGCGTATTGTTATTTGAGCCTAAAACTACTTGTGGATAAGACAATGGAGTTAAAAGCAAATCGTGGATAGAGAGTGAATTTGAAAATATAATTTATTCAGATGAGATCCAAAGTGGCAACGAATAAGCGTGGAAGATTGAGGCACAATTTTATAGGAGAAACCACTTGGAGATAAGATATCGTGGCGAAATGAAGGCACAGTACTGAATACTTTGAAGATTTGAAGGCATGGCTAAAACTACTGAAGAACTATTCATGGGCTGTCACATTGTAAATACTATAAATACTAGTGCTTATGCACTGTAGTGTAGAACCCTCCCCCCTCCAAAAACTTCCTTCCTGACGCATAAACAAACAAATCTCATTATCTTTCAAAATCCTTTTCAATTCCTGTATCTAAATTGTGGCATATATCATAGTTATAACTCTTTCTTGGACCATCATCGTCATTTAAATTCTGTCGTCATATTTTTATTAATTCATATTATGTCGTCGATTAAATTCCAACAAAGTTTTGTGTTCTTTAACGTTGATTAAATTCGATTGATATTTCCTATTTGGAGTCATCACATCTATCTCCTCTTATAAAAAAATTGAAAAGCGATTTTGGATAAAAAGTGTTTCGGCATCGAGTCGAATTCCAGCGAAACACGGCAAAAAAACCTTTAATCAGCATGTAGACGCTGAGCTCTTTCAGTTTCAGTTCTATTGACATGGTTGGCCTACAGAAAGGAAAAGTTAATTACTGACATGACGACAAACTTTATGCGGATTCTATGTTGAATTTTCTTAAAATTAACTCTACCCCAGATACAATAAGGCACAATCCTAGTAAAGAGGAACCTTGGCAAGTACAGATGCGCCGTCCACTAATTGATGAAATATTCTGTGGATCTTCGCCATTTGTTCACTAGTTCTTTCACAACTTCCATGCTTTCGTGATGGTTATATTCCCGTATGCTTCGAGAGAATTAGATGCTTTCCGCCATTCAAAATTGTTGCACGTTGGCCTCAATGTCCACCAGATTACTAGATGGACTCCTGCTTGACAAGTTGTCTCTAGTGAAGTTTGAGTTTATGCACAGACTATGATGGGTGTAGATTATGTCATATCTAGATTCTATGCTAAGGATTACTTTAAGAAGTAAAATTACCATTGATAGTAGAACACCGATTTCTTTTTCCTGGAGATCTAATTCGATTTTCTTAGTTTTTCTAGCTATCTTCTCCACAAAGTTTGTTATAGCATCTATAACTGCCTCCGATTAGCCAAACGGTAGATTCATGTGATCTTATCAAAATCTTTAGTGGGCACTCTAATTGTATGCTGGAAAGGACAATGAGATATTACCCGAAGATTGTATTGATTTTGCTCCCAGTTATAAACTTACATTAGCGACTTGCCAGCATCATAAACGGTAAATCCGAAGAAAAGCATTCTTTTGCATACTCACTCTTATAGCTGACGTGGGGAATCACTAATCTATATTTCGAGTGGGTACATCTTACTTTATATTATGTAATTCACTTTACATAAAGCATGTTTGGGTTATAGCTTTTCCAACGTAAAAAATTCCAACTTCTTGAGTGATATTTTTTTCTCTCTCTCTCATGGTAAGTACACCATTTTTTGTATGTAAATCCTCAGGCCATCAATTACGCTACTGATTCGATGAATTGGGGAAGACGCTAGCTAAAATCAGAAGAGTGACTCAAATATGAAATCTTTTGTACTTGGTGACTTGAGAAATTGAATATGTGATGTATGCCTGATTACGTCCATAAAGTTCATGCCTTATCCACTAAACCAATTTCATGGGATGAACTCCCGAGTAGTCTAACGGCTAAAAGTGACGCAAATTTATACTATAATCACGTAAGAATCGATAAATAATCAAAGTAAATAAGAAACAGAGATTCACAAATTAGCACACGCTTGCCAAAGGAAAAATTCACAAAGCGCACGTGTAGCTACATAAGTATCGGTGCGTTCAAGCGTGCGAAAGAATAAGTTCCCGTACAACAAGAGAGGAATCCATTCTTTCCTCAGCTTTTTGTGGCTTTAAATACCGAAGCAAGCCCATGTTGTCCAGTTAAAATAGAGCGCTATTTAGACACACATACCTAGACATAGTACAACTCCCCACATGACTACTTACAGACTTCATCTGGCCATGGCAGCCCTGGCGGGCGCATCGGTCGTGGCCGTCTCGACCTATTACATGCACCAGAAGACGGTGATCGAGTTCCTGGGCTTCATCAACACCGTGGGGAGAGAGAAGTACAAGGAGGTTGCTGGCTCGGAGACAGGCTTGCCGGCGCGGCCGAAGAGGCGTAGAAGCAACGGCCGGCGCAAGCTCAAGGAGCTGAGGCGCACCATGTCGTCGCCGCCTATCGTGGACGCCCATGAAATTGACGACAGGGTGGGGAAGCCGAAAAGCTCAGATCGTGTCGAGGGTATACCCATCAAAAATTCTAAGCTCCACGCGCTCTCTGAAGGCATGGCGATGTCGGACTTTTCACCCGAGTGAGAATTAAGTTAGATCAATCAATTTGATTATCTTTAGGTTTTTACGGTGCTTGATCTAATGATTCTAGTATATGTATCGGAAGGTCTAATAGTTATGGGCTACACCACATCACACTTTGCGTTCTGATGATTTCTGGTTCTTGTAGGTAAAGTCATGCTATAAACTGTAAAAAGAAAAATAAAAGCTGTGTCAAGAATCCATATCCATGTAGATGCTCCAAAACCCAAATTTGCCAAGATTTCTAATTTGGTGAAGGAGCGGTCTATTATCGATATTTTTACTGTAAATTCATCTCTTGCCCACTAGGCTACCAAGTATGTTCCCAAATCCTTCAATGATTGAATTTTCATATATCAGTGATCAGAAGCATTTAAGCATTCGATCGGATGCGATGAGAGAATCTGTATTTGTGAATCACAATATTTTCCCCTTAGAGTAACATTAGGCTCTATCAGATGGAATCTCTCTCGTTGCACATGGATAAAATGATTCATGTATGTTAAAGTCTTCCATAACGCTTGTCAAGAAAATTTATAAACTCTTTTATACATGTGCTTTCTTTCCATTTATAAATTTAAATTTTTAAGTTAAACATTATAACATAATAGTTAGAGTCAGATTTACCCTAGGTAGCTTATTTTTATAATAAAAAATATAAAAATTGTGCCAATTCAATAGAGAACCATTGGTTAGTTAAGTGTTTAGATTGTCGCTTGTTGATGTTGAATACTATGATTCAATTTTTTATGGGTGCTGAAGTTTTTTTTTTTTTTTAGAGGTTTCAAAATTGGTTTAGAGTCAATTCAACTTCGTAACCAAACTAATTGAACCGATTTTTGATAAAATCAGTGGTTCCATCCTTAGAATAGGGAACCAAACTGAACCTAAGCCAATTCTAGTCTCACAAAACTAAGAATTGGTTCTCTTTAGACTTGCCATGGATTGAACTGTCAAAACTAGTTCGGTCCGGTTTCTTAGTTGAAGCGAACCCGGTGCTTACCCCTTGATGCCATTGCAGACCGCGGCCAACCCCAATTTTGCATGACACGGCTATCTCACTTGTTGCAACCCTATCATTCACCTTCATCAACTCTCTCCTCTCCCTCGCTTAGATCAAATCTAAGCATTTCTCTCTCCATCCTCGATCGTTTTACCCCTTTCACCATCTGTTACTACTTCTTACTGCTTCTAGCCTCAATAATGTGCCACAACGTCCTCAAATCAAGCTTGACCTGAGGTTGTGAGGGCTTGAGGATGGACACACGGGTGAGGAGATAAAGAAAATCGATTGTGATTGTAATTTATGTTGTATCACTTGATTTATGGTGGAGTTCTATGTTACTTTTCCCATGGAATAGTTCACACCGACTAAATGATACCTGATTTATTTTCTCATTCTATCTATTTTATTATTCGATCTCTTACTTTTCACCACAATTGGCACGCCTTGTGGACAAAGGCAAGATTAGGCAATGCAGAGGGAGAGGAGAGATTTTTTTACTTATTTGATAGAATTGCCACGTAACACAATTTTAAAGGGATGTAACAAGTCGATTGTGATTGTAATTTATATTATATCACTTTATTTATAGTGGAGTTCTATGTGGAGTGCAACGAGTCGATAGTGATTGTAATTTATATTGTATCACTTGATTTATAGTGAAGTTTTATGTTAGCTTCTCCATGGAGTAGGTAACATCGACTAAGTACATAAATATGATACTTGATTTATTTTCTTGTCATATCTATTTTATTGTTCGATCTTTTGTTTTCTGCAACAATTAGCACGACTTGTAAGCAGAGGCGAGACTAGAGAATGCAGGGGGGAAAGGAGAGATTTTCTTTACTTATTTGATAGAATTTCCACATAACACAATTTTAAAGGAGTATAACGATAGTTTCTCTATATTATATCATACCTATAAGCATGTATTGAAATTTCAAGGAAAATATTGGGTACACATCCTGTATAACCTTTTTTCCTACATATCTCACGTCTATCACCCTCAATTTGGGTAGCCAGTACTTGGTAATAATAAAACTATCAATACCATCAGTAATGAATATGAGATTTGTTAAAAAGGAAAAGTACACATGCTGTATAGTTATTATCAATCCAAAAGCGAATATATACTGCGTAATTATTAGCTTTTCAGAGAGTTTGCTTTCTCTATTCTTTGCTCGTAGCAATAGGAACTAGTTTCTTAGCCAACGCTTTCTGTAGCATATTCATATTCGTAGCTTTGAGTCATTAATAATGTTCATTGCATCAGATGTGGTATCAAAGAGAAGGCGAGATTTTGTATGATTATATATCTAATTTAGTGAAAAAATGTTTTGTCATTTTAGACATAGGGCAGAACAGCCATATTATTACATTCCATAAGCAGGCTAAAACATGTTTCTAGTACAGATAATATTAACATATGATAAAATGCAGCTATAACAGCAATTTAATAAATGCAAAAAATAGAAAAATTTCCAGTGCAGCTTTCTTTCCTCATTCATGAATGTTGATTCGTATTTTCTTCCACGTGTTCTGCAGGGCCTAGTTTTCTTTCTGAGTTACTTTAGTCTCTTCTCCTCCAGGGTGCCAAATTTGCTGTAGTCTTCATCTTCACATGGTAAGGACGCAAGTCAATCTTCCTCTTGCGGTTAGTGATTTGGTATGCCGTTCCTCAAGAAAGTGTACTACAATAAGCACTACGGTAAAGTAGTAACAACAACGTTTTACAGCAGTCAATGTTTCCTGTCAAAACAACTGCTAGTCTCTCCCGTAACATGTTGCAACGTATGAAATTTCGACAAACAAAGGAGTAAAGTTCACCTCGTTAATTCGGTGTTTCATTGCATTGCCCTCCGAGAAAAATTAATAGGAATAGCGCTTGTGTAATGACATAATTTTCCCATCCATCAATGTATTGTAGTTTATCAAAAAAATCTAGGAATAAGTGCAATGAAAATTTTAAAACTTATCACAAAAATGCAATTGAATCTTAAAACTTATAAAAAGCATAATCAAGTCTTAAAACTGTCAAATTAATGCAATCATGTCATCCCCTTAACTCCGTCCAACTTGAATAACAGAAAAATGCTAGCGTGGTATGAGAGAGAAAATATTTTTAAAAAGAGTTGACAAACTAGGCGGTGAGCACCAAGCCCTTGTTGTCATTGCCCCACCATCGTTAAGAAGGGCCGAGAACGATGGTGGAAGGTTAGCAACCCTCATCAACCATAGACAAGGGCTCAAGATCTCTCACCCAAATTAGATTAGGGACTTGGCACTCACCAATGGTAAGCAAAGGTTGCCCCCCGCTACTGACTGGGGTTCATCAACCCCCACTAGCCATTGGCCTAGGCCCAATAACCCTCGCTGGCCATTCCTCACCCTTGCTAGCCCTTCCAAACGATATTGGGACAGCAATAACAAGGGCTTTGCCGCCTGGTTTCTAACCTCTCTTTCTCTTGAATTTAATCTAATAAAAAAATTGTATTAAAAATTAGATTTGAACCAAAACGACATCGTTTTAGTCAAGTCATTGCCACGTATGATAGAGAAAACAATAAGTAAAGTTACATTAGCATTTTCCATTAGCCAAGTTAGGCGGATTTAATGGAATGAATCGATCGCATTAATTCAATAAATTTTAGAACTTGATTGCACTGTTTACAAAGTTTAGTACTCAATTGCACTTAAATAATAAGTTTTAGAATTTCTATTGCACTTATTCCAAAAATCAATCTTTGTCCATTATTCGATTTAAATAGAGTATCTTAACCGAGTCATAACTAGAGACTATATCACTTCATCAATTATCTAAATATTTTTTGCCTTTACTTATTTTTGTTTAGGTTTTAATTAATTAAAGTCATTCATTTAACGAAATCATCTTAATTTGCTGAATTAAAATTGCTCAAATGAATTGAAGACGTTTCGCAACTTGGGAGAAAATCCGTATTACGGGAGATGTGAGTCTCATGTGGGAAACAACTTTACATGTTGTAAGGGATTGTCTAATTGTTCACAGGATATGACTTGAGTTTGTCCCGTAATAATAGTTAGGAGAATTCTTCTTTGTGAATTTGTCTCAATGGTTGAATTTAATTCTCACTTGTAAAGAGCAATCGAATTTTCATCATGATTAGAACATGATTTTAGGAGTAGGTGTACGGTTTTTTAGCAATGGAGAAATAAATCACTTTTCCAAGACAACTTTGTTTTCCCTTCGAATCCAATGCGAGTAATTTGGTCATACACAAAGGAATCGCTAAAGCTTCATATGTGAATAACTCGACGTTAAGTAGATCATACACCTCTTCAGTTTTGGTAAGATAGGATCCTTCCTTCGCCTTTCAAGTGGATTAAACTAATTACTAATAGGACCTCTAAAGGCAAATCCAAGACTTGCTGGTGCAAGGGTTTATTCAAAAACATATGGAGTGATTATGTCCGTCGACACAAACAGAGTTTTGGGCTTTGCGGTTGGGACTGGACTTCACAAACAACTTAGTTTCTTAATATCATTATTGAAATTGACTCTAAAGACTCTAAAGTCATCATTGATCTTGTTAGTTTAGAATTTATTTTATTGATAATACTAGCCTGCTTTGCTAAAAAATATTAGAAAATTATTGCACCCTCACTTCAAGTTCAAAGTGCAACATAATTTTCGAGGAGGATATTGCTCCATTGGCTTGCTAAACTTAGAATGAAAAGTGCTTAGATATTTGATTCTTGTTATTTCCTCCCAAAGAGTTACTTTAGTTTTATTAGGTGATAAAATAGGGACAATTTATTAATTACTCAAATGAAATTGGTTCAAATTTTCTCATGGAAAAATTTTCATTAAGGGGAATTGTAAAAAAAATTATGTTGTTTTTATTTTTTTGTAGAAAATTTTGTATGAAACTCTGTTTAAAATAGTCCATATCAATTAAAGTTATTTAGAAATCAAAAGCATATCTCTTTATCCATTGTTTATAGATATTTAAAAGTCGACGTTATGTATCTTGAATCATTAGTTAAGTTTTTTTTTTTTTTCTTTTGTGATGTAGATGTTATTCATTGTAGTGCAACATATTAAAACTCGGGAACTCTATCTTTAATAGTACTCTTGGAACCTATTTATGTTAAACAAATTTATCATTATGGTCGAATTATATAAAATTAGTTAAAAAATGCAATTTTTTTTTTTAATTTTTATAAAGGGTATTTGGCAATAGCCTATGTTATGCAATACTTTAAATTTATTTAGATTAAGGAGATAATAGAAAATAGGTTATAATCAGTCTCTTATATGTGTGTACGTACTAAAAAAATTGCCAAAAATCTATCGACGAAAGCCCCAAACCCTCTCACGAAAGCCCGAGGAAATAGCAGCCCCGCCCGCCCGTTGTTGCGTACCTTCTCCGTTTAGCCTGAGTCCCTTTCATTTTGGTCCCGAATCTTGAATTCATTTCCATCGCTTGTTCATGTTCCCCTCATGTCTGTGCCTGTTTACTTGAAAATTTACTTGATTTCCTCCAAAATCATTTAACAGTTTATTCAATATGTAATGTCAAGAAAATACAAATAAAATAGCATCGATTTCATTTTGGAGAATCGTTCATGTCACTTGAAAGTCTTAACAATTTTTCACTTAGCGGATTTCGTGGAGAAGGTAATTGCCTGGATTTCCTCCATCAAATCCTATCATTTCAACATCCAGGAACTTCTGACCACCAGAAAAAATAAATAAATAAATAAATAAAAATAAATCCAGGTACTTCACAAATTATAATGTCAGGAAAATACAAAAAAAAAAATATCAGACTGGATGACATAAACCACAAAAATAAAAAATAGGAGCAGAAATTTGAAAAAAAAAAAACCAGGCTAGCTCGCTCGCTCGCCCTTCGCATCATCGCATGTAGTTTTCACCAAGAACACGCTTGCAAGCACACTGCTTTCGATACCAGATCGTTAGCCACTCACTCGCAGTCGACACCGTGTAGACATTCTCGGAGAAACAGATCGCACGGTCGTACCAGAGAAGACAGGGTTAACCCGATTCTACCACGAAAAAGATGAGAGAAAAGTGAAGACAGAACAGATCGATGAAAAAGCTAAAGACTTTGTGAATCTCTTGAAGGAAAAAGAGTTGGCGGGGGCCAAACGGGGGCAAAATTTCTCTCGATCTTCCCTCCAGACAGCGCATCGACAACGTTTCACGCTGAGGAGAAGGTGGAAGACGTGAGATGTCCATGTCGCTTCTTGGTAACGAACCGATCAGGCACTGCGACAAAACATCAGGTCCTGACGGCAAGACAGTCGAAGCCGCGACGCCCAAAAACAAAAACCCAACAACAATCGCATCATCGACAAACAAAAGAAACCACGAAACATTGAACGGAGCAGGAAATGGTGCAAGAAAGAGGAGGAGGTTTCAGGAAGAAGACCAGGAGGAGGCGGAGGCGGAGGCGGATGGATCACGGATGCAATGGGGGCCTTAAAAATCAGGCTGGCCGAGTCCTTGCAGTGGCAAATAGGGAGAGTTCGGAGGACTCGGGAGGTAAAAAGCGAAGAGTGGCACCAGTTCATCGACGTGTACGTGGCGGGAGCTGATTACCTAGTCCCTCCCGATTTTTTATGCTGGTTTGACTGCAACGCCCTCAGATTCCTCCTTTTTCTTTACAATTTTTCCTTTGCCTTTTTGAAATTAAAGGATGCCGTCTTCTTGGGCTTGGGTTAACTCGAACTTTAGCTGGCCCATTCGCATTTGCCTGTATGATACTTGATGAGGCAATAATCCTTCTAGGCGTTGGACACTCGGTAATGTCGGATTAGGGCTTCTAAGGAGAAACAACTTGGTTCTGAATTTCACAAATTTAGAACCGGCCCAAGATCAGCTCGGTTCCCAGTTCCGGTTCTAACTCCAAAGCCAAAGTCAGGCATCGCTCACCAAGGGCCGATTTCAAAAATTGAGAACTAGGAACCGTCCATTGATTGATGGTTCGGTTTCCAGGTGAGTCAATGAAACCGGTTCCACGGAGCACCAGTAGAAAAGAATGCCCCTGATTTCATCCAATTCCATAGCTCCTTAACTTCACCGTCCAATTCAATGACCCGTTTGAATAAACTTGCTTCTTTTCCTGAATATGTTGCTTTAATGAATTGAACAGGAGCAAACCGCCCATGTACATGCCATGTGCACTGCAGTGAGACACAAATAGTGAAAAGAGACTCCCTAAGCATCAATGGCTCACACGCTCTGGCATCAATTGAAAAAAGACTCACGAAAGAGTGAGTCTGCTCCTGTTCCATTGAAAAAAATGTTATAATTATAGTTATAATTATAATTATGGTTAATGGATCAACGAAAATCAATAAATTAAGATACGTCTTTTCTATTCACGTATCTCTTTTGGATTCATGAATTTCCTAAACTTTTGTGTTCACGTATCTATTGAATTCATGAATTTCCTAAATTCATGTATTTTTTAGTTCATGTATTTATAGAGTTCATGAATATCTTGAATTCACGTATCTCTAGATTCGTGAATCTCTTGAATTCATGTATCTCTTGATTCATAAATTTTGTGAATACATGCGTCTATTTAATTCATGTATTTCTTCTGTACATGAACTAAAAATCTATATAAATAGATGGTAGCATAGAGCTTCATAAGAGTTTTTGGTTTTTCCGACTCGATTCCAAAAAGGCTTTCATATACTTTTCTACTCCTCCGATTTTTCTGAGTGTGCTTTGGTTCAATTGAACGGTTCGGATCGAGTCCTTTTGCATAGTGCTAATCCAAACGGGTTCGAGGTGTTGTATCTTGGGAGGCATAATTCGTGAATCTGCGGAGCACCATTGGCGGGAACTAATTGCCTTAAGGAGATTCGGATATCCGTACCTCACCTCCAATTTCATGTTTCGATTGCAACAAACATTTTGTGTTTTCTCTGGATTAATTTCCAACAATCTTAAGGCAATTATCTCACTCACTGTTTGTTGTTCTTGTCAGATTATTGAGATGGCTGGAAACAACCAAGTGCCCTTCAATGTCCCGAATATTTCGGGAGACGTTCCTATGGTCGATTCGACCGTTGCTATGGAAGATGTTCAACCCTCAGGGTCTGAATTTGTAGCAGCCAATGCTACAGGCCCTTAGGCTAACACCAATTTTGGTGGTGCGGGTACAAGTCATACGACTGGTATGCTCGGGACTGTTTTTCATAACAGTACAAGCCAAATGGCTTTTGGCTCCGTTTCTGGAGGGATAGTTCAACGAACTTTGCCTACTGTGATGGCAACGCCTCCAGTTACAGCTAATGAGAAACCAGAGAAATTCACCGGAGTGGGCTTTAAACAGTGGCAGCAGAAGATATTCTTCTATCTGATCATGCTCAATCTGACGAAATATTTATCGGAGGTGTGCCCGATAATTAGTCCAAACGAGCAAGATGTCACGACGCTCGGTGCATTGGAGGCTTGGAAGCATGGGGACTTCTTATGCCGAAATTATATCCTTAACTGTTTAGTGAATTCTCTTTATAATGTTTATTGTAATATTGAATCATTAAACGGTTATGGGAGTCCTTAGAGAAAAAAATACAAAAGCGAGGATCTTTGGCACCAAGAAATTTGTGGTTGCCAAATTCTTGGACTACAAGATGGTGGATTCTAAATCTATCATGAGTCGGGTTCAAGAATTGCAATTAATTCTGAGTGACATCTCGCCGAGGGAATGATTCTTAGTGAATCATTCCAAGTGGCAGCCATGATTGAGAAACTACCTCCGGGCTGGTCAGACTTCAAAAATTATTTGAAGCACAAACGGAAGGAGATGAGCCTTGAAGATCTCATTTTGTGCCTCAGAATCGAGGAGGACAATAGAAGGAGTGCGAACCCTTCTTTTGAGCCAAAGGCCAACGTTGTGGAATCTTCCAAATCCAAGCAAGATAGAAAAAGGAAGATGTCTTTTCAAGGAAAAGGCAAGCAGAAGGAACAGTTCCAGAAATTCCAAGGGACGTGTTTTATATGCAACAAGTCTGGCCATCGTGCTAAGGATTGCAAGAAGCGCCCGAAAAAAGGCAAGAACGAAGGTGCAGCCCAGGAACTGAATTTGACAGAGCATGACAATATTGAGAGACTGTCTGCTGTGGTAATGTCCGAAGCATCTCTAGTGTCGAACACTAATGGCTGGTGGCTAGACACGGTGCCACAAATCACATTTGTGCGAGATAAGCACATGTTCTCATCTTATGAGAAGGCTGAAGAAGATGAGAAGCTTTATATGGCTAACTCTGCATCAGCAAAGATTGCCGGAAGAGGAAAGGTGATCCTGAAGTTTACATTTGGCAAGGAGGTCGCCCTGCTGAATGTGCTGCATGTACTAGAGATTCGGAAAAATCTAATTTCTGGCCCTATACTTGTCAAGAAGGGTTTCAAAGTTGTATTTGAATCTAACAAGTTTGTTCTATCCAAAGGAGGGATGTATGTGGGGAAAGGGTACTTATGTAATGACTGTTTAAAGCCAATGTGGCTGTCATTGATGTAAACTCAAAGTATGTGTACCCAAAGACTATTAATAAAGAAAAGTCTTCGAGTTTACACTGTTGTGTCTCCTTATCTATGGCATGGTAGATTAGGACATGTAAACTATGGTACAATGAAGAGAATAGCAAACTTGGGATTAATTCCAAGATTTGAGTTGGATGCTCATTACAAGTGTGAGACTTGTGTTGAGGCCAAGTTTGCCAAGAAACCTTTTAAATCTATTGAAAGAACAAGTGAACCTCTACAATTAATCCATAGTGATCTATGTGATTTAAAGTTTGTAGAAAGTAGAGGTGGAAAGAAGTACTTCATCACATTTGTGGATGATGTACTAGATTTTGCTATGTTTATTTACTAACTAGCAAAGATGAGACTATGAGCATGTTTGTCAAGTATAAAAATAAAGTTGAAAACCAACTTGATAAACGAATCAAAGTGCTTAGGTCGATAGAGGAGGAGAATATAGTTCAATCAATTTCAAAGAGTTTTGTGCTAGTTTTGGAATAATTCTCCAAACGATCGCACCTTATACTCCACAACAAAATGGAGTTGCTGAACGATTGAACAGGACACTAAAGGAGATGGCTAACGCCATGCTTTTGAGTTCAAGTTTACCTCGAGAACTTGTGGGGGAGGCGTTCTAACGCAAATTATATTCTTAATAAAATACCCCACAAAAAGATAGGTAAAACTCCATACGAGTTATGGAATGGAAAGTTACCTTCCTACAATTTTCTAAAAGTGTGGGGGTGCTTGGCCAAGGTGGCAATTCCTCCTCCGAAACAAACTCGGTTGGGACCTAAAATAGTGGATTGCATATTCATTGGTTATGCTCAAAATAGTAGCGCATATAGATTTTTGGTTCACAAATCTGAAAATGCGGAAATCCATGTCAATACAATCCTAGAATCAAGGGATGCTGAATTTTTTGAGGATATATATCCTGCAAAAAGAAATCAAGGAGAACTTTCTCGAAAAGGTTTAGAGAATCGAATCGAGAATGATGAAGTTGTGACCAAAGAAGCCGAACTCCGAAGGAGTAAAAGGTCTCGAATTGAAAAATCTTTCGGACCTGATTTTCTAACATACATGTTAGAAGGTGAGCCCCAAACATATAAAGAGGCAATGTCATCTCCAGATGCTCCTTTCGGAAAGAAGTTATTGACAATGAAATCCATTCTATCCTAAGTAACCATACTTGGGAATTGGTTGATCTTCCACCGGAAATAAACCAATTGGGTGTAAATGGATTTTCAAGAAAAAACTAAAGGCTGATGGTTCCATTGATAAGTACAAAGCTCGGCTTATAGCCAAAGGGTTTAGACAAAAAGAGGGTCTTGACTACTTTGATACTTATTCACTGTCACAAGAATAACATCGTAAGGATGTTGATTGCTATAGCTTCGCTATACAATTTGCGAGATACATCAAATGGATGTGAAAAGCGCATTCTTAAATGGTGATCTCGACGAGGAGATTTATATGGAACAACTGAAGGGTTCAAGGTCAAAGGACAAGAACAAAAGTGTGTAAACTTGTCAAATCATTGTATGGACTTAAACAAGCTCCTAAGCAATGGCATGAGAAATTTGACCGGGTAATGATTCAAAATGGGTATAGAATCAATGAGTGTGACAAATGTGTGTACACTAAATCCACAAAAGTTGGATATGTACTTATTTGTCTATATGTGGATGACTTATTAATTCTTGGAGATAACACTGAGGTCATCAAAATCACCAAGAATATTCTCAAGAAGAACTTTGAGATGAAAGATTTAGGTGTAGCGGATGTTATACTCGGCATCAAAATTCTAAGGAATTCTGATGGCTTAGGTTTAACACAATCTCATTACATTGAAAAAGTATTTGAGAGATTTAAAGGATTCGGCATTAAAGATGCAAACAATCCTTTTCTTCCACACCTAACTTTAAGAAAGAACACTGGAAATAGTGTTAGACAGCTGGAATACTCTCAAGTAATCGGCAGCATCATGTATATCATGAATTGCACTAGACACGATATTGCGTACTCGTAAGCAACCGAGTAGATATACAAGTAACCCAGTCACGAAACTTTGGAATGCTTTGATGAGAGTATTAGGATATTTGAAAAGGACAAAAGATTATGTTCTACAATATGGCAAATATCCAATTGTTTTTGGAAGGTTATTGTGATGCCAACTAGATTTCAGATTCGATGAATCGAAATCGACTAGCGGATATGTGTTCACGCTAGGAGGTGCTGCGTGTCATGGAAATCCTCTAAACAAACTCTAATAACGCGCTCTACGATGGAATCGAGTTTGTTGCTTTGGATAAAGCTGCGAAGAAGAGAATGGCTTCGACATTTTTTAGAAGATGTTCTGTGTGGCCAAAACCTATGCCTGCAATTTGCATACACTGTGACAATCAAGCGGCAATTGCAAGGGCGCATAATGTGATTTATAACGGTAAGTCTAGACATATTCGTCGTAGACATAATACCGTAAGGCAGTTGCTCTCAAATGGAATCATTTCTTTAGACTTTGTAAAGTCAAAAGAAAATATTGGATCCGCCGACAAAAGGTTTGTCAAGAGAGCAGATAAAGCTGCGCATCGAGGGGAATGGGTTTAAAAGCCTTAACCCAATAAAGAGATTCCAGGGTGGAAACCTAACCTATGCGATTGGAGATCCCATGGTCTAGGTTCAATAGGACAACGCAAATTTTGGAAACTCTAGTGTAAGCACTGTCTCCCATTCCTATGATGCAACAGTGCTTTCCTACAGCGTTATTAAGGGTACGCTATGCGTTTAATGATTCCTATAACTTGGAATGTAACATCCAAGTAAGATATAGTAGGATATTTTTAATAGGAATGCACCTATATGCGTGGAGCTGGCTGACTCTATGAAAATCTTTAAAGGCTAGATTTTCTAAAGCACGCATGAATCCCGAGAGGTTTAGGGCCGAAAGAACGAACACAACCGAGAACCAATCTTGAATTGGAAATACTTTGTGTGAGGTTTATTGTCTAGGCTTACACAAACAACTGGCAATTCAAGGCTTAGTCCATCGACTAGTTAAGTAAGTCCGATAGGCTTTCACTAAAGAAGGTTCAAGGCGAAAGCTACCTATCTTGATGCAGTGAATTTCAACGGGTATGTTCAGATTTCTTCGAGTCAAAAATGTTTTGTTGATCCATTAATGTGGGGGATTGTTATAATTATAGTTATAATTATAATTATGGTTAATGGATCAACGAAAACCAATAAATTAATATACGTCTTTTCTATTCACGTATCTCTTTTGGATTCATGAATTTCCTAAACTTTTGTGTTCACGTATCTATTGAATTCATGAATTTCCTAAATTCATGTATTTTTTAGTTCATGTATTTATAGAGTTCATGAATATCTTGAATTCATGTATCTCTGGATTCGTGAATCTCTTGAATTCATGTATCTCTTGATTCATGAATTTTGTGAATACATGCGTCTATTTAATTCATGTATTTCTTCTGTACATGAACTAAAAATATATATAAATAGATGGTAGCATAGAGCTTCATAAGAGTTTTTGGTTTTTCCGACTCGATTCCAAAAAGGCTTTCATATACTTTTCTACTCCTCTGATTTTTCTGAGTGTGCTGGTTCAATTGAACGGTTCGACTGAGTCCTGTTTGCATAGTGCTAATCCAAACAGGTTCGAGGTGTTGTATCTTGGGAGGCATAGTTCGTGAATCTGGGGAGCACCATTGGCGGGAACTAATTGCCTTAAGGAGATTCGGATATCCGTACCTCACCTCCAATTTCATGTTCTGATTGCAACAAACATTTTGTGTTTTCTCTGGATTAATTTCCAACAAAAAAGACTTTCTTGTTAGTTTGTAAAAAAGATTGCCTTGGCATCAACTGAACTATTTATGTTGCAGACACTAATGACTCATTGGTCTGCAATAACACTATGATATCAAGTTTATCAGCACATTCGGCAATAGAAGTAGCTTCTTTAATGGCCCTGCCTTCAGACCAAAACCCAAGTACATGGAATAAACTCATCCAAGACGGTGAATTAGACAACCTTACAATGACATCAAATTAAAAACAAGCACTGTCAATTCAATTAGGACGTTGGTACTGCAAAAGAGAGGTATGAGACATGAGTGGAGAAATTAGAAGTGAATTAGACAACCTTACAATGACACCAAATTAAAAACAAGCACTGTCAATTCAATTAGGACGTTGGTACTGCAAGAGAGAGGTATGAGACATGAATGGATAAATTAGAAGGGGGCAAATGGAAGGTTCCAACCTATAGCAAATAGAGGGGATCGGAAACAATATTATATAAATATCATTTAACCGACCCATTCTTGAAACCGACAACCCTAATTTAAACAAGCCAATCACCTCTATATAAGTCTTACAAATAGTGAAAATTTGATGTATCCTTGTCTAGTCATTTGAACAAAATCTAGTAAGGACATCACTCTTCATTAAAGAGATGTTTGTAAAACAATTCATTAAAAAATATGCATATTTGCAAAACAATGACACCAAATTGCCCTCTTTTAAAAAAAAAAATCAAGCACTCAAACCCTGGCGCCCCTCAAATCCTCTGTTCTCTAGTTCCCAATGCCCCCCAACACCCACAGAGCCCAACTCCCTCCACTCACCACCATCCACTGCCACCGGGCGCCGCCCCGCAATCTCCGAACCCCTTCTATGGCGATCGAGCACAAACAATATCTGGTCACAGGAGCACATGCCCGTTGGGCCATGGATCCCATGCTCTTGCCTACAAATGCGCGTACAATATTTGATTCCAAGTGTCCGGGACGCCGGGCAAGCACCAGTGTATGCAATCCGCGTGATGGAGCGGGTCGGCCTTTTGCTCGTCCGTCAACAAGCTGCCTCCCGTCTCGGTGTAGATCGACGAGTGCGCGTCGATCCTGTACTCCGAGAGCTGCGTGACGTTGATGAAAGTGACGGGGACCTTCATCTTCTCCACCACGCTGGACACCACCTTCATTATCCGCTTGTCGGAGCCAGTTCCCCAGTGGTTCTTCTTCATCACCGGCTTTGTTTCGTTGAAGCACTTGATGCCATCCTTGTTATTCCAATCCGCGCTCCTGTATCGAGCCATGACATGTGCTGTTAGCTATCGATGTAATCGTAAGCGAATTTGGAAATGAATATGCGCGTGCTTGAGAGGCTGAGAGACCTCATGTGTGTTGGGGACATGGTGGTGAACAAGACCCGGGTTTCGTTCGGATTGATGGTGGAATCAACCCAGTTTGCCCATGTTTTCAAAGCGATTCTGTAAGCGACCGGCAGGTCCAGCTCTTCATACCCTTCTTCGCCATTCGCGAATGAACCCCATCTGCATCAGCTCATGAAAAGGACAAGAACCGTGTAAGGCCACTCTTTTGCCAATCTTTGAACAGAGGATAAAGAGTCAGATTCGAAAGGTGATCAGTTCGAAACAGAGGAATTAGTTCATTACAGAGACTTGATCCTAAGTCCGGTCATCCACCAAACGTAACTGTTGAAGACGAGGATGTCAACCCCGGTCCAGTGCTTCGCGTGCTTCATGATCGAGTCCACCTTCAGAATCCTCTTCCTTGGATCGCCTACGATATGCAGATCGGAATTGGACTCCACCAGAAATGGTGACCAGTAGAACTCGATTGAAGCATTGTACTCCTATTGGAAGAGATTGGAGCATGCCATCGTCATCCATATGTCATTAGTCTTGAATTATACTCAGCAATGCTACACTTAAGTTTAGGTAATAATCCAAGAAATCCCGTGCCAGACTCTTCTTAACTTACGTTGAAGGGAACTTCATTGTCTTTCAAGCAAAGCATGCTCACAAATCACAAATAATGAGCCAAATTAGTCTATTCTTTTAGCAACATTACTTTCGACACGACTTGGGTAAAAGCGAGTTTATATATAGATCGTATTGATTTGCATGAAAAATGTCTTTGAAAATTCCCTTTTGCCATAACTTTCAAACGAGTCTGAAATTTAAGCTGCGAAGTACGGAGTATCAAAGTAAGACCGATACTAAGTGTGCTGAGATTAGCTTACCAACTTGTAACGAACATGATTGATTAAGTAAAATGCCAACTTACAATCTGTCTCTTAGCGTATACCAAGCAGGTGGACCAATCGTCATAAACTCTACCTAACGTAAGTCATAAACTTAATACCTTAGCCTTGAAGACTGAATGTGCCCGACCTCGCTTCATGGACTTCTGTTTTTCTGGTATGATGGACTCCACCAAACACACGAAGGATTGCCATTGCCCTCTTTGAAGTGAATCTCCTACGAACATCAATCTCTTCCCACGAAGTTTCTTCAGTGCTTTCTCTGGGTCGAATCTGCGACCATTACATTAGACCTCAGACTGCAAACTCTGGCTTCAAAAATAAGGTCGCGTGCATGTACTGATGAATTGCTTACAGGGGCAACAGACAGTCATCGGGCTGCCATCGCCAGCGCTGATAATCGGTATCAGGCCGGCCGTTCTTGACGCATTCGACTTGCCGGTCGAGATATGGGCAGCTCTTGTCCGTGTAGGGAGGCTCGTACGAGCTGTTGAACACCCACTTTCCGCTCATGACGCTGCACTCCTCAGGGTCAAACTCGAACCTGTCATCCATTTCCGGGTCGATACTGCTGTCAACTCCATCCCTGTCACCTGCAATTTTGCCCACAAAATGACAAGAGAGAACTCCAGTTATTTTCATGGACGTCGCAAGCCGAAGAAAGTATAATAATGGGTAAAATTCGGTTCACGGGATTTACCGGTGCTCGAAATTACAGAGTCTTTTTTAGAGCAGGACTTGAGCTTAGAAGTGAAGGGGCCGATCGTTTCGGAGTACATGAGGCCGATGAGCGCGAGAGTGCAGATCAAGACGGTCGTTATAGAAAGAGGGAGCTTCCCTCTGTAGTGCAAGTGCTTCACTATGGCCAGCGGAGGCAGTGTCGTCGGGGTGCCCATCGGACCCGGGGCAGAGAGGGGGAGGGGGGGTCTGAAATCAAGGACGAGGAAGAAACCAGAGAATGATGAGAGAAACAACAGAATGACGAGGACTTTAATCAGCTGATCAAGAAGACAGGCCGAGTCACGGTGGGGTCTTTTTCTTTTGGGGGACGTCATTTTTTAATAGGTCATTGAGTAGCAGTAAAGCTAAAGCGACGTGAGGTTGGGTTGAGGATTGAAAATCGGGGGCAACGGTGGTTAGTAGAGGTAGGTTGCAAGGATTACATCCTAGGCATTGCACCATGTTTTTCCCCCCATCTCTCTCTTTCCGCGCAAATGGAGGGAGGAAGCTACATGATGATCCCAACCACTGTGCAATGCCACTGATATCAAGGCCATGGAGAATTTTCTATAGGTGGGAGATAGTTTTCCTAGAGAGGATACGCAACCGAAGCTCGCTCTCTCTCTCTCTCTCTCTCTCTCTCTCTGCCGTCCAATACTAGGTCTACAAAGTACATTCCGTGATTGATGTACCATAGTCATGCATGATAGTAGGTCTACTTTTTGAACAACTCATATACCTCTTGGGGTAGATGTGTATGGGTGATGTCACTTTGATCTGTTCTTTTCTCAATGTTTGAAACTTGTCCAAGGGGAATTTGGCAGGTCGAGCATGTGCCATATGATTTTGACTTGTTTGAAGAGGTTGATCCACCGAGGTATGCTTGGACTAAGTCAATATATACCATCAAAATTGGAACACAACAGAAAGCTATGCGTAGGCTAAGAAGAGTAAATATTACCAATTGTCGCAAGTATGTCGTTAAGGGCAGTAATCTAATAGTGTATAGGAACCCTATCCACTATAGAATTTGGCAACACCTGTTTTTCTATTTGATCAAGATGTAATCCTGGGTTTGTACTTTCTTTCTTTTTTTTGGATCTGTGGATCAGGAAAGAAAAGGTGATTTCTACCTTTCGTGAGACTCTAGGATTGCCGAGAAAATATTTGGCCTTAAGAGAAACAAAATTCGGAAAAAAAGAAAAAAAAACAAGGGGGAAGAGGGAAAAGAGAGAGAGAGAGAGATCTCGTGGAACAGAGGACACTATGCAGTCGTGCGAAAATGGCAATTTTCATCCGATAATTGCAGGAAAGCATGTTAAGAAAAGAAAATTGAGTGTGCAAAAAGGAGAGATCAAAAGAACATCAGGAAGTATCGATTTGAGGGCAAAAACAGAACAGATCGGTTTGCCGGACGGAACAGAGGATTTTGCCTAACACAGTTGCAGAAATCGGGTTGCGCTAGAGTGTGTACTTGTTATCAATTAATGGGCACGCGCTGTTGGAAATTAGACTTAAAGATAATCGCTAGGGTGTCTATTCGGTCATTGTTCGAGTCGGTATCAATCCCAAAGCATTGGACACATGTCGGACCAGAAATCTGCTTTACCCAACCAGTGAACTGGCTGGCTATTTGTACAATTCGGGTATAAAAGAGGTGCTTTCGAACCATCATTCGTGTCAAAAAAAAAAAAACCATCATTCGTGTCCCGAGGGCTCCCCAAGTCGAGCACTCGAAGTCCTACACCGTGCTCGAAGCCTTCTACGTATCACCTTCGCTCGAGGAAAGGTAAAAATCCCAAAACTATTACAACTATCCATCCCAATTTTCTCGGTTTTTTTCGCCGAATTGGAGATGGTATTTCATCGAGACCCATGATAATTGATCCACATTTAAATCCTCTAGATGCTATTCTATGTTTTGTGAGTTCGACTGTGGGCTTGTTTGGCTCATACATTGGTTCAATCGTCGATTTATATGCGGGATTGATTCTCAAGTTAGTGTGATTGTTTATGTTCGAATGACCCACTTGCGATGTAAGAACATAGAGGGGATCAACCCTCGAGCCTAGAGGTTGGAGCGCGGTCTAGAAGTCGCTGGTTTGCCCTTGTACAAAGTGCCTTTTTTGGCATGGCAGAAAACGACAAGCTTGTGCTGTAATATATCTCAAAAATGCTAACGGATCTTGTAATTAAATTAATGCGAAATATTAGAGAAAAAATTATGAACATTAAAGAATACTAGAGATTTATATGATTTGATTCAAGCGTTATTACCTACTTCATAGGAGAGCCAATAACACATAATTTACTTAGGGCGTGCATGTTTTTGTTCTTTCTTTCTGTTCATGAACAGAAATTTTGTTTTTTTGTTCCGGGAACAAAAAAAACAAACGCGTTTGTTTGCGTTTTTGTTCAAAATCAAATTTTTTGTTGCCTCGAAAACACAAAAAAGCAGAAATGAGAAAAAAAAAAGTTGTTTTTGCTCCGTAAACACTTTTGAAGAAACAATTTCTTCTTCTATTCTTCTTCTTTTCTTCTTCTCTTCTTCTTTTCTTCTTCTTTTTCTTTGGCCGGCGACCGGCCGTCGAGGGCCGGACGCCGTCGAGGGTCGGCGACCTCGCCGCCGCGTCGCCGGCCCCGGCGAGGCTCGGCGTCGCCGGCGTGGGCGAGGCCGAGCCCGCTTGGCCGGGCGAGCTCGGGCTCGCCAGATCCGGCGCCGAGCCTCGCCATGGGCGGGCGAGCTCGAGCTCGCCCAGATCCGGCGAGGCTCGGCGTCACCCGCGCCGGCGACGCCGAGCCTCGCCTTGGCCGGGCGAGCTCGGGCTCGCCCAGATCCGGCGAGGCCGAGCCTCGCCATGGCGGGCGAGCTCGAGCTCGCCCGGATCGGCGAGGCTCGGCGAGGCTCGGCCTCGCCGGATCTGGGCGAGCCCGAGCTCGCCAGCCCAAGCGCGAGGCTGCCCGGCCCCGTCGGCCGGTCGCCGGAGGCCGCGACCGCCGAAAGAAGAAAAAATAAAAAAGAAAGGAAAAAATGAAAAATTAAATAAAAATATTAAAAAATTAAAAGAAACAAAAAACAACATAAATTTACCAAACGTGTTTCTATTCATTTTTTATTCCCGGAACAAGTTTACCAAACGCATCTTTTTGGTCAAAAATTGTTCCCGGAACGTAAACACTTTTTTCTATTTCCCTCGGACAGGTTTTTGAACGTAAACGTTACCAAACGCGCCCTTAGTAATCGGAGTTTTTTGCACAGCTAGGTTAAGCCTAAAGTAAACCCATAAGTATTATCCAACAATCTCTCATATAGAGCTCACTTAAAACTTACAAAGATAAAATCTGATAATCCTCTTGTTTGCTTTGCTGTTTTTTATATTAGAATAGAATAAATATATGTGTGTATTATTCCTATCCAAAATAGAAAACCTTTTTGGGAAAATGCTCAAACTAGGAAACTTTGCTCAAATTAGAGACATATTCTCCACAATCTCCGTTTTGGCTTGACGTTCAAGTCAAGTCATAGTGTTCACCATTCACGTTAACTCTCTCATTGCCTCAATGGGCGCTCAACCATCACAAACATTTATCAAGCTCAAGCAAAACTTGAACTTGTTTAGAAGAATGAAGTCGGTCCACATGTCCATGAGATCCTCCACCACAAGAAGCTTCTTTATGGCCATATCCTCTTCCGACATGCTATTTCTAACACAAAAATTTCAGTCATCAATAAACTCGATTCTTTAGCGATATCTCTATCTTCTACCAAACATCACATCAACTAGATGTCCTATGCTAACATCACTAATTAAGTCATTAAACGACACCGCCTCTTCAGCTCCTACCATAGCCACAATTTTTTCATTCTCAATCATAGACGGACCATAATGAATCCAAACAACACCCTCCAACTCATAGCACAACTAATAAAAGTAAAGGCATAATTGCTTAATAATCAACCATCTTTCAAATTCCCTACATGACTCGGGTTCACAAACCTAGTTACTGCCACATTGCCTAAACTACAACATTAAAAAATATCCCAACCTTTGTCATTCTCATTAAAGTAAGGATAATTTATTTCATAGCATCACAATGTAGACTTGGATTAATTGTATGTGTTTTCCTAACTACAAGTGATAGATCAAGATTGGTACAATCCATGGCATAACTCAGACAATTAACTATACTAGCATGTGAAACATTAGACAAGTGCTCCTCCTCTATCAAAATAGAGTGACAGACTAGACAATTTATACCATGTAGCAAGCGGGGTAACAAAATTTCTTAATCACATGTTGAAGCACCTTGACGCTTTTCTGACGTAACTCTTTTGAGTGACTTGCAACATTCCAATAGTCTCTCTACATCTCCATACTCAAAGTTGTCTCTACTCCAACGAAATTATCTATTTCAATATCTACATAGAATTGTCTCTCGATCTTATCCACCTCTGCTGACCACCCCGAAGTTTCATCTATTGTAATATTGGAACAATTGAAAATTGCTATGGAATCTAATGACTCTGTAGGTGCTGTCACATCTAGGACACTTTGAACATCTTTAGGCTCTCTCTAGAGCTCCACTTGTTCTTGAACATCGTCGAGATCTTTTTTCACAATTGATTTCTCACTCCTCTTTTTAAACATAGTAAATTCGTCAAAGGTAAAATGTCTGTTGAACATAACTGTTGTCAACAAACAGAGCCTCCTCGCGAGCCCTCTCCCCTATAGGGAAATGTTGGCGACGCAGCCCTTGTTGTTGTCACAATTGACACCTTGCAAGGACCAATCGCAAGGATCGCCATTGAGGATCCATGACGAAAGGTACTTGCTTTCTGGCTTGCTTTCTGGATCTAGATTGGCTTTCGTGTCCAAGATAGCTCTCAGCTCTGCACTTGTTGCAGAGATAAACATGTTGCTTTGGCTCGAGGAAATGAAGACCCAGAAGACCCAGAAGATCCCCCCCGGGGGCACCGCCGCCGCCGCCGCCGCCAACCTCCCTCTTTCTCTCAAACCCAAATCCGACGAGGGCATCCTTGCCCTCGCCTATGGCTAGCAAGGGTCTATTGGCAACCCTTGCTGGCCCTAAGGGAAAAAAAAAAAAAAAACAAAAAAACAAAAAAAATTATAGAAAAAACTCTATAAAATTATTAAAAATGTCAATGTCAGCATCGCGTGTCACGTAAAACGGTTGGCGTTTACATCGGTAATTTTTAATTTAAATTGGCCATATAGATTGAATTAGTATCAACATGAAAAGATCTAGAAATAAATTGGTTAAATTGAAATATTTAGTATTGAATCGGTACCAATACAATGAGTGTAGAACTTTTTTTGGTACTTTTCCCAATATCCTGCATAATTGCCGGTCTTGCACACACTTATGTGTTCTTGTGTGACCCGTCTTCACATTTATAAAATTAATATTTATTATTGTCAATCATGCATCATACAACGAAGGAACCATTTTTATCCAGTCAAAGGGAGGAAGTCATTAAAACTTCATTATTGCATCAAATTATATTGATGACAGTTAGCCTATTGGTGTTACATGTGGAGCATATAAATAACAGGAATAAATCTATTAGAGATCTTTGAACGTTTTCAAATTGTCTGACATCAAATAATGATATGGCAATCCACATTGGTTAGAGCCATATGACTGCTGACCTAGCTTGCCAATTCCTGATGTAGATTACAAACCCGAGAGAGAGAGAGGGGGGGGGAGGGTTGACAAAGGCTATTAGGGTGTTAGAATATTTAAGTAATAAATTAGGCATTCATCTAACAATTGAAGTTTTTAGAATAATTAGCAGTAGTCCAATGTAATATTACGTTACATCAGAGCTGGAAATTTTGAGTTCAAAATCTTACCGAATCCCATTTGCCTCAGAAATTAAATTTCCACTCTTAGTACTAGGCAAAAGACCATATTAAGCGTGAGGAGGCATGTTAGAATTTAAATAATAAATTATGCATTCATCTAACAAATTAAACTTTTAGAATTGTTGGCATTGATCTCACGTAATCTCATAGGAGGTAATGGTCCATTGCCGTTGTCTTTGATAAACATAACATGCCTGCGCAAAGCGACCCGGGCCATCGCTTGCAAGCACGTTCTCTTAGCCTTGCACGCACATGGATCTATGTGAGGCTTGCACTCATGCAACTCTGCCTCATATATGCGCATGGTCAATCTGAAGCGAGGTTAATTCACATGTCACATCCGTTGTCGACAAGGGACATAACCTAGCCTCTTGTTGATCTGCAATTATGCATCACTTATTGAGAAAGAAATTCTCTTGGTAAATCATTATCACAAATCAAACAATATAGCACTTGAAGGATTCATTCGAGTACTATAACTCGTTCTTAATTAATGCTACCTACTAACATTTGCACTCCTCTTTCCAACTCCCGACCAAATATCGATACACTCGCTCCAACAAACAAAGGGAAATTTAATCCCGCAAGCATTCATTCGAATAAGAATGATAGAGTTGATCTCCTGAAGGATGTGCATCCTCATTCTAGTCATGGACAATTTCAATTACTTTTCTCATTCAGAAGAAATTCAATCCTAATTCGGGTCGGACCCAACAACCACAGAAGTACAATAATGCACCTGATCAACGAGTCGAGAAGTAAGGAGGGAAAATAATGCCACGTGAATGATGGGCAATTAGAAAAATAGCGCCTTTGGTTTGAGTTAGCTATGATTATGAACGCCGCCTATACAAGACTTGTCTGAATTAGCAATTGAAGGCTTATAAAATGTCAGCATCGTACCGTAACTGAAAAAAGTCAGAACTTGTTATAATAGGGTCAAAATGAGAGCAAGCGTCGATGTCCATTTCTTTCTCATTAGATGTTGTGATTTTGAAATCTTAACTGGGATATAATCAAATGTGAATTAATTAAAAAAGTTACTCCAACAGTCTTAGAACAATTAAATGGGATACCAATTCAATTCATTTTCAATTTTACCAATATAAACTTAAATTTTTGCACAAAATTCCAATGTCATTATTCTAGCTAATTGCTGTTGAAAATCGTTGATTAGACGATTTATAAGTTGTCTATATCAACATCTTATGTATGGCGATCAGTGATGATTGAGCGTCACATCGGTAATTTTTTGAAGCAATTGGTCAAAAAGATTATATTGAAATTTCGAATAAGGTTTAGGACTTCATTGATCAAATTAAAAAATTTAGGAATGAATTGTTAACCATGCTTAGAAAAATTTGTGGTTGGAATTTCTTGACAACATATGACGAGATTAGAGAATCTGCATCCTTAATTCATCCTTAATTATTACATATAGTGGATTTCTTTTTTTCCTCACGAACTCTTTTGTGGTTTGAAATTTATGGAACACAAAGTTTGAGCAGATTCTGTCTTATTGACAGCTACTTGAGTTGATAAGCAAACAAAAGGTTCTCGACCATCTTTGTACTTTCATTTTACCATAATCGAAAGAAGCTTTTAAATTAGCAAATATCAAACCAAGAGAAGCACAAGAGGTCCCTCCAAGAGTTCACCAAGGATCATCTTATGTAACCACTAGGGGCGTTAAAAACCGAACCGAACCTAAAAGTTTGGTTTTCATTAAAAACCAAAACTTTTTTAACCGGTTCGGTTTTTATCAATTCGGTTAACCGAACCAAACCGATAAAATCTAAAAAAACAAAAATCATTTTATTTTTTCTTTTATATTTAAAAAAAAATCATTTTTTTCTTTCCTTTTCTTTTTCTTTCTTTTTCTTCTCCTTCTTCATTGGTCGATCACCAGCAATGGTGGTGGCTAGCGATCGGCCAAAGGCGAGCTAGAGCCTCACCACAGGCCGATGAGGCTCCAGCTCGCCAAATTCCAGCGAGGTCAAGCCTTGCCAACCTATGGCGAGACTCTGCCTCCCTTGGTCTAACGAGGCCAAGCTCGCCCGACTCCAGCGAGTTTGAGCCCCACCAGATCTAGCCACCTCTCAAGCCTCGCCCAACTCGCCAGATCTGGCGAGGCCGAACTCACCAGCTCGCCAACGTTAGGTGAGCTCAGCCTCACCACAGGCCAACAAGGCTTGACCTCGTCGAAATATGGCAAGCTGGAGCCTCACCGGCCTATGGTGAGGCTCTAGCTAGCCTCTAGCTCGCCTCCGGGATCACGGCCACGCCCATGGCCGCGACTAGCCAATGAAAAATGAGAAGAAAAAGAAAGAAAAAGAAAAATTAAAAAATCGATTTTTGAAAAAAAAATTATTAAAAGGAGTGCATGTAGAAAAAAATGTAAAAGTAAAAACCGAAAAATCGAACTGAAGTCAATCAGGATTTTTGTTCAAATCGAATTTCGATTTGATTCAAAAAATTTCCTTATCAATTCGGTTCGATTCAATTTTCCAAAAAATCGAACCAAACCGAACCATTTACACCCCTAATCACCACCAAGACCACACAATTTTTCAATGTCATACTTTTCGAAATATGGGGAATTCTTTAGGTGACGACTATCTGTTTTTGACTTGTTTGAAGAGGTTGATTAATTGAAATACACTCAAAACTAATTCATACACCATGAAAACGCCACGTGAGAAAAGGAGGGGACCAAAAAAAAAAGAAGAAGAAAAGAAAGATAAGGAAAAAATATGAGAGAGAAAAATGTGGAGGCAAGAAAAGTTTTTCTTAAGTACAAATTAGCAATCCAAAATAAAATAACAAAAGTTATGTAACAGAAACAAAAACCAAACAAACATGCCCTAAAGAGAAGAACAAATTAGCAATAATAACATGTCGTCAGCGATAGTAATTTACTAATGGATAGGGATCCTATCCGCTAAAGAATAGTTGGAAATGCTCGAGCTACTTAAGATTGGCTAAATTGCTTGCGTACTTTAGGGAAAATTATTGCAATAACCTAAACAGTGGTATCTCTCCTCTCTTACTCTCTCCCCCACTTCCCTTCACCTCCATCTTCGTTGCGATCACATCGCCGCCACGCTGCACCGTGCAGTCATTGCCACTCACTTCTCGCCGTGGAGGAGGGCGGTGCGCCAGTGGCATCAGGGATGTACGGCTAAAAGGGAAAGAGGAAAAGGGAAAAAGAAGGAGGAAAGGACAAATTTCGGACATCTTATTTCCACTTATATCGGTGTGTGAACTTTTCGAGATGGTAAGTTGAAAATGTTCTGACCCCCACGCACCCCATATTTTTTTATCAGTACGTTATTTGGTTAAAAACAAAAGACATCCTTTACCGATGGAGTCCCAAACCAATCGCACACGAATTTACAAGAAACACTTAGATTGGTTGGCTGGTAACCCATCTTTCATGGCCAGGATGTTAGGGATTAGCGTTAGCTAGTCGACGAAATGATGAAAGCACCGTGGAACATCGTCCCAGAAAAATCACATCGAGGGGTCAGCAAATGTAGGGTCGTTATCAGTTTGCTATTTTGCCATTTCAAGCTATTCCAGATCTCTCGACCCCACCCCCAAAAAGGCTTTCGTTCTCCTCTTGATCTGAACGTGGTAACTCACGCACTTGCGGAATCGTTGTCAGCCCAAAGTGGGGACGTGCCTTGCAAATGCAGTCTTCAATGTGGTGTCCAGACATTTGAACTTCGGTTCATGTCGGCTCAAGGTCGATTAAATCAGATGTGCTGACGTCGAGAAAGTAATTAAATAGTTGAATAAATTCGGATATGACAGTTGTAAATCTAAGTTGAAAGCCACCACTGAACAATGGAAAAAGAAATTTAAGGGAATGCTGGTCTAATATCTCTAATGTTAAAGCTCAGGTTTCCATCTCATTCCCTTCCCAAACTGATTTAGCTCCATACCAATTAATTCCTACGTTCGCCACCATCTCCAAAAGCACATCCCTTTGTATTTTAAATATTCCTTATTACTTAAAGTGCGTAGAGTATAAGATCTTATCATATAATGCTGAGAAAATCTTAAGTGCTATCGAAACATCACGTGACTATCTACCTAATAATCACAAGTTAATAAGTCCATATAAAATTTGTTTTTTGGAAGGAAACTAATGAAATTCATAGCACTCAGTCTCCGTCCTCCATCTTTGTTGTGCTTGCGTCAATCCACAGTGTTTGGTCACCGCTGCTCACTTCTCGACATCATCACCTCTCTCTCTCTCTCTCTCTCTCTCTCTCTCTCTCTCTCTCTCTCTTCTCTCATGCATCGGACAAGGTTAGGGTTAAAGCATCGACAAATTGAGCAAGATGGTGGACTAGTGGTAGGATCAGGGAAGACGGCTAAATAGGAAAGAAGAAAAAAGGAAAAAAGAAGAGAAAATAATGATTTTGGGACATCTAATCTTACTTGCATTGGTGTGTCATCTTTTCAAGATGGTAAATTGAAATTATCAATAAATCCTCAAATTACAAATACTCATTCCTTTTCAAGCCGATGCAATTATGGGATTAGTCAATACTCGCGTCAGATGTTTTGATTTGCACAAGAGCAAGAGATCAGCCACAACACCTGGTGCATTTCCTCGAGGGTGTCCTAAAGTCCCTCCACTGAATTGTAGTAACTAATCATCTTCAAAGATCTCAGTCAAAGCAGGCATACGTCAAAGGTGAATAACTTTGGGGTTGAAAAAGACTTCCTTTACCAATCAAATCCCCAACAATCGCACAAGAACATACAAGAAGACACTTCAATCTTTGGCTAGTAACTCATCTTTCCTAGGCAAGCTATCGGGAATTAGCTTAGCTAGTTGATGAGGTATTTGGTTCAATTTTGGAGGAAATTTTTTGGGAAAATACAAAAACCTTAAGGTTAAATGGATTTTTTGAAATACAAGTAATGTTTGATAAAGTGTATTTTAAAAGCACATTAGAGATCAACTTTAGCAATTTTTTTTTTAAATCTCAAATTATTTGCCGAGGGAACTCAGCCATCGACAAGCCAAATTGGCCGCCGGCCAACCACCACCAGCCAAATCTAGCTTACAACCAACATCTCTTGAGGTCACTCAGGGTCACACGACCTCAAGCATGGCTAGCCGACACTAGATTGGTTTGCCGACAGCCAAATCTAGCCTCGCCAATGAGGTAGCTAAGGTGGTAACATTATTAGAATTATGAAAGTTGAGTGAGGCCAAAGTTGAAAGGGAAAAAAAAATTCTATTGCCATCTCGAAAATGCAACATTCCAAAACACCTTCAGATTTGCTTGGGGCTAAAAGTTTTTGGAAATGCAATTATATTTTTTCAAAACTATTCAAAAAATTTGGCAAACACCATTTATTTTTGTCCAAGGGTTTTGGCAATACTAAATCAAACGCACCCGACATCTTTGGAGTCATCATTGATTACTAGCTTACCATTTGCTTTATCCAAGCTGTTCCAGCTCTCTAGACCCCACTCCCCACGCAATATGTTCTCCCTTGATCTAAACGTTTTAAGTCACGCATTCGCGGAATCTTGCCTTCTAAATGACCAAACCAAGGCACAATCCGTGCAATTGATGAAGAATTAAGAGATGAGATTCCTAACCCGGATTTAACTCCAAACCAATTGCTTACCATTTGTATTCTTATTGTTACTTTAATCAATGTGCATAGAGTTGAAGAGTTTATCATAGCAAGTCAAGAAAAGTTTTTAAGTGCTATTGAAATATCACATGACTATCCATTTAATTGTCACAAGAAAATGAGTGCTACCAAAACATATATTTTTTAGGTAAAAATTACCCGATTAGTCCTAAACATTATTATACATATGTAAATTCAATCCTAAATTTTTTAAATTGCCAATTTAGTCCTTAACATTTGTACAAATTTTAAAATATAGTCATTCTCGCCAATTTCACTAGAAATTGTTAACATAGTAGTCCAATTACTACCAGCTCTCCTAACGTAGCACATTGCCACATCAGCGATTTCCAATTAAAACTTATCAAATTGACTACTTAGAATTTAATGCAAAAGTTTACAACTAAATTGCAAAATTAAAAATTTATACTTGAATTGATATCCATATAATAAGTGTAAAACTTATTGAACTATTTCTCCTATATTTCTTGGAAGGAAGTTGATAAAATTCATAGCACTTAAAGTGCTTCGTCGTGGATGGTGGCTGCCTGATTAGAAGATCACGTCTTGATCTGCAAGCACCTAAAGTTACTTTTATTTAAAATGATTAATAAGGTAAAAGAGAGGTCCGATAACCTAAAGTTACTTTTATCCAAAACGATTGATAAGGTAAAAGAGAGATCCGATAACGTCCGATAACCTAAGATAACTTTTATCCAAAATGATTGATAAGGTAAAAGAGAGGTCCCATAACCTCGGTAAAAATCTGAATGAGGACTCGAGGAGATCAGCATAATTTAGTCAAAGTCAAAGTAGAACGGCTCGAGGAGATCAGCATAGTTTAGTCAAAGTCAAAGTAGAACGGCCAATGTGATGCATGGGTTTCCAAATCCTTACTATGTTTTCTTTTAAAGATATATATATTATCTATTTTACTTCGCTTTACGTGAATAATACCAATTATTTTAATTTTACTCTTTGTTGATTAAAAAAAAAAAAACTTCATGGACATAATTTATGCCATTACTCTCAAAAGTCAAAACCTGCTCTCTATTAGGGTTGGTTTCATTTTGGGAATGTGGAACTGACTGTGTTCCCAACCGAACTTTTTTTTCTTTTTCGTTTTCTTCATTTTATTACACACACACATAGTACATGCATATGTCAAACATCAACACAGAGCACATCCTAGAAGATAATATGTTTAACATATTCAATTTCAACGAATATTTTCTATTTTGAAAAGAGAGTAAAAGAACTTATTTAAAGCTACGAGTAAGCCGATTCACAACAAGTTCGGTTCCAAATTTTACCAAGGAACTAGCCTTGCAGATTTTAAGTTTCAAATTTCTGAGGTAGAACCCACCAATACAAAGTATAGAACCTGGAAGGAATTAATCAAGACCGATTCTCAATTTTTAGAATGGAGAACCGAATCAATCCCGTTGTGAACCGGCATTAAACCGATCAAGTAAGGCTGGTTCCCTAATAAGTTTTACATCTAATTATATAGACTTTTTGGCACTCGACCAAGATCACTCGTTATATTTTTCAGGAGTAAAAATTCCTATATTTCTACATCATCAGTCTATTTCATAATAATCTTTAAAAAAAAAATCACGCATTAGACTAAAATGTCTGGGAGATGATTAAAATCTCTAATTGCTGTAATCCAACGCCACCATGTGTTCGAGAGGAGCACATATGTTGGGCCACATTTTTATCCTCGGCCCAATCCAAAGTGGGCTTGGGCCCAACAACAGATTGCAAATCCGAGAAAGCTCGGATTTCCTGCACTTCCTCTTCTCTCGCAAGACTGTCCGTTTGCAGTTCCTTCCGGCAACCACTTACTCCGACGACGATGGCCACCAGCACCGTCGGCCTCCCTCCCTCGCCTCTCCGTTCGCTCACTTCAGGCCCGTCGCTTCCTCCTCGAGCCCGAATTGCTCTTGCCCTCCCCTTCGCCTCCCGCCTCAAACCCCGCCTCGCCCTCTCCCCGCTCCCCGCCGCGCCGCGCCGCCCCCGCGTCTCCGCCGCGCTGACGAGCCTCTCCGAGACCGAGCCCGCGTCGGTGCCTGCCGATTCCGGGGAGCTCGCGGGGAGGTTTCCCTCCGCTTCCGGTGTCTACGCCGTCTACGACGGGGCGGGCGAGCTTCAGTTCATCGGAATCTCGCGGAACATCGCGGCCAGCATCGCCGGTCACCGGAGGTCCGTCCCCGAGCTATGCTGCTCCGTCAAGGTATAGTCTTAACGGCGAATAATGAAATTGCAATGCGTGGATTGAAATTATTATACAATTGGGCAACGCATTTGTGAATCTGCTTCTCGCGTAACGATGAAGCGTGCTGAAAAGTGACTATTTGCTTTGGGCATGAATGTGATGGGAGGTTGATCTTTTATCAACTCTATGAATTGGAGCTGAACTTTTTTGGTTTCTTGCTTCTGAAGTTGTGTTGAAACGCAAGATTGACACCTTTCCTTTTTGGGAGAAGAGCTTTCGCCTTTGGTTAAATTCCAAGAGGCTGGACTGCATCATGTCCAAATGGCTGAAAGTTGTTAAAGCTTGAGAACTACGGATCGTGTGAAACCGGACTTTCTGCGGTGAGACGGTGCTTTAGTACACCAACTTGTACTGATTCTAGCAGGTCTAAGACGAAGTCATGGAGTTACATGTTTAAAGAATTTTTTGGTGGTTATGTTGCTTTAGATGGATTTGGCATAGTCTAACGGGATGATATAACCATTTAGTCATTAGTCCTTTAAAAACTTTGTTTGGATTTTGGGCTGTGAGATACAATTAATCTCGATGCTAGAACATATTAGGAGGAATAAGGTGGTATGTCTTGTAGGGCACATCGATCTTGGTAAATCGTGCATTGGAAGGAAATGGTTAATTTTCATTAGTATCAGACGGACAATGCAACAAGTCCAAGTTGGTATACTGTGTATGGAGCAGAGAATATGCATCAGATACAAAAACATGATGTGAGAAGAAACTAGTCCTAACATAACTCTGATGATTAGATAAAGAGAAGTGCATGCCTACTTCTAGACATGTGGTGAAATGTCACATGGTGCATTGGTTTGGATCTCCTGCAATTCTTAGTGTTCTTGTTGCGGCTTCCTTCTGTTTCTTTACAAATCCCAGATTTTATGTGGTTTCAGGGATTAGCATGGGAACACGGCGATAATTAATAGTCTAACAACTTTTAAGAAAAAAGGATTAAATCCATATTCACTGAGCTTCATGCAGAGAGATGAGAGGGAGGACATGAACATTTTCAGCATAATGGGCTCACCTATCCCTGAGTTTGTTAGATGATCTTCAATACAACTTATGGGATGACGCTATTATTTTAGCTCAACAGAGCAGAATCAGAGAATAAGAAGCATAAAAATTGTTTGAGCTTGGCAACAAGAGTTCTTAGCCTAGTCAACTAAAGTTCATAAACGTCGAAGATTTTATTTTTGGATACCGCTTTTTTGGCTCCATATTTGGATATAATTGTGAACTTCTTTCTTTTGATTGGATGATATTAGTCAATTCTGAATCTTTTGATATACCTTTTCAGGTTGGTGTTGTTGATGAACCTGATAGAGTGGCTCTCACTCAAGCATGGAAATCATGGATGGAGGAACACATGACAGCCACTGGGAAGGTGCCACCTGGAAATGAATCAGGAAATACCACATGGATCCGGCAGCCACCCAAGAAGAAGCCCGATCTTCGCCTCACACCTGGCCGCCACATGCAGTTAACCATCCCTCTGGAGGAACTGATTGATGGGTTGGTCAAGGAGAACAAGGTGGTGGCCTTTATCAAAGGATCAAGAAGTGCTCCGATGTGTGGGTTCTCGCAGAGGGTTATCGGCATCCTAGAAAGCGAAGGGGTGGATTATGAGAGTGTCGATGTGCTCGATGAAGAGTATAACTATGGTTTGAGGGAGACACTTAAGAAATATAGTAATTGGCCCACATTTCCACAGGTCTTTGTGGATGGCGAATTGTTAGGGGGCTGTGACATCTTGACCTCCATGTACGAGAAGGGTGAGCTCTCTGGCTTGTTCAAAAAGTAAAGCATAGGATTTTGTGACTGCTTTCATGTTGAGATATAGAGCGAATACTCAGAGAGCTCATCATGGGTCAACTTGAGTAAATTGTTTTGCCAATTTTTTATGTCAGTTGGCCAAATGTAACCATTACTGAAGCAGATTGAAAAGAAGTTCTCTGTCAATGAGTTGTCTGGGTATGGTTCATTTTGCTCTTCTCGTCTACTTCAGCTGGATCTTGTTAAGGTTTCTCCCTACATATTGTTACTATTCCTATGAGTCAATTCTCTGACAATATGGAAGAGGATTCTAACAGACCAGGATGCATGCTATTTTTTGCACTGCTGGAAGGGTCACTCAGGATGCTGTTTCATCTTGTGGTAATGTTTTTGCCTGACGAGAATTCATTGTATATTTGATTGATCTTTGCAAGCGCCATGACCTTGTAAGTGCAGTTCTTGTAAGCGCAGTTTGTATAGAAGTGTAGCGCTTTGCAGTTTACATAAAGCTCTTCCGAGCAATGGAGGAAGACCTAGTTAAATCCCTCGGACTATCTTGCTATTTGCCTTTTACGTTGGCTCCATTCATCTGATTTGTATACCTGATGATTGATCAGAGGATTAGCTAAAGCATACCTTGCCTTTGGTACATAACACTTCACGGGGTTCATCGGCTATTGCATTTTGGTAAATCATATAGAATCTTTTAACCGTGGTGGTTAGCCTAGTAGATAAAAATCAATGATCTCTCTCCCCTCTATTCTTTGTCGGTTTCGACTTTGAACCCTTTTACAGGAGTAGTTCTCGCGAACCTAGGTGCCGATGTTGGTGAAGAGGATTTTATTTCGCTAGCATTTGGTGGGGTTGCTGTGAGGGGCTCTCTCTCATTTGGGGTATAGGCTGCAGGGCTGCCCGTCTGAGATGTAGACCTCACAAGCAGTAGCTATAGCTCAAGTTGAATAATCCAGAATGGGCATGGAACTTAACACCAAGGAGGTTTGTTGCCATCTATTGCCCCTTTCCGTCTTTTAGCTAATTTAAGGTCAAAAAAGTTAATCATGCTACTAAGTGAGAAGCAATTTATTACTGTGTCTTTTTATGGGATCATTCACTTAAATATTTTAGCTACCAGAGAACCGATCAGGAGCATTTTATGGAATTTCTAAGATGAACACATTGAAGCAAGTTGATAAGAAGTACAAGAAAAGCGTTTGCGTGAACGTAAATATCCTAAAACTTTGGGTGTCCGCAAAGTATCATGTATGCCTCCATCAAATCTCAAAAGGTAGGGCTATTTCCACACTCTTTAAATGTTAATTGACCAAACTATCCTTTATATTTCTTAAGCATGCATTAACATCTAATGACACTTTTATAGGCTAACTGATTATAAATGAGTTTCTATTTTCCTACGTTGATATAAATTTTTTTTTTTCGTTTTTTCTCTTACACGTAGCTTGAAGAGATCAACTCCATCAAAATGGCAAAAACGAATTCCAAAGGTGTATTTACATTAAGCTACAAACTTGTTTCGGAATTTCTATTCGTTTGTTCATTCTAGTCTTAAAAAGACGAAAAAAAGATTTTTTTTTTTTTTGTCGGTTCTACTCTAATCCTATTCTAACACTCACTCGGACTTTTGCCCGCCTTTGCGGGGCATTTTGGGATCGAAACCCACTCTTGAAATGAAATCGTCCCCACCCCAGCCCCTCGAGAAGGTGGGGATTTAAACCCCCATCTCCCCCTTCCAAGTTGGAAGGGTGGCCTGGGGCGAACCCACAGTGGTTGACGAAAAAAAGATTGAAGAAGAAAGAAAAAGTTACTTTCTTTCTTTTTTTTTTCAATTATGAACCATGAAGAAAAAGTTATTAATACTACTTGTAATCCCATATTTGGGACGATTACATTTATGTAGACTAACTGAACCATGCCCTCGAAATTTTTCTATAAATGCTATAAGTTGAATATGCAAAAA
Organism: Eucalyptus guilfoylei; assembly: GCA_016097605.1. Taxonomy (NCBI): domain Eukaryota; kingdom Viridiplantae; phylum Streptophyta; class Magnoliopsida; order Myrtales; family Myrtaceae; genus Eucalyptus; species Eucalyptus guilfoylei. The sequence continues at coordinate 42,300,250 of CM027861.1, forward strand.
ATGTAACTGGATTAACACTCCGATCAGAATTAATTAAAACTTAGATATAAAAATGAACGAACAATATTCTACAAAACTTAAATTAAGAACATTACATATTCAAGAAATTAACAAATTCATGATCACAAATTAGGAAAATGTTTTTTTGTCTTTGAACATAATTTTGCTTATAAAGTCCTCATCTATTAGTACTGATTTAAAAGGACGGAAAAGATAAGCTAACTCTTTCGTTATTTTGGAAACTTAGCAAAAACATGGTATGTGAAGGAGAGAGATGCTGTGATTAACTTCACTGACGGTGAGGGATAGAGAGGGATAATGTTAGAATATTGAACCAAATCTTTATAATTGGAGGGTAAATGGATTAGTTAAAACTAGAAGAGTGTGTTTTAAGCCAAAAGAGTGGTGAAAATAGACTCACAAGCCTCAAATTAGCAAATTCAGTTGTAATTTGACCCTCTTAAAAAATCCTCTAACAATTTTTACTTGATAGAAAACCTCGAGCAAGAGAAAAACTCTTTATCTTTCAAGGTTATGTTTGGTGGTCAAAATAAAATTTAGGATATGATAAAATTTATCATATCCCGCATTTGGTATCTGCTCAAAATAGTATAGAATCGGATATAAACAAGATATAAACTGGATAAAATTATCTTATATGACATGTGGGATAAAAGTGTATATGATTTTTAATATCCATAATATGAAAGTTTTTCTCAAATAACAAATTTCTTAAATTAACAAATTAAAAATATATTTCAATATAAATAATATTTGAATTCTAATATAAGAAATGCAAAATAAAAAAAATAAGAATTTAGTTTTTTAATTTAATTTAATTTTTATTTACATATTCGAATTTAATTCTATCTTATAATATAAATTCAATATATAAATATATTTATTACATATTTGAGGCATTTTAGTATTTTAGGTATATCAGTACAATTTTCTATTAAATAAAATTTTATTAGAAAATGATGGAAGGGTAAGAAAGAAATAAAAAAGAAATTAATTAAAAAAGAGAGGAAAATAAAATGAAAAATAAAATAAAAATAAAGTAAACAAAAGTGTTGCAGGACATTCTTTTCTTCATTTGTAAAATTTGTTACTCATATATGTGTTTATACTAAAAAATATATATTATATAATGTGAATATATTCAACTTTATTATTTGAATCACCAAACAATAAATATAATATAATAAAATCTTGTTAATTTCATATCTTATCCTATTCAATCCTATCTTAATTAGAAATCTAAACAATCAAATGTAAGCCAAGAGTTAAATTGCAAGGGCAAGATACTAGATTTGAATAGCCATTTGAAGGGCTATTTAGGCTTTCTGAAGGGTTAAAATGGCTTTTTCGAATGGCCATGCTGCCCTTTTGAAAGGTTAGCCTCGCCCTACAGTGTTGGGCTGGTGTCGGCATGGCGTGGATGCCAACGCGGGGCTGAGCCTCCCCTTGCAACTTTGTGACTAACTTGCGACAATTATCAGATTTGGTAGCCTACCACCATTTCTTTTCCTTTTGACTCAACTTGATCGCCTATTTCTCTCTTATTCGACGTTCGATCAATGTGATTCTTGCACCAAGAAAAAGCTTGTGAACCGAATTCCAAAAAACTGGATTAATTTTTGAAAAGATGCTGGGATTGTAAATTTCCATTCATACCGAATGAGTGTTGAGATAAAAAGTCACGATATCTTTCTCGAGAAAATTTCCATTGGTTTAATTTTCTAAGCGTTGTAAAGCTCATGACCAGATCTTTGTGACCTTATGACTTGAATTGTGTCAATTGTAACTTTCCCTACAATATCAAGGTTATACGATCATGGTTAATCACGATATCCAACAATCCAATCATCTAATAAATAGGATGTCTTGGAAAGCTCTTGCATAGCACTAACCCCGTTATACCCTATTACAATTTTAACGAGGTGGAATTGCAGTTAAAATGCTCATGATAAAATTTCTACTTCTCTATTTCTTTATTTCTCGTTCCCGAAACGGGTTTGGGCAATCTGTTTTTAACGCAATTTGATTTTTCTATTTTTGGAACATATTTTTATTCCGTAAATAGATTTGAAGAAGAAATCGAAGTTTAAAATTTTTAACTTCTCAATTTTTGAAATAAAAATTGAGAAATCAATTTCTAGCCGTAAATCAATTTCGTTCTAGAAATTTTGTCATGCGCACCAAGTTAAGTGTCTACATTTGTCTTTCTTTGCGGCGACATTGGAGTCTAAGTTGGTGGTGCTCATACATGCTTTGAACGCCATTTGCAATTACAAAAATTAGACTTTCCATGCATGAATTCACACAACTATAGATAAAAATCTTGCAAAACTCACCAATACGATTATAGCACAACACGATGGATCTCTCGTTCCAACCATGTGCAATCTCACCGTTGATTTCATCGAAATCTAGTTCAAGACCTCGCTCTAAAGTTCAATTTGATATATCAAGTGCACGCATTGACAAAATTTCGAAACGTAAATTGATTTTTAGCTAGAAATAAATTAATTTCTAAAATGAGAAGTTAAAAATTTTAACGATTTATTTTTCAAATCCATTTCGAAATAAATCTATTTCGAAATAGAAAAATCAAATCAGTATTAAATGGATTGCTCCAAACCTATTATGAAGAACATAAAAATATAAAAATAGAGAAGTAGAAATTTTATCATGCACGCCCAAATCGCCTAATTGCTCTAACTGGAGTCGCAATTTCACATTCGTATCTCCTTAGCGTGATATAGGGTTCATCCGGTCAAGTAAATCAGGAACTTTGGAAGGTTTCCGTTTCGGGAAGTTTCAATTAGGGGGGGAAACGTCCATTCGGGACAAAAATGCCCCTACCCAACGGCGACAAAGGGGCGGGTTATCGGCACGAGGTCATCGGGATGAGGTCGGCCGGGCGGGGAGGGCCGATCGGAACACGGCGGTCTACCGTGGCGAGCCGTTCATTTTCACGCACGGGGTGGGGGCCCTTCCCCTTATCCGAAAACGCCAAAGAAATTTCATCTGGTCATCCGCATCTGCCGAAGGCGTGACGACTCGTTGTTACGACCGTTCTCCATCGTCCCGGGGCGCGCCCTCTCTCCTCTTCTCGCACGACACGGACGACGCCACAAATCCGAATCTCTCTCCGGCGCGATTAAATCCTTCGATTATTCGTCCGATGGAAGGCGAATCGTCTTCGTCTTCGTGTTCCGGCGGGTTCAAGCTGTACGAGGAGCTGGAGCTGCGGGAGTTCCGCGACAGGTTCGTGATCAGGTCCAAGGAGTCCCCCGGCGACGGCTTCTCCATCGATCGCCGCGACGGGACCGTCGAGTCGCTCGGCGACGGTGAGTTCTCGGGTCTTCTCTTCATGTCGGATCTTCTGGTCGACGGTTTTGAGTTTTTCGCCTCTCGCTGCGATGGCTAGGATGGAATTTGGATGTGAAGGACGTGATTCTTGCTATGCATTGGTTTGTTATTGTTGTTGTTGTCGTTGTCTGCCTTTGGACGTGTTTAGAGCTCAGTGGAATGACTGATAGCCAGTAGGAATGCTCTTGTGTTTACGATGGATTTGGTTATTACTGATGATCTGCGGAACAGGAGATGATTGCTCTGCTGGCCCTTCGAAGGCTTCGACGATCTTCGGCGTGGTGGGGACGATCAGATTGCTTGCAGGTGCTCTTGCTTTCGACTCAAGAATGTCTTTCTGTTTTCACATTCTTCTTCACATGTGTGCATTTGAATGCTTCCGAGCGGATTGCGTTTATCTTTCGATCAATTGATCAGCCTCCACATAGTTGAAAGGATAAGCATCTGTGTCCACGAGGTCGTTTCTGATGGCACAGTTGTTGACTAATCATCTATGTGTTAGAGCTTCTTCTCCTTCTTCTTTTTTTTTTTTTTTTTTTTTGGGGACCATAGACTTAGAGCTGATTTAATTCTAGCTCAGAAGATTAAAGTAATCACTCTCAATCATAACTGCTTGGTCACTAGTTGTTTGTCTGCATTGCTTTTTAGCAATTTAATATTCTTTTTGCAGGGACATACATGCTTGTCATCTCTTCCCGAAAGGAAGTTGGAAGATTTTATGGTTTCCCAGTTTATAGGGTGATGTCAATGAGATTTCTTCACTGCAATGAGGGTTTGAAGTTTTCATCTTTCGAAGAAGTAAAGTTTTCAACCTTGGGACCCTGGTGAATTAAATTTCCATTTTTGCCCTATCGTAATCATAATCTATTTGCGTGCAGAAAAAAGATGAGGCTTATTTCATGACATTGCTGAAATTAGTAGAATCAACGCCAGGGTTGTACTATTCATATGAAACGGATATCACATTGAAGTAAGTCTACAAATCTCAACCATCCTTTGCACTTGATTGTTGCTTTCGTGGAATGAAATACAGTGCATTGTTGGATTCGATTTCTTCAGCTGACATTGTGTAACCTATTGCTATTTTCATTAGCTTACAAAGAAGATTTAAGTTAGCAGATGGTTGGATGAAGAAATCAATTTGGAAACAGGTTAGTTTGCATATTGGCCTCATTTTCAATAACTTGCTGTTAAAACATGTTAAATCATGCTATGAGGATGTAACTTGCATGGTTACTTCAACTTGCATTATAAATTTCAGTCTATCAGGACTAAGCTACTTTTCACTCCTTATTTTGCTGCGACCAATCTTTTGTATTGATGTCAAGTCTGTAAATCCATTTGCTTTCAATTACTTTAGGCAAATTTAAAGAGGAGAAGAAGTAACTCTTGATACTTCATTTTAGATAGTTTGACAACTTCAGGAAAAAAAAAAAACTTTCATTTCAATTTCAGCAAGCTTGATTTCCTGGCACAAGCACTGTACGATCCATGGTTCAAGAAACAAGCGAACTAGCTGGATCATGGTGTTATCAAACTTCAATTTTATCATGAATCTACTGTGATGAGCCCTTTCCTATTATTGAATTCCCTTAGGTTGAACTTTGCATATGTGTTGACCAGCCTTTTCAGTTCTCATTGAATTTGATTTACCCATGCATAAAGATAGGAGATTGTTTAGGTTTGTGTGAGATTCTGATTTCAAGATGCATTTCAGGCTGACCCCAGATTTGTATGGAACAAGAATCTTTTGGAGGAACTTATTGAGCGCAAGGTAAGCTGGACATTGAGTGTTTGTTGTGCCATTTAAGGCACTTTTCACATGCCCTAAGAAGTGAGGAAAATTGTAATTCCAAATTATCTATTAATGCGTTTCTATAATTATACTTAACAGTCTGATAAAGTTAAATTTTCCACGTGCAGCTTGATAGGTTCATTCTTCCTCTTCTTCAAGGAAATATCCTTAATAGTCTGTTGCTTCTTTCTCCCCTGCATATTTATGAGCTTTTAGATGAGGGTTTGTGTGTTCACGTGTGTTTTGGCTGTAATTTGCAGCCAGTTGTACTGCCTGTTCGTTTGATAGGTAATGAGATTTAAACCTCTTCATCTGGAAGTTAGAAACGACGGTGATTGCTAGAAATAGGAATGAGAAATTCAGTCATTTTATTATATTTTTGAAAGACACAATGTTTTCATTTGACTAGATTTAAGCTTTCAAGTTGCACAGTTAACGCTCAAAAGTTCACCTGCCACAATGTCGTTAATTTCAAGAAGGTGTACCAGGCGATTAGGTAAGTCTGACGTGGTTATATTATTTGCTATTTCCATGTGTGGTGGGATGCATGACCGGGGACTGAATTATGGTGTTTCAGGAACAAGAATGTGGAGAAGAGGTGCCAATCTAGAAGGAGATGTTGCTAATTTTATTGAAACTGAGCAAATTTTAGATGTTGAGGGTTTTAGGTCTTCCTTATTGCAGGTAATTCTTCTAGATCTGCTGGATTGTAAATGGGAAAAAAGAGTCTAATACCTTGATATTTCATGAATCTGGAAATTATCAATTTGTGCTCGGCCATCAATGACAAACTTTTCCATGTGCAGCTCTGTCTGTCTCTGTACCACTTTGTGATGCAACTAGGAGACATCTGTCAAAAGCTTCCTAGTATTTTTAAAAAAAAAAGAAAAAGAAATTAGTGAATGTCTTTCTGTAGGTTTCTTGCAGAATACACCTTATGGAGATTAATGCATCTATAGAACATCCTCTGAACTTCATAACCTCTGAAGAGAATCTCCTCGAAGTAAAACTTGAGCATGGACATCACCAAAGTTCTTTTCTGTTTAACTGAACATAATAATGGTGCTAGAGGAGGCAAAAAGAAGTCTTCACTCCTTAGGACGACTATGTCGACAGGTTTAAGGTTGTGCTGGTTGCTTGTTGAATATGATATGACCTGCATGGTACTTGTCTTTCCTTTGGTATTTAGCCAAAGAGGTTCCAGAAATTCATAATCGGATCATATATGGATCCATTAAATTGGATGTCTAGGGTAGCTGTTGTCACGTTGAAGTGAGAAAAGCAACTTCATGTTTCAGCTTTTATATCCAGTTGTTAGTTAATGTCCATTTGTTTCCGTTCACAGGTTCGAGGATCAATTCCACTTCTTTGGGAGCAGATTGTGGATTTGAGCTATAAACCACAGCTTAGACTCATAGATCATGAGCAAATGGTACGTTCAAAGGGATTAAGTTTTCGCCTAAAAAAGGAGAGTGATATCTACAAGAACAAAGGATCACGATGCTGTACTGTTATTTTCTGCATTTGCAAGTATAAAACACAGTTATTTACATCTTTATATGACATCACACAGTCAAAAGTTGTGGAGCGCCATTTTAATGATCTTTTCCAAAGATATGGAGAGACGATTGCAGTTGACTTGACTGATAAGGTGAGTAGTTTGTTCTCTTTAATTCTGCAAAGCATAAATTAATTTCATGAATAGTGTCACGGAAGGAATGAGACTATACAACTAAATTGGCTATTTGGTTTAGGAGGTGTGGTCAAAATTTCAGTAAATGCCATAGCCAGTAAATTTCACTCCACTGACCCCAGTGCTAGTTTTGATGATCTTTACGATAAGTGGATTCTTGATCACAACTCATTTTCACTAGGCTTTGATCTCCATGCCAGGCTGCTATCCACCACTTTGTAATATAGTTGTAATATAAATCTGTTTATCTCGTTGCTGTAGCATGGTGGCGAAGGTGAACTGAGTGCAGCTTATGCTGCTGAAATGCAGAAGCTGCCCAACGTGAGGTGACATTCTATTTATGTCTTTGTACTCAGTCATTCCTATTTTTCTGCCAAGCTGCTAAGTCATATGTATTATGCTTTATCAGAAGGTATTTGTACCTAATATATACTTCCTCTGCATGTTATCCTGTGCTTTCCATGCCTCATTTCCCATCAAAAATGGACTCAGCCAGTGAAATATATGAATTCTTCTGGCTGGTTCTGAAAACTCATGCCCGTACCTTGCCTTACCTTTTTTTCTTGCACCTGGAAGTACCATCATTTTAAGGGTATTGTTAACAAGTGCCCCTGGGTGGCACTTTTTGGTACACTTTATTTGCAATAATTCTATTTTCAAGGCACTGACTGTGTATAACGCAGCGCAATTAGTACATTGGAAACTATAAAGCAACCTTAATTAGTTGCTTAACAAGTGCCCTTAGGGAACTTAACGAAGTCTTTATTTTAATAATCACATTTTGTTCAATTATGGAACAAAGAACACCATGACTATTCTTTGAAGAAAATGGAAAAAGAACATCACGAGTTCTTAGATGAAGTGTTGAATACCTGTTTATTCTGAAGATGGCGCTTAGCTCATCACGTTCTCTATCAGTTTCATTTTTCATGGATGGTCTGTAGCAAGGTTGGAAGTGTATCTCCTACCATACCTGAAATGCTGCTTAAATTTGTTCCTTACGATTTGGAGATCGAATCTAGAAAGAATCTTCTAGCAGCATTGAATGAGCTTTTGTTTGTAATCTTTCATGATAAGTTTGTTCTGATACATCAACTTATTGGTGAAGCTCCATTTAGAATCATCACTGAAGAACTTAAAGTGCTTTGTTTTAACACTACATTCGTTTCTTTTTCCAAGAACTTCTCAAATGACTAAAGCATTATTTGGACTCTATTAAGCTTTTTCCTGATATTTTGCATGGAAAGATGAGGTGCAAGATGGAACTTTTTTTGTATTTGGTCAACTAAGCTTTTCCTCCTGTGCAATTGCAGATACATATCTTTTGACTTTCATCGGGTCTGTGGCAGCTCCAACTTTGAGAACCTGGAAATTCTGTATGAACAAATCTCTGAGGACTTTGAAAAGCAAGGGTAAAAGCAAATCTTCATACCTAGAGTCTTCCTGATTAATTTCGCAGAGCACGGGTATGCTAGCTGGCTATATATACTACTGGTTTTAATTATCATTGTTCCAGCTGAGCAGATACTTCCTCATTGATGTGGGAGGAAAGATACTAGGGGAGCAGAAAGGAATTATCAGATCCAACTGTATTGATTGCCTTGATCGAACTAACGTAACCCAGGTTAGGTCATTTGTCTGGCAATGTGCACTAAATCATAGTACCGACAGCATCTGTATAAATCAATGACTATGCTTCTGGGAAATAAAGTTGACAGTTTATAATACAATATAATAGGATCATCTGCATCTCTTCTTCGTGAATACTTTTGTATGTGAGATAATTTGTCTGTCTGCTCAGTAGCTTAACTAAGTGACAACACTGTAGTGCTAAGTGTCTTGCATATTCTGTTCCCTACAGAGTTTTTTGGCCCAGAAGTCTCTGGATCACCAGCTGCGGCAGATTGGAGTGCTCACTTCAAGCGAGTGCATTTCCATGTTCGACGAAGACTACAGGAAATTTAGAACATGTAGGACTTAGTTCTTTTTTTGTTTTTCCCCTTTGCAATGAGCTTACGAGTTGATGATGTGGTTGATTGTCCTGATCCATCGCCTTTGTCAGTGTGGGCAGAGCAAGGTGATGACATAAGTCTTGAGTACGCTGGGACTAATGCGCTAAAAGGGGATTTGGTTAGGTATTTGATGACATACTTTGTAGTTATGAAGATTTCTTTTCTGGGTAGTCTGATTCTACAATGCTGCAATGCAGATACGGAAGACAGACTCTAGCTGGAGCAATCAAGGATGGGATGAGTGCTCTGTCGAGATACTACTTGAACAATTTCCATGATGGCATCCGGCAGGCACGACTTCTTTTCCTTCCCTCCATTCTTTATATAGTTAACACTGATTCCTTGACTCAAATTAATTCGGATTTCGAATACGTCTGGGGTTTTGCCTGAGGAAGTTCATTGTCTTCTTCACAGGACGCAATAGATCTTGTGAGCGGGCACTATACAGTTAACAGGAACGGTCTTTCTCCTTTCCAGCTTAATGGATTCGACTCATTATCGGTAAGTGATCGCATTTTTTCCTCTTGATATATTGTTTGCTGTTAACAAGTTAACCGCTGAAATACGGAGTAGGAGGGCGTCTCACAGTCAAAATAGCATTTGATTAAACGATGCTCGCAGAAATTGATATTTCTAAGAAAGTGCATTTTAACTTTCGGCCTATATTTTTCCCACCGTTTGGCGGACTAAATGCTGGTTCCTTCATATGGATGAAAAGGTATGGTTGGTTGCTGCAGGCTTTGTAGCTTCATATGGAAAATGTGAAAAACAACAACAGGAATAAAAGCAGTGCCCATTATTTCCAATATCAACTCCGTTGCTGCCAATCTCTAACCCGATTACTAATTATATAATCAACTAGTGGCTCCTGCAATCACGATCTAATGAATCTTTGCCGTGTCGTTTGAATCGTGTAGTATCTGCCTATAGCTTCAGCTTTGCTCGTTGGGGGTTTGACGATGACAACCTTAACATTGAGCCAAGGTACTTGTGGTTTTTGTCATCACTTTCATTTCAAGAGAAGCTCACGGACAACTTCTTGATCACTTTATTCTCTATCGTTTTCTTAAATTTTGTCTCTCTGGCACAGCTGGACGGAACTCACAGCAGTTCTTGACTTCCGTTGTCTGCGCCGGAGTGGCTGCTGGAGTAATGGCAATGGCCAAAGCAAACGGGAGACAATTCTGTTCTAGACCTCGCTTGTGCGGGCTATTGTAAGTCCTACGCTGTCTCACACGGATTAGAAGAATTGTACAGCGCCGTAACTTAGGATTTGCTTGCTCATTATCATCATACTTGCATCTCAATATAAATTGACAATTCCACCATCCCATAGATCGAAGTCTTAGAACGATTATTTTACCTCGCACGGCTGCGGCAACGGCAACGGTCGACAGCGCGGCCTTAGAAACCAAGTGTACTTTGATCTGTTGAATCTTTTGAGGTCTCTAGATGAGGTTGCCTTGTAAGATCCCTGCCTACCGAGTTACAAGTATGCATCTGTTTCAACACGCTCGTCTCCGTTAGGAACAACTTGGGCTGTGTTGTTCGTCGGAAACCCGTCGAGTATCGTCTCTTGTAAGATCGCATTTGAAAAAGCACAGAGCACTTTTGCCTCTTTAAGTATCTCCCAAACTTTTGTCGGCCTTGTTAAAGTGTCGGTTTTGCTGTTGCACACAAAGCAACGCACCAGCTCGACAGTCAGTTTGGCGTTTTATCAGGATAGGGACACATGCCCTTCATCAGTCTGTCCCATGTTGCATGTCGGCCACGTGTCGGTCCCTAGGACTTGACTAGAAAGTATCCGACCTAGCCTTTGCCTTGGCTCGTCCTTTTTGGATTTCAACCACGGCCACCCTCCACGCAGGGATTCCTCTACCTAACGTGCTCGAAATCACAGTAAGGAATGGTACTCCGAATTACAAAGATTATCGGACGCCGACAGTTTGAGAAAGACAAATTGCACCGAAGCCTCTCTCATCTTCAATTCTCTCCCTCCGCCACATATTCTCTCTTTCCACTTGTCGAATAACACCACAGACCACCACCGGTCACCTCGCGCCGCCCGCTTTCTCTGAATTCGCTCGCAAGTGAGCCGTCGTGTGGTCACCGTCTATAGCATCTGTTCTTTGTCCGCTGTGACCTGACAGATCAGAGCGAGAGCAGCCTCTAACGCGATAAACCTACCTTCCTTTGCAAGGTTTCTATTTCAGCTCTTCCTTTCCCGCTAAGAAAAAGAAAGATCCCTTCAGCCTCTTCTCCATCTCGTTTCTATAAATCCTCCCATGGCCCCTCTTCTCAGATCGACACCATTCCTTTGGCCCTCTCAAGAACTAGGCAAGACCTAGAAAGAAGAAAAGATCTCTCTCAATATCTTTCTATCTGTGTGTGTGTGTGTCTCTCTCTCTAAGTTTATGTACCCCTCTGGGTCAAGAAGGAACCACACCAATGGAGACCCCAAATCTCTTTCCTTCGAGTCCTTTCTTGAAGCTTGGTTGGTCCGTCAAAAACGCTACCTGGACGAGCTCCTCTCGGCTCAACACAGCTCCTGCGAAGTGCGCCAAGACGATCATCTCGAGCTGATCCACCGGGTCCTCTACCATTATCAGCAGTATTACGAGGAGAAGTCGAGGGTTGCGAACTGGGACGTGTTCCTCGTGTTCTCTCCCCCCTGGCTCACCAACCTCGAGCGCGCCCTCTTGTGGATCGCGGGCTTCAGGCCAAACCTCTTGTTCCGCCTCGTCTCGTCCTCCGTCAATGACATGACCGAGGACCAGAGTCGGAGAATGGATAGGCTGGTCGCGGAGACAAGAATGGAAGAGAAAGCGCTCAACGACGAGCTGGCAAAGATCCAGGAGAGAGTGGCCGCTCCTCCTCTGGCCAATGCGATCAGGCGGTACGGAAGGACGGCTCAGGACGGCGAGACGGCGGACGGCAGCAGCGACGACTCAGCACTCGGCGGGTTGAGGAAGGCGTTGGAGAAGGTGGTGGCGAATGCGGACATGCTGAGGGCGACCACGGGGGAGAAGGTGGCGTTAGTATTGACCCCTCCTCAGATGGTCAAAGTTTTGGCGGCGGTCGCGCAGCTCCAGCTCAAGGTCAGGGGCTTGGGATTGCAGAGAGATGCTGAGAAAGGGCAAAATGGTGGGAATTGACGTCGTGAGCATGGGAAGCGAGATTGGCTGTGCATCACCGTTCTCTTCTTTTTGTTTTTTCCTAATTCTTGATTTGGGGATGTTTGGTTCTCAAAGATGGTTTGGTTCGGGTGTTTGTTCTCGTCGAATAATTTAGCAAGGATTTTTGTTTACGAATAATCTGGAGTACTTCTTAACTGAAATCTAAGAAAATGGGAATGGTTTTATTTTAATCGCTGATTACACAATAATTGTGCGGGTTTAGTTGGTCAATCTGCATATGCAATGAAGAGGGTATCAGTCTATATAGCAATTAGGGGAAGGTGAATCTGTGCAAACCTTCTACGTGCTGTGGAAGTATAGGTCGATAAAAGATAACGAGAGCTTCAGTGGCGGATAAGTGATGACGCCGTCTCGTGATGAAAAAGATTAAGATGCTTTGAAATGATTGCAGCCCATGAACCAATTCAATGGGCATCCTTTCATAATGAAATCTGGGCTTTTGCCCTTCTCTTCCATCCCCACCTCAGGGCACCCTAGGGATCGAGCTGGACTTGGCCCAAGTACTACTGTTTCGGCATGCGTTGCTTCAACGCAACAAAAGTCTGACCAAAAAAAAAAAAAAAACAGCAACAAAAGAATAGAAAGAACATAGGAATGCATTTCTAGGCCGGATACGTTATTGCTAACTCAAATACTACATGGGTTCTAATCTTCCCCATGGTAGTGGATGTCTTTCCTTTTACACAAACGGTCCTATATGTTAGTTTCTGATTGGACGTGTCTAATTATGTCGCTCGGGTAAATAGGGAAAAAAAATGTACCATCACGCCAGAAGGAAACCAACTGAAAAATGCTTTGCTCCTAGTATATAACCTTTGTCAAGGGCGGAATTAACAAAATCGTAATGCCTATGTATGGACGATGGTTACAGAGAGTAAAATGCTTGAGAAGGAAATGTCACTAGAACTTGTTTACCATGTGATGTATTTGTTTAGATGAGCTAATCTTTCGACAAATGATTCCCACTTATTTCAACAACCAATTAAGGTTTGTCGGATCACATGACATGTTTTAAGTTTGAATAAGCTCGTTTAATGTTTCTTTGAGTGCTTATTCACATTCATGCGTGCAACAACTTTACATCATGCACACGATTGTGAGGAGTGTGTGAACAAGAAGATTCCTCCATGGTTGGAAACAACTCACCGTCGAGCATTTTTTTTTTTTTTTTTTTTTTTTGGTCCCTCACCGTCGAGCATTAAAGTGCTGAATATTTACGTATGTCAGCTTTTGTCCTCGTTGCATAATGAACTTCGTCACCACGACTCCGAGATCAAATTCATAATTGTTCGATTGAGAAAAATTTGCAGTCATAATTGTTGTAAGAATAATCAAGCAAATTGCTCGAATTCACAGCATCAGTGTTCCCCATTCTGCTTGCTTGATGTTTTTTTTTTTTTTTTTTTTTTTGGGTAAGGAGCTTGCTTGATGTTTGTCTGTGCACGATCCAGTCCTTCGGAATCCATCAAAGCTTACATTAAGAAATGGACCTGCACATGAACACGGGTTGGGGCATTCGAGATTTCGGTCAAGAATGACTCTAAGTTAGTACATAGAGGAGAGTGCGAGATTCAAGTTTCTGAAAAGAATAAGATGGGTTAAATCCTAAGTATAAAGCTTATTATGTGTAGCCTGATCCTCATGTGAATAGTGAAATGGTAAATCGCGTTATCATCTAGTAGTTCAAATTTTTAGGATAAAAATCTTACAAATTTATCCTTTTCCAATGGATGATTGTCGACAGATGACGGCATGATCTAAACAAGTGAGCGGGTCACAACAAATGATGGTCAAACCGATTCGAGGACATGTGGGACCGCCACTACCAGGTTTAAGTGGAGGCTTTATCGGTGCACCATTCATCGGGTAGGTCCATCTGAAATCATTTGAGAGTCGTTCTGTATTAGTCAAACCCATCGCGTGGGAGTCACTCATCTTGTGGGGTAATGAGGATATGTGGCGTGCGCTTAGTGGCTACCCCAGTCCTCCATTATTAATATTCACGCTTTCTGTCTCACTTGGTTTATCTCTAGTTTCTTCACACTTTCCTCATGATTATCTCTGTTACATAAACACATGCAAGCAGGATTGTTTTCCAGCTCCAAGAGGTTCGTCATTTTTCCAATTAAATTAATCTAGATATAAGCTCCTCGGTTGTTAAATCTGAAAGATTTAGTGGGATCATTCTGACTTAAAGTTATTACATGAAGATGAGATTTAATATTTACATATTCTATCAAAATCAGCTTCTATAATATATCTTCTTGATCTCATCTTTATTGGCTCAAATCTATAGGAGCTTTCGGTAAAACTAGTGGATCAGATCTTCAAACATCAATTCCCTATCAATTGTTGAGAGGAACATTGAGTTAGCGGCTGTTTTTTTTTTTTTTTCCTATTATTTTTATAACTACGTTCAAATCAATGACTCCACTATTCTCGTAAGACTAATTGGGATTATGACATACCAAACTTGAATGGGCAAATAGAAATTTCTCGATGTTGACTAACCAAGACAAAAGTTGCATTACAAAAAGAACAACATGCATATTTACATGCATGAAAAACCTTTAAAACATCATCACGTCAAGCTAGAGACGTAAAATTAGGAAACCAAGTTAGACAAGTATCGATGAAAAGTAAGTGACTTTGCAACCTAGAATTTTAGAAACTTCAATAACAAAAGAAATATATCGAATCACGCTCTTGAAAATCAGTAGGTCCCACATCACAAATGTAGACAATAAACTTTCTATCCGCTGTCGGGTGTATCTTATCCATCATGGATTACTCCAAAGCAGCAGCTAGCTACTGCCTACCTCCAAAGGCAAAATATTCATGCCATTCTGAATATAATAACTTATAAAACAATAATGAATTTAGTGCTCTCTCGTGGGAAGTTACTTGTAGTACTTGTCTACGAGCTCCCGACCACTCAATAAACAATGCGCCAACGAAAAGCAAGCAGCTTTGGAAAGAACAGAGATAGATGATAGACATTATTAATGCATCATAGATGACATAGATATGAACATATAGCTCTAGGGTCTTCTTGTTTGTTGGGTGGTTCCACTTAGAGGGACGGCCGCTTTTGTCAACAAAGATCGGCCAATCGATATATCCACGTGTTTCATAGGGACTTTGGATCTATGTCTCATGCTGATAAAGTTCTTATTGTTTAATTAGGATCGACCACCACTTTCTGGCTACCTAGTTTTTGGAATGTTATGTTCTTACTGAGCCTCATGATCACTAGGAATATTCCGTCGTATGATGACAAAAGTCAGCAAGAAAGAACATCAAAACCCTTGAACCGACTCTAACCTCATTGGACTCATGCATATCTTTAGCTTCATGCTTATCGATGATGCAAGACTTTATAAAGGAGTATCATCCCTCGTGGATTCGGATTGTAAGTGAAGTCCTTTCCAAAACATAAATCACAAAAATCAAAGGTAGCTGCTGAATTGACTGCACCTTTTTATTGGTCGATTTCCCACCCAATCTCACTCACATGTCTCTAATGTGCCCCCTAAAAAAAAAAAAACAGCTTGAGAGAGAGAGAGAGGATAGTCGCTTGAGGTCGTGGTCGCCAGTGGCATTGGGTATTGGCCATTTTGATGATGGCGGTGGCTGGCCTTTGCTCTAGAGGTGGCAACACTGTGTAGGAGAGGGACTAGGTGGAACGGTGTTTTTAAACCCACATAAGACAAGCCGTTCCAACCAATTGGACTGACAATCGAACTCATCAAGAATCGATCAAACTGCAGTATGGATGTTCATGTGGTGCTAATGGCCATAATTAGTGTGTATTGCATATTTATCAATAAAATTCTTGTGGTGACCAGTTTAAATAAGTTCTTGAATCGCTATACAAGACTCCGATGAGTCGAGACACTCGTGAAAATAAAATTAGCTATTTTAAAATGGTCAGAGATCTAAGTTATCACTTGTAAAATCGTAGGACCAAGTTACGTACCATACAATAAATTTGAAATAATTAGCAACCTTACCCTATAATTTGCGTGTGCATATATGCTTGGATGTAGTTATCTTGGCTTCAGCTTTTGTGGGCGCATTAGGCCAGGCCTAATCCGAGCTGAACTTATCAATATATCAGAGTATTGAATAGAGACCTGAGCAAGTCTTTAAACTGCTCAACAGGACCCGAGCAAGTCCTTAATAAAAGGCTCCATAGGGGTACCCGCCACAAGCCCCCTTCGGGGGTATAGGGCCCCACCCTGGATCCCCGTGACGCCTTCTCCGGTAACCAACCCAGGCGTGGTACAGGGAAATGAAAGAGGCGCATTAGGCCAGGCCTAATCCGAGCTGAACTTATCGATATATCAGAGCATTGAATAGGGCGTATCTCTTGCATTTTGTGAGAATCTCTTTAACATTTTCTTTGTTTGACTCAGAAAGCAAATAAAACAAAAGAAGGGAGCAATTTTCTAGATGTCATTTTCCTTTACCATTTTTAAGACTACAAGTTCACCTAACAAGAAAACCTCTCTAAAAGCATCTTCACACGTGAACAATGCTGCAAAAACACAACCCAAAATTCTAAATCTTTTACCTCAAAGGCAAATGCAGAGTTTGAACATATTGTTAGTTGGAGCAACATCGTAAGGAAAGACGTAATCCTAAATCCATATTTTTTTATGTAGTCCATGTGTCCTGCTACTATGAGGCAAGTAAACAACATGCACTGGCTTTGACCAAAAATAAAAAATAAAAATGCACCGACTGATTAGCGGAATTAAAAAATACTTTGGGCTTCCTTTGGAGTAATATGAGCTTTTTAAATTCGAACAAGCTCAAGTTTTTAGCTTCAAAAGACTATATGACAAACATCACAACGTAATACAGTTAAGTATATTGAACGTGCAATATCATAAAGATTATAGTCGAATTAAAATATTCAAGATCTAGTAAAGGACAGGCCATCCATGTAAATTTGTGCAATGTGTAGCCTAATTCATGTGAACATCCACGGGATCTTGAAAAAACATTGGGTAAAGCTATCTTGTCATTGGAGCAATGTACTACTTCACTCATTAATCGTCATGTGCTCAAGTGGGGCTCGCTTTTCCTTCTTCTTTTTTCTCTCTCTCTCTCCTTCATTACTCACTATATTCTCAGAACCACTGGGGTTTGCCTCAGTGGCCACCATTCCAACATGGAAAGGGGAGGTGGGGGGTTCGAATCCCCATTTTCTCAGGAGGTTGGGGTGGGGACGATTTCGTTTCAAGAGTGGGTTTTAACTCCCATGTCCTGCAAAGAGGCAGGGCAAAAATCTGAGAATGATAGTTTAGGGATAAAGTAGGACTGATCAAAAGAAAAAATTATATTCTCAGGGCTTGCTTTTCCTTCTTTTTTTTCTCTGTCTCTCTCTTTCGTTACTCACTATATTCTCTCTTTTCTTCGGCTTTCTTTTTGTTTTTTTAGGTCATGAGCGATAATGGATTGCGACAATGGACAGAAGCGTCAACCGGCCATGGGACGAGCCAGGCTTGCAAGCAACTAGATTTGGTTGGCATTTGGAGACTGAGATGAGCGACAGCCAGATTTGGATGAGTGGCTCGCAAGTGACGCCGACTTTTGTCAATGGCCATCATCGGTGTTGTTCGGCTAGACCTAGTTGGCTCTGTCAATGCCCGCGACTCCACTGATGGCGTCGGTGGGTTTTTCGAGCTAGAGGGATCATAGACTAATGCCGAAGAACATGGTGTCAAAGTTAGACAACTCCTCAGTGCATCGGAGGGACAAACAAGAGGCGGCAGTAGCTCGAGGGTGACAATGGAGAGGGAGGAGTTGGAGGCATTGTATGCGTAGTGGAGGTATGCGCTGCGCTGGAGGAGGTTGGTGCATTTGGCGTATAGCTTTCTGGCGAATTTCTGCGACGTGCAGGCGAGGGAGAGGGGCCGGAGAGAGAAGGGGAGAGAGAGAGAGAGAGAGAAGCAATAGGGAAAGGAAGAAAGAGGGAGACGCCATTGTTCTTGCAGGGATCGTGTTTGGAGAGAGGTCAACGGAGAAGAGAGATTAAGAGAAAAAAATCTGACAAGTGTGCCCATTATGAACACATGGCGATTAATGAGTGAAGTGGCATATTACCTACATAGCAAGACAGGTCTAGTCATTATTTTTTCGATGATATCTAGTCTCATCATACTTTTACTAATACTTTTAAGATACATAATGCAAGATAAGCACGCAATTTCAGCTGATTCAGCTCCCTGATTTTCTGTTTAGTCTTCGTGATGGATTTGAAAGAATGACTCCACTGAGGCTAATACATTGAAGTTGAAAGATAGTGCAAACGAATAGTTTGGTGGGCTAGAGAAGACACTTCACCACATTTCCGACTAAAGTAACCGATGGATTGCAATGTCGGCATATTTATTTGTCGGACCTAGATGCATTAATGTTATCAGAGCATCAGTTACTATTTTAAATATAGATAACAGCACGTATTGGAACATTGTCGAATTTGTTCTCATCGCAGATAGCTGAGCTTTAATTGGAGTGATCCTATGGATGCATGCAAATTGCTATGTCAAGAGAATCCAATAACGCGACATGTATGACTTCTAAAATAACTTTAGAGTGTGAGAGATGTTTTTCTTTTAAATTAACTCTCACCTCTCCATCTATCTCTGAGATGTTTGGAAATTTATCGTCACTAAATTAAGTATTGACCAACTAATTCTTTACACTCCTCATAGTAACTTATGCTCATCTCATGAATTTTCACTATTCCAATGCATTAATGATGATAAAATATATAGATAATAAACTACACCATCATCTAATTGCTTAAACTTTTAAAACATTTGGTAGTAATCTATCAAATCTCACACAATATTAGAGTATGAGGTTCGAATTCAAATATATCCATATCCCATTTGCCTCCCCAATTTAATATGTCCACACTTAATATTAGGCAAAAATATCAGGCTAAGCGTAAGGATGAGTAATTGAATATTTATATATTAAATCACATCTAATAGCCTATGCTTATTATCATGTTGAAAGATAATTAAAAAAAATTCTAACATTTATCCCATGGTGATTGACTTAGATTTATGGACATAGAAGTCATGTTCCTCGAAACGATAAATTATTCCCCAATTTAAAACCAAATAGATTTCTATTGTTTCGTGAAACAAAAAATATACGGACTCTTTTTCGTGGTGGTACATATATTTCAACAAGTATTGGTAAGCGTTAAGAAAATTGTTCGTAGGAAAAATAATTGATTATCTTTTCTTCAAGTAACTTGTTGGTAATTTATCAATAATTTTTATAGTTTAAAATTAGCAATGGGTTTGCATAACTTACCAATATCTTTTTTTTTTTTTTTTTACTAATTCTTATATGAAAGGATCAACCTAAGTTACCAACTTTTATCAAGTTAAATTACCTTGTAGTTTTGTATTACCAGCTATCTTTTGAGTGACCGACATTTAGGTTTTGTTTGTTTCACAAAAAATTAAATCGATTTGGAAAATATTTCCTAAAAATGATTGTTTCTATTGCCCTAAATAACCAGTTTGAAAATGTTTTCATTATTGACAACAATTTATATCAAAATATTTTTTTGTGGATAATAAAAAATCTTTCATTTATTCATTTTTGTAAGCAATACAAGCAATCATTTTTAGGAAAATATTTTTTAAATAATTCATTTTCTGTGAAACAAACAAACAAAGCCTTAATTGTTTTTTCCTTGTTAAATTACTGACTTCTCTATTGAGTTACCAACTATTACTTGTCTTGCTTAGCAACCCCTTAAATTTATCAAAGCTTTTTAGTTGTTACCAACCTAAATTAATTTGACTCACCAACTTTTCTTCCACTAGATTACCACCTATTATTGTGTTACCAACTCTCATTTAAGTTATTTCTCGACTTTTATTTGAATTATTCTTGATTTGCCGAAATTTTCTTATGTTTTACAGACTTTTATTTTCATCTTAAGCATCCCCTTAGATTCAAAGCCTGTTTTTAGATGGCACCAATCATAATTAGAGTGACTTGTCAACTTTTCTCCCATTGAACTTATTAACGAAGTTTTTTGAATTTGACCAATTTCTCTTATATTTTGCCAAATTTTTATCTTTCTTAGTTACTGCTTTATGCATTAACTCTTATATAAAATTGCTCCGTCTAATTTAAGTGACTTATCAACTTTTTTCTGATATTTTCTAAATAAAGGGGAGGGAATGGATGATCAGCATTAGTAACCCTTTGTAGGCATTGCCATTCCACACCCATCATGGAATGTTCCATTTGAACCATAACTACTTCACATTACTTGTAATCCCAAAATTCCAACAGTGACAAGCCCATCACTAAAACCCTGCGAAGATTTAAAGTCAGAAAGTCTTTCCACACGAGATAAGTCATAACTACGCTACACAACAGGAGTCACTCGATGTTCACTCATAAACGTGAATTACACCCATTACCTTGTGGAAGAAGACAAGCGACCCTTTTATCACTACATTAACCACCTTGGTAGTTTCTCTTAATTGAGATATCAACTAGTTAATAATTACCATCTCTCATTTGAGTTAAATTACTTAACATTCATTTAATGTTTCTTTTTTTTTTTTTGTTTAATTTTTTAACTTTTATATTAGGTTACTTTATGGGGAGTAAAAGCCATTAAATAAAGGTTGTTAATTTTCTATAATACTTGTTAAATTTAAGGCGTTGGTAAGAAATTTAAAAGAGAAGGTTTGTTTTTTTTCATTTTTAGAGATAAGAGATTCTAGTAATTTTAATATGACAAATAAACAATGGCAAATAACTCAAATAGGAGTTAGTAACATAAAATTAATTGATAATTTAATCGTAGAAAATGTAGATAATTAAAGCAAAGAAAAGTGGTAAGTTAATAAAAAAGATAAATGGTAAATGAGATAAACCAAAATAAACGGTGGTAAACAATTGAAATGAGAGTTGATAACCCAAAATTTGTTGGAACTTAAT
Source organism: Eucalyptus guilfoylei (assembly GCA_016097605.1). Classification (NCBI taxonomy): domain Eukaryota; kingdom Viridiplantae; phylum Streptophyta; class Magnoliopsida; order Myrtales; family Myrtaceae; genus Eucalyptus; species Eucalyptus guilfoylei. The sequence goes on from CM027861.1 coordinate 42,321,322, forward strand.
CTGAGAGATGTTTATGAGTCACATTAAAAAGGTTGGTAGGTTCATTTACTAATCTATAAAAAAATAAGGCATTGCAAAGAAAGGTAAATAAAAGGTGGTCAAAAATAAGAGAATCTTTTTTGTTAGAGATTAGACTAATTGGTACAATAAAAATAAAACACCACATACACATTGGTGACTAACTCAACAATAAGAGTTGGTAAAGCAAAATTAATTGGTATCTTGATTGAAGAAAAGTTTATAATTACTAAAATTAAAGTTGGTAATTTTAAATAGTTAGTAAGAAACATAAATAAAAGTTGTAACTCAATAGAAGAGCTATTAAATTTAACAATAAATAAACAAATCAAGTAAAAAGCTCAAATGAGATTTGGTAATCCAAAACTAATTAGTAATTTAATCATACAAAAGTTTGTAAGTCACGCAAATAAAGGCTAACAATTTCATATAATAGTTGGTAGATTTGAAATTCCTTTAAGAGAGGCAAACAAAAAGTGGTAAATGATAATACAAGTTGATAAATTGAAAAAAAACATAAACAATGGTAACTTAAGGAGAGTTTGCAATGCAAAACTAGTTAATGACTTGAAAAAAAAATGGTAAATCATTGAAATAAGGATTGGTAAATTTATAGAAGAGTTGAGAAATTTATGACACTGGTAAGAAAGACAAGTAAAAGTTAGTAAATGATAAAAAGAAGTTGATAACTATTAAATTGTCAAAAAGAGTTCTTTTCATGAAATTTTGGTTTTAATAAGGGCGCTCTTGCTAACTATTTTGTTCCGTGAATAATTTTTGCTTAGAAATAAATTTTTTTATTCTCGTTCCCGAGAACAATTTATGAGTTTTTAAAAACACTTATAATTGTCCAAAATTTATATTCCCGAGATAAAAATGCATTTGGTAGGATTCTTAAATTTTTTTTGTTTCTTTTAATTTTTTAATACTTTTATTATTTTTTCTTTTTTCATTTTCCTTTTCTCTTCTTCTTCCTCCTTTGTGACTAGTGACCAGCTGGATGAGGTCTAGCGAGCTTGCCAGAGTCTCACCAGTGGCTAGGCGAGCCTTGCGATGGCCTGGGAAGGCCCAACCTTGCGCTGACTAGCAAGGCCAAGCCTCATCGTGGTTGGGCAAGGCTCGATCTCGCCTCGGCTGGGTGAGGTTGCTGGGTGAGGTCGTTGGCCATGCCCTAAGTCGGTGACCAGCCAAAATTAAGAAGAAGAAAATGAAAGAGAAGAAAAAAATTAAACTTGATTCTAGGAATTGTTCTTGAGAATAAGAATCAATTTTTTTTTTTCTGCTTTTTAATTCTATTCTAAATCTATTATTGGAAACAAAAAAAAAAAAAGATTTGTGTTCTCAAAATAGAAAATCTATCGACATATTTTTGTTCTTTTTTTTTGTTCTCGGGATTAAAAGAATAGAATTAGTTATTCTCGAGAGTATTACCAAACATGCCCTAAGTCACCTATGAGCCATCGGGAAATGAGATGGCTGGTAATGTTTTCCACCAACAATTCTTTTATAAACTTATCGATTGTTTCAAGAATCTATTAGCACCGAAAGAACAAAATCCATTTTTATTGAAAACGAAATACTTGAATTGTCCCTAAACTTGAGGAGAAGAGACGACTTGCAATTATTGTTAGCTTCGTTGTTGCGTTTAATGGCGACCCAAAATTGTATAGGTAATCCTCGGCGACCCAAAATTGTATAGGTAATCCTCCTCATGCAGTTCACAATGACACTCCTAACGGGTTAGTTTGAAATCATTTTTTTGGGGGGTGGTCATGGCCGAGTCAGGATATGAGTATATTAAGATTGGACAAAACCTACTCTACTGATATGATTAAAATTAGCATTCTTCCCATACAGTTAGGTTTAGTATACCCTAGAAATGAAATATGGCCAACTCAACCAAGTCGCAAGCAATTCAGTCTCTTTCTCTCGATTTATGACCACGTGATACAAACGATAGGCATGGCCCTTATAAAAATGGGAATCCTGTCATGTCGGCTGATGCACCCATCCTTCGTATCCTATTAAACAACGCTTTCCAGCTGCTCAGTCGACATGCCATCAATTGAGCACCGAGCCTCGGTTTTACTAATGAAGGAAGATGGTGACTGCACCGGCATGGGACCATGCCGTCCCACCACATTAAAAAAGGGAAAGAGGAGTTGAGTGACCATTCCCCAACCAAGCACACCGAACTGACACAAGCCAGCGTTGATTTCGCCACATTCTCTTTCTTTCCCCCTCGGGGCATTAACAATCTGCACGTGTTGCAAACGTCCCGTCAAGGCTTGTACTAACGCGAGGGTCTGCAAGAAAATGGAAACGTGGGCCGCCGTCGTGGTCGATTTTAAGCCATTGGCTAATCATATAATGTCATGGAGGGGGGCAAGACAAGCTAATGTAGCCTTGCCCAACCCTAGTGTAACCTTTTTTTTGGGTGAGAGCGGCGTTGCCTCTTATATTTTCATGTTTTTCGCTAATTCGAGTGGTGTTGTAAAAGCACGTAATTGAATAACAAAATTAATATGATATGGAAAATTTATTTGATATTGAATTTACGTAGCTCGATTTGCTCCATTAAAAGAACAACATAATATTTTCCAAAACTATATATCATTCAAACATTTTTAGTATTTTATAGTCCTAACCTTTTGAGAAAAAGTTGATTCTTTGTTCCCGGGAACAATTCTAGAATCAAATCTACCTTTTTTTTTCTCCTCTTTCTTCTTGTTCTTCTTCACTCTCTCTTGTTCTTCAAGTCTTTCGCGCCGCCATTGCCGTATGCCGCGCCGCCGCCTTCCGCCAAATGCTTGTCATCCGCCGCCCATCGTCGCTGGTCACCAGCGAGCCTCGCCGAGCTATCGACGAGGCTTGGTCGACGAGGCACGGCCTCGCCGAGGGCCAACGACACTCCAATGAGGTTGCCGGCCCTCATTTGGCCGGTCGCTGGTCATCCTAAGGGCGACTGGCCACCTTGAAGAACAAGAAAAAGGGGAGAAAGAAAGGAAAAAAATAAAAAATAAAATTTATTTGAAGTAGGAATTGAAATTTTGCTATATATAGAATACATATTTAATTTTGTATTTTAATTTATTATTTAGTATTTATATTTATAGTTTATACTATATTTTATTATTTACTATTTAATAAAAATTTGATTAGTTAATATTTTTATTACTTAGTATAAATATAATTAATCAATAGAATTTCTATGATTTGATAAAATTTTAAAATGAAATAGAATTCTAAATTCAAATTCTTTTGAAATTGAAAATATAATAAAATATAATATGATTTTTGCACTCATAAGAAGGTAATTATATTGGTGAGTGGTCCATGAGAATTCAATATCAAATTTATACTCATCTAAAAAGGTAATTAAAAAAGAATTGTAATGGAAATTTTATGTAGTTACCAAATGCATTTATGTTCTTTTTCTATTCTAGAATCATAAATTTTGTGCAGGTAACCAAACGTGTTTTGTTGCTCGAAATTGTTTGGGAACAGAATAAAACATAATCATCTTTTATTAGAAATTGTTCTCGGAAACATAATGGTTACCAAACGCGCCTGAAGTGTCCGAAGTAGCTTCCTTCTTCCTTCTCCTGCTTCCGGGAGATGTTTCGCTCGCCACCGATGGAAGCTGCTTAAATGCTTTCCTACCTTTATTAGTTGTGGCTCCTGATCTACGAGATAGTTAACGATTGCTCCTGAAAAAGCAGGAACCCTAATTCTTTCCTGAATTGAGAACCCCTAATCTTTTAACCCTAAATCTGTACGGCAACCCCTCTCTCTCTCTCTCTCGTGGCATTATTCTAGTTCAGGAGAAAGGAACGTGGTCTCCTGCCCAACAGCGCACGTCAACAAGGCAGTGATGTGCGCAATGCATCTCGGATGACTTGTCAGCATTTTAACGTACAAAGTGGACGACAGTTTAACGAGGGCTGGTCTCGGATCACGATCAGGAAATAACATGATCGAGTGCTGTTTTCACACATTTGGAAAGAAAAAAAAAAGTTTGACCCTCGTTCTCCATGTGGCGAGTGAACACTTGAACTTATTCAATTTCTTCACGGCGCCACAATTGTTTGCTAACTTCACTTCCCCGATTATATATTCCACAACCCCCCTCACTCTCCACTTCACACACAAACACTGCTCTCTTATTCGTAAAAGGCGACTAGTTCCCCTCTCTCTCTCTCTCTCTCTCTCTCTCCCCCCCCCCCCCCTCTCCCTCCCAAAGACAAGAATGATGACCAGCAGCTTGCAAAGTTGGCCCGAGCCGATCGTCCGGGTCCAAGCCTTATCGGAGAGCGGCATCCCGCGGATCCCTGAGCGCTTCGTGAAGCCGCCCTCCGAGCGGCCCTCGCTGATTCCCAACTTCGCCCCTCAAGATCGCGACCGCACCCGTGACGGCATTAATATACCTGTTATCGACCTCGCCGGCATAATGTCAAGCGCCGACGGGTCCACCCTCCTCCTCGAGCGCATCTCTTACGCATGCCGGGAGTGGGGGTTCTTCCAGGTGGTGAACCACGGGGTGAGCGAAGAGCTGATGGGGGCGGCGAGGGAGGCGTGGAGGGAGTTCTTCAGGCTGCCGGTGGAGGCGAAGCAGGAGTATGCGAACAACCCGAGCACGTACGAAGGGTACGGGAGTCGGATCGGGGTGGAGAGGGAGGCCACGCTCGATTGGTCCGACTACTTTTTTCTTTACTACTCGCCTCGCTCGGCCAGGAACCCTAGCAAATGGCCGGCAATCCCACTCTCCTGCAGGTTTTCCTTCTGCTATGTTCATGCCTTTATTGGTTCTCATAGATTGACAGTTTTCTTTTGGGTTCTTACATAGTCTGTGCACAATATTAGGTATGGTATATTAAGATTGATACGCTAAACTCAATATATTGAGTGATAAGTAAGAGTTTTATGGGATATTGGTTAGGACTCGTTCACATGTTTAAATACAGTATACCATAATTTCAAATACAATATCACACATCATTTAATAATAACTCGATTTTAACATGTCAGTTTTAAAATTTTAATTTACATAACGATAGTCCCTTTTTGAGTAAGAATTAAAGTTCAAATCATCTGTCAATTGTTATGTATCATTGACACTGGGTTATTTTTTTTAACACTCTTCACAAGTACTTATTATTTACTAGATGACCTAGTGTCAACGCATCGGGTTTTCTTTGAAAGCCAATCCGATCCAATCAATTCAAGGATAAGTTCTTCTGATCCGATCTGGAAATCAGATCGAAAGAAACTCAAAACCAAAATACCCGATAGATCCTATGTAGTATGGTCACTATACTATACGATAAGAATGAAAATAAGGTCACAGGACCCAACATGATGTGATGTAAAATTGTGGACGTAGGTAACAATACATCATCAGTGGATAATAAAAAGATCCATGAGTAGTTTTATCCATCATTTAGTTTTGTGATTCTAACTATTCCACTCTTTCATCCGCCGCAAAGTCAATGGTGGATGAAGCCGCCTACAGAACTTTTCCTGTTTATACTAGAGTGATGATGGAGTTGTCCTGTGTTTATACCTTTTTAAGGAAATCTTTACAACTAGGAAAATCAGCCGTGTTTCTTCAAGTTTTATGCATTATCTGGGAAGAGCGGTGCAGCGGTTTGGCTGCATCTTTTCTTTTTTCTTTTTTTCTTTTCTGAAGAATCATCACAATTTTCTATCTTTTGGAAAACTAGTAGACGCACGCCCAAGATCCGCCTGATCCAACGGTGGATATGCATTGAACTCACGCGATTTGAGTGCAGGCAATAATTGCTCATATCCTTTTGGCCCGAAAATCTAGAAGATTCAACTTCTCTCTCTGCCCCAGCAGGAGCGACGGTAGAAAGTGGACATCATATCATGATGTCCACCTCAAAGACATTTAAACGGCGCCGACATTTCCCTCAAATTAGACCCTCCTTTCCTTGTCGGCAAGTCGCCGACCTCGTTAATCTCGTTGAACACAATTTAATAACTTGGCTCCTTAAGCCACATAATAACAGGACAAATTAAACCTCCATTCTGATCAGAGAGGACAAAGGTTGATGAGCATGAACGGGAGGATATAAAAACCAGGATTTGTTGACATCTTTAGTACGATCCATTTACTAAAATATTTTTCTATTAAGCATATCATGTCATTTATAGATCATTTATGTGTCGATGCCGTTTCTTAATAGAAAACTTTCGTAAAGTTGCATGTGATCATAGCTAACTATTTTTATATCATCTATAAAGCAGAAGTATAGTTGATCATTTTGGGAATTTAAACAGTTAAAAAGATCGTATAATATTTAAATATTATGATAAGTATTTAATAAATATATTGACTTATTCTACGCAGGGAGCTCATATCAGAGTATGGGAAGGAAGTTACGGAGCTATGCAAAAGGTTATTGAGCTTAATATCAAGAAGCTTGGGATTTGAAGGAGACTACTTTGAGAGAGCGTTTGGAGGAGAGGAGTTTGGGGCATGCCTGAGGGCCAACTTCTACCCAAAATGCCCTCAGCCTGACCTCACTCTCGGCCTCTCCGCACATTCTGACCCGGGCTTCTTGACCTTTCTCCTCCCCGACCCGCACGTGGCAGGTCTTCAAGTGCGACAAGGAGACCAATGGGTCACGGTCGAGCCCATCCCTAATGCTTTCATCGTCAACCTAGGTGACCAGATGCAGGTGCATCCCTCTGGTTCCCTCTCTATATATGTGGCGAAACGATACTTGTACATATATTCCGTACAATACTAACTTCAGAACATTAAATTCAATGTATAACCTTAGACGCATGTGGGCTCACCGCCTTCAAACCTCCTCCCTTATTCTTGAACAGCAAGCAACATAGAAGTGCTAACTCTCTTTGCTTCTGCGTGAACGTTTAGGTGGTGACAAATGCAATTTACAGGAGCGTGGAGCATAGGGTGATCGTGAATTCGGCGAAAGAGCGAGTCTCGTTGGCATTCTTTTACAACCCCAAGAGCGACCTCCTGATACAACCCGCCGAGGAGTTCGTGACCGAGGACCGGCCCGCCCTCTACTCTCCGATGACTTACGAGGAGTACAGAACTTACATCAGAACAAAAGGTCCTCGTGGCAAGTCACAGCTCCAATCTTTAATGCGGTTACCCGCCTAAAAGTTGACACCATAATAAACTTCTGAGGTGCAATAAGTATGATCCGATGAGGAGCACTTCTGTCCCACCTCGCAGCATCTCTGTACGTGAAGTTTGGCATCGTCGCCACAGTCGATTTTAAGTCCTGAATGTCAAGTTGTGTGTGTATGTTTTTAGTAGTGTGTAACATGTTCTTCTAAGATCGATGTTGTTAGAAAGACCTGTCTTAAATGGGTTAGTTCTTCGATAATCAATCGCTTATTTTAGTTACTTGTGAGGACCGTAGAATTCTGAAATCTCTAGTTACGAGAAAATATTCGGTGGTTGCTTCTCACTATGTTATCATCCCACGTGGAGTGCATTTTTTTTTTTTAATTTGGCCAATCATCACTTGACAAGTGTATTCTGATATGGAAATAAATAAAATAAATTAAAAATCTTTTTTTCTCTCTTTTCCTCCTCCTTCGTAGCCACTGCTCCAGCTGCTCTTATCAAATTCCAGCCCTTCGCTCCAACGCAACCCCCATCCACAAGCCCTCCGCCTTGCCGCGGTGGCTGTGCCAGCCGTGATCTGAGTTCCCTCCCTTCGCCAGAGCCCAACAACAATTGGGATCTCGACCTTGCTTGTCGCAGCGATGGACGAGGCTTTGTTTCAAATTTGGAAGTTTTCCATCGGAAAGACGCAAAGAGGGAATCGCGAGCAAATTGTGAATTTCTTAGTCAACTTTAGCATTCAAGTTTGGGTTTCTTTTGTTTTCCTATTCTGGTGATGAGTTGCAATGAAAAAAAGGATACCTTTAGCATTCAAGTTTCTGGGTTTTCTTTATTTTTTGCCCCAGCTTCCACAAATATCCCATAACCCAGCTTCCATAGATTCCCCATAACTTAAGTTGTTTGCAGCCATGTCTTCTACGTTTGGCCAAAAGGACAAGCCAAGAGACCTACTGATTTTTTACCCGCGTTGCTCTATAAACCTCTCCAAATGTCAGATCTTTTGGCTAAAAAGACAAGCCGAGAGACCCACTGCCCCTTCCTTGTCTCAAAGATTTTTCCCCAGATTTTTGTTCTCAAGAAATTTCTATTTTAACAGATTTTCGGCCATTCGCTCAGGCCAAAAACGGATAAAGATGATCACAAAGACGATGGAGATGGAGGACTCCTTCCAGCAAAGACGAAGCTAACAACAAGGATGATGGAGGGATGGCTTGGTTTGAACGCGCAAAATGTTGGCCCGGACCGGCGTCGGCTGTGGACGCGCGAAGGTGACTTTAGCCGGAAGAGGACGAAGAGAGAGAGAGAGAATTGACGAGAAGATTTTCAATTTTTTGTGATTCCACGTCAGAATACACGTGTCAAGAGGTGATTGGCTAAACTCAAACAAATGCACTCCACGTAGGATAATGAAGTAGTGAGAAGCAACCACTGAATATACACTGTGTTGACATTATAAAGATATATACATGTATACAGTAATATAACGTGTTTTAAAGTATTTCGTAACAATTAAAACTTTCAGAGCAAGCCGTGTAAATTTTCTACACAATCAACTTCAATCTGAAATTAGAGTTAATTATCTTAGTTCGATTCCACATTTATTTCCCCAATCTCCACATTCAAATAGAATTGCAATCATGACACACCACACGCTTGTACACAAACTTGAAGTTAATTTTCTCAGTACTTTACATGTGATTTGAATCCTTCAATTTAAAATTGTGTGATTCCGACATCGTCTTTCTTTGAAATCGATGGCTGTTATTGCGTCTTTGAATACCAAAAAAATTTACTCCGAGAGTACACAATTTTTTGCTCAAACTTCTCGGGATTGTAACAGAGGCTACAATTGTGAATCGTATGGACCACTAGGGCTAACAATTGAATGAGCGATGTTTTAGGAATATTTATTTAACCGAGGGCCTGAGAATATGAGATGTCCCCCATCACAGGCCCATAGCATGAAAGCAGCTTCTATCACGCATCCCACGCAAGCTTAAATCTTTCACTTCGAAAAATCACATAAAATTCTTACGGTAAAATTTATCTAAACTGAGTTGCAATTATGTGTCGTATTTAGTGGCCAAAGATTTAAATTGATAAAATTAGAGTGACATTTCTCAACCTACAACATTTTTTCTCATCTATAAAGTGTAAAAACCGAAAGTTTTGGATTTTCTTCATCTATTTAGATGCACAAATTTTGTTTACTTCTTTCTTTTCTTATTGTACATTTAGAACATGTACCCTTTATTCTAGCTAGTTTCAAATGGATTAAACTAGTAATATTAAGAATAGAAACGATCAATAGTTGATGTTCATAAAATTGACTTAGGAGTTGAAGACAAAATACTTTTGGCTTATTTGAAAGCTGCAAATCAATTAATGAAATCAATCCATATTTGTCGTCGTCTTGGTAAAGTGTTCGATTAATATTATATGCTCTTAGATCTTATATTATATGTATCGACAATTATATAATAATATCTTTCTCCGTACTATTTTTCTTGTAAAAAATCGTGATTTCTTTTTTATTGACACAATCTGGTTTCATAGGGTTGCTTGTTTCAAGTATGGATAGAAACCACCATAACTGTGTAGCTGAGTTTTGTTTTGCCAAATTCCTCTCTCTTCAAAATTGGAGAAGGGAAAGATTAGATTGTCACTCGCCTATTCTCTTCTGATATGTTCCCTCTTCTCCTTCCAAACAAAAGAAACTGTCCATCGTATTCATCTCCCTTTCTCTTTCCCTCGATTCATTCTGCTCACAACTTTCCCTCTGGCGAAAGCTGTATTTCCGTTGTCAATCTCGTGTGAATCTTTCCTAGGCACTTAAGTTATAATGAACACAAACTTTATTTCCAAAGTCTCAAGATGGAAGAGATGCATCTCTCGCCATCATCCATACTTAAATACAGACTAGTCATATTGAGCTTAGCTTCGACTCACTTAGATAACTCTCAATTTCAAACGCTTTCATCAATTACATCCATGGCTGCTCCAAGGTTCCATACGAGATCATGACCGGAAGATCTCCAGTCCAATCCAGAGTGACGTTAACCATTTGGCCATCAGACAATGCCTTCTTCATGTCATCTCCCAAAGCTTTCTTGATGAATGCTGATGGGATGACGATCTCTTGAACATATTCAGAACCAGGATAATATTCTTCAGAAGACTCCATGTTGAACAATGGCTCACATCTGTCATCAGCGATGAGAATGGCGGCCACTCCGGCATTCTGTGCGTTCCATGCCTTCAGTGAGAAGAAGCAATCTGCCACCAATAGCTAACTCATGCGTGAGTTTGGATGGGGAAAAACGTATCATCAATGTGTTTGTTCTTCGAACTCCAGAAAAAATTGCAGCAGTGGTCTGTAATGCGTGGATATCTTTAGAATATATTAGTCCTTGACGTCTAAAGACTGAATAGTTGCTCTTTCTTAGCTGCCCTCAAATGTTTGGTTGCCTAAGAACTGAGCCTGAAATTGAGGTTTCTAAAGAGATAGAAACTCTCAATCGTCTTTGTATATGATAAAAAAACATTCAACTCCCACTTTGAGTAATAAAAATAGGATTTTGTCAAAAAGTGCCATTAGCACTTGTTAAATATTCAAATAAAGAAAGTTTGTCATTTTTGATGCATCGTCTCTCTCATATTATGTGTAATCAATGCATTGAAAATGAAAATATTTCTTTAAGAAATATGATTAACAAGTGTCTTGAGAGCACCCGTTGATAAAATCCATACGAATATAGAGCATTTGATCATATTCAACAATAGAAAATGTTCAATATTCATCATAATTTTCTCAACCATAAAATCATATACCACCACCATCGAAAACACAATAACAAACAAAGATAAAATCTTGATGTACCCCACGTCGAAGAAAGTGGTTTAGGCAAAGGCACAATCATGTTTTAAATGTGCAGCAAAGTAGGTTCAAACTTTCAGTCATAATTATTCATGAGTAAGCATTAAAAATGATGCACTGAGGATGCCTTTGATTGATCAATCTACGAACAACCACACATGAATCACTCTAATTGATATGATATTTAGTGTCTTCTTGTTTCTACCTCAACTTCTAAAAGTCATAGATTGATACGGAATCACCAGCATAATTAGATGCTGGACTAGGGAATCCAATCACATTGTTTCACGTGAAACTGGTTAATGTCTCCACCATCAGGAGATCATTGGCATACTTAATCTATAACTTCTTGTAGATCAAGTCTGGACATTTACTATCACGAGGCTCAATATCACCCTCTTGATATAGTCATAGCTCATGATGAAGATGATGTTGATGATGATGATGATGATGATGAGATGCTTTAACGGTACCTCCTCGATCAGCAAGTAGAAAAGTAGGTAGTCCTCCGGAATTGGAATTGAAAGAGAGATCAAAGTAGCCAAAGCTCTTGCATGCCTTGCGGTTGGATTTCGGATAAACTATGGTGCCGGCCATCGTTCCTCCACGCTTTGGGACTCCAAAGCTTCCGATCGAACTGTCATAAAATCCCTTCATCGATTCTGGTGAAGTCACCTCCAAGTTGTTCTTTGCCACTGTGAACCTTCCAAAGCAAGACTCGTAAAAGATGCACCAAACCCAGACCGAAATCATCAGCTTTTCCCACATCTTGAATGACCCACTCAATTTTCTCCGAATCAGGCCTTGGACAGATCAAGAAGAGGCACTGTATTTATCTGTTTCATCGGGGCATAAGGCCGAGGAGATTACGACAAAATCAGAATGACATTATCAAGGTTAATCAGTAGATTCAGAGACTAGGACTTCTCAGCCAATAACAACATGGGAATCTCCGGGGAAAACAATGATGACCCTTCATTACAGGAAAGCTGAAATGGATTCTAGCGTATGTACCATGTAAAAATCATAACACTTGGTACGTGGAATTCACGTTTCATCGACTCATAAGAGTCTGAGGAGATTCCGACAAGTATCAGAATGATATCATCGAGGTAAATCATTTGACTCAGACTCGAGGAACCCTAGGCTGTTGACGATATGGGTTCTTCAGGAGAAAACAAAGATGACCTTTCATTTGGGGAATGCTTAAGGATTCTAGTGCCCATTCATGTATCATATGAAATCGTGACAGCTAATACGTGGAATTCACATGACGGATGTATTAGCATTCATCCCTGTCCCTCCTGATTTAGATAGGTACTTCCCCATGCCCTAGATATATGCAACTCTTATTATGTTTAACATGAAAACATCAACTACTATTTGAGGGTTCCGTTTGTTTTACTATAAATAAATATTTTTAAAAATATTTTTTTCTAAAAATAATCATTTATATCACTTGAGACAATTAATTGATGGAAAATTTTTTTATTATCGACAACAATTTATTTCTCAACCTTTTCGGGACGATGTGAATAGTTTTTTTTCAATTATTTTTGTAAGTAATACAAGTAATCATTCTTAAGAAAGTGTGTCTTCAAATCATTTATTTTTTGCGAAATAAATAAAGTCTAAATAAAATAGTTTCTTGGGACAATTGGCTTCATCCAGTGACCCAGCCAATACTTTAGTGGCGGGTGCAAAATTTTGCAATATCCTTGACTTAGAGGTTCAATCAATAAATACTGTGCAATAAATCAATGAGAAAAAATGAAATAATATTAATAATTTCTTTTTTGGCTAACATAAATTGTTAAAGAGGATTATTGAAATGATAGTCAGGGAAGTGTTTTAAGTTTGCTTCTCAAGTTCTATACCAAAATCTAATTATCACATTCGTATTTCTCGTAAAATAAAATATCTATATCTCATAAAAGTCTTTGAGTTCTTAATTGTGTCATTTGTAAACGATGTTATTTACATTTCATTTGTTTCGTCAAAAAGTGATATCTTCATAAACAAATTTCAAGAAGTCAATTTTTCAGAAAGTGACAATACTTTCCGGTTTTCATTGAAAGTTGAAATTGAATTGGAAAATATTTTCTGTCATTTGGTAAAAAAATTTTGAATTATTTTTCCTAATTAGACATACAATACTCGAGCGTTTGTGACTTGTGCATGAGTAGTCAGAGCCCATGCATTGGCAATGGATCCCTAGCCAGGCTATGCCTCAATGAACTTGGGCCTGGACATCCAAGTGCTGATCTTAGGAGTAGAGTCTTGACCCCAGCCATTGGGCTCAATGGACTAGCTCGGCCTCAAGGTACTAGGCACAGGCAACAAGGTCCCAAGTTCAACCTCGATGGACATGACTTGGGCACTGAGGACCCAAACACAAGTGCCGAGGTCTCAAACCCTACTTCAATGGACTTGGTCTCAAGCATAAGGACATGGACACAAGCACTAAGGACTCAAGCCCAAGAGTACGGCCACAAGCCAAGGCGCTAAGGACCCAAGCATGGCCGTCAGAGTCCCAAACCCGACCTCAATGGACATATGCCCAAGCGTTGAGGACCCAATCTCGAGCCTTGGCCTCAAGGGACCTAGGTTCAAACTCGAGGGATTCGAGCATGGGTGTTGGGGTCTAGAGCTTGAGCATCAGGGATTTAGACATAGTCACTAAGGTCCTGGGCTTGGCCTTGATGGACTTGGACCCAATGTCATAACCCTCCCAAACGGGTCTTAGGGAAAAAACTAGTTTAGAGGTTATGTTGAGTTGAGGACTAGTGGTCCTCAATCGGCTTAGATTCTTCCAAACCTTTAACTTGGGCGATGTTGGGATTTTTATTTAAATTTAATTAGCCCTATGAACTTTTACATGAGAAGTCGGCACTAGCTTATTAGGGTATGTTAGAAATCAAGTGAGATATGAGAATATATCTCAATTTCCATGCAACAATAAATCTAGAGCTCGGGATTTTATTACACTAGTTATCTAACTAGTCCCCGTCGTTACCTAAACTTGATTATTTGTCAACTAAGTGTCATGTGCAATTTTCAAATTCAACTTTGAGCCCCAAGTTCATGTTCGCTAAGTGTCTATATAATATTATTGTATTTATTATGGTCCTAGAATGTTACCTAACCATTCAACTAAGAAAATGAATTACAACACAAAATGATATAAAAGAAATTAAAAAAAAAAAAAAATCAAAAACAGTGATGAAAAGTGAATAAAATAGTGAAGTGCAGTAAAAATAACCGAATACAAATCGGGCAAAAAATGTAATGTGGCATTTTTATTAAGCCCTAGGACAACAACACCATGAGCTAATTTTAAGCTAATTCCAGTACTAAAATCTAACAACTTAATCAAGCCATTTTTCTAACCAGTTTTCCATTTTTTTTACTTTTTAGATTTTTATTTTTTATTTTTCTGGAACAGGGACTCGGGCCGGGCCATGGGGGCCTAGTCTGGGTGTACGGTCAAACGTAAACTCGGCCCACATGCAAAGGTCACATTTGGATCACTCAAGGACATCAATGGGCTTATTAAAGTAAGCCCATACCACTGTCAAAAAAAAGAAGAAGGTAAACTCGCATCAATAAACTTGAACCCGACTTCCAAGAACTCAGCTCAGACCCTTTTTTAGCCTCTTTTCAAGCCCATTTACACCAAGACCATTCTAGGCTTTCTTTTATTAAATCTAACGTAAGTCATTCTATGACAAGATCAATGTTGAGCCCAGATTTTATTTCATTAATCACACTAAACCCATATTTTAATATAGTCAAACCGAACCCTCATTAAGTCCACATCGAATCTCGTTATTACGAAGCCCATTTTTATTTTCTTAACTCTATGTTTTCTTCATCTAGATTATTAGTGCTCTTCATTAGGTTCATCATCTTCTCTAGGTTATTGAAAACACACAAATTTACTAAGCTAGAAGAACACCAACAGATACTCTATTATCAATCAAGCATACTATTCCAGCTCTCCATCATCGTCCATGCCCAACTATCAGGCAACCAACCTCATTCATTCGCAATTTGCTGAGCCACTATCCACCTTCATTTACCATTGTTCACTACTCTTTTAACTCAAAACCACAATCAACCAAAAAAAACTCAAAATCGAGACATAGGAAAAATTGAGTTTCCGTGAATTTCCAAAACATGACGAAGCTCTTGTCTAGAAGGGAAGCTATGGAGATGGCAATAAAGGTGATGAGCTGTTGCCTGTGGCCATCAAGAGGGTGCTCGATGGAGATAGAGTGAGGGAGAATGTGTGAGGTTTCATAGATTCGTCGATTAAGAATCAGTATCCTTTAGAATTGAAATTTTTTATGGCAATGTTTGCCAATACATACGTTGCCGACTCTCTAAATGCTCACTCTTGTGATCGAAGTTTCGTGATTCTTTCCTAAATCTTTTTTTCTCCATAGAATTGGGATCTATTGAGCGAATTTGAAATTCTAAGATGATGTCATTTCTAAGAGCCATTTATGCTGAATTTCTATGTTTGATCCATGTCAAACAAGTCGATTGCCATGTACATTTTCATGTTAGCAATTTAACGTATATTGGATGGAAACTGATGTACTAGTTTAGATTTTCGTAACACAAAAATTAGTTCGGAACAAATATATCGGGAGTATAGCCATTTAAGGCTTTTGGTGTTATCATCCGGAATATTTTGGTCAATTGTCATGTGTGATTTTCGATGGCTGAGTTTGTATTGTTGATGAATTCAAGATTTCATTGGGACTTTTTTTTAAGACTGTTTAAGTTCTCGACCGATCAATAGAGGTCTTATTTTTCCCTTACAGCCTTAGTCCTAGACAAAATAAATAGTACTCCCAAAAGGGACACTTGTTTTATCGCCACTACCATTCAATTTTCAAAGACATAAAAATAAAAATAAAAATAAAAATAAAAAACAAAGCAATAAAAAAAAGAATATATGCCCTGGAGAAGTCTACATGAACGGCTTTATCCATGCTTCACTTGAAAATTATAATTAGCCAGTCTTCGAATTAATACCGTTTTTGCAATTTTTTTAATGGAAATATCTATCATAATTTCTCCAAAAAAACAAAAACAAAACGTTGTCCCTGGATGGGGCCTCATAAACCTTCGTAACAAAACAATGTCAATTTGACAAAATCTTTCAGGATAAGAGAGAGAGAGATGGCTATTCGATGGAACCACCTCTCGACAGCGTGCAGGCTTCCTGGGACTCATGGACGGCATGAATCATCGCACCAGCAGCACTTCCTCGCCCCTCCAAGACGCCACAGTCCTCATCATCCACTAACACCAAATGCGGTCCCATCGAGCAGCGCCCGGCAGCTCATCGAGTCCGGGGCCATCCGCCCCATACCGCCTAGGGAGGCGGCGTCCGCCGTCGTGGACGGCGACTACGTGATGCTCGACATCAGGCCGGAGTGGGAGAGGGAGAAGGCGCGCGTGGCCGGGTCACTGCACGTGCCGCTCTTCGTGAAGGACAGGGACAACGGTCCCCTGACGCTGCTCAAGAAGTGGGTGCACTTCGGCTACATCGGGCTGTGGACGGGCCAGAACTTCACGACCCTGAACTCCGATTTCGTCGAGCAAGTGGAGGCGGTGGTTCCTGATAAGGATGCTAGGATCCTCGTAGCATGTGGCGAGGGACTCAGGTAAGGCAACTGATGGGCCCAATCTGGTCTCGCTTCGTTACTTGTTTTTGCGGCTATGCTTGCCTCCGATTTTCTTATTTCAAGTTTAAATATCTCTCTGCTTTTGACGAACAACGATTCGCAGATACCTGTTCAACGTGTGGTTGATGGTTGAACTTGTAGTCAACCTTACTAGAGGCATTGTTAGTTAAAATTAGGAGTGAGCATGATTCCAAAATAAAATTGAAAATTTGAGTATTGAACCAACAGGCACCAGTCGGATTCTAAGTTCTAAAATATGCAGAGTAATCACAGATTTCAAAAATTAGGAAACATGTGCTAATGGATAGATTATAGGTTTTAGGTGTGAAACCTAGAATAAGTATCTGTGTTTTTCTTGTTTTATATTTTAACATGATTGTATAGAATTTCATGGCGTCCAATAATGAGTTTGTAATCCGAAACCACTTATCTGAGTTTCTATTTCCAGCAATATGCATGATTGAGACTTTTAATTTGTTAATATCTCATAATTTTCATGTGTCTAAATATGAGTTGTAATTAGCATATTGTAGCAAATGTTAGTCATTAGGGTTAATGATTCACCACAATCATTCAATTAAGAGTACAAGTAGAAATCTAGATAAACCCTAAAATTAACCCTGAAACCTATGATATGGTAGGTCTTATGTTCCAAAAATTAAAGAACCTGTTTCAAGGGTAGGTTTCTAGCTTCAAGTGGAACCTGAGCAAAATCTAAAACAGGTCATCCCTCGTTAAAATCTTGTCATGACTGGACTAATCAAGATGGGTTTTGAACCCATATTTGACCCATTTAAAACATAAATGAGTCATATATGGATAACTCAATTTTGAAAAGTCTAGCTTATATGAATTTTAAATTTAAAGGCTAAAATAAATGGATTGAGTTGAGAACCCATTTTCAATCCACTAAGGTCACCCATGCTCTCTCTCCCTCTTCATCCTTATAAAATAATTTTACTTTTCTTTTCTTTTTTTCTTTTTCTTTTTCTTCTTCTTTTGTTCTTCCCTTTTTTTTCTTCTTTTCTTCTTCCTCCTTCCATCTTCCTTGGCTGATGGTCGACCATGGCCATGGCAACGACCAACCAAGCGAGGGATGAGCTCGAGGGAGGCTGGCAAAGCTTGAGCTCATCAATCTAGCAAGGTCGAGACCTCACTAATGTCTAGCGAGGTCAAGACCTTGCCGATGTCTAGTGAGACCGAGACCTTACCGATCTGCTCGTCAACCATTGGCGAGCTCAACCTTGCTAGATTTGGTAAATTGGAGCCTTGCCCGAGACCAGCGAGGTTGGATTCGCCGAAGTCGAACGAGCTTGAGCTCGCCGACCAACAAACGAGGATGAAGAAAAAAACAAATAAGAAATTGTTTTTTAAAATAAAATAAAATTTATTTAAAAAATTGATTTTTGAAAAAAAAATATTAAAAGAATGCACAAAGGAAAATCAAATAAGATTTTTCATACCAATAGGTGGAAAATAATTTTTAATTAATTTTCAAATTTTAGGTACAACAAAAAAATATTGTTATTTTCCAAGATGATAACTTCCTAAAAAACATTTTTCAAAGAAAATGGAGCCTAAATTTTTTTACAAATTATAAAATTATCCACTAGATTTATATTAAATGAAAATGTTTTAGCAATACATTTTTTTTAATATAAGAAACAAGCTTTTCTAGATTTGGAAGTATTTTAACAATATAATCTATAGATAATATATAAAAAAAAAGTTTTCTTTAACGAGTTAAATATAAAAGTGTTTTAACAATATAGGTCGGGTCAAATATGGGTCCAAAATTTATATTATGCATAAATGGGTTATAAAAAAGTTAACGGATCAATTTGGGTTAGAATCTTTATAACCCATTTGATAGGTCTTGTCATGCCTAGGGATGAGTGGTTCCAAATTCCATACATGTTCCATATGAAATCTAAAATCTATCCATTATAAAAGGTTCTTCATTTTTTGAAACCTAGAACCTACCATACATATCCTAGAACTTGGAACCTACCATGATCACTTCTAAGATCTATTAAAGTCCCACTTCTATTATTAATTAAACAGTTGCGATATAAATTAAAATTTTCAATGATCACCACGTTGTCTGTTACAATTCACTAATCATAAAAACACATAGAAAATATGAATATTAATAAGGTAAAAGTCTCAGTCATAAAATGGAAGCTCAAACTAATGTTTTAGATTATATATTCATCATCAAACGATATGGAATATCGTAAAATCGTGCGAATACATAAATAAATAAAAAAATATTAAAATTTATTTCAGATTCTAGGTTATATATTATAGGCTCCAGGTTTCTCCAACTAAGAACTTAGAACTTATCTGTCAAAATAGGTCCCTCATTTTTTGAAATTTGTTACTGATCGTACATACCTTGGAACCTAGAACCTGAGTCCAATTCTCAGATTTCAAGTTATACCCTGGAACCATACTCACCTCTAATCATAACATAAATTTAGATGGTAAACTCTCTTGCTTGCCATTTGGATGATAGTACTCTTAGATGAAAGTCAAATCCTTGGATGCTGTTATGTGAAAGAGAACTCAAGAGGACACTACGTCGGATGTAGGGGGGGATGGTAGATCATTGGTGCAATAACGTCATCTTTTGTGTTGTTGCTCCACAGATCGATGATGGCGGTGTCAAAGCTCTACGATCATGGCTACCGGAACCTAGGATGGTTGGCTGGAGGATTCAATCGTTCCAAGGACAGCGATTTCCCAGATGTTGAAGGTGCCGAGAAGTTGCAGTATGCCACAATCGGGGGCGCGTCGTACTTCTTTCTTCAATTGCTTATTCTCTTGCAAGCTGTTGGGAAAGAATAGCTACTGAAGATAAACTTTCCGTGGTTGTTCTCGAACCACATGTCTCTGTTACTTCCGCTGAATACTTGGGAAAATGAAATGGAGAAACCCACAAATTTGTGTATCGCTCTGTGATTATTCTTTCATTGGAAAAGGGATCTGCTGCCAAAATGAACTAAAAGCCTCTATATGCTGTTACAAATGTCGAAGATGAACGATGTTCACAAACTACATCATGGACTCATCAGCAGTTACTCGAGAACACAAACGCGACATAATGAGAAGCCCCCCGGCCTTCACTGTTTCGAGTACATGGAAAGACTATTGCTCGGTTATTAGATGTAGAGTTACCAACTCAAAGTAAAAGATACAACAGAAGCATTTGGCAGGGCTTATGGTATGTCTATCATTTGCCTTATGATATGTCTATCATTTGCTAGATGGAATATTATCTAGCCGGAGAACACTTTCAGATGACATGATTTCTTCAAAGACTATGAGTTCAGGCCACGGTGAAGATGATGCAAACCTCTTGCCGTCTCCAATATTTTATTGCAGAAGTCCTCCCAAATGCATCATACAAGACGGAAGGGAAGCGAGGGAGAGGGACAGTGGACTATGTTAATCATTTGCTAAATGAGAATATTATCTAGCCAAGGCACAATCGGAGCCCACTTTCAAATGACATGATTTTTTCATAGACTATGAGTTCAGGCCACAGTGCAGATGCAAACCTCTTGCTGTCTCCGGTATTTTATTGCAGAAGTCCTCCCAAATGTATCTTACAAGACGGAAGGGAAGCAAGAAAGAGGGAGAGGGACAGTCAACAACTAATCGAACAGGAAAAAAAGAAAATACCTTCTTTACTTAGGCATGACAAGAGAACTGGAACAAAGAACATAAACAAATCGAACCACTGCTGTCATGCCGAATTTCAATCAATCCACACAATATTTGACCATATACACATGCAGAGACTGCACAACAAAATCTAGCACTACCAAAAAAATCACATGCCAGCTTAGTAATGCACGAACCACTAGTATTCAAAATGCCTGCCGCTAAAAGTGAAGCAGCACCAACAGCACAGATCTTGAAGCCTTTCAATAGCACCATAACTACCGGTGAGCATCTTAGCAAATAAGCAATTTTAATCAGAACTCGGCATAAAAAGGAGGAAGAATAAGAAGAGGCAGATCTTGAAACTTTCAATAGCTCCAAAGGACCAGCTTTCAGGTGAGGTCCTTCAATTCCATCCACTGTGAGACACGCACCTTATTCCAGCATATCAACAACAATCTATCCACGGCATCAAAATCAGCAGCCGGCCCAATCCCAATGCCAACAGAAACAAGGAACTGTTTTTTGACCCATCTAATTCTGCCGAGCTAGGCAGGTTGGTGTGGCAAGCACGAGAACCTACTCATCTACGTAATGCTTAGACCAGTTGGGCTAATCAAAACAAGGAACTGTTTTTTGACCCATCTAAATCCGCCAAGCTAGGCAGGTTGGTGTGGCAAGCATGAGAACCTGCTCATCTACGTAATGCTTAGACCAGTTGGGCTGATCAAAACAATGGATCTATGTGAATCAGCCAAGAGAATCGGATGGTCAGGGGACCGTAGACCATCCTTGACAAGTGAACACTGCTCTAACTCATACCATCCATTCTTCAGCACGAGGCTTTAAATAATCCTCCGCACTAAACTCTCACAATCCTATTAATGCACACGTCAAATCCCACATAAAGAGCAACGGCAGAGAGCAGACAAGTCAAAACAATACACCAGATCGATGCAATGCAACAGTTTCATACATACTTCAATTTCCTAAGCAAAGCACGGCTTAAAACAGAGAACTTGAGCAGCAATTGACGTTCTTGGCCTAAAAAGAACATCATTATCACTTTGGTACAACATGTCCCAGACCCAGACAGAAAATGACAACCACGCAAACCCAATAAACAATCCCAAGGAACCCCCGTTGAATCTCCAAGTATAATCACTCCCATGACAAATCCTCCCAACATTTAACCTTGTTATTCCCAAAGAACAGAGTAGCTCTGAGCTAAACGCCTTACATGTCCCCTGACCAATCCTGCCATCAATCCGACCGGCTGGCGAACCTCTCCACCTTGGAATCCGTCAAATTTAACCCCACCATGGCCTCCCCTAATCCGCAGCTCACCTCGGCCAACATCTCCGGGTCGCTGTAGTGCGTCACCGCCTGCACGATTGCCCGCGCTCTCTTCGCCGGGTCGCCGCTCTTGAACACCCCCGAGCCGACGAACACGCCGTCGCAGCCCAGCTGCATCATCAGCGCGGCGTCGGCCGGGGTCGCCACCCCTCCGGCGGCGAACTGCACCACGGGCAGCCTGCCGAGCTGCTTGGTCTGCATGACCAGGTCGTAGGGGGCGGCGATCTTCTTGGCGAAGGTGAACACCTCGTCGTCGTCCATGTTGCGGAGCACCCGGATGTCCCCCATCACGGAGCGCACGTGGCGCACGGCCTCGACGACGTTGCCGGTGCCGGCCTCGCCCTTGGTGCGGATCATGGCGGCGCCCTCGCGGATGCGGCGGAGGGCCTCGCCGAGGTTGCGGCAGCCGCAGACGAAGGGGACGCGGAAGTTGTGCTTGTTGATGTGGTTGTCCTCGTCGGCGGGGGTGAGGACCTCGCTCTCGTCCACGTAGTCGACGCCGATGGCCTCGAGGATCTGGGCCTCGACGAAGTGGCCAATCCGGGCCTTGGCCATGACGGGGATGGTCACGGCCTGCTTGATCTCCTTGATGAGCTGGGGGTCGCTCATGCGGGCCACGCCGCCCTGGGAGCGGATGTCGGCGGGGACGCGCTCGAGGGCCATGACGGCGCACGCGCCGGCCTCCTCGGCGACGCGGGCCTGGTCGGCGTTGACCACGTCCATGATGACGCCGCCGCGCAGCATCTGGGCGAGCCCCACCTTGACGGAGAAGGTCGACTTCTTCGCCTCCGTCAGGGCCCCGTTCCCGTACACCGCCACCACTCCGGTCCCGGCCATTTCGCTCGCCGCAGGCGTCTAGAGAGAGAAAGAGATAGAGAGAGAGAGAGGATGGAGAAGATGGCTATGGAGAAGGTGGCGAGGGATTGAGGTGGGAGGGGCGGCTTTTGAATGGTTCGAGGAGAGGAGGAGGGTGGTGTCGCTTCGACGTGCGTGGTGCGACGAGAGCCGTCGGATTTTGGGGAAATGGTGGGATGGGTGCGGGACGATGATGGTTGGCTGATATGGAGCGGCCGCTGAAATGTGATCGGACGGTGGTGACGGCACTGACGAGCGAGCGAGGGAGGGGAGCGCGGTTGGATCTGCTGAGCGGCTTCGAGTATTTAAAGGGGTGGCATTTGGGGCTGACTAGGAAAATAGGGGAAAGTGGATCCACTTGGCGGTTCCGATGTGGCCGTGGCGGCTTACACATTATTTTATAAAAAAATTTAATATCACGAAAAATCTTAAATAAATACTTTTAAATTAATTTTTCGACTACCAAAAATTTCAATCAAGTATAGTTATGTATGTACCCCCAAACTAATTTTTTTTATCATCAAGAAGCTCAAACAGATGTATTTATAGCAAATTTATCCTTCATTAATTTGTTAAATTTGATTAAACGAAAAACCACAAATTGATAGATATATGATAGTTGAAAGTAAAACTCAAAATTAATATACACATCAATTATTACATATCATCTAATTCAGTAATTTGATATTAAAATTTAAAGAAAATTAATGAACGCTTAATTATTAATTCTAAGTGAATTTATCACGAAATATATCGGTTTAAGATTTTTCATCATATTAATCCTTACAAAAAAAAAGTACATAATCTACTTATAAAAATATTCTCTACTTCTCATGAAACTCAATCTTTTTTTCCTCTTCAATTATTTACTTTACACAATAAAAAAATCAAATCTTAAAATATCTTTTCCCTATGCAATTTCTTTAAATTGTGCAATTTTATCAATAAATCATTCATTATTTAATGAATAAATTTTTCCATAAACTAATATTCTTTATCTTTTAAATATCCATTTTTTCGCATATACATAATGGACGTGCACGTCTGATACTTGTATATAGATTATGCTGAAGATCTAGGTGGATTCAATTGGAAGCATGATGCATTTATTCAAATTCCGATTGGTAAGTCATCGCATTGTTACGAGTACATCGATTTATGCATTAATTTTAACAGGGTTACACCTAACATGCTTCAATAATGAAATCATTATTGATTTTGTGGTGCTTATCATTCCTTAATAATTTCTCTGATAATTTTTTTCTTACATTAAAATTGAATTGCAAAATCCATTAATTTCTGCATCATTTTACAACAGGTTTCATATTAATGTTGCTTTATGATTTTGAGCAAATCATGTCTCTCGAAGACCACCCTAATGAACTTGTAGAGACATGGCAAGCCCATTGTTACAGTCCCACCAACCCTCAGAGATTTTTTATTTTTTTCTTCTCGGGTCAAGCATCACTTGAGAAGTTAGAAAGGCCTCTTCATATAATGATTCTTTCTAAGAGTACTTTTAATCTTTTATCTCATATTTTTCTTTAGGGGCATATCTACTGCTATATATAATTTTCAATTGTGACCTTATTACGTGTCACAACCAAATATATAGAAGTTCTAATACTCATTTCATAAAAAGAAAACCTTCTGGGTTTCTTTTTTCCATCAACTTCCAATTCATCGCATTTGTAATTTGATCTCTTCTGCTTATATATATCAACGAGGTATTGGATTCACTGTTTATTTGATTTATCTTCTTTTTTTATATATCACAAATACAATCTACTTATCTCTTAGTCAAGGGAAACTTAAAGTTTATGTATCCATCGTTTGATCATTTGAACCAAAAGCTCAATCATGAAATGTTCTGGCCTTATACCATATCAAAGTATTTGATTATTGATTTTGTTTCGAGATATTACATTTTTAACTGGTTCTTTTCTATTATGAACAATGCAGAAAAATGAGTATATGCAAGAAAAGACACAAAATAGACTCAATGGGTATCTGAATTTGGTTGGATAATAAGTGATAATAATTTCATACCACTTCAACTCACTCAAAATAGAGGGTTAGCTTGATGTTAAAAGTCTAAAAAAAAAAAAAAAAAAAAAAAAAAAAAAAAGAATTAATATTTTATTGTCATGCAAGAAAAACATGAGAAACATGATGTCAGGGCTTACATGATTTTGCGAAATTGGGGCTAAGAAAAGGAAGGTGGGTATTTTTTAATTATTATTTTTTGTTTAATTTTACTTCATGGAAGGACGTACTTTTCGTGGCTCTGTAATTATCTGGCGTGGAATCGAAATAAAGCACGTCCAATAGCGACGAAGAAAAAGGAAAAATAATGATTTTAAGAGGCACCAGTGCGGTCAGGATGGGGAACCGCTTGTTTATCTATCTTTTCAGGACAAACCATTTTCGGCCCTTCGCATGGCATCCATAGAAAATGGAGAAGAAGTGTTCAACTTGTCTTCTTTTGCTGCATTCATTTCTCCCACCTCTTTTGCATTTTTTTAATGTAAAAAGTGGGCATCTTTACCTTTGACGGTCCGAGGTTTGTCCCCTTCTTTTCTCTTCTGGTCAAAGTCCGTCTCTTTTCTTACCGAATTAAAGTCTCTTTCTCCCACTTTTCGTGAACCGTGACCGTGCTTCCCAAGGAACTCCATAATTGCGATTATTACTAATATCGAGCAAAATCTGTACCATCGGAATCGATTTTCTAATTTTTATAACCTAAAACTTATACTGTTAATCGAATTCGGGTCTCATTTGAGAACGGAGCAATTTATTTTCTTTTTTCTCTTACATTTTTTTTCATTTTTATTTATGTAATATGAAAGTAGAGAAAATAACAAAACCCCTCATTTTGCCAATTCATAAGAAATGAACATGTAAAATAAAATAAATATTAAAAAGAGTAAAATACACTACCGTGATTTATTAGTTCCAATCCAATTCTTTGATTCTCGATTCATTTCTTCATAGGAACCGATAATTAAATCACACAATATTAATTTAACTTCTTTTTTGAAGCTGGTAACTATGAGAACTTGATATCAGATTAGTTCAGTCCGATTTTTAATTATACCCTAAACTCATGCTTTCCCTTAACTATCACATTCATTTGTCATCACCCACCATTGTAATGCGTGTTCTAGTCGGGTGTCCTTCCTAGCATCTTCCCAAAGGAGTGTTTAATAATCTTTGTATTCTAGTTGGGTGTCCTTCCTGGCATCTTCCGAGTGTTATATCATGACCCTCCTAGCATTTTCCCAAAAGGAGTGCTAAACTTCTACCTCAGTGGAAAAGTTGATTCACAATTCTTATATCTAGAGACAAAAAAACAGAAAATTGATTATTGATTTCCACGTTTATGGATTCATGTTCACCCAAATCATATTAAGATGTAAGCCATCATATGAGCATGAACACGTTGATCATTTCATTTTTTACTTTCATTATCGCATACTTATAGAGATGCACTTCCTTGGACCTAGATCAGTCTTAAAAGACCTATAGTAAAACAGAGGGGAGAACCCTCCTGGGGAGAGTGACCCCTTATGCCCCTCTTGCAAAAATGATGGGGCTCTTCCCCATTCTTCACAAGATTCACTGCAATGTAACAAGTTTTTAACATATTTGCGCTTAGATTATTCATATGAAGGCTACTTTTATGTACACACGTCAATTGCACAATGGTCAAATGTAAGTATTCTTTTTAAGATGACAGCAAATCAATGATACTCCCGTAATTAGAGTAAGCTCATCTATACATGTTGAGCTATGTGTGTCGGTATCAGAATATCATCCGTAGCTTGGGATTTTGCATGTGGATTAAGTCCCGGCTCATGAGGTTAGGATCCATTTTGGTTCAAAAGATGGGGTGTTGATAAGTTCTATTCCAATTTGAAGATCAAATCAAAACATTACTTTTGTCTGATTTCTGCTTAATGTAATCAGTTTAGCCGTCTACGAATCAAACCAGGGGACTAATATGTTCCTGCCTATGGATAGCCTACTTGAGTTGTCCATATTTCAAAGGTGGTTCTCCTTTCCCAGGCCAAGAACCAAGAGAAAAACATTTGGCACTGCTTTATAAGAGTAGTGAGAATGATGCAGCAGCTAACTCAGACAAGCTTTGCGGTGATCATAACAATGGGTGCAAGATTTAACGCTACATCTCAGAGTCATCTCAAAGGAAGCATGTGCAGAAGGGGCTTCGGCTCAGTCGACTGGATAAGCTCAAAAGTGCAACAAGGTATGATGAAACTAACCTCATAGCAATTGCCATGGCTCTTCTTGATGACTGTTTTCCAATACAGGATTAGGCCCGCCCTGTAGCATAATCCTTGCTATGCACAGGAGAGAAGGTGCCCACTTTGTTTCAAAAAAACAAAAAATATGTATTCGGCAACAAAATCTTTCCTTGGTGACAGAGCCTACATTAAGATATCTTCACATTGCTATAACAAGAAACAGCTTTACAAGTCAATAAAGCCACTGGAACAAATGGGGACATGGTCACATCTATTGTCAAGAATCGCTCAACAACAATTAATTGATCAGTGCCATTCACCAGAAAGAAATCACTGGAGGCAGCACCAAGGATCTACTTGCCGGTGATTTGGCCAAGGCTTTGGTAATCCATCGAAAAAACTGGATCTTCCTCAATGTTCTCAAACTGTAAAAATCTTCCTCACCTTCTTCATGTTCCTCCGACAGATAGGGCATGTACCAGCTGCCTCAGCTATCCTGTTGCAATTAGTTTAAATTCACGTGTTAAGGTCCTTATATTTTACTACAATTGCATTGCCTTAACGTCAACTAAATCTAGAGGAGTAAGTAAGATAAGACCAACTGAACAGCGTTTTCCAACTAATTTATTCAGAACTTAAGGAAGGTGATATGCTAAGCGTTTCAGCCTATTATCCAGTGTAAACAGCTTCTGACCTCCCCAAAAAAAAAAAAAAAAAAAAATCTAGTGTAAACAGCTTATTATATTCATATACTCCCAATTGGCCGATACCCAAACGTTTCGAACATCTATTGAAGAGAAGCTTAAGCCATTTCTTCCACCCATCTTGAACAAGATGTGACACTCCCGCAAATTCCAATAACAGAAGGAGGATGGAAAACGGTTGAAAGTACGCATCCCTCTCCTCTCATTCATCTTTTACTCCTTGTGTTTCTTTTACGCACAGCAGAACTTAGATCCTCATGGAGTTCATAAAGCCCTATTGACAACCTTTATTTCCTTTTATCTACGAAACCAAATAGGTTGCTAGTGTAAATGGGAAACTTTTTGGAACTTCAAAAATAAGATCAGTTTAGAGTGCAGTTACCTTTGTCCACATTCAAAACAAGCCACACAGTGTCCACAAGGAAGAAAGAAGCAGTCCCTGGGAGCATCGAAGCAAATTCCACACAACCGCCGTGTATTATTACCATTTTCACCATCTCGCACTAGCTTTCCTTCTGGAGCTCCTGCCGCCAAAAGTTCTTCTATATCCTCCTCATCATGTGAATTGGAATCATAGGATGACCCCCAACTAGAGAGATCATCATCTTTGTATGATAGAAGAGGTGCTCTCTGAGCTTCCATTTGCCCATATGATGCTCCAGTTGCCTCTTCACGACTCCACCGAAATTTGTTCAAGAAATTGAAGGCTACTAGCATGAGCACCGTCATTCCACCTACAAAAATCAATTTCCCAGAGAAGTGTCAGCACATTTTAAAGGCAATGATAGGAAAGGATAGAAAGTGAAAATCACTTGTACCAATTCCAACAACATATGTAATCCATCGCGGCCCATAGGACAGTCTTACATACCAGTCATCGCTGGGTGTTCCCTGCAGAAAAAGACAGCCAATTATAGATCTCGATATATAGGGTGTGAGAGACAATCAAGTAATTCAAGATCTCATGTAACAAAAACCTAGCAGGGCCTCCGTATGGGCAACCCCTTTCAAAATGATCTATACAATAGTTAAAAGAACACAAAACGATACTAGTCAAGATTTAGTAAGTTCTTACCTGTCCTAGACCAGGTGTAGCTATGACAGCAGCATTTCCTTCGGGGAAAAGAACATTTATACTACATTCGCCATGGGAGAATGTGCACTTGTAATAGGCTGAGGTCGTGTTATAGAGGTAAGCCTTCACTCCAAGGTTCAATTGAACCTGTTGAACATAGCAGAAGATGAAAAGTGAGTGACAAGGATAAAATGGAACAAATAAATATGAAAAATCCAAGTATCCTAGCAAACATCACATGTGAAGGGTACAAATATCTATGATTTAGATAGATCCTTTTTACTGCACTCATCTATGTATTGTTATTACTGCCATGAGCTTGAATTATAAACTGTGCCCAATAACGGTATTTTCTCCCACCAGACTTAAACTAATTTTGAACCAGGAAGTTTGAATGGTTAAGCCATTACTCTGCAGTACTCACTTCCACATAGGTGGTAAGTTGTCCCAAGGACTAGATTGTGCCATCTCCTAGTCCATTCAATTTTCTTATCCTTTTCTCCTTTGTTGATATCATTATTAAACTTAACATCACAATGCACAAATATATAGAGGAGAGCTGCCCCCATGTCACCACGTGGGAGGGGCATTGGGATGTCTAAATGGGGATTCTATCGACTTGTTCTGACCTAGGATGATAAACTCATGACTAGGTCTTACTTCACTACCCATAAACAGAAGATAACTTCCTTCGTAAATGCATGAATGTGATGTGCTAAATTAACCAAGCAAAAAATCACATGTCTCTCTTTGATTTAGCTTCATTAGTTTTCTGTGAACTTCATGAAACTTAATACGGTGGTATTTATCCTTTCTAAGAAAACAAAGTTGCATTCTGCAGCTATTGTAATCATAAACTCAGCAGAGACCGACACATGACAGATCAAGTGCAGTGTCATTATATCTGTATGCAAATCCAATTGAGTCAGGAACTAGCCTTGCTGTAGTCAATTATATAGTAATGAACATATTCTGTGCAAAAGAACGACAGTTACATTATAATTAATTGAAAGTCTAGTTCGTTTTTTTTGCACAGTTATGGTTTAGAGGCTATATCTCACTTCAACCTCTTTCTGCAAGTGTTTAGATGTTGCTGAGATCGAATTGTCTCCTTAATTTCAATCTCTTTTGGAAGAAAGTTGACCAGTGGGGATATACGAATGGCAGACAATAACCTCATCTGCCAATCAGTAGAAATAAGTAAAGGATCTCTTTCACTTATTATGCTTCGCCAATATTTATACAGCTCAGAGTTCAATCAAATCATCATTAATGAGAGAAATTTCTACCATCTCCAACTTTAGAACCGACTGTCCATATCCCATGACATGGAGATTATACTATGCGTATCACTAAACACATACAACTATCACCATTTTCCTCGTAATGAATTTCCTTTAGTCTCATTTAATAGGAAATGGTGACAATTTGACAATTACAACTATGCGCTTTTTCAAACATTAAAGGGAATCATGGGCCCATTCTGTTTAAAGTGATCACACAACCTGCACCACCAGAAGCTGGAGACGTGAGGAAGTAGTGAAAAGATCAGATATATGGATTTCATTATGTTATTCAGAGTTCATTTTGCTGAAGCTTTTAAAAAGAAGAAAACAAAAGATAAAAAAGTCACATTAAAACTGTACTTGATCTGAACTGTGATATTCTGAACTTAATCATCTTTTGGAGAATGCGAAAAGAGTGATGATGCAATACTAGATTATGCTTGGAAGGCGAAACTAAAGAGAGAGCGAGCCTGATAGCTGCACAGGATTAGATGAACTTAGTTGCTCTAGAAAAGTGCAACTAGCATAGATTTCTGAGCATCACATCATACAATAGTTATCAACTGAATAGCAAAAGATGAGGGTTACATCCCTCTCATCAAACGAGTGGATCTGTTTTAGAGTGTTAGATCTAGAAGAATAGAGATATATAATATTCAGGGAACAAATAATCTCCAGTTGGAGAATGTTCAGCTTTGGAAGAAAAACTAGAATTTAGCTAAGGAATGAACTATGTAACTCGCACTGAACTTAGCACAAAAGTTGTCCACCTCCACAATTATGTAACATCTCCATTAAGTAGGTAATGGGGTCCATATATGGAGGAACTGTTTTTATTATTAAGTGGAACTCTAATACCAGCACCTTCAGAAGAGACGATGGCCTAAATGTACAATAACAACCGTATTCATGTCTGTATAGGCTTAAGCAAAATAACTACATAATCTGATTGAATCATGAGCATCCAGATAAAAATGTACTTCATTACCTGATAGGCAAGTGTACTAATGTGAAGGTACAACAAGATACAGAACTAACAGGCATCAGCAGTACTAATCAATTAGTTAAAACAAGGTTTATGGTTGCTCCAGGCCACTTCCAGCTAAATATCTTATGAAGCAAAAGGTTTTCTGTCCAGTCTGGCAGTTAAGTCTTAAGGAAGTGTGAAGTCCGAACGAAGTCAATGCAAATCAGTCTCATAAACAACACAATATAGCAAGCATTCATTCATGGGTAAACTAAACATTTTCCACCTCAAGGTTATCTATGCTTGACAAACTCACAGCTGGGAACGTAGAATTTCATGAATCATTCCACAATTACCTCCACTGCTTCCATGTTCAAGTTGCCAACTGCAATATAGTAACTGGAGGATTGATATATGTTTTGCTGTATCATGCCAACCCCTGAGAAAAGTTTATAGAAGACATTTAGTATGCAGTAGACGAAGCAAAATTTAACAAACTCACAAAACCTTTCTAACCGTGAATAACATTCCACGATAAAGTGGTGTTAGGATATGTTGGGTCCTCAAGCCATTGGGCAAGGCCTTCATCGCCTGCAGTTGAAAGATTAATAGTGTTATCGTCAATGGAGTTCACAAAAAGAGATAAGGAAGTCAGTGTATGTGGCAGACAAATGATGGTTTACTGTTATATGAGATGTATGAGAATTTTGAAGGAAAAGAATCCTCTGACTGACGCAACAATCAATCAATTAGGAGAATATCAAAAAATTGTGTTGGCACAAGGAAGGCAGCGAATTCTAAAAGGCAAAAAAAAAAAAAAAAAAAAGAAAAGAAAAGAAAGCACGATGACATAGGTAACAATGCTTGCAAGTGTTAAGTTTTGGAAGCTAACAACGGGATATGTTGATACTCCGAATTTACTAATAATTTTGTCCTCACATTGGATACAAATAACTATCAGAACTCACAACACATGGATCCCTGACTCATGTTTTGGGGAAAAAAAAACTCCAACGAGCATTTCATTCACACTTGCTTGTGTTCAGGGATCTATTTAAGCACATTCTGGTAGCATTCACCTACATCTAATGAGTAGTGGCTAGTTGACACAAAGCTTCCCCTTATGAGAGCACGACAACTTGCAATTTAAGTAGTTTCTGTTCAAGGCTCAAAATTTAGGGGATCGATTGGAATATTTTCTCATAGACTCTTCTTTCACCTTGTATTGGCTCCTTTTGCTATGCAATGATGAAAGTAGGTAGGTACATATCAATCTAACAAACCATCACAAGAAACAATAAGGTTATTAACGCGATGCAAATAGATCCATTCATCAATGTGAAGTTCTAATTCACTCTTTCTCTGCAACATCTTGTCACTGACACTGACGATCACCATACTGAAAATTTCACTTGATTGTGAGCAGAGCTTCCATGATTAATCTAAGTCATCAAATTGCAGATGAATGACGACAAAAGTTAGGGCAACAACATTGCAAGGTGGGCGAATTCCTTTGAGTTTACCTTGAGCAATCACAAGAAATACTGAGGAACCTGCAGAGCTCACGTTGTAGGTAACATTAATTTGAGACCCTTTATTCAAGTAATATATCCACTCCTGAAAAAGAAGACATAGGAAATTGATGTCCTGAAGCGAGAAATGAACAATCTAAGTAACATCCATTTTGGAATGTGAAAAAGCCCTGCCTTGTGCGAGTCAGCCGGAACAGAAGCATTTTGAGTTTTGGACCAAGTGGCAGTAACATCCAGAGGAGGAGCTTTTAAAAACCCATATAGAACTGGCCCAGGCTTGGTATCATCCAACTCCTCCACCTAAATGGAAACAAGCTATATGAAGGGCAGCACGAAAAGTCAACAATTCGACGCTGCAACGAGAGAAACAGTCCATTACCTTCAGGGACTGCACAAAAATGGGATTTGGCTGTACGATAATCGAGCTGTTTGGACCGAGCCTTATGCTCACGGAACCATAAACTCCCAATATCAGAGTCATAGACACTGCAATAATTCGAAGTATGATCATACACCAAGGGAGGTAAATGCAAACGACAGCGGAAATCAAACCAAATAAATAAATAAAAAAATGGCGAAGCATTTGAATGGCCAGTCGCGCAATCCGAAATGCGAACCAATTACAGAAGCCAATACGCACCGAAGAACCAGAAGGTGAGGACAACGATGATGCAGGACCAGGTATCGTCCCGGATCGCCGCGGCCCCATCGTCGAATAAGGCGAAATTCCCCCGGTACGTAATCCCGATGTGTTGCTGCTGCTGCACCTCAGGGATCCGGAACGGAAGCTCGTCGATTCGCTCATGCTCGTCGTCCTCTTCGCGGACCGGCACCGTCGAGGACGAAGCAGCGCCCGAGGCTTCCCTACTGGACGTGGAAGGAGCGGACGGAGAAGAAGAAGAAGAAGAAGAAGAAGTCGGATTCGAGCTCTGTCCCTGATCTTCCATTCTATGAAAAAGAAACAGAACGCGAGCTGAAACAGAGGATCGGAGAATCGGTTCCTCCGGAATCGATCGGAACCTGATTCTAAGAGCGAGAACAGATTTGGGGGATTAAAAGCGACGCACCTGCTGCGGCTGGATGTCCGCGTCGAGAAGAGCCCATCGGAAAATGCAGGTGAGCGAGGGAATGTGGGCAACGGATCCGCCACCAGTCGGTCGTCTCTTCTTCGCGGGGGACTGGTAGTTGAGGAAGCGGGGCGGTTATAGGAAGCGTCGAGCTCTGACCAATGGGAAGTGAACGAGATGTTCCCGCCCCAGTGGCGGATCGGTAAATATGAGAGCTCCCCCGTGCTGGCGTGGCGGGAGATGGTTGGTGGGATTAAGGGAAGGCTGTGGGTTAGTTAGGTGACGTGGATGGTTATGAGACTAGGAGCGTCTTTGACTTTCCTAATTTGGTTCCAACGAGCTGAAGAGCTCTTTCACATTTCACGACAATGAAAGAGAGGACGGAATTTTCGTTCCAAAAAATTTTTAAAAAAAAGACCCGTCATAAATAGAGACTTTGTTTGAGTATTTTAAAATTTCAAATTATTAAATGAAGACTTCATTTATTATTTAATATTCCCACAGTGATATATTTCGGTTGTTAACTAGGAGGTGGATAATTTTGCATAATTTCGGATGTGAGTATGAAAAGGAAAAGGTGGAACTAGGTGGAGAAATGAGGGAGAACCCGATTTGGATGAATTTAATTATTTTTTGCTCAATTTTTTAGAGTAGAAGATATTATTATTTTTATGATTCTTATATTGTAGACAGTATGTTTTCTTCGCCGCCCTGTCCTGAGGATAACATACAATGGTCTTCCGCACGCACCGACGTGTACAAATCAGCACAAATCACCTAACCACTTTTTTGTTTTGCTTTTACTAGTTGCTTTTTTTTTTTCTATAGATAACCATTTAGGTTGTTGGCTTTGACAATTGCCGTAAGCGTCACGGTTTCCATGTGCTTCTTCCATCTTCTGTGCATCCGAGCTCTGTCATTTGCTGCATTAAAGAAGCCATGAAAGCTTCCCTGACATTATTGGGTGCACGCGATGATAAATAACAGGATTGATTAGTTTCAATCTTTAAGAGCAATGGATTTTTCTCCCTATTTCTAGAAGAAGGTCGGGAAGATCATTGTAATGGCGCAATACGCAATAATCTTCGAGATTGCTGTCTTAGAGATTTGGGTAATTTTATTAACTATTTGATTAGATTCTACACAATGTTTTGTGAGATTTGCTGTACTTTTTGAATAGTTTCCAAATGAGTTTGATCTAGGTTTCTTTAGGATGCTACGTTGGTACTTTGTTATTTTTGTCAAGCAGCTTACCTCTTTGATCGATTAATGAACTAAGAGAATTTTCTAAGTTGTGCTTTGATGCGATTGCGAATATGATTGTGTGATTCTACTGTAAGTTAAATTCCCCCTTCCCCCTTTCCATGACATTAGGTGGCGCTTGAGTACAGTTAGTCGTAGGAAGGCAAAGCTTGATGCTACCTACTTTGAGGACAATCATCTCACTAACCAAGATCGGGAACTGTAGTTTTTTGGGCGATTATCTTAATGTGTTTTAGTAGGCTGTAAAACTATGACCGGATGAATTGACTATTGGGATCAGGGTAACAAAGTGGCGCCGTGGGAGATCGCACCCATGGCCAATCATTTTGTAAACTTGTTTTGACGGTGAACTAACTCACATCCAGCTTAGTTACCCAAAGGGACACAATTCATATGGATATCGATAGGATTTTGGTTGGAGAAATATTCATGTTGATTATGATAGCTGCAACGATCGTGGTGGTCGTGATGGCTGATGTAGACACCCAATTTAAGATTTTATCAAAGTGGAGTGGAAATAAGACATCATTAAAAATTTCACTAGAAGGCATAATTTGGTTGGGTTCCTCAAGAGGTTTACCCAATCTCCTCAGATTGGATGGTTAGGTATAAAATTAACGTTATTTTCAACCATGGTCATGCAATCATGAGGTGTCAAGAATTTTGTGATTTGACCCAATTTATTAATTCCATTTTAAAGATCAAGTCTCAAGCTTTTCAATACAAAGATGATCGGATTTTTGTTGCTTGAAATATCATTTTTTTTATTACAAATATCAATATATTCACTCTTCACGAAATTATTTAGACTATAAAATTATTATCGATAATGAAAACATTTTTCATTAATTAATTTTTTAAGCAATATAAATAATTATTTTAATATAAGTGTTTTTCAAATCATTAATTTCTCATGAAGCAAACAAAACTTTTGGATAATCTAATATTGATAAGTCTATTCTTATTTAAAATTCTAGAGTGCTGCCACATCTCACTTTAGGGAGAATACTTCGATTTGCGTCTCACACATATTCTACAATCCGCCATATTTCTTTTCTTATTTTTATTTCTTCTATCTAATTGCTTTCCCATTTGCTTCTTTTTTATTTTTTTTTGGTCAATAGAAGTGCTTCATTCATTCATTAAAACGACGAGCTTTACATGGAAAAGATAAGTTGGAATCAGAACACAAGATAGTCCAAAGGGGATTGAGTGGTTCGCGCTGCCAATTTAAAGGAAGAAATTTAAGGCAGAGTGCCTTTGCAACCCAATCTACGGCGTGATTGGCTTCTCTCGGGCAAAATGCGACACTTGCTTTGGTCAGTTGGGCCAGAATTTCTTTGCATTCCTGTACTTGGTCCTTCACAGCCCATGGCGCTTCTCCCCGGCCCAGAACGGAGTCAACCAGCGTGCGGCTGTCACTTTCGTAAAGTGATCTCCTTCTAAGTTCGTGTACTTTCCCCCTGTGAAGTGCTTCCCTTTGTTTCAACAGAAGCAGTCCGTGAAGCAGGGCTAGGGTTTCCGCCTGTAAGGATGAAGATGCATGAGTTTCTTTGGCAAATCCATCTACAATGATGCCGTTGGAGTCTCGAAGAATGCCAGCAATCGAGCAAGTCGATTCTCCCTTTACCCACGAGCTGTCCACGTTCAACTTCAGATCTGGGTCTTCTGGCGCTGTCCAGTTCGCAGGTGATTTCGCCTTTTCTCTCGTCTCTTTTCTCTTGCTCGGATTCCAGCGCTGATAACTCTGGTTTTGTGCTAGGGCTATTTCAATTAGCACCTGGGTTGTGCCTTCCTGTCCCGGAAGACGAAATTGTTCCTATTTTTCTAGATCTACCAAAGCACCTCCGCGACTAGTTCTTCATCAGGTGAGTGTGTTTTTGCTTCTAAAAATTCCGCCAACCATTTGTCCATTCTGGTAACCGTGCGTGTACTGTGGCTGAGGTTTAATCGTGGATCTGACCATATTCTCTAGACTATTTTGCAGTAAAAAAAGATGTGCTCGATTGTCTCAGGGTATTTAGAACAGAGAGGGCATAACGGGTCAAGTGAGATCTTCCTCTGGTAGAGTTTTTCTTTGGTTGGTACTGCATTCTGACATAGGCTCCACAGAAATATTTTCAATATGGGGGGGGGGGGGGGGGGGTTGATAGGTTCCATAGTCTTGTCCGTAGGGCATGGGGAGGCTGGTATGAGGACAACGCTCTATTTCTGTCCTATTGTGAGGATTGTTGTTCACGCTGTTATAACCACTTTTAACTGTGTAATTCCTATTTTTGTTACCTATCCAAATCAGTTGATCTGTCTTCGGCTGCATAGCGATAGGAATTGACAGGATTTCATTTACAATTCTTCTTTCAAACATCTGGTTTAACACCGGTTCTTTCCACTCCTTCCTTTCCTCATCAATTAATTCAGCCACTATTTAAGGATCTTCTCTGTTTTCTGGACCTCCTAGTACTCTTTGTGATAGCCAGTAATCTTGACGGATGTTAATGGATTTCCCGTCTCTCACAATCCATCTTAGGTCTGGTGCAATGGCTTCCCGTCCCATTAGAATACTCTGCCATCCCCAAGATGGTCTTTGACCTCTGTTTGCTTTCCATAAATCTCCATTAGGAAAGTATATGCCTTTCAGGATTTGGCTCCATAAAGCTGAAGGTGATTGGGATAATCGCCACGCCTGCTTTCCCAACAATGCTTTATTGAAAATAATTAGATCTTTAAAACCTAAACCTCCCCTATCTTTACTGGACTTTAGAACCTCCCATTTCTTCCAGTGCATGCTGTTTTTGGCTTCATTTTGCTTCCACCAGAATGCTGCAATTCTTTTTTCAATTGCTTGACAAACCGAGATAGGTATCTTGAAGATTGCCATTGCATATTGCGGCAATGCTTGCACAACAGCTTTGATCAAGATTTCTTTCCCGGCTTTAGACAAGTATTTTTCTTTCCATCCCGCGAGCTTCATGTTTACTCTTGCCAAAATCCATGCAAACATGTCTTTTTTTGTTTGGCCCCAATCTGTCTAACGGTATTCCAAGGTATTTTCCAGTCCTGTCAATGCTTGACACTCGCATTTCTTGGGTCATATTCCTTTTCAACTCCTGTGGATAGCCATTGCTGACAAACATGCCTGACTTATTCAGATTAATTACTTGACCCGTTGCATAGCAATATTGATTTATGATAGCCGCCAAACTTTGACATTCTATAACAGTCCCATCCATAAAAAAAAAAATAGCATCATCAGCAAACAATAGTTGGGAAAGTGTAGGACAATACCTGTTTAATTTGATCCCTTTAATACTTCCGTCTTCTAGGGCTTTGTGTAGCATCCATGAGAGTACATTGGCTGTCAATATGAATAAATAGGGGGATAGGGGATCTCCTTGTCTAATTCCACGTGTAGGAAAAAAAATACTCTATTGGCTCTCCATT
Organism: Eucalyptus guilfoylei; assembly: GCA_016097605.1. NCBI lineage: Eukaryota > Viridiplantae > Streptophyta > Magnoliopsida > Myrtales > Myrtaceae > Eucalyptus > Eucalyptus guilfoylei. The sequence continues at coordinate 42,359,531 of CM027861.1, forward strand.
CACTTTCACATTAAAGAAACTGTTGACACACATTGCATTATCAAATGAACCCACTGATTAGAAAAGCCCATCTTTAACATGCTCATTCGAAGAAAGTCTCATTCCACTCTATCATATGCTTTTTGCATGTCCAGTTTCAATATTGCCTGAAATTTCTTTGTCCTCTTCTTGATCCTCATTTGATGCAGCACTTGTTGAACAATTAGGATATTGTCTTGGATTTGTCGGCCTTGAACAAAAGCACTTTGTTCATGTGAAATTATCTGTGGAAGCCATTGTTTTAATCTATTTGCCAGTACCTTCGATATGATTTTATAGCTGAAATTGCATAAGCTGATTGGTCTGAATTGGCTTATATTCTCTGGATTTTTAACTTTGGGTATAAGAGCAATGTATGTCTTGTTGAGAATGGGATCAAGATTACCTGACTGAAAAAATTTCTGGACTATAAGCACGACATCCATTTTGATATCTTCCCAGAAGTGCTGGTAGAACTGCCCATTTAGACCGTCTGGTCCTGGAGCCTTTAGGGAGCCTAGCTAGAAAACAGCTTCTTTCATCTCCTCCTCAGATATATCAGCCATCAAGAATTCATTCATCTCTATAGTAACGATTGTTTGGCATTGATTTAATATGAGCTGGAGATTCCTTGATCCCACCGAGTCATAGAGAGACCGATAGTAGTGCGTAATGTGTTGTTTGAGCACCTTGGGATCCCTGCTCCAATTCTGTTCATCAACCTTTAGCATTGTTATTTTGTTTCGTTGTCTACTCTGAATTGTTGTGCATGGAAATACTTTGTATTTTTATCTCCCCATTGGAGCCAATTGATTTGGGACCTTAGTCCCCAAAATATATCTCTTCCTACCTCCATAGTTGATCAATGTTTGCCTTTAACTTCTGGATTTCTTCTTTGCTGGTTTCTCGAGAGTTGCTATTTGTAACATCCGCTTCTTGAGTTCTTTTATTTGATATGATGCATTAGAAAATTTCTTTTTGCTCCATTCAACCAGTTCCTCTGTTACTTGCTGAATTTTCTGTGGTAAACTTCTGTGGTTTTGAAAATTTTCAGCCCAAGTTTCTATAACAACATCCCTGCATTCTTTTTCATCTAACCAGTAAGCTTCAAATCTGAATTCTCTTTTCCCATTTGCTTCTTACGTGCACATGATTTAGGCATGTGTAATATTGTCTATAACGGTTTGTAGTCTCCTTATTTTCATCTAATAAAGTCACGTCAAGTGATTATTTTGAGTCATTCATTCAAGTTACACTCGATACTTTTTTTTTGGTAAACAAACATCTTGTCAAAAAAACCTTTGAAAACTTAAAGTCTTAATGCAAACAGATGTAAAGTAGCGAATAAATTTTAGTCAATATTGACATTTTAATATTATGGCGTTTTCTATGTTACTCACGTTACATTTTTTTAATATATTTCTCAAGAAGTTATGAAGTTCTATTAGTAAATTAAATACCCCCTTTTATCATTTAATTTTATTGATTTCGTTTGTACCGTAGTCATCTTCCCAATTACTTTTTTGTATATGATTGAAATCTCCATTAAACTATGTCTATTCCTCAAACAAATGTGATATATGCATGTTAATGAAAATACCAAGCGGAAATATGAGAATGAAATTCTTTGAGGTTTTCCTTTTATTTGCTGGGAAAATTACACTTAATAGAATAAAACAAAGTCTCCAAGCGTTATTTTCTTTCGTCAACATGATAGTTGTACATTAGTCTCAGTTTCAAAATATATTATTATTGTCTTTTGAGAACCCATTGTACAACACTATAATGTAGTTTTTTTGGCTTATTCAAAGAGTGATATCATCTTAATTTAACTCACTTTAGACCATGGTTTCAATCCATAAATATCGTAAAAAAAGCTTAGTGGATTCAATTTCACTAAAAACTAACTTTTACAACATCTTCTAGTACTCTCACACATGCTTCACACTGATAATCGTTAGAAAATTTGTTAAAATCTTCTTTAATTACAGAAAATTCTTTTCTATTCTCACACATTCAATTTTGCATAAATATCACAATAAGTACCACTAAGTATGAATAAAAATTACAGCCTATGAATTAGCTCAGCGGTGGACGATGGAGTATGCGGGAGGGTGAATAGGGCATGTGATAAGTAGCGCGAAATAATTTTCTCTAAACTATTTCATCAAGACTTTGATTTTGATTGGAAAAGATTTCTCTCACAAATGCATTTAAAGCTCGAAAATCTTGTTTTTCGATGTGTGTGTGTGTCTATAAGTTGTCAATTACGGGCAAGCTATGCTTTTGTCTGTTGAAAGTATCTTAAAAAGTTGCAAAGTTGTTTCAGGTCAGTATGCCACCTAAACAAAACCCACGGCGTCCACAAAAAACAGGTCATCTTCGGTTGTGTTCCAACATGATGCGACTAAATTAAGGTTTTGCGCTTCCCGCATGCTTTATGGGTTTCCGCAAAGCTGTAATTTACCAGACGACAGATTGGAAATGAAACAGAATCGACCGAAGGGCTTGCCGCTCGACCCCCATTTATAGATGGGTGTCTTGTCGAAGGGCCATTTGACATCATTCTCTCTTCGCCACAGCAAAGGCTGAGAGAAGAATGGCGGAGTTAAAGAAGCAAGTGAAGGAGAAGGCCAAGGACTTGAAGGAGAAGGCCAAGGACCTGAAGAAGAACTTGATCAAACATGGCCGGAAGGCGGTGGGCGCTTGTAAGAAAGGATGGGACAAGCTTCGAAAGAAGATCAATGTCTGATGATCAGGATGGGGCAAGCTTCGAAAGAAGCTCAATGTCTGAAGATCCCGCACGGGTCTGAGTCGTGTCTTTGTTCCTAGAGAACACTGATCGACTTTTAAATTTGCCATGAGTTGCTCTTTTTTCGGTTTCGTTGCGGAGGTCATTATCTAGCATTTCCATCTGTTTCCAATGATTACATGTAATCGTTTGAACAATGGATTGCGTTAGTTTTTCACTTGCATAAGAATGTATTTTATTGATGCCCATGGATTTGTTTATTAATTAAATTATGTTTCTCTTCTTATAATTTAGCTTTACATCGTGTGGCAAGGAAAAAGGATAAATATACAACACCAGTGACATAAAAGGACCACCATGTCTAAAAGCTCTCCGGATGAAATTAGATATATCATAGGAAGTAAAAATCTATGCTATTTCCATATAAAGATTCATCAACATGGGAAATGATCTTTGATTGCATGGATTTAATACGACTTGAATTCATTATGACTTGCTCAATCAGAGCAAGACGACAAGCTTTGTGAATTCTTCATGGATTCTTCGACTTAAAATTCCTTTTTTCTTATGATTGATGGTAGGTTGCTATGGTAATTGCACTGATCATATTTCACCCTTTAGATCTCGTAAGTCCATATTAGCTGCGTTTCTTCATAGTGAGGGACTAGGAAATTTGGGCATCATGTGCTTAGTTAAAGTGTTTCTCGATACAACGAATGTAGTTCCTTGTTGCTCGATTTCACCTTTGCCTCCGTTGCATTTGTGCTTGACATTATGGCTCCGGCCAAAAGCTGGGCTGGGTGTTCTTCCCGCATAAATTCTTGGCCCCAGGCCCTTTCGATAGAAAAATGGCCAAGGTTAGTTCTATTTTGCAAATTAATTTTATGATCGTTGCATCAAATCAATCATATGTATGTTGAGAATTAAAGTATAATATTCTTATCCCCTCATTCAAAAATGAAATAAAAAAAAAGGCTCTTCATTTTTATCTATGGATGGACAAAAGAAGAATCGTTAATTAAACGTCAATAGCTTTCCTTTCATTTCCAACAAACATAAGATGTCATGTATCTTAATTTATCCTGCACTTCTTTTTCCCTATTTACTATATTAATCTTTAAATCTAGTTAGTGAAAAATCATCTTGATTTTCAACTTATTTTATAAATATAGAAGTCTACTCTTAACTGCTTTTTCATTCAAATTGATCGATTACCATATGTTTATGAGTTCATTATATAAAAATCAAATTTCGGAGGAGAGATAGAAATATTATGATATTATTGTTGGGCGGTGTGGTTAATCCTAATTTTGATGGTGTCCAATCAACTTTTGATAGAAATGATCATATCCTAATAGAAAAAGATAAATGATATCGAAATAATTTGTTAACCGAAAAGTATGCTACATAAAAAATTTGTCGCATGAACGCTGCGAGTATTCTAGTCGTCTCGTGACAATTCACTCCCAATATCTCATCCATTCCTATTAGACTTGTGGGGCCCATCGCTTGATCAAAGCTGAGAGAAAGCTACAAAAGATTTTCTCCCAACCCTCGACCTCAGCCACATAGATCGCCATTTTTCAGCGGAGAGAGAGTAATTTAAAGAAGGTCTCTTTTCTCTTCAGTATTGCCGGGGCCCACATGCAGATAAGGAAAGATAAGCCTGAAACTCCCTTCGCCGTCAGATGGATATGCACTCCCATCCGACGTCCCATAACCTCCACCGTAGATTATCAGAATTCTTCTTCGAATCCCAAATAAAACCACCGAAAAAACGTACTGCGATGATCACACCGCCACATCCTGAGCCTCTGGGTCTCCTCCTCCTCTTCTCCTTCTTCTTCCCCACAACTGCCGATGGCCGCCGTGACGACCGCCGCCGCCGCGTCCTCATTCATCGGGACCCGCCTGCCGGAGGTCCCGAGCTCTGGCCGGGTCCAGGCCCGGTTTGGGTTTGGAGCCAAGAAGGCCGCGCCCAAGAAGGCGGCGAAGCGGATCCCGGACAGGCCGCTGTGGTACCCGGGGGCGACGGCGCCGGAGTGGCTTGACGGAAGCCTGGTCGGCGACTACGGGTTCGACCCGTTCGGGCTGGGGAAGCCGGCGGAGTACCTGCAGTTCGACCTGGACTCGCTGGACCAGAACCTGGCCAAGAACGAGGCCGGCGACATCATCGGCACCCGCTTCGAGAACTCCGACGTGAAGTCGACCCCCTTCCAGCCGTACACCGAGGTGTTCGGGCTCCAGAGGTTCCGCGAGTGCGAGCTTATCCACGGCAGGTGGGCCATGCTCGCCACCCTCGGCGCCCTCTCCGTCGAGTGGCTCACCGGCGTCACCTGGCAAGACGCTGGCAAGGTCAAATTCCTTTTCCCTTTCTTCGTTCCTTCTGGAATTAGATGATGTAAAAAGGAAAACGATAGAAGATCGTATAGATGCTTAGATCTGGCATTTTTATCTGTGTAAAGACCTCTATTAACCAATTCGTGTCAGCATAACCTCGTGTTCGTGAGCTTTATTATAAGACTCTAGCTCTGCATTTTCTTGCCGGATGAGAAATCTGTAGAAGCTCATTATCTGTGGCCTCTTTGTATCAGGTAGAGCTTGTTGAAGGGTCGTCTTACCTCGGGCAACCGCTTCCATTTTCCATCACTGCGCTGATCTGGATCGAGGTCGTGGTGATCGGGTACATCGAGTTCCAGAGGAACAGTGAGCTCGACCCCGAGAAGCGGCTCTACCCGGGAGGCAAGTTCTTCGACCCGCTCGGCCTGGCAGCCGACCCCGAGAAGAAGGCCACCCTCCAGCTGGCGGAGATCAAGCACGCCCGCCTCGCCATGGTCGCGTTCCTTGGCTTCGCCGTCCAGGCCGCCGCCACCGGGAAGGGCCCCTCAACAACTGGGCCACCCACTTGAGCGACCCCCTCCACACGACCATCATCGACACCTTCACCTCCTAGAGTCCGAGCTTCAACTTGTCCAGAATCTGTCAGCGATTTGAAGATGAAATGTTTAATGCTATGGTCTTTAACCCTGTAAAAAGAAAATGAGTTTCATCACCCTTTACCCTGTTAAGTAGAATGCGATGTTAAATAGCTAAATTATTTTGAAGCCAAACCGGAAGATCTCTTAACTAATCCGATCCTATCCATGATGGCTGCTATGAGTGTCACTGGCCCTGGGCAAAGAATATGTTGGCTGCTAAATTGAAGAACAGCCCTCGCTAGCTAAACGCCACTTGCGCGACGGTATTGCGAGAATCTATTGAGTGAAAATGACTTCATTAGTTTTGTTTTTCTATCAGAAAATTATTGTGACAAACTCGCGGGAGTGAGGGAGGGAATAGAAGTGATCGCTCGAGTCAAATTTCGAGACATGCGGTTAAATCGGTAGTGTGAGTCCCTCTCAGACCAATTGACTTTCTCAAATTCAACTACTGGAGGATCCAAAGAGTTATTAACGATTAACATGGCCAATTTATAATCGTGGGAGCCTTAATCCCCCCACCCCCAACCTGTGCGCGGGGGGCTCTCCCATCGTCGTTCTCTTTTTTCTTTTCAATAATTCTCTTTGATTTATTAAATTAATTATTGTATATTTTTCCTAGAATGCTGAAATATCTACATTGAGTGATGCTACTTAGCTATTACAATTACCCATTATGTTGAACGGAGATTACCATCCGTCAACATATATATGCCAAAATTGACAGGAAATCAATCCTTTTAGGCCCTAAGACTGGGCAACGGGCCATGCTGGCCCGCATTAGGTTGCTGGCCATGCTTAGGTCGTGCCCAGGTTCACTTAGTAAGTGACATGTGTCGTATTTAGCCTCATCCGTTAGAGACTTTGAAATACTTTAATATGTCTGCCTCTCTCTCTCTCAATGTGCCATGAGAAAGTCCCACCCGCACTGCAAAAAACACTCTCTCTCTCTCTCTCTCTCTCTCTCGTCCATGCTGCTTCGACTTCAATCCTAAAACCACTAAGCAAAATTCCCTCGCGATGGTTTTCTTGTAATTTCATCCTCCGTCATCTCTCTTCTCCAATGACCTGTCTATCTCTGGCTGTTGTCTCAGTCCGGTCAGGTTTTCATTTTCTCAAGTCCTTGCATTTGCTTGAGGTCTCCATCTCCTATTCCCGCCACACGATTTTGATTCGTAGTTTTGTTGTGTCCTTGATTTTCGACTAGCTTTAGGGTTTTGCCCTAGGGGGCCTCCATGGTTTCCACCATGACCAAGTTCTCGCTCTCTGTCGCTCTCTCATCCCATGGAGAAAATGTCATATAGGAAAGAAGAGAGAGAGAAAAGAGTGCCTCGTTCTTTGCAGTGCATGTGGACCTTCTCATGCACATTGGATGAAGAGAGAGGAGGCATGCATGTTGAGGCATTTCAAAGTCTTTGATGGATGATGCCAAATATGACCTTACTGAATGGGATTAAAAAATGGACTTGTGTAAAAATGAGCTAACCTTTCAAAAAATCATTTTTATAGATTCATCCCCTTCCTCTCTTTTGTACCTTAATATTATCACTTCTAAAAGCTCCTTTTCTCTATAACCTTTTTTTCCTTTTCTTTAGAAAGATTTAATCACATTCACAGTTCTACAATGAAGGACAACAACAACAACCATGTTCAATTATCCCAACACAATTCGGACTTTGCCTTGCAATTATCGTGGGTTTCGCTTCATGAGTACAAAGACAACAACGTATACATGCCAGCTCCAATCCAGGCAATAAGTCAAAATTCTTTACAGTAAGCCACAATGATCGACAATTGAGAAGAATCGCAGGGGCGAACATCAGAAGGTAGTCTCCGCAAAGACGTTTTCCTGGATGACACCCCTAACCTCCAAATAGCCCCAAGCAATAGGGGAGCCAACTTCGCAAAGAAAAAGGGAAGGCCATTTACCTCGCATATTGCAAGTATTTAGTTGGCGAATCGGCAAGTGGGACAGACCATTTGAGGCACCGATGCAGACATGAGAAATAGATGTCTAGTCCCGACGGGAGCTTTTTTCAACGACACATATCGGAAGTCCGTTCAATTAAGACGAGGCAAGGAATCAATGGAAGCTTGCATATTATGTTCTTGTTGCCAATCAACCCTTCCGCTTCATCCACTATGTGCAGGCGGCTCTACAATATCAATTCAAGCCCATTTGGAACAAAACACCAGAAACTACAAAATTATTTTACGAAGAGTAAAAGGCCAAGTTGGTGCATATGCTGTAGGTTTACAGACTAGCCCTACCACGTGCGAGTCGCGATCGGCCACATCGGTTATGAGCCACGATATTTTGATTATTTTGTCTCTGGTTGTGTTTTTGACTTGTGGCGCCTTTCTATTGGTCTTAAAAAATGAGAGAAGAGATAACCACGAATATTAGAAGAACCTAAACATTCGTTATGAGATGGTGAAGCTACTGAGTTTAGGTCTATTCTAATCGATGTGATATATCAAATGATAACTCCCGGATTTCTTTAAGTAGTACTTTGAAAGTACTTGCTATTTGTGCATTGAAAGCGAAATTCTTTTCTTTTCAAAGGCTTGAAGTGAAAGAATAAAGTCCTCACAAGAAATTGAATAAAAAGTAAAAGCATTAAAGAGGGATAAATCATGTGGGGAAAATTAAGGATCATTTTCCTCTAATTTTTGGAAAAAAAAATACTAAAATGCAAAGGAGAAAAAATAAAACTTTGAAACCTACCCGATCCGATGCACTGACTTGGGATAAATATGGTTCAGGTATCAGGTGCGCTTTCATTTAGAGTTGGGTATCAAGATTTAACCCATTGACATCCTTATAAATTTAAGGCTTGTTTGGTAACCATTTTTTTTTGGAAATAATTTATACTCAAAAATAATTTTTTTATTTTATTCATTGGATGAGTTTCGACCATTTGAAGGTATTTAATAACTATCCAAAATTTCTATTTTCGAGATATAAATACGTTTAATAAAATCTTAAATTCTTTTGTGTTTAGAACTTCTTTTAATTTTTTAATAATCTTATAATATTTTTCTCATTTTTTTTTTTTCTTCTTTTTTCTTATTTCTTTGGCCAGTGACCTAACCAAGGGTTGGCGACGCTTTGACGAGATCGCCAGCCAGAGGAAGAAGGAAAAGAAGAAAAGAAGAAAATAAAAAAGAGAAAAAAGAAAATGAACTTGATTCTGGATTGTTCCATGAATAAAAAAAATTTTTTTTTTTTTTGCTTTCAAATTTATTCCTGAAACAAATTTATTTCTGAAAATAAATAAAAAAATTATAAAATCGATTTCTATTTTTTTATTCCAAAAATAAAAAAATAGAATCCGTTTGACAACATGACGTTAGTTTCCCGAAAGAGCAAATTGTCCGTACCGACGGTGGCAATGTCATTAACAGATGGAATTCACGCCCCAACTGGAAAATCCTCCTGTCCCTCTCCCCGTTAAATTCCTTTCATAATTCGGAGAAAACCCCACTCTCTCTATGGACCAGAGGGAGGGGGAGAGAGAGCAGACGACAACTACGACGGCGAGCCAAGAGAGAAACCGCCGCAATCCGTCGAACCCTAGCTACGCGGCCTCGATTTCTCCGGCGCGCGTTTGAAATTCCGCGATTCCCTTCACCGCTCGGCGGTGATTTCGGCCGGAGCGAGCGAGAAAGATTCTATGAGCCGTTTCCCGTCCAAGGCCGTGGTGTACCACGGCTTTCTCCGGCTGGGGGAGCTGGACGTGGTCCCGGCGAACGGCCACGGCTTCCGGTTCCCCGACAATGAGATTCGGATCCACCACATCTCCCCGGTCAGCGAGAGGTGTCCCCCTCTCGCGATCCTCCACACGGTGTCCTCTTCCTCGGTCCGGTGCAAGCTCGAGTCGTCCTCTCCGGTCGAGCAGGCGAATCTGATCAGCCTGCACGCCTCTTGCTTGTACGAACTCAAGGTCTCTGTTCGCGTCGAATCGTCCGATTTTAGATGCTCGAAAACCACGCTGCTTCCTCTTAGTCTTGATTGATGATAAGAATACTGTTCTAGGTCTTTTTTGTTGTAGAGAGGGCTTGGTTATGGTCAGGTCTTGCATTGTCTCTGCTGCGTGTTGTGTTTCTGTTGGTGTTGGATTGCGTGAGTGAGAGCTCTTTTGGATGAATCTGTTTTGGCAGACTGCTGTAGTGTTGCTTGGTGAAGAAGAAATGCACTTGGTGGCAATGCGTAGTAGGCAGAAGAAGTCCCCGTGCTTTTGGTGCTTCTCGGTTCCTTCAGGTCTCTACGAATCCTCTCTGGGATTGCTCAATCTACGGTGCCTCGCAATTGTGTTTGATCTTGATGAGACGCTTGTTGTTGCCAACACACTGAAGTCGTTTGAGGCCAGAATTGAGGCTCTCCGAGGCTGGATTGCGAGGGAGACTGATTCGGTGAGGATGTCAGGAATGTCAGCTGAACTAAAGCGGTATGTAGATGATAGAGTGCTATTGAAGCAGTATGCTGACAGCAATTGCGTGGTGGACAATGGAAAGATGTACAAGGCTCAGGTTGAGGAGGTCCCTCAGCTTTCAGATAGCCATGAGAAAGTTGTTAGACCTTTAATTAGATTGCAGGAAAAGAATATCATCCTCACTCGCATCAATCCTAAGGTTAGAAGATACTTTTGCTGCTATTCTTGTTTAGGTTTTTTATGTGTTGTTTCGTCTTTTTATGTGTCATAGCATAAGCTGTCTCTAACGGATGGAACACTGGCTCTGTGGGGGATAATTACTCTTTCAATCGATGTCCTCATGCACCATAGGCGTGTGTATTGTGGCAAATTAGAACTAGGACTTTTCTCGTGCATCAAGGATAACTGTTTTGAATGGGTCGAGGGGTTTGAAGTAGGAAAAAATTGACTGCTGACTCATTTACTCATAGAAAGAATGTTGGCTCCCCTTGTTTAGTTCATTTATCTACAGTAGTGGCTCTTGCCATGATGTTTTCTTTTTTAATTTGCTGGCATCTGACAAAAGTTGGGAGTTCTCGTGGGCCTTTCTAGTGAGCAAAGACATACTGAGTTCAAATGGTTATGAGCAAGGCATGTTTTATATTCAAGTGTATGCTACAATCTAGGTTATGGCTTTCAACAGAAGTTGCTGATTAAATGTTTTTGCACATTGAGAACGTGATGTACATAATAGTGGGCTAACTTCTTCTGTCATCAAATTCAATTTGTCTGTCCATTATTCAGTATTATGTTATAGTAGGCAGGTTTTGATTGTAGAGGTTCCACTTCTTGTTTCTATTTGCAATGTCTTGTTCACCCAACTAAGAAAAAATCGTGCTCACCAGATAATGTCCACTGATGATATTTTTAGCTGAATTATACGTCTCAAGATATAGAAAGCCTTGTGTATGTTTCTTGTCAGCATCTTTATGCCCTTTATGCAGATCCGTGACACCAGTGTGCTAGTGAGATTACGACCTGCATGGGACCACTTGAAGAGTTACTTAACAGCTAAAGGACGTAAGAGGTTTGAAGTTTATGTGTGCACGATGGCTGAAAGAGACTATGCTTTGGAGATGTGGAGGCTTCTTGACCCCGAAGCACACCTAATTGATAGAGAGCAAGTCTCAAACCGTGTTGTTTGTGTCAAATCAGGCAAGTTGTCTGCTAATGTACAAACTAAGATGCTTGTTGGAGATGGTTTTCCAGAGTTTGCGAGTTGATTACTATATTATGAATAAAAAATTTGATGGTTCGTGCCCGTGCAGTAATTTCTCCTTTCAGTAGAACCTCACATGCTAATCTGGTTATATGTGGAGTCACCAACAGGAGAACGAATATGCTAATGGCAATAGTGTTACATGTACACAGACTTACTGACACTTGTTTTAGACATTTATTGGGTTTTATGATACTACCTCCCATAGTCCCACTAACTTTAGTCCCCCTGGCTTTGCAACCCTATTATTAGATTTTTTTTTTCTTGTTTTGTGAAATTCCATATATAAAATTCTTGAGTGATGATTCACGTATGTGAGCTTTTGATTTCCTATCTCCTCTAACTATATGTTCCTCATTTTCACATTACAGCTTAGCTGTCTTCGTTCCCAGTAGTGTCTATGCCTAATATGTTATGAATGGCAGGTTCAAGGAAATCATTGCTAAATGTGTTTCAGGATGGTAATTGCCATTCCAAGATGGCAATGGTAATTGATGACCACTCAGAGGTTTGGGAAGATAGGGATCAACCGCGAGTGCATGTAGTTCCTCCTTTTGCTCCATATCATGCTCCTAAAGCGGAGGTATTAGATCATGAATTCATTATGTCTGTTTCGGGTAGTCCTTTTATCGTTTTGTGAAAGAAAATTCCACCGAGCCTCTTTTTGTGCCAAAATGTCATTATGTCAGTTGGGCTGATATGCATGCGAAATGGGAAGACAGTCACTCAAACAATTAAGGGTTATTATTTTATAATCTCTACACCTTGTTTGGTACTGTGATTCTAGCTAAGAAATGGGAATGAAGTTGACATTGCCATAAAGGTAACATCATAGAAAGACCATTAAGTAGGGCTCACATTTGCCAATAGAACAGTAATTTGCTTATATATTTGCAATAGTTTTTAACCATAAAATTCAAACTGCAAGAAGGTATACCCATGTACGTAACTGTCGCGAAATGCAGTATTATCTGCATCATTCACCATTTTTTATGAACATTATTTACCATTTTCCAATTCCTTTTATCTAATTTTGATAGCCTTGTTCTTATTATTGAAAAGGGGTCCTAAGTGATATATGAACGAGGATAAAGGCCACTTCTATATTCATTGTTCATGTTTTTTTATTGTTTATTTTTGGTTTTTTTGGGCATGTTGTTGAGGTTTCATTTATGCTTATGAATAATATTGATGAAAGTTTGAACACACATATTTTCTTTTGGGGATTTGTCAGACTGCAAATGCCATTCCGGTCCTTTGTGTGGCAAGAAATGTAATATGCAATGTCAGGGGTTACTTTTTCAAGTGAGTATCTAGATTTCACTTAAAGTTTATAAAGCCATCTACAACAAAAGATTGGATTTGAGTTGCATTCTTATCTCTATGGTGTATGATTGAGTTGTGATATTTCTTATCCAGGGAGTTTGATGAAAATCTATTACGCAAAACCTTTGAACTATTTTATGAAGATGAGGTGGTTGCATTACCCCCTGCCCCTGATGTGAGCAATTACTTAATGTCAGAGGTATTTGAAACTGATGTTTTCAACATGGAGTCATTAGAGAAATCTGAAGGTTTGTTAAAGTGCTCATCTATTGTTGTCATCTATCCTTAATGTCAGGACTCTGGTTTTGTTCCAAATGGCGCTGCAAATGCTCTACTTGCCAATAGAGCTTGTGGTGCAGAATTTGATAAAAGACTTAATTTTCCGGTAACCTTTGATATAGGCTCTGGTCACTTTTCTACTTATACAGTCATTTGAATTGGGAGTTCTGGGGTCCTGATTTTACCATGAACGAGTCCAAATTACTTTTTTTCCTTCGTTTTCCTTTTAAGGGTGAAAAGCATGCTGTTGATGTGTCTAATATCCCTGTAAGAGAAACTTCTGATGGAAAATCCGGAATATCCCAGCGAACCACTACAATAGTTCCATACACCATTGGTCCACATGCTTCAAGGACACTCATGCCATCTCAGAGTATGATTCTCCACCTTCATGAACATGCATGTCTCCAAGAGTTTGTACCTAATATGGGGTTTATAAGCGTGCAACCTAATATGGGGTTTATAAGCGTGCAATCTTCTGATAAATTTATTTTTATTTTTTATTTTTTTTGTAGAAGCTGGTTTGCTTGGTAATCCTGCCAGACAAGATTTCAGCTTTTCGAATCACGAACATGACTTGAAAAGGAGGATTCTTACTATGAAGCATGGTCTTGACAATAAGAATCACGGCTCTAGTGAGGCCACTCTCCTGTCTAGACCACCAGTGCAGTTAACTACTGCCAATATGCGACCACATGGAGGATGTCTTGAAGAAGACTCAAACGAAGGCCATATAAACCTTGGAAGTTTTGGCTTTTCTCAAGAAGCTGATTCACTGAACTTAGATGAGGAGGGCTCATCAAAATCAGTTCGGTGAAAAACTTTGAAATTTTAGTACCTCTTGTTTCCTCCCTAAATCATCTCAGGTGAAGGTAGAAGAGGTTTGCTTTTAACTTATGTATAATGTTTAGTTTTCAAGTTACTTCTATTTTTGACCTAGGTTTCCTTTTCACCAGGTGTGGTCTGGACATGATAAAAAAGAAGCAGAATTTTCTTTTGGGAGCCAGCAATATGGTATACATTTTTCCTTTTCCTTTTCACTTGGTAATAAGTCTAACTATCTCAGGATCTATCTCAGGATCACCTTGGCTTGCATTTGACAGTTAGGATAAAATTCATGATAGGAAAAAAAAATTATCTTGTATTTGGTATTTGCTTGAGACAAAATAAAATCGGATATAAGGGAAATAGAGCGAATAAAATTATCGTATGGAGGAAGCGAGATAAAGATAGATAGGATTTTTAACATCAATAATAGTAAAGTTATTTTTCTCAAATAATAAATTTCTTAAATTAACAAAATTAAATTATATTTCAATATAATAATATATAATATAGTAATATTTAAAATAAAAATAACAATTTAGTTATTTTATTTTAATTTTTATTTATATATTCGAATTTAATTCTATTATATTATATAAATTCAATATATAAATATGAATATATGTTTATATATACTACATATTTTATTTGTATTTATTGCATATTTGAGCTATTTTAGTATTTTAGTTATATTAGTATAGTTTACTATTTAATAAAATTTCATTAGAGAATGATGGATAGGGAAGAAAAAAATAAAATAATAATTAATTGAAAAAGAGGAAAATAAAATAAAAAAGTAAATAAACATAAAATAGGCAGGAGTGTTGCAAGAGATTTTTATCACCTCTCTTTGTAAAATTTTTGGTTTATTTATATTGATATGTCGTTTGTACTAAAAAATATATGATATAATATGGATATATCGACTTTATTAGTGCAATCTAGGATTGTCAAATAGGTAGGTCAGGTCGGGTTTAGGTTATGTCATAAATGGTTTGGTTCAAATTGACTCATTTAACCCGTTTGACCCGTCTGTTGTAATGCTACTCAACTTGACCAATTTAACTAAACCTAAGAAAACTTATTTTTTATGATTTTTTTAAATGATATTGCTAAAATACTTTCATGCAATACAAATCTAGTGGATAATTTTTATAATATTTTATAACAAAAAAAAGCCTTCGTTTGTTTGTAGGAAAATATTTTTAGTAAGTGTTTTTTCGGGAAAATTACAATATTTTATTGTTTTTGCCTGAAATTTGAATATAAATTAGAGAATTTTTTTGCCATTTGGTATGAAAAATATCATTTATTTTTTCTGTGTGCACTCCTTTTAATATTTTTAATTTTTATTTTTAAATATATTTATAATTATAGTTATTTCCTATTTTTAAAAAATCCATTTTAAAATTATTTTTATTTTAAAATAGAAAATCCATTTTTTATTTTTTTAAATATAATTTTTCTTTTTTCTTTTTCTTTCTTCTTTGGCCAATTGTCGATCACGACGATGAATAGTGACCGACCATAGGTGAGCTCGAGCTCGCCCAATTTTGGTTAGCCAAGCCTCGCTAGCCTCAGGTAAGGCTTGGGTCTAGCCTCACTAGATTTGGTAAGGTGGAGCTTGCTCGAGACCAGGGAGGCTTGAGCCTCGGCCACCTCGAGCGAGGCTCAAGCCTCGCCAAATGTTAGCGAGAGTTGAGCCTTACTGATCTCACTAGATTGGCGAGGCTCGAGCCTCACTAGTAGTCGGTGATCTCAAGCTTATCGGCCTAACTTATTTTTTCTCTCTCTCTCTCTCTCTCTCTCTCTCTCTCTCTCTCTCTCTCTTCCTTCTTTTCTCCTTCTCTCTTCTTTTTTATTCGTCACTAGCCACTGTTGGTCATCGTTACTGGCACCCACGATAGCTGGCGACTGACTGGGTGAGGTTCAATGAGCTCGTTGGAGCCTCGCTTGGCCATCGCGAGCCTCGGAGTCGCAGATTTGGGTGAGGCTCGACCTGGCCCACCTGATGCGAGGTCCACCTCGCCCAACCATTGGGGAGGCTTGGCCTCGCGCTAGGGTGAGGCCGACCTGCGTGACTTGCCACTATCGTGGCCGAATCGACCACAAAAAAGGAGAAAGAAGAAAATGAAAAATAAAAAAGAAAAAAAGAGAAAAATATAATAAAAGTATTAAAAAAATTTTAAAAAAATAAGAATCCTACCAAATGGATTTTTATTTCGGAATAAAAATTTTGACGATTTACCAAACGCCTTTAAATGCTTAAAAATTGTCTACTTTGGAATAAAAAATAAAAAAGTCATGTCGAGCAAAAATTGTTTTCTAAAACAAAATAGTTACCAAACAAACCCAAATAGTGAATATGATATAACAAATTCCCTAAATTTCATATATTCATGTTAAAAATCTAGACGAGCAAACGTCTACCTCGGAAGGATACGATAGTTTCACAACTCCTTTGGGGACTAATTAAAATCTATAAAAAAACTTAGGTTTGAGTTTCTCTTTTTGAAGCATTTTTGTGTGATCTCATCATTGCCCGTGAAGTACTGGGTATGCCCCCAATTGCCGTTTAGATATTTTTATTGGTTGGATTTATAAGTGAATGAGGGTTTGTTAACCTTTGTTTTGTAGGGAGGTATGAGGATGAATGCTTTAATTCTGAAAAGTTATTATAAGCGGTGTATGCATGACATATCATATCTTGTTGGGCATGTTCCATATGTTATAGCACTACATTTTTACACACCTTCAATGATCCAAAACCTCGAGTTACCCTCTAAGAAGCCAAATTTGAGGCAAAAAGAATTGCACAAGTAATATAACTTTCGTACAACACTCACTTAAGTGTCATAATTTGTTTTCCAATTGCTTGAGTTTATATAACTTTTTGATCGATCACTTAAATGTCATAGATTTAAAAAAATGTACCATAAGTGTCATGACACGTTAGATTTCTAACACTTGGATGAATTTTTTTTTTTTTTTTTCTTTTGGGGAAGTTATTACATTCTAATGAACTATTTTTAGAAGTCATGGCAACCAAGTGATTGAAAAAAAAAATTGAATGACACTTAAGCGAACATCGTACAGAAATTATTATATTTTTGAGATCTTTACTCCTGATAGGATGATGTTGAGAAGGCAGAGCCCGGTTGCAAGTAGTAGGTGGTAGTGAACCGGCTCAGCCTCACTCATCCCCCCGGACTTCATTTTTTCTGTTCGAATGGGAGTCTCATATCTCACCTGGTAGGCGTCGGACCTCACAAGTTATGCCCTGTCTTTATATTTCGCTAACCTTTATCCTTCGTGATTTTTCATCAGTCTTTATCTCTTTGTATTTGTTTAAATTTGTTCCTACTTCAAATAATTTGCGATAATCAACCAAACATCCTTCGTGATTTAGGTACAAAGCAGAGGTGCAACATACGGATTATTCCCACTCCCAGTAGCATACTCTTGAAATGGTGGAAGAGACTAGATCAGAGTGGCCGCAATTACATTGACTCAAAAATTGGAAAACTTGTGTCCTTGCTTCACCTCGTGACCCACATCAATCTAGTCCAAGCGTTGGCTCACTTTTGGAATCCCATGACATTTACGTTCATGTTCAGTAAACATGAATTGGTCCCAAACATAGAGTATAATGTTGCCATAGGAGTTACCCGATCGCTAAATTTATTAAAGGCGCGTTTGGTAACGTTTACGTTCGAGGAACAATTTTTGAACATAAATATTTTTTTTTCTGTTCTCGTAAACAATTTCTTAGTATAAGAATGTGCTTGGTAACTACAAAAAATTTATATTCCGGGAATAAAATGCATTTGGTAAATTTGTATAATTTTATTGTTTCTTTTAATTTTTCAATTTTTTCTTCTTTCTTTTTTTTTTTTGTCCCTTCTTTCTCTTTGTGGCCAGTTGTTGGCCACGATGGCAGCCGGCGACCAGCTGGGCGAGCTCGCCGGAGCCTCACCAGGCCATCGCGAGGGCCGGCGATGCTTCGGCGAGGTCACCGGCTCTTGTTTGGCAAGTGGCCGGCGCCGGCCATGGCCAAGGCCGGCCAAAAGAAGGAAGGAGGAGGAGGAGGAGAAGGAGAACATTCTACTATTTCCTCTGAGTTATTCGACAGTACGGCGCTCTTCAGAAAATTCCACCTCCTCTAATGTTGGATCTATTCAATTGGACCTCACCCAAAAGGATCTAAGTGAATCTTAACGAAGAAAGTGGATTACATTGAAAGTGCATGGCACGACTGTTGCTCGCAAGAGATTACCTATGTTGGAGTAGAAAATATTGAGTGCATATTGTGTGCACCATGATAACGCGACGTATGTTCAAGTGGTTAGACCATTTTGAACTGAGCCTCCTCTCTTTCTCTCTCTCTCTTACCCAACTCTCTCTCTCTCAATGTCCCCTCTTTCCCCCACTGAGAATTTGGCCAATCAATGAACCAT
Source organism: Eucalyptus guilfoylei (assembly GCA_016097605.1). NCBI lineage: Eukaryota > Viridiplantae > Streptophyta > Magnoliopsida > Myrtales > Myrtaceae > Eucalyptus > Eucalyptus guilfoylei. The sequence goes on from CM027861.1 coordinate 42,377,860, forward strand.
TGCTCTGACCGATGAACTTTGTGATGGCAAAGGCGGAGGCAGCACGGTAGCTTGTTGGACGAGGGCTCGATCATGACTTGGAGAGAGAGAGAGAGAGAGAGAGAGCATAGCTAGGACCTCTTTGGAGAACTCATTGTATGACGAGTTTAATGTCACGAAGAGGCTCTCGAGCTCCATGTTGGGGAGCGACTTGAGTGAGTTGGAGGACAAGTCCTACCATGGAATAAGGTTTGATCCTATTCATGAGGATTCCATAAATATTCCATTCCAAAAATAGAAAGTTCGAAACAATTGGAATTTTTTTGGAGATTGGATGCGGTTACTAATTCATGATCGAATTGTTTGGGATTCAGAAGTGAAAGAAATCATTTTATCTATTAATACTGAACAAATTGGCGTATTACCAAATCACGCGTCTATTGCCACAGCTGTAGATATAGGTATTTTGAGAATGGCGAGGATGCGGAGGTTCTTGATTTGGGTTGGGATCGGATTGGAGAGTGAGTTTAGGGAGAGTTAAAGAGAGATGAGTGAGGTCGCTTTGAAGAGGAGGGAGGGGATGGGCTTGGAGAAGTCACTTCCGGCAAGGTTAAGCCATCTGAGCGAGTCGAGGAGGCCAAGCTCGGAGGGGATGTAGTCGAAGAGGTTCTTGCCAGCAAGGAAGAGGTATGTGACCTGGCCGTGAGTGTAGGCAATGCCGGAGCTGGAGGGGTGGCCCGGTGGTTTGTCAGTCAGCCGAAGGCTCGGTGGAAGAGAGGGGCTGCGAAAAGAGAGAGCATGCAGGGGAGGGAGAGAAGAGAGAGAGGAGAGAAGAAAGAGGACTCTCAGTTCAAAATTTCAAATTTTCAAAATTTGGCCTAACAAGTTGGGCTTCACTTTGACATGTGTCACATTATCACAACACTTTTTGTTTGCCACGCTGGTATAGAAGATGTACCAATATTTTCTCACGCTGGAGAGTTGGAAGGACAAGGGAAGGAGTACCACGCATCCCTAGACTACATCAATCGCCAGATCCTGAGTTCTTGCCCTTCGTACCAAAGAAACTTGTGAAGCCTACTCATAATGCTCTCTAGGCTCAAATTGATCAACTCGAGCGGGAGCGGGATGAGGCCCAAGCTAAAGTCTCTAATCTGGCCTTGCTGGATAAGCGGCTTCGTGAAACTTGTCACTAGCCTAATTTTATCTAAATCAAATTTCATGTATAACTTACTCCAAATTCAATAAAGAATGTTTTTTATAATTCATATGGGCGTGAGATTGATTGTCACAGATTATTCTTTCAATGGTGCCTTTTCTTGTAGCGAAATCTTGTCAAATGACTTAATTTTTAGTAAATAGGGATGTGAGGAAAGGTCCCGTTGCCTTGCTTTGGTCAAAAGAGATGGCTTCATTGAAAGTATACATTTAATTCGTGTGCTTATTTCCATCTGGTTCACTTTTAAAGGTAAGACTATCAACACGGTTGCTCAAAGATCTCCATTACACGATCATTTGACAACGGCAAAGATGGACTCAAAGAGTAGACTAACCAAATTGTCGACCTTGAGAATTGGACGATGAGATTGCCACTTTGTCGGCACAACTTGCCCTACGCTTCGACTAGGACAGAACATCTCCGCCCCATAAGCGCATGCTACGGCATGAGCATGAAGCCACCTACCGGTGCTAATCCGAAGGGTAAAGCGGTCTTGATGAATGACTTTTCTCCTATGCTGAAGATCGACGGAGTTCACAAAGCTAGCTACAGTGAAGGAGGAAGACAGGCGGATTGCTAAAGCTTGAAGAAACTCTGTTGTTGGAAGGTTTTAAGGATGAAGTTTCCGAGAATCTTTCGCGCTCTGCTAATTCAAAGTATATGACAAATTCGAAATACTTGAGTTCGACAGGTTCGAAGGCAACACCAATCTTAAGATCCACATGGAGTATTACTCAATAAAGAAGACACGTTATGTTGAAAAAAGCGTTGCTTATAATTCAGACTTGCTAAGAGAGTCTGACCGGACTTGCACTGAGTGGTTGGTCATGGTCATAGCCAATACGATGGAGACGTTGGAGGAGCTATTTGATGCCTTATTGTAGCAATACAAATTCAGTATTGACATTACTTCGCCCCTCAATGACGTGGCATGTGTAGAGAAGAAGAATACTACGTCATTCAAAGCCTAAGCTCAAAGATAAAGAGGATTGGCGGCACCGATTCGCCCTACATCGACTTAGAAAGAAATTATTGATCTTCTTTTCAAGATACCGCCATTTGATTTCGTTAGTCATAAGGCTGCAACATTTCTGCTAAGTTGGTGCCGGCGGGAGAATGCATCGAGGGAGTTATCCCTGATGGTGTATTGACAAAGCCAAGCGGAACCGGCAAAAGACATGCTGCGAAGAAGGATAAAGATTTAGTTGCTGGAGCGAACGAGCGTATATAAGCCAGCTTGACCAGCTTCCATGATTCGCCCCACGACGAACCAAGGGACGGCCTTTCTTTAGCCAATAGAAAAATTTGAGGACATAACAGTATACGCCACTTCCTAGGCCTTTCTCCCAGCTTCAAACCGACTAGTCACCAAGGGTGCAAATAAAAAACATTCGGTTTTTCTATCTTTCTCTTCAAGAGAATAAGAATGGAACAAAACTCCATTTAATAACGCAATTTCATTTTTCTATTTCTGGGATAAATTTTTAGCCTAGAAATCAATTTGTAACAGAAATGAGAAGTAGATTATACTTCTTTAATTCTAGAATAAGTGGCCACCTTTCTAACTTGGAAAGGGGAGGTAGGGGGTTCAAATCTCCACAATCTCAGGGGGGATTAGGGTGGGGACGATTTCATTTCAGGAGTGGATTTCGACTCCCACGCCCTGCACGGAAGCAGGACAAAAGTCTGAAAGTGAGTGTTAAAGTAGGACTAGAGTAGGACCGACCAAAAAAAAAATTCTAGAATAAAAATAAAAATAAAAATTCTTCTTATTGCTCACTCCCTCGATCTCATGTGCATTCTCCCTTTCTTTTGTATTTCTTCTCTTTCGTGCACAAACTCGGCCAAACTTCTCGCCACCACTATCAAACGTTTGTCACCACAACCGTAGCTTTGCCTCTCGTCGCAACTTTGACTCTATCGCAACCCCCATTGCAACAAGGTGATTCTCTCTCCCTCTTTGTTGTCATGACCTAGCACCACCTCTCTCTTTGTTGTCCGATTCGCAACCAATTTCTGTAATTTTTTGTTTTTGGAGTCAATCCTTTTTTATGTGCTTGCAAATCATGATTTTTGGAGTCAACCCTTGCTCATTCGCAACCCTAGTGTTCATTGGCATTTTTCACATATTGCTTGAATTGGGTTGAATTTAGTTATTTTTTTTAATGTTTATTTGTTTCAATGCATACGTGGGTACTATTTAGAACTCAAAGCTATGGCATTCGCGAAACAAACACTTGCGAACCTCAATCCTTGAATAAGATATATGCTTGCGGTTACATTTTGATTTACTGCAACTTCACATGATGATAGGGCCACTATTCTCCATTCACTTTAAATGAAAAGGATCCAATCATCCACCAAACCTGCTTTTGTTTTTAGTGATGGTTTACATACTTACCCTATCATGGAGTTTATGTAACTCTCCCCCAACCCGATGTATCGTTTGCAATCTTGGATTGTATGACTCTTTAGGCATTTTTCCTCTTTTTTCAAATTTGATAGTGATTAACTCTAAAAATATTAGTATTCCTCTTTTTGAGATTTTTACTACCAATTGTTGTCTTCAGCAGCTTATGCAATCTGATTGGGGTTGTTCTCTTTCAATTTTCTTCACTTATATTCTTTTATAAATAGTCATAGAATATTACATTGATGTGATCTTGACATCAAAATTTCTACATTTGAATTGGTGCACCATCTCTAGATGTTTAGTGCCATGTGTACTTTTTGCTAATTGGTTAATCGTGCTAATTGGTGACAATTTTTCTATTCATTTCAACATGTTGGTCTATGATTATATGATCAAGAGTGGGTTTTTTGTGCCTATATTCACTGTAATGGAGGTTGACATTTGTTAATTACAGATGAATTCAATATACCTTGGTGATACTTTGTAATCATTTTAATTGCCTTTGATGTTATTGCAATTGCAATTGATGAGTTAGCTCATTTGATACTCAACTAGTTAAGGTTAAATGGCATTCCACATAGAGGTATTTATGATAGAGTAGACCAAGTCTTTGACCAATCTGTTTGTAAACTTGTTGGTATAAGAGGTAAAAAAAAGGAAAATCACACCACCCGTACCTACAACAAAGTAGGGTGGAACAACATACATGCAAATTCAAAAAAGGTACAAGATTCCACTTCAATTTAATTCAGTTAAAGAACATGGTAAACAAACTAAAAAAATAATATGATACTTTTAAGAAGTTTCTTTCACAATCTAAATTAGGATGGGCTAATGTAAACAAAACAAATGTTATGCAGGATCCAAGTATATGGGAGTCTCACATCAATATATCATTTTATTTGGATCATTTTGTTTTTATTGTGGATGTAAGCTTTCATTTTGTTGCTGATGTATGTCATTATTGTGAAAATTGTAGGATAATGAGGAAGGGGCTAAATTCAGTTTGAATGGGTTTCCTCAGTATACTAATATATGTATTATGGTTGGTGATACATATGTTAGGGCAGTGTGTAATGAAAAATGTAAAAGACTTGGTGATGTCGAATGGAGATGACAATGGTGATGGTGATGCGATAGGTGATGGGGAGGAACACAATGGATGTTCCATATTAATGAGGGAATCTTTACGCCTAATGTGGTTGCCACCCTAATTCCTGAGGAGTACAAGATGGATACGACTCCAAATTTCAAGAAGAGGAGAAAGAGTAGCACATCTGATGTTAGTAGCATTGGCAAAGTCATTTAAGAAATGATTAAATTCAAAATTAGTCAATCAACAAGTGGCTTCGTCACCTCACATGCCCCATCACTTGTGGACCCCAACTACATAGGAGTAGTGATTGTCATCCTAATGGTATGCTTGACTTGAAGTTGAATCTTGAGACCAAACATCATTATTGTTACCTGAAGATAGGCTTTAATGATATCTCTATCCAAAAGGAGACTTGGATTTCTTAAATTTCTTTAAGTAGATGTTGGGAAGTATGCTATAGATTTGACTTATGCATTTGAGATATTGTGGTTTTTTTTTTTTTTATGATACAACTATGATAATGTTGTAACTATTGTTGATTGTTATTGGATTCCTCACTTATCTATTGTGTTCATGTTCCTTTTTCGTGTGACGGCATTGGCAATATGGATGGGAATGTAAGTAGCATGTATAATAGTTAGAATCAACTCTCTTTATTTTACTATCATAAAGAATGTATCTTCTTTTTCATTATTGACGAGATACTTTTACACGAAGCATGTAAAGCATTGTAGGAATATCTAAGAATGTAATAAAAAATTCTTTAATATACTAAAAAAAGATGGGGAATGTTTAGTTATGGCAACTTGATCCTAATTGGAAATTGAAAAGATAAAAGGAGGAGGAGAAGGAGGAGGAGGATGGGGAATGAGACCATTTTTTTCAATTGCAATTGAATGATGATAAGGTAGACTTATCTTTTTAGTATGGGAAAAAGCACAAAAAATCCCAAACTTTGTCAAGAGTGATAAATTTATCCCAATTTCTTTGTGAAATAAAAAACCAAAAACTTCGCCGACCGTGATACATTTATCCTAAACTCTATGGCCAATGGCATTTACATCTTCTTTTTTTTTTCCTTTTTCTGTTTTTTCTTTTTTCTTCTTCTCTCTTCCCTTCATCGACCATGGCAGAGGGAAGTCGAACTTAGGCGAGGCCCTCGCCTAAGTCGCAAATCCGACGAGGGCAACCTTTGCCCAATGCCAAATCTTGCCTAGGTGAGGGCTGGCGTTGTGCAAGATTTGCCCTTCCCGGATCTGGCGAGGGTCGCCCTCGCCCACCCAAGCTGTGCAACCTCGCCCGATGTTGACGAGGGCAACCCTTGTCTAAGTCCCGGCTTCCCTCCATTGGCCATGGCGAAGGGAAGAGAGAAGAAGAAAAAACTAAAAAACAATAAAAATACGAAAATACCCTATAATTTGGGATAAATGTGTCATATGAATATAAATTTAGGGTTTTTTATGTCAAAAAATTTTGAGGTAAATTTGTCATTTTGGGTAAAATTTGAGATTTTTGGTGATTTTTTTCTTTTTAGTATAAATAGGATAAATTTAGTCATATTAAGGTGGAATTGGCGGCACTCTAAATTAATCATTCTTTTGTAAGGAACACTTTTAGGAAAAAATTGTCATCATACGCATTCGCCGCCCAAGAGGCAAATCGTCCGTACTGACAAAGGCATTTTCGTAAAATCAGTTGAAACATGAGCCCTCCAACGTAAATTCGTTTCCGATTTCGGAGCGAATCCCCGCAGTTAGAGAGAGAGAGAGAAAGCGCGCGCGCGCGCGCGCCGAGGACGTCGACGAACCAGAGAGAAACCACCGCAATCCGTCGAAACCCTAGCGACGCGAGCTCGATTTCTCCGACGCACATTGGCGATTCTTCCCTCGGTCCAACGCTCGCCGGCGATTTCGGTCGGAGCGATCGAGGGAGAGAGCTTCCATGAGCCGTTCGGCGTTCAAGGCCGTGGTGTATCACGGCTTCTTGCGGCTGGGGGAGCTGGACGTGGTCCCGGCGAACGGCCACGGCTTCCGGTTCCCCAACAATGAGATTCGCATCCACCACATCTCCCCGGTCAGCGGGAGGTGCCCCCCTCTCGCGATCCTCCACACGGTGTCCTCTGCCTCGGTCCGGTGCAAGCTCGAGTCGTCCTCTCCGGTCGAGCAGGCGAATCTGATCAGCCTGCACGCCTCTTGCTTGTACGAACTCAAGGTCTCTGTTCACCACGGATCGTCCGATTTCGAATGCTCGGAAGTCACTCTGTTTCCTTTTAGCCTTTAATGCTGTTGAACGTCTCGTGTTGTACGGAGTGCTTGGTTATGATCAGGTCTTGCATTGTCTCCGCTGCGCATAGTGCTTCTGTTGGTGTTGGGGTGCGTGAGTGAGAGCTCTGATGGATGAATCTGTTTTGGCAGACTGCTGTAGTGTTGCTTGGCAAAGAAGAAATACACTTGGTGGCAATGCCTAGTAAGCAGAAGAAGTCCCCGTGCTTTTGGTGCTTCTCGGTTCCTTTAGGTCTTTATGAATCCTCTCTGGGATTGCTCAATCTACGGTGCCTCGCAATTGTGTTTGATCTTGATGAGACGCTCATTGTTGCCAACACATTGAAGTCGTTTGAGGACAGAATTGAGGCTCTCCGAGGCCGGATTGCGAGGGAGACTGATTCGGTGAGGATGTCAGGAATGTCAGCTGAACTGAAGCGGTACACAGATGATGGAGCGCTATTGAAGCAGTATGCAGGCAGTTATTGTGTCGTTTATAACGGAAAGACGTACAAGGTTCAGGTTGAGGAAGTCCCTCAGCTTTCAGATAGCTGCGAGAGAGTTGTTAGACCAGTAATTAGATTGCAGGAAAAGAATATCATCCTCACTCGCATCAATCCTGAGGTTAGAAGATACTTTTGCTGCTATTATTGTTTAGTTTTTTCACTTATTGTTTAGTTTTTTTATGTGTCATAGCATAAGCTGTCTCTAACGGATGGAGCACTGGGTCTGTGGGAAATAATTACTCTCTAAATTGATGTTTTCATGCACCATAGGCATGTGTTTTGTGGCAAATCAGAACTAGGATTTTTTTCTCTCATCTGGGAGAACATATTAAAAATTAGCAAGGGGTTCGAAGCAGGAAATAGATGACTATTGACTCGTTTGCCTCCAGAAAGAATGTTCGCTTCCATTATTTAATTCATTTATCTAAAGTTGTGGCTTGTGCCATAATTATTGTTATTATTATTATTTTTTTAATTTGCTGGCATCTGACAAGCTGGGAGTTGTCATGGGAAATGAGCAAGGCATGTTTTATATTCAAGTGTAAGCTACAATCTAAAATATGGCTTTCAACAGAAGACACTGATCAAATGTTTTTGTAGATTGAGAAAGTGATGTGCATGATGGTGCGCTAACTTTTCTTGTCCTCAAAATCAATTCCTTTGTCCATTTTTCACTATTGTGTTATTGCAGGCTGGTTTTCAATTAGAGAGGTTCCACTTCTTGTTTCTATTAGCAATGCCTTGTTCACCCAATTAAGAAAAAGTCATACTTACCAGATATTGTCAAATGATGGTATTTTTAAGGTTAATGCTGAATTATACGCTTCAAGATATAGAAAGCCTTGTGTATATCTCCTGTCAGCATCTTATTCCCTTTATGCAGATCCGCGAAACCAGTGTGCTTGTGAGACTACGACCTGCATGGGACAAATTAAGGAGTTACTTAATAGCTAACGGACGTAAAAGGTTTGAAGTTTATGTGTGCACAATGGCTGAAAAAGACTATGCTTTGGAGATGTGGAGGCTTCTTGACCCTGAAGCATGCCTAATTAATAAAAAACAACTCTTGAACCAGGTTGTTTGTGTCAAATCAGGCAAGTTGTCTGCCTATGTACAAAATAAGATGCTTGCAAGAGATGGGATGTACAGAGTTTGCGAGTTGATTACTATCTTATTTGTTAATAGTTTGATGGTTTTTCCCTGTGCAGTAATTACTTATTTCATTAGAAGCTCACATGCTGATCTGGTTATATGTGCAGTAACCAACAGGAGAACGAATATGCTAAGTTGGGGGGAGGGGTGTGATTTACCAATTTGCATATAGTCTCCACTTCGGTTTTTATGGAAGAACTGTGTGAAAAGGACTAAAGCCTTTCAGACTGTCCCGTTGTCTTGTTGAGTGCAAGTTTTGTGGTGCCAGATCTTTTGTAATTGTTGGTTCAAGCTATATTTTCTTACCCTTTACCAAAAAAAAAAAAAAAAGGACTAAAGCCTTTCATTTAGTTGCACATTATCCCATCTCTCTCCGGACCTAACGTGGTAGTTTCCCTTTAGTCCAGATTCATGTCTGGGGGAGATGGGTGCTCTTTCTTACAAGTTGCGTGTTTGTACATATGGGCCTATACATATGCTTAAGCGCTGGTGTAAGAAGGCAAGCAAATTGATGATTTGGCATTTTTGTTTTTCTTAACTCTTAGTGCTCACTACACCACATCGATGTATCATGCCATAATTCACATAATTGAGCCATTGCCAAATTCTTAAGGAGATCAAATTGGTGAAATTTCTAGTGAATTACTTCAAAAGCTGGATAGCTATTGAATCAGTCGTACCACAATAGACATTCCATTTTCTTTTGATTCTAATGCAAACAATATAGTTATCTTAATAGAAATCGTCTAAACGACCAGTAAGGTATAGTTGCTTTCCTTTTAGTCTCGGTTCCAACCTTGAATACTATTGTTGTTGCCCAGCATGTCTCTTTTTGGCATGCTCCTTAAAGATATGAACGCTGGCGTACTAATGCAACATGCTTGGCCAATTTATTGCTTTTCATTTTTATTATAACATCAAAGTTTATCCACTCCTAACCTCATGTGTGTACTTTTAAGTCAATTCTTGCATTATTGCTCACTTGACGAATGCATTTTTATGGCGCTGCTATCTTCAAAGTCCACTAGGATAGATTGACAACATAGCTAATAGAACAGGTTTGATCCATTGCATCATATAACTTGCTTGTGCAAAACAACCCCCCCCCCCCCCAAAAAAAAAAAAAAAAAAAAAAGAAAAAAAAACTCACACACGTGAAGAGAAAGTACTGTGAAATTTTTATGTAAGCAATGTGCTCACTTGTGAAAGTTTTATGTGATTATCAACAGTTTTCTCTGAAGAGGTGGGACAATCTATGTAGTGCACATGGACTGAGATCCTAATATTGAATGCATGTGTTCCTTAGTACTGACTTTAAATGATGTGAACTTTCTTATTGCATGAATTATGTTGCTTGTGGAAAGTTTATTTGACTGATCAGAGAGTCGCTTTAGATTCAGCAAAGTTCATCAAATGGCATTGGCGTTAGTTAATGGGATGTGTTACCTGAATACAGACTTACTGACATTTGTTTTGGATATTTATTGGATTTTATGATACCACCTCTGGCAATCCCACTAACTTCAGTCCATGTCTTTGCAACCTTTCCATTAGATTTTCTTTCTTGTTTCATTAAATTACATAGTCACATCTTCGTTAATGATTCAAGTATACCACCTTTTGATTTCTATCTCTTCTAACTACTAGGATGCTAGTTCTTTTACTTAGGCAAATTATAGTGAGCAATTGTTCCTCATTTTCACATTGCTACTCAACCTTCTTCTTTCTCAGCAGTATGTTGTTATGAATGGCAGGTTCAAGGAAATCATTGCTAAATGTGTTTCAGGATGGTAACTGCCATCCTAAGATGGCAATGGTGATTGATGACCGCTCAAAGGTCTGGGAAGAGAGGGATCAACCACGAGTGCATGTAGTTCCTCCATTTGCTCCGTATTATGCTCCTCAGGCAGAGGTATTAGATTATTAATTCATTATGTTGTTCCAGATAGTCTTTCATTATTTTAGTAAAAGAAAATTCCACTGAACTTTTTTGGTGTCTAAATGTCATTACGTCAGTCATTCTATACTGATTTGCAAGAAAAATGGGAAGACAGTCACACAAACAATTAAGGATTGTTATTTTATAATAACTTCTAGACCTTTTTTGGTACTGGAAAACTAGCTGAAAAATGGGAACAAATTGCCATTGCCTTTCTTGGCGCCTTAGGTCAATTTGAATGAGGTGGATGAAAATCAAAACTTGGAAGGAAAAATTCTCTGTTATTATGTTTCATCAACAGGGGGGAAAAGAGGCAACGTCATAGGTAGACCATTAAATAGGGCTTACATTGGGTGACTTTTGCTTGGAGAATATTTGGAACAGTATCTGCTTATATGCTTATAATAGTTTGAAACCATATAATTCAAACTGTAAGAAGGTATGTTCAAATATGTAAGTTTTGCCAAATGCAGTAATATTCAGATTTTACGTTTTTGATTCGCTATATAATTCATCTCAACTCCTTTTATCTTATTTCAATTGCTTCATTCTTATTAATGAAATGGATCCTAAGTCATATATGGACGAGGATAAAGGCCACTTGTCCAAATGACCTTAGCCGTATTCATCATTTAGATTTTTTGAATTTTTTAACTTTTTTGGTCATGTTGAGGTTTCACTATGAATAATAGAAATTAAAGTATGAACACAGATATTTCTTTTTGTGTATTTATCAGACTGCAAATGCTGTTCCAGTCCTTTATACGGCAAGAAATGTAGCGTGCAAGGTCAGGGGTTACTTTTTCAAGTAAGTATATAAATTTCAGTCAATGTATGTAAAGCCATCTTCATCGGAAGATTGGATTTGAGTTGCATTTTGATGTCTGTAGTGTCTGATCGAGATATGATATTTCTCATCCAGTCATTTTGATAAAAACCTATTAAGGAAAATCTCTGAAGTATATTATGAAGATGAGGTGGTTACTTTGCCCCGTGCCCCTGATGTGAGCAATTACTTGACGTCAGAGGTATTTGAAACTGACTTTTTCAATATGGTCAAATTTGAGAAATTTGAAGGTCTGTTTAAAGTTCTCATCTATCGTTATCATTTGTCCTTGATGTCAGGACTCTGGTTGTGTAACAAATGGTGCTGAAAACGCTCCATTTGCTGATGGAATACATGGTTCTGAAACCGATGAAATACTTAATCCTCCGGTAACCTTTGATATTGGGTCTGGCCACTTTTTTACTTGTAATTTATTTAAATCAGGATTTTTAGGGTCCTGATTTTATCATGAACGGGTCCAAATTACTTTTCTTCATTTGTTTTCTTTGTAGGGTGAAAAGCATGCTGTTGATGTGGCTGGCATCCCAGTAAAAGAAACTCCTGATGTAAAATCGGAAACATCCTAGCCAACCATTGGAATAATTCCAAACATTGTTGGTCCCAATGCTTCAAGAACGCTCATGCCGTCTCAGAGTATGATTTTCCACTGATAGGAACAAACGTATCTCTAAGAGTTTGTAGTTGATACGGGGTGCGCAAGCATGCAATTTTCTGTTATGTTAGAGACTTTATTTTCTTTTTTCTTTTTTCTTTTTTTTTCTTTTTTCTTTTTTTTTTCTTTCCTTTTTGTAGAAACTGGTTTGCTTGGTAATCTTGCTAGACAAGATTTCAGCTTATCGGATCAGGAACATGACATGGATAGGAGAATTCTTACTACTCATGGTCCAGATTTGAATAATCAGGGCTCTGGTGAGTCCCTTGTGCTATCCAGACCACCAGTGCAGTTACCTTCTGCCAACATCCAACCGCAATGAGGAAGGCCTGTGGAAGAAGGCTCAAACATAGGACATGTAAATTCCAGAAGTCCTAGCTCTGGAAGTCAGCAATCTGGTATGAAACATTCTTTTTCTATCTTTTGCAAGAGGGATCATTTGCGCTCGCTTAGTAATTCATCTGACCACCTCGGGAGGGTCGCGATAGTTTGGCGACTCCACTAGGGACTAGTTAAAAGATATAAAGGACTTAGGTTTGGTTTTTTCTTTTTTAAAATGTTTTTGTGTGATCTTATCATTGCACATGGAATGTCATGTATGCCCCTAACTGTTGTTGAGATGTTTTTACAGGTATGAGTTCTAAGGAGAGGAGTGTTTGCTAACCCTTATTTTGCAGGGAAGTGCATGGATGAATGCTTTAAGAGGAAAAAATTTCTGAGGCAGTTTATGGATGATATACAATGTCATGCATGTTTTATACGATTTAGCACTAGACATTTGTGCACACATCCCGCGATCTAAAATCCTGAGTTGCACATTAGGAAGCCAACTAGGATTGTATTGAGAAGGCCGAGCCCGTCTGTAAGTCATAGGCAGTAGTGAGCCAGCTCAACCCTGTTATCTCATGGGACCTCATTTTTCCGTTAGGATATGGACCTCAAGCCTCCTAGTCTATCCCAACCAGTAGGCGTTAAATCTCAGAAGACATGCGCATGTCTCTATGCTTTCGCTAATCTCTGTTCTCTGAGTTTTCATTGTTTTTTTTTTTTTTGGTAACCGAGGACTCCACCACGGTCCCCTCGTGCCCGGACGGCACCAAAGGGCCAGGCCTCTATACCTTGGGGGAGACTAGCCCAGCATCCCACCGCCAGAGCCCCCCACTTAAATCGCTAGCAACTGCGGATTTGCAAAGAAAGAGAGACTCTCAACCAACGCAGTTACCCACGGCCCCTATATCTCTTAGTATTTGTTTACTTTTGTCATTAATTAAACTTCTATTTCAAATAATATGTGATGATCAATCAAATGCCCTTCATGATTTAGATAAAAAGAGGAGGTTCGACGTCAAGATCATCCTCGCTCCCAGTAGCATACTCTTGGAATGGTGGAACAGACTAGATTAAAGTGGTCACCATTACATCAATACAAAATTTGGAAAACGTGTGTCCTTCCTTCATGTCGAGACCCACTTCAGTGTAATCCAGGCATTGGCTCGCTTTTGGAATCGCTTTTGGAATCCCGCGACGTCTACATTCGCATTCGGTAGACATGAATGAATTGGTCCCGACTATTGAGGAATATAATGTTGCCATAAGAGTTACCCCAATCACTAAGCTCATTAGACCTCCCATCGGTTTAAAGCCCAGAAGTGTCTTGGCTTCATTTTTGAATATCAAAGCCAATGAGATAAAGTTGAAATCTAATGGCCATAGTTGTCCACTCACATTTTTAGTTGAACATTATGCATATTCGACCAAGCAATCCATGCGTCAGTCCTCTAGAGTGTTTCTTCTAGCTATTTTTGGTTTTGTAGTTTTTCCTCATAATAAGAAAGCCATGAATCCATTAGTTGCACATCTAGTTAGGCAAGTATGTAGCGGAATGAATTTCACAAATATGATTTTGGCTGAAACTCTCTTATCTCTCACCCGTTTTAGGAAAAACAAAAGAGGAAGCTTGCATGCACCAGTTGCACTTTTGCAGATATGGTTTCTTTCCCACATCAAAGAATTTGGTCTCAACATGGACGTACATGAGATTAATGACCACATTTACCCAATCAAAAAGTTTTTGGAAGAGTCAAAATGCATTCCAAATAGGTCTTAGTCCGAATGGATGAACTTTCTCAAGGACATTGCTCCTGAAGAAATCCTTTGGCATGTTAGGTGGACCCAATTCCGTGTTGCCCGTCTAACTCACCATTTGGATAATCCAATCCCCTTAATGGGATTCACGGGGTGTACGGTGCTCTCCAGGGAATCCCTCCTCTGAGGTCGGACCTTTTCCAATTAGAACTCCCCCAGATAGTTCTTAATGTTCCTCTGTCAAGCATCAACCAAAAGAAAGCGGACTACATCGAAAGTGCTTGGCATGATTGTTGCCTGCAGGAGATTACATATGTCGAAGAGTTGCAAGGATAAATGAACATCACGCGTCCCTAGAGTACATTAACCGTCCAGTGGATCCCGAGTGCACGCTCTCCATACTGGAGATACCAGTGAAGCCTACCCAGGCTCTTCTCCAAGCACAAATTGAGTAGCTTAAGAGGGAGGGTGAAGAGGCAGAATCTACTGCCTATAAATTTGGCCATGCATAATAAGCGATTGCGATAGACCGATCAATGGCCTCATTGTATCTAATTACATTTCGTTGTACAAAGTATGTTGAAATCAATGAAGATGGTCATCTTTGATGATTCATATGGGTGTTGGATTGATTTACGCAACTATTCTTTCAACGATGCCTTTTCTTATAACAAAATCTTGGCAAAGGATTAATTTATCCTAAACAAGTATGTGGGGGTATGGTACCGTTTTTTTGCTTTTGTAATAAGAGAGGACGTCAATGACAGTACATTCTTTATTCATGTGATTATTTCTATCCGGTTCATTTTCGAAGGTAAGACTTTATCATCACGGCTGCTTGAAGATCTCCAATCCGCACTTGTTCAAGAGTGGACACAGACGAACTCTGAAGAACAGACTAACCGAATCGCCAACCTGGGAAGTTTAATGGATGAGATCAACCATCTGTTGGCACGATTCGTTCACCTCTTCGGTTAGGACAGAACACCTCCGCCCCCTCAACCCGATGTTGGGGCATCAGCATCACGGTAACCTGTCGATGCTAATTCGAAAGGTAAGGCAATCCTGATCAATGACTCCACCGGTGCTAATGATATGCGGAGTTCACACAGCTAGCTGCATGTCACGACCCTCCCTCGCGGGGCTCACCTTGAGGGGGGCGGGTTTAGTGGTATGTCAAACAGAAATAGGCGATTTCTCTATATAAAGGTGTTGGCGCTTATTCGGCGCTTGTTTTTCTAAATCCTTACTGTACGCAAGGTTGAAAGTTTTGATATGATTAGACAAAAAGATTCCAACCTATATGGAGTTGCCACCAGCTTAGTTGGGGCCAATTAGGAGTTGCGTTCCACTTCCTACAAACCAACAATCTAAGATTGTGGCCTTGGTCACGCTATCGTCTAATTAAAGCCATTTCGGTGTTTCATTAATGACAACATAATTCAAGCAATCTTGTAAATTTTTAAGTCCCTATGTACACTCCACTCTGTGTTCATGCATGGTTGTTTGCCAAATTGGTAATAATTCAAAGGCATACAAATCAAGATAGACAAATCAATGCATCAAATGATATAAGGAAATCAACACATCAAAACGACATAGCAAACGATAATAAATTATGAGAAGAGAGATGCAAGAAAGTAAACTCGATACAAGCCTGGTAAAGAACATGTTTTTGCTATTTGAGCCCCGGGATATGATTCCTACTAATCTTCTAAGAGACTCTCACGGCTATCGGGATATGTGGGACCTTGCGATAGATTTCCCCGTTTATCCGCCAAAACTAGAACCGCCATGAATCGATGATGAAATCCGTCCATCCATGGTTCGGTGATGAATTCCAAATTAACCGGGGCCCCATTTTGACAAGAGACCCGAGGGTATCCCGAGAGTACCAAATCTCTGTCTCTCTTTTTATTGCCTGACTTTAGACTAACCAAGGATATTCCTGGCATATGAACCTACCAATTACTCTAGAGAAACTATTCTAAATCATATTGAGATAACATGAAAGAGATCCTATACTTAACTTTTAACGTATCCATTTATTTAAAGTGAGATTACTGGATATTCGAAGGAACTTCACTAAAGCATGAAACGGAATCTATGCCTAAGTGAGTCTAAAGACTAATGAACTACTCCCCAAATTGGCCCAAGATCCCCAAGGTTATATCAAACCAGCCATTCAAGGTTCGCCTTGTCATCAATAAGCATCAGAAGGCGCAAATCAAGCAAATTTCGGCAAGAGTAGAAATAAATTCGACTCCTCAACACCCTTGTGAAAAATCGGGCCTGCCCCCATTCACCTAGACTGATGGTTATGTTTGCCAATCTTAGCATAACCTCTGACAATAAATTATAATGATTCAATCATTATTAGAAAGCTATAAGGTTACGCTTCATCATCTGAATTTGAATTAAGATAGGATAGAATAAAGTTGGATTAGAAATCCTTCAAAGATCCATTAAATTGTAAAAAATCTAATCACATATTTTCTGCAACTCAAGATAATATAAAAAAATTAAAAATCTCGCTTGCCTAGCATAATCCCCCTCAATATCCAGATCTCACTACTTGAACTCGCTCACTAGTATCTCAAACCCGCTCTCTCTAGCTCCCTCCGATTCTTCTCCTTCACTTTCGATTTCACTAGATCCACTGCAATCTCCACTTTCAGACAATTCAGACACTGGTGAAGATGAGTCTTGAGTTGTAAAGAGCCTTGTGAAGTCACTGGGGAGGTAGAGATTGCAACGATCTAGTAGACGATGTAGCAAAGGCCAATGAAGAGTTGAAGGCCGGCGATGTGGTGGTCGACACTACGCGCGAAGCTCAGGTGCCACTTAACGTCGAAGCCGGCAATTTGGGTTAGCGAGGGGTGGAGAGGAGGCGGACAAAAATCAATATTGGATGGCATTGGGGCAACAAGTAATGAGAGCGGACAAACTCGGGATCTGCTGGGTCGCGTCCTTCAATTGCATTCGTGACAGGACTTGAGTTTTTCAATAGTGCTTGGCATGCAACATATAACTTATGCCTTTCACCCTAAGTCATTGGAGCATGATTGGCTAGACGGCAATGACGATCTGCAGCTAATTGCCTGGTGGTCAAAAGTGATGATGACTGGTTACGTGGAGGGAGTCCTTACGCAATGGCCGGAAAGCCAAATGCGTCACTCCATTTAATATATTTTTAAAAAAATATTTAATCCAAGTTTATTCCACCCTCTAATCCCAATTTTTTTCATTTTATTTAGGCATGTGCTAGTTTATTTGGTGCAAGGGGCATCACTAGACACTGAATATGATATTTTGTTATCTTATTTAAATTCAAATATGAACTTTAAACGCAGCTTAAGAGTCTACTTTTATTTCATGAGCCGTTGACTTTTTTCTGATATGGCCCATAAATTCATGAAATTGGCAATTTTAGCCTAACCAGTCACTTAAAACTCTGATGTAGGCCCTATCTAGAAACTGGTGAATAGAAGCTCAATTTGATCCGCCAAATGATCTTCAAAATTTACGAGCCACCTTGAATTGAAGCCCATTAATCCTCTTTAACTTGCTAGGTTATGAATTTACCGCGATGGGTCACTACAGTTTATGAACCCAGTTATTGATTATGACCTGAATTACAAGGGACCTTGCCTGACCTAATGAGGTACAATTAGGTCCAAGACCTATTAAATTAAAGCATTTTAAGTCCTCTTCAATTCATTAGTTCAAGGTTTTCCTTAATTTTACCCTCAACTATATGAGATTTTCCAACAAGCATTTCATCTAACACTAGATGCTCTAAAGCCTTAATCCAACCATAGTGATTCCAAGTCAAGCTCAGTCAGCCCCCTATTCAACACACCTTCAACTATTTCCAGCAATATCAAGCGTGGCAACGACACTATAGTATTCAAAATCCA
The DNA here is from genome assembly GCA_016097605.1 of Eucalyptus guilfoylei. NCBI lineage: Eukaryota > Viridiplantae > Streptophyta > Magnoliopsida > Myrtales > Myrtaceae > Eucalyptus > Eucalyptus guilfoylei. Next base: position 42,395,929 of record CM027861.1, read on the forward strand.
CGTAATCATCAGAACAATCTATCATTTGATCAATGCCTTTTAATATGACTAAATCTCATAAATGCGGAGTAAGTCAAAAACATCAAATTAGACACGATCAACTGATCAAGTACTGTCAGCATACTTAATTTCAGTTCCAGCAAGATGGAAGTTCAGCCAATGCATGATTCCTTCCTGATTAGGGATCTTGAGCATTAGGTGATTTTTATTAATGCATGCTTGACTTATTGGCGAAATTCAGATATAAACACCACGGAGAAGAAAGAAGGAACTAAGTGGATTGCTAAGCTTGAAGAAAAGCTTAGGCTGTTGCACGGATTTCAGTATGAGGTTCCCTTGGATCTTTCGCACTATGCTAAGCTCAAGGTACATGATAAATTCTAAGTGCCTCAGTTTGATAAGTATGATAACACCGCCTGCCCTAATATCCACATGCAGTATTACTTGATAAAGATGACATGTTAAGTTGAAAAGGTGCTGCTAACGTTTCAGACCCACGCTTCAGAGGTTCGTCATGGTCAAAGCAAGTACAATGGAGATGTGGGAGCAGTAGCTATCTGACGTCTTTCGTATCGCAATACAAATTCAATATTGACATTACTCCGTCCCACGATGATTTAGCACATGCTGAGAAGAAGAAGACTAAGTCATTCAAAGCCTTATGCTCAAACGTCAAGAGGATTGGCAACACGGGTTTACCCTGGATTGATTAAGAAAGAGACGATAGATTTTGTTTTAGACGCTGTCGTTCAATTTCCATTGTCGTAGGATCGGATCGGGCAGATTCATGAGTCCCTGGACTCGTGAGTATCTTATTTGCGCCCATTTAGTAATCTGGTCAACCATCTCGAGAGGCTCGTGACGAGTTGGAGGGCTTGAAACTCTCCTTATTCCATATTAGGAGAACTTGAGACTAGATGATGCGGTGCAAGTGCAACAGAAAACGGCGATGATGACAGGTTGGCTCCAAAACACATATGCTGCATATGCCGGTCAATTCGATATGATGAGTTCCGCACCTTGGATGAAGAACATGCCTCCATCGGGTAGTGTCTAGAAACTTGCAGTCTATTCTTCGTTAGGAAAAAAGCAACCCATTGCCTTCCGCTAAATCTCTAGACCAATGAGCTGGAGACGTAATTGGGAACGAACTAATCCAAACACATCAATAGAGTAGGTCAAGGCTTCATTGATCTGAATTGGTGGGAGAGGCAAGCAAACGCTTTTCCCATTTTCTCCACCATTGCTTGTGACTTACTCATCCCACAGATGTCAGATATTCGGAATCCATGTTCAGACTAGCCAATGCATCATAAAAATTAATAATGTCAACTTGCTTGCGAAAAATTTAGAAATGTTTGTTGCACGACATGATTGGTTTTTGCAAGAATTGACTTTAAGTGAACATGTCCAATACAAACATAGGGGTAATGATGACACCATATAATCGGAACCATGGTTTATGACCATAATCATGGTAAGGGATACCGTCATTTTTATGTAATTACTACTAGGACGCCACCAAAACGTAACTTTTGTTCCAAATTTATTTGGAGATGTCTACGTATTGCAATTTGATTTAATTGAATGAGTTTTCTTCATTAATTTCCCTCACTTAATTTCTCTATTATTTGTTTATATTTGGAAAAAGATTCAATCCTTTTTTACTTTTTTGGAAAACAATTATTTAAAAGAAAATTTTAAGTAATCGGACTCGGGCCAACCTTGCCCGAGCCCCAAATGTGGGCCGTTATGGGCCTAAAAAAGAGAAAACTAAAGGCTTTCGACTACAAATGGGCCATGATGTGGATAAGTTCGGCCCATGTCCGTCTCATAAGTAAACGTCCGAAAGGCCTTCATGACCACCGGTCCAACAAAGCCCCGTATTTCGTAAAAGCCACGTCGTCCAAAGTCGCCGGACTCCGATTCTCTGCACAATAGATATGTCGTTGTCACAATATAAGGCGTCAATCTTTTCATCTGTAACACTAAATCACTGTACTTCAATAAATTATCTGTTAAATTGTATCGTACTTCACGTAGATCTTTTTTTTTTAGGTGACCGAAGATCCTATCGGGCCTCCTTTCACTTACGCTATTTGGAGTCTCAAGGGCGTAGTACCTCAGGAGAGATTGGCTCAACAACCCCACAGTCGGGGGCCCCACTTAAGTCATGAAACCACTCCGGGAGTTCGAACCTTTGACTTCGGATGGTCTCGGGTAAGTCTCAATTAGTGCAACCATGCGTGGTGGGGTTTCACGTAGATCTTCATTTTCAATCAATTTTAAAAAATGAATTTTTTATTTATATCACTAGCAGATGTATAATATGAGACTCGCTAACGGTTAAGAAATAATTAAAAGGAAGAATAACATTAAAAAAAATGTTCCGATTTTCACATTCATTAATTTGGGAAAGTTGACTTTTTTTGCTAAATAGAACTCATGGTATTGAATGAACATGTATAAATCCGGCTAAGAAGCTATATACTTCTTGCAAAAAAAAGTAATTAATCACTTATAATTTATAGTTTTGTGCGACTCACTTGTAGGCAAATCTTGAGGAAGAGTTTTGGAATTGTATCCCTAAATAATTAATTGTCCGTACCGAGGATGGCATTCTCGTTAAATTCGCCGACTCCACGCCCCATTATGTGCGCCTTTTCTCCCCCAATCCCCTATAAATTCCGTTTCGGAGTTCGGAGAAAACCCACTTCATGCGTCCCATCATTTGAATCCCGCAGTTGGAGAGGGAGCAGAGAGAGAGAGAGAGAGAGAGAGAGAGAGAGGCGACGACGGCGGCGACGGCGACGACGGCCGACGGCGGAGGGACCAACGCAATTTGTCGCGAACTCAGTTGCGCGACCTCGATTTCTCCGACGCGCATTTGCGATTGTGCTGTTCTCCTCTCAGTCCGGCGCTCGCCGCGATTTCAGTCGGAGCGAGCGGGGGAGGAGGTTCTATGAGCCGTTTGGCGTTCAAGTCCGTCGTGTACCACGGCGATGTGCGGCTGGGGGAGCTGGACGCGGTCCCGGCGAACGGCCACAGCTTCCAGTTCCCCAACAATGAGATTCGGATCCACCGCATCTCGCCGATCAGCGAGAGGTGCCCCCCGCTGTCGATCCTCCAGACGGTGTCCTCGTTCTCGGTCCGATGCAAGCTCGAGTCGTCCTCCCCGGTCGAGCAGGCGAATTTGATCAACCTGCACGCCTCGTGCTTCTACGAATTCAAGGTCTCTGTGTGGGGCGACGAATCGCTCCGCTTTTATATGTGCTCGAGAAGCTACTCTGTTTCCTTTTAAGTCTTAATTGTTGATAATAATGCTTTCGTGCGTCTTTCATGCTGTCGAGAGTGCTTGGTTATGATCAGGTCTTGCATTGTCTCTGCTGCGTGTAGTGTTTCTGTTGGTGTTAAGAGTGTTGTGTGAGTGAGAGCTCTGATGAAATGAATCTGTTTCGGCAGACTGCTGTAGTGTTGCTAGGCGAAGAGGAAATACACTTGGTGGCAATGCCTAGTAAGCAGAAGAAGTTCCCGTGCTTTTGGTGCTTCTCCGTTCCTTTAGGTCTCTACGAATCCTCGCTGGGATTGCTTAATCTACGGTGCCTCTCGATTGTGTTTGATCTCGATGAGACGCTCATTGTTGCCAACACAATGAAGTCTTTCGAGGACAGAATCGAGGCTCTTCGAAGCTGGATTGCTCGGGAGACTGATTCGGTGAGGATTTCAGGAATGTCTACTGAAATGAAGCGGTATCTAGATGACAGAGCGCTACTGAAGCAGTATGCAGACAATGATTGTGTCATGGATAATGGAAAGATGTACAAGGTTCAGATGGAGGAGGTCCCTCAGCTTTCAGATAGCCATGAGAAAATTGTTAGACCAGTAATTAGATTGCAGGAAAGAAATACTGTCCTCACTCGCATCAATCCTGAGGTTAGAAGATGCTTTTGCTGCTATTCTTGTTTTGTTTTTTGATTCGTTTTTCCTTTTTGTGTTATAACATAAGCTGTCTCTAATGATGGTACAATGGCTTTACGGGGGATAATAACTCTTTCAATTGATATAGTCATGCACCATAGTCATGTGTTTTTTTTTTTTTTTTTTTTTGGCAAATCTGAACCGGGACCTTTTCTCTTGTGTCAAGGAGAACATATCTAGAATTGATCAAGGGGTTTGAAGCAGGAAAACGTTGACCATCAACTCATTTACCCTTAGGAAGAACGCTGGCTCAAGTTATTTAATTCATCTTAAACAATGGCTTGTGCAATAATGTTTTTTTCCTTAAAATTGTTGTCATCTGACAAAAGCTGGGATTCTTGTGGATCTTTCCAGTGAGCAAAGACAGACTAAGTTCAAATGGAAATGAGCAAGGCATGTTTTATATTCATGTGTAAACTACAATCTAGGTTATGGCTTTTAACAGAAGTTGCTGATCAAATGTTTTTGCACATTGAGAAAGTGATGGGTTTGATGGTGGGCTAGCTTTTCTTGTCATCAAAATCAATTCTTCTGTCCATGATTCACTATTTTGTTATTGCAGACAGGTTTTGATTGAAGAGGTTCCACTTCTTGTTCCTATTAGCAATGCCTTGTTCACGCAATTAAGAAAAATGATATCACCAGATAATGTCGAATGATGTTTTTTTAAGGTTAATTCTGAATTATACATTTCAAGAAATAGAAAGCCATGTGTGTGTTCTTTTTTGTCAGCATCTTTATTTTCTCCTTATGCAGATCCGTGACACCAGTGTGCTGGTGAGATTACGACCTGCATGGGATGACTTGAGGAGTTACTTAACAGCTAAAGGACGTAAGAGGTTTGAAGTTTATGTGTGCACAATGGCTGAAAGAGACTATGCTTTAGAGATGTGGAGGCTTCTTGACCCCGAAGCACACTTAATTAATTCGAAACAACTCTTGAACCGTGTTGTTTGTGTCAAATCAGGCAAGTTGTCTGCTTATGTACAAAATAAGATGCTTGCAGAAGATGAAATTGAGGATTTTGCGAGTTGATTACTCTCTTATGAATTAATAGTTTGATGGTTCGTCCTTGTTTCATTAGGAATTCACATGCTTTTATCCGGTTATATGTGGAGTAATCAACAGGAGAATGAATGAACTAAGTTTCCCGGTTAGGGTTTTTTTTTTTTTTTTTGGGGGGGGGTTGTTGGGGGGAATGATTTACCGCTTCGCATTTGGTGTCCGTGTGGGTACTAATGGAAGAACTGTGTGAAAAGGACTAAAGCAGGTCATTTAAGTTCCCATTATGGTCCAAATTAATGTCTGAGGAAGATGGGTGCTCTTTCTTATGAGTTGTGTGTTTGTATGTATGGGTTTATGTATCTGCTTAAATGTTGGTGTAAGAAGGCAAGAAAGGTGAAGATCCGACATCTTTGTTGTTATTAACTAATAGTACCCAATATGAAATATTGATGTATCATGCCATGATTCGTATAATTGAGCCGTTGCCAAATGCCTAAGAAGATCAAATTGGTCAAAATGCCAGTGACTTACTTTAAAAGGTAGATACCTATTGAATTTGTCATACAACCATAGACATTCCATTTTGTTTTTATCCTACTACAGACAATATAGATATCTCATATGAAATCATTTAAATGACCAATGAGGTGTAGTTGCTTTCCTATTTTCTTTTTCTTTTTTTCCCTTTTTGAAGCTTGAACACCATGCTGTTTCCTAGCACGTCTCTTTTCTGCACACTTCTTAAAGATTTGAACAGTGGCCCACTGATTCGAATGCTTGGGAGATTTATTGCCTTTCATTTTCATGCTAACATTAAAGGTTATTGACTCCTAACATTTGTGGTTGTATCTTCTCAGCCAATTTTTGCTTTATGGCTCACCTGATGAATGCATTTTCATTGGATTGCCATCTTAAAAAAAATCCCTAGGATCGATTGACTTCATAGCTAGTAGAAACAGGTTTGATCCATTGCATCATATAACTTGCTTGTGCTACTGGCCTCCACACCCCATGCGGGGTGACTTAGCTTTCTTTTTTTCCCCTTACCTAGCCCATGTGAAGGTATGCTCAGGTTCTTTACAAAAATTTAAATTTTAATGGAATAACCTTGTCTATTTTACCCAGAGAGGTCATAACTGGAATCAGTGATTAATGCATGCCTCAGCCTTCTGTTCCTGTGTTCAAAATCTAATTAAGAATGAATAGGATTAGTATATACCAGCTTTATAGGAGCAATGTCCTCACACGTGAAAGTTTTATGTAATTATTCAGCAGCTTTTGCTGAAAATGTGGGCCAATCTATATAGTACACATGAGATGAGATAATTATATTGAATACCTGTATTCCTAATTACAGAGTATGTACAACGAGAACTTTTTTATTGTCATGGATTTTGTAGCGCGTGGAAAGCATATCTAACTAATTAAAGCATGGCTTTAGATTCAATGAAGTTCATCTGATGGTGTTCGTGCCGGTCAATGGATGTGTGCATATAGTCAGACTTAATAACACCTGTTTCGGATATTTATGGGGTTTATGATATCACCTCCCAAGGGCCCACTTAACTTTAGTCCGCCTGGCTTTGCAACCTTTTTGTTAGGTCTTTCGTTCTTGTTTCATGAAGTTACATAGATAAATCTTGGTTAATGTTTCAAGTGCCACATTTTGATTGCATATCACTTCTAACTATTACATTGTTAGTTCTATTACGCAGGCAAATTCTAGTGAAGTACTGTCCCTCATTTTTACATTTCTACTCCACCTTCTTCTTTTCCCAGCAGTATCCTAATCATGCTTAATATGTTATGAATGGCAGGTTCAAGGAAATCATTGCTAAATGTGTTTCAGGATGGTAACTGCCATCCCAAGATGGCAATGGTGATTGATGACCGCTCAAAGGTCTGGGAAGACAGGGATCAACCACGAGTGCATGTAGTTCCTCCATTTACCCCATATTTTGCTCCTCAGGCTGAGGTATTACATCATTAATTCATTATTCTCTTCCGGATAGTCATTCGTTATTTTTAGTAAAATATTAGTAAAGTAAAATTCCACTGAATTTCTTTTGGTGTCTAAATGTCATTACGTCAGTCAGACTCTGATTTGCATGAGTAATGGGAAGACGGTCAATCAATTAATGGTTGTTTTTTTATATGACGTCCAGACCTTCTTTGATACCGGGAATTTCACCAATAAAATGGGAATCAAATTGCCATTGCCTTTCTTGGCACATCTGGTCAATTTGAATGAGGTGGACGGAAATCAAAACTTGAAAGGAAATTTCTATGTATTATGTTTTAATAACAGGAGTGAAAAAAAGTATTGTCATTAATAGACCATTAAATAGGGCTCGCATTTGGCAACATTTTCATGAAGAAAATTTGGAAGGGTAACTTGCTTATATGTTTACACTAATATGTACTGTAAAAAGATATATTCAAATACGTAAGTGATATATTCAAATACGTAAGTGATATATTCAAATACTTAAGTGTTGCCAACATACACTAATATGTTTACACTAATATTGTTGGGGTTTCATTTATGAAATAGGGTTCCCTATGAATAACATTGATGAAAGTATGAATACACATTTCTTTTTGGGTTTTTATCAGACTGCACATGCTGTCCCAGTCCTTTGTGTGGCGAGAAATGTAGCATGCAACGTCAGGGGTTACTTTTTCAAGTAAGTTTCTAGATTTCGGTCAAACTGTATAAAGCCATTCACAGCAAAAGAGTAGATTTAAGTTGCCTTCTGATCTCGTGTCTGATTGAGATATGATATTTCTTGTCTAGGGAGTTTGATGAAAACCTATTAAGGAAAATCTCTGAAGTATTTTATGAAGATGAGGTGGTCACTTTACCCCATGCCCCTGATGTGAGCAATTACTTGATGTCAGAGGTATTTAAAACTGACGTTTTCAGTATGGATTTCAGTATGGACTATTGGAGAAATCTGAAGGTCTGTTTAAAGTTCTCATCAATTGTGATCATCTGTCCTTAATGTCAGGACTCTGGATTTGTACCAAATGGTGCTGCAAACGCTCCATTTGCTGATGGAATGCATGGGGCAGAAATTGATAAAAGACTTAATCCTCCGGTAACTTGTGATATATGCTCTGTTCAACTTTTCTGCTTATTCATTCAGCCGATGCTGGATTTTTGCTGTACTGATTTTATTATGAACAAGGCCAACTTACCTTTATAATTTGTTTATTTTAGGGTGAAAAGCATGCTGTTGATGTGGGTGGCATCCCTGTAAAAGACATTCCTGATGTTAAATCTGAAACATCCCAGCCAACAATTACTATAATTCCAAACACCATTGGTCCCAATGCTTCGAGATCACTCATGCCATCTCAGAGTATGATCTTCCACTGTTAGGAATATATGTGTCCCCAGGAGTTTGTACATGATATGGGTGTACAAGCATGCAATCTTCTTTGATGATACGGATTTTATGTTACCATTTTTTTTTTTTTTTTTTTGTAGAACCTGGTTTGCTTGGTAATCCTGCTAGACAAGATTTCAGCCTTCCGGATCGGGAACATGACTTGAAAAGGAGAATTCTTACTATGAAGCTTGGTCCAGACTTGAAGAGTCAGGGCTCAGGGGAGCCCCCCCTCCTAACTAGACCACCAATGCAGTTACCTACTGCCAATATCCAACCACACGGAGGATTGCCTGTGGAAGAAGACTCAAGCAAAGGACTTATAAACTCTAGAAGTTCTGGCTTTTCTCTAGAATCTGATTCGCTGAAGTTCGACAAGCAGAGAGCTCATCAAAATCAGCTTGGTCACAATCTTCCAAGTGTTAGTACCTCTGGTGTGCTCTCTAACACATCTCAAGTGAAGGCAGAAGAGGTTTGTTTGTAACTTATGTATAGAGTTTAAGATTACAAGTTGCTTCTAGTCTTGACCTTAGTTCCCATTTCACCAGGGGTGGTCTGGATCTGATCAGAAAAAACTAAAATCATCTTCTGGAAGTCAGCAATCTGGTATAGAACTTTCTCCAACTTCCTTTCTGGTTAATAGTAATATGCTAGTTTTTCTGTTGAGTCTCCTTTTATTTTATATCAAGTTGTCTAATTTGCCATGTGACTGTATTTTGTATCTATAACGAGGTCTAGATGTTTCTTTTTTGGCCACTGGTCTAGATGTTATGTTTAAGTTAGCCTTTCCAGCATCCCTTCATGTCACTCATGATTTAGGCAGAAATGCTTTAAGGTGTGTCATGGTTTAGACATATGTTAGTGCATTTCTTAAAATTTTGTTAATTTAGACCATTATTATTGTCACTGATGGATTGGGATGAAACTTTGAAAGGCTACCAAGGGTGAGATTTCTGTTTTCTCATTTCCAAGCGGTATTATTGACTGGGTGATATCTGGTGCAGAGATTGGTTTACCTCAAAATCGGAGTGGTCCTAATGACAGAGATATTCATGCTGATGCTGGAAAAGAGAACTTGCTACAATTGTCATTGTCTATTGCAGTGCTACAAGAGATTGGACGGAGATGCAGTTCAAAGGTGAGTTTAATTTGTATCCATCTTCCTTGATATTTGATCCCAATCCTCTTTTTTTGGGATTTCAACATAGTTTCCCCTTCAGGTAGAGTTCAGGTCGATCTTGAGCACCAGTAAGGATTTGCAGTTTTCTGTTGAGGTCAGTGAATTTGTAATCCTATCTTTTTCTCGGAACAATATCCTTTACTTATTTATTTGCTCCCACATTTGTATGATGCATTCTATGGATCTATCTTACCTTATTTCAGCAAAAAGAATCAGCATTTGGATGTTTATATTGTAAGCACTTGAAATATATGCTCTCTTGTGTGCTTGGACAGATATGTATTTTCGTATGACATTGCCCCAATTGTTTTAGCGTAGTTCTAGAGCTTGACAAACTCATTGCAGTCATCTATGTCGCTTCTTTCTCACAGGTCTTATTTACTGGTGAGAAGATAGGTGTTGGAATGGGTAAAACGAGGAAGGATGCTCAACAACAAGCTGCCCTAAATGCTCTTCACAGCTTGGCAGGTAGCTAGCTTCTTTATTGGGCCTTCAATCTATGATTAGTAGATAATTCTATTGTTTTTCTTAGGGCAATAGGAGTATGGATATTGATGCCTTGGAGGATAAATTTGAAATGAGAGACTCGCTGCTATACATTACTACTTTGGTGTGTTTTTGTTGTCTATGTAGAAGGTTTCTGGGGCTATGGGGCTATCTTGCTAATGCTGTGTAAGTTTAAACTGACTATGTTGTAACTAGATTGTCTATAATACTTGATCAAATTGCAGAGAAATATGTCACTTATGCCAGGGGCCATTCACAAGAAGTTGACAAAAATCTCAATAAGATCTCTCAAGGGAAAGAAAATGGATTTCTGTGGGATGTCGTCAGTCCTGGGTCGCATGAACCACCAAGAGAAGATGAGTTTGCTAAAGAGGGCGATACTGAAGTGCGATCATCTTGATGCTAAGAACTGTTAATTGCTCTCTCTCCTTAAAAGGAGTTGGTGATGCTTGTAATTAGATAAGGTTACCTGGGCAGGAAACTGAGAAATTTTAACCTGAGGATCAGTGTTCGTCTTTTCCTGATTATGGAGCTAAGATCTGAAAGAAAGCAAGCTGGCTTCATGCCTCCCAATCTTGACCTGGCTGTGTTTACTGCTGGTTCTGTGGTAAGTCTGTGTTCTGTCTCTAGACACAAGTCTCTACTTTTATGATCCGTTTAATGCTGCTATCCTGTTATCCGGGCATGCTGCGTCTGATTTCCATGGTGCTACCGTGTCCTTTTACTTTTCCCCTCTGCTAAAGTAGAAAAATGGCTGTGCATTTTCTACACTTATAAAACTGTTCTGGTGGCTAGGACTGGCAATTTCAGACAGGATCTGTAATGTGAAAGGTTGCCGAACTATTGCCAGTCCTAACTATCAAAGCAGGTATGAGAACTTTGAAGAGCAGGACCTCATTCATTCTCCTGCAAATATTCCCATCTCTGTAAGGTGCATGTTGCGGTTTTGCAGAGGGGTGTACTATGGGTGAGTTGTCATGGTTCACGTTGACAACCAATTGAATGTTTTTTTTTCTCCAATCATGAGAATCATGTTGACTAGTTTTCCGCAGATTGATTTGTGCTCGTTGTTGCTCCTTTCTACTCTGTTTAGGCATGGTCCATCATGATTCTCCTTGTTACTCCTTTCACTGAAACTCAACCATTTGTGAAGATATTCTCCTTAAATTGAGGGCTTAAACGAATTAATGGAAAATATTTTTACTAACAAAAATGTTTTATAAGTTATTAAGAATGAAAACTATTTCCAATGACTAATTTCTTTAAGCGATACATGTAACCATTTTCAGGAAAATGTTTTTGAAATCATCGATGTTTTGCCCCCCTTCACTTTATTGGACAACATAGGCCTTTTTGTTGATAAATCTGATTTGGTTCAGTTTTCTTGATCTTGTCCAGGTTGCATGATTCCTTCCAACACAAGCATATACCCAAGGACTGGGAGCTCCCAAGTGGGGGCAAAGCTAACCCCCTTGTGGCAACAGCCGCAATAATAGCATATCACAATGTGATCGGGAGAGGTGGAACTGATGCTGGGTGCAAAGCCTAATACTTGACATGTTTACTTGTCGCAGCAGCCTGGATCTTTCAGAAGCCTTGCAAAATTGGATAAGGTCGCCATCCATATGCGGATCCTTGTGGAATCTGTATCTTGCGATATCTTGATTCTCGGTTTGAGTGAGAAAAAAAGGGCAGTAACTGGGCAAATTCTTTTTGTATTGTGGTCTTAGGAAAGGTGGCTCTATATTCCTTTATTTTGTCACTTTGCTGTATATAGATGGAATACAATTTTCAAGTTCTTCAATATGCTGTCTAGATATTTCCATCTCTGTTTTATCTGCTACGCGGGACTTCTCGCTGGTCTAACTGATTGTGGTGTCGCATCTATCGAGAATTCATGTTCCGCTTGTTATTTTCACTCTTGACACAACTCCTGAGACATTTTAAGCGCATGGTCGAACCGGAGTTTCCTTTTTTTTCTTCTTTTTGGTCGATGAACCGGAGTTCTTGGTCGTGGTCTTAGTAGAGATCCTACTAGATAGCAATTGACTCGCGGCAAGCAGTGAGGAGCTTTACCGCGCTTGCTGAACTGGCCTCTTATGGATTCAGGCTTTCCTTTTCAGCAAAAACGGACCCCACACAAGTTCGATAAACTAGTGTAGCGGTGATACCACCCGTGATCTTTGTTTTTAGGGGTCAAACTTCTTCCTGCTCATCTTCTTCATCAAGCTGGCCATTGCGGCAGGGGCTTGTGTATGTTTAGCCACCGTCACGAATTTGGGAGAAAGCTTTGAGTTAATTAAAGTCTCTTATCTTTATTTGTTGATGGACCACTCTAACAAAGTATATGAACTCTTAGGTCTATCTTGAAATTACGTTTGATAGGCAAGATAAAAGTCAAGATATCTTATGGTTTTTGCTCAAAATATGATAAGGTCGGATTCCATGAAGAGGCAGGATAAAAGTCAAGATATCTTATGGTTTTTTCTTAAAATATGATAAGGTCAAATTCCATGAAGAAAGTTAGAAAAAGATAAATGAATTCCTAATATTTAAACAACCAAATGCACAATTTTATGAGCTATATATAATTGACACGGATACCTATTTCAGAACCATTTCATTTGTGCCATGTAGTGATTTTCTCAAACTAGGAAAAAGAAATCCTAGCGACACTCACCATTCTCTCTTCCTTCTATCTCACATTGCACTGCTTGCATGCCAGTCGCTTGACTTTGCTTAGGGTCAATGATGACCCATTATTGATATAATTTCTTACGAATCCCTCTTGGGCAATTTTAATAATATCAAGTGTTATTCTATTTTGACATTTTTAATTTCTCGAATTTTAGCTCTGGTTAGCAAAAGACTAGGGAACTTTCAAATTATGAATCAGTTATAGAACAAATGACCTAGGACTGCAACAAGCTGCCTCAGATTGCGGCTGATCTTGATAGACCTGTAATCAAGGCAGATCAAAGGTCTTTGAGCTTGAATCAATTTGATGAAGTACTTGAGAGAGAGCACTTGATCAGGATCTAAATTTGCGACAAACCCTAAAGTTATGTCATTACTTTTCTAAGAAAATTTGATTTTGTTTCTTGACGATGATAACAAAATAGAAAATTAAATGAATGCGGAACTGCCTAAATTTTGAAGTATGTACTACGATCAAAGTGTAGGGAGAGGTTTTCCATAATTTCCTAAAGGTGAAAATTGTTAACTGTTAAGTTGCTTTCAATACCAACCAAAAAAAAGTTGATTCCAATATGAAAGGAGGAGGTGGGGGATTTGAATCACCACCTCCTCAACGGATTGGGATGTTAACGATTTAATTTCAAATGTGGGTTTTTTCATACGCCTTGTATCGTAACGCGACAAAAGTTTAAGAGTGTGAGTTAAAAGTAGGAATAAAGTAGGACAAAAAAAAATAGTTAGCAATCAATTTTTCTTTTGCAAAAGCCAAATATTTCCCTTGACAATTTATCTGGCACAGGATATATACCTCCATAACTAATACCGTATAAAAAGGAAAAGGAAAATGTCACAAATGGCCCATATACTATTACTTAATGTACAATTTTGTCCCCGAACTTTCGATTGGCTCAATTTGGTCCTTGAACTATTGATAAATGTTCGATTTGGTCCCGAATTTTTGATCGGCTCAATTTGGTCCCCGAACTATTGATAAATATCCGATTTGGTCCCGAATTTTCGATCGGCTCAATTTGGTCACGATCGGCTCAATTTGGTCCATTAACTATGATAAATATCCGATTTGGTCGAACTATTGATAAACGTCGATTTAATCCTTCGTTATTATTTTTCTTTTTCTTTTTCTTTTTCTTTTTCTTTTTCTTTTTCTTTTGCTTCTTCTCTCTTCCCTCCTCCGCTCGCCTCGCTGAGAATCTTTGGCTTCCTCCACGGCTCCAACGGAGGGAAAGAGAAGAAGCAAAAAAAAAAAGAAAATAAGTAATAAAAATTAAATCGGACATTTATCAATATTTCAAAGACCAAATCGTGATTGAAAGTTCGAGACCAAATTGAGCCTTTTATCAATAGTTCATGGACCAAATCGGCCAATCGAAAGTTCGCGACCAATCGGACATTTATCAATAGTTTATGGACCAAATTAAAGTTTGATCGAAAGTTGAGGGGACCAAATGCGATATTAAGTAATAGTATAAAAAGACTATTTCGTGACATTTTCCAAGGGAAAAAGAAGAAGATATTTTTCAGGACGCAAAATACAAAATTGAGGGCGGGGTTTATCGTTTTTAGCTCGAGCCATCGAACACAAACCCCGGTTCCGATCCTCGGTAAGGTTTAAGCATCGCCGGCGGCGACGACTGCAAGTATGGGCGGCGCCACCAGGTTCCTGATGCTCCTCGCCACTCCGATCCCTCCGCGCTGCCCCTCCCTCCTCCGCCTCGCTCGCCTCCACCACCACCGCCGCCATCTCCGCCACCTGTGTCCTCTCGCCTCGCGCTCTCCCCACCACCGCATCCTCAACGCTTCTACCGACCAGTCCCTTCCACTGCGAATCACGTCCTCCTCGCGACATCTTCATGCTCAGACCAACGCCGTCAGAGACGATCATTTCTCCGGCTACGCTCATCCGTGGCCGGAGTGGCTCCGTTTCGTCAGGAGCTTGTCCGCCGGTGGCTATTTCGGTGAGGAGGGATTCGCTGCAGCGGCGGCGCGGGGGATCGGTGGCGAGGCCGAGTTCTTGGCGGGCGCGGATTTGCAGGAGGAGTTCGTCCGTGCGGCTGAGGCTGGCTTGGCCTTCGCGCGCGATCGGCCTTATCTTTTGAGGTGTCGTCTGTACTAATATTTTCATATTCTTGATAGTTATGTTTTGTGTAGCGATGCGTTGTATTCATGCCTGAAGTTGGTCGTATAGGGCACTCTCGAAGAGAGATATAGACGTTTTGGTCGAAAATGGTGCTCCTTTCCTGTTCAAGAACGCTGACGATTCCATCAGAAAAATGAGGGCGTTCGTGAGTGGCGACGAAGTTGGTGTAAGAACTCATTTTCACAGTTCTTTTGCTTGTAATTTTGTTGTGCCGACGATACCAATTTCTGATCGCATGCTTGGTAATTATGTTGTTGCGGCTAACGTTGGCATCTGATTTTCGGTATGCTTTTTTCTTGTTTTTTGTTGCATAGACTGCTGATGGAAATAAGGCGCAGATAATTGATTTGATGAGGTTTATATTGAGCTATGCCTGCAGCCCCCTTACACCAGAGAAAAGTTACTTCAGTAACCAAATTTTAATTGCATCTGTACGGAATCTGCTCCAAGAGATGGCAAATTTAAGTCATACTTCTCCATCAAACTTTGCTGGTTCTCTTGAGAGCCAGTTCTCTGGTGGATATGGACAAGTTCCTAGGCCTCGTGGGCCTAACATTAAGATGAAAAGAGGTGACTGGATCTGCCCCAGGCAAGTGCTTACTTCTCTTTGTCACTGATGAATTCTATTCTTGTCTTTCACCAATCTGTATATTCTTGTTATGATATGACATGCGAATTGAATCTCTCTCTTTGACATTTATGAGCAGGTGTAATTTTATGAATTTTGCGAGAAATATGAAGTGCCTTGAATGTGAAGAGGCACGACCAAAGGGGCATTTGACAGGCAGAGAGTGGGAGTGTCCTCAGTGAGTATTTGCCTATTGTTTTTAATGAAAGGTTTTGTGGATAGATATCATTAGTATGAGTCCAAAGTACTGAAAGTAGTGTTTTGTTTTTTCAAATGGTGGTAGATGTGACTTCTTCAATCATGGGGGGAATCAAGTATGCTTGAGATGTGAATGCAAGCGTCCCGGACAGATGTCGTCCACAGTCCCCTCTGGATTTGGTTCAGGTCATGGTACTGTCGATGATGCTAATAACGTCGACATTGAGAAGAGGTTAGCTGCCAACGAAGAGAAGGCACAAAGGTGGTTCAAAAAAGTTTCACAGCTAGATAGCACTTCAGCTGTGAACAGTGCTATGACAGATGAAGATTTCCCTGAGATTATGCCACTGAGAAAAGAAGTGAATAGATTTGTCGTGAGCATGAAGAAGACGCCTCTGGATAGGAGGCTGGCCAACGCTCAAAACAGAATTAACTTGACTGCTGAGGTAACTCCAAATGTTGATGGTAACCAAATTTCAGATGCAAACAAGAGACTTGATTCACCTTTTTCCAACTCACCATCTCCACAGCAAGGACAGCCTGGAGGAAACAATTCTGGTTATGTTGCTTTTAGGCCTTTACCTGATGATATGTTTGCCAAGAAACCTGGAATTTCTGAAACTCAGGCAGACAACACAGTGACAGGTGGGGCCACTTCTCTTGCTTCAAATGCTGGAGATTCGGGTTCTTCTGCTTCTGAAGTCAACATCACAGGTAAATCAGGAGCTAATATACCGCCGTATCATGGACCAGTTATCGAGACTGAGAGCCAGGATAAAGAAAGAGGAGGAGAAGAAAAATCTGAGAGATGGTTTAGGCGAATTGCAGAATTATATGATGCCCAAGATTTGCCATCTGCAGTTTCTGACCAAGACTTATCTGAGACGATGCCCGTGGATAAGGGAGAGAACCGATTTGCAGCTGAAAGGATGAAAGATCGTTCTTTGACTTCTCAGACATATAAAAGACGTGCCTCAATGGAGCGAGCAAGCAATACCAACTTTGTTCCCTTTGTCCCATTCCCACCTGGGTATTTTGCTAAAAAGGAAAACCAGCAGCCTGATGGGGAAAATGCTACTGCTAAAGCTTCTTTGGAAATGACATCAACTCTTGCATCTCCCTGGAAGTCTCCACTGGAGGCAAATGATTCAAGTTCAATGCCTCCTAATGGCAATGTTCAACCAAGGGAAAACCGGCGAATTGATAGTGGGAACTGGAATACGAAACCTCCTGTAGAGAACTTAACTCAAAATAGTTCAACCATGACAAAAGGGACACATAATGTTGGGATGCTGCAGGACTTGAGTAATCCTCAGACAAGTAGCGTGAGTAGTGGAGGTGCTGGATCATTTCAAGATGGTAAAAATACAAAAGAGACAACAAATCAGGTGAGCAGTTCACGCCAACCATCAGAAAGTTTCAATGTGAGAGAGCAGTGGAAAGGTAGGAGCTTGGAGGGTTCAGCAGTGAAAGAACCTGATCCTCTGGACATGTCAGAGGAGGCAAAGGCAGAAAGGTGGTTCCGACGCGTTGCCCAGATTAAGGATATTTCAGAGCTGAGCCAAATACCAGATGAGGATTTCCCATCAATAATGCCAATGCGGAAAGGAGTGAACAGGTTTGTGGTGAGCAAGAGGAAGACACCATTAGAGAGGAGGCTGACTTCTTCTCAGTATAGAAGGAACCTCCCTGTTGTGACCTCTGATCCTGTGAAAAATGAAGAATAAGTGACATCGAGATTGTCCAATTGTTGTGATGCTTCATTAAATCATTACTTGACAAATTTTTTTAGCTCAATAGTTTTTGGGAAAGTAATTCTCTAGATCAACAAGTGAGCAAAAAAACAACCAGAGGCCTCAGGTCTTCTTTGTACCTCTTGAACCTTTGCCTGAAGGCACGAAGACCAGTGATGAAAGCAAGCTGCACGTGGAGAAAATAGAAAGATTGAGGTCTTGGCAACTTCATCTGGCAGGAGGAACTTTTTTGGGAAGATGGAGGGAACATGTTGATGCAGAGGTGGTGTCATTGAGGTTGCAACTCCTATGTGCCTTCGTCATGGACCTGTGAGCTGAAGCTTTGCATTGTCGTGAAGAAACCTGTCGAAGGTGATCTCGAGCAGTGCACTCTTTCTTTGTAGTCACATGGTGCTTAACCGTGATTTGGTGTTATGTTCCTCCTATGGTTTTAGGAACTATTTGATACGACGATAGGATGAGGATAGGACATTTTTAACAATAGGAAGTACTTTTTTTTTTAATAGGTGAAAGTACTTTTTTTCCATAGATAATAGGAAGCATTTTGATGGTTCTTTACTTAATATATTGTAATTCAGAGATTTTATTTCACCTGATCCTCTTGGATGATGATTATAATCAAATGGAGATTATAGCCTGCCCAATAGTAAGGTTGGGAGAGAGTGACCTTTTAATTAGATAAGAGTAATACTAAGCATGTTTAGGCAAATTAACAGAAATGCCATTTTTTCCTTCAACCCCCATTTAAATAAAACTTCCTCGAATCACTCTTCTAATTGGTGAATTACAATGATGGACATCAGCCACATTTACTCAAGTTAATTTTGCATGTGGGTGACGTCCACAACTAGTAACCCACCAGAATTTGTATACGTAGTTACAAAATTGGTGTACTTATTGATGTGGCACACAGCAAGTTAATACTTATCAGGTTGACCATGTTCCACCAACATAAGTCCACTACATTGCTTAATGAAGTAAATTTTTAAATTGACTAAACATAGACCTGAGGCACAACTTTAAAATCTGTTCTATGGCAAAAATTGCAAATTCGTTTTATTAATGGAGTACATTCTGTGTACAAGAGATTCGTCTTTCAATTTATATCTTAAGAAGAAGATTTTTAAGAGGAAGATCGTAGCCAGGTACTTTATTTGTTAGAAATCAAGTGTTATTGTCGTTGCACTTGTTTGACATGCTGCTGCTATCTTTCACTTTTGAATGTGGCTTGCTGGAAATCTTCATCAGTTAAGGCTGGTGCATATATGTGAAGCCACATTGACAAACCAAGCGGTTGAATTTGATAAGAGAGTCCGGTGGTAGCTCAACGGTATGCTTCTGTAGCGTCAAGTGAATATAGCCAGTAATTCAGAATTCTCTCTCTCTCTCTCTCTTTTTTTTTTTTTTTTTTTTGGGGGGGTGGTCGGGGTGCGGCTCGGTGGTGTGCTGTGCTGTGCTTGTGGGGAGGGAGAGTTGTGCATGACTTTGAGAGTGCTGATACAGGTGACATAAAATCTATGAAACGTAACTACTAATTACTTCCAGCCAACAATGGTTGTAAGCAATTGCATTTTCTTAGAACACATAATGCTTCCTTCCCTTAGGTTTTAGTATCTGGCAGTTTAAAATGTTCTCGTTTTATTTCATTGCATTTAGTTCTTAGTGGATTTGTTTATGCCAATGGCAACAGCTGTCAACGGCACCCCCTGACTAAGTCTAGCAGTGAACTGATTAATACTGCATTGTACATGAGCAGATATGAAGCTTATTGTTCTTACCAGTGAGGGGGGACTAAATTTAGGCTTATATGGTTCTGGCCTAATTACTTCAATTAATTAATTGACTCTCTATAAGCCTTGTGATGTAGTCGTCCTCACTGGTCCAAGGTCAGTTTAACCAAATTTTTTTTTTTTTAAGTTAAGTTTTTTCCAAGTTGAATACATTGTCAAGGTCAAGAGATGCATTTTACACAAGCTGTGCTGGAGAGAGGGAGCTTGACGTTTAGCAAGCTTCTTCAATTAACTGAAGGATGAACTCTAGCTGGCTGCTTAAAGTACTTGCCTTGCTGACCGACGAAGAGGCTTTGGTTGACAGCCTTTACTAACCTAAGGTTATGTATGACTGCTCAGAGCGTCAGGCTTAGAAGGACCAGCTACTTGTTTTGTCCAAAAGTGTGGAGACCTTTGCACTTCCATGATTTTCAAATTCCCGATTAACACATGGAAAATTTATGCCCAATCCTCCTTCTCTGCCCCTTGTGCCTTTAATATGTAATTATAATAGGAGTTTCCTGATTTTCTTTTCATTAATAGATTGAGGAGTAGATAAAAAGCCAAGCTCAGAGAAAAGTTCGGCAAAACAACCCAATATGGAATTGAATATATCATTGGACTTTGTCGATCTTGTTGAAACAAAGTGAGTTATGCTTTCTTTTTTCTAGTCCCATGCTTCTTGATTCAACTTGAGGTCCAAGCACCTGTGTTTTTCGGCTTCGTTGCATTTTGTGGAATTTCCGGGTGGTCTTGAGGGAGGCTCAGATCCTCCAGCTTTCCAACACGATGAGAAGGAAAGATTGGCTCACTCATCTATTGCAGAAGAAACAAGTGAAACAACTTTGGTTAACGCGGTATTACTTGAAATAATGCATCAGTAGCAATGTTCTAGAGGATGATCAGATGCATCATAAACAAGTTATTACTAGCAAATGTAGCTAGGTTGATTAGATGCTAATCAGTATTACTTTATCTCATCTTTCTTGGTGAAGCCACATCTTTAAAATATTTTTTTCCTGTAGAACTTTCTTTTGAAATCATAGCCAATATTTTCGGTTGATTTTTCAATTCAATTTTGTCATCTCATAATCTTCTTTTATTTCATCAAATTTGTGCTGACTAAAGTGTACTTTATTGCAAGAAACTTTTCAAGACTTAGTATAGTGTTTGATTCAATATAATCCTTAAGCTCCTTCAAAAGTTCATTCAAAAACTTAATATAGCGTCGATTCAAAAGTTATTCTCACCAATTATAAGGTGATAAGAATCGTCTTCAACTATAAATGGTTATGAATAATCGCTATAATTCATTTAAACATATACGAATAATTTAAAATTTAAAGCAACAGGCCCTTACTTTTGTTTTGAGTGTTTGTTAATCCGTACTTTATATATAGTAATAATTTCGATCATAACATTCATCATTAATTATGCATCTAGTCATATTTATATGTAAAGTGTGAGAAATTGTGTACCATATTAGGAATCTACTTTTCACTCCATAAATATGATGTAAATATGATTTTTATATTTGCTAAATTTTATTTATATTTATTTGCTAATATTAATTTATTTTTAAAAACAACTTGTCATTAAGTAATTTTTTTATCAAGTAGATGGTGTTATAACTTTTGTTATGATCATCTAACATCATATATTGATGAAATATGTGCAATCATGTGGAATTTAATCCTCGGCCTATATATAGACATTTCATAGTAGAATCTTTATATAAATAAAATTTATTTTTGAAATATTTATTACCAAAACATTCAACCTATATATACATATAATATCAAATCAATATATGCATAATAATTGCTTTTGCAGAACTAGAGATACTCTAAAATATGCGGAATATAAATTGTCAAACGTTTAATTTCTACTTTTAGTTTTTCCTTTCTTTCTGTAATTTAGATGCAAGAAAGACTCGTTAACATTTAGTTTTTCTACTTTAAATTTTCGTTTTCTTTTTTATATTATAAATGCAGGAAAGCCTTATTTTATTTTAAAAAAATTCAGCTTTACTTTTATATAGATACTTCAAAATAAAAAAATAGATATACACATATACAATTATCTTATAACGTTTATTACCAAAACATTTGCGATCAGGGATGACTTTTGTTATCTAATTTTATGCAAAACAAAGGAAAATTTATATAGTAGGATTAACTATATCCCAGAGGCACCCGACTAAAAAAAAAAAAAAAAAATCGTCCTTACCTTGTAGGGCGTAGAGTGTAAAGTATTGGTTGAAGATGCAATGGCGTGATTTCTCAGACCTTTAACATTATAAATCCATCTAGGAAAAAAAATAAAAACAAGAGCGCCACATTAACTGCGGGAAAAAAAACACGATTGAAAACCCCACAACGTACGCCATGTGCATAAGGAAAAAGCTTATCGAGGTTATCTCATAGTAAGGCTTCTAGTTCCCAGGTACACCTCGTAACGAGTACAACGTTGTACTCCTTGTTCCCTAATCATGTCAAAATAACGATGCCTTCTTGTTTTTTAGCCAAAAAAAACAAAAAACAAAAAACAAAACGATGCCTTCTTGCTCAAAGAATCCACATTGATCCTCAAAATCTTGAAACCCTGCGAGGCTTCTTCAATGCAAACCGAACCCAGCGGCCTATCCGAGCCTGTATCACAGATTACAATGATCCTTTAAATGACGCATGTGCAAAGCTCGTTTTGAGCGTTCGCACAGTGCATTTACTGCAGAGTAAAATGTAGCGAAAGTTCAGAGAAAGGTGTCGCGTTGACGGGTACTCCAATGACACTCATTAAGCATATTAATAAGGGGAAGCTTTCCTTTATGAAGTGTCTAACTACATATCATATAAGGAAGGTTCCGTGCATAGAAAACCGTACATTTACCTTACGGGAGGATTTGAAAGACATCTTCTAGCAAATTCCCTTTTGTATTGGAGAATTTTGCAGGATTGGTTATAGCATCCAGGATCGATTATTCTACGGAAGACGAGCTTTCGGTTGGTGATACATAAGGGCAGAGATGATTGTTGGCTAAACCGTAACCGTATGATGGAAGGACGGGTTAGCATCCAAAATTTCGACATAACTCCAAAAATGATGGGTATCACTACTTCCATATACACATATAGTAGTAATACAACAAGCATTTCAGCTAGTTCTCTTGTCTGCGGCACTACAATAGAACTATTGCTAGAGAATATAGCACACTCTCGATTATGCCGCAACACAGTTGTACAAATACATGCACGCTACTCCACCTATAGTACAAAAATCCAAAGCGCACTCAAAGGATAGGTAACGATAGCATGCGTCGTGAAGTTGCCTCATCCATCTGCACAACGAACAGCAACACATTTCCGGTATATTCTTCGATGCCAACTGCCCGCTATTGCAACCCCAAAGTTGCTAGAAACTTCTGCAAGGTCCTACGGCCCCATCGTATGTCATTCCTCAATACATTATTTAAATTCACAGGGTCGGTCTTCCCTTCTCTGCTGTCTATGTGGATAATCTGTTCGTGTTTATTATCAAGCTGTCCTTCCGCCAAAATCAGCGCCGCTTCTTCTTGGGATGGACTGCATCCAGGCTCTTGCTTTACACGCAAATGAAGACCTCATTAGAGAATCTTCCAAAAAGAGAAGCACACAGGTATTGATGCACGCACCACAGAAGAAAGCACAACTCACATACCCAAGTGTGCTTGTGCGCACCCGTGCACACACGTGTGTGAGAGAGTTGAGAGAGAGAGAGAGAGTCACACACATCAAAATCATAGATGAGCAATGTCATCTGTGTAATAGACATCGAATTTATAGATAAACAATGCCGTTTGTGTTGTGTGATAACTCAACAACAACCCAAGTTTTCCGTTAGGGCCGCCTTGTCTTGTACATGGCAGATCATCTGAACGTACAGATGCATGTACCATACTGGATATGTCAGTTCATCATCCGTGCAAATGTTTCAAGAATTCAACACCCCGTGCTTGTGGCAATTACATAAGTTGGGACAGTTGGTTCGTAGAGGCAAAATAAGCTTTCTATGCGGCGCAGTGGTACAACATAACTGTTAAAAATTCCACTAGGATAGAAGCCATTGAAATATATTTTAAAATTTGACCAATACAGAGACCATGTATTCCAAAAATTCAGCTTTGCTCCCGATTATTAAGCAGGGAACAGTGGTTCTTATCATTTATGAAGCATTTTCTCTTCCAATTAGTGGAGATGATTGCTAGATTCAGCTGCCCCTGCTTCCGATCATGTGGAACAAAACATCCTTATGGAACTTATTTTTCATGAGAATACAAGCAAACCACAGAACACTTCCAATTCCTAGTAAAATCTTCAAACCCTAGCTGGTTGCGGTCAATTGACAGGAGATGGGGTAACTTTTCTGGCCAACGCAAACTGATAAAGTGGGAAGCAATAAAGCAGAGAATGCTCACACACTCGTCAAGCAGTTACCTCTGGTAATTTTGAACTTATAGCTTCATCAGGTTCACCAGAGGCATCACCTGCATTGCTTCGCCCTTCTTCACATCGATTTGACTCTTCCGTTAGCACCATTGATAAGGAAGTCAAGCCAGGAACCAGTACAGGAACTTCATCAACTGTAACTAGGTCACTATGGAAATTCATGTTTGTGGAGTTATCGACTGTGGCTCTGCCATTGCTTCCGAGAACTTCATGCGACATGGTCAGGTCCTCACTGGGGTAACCAGTTCTCTTTTCGCAGTGCACACTGTTAGTTGCATCATTTGAAGACTGCTCCTGCTTTTGGAGGATATTATCTGCATAAAGAGCCAAGGGCATCTCTTCTACCGGAGCAGCAGTGTCAGAAAAAATTAATTCATCATGTGCTTCCACCAGTGGATTCTCTTCGGGAGCATCATTTATACCAGCAAAAGCTGATCCATTGCTGGCTTCTAGCATCACTTTTTCTCTCGATGGGTTTGAGTTCTCTACTATTATCAAGCTTTCTGAACCATGAGTAGGCTCCTCAACCTGAGAGAGGCCATCTGCCAGTTCTTCCTCCGTAATCTTTTGTAAATCCGCATTTTCCCAATCTTCATAGATACTGATTGTTTTATCAGTATCCCAGATTTGTAAAATCCGATCAGGATCCGGTTGCCACTGTATATCACCGTCTCCTTGTCTTAATATGAACTTGAATTGAATATCTCTCCCGATGGGTATGTCCTATCCAAACACATTGTAAATATGAATAAAGCCCTGACAATCTACTATTGTCAGTTGAAAGAAAGAAAACTCAAGTTTGTCTAAAATAGAAACTTACCAGCTCTACTGACCATATGTGTCCATCTGACCAGTCCAATGGTACTGCACTTGATGGGTCCCATGATCCCAAGGCCAGATCATCCCCTATTACAAGAAATTGTTCTCCAAATTGACACTCTCTCTGCAACTGAAATCTGACGTGCACTTTCCTCGAAGAATCTGAAAAATGGAGACGGAATTAACGAAATCTGGAATTCACAATATATCTGATTAGTAATGCCAAAACCTACATGTCTCTGTAGTCTCATCTTCTGCTGTCTCTAGGTCTGCTTGCAGTAGTGGATGCTGCAAATATCAAACATAAGTTCCAGCTGTGAGACATTACCATTTCAACAACATAAGAACCGTAGCAACACTGTTTTCTCATAAGACCTAATATGGCTGTTTTACACATCCCATCTTGTACCGGTCCTTCAATATTCTGCAGAATGTCAAGAACACCAGTAATTAACGTAGATATTATGGAAGAGAGCCTCTCAAGTCCGTTGGAGAAACATTTCGTGCTCTTTCCATCGACTGCTTTACTAGAGAGTAAGTTGGAAATACTAAAAGCGAAAGTAAGATATCTGATGAGTTTATCCGACTTGCACTAGGAAACCTCTAGGAGCCACTAAATTTACTAGCTTTTGCATTTCAATACGAAAGATATGCACTGATACATGCCGACATGGGCATATAGGAAGTTTTTACCCGATTAAAAAGGTTATCGTTTAGTATATTGTAACAATTCCCAGAAGAGCAACATACGTAATGAAATAAACAGGGTCAAAGCAGAATTTTGTCGAGCTCTGCTTCCATGTCGCTCTTATATTGACTTTTCCTTTCTTTGTTTTGTCATATCTAAGGTGGAATTCTCGGTTCCGGAGAAGTGATCCAAGTTTTAAATAGGACGCCTCCATAAACGACAAACGCACAAACGACACCATTTCGCTATAATTTAATCATTTATCTTGTCATTCACTGACCCTAACTCAACCGTGTTTGCCACTAAAATCTAAGCGGAGTAGTAAAAAGTGCCTCGCCTGCTTTGAATGCAAAGAAAAGGAAAAACGAGAAACAAATAAGCAACAACTTCCCACTTCTCATTACCTGTAAGCAAGCTAATTTTTCACCACAAAATGCCATAAATCATGTTCAAAATCAAACAGATTAGTAAATGATCTAAATAGATAGAGAGAGAGAGAGAGAGACCCCGATGTTGGACGAGAGAGAAGGAATCCGACCGACGAGCCTGTGCTGAGCTGCGGCCAAACGGAGGGATCCGAAGTCGGCGAGCTTCTGAACTCGCGCGAAGCGAACGTCTGCTCTGGCAACGACGTTCTCGCCGACCGGCGACAAGCACGCGCCGGCTCCGTCTCCGAACTTGTTGAGCAGAATCTTCGAGCCGCGACCAGCGAGAGCGTCCATCACTCTGCTCGGTCGGCTCGGCTCGGCTCGGCTCGGCTCGCGTCGCTCGCTCAGGGAGGAAGGGGGAAGCGAGAGAGAAGGAGAGGCAGAGGAAGAACGGGCGGAGCCGAGCTTCGTCGGTACGTGGCGCTCGGGCTTGTGGAGGGAGTAAATCGTAATCCGATTCTGGTGGTCGCAGTCGGAAGAGAAGCAGGGGTGGTTTGTCTTTATATAGCGGTGGGGCCCTTCGCGAGAGACGATTGGAGGCGGCAAGCAACGGATCTGATTCCACGTGGCGTGTCGAACGCATCAACGACGTCCGAATCTCTAACAGACTCCGCAGCTTCTCGATCGGAGAGAGAAGCGGGGGGGGGGGGAGAGATTATAGAATGCGGAGGGGGAGGGGTTTCGATCGTTAACCGCCTCGAATCTGCGCCCTCCATTTAAAAGCGGGACTTTGGGAAGCACGCGCGCAGTGGCGCCACGTGTCTCCTGTCCCCATCCAGGATCTAAAGGCGCTGAAATTTTGGGGGAGCACGCCCAGGACCGACGAGCCACGTGGAACAGTCACGAGGGCGATGATGTTGACTTCACTCATTGTTCCCCTTTTCTTTTTCTTTTTCTTTTTTTTATTTTGGACCTAAAAATCGAATAGACTCTTTCGCTTATGGAGAGTCACCTTACCAAGTTTATGAGACTTCTAAAATCCGTTCTCGAAAAAATATTTTCTAGCATTTGATTTTTTGATTTGTTTAAAGAATGGGAAAATATTTTCCTCTTTAAGGAATTAGAAAACATTTTCCAATATATAATGAGGACCCGAAACTTTATACCTAGACATGAAAGCCCTAGTGTTGTTTCCCAAGGTTGCCCAAGATCTCAGTCCTCGGGCCTGGGCCACCAATGCCCAGTCCATCAAGGCTTGGCTCAAACCCTTGGTGCCTATACATTATTTTTGACTTGTTATATGTTCTTTTCTTTTTTCTTTTTTTAACATTTCCTTTTCTTTCCTCAAGGCCTCGAGTGTAACTGGCCTATGACATGCTCAAAGCTTGCCGATCAACAAAGCTCAAGCTTACCTGTGGCTAGTGGCCGACTATAAAAAAGGAAGGAGCAAGAAGAATAGAATAAAAAAGTGAGGGCCTCGATCCTCGTTGGCATGTGGCAAGTAGAAGCTCGCCAGTTTAGCAAGGCAAGCTCACCCAGCAACCGACTAAGGAAGAAGTAAAAAGAAAATAATATATAAAAATAAAAAATTATCTTAAAATAAAAATAATTATAATTTATAATTTTTTGATTATTTTTCCCATCAAATTTTCCTTACCAAATGACAAAAAATACTTTCCGAATCTTTTTCAGGTTTCAACCAAATACCAAAAAAATCTGAAAAATATTTTTTAGAAAGTACACATTTTTGTGAAACAAACGGAACCTTAATGTCCTTTTCTCATGCTTAACAAAAGCAAAGCCCACATCGTGGAACTAGTGAAAAAATCACTGTGCTTACTAAAAATAAGCCATCAAATAAGGAGTGGTTTCTTTATCGTTCATAAACATTTTTTTCAACCTTAATATAATTTCAATTTAGTTAGGCTTAGATATGACTTCTGCAACAACTTTTCCCGACCTAGAAACATGCTGACCGTGAGTCATGAGCAAATGATGCTAAATTCCAATGCGCGATATTCACTATACTTCATTCTACTTTGAGGGAGAGATCTTTAAGGAGATGGGAACCCATTTGATGCTAAAAAAGATTATTTACAAGAAGGTTGGCTAGAGATTTCTTGTAAAAACACTAGTCCTGCTCAGTCAATAATGAGAATATTTCAATTTTTTTTAATTCCATGTATTATTCTTATCATGCACATAAATGAGGTGAAATCTTATCAAGGTACGGAATGTATCGTCAAATATTCAATATGATTTTACAAGATCTAGTTTCGTCCAAGTAATGGGTTCTAGACAATTGAAAGGATCTTCTAATCGATCCAGATGTCATTTCGATTCCATTAATAATAATAATTTGAAATATCACACATCAATCACGTTGGTAAATGAAATATCAGCCCATAAGATGACTATTAAATTGTTGGATGGTGGGAAACAACACTCTAAATCATTTTTTATGTTACTTTGAAGGATTTATATATCGTTATTTTGGGAAATGACGAAACCTATACTGTTGGGGATTAATTAGAACGAAATTGAATTACATAAGTTAATGTGAAGAAGTGCAGATGTTGACACTCTTTTGCAAAAGAAAGGCCAACGCGAGGCCCGACAGAGTTTCGTCTAATCATTACACATTAAGCCCAATAGAATTCAAAAGATAAGCTAAGAAAGATAGGCGGAACCAACGATCTAATGCCAACGATCTAATGCCCTAAAAAACCTTCAATTTTAGGTTAAGTATCAATTTTAACCCTAAATTTCTGTTATACCATAAAAACCTTCAACTTTAGGTCAAATTCTAATTTTGTCTTAAAAAAACTACCAATTTTCACTTAAGTTCTAAATCTACCCTTGTTAACCCTCCATACAAAGTTTCTCTTGACAGCCAAGAGATTAAGAACTTTCGAACGAGTTGTTTAAGCGTTTTGTGCCAAGTGTCTCGAGCATGAGCTCTCGATTGCAAAAGATGAAAAACTCACGAGCACGAGAGGTGAAGACTAAGCGCAAAATCAAAGATGCTCGAGCAAAATGGAAGGGAGACTCTCTCAAGAGTAAGAGCAATTGAAGAAAGCCAACCCTAATTGCTCTATTTTTTACTCAAATTTCTAATCTAATAAGATATCGTTTGGCTGGCATGGAAATTCATCTTCAAAAGACATTTTCTTAAATATGAAATTTGGGAAAAAATTTATAGCAATGACGTGAAAATGCCACGTCATTAGGAACGATTATGGACAAAGGGTTAATGAGGGTAGATATGGGACTCGGGTAAGGGTTGATATTTTTTACGAGACAAAAAAAAAAATAGGTTAGAATTATGATTGAACTTAAAGTTGGTAGTCTTTTATAAGACAAAAAAATATTTATAGTAAAATTGGAATTGGACCAAAATTTGAGAGTTTTTTAAGAGACCAAAAAAAGCTTATGGTAATATTAGCAATTGAGCTAAAATTGGGCTTTTTAAGAATATTAGGTCTAGAAACAACAACTTAAACTTTTGATTAAAGTTGAGTTCACATTCTTTACTTGTGCTTGTGGTGGTGATATGGTTTAACTGTCGGGGATTTTCTTTCTTTCTTTTCTCATTTTTTTCAACAAGAAATCCCACTATCATTGTTTTAATTCTTCCTTATCGATATCCTCATGGGCTAAATCCGATCAATTTCCTAGACAAATTGCTGCCCCAGAAGACATGCGACTTTCGCAAGGCATCAAATCGGGGAGTTATGTCGAATCTAACAAAAAAAAAATCTTAAAATTCGGAGAAGAAAAAGCGAAAAAAAGTTGAGAAAAAGGAGAAGGTCATCGACCCTCCCTCAGCTGCCTAGCCTTCTAGCTGTGGAAACCAAAGAGTCATTGAGTCCATCTTATTTTCCCTTATGTGGAATTAGAGATACAGTAATTCAAATAATCACACCAAAACATGTGGAACTTCAGTTGCGGAAAAAAGGGCCTTGTTTTCTTTCGATCGAGGATAGGAATCCGTCGTTCCCAAGTGTCATTAATGCTCAATGTGTGATTTTAGCCAACAAATATATTTAATACCAGAAAGGGATAATCATAGAACAAGTTAGGAAACTTGTAACATTCATGCACTTGAGTCCTTAACCTTTTGTGTCATTCATTTAACTCCTACAACTTGTCGTTTTGGATACACTCCCGTCTTTTCATTAACTCGATCGGTTTTGAATAGATTGAAAAGTTACGTGGCACGTTCTTATTAACGCTTCCTTATGGGGAAGGTGAGGGGAGGTTCAGCAAGGGCCTGCGGCCCTCACGGCAAGGACCATGGGCCTTGTGGGATTGGCCCACCCAATTGCAACCGTTCCCCTCTTGTTAATTTTAATTTATTTTACTTTTCAAATTCGATATTTATTTTCGGTGGTTGTAATTTTTTTATTTTTCATCTTTTTCAAAAAATTGAGGCGTTTTACGCAGAAAAAAGAGAGGCCACACAATTGATGCACGCGGTCATATTGAGTCAAAAAATTCACAATTCCAACGCATGCATAGAGAGAGAGAAGGAGAAGGAAAGGAGTTCACAAGATGAGAGAGGTACCCTTGAGTTCACGATCTTTTTCTTCGCGGTGATCGCTCGTAAAATATGCAATGCCACGCCCTCAAGTCGACTTGAAGTCTTGTTGCTGGGTTTCCATGATCTGCACGTAGAAAGGTCAAGGAAGAAAGAGAGAAGGGTGGCCAGAAGAAG
The DNA here is from genome assembly GCA_016097605.1 of Eucalyptus guilfoylei. Taxonomy (NCBI): domain Eukaryota; kingdom Viridiplantae; phylum Streptophyta; class Magnoliopsida; order Myrtales; family Myrtaceae; genus Eucalyptus; species Eucalyptus guilfoylei. The sequence goes on from CM027861.1 coordinate 42,426,271, forward strand.
ACAAAGGAGGGAGGTTCGCCTATTGAAAATCGTGAGCGTGGGGTTATCTTCTGGCTCTCTCTTGGGGCCTCAGGATTAGAGAGATCCGCAGCAAAAAGAAAGGAGGAAAGAAAGCCAAAAGATTCACAACGATCTGCTTGGTGGCGCTTCCTCGTCTCGCCTGGTCCTGCTGCATGCATGCCAACGTAGAGTTGACCTTGATCCCCCGACGACCCGTTTGCTGCTTTGATCCGTGCCGCGCGCGACGAGCTGCTGTCCATCTAGGTCGCGACGCCACCGTGCCGATCCGTCCCTATTGTTCCACAGTCCGTGAGTTGCCGCCGTGCCCTGCCTTGAACCGAGTGATCCCCGCAAAGTTTCTTTTTTGTAGGTCCATTGGCACGATCGCCGTCGACGACCAGCTGCAAGTTGCCCACCGTCTGCAGCGAATCGCCACCACGAGCCACCGCTAGTTGCCACCACCTGGCTACTGTTGCCGTTCACTGTCTAGGCGCCAATTGCAATCTCGGTCCAATTGCGTTTGGTCGAAATTTGGAAAGTATATTCTCAAGTCAGGTAATGTGCTATCTTTAGTACATTCCGCATATTCTACTATTTTATTTGAATGATTCGGTATATTTTGATATATCATTTTAGATATTAGACATATTCTATTGGATACTAAAATATTCTGTTAGATATTTACTTAAGTAACGTAATATCCACAAAATCCTAAGATATCCTCAAGTTAAGATATTTTCCAAGCCTAACAAAGTACCTGAATGACCTTCCGATCTCTAACTACAAGTCTACAAGATACGACCTGACCTTCTGATCTCTAACTACAAGATACAATGCTCAAGGTACGGAAAATCTTTCATCATATCCATAACCATTCGGATATGGTAGTTGATTTAACATTTTCAAATTTGAATGGATCACCTTCCATTAATATCCATAACCACTTGGATATAATCATTGGTTTATTTCATCCTTATTGAGATAGACAACATAAGATTGTGGATTGTATCTATCCATTGTTTGATTGCTTTACTTAAAAAGAAAACCAAAAAAAAAAAAGAATACATTTGAATTGGATTCGATCCTCGCTAGAATATTACTTATTTTAAGCTAGATTGCATATTAGGTAATTTATTTATTCCGAATTTTTAAAATTCTTATAAAAAAAAACCAAAAACATTACTTTAGGATGTTAGATTTCATTTTCCTCAATTAAAATTGCATGTTTAGTTATTGGGTAATTTTAATTTTGAATCTAATAAAAAAGAAAATAAAACATAAAAAAAAAATATCATGCATGTGTCACCTAAAATTAGGTCATCCCTTGCACATCATTTAGTCATTGCATGTTTAAGATCATTTAAACATATGATATATTAGGATAGTTGCATTAATATTTGCTTGTCATTTGATTTAGTCACGTAAGTAATGTCGCATAACATAAAATTTGCATATTAGATTGCATGTTGCATGTCATGTTAGTATATATATATTATTGCATTGCACCTAGATTAGATTTCATTAAATAAGAGAAAATCCTAAAAGATTTAATAACTACGTGCTAATTATAAAACATATTGAGGGTTAGTGATGTAAATTCTGAGCTAACATTACAAATGCTTTCATTACCATAAAATAACTCTTACAATTTATTTATTATTTTATTGGGTGTTAAATTGCTGGATTGCACACCTTACATAGTCACCTCACCTCACATGTTAGGGAGTAATAAAATGAATTCATACTGCCTAATAAATATTTTTTCATGAAAAGAACTATACCAAAAGATCGATAGAGAAATCTAGTGTAATCAAATTTCTGTACCCAAATTCTCTAGTTCGTAGAAGTAAAATAATTATTTTATTATTTTACTTAGGTGTCTAATCGACCTACTATGAACTAATTAATAGCAACTCTTAAATAAAATTCATTTGCATGATAAAAAAATTAAACCTAAGTCGCGAATTAATATGAGATTGAGAAAACCCGATCTAAGTTTAGATTTAGTAATCTATTAGCCTAACTTTAAGCGGTGCACTCGAAGCTGGGTGATAACAAATCTGCATATCCGAAAGATGACCATTTTGCTAGTTTTGCTAACCCATCGCATGCCATCCATTACGTTCCCAAAAATAACATAATTTGGTATCATGGTGTTATTTGGATATTAACAGATGGGCGCACCATCAAGTTTCGTCGTTACAAGTTTCATTGATTGATTGATTTATTCCGAATAGAATGAATGCACCTTGATCGGGTCTAATATAAAGATTAGATTTAATTATATTGCAAGTATTGGAACATTGCCCTAATTCCAATCAAGCATCTAAACTTTATTTATTTATTTATTTATTTAAGTACCTGAACTTTTAAAATAAATGCGGCGCCTGCATTAAACGAAATGCTTTAATCATATCTTTTTATCTTATCCTAGTTTAACAAAACCTTAGTCATGGGTAACACCATACCAGACAGCATCAATTTGATATTATATGCTCCACTTATCCGCAGACTACAAGTTTACTGATTGGCAAAACAATCATGCCATTGCTTTCGAATCCTATTCCGTGAACAAAGTAGGTGTAAACGAGGGTTGTCATCAATTTTTCAATTAATAGTTTTAAAATTTAACCAGCAGATTGTCAACCTCATTCAATCTTATAACGTGTTGACAATTATGTCTTCTGGTTCCTAAATAAGTAAGATATAGCTTGTTCGTTTAATCACATTATAAAAAAACATTAGAGAAGGAAATTAAATTAGGGGCCGATGATTCTTTCCAATTATGGAACTGGGGATAGTCTTTGTATTCAACGAGAAGTAATGGCCTGAACATGCACGCATAATATAATGAATTAGTAGGTACTAATGGACATACAATCCATGTCATACCAATAATGGATCAAAATGGAAGGAGTATGGTGGGGTATGCTCCTATAATTAACTTCATATTATCTAATCATGCGCTACCTACCAAGCTGACAAACCATCGAGTATGATCTAATAATAGTAATTTGACCATTGAAGATCATATATAACAAGTGCCCAATGGAGTGAATACACTTTTGTTGCCTAAACTAATTTCCAATTCGGAACGAGTCAATCGGTGAATGAACAACGATGTGGCTCTTTTGTTCTTTTGTCGAAATAAAGTTTATTGGATTCAATTAGGTAAATCAGAAGGGTACATAAAAGATTTCAAAGTGCTTAGGGGTGAAGAGAGACCTAATTTTGTGGCCGTGAATTTCTCCTATGGGCATTTGAGATTCACTCTGCGATGGAGTTGGCCTATCTAAGGCATGAGCCACCTCAAATTTTGAAAAGTGAACTGACAGATCACAAAATTCAGCGAAAAGTACACAAACTTCCCAAGGGACCTGATCAGAGCTATGAACTGCGTTGACTACATCTAAGATATATGACTCAATTACCATCGCTATTGCTTGGGGGACAGAAGGAAAGTTAGGCTTTGAAGCAGAGCACAAGCCTCAACTTTAATTTTTAGTGAATTCAGGTCCATGCGTTTAATAGATATATTGTTGTTGGTTTTAAGCCCAAATGGATTTAATTCTTTGTCTCCATCCCAACTCATCTTTTGCTTGAAATGGCTGAGAATTTCAGCTAGCGTAGCCCTATTTATTTCGTGAAAAATGAATCATTTGAAAAATATTTTTCTAAAAATGATTACTTGTATAACTTGAAATAATTAATTAATGAAAAAAATTTCGTTTATCTATTTTTGTAAGAGATAGAAATAATCATTTTTTGAAAAATATCTTTCAAATCATTCATTTTTTGCAAAACAAAATAAGGCTAGCTAATTGATTTTTACTATGCTCCAACTTTTCTCAGCAAGGAACTTTGAGGCTTGCATTATAATCTAAGTTTGAACTTGTGAGTTGTGAAGAGAAGTATCAAAGTTTTTTTTTTTCTTTTCATTTTATGAAGTCCCTAATTGTGGTCGAATTCTTAGGGAAATTATTGGACCTAATTGTTGCTTCTGCTCTGTGTTTCAGGGAAATTGTTGGACCTAATTGTTGCTTCTGCTCTGTGTTTCTGTTTGACGCGAAGGGGCTTCATTCAGTGTGCCAAGGAAGAAGAAAAGAAGAAGATGAACTAGGGACTCAACTGGAGGAAGAAAGAAAGAAGAAAAAAAGAAAGATCAGTTGCCTTTGGACAAAAATGCCCCCGATCATATCTTAAAAAGTGGCTTATGAGACACGTGCTCACCAGGGCCTTGGCTCTTTATTTAACATTACATTGGTTAATTCAGACCCTTATTTAAAATAAAATTCACTTTAATCCTCTTTCGAAAAAATGGCTATAACTTAAACTTTTATTTGAATTTTTTTTATATATTTTGTTTCGTAAATAACCTTTTGTAAAACCAAATACAAGTATACCCAATATGATTTAGTGTTAGGTGTGTATTAATGCAAATAAGGGGAAACACTTAGGAATAATGATAATGATTATTGAATTTGGAAACAACAGAGGACAAAGAAAAAGCCAAACGTGTTCACGGCCCTTAAAGAGAGAGAGACGAAAAAGAGAGGAGAGTTTGCAAAGAAGGTGGTCGCCTCAAGATACCTTTACCTAACATAGAGATGATCGATTAGTTTGTCATAAACAAAATTCGACAAGTGGCGTCTGCCAAAATTGACATGCGAAGATGACCATTGTGTCCTTTTATGATATTAATAATTGTATAGATGGCATGTCATAATTCTGGGACCATTGCGCATACGTTTTTAGAAGTTAATATTTTTTTATGTATGTTGATGTGATGAATAAGATTGTTATGCACGTCAAGAGCAATAATCAAATAATTTGTCTATTTTTTTTATCATTTTGTAATTGAATATCTATTTTTAATTTTTTTTTTATTTTTCCTAAATTTCTAGAAGGCGAGGAAATATAGTGAAAAGCATGGGTCACGCCAAAGACGCGTCTCCGTCGGAATTGCTTCATCTACGTGCAATAAAGTCGTTTTGGGGGACTTTCGAGCAGCTCGTGACGGCTTCACGCACTTTGGTCAACGTCAATGGCAAAACGGTCAATTCGATCCGATGCGACGTCGTTGCTGGGCTGGTGCTGCCCACGTGGAAGGCGATGAGACTCATGTAAATTCTGTAATTCTAAACATCGCTTTCGCCTTACATATATAATGGCTGCCGGATTAATAAATTATCGTATAAAATAAAGAATTTCTTTGCTCTTGAACTTCCAACAACTTTCGCCGGAGAAAAAATCTTAAGGAGATGACGCAATAACTTGAAAATGTGGAAATGATTACATACAACCCGTCAAAGAATATACGCAAGGTAAATAAATAAATTTAAAAAAAAAATCAGACGAAAATAAGTCCATATAATACGGCACTAATCATTTTTTCCAAAGTTACTATTAGTGGTGTCCATGGGTTCGGATTAGGCCAGTATTAGTGGCGACCCAACCCGAACACAAAAATTTTATATATGGGTAAGTATGGTTTTAAGATAGAGGCGAAAATCGAAATATCGACCGATGGGAACCGGTTAAGTCCAAAGTTCTATGGAGAAATGGTTCAGAACCTGGTTTCCATAGAAACCGAACTAGAACCGGGAATTAGAACTAGAACCAGAATTAAGCCGGGAACCTAAAATAAAATCCCCAATTTTTTCTCAAACCGGAACATAAAGTGATGTTTATATTTTTATATATTGTAATTTCTTTTATATATCTAATAAGTGAATGTTCAATTTATTATCTTCTCTTTTTTTATATATGGATTGTCCTAATGAAGAAATTATCATTGGTCAATAAAGTTTACCGGTTGAAGCGGAATGCATATACATAGTGAGGCTTTCTAATAATTATTTTAGTTTAATTAATAGTAATTTAAATTTAAAACTATTATATGTAATTAATTTTGATATTTGTTTCTTTTTATTTCAGGTGGTTGGAATTTGGAACAATTTTTCATGGATAATTGAGTACTAAAGTTCTATAATTGAGATTTTATATTACGTGTTTTGAACATTTTACTATTTATTTTGCATGTTCATCTGTTCATATGAACAAATGAGAAGCTTTTTTTTTGTTGTTGTGTTTACTTTCATTTTGATTACCTAAAAATGAAATTAAAAAAAAAAAAAAAAAAAGAACCTATTAGACCTTAGAACTTATGACAGGGTAGATTCCAGGTTCTAGGTTTCAATGAATAAGTTTTAGGTGCCAAAAAATGAAGAATTTGTAAGAAATTCAGAACCGTTCACACTAAATTTTATGACGCTATAAATCTGAAAAAAAAAAAAAAAAAAAAGGTTGATTCGAGTTGGGTCCATGCATTTTTTACACCCATTTAATGCGTTCTCCAAGTTTCGTAATCCGGGTGCTCATATGTAATCAAACCGAAGTGACTTAACGATCCAATAAATTACATGAATCACCTCATAAGTGTGAATCAAGAACCTCACCCCATAGAAAAGCGATTTCAACAGGGATTTTGTTAAATTCGTGCGTATCACGGCATTATGTTGCCATGGTTCTCAAGCAATGGAACAGTAGGTCAAATGTACATGAAATTTGTAGTATGTCTAGATTAAATTAACATGACTAATGAACTCACCCAATCATTCGGACGGCTTTGTCATGGCTAAGTTCCGACAAAGCAATATCCCAATATATATATATAGACACACACACATACATACGCATTTTTATTTACATTCTCGTGAGGGCCACCAGCTTTGTTCATACTTCGCTGTCCCAAAATTAATTTATTTCCATCCGCGTCATCGCCTGCTCCGTATATTCGGCCGATTAGATATAGTTCTAAGAAGTTTCCCAAACTCGTAAAGACAGTTTCAAAGCTTTGGATATAGACTAAGCCAAGAGGAGACTTGTTCAAAGTTCTCTGCCTCGGTACCTTTTTTTGAATACGAGTAAACGATCAAACACGATAAAGCCTGGGCCATCTCGTTCCGACCGTCCCCCTCTACTTCAGCTGTCCACAGCCACCATGAAACTTCCTAAGTTGTCCCGAAAGGTACTCGATCACCGGGCCGCCGGCCGCGCCAAACCATTCGCCCTCACCGTGATAACGCTAGCCGGTGTTTTCTTCATCATCTCCTCGGACACCGCCATTTCCGATGTCTCCCTGCGTTCACTTCCCTTCAACAACTCGGCATCGGACCAGCAAGAGGCCCGGAGGCCTGAATTCGTGATCCTCCCATCGGCGGTCCGCTCCTTGCAACTCCAGTCCATCACCGAAGAGTTCGGCGAAGCCGACGAGGAGGATGATCCTGATGATCATTCGTCGTACCCTCTTGTCCCTCCGGTCAATGTCACGGAGGAGGAGAGGATCCGGTGGCTGCGCGAAAACCTGGTGAATTTCGACATACTCAAGTCCGACAACACGGCCAGGAAGTTCCATTCCCGGGTCGCGAGGTTCCTCGGCCAGGGATGCTCATCGCAGTTCTTCATGACGTGGATTTCGCCGGCGAGCTCCTTCGGGAGCAGGGAGCTCCTCGGCGTCGAGAGCCTCTTCCGAGCCCATCCGAAGGGATGCCTAGTGATCGTGTCGAGGACGATGGACTCAAGAAGAGGGCGCAAGATCCTGAAACCTGTGACTGACCTCGGGTTCAAGGTCCTGGCGGCGACTCCGGACCTAGCCCAGCTGCTCAGGAGGACCCCGGCCGAAGCCTGGTTCGACGAGCTGAGGAAAGGCAACAAAGACCCGGGCGAAATCCCGTTAGCCCAGAACCTCTCCAACCTCATAAGGCTCGCCGTCCTGTACAGATACGGCGGCGTCTACTTGGACACAGACTTCATAATCCTGAAAGATATAAGTCCACTGAGGAATTGCATCGGAGCGCAAAGCGTCGACCCCGTCTCGGGGAACTGGACAAGGCTGAACAATGCGGCGATGGTGTTCGACCGACACCATCCGCTCTTGCGCAAGTTCATGCAGGAGTTCGCTTTGACGTTCGACGGGAGCAAGTGGGGTCACAACGGGCCTTACTTGGTGTCCCGGGTCGTGGAGCGAGTCGAATCGAGAGTTGGATACAGAGGCAGGTTCAGCGTGATGCCCCCGATGGCGTTCTATCCGGTCGGGTGGACCCATATCGACAGCCTATTCAGGAGCCCCAAGAGCAGAGGCGACGCGAGGTGGGTCGAGGCTAAGATCGCGCAGCTGAGCGGAGACACCTACGGGGTTCATCTGTGGAACAAGCAGACCAGGGGATTGAGGATTGAAGAGGGAAGCGTGATGGCGAGGTTGATCGCGGACAACTGCGTGAATTGCCAACGCATTTATAGTTCTTGATCCATCATCATCAGGGTCTAAAGCATAGCAAATTCAGTCGAATTGATTGATTCCTCATCGATCGTCATAGACGCCAAACTAAAGGGTAAAGCTTCTTGGTGCCCTCTAGCAAATGCAATCGGCAGCACCAGAATTTTTTTCTTTCTTCCCCCTCTTTTTGACTTTCTTGCTTTGCTTTGCTTTATTTCTTTTCTTGATTCTTTCTTCCCTTTCCGACAAAAATCTCTTCGGTTCTTGCCCCACATGGACCACGTGTAAATGATGCAACGGTTTCATCTGATAATCTTGTAGATGAGAAGCAAGAAATGTAATGGAATATGAGATAATCATTTACTGTTCTTTCTTCCTTTCTGTCAGCTATCATAACTACTCCCAACTCTGATCTTCTAACACTGCACATCTGAGACTTTTATTCAAGTTTGCTTCCTAAGTTTTCAGAATTTCCGGCCACAGATCATGATCCTGAGCCTTCTCAGCCGCCGTCGGAACCTGAAACCTCTCCACCGCCATGTCCCGAAACCGGGCAACCTCCTGAACGACCTCTTCCTCTTCAACTTCCTCTCGCTGCTCACCGCTCTCGTCCTCGTCGCGTTCGTCTTCGTCCCTTCTTCCACGAAACTGGTGCCGCGTGAGGCGAACTCGCTTAGCCCGCAACTCCCGGCCTCGTTCCTCCTCGCACTTTCGTAATGCCTGGTGGCTTTAAAGGAATCCCAGGGATCGGGAAACCGGTCGGCGTCAGAGTCGCTGCTACCCCACAGCGGGACGGTCTTCACCACCGGCGTGGCGCTGTACTCGTCCAGGTAGTCGGCCAAGCTCGTGTGCTCCATGTCGAACAGCCTCTGCAGCGACGTGCTTCCCGACTTCATGAGCTCCATCAGGCTGCTGCTCCTGCGAGAGGAAGAGAGCGACGAAAGTGATGTGGCGGCGGTGGCGGCGGCGGCGGCGGCAGAAGAGGAACTAGACAGAGAAGGTAATGAAGACCAGTACAGGGACCTCTGGTACTCGATGATCTGCCTGATCCTTCTCGTTTGAGTCTCGGCATCGACAGGCAAGCTCGGAGTTTCTTGTTCCTGCTCTTCTGCTCCGTCATCGCCGCCGTCGTCCTTCTCTTCTGTTATTTCTGAGATCACCATAGTTTTTGTGTCGTGATGGAATGAGGGGAATTGTTCCGTTGACAAAGGGAATTCGCAGCGAGTTCGAGACGTCTGAAATCTCGATAAAGAAGATTATTTTTGCCGGCGAGAGGATATGATCTGTTTTGTACTACTCTTCGTTCTCTAGCAACTTCAGCGTCATGCTTCAGACAAGGCAAGACCGTACTCAAAGACATGATGACGAATCGTATCCTTCCAAAAAAGGCATATGTATTAGATTGGGAGCCGCCATGTACTGATGGGATGGAACTGAAAAATGTAAATGGTCCAGCTAGACCAGTACTAGATCAGCATGGCGCACTCCGAGGATTCCGCCCTCTTTCTATCACCGCAGAGCTTAATTCCACTGTCGTTCACTGTACTCGTTGTATTTATTCGATTGTCGCCAGTTCTAAGCCGTTGATTTTGGTCTTAAGTATTGAAGAAAGAATTGATTTTATTTTTTTATTCTGATTTTAATTAATTCAATCATGGATATTCGAAAATAGAATAGGAAAATGTAATCATATTTATTCTTTCCTTGATTCTCTTTTGTACTATAAATACAAGCATACTTGTACTAAGAATATATAATGAAAATTACATTTTTCCTCCAAACGCATATCATCTCCACTTCCTTTCACTAAAAGTATTTAACTTACAACATATGTAAGACCGACACGAACACGCGACACTATTACGCCGACACGTCATTTTTCAAAAAATAAATAATTTCGACACGTTTTGATACATTATAAATGCACAAATAAAAATAATAATAAGAGCCTAAAATTAAATATTAATCTAACATTTGTTAATATCATTTATTGTTTTAATTTAACAAATTCAATTGCATTTCATAAAATTGGAGGAAAAAAACAAGCAGTCCATCTTCTGCTATTAAATTTAAAAATATATGCATTATAAATCCTAAAACTTGTCGAAGGTATAATTGAATCCTAAAACTTATCAAATTGATGCAATCAAGTCATTCCGTTAACACTGTTAATTTGTTTAAAAGGAAAATGCTAAAATGGTATTTTTAAATTTATTTATTTATTCTATGTGGCATTTTTATTACTTTTTTTAATTGTAAAAAAATTTTAAAAAGCTAAAATAATTCTAAAAAAAACAAAACTAAAAAAAAAAGAGACACAGTCGAGGCTGGGCACGCCACTGACAATGTCGATCAGGTCGTCGACCCTAGACAACAAAGGGGGGCAACCCTTGCTAGCCCAGGCGAGGCCCAAGTATGGCTCGCCCAGATCTAGGCGATGCCAACTCTCACCTGTGGCCGGCAAGCCTCCCTAGCCCTAAACAAGGCCTCATCGGTCCTAAGCGAAGGTCGGCGACCCTCACTAGGCCCGAGCAAGAATGTGATATCGCCTAGATCTGAGCGAGTCTCACCAAGGCCTCAATCAAAGCATCGCCCGGGTCGGCGAGGGCCACCCCCCCTCTACCACCTAGGGTAGCAAGGTCGTTGGGCCCCTCCAACAGTGGCAACAATAATGGAGCCCAGCTACTATCCCTACCTCTTTTTTTTGTTCTTTTTTTCATATATTTACATTTTGATCCCTCAACTATTGAAAATTTTTAAAATTGACCTAGTGCGTGTCAAAATTCTAGATTCACATGTCAGTTTGTCGGGGAGAATTGACTACGTGTCGAGAAGAGTTGACCACATGTCAAAACATGTCAACATATCAAACACGTATCTTCTTTGCGTACAATGTCGGAACATGTCAAAGCATATATTTTCAGAACCCATGCACAAATAAAAAGTAATTGCACAATGTCGGAACATGTCAAAGCATAAATTTTCAGAACCCATGCACAAATAAAAAGTAATTGCGCGACATAATTTGACAGATTAACAATATTCGAAGACTTGTGCTGCCTCTACCCCATTGTCAATGATAAATACAACGTTTCTAAGGCTGCTCCTAGAAGATATATAACAAGTACCATCCCTCCCTTACTGTAAGGTCATATCCGTTCCAGACAAAGGTACAAATTGCTACCCATTTTTCAACTTTAGTGGAGTTCTGATTGGGCGTCCAATTAGAAGATGATATAGAATACCCATGAAACGTCAAGAGAGGTTAGCATCCACCAACCTTCAGATAAAGATAAACTACAAACATATTCAAAAGCCATTGAGAATTCTTTTTTCTTTTTTGGCTGCATTGATATGTAATACTTTACCTCAAAAGTGCCAATCATTGTAGCTTTCTTTCCTTTAACCATTACGAAGCTGGGGACACTGCCACGCCAGGCCTTTAATAAAGTTCAGAAAGTTTCATGTCCTTTACTAGCATTGCATTTGCCTCCTATTAAACAGCTGATGAGGTTATCAACTAATCATGTCTTAATCATCTTTTAAACCATGCACATTGGCTCTTCTTTACCTCTAACATTTGTGAAACCCAAACCGATCCAGTGGGCATAATTAAAGTTGAAAAAACGTCGAATTGAAAGAGTCAAGCTCCATCATCATCTAGCCCTTAATGATAAAAGCTGTGGCCTGGGGCATGGAACTTTTAACCTTTCCAGCCCACATGACTTGAAAAGCCACCAAGAAAAACTACCTCACCCCCACAAATGATGAAAGGCGCTAAGCAGATGGACCGTACCCACCATCGAACCAACCAGCCATCAATGAAACTACCCAGAAAAAGAACTACATGGATGAATGCTCATCGTCAAATTCAGCACTAATCTCTATCTTCACCCCTTGCAAAGACTTGATTCCAATCTAATTAAGATAAGCATTGAAATTGATCACTCGCTCCAGTCGACCCCTTCGGGTACATTCTTTTCAAATTCCGGAAAAACCAAATTCAAACCCAGAAACGAAAACACAATAAGACATTTAGATTAAACCCAAAATGGTTTCTTGGAATCCCAGCACATAAACAAGCATTGCTCTGTATGCCCCAACTGCCCTACAACAACACCAGCCTAATTCCCCACCGGCACAGATTTACAAAAGCAACCCACCCCTCATCCAAGACGATGAGAAAATCCACCGAGAAGACAATGGCTCAGCCGCCGAAGCCGTACAGGGTCCTCCCCTGCCTCTTGAGGGCGTACACGACGTCCATGGCGGTGACGGTCTTCCGGCGGGCGTGCTCGGTGTAGGTCACGGCGTCGCGGATCACGTTCTCCAGGAAGATCTTGAGCACCCCGCGGGTCTCCTCGTAGATCAGCCCACTGATGCGCTTCACGCCGCCCCGGCGGGCCAGGCGCCGGATCGCCGGCTTCGTGATGCCCTGGATGTTGTCGCGCAGCACCTTCCTGTGCCGCTTCGCGCCGCCCTTGCCCAGCCCCTTGCCTCCCTTCCCGCGGCCCGACATCTCCTCCTTCCTTCTTTTTTTCTCGAGAAAATGCGAGAAAGCGAGGGAAAATTTCTTGCTCCTAGGGTTTCTGAGGAAGAGGAACTTGTTCTTCGATTTCAAAGATGGAGTCTCGGAGTGAGATGGAAGAAATGGAGGAGAGAGGGAGTTTATATAGTGGCCGGATGGCTCCGCCCGCGTGGCAAGTTGTGTCTCGACTTTTGCGTGGTGAGGCAGGTGGAGCGTTGGATCTGATTGTCTTGGACGGTTCAGATTGCGATCTCCGTTCCCGAGCTCTTCAGACGTTGCTCGGGTTTTCATTGGTCCAATGTGGAATGGCGCAGATCGATGACATGGCATCCCGATGGAATACTTTTCATTTTATTTATTTGACTGGCGCCACCGGCTTTCCCTCGCTCTCTAATTTGACGTAGTTTGAATGATTTTAGTTACAAAGTTAATTTCAACTATACCTGGCACTCATTCAATGGTGTGTGTGAACCATATTTTTCCACCGAGACTGGGCCTAATAATAATAATCCCCAAAGTTAAATAAGTTTGAAAGGACCAAGTTTCAATTCTCATTTCTATAAAATCAATGTAAAATTCAGATATTGTAAGTCAAATTAGATAATCAAACAAACTATAATGTCGTTTCGCAAAATCAAAAAAGAAAAATTCGTCCAAAAAATCTTAACATATTGTGTGGCAGTCAATTCAATCTTAAATTTTTCAATTTTACCAATTTAGTTATTAACCTTTTAACATTTTCCAATGTGATCCTTTCGGTGTCCATATCAGCGATTTCTTATCAAAATTTGTTAAAAACACCGCAATAGAATATTTAGGTTGGAAAGCTTAACACTATATTGTCCGTCATATAATAGGTTTAAAATTTTTTAGACGATTATCCCAACTAAAAACACACACAAAGTACAATATTGAGAATGAATAATACAATTTTTAGTCCATGTTACATCAATTGTGTATTGAATTCTCCAGTTCTTAATTTGTTCGATCGAACTTCTTAAATTATGTGATGCGGAAATCAACTTCTATTGTAAACATATATAATAATATGTTGATGGCAAGCTGGACCTTGCCGACCTCTGGCGACCTCACTGACCTCGTTAGTCATGGGTGAGGTTGTCGCCTATGGCTAGTCACCAATCATGGTTGACTATCGGTCGAGGAAGAAGGAAAACAAAAGGAAAGAAAAGAAAATTAATTAAAAATTCAATTTTTGTGAAGAAAAATATTTGTAAGAACAAAAGTGTCATTAACTAAGGACCCAAGCCCAAGTGCCAAGGACCCACGCACGGCCTTTGTGTGCTCAAGCCCAAGGGTCGAGACTAGAGCTCAAGCATTGGGGACACATGTTCGAGTGCTAGAGCATTGGAAAGGGGCACTAGGGGTTCGAGCCCAGCCTTGATGAACCCAAACATGCATGTCAGCCTTCGGGGCTCAACTCCAAGCATTGGAGTCCCGAGCCCCATAGCCATAGACCTAGTCTTGAACGCCGAGACCCAAGAACCATCATTTGGGTTTTCGTGTCCAAGTGTGAAGTTTTGATTTAGTCATATTTTGGAAAACTTTTTCCATTTCTTTTAAAAATAAATCATTTTCCTAAATTTAAGCTTTGTTAGAAAACATTTTTCCATTAACTAGGAAAACATTTTTTGCTTACTCATTTTTCTAAGCAAATCAAACACTAGAAAATGAAAAAAGTGTTTTCCGTGAGCATCTCTAAGTTTATCAGATATATCGATCCAATTTATCGATTGAAATTTTTTTACACCTCACTAAGCTATACCGATCTAAAAATTTAGTGCAACAATCTATACCTAGAGTTTTAGCCCTCAAATATAATTTTGGCTACTAAGTTCTAGCTTTTGCGTAACGATTTGGTTATTTTAAGAAGCCCGCGATTAGTCCGCTGCAAATGTGTTCGGAAATCCTCACTCCTACAAGCAATATTTGTCTAAGGCTTATGCATTTCAATCGTAGGATCATACCGTGTGGAGGGCCACCCGCATAATTCAATTGGATGAATTTGATTTTGGGATCATTCAGGAAAAGTGCCATTGCTCCCCCAGCGTTTAACATGTACCTTTTGCTTTCAAAGAAATAATATATTTAAAAAATGTCAAATCTATATGTTGAATTAGGAGATAAATGTTATAAATTTTGAATGCAATTATAATTTCCACATTTTGTTAGTTGATGAGTAGCTTTTGTTTTTGACTTAAGTTGGAATGGAAAATCAAATAATTTTGAAGTCACCTCAAAAAAAAAATATTATTATTTTGCTGGCGGTTGAAAAAGGCCTTTTCTGTTAACTGAAAAGCTAACAGTCAATAGACATGCCTGTTTAACAAATTACATAGTTTTTACGATCTCAAATGGAAGCCTTTAGAAAATCCCGCACTTATGTACATGAAAGACTCGAAAACTCAGCATCCTACCTTTAAGTTTCACTCCACTACACTTTGCATCAAAGCGAAGGGTATTTCATGACTTGAACTCCGCCTTACATCAATCCATGACTTATCCACACTAAATAGATTGGCTATCGGAACAACGAAATTCAATAAGTTACTTGATAATCTGCCAAACAGGTCGCTGCTTAACGTACATATGCAGAATCCAAACTCCATCAAGGAATTCCAGTAGGAAAAAGTAAACTCTTCCTTCGAATTCGTGACCTTTCACGTAAATGTTTTGTACATAATTCGCCATCAATTCAGAAAGGCGAGCCTGACAATTTCCAGTCATTAAACCAACTCAACAGATCAAACGCAAGTAAAATCCAACACGGTCGTTGTGGATACCCCTTAGAATATACTCTCATACCAATGCAGTGGTAACAATAGTAAGACCATTGGTGATTGTATCGTCGGCATGCTGTTTTGGGGTGTACACTGTCTCATTAGATATCTAAACTCGAATGCAAGTGCTCATACGTACCAAAAGATAAATGATTTACGATGAACATTCTTATGTCAGTGCCAGTCACGAAGCTAGCCCTGATGATGGTCCAGGTATTGAACTAACAGGTAAAACTTCCAGATCGAATCACTGTCCACGACTAGTAGACAAGTTCAACAACTTCCTCATGTAATCCATTCCGATTCGAGCCAAAAAGCTTCTCTTATTGGCAATAGCAGTGATTATCATCTACTGTGATTCGTTGCGGTATCCAGTTCCTTTCGGGAGTAAAACATTAGGACCAAGAAGCGGCTGCTTCAATTTCACCTTAACCAATTTTCATATGAAATGCCTATTAACAGCAAGGTGATATAAGAGGCCGAGTTGGAGGGTGGTAACTACTTCCTGCAGCTTCCTGAGTCCCAGCAGAAAACAGAGGCTGCACTAGCGGAACGACCGACATGCAGGATGACACAAGTAAACAGCAAACTTGCGACGAACTAGCTAAAGGGTGGTCGGAACGAAAGAAGAGAGATAACATAAATCTCTGTGCGATTTCGATTCAACATTAAAACTTTCCGATTCAGAAAACTGAGGTCCAAAAGCTCAACTTTGTCAGATTTTTTGCTCTGACAAACAAGGGAAAGCGCAAAGACGCCCCACGATCAAACCACGCTTACTACAGGCAGGGTCGCTGAAAGGAAATGCAGAGAGTAAGAACCTTTGGAACATTGGACAGAAGGCCTCCTGAAAACCTCCCTTCAAATTTCTGTTTTACAGAAGCCACATGATCATCACCGGCATAGATTCAGAATCATTTTGAAACCACTATGTTGCCTCCAAAATTCTCTGATAGTAAAGCATAATGAGAATCTCATCCTCGGAAATTTAAGTTAAACCCACAGAAAGATAGCATTCTTTCTCTATTGTGATAGAGGATTTTTTCCAAGAAAGATGGTAGAACCCATTCTAACCTTTTGCCCCAACACATGTCCGGGTGAAACGGACCGCTCATCCGAAATTTATTTCTGCATAAGCTAACCCTATAAACACTTTCCTTAGCATCTAATATGCTGCATAGTGACTGACCCAAGTTTTAATGAACTAAGTCCAAATAAATTACCGCGACTAATTCATCAAAAACCTCCCGCTGATTGTCAGCCTCCGGTGGTTTCAGCTATTCCGGGACGATGAAGTTTGACAACTTAAAAAATCAAGACGAAGAAGAACAAAATCAGAGCACATATGAACCGCATTGAGATCGAGAATTTCACATAAGCATGTATCGACGAAACAGTAGCGCCAACGAACGCAATTCGATGGGAAAAGAGATTACATCGACCGGGAAAAATCAACAAGCTTTGGCCCGAAATCAATTAGCGAAGAGGGACTCATCGATTTCGATCTTGACAACCTCGTTGTCCTCGAACCGGTCCTTCCTCGGAGGGGCGGGAGGAGCAGCCACCCGCGGCGGGCCTCTCCCTTTCTTCTTGTTCCGCGGCCTCGCCTGCACCACAAATCCCCAACGATTCCGACGAAGGGCAAACGAAAAGTTTCAAAATTTCGTATGAAAAATCGACAAGAAGGGCCGAATCGACTCTTAATTCCTCGACGACAGAAGGGCCGAGAGCGCACTCACGTTGCCGAAGGAGTGATTGAAGCGCTTTCCCTTGGCGGTCTTCTTGTCGCCTCTGCCGCAGTACACTGAAAGAGAGAGCCGGAAGAGTGAGAAACGCGAAGAGGGATCAAGCGAACGCGAGACCGAGAATCGCCGCCGCGTGGGGGCGGAGTCTTGCTTACCGAGAGGGACGGACGGAGCGGAGGCGGCGGCGGCGGGGAGAGAGAGGGAAGCGGCGGCGGGAGTGGAGAGAGAAACGCCTAGGGTCTGGGAGCGAGAGAAGGCGAGGCGAGGAGAGACGGCGAGCGGCGACGGGGAGGCGACGGAGGGAGCTCCGAGCAGGAAGGAGGCCATGGTTGGAAGGGGGATAAGGTGGCCTACGAACGTTGGTACTTCTCTTTTATCCCCAGATTTCATCGGCCTACTTCATTACCCCTCGGGGACTCGTCAGTAAATGAGTCTCGGTTTTAGAAAAATAAATAATTTAATTTTTTTTAAATAGCTTATATCATAAAAAATAATTAATCAATAAAAAAAAATTATTTTTGACAAAAGTTTGTCTAAATATTTTCATAAACGGCGAAAATATTCTTTGTTCAGTTGTATTTTAATAAATGGCACTGTTAACATCTAAAAATGTCCGATATTTAATTATTATCGATATATGATGATCATTCGGAAATAACAAAAGTGGACTCGACAACCTCAGATGCAATTATCAAAATTAACGAACAAAAAGGGAAAAGACTGGAGAACGTATTATCTGGGCATATTTGATCATCCATGGAGGAAGCCAATTTAATGGACTGAAGATTGGCCAATATTATATAATGTTTGATAACTTAGGTATAAATGTTGGCACATATCAACAAGCGATAAATGATTGCGGATTATTTTGCCCAAGTTGTCGATGAGCATCTTAACTGAGGGGAGAATTGCGCAAAGGCACGTGCATGTGAAGATCAATTAAGGAGATAGTGGAGAATGGTTAGGTGGAAATGAAGATTGAAGTTGTTGTTTTGAAGGAAATTGACAACATGGGAAATGAACAACTCCTTGAAGATAAGTTGCTATTTTGAAGGAAAAATGAGCAACCTCCTTGGAGATAATGCTGCTATTTTTTTTTTCTTTTAAATAAATTGATAACATGGGAAATTAACAACTCATTGGAGATAAGACTGTTATTTTGAAGGGAGTTGACAACGTGGGAATATGAGACCCCATAGAGATAAGCCTGTGACGGGCGAGGCCAACCAGCTGGTTGTGGCCGGTGGCCGGCCGTCGCCTATGGCCGGCCACCGGAAAAGGCCAAGAAAGCCAAAAAAAAAAAAAGAGAGAGAGAGAGAGAAGAAAAAAAGGGAAAAATTAGAAAAATAATAATAATAATTCAAAAAAAAAAAAAAAAATATTAAAATATCATTAAAAATTATCAACGTCAAGACCGGTGTCCTACGTGGCACCGCCGCATCCACGTCAAGATTTTCCGCCAAAATTAATCGGATGGATGAATCGGCAAGAAGTAAAAATGTTTAGAACTCAATTGGTAAAGTTAAAAAGTTCAGGACTCAATTGGCAAAAGTGCAATAGGTTTAGGACTTTTTGGACAATTTTCCCATTAAATTCTGATTAAACAGGCACAAATGATATTTTTAATCTTTCATTATGGTGAATTCTATGATCAAATGAAGCTAATTTGAGTTCAACTCAAATTTATTGACTAATCGAGTCGTGCTCGAGAATTAATCCACGTAAAGTTGACCCGACTTAGTTACAAATGAAGCAAGTAAGTCGTGCTCGACTTACTTGCTTTATTGTTTCCTATTGCTCATTTACAATACTGACGAAATTTTAAAAAAAGAAAAATTAAGCAAGGTGATACGGGATTTCATGCGTTGATATTATCTTTCTATTTCTCAATTACTTTATATTATCCGTGGGAGTTAAGCATAGTTTCAACCCTCTTAATTTTATAATTTGTTTGATCTAGTCCCTTTTACTTATTTTTTGCGCGACCAAGCCCCGTAACTTTCACAAATTGTGCAATCAAACCTTCGTCTATTAACCAATAGTCACTCAATTAATTTGATGAACTCACATGGCAAAAATTGACATGTGATGTTGGTGCAACACTAACAAGTGCCACATTAGCATAAAATATGCATGCCACATCGACATGCACCTACTACCATTTCCACCGGACCCGAGCCAAAGTTGGGCGGGTCGGACCTTTTAGTAGAAGCTCATTGTTCAGGCCTTCCCATGCCAGAACTCTCGAGTCTGCACAGGCCCATCGGGGCCGTTCATCAGTTGACCGGATCCATATGGTCAAGCGGATCTGGATACGGGTTAAGGGCCGGTAGCTTCTAAACACGTGGATGGCCAAATAAGTGGGTTGAGAATGGGCCAGCTACTTCAACCCATTTAGAAGCAAATCAAGTTTATAAATTTTGAGACGGGGCCCTATAAGTCATTTACTAAACCGGGTCCAAAAGTCCATGATCCGCATTGCCACCCCTAGCCATGTCCTAACGAAGACGTGAAGAGTTGAGGGCGAAGCCCGAGTACAAAATGATGATAGACGGAAAGTAGAGGGTTTTCGAATTTGTGTCCACGGCACCATTTAAGAACTTATCCAATTCATATGCTTGCAAGTAATGGCCGAGGAAAAAAATTATCAGGTTTGTTCAGTAACCATGCTTTTCCTTGGGACTTTCCAGTTGACTTTGGAAAAGTTTAGAATTAATTTGTAGGGATGGGTGGGAGAATGCTCGTGAAATTATTTATAAGTTAAAATCCGCCACAAAGGTCGCCCTTTTAAGTGATCTCTATGGGGGCTTAATGTTTGACATACACGGATTTAATCGTGTTGCTTAATGATGTCAAAGTATGACCCTTTTGATAGATGAGTAGTTTGGAATAGACTAGGAAAATGTACTTGTCTTGAGGAAGTTTCGAGGATGGCAAAGTGGGAAGGACATGAAATAGGTGAGAAAGTATCACCTAGCATCGCACTGCAGCTCATTGATAAGGATGTTGTACCATAAGCAACAAAGCTTTTGCCACTTGAAATTTTGAATGGAGAGAGAGAGAGAGAGAGTGAGCTTACGAAGTGACTTTTAAATTCTACTTTCGAAGTTCACCACCCATGAGAGTTCGGCTCACATGAATCGAATCGAATAGAAAATATGGAGACGACAAAGGCAAATCACAGGCACGAGAGAGAGCTTATGAAATGAGTTTTAAATTCAACTCTTGAAGTTTACCACCCGTGAGAGTTCGGCTCACATGAATCAGATCAAATAGAAAATATGGAGACAACAAAGCCAAATCATAGGTATGAGATGTGAAGAAGTAATTGTTAATGAATCAGGCCGTACGGGGTAAGTACATTCTATTAATACAATATTACAACGAGACGAGCAATGTATGTTTAATATGTTTAAAATTAAAAAGTAAAAATATTCTTTTGCTTTTCCGTCAAAATTTATAACACTATTCAAAATTTAAAATATTATCACCGGAGTAATATATGAATCTCCCCGTATCGAACATCTGTGTATTATGAAAATTTGCGTGCCTAGAGCTAGACGAAGTCCCGCCGCGAATTTTAAATTAAGTGGAATCTACACATGCACGTTATAAGCCATATGATCAAAGGCCGGTCCGTCTTCCTACAGAATCTAGGGTGGTAAGGGCTACGAAAAACTTGTCCCCCCACCACATATCCACTAGGGTCGTGCCACGTGGCATGAGCACGGTGAAGTGATAATTATTGAAGTAGTAGTAATGATATATGTTTCGTTTATGAAATAATCCTGTTGTTCGATGCACTACGGGAACATGCTATTAATCATTAGTAGCGTGCAGGTATATTTTAATTAATTCGTACCGCAAGGACAAAGCGAAATTCAAAAAGCAGCTGCCACAAATTGAAGACTATTATCTAAATTTTTAAATTAACACCAAAAGGAATCTCCATCATTCAGCACACACTCTCTCTCTCTCTCCCTATTTATATTACCACCTAAATTAACAAATAAAAAATAAATGGAAACGCCATTAGAAAAGCGCAAAAAAAAAGAAAAAGAAGCAGACTACTCAACCACACACACAACGTAGGGAAGCATTGCTACCTCCCCATGTATATTACAATATATGGACTCGCGGGGACTGAAGAGAAATCGAGGCCACTAACTCCGGCGGAGGCGAGGCGAGGTGGGCTCAGCGATGGTGGGTTGCGGCCGCCCCCGCCGCTGCGGGGGGCGCGGCAGGCTTGCACTGGTAGCACTTGGCGAAAAGCCCGAACGTGTCGACCTGCTTGACGAAGTTGCTCATGCTGGCCCATCCGCCGAACCCGAATCCCACGACGAAGACCCACCCGACCACGAACGCGTTGAACACGTACATCGCCGTCCAGCTCGGCAGGAAGAAGGGCGGCTTCTCCACCGCATTCTGCAGATCACGACGGGGCGAAAAAATGATCAGAGGCCAACCCTCAAAACCCGATGGATCACGTATCAGCTACATCGCCATCGCACAGATAATCTCGATTCTATCACAGCCAATCGCAGCTCGGTAATAACAACCAAATTCCGAACCAGGGTCTCCGGGATCTAACGTTGGTCGAAATTCTATCACGGGTGCTTCGGATGCTCCAATGAGAATTTAGTTAGATGACCTACTCCGAGGTTGTAATTTAAAAAAGGTAGGAGACTAAGAAAAGCTTTGACAAAAAGAGTCTGGCAACGGTCAATTTTTCGCCTAGTGGGTTTGGTCTGGGATTTGATTGATTAATGAGTTCAGCAGAGGCCTCTCTCGGCCGCAGTCCAGCTCATCTAAGCAGAGAGGGACACGTAGGACGACAGTCCACCTCGTAAAATAAAAAAAAATTATTATTTATAACGAACTTCATTCATGGGAAAATCAGAAAAATTCGAGATATATATATATATATATTTTATTATTTTTATATAAAAATTCTTTGTCCCGAAAAGGACGTTCCACCTATCTAGGGTGCATTTCCTAAATGTATCCCTCAAGTCCGTTTCTTAAATGCTCGCTTTGTACTCGAGTGGTCCCTCTCCCGCTCGATGTTTGCACTTTGATGCTGCCAGTCATCGACTTTGAGAGACCACCTAACCCTACTCAAAGCTGGACTTTGGGTAATCTGAAGTTAATCATGACTAATCTGTTCTAAGGTCCATGCACCGTTCTTGATGAAATGATTGCGCATTGGATCGAGAATCCGAGACAAATTGGAGGGCGGTGGGAGGGTTTTGTGTTTTTACCTGGCGAGCGGAGGCCGTTCGGAAGGTGAGCATGTGGGCGAGGGAGGGGATGATGTAGACGGTGAAGCTGACCAGGAGGGCGCCGACAGCGGAGTTGATGGGGCCGAAGAAGGGGAAGATGATGGCCAGGAACCAGATGGGTATGACCACCGGCAGCCGGGCGAGCGCCCTCAGGCATATGCTCTTCGTGTCGTGCATCCCGATCACTTTCTCCCACACGAAGTAGAGCGGCGTGCACGCGAACCCGAACGTGATGAACTGCCCAAAGAAAGCACACCAGCTAGTGCTCACATCGAAGTAATTATGTACCTACAACCTTACAATCACGAAAGATGCTGCAGACTGGCGTGCGTGTGCATGTATACCTGATGAATGAGCATTAGGATGACGGCGGCGTCGCGGAACCCGGTCTTCGGCAGGAGAGCGAAGGCGTTGGAGTGGTCGAGGAGCCGGTCGCCGAAGGCCCAGTAGACGGCGGTGGCCGACGGAATGGTGAGCGTGAAGACGTAGAGCGTGGCGATCAGATATATGTACTTAAACTTCTGGGGCTTCCACATTGCATGCATGATCTCCCTGCGAACCCAATTTTCGTTCACCATAAAAATTTCACCAACATATATATATATATATCCTATAATAATAATAAGTCCCGTTTTATTTCAAAAAAGGACGCTTTTCTTTTTACTGTTACATTCACCAGCGTGGCTCAAGACCAGGACTGGGCTAAAAGACGAAGACAAATTTCCTTTTACCGCTCAGTGAAAAGGACCAAAAAAGAAAATGGAGAGAGACTAATGATTCGTGTTGGGTTAGAGCGAACCAAAAGTTGGATTTTTGCATCATTACTAACTCTCTTTTCTTCTCTCTTTTTTTTTTTTTTTTTTTTTGTTTGGGGGGGTTGTTGGTTTGGGGGTTTCAATTCCGGATTAGCCGGCAAAAGCTGCAAAGAGAAGCCGTGTAGAAACAATTGCATCAGAGATGGGAAATTTTTCGATTTTCTGACATAAATTTATTTTTCTTTTGGGTACCGACAGCGGATAGAATATTCGCAGTTGCCAAGATAAATATATAAATTCAGAAATAAATGGAGAGTCTTCTTACACAGTGACAGCATGTCCGCCGAAGGTGTAGAGGACGTTGGTGGCTCCGGTGAAGTAGAGCACCAGCTTCGACGGCGCCGTGTGCATCACCCCCTCCTCCTGCAAAAACCCCACCACAACAAAAAGAGGAAATCTCGTCTCACAACCTAATCATCATCATGTCCGGATTCGTTTAGCTAGCGCACAAGCGCTCGTGCGGCGGGGGCGGTGGGGGGTTTGGTGGTGGCGAACCTGGCCGTGGAGGATGGCGGCGATGGTGAGGTACCAGGCGGTGTAGGTGGTCATGCCGAGGCCGAGGAACGACCAAATCCGGTAGTTGTGGAAGGAAGGGATGAAGACGGTGGTGGCGCAGCAGGCGCCGAAGATGTAGGTCCACGTCCGCTTGTCCAGATGATCGTTGATGTAGTATATGTTGCTGCGAACACCAAGACGGGCAGTGGGGTGAAAAAGGGCGGAAAATCAGACGAAATCTGGAAAACGGACATTTTCTCCACCGGTCTTTTTCACGCTCCTCATCCTCCTCCTCTAGGGGGGGGTCGCGTGAGGGAAGAGAACAAAAAAAAAAGAAGACCGAGTCACGAGTTGGTCGCTATTAGTCTTGTCAGTTTTTTTTACCTGGCACAGGCGATGAGCTGAATAACGGAACCGAACAGGAGGAAAGTACAGTTGAAGGCGAGTCCCACCGCTTTCCAGTAAGGACCCAGTAATCCATCCAGCACTTCGAACCACTGCTCATCCAACCCACCGCACATACGCAGCAAACCGACGAATTCAATCGTTTGTTTATTCAGTGAAATACTGTGTAAATCGATATCTTGTCTAATGTAGACCGTAGAAAAGAGCGACTGTAGAGTGGTGGGTGTTGTGTGCGGGATCGAGATCAAGTCGGATCATGCTTATTAATACAGAGATAGAGAGAGAGAGAGAGTAGATTGGGAAGCAGTGGGGGAGGATGTGAGCAAGAATTCATCCCGAAAAACAAGAGAAATAAGGAGAGAGACCTGAATGACATGGTTCTTGAAGCTGACATTCTCTTTCTCCTTGCGGGTTCGGTACTCAATGTAGAGGACACTGATGAGGTAGGCCGTCCAGCTTCCCATGAGCCCGTAGAATATCTGGAACAGTATCCCCGACAGGATCCCCAGCTGCGAGAACGAGTACGGCAGCGTCAGCAGCACTTGCGCCACCTGATGAACAAATTTGTGCACATATAATCCCAGAATTTATGGGAAAAAGATGAAGAAAACAGTGAAGAGAGCTCGTGGAAATTAATGGGTTTTCTTCGTTTTCGCTTTGGGGGGGTTGGAATAGTTACTTGATTGGAGGCGCAGCTGAACCAGGCGTCCCAGGCGGATCCGCCGTGCCAGAGGATACTCTTGACGTTGAAGATGGAGGAGCCGGGGGAGCGCTCGCCCAGCTGCTTCTCGGCGCCGCCGTCTTCTTCCAGCTTGACGGCGTCATGCTCCACCGACTCGCTAAGGTTGGAGGCCACGATGGCTTCTTCTGCTTGCTTCTGACCCAACATTGTGCGTGCGTTTCCGCGCGTCTTCGTCTCCGTTGTCCCTCTCCGAAAGTTTGCGCTTCGATCTGAAGGGGGGGACCAAAAGAGAAGGAGAACCAAGTCCGTCAAGACTATAGATCCGAAGAAAACAAAGGGCTCCGACCAAAATGAAAACTGGTAAGACCTCGAAAGAATGGATCGGGACCAAAGGGACCTCAAAAAATAAGTACCCTTTGGGTTTCGACAGGTCTCTTGGTTCGAAGACGGAGAGGAACCGAACAACTGTTGAAGAGCACTCGTGGATTTCTATGTAGAGAGCAGCTGTCCGTATCAGCAGGACCGAAGCGAGAGGGAGGGAAGGGGGGGGGCAGCGAGACTTGAATGCTCGAAATAATTGCGGGAGCTTCTTCCCCGCGGCTCCAAGGCAGGCTGCCCTCTCCTTTGTCGCTCGGGTGTGCGAACGAGAATTAAATGAGCCAACAATCTGCAGCCGGTGCGAAAAGCGACGGCCGAAGACGGCGATCCTCGAAAGCAAAAACAAAGTGGCCCGTCTCAGTGGAACGCCAGTAGAGCGAGCGACCTCAGTACGACCTCGCAGTGTCAGGGGGGCAGGTCGGGAGGGGAGGCTGCTGCGTGGGGAGGGAGAAGGAAAGCAAAAGAGACCACCTTTTCCAGTTTCGGCTCTCTGATGAAACGTGCTTTATATTTATAGCAAAACAACAAAAGGGAAGCCATACAATACTTCACTAACCACTCGTATTTCTCCTTTTTCTATTCTTTTTTTGCCCTTTCTCGCTCTCCGTGGGCTTTGAAATTCCCCTTTCTCTCTCTCTCTCTCTCTCTCTTCCCTTGGCAAAAGGATGAGAGGGACAAGAACCCAAATTCCCTGTATCCCCCCTCACTGGGTTATTCGATTCTTGGGTCTTCGTTTGGTGAGTGAGTGAGATAGAGAGAGAGAGAGAAGGGGGAATTTTTGGGAGACCTAAAAATGTGAGTGGGACGTTGTTCTCATCTAATCACTCGTGGAAATGGGACCGAGTCTTCCCTTTCAAGCCCTCCTGACGGGTCCTAAATTATCGGTAAATATTTAATGTAATCCATTTATTTGCATCATTTTATATAATTTACTGATTAAATCAACATCTATCAATTATTCATGGATTATATCGAACAAATTAACAAGATTCATAGACCATTTGTATCATGTCTTAAGAAAAAATTTATGCACCATTCAAGTGAGTATTGCATGAGATCCACCTAATCTAACAGTGCTTATGAATTTAGCTTACGTCAAGTTGCAAGCACCCATAGAAGTGTTCATTTCATTTTCCGAATTATGGAATATGCTTTTGGGAAATTGCTCTAAATCGAAATGCCTGGATCTAAATGTTAGTCAATTGACAATTCTTTTTTTTTCCCTCAATTTCTATTTCTTTTTTTATTTTTTCTTTTTTATGATGGCATGTTTGAATGACCTAAAAATCAATTGGATCACGGAGAAAAAAAAAATAAATTCGGGACTTACCTCATGAAATATTGATACTGGAGTAGTACAATAGAACATGGGTTCAACGCGTGGCGCGTGGCTCCCGCGCCCTGCAGGCGAGTGGGGTGGTGGAGGCACGTACGAATGGATTCCTCAGCTGTGGGCCATCTAATTGAACCAATCGCCGAAATTGGGAGGCTCAGGTGATTATACGAAATTATCAATTAAACTAAAATTAGAAATTTCCGGAGCCGCGTCGGTCGGGATTTCCGACGGGGCGTGGCTGGCTCCCGGAATAATAAGGTGTTGGCTCGAGCCGAGCCCTAATGATAGGGCTCGAGACACACGCTCGCACGCGTGAAAAAGACGGACACGCGCGCAATAAGAGCGCCCTCGCACGCACGACCGAAGCCCCCACACGTACCGCGAAACCCGAACGAATGGCCTCTCGATCTTCGGACATCGAACGGCTCGGATTTTGGCCCGTCCAGGGGAGGTGGGACCCGCGCCCCCCATCACTGCCCCATTATCTCAGGAATCAAGGCCTTGTTCCTTTTTTGACCAAAACACGAAGCCCATTAAATTGTTTTTTTTTTCCGAATTTAAAAAGAATACTTAATTAGGTCATTAGTATTCTCATGGCTTTTTTTTTTTGTTTTCTTTTAGTTAAATGGGGAGAACCCTAGACACGATCTAGTGGATGGCGCGATTTGTTTAGTACTATGATTTGTTTGAAGCTACGACATGCCACACATCTTGAGGGATTTAGATATTGTTTCTTTCTAGTGTTTATACTCGGGGCATTTGTAAAGTCGGAATTTTGTTAGGTCAATTATCACGGTTTGTTCACGGGATAACAATGAGATGGATGGCGTGTTAAAGAATTAAGCTCCAAGACTAATAGCACACGAACGATGACTAGAAAAATGATTTTTTGTACATTTATAGTGGAATTGATAGCATATATATCGTGGAGTTTTTACCATGAATATGTACATCGGCACTACTTAGTTCTATGACGAGGAAACCCACCTTAGTTAGGTTAATTCCAAACCCATCAAAGATCTTTTTGATCTCGTGAACAAGGTGAGACATGGGCCTAAGTTGAAGCGAGTGGCCTAAATATGAAACTATTTGCATTTGGTGCTCGAAGGAATCAAGCCCGTGTAGCCTACTCCACATAAGTCATATGTTCAACACTGAGCTAACCCATGGGTGTGACCAACACTTATCATTCTAGATATTCACCTTTCTTTTTCAACATTGCAATCGAGGTACGAGTGGCCTTCACCTACTTACTAAATAATGTTAGGATTAGACACATAAATACAATGCAATAAAGAGTAAAGATAAGAAAAAGAAATCAAAACACAAGATTTATCTTATTTCGCCCTTAAATTGGGGCCACAACCAACAGGGAATTCCACTATAATTAATACCTCCAAACTCTCTATTATAATTCTCAATTACAAGAGAAATAAATTGTACATACTCATTAGTTATTTATGGGTCAAAGCGTAAATTATCAATAAAATACGAGTCCAAACTATAAAAATCCTCTAGTGTCTCGAGGGTGTTGTCCCCTAAGAGGGCTACCCCTTGGGAGCCTTGCTAACTCACTAGGAGCAAGATCTTTGTGCGTTCCAATCGGTAGAGAGTATAAATTACACCCTAACAAATTGTCTAGCTTGATCTTCAAGAAAGCCAACTCAATATATCGTTGGAATAAGTTAGATTAAGTGAATCTCTTTTTTTTTTTTTTTGTTAGTGTTATTTATTAAATATTGTTAAAGCTATAATCGAGAGAATATTACTTTATATGCTCGCCATGTCGCATACTTCACTTTGTCATTGTGATTGCCACGTGATGCGACACATGACACAACTCTACTACTTTGGCTCACATTTGACCAATAAACATTAATCTATCACTCTGTCATTTCCAAATTTCATTTGCTTATTGAGTTTAAATTATAGAAAGTAGATCAATAAAGAAAAAATATCTCCAAATGTGATCATAAATAATATTTATTTTTTGAATATATTCATTATATTCTTGAATGATAGAATCCAATGAATAAATAAGATAGTTGATCTAATTCAATAAAACCTATCCAAACCCATGAAACTAAATTTTTTAAAATTAAAAATTAACTAACCAAAACATCTAAACTTATGAAAATGAAAATATAGAAAGGTCTGTTCTAATTTTACGTGGCACTTCACTTTGCATGTCAATTACCACGAGGCATAGGTTTGCCGCTTGGCCCACGTTCGATCAATAGCTATTATTGCATTACCTTATTGCTTTGTCATCTCCAAATTTCTTTTGCTTATCGAATTTAAATTTTAAAAAATTGATAACTTCTGCCTCTTATGCTAGAGGATAAAAAATATCTTCAAATATATTCTTTAATGATAGAGTTTATTTCGAACATACCATATATATATATGTGTTTTACATGATTATAGTTCCCACTTCCCAAGCACACCTTTATATATAGCTTTCATGATTCAAGAAAGCCTATCGATGTAGAATTGTACATATAAAATATTAAATAAAATGTTGATAAAGATAAAGGTCACGAGCTTTAGTTTGTAGGATTGCAACTTTCTTTCTTTCTTTCTCTTTTAATCTTTTATGTTGCATTTCCTATAATCACTTAAATAACTTTATCTCTTAGCTTGTCAATTGTACATGACATTATATGGCTCCTTTGTCCCCATATCAATTTTAGAATTCCTCGTTTATTTATGAAGATTATCATAAAATCGCCATCTTTACTCTTATTATCATTCAATCCTAGGATTATGCGACTGATATTACTAATGATTCGAAATCAAGAATGCATACAAGACGATGCAAAGCATGGGACGAGTAACTAATTACTAATTAATTTTTTTAATGACGATTATAAGGATCATTAACAGTAAGGTCATTTGGGACTCTCATGAAACACGAGATCTCGTATTCGGCTCCTGCTTTTCCCAAAATAATCATAACCTCTTCAAGGAAGACTTCCCAATGAAGGCGAAATTCAAAATTGACAAAATATAAAAATACGTAATCCTTGTTTTATCGATCAAACAATTTTCAACTTAGGAAGGAATATGAACAAAGCTTATGGGTGACCCGGTATTAAAACCGTCAACACAAACTCAAATCAAACTAACAAGAGCAAGAGTTTGGTAAAATGAAGGAAAAAGGAACGAAAAACTTGGACACAATAAGCAAAATTCTGCTATTTGGTCCAGTATTGAGTGTCCTTCTTCATGTAAGACGTTCTAATTTTAGCCATGAGTTTTTGGGATGTCAAATTCCACTTTCTAAGGCATGTTCTCCAAATTCTAGATGTGTTCTCCATGTTGTGAACGTGTCCTTGACGCTGGGAGCTCCTTCACGAGTTTTGGATGTGGCTGGTATCAATTTCTAATGACATTTGCTACTCACGGCAACCACTTCGCCACGTAGGCCAATCTACTACTACCATGTGTCGAACCACGATCTCCATCACTCTTTATGTTCTAGGGACAACATTTGATAAGAAAGTAATTGTTCATGCACTTTCTCAAACTTTTAACCATTTAGGCATGATGCTAGTTACTTTTGCCCCGTAATGCTAACTGCCCCCACCATGTGTATGCCAATTGCTTGTACCAAGTGTATGTCAACTGTTTCTACTGTATCGATTTTGATTCCCTCTTTGATATCAACCATTCATGCCGGATATGTCAAACCTTGGTGCCAATATTAGCCAATGTCATTCTTGTACATGCTAATCCTCTTGTTAGCCAAACCTATGCCAATCACAATCTGACTACAATAAGTCACACGATATCTTATGATTATAACACCGATCTTACTTAATACATGTGATACCTCACGACGTTAATGTTTTGACCAATACTTATTTTAGTCAATTTTTAGGGACCAACGATTCCTACTCAAGGTAAGTTTTTGAGGATCCGGTCATGTGTCAACCTTACATGTCTTAAATCTCTCCGCCCCTATCTGCAATATCTCATTCGACATCGACTAGGCCGAAGGGAAACATATGAGGTTGACTCGTGACCTGCTTTGACCAGATTGAAGCAAGACGTCCGAAGTATTTCCAGAACATATGCCCGAAATCACCTGATCACGATACAATAAAAGGAATCGAGAAGCTTTCTGTATTGCCACTCTCTTCTTTATCTGGTGGCTTTCGTGCTACGGCCAGAAGCCGTCTCCAAAGGCGCACACGTGAAAAGCTCCCCCTACGCAACGCTCGTGGAGAAGTATATAATTTTTTATGACGAGTGCGGTACAGAGGCGACGACGGGTGGGTCAGAGGCGCTGACCCGGAGATGGTGGCGGCCACCAGGTGGCGGTGGAGCCACCGCGGTTTGGGGCGGAAGCGGGCGAGGCGAGGAGTCCCCGCGCGACACGTGCTGAGGTGGAGGGAGAAGCGTGTTGCTCCGATGCTTTACAAGACACCCCGCGAAGACGGGATTTGTCGGCTGGGTTAGGGTTTGGTACCGACGCACTCGCTCTCCTCCGAGCAATTCATTATTTCTCCCACTTCCGAAGAGAAATTTCAAGGCACTTTTTCCCCGTTCGCTTTTCTTCTTTTGGCAACATAAGATTGGACACGACGTGCGCCTTGGGCCATCCCTCAAGCAGTAAAGAAAGATAGACCTATATTCGAAGACTTATGGACATCGCCCGCATGCAAATCCAATCAAATACAAACGTGGGTGGTGTCCACGCGTGTAGCTTGCTGATCATGTCGCCGGTTGGGGGAAATTTCCTCCGATCGGGCGTGGCGAAGTCACCATATCTTGAATTATCTGCCCTTTGAAGTTTTGGGCTGTTTCAAAAGACGTTGATTCTAATTTCAACCACTGCAAATGACCGCATAATTTCGCGCCTTGGGCGGGCAATCGATTCTTTCCTACGCCCCTTTTCCACCCACGATTTTGTGGGTAAGTGACTAAGCAAATTTTGACTGAGAAAGGAGCCAATTAGAGGGTAACGACTGAAAGGTGTTGTGGAACGAAATTTAGTGGGGGGAGTAATGATGAGGGAGTGAAGATGGGGTTTCTTTGAGGCCACAAAAAAGGGATCAAAGTTCGGAGAATGTTCCCATCCCTGCCCCTCCCTTGGGCCCCACTCCCCCGAAGAAATCTCGGGCCCACGAAGAATTTCAGGGCCCATTACCACCACCACCACCACCCCCATCATCCGATCATCGTGAGCTCCTGCTCCTCCTCAAAATTCCTAAATATCCCATCCTCCCAAATTATGCGTTTCTCTTTTTTTTTTCGATTTCATGAGGCTTTCGGTATGCCCGGATTTTCCTATAAATTCGAAAGAAGATACGATGATTCGATTCGGAAAATTGAAACAGCTTTAAGTGGCACAGTTTATGTTTTTGGACAGGAAAATAGTGATTCGTTTACCCAAAAACTCGAAATGAGTTTGGATATTATAGTTTAGATTTGGTTATGGGAATTTGAAATGTTCTAGGGATCGAGATAGAATCTAATTTAAAAAAGAAAAAAGCTACATAGAGAAAACCCACTCAAACTCATGACCCGCAGCCCCATTGCATCCGGCCATTGTTTGCAATTTTTCCATCCTTAAAACATGGAAACACCGAAAATAAAATACTAAAGATTGCATCGGAGGCCATAATTTCGATCAGTTTCCACTGTCGAAAAATCAATTATGTAACATTATTGAGATGGCGCCTTGCATGCTGAAAGCAATTGATTGCAGAGTGGAGAGAACACATCGCGACGCACTCCACGACAGAACATCATATAATTGAGACTTCTGCTCCTAGTTTCATATATTTTATTTTCATTAAATTTGCCAATTACAAGAGGAGTCTTTATGAATAAATTAGAATTTAATCCAAACTCGTCATCGTTTCGCAGTAGACATGAGTTTTTTGGTCGTTTACTTTCTTCTTCTTTTTCCGGAAAAGGTTTAGTTAATTACCCTAGATTATATTTATCAAAAAGCATGATATTCATACAAGTCGAAGATAAAGTAACGATTCTCATTAGTAACTGACTAATATATTAATGTGTTTCTTCTAGCAAAAAGCATAACGATGATATGTACAAAGTGCACGGAAAAGGGAAAGGAAGTGTTACGGTAGAGAATGGATATTACTATGAATAACCTCTAATTAATTACATCGGAACGCGTCATTTGATAAATAAAATTGGTGATAAAATCTTTCCATGTAAAGAGATTAATCGAGTTGAAAATTGAAATATCTATAAAGTAAAGTTAAAGGTTCGCTTTCGGGTTTCCTTAATTTACCCCCATTTAAAGACTAGGAAGTTAAAAAAAGAGGGGGGCTCATAATTAGGCGCGATCATTTTCAGGGCAGATCAGATCCTGACCTAGAATTTCATATTAATTGCCTTAGAAGTTGATTTTCTAGGCTGGTTAGTGGTTACATCCATCAATTTTACATTGATTGTCTTCATTTTAACGTAAAATTTAACGTAATTTGCACCCATTAAAAGCTGAAGATGAATCCATCATATCACATCATAATACTTGTTACGGCTGGAATCGAATGAGATGTAGTGGATATTACACAGTTTGATTTAAGTAATAAAGTAGCTATTACTTGCTTGGTTTGAAAATTACCATAATACGAAAATATCAGTAAATTATCCAAAATGCCATCACTGTAAGATTAAATAATAATTACATTAATGTAATACTTATATCTCGTAATTTTTTATTACAATTGATTTCAATAAAGTATGAACCAATTGATAATCATCTCAATTGTTATATAACGAATAATACTTGATTGCATAATTCATATTTTATTGTTTTGCTATGTAATTGACAGCAACAAATGAACTAGATAATAATATGTCAAAAGTTATTTTATGGTTAATATAAAGGTAACATAACATACTTTTATTTTTAACTATGTTATTTATGTGTACTAGACAACTATCTATTTAGTAGTCAACGACTAATTTCACTATTCACAATCATGTGATGTTAGATTAGTTATAATTCCACGTTATTAATCTCCACGGCATAGTTGGTTGGTTACAAATCATTACTGCTATTGCACTCTGAGTTGCAAGTGAGACAACTTACTAATTGATTTCTGGCCCACTCCAAATGGTTATCACTTGAGAACCCTTTTTGAAATTTAATTCCTATAATTTAACTTCGAGAAGTTAACCATAGTGAATCATGACGAACTTAGCCCAATTTGATGAGGGCCAGCTTCAAGGACAGCGATGTCAAAGAGTCGAATAACGAAAATCACGAGTTTCTACATGGTGACACTACAGATGACATCAATACTTAAAGTCAGAAGTCCATGACCCTTCTTTGATATGTTTAAAACAATCATATTCATAGTCCCGACAAATGCCGTCCATGATTTTAAGTCTCAAAGAGTCACCAAGATTTGTTGTTATTCGACACATGTGAACACAGCGATAGCATAATGGGATTAAAAAAAGAAAAATGGTCTTCACTATAGTTTTACTGACCCTCTGGAGGAGAATATTACGCTTCAATAATTGATGACAAATGACTGGACGGATAAAAGGGGGTATTCGGATAAGAGAACCTGTGCTTCAAATCTGATAATTGATGCATCATGAGGCCCCCATCTCATTAAATTTTCTCTCTTTCGTACTAAACTGTCTAGTCATGTGTCCCTACCCAACACAACGCCCAAAAGCAGTCCTATCCTTGCAAAGCTATAAATGGCTACTTACCAGAATGCCTCCTCTTAAATTATGGAATTTCACTATCTCTCTCTCTTTCTTATTATTATTATTATTTTTTTGGCATTGGAATATTTATGTGGTCTTACCTAGGGATGCTTTTTAATGTTCTGCCTCTTTCTTGTGATGCTTTTGGGGCCAAAAATCGAATTAAGGAAGATGCTTGGTCCTTGATTCACTTTATTGTTGTTATTCCAATAGTGTGGTCGAACTTGATCTCGAAAGATGACTCATTGTTTTTCTTTTCCCGTGTTAGAAGCTGGACTACTCTGGAAAATGAGAAAAATACAAACAAAACATTCATCACTTTTCACTAACATGCCACTTGCACATTTCTATTTTCAAAAGTACATTTCACTTATCTATAAACAATACCCTCAATGTCTCCACCACCCACCACCTCTACCTTCTATCGTGCCCAGCCACTCCAATTGCTATCCCTCCTTTTGCGAAGTCTCCAAATGACGTTGCCATCACCGTCCTTCTTATTGGGAGCAAGTAGTTGAACTCACATTTGCTCAAAAGTTTAAATTAATGAGTTATGAGTTAACTATGATATATTAATTGCTCCACACCACGTCAATTCTTTGATGTGGGACTTCTCTTAACATAATTCACATATGTATATCAACAATCCCCTCCTCACATATAAGCTCGGTTTAATTTTGCTTTCATCTCACTCTAAATATTGTTATGCATTGGGATCTTAACTTGAATCTCTGTCAACAATCAACTTCATCCCTAGTCTATTTCTCCAGACCAAATAATGAAAGTTATTAGGCCTGCATTGCTACACCACAATGTCCAGTGCCCAAAAGTTGCGTTGTGCCGATCAATCATCGGCTTTTATATCATCTGTTGGGAGCTCGCTGTAAAAGTTTGATGCCTTCACCCAGGGAGATCGCCAAGTCCGAGCCCATTAAAATATCTAGTTGTATCTACCTCTACTTAAGAGATTAAGCCAATGAGATATGAGTCGATTAGAATATATTAACTACTCTATAGTACACTAATTCTTCGATGGAGACTTCTCTAACATAACTCATACATGATGTGTAAACTCAGTATTAGGTTTGTTCCTCCCCAATTCAAGTATCCTTATACACCAACATATCTCAACTTGAATCTTCAATATCCACTTTCAGTCCTAATCTCTTCATCTAGACCGAACCATGGAGGTTGCCATTATGATTGTGATACTATTCACAACACCCATAGCCTAGAACGAAACACTAATACATATTGGGAGTGTCCAATCAACAATCGACTTTGATACCTTTAGTTGAAAGTGTGCAGTAGAAGCTCGATACCTTCACCAGATTCCTTCTTCAAATAAATTCCTTTCAAACTTTATAAATAGAATTCAATTATTCTTCATATGAAAGCAAATTACACAACATCTCTAAGTGTACCAGTTCAAGGGAAAGTTTGATTGACTCATGTTTACATAGTGCTAGTACAAATAGATTCGAGTGTTGTATCTTAGGAGGTATAGTTCGTGAATTTGCAAAGTATCGTTAGTAGGAATTAAGGGCCTGCATGGTAACGTTTCTATTTCTCTTGATTTCTATTCTTTTGTTCCCCGAAACAAAAAAAGAATAGAATTCCGTTTGGTAACGCTAACTTATTTTTCTATTCCCTGGAATAGAAAAATTGCTGGGGAATATATTTGGAATAAAAAGAAGAAACAAAAAACAAGTAGATTCTTGTTCCCGAGAACAATTTCTAAAAATAAGTCATTTTTTTCTTATCTATTTTTCTTTTGTTCTTCTTCCTTGTTGCGGCCATTGTCGGCCGCTCGCTAATTGCCGGCCACCTCTAGCCGCCCGTGGCCACCGTCGGCAGCCGACCGTCGCCGCCGCTCGATCGCTGACAATGGTCACCGTTGCCTACAGTCCACCGGCCGACGACCGCCACCGGCCATTGTCGTCGCTGCTCGATCGTTGGCAACCTATCGTTGCCGCCAATTGCCGCCCATCGCCGCACGACTGCCGCTCGCCACCGCCCGATCGTCGACCATCGCCGCAAGATCGGCGCCCACAACCCACTGGCCGCTGCCCCCTCCTGCGGCCATCCATTCGCCTCCGGCGGTTGGTGGGCTATGGGCGCCGGTCTTGTAGCCGTAGGCGACGATCATGCAGCGGCGGGTGACGATCGACGGTCCGTGAGCAAGAAAAAAAAAATGAATAAATACAAAAATTTATAAATTGTACCAAACGCATGTCTATTATTTTTCTATTCCAAGAATATAAATTTTGTATAGTTACCAAACACCTTATTTTACTCAGAAATTGTTCTTCGGAGTAGAAATAAAAAAGAATTATTTTTGAAAAGAAATAGTTTATCGGAATAGAAACATTGCCATGCACACCTAATCAACCTAAGAAGATTTGGTAATCCATACCTCACTTTCTATTTAATTTTGTTATAATTTTATAGCAATCAAGTAAGTTTATATATTACCCCTTTCTTAGACTGTTTAATTTTACTAATTGCAAAAAAAATATTGTATTATGTTGGCAATGGAGTGTCTGTTTGGTACAACTTTCTCACAACAGATTCAGTTGTGAAAATGGATGCTACAACTTTTTATGGGGTGTTTGGCAATCACCTCATGATAGCAGTACCTCTATAGTTACAATAGTTTCTAACAGCTTTTATGAAATTGCCGCACCCAGTTCTTAGATTCTACAACTTTACAACATGTGCCAGTATTACAAAATACAAAAGTCACGGTACTTTACAATGCACCTACGTCCTAGCGCAATTATAGTTCAGCGACATCTATATCAAATGGGTTTTTAGTCTTTTCAAGACTAGTATGACGTCTATTTCGACTAGAACTACGGTTGACGATTTGAGGAGAATTATCAGTGAATTGAGAAGACTTAGTGCAGGAATTTTGGATGTACTAGCTGTTGATTCTTCAGCTAATCGGTTGACGATTTGAGGGGAATTAGCAGTGAATTGAGAAGACCTGGTGCAGGAATTTCGGATGTACTAGCTGTTGATTCTTCGGCTAGTTGCTGTGCAATAATTATTCATAGAGATGGCCTTCCACGCTACACGCCATCGTCATCGTGCCTATCATTGACCTAAATTCTCCTTCAAGATTATCTCTTTTTCAAAGATTCCTCGACAGAGAACTTTTCGTTTCGTGTATAACAATCTTTCATTTTTCAAAGGCGATATTAATTTCCCCTTGTTCCAAAAAAAAAGGCGATACTAATTTCCCCATTTTTGATGTAGCTGACCTACCTAATTATATAAAGATCCCTATTTTATAATGTCAAGCTATAATGATAATACGGACGAATATAGTTATATGTGAGCACAGGCACCAACTAACAAAAAGACTACACTGCTGTTTGAGTGGAATGCAAAAGGTAAAGCTTGTGGGTTTCCCCTGAAAATCTTGTTTGAAAGGATTGTCATGCCATGGTTTGGATAAGCTAGTGCACAAAAAAATTTCGGCACTAAGTAGATAAGTTTATAGATAATTAAGGTGGCGCAAAAGGGAAGTTTGTGACCCTACACTTATGTCAATCTTCCCCCTTTGTTTTCTTTCGAATCTCAACTCAATTACTGGAAATGATATAAATAGAGAGAGCTTTATTACAATAAAATAAATGCCTGAAAAAGTAGAAAGTAGATTTTAGATGCGCTTAGAATTATAAGATATAACCAATTATAGAGAGATTGGTTTATGAAATCGATATTGAAAACGTTTGGCAATCTCTATGCAACTAATTAAAACTTGAGCCACGTTGAGACTATTACAATGCATCGCCTCATCTTGTAAGTCGGTATCCATATATCTAGAACGATTCATATTCCTCTTGGGCGATATTGATCGAGGATGCGATATTGATCGAGAATGATGACATGCGAAGCAAAAGCAAATCACTTTGTGTCATGATTGTTATTTAAATATAGGAGCAACATTTAAAATGTTTAGGGCGTAATTAGTGCAATTAAAATGTTTAGAACTAAATTGACAAAAGTATAATAGGTTTACAACTTTTTGGACAATTTTCTCAAAAAAGGCTATCCTTGTTATCTCTACGCGCTAGAATATTAATGTGGGATTTTAGTGCTCAAATTCACAGGCGTGTTTTATATTGATGATTAGGCGCACAAATCGTCACAAAATTAGTAGGTAAAATCAAATTATTTGGAATCATTATCTCTGGCACTTATGCTGGAATAATGTTGTCGGTACATAATCCTTATCAAGTTCAACAGCACGTTTTACATTAACTACCGACGTAGAGTGTAAACTTGTCACGCAATTACTGGTCGAAACCAAATTATTGCCAAGCTAAAATATTCGAGTCCCACTTTTTCAAATTGGTGATAGTAATCATAAATCAAAAAAAAAAAAAAAACATGTAATAGGGCGATGGAGAAGCATCTTCTTGTGGTACAAAGAACAAGAAACCTAACATGGAATTTTCGGGCCCGAGAAGTAAGTCGAATGCTATGAACATGGAAAGAAAAACAAGAACATGGAAGGTCCCAGTTGACCTGGAACAGTCCCAACTTAGCGACCCCTTGTGATCTACGGTGTGGAAGCAGCTGGAACCCTCGCGGCATTATTAGTCATCATCGATGATATGCCCCAGAACTAGGAAGAAGAAAACTCCAACCTGGTGCCGTCCCATCTCCATGATCTTCTTCCCGTTCGGTGCGTTGGGCTCCCGTGGAGAGAAGCCACTGAGTCCTTCCATGATAGGCGATGGGAGGGCTTGCACCGAAAGAGTTGCACAGATTGATTGCGACAAGAACGGGCTATGAAAACCCGGTACTTTTATCTAGGGAGATCGCTATAGAAGGGTCTAAGTCCGAGCTTATTGATATATCCAATTAGAATTACACCTTTTGACAAAATTGCCAATTGTATCATTCTGACCAATTTTGCCTAATTTGGTTTTAAATCTTCGATTTTGTTAATTTTAAACATTTTGATAATTTGCTAATTACGTCCTCCTAACCACTTCCGATCGCAAATTAAAAACATGAACATTAGTTGTTCTAGGTGGCACAACCGATACTGATATAAATAATTTTTATAATTTTTTTGTAATTTTTTATATTATATTATTTTTTTCTTTTCCTTTTTTTCATTGTGGTTGACAAGGCTATCTTGCTTGCCATGAAGGCCTTGCCCACAGCCGGCGAGGGTGCAAAGAGCCCTCGCTAGTGGCCAATAAGGGCTTGTGGGCCTAGGGAAGGTCTTCAGCAGTCTTCCCTAGCTAAAATGAAAAATAAAATATATATTTTTTAAAAATTTATAAAAATTATTTATGTCAACGCTCAATCACATCACGTAGGATGTCGACATTGATTTCAAATCAAAATTAATTAGAAAGACTCAATTGATAAATTATTTAAAGGTTTATGATTAAATTGATTAAATTAAAAAATTTACGCGGGAATTGACATAAACACAATAATTTCAAATATCTCTATGATAATTTTTCCTAAACTTTTATTATACCTTGCTCACTAAGCCCCAAACGACGTAGGAGTTACCCGGGGTATCCTTTATTAGCACATGAACCATATGGCACGTGGCATCTTCTCTACTTCCACCGAAAGATGGATTTTTGATTCGCTACTCCTACTTTCTCTCCACTATACTTCTTTTCATTTTGACTTTTTATGTCCAAAACAGCGCGATGAGAAAAACTTTCTTTCCACCTCACATTCGTTCCACTTACTTTCGCTCCTTTTGTTTTTTCCTTTCCTCTACCTTTCCTCCCAAAAACGCAAAAG
The DNA here is from genome assembly GCA_016097605.1 of Eucalyptus guilfoylei. Lineage (NCBI taxonomy): Eukaryota > Viridiplantae > Streptophyta > Magnoliopsida > Myrtales > Myrtaceae > Eucalyptus > Eucalyptus guilfoylei. The sequence continues at coordinate 42,466,513 of CM027861.1, forward strand.
TTCGATTCTTCTTAGGAGGTAGCTTTTCCTAATTTCGTTATCTTAAGGTTTATAACCTAAAAAAAAACGAGTAAATTTCACTAATGGTTATCGAATATGGTATATTTCTCGATTAGATTACTTGAATCTCTTTTTACTAATTGAATACACTGAATGTTGACAATACTTTAACACTTTTTCCAATTGTGTTTCTTTATCGAAACCTACGCGATGTCCCATGGCGGGACTATAAATGGTATTGATGTGACGCCACCTAATTAATAAACTAATCGTTATGCTATCCCAACAAAATTGATGATTACATTGATACATAAAGTAAGTTTCAAAAAATAAAGCACAAATTGTTGGAATCCTTCGGTTCCCTCAGAAATAGTGTGGGGAGAGTCGCACGTGGTCGCTAGCCCTCGCCTGAGCTTCTCTCGCTCGTGCCCCGACTCCCCTGCTTCTCTTGTTTCTTTTATTTTGTGTATGGTTCTTTTCTCATATTTGTTGAAATGGCACCTCCATGGCCCTACAATCAGCATTATGGGTACGCAAAAGATTACATTGATATGGATCGATTAACGAAAAAAATCGAAATCGAGAGCATTTCGTTCAATGACGTGCTCGCTGCCAAATGCACCATACTTTACTGATCATCTTCCCAAGATTACCTAAGTATAATGTTGACGTTGTTCCCTAGGTGCTACGCTACGCGACATCCGCTTACCTACTCCCCCTATCAGACACTGTAAACAACGCTGAAGTTGACAATTACCTTAAAAGATATCAGCACTCAGATGGCTGAAGTATGATGATGCCGACTTACAGAGGTCATATGGTGGTAAATTTCAATCAATTTGACAATGCCAACCTTCGGCATTTTGTCCATATACACATACACATGTATTGTCAAAGTCACGGGCATCCAATGAACGACAAACACTCCATATCTCGAGAAAAAAACATTATAATTATCATAATTTTTGTACAATATTTATTTGCCATAATTTTTTTGATCATTTAAGTATAATAATTTATGTATCGTACTCACTTGAGTATTATTATTATTCTTTTCTTTTATCATTTGGGCATCATGATTTTTTAATAACGTTCACCACAAGCACTATGCCATGTCGGATTTCCAGCCCTTGAATTGACATTTTTTAAAAATTTTAGCACTTAAGGGATCAATTAAAAGTTATGGCATCAAAGTAAATGCCGTACGAAAATTATAATAGTTATAATGTTCTTATCACTATCATATGTAAAAGTTGCGGGTGACTGTTAGGAGGGGTAGATAGACGGTGAATTGCCTGGCTTTAAAGATGCATGGACAGGTGATCGATGTCGGGCTTTGCTCCGTCACCAACTCGTGTACCTCTTCCTCAATAACATATGAGAGAGAGAGAGAGAGGGAGTTCTCTGGCATAATGCGATTGACGGGGGCCTCCTCGGAGGCCAGGAAAGGATGCGGTGTCTAGCAAGCTTCGGACGCTTTTTTTTGACAGCGTCGGTCAGAGAGGTGTCGCGCCGAGGCTCGTCTTCCCATGCCTTCGAAACAAAGAAAATATGTGGGTCAAAAAGCCAAGGACCTCTCTCCGCACGACATGCATGCAATGCAATGCATGCTTCCCGATCCAATCTTGTCAGCCTTAGGAAAGGACAGCCTAATTCAATTATTTCTCCTCTTGGTCACGTTAGGATGACCGCAGGACGCACGGCGTATAAGGCAGAATCGGATCCTCCTTTAGGAACTTTCCTCCTCATCCAGCGATGGGGGGCCACGCGGGAAAAGTCCAACATCTTAACTTCAACTGTTGGTCAAGAAAGCGTCTTGATCCGAATTTCATCGATTTATTTAGTTAGATCACCTTTACTCAAAAATATAAATCAATATATTATGATAAAATCAACGTATATTAATTATTCGTATGAGATTTTTCTGTTTAATATACTTTTCAGACGTACATTCAAGTAAATCTTCCTTTGGGCATGAGTCTTGTATATCCTACTTCTCTTAATTCGGTTTCCCTTCCACACCATTATGTCTCGAGTATAATCTCTATCTTGATTCGGGCAAGTTTGGCAAGGATTGTCCTAGAGACTCCTCCTTGATCTCCTTAGTCCAACCAAGTTTGACAGAAACAATTCATTAGTCATTCGATTCGGGAGTTGCATTCGAGATTCGTTCTTTGAGATAGTCACCAAACTCTCGGGAGACGTTGGGAGACTGCCAAATCAACCACCAATTCTTATATGGCCACTTGTTGGAACACATAACAAAAGGTAGATATCTTATACTAGGAAGACCATCAAGAGAGAAAACAAGGACAAGCTCATTAATATATTCAAATATATTTAATTATACTCACCTGAACTCAAAACTTAAACTTGTGAGTTTAACAAGTGGCTATTGACGTATATTTATCGCTTCGCACCAAGTGGTGGCACGCTCCATGGCTGCCCATGGCACTGATAGGATCGGGGCAACGCGACCCACGCCCATCAGGCCCATGGGCCCAATGCGGCCCAGCATGCAATGGCTGCTGTTTAGTGGGCCTGTTGCCCGGCCCAACGTCCTCGTTTCCCTGTGCAAGGCCCGAGTGGCCTTTTCTCGCATTTTGGCGTCCTTTTGCAAGGCCTTTTGCTTAAAAAATTCTACTAAAAGTAGAGATCGATGTCTCATTTCCAAGCAAGGTAAGCTCATTCCCTACTCTCTAACTTGTGATTTGTCTCTTATTTTTAAGTTATTAACTTCTTGATCTTCTGTTTGGAGGAAATCACGATAATGTTCTTGATCCCTCTTTTAAATAAAGTTATAGACTATTATTATGATAGTAAGATCTTGAATTTTTTATTTTTTTTAAAACATAGTAGTTATTCTAGTGAGTAAAATCTAACAAAATTATACTTTCGCAGATCATTACCGTCTACTTGAAGTATTTGGAAAATCCCTACGTTTAAGCCAACCCATAGGTCGTAATTTTGACGGATTTGGTCTAGTTGGACTTATTAATGCTGGGTAGCTAATGGCCACCTGATTGTGAATCAAGGTCCCGCCCATCTCACGTTTTCTCAGATAGCGTTCTCAAAATCATAGAGTATTTCCTCTTAAAAATACTTCTTTTTTTCAAATTTCAATAGTCAGTATTATATATATGGCGGAAAGGACGAAAATACCCTGCCCATTTGGTAAATAGGGCAAATAGTAACATCACTCCATTGACTGTCAATATTATTTCGTCCACCAATAAATAAATGCCACTTAGTTTTTTTTTTTTTTTTTTTATGACCTGGGAACCGCTGTACAGCCGGTAACTGGCAGTGTAAACCCAAGGCGAACCGAGCCCACCCACCTGACCCGACCGCGGTTGAGTCACACAAGCGACTGCGGGGATTTGAACCCGCTCCCTTTGCGGGGGAGCAAAGCACAAACCGCGCGACCACCAATGGGGTGGGTTAAATGCCACTTAGTTAATTGCGCATGCAAACTCAAAATTAGGTTTCATGCGTATTTGCCCCGTCATCAAGCATATTTTCAAGAATACAAACACATATCACGTAGAGTCATGCTAGGGTGTATAATGATGAGACATTTTCATCTAATTGCGTCCTCAGTAAAGTCGAAATTGCATTCATATTTAGAAAATTGTTTCATCTGTGGCATCTATTCTTGCAAGTAGTGGTGGTGATGGTGTTGAGTTTGTCTTGTTTAAGTGGTGTAGGTCGCGTTTCAGGTTGTTGTTGGTGGCCGAGTCGGCAATGGTAACGTTCAAGTACGGCGGCGGCAGTGGATTGCAGCAGCGAGTGTGGCCGATCGTCGAAGTGCTTTTTGTTTGGGGGGAGAGAGATAGGGGTCGTTGGGGGGTGGGGGGCGATGGCACTTGGGCAGCAAAGTGTATAAATTGAAGAAACGGAATGATTATATGGAGAAAATTTGGCAAGATGAGGCAATTAATCAATAAAAAAAAGTTCAAGGACGATGTTGAACGTTGAGTAAAAGTTCAAAACCTACTCATAACATTGACATTTAAGGAGTAAGCTCTTCTTATGATGCATGTAGTACCCACAATAGCTATTGTTTCAAGCAATTTGATTGGATTAAGGCAAGTTATGGATAGGAATTAAGGTGAAGTCAAGTCTCAGGAAATGAGAAATTTATCATCGTCGGTAGTGGAAATACATAGCGTTGTCATCAAGGATAACAACGCATCGTGGAGTCTACTGTGTATATACTTTGTGACATATGTTCTTTCCACTAAAAGATAGGTGCCAATTGCAGAGGGGCAAATCATCCAATTAATCGATGTCAATGCATAAAGACTAAAATTTCTGACTTTGCCGATATTACGTACATACTCATAAGCTGCCTAACCCACGTGCCTCTCATTGAGGCTAAGCTCCACTCCACATTGGGTGGTGGATGTGAAACTTAAGATTACTCTGAGTTCATAAGTGATGAATAGTGTCAATCACAATTATCATGATCGCGATAATCCTACTTGTCCAAGTACAACTGATATTATGTACATATACATAAGTTGCCTATCTCACGTGCCTTTCATTGAGGCTAGGCTCTATCCCCACATTGGGTGGTGGACATGAAACTTCAGATTACTCTGAGTTTATTAAGTGATGGACGGTGTCAATCACAATCATAATGATTGCGATAATTTGGCTTGTCTAAGCACAAATATTCTCTAGCATGTTCCTCCCACGATAATCTTTCAAATCGTCTCTAGTTTCATCAAACCGTGGGAAGAAATAATGGGGCAGGGATTGCTTCCACTACCCCAGGTGTGGAGCACCAGCCGCAAGTTGGAGGGAGCAATGGTGACTGTCTCCGGCCTGTCTCCCTGTGAAGAGACTCGAATGCCCCCGTCGTCATCTTCCAAGGGACGAAAATCGAGCGATGTGCACGTCCGGTACAGGGCACATATGGACCATGGAGTGTGAACGAAGGGTGGTACAGGATTCTCCAAGCCCTAATTGACGGAGGGATGGGGCGCGTCCCATCGCCCCTTTCCCCCACATGCTGCGAGATCCTCCCTTTGTCTTGTCTATTCCGTCACCCCTTCTATAAGATTGTGTGCACAATTGCGATTCACGTATCTCTCTCAGATTTCGAGAATGTGGATGTCGATTCCGTGAGATTGTTAATGGGATTGAGATTCGTAAAATGATTGAGGTCTTTGACTTAATTTCGTGACTTTCTAATAAATTTATTTTGTTTTAAATTAGGGTTACCTATATAGGTCAAAAGTCTGAACTTAATCGGTTCATGAGACTTACAGGGTGTTTCATAATCCTTCAAATAACTAAGTATCTATGCCTGAGTCTTTGGATGTAAAAAGAAATTATAGTCAAGTTGTAAAGAAGCAATTCTTTGCTTAAATCTTGCCGAATTTCCTACATCTTTTGAGGAGTTGGATTTAGTTTATTATCTATTTTTTGCCCAAAGACCTTCTAGTTAGATCTTAAATCAGATTGTAACCTAAGGGCAACAAAAGAAAGTCATTATATTCACATGTTATCGTGGTGATTGTCGTCACCTCTAATCTTGATCCCTAAAAATAGTTAGTGGAAAGGGCAACATAAAAAGCAAATTGAACTTTGACCGATCGACTCGGGCCGGTAGTTGGTTGAACTTGTTAGTGTTCTTCAATCAAAAACGCGTTTATACAAGAAACTGGTTGAATAGAGTTTTTTGGTTTACTAGGGGTCAAGATTGAAGTGATTAACCGAGATTCGATTACAAGCAGCATCCAGATATGACTAACAAACACATTGGGAACTAAGGTGCACGCCCTTGACAATGAGATGCACACCCTGGATCGAAAAGGGGGGCATCCTCGACTTCAAGGAGCGTGCCCTTGATCATAAGGAGTATGCACCGGACCCTTCAAAGGCATGTTCCTCACCATCAACAGCCGGCTCGTCGGCTTCTATGCAAAATCACAGAGGAGAAGCCCCCATTTGAGACGAGAGTTTTGCCCAAAGCAACCAAGAACAGAGCACACCCTCTTTTGGTTTTGCTCTCATACTAAGATCAAGTACACATGTCGTTTAGGTTTTTTCTCTTACTTTTCTCAGCAAAGAGAAACGGATTGTGCGAGTGCTCGAAAGCTAGTGATAACTAAAGGGAGATTAAATAGGTTCAGAGGTCAGAAAATGCACTAATCGCAGCTGAATTCATCCATGTCTTCAGGCGAAAGGACATTCCTGGGGAACACTAGCCAAAGGCCCATTTAGCGGACAAACATGCCATTGATCGGGCGGAACCAGGACGCTTACAGAGCATGCGAGAGATAGAGATTCAACTGACCATATGATATCAGTCCAAAGCAAGCCCACGTAGGTGGAGTATCAGTGCCCTTTGAAAAGCCCGCCCTCCATGAAGCAAGTGCACAGTTGAAAAGAAGTGGGCTTCAGTTAACAGAGGCCGAGTCTGATACTGGTCCTGTACTGACGGTGCTGGTGGTCTGCTTTCTTTCTTCTGGTTGTTTATACTGAGGGAAAATTTTGTCCTCTTAACAAAAATGTCTTCTTCTGCTACATTGACGGAGAGTCTGAAGTTTTTGTCTCAGTTTACATTAATGAAGCTCCAACGATGAATATATGAATTCGGATGTGCATGTAAGATTACGGGTGCATTTGGTTAAGCTTTTTCAAGGAGTTTCGACCTTAAAAGCCTCTTGGGGAAATGACGGGGTGTTTGGCAAGTTTTACCGAAAGGCTTTCAACCAAATGCTATCGTTGAAAAAGCTGAAAGCCTAATGCTATTAGGCTTACAGCATTCGGCCAAATACTGAAACTAGATTTCTTCCTCCAAAACTGTCCTTACCAATTCGTTAATTTTTCAAATTTATCCTTGTTAATGTTCATCTTTTTGGAGAAATGGCAGTCGACGAGGCTAGATCGGGTCGGCAAGGGTCAATGCGAGGCGACAAAGTCGTGACGGCCGCTTGGGTTGTGCGACCTCTGGCGTCGCAATCGAGGCAACCCTCACCGAGTTGCATGACCCCAAGCAATGAGGCTTGAGGTTGCGTGACCTTGGCTAGCCGCTTGGGTCGCACGACCCTTGTCGGGGGTTGCATGACCTTGGATGATGGCTGTTGGTGCCAGATTTGGGTTGCTAGCACCTTTAGCCCTTCACCGGAGGATTTTGATTAAAAGAAAAAAAAAAGGCCCAAAAGCCCTTTGCAAAAAAAAATAAAAAAATTGCCAAGTATTTATGACAAAGTAGCTTCGTTAAGTAATTTTTATCAAATGCAATTTGCATTTCTCCGGTAGGCTTTAGATCAAAGGCATTTGTATTTCACTAAAACTCATTTGTAAAATTGAATCAAGGTTCTGCAATAGATGGTATTATATACCTTTTCCTACTGGCAAACTCCCTCACTAGTCAAATATGATCCATTAGGTTCTTGCCCGCATAGGTGGGCACCTTCCGTGGTCGGTCTTCGGAATTCTTGACGTATGCATATATGTGTGAGATTGCAAGGGAGACAAAATAACATGTACTCCGATTCCGTTCAAGTTGAGATCAACCGTCATCTCACGGGTACTTTCAACCGGATCAAAGAAAAGAAAAGTCGCGCTGCTCCACTTTCTCATCGTTATGTCACGGGAATAAGTTTTGCTATTCTAAAAATTGTTCTAACAAGAGCAATTTTTTTCCTTTTTTACTTGAGCGAGAAGGACGCTTATTCCATGGTGTTTCTGTAACCTTTTCACTGTCATTTTCTGAAAATGATCTGCACTTTTATTTGAAGGGAAGGATGACTGCAAGCCAAGTAACTAAAATCCTTACGACAAGCGAACGTGACAACTGATCCATGTTGATTTCATCCACGAAATCCAATTGAGGTAAGAGATCAAGATGGAATCTGTACTTGAGCGCGACAAATGGATTGAGTCTCCTGGAAAACCTGGAAAAGAGTGAACTCAATTTCTGCCACTGGGGTTTCGCGTGCTGATGTGATTTTAGTGGCGACACTTGGGGGAGAGATCATGATGGTCTTCGAGCCAGCCTAAGAAATCATTTAACTGGTAAACCCTATTGGTACCTACTCCTGAAAATAGCCAATTGTAATTGAGGCCATATGATAATGTCCTCCATCACTCAGAGTTGCAAGCTATGCCTGACTGTTTTGTCTAGACCTTCTTTCAAATTAGACTATTCAATTTAAAAGGGCCTTTGATCGGGCTAATTCTCACATTTGCCTCAGCGTATATATTGGAGGTTTGCATGTAATTCCGATTCTACGAAAGATAAGACCGTATAAATCTCCTCTTTTGACGTATTGGGTTTTTGTACGCATTCTTTTTGTCGCTTAAGAATAGTCCAATGACACATTCATTTCAATTTCAAGCAAGGCGAACGCGTTCTTTTTTTTCCAATACACTACGGTAGCATTAGTGATTTCTTCTCTGGCACTCTCCTTGTGCAAATGGTACTCTCTACATTGATGGTGTCTTACATATCATCATTTATTAATACAACGAAATCATCTCAAATTGGCAGATGATTGGGCGGTGTATGAGAATTCTTGCATGAGGCTAGACTCAATTGCGACCAAAATTAGATAACACAGAGACTACTTTTGAGATCCATAACTATTAGTAGTCGTGATTTACTTCGTTCATGATAGACTAGGACTCAATCTCAAATGATCAATAAAACAAATTGTAATGTAATTATCATTTTAAGATTAATTCCATCCACTACATCATTCATAACATAAATCTACATGAAGTATTATTTGTGTCATATCAACAAACGTTCTAAGTATACTCCACAAAATAACTTTGATTTCTATAATATTGAAAAAATAAATTACGAATATCACTAAGAATAAGTTGGTGCATAACAAGGACCTTTTTTCCATTAAATATTAAGACTCCATTCATTTCGCGAAAAATGTGACGTTTAGAAAATATTTTTAGGATGCCATTTTGTAAGAAAATGTAATTATTTTTTGGTGTTCGGCCAAAACTTGAAAAGAAGTAGAAAATATTCCAACATTTGGTAAGAAATTTTTTGCTTTCATGCACTCTTTTTCAATTTTTTTTAAAAAAATATAATTTTAATTATTTTTTATGTTTAAAAAATCAAAAATAAAAAATTTAAATTATTTTATATTTTATATTTTCTTTTTTTTTTTCTTTGTTTTTGTCTTCCTCTTCCTCGGTCGGTCGTTGGCCACACTAGCCATAGCAATGGTTGGCGACCAGTCAAAGGCAAGCTCGAGCTTGCTCGACACCAACAAGCGAGCTCGAGCGAACTGCTCGCAGAGGCTTGTGCTTGCCGATCTAGTGAGGCCCGAGCTTCCCGCTTGCTTGGCTTGCTGCCAATCCAGCGAGTGGGATCGCCAACGGTCATAGTGGCCGGTGACCGGCTAAGAAATAATAAAAAAAAAAGGAAAGAAAGAAAGAAATAAAAGAAAAGAAAAAGAATTAAAAATTCAGTTTAAAAAAGAAGATAAAAAAGGTTAATATGAATATGAGATAAAGAGAAATCAAAAGTGAAAATGTTTTCTTACCTTAAAAGATTTTTTTCCTTTCATGAAAAATATTTTCTCTAATCAATTCATTTTCCGTTAAACAAATACCGAAAAAAAAAAAAAAAAAAAAGTGAAACAAACGAAGACTAAGTCTCTCCTTATCAATGAAAACGAAAAGGAGCAGAACCTTTCGGTTAAGGAATCCTACGCCATTTCTCCAAATCTCACGCCACTCCATGTCTCCAACCCCCCACAAGCGCATCCCTCACTTCACTTGCGACTCACGAGACGATCGATCCTTTTGATGGATCCGATTTTGGTTCTATAAAAAGCATTCAATGTTAAGCACGTTACTGCATCCCGTTCTCTCCTTCACAGTCTCACATCCATTCGAGCAACGCTAAGACAACCGCAAACGAAGAGGAGGAAACAATGGAGGGCGGAGAAGAAGACGTGAGGATGGGAGCGCATCGTTACGGGGAGGGCCAAGCCATCGGGACGGCCGCCCCGACCCACGGAGAAGGGAAGGACTACCAAGAGCCGCCGCCCGCCCCACTGTTCGAGACGGCGGAGCTGTCCTCGTGGTCGTTCTTCCGGGCGGGGATAGCGGAGTTCGTGGCGACCTTCTTGTTCCTCTACGTGACAGTGCTCACGGTGATGGGCGTGGAGAGATCTAGCAACAAGTGCGCGACCGTGGGTCCCCAAGGCATCGCCTGGGCCTTTGGTGGCATGATCTTCGCGCTCGTGTATGCTACTGCAGGCATTTCAGGTTTGGTCCTTGGTACTTCTATGCAAAATGGCACGTTTTGCTTGCCTTGTTTTCCAGTTTAAAGAAAAGTTTCTAATCACATTTCTTTAGCGATAGATATTATTCAGCGGTTGACACTTGACGGTTAATGATGAATGGTATTGTATCGTATACAGGGGGTCACATTAATCCGGCCGTGACCTTCGGGCTGCTGCTGGCGAGGAAGCTGTCGCTGGTCAGGGCGGTGTGGTACATACTGATGCAGTGCATGGGAGCTGCGTGCGGCGCCCTGGTGGTGAAGAGCTTCCAGAAGAGCCAGTTCGAGACGCTCGGCGGTGCCGCCAACACCGTGAGCTCCGGTTACTCCAGGGGCGTCGCCCTCGGGGCGGAGATCCTCGGCACCTTCTTCCTCGTCTACACCGTCTTCTCCGCCACCGACGCCAAGCGCATCGTGCGCGACTCCCACGTCCCTGTAAGAAACACAAATTTGCTCTTGAAAACAAAACGTGTGCCTCCACTTTATCAGCAATGTGCATCGAGATCATGTTGACATCTTGCTCTTGTGATGTGGTTAGGTTTTGGCACCGCTGCCCATTGGATTTGCTGTGTTCGTGGTGCACTTGGCCACGATTCCCATAACCGGGACTGGCATTAACCCGGCCAGGAGTTTTGGGGCAGCCCTCGTCTATGACAGGGCCCAAGCCTGGGATGACCATGTAAGCTTCTCCTTTCCATCATTTTTGAATTTTTTTTATTTGACAAAAATATACATAAAAAGATTATTTCGGACTTTAGTCACTTGTTAAAAAGATTAAAAAAGATCAAAGTAAGTAGAGACTAAGGGTTTAGAGTGCAAATGGCATGTCGACCACTCAACTGATCTGTGATATTTTATTGGATGCAGTGGATATTTTGGGTGGGCCCATTTACCGGAGCGGCACTTGCAGCAATGTACCATCAGCTGGTGATCAGGGCCGTTTTCGTCAAATCCAATTTTTTCAGATCCAAGTACATCGTTTGAATTTGAAAAAATAAGGGCGTTTTTTCTCTCCAAAAAAGTAAGGTTGGTTTTGAGTGGTGTCTTAATGTATATAAATTATTGTATTCCTGAATAAGTGTATGTATGTTTGTATTGGGCGGGTGACATGTGAGGAGTGCTGTTGCATGCCCTTCTTAAGTTCAATAAAATTTGTGGATGATTATATTGTTTGAGAAAATTTGATTGTTAATAAAGATACGAATAGTAACATATAAATTTTTTTTTCATGTTTAACACGTGATGACGATCATTGTCCTTTAAGTTGTTTTCTGCATTCTCACTATTGTTTTTATTGGGTTTAAAGCAAATAAACATCCAATATATACACTAAAATTACATAGAAACAAGATCAACAATACTCACTTTCTCTCCCGAAACTCCACCTTGAATGTGTTATCAAATTTATGTTTAAAAAGAGAAGAAGAAAAAGTTGTTTTGAAGAAAGAGCTATGGAGAAAAGAAAGTTATTAAGAACAATGCGTGATTTGGTCTCATTTACAAATAACTAAATAATACACCTCTCAAGAATAGGTGCTTATCATAACATTGACGATGCTATAGCCTTAACTTGATAAAGAATCCGATCTTTTCACCAAAGACTCCGATCTTTTCACCAATTTTTCAAATTCTAGATAGAAGACTTGCAGTAATTCATTGAAGTTTCTATCTTTGCCGGAAACCACCGTAAGATCCCATAAAATACACAAGTCTGCATGTGTTGTTTCTCGATGACAGTTGATTCTCTGGGGAATGCACTCAAAGCACAAAAATTTCCCGGTTTCCTTCTCTTTCTCCCTATCTGCCCCTTCATCTTTTCTTCTTCCTCTCACCTGTATGCTCTGTTTGCCTTTTCTTGCCCCTTCTGTGCTTCCTTTCAACCTCTGTTGATTACATGTTTGTAACTCATTCTACTAATTATTTTATGTATTTTTCTTCTATGGATTGTTCCTATTGAAGGATGGGGATTTTTATTATTGTGTTCACTTTCATTTTACTTAATTAAAAGGAAACAAAAAAATAGAAGCCGATTTCTAAATAAACCCTAAAACCGATTGACAATACGTCAAGATATGCAAGAAATGTTTCAAATTTCAAAAATTAAGGAATTGATCATAAAAAGATAGGTTCCGAATTTCAGTTGGAACCTCAACCAACCTTGAAATCTCTCACCCCTAAGCACAAGCATCAAGTACCCCTTACCCGAGCGGCAAGTCTTTATTTCAGATGTCGAGGTTTTGTCGTTGTTTTAAGTATTGAGGTTTAGTCCTATTTTGAAAAATGATTTTTGACTTCTAAAAGAGAAATTCATTTTCTTGAAAAAAATTTCAGTTAACTCTAAGTATTTCAAATACCAGAATTGAAGAAAATATTCTCTTGCAAGAAATTCTTTGCAAAGCAATCGGAGCCCGGTGATAAGAGATCCCAGGAAGAGAGAAAAATAATTTTGCAGAAAGCCACATAAAATCGATGGGGCAAAAATGTATATCTTAGAAGTTAATGGGGACACAAAGGTCATTTCGCGAGCTCCAGCCTTCCTTCCTCCCCAGTTTCCTTCTTGGGAGCTCAGTCGCAGTCGTTCTTGTTCATCGCCATCGCAATCGCAATCGCAGAAATTCATAATCGTCCCGGCATGGAGAACGGCGATTCCGCCGCCGCGCCGCCGCCGCCGCCGCCTCCCAATCCCGACCGCATCAAGCTCAACGTCGGCGGCAAGCTCTTCGAGACGACGGCCTCCACCCTCCGGTCCGCCGGCCCCGACTCCCTCCTCTTCGCCCTCTCCAGCCGAGCCGCCCAGGACCCCGACCCCAATCCCAGCCCCATCTTCATCGACCGCGACCCGGACGTCTTCTCCGTCATCCTCTCCCTCCTCCGCACCGACCGCCTCCCCTCCACCGCCCTCCGCTTCTCCAAGCAGGACCTCGCCGACGAGGCCCTCTACTACGGCGTCGAATCCCGCCTCCGCTCCGCCATGTCCCCGCCTCCCCTCGACGGCATCGACGCCTCCGTCGTCGCCACCGTCCGCCCCGCTTCCGAGGGCCCCTCCGCCATCTCCGCCCACCCCGACGGCTCCGTCTGGATCGCCCACGGCGGCCAGATCTCCAGCTACGACTGGAACCTCGCCCACTCCGCCACCGTCCGCACGCACCTGGACGACGTCACCTCGATCCGCCGCGTCTGGCCGGAGATAGCCGCCGCCGGGTCGGAATCGGCCGCCGGCCTCCACTTCTACGACTTCTCCAGCGGCCTCCACGTCGGCGCCGCCCACTGGAACGACCCGACGGACCCGCGGATCTACAAGGCCTGGGTCACGGCCGTCGCCGACTCGCCGGGCTCGGTGTACGCCGCGTTCGAGTGCCCGCACAGGGAGAACTGCGTCCTCGAGGTCGACAAGTCCACGCTCCAGATCGCGTCGGCGCTGGGCCGGCAGCCGGGCAGCTCGACCAAGCACATGGCCCCCGGGAAGCTCGCCTGGCTGCCGGAGATGGGCCTCCTCGCCGGGAGCGCCGTCACGTGCGGCGCGTTCGGGTACTCGGGCTACATCCGGCTGTGGGACCCGAGGTCCGGGAAGGTGGCGTGGGAGACGAGCGAGCCCGGGTCGGGGCGGAGCAGCCGGTTCGGGGACTCGTTCGCAGACGTGGACGCCGACGCCGAGTCGTCGAGGCTGTTCAAGGTGTGCTCCAAGTCGGGGGACCTCGGGATGGCGGACCTGCGCAAGCTGGGGGACGACCCGTGGGTGTACCTGAGGGAGAAGAACCCGGGCATGGGGAGCACGGCGAGGAGCGGCGGCGGGACGAGCGTCGTGCGGTGCTACCGGGGGCAGGTGTTCGTGGGGAGGGAAGGGGATCTGGAGGTGTGGTCGAGGGCGGCGGGGGCGGCGGAGAAGGGGGAGGGGGGCGGATGAGGGGGAGGAAATGTATAGGAGGAATTATGTGAATAGAGCGGCGGCGGCGGCGGCGGCGGTGGAGGGGGAGGGGGAGGAGAGGGAGAGGGGAGTGATACGGCGGATAGACGGCGGCGGGAATCGGTTGTTCGTGAGTAGGGACGGGGTGGAGGGGGTTGAGGTGTGGGAGAGCTCTAGATTTGCTGTTGTCGTTCCGGCCTCGTGACCTCCCTTTGATTTTTTTGGCACTTGAATCATTCGTTAGTTTAGAGAACATTTTTGCAGTGGTTCCTATCTTGTACACTCGAGATCGAGACCGTGCAATGCTCGCTCGCTCGCTCGCTAGCTCGGCCTGGCTGCGACGCTTGATTCGCTCGCCCTTTGGTTGAGTTGTGTGTATCCGATCCGATCCGATCCGATCCGGCCTTATCTGGGCAGTTTTTGGCGGTGAAGATGTGAATGAGGAAGTATCTTGTATATGCAATTTGATGATTATCGATCTGAAGGTGAATACATATTCACATTTCCCTCTTATTATTTATCATTTTTCAAACAAGAATTTCAGTTCTCAATCTTTCAACTTTCTTAACTAAACAAATGCTCATGTCTCAGTCAACCTATTGATGTAAAATACAAAAACATGGTCCCTAGTCATATCTACGCAGCTAACTAAGGCTAGTTCCAGTCTATCAAACCTATTCACTTACAGCTTTGTTAAAAGTGATATTTAGGACTTCAACTTTACATTGTTCATACAAATGTCAACAATTTCAGTGGCAATATCAACGGCGTTTTCAATCGATTATGTATGACATCCAATGTCAAATGGCCCAACAGCAACCATCTTCAAGATAGAGCCCAGAGACAACCGTTAGTCCTCCGGTGACCGACATTGGATTTGATTAGGGGAAAAAAACTTAATAATAGTGGCATATTTCAGAAAATAAGTATCGTTATACTCTTCACCTGCTTCTTACTTGTCGACAAATACTGCGGAAACTAACAACCGTGTAATTCAATATCAAATGCAAGAGGACCGTGATTACTATATAAATCAACAAAAAGCAATAAGGACATAAAAAACTCATATGATTCGAATCCACTATTGATACATAGTCCATATGAAGAGCTAGCTGCAAAGATTTCATTACATAGGAGAATCACAAAGTTACAATCGATCGCCCTTGTGCTCACCATATTCGAGTACACGAAAGAAGCGAACACGAAACTGATGAAAGAAGTTTTTGTTTTTGTTTTGACAAGTTTTGTTAGGGCCAACACCCCGGAAATGACCAGTGCAAAATGCACAACCTAAAGGCTTGGCCATTAGCTCAGCCACTTGCCAGGCCCCCTCCCCATACTCGGTAGCTTTGCCTATTGAGCTTTCTATGATTAGTAGCCTGAGCGACTCCTTGTTCTTTCGGAAAGTAATATAAATGATCCTTAAACTTTCATTCAATATGCATGGTCCTTGAACTTTTTTTTATTTATTCAATGCAGTTCATAAACTTTAATTCAATATGCAATATAATCTCTAAGTTCTTGTTTGTTCAAAATTTCCCTTGAACGTTTGTATATATTCAAACTAATATATGAATTATATGAAAGCGTTTAATGCCGTTCCCAAACTTGAATTAATGGAATGATAACATTTGATATTTTTATATAGTTTAGAGACTAATTTAAACATTTATCAAAAGTTCAGATATTACATTGAACAAATTATAATTTTGAGATGACATTACACATTAGGTTAAAGTTCCAGAATTATATTAAATAAATTAAAAGTTTAGGGAACATATTACATATTCAGTCAAAGTAATTATCTTTTGTTCCTTTGCAAAGCCTCTAACTTTGTCTCGAGCTTGTCTCGATTTGTGAGCTTTGGCTTAAACCCTGATCGTAGCAAGAATTTGAGCCATCACATGACATCACACGTCACAAAGATTTCTTCCTCAAAATATCTTAAAGGAATCATCGTTGCCTTAAAAAAATTGACACCAATGCCAATTTCGATGTTTGTGGGGGGTGATTTGGAAAGTCTAAACTCTAAATCCCCAATAGGGGATCTATTGATTTTTGTGAAAAAAAAAAAAACCCTAATTCCTGTGTTTTTATTATATAAAAAAACAAATGACGAAACAGCTCGATTTCGATCGTTTGAATTTTCCCTTTACTTTTGTTTTGGTCAAAGAATTTTCCCTTTACTTATTTTTTTGTCTAAGAATTTTCCCATTATTCGTTATGTAATAAAACGCCACTTGCTATACACGTCAACATAATGAGTGCCACGTAGGCTGAAACTTTGGCACGTGTTTTTTCAGCTGAAAAATCCTCTGAGTAGCTAAAGCCCACATGCAGTCAAGTTACATAGAGTTAAATGTAGTCATTAGATTTTCGGTATCTGCTGGTGGTGTACAACAGAAATTGCCCAAGACCGATAAGAGCGTCATTCTAGCTTTTGATTCCATGAAAAATGGGATCAGTGATGAATGATGTAGTTTCAAATTTCAGAGTGGAATCAAGCCAATCAAATTATTCGAATTGAATAAATAATTTATATTATATTTTAAGATTGAAATCACAGATTCATAACATCCGTGAATTTTTTCTTTTCTTAATTAAATTTTCAACTACACACTAGCGCTTCTCTTTCGTCTTCGATAGGAATCCAGTCCAATTTAGTTCCAGGCACCTCTGGTCTGAATGAGTCTAAATTCAGGAAGTACGTTATACATTGAGTCGAACTTTATAGGTCTATTATTATTTTATAATATTATAAGTGCAAAATTTCCCCCTTTTTATTTTTTTGGCTTTTTTACGTAGGCAAACGCACTCGCTCCTCTGGTGTCGGAACATATTCTGCGACCCCGTGCCCGCCGTCGCCAGTTCCGCCGCCGCCGCCTCCGGCCCAGAAACAGCAAATCATCCACTCGTCTCCGCGGTTCTCCAACCCCCCCGAGTGCTCCGTCGAAAGCGTCCTTCTCTCTCTCTCTTTCGTCTTCAACGCCTTCCGTCGCTTGATTGAGGTATTGCTTCTCCGTCACTCTGCAATTTCGCTCTTTCTCTTTCGATTTTGTAATTGTATCTGCTTTCTCGCTCCGAAGTCGCGTGCTTTCATTAGCCTCTTCTGCCAAGTCACCTTAGCTTGCGTGTCGTTCGTGATGTTCTGTTTGGCGCCATTTGCTCCATAACCTGGAGATGCCCTCCACCTGTTTGATGTAATAAACCGATGTCGGCCTTGTCCTTGTTGAAGAAAATGGTCTTTCGAGGCGTGTAGAAGTCCTTGAATTGAATAGCTCTGGAGTATCTGTTCATTTTGATATGAAAAGTTTGGAGCTTGGCCTTTAGCTAAGAAAGACGATACATGGTTAGACTTTGTTCTGTGGAGATGCCGGTGCCACTCACTTTCAGCTCGGAACAGATGGTTATGGATGCTCCTTTTAGTGATACCCTGCAATGGGAAGCTGATGTGGACCATTGAAAGCCTTAGATTGTGATGAGCTGACCAAGGTGTTGGGACTTTTGTTAGTTGTTGAAGGAAAGGGGATGACTTGCTCAAAGCATCTGATTCTGGACAAGCGCGCTTTATGTCCTTGACTGTTTACAAGAATTGTGTTGAAACATCATTTTAACTAGTTTTGGTAATTAGGATTTCTCTCAATATTTCATAGCATAATGGGGTGCCTTCGACATCATGCATTCTGAAATATGGGTTTGCTGAGATTATTGCTGTATGCATAATCTTTGACATTTATGGTGATGTTATGCTATGTGGTTACATAATCATGTACTCATGTTGGTGGTCAATGTATGCAAGCTATTTTAGTATGTTCCAAGTCAAAGTTGAACCACCTTTCATGAATAACTTTTGATTGGAGCAACAGCCGCTAAACCAAGTCAAAGTTTGAATTTTTTGGGTCTTCAGTTCTTGACGAGGTTTCATGTTGTTTGAATTTTTTGGGTCTTCAGTTCAACGATGATGACTTTGGAATGCCATTATGAGTAACTGCCAGTAAAATCGAGAGATTTGTTGTTGAAAACCCTGAATTTTATTCCTCATGAAGCTGCTTGATCGAAATTTAGTTTCTGTACTCGATATCGCTCCTTTGTCCAATTTATTGATGTTGTTTTCATTCTTTGAATATGGTGGATTGTGGGGTTCTCTTACAAGAGCATAATAAGACATGGGCAAAGCTTCAAGGGACAAAAGGGTAACTTAACATTCTGCAGGACATCCGTTTGATGGGATTGTCCTATTCCACCCATATTGAACTCAGAGTAAATTTCTTTGTAGGATATCTACTATCGGAAAGCAAAAGAAGAAGGTTGGCGCGCTCGAAGTGCTTTTAAACTTCTTCAAATAGATGAGGAGTTCAATATATTTGATGGTAGGGGGCCCTCTCTCTCTCTCTCTCTCTCTCTCTCTCTCTCTCTCTCTCTCATGCAGACAGACAGATATAGTGAGGATGGGATGGGGAGTGGATACAAGAGATCAAGGTAGTCAAGATCACTTGCTCAACTAAGATCGATAGGGAGTTTGATAATATGTATCAGAAGATCGAATCTTCAAATCCTAGGACTTTGAAAACTCTGAAGTATCCTTAAAAAATGTTATTAGAACAATAAACTTGTCCCTGGAGATGTTATGTACATAATAAAATGATTTTTGATGTATACTCCAGTATGATGAATAAATTAGTTACCCATGTTATATTGGAAGTCAAACATTAAAGACAAAGGAAATTTATGACGCAAGGAAACTTAAAATTCCAAACCTAGGAAAAATTAAAGACATAGGAAATTTAAAACACATGGGAACTTAAAAATTGAACCGGCAGCCTTGCAATTCAAACTGCATTTACTCTGCAAAGTCTAGAATTTCTTTGGCTTCTTCCTCCTCATTGAATCCACTGCGTCACATTTTGCTTCTTGGCTGGGCCGAAATCTATTCCTCGTGCTTGCATAACTAATGAATGGGCTTGGTTAATTAGTGAGGCTTGAGTGCGGCTTGTGAGTTGATTGTCTTCAATGAAACTTCCAAACTTTGATGCTTCTGCATCACTATGAAAGAAAGTTTGGCTTTGAGTCGGAAGGTAGGAAAGTTGGCCCACTGTGCAAGTGAGCTTGATTTTCTCCCTGTGCTAGTTGAAGATGCCAACTCGAGATAATATAACAATTTATAACAAGGGTGTTGTCACAAGCCAACTCGCATTTTTAGCGAATTCATTGAGTCAACTTGCGTGTTTACTCCGACCTCACCTAAATGATGATTTTTAGAATGATCTAATGAGGTCTATAGGTTTTGACATGTTGCAAGAGATCACATCTGATTGAAAAATTGCATAGCTTGAAGCCGTCTATTTTCTCAATGCTAGACAGGAAAGTCAATGTTTGATAGTCTCAAATGTGGTTTGGTAAAAGCATGAGTTCTCTATTGTTCATGCCATGCTTGATGGCAAAGGTTTATTGAGCGTTACAATAATCGCAGCTACTTATTCATGTTCTTCTGCAGTAGATGCATGCTTGATAGGGTAAGTATATCATATTGAATGAGTTCTTTCATTTGTGGGGGTGACAAGCCAAAAGAGATGTATCTCTTATTAGGCATCCATATTTTGCGAAACAGGGTACTTTATTTGCTAAAGAGCATATGCAGTGGAGGAAACGTAATCATCATATTGGATATACTGACACCTTTCTTGTGTTTATTTTGGCTTTTGCAGGGGTGAAACGCGTGGTAGATTTATGTGCTGCCCCTGGTAGTTGGAGTCAGGTATACTATTCAGTGATAGGGGGATGTTGATTACTGATGCCTAGTGAAAAATTGAATATACATTCTACTAAAAATGTTAAAGCAAGTAATTTATGACTTGTGTCAATTGCTTTACGGAAGAAAATTTAGTCACGTCAACTTTTTATATGTAATGAATCATCCTGATTGTTGCATAGGTACAGACATAGATGACCTGGCAATCTCTAATGAAACCGAGAATGATATTTTATTTAATCAATAGTCAAATCTTCAAGTTTCAACAGCATAAAATAATCGTAAAATGGTTTTGGAAAGACCATTCTGTAATTGAGTTGATTCTCTGATTTTCTTTTACACTGAAAGAGGACTTATTGAAATAAATTCCGAAACATGCCAAGAACCTTAATTTACTGAAGATTGGGAATATTGTTAGACTAAAAGAAGTTATGATATTTGACGGTTAATAGGAGAACAATCCAGTCATTCATTAACTATTTAGATGTAAGCAAATGTCAATTTGTTCATTTTCTGCATAGCTAATATTTGGAAAGAGCATACCAGAAGAAAACAGGAATCGCTTATTTAGGAGGTATCTCTTCTTGTCACTAAATGCACATTTCTGCATTGTGATCAATCTGATGATTTTAGCACCTGAACATGAAAACTGTTTCCATTCAACACCATGTAGATTTTAGCGTATATAAAGGCACAAGGTTTATCAATGATCATGCATTAAGTGATCTAGGACTGCGATCCCTCTTTTCAGAAGCTGTTTCTTCTTTTCTCTTTTTGCAGCATTAGATATCACAACTTCCTTCTTACTTGAAAGACTGGTTAAAACTGGTTATGTTCATAGTATTATAATTATTTTTGAAGTTTTCTCAGCTAATTATTATCAGAAATGCATTGCGGGCATTGACAAACACTGGACATGGGTGTGTTTCTTTGAAAGTGTATCCTTCTTCCTAAAGAATATTCTTCTAAGAATCACAGTCTGGTGAGATCCTCGGGAAATTGTTTGCCTTGCCTGTCTTGCTCAAGTCTCATGAACGCTGGAATTGATTGATCCATGTGCGAATTTCTTTGTTTTTTGTATAACTTTGTCATTAACATCTTTTCCTCTATAGCTTCTCCTTTGGGCTTGTTGCCATGTCTGGAATTGTGCTGGTTAAAATAGATTAAAGTTAGCTTATGCTGCGTGCTTTCCATGTGCAGGTTTTAAGTCGTAAGTTGTATCTTCCCGCAAAGCTTTCACCTGATGCTAGGTATAAAATTCTTTGTTGATCATGTAAATGTTGATTCTATATGCTACTATGATTTCTCTTTTTGTAAAAATTGCTATTAAGGTGATGCTAAGGCTTGGCTTTTTCTTTAATTGATTAAAACCATCTTCAGACTATGAGAGCATCGTCAATTTGCCATATCATTGGAGGAATTAGTTGACCTTTTTTTTTTCCTTGTTATTTAGACGTGATGAGAATTTCAAATGCTTCTTCCAAAGTTTGAAACGCCAGACTTCCCCATTTAATATATCATGTGAGAACAATTTCAAGAGTTGATAACGCTGGGTCACACCTTTGTTATATGTTCTACGCATCACACTATACTTGGCATGGGAATGATGCGAAGTGTACAAAACCAATCATATACTATATAGAGATAGGCATCCCAATTGAGCAAGTTTCAAATCCAAAAAAGGAAAGTTGAGGCTTTCTAAAGATTCAAAGCATTTATTGACAATGAACATCAAGAGTTTTTGTTTTTACCAAAAAAAAAAAACATCAAGAGTTTTTGTGAGCTGGGATGCTGGGCCATATTCTAAACATTTTTAAAAATTATCTTTCAGGCAATAACATCAAATTGTAGGTGCTGTAGTTGGCAACTTCCTTCATGCCCGCTTGTCTCTCTTTATCTATCTGTTTGTTTTTCATGTCTTTTCAGATACTTCCTTTAGGGTTCTTACTTGATCGTCATGGAAGTCAGATTTTTTTATTTTATTTTTTTCTGGTAAATGACTTGCACACTGTGGAGCCCAGAGATAATTATTCCATGATTCTTTTATATGAATGCCTGGGAGATGCTTTACGTCTGTTGAGTCTTTAGTTCACTATATAGCATTTCATCTCGAAAGGGAATCAGACTAGAGCACCATGGCTGGAAATTTTATGAGTTGTGGATGATCGGTCGTATAACTTGGCTGTTGTTGTATTCATACCTGACAAGCTCTCAGGTGTCTGTTTAAATGAGCCTTTGGTGAACCAACCATGCTTCTTTATTTTACTTTTCCCCAAATTTTTAATAGATTATCCTTAGTAATTCAGGCATGATGCCCTCAGAATGTTGTGGTTTAAAGACAATAGAATTGAGTTTGGCGGTTCCATTTTGTCTGCTTAGCAAATGTTCAATTTATTTTGATATTTCAAGGCAGATATTTAGGTGACAGAATCAATTCTGGAAGTGTGCACTAGTATTAGTTAACTTCCTGTCATGCTTATTTATTGGTTACAAATCGTACAAAGAGTTTGGACACCATATTGAAAAGGGCAATAGAGAATAAAGAGTTTAAACATTTACTCCTAGTATGGATCTTGTCATATCCCTGTAGAATAAATTGTACTGGGCCTTAATCTGAACTGCTTCCATGGCATTTAACCATGAATCACTTCCTAAAAGCTTGATGTTTCTCTTCAAAGCACTGTATACTGTCTAAATCCATGTTCAGCGGATGCTTCAATTCACTCTATAGCATTCTAAATCCGGTAGGTGACTTGGAGGAGAATATCATGGTAAACAATGCAAATCAGTTGAGATACTGAAAGTGGACATTGAACCATATTTCTGCACTAGATATGGGTCATGAAGTCCATGTAATGGCCTTTGAAGGATCAAATGTGTTTTCCAATTGACATACTTTCTTTTGTGTGAAACTTCGTAATATATTTTGAACATGGGCTTCTGAAAAACATGCATGCTGGACATCAGAGTACTGAGTCCTTTTCACCTGCTTTGGACAAACTTTTTCCATAGCCATATTTAGAATTAGGATTTTGATGTTATTGCTTCTTAGAGATATTGGTATTACATCTTGATGTTTGTGTTTTTGCTGAGACTTCTGTTTAGACCATTGTTCTTTGTCCTAATTTGCAGGGAAGGTGATCTTCCTCTTATAGAGATATTGGTATTACATCTTGATGTTTGTGTTTTTGCTGAGACTTCTGTTTAGACCATTGTTCTTTGTCCTAATTTGCAGGGAAGGTGATCTTCCTCTTATAGTCGCAATTGATCTACAGCCTATGGCTCCAATTGAAGGAGTCATCCAAGTACAGGGTGATATAACAAATGCCCGAACAGCTGAAGTGGTAAGTTTCTTTGGCTTGTGACGTGACACTTAAAGGTGGACAATGACATAACTGTCAATGGGAAATGAGATGATACAAGGTGTCGAATCTTGAAAAGAAAAAAAAGAGAGAATAAAGCCTTACTCATGCTTGGTAGGAACAAGATTAACTTTCTATTTCCCTTTCAAAGTTTTAAGAGCATGAATTTGGTGTAAATGTCAGATGGACCATAACAGATCTTGCGTTTTATTTTCATTACCATGCTCAAAATGTTCACACTCGAATCATATTGGTCCTAAGCAACACCCCCCAAAAAAAATATATAATAATAATAATAAATAAAATCCTGACACAGCAAAACAGAATAAATATAATGAAGAAGCAGAAGCAGAGGAGGAAAGAAAGAATGAAAGAAAAGCCTCCCAAACTTTAAAAAGTGTCTTTTTAACTTCATCAACTATTGCATTATTTCAACAAGCTGTGTCACTCTATATATATATATATTTTTTTTTCTTTTTAAATTTACTGATATAGTATTCCAAATAATCATTTTATTTTTCGCCTTTACATTGTTTTCTGGAGATTTCTTTTTGTAGAAGTAATGCAAGGGGGAAAGTGTAGCTTATGTGGAAAACGCTTACTGTAATACAATGCTTATTTAAATAGAAGAAGATTATGTTTAAATATGCAAAATAACTTAATTTGAGAGGGTATGAAATATGAACTGAAGCCATTTCAGATTTTCTGGGTGCATTTTATCGACGTAGATATGATGTGTATCCAGACGTGTCGATGTAAGAGAGATTACAGAATACTTACAATTTCCTAATTGCTTTTTGGATGAATAAATGTTTTAGGCTGATGTAAATTGTTACAGGTGCAGTAGGCCTGGTTTTAGTATAGTATTCTGGATTTTCAAGTGATGTTCCTCTTTGTATTTTTGGAGGGTTGCGTATGTAAATATTTATTCAACAAATTCCTACCAAGAATTACGCAAGGCTATAAATGTAGCTTCATGATTTAAAAAACTTTCAATTTACATTATGCAAGCAGAGCTATTTTATTATTTACTTTTCAGGATGTTATGTAAGAACTTTGTGTTCTTGCAGTCCACGGCTTCATAAATATTTATTTCACAAGATTACTTATTTTTCATCTCTCTCTCTCTCTCTCTCTCTCTCGGGCTAGGTAATCAGACATTTTGACGGTTGCAAAGCTGAGTTGGTGGTCTGCGATGGCGCTCCTGATGGTGAGTGTATTATTTTGGGCCACCTGCTAGTTCATGCCCTTATGTCTGCTCTTTTTGGTGAAATGTTCGCTAAGGCTATTCTAACTTCTGGAACTTGCAGTCACTGGTCTTCATGACATGGATGAGTTTGTTCAGTCTCAACTGATTTTGGCAGTAAGTTTTGTCGTTACTCCTAAGGATAAACTATAATCTATGACTTGGAATCTTTCGTATTTTAGGGTCATTTCCTTCAGCAGGAATACTAAGAGCCCAATTAGGGTGTTTTAGACTTTTAACTGTGGCTTTTTCACTGCAACTGCATTTTTTACACTTTGAGTTTAGCTTTACTTTTTAGTGAACTATTGTGTTTGGACTTGTAACTTTTGAAACTATAATATCTGCGTCTTTGACTTAAAGAAGTTAGTATAAGTGAAGATAGGCTTCTGGCTTCTACTTTTGGACTTACGGGTTTTTGACAAGCTTTAGATGCCAAATAGCAAGTTCAATCAAGGGAGAAAAGTTACAAACAGAAGTGAGCAGCAGAAATCATCCTATACAAGCTCTTTTTATCTATTGTGACTGATTTCACTCAGCTGTATAGGGTTTTCTTTGAGTTCTTGTCCCAGTATTATGGAATTATTTAATTGAGCTAACTTGCCCCTTGGTTAAAACTTTACATAAGTAATTAGGTAACTCAACTATCGGGTTTAACTTGTCCACTTAGCTGTTTTCCTTCTTGTTTCCATATTACCTGTAAAGAGAAAGTGAGATCCAGGGAAAATAGAGTACTGAAAATGAAGTTATAGAGAAAGCTAACCTGGAAAAATGAGTGAGTCCTGCTTAATAGTACCTTATAGTTCCAGTAGCCACTGAAACCAAGAATAGTCAATTTGCTGTGTCAATAAAATCAATCCAGTTTAAGATTCTTACATGTTAACTGTTGCAAGTATAACCTTGTTTATTAGCCATGAATGACCCTGGTAGAAAGACCTCCCATCCTCTCTACTCACCTGTTGCATCCTGCAGGGACTAACCATTGTTACTCATGTGCTAAAAGAAGGTGGAAAGTTTATCGCAAAAATATTTCGTGGGAAAGACACGAGTCTTCTTTATTGCCAGGTAAGTTATCTATTTGCTCTTGTGAGAGTTGCACTTACAGTAGCTGGTAGTCATAGAGAATTTACATGACATTGGAATTGTTTTGTGCTTTGTACAAGTGTTCAGTATGTTATATATCATATAAAGTAAATACTGATGGGTAGTAATTTAGAAAGTTATCAGTTTTCATTCCAAGAGTTGTCATGGGGAGTTGGCCAATCCTTGATTTTCTTCTTTTCCAATTGTGATGTTGCCAATGCGCAATGTATTATTCATTGTTCACAAGCGCGTCATTAAAATTATCTTGTGTTGAGATCATTTACCATTGTGTTGATGTGTGGTTTTTGAACTATTACATCGTCATTCCATACCTTCTTCATTTGCTTGTTGCAGCTGAAGTTATTCTTCCCTATTGTGACATTTGCAAAGCCAAAAAGTAGTCGCAATTCCAGCATAGGTATGAGTTCTGTCTTCTCTAAATTTCAAATGTTGGTCGGTCACTAATTCATTTATCTTAGCAATTATGTTTATTCTGTGTATTTTGTTATGTGTAAAAGATGGGATGTAACTATACATCTAGATGGTGAGTTAACTACGTGTCGAATTGCTAGGTCATTTGCCTAAAAGCTGGACCACTTATATTTTAGAATACTTTTTGTATAGTGTTTCACCCTGTTTTGAAAATCTCTCTCATTGTTAAGCAAAATTCATAATGGTAACTATCTAAAAAAATTTTATGCTTAGAACCATGCCATTTTAATTGCACTCTCTAGAAGCTCATGCACAAAGTATTTATCTTCTCTTTCTATTTGCTTTTCATTTTCTATGCAATTTTTGCCATTCTATTTAAGAACACTTGATGACATCATCATCAATGAGTGTTTGAAGAATTCACTGCTGTAGGGATAAAAACAGAGAAGATGGTAAAGCAGACCTCATGGTACATGACCACGTTAGTTGTTCTGGACACTGGGTAATATGTGTTGAAATGGGTTGTTTAAAACATCCAGTGAACCTCAGCTATTGCTCTGAACGGGCATCTTTGGGTTCTTGTTAGAGTAGACCCTCTTCTAAGGAAGTGAAGAAAAAAGCTTGTCCAATCTTAGTTTTCCTGAGTGGGTCTGAATTGCTCTAGATTGGCATCTTCGAGTTCTTGTTACAGTAGACCCTCGTCTAAGGAAGTAAAGAAAAAAGCTTGTCCAATTGTAGTTTTCCTGAGTGGGTCTGATTCATTTTCTCTGGAGCATCCTATCAGTAATCCGGGTAGCATCCACCAAGAAGGTTAATCCTTGGATGTTTTAAGTTCTCATGTTGATGGGTCTGTATCTAAAGGTCTCAAGGCTGCATGGGGTTTACCAGATTTAGATTTTCTTCCTGATCAGAAAATGTCTATGAGTGCAAAAAATTGCATGAGGGATTGGATGGGTGAAATGGTATAGAGCTGGTCTTTGATGTATGTGTTACTTTGATCTTGTTCGACAAAAATGTTAGTGATTTTTCTTTTCATTAGTTCCTATACAATGATAAAAACTTACGCCAATCTTTTTAATCCTACAGAGGCATTTGCTGTTTGTGAGAACTATTCTCCCCCTGAAGGATTTAATCCTAAGGACTTGCATTGCCTACTAGAAAAGATCGGGAGTCCATCTGGAGTTGATGACCTAGGTAACTATGACATTCCTGTGCTTTTTTTTCTTTTCTTCATCTTCTTCTTCAATTGATTGCCTACCGATGTTAAATGACTTTTTCAAGAAATATATTGTTTTGTAATTTTCATGAAATCTTTAGATGCAGCTTGAATATGTAATTGAGTCCTTTTAAGTTGCAAACTCCGCATCGTAATCGGAGTATTATGAAGTAAAATTTGCTGAAAAGAGAATATTCTGGTCAGCTGTTTCCTCCTCTTGGATTATTATTAATGCAACTTGCTCTGGAATATAAAAAGAGGAGGTTATAAAGTTTTATCAGAGTTGAAGCTCCCGATATTAGCGGCTATTTGTCGAGTGCCTGATTTTCATGAATGATATTTAATCATTTGTGGGTATAATGTTTTATCAAAATTGAAGTTTCCAATATTAGCGGCTTTTCATTGAGTGCCTGATTTTGTTAAATGATGTTTAGTCATTTGTGGCAATGCGGTAAATATTCAATTGTGTGGTGCATGACAGATTGCAGTAGTGGATGGTTGGAGGGACCAAACAAGGTGTACATTCCGTTTCTAGCCTGCGGTGACCTCAGTGGCTATGACTCCGACCGGTCATACCCGCTCCCTAAAGCGCCCGATGGGACATACAAGAGCCTCGATCCTGTGCAACCCCCAATCGCTCCGCCTTACAAGAGAGCTCTGGAGCTGAAGAAAGCCTCTTGTCATGGAGTTCAAGAGCTCGAAAAGCTATCCTTGGATTCCTGATTCTTGCCATTGAATGTTACTTTAATTTCACAGAGACCAAGAAATTAATGTGTACGTCTGTCGTCAACAAGCTATTGAATGATAGACCAGAGAGCTGTGTACATTTAAGCCCCTTTTCTCACACGAGCAATCTCTCCGATGTTTGCTGTGTAGAACACGCGAGGACAGTGCCCCTCCTTTTATTTTCTGTGTGTGAGAGGCTAGGAGTGGCCAAGAACTTGTGCGGGTAAGCATTTAAGCTCAGTCAAAAAGATTGGGAGAAAGCTGTCGCCAAGAGAGACACTTGGTCACGCTTTAGAATTGTGGGTGGTCCTTACAATACTTTTTCTTTGAATATATGTCCGGAAAAGGAACGATCCTAATGGCTAAATGGGCCAATCGAAAAAGAATCAGTATTTCCTACCCTTGTTTTGACTTCTATCGGAGGCTTGTCTCTACGCTGCCAGAATCATATGCACGAATTCGACATATTTTGAAAGAGAGACCTGAGATATCAAATCCGCCTCGGCGAGCTCATGATCCGGAGGCACTTTATTACATGAATTCGACGTACTCAGCTTGAATTTTCTCGCACGCTTTGCATCATTTACAATGAAGACATCAGACGCTTTACATAGACTGCATCCAGCGAACATCGAAGATGAATGATATGTTACGGTTCAAACCAAGAAAGTTTTTGTTGGAATGGCAGGTGCGATTGAAACTGTTTCGATCCTGGAAGATCGTATCAAACCTTGTGGTTGTTGGAATCAACAGGGACTTTGTCCGAGAAATGGTTTTGCAGAGGGGACAGCGGCTGCCATGGTACAATCAAATTCACATGGAAAAAGAGTATTCATACCGTACTTGCTGCATCACTTCCATTTGATTTACCTTAACAAAGTATCTACGTGCTGAGCAAACACACGATTTACGCGGTTTGACCACAGTAGGATTGCACCTAAAGCATATACCCGTATTTTTTCTAATCTGAACAACGATTCTCGAAGATCACCCAACACAGTTCTCGCGCTTCCTTTACATAGTTTGCATGATCACATGCCTCAGCAAAAAAGCAGATAGCGACTGAAATAAAGGTGGGGGCGTTAACAAGCGCTTGAAACTGAACTCGATCTCTGCAGCGAGCACGAGGAATTCAAGAACTTGATGCAATCCTCGATAGCTTCAGCTCTGTGGGATTCCGACTGGTCCGCCAAGGACCGCGACCTCATGAGCTGAGGCGCCGACGACGACACCTTACGTGAAGACCTACTGCTCGACACGCATCTCAGAACTTTGGTCGCCTTATCTCCGACGCGCCGGAAAAACTCCGACGGCGAGAACTGCAACTCCTTGGCGAGCCGGAATGACCATGTGGCGGCAACCCTCTTTCTGCTTCTTCCATCTTTGGCGCTTCCACTGTATTCGAGAAAGATCGTGGGCTTGTCGTCCATGTCTGGACTGAAACTTACCCTCTTGCTTGCTTTTCTAGACATCTAGGGGCACTAAGGAGAAAATTCGCTCGACAGAAAGTCTTTGCCTGACTTGTGTTTGTGTGTGCCACAGAGAGAGAGAGAGAGAGAGAGAGAGAGAGAGAGAGAGAGAGAGGGTCTTGTTGGTTTGTGAGACGGGAGCTGAAATGAAATTGAGATATGAAGGAGCAACTACGACAGTGGCCGGATTGTGCTGAATTTATATTGCTGTGCTGATATGAAATCACTTATGGGCAAGAAAGAAGGAAAAAGATAAAGGGAGACAAGCTAACAAAAAGCAGAAATTAATGAAACTTCTTCTTGAAATGATTGAAATCCGTTGATGTTTCTGAAAAGCCTATGCCCATGCACAAGGAGTTTTTGACTTGACCGAGCAATTACTCTACCTTCTGCGGTCTCTGTCATGTTTACATACATTATTTGTTAGGTGGGTATGATAAAGACTAAATGATAGTATAGTATTCTCATAGTATGCGAAACAGGACATCGCATATTTTGACCGGGAAACTTCAGTTTCACATTCGTGGCCGTATTTAACGCTTAAATTGGAAGAAAATGTTGTTGGGAAGTGCATGTTTTAGTCTTGGGAATATCATATGTTAGCCCCAGATGCTGGCTTTTCTTCATCTTCTTCTTCTTCTTTTAAGGTTCTTGGGTGAAGGTTCTATTTGAATGATAAACCCAACCGAACCGATCCGAGGACAGCCAATAATTACAAAATAATAGTGAGGGTAAATGACTCAAATAATTCTCAAATTTTGATCCAATCTACAGTCTCGTCTCTAGTCTTTTAATTTATTCGACGTAATCCTTGAATTACAGGAAAATGTTTTAATTTAGTTTCTAAATAATATGAAAATGTTCAATATTGTCTTTTCATTAATTTAAATTAGTGGAATATGTTGATGCAGCCAATCTGTTAAATGAGAGCAAAGTGGACCCAAAAGAAAAAAGTTACACATAAATTATTCACGTAAAATATCCATCTAAAATTGTGATATAATAATTTGTGTTATCAAACAACAATGGAAATACTAACGCACTAATTTTTTTCCTTTTCTAAAGGAGATGGATAAAAAGATGGAAATATTGACTCACCAATCCATGTCATCAATTAAAGTTTCATTTGCTGTTTAAAATGGCTTATATTGAACATTTATCGATAGTTAAAGGACCACATGAACAAAATAATAGTCTAGGCCCGCATTGTACATTAGCCAAAATTTAAGGTTTATTTGTGTTATTTTTCCTAATAATAATAAGAAGAAGGAGGAGGAGGAGGAGGAGGAATAGTAAGACAACCGTTACAAACTTTCACTCCCATAGGGTTAGATAGTTCATCGGTTCTTGGAAAAATTTCAGCACAAAACCCACAAGAATTCTCTAAACAAACAGACATTTGCCGGTTACGAATGATGCCCAGATTCCATTCTTAAAAGCAAGGTCAATGAGTGGTGAAACGAAAAGGACTCGACTGACCTAATGTAATTAAGCTAAGCATGCACCATGCCACTCATCTGCAATTGGGTCTCTCGCTTTGTGGGTTAGACAAATCGTGGAGTAGGTATGAACAAGGACGGTTAAGTATAGTAGGGAGAAAAACCATATCCGAATAAAGAAGCTCTGGGCGGGGTTTGGTCAAAAGGAAGAGGAAGGTTGAGTAAAATGAGGAGCTAGAGAGAGAGAGAGAGAGAGAGAGAGAGAAGGGAGGAGAGAGAGACAAGAAGTTGCTGTCGTTGAGTGCTGCTTTTGAGGTGATGTGTGGCAAGTGTGGACCGAACTCTTTTTCTGCTTTTAGTTGGCCGTCTTCGATTCTGTTGCAGGAATCTGTCTTAACCAGGACGACCCAATCTCGGTTGTGTCTCTTTCCGTGCTTGATTTCGTTTCGTGGAGAGACAGAGAGACAGAGAGACAGAGAGACAGACAGAGAGGGAAGTGGCGTGGATACTAGGGAAACACAGACTTTTTTGCTTCGTGTTTACTGCTGGGTTTTTGTCAGACTCGGAAACAGTGTTGGAAGAAATGTTTTTGATAGGATATGAGCATCGGTCTCGCTAAGCGGGTGAGGCCGCAGCTCGCGTTTGGTAGTGCCAATCCGTGTAAATTTGGCATTCTCTGACAAGAGAATTTCATTTTGTCTGAATTACACCCATTGACACTCAAAAGATTCTTAGTTATTGATGTAAAAAGACCATCGATAACTTGAAGAGCGTCACAACTCGCCAAGGAAATCATCGTCCGTGAATAGTCGGCACAAAGACATATCTTCCAAGTGGTTATGCTTTTTGTCAATATTTTATTTTGTAACTTTTTGTGGATAAGTATTGTTATAATATCTTGTGACTGCAAATATGATTAGAAAGTTATTTGTTCTAAAGATAGGATTAGGAAATCATCTTTTTAAATTCAATGACCATTTGTGACCGTTGATTATGGATTATAAATAGTCACTTCATAAAAGATCTCCAATCAATTATGATACTCAACCTCAAGTTCTTTTGCAAATTTATATTTATCTTTACTTTTTTGCAATTTAAATGGCTAGCCATGATTCATTCCAATTTTCCTACTTTTAAATTTCTTGTCGTATACTTTCTAGTCCAAAATCAACAATATACCCTTCATATCTTTTGTCGATTCACCTGTCAATCCATTCATATTCTTGAAATGATATATCATCAACACTTTTACTAAATTCTAGTTCTTCGTTATGCATTCAACTTCTTATCTGAATTGCCAAGAACTTGATTCAAATAAAAATCAAAGATCGACTTATTGCCATGAACCTAATTCAAATAAAATCAAAGATCGACCTTCGATGAAAGGTATTTCAGCATACATAATCATTTCGGCGAAACGGTTTTTTGGCAAACCTAATAGGACATATTTTGTTGATTCAACAAGATTATGATGGCAAAAACCAAAAATCAACAAGAGTCTGATAATCCCGTTGTGCCGCTGGCAACAACGACTCATTACCACAAACTAGTAATGAGATAACCACGCATTTTATAACTTCAGCCATTAGGAGAGTGGCAGAAGATAATTGACATAAGAAAGTTTTGATGTATTACACTGAAGAGCACTTAAAGGATGTTACTCCAAATTCTTACACGGTATCAACCATGAGAATAATGCTCGAAGAGCAGCAACATGATATTGTCAACTACATTATGGGTCATATATCTAATACGATCAAGCCAATCGTCATAAATGCTATGAATGATGCCCTGTCAAGACCAAGATAGTTCAACCAACTACAAACAAATCAAGTGGTAACGAGGTATGTCCCTAATCCCTCTTCATTTTTTAGACTAATGTTGGTCAAAATAACCAAATCATTAACAATAATTTAACAAATCAAATTGGCCAATAGGTAGGTCAATTGCCAAAGGCTAGTGGCTCCATCGGTATTACCCAATGCAAATATTCTTGTTAAGCCTAACATGCTGATTAACATAGATAATCCGGCAAGACTAGCATCACCGCCAAATGCTATTCTATTCCTTCATGCACACTGTATGTTTTGCCTAGTCAGCCACTTACACGGCATTCTATGCCACATGTTAGATTGTGCATGGGCCACATCACGCTGACATGGTTGTCCTCTAATTGCCACACCACTATCCAATGTGGCATCCTAGTCATATTGCCATGTAGCGACATATGTGAATTTTTTTCAAACCCGACGATGACATGGAGCTCCCTACAGATTTCTCATTTAAACTACATAATTTATTAAATATTTACAGATGTTCAAAAAGTACAATAATACATGGTTAGAAAGCTTGTTTCTTGACTTGTCCGATGCTATAAAATTCATTGCATTAGGGTTCGGAAAGAGATAGTTCTCCAAAAATGTTGGTATTTTCGAGTTCAGGCCTGATTTTCTCACAAACCGAACTAACTCCAAACTTTCGAAATCATTCGAGGATATATTGACCACAAATACATGAACATCTTACAAAATTAAGACCATTTCCAAAACATACCGATTTTTATCCTTGGATGTGTTAATCATGGAATGCATGCTTAAAACACTTTGATATAGCATTTTGTGGATACAAACAAAGCATGAGAGACAATCAGGTACTCTAATAGCAATAATGGGTTTGGTGGAATGTACCTGGCTTCCCAAAAAATCGAGATTTCTCCATATAATATTTGTGTATGTAGGGGCTTTTATACGTTTTTTTGGTTTTTCGGTCGAGGGGCTTTTATACTGAATTGGGTAGTCTTAGGCCCTTTTAACCCCCAAAAAAACTAGCTCAAAGAGTGAGTTTTTCCATCACATGTATAAACTGACCGCCGACATCTTTCATGACCAATGTGGGATAACCCCGACATACTTGTCTATTCGCAACCAAATATGTCCCTTGATCTCACGGATTATTTGCAATTTCAATGGGAGATTTTATTTTCTCTCTTTGCTTGCTCCTTCCAGGAAATTTTTAAATAGAATTGGATTGGGCTTGGGTCAAGCCCATTATGGGCGACCCAAGCCCAAAACCCAAAACATCAAAATAAAATTGAAACATAGTTCTAACTTGGCTGATTTAGATTTCCATTCCAGCTAGGTCAAAACGGCTACTCAATAAGCAATTGGCAATCATAGGGATGATCAATTCTTGGTCCAATCCGATTTTAATGGACCAAATCACTTGTTGTCATTGCAATGAGAAGCGAGCCGTGAGGCGAGAGGGAAAGGTCAACGAGTGAGGCGGAGGTGAGGCCGTGAGAGGGAAAGGCGTCAACGTCGAGCGAGGCCTGAGGCGAGGCCGTGAGAGGACGTCGAACGAGACGAAAGGCGAGGCCATGAGAGGGAAAGGAGGCCTGAGGTAAGGCCACGAGAGGATGTCGAGTGAGTGAGAGGCAAGGCCGTGAGAGTCGAGCGACTCGCTCGAAGCAAGGCGTGAGGTGGGAGCAAGGCATGAGGTGAGGCTGTGCTTGTGAGAGAGAATTTGGGAAAGAGTAGATTTAACAAGGTTAGGGTTAGCAAAAGAGAAGTGGAAGGGAAATAAATGGGGAAAGTAACGGCAGAATGGGAAAGAGTTCGGAAAGTAATTGGCCTAATAGAAGAGTGGTCATTTAGAAATTTTAAAAAATAAAATAAAAAAATATACATGAATGGTTAGTCCAATCGATCTAGTTTCCACCTAGAATTGAACCGGACCGACCAACCACCGGTTCCAAAAATATGAACCATGGACCGAACTAGCACCCCCTAGAATTACCCAAACCGACCGGTCCGGTCTAGTCCAGTTCAGTCCTGATTCGGGCAGTTTCCATCGCACAGCTCTAGACAATCACCTCTGAGTGATTAGTGGCAATTACCATATAAGGGTGTTCCATTTGACTTTTGACATTTGGCTTCTAAGATCAATGCTGGACATTTTAATCTCCAATAATATTCAAATCTTCCTGTGATTTTTCTAAGTTGAAATTTTATTTTGGAATATGCAACATATTTGGTAGCTTTTATTGTTGTTCCCACACGCCATGTTTGTAAAATTAGGCAAAGAGTACACATGGTTGTGCCATGTGACTTGACCACATGCAAGTTATTCTCGTTGTCGCTTAATCATATTTGAGATCAAAATAAACTTGCGATTGATGAACTTCGCTTATGAGTTATGACTGACGATTGTTTGAATGTATATACAAATGATTTTGTTCTTTCTTGTTGTTTATAATTAGAGATTCCAAAGAGTATACCTACTGATAACCAATTTCTAAAACATGTTTAAAAAGTTTTTTATGAAAAGTGGATGCACCCTTCGATCATGTATTTATTTCTTTGCTTGAAGAGGGAAAGTTACTCACAGCTTAATTGACCTTGAGGAGGAGGAGCTCGACCAAAGTGCTCTACCATCATGGTCGAATCTCGTGAAGTTTGGCAAAGTGGAAGAGGAAACTCGCTCGTGGAGGCTGGACCAGAGAGAAGAAGTGGGTTTGGGCGATGCGCGTGTCGAAGCTTTGGAGGAATTCAAGTCAAAGTGGCGTGCGTGGGGAAGGCAAGCACGCGCATCATCACTTGTACCTTTCCCTTCAATGCATTTCATTTCCTATGTACTTTTTTTTTTTTTTTTTTTTTTTTTTGGTCGACATTTCCTATGTACTTCAGTTCCTTGCAATTTCAATTCCAGCCCATTTCTCTCTTTTGGCACGCCCATATATCAACGTCACCAGCAATACCGGAGGTTGCTTGAGATCAACCTTAGCCTTTTGTCGCGGCTAGGGCGTCATGAGGTGGAGAGATTGGAGGAGTGAAATTCTTCTTCTTCTTTTTTTAATTGTAAGTTAATTAGGGCCATTGATTTTTCTCTGTGGTAAACTGAGGAAGTTAAATTTACCCTCTAACCTAGATCATCTTTTTATCCTTGTATACCATCTCTAATTTATTAGAGACGGCCAATGATGCCTTTTTCTTTTTTCTGTAATGACTTTCAGTGCACGTTTCCCATGTATCTCAGAATTCTCTTTCTTTATTCCACGTATACATGTATAGCTTGCCAAAAAAAAATTACACTTCTCCAAGGAAAAAACCAAATTCCTTGTCTTCCTTAATTTATTGTAGCAGTGTCGAGTAAATCCTTCTATTACTCTAGAAACAATTGCGGGATGTCGTGATCTCAAGGGTCTCTTTGGTTTATTGCCCTCTCTCTTCTTGGTCAAATCTTCTATGGCTTCTCTCCTCATCTTTCTTATTCTTCTTGCTCTTCTTCTTCTTTTTCAATCAGAAGATTCCACTAACTTGGTGTAATTAGTAACCGCTTGTCGTCCTCATGATCAAATGATCAACATTTCGGAAGATCACTTGGAGGTGGAAGCAGAGTCTCTTTAGGCCCCTTCCCATTGTCCACCAAGAATGCCATCTTCAGTCCCCAAGTTGTGTGCACTTCCAAATGGCAGTGCAGGAACCAAACTCCTATTCATTTGGAACCCAAGAAAGGATCTTGAATCAGTAAGTTTATGAGAATATATAATGATTTGACAGAAAAAGAAAAGGGAATTAAGTTGAATGTTTCTTGTTACCTGGATTGTCTGCTGTGAATCTGATGGCTATCCATCCACCAGATGGGACTCCAATGGTGTTCCTCTCCACTGGGTCAACCAGATTGAACTTCTTGGGATCCTTCTTTGGGTCATAATTCCCCACTCCTTTGCCCACACCGAAGAAGTTGAATCCGTGCAGATGGATGGGGTGGGTCTCCGGCGCGATTATCCCGGTGTCCTGTAAAACGAGCTGGACCGTAGCGTTATACGGCAACCGGTAGACCTTGGTGCCGTTCATGGTCGGCACGCTCGCGTTCTGCGGCGGCGTCGCAGTGTAGTTGTATGTCGTCGGAGGGTTACCAGGAAAGTCGGTCGTGAAGACCCCGCTAATGTTGAAGACATGAGCTTGTAGGAGGGCGATCGTCGGCATCACGAATGAGATATTGTTTACGGCCGCCACGACCCTGCTTCCGTTCCCGGCTATGCAAGTGGGGCAGGGGTTGACCCCTAAGCCCATGGTGAAGAAGAGGTTGTGATCGACGGTCTTTGGGACCGTGGCCGGGTACTTCTTCGAGTTGAGGCTCCGGAGGGCGTTGGTGAAGCTGTTGGCCACGGCGGAGGCATTTTGAGGAGGCGGTTTGGTGAGCACCGTGGAGGTGCTGGCGAGGGTGCCGGAATAGTGCACGGCTGCGCTTGCGGTCACGTTGTCGATGGCTACGATGGCCGTTTCCATGAATGTGGAGGCGGTGATCAAGTACTTGCCGGCGTTTTGGTTCGTAGTGAGGAGGACGTTTGTGGTCTGACCTGGAGTAACCAGGATGGTGTCCGTTTGGAACGGTTTCACATATGTGGCGTCGACTTCCACCACGGTTAGGTTGTGCTGTGCGATCTTGAAGAAGAGCTCTTCATTGAGTGCAGCATTGACTATCCGCAGCAGATAGGTCTTGCCGCTCTCCACCGGCAACGTATAGCTACCTTCGCACGATAAAGAGAAATATTCATGAAAATATTAGCATCAATAGGTGAAAATAGAATGGTCAATGTCATGCAGATCAGAATTTGGATCGGTAGACGTTATTACGTTCTGAAGGGCAACCCGGGACAGGCCCGGGATGTCCGTTAATGGTGTGAGCATCCGAGACATTTGGCGCCAATCCCTGACTCATAGCTGTGTTGATCACGGTCTCAGTGTCCGATTTCCACCATTCAGCTGTCAAATTTACAGGCAGATGAAGTATGTTATTAGTCTTCAACAAAAAGCACATTATAGAACCTCAGATTTTAGGCCATGTTTGTTATGGTTATGGCTCAACCCTTGCATTTAAGAGCGAATACAGTGAATTTCTTGTTTTCTCCCGCAAGCGAGCATCCCTTTTTCTTATCTTTTGACAGATAAGACCTCAATCGTACCCTCGTCATTATGGTGTTTAGGTAATGATGGCTGTGCTTTCTTAGTGACAGCTATGAAATTGATTAAAGTGGGCTCACCCAAGATGATAACATATTCCTTGCTGGGTTTGGGGAAGGGATAGGGGACGCCGCGCTTCGGCAAGATGACGATGGCGCCGTGCAGGCTCACTCTCAGCCACAGAATGTGCGCATGCCAGAGAAGCGTCCCTCTCTGCCCCGTGATCGTGAAGTTGTAGATGAAGTTTTGGCCCGTCTGGATCGGGCATTGGGTAATGTACGCCGGCCCGTCGGCCCAGCCCGTTCTGAGCTGTCGAACACCATGCCTGCCCCACACCGTGTACATATTACGTTACATTCGAATTCAAAATTCGTACTTATATAAGATGAAAAGGGTCAATGCTCATAATGAATGTCAAGACAGAAAATTTTTCTAATAGCCGCAACCTGCGACGACGATGGAAAATGCGACTGCTACAGCACTCGTGTTTTGATTCTGCCAGGCAGACGAACGTGTGCAGATTTGGTTCGCACAGATTGTCAGCTTAATAGTCTCAGGTTTAACCTAATTGACGGTTGATTACTAGGTGGGGTGTCTCACCAGTGAATAGTAACGTTGTACTTGACGTGGTTGACGACCTTGACAAGCACCGTGTCGCCTTCCCTGGCGTAGAGGGTGGGTCCTGGGAACTTCCCATTGACGGTGACGATGGGCTTGGTGGAGCATAGTCTCGTCATGTTCTTCATTACCACCTGCCCAAGAATCATCCATACCCAATCAATGTTTATTCATCTACAGTAGAATCTCAGAACATCTTCCTGAGATGGGCCGCAGGGGGTCGGTCAAGTCTTCTTCTGCTCTACTGGCAAACAGTGGTTTGGTGGGGATATAGACTGATCACCGACCCCGCATACCATACACGAAAACAGATTGATCTCTAGTTAAGACGTTCCCTAATCCTAGCATGGTTTTAGAGAAATTCTAGGCTAACGCCTGTGGTGGCATTTCTTAACATGACACACCGTGTTTATATGAAGAGAAACCCGAAATGAACTAAATCCAAACTTAAAACTTATACAAATTGACATGAATTTATATATTTTTAATGAAAACGCTTTGTGATCCCATTGAAATATTTTTGTAACAATGCGAACTCACACGAATAGTCAGATGTGACATGAAAACACAAATTGCTAAGGTATCACATGTCTTCCTCTTTCCATGCTAAAGTCAAAAATCAGGGAAAATCAACTTGAAATCCAATTGACAAGCGGTTCATATAGCATTAGCCAAAATGAGTAAGAATTGAGATTCTTTTTGTTGACTCGTTAGGTACGTGGAGAGACGTGATTATCATACAGAGGGGACGCATTGAAGTTCTTTCGTATCATATGTAGTGAGACCAACCATATTAGTTAAAGCCATTATCGATTGTCCATCTAACTTCTAATTATAGGACCCAAAGGCAGCAGGATTGATATCTTCTTGCTACTAGCTCTGTATATCAATGCAGAGCTATATATATTAATATAGCATTCTCTTTTTTGTATTTTCATATTCTTATCTCCTTTTAACAAGGCTATCCGACTAGTATGATGTACTATGAACTCATTCAAGGCAGACTTGTCGCCAACTTGCATGCAGCAAACCCATTTTGCACAGCCCCACTTTTGTGCGAAAAAGAGCAAAGTTAGACTCCGAAATTCTCCTGCGTACATCGCTTGAATATGGAGTAAAGATATGGATGATGGTAACACGTATAATCTTTTCCTTTATCATGCACGTAAGGTAGAACGCGAAGCAGCTCATGAAATAGTAAATACATGCGCATGCATGGGAAGAAAAACGACAGCAATGTCACCATTGAACGACGAAAACCCTATACACAACAAAAGACCACGAACTCACATTGAACTTATAGTGTCGAACTCTGCACTCCACCATTGCAGGAAGAACGAGCACCCCCAAGAGAAGAAGAAGGAGACGAACCCAGCACGACTCCATCTCTCTCTCTCTCTCTCTCTCTCTCTCTCTCTCTCTCTGTGGTCTCTCCCTCTCTGGTCGATCAGGTTTGTCTTTGGAACTATGATGTGTTGCTTTTAACGAGGGACTTGCCAACGCAGACTTATATAGGATACGGACAGAATTGCTGCAATGTCGTTTTTGCTCGGTTAGGTGAAGCGGAGGGAATTCTTGGAAATAAAGATTTTCATTTTCCCCAGCTAACAAAGGGATATACCCCCGGAGGTCTTAACCTCTCATTTCCTTGCATATCACATAAAGCGTATGGTCCGCTCATTCTTCTTTCCTTCTTTCTTTTTCAGAGGTTCGCTCAGTGAGTTGATCCAGGAAGTTGCCACTCGACTTCTGGTGTGCGCTCCATGAAATTGACCTCTTTCCTATCAAAAGCTGCAGTACCATACATTCTAGAATCCCTTGCTTTTCTGACAATTACATCTGTTTAATTTTCAGTTGCCATGCGTTTCTTTTTATTTGAATTAATTTTTTTTGGTCCAACTGTTCGCATGAAAAAGTTTGGCTGGAGCATCGACTAACTTCTGCTTCTGGTTGCTTAGCATGTATATAATGAGGCAAAGTCTATCTTAAGTTTTTTAAACTAAGCATCGTGGATATTTAAATTGAAAAAAAAAAAAATAGAGACAGCCAATATGTCACCACTTTATATATAGTTAAATTACACGACAATCTCTGGTGGATGGGTTGGCCTTTATAGATGGCAACATTATATGTTAATGCTCTTTGTTTAAAGTATAGAGCCAATAAACGAGCGGATTTTATACATGGTTGAGCTAATCAACCTGATCCTACTGGTGAATAAACAAGATATGGACCTTCTTAGGAGCTTTTCTATGGTGGCATGGACTCTACCAATTTTCAAGTACGTCCAATATTTTAGGTTGAAACGAGGACATTTCTTCATTCTTGTTCCCTCGGACGATTCTATTGTTGGGTGTGTTCTGTTCTAAATGTTTGGGAAGGATACTATAATTGGATAATGGTTTATTAGGGAAAGGTTTCTTGCCGCAAACTCTTGATTGAATTGCTGGTGCGTTCACCTTTACTTATCATCTAGATTCGATAAATCTAGCTGACTACAAATACATTGGTACCACAACGTAATTCGCCAATTTTTTTGAAGAAAACCTTCAATAGTCATCTTTACATTTTACCCATTTATCAGCCTGGGCTCTAAATTATTAACTCTCCACTTTTTTTTCGAAGTACCCTCGCCACCTTTCTTTGTGCCGGACCACACCCTCGACCCTAATGTGGCAAACTTAGTTCAACTCGCGATTGCCCTCCTTTCCACTGTCCTTGTCGCCTCCCCCCAACCCCACCCCACCCCTCTCTTTCCCTAGGGAGGTGCACCACGGCAACTTTAAATCAAAGTTTGTCGCCGCATTTGAAGCCTCAATCTTAGGCCGTCAGCGCCTACGATCCTACATTGAGGTCGTGGAAGCCACGGACAATGTCAATCTAAGGTCGTCGTTGCCTTCCGAACCATGCACACTTGCTCTTAATTCGCCAAATTCTTTGGGAAAAACTTCAATATCCAACTTCACATTTGACTCATTTATCGACCCGCGTTCTAGATTACTTACTCTTCACCTTCTTTCCAAAGTACCCTCACCACCTTCTTAGTGCCTGACCACATAGGACCCTGGATCCCAATGTGGCAAACCTAGCTCAGCTCGCCATTGCCCTCCTTTCCACCGCATTTGTGCTGTCTTCCGAACCATGCACGCTTGCCTCTCCCCCTCCTCCGGCCTTGCGCGCGTGGACAGAGAGAGGGCGGGGTGAAGAGGGAGCGGAAGGCAACGTCAGTACCGAGACGGTGGTCAAAGGCGGTTGGGTGGCCTCCCGGAGGGGCAATTGGTGGTGGGCGGTGAAAGGTGGAGAGATTGAGGTGACTAGGGTTAGGGTTTGCGGGAGCTTGGGAATCTCGACGGTTTTTATAAAGGACATCTAGATTGTTTCGTTCTCCGATTTCTGCATAGAAATGGCAAGTTGCATATTCAGGAGTACATGATGCAAAGTCGTGGTACTGCAAGAACACGACATGATTTTAGGTGGTCTCTCCCATTTGTGGATGTTGCTTCTAACATTCTGAATCCTCCTAGGATATTTAGGAATAGCTCTCGCACTCGAGTGCTTTAGGAAGCCGTTCCCCTCAGCTTCAAAGGACCGGGTACGACATTAAAGTACGTACTATTTTTCTCATCCGTGCTTTGCACGAGATTGTGCTATGAAAACTATTTATTTTCTTCAACAGTGCGAGCTATATATTTCAAATTAGTAAGGGATTATGTTATCGAAACAAATATATATGTGTACATATGTGTGAAATTTGCAAATAGTTTAGCGGTTAATTACCAAAAAAAAAAAATTCAAACTATATCCACTGTGACAAGAATACCCTATTTTTTTTATGTCGCAAAAAATATAAATTTATACGTGTATGATATATATAGCATCTATATTTAGTTCCATCCAAGATATATTTGTTATACTAATATAAATTCTAGTTTTTTCATGACACAAAAAAATTGGATATTTATGTTACACTTAACAAGTTTAAGGTTTTTAATGATATAAAAAAAAAATCGAACCATTGGCCACGATGGCTCATTTGGATAAGAACTACGGTAAACCTTAAGCAAATGTGAGGAATTCGAAACTCAGGGGAGGCGCTAGGTGTCTTAAGTGTGACGCCGGGAATGGTGGGTCCTCCCGCTTACGTGTCACTTGGGGGTTTACGCACCGCTGTCGGCTAGTGCGGTTCTTCCAGAAAAAAAAAAAAAAAAAATCGAGATTTTTGTGTTATAGTGAACATAATTTGAAGTCTTTTTTGGCAATAAACGTAGTTTTGATTTGGCTGGAATGAAGATTGATTGACATAAAATTATGTTATGAGTTATGACAAACTTATTAGTACTTTCGCTACGAAATGACAGTGGCAACACCGCCACCGCCACCACCATGGTTGGCCACGATTATCACAGACAGTCAAGACTCGGCTACCATCAGAAACGGCTTTTTAATGGAGGTTGCAACCACAGGTTGAGGCTGTGAGACGTTCTTCGTCGACTCATATTTGGGGTCTTTACCTCTGATCTGAGGCCAAACTCCACATCTGAGGTAGCGTGGAGACCGGTCATGATCTCAAGTGAAGGTTGACCTGAGAGCGACTGAGAAATAGACAGTGCGAGATGGCGTAGAGCGTGGCCGAAGGAAAATCGACGTCGCCAAGTGGACACATCGGCCATGTGCACAACAAGGAAGAAGACAGAGGAGGAAGTGAAAAGAAGTACAAGTTAAAAGAAAAGCATAAAAAGACAGAAAATATTTTGTTCATTTAAAATGACTAGTCATATTTTTGTCGCGTCAAATTTACATCAACTCTGTTTGCCTATTGTCATCCACAGAAATTGTCACTTCACATTTTTAATAGTTGTTTTTGATGAAACTGTAATAAAAAGTATTTCTATCATGATACTACAAGTTTAGAGGTTTTTTGTGACTCAAAAAAAAAAAAAAAAGTATCGTTGTCTACTTGATTTAGGTTTTTTTTTTTTTTTACTAACCCTAACAATTTTTTTATCTAAATAAGGTGAAGAGGTTGGTTCTGATTGATGTATAATAAAGAAAATAGAAAATGGAATTTTGTGATTATGTGGATCCAACATAAAGTTTCATTCTAAGCAACTTTTTTTTTTTTTTTTTTATTTAAAGATTGTCTAACATATACATTATATTGCACCATAATACAGTCACAAAATATGACTACTGCAAGTATACTTAGGAGCCTTAATGTGTTTACACGAACATGTGGCTTGAAAGATGCTATATTACAAAGCTTGTCAAGGTACACATTTTCTACTGTACGCTGTATTATATAGTGGATAAAACGGTGAAAGAGCCAAAGCATGCCTTTCTTTTCATTTATTTTCTTTTTTTTCTTTGGATCTAATGCGTATCCCTTGTTTCTTGAAGATGATAATGGATCTAAATAAACTGAATCCAAACAATAATTGTTCCAACCCTATACAAGGGTATTTTAATCATAGCTACTTACTAGCACATGGTGTTACACTTGATAAGTCAGAGAAAAATCTCACCAACCTCACGATGCATTTATTTTGCCAAAATGAATTACTGGAAAATATTTTCCTAATTTTAATTGCTTATATCAATATGATATAATTAGTTTATGTAAAATGTTTTCATTATT
Source organism: Eucalyptus guilfoylei (assembly GCA_016097605.1). Taxonomy (NCBI): domain Eukaryota; kingdom Viridiplantae; phylum Streptophyta; class Magnoliopsida; order Myrtales; family Myrtaceae; genus Eucalyptus; species Eucalyptus guilfoylei. The sequence continues at coordinate 42,510,627 of CM027861.1, forward strand.
GAGGTTTATTTAAATAATTTCACAAACGATGAATATATTTTTCTTTCATCATTTTTGTGGGTGATACAAGGAATCACATTTAGGGAATTATTGTCCAAATCATTCATTTTCTTTAACAAATGGAGCAAGGGTATGTTTGTTTTACTGAAAGTGTTAAAGGAAAATTGTTAATTTTCATTTATTTTATGGTTTAAGGAAAATGATTTCCTTTTTACCATAAAGGAAAGTAGTTTTATTCCAGTCTAAGTTTATTGTTTTTACTTAATGGAAATCTTTTCCATAGATCAATTAATTTTTAATCAGCCAAATACTGAAAAGTTGGTAAAAAAATTGCATAAACAGTTTTCCTTCAAATAAACGGTCTAAATTTTTAATTCCAAGGAACTCAAAGTCAACAAAGCAAAAAAAATGTTTTCAAGATTATATATATATAGATTTTACTTTGGAAAAACTTTTGGATGCCGTGCTCCTAAAATTCTGGGCATGACGTTCGCTATAGCGACCGAAAAGCATGTGCAAGAAAGAAAAAATGTTCACACAAACATGAGATTTCGACAGCACATTACGAAATAGTAAAGTTGCTTCGACCCCAATCGATTGACTTAGTCTTTCTGCTACACATTTTTCACGGCGTAAGTGAACTGGGTCATATTCAAACGTGGAACCTCAGAAAAACAAAGCCCATAGTCCGTGTCAGACAGATACCGCAACTAAAGAATATGGGTAGGAAATACTTTTCAGGTCATGCATCAAATGTCGCAGAGCAAACCGACAAACCAAAGTTTGGTTTCGAAGCAAAGATTGAACCGACGGTGGGTGAGTGCGAATCTCTAGCTAGAGAAGTAGCAGTCTCAAGAATTAAAAATTGTCTGTACTACCCATCCAACTCTTGCCACCTTCTTTACTTTTTTTGTGGTTTTTTGGCCCCCCTGTTTTGTGTCCAAACTATTACCTTTTACTCGAAAAAAGATTCACTCTAGGGACGGATCTCAGTGCCTTCCTAATGATGCAGAACAGTCGTTGCGATGCAGCAACCTGTCTGGGATCGCACCTCCTCCACCTATTCAAGATAATCTCTGTTTACCCGAAAAAGAGACAGGTGGCAGCACTAAGACAACAGAAAAGAGCTGAGGATAGATACAGGAAACTTGAATTTACGAGGGGGCGTGGCATAGAACATAAAACAAAACACTTATTTAAGATATCTTTTGTATTACAGGCAGTATTTCTATTGAGATTTTGCAGTGGGGGCCACAATCTAAGCATTACTCTCATTACAGAACCTACTACACATCTCAAACAATCTAAATTTTCCAGAAGTCAAGATTTCTAACACTAACCATCCCACCTAATCAACTATGCACATTTGGTATATATTTTAGAACTTTTTTGATCTCCCAGAGAGAGGGGGACCTACTATTTTACTCAACTAGGCTCAATTATTCTACAAGTATTGCAAATTAACAGCCTGAAGTCCTCGTACATTGTATTTGTATCTTCCTTCACAGCTTAGGAGAACAAAGGGCGGCACGATCCTTGTTGAAAATTCTCCTATGAATGTCAGCTGTGCCTTCCTTCGCATGCTTCATGGCTGCATAAATAGATGACATCAATCTCCTGAACCTTGCTTATGCTCACCAGTCCATGCAATGTAAAGAAAAATATATAGGACGTGCCAATTACCAATTGAAAGCTCCTCAACTACCGCCATTGTGCTACCTCCAAGTAAACACGCCACTCGTAAGTCTACGTCCCAACCGTGAGGCTCTACTACTTGTCAAGATGGCATGTTAAAGGACCATTGCAGGTACGAAGAATTTGAAGAATATTTTAATGTCCTTTGAAAAAGATGAAGCACAGCCAGGAGCATATCAATTTCTTGAAGTCGTGTGTGAATAGCAGAATTGATTGCAATCCTACAAAGGATCCCTAGAGCCGGAGATAAGAATGACGCAGACAACAAAGACCAAGTAAAACACAGAAGCAGTAATGCCCTATCACCCGATACACATGAGCATATAAATCAGAACTCGTACCTTGTGTTTAAGATTGAGACCTTGAAGGGCAAGCCAATGGTTGAAGTTGATTGCTTCTTCTCATCCTGAATTGACCGGAAGTACACATCTTAGTTTTTGCAATATTTGCCTAAAGCAAGAGATATCAGGGACAACACGGGGCATTTTTTTCCCTTTCCAAAGAATCTCATAAAGACAGAATTGGTTATATGATACTTTCATGCTGTTCTTTAGGGTGTAGGGGGCAAGGACTGTTGCATGACAAAATACCCCAAGTATAATCTTATTTCTTGGGTTGATACATCATGCTCCATTTTGCTTTAGCATCATTGAATTCAGTCTTAGTAGTATCTCTAATTACCAAGACACTGGTAAGTTAATTACCATCCCTGATGCTTAACTGACTTGTATCAACTTCCTCATGGAATTGCAACTACAATTTGACCTCGACTAATCAGTAAATAGGCAAGATCAAAGTGAAGCCCCCTAAATTTAGAAATCATGGAAAAATCTAAGATGTCAAAGGCGTAATGAGTAAAAACAAAGAGAAGGCAATATATCTTTTTTTCTGCAGGAGGAGGGCATACCTTTAGATCAGAACCATTCTTGGTTTGAAAACAGCAGAATTTTTTTATAGATGAAAGCAGCCAACATCCGCTGACATAAGTACTAATGCTGACAGTTTCTAAAAATGCAGTCTCATGATAACAAATATAATCAAATGAATCATAAAAAAGAATTATATACCATAAGAACTCAAGTTTGGGTAAGGTGACACCACTTGAAGGATAAGTGAATGGGTGGTTCACAGTGCCTTCCAGAAAGGCAAATGTCTGTAACCCACCATGCAGAATTAGCTGAAGAAAACAAAACATGTTAAGATTATGAAATTAAATAACTGCTAAATGGTAACAGCAGAAAAGTCTTACCCCATTATGTGGGAGGAACTTTGGCATCATATCACGAAACTATCCAACGTGTGCCTCACCATCAGGCATCCGGTTAGCTGAAAAACCTTGCATGTTCTCAACCACCAGATGCTAATGAGGATACAAGTACCAGAATCCAAAATAAAAAGTCACCGATATCTGGAACAACAAGCCCAGCACAAGCTTAAACGATCATGATCCTTGAAAATATATATATAAGAAAAGTTGACAGAAGGGCGAAGAGCGTATTCCAAAGAAGCATAATCAGAGACATGCATGAAAGTCTCAGTATAGTTCTCATCACAAGCTAAAAAGGGTGTCAAAAGCAATTTATTTGGTGGTCAATACAATCAAAATTCACATGCCAAGCAAAAAAGTCAACAAGCAAAATAACAGAAGTTAGCAACTTACTTCCTTGATATTATGATATGGTAGATCGAGTTGCTTCTTTAATTATAGCTCTGACTAATATATTCCAGGTAATAGCGGTAGGTACTATTCCATGAGCCAAAGCATCATCTAGGAAACTAACAGCATTTGATGTTTTTCCACAATTACAAAGACCTTTGAAAGTAATATTGTAGGAAATAATATCTGGCTGTAACCCTTGCTTTAAGATGCAGTGCCAAATTTCTGAGGCCTTTTCACAATCTCTCAACTTGAAAAAGCCCTCCATCAACGTGTTAAGGGTGACAAGATTTGGCGAGCAGTTCTGCTCCCTCATCTTTGAACACAGTTGTAGGGCAGCTTCTACTCTGCCTGCAGAGCAAAGCCCATGAATAATAATGTTGTGCATAGTTATGTCAGGTTTTAAACCCTTTGCTAGGACCAGTCTCCACAATTCAAGGGACATGTCAACCTTCTTGCCTTTGCAAAGGCCATCCATCAGCAAGCTATAGGTGATCATGTCTGGCTTCCACCCTTTGTCTAGCATCTCCTTCACTACATCATAAGCCTTACCAAACTGTTCGGCCTTGCATAAACCCTTTATTAGAATGTTGTAGGTGACAATGGTTTGAGGACAACTATTACTGTTCATCATTTTTAGAAGGTGGATCGCATCTTGAAATTTACCGTTGTGAACAAATCCATCAATCAATGGGTTGCAAACATGTGGATCCAGCTTATGGCCACGTTTACCCAGCTGACCAAGAAAGCTGACTGCTTCATCCAATCTTCCTTCCTTGCACAACCCATTCACCATCGATGAGTATGCAGAGTTATCTAAATCAATGTTCTCATCTTCTGCCCCTTCCAAGAGTCTGATAGCTTTACTTAAGTATCCATTCTTGCACATCCCTTTTACCATGACTCCAAAAGTTGTTGAATCAGCACGGCATCCACTACAATGCAATTGTTCCCACATCAAAATTGCTTCATCCACCTTCCCATTCTCTAACAAGCCACTGATGAATGTGTTATAACTACGGATATTACGACAGCCATCCTTCTCCATTACCTTCCACAACTCAAAGGACTCAATAACCTTCCCCGCTCGACAAAACCCATTGAGCATTGTGTTGTACACAACCACATCAGGAGACAGCCCACTGGCAACCATCTCCTTGTACACTTTCTCAGCAGCATCTACATTTCCCGACTCACAGAACGCATGTATTACATTACTGTAAGTGAACAAATCCATCTCTCTTTTATTTCCCTTCATCCTCTTCCATACTTCCAAACTCTCGCTAAACTTGCCGCATTTACAGAAGCCGTTGATCATCACATTGTAAGTCACGACATTTGGATAGACAGAAGGTGATTTCACCAACCTCTCCCAGACTTCACAGGCCTTCACATAATCTCTCTTCCTAAAGAACCCATCAATCAAAATGTTATAAGACGTGACATCAGGCATAACACCTCTCTCAGACATTTCATCAAACAGTTCATACGCACCCAATAAGTCCCCACTCTTTGCGAGTGCATTGAGCACGGTCCCGTAACTATACAAATTAGGCTTCAAATCGTTGTCCCACATCCACTTCAAAAGCTCCTTGGCCTTCTCAAAATTCCTCTTCTTGCACGATATCTTGATCAAAACGTTATACGTCTGCAGATTTGGCGCCAACCCCGCCGTTTCGAAGTAGGCGAAGAACGACTCGGCCCGATCCCACTTACCCGACTCGACGAACGCGTTCAGCAACGAGTTATACGACCTTATCCCGGGCTCGCACCCGAAGATCTCCCCCATGTTCCGGAACACGTCCAGCGCCTGGTCGGGCATCGCGCTCTTGGCGTACCCTTTGATGACGGTGAGGGCGACGTCCTCGGGGCACCGGCAGCCCTGGGCCCGGATGAGCTGGACGACGCGGCCGACGTGGACGGGGGCGGCGGCGGGCCCGGGGCCGACGAGGCGGCGGAGCACGTGGTGGAAGACGTCGGGGGAGCGGAAGGGGGCGGGCGAGTCGAGGAGGAGGGCGAGGGCGGCGAGGGGGCTCCTCTCGGCCTTGAGGCGCTGGAGGAGGCGCTTCGGGGAGAGCGGCGGGTTCTTGGGGAGGTGGGCAGCCATGGGCGCTCGCGAAGCAGCGGCTCGCTCGCCATGCCTCACTTCATTCCAGGGAGAGGGTCGCCGGCAACGAGGGAGGTCTCTTCAGACGAATGAGAGAGAGAGAGAGAGAGAGAGAGAGAGAGAGAGAGAGAGAAAGAGAGAGAGAGAGAGAGAGAGAGAGGGAGGGAGGGAGGCCGTGGCCGACTTGCCGGCGGCGTATCAGCTGGAGAGAAAATGGAGCAGAGGCGGTGGGCCGCCGGCGGAGTCGAAAGTTTAAAGAAGGCGAAGACCGAAGCTGCGAGTGAGGCTAGGGTGAAGATTGACCTCCTTTCTGCTCGTAATTACGAGCTGGCCATCGAGGGTCACGAAGTTATGGGCTGGGCCGCTGAAAAAAAATGTGAGAATGAGTCCATTCGAAACCGATTTGGACTAAAGATCCGTTTAGTAACTTCCCTATTTCCGGGAATGAATTCTATTTTGAAATGATTTTTCGATTTTTATTTCCGAAAACAAAGAATTACATTTTTTTTGCTTCTTTTTTTCTTAATATATTTTCTAGCCACTTTTTTTCTCAGGAGCAGAAAAATTAAGTTGACGTTATCAAATTTTTTTTTTTTGTTATGGGGAATAAAAGTACAAAAAAATGGAAAAACAGGATGATTACTAAATAAGCCTTTTCATATCTGATCAAAATCTATTATCTACCATTAATTATTCAAGGTCCATTTATGCTTGTTATTCCGTATGTAGCTTCCTCTAATCACATTTTCTTCATACAAACTAAAGCCAACCTCGATCAATCTAGTTAGTGGACGAAGGGAAGAGGAGCACGATGCCCTTTTTTCTATCTTTGGATTTGTTTTTTTCTTTGTCCGTAAAGTATAATCAACACTGACGTGAGAGACTTTTAGTATCATTATCCCTTTTTTCTTTTTGCTTTGAGGCAAACATGTGTAACCAATTCAAACAAAGCAGTCGCACAAACATACATAGTTTTGATTGATTTTTCGATGTAATACCGCAATTTTACTTTTACTTGAAATTCATGAACATCCCTCTATTATTTTGTTGATGTAGGTGTTCATGAGTAGAATGTTTACAGGGATACATTCTAAAAGGCATAGCAATCTTTCAAATAGATCTAGAGGTCATTCGCGTCTTACCGAACTTCGGCCACGCCACTCCCTCTCATATGCTACAGCCCTCGTCGGTGATTAGAGAGTACCCAGTCTACAACCATTGACGAAGGCGTGCAAGCATTCGAAACCCAAATTACCACCATGACAATGGTATCAAAACCTCATGCACGATGACCATTAAAGTCACAGATTTTTTTGGGAGATAAAATCCTTGCTCAGGACAGATCTTATGATTGCCCAAGCCTCCGGGCTGCGGCTAAACCCAACCCATCCTTTCATTGTTCATGTAGACGAAGGAAAAATGTAATCGCGAAACGCATTAGAGCTTGGCTTTCACAGTCCAGCTGCTACCGTCAGCGGCACTAGCGCAAGGAAATCATATTCTGATCAAAATTGCCTACATGGTTCATAAGATATCTGCCGTAGTGTTGGACTGCGAAATTTCCCATCGAATTCTTATATGTAAATTTCCAACATGAAGCCAGGTATTTCTACTTACAAGAGCCATTGGCACACTTCGCCTCATCAACACCTCAAAATGGAGCGGAATCTTGGGATATAAAAGTACAACGGTCCGGAAATGATTCCATCCCAGCAGGAACAGGAACAAAAGTGAGGAGACAGGAGAGGAGAGAACCTATATTCACATAGAATATGTAAACTCAAAATCACATACCTCATTGTCGATCCGATTTTTAAAAATGGCTACTTTTTTAAGCAAGCTAACAATTGCTAGAAAGAGAACAAATACAAATATACACGGTGCTCTAAACCCTAAATCTCTGCACTGCTAACAGGGAAAAGGTGGTGGGCAGGAAAGAGAAACGAATATTTTGAATCCTTAAAAACTTATATGCGCACCGACCATATTGGATTAATCGCCAGCATGGCCCACAAGATCGTTGTCACTATCCAAGTGAGTCTACATTTGATAAACCGGACTTCAAGCAGATCGGACCCGCAATTACTGAGCATCCTGCAAGGACATAGCTGCGTCGGTTCTTCAGAATTTCCGAAGACGCGGTGGAAGCCGTTAGTTCCATACAGATCACCTTCTTCGTGCTGAATTCATATGAGCTTTGCTTTCATTCCTTATTCGATCTGCATACATGGGCAGGCGTATGATCTCGTTGATCTCGCCCAGCAAGACTTCTTCTGTAATATTATCCTTTATGCTTCGCATCACCTGATCTCACATAGGCAGACACCTAATTCAGCAACTGACTAATTCAACTACCGGCATAATATAGTAGTTATTGTGAACATGGAAAGGACCTTTCTGTAGGTGTTAAATTCATTGGGAGTAGATTTGTCTACCCGGATCCGCATACAGACCCACACTTGTTCATCGGCATCCCAAGAACACTCGATTATCTTGCCAGAGTATGAAGAGGGATCAAGACCATCTGCAAGTTCAAATGCAAGTATTAGACTATAATTATAGCAGCAAGGAGGATGACTCCAAATGCAATCAGCAGCAGTACTATCTTCAACAATTGGCTAAACGATAATAGTAGAAATGCCAGATGGACACTCTTGAGAAAGAGAGAGAGAGAGAGAGAGAGGGGGGGGGGGGGGGAGGGATTTCCTTCCTAGACAAACTGCTAGTACTGTTAGTCTGGTGGCCGCAGCCACTTATGACAGCAAGAATCCCAATAGTGAAAATGTCGAGAGTGGATAAACCAATCAATGCACGTGAGCTTAAATTAGAGTCCTAGAGCAAAGACGATACGAATTGTCTTTCGGCCAATGATATATGAGAGACTTCAACAAAACGCATTCACAGCAGAGATCTTCAGACCATGCAAAATGGTAAAGGCCAAAGAACATCCACAATAATTGCACCAGATACAGTGTCAAGCAGAACACCCAAAAGAAACTGCTTTCATATGGTTGATCTCTTTCAAAATGCTAAAGTGCACGAGAAGTCCAAGGTATGAGGACCAAAGCATAGTTTCTTGGAAAAGTTTGGTACACAAGATACAAGGGTTCACTTCTGACCTTTGAATACAACTCGATTTCCTTCCATCAGCTTCTTCTTGCCTCGTTCAAAAAGCGACAAAAGCTCAATTCCATCATCATCAACCTGGTAACAAACACCACATTAGATTAGTCATGTCCCCTAGGTTAAAAGAAGAAAGGTCTTCAAGCATGGCCAAGGATTAAGTGAGCACCTCAAACATAAAATCAACAGAGTTCATCTCAGGATACTTCCACTTCAAAAGACCTTCATGGGTGCGAGGAACGTAAGGATCATCCCAACCCTAGCAGATGAGGACCGTCAGTGATAAACAATGCTCTAAACAAAAATGTAGAAAACAATGCTCTAAATTAAAAATGTAGAAAACAATCAATCAATCAATCAATATAGAGTTGCATTTCTTCATGAGCAAGGAGGAGCTTGTTCAGGCATAATCCCAATTTGAGTCATCGCATATAGGGTTAACTTGATTCAAAGATACTATAACAGATAACAGCAGAATCCCCCTCCTGTGATCATAATACAATACACGAGAAAAAAGCTACAGCATCTATAATCTTCTCAGAAGCAAAAAAAAAAATGTTCGGTATAATGGTAAAACAGAATACTGATCAGGAGAAGATTCATCAGCGTCACAAGCAAATACCTGAAAAATAAGTCCATCTGCATCATGTGAAAGCTTTGGAATAAACTCCTTCAAAAGCCTTGTCACAGTGGAAAGCAGCCAGAAATCCTTTCTTCTCACCTGACAATATGCGAAGCAGATAATCACCAACACTACCATCAAAAGCATAGAAAGTAGAGCATACAAACCAACAAGAGACAGTCCTTACCCTGAATGGTTCCAAGTCGTATCTGTAATGAGGATTCCTGCTTTGGTATATATTCTGACGCTCATGATTTCGAGGTTCAATCACTTCTTTCTCAATCAGTTTCCACCGCTCATGAAAAGGGCGCTACACCATGTTCAGGAACCATGTCACATTTTCTATTGAGTTCACAAAATAAAATATCACAAAGGAAAATGTATGCTCTAAAATTAGCAGAGTGGAGTGCAACCGGATAATTTGATAACTTTTCTGAGAGGATAAACTAAACATATGCTGCCTATTGGTCAATACTATACATGAAGGTAGCCAAACAGGAAGGATATAGCCAGACAAATTACTAATGATTAAGCACATAACAAAGTCAAAAAAGCAGTGTGTCATGCCACCAGACCAATCAATCAAATTTATACACGATTGTTACATAGGCCCAGCACAATCGATATTCTCTTAACGAGGGGCAAGAACCTCAGCTAATTTTTTTTCCGAGAATGAAGTGACATACATACTACCTCTACAACAGAAACGTGGTTTAGTGCCATCAGATCATAAATTAGGTATCTCCTCTCCTGCTTCTGTGAGTCTGGCATAGTGTCAATGATCATCTCACCATCCAGTAGCGTATAGTGGTGATTTTTCTCGCCTGAACCCTTCAAAACCGAAGAATGTAATGTCAAACATGATGCATAATAAGCTTAACCCCACCCCCCCCCCCAAAAAAAAAAGGGAAAAAAAAAACACCCAACTGCTAAAAAAAGAAGAATTAAAGGGTACAGAGATAGTTTCATACGTCTAATCTGCAAGGAAATCTCATCTGAACCCTTCTAACGTTAAAGCTTCTATCGATCAGATAACATCCATCCATGGTTATTAGCATCATATAACGAGTTCCATCAGCCTTCCATGTTGCATAGTAGTACCTCTGCCTTAGAAGTTGCAAATTCTCCCTGCATGCAATTAAGCGCATAATTCCTATCATGGACACCAACAACTTCAGCAAAGCAAAAGCTATGCCCATAGCTAGACATAGTGCCTTTTATTGGCACTCAAAGCCAGACCGTTTCAAAAAGTATTAGCAATGAAAGAGCTATCAATATCTGCCAGATTACGACCCAAAAAGAAGAGGGAAAAAAAAAAATACATCTTCCGGATCAGTACTTCTAGGCAATTTTACATTGGTTTCAAAACATGCATCATTGGTTTATGGCTCATGATTAATGTTACATTGGTTTGCAGGAAATTGGTTTCTTCAAGTTCCTGTGTTTGTTTGAACAAAGAATCTAGGAAAATGATATGGCTCGTTACATGGAAAATGACATTTCCTTATTAAAACTAGAAATCATTTTCCCGAAACACACGAAAGAGTCATGTCACTTGCGATTCTTCCAGCTTCAGCCTCAGAAGTGCATCTTCTTCTCCCTCTCCCTCTCCCTCTCCCTCTCTCTCTCTCTCTCTGTGGCTATGTGTGTGCACTACTTCAGGTGCCTCCTTAATTTCAGTGTCCCCCCCCCTTCTTTTCTCTCTCTCCCCTCTCTCTCTCTCCCCCTCCCTCTCTGATTGTGAAAATTCTCAAAGATATCTGACTTAAAATCAAGCAATGCAACAAAGTGCTCCAGAAAAGATAATTCACTACCTAACAAAAAACACAAATCAATTTTCTATTCCAAAAGACGGAAATACATATTTTTGTAATGATGCCAAATGTAGGAAAACATTACCATCTCCCGAAAAATGATTTCTTAGGAAATGTTTTCCAATTACGTCACATTTTCCCTGAAAGAAAAGAAGCCTAACTCTTTGCCCAAGTTTCCAGACTAATATTTTTTGCTGGGTACTTCTTTTGTGTGTGCGCACGCACGCACGAGAGAGAGAGAGAGAGAGAGAGAGAGAGAGATGAAGTAACACTTTCAGAAGAGAGATTTTCAGTGCACCTGTTTTTCTCCGAAGAAAGTGCCAGAATGCCTAATATTAATGCAAAAATTATCAATATGTAACTAAAGCACTAAATTTATTTTTGCATCTGTACTATCCAAACAGACTACTCTTGAAGGATCAAGCCCATTAGAGCAAAAAACCTATTTTACTATACTATATTTAGGCAGTTGTCTAACAGAAACGCGGCTTCTTTGATTAGCGTAAGTTAATTTAAGCACTAGCCCAGAAAAAAAGAGTCACGTTTCAAGATCATCAAAAATAATGCCACTGCACATTTTTTATCCCCAAAAATCATTTCTGGGAATCATTTTCAAGTTTTAGACTGCATCAAGAGTTTTCAGAAAACTGGCCAACAGACCGCAACTGATCAAAGAAAATGGACTAACATCAGCCAGACTATCTCCTAAACCAGATTATTTCTGACCTAATAGAATCAAGAATCCTCTTTCTTATGCAATTCTAGCTGAGCCCACAATTTCCTCCATCAGTAGCCTTGTGTCTCCTAAGCTTGAGAGTCTCCTACAACTTAAGCATGAGGAGCTATTCTCCCCAGTTTGACCAGTTGAACTGTGATCTTGCTGCAGTTCACTTTCAGTTGAGATTTGACCCAGCTCAACCATCAAACAGATCAACAGGTGCAGATAGGTTCAGCAGGTTTTGGATTTGAATAAAAAATATCAGGAGTCAAGCCCCTAACCTCTCTTCAACAGAATGAAGATCCAACAATTAAGCCATGCTCTCGCTCACTATTCTTTAATGTGTGCACCCATACTCATCAAGTTATGGCCAATGGGTCTGGATTCAACTTCCATTCCTCTCCACCATCTTTTATTTTATGTCTATATTATTGACCTCAGCAGCTAACAACCCGGCAGTTCAACTATCTGAACTGTTTGACAAGCCAACTACTCCTTCCAGCAGGAGCAGGCACTTTGACTAAACCACACTGGATTTAACTTAACTGATTTCACCAGTTTAAACAAATCATTTTTCTGACAACAACAGATCTAATATCTCAACTGCCATGCATACATTTGTATTGTGCAAAATGCAAGTGCACTCCTTCATTTGCGATAAATGAGACAAACATCCATTCAAGATAGCTTGTTTCTTCTTTCCAAATTTTCTCAAAGCAGAATACCCAGTTAAGCGGGCAAAACAAAGAAAAACATAGATCAATGAGCTAGTCAGAAGTTCCACTATCTGAGTAACCAACAGATATAGATTAACACATTGTAAGCAAATATCCCTTACGCCACAATCAGCAATTCAGATATATTGATCTCCCATACTTGCCCTAATGGAGAACGCCCCCCATCCCACAAACCCAACTCAGCATATGAAACTGGGATAGGATTTGTGTGAGAATTCACGTTAAGAACTGCTGATGACTAATGTTCAAAGAAACACCATAATTACATCAGCAAATGTACGAAGCAAATAGTGAATCTTTCCCATGCCTAATTGATTTTTCCAAAATTTTCATGCACTCCAGAATATAATCAAACCTGTTGAGGGAAACAGGATGGGATCCGGGAAATTGTGAGCCTCCTCTTCCCTGAAATTATGAAAAAGCATCAATAGTGAGTAACATAGAGCTGAGACTTTACCTATTGCATCACTCACATTGTTTTCTTTGTCTCCTTTTTGACTCATCATTTCCCATATTTATTAACATTGAACATCATGCGATAAATGGAAGTTGGAGCGAGGGAATCCAGCATGGAATTAATGAAGAGGAGTAAAAAGGGCTTCTTACTAGCTAAACAAATCCCCGTACATCTGTATGTAAACAAGACAAAATGGGCCTATGGAGAAATAATAGAACAATTAAGATGACATCATCTACACAGCACATTGGCATAGGAGGGACAATTGAGTCTGACTACAATGGACGGGATGAGGTTTACTTTTATTATTACAGGAAGCATGACAAATTCACTTTAACATCTTTCAAGCAATCTAATCTGAACATTCATGCACTGTCTTCAAGGCTCAAAATAATGTACCATTCACTCCAAAACTCATCCCACAAGGTTTTAGGAACCCGCAAGGTTCTAGAAGCATTGGATTATTTAATCTAATCTTCATCTTACAGCTTCAGCTTTTGAACACGTTGGCAATGGTAACACAACGTCTTAATGGTTTTACGACAGCTGTTTAAATTACTTGAGCCCTTCATTATCATTCCTAATTATGTTATATCCCAATGCTTGTTATAGGCTAAATCTCAACCTATGTGTGAAGGGATGTTGGCCCATTTTCATATCCAACCCAGTCCACATAATAGCTTAAGCTTTTTTTAAAAGTTGATCATGATCAGACCATATCCGCATAAGTAAATAAATGAGCTTGCGAAAGAAAAATCATCATAAATCATAGAATGATCTTCCCACCGCATTGAGCTTAAGAGTCTGATAGCAGAAACTCTTAAATCCATCACTCTGGTCCCTCGGTATTTCATCGCCCAATAGATCATCATTTGTCATCGGTTTCTCAGTCTCGTGATTATCCTGAAATAAAAGGACTTGTTAAAAGTAGTATAATGAAGTTAATTTCATTTTTCAAAAATCAATGTTAAAAAATCAAATAGAGCAAGAAGATTAGAAACAAAACCATACATATCTCAATCATTAAAAGAGCAATAAGCATCACCTCCTATAGAAGAGTCCACCGTCAGTTAAGAGAGAGACCCCAAAGGCAAAAAAGGACTGCCTACAGACAACACACCCATAGACACTTTAAACTTATCCAACCCTTTCAGGAGGGTCAAATTTCATTTCTACCAATGGATGATTGCCAACATCAACCATACTGGTTTGAAATTTTGCCCATTATATGACAGTCAACCTCTTATCCAGTATAATTTCTCTCACACTGTCTTTACCATTCATGGCTCTCCATAAAAATTAGCAATAAGAGCTTCGATGCATAGAAGAGATTACAAAACTTTATTAATTTCCTACTCCTGCATGGTTGTTCCTATTACACGAGGACAGTTAAGATCATCCACCTTCTAAATTGCTGCAACATCTATTACTGACTTCAATTTTACTTCAGCAAAATGGGCCCAAAGAGTCAGGATAAACTGAGGAAAAAAGGAGGAAAGGAAAAAAAGAGATGAAAAGGCTAACTAAAATGACATTCCAAAACAACATCCACTGTGAAATCCCTTTCTTCCAAATACATAGGAAGGATCTGCCAGAAGACACATCTGAACTTTATTCTATCTGATTTTCATGTGAAAATGTAAACACCCTCTCACAATTATCTGCATACTCTGAACCAACAGATGAAAGTTGCATCTGCAGTCAGTTTTCCCCCAGGAGTGTCAAACCACTGCACTTTTGCGACATCTCTAATCTTCACACTAAATGCTCGACAAGAATCTTATTAAGATCACCCACAAGACTGACAAGTGTGACAGCAACATGTCCCAATGGCAAAGATTTGAACTAAGAGCAACATATCACAATGACAAAACATGACCGCAAAACTTAATGAAGAAACAAATGTTGAGATATGCTGGCAGCATGCATTAATGGAAAATACTCATTTAAAATGATTCAGATGACGGTTCCTCTTTTATGCTAACTAACAAAAGGATAAGGACCACACCAACAGCTCTAACCCTTGACAACATATTCTCTAACAAGGCCCACAAAAGTTTGTTAAAATGTGATCCAACATCTTTCATGCGCAGTGGATTTAAATTTAAGAAACAAAAGAGGAAGAAGAAAATAGGTCTAATGCTCAGTCCAAAAGAACTTTTCAATCTGCTAGTTTCTTGTACACATGCGTTCTCTAAAACTTTATCTAACATCCTAAGAACTGTTCCCTGCAGAAGTTTCATCTCGCAAAACTATAATACCGAAGATCAATACTATATGCTTCCAGTTCTTACATGCCGAGGAGCAGCTAAATTTCCATCGTCGTCTTCATCAGGCATAGCTTCACCGTTAAGATCAAGATCAGAGGATCTCTTCCACTCTGGAGTGGGAGGACAAATGACCATTTCAGGCTTCCTCTCATGATAACATGCGTACAATGCCTCAATGTATTCAGGTTTGTAAATCCCAGGGGGACGCGCATCAGCAAATATTTTTATGGCCTGCAGAATAAATAAAGCATAAGAAACCATTTCAAAAGCCCACATAAATGGAATTAGGATAGCTGTTACCACCTGGGTGACCGACATCGGCATGGATCTCATCAAATAATTGATGATCATGTATCCTGTACGATTATGACCATGCGTACAGTGGACGAAGATAAATTTCTTAGAATGTTTCTGGCGAGACAGAAATTGAATTACCTATGAAAGAATTGGGAAAAGGCAAGTTAGAACTAAATGACAAATAATTAACTGTCATGAGGGAAATTCCTTTCACCAAATTAGATTCATGGTGCAAATGATCCCTAAGCAAAAATCTTACACAGCCTGCTCAGTCGAAATACAAGAAATATGATCAACACAAAGCTCATTAATAAAATGCCAACAAAACCCAGCTTGCCTTAAATGTCCCAAGGGTAGTCATTGTCATTGGCCAACAACAGGATATCAAAACGATTTTGTTTCTTACCTTCCATCATTACTAAACCACCTAAAAGAGCCATTCAAAAGTTTTCCCTTATCCATCTTTTATGCCAGTATGATTAATAACAAAAGGGGACTATACAACTGAAAAACTTGAAAGTTGATAATAATTCTCCAGTGACTTGTAATCATTCACTTGGTAGATTCATCTCAAAGAATATAGGTGACAACAGCAAGAACATCCACAACAACAAAAACCAAGCCTTATTCCACCAAGTGGTGTCAGCCCTTTAACCTCATTGCACTTGATTCTATATTAAGTCTTCCCTACAATCTAAATGCTCCATATTTGTTGTTATCCTCTCCTTCTAAATTCCATGTGATCTTATTTTACCCCTTCTAACCTGTGTATCCATCACTTATCTGCTCTACTGACAACTTCTACAATATTGCTCCACTTTGATCTCATTAGATCCTCCAGAGTACCTGGGCTAAAACAAAATCAAGAACAAGACAACCTAAGCAAATATCGCCGGAATACTATCACTTTGAGAAACTATGCTAAGACCCATGACATCATCATGTCCAATGAAGAAAACCAGAAGCTCGTCCCCCAATTTTATCCACCCCAACCACCTATCTAAGAAGAAACATACCTCAAACACGAATTCATTTACAGCTGCAGGCTCTGGAACCTCAAGCCGCCCAACACATCGAATCTGGACCCAAAATTTAAATTTTAGAGAAGGAAAACTTTGTCGGTTCGCAAACATATTGGTAACCACAGGCTTCAAGCTTCAGGCTGATACCTACCTTGACATACTTAATACCATCTTTCTTCAAATCTGCTGGGGAATAATACCTTGTGGAATTTGTCAAGTCAATCACCAAGCCAATCTGTAAAAGCAACAAAAGAAGTTTAGATATCTAAAAGTCTGAACAAGTTAAGATAACAACCCCCATATAGGTCTTTATCTACATTAAAAAGAGAGGAACATAAAATGAAATGGCAGATAGGTTTTTCTATGCTCCATCACTTCACTCAAAACAAATTGTTACTCCACATCATGAATAAATTGAGTATATGACTTATTGCACATAGATAATTCTCTTAATGTTTTTTCCCCTTTTATTTGTCGATAAACAGAGTTAGCAATATTTCCTTTCACTCTGACTTCACTTTTTCTTCAAGGCCCATCTGAGTACACTGCAGATATTTAACCACTTTTTTTGTGAATTTTTCGATGTTGCACTCTTAGCCCTATGTTAAGAAAAGAGAAAATTAAAGTAGGCTCCAAATAAGAAGCATGTCAAACATCTCACCACTCTGACCCAATAAAAAAAATGTATATATATCTCACAGCATTTTGATATATCAGAAACTCGCCCAATCATGAAATGAAATCGGCATGTGTATTTATTAATAATGCAATTGTCATGCACACAAGATACCTTTCCATGCTTCATTTGTCACAGATGCTGTGAACATAATAAACCCACAATCGGTATTCCACTAATTCTTCCCTTTCAATGACTCAGTTTGCAAAGTCAACCAGATATGTAGTGGATAATCCAATTACTGTAAAGCTTGAAATGCATTGTTAACATAAGTTTTCTACCCATTATTTGTAAAAAGAAATTGCACTTACTACA
The DNA here is from genome assembly GCA_016097605.1 of Eucalyptus guilfoylei. Taxonomy (NCBI): domain Eukaryota; kingdom Viridiplantae; phylum Streptophyta; class Magnoliopsida; order Myrtales; family Myrtaceae; genus Eucalyptus; species Eucalyptus guilfoylei. Next base: position 42,528,137 of record CM027861.1, read on the forward strand.
TGAAAATCATACTCATCTACTTCTTCAATGGAATAAATCCTCAAAAATCCAAATGGTCAGATCAGCTGTATGCCATGGATAAAGCCAAAGGCTTAAAGTAGAATCCTAGCTTTTGCAGTCATATGTTTTACAGCATGAATCATATTCTGGTACAAGTGTTTCACAAAACGAAGTAAAATGACAATGGTCAATGAAAGACCTGAACATCGTGGAAATCTGCAACCACGTCCCCCAGCCCCCCACCCCCCCCTCCCCACACCAAAAAAAAAAAAACTCCCATCCAAAAGATAGCACCAAAAACAAAAGAGAAGTTTCTGTTGCATAAAGGATGCCATAATATCAGAAAGGAGTATGCAGTGTGAATGGAGTCAAAGCCAGCCACTTACTTTTCTTCCTAAAACTCTTTGTTGATGTAGAACTTGCTTGAACGAATATCTTTTACCAGGAGGTATGTCAAAGCCATCACCAAGAGGCGTCTTTGAAGGAATTAAGCAAAATATCTCTTGACCATACGCTGGGCAGTCTAACCAACCTATAAGACCAAAAGACACCAATAAAGTGCTGCTCGGGTGGATAAAGCCATTTGTTAAAACTTGAAAAAGAAAGCATCCACTTTCAAACAGAATGAAGATATTGCAATTCCTACCCAAATACACCGTTCAGGTTGACTCCTATTAACATATGAGAGAAAACAATAGATGAGAACTAAAGGAAATTGCTTATGCTCCCCAATCTTTGACAATCAAGGCATATAGGTTCCCCTCAGGCCAACCTGATTTCCCTGATGTCCACTCAAGCGACAAAGTAAATTAGAACTGTCCAAAGAACCAATGGAGGGAATGAGATGCACTTTCACAAGCCATAGTTCAATAACTGACCCCAAAATTTTTGCAAACACATAATATAAATTTTCAAGACACTTATTATTGGACAGCAGCATTCAGCATCAGGATCTCCTCTCATCAACAACATATAATGAGATTACAGAGTGCTGGAAACAAAGTGAACTTTCATGTCCCAAAAACCTAACAGACCCAAAAGAACCACGGTTGTGAAAAGAAATTACAAAGACTAGTTAGAGAAAGATTGTATCATGCATAAGGAGCAATTCAAAACTTTTACATCATAATTCCATCAATGAATCAACTAGTTTTGTATGTGACCAAGGTGTACAGGAACAATCTGAGGCAAAGGTATAGATAGAGCTAAGGAACATCTGTTAAAGAAAAGTGGCTTCATAAGTTTCCTCTAGAAATGAAAAGGAATTGAATCCTTTCCAGTCCAAGACTAGGGGGCACAATGGACCCACCAAGTGAATGACAACAGCCAACATTCTAGCCGAATACACACTCTCTGATTTCGCAGCTCCACAATGAACCACAATTTGATTGGTCTTTCTCCCTTCACCATTTATATTTGATGATAGACCCCAAGGTATCCATTTATTCCATAAAGAGCCCCATTGGCCACTTTCTGCTTAGTCACCGATAACAGGTAGTAGTAGATATGATATTTTGAGAGGTTTAACAAAGGCTCCACTAAACTAGCACCTGATAAAAAAAGCCTTCTCATTTCCACTAATTTCTGTTTGGTCACTCATTGCAAGTAGAAGAACAAATAAAATTCACAAGTCTAAGCAAATGAATGCCCCTTAGCTCAAAGTCCTAAGACAAAGCAGCTCCAATTCAAAAAGAAAAATCAATTCTTCCACAGAGGGCATATTGGGTACCTTCTGGACTAAATTTGATATTCTCTGTATACAATCACAACCATTTCCGAAAAGAGACAACACTGGGACCCACTAGGACCCACGAGAAAAAAAAAAAAAAAAAAAAAAACAGGTTCAGGCTACAATTGGAGTACACAAAATTCCTCAGGGATTACATAAAAAAGTTTCCTCATTCCACGTATATAGTGGCCTTGTTGTTATAGCAAGCTCATCAAGTGGCAAGGGGAAGAGAAACTACAATACACGCAAAAAATCAAATGGGAAAAAAATTTCATATATCCATTACTTCATTTCAAAGTCATGTGCAGCATAAAAAATTCTCTAACCAGAAAGGGCAAAATTTAGCTTTCAAAATTACAACTAGAATGTCCTACAGCCACTAGATTGAGTTCAGTGAGTTTCCGGTTTTCCAGAAACCATTTCTTATTCATAAGATTTATAAATATTAATCTCATTGTCCTAACAATCTCTTGCTTTTTTCCGATAATGACAGAGCACTGTTTGCAGAATTTTGCAACATGAACCTCATAATTGAATGATGAACATTGTAATCACAATTCAGAGTCCACTGCTGACATGACCAAATTGAAGATTTCATGTAGATCAGACCACAAATTGTCTTTCTCAGGCAGTCAACAATGTTTGACTGCCAAGACAGTTAAATGTTGTCTGCCAAAAAGCGTTACATTTGCACCAACTGTCCTTGCTCAATGTATCACTGACTGCTTGACCCAGTGGCAAGGGGAGGAAGATGTCCAGTGTTTAACTCCCAGAAATTGCAAAAGTGAGAGAGTGACAGTGTAAATAGAACATAGGATAGGATACACACACACGCATGCCAAAAAAAAAAAATTTGTCCTTGTTCAAAGCACAAAGTGAAACTAAATGTACACAAAATTTGTGAGGCGATTAGTCCAATATACTAAGAAATAAACTCATAACCCTTATAAAGAGTTCCATAGCCTACCCTTCTCTCGCCTTAGTGATTGAACAAAACTGAATTAGTTGTACTTCAAGGCTATTATACTCCCAGATCTTTCTGACTTAACCCACAAGCCAAAAGCTGAGGACTTTTGCCAGCTAATTGAAAAATGTACCATGAACGATTTCAACCCTGAGGAAATGATTCGCCTAAAGTAAAGTAGACCATCTCTAGCTTTCTCTCATCCTACATTTTGCATCCTCTACTTTTAAAAATACACTATGCACCCGGAAATTTCAAAAATTGAAGACTTCACACATTGAAGTCTCAGAAACCACAAAATAGAAAACCCAGTGTAATTTTTTTCTAAAAGGACAGAGACTACAAAGTGCAGAATTTCGAAATAGAAAATAGAAGATCCAAAATGTAATTGAGAGGACGATTGTGAATGCTTTTCATGATTCTACCAGTAGTTCAGAAACCCAGACACATCTATAGGACTTTACGGAAACAAAAAGATCCCCCGGAGCAAAGTCATTCAGAAAATTGTTTTAACAGTGAGGTTACGCTTCACTGAAACAATTTTTTTCTTCTGGGGATTTCATTTAAAGGTTGGTCCCATGACTTTTGACTGCTCTGTAACTGAACAACGTCATTCATTAGTTCACAGTAGCTACTTGCAGAACTTCCTGAAATTGGTCAGGCTACACTCTCACGTTTGTTCAAGTCAAAGTTCCATTAACAATACACATAATGCGCATGTCTATCACATGACACATTACACAGTGAGTTCACCTAATAAATTGCAGACTCATTTGAGACCTACAAATATCAGGGCTATTTTGTGAAACATAGCTGTGGACACTCAAAAGTCCTTTAACTAAAATTTTGGTGTCCGGTATGATTGTTGCAAGACTCTTTGAACACAGAGCTGCCTTTAAGTCCAATTACCATTTCTCACTAAATAACTTTGGGATTACAAAGCTGCTTTTCAAAGTTCTCCCAAATTCACCCTATATTATTTTGTACATTACAAGTAATATTTCAATCTGCACATGACCAAAATTGTTGATATGGGTCAAAACTTATCTCAGGATTCATGACTTTGTCTTATCATAAGAAAGATCACAAACTAACAATAGGTTCTATACTTAAGTCAAATCAGTTACTTACTAATCAAAGAGAGAGAAATCAGGCTACATGCATATAAAACAGAATTCAAATTATGCCAAGATAGAAATACCTAAAATATTTAAGTAAAAACAAAACACTAAATGACCAGTGGGATGGTGCTCAAATCCCAAGAGATAATAGTACTTTCAAGATAAATGAGTGATTAGTCTCACAAATTGCTCGTCCTAACAGATGAAACCCAGTTCCCTTCTTGCGCATTCAAATGCATGCAAACTTCTGAAGACACGAAGTATCTTGTAATCAGGGAAAACAACACGCAATCCCCATACATCCCAATTCAACATCACAAGTGAAAGCATTGTCACAGATATATGATATAGAAAGATACAAATAAGGTGGCACTAGAAAAATACCATGTGGAACATTAGATCCTCTATGATTATTATTCATGTGTCTCGTCTGATGAAACTGATCATATGAAGAACGCTGAGAGACAGTCATTGTTCTTTCATCTGAGCGTTCTCTCCTCAATCTCTTGCGCCTTTCATCACGTTCCTGCCATAAAAAGGATGTTATTCTTCACTGCACAAACTACAATTTCAAGCCATAAATTTGAATGAGACATATTTGATTAGCATATATGCACTCAACATCTGCATTTTCTATTCTTTTTCTTTTTTGGCATAATAATTTTAATGAAAAAAAGAAAGAACTAGTTCATGCAGACTGACAACTGGAACAGAGTTAAAATTGGAAGCTGATCCACTGCTCTCGTCATCTCACGCCATCATCTAACTAAAGTTTCCGCGGGCATATTAGAAGCCAAAGTGACTATGCTGATAAAATTTCCGCATAATTTTGTAGAGGATTATGCTGCTTAGTACAATAGCGTTGTCATGTTTAGAAGCCGAAGTGCACAAACTTGCTCGATTGACAAAGCACGCTGCATATTATTAGTTTCCAAAGCACCAAAAGCATAAGAATTAGGAAAGATAATAAAACTTCCACTCCAAATACCTGCGTTACCTAACAAGCAGCTAGCTCCGGAAAATACAAACTTTTGCATAACCATACCATGAGGAAAAGGGAAATATTCGGAGGAGAATTAAATCAAATTAAACATGCTGAAACACAATCTGCAGAGAGAGAATGACAAAACAGAGAATTAGTACGCACCCGATTGGCAATATCAAGGGCGGACTCATTGCGCTCCCCTTGTTCCCTGTACTCCTCCACATGCCTATCGAAACTTTCTTCATCCTCTTCGGGCAAGGCATTTAAGTCCATCGCAACACTCATTCAGTAGAAAGAAATCGCATTGCCGCAGTAGACCCTTCCCTGAAGAATCTAATTTCTCCTGTTAGAGCTCGCCACTTCAGCAACCAGGAACTGCAGGCCCGTGACAAGAAAGATCAAAATTTCGTAAGCTTAGCTTAAGCAGCAGCATCAGAAAGTATGCAAAAGAGCAGCCTACTTATTATTGAAATGAAAACCCATGATTAAGCATCCTGGACATATTCCAAGCAAACTGCCCAAAGAAAAAATAAATAAATAAATACCCACACACAAAGGGAAATGCCCCCAAACAATTAGATGGATCCCAGCACGAGGTCATAGCACCAGGAGAAAACACGAAGCCGTCCTTAGACGGTAAAGGCGTGCCCAGTGATTATTTCGAAACGAAGGGGAGAAAAGGCAGAAACTTGCACGAGAAAACAGAGGAAGAAATTCGCTTCACTCGCGACCCAACATTCGAGAGAGAAAAAAACACTTCACCAATCCACTAATCTCCCTCCCCCACGCACGCACACGCTGCTGCCGCCGCTGCCGAGCAGTCCGCACAGCGACACCCGAAAAGAACGGAAAACCTAAAAATCACTCCTTCCCACAAGCCCCCGCGCGGAATCACTGACAACCGAGGTCCCCCCACGGAAGCCAAAGACGCCGTCAAACAAAAAAAAAAAAACGAAAGCGAAAAACCTAAAGCCCAAAAGCGCAGCAGACAAATCCACCGAGGGAGGAGGCGGGGGGGGGGACGAGGAGCACGAACCTCGGAGAGGCGAATCAACGCCGAATTGCAGAGGCGAACCGCCGGCTTCGCGGAGGAAAGGCGGGGTCTCGCACGATCATTGGGGGGGGAGCAGCGACGTCGCGCAAACCCTACAATGACAGGTGGAGGCCGAAGCGCAAGAGAGAGAAAGAAGAGAGAGAGGGGGGGCAGAAGTCGAGGTTCGAAAACCTAGGAGAGAGGAGGGAAAGGGGAAGGGGAAGGGGAAGGGGGGGGAGGGTTTTAGAAGCTGAGATTCACTAATCAATCGACGTCGATGGAAAGGGAAGACGCAACAGAAGAGAGAGAGAGAGAGAAAGAAGAGAGGGATTTTGCAGTTCGCGACGGGGGGAGGGATCGTGCGTGTTAGAGAGCAACGACCTTATAAATAGGCACGCAATTCATAGAGCGAGAGACAGAGAGATGGCGAATTAAAAGAAAAAAGATATAAAAATGAAAAGAGAGAAATACTATAACTTAAGTTTTTTTTTTGGGGGTCGAAAGACAACTTGAGTTTTAAGTCGCTGGAGTTGAAGAGGGGAGAGACACACCACGGGGCGGTGTCTTACGGGAATCGGCTGCAGTCCTGAGAATCTCGGGCCTTCACGAGGGCCGCTCCGTCTTTTCCGCTCGGTATCCTACGGCGTCAACGGACGGTAATTCTTTTCTCGGCACCACTTGTCTTAAAAAATAATAAAACGAATCGCGTCCACACTTGCTACTAGTTAAATTTGAATAGAATTAACAAAATGATTTGGTTATGCTAAGTTGACAAGTTTTAAAACTCCATTATGATTCTTGAAAGTTTTAAAGCTCGATTATGGTCTCGCGATAAGTTTTGGAATTATCAACGCACTTATTCCTTCTCATTAGATATACATTTACATATATTTTATCGATTGGGTCGATGGTTTTACCATTAAGAGTATTTTTTTCTTCTTGAGTAACCAGCATTTGCTTTTTTATAATGTGTTAAAGACAATTTTGTGTATATCTATCGAATTTATAACCATAAGACTGAATGTGATAGATGACAAATCAATGATCCAATTTTTTTCATTAAAGAGGGATGAGGTGACAAAAAATACCACGTGGTTTGCACGAATATATATTCGTAAAATGACATCTTTACGCGAAACGAGAACTTCAATCTCTAAGAAGCAACAATCCCTTGTGCTTTCGGTGTGTCTCCGTCTGGGAAAGGTGTCGATATAAATTGAGGAACCTCCTACTTACAAAGACACAAGGAAAGGAGCCTTTCATCCTGGTGCTAGGAACTTGATTGGCTAATTCAATGTTTATCAATAGTTTTGTGATTAAAAAAATTATAAAATCTATTTCAAATACGACTTGGATATGCGTGCATCTTAAAGGAAGGAACTAAAACTAAATGAAATATAAACGTGCATGTTTCGAATTTAGTTGAAATTTTTATTCTTTTATTTGAATGCTTAAATTAGTGAATATTTAGTGAAATTTATCCGTATAAATCGAGTTATTCTTTAAAGTGTTTTAACTTAATTTTAAATTGAATGGTATGTAATGCTTTCATTCATGTAGTCAACAAAATTTACACTTCAATGATATGTCATTCATCTAATAAATATATATATATATATATATATATATATATATTTTATATATATCTCTTTTATGATATGATTTCAGATAAGATGAGTAAGTTATATATATATATATAGGTCTTCGGGAAGAGGAATGAAAGTTTATTATAAGATGTTTTATCTTTATCGTAATTGTTATATTTATCTATTTTATTTGTCCAGTGCATTTAAGAATACACTTGTAAATATTTTTTCATCTATTCTTAAATTTACACGTGAGTTTCATAAGCAATGTCCGAAGATTATAGATTATTAAACCGATGGTAATTGATCGAATATGGGTAGTGCCTTGTGAGGTACAAGTATGGCATGCGTGGCTTGCCATGTGACCCTCACTTTACCAAAATTAAGTATCACATGGCGAGCATATGAGCCAACATGGTACAAATGGTACAAATAATAGAATAGATTAAATATGTTAACACTCCTAAAATCTATTTTGTCTAGTTTGTACAACTTTATACGTGTAATTGCAACACGGCTTCTTTATTACCCAAAATTACTTTTAAATTTATCCGATAGATGAAATATTTAATTATTTGAATCATCCATCGCCTATTTATATCATTTATAGCATCCCCGTCTATTGTCAAGGACTTTCGAGAAAGCAAAAGCCCCGTCAACACGCGAGCAAGCCGGTTGGCCCGCTTAGGCTCGAGAGGTAAATGAGCAAACTTGGACGCTCCCACATTCAAAAGCCTAGCCCACCGATATTGGCTCAAAATGATCCCGCGCAATGACTACTACGTATCAATTTTATGTGACAAGTGGACTTGGGCAATACGTTAGGCTTGACTTTTGTATCGCGATCGGGATCAATCTGCTTAGTGCTTATCTTTAATTGAAATTTCATCCAAGACTGCGACCATCTTCAATTTGAGATGGACCCATCGAGACTCTCAAATTCAGTTCCTTTCAGGAGTCAAAGATATGGAATCCAATTCCGAGTCACGCAATTAAGGCCATAACCGTGTTTATGTAAAGAACCGACGATTTTGTGATTCAACTAGATACCAAGCCACTGTATCCCTTAAATTGTGCTCATAAAAGAATGGTAAAATTTCAAATAATGGTATAAAATGCCATCATTTTCTCAAATAAAAATTCGAAGTGGACACAAGTGTTTTCAAATAAAGTTATAAAGCGTTATTATTTTCTCAAATAATGACTCGAGATAAACATTGTTTCAAATAATGATTTGAAATGGTCAAATCGTCTCAAATAATGATTTTTGGCTAGTTGGTGACTATTCGGCCAATAAAGAATTGGTATTATAGTCAAAAACATCTAAGTAAATATTTAAAATATATATATATTTTTTCTTTCCTTCTCTCTTTTCTTTTCTTTTCTATTTGATTTTTTTCCTCTTCTTTTCATTGGCCATTGTTGTGCCTTGTCAATGGCCGGTGAAGGTTGCCGACCTTAGGCCGAAGAAGGGGGGCAGGCGAGGGTGGCCCTCGCCTGGCCTCACTTACCTAAGTGAGGGTGAGGGCAGTTCTTGCCGACATCAGGTGAAGGCGGTCCCCGCCTAAGTCTAGCGACCTCCACCATGGCTGGAGGAGGGAAGATGGGGAAAAAAAAGGAAAAAAAAAAAAAAGGGGGAAAAAGATTGAAAAGATAAAAGACGATGATGCCCTCCAGCCAATGAGATTAGGCCATTCTCCGAGATTGATATGATCATTTTTAGGGGTGTGCATGGTCCGGGTGAGCCGTTCCCAACCTAGAACCGGGAACCGCCCGCTAAGAACTGGTTCCGAAAAATTGGAACTATAAATCGCCAGCTAGTTACATGAATCCACCCAGGAATCAGACCACCGATCCGATCTGATTCCTGGGATCCGATCTGATTCCTGGTGGATCCATAGAACCGGTCCAACCTTCGCGCCTTGCCCTTTTCGCCCTCCTCACATCTACTTATTTTGGCTCTCTTGACCATGGTAGCTTTATTCTCCTCAAGTACTAGTGCCATGGCGATGGCGGTTATGACCTTCGCGCCGCTTCTGTCCCGACCACCACCACCATCTTCGCGATCGCCTCCGCCGTCTCCCGCTCCTCCCTCGAGACCGACAATGAGGAGGACAACGGGGACGATGAGCCATTCTTAAACCCGGAGTTCGCCCCTATCCCCAAAAATGAGGACGATGGGAGGAGGCCTAAGGAGGGGGAGGAGGAAAGGGGAGGTAGAAGCGGGACGGGCCCATCAACGACGAGGACAATAGTGATAGTGAATGCGGAGGTGGCGATGACACTGAGAGAGAGTTCAAGTTCGAGGTGGGGAAAGAGAATCAACTCACTATTTCGCTGAATTCGAACTATGACTCGAAAGGGAGATGAGTAAATCCGGAAGTGAATTGGAGAGGAAGAGGGAGCTTTGGAAGATTTTGAACTTAGAGAGACAAGATAGAGTAGGAGAGTAGTGAATCGAAACAAGATGGTAATTGGAGCCCTAAATTTTAGATTTGCTAATTTTGATTTTTTTAAATATTAAAAATTAATATATTATTATAATATAACCGGTCCGGTCCGGGTGGGTGGGTGGGTGGGCGGATCGCCCATGAAACCGGAACCTGACGGGTACCCACCGGTTCCCATAAATTGGGAACCGGAACCGGACGTTTGGTTCCCTTAAGAACCACCGGTTCGGCTAGTTCCGGTCTGATTTCGGGCGGTCCGGGCGGGTCCTAATTCTTTTGCACACCCCTAATCATTTTGGGTCATTATTTGAAATAAGTTCCACTTTAGGCCATTATTTGAAAAAACAATGATGTTTCGAGCCATTATTTGAAAAAATAAGAGCACTTCAGGTCCATATTTTGAATTTTCCCAAAAAGGATCAAAGCTCAATGACCATGTTGAGATTGCATCATTAAGGCTCTCGAAATGTTCTAAAAGATTTGGAGGAATTCTTTGTTCCATTTCATAAATTAATTTTGGTACCCCTTTTTGCAAAGGGTCAACACCACCAAATCCTATATTAGTATCACGTGCCACATTTACTTCAAATTAATTTATGTTAATCCGGTTCACTCATGCCGCATTTACTTTAAACTAATACACCTGTGATACATTTACCTTCAAAAGATCTCAAATTTGTGCATATGATTTGGGGTAAATGTGGCACAAGTTTTACCAAAATTGGGAGCAAATGTGGTGCGAGTACCCCGATTTGGAATAATTGTGTTATATATGTATTAGTTTGGGAATTTTTGTGACAGAAAAATGATTAAAGAAGAAATGACATGCATGTATTAGTTTGGGAGATTTATTATAGAATTAATTTTTTTAAAATTAATGCAAACTTGATATGCTAATATCTCGTCTAAATTCATATTCTAACTTTAATGCAATGGTCATCGAATTCCTCACCTTGAGTATTTCTCTCCAACTTAAAAGTGCTACCATCTTTCACCTCCCGCGGTCCATGTGTAAGAGGCCCAGTGCCAAGTAGCTTGTAACCCGTGAAATCCGAAAGGGAAACTGATAGTATCAAACAATTCTCCTCTCGCCGCTCGATATGATCGTTTTCCAAGAATATCGAGCCAAGAATGTCGAGCCATATATCTAAGAGTAACTTAAGATGCATCGATAAAAGAAAATATTTTTTATAAAAACAATTTGTATGAAAAATAGTTACTATTAATTTATTTGGTGGTTTAAGGAAAGTGAGTTCTTTTTGGCCAAAAGGTTAAGTTGTTACTTTCACTCAATGAAAAACGTTTTCTCGCAAATCCATTAATTTTCCATCATTTGAACACAGGAAAGTCAAAAGCAGCTTTCCTATTAAATAAACAAACTCTTAGGCTACGCATGACAACACTTCTTGGTTGGGGAAGAGTTTTTTTTCAGAAATAGTTTTCTATTTCTATTCCGGGAACAATTTTCGAGTAAAAGAACCCGTTTGGTAACTACACAAAATTTCTACTATTGGAATAGAAAAAGAATAGAAATGTGTTTGGTAACGCAACAATTTCTCTTTTCTATTTATTCATTTTTACTCTTGCCGCCGGATTGCGTCGCCGGGCGATTGTCGCCGCCACCGTCATTCGCCGCCACCGCCAGCATTGCTACACCTCCGCCGGCCGCGCGCCGCGCCGGCCCATCGGCCGCCACCTCCGCCCGGCCGAAGGTGCAAAGTCGGCGGTGGCGGTGGGGCTGGCGGGGCGGCAGCGGCGACGGCGACCGGAGTGGGCGGCGGGCGGGCGGAGGGCGGCGCAGCAACCATGGGCGGGGGTGGTGGCGGCGACGGCAAAGAAGAGATGAATAAAAGAAAAAAAATTCACTTATTTCTGAAACTTATTCCGGGAACAAGAAGCAACTTTTTTTTACTTCTCATTTCTATTCCAAAACCATTCCGGCTAACTTTTTGTTCCCGGGAACAAAAAACTAACTTGCCATTATCAAACAGATTTCTATTCTTTTTTTGTTCCGGGAACAAAAGAATAGAAATTCTTGGGCTGGGAAGGTTACCATGCGCAGCCTTAAGTGCTTTTTGGATTTTGCGCTCCAAATGGCACAACCTCTTAAGGGTCCATTCGATGTTTATAGGAAATTCGACTTCAAAGTCCCAAACCACCAGAAAATTTGGGCAAGCATACTTCTTGAGAAGCTACTTTACGATGAGCATTTTCTGATCTTCATTTCCATGAAAAGGTTGAGCTTCAACAGCTTGTTTGGCGATGGGAAAGTTTGATACCAATAGCTTATAAAACGGGAAAATGATCAAAATAGTCATATATTTATTACAATTTTTTCAATTCATTTATAAATTTTTTGCATTTGTGTCAATTCAATTAATCGGAGCAATTTTGGCCAAACGGCATCGGCCATCGACCAACGCCGACGTGTCAATTTTTTAATTTTTTATTTTATTTTTCAAATTTTTATTCTCTTTTTATTTTTTTGGTTTTCTATTTTTTTATTCCTCGGCTAGCTTGAGCTAGACATCACCGACCAAGGTCTCGCCTAGCCAAGTCTAGGCAAGCTCGACCTCACCAGCCACTAGGGTGGCACGGGCACCTCGCCACCCTAGTGGTCGGTGAGGCCTTTAGCCGATTTGATGACTAGCTAGAGGAAGAAGAAAAGAGAGAACATAAAAATAAAAAAATATTAAAAAATCGACATGTTAATGTTGGTCGGACAACTATTGCCAGCTAGCATCCACATCAACGCTAGCTAGCGAAAATTGGGCCAATTTACTAAATCAGCACAAATATAAAAAGTTTTTGATTAAATTGGAAAAAAAAGTTTTATGATTGAATTGAAAAAATTGTAGTAGGTTTATAATTATATTGGTAATTTTCCCATTATGAAGCCATAAATTCAGATTTGATCAATATGCCTGCATAAATTGAGATGTTCCGTTGCTCATGCATTTACTCTAGCAGCCGTCATCTCTGCAGATCCCGAGGATTAAGTTGCTCTAAAATGAATGCCTACGTGTATTGGTAAATTACATAAAGGAGAATCGTGCGTAATTCATTTATCCACTTTTGAGTCATTGGTTTGCAGCCCAAATCAGTGAATTCCATTAATTCCAACCATCGAAAGGAGGATATCGAACATCCCAAATAAACTAAAGATTAAGTCAAATATTTAAAAGTAGTTTAAGAATCATATTAAACAAGATAAAAAAATCTCGAGACTATATTTATATATCGAATTAAAGTTTAGGAATTGTTTATGTCATTTTCTATTTATTTTGCCAAGTGGCAATTCGGATTATTTATATGCATTTTAAGCCTTCAAATCAACACGGTTATTTAATATCAAGAAGACAATTTTTTTGAATATTTTGAGTAATATATATTGTTGCCAATTTCTCTTCGCATTAACCTATATATCTCTCTCTCTATAAATATACACATATGGATATTACGTTTACAGTGCTTTAAGTTGGTCGAATCTATAGACCACACTATGAATACGGGCTTACTATGTGTACAGTGTTTTTATACAATTTAGATAGGGCACATGCACTACAGATATTTCTATGGGCAGTAGAAACTTCTAATATACAATGTAAAATAGCTGCACATGTGAATGTAATTAGAAAAAAATTTCCCCGGAGTAAAAACCATCTAAAATTTGTTTGCCATCGAGACTTCTAAATTTGGCTTATTTTGGAAACATATGTTCAGAACAAAATTTAATACAAAATTTTGTCAATACTAGTAGCAATGTATGAAGTTTAAAAGCTCTATAAAGGTGAAAACTTGTCTCGTATTTGAGTTTTGGGCTTTTACTAAATTCACTTTATGGTTTCTGCAAACAAGACTCAATCAGACGAATACATTGATAAGTCAGTATCAATTTTTCATCTTTCGTATTTTGATTTATTTCTATGGATAGATATGTGTGTCTTCCTTTCCATGATTTTGTGTATGGGATTTATTACCCAAAAACCAATAAAATTATATCTTAGGCATGGATATGCTTTGCTTTGGAAGATGCTTTATCAGATGTTTAATGTTAATTCGGAAGTAGGAATTGACACGTACCTTATGTAGTGATAGTCCGGTAAGGTGTCGATATACGGAAATAAAACCCGAAGTCACCTGTCTTCAAATTAATATAGCTTCAAATGCATTTACCCTACTTTCTCGTCGCATTCTCTGTTGACCAAATAAATTGCTATGCCACGTTACTGTCATGCGTGATTGACTGACATTTGGGGGACTCAATTTGGGGATTTTGTCCGCGGTCTGGGGATTGTTGCGACTTCAGTTCATTTTTCGTCGTGTTTCGCAAAATTTATCCATGTCGGCCATCACAATATCAGGTAAGCCAACTGCCACTAAATCAATAATTTCAAATAAAAATTGACAAAAAATGACTACATTAGAATTTCATGCAAATGTATAAGACAATAGTGTAAAATTGAAAAAATTACGGAGGCCGACAGCAACGCCGATGGTGAGGCTCAAAGGAAGAAGATCCACACAGCTGGATCTGAACAAGGAAGATGGAAGCGGTTGGGTTACTTACCATGACCATCTCTTTTGCTTTTCTTCCTTTTTACTTCGAAATTACTTTACACAAATTATACTAAAACTCAATTATCCATACGCTTTTCATTTTAGCAAATACAGTTCCAGTCGAACGTCTTTAAGAAAATGACTCTGTATTTGCCCAGAGCTCCACCAAATGTAGCCATAATATACCTGTTCGTTCGTTTTTTCCCCCACACTTTAGCCAAAATAAATTGAAAATTTAGGAGTTCATTAGCTCGAAGATACTTCTTTGGTAATATTTATTAAATTTCAAGCAGGCTCTTCCAATTAATCCTGATCTGTAATGAGGCTGCGCAACAAACCCCCAAAAAAAAAAAAAATCAGGGTTTTTTTTGATAATTTAAAGTTCAGTTCTGGTTTGAGACCGACCCAAAAAAGAGTTATGGTTTGAGTAAAAGTGAGGTGGATAAAATTTGATTTGGTTGAGTTTCGAAATTTCCCATTTCGGGATCCTTCTTAGATCATTAAATGAAGGGTGTAGGGCATTTTCAGATGATTATGAGGTTTCCAATTGGAACCTTTGATAAAATGAGGTATTTGAAAAATTACAGTAGGCCTCGTAAATGCTTCGAATGCTAAAATGGGGATTTAGAATCTGAAATTTCGATCAAATTACTTCAAATTTTAAAATTAAAAAGAGCGGCTCTCTCTTCACTTCATATTAAGATTTTTTCTATCCGAAATGAGTTAAATTAAATTGGATCACTGTTTAGAAACACTATTTATTTAACCGAATAAGGAAGTTAATCAAATATACAGCTGGCAGCAATACCCGTGTTCCGGGCACACCTCGCATGTGTTGGCTATGAGTAAGTATGGTTTAGATACAATTTACTACACCATAAGCAATTACGAATTTGTGAGACCCACAGGTAATTTCAATTGCAATTTATGAGCAAATATATTTATATTCCCCAAAAATACATGTCTCGCAACTATATAATAGTATACTCATACATAATTTCTATCATTTTTCTTTCGCATTTTTTGCTCTCGATTTTTTCTTTTCATCTTCTCTTCAGCTTTCATGACTCACCTGTGGTCACCCCCAACTTGATCGAGCTCTAAGAACAAAGTAAGTCAATTTATTTTTCAAGATTTCTCTCTGGAGACACGATCGCTGTGGTCTGGACAAGGTCCTAAAATGGTAGGATCGAGCAACAGAGGAGCGAAGCTGTACCATGAGACGCGGCGTGACAGGTCGACTCCTTCTGCTGTGCACTGCCTCAACGCACTGCTGCAGGGGCCTTTCTTCGATGAATCTGATCTGATAACGATCGCGATCGAGCTCGACCGAAAGGGGCGTCTCGATTTACAGCGGAAATTCAGCTTCCCAACGTACTCCTCCCGTCATTTTTGGTTCGATGGCTTCGGCTTTCAGGTCGAGGCTTACCCAACTTATTGATTTTTTAATTGGATTCCTCTCCTTTCTTTCCTTTCTATCGAGGTCAAGAAACAAGACGGCCAAGATTCAAAAGATCCCTCATTCAAATTTTAGAGAGGCCACTTTGATACTTTAAATGGAACTCGTTTAATAAGATGTAGATTTTTTCCCCTCCTTTTGAAAAAAAATTTGCACTTTTTGTCATTAATCAATGCATGTCAGATACAATGACGACGGTGGATTTTTATTTTTATTTTTCTTGAATAATCAATTTCACTCGTAAGGTTAAATCATATTTTTCTAGCAATTGCAGGTCTTGCAAGAGGCCTTAAAAACGTGGGATATACAAATCACCCCACTTCACTCCCGGAATGCTAGGAAATCCTTGATTGATTTTGAGCAGGAGAGTGCCCTCATTTGTCACCGGGACTATAAGGAAGATTGGACCTGCGTCCGGAAGGTGGACGGCGAGTGGTACGAATTCGACTGCCACCACGAGGCCTCGGAGCACGTGCCCGGTTTTTATGTGCCCGCCTACATCGACTCCCTCGAACGCCTCGGCTGGACCGTCTATCTTGTCAGGGGGAAATTGCTGGAAATGGGTGCCAAGCCGGCAGGTCAAGCTCGCGACGGCAACAATGGCACTCAGTCGCCACCTGAAGATGGTGCCAAGGGGATAGGGACGGTGAGTGCGCGCAATGCGATGTGAGGTCTAAAGTGGATTGTTTTCCTTTCGTCAATCTGTTCCATCGACGGAGGGTTAGCTCGGGATTTTGATTGCGATGGTTGTGTTCTATCGACGAGACGAGATGATAGATCAAAATGAAGTGTGGCATTTTCTCGACAAAAGAGTTCTTTCATTAATAGTCGAGGGGCGTAATTAGATTTTTTGTGCTGTATTCAACCTTGGATGAGTTCGAACATATACTAATAATTTTTTTGCTGAAGATGTCCATATGGCTACTTTGCCATATGGAGATGTCACGTGGATTTTCAAGGCACTTTATTTGTTTATTTATTTATTTATATATATTGCAAGAAAAACAAGGAAACCGTTGAGATTCCGTTCGGAATAAGGTCAAACTCACTCTTAATTGCGACAAACAACCCAGGAGTGAAGGATCGGAAAAAAATGGATAAATATTATAGAAGTCCTAAAATTTATCGTGAAAATGTAATCGAGTTTTAAAACTTGTAAAAAATACAATCAAGTCACCAAAATTTGTCGAATTGTTTAAATTGAGTCATAAAAATAACACCGTTAACTTTTTTTAACGGAAAATGCTAACGTGACATTTTAAATTAATTTTTATTTTCCATATGGCTTTTTAAAATTATTTTTTATTTAAATTAGATTTAAAAACTAGAAAATAAAAGCTATTTTTTTAATTCAAAAAAAAGTTCAAAAAAAAAAAGGTCGGCACTTCCTTTGCCAGCACCCATCGTCGAAGGGGCGGTGAGGGAGGAGCTACATTTTTTTAATAATTTTTAAAAATAAATTTGAGCTTTTCTTTTTAGTTTTTAAATATATATATATTTAAACAAATTGAATAAAAAATAATTTTAAAAAGCCATGTGGAAAATATAAATTAATTTTAAATGCCACGTTAGCATTTTCCTTTAAAAAAGTTAACGATATTAACTTTAGGATTCGGTTGAAACAATTTGACAAGTTTTAGGACTTGATTGCACTTTTTTGTAAATTTTATAACTCAATTGCATTTTCATAACAAGTTTTAGGACTTTTACGGTGCTTATCCTGAAAAAAAAAATTACTCCCATCTTGTCGTTCTTCACCATCAGCCAACCACAACCTTGTTATTCGGTCGTCGCGATCGCCCCGCCATTGATGTAGCCGGCTCTGGCTTATGATTCGCTCGCAGCCATCCAACCACCAACCCTCTCTTCCATGACACCCCAGCCACCGCTCTCCCACGCGATTGGTGTTTCCATGACTGGGTCCATATCCGGCATTGTTGTCCTTGGTATGGCTCCGAAGGTTGCGCCATCATTAACCGAGCAAAATTTCGCTCTACCAAAGATGCAAAGCCAGATTTAGCCCCGCCGTGGGCTTGTGCAGCTCCCTCGACGATGGTGGGAGCACAACCTCGACCGGCACAGTTGTCGACAGAGCCCCCATAATCGGAACGTGCGGAGACAGGGAACGAACTTAAGACCTTGCAAACCATGGTGCGGTAGTTCAGATAGGGATGCAATATAGGCAGCTTCGACGGGGCGACATAGGTGGATTTTTGAGGGGGAGAGATTGATTTGCATTAGCTCAAGAGGCTTAGCGTATATGTATTAATAAGAATTCTTCAAAATTTGCAGTTGGAGAAGAAAACTACTCAATGTGGGTATTCAAAAATGAAAGTGAATATATGCATTTTTATGAATAATGTCAATTTTTTTTTTCTAACGAGTCTGAATGGGCATCACGTATAAAAACATTGAAATTCGAAGTACAATTCGTGCTAAAGGGATGCGACCCTATCGACATGTCCTGGTAATATGAATGTCTAGACATGCTGACAAAGTACAACTAATTTGCCGTACTGCCCTTGCCTCGGCAGATAAATCACGACATCATCGTCAACTCCAAACGTAGTACACCTCCACGGTTGGAACAAGGCCTCGCCTCAGCCAATCTGTGTTACTTTCTCCCGCGTGTTGATTGATGGTCCGTTTGATTTGACTTTGAAAATAGGCTTGGAAAAATATAAAATATTTCAAAATATTATACTGTTTGATAAATTATAATTTTAAATAGTATTGAAAAATAACTTTCACTTAAATATCATTTGGTAAAATCCACGTTGATAAAAGGCTTTTACTATTCTTTTTAATTCTAAAAATTAAATCTGGTGGAGATAAATTGCTGGACAACCATCGGAAAATCACTAGATGGCCAGATCTGGCCGCGTGAGGTTGCGCAAACCTCAAGTGAGGCGGCCTAAGGTTGCGTGACCTTGCGCATCGCTTGGGTCGTGCGATCCAAGTGCTTGAGGATGCAGCCTTAAGCATCGTTGAGTGTCCCAAGTGACATTGCCTAAGTTGCAAGTTGCATCACCCTAGGCAGTGGTTGCCGGGGAGGTGCAACCCCGGGCGATGGTGGTGGTTGTTAGAGAAGCCCGATCTTAGGTGGTGGATCAAGGAAGAGGAACGGTCGGGGAAGAGGATAAATAGGCGGATGAACACTAGACTTTGCATATTCAAAGTTTTAAAAACCCAAAGTAGGTCCCTATTTGTATTAGATTTTCAGCATTTGGCCAAGGGAATCTAAAAAATACTTACCAAATGCTTTGTATTTTCAAAGAGGTTTTAGAGGCCCAAAGCTCATTGCAAAAATTGAACCAAATGAGACTTGATCAGCCAAATTCCACGCAATGGCGTTGTTAGGAAATGCCAAGTAACAGTCTGTTCCAAGCCATCCCATAGTGTAAACAGCCAAATGAATTGCGCTGTTATATGCAAAGTCAGCCTGAGCAAATGCAACATCCCGTTTTCAACTCAGCAAATACACGGAATTAGATTGCTTGGACGGGCTATTTGTTTGTGTTATTTATTTCTGGTCATGAACATAATTTCTATTTTTTTGAGGAAAAAAAATGAATAAAAACGCGTTTGTTTACGTTTTTGTTGAGACTTATTTTTATTCCAAATAACAAATTTGGAACAAAAAAAAAAAACAACAAAAACTTGTTTTTTTTTTTAGAACACTTTCGAAAAACAAATTTTCTCTCCCTATTTTTTCCTTCTTTTTTTTTTTATTTTTTTTCGGCCTCGGCCTCGGCCATGGCCCGGCCGGCCGTCGGGCCGTGACCTCGCCGGAGCGTCGCCGGCCTAGCCCTCTCGCCTTGGAGGCTCGAGCTCGCCTAGCCACGAGGCCGAGCTTGCCTAGCCTCGTTGAGCCTCGTCGAGCCTCGTTGGCTAGTTGCTTTGGCCATGGTCGAGGCCGGCGACTGGCCAAAAGGAAGAAAAAAAGAAAAAAAGAAAATAAAAATATTAAAAATATTAAAAATTTAAAATAAACAAAAAAATTATATAAATTTACCAAACGTGTTTGTTATTTTTTTATTCCAAAAACAAGTTTACTAAACGTGTTCTTTTGTTTCAAATTGTTTTAGAACATAAATAGTTTTTTTTTTATTTACGTTATCCGAAATAATTTTTGAACGAAACGTTACCAAACGCACTCAGTGTGATTCATTATGCTGCTATCATTCAAAGTACAGTTGAATACATGATCGAAATTAGTCAAAAGTGACTGGATCGAGGAACCCGATGTCATGACATGAGGTAGTCCATTAAAAAATCCCGCGCAACTTGTATTTTTTTATTCGAGAAAAGTACCTTCGCCACTTGGATCGCATCCGACGTCTTCTTCACAACGGATGAAATAAGCCATCCTAGAGGACCGATCAACCACCACAGAAACCGAGTCCAAGCCTCGCTCAGCATTGCGTAAAACACAGAACAAAGTCCACGGATGGGATCCCTCCAAAAACATCCTCCGGAAGAGCGAACAGGGAGCAGCGTACAAGAACCAACATATACTGCGTGACGCCCCTTCTTTATCGGGCCAACGTTAAATCCAGAAAAGCTTCTCGCTCAAGGACGAACGAGGAGGAACTCCAAAGCTGATTCCCCTTCTCCAACAAGCTGTCAATGGACATTACTCCCTGGTAAAATGAGGGTTTCACGCAATCTCGATTTGATATGCGTCTTCTACGTTCCGAGGATATAATGGGTATCTCAACTTGGTGAGAGGACGTCCACTTTTGCCCGCGTACTCGCTTTTTTTTTTTATTCCATTCCTAATACTTCCCTTTTCAATTTACAATGAACTTCAATTTGGTCATTTCAAATCAAAAGTAAAGTAAATCTATACATGAAAATTAATGGACTTTCACGTGATGAATTTGCTATTAGATGGTCAAAGAATTCTATATTTTGGCCGCATTTTCTTTACATTATAATGGAGAATGATTTATATTCTTTATGCCGATATTCAATTTTCCTTTTCAATCCATCGCATCACGCGAGTAAATCATCAGCATCAATCATCTTTGTCCTTCGGACACGAATCGCGCAAACAGTCGAAACCCGCGACTTTAATGGCGAAGAGGGGTGAATAATTAAGAGCATCTACAGCTAAATTCAATGCTGCGGATTTGGGCATTAATTGATAATCTTTGGAACATCTTTAATCGTAGGACGGATGAGATTGTAATGAATTCCGACATCTTTAATCTTTGGGCTTTTCCCCCGCTTTTATTTTCTGGCATGACATCCCCCTCCAATCCGACAAGAGCCCCCAGCCAGCACTACTGTCCGAACGAGGAAAAACTGCGAAGCGCGCTCTCGTTTTCGACTCTTTTGACGCCCCCGAAAAGAAAACATTTCGAGAGAGAGAGAGAGAGAGAGAGAGAGAGAGAGAGAGAGAGAGAAATCGAGTTGGCGCCATCTGGCGAAGAGGGAATGGGGAGGAACTCCAAAATTCAAATCTCTTCCAAATCCAGAATTCGTATTATTTATTGCCAAGACTCGTGCTTCGATACGACTTTTCTCTGCAAGGAGTCGCTCCAGCCCACGTAAAGAAGAGATCCCATCCCATCGTTGGCTTTTCCGATCTCTCTCTCTCTCTCTCTCTCTCTCTCTCTCTCTGCGTCGTAGCGGAAGACGCAGCGTCATCCCGCATGGCCGTCCCGTCGAGCTCCCGCCAGAGTCGCGAGAGCGAGGTCTCTCCCTGTGCGCGGAAGGAGAAGAGCCAGAGCCAGAGCCAGAGCCAGGAGGGCGACGGCGGCGGCGGCGACGGGTCGAGCATTGCCAAACGCAACAGCAACCCCGGAGTTCGAGTCGTCGGGGGCCGAATCTACTGCCCTTTTAATGGCAAGACGTGCCACCAGGTAAAATTCGAGCTTTTCTCGCTTGAATTCGTGCTCGTCCGGTGTTGTTCTCTCTCGGGTCGGTGATTGTTCTGCGAGGTCGTGGTGGGAGGATCTTGCGTTTTTCGTTCTTTCATTTTGTTGAATCTTGCGTTTGAATTTCTAGAGTCTTGGTTTGTCGTTGGAGGATGGCGATGTTTTTATGGAGCGTGAAACGGTGGTTACCGTGGACGCTTGTTCACTGCCGTATCCCTTTTCTTTTGCCCGTGCCTTTTTCTGCTTGTGCGCGACTGTTGCGTCCATGCTTGATTTTGGGTATTGGAAAATGAAAGCGACGTGAAACCATTTTTCACTGCATTCTTTTGGGAAATTTCGGTGTTGACTTCCCTTTTTTTTTCCTGGCTGTTTGAATGTTACAGTGCCGTCAGAAGACGTTGGATTTCACAGCTGCTTGCAGAAACATGAAAGGAGACAAGCAGTGTACCATTAAGTTTTGTCACAAGTGCCTCTCGAACAGGTTAGAATGGCTGATGTTTTGTTTGTCTTTATGTCGAGCATTTGAATATGCATTTTATGTCAATAGTGGTATGATTCATTTGGCGGTCCGTTTTGTTTTGTTATTTCAAATCTAAGATATGGAGAGAAAGCGGCAGATGTGGCGGTGTTGGAGGACTGGAAATGCCCTAAATGCAGAGGCATTTGCAACTGTAGCTTTTGCATGTGAGTCTTTGGTTGTCCTAAATTATTTTGGTTTTGCGCTGTTTGTTACTTCGGTGGCTTGGGTGACGAGTGAATAACCATTCTTACAGGAAGAAAAGGGGTCACAAACCCACTGGTATATTAGTACACATGGCTATAAAGTCTGGATTTTCCTCTGTCTCTGAGATGTTGAACGTCGGAGGTCCTGATAGCCTTGATCTCAACAAGCCTGCAGAACCTGCAGATGTCTCATCATTGAATTCTGATTCAGATGAGGTACGCCAAGCTTACAATTGTCTTTTTTTTTTTTTTTTTTTGGTTAATATGCGTTTCATTTTAACGAATCTTTTGAGAGGACTTACAACAACTGTTGCTGGAACCACTGCCAGAACCTTGCTGTTCTCTCACCAAGAAAACGGGGAAAGGAGAATTCTTCTGATCGCAACATTGACCTGAATTTGAAGCTGGACAGTTCAACAGCCAACTCTGATAAGAAGTCTTCGAAGAAAAGAAAATCTGATGGGCTAAATGAAATGCACAATACCAATGCTGATGATGAACCTATTCTGAAGGACAGAACCATGAAGAAACCTAGTGACAGTGACAAAGTTTCTGATAGGGAGGCACAATGCAAAAAGAAGAACAAGCGTGGGGTTAAAGTGAGAAAGAACATGGTGGTAAATGTGTCCAGTGGTATATCTTCTGATCTTGTTAATGAAGAGAAATCCAACATGGGACAGGATGCTGCAGGATCACTGGCTGCAAGAGCCTATCAAGCTGCAGTGAAAGGTAAGTCTATTGCAGATCCAGTCAAGGTCAATGGCCATCCTGCGATCCTTCAGAAGGAGTTGCATGCTGACATCCCGCTGCCAGAAGGCATCCTCTTGACTGGTGTGGCTGGTGTTGAGTTGCCTTCTGAGGTCACTGGAGACGCATTGCAATTTTTGGAATTTTGTGCTGCTTTTGGCAAGGCAAGTTTCACTATAAATTGATTCAGTCCTTTCTGCTGAGATTTCTTACTTACAATTGTTAGAGGCATTTGCAATAATAGCCATATTGGGTAAGGAAACAAATCAGTAATTAACGGTATTCTTCTGATGGCAATAATCCTTATATGCTTTACTTTTGTTATGCCAATCTTATGTCAGGTCCTTGATATCAGAAAAGGAGAAGCTGAATCTATACTTCGAGAATTAACATGCGGGAGGAGGCGGCGCCATGGGCAGGCCTCTTTAATTGTTCGGTTTCATATCCAATTGATTTCTTTGATACTGAAGGATACGGGGGATGAGTACGTTTCATTTGAAACTCTTACAACGTTTCTATTGTTTCGCTCTTGCGAAAAACTTTCTGAATCCTTAATGCTTCCGTGGATAGGTCTCCATCTATCACTTCGGCGGATGATAGGAATTCATGGTTGCAAGCTATTGGGAAATATCTCTCCGACTCTAAATGTCCATTTAAAGACTTTCCTCTTGATTGCCTTGATAAAGGTGTTGATGGATATGATGAATTAGACCTATCGAAAAAGCTTAGGCTTTTAAATTTTCTTTGTGATGAAGCTCTGAGTACGGAGTAAGTTGTGTTGGTTACTGTGGACACTTTTTTCCTTTTCATATTGCATTACCTTCCCCTTAACAAGATGGGTCACCAACTTTATCTTAATTTTTTTTTCTAGAAACCTGAGGGGATGGATAGAAGAGCAGAATCTGCAATATGTTGAAAATGGAAAGGAAGCAAGAGGAAAGCTTCTTGAAGTGAAGGATAAGGTACTAATTAGTGCTGGGAATATTTTAGCTGAGAAATGACTCTGTCAACTATTTCTCATCTGATCTCTTGTTGTACAGGAGAAACTTTTAAAGCAGAAGATGAAGAATGAGGTGGCTGAAGCTATTATCGCAAAAAATGGTGTTCCTCTTTCAGTTTCAGAGCATGAGGCTATTGTGTCACAAGTAAAACATGAAATCGCCCAGGTTCAAGCTGAGATGCTGGAGATGAGCAGGATATCCAAGAGTATGTTCTAAGATCTTGATGTTTGTTGTCTGATGAAAATTTTCAGTAAATTGAGTCCTTATGGTAGTGTAAAACAGAAAAGGGTTCTCTTAGGAAGACAAGTTCTGAACATTTTGGTAATAGAAAACTTTGGTAAAAGATTTATTATATTTCTTTCTTTTTAGATGACCTTGAAGGCGGTGGTACATTAGAAAAGCCTCTGCTAAGGTGTAGTGGGTGTCAAAACACTAGTAATTTTGCCATTTTTTTCCAAGTTGTATAAATCCCAGTGAGTTTGTCATTAGATTTTGCGGTAAGGCTTCATCTTAGCAATTGCCTAACATGTTAACTGCTAGTACATAGATCTGTTTCTTTGTGGAATTCAGCTAGGACTAGAGACCGTACATACAACTGTATTAAAATTATACTCAACTGGTTACGGTAGGACTTTCCAGAGACCCTATCACATGTACTTCGTGTTCTGGCTTTATGTGGTTATTGAGACTTGATATAGTCACACATCAGTATATACTGAATTGATTCTTGTCCTAATTGCATTGTCTTTGGCTCCACCAAATGTAGATTTCTTAATTATCAGGATATTCACGTGCTTTCAAAGCATAGTTTCTTCCTCACTTTACGTGCTAATAATGTTACAATGGATGCTAAAAATTGTGTAGAGGGGCAGAGATCAGATGCCGTTAGAACAGAGCCTGTCATTGTGGATGGCCAGGGGCACACCTTTTGGAAGTTGAAAGTGTACAAAGGCGAGCCTGATGTATTGCTTCAAGGTTGGTTTTGACATACTGCTAATTTCATGTGATGTTAACTGGATAATTTGACATTTTATCTCTGTTTCCTTGCAGATGTTATAAAGCGTGATTCAGTTGTAGCGGAAGAAAAATGGATTGTCTTTGATTCAGAAAAGAAACAAGAAATTGACAGATACATCTCTTCAGTGTAAGTGTGCTAATAATATTCTCTTGAAAGATGTTTGGTGTTTTATGTATTGCATTTATGTGACTTCTCTGTCATCATGAATTTTTTGTGTTAAGCTTGTTGTGCAATAGAACATTCGTGGACTCCTTCAAGAGTAGTTAATGTCTTTGTTGCATGTTGATTCTTTTCGGCCCTTTAGGAACCCTGTGGTGGTATTATTAGACCAGTGTTAGCTATCCAATATCTGTGTCCTATCTCTTTACTTTCATTTGGATAACTGCTCTTGGTTCAAGAGTACTATCATGTGACGCTCTTAAAAGAACATCCCCCCTTTTTGGCTTAGGACTAGGCACAACTTACACTGAAAAGCTACAGTCAATCTTTTTCTTGAAAACCAGAGTTTGAATTAAAATTTCTTGTGCGAAGATGAGGAGCAGTGGCATGACCTTGGTTTTTTTCACGGCGTGCCCCATTATTCACTTTATGACCTTCATGGAGCTAAAGGTTCAAAGCCTTATCAGTATCATTTCACAAGATGATTGCCAACTATTGATAACTTAATCTAGTCAAATGACAACTCAACATTGACATGGCTTTGCCATATATGACACATCCCTCATCGTTTAGTGTACATCTAGATTTAAATGTTCATGTGGATTAACTCTTTATGAATGACAAGCCGGTATCTTCAAAATCTCAAAATTCCGTGAAACTGGAGTAGATGAGTACCTTCTGCATAACAATTTGGTGTGTAGATGCTGCAAGGTCAATTTTGAAGATATATCTACTGAAAGCAATGGGTGTTCCTATGGAATGATTTCTTGCCAATATGTATATTGATGCACTGCACTAATTTTTCTCTTTTCAATCTTGCAGGGTAAAAAGATCCAGAATTCAAAAGATCTACCCATGCACTAACTGATTCTTGAGAGCTGGACGCAAAGAGAATGTGTCTTGACGACTCATGGGCTAAGCCTGCCAAACCCTTTTTGGCCCCCCTGTAGTAACAGTTGAAAGAGGAGTTCATTTTCTAGCTGCTGTACGACTCCTCGAAATCAGGAAGCGAGATGTCGCCCTGTTCTAGCTGTGATCTTTAACCTGTAATGCAATTGCAATGTAGTATAATTCGTTTGGGTAATGTGATGCGGCATCAGCCATTGTCTTACGGGCAGGGTTGGAGTTCTTTTCTTTTTCTTTTTTCCTTCTGAAAAGACCAAGCTGCACCTGATTTGAAGAATATTCACTAAAGAAAGACTAAATTCGAACCAAGGTCGCACTCCTCTCTCCTCTACACCCTGTCTATTCCATAGCTACTAGTCATTGCTGAGCTGAGTTGAGCCCTATGTTGGTCTTGCTTCCGCCCCTTTAGGAACCCTGTGGAGGTATTTTCCTTTTTCTCGACATTTAAGGCTTATTTGATAATGTGTCAAATGGTATTTGATTTTATTTTTTTTCCAAAAAAAGGGAGAACAGAAATTTGTTCGGTATTTTTTTTTTTGTTTTTAGTAATTAAGAAGTAGAAAAATATTTTTTGTTCTTTTTTATCTTTCTTTTTGTTCTTTTCCTTTTATTTTCTTCTTTTTTTAGCCGGTTGCAAAAATATGATGAAATTATTAAAAAGTTAAAAGAAAATTTGAAAAATATAATAAATTTATATTAAAAATATAATAAAATTTTAAAAATATGTAATATGTAATTTAAAATCTATAATAAAATAATTAAAAATTAAAAGAAAAATTTTAAAATATAATAAAATCATAACATAAAATTATATTAAAAATAACAAAATTGCTTAAAAGTAAATCTATGATTAAATCTAAGAAAATAATTTTTTAAAAAGTAAAAATTACTTTTCAAAATATGATTGGATCTTGGCACTTGGGTATGAGAACCCTAACGCCAGTGCTTGGATGCATAGAATTCAGGCTTGGGACCTCGTTGCCATCCCCAAGTCTTTGGTGGCCATGTCTAGGTACTCGACTTCTGCCCCGATCCGAGTCCACATATGTTGGGCCAAGGTCCTCGAGGCCATGCTCTAGACCCTAGTGCCTGTGCTCGAGTTTCCAATAGTTGGGCCCTAGAATCTCTGGTTCTTGCAAACGAGACCTTAACACTTGGGCTTTGGGACCTTAGCGATTGGGCGCGGGTCCTCGAGCCTAGGGCATGGTCCCTCACCTTGAGCCACGGTCCTTGACACCAGGACTAAGGCATGCGGGCTTGAGTACCCCAATGCTGCGGCCAAGACCACAGCACTAGAGCCCAAAGTCCTTGATTCTTGAACTGTGAGACCTAGGGTTTTATTTGAGACTTTTTCCCAAAAGGTGTGTTACAAATTTTTTTTTTGAAACAAATATTGGGAAATAACTTCTATGTTAGTTGCCAATTACAGCCCAATATAGGAAAATATCATTTTCCTCGAAAATATTTTCCGAAAAAGTTCATTTTGCGTAGAACAAACAAAAGCCTTTAATTGCAATAAGAAGCGTATGACCCGAATTCATGGGGAAGAATAACTAAAAGCATACGGCTACCCCGGGAGGGGATACATGATGATCTAATTCTAAGTTTCACAGAGCCCGAGGCTCCCCGAGCACCAATAAAATTGCCCAACTCATCCGATACTCACTGCAATATTCTGAAGAGATTGCTGTCCTATTAGCGTACAATGGGGAGGATTACTTTGCATATCACAATCCTAAAACGCAGTGGCGTCGCAATTGGATGTGTAGGACCGGTTACGTGCAAAAGTCGCATCTGAATAATATTTATTGAAATGAGCATGATATTCAATTGATTGGCTCAGCAAGTTTGAATTTCCTCCGGCAATTTTAACCAAGAGAAACAGTCATGTTCTGATAATCAACTGGCGAAAGAACAGAGCAAGAAAAGACAGCAACCAGCAAAAAATTCAAAGTTGCAATGATCACCTAGCCATTCCTTTTGCTTGGTTCCTCTTTAACAATGAGTGAAATCCGAATAATAATGACCGATTGGGGCTTTATTTTTTTGAGATCAGCTTCCCTGGCCAACAGACATCCCATGTAATTAGCAATTATTGTGAGAGCCGGCACCTTATCCTTTGAGCTCAAGAAGATTCTAAATTTTTGACAAATTTCTTTGCCTGCAATAGAGATAGGGAAAAAGTGACTTGTAAGGTGTTTATGCATGCCA
Source organism: Eucalyptus guilfoylei (assembly GCA_016097605.1). NCBI lineage: Eukaryota > Viridiplantae > Streptophyta > Magnoliopsida > Myrtales > Myrtaceae > Eucalyptus > Eucalyptus guilfoylei. The sequence continues at coordinate 42,556,674 of CM027861.1, forward strand.
AATACTACACGCGCATCAATATTTGGTGACAAAATGATGGCTAGCAAGTCATACCTGCTCTAACGTTAGGAACATGATCACATTCCAAGATCCCAGCCTTCCGAAATTTGGAATGAAGCCCTTATAGAATGCTAAAGGCCCCTGAAAAAGAAAATAAATTGGGAGTCAATTATTCCCATCTTCAGATGGTTACAGCATTCATTTTTAACAAGAGCTATTCAGACAAAGGACAAGCTCACAAAAATCAGATAGCAAATATATAGAAAATGGACATGCCCAGATATCGAGATGTAATGGTTAGCAGTAAAGAAGCCAATAGGGATCGATCGTTTTGCTTGACAAGAAAGTACCATTCTAACAGCTGCTAGAGTAAGGTACTCGAATGGATTTAACTATATAATGGAGGTGCTTAATTCTCCCAGTACAGTATAGGATAGAAAGATTAAGACTGGAATGAGTGCAAGCGGCAAACTAAAAGGAGGAAAATAAAACCGCTATCCTTCTGTGGTTATGCACCAGGCACTACAACATCCAAATGCGATCATAAGCAGCAAATGCGACATTCAATTGAAAAGGCCCCCTAAGAGACAAAAAGAACAAGAAAAGAGGAAACGGAACAAAACCATGGACAGTACAACATTGTACATTCTACCCAGTTAAAGGACAACAAAAAACTGGAAAAGGTGATAAGCACATCAAACAATAAATTGAAAGAAATGACCCTACATCGTTTCTCAGTGTCTTTGCGAAGCAATCAAGGGTGCTTTTGTAAGTAGGATCTCCCATCATTCTACTCTTGACCTGCCACAAACAATGGGAAAAGAAACTTCTTAGTGCTCCAGGAAAAGTCAGAAATGTCAGGATGTCAAAAATGTACTCTACATAATAAGAAAAAACTGTACAATCAAAAAAGTGAATGAGCCCATTTATGGAAATGCCAGAAAGAAACCAAACACAATGGAAAAAAAGAAAGACCGTGGATCCCCACAATCTATTATGAACTTGTGAAAGCAAACAGTAGTCACAAAGCACTCTAATGACCTGTATGAACCACTAGGCATAAGAGGCTAGCATACCACATCAACTGGAGAGCCAATGCAGACGGCAAAAAATCCTGCCCCGAGACCAGAAAGGAGATGAGTGAAAACGTTGTCTGAGAATCCCGGAATTTTCAAAATAGTCTGCACACGGATACAAGTTAGAATCTGTAATAAAGATGCTGCCCAACAAACCCACTAGTGAAGCTTTTCAACAGGTGACGCTACCTCCTTGATTTGATCATAGCTGGCTAGCTCAGCAGCATTGATTATAGCATTTCGTGCTATATTTGGTCCAACACCCGTCCAAAGAGCAGCCACACCTTCCTAATTGTTGATTTGAGATCAATAAAAGAACAGTGAAAGACATAAAAGCTAGACAGGTTTTTAAGTTGAATGCTACGTATATCTCAAATAAGATGCACAACCTGTCTGATAATTGTCGAATAAGCGCTAAGTGCTCCAGAGTAGCGTCTAGGTACACCAGGGGGCAATTTTCCTTCAGATTGAAGCCTCACTTTCACGAGATCAGTTGGGTTTGCCACTGCAATTCCTACAGCACCTGTTTGAAACAAGACATATCCACTTTACAATACTCAACCAGAAAGCAGTAAAAGTAGTCAAGGAATTGGTCTAAGGGCCTGTTTGTTTACACTCAAGCAAAAGAAAAAAGTACTTTTCAGCTTTCCTGCCAGAATTAAAAGTGTCATTCCAATTTTGAAAATTAGGATGAAATTATGTGGTTCATGGGTCAACATTTGAGTGTTATGAAAATTTCTAGGGTTCTGGAATTTAACTGGAATTTAAAAATAGTTTAAATCTGTGGATTGAAAAATTTAGGTTAAGCGAAAAGCAAAAAGAAAAAATTAAAAGTCAATCCAGACAGGCCCTAGACTTGTATGATTCTGCCTATTGGACAAGTACAAATCTAGGGCCTGTTTGCTTACACTTAAAATAAGCAAAAAGCATTTTTTTTCCTTTCCCAACCAAATTCAAAATGTAACTTAGATTTCAAAGTGATTACGGAAAAATTCTATGTGAATCTACTTATCAACATTTGAGGGTTGTGAAAGTCTCAACAATTTCTGATTTGAAGTAACTAGTGGATGAGCTGCAAGAGGTTAAGCAGAAGTTCAAAAAAATGTCAATTAGATATGCCCCTTAATAGATGGACCTCATTGTAGCAAAACAAACCAATCGTGACTTAGACCTTGTAGGAATCTGCGCACGAGGAAGATACTGAAAGCATGCATCAGTAAGCTCACCAGTTGTGAGTGCAGCAAGAATTTTCTTGGACAATGGAACATCTCCGACAAAGTCTTTACCCACATAGAAGGTCTTAACCTGTTACAATGCGCAATTTATGTACTGTTACAAAGGGTGCAGCAAAATGCAAAATAAAATGGAATAGACATTTTCAATGACAACACATAAAATAAAGCTTACCGGTTCATACATCCCGATTCTAAGCCCTCCAAATAGACACTGACGATGTATCCCTGGCACAATGCCTTTCCAAAGAGAAGTTAGACCTTCTTCCCTTGCGATGGTGGCAACCGTGCCAAGCATGCCCCTATATTTGGGCAAGGCCAGGGCGTCACCAGGAGCAGCTTTCTTTTGAAGCTGAAGCCTGACTTTGGCAGTATCCAAAGGAATAGTGCAGATCTGCATCAAAGTTAGATGAATTTCCATAGCAATTTTAGATTATAGAAGTTGTCAGAAGAGCAACTCAGCAAGAGGTGTGTCATCAAGCAAAAGATTTCCAGAAGTCTGTGAGAAGTCAAAGAACTATTCCCATCAGTCTCTATAGGTAGTCTTTCCAGAAAAATATGCTCTTCCAATATGTAATCATCAGTCTGCTGGGAACTTCATTATGGAGCCATTTGACTAAATTTTAAGACATATAGATAAGCACACTGCAGCAGAAAGTTAACTATATCTTAAGGTAGATGACACAGGAATACTAGTAATTTTCATCAAGGTTTTGTCATTTGCGTAGATGCATATTTTTCACAGAGAGAGAGAGAGAGAGAGAGAGAGAGAGAGAGATTTAGACGAAATGAAAAAGCTGATATCAGTGAACTGGGAAATTTAGAGGTCATCTGTGTGCTTCTTACTTTATGCTTTTGGCAAGAGAGTGGTTTTTATACGTATTGAAAATGTTACAATCAACATATAGAAAGCTTAAGACCTCCATACATCAAAATGGATAAAATATCCCAATCAATGACCTGCTTTTCTTGTATCTACTTATATTTGTATTCTTTCATGCTCTCAGCATTAAATTGTCCAAAACCATGGTACCCCAGTATTCCCATTCAACTTGATAAAGAAGGGTCCAATTTGCCACGAATATAGTTAAAATTAGCAGGAAGTACTCCATTGGACAAACTACAGAAAGTAGTTATAAGATTTTGCATGTAAGAAATTTATGTACTCCTGAGAAAGAAACACAGTATTCAAATATATCCATTCAATGATCATATGGCCTTAGTACTAAAATGAAATTCACATACAACAATACATTTCAGAACTAACTCTTCCCGCACTGGTAAAGTAATTAATGCTAAGTGTCAGCCTATGAGTAAGCCAGAGTTGTTAGAAGTACTTTAACTTCACTGCACCTTCATTGGCCAATTTAAGCTTCATATCAATGGGCTCGGGTTAAGCATTCACCTAAAATAAATCTTGCCAAATCTTGGAATTTGGATGCCATGCCGGAGAAAAAGTTTACCAAGAATGGAATGCACAAATGTGACAAGAAAGCTCTTCAACTTCTTCCTTTTACCCGACAAAAAGTCTCAGCGGTTATTAGGATACATTTTCTGACTATGTATAGCTCGAATGAGTTTTCAAGCTTCTACAGTAATATTGGATTTCCTGGCCTTTCCCCAAATTATGCCCATTCCCTTGTGAGATGCGAGGCCGTTGATTCAGATTTTCCCACGCTAACTCATTAACTGTCAAATACCACCCTACATAAAAACCCAGACTCTTTAAACTCTATCATACTTCCGCATGTTTTTCAAATTTAGACACCGAAAAGTTCCCATCTTTTTTGATGAATTTTGCCTTTAAAGTCCAGCGGTTATGCAAAGTTATCACAGAATGAATAAATTTTACCAGAGAGAGAGTGGGCGGGGACTTCAAATTTCCCCATAAAGATAGAAGTCAATACGAAAACATAAAAACAAGCAGGTGTAAAGCACAGAATAGATGTTAATTCATTCCTCCAAAACGATTTATTTCGCAAATTCGCTGCAACCCAGATGAAAAAACAGGCGATCTACTGCACTCAGGCGCGCGCGCCACGATGGAACCAGCTGATCAAAATCGCACGCAAACAAAACCCAGCTCGCAGCACAAGACGCCACGCAGGGAATCCCACGAAAACATAAAGAAAAAGAATCGGATCGGTCACCTCGGCGAAAGAAGCGGCGAAAGCGCTGCTGGCGAAGGTTCCGGCCAAGGAGATGTCGGACCTGGACTTGCCATCGGCCACCATCTTTCCGCGGACCCCCCCGCACCACCCCGGATCAACGCGACGGAAGAGGAGAGAATCGAAGGGACGCCGAAGCGAAAGAGGGAAGAGGGTAGCTCGCGATGCGAAATGGGTCCCGCGCTTATATAGGCGGAGGAGGAGGGGCGCCGGGCATGGAAAGTGCAGAGCTCGAAGCCAGCCCAGCAGAGGCAAATGCAGTAACCCAATAAATGATGGGTAAGGTAGAGAGAGAAAGAGAGGGAATCTCGAAAAGAGGAGCCAAAAGGAGGAAGAAAAGCAAGAAAATGGAAATGGGCAAAGTGTGCAAAAATGGCGTCTTGGCTGTCTTTCCTCTGTTTCCTCTGTTTCTGCTCTGCTTCGTCAGCTCTTCCCATTTATTATTGGCCACCTCGCCGCCCTCTTTTCGTTTCTTTCTCTTTCCTTTCTTTCGTTTTTCAGGAGAATTACCAAAGATATATCCTCGCCTTGGCTGGGCGAGGCCCTGCCGGATTTGGCGTGGCCTCGCCCTCGCCAGTGGCCGGCGAGGCTGACCTCACCAGATCTGGTGGGGCCTCCTGGCCGGCCTTGCCCTCGCCGGCCGGCTAGGAGTCGAAGAAGATGATGGAAAAAAAAAAAAAAAAAAGAATTCAAAAATTCAAAAAAAAAAAAATATATTTAAAAATGACACGTTAGCGTTCGTCGCTCCACGTCAATCTTGGCGGCCAAATTTATCGGATGGACTGAATTGATTGTAAAAGGTTTAGGACTAAATTGACCCAAAAAAAAAAGTTTGGGACCGAATCGACACAATTACTGATATGTTTAGGACTTTTTTGGTAATTCTCCCTTCATTTTTCACCTGGATCAACTCCCTCCCTAAGGTGTTACTGAAAATCCCACATATTCGATCAGAGTCATAACTATTTATTCCGTGCGATATGTTCACGTCTCAAATCCTCAATGCTCAATTCGAGCTCAATTGAGAATTGAGTTTCCCATCCGAAATTTGAATTGAATAGAAATATCGAAATACTCATACCCGGTCGAGCTCGACTAAATTACAATTAAGTAATGTGCGTCGTGTGGTTTGTCGTGTGGTTTCGAGATTTTCGCCCCTTTTGTACAACTATTAAAATATTTTAAAGGAATACATACAAGTCTGATTAAGTTCCCACGAGCTCATCAAATTGAGTATTGCTTGGTTCGAGTAGGAATTTAAATGATAAGATAGCAAACATAGAAAAATGATCACTATCCATAGGTTGAATGGATATGTTTGGCAAAATTCTAGTTGTCTTATCATCAATTATTCTTCCTCTTGAATGAATTACTTACTTATCATATTTATCGAATCTTTTACTTAATTGAGCCTTTCAAATAATGCTAATGAAAGTTATCGAACAACATTTACCTTATTAAGTGGAAAAAAAAATTCCTTGATTAGATCTTCACGATTTGATGAGTCGGTTTTTTTTCTCTTTTTGGGATTTAAATATACGTTGCCCACGAGAAAATATTGGGTACCCTAACAGTGCCACGCAATCCGTGCTCTGATCCATTCACGGGTTGACACCTGTCCGCTGGCAGGTCCACGTCGGCTCCCTCGGCTCCCTCTTCTCTCCGACGTCGTTCCAAATTAAACCAACGCGCGGGCATTTAAAAAAGTGAAAAGGGCATTCTCTCTCCTCTGTCTTCTCTCTCCTCTTTGCTCTCTCTTCCTCCTCCGACGCTCCTTCCGGTCTAGCGATTCCTCCGACGACCGTCGCTCCCTCCCAACGACGGCCTTTCTCTCTCCACTCGACGGCCTCATCTCAGGGCTCCATTCTCTCGGCGCACTTCTTCCTAAATCGCGCTCTCTCCCGACGGCCGATTTCGCTCGCCTCTCTCCGTCCCCCGACTCGCGACCGAGAAGCAATCACTCCGCCCTGCTCGAAGCAGTCACTCGAGAAGCCCTAAATCTGCGAGTCAGGTTCGATTTTATTTCCCGAGGTTTTATGTTCGCATTCGCATCTTTGTTTTGGGGGAGAAAGCTTGACCTAAATCTGCGATTAGAAGTTCACTGGTTTATTGCTTCTGATTCTAAGCGCAGCAACGCGAGAAGTGAAACTGCAGCTGTCTCTCTCTCTCTCTCTCTCTACCCTTGTCCGGTTTTTCCGTTCTTGGCAAATTCGAAGATGAGCCCACTTCTGGATACATGATCTTAGGCCGACCCGTCAAGTCGAAGCCCGACGTAATCTCGCTGCTTCGCTCCACCGAGCTGTTGAATCGCTTGTGTCTGGGGTGTTTCAAGATTTTCCGGGGGGGCAATCGCCTGTTCCGTCATTGCAGACTTCCAGGCGAGAAGAAATGTGCCCACAAAAATCACCCCAACACCGAACCGCCTCCTTTGTCCTCTCTCGGTATGTCGTCATCCCTTCTCTGCTTTCGTTTTTCCCTCGTCGTTTGGTTTCAGGAAGTGGTGGGGATGTTACAAGTAAAAGAAAGGAATCGGGCCGTGAGGTTTCGCCTGAATTGTGAGAGATTAACGCGGGAGTGGTCGACCCCACGTCCCGTATATGGCGAACGGTATGATTTTTGAATGAAAGCGGGTTCGCATGAGCTATGAGCGTTGGCGGGGAACGAGCAAGAAAGTGGGTTTTGCTGAAAATTTTGATCTTGTTGAAGTTGGACAAGGGAGTCACGGCATTTCTGTTTGTTGAAAGCTAGTTAATCTTAGATGCTGTTTGTCAAGAAAAATTATAGGAAGAGTAGACACTGAACTAATGTGACTCTTTCGATGAACTAAACACATGGGGAAGCTGATATTACTTGAGATCTCTTGGAATAGTTGGTGGGTGTATCTAGATTCATGAACACCCTGGAATTGAATTAAATGGTTGCATTTCTTTTATTGATAAGCGTTTTCTACTCCTCTGCTCATGCTTTGTATCTGACTTTAGTGTCCATTTTTCTTGTTTTCTCATTCTCTTTTTTGGTTTTGCCGTAAAGGGAATTAGTTGAATTGCTTGTGAACTTTTCGTCAAGCACATGAACAAATGGCTCTCACTTTTCACTTGTTACATCTTTCCTTTAAAATGTGTGTAATCTCATCAATTTTTTTGTCCTTTGCCTCTTTGTAAGACACATTTTCTTCCAACTGCTTCTCTATTCAGACTTTCGCATTTTTAAGCCTAGGGTAAAATGCACTAAAGGTGACTCAATTTTCAACGTTTTTTTCATTAGCCTGGCACAAACTTTTTACTTGTTGAAAATTTGAGGTAGTTGTCTATGTGGATACAGAATGTGGACATGGCTCCCAACGTTTCACTAGGACAAAATGTCTGGACGAGGATAAAGCAATTCTCTTTGATGAATAAGTTCAAGAAGAAAGTTCTCAGAGTGAGTCCTTGAACATTGCCTTGTTGGATTTCATTGCTGCTCTTAGTGCAAAGTTAAACTCGAATTGTGTTTCCTGCATTGTTAATGTAGGTAGTAGTAGACAATTTGCCTGATGAGCAAGTGGATCATATGAAAGAGCTGTTCGACGTGATGGACACCAATAAAAATGGAGATCTGACATTTGAAGACATGGCCTGCACAAATATGGACAGCAAGTTGCTGATCCTGATGTGCAGATGTTGATGGATGCAGTAAGATCACCTATTCAACAGCTTAGCACATTTTACTTTGGACATGGTTTATGTTTTCTTCTTCCATGTCGACGCATTGTATGCTGTGAAGTGCATGATTTTGCTTAAATTGCAAGGCATTTGGAAGATTAAGGATGGATTACATAATACATAAATATATTTTTCATCAGTTAGTCAAAGATTTGATCATGAGGTTGTCACCATTTCACATAATTGATAGAACTTCTTGTAAAATCAAGTGGGTTCCTACTAATTTGATGAGTCACGATTTATTGTATTAGCATCTAAAAATAGAACTCCATCTTATATGAGAACAGGCTGATGAAGATGGAAGCGGAACACTGAACTTAAAGGAGTTTGTGACTATGTCAGTCCACTTGAGAAGGATTGGCAACGATGACCACCTTACTCGAGCTTTTGAATTCTTTGACAAGAATTGAAGCGGATATATTGAATTCGATGAGTTGAAAGAAGCTTTGATAGATGACAATCTTGGTCCGAACAACGAAAAATTTATTGAAGACATCATTTTCGATGCTGATCTAGATAAGGTAATACATAACCAGAACAACCTGCAATTTGGAATCTGTGTATATCTTGTTCATATACGAAATAGAGTGCTCATTCTGTGATGGATGTATTCCAGGACGGTCGAATCAATTATGATGAATTCAAGGCCATGATGAAAACGGTCATGGACTGGAAAATGGCTTCACGCCAGTAGTCGAGAGCGATGCTGAACGCGCTTAGCCAGAAGATGTTCAAAGACAAACCTTCTTCTCTCAGAGGCTAAAAGATGTTCCACCCATGGCTTCTTAATCTGATCCAGATGAACCGTGGAGAAACAAAATCGAAGTCTCATCAAAAGGGTATTTGGGAAGGAGGCATTATACAAAATCATTGCATTGGTTTGCTACTGCAGGGACATAAATGCTGTGGTTATATTATTTAGCATGCGCCGTTTCTCTGTAATTAGAGCTGCCTTTTGTTCATGCTAGACTTTTGAACAACTGCTTTGCCTTTCCTATATGAACTACAGATCCTGATTGACCTAAGAATGACAAGGCAACCATTCTTACGGACACAATCCAGGTGCTGAAGGATTTAACCACGGAAGTTAACAAATTGAAAGCTGAATGTGCAGCTCTTATTGAAGAATCTCGTGAGGTGATTTTATCTTCATCCAGTATCCTGAGGTTCTAATGTCCATTGTTTGCCTTGATGCTAATAGTAACTTTGCATTACAACCAGCTGATGCAGGAGAAGAATGAGCTCAGAGAAGAGAAATCATCTTTAAAATCTGAAGTTGAAAATCTTAATGTCCAGTACCAGCAAAGGATGAGGGTTATGTACCCTTGGGCTGTCATGGATCCATCCGTCGTCAATCGTCATGGGTCCAGCCTACTCATATCCAGTTCCAATACCCGTCACTCCAGGTCCAATACCCATGCACTCACAACTTTAGCCTTTCCCTTTCTTTGGAAATCAGAATGCAAGTGCTATTCCCGCTCCGTGTTCTACCTTTATCCCAAATTCAATGCCTGCCAATCCCACATTTGAACAGCAGTCAACCCAATATGCTTCCAGTTCTCACGTGTCAAATAAAAAAGACTCCAAAAGCAGGTCTTCAGATGATCAGATCATCAAAGGGGCAGCATTGCAGAGCAAGACGAAGATTCAAATGACGTGGCAACAGACCTTGAACTTAAGATGCCTGGAACATCATCACAGCAGGTTTTTTTTATATTCTGAACCAGAGCTAGATCTACTCTGTAAATTGGCACAATATGCATAACAGTATATATTATGCAGGACTTGACGTCCGGAGAAAAGAAGGGCAAGCAGACCTAGAGGAAGGAGATAAGTATTTTACTGATGGGAGCTCGTCTAGCAAGCTTTCCTCATCTCAGGCTTTTCCAGATAGTTCCTCCAATAGTGTTAGTGACAACCCAAAGTCCAGTAGATGAAGAGTTAAAGTCCAGAAAATCTTAATGCCACAATTTTCTTTTCCTATTACAGGCCTAACTCATTTTCTAGTCCTTTCGTAGTTTGTACCCTAGTTAACCGAGGCTGGTCAGTTGTATATTATGTTGCGTTTGCTTAACTTACAGGGAATTTTTTAGGTTATACAGATTTCAGAGCATATGCCTGAAATTTGAACAATGAAGGGCACATTCATTACTTTTTTAAGGATTTAGCGCCAGCAACCATGACATAATTGATTGGAGCTCAGATTTTGCATCCAAACTATCTTGCGACTTTTGACCTGCCATGAGGCATAAGCCAGGTTGTACTCCTGCATGAGTCATTCGCATCATGTATTTGTGATGCCCTGGTGGTTATTAGATAAAAAAGTCTCCAGAGATGCTATTGTCAAGAGGTAACGAATCAATGTACCGATGGAGATGCGAGCTAGCATACGCTTTTGGGTATTCCCAACATCATTGACCGGAGCAGAAAAAGGCGAATTCTTTATGTTCTGCGCATCACCTCCTACATTCGCTATTCTATTGGCCATGATTCAATGCGATGATGAATGGCTCTTGAAACCAAGAAGCGTCACCCTAAAGCGTCACTCTAAATAATATGATCAATTTATTTTCGTTAATGGCTGCTCAGCATACATCTCTAAATCCTTCACAGAAAAAGCAGGTGCATTGCTCATCTCTGAGAGAGACTGAAGAATGTTTACACTTAATTCATTTGCGATGCCAAAAAAATCGGGAAAAGAGAAGGCCTTACAAGTAAAAAAGCATTGCCCATTCTGTAATAGAACAGGCCCCCAAATTCGAGGGCGTTAAGTATACGCTCGCAGCCTACACATCCCACACTCATTAGAAGACGTACGCCCGTATAGCCCTTCCCTCTCACCAAGTAAACGACCACAGCCAGCAATCTCTCCAAACCTTCATCCTCAAGCACTTCTCGGCTAACTTGGGGTGCCATGCAAAATCCCTTGATACTAACTTTTGTACAGGGATTTCCACTGGCAATGGAGCGGAGTACAGAGGCGGTCATCATGGTTGGCTCGGTATATCTTGAGTAACCAAAATACGTAACCTGTCTCGTGCTCCCTCCTCCCTTTTTAACACCCAAAAGCTCCAGAATGGATCTATATCTTCCTCAAATTCCAATAACCAGATGGGCTCGGCAAGTTTTGAGAGCCCATGCTTGCAGTTTTTAACAGCCTTCTAAACTCCGATAAACTTATTTTCCCATCTTTGTCGACGTCGGCTTCCTCTAGCAGAGGACCGAGGGAGCCTTTCAAATCTGTCTGCTGAAAAGGGCATGGGAGCATCATGTCAAGGTTACACGTTAACATGCTTAACCATTTCTTTGTACCAAGCAACATAAAAAACCTGCGCCACTACTTTGTGCAGAATATACAACAAGAGGCAATACATTCGGCTAGTATTTTCAGATGAGACAATAACCAAATTATCAAGGTCACAAGCTGAACAGTTTCTTTATGTGAAGCTGCAACAGAAAGTAGCTATGCTACTATTTTGTGCCCAATATGCAAAAAGACAGACGACTTATCCCAACTTTTGGGCAATTTTGCAAGAAACAAACTTCAAGCTCCCAAGAGACAGGGTCAAAATTCAGTTACAAATTAAAACAAATACATTTAGCCCTGTCTACGTAATTTAATTTTCACTCTACCTATACCCATAGTGACACAAATGAGAACTAGAGGGCAAATGAATGGGGAAGGGATGAATAAATGAAGATAGTCAAAATTACCAGTCGAAGTTCTTCTGGGGTTATATAACCATCACGATCAATGTCAAATTTTTCAAAAAGCGGCCTGTGACCACAGCTGCCACTTCTCTGAGTCATGTTCCTCCATTCGATGTACATGAAGAGTAGCTGCAACAAACTCAGTAAAATCCACTTAGCTCATCCGTGTTGCTATCGATCTACATGAAGGAAAAATAAAAGAGATTCTTATGCACCATTCAGGACTCACATATTTGTGCAAAATCTATAAGCTTGGCAGCAGCTCATCTTATGAACGAAAAAATCAGTCCAACATTTCTTGGCTAACAACACAAGCAAGTTTTCAAAATGATGAAACATGAAGCAAGAACTAAATGGAAGCTTCAAGCATCGAATATGAACAAAAGAGAATCACCAAAACAATAAAAGAAGAAAGTGAAACTGACAGAAATGGTATTCCACAAAACCCACCAGAAAAACAAATCTCAATTGCTAATACACAAGGAGAAAACAAGGCCATAACAAAGGTAAAGATAAAAGTTACCGCTTGAAGAATCTCTAAGACATGTGGTTCCTTCATCTTCCAGGGAAGATCCTGAGCAAGGGCCTGCATGCATACAACACTCATGATCATGATGTAATTAAAATATTCATCAGAGTGAATGTGGAATGAGAAAGAAATGGATACCTCTTTCATTTCTTCAAGACTAATAGAACCATTTTTATCTCCATCAATTGCAGCAAATTGATCCTTGAGGTCAGCAAGTTCCTCTTCATCAAGTGTGCTTGCTAGTGCCTGCAAGCAATATTTGTTAGACATTGACATGATATAATATCCTTTCCTCCTTGAACAAATCTTACAGAGCAGTTTTGTTACCCGTAAAGCAAATTGTTTCAGTCGACCGTACTTCACAAATTGTCTCATATTGTTCAAAACTGATATATCAATAGGGAAATCTGATGCATTTCCTCCTTCTCTGACCCATGGATATGCTGAAAGTTGCAGCAATGAATAAAGATCAATGTTAAGAGGAAACAGAAAATCCTCAGTTCCAAAGAAAATGAAAACCTCAGTTTTCAACCTCAATACTAGACTTGCGGCCTTTTACATGCCAAATCTCATGCCATCCAAAATTCCAGTTTGATAAGCAATTCAAGTGGGCTTGATCAGAAAGACTCTTAATATGAAATCTCATTTCTTCGCAGAGAATATGGAGAACCAATAAACAATCCACAAGAAAGAATAGTGTCCATCTCTCTCTCACATATCAACAAGAAATAAGTTGCGAGAATATATGTACACACAACATACATAGGACATTCCAAAGTTTGATTTAACCGGCAGTGACAAAAGTTGGGAAAGGGTAGTGTCACCTCAACAAAAAGATAAAGAAAAGGGACACCAAGAGGAGCAACCATGATTTTCAAAATGCTCCATTTATCCAGTCTTTTCATTTCCACAACCGTATAATGCGCAAGCTATACACACCGTTCACTCAAAAGTTCGCAACCATGCTCTACAGGGACCTGGATAGCTTCAGAGCTACCCAGCTTAAGGTTAGCACTCATCCTCAACAATGCTTTAAATATCATGATCATATATAAAACCATGTACATGATCAAGTCTCAGAAAATTGACTCTGTAATTCAGTACCAAGTCCATTAGCCTCAGAAGTCCTCTTACTTCAAGACTCTTCACAGAATTCACGAACATCCTGATATAAAAAGTTTAATTCCAGAATCAGATAGAAAGGATGGCATGCATAGAGAAAAACTTAACTGAGAACACATACATAGATATCAATTTGTCGAGCATTTTCTGTCACTACATCGCCTAGTCGGTGCTATTCTAATATCATGCACTAACCGCTTTTATCCACACAACCCCAAATATCCCAGAAGAAAAGCCATAGAGTATTAACATGGCACCGAATTCTACCAAGTAGAATCCAAAATAAAAAAAAGAAAACGAACCTTGGGACGTACGGGAGTCGCCAATGGGATGCCTATCGGTGGGGCTTGGGAAGGCGACGGCGTTGGCGGCGTCCGCGTTCAGGAGCAGGGGCGCTTCGCGGAGGAAAGAGAAAGAGTGAGCAGAGCGACCTTCGCTCGCGGAGAGGGAGGCCAAAACGCGAGCAGGGGTTCGTCGGCGTCGGGGTTGGGCTCTCCGCAGAGGAAAGAGGGAGAGAGCGGAGTCGCGAGAGGGAGGCGAAGGGGCGTCGGCGTTGGTGTCGGCGTCGGCGTCGGGCGCGTAGGCGGAGGCCGAGGCGGAGGCGTAGGCGGAGGCCGAGGCGGAGGCGTCGGCGTCGGAGTCGGGGGCGACGAACTCCGACGCCGACGGAGGCAACCGGCGGAGGGGCATCGGAGTCGGGGTTTGCTGGAAGAGAGGCGCAGGAGCGTCGGCGTCAGAGTCGGGTCCAGGGGAGAAGGCGGAGGTTGCGTCGGCGTCGGAGTCGAGGGCGACGGAGGCAACCGGCGGAGGGCCGTCGGCGTCGCGTTTCGCTGGAAGAGAGGCACGACTTCGCGGAGGGGGGGAGAGAGAGAGCAGAGCGGAGGTCGCGAGAGGGAGGCGGAGGAGCGTCGGCGGCGTCGGCGTCGGCGGGGGACGATGGAAACAACCAGCAGAGGCGGAGGGGAGAGAGACAAAGAGGAGAGAGAGGAGAGAGACGATCTGCACAGGAGAGAGAGCGTCAGAGGGCTTATGCTCGAGAGAGGAGAGGGAGAACTTCCCGCGCCGTTGGTTTGAAACGGAGAAGTGGACGACGTGGACTGACACTTGTCCAGGTGTCACGCTCTGAATGGTTCAGAGCACGGATTGCGTGGCACTGTTAGGGTACCCAATATTTTCTCGTTGCCCACAACTAGCTCGTGGCGCCGCGTAATAGGTGAGCTGGTTCGAATCGAAGTCGTCGTTTTGAAGGATAACAACTGGAACTGCTGACTCGTCCGCTTCGTGGATGGATGGTCACGTTGACCAATTCGATTTCTTTTTTATTTTTTTGAGGTAAGAAAATCGAATTATTCCGACAGAAAATGACGACCTTAGGAGTGGGGACACGACGTATACCAATGAAATAGAGCTTTAATTTTACCCAAAATTATTTACCCAAAAAATTATAGAGAGAGAGTTTTGAAAATGACGAACTGCATGGATTTTAGGTGGTTGGAGCATCCGTATTCCACTTGGTAATTTACTCCCTTGGAATATTTGCCTTTTTTTTTTTTTTTTTTTTTGGAGTATATTACAAATGAGATAGGACAAAGAGTTAGTTAATTAATTGAGGGAAGCGCACTCAAGTACACGAGACGGGCCAAGAGTTTATGGAGCTGAATATGTAATAGTTTCAAAAGGGGACGATTTTAAGAATCATGAAATTAGGTAATAAGCCACTCGGTTTGCCCGAAAGAAAGCTGAAAGCTCGTTACAAAAGGGCAAAGCTCTTGAGAGACAATAGCATGATGGATTGAGGTGAATTGGAGCCCCCATGTTGAATATAGATGCTTAGAATGTTTGCCTAAATTAAGTCAAATTACAATATTTCTGCAAATGCATCATAGGAAGGTTGATTCCCTCGCCTTTCTTTTCTTAGGATCTATTTCTCTGTACTTCAAGATAAGCAAAACATATTTTTAGACTTTTCCTTTCCAAATTATAGAAACTTAAGACAAAGTTGTACGTGATTGTGAAAGTTTCGGGAGCTTTGAATTTTAATAGAGTCAAGATGTGTTAACTATAAAAAATAAAAATCAGTCTAGATAGGTGCTTAATCCTAGCGTTGCCACTTGCCATGACGGTCTAGTTTACCTTTGGACTTTCAACACAATGGTGTGGAGTAGTTACAGTTGAAATGGATATTTGATAGTGTACGTGAGATTTTTAAAATAACGTTTGAAGGAGATCACTAGTAGTACCGTCCCTCCCCAAACTTTCACTTCGAAAAAGCAAAAAAAGAGAGTTGAAAATGCTTGTCTTGACGGTACTTCAGTGAGGCAAAACCACAAAAACTTGTACGATATGAATCTATACCAAAACCCTAATGAGGGCATCCTCAGAGATTCTTGCAGCCACGAGGCCAAGCAGCGGCTCAAGTTGGACATTGAAGAGGATTCTAATATTCACTTGGCAAACGATTCTTTACTTAATCGCGACGCTTGTCTAATTTTCTTTTATCAGCTAGACAATGATTGGAGGCAACTAGAAATCCCCATGCACTACTTGTTCATGCACACTTTGAAATTCTTCAATTACATAGCATTCCCTTGAATTCCACTCATGATCTTCGTAATGAGTGCTCTGGATTTATGCTCTTTAGACATTGTGGAGTTTTTTTTTGTGTAGCTATGTTGGCTTACAATCCAATGGATTCTATAGGTTAATAATTTTTCCGAGTCTCATTTTGAGTTTTGATGTTGAAGTCTTAATTTCTTAAGAGGCGGCAAGTAAAGTGTTTCGAGAGTATTCATTAACAATTGTAGCTTTAAAAATAATTAATGCTCTTGCCCATGCTTCACTTGGGTTCATCTTTAAGATTTATAAAATAGTTGCTAACTACTAAAGAAACTCATAATTCTAAATTACACAAATCATGATATGATTAGACATGTTAATAAATTTCTCTATGCCTCATAAATATCATAGGTAGTTAATCTTATTGCACATATAAAACTGATAAATTTCAAAAGATTTTACTCTAATTCTCAATTTCTTGGCAGATTCCTTAAACATTTTATTTGAAAATAAAAAAATCATTCCACTATATTTAGTGCACAATCATTTAGTTATCAGGTTTCCTTAGCAGAAACCTTGTAACTTGGACAATACGTTTCTGTGTAAGAGACACTGCATTTCCTGCACACAAGGCACTAAAGCTGAAGGGAATGTGGCATCCAGATGGACCACTTTGTCGAATGCAATAGCTGGTGGTCTGGTGGATGATGAGCATCGGGGACAAGTGGAATCCTCTCTTATATGCATATCACAAATCGTCTAATTATCCAAAAATCCTAACCCAACCATCCAAAATGGTTAACTCGCTCTTTGATCCGAGCGTTCTATGGTCTCTTGCGATTGTAACGATTTTATCATAATTTCACACACAATATCCTAACATGAAAATACTCGAAATATTTTCAATAAATAACTGATTTCCTTTTTCTTTTGCATAGGTAAAACAGGAACCTTTATCTAGGAATGACGAAGCACCTCCATTATCAAAAGCTATAATCTTCTTGCAGGGATGTCTTTTTGTTGCTTTTCAAAAAAGTTTCCACAGATAGGGTGAAATAATAGGATCACAGCCATTGACAACATAGTAATATTGCTCACGACAAGTTGAAATCTGCATCAACCTTTTCGGATATAAAGTCGAAGCACCAACTTTATCTTTGAGCATGCGAAGAAAAGGTTGATGAAATGCTTTCTACATCGCATTCACGGCATTGAATCAAAGTGGTATCGTCCAATTTGCTTTGTACCGTTCGCATCGAGCTCAAAGGATATGGACATGCATAAAACAAGGCCAATCAGTGAAGTCGGGGAATCAATATAGGTGAGAAAAACACAACCGAAATCACCAACTATATCACCCTCTTGGCTTCCCTCCACCATCATATTCTTCTTCTTTCCCCCAGTTCATAAAGGGCCAACGACATCATATTCCATATCCTACACAAAAAGCTGCCATTCGTGGATTCATTTATCATCCCACACTGAAAAGCTTCACCGTCATTTCAGCAAAAACCTATACAATACCAACCTTAATTTACTATGAATGCATTGATCAGATACAATGAAACATATTTTTTTCCTTTGCTTATTTAGCTACGATAGTAACGTGCCTTCAACAACACTATGCCACCACAAAGGCAGTAGATGAACCGGCGAAATGCTGGATGTTCCCAAACAGCGACTTCGCAGCACCAAAGTGTCGGATTCTGTAAACTCCTGAAACAACTGAAGTAGGGACCCTCCATTCTATAGTTGCATAGCTCCTAGGGCTCAGTTTCACAGGCCTTGACCATATGAACCTCAAGCAGAAATCGTCGTCATCGTAGGCTGGGATCCATGCCTTCTGATCCTGAAGAAACTCTACCAGCGCGAAAGTGCCCTCAGTCATCAGGTCGTTTCTAGGACAAGCAGACCAAAAAGTGACTCTTACTAAATCTCCTCTTCCGAAAGTGGAATTCAGGGGGATATCAGCCTTAACGTCTCCAAAGTTCACACCGGGAGGTGTTGCATCCAAGATAACTGGGGGGAGCAAGCTTATTTGCCTGTCAAGGAGATCTGGTGGTTCCGGACCTGGTTCCATGGTTTTGTCAGTGGTGAGAGCTTCGACTAATTTCTTGAACTCCTGAATGTAGGCACTGTGAGTGTGGGGACCGTAAAGAGTAGAGCCGCCCTGGCGAGAATCAACAGCTACATCTATAAGTCAAGGTGGACGTGGAAACCAAAGATTCACATCCACTATCAAACAGTCAAGTGGGACAAAACGCTACTGATCTGAAAGGTAAAGCCAAGCTGAAGGAGCTCTCCCAAACAGTATCATTGCTAAATTTTACCTCACATTTCCAAGAGATAGGCCCATCCTCAAACTAAAATGACGACATTAATTCATCCTCCTACTGACAAAAGCAATTCCCTATTTAGGGAATTTAGACTAACATTATGAATATGTGGCCAAACAAAAAGAAAACATAATGACTAACCGATAGAACAGTAATGTAACTTATAAAGGCTTCTTCATTTACGTATTTCAACTCAATATATAACCAAAGCAGGTGTAGGTATTGGCATGTCCAGACAACCAGGGCATCTGAATGGTTCATGCAGGCATCTTTACACAATTAACTTACCTGACGTCAGGAGTGGGGGGGAAAAAAAACTAATGAGACACTGATGGAAGCCCTAACGGGGCAGTTGAATCCGCACGTGGCAGAGGGTACATATTACAAAGATAGCAATCAGCTAGGAGTATCCATGTAGCTCCCTCGCACCTTATACAAAAAGGCTTACGTACTGCTCGATGTATCAGACATAAACAACTTAAAGAAGTTAAAAAGATATCTCAAAACGGCAATTTTGATGATCATTAGGACAGCAATTTATGCTGCCTAATCCCACAATACTCATGCAGCGTATTTACAGTTTATCACTTGGGAAAACCAATGCCCTAATGTGGGAAAAGATAAGTTTGTAGGGTAGAAGTTTGGTGGCACAATATGAAGTTAGACTGAATATCTAGGTTTGTTCATGGCAGTCCAAGCCATGGACAGAAAGAGCAGTCTAATGACTGCTCTCCCCAAGTCAAGAAATCAAAAAAATGCAGAACAAATTGTGGCCTATGCTTAATTTCGTTGGTCACTGGCGGTTTCAGATTCAATAACATTGTACAGTAGTCACTTATGAATCAATGAATTACCGAGGCAACCGACATCTGCGATACACTGCAAATTCCCCTGATAATGAACCACTTGTACAAATGATGAACTTGGCAATCGCACAAATACACGAAATAATGCTCTAACAAATATGCCAATATGACCTGAATCAATAGTAAACAGAGGAAGGAAGATTCAGACCTCGTATCTCTGCACTTGATATTCCTCAAATGTGGTAACATACTGAGAATAAGTGTTGGAAAGCCCTGCGATGACGACATGGACATTACTATCAAACTTGTCCGCTCTAGAAGCAAGCACCATCTTGACAGCATCGCGCAGGCGTCTACCAGCCATAGTTGTGAACTCTGCAAGTGCAAGCAACATAAGCATTGGTGGGCGAAATAAGACACAAACCATGATAAACTGCGGGAAATCATCAAGTAATCCCAGTCATCTGTTAAATATACATCATTTTGTTTAATTATATGAGCTTTCTATCTGAGCACCAAACAATTTGTCCAGCCGCAGTTCTTCATGTACTTTCCTAAATGCTCCAACATATATTGACAGAGGAACAATTAAACAATTTAACAAGACAAGAAAAAGCAACTATCAGGGGCAGGAAGCACTTTTGTTGGTACCTGCAGGTGCGGCAAGAAGTACTAGTTGCCCTATTTGCAGAGTCTGTAGAGGAAGTATTGAAGGCTGCAGTTTGGATAAAACAATTTATGTTAGAACACCAATCAGGCATTGCTGGTAGTTTCAAATGCTGAATAATCTACAGCTAGGACTCCCTTACATTAACTATTGTCTAACAGAAGTTGCTGAATTTCAATTTCTAAGTGAATATTTAAACATCTTACTAAAAAATACTGTTCCATGAACTCTTCTCCACTTACCGCCCAGTCATATGGTTCCTTCATTTCTCCAGTGTCAAGTAGAATAGGCTTTGGATGCTGACAGTCAATCTGCTCCTGACCGGGTGTTTTCAACACATCCCTTACCAGCCTCCAAAAGGGATTACCCTGGAAGAGAATCCAACAAGAAACCGCTACTGGTTAGGTAAATCAGCCATTAAAAGCTGCTGATGGCAATTGTTAATGCAGGCAATGGAGAGATTTGACCAGCCTTATCATCCCCTTGCTTGAAATCAAAAGCTCCAGGGCCATCAGTTGTTCCAGCAGCAAAAGCAAAGCCCATTGCGGCAGGACATGTTTTAACCACCTGAGTGCCCCCACCAGGTTTAGGAACTGTAACCTCAATGTTAGAGAAATCCACATGAGCATGCTTATATCTGATCTGCCCTATCAGCTGCTCTGACGCTTTGTCAAAGAGTTCTGCAGCCCTTTCGAATTGCCTTTCTCCTATTATGCGTGTGCTCTCAAATTCATCAGGATATCTTCCAAATAAACATGGAACAGATTAAGACCCTTACAAACTGAAAGTCATTTGTACATGCTTCCAGGAAGAGGAATCGTACATACCCTGGCCCCCGTCCATAGCACAACTCATTCTTTCCATTGCAAGTGCTATGATTGAATTCACAAGGCAGTCCAGAGTCGATGCAAAATGAACCAAGAATGTTCGGGCTAACATCGCCACAATTTGTTTGACAGAATGCAGAGACAAACTTTGGCCTATCATCCTTCCTTGAGGCACTCCTCACTCTCCTTGTGTCACGCAACGATCTCATTACAGGTCTTCGTCGAGAAGAGTGGGGCGAACCAGCAAGCGTCTTCTTCATATCTGCATCAATAGGTAAGTTTTGCATTCACTGACCCAAGCAACATCTGTTCTCTGGATAAACTCTCTAATTTTTAGGAGGTAATTGATAATGCATATTTATCAGTGGATATCAAGGCACATCGTTTTGGAGATATGTGGTTAAGATGCCAATGACCAGAAGAATTTACTTCATGAGATGCAAGGCACTGAAAGAAATTCACACATCATTCTGTTCGCAAGTTTCCCGTTACATCAAGGGAATCCACATCCAAAGGTGATGTTAAATTTGAAACTTTCTCACTTTAAGGTCCATCTTAGTTTCAATATTTAATTTTTTTAAGCAAAGGGTAGCTAAGAAGTCAGGCATTTAGGAGAACGATGAAGCTTTGGGAGCGTATAATGCAATTCTCCCCTTGATTCTGTTATGGAGTCAACTAGACTGGGTTGGTGTGGTTTAAAATAAGCTAACACCTTCCACATACTACTTACTGAACTTTCAAATGCAATTTTTCCAAGTAATTGGATATTTAAGCCGTACATACAAACCATTAGTCAAGATTTCTGTCCTGCACCAGTGATCCCTACAATTATCCTCACCTGTCATTTCTGTCAATATGCTCAAAAAAGCATCCTTTTATGATATGGGAGGACATTTTATTCGGTCTGAAAAAAAAACAAAAAGAACTACAGTGCCACTTGTAGATGAGCATAAAACACAGAAAGAACCTTTTACCTTAGAAAATTATAAGATTCTCCAGTAACTTAAATTTTAAATATTTCATAGCACCAGATCGGCTGGATTTCTTCTGTATTACCTAGAAGATACCATATTTGTTGTATAAAATTATTTCTCGCAGCAGTGGCATTGGATGACAAAGACTGGCCCTTCATTAGAGTTCTAAAATGCAGTCTAGAACAATGTGACCAAGATATATAAGTCAACATGCAGAGGCGTTCAACTTACGTGTTATATGGTCAGAAACGAGGCGTGAGACTCTTCTAGGTATCCTATCCGTTCTAGAGTCATTAAGGCATGCACCTCCAAAGCCTTTCAAAGAATTATTCTTTTCAAACCAGTCTTCCATAAATCGTGCTGCAGCTCCTTTGTTGTCACCGCTAATTAGGGAGTTAGTTCGACTCATTGAAGTTCCATGTGTTGCAAACCAGTTGAAGCTACCAACAGGACCCCATTCATCATCTACAAACTTTATGAGAGTCATTTCTTTGTCGACATTGTATTTGTATTTCTCCCGTTCAGCCTCAGGATTATTGAGATAAGCACTAGGACTTCGGTTAACACCAGCATCGAGAAGCTCTCCTGCAAAACCATGAGAATGTGAAACTTTAAGTACCAAAAAGCTTGTATATTTGAGAGGCGACTGAAACAAACACAGCAGAGACAACAGACATTAAAAATACATAGAGTGGGTTGTTCACTGATTAAGTCTGAAAGAATTGACTTTAACTCAATAGATGCTGATGGTAAACAGAAAAAAAAAAGAAAAAGAATAAAAACCCATAAGATAGAGCGTAAGACACTTGCATCAGAAACTTAATTGGGGACAAGACCACAAGTTTTGGTCTTCTGCATACAAGAATCAATTAGCTTCACCGGCACTAGTTTCCTTTAATTCCTCAGCTTGGGTTTCTCATCACATAATGCATAATGCAATTAAGAGTGCAATCCAGCTAAATCGACACAATTTACCACTTGGACTGAATTAGTCAATTAGCTTCATAATTAGGCTTCATAATTAAGATATTTGAGTTCAGCTAGTCCATTTAAATTACTGTTTTAAGGATGTGACATCAAATTAGAAAATGATCTTTCACCTGAGAAATGAGGTACTGCTCAAACGTTTGCTCTCATAGGAATCTAAAATGTTAAAAATACAAAAAGAGAGACAAATAGTCTACAGTCGAGTATAGCCAACTCCTCAATTTAACTATGAGGACGGGATCTTTCTGACCCTTGACATACTCAAACTTAATGAAGATTGTAGAGTTAGAATTGTTCAGCAAGTCCAAATCAAACTAGAGCTCAACTAGTTTCAATCCCTACATACAAGACGAGTAAATAAAACAAAGTGAAAAGGGAAAAGAGTAAATTTAGATCATGACTTTTTAATTCTTCAAGTCGGCATTTGCAGTCCAAGGAACAAACTGTCACTGACTACAACTATTAAGCTAGATTCACAGCATGCATAATCGTTCTTGAAGCTAAGGAAAATATTTGCACAGTCTAGCAACAATTGCTTCAGTGAGTATGGTAGCAAACTCAAATAAGAGATACCACCAGGCATCAGCTATTCATGCATGGACCATCAAACTATCATCACCAGAATGCATCATTGCAATTTAGAAACATGTCCAGAGACACGGATATCTCCAATTAGAAAAAGGGCAAAGAGGTGAATGTAGAAGTTCACTAATGGATTAACTCTTGACCAATTGATTCTTTCTATCTCCATCTTAACAAGAACTCACAACATAGATTTATAGCCATGGCAAGCAGTGAAAGATGGGATAAAGAAGCGCAGAAAAAAAGATGAAGCATTGTTATCACCTCTATTGACAAAAATACTCCCTGGCCGAAGATTTTCATGAGCTTGTATAATGCTTTTCTCAATCCCATCAACAAGAGCATCAAATGACTGCCTTACAAATCCAAGCGATGTCACTATATACACAATATATTGGAGATAGCCTCCTGGTCCAGCATGAGTGTGAATTCCACTAATTGCGACATTCTCTTCAGTATAAAGATTCCCATATCTGAAAAGTAACAAAGTTGGATATATGATACTAGAAGGCTCATTGCTCAAAGATTATACCATAAATTTTTTCATAATATGCAAGAAATTCTTCCACTGCATTATTCATAATCTTGACAGTTAGTCCACTAAATATAGTTGCACCATTCTATTTTCTCCAGTGAAAGAATGAAGATGTGAGGGTAGAGAATTGTATCTACTCATGCATGCAGATCCAAAAGTACATTCTGGCCTAAAAGTTGGACTTAGAATGGCAGCATCTAAAGTTGGATTTAACTCAATGTGGGGGGGATTACCTTGCTTTTAATCTCTCAAGTACTTTATTAGTCACGATCTGTGAAGCCATGCATGCATCGAGATTTACAAATGCGACACGATTCCCCTGAGGTTCTGCAACAATAAAAGTCCGAGCCCGCAATCTAAAGTGAAGTCCAGATGCAATTTGTTCCATGTTTGCATATCCCATCATATTAACATCTGCAGCAGGCCCTGTTATATCATAGCTCCCAAGGCCAATTAAATAATTGGAATCTGAGAAATTTCCTTTGATGTTCTGGAACAAGGCCACCAGGAACAAGAACCATCTAGTCATAGAAAACCTCCTGACAAAGAAAGACGTCGCCATATCCTCTTTCCACCACTTGAAATGGCCTCGCTCAGTTCATTTTATCTATGACGAAAGAAATGCCAACTCGTGAATCATTAATTGAGCAAAATTTGTAAAGTAGAACATATGAGGAACCCAATCCAAGTAAAGACTATATGGTTATGCCATGCACGTTATTTCACATCAATTGTCAGAGAAGGCCAGATTCATGCTCAAGGTTCATGAAATGCAAACTAGCCCAGGACCATAAAGTTAAACTTCTTAGTGACTAGCTAAAAGGTCAATTAAAACTGCGATTACAACCTTAAACTTCCATCTTACAATGTTGAAATTCCAATTACCAACAAGAAAAAAGAAAAAGAAAAAGTACTGACAGTAGTTTTATAAGTTCCAGCGGCCACAGAAAGCCCGTCTTGCCGTGGCAAACGAGTACAGGCTTTCTCTATCTACGAATCAAAGAGAATAAAGGAATTCAGCGAAAGGTACCAGTAAAAGAGCAAAGGCGCGAACCGAGTGAAAGAAGCAAGCATCCCATTTCTTGACAACGCACAACACGAATGCGTGCCATTTATATTGCGGGAAGTCGCTAAGTAATTGCCTCTTGCGGGTGGGCCCCACCGCCATTAGAGAGGGCGGCTGAGTCGAGAAGACGCAGCTGTCTCTCTCTCTGTGCGCTTTGCTTTATGGCGATAGGATCACCCGGCGGTAAAGTGTTGTCGGAGCTTTTCTTGAGCGAAACGACGCGATGCTGGAGCGCCATCGAAAGATGAAAAAAGCGAGAAGCTTCGCCTGTCCATTCCCGTCACGGGCCGGCACCGCGGGCGGGGAACGCTCCCATTTCGGGCGCCCGCGTCGTCTTCAAGTCTTTATTTTAGCAAAGAAAAACGAACGACGCCCAACTCCCAAAGAGTTCGTACCGAATGCGACCGCTTTCGGAAAGCCCCCCCTTGCTTAATTGCGACACTTTTATTGCCCGATCACTTTATCACCCGGGTCATTTAATGTCGCGACTTTCCGTGTCGTGCAGAATGCAACAACTTCCCAAAGCCCTCGCTTAATTATGACACGTTATTTTTCGATCATTTATATGTCGTGATCTCGATACCATTCAATATTATAACTTTCGATTGATCATTTAAATTTCATTTCATTCCATCACAAGCATTATGTCACGTTGGAGTTTTAGCACTTATGAGAAATGTTCTTTTATTTTAAATTTTGATATTCAAGTTAATATTTTTTAAGGACTCATGACATTTAAGCGATCAGAAAAATAATATGACACTTTTAAGTGAGCGTTGTAAGAAAATGATAACAACTAATTTATTTTTTGGATAGACGAGTAATTGATGGAATTATGAATGCTTTCGGATCTTACAAATTTCTTTTTCAGAGAAGGTATCAAATATGTAGGGGCGTTGCATCTCTTCTTATCTCTTATTGTATTTATTATTTGTATTAATTTTTTTATTAATTTTCATGATGTTCTTTTCCTTGATTCTCTTTTTAGAATGACTTGAGGTTAAAGAAGATAAGATGAGGTACACAAGCTCAATTGCATTTGTAAATCTTGGGATTTATTAGATATCCAATGGAAGAATCATGAGAAGTTTAAGTAGCCAATAAGTTCAGGTGAATCATATTTTGTAGGATATTGGTTAATTGAGCCCACTTGTCTTGACCTTTGCAATTTACCCCAACTTCTTAAAATCAGTGACAATGTGCCTCCCTAGCATTGACTCTAGCTGAATTTTTGTCAAACATTTTACAGCGCAACTACATGAGATTAGTTATGAAAGATAGAGTAGTTATATATAATCCATATACGTGAGGGAAACATGTAGGCATTATTTCAAAAGACATTTCAAGATATATATAGATGTGCATTTGGTATTTTGGTCAAATTCTTACTAGAACTTTGATCACCTGCTCTCAAATGTAATAATTTTGAATTATTCTTTTACTTTTTTTCATGTTTATAAGATGAATTTTTCCTCGGATATCAATCACAGGCCATCAATTCGACAGAGTTTCAAGCAAAATTTGGTTGGAGTCTTAACACGAGGGGACACATTGCGACCTATTTATAAAATTCACAGGACAAAATTGCAAAATTTAAAGTGTTGAGAGGCAATTTGCGAAGCAACTAAAAACTCTGGGGCGCAATATGTAATCTACCCTGGTAAGCTCTCTGTCTGGATGCATTTGCTTTTGTGTCTAAATTAATGAATAGCTCAACTGTTGTCTCCAGGCACGAGGTTCTTTAAACCGGGATAGATGAAATTAACCAACTAGATGCATTTACAATTTATCTCTTGGTTATACCTTGTAGGCTTTACCGTGCATTTTAATAACTTTATACGTTCGCACACTATTGGGAATTACACATTCTATAGTTGGTTAATCTATAACTCCGATCCTATCTCAATTCTTATTTCTGTCTTCTGTTGTATTATTCTTCAAATCCAAAAGAATGGTTCAGACTCCAGAGATGTCTGATGGTTCAAGAACCATCTCGGGACACCAGCAATTCACCCTTGAATTCAGTTCGTTCATCCCATAATATAAGCCGATGGCCGAGGATGGACCAATCCCCATTCGTTTGCATCAATGCCATATTTATCTGGTACAATATTAGAGACTGCTAGTGAAGAAAACGAAAACAAAAACCTGAGCTTCTCGAGCACGGTTGAGGATCTCAGAGAACTGCTCTCATTTGGAGAGTCAGCCAATCATATAGAATCATATGTCCCAGCCAAGAGATTTTTGTAGCTAAAGGGCTGTGCCTTTTCAAGGAGGACCTCCTCTGATCGCTAGGATTCCCAACAAGGAGACTTCCGGAACGTTCCAAGGGCGGGCGATACGGTAATTGAGCCAAAATCTAGACACTCCTGTCATTAGTGTCGGTAGTTGGTAGGTTTGGCGATATGATCTCGTCCGCCGGATGAAAACTCGATCAATGGATATAATGTGAGGGCTTCAAGTATAAGAAGGGGTGCCCTCCCCCTCATTTGTATCCATCCAACCATTTCAATTTATCTAAGGCTCATTTCTTTTCCAGAACTTCTCTCTAGAAACTTTCTCTCTATGATCCGGGTGGCGAGTGAGTGAGTGATCGATCCGAGCAAGGGTTGGCTGAGCAGGCTTGGCTTAGACGTCCCGACGATCCCGACGATCCAACCAAAAGAGCCTGAGTCACTGCATGGTCACGATTCCAATCGATTGGCCCGTGACATACATCTATGAAGCTTATTTACTAAACCAAAAATCTGAAAGCTGCTTGCAAATAGACATGGTAGACCAATAAATGAGACAAACTTACAGCCCGGATGAAGAAAAACTCAATCAGTTTCTGAATTATGCCCATTTCTGAATTATGCAGGCATGGAAATTTATAGTCTCCCAGCCAGAGGCAATAAGTCAACTCCGTTTCAGTTAAAAACACAGAAAATAGAAAAAAATTATTGCTCATTTGGAGATGTTAAAAAAGGAAAAGGAAAGAACTTTCCTCACCAGCTATACCGAAACAAGAGAAGTTTCAGCTCAAAATAATAAAGATTCAGATTGAAGTTGCAGCTCAAAATAATAAAGATTCAGATCTCTATGTTCACAACAGTCAGATCAGTTACTGCTACAAAGTTATACCGTGCCCTCTAGTCTCAACTGAAGAGAGTACAATGGTCCACCAGTCATCATCGAAAACCACCTTGTGTAGGCGTCCCCTCACTGAACTAGCTTGAATTGGTCTGGGTTTGATAAGATGGTTTGGACATAAAAACCATCTTTGACCATTGAATTTTGAGAGACATTACACGAAACTCCTTCGTCCTAACTCTTTCCAAGGACAGATCCAAGTCCAGATTAATGAGGAACTAGACGAGCTTGCAGCTCATCAGTCGGAGAAACCACAAACCCCATTTCATGTTGCTCAACAACTTTTTCAAACAACAACAAACTTTCTCCATTGGTCTGGCTTCACAATTGAAACTTCTATCACATAACATGGGACACGGTCCATTCACCACATTGATGGCACATAAACCTGTTCTTTTAAATTCTGTGCTGCACTTTCCGTAGGAAAACCTCTGACAGCACCGATCGTCCACTGTGATATAATGCCTGCAGCAACTGCAAATCGAAGTTGTCTTTCCAAAACGTCTTGATTATTAAACATTTCAGGGCAAGTAGTTAGCTTTCTCAAAATAGCAGCCACAACAGCATCTCCGGAACCTGTCCTATCACAGGTGAAAGGTGTAATGAGAGCATCTTCCGTACCGACGACAACACCATCAAACTCGGGGGCATAATAATGGATCCGAAGTGTTCCATCAGTTACAAATATGAACTTGAGCTTATCGTGCCACAATGGAGAGATTTCCTCCCGGGTGTAGTGATAATAATCTCGCCGGTCCTTTGTTTGCTCGAAATTTTCAGCAAAGTATTGAGGTCTATAATTTCTCTTCCTCTCGTAATGATCTTCATCTAGAAGAAATTCCAACTCTTGCCTAGACACTTCAATAATTTCAGCCTCATCCCATGCTCTCTTAATCATCTCCTTTGTCTCATCTCGTGATCTCCACAACGGTAAAGGCATATTCAAGTCGAAAAATATAAGGCTGCCAAACTTTTTAGACCATTTGATAGCTCTGAAGAGCGTGACATTCATTGAAGGGGAGGTCAGCACTTCAGAAGTAAAGTGGAAGATTCTAGCCTGCATCCATATCGATCATCACACCAATCTCAAAATCAGCCAATAATAATGATTTGCCAACCTAAACTACATCATATCGTTTGTTATGTATATTTATATATAAATCATGCATCAACATCAACAGAGCATCGCAGTACTAGTTTCAGACTCTCCATGAATACCCATCTCGTAGATGATTCAGTTAATACATCAGCATTTCACAATTGAAGCATCCATTGAAGCCAGAATGACTCCATGCTACTCTCAACTATGTAAAATCAAGTTCCATTATAAAAATTAATCCTCAGCCTCATCCCATCACATCGCTTCATGCCTCATTTGCGCAAAGGCATATAATCGCAAACCATCTTTAAATTACTAAACCATGGAACAAGCACGGCATTTAAAACCTCATGCATGGAATCCATTCAATCCGAAACTTATACATTGACAAAATCAAGCTCTTTTATTTTGCCATGAGCAATCAAGTCCTTCCAATCATCACGATATTGCGACCTCTACCAAAAAATTTTCACCATTTGATTGTACCAATCAGAAAATTTATATCCCAATAGCATTTTGTAAGCAAGACTGAAAATTTTGAGTAAACCTCCCCATTATCCAACAGTCTACTCGAACATATAATCCTTGACAATCAACAGTGCACAATTTCGACAGACAACACGACCCGACAGTCGACACAAGAACAATGAATCGAGTCTGAGTTTTACCTCCTTAAGCACAGCCAGGTTCAGTTCGGAGGTCGCGAGCGAGTCCTCAGCCGACTCCTTCACGGTCTCCATCCTCATCCGCCCTCCATCGAACTTGACCTTCATGTAAGTACGCGCCGTCTTCACATCCCCATCGAACTTCACGGCCCTCGTCTGGACCCTCTCCTTGTTCATCGCCAGCACCAGCTCGCTCCCGAACTCGTCCCTCCCGACCTTCCCCATGAACGCCGCCCGCCCCCCGAGCCGCACGTGCGAGATCGCCACGTTCGACGGCGGCCCGCCGGGGGCCCGCGCGAACTCCGGCGGGTCCCACTGCAGCATCTTCCACTGCGAGTAGATGTCCGGGTGCAGCGGGTTGTGGTGGACCCGCACCGTCGGCACGAACTCCCGCTGCGCGGCGCCGAAGCAGCAAACCAGCGGCGGGTCGTCGTAGGAGTCGATCCCGTCGTCGTAGTCCCAGTCGTCGCCGCCTTCGTCCTCCTCTTCTCGAGCTTGAGGCTCGACCTCGACCGCGACGGCGACGGCGACCGCGCCATTTTCGGCCTCGATTCTCGCCGAGCGCCTCGCCTTCTTCCCGGCCGACGAAGAAGAAGGAGCTGAAGGAGTGGAAGCGTCCTTCTTCCTTCCTCGTCGAGCGGGTTTCCGGGACCCGGCGTCGCCGCCGTTCGCGGAGGATTTAGGAGGAGCCGGGCGAGCGCCGGAGGAGGGAAGGACGGAGAGATGAAATCCGCGAGCGACTGAAGCGTTGGGGTCGAATGGTTTACTGGGTTGGTGAAGGAAAGGGGGAAAGCGAGGAAGGAGATGGAGTGATGCTGCCATTGCAGAGTTCAAAAAAGGGTTCTTCTTTTCTTCCTCTTGGGGTTTATCCGTTGAGGAGCATTTCCGCAATTATCCGGTAGGAGATGGGGGTATTGTGGGAAAAATGCGCGGTTCCGGTTTGGATCGAACCGAAGCTTTCTTCTGGGCTCGCATCTAAAATCAGATCAAACCGTTTTATTTGGGCTTGCAGGCCCTCGCCCAGTAGCCGGCGAGGGTCGCCGGGCCTTGGCTGATGTGCGGCGGTCACCCGCCAGCCCTTAGCAATTTAAAAAGAAAAGTAAAGAAGGAAAACAGAAAATAATAAATTAATAAAAAATCGAAAAATATTACAATATTATAAAAAATCTTTGTGCTGGGGACACGTAAGATAATTGATATTCACATCAGCGATTTTCGATCAAAATTGACATGGATTCAATTAGCAAAATATGAAAAAATTTAAGAATTTAATTAATATAATTAAATTTTTATAATTGAATTGGCAATAATGTAATGTATTTAAGATTTTTTAAATAATTTTTTGGGTTGAAATGCTTAAATTGTGATCAGATGCGAAAATGGGCCTCTTTGTTGGGCTATAATGTCTGGGCTTTTCATCATCACCATCAACCAGAGAGACAAGAGAGACCTGGAGAACGGGAAGGCCCCACGACTCTAGGGTTTCGCATTCGCGTCGTCGCCCCCACCGCCGTTCCCCATCTCACCCATTGCAAAGGGCCTCTCTCTTCCTCAAGCTCGTTTTCTTCCCTTCATAAGCTGATGCGATACCTTCTCTCCCTCTTGCTCTCGCTCGCTTTTTCTTGGATTGATCGTTATTTCGCGAACAAGTCCGTGCTCGCCGAGCGACGCTTTCGTCTTACGATCAGCTCTGCGATCTTCAATAGCATGCGTCTACGATCTGCTTCGCGACTTTTTTCTTTTTTTTTTTATGCGATTCGGGCTCGCTTTGGATTGATTTCTCCGTTTTTTTTTTTGGGTTGGGGGAAGCATCGATGATGAGTTAATCCAAAATGTTATCCTTGCACTATGATTTTTCCCGTGAAGAAAAAAATTGGGGAAGGTTTTGTTCTCTGAGATGCTGCTCCTCCTCCTCCGTTTCGTCTCATCAATGAAAGACCTTTCTTGTTTATTGTCTTGTCGTCTTGGAGGATCGATGATGTAATTAATTACTGCGTTATCTATCTGCAGCTTCCCCCCGTGGGAGTGAAGAAATCGATACACGCTGAGATCCCCATCCTTATTACTTCACTTTGACTCTACTCCATCTACTCCATCCACTCCTCTGAATCTAAGACTCGTTTTTTTGTGTGATGCTATCGTTTGTGGCCGACTCTGCTGTTTTCTTTTGCTTTTCATTGGCCATGACGTGAGTTTTATGTATCGTTACTGCAAAAATGTTTTTTTTTAAAGCACATTGTTATGTTCTTGAAAAGAATCAGTGAGAGAATAATATGCACCGGAGATTTTCTGTAGTACAACAGTCTGCAATGTTTAGTTTTCCGATGCTTTTGCATTCTGATGCGCATTTCATTGCGTCGAAGCGTCATACGGCACATTGGCTAGCCAGAATTAGATGGTGAAGTTGAGCAGGGTGATGATGATTCAATGGCGATTGAATCTCATATATTTAGTCTCACTCACAAGCGTGTTGAGTCTGCGCCAAATAATGGCGCTGCTGCTTAATGTTGTTGTAATCCAGATCAAAATGTGAGCATGCGAGTCAGCCAATCAGTGAAGCCAGAAATAGCACAACCAGTTAAATGATTGAGTCGATTGAAATCATCCCAAAAGATTTCTAGTCAGGAAGGAAAAATGGCAGTTGCAGCTTCCACCTCAAGTCAAACCCAGTTGAGAGAATCATCTTGATATCTAAATTTGACGAATCGTTAGAGATTTTCCTCTTCCACAGCTACGGGAAAAGACATCACAACTCATCAAGGAAAAAGAAACATAATGTAGGAAGTTGTACATTTTGTGTTAGATGTGAGATAATGAGATTATCGAATGTAATGCTGATCTCTTTTGAGATTGGCATGTGTGTGGAAGATATTTAAATTGAGAGGCAATGGGTGACTGGGTTCTTTCCTTCTGTTGCGCATTTATTCTCTGCAGAAGCAGAATGTTGCTCAAGGTATAACTTAGCAAACAAGAAAAAGAAGGGATAAAAACAGATACTCGATAAGAACCAGAGAAGCAGAGAAGCAGTGGGAAAACACAGCCAGATTGAGGGAAAAAAGAAACAAATAAGCATTCAAGCCCAAATGCTCTCCTAATGTAGTTTAGCATAAGATGAGAGAAACTCATCAAGAAAGCTGGGTATTGTAATAGAAATAGGAAGCTTTTCTCCAATCAGTATCGCAGCAAACAAAAATAGGAAGCTTCTCTCCAATCGGTATTTCAGCAACGAAAGCCACGTTGACAAAGTAATAATAGTCTTTCTCATGTCCTTATGAAAAAAGAAAAAGGATAGGAAGTAGTAACCTAACACATACCGAACCGAATCTCTTTGGACGTTACAGTAGGAAACGTACTTCAGAGTCCTTACAGAGCCGGGAAACCAATCGTAAGAGTATCAGATGGCTTGCCCCGCCTTAAGTTTCGCAAAACCTCGTCTTCGAAGAGATCGGAGTCACTATATGAACCCCAGCAGAGCAGAAAATCACTTTCCGCCACAGTTGGGGTGGTCGAATCAGCTCTCGTATGAGCCCCGATGGTTCATCACGGGGGCAGCAGCTGCTGCTGTGCTCCAATCTTCTTGATGTTAACATGGTGAAATCACTTCATCAATACATTAGGACCGCTTTGAGATGTACGCATTTAAGGTACAGAAAAGAACCCTCTTAAGTGCTTTTAAACTGGAGAATATGTGACAATAAACTACATTTTAGACAAGTTAATTATCAGATTACAACAACACAAGAAAGCTGAAAATGAAAGAACCAAAGAAGACATCAATTTACAGCAAGAAAAGACCAACAGCAAAAATCTCCCCATCTTCAAACACCTAACGTGCCACCATCATCTTTGATGGGCTTATCTAAACACACCAGTCAGCTTTCACTTGGTCGCACTCACATCTTTGACGGCCTCCTTATCTACTACAATCACCTCCAATTTATTGCACTTCTTCAAATCCACAGGCTCCACCACAAACTCCTCCGGCGCCACCGGACGCCGGTTCCCAAATATCGTCCACAGGTACAGGACCACGAACGCCCCCAGAGCGCCGCTCCCCGTGCCGAAAACCATCGCCGCGAGCACTTTCAAGAAGCAATCGTTCTTCTCATGGGCTCCCGGATTCTTGGCGTTCCGACGGATGGCTTGAGGATCCACCGGCTCCGAGTGCATCGATCGAGGGACATGCCTGAGCTTGAAGCTCCAAGAATGGATGAAGCATGCCTGGCTGGAGTTCCCATTGGATGAGCTCAAACCCAGAAACACATCAGCCTCCTCCCACATCGTCCACAAGTCCACGAATCGAGCGAGGGTCGGATCCGACGGCCGCGATTCAGAGGAGCGACTCACCCTGACCTCCAACCTTCTCGACCCAGCTTCGTAATCTATCCAAGAATGGAGCTTGCTCCCGCTGTTCAGCACCAAATCAAGTGAAGACAAGTTCTTCGCTTTGACAGGCCCGAGGCCGCCCGCATCAATCGCCACGGCATTCTTCACCGAATCGAATTCGACCGCGACGGTCCCGTTCGAAGTCCCGTTCTTTCCCAGCGGCAGCCCGAAGGGACTATCCTTGTCCCCAAATCCGTCCGCATTGAAGCCACTCGGAGACAGAGCGAACGCCAAGCCATCTCCACCGCCTCCGCCGGACAAAGAAAACGCGAAGTGCGTCGAAAAAGAGACCAGATTCTCCGGATTACCTTGCACGATCTTGATGGGTCTCCTGTACGCGACCGCCCCGGCGCTCGGGCCCCCCGCGCCGGTCAGCTGAACCGAGGAACCCCCGGCGGCGACCACCTTGGCGTCTCCGTACAATGCGACGTTGGACTCAAAGTAGGCGTCTTTGGCGAACCCGCGGAAAGAGAAGGAGGGGCCCGGGTCGGCTGCGAGGGCTCCGAGGGAGACGACGGCGAGGGCCAAGGCCGAGAGGGGCCCGAGGCCGAGGCGGCGGCGGGGGGATGAGGTCGCGGCGGCGGCGGCGGCCATGGACGAGGCGGGGTGCGCAGAGCTCCGAATCTCCGGCGAGGCCGAGGGCGTGGGGACTGAAGAGGGAGGAGAAAGCTACTGGGTCTCTAGGGTTTGGCGCGGGCAGGATGATCCCGCCTGCATTTACAGCGAAGTGAAGCGCAAAAATTTTTTTTTTTTTGGGGGTAGTAGCTTTTCTTCTGGGGGGGATTGCAGTGAGGAGAAAACCAGTGGAAGAGAAAGTAAAGAAAGGGGAAGAGAGAGAAAGAGGAGAGAGAAAGTAGAGAGAGAGAGAGAGAGAAAGGGAGGGTTGGATTGGGGGTTGTGAAAATTAAATACGGGTTTTACTCGTTTCTGCAAAACACACTGACTCGCTTTTGCTCAGTGCTTGCTGACTGAGGGAATATAATAAAGCCTCCTTTGCAGCCATGCCCCTCGGGTTTCAGGAAATTGCAAGATCGCGCCTCGTATCGAAATCCATCCTTACTTACCAAAACCCTTCGATTTACGTCTCTTCCGAACTACTACATCAACCCCCTATCATCTGAAAAACTTGCGCCATCTCTTACCCATTTTTACCTTTTCACTCTACGTCTCCCTCCCGTCGCCCTCCTCAGTGACCTTACTTCGCAGCAACGTCTCTCTCTCTCTCTCTACACCCCCTTGTCACCGTCGATGCCCCTCGCCACATGTTGACACACCTCCCGATCGTGAGTGAGCTCGAGCTTGACTCGATCGGGTGGGGATCACACACATAACTGGATGTTATACATTCCCTTTAATCACGGCCAGAATGTTGTACTAAATTTGACACGGCAATGAATTTTCATTCATTTTTTAGGTGTTTGGCTTATATTTTCCTTGTATGGCTTATGATTGTTGATAGGGTCTTTGTTTATAGAAACTCCTTAGAAGAGGGCTAATTAGTTAGGCCTTCCCGACCGACGATCAAATCATAAT
Source organism: Eucalyptus guilfoylei (assembly GCA_016097605.1). Lineage (NCBI taxonomy): Eukaryota > Viridiplantae > Streptophyta > Magnoliopsida > Myrtales > Myrtaceae > Eucalyptus > Eucalyptus guilfoylei. Next base: position 42,592,364 of record CM027861.1, read on the forward strand.
ATTTGGGCAATCGGTCTATAATAATTAGCATTGTTGCTTCCTATGTTAAGTCTGTGATATAATTGATTGAGCATGAGCTGGTTTTATGTGAATTCACGAGGTTGGTTGCTGTAGTTAGGGTTTAGCATTAATGGCCTTAAAAGAGTCCAAAAGCATGGGGAAGTGGAAGATCTTGGAAAGGACTAATGATGACAAGTAGCCCAGCCCCTTTTAATTTAATTAAGCTTCGAGGGCCGGATACCGTATTTATAGATTTCATCTACGTGGAAGATGCCTCGTATTTCAAAACTGTTAACAAAATGAATGCGAGGCAATTAAAAAAAAAAACGAACACGTAATTATGCAGGTGTAGACATTAGTCACCGCTTTGCTCGAGAAAGCTTTTTAATCACCGAAACTTAAGATGTTACCCAAATTTAAAAGGATAATAAAAATTACATGATGCAAATTTTATGCGTCAATATTTTAAGTATCATAAACACTTCGAATATTTCAGATAAAAAAAGAAAAAAATCAAAATGTAGGCGATGCGAATACAGGCAAAATTCTAGATGAAGTAAAAGATAGAAAAGTAAAAAGATCTATCCAGACACAATTCATTAAAACTATTCACACTTTCTATTTGATGGCTTGTCGGTATCAATAAATTAGTCGTATATGTAAGCATCAATATAGTCTTACTTTTATATCGTCCTAAAACACAACCGTATCAACCCCCATTGAATTGATAAGCCGATGGAGAGATCTGACTTGCCATCGAAGTGGGGCCGAAGTTACCTCGCACCTCGGCAATCTCTTTAGCACTAGCCATGATGCGCGATTTGCCATACGAAAGACCGGCCATATACAGAGACACTACTCAAGAAACGCCTAACAAACAAATTCCAGGGTCCGGCGAAATCCACGCCGACGGCACCACTCGCGAGGTCAATGCGCGACATGGGCCAGCGGTGCGGGTCCAAAGATGGGCGTGCAACCTTAAAAGCTCTGCTCATCTTACCAAGAGATTCCCCCACGAGATTCTTGGCTTCCTCCCTCTTTTAATTCTCTACAGTCTTTAATGGACTCTCTCTCTCTCTCTCTGTGAACTCATTGCCCATTTGATTTGTTTATAATGTTAGTTTGATAAAAACAATGATGTAAGGCCGAAAGAGAGAGAGAGAGTGGGGATTCAAGATTCGTCTCGCGTTGGAGGACCACGTTGAAATTTGCGTAGCTGGCAACGGACCCGACCGACCCTCTTCCCCCCTTTTTTCATAATAAGTAATTCTCTTTCCATTCTTCTTACTTGCCCCCCCTTCCTTCCTTTCTTTTTATTATGATAATTTTCCTCAACCCTCCACTGGGGGGGTGCACAAAAACAAAAGGAAAAATTCAAGGCGGGCAGGCGTGCGAAGAGGGGGGGACAAACCCACACCTTGGAAAGACGCAATTCAAAGGGGGAGGGGAAGAAGGAAGGGGCCAGAGCCAGACAGACAAAGCGGAAAGTGGCGTCCCCTTCCTTGGAGCGAACCTTCGGACACGCCACTGTCCGATCCCCTCACGAGTCACGCCCCTCCCTAGTCCCTCCCTCTGAAAATCGTCCTTGTCCCTTTCGCTTTTGCGTACGTTACTCGGCACACACCCATGCTGCTCCTTTTCCCCATTTTCTTTTGCTTATTCTCCAGGGAAGATGATTTTTTCTTTCCCGCGAAGCGAAACGAACGGAGCTTTCATGTAAATTAGATCTAATATGAAATCTGATGTGTTGTCAAAAGAGCCGATTCTTCTAGAGTACTTTGATGATGACACATTAAGTATTCCCCTCGATCCACTGGTACGAGAGGATCATGCCCGCACGCCGGTCTTGTTAATTTTTGGGCAGTGGCCCCGGCTAGATTATGTTCACGAGCACGAACTGGTCGAAAAGGAAGTTGAGCCGCGAACCGGGCAATTTGAAAGACGAATGCTGGCGTATGAACTATGAAGAGTGACTTCGGATTCGAGTTTCAAACGGATAAGGGACATCCGAATAATCAGCACTAAGGACAAACCCACCGCCTCTCATGTGCAGCCAACAGCTAAAGATGGACTAGCTCTTTTGTCTATTGAGTCACTGGCGCAACGGGTGCTCTCCCAAGTGCTCTACAGTATAACCCAACATTCTTCTAATGGAATTCAGCTGTTATTTGGCATTTTCCTCTCGAACTTATTTGAAAATTTACTTCTTTTATAAGATAAATACGGTTTTTCAGAAAGATTTGGCAAAGACCGTTTTGTAAATTGGCTTCTCAATTTCCACGTATGTCCCACTCAAGAGTCAACCTGAAAACTAAATCAAGTCGATTTTTCTAAAGATCGTCCAATAAATGAAAAATTCTCACATTAAGGTTGTTTGGTTTGTTCTCATCTGTAAAATGGATTTTTCAAGAGTTGCTACGACAATCAAATGAGTAAGAAAAATCCGATGGGCATGATCATAATGAAAATTCACACTTTTTAATTCGAGGTTTAGTTTTGATTCGAATAGAGTTAGGATGATTGTAAATACTCATTGGAAAGCTTACTAACATCATCTATACCTAAGCAATCGCTAAACCCGTTCTCCGCATCGAAATCCACTATTTTTGCCAATTTACTTCATTTGTTTTGCATCAGTTCACTTTTAATTGTTTTTCTTAATTTTTTTTATGGCCCAGCAAATATTGGTTTCATTATTTCAAGGCCATCGCTCAATTAAAGTTTTCATAATAAGTAATTCAAAAACAACTTAATTCTCGACCACACATTCGGTGAATCAGCTAGGGCCATGTCATGCAAGCAGTTATCACTATTCATATTCATATATTGTCGTTCTTTGCCATAAGAACATAATGTTTTCTTTTTGCCAGCATAGGAACATAATGTTGGATAACCAGTCCTAGGAAGCAAACTTGATGAAAAGAGGCCAACCATCCTTGTCAAGTATATGGTACAAAAGCATCCACTCTGTCTACATTTCATGTACGCGATTTGAGAGTAGTTATACTGAGTTTTGCTCCGGATTGTCCGCCTTTTTTTTTCCCCATATCTAGCGACCGTCACAGTTCGAATTTCATTTAATGTGAAACCCGTGAAATGTTTCAAAACACATAAATATCCACGTATAGAACCACCATGTACGAATTCTTCATAATTTTTCAGAATTTAAAAGTCTAATAACTTGTTCGCAAAATTTTAGGTGGAAAACCATGTGGCAAACGGATTAAATCTCTCAATATGTTCAGTGCCGATTTCTTTTCTAGTTGGTTTTTCTTCATTTCTTAATTCTTCTGGTAAACTAATTAATAATTCACATCAGTGGAGATTATTATAGGGATATAAATCATAGCAATGATAAGACAAGATTTTTAAGTATAGGGGCTCTCCAATTTGTTCGGCGGACAAGATGGCATGCGACAAGATCCGATCGGGACTGAATAGTTTGTGAATCTTGGTGGGATCGACCAAGTGGTTGGGCTTCCAGTGGAGTCGCTTGTTTTTCCTACTACGATAAGATAGACAATCGATTGAAAACCAACAAGAAGAATTGCTCGCAATGAAAAGAAGATTGACCAGCTCGAGCACTACAGACCCCGGCCTAGCATATCTTTTCTCCACCTCAATCAGACATTTTGATGATCCGCTGGATAGAATTTTCTACAGGTCATAATGATGACAAGACACTAATTCTCTCACCTGGTATCGAGTAGAACTTGATCTCTAAATGTTTTCCATTCACTGCCGACAGAAAACAACCCGATCAAAGCGTACAATGGTCAATGGACCTATGCGCCTGCATGCTTCTGGGTCAATCACCCTGCAAATTCATTGTCGAGGGATTAAAACATAGCCATCATCTTCACATTGGAGCCTGCCTGAAGAACGTCAATGAAAACTTAATCGACCCAACATTATCCCTGTTGTCAGGCTTGGCTTACAGGCATAGATTTTAAAAGGAGACCACAGATCATTTCTATGCCATTCAAGTATGGAAAAAGTGCGCGTTCTCTGATGATATTGTTGGGATACACATGACTTATGTCCCAATTACAGCTCATAAATTATGTAAGTGTATGAGAACGCAAACTTACCATGTACCAGGGATTCATTTAAGAGATTCAAAGGTTATGCCACCTCCGGTACAATTTCATCCACATCCAAGTCTACCAAGCTTTCCTTCCCAAATAGCGCAAATCCAATGGTTGCCTACAAAAGATGAGTACATTGGTTATGTTTCTTGTTTCTTGACAAACAGATGCATGAACCACCATTGGCCTTTTCAGAAGGTATGGGAAAATGCCTTTGGATTAATGTAGGCAAAAAGTATGCAATATGTCAAGGCATGTTACCTTTTTATTCTTGCGATTCAACTTCTTGAGGCTGCCTTCAAAGCCTGCAAAAGTTCCTGATAAAACTCTAACAGTGGAACCCGGGACAAGAAGCTTGTATTTTTCTTTAGCAGATAAACCACCAACTGTGCTGGAAGATTTTCGGGACTTGTGCTTTGGCTTCAAAGCAGATTCCAAAGAATCATCTGTACTTGAATGTCGGTCTAGATCAAGCTTTTCAGACTTGAGCTTTTCAGACACTTGCTCGTCCTCAAAAGCTCGGTCGGTCTTCTCTTGTTCTTCTTTTGCCTTCCTGAAGATAGCTTCCATGTCATCCTCAGATACTGGCCGAGGCTTGTTTATCTGCCTTTTTCTGAATGAAAAGACCAGCACCATAGTAAGAAAGAGAAGCATGTAATTTAAAAGCAAGTCCGAGGGCGTTCAAACTACTGTGAGAAAGATGAGTTTTGATTTTTCAGGACACTTGGAAAGGCAGGACATGAAAATAAAAGATTCTCATGCAGACGGGGAATTGTTATCCTTGATGGGTAAGAAAGAAGTACTTTTGGCTTAAGAGATTCTCACAGGGTAAGGAAAAAATGTGGCTAGAGAGATTCTCAAAGAATAAGAAAAAATTTGACTTCTCATTTTCACATTATACATCAAATTAGACTGCAGTGCACAGTGGACTAAACATTAACACAATTGAAGGATCATAGTTACAGCTAAGATACAAATAAAATTTTTGTCTTCAGAACAGCCAAATGAAGCAATCAGACATGCTACAACTAAGCCACAAACTATCCTATAATTCTAACAAAGAAGAGAACAAGTTATATGAAGCAAAGTACAGGAATGCAATTGCTCATGTATTTCCAACTTTTGATCCCACAAAGCCTCCAACTCCATCACATTCTCTAATGAAGTCATGTAACTCCTTGTTTAAAATGCATCTTAAGAAAACACATCCTGCAAAGAGGGGCCTTGCTTTAACAGAGTAAGAACCATTCTTTAATTTCCTCTTTTCTTGGACAGCTGGTGCATATACCTGGAAATTACAAGCTAGAAATATAAGAGCACACAAATGAGTAGGTATGGTTCCCTGGTGGCTACATTTAAATCACAATACAAGCTGATGATAATAATCAAGCAAGAAAGAGATAGCAACTAAAAGATGATCTGAACAACACATTCAGAAATGGCACTCTACTGTTAAATGATGGAACGGCATCTGTCGATTTGACAATTTCATTGAAGGGAAGGAGTAAAGTAGCTTCAGCATTGAAGCAATGTTAGAGCTTCAAAATGAAGCATATCAAATGTCATAGATACATAACATCACGAGAAAGATTTAAAAAGGAGCAGGACTCGCTAAATTGACCATGCATCATGAAACTAAGCAGGCAACTCCATGTCCTGGATTGTCAGTAACATTGATTATTCCTTGTGATGAGAGGGGTGAGCTCATTAAATCATATCCATCACACCTTCCACGTTTCATGTCCCCCAGTTCTAACCTGAACATCGAGCTTCCCACCAAAAAGAATACACTTCCTACCCTTCCTCAGCAATTAGCAAAATCCACCTCACTTCAGCGATAAGGCCACTGATCTCAAAGCAAAAATCTTCTCAGCAAGTACCAAAATATGCACTCCTTCTCAGAACACTAATGCTTGATGCCAAGAAGGATCATTGCCGAGTCAAGTCTTAGGTATAGCAGCCAAGTTCAACTTAAAAGCAAGCTAGATCATCGATCCTTAATCAATTCCATACATAACTCTCCGTGTCAGCATTTCGATTAACTACATGCTGAAAATGTAGGAGGAGAACTCCTGCGAGTGTAGCAAAATGATTTCTTTCATCATCATCCACTGTTCCGAGAATTCCTCACTGGTCTCAAACGATTCCACACTTGCTTACACGTACAGATACTTGAGCCAGCTACCAGCCCGTACCAAATCATTGAGATTACCCTATATTCATCTTAGAATTCAACAGTTCGCGAACGCACCGACCACACACTCAACCTCCCTAGTCCACAAATTCTAACGAGACTCCACCAACTCCTCGTCGAGTATCGAGGCCAGAATCGATCGGTCCAGAAACTCACCTTGAAGTCGACGTCGGGGAAGTTCCTGATGAGCGAGCGGGCGATCAAATCGGCGGTCTCCTGGCCCCGGACGCGGGAGACGCGGACGATCCACCACTGGGGCCCCGACTCGGCGAGGGTGTCGAGGTTGAGCTCCTCGGTCCAGGAGGCGTACCGCTTCTTGGGCTTCTTGATGAGCCGCTCCTCCACTTCCTCCCGCCAGTTGTAGGCCGCCCTGCTCTCCCGCCTCTGGTTCCGGAGCTGCCTCCGCTCCCTCGCCGTCAGGGCCTCGGCGCCGGCGGGCGGCTCGAGAGCCGCGGAGACCGCCGCCGCCGCCGCCGCCGCCTGAGGAGGAGGCGGCGAGGGCCGTCCGGCGACCCAGGCTATACGGATTGGCGAGTGGAGGAGGAAGGAGAAGGAGAGGGAGGGGCGGAGGTGGTGGTGGCAAGGACTCCATTGGAGAAGTCCTTGCTTCATTTTCTTCTGTGGATACTGGATAGGATGTAATTTCTGTTGATTTTTCTGATTTTCTTTTTCCTTTTTCCCACGGAGATTCAAGCCAACGACGCTATCCAAAAATTATATATAATTTGGCAAAAACTGTAATTTGTTTTTTGTTTTTTTTATCTTGCGCCTCTCTACTAGTACTTTGGCTTTTATTCAACGGAAATTGTCTACAGCACATTGCGATATACAGATATTAAGATATAAAATAAAAGAATACTCTTTTGATTTTCCGAAATTTAAAGGACTTCTTTCCTTTTTTTAATTTCGAGAATAAAAATCTTCAAAAAAGTAATAAACAACTTCTAAATAGGCAAGGACCGACTAAAATACCATTTAAATTATTATAAAAAGATTCTTTGTGAATATGCACATTGATATTTGTATGTTTTAAAAAATTTCAATTGTTCTGGATAAAAATGAAATCTCTTGAATTTGCAAGATTTTAAAAGAAAAAATTATAAGTAAAAAGTTGATATTTCAAGCCTCGACCATTTGGAATGGTAGATAACAAGTGGATGCCCTCGTTGAAGGGTCTAATTTGGCTACAACGGTGAAAGTTATTGTCACGTCGATTGTATTACTTGATCAAAGCCTCTAGGAAAACAAGTTTACGCATCTTGCGATTGGCTCCTTAAGGGTAATTTCAAATATGATGACGTATACAATTGTTTATGTGAGCTCGTCTATATCTTGAATTATAACCTTAACAGATCAAGTAGTCATTGTTTAAATTGACATATTGTTGCCGGCGCGCCAAATGATCGTGTGCGGAGATTTCTCATTCACCCATTCTTCGAGTGTTGATTAGACCTATCAAAATAGGTCATAAAATCAATTTCTTAACCTATATACGATAGGCGGAGTTGCTATAGGCTAGTCATATTCAATAAAATTTGGGTATGTGTTAGGTCAATAATTGGTTGGGTATGTGTTGGGTCGGATACGGGTCGTAAAATTTGCATTGCATGAAAATAAGTTAAAATGAGACTACATGGATTGGATCATTTCAACTCAGCCCAACCCCGACCCATCCGTTTGACATTTCTGCATACGATCTACGGCCCTAATGGACCGGATCTCAGTCTTTACTTGATAGCATCGGTGATTCTTTGGGCTTAGGAACGTGATGGATCGATGGGCTTTAAGCCCATCTGAAGTCCATCAACCATGGCCTCTCACGTCATAAGAGGGGTTCCGTGACCGCGACCAAGGGGCCAATCCCCATCCTACGTCTGGATGTTGCGTCCGATTCAACATGAACCCAACCGAACCGGAACCAATCGAATCGCTCGATAAGCAAAAAATAATTCATCCGCCCCGAAACTAAATCGATAAACTAATAAATGGTTTTGAGTCGATTTGATCGGATCCACGTTGAACACCCCCGACACGTCAAAGCCATTCGACGAATGCTCATGCTCCATCGAATTCGCAATCTCAGGGATATTATATACTTGCTTGATATTTATTTTAGAACTATTCTTGTCATGCATATTTCTATAAGGGAATGACATATTCAAATCCGAGCGTTCAATTTGAATCTATCATTTTCCTTATTTGAAAGAAATGTCAACTTATTTTTGTACGTATTTATTTAATTTTACACAGACAGGTTCGATCCTGGTTTTTTTGTTTATTCAAAGTACTCGGACCATTTCTTATTGACTCTGTCGACATCCACTTCTCATCAACAATCTTTCACCAACCCGACAATCTTTCCCAAACCAATACTGGTTGGTTTGGAAAAGTTCCGATGCTTTTTCCCCCTCTGATGGCAACTCAAAGTGTCTCAACAAACGCGAAAACGATTGGGACCTTCTTCTTGTCTTATTTTTATCTGTGGTATATGTTGAATTGACTAAAAGCCCATGAAATATCCAACGAACCTCCTTGAATTGGTTGAATCCGAGCTTTTTTAGGGTTTATACAGATAGTTCCACCATAGAGCAAATTGAATGCAGAGCTGATGAGATTCGAATGAGCGATGTTTGATTTCTGAGCTGAAAATCCCTAAATGCTCCGACCAACTATGCCGACTTTCGAGATTTGGAAAAAGAAAGAAAAAACATTAGCTTTCATTTTCATTTTACAGGAGATGATGAAATGCGGCGATCGAGCTTAAATCGTATTTGAAACGAACGCTTCGTTCTCAAAGTAGATAACAAAGCCACACCCGTCGTGTTAGAGCCTAATCGGAAACATGATTGAACTAGGTTATGCAAATATAGAAGTTATTTTGTCAAGGTTCGGTAACCTATCCCTAGAAGAAAGAAAGAAAGAAAAAGCAAAATTCACAGAATCGATCATGTTGCAAGAAAGATTCATAAAGAGAGTTTCTTTATGCAATCTTGAGGCGCGTTTGGTAACGTTTACGTTTAACAATTTTTGAATAGAAATAGTTTTTTTTTTTTTTTTTTTTCGTTAAGAAACAATTTTTTTGAGTATAAAAACACATTTGGGTAACTGCAAAAAATTTATACTCTAAGAATAGAAATGTGTTTGGTAAATTTGTACAATTTTGTTATTTCTTTTAGTTTTTCAATATTTTTTATTATATATTTCCTTTTTTTCCTTTTTTTTTTTTTTTTCCTTCTTTCTCTTTATGGCGAGTTGTGGGCCACGGTGGCGGTCGGCGGCCGGCGATCGGCTAGGCGAGCTTCGGCGAGCTTGCCGGAGCCTCGCCGGTGGCCTTGGTGGCCAAGTGAGGCCGACCTCGTGCCACTTGGGCGAGGCCGAGCCTCGGCGGTGGCCTTGGTGGCTAGAGGTCGCCGTGGCTCGGCGAGGCTCGGCCTTGCCTGGGTTGGGTGAGCTCGAGCTCGCCGTGGCTCGGCGTCTTTGGGGGCTGGCGACGCTTCGGCGAGGTCGATGGCCTTCGTCTGGTAAGTAACCGGCGCCGGCTATGGCCAAGGTTGGTGATCGGCGAAAGAAAGAAGAAGAAGAAGAAGAAAAGAAGAAGAAGAAAAAAGATGAGAGAGAAAAATTGTTTATTGGAATTGTTCTAAAACAAATAAACAACTTTTTTCTACTCCTTATTTACGTTCCAAATCTATTAGAAAACAAAAAAATAGATTTTTTGTTCTGTGAACAAAAAATTTTACCAAACACGTTCTTTGTTCTTTTTTGTTCCCCGGAACAAAAAAGAACATAAATTTTTTTGTTCGGAGAACAAAAACAAAAATAAACAAATAAGCCCTTGGTATGAAACTCCAATGTTCATTAATGAAAAAATATGTCAAATGTCTCCGATGTTCATTTACAGGAATTGGTAATTTAAAGTGACGCAATAGACGTTGGATAAATGTTTGACTAAAATGATAAATCGGTTTTAATACAGGCTGCATTGATATTGTCTCTAGAACATTGATTTGATCGTGTAGACGCGTTTCGCGGACAAGCTAATACCGTCGATGTTCACACGGTAACCAACCAACCAACCCACGGCAGCAGCCGTGACTCGGTAATCGGAACGAGTTGACCCGTCAACTTCCGACGCGCTCGTGGACACGTCATCCCCCGTCCCTTCGGGTTTCCTTCACGCCTCGTACTCTACAGACGCCATGACTGACGAATCTCGGGAATTTCCGGAATTGAAAATTAGGAATCTTAGCCCTGTCCTGGTGAAGATCGCATATATCATTACAGCATACAACGCGTCTAAACATTTGATGTTTCTTATTTTTGAATTTTTCATTGGCGAGTTTACGTAGGTGGGCGAAGAATTCGAGGTGTTCTATAAATCCGGTCAAAACCATAATCAAGAAAATAATACACGGAAGAGAAAGATATGAAATTTGCATACATTCTGATACATCTTGATTAAGAGTACATAAGCTTGTTTATAAATTTTATTTTATGACTATTTAAAATAACAAAAAAATATGTAATACAAATTCGAATCAATTACTATATTGATAAGCTAACATGAACTACTAGATGTTCCCCTTGGCATATGGAAATAAAATCGAGTTTATGAATGATCATTTTTTAGACAGACCAAAGCGATGGATGTGCTGTGCCTAAAAGTCCTTATCCATACATGCTCATAAACATGAAAATATTGCGTTTTCTTTATAAGATGATTGGGGCATGGTCGGGCTTGATCGGGGCTAAGCAGGTGAGCCAATGAGCTGGAGAGTATCTGCTCTTTGCTTAGACGCGTCCAAAGTGCGCATTGAGCTGGATAAATCCGAGCAGGAACATTTTATCATAAGATCCACGATTAGATTTATTGGTATGATGATAAGTAGACATTGACAAAGATCAGCCATGACCTATTTCAAGAAAAAATTGGATCCCACTTTCCGAGGAGGGGCTACCACTAGATCCGCGGACCGCGTACCGCCACCCTGAAGGCACGACAAACACATTTCTTATTCAAACCATACACGGCGAAGTATCGAGAGAGAGGCTTTAGGTGAAGTTGAAACTTCAAAACCAAACAGCGAGGCACGTCGGCATGAAACAAGCGAGCACGTATCCTTAAAGAAAGACTCCGAAATCGTTTCGCATTTGAAAATTGCCAAGAAATACGTCACGATTTGTGGGGAATTCCGCCGGAAGATGCCGGAGTCGTGACAGTCCACCAGCTGGTGAAACATCAACCCCCACTCCTTCCAAACGCGCCAAAATCCATAAGAAAATAGCAAAAAGAGGGTTAGTGGCTTTGACGCATTCCCATCGATGGTGGAGGAGACAACGAACGCACGAAAAGAACCTCGAGCCGGCAAAGCAATCCAAGTCCCTCTCTCCCTCTCTCTCTCTCTATAAATAGTCAGCATCGAACCATCGTTTACTTCGTAGGGTCATCTCTCCGTTTCTCTCTCAATACATCCACAATCTCCTCTCCTCTCTCAACCTCCGCACCCACCGAAAAAAGAACAAAAACCAACTGAAACCAACGCCTCATCGCATTCGTTTGATTCTTCTCGACCTCAACGCAGGAATCAACAGAGCGCTCCATCCATGGCCGTCCCTACCAAGCTGCCTCTCCTCCTCTTCGTCTCCTCTCTCCTCCTCCATGCAGCTCTAGGTACGATCTCCATCCCAGGCATCTACATCGCTCGTTTCTCTTTCTTGTTTTTTTTTTCTTTTTTTTTCCCTCCTCGCGTTGGCGTTTCTTGATGATCTCCGTTGCGCTGTGATGTAGCTGAGATCACATGCGAGGAGATACCCAATGACATGTGCGCGTTCGCCATCGCGTCCTCCGGGAAGCGGTGCTTGCTGGAGACCCTCACGTCGGCGGGTGGCGAGGTGGAGTACCAGTGCAGGACGTCGGAGGTGGTGGTGGAGAGGATGGCCGGGTACGTTGAGAGCGACGAGTGCGTCCAAGCCTGCGGGGTCGACCGGAGATCGGTCGGGATCTCGTCCGACGCCCTCATGGACCCGCAATTCACCTCCAGGCTCTGCGCTCCCCACTGCTTCCAGAACTGCCCCAACATCGTCGACCTCTACTTCAATCTGGCCGCCGGAGAAGGTAAACGACTGCACGTGTTTGTATAGATATTGCTGGAACTTCATGAATTCTAGCGACATTTCTTGGTTAGGGGTAATATTAGGTCTGATTGATCAGCGTCACCTTTGATGCGTCATATGCTTTCCTTCTTCTCTACTCAAGGGATTTTTCCTTCTCTCTCTTGCTTGGAAAAGAGCTGTCGCATATTGGATTGTCTTTTGAAAATATTAAATATCTAAAGTTTTTCAGTTTCTCAATTTGGGAGATGAAATGTCATCTTCAATTTACCTTAAGACTGCAGCGTCGTCTTTCGTTTGAATGCAACGATTCACCTCCCGAGTTTGAGAAGATATCTAACCCAACACTCGAGTTTAAGACATGATCATTGTTTGACAAATTATATCAGACTTTCATCTGATTATGGCTTTGCTTGCATGAACTCTTGCAGGGGTGTACTTGCCAGATCTCTGCGATGCGCAACGTGCGAACCCTCACCGCACCATGATCGAGCTCTTGAGCTCTGGAGCAGCCCCCGGCCCTGCATCGGCCGAGTCGTCCACGCTCTTCGCCATGGCCCCATCTCCTGATTCCCTGTGATGACCGACGAGAGAGACATATACAATTCGTTCACACGCGTTTTGGTTTTATTTTGGGTTTTGGCTCTGGGGATTACATGTTGAAGGAGGAATAATAAACACATATACATATAGGCAAAGAGGGACGGGGTATTTACTATGTTATTATCATTTTATTTCGCTTCCAGATTTGGCGAGGATTCTATACTCGCAACTGAGGAGTGCTTTTGGGATTGTTCCGATTTCTCTAATTCATAATAAAATTCATTTTTTTCTGAGCTCTTTCTCTGTGATTTGATTCTTTGCGATCCGGTCCATTTCGGATCCTGAGTGCGCAACCAATTATACGAAATTTATCGTGGATAACAGAGCATGGTTAGGTTGTTTCCCATGCGACGCGTGCCCGACAATGGCTGCTTTAGGGCGTTTTCTTGAATTAAACACCATGCTTGTTGTGATCTTTAGAGATTGAGAATGTCATTCTTTCAAGACAATGGCGTTTTCTCGAATTATCTAGTAAGAATTCTTTGACCTTGTGCCATTGTTGCTCCTTCGCCGAAAGGCCCGCAAACATGCGCGCACTTGCACGTTAACACCGAAATCTAACAGAAATAAACACAGGTTGGCTTTGCCGACCTCCTCAAGGTGTTTGGATAAGAACGATCTTCATCGAGCCAAACTAGAAAGTTTACGACACCATAAGAGAATACCCAAAACTAGGCATCAACAGCAACACCAAACAAACAGCAAAATACAGTACTAAGAGGCATGTCTAAGGTATGACTCTTGTTCCATGGGATGGTTAGCAGTGCTCGCTCGACAATGCTTGCCTGGAGGATATCGGGCGGGGACTCCATTGGCACAGGGACAAATTTGTCTGGGAGAACGCCATAAAGGTCTTGTTGGGGCACCAAAGGGGGACACCGTTTGCATCTGTACCTGCTTGCTCCGCAAGCAAATCCGCAATTCTGTCGGCTTCCCGTGTGCATGCTTTGATGTCAGTTGGATCCAGCTGGTTGAGGTGGGTCCTTGACGATCCCTGATACGATAATTCCTCCACTGCCTGTTGTTTATCTTACAACGTGGAATGCGCCACCATCAGTCAGTATTTAGCTTGTGCCCAGCGACTCAGGCCTTTACAATCCAACTTGTGTTCAGGACTACTTGCTTTTTAAAGACTCGGTTGTTGGAAACATGTAAGTTCTGTTTTCAGTTTGGAAACTCTCTCTCCTTTTTTGACCAAGCAGTCTAGATTTTCTGGTGTTTTCCCTAATCATAGTCCCAAGTGGAAGAAAAGCTGCTGCTAAGTGCCAACACTTGGGGCAATCGAGACATTTCCAAAATGAAGCTGTCTCTCGACAATTCCTAAGAAGGCTCACGACAGTCTCATTGGACAATTCCATGTCCACCGCCAGTTTTTGCCACGAGTAACTTCGCCTTCCGCACCTTTGGCAACATGACAACCTATCTTAAGACAGAACTCACCGGTAGCACAAAAATCTAGGGAGCCCGACCCCGTCCGAGGCTTGGGCCCAGACCGAAAAAGACCAGGGCATTCCGGGCTTGACCCGGAAATGGATTTTTTTTTTCTCATGTAATAAATCATATATCAAAATCTCATTATGTAGTTGACACCCAAAAATACTCCTACAAGCATGTGCTGGTTATGAGGGACGGAAAATTCTAAAAATCATCGCCATGACCATATATGGGCCATAATTTACATCGGTCCAGCCCATAAGTAGTCATAAAAGGAAGGATGATTAAGGATTTTGAGAGAGCGTGAGCTGAATTTTGACAAACATACAAAGACATATAATTCCATGATGAAGCAACTAGTTGCCACGTGTTGAGGCCAAGGATCACTGATGAAGATACAACATTAACGGTGTAAATAGGCGGGAACAGTTAAAATGGTGCCAAATTCAAGAGGAGCGTTTAATACTTGTTGAGCAAGCCATGAGAATATTGTTGAATAAGTCAGAGACTAAATATGGATAAGGTGGTTCAACATGGAATGTGGAGTGACTCTTGAGAAAGAGGTAACCGACCATTGACAATTATCAAATTGGCCTATAAATACCACAAGCAATCCAACAAATGGCCCCCGAACAATACACAAAATTACTCTATCTTGCCTTTATCCTTACTAAGTTTAGACTAGCTATAGCTTAAGATTCTTGTCGTAAATTTAATTTTGGCGAGTGTCTATATCCTAGGCAGTGCTGTCAATTAGATTCCAGTGCTAACCCTTAGATTCTGACGTTATGTCCTTATTCTCATCTAGGAATAGTGTCATTAGGTATTGCCTCTGTCCAGTGTCGTTGATTAAATTTCGACATTGTGTCCTCATATGCATCTGAGAGAAGTGTGCATTACGTGTTGTTATCACTGTCTAGCATTATTGATTAGATTACGACATTGTGTCCTTATATCCATCTATGATCATTGTTTACTAAGCATTGTTCTTGTTGTTCAAAGTCGTTAATTAGATTCCGACGTTGTGCCTCGACTTACTAAAAAGTAGTGCTTTTTAAGCATCTTGTTATCCAGTGTTGTTGAAGTACCTTCGATATTGTGTAAACTACTTTAATATTAATGGGTTTTCATTATTACATTAAAGTAAGTTTAGATGATGTCACTAATTAGGTTTCAACATTGATTATCATTGATATTAAGCTCGTGTTAAGTTAGTGATTTCTTTGAATTTGAGATTATAATGTGTGTAGTCTCATTCGCATTTGACCCTCTCTGTCCAAAATTAATACAGAACATGAGTCTCCTTATATAAAAGCTAAAATATAACACTTGGTGAAAGATATTTTGTTGTGGGATCCAAAACCGGTGAAACACATATAAACTTGACATAAAATGTATGTCAAAAACGTTGATAAAAAGTTAAAAACCTAAAACAAAATAATAACAAACCAAAAACCTGTTATGATATAATTAAAAAAGACCCGTAATACAATAATCTAATCGTCCATCATGTAAAATAATCCTGAAAAGAAAAAGACGTTTCATAAGTCACCGTAACGAGAACTGCACGACCGACCATAAACATCATTGAAGAACGAGCCTCACAAGTCTCCAACATCCAGAAGCCCGGATTAACCTAGTACATCAAGAAAATGTAATTTTCCGTTCGAAATTTCCTCCTAATCTATCTTTAACTCGTAGAATTTACCTCACGCGTTGAAGCAGACAAACAAAACTTGGTCATTGTTCTCTTCTAGAGTGGGAAGGCGACCTAATCTTGCCTTCCATGGCCAACTTCTATCCCATCGTCCATTACCAATTACCTTCGACTTGGTTATACCACCCATAAGGAAAATTAGCTTATGTCATTATCACTAAATCATCAGGGTTTTTGTCACATGTTACCATGAAGTCCAATCAAAGTAGATTGTTCTCAGAATTGCAATTTTTCTGATTTATTTTTCTCCACCATCAATGAGTATGAAATTTGAGTGGCCCCGTTGAAAATATTTTTAGAGAAACCATAGAATTGAAGAAAATCTCAATTTAAAATTGAACGAAACAAATCTATCATTTCATTTCATTGGATTACAAACCAAAGAACGTGAACTCCAATCACTCGATACTAGAACGAATTTTTTTTTTTTTTTTTTTTTGAAGGGAATGAAAGCAATAATTCCTCCACCGCCTGCTGTTTATCTTACAACATGGAATAAACCACCATCAGTATTTAGCTTGTGCCCAGCGACCCAGAGGCCTTTCCAGTCCAACTTGTGTTCAAGACTCGGTGCTTAATGATTTTTGGCCTGTTCAGCAGCTTTTTCAAGACACGGTTGTTGGAAACATGTAAGTTCTGGCCTCAGTTTGGAAACTCTCTAATTTCTTTTTCAATTAAGCAGTCTAGATTTTCTATTGTTTTCCCTAATCTTAGTCCCAAGTGGAAGAAAAGCAGATGGTGAGTGCCCACTGCCAACACTCGGGACAATCGAGACATTTCCAAAACGAAGCTGTCTCTCGACAATTCCTAAGAAGACGCACAACAGTCTCATTAGACAATTCAAATGTCCACTGCCAGTTTTTGTCATGACTAACTTGGCCTTCCACGCATTTGGCAATATGACAACCTTTCTTAAGACAGAACTCACCAGTAGCGCGCTAGAATCTAGGGATCCGACCTGGCCCGGACCCAAAAAGACCGGGCCCTTCCGGGTCTGACCCGGAAATGGGAACCGTTCTTCTTTTTTGTTTATTTTTTTTGCATTCTCATGTAATGAAACATATATAAAAAACCCATCATGTAAACCTGACACAAAACGTGTGTCGAAACCCTTGATAAAATTCGACCAAAAACAAAACTTGATAAAAATTTAAGAATCCATAACAGTATCATAACAAACCAAAAAACTGTTGTGATTAGATTAAAAAAGAAACCCCGTAATACAATAATCTAATCGTCCATCAGGTAAAATAATCCTTAAAAAAGAAAAATTACACATTTCATAAGTGACCGTAACAAGAACTCCACAACCGACCTTAAACATCATTGAAGAACAACCCTCACGAGTCTCCAACATCCAGAAACCCAGGTTGACCTAGTACATCAAGAAGATGTAATTTCCCGTTCGAAATTTCCTCCTAATCCATCTTTAACTCGGGGAATTTAGCTTACGCGTTGAAGCGGACAGAAACAAAACTTGGTCATTCTTCTCTTCTAGAATGGGAAGGCGACCTAATCTTGCCTTCCGTGGCCAACTTCTATCCCATCGTCCATTACCAATTACCTTCGACTTGGTTTTACCACCCATAAGGAAAGTTAGTTCATGTCATAATCACTAAATCATCAGGGCTTTTGTCACATGTTACCATGAAGTCCAATCAAAGTAGCTTGTTCTCGGAATCGCAATTTTTCTGATTTATTTTTCTCCGCCAGCGACGAGTACGAAATTTCGTGTGGCCCCGCCAAGAATATTTTTAGAGAAACCACAGAATTGAAAAACTCTCGAATTGAAATTGAACGAAACAAATCTATCATTTCATTTCATTGGATTACAGACCAAAATATGTGAACTCCAATCACTCGATACAAGAATGACATTTTTTTAAGGGAATGAAAGCAATAGTGCGACTAGGAATTCCGTCCTTGTTACAAGCTCTTTCTTGCCTTGGAAGGAATGGCAAACGAATTTAAAAACCCAAACAAACATAATAATGAAAGAGAGAATATTGAATGGGGGACAGAGCAATAATTATTGCCGCAAAAATACCAAATAAAAATTATTCGAGAAGCGCGTTAGCAGGTCGGCAGGTCGCTCGGCGGCGGGGGCAACGTGGACGACGGAGTTGGCCCATTCTCGACGATGAATGCCGTGGCCAGGCCCAACGGCAAGTGGACGTCTAGATGGCAATGCACGATCCATGCGCCTGTAATAACATAATACATACCATGTTGGTTGTTATGATTATAATTTGCTAAAGAAAATCGCACAAAACCATGATTAAAGAGGGCGCGGGGCGTGAAATTCACCTGGATTGTTGGCTTGGAATCGGATGGCGGCCCACCCTCCGACGGGGACGCCTATGGTGTTCCGGATCTGTGGGTTCACGAGGTTGAACTTCTTCCGGTCGGTCTTTGGGTTGAAGTTGCCGAAGCCCTGAGCCAAGACGTGGAAGTTGTACCCGTGGAGGTGCATGGGGTGGTTCTCGACAGCGATGAACGAGGTGTCCTGCAGTATCATCTCGACCGTGGCGTTGTACTTCACCTTCTTGACGCTCGTCTTCTTGGGCGCGAAGATGAGGGCCTGGTTCATGCTGTTGTTCTGGTTCGTGTAGTCGAACGCCACCGGCGGCTTGTTGGGGAAATCGGTGGTGTAGATTCCTCGGACGTTGAAGAAGAAGGCTTGCAGGATGGAGAGCCTCGTGGGGAACTGGAAGGAGGCGTTGTTCATGCTGGCCGAGAGCCTCTGCCCGTTGGGCCCGCCGCAGGAGTTGTTCCCGGGCGCTTCACACGGCGCCAGCCCCAGCCCCACGGTCACGTACATGTGCTCGTCGATGTGCCGTGGCACCGGGACCCAGTGTGGCCCGCTGACCAGCCCGGTCAGGTTGCT
The DNA here is from genome assembly GCA_016097605.1 of Eucalyptus guilfoylei. Classification (NCBI taxonomy): domain Eukaryota; kingdom Viridiplantae; phylum Streptophyta; class Magnoliopsida; order Myrtales; family Myrtaceae; genus Eucalyptus; species Eucalyptus guilfoylei. The sequence goes on from CM027861.1 coordinate 42,611,398, forward strand.
GTTGAACTTGTGGGCCGTGGGGGTGTCGTTGAAGGCTGGGAGGGCCGGCATCCTTGGGGCGGAAATGGCGGCGGAAGGGGCATTCTCGTAGATGAAGATGCCCCGGGTGGTCGTGTTGTCAAACGATACGTTGGGGGCGCTGGCGTATGGGCTGGCCGCCATGTAGTAGGCCCCTGGGGCCTGGTCGGTGGTGAGGAGGACGTCGGTGGTCTGGCCCGGGGCAACGAGAACGACGTCCGTCACGTATGGGTTGGTGTACGAGGCATCGACCGCGACGACGGTCATCTTGTGGCCAGCAACCTTGAAGAAGAGCTGGTTATTGAGTGCAGCGTTGATGATGCGCAGCAGATAGGTCTTCCCTTGCTGCACCTTATACGTGTACGTGAACTTGGCTGAAAAATGTAGCAAAGCATAGGTTAAAAGAAATATAACCTAATTTGGGAAACGCACACGTATTAATTAAATTTTCTTACGATTTTGAGAGCAATTATAGAGATTTCCCGGCCTCCCATTGATTGTATAGGCGTCGGAGTTGTTCGGGGCGGCGCCGGTTGCCAACGCTTGGTTTTCGACGTCAATGACGTTAGCATTCCACCACTCTCCTGCGGTTGCATCGGATGTTAGAATTTTTCTCTTTTAAGACAAAGGTTATTAGTTCTCTTGCGATTATTATGAAATATACGAGGTAGCAATAGCATTACCAAGTATAATGGGAATTTCTCTGTGGGGCTTGGGGAACGGGTACTTGTGACCCGCCCGGGGCCGGATGATGAGGGCTCCGTGGACTGTCGCGCGGAGCCACTGGACATGGGCGTGCCACCAGAGAGTCCCCTCCTGTCCGGTGATGGTGAATTTGTAGGTGTAGCTGCTTCCGGGTCGGATCGGGCACTGCGTGATGTATTCGGGTCCGTCTGCCCAACCACTCAGTAGCTGAAATACTCCATGCCTGCAGATATATCAATTTATTTATCATTGATTGATTCAAGATGCCATTTGTTCGACGAAAGGAGTCATTCGGAGAAAATTTAAAACGGTGGACTTTAACATAGGAAAACGTTAGAAGTAATTTTGTCTAACAATGGAAAAGCTGGAAAAATTAAGGTTGTTTGAAAATGCTGTCATGCATATCGCTAATCAAAGTCAAAGGAATTGTAGTAATAAGAATGGGAATTAATCATTATTTTTATTGTTAAGGTTCGATAACATAAGCTTCTTTGGAAGGCTTTTTTACCAGTGAATAGTGAGGTTGTAAGGTGACTTGTTGAAGACGTGGACGACAAGTGTGTCGCCCTCCTGGACGTGTATGGCTGGACCCGGAAGGCTTCCGTTGACCGCCGTGATCACTCGCCGTTGGCACAACCGGTTCACCGTCAGATTTTGCACCTGAAAGATTTGGCAAATGCTTCGTCAAACATTTGTAATCTGACCAAAGAATCAAACACATGGAACATGCATGATGAGGAGGGAGAGAAGGTTAACAAAACAGAAAGGCGTGCGCATTACATGAAATGTGTGCTCCACGATCGCAGCCGAAGCCATGGACGACAAAGCCGCGAGAGCCAAAGCCCAGAAAATCAGGGACTCGGGGCGCGCCATGTGGGAGAATGACAAAACGATTCGAAGGTGCAAGAAAGCGATTCCTGCAACAAGAAAAGGTCGTCCTTTCTGATGTTGCTGTTGTGAAGTGCTGTCGTTCTAGAGAGAGCTTGCACAGGAGAGGAGCTCGTGTTGCCTGCTCTGCATGCCTCAACCCGAGATGCATGCAGCTATATATATACAGAACGGAGAGAGAGAACTTGTGAAACCCTTTCAAAGCCATTACGTAAGAGAGAAAACCTTACTGATATACAATAATCGTCGTCCTTGACGATCGATCCTCTGGGGTTGGCGTTGGTAGGGTTAGCCGAAGCTTCGTTATCGAACAGTTTGAAGTTGGCCATCCAGATGCCCCCCCCCCCCCCAAAAAAAAAAGTTGGCCATCCAGAAGACACAAAAAAAGTAAAGCGACAAAAGTCTCAGCATCTCGGTTCTTCAAGCAAGCGAAGTCCTTTGAAAACGTCAATCCCGCATCCTCCCGGATGATAATGATTTGATCTCCAACACTAACGTCCGTGGAATTTTTGCCTTATTAATGCCGTGGGTTGCATTTTCATCGAACCCTTTTGGGATGGTATGCAATTACCATCGCGATTTCTAGATCTGATGAAGGACGGTCAATGTCACTTTGAGAAATCCAGACGCTATTTTATGTGTAGTAGGCCCTTTTTTGGCTTAAATTATCTAATGGTTTGTCCAGCCGAGGGACGTGGAGATTGACAAAAGACAACTTTGGAAGGAACTCAAAATGGGCTCCATGCCAATACCACGTGCCCATTTAACGCTTGTTTTGTCTAAAGTCACTTTCTCGTTTATTCAAGCATAATTCCACACGACCATCGTCTAGAATTGCTACCCTTTCGGCCAAAGTTGAAGCTTTTGTGTATCCAACCGGATTATAATGAATCGATGACATAATTAAGCAAAGATAATTTCACTTATTTTTCAAGAAACAGCTGGGATCCAAGAAACATCTGAAATTAATTAGCCGAGTCAATTTCTTGCGAACTTCACTTCCTCTAGAGATGAGTGAAACACTGAAAATTCAAAGTTGGACTCTTTCGTTCCCTTTGGTCCTCCCCTCCATTTTTTCTCACTTCCAAAATAAAAAATATATCGCATTACTATCAAATCTGACTTCCAACTACTTTTGCAATTTTTAAGTTGGAGATAATGATGCAGCCCTACCATGATAGAATCATTCCACATGTTGCATGCCAAGAGCCCTTGCAAGAAAGTGGAGAAAAATAAGTCAAAAGTAACCCCCCAAAAAAAAGTATTTTATTTAATATTTACTTTGGTTTCTTGGGGCGCCCCCATATGGAGATTGCACGACTCTGGATGTAATAGTTTTGCCTTAGTTCGTTAATGTTGTCCAAAGCGCCCAGTAATGTTGCACGGATCTCCTTTTCCGAATTAAGAATGGCTTTGCTCTTTCCTAGGTTTTGAAAAAAAAGGAGAGGCATTTTGGAGTTGAAGCGTTTGTTATAGATTAGGTAGCGGTTGACTTAAAAAAAAAAAAAATTTCCAGCCGATGGATGAGGGTTGGCCACTTGCCTTGATCGAGAGATCATTTGCATGGTAATGATACATGAAATTGATCCAAGAGTCAAGCTATTGAAATTATTGCTCGAGTTTGAGATTATTAAAAAAAAAACCCGATCCAAATTAAATAACTCGGTATGTGAAAGTTGAAAATCAAATAATGCAGATATTGTTTCCGTATTGGATTTGCCGGGTTTGAATATTCCTGCTTATATTTTGGATGCACACGGCAACTTCCTTGACAAAGAGAGGAAATAAATAAATAATAAAAAAAGAAGGGAAGTCCAACTTGGACTAGGATTGCCAAATTGACCTATCTCTTGCACGTACCGATTGAAGTATTTTGAAATGAACTTGAACTAATTATAACATGGATTTCCTAATTCATGTTGATTCAGCCTTTTCTTGAGCTTATGTTCCTTTTGTAGTTATTTATATATATTCTTACTTGTTTCCCATGCAACGTGGGCCCGACAATGGCTGCTTTAGGGCGTTTTGCTGAATTAAAGACCATGTTTGTTGTGATCCGTTAGATATGTCTCAAGTTTGAACCCGAAAATGAAAATTTTCTTATTCAAATAAGTTTTTTTATTTTATTTTATATATTTTGAATAGATTTCCTAATTGAATGGTTTTTCTATTTGAAGAAGGTTTCCTACTTGTTGATTTGATTCTTACTTATATATAAGAAGTTGAGACCGAAAGAGTCTAAGCTTTTAAGAGCCACCTTTTGTAATCCTTGATTTCTATAGTGAATTTTGCTTCTCCTCTCCTTGTGATTTTTCCCCAAGGGTTTTCATATAAAATATTTTATTCTTTTCAATTTCAATTTTTTTTTTTTTTTTTTTATAATTTACGCATCTACCATAACAATCTAGTATAAGAACCTTAGGGTTGTGGTTTCAAGTTCAACAACAAAATTTGATATTGAGAAGTTTGATGGGAGCGGCAATTTCAACCTATGGCAAATTCGTATGTTGGCTGTTCTTACGCAGCAGGGTATGAAGAAAACTCTATTTGGAAAATGGAAGAAATCATAAAGCACGTTAGATGAAACATGAGAAGAATTGGATGAAAGAACCCTGTCTACTATTCAGTTGTGCCTCACGAATGAAAATTTGTAGGAGGCAATAGATCAAAAAATAGCTGTAGGTTTATGGAATAAATTGAAGAGTACTATTTTTTTTTGACAAAATCCCTTACCAATCGATTGAGGATCAAACAACATCTCTTCACTCTTTGTATGGCTGAAGGTTCTTTTCATAAATTTCATATTTATGGATTCAATGCTACTATCTTTGAACTAAGAAGTTGTGACGGTCCAAGCGATGGTCCCGGACGTGCGCAAGGAAGGAGTCCCTCTCTTGTCCCACATCGCCTAGGGAGGGAGTCATGGACTAGCTTATAAGACTTGGGTCCCTCTAATCTGTGTAACGCGTTTTAAAGCCGTGAGGGAAAATACCATGGCTGGGATGGCGATTCGTCCGCATCAAGGCGGCTGACCCAAAGCGGACAATATTACACAGTGGGGCCCGGGCTGTTACAAGTGGTATCAGAGCCGACTCCCGACCGCGTGTGGGGCCACAGCAAGAATACTGTTTTGACGCCCGTGGGGCCACAACGAGGATGCTCTTCTATTAAGAGGTGGAGAGTGTGAGGCCCGAGCAACGGTCCTCGGACGTGCGCAAGAAAGGAGTCCCTCTCTTGTCCCACATCGCCTAGGGAGGGAGTCCTAGACTAGCTTATAAGACTTGGGTCCCTCTAATCTGTGTAACGCGTTTTAAAGCCGTGAGGGAAAAGACCGTGGCTGGGATGGCGGTTCATCCGCGCCAAGGCGGGTGACCCAAAGCGGACAATATTACACAGTGGGGCCTGGGCTGTTACAGAAGTATTGATGTTAAGATTGAATTTGAGGATTGGGCTCTCTTATTGTTAGTGTCACTACCTTCCTCTTATAAATTTTTTAGAGAAACCATGATTGTTAGTAGAGAAACTATTGATGTTGAAGATGTCAAGTCTAGTCTTCTAAATAAGCATAAACTAGATACAAAATTGACTTTTGAAGACAGTAATGATCGTACGGCTGGTTTAGTTGCTAGAGGAAGTTCTGTTGAAAGAAGTAATGGTGGCAAGTCCAAATCAAAATCAAATCCTAGGGTTTTGATTTGCAAGTATTGTAAGTTTAAAGGGTATATCAAGATAAATTGTCTGAAATCGAAGGCAAAATAGTAAAGAGAAAATATTGTTGACACCTAATATTTTAGAAAATAATAAATAAAATAAAACATTTGGTTTTGAAAATCTTTGTTGCTAAAAATATATCCTCATTTCAAAATTCAAAAAATTAGTTGTTTGATTTTGGAGCCATTTTTCTTGTTGAGTTGTTGAGTGAATATCTCACTTGCAAAAATAACTTTGAGTTTTCCTCTATAAATAAAGGATGTGAGGCTTTGAAACATGGGGGAAAAACTTTGGAGAACGAGCTTTCGAAACCCTTACATAAGGGAATTGAGTTTTTGTGAGAGAAAAGTCAAAACAAAAAGTGGAGACAGGGAAGGGCTTCTCTTGGTTCAGCCAAAGGAAGAAAACACAGAAGGAAAAAGTAAAAAAAGGGGAGCAGAGAGAAGTGACCACTACAGTAAAACAGCAGGGAAAAGACGTGGGAAGCGTGCAGCTGAGGTGAAAAAAAAAGAAAAGAAAAAGAGGAATTGTTCATCTTCTTCATAGGTATCCAAGCGGCTGTGGCCGATCCCTTGGGTACCACTGCTCGCTACCACCGTGCCGGTGCCATTCGGCGCTTGCAGGCGGGCCACCGACCATCGCCACTCCGCCAGCCGTCCGTCTCCGCCTGCTGCCTCCTTGCCCGAGCGCTGACGTTCGCTCACCACCGCGGCCACCATCTCCGCCCGCTGCTGCCTCGCCGCTCTGCCCACTGCATCAGCAACGACTCGCTACTGCCTCGCCGCTCCGCCCACTGCACCAACAACGACTTGCTGCTGCCCCGCTTCGTTGCAACGTCGTGTTTCCCCTTTCGCCAGAGCCCGACGCCACTGCGCTTCTCTGCTGCTTTCAATAGCCCAGCTCTGTCACTGTCTCTGTTCTCACTGCGCGACGATTCTGACGCTATCTTTGTCTTTGCTACTGCCTTGAGCCACCGAACGTCGAGCCGACGCTCCTTACAACCCACTGATCCGGCCATCACCCGGAGCCAGAAGCCCCGACGCCCCTGTTCCGCCTCTGTCATTGCTGATCTGGAGCATCAGAAGCTCCGATGCCCCTGCTCCGCCTCACTATGCGACGCCCCCGACCGACGCTCGTTCTCTCACGCCGGTAGACGCCACGCCAGCAACCCGCGAAGCCACCTGCTGCCTCCCTTGTTTTGCTGCAGGTCCGGTTACTGCCCAAACCTCGCCGGAGCTATGACGGATAGTCCCTGTTCCTCGCCATTCTTCAAGTCAACCGTGAGTTAGACTAGGTAAATTTTTAGATATTCGGTTTCATAGTTTTTTTTTATTTTATTCTAACTTGATTTGTTTTGAATTATTTTTATCATTATCCGATTAGAAAATTTGTCATATTAAGTCATAATAATAAAAAATATTGAGCTGCGAGACGTCGGGTTAGATTTTTTATTATTTCGACTTTTCATGGCAAATTCATGAATTGCTTTGCATCATTGAGATAATTTGTCATTGATTTACATTGATAAATTTTCAATAGGACATATATTTTGGTGTGTTATCGTTATTTGCTCATCACATATCATGCATCATATGTCAAATCTAGGATTTAGGTATTTAGGTCCATACACATTTCATGTTTAAAGCAACGCATTTTAATTTTTAAGATTCATATAGAATTAGGATAATTTTCCTTTAATAAAACCAAAACAAAACAAAAAATGTTATTTAGGTTATATAGATTTCATAATGTGCACACTGAATGTTGCGCTTTAGTTAGTGGGTCATAGGTTAATGTTTTAATATTCCCGTGCAATTTTTTAATAAAAAAGCCAAAGATTAGTATTGCATCATTATGTTGTTTTTTTTAATAAGAATTATTAAGTCATTTTAAAAAGAAGAAAACACAAAAGGTCATTTACTTAGTTAGTTAATAGGTTAGTTCATAATTAATCCCATTTTATGTCATCATTGTTTAGTGTAGGTTGCATATATGTATTAAAAAAAATCTTTAAAAAATCATAAAAAGAACATGTATATAGAATTGTCATGTCATCCATCCCATATCATGTAGCACATGCATATTTACGATTATGTAAATTAGATTGCATACATATTGTAATGGTTCAAATTATGTCATATGAATTGCATCTCACATGTCATTAAAGTAAAACTCATGCATATCAAATTTAAATTAAGATTGCATATAATTAACATTTTTTAAAGAAAGAGAAAAATTAGGTGTCATATTATTTAGAAAACATGTTTAGGGCATGCATTTTTATTAGCATTTTTGTAAGTTTTTCTTTAGAGAGTTGACCTTAATGAAGTTGTAGTTTATAATTTATTACAATTTATCACTTCGGTTGATTGAATGTTATTTTATTGACTGTGCACTCGCATGACCACCCTTTGCATGTTAGTAGCTTAGGTTAAAATTAATCAATACTGCCTACAAAATATTTTTGAAATTAAAATGAAAAGGTACCGAAATGGCATTAGACTAATCTAGCGTAACCATGTCCCTGGACTTATTGAATCTTTGGTTCGCAAAAGTAAAGTATTCTCCCATACTTTACTTGGGTTTCTAATCAACCCTAATTGGTTAGTGGCGGCTCCAAATTGAGTATAATTGCATGTTTAAATGAATTAATTTCTTAGTATCAAGTCACGATTGATAGGACTTGGGAGGGTCCGTGCCAAGTCTTCAAACTTAGTAATCAATTAGCCTTTTTTGAGTAATTCACCCTCGAATTTTTGGTCACGACAAATATGAATCAACAAAATCAAGGGAACGCAAATCAACAGAACAATTAGAACTACTAGATTAGGCAAAATCAGTGAAAGGAAAACCTTGCTCAAGCTGGTGTTGTGAAAAAAGAAAACAAAGATTGATTATTGATTGCAGATGATAAAGACAAATTCAATGATAGCTGGATTCTTAATTCAAGTTGCTTGTACCACATGTGCCATAATCATGACTCGTTCTTTGCGTACAAAGAATTTAATGGTGGAGTTATTCTAATGGATAACGACGTTAAATGCAAAACAATTGGGATTGAGATTGTCAACATTAAAATGTACGACGGCATCATCAAGATTTTGGATAATGTTAGACACGTTCCTGATTTGACAAAAAATCTAAACTCTTTGGGTACACTTGATGCTAATGATTTTAAGTTTACAACTAAAGGTGGAGTTATGAAAATTATAAGAGGTTCATTTATATTGATGAAATGGCTAAAAATTGGCACTTTGTATCATTTGTAAGGCACTACAGTAACCGGTTCAACTACAGTCTCATCCACTATGACTAAATTAAACAACACTAAATTATGGCATATGAGATTAGGCCATATGAGTATTGGAGGGATGTAGGAGCTGAGTAAGAGAGGCCTTCTGTGTGGTTAGAAAATTAAAAAACTGAATATCTGTGAGCATTGTGCCTTTGGAAAATAGAAAAGGATCGGTTGCAAGATAGGAATTCATACAATGAAAGGCATTTTGGATCATATTTACTTTGATCTTTGAGGGCCTGCTAAAATTCTTTTGAAAGGCCTGGTTCGAGGTTTTTACTCACCTTCATTAATAATTTTTCAAGAAATGTTTCGGTTTATTATCCAAAACAGAAAAGTGATGTTTTTACTATATTTAAACAAAGGAAAACACTAATCGAGGAACAAATAAAATGATTAAGCAAGTTGAGAACAGATAATGGGCCAGAATTTTGTAGAGGTAAGTTTAATAATTTTTACAAAATTGAAGATACTATGAGGTATCATACTATAGTGAACACACCACAGCAGGATGGTATTGCAAAACGCGTGAACAAAACCTTATTAGAAAAAATACCTATTGTCTAACATTGGTTTAGCAAGGAGTTTTGGGTTGAAGTAGTTAATATAACTGCTTGGTTGATAAATCGTTCTCCTCGCACATCTATTGAGTACAAGACACCTGAGGAGATATGGTTAGGTAAAACTGCCGATTATTTTTCTCTTTGAGTATTTGGATGTCCAACATATGAATATGTTAATGAATGCAAATTAGAGCCTAGAGCAAAAGAATGCATCTTTCTTGGTTAAGCTTCATCTAAAATTATTATTAGCAAAGATGTTACTTTCGATGAGTCTAATATGCTTCATCCTAAGAAAGAATCATCTATTTCTTGTGATGAAAATCCAAAAAGTGTTGCGGAGAAAGTAGAGCTTGAAGCAATTTCTTTGCAACTAATTCGATCGTCTCGATATTATTGAGTTTAAAGAAACTTGAAGATGAAGAATGTTCTATTCCCAAAGATATACCAAGAAGAACATGAAGCCTCTGCAGAAATATGAATTCTTAGATTTTATTGCTTATGCTTTTTCAGTTGCAAAGTCAGTAGAGTATAATGAGCCCAAAACCTACAAAGAAGCTATTTCAAAAGATTAAGCAAAGTGGTTAGTTGTTATGAATGAAGAGATGGAATCTCTTGAAAAGAATCAAATTTGGGAGCTTGTCAAACCACCAATAGGAAAGAAGGGGCTATAAATGGGTTTTCAAAAGAAATGAATGTATTTTTGGAATTGAAGACATCGGGTTTAAAGCTCGTTTAGTTGCTAAAGGTTATAATCAGATTGAGTGAGTTGATTTTAATGATGTATTTTCACCTATCGTTAAACACAACTCTATTCAGATTTTTCTTACATTATTTGTAATGAATAATTTAGAGTTGGAGCAACTCGATGTGAAAACAATTTTCTTGCATGTGAATTTGAAAATAAAATCAATATGGGTCAAACCAGAAGATTTTCAATTTGAAGGTAAGAAAAATCATGTTTGTCTATTAAAAAAGTCTATATACGGCCTGAAGCATTTGGTTTAACAATTGTATAAAAGGTTTGATTCATCTATGGTACAAATTGGCTGTTGTAGGAGCAAATATGATAGCCATGTATATTTGTGCAAACTTCCAATTGGCTCTTTTATTTATCTATTATTATATGTTGGTGATATGTTGATTACGACAAAAGATACATCTAATATACAGAATTTGAAGGCACAATTAAGTGCTGAATTTAAGATGAAGGATTTTGGTGCAACAAAGAAAATCCTAGGCATGGAAATTCAACGAGATCATAAAAGGGAAAAATTATATCTCTTCCAGAAAAGCTACATTGAGAAGGTGTCGGATCATTTTGGCATGAAAAATACCAAACATGTAAGTACTCCTCTTGCTGCTCATTTTATATTCAGATAATTTATGCCTACAAATAGAAGAGGACATAAAATATATGTAACATATTCCATAATCTAGTGTAGTTGGTGAGGCAATGCTTTGTACTCAACCCGATATTTCACATGCTATTAGCATGGTAAGTAGATATTTATCGTACCTACGAAAAGTTCATTAGCACGCTGTGAAGTGGATTTTGAGATATTTGAAAGATACTTCTAATTATGGTTTAGAGTTTGGGAAAACTGATGACATTCTAACAAGATATGTTGGTTCTGATTATGCTAGTGACCTTAATAAGATGAGGCCTTCGATTGGGCACATCTCTACTATTAGAGATTGTGCAATCAGTCGGAAAGCTACTTTACAACATACAGTAGCTTTATCTACTATAGAAATAGAGTATATGGCTATTGCCAAAGCAATGAAAGAGGCCATATGGTTAAGAGGCTTATTTAGCAAGCTTAGTGTGAATCATGGAGTGACTGTTGTCCATTGCGATAGTCATGGTTCTATACATCTTACTAAAAATCAAATGTATCATGAGAGGACAAAACCCATTAATGTGCAATATCATTTTATTTGAGACATTCTTGCCGATGGTTATATTGAAGTCTTAAAGATTGGTACAGAAAAACATCCGGTTGATATGTTAACGAAGCCTTGGCCTATCACCAAATTCAAGCATTGTTTGGATTTGGTTAATATATGTTGTAACTGAGTTTTTCTCTATTAGGTGGAGAAGATTGTTAGTTGCTTATGCAGAATTCAAGCCAAGCGATTGTAACTTGTTTCAAACATTAAGCCAACGTGGAAATTGTTATATATGTCTTAAGTTTGAGCCCAAAAATGAAAGTTTCTTAATTTAAGTAGATTTCCTATTTTTAATAGGTTTCCTAATTGAATGGTTTTCCCAATTAGAGAAGATTTTCTAAAAAGAGGTTTCCTACTTTGAATTTGATTATTCCCTATATATAAGAGGTTGAGACAGAAAGAGTCTAAACTTTTCAGAGCCACCTTTTATAATCCTTGATTTCTATAAAGGATGTTGCTTTTTCTCTCCCTGTCATTTTTCCCGCAAAAATTTCCACATAAAATTTAGTGTTCTTTTCATTCTTCTCAATTTCGGTTTCGTTATAGTTTCCGCATCTACCATAACATGATCTTTAGATACTAAAAATGGCATTCTTTCAAGACAATGGCGTTTTCTCAAATTATCTAGTAAGAATTCTTTTACCTTGTGCCATTGTGGTAAGCCACAAAAGTGCATCCCATAATTTCCATAACTAGAACCAAGAACACATATAGAATCAAGTAAAGAGATTTGTACACATGATTTGGATTATTCTTAATGCGGAAAAATGACAATCCAAAGCTCAAGCACTTCTCCTCCAATGCCCTCTTTATCATTGGCTCAATGAGACTACTCCTCACCTTTAGTGTTCAGTAAATGCTTTTTATGTGAGGATAATTGTGTGTTAGGATTAGATGAGAGACTTAAGCATTATTTATAGAGTGTTCAGTCAAACCATCTCATCTTGGGCTGGGCTCAACTTAACTCATACTAACCAGCCATATATTAGACTAATTAAAAAACATCTTATCTCATCTTATCATACCAATATCGTAAAATGTTAAATTATAATATTAATTAATGTAACCTACATCAGGAAAGCTCTTACAATTGTTGCTTCTTTGCCGAAAGGCCCCAAATATGTGCGCACTTGCACATTAACACTGAAATCTAACAGAAATAAATAGACAGATTGGCCGACCTCCTCAAGGTGTTTGGATAAGAAAGATCTTCACCAAACTAGAAAGTTTACGACACCATAAGAGGATATCTGAAACTAGGCATCAATAGCAAAATACAGTACTAAGAGGCATGCCTAAGGTATGACTCTCGTTCCATAAGATAGTTAACAGTGCTAGCTCCAACAAAGCTTGACTGGAAGATATCGGGCGGCGACTCCATTGGCACAGGGACAGATCTGTCCGAGAGAACGCCATCAAGGTCTGTTGGGGCTCCAAAACTTTAATGTCGATTGAATCCAGTTGGTGGAGGTGTGTCCTTGACAATCCGCGATACCATAATTCCTCCACCGCCTGTTGTTTATCTTACAACATGAAATACACCACCATCAGTATTTTGCTTGTGCCCAGCGACTTAGAGGCCTTTCTAGTCCAACTTGTGTTCAAGAATCGGTGCTTAATGATTTTTGGTCTGTTCAGCAGCTTTTTCAAGACATAGTTGTTGGAAACATGTAAGTTCCGACCTCAGTTTGGAAACTCTCTAATTTCTTTTTCAATTAAGTAGTCTAGATTTTTCAGTGTTTTCCCTAATCTTGGTCCCCAGTGGAAGAAAAGCTGATGGTGAGTGCCACCACTCGGGACAATCGAGACATTTCCAAAACGAAGCTGTCTCTCAACAATTCCTAAGAAGGCGCACAACAGTCTCATTGGACAATTCCATGTACACTGCCAGTTTTTGTCATGACCAATATGACAACCTTTCTTAAGACCGAACTCACCGGCAGCACTAGAATGTAGGACCTGGCCTGGACCGAAAAAGACCGGGCCATTCCGGGCGTGACCCGGAAATGGGAACTTTTCTTCCCTTTTTTTGTTTTTTTTGCATTCTCATGTAATGAAACATATATAAAAAACCCATCATGCAAACCTGACACAAAACATGTGCCGAAAACCTTGATAAAATTCGACCAAAAAAAAAAACTCGATAAAAATTTAAGAACCCACAACAGTATAATAACAAACCAAAAACCTGTTGTGATTAAATTAAAAAAGAAACCCCGTAATACAATAATCTAATCGTCCATCATGTAAAATAATCCTAAAAAGAAAACACATTTCATAAGTCACCGTAACAAGAACTCAACAACCGACCCCAGACATCATTGAAGAACAAGCCTCACGAGTCTCCAATATCCAGAAACCCAGGTTGACCTAGTACATCAAGAAAATGTAATTTCAGTTCGAAATTTCCTTCTAATCTATCGTTAACTCGTGGAATTTAGCTTACGCGTTGAAGCAGACGGAAACAAAACTTGGTCACTCTTCTCTTCTAGAATGGGAAGGCGACCTAATCTCGCCTTCCATGGCTCACTTCAATCCCATCGTCCATTACCGATTACCTTCGACTTGGTTTTACCACCCATAAGGAAAATTAGCTCATGTCATTATCCCTAAATCATCAGGGCATTTGTCACATGTTATCATGAAGTCCAATTAAAGTGGCTTGCTCTCGGAATCACAATTCTTCTAATTTATTTTCCTCTGTGATCAACGAGTAGGAAATTTCGAGTGGCCCCGCTGAGGATATATTTAGAGAATCCATAGAATTTAAAAATATCTAATTGAAAATGAACAAAACAAATCTATCATTTCATTTCATTGAATTACAAACCAAAAAATGTGAACTCCAATCGCTTGGTACAAGAACGACAATTCTTTTTTTTTTTTTTTCGAAGGGAATGGAAGCAATAGTGCGACTAGGAACCCCGTCCTTATTACATGCTCTTTCTTGCCTTGGAAGGAATGACAAACGAATTTAAAAACCCAAACAAACATAATAATGAATGAGAGAATATCGAGGGGGGAAAGAGCAATAATTCTTGCGGCGAAAATTCCAAAAAAAAATAATTCGAGAAGCGTGTTAGCATGTCGGCAGGTCGCTCGGCGGCGGGGGCAACGTGGACGACGGAGTTGGCCCATTTTCGACGACAAACGCCGTGGCCAGGCCCAACGGCAAGTGGACGTCTAGAATGCATGATCCATGCACCTGTAATAATATAATACATACCATGTTGGTTGTTATGATTATAATTTGCTAAAGAAAATCGCACAAAACCATGATTAATGAGGGCGCGGGGCGTGAAATTCACCAGGATTGTTGGCTTGGAATCGGATGGCGGCCCACCCTCCGACGGGGACGCCTATGGTGTTCCGGATCTGTGGGTTCACGAGGTTGAACTTCTTCCGGTCGGTCTTTGGGTTGAAGTTGCCGAAGCCCTGAGCCAAGACGTGGAAGTTGTACCCGTGGAGGTGCATGGGGTGGTTCTCGACGGCGATCAGCGAGGTGTCCTGCAGTATCATCTCGACCGTGGCGTTGTACTTCACCTTCTTGACGCTCGTCTTCTTGGGCGCGAAGATGAGGGCCTGGTTCATGCTGTTGTTCTGGTTCGTGTAGTCAAACGCCACCGGCGGCTTGTTGGGGAAATCGGTGGTGTAGATTCCTCGGACGTTGAAGAAGAAGGCTTGCAGGATGGACAGCGTCGTGGGGAACTGGAAGGAGGCGTTGTTCATGCTGGCCGAGAGCCTCTGCCCATTGGGCCCGCCGCAGGAGTTGTTCCCGGGCGCGCCGCACGGTGCCAGCCCCAGCCCCACGGTCACATACATGTGCTCATCGACGTGCTGCGGCACCGGGACCCAGTGCGGCGCGCCGACAAGCCCAGTCAGGTTGCTGTTGAACTTGTGGGCCGTGGGGGTGTCGTTGAAGGCCGGGAGGATCGGCATCCTTGGGGCGGAAACGGCGGCGGAAGGGGCGTTCTCGTAGATGAAGATGCCCCGGGTGGTCGTGTTGTCGAATGACACGTTGGGGGCGCTGGCGTACGGGCTGGCCGCCATGTAGTAGGCCCCTGGGGCCTGGTCGGTGGTGAGGAGGACGTCGGTGGTCTGGCCCGGGGCAACGAGGACAACGTCCGTCACGTACGGGTTGGTGTACGAGGCGTCGACCGCAACGACGGTCATCTTGTGCGACCTTGAAGAAGAGCGACCGTTGAAGAAGGTCTTCCCTTGCTGAGCTGTGAACTTGGCTGAAAAATGCAACAAAGCATAGTTTGAAATATAACCTAAATTTGGGAAATGCGCACGTATCAATTTAATTTGCTTACTATTTTGAGAGCAATTATAGAGATTTCCCGGCCTCCCGTTGATGGTATAGGCGTCGGAGTTGTTCGGGGCGGCGCCGGTTGCCAACGCTTGGTTTTCGACGTCAATGACGTTAGCATTCCACCACTCTCCTGCGGTTGCATCGGATGTTAGAATTTTTCTCTTTTAAGACAAAGGTTATTGGTTCTCGTGCGATTATTATGAAATATAGGAGGTAGCAATAGCATTACCAAGTATAATGGGAATTTCTCTGTGGGGCTTGGGGAACGGATACTTGTGACCCGCCCGGGGCCGGATGATGAGGGCTCCGTGGACTGTCGCGCGGAGCCACTGGACATGGGCGTGCCACCAGAGAGTCCCCTCCTGTCCGGTGATGGTGAATTTGTAGGTGTAGCTGCTTCCGGGTCGGATCGGGCACTGCGTGATGTATTCGGGTCCGTCTGCCCAACCACTCAGTAGCTGAAATACTCCATGCCTGCAGATATATCAATTTATTTATCATTGATTGATTCGAGATGCCATTTGTTTGACGAAAGCAGTCATTTGGAGAAAATTTAAAACGGTGGACTTTAACATAGGAAAACGTCAGAAGTAATTTTGACTAACGATGGAAAAGCTGGAAAAATTAAGGTTGTTTGAAAAATGCTGTCATGCATATCGCTAATCAAAGTCAAAGGAATTGTAGTAATAAGAATGGGAATTAATCATTATTATTATTGTTAAGGTTCGATAACATAAGCTTCTTTGGAAGGCTTTTTCACCAGTGAATAGTGAGGTTGTAAGGTGACTTGTTGAAGACGTGGACGACAAGTGTGTCGCCCTCCTGGACGTGTATGGCCGGACCCGGAAGGCTTCCGTTGACTGCCGTGATCACTCGCCGTTGGCACAACCGGTTCACCGTCAGATTTTGCACCTGAAAGTTTTGGCAAATGCTTCGTCAAGCATTTGTAATCTAACCAAAGAATCAAACACATGGAACAAGCATGATGAGGAGGGAGAGAAGGTTGATAAAACAGAAAAGCGTGCGCATTACATGAAATGTGTGCTCCACGATCGCAGCCGAAGCCATGGACGACAAAGCCGCGAGAGCCAAAGCCCAGAAAATCAGGGACTCGGGGCGCGCCATGTCGGAGAATGACAAAACGATTCGAAGGTGCAAGAAAGCGATTCCAGCAATAAGAAAAGGTCGTCCTTTCTAATGTTGCTGTTGTGAAGTGCTGTCGTTCTAGAGAGAGCTTGCACAGGATTGGAGCTCGTGTTGCCTGCTCTGCATGCCTCAACCCGAGATGCATGCAGCTCTATATATACAGAACGGAGAGAGAGAACTTGTGAAACCCTTTCAAAGCCATTACGTAAGAGAGAAAACGATACTGATATACAATAATCGTCGTCCTTGACGATCGATCCTCTGGGGTTGGCGTTGGGAGGGTTAGCCGAAGATTCGTTATCGAACAGTTTGAAGTTGGCCATCCAGATGCCCCCAAAAAAAAAAAAAAAAAGTTGGCCATCCAGAATACACAAAAAATGAAAATAAAGCGACAAAAGTCTCAGCATCTCGGTTCTTCAAGCAAGCGAAGTCCTTTGAAAACGTCAATGCCGCATCCTCCCGGATGATAATGATTTGATCTCCAACACTAACGTCCGTCGAATTTTTGCCTTATTAATGCCGTGGGTTGCATTTTCGTCGAACCCTTTTGGGATGGTATGCAATTACCATCGCGATTTCTAGATCTGACGAAGGACGGTCAATGTCACTTTGAGAAATCCAGACGCTATTTTATGTGTAGTAGGCCCTTTTTGGCTTAAATTATCTAATGGTTTGTCCAGCCGAGGGACGTGGAGATTGACAAAAGACAACTTTGGAAGGAACTCAAAATGGGCTCCATGCCAATACCACGTGCCCATTTAACGCTTGTTTTGTCTAAAGTCACTTTCTCGTTTATTCAAGCATAATTCCACACGACCATCGTCTAGAATTGCTACCCTTTCGGCCAAAGTTGAAGCAACCGGATTATAATGAATCGATGACATAATTAAGCAAAGATAATTTCACTTATTTTCCAAGAAACAGCTAGGATCCATCTAACATCTGAAATTAATTAGCCGAGTCAATTTCTTGCGAACTTCACTTCCTCTAGAGATGAGTGAAAATTCAAAGTCGGACTCTTTCGTTCCCTTTGGTCCTCCCCTCCATTTTTTCTCACTTCCAAAATAAAAAATATATTGCATTACTATCATATCTGACTTCCAACTATTTTTGGAATTTTTAAGTTGGAGATAATGACGCAGCCCTACCATGATAAAATCATTCCGCATGTTGCATGCCAAGAGCCCTTGCAAGAAAGTGGAGAAAAATAAGTCTAATGTCCCCAAAAAAAAAACATTTTTTTTTAATATTTAGTTTGGTTTCTTGGGGCGCCCCCATATGGAGATTGCACGAATCTGGATGTAATAGTTTTGCCTTAGTTCGTTATTGCTGTCCAAAGCGCCCGGTAATGTTGCACGGATCTCCTTTTCCGAATTAAGAATGGCTTTGCTCTTTCCTAGGTTTTGAAAAAAAAAACAGGAGAGGCGTTATGAATTAGGTAGCGGTTGACTTAAAAAAATAAAATTCCAGCCGATGGACGAGGGTTGGCCACTTGCCTTGATCGAGAGATCACTGGCATGGTAATGATACATGAAATTGATCCAACAGTCAAGCTATTGAAATTATGTCTCAAATTTGAGCTTGTTAAATAAACCCGATTCAAATGAAATAACTTAGCATGTGAAAGTTGAAAATCAAATAATGCAGATATTGTTTCTGTATTGGATTTTTGCTGGGTTTGGATATTCCAGCCTGGATTTTGGATGCACACAGCAACTCCCTTGGCAAAGAGAGGAAATATATAAATAATAAAAAAAGAAGGGAAGTCCAACTTGGACTAGGATTGCCGAATTGGCCTATCTCTTGCACGTACCAATTGAAGTATTTTGAAATGAA
This sequence comes from Eucalyptus guilfoylei, assembly GCA_016097605.1. Lineage (NCBI taxonomy): Eukaryota > Viridiplantae > Streptophyta > Magnoliopsida > Myrtales > Myrtaceae > Eucalyptus > Eucalyptus guilfoylei. Next base: position 42,629,825 of record CM027861.1, read on the forward strand.
CTATACTGATCATAACATGGATTTCCTATTCCATGTTGATTTCGACCTTTTCTTCAGCATATGTTCCTTTTGTAGTTATTTATGTATATTCTTACTCGTTTCCCATGCAACGTGGGCCCGACAATGGCTACTTTAGGGCATTTTGCTGAATGAAAGATCATGCTTGTTGTGATCCGTTAGATATGTCTCAAGTTTGAACCCGAAAAGGAAAGTAACCTAATTCAAATATGTTTCTTATTTTGAATAGTTTTCCTAATTGAATGGTTTTCTTAGTTAAAGAAGGTTTCCTACTTTTGGATTTGATTCTTGCTTATATATAAGAAGTTGAGACCAAAAGAGTCTAAGTTTTTTAGAGCCACCTTTTGTAATCCTTGATTTCTATAGTGGATGTTGCTTCTCCTCTCTTTGTGATTTTTCCCACAAGGGTTTCCATGTAAAATCTAGTACTCTTTTATTCTTCTCATTTTCAATTTTTTTTTTTTTTTATAATTTACGCATCTACCATAACAATTTGGTATCAGAGTCTTAGGGTTATGGTTTCAAGTTCAACAGCAAGATTTGATATTGAGAAATTTGATGGGAGCAACAATTTTAACTTATGGCAAGTTCGTATGTTGGCTGTTCTTACATAGCAGGGTATGAAAAAAACTCTATTTGGAAAATGGAAGAAATTAGAAAGCACGCCAGATGAAACACAGGAAGAATTGAATGAAAGAACCCTGTCTACTATTTAGTTGTGCCTCATGAATAAAGTTATGCAAGAGGTACTAGATCCGAAAATAGTTGCAGGTTTATGGAATAAATTGAAGAGTATATATATTTTTTGACAAAATCCCTCACCAATCGATTAAGGATCAAGCAACGACTCTTCACTCTTTGTAACTAAAGGTTCTTTTCTTAAATTTCATAATTATGGATTCAATGCTACTATCTCTGAACTAAGAAGTATTGATGTTAAGGTTGAATTTGAGAATCAGGCTCTCTTATTGTTGGTGTCACTACCTTCCTCTTATAAAATTTTTAGAGAAATCATGGTTGTTAGTAGAGAAACTATTGATGTTGAAGATGTCAAAACTAGTCTTCTAAATAAGCATAAACTAGATACAGAATTGACTTTTTAAGACAGTAATGATCATAGGACTGGTTTAGTTGCTAGAGGAAGTTTTGTCGAAAGAAGTAATGGTGGCAAGTCCAAATCAAAATCAAAGCATAGGGTTTTGATTTGCAAGTATTGTAAGTTTGAGAGGCATATCAAGATAAATTGTTCGAAACTGAAGACAAAATAGTAAAGAGAAAATATGAATCAGCAAAATTAAGGGAACACAAATTAGCAGAACAATAAGAACTACCAGATCAAGTAGAATCAGCGAAACGAAAACCTTGCTCAAGCTAGTGTTGTGGAAAAAGAAAACGAAGATTGGTTATTGGTTGCAGATGATAAAGACAAATTCAGTGATAACTAGATTCTTAATTCAAGTTGCTTGTACCACATGTGCCCTAATCATGACTCGTTCTCCGCGTACAAAAAATTTAATGGTGGAGTTATTCTAATGGGAAACAACGCTAAATGCAAAACAATTAGGATTGAGATTGTCAACATTAAGATGTACGACGGCATCATCATGATTTTGGATAATGCTAGGCACGTTTCTGATTTGACAAAAAATCTCATCTCTTTGGGTACACTTGATGCTAATGATTGTAAGATTACAACTAAAGGTGGAATTATAAAATTATGAGAGGTTCATTTATATTAACGAAAGGGCTACAAATTGGCACTTTGTATCAGTTACAAGGCACTATACTAACCGATTCAGCTACAGTCTCATCTGCTATGACTAAATTAGACAACACTAAATTATTGCATATGAGATTAGGCCATATGAGTATTAGAGGGATGTAGGAGTTGAGTAAGAAAGGCTTCTGTGTGGTTAGAAAATCGAAAAATTGGATTTCTATGAGCATTGTGCCTTTGAAAAATAGAAAAGGATCAGTTTCAAGATAGGAATTCACACAACGAAAGGCATTTTGGATTATATTTACTCTGATCTTTGAGGACCTGCAAAAGTTCCTTCGAAAGGCCTTGATTCGAGATATTTACTCATCTCCATTAATGATTTTTCAAGAAATGTTTGGGTTTATTTTCTAGAATAGAAAAGTGATGTTTTTACTATATTTAAATAATGGAAAACACTAATTGAGAAGCAAACTGGTAAAAAGATTAAGCGGTTGGGAACAGATAATGGGCTGGAATTTCGTAGAGGTAAGGTTAATAATTTTTACAAAGTTGAATATATTATGAGGTATCATACTATAGTGAATACACCACGGTAGAATGGTATTGCCGGAACGCGTGAACAGAACCTTATTAGAAAAAATACCTATTATCTAACGTTGGTTTAGGCAGGGAGTTTTGGGCTGAAGCAATTAATATAGTTACTTGGTTAATAAATCGTTCTCCTTGCACATCTAATGAGTACAAGACACCTGAGGAGGTACAGTCAGGTAAACCTGCTAATTATTCTTCTCTTCGAGTATTTGGATGTCCAGCATATGCATATGTTAAAGAATACAAATTAGAGCCTAGAGCAAAAGAATGCATCTTTCTTGGTTAAGCTTCTGGTGTAAAAGATTATAGACTTTGGTGTATTAATTCATCTAAAATTATTATTAGTAGTGATGTTACTTTCGATGAGTCTAATATGCTTCATCCTACGAAAGAATCATCTATTTCTTGTGATGAAAATTCGGAAAGTGTTGCAAAGAAAGTAAAGCTTGAAATAATTTCTTTGCAACCAATTCGATCGTCTATTGATAATATTGAGTTTAAAGAACCCGAAGATGAAGAATATTATATTGCCAAAGATATACCAAGAACATGAAGCCTCCGCAGAAATATGAGTTCTTAGATTTTATTGTTTATGCTTTTTCAGTTGCAAAGTCAATAGAGTATAATGAGCCCAAAACCTACAAAGAAGCTATTTCAAAATATTCAGCAAAGTGGTTAGTTGCTATGAATGAAGAGATGGAATCTCTTGAAAAGAATCAAATTTGGGAGCTTGTCAAACCACCAATAGGAAAGAAAATCGGAGACTATAAATGGGTTTTCAAAAGAAATGAAGGTATTCTTGGAGCTAAAGACATTAGGTTCAAAGCTCTTTTAGTTGCTAAAGGTTATAGTCAAATTGAGTGAGTTGATTTTAATGATGTGTTTTCACATGTCGTTAAACACGGCTCTATTTGGATTTTTCTTAGGTTAGTTGCCATGTATGATTTAGAGTTGGAGCAACTCGATGTTAAAACAATTTTCTTGCATGGTGAACTTGAAAAGAAAATCAATATGGTCAACCAGAAGATTTTCAATTTGAAGGTAAGAAAAATCATTTTTGTCTATTAAAAAATTCTATATATGGCTTGAAGCATTTGCCTTAACAATTGTATAAAAGGTTTGATTCGTTTATGGTACAAATTAGTGGTTGTAGGAGCAAATATGATAGCCATGTATATTTGTGCAAACTTCTAATTGGCTCTTTTATTTATTTGTTATTATATGTTGATGATATGTTGATTGTGACAAAAGATATATATGATATATAGAATTTGAAGGCACAGTTTAGTGCTGAATTTAAGATGAAGGATTAAGATGTAGTAAAGAAAATCATAGGCATGGAAATTTGATAAGATCATAAAAGGGAAAAATTATATCTCTTCTAGAAAAAACTACATTAAGAAGGTGTTAGATCATTTTGGCATAAAAATACCAAACAAGTAAGTACTCCTCTTGCTGCTCATTTTAAATTCAAATAATTTATGTCCACAAATAGAAGAGGACATAAAATATATGTAACATATTCCATAATCTAGTATAGTCGGTGAGACCATGATTTATACTCGACCCGATATTTCACATGCTAGTAACGTGGTAAGTAGATATTTATCATGCCTGCGAAAAGTTCATTGGCAAGCTGTAAAGTGGATTTTGAGATATTTGAAAGGTACTTCTGATTATGGTTTAGAGTTTGGGAAAACTAATGACGTTCTGACAAGATATGTTGATTCTGATTATGCTAGTGACCTTGATAAGATGAGGCCTTTGACTGGATACATCTGTACTATTAGAGGTTGTGCAATCAGTTGAAAAACTACTTTACAACATATAGTAGCTTTTTCTACTATAGAAATAAAGTATATGGCTATTGCAAAAGCAATTAAAGAGGCCATATGGTTAAGAGGCTTATTTAGCTAGCTTAGTGTGGATTATGATGTGACTGTTAACCATTGCGATACTCAAAGTGCTATACATCTTACTAAAAATTAAATGTATCATGAGAGGACAAAACACATTGATGTGCAATATCATTTTATTTGAGATATTCTTGCCAATGGCTATATTAAAGTCTTAAAGATTGGTGCAGAAAAAAATCCAGTTGATATGTTAACAAAGCCTTGGCCTATCACCAAATTCAAGCATTGTTTGGATTTGGTTAATATTTGTTGTAGCTAAGTTTTACTCTATTAGGAGGAGAATATTGTTTGTTGCTTATGCAGAATTCAAGCCAGGCAATTGTAACTTGACTCAAAGATCGAACCAAGGTGGAAATTGTTATATATGTCTTAAGTTTGAGCCCAAAAATGAAAGTTTCCTAATTCAAGTAGATTTCATTTTTTGAATAGGTTTCCTAATTGAACGGTTTTCCCAATTAGAGAAGATTTCTTAAAAAGAGGTTTCCTACTTTGAATTTGATTATTACCTATATATCAGATGTTGAGACAAAAAAGTCAAAAATTTTCAGAGCCACATTTTATAATCCTTGATTTCTATAGTGAATGTTGTTTTTCCTCTTCCTGTGATTTTTCCCGCAAGGGTTTCCACATAAAATCTAGTATTCTTTTGTTCTTCCCAATTTTAGTTTTCCTTATAGTTTCCGCATCTACCATAACAAGAACTTTAGACACTAAAATGGCATTCTTTCAAGACAATGGTGTTTTCTCAAATTATATAGTAAGAATTCTTTTACCTTGTGCCATTGTGGTAAGCCACAAAAGCGCATTCCATAATTTCCATAACTAAAACCAAGAACACATATAATCAAGTAAAGAGATTTGTGCACATGATTTGGAATCCGTTATTCTTAATGCGGAATAATGACAATCCAAAACTCAAGTGCTTCTCGTCCAATGCTCTCTATATCACTGGCTCAATAAGGCTACTTCTCACCTTTAGTGTTCAATAAATGTTTTTTATGTGAGGACAATTGTGTGTCAAGATTAGATGAGAGATTTGAGTATTATTTATAGAGTTTTCAACCAAACTCTCTCATCATGAGCTGGGCTAAACTCAACTCATACTAGCCAGCCCTATATTAGACTAATTAAAAAACATTTTATCTTATCTTATTATACCAATATCGTAAAATGGTAAATTACAATTTTAATTAATGTAGCCCACATAAGAAGAACCTTTACAATTGTTGCTTCTTTGCCGAAAGGCCCCAAATATGTGTGCACTTGCACATTAACACTGAAATCTAAAAGAAATAAATAGACGGATTGGCCGACCTCATCAAGGTTTTTGGATGAGAAAGATCTTCACCAAACTAGAATGTTTACGACACCATAAGAGGATATCTGAAACTAGGCATCAACGGCAACACAAAACAAACAGCAAAAGACAGTACTAAGAGGCATGCCTAAGGTATGACTCTCGTTCCATAAGATAGTTAACAGTGCTAGCTCGGACAAAGCTTGACTGGAAGATATCGGGTGGCGACTCCATTGGCACAGGCACAGATCTGTCCGAGAGAACGCCATCAAGGTCTGCCGGGGCTCCAAAGGTTGACACCGTATGCATCCGTCCTTGCTTGCTCCGAGAGCGAATCCGCAACGCCCGTCAGCTTCACTGTATACATGCTTTAATGTCGGTTAAATCCAGTGGGTTGAGGTGTGTCCTTGACAATCCCCGATACCATAATTCCTCCACCGCATGTTGTTCATCTTACAACATGGAATAAACTAATCATCAGTATTTAGCTTGTGCCAGCGATTCAGAGGCCTGTCCAGTCCAACTTGTGTTCAAGACTCAGTGCTTGATGATTTTTGGTCTGTTTAGCAGCTTTTTCAAGACACGGTTGTTGGAAACATATAAGTTCTGGCCTCAGTTTGGAAACTCCCTAATTTCTTTTTCAATCGAGCAGTCTAGATTTTCCAGTGTTTTCCCTAATCTTAGTCCCAAGTGGAAGAAAAGCTGATGTTGAGTGCCAACACTCGGGACAATCGCGACATTTCCAAAACAAAGCTATCTCTTGACAATTCCTAAGAAGACGCACAACAGTCTCTTGGACAATTCAATGTCCACTGCCAGTTTTTGTCATGACTAACTTGGCCTTCCACACCTTTGCCAATATGACAACCTTTCTTAAGACAGAACTCACCGGTAACACTAGAATGTAGGACCTGGCCTGGACCGAAAAAGACCGGGCCATTCCAGGCATGACATAGAAATGGGAACTTTTCTTCCTTTTTTTTTTTTTTTTTGCATTCTCATGTAATGAAACATATATAAAAAACCCATCATGTAAACCTGGCACAAAACGTGTGCCAAAAACCTTGATAAAATTCGACCAAAAAAAAAACTTCAATAAAAATTTCAAGAACCCATAACAGTAGGGAAAAGTACTAAAAAAGTCATAAACCTATTGCATTGATGCTAATTCAGTCCTAAAATTTTCAATTGGACCAATTCAGTCCTAAACCTTTTAATATTGGTACCAATTCAGTCCATCCGGTCAATTTTGGCCCGGGACGCCGACATGGCAATTTTTATGATTTTTTTTTTTCTAATTTTTTTATTAATTATTGTATTAATTTTTATTAATTTTTTTTTCCTTTTCTTTTCGTCTTCTTCCTGGCGGTGGCCGGCGATACTCCAGTGAGGCTCATGTCATTATCCCTAAATTAGCAGGCTTTTGTCGCATGTTACCATGAAGTCCAATTAAAGTAGCTTGCTCTCGAAATCGCAATTCTTCTAATTTATTTTCCTCCGTGATTAACGAGTAGGACATTTCGAGTGGCCCCGCTGAGGATATATTTAGAGAATCCATAGAATTTAAAAAATATCTAACTGAAAACGAACAAAACAAATCTATCATTTCATTTCATTGAATTACAAACCAAAAAATGTGAACTCCAATCGCTTGGTACAAGAACGACAATTCTTTTTTTTTTCGAAGGGAATGGAAGCAATAGTGCGACTAGGAACCCCGTCCTTATTACATGCTCTTTCTTGCCTTGGAAGGAATGACAAACGAATTTAAAAACCCAAACAAACATAATAATGAATGAGAGAATATCGAGGGGGGAAAGAGCAATAATTCTTGCGGCGAAAATTCCAAAAAAAAATAATTCGAGAAGCGTGTTAGCATGTCGGCAGGTCGCTCGGCGGCGGGGGCAACGTGGACGACGGAGTTGGCCCATTTTCGACGACAAACGCCGTGGCCAGGCCCAACGGCAAGTGGACGTCTAGATGGCAATGCATGATCCATGCACCTGTAATAATATAATACATACCATGTTGGTTGTTATGATTATAATTTGCTAAAGAAAATCGCACAAAACCATGATTAAAGAGGGCGCGGGGCGTGAAATTCACCTGGATTGTTGGCTTGGAATCGGATGGCGGCCCACCCTCCGACGGGGACGCCTATGGTGTTCCGGATCTGTGGGTTCACGAGGTTGAACTTCTTCCGGTCGGTCTTTGGGTTGAAGTTGCCGAAGCCCTGAGCCAAGACGTGGAAGTTGTACCCGTGGAGGTGCATGGGGTGGTTCTCGACGGCGATGAACGAGGTGTCCTGCAGTATCATCTCGACCGTGGCGTTGTACTTCACCTTCTTGACGCTCGTCTTCTTGGGCGCGAAGATGAGTGCCTGGTTCATGCTGTTGTTCTGGTTCGTGTAGTCGAACGCCACCGGCGGCTTGTTGGGGAAATCGGTGGTGTAGATTCCTCGGACGTTGAAGAAGAAGGCTTGCAGGATGGAGAGCCTCGTGGGGAACTGGAAGGAGGCGTTGTTCATGCTGGCCGAGAGCCTCTGCCCGTTGGGCCCGCCGCAGGAGTTGTTCCCGGGCGCCCCGCACGGCGCCAGCCCCAGCCCCACGGTCACGTACATGTGCTCGTCGATGTGCTGTGGCACCGGGACCCAGTGCGGCGCGCTGACCAGCCCAGTCAGGTTGCTGTTGAACTTGTGGGCCGTGGGGGTGTCGTTGAAGGCCGGGAGGATCGGCATCCTCGGGGCGGAAACGGCGGAGGAAGGGGCATTCTCGTAGATGAAGATGCCCCGGGTGGTCGTGTTGTCAAACGATACGTTGGGGGCGCTGGCGTATGGGCTGGCCGCCATGTAGTAGGCCCCTGGGGCCTGGTCGGTGGTGAAAAGGACGTCGGTGGTTTGGCCCGGGGCGACGAGGACAACGTCCGTCACGTAGGGATTGGTGTACGAGGCATCGACCGCAACGACGGTCATCTTGTGGCCGGCGACCTTGAAGAAGAGCTGGTTATTGAGCGCAGCGTTGATGATGCGCAGCAGATAGGTCTTCCCTTGCTGCACCTTATACGTGTACGTGAACTTGGCTGAAATATGCAACAAAGCATAGTTTAAAAGAAATATAACCTAAATTTGGGAAATGCGCACGTATCAATTTAATTTGCTTACGATTTTGAGAGCAATTATAGAGATTTCCCGGCCTCCCGTTGATGGTATAGGCATCGGAGTTGTTCGGGGCGGCGCCGGTTGCCAACGCTTGGTTTTCGACGTCAATGACGTTAGCATTCCACCACTCTCCTGCGGTTGCATCGGATGTTAGAATTTTTCCCTTTTAAGACAAAGGTTATTAGTTCTCGTGTGATTATTATGAAATATAGGAGGTAGCAATAGCATTACCAAGTATAATGGGAATTTCTCTGTGGGGCTTGGGGAACGGATACTTGTGACCCGTCCGGGGCCGGATGATGAGGGCTCCATGGACTGTCGCGCGGAGCCACTGAACATGGGCGTGCCACCAGAGAGTCCCCTCCTGTCCGGTGATGGTGAATTTGTAGGTGTAACTGCTTCCGGGTCGGATCGGGCACTGTGTGATGTATTCTGGCCCGTCCGCCCAACCGGTCAATAGTTGAAATATTCCATGCCTGCAGATATGTCAATATTATTTATCATTGATTGATTCGAGAAGCCATTTGTTCGATGAAAGAGGTCATTTGAAGAAAATTTAAAACGGTGGACTTTAACCTAGGAAAACGTCAGAAGTGATTTTGACTAACAATGGAAAAGCTGGAAAAATTAAAATTGTTTGAAAATGCTGTCATGCATATCGCTAATCAAAGTCAAACGAATTGTAGTAATAAGAATGGGAATTAATCATAATTATTATTATTGTTAAAGTTCGATAACATAAGCTTCTTTGGAAGGCTTTTTTACCAGTGAATAGTGAGGTTGTAAGGTGACTTGTTGAAGACGTGGACGACAAGTGTGTCGCCCTCCTGGACGTTTATGGCCGGACCCGGAAGGCTTCCGTTGACTGCCGTGATCACTCGCCGTTGGCACAACCGGTTCACCGTCAGATTTTGCACCTGAAAGTTTTGGCAAATGCTTCGTCAAACATTTGTAATCTAACCAAAGAATCAAACACATGGAACAAGCATGATGAGGAGGGAGAGAAGGTTGATAAAACAGAAAAGCGTGCGCATTACATGAAATGTGTGCTCCACGATCGCAGCCGAAGCCATGGACGACAAAGCCGCGAGAGCCAAAGCCCAGAAAATCAGGGACTCGGGGCGCGCCATGTCGGAGAATGACAAAACGATTCGAAGGTGCAAGAAAGCGATTCCAGCAACAAGAAAAGGTCGTCCTTTCTGATGTTGCTGTTGTGAAGTGCTGTCGTTCTAGAGAGAGCTTGCACAGGAGAGGAGCTCGTGTTGCTTGCTCTGCATGCCTCAACCCGAGATGCATGCAGCTCTATATATACAGAACGGAGAGAGAGAACTTGTGAAACCCTTTCAAAGCCATTACGTAAGAGAGAAAACGATACTGATATACAATAATCATCGTCCTTGAAGTTGACGATCGATCCTCTGGGGTTGGCGTTGGTAGGGTTAGCCGAAGATTCGTTATCGAACAGTTTGAAGTTGGCCATCCAGATGCCCCCCCCCCCAAAAAAAAGTTGGCCATCCAGAATACACATAAAAAGAAAATAAAGCGACAAAAGTCTCAGCATCTCGGTTCTTCAAGCAAGCGAAGTCCTTTGAAAACGTCAATGCCGCATTCTCCCGGATGATAATGATTTGATCTCCAACACTAGCGTCCGTGGAATTTTTGCCTTATTAATTCCGTGGGTTGCATTTTCATCGAACCCTTTTGGGATGGTATGCAATTACCATCGCGATTTCTAGATCTGATGAAGGACGGTCAACGTCACTTTGAGAAATCCAGATGCTATTTTATGTGTAGTAGGCCCTTTTTGGCTTAAATTATCTAATGGTTTATCCAGCCGAGGGACGTGGAGATTGACAAAAGACAACTTTGGAAGGAACTCAAAATGGGCTCCATGCCAATACCACGTGCCCATTTAACGCTTGTTTTGTCTAAAGTCATTTTCTCGTTTATTCAAGCATAATTCCACACGACCATCGTCTGGAATTGCTACCCTTTCGGCCAAAGTTGAAGCAACCGGATTATAATGAATCGATGACATAATTAAGCAAAGATAATTTCACTTATTTTCCAAGAAACAGCTGGGATCCAAGAAACATCTGAAATTAATTAGCTGAGTCAATTTCTTGCGAACTTCACTTCCTATAGAGGACATAAAATATATGTAACATATTCCATAATCTAGTGTAGTTGGTGAGGCCATGATTTGTACTTGACCCGATATTTCACATGCTATTAGCGTGGTAAGTAGATATTTATCATGCCTACGAAAAGTGCATTAGCAAGCTATGAAGTGGATTTTGAAATATTTGAAAGGTACTTCTAATTATGGTTTAGAGTTTGGGAAAACTAATGACATTCTAACAAGATATGTTGGCTCTAATTATGCTAGTGACCTTGATAAGATGAGGCCTTTGATTGGGTACATCTTTACTATTAGAGGTTGTGCAATCAGTTGGAAAGCTACTTTACAACATACAATAGTTTTATCTACTATAGAAATAGAGTATATGGCTATTGCAAAAGCAATTAAAGAGGCCATATGGTTAAGAGGATTATTTAGCAAGCTTAGTGTGGATCATGGTGTGACTGTTGTCCATTGCGACAGTCAGAGTTCTATACATCTTATTAAAAATCAAATGTATCATGAGAGGACAAAACACATTAATGTGCAGTATCATTTTATTTGAGACATTCTTGCCAATGGTTATATTGAAGTCTTAAAGATTGTTACAAAAAAAATCTAGTTGATATGTTAACGAAGCCTTGGCCTATCACCAAATTCAAGCATTGTTTGGATTTGGTTAATATATGTTGTAACTGAGTTTTACTCTATTAGGAAGAGAAGCTTGTTTGTTGCTTATGCAGAATTCAAGCCAACCGATTGTAACTTGACTCAAACATCGAGCCAAGGTGAAAATTGTTATATATGTCTTAAGTTTGAGCCCAAAAATGAAAGTTTCTTAATTTAAGTAGATTTCCTATTTTTAATAGGTTTCCTAATTGAATGGTTTTCCCAATTAGAGAAGATTTCCTAAAAAGAGGTTTCCTACTTTAAATTTGATTCTTGCATATATATAAGAGGATCGAGGTTGAGACAAAAAGAGTCTAAACTTTTCAGAGTCACCTTTTATAATCCTTGATTTATATAGTGGATGTTGCTTTTTCTCTCCCTGTGAATTTTCCCACAAGGGTTTCCGCATAAAATCTAGTGTTCTTTTATTCTTCTCAATTTCAATTTCATTATAGTTTCCACATCTACCATAACATGATCTTTAGATACTAAAAATGGCATTCTTTCAAGACAATGGCGTTTTCTCAAATTATCTAGTAAGAATTCTTTCACCTTGTGCATTGCTTACTCTTACCCAAAAAAAAAAAATTCTTTCACCTTGTGCCATTGTGGTAAGCCACAAAAGTGCATCCCATAAGTTCCATAACTAGAACCAAGAACACATAAAGAATCAAATAAAGAGATTTGTGCACATGATTTGAAATCCATTATTCTTAATGCGAAATAATGACAATCCAAAACTCAAGCACTTCTCCTCCAATGCCCTCTGTATCATTGGCTCAATGAGACTACTCATCACCTTTAGTGTTCAGTAAATGCTTTTTATGTGAGGACAATTGGGATAAAAACACTACAAGTGCCATAACTTGGCACAAAAGGACACTTAAGTGTCATAACTTTTGAAAGGTACACTTAAGTGCCACATTTGAAAAAAAGTGGGACACCTAGTGCCACCTCCGGCGAAGCCGGCCGAAAATCATACGTGGCAATTAAATATTAATATTTCTTGCTGAAGTGGCTCGCCGGAGAGTTGAGTCAGCTCTAATTCACCCCAAACGACATCGTTTCGGGTGTTGGCCAAAATAGAGCCCTTAAATCAGTCAAAACAACGTCGTTTTGGCATAATTTGAATTTTAATATAATATAAAAATTAATTAAATTAAATTTAAAACAAAATAATAATATAATTTATTTTTATTTTTATTATTGTTTAAAAAAAACGAAGGAGGAAGGCAACCGGCGGTTGAGGGCGAGAGCCCTTGCCGCCGCCGCCTCCCTACCGTCGCCGGAAGGTGGGGGAGGGTTGGCCAGGGCCGCCAAGCCCGGGCCGAGGGCCGGCGGCCCCAATCGATCGACGGCGAGGGCCTGCGTGCCCTCGCCCAGATCTGGGGCGAGGGCACGCAGGCCCTCGCCGCCGGTCGGCTAGAGTCGCCGACTCAACGGCCCCAACCCTCACCGCCGGTCGGTTGGGGCCGCCGGCTCGACGGCCCCAACCCTTGCCACCAGCTGCCTCCCTCTTCCTCCTTCACCCCCCCTCACTCGACTGGGCCAAGGGCTGCCGCCCGCTAGGGGTCGGCTCAGCGGGCGACGGCCGGCCTCGGCCGCCCCCCCCTCCTTTTTAAATATTAAAATTATTATTTTTAAATATTTTAACTAAATTTAATTTAATTAATTTTTATATTATTTGTTTACCACGTCAGCCCAAAACGACGCCGTTTTTGCATTATTTGGCCACGTCGCGTGCAAAACGGCATCGTTTTGCACTCGCCGCCGGAAAAATGCCATGTATGCAATTTGGCCAGATTTTGGCCGAATTGTCACTCAAGTGATCCACTTTGCTCCAATTTTAGCACTTAAATGTACCTTTCGAAAGTTATGGCACTTAAGTGTACCTTTCGAAAGTTATGGCACTTAAGTGTTCATTTCTGCCAAGTTATGACACTCCAGGGGTCCGCACCTCGAGGATAATTGTATGTTAGGGTTAGATGAAAAACTTGAGCATTATATATAGAGTTTTCAGTCAAACTCTTTTATCATGGGCTAGGCTCAACTCAATTCATACTAGCCAGTCCTATATTAGACTAATTAAAAAATATTTTATCTCATTTTATCAGACCATTATCGTAAAATGGTAAATTACAATATTAATTAATGTAACTTACATCAGAAAAACTCTTATAATTGTTGCTTCTTTGCCGGAAGGCCCAAATATGTGTGCACTTGCACATTAACACTGAAATCTAACAGAAATAAATAGACAGATTAGCCGACCTCCTCAAGGTGTTTGGATAAGAAAGATCTTCACCAAACTAGAAAGTTTACGACATCATAAGAGGATATCTGAAACTAGGCATCAACAGCAACACAAAACAAACAACAAAATATAGTACTAAGAGGCATGCCTAAGGTATGACTCTCGTTCCATAAGATAGTTTAACAGTGCTAGCTCGGACAAAGCTTGACTGGAAGATATCGGGCGGCGACACCATTGGCACAGGGACAGATCTGTCCGAGAGAACGCCATCAAGGTCTGCTGGGGCTCCAAAGGGTGACACCGTATGCATCTGTTGTTGCTTGCTCCGAAAAAGAATCCGCAACCCCCGTCGGCTTCCCTATATACATGCTTTAATGTCGGTTGAATCCAGTTGGTTGAGGTGTGTCCTTGACAATCCCCGATACCATAATTCCTCCATCGCCTGTTGTTTATCTTACAACATGAAATACACCACCATCAGTATTTAGCTTGTGCCCAGCGACTTAGAGGCCTTTCCAGTCCAACTCGTGTTCAAGACTCGGTGCTTAATGATTTTTGGTCTGTTCAGCAGCTTTTTCAAGACACGGTTGTTGGAAACATGTAAGTTCCGACCTCAGTTTGGAAACTCTCTAATTTCTTTTTCAATTAAGCAGTCTAGATTTTCCAGTGTTTTCCCTAATCTTGGTCCCAAGTGGAAAAAAAACTGATGGTGAGTGCCAACACTCGGGACAATCGAGACATTTCCAAAACGAAGCTGTCTCTTGACAATTCCTAAGAAGGCGCACAACAGTCTCATTGGACAATTCCATGTCCACTGCCAGTTTTTGTCATGACTAACTTGGGCTTCCACACCTTTGCCAATATGACAACCTTTCTTAAGACCGAACTCACCAGTTGCACTGGAATGTAGGACCTGGCCCGGACCGAAAAGGACCGGGCCATTCCGGACGTGACCCGGAAATGGGAACTTTTCTTCCTTTTTTTTTTTTTTTTTTTTTTTTTTTTTTTCATGCATTCTTATGTAATGAAACATATATAAAAAACCCATCATGTAAACCTGACACAAAAAGTGTGTCGAAAACCTCGATAAAATTCGACCAAAAAAAAAACCTCCATAAAAATTTAAGAACCGCCAACAATATAATAACAAACCAAAAACCTGTTTTGATTAAATTAAAAAAGAAACCCCGTAATACAATAATCTAATCGTCCATCATGTAAAATAATCATAAAAAAGAAAACACATTTCATAAGTCACCGTAACAAGAACTCAACAACCGACCCCGGACATCATCGAAGAACAAGCCTCACAAGTCTCCAACATCCAGAAACCCAGGTTGACCTAGTACATCAAGAAAATGTAATTTTCAGTTCGAAATTTCCTTCTAATCTATCTTTAACTCGTGGAATTTAGCTTACGCGTTGAAGCAGACGGAAACAAAACTTGGTCGTTCTTCTCTTCTAGAATGGGAAGGCGACCTAATCTCGCCTTCCATGGTCCACTTCGATCGCATCGTCCATTACCGATTACCTTCGACTTGGTTTTACCACCCAAAAGGAAAATTAGCTCATGTGATTATCCCTAAATTATCAGGCCTTTGTCACATGTTACCATGAAGTCCAATTAAAGTAGCTTGCTCTCGGAATCGCAATTCTTCTAATTTATTTTCCTCCGTGATCAACGAGTTGGAAATTTTGAGTGGCCCCGCTGAGGATATATTTAGAGAAACCATAGAATTTAAAAAAATATCTAATTGAAAATGAACAAAACAAATCTATCATTTCATTTCATTGAATTACAAACCAAAAAATGTGAACCCTAATCGCTTGGTACAAGAACGACAATTTATTTATTTTTTCCGAAGGGAATGGAAGCAATAGTGCGACTAGGAACCCCGTCCTTATTACATGCTCTTTCTTGCCTTGGAAGGAATGACAAACGAATTTAAAAACCCAAACAAACATAATAATGAATGAGAGAATATCGAGGGGAGGAAAGAGCAATAATTCTTGCGGCGAAAACACCCAATAAAAATAATTCGAGAAGCGTGTCAACATGTCGGCAGGTCTTTCGGCGGCGGGGGCAACGTGGACGACGGAGTTGGCCCATTCTCGACGACAAACGCCGTGGCCAGGCCCAACGGCAAGTGGACGTCTAGATGGCAATGCATGATCCATGCACCTGTAATAATATAATACATACCATGTTGGTTGTTATGATTATAATTTGCTAAAGAAAATCGAACAAAACCATGATTAAAGAGGGCGCGGGGAGTGAAATTCACCTGGATTGTTGGCTTGAAATCGGATGGCGGCCCACCCTCCGACGGGGACGCCTATGGTGTTCCGGATCTGTGGGTTCACGAGGTTGAACTTCTTCCGGTCGGTCTTTGGGTTGAAGTTGCCGAAGCCCTGAGCCAAGACGTGGAAGTTGTACCCGTGGAGGTGCATGGGGTGGTTCTCGACGGCGATCAGCGAGGTGTCCTGCAGTATCATCTCGACCGTGGCGTTGTACTTCACCTTCTTGACGCTCGTCTTCTTGGGCGCGAAGATGAGGGCCTGGTTCATGCTGTTGTTCTGGTTCGTGTAGTCGAACGCCACCGGCGGCTTGTTGGGGAAATCGGTGGTGTAGATTCCTCGGACGTTGAAGAAGAAGGCTTGCAGGATGGACAGCGTCGTGGGGAACTGGAAGGAGGCGTTGTTCATGCTGGCCGAGAGCCTCTGCCCATTGGGCCCGCCGCAGGAGTTGTTCCCGGGCGCGCCGCACGGTGCCAGCCCCAGCCCCACGGTCACATACATGTGCTCATCGACGTGCTGCGGCACCGGGACCCAGTGCGGCGCGCCGACCAGCCCAGTCAGGTTGCTGTTGAACTTGTGGGCCGTGGGGGTGTCGTTGAAGGCCGGGAGGATCGGCATCCTCGGGGCGGAAACGGCGGCGGAAGGGGCGTTCTCGTAGATGAAGATGCCCCGGGTGGTCGTGTTGTCAAACGACACGTTGGGGGCGCTGGCGTATGGGCTGGCCGCCATGTAGTAGGCCCCTGGGGCCTGGTCGGTGGTGAGGAGGACGTCGGTGGTCTGGCCCGGGGCGACGAGGACAACGTCCGTCACGTACGGGTTGGTGTACGAGGCGTCGATCGCAACGACGGTCATCTTGTGGCCGGCGACCTTGAAGAAGAGCTGGTTATTGAGTGCAGCGTTGATGATGCGCAGCAGATAGGTCTTCCCTTGCTGCACCTTATACGTGTACGTGAACTTGGCTGAAAAATGTAGCAAAGCATAGGTTAGAAGAAATATAACCTAATTTGGGAAACGCACGCGTAGTAATTTAATTTGCTTACGATTTTGAGAGCAATTATAGAGATTTCCGGGCCTCCCGTTGATGGTATAGGCGTCGGAGTTGTTCGGGGCGGCGCCGGTTGCCAACGCTTGGTTTTCGACGTCAATGACGTTAGCATTCCACCACTCTCCTGCGGTTGCATCGGATGTTAGAATTTTTCCCTTTTAAGACAAAGGTTATTAGTTCTCGTGTGATTATTATGAAATATAGGAGGTAGCAATAGCATTACCAAGTATAATGGGAATTTCTCTATGAGGCTTGGGGAACGGGTACTTGTGACCTGCCCGGGGCCGGATGATGAGGGCTCCATGGACCGTCGCGCGGAGCCACTGGACATGGGCGTGCCACCAGAGAGTCCCCTCCTGTCCGGTGATGGTGAATTTGTAGGTGTAACTGCTTCCGGGTCGGATCGGGCACTGCGTGATGTATTCTGGCCCGTCCGCCCAACCGGTCAATAGTTGAAATATTCCATGCCTGCAGATATATCAATTTTATTTATTATTGATTGATTCAAGATGTCGTTTGTTTGATGAAAGGAATATATTAAAATGACTCGGATGAAAGGAATATGTTGAAAATGATTGGGAATTTAAAACGGTGAACTTTAACATAGGAAAACGTCAGAAGTAATTTTGACTAACGATGGAAAAGCTGGAAAAATCAAGGTTGTTCGAAAATGCTGTCGTGCGTATCGCTAATCAAAGTCAAACGAATTGTAGTAATAAGAATGGGAATTAATCATTATTATTTAATAATGTTCGATAACACAAGCTTCTTTGGAAGGCTTTTTTACCAGTGAATAGTGAGGTTGTAAGGTGACTTGTTGAAGACGTGGACGACAAGTGTGTCGCCCTCCTGGACGTGTATGGCTGGACCCGGAAGGCTTCCGTTGACCGCCGTGATCACTCGCCGTTGGCACAACCGGTTCACCGTCAGATTTTGCACCTGAAAGTTTTGGCAAATGCTTCGTCAAACATTTGTAACCTAACCAAAGAATCAAACACATGGAACATGCATGATGAGGAGGGAGAGAAGGTTGACAAAACAGAAAGGCGTGCGCATTACATGAAATGTATGCTCCACGATCGCAGCCGAAGCCATGGACGACAAAGCCGCGAGAGCCAAAGCCCAGAAAATCAGGAACTCGGGGCGCGCCATGTCGGAGAATGACAAAACGATTCGAAGGTGCAAGAAGGCGATTCCAGCAACAAGAAAAGGTCGTCCTTTCTGATGTTGCTGTTGTGAAGTGCTGTCGTTCTAGAGAGAGCTTGCACAGGAGAGGAGCTCGTGTTGCTTGCTCTGCTTGCCTCAACCCAAGATGCATGCAGCTATATATATACAGAATGGAGGGATAGAACATGTAAAACCCTTTCAAAGGCATTACGTAAGAGAGACAACGACGTCGATACACAATAATCGTCGTCCTTGACGATCGATCTTATGGGGTTGGCGTTGGTAGGGTTAGCCGAAGCTTCGTTATCGAACAGTTTGAAGTTGGCCATCCAGAATAAACAATTTAGAAAATAAAGCGACAAAAGTCGTAGAATATTGGTTCTTCAAGCAAGCGAAGTCCTTTGAAAGCGTCAATACAACATCCTCCGGATGATAATGATTTGATCTCCAGCACTAACGTACGTAGAATTTTCCCCTCATTAATGCCGTGGGTTGCATTTTCATCGAACCCTTTTTGGATTGGTATGCAATTACTATTGCGATTTCTAGATCTGGTGAAGGACGGTCGATGTCACTTTGAGAAATCCAGATTTGTGCGTAGTAGGCCCTTCTAACCCTAGTGTTGTCTTAAATTATCTAATGGGTTGTCGAGGCAAGGGATGTGTAGATTGACAAAAGACAACTTTGGAAGAAACTCAAGTGGGCTTTATGCTAATACCACGTGCCTACTTAACGTGCCTACTTAACGCTTGTTCTTGTCTAAAGTCACTTTCTCGTTAATTCAAGCATAATTCCAAACAACTATCATCTAGAATGCTACACTTTTGGCCAAAGTTGAAGCTTTTGTGTATCCAACCGGATTATATTGAATCAATGACATGATTAAGCAAAGACAATTTCACTTATTTTCCAAGAAACATCTGGGATCCACGAAATGTCTGAATTAATTAGTCCGGTCAATTTCTTGCGAACTTCACTTCCTCTAGAGATTAGTGAAAATTCAAAGTCGGACTCTTTTGTTCCCTTCGGTCCTCTCCTCCATTTTCCTCACTTCCAAAATAAAAAATAAATTGCATTGCTATCAAATCTGACTTCCGACTGTTTTGTAATTTTTAACTTGGAGATAATGATGCCAGCTGTACCACGATAGAATAATTCCACATGTTGCATGCCAAGAGCCCTTGCAAGAAAGCAGAGAAAAATAAGTCAAAAGTAACCGCGAAAAAGAAAAGGGTTTTATTTTTCACTTTGGTTTCTTTGGGTGCCCCCATATGGAGATTGCACGACTCTGGATGTAATAGTTTTGCCTTAGTTCGTTAATGTTGTCCAAAGCGCCCAGTAATGTTGCACGCATCTCCTTCTCCGAATTAAGAATGGCTTTGCTCTTTCGTAGGTTTTGGCGAAAAAGGAGAGGCGTTTTGGAATTGAAGTGTTAGTTATGGATTAGGTAGCGGTTGACTAAAAATAAAATATTTTCCAGCCAATGGATGAGGGTTGGCCACTTGCCTTGATCGAGGGATCATTCGCCTGGTAATGATACATGAATTGATCCCCGAGTCAAGCCGTTCACACTCTCTTTTGAAACTATAAACCGTAATTCGCATTAACTGGCGGTGGTATCTCATCTCACGCGTCGAACGAGAGAGCCCAGCTGGACAAGATCTTTCTTAACCGAGTATGTATTGTTGGGTTTTCCATAGACTTTAAGGATTACTAACGCGGTAGAAAGAATCAATGTTCTAGTCAAAACGAGTTAAATGGGATAAATTCAAGAACCGTGACTAAAACTCATTTCTCATCTTAACAAATCATAGATAGGGCCCCAAAAAGTCAGTCATTAAAGTCAAGCCTACTAATTCAAAACGTGGAAATTAGGGTTTATTCAGCCTTTTTGACTTTCGGGTGGTGGATTTTGGGAATCTATAAATGAAATAAATCAACAAATGTGAACCCTAATTTCTTATATGACATATTAACGGAGGAAATTTTTAGTAAAATTTGAATAAGATACCTTGCATATTCTACATGTTCCCTCGATACGCAGAGAAAGGAACCGATGCTCTCCATTCTCGAAAAGCGCTGGGAGTACTTCCACACTATTACGGAGAACTACAAAACTATGTAAGCCATGTAGCTAAACGTCATTATGATTGAGGAGAATTTAGAGAACTGAAAATAAATTGTTCCACAGCAACCCAAAATAGTAGCACTTAGTGAGAATTGTCTATTAAATATAATTAAATGCTTTCCATTTCCAATATAGTTTACCAAACCATAACGGTTCAACATTCTTTTTTTTTTTTTTTTTTTTTGGTCAGAAATAACGGTTCAATTTTCAAGGGACAAAGAATTTTATATATGACAAGAAATGTCCAAGAAAACATCGAGTTTTAGACCTACCCATCTTCTCATGAGTTAGCTTAAACGGCCGATAAGCTGATCAACTAAAGTGCGATGGTATTAGAAATATGGATCTCATATTTTTTGTCCTCTGCGGGCCTTTCGAGATATAGGTTCACCAACAAAATAACGGACGGCCTAAAAAACCAAATTCTTGAAAACGACACTCCCGAAAACGCAGAGACATTGGCCCCGGCATTAGGAATCAACGTGAGGAATGTACACTCGTGCATTCCGTTCTGCTATCCAAGGTTTCTTTACATAAATGAGCTCTCGAGTTAAAAAGAGTGATCGGACGATTGAACTTTACGCCTCGAGAAGCATGAGGTAGCCGATTTTCCATTCCCGCTCGAGTGCAATGTCATAGGAAGAGAGTCGTGAGATAAGTAGTTCTTTACGAGTTTCGGAGCCGGTTTAGAGGGCCTGTCGAATTGACAGGATTAAAGAGGCGGAGTTAGTCCGAACATGAGATTTAGTTAGCTGAAAAATTCATCCGATCGGGCACCAGAAAGAAAAGGTTCCATTGCAAATGAAAACTTGGACTATCATTAGGTTCAATATCTCGTTAAAACAATAACTTGCATGGCCATTGTTAGATGGAAGTCCTGTGTAGTTGAAATCCGTTAAGTTGCCAAATACACTACATGTCAATTATCCAACAATGGCCATATGAACTACATAGCCCTACAGGTACATTTTGGAACTCCAATCTCAAGGAGTTTTGGTCTCTCAAAATCCCTTGGACAAATAAAAATACTTGATAAATTTTTTAAATAGCTCTGGAAAATGCAATTGCATTTCCAAATGCTTTTAGTTCAAGACAAATCTGAGGTGTTTTGAGTTTTCAACATTTTTCAAAGTGATGATATACTTTTTTTCTTCTAGTTTTGTCCTCGCTTTATTTTTGTAATTGCATAAATATCCTCAAAAACCCTTCCTTTACACAACGTTGCCGGTGAAGGCCTCAACCACTGGCCAGTGGCTCGCAGGCGATTTGGTTTGCCGACCTCTTGAGTTGGAGAGATAGAGGTTTGAGATTTAAAAAAAATAATAATAATAAAAATCCTTTACATAGTACTATTTTTCTAAATGTAATTTAAATTAAAGCCAATTCCCAATATGTTTTTAAACTACACTTTATCAATGCGACCAAAAAAAATGAATTTTTATGAAACGCTATCTGCATTTTGGAATATATAAAGCTTTTTTGCATTTTGTCAGAGACTTCTCCCCCAAATCTTACCAACGTGGGCCAATGTGAAGCGGAGCACATCAAGATCGTATCTCTGTTTTTTTATATATCATTATAGCCTTCTAACAAACAGAGAGAGGTAGAGACAAAGACAGACAGACAGCTCCAGTTGGGTCGTGCGTATACTTTTCAATTTTCGTCTTTCCTTACAATGGCGTTTTCCTTTATACGCACGGCAACTCTTTCTGTGGGTTGATGGTTTTGTTGACTTCCAAAACAGGAGGAGGAACAGGAGACTTTAGGAAAAATAGGAATTTATGGGTGATGAATTTGGACTTTGGAAGATCTTGAGAATCAACGCGCGCTTCGGAGAAGTCTAATTAAAAGTGCATTAGGTGGGATACTTAGCGTCCCCAAGTTTATCGACATTCAAACTAAAATCGGGGATATTATTATTTTTGAATATCTAAAGAATACATGAGGCTGATTTTCCAATTTTCTACCCAAGAAGCTGACTGATTCAATTGGAACATACGTGAAGGAAAAGATGTGTGCGACTGGGGGGAATATGTTTTGGCATCGGATCATTGATGACATATTAATGCTTGTTGACATTGCCAAGGGATTGTCAGGAAAGAAAATGCAGCACTTTCGCCCCAAAAAATTAGGTAGCCTTGAAACCGCGAGTCTTGATTAAGAATGCTTTGATTTGTAATCAAGCAACGTGCATAACGTGTAGCTGATAGGAAAAACTCCCGTATATAAGTAATTTCGTGGTGTAAGTATGCTCTTGGGTTTCTGATAAGGAAAATATAGTTCTAGGACTAGGAGATCGAAAGATATCTTGGAGTAGAACTTAGATGAATGGTAACAGAATAAACCAATGAGTTTTTTTTTTTTTTTTGTTGGGTCGAAAACAAATGAGGTTAATGAAGTGATATGTGTATTCGTCATCCAAAAGTTTGGTTATGATAATCAATTATTGTTATTATTTTTGTATTTTTTGAGGTCATCTATTGAAGCACGATTTATGTGTCCTAGCAATTATCTAATATACTCAAAATAGAGGTGATCACTAGACGAGAAACCAATGAAAGGATATGTGCTTAGAATCAGGGAAAATCAGGTCAATTGCAATAGGTATGCTATCTCACAATAGGTGAACCACTTGTTCAAATCCTTCAAGAACGGTCTTATAGCTGCAGACTACCTAGAAATTTGGTTCAAAGCATAGAAACATTCAATAATGCTAGGATGGTAATATTTCTAACTAACCGAGTTGCATTTCTTAGAGGATCTTATCAGTCTGAGAAGAATAAGTGTTTAGGGAGATATAGAAAGAAAATTGAAGAGGAGTTCAATTTTCTCAAACTTGTTTTTACAATACCATTACAAGGCCTCTCATAACAAAATCTTTATGTATAAAACCTATCAAGTAATGCTTTGTAACTTATTAAACTTGTCAAGGCCTGCTCGAAAAAGGCTCCTCATTAGATGGGGCGGTTAGTCACTTGAGCCGATGATCAAGTTTACATTAGAAGAGTAAGGTTTGAGGAATAATCAGGTAACTGAAAATTTTATGTACCCATAGTAGAAAGAGAGAGAGAGAGAGAGAGAGAACCACTCATGGCCCAAAGAACTAAAGTTCTAAGCTCTCTCCCAATGAGAGAGAAAGAGAGAGAGAACCACTCATGGCCCAAGAACTAAAGTTCTAAACTCACTCCATTCATTGGGCATAGCATCGGCCTCTTGGGCTTCAGATTCCCAGCATTGGGCCCTTCCATGCCAATTTTTCTTTTTAAGTTTTTACCATTCTTGGACGTTCTTCTTCTTTTTTATTTATTTAACTTAACAATTGTTATGTTAATGCATGGATGAGAAAAAATGTTAAATCCTTAAAAATATTGATGATTAATACTCAATTTGACCATTTTCATGAGAAGAAATTATGACATGGTAAGCATACTATATGAGGTTATTTGTTCAATTTATAGTATGTAAAATTGAAGTCATATATCCAATTCTGAAAAGTATTAAAAAATAACACAACTTAGAGATTAAATACTTTTCCAATAACGGATCTCGGCTTAGAGATATGTTTCTAGACGCACATGACAAAATTCTTAGTTTTACTTTGCCTTTCTTGTTGCACGGAGCATTTTTGGGTGCAAAAAGGCCCCATCCTTTCTATTTCGTAATCTACACGTACTATTGTGCACATGGCAATGTCTTATATGTTTTCTCTATAGTCGACACTAGACAATAACCAAAATAATTGTACAACATAGCTTTAATGATTGACTAGAATTTCTGTGTAAGCAAAATTTCACATAAACGTGAAATAGTCTAATTTGTTTCATATATAAATTTGTTTAAATTATTAATCAAAACAAGATATATAAATTAAAAATTAGTTTAGATCGTGCAAATTTCTACACTAATGTGAGGGGATTGTGCACAACTAAAAGGGGTGATGTAATTAGCAATAATTACGTGAATTTGTGGATTCTACGTTTTTTTTAAGGGGGTGGGGGGAGGTAAGAAAAGGGGAGAAGCCCGATATTACAATATTACTCTTCGGGCAAAACTTGATCTAGTCTATTATTCTATTAACAAAGGAAGTAAATCTAATGTCATTTAAATCACAAAATTGACAATTTGCTAACAAATCCGCACATAATTTTCCTTCCCAATTTGCTAGCAAAACTTGATCCACTCTAATCTTCTATCAAGTATCATAAAAGGAAGTAAATCTCTCGATGGGCTATTTAAAGCTAGAACATCATTAACATAACAAGATTAAATAACCCAATTTGCTAACAAATCTACATATAAGTTTCCTTCCCAATTTACTAATAAAACTTAATCCAATTTAATCTCCTATCAACAAAGGAAATAAATCTCTTAGTGGCCTATCTAATTCTAGAATGTCATTTATACATGCCCAATATACTAACCAATCTCCACATGAGTTTCCTTCTCGATAATTTCCAATCATTAAAGGAAGTAAATCTCTCGGTGGACTATCTAATGCTAGAGTGTTATTTACATCACAAGACTGAATGACCCAATTTGCACATAAGTTTTCTTCTCTAAAACTAAGTACAGTTTTGACATGCTGAAAATAATCTAATAGTTTCCCAATGTGAAGATTTTAAGCCGAGAGGAGCCCGTTTGACTAGCTGAAAAAAGAAAAGGAGTTCATAGTTGGAAAAGAGAGGAGCAATCAATTTATTATTTTTTTTGGGCAATGAGAGGAGAAATTATTATGAAATGAGAATCCACTCCTATAAAGTATAATTTCAAATAAATCAAGGGGCGGGAGAGAAATTAGGAAAAAGTGTGTGGGCCAAAAATGTGAATAAAGAAGAAAAATTGGACTTTGCCCTAACAATTATTTTATTTAGAATTTAATAGAATATATAAGGTGACTGGAAGAGCAAAATAGATTGCAGTTAGTCAGATAGGTACTTTCCAACGAACCCCCAACACGACACAAACACAACACAAACACACTCCTTCCCCGAAACACAGTGTCCCCGACCGGGAGCGAACCGGCGAGATGGAACCGGAAACGGAGGATCCGGCCGCCAACGAGGTCGACGGCGCGGACGGCGGCGGCGAGGACGCCAGGAGCGGCGACGAGGCGGAGGCGGAGGCGGCGGCGGCCGGGGGGAACGATGGCAGCGGGAGCAGCGGCGGGAAGGCGGGGAGGGACAGGGTGAAGGGTCCTTGGTCGCCGGAAGAGGACGCGATCCTGAGCCAGCTCGTCAGCAAGTTCGGGCCGCGGAATTGGAGCCTGATCGCCCGCGGGATCGCCGGGCGATCCGGCAAGTCTTGCCGCCTCCGGTGGTGCAATCAGCTCGACCCCGCCGTGAAGCG
The DNA here is from genome assembly GCA_016097605.1 of Eucalyptus guilfoylei. Taxonomy (NCBI): domain Eukaryota; kingdom Viridiplantae; phylum Streptophyta; class Magnoliopsida; order Myrtales; family Myrtaceae; genus Eucalyptus; species Eucalyptus guilfoylei. Next base: position 42,655,553 of record CM027861.1, read on the forward strand.
CAAGCCCTTCACTGGTAAGTAATTCTTTTTCGCTCTTCTTCCGCATTCGCGTGACGAAGCGGAGGGCGAAAAAAACGGTCTTTTTCGAAACTTGATTGTCGATCTTGAGCTTCGTCTTTGGATTGAGTTTTCTTTTTCCATTTTTGGGGGGAAAATTTGATCTTTGTCGATTTTCTGGTTTATCCGGTGATTTTCTTGTTTTGGGCTTTTTCTGTGCTTCATTTCGTGAGAGGTGTGCATAAAGTGTTTCCTGAAAATAAAATGGAACAAAATGCGTGCCCTGTGTTTCTGGGAGTTGGTTTCTCTTCTTTTCGTTATGGGTAGCTTGCATTTTGGACGGCCTTCTTAGCTTGTAGTCAATTTAGTTTGACTAGATGATGTGGATGTCCGGAGAATTTGGATGAAGGATTGTCGAACAAGTTCTGCGTAATAATCATCTTGTTGAAGAATAAGAGATTTGGTTAATTATTGTTGAAAAGAAATGCAAATAGTTATCATGAACTACGAGTGACCCACTTATTTTTAAACCAGACAAGAAATACAATAGCGAATGAATGTTTTTGTGGAGTCTTTGCGCTAAGCTATGTTTACTTTTGTTCATGTCATGTGATTTAGCACTATTTAGAGAAAACTATCATGGTTGAATGTTTTGTTTATCTGACTAATTGACAAATGCCTTTGCCTCTGTGATTGATGAAGACTTGATCTGAAATACTGGTCTGTCTTCTTTAAAATATGTTGCCCTCGATATATAGAACAAAAAATGTAATACAGCTCTGATCAAAATTGGCTGCAAAAATACTACCTTAGGGTGAGAATTGTTAGTGTGTGCAATAAAGACAGAGGATATGAGGATGTTGCAGTTTCAAACTTTTGTTCAATGTATTACGAAGGTAGGCTGCAGCAATGATCCCTCTAATATCCTGAGATGTACCAACCATTGCCCTGTAAAAGCCTCTTACTATTAGCATTTAAAGAGATTGTATAATCAGAATGGCTTGTGTAGGTATTGTGCCATCTTCATGAGGTCTAACCATAATACTTTCAGTTAAGAAACCATTAAAATCATGAACAATGTAATTGGTGGAAGGAACGGGATCGCTTTGATGAAATAATATGAGAGATCCATGCTTGAGGGTGCTCAGTATGGATTTAGATGGTTACTCAAGAAAAAAAGGGGATGATCATCATCGTTTCACTGTAGTACTGGGAGCTGTATTGTGTAGGGACGACAAACAATCTGGTTTTGTCAAAAAGGGAGGACTTGGAACTTTATTTGCATGCTTCTCTCTGTTCCCCCCAGTGAATTCAGATATGTCAGATATTTTTCATTTATGCAGTACTGATTTTGACTGTTAAGGGAGTAGAATATCATGTTGGTTGTTGGTTGTTATTCTATGAAATACCAAGTGGCAGACAACAGGCACTGCATTTCTATGCAGAAAGGTTCAAACTTGAGGATTCAAGCGTGATATCCTCAATCTTCAAATTTCCTGAAAGTGTGAAGGTTGGATGTAGACTGATCCTCTGTGTGTCACATCAGCTGCTAGTGATTGAATCTTTACCTGGTTTAATAAAGTAAAATTGGCAAAGTGAGGCAAGTGGACGGCTTTCCTTTTGATTTTATATTCATAATTGCCAGTGCTCCTGTAGGCACATGCATGGTGTGCACGTATAAGTTCTTTTTTCTAACTCTTGCTTACTGTTGTTGCTATCCAAATGTTTCATGCCTGATTCTATTGTTTTCTTATTCATACAGTCTGGGAAAAAAAAGAGAGAAGAAATTGTTGATAAATGATGTAGCGGATGTAGATGAGTTATCCATTATAATCGATTTCCTGTGTTTCACAGTGCTTAGAATTATGGAAATAAACCTATGACTAGCCAATTTAAATGTGTGTATTCCTACTGACTGATGAGCAAATTTCTCCTAACATCGTTGACATTTTTGAAGTAGCCAAGTGGTTTACGTTAAAATCTCTGGTTCAGAGTACATCATGGACAAGCCATTCCAAGAGTTCCCTCATTGTGGATCATGTTTATTTCTTTGCATTGAGCTTATAGCTTCTATATCTTGTGATCTGGATACATTGGAAAGCTCTAGAGTGAGATCTTCTTGTCTTCACTGTTGATTTATGTTGGATAACGCCCATAAACTATGTCTGTTGCAGATGAGGAAGATCGGATCATAATTGCAGCCCATGCGATTCACGGGAACAAGTGGGCATCAATAGCAAGACTTCTCCCAGGGAGAACAGACAACGCCATTAAGAACCATTGGAATTCCACCCTTAGGCGCCGGAGCATGGAACTCGAAAAGATTAAGGTGGAAGGCAGTAACACAGTTGACGATGCTAGCTTGGACAGAGTAAAAGCATCATCTGAAGAAACACTTTCATGTGGAGAAGCAAATTCACCTAAGTCTTTGGAGGGGAAGGATGTCAGTTCTCTGGAGAACACAAGCAACCAATATGAAGAAAAGTCAATGCAAAAGGATCAGTTCAATCATGGACCGAAGGGTCAGCCTACTCTCTTCCGACCTGTTGCACGTGTCAGTGCATTCAATGCGTACAATCACTCGGATGGTCCACAACCTGCATTGCCATTTGTGGGCTCGGTTCCTGCTTCGGAACACATTGGTCAAGCGTTGAAACAGGATCATGGTTTCTCTAGGTTGCTCAATGACGTCTATGGTGAAAGATTGGTGCCTCACAATTGTGGTTATGGTTGTTGCGATGGAAACAATGCTGCTGGTGCTCAGAATTCCTTACTGGGCCCAGAATTTGTGGAGTACTTGGAGCCCCAATCTTTTCCAAATTATGAATTGGCGTCGATAGCTGCAGATATAAGCAACCTTGCATGGCTTCGTAGCGGACTGGACAATAACAGTGTAAGGACAAAAGACGACAGAGCTGGGCATTAGATCCTCCTGATTCCTAGGTCAGATTCCTCAGGCATCTGAAGGCCACACAAGGCTTCATGAATATGATAGGAAAGAGTAGAGAAAGAGGAACTATTTTGATATTGAAGAGGGAAACGGCAAGTCAAGGAACATGACAGTGAATGCACAGTCAACCTCGGGCTAGTGGGTTTTATGCTAGGACCGGCTAGATTCAGCTAAAAATTAAACATTGAAAAGAGGCGTACAAAAATGCCTGTTGCAATTTTTATACCGGAAATTCAAGGAAGCCCTTATTTTATTTCAGTGTGATGTAGGACGTATTGTAGGTGCTTTTTGGTATTGTTGGACCTCCTTTCCCGAAAGAGTACTTGAGGGCTGTAGGGACCAGAGAGTCGATACTGGATAAACTTGTGTATGTTTATTCTCAAAGGCCCTAGAAAAATGAGGCAAGCACTAAAATTTTCGAACTGCGGTTACTGATGCATGAGTACTTAGCAAAATGTTATGTTTATGCTGAATCTTGCAGTTTGATCTCGATTCGTCCGTTGCTTCTGTCGGCGTGTGGAGTCTCTTCTTATTGCTCTGTTTATCCTGGCTATTTCTTCTTCTTGCGGAACTTGAAGGTCTCTAACATCACTAGTAGCGACGCAGATATCTATTCAACTTCCATTCTTGTTGTATCATCAATTCTTAGATCGATCTTGTGTTCAGACCGGACGGTGTTAGTATCAGAGTCTCAGTGTGTGATGGGTCTTGTGAGAGGCCATATGTTCGATGACAAGGGCAAGGCGTATCGGTCTTGTCCATTAGCACTGAAGTTTCTGTTCTTAAATTCTCGCTGCTTTTACCTGTCTGCGTTTCTTGGGGGAGATTATCTTTCTCTGCATCGTTCTCAGAAGTAGCTCTACCCTTGACCCTTCGCCATATCCCATTCTCATCTGTGTTCCTCCATTTATGTGGCTACATTTTCTTCGATCAAGGAGTTGGTACGGAGTCTGTAGAAGCACAGGCAAAAACGTTGAATCTGCCAAAATATGATAATTCGCATCAAATCTTATACTTGCAGACAACACCCCAGGAGCGAGTTGTGCTTTAAAGTTTACGAACTCTCCATGCTCTTACTTACTTAGCTTACATGATTACGCCTCGCTTCTCATATTTGAATTTCAAGTAACTAAGTCTGGAAGATTATATGAGAAAAGCAACTAGGTAAAACCTTTTCTCCTTCTGTGAGTAATGTGACTAAGTTAGAAAGGACTACTTTAGAAGGAAAACAAGCTGTACAAAGAGAGTTCGTTAAAACTTGGATGGATCAATAGAAAGTGAACGCCTTAAAGAGTATGATGACGTCCATTTTCTTAGAAAAAAAAATGATTGTCAAAGAAAGTTAGGCTAATGGCTATCTCACTAGAGAAAGCTTCCAAAAAGATATCTTAAAGCTTGGAAATCTTTACAGACATATCAAAGTGGTTGGTGGAATTAAGAAGCTCACAAACAATTCTCTCTCTAAATTCCTTTGCTTTCCTTTGTGAAGATACAGTCAATTTTGATTGTAAATCTCAATGAAGGGTATGAATAATTATTATTTGAAGTAAACTGTTGTAAGAGGTGGTTGAGTTTATAGAAGCAGCTCCAGAAGTTCCAAGTAGAAGGTAGCTCAAAAAGTTTCATGTGGAAGCAACACCTTGTGTACCATCTAGAGTTTTACATAATGAATTTCAGTCTTATCGAGGCTATTAAAATCAAGAGTGGAGTAAGCCAAGTTGAAGGTTGAAGCACTATAAATTTAAATCCCATTTCTTCTCTCTCTATATTTTTTTCTTTCAATTTCTATTAGATGAAAGATTATAATTCTGCACAAGTAAACTGAATATATATATCACATATAAACAGGGCGGCGAGGCAGGGGGCCAGGCTTATTACCGTCCATGCCCCGCCAAAATCCTTGCCACTGATTTCTCGCGTGGAAAATCTGCCTTGTTTGGGTTCGGCATCGCGAGGCAGTGGGACCCCGCTGGCCCGTGCCCTCGTGAAGAGGTAGTACTGCGGCATGATTCAAGAACTCTCTCTCTCTCTCTCTCTCTCTCCCTCCCTTTCTGATTTAGGCACTGGAGGGTGCACAATGATGGAAAAGATAAAGAAATTATTTTGGAACCGTGACGAAAACAGTGGCAAAATTACAAAAGACTCTCTTGTAATTTTCCCATTTGGAACAGGTCGGGTTGCTGAATGATGCGTCGTCGAGCGTCCACCCGGCTCTGCCCATACATACGGTTTTCCAACCCTGCTGCCGCTGCTGCTGCTGTACGGTACACGCAGGAACGGGAAGCGGCTCGTCTTCTCCACCTCTGGGAAGTGAACCCTGAAGCACGCTAATCGGTTCTGTGGTCTACAGTTGTCCCCCCCCTCCATATAAAAAGAAGTCTCTCTCCCTCTCTCTCTCTCTCTCTCTCTTACCCCCTGGATCTGTAGTCAGACAGGGGCATGCGTCTCTCTCTCTCTAAGACCAGACAGGAGTCTCTCTCTCTCTCTTCAGACAACCACACCCTCCAAGCCTCCATCTTTATCGAACAGTTGTTGTCTGAGTAGTAGGCTCTGTTTGACTCCCTTCGTTCCATAATTTTCTCACTACATTGAGCTTTGTAACTCTGTAACTCCACTCGCTGTAAAAAATTCCCTACAATGTCAGATGCCCCTGTCCCAGTCTCCCCCGGACAAGCGTTAACGAAGGGAAAAATCTAATCTTTCTGGGACCGACACCCAGAATCTGCTGGGGCGGCTGCTAAAGCTTCGAGCTTTAAGCCCTGCGATGCTTCGTCGAAGCTCGTAATCCGCTTCCCCGCTTCTGGGTTCTTTCGGGAATAAAGAAAAAAAATGAGGAACGGAGATGTTTCCCACGTCGATTTGGAACGGGGGCGTCGTCGTCGTCGTCGTCGCAGCGAGTCGAGCGCCGAGGACGAGGAGGAGGACGAGAGCGAGTGCTTCTCGGACGCCGAGGACGGCGACGGCTCCGGCTCGTGCCGCTCCCAGTTCTACTCCACCACCGGCGGGTCCTACGACGAGTTCAGCTTCGCCTGCGCCTCCGATCGCGAGGCGACGGCCTCGGGGGCGGGGGGGCCGTCTTCCGGGTCGGAGCGGTCGGCGGAGATCGAGGTGGTGGAGCGAGAAGGGAAGATGCATTTGGGGAAGGCGGAGAGGGAGAGGGAGAGAGATTGCAGGATTTGCCACTTGGGTTTGGAGAGCAACAGCCACGAGTCCGGCGTCGCCATTGAATTGGGCTGTGCTTGCAAGGACGATTTGGCTGCTGCTCACAAGAACTGTGCGGAGACCTGGTTCAAGATCAAGGGCAACAAGTGAGTCACGATACCCAATTCACACTTCATTTTTGGTTCCTTCAATGTCTGGCTTTCGGTCAATTGGTTCATGTTCTGTGGGGCTTTCATTGATGTCATTTGGGCATGCACGAAACTGCGCATGGGTTTGGTTCTAGATGATGAGTCTCTGTTTGTTGATGGACGCTAGTTTCCGACGATTTACGATTTATAATTTTGAAGTGTGAGTGTTCGTCATGGAAGAATCAATCTGGATTAAAGGCAGAGAATTTGTGGCAGGTTTGATGAACTTAGACGCAAAGTCGATATAAAAGGAGAGGTGAGAAGAGATTAGAGCTGGCTTTTTGGTAAAGTTAGTAGGGGGAGAGAGAGAGAGAGAGAACCAGGAGAGAGTCCTGCTGAAGTGTCTGTCTATCTGGCCTGATGATTCCTTGTTGTCTAATCTCTTTTTCCTAAATTGTGTTGGAATCTTCACTGTTGTCCCTTTCCTGTGGTCGTTCGCTTTAACCACAAGTGCGGCTGATTCTTCATTGTCCATATTCTTTCTCTGGCGAGTTGTTTGCATTTGTCTTTGCATCTCATGGCAACTTCTAATTTTATTTTATTTTAAATGAGTGGTTTTATTATATTAACTTGCAAGAAAAAAAAATTCCTTGTTCTTATGTTGTAGTATTCTCAACTTTTTCTCCTTGGAACTTGCTTAAATTGCGGAAGTTTAATGTTTCTGTAGGTAGCTCCTGATAGCAGTTGGCATTCTTGAATGTCTGCTGAGAATCCCATGCCCTCTTGTGCTTTGCACAAATTAATTCCTTCTCTGCACTCAGTAGTATTTGTTCAAAGCCTGATTCTGGACCATGGTAGAAAAAAAAAAAAGGAAACGTTTAAGTGCATGGCAAATCTGAAAACTTGGTGCAACTCAGTCCCCCAATTTTCTGATGGAGTGATCTTTGGCTTAAAACTTTAAAATAATGATCAGTTGAGTCCTTCTGTTTAGATTTGTCTATCAATTTTGTGGAAATATTGCACGGCAGTGCCACTTGGCAGTGAATGGCATAGCCACCTATAGGATTATCATAAAAAATTTTACAGGACTTGGTTGAAATTTTGTTAATAGTTTTGGGACTTGATATTTCCATTGAAAAGCTCTAGGATTGAACTGCTGTCCGTACAAACGTTTTAGGACTTCTAATACCTTTACTAAATAGCTACTTTGTTTATACAATTCCCACTTAACAATCTGAAGCACCCTGCTCATGCCATAATGTTTTTGAATGATGCTCCTCATTGCATTGTCGTTCTAAAACTGGAGTGGTCGGGACTAGGCTCTGTATACCATTGTCACCTTTTCCCTTGGCACTGAAAAGGAAAGGAATCATCACATGTTTGTTGCAGAACTTCTTTTTACTTGTGAAAAGACATCACTTGAGGTTTCACTATGTACTGGTACCGTCCGGAGCGCAGCAAATTGACAGAAAAGGGAAAAGGTTGCGACAAGATAGAAGAATGCGAGAGCCTACTTAAAAAAGAAAAAGATAGAAACAATCTGAGGGCCGATCTACTTTGAGCTTCAGAAAGAAAACAGGAGTGTATCTCATCCTTACCTTTTCCTTTGGCCATTTCTCTTTCTCCCCCTGCCCACATTGCCATACTGAATCAGATCAATCTGATTGATGCATAATGTCCTTTAGGCAATATGAGATCGAGTTCATTAGGGACTGAAACAATAAGAATTTTTTTTTTTGTTGGCACCTTTTTATCTCGCCACACAAACCTAGGCCATTGTATCCCAGTAGAATCTACAAGAGCAACACTTGTTAGTGGGTTACGTCACAAGTGCATTGCAAGGATCTTGTGGTGTTGGTATGGCATTTCAGAAGCCAACCTAGTAAGTTCTTTGGTTCACACTGTCAGAAACTTTCAATTCTCCATTGTCTCTTCCATATGATGTTCTGTATTATGACAACCTTGGTGTGACATTTCTTAAGCCAACCTAGACCATTCTTTAAACACGATCAGAAACTTACAGTTCTGTATACTGTCTCTTCCATGTAATACTGCGTATGACAAGAACCTCTATGTTCTTGAAACATCAAATATATACTTGGCTAATCCATTGGCCTATGGTGAACTGTCATTCTGATTCTAATTATTTGTTCTGACTGCATTAGTCAAAGTTTATGAATTTACTGCATTGTCATTATGCTTGATTAATCTTTTTCCAAACTCCAAGGGGCATTTCTCTGCCCAAATGATTGAAACAGAAAGTTTGCTAGTTTGTGTTTCTGTAATTTTGAGGCCTTCTTTGGTGTGTTGTGTAGTGCTCTTGGATAGATTTGAAACTCTTCAAATGCTTTCTCTATTTGGAATTACATTTGTAACTGAGCTTGCCCAGTCTGGCAAAGTCGTTCTGCTAATTTTGCTCTTTACTTGTGTTTACATTCAATCTCATTCTGCGTGTTACAGGACCTGTGAGATCTGCCAGTCCATTGCACGTAATGTGTCCGGTGCAAGTGAGATAGAGGCAACAGAGCAGTTGAATGAAACCCATAGTGCCATGGCTGTGTCTGCAGTGTTCGCCCCGATAACTCCTTCTGAAACCCGAAGCTTCTGGCATGGCCATCGACTACTAAATTTTCTGCTCGCTTGCATGGTATTTGCATTTGTCATATCATGGCTCTTCCACTTCAGAATGCCATCCTCGTGAATTTATGTATCTGGTTCTTTCAAGAAGTATATAGTACAAAGAAAAGGGAAAAAGAGATCGAGAGAGAGTTGTAAAAAGAGCCTGCGGGGCTCGTTTCCAGGCTCATTTCCAGATAGCTGGTGCTTGAGTATAGATTAGCCATGAGCTTCTCAGTGTTTACGCGGCTCATTGTGTGGATTCATGTGTGTTTGTCCGTGGTTGTCTGTCTTATTCATCTATACGAGCATTCCCCCATAATATAGAGGTTCGGAATCATCAGGATTCAGTCTCCATCTACTTCCTCTGTAAACTCGATTTGAGTATTGGGTGGAGTTGTAAATAGGATTAATATCTCCACAAAACATTCTGCACAGCAGGTGATCTTGTGGTACTGTGCTCTTTTTCTCCGCAACTTGAGTTTGTGTGCTCCTGGATTTCGACTCTATATCTGGTAGGAGTTATAAAAAAGAGGATCTAGTGTTCTCGAAGTGCCTCATAGATCTAACTAGAAGCAGAAGTAGCATTTTGTATCATTTTCCGAGTTTGTCATTCATCATCGATTAATCCATGAACATTATGGATAACATAAGGTATCACAAATATGAATGGGGTCAAGCCTACCATCTTTCTCAGACAAGTGAATTCACCGCTACTTAAATTGATGCGACTATAGACAGAGAAAACACAAATTAAGTACTAACCAAACAAATTAAGAACTTATGCTTTTTCAATGTCTATTAATTTTGGCTTCTAAACTTGCGCCATCTCTTAGAGATTGGTTGGCATGATCTTCCAAGCCAAGGCTAAACAAGCAGGCAGCTTGAAGGTACAAAGCTGTTGGCCAATCAGGGTAAATTACCAGGGCTTGCACGGCATCGCCAAGAGCTTCTCTGGGCATGTCATTCATCAAGTAAGAGAAACACCGTCTTGCATAGACCGTAGGCGACGCCATCAAACCACCCTCAATGAACTGCACGAGAACACAATGAGCAACGTTGGAACTTCTTTCTGTCAACTGTCGGAGGAACTAGGAACCCAGTAAAAGCCCTTCACATTAGACTGGACTACGCCTTCCGTATCTAGAACTTTAGGCTTCTACCATATGCAAATCTCCCACTACTCAACATAAATTAGATTGTATCTGAACAATTTGTCATTTCAGAACTTTTAGGTAGTATGGGCCTGTTCTAGACAATCTGAACAAAAGTAAGCTGCATATATAAATCGACAAGAATCTAGCACTGGAGCGAGTATGCGTTACAAGTCGATAATTACCAGTTTTCTCGCGTTTGTGAAACTACACCAACTTAATACAAGACTCACTTGTGTATAGTAATCAATGGCAGCTGCAAATTCTTTAGCTTTAAAACAAGTATCGCCACGCGTCTTAGAATCCAAGGTCTCCTGCATTTGATAACTCCACATCTGGAAGGACAACTGCAACAGGATAATAATTTGAAAGATGTTAAAAGTCAGATCATGATGAACAAAAAGAACATTTCTGTTTTTCTAATGACGGAATAACATCACATGCAGGAAGAAATAAATCTCAATTCCACATGGTAATCGAACAATTGAATGTTCAACAGCCAATTGCTTTGACAGTCACACGTGTAATGACAAACTTATCGCTTATCGAAAGAGGGCGGAAAAAAAAGCAAATACGGTTGAATCAGTTTTCTGAGCAACAATTGACTTCAGCCTGTACTTTCTCAGTCCAACGTAGTTCTAAATTCAGCTCACATCATAGAAGATCAATTTGACATCCAAACCTAATAGCACCTTCCCTATCCAGAAAGGAACTCTTGCTGTTCAGAAATTTATTGACCATTATTTGCATCTGCGAACAAAGGGATGAGGACAGAGGTTTCTGTTTTTATTCACTGAACAGAACTAAAAATTTTCATTTCAATTCCATTCAATTCAGAAATTGGAAATTCAGTTCAAACACCAAACTGAAGCATTTCATAGCCATCCGATCTGGTACAATCCTATTTTTTCCGAAGCAGTTCCAAGTCGCCAAGAAACTGAACTTCTTTTATTTGCCTGCACATGTTTCTTTGATGTGAAGGTTGCGCATTCAAAAGGTTTTCCATAGTTAATTAAGTTAAAATCTAAAGAACCATGGCAATTTATCAGTAAAAAAATTCCACCACTCTAGCCTCTTCCTGACCACTTTTAAAATTTTTGCCTACTAGCTTTTTTGTCACCAGCTTGACATTTTTTTGCTATTCTTTTTTGTTTTTGGCCATTCGCCACTGTCCAACTATATATGCTACTGTTCCAGGACTGATAAGAATTATAAAATTTTAATAAAAATATTTTTTTGGAAAGTAACGTGAGCCAATTTTATTAGTTCTCTCTTGGAACAAAATTGAATCGAATAATCAAAATTCAGTTGGGTTCAGTTCAGTATCAAAGACCTGTTTACGTATTTCTCCTTTCCTTCTGCACTGCTGGTTCTAAACCCATTCAAGTCCTTCTTTGATTAACATGTTTTATCAAAGTTAAGTAGGATACTTTGCACCCAAATCCTATCTTCTTACCTTTTAAAGACAAATCATAGGTACATTGATCCCAGTGGACAAAATAGTTATGATGTGCCTTTACTCCATCTAGGAAAAATTGGAGGTATGAAAGAATAAAGACAGACCTCAGTGCCAATTCCCTCATCATCCTTGTATCCATTCGTCTCAAGGATCTCATGGATGGCAGTGAGATTCACTCTCGAACAAGCTTGTCCTAAGGGTGTCCATAGAAGTGCCTCGGTTATGCATACTTCCTCTTTGACACCCAGCAGCACAAGTGACGGAACCTGCTTTTCACTGATCAATAAGTTACTCCTTCGAAGAAGTTAGTCTGTTCAAGAGTGTAGTATCTTCTGCAAGCAACATGCTTGCAAGTTTGAACCATTCAGAAAGGCAGAGCACTAAGAAACGATTACAAAGCACCCTGGCCTAAACAAAGCAAGATACTATAATCCAAGAATGATTTGTAAATTTTGAACACCTATGTTCTTCAAATTGAGTACATATCATGTTGAGCAGAAATTTGGTCTTGCTAGTAAGTTCATATTGATTATGATGTGAACTGTGTTCATGACAGAACAAGAAGATTCATGCATGAAGGGATAGCGCGGCTGATTTTTTCAGATAAATTCTGATAAAAAGAGAATTATGTGCACATCCACTTTAAGAGTTTTAAGTGTGGCCTTTTGTATGTTCAAAAACCCTGATAAGAGAAAGAAGAGCATGAATTATTCTGCATACCTCTGCTTCTTTCTGTAGTGATCTGAGAATTGTAACAAGTGACTTAGCATTCGGCCTCTCACGAGCTTCATCCTGCAGGCAACGGGAAGCTAAGCGCAACAACTCAATAGCATCTGTGCTCGAAAGTTGACCCTCCAAATCAGAATCTATTAACATTGAGAAATTCTTGCTTCGTATTTGATCAAGTGCCTGAAAAGCAAAACAAGGGAGAGAGTGGTCATTTAAATTGTCGAGCAAATCGTTCTTTAATTATTTGAGTGTTTTCAACGAGTGCCCCTGAAGCATTTGTTAGTTATAATTCATTTAGAATAATTCAATTTTCATAGCATTTATTGCACAACACAAGGGTAATCAATGCATTTGGAAACTATAAAGTTTCCTTATTTGGTAGTGCCTCGTTAACAAAAGCCTTATGATTTAACACGTCCCTGTGCATATAAACCAAGCCTTACACTTGATACTCAAGAATAAAGGAAAATGTACAAAGATAATGAGTCCCAGGATTACTCCTGACTTGTACTCCAATATCTTATTAGATAGACCATCTTTTTAAAAAAACCAAGCAGTCATAAATGGGGCAACAATGTATAAAGCATGTTGATTATCATAAATATCCAGAAGCGAGAGGAACTAGATTGTCTACCACACAAAAAAGCTAATGAAGCCAGTATTTTTATTGCATCTTCATAGTTATGTGTATCATGGCAACCTCTTACATGACAGTAGGGTATGCAAATGGTTCCTAAGAGAAAACAAGCATAGCAACTCATTGTAGCTGGTATCTTTGAAGATCCAATCAAAATAAAGATCCCAAAGACACTGTGGAAGCCCCATTATTACTCTGTCAAAGCTTAAAGAAGATATCATTAATTTCTCGAATTCTAGATAAAGACAGCATCAAACCCTTGACTACATCATTTGATAGCCATGACGAGTGACCAAATCTTACAGATAAGGCTTTCTTGGCATTAATTAGGCATAACATTTTAATATCATGAATACAACTGATCCTCTAGTCAGCTGAAGCGGATGCTTTATATCTTAAGGGTGAGCAATAAATCTGGGTCGCATCCTCAGTTAGGTGAAGGACTGGGCATTTTATTTTATTTAAGTGCTCAGGCAGAGGTACAGCTAAACATGCATGTTCATTTACCATGCGTGTATGCGTTTAAGGGAAGCCTACATCCCACGCTGGCTACTGTAGGTGTCTGTAATTTGTGGATTTTATTCATGTAGCACTTGGATTAGATAATACTATAACATACACAAATGTTACACATTGTACATACGCATGTATAGGTAGACCTGTGTTGAATCTTGAGAATTGTTGAAGCTGAGTGCCAATGGATAAGTTTAAATCTGTAATCTTCTGATTAAGAGAAATTCTTGACTATTGCTTACATAAGCTATATGCTTTACCAAATACAAAGTGTGCAGAGTAGTACAAATTTCCCATTGCAGTTGAAATATCTGATAGAGACATACATGAGCAGGCGGAATGTTTTTGCCACTAAGTAGATCCAGCAACATGGTACCAAAACTGTAAATTGCACTTGTAGGCTTCATTGTACCTGCCAAAATAAAGTCATTTTCTGGTAGTTATCACTTTGATACATTTTACAAACAAGGTCATTTCAAATTTCAAAATTGCTTTCTAGCAAATCCTGATATGGAGATAAGTCACTCAAAATCAGAGCAGTACAAGCAAATTTAGACCCATCAAGATCAGCAGTAATATTTCGCTCTTCGATGATATTTTACTCGTAAGATGTTTAAACATCACTTGTGCAGTACCATATCAATTTTAGGACAAATCAAAGATATTAAACTAAGTAGTTCGAAATTGTCAGGTTTGACACTTACCAAGATGACTTGACAAAAAACAGACACCAAGTAATGTTCCAATTTACTATTTTCCCAATTGTTGGGAGCATATCTACTTGGGTTGACACACAGTTGACTGGTGCCCTCCATGTGAACTGTGTTTTGTGAAAAAGGGAAAGAAGATCATGAAAGTTTGAAGACTATTCTGTCTTAAAATCCACGGGGTGTCATATGAATACCATGATGGAATATACAAAATTAGTACTGATAAAGGTCTTTGCAGCTAAAAGAAGACCCTCCACATAGACAAATTGCCCTAAACTAAACAGCAACTACTCTCTCGTTGAAGAATTTTAGTGTTGTATCTTCTCTTCAATCATTGCTTATGCTGCATTATAAAGTGCCACACCATGATAAACAAATGAATGAAACACAGAATTCTTAATTTCTGGAAAAGTTAGATCAGGTTTGAAGTCCGCCAATGTCTACCGCCCCCTCAATAATGGCACAAAGAGTAGTAACAGAACTCAGATACTTGTGTGTCGAGTATCCACCTGTTCTGAAATATTCTGTGGGTGGAAAAGCTAGTTTAGTGCGGTACCTCCTCCAATCTACATTGTTCTTCACAAGGCCGAAACAGGACAACCTGGGATTGCCATCCTGCCATGAGATCAAGCCATTTAGAATAGATATTAATGCATGACACAAAGGCGAAGCTGCGTAAATACCAGTACCTGATCAAACAGGACCCTGTACGCATGCAAATCATGGTACAATGGCTTCCCTTTGCTGCTACAATACTCTAATGCTTGTGCCAAATAATATGCTACCCGCAGTCTCATTACCCATTTCATTGGCCGGGTCCTCCCTATATCAATAACGAAATTGTAGGTTCAAACAGAAACCAAGACAAACATTCATGTTCAAGCTAATGACTTTGCTTGAAGAACAGCAGTAGCAATGGAACTGCACTTCACGTTTCTTCTTGTGTACAAGAAATCGTTTTTCAGACTAATAGAGGAATCCTATGCAAGCAAACAACATATGCTGATCCGTGTGTACGAGATATCACGGGACAACTCGACTTCACATGTACATCAGCAGTCAATTACTTCTCTTTAAACTAAAGTAGCTTTGAGTTGAATGACCCAGCGTCAACTTTGACCCAATTGCCCAACGAGAAAGTTCAATTTTCAAATACGCGGAAACATCACGACTAAGGATTGAAGCAGGACGGTAAAAAAAAGACTCACAGAGAAAAAGATGCTTGGCAAGCGTCTCGTTGGGCATGAACTCAGCCACCAGCAATCTCTCATCGCCTTCGCAGCAGCATCCTATCAGATTCGCCAGACGCTCGCTCCTCAAGCTCCCCACCGATTTCGCCTCCTCCTGCAAAAGATCGCCTTCCAAAGTCAACCCGCGCTCATCGATCGCTACAGTAAAATTCGAGTTCCAAACGGTCAAACGCACGAGGAAATACTGAGGATCGGGCCACGCGCCCCTCTCGTAGCGCTTGACGGCGACGGAGCAGCCGTCCTCGAGCTCGCCTCTGTAGACGGCGTCGCTCGGGCCTCCGAGACGCCCGCGGCCGGGGTCCCGCACGACGTTCTCCGGCGAGAATCCGCCCGTCGCGGCCTCGAGTTGCTCGAAGCGGAACTCGGTGAAGCTCGAGCACGATTCCCGCGCGCCGTCGCCCCCGTTCTCTGCTCAAAAAACGTTTCTTCGCGCGAATCAATTTTCGTTCCCACAAAAAAAAAAAAAAAAAAAAAAAAAAAAAAAGTCGACTAGAAATGAAGATCGAAGAAGATGGAGGAAGGAAGGGAAGGGAGGGAGGTAGTTACGGCGGAGATCGGCGGACGACGGCGGCGGCGGGTCGGAGGCGGAGGGCGGTCGGAGACGTGGCGCGAAGCAGCAGAGGGAGAATTTGGAGCGACGACGATCTCCCATTGGCGGAATTGATCGGACGGTCAGCGTTGTGCGCGCTCTTTTTCGATTCAATTTATGTTTCGGGTTTTCCATCTTGGACTCGTTGGGATCGGAACTTTGATCTAATTCCTAGTCAGCCCTTTGTAAATGGTCAAATATCAGAAAGGGAGACCTCGTACTTTTATTTTAATATAACCGCCCCCAAAAAAGGCACGTAATTATATTGAAGGCATATTTTTCACTCGAACTTCTAAACATTACCCAAAATAGACTCCATACGTGTGTGTGTGTATTGTGTGTGCACACCCCATAGGACAATTCTACGTTTTGTTTATTTTTTTCCTCATATGTGATGCTATATGAAATGACGCCATTTTATAGACCGGATTATCTCTCGGCCATCTAAGCAAAATCATACCAAGCTACTCATATAATCAAGTTTTGCTTTGTTGCTTCTAGTTGACGCTGTAATTTGAACCATATTGCTTTATTTGCTCTAGGTTGGCAATGCAATGACAATCATGGGCGAGAAAAATAATGAATCCCATTTAAATTTGTATTTGCCAATACCCATTTTTGTACAAGTGTCAAATCGGATTAATTCCTATAAAATATTGTTATGGAGGGGATTTGGGTTTCATCAAAATAGAAAGGGGAGGATGGGCAAAGATGTCATTAATGGGTCAAAGTCAAGCTATCGGGATAACGTGTTAAACTAAACCGATTACCCATAATTATTAATAAATGCTTGATTTGGAATTACGTAAGGTAAGACTAAGGGTCAAATTAATTCAGATGTGGGCAAACCATGGTTTATTTAATACTTACGTCCAAATCAGTTATATCCTCTTCTTGGCAGGTCAACATCCCGAACAGGGACTTGACACTAAAAACCGGGAATGCATGACCGCGTCTAAATTTTACGAAAAATAGTTCAATTTGCAGGGAAGGCCAATGGGCGCACACGGTTTTGCAGATTTTTGACCCGTTGACCGAGGATTCCGACATTTGACCGTTGAAACATTCTCGAAGTTGAAAAAGTCCTTATGTTTATTTTCTTTTCTGTTCCCGTCCTCCTTTTTTCTCTTATTTGCACCGTCTTACCAACACCCTTTGTATTTTATTATATACTGACGTTACTTAGATAAAGACCATTTCTACAGCTCATAATTAAATATATAAAGTTGAATCCTGTCGCTAATAATGCTGAACTTTGCTATGCATTATCCATGGAAAAATTACACGATCAATTATAACATTTTGTTTGGACATTAATTTAGTTCTAAACTTTTCAATTTTATAAATACAATACTAAACATTTGCATGAAATTCCAATGTAATTTCAGACTAAATCGATAAAATTCCAATTTAATGTTAAAACTTTCCATTGCCGGTGAAAATTGATCAAAAGAGCTATGATAAAATTTCGCGTGAAAGTTTATGACTTAATCGGTAAAATTAGAAAATTTAGGATTGAGCTGACTTCCATATGATAAATCTAAAATTGATTGGATAACTTCTCCTACTGTGAGAGCTTCTATTTACGTCAGAACAATTCTATGTTTTATTATGGTTGATCTTATGAAGCTAGTATAACACGTAAGCAGGTAAGGTTTAATTCACTGTTGAATACTAAATGCTGATTAGTAAACTTGCCTCCTCGCTTAGTACAGTGATTTTAAATCAACCTTACTCCAAAGCTTATTTGAATCCCCATTTGAAACTTAGGTCGATGATCATGTCATGGAAAATGGGGTGAGGCCCTAATCAACAAAAATACCCACCACTTTGTTTTGCTCTCTCAAACTTGTAACACAAGCAATGATTTATCAATTTCCTGATCTTCCAGAGACATGGCTGCTGCTGCTCGCCCTAATCTCACTTGTTAAACTCATGACGTTCTAACAGCAAGCGCGCCTCGGTTGCACTTTGACTTGTTTCGATTATTGGTATAATCTTTATTTGTGTAAAAAATGAAAATCAACTGCCACTGCTGGACTTCTATAAGACAGCTTGTGGGAAACCCTCTTTGGCGAGGCATATCGAAACACACAACCCTTGAGCGCATGAAAAGATTAGACAATCGTCATGGGGTATATAAAAGCTAAAAATTAGAATGGTAGAATGTTGCTTTGGATCCCAATCAATTGCTTCCCACGTCGATCGATAACTCTTGAGATGTGTTGGGACATGTGCGTTACTAACAACTTTACCCGTCAAACGGTATAAATGTTATAATCCAAATAGACCCATTTGATGCGTCTTGGCCTATTTCTACACAATTCAAATATAGCACACATATCTAACCTAACTCATATTGTTAAAATAATTTCATATTTAATCCAATCTACGAAAATTCAACTGATGTGAGAGTATGGAGTGAGTGATTAGAGTGAGTGAATGCGAGATTGAGTGAAGATGAGATAAACTGAAAAGAGAGTCAGAAATTGATTACACTTAAATAAGTTGTGAACCCATTTATGACACATTTATAATCCATTTAAAATCAATTTACCTGATATAACTAACCCACTTAACACTTAGAAATAGATTTATGATCAATTTTAACGAATCTAAGGACGGCACATGGCAGACGAGGTAAAAGAGCAGGACTCTCTTTCACTGAGTAAAAGGAAGCAACTGGTCGTGACACCAGGACATTACGTGATTCACCGGGCAGACAAACAGAGCATCCCTGTCTCCATCTCTCTCCCTCTCTCTCTCTCTCTCTCTCTCTCTCTCTCTCTCTCTCCATAAATTTTCATTTGAATTTGTATTTGTATGGTGCCAACTCTAACGGTGGTTAGCGGTGGGGAGGAGGAACTTTTCTCCGCATGTTGCGAGTCGCAGGTGGTGGGAGCCCGCCCTTCTTTTCCACAAAAATGGACAAGCGGGCATGGGATGGGACCAAAGGGGCTGTGTGTCCTGTCCGCTGCCAGCACTCCCATGTAACGCCCACATGGCCTCACCAACATTAGCTGTACCATCTGTCTCCTCTTTTAAATATTGGATCATAAGCATTTCCTCCGGTCATAGGTAAACGTCGCTCATTAAAACTTTGCATATGACACGGAACTAGATCATAACCGAAAACGCCCAAGATATGTTTGGAGAACACCACATATAAAAACAACAAAGGCACGGACGACAGGAATAGTACAAAATTTAGTCCAGCGCCACCCTGTTACGGCATGTGGGATGGGGGATGCTCATTGCTCAGTGCAAGAACCTTACCATAGGCCCAAGGACATTCAATAAACGGTAGGCATAAAAGGTGCATGTGATGTGATCCCTAGATAATGAACAGAATCTACTCTGTTTCCCCTCTATCTGGCAAGATCATTGGCAGTACAAACAACTACAAGTTAGAGGTTCCGACCAAAGCATGTGAATTGCATCTACAAGCATTTTCTGGATTCATAAGTCTTTCATTGCATCTGTCATTAGTCCCGGGACTTGGCGTAAAGAGATACGGTATTGATAACCGCCACACAAGCCCGAACAAGAGTTTTCACCCACGTCAACACAGTGCCAGCGGAAGAGAAAAAACCAAGATACTTTCATTGGATAGAGAAGTGGACACAAGATTGCTGAAATTTCCAATGTGCATGCCATGGTCTTAAGCCATGCATGGTAGAGAACGATGGCCAAAACATAGAAGCTTAAGCTAAATTTCATCTTCACTACAATAAAAATCATGTTCACCCATCTTCAAAATAAGAGCCGACCATGCTGCAATACTAACTCCATGTCTTAAGGATTTTCGTCACCTCCAGGCGCTGTGGAGGTCTTCAAGTTGCTCCAGTGGCAGCTTTCTATATTCTACGCACCGTTCATTGCATTATCAGCAAGGACAGCATTGCCATCTTCCATAATCTTGCCATTGACTTGTGTCCTTGGTCTCTGAACAAAGATCAAGAGGAAAAGTCAATTCCAATTATAATGCACAATGTGCAGTCGGGAGATTGAAGATTAAGCTTGTTTTCACTTATATTTACCCAATCAGCAGGGTCTCCACCATTCCCATTCAAGAGCTTGTGATTCTCTTCTTTGCTTCTAGCATCTTTCTCTTTGGTGCTCACTGGTAGGAACAGTGATGAGCCACTGGTCCGGTCAGGAAGTTCTGCATGAAGAAAATAAAGAATTATTAAAATATAACCACTGCCCTGCTGCATTTCCAAAAGACACGGATAGATGCAAAGGTTACACAGGCAAACCTGGCAATTTCTTGTCAATGAAGAATACCACCAAATTAACAGTATACCTGCAGATTAAGCACAACATGAGCTTCAGCGAAAAATGCATCAGTAGTGATGAAAAGAGACATTGACATAAAAAAGGATTTTACCATGCAACGACGACGTCAACTGTGTAATGTTTCCGCGATGCAACAATCAAGAAGCTCTGTACTACAGCAATCAACCAAGCAAACTGCTTTATAAACCTGCACCAAAAGCAGATTAAATTTGACATGCAAATACAAGTTCACAGAACATTCAAACTCATTAATATGGCTTTATAGGATACTTGACAATTATTTATCCGACTCATAAAAAGTAATCCACTCAAACCAAACGTCTTCCACCAAAAAGTTCAGAGGGCATTTCACACTCTGTGTTGTAGTACCCACCAAAATTGTGAATCCTAAAACGATTCCTCTAATCATCTATCCAATGTAAAAAGAATTCAAAGAGGCCATGTAGCTGCTATAAAATCAGATTTATGAGGAAGAAGTAGATGTATAAGAGACTTTCTCCTCGCTCCTTAGAGCTCCATTATATTCCACGACCAATTCATATATATCACGTCATCTTTTATAAAATTCTCTAGCAAACATCTCCCGGACCAACTGCATCTGTACCCTCGGCAATTGTATTTGTTACAATAACACCAGTCAGAAAATTACTGAGGCAACTAAAGTAGTTACTGAAAAATCAAATGAAAGTAATTATAAGCTTATGGCAGCTTGCAAAACAAATTCCTTCCATAGCTACAATGCCTCACCTCTTTGTGCCATATTTCTGATACGTGAGCACAAAGACCAAGGTAAATATCATGTGAGATGAGAATATCAGATCACCACAACCATATAATACCCCCCGAGGAACTGCAAATTTAGCACACGAAAGGAGTGAGAATGTTAACAACTTAGGGTAATGCTTATAAAGGCCATAAAAATAAAGTCACTCACAGTTGATTAGGAGAACTTCCACTGCACTATGAGGACGAGGTAATCTGGCAAGTTTGGATCCCTGGATTGCGTTGCAGCAAGAAGTCAATAAAGTGTCGATCAACAAAGTAAATGATTCCTTGATTCCTTAAGACTCAAAATAACAAAAAGATGACAAACATTTGTGAATAGCCAGAACAAACTTCTATAAAAAATGGAGAGACTCTACCTCACGGCAGTGATAGTTGGGACCTGGAAGCTGTGTAGAATAAAATGTGATGATCCGAAGAATCTGAGAAGCCTGCATTATTTGTCGAAAAATAAAAATAAGGTTTAGGACTAGCAATGCAATAAGAGCTAACCGCTTGATCTTTCCTATTTGATATCCCAATCACTCTTACAATCCAAAAAATGCACACGCTGCTGTAAATGAGACAATTTAAATGAAAACAGCACTTACAACAAGAAAAGCTAAGACCCTGCACCAGACAAGAACAGTGTAGATTTTTTTGGTCTTCAGAATAAAAGGATGGAAGGTCCACTGCAAAAAATATGACCCATATCAGTACATATTCACCACGAAAGAAACCAAACAAAGACTAGCCTTCTTCAATCTATTTATGCACTCCATACTCCTTTTAATTGGTCATCAATATTTGCATTCTATCCACATCTCCTTAGTGATATTGGGCATCATTAGAATCCATATTACAAAAGGCATAAAGCAACAAAAGCTCAAGATTCATCTAGTGTGCCATTAAGCATGCACGGTTTTGCATCTTCCCAAGATGCAAAGAAATTACTAAGCAGTTCCACCTTCGAATAATGGATAAGAAAAAGATCGAGATACTTGAGACTTGAAAAACAAAAACCTTACCAGTACGAAAGATGCGAAGACGAAAGTGAATACAGTCTCGCTGATGTAAGCTTTGTCTCGGCCAAGCTCCTACACGCACAATAACACACTCTGAGCAAAACATGATACGTAAAATCAGAGGATTATATCATATCAGAGTGATTTTAGACCAACCGGAAGTAGAAAGAATCCAACATCCTGAAGTGTGGGGCCAGGCCTATGTAAGTAATGTACTCCTCGAGCTGCCAGACCATGTATGTACTGCGGCAGACAAATAATAAATCAGAAATAAGGCAAGAAAAAAAAAATCCAAACCTCGTTGGGGGGAAAAACACAAAGTGAACATCCATCTAGAGAGTTTTAGTCAGTGAAATTTAATGGCCATGATGAGCAACAAATTGAGAGTAAAGAAAAGCCATCGAGTTCTTAAATTCACTTAAAACGGAGAGAATTAAATTAACCTCATTTAACGATGCTATAAAGAAACAATAGTCTGTCAATCTTCATATATCAGTATGGCATTACGCAACTAAGAGGAAACATGCCCATGATAAGAACTCTGAGACCCAACACAAAATTCGAATCCAGCAAACAAAAAAGAAACACAAATCCCAGTAACTGAAACTTCAGATTCATGTAGACCCAAGTCCTTTCCATTGAAGAACGCCACTTGCGCAAGCAGATGACTCTGCCTTGAGTGAAAAGCATGGACTAAAGAAGTTCCCTTGAAGTAACGAAAAACAATTTTGAAACGCATTACCAAATCCTATGCTTCTCTCTCGCTCATTCGTTAACTTTCAAAAAAGGCCAGTCGACAATTCCTGGCAACACCCATGTTCAGATGCGCGCACTCGGTGCCGGTATGCCGAACAGAGCGCTAGCCACATTTTAACGAAAAGAATGACCCCAAAAGCATACCTTTTCACACCCCCCCAATATTCTTCAAAACTTCGACAAATTTAACTTCGGATATTCCACAATCGGAATTAGAAAGACGAACGCAAACACGCAAATCTGAGTCGTATACTCTTCAACATCAGATTCAAAAAAGAGTCGAGCAATCACAAAAGAATTAGAACCTGAAAGATGAGACCGGCGAGAATGTATCTCCAGTTCTCCGCGAGGAGGTTGATCTCCGTGGTTATCTCCGCGCAAATTCTCTTCCATAGCTTCTCGAACCCAATGGCCAAAAGCGCGCACAGACACCAAAAAACCACATCAATCCCATAGCCCCGACATCCATAACCATCGCAACCCAACATGCACGAACAAATCAAGCAGAAACGCGAGAGAGAGAGAGAGGGAGAGACACCTTCGAAGCCTCGCGACCAATGTAGAGCGTCATCGTCTTCCCCTCCTTCGCCTCCTTCCTGCGGTGGTTGCTGTCGTCGTCGCGGTGGAGTGACTAGCGACTACAACTCCCATATTCCTTTCACGACCATGTTTCCGAGGTCACCAAAATTTCAAGCGCTCATCGGAAAACCTCCCACCACTCCTCCCCCGAGAAGCCCAACCAAAACAGAACCAAAAACGACCCAAAAAATTTTAAAAAAAAAAAAGAGAGAGAGAGAAGTGGACCCGAAACCTATCTAAAGATCCGGGGCTCGAACGGGGGCGCGATCTCGCGATTAGGATCTGGCGGCTGGACCGACCGACCGACCGACCCAGAGGATGGCGGAATTGTCCGAGGAGGAGGGGGAAGCGAGAATGGCGAGGACCGGGGAGATGATGATGGTGGTGGTGGTGGTGGTGGTGATGGTGGTGAATGGGGATTGGGGAGAGGAGCGGAGATTGTGGAGGGCGGCTCGGTCAGGTATGTCAAGGTGCTTTCTTTTTCGCCTTTTTGGTGTTGCGCCTCGCCTCTCTTCTCTCTGCCGAAACGCGAGTTTTACACGGAGAGACAGTTGAAGGAGGAAGAGGAGGAATGAGGCACCCGAGGAGAGAGAGAGATGACTCCTTATAATACCCCGCCGCCCCCCATCCCACGCTAAAAATAAAAATTTTAAAAAAAAATTAAAAAATTTGAAAATTAAGAAAAAGTGAACAAATATAAAATAATGAGAAAGTTCGCCGCGACCGCGAGTGACCTCCTCTTGTAAGTTGTAAGTACTCCATATTTCTTCTTTTTTTTTTTGGGGGGGGGGGGGGGGGGGGGGGGAAATTACTCTCTTCTTGCTGTGATTGTTAATGAGCAACTTCGTGTTTACTTGAGTTGTAATAATGACGACTAGAAGAAGAAAAAATTAGTAGAACGTGTCTGTTTGATTAAGCTTTTTTAAAAGGCAAAAGTTAAGATTTTTCCTTTTCTTTCGGAATTTTAAGATATTATCGAGAATTATATGTGAATTTATGCGTCGATTATCTATATCACGAATTCAAATTAAAAAATGAGTAAACGTTTATAACATTACACCCTTAATCAGGCATCTTTATCTTTACTATTTATTTCACCCACGAAAAGTCTCTATTTTAAACTTGACGACGACGACTGAAACATGCGTACTTGGTACTTGTCAAGGGTCATTAATTATACTTTGTTTTTCCTGAATGATTTTCAATTTCGACTTTCAAAATGTGTTTATTTGCATTACTACTTACTTGGTGTCTCGGGCCAATTGGGGATAAGGAGCAAGGGCACTAGTTGATAATGACCTATAAGTAACAGGGATTTTCTTCGGGATTAATCAGGTATACGAGAATATAAGGATTTTGTTAAAATTATACTAGGGATACTAAGATTTCGACATTAAATGGATTTATACATGATACAAAGCATATATTCTATTTGTTATTTAAATGGCCCTGTAAACTCGAATGACCACTCAATGTTTTCGATCGTCTTCATTTAGTGCATGAATCTTAGCATATTTAGCATTACTTATTTTTGTTAAAAGGTATCTCGAGCGCACTTATTAAGTAATTAAACAATGAAACTCTCGTAGTTTCCAATGCACATGACTATCGTCATGCCATGCATAATCACTGTTTTGAAATTTATTTTTTTCCTAATCAACTTACCAAATGTCAAAACTCATTAACATAGCTCTTATCAATATATGCGCCAAGCAGTCATGGCATTGCTTTTTGCATAGCTTTTCACAATAGTAATCACAAGCGAGACAAGAAAAACTCAACCGATTTGTGGAGTTCTTTGAATTTCCAGATAATTAGATGTTGATTTATAAAAAAGAAGAAGTAGGATTTAATAATTTTGTTAGTCGCTTCTTTAGCATGTTTCTAGGATAATTGCTCATAAAATTCTTTGATCACAAGAGTCATTAAATGTCCTATGAAAGCATGAACATTTCTATTTTGCCGGTGTAGTAAGTACATTCGACATACTTATTAACAAGATCATTAAAGCAAAAATACATGGACTTTGTAGATCATGAATGTATAACTTTCTTCTTTCTCTTTTTTTTGTTCTTTTGTTTGTTTATTTGCGGAACGAGGGGAAAGCATATATTCCCTAGGTCGAAAGTACCGCGTTTTGTCGGGGCATTGAACGTGTTAATCGGAGCACGACTTTTTTTTATATTTTTTTTTTGTTTTGTTTTCACGAGACCTAGCAATAATCGAAGCAAATAGTTCAATCGGAACACATGTCCACAAGTCAATGAGAATTCACGTCGGGTGAAATTCATCTGATTCAGATTCGGATTATTGTCTTCTTCAATGAGTACGAAGTTTTCGATTTATCGTAATCGCTGCCATTTCATTTAGGTATACGCTTTTCAATAATTGATTTTATTTTCTTTACTTTTTTGAAAAAAAATCAAATGATAAAGTTCGAACTTTATTTTTTTTAAGGTCCACATGAAGGCGTTTGAGCACCAAAAGATTACGAAGTCAGTGACGTGCCATCGTACATGACAATGGTAAATATGATAAATATGACTAACATGTATAATACATATGTCACTATAAATCATTTTGCTCTTATTCGGTCAAGGAAAAAACAGGGTGTCGGTGTAAACATCGATTTTACATGAATTGCCCTATCCATTTGTTCGGGAATCAAGCGGTGAAAAACAAGAAGGAAAGCTGGATAAGACGTATGAAGATGATACGACAATTTTCGTGAATGAATGTGTCGGATTATTGAAATTGGCTATCCCAAATATATGCTTTCGGGATACAATTCTCATGCTCAATTTCGTCGAATGATACAATTAACAATTAATGAACTAATGATGATGATTATAATAATAATATCAACGACGATGGTAATAATAACAATAAGCTGGTTATTAAATTCATTGCATAAATACCACAACATTTTTGCGAAGCAGCTTTTGAGTCCTTATGAGAATCTTTTTTTTTCTCCGTCAGAAGGAAATAATTCCCGAAGCTTTTTCAGGTCCGGCCTTGGAGTTGGCCTGCAGTTTTCAGGCAAACTTCTTAGTACCTCCTCATTGGAGAAATCAAAATTGGACAAAGCTGGAAAATAATAAACATTTAAAATCTCGCCTGCTTTTAGATTTATCTTAAATTACCCCCATTTGTAGATTTTCCAAGAATTCGATTTATACGATATTTGAAAAAAAAAAACCAAATATCAGATGTTAAAAATAAAAAGAGATTAAAATTCTCCGATTCTTTCGAATTTTTCAAACAAAAAGTGCAAATTCTTCCTTTTTAAAATCCAAAAAAGAAGAAGAAGAAAGAGGGGTCGGTTTATAGGATCGAGGCTCCGGCGCATGGACCATCCAACTGGGGCGGTTTAAGAAATTCCTTTTTTTTTTTTAAAAAAAAGAAGAGAGAAATTGCAATTATGAAATGACGGTAACGCCCTCGACATTCCCTACTCTGGCCCCCGCCTGGGCGAGAGGACCGAGTCACGGGCGACTCGGCTCGGATAACGAGGCTAACTGACTCACCCTCGTCTGACTTTTCGAATTTTCTTTTTTTTTTTTTTTGCCTGCAACTTTTCAAAATTTTTTTTTTTATTCTTTTCATTTTGATGATTTCTTTTTTGTTTTTCTATTTCAAAAAAATTCAAACGAAGGCCATGAAATATAGATATAATTAAAAAAAAAAAAAAGAAGTGGAGGGGGAAGTGCAGAAAGATTTGCGTAGTGGGCTCCATCTCCTGTGGGAAAATCTTTTTCCAGATCGATTCGTCACTATCATAAGGGATCTTCTGCCAACTAACAACCCTGTCGTTTGGACTTTCTGGTATTTAAGAAAATAAATATTTTATTTATTTGAAATTAATTTAATCGTGGTATATAGAAAGAGGGTGCCAAAAAAAGATCGCTTTTCTAATCCTCAAAAAATAAATGAGACGGAACAAGCGGCTCGCAAATGCTCTTGAATTTGAAATTTTTATGGGGGTTTCCATCTTGGCTGTCCAAATGATGATCCTACATCATCCTGCTTAATGAGTGCTGTCGTTGCTTTTGGATAATAACGGAGAAAATGTGCAAAGTACCTCTTCTTTTTCCCCCTTTTCCTTGCTTTATTTTGATTATAGTTCACGAATTGTAACGATCCACGACATAATGAACTATATTAAATAAATATGATGTGCATTCAAAATATGAAGGGTTATCTAAAAAGTACCTTTCAAACACTCATCGATAAGTTTGGTCGGTCATGCAATTAAAATAAAGCTAAAGCTCCCTTATCCGATTGAATTAGTAGCTTAGCAAGAACATGTGTGTTCTTTTTTATTTTGAAACATTTGGCATATCAGGGCATGTGCTTTCACTATTTTTTAATTGACTTCATTATCGCTCTGAAAATATTTGCTAACAAGATTCAAATGTTAAATTCAAGATGGAATGGTAACTTTTAATCACTACTCCCATCATAGATCTCATGCTTCTAGGGAAGAATCTAAAGGAAGAAGAGGAAAATTATTAGAAAAATTTCACAAGAGAAAAATATATCTTAAAAAGCAGTTTGGTGCTTGCTCGAAATCTCGCACTATAAAAAAACAAATAGAAAATGCTTCGAGATATACTTGAACTAAAAAGTGAGAAAGAAATTGTAAGAGCTTTAAACCATCATACAAGCATATTTTAGTACCAATGACATTTTGGTGTCGTGCGATTGCACAGAGTACGGTTTGGAAGTAGTGAAAGGAGTTTAAAGAGGCAGACCAAGTAATCCTAGAAGGCTTTTAAATGCCAGGTGGCAAGTAATGATCTTACCATGTGAAAATCATGGATTAAAGGGGGATTAGCTAGCTTTAAGTCACAGGAACGCGGGCCAGGGGTAAGTGATCACGCATCACAGAGGACGTCCGTCAAATCTATCACAAAAGATTAGTGATAGACAATGTCGGGCCTTTCCTAATTGTCATTATTTCAAGCCTACAAAGTTAAAATTCTCTAAAACATCCCAAACAATATAACCGAGTTGGATTCCTACCACTTATCCAAGTTCAAGAAATTACAAAACAAAGTGACTTACTTTCTTTCGAGGGTAATTGGTTCCGGTTCGGTCCGATTTTACCTAGGGACCAAGAACCAAATCGAGAGAATTGGTTCCTTGGGGATTGGGCATTGGACCAGATGGTCCTAGGACCGGAACGGATCACTCCCATGAAATTGATCATTTAGCAAGAAGAATAATTAAAAAAAAATTACTAGAGTTGTTACTATTTTTAGAATTTATTGTTATTTTTAAGAAATTAAAAAATATATTATAAAAAAGAGTCGGTCAAATCCGTTGGTTTGGTTTGGTTTGATAATAGACCGATAATCATCGATTCCATAAAAATGGAACTGAGAATTGGACCAAAATGGCTAGTCTAGTTTGATCTTGGTAGTTTTCGATTTAGGGGGTTTGATATACTCAATCCTACTTCCTTCAACGTAAATTTCAGATGTCTTTTAGTGACGTAATAAAGCATACACGACAACCACTCAAGCGAATGATCACAAAATTACGGCAACAAAATGTACCTTGCACGATAGTTTTGGAACTTTCGCCGTATTTTTGTTGTTTAAGGAGTCTGATTATCCAAATGGCCCGTGGGAATCACCTTTGATCTTTCCACTGAGGAAAAAGTACGTCACTTAAACCGTAACCAGTCATCCTCCAGACAGATTTCACATGGTGCATCATCATGGCGATGAATTAGTCCCACCTAAGTACACCCTTTTTTCCTGCCCGATCGGCTTCCACGTGCTTTCTCATCAATGTCTGCCTTTCTCCACTATTTATAGCATCCACCTATTCCCTCACCAACTGCCGATGACGACACGTTCAATCTCCCATTCGATTTCTCATGCACTTAGTATCGTATTTTACAACTTGTTAATCTCCTCGAATTTAATAAACGAAGGTGGGGAGTGAAGAAGGCGCGGCCAATTGTCAACCGGGTCGTGGAGAATTGGGTTGTTTGATTACCTGCTCTTCTAGACGATGATGCCATTTGTCAATTGACCACCAACCCTTCATCACTCTTGTCTTTTATCCTTTTTTTTAGTTAAAAAAACGACACAAATGATATATAATATTTGATTCAACATATAATATCGTATTTAAACTTTTGTTATATTCAATACAATTCTTGAATTACTATTGAATGTTTAATCTAGTCCCTAAATTATATAAAAAAATTTAATGATATCCTTTCGATTAATAGAGTTAAGGGAATCTAATGATGTTATTCTCAATTCATTAAGTTTTGAATGGTAGACATAGAAAAAAATATTACACGTGAATTACCCCAATGAGATATTCATCTCATATCAAGATATAATAATCCACCCAATCAAATAACGATAGTCATGTTAACGTCATTTTTTTTTTTTCACATTTCCTAAATTAGAGTGATAAAAAAGATGGACATGTTGACTTGTCATTTTTTTTTTAAATTTTAAATCAAACTTGGCCTATAATAATGCACATCATCAAAATAACATTCCACTCGTCGCTTGAGCAAGTTTTCAACGTCAAATAATTATCAGTAGTTCAAGGACTATATCAGATAATTTAAAAGTTTATGAATAATATTATACATGGAATTAAATATATTATTAATTTAATACCCCTCTTTATCCAGATTTCAATAAGTCTTCATCATTAGCTCTTGCATGACCCACATGTCGAGCCTCACCATGTTTTGGAAAACGAGTAGAGTGAGGGGTCCAATCACGCATCAAGTGTACATTTCTTGTCGATAGATATGTACGGCTACATATATATATGTGTACTTATTTACCTTTTCACATGGTTTCTGGTGCAATTACCTGATACCCACAAAAGAGTAACATTGGATGATTAATATTTATGGATCAAGTGAGTTTTCCAATGTGATTTCACCTAAGTCAAGAGAAGCTGTTGACTTATTGACCCAGAGAGAGAGAGGGAGAGCTTGCACCAGACAAGCGATCCGTCTCTTCACCCATGATTGTCCTGCAAGCCAAGCATCGAGACCACCATGGCCGAACAAGTACCCTACACTAACCTCAGAAAACGAAGTACTTTCTACCATCACCTTCCCAAAAATAAAATTATATAAAATAATATATATATATATATATATATATGTGTGTGTGTGTGTATAATAAGAAAAATTATAATAATCACAGTGACGATGAAAAAGAAACTACAAAGCGAGGGGCAATTACGTCAAACAACACGAGGAGTCCAGGTTTTAAATTAGGACAGTGACTGCGGTGGTGGTGGGTGAAAGAAAACTCGCAGTCGATGGTGAGTGGCGAGCATATGGGACTTTGCCCTAATGGAGATCGCATCCCAGATTGGACTTTTCGTATTTCTCCTTTTCTTTTTCTTTCATTTTATAGGAATAAACAAAGAGAGTTAAAAATGAGAATGGGTGGTCGAGTCAACGGTCAAAGTCGCTTTTGCCGACGAGGCCATGGATATTTTTGCTCGAAAGATCCGTCAAGGAAGGGGGCCACCGCCAGTTTGCGACATCGTCGGGAGTCCACCCGCCCCACGTCCTTTTTGGCTTACATCCTCGGTCAAAGGGATCGTCCTCGTCTCTTTCCTTCTCTCTTTGATTTCGTCGTCAAAATGGAGGAAGAAAAACCACAAAAGAACATTAAAGAATAGGGAAAAATAAGACTAACAGGCCAATTTCCAACATAGATGAAGAGGTCACCGAGTTTGACAAAAAAAACGTAACGCCTGCGGTGTGGTGTGCTATTATTTTGAATTTGAACTTTAAAAGTAATGACTAATGATTAGTTAGTTCAAATTAAGGTAGCTGGAGAAAAGAAAGATGTCACGTCGCATGTTTGACTGATTGTGCTGTTTTAATTTGTGATTTTGTTAATTTCGACATGAAAACAGGTGTTACAATGCAAAGCCCATTTAACCAAAGGTTAAACTTGAAAAACAATTGGATGTTCACTCGGTGATTTGGAATCGCTTTCAAGTATCATTTGCATTTAGTCGTGCTAACTATAAAGGGATGATAAATATAAATGGTTCTCAAACATTGGATCAATATACAATGTGGTTCTTGAATTTTAAATTTATTTAATATAATTTGGATTTTTCCTAATATGCAATATAGTCAATGAACTTTTAATTTGTTTGTCATGTAATCCTTGAACTTTATCCCAATGTGTAATATGATCCCTAAACTTTCTTGAATTTTTAACTTATGTAGACTTTGGATTTTTTATGCATGTTCAAATTAGTCCATAAATTATATAAAAATGTTTAGCATTATCATTTCATTAATTTAAGTTCATGGATGGTATTAAATATTTTCATAAAGTCCATAAACTAAATTGAACATGTATCAAAAGTCAAAAAACTACATTAAACAAATTAAAAGTTCATGAATTACATTGAACAAATTAAAAATCCATAGACTATATTGCACATTAACTTAAAGTTTGTGAATCATTTGTATTATTTTCCCAACAATAAAAATGAGTGAATACTATTAAAATCTTTCATTTCTTTGTTAAATTAGCGTGTCAGCTCATGTGTGTAATTGTCCTCAAAAATTTTCTATGGAAAATAATAAATAATAATGAGTTGATTAAAAATAGAGTTGATCAGCAAGCGGGCGGTTGTCCACTTGCCTCGCCAGGCTCGAGAGGCTCGAAGGCAAATGGTCGGGCAACATTACTACATGAAAAAACCCAACCTACCCAATTTTGATTGGGGTCCGAGTTCGCCCGACAAGCTTTTTACATATACATTTCATTTTATGGGTAAGTTTGAACAATACTCTTGACCATTAAATAATAACCTCTAGTGATAATAAGTCTTCTTATGTGTATAATCGTATTTTTGCTTCTCATGCGACTTTCGCATTCTTCATTTAATCGGAACCGTCGTTTCTTCAATTCATGGGAATAGTGGCGAGATGAGTTTCAAAAGGTTCCAAACGTTTCATAATCCAAGTGTCTTCTCGCAGTAGCCCTAATAATGGAAAAAAAAAATGAACATTTGTCAAAGGCCTTTGACAAGCATTTCGTAATTATGGTTATGACACGTCATATTGCCGAACATAGAAATTCCGATGCCTATAATGAAATCATGAAATAACTACATTTCAACTGGCTAATACAAAATAGAAGAGTGCAAAAGAATCAAGAACTACCCGAAACCGAACCGGATCGAACATAACTAACAATTCCCTTCCCACGGGGTTGGTCCGGTTCCCGATTCTAGACATGGAATCACCTGCCCATTTACCTGAACCGGACCAAATTGGTAGATACATAATCCAAAAAAGAAATTATATCTCAATTACTTACTTATTTTGTAGGTTTTCGACTAAAGATGTATGTACATATATATGTATGTTTGTAGTTATTGGACATTATTTATTGATTTTGTCTCCTGAGTGTGTAATATGATCAACCCTCTACTTTTTATTTTTTCATTCTAATAATTCATTTACTTGCTTTCTTAACTAAAACAAAATAAACAAATGTAGAGGAAGGAGAGAACCGATTGGAGATATCCATAAGAGCCAATGGCTCGTTTTAAGAGTATAATTAGGTCTCTCTTTAGTCATTCCCATGATTAACTTAAGTCGACATTAAAAATAAATTGATCCGGCGGTTAATGTTGTAACTTTTATGGAGATTAGGGCCTTTAACGTGGAGTCTAATTCTTCGCATTTTTACGATGTCGAGAAACCTTAAACGGACCACATCACGACTTTTGAATAAATTAAGTTTTTAGCTAATAAATATTGTCTATTTGTTTCGCTCTATAATTTTCAATCCTTAATCCAAATTAATGACTCGCAATTTAATTATAAGAAATACCAAACAAGTTTTGTAGGAATTTGAGATCAGTTTCATGGACCGATCTAGGAATTAGATCGGCAGTCCAATTTTCGAATGGATCCACGGAACTAACGAGCGAATCTTAATTCCAATTTGTCGAAATTGATCATTAATAGGCGATTTCTCGTTAGCAAGTGGGAACTATACTCACCCTTGATACCAAACGCGTGCTCCCAAGCGGAAAAGCATACGTCAATGTCGATGCGGATTGGCAAAGCGAATGTTAGGAGAGGGAGATAAGGATGAGTGGAGAACGGCCAACGCGGCGGCCATCTGGAACGTGATGAAGACGTGTCGTTCAACGGTCAGAGCCGCGCAGAAACGGCACATCTTTGCGAAGCTTCTCCGCTCTCGGTCCTCACGTCGTTTTATCGTGACCTTTGCCCGTCGTTTTCGGGATGGGCCTCCGCGGATCGAATCCCGCGTTACACTGTTCAGCAGCCGCCCTTTTACGTTTTCCGTTCTTAATTCGATTAATCGAATCCAAAGAGTTTCTTTATTAATTGCTCACGTCAATTGATGCTAACTGTCGAAGATTTGGGGAGGTACGTACACATGTAATGTTCGTGGGGGTCCATGTGAATTCAATTGCTGGATTTCATCGATAATTGAATCGGTCTAGGGTATATCGCGTTTAGCAAAATATTTTTTAATATCATATATCTTATCTAATTTTTGTCCTGTAGAAACTCTAAATATGTATTCAGACGACATATTTATTCCAGGATAAATTCCATCTCACGAACAATTTCAAACCGGTACCCTTAACCTAGACCTACTCCCTATTCCAATAATTTTGAATCTAAAGAGTAGGGTAGATTGAGATCGACGTACCGGCTTGGAGTTCTTGCGAGATTGAAATTGGTATGGTGCTCTTTGTGAAACGAAAACTAGCTTAACGTGAATATATCATGAGATAAATAGTCTGGAATTTTTAAAGCCAATAACTTATTAAATTATACAAATTTTATTATCGATAAGCTGGATCACTCGTTGAATTCGAAATTTTGAGATTCTATTATTAAAATTACGATTTTTTTTTATTTAGTCAGTTAATCAGCGTCAAAAGTACTCCTAAAAAATCATTACAAATAATTAGTGGTGAAGGAGGCTGCTCTATGGATCGCATTTATTGCAGAAGCGAAACTTCACGTGGAAAATCTTATATGATCCTAAGCATAGAATGACCATTGCATGGATCTTTGACGGGATTAAAAAAAATATTTAGCTTTTTCTTTGGTCTGGAAAAAAAATAAAAAAAACAGTTTAGAACATTTGAAAAAGAGGATTTGTAGTCAGACACGCAAAAGGTTGAAAAATAGAAATGAAAATCGAAATTGGCATCTCATGGGTTCTAGAACGCGGAGTTGACTTCCGCCTTGTTTTCCTTGGGAGGGAAGAATGCCACTTGGATTAAGGCTAAGCAAGCATCCTTGGCGAAGTCCCAAGCAAAATCTTTTTGCATCAGCAATGACTCCAATGGCGCATGTTGCAATTTTCTATTTTGGAAAATTTCAATTACAAAATAAGAGGCCCAAAAGAGACGAGAGAGAGAGAGAGAGAGCTTATTGGGCCCATCGTTGGGCCCATAAAAGGCCCAAATCAGCCCATTTAGCTGAATAAAAGAGAGAATGAAAAAAAAATGAGCTTCTCTCCTCCTCCTTTGTGCACCCGAAAGACGTAAGAGAAAGAAGAAAAGAAGGGGAAAGAGTGATGAGCGGAGAAGAGAGGAGGAATCGACGGTGGGCTGATCGAAAACGTTGATTGATTGATGCCGGAAAATGGCCATTTGCAAGTAGTTGGTGAGAGCTTCCTTTTGCTTTTACGTTTGTGCAAGTTGGTTTTGCTTTAGAGTCTAAATTTGGAGCTCCAACAGTGTCGATTTCGCTGGTCATAGTCCGGTTGAGCCTAAGATGTCCAATACTGATGCTTAGGGGGAGGGTTGTGTAGGATTTGAGAAATCGCCATATGGGCTTCCCGTTTAAGAAACATAGATTTTTATTTTTATTTTTTGGGAACTGCTGTAACAGTAACTTTGACCGGTAGTTTTCCATAGCAGATTTTGTCACTTGCCAAATAGATTCTCGGGGAGGATATGTCGTGCCAAAATTTGCGGCGCGAGACAAGGTTGCTGCTCTGCTCCTATAGTAAGTTCGATGCTTGTGTGGCCTTTTTTGTTGACTTATAAGGTACAAAGGGTAATATTTCTATTTTGAAGAATAATTTCTTTTTAAAAATAGTTTTTTTTTTTTTTTAAATTTTACCCCCTGAAACAATTTCCGAATAAAATAACGTGTTTGGTAACTATTCAAATTTTCTATTTTCAAAATAGAAAAATAATAGGAATGCATTTGGTACAATACATAAATTTTTGTATTTATTCGTTTTTTTTTTTACTCACCGATCACCAAACATCGATCGCCGATTGCCGTTTGATGTCGCGCCGCCCTCATATGGTCATTGCCCACAGCCCATTGACTAGTGGTTGTCGGTGGGCTGCGAGCGACGAACATGCAGCGGCGATGGACGATGGTTGGCAGTCAATGGCGGCGGGCAGTAGGTGTTGGCGATCGGGTGGCGGGTGTCGGTAGTCAAACGGTAGGTGGTGGCGGTGGTCGGTTGGCAGCGACGGTCGAGTGGTAGTCAATGGGCGGTGACGGTTGGGCGCGATCGGGTGGTGGTGGTGGCGACGCGTAGTTGGAGGTGGCGAGCGGTGGTGACGGATCCAAGGGCAGCGGCCGCAACAAGGAAGAAAAACAAAAGAAAAATAGAAAAAAAAATGGCTTGTTTTTAGAAATTATTTTTGGGAATAAGAAATTACTTTTTTTTACTTTTTATTTTCGTTCCAAATCTATTTCTCGCCACTTTTCTATTACAAAGAATAAAAAAATTAATTAACGTTACCAAATTGATTTCTATTCTTTTTCTAATATGGGGAACAAAGAACAGAAAAATCAAGGAATAGAAACATTCACATGCAGCCCCATAGTGAATGTTTTGAACCCAATAATAGAGTCCACTTGGTAGGGCCTTAGTCGAGATTAGTTGTTAGTTATGCATAAGCTGGATATTCATTGAGTGGTACGGAGAGTGGTGCTTATCTGTTTTATCATTTGCAAACTCATGTCTTGATGATGCTAGGAATTAGATATATTATAAGTTATAAAAATGGCATCTGTACGGTATAAAATTTATTCATAAGAAAAGTTGTATTTAGAGTAAATTTGTTCCATAAAGCTAGATCATACACTTATTAACATTTTGGTTATTTGAAATGGTAAAGTATCTTTTGAAATATTTTGAGAGTTGATTATGTGAAATGGATTAAGAAATGCTTCATGACATGTATTTTTCTTGATTTAAGGAATTACGAAAAGTTGCATGTTGATTTGTAATCTTGATTTTTGTAAAATGAATTCTAAAATGATTTTGTGAGTTGTGTTGGTGGTTTTATGCTCTTGTCGCAATGATCTAAACCTATAGAAGGGTTGTGAGTATGCATATCATTCATGGGACATTCTATTTTGGTCAAGCCATCGACTAACATAGGTGGAGATTTACACCAAGGGGGATTTTGGTAGGCCTTGTCACGGTACGGTAAGTGTGGGTATACTTTGATATTGAGCGCTAGATTGATCAATGGATTGGACTATTAATGTTTGTTTTGGCTGTTGGTTGGATGAGTACAATTAGAATGTATAAAATTTTGTTGAAGTGATATAACTCATCTTTAATAATGTATGTATATTATAGTTAAAATTCGGATAAATGTGTTTCTCGTAACTTTATAAATGTGCTTAGTGGATGCTCGATCAATTTAAAAGAGATTTACATCACTCATTGGGCGATGGTCTTTTCATACGATTCATCTCAATTCTTTTTTCAAGTTTTACATCTCTCAGCGAATAAGATGAGAGCATAATTATTGGAAGATTTTTCAAGATTGAATTTGGTACAAGTGAGATATGTTTATGTATTGAAATGGTATTTATTAGGTTTAGTTTGTTAGCCACTAGAGACGTATACACTCTTTTTGGTTGACTTTAGAACCCTGTCTTGTAACCAATTTGCTGTTTTATGAGATTCATAGATGGATATATATTTTGATGCAGGTTAATGATGGTTATGGGTTTGAAGCTACATCTGTCTTTCAGATAGGATGGCCGTATCATTTTCCTGATATTGTAGAGTTGAGTATTTCAGTTATTCTTGTTCTACATGGCATGGTCGGCGTTAATGTTATTAACTTTTGTAATTTTTTTCTTATAAATGATAAATATTTTTATATAATATTTTTATTTTCTTGATTTCACTATGGTCAACCATAGTGAAAAAGAAAAAAGAAAAAGAAAAAGAAAAATCACAAAATTACAAAAACAATGTCTACATTAATGTTCGCCATGCGACGTAAAATAACTAGCATCCATATTATCTTTTTTTGACCAAAATCGATCAAAAAGATTATATTGGCAAATTGTCAAAATGTTTAAAATTAAATTAGTCTAACGAAAAGTTTAATACTAAATTGGCTTAATTGAAATACGTTTATGACTTTTTTGATACTTTCCTCCAAATTAATGAGAAGGAGATGATGTTGTCCAATGATATATTGTCTAAATGAGGTTTTAAAGGGGATAACAATATAAATAGTCCATCAACTTTAATCCAATATGTAATGTGTTCCTTGAACTTTAATTTGTTCAACATGACCTCCAAACTTTAACTCAATATGCAATGTCAATTTTAAACTGTTAATTTGTTTAATGTGATTCTTAAACTTTTGATACATATTCAAGCTAGTTCCTAGACTATTATATGAATATGTTTAAAGTCCTTCAATTAATTCAAATTCAATGACAACATTAAATATTTTCATATAGTTTAGATTAGATTGAAAACGTATCAAAATTTTAGGAATCATTTTTTTTTTTTTTTTTAGGTTGAAGGGACCACATTGACAAATTTTACGTTTAGGAAAAATATTATACATTGAGTTAAAGTTTGAGACCACATTGGATATTGAGCCAAAAATTAAAGAGTCTGTGTCATTTCCCCTTTACTTTTCTACGTGTCTGACAAATATGAGTTTAGGTTCCGTTTGGCCATTGAAAAAGACTTTGTCGGATGGGAAGATCTGAAGGCGATAACCAGGAAAAAGAAGGACCGTAACAATATCAGTTGAAAACAATCATGTTGTCGATTGGGAAGTAACATACAGAATTCTTGACCAACATGGTTCTGTAAGTTCCTCTATATTTTTTGGATATCTATTAAAAGTGAGGAGGAAAAACGAAATTACGAAAAAACAAAGTAATCAGCAACCAGCACTAACATTGTCAAAACTTTTAATATTCAGTCTGTTCGTCCCGCTGCTGCTAGAAACTACAAAGGAGTAGACGTGTTACATTCACTTGACAAATTGTAGGATACACTTAATTGATGTTATTTTTTTTTTCTTTTGTACATGGCTGGTTCTAATACAGTGTTACAACTTGCACAGAAATGCAATGGCAAAACAGATTCGTACAGATTTGTTTCCGCATGTTTGAAAGGATCTTTTCTTGAACGTCATTTCAATTCTTTGACGACAAGCATCCACACTAGGGATCTACACCACGGTTTTTCAAGGCGCATTTTACCTGTTTCGCCGTCCTGCTGAAGGTTTCCTACAGCCGGAATGAAAATATCCATCTCTGCAGAAGGTTCCAAGTTCAAACTCTCCCAAAAGGGGACCGGGGTGGGAATGGAGCATATTTAGCTCGGCCTTGTTTTATTATGGAGGGGGCTTTCAACGGGACGTTCCTATTCAAAGCCAGTTCTCCCACAGTGCTTATTTCGGGCGAGCAATCGCCTTCAGATGGATTGGAAGAAGCTCGACAGCTAAGGGCTGCAACACACATGGAAAATGCTTGTAACAATGAGATTGACGAATTGAACTCGATGGAGTAGATCCCCTCCCTAAACGGTGCTAATCTGAAAATGGGGCTTTCCAGTTGAGCATCTCCCTGCATAATGAAAATAACACACAACATCATGAATGATGAAAGCCGCATAAGATGCATAAGAGGAAGTCGTCAATCAGATCAAATCAAACAACTACCTGGACAAATAGTTCAAGGTGATCAGAGATTGAGCAGGCTTTTGAGTTTGGAGTATTAGAGCAAGTGTTCTGATTAGAAAGCACGTGCAATTTGCAACCAGTGTCCCAGCCACCACAATCACATGATCCACCAGTTTTCCACCTGTAAATCAGTGGAGAAGGTTCCCCCTCGTTAGGCACACCATGAACACCCCCCGGAAGTATTACTGTTACCGAGCTAGGTTTACGGTTTGAATTAGCGAACTTGCAATCGCAGTTATGCTCTAGTAAAGAATCTTCAGGGTGCCAGTTACTAAAATTTTTACAGCAATCCGCTTGTTCTCTATCACATCTAAAATTATCAGCTCCTATCTTGAAGACGATGGCAGCTAGTTCCCTGTTAGGAAGAAAGTCTGGCAACTCTGCATCTGCCTGTCTTGCACCAGACAAGACAAACTCTCTTGTAATAATGTCCTCACCGAAACTTTCTGCTGTCAAGTGAGAATATGCTTTGTCTGATACCTGCATCTGACCAACAACACTGTACTCAAAGTCGCCTCCTTTAACTTTGCTTCCGTGACCCATCCACCCACCTCTCTTCTTGATTTCATTAACAGAGTAAAAGGTGTAGCTACGACCAGCACCATCCTTTCCAGCAGGGGGTGAATCTTTCACTGTGGCTGCAAGAACGTTGCTATTGTTGTCAACCACAAACTTGAACAAAGGCAGCCCATTCTTCATGGTGAGCTGCAATAGAGCTTGAACTTTCGATTCGTCATGCTTTTCAATGACTAGTAGTTCGTTGGCAGTTATTGGCCTGGGGCTGATTGAGTGCAACATCCCTTTGAATGGCGTGATATTTTCAGCTGAACTATGTGAAGTCGCTGATCTAGACTTCAGCAGCGGGTCCAGCAATCTTCTTAAAGGGCTGGACCTACTTCTTGTTGGAGCATTCACTCTCTCATGGCTTGGGATGTCAAGACAAGGAGCATCTCCAGTTCCCACTGGACCAGACTTGGCACTGACATATGTTGAACTCAACTGCGGAGCAGAGGTATTTTCTTTGAAGCTGAAACTCTTCCTCATCCGACCTAAACTAAAGCTGAATCGGCGGTTGGGAGATGAACTGCTGCCTCTCCCTGATTCCATTTCAGCTGCTTCTAGCTCCAGAATATTCAGGTTAGCAGCTAGATTCTGATTCAATAGTGCACTGCTTGACCGGTGCTTCCGACCACGTTTGACTTCTGAGGGAATATCAGACAGTTTCTTCACGCTAGGAAAACGGGGAGATGAATCAGGAGATAGCATCACAGCTTGGTGAAGGATTTCACAATGAGTCATGTCATGAGATGGCAGAGGACAGGAGTATGAAATTTCAGGACATAGTTCAGTGGAATGGTCCTCAGAGAGTAAGGAGCCAGAAGAACTATTCTGACTTACTCGACACGAACTCTGAGCTGGGACTCTCATGATATCATTTTGCTGTGACGTTTCTGCAAGATTGCTCTTGGGAAATCTTTTGGGTAAAAGAAGAACTATGTTTGTGTGCTTCCCGGAAGAGAACTTATTATCCAAATGTACATCTGAATCCTGAGGGTTATCCACCTTTCCATTAATTTCATCGTTTTTTGCAATCAAAGGGACCTCAAGTTTCCCTGATTCTGAAGATGATGAAGCACCGATCCCTGAAGTATTTTTTTGCTCTACATAATTTTCTTTAGAAACCAGTTGAGGGATTTCCACAACTTTCTTCACTGCATGAGCATTAAAACCTCTGAAATTCTCCTTTGAACTTGGGAAATTCCTGCGGTTTTTCAAGTTCGATGGACTGTTGGTACCCGACGCAATCCTTTTACCTTCTTCAGTTCTGCCACTTTTACGCTTGATATTAGAATGGTTTCCTTCAGGAGACTCATATGTGGAAACTAGTTTCTTCTTCGTCTTCTCATCTAAAGTGAATTTGGAAACATGTCCGGCATCTTGACCGCGCATGCCATTTCGGTTAGCTGGTCTCGGACATTGAGAAAGGCCATCTTTAGCAGAAAAACGGGGATCGAAACTAGCAGAAGCCCGTAGCTTGCTTTTCTGAGTAAGTATCGCAGTGCGAGCATCACTGGGTAAGCTAAATGACCCTTCAGAGATATTCAAAGACCTGTTGACGCCACTCAGAGATGAACTGAACCTACCTCTTCTAAAATCACAGTTTTGACTCGGCTTCCATTTCTCAAGACGTTCCCAATCTAGAACTCCAACATTCAGAGCGTTACCTTGAAGGTTTTCTCCCTTTTCCATGCTCTGGAGATAGCCCGGCAAGTTTTTCATGTGCTTGACAAGATCATCATCCTTGGTGACCTTTCCCTTGAAAAACTGCCTCTGTTGATTTCCTGAAGTATACTGGCAGATTGCTCGGGCATCTAAATTTTCTACCGGTTCATGATGGTGACGCACATTTTGCAGACACTGACCATTTTCGACCTTTAGCTTTTCTGGGAACTTTATAGTTTCAGACCCACGGGGCGAAAAGACCCTCTCCTTCCCCTTCTTGGAGATTTGCTGAAGCCTTGGGTAATTTTTCACCTCAACGTCTTTTCCCATTTCTCCAGCGGATACTAGATGTTGATTTCCAGATCAAACATCAGATGACATGACACCAGATAATTTCAGAATCCACATCCAGCCTTTCGCTCTCAGTTCACGGTGACAAATTGCTCTTATGTGACATTCTGAATGCACTACCGAACCCAACAGGTCAAAAAAAGGCCCTGCCAACAAGGAGGACAACATGTGAAAAAAGGGAAAAGGCCGAAGTGACTAAATGCAAGAAGGCAGTCCTTTTTATTCCATCTGCTGCAAATAGATGACATGACAAACGCATCTGACCAGCATAATTCAGGGGATAAAAGGAGAGACAGATTTGATTAAAGACTTAGAATTTTCACTTGCACATACGTAAAGCATGCACAATTACATACATACCTCGGGCATCCTAATGGACAAAAAACACATGCACGCACCCGGCAAAAAAAAAAAAAAAAGAACGAAAACACCGGCGGGCGTTGTTACAAGAACCTAACAGCAGAAACTTGCTTGTTTTTATGTTAATGGGTAGGTGACAACAGCAGCTTTGCGTACTGGATTTTCTTCATCATGAATTAAGGACGGGGCGGTCGAATTCAGACCCGAAGACGAGCTCCATGTCCTAAATCTGCCTTATGTCAACGAAATCGTCCCGGTTATTCACCGACATTACATCTAAGCGTTCAGCAAACTCAGAGTTAATGCCATGGACCCCGGATCTAGTAACCGAAACCAGAATTCAAAAGTTTCAAGCGCATAAATAGGAAGGCTTCCTGCGGAGTACCCGAGGAAATTAAATTCACGTTCGAAACGGATTATAGCCCTGGAAAAAAAAAAAACAAGAAACTCCACAACCCAAGAAAGGTCCGAACAGTCGCCCCAATCAACGAGCACAAGAACTGCACTGTCCAAAACAAGCTCGAAACTTTCCATTCTCAACAAGCCCCCCCCACCCCAGCTATCGAAACGACCAAGGTATGAAAGATAACGAGAATGGTCGGGGGCGAAATAGACAAACGCGCGCAGACCCACCGCCCAAAAAACAAAGAAGCACACGACCAGCTGCTGTCGGAGGGAGATCAGAGCGAACGTACCGGAGGCGCCGCGAAATCGGAAACCGGTCGAGACCCACCGACCCGAATCCCACCCCCGAGAGAGGAGGACGAGCGGAGCGGAGCGGCGAGGCAATGTGGTGGAGATACACTACCCGAGGGAAGAGACACGAGAGGGGAACTGAAGGGTCGCGCCAAAAAAGGAGGGAGGCGAAACCGACGCGACGGATCAGCGAGCGCGTCAACTCTCGTACACACACACACACTGACACTATGCGTGTGGCCGGCTAAGCCAAGGCCCTGAATTTCTTCGGAGTCAGGGACAAAAGTTCGGGACGAGCTGCAGAGGAAAAGTCTCTCTCTCTCTCTGTGTCTGCGTCAGTCGGACTTGCAGTGACTCGCTGCAGATGGAGGGAAGAGGGGAAGGAGAATATTGCGGGAGAGAGAGAGAGAAGAGAGGAGAGCACGAGGCGGGCGAGAGGAGAGTGATGGCGAGGGGAGGCGTTCCCGATCGGACGGTGGAGAGCCAGCGTAGGGCAATTGGGGTGGGCCCCGGGGGGGTGGCTGGATGGGCCCCACGTGGCGAATTCGCGTCCTTTACCGAATCCCGATGCCCGCGTGCCCCGCGGGCCCCACCTGCTTGGTCCCCCGCACAACACCCGGTCGTTGCGTCAGCCGGTGGACTGCGACCGGCCCTTGCGTGCTTGTGTGAGTCGGATTGGAATAGGAGTTTGGAATGGCTGAGAATTTTCAGCTGCATTATATTTGGATTTTAATATATTTTTCTTTTTATCATTTGAGAATTCATAGTTTAAAAGAACGTAACATAATTTTCAATTAATTACTTGAATACCGTGATTAAATTCTGTTCCGAAGATCTAATATGATGTGAAAATTATTAATGAACGCTTTAACAAAATTATAATTTCAAGTGATCGATTGAAATGTTTTACAACATGTAAATGAATGTTTATAGTATTCGAACGAATGCTGTATAAAAATTACAATGCACACGATATTCCTTTCTCTTGAATTTTCTCTCGGGGTTGATTTAACTGATGATTGGTATAGTTAACGTGGTCATTTTGTATAAATCCGATATCCTGGAATATTTCTTTATGTTTTTTTCTGCGCGATGTCTGATAGGCGAGAGAATCTGGAATTCTCCAATCAAATAACAGGATCTTGGCCAGGAATAGCATAAGAGACAAAGATCACATGCCCGACAGGATTCGTTTTCGTCAATGGTTGGGATGAATTTTCCCTAGACGACGAGCCTCACTAGTTACGACCAATATTTAAATACCACCAGGTAGGAGAATTGAAAAAAGAAAAAAAATATATAGGAGACTAAAAAAGGCATTAGCAAATCATGTGAACCAAGATTCCAATTTCGTCCTACATATAAAATGAACGGGGACATTAGGTTAAAGACTTTTGATATGATCGAAATTCTAAAATATGACCGCTCGATCGGTTTTGTGATTCTCTCGAGACATTTTATTTATAAAAAAAAATGCATTAGTGTTTGCTACCGCTCATCATCTATCGTGTGTTCATTATTTTTCTGTTTGATTATGGACATTTTGCTTTACATCAGGAAAAAACGACCATTGAACCAAATAAATGTATATTTAATCGCTGAACGCCGTATAAAGTCATCGCAAAAAAAAATTTCTTAGAAATTCTCGGGTTGTCAGATGAGAGCAGATATATATATATATATTTAATTTCGCTGGAAAAAGTGGGTAGCTCTTTGTTTCTTAAAGACCAGCCAAATGGAGGTTAGGTGGAGTCAACAAAAGAGGGCAACCATAATGGAAATATTTGGCGTGCGTTTGGTCAAAGAATTGGAGAAATACTGTTCATTAGCCTTTTTGTCAAAGCGAAGATGGATTTATAAATATCAAAACAAATCAAAATATGTAAAATGTAGACGAATAAAATTGAATCTAGATGTAACAATCATGTCACGGCATTAAGAACCGCTTG
Source organism: Eucalyptus guilfoylei (assembly GCA_016097605.1). Taxonomy (NCBI): domain Eukaryota; kingdom Viridiplantae; phylum Streptophyta; class Magnoliopsida; order Myrtales; family Myrtaceae; genus Eucalyptus; species Eucalyptus guilfoylei. Next base: position 42,700,458 of record CM027861.1, read on the forward strand.
TATAGATGATCCATCAAACATTGCATGTCCTATCCCCCTAGCTAAGCTGTTGTGCTAGGGTTCGGCCTATGAATTCTCACCTAACTGTGACTACTTTATTTATTTGTGCGGTAAACAAATTGATTCATCCATACATAATCTACAAAAAGAAGTGTCATATGTGGACTAGTCGATTTAGTATGACCAGACACAATTATATGAAAATAGATCAATATACTATTCGTATCAATAGATATATTGAATTCATATATGCACTCTCAAACGAGAATGTGTTTCTTAAGTTTGTTAGGCATACTGTAACATCCCGGGCCCCACTGTATAATATTGTCCGCTTTGGGTCATCAGCCCTGGCGATGGGGCCCCACTGTGTAATATTGTCTGCTTTGGGTCACCCGCCTTGGCGCGGATGAACCACCATCTCAGCCACGGTCTTTTCCCTCACGGCTTTAAAACGCGTTACACAGGTTAGAGGGACCCAAGCCTTATAAGCTATAAGCTGACCAAGATCTCCCTCCCTAAGCGATGTGGGACAAGAGAGGAGGCTGTCACACTCTCCACCTCTTAACAGAAGAGCGTCCTCGCTGTGGCCCCACGGGCGTCAGAACAACAAGAACAGCATTCTTGCTGTGGCCCCACACGCGGTCGGGAGTTGGCTCTGATACCACTTATAACATCCCGGGCCCCACTGTGTAATATTGTCCGCTTTGGGTCACCCGCCCTGGCGCGGACGAACCGCCATCCTGCACCCACGGTCTTTCCTCACGGCTTTAAAACGCGTTACGCGGAGTTAGAGGACCCAAGTCTTATAAGGCGACCAAGATCTCCTCCCTGGCGATGTGGGACAAGAGAGGAGGCCCCATGGGCGTCGAACAAAGCATTGCTTGCGTGGTCCCACACGTGGTCGAGTCGGCCCGATACCATTTGTAACATCCCGCCCCATTTTGTGTAATATTATCCGCTTTGGGTCACCCGCTCTAACGCAGCGCGGACGAACCGCCATCTCAAATTACTGGTCTTTTTTCACAGGCTTTAAAACGCGTTACGCGAGTTAGAGGGGCCGCGCCTTTATAAGGCGATTAAGATCTCCCTCCCTAGGCGATGTGGGACAAGAGAGGAGGCTGTCACACATACCGTTTTTAATAACTTGTATGTGTGTATATGATGACTAATCTTATGTTTAAATAAAAAAAATTAAATTTGATACTACGTGAGCATTTTGATTCTAAGCTTGGGAAAAAGGTGAGCAAATCCCACAAGACATTGTGGAGAGAATGTTTGGACGCTTGTTTCGGAGGAATCTCTCTCTTTAAGCTTTCCCTTTCTTTTGGGCTTTGTCTTATTCTAATCTTTCACTCGCGTTGGTCCCCGACAGAGCTGTTCCTTTTATGAGAGTAGAAACTGTGAGATCTCTTCTGCTTTTGGGCTCTTTTGCAAATAAAGAAAAGCTTCCTATTTTGCCCACATGAAACATATCTGAAAATAAAAATAGAAAAAAACGTCATCAAAATCACCAATAATCGCATTCTTTTTTGATCTTGCTCGTGCCTGTACTGTGTAGCATTTCGCTAAGTCAGCAATTTTCGACAAAAATTGATGAAAATGATTACGTTATAATTTCGCACAGAATTTCAAGACTGAATTGGCAAAAAATTAAAAAAATTAAAGACTAAATAGTCATTCGTATAACGGGTTTAAGACTAATTGGAAAATTTCTCCAAATTTGTCCAATCCCATCATTTCATATATCGATCTTTTAAGTCCTAATCTTAATATGCTTTAGGTTTTGTTTGGTAGTAAGGATAAAATTCAAAATAGGATAATCATGTGTTTGGTTTTTGCCCAAGACATGATATGGTCGAATATATAAGGATATAACCTAGATAAAAATACCTTATGGGGTATATGGGATAAAAGTGAATAGAATCTGTAATTTCTAAAATATATAGGTTATTTTTTTGAATAATAAAATTCTTAAATTAATAAAATTAAAATGATATTTGAATATAAATAATATTCGAATTTCTTTCTATCTTAAAATATATATTCAAAATATATATTTAGTATTTAGATTTATTACATATTTTAGTTTTTTTAGTATTTTAGGTGTATTAGTGTAGTTTACTATTTAGTAAAATTTTACTAGAGAATGATGGAAAGGGAAAAAAAGAAATAAAAAAGAGAGAAAAAATTAAAAATTAGCAATTAAAATGAAGTAGGCAAGAGTGTTGTAAGAGATTCTTATTATCTTTGTTTGTGCAATTTGTAAATTTTATTACACGATATGCCGTTCATACCAAATAATGGATTGGATATGATGCGAAAATATCCAGTTAATCAAAAACCATGGATTTCATATACTATATAGTCCAATCATGATTGGAAATCCAAATGACCAAATACAGCCTTAGGGCTAGACTTCCTTTATTTATTTATTATTTTTATTTTCAGTCAATAAGATTAGCTTACCTCGATCACTTGGTGTTAATGCAAACTTTTACTTATATTTATATGTCTTTATCTTTATTGCAATTTTTAATTTTCTAGGTACATGAATGATCGCATCATGATAATGCGCAAGAATTATATCGCAAACACAATTAAACTACACGTTTTGTAGTATAGATCATCATTAAATAATTATGTATAATCTCACTTTAATCATTATGTATTGTTCTTTGCTTGTTATTTAATGAAGATATTTATTGATTATTCCTTACTCTTTTTTTTCCTTTGTCATAGATTATTCTTTACATAGAAGGGCTAAACTATCTTTTTTTTTTTTCTCGATGCTCTTTGATCAGCATTAGTTATTGAACACTAAAGTGCCGTGCATATTCGATACGCTTTGATTTTTTGAATCAAGTGTATCTCATGTGTAATATCTAGGGATTATAAATAACTGGGTCGTCCCAGAGTTTTCTCTTCGATTGATACGAAAGAAGCCCCTAATTGGAGAAGATTTTTTTTGGGTTATATAGCTTATCGATAGTACTGAGGGTCAAAACACATAATGCGGGGTCGATCAATTTCAGGATTGACCGGGTTACACTTTGCAAAAATTATGTCGACACTACCGACAACGAAGGTCTTCATTTCAATTTTTTTACTTTCTGCCACAAATGGGAATGCCATTTTAAGGTTGTGATTTTTGTCGATATTTGCTCTTTGGTGGGGGAACCAAATATTAAACGCCAGAGGACATACAGTACAAAAATTTAGGTGAAATTGCTTGATCACGTGATCCAATGAAGCCCATTTACAACCATGGATGTGACCCCGAACGGTAAGCTGCCTCAATTCTGTCGCTTTTCTCCGAGTATTTTAAGGTTAGGACCGGGCTAATCGTCGAGTGGGTCTTAAGATTGTCATTCGAGCTGTTCTAGGTTTTTTTGGGCCTTAGATGGTTGGGCCATTGCCGCTGCTCGGACTGGAATGTTCTGAAAAAATAAACATATATCTAAAGTTACGAAGAAACAATAATAAAAAAAAAAGTTAGTACTTTTTTATTTATACGCCTCAATAAAGTTACAAAAAACAATAAATTAACCCATCAAACTTCAGATGGGCAGTAAAAATTATGCTACATTAAAGGTTAGGTGTGCGAATTTTGTTTCTTTGGGTGAACCTTATCAACTCTTGTGTAAATTTACCCCATGAAAATTGTGTGGGAGAGCTTTGAAATTTCATAATGAATTATTTTCTTAAAAAAATAAAGAAAATTTGGGGTCGAAAATCAAACCGACCTAGACTGAAGTAATTTCGGTTGACAGGAAATCATTTATGATCAAAGAAAATATGCATGCTTAAAATTAGAAAAAATAAATTTTCTAAATTGAAAGGGGGGGGAGACATACTGTTAATTATTATGAACACACCCTAATTGATTTTTAAAATCATGGAACATTTTATTAAGTTTAATGAATAAGATTAGAGGCATGTTATAATCGAGGTGAATGACCCCTATTACAAAAGTTCGCTTTCAAATGTTTTTTGCACATGCCATCATATTTTAGTATGAATATGTTGTATAATGGTGATATAGTAGATGTTTTGTTGTAGAATTTGAGCATTTTGGTATCCATATGTACAAACTACACAACTCTTTGGCTCTTTTTATTTCGCGAAAAATGAATGATTTGTAAAATATCTTCTTAAAATTAATTGCTCGTATTGCTTGAAATAATCAATCAATCAAAAATGTTTTCATCATTGACAATAATTTATGTCTAAATATTTTTGTGAACGATGAAAATAATTTTATTTATTCATTTTTATAAACGATACAAGTAATCATTTTTTCAAAAATGTTGTCCTTATCATTCATTTTCTATCATATTTTACTTTACTTGGCAAGAAACTGGTATTTTCCTTCCTCTCATCACCGCCTCTTCTTCTATTGCTCATTCCTACACACACGAGCACAACCTTCTTCATTAGATATCTTCCCAAGCATGGTCTTTCCACTAAATTACATTAAATTTCTAGCATCTAGAGAAATGGCAGGAGATGAACATTCCAGTAACAAGATTCGTCAAATTTATTAGCTATTTTTTATTTGCTTATTTCTAATATGTTTAATATGTTTTTAATTGATCAGTGTTTTACTTTAGTATGCTATTTTTCATACTTAAGAAAGAAAATTGCTTAGGAATTGTAGACCGGGTATAGTTGGGTATGGATTAAGTCCGAGTTGCATCGAGTATGAATTGCTAAATTTATATTACATAGAAATGAGTCGGTTTGGGTCGAATCTATTTTCAACCCAACCAATCTCAGACACATCCTTTTTAAAAGGTCTAGAAGGGGGAAGCCGGCATCTTGGTGGAATTGGGGAAGAAAGGAACGGAAGGGGTGAAAAAGGAAAGATAAATAGACCCCAATCCAATGTCTCCCTCGTTGATCTGTCTTTTGCCAGAGGGGATTGATTTGACCACTAAATTTGGAGGACCCTTCTACAAAAGTATACGAATAACATCAAGATATTTAAGGAAAAAGAATGAGACAGTTGATGTTGGACTCTTTTATGTAGTGTGGTAGAATTATATTTTGACAAAGATATGTTGGAGAAGGATACTGGACTTTTTTTAAAAAATGAACTAGAACTTGTATTCCAAAACAAGAGACAAGAACGTGACAAGTGGTATAACTTTTGTGTGGCGTCACTTGTATGCTATAATTTTTTTTTTTTACCACTTGAATACTATAACTTCTAACAAACGTTCGCTTGAGTGCCATAACTTTCGGTTAATCACTTAAGTGTCATAACTTTTTAAGAATGTTTACTCAAGTGCTGAAAATACAATGTGGCATAATATTTGTAATGAACATTTTCAAAAAGTTATAACACTAAAGTGCAAAAATGGAATTACGGTGCTCAAGTGAGTGCCATATATAAGTTATACCACTTAAGCAATCAAAACAAAATTAAGACACTCAAACAAGTATATTACCAAAGTTATAACATTTATGATATTGTTTTTGTAACAGCTTAGATCGATACGGATAAAGAGTGATCACTGAGATCAAAGAGGGTCTAGATAAGGAGTGGCTCTTAATAGGCTTCTAAAATGGTGAATGGGGTAAAAATTAATTAATCTGTGCACCAAACAAAGTGAGAGCGATTATGGTACAGATGTGAAAATAAAATTACCTCACGGAGACGCCTTTTGATGTAATTGCAAGCTTTGCTTTGGAATTCTAAAGTTAAGTTAGCATAAGTTAGAGCACTATTAGGATGGGTGACCTCTAAAGGAAGTACTTGCATATATGTCACATGATAAAACCATGAGACTTAGTATAAAATGAGCTAAAACGGATAATAACTCAAATGAATTAATCCATAAATGTCATAGTTTTTTTCCCAAAAAGTTCTATGTCGAAGGCAACATCCAGTAGATGTCCTTATACGTTGACATAAGAGGTTTCTATCTAGGAGCACTCAATTTCTCATTTTCACCACAAGCATTTGGAAAAATTTCATATATATACCCCCGTATTGGTACCGGATGCTAGGTGTCCCCGAACCGCATTTTTTTCCCCGATTGCCCCTTGTGCTGTAAAAAACCGCCTCAAAATGCCCCGGATCTCATCTGTTGCTCTCATGTGACGCTTTCCGCGACATTTTGGGGGTATTCGTGGAATAGATAAGCTCTACTCACCTTCTCGTGCAACACATCCTCTAATAAAAAAGAAGAAAAGAAACCCTAATCGAGCTACTTTTGCCTCATCTCTCGCCCAATTGCTATCAACCCAACCCCACCTGAGATTTAGGGCATTTGAGACGCTTTTGTGTAGAAGAGGGGAAGAAAAAACGCACCCGAATTTTCCTCAAGCATTCGCCAAGTAAAACGGGTAATATTCCTCTCTAGTTTCGAGAAGAAGCTAAGTTCGACTCCCATGATGGGGCCAGCCGCACCCACATCTTCTTGTTCCTTCGTGGGGAATCCGAATTCGAATCCGGTGCTGGATTTGATTATAGATTTAGGACCACAAGGACCGTCCAGATAAAAAAAGGCCAATTCTAAGGTCAGAAAGTTCTGCTTGTCGGGGAAGGTGCCTGATCCAGCATGGGACCATCGACCCTTTTCATGCCATTGAACCACATACGCATAAACGATCCTAGTAGAAGCTAATGTGACAATTTCTTAGCGCCCATATGAGACATTGTCAATGTAGTCCAATGATATTCTTAAGAACTATAATCACATGTAAATTTAGGCCACCGTTTCTCACACAAAACTAAATAAACTAAATAATCTAAAAGCCATCCCAAAAAACAAAATCTTTTGAAATTGGGATCAACCGAAAGAATAGCAACAAAAATGAGAGTTGGGGATTATAATCACATAAATTTTAAAAAAAAGTAAGTTTAATTACAAAAAAAATCTTCATATTAAATTGTTCTTGCATCTATGTAAGCATTTTAATAGTTGAGGCGGGTCTATTATCTGTACATCTTTTTTGTCTTGATTTAAATTTTTATTAGGTCCAATTGGTTGTTTAAAAGGATTTAGGTGTGTCAAAACTCAACAGACAAAGGAGTCAAATTACATATTTCAAAAGAAGCATAGCTAAAAGAAAATATATTTTGAAATTGTGTCGACTCCACTTAATAAAACGTGGCACTTATTGAATATTGCCATGCCTTGCCATCCATGTCTCTTATACCCCAATTTATGATCATCATCCTGAAATATGACTTAACTACATACATCCCAACAAGGTGATCTCTCATGGGCAAGAAGATCCATTATACCAATTTTATAGGACAATGTCTACTATACTGAAATTCCTCGTGATCATTATTTAATTATATAATATACGGGCCAAGAAAGGACTTTATGCCAAAAAGCATGTGCCTGATTGTGTTTCGCTTAATTTCCTTAGCATCAAATCAAGCATTGCAACATCTATGAGCATAAATTATTTCTGGAAGCCTCAGAATTGATAGGGACTAACTTTGTAATACTCATAAAAATCTCCTTTTATCGATCTTTAATCTCTAACTCCGGACATCATCTTTCATATGAGACGCCACAATAGTGCTGTTTAAGAACTTAGATATATTCTATAGATATGCTGTTTACCACCCTATGATGGTTGGCCTAGTGTCGGGCTTATGTCCGTATAGTTTGGAGTTCCCCACTTGTATATCGAAATCCTCCGAGCCCTCTTTCGATCTCGGTAAATCACGGTTCATTTGTGGCCTCAATTTGACTTGTGTGAGGCAAAGGAGCTGGGAGAGGAGCAACGATGATGGACTCACTTTGATAGGGAACAATCATGGTTTGTACGACAGCAAAATGAAACTCCCGTGTCAACGTAAGGGGATTGGCCGTTTATCGTCCATCCTCACTCCTTTCCAAACTAGTTTAATAAAAAAAATAAATTTGCTATAAGTTTCATGTATGGACTACAATCTGACGAAATTGTGTTGATCCATTTTGAGGCAGACATTCAAAAAAGTACAAATTAGGGATAGGCATTATCCAGGAAAGAGCCCTTTTCTCCTCCTATATAAATGCAGCTTTCCTTATTTCCCCCAACATAAGCCAGCAAAAACCCTTCGGACCAAACACTAACCAATCCATCACTCTCTCAATAATATCTCGTACATAGCTCTAGCTTCAATAAGAAGAATTACAAAGCAAGCAATCATGTCCATCAACCCTAGTAACCGGAGAACCACCTATTTCCCTGACCTCGTCGCCTTCGACGCGTGGGACTTATTCCGCCACCTCGGAGAGCCCTTCAGCCGCCCACTGCCGCTGCCCCCTCACTTCACAGCTGGGATGGCGGCGCCGGCCATCCCGACTAGGGGGGTCGAATGGATTCAGACCCCGACGGCCCACATCTTCAAGCTCAACCTCCCTCGGTTCAAGAGAGAGGAGGTGACGACCGATTTGGACGACAGTGGGGTGCTCAAGATCGCCGCCAAGACGGATGGCGAGCGCGGCATCGGCCAGTTCATGACGTCCTTCGTGTTGCCCGAGAATTGCAATCCTTACCAGTTGGAGGCGGCCATGGAGAATGAGGTGCTCACGATCAAGGTCCCGAAGCTGGAGGCGCAACACGGGCGGGGAGAATGGGCTAACATCGCCGTCCGCTAGGACGACGACGATTGCAAGTTTGATGACTTCAGCGAGGATACTCCTTTAGGAGTCCTATAAGCGTTCGTTATGATAATTATGTTGCCGCTAATAGCTAAATAAATCGTCGTCGGTTGCGCTTAAACTTTCGTTAAATAAAGCATATGTAATGAAGGGGGGGGACATATTTTTAATTATTATGAACACACTCTAATTGATTTTTAAAATCACGGAACATTATATTAACTTTAATGAATAAGATTAGAGGCAATCGGGGTGAATGACCCATATTACAATTGTTCGCTTTGAAATGTTTTTTGCACATTCCATTGTATTTTAGTATGAATATCTTGTATAATGGTGATATAGTAGATGTTTTGTTGTAGAATTTGAGCATTTTGGTATCCATATGTACAAACTACACAACTCTTTGGCTTTTTTTTTATTTCGCGAAAAATGAATGATTTGTAAAATATCTTCTTAAAATTAATCGCTCGTATTGCTTGAAATAATTAATCAATCAAAAATGTTTTCATCATTGACAATAATTTATGTCTAAATATTTTTATGAATGATGAAAATAATTTTATTTATTCATTTTTGTAAATGATACAAGTAATCATTTTTTCAAAAATGTTGTCCTTATCATTCATTTTCCGTAGTATCATATTTTACTTTACTTGGCAAGAAACTGGTATTTTCTTTCCTCTCATCACCGCCTCTTCTTCTATTGCTCATTCCTACACACACGAGCACAACCTTCTTCATTAGATATCTTCCCAAGCATGGTCTTTCCACTAAATTACATTAAATTTCTAGCATCTAGAGAAATGGCAGGAGATGAATATTCCAGTAACAAGATTCGTCAAATTTGTTAGCTATTTCTTATTTGCTTATTTCTAATATGTTTAATATATTTTTAGTTGATTAGTGTTTTACTTTAGTATGCTATTTTTCATACTTAAGAAAGAAAATTGCTTAGGAATTGTAGACCGGGTATAGTTGGGTATGGATTAAGTCCGAGTTACATCGAGTATGAATTGTTAAATTTATATTACATAAAAATGAGTCGGTTTGGGTCGAATCTATTTTCAACCCAACCAATCTCGACCAGACACATCCTTTTTGAAAGGTCTAGAGGGGGGAAGCCGGCATCTTGGTGGAATTGGGGAAGAAAGGAACGGAAGGGGTGAAAAAGGAAAGATAAATAGACCCCAATCCAATGTCTCCCTCGTTGATCTGTCTTTTGCCAGAGGGGATTGATTTGACCACTAAATTTAGAGGACCCTTCTACAAAAGTATACAAATAACATCAAGATATTTAAGGAAAAAGAATGAGACAGTTGATGTTGGACTCTTTTATGTAGTGTGGTAGAATTATATTTTGATAAAGATATGTCGGAGAAGGATACTGAACTTTTTTTTTTAAAAAAATTAACTAAAATTTGTATTCCCAAACAAGAGATAAGAACGTGACAAATGGCATAACTTTTGTGTGGCATCACTTGTGGTTTTCTGCCACAAGGTTATTTTTGAAGGGTTTGAACAAGAGGTTCGCCCACTGCGGGAAGACATACCTGTAGAAAACTGACTTCGTCCTCCCTGGTTCTAAGTCTAGGTCCATTCAATGGTATCAGAGCCATGGTTTTGTTTGTAATAATATCCATTCCATGCGTTCAGTAGGTGAATTTAGTGCTGAGAAGATCTCTTCACATCATGACAGATCCACAACTACTCGAAGCACCTGTTTCTCTCGTTGCATCTCCATCCTCTTCAACTCCTTCAGATTTTCGTGTTTCTAATGCATCTAAGATAGATTATCTTTATGAAGTCTCTCTTAGCGATGAAACTAAAATCTCCAAAACTCAACTTCCACTGATGAACCCCTATTCTGCTTTTGCCAAACCCACCTCATCATTTCTCCCATCCGCTCTATTCGCTAACTCATTCGTCAAACTCCAAAGGAAGTAAAAGAGTACGTTCAGTCCTCCAAGTGCGACCAACATCCTATTCTTGCCATTGAAAAGGAGTACTTTGTTACTCTCCAGATTCCTCCAGAATTTACGAGGCAATGGATCCAACAAGGATATTCTCATGTCCATTACGGAGCTGTTCGTCTTGCTCTTACTTTTCATGGTCGCAAAGGTTTGCCAGTTATGGCAAGAATTGCGTTGTTGGATACCAGATTTTTAGAATACCAGCATGCCTGCATTGGTACTGTCCAAACCACTTTGAATGTTGGAACAGTTTTTGTAACTTTGTATCCAAACTTCAATATCGCCCTTTCGGACCCCCAGCTACTCTCTTTCCTAAAGGTTCAAGTTCAGCTCACTGGAGCCCCTCAAACTGATGACTCTATGGCAGCAACACTGCACTACCAAATGGTTTATTGAGTACAGAACCACGCTCTCAACTTGAATTTCCACTATGGAAATTAATATGCTTTATTCATTTCCATGCAGAATGATCAAGCATGCTGCATTCATGTTCCCAGACAGATCCAGAAGGAAAAGTTGGCCAAGCTCCTTCCAGAGACTTGGATCACCAACTATGAAAAATTGCATCAGAACAACAAGCCTTTCCAGTCTTCAGACTCCGAGTTTGTCAAAAAGAAAGATGGAATTGTTTCCATCAAATTTGGCAAGGAAAAGGAAGAAAGCCTTTTTATCTTCCAGACCCTCTTCATGATTAAACCATGTGTTCCTGAGTCAATTTCCGAGCTAGACCCAAAAAAGCTTGTCAAATGCTTTAAAAGTGATGGATATCCTGTCCATTACTATAAGGACCAGTATGGCCACTGTTTTTGGGATCTTTTTTGGTAATGCTCTTGTTGCACAATTTCTCCTAACGAGGTAGACCCATATGCAAGACCCCCACCTCGAAGGAAGCACAAGAAACCAAAAGATCCTATGATCCAAAGGTACTTGAATGGAGATCCCTCCATTGATACTCTTGGTGAGTGATAAATTTCAATTTATGGTTTCCAATGCACCAACATCACCACCAGAGTTCACTGCTTCACCCTCTATTTCACCAGATCCACCACAATCACCTCCTCCATCTCCTTCTCAGAAAAAACTAGCCATTTCCTCATTTTATAAGCCAATTGTAAAGTGGGCAAAAAAGCATTCCTACCCACTTGAAGCTCCAGCAGAAATACCACCAAGTTCTTCCACTGCTATGTTCCAGGAGATAGACTTTCCCTCTCTTGCTCGAGAGACTTCTAAACTCTCGTTTCCTGCTCCTCCTGGAGAGTTTATTGACCCACAAGGTAGATATCGGCATGTCCCTAAAATACCTGCCCCCATTGATGTGGATGAGCATGGAAAATAGAAAAGAACTCCTGTTGCTGAAGCTGTCCTAAATTGGCAATCGGAGACCCTTCTAGCACATAATAATGCTTTCAAGACAATTGATTCCAAGATTGGGAATGTCAAACAAGATCTTCGAAGGTATGATGAAACCACCAAGAAAATGCTTTCAGATTTCCAGAAGAGGCTTCATGCCTTGGAATCTGGACAACATTTAGGGTATCATCATCTTGAAAGTCCTAAGGCGGAAATAGAGAAGCTCAAAAGGCAAATTTAGATCCTTGAAGAAGGAAGACTCAATCCATTCCTGACCACTTTGCGAACAGAGCCTCTCCCTCCTCCACCACCTCAGACCTCTATCTTTGCTGCTCTCACAAATGTTATTGTCCAACAAGATAAGATAGATGTGGCTGAGATGCAAATCATCTCAAGGAACTGGATCGAATAAGGAAAGAAAAGGGAAAGGAAAAGAGGTCTGAAGAATCCTTGCTAGTTATAAAGGAAAAGCCAGACCAAATGATGTTGTCGAATCCATTAGAATCTTTCTTAAAGGAATTGGGTAATCAGGCATCCCAACCTAATCCTGTTACTCCACAGCTTGATCCTGTCAATCCGACAGATCAGATTCTATTTCCAGCAGAGTCAGCTTTTCCAAATATTTTTGATACTAAATCAGACTCGGTATCTCTCTCGTCCTCATCATCCTTCTCAATCCCCACCATTGATTCCTTTCCTATTGTACTAGCAACTTCATCAATATTCATGGCCGATCCCAGACCAAGATATGGAATCAAACTCTTCTAAACCAGAGGTTGTTCAGCCAAATAATTCCTCCCAACATGTGGCTACTACATCAAGACAATTTTTTACCATTGATGATATTCCTTATCATAAATTGCCAGAAAGACTTGAGGAATTCCATACTTGGTTAAATGTCCAAGCTCTTACCAATCAGGACAAGTATGATGTCCTTTTTGGTTTTGTCACAAGATTCACAGGTAGCCTCAAACTTTGGTGGCAATCTATATTAGAACAAGGCCAGCTTCACTTTTTACTCTCACCTAATTTTGGTCATGCCATTACTCTCCTATATCATTTCTTTGTGGGAAAACCTATTGACCTGATAGAGCTTAAAAGAAGAGAATTTTTTGAAAGAAGATGTTGCTCTCTCCAGAAAAAACATCTTGATAAGCATTATCGAGAAATACTTAAACTCTTCTATCAAATAGGAGCAAATGCAAATCTGAAGCACGTCTTCTTGACTTCCATCCCCGAAGAATTATCTCAACAGGCAGAGAGAACCTTTCTCACCAAGCAAAGAAGGATTCAGGATGTTCCATTGGGAGAAATTCAGCAAGAAATTCATTTGTGCCTTGAAGAATTGTGTATCAAACGCCAAATGATCCAGACTTATGTCAACGACAACAGAGAACTTGACATGGCTTGTTCTCGCCAGAAGCTAAAGATCAAATGTTCTAAACGAAATTGTGATGGCTCTTGTGGCAAATCTTCTAGGAAAAACAAGCACTTCAAAAAGCTCTGGATAAAATAATCCAGACATGGCTCTAAGCACTTTCGAAGAAAGAAGAAATGGCGATACCTACGCAAAAGGAAAGATCGCTCAGGCCACAAGAAATCAAATCGATGCTTCATCTGCAATCAGAAAGGACATTTTGCAAAAAATTGTCCTCGAGCAAAAAAATGTCAGAATCATTTGATACATCATATAGAGAATGAAACTAATATTTCTCTTGAAAATGATGACATCGAATCTTTATTCTCTGCGGATGAAGAACCATCTGAACAAACTCTTTGAGTTATCCCTTGTTACCAAACTCCCAGTGAAACTGATTCAGATTCAGATCTCGAAGATATTTATTACACATCTCTCACTTCTCAAGAACAAAGCACTGCCATATTCTCAAGCCAAATTCATTGTCCCCATTTCCTTGTGAAAATTTTCACTTCAAAGTTTGCCAAACCAATCACTGTCATTGCTCTCATAGACACTGGAGCAACTTCTTCAATCTTAAACACTAAAGTTCTTCCTGAAGAATATTGGACTTTCTACGTCCGATATTTTAATTCAGCCTCAGGAGATATTTTCTCTACAAATGTGAAACCACTCCGATAACTGTCCAGTTCTTTCCATAGTGTTGCATAACCACAAAAATCTTTGGTTCCAGTCTTCCTAACAAAGATTTGATCATTGGCTGGGACATCATGACTCAAATTTCTCAACTTCGCATCATTCTGGAAAATGTGTTAAGTATAAGGACCAATTCTCAAAATTCGTCAATATTCAAAGATTTTTTTCCATCCAAATGAGTCTGTTAGATCCAATTATGCAGAAGTTGTTAGAATCTTGTGTGGAACCCCACTCTGAATTTGCTCAAAAAGGTTCTCATCCTTTGTGGAAAAATTCAGAGTTCTTTGTTCGCCTTCCTTTAAAAAAGAATGAAGATATTAACCCAACCAAAGCGAGTCATATGAGAATGAATCCAGAACACCTGGTTTTAGCTCAAAGGGAATGCTCGAAACTATTGCAACATGGTCTTATTGAGATTTCACATTCTCAATGGGCTTGTGGAGCCTTCTATGTCAACAAACGTGCTGAACAGAACAGAGAAAAAATGAGATTGGTAATTAATTACTAGCCTCTTAATCTTTTCCTTCAAGATGACAAATTCCATTTACCCTCCAGAAACTCCCTCTTTGCTGGATTATCCAAGGCCCAAATCTACTCCAAATTCGATCTCAAAGAAGGATTTTGGCAATTGGGCATTCATCCTGAAGACAGACCCAAGATAGGGTTATGTATCCCAAATCAGTATTTTCAATGGAAAGTTCTTCCTTTTGGTCTAAAAGTGGCACCATCCTTATTCCAAAAGGCCATGTGTCGAATTTTCCAACCAATTTTGTCAAGTGTAGTAGTATATATCGACGACATCCTACTCTACAGTCCCTTCAAGAGGAAGCATCCTCGTCAAACCAAATCCTCTCACTAGATGCATTTGAGCAAAAATATAATGAAAATCTTCTGAGACACTGCTTAGATGACTCAGACTATGACTACAATGCTCGTGACAGACGAGACTGCTGAACAAGATCACTGTCTGTACAAGATCACTGTAGCAAGCTACTGTTCACTTCTATTGTAGCAGTAGGCTAGGGAAATCATTGTTCATTGTCACTGTTCATACCGTGCGAATAATTCCCTACTGAGATTTTCGGATGCCTTTATTTGTTTCAGGACCTGTAAGCTTGGTACTTGTTTATTGCCTATAAAAGGTAAGGATGATATAATGTGTTGGGTAGAGTCTCTTGAAGTAAAGTGAGTGTTTCGTGAAAACTCTATGGCTTTCTAAACTTCTCTTCTTCTTCTCCGGCCTGGTAGGATCCTCTGAGAAATGCAGCTCGGATAGTTATAAATGTTAACATCCTGGTTCTATTTGGATGTCTCTAGGCTCTGAACTAAATGGCAGAGTAGTTTTCTGCCAAAATGCTGTCCCTGAAGGGCTTGAACAAGAGGTTCACCCACTGTGGGAAGGCATACCTGCAGAAAACTGACTTTGTCCTCTCTGGTTCTAAGTTTAGGTTCATTCAATATTTTTTTTTACCACTTGAATACTATAACTTCTAACAAATGTTCACTTGAGTGTCATAACTTTCAATCGATCACTTAAGTGCCAAAACTTTTTAAGAACGTTCATCTAAGTGCTGAAAATATGATGTAGCATAATATTTGTTGTGAACGTTTTTAAAAAGTTATAACATTGAAGTGAAGAAATGAAATTATGGTGCTCAAGTGAGTGCTATACATAAGTTATACCACTTAAGCAATTGAAAAAATTATGACACTCAAACGAGTATAGTATAAAAGTTATAACATTTATGATATTATTTTTGTAACAACCTAATTCGATAGGGATATGGAGTGATAGCTGAGGTGAAAGAGGGTCTAGATAAGAAGTGGCTCCTAATAGACTTCTAAAATGGTGAATGAGGTAAAAATGAATTAAACTATGCATCGAATAAAAGGAGAGCGATTATGGAATATATGTGAAAACTAAATTAACTCACGAAGATGCCTTTTGATGCAATTGCAAGCTTTGCTTTGGAATTTCAAAGTTAAGCTAGCATAGGCTAGAGCACTATTAGGATAGGTGACCTCTAAGGGAAGTGCTTGCATGTATGCTAGAGGATAAAACCATGAGACTCGGTATGGGATGAACTAAAACGAATAATAACTCAAATGAGTTAATCAAGAAATGATGTAGTTTTTGCCCAAAAAATTCTATGTAGAAGGCAATATCGAGTACTTGTCCCTATACGTCGACATAAGAGGTTTCTATCTAGGATCACACAATTTCTCATTTTCACCTCAAGCATTTGGAAAATTTTCATATATATACCCCGTATTGGTACCGGATAGTAGGTGTCCCCGAACCGCATTTTTTTTCCCCGATTGCCCATTGTGCCGTGAAAAACCGCCTCAAAATGCCCCGGATCTCATCGGACGTTTGAAACCCTCACCTATGGCGACAAACATGTTGCTCTCATGTCACGCTTTCCGCGACATATTGGGGGTATTCGTGGAATAGACAAGCTCTACTCACCTTCTCGTGCCACACATCCTCTGAAAAAGAAGATGAAAAGAAACCCTAATCGAGCCACGTGTGCCTCATCTCTCGCCCAATTTGCTATCAATCCAACCCTACCTGAGATTTAGGGCATCTGAGACGCTTTTGTGTAGAAGAGGGGAAGAAAAAACGCACCCCAAATTTCCTCAAGCATTCGCCAAGTAAAACGGGTAATATTCCTCTCTAGTTTCGAGAAGAAGCTAAGTTCGATTCCCATGATGGTGCCAGCCGCACCCACATCTTCTTGTTCCTTCGTGGGGAATCCGAATTCGAATCCGGTGCTGGATTTGATTAAAGAATTAGGACCAAAAGGACCGTCCAGATAAAAAAAGGCTAATTCTAAGGTCAGAAAGTTCTGCTTGTCGGGGAAGGTGCCTGATAAATCATGGGACCATCGACCCTTTTCATGCCATTGAACCACATACGCATAAACGATCCTAGTAGAAGATAATGTGACAATTTCTTAGCGCCCATACGAGACATTGTCAATGTAGTCCAATGATATTCTTAAGAACTATAATCACATGTAAATTTAGGCCACCGTTTCTCACACAAAACTAAATAAACTAAAAAATCTAAAAGCCATCCCAAATAACAAAATCTTTTGAAATTGGGATCGACTGAAAGAATAGCAACAAAAATGAGAGTTGGGGATTATAATCACATACTAAAAAAAAAGTAAGTTTAATTACAAAAAAAATCTTCATATTAAATTGTTCTTGCATCTATGTAAGCATTTTAATAGTTGAGGCGGGTCTATTATCTGTACATCTTTTTTGTCTTGATTTAAATTTTTATTAGGTCCAATTGGTTGTTTAAAAGGATTTAGGGGTGTCAAAACTCAACAGACAAAGAGTCAAATTACATATTTCAAAAGAAGCATAGCTAAAAGAAAATATATTTTGAAATTGTGTCGACTCCACTTAATAAAACGTGGCACTTATTGAATATTGCCATGCCTTGCCATGCCATGTCTCTTATTCCCCAATTTATGATCATCATCCTGAAATATGACTTAACTGCATACATACCAACAAGGTGATCTCTCATGGGCAAGAAGATCCATTATACCAATTTTACAGGACAATGTCTACCATACTGAAATTCCTCGTGATCACCATTTAATTATAAAATATACGGGCCAAGAAAGGACTTTATGCCAAAAAGCATGTGCCTGATTGCGTTTGGCTTAATTTCCTTAGCATCAAATCAAGCACTGCAACATATATGAGCGCAAATTATTTCTGGAAGCCTCGGAATTGATATGGACTAACTTTGTAATACTCATAAAAATCTCCTTTTGTCGATCTTTTATCTCTAACTCCGGACATCATCTTTCATATAAGACGCCACGATAGTGCTGTTTAAGTACATAAATATATTCTATAGATATACTGTTTACCACCCTATGATGGTTGGCCTAGTGTCGGGCTTACGTCCGTATAGTTTGGAGTTCCTTAGTTGTATATCGATATCCTCCGATCCCTCTTTCGATCTCGGTAAATCATGATTCATTTGTGGCCTCAACTGGACTGGTGTGAGGCAAAGGAGATGGGAGAGGAGCAACGATGATGGACTCACTTTAAAAAGGAACAATTGTGGTTTGTACGACGCCAAAATGAAACTCCCCTGTCAACGCAAGGGAATTGGCCGGCGACGTTTATCGTCCATCCTCACTCCTTTCCAAACTAGGTTAATAAGAAAAATAAATTTGCTATAAGTTCCATGTATGGACTACAATCTGACGAAATTGTGTTGATCCATTTTGAGGGGGACATTCAAAAAAGTACAAAATAGGGATAGGCATTATCCAGGAAAGAGCCCTTTTCTTCTCCTATATAAATGCAGCTTTCCTTATTTCTCCCAACATAAACCAGCAAAATCCCTTCGGACCAAACACTAACCAATCCATCACTCTCTCAATAATATCTCGGTACATAGCTCTAGCTTCAATAAGAAGAATTACAAAGCAAGCAATCATGTCCATCAACCCTAATAACCGGAGAACCACCTATTTCCCTGACCCTGTCGCCTTCGACGCGTGGGACCCATTCCGCCACCTCGGAGAGCCCTTCAGCCGCCCACTGCCGCTGCCCCCTCACTTCACAGCTGGGATGGCGGCGTCGGCCTTCACGACTACGGGGGTCGAATGCACTCAGACCCCGACCGCCCACATCTTCAAGCTGAACCTCCCTGGGTTCAAGAGAGAGGAGGTGACGATCGATTTGAACGACGGTGGGGTGCTCAAGATTGCCGGCGAGAAGCGCGTCAAGAAGGAGGACCGGAGCGATATGTGGCACCACATGGAGCGCAGCAGCGGCCGGTTCATGACGTCCTTCGTGTTGCCCGAGAATTGCAATCCTTACGAGATGGAGGCGGCCATGGAGAATGGGGTGCTCACGATCAAGGTCCCGAAGCTGGAGGCGCGACACGGGCAGGGAGAATGGGCTAACATCGCCGTCCGCTAGGACGACGATTGCAAGTTTGATGACTTCCGCGAGGATACTCCTTTAGGAGTCCTATAAGCATTCGTTATGATAATTATGTTGCCGCGAATAGCTAAATAAATTGCCGTCGGCGCTTAAACTTTGGTTAAATAAAGCATATGTAATGATAAATCTAATCTTATGAAAGTGAATACGTATGTGAATCTACACATGATTATGGTTTCAGATGTGCTTGCGATGCTGACATCGTGATTCTCCATACGCCTGTTTTCTTCACCGGATCAAGACATGAATTCATCCAGCTCTTCTGCTCTCTCCACACCTAATTCAGTATTATTCTCTAAAAACCCTAACAGCCAACCCCTCTTTCTCTTTCTCTCTCTCTCTCTCTCTCTCTCTGTCTCCTCTTCTCCCATCAACCTTAGCTCGTCGCCGCACCTACCTCTGTCGTTGCCGCTGGTGAAGTCCGCATCACCAACCGTGCCGAGCCACCGCCAAGCGTCTAGGTTGTTCCGCTGCCCGCTGTCGTCTCGCTCCCTCCCTTTCTATTTTTGCGCTCTGCCACCGTTGCGGTCTTCGGCTTGTCCTCCCCGAGCCCTCCGAATTTGGAGGATCAACACCTCTCCATGGTCGTGGAATCTGAGCCTCCATAAGTTGAGGCGTCTCCTTCAAATCCGGAGATGGCGGTCCCTCATCGGCCAGGTGAGAGGGAGCTTGACATTTCGCCGAGCCCTGCGGCTATCGAAAGCTCAATGTCAATGTCGACGAGTTTAGAGAAAGAGGGCATTTTGGGGAGAGATACAACGGGGAATGCAGAGACGGGAAGGAAGTCGTTGTTGCCGGGGCGGGCAACCAGGGAGAAAACAACCACGGCCTTCGGTCACCTCGAGCGTCCCAACCATCAGCCTCCGCCCACGCACCGGTTTACGATGTGCTCAATCGTAGCCCTTCGATTATATGCTGTTGGTCGGGTGAAGTTGATGAATGTATCAGTGCCCACCACATAAATGGAATAGATCCCCAACCAGTATGACCTACGCAATTTGCAAGAATGACTGAAAATCACCTTTGACAGCGGAATTCAAGTACGAGGTACTTATTGTCCTATGCTCCAAAGAAATGTCCCCAGCTCGCACGAGTACTCTCGTCCAACTGTGGTATAACAATCGAGCGATGTGGTTGTGAACGTATTGGAAGTGCGAAGCCAAGGTAATCTGATTCCCTCAGAGAGACAACAGAACGAACTCGGCCGTCTAGTCGGGCCAATCCGAGCCCTTTAGAGGCAGCTCAGGTCCTGTCCAATCCGGTTTTGCGGGCGCACAAACCTGAACTCAATCGACGGCGAATCTCTTCAGCATGAATATCTGTTTAACTTTGGATTACTTCTCTCGCTACTCATGCTGATAATTTTATATCTATGAGATCATGCTTTCTAGATCAACGCCACGTTGGCGAGAAAATTCACGGGTTCAGCAAATCCATGGACATGCATCGATCAATTAATTGCATTTGAAGAACATATCTCTGGTTTTATGATCGGAAGTTTGGAGATATAATTAACCTCTTTGAAAGGATTATGTTAATAAACTTCAAAATTTTGTTTTGGGCAAATCGTAAGTTCAAATCACGATCCGTAAAATCCTACAACTCCACAACATCCCAAGCTATCATTTTTACAAAAATACGCAGCTCAACAACTCAAAAATTATACTTTTGCTGCTCGATGTTTTCAAAATTCCGAATTTCAAGCCTTAGGTCTGAAATTACTCGATTGAACGAACGGGCGGCACGAGGCGTTGTGTTACATAATTGAGATGGCTTGGCGAGGCTCCGTGATGAAAACGCACGAAACTCATTTTTTTTTCTCTCTCCTCTTTTTCTTCTTCTCTCCCGAAGAATCTCGGTCTCTCTCCTTCTTCTCTCTCCTTTTTATTTTTGACTAGGTCAAAACCCATATTTTACAATATCACAATCTCTACCAGCCGCAAGATCCGCTTCTTTTCGACCCGTCCAAACATAAACCCCACTTCGGAGAACACCATAGCGTCGCCATGCCGGAGACAATGTCAGCTCCGGCGCCGCATTACGGCTTCCACCGGAACTGCACGTGCATGCACCCCCGCAAGAAGATGGGGATGATGCACATGACCTTCTTCTGGGGCCACAACGCCGAGGTCCTCATCGATCGGTGGCCAGGCACCGACCCCAAGATGTACGCCGTCTCTCTCGCTGCCGTCTTCGCCGTGGCTGCGCTCGTGGAGCTCTTCTCTTGCTGCAAGCTCACCGTGCGAGCGGGCTCGAACCGGAATTTCGCCGCGGGCATCCTTCGAACGGTTCTTTATACGTTGCGTTGCGGGATGAGCTACCTGTTGATGCTCGCCGTCATGTCGTTCAACGGTGGTGTCTTCCTTGCCGCGGTCGGCGGCCACGCGCTCGGGCACTTGGCCTTTGGCAGTCGGGTTTCTAATAAGCCGGACGGGCCGGGCTCGGCGAAGGAGCGGACCGATCTTCCACCCACCGGCTGCTGAGTCCGCTAAAACCTTCTCACATCGAACTAGTATGGCTTCTTTTCACTTCTAGTTGAATGAAAACGCCATCTTTATTTTTGTTATTGCAATTTTAATTCTCGTAGCAATAATGTTAAGATCACTAGTTTCTTTCAATTCGATCGGCAGATATTTTAGTAGTTTTTCAAATCAGTGATGCATAAAAAAATCTATGAGATCGATATTGCACTTTTTAGTCTTTTAAAGAAAACATGAATGCTCGTGTAGCTCTGGATTGGATTTGACCTGTGGGTCACATGGCCAGTCGGGCGAGGATCTCATCGGCGATCCCCGGTGATCGCTGGAGAGGTCAAGGGAGGGAAATCACCAAACATGGTGAGCCGGAGCCGGCTAGACCTGATCGATAGATGGGCCCCATCGAGAAAACTCGGAGCACGACCCACGAAAAATTCCTGGGGGCTCAATGGTCCAACAGGGCAAGTCCGAAGGTCGGCCCATTTAGTGTGGCCTAGACGTGTAAACAGTTGGGTCTTAGCGGCCTAGACAGGCCTAATTGGACCGGGCCGTTCAAATTCCAAGCCCATCCGGAAAGTGAGCCAAGATGTTTTGTTCTTTGCCTTTCGTCAATTGGAAGCAATGGCTTAGGTTAGGTCAAAATTGAACTTAACAGCTTGAAGTCGATTTTTCAGACTTGTTTCAATGATGGACTTCCAGGAATTAAAACTACTTGAGATGCCCGATGCCATGAACTCAAGCTTGAGCGACGACGGCCATGTATGCTATGACTTGGAGCTGGAGCTCGAGTAGCCATGGGTGCTATGAGCTCGAACTCAAGCGGCCATGGCTGCGAGAGAGAAGGGGAGAGAGGGGTCAGATTCTTTTTGTCCAAATAGTTCACATTAGTAAATGTTCAAAGACTTCAAGTCCATCTCAACAACATTCATTATTGAACTGATTAAGGAAAAGTCGGTGATACTAGTAAAAAGTTGGAGAAAAAGTAGAGGGAAGACTTTTAATTTCGGACAAAAGTAAAAAGAGGTTTAGTACGGTTTTCACCAATATTTCAAAAACCGTGTAGTTTGATTAAAAAATTCTCCGATATAATA
Organism: Eucalyptus guilfoylei; assembly: GCA_016097605.1. Lineage (NCBI taxonomy): Eukaryota > Viridiplantae > Streptophyta > Magnoliopsida > Myrtales > Myrtaceae > Eucalyptus > Eucalyptus guilfoylei. Next base: position 42,723,060 of record CM027861.1, read on the forward strand.
GCAATTGTTTGGATTGATATGCGATTCCAAACTTTTCTAAATGGAACTTTAATTGTGAACTAATCAACCCGAGAAGCGATTACCCACTATATGTTAAAAAAGTCTCGCTTAACTCTTAAGCAAGACCTGTTTTTTTCCCACTTTTACCCCTTATATTTGATTACATCTTTCGTCGAAAACAAAACATTAATTACTGTATATATTCATTGCATCATGCTCTTAGAAGGGCTAAACCCCATGTAGCAATCTCAGCCCAACCAATTCTAATTTCTTATTGCCTACCTCGAGAAATGCTTTCATTTTATACGGTTGGAAACAGAACCGGACCCTTTAGTTGAGCCAAAAATGCATAGTAAATTCATGCCCACGTCCATACGGATATCTACTCATGCGTCACAACGTAGTACCCTGTCGTGACCACTTTACATAATTTCATACCAGCAATTTGTAGAGATGGGTGCTGCTATTGATGGGAAGAAGATGACAAAGTAGGGTTGAGTTGGTGGATAGGTTGAGCAACCGTTGAATGTGGAGAGCCTTCTCATGTACGCATAGACTGAAGCATCAAAACGACAAGATAGGAAATAGATAACTATTACACACACACACACACACACACACACATATATATATTTATACACGCACACTCGTTCTAATCATTGTGGGATCGAAAGGGGGGGCCTAAATTTAAAAATGCAAACTTATGAAAAATGAATATTTTCATGTCAAATGTCGAAATCACGTAAGCATTTCCTTCTTATTCTACTTCTTTTTTCTTTGATAATTTAGGAACACGGGCGTCGAAAACCAACTACCCGCAAACTCATGAAATACCCTATAAACCCTATAAACCTATTAAATTCGGACCTTTAATCTATACAGATGAATTCGACCTAGAACCGTTTCAACACAGTAGGTCAGATTCTTGAAATGAAAATCGCCTTATGCGCCCTAACTAACATCATCGGTTCCGGGGTTCAATCTCGTGGTTTCTTTATACAGGACATGTGGGGGCAAGAAGTGGAAGTGGGACGCATGATACAAAAAGCAAATTGGGGGGAGAAGTGAGGAGAACGTTGCGGAGAGATTATTGGTGCATGGATGGATGGAATTGTACCCAATTTCAGGGGAACATGTAGTGCACGACCCGCCCAGCCCAACCACCACATTCGAACTGAAGCAGAGAAGTCAAACTCACCTGGCCTTACTGTCTTTCCATTTTGTCGTTTTCATTAGTATCATGATTATCATGATTACTATTGACGTGATAATAGTAATTATCGTTGATAATGACTTTTGAGTTTTTGCAAACTTTACTACCTTGCATCTTGTGGTTTTAGAAAAATATAATCCTTGCAGTTCTGAACCAAACTGCATGCCCGGAAAGATCTAATCATTCTTCTTCGGAAAACATGCTCAAAATTTACTGATCTCCAACGTCCTTCACAGGCCCTAGTCCTAGTCAGCCGTAGGCACCGACCTTATCTCAGATAGAACAAAAGTTTAGAGACTACACATGACATTATTTCATAGAAATAAAAGAATCATGTCTATATTATGTTTTCCATGCTAACAGAGTACTTCCATGATACAGACTCCAGATGCACATAAGCTCGGGGACAAGGTGGATAGTTCCAGGACATTCGGAATCTCGGATGGACAAATGCGCACGCAAGAAGAGAAATATGTATAGGCAGGACAGTGGATGGGTAGATCGTCGACAACGACTAATCCTATAGGTAGGACACTCGTCGCTTTTTGATTATATTCGTTATCATTTTGGACGTGAGATCGCTATTGGAAAAAACTCTTGTCAGCGTTCTTGTCTTTGATCCCTAAGACGAATAATAAGTGAGGTATTTAGTGGGATGCCGCCGTATAGTTGCGAAGCGACATGTTATTGTGTTGTCACATGCCAATCTTATCATAAAGGAAATCTGCGAATGGTGCGTCGCCACATGCCAAGAGGATGTGGGGCCATAGGTTGGTGGTTGCACATTAGAAGGAGACACAGCCCTCGTAAACGCAAAAAAATTCTTAAATTTAGTCCACCGATAACCAAAACATTATATTATCACCATATTTAGTAGAAGTAAGTATTGTCGTAAGTAGATCGATTCCAAATATAATAAAGATAAATTATTTTTTCAGCGATAGAGTATTTATAATTAATGATTTTAGATCTGATTCATTCGTACTGAATAAGGTAAAAGTACAATATGATAAGAGAAAATTTAATACGACAACTCATGATAAAGCATAATTGACGTATCGATATGAACTAACATGGCTTTTATGATAGTCTCACTTAAATAACAATCAGGATGTTTTATTATTAGCGCGAAACGACAATGATTACGAATGAACCACTGATCATGTGCTGAGGAAAGAGATTATTGAATACGATAAAAGTAATCGCGAACTTAAATTAAGGAAGCAAAGAGAACCAACCAAAAGAGAAAGGAAAGGACGGCCGGTAGCGGCGGTGGAACAGGACAAAATCGAACGGACAAAGAAATTCGGCAGCGAACGAATCATCGACCGGAGTCAACAAAGCTCTCCCACGGAGAAACGACACCACGACGGGACACGGACGGGAGAGAGAGTGCCCGCCACGCGCTGCACCGCCAGGGTTACGCGCGTGGGCGTAGCGGTGGCGGTTTCGCCGTCGCCCGCCGCTGGTTTCGCTAGCGCGCACCGATCGCGGGCCGTGGAGACGTGTCCGGCCTCGCGCGAAACGGCCGGAGGCCCCCCCCGGGCTTGCGGTCGCCGCCACGCAGCCCGCGCCGCTCGGCAACACGCGCGTTGACGAGTTCCGAGGGATCGGAAATATCTGCGGTCGAGCCCAATCGGCTGGCGCCACGTGGGGTGGCAGCCCCACGCGGGAGGGCCCCGCCCCCCCGTTCGGATCGGACGGTCACGGGCCTCGCGATCTTCCCCAGATACTTTCACGCGTCTGCCAGCATCGGCACGTGCCGCCTCCCTTTTTCCCCCGCGCGGCCGGCACGTGGGCTGCTTAGCTTGTTGGAGTGGGTTAGCGTGGCCCTAGCACGGCAATGAAATGACGGTTCGATTTCCCAGAAAGGTGAATACATGAAAGTATTAGGTGAATACGCAAAGTACATGTTGCACGCAAGAATTATGCAAACTCGCATTATTTTTTTTTATGATTCTTTTATTGAAGACACGCATAATTTGTATATCCAATAATATGGTATTATGTAACTAGGGACTGAAATACATAAAAGTTATTATTTAAATCACATACTCACATGTATCAATGTAAAAAGTCGAATATCCGACGAGATTATCCTCGACAAACTAATTCCTAAAATATGAGTAATTCTTAAGCTTTACACGTGCGAGCTATTAGATTATGTGGATATCATATGAATCAACTATACTATACTCTTGCTTATTTCTCAAGTATTATACATTTGACCCATTTTGACATTTCAATGCAAATTTACCATGCTCTTTGCATTTGCATAATTTTGATCTTCAGTAATATATGATTTGCGATGCCGCTTGTTTTGCTTATGTCCATATTTCCCAATGGTAGCATCAAAACGATTTCATCTATTTAGCTAAAAGGGGTAAAAAAAATGAAAAAAGGAAAGGAAACTGCATTATTGAAATGCCATTGTGAGCATATACACATGGGTCAGTCTGTTTTTGGTCGTCCTTCCCACTCCCTTTCCTTCTTCAGATGTTTGTACATACTCTAGCCTCGACTTTTTAAGGAAATTATCAAATCAATCATAAATATAATGTACATATATCAATTTAGTCATGAAAAAGTGAGTAATATACTCCTTAGCAAAATTTCAATATAATACTTTCAATCAATTTTCGGCAATAATCGTTGATATAGCGGTATGTCATGTGATCGACAATGATTGAATTAATATGTCAACTAGACTTATTTGATAAAGTTAGAAAATTTTATGACTAAATCGACATTTGTACAATAAGATTTCAGGTAATTTTTCCATAAATTAGCATCATATCAATTCAAGGATAGCCCTCTTTTCTTCTTGGGGTAAGCGGCCACTCTCGTCTCTTGGGCAACACGAAATAAATATTAATGGCGCAGAATCGTCGTAACTATCATTTGAATCTTGCCCACCTCTCATAGCGATTTGCTTTTGTCATGTGTAATTAGATCGTTGAAAGTCCGAAACATTTTTTGTTGAGTACTCTTAACAAGTTTAAGTTGTTAAATCAGTACATAACTTAATATATAAATATTCTAATAAGTTTAAGTACGACAAAACAAAATTTATATTCAAATCATCACTTCTCTAACTTGAAACATATTTGAGAGCCATCAAATCTAAGTCTTAAACAATGCACGGAACTGATAATTAATCCATGCGAGAAATCAAAATAATATTACATATGTAAAAAGAGATAAGTTAATGAAGTAAATGACAATTCAAGTATGTGAACTCTTTTTCCATTTTTCAATTAAACATCCAAACTTCTTCTTTTTTTAAATTCATTCAAGTTTTTGAACTTTTGAAAAGAAGCTGAACGTGGTCATGTGATGTCTTTTTTTTTTTTAATGACTAGGGTTATTTGATCACAGAAAATGTGCATAATTGCATGCGTGACTTACTGCTTGGAAAGACTGTTATTTTTAATTAATAGAACATTCGAGTCCTTTTTCCTTCTCTTCTTCTTCCTCCTTCACTCACCAGCAGCTAGTTGCGCCGCCGGCCGTGCCTATGTCGTCACTGCCGCTTATCTCGCCAAGAAACGCCATCGCCGTAGATTGGAAACTCCATCTCGTGCTCATACGACTCGGATTCGCCCATAAAGAGAAAGATAGTGGCTATAGTGGCTCGATGGCAACGGTCGCCGTAGTGGTCAATGATGGTTGCGTTTGCTGCGATGTTTTTAACGGCGGCCGCACGGTCTGATGGCCGGGGGCTTCATCCTGACTGTCGCCGTTGGCGACGGCTTTCTTACGTGGCGGCGGCGGCCGTCTCCCGAACGTAAATCTCAGCCCAACAAAAATTAGGGTTGGTTTTTCCTGAAGTTTTTTGGGGCCAAAAAGCAAGTGGTACCTAAAATAAAATAGTATTTTAATTTCCTCTCGACTACTTTTCCAAAATATAGAATAATAAAACGACACCGCGTTCAACAAAGTGGCGTTCCCGTTTTCCCTTCTCCGAGAGACGCGAAACTTTGCCCTTTTGTCGCTTTACAGTGACAACCGGCACGATACACGAAAATCTCCAGCTCACCCCCCACCCACCCGCAGCACGATGCAGTCAAAGGGGGCGCCGAAGGGCATAACGGTAAAATCAGTCGCGCGATGGAAGGCATTTTCCCGCGAATTTTCAGTTTCCACATAATATCTTTTTTTTTTTTGGTCAGATTCAGTTTCCACATAATATCTCTTCTCATTATATTGTAGTAGTAGCAGAAGAAAGGGCTGTGTGACCTCCCTTCACAAAACAATGGGACCCACCCCACACCCTTGGCATTTCCAAAATGACCTTATTGCCCCTCAAGCCAAAAAGAAAAAAAGGAACCATCAGAGAGAAGAGAAGGGAAGAGACCGGAAAAGCAAAAACGCCCCGTTGACCGCGGTCTTCTCCTTCACGCCTCCTGAAAAAACCCCAAAAAAAAGGAAAACACGTCCCCACCGTCTTTTTCCTCTTCTCCTTCCCTTCAATTTGGCACTGTTGCAGTAAAATTTCATTTATTCATCCTAAAATCTAAATCCTAAGAAAAAAAGAGAGAAAAAAACCCTATTTTTCCCCTTCCATATGCTTCTTCTTCCTAATACTAACGACTTTCTCCAGAAAAAAAAAAAAACCCTAGCATTTAGTCACGATGAGACGGAAACAGAGCCAGCGTTGTCAATACGTCCACTCCTGAGGTAGCCGGAGTTCATGGCCCATCGCCGGCTGCGCACGGAGGTTCCGCCGCGGCTGCGCGCAGGGTCCGCTCGCCGGGAACTTCCAAACACCATCTGCAAAGACCACAAACAACCATTTCTTCAGCCGCTGTGAATTCAACCGCACGCCCAGACAAACCGTTAGGTCCTTTCATTGAGTGAAAAAAGGGGAAAACAAACTCACCAGTTTCAGGAGCGAGACGTCCGTCGTGACGACGGGTCTGAAGACCAGGCTGAGCGTGCCGAGAGCTCAGGTTCATGTTGAGAGCTTGGACCACTTTGGCCGGTACTAACACCGTCGGACAAGCTGAACGCCAGAAAATGAGACGATGAGAGCAGTGTACACAAATGCCGTAGACCCAAACCCACTTCCGAAAAAACCCAGAAACGAGAATAAAAAAGATCGTGGGTCAATAAAATGTCTGCAATAAATAAGCATCCACTGCTCTTCACCGACCCACTGTTACCGAAACCATGAATCGCCAGTCAAAAATCACTACTCCCCATCATGAGTGGATGACGATGCACCCCCACCGAAATAAAAGACGCTCTAAAACGTTTCTCTTTAGATTTGAGACCGAGAACGGAGCGAGAAGGTACTAACCAGGCTTCTTGCGGGGTTCGGGTTGAGAACCGGCTCTGCGGGGCAAGAACACGCCGGTGCCGGCGCACTCCCTCTTTGCGGCAGCCGCAGGGGTGCGGAGGAGCACCGCCCGCATGCCCGTGCCGTTCTGGAGTTGGGGGTGCTGGAGGCGGCCGCTGTGCTGGTGTTGCCGCTGCGACTGCTCGAGCGAAGGCCATGCAGATGGGGCCAAGACCGAGGTGGTCCGGCCACCACCGTTCCGGGTATAGACGACAGCGTCGTCGTCTCTCGCCACTTGATGGACCACCATTCGCTGCTGTTGTTGCGTCGCTTTCGGTTGCGATCCCCAAGCCCCAGAATCTCGCTGCTGCTGTTTCAGCTGCTGCTGTTTCAGCTGCTGCAGCACAAAACAAAATTAAAATGAAATATGTGGAACACTTAAGACATGCAGTATTTCAACTTTGGCTTTTCACAGCGAGCCTCGAGTGTGGGTGTGCTTCCAAGCGAACCTGATCGAACAGCATCTGCTGGTAGGAAAGCGACTGGTGTGGGTAAAAATTGACGTTCGAGTTAGGGTTCTTCGCCGCAGTGACAGGGCTTGCAGCGACTTTCCTCGGGTAAAAGTAATGACCCGGGACATTCGTGCCGTACTCGAGTTCGTGAAGCTGCTGCAACCTGTGAAGCCTCATCTTCGCGGCCTCCCCAGCGGCCTCGCGCAGCAGATCCCAGTCGCCCGGAGGAGACGAGGCCTGGAACGGCGAAGGAGCTTGACAACAACCGCACAGCGTGGATTGCGGGGAAACAGACAGACACCGTCCCTGAAGCGGCGGGTAAAAATGGAATAGAGACGATGAAACTTCATGACAGTCGAAATTTTCGAACAAAAAGACAAAGCGCGCTACTGGGCGGAACGGTACACGCCCCATTTAGTTAGGACAGTAGTACCTTGGAGTAAGCACGAGCAAAATCAGCGAAGTCGGGATTCTTGAGACCCTCCCCGCCGAGGGCCGAGCCGGCCATTCTCCGGGTGAGGTCGGCGAGGACGAAGTCCTCCTCGTCGCTCTCGGTCTCCGTGGACCCGAACAGCGAGTCCACCGGGGAGCTGAGGCCGGAATACCCGAAGCCGCGGCACGGGTCGAGGCCCTTCTTCTCCACCGCCACGGCGGCCGCCGCCGCAGCAAGCAAGTCATCGTCGCCGCCGTCGGCGAGGAACTGGGGAGGGAGCCAGAACTCCCCGTCGTCCAGAGCATCGGGCATGGCCATCTCTTCGAGCGCGAGAAATGGCAGAGAGACTCGGCCGGGGGGAAAGAAAAGAGAGAAGAGAAATGGCAGAGAGACCCAGTCTGAGTTCTGCTGGGTATTTGCAGACTCGGGGGCCCCAGCTAGAGAGAGAAACTGCCGCCTTTAAGAAAAGCAGAAGACGAAGGGGAAGGAGGAGGAGGAGGAGAATTTTTTCTTTTTTCTGTTTCTTTTTCTTTTTGGGTGGGGGGAAGACAGAGGAGTTCATTCTTCTGGTGGGGAGGTTGGCTTTATAAAAAGGCTGGGAGGGAAGGGGGGAGCAGACCGCGAGGACCGAGGGGGTGCCGGACTCACGCGCCGGCGCAGGGGAGTGGGGGGCACGCGCCGGGGTGGATTAGTGTGGGGTGGGGAAGAGAGTGGTGGGACCCCCGCAAACCTCCCACGATACGGTTGAGGCCAGGTAAGGTACAGAGAGGGCTGCAAAAAATGGAGAGTTTGCGATTGCATGTGAGCCAGGGGGGCCAGGCCGGGCCTGAGAGCCGTCCGATTCTTCTTCTTCTTCTTCTTCTTCTTCTTCTTTTTCTTTTGAATTTTGGAATTTCCGATTTTTATTCTTTATTCGAGAGGGAGGGTGGGGTGCGGGAGTCGTGCGAGTTCAAGTGGTTTTTTAAGCACGACGGGGCCGTTGAACACGAACGTGGGTCTATGTCCTATCAATACATTAAAAAAAAATCAAAGAGTAGGGAAATAGAAACGTCGGTTACACCGATGGGTCTAGATATGGTCCAAACTAGCCCATATTTGTATGGTTTTTTTATAAATCGAGTAATAGAGTTCGTAGTAACTCGACCGACTTGGCTCGAGCTCGCCCGAAAGTCCGAAGCTCCTTTGCCTTAGAGTCGAGTCTCCGACGGTACCCGACACAACCAACGGGGCAAAATTTGGCAAAGACGAAAAAACCCTTTGCTTGAGTGGCACGACCCCCTTTGGCGACAGTCAAGCGACTCGCCTGAGAGGCTTGCTCCTCTCTGCTGGTACAGCTTATGCCGAAGGTTATCGTGACCGCAGCAACATTGCTTTGAATTTGGATTTTATCCATAAAGTATAATCTCAATCAAGTTATTTGCTTTCAAAAGAAAATTCTACTTTTTTCTTAACATATGAAAATAGAAAAATTATATAAAAAGGGCGACGCGCTTTTTCCTTTTGTACTTTCAACTGCTACACAAACTTCCCAAATCACTTTTGCCGTCTACCATGCCTAGCGATTGATTTTCCAAAGGCGACAAATTGTAATTCTTCTTGATTTTTCCAGTCAAATCACTTTTTTGCCCTTAATAGGCCAAAACAAATTAACACTCGTGCAATTATTACTGAAAAATAAGAAAAAAAATAGGAATGATCATTACAAAAATATTATGACTTAATAATAATAATAATAATAATAATAATAATAATAAGATTAACTTCATGATAAAAAGTTCTTTTTTAGAATTTTATCTCGAACATTTGATATTATCGTTGAAAGGTGAAATTTCTTTATTTTCTTCATTAATATGCCGTTCCAGAGAACCATGATCCTTGGTATGGCACGGTTATGCACTCTTGTAATTTTCTATACAACACAACACAACACAATTTATAAGCACAAAAAAATATTAAACAAAAATAGATGAAAAGACCTTTATTGTTGAGGCGTGATTTGTCTACTATGGTACCAGACCATATTGGCATGGCTTGTGACCATGTTAGGCCAAAGGATATCGACACTTAGCATTGTATGATAAGCGACTTGTAACAAGTCATGCCTAGTAATGGTGAATTGAGAATTTGAAATTAGGGATATAGTTAATATCAAATATATACAATTTTTTAAAACTTTTGTAATTGAAAATAACTTTTGAACTTGGCCACCACCATCCCCTCTTAGGTCTACCACTTAGCACCTGGCTTGTCATCATGAGCTAGTAAGGCATGACCCAAGCACGACCTTCAGTGGTGCCATGCCATGGGTTGGCGTCGCTGGCTATATTTCTTTTTTCTTTTAAGAAAAGGCAAATAATATTCATCCATATCCTTACTAATAAATGTCCATGCCTCCTCATCCTGCATGAATTCTGTCAATTTCACACGTTCCCCTTTATCAACGCTTACGGACACACTTACAAGAGAAATTAATATTTCTCTTTGAATCTCACACTATTTATATTATTAGACTAAAAAATGCATCAGTCTTAAAAATGTGTTATTTATTGGGTTAATACCATGAAAAGTATACCCATTCTAATACATATATCTCATACTTTTTTTAAATCACTGAAAATTATAAACTTGCTCATTGTGACTTAAATAGCTCACTCCAATCTTATATCAAAGCATAACAAATATATCATGGATAGAAATAAAATAGAGGATATATTTCGTGACACAAAAAAATTTGGGATATTCGCATCATAGTAAGTATAGTTTGGGGAGTTGACTTCTTTTCTTCTCTACTCCTTTTTTTGCCTTTCCATTTCTCTAATACAATTTCGAAGTGTCATAAGGTAAATGTGGGATAATTTTTTTCTTAGGATGCGAAGGCACAAGTACGATGCAACCATTAGTGCGTGCGTCAAGAGCCAATCGCAACCCGACATGAATTTTGCAAGCCAAGATGGATAAAATTGCTTCATTGCTGATCCTATAATTAAGGGTGATCAGTTTTCAGGTAAGTTGGTTCCCCCCGAAATCGGAACCTGTTCCCAATTTGTGGAATTGAATTTCAACCATCTGGTCTTGGGAATGGATAATGTTTTGCAACATGGTATATAACCATGAAATGTTTTAAATGGTAGCTCAATAGTGAATAAACATTCAAAGGTCTCCAAAAAACATAGGAAAACTCACAATTCCTATGATCGAGGAGGCGATAATGGTGAACCTATGGTCCCTTTGGTAATCCTTGTAGAGAAGATTTGAACCACAAACAAGCGCGATAAAGTGCACGCGGAAAAAAAAAACCTCAAACGATTGAACGAAATAATGGACTAGTCGTGAAAGGAGAAATGTGCCATGTGCCTGAGACAATTGACAGCGAAGGAGATGAGGAGTGACCCTTGGCCTTTTTGCCAATGTCGGAGTAGAGAGCGAGCTGCAAGAGAGAGGCGTGAGACTTGAGTTAAAAAAATTAAGAGCAAATGGCATTTAGGGTTTTGAACTCGATGTCCTTGCGTGAGCGCACTGGGCGACCAAGAGGAGAGTGAAGTGAATTAGGGTACTCTAATGAGTGAAGTGAAGTGAATAAGGACAACCTATTGATTAAGGTTTTAATTTTTAGTAAAATAAAAATTTCTATCAATTCAGTTTGAGTGATCCACACTTAAAATCATAGATCGGATCGATATTTATTGGTTTCAGTTTTTTGGAATTGAAATTTGGACCGGCCCCACAAGAATTGCATAGGATAGGTCCATTGGGTTTAGTTTGGGAGGTTCATTTTACTCACCCTTACCTATAATCAAACATTTAAATTGGCCACGCCATAATTTCAAAGAACAACTATGTCAATTAATACAAGGAACTTCAACGCAAGGTGGAAAGGTCCAATTAAACAACATTAACGCAAGGCAACACGGGAGAATTTTGAAGAATTTTCTTTATCTTTGACTAAAATTGGAAGAAGACAAGATTCACCGTCAAGAAAATAAATCAAATAAGTTTGTTTTCTTCAACATGCATCATTGTTCAAAAAGAGAGTGCCCGAACTACTCTCGTGTGCATCCATCGCGTACCTTTCTATTTAGGTTCGCTGTCCGAGCTTTCCACGTGTTTCGTAGATCTAGTCGCCTTATGTTTCAAGTGACTCCGCCAAACCCAAAACCATGTACGCACGAGCTGTCGGACCCCATGATCGGATCTAGCGAGAATAATGTGCCTCTCATTTCGGGGGTGCGTGGTCGATACGTTTCCCTAACAGCAGTAGTTTTGGACTCCGAATACAGAGTAGTTATAAGGTAATCCTAATGGCATCACTAGACACACGTATCTAATATGGAGTTGAGCTCATCCATTGAATGAAAATTTCCAAATATGTTATTTCGGATATCCTAAGTCTCATAGAAATTGTCCAACCAATTCCAAGCATATTGTACAAAAATATCAATTCAGTTATAAATTTTTTAATTTTGTCAATTCTATTTTTCATGTCGATTTCTGTTGAAAATTATTTACATGAAAGTATGTCATGTGAGACGGACTAGTATGATTGGATCGTTAAGTTAATAATTTCCTACAAAAATTTACCAAATGAACTATATTGGATTTTCACAAAAAGATTTATAATCGAATTGATAAAGTTGAAAAATTTATATCGAATTAGTATCTATACAATAAAATCACATCACTTAATTGGCATTCGATAATAAATTGAGGTCCCGTTAGGTAATTTTGCACCCTGGTCTCTTCCCAGTCCCCGGCACTGATGGATGGTGATGGCTGATGGGAGGGAGAGCGATCGCGTCCCTCTCAATTCACGCCTAAGTACGTTCCGGAGTTATAAAAAAAAGTAGGGGAGGGGGAAAGGGCCCGAATCAATTTCCCGCAGCGGACCATGCGCTGCATGATAATCGAAGCCGTGAGTGGTGGATTGTGAGGTGTTCGAGTGGCATCCAGGTGGCCTCGGGCCGGCTGACAACGTATGACCCCGAACGAATGATGGGCAATTCCCATAATTTATCAACCCGGAGAAAAATCCAAGCCCTAATTTTTCCTTTTTCCTTTTATTTTTTCTTTTGGTTGCTGTTTCAAGCTTAATTTCCCCACAAAAAAGCAATAATTAGGGGGTTGCTTTTTCTCTTTGAGTGATCCTCAAGGTTGCTGGCATCATGCCCTCTTTCCGTGCCATTGTCCCTCTTTTTCTCTTCCACTTTCCAATGAAGGGCTGGCCCTCGTAAAAGCTAAGGTAGGCCAGCTACCTCCTCTGCGATTTTCGCTTCGCTGCCTTAGCGATCAGTCCAACTTCGCACCAAAAGATCATTCTCTCCGGCCCCATCGGTTCACATGTCTTTAAGAATCCTCATGAGATCGAGGGCTCGAGGCTAATGATAGCGACATATTCCCCCCCATGATGCAGCTTTTCCTATGGGGGCTACTTGGCCCGGTGTGGTGGTGGTACCGCTGCTATCTTACCTATATTAGTCGCCAGTCGTCACATGCTGGCCCTTTGCCAACTGATCAAGTCAACCGTGGTATGACATTCCAAGGAATGGTGATTGTTCGATCGATCGATGGATCGCCCGACGGACTTTGGTTGGATACCCACTCAAGGACCCGTCGCTTCCTCATTGGACTGTAAGGAAAGACTCTCTTGCACGCATCCCTTGTACTCAAAACGAAAGCTCCACTAGCGGGTGTTTTTGCACATGCAAACCGCAAAGAAAAATTTAAAAAAGACCGTTTTATAACGTAGATTTACTTATTTGTAATTATATCATTACATGTTCGAGATGAGAGAGTCACATATGTGTATATATATTATTTACTTATGACAAGTTTATTCAGTTACGTTAAGTAAACACATGAAAAGTTTTCTAATCTTTGCAAGAATTCCATGCGAAAAATTAAAATTTTGGAGTCATTATCTCACCAAGTGGCAGATAATTTTGGATCAAATGGTCTCCTTTCCCTCTCCCTCTCTCTCTCTCTCTCTCTCTCTCTCTCTCTATATAAAAGAACCATTGCTTTGACTTTCTCTCTCACGTGGAGATCTCTGATGGGCCGAGAGAGCAAGAATAGTTGGAATCCCACTCGATGTCTCCATCCAAATACTTCAGGTAGGACTCTGGACATAAATAAATCGAAATGTTCGGGATCAGACAGAGCGACAGTTGCCACTTTCCAACAAACTTTTCGGATACTTAGATCTTCTTGCACTCTTCTTCTTTCTTTTTTAATACAGAACTCTCCGTCAAGGAAAGAGAAAGGCGGTTCAGATGAGAAGCCCTAAAGAGTTGGATTATTTATTAATTAGCAGTTGATTAGCTGTAGGCAACGATTAAGCAAGCAGAGAATGGACCCAGAGGACGGGGGCCTGAAACTATGGAGGAATATCGAGGAACAGGGCCGCCTTAATTAGCGGGCGGAAGTGGGGTTTTGCCATCCCTTAATCAAGGTTTTGTCGTGTACTTTGTGTTGGGGGCGTCTTCCCGTCCTGACAATTGGGCATGGTGCAGGTGGTGCTCGTCTAGAAAGAGCTACGACCATTTGTCCCCATCTTTAGGCATGGGATCCAGCCATTTGATCGATCCGCATTAGCGGTATTTGATATTTCTGATGTGCACCCTACGTGGTCTGACAAGGAATCGAGGCGGACAACCAAAGACCCGCCCAAAAAATGTATTTGTGTATTGTTACGGTAAAATACCGAATGAGTGCTTGAATAATGGATTGCATTTAGACATTCAATAAGAATGTTGTACAACTTGATAAACTGATTTTTGTAAACGGATTTGGGTACCTTTAGTATTATTTGTCTACTAATGATGATGTCGAGTCTGCTTATGATATCACTCTTGCGTCCATATCCTTTTGACCTTCATATTTCAATCTGAATTCTAGTATTATTTGCCTTTTTTACTCTGGAAATTAACATTTTTTTAATTCATGCCTTGACATGTTTTCTTTCTTCTTCTCCGTTTCCCTACGCTTACCCTTTTACTCTTTTTTTGGCTTGACTGATTCACCTTGGAATCAAATAACTTAAAAGAATGGGAATCATAGTACTAGAAACTCCATGGGCGCACGGAGAGCAACTTTGTCATAAAATTAGATATTGTAAATATGAGAATTCTTGTTGGAAGGACTATGTTTTTGTCGGTAGAGAATCATTTTATCTAAATCCAAGAAGATGTCTACAGGAAGCATATTAAGTAGCTTTTCTCAGAGACGACTTAAGATACCATAGAATTCCTTTTTTTTTTTGTTTTTTTTTTTAAACTTCGAGAGAGGGAACCCACATCTCATCTCGTCTAATAGTGAATAGGAACCAAATTGGCTCTTCTTATGTACTAGAATCCAATTAGAAGACGAGCGAAACGAGGCCTGAATTAGGGCATAGAAGAGAGGAGAGACTCATGGGCCACATAGCCTCTAGTACTCGGACTTGCGTTTGTCTGTCCGAAGTGAAGTGTTAGGCCCTCTCTTTTAGCTTAGCATTGCATAGCTCCCACAAAACATTGCAATTCCCACCAAAAAGATAATTGGGCTTACACGGCCCACCAGTTTCCTTAACTTGGTTTGAACCCATAGAATTACAATGGAATAGCGATGAAACGTCCAAAAATATTTCGTTCTCTGCAATTTCGTGATAGTTGTGATTTCATAAGTTAGATAAGATTATAACAATAAAAACTATGAAAGCTTTTATCGTCCATTATGTCATTTGTCCTGAGGCGTCAGTGAGTTAAGCTCATTTTTAAAGGGTTACTTTTAGTTTGTTATAGTAGAATCTGTTCACCCTCAACTCCATTTCCCACCACCAAAGGGATAATGGCGAATCTGGATATCGAACCCTAACACATTGAATGAGAGAGTCTAGAGAACTCCTACTTCTGCGGAATTAGGGTTACATACCGCTTAGTACGTGCACACCCATTCGACATGGGATTCTACCGCAACAAGGCCTATTGTCGAGGTCCACAAAGAATGGGTGTGTATAAGTAAAATGGTATACAGACTTGATTCCACTAGAGTTGAAGCCATCTATGTTTTTCTTTTGGCATGTTGGGCTATGTAATTTCTACTCTCACATTTATTTCTCATCCTATCCGAGCTTAGTCTCACTATTCCACTTGTAAAAAGAAAATTCTAAAGATGAAATGAGTAATGATCCATTGTCTCATATTCTTTTTATCTCATATTTATTCCGGCTGAATCATCATATCTTTTTCTTTTGTTTTACATCTCGTACCTAGCAAAGTAAGTAAAAACATCAATAGCACAGCAAAATGCGTTCGTCATTATTAATGTATTTGCTCATGGTAATTATAACTTTCTCAAGAGAATCGACAACTGAAATTTTGATGCACTTACTAGTATTAGTACATCTTAGAATTCTCGATTGGCTCTTTGTATATAGTTATGGGAGCATGGATAAAAGAATTATGCATTGTACATGCCTCGTTATCGATAATTAAAAAAAGTCTATGGTTATATTAATCATCATAGCGTATCTTAACCTATTCTATGTTATCATTTACTATATTACCATGTAATTTTTGTTGTTTAATGTTATCCTCGGTAAAAGAAACGGTTTTGAACAATTATGATAAAACCTATTATTCAACAAGAACAATAATGTTTCGACAAAAAAAAAAAAAAAAAAAAGAACAAGAACAATAATGTCATCATCTTAGCGCCAAAGGGTCGGCTCTGTTGAACAAAGGATAGGCTCGAGCACATTACTCAACGTCGTGAGTTCTAGCTTCTCTGACTGCGGAGTGCTACCAATTCCTCATGGGTATCAATTCTAAAGAGCTTACGATTTCTTTGTACAAACTCGGAGTTATTTGTCCAATACGGGAAGAGCTTATCAGGCTTGTCGATCAATCATGCACAAGAAGAAAAAAAGCATTTTTCAATTTTCGTTTATTCCCTAAAAAGGAAATATACAGCACGCGGAACATAACAAATCACAGCAAATTGACGCTCAACCATACCGTGATTTATTCATTATTACTAACCATCACTATCAAGATGCCATAGACTTCTAAATACCACTCGAATCAGCTTTCTTACAACCAAAAGACATAACACAAACACAAAGAACCAAATCAAACCACGACCCAAAGAAGACCCAAAGCTCACACTTCAATTTTTGTAAAAGCTAGTTATCATCTCGCGTTGAGCCTTGAAGAAGGCCACCAGCCTGTCCCTTGGAGGCAGATTCTCCCTGATGACCGGGCAGTTCTGAAACCCTTCGGCCCAGTTGCACAACACAGGGAACTTCTCCTCGGTGAGGACGTCGACCCCGACTGCTTCTTGGAGGACTCCAGCCCAGTACCCGACGAAGTTGGCCACGATGTCGACGAACCCGACGGTCTCGCCTCCAAAGAACTTCTTTCCATTGAGCTCGCCTTCGAGAGTGCTCAAGAGCTCCTGTGCTTCCTCATGTGCCTTCTCCCTTTCGGGCCCTACGCTCGTGTAGGATTTCCAGAGAGCTGGTCTGCACTGTTCACGGTAGAAAGGACGAATTTTTTAATGGTCAAATGATCTTATCATCATGAGCTCTAGCCAAAAGCGTTGGGGTCACCTATTGTGACTCAAAAACGACCTTGGCGGCAGTCAAATTATATAATTATTATTACTGAATGGAAGATTATATCGGAAATTCAAGTCCTAAATATTTTTGTACACAATGTAATGAATTCTTGATTTTTTTTTTGGGTGCAATAGAATCTCAAAATCTAATGAAAATGCGATGTGATCCTTTTGAGAGATTATTGTGTTGGAGAAGTCGTGGAAGCCGAAGCTAGGAGGACTTGGTGTTACATCTCATTTTAATAAGATTAGCACTAGTGGATCAATCAAATGGATTATGACATTGTTACAATGAAAGGTCTATCACTCTCGACATAATTACTCGGTTTTTGAAGTTTCTTTATGATGTTAAGCAAATGTATATTCTTTTTCCTTTTAATGTTAGATAAATGAGGTCACTTTTAAGATAATCACTAATTCATAAAAATCATAGACTCAGTCAGTCACTCATGTGTTATAATTACGATCTTATGTATTGAAAATAAAAGATGTTGTGTGCTCTAGAGCAAGTTTTAGGAGGCGTTTCTTAGGGTGCGCATGACAAAATTTCTGGAATAGAAATTGATTTCTGGCCAGAAATTGATTTCTCAATTTCTATTTTAGAAATTGAGAAGTTAAAAATTTTAGCTTGTGATTTCTTATTCAAATCTATTTCGGAATAGAAATCTATTCTAGAAATAGAAAAATCAAATTACGTTACCAAACGGATTGCTCCAAACATGTGTTCTAGGAACAGAGAAAAGAAGAAATAGAGAAGTAAAAATTTTATCACGCGTTTATGTCTCTCTCTTTTTATTTTATTTTGGTTCCCTACGAGAATAGAAATAAAACATAAATCCGTTTGTGTAGGTTTTTGTTTCCAAGAACAAATTTGTTATCAGGAATATATTTGGAATAGAAGCAAGAAACCAAAAAAAAAATTGTTTCTTTGTTCCCAAGAGCAACTCGAGAATCAAGCCCAATCTCTCTCTCTCTCTCTCTCTCTCTCTCTCACACATATTTTTCTCTACCTCATCTTCTTTCCTTAGCCTCGCTGTGGGTGGGCGAGCCTCAACCTCGCCTTGGTTGGGCAAGGCTCCACCTTGCGTAAATCTGGTGAGGCTGAGCCTTGGTCAGTTGGGTGATGCTGACCTCATGGTGGTCAAGCGAGGTCGAGCCTCGCCGGTGGTTGGGCAAGCTTGACCTCACCTTGGCTGGGCAAGGCTCGACCTCGCTAGATCTCAAGCCCACAGTTTATGTTGAAACTACGGTACCATTATATCTCGCCGGTTTCATTACTTTCATAGATAATGAACTAATATTTCCTGTCTTCATGTCGCTCATAGTCATAAAGCTCATTCATTCCTTTGTCACGAAAGGGATTGTTACTCTGATTGGCACATCAATCCTCTTGTGTTCTACTTTAACTTATGCATGATTAAGTGTTAATACAACCAAATGAATAGCTTATAGAAAGGATCATGCTCAACTTTAAGATGAGATGGTCACCTTTTCATCCAAGAACTTAGCCCAGAATCGGGCCATCGCTCTCTCGTATGGATCTTGTGGCAAGATTGGGTTGTCCTTCCATGTCTCGTCGATGTACTCGAGAATCACCAGAGACTCTGCGATGGGCTTGCCGTTGTGGACTAGCACAGGTACTTTCTTGTGCACTGGGTTGTACTGGAGAAGCAAATCGCTCTTGTTGTGGAATACATCCTCCTCTAAGTACTCATATTCGACCCCTTTGATCTTTAGAGCTATCTCGACTCGTAGGCTAAACGAGCTCCCCCACGCACCCAACAGCTTTAATTCTTCACCCATCTATTTAAACACAATCGTGCACTCTCTCTCTCTCTCTCTCTCTCTCTCACACACACACACACACACACTGAGGAACGCTCTTTCTTTCTTTTCTTTTTGCTAGATTAGAAACCCTCTTCTTGTGTAGTAGCTACATAAGAACCTGCAAGAGTCACTTGTTTAGGTTGGCTTTTTATAAGGTTTAATATCAGGGTATCTTTGTTATGGGAAAAACTTCGTGATAAAAGAAAATATTTTTTCTGAAAGAGAAATGATTGTGTAATAGTTTTTAATCTAATGTGAAAATAAGAATCTGTTCTAGATCACAAAAAACTAAATAACAAATAATTACAAATTATAATGTGGTTCACTCCTTCAAGAATTTGTGGCTCATAACAAGTTGTTATTTTTATAATAGTGTAAAGATTATTATGTTAGCAAAATCCGAAAATCCTTTCTCAAAAAAATATCCCCCTTTTCACATCAGAGTCCTTTTTCAAAAAAACATTTTCCTCCTTTTACATTTAAAAATTTATTTTTCTAACTTTAAGCATGCATACTTTAACCGTAGATGGTTTTCCATTAATTGATCATTTTCAGCAAACCTAAGGTGTGAAAGTCTAGTAAACTAATTTACAAAAAATATTTTCACTCAAACAAACACACTCCGTCCAAAAAAAAAAAAAAACACAGCCTTGAACAAGTTTCCTCAGCGCTTAAGATAGCACATCAACATCCATGTTGTTTGGAAAAAGTCAATGATACAAAATACAGGAGAAGATGGCTCGAGACTTAGTGGCCAAGAATAGAGCATAATGGCTGATCTGAATTTTGATACATGGCACACTGAGAAACACTCAATTTAGAGGTAGGGATAGTCTAATACACTGTTTAGCGTGGACAGAACTAAAAAAAAAACCTGAAAAAATCTTATCATAGGATGGCGTCAATTTATTTGGATTAGATACATGAAGTCATTTTCCAAGATGACAAATAATTTTCTAGTGGTACTCTAGTTTAGGGGTGATTGGGTCCAGGGTGGATAGGGTTTAGACCTAGACCTTATACCCAACCTTGTTATAATCGATTCCTCTTTTCTGGACCTTATACCCAACTTTGTTTGTATTGGACCCCGTACCCGACCCATCCTGTTTTTACGATCCGGTTCCAGGGTCAACCTTGTTTCCACTAGAACCTATTTTGCAATCTCCCGATATCCTATACGACTTTGAATTTTATATTAATACGCGAGAAAATAACGTAATTCTCATAATTTGCATCAAAACATTAAGCACTTGTAATAAATAAATACATAAACTTTTTGACTAAATGAAAAATTAAGGATCCATAAGGCTAATTATCATAAATAAAATCATAAAGCAAAGAACTATCAACAAACATGGGTCTAATATTAGTCTTATTCCCACAACTACTACATGAAGCTACTCATTTATGCAAGCATAACTCCTCCTACAAAAGAGAAATTAGGCGAGCCAATCCATGTGAACACAAGAATTTGGCGGCGATGAACACCGTCCGTCCATTGGACGGTGCGAGAGGGAGCCGGTGAGGGAGGGAAGCAAGTGAGGAAGATGAATGACAAATGAGGAGTGCTGTGCGTGTTTGAAAGAGCCAAGATGAAAAAAAGGTTGTGTGATTGTGGGAGTAAGAATAGAAATCGAGAGAAAAAAAGGGTTTTGGACCTCTACTTACAAAACCGGTCTAGGAACTAGTTTTCGGGTGGGTAATCACTCGGAACCTATTCCTAGACCGGTTTAAACTGTTTCCAAATTTTGGGAACCGGTTCCCGACCCTATTTTCCGGGTGGGCCGGTCCGGGAACCGGGTATACCCGGTCCAGTTGCACACCCCTACTCCAGTTGCATCGGCAGGCACATGGTGGGGAGTTGGATGGGGGCAAGAAAGCTACTCAAGATGCGATGGTTATTTAAACAGTGGCTTTTACTTTGAGGTTTCGCAAACTTTTAAATATCGGAAAATATTTTATTTATTTTTTGATGTTTGAATCGTGTGGAAAAAATTAAAAAAACGGATTTTTTTTTTTCTAATTAGTAACAAATCTATGCTTAGCATCATAAAAACAACTTTCCTTTTTCAAAAAACTGAGAACTATCTTCCAGAATATTATTTGACCTTCGCTGGTACAAGACCATGTTGGGTGATCATACTTGGGTGCCTCACTGACAGACTCAAGACCCTGATGCTTAGACCAACACTCTTGACACTTAGACCTAGAATCCTAGTGGCTCGGGCCTGGTCGATGGGCTCGGGTCCCCAATGACGAGCCCAACGACTAGGCCCTAGAGCCCATCGACCAGGCCCTAGGACCTAGGTGCTTGAACTGGTCCCTAGTGTCCGAATGCTAAACAGTGGAGCCGGCCTAGAATAACGTGTGGACCAAAGGGTTACGCATTTTATGTGCATTGTTACTACTATTATTAAAATTATACTGTGCCTTAGATATTCCCATATTATCATTGATCATAGATTATTATATTATCATGTAATTATGCACGTTTGATGTTATTATCAGATTAAAAGATGAGTTTCATATAAGTGTGGTAAAATATGTCATTCAATACGAATTATAATATCATCTTCTAGAATTCAGAGGGTTGGTTTGAGCATGTGACTCCACGTTACAAGTTCGATCCCCTCTGTTTGTGGAGTCCTATCAATTCCTTGTGAGCCATCTAGAAACCTGTGACTTAATTGGGTCATGGACTAATAGGGAGTTCATTCCCGGGAAATCAATCGGCCGACAACCCCGTCGTCGGCTATAAAAAAAATACATGGTCTTTCTCAAGCTTCCAGTCAAGATCACGTGAACAATAGAGGATCAAGGGTTTGTTATCCACTACGACTCAAACGAAAACCACAAAATTGTCCACACGTGTTTCTAGTGAAAATTCGACCTTGCCTTCTCAATTTTTGTCTCTTTGAACGAAGTTTTGCGATTTAAGTGACCCTAATTGCGGTCGAATGTGGATGAGAATAGCTGCGAAGTGAGTAGGAAAGGTTCTTAACCATGTACTGCATCGGGAAAATTTCAAAGAATCCTTGAAGTGGGACTTTTTTTTGAAGTACCCTCGGAATGATGTTTTCAAATAGCTCCCGAAGCTGGTGACTTTGTCTCGATCGACCGCCATTGCACTGGAGGCACAAATTTTCCCCGAACGACGATTACGTGCATGTCATGCCATTAGTCGTGCCATGAACAGGGCCATTTTTGTCCAAAATTGCTTTAACTCAATATCCAAATATCCCTAACTTCCGAAATCTCTAAACTAAACCCTAATTCCCGAATTCCCTACATTTTTCGATGACAGGAAATCAGCACGTTGAAGCCAAAGGGTGACACCATTGCAGACTTGCTGGCGAAGCTGGAGGGGCTGATAAGGAGGGAGTTCAAGTCAACGGACCTGCCGGCGCGGTTTTTTTTTTTTCTTTTTGGGAGGGGAGGGGGGATGGGCGGATGGTGGCAGAAAGGTCGAGGGAGTTGGTGGAGGTGTTGAGGCAGGGGAAGTGGAGGAGAGGATGATGATGAAGTTATTTAGGGTTTTGAGGCCGATGGAGATGGACCTTGCGACGGCGAGAGCGGTGGTTAAGGAGGAGATGTCGGCAGAAAGGGTCGAGCAAGCAAGGGCCAGGAGTTGGCGAGCTATCCTCGCTGCTACTTCCATTTGACGTCCGATAAATCAAAGGACGAGAATTTGAAGATTCTAGGATCAATTTTTTGACCTCTATTTGATAGGGAGTAGATAAATCGACTTAGGAAACTAATTGCATATGCAAGAATAGGTTGCACAAAAGGAACCGACATCTCATCTTGTGTCTAACAACGAATAGGAACCGAATCAGCTCTTCTTATGTGCTAGAATCCAATTACGATGAGCAAACAAGGCCCGAATTAGGGCATAGAAGGGAGCAGAGGCTTATGGGCCACATAACCTCGAGTCCTCGCACTTGCGTTTCTCCGTCCAAAGTGAAGTGATAGGCCCTCTCTTTTAGCTTAGCATTGCATAGCTCCCACAAAAATTGAAAATCCCCCCAGAAAGATAATCGGGCTTACACGGCCCACCGTAGGATAGAGATGAATGTCCAAAAATATTTTTTCCTCTGCAATTTTGTAATAGCTATAATTCCATAAGTTAGATAAGATTGTAACAATAAAAACTATGAAAGCTTTTATCGTCCATTATGTCATTTGTCCTTAAGCATCGGTGAGTTAAGCTCATTTTTAAAGGGTTACTTTCAGTTTTTTAGTAGAAATTATTCACCTATGTTCACCCTCAACTCCATTTTCCACCACCAAAGGGAGAATGCCATCTCATATTCCAAACCATCCCACTTGGTTAACCAGATGATATAGAGTTTAGAGAACTTCTACTTTTGCAGAATTAGGGTTACATACCGCTCATTTCACGCCCACCCATTTGTTGTGGGATTCTACCGCAACAAGGCCCATTGTCGAGGTCCGCATTGAATGGGCTTGTATAAGTGAAATGATATATAAGCTGATTTCACTAAAGTTGAAGTCATCTAAGTCTCTCTTTTGGCATGTTGGGTTATGCAATATCCATTCTCCCATTTGTTTCTCATCCTAACTGAGCTTAGTCTCACTATTTCACTTGTAAAAAGGAAAATTCTAAACATGAATTGAGTAATGATCCTCTTTATCGTATTGCTTTTATTTCAAATTTATGAGTATGTTTCGGCCGAATCAACAAATCTTTTTCTTTTGTTTTATATCTTGTACCTAATTTCTCAATTAGGCTCGACCACAATAGCATAGCAATTATAAATATCAATAGCACGATAAAATGTTTTCATCATCAATATTGTATTTGCTCACGGTGTATGGCCTTCTAGGGAGAATCCACAATTGCAGCTTTGATGCACTTACTAGTATTAGTATATCTTAGAATTCTTGATTGGCTCTTCGTAAATAGCTATGGGAGTATGGATCAAAGAATTATGTGTTGTATGTGCCTCATTACTGATAATTAAAAATAAGTATATAGTTGTATCAAATGTTATAGTGTATCTTAAATTATTCTATATAATCATTTACTATATTCTTTGTGCAATTTTTCATGTTTAACATTATCCTCTATTAAAGAAACTGTTTCGAATAATTGGGATATAACCTATCATTCAATAAGAACAATAATGTCATTATCTTAGTGCCAAAGGGTTGGCTTCGTTGAGTAAAGGATAGGCTCGAGCATGTGACTCCATGTCATGAGTTCCATCCTCTCTAGCTGTGGAGTACTACCAATTCCTTGTGTATATCGATTTTAAAGAGCTTACGATTTCTTTGTATGAACTCGAAGTTATTTGTCTAAGACGGTAAGAGCTTATCAGGCTTGTTGATCAATCATGCATAAGAAGAAAAAAGGCATTTTGAATTTTCACTCATTCTATAAAACTCACAGCAAATTGATGCTTAATTAAACCGTGATTCGTCATTATCCCGGGCCATCACTATCAAGAAGCAACAGACTCCTAAAATACCATTCGAATAAACTTTTATTACAACCAAAAATGACATAACACAAACACAAAGAACCCAATCAAACCACAACCCAAGGAAGACCCAAAACTTACGCTTTATTCTTGTAAAAGCTAGTTATCATCTCGGCTTGTACCTTGAAGAAGGCCAAGAACTTGTCTTTTGGAGGAAGATTTTCCTTGATGACCGGGCAGTTCTGAAACTCTTCGGCCCACTTGCACAGCAACGGGAACTCGCCCTCGGTCAGGACGTCGGCTCCGACCGCTTCCTGGATGACTCCGACCCAATATCCGACGAAGTTGGCCATGATGTCGACGAACCCGACAGTCTTCCCTCCGAAGAACTTCTTGCCCTTGAGCTCGCCTTCGAGAGTGCTTAAAAGCTGACGTGCTTCTTCATGCGCCTTTTCCCTTTCGGCCCCTATACTCGTGCAGGATTTCCAGAGAGTTTGCATGCACTGTTCATAGTGGAAATAACAAACTTCTTATGGTGAAATGATCTACTGATCAGGACGTAGATCTTACTAGAGAGGCTGTGGTCAGCAATTGTAACTCAAAAACTCAGACTCTAGTGGTGATCGAAGTCTGAAATTATTATTATCATCGAAAGGAAGATTGCATCGAAAATTTAAGCCCCAATTATTTTTGTACCCATAATGTAATAAATCCTCGATTTTTTCTCTTTTGTGCAATATAATCTCGAATTTTATGCAAATGCAAAATGGTCCTTTCGAGATCGTGCATAATGACTATATTGCCTTTTTACAATCGAGGTCTATGACTCCCGATATGATTACTTGGTTTCCAAAGCATGTTCATGATGTTAAGAACATGCATATTCTTTTTCCCTTTAAGACTAGCTGTATTAGGTTATTTTTAAGACAATCGCTAATCCAGACATTAGAAAAGGATGATAAACTCAGTCGGTCGCTCATGGGTATTAAATTAAAATCTTAGGGATTGGAAACAGGAGAGGCTTATGTGCTCTTGGGCAAGCTTTAGACTCCGTTCGTTTCGTGGAAAATAATTTCTAGGAAAACGTTTTCCGGATTTTCCGGCATTCGTTTCATGGAAGATGAATTCCTTAGGAAAAATGTTTTTCATCAAAGGAAAAAAGTATAAAGAAAAATATTTTCTACTTTGAAAAGTAGAAAACATTTTCCTCACTTGATCTCTCTTATCTCACACTTCTACAAATCCTCACTTCTTCCTCCCATTTCTTCTTCTTCTTTTCTTTTTTTTATTTGAATTATTTTTAATTCTTTTTCTTTTTTAATTCGAATTATTTTTAATTTCCTTTTTTTTTCTTTCTCTTTTCTTTGTTTCCCAACTTCTTCTTTCTTGGTTAGTCGTCAAACCAGATGAACTTCAAGCTCGTCGATCTCAAACTCGCGCTTGTCAATCTAGTGAGCCTCAAGCTTGACGCTCGCGCTCGCCAATCTAGTGAGCGGAAAATATTTTCCTTACTGAACACCGGAAAATATTTTCCGAAACATTTTTAGGTTTTAGCCGAACACCAGAAAACATTGTCATTTTCCTGGAAAATGACTTATAGGAAAATATTTTCCGGAAATAACCTATTTTCCGCGAAACGAACGGACTCTTAGTATAGAATCTGGGTTCCTCAAACGAGCGAAGGACTTAAATTATAGAAATGGTTTTAGACAACACTTGACTTTTCGAATGCTTAGTCTTTCAAAAACCCAGATGTATACCCAGCAAATACAGGCACTACGAGCACTCGAGCGTAAGATTCAGCTAGCCTATTATACTTCACAGTTTCCAATCTCGCACTTTTCAATGTCTTCCACACCAGTCAAAGCCAACCCCGTTTATCCCACAATGAATTAATAACATCTTCCAGCTCTTAACTCTGCTTGGCTCATTAAGCCTCTGGTGTTCACTCAACTTTTGCATATTAAGTGTCAACACACAACCTGAATCAATACGTTACAAAGAGCATCAAGCTCAATTTAAAGATGAGAATGATTACCTTTTCATCCAAGAACTTGGCCCAGAAACGAGCCATCGCTCTCTCGTATGGATCTCGTGGCAAGATTGGATTGTCCTTCCATGTCTCATCGATGTATTCAAGAATCACGTGAGACTCCACGATGGGTTTGCCGTTGTGGACGAGCACGGGTACCTTCTTGTGCACAGGGTTGTACTTGAGAAGCGCAGGGCTCTTGTTGTGGAGTATGTCCTCCTCCGAATACTCATATTTGACACCTTTCATCTTCAGAGCTATCTCGACTCGCCAGCTAAACGGGCTCCCCCATGCACCCAATAACTTCAATTCTTCACCCATCTGTCCGAACACGGTCTCACGCTCCAACAGACGCCGAGAAACGCTCTTCTTGGGTAGTAGCTAAGTAAGAACTTGAGAGAGTCGCTTGTTTTTCGGTTGGCTTCTTATGGAGTTCAATTTGGGTGATGTTTCCTTGGCGCGTAAGTCAGCCCATCAACATCCATATTGTTTGGTCAAATCAAATGCTTAGAAAATTCTGGAGTTGGTGAAGACTCATCGTTTTATGATAATTAGACAAATTCAATACGACGAAAATGTTGAAGATTGGCTGAATTGAATTTTATGCATTGCGCACAAAAAATAAATAAATATTGAATTTAAATATAGGGATCATCAGACATACCGTTCAACATGAATAGTGAAGAAAATAGAGAATGAGTCGATGAAGTGTACTTTTTATTGATATTTTGTGCAATTATAAATAGAGATATTACTATTTATAATTTGGTCTATTCCTTCAAGTATTTGTGATTTACCAAAAACTGTTATTATTACAGTAGTCTAAATACTGTTGTACTAGCAAATACAAAAAATATAACAATTTGATTTACATGGACAACGAGGAACAAGGCATTTGGATTTTCATTTATTCCATAGGAAGGACATATATATAGCACGTGGGACACCACAAAATCACAGCTAAATGACGCTTAACTGTTATGATTTTTTCATTATTACTGACCATCACTGTCAAGATGCCATAGACTCCTAACAACCACTCGGATCAGCTTTATTACAACCCAAAATGCCATAACACAAACACAAGAACCCAATCAAACTACGACCCAAGGATGACCCAAAACTCACCACCTATTTTTGTAAAAGCTAGTTAACATCTCGAGTCGAGCCTTGAAGAAGGCCAAGATCTTGTCCCTTGGAGGCAGATTCTCCTTGATGACAGGGCAATTCTTAAACTCTTCGGCCCACTTACACAGCATTGGGAACTTGTCCTCAGTCAGGACGTCGACCCCGACCGCTTCTTGGAAGGGTCCGACCCAGTGCCCGATGAAGCTGGCCACGATATCGACGAACCCGACGGTCTCGCCTCCGAAGAACTTCTTGCCTTTGAGCTCGCCTTCAAGAGTGCTCAAGAACTCGCATGCTTCCTCATTTGCCTTTTCCCTTTCGGGCCCTACGCTCATAAAGGATTTCCAGATAGCTGGCACGCACTGTTTACAGTATAAAGATAAATTTTGCTTGGTCAACAGATCTTGTGATCATGAATTAGATCTAACTAGAGACGTGGTCACCAATGCCAACTCAAAAACGTAGACTTTGGTGGTGATCAAAGTCTAAGACTATTATTATTGAAATGAAGATTACATCGGAAATTCAAGCCCTAAATGGCTTTTTTGTACACATAATGTAACAAATCCTCAATCTTTTCTCTTTTGTTTAGTATAATCTCAAATCTTATGAAGATGCGATGTGGTCCTTTCAAGATTGTTATGTTGGAGAAGTCACGGAAGCCTTTGCTAGGAGGACTTGTTGTTACATCTCATCTTAATAAGATTAGCACCATTGCACTAACAAAAAAGATTATGACTTTGTTACCTTTTCACCGTCAATTGTCTATAAACTTCCGATATCATTACTTAATTTCTGAAGTATATTCATGATTGTTAAGAAGATGTAATTTTTTTTTTAAGACCTAGATATATGAATTTACTTTTAAGACAATAACCAGTCTAGACATAAAAAAGAATCACGAATTGACGTCGCTCATGTATATCAGTTACGATCTTACGGATTGAAAATAGGAGACCCCCATGTGCTCTGGAGTGTAGGTTCAATTTTCCTCGACATGTGAACGACTTAATTAGTGAAATGGTTCTAAACAATATTTGTTGACTTTAGAATGCTTAGTCTTTCTAAACCCAAAAATACCCCACAAAGATAGGCATTGCGAGTACTCGAATCTAAGGCTTCATTTGTTTCTATTCCAAAGAGTAAAAGAACAGAAACGTTCCAAACTGCTCCTACATTACCACAACATTTGCATATCAAGTGTTAACACAACCCAAATGAGTAAGTTAAGGAGAGCATCAAGCTCAATTTTAAGACGAGATAATTACCTTTTCATCGATGAACTTAGCCCAAAAACGGGCCATTGCTCTCTTGTACGGATCTTGTGGCAATATCGGGTTGTCATTCCATGTCTCGTCGATGTACTCGAGAATCACCTGAGACTCCGCGATGGGTTTGCCATTGTGGACGAGCACCGGTATTTTCTTGTGCACAGGGTTGTACTTGAGAAGTAAAGCGCTCTTGTTGTGGAATATGTCTTCCTCTAAGTACTCATATTCAACACCTTTGATCTTTAGAGCTATCTCGATTCGCCGGCTAAATGGGCTCCCCCACACACCAAATAGCTTCAATTCTTCACCCATCTATCCAAACACAGTCGCCCGCTCTCACACAGATAGAAACACTCTTCTTGCGTAGTGGCTAAGTAAGAACTAGTGAGAATGGCTTGTTTTTCTGTTGGCTTCTTATAGAGTTCAATTTCAGAGATGATTCCTTAACGCGCAAGACAGCCCATCAACATCGATGTTGTTTGGTCAAAGTTAATGCTGGAAAATCTTGGAGTGTGCAGTTCCGTGACTTAATGGTCTACGTTGTCTAGTCAAAGTAATACTACGAAGTTTTTTAGTGGGCTTTTCGAAGACTTATTGCCCAAGAAATAAGCAGATTGGCTGAACTCAATTTTGATACGTTACCCAAAAAGAAAAGTTATTCAATTTGGAGGGTAGGGTCGTCGGATGCACAGTTCAGCGTGGGCAGAATTATTAAGAATAGACAGAGTCGTATTATATGATTGCTTCACTCAATTTAGATTAGGTATATGATGTCATTTGAAAAGATGACTACTAACTTTCTAGTGATAATCGTTGTGACACAAGTAACGTGGAATTAATGAATTTTGCAACTAAATCAAATGCGAAAGAAAACAAAATTATGAAGTAAGTTGAGATTTATGAATGACGAGAAAAATAATATTCTGTTCATTGACTAATGCATAGTACATGTGTCTATTTATAAGCTTTCCATAACGACTATCTAAAGTAACAAATAAGAATAAATTATGGAGAATATATAGAATCATTGAATATCCCCAATATATCTTTAATACCCCCAAACTCAAGATGATTTCAAAGAAGTCAACTTGAGTTTGGAAAATAAATCCAGAAAACGCTTGGGTGAATGTGTTTTGGTGAAAACATAAGCAGTTTATTTAACAAATCGAGTAGAGACAAAACAAACGGTGCCATGAAGAATGTGATATCGGATGAAATGACAGTCTATCTCAATGTGCTTGGTGCGCTAATGAAAAATGTTGTTATGTGCAATTTGGATAGCACTTTGATTGTCTCAATGAATGTCTGTTTTGCTATGATGGCGCACTCCCATATATTCTAGTAGCCACTATAACTATAACAACTTTGATGTCATCTCAGCAAGAGCTCGATATTTTGCTTCTATACTAGAGCAAGTAACAGACAATGGTCTGTTACTTGCTATGCCGTGAGATAAGCTTTGGTTTGATGGAGGATCGATAGAGACGTGGCTAATGTGATTGGCGTCGTGGTGGCCACCCTGTACTATACTCAATGGGTGCATATCAAGTAACAATGGTTATGATCTTGTTAAATTAATGTCTTGAGTTTGGCGTTGCAACTTGCGCGCTCGCATTTCGAGATAAAATTTTTATTATTTGATCGTGAAGATATTTTTTGATGAAGATAATATTTAAGATTATGCACAAGAAAAGAAATTAAAATTCTTTTTTTGGGTCTTGGATGTTTTCGATCAATAGAAGAAGCTTCATTGGACTCTTTGAAGGTTTACAAAAAGGAAGATGAGTTTTGTCACTAGAAGACAAAAAAAAAAGGGACACACTATATTTTATTTTATTTATTTATCTTTAGTGGAGATAAAAAGAAAAAGGAAACTTCCTTTACGGAAGAAGAGTCCTTGTAGGCGTGGGTTTTGTTAAAGTAGTGGGGCCCAAGGTCAAATTTTTGACTTTGGGCACACACGCATAGAACGCCTAGGTTTTTTATTCCTTTAAGGAGGTTGGGTTTTGTTAAAGTAGTGGGGCCCAAGGTCAAATTTTTGACTTTGGGCACACACGCATAGAACGCCTAGGTTTTTTATTCCTTTAAGGAGGTGAGTGCCGCATGAAGAAAAAAAAAAACCTGTGGAGCCGCAAGACTTGAGAGCCGCAAGAAGCTGCGCGAAGCCTCGAACAAGAACGCAAAGCCGTACGTACGCAGACCAAAGACAAACGCTGGAGTTCTTGATTTTGGCATACGTAGAGTGTTTGTTTGAGCTTGAACACACGGTGATTTTGTGTCGTGAGTTTATGTCCAAGTGAGTTGTTTATTTATAAACACTTTGGGTTTGGGCTTAAATCTAGGTATAAGAAGTTTCGGCGTGTGAAGCGATTAAACTCGATTCTCCGATTATAATGGAATATTTGCTCCGACTCTCTCCATGACATAGGTATCGATACTTGAACCGAATCACGTAAATTTCTGGCGTCCTTATTATTTCTCGTTTATTTCTCTCGAGTTTGCGCGTTGACGTAAATTGCAAAATCCTCTCATTTCCGTGTATTATATTCTAACGAGATACCGAGTTGAGATTTGTGAACGAAGAGAAAAATAATATTCTATTCATTAACTAATGAATTGTACACGTGCCTATTTACAGGCTTTACATAATGACTATCTAAAGTAACAAATAAGAATAAATTAAAAAGAATATACGAGACTCACAGAATCATAGAATATCCTAAATATATCTCTAACAAAGTAAATCAATTAAAAAAAACAAAGAACAATAGAGGTTTACATTATTCGATTCAAGTATCGTATCTATTCCATGGGAAGAGCCAATGGCAAGAATCCACTATGAATCTAAAGAATATAGCGTTTACAATCGCTCAAGTGTTTCCTAAATCTAGATTATACCTAAAGCAAACTCACAAATATTATCCCTCAATTCACAAAGAACTCACTCTTGAAAACTCACAAAAAGAAAATCTAGTGCTCATCTTGTTTGCTTCGCTATATTTGATATCAGGGTAGAATTTTATCTTTTACATATGTGTGTGTCTATATATATATATTTCCTATCCAAAATAGGAACCCATTTAAGAAACCTACTCATATGAGGAAATTTATTCAAACTTGATATATATTCTCAACAATTTTCATCTTAACTTGACTTTTGAACCGAGTCATAATGCTCATTATCCATCTTGACTCTCTCAACACCTCGACAGGTACTCAACCATCATAGGTGTCAATCAAGCCTAAGCTAAGCTTGCTCTTATCTAAAGGAATGAGCTTGATCCACACGTCCATAAGATTCTCCGTTGCAAGCTTCTTCATGGCAACATCCTCTTCTAACATGTTAATTGGTGATATTTATGGATTACATTGAACACCACATCAACCCAATGTACCATGTTGACATCACTAATCAAGTCATTAGACCACATCGCCTCTTTAACTCATTTAAATGTCACCAAGCTTCCAGCCTCAATTGTGTCTCTCAACAATGCCTTCCAACTTGTAACACAAGTGACAGAACCGAGGACATAGCTGCTCAGATTTTGACCATCCTTACATGAGGTCACTTTTAAGACATTCACTGATCTACACATAAAAAAGAATCATAGACTCAATCAATCGCCAATGTGAATCAATTACGATCTCACGGATTGAAACTACGAGATGCCGCATGCTTTAGAGCAAGCTTTAGTGTTCATTCAGTGTTCCTCGACTTGTGAACTACTTAATTGTTAAAATGGTTTTAAACAGTTATTTGTTGACGTTTGATTGCTTATCGGTCTTTCAAAACCTAGCAAAAATAATGTCGCACTTTTTAATGTCTTCCACACAAGTCAAAGTCAACCCTACAGTTTATGCCGCAACTACGGTGCCATTGTATCCCGCCGGTTTCATTACTTTCATAGATGATGAATTAATATTTCCTGTCTTCATGTCACTCATAGTCATAAAAGCTCTTTCATTTCTTTGTAACAAAAAGAACTGTTGCTCTGATTGGCACATTAATCCTCTTGTGTCCACTTCAACTTTTGCATGATTAAGTGTTAATACAACCGAAATGAGTAGCTTACAGAAAGTATCATGCCAAACTTTAAGATGAGGTGGTTACGTTTTCATCTAAGAACTTAGCCCAAAAATGGGCCGTCGCTCTCTCATACGGATCTCGTGGCAAGGTCGGGTTGTCTTTTCATGTCTTGTCAATGTACTCGAGAATCATCAGAGACTCCGCAATGGGCTTGCCATTGTGGACGAGCATAGGTACCTTTTTGTGCATAGGATTGTCTTGAGAAGCAAAGTGCTCTTATTGCGGAATACGTCATCCTTTGAGTACTCATATCCGACCCCTTTGATCTTCAGAGCTACCTCGACTCGCTTGCTAAATGGGCTTTCTCACGCACCCAATAGCTTCAATTCTTCACCCATCTATTTAAACATAGTCGTGCACTCTCTCGCTCACACACACTGAGGAACAATCTTTCTTTCTTTCTTCATTTTTTTTTTTTTTTTGGTTAGATCAAAAACCCTCTACATAAGAACTCGTGAGACTCACTTGTTTAGGTTGGCTTTTTATAAGGTTTAATATTAGGATGTCTTGGTTTAAGAGTTAAACTTTATGATAAAAGAAATTACTTTTTGAGAAATCTTTTTTCAGAAAAATATTTTTTACTTTTCACATGAAAGAATTTATTTTTCTTACTTTAAACATGCACATCTTTTTTATTAGAAAAGTGTCGAAAAAGTCCTAAACTTATTGCATTAGCGCTAATTTAGTCCTAAATTTTTTAATGGTGCTAATTTAATCCTAAATCTTTTGAGTTGATACCAATTCAGTTCTAAACCTTTCACTAGTGTCAATTTAGTCATAACCTTTTGAATTAGTGCCAATCTAGTTCTAAACCTTATGACTTGGTGCTAAGTTAGTCATTCCGACTAATTTTAGTTTAATACTGGCGACGTGGATAATTTTTAATAATATTTTAATTTTAATTTTTTTGAATTTTTTTTTCTCTCATTCCTTCTTCTTCTTCCTTTTATCGTGATGGCCTTTGGCCATGTCGAGTTAGCCAGCCTCGCTTGATCTAGCCAAGGCTGACCCTTGCTTGGGTAGGGCTAGCTAATTGGTGTCGCCCGATTTGGCTTAGGCTAACCCTTCCCTAGGCTAGGGTAGTCCCGCCCAGCAAGGGCTCTCCTCGCTAAATCTAGTAAGGTTAGCCCTCACCTAGGCCAAGGTGACCTCACTAGGAGCATCGCCAACTTTGGGGAGGGGAACCCTTGCCCAGGTTAGATCCGGTGAGGTCGACCCTTGCTAGGGCTCGGCCTTGCCATGGCCAGGCAAGGCTAGCTTGCCTAAACATGGCTGGTGGCCGGTCATCGGCAAAAGGAAGAAGGAGAAGAAAGGAGAGGAAAAAGAAAGAAAGAAAGAAATAATTAAAAAACCAAAAAATTATTAAAATTTTATTAAAATTGTCTATGTTAGAGCCGGTGGTGTCACATAAGTCAGCCAACATCTATGCTAGTAAAATCCGACCAAAATTAGTTGGAAAAACTGAATTGACACTAAGTGATAAGCTTTAGAATTAAATTAGCACTAGTTCAAAATGTTTAAGACTAATTTGGTACTATTAAAATGCTTATTTTTGAATTGACATCAATTCAAAATATTTAAAATTAAATTGGCACCAATTAATAGGTTTATGACTTTTTCAACACTTTTCCCTTTTTTTAACTGTAAATGGTTTTCTGTTAACTAATTATTTTCAGCAAACCAAATGCTTGAAAGTTTAGAAAATTAAATTGCATAATTTTTTTCCACTCAAACAAACACATCCTTAAGGAAATTTTCTTAGCGCTTAAGAGTTAAGACAGCGCATCAACATCGATGTTGTTTGATAAAAGTCAATGACACAAAATACTGGAGTTGGTGGTTCGAGACTTATATTGGCCAAGAATAGACCATATTGGCCGAAGACCGAAACAACCCTGTCGTCAGCAGAAAAGAAAAAAGACAATTTCTTTCTCAAGCTTCCAATCAAGATCACGTGAAAAATAGAGGATCAACGGTTTGTTATTCACTATGACTCAAACGAAAACAACAAAATTGTCCACGCGTGTTTTTAGTGAAAATTCGACGTTGCCTTCTCAATTTTCATGTCTTTGTACGAAGTTTTGCGATTAAAGTGACCCTAATCGCGGTTGAAAAGAATTAAATGTGGATGAGAATAGCTGCGTAAAGCGAGTAGGAAAGATTCTTAACCATATACTACATCGGGAAAATTTCAAAGAATCCTTGAAATGGGATTTTTTCCTCGAAGTATCGTCAGAATGGTGCTTTCAAATAGCTCCTGAGGTTGGTGACTTTATCTCGATTGACCACCATTGCATTGGCGGCACAAATTTTCGCCAAACGACGATTACCCGCATGTCACGCCATTATTTGTGCCATGAAAGGGGCCATTTTTGTCCGAAATTGTTCAAACTCAATATCCAAATATCCCTTATTTCCAAAATCTCTAAACTAAACCCTAATTCCCTAATTTCCTACATTTTTTGAGGATGGGAAATCGACACGTTGAAGCCAAAGGGTGACACCATGGCGGCCTTGCTGGCGAAGCTGGAGGGGCTGATAAGGAGGGTGTTCCAAGTTGGCGGACCTGCTGGGGGGTGGGGGAGGGACGGTGGTAGAAAGGTCGAGGGAGGAAGTGGAGGTGTATAGGCAGAGGAAGTGGAGGAGAGGATGGTGATGAAGTTGTTTAGGATTCTGAGGCCGATGGAGATGGACCCCGTGACGGTGAGAGCGGTGGTTAAGGAGGAGATGTTGGCAGAGAGGGTCGAGCAAGCCAGGGCCAGAAGTTGTTAAGCCATCCTTGCTGCTAATTCCATTTGACGTCCGTTAAGTCAAAGGATGAGAATTTGAAGATTTTAGGATCAATTCTTTATCTGATAAGGAGTAGATAAATTGATTTATGACACCAATTGCGTATGCAATAATAGGTTGCACGAAAAGAATCAACATCTCATCTCGTATCTAATAATGACAAGGAACTGAATCGGCTCTTCTTGTGTGCTAGAATTCAATTACGACGAGTGAAACAAGGCCTGAATTAGGGCATAGAAGAGGGGAGAGACTCACGGGCCACATAACTCGAGTCCACGGATTTGAGTTTCTCTATCCAAAGTGAAGTGTTTCTTTTAACTTAGCATTGCATAGCTCCCACGAAAATTGAAAATCCCGACAAAAAGATAACCGGGCTTACACGGCCCAACATAAAAAAGAGATGAAATGTCCAAAAATATTTTTTCCTCCGTAATCTTGTAATAGTTATGATTCCATATGTTACATAAGACATACCGTTCAACGTGGATAGTGAAGAAAATAAAGAATGAGTCGATAAAGTGTACTTTTTATTGATATATTATGCAATTATAAATAGAGATATCACTATTTATAATTGGGTCTACTCCTTTAAGTATTTGTGATTCACCAAAAATTGTTATTCTTACGGTAGTCTAAATACTGTTGTACTAGCAAATACAAAAAATATAACAATTTGATTTACATGGACAATGAGGAGCAAGGCATTTGGATTTTCATTTATTCCATAGGAAGGACATATATATAGCAAGTGGGACACCACAAAATCACAGCTAAATGACGCTTAACTATTATGATTTTTTCATTATTACTGACCATCACTGTCAAGATGCCATAGACTCCTAACATACCACTCGGATCAGCTTTATTACAACCCAAAATGCCATAACACAAACACAAGAACCCAATCAAACTACGACCCAAGGATGACCCGAAACTCACACCTTATTTTTGTAAAGGCTAGTCATCATCTCGAGTCGAGCCTTGAAGAAGGCCAAGACCTTGTCCCTTGGAGGCAGATTCTCCTTGATGACAGGGCAATTCTTAAGTTCTTCGGCCCACTTGTACAGCATTGGGAACTTGTCCTCAGTCAGGACATCGAACCCGGCCGCTTCTTGGAGGGCTCCGACCCAGTGCCCGATGAAGCTGGCCACGATATCGACGAACCCGATGGCCTCGCCTCCGAAGAACTTTTTGCCTTTGAGCTCGCCTTCAAGAGTGCTCAAGAGCTCACATGCTTCCTCATGTGCCTTTTCCCTTTCGGGCCCTACGGTCATAAAGTATTTCCAGAAAGCTGGCACGCACTGTTTACAGTATAAAGAATAAATTTTGCTTGGTCAACAGATCTTGTGATCATGAATTAGATCTAACTAGAGACGTGGTCACCAATTCCAACTCAAAAACTTAGACATTGGTGGTGATCAAAGTCTAAGACTATTATTATTGAAATGAAGATTACATCGGAAATTCAAGCCCTAAATGGCTTTTTTGTACACAGAATGTAACAAATCCTCAATCTTTTCTCTTTTGTTTAGTATAATCTCAAATCTTATGAAGATGCGATGTGGTCCTTTCAAGATTGTTATGTTGGAGAAGTCACGGAAGCCTTTGCTAGGAGGACTAGGCGTTACATCTCATCTTAATAAGATTAGCACCATTGCACTAACAAAAAAGATTATGACTTTGTTACCTTTTCACCGTCAATTGTCTACAAACTTCCGATATCATTACTTAATTTCTGAAGTATATTCATGATTGTTAAGAAGATGTAAATTCTTTTTTTTTTTTTTGACCTAGATATATGAATTTACTTTTAAGACAATAACTAATCCAAACATAAAAAAGAATCACGAATTTAGACAGTCGCTCATGCATATCAATTACGATCTTACGGATTGATAATACGAGACCCCCATGTGCTCTGGAGTGTAGGTTCAATTTTCCTCGATATGTGAACTGCTTAATTAGTGAAATGGTTCTAAACAATACTTGTTCACTTTAGAATGCTTAGTCTTTTGAAACCCAAAAATACCCCCACAAAGACAGGCATTGTGAGTATTTGAATCTAAGGCTTCATTTGTTTCACGATAAATAATTTTTACGAAAGTATTTTCTGATTTTAAATTTGAGTTATTTTTTGTCATAGAGCTCGCTAGAATCATGAGTGGCCTCAAGCTCGTCATCAATTCTCAAGCCTATGAGGACTCGCCAGACTTGGCGGGGGAGCTCGCTGTTGATTTGCAAGCAGGCCTCGCCAGTTGTAGCGAGCTTGAGCTCGAGCTCGCTAACGGTTGGTGAGGCCTCAAGCTCACTTGGGGCCGGTGACCGTATGAAGAAGAAGATATTGTCATTAAAAATAATTAAAAATTCAATTTTTAAAAATAAAATAAATAAATAAAAAATTATTAAAATGAGTACATGGAGGAAAATCAAATCGAATTTTTCATACCGAACAGGAGAAAGTATTTTGTAATTCATTTTCAAATTTTAGCCGAATGTTAAAAAAATTGTCATTTTTCTGAAAAATATTTTTAAGAAATGTTACACTTTTCATGAAAAAAACGGAGTCTATACCATAATTCCCAGTTTCAAATCTCACACTTTTCAATGCCTTCCGCACAAGCCAAAGTCAACCTCACAATTTATGCCGCAATTACAAGTCCGTTTGGTAATGCTTTTGTTTCGGAGAACAATTTTTTTCAAAAATAGTCTTTTTCTATTTCTATTCCCGTGACAATTTTTGAATAAAAGAACGTGTTTGGTAATTCTACAAAATTTCTATTTTTGGAATAGAGAAAGAATAGGAATATGTTTGGTATGATCCATAAAATTTCTAGTTCTTTTAATTTTTTAAGATTTTTTCATTTTTCTTTTCTTATTCTTCCTTGCCGCCGATCGACAACCGCCACCCTCTAGCTGATAGCCAACCGTCATTGCCCATCGGTCAACCGTTGGCCACCGACTCTCGCTATCGACCTCCAATTGACGACTGTCGGTTGGTCGGCCAGTGGGTGATGAGCGGCAACCGGCTGTTGATTGGTGGGTAGCTACAGTGGTAGGTGGTCGGTCAGCGAACGACGGTCTGCAGTCGGCTAGCGATGACGGTAGGTGGTCTGCTGTCGGCCGACTAGCGGCAGTAGCTAGACAGCAGGGGGCAACAAAGAAGAAGAAAAGAAAAAAAAAGAAGAAAAAATAACTTATTTCTAGAATTTGTTCCTAAGAACAAGAAGCTAAGTTTTTTTACTTTTTGTTTCTATTCCAAATCTATTCTCCCACCACTTTTCTATTCCGAGGGATAGAAGAATTAGTTGACGTTACCATCCAAATGAATTTCTGTTTATTTATTTAAATTTCGGGGAGTAAAAGAACAAAAACGTTCCCAAATAGCCCCTACATTACCACAACGTTTGCATATTAAGTGTTAACACAACCCAAATGGGTAAGTTAAGGAGAGCATTAAGCTCAATTTTAAGACAAGATGATTACCTTTTCATCGATAAACTTAGCCCAAAAACGGGCCATTGCTCTCTTGTACGGATCTCGTGGCAATATCGGGTTGTCATTCCATGTCTCGTCGATGTACTCGAGAATCACTTGAGACTCCGCGATGGGTTTGCCATTGTGGACGAGCACGGGTACCTTATTATGCACAGGGTTGTACTTGAGAAGTAAAGCGCTCTTGTTGTGGAATATGTCTTCTTCTAAGTACTCATATTCAACACCTTTGATCTTTAGAGCTATCTCGATTCGCCGGCTAAACGGGCTCCCCCAATAACCAAATAGCTTCAATTCTTCACCCATCTATCCAAACACAGTCGCCCGCTCTCACACAGACAGAAACACTCTTCTTGTGTGGTGGCTAAGTAAGAACTTGTGAGAATGGCTTGTTTTTTTGTTGGCTTCTTATAGGGTTCAAATTTCAGAGATGATTCCTTGGCGCGAGACAGCCCAGCAATATCGATGTTGTTTGGTTAAAGTTAAAGCTGGAAAATCTTGGAGTGTGCGGTTCCATGACTTAATGGTCTATGTTGTTTAGACAAAGTAATACTACGAAGTTTTTTATTGGGCTTTTCGAAGACTTATTGCCCAAGAAATAAGCAGATTGGCTGAACTGAATTTTGATACGTCACCCACAAAGAAAAATTATTCAATTTAGAGGGTAGGGTCGTCGGATGCACAGTTCAGCGTGGACAGAATTATTAAAAATGGACAGAGTCGTATTATATGATAGCTTCATTCAATTTAGATTAGGTATATGATGTCATTTGAAAAGACGACTACTAACTTTCTAGTGATGATCGTTGTGACACAAGTAACGTGGAAATTAATGAATTTTGCAACTAAATCAAACGCGAAAGAAAACAAAATTATCAAGCAAGTTGAGATTTATGAATGAAGAGAAAAATAATATTTTGTTCATTGACCAATGCATAGCTCATGTGTCTATTTATAAGCTTTACATAATGACAATCTAATATAACAAATAAGAATAAATCAAGGAGAATATATAGAATCATTGAATATCCCCAATATATCTTTAATGGGAGAATTACCAAAAAAGTCCTAAACCTATTGCAATTGTGCCAATTCAGTCCTAATTTTTTTTTTGGCCAATTTAATCCTAAATCTTTTATAATTGTGCCAATTCAGTCCATATGACCAAAATTGGCTGGCTAGCGCCGACGTGGACGCTAGCCGGGGACGCCTAGCCTTGACAAGCACCGATGTGACAATTTTTTAATATTTTAATATTTTTTTCGATTTATTTTTTATTTTTTTATTTTTTATCCTCATCTTCTCCTTCCTCCAGCGTCGGCCAGAGGGGAGGGCCGGCACTGGCGAGGCTCACCCCTGCCGACCATTGGTGAAGGCGAGCCTCGCCCCCACCGGCCACTATTGAAGGCGAGCCTCACCCAGCGACAGCGAGGTCGCCGTTGCCAAATTTGGTGCTCGCTGGTGGCCGGTGAGGCTCGACCTCGCTAGATCCGACAACGGTGGCCTCGCCATCGCTGGGCGAGGCTCGCCTTCGCCAGTGGTCGGCGAGGGCAAGCCTCGCTAGTGGCCGGTGAGGCTGACCTCGCTGGCCCTCGCCTCTGGCTGGCGCCAACCGGCCAGAGGAAGGAGAAGGTGAGGAAAAAAAAAGAAAAAAAGAAAAAAAATTAAAAAATTGCCACATCAGCGTTCGCTGGCTAGCTATCCCCGCCCGACGTCCACATCAGCGCCGACAGGCCAATTTTGGCCGGATAGACTGAATTGGCACAATTGTAAAAGGTTTATGACTAAATTGGCCAAAAAAAAAGTTTATGACTAAATTGGCACAATTGTAAAATGTTTAGGACTAAATTGGCCAAAAAAAAAAGTTTAGGACTGAATTGGCACAGTTATAATAGGTTTATGACTTTTTTGGTAATTCTCCCTATCTTTAATACCCTCCAAACTCAAGATGATTTCAAAGAAGTCAACTTGAGTTTGGAAAATAAATCCAAAAAACGCCTGGATGAATGTGTCTTGGTGAAAACATCATTAGTTTATTCAACGAATGGAGTAGAGACAAAACAAATGGTGCCACAAAGAATGTGATATCGGATGAAATGACAGTCTATCTCATTGTGTTTGGTGCGCTAATGAAAAACATTGTTATGTACAATTTGGATAGCACTCTGATTGTCACAATGAATGACTGTTCTGCTATGATGGCGCACTCCCATATATTCTAGTAGCCACTATAACTATAACTACTCTAATGTCGTCTTAGCAAGAGCTCAATAATTTGCTTCTATATTAGAGCGAGTAACATACAATGGTTTGTTTCTTGCTATGCCATGAGATAAGCTTTGGTTTGATGGAGAATCGATAGAGACGTGGCTAATGCGACTGGCGTCGTGGTGGCCACCCTGTAGCAGACTCAATGGGCACATCTTAGGTAACAATGGTTATGATACCAAGTTGAGATTTGTGAATGAAGAGAAAAATAATATTCTATTCATTGACTAATGAATAGTACACATGCCTATTTACAGGCTTTACGTAACGACTATCTAAAGTAACAAATAAAGAATAAATTAAAAAGAATATTTACAGAATCACAGAATCATAGAATATCCTAAATATATCTCTAACAAAGTATATCAATCAAAAACAACAAAGAACAATAAAGGTTTACATTATTCGATTCAAGTATCGTATCTATTCCATAGGAAGAGCCAATGGCAAGAATCCACTATGACTCTAAAGAATATAGAGTTTACAATCGCTCAAGTGTTTCCCAAATCTAGATTACACCTAAAGCAAACTCACAAGTATTATCCCTCAATTCACAAAGAACTCACTCTTGAAAACTCGCAAAGAGAAAATCTAGTGCTCATCTTGTTTGCTTTGCTATATTTGATATCGGAGTAGAATTTTATCTTTAAATATGTGTGTATATATATTTCCTATCCAAAATAGGAACCCATTTAGGAAACCTACTCAAATGAGGAAATTTATTCGAACTTGATACATATTCTCAACGATTTTCATCTTAACTTGACGTTTGAACCAAGTCATAATGCTCATTATCCATCTTGACTCTCTCAACCTCGACGGGCACTCAACCATCATAGATGTCAATCAAGCCTAAGCTAAGCTTGCTCTTATCTAAAGGAATGAGCTTTGATCCACACGTCCATAAGATTCTCCGCTGCAAGCTTCTTCATGGCAACATCCTCTTCTAAATTGTTAATTGGTGATATTTATGGATTACATTGAACACCACATCAACCGAATGTCCCATGTTGACATCACTAATCAAGTCAGACCACATCGCCTCTTTAGCTCATTTAAATGTCACCATGCTTCCAGCCTCCATTGTGTCTCTCAACAATGCCGATAGAAGCGAAGACATAGCTGCTCAGATTTTGACCATCCTTACATGAGGTCACTTTTAAGACATTCACTGATCTACACATAAAAAAGAATCATAGACTCAATCAATCGCCAATGTGAATCAATTACGATCTCACGGATTGAAACTACGAGATGCCGCGTGCTCTAGAGCAAGCTTTAGTGTTCATTCAGTGTTCCTCGACTTGTGAACGACTTAATTACTACAATGGTTTTAAAGAATTATTTGTTGACGTTTGATTGCTTATTGGTCTTTCAAAACCCAGCAAAAATAATGTCGCACTTTTTAATGTCTTCCACACAAGTCAAAGTCAACCCCACAGTTCATGCCGCAACTACGGTGCCTTATATCCCGCCAGTTTCATTACTTTCACAGATGATGAATTAATATTTCCTGTCTTCATGTCACTCATAGTCATAAAAGCTCTTTCATTTCTTTGAAACAAAAAGGACCGTTGCTCTGATTGGCACATTAATCCTCTTGTGTCCACTTCAACTTTTGCATGATTAAGTGTTAATACAACCGAAATGAGTAGCTTACAGAAAGTATCATGCAAAACTTTAAGAAGAGGTGGTTACCTTTTCATCTAAGAACTTAGCCCAAAAATGGGCCGTCGTTCTCTCATACAGATTTTGTGGCAAGATCGGATTGTCCTTCCATGTCTTCTCAATGTACTCGAGAATCATCAGACTCCACAATGGACTTGCCATTGTGGACGAGCATAGGTACCTTTTTGGGCATAGGATTGTACTTGAGAAGCAAAGCGCTCTTATTGTGGAATACGTCATCCTTCGAGTACTCATATCCGACCCCTTTGTCCTTTAGAGCTATCTTGACTAGCTGGCTGAATGGGCTTTCCCACGCACCCAATAGCTTCAATTCTTCACCCAAATATAGTTGTGCTCTCTCTCTCTCTCTCTCTCTCTCTCTCTCTCTCACACACACACACTGAGGAATAATATTTTTTTCTTAAATTTTTTTTTTTGGCTAGATCAAAAACCCTCTACATAAGAACTTGTGAGAGTCACTTGTTTAGGTTGGCTTTTTATAAGGTTTAATATTAGGACGTCTTTGTTTAAGAGTTAAACTTTATGATAAAAGAAATTACTTTTCGATAAATCTTTTTTTAGAAAAATATTTTCCACTTTTCACATTAAAGGATTTGTTTTTCTAACTTTAAACATGCACATATTTTCTACGAGAAAAGTGTCAAAAAAGTCCTAAACCTATTGCATTAGCGCTAATTTAGTTCTAAACTTTTTAATGGCGCTAATTTAATCCTAAACCTTTTGAGTTGATACCTATTCAGTCCTAAACCTTTTACTAATGTCAATTTAGTCCTAACCTTTTGAATTAGTACCAATCTAGTTCTAAACCTTATGACTTGGTGCTAATTTAGTCATTCCGACTAAATTTTTTGATTTTTTTCTTTTTTTTTTCCTCTCATTCCTTCTCCTTCTTCCTTTTATCAGTGACTGGCCACTGGCCATGCCGAGTTAGCCAGCCTCGCTTGATCTAGCCGAGGTTGACCCTTGCTTGGGTAGGGCTAGCTAGCAAGCCTCGCACAATCTGGCCGAGGCTGACCCTTGCCTGGGCTAGGGTAGCCCTACCCAGCAAGGACTCTCCTCGCTAAATCTAATAAGGTCGGCCCTCACCTAGGCCAAGGTGACCTCACTAGGAGCATTGCCAAATTTGGGGAGGGGAACCCTTGCCCAAGTTAGATCCAGCGAGGTCGACCCTTGCTGGGGCTTGGCCTTGCCATGGCTAGGCAAGGCTAGCCTGCCTAAACATGGTCGGTGGCCCATCACTGACAAAACGAAGAAGGAGAATAAAGGAGAGGAAAGAGAAAGAAAGAAAGAAATTAGAAAAAAAATTTAAAAATAAAAAAATTATAAAAATTTTATCAAAATTGTCCATGTTAGAGCTGGTGGTGCCACATAAGTTAGCCAACATCTATGCTAGTAAAATCCGACTAAAATTAGTCCGAAGGACTGAATTGGCACTAAGTGATAAGCTTTAGAATTAAATTAGCACTATTTCCAAAGGTTTAAGATTAATTTGGTACTATTAAAATATTTATGACTGAATTGACATTAACTCAAAAT
The DNA here is from genome assembly GCA_016097605.1 of Eucalyptus guilfoylei. Lineage (NCBI taxonomy): Eukaryota > Viridiplantae > Streptophyta > Magnoliopsida > Myrtales > Myrtaceae > Eucalyptus > Eucalyptus guilfoylei. Next base: position 42,767,654 of record CM027861.1, read on the forward strand.
GTTTAAGATTAAATTGGCACCAATTAATAGGTTTATAACTTTTTCGACAATTTTCCCTTCTTTTTTTTTAACTATAAATGGTTTTCTATTAACTAATTATTTTTAGCAAACCAAAGGTGTGAAAGTTTAGAAAATTAAATTACATCATTTTTTCTACTCAAACAAACACATCCTTGAAGAAATTTTCTTAGCGCTTACGAAAGCGCATCAACATCGATGTTGTTTGGTAAAAGTCTCGATGACACAAAATACTGGAGTTGGTGGTTTGAGACTTATATTGGCCAAGAATAGAGCATATTGGCCGAACTGAAATTTCATACATGGCATACCTTGAGAAACACTCAATTCAGAGGTAGGGATAGTCTAATACACTATTCAGCGTGGACAGAATTATAAAAAATTGATAAAGTTTTATCATAGGATGGCGTCATTTAATTAAGATTAGACATATGAAGTCATTTTCCAAGACAACTAATTTTCTAGTGGTACTCCACTTGCACCGGCAGGCAAGAGGGTGGTTAGATGGGGTCAAGAAAGTTACTCAGGACACGATAGTTATTTAAATGGTGGCTGGTTTCGTTTGTTTCGCAAACTTGTACGTTTTATCATAAATGGCGTCATTTAATTAAGATTAGACATATGAAGTCATTTTCTAAGACAACTCCTAATTTTCTAGTGATACTCCACTTGCACCAGCAGGCAGGAGGGGGCTTAGGTTGGGGTCAAGAAAGTTACTCAAGACACGATAGTTATATAAACGGTGGTTGGTTTCGTTTGTTTCGCAAACTTTTGAATATCGAAAAATATTTTCTTTATTTTTTTTATGTTTGAGTCGTGTGGAAAAATATTTAAAAAGGGATTTTTTTTTTTTTAAATCAGTAATACATCTATGCTTAGAATCACGAAAATACCTTCCTTGTTTAAAAAAACTGAATATTATTTTCCAGAATACTATTTGATCTTCACTGCTACAAAACCATATTGGGTGATCATGCTCCGGTGCTTGATTAACAGACTTAAACCAACAATCTTGACACTTAGACCTAGGACCTTGGCGGCTGGGGCTTGGTCATTGGGCTCAGGCCTTGTCATTGGTTGTCGAGGTTGGGTCCCCAACGACCAGGCCCTAGGACCCGGGTGCTCGAACCGGTTCCTAGTGTCCGCATGTAGAGCATTGGTGTGGTTGAGAATAAAGGGTATGGACCAAAGGGTTGCATATTGTACGTGCATCGTTATAACTGTTATTAAAAATATACTGTGCTTTTGATATTCTCATATTATATAGATTATCTTATCATCATGTGATTTTGCATGTTTGATGTTATTATTGTTGGGGGTAATAGGTTTGAGAGAGAATAAGCAGTTGCTTGAAGCACCAAGAGACGTCAAGTTTGGAACGCTCAACAGTGTTACCTCCAGCGTAGGGAAACCCTAGAGTTTTTATATGCACGTTATTGGGCTCCGGCCCATATGAACCCAAATATCCATGCTTTTACCAATTAGGCTTGTATGTGAACATATTATTTTGGACTATATTAATAATATATCCAACAATCTCCTCCTATGTTCACCATACAGCACAATCCAATAAGGTGGTCAGTGTAATGTTCAAACAAACATGAATCATCCACATTCAGTCCAAGACAATCAACTCGGATCGGTCAAAGAGTATTCCAGCGGTAAAGTATTAAACTAAATCATCATATGCAATCTAAATAAATGAATCATTCTTATTATGAATCTGTTCTAAGGTTGACAAAATCCAAATCCCAAAATAAATCTCAGACTCAATTCACAACCAATATATGCATATTAATCAAGTATAAGTAGGCCAGTCAAAATAGTCCAAGGCCTTACAAATATAAGAAACAAGCATAATAATGTCCACAAAATAGAAATAGCAAAATGCAAGTCTCAAGTAAATGGACTTCATCAAAATAGGCAATAGCAGTAAACTGTCCAAATCCCTACACGCTTTGAATGATATATATCCATTCATCAAGTAGGTCATCCTGGTCAGGATCCCACTCATTAAGCTCTCCTCCATCTCTGACATCCCCTGTAGAATGTCAACTATGAATTTCATATTATCATGAATTCAATCATTTGAATAAAAACTTAGCACCATTCCATCAGGCAGAGAAGAACATATATTGATGTCATAAAGCATCATAATATCATGTCATAAGCATCAAGCCAGTTTTATAAATTACGAATAAGACCTAAATAATGTGATTTACAAAAAGCCATCAACTTAAGTTTATTTGTAGGAGAATAACTATTGTCTAGTTTCAAAGAACACGACCAATAGTCAAGTCACTTACAATAATCTAGTCATGTAATATCAAGTTTCAATTAAGAACAAGACCAATAGGCTTCTTATGTAAATAATTGTTTCTATGTTTCAATTTGGAATGTCACAGTTATTGATTCCTTAAAGTCAAATAATCTAGCATCAAGTTTGGAATGAGATCATTTAACCAAAAAAGGATAGTCTAATCTAGTTAAATTGTATCATCGAGTTTGGAATGACACAATTTTCCCAGATAGAACATTTGAATTAGGTTAAAGTCATCTTCATCAAATTTGGAATGAGACAACTCACCCTCTTCAAATTAGTCAGCAACTGTGAACATCGATGAAACATATAAACTGTGCTTATCATTGTAGCTAATAAATAAAGATTTGATAATTCAAAACACACAATTAGAAGGTAAGTAAATGATAGTTAAGACTTGTCTATATAGTCTTTAACCCAAGTTCCCCCACTGTTTTGAATAATCGATCTTTAGGCATACCTTTGGTGAGAGTATTGGCTATGTTATCCTTCGATCTCACATCAATCAAGGTGATAACCCCTTGTTCTCTCAGATAATTCAACAACGCATGTCTCGGTCTCACATGTCTTCTCTTTGAATTAAAGAGAGAATTCTTGACGACTTGGACAGCTGCTCGATTATCACAGTATAGGCTTAAAGAATTAATCTTTAGCCGAGTCAAAGGATTATCCATAATAAGATTCTTTATCCACTCTGCCTCTTCACCGGCTGAGGCTAAAGCAAAAAGTTCCGATTCCATAGACAGCAATGCAATACAAGTCTGTCATTTAGATTTCCAAGTAATAGCAGCATCACCCAAAGTGAATATATATCCATTAGTGGACTTACTATTTCTAATATCTGAGTACCATGAGGCATCAGAATATCCATCCACAGTTGGAGGATAACCAGAATAATAAAGAGCATAATCTTTAGTACCTTTAAGGTATCTCATTAGCCTATTGAGGGCATCCCAATGCTCTTTACTAGGATTACTAGTAAAACGACTCAGCATGCCAACTGTAAAGGCTATGTCGGGTCTAGTGCAACTCATAGCATACATGAGACTACCAATCAGTTTTGAGTATTTTAACTGATCCACGCTGGTCCTTTCATTAGGATTCAGTCTGTTATCATAATCACATGGTGTCTCACTTGGTTTACACTTATCGTATCCCCAAGTAGAAAGTAGCTGCTCAATATAATGAGTTTGGCTAAGGGAGATGACTTGCCATTTAAAGCTTACTTTCATACCAAGAATGGTATTAACAATACCAAGATCTTTCATGTCAAATTCTTTAGTTAAAGTAGCTTTCACGTCACTCATTACATAATGATCAAAACCAAGAATTAACATGTCATCAACATACAAGCAAATGATGACTATCTTATTTGACATAAAACGATGGTAAATGCATTTATCTGAATAACTAGACTGAAAGCCATAACTCTTTACCACTTCATCAAATTTAAGATGACACATCTTAGGTGCTTGTTTAAGACAATATAGAGATTTATTCAATTTACAAACTTTGTCCTCAAGACCTTTCATAACATATCCTTCCGGTTGTTCCAAGTAAATTTCCTCATTTAAATCCCTATTTAAGAAAGCTATTTTTACATCCATTTGATGCACTACAAAGTGTTCAATAGATGCCAAAGCAAGAAGAATTCTTATAGTTGATAGATAACACACAGGTGAATAGACATCAAAATAATCTATTCCACTCTGTTGTTTATAGCCTTTAGCTACTAAACGTGCTTTGTATCTGGCTATTGATCCATCACTATTCAGTTTCTTCTTCAACACCCATTTACAGCCTATAACTTTAGCCCATTTTGGCAAATTTACTAGCTGCCAAGTGTGATTCTGCAGCAGATAGCTCATTTCATCATCTATGGCTTCTGCCCATAGTAGAGATTCCCTAGATCTCATTGCTTCATGATAGGAGAATAGATCATTCTCAAGATGGTAAGCAACAAAGTCCTCACCAAAACTTTTGGAAATTCTCTCTCTTGTAGATACTCTAACTGGAGTTGGTTCAATAGCCAATTGTGTGGAATTAGTGTCAGAAGAGCCTGCTTCATATTCTACAGGAGATTCTGATACAAGTAATAGTTCTAGATCCCACCTTGGGTTTCTTAGGATCTGGTATACTTACATAAGCAATACAATCCCAAGTCTTAAGAGTATCATATCTACAAGTGCGCTTATGCCATATCTCATAAGGTGTCATGGCCAGATTAGGATTTAGAGAGTTCAACAAGTAATCTCTACAAAAATCCTCATATTTATTCCATTGATATTCATCCACATCTTCAGTGGTAGATGCAAAATTACTTAATATAGTATAGAATATGTCACGTTCTTTCATACCAAATTGAACATGTAATTTTCAGCCATGAAATTCAGTAACATCAAATGATTGCAGCTTTATAATATCATAGGAACTACGCTTTGCCATTTTAATCAGAGCAAAGTGTTAGAAATAGTGCACCTTGGAGTCCTCAGAGTCTCAAAGTCGAATAACTCTTCTAACCTTGATCAAACCACTCTGTAGAGATGGAATTTGCCAAAACAAACCCGAAAAAAAGATCTGGAGCGCCCAAAAACCTTAAGGTGGACTGCCCTTGTCGCTGAAACTCGCTGAAAATTTCTGCCCCCAAAATTCGCTAGAAATTTCGTCCCCGAAATTCGCTAGAAATTCATATGGAAATTTCCGGGTCCCGTAACTTTTTCGTCCGACCTCCGATTGACGCGAGTGACCACTCAAAACGTTTGTATCGACGAGTGAAACAAAGCCCAAGTGGTTTCACCCTCTAAAATTGGCTATAATTTTTGGGTTTTGAATCAAAGATTTTGGTCACCCGAATCTTCAAACTCAGATCCCAACTAATATCACCGTCAAAATCGAAACTAAATTACACCCGTGAGTTCGTCTTGACGAAATCTTCAAGAAGACACTTTACTCGCTCAAATCCGACACACGAACCTAATACTTCAAGATTGTTTGAGGTAATAGGTTTGAAAGAGAATAAGCAGTTGCTTGAAGTATTACACCAAGAGATGTCAAGTTTGGAACGCTCAACAGTATTACCTTCAGCGTAGGGAAACCCTAAAGTTTTTATATGCACGTTATTGGGCTCCGGCCAATATGGACCCAAATAACCATGCTTTTACCTATTAGGCTTATATATAAACATATTATTTTGGACTATACTAATAATATATCCAACAATTATCAGGTTAATAAATGAATTCCTGTAATTGTGGTAGAATATGTCATTCAATACGAATTATAATTCCATCTTCTTAGGGGTTGGCTCCCCTTGATAAAGGACATGGCTCGAGCGCGTGACTCCAAGTTGCGAGTTCGATCCCCTGTCTGAGGAGTCCTATCAATTCCTTGTGGGCCATTTAAAAATCCGTGACTCAATTGGGTTATGGACTAATAGGGAGTTCATTCTTGGGAAACCAATCGGCCAAAGACCGAAACAACCCTGTCGTCAACAGAAAAGAAAAAAAGACATTTTCTTTCTCAAGCTTCCAATCAAGATCACGTGAAAAATAGAGGATCAACGGTTTGTTATTCACTATGACTCAAACGTAAACAACAACATTGTCCACACGTGTTTTTAGTGAAAATTCGACGTTGCCTTCTCAATTTTCATCTCTTTGTACGAAGTTTTGTGATTAAAGTGACCCTAATCGCGGTTGAAGAGAATTAAATGTGGATGAGAATAGCTGCGTAAAGCGAGTAGGAAAGATTCTTAGCCATGTACTACATCGGGAAAATTTCAAAGAATCCTTGAAATGGGACTTTTTTTTTTTCTCGAAGTATCCTCATAATGGTGCTTTCAAATAGCTCCTGAAGTTGGTGACTTTATCTCGATTGACCGCCATTGCACTGGCAGCACAAATTTTGCCGGACGACGATTACACGCATGTCACGCCATTATTTGTGCCATGAAAGGGGCCATTTTTGTCCGAAATTGTTCAAACTCAATATCCAAATATCCCTTATTTTCAAAACCTCTAAACTAAACCCTAATTCCCTAATTTCCTACATTTTTTGAGGATGGGAAATCAACACGTTGAAGCCAAAGGGTGACACCATGGCGGCCTTGCTGGCGAAGCTGGAGGGGCTGATAAGGAGGGTGTTCCAAGTTGGCGGACCTGCTGGGGGGTGGGGGAGGGACGGTGGTAGAAAGGTCGAGGGAGGAAGTGGAGGTGTATAGGCAGAGGAAGTGGAGGAGAGGATGGTGATGAAGTTGTTTAGGATTCTGAGGCCGATGGAGATGGACCCCGTGACGGTGAGAGCGGTGGTTAAGGAGGAGATGTTGGCGGACAGGGTCGAGCAAGCAAGGGCCAGGAGTTGTTAAGCCATCCTTGCTGCTAATTCCATTTGACGTCCGTTAAGTCAAAGGACGAGAATTTTAAGATTTTAGGATCAATTGTTCGACATCTACTTGATGAGGAGTAGATAAATTGACTTATGACACCAATTGCATATGCAAGAATAGGGTGCACAAAAAGAATCGACATCTCATCTCGTATCTAATAATGAATAGGAACCGAATCGGCTCTTCTTATGTGTTAGAATTCAATTACGACGAGTGGAAAAACTAGGGCATCGAAGAGGGGAGAGACTCACGGGCCACATAACCTCGAGTCCTCTGATGTGCATTTCTCTGTCCAAAGTGAAGTGTTAGTCCCTCTCTTTTAACTTAGCATTGCATAGCTCCCACAAAAATTGAAAATCCCGCCAAAAAGATTACCGGGCTTACAACATAAAATAGAGATGAAATGTCCAAAAATATTTTTTCCTCCGTAATCTTGTAATAGTTATGATTCCATATGTTAGGTAAGATGATAACAATAAAAACTAAGAAAGCTTTTATCGTCCATTATGTTTGTCCTAAGCAACAGTCAGTTAAGCTCATTTTTAAAGGGTTACTTTCAGTTTTTTAGTCGATATTATTCACCTATGTTCACCCTCAACTCCATTTTCCACCACTAAAGGGAGGATCGCTTCATGTATTCCAAACCATCCCACTTGGCTAACAAGATGAGAGGCGAATATAGAGTCCAGAGTTGCAGAATTAGGGTTACATACCACTTATTTCATGCCCATCCATTTCGACGTGGGATTCTTCTTCAACAAGGCCCATTGTCGAAGTCTGCATAGAATGGGTGTGAATAAGTGAAATGGTATATAGCCTTGATTTCACTAAAATTGAAGCCATATAAATTTCTCTTTTGGTGTGTTGGATTATGCAATATCTATTGTCATATTTGTTTCTCATCCTATCTGAGCTTAGTCTCCCAATTTCACTTTCGAAAAGGAAAATTCTAAAGATGAATTGAGTAATGATGCTCTGTGTTGTATTACTTTAATCTCAAATTTATAAGTATGTTCTGGCCAAATCAGCATATCTTATTCTTTTGTTTTATATCACATACGTAATTTCTCAATTAGGCAAGTATAAACATCAACAGCACAACAAAATGTGTTTATCATCGTTAATGTATGTGCTCATGGTTTATGGCATTCTAGGGAGAATCCATAATTGCAGCTTTGATGCACTTATTAGTATTAATATATCTTAGAATTCTTGATTGGCTCTATGTAAATACCGAGGGAGTATGGATCAAAGAATTATGCGTTGTATGTACCTGGTTACCGATAATTAAAAAAAAAGTATATAGTTACATTAAATGTTAAAATGTATCTTAAATTATTTTATATTATCATTTACTGTATTGCCGTGTAATTTTTCATGTTTAACATTATCATCTATTAAAGAAATAGTTTCCAATAATTGTGATATAACCTATCATTCAATGTCATCATGTTAGCACCGAAGGCTTGGCTCCGTTGAGTAAAAGATACATGTGACTCCATGTGGTGAGTTCCATCCTCTTAGACTGCGAAGTGCTAACAATTCCTTGTGGATATCGATTCTAAAGAGCTTGCAATTGTTTTGTACATACTTGAAGTTATTTGTCCAAGAAAAAAAGACCTTATCGGGCTTGTTGATCAAACATGCACAAGAAGAAAAAGGCATTTTGAATTTTCATTCATTCCATAAAACTCACTGTATATTGATGCTTAGTTAAACCGCGATTCGTCATTATCACGGACCATCACTATTGAGAGGGAACAGACTCCTAAAATACCATTCGAATCAGCTTTATTACAACCAAAAAGGACATAACACAAACACAAAGAACTCGATCAAACCACGACCCAAGGATAACCCAAAACTCACGCTTTACTCTTATAAAAGTTAGTTATCATCTCGGCTTGTACCTTGATGAAGGCCAAGAGCCTGTCCCTTGGAGGAAGATTCTCCTTAATGACCAGGCAGTTCTGAAACTCTTCGGCCCACTTGCACAGCAACAGGAACTCGTTCTCAGTCAGGACGTCGGCTCCGACCGCTTCTTGGATGACTCCGACCCAGTATCCGATGAAGTTGGCCACGATGTCAACAAACCCGACGGTTTTTCCTCCGAAGAACTTCTTGCCCTGGAGCTCGCCTTTGAGAGTGCCCAAAAGCTGACGTGCTTCCTCATGCACATTTTCCCTTTCGGCCCCAACGCTTGTGCAGGATTTCCAGAGGGTTTGCATGCACTGTTTACCGTGGAAAGAACAAATTTTTTATGGTGAAATGATCTACTGATCACGATATCTTGCTAGAGAGGTTGTGGTCACCAATTGTAACTCAAAAGACTTAGACTCTAGCGGTGATCAAACTCCGAAATTATTATTATCATTGAAAGGAAGATTGCATCAAAAATTTGAGCCGTAATAATGTTTGTACCCATAATGCAATAAATCCTTGACTTTTTCTCTTTTGTGCAATATAATCTTGAATCTTATGCAAATGCAATATGGTTCTTTCGAGATTGTCAATAATGACTCTATTACCATTTTATCATCGGGGTCTACGACTCCCGATATGATTTCCTGGCTTCTCAATTATGTTCATGATTTTAAGAACGTGCATCTTCTTTTTCCCTTTAAGACTAGATGTATTAGGTTACTTCTAAGACAATCACTAGTCCAGACATTAAAAAGGGATGATAAATTCAGTTACAATCTTAGGGATTGGAAATGCGAAATGCCCATGTGCTCTAGAGCAAGCTTTAGTGTAGGATTAGTGTTGCTCAGACAAGTGAAGGATTTGATTATAGAAATTGTTTTTAGACATACTTATTGACCTTTCAAAAGCTTAGTCGTTCAAAAACCCAGATGTATACCCAGCAAATAGAGGCACTACCAAGTACTCGAGCCTAAGATTCAGCTTAGCCTAACATACTCCACAGTTTTCAATGTCTTCCACACCAGTCAAAGTCAACCCCGTTTATCCCGCAATGATCTAATAATGTCTTCCAGCGCTTAACTCTGCTTGGCTCATTAAAACTCTGGTGTTCACTTCAACTTTTGCATATTAATTGTCAACACGCATATTAATTGTCAACACACAACCTATCAATACATTACAGAGCACATCAAGCTTAATTTTGAGATGAGAATGATTACGTTTTCATTGATGAACTTAGCCTAGAAACGGGCCATCACTCTCTCGTACGGATCTCACGGTAAAGATCAGGTTGTCCTTCCATATCTCATCAATGTACTCGAGAATCACGTGAGACTCCACGATGGGTTTGCCATTGTGGACGAGCACGGGTACCTTCTTGTGCACGGGGTTGTACTTGAGAAATGTAGCGCTCTTGTTGCGGAATACATCCTCTTCCGAGTACTCATATTCAACACCTATGATCTTTAGAGCTATCTCGACTAGCCAGCTAAGGGGCTCCCCCATGCACCCAATAGCTTCAATTCTTCACCCATCTATCCGAACACGGTCGTCCGCTCTCTCACGACACGCGCACAAACACTCTTCTTGTGTAGTGGCTAAGTAAGAACTTGTGAGAGTCGCTTGTCTTTCCGTCGGCTTCTTGTAGGGTTCCATTTCAGAGATGATTCCTTAGCGCGTAAGCTAGCCCATCAACATCGATGTTGTTTGGTTAAAGCCAATGCTGCAAAATCCTAGAGTGAGCGGTTCCCTGACTTAATGGTGGATGTTGTTTAGACAAAGTAATACTAATATATTTTTCAGTGGGCGTTTCGAAGACTTATTGACCGACAAAGAAGAAGATTGGCTGAACTGATCTTTGATATATTACCCGCAAAGAGAAATTATTCAATATAGAGGCTGGGGTCGTCGGATGCACTACTCAGCGGGGACAGAATTATAAAAAATGGACAAAGTCGTGACATATGATGGCTTCAGCTCCATTATTTTTAGCTCGACGAGCAACTTGTCAATTGGGATTAGTTATATGGAGTCATTTGACAAGACAACTATTAATTTTGTGGTGATGATTGCTGCGACACAACTAACGTGGAAATCGATGTATCTTGCAATTTAAGTCAAATATGAGAGAAGAAAATTATCAAATAAACAACGAAAAAGATAAAGAACATTAAAGATTTATATTATTTGGTCCGAGTGTAGGTATCTACTTCATAGGGAGAGCCAGTCGCAAGGAATCCACCACAATACTTGCTGAAGTGTTTTCCAAACTTACATTACACCCATAGCAAAGCCACAAATATATCTCACAATTCACAGAGAATTCACTCTTGAAAACTCGCCAAGAGAAAATCCAGTGCTTATCTTGTTTGCTTCACTGTGTTTGATATTACGGTAGAATTTTATCTTTTGCATATATTACTCCTATCCAAAATAGGAAATTCGTTTAGGAAACCTACTCAAATGAGGAATTTTATTAAAACTCAAAACATATGGAAGAAAAGTTGGCGAAAGAAACGACTAACCTCTTTTGATGCGCAATAAACGAATTACCCATGAATATACGTTGAATCACAAACAGACGATGGACGATATGACTACATGATGGTCTAAATACAATCACGAGGAAAGTATTCACGTTCTGCGGCGTTAATGCCAATTGTCTACTCGAAGTAAAAATGAAAGCCTTTTATTTGTTCGCTTTTGATGGAGTAAGGGCCTATTTGGTAAAATCTATTTATGTTCCCTGAAACCAAAATTTCTATTCTTTTGTTTCTGGGAACAAAAAAAGAATAGAAACTTGTTTGGTAAAACTTTTGTTCCCGAGAATAGATTTGGAACAAAAACAAGAAATAGAATAAAGTAGCTTTTTGTTCTCGGAAACAATTTCTAGAATTTATTTTTCTCTCTCTTCTCTTTTCTTCTTCTTCTTCTTCCTTTTGGCCGATCCTCGACCTTAGCCAAGGCTAGTGTCGGTGACTGGCCAGACAAGAGTCGACGACCTCGTCGGAGCGTAGCTAGCCCCCGGAGACGCTGAGCCAAAGCGAGACTCGTCGGCCCAAGCCTCACCGTGGCTGGGCGAGACTCAACCTCACCGTGGCTGGGCGAGGCTCAACCTCGCCGGGCCACCTCTAAGACGGCGTCGCCTAGCAGTGGCCCAGTGAGGCCGGGCGAGCTCGGCCTTTCCAGATCTGGGCCGGGTCAACCTCGCCCAGCCAAGGCGAGGCCGAGCCTTGCACGACCACGGCGAGGCTCGGCCTCCCTAGGCGGCATGAGGCAGGGCCTAGGTGGCGCGAGGCTGGGCCTCACCAAGCTAGGGCGAGGCCGACCTCAAGTCGCTTGGGTGAGGCCGAGGCTCGCCGGACGTCGCCCAGTTGGTTGCCGATGTCAGTTGCCGGCGACCGCCGTGGCCGGCGACCGGCCAAAGAAAAATAGAAAAAGGAAAAAATAATAAAAATAATAAAAGAATTAAAAAATTAAAATTAAAAGAAATCTAAATCTTACCAAACATATTTCTATCCCGAGAATAGAAGTTTTGGGAAGTTACTAAACGCGTTCTTTTGCTCAGAAATTGTTCCCAAGATTAGAAATAGAAAAAATCATTTCTCATAAAAAATTGCTCACTGGAACAAAATCGTTACCAAATGCGCCTTAAGAGAGAGCAAGGAAAAATGTTTTTTTTTTAAACGTTCTATTATCATTAGTTGGTTATCTTCTAAAGTCATCATATTTATACTTTTTTTTTTTAAAAGATAACTATTCATATTCCTTCAAAAGATGCCTTCTCAATTACATCACATCAAGATGAACCGGTGCCTTAATTGCACCTCATCATGGACGTAGCAACGAAATATAACACTCAACAATCTCTACCCTTTCTTGACATTTGAACCAAGTCATAGCGCTTATTATCCATGTCGACTCTCTCAATGCCTTGACGGGCACTCAACCACCATAGACGTCTATCAAGCCCAAGCTAAGCTTGGTCTTGTTTCGAGGAATGAGCTTGATCCACATGTCCACAAGATTCTCCGTTGCAAGCTTCTTCACGATAACATCCTCTTCTGACATGTTAATTTTTACCGTTTAAATTTCGCTCACCAACGAACTTTTTTGTCCAACAATATCTTTAGATTATGATGAACACTGCATCAACCTAATATACCGCATAACCTAATATACCACATCGACATCACTAATTAAGTCATTAGACCACATTGCCTCTTTGACTCATTTCAATGTCACTGTGTTTTTGGCCTCCATTGTGTTTCTTAACGATGCCTTCCAACTCACAGCACAATTGATAGAAGGAAAGACATAGCTGCTCAAATTTTGACCATCCTTCAGGTTTTTTGTGCGACCCAAGCTCGCAAAGCCAAATACGATCACACTATTTGAACTACATCCTTGGAAATATGTACTAATGTTTGTTGCCCCCAAATCCATTTCACAGCATCATAATGCACGTTTGGATTAACCATATATATTCTCGTGATTGTATGCGATGGATCAAGCCTAATACTATCCATGGCATAATTCAAATAACGAACAGTACTAGCATGTGAAGCATGGAGCAAGTGCACCGCCTCCATCCAAGTAAACGATGACAGTTTAGACAATTTATGATATGTGGCAAGTTGGGTGCATACATAATCTATTGACTACATGTTGAAGCGCCTAGACGCTTTCTTGACGTAGGCTCTCCTTAAAGCTCCTCCTAGTTTTGAACAGTATTTGGATCTCTGTAATTAATCCCCCGCTCCTCTTATGGAACATAGCAGATTTGTAAAAGATAATATCTTTGCTGAACATAAAATTGAGTGCATCTTCCTTAGTGGACCACAGCTTGTATCCTTTCACCCCATGTGTATAGCTTAGAAATATCCACTTACTTACCTTTGATTCTAGTGCACCATTAGTCACACGAGCATAAGTAAGGCAATTGAATACTCTCAAACAATGTAATTAGTAGGCTTACCCAACTACGTTTTCTTAGGAGTTTTCCAAATGCTGGTGATGGTGATTTGTTCACTAACCAATAAGTGGTTTTCATTACTTTGGCTCAGAAATCTTAACCTAATTTAGCATTGGAGAGCAAAGAATGACATCTCTCTAATATAATCTCATTCATCAGTTTAGCAACTCTATTCAACTGTGGTGCGTCGGTAATAATGCAATGTGTCAGCAACATGCGATGTTCCACTATGCCTTTTTTTTTTTTTTTTTTTTTGTGTAAAACTGGGTAAGCTTCTCATGACAAAATTCCAACCTTTTATTGACTCTCAAGCACATGATTTTTCCTTCCTATCTGTCTTTTAATCATTTTCTTCCAAGACTTGAACAGACCAAGCACCTCGCTCTTGTGCTTAAAAAATCAAATTCAGATTTTCCTCAAAACATCATCAATAAAGGACCACATGTACCCGTCACCACCCTTGGACAAAACATGACGAGATGATAAATAAATAGAGAAGGAGAGGGAGGGCGTAGTTTTGGTACTAGAGAAAGGCATGTTTTAGCTAAAATGGTTGCAGGCATGACCCCACCAATTCCTTTATCTGATTTGGACCCACAAAATAACAATGGAGTAGAGATAAAATTTCAAAAATATATTGTCCTTTGTGATTGTATAATAGTCATGATTCCATAAATTAGGCAAGCTTATGATAACAATCAAAATTATAAATGCAAGTTTCCATGAGGTCAATGAGTAAGCACATTTTTAGAGGGGTTACTTTAGTTGTTTTTGTAACACTCGTTCACCTATTCTCACCCTTAAAGGGAGAATGCTTTCCTCCAGATTTTCCCAACCATCGTACTTTTCTTCTTTTTCCACTCAATTCACAAGATGAGCAGCGAATTTGGAAGTAGAACCCAACACATTAAATGAGAAACTTCAGAGAATTTCCTTTCTTCCTTTTTTCTAAATTAGGGGTATATATTACTTATTTTGTGCACACCCATTCGACATGGGACTCTATCGTAACAAGGCATAGTGTCGAGGTCCAAATCGGATGGATGTGGTCAAGCCATATGTTATATAAACTTAATTTTACTAAAGTTGAAGCCTTCTAGCTTTCCCTTTTGCCTTGTCGAACTATACAATCTCTATTTACAGCGTTTTTCTCATCCTATGCGAACCTTTTATTTTTTGGTCAAATCCCATGTGAACTTAGTCCCGCTATGTTACTTGTAAACAGAAAAATTATAAAATAAGATAAGTAATGACTCATTTGTCTTGTAACTTTTAATTTCGTATATATGAGTTTGTTTCACCCGGCTTTAGGTCGGGTCTAAATTTTAATCCAAACCTTTTCTCATCCTATAAAAAATCACAAATTATCAGTCGGTATCCGAATCTAATCCTTGTTAATCTTTAGTCCAATGATGCCATTAAAGGTCCAACATGTCATTCCACCTATGCATTACACCCATGTCACATTAAGGCACATCAGCAATTGGAGAAAAATAGGGAAATTAGGGCTTGGAGAAAGAGATTGACAGAGAACAGAGACTTAGGATGCACATGACAAAATTTCTGGAACATAAATTGATTTCTCAATTTCTATTTTAGAAATTGAGAAGTTAAAAATTTTAACTTCTGATTTCTTCTTCAAATCTATTTCTGGAATAAAAATCTGTTTCGGAAATAAAAAAATCAAATTACATTACCGAACGGATCCTGTTCCAAACCTGTTTCGGGGAATAGAGAAACAGATAAATAGAGAAGTAGAAATTTTATCATGCGCACCCTTATCTACTGCACTTCTTGAAGAAAATGATCTAGACTTGTTCGAAGGAAAAGATTTGTGCTTGATTGAAGGATGAGATTGAGAGAGAAAACGGAGACTCGTCATATTCGTTCTCAAGCTTCCAATCAAGATCACGTGAAAAAGTAGAGGATGAAGGGTATGTTATATCCACCATGCCTCAGATAAAAGCAACAAAGTTCTCCCCACATGTTCCTACTAAAAATCGAATATTGTGTTTCTCGATTTTCATGTCTTTCTGTAGGAAGTTTTGTGATTAGGTTACCCTAATCGCCGTTTAAGAGGGTAAAACGTGCATGAGTACCAATGCTTAAAGTGAGTGAAGTGACTAGCACATGTAAAAAATATTATTAACCATCTTCTGCTTTCGTTGTTTCAATGATGGTTACTTGTACGAAATCCACAATCCATTCACATATTGGCCTCTAATTCAACAGATTCCATTAACACTAATAAGCGATAATGATATTGAAACATATTACAAAAAATTTAGAACTTAATTGAGTTATATTCCCTAAATGAAAATTTTCGGTGATAATTCATTTTTTGATTTTGTTGGTAATTTTTTTGAGTTATTTTAAATAAAGACTTGAAATGGAGTCATTTTTTCAAAAAATGGTTTAAAGTGGACACTATTTCAAATAAGGACCAAAATGTCTAATGTAATCTTAAATGAGAGCTTAAACTCGTTGGTTGGTCAAATACTTGCCAAGTGGCAAACATGTGACTTTTCCGGCAATCAGAACAAGGGCATTTTTGTCCAAAAATTTTTTGAATAAAAAGAAAATTTAAATCATTACACCCGCCACATTCTTTGAGCCGACCTCGCGGATCATCTTGGTCTTCTCCTCCTCTGTCTTTGGGTGGCCGAGGAAGCTCATGATGGAGCCCAGCTCCGATGCAGAGTTCTTGCCGTCTCCGTTGGCGTCCAACTTCTGGAACACCTGCCCCGGCTACTCGATCTGGGACCGTGAGCCCATTGACGAGGACCACGACCCCGGCGGGGTCACCAATGTGGAGCCTCCCGTCGCCGACGGTGAAATGGGTTTCTTCCTTCGGAAGAGGGATTGGAGACCCATAATCGAAATCGATTCAACGCAAAGGGAGGAAACAAGAATGGGAATGGAAATGCAGTATCAATGCACGAAATGGGTGCGATGGTTCGTTTCTTTTGGAGAATGGTTGTGTGAGTTAAAAGGTGGGCGATGATTGATTTCCGGGGCTGTTGAAGGAATCGCGTGGGGGAGAGAAAACAGAATCCCGATTAGTAGGAGTAGGTTTTCCTTTTAGTTTCGTTCAAAATCCCTCACCCAATATCCAAATCGCACGTCGCAGCTGCGGGTCGCACAAGCAGCACTCCATTACCATCTACCAACGATCGGATTTTCAATTTTATAAACTTTGGCCTTTGTCTTTTATTTAAATTTTTTTGGACAAAAATGCCCTCGTTCTAATCATCCTAAAAGTCATATGCTCATTGATTGGTGAGCTTAGGCCCTTACTTGAGATTGATTTGAACGCTTTAGGCCCTTATTTGCAACATTGTACACATTATGCAATTTTTTGAGAAAATGACTTAATTTCGAACTTTTATTGGGAATTTTCCCATTCTTTGATTCCAAAACCTTTGTGACAAGTTCTTGATGCTAAACTCATCATCCAATAAGGTATTGTGAAAGTATTTTGTATAATCTATTTAGGCCCAATTTTCTTAAAACGCACCCACTTTAGGTAGAGTCTCAATTTGGGTCTGAACTTTATAAAAAAGCATCAACTTTAGGGCATGTCCTAATTCTAGTCATCTTTTTTTTTTTCCTCATAAAATTATCAACTTTAAGTGGAGGTCCAATTATGACTTGAAATTTCATGTCTCATAAAAAAAGTACAAATTTTCAATCTATATCCAACTTTGACCCAGTTAAGTTTTTTTTTTTTTTCTAAAGATGTCAAATTTATAACGACACCATCAGATAGAAATTTGATGGGAGCAAGATTTGGATATTGACTAAAAGCTAAGGCTTGTATTTTTTTTAAGTAAAGGTTTGGACCAACATTGGAATTCAACAAAAACTTAGTGCTTTTTTATTTGACAAAAAAAAGTTAGGATTAGTAATCGAATCCAATTTAAAGTTGGTTAAAAAAGAAAGTGCTTCCCCAAATTGAGATATGAGTGAAACTCGATACTTTTTAGGGTTAATACCACGAAAAATCTCATACTGGTAAACTTATGAAAAATTTATCGCGAATTAATTTTTTGACCATTAAAAACCTTAAACTAGTATACCTATGACAAATTTACCCCAAATGACTATAAAAACCCTAAATCGGTACACTTGTGATAAATTTACCTTCAAACTAATCTTTTGACTGTCAAAAATACATTTGTGACAAATATACATTCTAATGAATTAGAATAATACCACAAAAAACTATAAAATTGACACAACCGTGATAAACAAAGAGTAAAATCCCAAATTAGTACATCAGTCAACTCGTCATGTATTATCCAACACAAGTAATTTAAAAGTAAAATTTAATGAAAACTAACAAAAAGTAAATTTGTTACGATCATACTAGTTTGGAGTAAATTTATCAAAGGTGTACCAGTTTATAATTTTTTGTGGTAAAAAAATGAATTTGAATTAAATTTATCTTAAATGTATCAATTTGACATTTTTTGTAATATTAACCTCACTTTTTAAGAAAATTGGGCCAATTTGTTTATATGGTAGAGTGGCGGCATCCCATAGGAATAGGTTTCCCACGTTTAACGGTTCCCCTAGAGTACGACAATTACCATTAGCTTTACGTGAACTCCCACTTAGGAAAATGGGCCTTAAAATGCGAATACCAAATCCGATGCACATTGTTGAGTTTTTGGTAAGAGCTCCTCAGACCGGTTGATCCGCTCATCATGCCCATGAAGGAAAAAAAGCATTTTGAACTTCATTTATTCAGTAATAGGACATATATGGCACGAAAAACACCGAAATTACAGCAAATTGATGCTTGATTAAACCATGATTATCACGGGCCATCACTATCAAGATGCAAGACTCCTGAAACACTATACTGGTATCAGCTTTTTTACTATTAAAAAGCCCTGACTCGAACACTAGAACCCAATCACACTTCGACCCAAGGATGACCCAAAACTCGTGGACTTCATTTTTTCTGAAGGCTATTTAACATCTCGGATTGAGTCTTGAAGAAGGCCAAGAGCTTGTCCCTTGGAGGCAGATTCTCCTTCACGACCGGGCAATTCCGAAAGTCTTCGGCCCACCTGCACAGCACGGGGAACTTGTCCTCGGTCAAGACGTCGACCCCGACCGCTTCTTGGAGGACTCCAACCCAGTACGCGAGGACGTCGCCCACGATGTCGACGAACCCGATGTTCTCGCCTCCGAAGAACTTCTTGCCCTTGAGCTCACCTTCAAGAGTGGTCAAGAGTTCACATGCTTCCTCATGTGCCTTTTCCCTCTCGGGCCCTACGCTCATGCAGGACTTCCAGAGAGCTGGCACACACTGTTTATAAAGGAAAGAACAAAATTTTCTTGATCAAATGACTTGTGATCATGAATGAATCTAGCGAGAGAAATTGTGGTCACCTATTGTAACTCAAAAATTTAGACTTTCATGGTGATCGAAGTCTAGAATTATCATTATTGAGAGGAAGACTACATTGGAAATTCATGTCTTAAATATCTCTGTACTTAGAATGTAACGAATCCCCGGCTTTTACTCTTGTGAAATATGTTCTCAAATCATGCGATAATGCAATACAGCCCTTCTGAGATTGTCATGTCAAAGAAATCACGGAAGCCATTGCTCGGAGGACATGGCGTTACATCCCTCCTCAATAAGATTAGGACTATTGCATTGATTAGAAGGATTATGACTTTGTTACCTTTTTAATATTATACGATTTCTGGGATGATTATTCATTTTGGGAAGTATATTCATGATGTTAGGAAAACGCATATAATTTTGTGTATCAAGAGTAGATATACGAGGACATTTTAAAACAAACACTAATTCAAACATGAAAAAGAATTATAGATTCATTTAGTGCACACGTGATGTGTTAACAAATATCAGTTGCAATATTACAACTTGAAATTACGGGATGCCCATGTGCTCTACTGCAAGCTTTAGTGTGGGCTCAGTGTTCCTCAGACATGTGAATGGCTTAATATACTTGTTGACTTGTGAATGCTTAGTACGGGAATGATAACCATTTTGATTAGAAATTGATTTTTAAAAGAGAAATAAATTTTTCTATTTTTATTTTTGAATGAGTTTTTAAGTAAAAATACGCATTTTGTAACAATACAAATTTATATTCCTATAATAGAAATTTGTTAGATAACGACATAAAATTTCTTCCTTCCTCCGTCGGCAAAGATGGCGAACGCAACCGGCAACAACGGATGAGCAACTGACTAATAGTAAGGACAAATAATGAGAATAGTTTTTTATTTCTCTTTTTTGTTTTAGAAATAGAAAAGTAAAAAAATACTTTTGATTTCTATTCCAAACTTAATTCTGAAGTAGAAATCTATTCTAAAAATAAAATAAATAAATAATTTTATTAAATAGATTTTTGTTCTAAAAAAAAGTTTGGAATATAAAATTAATTTAACAAAAATAGAATGGTTATCATGCGCACCCTTAGTCTTTCAAAACCCAGATATACCGAGCTTAAGATTTAGCTTTAGCCTGTCGTAGTTCACGGTATCGAATCTCGATACTTTTCAAGGTCTTCCACACAAATCAAAGTCAACCCCACAGTTTATGCCGGAACTACCTTACCATCATCATGCCTAGCCGGTTTCACTATTTTCACATATGATGAACTAATTTCTTCTTCCAACTCTTGCTTTGCTTGGCTCATTAAACCTTTGGTGTCCACTTCAACTTTTGCATAATAAGTGTTAACACAACCTAAATGAGTAGGTTACAGAAAGCGTCAAGCTCAAATTTAAGGCGAGATGATTACCTTTTCATCCACGAACTTAGCCCAGAAACGAGCCATCGCTCTCTCATATGGATCTCGTGGCAAGATTGGGTTGTCCTTCCATGTCTCGTCAATGTACTCGAGAATCACTTGAGACTCCGCAATGGGTTTGCCATTGTGGACAAGCACAGGTACCTTCTTGTGCACTGGGTTGTACTTGAGAAGCAAAGCACTCTTATTGTGGAATATCTCCTGCTCTAAGTACTCGTATTTGACCCTTTTGATCTTCAAAGCCATCTCGACTCGCTTGCTATACAGGCTTCCCCACATACCCAATAGCTTCAATTCTTCCCCCATCTATCCAAACACTCACACACACTGAGAACACTCTTCTTGTGCTTTACCTAAGTAAGAACTTGCGAGAGTCGCTTGATTTTCTTTGGCTTCTTATAGGGTTCAATTTTAGAGAAGAATCCTTAGTGGAAGAGACAGCGCACACCGGTGAAAGAAAATGCTGCAAAATTGTGTAGTTGGTGGCTCGAGTACGCACTGGCCATAAAATAAGCAAATTGGTTGAAAAGACACCGCACCAAACTGAATTATAAGAAAATGACAAAGTTTTACGAGTACTGCTATTAAAAAATGACTCGACCAAGACTCAGCTGGTCCACTTGGTTCGCTATTTGACTAGCAAACGGTGCTGCATCAGATTCCACGATACAAGGTCTCCTCCAAGAATCCCTCTCTAGTCCATGCTCTGGTAGTGGCAGCCATGGATGTGTTCCCACTTCGATGGACCTCCCATCTCGGGGACCTGATATAGACTACCCCTTTCTAAGCGTTTCTCACGTACCTGAGATACCCTTACTGATCGAGGACACGCGCGACTTACTCTTTGGTCCCAAAAATTTCCAAGCGAACCTATAATTTAGCAGTGTCACTTTGAGGTTTCAAAATAGATCATGGATAACATTTTTGACTCATATTTTAGGATCATGTTGTATATGGTTTGTTCAACCATTTAAAGAGTCAAGTGAGAGTGGGTTTAAAAAATTAATGTTCAACTAGATCGAATCTTAATGGGTTTCTAGAAAACCCATTTTGGAAATACAAAGAAAGTAGATTGATTGATCAGGAGGCTAAGGTATGGAAGGAACAGGAGCTTTATACTAGTTTCAACGACCATATCATGGAAGAAGAAATCCTGCCTATTCCACTTAGCTAGAACCCGAGTACGGATAAACTAGTATGGGCAAAGAACAAATCAGGATCTTATTCTGTAAAGAGTGGGTACAACAGGCTGAGGTCCATAGCTGCGTTTATTAGCTCAAACCAAGCAACAATATCCTACTAGCCACCCAAAAACCTATTGACTAAAATCTGGATCCTTAGAGTCCCCCTCAAACTAAGATTCTTCCTATGGAGCATTAGTTGGAGCGCAATCCCAACGCGAGAAAATCTATACAGGAAGCAGATCTTATCTGACCCAATCTGTCCTTTGTCTTCACAAGCTCCAAAAACCTTTGAGCATACTCTCCTCCTCTACAGCTAGACGAAATAGGTGTGGTCACACCCACGAATAAACATCATTTGCCCACCCAACGTAATCGGGATGGAACAATGGGTGTTGGGGTGTTTCAATTCAAACTTAATTTCGCCGTCAAATGAGATGGTAGCTGCAACACTGTGGATGATTTGGAAATCATGAAATGCTCACATTTTCTAGGCTCGCCCACTTGACCCAACTTCAAGCGTTGACGCCGCACTCAATCTAACTAAGAGTTTTGTTAGATGGAACACAAATTCGAAGCCAGGCAGGATTAGTGCAGAAACCAAACCGGAGGAGTGGGTTCCATAGGCAAAAGGTTCCCTCAAACTCGACACTGGTTGCTCATGGACCGACGAAGCCTCAGTGGCATCAATTGCTGGTGTCGTTCGTGATTCGAACATCTGGATGGCTTCACAAGTGAAGTTTGAGCTCTCTCGATGCAAGTTGCCAAAGCCCCAGCTGTGAAGGAAGGCATTCAATTTCTGCAAAAAAAAGTGAAAGAAAGACACGTGAGATAGCCTGTAATGTACCTGCCAGAAGCTTCCAATCTGCACGGGAAAGTAGATCTGCCCTATGAAATATCCAGTCAGCGGCATTATTGAAGACTGCAGGACCTTGTTTGCCCATTCAGATATGGCAAAACTTGTTTACTATCTCTCTGATTGGGTTTAAAGCCCATCGAAACAAAACTATTCCTACTAATTGGTTATCTTTACACCCCTTACCTTTTTGAAATATATTATGTTCAGAAACTCTCCTGTCTAACGTTGGTAGGGTTCGTTTCTATGAACGAATGAACACATTTTTTCGACCAAAAGAAAAATACAAAGAAAGTAAGCAATCGTTCCTGCGCACACGGGCACGACCTTCTTCATTCACTCTTCGAGTTGTATGGGGTCGCGCCATATCTTTATCCAAAGGCATTCCCTTCGTTCCCACCAAGCTCGGGACCATTAAAGGCGCGTCCTTGATTCTCAGTATAAAACTGTACTCTTTCAATTCCCAGCGTTGCGGCTTCCATTCATTATTAGGTGGCGATATTAAAATGTTTGTGAATGCCGTTTGCTACTTTGTAGGAATCCGAACTCTCTGATTTCCAGTGCTGTTGAAACTATATGTTATGTCGTTATTGACAGATCTTGATGTTTATGACTAATCGGGTAGGGATGTGAATCAGCACCACCAAGTGTTTAATTTACTGTTTGACAGCAATACAACATGTCATCTTATATCTCATAATATACAACTTGTTCTGATTCATTTTTTGTCTAATTAATTAGTTTACATGTCAAGATCTAATGAGAATCAAGAAAAATATTGAATTACCAATCCAAGAGATGAAGAGTTGCATATTTAGTTTATGAGGATGAGGAAAATAACTCCATTTGATAAACGATTGAAAAGAAGCACTGTGATTGTATGATCTGAATTTTAAAAACTCACAGATGATGATGGCATGGAAAAGGTCTAAGTGTAAGTAATGTGAACTAAATTACATGGCCAACCGTGTGATAAAAAACTTGTTGAGTTATTTATGTACTTATCCCAATTTAGAGGCCAATGTTGACAATTTTCTATGATGCGATTCCACCGAATTGTGTTTTAGACACATGCTAGTAAGAGCAATGATAAAAAAAATGATTACATTTATTCTTTTTTGAAGCACTAATCTAGTACAGAGTTGCTTAGTTAGCTCAACTCCAACATGAAACACAAATCAAGGAATAGGGCAAGAAGTAATGTAGTAAAATTTTATGAAAAAGAGAAGGGAAATTTGATATCCAACATATCACAATCATTTTTTAAGATCGTTAAATTAGTACCTTAAGATGTAGCTACTAAATAGAACTCTCCATATCTAATTTTGAGGTGCACCTCTGTTTCAACATGCGTTTTCTCATTTGAACTTTCTTGATTATAACTTTCTCACGTGTCAATTGCATGAGCTGGACTCTCTTCTACTCTTTTTTCTAATGTTAGATATCCCACAACAAATTCGTATTTCTTTGGAGTATGCTAGATGCAGTTTTCTTTGATAAATGTGAGAAATAATAAGGATGAAGCTATTAGTTTTATGGCGATGGCAATGCCAAAGAAGTTCGAAAAACACTAGGGGTGCGTTTGTTTGTGTTTTTTTTTTTTGTTCCCCGGAACACAATTTCTATTCTTTTGTTCTGGAGAATAAAAAAAGAATAGGAACACATTTGTTTACGTTTTTGTTCCCAGGACTTGTTTCTATTCCAGTGAACAAATTTGGAACAGAAATAAGAAACAAGAAAAACTTGTTTCTTGTTCCTAGGAACACTTTTTGAAGAAACAAAATAACAAAAACACAAAACTTATTTCTTTCTTTTTTTCTCCTTTTTCTTCTTCTTTTTTCTTTAGCCGATCGCCTGCCTCGGCCATGGCCGGCGACCTCGCCAGAGCGTCGCCGACCCCCAGCAAGGCCAAGCTCGCCGGGCCACCTCCAGGACGGCGTCGCCTGTCGGTGGCCCGGCCAAGCCAAGCCTCGCCGGTGGCTGGGCGAGCTCGGCCTCGCCAGATCTAGGTGAGGTCAGCCTTGCCCAACCCAGGTGAGGCCAAGCCTTGCGTAGCCACGACGAGGCTCGGCCTCCCAACCAGTGTGAGGCCGAGCCTCGCCAGGCCAAGGCAAGGCCAAGCCTCGCCGGTGGCCTGGCGAGGCTTGCCTGGCCAGCGGCAATCTCGCCAGCCGGGCGAGGCCGCCGAGCTCACCGACTTCGCCCGCCGGTCATCGGCCACGGCGATGGCCGGCAACCAACCAAAGAGAAAAAAGAAAAAGAAAAAAGGAAAAATAAAATAAAAATATTAAAAAATTAAAAGAAATAAAAAAAATTATACAAGTTTACTAAACGTGTTTCTGTTCTTTTTCTATTTCAAGAACGGAAATTTTGTGTAGTCACTAAACGTGTTATTCGGTTCAAAAATTGTTCCCGTAACAAAAATAGTTTTTTCTATTTCTATTCCCCGGAACAATTTTTGAACAAAAACGTTACCAAACGCACCCTAGAAGTGTAGTGTTATTTTATCTTTTGTTACTATATTAGATCATCGTTATAAGTCATACTTGTTAGATTTTTGCCATCTAAAGATGGACATAGATGATCATGTGAAATTTAAACTAACCATTGGAGAAAGGCTCTATGTGCTTTTTAATGAGTATTTGACCACTATGCTCAGAGAGAATCACTTTAATCTTCAACTAGTCAAGATACTATTTTAGCTAAGGGCAATGTCAGGAATATTGAGAACAACATTGATGAGCATGATTACTCAAGAGTGAACCTTGGCTCCCAATGAACTTATTGAGCGTTGGATTTATATTTGGGGGAGAATAGGCTTGATAGAAAGTATTATCTAGATCTCAATGTCCTTGATCATGAAAAGGCTTACATCAGTATCTTAATTTGTCTATCATGGCACTTGATATATAGAATATTTATATCACTAACATCGCCTCAGAGTCGGCCTGTAATTTTGGAGAACAATTTTAAGTAAATATCGGAGTTCCTTTTCCCTAAAAGTGCTGAGGTCAAGTCG
This sequence comes from Eucalyptus guilfoylei, assembly GCA_016097605.1. NCBI lineage: Eukaryota > Viridiplantae > Streptophyta > Magnoliopsida > Myrtales > Myrtaceae > Eucalyptus > Eucalyptus guilfoylei. Next base: position 42,793,133 of record CM027861.1, read on the forward strand.
TGCAGGAAATTTTTGTTATCTATTGTTCCCCTAGAGAAAAATTTTGGTGACGATACTCTCATAGCCACATTTGAGACTACTCACATTAGGTATCTTTTAATCTTATCACTTTTCATTAGACAAGTCATCTCAATTTGTTTTTTATCTGATTCACTTGGTTTAGAGTACTCACATGATGTTGACTGAGTTACGTTAGTAGAAAACTCATATAATGTTATGAATATATGATCATTCTCTATAAGTGCCTGGATTTAATTGAAGAGGATAAAGGGTCTTCATGAAAACGGTGGCCCGGATTGAAAGCTAAAGCTAGAGAGTAGACTCCTGACGTGTGAGAGGAGAGCTTCAACAAACACAAGGAAAGTCGCATCTTTTTCTTGAAATACTTTTCCATAATGTTAATATTTGGTGAAACAAGTACAAGTTGAGTCATTTGGCAAATTGTACATTCAAATCTTGTGACTCTCATACTTTTAAGTGGACGTGAAACACCCAGAATCTTTGAAATAAGACCTAAATGATGGCCCACATAATATGTTTTTAATCTCCAAACTTTAAAATCCACATATAAATATTTGGTTGCGCTTTCACTATTTTCAGCAATTAAGAACCTAAATGAAGACCCTACATCGCACGACGGGGCTCAACTTGATAATCAAGATTCCCTTCACCAGACTTGGGAGATGGAGTGAAGATCCCAGATTGTTGTTTTCTGATATCCTTTGTTAATTAGTTGATCTGCATTAGCCTTTCGGTACCCAAGATTGATCTCCTGCTTCACTATTCAGTACTTATCGTCACCAAGATTGGATTGGGTGATGTGACCTTTGTCATTGTTCAAGATTTTTTTGTTCCCATTTTCATTTTTAAAGTTTTAATAACTTTAAAAATATTTTTTTAAAATAATACTATTAATAATATTTTATATTTATTATTAATTCATTTTTTATAAATAATATAAATAATCATTTAAAAAAACATTTTCAAACTAATTTATTTTTTATGAAACAAAACGCACTCCTTAACTTATCTTTTTTTCATTTTTTTCATTTTTTTCCTCCCAGCCATCTTTTAGATCCCACATTATCTTTTTAAGTCTGAACACAACTTGATAGGACATGTTGAGTTTAGTCTTTTCAAATGGACTATGTCCGCAAGTGAAGACACCTGTTGGCCAATTAATTAAAATAAACTACAATTTTTAATGCAACCACTGTCTCGGTGTTACAGGAATTCACCGTTCTAAAAAATGAGTTATTTGTTATTTAATATGCTTAACAAATAATAGGTGCTTCAATGGCACTCGTTGACTAGAACGTTTTAAATTTATGAACACATTGTCTTAATTCTTCGTTTGATCAGCAAAAATGAAATAAAGTGAATAAATTAAAAACATACTAACGAGATCAAGTAATTGAAAATAAATTTACACTTGAATAATATATTTTGGTAACAATTAACACACTGAAATATCAAAATTTAATTATGGGTTAGTTATAAGATCGATCTCTAGTGGTTTCGACATGCTCTGGAGAGACCAATCTGCCATCCACCACAAAGAGCTTTTCAACAAGACTACTATCGTTAGGTGCAATCACTAAATCGCAAATTCAATATTTCAACTCACACCGAGGCTTGAGGCATAGGTTTATGAACTGTATGTCGTTTTGGTGACTTATCATTTTCAAAAATCATTATTTATCATAACTTAGAGACCTAGAAAGTTTTAGTCAAATCAAAAACTCTAAGACCTTTCACTTGGGTATCGAAAAGTTCGACCAAAATTGACCGAACAATTTGTCCCTCGCCCAACATCCGTTTGATCCGATTTTGTTGCATTGGGATGCTTGCAATTGATTGATTTCGGATCTGTAATTGAAATTGAGAAAGTGTAAGCTTCCTGACATTGTGAAAAACAGGCGATCAGTTCCGAAGGGTAGGAAATTTTACCGCCGCATACAAGTGACAATACGAGTGTGAAAGAATTTGTTTGGATGTGGATTTGGGCATCGTGTCTTGCCGGTTACCGTTTAGTCAATTCTTGATCAATCTTGCGTCAAACTTTATGAAATTTTTAGAATGGGGACACAGTTTGAGGTTATAAGAACGGTTGTCCGATTTAAGTGAATTGGGCATCGTTGAAAAGCCCTTGCATAGCATGGCCCCCTTTAGATTGTATACTCCATTTACTTCACAAAAAAAAAAAAAAAAAATTAAAAAAATGTTTTCTAGATTTTCTAGCATTTCATTTCACGAAAAATGAATTGATCAAAAATTTTTTTTTTTCGTTTTTCAAGTAAGGGAAAACTTCGACCTATTAAAAAAAAAAAGTAAAGGAAAACATTTTCGTTATTCACTCTCTCTTATCTCATATTCGTGTGAGCCCCCACCTCTTTCTTTTTTTCTTTTTTTTTTAAAAATTTAAAATTTAAAATTTTAATTATTTTTCTTTTTCTCTTTTTACTTTTATTCTTCTTTCTTGGCCGATCACCGACCACAATGATGACTGGCGATTGGCAATAAGTGAGCTCAAACCGGCCACTCACTAGATTGACGAGCACAAGGCTCTAGCTTGCTAATCTAGCAAAGCCCAAGGTTGGTGAGCTCGAGGCTTGACGGTCTTGGGCGAGCTCGAATTTGCCTTTGGCTGGTTATCAACCGTTGCTATGGCTTGCGACCAACAGAAGAATGAGAAGGAGGAAAAAAATAAAATAAATTAAAATTTTGACTTTTAAAAAATTTAAAAAATTGTTAAAAGGAGTGCACGAAGGAAAATCAAATTGAATTTTCTATACCAAATAGTTGAAAATAAATTTTAGTTCAATTTCAAGTTTCAGTTGAATCGCCGGAAAATATTTTTATTTTCCTGAAAAATGGCTTTCGGAAAACATTTTCTAGAAATGCCACATTTTCCGTAAAACAAATAGAGCTTTAATCTTAGCATAATCTTGTTTTGATCAAATTCTTGGTCAAACCCTGATAAAATTTACGTTTGAAACCAATACTTTATTTGCAAAACATTGCTTTAGCGGTTCAATCTACATTTTTTCGTTTATGCTGACAACATCGTCAACGGCTGAAGTGTCTCCTAACCGATTTTCATAGTTACGGCGTACAACCCATTCAATTGTACTATACCAATCAAGCGGGTCTATAGATTTGTTTGAATTCATGAGTGTGATAGATCAGCAGAAGTTCGTGGAAAACTTGAAAATGGCCCAATTATAACAGCTTATGTTTCTCCCGAAATCAAATTGCTGATTTATTCACAAACGCCTTGATGGGGCGTATTAGATTGAGGGAAGCTGAACTAGATTTGGACGAGATTTGCTGATTCAAGGATGGAAAAGATTTGCTTTATTCTTGGATCCAATTGCTCATTTAAGGACGCAAATGATTTGCTCGAATTGTGGCCAGAAAGTTGTTTACAGATATGTTATTGTTGGATCATAATGTTCTCTCGTGCCATCATTGGTTCTCTTGCCTTTTCTTTATATTTCAAACTTGTTATTTTTTAAACCAAGTTATGAATGTTCAATTACAGTTTTCTCGGACTGTCATGCTACTGCTACATAGTTTATCTCATAACTCAATGAGATCAGTTATATTAGTTGAAACCGAGTCCAGATAGTTATGCTATGGGCTTGAAGTTGAGCACTTCTTTTTGCAAACTTCAGTCGATGAAGGAAACGAACAAACCTCCTTATTGTAGTTGATCATCATTAAATTGAAAACCTCCATGAGCAAACAAGACATTCAAAGACAACAATGACAATATGTGAGCATTCTCAGAATTTTATTCATTAAAAGGTAACTCCACAGCCAATATCATCCAAGGACTAAGATTATATAGATGTACTAACTGCTATACTACTAAAATCAACCAGTTCTAATCCAAATGCATGACATGAAGCATCGTTAAGATTTATTTAGGTGCATAACCAAAACCGCACAAAGCAACTGTACAAATAACAGTGCTTGGGAAAACAGTTTTTCCTACCAACGGTCCGTGCGAATGCAAATAGTCTGTCTCAACTAATGACGCGAGGCTAATTCGGCATCCTTCGAGCCACTGATCTTCTCGAAGCGGGCCTTGAACAAGGCATAGAGTCTGTCTCTCGGAGGGAGATTTTCCTTGACGACCGGGCAACTTCGAAACTCTTCAGCCCACTTGCACAGCCGGGGAAACTTCTCGGGAGTTAGGATATTGAACCCACCAGCTTCTTGGACAACTCCGATCCAGAGTCCCACGGAGTTGGCAGTGATGTCCACAAAACCGAGGTTGTTACCTCCGAAGAACTTCTTGTCCTCGAGCTCGCCTTCGAGAATCTTCAGGACCCCGCATGCTTCTTCATATGCATTTTCCTGTTCTTCCCCAAAGCTCCAGCAATATTTCCAAAGGGCCGGCACGCACTACATGAAGTTTAACTCACAAAGACCGAAAACAAAAGGAGGAATTCTTCTTGGATTAATGCTGCTTTGATCAGATATTGAATCCCTTGTGAAATGGAACTAATTAATTTGATTGTGGCGAGTGAATTTGCTCTAAATCTTGGTGATATGGGTTGATGTAGGAGTTATTGGGCTGTTTAGAATAGCGGCCCAACAGCCCACATTCGATCCCACATAAATTGGGCCCAAAGTCCAATTTGGGGGCTTAGAAAAGGGATTTAGGAAAACCTCCTATCAACTTTACAAAACATGCTTTACAAAACAAGGAGCCGGACATTATATACTTTCGTATTTTTGGTTGCAAATATTATATTGTGAAAAATGCGAATAAAAATATTGGTAAATTTGATCCTAGATCACATGAAGCAATGTTTTCGGGTTATTCACTATCTACTAAAGCTTTTTCGTGTGTATGACGAGAGAACCTTGGAAATAGAGAAATCAACTCACATAAAGTTAGATGCTTGGAGAAGTACAGGAGGCAGTAGAAAAGGGAGGAACAAATTCCTGACACAGATGCTTCAGCTCATACAGAACCAAAAAATTTATAAGAGCAAGTTACTGAATCTGCCTCTCTCCCGAAGGATTGAAAGTTCACTTCTAAACATCCAAAAGAACAAATCGTTGGATACGTCTCGAAAGCAACTAAAATCATATCTTCATTTCAGGAAGTGATGAATTTAATGGCACAGTCATCCGATAAAAAGTGTGGAAGAAGCTCTATAAGGTGAAAACTGAATAGAAGCAATGCAAAAAGAGTATTATCAATTCAAAGTCAATAAAATTTTGAAACTAATTGAACAACCCAAGGATCCTTCCGTCAAAGGATAAAACTGGATCTATAGAAAGAATTTTGATGACAAAGATAATATAGTAATAAATAAGTCTAGGCTCGTAGCACAAGGTATTCAAAAGAAAAATGCATTCATTATGATGAAACTTATGTTTCCATTCCTTAATGGTTATACAGGGAAAAAAATGTGCTTGTAGAACAATTCTTAGGTCTTCAAGAATCAGGAAATGTAGACTCTGCCTACAAACTCCCAAAGACTTTACATTGATTAAAGAAAGTTTTGGTACAGTGGTTAAGTAATTTTCTCGTCGAAAATATATTCGAAAAGGGCTCGAGCCTAAGGTTCAGCTTAGCCTATCATCATTCACGCAGTTTCGGGTCTCGCTTTTCTCAAATTCTTCTTCCCCCACAAATCAAAGTCAACCCCACACCTTATGCCGCAGCTACACTACCAGACTGTCCGGGAGGTTTCACGACTTTTACAGATGACGAACTAATTTTTCCTGTCTTTATGTCAAACATGGTCATCAAGCTCTTTTAAGATGAGTAGCTTACAGATTTAACTACTAACACAACCTATTTGAGTAGCTCACAGAGAGTATTGCACTCAACTTTAAGATGAGACGGTTACCTTTTCATCTAAGAACTTAGCCCAGAATCGGGCCATTGCTCTCTCGTACGGATCTCGTGGCAAGATCAGGTTGTCCTTCCATGTCTCGTCGATGTACTCAAGAATCATCAGAGACTCCACGATGGGCTTGCCGTTGTGGACAAGCACAGGCATCTTCTTGTGCACGGGGTTGTACTCGAGAAGCAAAGCACTCTTGTTGTGGATTATGTCCCCATCCAAGTACTCGTATTCGACCCCTTTGATCTTCAGAGCTATCTCGACTCGCCGGCTAAATGGGTTCGCCCATGCACCCAATAGTTTCAATTCTTCACCCATCTATCCAAACACGGTCGCGGGCTCCTACGCCCACTGAGAATCGCTCTTCTTGGGCAGTAGCCAAATAAGAACATGCGAGTGTCCCTAGTTTTTTAAGATTGGCATCTTATAGGGTTCAAACGGAGAGAAGATTCCTTGGCGCGTAGGATAGCACATCTTTCGAAAATAAAATAAAAAAACAAAAAATGACATCTGTGTCGACGGGTCAAAGTCGACGCCTATAAAATTTTGGAGTTGGTGGTTCGAAGACTTATTGGCCAGGAAATAAGCAGATTGGCCGAACTAAATCAGGATAATATTCAATTTGTGAATAGGAATGGGCGGCTAGAACCTAAGTAGCACTGACATGTGACACGAACACTCGACACGACACGACACGCAAACAAGTTATTTCTCAAAAAAATAGATAATTTCGATCGTTGGGACACGTTATATATTAAATGAATATTTTTATTTTTAATTAATTTGATTCAAATTCACAAATAAATAAATAATAAAATAGAGCTTATAATGATTTTACACTAATAATATTAATTAATCTTTTTTTTATCGAATTAATAAATCTATTAATAGAAAATTTGAAAGACATTCATAGTTAATGCATACCCATATTTGGGAACATATTTCACACTTTAACAAAAATTATAGATGAAACTAATGACTAATAAAAGATTATAATCAACTTATTTAAATAAATCTATGATCTTCTATAATAATCAAAGTTTATCATTATTTGACATTCAATATTTTTATTTTGGGTTAATGCCCCGAAAAACTCAAAACCTGGTACACTTATGACAAATTTACCCCAAACTAATTTTTTTACCACCAAAAACCCCAAACCGGTACACTTTTGACAAATTTACCCCAAACTGATATATTTGTGACGAATTTACCCTATGTTAGTTTCCGTTAAATTTTACTGTTAAATTACTAAGTTAAATTACACGTGATAGTTGACTAGTATCGATTTAGGATTTTACTCTCGTTTGTCACGGTTATGCAATTTTTGTAATTTTTTATGATATTAATCCATTTATCGAGGGATATATTTGTCACAAATGTACTAGTTTAGAGTTTTTTACGGTTAAATAAATTAATTTGGGGTAAATTAGTCACAAGTGTCTTGGGTTTAGGGTTTTTTGTGGTCAAAAAAATAGTTTGGGATAAATTTTCACACTTATACCAATTTAAGATTTTTCGGGATATTAACACTTTTATTTTTAAAACTATTTTTAGCCAATTTATTTATTTTCTAATAAAAATAACCTCGTCGCCCAAAAATTATTTCCTCCCTCCTTTTTTTCCCAAATCCTTATCCCCCAAAAATTATTTCCCTCCCTTGTTTCTCTCTCCCCCACCCCACCTCAACTCTCCCTCAGTTTCTTTTCCTCCTTTCTCCCCCTTAATCACCTGTCATTTCCCTCGATTCTCTCTCCCACCCCCACACCAACCCCGGTCCCCCCTGATTTCTTTCCCTCATTGCCCCCCTAACCCGTCATTTCCCTCATTTCTCTCTTCCCCCTCCCCCTCACGCCACCCCAACCCCCCCCCCCCCCCCCCCCCATCACCTGTTGTTTCTCTCCCCCACTATGCCACCCCACCCCCAGGCCCCCCCAAACTTGTTTCCTTCCCTTTCTTCCATCCCTCCCATCACCCATTGTTTCTCCCCCCCCCTTTGCCTTTGGTTCTTTCCCTTTCTTCCCCCTTCCCCCATCACTTGTTAACCGCGCGCCCCTCCTCCTCTTCCTCCTCGCACAATCCTCTCTGCTCTCTTTTGGTCGCCTCATCAAAATCGCTCACCGCCTCACCTCTAGCCCTTCCTCCTTCGCAGCCGCATCCTCGCCACCGGCCCTCCATCGCAGCATCACAATCACGACCCTCTAGATTGCCTTGGTCTTTGCTCTTCCTCTACCCTTCCCTCGCCGTCACGGCCTCACCTCCACTCTACATCGTCTTCTTCAACAATCCGCTCTCGAACATGCATGTCGGAACGTGTTGAGAAAAGTTGACTATGTGTTGGAAACTCCAACATGCGTTGATCGTGTGAACGAGCGTGTCCGACACAATACAAAAGCTCCGACAACGTATCCGTGCTTCATAGGCTAGAACCTCCAATTAATCTAAACTAGGTCTAATCATTCAATTCAGAGTTGATATATGATGTCACTTTCGAGACAATCGCTAAATTTCTAGCGGTAGTCCATAAGTGCCTCAAGAATCTCCATAGATGGGTCGAATCAAATATGAAAAGGTCAAAACTAATTAAACCGTTTAACTCATAATCCTAATCTAATGCCATATAATACATTTACCCTAAATTAATTTTCTTCTCACAAAAAATCATAAGCCGGTACACTATGATTAGGAGTGACCATGGTCTGAATTAGGCCAGTCCAACGCCTAACCGTAGGATCAACCTGCACAACGTTGGTCTCCAATTTTTGAGATCGAGGACCAACCTGGTTGAACCTGGGACCGACCAAATCCAACCGATGAGTTCAGTTCGGTTCCAGGGTCAACCTGGAACCAATTGATAATTTTTTTATTTCAATTTTTGTATTCCCTAAAAAGTAAAACTTATTAATTCAAATTACATATCAATCAACAATACGGTGTTGAGCAACCAAACTATAAACATAAGTACATATTTAACATAAATTTAAGATAAGGTGATCATAGAAATTTCACACTAGTTAAAAACAATAGACTATAAAAAAGATTGAGATTGCTAATAGAGATAAAGTGTTTCCATCGCTGAAGCATACTATAATTTTCTTGCTTTTGATTTGTCTTTGAATCATTCTTTCGTTTGGGAAATGGGATGAGATGAGAAGTTTAAGAAAAAAAGAATTCAAGGCCAAAAAATGTTTTCTGAACATTTTCTCCTATGATCATCTATCAATAATACTTGTAACACCGTTTGCAAAAATGGTTCATACATTCAATCAAGCAAAGTCTAATCAACCAATAATGAAGCTTCACACCACTTGACAAGCAAATCATCATAACAATTGCGATACTACTATTCGAAAACTTCTTCCATTTGATACAAACTAAAAAGCAAAGTGCGACTGAAAATTATAGTAAAATACAATTAAACCATAAGAGTTCAAAATACTTAATATAAACCATGAATATACAACTTCACATTTTGTTAATTCTTAGATGATCACTTTAGCTTCTGAACACCTGAAAACAAAACAAACAACACACATAATTAATACCTAAGAAAAATTTTAAATTGAAATTACTATTAGTGCCATTGATGGAACATCTCACCATTTATGGTCATCCAACTTCAACATGCAAACTCTATTTACTAATGGTAATCTCCTCGGTAAGATAATCAATATCTAAAAAAAAAAGGAATTCAATCATTAGATGTACAAAAGAATTAACAAGTAAAAAAGAAATATGCATGATTTAAGCTTACCCAATTCAAACTTTTTGGCATTCTCAATGTACTCTTCAACATCAATAGGCACACGAGCAGCTCTCAACCAATCTTGAGTACAAATTAAAGCTTCCACCACTCTAGGAGTCTAAGAACTTCTAAAACCATCAAGCACCCGACCAGAAGTACTAAAAACCGACTCTGAAACAACAGTAGTCACAAGAATAGATAAAACCTCCCAAGCTATCAAAAATAAATTTTATATTTCGAACCGGTACTCTTTCACTACATCGAAATATCAAGATCAAGAATATCTTCAGAATCCTCTTCAAGATACCGTTCAAGCTTTGATTTGTTGTTATCACGCCCTCTTTTCTTTTGATGGAAAAAGTTTTTTCGCCAAGCTTTGATGTTAATCTCGTCGTTTCCATCATTTCCATCGATATTGGAAGCATTGCTCCTTTCAATAATCATAGTTTGACCACCTAAATATCGGTTACCATGACCAAGAAAAGATTGTTTATAAAATGCATACAAACGCTCCAACATGTACTTCAACTTATGCATCTCATTAATTTTTGCTTCATCATCATAAATTTGCTCATAACAATACCTCACATAATGCAACTTTTTTGTAGGATCTAACGCCACCACAATCAAAATCATCATATTTACTTTATTCAAACTTCCATAATATTTATCAAACTTCTCATTCATCTTCGTACCCATGGTTATAAGCTTAGGATCCAAAGTATTACTCGCATCTTTCAAATATTTGTACAAAAACGCTATCCCTTTAAAATAATCATTCGAAGTAATATATATAAACTCCTTAACATTTGAGTGGTATCATAATAAAATTGTTTCAAGAATTTGAAAAGAATAATGGCATTTCTCAATCTTCATTTTTAGGATAATCATTATTAAGCTCACTTTCGAAAGACAAATCATCTTATGCCATCCTTTCAAAAGCTATTCTAAAATTTATGGTTATGTCTAACATGAGGTAAGTGAAATTCCATCAAGTGGCAACATCTAGACAAACCGAACCTTTGTCAATAACCCTTTCAGCCTCAATGCAAGATTGTAATGCTTTAGCTCTCATGAGAGAACTCCTCACATATTTAACAACATTTTAGATACGAGCAATAGAATCACATACCTCAGACAAGCCATCTTTGACGATCAAGTTTAATATATGCGCAATGCACCTCATGTGTAAAGCCTCACCAGCTAAAACCAATGACCCGTCTCTGGAAAATTTATCTTTCAGATAATCAATGGCAACATCATTCGCACTAGCATCATCCACTGTGATTGTAGAAATGTTTTTTTCTATTCCCCAATCATAGATGCATTTTTCAACTATTTTCTCAATATCCCTGCGCTTGTGACTATGTATCACCACAAAATTGATGATCATTTTATGCAATTTCCAGTCTTCATCAATAAAATGTGCAGTAAGATATAAATAGTTCAGATTTTGAATGGAAATCTATGTATCACTCGTCAGTGCAATCATTGACCTAAGCTTACCAAAGTAAGTTTTCAAATAACTTCTTTCACTAATAGACAACTTAATGTAATCTCTAACCACTGTAAATCGAGATAAATGTGTGGAGAGGTTGTAATTCAGTGACAAAATCACGAAACCCAACATGCTCAACTATAAAAAATGGTTGTTCATTGAAGATGATCATCCGAGCAAGCATGTACCTACACCGGTCTCGATCAAATTTCCATGTTGTTAAGACATTACCACTAGTGGTATCAGTACCGATATCTCCATCTGCCTTGCTAGACACATTTACATTACGTGGTACAAACAACTTTTGCTTCTTATCTATATTAGAAGGATATTTGTTGCACCTTTTCAAGTGCTTCAACATTATTGAAGTACCATTATTAAAAGCATATGCATACTCCTAGCAATAATGAATGCATTCTGCCATACATGTTTTTTTTGTCTTCTCATCTATAATTCTCGAAAAATTATCCCAAGCAATAGATTTATTCATTTTTTGCTTCTTACAAAGAGGAGGATGACTAGTAGATACCTTGGTCGACTCTTTTAAGTGTTCTTCACGTCCATGGCTAGGCGATTCCATTATGGGACTCATCTCGTAACATCCCTCCACTTTAGTTGACATTTTACTTGAACTCATCAAGTTCACATAAATATTTAAGTACCGGCATGTAAACTTCAGCATTTATTACCATGTACCTCATGATTTGCTAAAGTAGCAGCAACCATCAGCTAAAACATTAGAAGAGGTATGATAAATTGTGAAGAAAATATATCAACATGGAGCTGCAAGTGACAGCATTAATACCGAAGAAAATATGTCAACATGGAGCTTCCAACAAAACAATAGGAAAGGGCAGTAGATACTAGTTGGCAATGGAAGGACTTGACACGGATAGTCGGACAAGTAGCCATTCAGCGAGAGCATGTATTTGGAGTTACTAGTAAAAACCAACCAAGCAGACGACACAATGAACAATTCATCAAAGAAATCGTATAAAGACACAAGCCAAATCGTCGTTCCATATAAAATGCTCAAGTGATCAATACTACACGCAATATATGCTTCAAACATGACAAATTAAAGGAGACCGATGCGGATTAAAATCTCAAGCGTTCCGAGAAGCAAAAAAGCTAGCACTTGGGCATTTTGGGAAAAGCGATATCCTAAGATGGCTTTGTCTAGTTAAAAGATTCTGCATAAAGAAGCTTCCTCCTAGCCATGCAAAAAACCATTTCACTACACAACCTGACTTTCAACAGCACCTCATGCAATGAATGACTTGCGTTTGGCATCAGAGAAACCAAGACGGCAGCAATTCTCCATATACTGCAACAAGCTCCTAAACTCACGGCGAGTTTAGATATCTAATGAACCATTTTCAGATATCTAATGGATTTTACACTACAGCATCAGTGAGCTTCTAGCGGCCAATGCTAGAGAACTCGGATCAGAATGCTGTATATTCCGGAATTGTGAATGAGTCCATCACATTCCACAACTACCCCAACATAGGGTTCAATCTAATATAGACACTAAATAGACAACACCCCACATAAAGCATTGACATTTTACAAAATGATGTAGTCAATTTCCTTCTATCTTTTTTTCTTATGAATAATTTTATAGGACATCCGAACAAATCACAAATTTAGCTTCTTTTGGGAAGACACAGGGCAATCTCAACCCACCTTTACTCGCCCCACCACCCCGCCCCAACCACCCTAGGGAATCCAGGAATTCCAAATTCAGTTTTCAAGCTTGCCATTTCATCAAGGAGTCGCAGCTTCATCCGATCCCAAGCAATTTTGACCATATTTGAGCAACGGCAGAGCTCGATCACCTCAATCAAGCATCTACCCTACTTCTTAAACCAACCTAATTTCCCACCGCCCATCTAGCACAAATCAAGAACATACATGAGCTTAAAGCTCTTAAATCAAGCACAAAATGAAACTCACCAGTCAAGTTGTGTTCGCAAAGGTGAGCGAACAGGGGCGAGCCGCAAAGATGAGGGTGAGCCACGAGGCGAGCGACGAACGGCAAGTGTTGTTCACAAACAAAGAGGGTTTCTAAATGGGGCTTTGTTTTCTTTTTATTTACTCGGCAAACAGCGAGACCAGCTAAGAGAGGCAAACGGCAGGGGCGTTGAGCGAGGCAAGCGGCAAGCAGCCAGCGGCAAGTGGCGCGAGCATCGAGCGAGGCAAGAGTCCAGCGGCTAGCGCCAAGTGGCAAACGGCGAACTACGAGTGGCGAGCCACGAGCGACAATTGGCGAGCGGGCGAGTGTGCATGGCAAATAGGGCAAGATTGCTCTTGCTCACGAGGGAAAGTTTCATTTTCAAGTGAAAAATGGAAGAATAAGACAAGAGGCTGGAGGACATTTGAAGCCATTTCACGATGTTATTCACAGTTCACGCCATTTCACGGCGTCATTCACGCCGTTCAAGTGAAGAACGCGGGCCTGGGTTTGCTATTTAGAAGAAAAGCATATAAAAAATATTATATATAACTATATTTCATCGGGATTGGTCCAAGTTGGACCAACCCTAAACTCCCAAAACCAAAGATCAACTCGCATAGAAACCGGTCCAAGAATCTTAGGACCAATGACCACCCAATCCCCTTAGAAACCGGATCAAAATTAGTAGGGTTGGGCCAGTTTGGTCCAGGGTTGACCCTACATCGATACTCACCCCTAGCCATGATACACTTATCCTAGAGTAATTTTTAAGTTTTATCTCACAAAAATCATAAACTCGTACACTACGACATATTTACCCCAAACTAATCTCCATCTCACAAAAATCTAAAACTAGTACCCTTAGACCAAGATTTACCTTTAGTTAAAGTGCATATATGTCAACACGTGCATTTCTCACATCGGATCTATCATTCTCCATGTTAAATCCATTTGGCAGTTGTTTCACACATGTTTTAACATGTAGCATCTTAATGAGATATTGGACGAAACTCTTAACACATAGTAGATATGAATTATTTTTGTGCAGAGAAAATTAATTTATGGTCAATGCGTTATTGTATACTAGTATTGGATCTTTTATGAGACGAAAATTAATGTGAGGTAAATGTGCCATTAATGTATCAATTAGTGATAGGCGCACTTCGAGAAGGATGGACACTAGGCTTAGAGCCACCATAAGTTATGTGGTTTTCACCAAACCGAACCCATCAATCTTGCAACAAACATGATTGCTTCACCTTTAGGAAAATGACACCACAAGTATGAAAACTTTTGTTAGGTAACTTAACCTTTTATTCCGACAATTTGAGTGTTATATATATTTATAATCGATCACTTGAATAACATAATTTTTTGAAGATGTTCACCACAAGTGCCATGCCACGTCAGTTTTTCAATACTTAGGTAAACGTTTTCAAAAAATTATGGTATTCAAAAAAATTATGACACTCAAGTAAACGTTTTTAAGAAATTATGGCACTCTAGAAAAAAAAAATTATGATATTCAAGTGAGCACTATAACGAAATTATAACACTTATGCTATTCTTATCCCATTTGCCTCCAATTATTGCAACTTTCTTGGTCAACAATGCTTTATCAATAGATGCCTTCCCCCCCCCTCCGCCCCTCCTTGTGTGATTTGCAAACCTAAGAGCCTCTGGCTCAAAATGCGTTGAATCTTCCCAAATCCTAGGTCTAGGATCTACATGGATAATCTACTCATTCTCTAATCAAATTTGGAATCGCCACCAATCTATTCAGATAATCCTAGGCCTGAAAACCTATTACCTATGTAGCATGAGAAGTTTACCACCTAGGCTAAGCTATTGGTATATTGTGTATATCAGAGCTCAAAAGTCCGGCGGCTCGGTTAGACGTGGGGAAGGGTTAGTTTCTTCATTACGTTCTTTCAGTACCACGATTCTATCGATCAAGCCTTGATTTCCACTTACTATTTGGTTCTCTGTGCAAAATGCGTGATTGTTTTTGGGTTTTAAAACAAAATGTCACCAAGTTAGTTTTTCGGCAACGCTATTGATTAGCGGCCCCATTATTCGCAAAAGCACATGACTCCATGAGTGTGTTCTTCATTTCTATTTTTCGAAAACAGAGTGTTCTCGTCTGTAAGACAACTGACCCTCTTTTTTTTTTTTTTTTTTGGTCAGAAAACGACTCACCCTTTGACTATTGATGAAATTGAGTGCTTTTTTTTTCCCTTCTCTATTGGGCTTAGCGGGTGTGCGCCTTTATGCGCTTGCGAGTTGTGACTTGCGTTCCTCATTTCCTCTATGTCAGAAGTACATTGAATTCAAAGCTTGACAGAGGATCGAGAATAATGCATCTTCACGGGTCAATTTATATTAAAAGCGAACCCCTGAGATGTTAGTATTGTATTGCCTGGCTGCAACATACTTCATGTGGACAGACTTCTTACTTGTTATTATCTTGCTGAGCCATGTCGAGTGTTGATAGACTCGCCAATTTCAGACCTCCGGATTGCGGATGGAATGGGGTGGTTATGGTTCTGAACATTTCATAGCAAGTGTTGACCCTCATAGTAACGTCTCGGTTTGATTACAACCACTGATCCTCCTTTCTTGCACTTCTGCCAACTATATGGTGAATGCGTTTGATTGAAGCAAACCTCATCTTTCGAGTTTATACGTGATATATTATGAAGAGTGAAGAATTGTTTTTTTGTGTACATATCGGAACGTGAGGAAAAAAAACAAGTGCCTTTTCACTTTCTTGAAGAAAAAGCTAGATCGGAGCTTCTTCGTGTTTCCCTATCAAATTCAACCGATCACTATGAATGACTTTTCTGATTCGCTCTATTAGATGGCGTTTGAAAGTTGGCAGTCTTTCTCGGAAACTACTAGACTAAAATTGAGTGATACTCCATGCTTTTTCCAAGAGCATTCAGTCCTTCAATGGAGTAAAGTCAGAATGTCAATCAACTCTGTTTTTCTACTCTGTTTTTTGAGATGCCGTAGTATCGACATCACTCTTTCCTCATCCTTACAGGACTGTTGCTATTGCCTGTGCGATCCGACAATTCCATCTTGGTAACATGACGTGTTTCCAAGGTTTTAGTTGCTGGAATAATGTTTTGACAATTTTGTCGACCAATGAAAAATCCGGCAGCTGATACCTGATGGCGCATGACATAACTTTTACCTGTTAGTTAATCACGAGCATGAAAATCACATATGACGCACAAAGAATCGAAAGGCCGACGAACGAATGACCGATTCTCCCTGTGGCATGTTGTGAGGCGTGCAAGAAAATCCGCGTGCCCAAAAACCAGGTCCAAAATACCAGCTTGGATAGGTTGTATTCAACCTAAACGGGCAACGGCAGCATCTTTCAACCACTTTTGCTTTTCTAGGACTTCACCATGATAATATAGGTGCTAAGACTATTTAAACCTTAATGTCATATAATATCGCGAATCAGATTGGTTTAACTGGTCTATGTTCTATCTGTTTTACTTTCAAATATATCGATTCAACGATGAAAATCTGTCTTCAACTAAATCCAGGGCAGGGATGGGAGCAACAGCTGAGCATAGCTCGAGGCATTCGAGCAAACGCTGCCAACGCACTCTGAAGGAACAGTTGCATCGTTTGCGTTGGCGATTATCCCTTTCTGCTGAATGCTTCAATAGATATAAGCTCCTACGTAACTAAGTGAAAACAGCCTTTCTGTTCTTACAATAAAAGAAAGGGAATAAGATCGAGTATTCTGCTCTTATCAACGTAGACAAAGGTGCGAATTCTCCTGTTATTTGAGATGACTATATTACCTGCCAATGATCGGCAGTGCTCTTCCTGAAGTTGTAGTAGTTGGCTCGTCTCAAACTTGATTACAAGTTTCCACTAATTCCTAGCCTTATTGGAAGTGATCGAAGAAGGGTCACTCAACTATTGCATGCGGTGGTTCAGGCGTTCCAGATGATACAGGTGTCTGCGGAAGTAAGCTCCTCTCTAGTTTCACACTGGCTAGTGCTGCAACATCTGGAAAGTGGCCGACGATATGCTGGAGATCACAACCTTGATTGGTCCAAAAAGGGATAATCCAAAGCCTCCAATACCGATTTCACCAAACCCAAGTGCTGCAATAAGAAATTGGTTTCGTTTTTTATTTGTGTTTTCAGAGACTAGTGCTATCTCCACTAGAACATAGTGGGGAATTACATGAAATGAGACACCCTCTCAAGCCCAGAATTTCAGTATAAAAAACCCTCTCAGGTGAGGAAATTCTTGAGCACTGCGACATCGTTCTTCCTCACAAGCTGTGTCGTGACAGCGAATTGAAGAGGAGTCTCCAATGGGCAAGTTCATTTGCATCCTTGCATTGCTCCTGATGGCATGCGTGGTGTCCCGGGGGGCTCTCGCTGCAGGCGAGTGTGGGAAGTCGACAACCCCAGACGCCGAGGCCATGAAGCTGGCCCCCTGCGCGGCAGCTGCACAGGACACTAAGGCCCCTGTGTCCGACAGCTGCTGTGCCCAGGTGAAGAGCATAGGGAAGAACCCGAGCTGCCTCTGCGCCGTGATGCTCTCGAACACAGCCAAGGCTTCCGGTATCAAGCTCGAGATCGCCATCACAATCCCCAAGCGCTGCAACATCGCAGACCGCCCGGTGGGTTACAAGTGCGGAGGTATGTGAATGACCGCATCGACAGATAATTAATCTGTCTTTGCGCTCGGTGATTTCTTGATCTAAATTTGATTATTTCCCTTTAATGAATTTTCGTGCAATTTTGCTGATATCATAGTCCACCTTCTATGTTCCAAATATTAATTTCTGTTGTTCCTATGTAGCTTATACCCTGCCATGATGGAAGACCATATGCTCACGGACATATGGTTGCTAATGGTTCCTCGGCAACCGATGCTTCAGCTCTGTCGTTTTATAACAAATAAAAGGGACAGGAGCTTGGTTGTAATCTATGATCTATTTCCCTATTTACCTTAATAAATCGAAGCGCATCTGAGGGCGTTCTCAGTTGCGAGAATCTTCCAATCGTTTTCGTTCCTTGCTGGTGTTCTTTTGGAACTTCTCCGTGCATGGCTCCCCAGCAGAAATTGCTAGAGAGAGACGCAACTCCACAGAACCCAAAATTTTTCAAAGAATCTTCAGGTCAACCTGGCACAAGATCATTGGGCACAGCCGACACATACTCGTGGTAGCATCAATTAGGAAATCCCAGAAATCGAAAAGAAGGAAAAGGAGGGAATAGACCATAAACGATAGACCCCCCAAGGTGTGGCTCTGGAATCTTTGTCGTCATCTCGCCCTCTAATCCTTTCATTTTCTCCTTTTCTTTCCGCTTTAACGACCATAACTTAACAAGCAACTACCAATTTGGAAAAGCAAAATCTGTCCCACAAGCTCACGCATACGGCTTTGCTTTTTAGAACGATGGATCACGCTTCGGATAGGGAATAACCTCAGAGGCTCCAAAGCTTAGGATAAGAGGAAAAGACTGGTAGTAAAAAGGGCAAAAAAGAAAAAAGAAAAAGAACAGTTTGAAAAGACAAACAACACTTTGGTCTTAGAAAAGACAAAAGAAAAAACACGAATGGGGACAGATATAGGGGCATTCCCATGTGGAGCACGTAACTGAGATAGACCCGCCTAACAGGCCATTCGACAGTTAACTAAAGCTTGGACCATAATCAACATACTTTTCGTAGCAACAGCAACACAAGATGATGATAAGACGGTTGGAATCAGCCTCGGCTTTCAGATGCGGAGTAGTGGACACGTTTCAAAATGGAAAAGTATGTGCTTAGCTGGTCATGAAGTATTCGTGTTCCAAATAGCCATCCTGTGAATTCATTCTCTGTATAAACCTAAATTTGAAACCACGCATTGATTCAAATGCTTCTCAAATACACAAAGAAATGAGTAGAGACGAAAATCATCCTCTCAGAGCGGTTACTGCAATAGATATTCACAGTATGAGATGATGCTATACTATAATGCGGTCATTTACAGCTGGTGAGTAGAGAATTAAGCTAGGAAACTTCAAAAGTTTATACATAGCACCCACTAGATTATAAGGCACCTTCAGTCCACAATAATAGGTTGTGGTGAATGAAGTCCTCATCCAAACATCTCTTACAGTAAAGGAAAGCAATCCATACTCAAGAAAAGGGATATGGAAGTCGTTAACTATAGTATCCGACAACCACTTCATGGTTAGGCTGGACAAACAGCAACCTGACCATTATCTTCATATCCATGAGAACCAAGTATGACTATACTGCTAATATAGTATTGCTATGTACCTGCCAAGAAAAACTCCCAAATCACAATATAGTAAAATATTCAAGGTTGCAGAAGATAAACGAGAGAGAATGCTCTGGTGTTGCTAAAATCCTATTTGCCCCAATTAATTTGCAATATGGACTTCTTTTATGGTAATGCAGCCCTTTAATTGCTTTAGTAAAGAAAAAAAACGTTACACTTCATCCCAGTATATCGACCTGTTCATACTAGCTTTATGAGAAATCTGTACATTGTATAGCATAACACCATGGGCCAACTGTCACACAGCATCAAAGTAGTCATTGCAAATGCTACATTTTCAAACTAGCAGTTACTAAAATCTGATTATGGAAATATAGACCTGTAAAGTACATAAACGTAAGGAAAAATATCTTAAAAATGCCAAATATTTGAAACAAATTCACATGATTTGCAAGCGTATCATCTGATGACAGAACTTCAGCAAATAGCGAATCGCCTCTATTCATCATTTCTTAGAGACACAGCAAAATTCTCGCACTAAATTTCTTCTAGCGCCAATTATGGACAGAAGAATTTAAAGCTAGAGTCTGCTTTTATAATAAATCCAGAGAGGAATTTAAACTCAGATGCTTGCCAGACTAGTTCAAGGAGTACCATATTGATGATCTGCCTGACAGGTAAGCTCTCAGTAATATAGAGACCCTGCAGGATTTAATGTAACGACAAAAAGTTAAGTACCATAATCTCAGAACGCGATCGACATATACACAGTGGAACAGCTTCAGTACCATACCTTGCCACCAATTTCCCCTGGAAGCTCTTCCGTCATCTTCTCCAGGATCTTTCTTGGACTGAAAAGAAGACAAAGCTGTTAACAAACTCGGCGACCAAGACAAGGCACCTACAACATTCTTTGCAAACAGGCCAAATCCAGATAATAAAAAGATAAATGAAAGCGATGCATACATAGTAATACTCGTTTCAAAAACGTTCTTTTGTTCTGTCAACATGTACAGCCAAGCAATAATTTCATAATTGCAATAGAAAACCGGTCTAAAAAGGGTTAAGCATCACACAAATTAAAGAAGCACTCCACAAGAAAAAATTTCTCTGGAAATATCCTTTAGGTCTACTTGTGAATCAAAAATAGGTTCCAGCGACAAAAAAAATCTCCAAATCAAGCATCATGCAAAAAACCTTCTCTGGCTGGAGATACACAATCTTTTCAATCAGATTAGTCTTTCACTTTAGAGTTTGGCTGAACCCAATATTAATCGAGCCTCCTCCCTGCATCTAAATGAACCAAACGGCTACGTTACTTTCTGCTTACCACAGAATTTAATCCAGATCCCTGAGTACTCGAAGGGTGGCAATAGTTCTCTTGGCCACCATAAAATATAGACGAACTGAGGTGGCACGGTTGTCCTCTCTGCTCTTGATAAATGGTAGCCATATCTCCATTCAGCATGCTCTGACCTCCTCCGCTGACATTTGATGCCTCATCTGGTCAATCGAATAATCAAGTTACTCTCTTGGTAGTACACATCCACCGGGATATTTCTAAGAAAGCATTAATCAAATGTACAACTCTGTATCTTTTGAGCATCTCATCTTCATAAAAGAGAGATAAATCTAAAGATAAATTGCGGATGTAGAATGTTCTCTAAACAACTCAGATTGACGGTTACAAGGAAACGAAAGAGGAAGATGTCAGACACCGCCGTCAAATTCGATCAATAACCGCCGGAGGACAATAATGGGAAGCAGAATCAAAACATAAATAAACAACGGCACGCTTACAATATCTATACCGGCTGCAACACTTTAAACACATTAAGGACTCAAATCTTGCGCTCGAGTAGAGCTCGATGGCAACACACAAGTGCACATGGGAGCAAGGCAGACCAAACAAACCTGGAGTTCCGGATTTGCTTCTCCACGGCTCGTTCTGAAAATCCTGCTTCCTCTCGCTCTCGTAACGCACAGATTCCTTCCCAAGAACCTAGCGTGCCAAACAAAAATACATAAGGACACAGAAACAACTCCTGTATGTATTAACTTCTGACAGGAACCATTATGCTAAGGAACCGCAGGGTGGGAAAAAACAAGAATTTTCGGTCTCAACGAGCATCATTGCAAGGTTGATTTCATCTGCCTAGCGCTTTCTTCAAGAGACAAATCACAACGCACGTAAAATCAATTCCGTCACCGATAATGTCGGTTTCAACTCCAATTGCGTGAACAAACTAAATTACACCATCCAATTAGGACGGAAACGAAACCTCACGTAACCCCCCGATCAAAGCAAACGATCAGCATCTCGACGAAGGATTTCCACTACACAGAGCAAAACAGAGCTTTTCCTACAGCATCATTATCCGAATCCACCGATCGAAATGCGGCAACGAAGCCACCAACCCCGCGCGAGCGCCGAAGCCAAAGACCGAACCCGATTCCCATAAAACCCAAAAACTCAATCGCGAATCACCACGAACGACGGCGGCAGCAGGTTTCAGAGAGCCCGTCGCCGCGCACGGGAGAACGAAAAAATGAAAAAGATAATATTTTTTTTACCCTGGGGGAGGCGCGAAGATGGAGCCGAAGATGCCCGCCGAGGACGACGACGGACACGCCTCCTTGGAACCGAACAGCTCCGAAGCGAACGACGACGGCGGCGGAGAGGAAGAAGCGGAGGCACAGGCAGAGGCAGAGGCAGAGGCAGAGGCAGAGGCAGAGGCAGGGGCAGAAGACGATCCACCTTGCTTCCTTCCCTCCATTTTCCCCTCTCTCTCTCTCTCTCTATCTCTCTCTATCTCTCTATGTCTCTCACTCCACCGCCTGACCGCACCACACTGGGCAACACGTTGCGCGGGTGAAAGAGCCGCGACGAGTGATGGCAAATTGGCAATGGAGGGCCGACACGTCCGTCTGTCCGTACGTATATTTATATATAGATAGAGAGAGAGGCACGAGCGCGATTGCTGCCACCGTCAAGGAGAGGGGAGAGGAAGGCGAAGACGACAAGGAGGCGTCTGCGCTCCGACCGACGAGACGACGACAACAAAAGAGAGAGAGAGACACACACAAAAGAGAAAGAGAGAGCCCCAAAAAATAAATATAGAGGAGAGAGAGAGAGCAGAGAAAAGGAGGAGGAAGAAGATGGAAGCGAAACGGGAGAGGAACACCGAAAAGGGAAGAGAGAGAAAGAGAGAGGGAGGCGCGACACGTGAAGGACGGCACGCGATGGAGACGACGACGACGACCACGACCTAGATCGAAACCGTCGCCAACCCCTAATTTATATACATTTTCGCTAACCATATATTTTCATTTATTATTAAAAAAAATATATGAATAGTTTGTCGTAAAATAATGCCTTTTCTTTTAATTTTTTTGTTTTGTTTTTACGTTGAATTAATAAATAATAACGCCTCTGAAGCTCGTTGGAGCCTTGGAGGCACCTCTAGGGGGCGCTCGCCCGCTTAATACCTGTCGAGGTGGTGCTAACGGATCCGCGCCACGTGGAGCCATCAACCGCCCAGGTGGGCCCTCCTGCTAAGGCCCTCCAACCTTTTACTGCCACGAACCACCCCCCACAGTGGATCATAACCGACCTCCCCAGTCCCTCACGCCTTTTGATTTCCACCCCCTCTTTTTCTATGGCGTTTCTTTTCTTCTTCTTCTTTCCCATTTTCGACCCTCCTCTTTCTAGTTTTTGCGATTCGCCCCACCCCCCGTTGAACGTTCCACTGACAAATCGCATTCCATCTAAGCCGAGCCCAGCCATGGCAGTGACGAGGTGAATGCGAATAGCCCCCCTTCCCCACAGGGAGAAAGAGAGGGACGTGAGCTTTTGACCTTATCGTTTTATCTTGTCGGACCAGACAAAGGTGGGTCGTCGTCAAGCTCAGATATGGAGCTACAGTCGTTACAACGCAGCATGTATTTTTGTATACATACACATTATATATATATATTTTAATGTATAATGCAGAGGATCTTTTATGAGTTCAGTTGGGTTCGGGCCCTTCGATTTAATGATGGGGAACCCACACGGGAGGAGTAAGCAAGTTCATGATGAGGAACCCTCTCTATTATGCGTCTTTTTGGATAAGAGCGATGGCCATTTTAGAACGGAGATGATAAAGATTATAGGGTTACGTGGGAGATCTTTTCCTAGGCTAATAATACCAAAAGCGATGGAGTCCGATTGACAATCATGTTCGGGCGTGATTGAGTTGATGGGTAGGGGGGGGGGGAGGGGGGTAAATAAGCAGAGAAATATCATCCTAGGCTCTATGGTACCGATAAAATTTTAGTGGAGGGGGAAAAAATTAATATGGAGTTTCGTCTAGTTGATCTGTGCGCAACACACATTGGACGGTTCGTGTATGAACGAATTGCGCATCGAGGGCAAAGGAATGAAGGAGAACGAATCATTTCTTTATTGCGCAAATATGTTGATTAAGTTGGATACGGTTAGTTATCTAATCTCGCGAATATCATGTAAAAGGGTAGTGTCGGGAATTCCGGACCCTAATTGAATTGCCATGATAGGAGAAGGACGTCGGGTTTGAGGGTGGTGGGGCCCACGAGGGGAGGGGGAAAGGGGGGCCAAGCCTAGGGAGGAGGGTTGAGTTTTGGGTGGAAATGAGATGGTCCCTAAGAGTGGACCCGATCAGGAGCTAGGCTCACCACTGAGGGTCGCCGCATGGTCTTGAGTTTCGGTTGAGACTTTTTGAAAGGGTTCGGTGATTTGAAGGGGCAAATTTGAACTCGGAAAAGATTCTGGGCCACATGGAGTGTCTGTCGACCGGTCGTCGTCTCCCTCCGGTCCAAAGACCGGAGGCCCTCCAAATTCCACCTTAGGATCATGGGATGTGTCCGCTTTCCTATCATACGATTCATGATGAAGGTGATGGCCCCGGTTTGGCTCTATCCTTTGGGATTGAGATGGGGGGTGGTTGATGTTATCTTTGTTCTCCATTTGGAGCGTTGCGGACGAAAAGATAGTGGGCGGGGCTGTTCTCAAATGCCCAGATAGTTTTGCAAAAAGTGGATGAACTTACCGCGGACGATCTGCTTTCAATCGTATTGAAGATTTAGGTAAAGTCTCATGTGACAAATCCTTTTTTCCTGGTATCAAAAAGCAAAGCCATAAATGCCGCCTGACCACTTTTACTGATCGAGTAAGTTGGTTCTCATCATGGAAAAAGAAGAGCGAGATCTAATACGTGATTCTAATTCGATACTAGGCTCTTAAATCGGATCACCATTAAAGTAATTTCATCGAACCTTCCTTATTGACACGAATGACTCGTTTTTAACAAGATTGATGAAATAGAGAGAGTTACTGTAGCAATCTAGGATAACGTTTGCCATTAACCGGAAAGAAAGAGGACGTCGCTTGATGATTTCGATTATTCCTATATAGAGACCATCTCTAATTTCTTTCCTTTTTTTTTCCTTTTTGTAAAGCTTTAATCCTTTCCGGGTGAGCCTAGCCTTTTTAATAAGTACTTCAAGTAACCATACAAAGTGGTGGCCATCGACTTAAAGGATTGAGCTCACCCATATGGACCCCCAATGATATTCCCCTCATCTGATGTTTTATCACGTCCATTATTTTACCTTGTGCCATCCTAAAAGCCTCTCGCTCAAACGTTCACTCTTTGCCATCGTCACCTAATCCATTTGGCGAACCACACCTTTACTAAGAAGGGTCATACAATAATGCCATTTGTAAATAACCCAGCTCAATGCTGTATGGATGGGTGTTAGTTTAGACATCACTTAACAGGATTTTTCTCATCCAATATAGAACTTGAGATATCATAAACAAATAAATAATTAATTAAAAGAGAAGGTTTATGACACTGGTGGCATGCATTCATACCGCACGGTCGAGTTTTCTAGATTCCAACACATGTGATTCCTCGTTCTGAAAATCATCATGGAGTTCTTTCATATCTCAGTCTCATCACTCTACGACCTCTGTTTTTGCGCCTTCGCTTTGTGCTTGGGCACCAACGCCAACTAATTACCACGTTCTGGTTTTGTTTTTTCTGCCTCCTTTTGGCAAGTATCCCCGCTACTTTTCTTTACCTAACCACCTAGAAACCCTAGACTGCTTTCCATATCTAGGCCAGCCGCCGCTCACCTCTCTCTCTCTCTCTCTCTCTCTCTCTCTCTCTCTCTCGTCGAGGCCGAGGATGGACGCAGGGATCTTAGGTTGAGGTTGCCGCCACGTTCGCGATCTTGGTCCGAGATCCACCGTGGGCACCGACGACTTCAGGTTATTCAAAATCGCTACAACGCCGACCTCGATCGAGGTCGGTAATGACTACATCAACGTCCCCACGGCTGTTGCATATTGCACGTTGGGGGAGAGAGAGAGAGAGAGTGGTGCAGAGCAAAGAGCCAACGTCGGTGGGGGAAATACAGCAAGATGGATGGATGCATACAGCTTCATCGAATCTAACTTTAGTTAAATTTGTACGTGGGGATATCAATATATGATACCCAACTAGGATGGGAAAAATTATTAAAGAAAAAAGTCTTAAATTTATTGTATTAATACAATTCAGTTCAAAATCTTTTAATTGAACCAATTTAATCTTAAACATTTTTACATCGATACCTTTTGAGTCTATCGGCAAGTTTAGGCCAAAAATCGCCAAAATGGATGATTTAACATCTTATGCGACACAACTATCGTTGATGTGGACAATTTTTTTAATTCTTAAATATTTTTCCAATTTTTTTCAATTTTTTTCCTTCTCATTTCCTTCTTATCTTTTTTATTTTTCCAGTATGGGCGAGGCACCGATAGCTATAGACGAAGGCGGCCTCACTCACGACTAGCGAGGCTATGGCCACCTTCGCTTGTGGCCGGCAAGGTGGCCTCCGACAGGGGACCTCACTCGCAGTTGCTTCAGCCTCAACCACATCTAGGTGAGGCCAAGCAAGGGTCATAAAACTCCACAGTGGGAAAAAAATAACAATAAAGAAAAAATTAATAAAAAATTTAAAAAAAATAATTGAAAATTCATATGTGCTTGAGCCTCAACCACATCTAGGTGAGGCCAAGCAAGGGTCATAATGCCAACTGTGTCGCATCAAATAGTTGACTTTTATGTCAGTAATTTTCGACCTAAATTAAATTGATAAACTCAATTGATACCAATGTAAAATATTTAAAATTAAATTTGTTTAATTAAAATATTTATGACTCAAGTGATACCGATGTAATAAATATAAAATATTTTTTTATATATATTTTTCCTGGCTAGAAAGAAAAATATGACTTTTCATGCAATGTCTTTTAAGAAACCTGATTCGTGCAAATGCTTGTTTGGGCAAAAGTTGTTCAATGGACGGCTTTTCCTCTTTGGCCAGATATTCTAAAGGAAGGAGTTTTTATAGACTCGTTCTTTCTTCTATCTGCATATTTGACGTTTTAAATCCTACGTAAGTTAGTGTGATTAGGAGCCTAGGACTAGGAGGGTTCTGTTATTCCCGAGAAAGCAATCGTTTTTTTTTTTTTTTTTTTTTTTTTGAACAGATTCAAATGCAGTTTGGCAACTAGAAAGTGTCCCTACGTAATGTAAGCTTGCGTGCTCGGATAGGAGTCTCGTTGGTTCCGTAGGAAAAGCAGCATCAAGCATCTTGATGTAAAAACAGAAGATACCAAGATAGCAACAAGCACCTGCTGGAATGAAGCATGGAATTATCATGCGGTTCTTGAATAAAAGACCCGCGCCCACTGTTTCGGTACTGAAGTACACGTCGTGTCAATATAAGATTGGCAGTTTTTCTTTTTTTTTTCATTCGTTGCATGATAAGATCCACATTGACCTTCATGACCTTGAATTTCATTAGGTAGATATCGTGCATGACTAGAGTTGAGACAACAATAATAATTGCGGTGGACCACTTGAAATTACGTGACGAATGATCATCACTTTTATATTCTACATGTGCATAAGATGTAGTGCAAACGAGTTGTCGCTATATGATAATTCCCATCATCCTCCATTTCATAGGCGGTATATTTTCTCTACAAATACTTGGTATTATAGGTGTCGCATCAACCTAGGGTAACTAGCACGATTGGCGGGGACTCCACCATTTCAATAAATTAGAAACCATCTATCAGATTTGACTCGGATTAAGATTGAGGAAGCTCTAGGAACATTTAGGTTAGCACTACAGAAAGGCAAGCCTTTTCCCTAGGCAATTCCGGGGTCCTATACTAGTTACACTAACATATCTCAGGCAATCGAGTTATAAGTGTGCATTTATGGTTCATTTGATTTAATCATGACTCCTTTTTTAGTGAATTTTGATGGATGACTGCGAGCAAAAAAAATAGCTGAGTGGCAATCAGGCAAGTAAGAAAGTACCATGGGTTTTCAATTAAGTTCATTGCCAATATGCAAAAAAAAAAAAAAAATTACAAGTTCACTTTTAGATTATTGACGTCCAGAAGAATTCGATAACAAGGCTTACTCTAGATGCACTTGACACCCATCCGGCGGTAAATGTGTGAGAGCTTTTCACTCTAACAGCAAATCTAATAGTGACTGTATAAGAATTACATACAAATCATTAATCTATGCGGGAGTGATGGAATGTACAAAATTGCAAATGATATCCTTACTCGTGCAACTCAAGTACCCATGCGCTTGTAGAGAAACTTTGGATGCTCAACCACATCTTTTGAGCAGAACGATCAGATCGAAATGAACACGCACGATGATTGACAAACATTGACACGAGTACATATTCAATTGAGAATAGACTCCCCATCGATCTCTCGCATCAAGTCACTATTTAGAGATCATGCGGAGCCTTATTGGAGTCATCGATGATTTAGAGAGACTGTTCGTCCCACACACCTTTTGTCCTGCATTTTCAACGCCTCGCACTAATGATTGGATGGAGCTTGTCCCGCAATTCCTAATCTCCGCGCACGCCTTATCGAATATCGACCACCGAAACAGCTTTCGCAATATCATGGGTTGCAGATCTTGGGAGAGTCTAGTCACACTTCCATCGAAAACCGAAGCCGCCGAAGAAGCGGTCGAGAGCATCTGGAAATATTGACTTACCGACTTTCCTTTTATTGATGTGTTGTGAGCGCTTTGATGTGCGTAAAAAGAATGATTTGAGCTCTTGATGTTCATCTCATTGGATGAGGATTCATGTGTCACATCCGACTCCCGATCTCCTGTCTTACTCACAAGATTCCGACACGTGATTAAAGAGTATTTCAAAAAATTAATTTTAAGACAATTTATCATAAGTATATTAATTTAAGATTTTTTATTATCAAAAACTTAGTTTGAAATAAATTTGTAACAAGTATACTAATATGAAATTTTCCACAATATTAATACTAAAAAATAAAAATCAGAAAATTTACAAAAAAATTTAAAATTTTGAGTAATTTTACTAGATTTTAGCGTTAATTCTAGTTTAGAATTAGTTTAGTACAAAAAATGTGAAAATCATTTGATAAAAATTGAATTCAAAATTGAATAAGCTCTTAGGACTTTATTATGTAGATTTTTTAATGTCATTTTCTTTTAAAAATAATACTAAGTCGCGAAACCGACGACTATGCTAAAAAGATGATATCTTCTTTCCTTAATATTCTATTGGAGACATCCTTTGATCATCTGCAATTCTGTTTTAATATAATATTAGATAGTTTTGAACAAGTCTTTTGCATTACCGTTTGTCTTGTATTCATAGCAATCGAATAAGCCCGTGCTCCATGAATTTCCAATATCATTTGCTTAAAGATTTGATGAAAGCACACCAGCTTTAGGATCACCTTCATCCTCAGTTGTTCCGTCATTTGCCCATTTCATCAAGCAACGTTTGCTCTTCTTCTTATAGCTAAAAAGCTCAAAACGCATCAATTTAGAATATCTTGATCAATTAAATCCTTACAATGTCCAATTTTATCTAAACATGAATTGTTAAATTTTCACTAACATTTTTTATAATTAAATCAGAATATAAATTTTTAGAATCGTACTAAACATTTTTTTTTTTATTTCGGCAATTAAAATTTTGTACATTTATTGAACATGTTTTTCTACTCAAAAACTCAAAAATTTTGTGAGAGAGAGAGAGATAGAGAGAGACTCCAAGATAAGTGCATATTCGGAGGATGCTAATGAAAAGACCAAGTTGAATGAGGATGGCAACTAAAAGGGAAAAAAATAGGTGTAACAGTCATCATTTTTTTTTCGAAAAGTACCAAAAAGATAATAAGCCTATTATTTTTGTATGAATTTAGTCCTAACATTTCAATTAGATCATTTTAGTTTTAAAAATTTTCACATTTGTGTCAATTGAGTCCATTTAATTAATTTAGGCCGGAAATTACTAATATAGACACAAGACGTTCCATTTGGCATGATGAGACACCGACATTGACATTTTTTTAATGATTTTTTTGAATTTTTTTCTTTCCTTATTCTTTTTTCTTGCATGACTAGTCCATGACAGAAGAGGGCTAGCCTCGACTAGGCAAGGGCGAGTGCTAGCGACGTTGCCCTAGCTAGATCTAATGAGGACGACCCTTACTAGAGGCCAAGAGGTCAAATTGAGGAAGGAGGCCGTGGAGAACAAAAGCCATTTGGGGATAGGATTGTATTCAGAGGAAGGACATACCCCCTCGTAAGCTAGAATTTGTAGGGATCTGGAGGACGAGCTAGTCAACAAGGAATGGTGTGGGACTCAGCAATCGAGTTAGGAGACTGAGATACCTTGCGGCCTTTGGCAAGGCTTGGTCACCCTTGCCCGCACCGACATAGGCCTAGGTGAAGGCCATGACCCTTGCCAACGGCGATCGTGCCATGTAGGACAACTGACACTCACATTAGTATTCTCCAACATAAATTATTTGGATAAACTCCATTGATACCAATGTGAGAATTTTTAACACTAAATTTTTATAATTGAAAAGTTAACTAATACAATAAATTTGGGAATTTTTTGATACTTTTTCTTTTTCATTCTTCTATAGATAGACTCTATGTCCCTAGGAATTCTGCACATGTTTCTTACAAGAATTCGATATAGATCCGTAAGATCTATATTATGAAATTTCTAAAACGTGAAATCCTCCAAAGCTCACGTGCATCACTTGCCTAAAAAATATAGTATATTAGTCTCATCATGGCGCTTCGGACTTTTTGATCTCTCTTGATTGACACCTAAGTTTACCCAAAGGTTTTCATTGCATTTTCTAACCTAAAAAAGCAAAGATAAAGATAAAATTGGAATTGAATCTCTATCAAAAACATTTCGGATGATATGCACTGCGTCCTTGCATTTCATGTTTGGGCATTAGTTACGGTTACTAAGAATTTACCCATGGAACTGCGTTTAGGGATACTTCAGTTGTCGCGCTCCGCCGCCCCACGCGCCGCCCCCACGTTAACACGCGCCGCTGCACCAGGGGATGAGTTACTTCACGCGCCTCTCACACGCCCAGAAGCTTCTGCACTAGTGTTTGCTGACATCATCAACATGTAAGCTGCAGTCACGAGCACGTCATTTGCCACGTCAGCTTACAGTAACTTAGCCTGCTCAAGCCAACCGGTTTTCTGTTCAATAGACCTAGACGTTTCAATAATTTTCAGACAAGTTCTCAGAAACTTCAGACCGGTTCTAGAGGAATGTCTAAGTGTTGAGCCTATTTATGACCTTATTTCTCCAAATCTGTCCGCAAATGTGTTGTTTTCTTCACTTTTTTTAATCCATTATATTGTTTTTCACTGATAACATGGTGCATAAAATGAAAGTTTCACTATTCACTTAAACCATATTAAATGGGTCAAGTAATTTTCAAAGGGCTCAGTAAAATGTCAAGTTTTGCAGAAGGACATAGGTCTTGGCATTACTCACTAGTAATATTCTTGAGCCTATTAAGACTATTGGTGAGAGTGAGGACATAGTTGCTAAATATTTGGATGAGTGGGATAGCAAGAATTATTAAATCCTAATGAGGTTTCAAAATACTTTGATTACATCTATTAAATCTCTGTTTGGTTGCACCAATACAGCAAACAAAGCCTGAGATCTACTTGCCAACTTGCCCATCAACTATCAACTTTTAAGGAATCAACGGGACAAGTCGGCCCACTAATGGTTTTTATCCTCCATGCATGCTTTTTGGGATCAATTAATTTCATTCGAGCCACAATGGGATGCAAATTTTGATGCTCACAAGTTTGCTAAATATCATGATTTTATGCTTATTATGCAATTTTTTATGGCACTTAACGATGAGTTTGAACTTGTGGAAGCTTCACTTCTCCATGAAGATCCTTTACCTCGTTTCAGGCACATGTCTCATAGTTGTTGACTGAGGAGACTCAATTACCTATTTTGAGGCGCAACGCAATACCTTTCTATGTCCACTCACAAAAATTGCAGTGCCTCATCACACAAGCCTCTTGTGGGCTTCGTTGTTGACATGGTCACCTAGCATCCAATTGCTATCAACTACAATCAAAGCAACCCACAAGATTAGATAACCAATCCTGATGCAAAGATCCACATGCACACCAGTCCACTACTATTACCATTGAGGGTTCCCTCGACGAATCATTCATTACTCTATATTTGCAGGATCTTTGTTCCATTCTTCAAGAATTTAATATTGCTATTTCTCCATCATTAACACTTTTTCTTTATTGGTCATTTCATATACTTTCGATTTATGACACTTTGATTTTACCTATTACAATCACATGACTTCCAACTCTGATTTGTTTAAGTCCAAGCATTCACTTCACAAGCATCTTTAATACACACAAATGACAGTCAGTCATACAAAAAAATATTTCAACGTCCACATTGTCTTTACCTAACACTTTCATGGTTCTTATATTTTCATTAACCTTGATACATGTGGGACAACTATGTAAACTTGGTCTTGACATTCACTTCTCTTCTCATGGATATCATGTGCACAAATCACTGCAGAGATGGACAATTCAGACCGGCCATAAAGTAGATCCCTACTTGAGCTTATCTTTTTAAAGTTTCCAAAATCTTTTGTTAATTTGTGATACCACGGTATCATGTGAAACTTGACATTCTCGATTAAATCATCCTTCTTTCTTTAGATTATGTACTTGGATTTTAAGTGGTCAAATATGTTCTATTGACAATAAACTTCTCGATTGCTTGTTGGATAAGTTGGGAAAACATCATGCTTTATCATTTAATCTTAATGAGTTTGTCTCCTTTCAAGCGCTTGTTTATTAGTGTTCCTAATTAAAATCTTCTTCAAGTATTTGGTGGTGCTTAGTTTTTGCATGTTTTACCAAATGAAATGCACGAAGTTAGAACCTCGTGAGGCAGTGTCACGACGGTTTTGAGGAATTCTAGAAACAAGTTTAGAGGTTTTGCTTGAAAGATTGTCCAAATGGTTTATCACAAGATGACAATCCAAGGGGTCTATCGATCCCAATTCGATACCTCACATGACGTTGGGCTTTGTTTTTAAGTTCTAAACAACCTAATTATTTCCTAAGAGTTGCCATTAGCCATTTGAAGTTGGCTAGAAACCAAATGAGATGTGGGAGGTTTTTTTCATTTCCTATGCAACCAAAAATTCTAATTTCGAGGACTTGATTACGCTAATATTCCTATTAACATCCTTTTGGTACCTTCAACTTGGAAGGTTGTTATCTAAGTGGTCATGCATTGTGCTCTTGAGGGGTTTATTATTTAATTCTAAACTAGACTTAATGTATATAAAAAAAGAAATTAACAAACAATATATAGAAATGCATTGCCGTAAAGAAACAACCAATTAATGAAATGGCTTAAAAGTAAAGGTGGGAAAGGAAAACCCAATACAAATCGGACAAAAATTATTACAAGGTCAAATAACAGCCCGATACTAAGCCGGGCAAAGAATATATAATGCCTTCTTATTAAGCCTTGGGACATAAATCCCCATAAGCTTGGGATTATAGACTAAACCTATCTAAGGGGAGCCTAAATCCAATCATATTATTATCCAAATGCTAATCTAAGCTATTCTAACCATTAGTTTAAAGGTGATTGTAAGTCTAACGTGATTTTATCGAATAGAATCTAAACTAATTAGGACCTAAAGTTTTCAGCAAGCTAACCTAGTTAGTACTAAGCTAAACTAAGTTAGACTATGCTAATGTCGC
Organism: Eucalyptus guilfoylei; assembly: GCA_016097605.1. Lineage (NCBI taxonomy): Eukaryota > Viridiplantae > Streptophyta > Magnoliopsida > Myrtales > Myrtaceae > Eucalyptus > Eucalyptus guilfoylei. Next base: position 42,826,705 of record CM027861.1, read on the forward strand.
TTTGGACCGCCACCGAAGACTGCCCGTCTTCAAGCTCACGTCTGCCTCCTTTGGCTCCTTGGCCGCCACCTCAACCGTCATTATTGTCATTCATTTCATTCATCCAATCAACACTCAACTCATACATCCAATCAAATCAAGCAATTAGCAACGATCACTTAAGTAAGAAGATATCTAAATATCTTTAATAGAGAGCATCCTGAATATTGACCGGCGAGTTCGCATTGAGCGACATGTTGCAAGCGCTTTTAATGTGCATAGAAGAGTGCTTTGAGCTCTTGACGTTCATCTCAGCGGATGGGATTCTATGTGTCCTAATTGATCTCTCGATCTCCTATGTCGCTCGTGAGATTTTGACATGGGTTCGCTCCATCTGATTCTTCCACACCAAATCAAACACCAAACCCCATCTAATCATCCCTCTCTGACTTAGTGCGCGTTGCTGCGATTGGCGAAGTCAACGCCGCTTCGTTTATACCAGGGCAGCACAACAAGCAAACATCACCTAAGGAGTCTCACCTCTAGGGGCTGCCTCTCCCCCTTTTTGATATCGAAACGAGGTCGACTTCCGTTTGAGATGTCGATAGATTTAAAATCGGAGGCACTGCCTCTAGACCTGGGATTCCATAGGCGATGGCGATGAGTAGCTGATTGAGATGGACGTCAACAACAAAGAGATGGAGCTGAATGCTCATTGAGTCGATGTCAAGATTGACATATATTTTGCGTGCACACTTGAACGGGGAGGGAGAGAGAGAGAGAGAGAGAGAGAGAGAGAGAGAGAGAGAGAGAGTCTGAGATCGGTACATATTCGGAGGAGGCAGCGGTGAATTTGCCTGCACGATAATAATGGAGAATGCTAATAAAAAGAAGACGACGGTGGAGGATGGCAGCTGAAAGAAAATTGCAGGCGTCATAGTTATCATATTTTTCTATATATTTCGTATATAGATCCAATCCATATTCCCAGGAAGTCCCAACATGTTTTTACAAGAATTCGATATGAACTTGTAAGAAATATCAAGTTTCACAAATGTAAAATCCTCCAAAGCTCAATGCTATGACTTACTAAAAAATATTAGTATTAGAGTCCGCTAATGAAAGAGAATAATAGGGCAAAGTTGTACTAAACGAAACACTGTACTCAAAATCTAATCTCTTTGTACGGAGTTTTTCTGCTTTCTTTCTAATTCTATAGCTGTCTACGGCATGAAAAATATGGGAAAAGAAAGAGAAAACAAAACAACGGGGCTTTTGGTATGCATCAACTAAGTTTCCACGGAAAGCAGCGAAGATTGGAACAAGACCCCGTGTGCATATCGGTGCATTCACCACCGGCACGGTCACAGCACTTGCAAACGATTCCAAGCGTGCCGAAGATTCCCGAATACCCTATACATGATTGCATCGCACAATTAATGATCAATTTGTCATAGATATCCACAAAATCAAGAGGTCGGTAAATCCTCACTCCATGTGGCCCGGAAGAATGTGGGCTAACGCGTATCCTATTGGGAGAGAGTGAGAAAGATGCTTACTGTGGTGAGATGGGATGCTGGCGAGACTCCTCGCCTCTGTGGATACTGATTTCATCTCCGAGCCAAGACAAAGCACAACCAAGAACACGATAAGCGACGTGGGAGGCTTGAATGTTTCGAGAATCGCCATTCCTCTTTGACGCGTCTCCGACCGACTGATACAACTTTACTGACAAGAGAGTTTGCCAATATATGTAATATCAAAGCAGTTGAAAACCACCGGCCAACCAAATCTTAAAAGGACGGCGTAAGATTTATTCTAGAAGAAAGTGACCCCTGTGGTTGAAAATGAATCCATGTTGAAAATTCGTCTTCTAGAAACTGAGAGAGAGAGAGAGAGAGAAAGAGAGGTCTGACCGCATGATTTTAAACTTCCTCGACGTTCCTTAACGTGCGTAAGAAAATGCAAAATGGAAGCTTCGTCCATGTCGGGCGTTTTTCGTATAGAATGAATTGATGCAGTCCAATCTCTATCTAGGCTTTCTATTTTGATTGATTTCTTCGTCTTCTTTTGTTTTGTATGGGTAATTAAAGTGAAGACGAGAAATGATGGACGCATATATGGCCTCTGAGGGGAAATCCACTCGAGCACATAAGATCAATCAAGAGCTTATGAAGCTCAGTGCGCCAAAGGTTGAGCCCTCATTCCACCAATAAGATTCACTGCTTGTTTGGAGGGCCCTCTCCGTGCGAGCCCATTTGTTGTTTGTTTAAAACTAAATTTTACAAACAATTACTATTTTGCTCTTCCGTGGGAATTTAAAAATTATACAAATTTTAAAATATTAAACCATTACTATCACAATCAAGAACTTATCATAGCAATATACAGAACCATTCGACTCACGCAGACAAAAAAGCAGATTATAAGGGCAAAGTGAGGGGGCCAAAAAGGACAATTTTTCTGAGTAGCAGCATTTTACTGTTGCCGTCTCTCTTCCACGTAGATTCTCTTCTCGTCGAGTAGAAAAGGGCAAGAATCTACAAACAGTTGGAATCAGATGAAATCCGAACCGTCCCGGAAGTGCTCCAAGTCTGGGTGTGTCCCGCTACCAGGTCTCCTTGGGTTTCTGTCGGTATGAAGTTTGGCGAAGATGTTAAAAGACTAGAAAAGGAAAAATCTCAGCCCACATGCAATCAGCATTCCATTGCGCAGTCACAATTGATACGAACATTTGATATATTCAAAATGAGGATTCTCTCAGTCTCACCTAACTAAAACATTTTAGCTATCATTTAACTGAATTGCAACTTAAAGATTGTAACTGTGTATTAGTTTCTCCTTCCATTATTATTCCCCTCCTAATAAGCTATTAGCCAAATGACCAAAAAACAACAATTCCTTAACCTTGCAAAACCTCCGATTACAAATTTGAACATGAGCTTATACTCCACAGCATTGTCGCTCTCTTTTTACTATTCCCTCACAATTCCCACACCAAACTCCAGTAACATGAGACATTAGAATATTAATTAGCCACAAATGAAATGATTATGCGAGACCAGATGTTAATCAGCCACAAATGAAATGATTATGTGAGACCGGACTTCAAGGCAAGAAGATATAACTACCTGACGAATCGACCTGGCTCAAAACCAGGCACACCAGGTGGACCATATGGATCAAAACGAGCACCTGGAGGGACACCCCTGTTTCAAATGATCAAGTGAAGGTCAACAAGCGTGTGCGCACACAAAGAGAGGGAGACAAGGAGAGAAGATGCTCACGGTTGGGCTCCAGGAAAACCAGGATGTCCAGCGTCTCCACCAAGCCAACTGGGATCATTAGGTCCTGCATGCTCAGATTGCCACCCTTATTAATCTCTCAAAAATCAGTGACTGAGAAAGAACTATAAATACGTAATTTACAAACAAACCTAAAAGCATACTCCCACTGCTACCATAACCACCCCTGCATTGAAAATAAAAGAAAATTAATCTCTAATCAATCCAGTAAGGCAAGCGTAAAAGAAATGTATATATAATAAGCAAAGATCAGCAAAGAACCTGGTTGGGTACATTCCAGCCCCAGGCCCAGGAAAAAGGTCGTTGCCACCAAGAGGATAAACAGGAGGAATTACAACTCTGTGCGCAAACCAAAAACAAAAGAGAAAAGAAACAAAAAGAGCATTCAATGCAAGAAGCAACAATAGAACAGTAACTTTTTGCTTTCAGGCAAAAATATAATACGACATATCAAATTAAGTGAGAAGATCTGCTTATTAAAAACAATTTTGATTGATAAGACTTCATACAATGTACTTGCATATAATCAGAAGTGGCAAGATATTTCCAATATGGACCAGACAAAAAGTCCCATAAACAAAGAGGATAATACTGCTCTAAGCTGGCTCCCCAACTACTACTTCACACCCAGAAACTATTCATGAATATCATATTTAAACATGCAATACTCTCATTTTCCACACATCACAGAACAGAATATATGTTGATTCTCAGACTCTTGTTATCCAAAGGACAGAGAGCTCCTTCCACATATTGTTATATCAATAAGATACTGATACATATTCATTCTATGTTACTTGCTTTTTCTACATCTCTCTTGTTCACTTATCCTAGTTATATCCTATTTTAGCGACATCAAATTGGCCAGAATTGCCATATCACAATGTAGGCATTTGCCACCTCATTGCAATTCATAGCTGACAAGTAATGGAAAAGATAATTATTATCAAGAGTCTCATATGGCAAAAAGAATTAGACTTGCTGTAATTCGAAACAGCAACTCCAAGGGGACTTGTGCAGCATTCTAGATGCAATATAATTTCAAAATACAACAACCTTAGAAACTCGTCAACATTAGCAGTTCAGCTTTCACATCTCTCAAAACCACAATTCTAGCAGTAATTAGGTACTTCCATTGCCCTCAGTTTAAAAGACACTGGATAAGATTGTCAGGATCTTCGCATGCTCGAGCACACACAAACAAGTGCACAGAGAGAGAGAGAGAGAGAGAGACCCTGAAGGATGAACTTGTGGACCCCAAGGTTCACGAGCTGCAATACCAGGTTCATTGATAGGTTGTCTTGATCCTTCACTATTTTCTCTTCTGAAAATGAGGAAGAAGACATCCTTTAAAATATAAATCATAGAAATGAAGATGAAAAATCTAACTCAATGCAAAATCTAGCTATGCATCTCCGAAAAGAACGCACATGTAAAGGCAGACAACCATCTAAAACTTCATTTTACCCACTGTTGTACCTTAAATGCCTGTAGTGTTGCTGCCTTATATGGCAATAGCAGAAACAAGTGAATGATCACTATGACGGAATTCATCACTAGAAGCCAAATCACATTCTAGACAACTGTTTGCTTTCATGTAGAACACAGGATGCTCAATAACCATACACACGACCATTATCAAACATATCTCATTGGAGAATGGAGAGAAATTATAACAAACCATACAACACATGCAAGTACATATGCATATAGATCATTATGCAGACTAAATGAGGCCACGTACAGCATAGAATGGAAAGGGTTTGAAGACCTAACTCCCAATTCACACAGAGAGCTTAATTACATCACTCATATAACTAGTCAAATAAATGGGATTCGAGTCAAATAACTACATAACACTTGATTGAGCCCAAACAAGAAGTTCATAAGAACTCTTTCTTGTTAAAGTTTGTGGCAAACGACTATGGAAAATTAAACATGAAAGTTAAAGAACTTCTCCATTAGAATATCCAAAGTAAGCTAAATAGAACATGATCATACGATCGCAATATCATCTTTCCAACAAAAGGTAGGGAGCAAATCACATAGTATTACAGAATGAACTTCTCTGACCAGGCATAGGAAGTATATTAAAAGACCAAAATCATCATTCGCTTTTATAATTCATTAAGTACCCCTTTCACATGGAACCTATCAAGCAAGTGAAAGATTACATATAGAACCACTCTAGCTAAGACGAGATAGAGTCAGAAGCATAGCTAAAAGTCAAAAGGCCAGAGCCACACAAATGGGATGCTCTCGATTTGAGCCAAGGGAACAAAATCAAAAAGTACCTCCCCAAGCAGCTTTCTTGATTTATAGCAGTACATTGTCTACCCCCTTGACAAAACTTTAGCAGACTTCTTAGTCATCAAATCACTCTCATACAACTTAGAAGAGCCGTTAAAACAAGCATCCCCATAGCATAAGCATTTATGCTCTTGACTGGTGTATGAATGCTATGCACAAATCATTTAACTTCCATGCCAAAGAAAAAGTGTGAAAAGAAAGAAAAATTTATTGTTTTTAAGCAAATATGAACAGTAAGATCTGGCTCAGATAAGTAAGGGACTGCATTTCAGTCATCCTCAAATGAATTCATACTCACTCTAACTTGAAAAATAACCAAAAAATAAAAAATAAAATGCACAGCCAACTAGGCAATATACTGCAAGACCCTCCAACAGCACCCCATAAAATCTCAAGCCACATTCTAGAGCCACGACAGCCTAAATTCAGAGTTGGAATTCGATGAAATACCACAGCAACCAAATCTTTTCATCCGCGTATGGAAAGGTCCATCCTTTCCCCTTGCTTATCAATCTTCTCCACAATCAAAATATCTCTCTCCCTAACAAAATAAATTACCTACATGGCGCTATCAACAGAAAGCATAAATCAAACCAAATTACCTGACAGCATTCGTCGACGAACTAGGCGCCAGTGAGCCATTCAATTTTGACAATATCTCTGTATCCAAACTCTTCACCAACTTATCCAGATTTTTGAACTGACCAGAGTAACTCGCAGCTCCATCCTCCCCGATGAACTCATCAACGCTGCCGGCGATGGAAAATATCGATCAATTTCAAATTTAAAACCGAAAAAACGGAGAATCAAATACGAGATGCTCGATAGCGCAGCACGGAAGTAAGGAAATTCAAAAGGACCAAGTCGTTCGCATACTCAATCTCGAGATGAACAGGTTCGGCAGCCCCGTCTTTCAAAGCATCCACGACCAGCTTGTCGTCCATCGCAAGGCACTTCACCAACACTTTCTTCGAGTCCTCGGGGCTCACGTACACGAACGCGTACTCGTCGTCGGCCTCGTTCCAGCCCTCGATCCCAACCTCCCCTGCACGGCCAAAAACCCACAAAAATTCGAAGCTCTCCGGTCAGAGAAATTCATTCCCGAAACCCCCCGGGCGAAACGATCCCCTCCCCGCGCGCGCGCAACGGAACGACGCTCGACTCACCGGTGGAGGGAGAGGAGAGGGCGTCGGCGGCGTACGCGGCGGGGCCGGTGGCGGCGAGCGAGTGACCGGAGGCGAGGAACGACGCGTGGACGGCGAAGGCGAGGCGGTCGTGGCGGCTCCGGAACAGGGGCCGCGACGCCCGCACGACGCCGATCACGGCCTTGGACTTCTCGGACTCCATCGTCGGCGATCTCCGTCGGGAGGAGACGCTGGAAATCGCTAGCTTGATCTGAAAGGTAGTGAGTCCGCTTCTCCTCGAATCGGTCCTGAAGGCTGGAGAGTCGGTGCGCAGTTGGGCCCGTTGGGCCCAATATTGTGGACGGGCCTGAGCTGTGAGCTGTGGGCCCTGGTGTTTCCTTGGGCGGGGGCCCAGATTTGCCCGCTTGCTTGTTCTTCACTTAAGAAGAAGATGGCTTACCGTTTAGCTTATAGCCCAAGGATGATGATGATGATGATGATGAACAGTCTCCTACATTGTGACTAGTCTTCTTAACTTAGCCAAACCACTGCATGATGAAATCGGATACTGCTCGATTTAGTTCGCTTAATCCGACTCGATTTTTTTGCTTCTTTCGTCCTCGATTTAGTTATCTCCCGTTCCTCATCGCAGGGCTATATATCTACATGAGGCAGAGTTCGGAAGTACGCCAATTTTCTTTGGGGAGAGAATAGGTATGTTGCTAAGTACGAGGCAAAAACTTATCGTCTACTACCTCGTTCTCTAGCTTCGTATTTTTTTAACCCAAAAAGTGAGTAAAAAATTCTTTGGAGTAAGTATGGATCAAATAAAAACGTCAAAGATTGCAAAAAGATTCTTTATTAATTTGGACAGGAAAATGTAAAGGATAGGTATAGAAAACGAAAAGTTGCCAGGATTTAATGATATTGGAAATTGAAAGATTGTTGGAAACATGAAGTAAGAGGAAATTAAAGATAAATTGACATACTCTCATTGATTGTACGTGTGCTCGTAGGGGTTGTTCTACCCAGATTATAGCATGGACATTTATATCCCATTCACGCTAGTTACTAGAAACAGTTATGGATTTTGAATTCGTAAGCAATCTCTTGATCTTATTTGTAGTTATTAATTAAAAATTATAAACCTTCCTATTATCTAGTAATATTCATCTAAAAGAAGTTGCAAATTCGGAGAATGTTGACGTAACCACTCACTGGCAATGTGCTGGTGTCAATTTCACTATTTTTGTTTTTGACTAAAGTATTGACAGGCTTCTTCTATTCTGTTGTCAATTAATTTCTTTTAAATCCTGGCTAAGGCTTTTATCGAGAACCTCCACGATGTGTGTTTGCCAGACTCTTTCACAACCAATAAGTTTGTCTTATTGACCAATGACTTCCGTTTTGACCAAATTTTGCTCTGATCAATCAAACTCATTACTCTTCGATATTAAGAGTTTGTTATTTTGGTGTCAACACATCTATTTATCTTTTCTGCTCTATGTTTGGAAGCATGATGAAGAAAAAATTGTAAAGAAAATGTTTGCTATTATAAGTTTACCCTCTTTTTTCTTCTTACAAAAGATTTTTCCCGTTCAATTTCCCCAATTCCCAAACATAGCGTTAGGAACTCGGTAACACCATCTGGTGCAATATCATATGAGTGTAATGTTGATTTGCAATCAGCCTTTAATCTCCATCATGATGAATTTCATTTCACCGCAAGAATAAAGGAGAATGGAACCTTTTTGAGTGCGCCAACGAGGAGGGGTCCGCCCTTAGCCGGGTCAGTCAAAGATTGGGCTAAAAAAGGCTATGCTTCTACCGAACACGATTGGTAAAGGACAAGTTTAGGAATAAAGTTTACTAATACTCAAACAAAAAGGCAGGCTAGTGAGTGGTCTAAGGCTAAGACTCTAGACCCTAGATGAGGCATTATCCGAGCCCGGCCACTTCGATTGTTGGAAAAGACGGGGACCCATGTACTAGTCTACAAAACCCTATCTACTTAATCTAACATTCTCGCCTGCCCAATCAATTGAGAAGCGTATCATTCCATGGTTGAAACATGAATCAATGCTTTGACTGCTTCTCGCAGCAGTTTTATTAACATCGGCCCTTTCAATCTTGGAAGTGTTGATTATGCATGACATTAGAGTAATCAGTATACTAAAATTATAAAATTTCATCAATTGGATTTTTAACTGATGCTCATGTGGTGCTCATTAACAAAATTCTTTTTATAAGGACACTCAAATTCTCTTGTTAAGGTGAAACGCATGAATAACGGCGTATCTTAAAATTATTTTGAATAATACATGCTTTGATGTATATATTATATTTGTCAAATTTGAGCATAGAGAAAGAATATTGTATCTGTCACTATAGTCAAATAATATCTTGGTCATTGATATTCTTGCATGCTTAGTTCAACACAAACATGTGTTTGATATGCATCTTCAAATAATATCGCTCCCCCATGGTAATGTCAAATCGAGTGGAAGAAATATATCTCATATTTCACTTGGCAAAAAGGAGAAGTAAAAATATCATAATTGACCAATGCCAAATTAACAACTATTACACACTTTATTTTGCTCGTAGGATTTGTGAAAAACTAATTAGGTTACCAGAAAGAAAGAAAGAGATAGGTCGGATGCAATCACTAATTACCCTATTCGTATTTTTTAGTCATCCCAAGTAATTGCAACCCTTTTAGTCAAATAGGTTATGTAACCGAAAAAAAATTGAAACCCAAGGCACCAAATCTCGTGTTTAATTTCTTCAACTAGGCTACTGGAGTATTATTCCTAGAAAATGTTTTAGCGGACCATGTTTTCCTTCAACTCAAGCCAAGGAAAACTTTCCTCCTCCCAACACCTAGTTGTCAGTTCTTTTTTTAAGAGAAATGTATATCAAGTAACTTTCATATTGCATCTGAAAAATGCAACTAAAAACCTAGTTCTTTTTTCTCTCTCTCTCTCCTCTCTTCTTCCTTCCTCTCTCACACCGGCTGCATGCCACCGTACCCACCTCCCACCTCAGGGATCGACAAGGCCCAACGCCAAACATAGTTTGCAAGCAATGGCGAGGTGGAGTACAATGATGGCAGCCATGGTTGATACAATAAAGAAGGAAAGTATGAGGGAAAATTACTTAAAAAGTTTCAAATCTATTGTATATGTGCCAATTCAATTATAAACCTTTCAATTTAGCCAACTTAATTTTAAATCTTTTGACAACTTGCCAATTTAGTTATAAATCTTTCAATTGTGTCAATTTAGTCTTAAATTTTTTTATAATTTCTTAATTTAATTCCAAACATTTTGACAACTTAACCGGAAAATACATAAATGGTGGTTAAGTTAGCACCGTCTGGGATAGTGAGTGCGCGTGGACTATTTTTATAATTTTTAATATTTTTTGAATTTTTATAGATTTTTATCACCGACCAAGTGTTGGAAAAAAAAAAAAAAGAGAAAAGAAAAGAAAAAATAAAATGAAATAAAAATTATTAAAATTGTTTTAGAAATTAGAAAATTGTCTACGTCAATGCTAATCATACCATGTAAAATAGCTAGTGCTAGCTAGACTTTTACGTTAGTGTTTTTAGATCAAAATTTGTTAAAATGACTAAATTAACAAATTGTCAAAATGTTTAGTATTAAATTAATGAAATGTTTATAACTAAATTGACAAACTGTCAAAAGGTTTGAAACTAAATTTGCCAAATTGAAAGTTTATAACTAAATTAGTACAAATGTAATAAATTTAGGACTTTTTTGATAATTTCTCCAAGAAAGAGAGGTAATTGACTTGATTTTTCTTTTTCTTTTCCTTTTCTTTTGTTTCTCTTTTTTTATTATGCATTCAAAGTTACATGTGAGTCACATGTAAACATGTAACCCCTTAATCAAAACTTTTTCTTTAATCAGAAAAAATAATGACCCTCTTTAGTGTAGGAGAGTTGACCTACAACATGCTTTTTAGGATGGATTTGGAGGGGCAAAAAGGTTCTTAAAACACAATCATGTTTGGTTAGAAAAAAAAGAGGCAAAAAGGAAATAATTAGAAGTGATTAGTCAAATCAATTTTATATTCATTTTAATATGTCCAAATCTCTCCAAATATGGAGGGATTTAAAGGAAATTAATATTTTTCTCACTCATACCCTAATTCTACATTGATTTATAAGTGTATGAAAAGACAATTATGTCGTAATATATTTTTTGCTTTCTTTTCCATTATTAACATCCAAAAAAATATTATCCCTCAGGCCCTTCAAATCGTTTTCCTTCTTCTCTCTTAATTACATAAATCCCTATTTTTCCTTCCTAATCACTCCATCAAAACTAAGTGTGGACTTCAATAAAGATAGATAATAGCCAAGTAGTGTATCGTCCAAAAACTCTCACAAGCCCTTTTTCCAGGCCTTATTTTTATTTTTTGGTGTTTTGCCCGGTTCATTAAAATCATGATTCTTTTTATCACCACCTCATAGACCCATCCTTTAGCTTCACATGTCTCCACAATTTTCAAATGAGGAGAAGGTGCAAATAGTCCGGATAAAGTGATATGATCTATTTGTCCTAGTTAAGATTGAACCTTTCGAATTGTTCAACCACATTAAGGATGTGAATAATGGATCTAAGAATCAAAGAATTGCTCCACTTTACATACGGAAGATAAGATCGCAAAAAGGGGATTGTGAATACAGGCCATCTTAGAACAAGACGTCAGTTGTTAGGCGCCTCTAATGCATGATGACATGCTTTGAATGGTCATGTGGAATTAGGTAACTGTGAAACTTTCTACTGATGGTGACTAGGATTTGACCTTTTTTCACTACAAGGCCAGCCAATAGAAGAAATTGGTTGCAGCAGGCTTGTCTCCACTAGAATGGAACGGGTGAGCGCACCAAGCCCCCGCCTTTTCCCTCCATCAGATCAAAATGTCCAATTCTCACTCCACGGTCACAAGATGTGGAAAATGACATACACGTCAAGCTGCCGCAACTCCAACATGAGACGATTTGGCTAGGTCACGTATTCACTCGATTTGAGATGTATTTTGTCGCTTATGGGCGAATATGCACGAATACGATATTGGCATGCTGATAGAATTGCGGTAACACTAAAAGAAAAAATCATTATGGAATCGTTTACTCTGACAGAATTTGCGAATTCTATGGTAAGAAATGTATAAATGTGTATGTACTAATTTGATTGTAAATATACATGGTATTAGCTATATATGATAAATGTATAAAGAGGACTACACATAATTCTTTATTAAAAGAACTTATTTTAAAATATTTCACAAGTATTAAATGGTATCATTTACTCATGATATGACGTGTAAGTTTGCTTTTGCAATACTAAATAGCACCGACACCGACACACGACATGTGACACGACACGACACGACACGACACGTCATTTTTTTTTTTTTTTTTTTAAAAAAGAGAATTTCGACATGTTGGAACACATTGTATATTAAATGTATATTTTATATATAAATAATAAATTATTATTTTTATACTGAAAATCTGGATAATCTCATGTGGCAATGTCATACAGACCTGTTCAGACTTAATGGCGGTTCGATTCTTTATCCTTTTGGATTAAATTCGGACTATCCGTTCATACATCCTCTAATCTAGAAGGAAGATGATTTCCTTGATCAACTCTACTGGTTATTATAGTACTTAACCAGTAAGTACAATAGCTATTGAAATTCCAAGAAATTAATATGATTCAAATTCATAAATAAATAAATAATCCTAAAATAAATTTACACTAAAAACATTAATTCACAATTTATTAATATCATTCATTGTTTCAATTTGACAAATTTAACTCCATTTCAATAAATTCATAAAACTCGAAAAGAAAAAAATGCAATTCACATTCTAGACTTGCGTGTCAAATATGTTGAAAGAAAAAAGAAAAAACTCGAGGGTAAATTGTGTATCACGGAAAGTGAGAGTCAAAATAAAAGAGAAGAAAATATTAAAGAAAATATTAAGTTTTTCTTCTTTCCTAATTTGTTATTTTTATTATTGATTTTTTTTTTTCACATATATAGTTTGACCATTCATTTATTAAAAAATTTTAAAATCGACATTGCATGTCGAATTGTGTGTCGAAAATTCACATGTCGGAATTCCAACTTGAGTGTCGAAGAGTGTCGGAAAACTTGATCAAGTGTCGGATTTTCCAACACATGTTGATCGAGTGTCAGAAAGTGTCCAAAAGTGTCAGAGAGTGTTGAACACAAGTCGAAGTGTCCGACACGATACAAAGACTCTCGGAGAGTATCGGTGCTTCCTAAGTGTGACATCTTAACTCCCCTATGGGATGGGAGAAGTAAAACCATCAAACGAGTGAGTTGGGTTGGGTAAAAAATGGTCCGATTGAAATTGATCCATTTAATCTGTTTTGACTCATTTTCTATGTGATGCAAATATGATAACCCATAATCGACTCCACCCATGTTGTTGAAACACTTATATATTTAAACGAATTTAGGAAAATTCATACCTAAACTTAAGTAAAAATACAGAATGAGCGAACACAATATCAAAAGAGAATGAAGAAATAGTCATAGAGATGAGTTAAGTCTAAATAAGTTGTGAATCCATTTATGACCCATAGAGCTGGGTGTTAACCAATTTATAAATTATAACTAACCCATATGATAACCCAACCCATCAAATATGGATTGAGAAATGGGTCTATAACCAATTTTGATAGGTCTAGAGAGAGGCCATGTTGGGTGATATATAAGCTAATGCCCAACCCATAAACGAGGGGGCTTGGTCACGTGGAATGGGTCGGGAGGTTAAATATGGTATCTGAGTAGCACCTCTCCAATAGATATGTGATCATTGGATAGATTAAGCCCACACCTGATCAAGAGTGGTCGAATAAGGTAAGACTCCTGGGAGACTTTTAGGATGGTAGACGGGGCAGGAATGTATCGCATCACACATCAAATAAGAGGAGTATTGTCTGGTAATAAACTCAACACTGATGAGGACATCAATTTTTTAAATGAAGGAGCCTGTGACATCCCAAATTCCATGTCAGATTTGAGAAGCCATGTTGATCATGTAAACACTATAATGGGACGCATATAATTAATGATTGAGATGATATCAATTTACAAGATCTATATAGATTGTCTAATAAACTCTCAAATGTAATCACTTCTCAATTAAGTTACAAATGCATAATCTCAATTTGTTGCACCTAACTTTGGATGCGTGCCACATAGCTATGATTGCCTATTAATTACGAATGGGTATTAAAAGAATCATACCCCCCCCTCCCTTCTCTCTCTCTCCAGCCCAACATGAGAGAGACAGAGACAGCACAAGTGAGTGAGATCAAGAGAGAGGAGATGAAATATGGAATTAGAAATGGTGGGACGGGCCGTGTTGATTGTGGAGATTAACGGCGCCGACCATGGGTGAGTGAGATCAAATGGAGGGCGGGAGGGAGAGAGATTAGGGTTTGATGGTGTTTTTGTATTTAATATTAATACGTACGCTCAGGCATACATCTAACGATGTGTTGAATGAGGGGGGGTGAAAGATGAGAATAAGAGATGGTCCACAACATTTGCATCTCAAGCAAGGAGACTTGTACGAGTGATATGCATCTTTAGAACATTGCTTAGCACTCCAATTAAAATCTTAATTCGATGGACACTACTTTTACATATTTAATTCCAATCACAGCAAGTAAATTTGAAGTAACCTTTTGGATTCTTTTGGAGGTGATCACTCAATTCCAACTCCAAGATGAACATAGTTGTTCGTTCAGGATTCTACTTTGCCAGAACCCCTTTCTTATTTACATTCTTGCAACTCCTAAACATGCATCGTATCTAACCTTAACATATATGTTAAGCATCTTATCTAGACCTAGATATGGAAGAAATGGTCCATACCCCCTTCTCATACAATCTGAAGATTTAAACAAACAATCTTAGGTTGCGAAGTTTTTTAAAAGGAAATTTTTTGATAATAGCTAAAAATCGGCAAAAGAACGCTTCAAGTGCCATAATTTTGCCCAAAGGGACACTTAAGTGCCATAACTTACGAAAGGTACACTTAACTGCCACATTTTAAGAAAAGTGGGACACCTGAGTGCCATCTCCGGCGAAGCTGGCCGAAAATCATACGTGGCATTAAAATATTAATATTTCTCGCCAGAGAGCTGAGTCAGCTCGAATTCACCCCAAACGATGTCGTTTCGGGTGTTGGCCTAAAATAGAGCCCGTAAATCAGCGAAAACGCCATCGTCTTCCCATTTGCCCTAAATCTAAAACCCTAAATCGGGCAAAATGCCATTGAAGCGCTGGAGCCCTAATCCCGCACCCTAATTCGATTTGCCCCAAATTCTACCACCGAATATTGGAAATGGAGAGTAGGACTTTCAGCAGCGGCTCAAATTTCTTTCGCCGAAGTGAAGGAGAAGGCGAGCGTTTCTGTTTTTGTGGGTTACCAAGTCCAAGAAGAACATTGTGGACTCGAACGAATCCCGGGAGAAGATTCTATGGATGTGCTCGATACAGAGAAGGCTCGAAGTGCAAATACTTCAAATGGGTTGATGCGAAATTCTCTCACCGAGCCACAGTGGTGATATTGGACCTACTTGATGGATGTCATCAACCTCCATATACGCTTGTGGACGACTTGGACGATTTTGACTCAATGCAAGCTCAAGCTCAAGCATCTTCTGTTAACCATTTGAAGAACGAAGTTTCAAAAATGAAAATTGAACGGAAGTGTTACCAAGCGTTTATTGTGTTGCTGTTTTTTTGTCTATCCTACTTTATGATGAAATGTAAAGTACTGGAAGATGAGAAGAAGTTTCTCCGACTGCCATAATTGTAAATGTGTGGAGAAATGTACTTGTTTTGAATGAATGAATGAATGATTTCGACAAATACTGTTTGTACAATGTTTTTGCTTATTCTCAAATATAAATCAGTGATGATGGAATGTATATTAGGTCGATGTGTTGTGGTGACTATTTTACTTGAATTGAATGTAAACCAGCAACAAATGTGTAAACCAGCAGCAAATATATAAACCAACAGCTTCTCTGTTTTGCTGCAAACCACCATATACATAGAATAGACACGAGTGATTACTCGAGTGCTATAAGTTGTACCTAGTGATCACTTAAGTGCCAGTCGTAATAAAAAAAGAGTCATTTAAGTGTCAAATTATTATTAAAATGATCACTTAAGTGCCACTTGTTGTTAAAAGTGAACACTTAAATGCTAGGTTTTTTAGAATATGATCAGTTAAGTGCCATTTTTTTTGTTCACGTCAGCTCCTACCAGCCACCACCACCACCCACCACTGGCCACCATCGGCCTCTAGCCATCATCACCACCAGCCACACCAAGCATCCCAGGCATCCACTTGAGCCACCACCAGCCACCACTATGCTAGTGGTATGTTGCTGCATAAGTTGCTAGTGTAAGGTGTCTTACACCAGCTTGCACCAGCACTACCTAGTGCAAGCTGTATGTGCATATTGCACACTTACAACCAGGTGCAGCAAAAACCTCCAACCCAACTCACCACCACCAGCCTTCATCAGCCGCCGCCACCAGCCACATGAGCACCCCTGTCACCACCACATATCCACCACCAAGCTTCACTAGCCACCACCACCAGCCACACGAGCACCCCAGTCACTACCACATATCCACCACCAGAAGCAGCAATAAGTAAAAGTAAAAATAAAATCAAAAAAATTGAAAAAGGCATGCCAAAAATAACAAGCAACAACCGTTCCATTGATTTTGAAATGAAGTCTCACAAACTCAACTAACTCAATGACAAACTATTATTAAAAAAAAAAAAAAAACAAACATCCACGAGATGTTTACAATTGACTCCTCGGCCCCACAAACCATATCACATCCCTTTTCATCAATCAATATGCACAATACCTCTTGTTCGTGCTCGTTTTGATGGACCTCGCACTTGATTCATAATCATTGCACTTTTTCTAACTGGACGTGAGACTTCTTCTTCAACTGTCTTGGAATGCGTTGATTCTGATGGAGCTGCAATTGTCTTAGGCTGAACTGATCCAGAAGGAGCTGCAACTGTTGTAGGCTGAACTGATCCAGAAGGAGCTGCAACTGTTGTAGGCTGAACTAATCCAAAAAGAGCTGCAACTGTTGTAGGCTGAACTAATTCAGATGGACCTGCAACTGGGTTCTTCTTACTCTTCTTTCTTGTTGGCGCAGGCAATGTCTTCTTCTTTGTTGGCACAGCCGTTGATTCTTGAGTTCAGCCTTGAGAGATAAGAACCTCTGAACTTCTCCCAGGCTTCAAAAAGAAAACTCAATTATCAACAAAAGTTTGCACTATAAATTAAATTAAATGCAACCTATAAAACTTACATTAAGAATAACCATTCCAAAACGGTCATCTATATAAAGGCCATAACCATATTGTTTTAGCCTCTTCCCAAGAGCCCCTCTTGTTCGAAGGGGAGCGTCACTTTCAAGTACTTGTGATTGGTTGCCTCTTCTTCTCGCATGTGATTTCTTGGGCTCTTGTGGCTGTTCAGCTACAGCAGGGGCTTCTTCGGCCAATTCTTCAGCTAGGCTTCTTGTAGATGGCCTTCTTGTAGGTGGCTATTGATTTGGCTTTCTTCTGGTTGTTTTTCTAGTTACGCCTTCAGCTTCAGTGACACCTTCGGTTGGCTTTAGTGGTGGCCCTTGTGATGACTCTTCTAGTGGCCTTTGTGATGACCTTGGTGATGGATCTTGTGGTGGCCCTTCAGTTGGGCCCTCTATTGGCAGCTAAGCTCTAGCTTGCCTTCTTCGAACCTGAGAAAAAGGCAAAGGACATCATAAATATAACATCAGGCCATATTAGAACGTAAATGAAAAGTAAACTCAAATCATTGAACTGACCGGGTATTTTTTTTCTCTGTTGCTGCTGAAGAACAGTCGACTTAACTGGCCCTCCAGTTGCTTTAGCCAATCCTGCAGCTGGCTGTCTTCTACCCTGCCTTCTTTGAACAAGCCCTTCATTTTCAGGTATAGCAGGGGTTTCGGCCAATTCTTCACGTGTCACGGTGACCTGACAAAGACAAAAATATTACATACATGTCACTTATATCTATATACATATTCATAACAAACCATAAAGCAACATAAACACAATTGTCATGACTTACTGGGTTTATTGTCGTCGACTGAAGAACAGTCGACTCACTTCACCTTTCTGTTTCTCCTTCTCCAATTGTCCCTTCACTAGGCCTTTTGGCTGGCCTTAATTGTTCCTGCTGCTTCTTTAATTGACAACCCTTAATATTGTGCCCTGCTATGTGGCAAAAAGAGCACTTTATCGATACACATGTCCTATTCATCCTACGGTGACATAAGTCCTCTCCCTCTGTCATTTTTCGTTTTTTCTTTGGTTTTCTCATTCTCTTCTTTAGTGGCAAAGGTTGAGGTGCTTCGCGATCTGTTGGCTCCCAGAACTTGCTACTTCTAATTGGCTGTAACATGAATTGATAAGAAGTAAGATATTTCAATTTCTTGTACCAATCATCAAGGTAGTCTTCTGTGTTGTGGCCCTTCAATTGAATTGCGCATATGGCATGTGCACAAGGAATTCCACTTAGTTACCATGCTCTACATGAACACTTCATCGTACTTAAATGGACAACATACTTATCGGAACCCTTCATTATCTCATATCCTTCATCCCCATTCCAAATGGGATGACAATACCTACTTGCAGCCAAGTTGTCATCCAATTTCTTAGCAATCTTAGGACCATATTGCTTAGTCCACTTTGCAGTCTCATCTCTTTGTCTGTGCAGCCAAGTCATGACCAAAACCTGTATGTCTTCAAGCATCGAGATAATTGGTTTGCATCTGGCATCTATTATCCTCTCATTGAATGCTTCACAGATGTTGTTATCAATGTTATCTCACTTGAATTCCTCGCTGAAGAACGCCCTACACCAATGCTCCGAGTCTGTTTGGGACAGTGCATCATAACTATCCTTTGTCAATTGAAGCATCTCTTCTTTGGCCATCCTAAAGTCAGCCATATTCGTGCTCTTTGCTAGCTGCCAAAATTTCGCCTACAACTTGTCCCATTTATAAGTCTTTGCCTAATTTGTGTATATGTGCCACGCACACATTCGATATTCAGCATAAGGCAACAATTCAGCTATTGCTGGAAATAGTCCCTGCAATAATTCAAAATATAAAAAATCAGCAAATGACATGTTGATATCAAAAAGCAAACAAGTGACCAAATTTTTTAAAAAGCAAACATTACCTTTTGTTGGTCGCTCATGAACGCCCACCCTGCCCCATTTGTTATCTCCAAATCAGTGATCAAATTTTTGAGGAACCAGGACCAATTGTCCTTGTTATCTACCTTCACAACAGCCCAAGCTAGGGGAAACATTTGGTTGCTTGCATCTCTTCTAATTGCGGCCAGCAATTCTCCCTTGCACAAGCCCTTCAAAAAACACCCGTCCAATCCTATAATTCATCTACAACCAGATAAAAATCCTCGTTTGCATGCATCGAAGCAAACATAGAATTTATCGAATTTCGTCCCAATATCAGGAAGTGGTCTCTCCACGACCTCTACATACACTCTACTTTCAGGATTTTACAGCCTACACTCCCAAGCATAGTCCCACAAATGTCCATATTCACCGTTGTACTGACCAATGAGTATTTTCATCACATTTTGCTTTGATCTTTTACATTGATTCCTAGATATATTGATGCCTACCTGCTCCTTCACCAGCATCCTAAACTAAGTAGTATTCATCTGAGACATCAGCTTAATCAATTCAAAGAAGTGCTTCGACAACCATGCACTTGTTACCAAGTATGTTCCTCTTGGTAGGCTCTAATCTGGAAAGATCCACTTCTCCTGACAAATGCGCCATAGATCTTCCATGGACAATTTTGCTGCGAACACCTAGCTCTTACAAAGGTCTTAGTGTTTCTAATGAAGTCAATGTTCCTTTGTGCAGCAATGGAGTTCTTCAGTATAGCTTCTCTAAATTGTTTCGCATCATGAAATTTCATGCCTACCGACAAAGTAGGAGAGGCAACGAATGGATCATAAGAAGGAAACTTACTTTTCATTTTCCTTCTATGCACAGGTCCTTCATCTTCTTCAAGCTCATCCTGGGAAGTAGCATTCTCGACGCTTTCTTCATAGTCGGTCTCCTCGCTTGGCAAAGACACAAAGCATCGTAGGGCCTTGGTCATTTGGAACTTCATCAGCTACTTGTAAAGCTGCAAACTTAGCTATCAAAAAATCCCTTCGCTGTATTCTTGACTGTACAAACTCCTCATCGTCATCATCACTTATAAAATTTTCAGCAAGCAACCCTCCATCATCATCATCAGTTGATTCAGCTACTTCCCAATCTAATCCAGAGATTGTGACATCACCTATGTCATCATCACTTTAGTGAACTGCATATGTGCTTCTCTCATGTCCATCATATCTATCCTGCCCTCCTTCGACCCTAACGTCAGTACTACCTTGAATACCATCTCCTTCTCGTCCTACTTCGGCGCTCTCTCCATCATCATCTTCATCCTCACTTTCACTATTGTACTCAACAAATATTTTTACCTCTTCACCATGAAGATAATGGTATAGAACATCCCTAAGACCATTATCATCTTCTAAGCATCTCAAACCATCTCTTAAGTCTTTTCCAAGAATACAATACAGCAGCTTCTGAACTTTACAAGGCAAATAAGTATTTATATCCCTAAGAAATCCTATATAAGATGCCTTCTTTATATCCACAAAGATGGTGCCCTCATTTCAACCCTCATACTCCCACTCATCCTCCCGATCACAAATTCCCCATCATAGCAAACTATGACAGCAACATAATCCTTATCATGAGCCATTACTGCACCAAGAACAAGAAAAAGAATCATTAGTTTTTGGGACCACTAGACAATTGCACATAGGAGTCCCCCCACTCTCATGGACTTTAGTAAATAGAGGTCCCCACACTGACAATATGCCCCTACATGACAGCCAAAAAAGAGGTCGACACTTTAATTATTTGCCTTCCCTTCCCTTAAAATATTAACCAAAAACAGAGGTCCCCACAACAATCACAGCCCAAGCAATTTTGTCTACTGCACTAAACTTGCGATGTGAGAGAATGTACATCAACTTAAGCAAATCAAAGCATACTCTGACATCAACTTAATCAAATCACAGCCGCTGACTCCAACAAATTCCTTTAGAAGTTTAAACTAAAATTAGAACAACTAAACTTGGAAGCATTTTATGTCGCTAAAGCTAAAGAAAAACAAAGAGAAAATGAAGCACAGACATATCACTCCAAAGTCTTAGACTATCCTAACCCATAACAAATTTGGACAAGCAGGCAATACCTTTCTCAAAGAAGACTAATGCAAGCTACAGAGCCAATTCCAGGAAATAGTTTCACCAAAACATGCTTCAATACCCTTTTAAGTTCTTATTCTTTCTGCTTGAAACTTTTTCTTAGTTTGTAACTTTACCAATAAAATTCTAGCTACAGTTGTTATGTTCTCATTCAGGATTTTGGATTGATAAACATACCCTATATAGCCTCACAAGTAGGGTGATTCAAGGACTTAATTTTCTTCTCGGAGATGCATTAGTCACCTGCTTTATTAGGATGCTCTTAAGGAGATGCATAGCCAGTGACTCAACAATCAAAGCATACTCTAACATTGGCTTGAAAGAAAAATTCACGAAAATAATGAGCAATCTGGTCTCTGTGTGATGTCAACAAGTTTCAGTTGAAGTGTATCAACACAAATTCCACCGGAGCTGTAATAAAATAATCGAGCCCTAATAAAATAATCGAGCGAGCCCTAATTAAATAATCGAGCCCTAATTTCATCATAGGGGAGGAGGAGAAGGGGCCGAACCTGGACGAGCGACGATGGTGAGCGGTGACGACGACCAACGATGGTGAGCGGTGAGCGACGACGGCGACCAACAACAGCGACTGACGACGGCGACCGATGACCAGCTCTGGGCGTGAACGGCGACGGAGAGAAGGGCCTGAGATCTACTGTGAACGCGGACGGGGAGGAACAGCGTTTAGGTCAGCGCACAATGACCTAAACGACGTCGTTTAGGTCAGCGCACTCAATGTGAATGGACGACGTCGTTTTTTTCGTCCACGTCGGCTTTTTTTTTTTTTTAAACATTTGCCACATCAGTAAAAGAAGTCGCCGGAAATCGCCCGAAAATGCCATGTATGCAATTTGACCGGATTTTGGCCGGATTGGCACTCAAGTGATCCTTTTTGTTCCGATTTTGGCACTTAAGTGTACCTTTCGTAAGTTATGGCACTTAAGTGTCCCTTTGTGCAAAGTTGTGGCACTCCAGGGGTCCGCACGTCGCTAAAAATCTAATATCTGGAATTTTACTAATTTCTTATTCTTACCATGAATGAAAAAAAAATATTTGCAAGGCTTCATTGAATAAGACAAGTAACCTATTTTTTACTTGACTTGTCATGTGAATTTCTAATGCAATCAAAATTTTAAGTGAAAATTAATTAGCTTGAACCTAATAAGTGACGTTTTTTCCTTAATTTCAGAACATAATGGGGTTATCAAAAGGCTCTAAATTTCACTTATGGAATTCTCATTTCGCCACGACGAATTGATAAGCCTGCACAAAAAAGTCCAACTCAAGTCTGACCTTGTATCATCTTCATGTAGAAATAAGTGTTTCTTGGAATGACCTAACTTCAACTTGAAGCTTAGGTCTACTAGATTTATATGATCGATGTAATAGTGAAGTTCTCTTGTAGAATCAAAATATATGCTGGTAGAGACATTTTCAAAAGATGTTGACACCTATCAATTTCGCTTAGGCATATATATATTCTTAGAAAGTCTCTATGATAAGCAACTATATATATATATATATATATATATATATATATATTTTTTTTTGGGTCGATAGCAAGCAACTAGATTGATCGAGTGTGAAATGACAGAGATTTTGAAAACGACGCAAACTTTTGATCATCCCTAATCAAGCATGCGAATCGTTTACTCCAAGTCTAGTGAGATTACCATGATCATTCGAACTCTAAAGTAGAAACTGCTTGAGATGTCCAATGAAAGCGATTAAAACATTGCTCTTGATGGCATCATCCACTCAATTATTGAATAGAAAGAGAGAGAACAGAAAAAAGATTTTATATATATGCGCACGTATTACTCAAATTAAAGGAACAAAATTCCACCAAACCAACCTAAATGATATTAAAAGATCCCACAAAATTGTAAGTGATATTGAGCAAAAAATCTTAAATTTGAATTCGAGATCTCTTGTTACATATTCTCATGCTTTAGTCTTAGGTCAAAGTTCAGCTAACATGTGAGAAAGAGTGTTAAAATTATTAAATAACATATTTATGTAACAGTTTAAGTTTATCATCACTGATATTCTCTGTATCTTAATATGTGATAGAGTAATGTATAATAGGCTCAAATTCAAGATTTAATTGGATATCTCAGAAATCAAATTAAGCATTATTCATTGATATCTAGAATAAGGATAAAAAAAAACCAGCGATAGCTAAGATTTAATGTTATTATTTTTAAAAAAATAAAAAAGGTAAATGTCGTCCTCGTGTTAGAATAACAACCTAGGTTAAATGAAGTCTCATGTTGACATATATCTATTTAATTGACAAATTCGTGAAGTACAAAAAGGGACTTGTGAATTGTGAGACAAAGATGCTTTCTGACATGCCCGAACAAGAGGCTTTTTGTCTTCTTGATAGCAAGTAGCATGGCGTTTATGCTTTTCTTTTATAGATATTGCACGGTTGATGTTGTGCCTTCTCTCCATCGATGAGACCAGCGGGAAAATAGATAAATTGCTATTGGTAATGGTGACAGTAGATTAATCGTGTGAGAATTTAGAAAATTTTCAGGCCAACGAAAATTTCTTCGAGTACTTCACATGAATCTATACTTTGTTGTAATGACCAATTCAGCTAAAGTTTTGCTCTCAATACTTGATTAAGGAAACTGTTGGACCGATCTCCTAGCCTAGAAGGTTGAAAAGTACTTAGAGAATATTCATCTATTTGACATGTTTACTAGCTATTGACTTAACCATCATCTCTTGTTAAACATAGTTCACACAGCTTGTACCATGCATGTCATAATTCACTTTTGAATTTATTATGAGTACATAGTGCTATAAGCAATATTCAGGATCAAAGACAATAGAGTAAGAAATAACATATTCAGTCTCTGTGCTATGGCTGCATTTGGTTTAGCTTCTAAAGAAAGTTTTTGAGGAATTATAAAGGACTTTAGGTTAAAGGATTTTTTTTTTTCAAAATGCAAATAGTATTTGATATTGTGTAACGTAACATTGAATTAGGAAGCAATTTTGGTTAAATATTGTTTGGAAAAAAATCGCACTTATCAAAAACATTTGCTTCTTCTTTTCTTTTTTCAAATAAACTTCAAACCCTTCTCCGAGCTAGATCTAGTACCAGCTATCGACCCCGATGATGCTAGGCCACAGTCAGCCAATCATGCGATAGCATCAATATGTTACACCACTTGCAAATAATCAATTTTATTCACTTCAAGAACGACATTCATAAATGACGATAACCTAGAGGGATCAGTTGCTTTTTTGCTTATTTCAATTTTTGGACGAGCTTTGAAAACCAAATGAATACTATCAATCAAAGGGCTAGACCTTTTAAGTTGTGAAAATACATTGAAAAAATTGTTTGATAATAGCTAAAAATCTAATATGTGGAATGCTATTTGTTTCTTACCATATGCACATTAATTTTCGCCAGGCTTCGTCAATATACTTGGTAATATGCGAATTTCCATTAGATATCTTTCCATTGAATGAAACAAGTATCTTATTTTTCACTTGACTCATTACATGAAATCTAACATAATAAAAAATTAAAATCAAAACCAATTAACTTAAACCTACTAAGTGACAATAGTGTTCCTTTTAGAACATAATGAATTATTCAAATCAGCTGTGAATCTCAGACTCTAAATTCTCGCCTTGCTATTGCAAATTGATAAGTCTGCACAAAAAAGTCCAACTCAAATTATAACACATCGTCTTCGTACAAAAAAATCAATTTCTTGGAACTACCTCACTAGATTTGTATAATCATTGTGATAGCGAAGTTCTCATATAGAATCAAAAAATATCTGGAATAGATATGTCCAGATTGATCTCGCTTAGGATATATATTCTGAGGAAATCCCTTTAATAAGCAATCAAATAAATTGATCGAATATGAAACGATGGAGATTTCGAAAATGACTCGATCCTTTGATCATGCCCTGATCAAGCACACGAATCACTCCCTCCAAGTCTAGAGAGATCATTATGATCATTCGAACTCGCAAAGTCGAAAGTGCTTGAGGTATCCAGTGAAAGCGATTTACGCATAGCTGTACTCAATCAATGAATAGAAAGAGAGAGAACACGGAAAAGAAAATAAAAAAGGTATCGGTCAAAAAAAACAGGAAGAAGACCCCACCAAACTGACCTGACCCCATTTTCAATCTTAATTTCGTCACGTTTTTCTTTATGAAGAGGGCACGTATGGTATATATGGTCTGAATCGAGGGTTGCAATGATCCTCCTCCTTTTCTTTTTCTTTAATTTTCGTTTCCCGAATATATTCTTGTCAAACATGAAGAAATGACGTCATCTTTCGAATTCCATTTTCAGAGGAAAACGTGCAAAATATGCTGCAATTGTCGACACTACCGACGCTTCAACGAATGATTGATGGTCCATCACTCGATAACTCGCCCTGTGCCTAAAACGAGACTCGAGTCGTCCCTAAGGCGCGTACCTTCACCAATAAGAGTTCGGAATAGGTTCTGATCTTTGACCACGAGTAGAAGTCTTCTTGTGTATGGATCTCACTAAACAAATCAATTTGGTTTCTTCTTCTTCTTGTTTTGTTTTCTTTTCTTCGCTTGTTGAAATTCATTAATAACTCGAGGATGTACATACTTTGCGAGAGGTTGGTCCCATTACATCGTAACGAAGGCATCGAACTTCAAAGATTCAGCTCATTGGTACATGAAAACAAGGGAAGAGATTAATAATTGAGAGTTGACATTTCCGAGTAGCTCTATTGACTTTGGATTCATTGAGTTGATCTTAATGGAAGAAAAAGAAACCCAAGTACAAAATAAAAAACACATGGTTCTTTGAATTTGAGACGTTTACCATCATTCAATCCCCCAATGAATGTTTTGCTTCAAATGGCAGCGTCAAAGGTATATAATAGGTCGAGGAATGCCAATACTTTGTCTTTTTCTCAATTTAAGTAGGTGGATTATTTGATGCATGGGTGAAGTGCTGTGACCACCAAGAAAAGCAAGACCACTTTTGTCACCCATTAGTTGACTTGAAACATTTATTAAGTTTTCTTTCTTCTGCTCAAAATATCAATTAAGGAGTTGAATTATGTCAATCAAATATTTATTAATTAGTCAGTTGGTGAGCACTTCACTCTTGCGGTTGCTAGTTTTCTTTCTTAATTAAATACTTTCAACAATCCCATACCACTTGTAGTGCTGGCTCTCTATTTAAGGGCACCTCAACAAAAGATAAATAGCACGAGCAATTATTTTCAAGGCTCCTTTTCATTAAATCAAATAAATCACCCGCAAAAGAATAATAATAACCTCACACATATAAATAAAGTTAACCACCAAATTCGTGTATAAAAAAATCACCTGATTACACTGTGAAGGATGATGAGGGACGTCCAATAATTTGATTATCATAGAAATCTTATGCTTAGGCCTTCTTTTGGAATCTACTACTCATCTTAGATGACTCTACATGAATAAAACTCTAGCTAGGGTTTTTTGTGTTAGAAATGAAGAGAGACCTTAGCCATACATACGTAATGGAGAACGGATATCACTTTGATACCAATTGACAAAAATGGAAGCGCATAAGAAAAATAACATGGAATTGTGGAAAGGGGATGGAATTCATATAGTAGGAAAGGAGGGAGAATCTAGAGAGACGGAGAAAAGAGATACGAACACCAATCCATGCTTTGAAAGATTAATGCCATACTTGGATAGCTCAATAGTCAAATTAATTCATCAATTAATTACAGACAAAATTACTTTCTTGCGTTATATCTATGGGCAATTTCAACAAGAGTTTATCTGGAAAGAAGATAAATAGATCAAGATAGATAACCTAAATTCCAGATAACACTAAACATCCATCATGAGTTGCCAAGGCTGTCCAAAGACACTGACATAGAGCTGATATGTGCAAAATCCAATAAAATTCTGATAGCACGACAGTAAATGTGCTATCATGTATTGTAGGATTGTTTTATCACTAGCCCAATTCGAAGGCTTTTCATTTAACACACGTTTTATATTTCACAGGCTTGTGCTTCATTTCTGAAAAGATTGGCGGACCCATTTAGACCAACAGATCATCATATTCAATGGAACATATTCCATAATCTTGATCACATACTCTATAAGATTTTCATTTTGTGAATATCTCCGGATCCTTTTATTATGATACCATATTGCCATTGCAAAAAATAAAAGACGGAAAAATTCAGACTTTCATTTCATTACTAGCACAGATGCATAAGAAACGTAGGGAAGAGAAATACGGTGCATACAAATTAGCCTACCCATTATGAAAACGAATTATCTAAATATAGCATTAAAAGATCCACAGATATTCACAAATACGAAAGTGATTATGGAATATTTGACCATGATTATGGAATATCTTTCATTAATATTCTTTCCAGAAACAAAAACGAATTAAATTTTATACTCGTCCTTTTTAATTTTCGTCACTTACTCGCAGACATCATCAGCATATTTCGGTGGTTGGGAACAGCATGCTGCCACTATATATTATGAAATCAATTTGATCCACAGAAGGTAAAAATAAATAGAAAGTGCTCTTTTTTCTTCTTAAGGCACATCAAATCATTGGTCATTTCAAGAGGATTAATTGCCTTGCCACGTGAACATTCGGGTCAAATAGATTGTTTAGTATTTTAATGCCCTTTCGTGGTCGTAAGAAAGGTCCATTTAGCATCATCAGCAATCATCCAAGCTTTTGCCGTTTCTATTGGCATTATCCCTTCTTATATATTTAATTAATGTGCTAATTTAGGGGTAATCAAGGTGGTCTATCTTTCCTCGAGCATATCTGAAGTCGGGCAATTAATTAATCCAAAGTGGCATTATCTTCTTCCTGTCGGCCGCGGGGGAGGGGGCAGGGGGAGCGGGGGAGAGAGTTGAGTATAGAGAGAGAAAGAGAGTATATTATGCACTTCCAATTAGATGACACATACGTGATGTATGCAACAATTGTATCGTATTATTAGTATAAACGAAAAATCATCCATCCCATACGGCGGTATCCTTGGCACTTCAAAAGATCTCATTCATCAATTAAGTTATTATTTTTATAAATCTAAGGTTGAAATTTATTGAGGTACCATAAGGGGTGTACGATAGAAGATCAAAATCCATTAGTACAAGCTTATGCTTTATCGGAGAAAAATAACTTTTTGTATAATCTTCTATCTATCAGAAAATAAAGATTTCTTAATATATATATATAGCTTTCAAGAAAAGTATACTTCTAGTTATCAATATATATGTATATAATGAGCTTCATCATTACCTGAGATTTTTTTCATCAAAGTGGTTTCTAGCATGTCTATCTAGATAGATTTTGACTTTTTCCTTTTTACTTTATTTAAATCATGTAGTGCATGCACTTCGATTATTTATTATCCTAAATACTCCAAATTTTTGCAATACACACATGTTGACATGTATATTATTATATTTTTTTCATGATTTTTTTGAAAGTTTGGTCATATTTTAAATTTTGGCAAGGAAGCAATATGTGCTTTTGGCTGTGTATGATTAAGGTAAAACAATAAAGAGCACAATGTTCTACTTTATTTCATAAATATTATTTTGAAGCTATATTGTGTTCCCATCTAATCAACTTAGAAAAGTAGCTTTTCTTCAAGTAAAATATACTATATTTCTTTCGAGAGAGGAAAAAAAAAAGACTACTTTTGTTTCAAAATTAAAGAACGGCCGGATATACGTAAGAAGATTATTAGTAAGTTCTCCTTAAACTTGAATCGAATTGTGATGGCCATCTTCCTTCGGGCACATGAATAAAAGTTCATAACCATGCGCACCAGTACTTCCAGTTCCAATAGCTTGTTCATATAGTCTTGCAGACAACATTTGGAACTTGAAACAGCTGCTTTTGGAATCCTTCAACTGGCTAAAGCTGTTTGGGGATAGAAACAGTTCCTCACAAACTAGAGAATTAAAAACAAGGATCAATCCCCACGATTTGCACGAGAGCTAGGGTTTGTCGGGCACGATTTGCACTATGCTTGAACTATTCACACGCATCCCATAGTACCCTGCTAGGGGCTGAAGAGTTCGATGCTTATTGCGTAAGATAATGCTTGGGCTTTAATAAAGATCCGTATCCAGCAGAATCTGAGACAAGGAAATCAGCTGGGAAAAAGAAGGTGCGTGATGGATGGTGACCTCATTTTCTTTTTGCTAGGCGATAGGGGGTAGAATCGGTTGAATCATAGGTGTATTACACACGTGCAGTATTACATCAAACCTTCAATGATGCCCTTGAACTTGATGTACATGATGAGCTGAGTTCCTGTCTTTCTGGAGAGTGGTCTACAATTCGCACTATAGACAAATTAATTTCTGATGAGTATCTACAGGGTTATTTCAGTCTTCAGCTCTCAGGAATTAGGGAGAAAGAGTAGCCCTTCTGAAAAAATATTTTTTGCTTGCAGCAGAAGTAGTGGATTTCAAACGATAGCCCCAATAAAAGTAGACAAAATCCCAAGATACAACGAGAAAAACATGATTTTTCCGGGATGCTCCGACCATGATTGGAAGAAGATATTTTTTCACCCGAAATAGATATATAGTTTCTAATGAATATTGTACAATACTAAAAAAGGTTTTCAAATTAATAAAAACAAGAGATTTTGAGAATCCCTCTCTCTCACTCTCTCAAAGAACATGACAGCAAATAAAAACTTAGGATTACCCCATGCTTTAGCCAGATCAATCAATTAGCAGACCTTGTTCTTTTTGAGAAAAAATGCATCGGACGACATTCTATCGCAAAGGTGAAACTCTTGTAGTAAAGTCTAGTGGGGTCGCTGATGCCAATCACTCATTCTCACTGTTTTTCCATATCAAAAGATGTATCAGATGATGCATACTTCATTATCTACTAACTTTAAATTAATCACCAAGATACATGCATGCTCTTTAAAAAGGACAAAAAGAGTCCTAAGGTGCTCAATTATAGGTATGACATTGATTTTCTAGCAAAACGAAAAAAGGTGACATTGATATAAGCATTGTCGAAAGAATGGTTAAAGTAAATGCATCATGCATGAATTTAGGTCATCATATGAATAACGCAATCTCCTTTGGTGGGAGGTTGACAGAAAGATCTCTAAGATAGATTTTGTTGATAGGTACGCGGGGGAAATTTACTAAGTAATTAAGAACAATATTTTGGGTTTTAATGCAACAAGTATTCTATTATGAAATAATTATCCATCTAGGAAAGTTGACTTTGACATTTTTTAATAAAATTTAAATTTTTTTATTTTATTTTCTAATTTTTTGGTTTTGTTTTCTTTCACTTTCTTTACTTTTATGGACAAGGTCATCGCAGCCCTAGCCAGCCCTCAAACATCTTTTTCTCAACAATGTCTTTGTCATTTGATCCAATAACCTTCCGTTCGATAGGAACAAATTTGATTGCCCTTGGGAGGGGAACAACAGCTGGAAACAGTTGCTAATTTTGATCGAATCGACTCAATTGATAAAAATAAAAGTTTCGAGTAAATTGGCAAAAATGCAATAAGAATTTTTTTGGACAATTTTCTCGTTTTATTATAATATATAATAACACTTTGAAAATATAATCATTCCAAATTAAATCTCCTACCTTAGGAAACTTTTTAACATGATTCTTTATACAACGAGAGATATGGAAAATTTATCTCAGAATCTCGACATTTTTTGTTTTTTGATGATACTTAAACCTATTTTCAGTCAATCATCTGTTTTAGCGAAAAAATCATACCCATCCTAATCCTACTACAGTAATTATTCCAAGCAATAATGTATCCAAACCAGACAAATTAAATATATATATATATATATATATATATATGTATATATCGAGAGAACTTTAGGAATTAAGATCATCAATATCATATTATCAAATTGATAAAGTCACTCCGGCTTAAGATTGAGTCTAATAGGCTCGTCTCTAACCGCCCCACTTTCACTAAGATTTTTAGGTGCTAGATTCAGCTTCCCCGAATCTAAGTGATTTGGAATTACTAGAACTAGACCTGCCAACTTATCCTCTAGTCCCATCTTATAAACATACCTAGGTAAGATACTTCTCTCTCTCTCTCTCTCTCTCTCTCTCTCTCTCTCTCTCTCTCTCTCTCTCTCTCTCTCTCTCTCTCTCTCTCTCTGTGTGTGTGTACCGTAGCTCAACCTTGGTTAAAATTTACTCATCGGTAATTACGTGCCACTCATCGACAACTACGAGAGATCGAAAAATGGACCTCCAAGTTTAAAGATCCTTCTCCTGATTTGGGCATAGCCGTCAAGATCGAGAGCAATGTTAAGATATATGTGAGCTCTTAATGGAAGCACGAGGAGGTCCAGGACCTCATTGGCATCTACTAGTGGCGGGGAGAGACGGAGAGAGAGAGAGAGAGAGAGAGAGTCGAAATGGTGCCACCATCCTAGAGGAGGCGATGTAGCTCCACTGAAAACGGGGGCGGTCAGATGAGATGATGAAGGTGAAGGTGGAGGTAGAAGGGGAAGAAGAGAAGAGGAAGAAGTAGTGGAAGGTGATGGGGTTATGAACTCTGACAAAAGTTTAGTGCTTTTATGTTAATAGGATACGTGCGATTTTCATGTTAATGTAAAGAATAGAATTTCTTAATGCTAATGGCATATATGTAATTTATGTCATAACTATATATGTATATATTATATATATACCCTAAACTCCTGCTATATATTAGAGTAGTATCTTTGGTAGTTGTAATCTGAAGCTTAGAAATTTAATAGTAATATTGATAATAAAGAGATTGTTTAGTGCGACACCATACTTTTTCCTTTTCTGATTTTATAAAAAATTTCCATGTAAAATTCGCTTATCTTCTTCATTATTTTTTCTCTTCAAAGATTCACAATCTTAACAGAAGTTTTATTAATATTTGATGTTATACAAACATAGGTTGCTTGCCTCAAATCATGCGTTGCATCCACGATTTATTGCCACATGCTCTTCGAGATGAAAAGCATCTTAAATTGCACATTGCTATATTAATTTACACAATTAAGAAAACACGGGTGAATGCCATTCCTAAACCCTACACATTTTTTAGCGTGTTAAGATCTTTTCCATCTCAGATAAAACTTGAACGTGATTAAACTCACATGAAATGGAACACATACCATAATTCAATAAGTAGGATGAAAGCGCTGTTCTTCCCGTACTTCACATGTTCCATGGTGCACCAATTAAAATGGGCTTTGACACGGAAAAAGAAGCAACACTCCCCTGGACGACATTATAATTCGAGGTTTCTTATTTGTTTTCCTTAATTCGCATTTGAGGTGAATTTTAAGATAAGAACGGCAGCACTATTTGAAAATTACATTATTGGGCCTATGCAATATCCACTATATTCTTCTTCATCTTATTCTTTTGTTTTTTGTTTTTTTTTAAGAGTAAGCCACTTTTCTTGCTGACTTTGGTCCAAGTGCGGTGGAGAAAAGCTCCTATTGGGCATGGATGCCATTCCCATCTACAGACCAACAGCCACATGTCTTCCAAGTGGATTAGAAAATGAAGACTCTCTCTCTCTCTCTCTCTCTCTCTCTCTCTCTCTCTCTCTCTCTCTCTCTCACACACACACACACACACAAAATCGCAATCAAATACCGCAGAATTCCTAGGCTGAGAACTCGCCCCCCAGTTCATACCTATTGTTTTGGAATCTCAACTTCAACACTTCCCTAGTCACGAAAGGCCCTTTTCCCCTCCTATAAAAGGAGCTCCAAAGCGAGCCTTTTCCTTCACAACCATCTAAAAACCCAACACCACATCTTAAGTTAAACTCGGTCATTGAAGCGCTCCCTCTCTCTCTCTTTTCAAGCTGAAAAAAGAAAGATGGAGAAGAGAAATGGATCAACTGAAGCAAAAGACGCGGTTCATCATCGCGATATTGATCAGGAGAAATGGGTTCATGATTCTTCTCTGGATTACAAAGGAAGAGTCCCTCTTCGAGCTTCCACAGGAGCTTGGAAGGCCTCTCTTTTCATCATTGGTGAGGAATATCTACTATATATCTCTCTTCGTTATCGCTAAGGAATATTTACTACCCGAGCTATAGCCACATTAAAGCTTACAACACAAGCCTCTCTCTCTCTCTCTCTCTCTCTCTCTCTCTCTCTCTAAATGCATTTGCTTGTTCTCTAGGCCACAGAAAATGAATATTGGAAGCATCATGATAATTCCCTCAAGCCACTAATCCTTCTATGTTACAAATTATGTGAACGCACATGTTGTTCTATTCAAAAGAACAGCATGTCATGCCAGGAAGCATAAGCATTCTTATTGTACTACTTTACTATATTTTATGTACGTATATTTGATGTAGACTACTTTTATTGGGATTTTATATATTTTCTCTGCATATCCAATGTCTAAAAATAAAAATGCTTATTCTAGCATATGTTTACACACACACATATATATGTTACTGTTCTCGATATATGGATGTCTTCTTTATATCTCAGATAAATATATTATCTAGAGGAGGAAGCTAGTCGGACCCCTAATTAAATACCATAGTTTACAGAATCATTAAAGCTGCTTTTTTTGTGTAGTCCAATTAGAGGAAAACGCATATTTGCTCTTTTCTCTAGTGTGTGACTGCTATTGCGTTGAATAGTGATGACCACGATGTTTAGCTAAAAGCTTAGTTAGCAACACTTAGAATCCGTGGACCTGAGAACTTTCACCATTACCAAGAAAAGTGGCCACAGGGTTTTCGTGCTAATCGTAGACGAGGCAGATTCCAAACAGTGGCCAATCTCCCAAAAAGCAATATATATTTGTGGGTCATGTTGTGGAGAAGAGAAGGAAAGTCAACTTTTTTGAGGACCAGTTCGGGAATTTTAAATGATCTTGTCTATTAACTACCACTCAAGGTTGAAAGTGTCGGTTTTTTATGTAAAGTATTTAATCACTCTTTTTAAAGTTGAAATTCTTTTACAAATGTCTTTCACAAGTATTTTAGGCAATCATTAAAATAATTTATGATATAATTATCTTATTCACAATGAAGAGAAAATGCGGTGATATGAACATAATAATCTATTATACCAAAGTTCCATTGATTAAGAACTCTAAGTTATTCTCTCGAAACTCCCTATCTTAAATTCTTGTTCTTTTTTTTTTTTTTTTTTTTTTTTTTTAAGATCTGTTTTTAAGAGAGGAAGATGTTATGGAAACCCTATCTTCCTTGGAAGTGTGGAATCCTCATAATAAGGTGCACGCATGCGTTGAATCCTCTATCTCTAGCACATGAATACAATTGCTTATTGACGCTGTTAATTTCTTTGAAAAATGTCTCTTTCTGGTCATCAATTAGTTTTCTTCAGAGGATCCATCAACTTCACCAGCTGTGTCGAATAAAGATCAGTTGCCCACTTGCCTCTCACCTGCCTTTTTTTAGGTTTCTGTTCCTTTTGGGTCCCTTGGATTTCGATTGCCAAAGCTTCGTAGGCATCTTCCTCGTACAAAAAACTCCTATCTTGGTTATACAGTTCTAGGTTCTCGACAAAACGCAGAAATTCTTGAGTACCATGAAAGTTTTTTTGCTTGGTGGCCCAGGCGCGCCATGTGCATTCAGCAGTGGCTAGTGCTCTATTTTCTCATGGAAAGAAATAAGGCCAGATGTACATGCATATATAGTGTCCAATCCACAAAAGCACAGCATAGTCTAAATGAGAATACGAAAGATTAATCATGTGAGGGACACAACATGTGGACTTGGACCCCCCTTGTCTAGAGAAAGGGCCCGGTGACCGTACATATCCTAAATTTAATATGGACCGTCGAATTTAATAGAACTCACATGAGACCCGCTATTTTTAATGATCGAGATTCAATTTAGAATATGTACTATATTCTTACATGATTTGTTCCCCTACTAAAATTCCTACTATTCTATTTCTACAATAGTTGACTCGGTTGTTGCAATTCCTGAACATTAATTGCCGAAATTTTAATGACATGGGGAGCCACCAATTGATCAAATAGATTCAATAATAGTTGTGCCCTACTCAGTGGCCGCAAAAGTTGTCATGCTTTAAAACTCCTTAGGACTTTGGACCATAGTGCGATCAATTGGAGCTGTCGAATACATTTCCGGGACTACATAGTAGTAATGATTAATTACCTTTTGCCTACAAAATATTTTTTGTTTCTGACAAAATGATGAAAATTATGCAGCGATAGAGTTCAGCGAGAGGCTGAGTTACTTTGGCATAGCCACGAGCTTGATCCTGTACCTCACCAGGGTCATCCACCAGGACATTAAGACGGCAGCGAAGAGCGTCAACTACTGGTCTGGTGTCACCACCCTGATGCCTCTTCTCGGTGGATTCCTAGCCGACGCCTACTTGGGCCGCTACTCCACGGTCTTCATCTCCGTGTTGATCTATCTCCTGGTACATATATGTGACTTAATAAATGCTAATGTTTATGGATAAATATCGGTTCCAATCCAATTTTTAGCGACTCTCAATGATAAATGGCAGGGTCTGATCCTCCTGACAATGTCCTGGTTCGTCCCGAGCCTGAAGGCTTGCGAGCCTGGCCACCTGTGCCAGGAACCCAGGAAAGCGCATGAGGTTGTGTTTTTCCTGGCCATTTACTTGATATCAATTGGGACGGGAGGCCACAAGCCCTCGCTTGAGAGCTTCGGGGCCGACCAGTTTGACGAAGATCACCCCCAGGAGAGGAAGAAGAAGATGTCCTTCTTCAACTGGTGGAACTTCGGCCTCTGCTGCGGGCTCCTGCTCAGTGTCACAGTGGTCGTCTACGTGCAGGACCACGTCAACTGGGGTGCTGCCGACATTCTCCTCGCCGCAGTCATGGCCATGTCTCTGGTGATTTTCATCATTGGCAGGCCCTTCTATCGGTATCGGTTGCCAACGGGAAGCCCCTTGACCCCGATGTTGCAAGTTCTGGTGGCGGCTATTGCCAAGAGAAATCTTCCTCATCCTTCCGATCCTTCAGAATTGTATGAAGTCTCGACGCCCGAAAAGGCACAAGGCAGGCTTTTGTGCCACACCAGCAACCTTAAGTAAGCTCATACACATAATTTATATGCATGTAAAATTGATATCTGAAACAGAGAATATCACGAAATCTCAGTGAATTTTTATCTGATATCTCCCTAGTCTAATCCAATTTTGATTGACTTCTATTTCAGGTTCCTAGACAAGGCTGCTGTCGTTGAGGGAAATGAAAGTTCAACTGAGAAGCAAATAAATCCATGGCGGCTAGCAAGTGTGACCAAGGTTGAGGAGATGAAGTTGATCCTGAACATTATCCCAATCTGGCTAGCCACCTTGCCGTTCGGCATATGCGTTGCACAGTCAGCGACCTTCTTCATCAAGCAGGGCACGACCCTCAACAGAAATGTCGGTGGCTTCCTGATCCCCCCGGCCTCAATCTACGCTCTAGCCGCGATTGGGATGATCATCTCCGTCACCCTCTACGAGAAGGTGCTCGTGCCAATACTGCGGCGCACGACGGGCTCAGAGCGTGGCATGAAGATCCTACAGAGGATCGGGATCGGGATGCTCTTCTCAGTTGCAACGATGGTCGTGGCCGCTGTGGTTGAGCACAGGAGGCTGGCTGTCGTGCGGCAGAACCCCCTCACAGGCTCCATGTCCATGAGCGTGTTCTGGCTTGCCCCACAGTTCCTGATCGTTGGCTTTGGCGACGGCTTCACTCTCGTGGGGCTGCAAGAGTACTTCTACGACCAGGTCCCGGACTCCATGAGGAGCCTGGGCATTGCCTTGTATCTCAGTGTGATCGGCGCTGCCAACTTCCTGAGCAGCCTCCTGATCACAGCAGTCGATCGCTTGACGGAGCAGCATGGCCGCAGCTGGTTTGGCAAGGACCTGAACAGCAGCCGGTTGGACAAATTCTACTGGCTTCTGGCCGGCATGGCGGCTGTCAACTTGATCGTCTACATGCTCCTGGCCCGGCGGTACACTTACAAGAACGTGCAGAGGAGCGTGGCTGTGGCCGATTGCTACCAAGGAAACGACCCGAGCACGTTGGCTTGAACAATCGAGATGGCCCGCTCTTATGTTAGTATAATTTGAATTCAAGCATATGTGGTAGATTAATTTATCTTCAGTATATCTTCTATTGTGTATAACTGGAATATGGGATTATCGAAATATAAGTAATTCGAGCAGATCTCCACTTAGTAAGGTAATCGTCTAGTCAGAGAATCGCAATGGGACATGTAATGATCTAGTTGACGCTTATCATCATCAAGAGAACTCAAAACTACAAAATCCCAGTCAACAATATATAGTGGGGCCAATTCGGCCTTGAGAAAGTGGTTTGACAAACTTCTTAGCCATACATACCTTGGGCTTTCTACGTGTAATTCCCAGAATAGAATGCAGAAGCATTAGCATATAATCGGCCCGGACCAAACCACTTCCCATTCGATCTGGGCCTGTAATTCTTTTCGTTGGTATATCAAAAGTCTAAGACGCAAAAATACAAATTTGAAATCAATATACCGGCAATAACGATCTGGATATGCAAATTTTCAACGAAAGTCGGCACGCTTCGGCTACAGCGAGCCTTGATCTTTTTTATCCGGAAGGACTTACGAGATCCGAAGATTGTATCGGGCCTGACCCGGCAACTATGGTAGGAGTGAGGTTCTTACATATCTTTAGGTATTGTTCAAACGCATTTAGGAGCTTGGCGTTTCCTGGATCCTAAGAACTAGCTCGAGCCCTAAA
The DNA here is from genome assembly GCA_016097605.1 of Eucalyptus guilfoylei. Taxonomy (NCBI): domain Eukaryota; kingdom Viridiplantae; phylum Streptophyta; class Magnoliopsida; order Myrtales; family Myrtaceae; genus Eucalyptus; species Eucalyptus guilfoylei. Next base: position 42,864,707 of record CM027861.1, read on the forward strand.
AGAGTGAACTAAATCTTGGCCCGGATCTGAACGTTCGGACCGATTCGAGATTTAGGGCTGACTCTTCTTCTTCTTGTTTTCTTTATTTTTTTTTATTTGTGTGGACTTAGACATAAAGCACAAGCTGTGCAACATTCACTTGTCCAAGATACATGTACCTTCATTAATTTGAATAGCTAACTTCTAAAAAATATTAACTCGGATGGAGGGTTGGTGAAATATCATAAAAAGAAAGAATGATAAACAAGCTATATAATCTCATCTTCTATAGAGTATGAATAGAGTAAAACTGACCCAAAAAAAAAAAAAAATCTCCTCTTCTATGGATAATGTTGACACTCAAAGCCGATCACAGGCCTCAATTGAGGCAAAGGGGAAGATTTCAAATTGGGATGAGTCAAGGCAAACAAGAGCAATCGGTGAAAGACTAGTCACGTGCACTGGTCATGGTCATGACCATAGGTTAGACAAAGATCATTGACCACGCTCGATCAATAATGCATAATGTCACAATATGGATAAAGATAGTTACCTGAAAAGGCTTCCAAGCCACGCTCAAAATCTTATTCATGCTTTTCTTAATATGATTTATGTCCTCCCAATTTATTAACACGTGAACACCCGCGTAAAGATATTCATGCGTATGAACAAGATCGCTTGGCTAGGACTGTCAACAAGTCAAGGCGCAAAGATTTTCATCATCAAGTTGACGATTCGAGAAGAGCGATTTTTGAGCGAAACGACAAAGAACGATGTACAAGGAGGCATATTGTTATATGACAAATCGCTTTTGTTATTTTGTTAGCTGTCCACATCTCTCCGTTTCATGCCGAAGAATCTGAATTCTCCATTAGACCTCAGGCTTTCCTCCATGCGTACGGGGTCACATATGAAATAGTCTCCATTTCTTATTCCTCTTTCAGCTAGATATGTCTATTTCTTGAAACTCTGAAAAGCCCTCGCAAGTCCCAACTAAAAGGTCTAGTCAGAATTTTACTTTGCCAATAAAAATAAATTTATTAGGTTCACAGACAGGATAAAAAAGAAATTACAAAGTGACCAATTAAATAGTTGACATATGAAATGATTCGATTATAAAAGTAACTCTAAACATACATGCTACTCATCTAATGGTTTACCGTAAGAACTTTCCTATACTGATGGTAAATTTAATGATAATCCCAAAAAAAGATTAAAAAAAAAATTACTTTTATTAAGTGGGATGTCTTAAGCACTTGGGCTACGTTTAGACAGCCAAAAGGGAAAGAAAAATGAAATCTTCCCCCATCTTTTCCACACTCCTTCATTGTCCTCCTTGCATCATTTTATAGCAATTTTACCGTAAATTATTTATCTTTATTGCCAAAAATTCTAAACCCAGTGACACATTCATCCCAGAGTAATTATTGTCTCACAAAAAATATCATACTCGTAATTTACAACATATTTACCTCAAATTAATTTTTGTCTCAAAGAAATCTTAAATCAATATCCCTAACTCAAATCTACCCTCAATTATCATCCCACCCAATATTCCATCAACATGCGGGGATCTTTCACATCGGATTTGTCTGGCAGTCATATGCCACATATATTGAACACACTCATTTTAACAGAATATTCGAAGAAATGCTTTGGATCTGTCATTATCCATGTCATATTTTGAAGTTGTCTATCACGAGTGTTAGCAGACATACATGTTAATAGGACAATGGACCGAATGCTTTGGATCTGTCATAATCCACATTGATTCATGTTGTAGTTGTCTAGAATGTGTTGACATGCATACATTGGATCAAATGTTAATGGATGGTAGATTGGGGTTGAGATACCAATTTGGGATTTTTCGTGAAATGAAAATTAGGTGGGAGTAAATGTATCATGATGGTACTAGTTCGACATATTTCTAGAGACAAAAATTGGTTTTCGGTAAATGCATTTTAGGTGTATGAGCTTGGCATTTTTAATGTAGTAACTCCTTTCCAAACATAATGCGAATCTCAAGGAAACATCTATTATTGGGATTAAAAATGATGACCACACAACACTCTTTCTACTATGAAGTTTTATATTAGATCTTAAACCAGCTCCATAAATTCCTGGAGATTGCTCAATAAGAAGTCTTTAGGTTAGCGATGGACTTTCTCATGTAAGAAGCTTGACATTATGAGCTAATAGCTGGATAGTAAAAAGATCTAACCAGAAATCAAAAGAGGCATGCGAAATGGGGATGTGAAGAACTGTCTGCATCATAGCTCCGAGGTGCAAAATGTGAATCATTTGCTGAACTGATGGTTCGGCTTTGAGCCCGGTTTTGGTCAGAAAAAAGGTTTGAGCAGTAGCTTCGGGCTTTTGCGCAAGAACTAAACGGGCCCAGCTGTGCGTACTGGCCTGAATAGCTAAGCACTTAGATATTCTTCTCCTTCTGGACGCTTTTCTTATGAAGATGAGGAAGTATTTGTTGTTTTGTTCATAACCCACAACGTCTTTGACCATACTCTCCCAGGCGCTTTGCCTTCCCTTCAAGGCTCCTTCAATCTTCCCACCACGGTAGTGCTCAGGCTTTCCATTTTTGCTTTTACTAACCTCACCCTCCAGCCGGATAGTCAATGTATGATTCGAGTTATCACAAGACGGCCGTAAAAGAGCCTACACTTCTCGATCTTTGTTGACAAAATGCTTGTACCCAAAACCATAGTCACAGATTACCGCGTTCCCATGATCTCCTTGCTCTATACCAACCGACATAGTAGAAAATAGAATAGCACAAGCCGCAATTTGCAGCACATGCACAGAGACAAAACTTACCATTTAATCGATATTCAATAAACTACTTGAGTTTATCCCAGTGGCGACCATTCCCACATGGGAATTGAGAAATAGGAGGTTTGAATTCTCACGTTCTCATGTGAGATTGGGGTGAGTATGATTTAACTTCAAGTGTAAGTTTCGACTACCACGCCTTATAAAAAAGTAGAGCAAAAGTCTAATAATAAGAATTAAAGTACGAATATAATAGAAAAAATTAAAAAAAATTAATATTTTAAAGATAATCTGATTACAAAAGAGAGTAACACGACCATAAAATAGCCTAAAATTCCTAAAGAGAAATCATAAATCAAATATAATCGGAAACTATTCAAAAAGTAAATAAAATCTCATAAAACATATATATAATCTAATCAAACAACTAATGAAAAGGAATGAAGTTAACTAAACTTCTAAAATAATAATTTAATATATAGAAATTAAATAAAGAAAATAAGTTAGAATGTAATCTTAAAATTTATGGTTAATACCATGAAAAATTCCAAACCGGTACATTTTAGACAAATTTATCCCAAATTAATTTTTTAACCATCAAAAACCCTAAACGGATACACTTTTGACAATTTTAATTTTTATTAGTTTCTATTAAATTTTATGGTCAAATTGCTGAATTTGATGACACGTGATAATTAACTGGTATATCAATTTGAGATTTTACTCTTCATTTGTCACGGTTATACTGGTTTTGTATCTTTTGTGGTATAAATTCAATTTAATACATAGTATATTTTGTCACAAATGTATCAATTTATGATTTTTTACGATTAAAAAATTAGTTTTTGGTAAATTTATCACAAGCGTATTAGTTTTTGATTTTTGGTAATCATTTTGGATAAAATTTATCGCGGATGTATCAGTTTTTGGTATTTCATAGTCAAAAAATTAGTTTTTAATAAATTTTTCACACGTGTATTAATTTATGATTTTTCGTGATATTAACTCTTAAACTTATTAAATAGGAGTGACCGTAGTTCTAGGGTAGAACTTAGAACTTGAGAATCAATACCCGTAGAAATCTCTAGATTTCAAATTTCTAAGTATATAGGACAAGTTCCAAATTTTAAAAATTGAGAAACTTGTTTCAATTTATAGGTTCCGGGTTTTTAGTTAAAGGAACTTAGAATCTATAACCCCTAACTTGTAAATTATAACTTGTAATAAGTTTTAATGTTTTTCTTAGTTCATATATTTGCGCGATATTGCAATATTTTATACCGTTTTATGATGAGTATAGAATTTGAAAATATTAGTTTGAGCTTCCATTTTATGATTGATACTTTTACTCTATTAATATTTATATTTTCCGTATGTTTTTATAGTCGGTGAATCGTAACAGCAAGTAGTGGTCATTAAATACTTTAATACACTACAATTGTGCAATTAATAATATAGATGAAATATGGATAAATTCGAAACCTATGAAAAGGCAAATTTCAAGTTCTAGAGCATACAATGTAAGTTTTAAGTTCCAAAAAATGAAAATTTTGTTTATATTAATCCTAAAATATGTATGGAATCTGAAATTACTTATTTATATTACTAAGCCCTAGTTCACTTTCTAACTGTCGTGATTTTAGTGGGGTTGTGGTTACATGCTCGTCCATGTTAGATTTTCAAAGCATTTGGCAGCATGGAGTAGTTATTGCTGAATTTGAAAAAAAAATTATTTGGTATAGATTTTTTGTGATTTAAAAATTAGTTGAGGTGAATGTGATATATAATTTTTTTCTAAAATAAATTTTCTTAAATAGATATGACATCAACTAATTAATTTGAAATTTTTGTATGACATCATCCATTTTGTTTGAAATCTATCACTCTCTCTTCTTTCAATACAATTTGTTTCAGTAATTCTGACCTTTTGCTCTATCATCAAGACGATCGAATTTTCAGTTTCTTCAAGTGAAAAAAAGTTAATTTAAAGGAAAATAGAGAAGATCATGGCACATAACCCGATCTCTATCTCGTGAAAGCGAGTGCGGACAGAACAGATGAACATGGTACGGATCTCGTTCTCACCTCTCTTGTCATTTTCGATGCGATCGACTGTTTGGCGAAACTGAAACTCCGTTCCGTCGAACGACGCCAAAATCGGGGGGTCCTCGTAAACCTCTCCAAGCAAAAGATCTCCTTCGCACCCTCTTAGGTTAGCGTGAAGAGGAAGAAGGAGAAGGAAAGCCCTCCCAACCCCGACAACGTCAGCAGCTGCGCGGGACACGTCGCCTGCAAGCTCTCCCCTTCCGCCCCGGCGGGTGGCCCACGTGGAGCTCCCTGAACTCTTGCCCTTTCGGTTTCGATCCTCAATTATTTCGGGCAGAGATCGCAAGTTGGACTTGGACAGTTCAGTAAATGTCGCTGTCTCAGGGGGGGTTCGCTGGGCTACGAAGCAGGAGGTGCGAGGAACAGAGAGGGCCGTAGCGTGGTGGGTGGTGCAGCGTAGCGTGTGGGTTCTCGTGGTTAAGTCGTTCTTATTTCTTTTTTTTCTTTTTTCTTTTTTAAGGTACGATGCGATGACGGAGGCATTAATGAGCTTTGCTGTTCCTAAGTTAATGATGCTGGGAAGGCCACTTTTTGTCCCACTACTGCTGCCTGGAGCTACGGAGTCTCGACGTTTCAACAGTAAACTGCGCTCTGAAAGATAGCTGCTCAGAATGTGACCCTGGAGAAGAGAGTAATTGCGATGTCAGTTAAGTTAATTCTGACGGTCAAACTAGCAGTTTGGGGCAGCATTGGGATTTTGTGCTGTGAATTATGGAAAATAAAAATGAAAATGATTGTTTTGAAAGACTTCGTGGACCATACTTTACTATATGGCTCGTGTAATGTAGCACGTTCTAAGGAACCAGTTAGAACAAGCTTCAATTCCAAGCAAATTTCAGGGAGAATCATCTCAAATTTTGGATTATCTTAGATTTTGTTTGGTTCCTGATTCTAAAATCTTTCAAGCTTTTCAATTCTGCCTGTGTCAACTACTTTTTACTAGCAATGTCAAATTGGTGGAAGGTAGTTAGATTTGTGCCAATCTAATGAGATGCACATGGTAAGAGCACAATACCATTCACATGGAGAGATTGTCAAGATGGAGCTAAAGTCCAATCTCGTCAATATATCCGATTATACTTACCTTTACTCATAAATTTAAATTAATGAATTATAAGCCAACTAGGCTATGTTGCCTACTTCACATCACACAAACACTTCAATTTACAAGACTTTTTAACACAATTCATGTGTGTATATCAACAATTTCCCCTCACATAAGAGCTCGATGTTAGGTCTAGTTTTCCTTAATTCAAGTTTTCTTTCGTGTCGACTCGTCTAAACTGAACTTTTCGCTTTGTTGTGTGTGCTGACTGCAACAACAATGCTCACCTTCATCCATGGTTTCTTCCTCTAAATCAAATCATAAAAGTTATTCATGTTTATCATTACATTCAGTCTCTTTCGCTAGACTGAATCATGAAAATAAACGAAAATAACTCATAACTAAAAGCCATAGATACCTTGTCCATGTTCGCTATCTATAAATTGAAGTATGAGGTAAATGTTCAACTCAGAACTCCCCCCTTCAGTTTTTCGCTGCTAAATTGATTATAATTCTGACTATGTACGGTAATGAGATAGACATGGTATGGAGTAGAATGACATGTATACCCAACAAATTGTCTCCTTATAATTTCTATTTACAATAACAATAATTATAATTAAATCTCCAGCGAGAACATCAACGCGTCTCCTAACAATTATGATTAATATGGCCAAAAGTAATAATAAGAATAATAATTAGTTTCCTCTGCATCTCACCGATAGTCTTCGTAACACTCGACCGCCAACACTCGTGCACGTCTACATGAAATCTTCTGCATGGCATCGGGAGGTTCAAAAGATCACCCCATTCAGAAAAAAATGGCTGAAATTGGCAAGTTTGCTGGGTAAAGTAACCTACACACACGTGACCCCATTTTAAATTAATTGTTTTTTCCTGCTAGTTGGCTAGTTCGTCAATTCAAAGCATTAATCCAGACATATCATGGGACTATGACTAACCCTTATTTTAAATTCAGGAAAAAATGGCCCGCAATGATTCTCGACGGCACCCCCATACGCTTACAATCGATTTAACAAGGAAAAGAAAAAAAAAACAATACTTATAATACATGTGCAGTCCGCGATTGGACACGCACTGATATAATATTTCAAATGGAAGACCGTAAAATTCTACGAGAATCAAAGTCAACCGTCCCGGAAATTTAAATTTTTAAATGAATGTATGATTTATTTTTTATTATATTCAAGGGACATGAACGTGGAGACATGATTACTTGAGACCTATTTAACACCTCACATCTCCAAAACTAGTTAAGTGCAGGCTATTTCATATGTACGACAATCATGACATCGAAATATGGAAATATATATAGGGATGCAAATAAAGAGTTTGGTAATATTTGAACTCGAAATTTTCGACTTTAATACTATATGAAATTTTATAAGACCGCAATTAAATGCTCGAAAATTTTAAACGTTTAATGAATGCATTACTTAATATTTAAATATTTTAATAAAATAATAAATTTTTTTGTCAAAGGGTGTTCTCTTTATTTTTTATTTTTTTAGACATAACTGTCTGAATTTTTCCACCTTGAGGATCGCACTCCGACCGTAGAAAGAGAGAGCACTTGGAACTACCCTGTGTTTCTAATGACATGAATTTAAAAACAAATAGCTGCACGCTCCAACTTTTTCACCCTTGTAATTAGGAAGTTTCCTTCTCTATAAAGAGCGGATTTCCGAAACCCACATGTATCGAGCTCGTACTCACGAAAAGTTGGTCAACCAAACTGCTTTTGCATAAGCCTGACATGAAATTAATGTGGTTCTTCAGAATTCCAGATTTTGGAAAAACAAAATATATGATTGCGCATTTAATTTAAATACAAATGAGAAGACATGAATATTTTTTTCGGGACTTCCATAGCAATCATTAATTTTTCATTTGGTGGTACTTTATTTTAAGAAAAAAAATAATCATAAACTTTCATCTTGGTACATAGCATATGTTAAAAGAAGGTAAATATAAATCACGCTAGATTCTTGACATATGTTGTCTTTCTGTTTTTCCCTTGATTTTTTTCTTTTTTTGGGGGGCACCGACGTCTCTTGATTCGTTGACTGAATAAATTAGAACATTGTTACTGTCCGCGAGATTTAGTCAATTTGAGAATGTGAATCTTCTAAGCAAAACAGAGGCTACATTTTTTACTAAATTGAGGGAAAATACCGAAGTTTTGCACTTATTATACCTATGTCGATTTAGTCATAAACATTTAAATTATGTCAATTGAGTCCTAAATCTTTTTCTATTTTGCCAATTAATCCATCTAGTCAATTTTGACAAAAAATCGCTAATATAAACATTAACTCAGCCAGTTGCACTATCATTAACATTTTTTAATTTTCATTTTTTAATTTATTTTGAACTTCCTAACCTAGGAATAATCCATAAGGAAATTATGAGGCTAATTAATGGACAATTTCAGTACCCTTTGAAGATCTACCTAGTCTTTCCCATCCTATTCTTACTCTATATTTGGTTCCATCTAACTATTTGACAAAAAGAAGAATGATGCCCTTTTTATGGAAGTGGGAAGAGGAAATAGAGACAATTGTCTAGATGACCTAGACAATCATTCTCTTAGTAGGCTATAATCTATAAGGGCTTAGAGATGACTGCGTGACGATCTTTAATCCATTATGAAAATAATAATATGCTTTGACCACAAAAAAAATGAATAATTACAAATTGTCGCAAGGTCCATTTTTGTGCCTCGCAACATACCGTTGCTCTCACAATAGTCCAAATACCATTACGTTAGCAAAGCTCTAAAGGCTTTAGTGTTGAATAAGTGAATAACTTCTACGGGACAATAGCACTTCATTATAATTTTTTGGTTCTTTATCCTTTTCTTTTCTTTACTCTTTTGTTTTTAGAGCAAGGGCCAACAAGGGATGTCCGCCAACCCTTGCCAGCCATGGGCGAGGGCATCCCATCCCTCATAGGACTGGGGTGAGGGCCACATCCTTGCTTGATTTTGGTGTCGCAATCCTCACCAAGCCCTCATCGACCATAACAAGGGCATCAGGTGAGGGGTGCCATGATTTCATCGGCCATGGCGCCTATGGCCAATGATCATTATTAGCTCTTAGTTAAAAAAACAGAAGTAAAGAAAATAAAAAAAAGATTAAATAATTATCATAATATTTTTAAAAATGTCAACGCAAGCGCTAACCATATCATATAAGACGGTTAGAACCCACGTCACCGATTCCACTTAAAATTGGCCGAATAGACTAAATTTGCAAAATATGAAAATGCCTATGAATAAATTGATACGATTAAAAATTTTACTATAGGTTTATGATTCTTTGCGTTGGTGATTTAAACTTAGACAGCAGCTGCAATCATATCACTGCGCTTTCATTCAGCCACCCCGTGCAATTTCTTTATTTACTATTGATGTATTTTGACTAGAATGGCCGCCATGTACACCATGTCATCGATTTGCTGGAAACTAGTCTGATTTTGATTAAAACTCATAAATCACCAAATATAAATAAAAGTAGGTGCGATGTATGAGTGAAGACACTGTTCAATTATCCGATTGAAAATACTAACCAAGTTCAACCATTAAGAGAAATTTTTACTCATAAATTTTGTAATTGTTATCTATCTGAACTATATTAGAAAATAAAAGGTATAAATGCATCATAAATCCTAATGCTTTGTCAAAATGCAATCTTGTCCTAACATTTCAAAAAAATTTGTGGAGACAATGACAATGATTCTGTGGGCGTCGATTGTCGAGGGGAAGTAATCGAACGCTAATTTTTTGTTTCGAGAATAAGCAAAGTATTATAACCGATCACGAGTTCAAAAATCATAATGCTGATTTTCTGAGCTCGATCGACCATAACTTCAGATTTGGGGTCATGATTGATCTGTAGCGGTAGGTGGTGGTGGGGCGCCACTGTGGAAGCGGTGGCGCTGAGGTGGGCATGGATGTTTTGGATTTTTAGCTTTTTTTAATTTTTAATTCTTCTCATTTTTTCCTTTTTCGCTTAGTAAAAAGCAATATCTGCATTGCGTGTTTGGAGAAAGTAATAAAAAATTACCCCTAACGGTTTCGTTAGCCAAATCGGATAGAATTAATGGAGGCACTTAATTACGCAATTTTAACAAATTTTAATATTTGATCGTACTTTTAACTCAATAGCACATTCGTAATAAATTTTAAAACTTCTAAATGACTTGTCTCAAAATGAAAATAACTAAAGGCACGTCATAATCGTATATTTACAATTGTTGGGGTAGTTATTGGTGTATTTGGATCAACTTGAAAGTGAGAGCAGAAAAAAAAAAGTAATCATACCTTGGGACCTACTTTCCCTCCTATTTTCTTATTGAACGGTCAAACTCAAACATACTAAAAAGGAGATTACATGTAATCGATTGATCCGAGTAACGATCTTTCATTTAATATTTTAATTAAGGGAACACGAGGATTTCATCTTTGAATGGATCTGAACAAGCAATTCTATATTCAAAATGAACTACATAATAGCTCCATGACTCAACAAAACAAATGAAATCAATCATTAGGGATTCAAAAACCTACCTCTCGAGTGGCTGGAGGCATCATTTTTTTTTTTTATTGAGGAAAATCAAGGTGAACAATGCTGTTTGTCTGCATCGTGCTTCCCTATTCATGCATGGCAACCACTTTTTCGGTTCCAAATACTTCCAGCGCAATCATATTTAACACATAGGCTTGTCATGCATGAACTTCTCCTTTTCCTATCTTGGAAAAAGCAAAAAATTATTCAAAAAGTCTAATTACCAAGCAATCACTGCCCGGTGCCCACCTCCCGGTCTGCCTTTTCTTTAAAATTTATAATTGACAATCGCTTTACACCGTTGCCTTTTTTGGGAGTAAACTATACAGTAATTAACCCTTTAAATCCACAGTTCTTTATAAAAGCTTGTACCTTAAAAGTAATTTTTTTTGGCAACTTTTAATTGATTTGAAATCCTTATATTGGAATCTTAGAAACTTTTTGATCTTTAATAAATTCCATCTCACGCGCACACTAGAGTGATGGTTTTCGACGTGATTTGACATCTCTGTCGGATTAGATATCGAGAAATTTGGAATAGCATAAATAATTTGAATTTGAAATAAATAAGATCTCTCAATTTGTTCAATATGAATTATAATATTCTACAACGACATGACATGACATTAGCTTATGGAAGATAATAATTGATACCCTCTGTAATTACCATATGGGCTTATGCTTTTGGAGATGATCGGTAAGAGAATATACAGAAGTTTGATTGATAATTATTAAAAAGTGTTGCTAAAAGTAGTCTGTCTAGTTTTTGAACTTAGTGGCAGATCAGGAGCCAATCGAAGAGAAAATGCTAATCCGATGCTTTTCTGACCAGTCTTTCCAATTCATCCAAAGGGTGTCTCCTCAACAGCGAAAGCGATTTATTCCCCCCCTTAAAACAATTATAAGAATAACAATCTTTCAATACACGAGAATAACTCCCAAAATAACCTTTTTCTTTCCCTCAAAATCATGGAAAATGGAAATTTTTAAAAAATTACGAAAAACGTCTATAAATGACTATACAATATACATGTCAATGTGTATATCATTTGAAAGGTTTCGGGTATTTAATGTTAAATAGAGCTAAGTTATCGAGCACTGTAGAAAAGGGAAAGCCAAAGAAAAAAAAAACACAAGTCACTATAGAAAAACCCCTTAGTTTTGTTCGTGATCTTTAACAACAGTGGTTACGTAGTAACCATATGATATTTTCCATGTTTCATTATAAAAGCATAACTACTTTCTTGATGGTGACTCGGCTTGGGTCCATGTACGAGCAAAAGATTATATGATCTTTAGCTATCTGATTTGCTCAACAAGGGTCAATTATGACGTACAATATGTTTGAGACTCATCTTTTAAAAAAATTTCAGCATTACAATTTTAACCATGTAAGGTTGATAAAATCTCTATTATGTATATATGCAAATACATTGATACAAATATCATATTACCAAAATCTTGATTATTATAGGAGAACGAATTGAGAATTTTTTCATAGACATCAATTATAGAAAATCTTGATGCCTACACTCAACAACTCCGTAAAAAAATCAGGCGTCAAAGTAGTATTTCGATATTTTTAGAATGTTGTGAATTATGTCGTCAGGCAACAGTTTTGTCCATATAATATTCTACTTTAATTGAGTCATGAATATATATTAGGTCTACTACACAATATTATGTAATTTCCTTAAATCCTAATAGTTGCGTATAAACTATTTTGGGTTAGGGCCGCTTGCATAAACCTAAAGCCTAAACTTAGCATGTTAATGAGACTTACAATATATCTTACTAACATCTATGTAGCTGAGGTCACATGTCAGTGCCTCTGGATGATTGGTGTTATTTATGTATAAATTTAATGCCTTCGAAAGATAAAACATTGACTCAATTAATGAATTATACAATAGATAGAATGACTCACAATGTAGAACTGCGTGAAAACTTGTGTGTTTCAGCAAGACCCTCGCAAGGCATCGAGCTCACACTCCTGGCTGAGGTCTTCTACTGTATTCCGAACGCTCTCACGTACAAGTCTGCATTAAACTTGAAAACAAATGATTAGACATGAAATGCAAAATGGGAATATAATCGCATTAATCAAATAATCGACCACCGAGATGACAATGCCAACAAGTCATCCTAAGCAACTATTTTCTTTAAATGCCTTACCAAGAAAATTGCGTTAAACTATATAAAGTGCATAAACAGCCGAGCTTTGACGTCATGGAGAAGATCCAAGGTGTATCTGCGTAACAGGCGTATTTGTCAGCAAAAACAAAATTCTGTACATCTCGGGAACCGTGGTCTAGGGCATCATCAATCATTAGAAGTAAATAATCATTTTATCGAGATTAGTTTAATCGATAATCATGCAAGCCTCCAGCATAGATTCTTCTTCTGCCCTTTTCTCGAGCGTCTTGGGGAATTTTCTTCAAGACCGACGACCGATCCCTATTATTTTTATCCCATTCTTTTCTCCTCCTAATGATCGATTACAAGAACAATAAACTTCAATAATGCGAAAAGGACAGCGTCTTTACTCATTTCAAAAATCAGACGGAAGGGGTCGTCCTCGTAAAACGAGGGGGCAGAGGGAGGGGGTGAAAAAAGCTGTGACGAAAGAGTGTTGAAAGCGGCAAAGCCCTCCTTCACTACTCAGCCCTTTCATTCAACACCCTTCTGGCTCCTGTTCTCGTTCCTGTTCCTGTTCCTGTCCCTCTTTCTGTTCCCGCCTTCTCACGTGCGTCATAATTCGCTCATTTTTTTTATTTTTATTTTGTTTCTCTTTTTGGGAATGGGGATCATCGAACTCGATCTCGATTAATCTCGGCGATGAGACGTGTTTGGAATTTTTGAAAAATTTTCTACGTGATTTTTGCCGTCCCTTTCCGTTCTGTATATTAATAATGATTGATATCTCTCCTTAGTTGTACTTATCTGTTATTTTGTACTTTTCCATATGGTTTTTCGCCTGTGACAATTTGAAATAAATGACATTATTTTGAATTTCTAACCACTACCAAAGTATTTCGAAAATTCGTGGAAGTTTTTTTTTGCTAAAAAAATAATGGAAGTCACACTATAATGGTACATATCCATACTCATAAATTTAGAGTGGTTTCAAGTATATTTTTTATGTGGCTCTTAATATGGAATTATTGTTTAGCACACAACTTCACAGACCTTTCAAAATATAAAAATGCCCATAACAAAAGTGATATTAAAAGTCACCCAACTGAATTGAGGTTCATGTAGTGTGAAACCCATAATTAGAGAGTAAGTTTTAAAGTGCAAGGTTATTTCAAATTCAAAACTTACTCAATTACTTATACCCAACTCTTTGTACCCCTTGCCCACTCTAATAAGTTTTTTAAAGATTAATATCACAGAAAACCCTAATTAATGTACATATGACATGTGTACTTTAAACTAATTTTTTGAATACTAAAAATTTCAAATTAGTATACTTATAACAGATTTACCAAAAACTAATTTTTTTGACAACTTGAAGCCTAAAACTATTACATGTGCAACAAATCTACTATATGTTACTTTCCACTAAATCGAATTAATAAACTGATATATTTATGACAAATAGAGGATAAAACCCCAAATTTGTATGTCCATCAATTGTCAAATATTATCTAAATTATTTTCTAATAATAAAAATTAATGGAAACTAGCGGAAGAAAAATTTGTCACGGGTATACCATTTTAATGTTCTTCGGGATATTAGCCCTTTTTGTAATGTATTTTTCATTTTTTCTTTCAATTTCATTGTGGAGTTAAATCACTAGACGAGATATTTTTGTCATGTCATCCTTCATGACCTTATATTATTCTTCACATAAATATATCATTCTTAAAACAAGTTTAACTTTTTCTGCTAATGCAATACTAATTGACAAGTATGCTATTTCGACAACAGATTTAGTTCAGGTTCAAGATACCAACAAGTTCTTGAGTATCAATTCTTATAGGATAGGGTTTGAATTTGAAATACATAAAACCGTTAATCTACATGGCAAGTTTTGGGTAGAACATACATATTCCTAATTAATACGTCGGATCATGAAAATGGATAATATAAATTTTGGTAGTTCGAAAAAGAAAGTGCAAGAAGCAGAGTAATTTGTCTAGTAAGTATCCAAACAAGTGGGAAATCATTGGCTTTTTGCTTGTGGATCTGTAAACTCTTTTCTTTTTCTGAAATTAAAAAGAATATAGGAAGAAAAAGGAGAGAGAATAATAAAAAAGCAGGGGAGGGAACATTTGCAATAATAATAATAATACTATTAAAGAAAAAGGTGAGTTGCAAACTTGCTAGACGACAATCAGGGAAACCTGTGTCAGCATGTGTAGGAGCAGCTGGGGAGCTCCCACGAATTGTTACCGGAAATAGCCGGTGGCCTCCCGGTGACTCGAATTCCTATGCAAGCAATCACTTCTCATCTCACTTCTTCTTTTTGCAAAGGAATATAATGCTCAATATATCTCACGACTATTTTACGTAATCGAGATGTCCGGAGATATGATAAGATTCTAATAACTCATTATTTATTATTATATATAATATCGGAGGAAAATATTATTTAATGCAACTCCTTTGTTATAAATCGGTCGATTGCTGCTACATGAATTTCATGGGCCAGTTACTATTATCTAACTTTACTCTTTTGGAAATTTTTTTGAGTTTGGATTTTGTGCGAATCGAAGAGGGTGCCGAGTGTGTGTGAGAGAGAGAGAGAGAGAGAGAGAGAGAGAGAAGAGACTTCGCAGTTATGATTAATTTTTATGTAATAATAATAATAAAGAAATAGATTGAATTGAATTGAACTGTGTCTGAGAAGAGATGATGCGTGAGAAGTGAACCACTCCTACTACCTCTCTCCTCTCTCTCTCTCTCTCTCTCTCTCTCCATCCATTCACGTATCTCTGCTAAGTTGTGCCAGTCTGCCATTTTCGCAGCTCCGGAGAGATCATCATCACCTCTCACTTCATCATCACCCCACTCCTCATCTTCTTTAAATCATCTCTCTCTGCTACTCACTATTCCCTCCCTCCCTCCCTCCTCTCTCTCTCTCTCTCTCTCTCTCTCTACCGTCCATAATTCACTCTCTCTATCTTTACTCCCCCCTCTCTCTCTCTTCGGTCCTTTGTTCTCACGGCCATGTCGGAGGGTTTCGAGCCCTACCACGTCCCGCAGCAGAGCAGGAGAGACAAGCTCAGAGTTGTCGTCGTCCAAAACCAGAACCACCCACCTTCTTGCCTCGTCGAACCCACCTCAGCCAGCCTCCATGGGTGCGCCGGCTTGCTCCCTCTGTACGACCAGTCCCTCCTCCAGCCCGATTTGCTAGCCTGCGCCGGCGGCGGTCACGTTGGCGGCGGCCACAACTCAATCTCCCTCGTCAAGGAAGAGGGAGGGGGCGCGAATCTGATCGGCTTCGTCGGCGGCGGCGGCGGCGGCGGGGGGTCGTCCTCGTCGTCGGCTTCTTCCTACTTGGATCCGCACTCCACTATGGTAATAAACCCTAGCTCGATCGGTGACATCGGCAGCGCGAGCCACCCGCTTTTCCTCTACGCAGCGTCTCAAGGCATCGAAGGCAACCTCGGGAACTTGTCGCAGCCGTACAACAACCACAACAACGCCGGCGGCGGCGGCGGCGGAGAGCCCCCTCTGTCGCTGGCGCACGACTCGGGCGCGGGGAACACCGGCCAAGGACTGTCGCTCTCGCTGTCGTCTCATGTGGGTAACACCAGAAATCACCATAACACCCTGCCCCTTGAGCTGAATTTGCAGAGATTCGGATCCGCCGCCGTGTACGGCGGGAAGGCGACTGCTTCCGGCGGCGGCGGGTACATGAGCAGCCCGGTCCCTCTCGGGCCTTTCACGGGCTACGCGTCGATCCTCAAGGGGTCGAGGTTCTTGAGGCCCGCGCAGCAGCTGCTGGAGGAGCTTTGCGAAGCTGGCCGCGCAATTTGTACCGAGAAAATGACGGATGATTCGTGCGCGATGACGGAGACTGCCATGGACAGCTTGAGTGGTGGTTGTGGGATTGGTGTGGACGATGGTTGTGGTGGAGACGGCGGCGAGTTCCGCCGGAAGAAGTCGAGGTTAATCTCGATGCTTGACGAGGTACGTGGACCAATCTCCGTCACTTGTCAATTATTTTTGTTGCTGGTTGATGGAAGCTTCACTGGTCACGTCTTTTGTGCGAATCTTTGTTAGGTGGTTGCTTGCTTTGGGTGATTATTTCGTGTGATTTTGCGAGGTTCATCAATGTTTGTCCTTTCAAAGTGTTCGTGTTCACTGCCTCCATGGATTTGTGATATCGGAGAATCTTCCAGTTGCGAAATCGTCCATCATTGAGCCGATTGTGATTTCCCTTTCGGGCGTTAAGAGCGTAAATTTTGTGTCTTGAAATGCAAGTGTTTGGTGTTAGTGTAATTTATAGCTTCCGTCCTCGTACTTTGTCGCTTCTTAAGACAAGATAATTTTCGTTCGAGGGAAAGGTGTGGCCTTGGCGACCGTAAAAATTATCTTTTTTGGTAAAGTTAAGAGGGGAGGGGAATATATGCCCAAAAACTCGGCTCCATAAAGTGTCGGACAACTAGGGAATGAGTTGTAATACGTGACTCAGTCACCGAGGATCTGAGTACTAATAATGTGCAAAAAGTGAGTGAAAGAATCTGGTGGAAATTTTTTTTTTTACTCCAAAAATATGGAGGCTATTCCCCAACCCATGCGAATAAGGAAGGGTATGGCACAAGACTCCTGGACTTTGAGTCGGTCCCCTTTGAACTGGATGGTCACTAAGCTAAGGCTTATTGGCACAAGCTCATGTTGTTGACACCATTAATTTGTTCCGTGTGCCTTCCATTTTCTATTTGTGTTGGAATATATTATATATCGTTTCGTTGTTTGAATGGCTGTGTTGCTTGGGTGATTGAACGTTGAACCCTGGTTTTGTTTCAAAAAACATTTAATGCCTAACTCTTACTGCAAGTTCATTTAGACATGTTAGTAAAGATAGAGGTTTAGTTAAGTCCTTTTCTTGTGCTCGAGATTATTCTGGGCATGGCCAAGCTAAAGGCTAGATAATAGATTTGCTATAAGACAAGATCATTCTTGTCTGTTGGTCTGTCGATCATATCTCAAGGACGTGGTGCAAGATTTGCTGTCATTTGTACATTGACTTTTAGTGGGCGCCATGTTGATCAGATGATCCCTATCCTCTTATTCTTTCTCACATGATTAGCCTCCATTAATCAGCCATTCAGATTATGTCGAGTTATGACTGATGCAAATAAGATCATCACTTTGGCTCTTTTTGGAACATGACCCAGAGTAGATTCGGTGCTGGAGTTTCTGATTTGGGATAATATTTGACCTCACCTTCTCAAACTAGGGTTTGTTTGGTACACGACTCAGTATAAACTTCTACTATAGACCTACACTCTTCCTATGACTAAATGACACAAGCATTGGGAAAATATATATATATATTTCTGCACTATCTTTCGGAGTTTAGTTGGGAGGAAGCATCTGAGGTAAAAGGAGAAGAAAGAAAAAAGGAGGCGAAAGAAGAGAAAAGAAATATTAAATTCTTTGGTTTGCTTGGATGTACCTTGGAAAGTGAAAAAAAGTATAAAGAAAAAGAACGCTGGTTCTTGTCAGTTCCACCTTCCTAAGGGGAGTGACGCAAGAGAAGAGTTGCCGATATATTTCACTTCTAATTATCAGCGGCTTATAAGTAATTGCTTCCCTCTCATCTCCATTAATTTTCATTTATTTCCTCTCTGTGTTTTCCCTCCAAACAATGATGACATTAGCATCGTTTCTTTTCTATTCATCATTTTCCTTTATATTCGCTATATTTATTTTTGAAGATCTGGTGCTTTGTGGTCAATGTACACCAAACGTGGATTATGAAAGGGGGGCTGTACCCACAAACGAATGGATGATATTGGTTGGTGACATATATTATGTTTGTTAACTGATGTCAATTGCTGTTGCATTATCTGGATAAGAAGATTGTTGTGATGCAACTGGGGCAACTCTTATTGACTTTGTTGTCGTGTTGATAAATCTAGGATGATTTTCTTACAAGGGGTCCAATATATTACCTTGGTTCTGACACATTCCATTCGACATTCTCCTACTTCCATCTGAGAATGAAATTAAAAGTTCCATCAGTTGGTGCATGAAAAAATTGATTGGATATGGATATTGAAGAGAAGTGGAATGCCTGCATATGCTGAAATGGTGGCTCCAAAATTTCGGGAAGGATAAGGCTAAGATACTCATGAGTGATGTTTTCTGTCGCATTGATAAACTTCTTGGTTAGCTGTGAAAAGGTTTTCTGCATATTAACTAGACACGGGGCGTTATCCTTTTCCCTGAAAATTATGTGATCCGTATGTATGAGTAAGATGTCTTTCTTTCTTTAATGAAAGCCATGATTCTGGAGTAATCATGTTAAACAACCTAGTAGTTGACAGTTTTTACTATTATGGAACCATCAATCGACTGCTACCCATTTAAGTAGGAAGAGGACTTGAATTTGATTTGTTTGATGTACCGTGGTCTTATGGATTGATGAGAGGGTTGAATGAACTATTTTAACAGAGAGCATATCCCAGAAACATCTGATGTGGATTCTAAAAAAATAGTATAAAAATAATTTGCATGAATTATTTTCATGTGTGTGTTCAAACAGTCCTGAGAATCCTAGACATCCAGAAGCATGTGCGGGATATTTGTTGCTATAGCCTATAGGGACTCAGTTGTCTTCTAAGCATGTCTACCCGCCTGATCATGGCCAGAATTATTTTTATGTATGGTTCTCATACACTAATGAACCCTGGTTTATTCAAAAGAAAAAAATAGTTTTTGTTTATCCTAATAATTACCAGTACATGGTTCTTCTCTCTTTGGCTAATGTATTCCATGCTAAATATTATGTTTTTAATTCTGTTTGTATTGAAAAGTTTCTTTTGCTTAATGTGATGGTTTAGTGCGTGATTCATTTTGCTGTGGATAAGCTTATATTTTGCTAGTTGGGTTTTGGATGATTTTTTGTTACTTGTTATATTGTTTCATTTGTGCCTGCTAGGTCTGCAGGAGGTACAAGCAATACTGTCAGCAAATGCAAGCTGTTGTAGCATCATTCGAATGTGTAGCAGGGCTTAGTAATGCAGCTCCTTACGCAAACTTGGCTTTAAAAGCTATGTCCAAACATTTTAAGTGCCTGAAAAATGCAATTGCTGACCAACTTCAGTTCACCAACAAGGCTTTTAGTCAAGTAGGCCAAAAAAGAGATGATGCCTCAAGATTAGGGACTGAGGAACGCGTCCAGTATGCCCAGAGAGCTATCCAGAATTCGGGATATCTGGAACACCAGCCTGTTTGGCGTCCTCAAAGGGGTCTTCCTGAACGTGCAGTGACGGTTCTGAGGGCATGGTTGTTTGAACATTTCCTTCACCCGTGAGTGAAATTGCAAACCTTAGACTGGCTTCAATTACTGTCAAAATTGCTTTAATCAATGCCATTTACTCGTGTCTGCATGCATACCCATTAATTGCTAAATTATGTTACAGCTATCCTACCGATACGGACAAGCTTATGCTGGCTAAGCAGACGGGTCTATCCAGAAGTCAGGTGAGTTTCCCTTCTTAAGTTGAACTTGGTTTTCAACTTCACATAAATCAAATGCTCTCCTTTTTAGCAAGCTATAGTTCTGCCCGTTTTCTTTCCCTTACAAGTTTTCAGTATATCTGATCTGAGATTGTTCTAATAGATGGGAAGTGTTCTCTTAGTTGTCAATTGATTTTTCTTTTACAGGTTTCTAACTGGTTTATCAATGCGAGAGTGAGGCTCTGGAAACCCATGGTTGAGGAAATCCACATGCTAGAAACACAGCAAACTCAGAAATCATCGCAAAGGGAGGACCGCAATGTCAACAAGTCTATTGACCAGCTACCGCTGGCGAATTCATTTTCTTCTGAAAACCCGTCCACCTCTGCTCAGAGGCTCCATGATGCCCTACCTAAACGAACCAGAAGTGAACTACCCATTGCAGTGCCTATGAGAAATGATGAATCACTTAATCTATACCACAATATGTCTAGCCACCCACATGTTGCTGTTAGTGAGAGCATTGGAGGTGTGAGCAGTGGTGTTTCTTTAACACTGGGTCTTCACCAGAACAACAACGGGATGGGTTTGTCAGATTCGTTCCCAGTGAACGCAGCACAGCGTTTTGGCATTGGCCTTGAAACGACCAACGAAGGGTATGTTGTAGGTAGTTTTGAAGCACAGGATCGGCATTTTGGAAGGGATGTTTTTGGTGGTCAACTTTTGCATGACTTTGTTGGCTGAAGTTTTTATTGACTAGAACAGCCTGGGGGTCATTTGTTCGGAGTACTGTTTCACCAAAGTTACAGTAGATGTTCTTAGATCAACCAGGACAACCCCGAGCCGGCACCAATGAAAGGAAGTTTGCGACTTCTGCCATAAGATTAAGATAATGTAAGAAGGTACGTGTTCGGTTCTTCTCATTATGTAGACATTGCCTCTTATTACTGGAGTATATGGGTCTGCTTTATTTACATTCTTAAGCAGCATCTGGGAAGGTGTAAAATGGAGGGCTTAAAGAAAAAGAAGCTAAAAATGGCCTGCCTACGCTCTCTCTTTTGATGTGAATGGAAGTAACCAGGCTATTGTTCTGGTGTGCAGAGATTACATTGCCTTTATATTGCATGAAAGATTACCCTTCAGTATGCTCGCCTTTTTTTCCTCCCTTTCCTAAAGATCTCAGCGACCACACATGAACTAAGCACTGCTTGTCAAAAAGCTCATGGTTTTTCTAGTATTAACTGAAGTGATTCAACGCCAGCATCAACTTATGATGGTGTTTGTGTGTCGAGTAATCTTGGAGATATTTAATTTCAGACCTTCGGTCAAAAGGCTCGAATGGTCATGTATTGCTAGATATATAGGTATTTGTTGAGATGTATGCAGAGTCATGGGGCTGTACGATATTTGCTGTCTACTTATGTAGTATTCGAGTCTTTGTGAACATATCTCTCGCATTACTCTTTATAGTGCCGAGTCTCTTGAGGTCCTGTAAATAACTGGAGTTCATATGCTAGTTGGAAATTGTGGATGAGGTGTCGTGGTTTTCTTGGAATTTACTTTCACCATAATGGTTATGGATGCAGAGAATTTGATTTTTCTTGGAAACTATAGTAGGCCTTTCCTTGATTAGATACATGGATTGTTTTGAAATAGTTTGTTGGGAGGGTTTTCATGAGCAAGATATTGTATTACTAAGCCAATTAGATTTCAAGAATATACAGGATCGTTCACTGGACCTCGAAAAAGAAAACAAGTTTTCCCTACTATTGTGATATAATGATTGGTTCTGTTCACCGTAACACATTGACTAGGTCAACAAAATATCCGATCTTTCTTGATGTTGGTTCTACATTGTCAAGCATCAAACTTATCAGCCACGACTGAAATAATTGCGAGGATAATTATATGGTGATAGATGGAGATGAGAATTATATTTTTCGCGTGGCAAATTAGACTCGTGTCTGGGTTAATGTTGTAACCACAGTTGCCGAACAGTACAAACAAAATCGTCCTGGATGCGAAGAACGTTTTGAGAGTAGTTTATAAAATGGGATGGTGAGTTTTAGGTGGGGAACATCAGAAATTCGTGTAGCGGAGTTCTCGCTTAAATTTTTGGTACATCTTATGACCCATTCTGGGTAAGATTGGTTGCTGTACGCTTTGTTTCCTGAGCGGTCGAGAGTTCATAACACAATTTGTATGTCTAAGCACATTCCAACAACGATTAGGTGTGAATGAGGTGTGAATGTCTTAAAATCGTAGTGAGTTTGGATCACAACGGCTGCGTAATTTCATGCCCAAATCGGCAATCAGAAACAATTATTTTTAGATATTTACCAAGCCGAAACAAAGCAGATATGGAAGAGTCGTGATCACGGGGTCCTCGTCTCAACAGTCAATTGCACCAGAGCCCCTAGACCAATCAGTTATGAGTGATATTCTTCTCATGAGGCTATTGCTTTTCGTTCATCAATTATTTCTTGAAATGACCTTTTAACTTGCTGGTAAATTGCGGCAAAAAGTTCAACAAGTCAACAGATATAGCGACGCAATGCGGGTTTTTCGTCTCAATTCTCGAGAAATGTGAATTCTTGTGGTGGGTCTGTAGCTTGTCAGGAGTCTGGGGGAGGAGTGCAAGGTGTGCAATCAAAGGAAACATAATAAAGAACTTGAAGATGACAGAACTACTCGAAATGATGATCACTGTTGTTGAGTTTGGGCTGGTAGTACGTCAAATGCGAAGAATCGTGGGACACCAAGGAATTACGAAAATAACTGCAGAAACGGCCTGGAGGTACAAGGAATGCAATCTGTTTGAAGCACCACTAAATTTCTCAGACTGGTACTACTCGAAATAAGAATCTCGTCGTCTTGGAGTTCAGAATTTCTAGGAAGCCAGATGTGATAAATCGTCGCACGAGATTTAACTTAGGAAATACTTGCAGAAAAAGCCATGCCCCTCCAGTTCCTTGAAGCCAACTGCAGGTCGAATTCCAGTTTTGCAGTGCCCTGAGAACTCGTTTTCAGCAGACGTGAAAAAAACCCTAAAGTTCTAGTAAGAACCGATTAATATTTAAAATTTCAGATGGGGCCAAAAATGGATGCGACTGAGACCCCTGCCGCGGCTGCATGGAGAAGTATGCCGATGTGATCGAAGACGTCAGTATAGGAGGAGCTGCTTGTAGCTGACATTCTGCCCATTGTGGTCACTCAAATAAAAGTTGATAACCTGAGACTAGTAGGAAGTTCAATGGAAGAAAGGTCAATTATTCCCTCAACTTAAGATTTTTAATTTGAGATTTTTCATCTGATAAGCTACACAACCACAAATTAATAAGTCTCTAGGCAAAAAACTTATTTCTGAAAGTTGGTAATTTGAAAACAATAAGAAAAACATTAGTAAATCAATCAAATGAGGGTCGATAGCTTGATAGGAGAAAGATAGGTTATTTAAAAACAATCAAATTACATCGATAAATCAATCAAGTAAGAGTTCGTACTCAACATTAGTTGGTAACAAGAATGTTGCCAACATTGTGTGTGTATATATAATATGTTTCATTGGAATTGATCTCGTAACGAAATATCTTTTATTGAAAAGCGTTCTTTGGTATTTATTAAAGGAGACAAATTCTGTAGTGACTTCAGATAGAATAAAACAAACAATAACTTTACTTTAGATAGAATTGTGCAAATACAAACCTTGTGGGAATTTAATCGACAACAAAATTTGAAAAACACATTTTCCTTTCACGAAATTGAACGCAAACAAATTATGTCGGAATTTAATTAGATGAAGCTTGAGAATTCAAAGATGTAATGTCATAATTTGATTAACAATGCACCATCTAGGATTTAAATACACGTCGGAAATTAATCGGCGATGCAGATTTGGAAACTATAGCTAAGAAACTGTTGAAATTTAGTTAACAACTTGAGTATGGAAATTGATAGTATGATGCAAGTAAGTAAAAATAAATGAAAAATGGTAAATTTGTTTTCCTGCGGTTGTAGCCATATGTCTTCCTTCATCTTTGAAAGTTCTGTGCCGATATTCTCACAATATCACAATTTTATCTTCAAACGATTTTCCCTTGAATATCGCATGTCCATCATTTTATTCTCTAGTGACTTTAACCTTGTAATGCCCTTTACGCGTTCAACTTTCTCCTAATGCCAAATGATAATTTATTGACCTTATTAACCGATACTTTTGTCAACTATCCTTAATCATCCATTGTCGTTTGTCAATAACCGGTCAGCAAAGGTCATCGATGTACATTAATATTGATAATAATTCTTGCGGTTGTCCATAATGGGTTTAATACTTGATACTCTTATCACGAGCTTATTCATATCGATGACCTGACCAATTTTTTGTACCAATGTATGCCCCTTTCAAGAGATTAAAAGTAATTTTAATGCCTTTTAAAAATAAATACTCGTAACGTACTTTGGTGCATATTGTTCCTCTTAACGCTTTGTATTCCATGCGCAGTCGGCAACCTCGTAGCATTTTGATACATCGCCTTGATCGGCACGGTTTTCGAATCGCCATCATTACATATGGATTGTCGTCCTCTAAATCGTCACCTGTTTTGGGGAATTATATATTCGACCAAGATTTGATTTTTATTTTTCTCATTTTTTCAATGTGCACACATGAATACTCTGATAAAATTGCGAACTGCTTGTCCTTTCAATGCCTCAAGTAGAATATTTATCAAATTGATCTCGGACAGATGAAAGCCCACTTAACTATGCGGCCTCTAACTATAGGTCGGGTCAGCATATATTTTATCTCATCTGTCTTGCATATCAGATGAGCCGTGTCACAATTCACTAAAAGCAAAATATAAGGACAAACATAACATTTCGATGGGGGTGTTATCTTCTTTCTACATAATTCAACATTCTGTCAGGGTAATACACTGTCTACTCTGTCTTCATCATTATCTTGTGTCAGCATTCTTCTGATAGTCGCATTGGGCATGACAAAAAAGTTTCAAAAGCCTACCTCATTTAGATGGCAACAAAACCGGATGACTAAGGGTGCGATGGTAACGTTTCTGTTCAATAATTGTTCCAGGAAACATAAATAGAAAAAACTATTTTTGTTCCGGGGAACAATTTTTGAACAGAAGAACACGTTTAATAAACTTGTTCTGGAATAGAAAAAGAATAGAAATAAGTTTGATAAACTTGTATAATTTTTATGTTTCTTTTAATTTTTTAATTTTTTAATTTTTCTTCCTTTTGGCCGGCGGCCTCGCCCGGCCACTGCGAGGCTTGCCAGCCCTCGGCGAGGCGAGGCTGAGCCTTGCCGGCCGGCGCAAGGTTGGCCTTGCTGGGGGTCGGCGACGCTCCGGTGAGGTCGCCAGCCCTCGACGACCGGTTGTCGGCGTCGCTGGCCCTCGATGGCCGGTTGCTGGTCATGGCTGAGGTCGGTGACTGGCCAAAGAAAAAAGAAGAAGAAAAGAAGAAGAAAAGAAAAAGAAGGAATAAATAGGAGAAAGAAAATTTGTTTCTCGGAAGTGTTCTGAGAACAAGAAACAAGTTTTTCTTGTTTTTTGTTTCTGTTCCAAATTTGTTCCCTGTACAAAAATAAGTCCCGGGAACAAAAATGTAAACAAACGCGTTTCTATTCTTTTTTTGTTTCCTGGAACAAAAAAGCATAAATTGTGTTTATGACCAGAAAGAAAGAACACAAACAAACAGCCCCTAAATAGATATTCTCTAATACAATTAAAACACTTTACTGTTTTTCTTTCCAAATGAAGTTTTCCTAGTTTTTCAAGTTAAGTAAGGGTGAAAAAACCTCAATTCTTCCATATAGGTTAGCAATAAATTGATACTAGAAATTCACTTTACCAATTATCATTTGCAACTATTTTTTAATAGTTGGTGGTTGTAATTAAAGATTTGTCTTTGCTTTATTTTTATTTACTTCAATTCCTCTATGATTTACTAGAAACACTAAAATTTATCACCTCTAACTTCAAAATAACATCTCAGAGTGTTCATTTTCAATATATATTTCTGCACTTTAATGGAAGCCTACTCAAGATGGTTCAGATGACTTACCTAGTCTAATATAACGATGATATGATTGATGTGGATTTCCATGAACTCTTAATCATATCGTGAAAAATGAAATTTATCGCTTTTTGGTACATTGTTCTAGTGTTCTTCAACCCAAAAGGCATTACCAACCACTCGAATGTACTGATAGAACTAGGACATTGAGCGCAGTCTTGTGCACGCTTTCTTCTGCTATGAATATTTGATTGTATCTCGAATGGCCATCTATTAAAAACATAATTTCATTGCCTAATACCAAGTCAACTAACATATCTGCCATCGCCATCTAATACTCATCCTTAGGGGTTACAACATTTAAATCTCTAAAGCCGATGCAAACCCGTACTTCCCTTTTTTCTTTTTCACAGGCACTATGTTGGAAAGTCGTTCGACATACCACGTTGTTATGATGAATCCCACTGCTAACAGGTGCTTAATTTCTTCTTTGACCTTGAGAGTAACCTCGGGAGCAAATTGCCTCGGAGGTTGTTTATTTGATCTAAACCCCTTTTCGATTGGCAACTTGTGTTCTACCACATCTCTTCGTAGTTTTGGCATCTCATGATAAGTCCAGGAAAAACAATCCTTGTATGCCTTCAATAGCTTGACAAGTTGCATTTTGAAATCCTCGTCTGACAATTCACTAATATAAATTGGTTAATGATATTGCTTATCACCGATGTCAATTTCAATTAATGGTCATGAGCTTCCACCACTTTGGCTCTGTTTGATTTAGCTTTCCCAAGAGGTTTGGGGAAAATATGAGGTGTTTGGTAAGTGTTTTTGAGATCCCATTGGCCAAATGCTAGTATTAAGAAAGCCGAAAGCCTAGGAAGGGGTGGGAGAGAGCTCGTGTGTGTATTGCCAGCCCCTTTGTGAACCCCGATTTCAATGCCTCAAATCTAGGGGTTTTCTTTTAAGAACATTATCCCTTGTTTTTCTATCTTGGATTCTAAAAGATATACCTTATCTTCGATAATAGGAAACACTCTTAATATCTCTTATTTCGATAATACGAAGTTAAACTACTCTCCAGGTTTGACTTCAATTAATCTATATTTCCAACTTGGCATCCCCATACACAAATTTCAGCCAACTTGTGAAATTAAAGGGCTTAGCCCAATTTTTATTTACCACGGGCATAGTCCAATTAATTCAATAAAGCTCATATCCTCAATCACTTAAGCCCATTAACTCCAATGCAATCATGGTTGTTATGCTAAAAAAACAAAAATTCCTAATATGTATATATAATTTTATTAATATTTTTATTTGGGGGTCATGATCGATCCTTAATTTTTCAATGCAATGGATATCTAAATGGTTCATCAAAATTTATGTATTAATATCAATTATAGTTTATAAACACAAATATTTTATTAGATGTTTTGAATAATGTGTTCCAGTTTTAGAAAAAAATGGGAAAATGGGAAATTGAGAGAAAAAAGAAAATGGAAGAGAGAAGAAGGCTACCCATATTAGGTTGCTTTGGTGCTGCGAGCTGTTAAATTGATTGGCAAATACAATTGCTAGAGCTTTTCTAATGAAGAAACGATATTCTTTGTTTGTTACTCTATATAAGTGGAGTAGGTGGACTCTGTCCCACTCTCACCCATTTCAAATTCTCACTATTTTCTCTAAGGAGGCTTGGAAAAACCTCCATTTCATCATTTTTCTATAGATTCAATTGGAGAAATTTGTCAATAATATGAGAAACTACTATCATAGAAATTTATAGACATGGATAGATTTGAAAGATTGTTTTTGTTCAACATAGAATTGCCCCGCTCTTTCTTACGCAAGAGTGGCCAAGTTATTCAGAGTCACTTCCAGCACTAATAGGGTCACTTTTTCGAGTCACTAATGGACACTAGGGCTAATCAATCTGATAGATCTACAAGCCTTATCCTTTGCGTATAAAAGGAGACGCCTTTAAACAAAAACTCCTAAAAATTTCTACAAAATATGATGATCTGAAAAATTAAACTTATGTGACGAAAATTAATCTTTGATTTAATTTTCATTTCTAAGCTCATAGATTACTCTTCTCACTCAATTTCGCTGCCACCATGTTAGAAGATTCCAAGTTCATTTGAGGTGGTTAGAGGGATGTCTTTATTGTATGAAAGCAATGGAATCCACAAGCGACTTCTTAAGCATGAATGCGCAGACTTGAAGAACAAACGACTAACATGGGTTCTAAGTAATGTCAAATTCCAACAAAATCTTCCGTCACAGAAAAGAATAATGATAAATAAATGCTCTTTCTACCTTCAGGAAGAAAAACAGGTATCAGGGGACGCTCTTCTAGAGCTTCAGGCTTAGACTTGTTTAAGGAATGCATTTAATAGACACACACACATACATACATACACACATAACACACATAATTAAAAATATGGATTCGAGGTTCATTTATAAAATTGGTATATCAAGTAATGTAAACTTTAATAGGCCATTGAATATTGCACTACCAATTTGATGACTACATATATAATGTTGTCATATCATTTGATATATCAAATTCTTAGGCTATTTCTAATTATAATAGAATTATTCTTAGCCGTATTGATGATTCTATGTTTGTTAAGATTACAAAATCGATATACTACGGTTTTGTTTATTTGGATTTGTAAAGAGAAAGTAGATTTTTTCACTTTCCCACTGATATATAAACATATTAACTTGTCAATATTTATATATCATGAAAATTTCTGGTGTTTAAAATTTAACATAAAAAGTCACCATGCACAGGCTGCAAAATTAGAAATGAGTGTTGAATTGGCTGGAAATCAGGTATTAAACATGGTTTGTTGGTCAAAGGGAGAAAGCGTCGGCCGATCTTTGTCATGATACGTACATATGGCCGGCCGCAGCTGTTACGTTTGAAATTTAGTGATTGCATGGTTAAATAAATTAAAAAAATTAATCATCCTATTTGACCATTTATCCGAATTAACCAATAGATTTGGATTGTCCTAATAATAATTTAATAGAGAGTGGGAGGAGACCTTATTATTAAGCACCAATATCAATTGATCCCTTGTCAACATATTGCTGACTTCTTGACTTGAATTAAATCATTCTCCTAGAAGAAGATTTGAAGTGAACCATCTTCGAGACATCAACTAATCCAACTTTCGCTTCAACGGAGATTTTTCTCATAAGGTCACGATGAAAATACTTATTAGGCCGATTAAATTTCTTGCATAACAGAAAGATGACACAATCTTTTACACCCAACAAAAAGGAGAAAAATTGAAAAATCGATCTTTATCTTCATTATCTGACTTTGGCAATTTACTTTCGCCATCAATTTCTAGCAGTTGATGCACTATTGAATCCATGGTTGGTCTCTTGTTCCGGTCCTCCTCCACACATGACACACCAATCTCAACTAGCATTCTTGCCTGCTTCCTGCTATATTTCCCTTTCAATCTCTTGTCCACCAAATCCTGTATCCCCAAGTCCCGGCCATATTGAATCCTCCTCTTAATCTCCCTGATGAAGACCGTCGGCTCGGCTTCCTGCTCCTCGTTTTCTGCTTTCTTCACGACCCAATTTGAGAGCCGAATCCCCCTCACTATCTCCAGGACCATCTCCCCGTAGCTGTACACATCGACCTTTGCGGTGATTGGTAGGTTCAGGGCTCACTCGGGCGCCATGTAGCCCTTCGTGCCCCTTATGCGAGAGAACTGCGAATTCGTGCCGTCCCTCTGCAGCAGTTTCGCCGGCCCAAAGTCCGCGATCTTTGGCTCGAATGTCTTATCCAAGAGTATATTCTCGGGCTTCACGTCGCAGTGGATGACCCACTCGAGGCACTCGTGGTGCAGGAAGGCCAGGACTTCGGCGGTGCGGAGCGCGATCTTGAACCGATCCCTCCACTCCACGTAGTCCCCCGAGAAAAAGTGCTTGTGCAAGGACTTATTCTTCACGTACTTGTAGACCAAGAGCTTGTGCTTGCCCTCACAACAGAACCCCCACATCCTCGCCAGGTTCATGTGATTGATCTCCCAATTGTACTGACTTCAGCCCAGAAGACATCCTCCTCATGGTACACATCTCCGAGTCTCTTCACGGCTGCGACCCTTTTGTCCGGTAAAACGCCCTTGTATACTGATCCTGACGCTCCTCTCCCTATCTCTCCCTTGAAGTTCTGCGTCACGCTTTTGAGTTCCTCATAGCTGAACCTCCTGAACTGGCTGGTTATTGCACGGTATCCGTCTTCCAATGTGCTCTGCACGTCACGCTTTCTGAAAAGAATCCACCAGCCTGAGAAAAAGATACTGAGAAAAAGATAAGGACCTCGACCGCCCCAATTGCGGGCGCGAACCAGTAGAGGTAGGCCCATCTCACCCTCTTGCCTATAGTGTCATACATGGTGGATGAACCTACTATTAATTGGTCTCTGGCCGCAGAGCAATCAGGATCACTGCCGTTGTGAATCTGCTCCAAGGATGCCACCATGGAGATGGGCAGCTCAGATGTAAAGTTCCGGGAAAAGACAGGGCCTTGTAGCCGCTGAAGAGCGAGCTCTTTTCGAAACACCATCTTTGCGATTCCTGGTAGCTGAACCCCAAGCAGCTGCAGTCATCCAAACAGGCCTGCCTGCAGAAAGTGAACGAGGCGTTGCTGTTGTAGATGGCATTGAAGCCATAATAGTCCGTGTTGGGAAGCGCCAAGAACTTCACGTCCAGAGACTTGGAGCAAGTGATATTGAACCTGGGCTTGCAACCTTTGTTCCAATCAGTAGGCTCGCTCATCTCATAACCAGGAGGGCATGTGCACTTGGGCTCAGATGTGTACACACAAATCCTATTCCTCCACATATCCCGTGCACATTGCACAATCCTGGAAGCGCCTGCCATGTCACCACCCACAACCCGGCCTGCTTGTCCAAGCTGTAGAGCCTCAGGTTCCCGTCCTGGTCCATCGTCAGCTGCCTTTTGATCCCAAGGCCATGGTCGGAAGCATTGAATTGAAACCGGTTGCTCGATTGAAAATGGCCTGTCTCGTCAAGGACTGCGATCCGGCTACTGTTGTAATTCGTTCTCCCGTTCTGGAACACGGTGAAGTCTGGGTTAGGCCAATAGAGGCTGGATATGTCTGGTCCGTCATACATCAACCTCAGCACATTGTCATCGTCGAAGTATAGGTTGAAGTAGCCAGAGTAAAAGGCTCCTCCCTTCAGAGATGACACCAATTTCTTGCTCTTAGTGAGGAGCTGGTTTGGCAGCAGAGTATCAGCCGGATAATCAAAGCTTTGCCATAGAATTGTCCTATCCGGACTTCTCAGCACAAGATTACCTGAATTCAAGAGCTCGAGTGAATGGGCATTGGTAGAAGTCGTGTTGGTCTCCCAGATCACAGAGCTATCCACATCGGTCAGGACCAACGAGCCGGTGCCCTGGAGCGTGACCTTAGAATCTTGGCCATTCACAGGCTTGTCTCGGTTGGCTGTCCAAACGACAGTCCTGTCTGAGGAGTTGGTGAACCAGATTGAGAACCAGTAAGCATTGCCTCCAAGGCCATAGAAGCCGCATGTGAAGGTCTTATCTGGGGATGTTAGTGTGTCGGAGTCATGTTCTTCAACTGATAGAGAAGAGCCTCTATGCAAAATGTTCGAGCTGGCAAAGGTAAACATGTGGAAAAGATAATGAGTGGGAAGAGAGAGAAGCTTGAAATGGCGATGGTATTGTGGTTCATCACTGGAGGTTTAGGAAACAAATGGACAGAGAGAATGAAGAGCACGATACTCTTCCCCACACGCGCGCACACATATATAAAAGTCGATAACTTGCCCGAACTGGAAGTCTTTCTTCAGTTTTAGAAAAATGATATCTGTCACAACTGGGGTACATACTTTTCTTTTGATATTTGATATAATATAATATGAACGGCATTGCAGAGTCAAGTATATACCGCGAAGGGCCAAATAAGAGGAGACAAGAAGAAATTTCGGTTCACACGATTTATATTGATTGACCGGGGGCCAACATCTATGAACGAAAAAAATCATCATCATGACATGGCTTCTGGTCAAATATACCTCACTGTTGGAACAATATCCTTGCCTACAATTTTTTTTTTTTTTAAAAAGCCTCAAATATTTTCACATCTGCTTATATCTAGGGGCGTGCGGGAGATTTTGTGGAACTTGTAGACCATATACAACCTACACGACCGGGTACGTTTTGTAGTAGGTATTAGAGTTTGTAAGGAAGATTCGAGGTTTCAAAATTTTGGAACCGGCGAGTATTGGTAGGTATTGGGCTTTATGGTCATACTGCCCTTTACCCACCTTGCACCTTGCAGCCTGCACCCTATACCCTATGAAGCGTACTTATAGGAAGATACTGATTTACCTTGTATAATTATTATTAAATTAAATATATGTCTAATTGACATTCTCCTTTTCTTTTCAAAATTTTCACGTTTATAAATTTGAATATCCTATTTGATAAGCAATTTTGAATCCCATTGAAAAAATAAATCTCCAACTTCATTTCATCCATCCTCTCTTTGTGACAAGCTTGGCTACGTCGGCTGAGAACTGTTAGTTCATGCTTTAAAGGCAGTTGGATTAGGCTTTAATGTAAACTTGTCGATTTAAATGATGGGCGGAAATTGATTCAGTTTTTTTTTATTGTGCTTTTGATATTTTTATCCTTTTAGAATTATATTAATACTAAAAAGGAACATGTATTGTATTAGATTATTTGTATGTTTTGTGTTAAATGCACAGTATGAATATAACCACCGCGACAATCTTTTTTTAATTTCACTTTTTTTTTGAAAAAAGACAGGTAGTTGAGGGCACCCAAAAACCTATGGAACAAACATGTTTTGGGATGGTTCCAAGGGCCTATAGGACAGGTTCGAGATTTCAAAAACCTAGAACTAGTACCCATAGAGTATGTTCAAGAGTTGGCCGACTACCTCTTCATCTATTTGCTTAAACAGTAAAAAATTCAAGTACTTGAGTCAGTTTTTAAGAAGGGTATTGTTAAAGAGTTTTGGGTTACCTTTTAAATATACCAAAAAGGGAGTATTTTGATTTTCAATATGTTGATTACGCATAAATTGATAAATAAAGTACATCAAATTGCACACTTGCTTTGAAAGATTTCTTAATCAGTGCCCCAAGGGCACTTTCTAATAGATCATTTTCAAACTATTCAAACATTTATTCTCATGTTACGCCGTGGGCAGGGTCTTGTTTTGCTACTCGTTGTCTATTCACTCGCAAGACTGTGTTTCCCGTCCTTGTTTTAGCATGGGATATTTGAGATATAGCAAAATTTCCTAGTTTCAACCATAATGGCTAAAAACTGAAATTATAATACGATCGACATCTTCAGCTCACCAACTCCCCCGCGGAACAACAATACTAAGTGCTCTCAAAAGAAATTAGTAACCGGTTTCCGCATTGAGTCACGGATCACGTTGAGGATAGAACTAAAGTCAAAACAATTAGTAAAAGTCAATGTTAAATAATGTTCTTAGGGTCAGTCAATTTTTATGCTGACCTTAAGGGGTCAATTGGGTCTGATTGGCTGAGAATAATCAAGATCTTATGCCAGAGCATTTCTAGAAGTCATCGATACTATAGGGGGTTTGTCAATTTAGTGGGCAAAATGTCGATTGCATTATTACCGAGTGACAATGTAGTCGTCGATCAACAAGACAATTATTGGTTCCGAGTCTATATCTATTACTCTGCATTTGGAGTATGTCTACATTCCTTGAAGGACATCAACTCAGTAACATTGGAACAAGCAAATTTTGGATACATTCACCTAACAATATTTATTTCTTAAATATCGTCTAAAGTTTCTAGAGTTTTTATTTAATTGTCATTGTTTTCTAGTAAAACTAGTTGTCTTCCACATGAGTCCTTTCGTCTTTTCAGAAAGTCTTATAATTACTCATACATGGAGGATTGTTCCAAGTTCATCTATATAAGCACGCCGTGATGAATAAGTAGGAATACTTGTTTTGATTGATGACTTGTTTAGCCTTTGCCTTGAGTACAAAAATGATTTCTTCTTTTGCTCTCATCTCTTAGATCGATTCCTACAACTGGCGAATGATCTATCCATTTTAGTTATTACTTATGTTACCTCATACTTCTTTTACACTTTTTGACGTCAATTACAGAGCTAAGTCGCAACCGCAAGTAGTTACCATCTTAAATGATGGTATTGTAAAATAGGCATTGCAAATCAAATTACAAGTCCGTAGACTTGTGATAACTTTGGATAGAGCGATATCAATAATCTTTCCACAAGTGTACGCACGTTTGCAGCTTCAGAGCTTTCCCCCTCCGCCAGTGATCAGAGCATGTAGTCTCGGATGACTCTTTTCAATTAAGCCCCAAGTGGAGTGATTTCTTCATAGTCCTTTGTGATTGTACGCGGGTCAGCAGCCTCGGGACCTCTTCATCCGTAAGAGATCGCAACCCGTAGCGTCGGACGACTATCTTTCAAATCAACCCCCAGTGGAGCAGTTTCTTCTTCAACCTCCCCAGCGGAGCAGACTTCTTTAACCTCCTTAGTGGAATTGATCTTTTCAACTTCCCAAGAGGAGCTGACCTCCCAGCCGAGTTGACTTTTCTACCTCCCAAGTGGAGTTGACTTGATTAATACGATGATAATTTGTTGCCCGGAAACCTCTTCATCAAATTCCCTTTGCAAGCAGCATCAGGTAAGTATCCTTACTCTTTTCAGTTTCAACTTAGTTTCAATTTACTTAAAAATGATGAAAATAAAGAAATTCCAAAAAAATAAATAGAAAAAAAGCAAAAAAGAAAAAAAAAAGAAAAAAAGGTAAGAAATTTTAAAAGATAAAAATGGAAATGATTAAAAAATGAGAATGAGAGAGAGAGAGAGAGAGAGAGAGAGAGGGAGAGAGAGAGAGAGAGAGAGAGAGATCACAATTATATCTGCATGGTCTATCGAAAGAATTAACATGTCATTTGTCTTTAAAAATAATCTCTTTGAAGGGACAATTGATGATATTTAAATTTTTGCTCAAAAATTGCGTTTGCTTAATTTCTAAAGAATTGGAACTTATTTTTCCACAAAATATTCAATATTGAATTTTTGCATATAGATTACTAGACATTTAGTATAGTTATTAAATAGAAATATTTTTTTTGGCTCAAAATCTACAAGGAAAAAGTTGGAGCTGAGGATCTAAATGTGAGTAGCCAAGCCCTATGGGGGTCAAATTGCAATTGAAACAGCCAATTGGGGCCAAAGTGCAGTTTCCAAAAGTTAGGGGACCAATTCGCAAAATTTTACAGAATTTACCCGAGCCCTCAAATAATCATTTTTATCATTTTTTTACCCCTAATTAAGCTCAAAATTGAGCTTAGGCTAGTTCAAGGACCAAATTGAATTAAATTGGTTGTTTTCATGTAAGAAAAATGGCCAATTTTGAGGGATTTTCTTGTAACATTAGTGAAGAAAATTGCAAAGTTTGCGAGGCTCAAAGTACTGTACATGAACTTGTCAAATGATAAAAAAAAAATCTAGCAAAGTTGAAGGATTAGAGCACTTAAAAGCTGGCAAAGCCCAGTCCACGATTTGGCCAATAGAGGCTTGAGTTGTCCGGTCCATCACACATCAATCGCAACACATTGCCATTGTCGAAGTACAGACTGAAATTAGCCAGAGTAAAATGCTCCTCCTTTCAGAGATGACACCAGTTCCTTGCTCTTAGAGAAAACAGCTGGTTTGGCAGCAGAGCATCATTTGGATACTCGAAGCTTTTCCATAGAATTGTTCTATCGGGACATCTGGGCACAAGATTGCCCGTACTCAGAAGCTCGAGCGAATTGGCAATGTTGGAAGTCATGTTCATCTCCCAGACCCCGAAGCCATCCAAGTCAGTCAGGACCAACTCGCCGGTGCCCCGGAGAGTGAGAGTGACCTTGGAGCCTTGGCCATTAACAGGATCCCGGTTGGCTGTCCAAACGATGGTCCTGCCTTGAGGAGTTGGTGAACCAGATTGATAACCAGTAAGCATTGCCTCCAGGCCCATAGAAGCCGCATGGGAAGGTCTTATCTGGGGATATTAGAGTGTTGGAATCATGTTGTTCAACTGATAGAGAAGAGCGTTTATGCAAAACGCCTGAGCTTGTTAAGTAAAAACACGTGGAAAAAATAATGAGTGGGAAGAAAGAAAAGCTTGAAAATGTGATGGCTTTGTGTTTCATCACTCGAAGTCTTTGGGAACGAATGGACAGAGAGTTCAAGATTTTATTTTGCTTACAAATATTTGAAGTGCGCATCGATTCTGCACGCACATAGCGAAATAAAAATCGAATGACTTGCACAGACTAAATGTCTTTCTTTAGTTTTAGGAAGATGATATCTGTCACAAGTAGGGTATGTACTTTTGTTTCGATATTTGATCGAATATTAAATAAATGACATTATATAGTGTTGACACCCAAAGTTGACCATCTTAGCACATGTCGATCGCGTGGATAAAAGGCTGAGTTGGCACCCAATGTAGGCTATACTATCATGTGATGCTCACATAAGCTCACATGAGTGAAAAGTTGAAAATCGTACCATCACGCACTAGGCACACGAGTAAGAAATACAACACAACTATCCACCTTGAGGGTATTGATATATAACTAATCATCGACAAGCCTACGAAGGAGAATTCAGTGATCGACAATAAAGTAAGGAATTGCCACATGTCCAATTAACGAAATACAATGAGGAGGACTAAAATGGCTGCCCGAATAGTGTTGGCGGTAAATCTTTGATTGAGGTATTCAAAATATTTCAAGAGGCGCCAAGGGAGCGCGCAATTGAAGGAGCGGTTAATACCCAGTCATGGAATTAATGTCGCAAACTAGTAAGCACTAAGACACATCAAAGCAGTTATCCAGGAAATGGGCGAGTTGGTTGCAGAAGAAATGTGCTTGAAGATAGAAGCAGGTGGTTATTAAATGGTTACCAAATCTCTCAATAAATACCCTAGTCAAGCAACAAGCACCCCTCTTCCCGCTTGAACAACACATCAAATGTTTTTACTTTATCTTTACATTATTGCGTTTTAATTCTCTAGCCGTAACTTCTAGATTCCCATCGTTGATTAGATTTCGGAGAGTATCCTTATCCTAATGCGGTACCGTCGATTAGATTCCGATGTTATACCTTTTGTCCAGCGTTGTTGATTGAGTTTCGGCTTTGCGTCCTCTACCCAAATATATTGTCGTTGATTAGATTATGACATTATGCTAATATATGTATAAATGATGTCGTTGATTAAATTTCAGTACTGTTTAAGTTTGAGTTTGGTCATCAAGGTTGTAGTATGGTTTATTCGTGATTGGAGATGTTATATTATCGCATTTGTTTAGAATTAAGTACAAAATCTATATTTCCTTTAAATAAAAATCGAAAATATCATTCGGTGAAAGATTTCATTGTGGGAACAAAACCCACGAAACAGATATTGAAGTATAAACAGTTTAAAGGCCAAATAAGAGAGGAAACAAAGGAGAAATTTTGGTTCGCACGATTTATTTTGACCGACCTTGGCCCACATCTGTGAATACAGAAAATCATCATCATGACATGACTTCAGAGGCGCCGGTGGGACTACTAACGAGGGAAAAGAAGTCTGTCAATTCAAACTAGGCGATACCATGGAAAATTCTAAATTAATATATTTAAAATAAATTTAATAAAAGTTAATTTTTAGGTCATTAAAAATTTTAAATTGATATATTTATGATAAATTTATCCATTTATTATTTAATTAAACTTTTTCATGGTAAATTTGACATAAGGTAATGGAGGAAAAATATGTCATAAATGTATTAGTTTGAGATTTTTGGTGACCTAAATATTAGATTTTGGTAAATTTATCATAGGTACACAAGCTTGGAATTTTTGATAACCAAAAAATTAATTTAAAGTAAATTTATCATAAATATATCAGTTTCAAATATTTCCTGATATTAACTCTCAAACAAATATACTTAAGTATTGGAATTATTTCATGTAGGTTGCTTAATTCTTTTTAAAAGCCTCTAAAATATTCACGCCTGTTTAAATCTAGGGTGTTTAGGAGAAGTTATGAAACCCGGCATGGTTTGGTGGGTTCTACGATGGGGATACAAACTTGCAGGGTAGGTTTAAGTTTCAAAATTTACATGACTAGTGAGTACAGGGTACGTGCCGTGTATACTTAATTATTTATGGCCTTTCTCTTATTAATTATGAAATTT
Organism: Eucalyptus guilfoylei; assembly: GCA_016097605.1. Taxonomy (NCBI): domain Eukaryota; kingdom Viridiplantae; phylum Streptophyta; class Magnoliopsida; order Myrtales; family Myrtaceae; genus Eucalyptus; species Eucalyptus guilfoylei. The sequence goes on from CM027861.1 coordinate 42,903,196, forward strand.
GCACATTTAAATGTGCAAAAGTCCTGATAGATCAGCAATCTACAATCCCATTAGAAAAAATAAATCTCCCACTACATTTCACCCTTCCTCTCTCTGTGATGTGCTTGGCTATTTCTATCCGGAAAGATTTTAGTTCATGCTCTTGATAAGGTTGGATGGGCTTTCAGGTAAGCTAAGATTCAAATAATAGGCGAACATCAATTCATTACTGATTTTATTTATCCTGTACTTTCATTGCTATTATCCTGTGAAAATGATCTTACTTCTAAAATGAGCACGCATTATATCATGTAATCCATATGTTTGTGTATTGACTGTAGATAGTGTTAAAAAATACCGTGGCAATGTTTTTCTAATAGATTTTTTTATGAAAAAAGACTGGCAATTAAGGGTAGCCTAGAGCCTGTGGAACCAACATGTTTTAAGAGAGTTCCAAGAGTTTCAGATTTCAAATGCTTAAAAATAGTACCTATAAAGTATGTTTGAGGGTCGCACAAATACCTTAGCCAATCTAATATTCGTATTTCCCTACTTATATTTTTACCCTTTCACGTATTTGCTTAAATAGTTAGCAATCGGTTACTTAAGTCTATTTTTAAAAGGGCTCCGTGTAACAATTCTTGAGATATTTTTAAAAGGGTTTTCATTAATAAGAAATGCTTGATTTCGAATGCATTGACTACACGTAACATGATGAAAATGGTGCTTTAGAAAATTGCGCACTTTCTTTAAAAGGGCCCTTAAGATTCAACTATTCGAATATTTGCTTAATGTTTACATTGAGCGGTGGGACTCAACAAGTCTCCATAGAAAAACAATACTATGCGCTTTCAAAAGAGATTACTAACCAGTTTCCACATTTGGTCACGGATTACGTTGAGGATTAGAAATCAAATTAAAACGATTATAAAAGTCAATGTAAAATAATCTTCTTAGGGTCAGTCAATTGTTGCCGTGGCCTTGCAAAGGGGACAAGTTGGGTCCAGTTGGCTGAGAATATCTCAATTACAAAGCCAAGTAGCAATCGCAAGTTGTCAAAATGACGTGTAGAAAGATCAATCTTGGAGTATATTCCAACGGTCAAAATAGACCAGCGCGGAAAATGACTGGAAACAGGGTATTCTCCCCCATAATAGGAACAAATTTCCAAAAATAATCAACAAGCCTATTTCTTGGTTCGGCAAAAATGACTAACCTTGGTCCGAGAGGAAGACTAGACAATACTTTTGGAAGAACTTGGCCGCCTCTAGAAAAATCACGACACCACCAAGTCGCGTGTTATAATCGAATTTTCTTAGTCCTTTTCATGTCTTGCATTCAAGAAGCATTCTATTTTTGTTAATTGGGTTATAAGACTTGTCTATACGTTAAAAGTTAGTGTCAATTTGTATCACTTTGGAAATTGTCATATGAATGCGTTGTTTTATGCAGATTGTGATTCGTGTTCAATGTCAATTCCCATGGCTTCAATGCACGAGCACCTCCTTTTCTAGAAAGAAGGATAGAGGAGAGGTCTGTGTCCATTCGTCTCAGCACGTGAATCCTAATAATGAATTAGAAAAGAAGAACAAATCAAGAAGGGAGGTGGGAGAGGTGTCACTTAACTTTAATCTAGGCAGATCCCCACGTTAGACCTTCCAAATTAGGTAGCTACTATATTAATTTCTATCTCACCCTTAAACATTTTTCTATGTCACCTTTTGAACTTAGCATATATCTATATTATCTCATTTGTTCAAATACTTTTACTTGCCACTATTTCGATACATTCACATTCGCTCAAGTCAATGATAAAATTATGATGATTGATTTGAATAGATGGAAATATCTTATTGCGCGTCTACAATTTCTTCCCTTAATGTTCAGCGACCTAGACCTGCCTTCCCACGTTCGCAAGGATAGAAAGATCTGGGTGAATGGTTTCCTTTCGTTTTGTCTTTGCTCGGCGGCCCAAAAGAGATCACCTCCTAATCATCCAAAACCTAATTTTCTGTGTTCAGTCTCTTTGTTTTGTTAATCATTTTTGGGCGACTTTTGTATCTTTATTTCAGTCTCAAAAGACAAAAATGAGAAAAATATTCTCTGTGGTGGTCCCCTCTAAGAAATCCAGGGACGGTGAATTCATCCTATCGGACCTCTCCGCCGACACTACGCCCAGAAAAGTCGATGGTGATGGATCGAAATTATCAAGGGATTACTCCTCTAGGTTTATCTTAAATCGCCACATCAGCGCCCATAACTACGAAGATATTAAAAATGCCTTGTCGGATTTGGTCATGACACGTAGGCAAAATTGGGTGAGTATTTGTCTGGAAGGACTTAGTATCGCTTTTTTTTTTTTTTTTTTTCAATTTTTTTGGATTGGATTATACATTAAATGAAACGTTTGGGATTGTTGATGCAATTTTTCCTAACTTATGGGTACAAAATTTATCGACCCAAGTTTAGTTTGGTAATGATAGTAAAAAAAAAAAAAAAAAAAATTTCTCTAGGGAGCCTAATAGTTCGAAATATGCAAAAATAGGAAATTTTTGATCTTTTGGATCAGAATCCCCCTTAAATTAGTATTTTTTATGTGTTGATCCGATTGAAAGCTCAGAGAGAGAGAGAGAGAGAGAGAGAGAGAGAGAGAGAGAGAGAGAGAGAAGGCTTGATTATAATAGCAAAAGGAAACTACTTAGCTAAAAGGACAATATAATTCAGTTGGAATGCTTGAAATATGGACTAAATATCAGTTTTTGACTGGTTTAATATTCTAGTGAGAGAGAGAAGGCTTGATTATAATAGCAAAAGGAAATTACTTAGCTAAAAGGACAATATAATTCAGTTGGAATGCTTGAAATATGGACTAAATATCAGTTTTTGACTGGTTTAATATTCTAGTGCTCCGATGGTATTATGATATATCCTAGCGATATGATGGTATGACACTATCTACGGGCTCAACCGATCAAGTAGGACTCTTTTTAGTGACTACCCCCTCACATCTTCCTAATTTTCTCCCAACGCCATCACTCACTCTGAAAGAAGCAAAACCAAAGAAAAAACAACACTTGTAGTGATCGAAAAAGTGATAAAAAGAGGACGCTGAAATTTAGATGGTACCGATGTTCCTCCAATTGAGGATGGAGTTCTAACCCAAAAAATAAAATAAAATTGAGGATGGAGCTTGCGACAAGGGACTTGAAGGGGGCGAGGAGCGATTTGATGTCGGAGACTGGGACCTGAGCCAGCGGGGGAGCTAGAAAACTCATGAAGAACCCTAGCTTCAAACAAAATTCACTTTGGGGCTTTTTGGTTCTTGTGATTTTACATATCTTGATTAGTCAGCACTAATCCTAAATTTATTTTGGGGCTTCTTCAAAGTGGGTGAAAGCAGAAATTGTCAAACAAAATTGCCCCCAATGTTGCCTCTTGAATAAGCTTACCAGCAAAGATTTAGGCGGTTGGTGAACTAAAACTCTTATTCGAGGCTGAGTTGACTAATTTATGACCTTATTTGAGATAAAATCTACTTTAGATCATTTTTTGAGAAAATAGCTTCAGTTACATGCAAAAAACAAAAATTCTACAATAGATTTGGACTCGCTATTTACATCCGGGGGTGACATAAATTGTTAATTTATCTATCTTATACTAAAGCCTGGAATAGCCAGCTCGAAGCCAAGAATCTTCACAAGATGCAGGCTAAACTTGTCAAATGCCATCATGTTCTACTTGGGTGGAGGAACAGGACTGCCCCAATAGAAGGAAAAGAGGAACTTAAAAAGAAATTAGCTGAAGGACAGGAGGGCTCCCCTGATGAACAACTTATCCAAGAACTGGCTGGTTCTTGGAGAAGGAGGAAATGTACTGGCATTAGAGGTTTTGGGTTAGTTGTCTTACTTTTGAAGAGAAAAAACCTAGTTCTTTCATCGTACTACTATTTAAAAGAAGGGAAAAAACCACCAAAAACCCTAAATTTTACCCAAAGTGAGAAATTTACCACAAACTTTTTTTTTGTGACATGAAAAACCCCAAAGTTTGCTAATCGTGACACATTTACCTCAAACTTTTTTTCGTGACACAAAAAATTCCGAACTTCTATCCGTGTAACACATTTACCATAAACTATAAGGCATTTTGGTTTTTTAACTTTTTAAATTTTTTTCTTCTTTTTTTCTCTTCCCTCCCGGCCATGACGAAGGGGAAGGCGCGTCGGGCGAGGGCTGCCCTCGCCTAGGCTGGCGAGGGCCTCCCTCGCTCGACGCTAGCGAGGGCACCCCTTGCCCGATGCAGGCGAGGGTGGCCCTCGTCGGCATCGGGCAAGGGGTGCCCTCGCTAGATCTGGGGAGGGAGGCCCTCGCCCGACCCAGCCGAGGGTGGCCCTAGCCAGCCTAGGCGAGGGTAGCCCTCGCCGGACGCCGGCTTCCCTGCGCCGGCTCTGCCATGGCCGACGGAGGGAAGAGAAAAGAAAAAGGAAAAACAGAAAAAATAAGACGAAAATGCCCTTGATGGGGTAAATGTGTCACAGTTTGCAAAGTTGAGGGTTTTTCATGTCACAAAAAAAGTTTGGGGTAAATTTGTCACTTTGGGCAAAATTTACAGTTTTTGGTGGTCTTTTTCCCTTAAATGAATGCTAGCACTAAAATTTTTATCTTGCTCAGGCGCCTTGTCACTCTATAATGCCTGTCAAGCACCAATATTTCTTCCTCGCTTGTGGTCTTCCTTTAGGCATTCTTTGACTTTTTGACTTGGATTAAATCATGTAAAAGCAAATTCGAAGTAATTCATCTTCAAGACCTGAACTAAACCATCTTTTGGTCCAATTGAGATTCTCCTCACGATGTCATGATAAATAATCTCTCTCATTTTCAGATAGAAACAAAAGGAGATGAATTTCTCGACACAATATTTTACGTAAAACAAAAAGGTGAAAAATTGGAAATCAGAAATCGATCTTTCATGTTACCAAAAGCATCAGCAAGAGGCTTAATCTTCATGATCTGACTCAGGCAAGTTAGGTTCATCATCAAGTTCTAGCAGCTGATTCACTAATGATTCCATGGTGGGTCTCTTGTTCCTGTCCTCCACACACGACACACCAATCTCAACAAGCATTCTTGCCTGCTTCCTGCTATATTGCCCTTTCAATCTCTTGTCCACCAAATCCTCCATCCCTAAATCCTCTCCACGTTGAATCCTCCTCTTCATCTCCCGAATGAAGATCGTTAACTCGGTTTCCTGCTCCTCATCCTTTGCTTTCTTCACGACCCAATTTGAGAGCCGAACCCCCCTCACTATCTCCAGGACCATCACACCATAACTGTATACATCGACCTTCGCCGTGATCGGGAGGTTCAGGGCCCACTCAGGCGCCATGTAGCCCTTCGTGCCCCTCATGCGCGAGAACTGAGAATTCATGCTGTCCCTCCGTAACAGTTTCGCCAGCCCAAAGTCCCCGATCTTAGGCTCAAATGTCTTATCCAAGAGGATATTCTCGGGCTTCACATCGCAGTGGATAACCCACTCGAGGCACTCGTGGTGCAGGTAGGCCAGGCCTCTGGCCGTGCCTAGTGCGATCCTGAACCGATCCCTCCACCCAATGATGTTCCCCGAGAACAAGTGCTTGTCCAGGGACTGATTCTCCACATACTCATAGACCAAGAGCCTGTGCTTGCGCTCACAACAGAAGCCCCACATCCTCACCAGGTTCATGTGATTTATCTTCCCAATTGTACTGACTTCAGCCCAGAAGATCTCCTCCTCATGGTACAAATCTCCGAGTCTCTTCACGGCCACGACCCTTTCGTCCGGTAAAACGCCCTTGTATACTGATCCTGACGCTCCTTTCCCTATCTCTCCCTTGAAGTTCTGGGTCGCGCTCTTGAGTTCCTCATAGCTGAACCTCCTGAACTGGCTCGTTATTGCACGGTATCCGTCTTCCAATGTGCTCTGCACATCATGCTTTCTGAAAAGAATCCACCAGCCGGAGAAAAAGATAAGGACCTCGACTGCCCCAATCGCGGATGCGAACCAGTAGAGGTACGCCCATCTCACCCTCTTGCCTATAGTGTCATACATGGTCGATGAACCTACCATTAATTGGTCTCTGGCCGCAGAGCAATCAGGATCGCTGCCGTTGTGAATCTGCTCCAAGGATGCCACCGTGGAGATGGGCAGTTTCAGATGTAAAGTTCCAGGAAAAGACGGGGCCTTGTAGCCGTTGAAGAGCAAGCTCTTCCCGTAACACCATCTTTGCGATTCCCAGTAGTTGAACCCCAAGCAGCTGCAGTCGTCCAAACAGGCCTGCCTGCAGAAATTGAACGAGGCGTTGCCATTGTAGATGGCATCGAACCCATAATATTCCGTGTTGGGAAGCGCCAAGAACTTCACGTCCTGAGACTTGGAGCAAGTGAAATTGAACCTGGGCTTGCAACCTTTGTTCCAATCAGTAGGCTCGCTCATCTCATAACCAGGAGGGCATGTGCACTTGGGCTCAGGTGTGTACACACAAATCCCGTTCCTCCCACATATCCCGTGCACATTGCACAATCCCGGAAGCGCCTGCCATGTCACCACCCACGACCCGGACTGCTTGTCCAAGCTGTAGAGCCTCAGGTTCCCGTCCTGGTCCATTGTCAGCCGCCTTTTTATCCCAAGGCCATGGTCGGAAGCATTGAATTGAAACCGGTCACTCGATTGAAAATGGCCCGTCTCATCAAGGACTGCGATACGGCTACTGTTGTAATTCGTTCTCCCATTCTGGAACACGTTGAAGGCCGGGTTAGGCCAATAGAGGCTGGATATGTCTGGTCCGTCATACATCAACCTCAGCACATTGTCATTGTCGAAGTATAGGTTGAAGTAGCCAGAGTAAAAGGCTCCTTTTAGAGATGACACCAATTTCTCGCTCTTAGTTAGGAGCTGGTTTGGCAACAGAGTATCGGTTGGATAATCAAAGCTTTGCCATAGAATTTTCCTATCGGGACTTCTCAGCACAAGGTTGCCTGTATTCAAGAGCTCAAGCGAACTGGCATAGGTGGAAGTCGTGTTGGTCTCCCAAACCACGGAACTATCCACGTCAGTCAGGACCACTGCACCGGTGCCCCGGAGACTGATCTTGGAGCCTCGGCCATTAACGGGATTGTCCCGGTTGGCCGTCCAAACCACTGTCCTGTCCGAGGTGTTGGTGAACCAGATCGAGAACCAGTAAGCATTGCCTCCAAGACCATAGAAGCCGCATGTGAAGGTCTTATCTGGGGATGTTAGTGTGTTGGAGTCATGTTCTTCAACTGACAGAGAAGAGCCTCTCCGCAAAACGTCTGAGCTTGCGAAGGAAAAACATGTGGAAAAGATAATGAGTGGGAGGAGAGAAAAGCTTGAAAACGTGATGGCTTTGGATTTCATCACTGGAGTTTTAGGAAATGAACGGACAGAGTTCTGGGTTTGTTTTTTTATAGATATTTGAAGTGCACGTCGGTTGCGCAAAGACACGTGTAAATGGTGAATAATAAAAGTCAATTACTTGCCCAAATTGAATGTCTTTCTTTTGTTTTAGGAAAATGGTACCTGTCACAGGTGGGGTACATGCAATTACTTCGATGTCCGATCAAATATTGCGTGAATGCCGGTGCACGAGTCGAGGATAATATTTGACATTTCTATGCGTGAAAAGCCTAGTTCATCAGCAATCTCCAATCCCATTAGAGAGAAATATATCCCCAACTTCATTTCTCCCTCCCTCTCTCTGTGACAAGTCTGACCGGTAACAATGTTATTTTTCCCCCCTTTTAATATGGAGAAAAATGTAAGTATCAGATGAGATACAGAAACTTAAGGGCATCCCCAACATTACAAATGAGACTAATAATGCGAGAAAATATAGAAAGCCTCCACATGGTACCCGATGCAACACTATCTTGGGAAGGTCTGAAACTTTTGTAGAGTGAAGCTCTACCTTCAATGATTTTGCTCACCTTAACCGAAATAATATGGATGATTGTTTCATTTTTCTATGTGATTGAACCCTATAATTATGTTGCATGGTAGAACCTAAATATGAATGTAAAGATTAGTGAAAAACGAGACTTTGACTTACTATGGATTATCTCACTTTTATGGGACAATCATTCATTCATCTACTAGTCACAAAAAGAAACTTGAATGTATTGAAGGGTAGACTTTAAGGACCTTGCTTAGGCCTTTTCTATGAAATATAGAATGTGAAAACCCGTTTGAGTGATCTACCATTAATTTGTTTGAAGGCTGCTAGCAATTTATGTTCACTTGTTATAATTGGGTTTTATAGACGTGTTAAGGTTTTGTAATTGAAAAGAGCTATATTTTTTTGTTAATCTGTTTTATAAAACTTATGTATACCTTGGAAATTCGTATCAATTCGCTCGGCTTTTGAATTTGTCAGATGATTATGTTGCTGTATTCTAGTAAATTTTTGTTTAAATATATATATTTTGCGACTTAAAAGAACATAAATTTAATTCCCACGGCTACATATTCCCAATCAAGAAGAAGCACGGGGTTGCTTTACTCCACAAGCAGAAAGCTCTCTTCTCTGTCCATTGGTCTAAAGCACACGGTTTAGGCACATAATTAATTATAAAAGAAGAACAAACCATGAAGGGAGGTGGGGAAGGTATCATCCAATTTGGATAATAATAAAACTCAAATTAGGAAAATCCCAACGTTGGACCTTCCAAATTAGGTAGCTCCAATAGTAAATGGAACAGAATTGATTGCAGAAGTGATTAAGACAAAGGTCCTTGATATAGTTCTTAATAGATATATACTGTGATTTATGAATTTTTCATCTAAAATATTTACAACTCTCACTCTTTGAAGTTAGAATATTATGAAACGTGTTTTTGTCTTTTTTATCTTCTCTTTTCATCTAAGGTCTTTCTCGTCATTATTTCAGTACATTCACTTTGCTTGAGTCGCAAAAAGAATTATGGTAATCCATATGAAAAACGGAATACCTTATTACATGTCTTGAACTTGAATTTAGATAGAACAAACTGTGTGAAAGCTTTCATTTCATTTTGACTTTACTTGGCCGCCCAAAAGAGATCATGTCCTTCTCATCCGAAACCAAATTCTCTGTGTTCAGCCTCTAAGTTTTGTTATTAAATTTTGGGCAACTTTTGTCCCTTTATTTCAGTTCGAAAGACAAAAAATGGAAAAGAAATCTTATTTGTGACGGTCTCCCTACGAAATGTAGCGGTGATCTCGACCTCTTTATGACCTCTTTGCTGACCCCACTTCCAGAAAAGTCGATAATGAAGAAGTCGATGACGAAGGATCTAAAGGTCCTTAGCAAGATCTTAAAAAGTTATGACATCCAGGAAAGACTGGATAGAGGTTGGGATTCGGGCCTCGAAAAAGATACCGGCCCCATTACCAAGCCCGGTCACAACCCCTTCGGGGGTAGGGCTGGCAGCTTTGATCCCCGCGACGCCTTCCCCTCTGAAACACGGGGGCGTGGTACAGGGAAATGAGGAGTCTCCCCCGAAAAGGGGGAGGTGGCCGGCCGGCAAGGATCTAAACTGTCACGGGATTACCACCTCAGAATTACTTGAAGTCGCCACGTCAGAACACACAAACCAACAAATATTCAAAAACGCCACATCGAGTTTCGTCAAATATTGGACAAACGTTGTTTCGAAGGACTTGATTGTACTTTTCTTAAACTTTTAGGATTTGATTTATTAAACAAAACCTTAAGGAAAACCGAGACTTGAGCCAGCAGGAGAGGGAGCTTGCAATACGGGACTTGAAGGGGGCAAAGGAGGGATTTGGTGTCGGGAGAGCGGGACTTGAGCCAGCGGGAGAAGGAGAAAACTCTTGAAGAACCCTAGCTTCAAACAAAATTCACTTTGGAGCTTTTTGGTTTTTAGGATTTTAGCATTTTCAATTGGTTAGCACGAATCGTGACTTCATTTTGGGGCTTCTTCAAACTGGGTCAAAGCAGAAAATGTTAAACAAAATTGCCCCTGATGTTGCCTTTGGAATAAGCTTGCTGGCAAAGATTTAGGTGATTGGTGAGTTGAGGCGTTTTTCTGAGGCTAAGTTGACTAATTCATAATCTTATTTGAGATAAAGTGTTGTTTGAATAATCTTTTGAGTAGCCTCAGTTACATGCGAGAAACAAAAATTCTACAATAAATTTGTTGGGATATAATACGCGGAACGACAGAATCTTGCAATTTACGTCAATGCGAAATCACCGAGAAAAATAAATGAGAAATAATAAGGACACCAGAAATTTACGTAGTTCGGTCCGAGTATCGGTACCTATGTTCACGAGGAAAGCCAGCAATAATCAATTCACTATAATCGGAGAATCAGAGTTTACAATTATTCACACGCTCAAGTATTTCCCATATCTAGATTTAACCCAAAATCCAAAGTATTTATAAATAAACAACTCACTTGGATATAAACTCACAGCACAAAATTACCGCGCGTTCAAGTCGTACGCCAAAAAGAAAAGATCTCCAGCTTCCTTTTCTTTCTTTTGTGTAGCTCCTCTTCGGCATGGACATGCGGCGTGGACGTGCGGCTTCTTTTCTACGTAGGGCTTCGGCGGCTTCTTTTCGAGGGAAAAGAAGACCTACAAATATTTCCTTTATATACTTGTGCCCATGTCAAAGTTTGACCTGGGCCCACCTCTTTCTCTTTCATGTGCAGAGGCTTCTTTCCTCTTTTCTCTCATCGGCAATAAGGAACCAACCCCATACGCGAAAATTGTGTGTGTGCGCCCAAAAGTCAAAGTCTTGACTTTTGGCCCCCACGAGGATATGAATTTTGGCAAGCTTCCGCAGAAGAAATTCGTCCCTTGTTATGCGTGCGCCCACTGAGCCCCACGGTAATAGCTCATTTTTTTAATTATTATTTTCATGGATTCCCACGAACTTCCTCATTCAAGCGAATTGCATTTTGCAAACGCTCAAATTCGAGAATAATTTAATAATTCTCCACATTAGCTTGATGTTTGAAGCCAACTTATAGTACTCATCATCTATGCTGCTCTCCCAACGCCCCGACGGACGCTCACTCTCCACAGACGCCAATAGAGCTCAAGTAGAGCTTGAGCTTCGCCAAAGGAACAGACTTAGTCATCATGTTTGCCGGGTTATCTGCTGTAGCAATCTTTTTGATAATAACATTACCCTTAGTTAAGACATCTCGGATGAAATGATACCTAATGTTGATACGCTTCGTTCGCTGGTGATAAACTGGATTATACGCCAAATATATCGCACATTGGTTATCACAGTGTATATTCACACTTTTCTGTTCTAACCCAAAGTCCGCGAGCAAACTTTGTAACCATATCGCCTCCTTCGCTACAAAGGTTATTGCCATGTACTCTGCCTCAGTCGAAGACAAGGCAATGTGATCCTGTAAGGACTCTTTCCAACTAACTGCACTACCCGCTAGCATAAACACGTACCCTGCTAAAAGATCTGCGATCATCCAAGTCACCGGCGTGATTCGAATCTACAAAACTAGTGGTCGCACTGCCATTGCTATCCCTCCGGTACACTATACCACGTTGTCCCATTTAAATATCTGAAGATCCACTTCCCAATGAGCTTTACCAGGACGCTTCATATAGCGACTAACCACACTCACAGCTTATGAAATATCAGGTCTAGTGCACATCATAGCATACATAATACTACTCGTGGCACTAGAATAAGGAACACGGGACATATGCTCCCCCTCCTTCTCGGTCTGCGGTGATAATTTATCTGAAAGTTGAAAGTGCCTCGCTAAAGGTGTACTTACAGATTTTGCTGACTGCATATTAAAACGTGTTACGATCTTCTCAATATATTTCTTTTAAGATAGACATAAAACTCATTCAGCCCTGTCACGGAAAATCTCCATACCCAATATTTTCTTTGTAGCACCTAAATCTTTCATCTTAAATTCAGCATTTAACTGCCTCTTCAGCACATCAATATCAAACATATTCTTAGCTGCTATTAGCATATCATCAACATATAAGAGTAGATAAATCAAAGAACTATTTCCCAATCTCCTATATTAAATGCAGCTATCAATTTGACTTTTTGTGTAGTCTTGACTAGCCATGAAGCATCAAAACGTTTATACCACTGTCTAGGAGACTGTTTCAGCTCATACAAAGATTTCCTTAACAAGCAAACATGATCTTCATTATCTGGAATAACAAATCCCTCTAGTTGCCTCATGTAACTGCTCTAATTCGAGATCCCGCGAAGCAACTAAGGCAAGTAAAATACGAATAGAAGTATGTCTTACCACAAGAGAGAACACCTCATTGTAGTCAATGCCCTCACGCTGTGTATACCCCTTCGCCACAAGTCTCGCCTTATACCTCGCTGCTTTAACACCGGGAATGCCCTCTTTCCATTTGAAGACCCATTTACTTCCAACAATCTTTTGGCTCTTAGGTACTTTGACCAGCTCTTATGTCTGATTTCAATGGAGTGATTCCATCTCTTCACTCATAGCCCCTAGCCATTACGATGACTCCGAACTAGCCATCGCCTCATAGTAAGACGAAGGCTCATCTGTCTCAACCTCATCACCTATAGTCAATGCATAAGCAATATTTGTATAACCATAATGTACCGATGATTTAATTTGCATTCTTTGTTTATCTGCGGCTATAGTGTGTTGCGGCTTTACTGGTTGTTCACTATCACTGACTTCAGGAACTACGGCTTCATCTACAGTCTTAACTTTTGTTACCTTTGAGGTCTCCGGAGTGTCCACTTGAAGCTTCACCTCACTAATGACACCATGATTTGTCTTCTCTGCTGGTTGTGTTTCAGAACTCCTCCGTTGAAGTATTGCAGTCTCGTCGAAGATCACATTTCTACTGATTAAAAAACCGGGTGATCTGAGATCAGTGCACCACAGCCAGCAGCCTTTCACCCCATGTGCATAACCTAGAAATATGCACTTCTTCGCCCTCGGCTCAAGCTTACCATCACTCGCATGAGCATACGCAGGACATCCGAATATACGTAATCTAGAGTAATCAACAGGTTTCCCCGACCATACTTCTTCAGGAGTCTTCCACTCGATAGGAGATGATGGAGATCGATTAACCAGGTAACACACCATGTTAACTGCTTCGACCCAAAATTCCTTGCCAAGTCCTGTATGCGAAAGCATGCATCAAGCTCGCTCAAGTAAAGTTTTGTTCTTTCATTCTGCCACGCCATTCTGCTGTGGTGTCCCAAGTACTGTGCGGTGTCTCACAATACATTTTTTCTCGCAGAACTCAGTAAAATTTTTACCACAGAACTCCATGCCATTATCGGTTCTCAGGCACTTGATTTGTTTATTTGACTGCTTCTCAATCAATGCCTTAAATTTCTTGAATCGATCAAACACTTCATATTTGTGCTTCAGAAAGTAAACCCATACATTCATCGAATAATCGTCGATAAATGTCAGCATATATCGGGCACCTCCTTTCAAAGAAATCGAAGACGGGCCCCGGACGTCTAAATGAATATATTCTACTGTTCGTTTGGTCGAATGAATAGCTGTAGTAAACTTAACTTGGTGCTGCTTCCCAAAGATGCAGTGCTCACATAAGTCCAGCTTCCCTGTCTTCTGACTCTTCAACAACCCCATTTCACTTAGCATCGTCATAACTACCTCACTCATATGCCCTAAACGCATATGCCATAATTGAGTCAAGTTAGAGTCTGACTCATCTGATGAAACTGTAGCGGTTCCAGTCATGGTCTCTCCTAGTAGATGATAAAGAGTATTCACTTTATTCCCTTTCATCACTGACATGGCACCTTGAGAGATCTTTAGTACTCCACCTTCAGCGGTGTACCTACACCCGATGTTATCAAGTGTCCCTAGAGAAATAAGGTTTTTTTTTGAGCTTAGGTACATGCCTTACATCTGCTAATGTGTGCACTGCCCCATCGTGCATCCATATTTGAATTGTCCCTATCTCCACAGTCTTACAGACTGCATTATTCCCCAAAAGAACTACCACCATTTGTAATCTGGTAAGTAGTAAACTAGTTCTTATGAGGTGTCATATGATAAGAACACTCCGAATCTAGCACCCATTCGTCTCCTGGCAAAGTAGCAGTCACACATAAAACAACTTCTGCATCACTATTGTTCCCTTCGGCAAAGTTTGCCACACTGCTTGTGGCATTCTGCCTATCAGCTTTATTCCTCCGCTTTGGACAATCTCTCCTGATGTGCTCCTCCTCGTGACACTCAAAACACTTCACGCGTCCCTTGGACTTTCTATGGCGTGATTTCGATCTGCTTTTACCTCTGCTGCTACTAGGCCCTCGATATTGTTCTCTACCCCGAATCGTCAGTCTTGCACTACTCTTTGCGCCAGACCGTCATCTCACAACTTTCTCTACCACTTCTTAGAGAATAAGGCGGATTTTACCTCTTTTGAGGTAATTGTAGTATGCCCCTGCAACAGTGAATCAGTAAAGTGCTCCCATGACTCTGGTAAAGAGGCTAACAACATCATGCCTTGTTCTTCATCATCAAGTATCTTACCGACGTTTTTCAGATTCATCATGAGTTTATTAAATTCATTTAGGTGAGATCTGATAGACGTACCTTCAGTATATCTAAATTGAAACATCTTCTTCAACATGTACAAGCAATTGTTCAAACATTTCTTCACATAGAGTGCTTGAAGTTTTGCCCATAATGCTGCGACATCCTTCTCCTCAACAACCTCTATTAAAACCACATCCGACAAATTTAAGAAGATTGTGTTCTTTGCTCTTTCCATTAGCTCTACCCTCTCAAAGGCTTTTATTATAATCGGAAACTCATCTTCACCACCCGGTGCCTTGGCCAAACCTTGGGTTGTCAATAATGCCCGCATCTTGATGCTCCATAACACAAAGTTGTTACTCCCGTTAAACTTCTCAATTTCAGATTTCCTCTTAAACATAATTGTAATAACAGAATTTCTAGATAATAATCAGATAAGTAAAAGCTCCAAATCACAATCAAGAAATCCGAACCTGGCTCTGATACCAATCGTTGGGATATAATACGCGGAAATGACAAAATCTTGCAATTTACGTCAACGCGAAATCACCAAAGAAATAAACGAGAAATAATAAGGATACTAGAAATTTACGTGGTTCGGTCCGAGTATCGGTACCTACTTCCCTGGGGAGAGCCAGCAGTAAATAATCCACTATAATAGGAGAATAAGAGTTTACAATCACTCATACGCTCAAGTGTTTCCCACACCTAAATTTAACCCCAAACTCAAAGTGTTTATAAATAAATAACTCACTTGGATATAAACTCATGGCACAAAATTACCACGCGTTCAAGTCGTACGCCAAAAAGAAAAGATCTCCAGCTTCCTTTTCTTTCTTTCGTGCAGCTCCTCTTCGGCGTGGACATGCGGCTTCTTTTCTACGTAGGGCTTCGGCAGCTTCTTTTGGAAGGAAAAGAAGACCTGCCAATATTTCCTTTTTATATGTGTGCCCAGGTCAAAGTTTGACTGGGCCCACCTCTTTCTCTTTCACGTGCAGAGGCTTCTTTCCTCTTTTCTCTCATCGGCTAAAAGGAACCAACCCCAAACGCGAAATTGTGTGTGTGCACGCCCAAAAGTCAAAGTCTTGACTTTTGGCTCCACGAGGATACGAATTTTGGCAAGCTTCCGTAGAAGAAATTCGTATCTTCTTATGCGTGCACCCACTGAGCCCCACGGTGATAGCCCTTTTTTTTATATATTATTTTCATGGAGTTCTACGAACTTCCTCATCCAAGCGAATCGCTTTTTGCAAATTTCAAGCTCGAGACATAATTTAACAAGATTTGGACTTGCTATTGACATCCGGGGTTGACAAATTGTTAATTGATCTATCTTATACTAAAGCTAGGAATAGCCTACTTGAGTGGTGGAAAAGGACTGCCCTAATAGAAGGAAAAGAGGAACTTAAAAAGAAATTAGCTGAAGTATAGGAGGGCTCCACTGATGAACAACTTATCCAAGAATTGGCTGATACTTGGAGAATGGAGGAAATGTACTGGCATTAGAGGTGTTGGGTCAATTGGCTCACTTTTAAAAAGAAAAAACCAAGTTCTTTCACCGTACTACTGTTCAAATGAACACTAAAATTTTTAGGGGAAAGTGCCAAAAAAGTCCTAAATCTTTTGCCTTTGTGCCGATTTAGTCCTAAACCTTTTTTGGTGCCGATTTAGTCATAAACCTTTTTAGGTTGTGCCAATTTAGTCTTTTCCGGCCAATTTTGGCCGGATTTTGCTGGATTTGGATGCCGGCCGGTGACGTGGCCCGATCGGCGCGATGTGGACAACTTTTAATAATATTTTAATATTTTTATTTTTCTTCTCCTCTTCTTCCTCCAGCCGGCGAGGTTGACCTCAACCTCGCCGGCCACCTCGCCGGTGGCCGCGAGGGCGGCCTCGTGTTGAGCAGGCGAGGCTCACCCTCGTCGGATCTGGATATGGCGGTGGTCGACGAGCAGCGGTGGATGGCATCGAGCGGCAGCGTTGCGGTGGTGGTCTCGCGTGGCCAGGGTTTCCTCGGCTTGGCCGGGAGAGGACTCTCTCTCTCTCTCTCTCTCTCTCTCTCTCTCAGGTCTCGCCCAGATCGAACGCCCTCAGATCTCGAACTGAATCCTTGAGGAATAATCCAGGACGTGCACAGCAAACAAAGGAAGGTCGGGGATGGAGCTTGTGCGACGGACGATCGCGAGCTCTGGCCTGGTCCAATCGATGCAAGGCACAAAAGGATCGAGGCCTACCGAAGCTTCGGCGCTTGAAACCAAGCGCGGCCGTAGGCCGACGGTCGCAGCTCAGGTGCGGTGGCCAGCGGTCTACCCCTCCGACTCTCTCCCCCTGCTCGAACCCCCTTACTCTCCAGATCCGGCAAGCTGGCGGGGCTCACCCTCACCGGCCATGGGCGAGGCTCGACCCTCGCCAGATCTGGCGAGGGCGAGCCTCACCGCCCATGCCTCGAGGGCGGCCTCGCGCCGGGCAGGCGAGGCTCGCCCTCGCTGGATCTGGCGAGGGTCGAGCCTCGCTGGCCATGGGCGAGGCTCGACCTCGCCAGATTCAGCGAGGGTGAGCCTCATTGCCCCGTGTGAGGCCGCCCTCGCGGCCACTGGTGAGGTGGCCGGCGAGGTCAACCTCGACCTCGCCGGCCGTTGCCTTTGGCCGGTCGCTAAGGTTCGGTGACCGGCCGGAGGAAGAAAAAGAAAAAAAAAAGAAAAAAGAAAAAAAAAGAAAAGATATTATTAAAAGTTGTCAACGTCAGCGCCGATCAGGTCACGTCAGCCGGCCGGCGTCCAGTCAGCAAAATCCGGCCAAAATTGGCTAGAAAGGACTGAATTGGCACAACCTAAAAAGGTTTAGGACTAAATCGACGCAAAGGTAAAATGTTTAGGACTTTTTTGGCACTTTTCCCAAATTTTTAGAGTAAACAAGGATCAATCTAGATGGGCGAGAAAACAACAGGAGGTCATTGCTGTGTTTAAAAGCTTTTACTATGATCTTCTTAGAAGTGATGGACGGAATAGGTGGGAGAGTCTTAGAGCATGTAACTAATAATGAGGTGAAAACTGCTACTTTTCAGCTTTGCTCTCTCAAGGCAACAGGACCTTATGGTTATCCAGGCTTCTTCTACCACAAATATTGTGATGTTCTTGACCCTTTGTCACCACAGCAGCCATGAATTTCTTCGATGCAGGTGTCTGTCGTTCATCCCTGAATAATACTTTAGTAGTTCTTATCCTAAAAATGCCAAATCCTTTAGAAGTCTCTCATCATAGGCCTAGTTTATGCAATACTCTTTAAAGCAATATTCAAAATCCTTGTTAATAGAAGAAAGAGTGGCTACCTTTACTTATTTCTCCATATCAAAATGTTTTCATTGAAGGGAGACTCATCCATCATAACATCATTGTGGCTCGTGAGGTATTTCACCGTATGAAATTCAAGAAAGGGAAAGATGGCTAGTGAGCACTAAGATTATCTATGATTAAAGTCTATATAGAGTTGAATGGAATTTCTTGGAGTATGTTATGTTTGAGCTGGGCTTTGATAAGGCGTGGATTGAATTGGATTATGACCTGTGTTAGACCTGTCTTCTGTGAATTGAAATATAATTGGAAAAGTTCCAGGAAAGTCATTCCTAGTAGAGGTAGTAGACAAGGACACCCCTTTTCCCTTTTATTTTTCATCCTTATTGCAGATGTACCTTCTGATTAACTTGACAAAGTTGTACAAACGGGCACATTGCAGGGAATTTCACTGAAGGGATAGTCCTGAGCTAGCACACCTATTTTTGGATGATCATTATGTTATCTTTCTTATGGCTACTAAAGACAACTGTAGTGCTTTGAGACCGAATATTGACGATTATTGTCAAGCCTCAGGTCGTCTGGTTAATACCCAAAACTCCACTCTCTTCTTTATTCCTAATATTAACCAGGACTTGAGACGGGATCTCAGTTCAAACCTAGGAGTAGCTATGGTGCAGTACCCGGTTACCTACTATCTGGGGTAGGTCCAAAACAGAGGCCTTGAAGACTGTTCAATCCAGAGGATGAAGGGTGGGAAGAGAGATCCCGGTAAAGGCAGTCGCCTAAAAGGCAGATGGGGGAATGGGGTTTAGAGACATAATCAAGTTTAATACTGCTCTTCCAGCAAAAGTGGCATGGAGAATTCACAGCCCAGATGACCTGTGGGTTAGATTACTATAAGGCTAGAATTTCCCTCGTCGTTCTTTCTTGGAAGCATCTAAAGCAAGCAAGGCATCTTGGGTAGGGACTAGCATCTTCAACGGAAGATGATCACTTCTGAAGGCTCTATGGCATGTTGAAAATGGAGAATCTATTTCCATCTGGTCTGAAAAGTGTATACCTAATGCCCTAACCCGTTAAAATGAGTCATAAGACTCATTTTTTAATCCATATTTGATGGGTTGAGTTGTTATATTAAGTAAATATGTCATAAATGAGTTTAGAATTGTGAAGCTCAAAATAATATGAATATTAAATAGGTTCATAACTAATACTCAATCCATTTCAATGACTTTCTCTCGCCCTTATTTGATCTCCCGTTTGTACATTGTGTTATCACCTCAATTTAGGCTTGATTTTTTTATTTTGTGTTAAATATAAAAGTGTTTTAATAATATAGGTCAGGTCGTGTATGGGTCATGTATGGATTGAATTGGATATAAGTCACAAGATCTTTGTCGTATGGAAATGTGTCAAAATGAGTTATATAGGTCAATTTGGGTCAGATCATCTTTGACCTGATCGACCTATTTGACGATTTTACTGATACCTGGAACTTCCATCTACATCTAAAACTAATGAGGAGGCAAAATGAGATATGAAGGTAGCTCAACTAATTGATGAGGAGACAATAGAATGGAAACTGGAACACATTAAGCACAATCTGTTGGAGGGGGAAAGAGAGCTTATTTCTAAAGACCCAATAAGGGAATGGAAATTGAAGCATATTAAGCACAATCTGTTGAAGGGGGAAGAGAGCTAATTTCTAAAGACCTAATGAAGGAAGATGTTTGGAAAAAAGGACATCATAAGTGTTATAACTTTTGTATGATACTTACTCGAGTGGCATAACTTTATATTTGTTCACTTGAATATCATAACTTAATTAAAGTGTTCACTTGAGTATTATAACTTTTTTTGTAATCACTCAAATGCCGCATAACTTTTCAATCGATCATTTAAGCATCATAATTTTTTTTAAATTTTTTTCATTATAAGCGAAATGTCATGTCGGATTTTTAACATTTGGATGAACATTATAAAAAGTTATGATATTTAAGTGATCAATCAAAAGTTATGATGCTCACTTATGATACTTAAGTGAATATCATTTAAAAGTTATGATATTTAAGTGAACGTTCTACAAAAATTATGACATGTGTAGTGTCCATAAGGAAGATCTTTTATCCAAGAAGTTTTTTTTTTGTCACTCTATAAGTAGAATAGGTGGGTACAATCCCACCCTCACGTATTCTACATTCTCACTGCTCTTTCTAAGGAGGATCATCCTTTTTGTAGAATCAATTGGAGTAATTTACCAATGATATATCAAATTTATCAGCCATCATGGAAGTTTATAAATAGGGATAAGTTGTAGGGTTAGTCCATTGAAAAACTCCAGATTGATACACTTATGACAAATTTTTTTCAAATTAATTTTTTGACATACAAAAATCCTAAATTGGTATATTCGTGAAAAATTTACCATAAATTAATTTTTTGACCACCAAAAACCTTAAACTGATATACTTGTGACAAATTTTTCTTTGTTAGCTTCCATCAAATTTAAATGTTAAATTTGCCGATCTAGATGACACATAGTGACAAGTTTGATGACGTGACAAATCAACATGGAATTTTATAGGGTAAATATCACAAAAAAAATCTCAAATTGATACATTTGTGACAAATTTAATGGTATTCCTGTAATAAATTTTAGGTACACATATGACAAATTTGACAATTTTTTGTGGCATTAACTTGTAGATCTTCACACAGACTTGTTATATCATCATAATATGTTGCCATGTGTCATTCATGTTAGTAAATTTTATGGTAAAATTTGACGGAAGTTAACATAGGATAAATTTGTTACAGGTATACAAACTTAGGGTTTTAGTGGTTAAAAGTTAGTTTGGGGTAAATTTATCATGAGCATATCAATTTGCAGTTTTTTACAGTCAAAAAAATACTTTAGAATAGATTTGTTATGAATATATTAATTTAGAGTTTTTTATAATTAAAAGATTAATTTAAAATAAATTTATCGTACATGTATTAATTTGGAGTTTTTATGATATTAATTCTAAGATTTAAAAGTGTTTTTGTTTTTGTTCAACTTACATTTGGTTAGATCTTTCTGACAAATTACAAGGGATGGACTAGGGGACGAAGAGTGACCTCCGGCACCAATAGGGTTGCCTTTTCCGACTCGCAAGATTCTTCTTTTGTCGGTAGTACACATTGGGGTAATCATTATCTGGGTTATGCATATACATTAGAATCTTTTTTGGTTTTGGACGCCTACAAATCGATTTCACAGTTCAATAGCCCTTGAATTATCAACAGGCCTTATACTTGGCCTTATCCTCTTGGCATAAAAATGAGAGGCCTTTAAGACGAAGACTCCCAAAAAAAAAAAATTCAACAATATATGACGACCCGAAAGATAGTTAACTCGTAGACAATAATATTTGATGAGAGGGCATTTTTCGATTGTTTAAACTTTCGATTAGAAATAGTTTTCTACATGGTATTAAAATATGGATTTAGATAAAGAACGTCTACAGATATTTGCAGTGCACAATTTTTATTCTGTTATGCATGAACATTATTTTGGAAGTTCAAAGTATTTGAGAGAAAATTATTAAAAAAATCTAAATTTTTTGTATGACAATCAATTCAATTCTAAAATTTTATATTTGTCAATTTAATCTTAAGTCTTTTTGGCTTTGCCAATATAGTTCTTCTAATTGGAAATCACGACATGGCGGTTCAAGTAACATTGCCCATCATTTGTGGCACTACTGAATTTGACTTGGATTATTTTTAATATATTTTTTAAAAAAATTATGACTTTTTTTCATTTCCTTTCTTTTCTTTTTCTTTTCCCTTCATTAGATTTCCAATTGGCAAGGTCAAGCGATCGAAATCGACTAGATGGCCACGTCGGCGAGTTTTTAGCCAAAATTGGCTGGGACTATATTGACAATTTATCAAAAGGTTTATGACTTGACCAACCACATATGTGATAAAAGAAATTGGCAAAATTAAAAAGTTTAAAAGTAAATCGATATTTATATTATAGTTTTATGACTTTTTTTATTATCGCAAATATTTCTTGTTAATTAGTGCCATACTCAACGTAAGCTTTTGAAACACTCCTCAACATATACATCAATCGTTAAGAGTTGAAATCTTTCGACACTCAATAGTTGATACTATGTTTCACATCATGTATTTTACATGTTCAATCTTTTTTTTCTTTTTAGTATACAGTTTTCTAGCAAGATTGACCATAGATAATCATCCAGCGCCTAAAGGATTTGAACTAGGAAACGTCATAAATAATATTATTTAAGTATTTGAATTTCAAGTACATGATAGGCAACTGCTGGATCATTTCATATTGAGAGATAATACTGGATATACTAGGATTCATTTTTCTTTTTTCTTTTTTGGGTCTGAAAACGTAGCATTTCATTCAAGTAGGTAAAATATTACAACCCTTAGTCAGGGCTTCAGTACATAGCATATCCAAGAGAATTTGGGGAGGTGAAAAGGCCTAGTTTAGAGAAAGGGTTCCATGACCATGGGCCTTGGCGGCCCAATCAGCTATAGAGTTGGCTTCACGTCCGCAATGCCGTATACGCAAATTGGGGAAATAGAGGATCAGTGAGGCGTTGTCCGCGAACAGTGCTCGATAGTCCCACGGCGGCAACCGACGATGGTTCACAGTTTCTACCATCACGAGGCAGTCGAATTCAACCAGCAGGTGAGTGTTGGCCTTTCCTTTTTGCAGCAAATATTGGAGAGTGAGTATTAGGGCTTGGATCTCTGTTTGCAGCGGGGAGGACGCTTGGACGCTACTGGAGAAATCGTCGATTAGGGTGCCCGAGTGATCTCTGCAAACACACGCAATGGCTCCCATGTGACCTGTGGTGGGAAAAGCCCCGTCAAGAGGTAAATTTCTTATTATTTCAATATGCTATTTTGATTAAAAAAAAAGTAAGGGATTCTAAATTTCAAAAACAAGAATTGGGTTGCGCCATACATATGAAAGAGTATACAATAATGATGTATTTGGCGAATCAAATACCATGGTATAATAAAGAACCATTATGATTAGTTGATAATATTTGTTGATGATTTTGTGAAAGATTTTTGTGAAAGCTTTCATTAACTCCGAATTTCTGTCGAGTAGACCTTGTTGTTGTGAGAATTCTTAATTCATGAGTTGTAGGGAGGGACTTATGTCACCACAAATAGAGACTAAAGCAAGTGTTGGATTCAAAGCTGGTGTTAAAGATTATATAAAGAAACTGATTGCAAAAGAGGGGAAATCGGCCACATTAAGATAATACAAGTAATGTGATACTTTTAGTGGCTATTGAACAATGCACATCCAGTTAAATGTCTACTTATTTACCATTTGCCGTCTCAATCGATGTATCTAATTTGTAGACTAATCTGATTTACCATAATTAATATTTGTTGAATTTATAATGATTTATTTATCTAGGTTGATCTACAAGATTGATATGCCAAGGGTTTGTTTGTTTGAATTTGTGGAAAAGAAAAAAAGGTAATTTTTTCACTTTCTTGCTAAAATCAATTATAATTCACGTGTCAAATTTCTTTCGTTCTTTCCCATCCTACGATTCTTAAAGTTTCCTTCTCAATCTTCTCTTTTCCATGTCTCTGGATTTTGATTGTCTGTGTCACTGGAGGAATGGGTGTCGGTTCGATTCGGATGGTTCTTTTGCAACCCCCCCCCCCCCCCCCCACACTCTCTCTCCGTTGAATTAGCTCCGGGGAGTCTCTGGAGACTAGCGAGTCGAGTGAGAAAGTCAAGTTTGGGGAAATTGCATCTTTTTAACCCATCAACAACTGAAACCAAAAGAAAGATTAAACCGCACCATCTGCACAGAAAATAGAACAGAGAAAACGGGTAATGGTGAGAAGAGCTAGATATCACAAGAACCGGACAAGAGGGAGACTTGCAAAGAAGGTGAGATGCTAAGGGGGAGGGGTGAGAGATGGATGACGCGGAGGCGTGAGAGATTTATTAATGATGAGAATGATTGCCGGTTAACTAATAGGGAGTTGTCGATTCTTGACTTCTGTCGATGAAGTTTCGTTTCACCACAATAATTGCTAATTAACAACATATTGATAGGAGCCTATTCTAAGCGATTTCCTTGGCTATTTATTGAAGTTCTAAGATAGTTATTTTTCGTGTAAGGCTGGTGGACGAATTTTGAGAGATGAACCACAAGGTTGAAGGGTCAAGATTACAAGTCTCCATGTTATTAATTGCATCTCTGAGTTCCTAGGTCCTTATCATGTTTTCTAGTATGCTTTTAATATTTGGGAAGTCCCCATGTCTTTTATTGTTTGTCTATTTTCTAAATCTTAGTCCTTATAATTAGAGGAGTGTTCTCAGTTATAACATTGTAGACTTGGTGAATATACGAGAATTAGCAAGAGTGAATATTTATCCGGATTTTTTATTTAACATTGCTGGTGGTTGTCGCGACCTACCCTCGGGGGGAGAGAACAGGTTTAGGGGTATTGCCTAAAGGACGGACCTAAGTCTCATGATCAGGCGCGGGTTCTCCCAAGCCCATACCCCGAGTGACATTGGGATATTTTTAGGAATTTTGCACAAAAGGAGTCGCCACTAGCCTATTGGGGTCGGCTAGAAACCAAGTGAGACATGGGAGCGTGCCTCACTTCCTATGCAACCGGAGAATCTAGGGTCGGGGACTTGATTACACTAATTAACCAATTAGTATCCTTTCGGTACCTAATCTTGTTCATTTTAACAAAATAATTTTTTTCAGGCAGTTTGGATTGATTTTATGCTTATTCACTAATATGTGAGGTGATCATGCAGGTGCGCAATCATTAAAGTAAATTGTAGTAACATTAAACACATGCAATTAAACATAATTAGATATGCAAGTTAAGCATACAATATAATTAAAATAAAAGCAAATAAAAAGCCTAATTACATAAAAAGGCAAAACATACCAATTCCTAACTAAACCCCATCATTTTTGGATTTTCAAAATTTTTAATTTTTTTAAAAAAAATTCTAATTTTTTGGATTTTCTAAATTTTTTTCTTTTTAATAAATTTTTTTAGGGCCAGATCGGGTCGGGTCTGGTCGGACCGGAGTTCGGTCCGACGGGCCCAAGTGGGCCCGAAGCTTGGGCCCAGCCTAAGAGGTCCTCTCATCTTTTTTTAAAAAAAAAAAAAATAAACCAGGCCCACAAGCCCACACTACACCAGCCTAAGCCCACAAGCCCACATGCAAAAATAGCCCAAACTCAGCCCAAAACGCCCAAAACCCTACCCGGTTGGCTGGACCTGGCTCGACTCGCGTAGCCCGGATTCTGGAGCCCTCCACTCCGGCGATTCGCGGCGCCGGGGGTTTGCTGGAGCATCATCGGGCAAGGCTTCGACGACGGCTTCGTAGTGGATGGTGGCGTCGTGGCGGACGAGGGCAACAGCAGCCCAACAGACGAGGACCTCAGCAGGTTGTCGGCGGCGGAGGCGTCAAACCTAGCGACAGCTGCTGCGACGGGGATGGCGGAGATCTGGTGCGGCGACGGCATCAAGAGGAATGGCGGCGCAGCCTGAGGCGGCTGGTCTAGGGTTCGGTAGCGGTGACGGCGTTGAAGGGTGGAACGACAGTAACCAGACGTGATCTGTCAACGTCGTTGGTGGTCGAACAGCAACGGCACGGCAGAAATCCAATGCAGCAACAGTGTCAGGGGTGGCCGGGACAACATGGCTGCAGGGGTTCGAGTTGTTGGGTGTTAGCGATGCGGCGGAAGTCTGGCACAACAACTGCAAATCTTCCCCCTCTAGATCCGGTGTCTGGTGGCAGCGGCGGCATCGGAGCTTCGAGCTGCAAGTGGGGAGCATTGGTTTGAGGCGGCGAGGAGGGCGACGGTAGGAGGGCATTGGCGTCGGTTGAGCGCTGGTGCCGGCTCGAGTTTTCTCTCTCTCTCTCTTTCCTCTGTTCTTTCTCTAGCCTTCGTTCGAACTCCCCCTTTCCAGCTCCTATCTCCCCCCTTTTTCTCTAGGGTTTCACGCGAAGGTGAAGGAGGGAGAAGGTGGCATGGGCCGGGCCAAGGCGAGATCCGGCCCGGCCCCTTCCACGTTTTTCTTTTCTCTTTTTTTGTTGTTTTTGATTTTATTTTTGTTTTATTTTCTCTTTTTTTTTTTTGTTATGTTGTTTTTTTTTTAAAAGTGACTAATTCTTAATTTTGTACACGATTAAGTTTTAAATAAAATTGTAAAAATTTAGGTGTTAACAGTTTGCCCCTCTTTGAATGAGAGCTTGAAAAGGTTCCATTCAAAGATAGAAGACACCTAAATTATTTTGGCGATAGAGAGACCCCAGGTTCATAGGCACATATCTGGTCTACGGAAAGAACTCATAACTATGAAAGCGCGTCTTGTTAATAAGATGAAGAAAGACTCCGAGCTATAGAAGCACGCCGTGTCATAGGAAGAAGGACTCCGGGCTACAAAGCTCTCCGTGTCATAAGAAGAAGAAGGACTCCGGGCTACAAAGCACTCCGGGTTACAAAAGCTCTCCGGGCTACACAGCTCTCCGTGTCATAGGAAGAAGAAGGACTTTGGGCTACAAAGCACTCCGGGCTACAAAAGCTCTCTGGGCTACAAAGCTATCCGTGTCATAGGAAGAAGGACTTTGGGCTACAAAGCACTCCGGGCTACAAAAGCTCTCCGGCCTACAAAGCTCTCCGTGTCATAGGAAGAAGGACTCCGGGCTATGGAAAGCCCATCGGGTCATGAGAAGGGGGTTGAAGGACTCCGGGCTACGGAAAGCCCACCGGGTCATAAGAAGGGGGAGAAGGAAGACTCCGGGCTACAGAAGCCCACCGGGTCATAAGAAGATGACATGGTTTAAGGTTGACCATGAACCTTTGTAGATGACATGGTTTAAGGCTGACCATGAACCTTTGGAGATGACATGGTTTAAGGCTGACCATGAACCTTTGGAGATGGCATAGTTTAAGGTTGACCATGAACATTTGGAGATAACATGGTTTAAGGCTAATCATGAACCTTTAGTTTTTAGGGAAGCACCCGCTAACCCCTTGAAAACTGCATGATTTCACTGAGGAATCCTGTCAAACTCAACTTGAGCGAATGTCATTAGAGACGTCATCAAGAGACGTATTGGCAATATTGTAGCATTAATTGAACAAGCTAATCAAGCTAAGTCCGACTGCTTTGGAAAAACATTCGATGTCAATCAACATCATGTGGCGCAAAATTGTCATCTTGCTCGAGGATATATCATTAATCATCAAGATCTCTGGGAGTCAAATTCTTATCAGAACGGCTACGACTCGTGAAAAAGGCTCCTTAAGCATGCCAAACTAGAACTTCTTAGTCAAAAAGGGCTTCTCACATACTCTCGATAAAATGGCTACTTGATCCCATCCATTCACGTGAGAAGTAACTGATTACTGAGAGTATCTCACATAACCTATGTCGAAGGCTTTCAGAAACATTCGCAATAAGCACAATCTGATCGATCAAAAAGGTCTTTTGAAAGGACCGCAACATAGGCTTGGTTAGGGCTTACACAACGAAATGATTGCTTTGAGGCCAATAAAGGAACATTTGTCGCTATCCTCATCGGGTTTACAAGTCGAGAACTTGGAAGATAAGACAAGATAGAATTACCTCCACTCCTTTAAGCAGTAGCTTCTTTGTGGCATTCTCATTTCCACTCAAACCATCCCAATCAGAAGAGACTTCGGAAGAGGGTTGTAATGTTGGCTTAGGAGAGGCTTGAAAGGCTTAAAATTTTCAAGAGGTTTTTTAAGAGTCGGTGATTATCATGGCATCATGAGTAGGTCACTCAGTCTTTCGAAATCGTTTGGCTTGTGAACACAACACATCTCAAAAATCTATTGGCTAATCATTTCTGCACGAGAGCTTTGCTCTTTTCTCTAATTTCCTTTGCCCTTTGCGATGATTTTTTTCCGCAGGCATTTGGGTTTTGATAATTTTTCTTTCACATAAGATGCAGCCTTTTGGCTCTTTTTCTTGACAGGCATTGACCTTACTTTTACCAGGCACACTGCTTTTTCATGCCACCTAGTTTGTCAAACTTCTTGCTCTTATGAACTTTTATAGCTCTTATGGCTTTCGAGATGCTTTTCACATTTTCTCGTGACTGTCAATTGTATTTGGTCAATTCTTATGCCTTGCCCCAGTGAAGGGAGCTGATCACCGCTCGGGGTTCAGAAATGAATAATCAGGCCCAAATTGGTTAAAGCAATGGGTATTAGTGTTTGGGTAGAGAAGGAAATGCTCTTCTTCACCTTGGGATGAGTCAAGCTCTAATGAGAATTCCTCTGAAACTATCACCAAAAGATTGATGCAAGTGAAAGTAATAGAATCTTTCTCAATCTTTCGCTCTACAATGTAACCATAACCTCCTATGCTACCCCATTGTAGAGTCGTTCTCGACAGGGGTACTTTGAAGGATCATCTTTATTTCGCTCGGTGCTTGGGATTGATGAAGGAAATACCTTTATCATTTTGATATTTGTGCTCAATGCAAATGAATCATTCGTCCTAAGAGAATGTTGTTTTTCACTCAACTCTCAAAAGTGTTTGAAGGATATGTTTGGAAATCCCTTGCCTTTCCTCATCCTAAGTATCCTCTGCTTGGCATGGTTAACATCTCTATTTCACTCTGCTGAGATCGTTTGAGTAGAGTAATCTCCATATGGAATTTTGATTCAAAATGAATAATCCACAAAACGAGAAAACAATTTTGAGATAAAAAAGATGCTCAAAAAATTTGTAGAAAATTTTTTCAATTATTAATTTTTGTGCTTGTCTCTAGGAAAGCGCAAAAGGTTTTTTGTTTTGTTTTTGTTTTTATGATGAAAATTCTTCATGTTTTTTTTTTCTTTTTAAAAAAATTGAGAAAAAGGGTAGTTACCTGCGGCATGGTGACTCGGTAACCCTGTAAAGAATGTGAAAGAATATGTTAGCGCAAAAATCTTTAGGGATTGAAATGTTGGAAACGATACATTATTACCCTTGATACATTATTACCCTTCATTCGCTTTCATCCTTTGGGGCGCTAACATCTCTTGAATTCACGTTCATGGATATTTGGTAACTCGACAATACCATTCCCTTGCATTCGCCTTTAAGTGTTTGATGTTTTCCTGATTCCTTGGTGGAAGGCGTTGCTTCTACGGTCAATGTGCAACTTTTTTTATCACCCTGTAAGAAGAGGAGATGAAACAATTATCTTCATACTTAATTAGGTTCAATTGAGTAACGATACATCCTTTCTTGATGAATTTGACAATATTGTTCCAGCACACTTCATTGGTGGGGGAATGAGAGGATTTTCTCTAAATCAAACGTTGTTCTCCCACTCTTTATTCGACAAACTTTTGTTCTGTTCGAGTCTGTCCTGTACCAAAGAAAAGGATATGTCATTCCCTTATACTAAAGGGAATCAAGTTAAGGAACGAAATACATCCCTTTCCAAAGTTGGGCAATCAACATCCCAAGGTGTCCCTTATGGAGGAAGGGATAATATTGCCCATTTGTTTCATTTGAATCTTTCTTTGTTTAAGATGAACAGGACTTAATCACGCTCCATCGAATTTGTTGGAACGTTACAAAACTTGGCACTCTTGATGTCTCCTTGACAATGAAAAGAAAGTCATGTTAGAAACGGTATTAGAAATGGATAATTGGAATCAATACAGTTTACTCTTCCTTCGAATTCGCCATTTTAGATACTTGGCAACTCCCTTCATTTGTCGCATCATGCAAAGTGAACGAGATCGATGGACTATTTTGGCACCTAAGGTATCTCCAAATAAAGAAACTTCCCAGAATGGAATTCCATTTTGTTTCGCCTCTATTGAAAGATTGGCGCCAACGAAGTATCGACGCATCCTTGCTCCTCGAGTTCCATGAGCCCAAGAAAATGACTACGTGAAGAAATGGCATTAAGCAAAGTTTTCTTGAAATTCATTTTGGAAGGTAAACGTATAGGTTCACTTAAAACACTTCTGAATTTGCTCTTTTTTTTTGTTTTGTGTTTTTTTGTTTTTTTTTTAAATGATGATTTTCATGAAACTGAATTCCATCATTAAAAATTTGAGTTGCACAATTTACAAAAGCAACAATTGGATTCGCAATCAAAACTCGAAATGGAAAACATGATTCTTAACAAGAATAAAGACTGATAAAATATAAGAAACTCTTGCACAGATAAGAGTAAAAATCAACTCTTGTCTTAGCTCTATAATTCACTTCTAGAGAAAATGATATCTCAATGCAGTTGCTTCTTACAATAAAATCGAGGCGATGGTACATGCCCCCACAATCCTTATTACAGGGTTTTAGTATTTCGCCAAGATTTTATCATATGAGAAGGCATCATTAAAATCGAATGTCCACTTTTATTCCAAAAGTTTCGTATGCAAAAGTGGCATTGATTTTTTTTTTGTGAAGAGATTGATTTTATGATTTTACTCTTGCAAAAAATGAAGTGACTTCTATTTTGAGAAGTCTATACAAAATGTGATTTGCATTTCAGTCCCAAAATGTGAGAAGGAAAGAGTTTGATCAAAAAAGCAATCTCAATTTTTGTGCCCCAATATATAATTGCAACTTGCAAGCCCTTTTTTTGGCATTTTTAAAAAAAATGTGATTTTGAGCCCATAACTAGGAATTTAAATAAAATCAGTGTTCAACAGGGCCAAATCAAAATGTTTAGAACTTGCATTCAAATGTTCACTTGTCAAAAGTGATTGCCAATTTTTTAATCATCACTGAGGGCATTCGATTGATTTCCGCAAATTTCAAGATGAAAATGCAATACAGAATGAGCGAATAAAAAGAAAAATGACACTTACAATGGGTGCCGAACTTTGTCTCTCTCTGTTTTTTTTTTCAATTACATAAACATGCGCATGGGATGTGGTTTGATTTCTACTTTATACGGCTCAAAATAGAGCCATAGGATCACCGGATTGAACCAACAAGGTTGCGGCTGGGTCAAGTTACCTATGACTCCGGTTTCGTCAAAGAACTGACCCGTGTTGTGCGGTTGTAGACTGGGGTGGGTACCTTCGACATGAAGAAAGAAATTTCGGGGTAGAGATGGACGACTCGTACTACACGGTTGTAGTCGGAGTGGTATCCACCTCAACACCATCCTAAGTGATCCTATGTGGCCCACGTCTGGCGGCAGGTAGTATGTGCTATAGTGTAGTGCAATGCAAATGATACATGCACAACAATTTATAGGCAAACAACACTCCGTACACAAAAAATAAACCATACGTTCCTACGCCTCCCTGCAAGACAAATGTGAGCAAACACTTTCCCTTATACCTTCCATTATGCAAAAACATTTAACACCCTTAATGTTAGGGGGCGTACCTGGGATCCTCGCTACCAAACAAAAATATTTTTGAACAAAATTAATTTTGGCCTAAGTCCTCTAAGGTTTAAAACCAAGTCCCCAGCGAAGTCGCCAAGCTGTCGCGACCTACCCTCGGAGGGAGAGAACATGTTTTGGGGTATTGCTTAAAGGACGGACCTAAGTCTCATGATCAGACGTGGGCTCTCCCAAGCCCATACCCCGCGTGACATTAAGATATTTTTAGGAATTTTGCATAAAAGGAGTCGCCACTAGCCTATTGGGGTCGGTTAGAAACCAAGTGAGACATAGGAGCGTGCCTCACTTCCTACGCAACCAGAGAATCTAGGGTCGGGGACTTGATTACACTAATTAACCAATTAGTGCCCTTTCGGTACCTAATCTTGTTCATTTTAACAAAATAATTTTTGTTAGACAGTTTGGATTGATTTTATGCTTATCCACTAACATGTGAGGTGATCATGCATGTGCGTAATCATTAAAGTAAATTGTAGTAAAATTAAACACATACAATTAAACATAATTAGATATACAAATTAAGCATACAATATAATTAAAATACAAGCAAATAAAAAGCCTAATTTCACTAAAAAGGCAAAACATACCAATTCCTAACCAAACCCCATCATTTTTGGATTTTCGAAATTGTTTTTTTTTTTAGGCCCAAGTGGGCTCGAAGCTTGGGCCCAGCCCAAGAGGTCCTCTCCTCCTTTTTTTTTTTAAATAAACCAGGCCCACAAGCCCACACTACACCAGCCTAAGCCCACAAGCCCATAAACCTACAAGCCTACATGCAAAAATAGCCCAAACTCGGCCCAAAACGCCCAAAACCCTACCCGGTTGGCTGGACTCGGCCCGACTCGCGCAGCTCGGATTCTGGAGCCCTCCACTTCGGCGATCCGCAGCGCTGGGAGTTTGCTGGAGCGTCGTCGGGCAGGGCTTCGACGACGGCTTCGCGGCGGACGGCGGCGTCGTGGTGGACGAGGGCAACAAAGAGCCCGATGGCGAGGATCTCGCAGGTCGTCGGCGGCGGAGGCGTCGGACCTAGTGACAGCTGTTGCGATGGCGACGGTGGAGATCTGGTGTGGCGACAGCGTCAAGAGGAACGGCGGCGCAACTTGAAGCAGCTGGTCTAGGGTTCAATAGTGGTGACGGCATCGAAGGGTGGAACAGCAGTAACTAGATGCGATTTGTCAACGTTGTTGGTGGTTGAACGGCAGCGGCACGGCAGAAATCTGATGCAGCAACAGCGTCAGGGGTGGCCAGGACAGCACGGTTGCAGGGGTTCAACTTGTTGGGCGTTAGCGACGCGGCGGAAGTTCGGCATAGCAACCGCGAATCTTCCCCCTCTAGATCCGGTGTCCGGTGGCAGCGGCGGCGTCGGAGCTTCGGGCTGTAGGGGGGCGTCGGTTTGAGGCGGCGAGGAGGGTG
This sequence comes from Eucalyptus guilfoylei, assembly GCA_016097605.1. NCBI lineage: Eukaryota > Viridiplantae > Streptophyta > Magnoliopsida > Myrtales > Myrtaceae > Eucalyptus > Eucalyptus guilfoylei. Next base: position 42,935,899 of record CM027861.1, read on the forward strand.
ACGGTAGGAGGGCGTTGGCGTCAATCGAGCGCCGCTGTCGCCGCCGCCGTTTTTTCTCGAGTTTTTTCTCTCTCTCTTTCCTCTGTTCTTTCTCTAGCCTTCGTTCGAACCCCCCTTTCCAACTCCTGTCTCCCCCCTTTTTCTCTAGGGTTTCACACGAAGGTGAAGGAGGGAGAAGGCGGCATGGGCCGAGCCAAGGCGAGATCCGGCCCAGCCCCTTCCACGTTTTTCTTTTCTTTTTTTTTGTTTTTTTTTTTTTGTTATGTTGTTTTTTTTAAAGTGACTAATTCTTAATTTTGTACACGATTAAATTTTAAATATTATAAAATTTAGGTATCAACAGTGGTGAGTCAAACAATCTTTTATCTTTGGCCAATAGAGGAATTCTTTACACTTTGATAGTGAGTTGTCATCTATTTCGGTATTTTATCCTTAAATGGTGGGTCGTACGTTTACGCTTCGGGAGTGAACAGATCCTTCGTCCTTTACACATCAACTCATACACTTAATCAGAAATTTCTTATACTTCAAGACACCTGTCCGTACACATATACCAACAAACACCATTCCAGGAATTACTCGTTCCACGCAAGCACCAAACGACAGCAAGAGGGACGACCCTTGGCAATTTAATTCCTAGTCCTAGTTCTTCGCTCTCGCAATCGCTTTCGATGAGCTAGGGTTTTCAATCTGGTGCCTTCCATCGGCGACAATGGGGCTTTCTCACGCAGCTCGCCATTTGTTTCAGCAGCTGGATCTCGGACTTTACGATGGCGAAGGCTCCACTGAGTCCCGATGGCGGCAATCACAAGAGCAGCAACCACAAACCTTGCTCCGGCGTCCGCGAGCAGGACTGGTACCTCCTTTTTGCCAACATTGACCGCATCATGAAGAAGGCTCTCCCCACAAACGGTAAGATCACGGAAGGAGACCACGCAAGAGGAAAGTTTCTGTTTTCCGGTGCAAACGCGATGAGATTTTATTTGTTGTGTGCGTGTTTTTCTTTTGTTGGATGGGTAGGCCCAGTGAAAGTGCCAAATAGAGAAGGTTCTGGCAAAGAAGAAGATGGGAAGAAGGGAAAAAAAGAAGTAATTCGGAGTTTTTATATATTAGGGATTTCTTTTACAAAAGTGCCCCCGTGGTCCGGCCACCAGAAAAATGATTTATTCGCTGTGAACAAATGGTTTTTTTTTTTGAGCAAAGCTGTGAACAAATGGTTGGCTGACCAGGTCAATCACTTATTTGACATTGGCTTGGTCGTTTCAAATAAGTTTAATATGAACCCTCAAAAAGAAAAAAAAAAATCCAATTTCAAGTTAAAAATTTACTAATCTTTCCCGATTTTTTATTTGAATAATATTTTTTGATTTATTTCATGATAAATACATGATTTGGAATATATTTTTTTTAAATAATCGCTCATAACACTTGAAATAATTAATTAATAAAAATAATTTCATTACTAAAGATAATTTATATCTAAATTTTATTTTAGACAATGGAAATATTATTTATATTTTTATTTGGGTAAACTATACAAAATGATTATTTTTAAGGGAATGTTTTTAAATTATTTATTTTTTACGAAATTATTAAATGTCTGACACTAGAAGGCGTTGAAATGGGCACCTCAAAATTTAAAATAGATGATGGATTGACCGAAAAAGATATATTGAATGTGGTTCCTTCGGCAAGTCCAATCACATGCTGTAACAGGGAAAGATTCGGTCGGTCGTTGTCACATCACAAAAGCGGCCGGCCAAGCTGAAATGTTTGAATTTAATACAGTGGGGAACTGACATTAGTATCTGGCCCCGCTGCCTCGTCACTCTATAATGCCTATCAAGCACCGAAATTTATTTCTTCCTCTCTAGCGGCCCTCTTTAGGCATTCTTTTGACTTTTCGATTCGGATTAAAATCATCTTCTTAAAAGCAAATTTGACCAATTCAGATCCTTCTCACGATGTCATGATGAATAATTTCTTTCATTTTCAGATAAAAACATAATGCGATGAATTTCTCACGTAACATGAAGATGACATTATCATTTATGAAGTACAAAAAAGCGAAAAATTGGAAATCAATCTTTCACGTTACCAAAAGCATCGGCACGAGGCTTAATCTTCATGATCTGACTTAGGCAAGTTAGGTTCATCATCAAGTTCTAGCAGCTGATTCACTACTGAGGCCATGGTGGGTCTCTTGTTCCTGTCTTCTGCCACACATGACACACCAATCTCAACAAGCTTTCTTGCCTGTTTCCTGCTATATTGCCCTTTCAATCTCTTGTCCACCAAATACTCTATCCCCAAATCCTCCCCAAATTGAATCCTCCTCTTCATCTCCCGGTTGAAGACCATCAGCTCGGTTTCCCACTCCTTAGTCTTTGCTTTCTTCACGACCAAATTCGAGAGCCGAACCCCCCTCACTATCTCCAGGACCATCACACCATAACTGTATACGTCGACCATCGTCGTGATGGGGAGATTCAGGGCCCACTCAGGTGCCATGTAGCCCTTCGTGCCCCTTATGCGCGAGAATCGTGAATTCACGGTGTCCCTCTGGAGCAGTTTCGCCAGCCCAAAGTCCGCGATCTTGGGCTCAAATGTCTTATCCAATAGAATATTCTCGGGTTTCACATCGCAGTGGATGACCCACTCGAGGCACTCGTGGTGCAGGTAGGCCAGGCCTCTGGCCATGCCTAGCGCAATCCTGAACCGATCCCTCCACTCGACGATGTTCATAGAGAACAAGTGCTTGTCCAGGGACATATTCTCCACATACTCATAGACCAGGAGCTTGTGCTTGCCTTCACAACAGAAGCCCCACATCCTCACCAGGTTCATGTGATTTATCCTCCCTACTGTACTAACTTCAGCCCAGAAGACCTCCTCCTCACGGTACACATCTCCGAGTCTTTTTACGGCCACGACCCTTTCATCCGCTAAAACGCCCTTGTATACTGATCCTGACGCTCCTCTCCCTATCTCTCCCTTGAAGTTCTGGGTCACGCTTTTGAGTTCCTCATAGCTGAACCTCCTGAACTGGCTCATTATCGCGTGGTACCCGTCTCCCACTATGCTTTGCGCATTACACTTTCTGAAGAGAATCCACCAACCCGAGAAAAAGATAAGGATCTCGGCCGCCCCAATTGCGGAGAAGAACCAGTAGAGGTAGGTCCATCTCACCCTCTTGCCTATAGTGTCATACATGGTCAATGAACCTCCCGCTGAATGGTCTCCAGCTGCGGAGCAATCGGGATTGCTGCCGTTGTGAATCTGCTCCAAGGATGCCACCATGGATATGGGCAGTTTCAGATGTAAAGTTCCAGGAAAAGACGGGGCCTTGTAGCCGTTGAAGAGCGAGCTCTTCCCGTAACACCATCTTTGCGATTCCCAGTAGTTGAACCCCAAGCAACTGCAGTTGTCCAAACACGCCTGCCTGCAGAAATTGAACGAGGCATTGGAGCTGTAGATGGCATCGAACCCATAATAGTCCGTGTTGGGAAGCGCCAAGAACTTCACGTCCTGAGACTTGGAGCAAGTGAAATTGAACCTGGGCTTGCAACCTTTGTTCCAATCAGTAGGCTCGCTCATCTCATAACCAGGAGGGCATGTGCACTTGGGCTCAGGTGTATACACACAAATCCCGTTCCTCCCACATATCCCGTGCACATTGCACAATCCCGGAAGCGCCTGCCATGTCACCACCCAAGACCCGGACTGCTTGTCCAAGCTGTAGAGCCTCAGGTTCCCGTCCTGGTCCATCGTCAGCCGCCTTTTGATCCCAAGGCCACGGTCGGAAGCATCGAATTGAAACTGGTCGCTCGATTGAAAATGGCCCGTCTCATCAAGGACTGCGATCCGGCTACTGTTGTAATTCGTTCTCTTATTCTCGAACACGGTGACGTCCGGGTCCGGGTTAGGCCAATAGAGGCTGGATATGTCTGGTCCGTCATACATCAACCTCAGCACATTGTCATTGTCGAAGTATAGGTTGAAGTAGCCAGAGTAAAAGGCTCCTCCTTTCAGAGATGACACCAATTTCTTGCTCTTAGTGAGGAGCTGGTTTGGCAGCAGAGTATCAGTTGGATAATCAAAGCTTTGCCATAGAATTTTACTATCGAGACTTCTCAGCACAAGGTTGCCTGTAACCAAGAGCTCGAGCGAACTGGCATTGGTGGAAGTCGTGTGGGTCTCCCAAACCACGGAACCATCCACGTCAGTCAGGACCAACGCACCGGTGCCCTGGAGACTGATCTTGGAGCCTCGGCCATTAACGGGATTGTCCCGGTTGGCCGTCCAAACGACTGTCCTGTCCGAGGTGTTGGTGAACCAGATTGAGAACCAGTAAGCATTGCCTCCAAGACCATAGAAGCCGGATGTGAAGGTCTTGTCTGGGGATGTTAGTGTGTTGGAGTCATGTTCTTCAACTGACAGAGAAGAGCCTCTACGCAAAACGTCTGAGCTTGCGAAGGAAAAACATGTGGAAAAGATAATGAGTGGGAAGAGAGAAAAGGTAGAAAATGTCATGGCTTTGGGTTTCATCGCTGGAGTTTTACGAATTGTAAGGACAGAGAGTTCTCGATTTTGTTTTGTTGATAGATGTTTGAAGTGCACATCGATGGCGCAAAAACGGTCCAGCCTAAGGACCTTAAACAAAGGCCCCCAGACGGAAGACCCCGGGGTTAAGGGGTCTTGTCCCCATTGCCTCTCCAGCCACAACCCCCCTTCGGGGGATTAGGAAGGCACTTATGGATGCTCGCGACGTCTTCCCCCCTAAAAGGATGGGGGCAAGGTACAAACAAATGAAACAAGTAGGGTAAAATCTGATGGCCGGCCGACACGTCTAAATGGTTAATAATAAACGACATGTCTAAATGGTTAATAATAAAAGTCAATGACTTGCCTAGATCTAATGTCTTTTTTTATTTTTAGGAAAGGGTTCGACTTAGATGACGTCAACTAAGGACCACACATTTTAAATAGAAACAAGTTGACTTTTTACATATAAAATCGTAAGTGGGTCCACACAATTAATTTTTATGAATATGATGAAAGAAAAAATAAATTAGATACCATCCACCTGTGGGCAGCTGAGTTGGTTTGGTTTTGGGCACTTCATCGCAGAGGTCCAAGGTTGAAACTCGCATTTGCTAACACGTTTTAAATGGGGGTCCATGGTGGTGGGGTCCTGTGCTAGCTTCGTCCCGGTATTGACGCTTGGTCCGGGGTGTACCGCGCACTCTACGGGCCATGGGTTGGCTAGCGTAAGCGTGAAGTCGGGTTCGGCGAATCCACAGGTATAAAAAAAGTAAAAAAAATAAAAATAAATTAGATACCTAAATATAAATAATTACATATTAAAAAGAAATCGTTAATATTATTATATAGATCTATTTAATTTAAAAGATGAAAAAAACACTTGAAATCGAGTATAATATTTGACATTTTTTTGCATTAAAAGCCTAGTTCATCGGCTATCTTTAATCCCATCAGAAAAAATAAATCTACAACTTCATTTCACCATCCCTCTCTGTGACAAGTCTGGCCATGTCTCTGTCGGAACATTTGTGTTCATGCTGGGATAGGCTTTCATCTAAACTTAGAGATATAAAACATGAGCGGAAACTGATTCACTTCTTTATTTATTTTTACTAGCATTAACATGTAGTGTATCACGTGAGCCATATGTTTTGTGTTGAATCTACAATGTACTGATAACTATGCGACAATTTTTTTCTCATAATTTTTTTGTGGGAAAAAAAGATGGGTAATCCTTGCGCAATTGATATGTTTCTTGGGGGTTCCGGAGCCTATAGAATGGGTTGTGGGTTTCAAAAACCTAGAACTAGTACTTACCTAGTGCGTTTCTGGTTTGAGCAAATACCCAAATGGGAAACTGTACTCCCCTACTCACTTTTTTACCTTCAAGGAGCACTTGAGTAAACTTTTTTAAAGGGTTTTGTTAACTTGTCTTGAAGTAATTATTAAGTGTATCTAATAAGGAATGTTTTGATTTCGAATGCGTTGATCAAACATAACATGATCACCACGGAATTTTATTAACGAGTTTGAAGTACTTATTAAATGTATTTAATAAGAAATATTTTGATTTCGAATGCATTGATTACACGACATGATAACATGGAACTAGTATGTTTCTGAGTGGTTTCGAAGCCTACAAGATGTGTTATGTATTTCAAAAACCTGGAACTAGTACTTTATAGTACGTTTCCGGTTTGAGCAAATACCCTACCGGGAAACTGTACTCTCCTATCTACACCTTTGCCTTCAGTTAGTTACTTAAACAATTAGAAATCAAGAAGCACTTGAGTAAACCTTTTAAAAGGGTTTTGTTAATGAGTCCCAAAGCACTTATTAAGTGTATCTAATAAAGAATATTTTGATTTCGAATGCGTCGCTTACGATGATCACGGTGCGCTAGAAAATTGTTCGCTTTCTTTAAAATGGTTCTCCCAAGGACAGCCCTTAACAAGATTCTTCTCAAACTATTAGGATATTTGCTTAATTTTTACAGGTGCGGTGGGACCCACCAACTCTCCACAGAAAAACAATTCCATGCGCTTTCAAAAGAGATTAGTAACCAGTTTCCACGTTCTGTCACGGATCATATCGAGGATCGAATATCAAATTTTAGAAAAAATTATAAAAATCAATGCAAAAGTGATCTTCTTAGGGTCAATCAATTGTTGTCCTCCTCTTGTAAATGGTGTGAGGGAATGGTTTCAGGTTTCGTTCAAATTCCATACAGATCTTACTCGGAACGTGGAAGTCACTCATTAGAATAGGTTAATCATTTTTTGAAACTCGAAAACTACTTTACATATTTTGAACCGGGAACCCACCTTGTCACAGATTTCAAGATTGGTTTTACCTAAATTCTACCGATATTAACAATTCAACGATTGAGTGACCAAAAAAAAAAAAAAAAAACAATTCAACGATTGTAGTGAATACCTTTAATGATCACCACTTATTATAATAATTCATCAATCGTAACTAATATTTAGACACATAAAAAAATGAAATATTAACAAAATAAAAGTTTCGATTATAAAATTGAAGCTTAAATCGGTGGTTCCAAATTATACACTCATCATCGGACGTCATGGATATCGCAAGATCATGCGAAGATATAGACCAAGAAAAATACAAAAACTTGTCCCAGGTTCTAACTTGTTCTACATTCCAATTTCCACCTATCTAGAATCCGGAATCTATTGTCGAGATCGGTTCCCCAATTTTTGAAACATGAAGCCTACTTTACATATCTTAAAATTTGAAATTATACAAGTTTCCACTGGTCCGGTTCTTCAGTTTCAAGTTTTACCCTAGAACTATGTTTACCCTTAAGAAATGGGTCAAGTTAGGTCCTATTGGCTGAGAATATCTCAAAAACAAAACCAAGTAGCAATCGTGAGTTGTCAAAATGGCCACATGTGTAAAGACCAACCTAGGGAATATTCCCTTGGTCCAAAAATAGACGAGCGTGGAAATTGACCGGAAACAATGCTTATTATTTCTATTTGGAGTAAAGTATAAGTAACATGTAGAGTTCTTCCAGCGCAACAGTCATTGGGTAATCGTAAGAATAACAACATATTGTGAGTCATAAATTTTTGAAGGAGTATACTTGCAGCAATTTCTAATTATTTGTTATTTATTTTTTGTGGCCATAGACTGTTATTATCACGATTGATTAAAAATTGTCATTTAATCATTTCTTTATCGTTCATAAAATGAAATACATAAACTTAGGGGCATTCTGAACATTACAAATAGAACTAATAATGCGAGAGGATGGAGATTGGAAGTCTCCACATAATAGCTAATGCAATATTGGCTTGGGAATACTTAAAATTTTTATAGAGTGAAGCTCTACCTATAATGATTTTACTCACCTTAACCAAAATAATATGGATAATAGTTCATTTTCCACAAAAAAAAAAAAAAGGACTCTAAAGGTATATCGCTACGCTATTGGATTTTATAATTATGTCGCATGGTAGAACCTAAATATGAATGAAAATAATAGTAAAAACTAGGCTTCTGGCTTACTATGGATTATCTCACTCTTGCGGTACACAATAATTCAATCATCTACTTGTCACAAAAAGAAACTCTGATGTATGCGAAAGCTAGACATTAAGGACCTTGCGTGTTATGTGAACACCCGTTTGAATAAACTATCATTAATTTGATTGAAGTGCGCTGGCAATTCGTGTTCACTTGTTATAATTGGGCTTCATAGATGGGTTGAGTTTTGTAATTGAAAAGCACTATACTTTTTTGGTAATTTGTTTTATAAAACTTATGTATACTTTGGAAATTCCTATCAATTGGTGTCACTTTTGAATTTATCAGATGATTATGTTGCTGTATTCTGGTCAACTTTGTTTAAATATGTATTTTGCGACTTAGAAAGAATATGAAATCAATGCCTACGGCTGCATATTCCCAATCAAGAAGCACGGGGTTACTTTATTCCAGAGCACTTCTTTTTCTAGAGACAAGGACGGCAGAAACTTCTCCTCTGTCCATTTGTCTAAAGCACGCGGTTTACGCACATAATTAATTATAAAAGAAGAACAAATCATGAAGGGAAGTGGGGAAGGTGTCACTGAATTTGGATAATAATAAACTTAAATTATGAAAATTCCAACATTGGATCTTCCAAATTAGGTAGCTCCTACAGTAAATGGAACGAAATTGATTGCCGAAGTGATTAAGACAATAGTACTCAATATAGCTCTTCGTAAATATATATTGTGATCTATTAATTTTTCGCCTAAAATATTTACATGTCTCACTCTTTGTAGTAAGAATATTTTGAAATGGGGAAAAGTACAAAAAAAGTCATAACTTATTACAAGAGTATCAATTTTGTCTTAAACCTTTTAATTGGACCAATTTAATTCTAAACCTTTTTACATTGGTACCAATTTAGTTTATTTAGCTAATTTTGGCCGGCCAACATTAATGTGGACGCCGATTGGTGGCTGGATGCTAACGTGATAATTTTTAAATAATTTTTTCTTTTTTTATTGATTTTTTTTTCTTTCCCCCCCCCTTTTTTTTTTTTCCTTTTCTTTTCCTTCTTCTTCCTCCTTGGACTTTACTTGTAGCGAGGCTTGTGGCTATTGGGTGATGGCCGCAAAGCCGCCGACTGCCAGTGAAGGTTGCAACCTTTGCCCGGGGCCGCGGGCGAGGTGGCTTCGCCCAAATATGGGAGAGGCCAGCCTCACCCATAGCCCCGAGTGAGGTCGGACAAGGGCTTCGCGGCCCTTGCCTAGTGGCCAGCTAGCCTCGCTAGAGGCTTGTCGGCCACTGCAAGAAAGTCCAAGAAGGAAGAAGGAAATGAAAAGAAAAAAGAAAAAAAAGGGAAAAAAAAGAAGAAGAAAAATTAATAAAAATTCAAAAAAAAAAAATTTATAAGTTCCCATGTTAGCGTCCGGCGTCCACCTCAGCGCCGAATGGTCAAAATTGGTCAGATTGACTAAATTGGTATAAATGTGACAATATTTAAGATTAAATTGATCCAATTGAAATGTTTATTATTGAATTTGTATTAATGTAATAGGTTTAAGACTTTTTTGGTACTTTTCCTTCTATATCTTTTTATCTTCTCCCTTCATCTAAGGTTTTCCTTGCCACCATTTGATACATTCACTTTTGCTCGAGTCAATAATAATATTATGGTAATCGATATGAAAAGACGGAAACACCTTATTGCATGTCTTGAAATTGACATGGTGTGACCTAAACCTGCCTTCTCATGTTTGCATGGATAGAACAATCCGTGTGAAAGCTTTTGTTCCGTTTCGTCTTTGCTTGGTTATCCAAAACCAAAATTTCTGCGTTCAGCCTCTATGTTTTGTTATTCATTTTTGGGTGACTTTTGTCCCTTTATTTCAGTCTCCAAGACCAAAAAAAAGAAAAAAAGGAGAGAGAAAAATCTCCTTTGTGACGGTTCCCCCCTAAGAAAGTCGATAATGGAGTATCTAAATTGTCACGGGTTTACTACCTCAGGTTTGCGAGTGAAGTTGCCATATCAATCCACAGAAATCAACATATTAAAAAACGCCATATCAGGTTTTGTCGTGCTAAATACATGAGTGCTTCCAAAATGATTTGATTGTACTTTTTCAAATTTTTAGGATTCAATTACATATTGAACAAAACTCTTAGAATTGATGATGTAATTTTCCCTAATTTATAGGGCCAAATTTATCTACCTAAGACGAGTTTCGTACCGATAGTAAAAAAATTTTCTCTAGTGAGTCTAATAGGTCGAAATTGCGAAAATAGTAAATTTGTGAATTTTGAGATTGGACTCCCCCCTGAATCTATGTTTTTAATGTGTGATTCGGTTCAATCAGTCACCTTTTTGGTGGTTGAATTGGGTCATGATGAAGTTTGATACTGCTCTCTTAGCCAAAGTGACATGGAGAATTATATATTGCCCAAACGACTGATGCATTTGATTATTTAAGACATGCATGATAACTATTCTATTTTTGGTCAAATTTATTTTTTTGTTCTCAAAAATAGGTTTGAAACAAAAGCCCCTTTGGTAACCCAATTTTTTTTTTCAATTTCTAGAACAAATTTTTAGTCCATAAATAGGTTTGGAACAAAAATAAAATGTAAAAATTTTCTATTTTTGGAATAAAAATGAGAAATAAACACTCTTCTTATTGCTTGCCCTCCATTGCTGCGCTCGCAATTCTCTTGCCCCTCATCGGGTGCCATTTGCCACTACTGCTTGCCTCTTGCTGCTGCTCGCTGCCGTCCTTCGTGTTGCTTGCCACGCTTACCACTGTTCAATTGCCTCCCACCGCTGCTCGTCAATCGCTTGGGAATGAGAAATTTTGTGTCGTTATCAAATGAATTTATGTTGCTAGAAAATTTTTTAATGTCGTTATCACACATGTATTTTTCTCAGAAACTTGTTAAGGAAATAAAATTACAAAAATCTATTTATGGCATAAAATTATGTCAAAAATCAATATGATTATCATTTGAACCCTTACAGTCTTGTATATCTCTCATTGTTCTTTCTAGGAAGCATTTAATGGAGGCAAGGCATCTTGGGCATGGAGGGGCATCTTGGAGTGAAGATCACTATTGAAAGGTGATTTATGGCAAGTTGCTAATGGAAAATCTTTTTCTATCTGGTCTGACAAGTGGACAATTGATGCTCGGAACTTCCAACTCCATCCAAAAATTGGTGAGGAGGCCAATAGAGATACGAAGGTAGCTCAACTAAATGATGGGGAGACAAAGGAATGGAAATTGGAAAGCATTGACATAATATGTTGGAGGGGGAAAATAGCTAATTTACGAAGTCCTTATTCGTTTGAGCCAGGAGAGGGACAAATTATTCTGGCCATGGAACACGAATTATTCGTTCACCTTGAAATCTGCTTATCAAGTGCCTTTGAAGAAGCTGGAACAGAAAGTTGATGTGGCTAAAGCTTCGAGTTCTAGAAAAGTGGAAAGTAGATTGTGGAAACTGGTATGAAACTTGGATAGCCAGCCAAAAAATGGAACATTTTTTAATGGGACTATGTGCTTTGTGGTAGTGGCAATAGGGGAAAATCCATAAAAAGAAGGATAAAGCAATCTCCGGACTACACTCCCTGAGGGGAGACACAATCGGTGGAACATTTGCTCCTTTGCTGTGAATGGAGGAGCTTTGTGTGGTTTGCAGCTACTAAATTGATGATCGATAGGTCCCAAATTATTTATTTTGATAGATGGTTGCTACAGCAAGTTAATAACAAGTTGATTAAGACTGAGGTGAGGGGTTTGTTGAAGAAGATTGCTTATACTGCACGGTACATTTGGATGGCCAGAAATGCAGCTGTCTTTCATCATATAGCCCTTATATGCGAGGCTGTTATTGGGCAGATCAATCATGCATTGTGGGAGTACCAAGAGCTTAGTAAGGCAGGGAAGAATATACCAGATGGAGGGTAGTGTGAGGAGGGCCGGTCTAAACCTAGACATGGAAATAAATTGTGATGGTTCGTTTGTTCAAGAGACAAATAAGGCCTCTGCTGGAATTGCTGCTTGTGATAGCGTTGGATTTTTTGTTAGGTGTAGGAGAATCATTATGCCACCTCTCTCTCCTGCAGAGGTTGAACTTCATGCTGGAATAGTGTACTACTAGTTAAAGAGAAAGGCTCGCCAAAGGTATGTATTGAGATGGGCCTAGCTAATGTCTTTAAAGGTCTCATGGAACAACAGCTAGAAGGCAACTGGAGATATAAGAAGCTAATCGAGGATATTTCTTTTCAGTCTTTTGTATTAACTGTATTCTCAAGGGCACCTAAAGCTTTTGCTCATTGAGCTGCAAAGCAAGCTACGTTGAGGATGTGCTGTTTTAACTGGGATGTGAATCCTCGTCCTCGCTGCTAGAGTTACTTATACCTCCATGATTTCGTACTTAAAGATATGCATAATGTGGCAAAATGTAAGGTAGAAATATGGCCGAAACTTTCAATTAGATTTGAAGGGTCAATAACAATGGCATTGCACGTGACCAAAACAATATGCCCAGTCAGCCTGGTACAGAGAAATCTTTTCCACGAACTAATCACTGGAAGTTATGAGAAGCATCTAAAAGATGAGTAGAATTTAGTGTCGAAACCCTTTTTGTCATCTGCCGGCTAAATCTGTTAAGATTGCGGAGAATTTTCGATAGCCTATTGGCCATTTGGGTGAAGAAACAAGCAATTCCATAAAGAGAGACTAATTAAGCATTCTCAACTTTGTATCGCTACTTTTCCCGTTGTTTCCGAGTTCTGACTGAAAATGCACATAATCTGTATTTCTAAACATCCTGCAAGGGTTAAGAAGAGCTCCCCAAAAACAAGCATTAGGTTTGAATGGCATGGCGTTTACTATCTCTGCAGCATCCTGCAGGGAACCAGATTAGCTCAACAGATCAACTAGACATGTAGAGTGTTCCATCTGCGGTTCAATTCCAAACTCTTCAGTCATTCGATCATAAAGTTTACGACCCTCAACAACAAGCCCTGCATGACTACAAGCAGAAGGAACAGCAACAAAAGTGACCTCATCTGGCTTAATTCCAGTTTCGACCATTCCATCAAAATATCTCACTGCATCTATTCCTAAACCATGCATGCCACACCCTACAATCATTGAGTTCCAAGAGATTTTGTACTTCACATCAAGTTTCGTGAAACTCGAGCTCCCTTGTTAAGGTATCCACATGCGACATCTTTGGATTAATTCACTCAAGATATTGTCTACTTTGGTTTGTCCCATATTAAATCTCACGGTTTTATCATTTAATGTACACGTAGACACTTTTCCAAGAAGTCATCCATCCTAATAGTGCTCTAACTTGGGCTCGCTTACTTTGGAATTCCAACGCAAAACTTACCATTATGTCAAAAGGTGCCTCCGTGAATTTATTCATATTTTCACATATATTCTAGAAAACGCTCTCCCCCATTTGGTGAATGGTTTGTTCAATTTAGTCCTACCTCCCTTCGCTATCCTAGAAGCTTATCAAGAGCCGCTTTTTGTTCAGGCCCTCTAGCCTTGGTGACTACTCCCCGCCCTCGTTAGACTTGGTCATTACAAGCCCACTAGCTTCTGCATGATATATCCTTAAACCATACACTTATTAGAGGGGATTTTGCATTGATACCATAATATGACATCCCTAGATTAACTCATTCTTCACTCTCATCGAATCGAGTTGTTACAGGTGCACCAGCTTTTGCATGGTTTGTCCCCTAGCCATATACCTACTAGAGGGGTTTCACTTTGATACCATACTGTGACATCCTTAGATCAACTCATTCAAGGTATTTTCAACTTTGGCTTGTCCCATATCGAGTCTCACGGTTTTATCCTTTGGCATACAAGCAAGTACTTTCTCAAGAGGTCACCCATTTTAGTAGTGCTTTAGCCTAGCTTTGCTTAATTTTGGAGTTCCAAAATAAAGCTTGCCGTTACGTTAAAAGACGTCTTTGTGAGGCAATTCTAGTTTTTATATATACATTCCAAAATCACTCTCCCCATGCTCGATGCATAGCTTAGTTCATTCTTGCCTCTCTTCGCCATCCTAGAAGTTTGCTAGGAGTTGCTCCTTGTTCAAACCCTTTAGCTTTGGCGTCTATTTCCCGTCCTCGTCAAACCGGGTCGTTAGAGGAGGTGGGTGTCGAGAGGCATAATATGTAACAGACTGGGACCCTTCTAGTAGGTGTATGGTTTGGGGACGAACTATGTGGAAGTTGGTGGGCCTGTAATGGCCTGATTTGATGAGGCGGGGAATGGTTGCCAGGGCTAGAGAGGGCTTGAACAAGAAGCGGCTTCTGGCAAACTTCTAGAATGGCGAAGGGAGGTGCGAATGAATCGAATTATGCACCGAAAAATGAGAGAGCGATTCTTATGGGGGTGTATGTATGTAAGAAAATTGAAATTAACTCACGAAGGCACCTTTTGACTTAATGGCAAGCTTTGCTTTGGAACTCTAAAGTTAAGCAAGTCTAGGCTATAGCACTGCTAGGATGGGTGATCTCTTGAGAAAGTGTCTGCCTATATGCAAAAGGACAAAATTGTGAGGCTTAGTATGGGATAGGCCAAAGTTGATAATTCTTTGTTTGAGTTATCTAGGGATGTCACACCACATCTCATGTACATTATGATCAAGCTGTTTGACTCCAAAAGGTTATCATACAAAAAGTTCGAACCACATATCCATGGACTTCTCGACCAAAATTGAGCGTTGCTAAAGTCACACCCCAAATCCTATAGGGATGAGGGAGTGACATGACCGTCCTTTCTCCAATAGACGCAATCTCAAAATATATCCAAATATCTAGCTCCAAAAAATTCCCGTGATAATATTCTCGCTCTAACGATCACTAACTGAGAGACCTGAGAAACATGATAACAAGAAAAGAATGAGCTATCATGGCTCAATGAGTAATACATTTTTTTCTAAATGGATCGAACAATTACTACACTCATTTGAAACACAAACATAACTCACTTTAGCCAAATTTGGAATTTAACAAACCTTCAAGTCCAAAGTGCAATATTTCTTGTTTTAACACAATATGTTAATAGCATAAATACTTAAGATAATAACAAAGTAAAGACCAATGGTCTAGCCTTGGTCAATCTGATAAAAACATGTCAATGGTCCATTCTATTGACCAATCTTATGCTCAAGTACCCAACCATGGTCACGCATAATGCTGGTGACAAGGCGATCAAGATTCTTCCTTTATTAGGTATTCACTTATTATTAGTTGGTAGGTTGGCCCACAAAGATATTCTAGATTCGTATGCGCATACTTACAAGCTCCTCACTAGGCTTACAATGATATTAAGCACTCAATCGGCATCCTCCAATATCAAAAATCCAATTCATAAATAATCTCACATATCGGAATACGTTTCACAAATCATTTTCATAAAACATTTTCAAATCATTTCAAGATTTGTCTCATAAAGCGGTTTTGTAAATCGAATCGAATCAAATCAAATGCATTTCACAAATCGATATATCTAATATTTATCAACTTTCTTCATCGAATATAATATATATTTTCACCAAACAGTTCTCACACCATTCACAAATACCGAAACATGCTAAATACCAAATCCAAATTTTATATAACAAATATGCTTATTTATAACTTATAAAAAATAAAATCTTTATCATTTTGAAGGCATGAGTTACAAATTCTTAAAAAAAAAATAGTATCACCAATCCGCGAAAGCTGAAAACCAACTTATAATGGTTAGTTGAGTTGACGCACTTGCATTCCTATCAATTAATCAAACAACGATATTAAAAACCGAGTAATACACAACTCTAATGAATGACTCGACTTAATTACCTTTAATCATCAATAAAAAAAACTTCTACAAGCTAACAGGTAACTTTGTTTAAGGCGCAAGTTCATCCTTTTCCTCATGTGTATTATCCGTTACGCGTAACTCGCAGGACAACTTTAGAATTTCGTTCCAATCAACTCGTACATCGAAATCAAATTTTCTCAAACCTCACCGCTCCACCATGCCCTAGACTACTATTTCCACAAAAATCACAACTTCAAAAACTCTTCAATCACACGTTGTAGTTCAAAATCGACATAACGCCAAATTTAGAACCCAACTTCGAAAATGACTTCGATTAGACGAATAGTAGGCTCAAATACTTACTCGGCATTGCAGTTTGCAGTTGATTCAGCTTCTCGGTACGTTCGGATCGTGTACGCGCAAAAATTTCTCTAGTTTCCCTTCTTCCTCCTCTTCTTCACGAACAAGCGACCCATTCCTTTCCGTATAGTCTCCGCTGAGTTCCTCTTCGTTTGTTGAAGAGAAAATGAAATGGTGGGCTGGGCTTGGGCTTGGATTTAAGAGAAATGGGCTGGCGGGCCCATTTATTACAGCAAACTCTGCACAAACTAATAATGCACCGGAGACAGTTACAGCATTCCCGCGACGTTTTTTTATTTTTATTTTTTTGTCGGTCCTAATCTAATCCTACTCTAACACTCACTTTCAGACTTTTTGCCCTGCCTCCTTACAGGGCGTGGGAGTCGAAACCCACTTCTGAAATGAAATCGTCCCCATCTCAATCCCTCCTGAGAAGGTGGGGATTTGAACCCTCCACCTCCCCCTTCCAAACTTGGAAGGGTGGCCACTGGGGCGAACCCCCAGTGGTTGCATTCCCGCGACGTTGGCAAGCTGCATTTGTCTGTAGTGTTCCAAAGACTCTGTCCCTCTCCCAGCAGAAGCTAATGCATCAACGATGGCGTTCCAACTTATCGCTTTGGACCATGCCAATGAACAACCATCGGATTTCTTGAGCCGGGTGAATATTTCAACAGCCTAGTCGCATAATCATGAAATGGCCGGATCGTAAAATTTACTCACAAGAGGATCCAGTATGTGCATATTGAGATATGTTAAAAACAGATGTCATAAATGAAATTGGAAATGGACATACAGGGACGTAGGCAAAACGGCAAAAGGTAGAAGTTCTACTTTCTGCTGACAAAACAAAAAAGCATCTGGTTAAGATGTAGCATCACGCGTGCCAGTGATAGAGCCATTGGGAACGAGGGAGTACAAATTTTCATGTATTTTAAGTGTCTAAAATTAAAAATCTAAAATTAAAAAAGAAAACTCAATAAGTACGCGCCGCAAAATTTGAATAAGTAATTAATTGACTAATAATGAGGTGCTACACGTGGTCCCTCCGTTAAAATGTCCAGTCAATTTGTCAAGTTTCTTGTTTCGTTCATATACTCGAGCATGCTTCAAAAAGCAATGCAATGTTGAACTAATGCAGAAAATGCATCATTCCGTTTGACTGTTTATCCGAATTAATTAATAGATTTAGATTGTCGGTTGTCCTAACAATAATTTAGTGCAGAGTGGAAGGAGACCTTACTTTCTTGCTCAGACGCCTTGCAAATACATGCTGATCAAGAACCAATAATATATCTCTTCCTCTCTAGAGGCCTCCCTTTTTTAGGTATTAATTAAATTCTTGACTTGAATTAAATCAGCTTCTTAGAAGCAAACTTGAACTAAACCACATTCAAGACTTGAACTAAGCCATCTTTTACTTTATTGGAAATTCTTCTCGTAGCATCAAGATGAATAATCTCCTTTTCATTTTTAGATACAAATAGAACAAGATAGATTTATTACATAATAGTATGATGATCCAATCTTCAAAGCCAATCGACAAAAGCAAAAAAGGAAATCAAATCTTCTATGTTACCAAAAGCATCCGCAAGAGGTCTAATCTTCATTATCTGAATGCGGCAATTAAGGTTCATCATCAACTTCTAGCAGTTGATTTACTATTGAATCCATGGTTGGCCTCTTGTTCCTGTCCTCCTCCAGACATGTCACACCAATCTCAAGAAGCACTCCTGCCTGCTTCCGGCTGTATTGCCCTTTCAATCTCTCGTCCACCAAATCCTCTATCCCCAAATCCTCTCCACATTGACACCTCCTCTTCATCTCCCGGATGAAGACCGTCAGTTCGGCCTCCTGCTCCTCATTCCCCGCTTTCTCCATGACCCAATTCGAGAGCCGAATCCCCCTCACTATCTCCAGGACCGTTACCCCGTAACTGTACACATCGACCTTCACCGTGATTGGGAGGTTCAGGGCCCACTCGGGCGCCAGGTAGCCCTTCGTGCCCCTTACGCAAGAGAACTGCGAATTCGTGCCGTCCCTCTGGAGCAGTTTTGCCAGCCCAAAGTCCGCGATCTTGGGCTCGAATGTCTTATCCAAGAGGATGTTCTCGGGCTTCACGTCGCAGTGGATGACCCACTCGAGGCACTCGTGGTGCAGGTAGGCTAGGCCTTTGGCCGTGCCGAGCGCGATCCTGAACCGTTCCCTCCACTCAATGACGTCCCCGCAGAACAAGTGCTTGTCCAGGGACCGATTCTCCACGTACTCATAGACCAAGAGCTTGTGCTTTCCCTCACAACAGAAGCCCCACGTCCTCATCAGGTTCATGTGATTGATCTTCCCAATTGTTCTGACTTCAGCCCAGAAGACCTCCTCCTCATGGTACACATCTCCGAGTCTCTTCACTGCCACGACCCTTCGGTCCGCTAAGACGCCCTTGTAAACCAGTCCTGACGCTCCCCTCCCTATCTCTACCTTGAAGTTCCGGGTCGCTCTCTTGAGCTCGACATAGCTGAACCTCCTGAACTGGCTTGTTATTGCGGCGTACCCGTCTTCTACTATGCAATGCACATCACGCTTCCTGAAGAGAATCCACCAGCCCGAGAAAAAGATGAGGATCTCGACCGCCCCAAAAGCGGATGCGAACCCATAGAGGTAGGCCCATCTCACCCTCTTGCCTTTAGTGTCATAAAACGTAGATGTGCCTACCAATAATTGGTCTCTGGCTGCGGGGCACTCGGGAGCGCTGCCGTTGAGAATTGGCTTCAAGGATGCCACTATGGAGATGGGCAATTTCAGATGTAAAGTTCCGGGAAAAGACGGGACCTGGTAGCCGTTAAACAGCGAGCTCTTTGTCCAACACCCTCTTTGCGATTCCAAGTAGATGAAGCCCAAGCAGCTGCAGCTATCCAAACAGGTCTGCCTGCAGAAATTGAATGACGCGTTGTTGTTTTTGACCGTGTTGAACCCATAGTAGTCCGTGTTGGGAAGCGCCAAGAATTCCACGTCCCGAGGCTTGGAGCAAGTGAAATTGAATTTGGGCTTGCAACCTTTGTGCCAGTCACTAGGCTCTTTCATCTCGTAACCAGGAGGACATGTGCATCTGGGCTTGGGTGTGTGTACACAAATCCCATTCCTCCCACATATGCCATGCACAATGCACTGTGCCGGAAGCGCCTGCCACGTCACTACCCACAACCCTGACTGGTCGTCCAAGCTGTACAGCCTCAGGTTCCCGTCGTGGTCCAGTGTCAGCCGCCGTTTGATCCTCAGGCCTCGGTCGGAAGCGTTGAATTGAAACCGGTCACTTGATTGAAAATGGCCGGTCTCGTCTAGGACCGCAACTCGGCTACTGTTGTCATTCGTTCTCCCGTTTGTGGACACGTTGAAGTGCGGGTCAGGCCAATAGAGGCTAGATATGTCCGGTCCATCGTACATCAACCTCAGCACGTTGTCATGGTCGAAGTACAGGTTGAAGTAGCCAGAGTGAAATTCTCCTTTGAGAGATGACACCAATTTCTTGCTCTTAGTGAGGAGCTGGGTTGGCAGCAGAGTATCAGTCGGATAATCAAAGCTTTGCCATAGTTTTCTCCTATTAGGACCTCTCAGCACAAGATTGCCTGAATTCGAGAGCTCTAGCGAACAGGCATCGGTGGAAGTCGTGTGGGTCTCCCAGACGACGGAACCATTTGCGTCAGTCAGGGCCAATGCACCGGTGCCCCTGACCGTGATCTTAGAGCCTCGGCCATTCACGGGCTTGTCCCGGTTGGCCATCCAAATGACGGTCCTGTCCGAGGAGTTGGCGAACCAGATTGAGAACCAGCAAGCATTGCCTCCAAGGCAGTAGAAGCCGCATGTGAAGGTCTTATCTGGGGATGATAGTGTGTCGGAGTCATGTTTTTCAACTGATAGAGAGGAGCCTCCACGCAAAACGTCTGAGCTTGCAAAGGAAAAACATGGGGAAAAGATGAGTGGGAGGAGAGAAAAGCTCGAAAATGTGATGGCTTTGTGTTTCATCGCTGGAGAAACGTTTATGTGAGTTTGGATACGAATGGACAGAGAGAGAGAGAGAGAGAGAGAGTCCTGATCTCATTTCGTTTACAGATATTTGAAGTGCACATCGATCACATTCTCATATATATATACGCCGAGATATAATGGTCAATGACTTGCCCAAACTGGGGTACATATTTTTATTACGATATTTTATCATATAGTATATGAATGGCATGGCATAGTCAAGCATAAACCGTTAAAAGGCCAAATAAGAGGAGACATAGGATAGACTTTGGTTTACACAATTTATTTTGATTGAAGAATCAGTGGCCATCTTTTCAACATGAAAGGGGGAGATTGGGGGTTCAAT
Organism: Eucalyptus guilfoylei; assembly: GCA_016097605.1. NCBI lineage: Eukaryota > Viridiplantae > Streptophyta > Magnoliopsida > Myrtales > Myrtaceae > Eucalyptus > Eucalyptus guilfoylei. Next base: position 42,956,501 of record CM027861.1, read on the forward strand.
TCTCCATCTTCTCAGGGGGGTTGGGGTGTGGACGATTTAGTTTCAAGAGTGCATTTCGATTCCCACGCCCTGCAAAGAGGTAGGGCAAAAGTCTGAGAGTGAGAGTTAAAATAAGAATATAATAGGACCGATAAAAAAGAAGAAGAATCATCATCATCATGACTTGGCTTAAGAGGCGTGGTGGGATTATTAGTAAGTAGGCTATTAAAAAATTACACTTAACTATTGGGATTATCTCCTTGGGTTGCTTAAAAAATTCATAAAAGCCCAAATTATTTTCACCACCACATAAATCTCGGGGTGTGCAGGAGTAGTGGAACCTATAGACCATGTAGAATTGGCGACAATAGGCAGATTTCATAGTGGATATTAGAGCTTGCAGAATAGGTTGCAGGTTTTAAAATTTCACAATTAGCAAGCTTAGGATAGGTGCCGGAATTTAGGGTCATATTCGCTCTGAACCTGCCTTGCACTTTGCATCATGTACAATGTACATGGTACACTTAGAAAGGTAAGAGTTTACCTTATATAATATTTTTTAATTAAATATGTGTACTTAATTATGTATGACTTTCTCTTTTTCTTATGAAATTTTCACATTTAAATGTGTGAAAATTCAAGTTGTCGGCTTTCTTTAATCAAAGCAGAAAAATTAAATCTCCAACTTCATTTCACCCTCCCTCTCTCTATGATGAGCTTGGCTATGTCTATGCCAAAACAATTTAATTCATCCTCTTAGTACAATTGGATAGGCTTTCATGTAAACTCGTAGATTTAAATCAACTGCTTGAATCTATTTTTAGAAAGGTCTTATTGTTGAGGCCAGGCTTATTTATGTAATGTTTTAATTTTCAATGCGTTAATTACACATAATATGAGACATATGATACATTAGAAAATTCCACACTTTAAAAGGTTCTTAACCAATGCCCAAGAGCACATTTTGACGAGATTGTTTTCAAACCATTCAAATTTTCATTTATTGTTTACGTTGTGATGGGGAGTCTTGTTTTGTTGCTCCCTGTCTATTTCATATGCAATATAATACTTCCCCATCATGTTTTTTTCCACACGACATCCTTGAGAAACAGCAAACTTCCTTGAAGTACGTATTATGTTGGTCAATTATTGCAGCCGACCCTGTAAAGAAAAGGATTGGACATTAAATTAGAACAACCGTGAAGGGTAATGTAAAATAATCTTCTTTGGGTCGGTCAATTATTGCAGCCGACCCTGTAAAGAAAAGGGGCCCGATTGGCTAAGGAATCCATAATGACAGAAGACAAGTTACAATCACAAGTTGTCAAGACGGCCGCGTGTAGAAAAGATCAATCTTGGAGTATGATCGGGGTCAAGTATAATCGCAACGGCAATTGACTGTAATGGATTGGCAATTCATATTAATCGTGTTTAGTCTTATAATTAAGAAGCACTATCTTTTTTGTTAATTGAGAACAAGACTTAAAGTATATGCTAAAATTCTTGTCAATTCAAGTTTTTTTACAGGTTTATCAAATAGTCTTATAAAAACGTATTGATTCGTGTCAGAATGACATCAGCACTATATTTTGAAGTGACGAGAATATAATAACCAAAGAGCAAGTATGGTAGACTTAAACCATGACTTTGCTTGAATCAATCGTTCATTTTAAACGGTTATTTCCTGGGAGGCAAATTCACGCGTATTGAAATTCTTATGTTTTTCTTTATCCAACGAATAGCTCAGTTTAGATGAGTAAGTTTTTGAGGGCCAAACGGGATAACACCTCTGTTCATCTGCACTGGTGAGAAGCAAAATTAATCTCAATGAGTCCATGTTTATTTTGCGCCTTAAATTAGAAGTCAATTTTCATTGCTCCTTTTGTTTCCCTTTGTTTTTTTCCCCTTACTCTCCCAATTTAGATTTAGATTTGGTTGCTTTCCTCTTCTGATCTTAGATTTGGGAGCCTTTCTCTTCAATCTAATTTTAGATTTAGGAGTTTTAATGAATAAATACTTCGTCTCCAGTTTCAATGGTATATGGCTCGCTATAATAAGTGTCAGATCTGAACTTGTTTAAGATGTTTGGTTATTTTTGTATGGTGATGTTGGCGACATTGAACTTAAGTGCACAATACCAAAGGCATAGCAGTAACTATAGATAGAGATCTTGACGTGTATTTGTCATTGATGATGATGTGTAATTTGATGATCGGCCATTGATCTTATCACTTAGATGCAATCATAGATCTATTCTTGAAAGACATGTATGTGATTATTTCCATGTTATGATGATATACCTTAATTTTTGGTTTTTGGCTTAGATTGGAGCTTTAAGGGCTAACCTTGTAATGGTGACTTTTGAGACTTCTTATGGATCCTTTTATAAATCATCTTGATAATAAATGGAACTTTCTTTGGACAAAAAAAAATTCTCATGCTTCATATTCCCTATCAATAAAATTTTTATAAATAGTTAGTTGAATTTTGTTGTACTATGTTAGTAAAATTGGGCGAGTGTTTATTTGAAATGACTTGATTGCACTTTTTTGAATTTTTAAGACCTGATTACACATCAAACAAAATGTGCATGACTATTGATGCAGTTTATCCTAATACGTAGGTAAACCGTTTGTATCCCTTAGATTGATTTCGTAATAACAACAAACAAATTTCTCTAGTGAGTCTAATAGCTGATAAAAAATATGGATATAGGCAATTTGTGATTTTTTTTTGGTTGAAAATACCCCTTGTATCCAGTAGAATGGGTTGAATCAATTGGTCCTCCGGTTCATTTGCCAAGCATGCGTCTGATTAAACCGGATCAGTACATTAAAAATCTAAATTAGTGACAATTGAAAGGGGAGACTTCAAACATCGGACCTGCCATAGCACTCTCCATGCCCTAAAACCGATTAAGTTAGGACTCTTTTTCTCGATATAATGGCAAAACAATATATTTTATGTTGCGTTCTTGCTCTTCTCCAAAATAAAAAGATAAAAAATAAAGAGTCAACTTTCATCCCACCAAGTTCAAACTTGAGACCAGCAGGTCATTTGAAGCAAACCTCTACGATCTTCACCAATCACAGCTTCCGTAAATTACGTGTTTCATTTATATATAGTACTTTACACATAAACCATTCGGTTTAACTGGTCATATTAGTCAAACCGCGTATGGTTGTCTTGTTAGGTATTGCCACTTGTATGGTTTCCAAATCATTACCCCAAACTCGAATTCCTTCCACAATTCTCTCTATAACATTATCATATCTTAAACTCGTCAAAGTCACTTTTGCATCACTTGGGAGTTAATTGACACCCGAAGTAATCTCAATCAAATCGATAATGTGAATCAAAGTATGCACGTCAAAACTGTACGGTCATATTTTTAGTCTTGAACTTATCAAAACCACGTCAAGAGGAGTAACTTTGCACGAATCGCCATGCTTTTTTCCTTTAGGAAAGTTACCATGAACCCTTGTCATCATTTCAATACCACTTTGCCAATTCTATATTTGACAATGCAAAGGTTGAATGCTGTATTTTCACGTCAAAACCCAAATTGCATCCGGCATCAGTCAACGTCTTAGACTTATTTAACGAATCGTCGCGTCTCTCTCGAAATTTTCCTTGTCTCTAAATTCCCCGACCCTCCAAAAAGCCTTCCCATCGAGGAGAGGAGACGACATGTTAATTCAAGAAACTCGATTGGTTGACCAAAGTCCAGATACAGAGAGTCGGTGAAATTCACACCTTATTGCGGTAAAATAGATTTTTCTATTAGGTATCCGTACTAAATCAATGTCGATATTATTACCTTTCGTCAGCCATATTGGAAAAAATTCTAAAATTTTATCTTCTGGAAGACAATTTTGTTGTCCATAACATAAAGTTTCATATACAACTCTAGATTACTCTAGTTATTATTTTCACAACCAGTATTTTATCTGGACATGTTCGCATATTCTACACCAGCTAATAGAAAAATTAAAATCCAGATTTGCCTTAAAATCATAGCCTCTTATGATAGTGTGAGAAATTGAAAGTTACGATTAAGTTGATTAATATCATGCCACCAACTAGTTTAATCATTTAATGGCAAAGTAAATAAACGACCTTTGCATAACATATAGAAAAGAAACTGATTGCCGTTTTAAGTGACTAATAAAAAGATTTTATTTTCCTTTTATATTTATTTATAGTAATTTGTTTTGTTATGGAAAGAACGGAAAAACTTTAGAATCACATAAGCAAAATAGGCTATAGAAATGTCGCATTTGTAAAGTCTTTTTTTTTTTTTTCCAATATACTATTTGCCAAGCTTTCTATGTGACTAAAACAACAAGTGCTTTTATTTTCGTAGATGAAAATAGTTAATACAACTTTACTCACGGATTAGATTATCAAAACCATCTAAGAATGTGCATTATTTCTTCATGCTCTCACCTAATCATATCATTTTTATTCCCAAAATTTGATTCTAATTTTAAAAGTGACTTCAAGAAACACATAACACAAGTATGGAAAAACCGGTTCTATATCGGATATAATACAATCCACGTACAACATAAACGCTTTGGCTTACTTTATACTGGTGAAGAGAAAATGTGTAGGCGTGCAAAGAAAGAAGAAAGCTTAAATGTTAATAATATATGGACAGAAATTAATTGGAACATGACACGGAAAAGTATGTGAAGAAAAATTTCGGCATTAATATAAGAGTGAATCTGCAAGAATATTGATGATTTTACATCATTTGGATTATAGGTGAGTAAAACTTGCATATATAAGTATACCTATATTAATGGATACATTTTATAGAAGCTGCATCTAACAATTGTTTTTTGTTATTTTTTATACGAATTGAATAAATAAATAAAAATTCTTAGCATGATTTTACATCATTAGGATACACGAGTTATTTTGATTGGCATTTTAATAAAAAAGATTGCATCTAACGACTGATTTTTTGTTATTACTTCATACTATCAAATGGAAAAGCCAAATAAATATGTATTTATATGAATATGACGTACATAATCATATCTTTGGTTTATATATAATAATTGACAGCTACATTTTTAATTGACTTGTCAAAAGATATAAAATAAGTAAAACATGAAACATTTTTACCCGAGTATAACAAGGCATATGTTTTATATACGTGCATATTAGGTTTTATTGCAAAAGAACGAGTATCTTTTTATAAGTTCGCATGCTGGAGATGGAATTAAAAATCACATACATATGCGTAGTATTTGACTACCAGAGTTAGGGAGAGAGAGAGAGAGAGAGAGAGAGAGAGAGAGAGAGAGAAGTTTAAGAATGCGAATTAGTTTGGGAACGGAATGGTTGATGAGAAAAATAAAAATTCAATTTTCAAAAGTAAAATTCACGGGATTGGTTGTAATTATTGTCATTATTAAAATTATGGTTTTTTTTTTTTTTTTTTTCAATTTTGCTACTACGTATTATCACAATAAATCTTAATAAAAGACATGGGTGTTCCATGAAACTTTTGTGCAAAAATTTGAAATCCCTTATTGAGTTTGCTCTCTATATAGTAGAGATGCATGTTGTGGAGTAATTAAACGATGAACACTCACGTGGATCGATCGGTGATGCAAATTCATTTCTTAAAAATACAAACTCTCTCCTATTTGTTCTCAATATATATAAAAGTCCCTAGAACAAGTATAGTTCGGTTCAGATAGAGCTTTTTTCCGGTAGTAATTGTAATTGGTTCATATAAGTCTGAATGTTGAAACATTTTCTAGTTATGGATCATTGATGAGCTTTCAAAAGAATTCATAGATATAACAACAGATAAGTAAAAGGGTCATGCAATTTCCATAACCAATATCGTTCAGAACATGCCAACTTCAAATGATTGTGAAAATAAAACGCACTGATTCTTTATTCATCTAAAAGCATAGTTTTGGCTAATTTTGACAATATGTGCAGAGACCCAATAGTAACATCATCCTTTAACTCCAGAACACTACTTCTAGTTTGCCATAATTTACTATTGCGAACTGCCGCAACCTCTACCATCTTTTGTTGTTGGATGTCCGCTCATCCCACGGTTCAAACCACCAATACTGTCGGCCAAAAAAACTTCTAGCCCACGACAGTGAGCGCCAACAGTAAACTAATCCACATCTTGCTAGTGACAACAAATGGGCCCATTACTCGTGGAGCCGGAGCTAAGCATCGGGAAGAACCGGGTAGAGGGGCCAATGAAGCAGCCTTCCATTCCTCTAATGTATAGTCTTAACAGATCACATGTTCACATATTTCTAGCATACTAATGATATCCTAATATAATTAGACAACTAGGAAGACTTTCATCTCGCTCATCTCATTGAAACACTTCCAGAGATATTCCTAAATGGGCCATAACCAGTTTAGTTTTGTATATCCGCGACAAGAGAATCTTCTGCATCTTTGGTAACTCAACGGATTTGGCTCAAATGAGGAGATGCAAGACCCTTCTTTGGGGTAGAGATGAGGCTTGGACCCTAGATCCGATGAGGCCATGATGCAGGAATAGGGGCATGACTTGATGGCCTAGACAAGGATAGAGTATGTAATCCCTAACCGCCACGCCCCATAACCATTCAGCCTTGACCATGGCCGCCGCCGTTAGATCATTACTAGTTCAATTGGCTGTAAAGGTCTCATTACCGAAATATTTTCCATTGCAGCACGTATCCATACATCCACGTGAGCTCTGTAAAAGGGAAATTTTACCAGACACATAAAAGGCAACCGACGATGAAGACAAAAATTCTCGGAAGTTCCGATGGTTGAAGCAGCATAGGACTGGCAAGCAAGTCCTGGTTGAAATAAACAGCAAGGTTACAAACAATGCATGCATTTATCATATGTAGGAGATTGAATTGTCGACCCCTCAAGAAGAAATCAAATGGCTCCCCATCATAATAAAGCGACATAATTGAGTATGATACAAGAGCCTTGAGAACCTGTCAGGTCTTGACTCCGATAAATGGACCTTGACTGCCATCTCGCCTTACGACAGAAATAATGCGCGGAAGTATTGTTAATCATCTTTAACGACTACAACATAAAAGCCAAGCCCACTCATTAACTAAAGGATAATGTGCAAATCTCTCTTTTTGTCAGATGCAGCATTCCTCCAAAGATAGAGCTCAACAGAGTACCCTCGCATCATTGTCCAGTGGAAATTTAGTGGGACAAGTCAAATTGTGGTATGTACAATGACAAAACTGTCTGAATCTTAAAGGAATATGATGACTGGCTGAAACACCTCCTATGAAAACAAGTTAAGGCATTTTGCTAATTTCTGCACAGAACTTGAGAATTTTTCATCCTCCAACCTATTTACAAATCCTCTCCTGCCAACTTCCCCCGGTCACACGAAGAATAACTGTACAGATAAATTATTTTACAGTGTCGTAACAGGAGCAAAGTTAATAGGGAGAGGGAGTAAAGTAACTTTCATTGGCTATGTGGCTCATTGCAGGTCTTCGCTTTTGTGAAGAGCCATGCCCGACCTTAATCAAGTCTGTTCTTAAGAATATTAATGTAATTACGAAGCCTATATCGGTCTGAGTTAGTGAGGGAGAAAGGTGGATTGAGGTGAAGCGATGGCGCCTCCACTAGAAGAAAGAGCAACAACTGCACTGCCTTTGAATACAATGATTTTGCAGTTTCTGTTTCACCCATAAGTTCATCAACCTGCAATTTGCAACAGCAACATTTAAGTACGTCAGTCCACACACTCTTTGAACTGGTGTCAGACTTTATAGATAATTTCAAAGCAATATGATAAGTTTCCAAATACTAAAAATCCCAGTTAGAGCTAACATTTAAATTTACAAATTTTACATAGTGCAACTGCAATATAACAACAGTATGTTTGATGATTCATGCATTGAGAGCAAATTGCTGAATATGCCATGCCACTTAGGCTGCCTAGCAGTTGAATCGCATCCCATACATCCCCTGCTCTGTACATACTTTGCTCTACCTAGTGATTCATCAGCTTAATCAAGGCAGACAAAGCATTGACCGATCAATATGTTAAGACCTCTAACCAAGTCATTATGAAAGAAAAAGAGCAATCACTCATCCAAAGGCATGGCAATTGAATCATTCTGTTCTGGACACTCTTAGAGTCAACAATGCTATACGGCATTTTTTAGATGAAACGTGAGAATAATGTTAGGGGTACCAAACATTTGCAAAATTTACCTGGCCATACATCATTTGATGCAGTTTTCATAATGCAGATACAAAACCAATGATGTATGGGCACCTAAAATTTTGTAAATCAACCTTTGAAGACATTTCATAACAGGCATTACAAAGTGTTAGCACGACTGGTAGATCTACATCAATGGCCTTTAATGGACATCACTTCAACCACGTGATAATAGCAGGAAGGACAAATATTAATAAAGAACACTTACAGCCCCACGTCTGCCAAGAGCAAGAGCAGATTGAAATATTGCCTCCATCGCATATGGCATTTGTCTACTTCCTGCAATCATCTTACCTATATTAAACACTAAATAAACCAGAAAGATGTACCTCACTTTTTTTTATTGTTTTTGGTCACAGTTCAATTCATAGTGAGATAAAAATGAGGTTGAACAGTCATACTAAATTACAATTGAGTCCCGTTATGCTGAAGTACACTAGTGACTGACCAAGCAAAGAACATGAATTGACATAATTTGTCTTCCCGTGTCTTCCCTTCAGGTAGGTCCTCGGTACACTATTGGGAATTATCGAGAATACCAAATGTTTGGAGTTAAAGACAGTTTTCAGAACTAGAATTCTACAAGATCTTCCATTTTATTTTACTTGATAACCAATACAGAGGATAAATGATCATAATAGAATTTGACTTGTGCCATGAAGGAGAAATGGTGCAGTAAAGCAACAGTAAAACAAAGAAATGATCCAAGTCAGAAGAAAATATAAAGACAGACCTCGTTCAATAACCTTCGCAAGTTCCTCAGCATGCTCCATTTCTCGAAGAAATTCACCCTCGATATGGATGGAAACCTCCTCCGGCCCTAAGGTGTTGTAAGCATCAGTACATACTTCCAAGCTGGAACTGTCGTAGCTCCTTCTTAATCTCATAGTCACTGGGCTGGGACTTCCTTCCATAGCAGATGCAGCCTCTGTATGGCATATGTGCAATGCTTGTTTCCATATAGCAAGAATCACAAGTTGGATTGAAAATGCTTCCAAATGCCTTTCCTTCTCCATCTATTTGTAGATTCAAGACATACTTATTAACACAAAGATGTTAAGCCTAAAGTTTCACGAGTGCAGTTCAATAAATGCTGAAGGCAATATTTCTCTTGTGGGTGTAATCAGTATGAGATGCATGCTAAACCTAGCAACAGGTAGCAGATTGACAAACGCATAATTAACTCAAGGAACTAACAATTTATGAGGTCAAACGTTGCTGAGTTTTAATTCCCGGTTGGTTATCAAACATCTCAAACCCTCAATTAAAGGGTATGAGGTCATGCAAAACCCCCATATCTGTCCACATACCCTCTTATGAAAAATTATTCGAAATGTAAGAACAAGTTTCATTATTCTAATCAATAATTGGGCCCGAGTCCCTCCATGTGTGCACAGGATGCTGAAAAGAAGAAGACCCCTTTATTCCCTAACCACTGAAAACCAATATATATTACAAACTTTTATTCATCTCTACTGTTATTTATTTTTTTAATTATAAAATGGCATTCCTCTATCCTACAGCCTAGCCATTACCTCATCTGAAACAAAATTGGAGCTGTTAGCATCATATTTTATCATTCCATAACTTCCTATATTGACAAGCAAGACTACTCTAGATTTCAAACTTTCTTTTTCAGCAAAGAGCAGCACCTTAGGCTAAACTATGGTTCATGAAATACCATGATCATAGACAAAGAGGAGCCCTGAGCCAAAATCTAGATGAATCAAAAGTAGTATTCTTTGGATTTGATGATGTGAGAAATCAAGTGCCATGACCTACACAACTAAACCAATCCAAAGGGCTAATTATCTGTTTTCCCCTATTTGTGTTGTTAGAATTCTTGATATATGAATATTTGCTTAAAATTAGATAGAAAAATTGAAAAAAAGAAAAGAAAAGAAAAGAAAAGAAAATGGTATAGGCATTCCTATGATTTGCAAGAACTGACATCTTTCCAGAAAGTTTTTACGGGCGACAATATTTTACAAGATTCAAATGTTGTAGCGTTAGCAGGATATGTCTCATGTACGAGACAAATAGCCTACCCATCCTCAGGAAACCGGCCCCCCCCCCCCCTCTTCTTTTCTTCTTTTTCCTTTCCCCTCTCTTCTTCCCTTTCCCCCGTCCATACTTCAGCACAAGAACCATAAGCCAAAAGTACCACATTTAAAATTGAACCAGAATGAGAAATTGCACATTTCACCATGAAGTTAGACAAAATCAAAATTTCGCTCCACAATCTCCCCCATTCTACTACTTAACAGATGCAAACTGATCATGTCAATAGGGTCACTCAAGTACTCATTTAATATAAAAGTCAGAATCCAGGGATTGAGTTGTAACTTGCCTCTCCATTCATTAATTGCTTGATGATAGATGCGAACTGTTGCAATGACCTAATTCTCATCATACAGTGAGACGATGGCCTTTCCAAGGCATCTACATTATCCATGGATTCAAATGAAGTCCCTCGAGCAACAGTAGAACTTCCAACGCTTCCCGTTTGGTAAATGTTACCCCTACTTAAAAGACCAATTGGCACTGGGGCACTTGATGAGGAAGCCACTTCATGAGATGCCTGAGGTGGACTATCTGATTTGAATGGAAACTGGCTTGTCTTAGAAGCACTAAGAGAGGAAGATGAGACATCCAAAGGAGGTCCAGGAACTAGAACATAGTCATCAATCAACTCCATTGAGTCTGCGACTGTGAATTAGACGATATACTTCAAAGACAATCCTAGCTTTCATAACTGAAAATAAAGAGAGAAAAGGAGCATACCTCTTGAGTGACTGTTCGTTGGTCTTTGGTCCAACAAAGGATCGTTTGGTTTTGCATCGGAATTACTACAAGTGTCAGGCCTAAAGCTATCATTCTCCATCTTCATGTTGCTGCTACTACTGTCCCTTGAATTTTGTCTGTAACTAAAAGCAGCAGATGGCAATTCTCTCTTATCAATCTTTGGATCAGTTAATCCCTGAATCGACTGTGTTGGGGTCCTCCTATTTGGAAAGGATGGACTCCTAACTGAACCATTACAATCATCATCAAGAAAAAAGGGAAAACAATCATCATGAACCAATTCCTCTACATTTTTCACGGGATCAGACTCTGATGAAGGAAAACTATCCAAGATTCTTGAAAACTTGCTACTTCTGCACATTGAAAGAATTTCGTAGTCATGAACAGAAGGTTTTAATGCATAACGTCTGATGACAAAAGTTTGTCCCTCAAAAGTACCTCAACAAACCATCTGGTTGCTTCTGGGACAGAAATGAGTGGTTGAAGAACTCTTCAAAAGTCAAACGTTCAACTGTATATTCAAACAAAAATTAATTTCGAGGATTTTTTCACTTTAACTCTAGCATCCGATAACCGACTAACAACTAATTCAGATTCCATTGGTAAATAACTAAATCTAAAAAGGTCTTCCGGGTTTCCCTTATTAGTTCATTTAAGTATCACGAGCAATGAATTTTTGCAATTAGCAAAATATAAAATCTAGTATTCAAACGTCCACAAATAAATGAGACCGGTAGAAAGTCAGTTGTAGTTTCATTGCGCAGATGGCCTCCTTGGGCTGACCCAGAACTTCAAACACTAGTAAGAAAGATTACTCTCATATAACTAGGTTTTCAGCTAAATGGAATTACGGAATAAACACAGATAACCGAGGTCCAAGGTCTCTGGATATCTGAAGTAAAACAAGGTAATGAAATTACATAATAAATGGTTTTGCCACAGGTATAGCTTTGTACACACAACACCATGTCTAGAGGCTTCGGCCACAAATCATGAAGAGCTGGTAAAACCATCATATCAGCATCTGCTAAGTCATCATGAAAATCACCCTTTTCTGAGATAGATAACTCTCAATTCTGCTCTCCATTTTTTACACCTTTGACAAGAACAAAGGACAAGAACAAAGAACAAAGAACAAAGAACAAAGAAAACCCTCAAGCTCCACACTTGTTACATGCCATGGTCAATGCTACTTCTAGAAATTTTATTTTTTCCTGGAACTGGAGAACCAACATCTAATCAGTAGCGGATGCCCTCTAATTTTCACAAGCTTTTAAATAAACAATTATTTAATCACAAGATCTAGATGTTACCAGATTATCTCATTCTCGACTAAACAAATAGTCACAAAAGGTACCAGATTGAACGCAACGCCAATGATGACTTCTAAAATGAGAAATGTCCTAAAGAGAATTAGAACAGTTTGTTGCATCCTTTTTCATATTTTCATGAACCACATCACAACTTCTCCATAGTAATCTATGCCTAACAAAGTCCTTAAACAATCAGGATAAGGGGTTAAAATTTCTTTGGTGGGTTCATTTTCCCTTGTTTATTTGACAATAAGCTAGATGCTCCCAAATACCTGGATTACGGCGAAGTAACTTCTGGCACAAATCTTTGCAGTCAAAGCTTAGATCCCTACTTTCAGGAGGAAACTGCAACCCTGTCGAACTTACAATGTTCTGATGCAACTGTGCAAAGCATGTAGAAGGAAAGGGTCAAGACAGAAGCTACAAATAAGGGGCAATTGCTATCCTACGGGTGCTAGCAAGCATTTAAAAGCATTCTGGCATGAGGCAACATCAGTTATACCTGCATTTGGTTGTTCCCAGTGAATGGGGTTTTTCCAGTCACAAGCTGAAACAGTATTGCACCAACACTCCAGAGATCTGCCTGCACATTTCATTCAACAAGAATAAGTTTCTTGAAGCAATGGCTGCACTTAAACTGAGAGTAGAAGATGTTACCTTAGCATCATACTTCTGAAGTTGCATGATCTCTGGTGCCATATAAAGAGGTGAACCACACAAAGTTTCTGCAAGGCCCTTTGGTTGCAACGATCTGCCAATAGAGAATAATCACATTAAGTGGAAAAAACAAAACTTACACAACCAATCAGTAAAACGAAATTGCACAACCTCTCAGCACAATCAGATGTCTTAAAAAAACACTAGACCTACATTCCCAAAAAAAATTGTAAAACAGATCAAGTCACATGCCCACCTAGTCTAAATAGGTTTTTGACGTAGTAAAAAATGAATCATGGTAAGACTGAAGTACCAAAGCCCTCAAAATATTTACCCAGTACAGGTCCAAATTAAGAAGAAGATTAAATATAGAAAATACAAAAAGCTGTGACAAAACACACCATCAAATTACAATTATTAATATTGACATTCACCTTAGAAGTCGACATCGTCGAGATGTACTTTACAGGAAAAATTGTAAAATTGCAAAATAGCATTTGGTAACATAGTGAAGGCCTAGATTGGCAGGTGCATACACAAGGTTCAGCACTTGTATTCTCTAAGAGCTGTTCCTGAGGATTGTTGAGAACATAGGCTGCACCCATTCAGGTCCAAGATGGAACTACATGAAATCAAGTCTCTCTAAATGACTAAACAAAGTCCATGCATAGTCACTTAAATAACCCTGAGTTTTAAATTATCCCCTCTTTAACTACAATTAAAAAATTGATCTACACATTAAATATATAGAGAATGAAAATCACATTCAGAGGCAGACGTATCATCTTCGCCGTCTATCGATGTAGGTGGGTGCACACGTGCATGCGTGCATGCATGAGAGAGAGAGAGAGAGAGAGAGAGAGAGAGAGAGAGAGAGAGAGAGAGAGGGCTCCAGTCACCTTGCAAATCCAAAATCTGCAATCTTTAATACAGAACGTTCATCATTGGTAGATAGAAGGAGATTCTGTACAAAGGGTAATAAATGTTATCATATGTTCATCGTCTGAAAAGTACTAGAATGGATGAGACAGAAGAGTATCAGGCGATATGCTATGATTAGTTTTATCTGTAACCAAGAAGACAGAACTTTCATATTTGGTCTATAGAAGGGGTCATCCATGTTACAATATGTACAAGATCTTACGAATATCAGGCTGTATTAAAAAGAAGAATATCAAGCAATATGCTTATGATAAATGTTAACTATAAAAAATTCGCATACAATTTATTTTTCTGGAGATATATACTTCTTTCTGCAACAAATGAATAACATCTAATTTGTCCTTTTGGATATTAAAGGACTTTAGGACATGTTGGCGTGGTATCAATTTTTACAAATGTATGAATTAATAAAAAAAATCATGGGAGAAACCTAAAATTCTTGGAATTAACATAGGTGCAATTATCGCACCTGTGGTTTCAGATCCCGGTGTATAAGATTATTGTCACGAAGAACTTGTAGACCGTTCGCTGCAGAGAGACACAATCACCAAAACTCAAATCACAGATAGTTGGAAACAAAGGATATCATACATGAAATGTAGATAAATTAAATTCTAACACACCTAGCTGTTGCATGTAGTGCTTAGCAATCTCTTCGGGAACTCTTCCGCGGCGATTGATATACATGGAAAGGTCACCACCTTTGCAGTATTCCAGTACAAGATGTATTTTCCCAGGGGCCTGACTCATGCAACATGGTTCCAATCTTAAGCTACTAATAACATCTCCAAAGATAATGAATATATAGACATATGATAACAGCTCAGCAAAATATCATGAACTCGTGTCTGACATGTCAACATAGTTACTGATTGCTAGTTACGCATCAACTCCATTCTAACAAATGCTTTTAGAAGGCAAACTTGCTACCCTAGACTTTCTTGCGTCCAATAAAGAACCTTCAATTGGGATGGACTTTATGCCCCAATTTATAATGCGCCTATTTTTATGGTAAGAGATTATGATCCAACTACTCAATACAACGAGTAAAATCTCCTTGTGCTTCAAGACCGCATAGTAACAACAAAGAATGTGATAAACTATTAGCGGGAGTAGACACTGCAGCGGCTAAGAAGTTGCATCCTTCCAAATAGGAATTGGCCAATCCATGGGTATATCATTAAGTTACAAAGGTTGTACACCTAGACTCATGTGACAAACCAAGGACCCGAAAGGATCACTAACGAAATACTGCATCTAGAAGCCCATTCGCTCAAAGGGTTGAAGGGAGATAGTGCATCAAGCTATTCGCAAGGGCCAACTTGATCCTCTTCCCCAGGAATCCCAGACGAGGGACCCCAAAGAGACAAAAATTTAACAATCACTTAGCCAAAAATAGGAGTTAATATCATTCCAATTGCCATTACATCTTTATCCTCTATCATCCAAACAGTATTTCCACAGAATAAGATATCTACTGGACTTGAGCAAATTCATGATGAACTGCAAAGCATCTAATGCTTTTTCTTCAGTAAAAAAGTTCTTTTTCTGTAACAAGAAAAGGTCTCATTACGCACTAGGAACGCTAACATTTCTAATTAGTTCCGTAACAAAAATTCGCTCAAAACCTCATCACACCCGCCAAACCAGCAGTGACCTTAGTAATAAGATCGCCCGATCATTCATAGTCTATAACATACCAGCCCAAGAAAAAAAAAAACAGGAAAAGAACATCCTACAACTCCAGAAGGGCCGGAAACGCCTCCGCGCCACGGCCTACAATTATCCCCTAACGAGCTCCAACGCCGAAAAGTAAGCAACTTGCCGCGTATTTCGAAAGATGCCGGAAAGCGTCCCGAGAGACGACTCACCTCAATGATTTCGTGCAGCCGAACGATGTTCGGGTGGTCGATCCTCCTCAGTATGTATATCTCGGACAGGAGGCTCTCCTGCAGCTTCTTGTTGAGCTTGCCGGTGGCGATCTCCTTGATCGCGACCTCCGTCCCGTGGGACCGGTGCCGCGCGTGCCACACCAGGGAGAACGACCCCGATCCGATTTGCCGGCCCACCAGGTAATCCCCGACCACCCTCCCCCTCCCCGCCGATTGCGCCATCGCCCCCGCAACTGCACCCCGACGAGACGGAAGAAAGGACGAAACCCTAGAATCGATCGGACGCCGAGCACGGCCGCGGGAACCGGCGAATCGGAGCTCGGCGACACGTGGGTTTCGGGCCCTTGCGCCTGAATTGCCGAGCGCGACGGCGAGGTGGGAAGAGGGCCGAGCGAGAATCGACGAAACCAGAGAGAGAGAGATGGGGAGGGGGAGAAGGAGAGAAGATAAAATCAATGGAGGTGGGATTTCGATATGGAGCGTGGGGGGAGAAGAAATGGGTTCCAGTCTTATAAAATTAATTGATTTTAGTGAATAATTATTAATTTTACAGAGATAATGATGATTAAATATCTTGATTTGATTTGATTTGAGTTAACTAGGTGAAAAATCGTCGTCTGTCGTCTTTTTTTAACGTGGAGAAGATGATATGTACTTTCCTTGCGTCACGGTGGTAATTAGCGGGAAGATGATTGTGGCTGGGGTCTGGAATGAGAGGGATTGAAATTTTGATTAGATTTTTTTTTAGATTGGATTTTTGCGTTTAATTAGAGGAGCACAGGAGGATTGAAAGGGAAAGGGCTTTTTGCCTGTTGGGTACCAGATGATAAGAAAACGTGTTCTTTTTGCCTTCGGCAGTTTTAGGGTGCGGCCGGTTCTATGGTGTGAAATGGCGGGCCAGAGATGAGTCGCGACCTTATTGGTCGATTTTGTTATTTCGTTAATTTGGATGGACGAGGACGGGACCGGCGGGCCTAATCCGATAATAATTGGAGCATTACACGTCAACACAAAATTGATAGAATCAGGTTATAAAGATTCAACGAAATCGACATTAGTGGTTAAATGGTCTGTTGTCCTTAAAATATTATTTACAAACCTGGATGTGTATTAACTTCAAAAAAAGAAGAAGAAGAGAGAGATAACGAAGTGCTTCTAAAGGGCCCAACAATTCAGATGGGCTCAAACGGTATTTTGAGTGAATTCAGACAATAGTATCTACTTAACAAGCTCGGCTAGGCAAATTTAGACAATAATGTTTAATTATCAAGCTCGGCTAAACCTTGGTTGGCCCAACAAGTTTGTGAACTAAACTTTTTCATAGTTGAGCCTAAGCAACAAGCGAGACATGATCAAAGGGCCCAACTCACTTGAGCCATCCGATGATCATCCCTACTCTTTGTCGATTCAGTTTGGTCCTTGAATTTTGATTTTTGTTCAGTTTGATTTTGTACTTTTGAATCATGTCGTTTTATTCTTCTAGTCATTTATATTTTATTAGCATGGAACATGAAAATCCAACCTAGCCATAAGATCCATGTTTGTTAATGTGGTTGTTAAGGTATATAACCACATCGACCTATAAACATTCATTTGATGCATATATTGATGTTTATTGCGAACACTCTCGACTAAAAAAAAATTCTATTTGTGCTACTGTCTCGAAAAATTTCCCTTTAAGATTAAGTGTCATTAGACGGTTGCACAAAATACAAGTCACATCTCTCCACTTCATCTATCGCGACATTCATACTCGAGATCTCCATTAATTTCTTATTCACAAATGATCAAAGGAATAAGAAGACTCCGTTGCTCGGCACTTCGTCCCTACTTCTCACCAAGGTATCATTTTAAGTTCTACTCTTGCTAAACTTTGACACATGATTTATAATAATTGGCTTGACTTAAAGAAGAGGCCAGTAAAAAAAGGATTTGACTAGTTAACAAGGGGATGACCGTTTGAAATATAAGAAAGTGAAGAGAGAGTCTCGAATTGAAGAACAAGAGAAGAAAGAAAACAAAGAAAGGGAAAGAAAGAAAAGAAGGAAACAACGAAGAAGAATTTCACGTGTACATACGTCAAGGAACTCATCAACCCAAAGTGACTCTGTTTAGCAGTTATCGATAAGGACTTAAGCCATTTACTCGTCTAATTGGAGTACTTTTTATAATTAATGTGTAAATTCAAACTTATGTGAATTTTGAATTGCAAGACTCTATTTAAGAGTTGATAAGCTTTGGAATTTTGTGGAAATGATAGATTAGAGCATTATGGAATTGTGGGATTTGATTGAAATTGCCTCAAAGTAAAATTTTGGTTGAAGTGAAATTTTAAAGTTTTACATAAGTTTTGTATTGCGAATTGTTTTAAATATTTGCTTTGGATGAGCATTTTGTTGGAGCGTAAGAATCGTTTATCAGTGTTTAAACTTAGTTGATTCATAGTTAAGATAACATTTTTACTTTTTTTTTAGTCGATAAGATAACATTTTTACTTGATTTTGATATTTTTCACACTTATTTAATAAAATTATGAATTCGTTTGCCTAAGTAACTCTTGTTGTTTGGTTTTAAACCCCATTTGACTAGTCCTATCTTTTCTTTAAATTTTTTAACTCCTATTTTGAAAGTGAAAATATTAGATATACTATGTTATAAGTGTGACTTGATTAAAAAGTACAAGTGATCTTTATGGTATTTTGATGCATAATTGGGCATTTGCTACTATATTTGTTATGAAATATTTAAAAAGTGTTTATAAAATGAATTGTGAAAGGTTATTCATACTAATTTGTGAACCTAATTTATGAAATAAATTATTGAATGATTTGAGAAATGTTTTTTTGAAATGTACTCTACTTGATGAACAGTAGTGAGAAAGGTTGTTTAATTTGGGTTATGGACATGATTTATGTGACTGGAACGCAAGTTTAGTTTTGTGGATTACTGGATGGTGATGGTTAATTACTCATTATTACTAAGAACTTGATTAGGAGTTTCTGGGTATGGACATTGAATCTAGATATTCTTTTAGGCCAAGCCATTGACTGATAATAAGTGGAGACCTTGCCAAGTGTTGTGTCGTGACCGTGATTGGTAATAACTCTATAAAAAATAGAGTTATTTACCAATTTTAGGTAACAAATAATGCAATGTTTGTGAGAAAATATTTAGATTTTCTTCTATTTACTCAAATTTTCCTTATGACATGGAGAAAATAAGAAAAAAAAAAAGCAAAAAGAAGGAAAGGAAGACACCACCCACAAAAGCATTGGAAGGTGAATGCTAAATCATGAATTCTGCGATTTATTCCTTAATTTTATGCGAAAGATAAGCAATTGCCTTATGTTAAAAGTCTTGGATGTTTTTCTATTATGGGATAATATTGAGAATTCAAGAGGATAGGTAAGTTTTTATTTTTAGATCATTTTTCATTGTTTTGGGAGTTTTTTAAGTATACAAAAAGTGGTGAATAATTATTGTTCTTTGATTCAAGATTTTGAGTCTCGCATGTCTACCA
Organism: Eucalyptus guilfoylei; assembly: GCA_016097605.1. Classification (NCBI taxonomy): domain Eukaryota; kingdom Viridiplantae; phylum Streptophyta; class Magnoliopsida; order Myrtales; family Myrtaceae; genus Eucalyptus; species Eucalyptus guilfoylei. The sequence continues at coordinate 42,975,860 of CM027861.1, forward strand.
TTTCACCACTTGAAAGTGAATCTATTTTCATTTTTTTTTCTATTATTATGTCCCAATTTCCTGTTGTTAGGACTACGATGTAACCTGACCATGATGATATGAATTTCATGCTTTTATGTTTTGTAGATGATTTTATTTACGTGAGTCATATATTATTGTACTTTATACTTTTAAGTAAGTGGCCACCCTAATGTGCATGTTTGAGACGGTGATTATATGCAATCGGTTCTTACAATATATAACCATAAATTAAATGTGAATAGAGCTAAGTAGCTTTTGGTGATAAGGTAGTCCAAAAGCTTTTGTTATAAATCGGGAATGTTTAAAGATTTTGATGCATTTATGTTTGTTTAAATTCACGTAGAGATATGGTGGATTAATAAACTAAGTAAATTGGCTATACCCAGATATAGGATAGTAAATAGATTAGGAAATTCGACTATCACTTGCTAGATATTATTTTTGTATGTATACATAATGATATAAAATTCATATATAGTGATTATGGTGAAATCAAGTACTTTAATCTATTTATCGATCGATTAATTGTATTTAGTTCCAAATAGTTGTTTCTAAAATCATCGATTTTAATTTATTCTCAAATTATTTTTGATTTGTTATATAATTTTTGGAATTAGCCCTTTTTATATTTAATTGATTTATTAATTATCAATCTCTATGGGGATAATATTCTTTCTCATTATTATATAAATTGTTCAACACGGACAAATAGATATTGAACATGAAATTGATCAATCGAATATACCATTAATGTGTGTCATGAGATTGATAATTGATATCGATAATTCATTTGTGATTCAACATTAATTTAATAAGCATTTCTAGTACGCATAAAGCTTCATTGAAAATATATATCTCACTCTTAGTGTTGTACGTATAATATGCGTTGCGTTTGAGATAAATGAGTTTAATGTATTATTTTGTAAATATATATAGTGGGTGCTTCATTTGTTTAAAATAGTTATGTACTATTCACTAAACTATTATTGCTCATTACATTTATTCCAACTTTTTATTTTTAAGGTTCGTTAACTAATGGCAAGTAGGACAAGAGCAATATGATAGAGAAATTTTGGTAGCTGGATTGTGAGAATGAGTTTATATAGTTGGATATGTCTAAATGGACATTGTTGAGGTTTAGTTTCTTAATTTTTGAAAATATATATTATTGATAGATTATAAAATTTTGATTATATAACCAGATTACTGTTTTATCGGATATATAACTAGAGAGAGAGAGAGAGAGAGAGAGAGAGAGAGAGAGAGAGAGAGAGAGATATATATATATATATATATATATATATATATATATATTTATCTATCTATCTATCTATCTATCTATATGTCATTCCCCTTATACTTGTATGGGTTAAGTTGTGACACGATTAAATCACTTGTTTCGAAGTTCAAGTTGATTGACTCCAACTTAAGTTTCATCTACCAGCAATATATCATTCATAAAGACCAAACAACGAGGAGCATGGTTTTGATTGTATTTGTGAGTTCATCTGTAATTAAATAAAAAAAGACAAGAACTCAAAATTAAGCTTTGTTATGACCTAATGCTATGTTTCACTACTATAACCTATTAACATTGAATTTGGGGACAAAATATAACTTTTATCATCAATGATTACAACAATTAAAAAAAATGTTGAAATTTTTCTTAGGAAAGATGAATTGAAATGGATAAAACGTTGGTTGTAATGATTCTCTCTTATGCTTTGACAATAAATGGGTAAGATATATGCATCCCTATTTGTTTAAATAATTATGTTTTTTGAGTTAATAGGACATCTCTTCTTGTTCTCACAAGTTTGGGAGTATAGTTGAAAATTGGACCATGGTTATTTATAATATCGGTCACGTCTTACAAATATGTTTAATAATTGAGAGTATTCACAAATATAGTGGGCATCTAACAAATGAGCTTGAAAAAATAACTAAGAGGAAAATAATTCTAAGCCCAAGTCCAATCTCACTTAAGCTCTTTCTAATTATATTTGCAAACGAAAAGAAAAAAGAAGAAGAGAAATTGGGATAAAAAAGGGAAAGAAGAAGAAAAGTAGAAGTAGTGAGAGGCGGGAGACCAAGAGAGGTAGAGAAAGAGGAAAGGGGTTTGTTGCATGCACTTATTGAAAGTATCCACAAGTTAAAGTAACTTCATTTTATAGCACTCGGTAAGGATTTATAGCCTTGATTCATTTAAGCCGTAGTATTCATTTGAAATTTGAGTTGCTGAATTTGATCTAAGAGTGGTTTACTTGTAAAATCATGTAGTAGTGAAAGTTTAGCATATTATAAAATTAAGGGATTTTACAAAAGTTGATTTAGACTCATGGTTTGGTTATGGTAAATTTTTGAAGTCTTATATGCGCTATTGAAAAGTGTCCAGTCACTATGTTTGGCGTTGGTTTTCCCCTATCTCTAGCTATCTTTTGGGTTGGCAAAGCTCCTAGTTTTTAAGTACTTTGAAACTTTTTCGATAGTAAGCTTGCTTGAACCAAAATGCGGTAAAGAGAAACATGTCACAGCAAAATTTTTCATATGAGTATTTGTTTGTCGCATGAGTGAGTGTTTGTTGTGTGAGTGGAACAAAACCAAATCATTGATATTCATTGCAACAAAGTGGCTATTCTTAAGGTCTTGTCGATTTATATTAAATATTTTGATCCAAAAAATAGTGTTGCCCAGTAGATTTTTAGTCGAAATTAGTTGGCACATATGTATAACATTTGGTTAATTTTTTTTTTATACGATTTGAAATTTCTTGAGCAGCATAGCTTTTGATTTGGACTTTGGTTAGTGACAAGTAAAGCTTATCACTTCTACAATTTTGTGAACTCATATCTTAAATATGACAGAGATTAGATAATGTAACAAACATGCTTGCAAAAATATTCATAGTAGGCAAATGACTTTAAGTCAAGTTGAATTTCACTTGAGCCGATATTCAATTAGAGAAAAAAGAGAATAAGAAGGAAAAGAAGAAAATATAGAGGGAATGATGCACTAATAAAGGGATGGGGATTGTCACATGTATGCATTGGAGACCTCGACAAATCATATTAATTTCATTTCGTAGCACTCGATAACAATTCATACCATTTATTTATTTAATCAAAATATTTTTTTAGTCAAGTTATAAATTCGAATTTGTTTGATTCCAAGTTTGCTAGGTTTAATCTATGAGTTATCTAGCTACAAAATCATATAGTAATGATAGTCTAAAATGTTTTGGAGTAATAGAATTTCAATAAATCAATTTGGAGTTATTATTTAATGATAGTGAATTTTTGAAGTTTTGCATATGTAATGAAAATCAGTTTTAAATTACTATCTTTGATGTTGATTTTCGCCTATCACCAGCCATCTTTTGGGTCAACAAAGCTTAGGGTCATTTATTATTTTGAAATGAACTTGCTTGAATTGAAGTTTTGTAGGAAAAGAAATGACACATCGTGTGAGTAACTATTTGTTACGCAAGGTGGAACAAAATTATGTCACTGAGTGGTTATTCTTCATATCTTTTATCAAACTGTAGTTAACGATTTGACACCAAAAATGGCATCACCTATTATAATTTCAATTGAAATTAGTTGGCACACAAATTTGATATTTAGTTAATGTTTTTTTGAGAGTTTGAAGTTATCTAAGTAGTGTAGTCTTGAATTTCCCTTTGGATAGCATTGAGTGGTGCTAATCTCTTTTATGAATTTGTAAATTATGGTCTGAAAGTGATAAAAATAAGATACATTACAAGTTTTGTCCTTGTTCTGCATCTTACTATTAAATAGACTTATGTCCTTTGTTGGTGGTGGAGCTTCATCTATTCTATGTGTATCATGCATTTTGATTTCCCTCTTTTTACATTTTGTCCTTGTTCCATATTTTACTGTAAAATAGACTAATTTCATTTGTTTAAGAGTCATCCTAATTGGTAACTTGAGAAACTGTGATCACATGGGGGTAATTTTCTTTCTGTCCTTCACTTTTAAGTATTGTATATCTACTGTATGGGATGTGCTAACAAGTGTTCATGCAATGAAGGGTTTATCTTTGTTTTCTTCGTTCTCATTTTGACTCTATCTGATACTGGCCTTTCAAAATGTGCATCAGCTATAATTGTTTGGTTCTGAGTAGTTGGTGGTAGAGCTTCATCTATTCTACGTGGATCCTGTATTTTGATTTCCCTCTTTTCACGTTTTGTCCCTGTTTCGCATCTTACTGTTAAATAGGCTTATGTCATTTGTTTAAGAGTAATCCTAATTGGTAATTTTGAGAAACTGCAATCACATGGGGGGCAATTTTCTTTCTATCCTTCACTTTTAAGTATTGTATATTTGTTGCATGGGATGGACTCACAAGTGTTAGTGCAGTGAAGGGTTTATTTATGTTTTCTTCGTTCTTATCTGTCAAAGTTCCTCTATGACCCCAATGAGTTGAGTGTCAATGGCTAGAATAAAACCAACCATCAAAGCAAGCTTGGATATGTTTTTTGTTTGCACTGTTAAATTAGAATTTTCATTTTATTTCATGATTTGTGCATTATATTCAAGCCTTTCTGGTTTGCCGCAGTTTTTTTGGTCGAAAATTAACAAATGTTGCGAAAGAAGATCATGCAAGTATTGATGGCGGTTCGCACCCTTTCTCTCCTCATTCCACTTCCACAGCTGCTCTCTCCTCTCCCCCCACTTTTCTTCTGTCGCGATGCTTTGACTTTGGTAAAACGAAAAAATGACGTCTAGAGCATATATTGATACATAAATTTCACCAATGAGTTTATCATGCATTTTCAGAGAAACAATGATTTAGGGGCTTAATGGGTGTTTCCCAATATTCATTTGGTCTGAAATTTTTACACAAGTTACGTCAATATCTTAACTTACTCCATTCAAAATTGGATCCAAATCGGACAAGCAACGAGTGAGTACGTTATTGTTGAATCTACACGACTGTGCAACCTATTTAAGTTAGCTCGATTTTCCATTTACTCTAATCTAAGCCCACAAAAGTCTATCAAGACTTGCCCCATCAAGGCTCAAGAGCTTATGAGCACCCATCTCACTCCCTCTTTCCTTTAGTTGCCATGTGCGTGGGGCACTAAAAAATCTTGGGAAAATTATCTAAAAAATTGAAAATTATTATATGGTTGTTAATTTAATTTTAAACTTTTTAATTATATCAATTTAGTTTTGAATTTTTTAAATTTTTACCAAGGGAAAATTTACCAAAAAAGTCCTAAATCTATTGTGTTTGTGTCAATTCAGTCTTAAACCTTTCAGTTTGGCCAATTAAGTCATAAACCTTTTGCATATTGTTCAATTCAGTCCTATTGACCGGAAAAGTTTGATGTGGCCTACCTAGTTAGCGTCGACCGTCCTACGTAAGACGGCTTTTGGTGCGGACGTGGTCGCCGAAAAATAAAACAACACCGTTTCCTTTAATTAAAAAAAAAAGAAAAAGAAAAAGAAAAGAAGACTCCACTTAGACCTAAGAAATGCTGTCGTCTCCCCTTCATCAACTAAAGCCCTAATTTCTCAAATCACAAACTCACGAAGAACCCATATTGGTCTTGCTTTTTCTCTAGATCTGATCTCATCTTGCTTCAATCACGTTCGTCAACCACAAAATCGTGAAGCTAAGACTTTAATACGACAATCATGAACAAATCGAGTCCCCCTTTCACCCGATGCCTTCATCCATTGTAGTCCCAGGTTTGAACATCCAAATCATGAAAATCCTATTCGTTCATAACCCGATCAAGACCCAATTTGTCTACCACAAACTACAACAAACACAAGCAAGTGTTGTGGTCCCCGTTTCCTTGTGTTGTCGGTAGCAATGAGCAAAAGCAACAACTTTACGTGGTGGTCCCAAATTCAACGAAGAACAACCAAATGCATGTCGTCCTCGTCTTATTCTAAATTATACATTTGCCTCGATTTGCCTCAATTTCTTCGTGAGTGTTGTTGCTGTTCTTGTACTTACCATGACGTAGGATAGACTACACAATGACTAAAATGTTGTAAGAATCATACAAGGCCATAAGTAACACACTTTAAATACATAAATATTAGCTAATGTAATCGAACTATAAAATCAAGTTGAAGAAATTATAGTTTGCAAATTCTCTCTTCAAGCCCTCAAAACACATTATGCTGAGCGGTTTAAACCATAAGAGCAACGTAAAAGCGTAAATGCTTTTTCATAACAATTAATAAAAGAAACAATTTTTGAGTATCTATCCTAAATATAGGTGGCTATATAAGGATTTGATCATTCTTATCAACTTGCCCCGATATTTTCAATAATCATAATAATATATGTCTAAATAAACATCAAACATATGATATGTACTTCATGAGTATTATAAGGTGGAAATCCTTAATTCATAGCAATTTTAGCATTAACTCTTAATAACTTTCATGTTTATCTCATAAGAAAAGTTTACAGAGGAAGATATTGCATGCAATTATTTTTATGTGTTATTATATTGTTCCATTGTTATATGTCTACTTATAACATAAGTTTTGTTTTTGTGTAGAGCCAAAATGAGCGACAAGTTGGCATGGGTTTGCCTTTTCCACGGGGGAAAATTTGTTCGTTGCCCAATGCTTGAATATGTTGGGGGGAAGATAGATTTAGTGCAAGTAAACATCAATTCAAGGAGTTATGAAAGTTTTATCAGTGACATAGAAAATGGGGTAAATACTACATTCCAATACCTTTATTTTAAGTTTCCTGGAAAATCTATAGAAGATGGATTGAGATACATATGGAATGATAGTTGTGTTGTCGAAGAAATTTTCAATTATTTACACCATGGATTGATCGAGATATATGGAGAAAACTCTATAGTTGATGAGGGAGGTGGGGGTGATAGTCAGGGTGTTAGTGTAGGTGTTGATAATGATGTTGGTCAAGTTACTAGTAAGGGTGCTTGTAATGATTCTGGTTTAGGCAAAGATGCATTATTTGAGAATGAGGGTGGTTTAGCTCATGATGGTGTATTTGATGAAGATGAATATACTGGCATAGAGGATGATGAATATATGGTGGATGATGATGATGATGACGAGACAAACTTCTTAGCCGATACAATAATTTCGATTGATGATGATGATCATGATAATGAGGAGCTTCTAGAAGTGAGGAAGAATAGCATAGTGTCGCAACAGGGTCACAAAGTATTTGATTAGAGGGGAATCATCTGCGAAATTGGCACCTTCCCAACAACCTGCATTTGATGTGGATAATATAGTTGATTCTGAAGTTGGTTACTAAACAGAGTACTATGAAATAGATGGAGATGAGTATTTAGGATCTGATTTAGAATTAGAAAATGATAATTTTACTAGAAGGAGAAGCAACTTTCCAAGGTATGATCCTAATTGTGCTATACCTGTGTTTATTGGGTCTATGATATTTGATGGTAGTGGGCAATTCAAAGATGCTCTCATAAAATATTCAGTGTGGAGAGATAAAATTTATAAAGAATGAAAAGAAATGTGTCAGAGCAAAATGTGTTAGCGAAAGTTGTCATTGGAGAATCTCTGGATCTATTGATGCTCGTAGTAGATCATTTCATGTGAAAACCTACCATTCAGAACACACCTGTAGCATTAGCTTTAAAAATAACAGGGTGATAAGTTCTTGGTTGGCAAATCATTATCTTTCTACAATAAAAGCAATGCCAACTATTAAAACTATTGCTTTGAGAGAACTTATCAAGGAGCAATTGGGGTTGGATGTGAGTATTAGTCAATGTATGAAGGCCAAGCTATTTGCTTATAAAGTGTTGATGGGAAACTATAAAAAGGTATATGCAAAATTGTGGGATTATGCAGAGGAGCTTAGGATGAGCAATCCTGGAAGTACTGTTACATTAAAGGTTGAAAAGCTTGATATGCAATCTAAGGCGTTCTTTGAGAGAATGTATATTTGTTTTGCTGCTTGTAAGAAAGGTTTCCTTTATGGGTGTAGAAAAGTTGTCGGGTTGGATGGTTACTTCTTGAAAGGAATTTTTCAAGATCGGATCTTGTGTGTTGTTGGAAGGGACATATATGATCAAATGTTCCCAATTGCTTGGGCGGTTGTTAGAGTTTAGAGTAGAGATACATGGACTTTGTTCTTAACAAATTTGATGTATGATCTCATTATTATGCACACTTATGGATAAAGTTAGGTCATAATTAGCGACAAATAGAAGGTAAGTTCCTTATTTATTTAATTTTTCGTTAAGCTTATTAGATGATTAAATTTGTAAAATATTATTTATATTGTAATAATTTTTTCCAGGGCCTTCTACAAGCCGTGGCTGAGCTATTGCCTGCAGCTGAACATAGGATGTGTGTCAGACACATCTATGCCAATTGGAGTAAAAAGTACAAAGGGATACAAATGCAAAGAATGTTTTGGCAATGTGCTAAGAGCAATACTATGGTAGTGTATGATGAACACTCTCAAGCATTGAAAAAAATTAGCCCTGCCGCATATTATGACTTAGTTCAAACATAACCAAAGCACTGATCCAGAGTTTTCTTTTCTATTGATGCAAAATGTGATATTGTTGATAACAACTTATGCGAGGCATTCAATGGAAGAATTATAGATGTTAGATGTAAGTCCATTTATAGTATGTTGGAGGACATGCGGACAATGATAATGACAAGAATGCATATACAAAGGGATGCATGTGCTCGATGGAAAAGAGACTGTGGTCTAAGAATTGCAAGATAATTGGAAAAAAATAGAGTTTGTGCGACTTATTGTCACGTGATATGAAATGATAATGTTGGATATGAGGTGATGGATAAGGGTGAGAAGCACTTGGTGGATGTCTTCAAAAGAGTATGCTCTTGTAGAAGATAGCAATTAACTGGTATCCCTTGTCCTCATGCCATTTCTGCTATAAATCATAGACAAAATGATGCATATGACTATATTGATGAGTATTATAAAAAAGCCAAGTTCTTAGTTGCACATGAGAACATGATACTACCGGTTTAAGGAGAGAAATTTTGGAAAAAACTAATATGGAGCCACTAGAACCACTTCCTGCCAAAGTAAAGCCTAGTAGACGTAAACAGAAAAGATTAAGGGAGGAAAGTGAGGTGGCGTGTGGAACTAGAATGCCAATGATAGGAATGAAGATGACATGTCGAACATGCTTGAAAACAGGATATAATAACTCAACGTGTCCAATCAAGAAGACCGGGTGTACATCATCGCAAACACAATTTTCAAGGCCAAAACTTTCGGTAAGTACTTCCATTTTCCATTGTGTCGTGCTTGTTTATCCAATAAACCTTTAAATGAATTTTCTCTTTGTAGGTTGAAAAACGTTCAGGCAATGTTAATGTAAATGGTAGTATTGGTGGCCATACTAGTGTGAATGTAAGTCCTCTTGCTGTTGGGATGGTTAATAGTGTTTTCTTATAAATTTAGATTATAGCAACAAATATTTTACAAACATAATGAAATGTAATCATGTTAGGTTGAACATACAAGTGTTAGAAGTTACTCGTTGAAGAGGACAAGAAGTGAAGCACCACAAATACCACCACAGGTTGAATCAACATTATTTGCACGTGTAGCTAAAATTCCAACAAAAGAAATAGGATCATCAAGGAAGAAGAAAAATGTCAAAAATATTGACAGGAAGCAATGTTGATAAGAAGCACTTGCGGGATTGAGTTTAGTAAGGGGGTGCATGATAACCCAAAATTTCTGTTCTAGACCTGTTTTTGGAAGAGAAATATGTTTGATAAACCGTCTCCATTTTTCTATTTCTAGAATAGATTTATATTCCAGAAATAGGTTTGGAAGAGAAATCGAAGTAGAAAAAAATCAACTTCTCTATTTCTGAAACAGAAATCGAAATAAAAAATTTTCTTATCGTTCGTCAATCGGTCCTTCATTCGTTGTTGCCGACCACCGTCCATCGGTTGCCGGTTGCCGGCCGCCGCCGCTGCGGTCGCCGGCCGCCTCCGCCGCCGCCGGCCATCGGCCGCCATCGTTCGTCGGGCCGTCGTCGTCGGTCCGCCATCGTTCGAAAGGAAGAAATTTTGTGTCGTTATCAAACGAATTTCTATTTTTAGAGTAGAAATTTTATGTCGTTATCAAATGGTTATTTTTGCTTAGAAACTCTTCTAAAAATAGAAATAGAAAAATTTATTTCTGTTCTAGAAACTATTTCTAGAACAGAATGGTTTTCATGCACCCCCTAAAATACTATCATAATTATGTTCTTTTTTTTTTTTGTTGATTGTTGATCGGTAAGAGTGAGATAATTTGTGGCATTTGACTTTTTATTTTTAGATGATGAGATCGGTGCGGTAGTGTCTTGGGTTTTTTATTGGAACATATGGGATGTGAAGTCCTTTATTGTAATCTCTATCATTTTGCAATGAAATGTTTTGTTCATTTGAAATGATGTTTGTTTACTATTGTAGATGTTTACTGCATTGTAATGAACTAGTTTCACTGTTTATTGAAGTAGAAGCTTGTTGTCCACTTCAAGTGGGGAAGCAATGAACATGTTGAGAAATAACCAAAATCTCAAATAGAAGCTTGCAATCAACCTTCGATTCATTCTCATTAGAAGATTGTACATACATGTACTTCATGTGGAAGAATACATAATATGCTCAGAATATGTACCAAAATAGCTAATAACACAATGTCTGCAAACATACTCTATGGCATACTCATCATGTTTTTCATCTTCAGATTTCCAAATAATATGTGAGCTAAAATTACTATAGGCTTCCACGACACAACTGACATTGTCTTCCATCTCAAATTTTCTTTTTTAAGCTTTGCCATGTCTTGTTTCACATGTTTCAATTGTGCTTTGAGAGCTCTAACTTTAACATCCATTGAACTACCATCATCCTCATCATGGGTTGGAATTGTTTCTTTTTCGACATTGCTTCTGTGAAATTTTTTTGACATACTCCTTATTGATTAATTGATTTCCGCATCAATCCAAATAAAAAATCTGCAACTTCCCCCACTTTTGTATATCGGGCAATCATAAAATCTCATTCCTTGATTCTCTTGTGTACATGCTGTCCGCAAAGGAGATTTCAACCCACAATAGCAAAACACATAATTATCTTTGTTAATGGAAGGAACTGAAGTCCTCGATTGTGACGAATTTGTGGATCTTTTCATGAATTCGCAGGTCTTTTGTTGTGACGACACCTCATTATCAATTCTAGTTGAACTCGTTTTTATGCTTTCAAAATTACAACTATAATTTCCTCTTGTGATTTTACCATCTATGAGGGATAAAATAAGGATAGCATAAGTATTGCATCTATAACATTGTGTACTTGTCTTTTGTAGAAGCAGATAATTATGAGGACCTTAGCTAGTCCATTAAAGTCAGTTGACATATATAGAGGAGCAACACTTACTGCTAAATACAATATAGTTGTTGCCTTAATAAACTCCCACTATAACTATTGCATAAGACGAACAAATGCAGTATTGAACAGTTCAGATAATCTATCAAACAGTTCAACATTGCACAATGTAGGGGAACAAATGATAAGGCTAATCTAGACTTGAATATAACAAGATAGTGATTAAAACAACATTTAGCAGAACTTGGAGTATTAAGTATAAACAAAGAAAGAAAACTCCCAATATATATCAAAAGGAACCTTAATATTGACTCTCCATATTACAACCCATTTTATCTTTGAAAAAATGCCTATTACTTTAACAGTGAGCAATCCGTGACTTATTCCTATACTTAGAATTTGCAAGTAAAAGCTACTACGCATACTAAAAGACATTTCGACATCTTCAGTCAAAGATATGCAATCCAAGGTATGCATATCTTATCCACTCACGTTAGAGCCTAGAAAAATCAAACTCCAAGAGAGTGCAATTTGCATTCCTCCACCTCTGTTATATTAAAAAAAAAAAGTTATACTAAAAAACTGCAAGCGAAAGTTTCGTATGTCAATAAAGCAAGATTCATATTTCCAAACTTAAAAAATTGCATGAGCTGTAAATCTACATTACCTTCTTCAAAAAGTTCATTTGAGTAATCACACAACTAGCCAAAATCATGAAAAAAAAGGCAAGATTCATGTTTCCAAATCTTTGCAGATTGGACGAGCGAATTTGTGCAAAGGTGTTGGGCGGGCATTGGGCAAGCGTTGAGTGAAATGGGAGACTTGACCACTATCGATTTGACGGAAGAAGAACTCGGCTCGAGGGAAATTGTAAGAAGTGATTGAATCTAGGAGAAAAACTAAGAGAAATTCAAGATCTTCATGATTTTAGGGTTTGCGATTTTGGCCGACTCCAAATTGGGGCTTCGGGTAATTTGGGGTTTGGTTCATGAAGGGGAGGAAGACGACATTCTCAGTAAAGACTCGGCTTGACGATTTTGTAGTTGACGAACGTGGTTGAAGCAAGATGAGATCAGACCTAGAGAAAAAACAAGAGCAATCTAGGTTCTTCGTGAGTTTGTGGTTTGGGAAATTAGGCTTTGGTTGATGAAGGGGAGACAACGGCATTTCTTATGTCTAAGTGAAGTCTTTTTTTTTTTTTTTTTTTTTTTTTTTTAAATTATAGGAAATGTTGTCGTTTTACTTTCCAGCGACCACGTTTGCGTTAGCCGTGCCACGTAGGATGGCCAACGCTGACTAGGTAGGTCATATCAGACTTTTCTGGTCAATAGGACTGAATTGGACAATATGCAAAAGGTTTAGGACTGAATTGGTCAAATTAAAAAGTTTATGACTGAATTGGTATAAACGCAATAGATTTACGACTTTTTTGGTAATTTTCCCTTTTTACCAATATAGTCATAAACTTTTTAACGAATTACCAATGTAGTTCTTTCTAGGGGTGAACATGGTCCGGGTTGACCATCGCTCGCAGCGGCGCAGCTGGCTTGGGCTCTCTCCCCCTCATGAAGGGGAGAAGTTCGAATCCTAGAGGTGTCGTTAGGAATTCTTACCTAGAGTACTATGGTGGTGGGTCCTGCAGTTGCTCCCTCAGGATTTGCTCGCCGATTGTCGGCTTACAGGGTTCCCTGGGTCACCAAAAAAAAATAAAAAACATGCTCCGTGTTGGGCCAACCTATTCCCTAACCTTAGGACCAACCCGCACAGTGTTGGTCCTCAATTTTTGGGACCGAGGACCAACCCTATTGAGCTTGGGACCGAGTAGGACCAACTGAAAATTTATTTATTGCATTTTTTGTACTCTCTGAAAAGGCAACCGAGGACCCTGGACCGATCCAATGGGTTTGGTTCGGTTCCAGGGTCAATCCGGGACCAACCGATAATTTTTTGTTTCATTCTTTGTACTCCTTGAAAAGGCAAGTGAGGACAGGACCGACTCTATGGGTTCAGTGACGAGTGAGGTCAGCTAAGAGAGGCGAGCGACGAGTGTCGAATGCGATGAGCGTTGAGCATCAAGCAGGAGCAAGAAGCCAGGCGAGCATCGAGCAGCGAGCGGCATGAGTGACCCAAAGTAGGTGAGGTGAGTGTTGAGTGACGAACGGATAAGTTGTTTCTTTCAATTTTGGCAAATTAAAGACTAAGAGGACAAATAAGACAGAAGAGAACGAGTACTAGAGGATGATGCGTAAGGAGCTATTTATGCCATTTTGAACGCCATGAGGACTTCTCACAAAAATATTCATTCTTTGTAAATTATGGCATTGATGCCGTAAAAGATATTAAAAGATCTAAGTTATTAAAAAATAGTGTAAAATTACTTGAACTCATCATTAATGAGTTATTTAATGTTGTTGATTGTTTATTTTAGGATTTTCTCTATATAAAAAAATTATAAATAATATATTAGATATATAATATATATAGAATTATGGTTGGTTCGGGTTGGACCGACTCTAAACTTTCAAGACCGAAGACCAATCCGCATAGTGTTGGTCCAGAAATCCTAAGACTAAGGATTGACTCAGTCTCTCTAGGAATCGGACCAGAACCCGTAGGGTTAGGCTGATCTAAGGTTGGTCTAGAGTTGACCCTAGACCAATGCTCACCCCTAGTTCTTTTGGCCAATTTTGATTAGAAATTACTGACCTAGTGATCTAGTTAATGTTGATTATCCTATGTGGAACTATTGATGTCGATGTGGATAATTTTTATTTAAAATTTTTATAAATTTTTCTCTCTTTTGTTTTCTTTCCTTTTTTCTTTTTCAATGTGTTATTTGAGTTACCAATCAATGGCGAGGGTCACGAGCCCATCGATGGTGGTGAGTGAGGGGCGTCATGGCCCTCGCTTGGCCTCGCTATGACTGAGCGAGCCATGCTTTGGTCACCCTAGCTTTGTGTCAGTCATCCCTCTCTCGTGAAAATTTGAATGAATTAGAGCATGTCATGTTAGAGCCTCTAGAATCAAATTTAATATTTCTAGCGAATTGTTTTAATGAAAAGAGTTAACGATGAATTACTTTCGAGAAGCACATGCATCGTTAATAATAATAAAATATAGAGAGACGATTTTTAAATTTTTAGACCAAAAAAAAAAAGGAGGACGAATTTTTTTTTGGCTAAAAAAGAGGAGGATGTATATACCCTCGAATCTTTTTACATAAGCCACGATTTTCCTGGAATCGGAGGGCAGACGTTGACGAGTTTATAACGCATCCGCATCTCCTTCCCCATCACGTAAGATCGGCAAAATCATCTCACGCAAAATATCCATCGACGCGCCGAAGCAAAGTTCGTTTCGTTTCTAGAAGATTCCTCCTTCCCTCGATCTCTGCGTCGTCTCCTCCTGCCTCCGTCCCGAATCGAGTCGATCGAATTTCCATCGGTTCCCCTCGATCGCGCGTCGTTTCTAGGGTTTCCCGACTCGGCGGAGAACGAAGAGACCGGGGAAGAAGAAGAAGAAGAAGAAGAAGAAGAAGAAGAAGAAGAAGAGGGCGGATCGATGGATTGGGGGAACGTGACGGCGGAGGACCTGATGGACGCCCTCCGCGAGGTGGACTGGTCGCTGCCGCCTCGCCCCTTGCCCGAGTTCTTCTCCAGGTTCACCGTCCCGAGATCGTACGCCAAGTGGAGCAGCCGCCTCAAATGCAACCTCTACTAGTACGGATTCTCCCCTTCTCTCGTCTTCGATGGATTCGCGGATCCTTTTGTTGCTCTTGTCACGAGTGCTCCGTCGTGGAACGGAGGAGGGGGGCGGATCTGAGGTGTCGTGTACGGGCGGCGAAATTGACGCGCGCGCTCTATAGAGTTTGTGTTGATCACGGAATGTGAACTTGATTCGTGCCGGTTGAATTTTGCGCGCGGACAGCCTTATTGTTCTGAAATTCGAAGAGATTGAGTGGAAAAGTTCGGATAATTTCAGTTTTGCCTAATTTTGAATAACTAGCTTTTATCTTTTTCGGTTTTGTTCTAGCTGAAAATGTGATTTTGAGCGCTATTGGTCTGGTTTCTGATATAGATGACCTCTTATTAGCATGGTTAATTGCAAAATATATTGAGAAGCTCCCACTCTGTTCCCCTGACCGATACTTGTGATTACAAGATTTGTAGATGGTAAGCATGTTGAGCATAAGATTGTTTGATCCCATGATTCATTGATGGTGAAGTAAAATGGAAGCTGGGTGGAGCTCAGTTACTATTTATCACCTGTGTTTTGTAGAGAGATGTCTATTTATAGATAAAGGAGGTGGATTGCCTGTGATCTGGTAACTGTTGGGAACATGTAGTACTTTACAAAATGTTGATAAGTTATGGAATGTGGTATTAGAGTGATAGTGAAATGCAAACCTCCATTTTTCTTTTAATCGTTTTTCTATGGAATTGGCATTTTCCCATCTAATTACTGGTAATATTTTTTCTACTTGCAGCTATAGGACAAACTACTTCATCATGATTGTTGTCATTCTTGGTAAGTAACTGTAAGAAGGAAGTTTTCTATCCTGTTTTGACTATGAAGAATGTATAACTGTCGCTTTTTTCCTAATTTTCATCTATTATTGTATCGACTGCAGCACTTGGTTTTCTCAGGAGGCCACTTGCTATTGTTGCTGCTCTTTTGACAACCCTTAGCATCGCATTTCTCAATGACAGGTAACAGTTATCTCTCTCTCTCTATCTCTCTCTCTCACATCTGGTGGAGGATAGTCATCTTATTGAAAAGCATCTTTTACGTGATATTTCATCTATATAACATATAATTGCATATGCTTTTGAAATACTAGTGAACTTAGCAGTTAGTATTTTATATTTCCATGTCCAAGCTCGATGGTGAATGTAAACTACATAAATTTTTTCTCCTGTCTTGCCATTCTCGTCCAGTGTGCCGATTTCGTCTCTAGCATTGCCTGTTGATGTTGCCAATGGTTGTTACTGCAGCTTTGCAGGCACTTTTAGTGAGAAGGTGACAAGGAGTGTTAGGCAGTTTTCTCCACATTTAGCTGCCAAGATGAGGCCATCTCTCACGTAAGTTTGGGGTCTCTTACTTTTCTTAAAATTTTGTTTTTCCCGATGATTATTTTTTAACAATTTACTCCCTGACAGACCGGTTATCCGGGGGCGTCCATCAGCTAAAAGGGCAGTTCACGTATGCGGTCGGCCACGTTGGGTGTTTGTCTTGATATTCTCTTCTGGTAATCCCGAACTCGCCATTGCTGTTGCATAAATTTCTGAATTTTTCTTGTCCGCATTGTATGAGTCATTGACAAGTGGGTCTCTTCCTTCTCTATTCTTGCACAGCGTCACTTGTCCTCTGGTACCTCTCCTGTGGTCTTTTAACTGTCCTTTGGGCACTTTTGATTGGACTTTCTGGTATGAATCTTGCTTAGTTTAATTAGTTGCTCTTGTACTTTGCAATTTATCTAATATGACTCTTCATATCTGCTTGCTCTCTCAGCCACTCTCCTCCATGCAAGTTTTAGAACACCAAACTTGAAAGCTCGCCTGAATACATTCCGTGAGGAATTTCGTGCTGTTTGGCGTAATTACAGTGAGCTGTAGTGTATCTCCAGCTTAGAAATGAGTAGCTTTTCTTGGTAAGTTCTTATGCTTGTTTCTATATCATCTGCCATGTTTATATAAATTACCTGTCTCTGGGGAAAATTGAATTCTCAAACATCCTTTCATGCATAGAATTAGCACGGTCGACTTCTGGGAAAATTGCGCCACTTCTTAAACTTAATGTACAAAATGCAATTAAGTCCTTAACTTTTCAGTTGTTCCGATCTAGTCTAAACCTTTATAAAAAAGTGCAAAAATCTAAGTTATAAATTTTTGATTTGTTCAATTACATTTTAAAATTTAATTGAAAAATATAATTGAGTCCTAAATTATGCTGAAAAGTGCAATATAAGGAGCCAATGTTGGTAAATTTTCAAGTGACATGAGGACAATTATGGGTACTGTTCAATGAAAGGACTTGATTGCACTTTTGGAAAAAGGTTTAGGACTCAATTGGATGCATTGATAGGTTTAGAATTTGATTCCATTTTGTAAACAAAGTTTAGACTTCCTACGCACTTTTCCCATCAAGTTCTTGTAATGTATGTGAAGTTTTTGGGCTTCACATGCTCATAGATTTTTTCCTGATCATAAATGGGAAAAATATGTTATTGAAGAGACTGAACATTGTCAATTTTCAGAGACTGAACATTGTCAATTTTCAGAGACTATACTGTGAGACGTTGTTGATTGTTGCAATGAGAAAGTTGTTATGTGCTGTTACTTTTGTGTGGTCAGCACGATAATTTCTGTGGCACCGCTTGCCCGTACAGAGTTGGCTAAATTTTTAAAATGCTAATTCTGTGCTGGATATCTGGAGGTGGATGCTGGTTTAACTAGCGGGGCACTCCCATTATGGGAACACAAGACTATGTTTACATCAATCTATGTGAATGACATAAAGTTCACACCACGGAATGGTGAAACACTGAAGTTCTTATTTTGTGGTAGCATCTTAGATGCAAGGTCATCAAATAAAATACCAAAACTTGAATGAAAAAAATGTGATTTTTTAGGGAACATTAAGGAAGGGATGGCTTAAGTAAAAGAAGGTTCACTTATAAGGGTGCTATCAAATATTGCAGAAGAAAGACAAGCAGAATGAGGCCTTCACTTAAGGCTTAGTAAAAGCTGTAATCGAAAGTTCTTTTAGAGGTTGACATGTGTCTACCTCTAGCATTGCTTAATGTCTAAAAGAATAACATTTAAACATGCATCATGAATTCGGGGCATGACACAAGCAAAGTCTTATTTAACATAGGGAGCATCTTTGTGATTTTACCAGACATACGAATGGGATGACTACAATTTAAGCAGCCTTGGTTTTTGGTGGATCAGAATCAAGCAGCTCTAATTGCAAAGAGTTATTGTTAATTTTTATATTTACGATTTAGATGCAGATTGAGTAAAATTTGACCTGATTTGAGTGCTTAAACTAAACCGCCTTTTATTTGGGGAAATGGGGTGACCACTGTCGTGTATGAGATTAGGCATGAAGGAGATGGCTATATTTCAAAAGCAAATTTTTATTTTTCCACAAGGGAAATATGTTGTGCTAGACTTATGTACGCAACCATCAGATATATTCTTTTAGAGAAGATATGATTTGATTTGGAGTGTTTCTGTTGCATTGAAAGTATTCTTTTTTTTTTTTTTTTTGGTAACTGTTTTTATTGATTTTTGGTGTTTGCCACTTGGTGGTCAACCTGAAAAGTTGTCAATGAAATCTTGGCTGCATGAAAGACAGAAAATGAAGCTCCCTACTAGAAAAGAGGAAAGTGTTTTCCAAGTAAAATGAGCTAAGTCTGGTGTTAATATGGCAAGGCTGAGGACTAGTGCACCTCTTCCTCCCTCTCTCATCCTTTTTTATGTACTGTTTTCAAATTTGCTATATGCCTTCACCCCAAAAAAAAAAAAAAAAAAACTTGTAAATTTTTAAGAAACAATCAATATGACTAATTCACGGGAATTCTTTCTCAATCAGCTATGACAATTTTTTTTTTGAAAATTATTTGCTTTTCATATTAAGATGTGTTATCCAACAAGGAGGGAAAAACAAGCGTTTTTCTTGAAAATATTTTCCAAAAAAACATTTCCCCTATCATGAAGTTTTTATGTGAAACAAATAGGCCAATATAGCCTTAACATTCTAACGCATATGTAAAAATCTGTGATTCTGGTCTTGATGCCAATGAGCATAGTATCTGGTATGATACTAGGTAATCATCAGTTGTGGGCTGGTCTGTCGTGCAACTTGCAAATAATAGACTGATTGGACTTTCCGTTAGGGTGATGAGCAGGAAATGATGAGTTCTTGTCCAATGTGCTAGGTTGGTCTTTGGTAAGTTAAGAAGTGTCAGAGCTGTTTTTGTTCCCCCAGATGCCAAACATAGCAAATAAACTTGAGGTCTCTATTTGGCTTTTTGACCTGGTCATTGATTAACAATGCTGTGAAGCTGAGATTTGGAAAAGTCAGCAATGGATTATTGCCTTGTTTCGAGTTGATTCACAAAGTTCAGAAGTCAATGTTAAAATGACAATGCTTCTGACCTTTTTTTTTAGGTCTCGTACCTATTTCAACTTTTTAAAAGTCAGGTTAGTATGTTGACTCCGATTGTTTCTTATCCAGGTGCTCCCCCCAAGGCTTGAAGCTTTATTGATGTTTTTGTTGCAAATTTGGATGACAGCAGCCGGGACAAGCACAGTGAAATGAGTTATTTCTCGGACTGGGATCACTGGGTGAAGGCCATATTAATCTCCGCTGATTCTCCGAAGGTGTAAAGTGTTGAAAGCAAAGTATTCCGTTTTTCATTTCCTGGTAAGCAGAGGCAGAAGAGGCGATACGGGTCAGCATGAAGAACTCAGTGTGACGTGCTGGCTCATTTGGCTTCTGAAAATGTTTCCCTTTGTATGACATGTAACCTTGTTTGCATACCGAACAGATAGGTAAAAAAATAACAATAAAAAAAGAAAAAAAAAAGAAAAAAAAAAAGAGAGAGAATTATGTTGCGATTATTCTCAACTTGGGATAGCACAACCTGTCTGTAGCTCTCGGAAGTTAAGTGGGTGAGCTTTTCTTGATTTTGTGCATTCCTGAAACAAGTCGCCATCCCCACATTCACGGTTGCGAGAGCGAAAAAAATGGAGGAAAAAGGGACATAAATATGCAAGACCAAAATCGAAGGAGGTTGCGAGCGCAAGTAGTGAAATGGACCATTCACGCAACCAACTCTCCGTTTGCCGAGTTCCCCCCAGAACCTGAAATTGCCAGGGTGCTAAGCAATGTGCTCTCCACGAGTTGTTAAGACTTATCATCTCGTGTTGTTTGAATGTCAGCTTAACAGCTTAAGGAAGAGAGTGACGTGGCTATCGATAGATCTTAGTGGGAGGTGAGAAGCTCCGTTTTCTCTGAGCATAGGATGATGGAACAATTCACATGATGAGCCTTCGAAGTGCTCCGTTCTGGAAAAGATTAGTTAACATGTTCTGCCTGGAGGATTGCTTTTTGGGAACAACGATGGCCTACCTACCCAAATGATACTTCTACTAAAAAAAGGGAACACGCATGGCTTCATGACTGGGCAGTATGTCCGCGTAAAGGCCGTGTAGCTTCTAGCAATTCGCTCTCCATTCAAGTTGATTGCCAGATACTTCGCAGCTACACTAAAGAAAAACGAGAAACAGCAAAGATGTTCGCTCCTTTAGCATTTGATTGCATGGATATTGGTTGTTGACAGTTGTGCTAGAATTTACTTCATAAAGCAAATCACCATCCCATGCTTTTTGGTGAATCTTTTACGGGATAATTACACAAAGAAGCATTAAATTTTTCTGGACTAAATTGGCAAATGATCAAATGATTTTAGATTAAAATGGTCAAATTGAAACTTTTAGGACTAAATTAACGTCCGTATAATAGGTTTATGATTTAAAAAAAAAATAATTTTCCCAATATCTTATCTTGAGCCCTTTTATATTGCATTGGAGTTATAATGTTCCTTGTGCAACAATGGCGTGCAATCGATCATTATGTTAATCGGGTTTATTG
Source organism: Eucalyptus guilfoylei (assembly GCA_016097605.1). Taxonomy (NCBI): domain Eukaryota; kingdom Viridiplantae; phylum Streptophyta; class Magnoliopsida; order Myrtales; family Myrtaceae; genus Eucalyptus; species Eucalyptus guilfoylei. The sequence continues at coordinate 42,996,919 of CM027861.1, forward strand.
CTTAAGGAAAAGAAGTTTGTCTGGCTAATTATTACACGTCTCCACACCAAGAAAGACTAACAAGCTGACTCAACTATTTAGCAAAAGATTGAAAGCAACCTCTTTTTTCGCTTATGTATTCTGTCCCTGAGTATCTGGTCCAATTATTTTTTCTTCTTATATAATCAGTTCTCGGGCTTTCTTCATCTACAATCAATCCATCCTCTGTATTGCTGTTAGAAATATCATCAAAACTTACATGACATTGAACATGAAACACGCGATAGAAATGTGAGATGCTGTGGCATCAAACTGGCTACCCTTGACTGCTCTCAATCTAGGGGCCATCAAACCGTGCATGTCGTGCACCCACACGGAGAGACGGCTCCGCCATCGGGCAAGGGCCATGCGAAGCTCCCCGGTGGTTGCGATCCCTGGTGGCTAAGCAACAGCGGTGACCGGTCAGGCGCTTCTCTTGACCGTCGCTTAAGCATGATGACGGGGTCATTGAACCACTTTTAACCGCGAGGGTCTTTGGATCCTCAATGGTGGCTAGGCGAAAGAGGCCAACCACTGCTGCCCTGGTACGTTCCCTTTTTTCCCCTTCTTTTCAGTTTTCTTGCTTTCTACTTGGTTCCACATCTGGCTTAGGTGTCCATTTCGTGCCATGTTTGCGATATAATGATGTTACTAATGAGCATCGACAAAAAGAGTTGAAGAAAATTAAAGGACTTGATTGCTATAAAAAATCAGAGGAATGAATGTATGTATAAATGGTGAAGGGACTGAAGCTGTGGTCTAATCCTTTCTTTGTCATTATGTTTTGATAGGAACCACTCCCGAACACATCCAAGTGGTCAAATAGTGAAAATAATTACTAGATCAGTTTTAAACCTATTGTATAAATACCAATTCAGTTTATATCTTTTCAATATTATCAATTTATTTCTAAACATCTGCATGAAATTTCAATGCAATTCTTTTGATCAATTTTCACCAAAAATGGCTAAAATGATGGTTTAGTTATTGCCGATCATTCTAAGTGGTCTCCTACTTGTTAGTGATTAATGGTGAAAATTGGTTAAGATGACTACCTTGGAATTTCACGCAAAGATTTATGACTAAATCAACAAAAAAGTAGAGTTTAAAAGTGAACAACATCCGTATATCGGTTTAGCAGGACAATTTTCTTTCAAATAGTGCTGAAGCTCGCACACAAAAGCAGAAGGTAAATTACTAAGCTTGATTATAAGAGTAATACGATCATTCGGGGACGAATAGACCAAACATCTAAAACCATTTCATTGTCAATCAACGGAATATTGGGGGAATATTTGCCATCTAGGAAGTATAATGTCACACGCAGGGGCACAGACTGGCTCCATGTTCCGTCGGCCTCTTTATAGCTCGCACCATGTGCGTCTTTTTTACTCCTTCCCTCTGTCTATGATCTGTCTGAGATCTCTCTCTCTCTCTCTCTCTCTCTCTCTCTAATCTTGCCTATATAATGAGGATCATCGGAAAATGTTGGTTGGCAAGAATCACCGGCTCAATCATCTCTCTGCCATCAGCGTTTTCAAATCGATAAAGAGAGGAAGGGAGGTCGGAGGAAGGTCGAACATGGATGGGTTTTCGAAGTGGACGCAGGCTCTTGCATCAGCATGGGGAGTCATACTGATTCTGGGTCTCATCGGGTGTTGCCTCAGCACCATCCCTCACCACCACAGCGACAAAACCAGCGGTTGTGCTGGCTGCACTAGTGATATCGGTGTATGATGTGTGCTCATTCTTCTTCTTCTTCTTCTTGAATTGTGAACATACCGAGACCGTGCAGATATCCGTTGGTTAAAGGCCATGAAAACACTTCCTTTTTGACCGCGTTAACAGATGAAAGTTGTACAGTTGGTAGTCTTCATCGTTTCTGTTTGATTCTCAATCTTATTTTGTATATGGATCTTGTAAATGAGTCTTGATATGCCTAGGTCATGCTATAACTGTATACAAATTAATTTGTGGTGCATAGTGTTCATTCCTCGTAGAAATGCGACCTCAAGATGTCTAGTTGACAAGAAGTCTTTATTTGATGCTGATTCATGTTTATCGGGCCGTTTCCAGGCTTCTGTACCCTTAAAAACCGATAAAACCGGTTGCCCGACGAGGTTCAACCAACGATTGTAATTAATAGGGCAACAATTCTCTATATTATTATTTAGAAGTGGTAAAGTTACCCTATAGGACTAGAACGCCCCTATGCCTTGATGGAATTTATCCAAAACCGTAGCCCTCACCCCCCACCGTGACTACAGAAGCCACAGCCGATGTCGAGGTCGGCGACTTCGAATCTGAGGTCCCGAGCCTTAGATAATTGGTCGATGGAGTCGGACTTCGTTTGTTTTGACCAAGAGAGAGAAAGTTGGAGATGGGCTGTGACAGGGCTGGGCACGGCTGGCGAAGTGCAGCTTTTCCGGCGACCTCAAAAACTAGAGAAATAAATAAATAATAATAAAAAACGTCTATAATTAATTTACGTTAAAAACATTAACCCGACCTTTATTAATATCATTCATTATTTTAATTTGACAAATTTAATCATATTATATGGCAATAATCCATAAAACTTGGATAAAAAAAAACAAGCAATCCACATTCTACTATCAAATTTAGGGATATGTGCACTACAAGTCTTAAAATTTATCGCAAAAGTGCAATCGAGTCTAAAATTTATCAAATTGGTGCAATCGATCCTTTTTTTTAACACCGTCAATTTGTTTAATCGAAAATGCTGAAGTAGTATTTTAAAATTAATTTATTTATCCTACGTAGTAATTTTTTTTTTACTTTTTTCTTTAAATCTTATTTAAAAAATAGTAATTTTTTTTAAAAAAAAGTTAAATAATTCTAAAAAAATGGAAAAAAAAGGCAAGGTTGTGAAAAAATAGGCAGGTGGGTGGCTAGTAATATTTCTAAAAAGAAAATGGAAAAACGAAGAAAAAAAGGCAAGGTTGTGAAAAAAAAAAGGCAGAATTGTGGGTGGTTAGGCATGTTGCCATCACCAAAGGGGGCTGATGAGGATGCTGGCCCTAGGCAAGGGAGGGTGGGCGGCCCTCGTCGGGCCAAGCAAGTTCTGAGTGAGGCTCACCCAGATCTGGGCGATGTCGGCCCTTGCCTGTGGCTGACGAGCCTCCCTAGCCCTAGGTGAGGCCTCGTTGGCCCTAGCCAAGTGTCGACGACCATTGTTAGGCCCGAGTGAGGGCGCGGCATCACCTAGATCTAGGTGAGACTTGCTCAGACCTCAGCTTGGGCATCACCAAGATCTAGGTGAGCCTCATCGGCCCTTCCCTGGCCGGCGATGACCTCACTCGAGCCAGCGAGGGCCCCCCCTCCACCACCTCGCCGGACCCCCTCTGACGGTGGTAGTGACGCCTAGATCCTTGCTTCCTTTTGTTTTGTTTTGTTTTTTTCATATATTTACATTTTGATTTCTTAAGTATTGAAAACTTTTAAAATTGACTTCATGTGTGTTGGAATCACGTGTTATAATTTTAGACTTGTGTGTTGAGAAAAATTGACTGCGTGTTGGATTTTTTAACACTCGTCGAAACGTGTTGGAGCCTGTTGGAGCGTGTCGGACATGACACAAAGGCCCCTGGAGAGTATCAGTGCTATATAGATGGCGACAACGAGAGACGACGATGGCTCGCTTGCTAGTCCTTGGTCTGCAACACGGGTTGTGGTCGTGACAGATGGGGGAGGGAAAAATAGAGAAGGAAAAAGAAGGAAAAGAAAAGAAAGAAGAAAATAAGGAGGGAAAATCAACCGGGGCTATTTAAATGGAGCAGTACTTCGTTTCGGTCTTTGAAGGATAGCTTTAAAATGTACATAATCCAAGAATGCTTCCCCTATGCTCCCCATCTTCCTTCTACAACTCTTTGTTTGCGCCCTGTTGCCCCATTCATCACTTCCCGTCCTCATCAACTACATTTTGCTCCTATTGGATTATAGTTACAAATTGCTTAATTTGAGTCATAATTACTCAATCCACTCATAAATGTACTGACCTGTTTCAAGTTACTCCATTCGAGGTAATAAATGTCCAAGGGACCAACAGCTAGAGATTTTCTTACGGCATGACTTGAGAAGACTTTTCCTTAAGCCACAAAAAACGGTGCCTAAGATCTGCTAGAATCTAAAATACAGTAATAGAGAAAAAGAGATTCGTACATTTAACCTAGAATACATCGTTCTTGATATGAAAAAGTAATAATTTGGAGCTCTAAGTGCTTTTTTTTATATTACCCTCTCTATTACTAGCTTAATGAATCCGCCCCTCATCCAAGCGTTTAGTAATCCTTATGTGATGATCAGGATAGAGAATAGACTTGGAAATTATTTATATAACTTTAAACCACAAGCCGTCTTGTCAAAGCCCGGCTCACATTAGCCTCGTAAAACAATATATATAAATTTCAATGACTCTTCTATTTTTGATCCCTTTATAATTCGTGAAAGATTCTATTTCAGATATGCTATCAAATCTCGGTACACAAACACGTTTTCGATCAGCTACTTTTTCATTTTAAATACCAATGGTTCCGAAAATCATTCAAGCAGAAGAAGTCGACGCTGACAAGGTCAATCACTCGGTTTTAATTCCACTTCCCCTATCTCTCTGTTTAAACAGGGACAAAATCGCAGCCATTTTTTTACGCGGTCAAACAAGAAAATGTCTATCCTCGGAAGCAAAAAGCCCTCGTCGCTGGGGACCGATTCAAGAACATATTCTTATTACGGTATCGCGTATTTTGAATTGCTCCTCGAGCAACACCACCTTACATGTTCTATATAAAGATGGGTGCCACGGAGAAAGCCTTCAAGTCACGTACTTTTGCAGGCAGATAAATTAGAAGAAGGAAAGAGAATATGGAGACTTTCGTCATAGTTTGGATTGCAGTGTGTTCTACGATTGCGGTTCTGATTGTGATCGTCGCTGTCCTGAATGCCATCTTTGCGATCCGTATGAGGGGAAGAATTTTAGGGGACGGGAATTTCGGTGGAGGAGACGGAGGAACGACGAAGCACGATGCGCTTAGCAGTCATTTAGGAGTACTTGATGGTGGCGCTTCTCTAGAGTGTGGAGGAGATATGATTGGTGTTGTCGATTTCGGTGGCGGCAGTTTGATCAGTGGGGCTGACGGAGGCGTTATAGGCTGTGGCGACACTGGTGGCGGCGGTGGGGGAGGCGGTGGTTCTAGCGGTGATGGAGGCGGTGGCTGCGACTCTTAGCCAGGGACAGAAAATTGACATGCTCGACGCTTCCAGATTGAAGTTTTCTACATAGAGGGCAGCGGAAGTTGCAATATATTAGAAGGATTTGCTCACTGTAGGTGAAGTTATTTGTGTACCATCAATCAATTTCTTCCAGATAGATTATGTACAACAATTATGTGATAGAGAGAAGTCTTTGCTAATCATTGTCCAAAGATCTATATTACTGCACATATAGAATATCACAATGTAATTGAATATTTGTATTAAGGTTGAGATTTTAAGATGTTTCAATTTGAATCTTTGTTCGGAAAAGAAAAGAATATTTTCATTATATAAACTTCATTTAATATTCATGTGTCTTTTGAACTGCAACTCATTAGACGAGAAAACCAGGAAAGTTGTGCTCGATTCCTTTTACTTTCATAAATTAGGTAAAACATTCATTGTAAATTTTGTTACATTTTTTATGTTTAGAGCGAGCAGGAGTCCCTATGCTTTCACTATTCGGTTAGAGACTCTATATTTAAAATATTATATATTTTTTTGATAACTTGAGATTATTATTATTATTATTATTATTATTATTATTATTATTATTATTATTATTATTATTATTATTATTATTAGTATTTATTGTTGATGTCCCAAATTGGCTTTGTTCTCTAATCGTTATTATTTTCTAAATTAAGAAATATACTTTTGCACTTTTATCGACCGACCTGAAATTACTTTCTTCGCTTTTAATGCATATTTTTTTCAGAGCATATCTCTGTTTCTCCTGAGAACATTTGAACTGATCATGGAATGGTTTGGGTCAGCCTTCTATAGTCCAAAAACTCAACATCTTCCACATTATGGGCATGACACATGGTTTCAGTAAGGGAAATAAGGAAGTCTGATCCCATCATGGAAAACATGGAAATGATATACAAAATGATTCCTGATGCACACTTACTTTATTCCCAGTACAGATTAATATACTACATGATTCCACGATTTGGGTGACATGGACAAAGAAACCAGCTTACTAATATAACAGAGAAGTGAAAAATCAAAGACAAACTTGTATCTTGCATGGGATTAACTCGGTGAAGAGATTCCTGCAATAATGGCAGCAAGCTCCCAACGATATAAATTTGGCAGCTTGTAAATATCATACGCATGGGAAGAAGCTTGAATGACGGTCACATTTCCAGACTTTCCAAACATAGCGGGCGTGAAATCTGACCATTCCTTAGTAAGAACTGAAGAGGTTGTTTTTGGCTCGTCGAGACCGTTGTCAAATGTTGGAAAACTAAAGATCTTACCGTAGTGGCAGGGGAGGGCATCCTATGCTTTGACTCAAGAATCGATGGTTGTGGGTTTGATTCCTACCTTGGAAAACTAAGATTTAAGTGGGGAGCTGTGATGATAGGCTGCTGTACTAATTGCCCTCTAGATAGTCCGGCTAATCACGATCGTGCTCCTGAATTATTATTATTTTTTTTAAATGCCGCATATTTTACCGATGCACCACTGCCCATTGGCAAGCCTATTACGCTTTTTCTCACCACAATGCTAGTGGAAAGTCCAAGACCAACTATACAATTCAGGGAAAGCCCAGTTTGCAGACTAGTTCCTCGAGATCAAGGGTGCATTGGGAATTCAAGCCTACGACAATTGACTTATAAACCAAGTGTTGAATCACTTGATCTGGGCTAAGGGGTATTATCGAGATCATTGAAGCCATGGACGACTTTGCAACCGAGGTCATTGTTGCAACCTACCCTCGAAGGGGCCACCCTCGGGGGGGAATTAGGTTCAGAGATTAAGGTCAAGTGAGTAATGACGACCTCACCATGGAGCGCTTGAGCAACGTTGTGGCGCAACAGGATGAATGAGAGAGGCAGAGAGACGGGTCGAGGGAGGAGAGATAGATAGGGAACAGATGGAGATTGGGCGATGTGGCTCAACATGATGAGTGAGAAAGTTAGAGAGATGAGCCGAGGGAGGAGAGAGACAGAGAGATAAGGAGCAGATGGAGACCGAAATAGGGAGGGAAGATGCAATTATTGGATAAAAATGGGGAGGAGGCGACGGACGTGACGCCGAGGTGGCGAGATGACGGTCAGAGACTATTTGGTTGCAATGGACAGCGACCGTTAATGTTGGCGGGTGGTGCAAAGATTAGGGTCTATGAGAGATTTAAGATTGATGGTTTTTCAAAGAGGGGTAGTTAGTTTTTTTATGATGGGATGTTATCCAGAGGTATGGAAAAAATGTACTTAAAAAACTGGAGGTATGGAAGCGGTGATGAGATGAAAAGTGAGGCATACTTTTGTGATTCTACCGTAATAGTCTCCTTCTTTATGTTTTCTTTTGAAATGGTTAATACATCACGTTGCTAAATACAATTACAGGTGCTTTAACATATGATTAGTTTTTATTTTTTATATTAAAGTCGTTGGTAACCTTAGTTCATGAAAGAAACTAACGAAGTTCGAGAGTCAACGTGTTCTGCGGGGAATGATAAGATCAAAGTAATGTCGATATTCTAAACAAATGGGTCCCCAAAAACTTAATTTTTAGTGTCATTGATGATACCTCGGACAATCCAACCTGTCTATATAATTCTAAAAGTCGACCATGACCCATGAGTTTCGGCTAGTTTATATGGTAGAATGTTTCGAGAACAGCACGCGAGGCATCCTCACTGATCCGTCGACCAAGCTAAACGATAAGAAAGCAACAGGAAATTCCCATGGAGTTCTGTCCACAGACGCAAGAAGAGGCTGAAAACGCCGGTCCTAAGTAAGTCCTCAAGGAGGATGTTTTATGAGTTTTGGATTGGTCAAATTAATCAGTGGAAATAACCCATTCTCCCTCTGACTTTCCTTAATTCAGATTGCTTAGGCGAAGCCGTTAGCTCGTCACCTTTCAGCGACGCTACGAGTATAAAACGTGAACGGAATGGAGAGAGAGCGATGAAGAAACTCGTGCCCCCGTCTGCTAATTGGCGATTGGAACGACGTGAAATCTAATTGAAAGTCATGGGCTGCATTTGCAGTAGAGATCGTGGGAAGATGAGAACCAAGCCACCCATTGCCACCCGCGCTCGACGGCCCTTTCATCATTCCAGATCTGCCAAAAAGAGGGGTGTCAAAAGAGGCGGGGGCATGGCCACAATTGTTAAAGGTACTGGTCGTCGAGGTGGCGGTGGTTGCGGAGGAGGGTGCGGTGGTTGTGGTGGTGGCTGAATCTTTCCGTTTGTGGCCGTAACCGGTACATGTATTTTATACTTCCATGCTGGACAAATGTGCATGTAACCGTTGGAGTGAGATAAGCATGAGATCATGTAGATCAAACTCATCTATCCCTACATGAATAATGATTCTAATGCTTCTGTTCCATATGATTTATGGATTTTGCAAAATCTTATTGAAACTTCATTGATTGCTTTAAAGTTTTACATCATTCGAAGTGAATCTAAAAAAGGAAAGTATGAAATGTCCATCCAATAAACTAGGTCTGAAAATTTAGCTTTTTCCATCACTTAATACCTTCTTTTGACGTTCTTTAATTCGTCACCTGGGCCTGATGATATCTAGAGCTCGTCTTCAATAAGAAAAATCTCTCTCGACAATTTCAACTCAGGGAAGTTTTATGGTCCATTGAGGAACGGATCCTCGGATTGTAATGGATCACACTTTCTTTTTATATTTGCATACATAATATCATAGCACACAAACTTTTGTAGACTTTATAATCAAATGACGAGATTTGCCCTTTTCTTTTGTCCAATGCTTATCGAGGGGCTGGAGATTCGTTCCCCGAGAATGCTTAGAATTACCATTTAACATGAAACTTTAATCCGAGATTGTACGAAAGCTCATGAAATTAGGAGATTGTTGTGTTGGTCCCTCCTCACTTGGAGTGCGAAACCACATACCTTAAACAGGGAAAAGAAAAGAAAACATAGGTAGTTGATGCTCTTGAAGTGGCGACAGCCATGTTGCTCACCAAGTTGGTCAGAGTGCGGCTAACTTTTTTGGGCCACTGCAAGAGAAAAGGCAAGAGTTTAGAGACAATGAAGCAAGCTGGACAGAAGCCATTTTGAGAGAAAAGTAAGATCGTGCGAAGGAAAAACAGTGAGAGGAAGAGAAGGAAAACCAAAAAAAAAAAAAATGAAGAAGAAGAAGAAGAAGAAAACGTGAGTGTGTGGCCCTGTTGATTAAGAATCTTGATGGCGATTTCAATGGCGAAATTCTAGCAAGTTTTCCATGGCGATGTGTGCTACCTGTTGACTGGCACCTATCATTAGAAAGCCTCTTCATCCATGCATTTTCGACATTCTAGTCATGATTAGCTTATTGTTGCTATGAACTAAGATAGGATATCTTGATGGTATGTTGTGTAACCTCTAGTTGGACTAGAGGAGGCTTCTTGTAATCTTGCTCTACATAGTGAAAGTTCTTCGTGAGCTTGTTCCGTGATTTTTCTCTAGTTGCGGTTTGCACGTTAAAATCCTGTGCGCCCATTTTGAACTGTCTGATTGTCTATTACATTATAGTAGTGGTTATTGTGCTCATTTAATCACACAGAGTGGAGAAGAAATTTGCTGTTGTTAAATAGTTTCCGTTGTGCATGTTGTAAGGCGATTGCAAGGTCTCTTTCCAATGAAGAGCAAATACTTGTTGAGCCCTCTCATCCTGAGATCACTTTCCGCCCTCATTGGACCAGGCCGTTGTAATTACAGAATGTTTGGCATAACTGTTAAATCCACCTACAAATGTACGAGTCCGTCGCCCTAAGCTCCATTGGCGCACATAAGTTGGGAGATTCTCAATATGAGGTAGAAATGTCTCCTTTAGAGTTCGTGGAAGATTCTATATTAAATATGCTATCATTTTCTGGTACATGTTCATGTCTCCCATTGGCTACTTTATCATTTTTAATCTCCCTGGTTCCGAAAATCATCCAGGCAGAAGCAGTCAACACTGACAACATCGATCACTCGGTTCTAATTCCACCTACTCTATTTCTTAATTGAAACGAGGAATAGTCGGCTGCCAATTTTTTTTTCTTGGGAGGTCAAACAAGAAAAAGTCCTCATCATCTTTCCAAACATATATATTCTCAGTTACTACTCTCTGAAGCAAAAGTCTCCGTCGTTGCAGACCGATTCACGGCCAAATAATCTTTATAGTATGATGCTATTTTGAACTTCTCCTTAAGCAGTAACACATTACATGTACTGTATAAAGTTAGGTTCTGTAGAGAAAGCCTTCAAGTCACGTGAGTATACTTGCAGATAAATTAGACGAAGGGAAGAGAAAACGGATTGCAGTTCTGATTGGGGTCGTCGCTGCCGTGAATGCTGTGTTGGCAATCTGTACGAGGGGAAGAATTTCAACGGACGGGAGTCTCGGCGGACGACACAGAGGAACAATGATGCACGATGCGCTGAAGAGTAATTTTGGAGTAGCACTTGATGGTGGCGCTTCTCTAGAGTGCGGAGGAAGGTATGGTAGGTGGTGGTGATTTCGGCGGCAGCGGTTCAATTAGCTGGGGGTGACGGAGGAGTATAGGCTGCGGTAACACTGGTGGCGACAGTTGGGGAGCCAGTGAATCTAAGGCGTGCGATGGTAGTCACGGAGGCAGTGACTGCACCTGCTAACAAGGGACAGTAAATTGACATCTTCGACACTTTCCTGACTGAATTTTCCTACACAAAGGCCCAAGGGCAGCGGAAGTAGAAATGTATCGGAGGGATTTGTCCACTAGGGCCGAAAAATTTGTTACTTTTGTCAATTCAGTTATATATCTTTCAATTTTATCGATTAAGTTTTAAACATTTTCACATTTTGCCAATTAAGTTAATCAGGCCAATTTTGGTCGGAAATCATTAACATCGATTGTGATTGTTCTACGCCGTTGATGAAGTGGACAATTAATAATATTAATTTTTTTTTTATTTATTTTCATATTTATTTCATTTTTTCTTTTCTTCTTTTTTCCTTTTACTTTTTTTTTTTCTCTTTTCTCTTCCTTCCTTTATTTTTTATTTTTGTCTTTTCCCTTCCAGCAACCACCATTGGGCCTTGTTTGTGACTAGTGACTTGCTGGCCTCAAGTGAGGGACGCCCAAGCCTGGGCTGGCAAGGGTTGCCCTCACCTAGGCGAGTGTGGGCCGCCCTCGGCCTCCCTGACTTGGTGAGGGCTCCTCGTCTGATCCAATGACCTCTTCAGCTTAGGCTCAAGGTTGGCAAGAGCTCCAACCCACAATTGACAAGGTCTAATGGTGGCTAGTGGAGGGAAAAAAAAGGAAAAATAATAAAGAAAAAAAGGAGAAAAAAGAGAAAAGAGAAAAAAAGAAGAAGAAGAAAATAAAAATAATTTTAAAAAATATCAATATACTATTAAAAATTATTCATGTTAGTATTAACTGTGCCATATAGGACGATTGACATTCACGTTAGTGATTTCTAGCCAAAGCTGACTGAATGAACTTGATTGACAAAAGGTGAAGATTTAGAACTTAATTGGTAAAATTGAAAGGTTTATGATTGAATTGACAAAAGTTTAATAGATTTTCGACTTTTTGGACAATTTTCTCAGGTATTATAAAGTCACATATTTTACTACACAACATTTTTCACCGGCGAGCCCCTTATCTTTGCCTCTGCATGATGCTAATAGAAAGTCCAAGACTGAAAATTCACCTAAGGGCAAGCCCATTTCGCGAACTTTCTAAGTTTCCTTGAGATCAAGAGTTCAGCGAAGAATCGAGCCTCGACTTAGAAACTAAGGCTATGTTTGGGAACTGCTTTCCCAAGGGTCTTTAGGGGCTAAAGGCTTTGGGCCAAATATCTAGTGTTTGGCAATCTTTTTTTCACTTGCCTTTGCCAAAGGCAAGCCTTCCCAAGGCAGGTTGGGGGCTGCCTTGGGCATTCTCGGCATGCTAGCTTTGAAGGTAATGAAATTTTTGTTCCGAAATTGTCCTCGTTAATTTTTTGTTTTTCCGACTTTACCCCGACAACTGTTCATCATCTTCATCCTTCCCTTCTCTCTATTGAGAACATGGCTAGCATCTACGCGCGGTCGTCGGCGACCTTCGCGGCGCGGTGGGTCGCACGACGGCACGGCGAGGGTTGCGGCAACTGGGATCTCGCGATTTGGGTCGCTGCGACCAGATTGAGTGGCACCGGCGACCTCCGCACGGAGGTTGAGGCGCGGAGGGTCGTGTGACCTTTCGGCGAGGGTTGCCGTGACCTAGATCGATTTGGGTCATTGCGACCCTTGCCGGACGGTTGCCTCGACTCGCCGCACCGCGACCTCCGTGCGAAGGTTGCCGGTGCCGCTTGATCTGGTGGCGGTAACCCAGATCACGAGATCCCGGTTGCCGCGACCCTCATCGCGCCATCGTGCGACCCTAGCCGGATGCTGCCCTTCACCGTGCCACCTCCCCCTCGTCGGACAGCCTACCCTTCGTCACGCCGCCTCCCCCTCGTTGGACCGCCTACCCTTCGCTGGCGGTAACCGGCGAAGCCCTTGGCCGGCCAACTCTCATTTTTTCCCTTTTTTTAAATAACAAAAGCCTTTAGCAAATTTAATTTATCTAAATACTATTTTGCTCAAAGATACTTCATAATGGACTTTCACAAGTACAATTTACCAAACACAGTTTGCATTTTGAAAAACTCCTTTAACTTAAGGGACTTTACATTTTCTCAAGGACTTTCCCAAAAGTCTTCCCAAACGCACCCGAAGTGGTGGACCACTTGACCTAGGCTAAGGTGTATAATGGAGATCCTAGAAGCCATGGAAGACCTTACAAGTTACAAAGGAGGTCATCCATGGCTGCTCAACCTCAATCTAAGGTCGTAGGGAACCACAGCGAACTCATCAGAGTGTGCTCAAGCAGTGCTGCGACGCAACGGGATAGATGAGAGAGTCGGTGGGAGGGGCTGTGGGAGGACAGAGAGATATGGAGCAGATGGAGGCCAGAATAGGGAGGGAAGATGCAGTAGTTAGAGGCAAATGGGGAGGAGGTGACGGACGGTGGCATTGAGGTGTCTGGACGACAGTCGGAGGCTGCTGGGTGCAATTGATGGCGGCAATTGATGCATTTCAAAGAGTGGTAATAAGTCCTTGTACGAGGGAATGTTGTCCAGGGGGACAACTATGCATTTCAAAATCCAGAGGCATGAAAGTGGTCATGGGATTAAAATTGAGGTAGCTTTTGTGATTCTACCTCTGATATTCTCCTTTTTTTTATTTTCCTTTTAAAATTGACTTATTTTAACTCATATTTTTCTATGATATGCAAATTTAGTGAATTATACTTGATTGGACCTAGACCAAGCTCACACCCAAAAGAGTCTGGCTCCAATTTTAAATAATTTTTCTTCTTAAATATGAAAAGCAGCTCATAGAAAAAGAATTAACCATTAAAAAAGAGAGAAAAAATTAACAAATTTGAAATTACAAAACTTTGATGAATCAAGCTACTAATATCATTTGATTAAGTATGCGTTAGGGGTGAGGGGGTTTATGTTTCGTACAGGTTTTACTTGGAACCTGAAACCTACCCGTTGGAACATGTTTCTTATTTTTTAGAACCTGAAACCTATTCTGCATACCATAGAATCTGAAACCTATCTTGTTACGGATTCCAAGATTGGTTCTAGGGTCTACCCAAGTTCCGCTTATATTATTAATTGGATGATTGCAGTGAATTAAAATCTTTGATGACCACCACTTGCTATTATAATTAACTGGTCATAACTTATATTTAGACATATGCAAAATATGAACATTAATAAGGTAAAAATCTCGGTCATAAAATGGAAGTTGAAATTAGTGTTTCTAGATTATATACTCATCATCGAACGATATGGGATATCATAGGATCGTGCCAAAGTATGGACCAAGAAAAATGTTAAAACTTGTTTCAAGTTCTAGGTTATAGGTTCCAGGTTCCAAGTTCCTTTAACTAATAGTCTGGAATCACTCATCAAAATAGGTTCCTCATTTTTTGGAACCTAGAACTTATCTTGCATATCTTGAAACCTGAAATCTATAGTTTCCCACCAGTTCGGCTCTCAGATTTTGGGTTCTACCTTGGAACCATGCTCATTCTTAGTACGCATTTTCATTTATTAAAACTTTAACGTTCTGTGTTAGTTTCGTGAAAATCGATAATTTAAAAACATTATTTTTAAAATGATTGTTTGAATCACGTAGAAAAATTAGTTAGCCAAAATTTATCTCATCATCAACAGCAGTTCATATCTAAATATTTTTTGTTAATGATGAAAATATTTTTTGGTAATTCATTTTTGTTGAAAGTGATGCAAGTGATTATTTTTATAAAAATATTTCCTAAATCAGTGATTTGCCACCGAACAAAAACTTACTTAGTTACTAGCAAGGAAAAAAATGTTGCACACAAAGAGATACATCTGAATATTTTATTTTATTTTATTTTATATTTCCTAAATCAGTGATTTGCCACCGAACAAAAACTTACTTAGTTACTAGCAAGGAAAAAAAATGTTGCACACAAAGAGATACATCTGAATATTTTATTTTATTTTATTGAACTGAAAGACATCCAGCAGCATTTTGATTGGTAGTAAAATTTTCCCCGTAATCTAACTACTCAGTTCAAGATCGTTCTTGCGATGTTCACTTCAACGTCACCGAGCGGTCATCAGCCCCTCACCCTACATAGTTCGTTTCTGATACAATATTTTTATGTTTAGCTTAAAAAATTCTTCTGTTAAATTATTAAAATCAGGTTTTTTTTATAACTTTCTACAAAATTAGAGTAATCGCATTTAATAGTTCCACGCATATGACATAACTCGCAGATGTCAGCAAAACTACGTATTTTTCTAATATATATTTATAGTAGTTTGTATGTTATCATTTATCCATTAAACGAATTGGAATGGGTTTATGCAATTTATCAATTTGTTCAACTGCACCCCCTTCAGAGGCGCCTTGGCGTGCAAGCACGCGCAGAATATCTCCTTAAACCATGATCATCAGGCTTGGGAAGACTTAATGAATTGTCTGTAATCGTCGCCACCAACTTCAAAGTTCATTATCTTTATATTCGAGACTCGTATTGTCGAGCATAAAGAAGTTTTCTCCGGACAAGAAAGTGGGATCTTCTCAGACCCACTAAAACCCATAGTTAGCTGGGATTTGCCCCATTAGATTCAGTAAAATATAAATTTTACAAATCTTTGAGTAGCCCATACATCACTCTACCTGTTAAATATGAGTTGTAATATGAGTCGATGATCCAATTTGTCATCTCTAATGACAGGTTTTGGGATATGGCAAGTATATGACAACACGACACCTTCATCCAAGTTGGAGATTCAATGTATTCTGCAGGGAAGAATGCACCGCGAAAAACTAATTTTAGTGTTATTTATGATGGCCTGGGCAACGAACCTGTATATTTGCTCCTACAAGTCAACGCATAACAATGAGAAAAAAAAAAGCTCAGGAAATATCCACGAAACTTTTTGTCCACAGACGCAAGAAAAAGGCTGGAACCGCCCGCCACCAGAAGTCATCGCGGAGGGTTTTCTTATGAGGTTTTGACTTGGTCAGAATGGAATAAATACTCCGATGGATTTTCCGTGAAATGACCAGAACATTCCTTAATCCAAATTGCTTAGACCAAGCCATTAGTTCGTTGCCTTTCAGCGTCTCGACGTCTATAAAGCAAGAACAGCATCGAGAGGGAGAGCCATCGAGATATATTCGCGCCACCGTATTCTTTTTGTTTTGCGATAGGAACCACGCGAAAGCTTACGTCAAGTCATGGCTGTTTTTGCAGTAGAGGTCGTCAGAAGACGACAACCAAGCCGCCTGCTGCGATCCCCGCTCAACAGCCCGTCTATCAGGTGGGATCTCCCAAAAAGAGAGGCCTCGGCAGAGACGGCGGCATGGCTATTCTTGCTGGTGCAGGCGCTACCGTAGTGGCCACTGCTGCTGTGGCCACGATTTTGGAAAGTACCGATGGCGGTGGCGGCGGCGGTACTGGTGGAGGAGCTTCTGGTGATGGAGGAGGAGGCTGCGGTGGAGGCTGCGGCGGAGGGTGCGGCGGAGGGTCCGGGGGCGGCTGAACTTTTCCGTTTGTTGCCGCAACCAGTACATGTATTTTATGCTTTCATGCTAGACAAATAAGCATCAACAGTTGCTAGACAAATAAGCATCAACAGTTAGAGTTGCATATAAAACTTATATCAAAGCAGGTGTAATTACATAATATATATCTATATATTTTTGTCAAAAGAGTAATTATATTTGGTCTGATTTTACCACTCAATATTTTTGGTTCTCTTGAGCCCCGAAGTGGAAAAAACTATTATTTGATCTTATAGATCGAGCAGATCAAATTCCAATTATTTATGTAGACATCGTGATTAATAAGTTTGGCTCTTCATGGTCTATATTATTTATAGAATATTGCAATAACTTATCTAGCTGTCTTGAAATTTTATGTTGTTTCAAATATATATGAAAAAGAAGTTGTTCATCCAATGAATTAGGGATGAGCTTTGACTTTTTGGTCACTGATACCTTCTTTTGAGGTCTAAATCGGTCATTCGAGCCTACTGGTATCGAGAACTAAACTTTAATAAAACAAAATCTATTTTAATTTTTAATTTGGGGGCCAGTTCTATGATTCATCGAGGAATGAATTCTTGATTGTAAGGGTAAAACTTCTCTCTCTCTCTCTTTTGTAATTCATCCACAAAATATTATCACACACAAAGTCCTGCGGACTTTACAATCAAATAATGCGATTTACTCTCTTTTTTTTGTCCTACGATCATTAAAGGAAATCCGTTTTCCAAAACCGCCTTATAATTACGGTTAACCAAGAAACTTTTACCCCCACATTCTAGGAAATCTTCTGAAATTAAGAAAAGAGTGGTACTTGATAGGGCTAGTAAGAGCACCTAGAGGGGGGTGACTATGTGTTAAAGGAAGTTTTGCAAGACTTAACAAATTAACTTGTCTTTTGAGGATAATAGACTGAAGATGTAAAAGATTATAAACAGTTATATAAAGCTACGAATTAAAGTAAAGAGTTTAGGGAAAGAAAATTGAAACACAAGGTTTATAGTGGTTCGGCTTAGATCAAGCGTACGTCCACTTTCCTGTATTGACAACCCACTGGTTGGATTTAACTAACAACCAAAAATACTTTACAGTCTCACGTCCTTGATTCCACAGTGTAGAAACTCTACCACACTTCCTCAAGATCTTACAAGTATTTAATCTCTCTTTTGAGTACAACTTAAGCTCAACGATTGAAATAGCAAAGAACTAGAAGCTTCAGACTTTGGAATTTTTCTTTCACGTACACACTTGAATAAATTGAGCGTCTTCCTTATATACTCCTTCATGCCTTTATAACCATTGGCACTTTCCAAAGGAGTTCTTCCAATCTACCTGTTGGATAGAATCAATTTAAGGAGATCTCGAGTTATTTAAGGAATGTGATGATAGCCCACCAATCCTGCTTGCCCATACAATCAGGATCTAGGTTTCCATATCTAGAACATTCCAAGTATATTTCTCCAATTAACAGATCTAATTATCCGAATGGATAAGAATAATTGATCAAGAGATGCTATCTCCAATCGTGAGATCTTCTTCAATCGTACGAACCAAATCCTTAAAGATAACTCGCATTTGGATAAGTCTTCTCTTCGTCGGTCTAGAAACTATTAGTGAGAGTAAAATTTTAAATCTTGAGTCTGCAGGTCTTCGAACTTTGACGATAGAGTTTGCAAGTCTTCAGATTAGAATAATGGAAATATTTTGTCAACTTCAAAACCATAAGGAAGTTTTCTCCAACAATCTTCCCCTTTTTGATGGTAACAAATCTTTCACGCAGATTTGAACACTTTTGTCCTGCAAAATAACACTTAAGCAAAACAAGATATCTCATAAAAGATAAATAGATTAGGATATGGATAGTAACGATTCTACAACCATAGAAAACATATTAGTCCTGCAAAACAACTATCCTTCCATAATCATTATCATGGCCTAAGTTACTGCAAGCATCAAAAGATCAAATCAAACAGTCCAATCCACAACCAAACAAAAGATAATCCAAACCAAAGTCAAATCTCAAATCTGCATCAAACTTCTCCCCCTTTTTGTCAACAGCAAAAAGTGGAGAACAAATAAAAAGAGTTGTTTGAAAATAGAGGGAGTCAAGGCTGTTTGGGCAGACGAACAAGCTGGAATTCTCTCATAGAATTGACTGTCTTCTCAAGCTTCCCAATAGTCTTCTTTAGTTACTGGAAATCTTCACCCTTCACATGATCTTGCACTTGAGTCTTCAGGGTAAGTAACTGTTCTTGCAAAGAAACTAAAGTAGCCAATAAATCCTTTTTGAGATCTTTTATCTCATAGTTCAAACCATATTGACCTTTCTTTAAATCCAGCAAAACATCCATTATGCGTGAAAAGTCCACTAAATGAGTTAGAGCAGCACTGGGTCCAGCCGATTTTGTTCCTGTAGTTTTGAGAGTGGAGGGATTTTTAGCATTTTGTCTACTGTGACTTGGAGTGAATGCCTCAAATTCTGGTTCTGGATGGTGGGAGGCATACACATCCTCTGGATCTGCTGTAGAGCGACTAACATCACTAGTGAGAATAGGCGAAGAAATACCTCGTTTTTCCGTAACTCCCCCTGTTTGTGTGCCTTTAGGAGGAGAAATGGATTCTTCTTCATGTTCTGCTTCAGCAAGAGAGTGATATTTTTCTTTTGCTTTCTCACCATCAGTTCCAGTCCTTGTCTTTTCAAAGTTGCTTGACAAGGATACATCTGATGTAGGCTTAGGAGAGTCATCTCGAGCCTCTTCTTCCTCTCCTTCTCTTCTTCCTTCCTCTTCCTCTTCTTCTTCTTCTCTTCTTTCCTCTTCTTCTTCTTCTTCTTCTCTTATTTCTTCCTCTCTTTCCTCTATCTCGTCTCTGGTCTCTCGTTCATCTGTCTCATTAAAGCTGACAAAACTCTTCAAGTTCCTTAAGGTTGAAAGAGTCATCTCATCCTCATCTTCTTTATCTTGTAAGATGAGAGTTTTCTTCTTCTTTGCTGGAGCATTCATGGGCTCTTTGCCTTTCATTTTGGCCTCTGCAGAGTCCTGTTTCGCCTTGACAGGAGACTTCTTCTTCACGCGCTCTAACACCTTGTTAAGTTCTTTCAGACGCATCTTAGTGACCATTTTGAATCCAATCACCATTGAAGTGATGCTTGTCAAACACAAAGGTGCAGGAATGTGAATTTTGAAATGCTGCGTGATAAGAGTAGAATAAGGGAGTTGTCCCTTATCTTTCACCACTGTCCTGTACATGTGAAACAGGATGGTGTGAGGCAGAGAGAATTTGTATCAAGCATTGATGGCATACATGAATTTCGCTTCAGACCGAGACACATCAGTCTTGGATGTTGATTTTGGACGGATGTAGTTGATCACGATTTTATGCTGCAAGATGTTGGAGGCATTCATCCTAGAGTAGGAGATTTTGCCTTCAGCAAACCTGTCTTTTACCAATGACAGAGTAGCGTGAGCAACGGACACACTGATTGGTTGGAAACTCGCTCTTTCCACCCCAATCATGTCAACCAAAGTGTCCATATTCACCAAAAACTCCTTATCCCTTACTGTGAAAAAGAAACTGTTTGCATCAAAAAAGGATAAATTCAAATAGAAGTAGGCTGTGAGTTTTGGATAAGCAATAGTAGATTCAGAACAAAAACGCTCCAATTGAAGAAGTGCAAATTTTTCCCTTAGATTTACTTGCACAGAATTAAGAAAATCAAAATCAACGCTCCTAGGGTTCATAACCCCTCTCTTCATTAGATTCAAATAAACATTCTTGTGGTTTTTCGATCTGAATAGACTCGATCCATCACCAACAACATTTGCAGCCACTCCCAATCTAGGCTGGAAATGTGTGAACATTCGTTCGTCATCGTCCTGTCCTTCTGGCTGATTAAACGTGCCATATTGTGGGTCTCTAGGAAAGTTAGCAAAAGCTTTTTCAGCGGACCCTTTTTCTGCAATACCCATCTTCTCCATATCACGCAAAAATAAAGTTTCATTTTTGTAGCCTCTCTCTCTTAGATATTCATCGATCAAAGACATAGCAGTACCTCATTCTTTCAACTTAGAATAAAGCTTTAAAGCAACAGTAGGTGTCAGCGTTCTTACAGGTTCAACTTCTTCCAAAATTTCTTCTTCTGGTTGAGTCGGTGGAGGAGATTGACGCTGCTAAGAAGGTTGTTGCTGACTTGGTCGCTGTGGAGAAGAATCTTCTTCTTTGGTCAAATCGAAATGCATAGGATCCTCAGGCATGTGTCGTGGTCCCCTGCTTGCAATTCTCAAAGACTTTCTTGAAGACATTGTCGCTTCAAGGGAGAAATTTTCAAACTTGCTCGAAAATGTGAAAACTTTTTGGATTAAACAAGAGTGAAAGTGAGAGCAAGTGGGAGTTTAGTATTTTAGGGTTTGAGTGTGAAAACGAATAAGACGTATTTCAACAGTATATAAAGCAAGTAAAGTGAGGTAAACGAATCTTTATAAGGGAAAAATAAAAATGCCTTTTCGAAAATGAATAATTGCCCTTTTGAAAATGAATAACTGCATTTTTGAAAATGAATAACCGCTATAAATTCAAAAACTTGGAAAGATAATTTTAATCAATTAGCGATTAAAAAGTAACCGTACCTTTTCAAGTTTTTAACCAAAAATTAAATTACTAGTATCGAAATAACTTACAGTCGTAACTCTTGGTCTTCTGAGTCTGAACACCTTCAGACTTTACCTCTAAGTCTGAGCACCTTCAGACTTTACTGGATAAAAGATGTGATGTTCAGTCTGGTGCGAATAGATTCAAATAGGCTTTTCTCCAGTGGCTTTGTAAATATGTCTGCCAGTTGATTCTTTGAATCAATGAACTGAATTATAACTTCTCCATTTTGAACATGATCTCTAATAAAGTGATGTCGAATCTCTATGTGCTTTGCCCTTGAATGAAGAATTGGATTCTTTGTGAGATTAATTGCATTGGTGCTGTCACATTTGATCTTGGTGCATGAGTATTCAATTCCAAAGTCTCTTAGTTGTTATTTTATCCATAAAATTTGAGAACAGCAACTCCCAAGAGCCACATACTCTGCTTCTGCTGTTGAAAGAGCTACAGTACTTTGCTTCCTTGAGAATCACGATATTATCCTGTTTCCCAGCAATTGACAAGTACCGGAAGTACTCTTTCTATCAACTCTAAAACCTGCTAAATTTGCGTCTGAATATCCAAGGAGAGTAACGTCTCATTCTTTAGGATACTACATACCTAACTTTGAGGTAGTTGCAACGTATTTGATGATGCGTTTTGCAACGCTTATATGAGATTCTTTGGGATCAAATTGATATTTAGCACAAATGCAAACACTAAACAAAATGTCAAGTCTAGAAGCAGTAACAGGTCTAGAAGTAGTAAGATAAAGAAGTGAACCAATAATACTCCTGTAGAGCTTCTGGTCAACTTTCTTTCCTCCTTTATCTTTGTCCAGCTTCGAAGAACTTGACATTGGTATCTCAGTCTTTTTGCAATTCTCCAATCCGAACTTTTTAACGAGATCTTTTGCATATTTTTCTTGGTGAATGAAAATTCCTTCCTTCAATTGTTTCACTTGTAATCCGAGAAAGAAAGATAGTTCACCCATTATGCTCATCTCAAATTCATCCTGCATAGACTTAGAAAACTTCTTGCACAGGTTTTCGTTAGGTGATCCAAATATAATATCATCAACATAGATTTGAACAAGTAGAAAGTTTTTACCTTCTCTTTTAATAAACAAGGTAGTATCCACTTTTCCTTTGACAAAACCATTTTGAATTAGAAACTTACTTAACCTGTCGTACCATGCTCGAGGTGCTTGCTTTAATCCATATAGAGCATTTTTCAGTCTGAATACTGAGTCTGGTCTCTTTGGATCTTCAAATTCGGGAGGTTGTTCCACATAGACTTCTTCTTGGATAAATCCATTTAGGAATGCACTTTTGATGTCCATTTGGAATAACCTGAAATTTTTATAACAAACAAAAGTAAGTAATAATCTAATTGCTTCTAACTTTGCTACTAGTGCGTATGTCTCATCATAGTCTATCCATTCTTTTTGTGTATATCCTTTGGCCACGAGTCTTGTTTTTTTTTTTTACCACATTTCCTTTTTCGTCCATCTTGTTCTTGAAAACCCATTTAGCTCCAATAATAGATTTACCTTTTGGTTTAGGAGTTAATTCCCAAATATCGTTAATGCTGAACTGTCTGAGTTATTCTTACATAGCTTCAATCCAGCTTTCGTCAACTAAATCTTCTTCTATGCTTTTGGGTTCTATTTTAGAAATAAGTGCCACAGCGCTAGACTCTTCTTACTTTTTGGATCTAGTGCGAATCCTTTCATCAATGTCACTGATGATGAGTTCTTTGGGATGACTAGATTTGTGCTTCCAGTTACTAGTTGGTCTGACAGTTTGCTGATCTTCAACTTCCGTTCGTTGTTGTTCTTCAGAAGTCTGAGCCACTTCAGGGGAGATAGACTTTGTAAAGTCTGGAGCAGGTTTAGATTTTTCAGGTTGAGTCTGAATCAGTTGATTTTGCAAAGAGTCTTGGAATTTGACATTCATAGATTCTTCCACAGACTGAGTCTTCTTGTTGAATACTCTATAAGCTT
Source organism: Eucalyptus guilfoylei (assembly GCA_016097605.1). Taxonomy (NCBI): domain Eukaryota; kingdom Viridiplantae; phylum Streptophyta; class Magnoliopsida; order Myrtales; family Myrtaceae; genus Eucalyptus; species Eucalyptus guilfoylei. The sequence goes on from CM027861.1 coordinate 43,019,932, forward strand.
TGCTTGAAGTTGAGTAGCTAAGGAAAATTCATTCGTCTGATTTCTCTTTAAACTTACCAGTTCGATCATTTGTATTTTTCAAGAAAAAACATTTGCAACCAAACACATGAAAATAAGAAACAATTGGCTTCTTTCCTTTGAATAACTCATAGGGAGTTTTCTCTAGAATAGACCTTAAGAATACTCTGTTAATAATATAACAAGCTGTGAGAAACTACTTCAGCCAAAAACGAGAAGAAATATTACTTTATATTAAAAGAGTTCTTGCTATTTCTTGCAAATATCTATTATTTCTTTCTACAACTCCATTTTGTTCTAGAGTGTAGAAATATTACTTTATATTAAAAGAGTTCTTGCTATTTCTTGTAAATATCTATTCTTTCTTTCAACAACTCCATTCTGTTCTAGAGTGTATGGAGAGGAGAAAACATACTGAAAACCAGATTCATCACAGAATTTGGCAAAGTATTGATTTTCAAACTCACCTCCATCATCTGTCCGTATGCTTGAAATAACATATCCTTTCTCATTCTGAACTTTCTTGGCAAACTTTGAAAAGTGAGAAAAGGTTTCAGACTTATTTGCTAGAATATAAACCCAAGTAAATCGAGAATAATAATCCACAATTACTAGGCAATATCTCTTTCCACCAATGCTTTGAGTTCTGGTTGGTCCAAAGAGATCCATATGTAGAAGCTGCAAAACACGATTAGTTGAAACTTGATTTATTGGTCTAAAAGAACTTCTAACCTATTTTCCCAACACATATGGTGTGCATAAGTCAGACTTTTGATACTTCAGGTTGGGCAGTCCACGAACAAGCTTCTTGGATGAGATCTTGGCAATTTGTTTCATGTTGACATGGCCAAGCTTTCGATGCCAAAGATTCGCTTCATCTTGAATTGATATTAGACATTGAGATCTTTCTGGTTTTATATCCAGAAGATAAATGTTTCTATGTCTTTGTCCAGTAAAATATTGAGAAAAATCTTTACTAGTTCCCGAGCATATTCCTTCTTGGAATTTGATTTTGAATCTAGTGTCGCACAATTGGCTAATGTCGAGTAGATTGTAATTTAGTCATTCCACTAAGGAGACATTGTTGATTGTGAGACTTCTAATCTTTACCGTTCCACACCCAACAATTATTCTTTTGCTGTTTCCACCAAAAGAGACTTTTCCACCATTTATTTGAACAAGTTTTATAAAACAACTTGAATCTCCAGTCATGTGTCTCGAACAGCCACTATCCAAATACCATTTAACATTTTTCTTGATAGTGACCTGTAATTAAAAAGAAACTCAAGCTTTCTTTAGTACCCACATTTTCTTGGGTCCAGGGAAGTTAGTGCAATATACAGTCTTTGCACATTCCTTCTTAATAGGTCTCCAAACCATAGGACATTCTTTCTCAAAGTGTTCGATTTGTTGCACTTTGAACATTTGAGAGCACTTCGCCAACAGGTTTTACAAAGACTTTTTGAAAATGATTTCTATAAAAATTTTTTGTAGGTCTTTGTTTGATTCTTTCCTTTACTTTTGGAAAATCAATTAGAGGAATAGTTTCAGAAGTCATTCCCAAGCCTGATTTGTTGAAATAAGGTCTTTATATTGAAAGAATCTTTTCCAACTTCTCAGATCCTATTGAAAACCTTTTTGTGATATTTGAAATGTCATTTTTCAAAAATTTATTTTCTTTTGAAAGAGAGTCTATATTTTCTTTTAAAACAACAAAACTTTTGTCTAGATTTTCAAACTTTTCTTTCCAAGAATTTTCCTATTGCTTAAGTGTAGAATTCTCCCTTTTTAGTTCGGAAATCCTTTTAAAAGAAGTTTTGAGATTAAGACAAAGTTCATCAATGTATTTCGAGACTTTAGTAGGTATTTTTAAATTGCTTACCTCGATTTCGCTGTCTGAGTTTGAGTCTGAATCTATCTCAGAGTCTGAGTCTGATTCTAATTTCGCCATTAGACATATATTGGCATAAACTTCATCACTTTCTTCGCATTCAGTATCACTCCATGTCTTTGCTTTGAGAACCTTTATGTATTTCTCAGCTTTTCCCTTCTTTTTCTTCAACAGAGGACAGTTGGGTCTGATGTGTCCATTTTTCTTGCATTCAAAACAGATCACATCTTTGTTGGCTTCATCATCTTCAGTTGATTTGTTTTGAAATTTTGAGTGCTTTGTTTCTTCCAATTGAATCTTCTTCCCTTTTTGTTCAGCTTCCTAAACCTCCTTATCATAAGTGCTAGCTCTTCATCGTCCATATCATTTTCGGAGTTTGTAACATCAGAATCATCGTTAGATTTTAAAGCAATTGACTTCTTACCTTTGGGATCTTCTTCCTCGTTAATTTGTTCCACTTCATAAGACTGAAGTGTGCCAACCAGTTCGTCTACAGAAAGCGGCATGATCCTTTGAGTTTCCCTTATTGAAGTCTTCACGTGATTCCAGTCTTTGGAGAGTCCACGCAGCAATTTGTTAACCTTCATTGGTCCTGAGATTGGCTGTCCCTGATACTATAGACCGTTTACAATTTCTGTAAAACGACTAAACATATCAGTGATAGATTCTCCTGGCTTCATCTTGAAGGTTTCATACTGTCTGAGTAGAATATTGATCTTTGTTTCTTTCACTCGATCAATTCCTTCATAGGTAATGTGCAGCCTATCCCAGACTTCTTTGGCTGTTTCACAAGAAGAAATTATGTTATACTCAGTAGGAGATAAAAGCACAATACAAAGATTAAATTGCTTTAGTATCAAGAGCTTGTCTTTTGGTTATTTCTTCTTGTGTTATCTCGCTAGCGTCTGCAACTTCATTTCCTCTTTTTGAAATTGATGCAGTTTTAGGAATGATTCCTTTTTCTACCACATCCCATTCCAGAGGATCTTTCGACCTTAGGAATGCCTTCATCTTGTTTTTCCTACACTGTATTCCTTTCCATCAAAGTAAGAAAGTCTGGTGTTGCTCTGGCCTTCAACCAAACCTGGAGCCAACATACTAGCCATAGATCTTTAACTCAGAAGTAAAAAACACTTCAATTGAATGAGCACACAAGCTCTGATACCAATTGATAGGGTTAGTAAGAGCACCTAGAGGGGGGATGAATAGATGTTAAAAGAAGTTTTGCAAGACTTAACAAATTAACTCGTCTTTTGAGGATAATAGACTGAAGATGTAAAAGATTATAAACAGTTATATAAAGCTACAGATTAAAGTAAAGAGTTTAGGAAAAGATAATTGAAACACAAGGTTTATAGTGGTTCGGCTTAGACCAAGCCTACGTCCACTCTTCCGCACTGACAGTCCACTGGCTGGATTTCACTAAGAACCAAAAGAGATTTTACAGTCTTACGTCCTTGATTCCATAGTGTAGAAACTCTACCACACTTCCTCAAGGTCTCACAAGTATTTAATCTCTCTTTTGAGTACAACTTAAGCTCAGCGATTGAAATAGCAAAGAACTAGAAGCTTCAGACTTTGGAATTTTTCTTTCACGTACACACTTGAATAAATTGAGCGTCTTCCTTATATACTCCTCCATGCCTTTATAACCGTTGGCACTTTCCAAATGAGTTCTTCCAATCTACCCGTTGGACAGAATCAATTTAAGGAGATCTCGAGTTATTTAAGGAATGTGATGATAGCCCACCAATCCTGCTCGCCCATACAATCAGGATCTAGGTTTTTATAAGTTGAACCTTCCAAGTATACTTCGCCAATCAACAGATCTAATTATCCACATTGATAAGAATAATTGATCAGGAGATGCTATCTCCAGCCGTGAGATCTTCTTCAACCGTACGAACCAAATCCTTAAAGATAACTCGCATCTGGATAAGTCTTCTCTTCGTCGGTCTGGAAACTATCAGTGATGGTAGACTTTTAAATCTTGAGTCTGTAGGTCTTCAGACTTTGACGATAGAGTCTGCAAGTCTTTAGACTGGACTGATGGAAACGTTTTGTCAACTTCAAAACAATAATGAAGTTTTCTCCAACAATACTGACATCAATTAAACAAAGTGTGGCTGACTTATTCAGTCGATGCAAGAGAAAAATCAAGAGTTGAGAGAGAATAGAGCAAGCTGGATAGCAGCCATTTTGACAGAGAAGCGAGATCATGCAAGAATCGGATGGCGATTTCAATGATGAAATTCTGGTATGCTGTTCATGGCGATCACTGGCACCAACAGTTGGCAAGCCTTGTCCATCCGCGCATTTGTGACATTCTCGCTTGTTCAGATCCGGCAGTACTTTTCTCTGTATTATTTGTGATCCATCAAGCTGTGATGCTATGATTCAAGACTAACTGATCATAATTTATATTTAGACATATGAAGAATATGAACATTAATAAGGTAAAAATCACAGTCATAAAATGGAAGCTGAAATTAGTGTTTCTAAATTATATACTCATCATCGAACGATATGGAATATCATAGGATCGTGCCAAAGTATGGACCAAGAAAAATGTTAAAACTTGTTTCAAGTTCTAGGTCATAGGTTCCAGGTTCCAAGTTCCTTTAACTAAGAGCTTGGAATCACTCGTCAAAATAGGTTCTTCATTTTTTGGAATTTGGAACTTATCTTGTATATCTTGAAACCTGGAATCTATAGGTTCCCACTAGTTCGGCTCTCAGATTTCCGGTTCTACCTTGGAACCATGCTCATTCCTAGTATGCATTTTCATTTATTGAAACTTTAACGTTTTGTGTTAGTTTCGTGAAAATCAATAATTTTAAAACATTATTCTCAAAATGATTGTCTCAATCACGTAGAAAAATTAGTTAGCGAAAATTTATCTCATCATCAAACAACGATTCATATCGAAAGATTTTTTGTTAATGATGAAAATATTTTTTGGTAATTCATTTTTGTTGAAAGCGATGCAAGTGATTATTTTTATAAAAATATTTCCTAAATCAGTGATTTGCCGAACAAAAACTTACTTAGTTACTAGCAAGGAAAAAAATGTTGCACACAAAAAATACATCTGAATATTTTATTTTATTTTATTGAACCGAAAGACATCTAGCAGCATTTTGATTGGTAGTAAAATTTTTCCCGTAATCTAACTACTCAGTTCAAGATCGTTCTTGCGATGTTCACTTCAACGTCACCGGGCGGTCATCAGCCCCTCACCCTACATAATTCGCTTCTGATACAATATTTTTATGTTTAGCTTAAAAAATTCTTCTGTTAAATTATTAAAATCAGGTTTTTTATAACTTTCTACAAAATTAGAGTAATCGCAGTCAATAATTCCACACATATGACATAACTCGCAGATGTCGGCAAAACTACATATTTTTTTAATATATATTTATAGTAGTTTGTATGTTATGATTCATCCTTTCAACGAATTGGAATGGATTGATGCAATTTATCAATTTGTTCAACTGCGCCCCCTCAGAGGCGCCTCGGCGTGCAAGCACGCGCAGAATATCTCCTTAAACCATGATCATCAGGCTTGGGAAGACTTAATGAATTGTCTGTAATCGTCGCCACCAACTTCAAAGTTCATTATCTTTATATTCGAGACTTGTATTGTCGAGTGTAAATTTTTTTCTCCGGACAAGAAAGTGGGTTCTTCTCAGACCCACTAAAACCCATAATTAGCTGGGATTTGCCCCATTAGATTCAGTAAAATATAAATTTTACAAATCTTTAAGTAGCCCATACATAACTCAACCTGTTAAATATGAGTTGTAATATGAGTCGATGATCCATTTCGTCATCTCTAGTGACAGGTTTTGGGATATGGCAAGTATATGACAACACGACACCTTCATCCAAGTTGGAGATTCAATGTATTCTAAAGGGAATAACGCACGGCGAAAAACTAATGTTAGTGTTATTTATGATGGCCTGGGCAACGAACCTGTATATATGCTCCTACAAGTCAACGCATAACAATGAGAAAAAAGAGAGCACAGGGAATATCCACGAAGCTTTTTGTCCACAGACGTAAGAAAGAGGCTGGAACCGCCCGCCACCAGAAGTCATCGCGGAGCATTTTCTTACGAGGTTTTAAATTGGTCAGAATGGAATAAATACTCCGATGGATTTTCCGTGAAAATGACCAGAACATTCCTTAATCCAAATTGCTTAGACCAAGCCATTAGTTCGTTGCCTTTCAGCGGCTCGACGACTATAAAGCAAGAACAGCATCGAGAGGGAGAGCCATCGAGATAAATTCGCGCCACCATATTCTTTTTGTTTTGCGATAGGAACCACGCGAAAGCTTATGTCAAGTCATGGGCTGTTTTTGCAGTAGAGGTCGTGAGAAGACGACAACCAAGCCGCCTGCTGTGATCCCCTTTCAACAGCCCGTCTATCAGGTGGGATCTCCCAAAAAGAGAGGCCTCGGCAGAGACGGCGGCATGGCTATTCTTGCTGGTGCAGGCGCTGCCGTAGTGGCCACTGCTGCTGTGGCCACGATTTTGGAAAATACCGATGGCGGCGGCGGCGGCGGTACTGGTGGAGGAGCTTCTGGTGATGGAGGAGGAGGGTGCAGCGGAGGCTGTGGAGGGTGTGGAGGAGGGTGCGGTGGAGGGTGCGGCGGCTGAACTTTCCGTTTGTTGCCGCAACCAGTACATGTATTTTATGCTTTCATGCTAGACAAATAAGCATGCATCGGTTAGAGTTGCATATAAAACTAATATCAAAGCAGGTGTAATTATATAATGTATATCTATATATTTTTGTCAAAAGAGTAATTATATTTGGTCTTATTTTACCACTCAATATTTTTGGTTCTCTTAACCCCCGAAGTGGAAAAAACTATTAGTTGATCTTATAGATCGAGCAGATCAAATTCCTATTATTTATGTAGACATCGTGATTAATATGTTTGGCTCTTCATGGTCTATATTATTTATAGAATATTGCAATAACTTATCTAGCTGTCTTGAAATTTTATGTTGTTTCAAATATATATGAAAAAGAAGTTGCTCATCCAATGAATTAGGGATGAGGTGTGACTTTTTAGTCACTGATACCTTCTTTTGAGGTTCCTGAATCGGTCATTCCAGCCTAATGGTATCGAGAACTAAACTTTAATGAAACAAAATCTCTTTTAATTTTTAACTTTTCTCTGTATTATTTGTAATCCATCAAGCTGTGATGAGCTGATAGATGCTATGATTCAAGATAGTTTATCTTGATGATATCTTGTGTCTCTAATGGGACTATAGATGGCTTGTAGTAATCTTGTTCTGTGGTATAGTAGAAGTCTTTGGCAAGCTTGCTCTGTGGTTTTTCCCCAGTTGTGGCGGTTGGCACGTTAAATTCTTGCGTGTCCTATTTTGTATTGACTGATCGTCCATTACATTGTAGTAATTAGGGTTTTAAACGGTTCGGGTTTCTGTGATACCCGAACCGACCCGAATATGATTGATACATGCGAGTTCGTGAACTGAACGGTATAGTAGCCGAACCAAAAACAAGGTTGGGGTCGGTTTGAGTTTGTCTTTTTTCGCGGGGGCCTCTCCTTCCACGCAACCCCTTCTCTGAAATCATGCCCTTTTCTATCTTCTCCCTGAACTCTTAACTGTGATCCATTAAAGGAAAGTACGTTGGCCTTAAAATAAAACTCCTCCCCTTTTCTACTGGTCACACCGTTGTTATTAAGAGCCACCCCCAGCACCAGCTCTTTGACTGGTGGTAACGCGATGGCCGATGGTGGCAGAGAGGACGATGTTGATGAAGGAGGGGACAGCGGAGAGGCGAATGTCGAGTGGGACGGGGCACTCGCCGGCAGATGTTGATGCTTCTGGCATAGCGACTTGGTGGGAGATGGAAACCAAGCAGGGGGCGGAGATGGAGATTGCTCCATTGATGAGCCAAACGAGAGTGCCGTGATGGCCGCAACGATTGGGATTCTCGAGTTCGCCTTTACTGCCCAAGCGAAGGTTTCTCACCTCGAAACTGGAGTTTTGGCTTCTTCTTTTTTTAACCCTATCAAAAGAATTTGACTTCTACTGTTGACGTTTAGAGCAAGAGAGAACGACAAAGTGTTTATGGTGGCTTAACCTAATTAGGATTGAATGATATGTATTTATAAGAATAATTAATTATAGAAAGGTTATCGACAAAAATATAATTACAAAAATACCTTATAATACATATAGATACATATTAATATTTACTTCGGTTGCTTGAGAAGAGGGAAATATGAGAGCCTGAAGATCCTTTGGAATTAGATGGTGAAGATTTGAGAGTTCTACGGTACTTGATTTGATCGAAATCAAACAAAAAATGCTATGATGCCCATTCAATTATCCATTACCTAAGAATGACACTTTTTCTAACTAGTCTGATGAATATCGCAGTAGAACATTTTATGTTGAAAAGGTTCATTGGGCTAGGTCCAATGGGGATGTACCTAAACGTAAGGAGTTACTTTTAAAATCTTCTTGTTCAATTGTTTTTTTTTTTTTTTTTGGTAAAGATCTTCTTGTTCAATTGTTTATGTAGTCTAAACTCAATAATTTATAAACAAAGTGTCAAAGCCTATTGAAAATTCTAAAATTTATCCTAACCATTCTAAAAAAGAAAATAACAATTAATATATTAAAATTGTGCAATCAAGTATAATCGAATTGAAATGCACAAGCAATGACCTAGCATATCATAGTCTCTAAAAAGAAAACAACACACAACAACCCTTATTGTAAAGCCTTAAAGGCTTGTTCAAATTGAGGTACAACTTTTGATGAAAGGATTTCAGATTTTTTTTTTCTTTAAATAGCTAAACTAGTTCTAAATCAAAATTAACATGAAAAATCTAATGAAACTAGTCAAAATCTATCTTCTAAAATTTTTTGTTTTTTTCCCCAAAGATTTCTGATTTTTTGGAATTTTTTTATAATTCTAAAAAAAGCCTCGGGTCAAAGGATCCGGCCTGAATATGGGTTTAACCCGGACCATAGAGGTCCGTGTTGGGTCGGGCCCGGTCCCAGTGTGGCCCTGAATTGATAGGTTCGGGCTATTTCCAACAAAGCAAGCCCAAATTTTTTATTTCCCTTTAAATGATCTAAGACCGAAACCAAAATCAGCCCACACGCCTAGTCCAGATTCACAAAACTTCCAACCTATGTTTCTATTATTCCATTCTTCTTACTTTTCATTTTTCCCTTTCGATTTCTTTTGTTTTCTTGTCTATTTTTTTTTTTTTTTATCTTTTCCTTTTTTCACATTTCCTCTTCTCTGCACGTGGTCTTCTTCCTCACCGAAACTCCCCTTTTCTACGTTCTCTTCTTTGCGCGACGTCTTCTTCCGCCGAGACCATGCCATCGCCCAAGCTTCCTCACGGACGGACTCAACGAGACTTTACTACACGAACTCACGCTAGAATCTCAACCGGTCTGACGTCAACAACCAACCTCACCGACCCTCACCAGCCGTCGCCAAACGTCGCTGGCGACGTCAATGACAGTGAACATATATATATATATATATATATTTCGAGACGACGACCATTCTAACATATCAACCACATATATGCACGCCGAGACAAAAAGAAAAGGCTGACTATGGCGGCCTCTAACCGTAGGCTCCTCTGGCGAAGGGTGTGGATTTCCCGATGAGAAGACATTCATCCATGGCCGACTCGGGCATCAAACGATATGCCACAAAATCAAAGAGAAACGCAGATTCAGTGGTAATGCAACAACATTAGCACCTGAGCGCAAAACAAAAACTTTAAGCATCGTTTTTATGAACTCAAATTCAGTGCTTCATTCAAACATTTTGTTAAACGGTTGATGTGCCATTCGGAATACCACTTCCTAGGATACTAAGCTCCAAATCAACGTTGTTGGCAACAGATTAGTTTGGGTTTTGTACAGTTTGCTCGAAATCTCGTCGCTTTGGTCTCGCGTTCTCAAACTTAATAAGCGAGGGAGAAGTAGAGCATTTCCGATGTTACCTAGTTCGGGAGCTTGCTGCGACGAACGGCGATGGGCGAGTTGGCTTCTGCAGAAGGTCAAGACTATTCAGACGAACCACCGGCGAAGGGGGAGAAAATCTCTCACTCTCGGTTTCTCTCTCTGAATGAACGCTTCAAAAAAGTCGCCCCGCCTCTGACTCGCTCCTCTCTCGCTTTTAAGCACCGGCGCGCATGACGTCCTACCACGCCAGATGTTGCTGCCGGTCTGTCCTCGACCACTAGCTCCGGTGCGACTCTCGCGCCTGTCTCCTCTGCCTCTGTCCTTGGTCCTCTCTCTGCTTTTTGTAGAATGCGTGAGAGCGTGGTGGAGAGGAGAAAGGAGATAGGCGCGCAGGCCGGGCTGGGGAAAGATCAGAGGATATAGGCTTGGCCCAAACGGGAAAGAGGAAGAAGAGGGGAAAAGAAAGAAGGCTGGGCCGGCCTGACCCCAGCCCGGTCTTTCTCTCTCTCTCTCTCTCTCTCTCTCTCTCTCTCTCTCTCTTTAAATATGATAATAATGATTTTTTAATTATTTTTTTAAAAAATCAAAAAATTTCTAAAAATTAATACCAGTAAGCAAATGTTCATAAATTAATTTAACGAAAATTATTTTGTTTAGGAGCAAGATTTTAATCCCTAGTTTTTTGCGCAATTAAGTCCTAAATAAAAAAGGCCAAGATTCGGGTGTCAATAGGTTATTATAGAGTTTTTAATGTAGCTGCGGCTGGTCGTTCACTAGTATCAATGATTTCTTCTGGTGTCACTGATTATGTGCAACGGTAATTTCTTGATAACGATCTCTTGAAAGCGCATGTATGTTTAACATCGAAATATTATCTTTGTATTCATTGTTTCAGTTGTGTATTATTTGCTCTAGTTTTGTTCTGATCTTTTTTCATAGTTGTGTATTAGCTTTGCCTATTAGAATCCAATTTAAAATTTTGAGGCCAACCGTGCAGCGATGCTTCCTTTATTTTTTTTCTGCATTGGTGACTTTCTCCTCTGCTTTATTTAGAATTTACCTAGTTGTTGTTCGGTGAAAGTCTAATCTCAAACAGGCGTTACTTAAAAGTCATACTTATTTGATAATCTTGTCGAATATCTGTTATGTTATAGAGGACGCGGCGCCTATATATAGAATTGAGAGAGAAAGAGCAATGGACAAACTCCCGATAACAATCATTTTCGTCATAACTGTAAAAACCACTCAAAATTCCAGTCATGTGCTGCTTTGGCCGCGGAGGTCGTAAGAAGAAGAAAGCCAATCAACGCCCTCCGACCGCCGGCCGGCAACCCACTTACAGGTTAAAGCTCCCAAAAATAGTGGTGGCAGGGATGGTGGGATGACTGTTTATGCTGGTGCCACCATAGATACCACAGTTGTTTGTGGTGACAGCGACGGCAATGGCGGAGGCTGTAGCAGCTGACTATTCATAGCACGTGTTGTATTTACTTTTCTTGCGAAGTTTACGGTAGTGATGAGTACTTGTTGTGAAATGTAACTTTGGGGTGAGTATGTATATAATTATCATGACTGGACATACAAAAATAAAGCAAGTATAATAAAATGAGTGGATTCATCTTTTCAATATAAGTGGTATCGATACCTAAATTTTCGCCTAAAGATCACTCTTGCATTTAATAAAAATGAATAAATAAATTAGAGATTGAACTCATCAATGACAATAAAATTTGCACCTAAAAGAAAATACTGATATCGTATGATAGTGAGTCCATATTCTTTATCGCATATAGACAAGAGAGACATTCATGCTTAGGGATAACAAGTTTGCACCGAATAAAACAGAGGCCCGGTTATCAATTCTGTCCAAATTAGCCTGACTTGCGATTCCCTTGCTTGACCACCCGGGCACGCTTGGTATGTGGTGTGCTAAGTTAGAAAAGTGAATGGCAATGGGCAAGAATTTTCAGCTAGTCCAAGATATAGGGAAGTGATTTTAGGCCAAATTAGAAAAGAAGAGGAAAGGGGATTCGGCTGGAAACAGGAGAGGAGAGATGAGAAGGAGAGTCGATTCTCATGAATACACAATTTGGCAATATGTTTCAGCCACGTATACAAGATATATTCAAGGCTATACGAAGCAGCTAAACCGAGCAGAAGTTCTCTGCCAGCACGCGCGCAACACCCTGTCACCGTTGCCGTGGTCTCTATGCGAGTCGCTGGTCTCATCGGAAAACAGTACCGCGGGAAGGGAGTCGAGCAGGGTTGCCGTGTTTCTTTTCAAAGCGGATTTTCGACTCCATAGCTCATATCCACCAGCTTGTGATCAGATTTCAACCCAGCATCATTCGACCTCCACTCCGAACACTCCGAATGACCGGTGCATCCCGGATCATCCACCGCCCTAGACTTAAGTTCATGTTGGAGACCAAAGCCACTACCCAATTGTGAGAACCGAAACTACCCGGGAGTCACCGGGCCATCTCGAGAATGTGACAACGCCTACCAGGTCCTCCATTCTCCTATTAAACTTTGATATTAATTTAAGAAAATGATATAAATGGTCTCTGAACTTTGACCAAATATGTAATGTGATCCATAAACTTAAAATTTAATCAATATAGTTTTTGAGCTTTTGGTATATGTTCAAACTAATCTCTAAAGTATATGAAAATGTTCGATATTGTTATATCATTAATTTAAGTTCATTTGTAACATTGAAGATTTTCATAAAGTTCATGGACTAGATTCGAACATTTTCCTGTGGATTATAAAAGTTTTTGGTGAGTCTGCTACATGGTTTTTCCCCGTTGTGGTTTGCACGTTAGAATCTCTTGTGTCCTGGTCTTCCATTACATTATAGTAATGCTTGTTGTGCTCATTCAATCCCATAAAGATGGGAGGGGAAGGATCTAATTGCACAATAAAGAAGATCAAGGACATGCTCGAACATTTTACAAATGTTTACGGATTAGTAGTGCCTTTATCTCAAATTTTAAATCGTTATCTCCATTTTGTTTGTCCGTAACCTTTAAAAGGATACATTTACCAGCTAGTTTGATGAACATCCCAACGGAAGACTCGGGTAAGATCTGTTGCAACAAGTTCTGTAGGGCTAGGTTCAATATGGATGTATCTTATCTTAAGGAGGTAAATTAAACATTTAAATTTATCTCCTCTAGTTGAATTGTTGATGTATCACAATCATCTCAAGAGTCCAAACTCAACCGCATCACCTCATCTAATCTAACTTGCCCAAGAAAATGCCTTTTAACACTTTCGCCAAATTATGCACCCAACCATTGAACGACACAAGAACTCTCTCTCTCTCTTTCTCTCTCACACACACACACACACTCACTCACATACCCTGTATGGGTGCATGTGAGATTTGTGAATAGTACTGGAGACCTAATTTGCTTGGTGCCGACCATAACAAGCTTTGGCCACTCCGATCTGAGGTTGCAAGCTCAGTAGCGAGGGCAAGCAAAGAGAGGATAAGCAAAGCGGCACCAGATCCGCCTTCTTGAGCCTAGCTCGACCCAAGATTTACGGTTGCAGAGAGAGGGAAAAAAAGGAGAGATGTCGGTGTTGGGTGCTTTAGTGTGTGCCCATTGCGACGGCGGTGGTGGAGCCACACTTGTGGCTGGTGGTTCAGTTTGGTTTGTTGTCCTACGCAACGGATGAGGGGTTGGTCTCATGCTCAGCGAGGATATGGAACCAAGGGCAAAAAGGAGAAAGGAAAATGAAGAAAGAAAAGGGCAAAAAGCAAACATGTCCACCCTATCTGAGCCGTCCCAATTTACTTGGTGCCAAATATATTTAGATCAAAGAAATGTTAGGATTATGTTAATAATGATAGCTTGGCTGCTTGGACGACCGACCAGTCTAATATATTTTTTTTCTAGTCAATCCATAACCCATAAGTTTCGGCAAGTCCAAATTCCTCCGCGTCAACTATACGATGGAACGCGTTCCGAGGACAGCACGCAAAGCATCCGAACTTATCCGTTGACCAAGCAAACCAAATGGGAAAAAAAAGAAAAAGTCAAGACTTATGTCCGGAGAAATACACAGGAAAATTCCCATGAACTTTTGTCCACAGACGCAAGAAAAAGACTCTGAATGCCCGTCGTAAGATGTCATCGAAGGAGGATTTCGATGAGTTTTCACATGGTCAAGTTGAAATATGTATTTTGTTGAAAATTCTGCTAAAGTAACACGAACATTCTGTTGGGGGAGAATCACGCAGCAACTCACCAAGGATCACCAAGAATTAAGCCTAATCCAGGATGAATTTCTCTCCCCAAAACTAAATTGACCAAAATCGATTTAACCCCATGTTGGCGCGATAAATTTGCCAAATCATGATAAAATTGAGAATCAAGATCCAATATGTAATAGCTGCATTTATCATAAAAATTATAGGCTATGTTTAGCAACTATGATGTGCTCTTCTTTATTTAAGGAGAATGAATTTCCTCTAAGAAGCTAAGAAAATATGGGGATTCTAACATGGATGTAGGTTTCCAAGAAATTTTTTCTTGGTCGACGGAACCACGTAAAACCTTTGTTCATCTTTTCATCTCTGTCTCTTTCTTATTCATATTAACACGTTATATGGTATCAGAGTAAACAAGATTGACATCAAGCTCTTGCGCTCTCTGCTGCTTAATTGGTTATTGCTCATTGTCTTTATAATCAGTTATTTTGTTCTTGTTCGTTTTTTACAATGACGAGTACTCCTGTCACCACCGATTTGGGTCCTTCTAGCTTGAATGAAATGAGCACTTGACTCACCTCTATCCTTTTCAATGGTTGCAATTACCTCCCCTTGTCTCGGGTCGTTACAATCGCTCTTGGAGACATATCAAAGTTGGGACATATTAATGGCTTGATCAAACCCCTTCCTATCATTAATCTTAAGTACGCTGAATGGCAAGCTGCCAACAATCTTGTCATGTGATGGATATTTAACTCCATGGATCCTCAATCTGAGTTTGCATATTTTGAGACTGCGAAGGCCCTATGAAACTCTCTTTTAGATATGTATCTTCGGAATAGAATATTATCAATTGTTGATGGAGATCTCCAGATTACCGACCCTTCCGAAGTTCAGCAGCTCTTTATCTCCCATTTTCGTATCCTTCTGGCGGCTTCCCCCCCGGCTGTAAAGCCTTCGTCTGAGGATATTCGTGCTCATTTGAATTTTACTATCAATGATGTTGATTTTCTTAGCCTCTCTCGGCCTGTTACGGATGAGGAGATTCAGGAAACCATGTTCTCCCTTGCAAATGGTAAAGCCCCTGGCCCGGATGGATTTAACGCAGATTTTTTTAAGCGGTCATGGGACATAGTTGGTCCTTCGGTGATTTTGGCGGTTCGGGATTTCTTCATTTCGGGCCACCTCCTTCGACAGGTTAATGCCACTATCATCACCTTGGTTCCTAAGATCCCGAATGCCTTGACAGTCAATGACTTTCGCCCCATAGCCTGTTACAACACTATATATAAATGCATCACCAAGATTCTTGCTAACAGGTTAGCTTCGGTTCTTCCTTCCATCATCAGCCCTCCCCAAAACGCTTTTGTTAAAGGCAGAAGGATTAGCGACAATATCCTGCTAGCTCAGAAATTATTCTGTGATTTCCATCATGAACCATACCGGCCTAAATGCATCGTTAAGGTTGATTTTTGTAAAGCCTTTGACTCAGTGGATTGGAATTTCATTGAACTAACCCTTATTGCTTTCGGCTTCCCTGGTGTATTTATTGACCGTATCATGACTTGTATCCGGTCGCCCATGTTCTCCATTTCCCTAAATGGTGAGCTTCATGGTTTTTTCTCAAGTGGAAGGGGAATTCGTCAGGGTGACCCGATGTCTCCTTACATCTTCACTCTCGTTATGGAAGTATTCACTGGTATCCTTAATCGCCAATCCAATAAGCCAGGCTTTGATTACTTTTGGAGATGCAAAGCCACTAAGCTCTCCCATCTCTTCTTTGCGGATGATGTCCTATTATTCTCGAAGGCCAGCTTAACCTCAGTGCGACTCTTAATGGATGGGATCCATCTCTTTGCCGACTAGTTAGGCCTTTTACCCAATCATTGCAAGAGTGATATATTTATCTCGGGAGGATCTGCTTCTCTTACGGATGCCCTGGTAAGTGCATCAGGCTTCCAATTAGGATCTCTTCCTTTTAAGTACCTTGGTGTGCCTATTATTTCTACTAGACTTGGGAAAGTAGATTGTGCTGCGTTGGTGAACGCTATCACCTCGAGAGTCCAATCTTGGACCAACAGATTCTTGTCCATGGCAGGCAGGTTGCAATTGATAAAATCAATCCTCCATTCTATCCAGGTGTATTGGTCGAGTGTCTTTATATTGCCTTCTTCGGTTATTAAGCGAATTGAACAAATCTTTCGATAATTCCTTTGGAAAGGACCTACCCTGGGTTCGGGTGCAGTTAAAGTGGCTTGGGATGATGCTTGCCTACCTAAGGAGGAAGGTGGGCTGGGAATTCGATCCATTCGAGTAAGTAACTTGGCGGTCATGATCAAGCACCTATGGATCCTCTTTACTGATAAAGAGTCCCTATGGTGTAAATGGATCCATTCAAACTTCTTAAAGCGTAAGAATTTTTGGATTGTGCCTAAGCCAACGTTGTTCGTGGGCTTGGAAGAAATTACTTGGTCTTTGTGACTTGATCCAGCTTCAGTTTAGGTGGATTATTGGCGATGGCTCTTCAGCCTCCTTTTGGTTCGACTCTTGGCATCCTCGTGGCCCTCTCTATAAGATCTTCTCTAATCGTGATATCTATTGCTCCGGTATTCCACGACTTGCAACAATCAGAGCTGGTTTGGAAGCCCTGACCTCCCCGTCCTCGTTTGCGAGTGTTATTGCGACCTGGGAGGAGCCCCTTCCGAACCTTAATGGGGAAAATGACCGACTAGTTTGGTTGGGCCACCCCTCTGGTATCTACTCTTCAGCTTCTGCTTGGAATCTCCTGAGGTCGAGGAAGCCCTTGAATCACTGGTACAGATTTATTTGGAGCCCCTCTCTCCCTCCTCGATATCAAACTCACCTGTGGCTGATTACTCGAAATCGTCTACCAACTCAGTTGAGGTTACTCTCCCATGGAAGAATCCCGGATGTGTCTTGTGCATTTTGTTCGCTTAGATCGGATTCAATTGATCACCTTTTCTTTGGCTGCTCCATTACTCGCGGCCTTGCGGCCTTTTGGGCGGCAAAGTTTAATCTACCTTGGAGAAACCAGGCTTGGAAAGAGAACCTTTTGTGGGCTATTAAGCACTTATCTGATCCAGGGTTCCACCAATCAATGGCTCGGTTTGCCTTCGGTGCCTTATGTTATCTAGTCTGGAAGGAAAGAAACAATATCATCTTCCGCAACCAACAGCTTTCCCTACCAGCCATGAAAGCCCATCTAATCAAAGCTGTTAAAGATAAGGCCCTTACTTTCTCAAAGGTCCCGGATATCCCCCGCAACAAACGTCTTCAACTTAGCTGGGGTATCCACTCTTCTATCTTTGATTGTTGATGTTGCTAGTTCCAGTCCACTCGGCTGCTGCTTCGGTTTGGTTGTAGCCTAGTTTTGCTGGGTTGTATTTCTGCCTTCCCTTTTCGTTTGTTCTTGTCTTGCTTTCTGCCCTGGCTACGCTGTTCATTAGCCTTCTTCTAGCTGCTTGTTATCCTGTTTCTTGTTTCTTTCTTTGCAGCTCGGGTTGGCACCCTTTCACTCGACTGGTATTTCTATGACCTTTTGAGTGCATTTTATGGTGCCGGCTCTTCTCTGCTGTACTTTGTATGGCTTCTTGGTTCTCTAGACTATCTATAATACTTACCTTTTACCAACAAAAAAAAAGACAATGCTTCTCGGATTTTTGAATTGCAACAGGAGATTGCTCATATGAAGCAAGCCTCTGGTCAATCTTTTACTGAACATCTTGGCAATCTCAGTAGAAATGGGACGAACTCTGACAGTATCTTCTCCTGTTTCAATCTGTTGATATGTATACTCAGCGAGAAGAACAAGAATGCATATTTCAATTGCTTGCTAGTATTCGACCTGAATATGAAGATGTTAAGAGATAGATTGTTATGAGTGCTACTTTGCCATCATTTACAAATGTTTGTGCCATTATTCAACGATAAGAAACTCATCAAAGGGTGATGAATACTGAACCCAAATCAAAGGGAGAACTGGTAGAGAGTTTGGCTAATGTAAGTAATATTGGCAACCAAATTGGTACTTGCACTCATTTTAATAGTGTCAAAGGAAAAGGCCACGGCCGTAATACCAAGTTTCACTATTCTTATTGCAGCAAAGATGGGCATACACAGGATCGTTGTCGGGATCTGCACTCTCACTTGCGACCCAGTAAAGACAAGGCTATAGATGAGATTAAGGATCCTAAAGTTGCCAGTCAGGTCACTATTACAAATCTTCAAACATCTTTGGGACAAATAGCCTTGCAACTCCAACTAATGTCCTCCAGCGGTGTGTTTCAGCCAAGTGCTGACTCGAGAAACATGGTTCAAACTTCTGCTAATGTCTTTGCCCTGTCTACATCTTCCTGAATCGTTTTATAATTGATTCGGAGCAACCGACCACATGTGCAATCATTCTCTTTGGATAACTCATCTGCGTAAGGTTCCCACCGGTTTTAACTCTCCTATTACGGTTGCCAACGGCGAAAAGGTCGATGTCCAAGGAGTTGGGAAAATTGGATTTTTTTTTTCAACTCTTCTGATGTGTTATTTGTGCCTTCACTATCTTCAAACTTGTTTTCTATCAGCAAAATTACTACAGATCTAATTTGCAACGTTACCTTTTTTCCGTGATCTTTCAAGATAGAACCATGGGAAGGTTGGTGAAGGCCGGTATCAAAAGTGGCTACACACACTTGATTTTTCGGGTATGGTTTTGATTGCTAGTTAGAATAAAGGCTTGACGTCTCAACTATGGCATTGGCCTATGAGGCATCCATCAGATCGACTGTCATGATCCATTGATCCTACATTTTCTCTATATTCAAGCTCTTGAGAAACTTGTAATTTTGCTAAGCAACATAGATTGCCTTTTTCTCAAAGGACAAAAAATGCTTCTAAATTATTTGAGTTGATTCATTACGATGTTTAGGGTAATTCACCAATTGAATCTTGAGATGGTTTTAAGTATTTTATTACATTTATAGTTGATAAATCTCGAACGACTTGATTGTATTTACTTACCTCTAAAAGTGAAGTATTGACAATGTTTAAGGAATTTATTGAAATGATCCATACACAGTATGGTGCTCAGATTAAAATGTTGCATACTGATAATGGGACTAGATGCACCAATCACCCCTTTGAGTTTCTCAAAAGTCTAGGTCTTGCGCCCCAAACTTCATGTTTTAAAACTCTCCAAGAAAATGGGGTCGCAGAGAGAAAAAATCGTCATCTCCTTTAGGTGACCCGATCCCTTTTGTTTCATGGAAACTTACTGTGACATTTTTTATTGGATGTCGTTTAAATAAGTTGCTATTTGATCAATCGTCTTCTTAGTAAGGTGTTGCAATACAAATCTCCTACAAAAGTGCTCCTTGGCCGGTCGATTGATCTCTCTCATTTCCATGTATTCAGTAGCGCGCTATGTTCACACTTCATCGAGAAGTAAATTAGACCCTCGTGCACACAAATGCCTTTTTTTTGGGGGGGGGGGGGGGGGGGGGATATTCTAGTGTTAAAAAAAAGGCTATAAATGCTTCGATCCTTCCGCAAAAAAGAAATGCTTATTTCTTGGGATGTTATGTTTGATGAAACTCACATGTATTTTCTTTCCTGGGATCAAATTCTGGGGGAGAATAGTGATGACAATAGTAACAACTATGATTACAGTGGATTTGATATGGAATTTGCTCCATTACCAGTTGTTTCTAAGGATTTGGTGATTAATGAGAGGCAAAAAAATGGGAGAGACACTTCTAATCAAGACACAGCTTCTATAGTTCCTGATCCTGTCTATTAAACAGCTCTAGTTCGTTGATCAACTCAAGCTTTTCAGCCCTCAACTCGTCTTCGGGATTTTGTCACGTATCAGTTGTCTACGGCCTATCCCATACATGTTTATGTTTGTTATGACTACATCTCTCTAGAGTTTTTTAGCTTCTTATCAGCTATAAATACAAACATTGAGCCTGCAAACTTTCTTGAGGTGCAACAATCAGCTATGTCGAGAAAGGCCACGGATGAGAAATTCCAAGCTCTTAAAAAAAAATTAGACTTGAGATATTATTCCTTCATCTATTGGAAATCGTCCCGTTGGTAGTAGATGGATTTACAAGATCAAGTACAAAAGTGACAGTTCAATTGAAAGGTACAAAGCTAGATTTGTGGCCAAGGGATAAACCCAAACATACGAAGTAGACTACAAAGAAACATTTGCTCCTGTAGTAAAGATGAATACTATCAAAGTTTTCATGTTAGTTGTTGTCAATTATGATTGATCTCTATTCCAATTGGACGTTAGGAATGCGTTCTTTCATGGAGAGCTTGAAGAAGTGTATATGGACCTCCTTCCAGGTCACCTCTTAGAAAATCAAGGACTTGTTTGCAAACTTAAGAAGGCAATATATTGTCTCAAGCACTCACCTCGAGCATGGTATGGTTAGTTGTTGTCAATTATGATTGATCTCTATTCCAATTGGACGTTAGGAATGCGTTCTTTCATGGAGAGCTAGAAGAAGTGTATATGGACCTCCTTCCAGGTCACCTCTTAGAAAATCAAGGACTTGTTTGCAAACTTAAGAAGGCAATATATTGTCTCAAGCACTCACCTCGAGCATGGTATGGAAAGTTGAGTACTGCCCCTGTGATGTTTGGATTTAAAATGGGTAAGTCCAACCATTCTCTATTTGTTAAGAAAAATTCTATAAGGAATTGTGGTAGTATTAAGTTATGTTGATGACATTGTCATTACCGGCGATAATTTACAAGAAATTAAAACTCTACAAAATTATTTGCATGAAAAGTTCAATATCAAGGATTTGGGTTGATTGCAATATTTCCTTAGAATTGAAATTGCCACCTAGTAAAAAGGCTTATTTCTCTCAGAGAAAATATGCATTAGATCTGTCAAAGGATTAACAGGAAAATTGGGGGCCAAGCCTGCAGAGTCTCCTATGGACTTTGGGAGCAAAGTGATAAAAAAATGCTACTCCTCTTAAAGATTTTGGCCAGTTTCAAAGACTAGTTGGTCAGCTAATTTATCGGATTATCACTTGTCCCGACATTTCATGTGCTGTTAGTTTTGTGAGCCAATATATGCATGCTCCTATTGAAGGTCACAGGGAGCTTGTCGACCATATATTGAGGTATTTGGAGTCATGTATAGGACGTGGCAATCGTAAGAAGAAACATGGTCACACGGAGGTTGTGGGATATGCTGATTGGGCTAGTAGTCCCATTGATAGGAGATCCACCACTGGTTTTTGTACTCTTGTGGGAGATAATCTCATTAAGTCGAAAAGTGAAAATTAGAGTGTGGTTGCACGTTCGTGAAAATTAGAGTGTGGTTGCACGTTCGAGGGCCAAAGCAAAATTTAGAGTTATAAAATCGCCACATGTGAATTGATTTGGTTTCGTTTGCTATCGGGTGACTTGGGTCTTGAAGGACCTCGTGCTCATATGAAGCTAATTTGTGATAATCAAGTAACAACACATATTGCACCAAATCTGGTCTTCCATGAAAGAATAAAACACATAGAAGTTGATTGTCATTTTGTTCGAGAAAAAATTCAAGACAAAACTATCAAGGCTCCTTATGTTCGTAGCAAAGAACAACTTGTTGGTGTGTTTACTAAACCCCTTTCTAAAGGAGTATTTCAATAAATTTTGGCCAAGTTGACCTCGGGAAGTATCTTCGTCCCAACATGGAGGGGGAGTGTTGGCGGGATAAACTTGTCAAATCATGATGAGGTTGAGGATTAAGATCAAATATGTAATAGCTGTATTTATCATTAAAAATCACAGGCTATGTTTAGCAACTATGATGTACTCTTCTTTATTAAAGGAGAATGAATCTCTCCCAAGAAGCTAAAAAAATGTCGGGATTTCCACTGTGGATGTAGGCTTTCAAGAAATTTTTTCTTTATCGACCGGACCACATAAAACCTTTGTACATCTTTCCATCTCACTGTCTCTTTCATCTTCCTATTAATGCGCTATGCCAGCAATAATCAGTCAATATAAACTAACCACGATTAGGTGAATTAACATAAATGGAACAAGAAAATCCTAACCCCGATTAGCGAATTAGGAGGAGGTTCTCAATGAACGAAACCGATCAATTTATAACTTTCAGTCTCATAAATAACATACTCAAATTTGAGTCAATTTCGTCTATGTCTGGCCTTTCACTCCAAACAGCAAAGTTGCGGCTCTCTTTGATTTTTCTCCTCCCCTCTTTCAGATGGGGGGCACGATTTCCTCTCTCCTCTGTTGGGCACGTCACGAAGCAGCCCCTTTCTTTTCTTCTTTTTGACTTCGACTCTTTCTTTCCTTTGTTCTCTTTTTACTTGAAGTCAGCTGGGCCCCACGAGAAGCCAACGCATCCTCCCTCTGTCTTATCTTAATTTACATTTGCTTGGACGACGCCATTTAGTTCGTCAGCTCTCAGCGACGCGACGGCTATAAAACACGGATAGAATTAGGACAGTGGCGTGAAGATACTCGTGCCGCCAGGTGTTCTGTTTCTTGGCGATCGGAACGACGTGAAATCGAATTGAAGTCATGGGCTGCTTTTGCTGCAGAGGTCTCAAGGAGACGACGAAGAGAACGAAGCAACCCACTGCGAGCCCCGCTCACCGACGCATTTATAGCTGGTTATCTGCCAAAAGGACCGGCGTCCACAGAGACGGCGGCATGGCCGTTCTTGCTGGTGCAGGCGCTGCTGCTGCTGCGGCCACGTTTATTTACTCTGCTGATGGCGGCGGTTGCTGCGGTTGCGGTGCAGGAGGTTGCGGGGGAGGGTGTGCCGGTGGCAGTGGTTGCGGTGGCTGAACTTTTCTGTTTGTTGCCGGAATCGGCGCATGTATTTTATACTTAGGACATATGTTTATGTAACGACTGGAGTTGGACATAAAAATAATATCAGAGCAAGTGTACTATTTAAATTTCATTTTCCCCTTCTCTTATCCTCGAAAGTGAGAAAACTATTACGTATGATGCTTCCGCCATGTTAGATCAAACTTATCGGAACCATCATTTGTGTAGACCTTGGGACTGATGCTCCGTGATTAATGGTTCCATTGTTTGTGGTCTGTATGATTTAAATATAATGTAAGTCAACTAACTCTGATCAAGAAAAATATGATTGATCATCCAATAGATTCAGCATGAACTTTGGCTATTTCGTCCTAATACCTACTTTTGTGGTTTTATAATCTGCCGTCCGCGCAGACGATGTGGAGAGTTAGTTTTTAATAAAACAAAATCTCTCTATACTTTCAATTTGGGACAGTTCTTTCGTCTTACGAGAAATAGATTTTCGAATTATAATGGATTGTAGCTCCTTTATATGGACTTTATTATCAAAGAAACAGATCATTATCAAAGAAACAGATTCCACGTATATAATATCGTAATCAAGAGTTGAGAGAGAAGTGAGCTCGCGCGAGAGAAAAATAGTGAGAGGGAGAGAAGGAGGGAGAAAAACAAAACTTGAGCATGCAGCTCAATTTGAAATTCTAGTACGTTGTTCGTGGTGATGTGTGCAACGTGTCGACTGGCGCCAATCGCTGGAAAGCCTCTTCCATACGTGCATTTTCGACATTCTCGCTCTATGAGAACCGGTCGTACTTTTCTCTATATTACTGTAATCCATTTAGTCATGATAAGCTTATCGTTGTTATGATATAAGATAGTTATCATGATGGTATGTCGTGTCACCTCTAGTGGAACTAGATATTTAGATAAGGCCTGTTGTAATCTCGCTCTGTACATTGGAGCGATTTGCGAGTTGAAATGTTGAAGTTTTGATTGTCTGATTGTCTATTACACTAGACTAGTGCTTATTGTGCTAATTAAGTTTTCGCCATGCACAGTTTAACGTGCTCACAGCCAGGTCTTTTGTCATCAAGGTAGTATCAAAGCGTTGGTAGTCAGGACAGGTGTTTTGCCTCGAAAATTGAAATAATAAGTTACTCCGAGTTTTGCTCCTAAGGTTTGTTTAGAGCGTGCAATAGAAACCAATACTTTCACTCCAGAAAATCGCCAAGAAAGCCCCGATTTGAGTTCGTTAACATATCCAATTGGATTTATCTTTACTAAAAAACTCAAGTTAATGAGTTATGAGTCAACTATAATTATTAATTGTTCCACACTACATCAATCTTCTAATATTTTTTTAACACGACTCTCGAACATATCTCAACAATCTCTTCTCACATGTGAAGTCATCTGCTCTATTTAATTTAGATATCTTTCTATATCAACACGTCTTCACTTGAATCTCCACTTTGTTGTGTGTGAGGACCACAACAACAATGCCTACATTTATTTTTGGTCTCTTTTGCCAAACCGAATGATGAAGGTTGTCATTGTGACGTAGAGGAAGATATGCTTGGAAATGATTCCAAAAGATAGTGTTTATTTTGAATAATGAAGTGCATATTGCAATATCTTAGGTACTTATTGATAATGAGGTCGCCATCTAGGAAATAACCAAGTAACTGAAATCAAAAAACAAAATTAAGGAAAAGATATTGATAAAAGGGAGAGTTATCAAAACACAACTAAAAAATATGCAAGTGTCTGAAATTTGTGACATCTCGGAAATTAAGGGAAACACGTTAATCAAATATTATAACACATTTGTAATTTCGAAGATCACGCAATCCTCTTTGATTTATGGGATCGCCTGCTCTTATGGCGCTCCAATATTTTCATAAAAGCATTTGTATGCTGTTCTACATGAGTCTTCTCCACTTCAGAAGAACTTGACCAAGTTATGGTCAGGATAAAGAGGACTATCTGGAGGATGATACTCAAATAGGTCCACTACATTGAATGTTGGGGACATGTCGAGGTCACCAGAAAGATCAACAACATAGGCATTGTCATTGATTTTCTTCGCGATTCAACAAGAGCCAACTTTCTTGTGCTTCAGCTTGTTATATGTACCAACAGGAAAGCATTTCTTGTGGAAGTAGAACATTACTTCATCACCAACAACAAATACTTTGAGGCGACAATGTTTATTTGTAGCAGCTTTGTAAATAGTAATGGAAGCTTCTAGCTGTTGTTTCACACCCTCTTCTATCTCTTGTAATTTTATTGCTAAGTTTTCAGTTGCTATATCCTAGGACTTTAGGCAAAGGCACGAGATCCAGCGTATGTTGTGGTGTTCGCCTGTACATGACCTTAAATGGAGACTTACTTATGGAGCGGTTGGCGGTGTTGTTAAAAGTGAACTTAGCGGGAGCAAGATACTGATTCCATTGCTTTGGCATGTCACTACAAAGACACTGAATAATATCCACAATAGTAAGATTGATGACTTCAGTTTGACCATCAGTTTGAGGATGGAATGAGCTACTATACTATAAATCCGTCCTAAATAAACACCATAGGGTCCTCCAAAAATGACTAAGGAATTTGATGTCATGATCGGAGGTGATAGTTTTGGGCACACCATGTAAATGAACTACTTCTTGAAAAAATAAACTCACTACATGGGAAGCATTAGAAGTCTTCTTGCAAGGGATAAAGTGTGTCATCTTTGTAAACTTGTCTACTACCACAAAAAAAAAATCCATACCTCATTGGGTTTGGGGAAGCCCCAACAAAATATCCATTGAAATGTCTATCCAAGATCTAGAAGGAATAGGCAAAGGGGTACAAAGACCAGTGTTCTGAGAGTGGCCTTTGGCAGTCTGACAAATTTAGCACTTTTTCACAAATTGCCAAACATCTCGTTTCAATTGAGGCCAATAATACCGCTCTTCAACTAGGGCAACAATTTTGTCTCGCCTAAAATTTCCTCCAAGGGAGCCACCATGTAGCTCTCGAATAAGCTCAAAGAGCTGCAAGAAATGCACAACCTGTTGCAAAAGAATAAAAATTTGTCCCAAATGATCATGTTGTCATGAGAACCTATTGCAGAACATTCCTCCTCAATGTCCTGAAAATCTTCATCATTGGTATAAAGAACACAGAGGTGGTCAAAGCCCATAATGTTAGTGCACATGATGACAAGTGTTGTAGCACGACGATTAAGTGCATCAGTGACTTTGTTCAAGTGGCCTGCCTTGTGTCAAGCACAAAATTGAATTGCTCCAAAAAGGAGACCTAGCGTCCATGCATTCGATTTAGATGCTTTGGCTCTTGATATACTTGAGTGCTTGATGGTCAGTGTTAAGGATAAACTCATGTTGATAAAGATAGAGTTGCCAATGCTTGATAACTCATAATACCACAAAATACTCCTGCTCATAGGTAGACCATTGCTTGCGAACATCATTAAGTTTCTTGCTAAAAAAAGCAATAGACTTACCTTCCCGGGAGAGAACAGCACCAATACTTATGCCAGAGGCATCACAGTCCAATTCGAATACCTTTTCTAAATTTGGGAGCATAAGTATTTGTGCCATGGAAAGTTTTGCTTGGATGAGAGCAAAGCTGACTTTTGCTTCATCACCCTAGTCAAATTTTTCTTTCTTCAAGCACTTAGTGATTGGGGCCATAATAGAACTAAAATTTCGGATAAGCGTCGGTAAAATGTTGCAAGCCCATGGAAGCTGTGCACCTCCTCAACGATCTAGGGAGCCGGCCAGTCGCGAATGGCAGCTACCTTCTCTGAATCAACTTGAAGGCCTTCTGTTTCGACAATATATCTTAAGAAACGGAGTCGATCGGTCATGAAGCTACATTTCTTCAAGTTAATGTACAATTGGTTCGTCTACAAGGTCGATAAGACATCCCTTAAATGCTCCATATGCTGTTGGTCATCTGGACTATATATGAGAATGTCATTGAAATAGAACACCAGAAACTTGCCAATGAAAGTTTTGAGGATCTGAGTCATCAAATGCATGAAGGTGCTAGGTGTGTTGGTGAGGCTAAACGGCATGACAAGCCACTTGTACAAACCTTCACTTGTTTTAAAAATTGTTTTCCATTCATCGCCAGAGCGAATGTGTACTTGGTGGTATCCACTACGTAGATCGATCTTTATAAAGACTTTTGATCTTGTAAGCCGGTCGAGCATGCCATTTAGGCAAGGGATTGGGAATCGGTACTCGAAATAATCCGATCAATTGCCCGGCTATCAAAGCACATACACATGGTTCTGTCTTTCTTTGGAGTGAGGAGTGTGGGGACTGCACAAGAGCTCATGCTTTCGTGCAGGAAGCCTTTTCGAAGGAGTTCTACTTGGTCTTGCAAAATCTGGTTGTCCTTCTGATTCACTTGGTAGTGCGGTAAATTAGGGAGGCTTGCTTCTGGAAGAAAGTCAATCTCATGTTGGATATCCCTCAAGGGGGGTAATCCAACAAGTAGAATCTCTAGGATAACGTCGCTAAATGCTTTGAACAAGGGCTGAATAGTCTCAGGAATGTGAATAATAGCTTGTTGATTGCCTTTCACCATAATCATGTACACGCCCTCGCGTTTACAAACGTTTAGCACAATCCCTACACTTTGCTTCTTTAGGACTTGGGGACTGTTACTTATTGGCTTCAAAGTAATCTTCATCTTTTTTCCATACAAAAGAGTAGGTGTTCTCTCGAGCCCTATGGGTGATATCAACGTCGTATGGCCATGGTTGTCTCAATAGGACATGGCATGCATCCATCTCCACTACATCACAAATAATAGTGTCCTTATAGGACTATCCAATTGAAATAGGTAAACGACATACTTGCATCACCTTGAGTTCGACCCCCTTACGAATCCACCCAATTGTATAAGGGGAGGGATGTGACTCTATCTTTAGTTATAAATGGTCCACTAGGGCTTTGGACACTATGCTCTCACAACTTCCACTGTCAATGATGACATCGTAGACTTTGTCGTTAACGGTCCAATGGGCACGGAAAATATTATATCGTTGCATGCCCTCTCTTCGCGGGGCAAGCAATAGTCACCTAATAACGTAGTTGACATGCTTGCCCTTTTCATCCTCCACTTCTTCCTCATTAACCAAGTCATCTTCGTATATATTGTCCTCGTGCTCGACAACGTTGGCCATCTTCCGCCATGGGCAATCACTTGAATGATGTCCCAGTTCATTACACTTGTAGCATTTGACTGGTGGCGGCTTAAAGTATGAGTTTTGTGCATTATGATTGGCGTTACGGTTGTTTGTAGTGACTGGTTCCTTGGGCACCCTAGTAGTACTCCTTAGAATTCGGTTCATGGTGCTAGTTTGCTGGTTGGAGGATTCTAGAACATTTAGTTGTCTTCCCCTTCCAAAAGATCCTTGAGTAGAATAATTGTTAGCTCGATTAATGGAGCTAGTTCTCTCTAATTGCATCTCAACCTTTTGGGCCATCTCTTGAGCATCCTCAACGGAGAACAAATGATGTAGTGAAACATGGTCCTGAATATTAAGATGCAAATCATTAATGTAGTTGGCGGTCCGTTATGCCTTCGACTTAGGCAGGTTGTTATGGGCGGAAAGTCGGAGAAACTCCTCCGTGTAAGCTTGGACTGATAGGCTTAGTTGCTTTAATTGTTCATAATCGATTGGGAGGAATCGAACCTTCAACATTTCCTTCATCTAATTCCATGTTCGGATGGGAGCTTTTCCTTGTTGACGTCAATTCAGTTGTGTTTGCTCCCAACACGTTGAGGCGCCGCCCTTCAATTTGTATGCCACCAATTTTATTTGGCGATCCTCTTCAATCTCCATGGCATCGAAGAATTTTTCAACTTCTTGAAGCCAATCCAAAAGTCTTCAATATTCAAATTGCCATTGAAGGTCGGAAGGTCAACCTTAAGTTGATGTTGCTCGGGGTCTTGTCGATATCTCTCGTTCCGATGGCCTCCACAAATAGGCCTATCCAGGAACTCTTCTTCTCCTTTAGAGTCCTTGACATAGGCTTGTCGCCTCTGTCGGGGATTTGCCCGACATTCCATAGTTGCTTTTGGATCTCGAGAGGGCTGAGCACGTTCGACTAGAAGATTACCGGGTGTGGGTTGGTAGACAAATGCTGGAGGCGACAAGTAATCCTTGAAACCTCCGTTTCGGTTTGCTTCGCAAAATTAGTTGAACTCATCTTGTGTAATAGGCTCGTTTCTACGGCCTTCAGCTATGGGGAGATAGTCATTAACGTTATTAGCCATCATCACAGGAGAGACCTACTCCGATACTAAATGACATAAAGGAAGATGTGCTTGGAAAGGATTCCAAAAGATAATGTTTATTTTGAATAATGAAATGCAGTTACAGTATCTTAGGTGCCTATTTTTAGGGAGGTCACTATTTAGGAAATAACCAAATAATTGAAATCGAATAATAAAAATAAGGAAAAGATATTGATAAAAGGGAAAGTTATCAAAACGCAATTAGAAAATTTGCAAAACGCATTTGAAATATGTGACATCTCGAAAATCAAGGGAAACACGTGAATCAAATATTGTAATTCATTTGTAATTTCGAAGATCACGCAATCATCTTTGATTTGTGAGATTACCCGCTCTTATAATGCTCCGATATTTTCATAAAAATATTTGCATGTTGTTCTACATCACATTGGGACCATAGGTGCTTTCACTTTAGTCTATTACTTTTGTCAAGAGATTTCTCCCTTAAGATATTGACTAAATATTAATACAAATTGAGAGTACATGGGCAATTGCATCTGGTGGTGATGTAATTGTTCACTATGCTTATGGTTATGTTAAATCTTATAAAGCCAGGACGGTACATGGGTAGTTGATTCGGCTGCCTCGTTCTTGGTACTTTAAGCTCCCTCGATCGGGATGATAGAAATTTCTTTACTACATAACCAACTAACGGGCACTAAGCATGATAGAAATAAATAAAAAAAATAAAAAATTAAGTGGAGTTATGTTTGATCGTTGGACCGCAGACAAGTACGCGCACGCGCGCGCACAGATATATATATTGTTTGGATATGTGGGGTATAATCAATAAATGAAATATAATCAATATTGTAGTATAATTGATGCCAAAAGAAAACTTCGTTTTACGATTAGAAATATTCTAAAGTTACGGGTTCACCAAATTTAATGTAGTGGACGTTGATAGCACCGACAATCGAACTGTTTATAATTTTCTGGAAAGGGGTGGTCTAGACATTGTATAAGCAAAGTTTGGAAAATAGGACACGAAACGTCCTTATTAATCGGTTGACCGAGCCAAAAATAAGTAAAAACCATCAACTTTTGCCCGAAGTTACGCACGCGGGATGGTGAAGTTTTCCATAGATTTACGTCACAAAGGACAGAAAAGCACACTTTCCCGGAGATGAAGAGAAAATATGAATTGGACTTTTGGCCGATAGACGATCTTGATGTGACTGGTTTAGATCGATGCGAGTACTTAAGTTTCCTTCGTAAGGACTCATCAATTCAGAGAATCTTCACGATTTATGACTTGGTCAAGTCGCTTAGACATTTTCCGACGAAGTTTCAGAGGAAACAACCCAAACATTCACCCTTCGACTCTTCTTGATGAGAAGTTGTTCGCATGAATAATAACTTTGTCAACTTTAGGCGAAGCGACGGCTATAAATGAGGGATAGAGAGAGAGCTAGGAACAGACTCGTGCTATTGTATCATCTTTCATTATAACCTGCGAAAGCTACTTTATATTCCAGTCATGGGCTGCTTTTGCTGTGGAGGTCGTAAGAAGACGAAAGCCAATCCACCCACCGCGACAGCCACCCGGCCACCCACTTATCAAGGCGGAGCTCCCAAGAAGAGGGGTGGCAGGGATGATGGGATGACGGTTATTGCTGGTGCGGGCGCCGCCGTAGCGGCCACAGCTGCTGCAGCCACTATTTATTCTATTACCAGTGGTGGTGGCGGCACTTGTGGCGGAGGTGGAGGAGGATGTGGTGGAGGTGGCGGAGGATGTGGTGGCGGCTGCGGTTGCTGACTATTCATAGCCCGTGTCGTTTTTACTTGTCATAGGGAGTTCACTATTATGCCGAATATTTGTTGTTAAGAAATGTAAGTTTTATACTTTTACGCAGGATGAATATATAAATAGTTTTTGCTATTGTACATGAAAAAAAAATAATGCGAGTGCAAATTTAATGATATGAGAGGTTACATCCTTTTGATGCCAGTGGCATCATCAAGTGCAACAATTGCAGTTAGTAAATTTCAAAACAAAAGATATCTTGGTGAGATTAATGATCAAATTACTTAATTTCAAATCTTTATATTTGACATGATGCAATTGTTTTTCAAGTAATTCTTCTACAGATTCTATCCTTGATGAT
Organism: Eucalyptus guilfoylei; assembly: GCA_016097605.1. Lineage (NCBI taxonomy): Eukaryota > Viridiplantae > Streptophyta > Magnoliopsida > Myrtales > Myrtaceae > Eucalyptus > Eucalyptus guilfoylei. The sequence continues at coordinate 43,051,309 of CM027861.1, forward strand.
TCTAATGAGGGAACATGATTGCATTGCAACTTTAACTCTTTTAATCTCATAAATTAATGAAAAGCCAAAATATCTTCTTATTTTTTCAAGAAAATATGGCTTTGATGGGAATTTAGATACTTAATGCTGAAAAGGCCAAAAAAGGTAACTAAAATATAGCTTCTGCAAGGAGTCTATAGCCATAGGATAGATTAGTTCAAAGGTAAGGATTCATTTTGATAATCCAAAAATATGGGGAAAATTTGAAAAGATAAGACAATGTGGGGTTTTATTGTTATTTCTCCTTCCTTCTTTTCACAGATAACTTTTAAATTGGGTTAACGGGACGCTAGGTGGTACCATTATGGCCTCGTGTGTCCCCAAAGTGAAAAGGAAAAAACAAGTAAGTAAAAACATTAACAAATGCACAAAAGTTACAATCGCTTCCAATTGAATGTTGTGCTCTGCAGGTTCTAATGATGTCTGATCTGTCTCTAACTTGGTGAATACGGGCACATCCGACAAACTTTCAAGGACATACTGTTGACGAGATAAGCTTGCTAAGTTATGATAACATTGAGGATCACTGCTCATTGTGTAACATCTGTATTTATCATAACAATTATAGGCCATATCTAGTCACTATGATGTATTGTTATCTTCAGAGTTTTCACTTGCTTTGAATAAAAACTTGATCAACTCAAAGCCTTAATCACCTTTAAGGCAAAATAAACAAAAATAAAGATTAACAACTTTCAATTTTTTTAATTAACAAAACTAGTTTAATAAAACGAAAAGGAAACCCAGTAATTCACCTTGTAAACACTTGAAACAATGGAACTAGAAGCTTCAGAAATACAAATGTGAGACCTTCATCTTCTCTTCAAAAGAGAGTGAGGTGAAAGAGAAGGGAAAGAGACATGGGACTTTCTTTTTCTTTGCAAGAATGAGTTGAAGTTTTCTTGAAATGGCTCATTAGATTAAAGAAGGAAGATGCACTTACGAGAGTTAAAAAGGGATAAGATTTATTAATCAAGGATAAAAGTAATGATGACTTTGAGTTAAAAACACCTGGTGGAGAATGAGAGAGAGGTGTACAAATTGAAGGATGGCATTTGACTTAACACTCTAGTTTCAAAGTAGATATTTTGTTAAATTGCCAAGATATCTAGTAAATCGGTTTGTATACAAGGAAAACGGTGTCTGCTCGAAATATTTTAAGTCCACTAAAACGTTCAACAAGAATTACCGGATGCTAAGTGGGACTTACTCATCTGATACATAAACTTAAAATGTATTAATCTTAGTTTATAACCAATGTGAAGATACATGTTTCATCCTCACTCTCAATAACAATAGTTAATAATTTAACCCTAATGAAATAACTTTTCAAAAACTACGGACAAAAAAAAAAAACCATTTGAATCTCCTACGTACTGTAGTGTTACCAATTCAAATCGAAATTTCTACTTGTGACATTTATCATTTCATTTCCTACATATTAACTGATGTAAGAATTTCCAGATGTCATATATAGTATAGGTTCTAAGTTTTAAAAACTAAGAATGTGTTGATAAGATAAGTTCTGAGTTTTAGGTTTAGAACCTATCCACCCTGAAACCATCCACCCCTACATTCTAGGTTTTCCTGTAAAGTTGACTACCTAGTTGAGTACATCAAAGGTTTAAAATTGGCTATTGAGATCGAAATTCAGATTGTGATTGCAACTTACAATAAAATATGTACAATCATCTTTAGAGGATGGACAAGGCTAGACGAAAACACCCTTGTGTTTTAGGGAATTTATACCAAATACCAAAACACGTTCAAGCTTCTTTCCTCCCTATACTGCAACTCTATCTCTGTCAATGTTGGGATAAGAATATTATAAATGTTATAACTTTCGTACGACACCCATTTGATTGCCATAACATTTTTCTTCGATTACTTGAGGGTCACATTGATTGAAAATCATTCACTTGAAGGCTATCGGCGACATGCTTCCCCAGAAGATCTGACGTGGTATTAATTTATTATACAACGTTTGGTGTGTTTGGCCACCAAGATGAATCAGCACACGAGTGGGCTAAACGACATCCTTTGGGCATATGCTTGCCCCAAATTAACGAGTTAGGGCAGAATTGCTATGTTCTTCGGCCCCGTGGGGGGGCGCGGTGGTGGGGACCTTAACCCAAATCCTCTAATTAGGGCAAAGTCATATCCTGAAATTTGCAGAAGTTATTGTTTCCAGATTAGCTTCAAACTCTCATGCTTGTTTGATCAGCAGTTCGCCCAAGCTCTTGATGCAAGCGTGAAGTTCATCAGTAGTGGTTACAGACTCGATCAATTCTTCAGACTGCTTTTTGAGTTTATTTTACAACCTCTGAATCATGTCTTCTAATTCGTGTGTATTTCGAAAAGGGAAGGACTCGCACTGTCTTTACTGTTATCCCGGTGTCGCCACCTTGCCTCGGGCGACACTGAATCCGGAGTGGCCAGTGGGTGGTGAGCCCTCGATCTCACCTCCTTATCCTCATCGAATACAAAGGAGGGGTAGGGATCGCGACTCTTCCGTCGTCATCGCCTGAGGCCAACGGGATCGGGATCAGGCCGTCGCCAGTCCTGGGCTCGATGACGTCGGATCAGGCAATTAAACTAGCTCGACTTAACATCAATAGTTGCAAAGAGGGGGAAACAAAGGGGGAGATGGCGGCATTAGTTGCTTGAGGGTGGGCCCATTGGATGGCGGTGAGGGGGTCTAGCAGCATTTTATGGGTAGCGGAGGCACGGTTGTGGCTAGGGGTGATCGGTTCCAGATTCTTTATAGGTTTCACTTGGAACCTACCCATCAGTATAGGTTTCTCATTTTCTAAAATATGGAATTTGGAACCTACCATGTTATAAGTTTCAAGATCGATTCTAAGGTTTGACAGGTTCTTTAATTGTTTTAGTGTTAGTTAAGCAAAAAGAAAATGAACACAACAACAAAAATGAAGACTTCTCATTTGTCAATAGCAACAATCCAAAAAAAATGAATACATGCAATAAAATAAATAATAGGAGGTTGAAACACGTAAATAAAACCTAAATTATAGAATTACATTCCTTAAATTGTTTCAAATTCTAATCACCTTAAATCAAAAGAAACAATAGTAATAGTTAATCACTTAATAATTGTGTTAAATTTTAAATTACTATTAACTAAACTAAAATAGTTATTAGAAAGGCTCACCACATATATTCATTTCGCTTCCATGGGTAAACTCTATTTACGGATGATATACTCCTTATTAAGATAATCCATATCTAGAAAAAGAATAAGAGATTAAATAAAGGAGGGTGCTTGCATGACGCCACCATTACTTTTGATTAGTAACGGTGCAGCCCGAGCCATCCTTTTTATCTTATCTGTAATGGGCAATCACAAAGAGCAAATCATGGTTTTGTATTTGTGTAAGAAACAAATCTAATGACATTATTCAAGAAAAGAAAATCCAAGAGGTAATTGACTGCAAATTTTAGATGGTGAATAATTGTCCGAAATAAAATAAATGACATTTAAGAATTCATAAATGAAGAATACTAAATACCCAATGTACACATAACATAGATACATTGGATTTTCAAATTTTGTTTAAAGTTTATCTCTTTTACCAAATGATTAGAAGTGGACTTGATTTTTCTCTTGCGTCACTTCATTATCTTGACATGGTTGTCATGGAATATTTGTTTTGTCATGAAAAAGGAAAATATTTTAAGATTCAAGCTCGTAGACATGACTGCTTAATTTGAGCTTGCAACGACCATGAGTTCGAGTTGCAAAGCTCATAGCAATCATGTCCGATAAATCTTTTCAAGTCACGAAGCTAGAAATCATGGTTACTCGATTTGAGCTCTTGATCATGATTACTAATTGGTGATCGAGTGAATAATTATGAATTATAAATCTTGTATTGTTATAGGTATTTTATTGGTTTTATTCACGTTAGTCACTTTTCTCATTTTATTTTTATCATATAAGGAATCTCACTATCATCCCATTAAGGGATATTTTCCTTCCTAATTTTCAAAGAAACTGGCTAAGTAATTTAACCGGTATCTTTGCGAAATTGATTGGCAGGGAAGGCATTGTCTCTTTCTTAAGAGGGATGATGCTGTTGCCCAAGCATTCTTCTTAAATAAAATATTTACATATTAGATATATATAAAAAAATTATAATGTATAAAAATATGAACATCTCTTTAGGTTCTGATTCAGGAGAAAAATTAAGGATTTTACTTTAGGTTTTTGGTCCAATCTCCCAGTTCCAGTTTGGTTCATAAGGGAACTGGGAACCAAACTGGAACTAGTGGTTCCTATACAAATGGAATTGAAAGTAGAACAACCTCTCCCTATAATCATGTTCATCCTTAATTATGGCTAATGGTCGAGATTGGCTTGTTGTCCTGTTCAATGGTTGAGGGGTTTGTGCTGTGCCTGCCCGATGAGGATATGGAAACAAGGGCAAAAAGGGAAATATGAAAGAGGGAAAAAAGGGATAATATACGCCCGATCTAAGCCATCAAATTCGCTTAGTATCAATATATTCAGATTTTAAAGTGATAATGATACTTCAATTTAAAGAGAATTAACTTTAGAGGACCTCAATTCTTATGATAAATCGCGCTTGCTCTTTATTGGACAACTTTTGAAAGGTTCAAGCACCACTTACATATATCTGTCTTAATCTGCTGATGTTTGGCTCCATATTCAACTTTGGTTTAATTATAGAGATCCAGAATTCGCCACGTACGCGTACGTGATACGGCACAAGAACCGACCACCGTTCACCATGTGATGTGGTCGTAAACTCAAATAAATGGATTGAAAAAAGACTCGATCAATCGAGAACAGGTTTTAATGAAATTGCACATAAGAGAGAAAACTCTTCCCATTTTGATTGCTGTCTTCCGAGTGAGAAAGCATTTTCATCATTTTACAAATATAGAAGAATGAACAAAAACCAATTCCATTATAAATCAATACGAATTGCCTTATTCAAGGCTCTCCAACTCACTCATACATAGTTGGCTATGATCTTTGGCTCGCTCTTTCCTCTTCCGGTTCAATATATCTTATAGTAACGAGTAGATCAAGTTTTCCGATTGGGGTTGGGTCTTGCCTTTCTCCATGCATTCATAGCGTTCGTTGTTTTGTACAGCTCGGTCGAGCCTTAGACGGGGCGTTAAACAACTAGAACCCAGTAGGAAATCCCATCTTCGCAATTTTAGAACAGAAGAATATTCAAAATTCCATACGAATACGCAAGAGGAATCCAACGACTTCTATTGATCTTTTGGGCGGTCATAATGCAGTACTGGACAAACCATTATATGACATCTGAACCGAACTTGTTCCATACACGTCCGCGAATACTAGACCGAGCGTACACGCGAATATTACGCTGAATTTATGACATTCCATGAACTTGCCAGTCTGACTATTCCGGATAAATTTGATTACTCCATCTTTTATAGCAGGCATCGCCGTGTATATAAATGCCATTAGAGAGAAAGCTTTGGAGAAACTCTTATCGAAACACCAAGGCAAGAGTGGTTTTTTGGGCGACGGCCACAACTTGCAAGTTGAGATGTTTCGATATAACTTGATAAATCATGGGGCGCTCTTGCTTTGGAGGTGGGAAGAAGAAGGGAACCAAGTGTCCGACGTTGGGATCCTTTGGTGCAACAACGGCAAACATCATATCTACTAATGTAGCCAGTGGAGGCAGAGGTTGTGGCGGCGGCAGTGGGCGAAGCAGAGATAGTGGGGGTGGTGGCGGTGACGACGACGGTAGTGGTTTTTAGAAGTTGTCATTAGTATGTTTATGTAGCTCATGAAATAATGTTGCTTTGTTAAATTAGTCTAAACCTATATATTTGTGTACTTCTTGTCGTATTTACTTATGATATATAATTGGGTCCAGCCTAAGGACCTTAAACAAAGGCCCCCAGACGGAAGACTCTGGGGTTAAGGGGTCTTGTCCCCATTGCCTCTCCAGCCACAGCCCCCTTTCGGGGGGGGTAAGGAAGGCACTTACGGATGCTCGCGACACCTTTCCCCCTGAAAGGATGGGGGCGAGGTACAAGCAAATGAAGTAAGCAGGGTAAAACCTGATGGTGATTCTTTTGAAGATAATAATACAGATTGTAACAGCCCTATACGCTATACCAGAGCATGTGCATGCAGATACACTGAAGTCGACCTTAATTTTTTTGAAAGCTGGATCAGATGAACGCAAATATATTTATACCCATTATTTATGTACCCTTTTGCTCTTTCATCAAATATTTACGTGTGTCCAATTTACTTTGGACCTCAACATATCTTATTAATTCTCCACCAAAAACTTTAAGATTGTACATTTAACTTTTTCTGACAACTCTCTCCATTGAGACCCCACGACAAGCTTGCTCCTGCCGCCGCCACCATACTAGGTATTGTGAAAATTAGGGGTGAGCATGGTTCGGGTTGGGCTGGTCCGCCCCCTAACCCTAGGACCAACTTGCACAGTGCTGATCCTCAATTTTTGGGACCGAGGACCGACCCTATTGAGTTTAGGACCGAGGATCGGACCGACCCAATGGGTTCGGTCCGGTTCCAGGGTCAACCCGAGACCAATCGATAATTTTTTATTTCATTTTTTGTACTCCTTAAAAAAATGATTGAGGTCCGAACTGATCCAATGGGTTCGGTCCAGTTTCAAGGTCAACTCAAGACCAACCAATAATTTTTTATTTCATTTTTTGTACTCCTCTAAAAAGCAATTGAGGACCGAACTGACTTAATGGGTTCGGTTCGCTTTCAAGGTCAACCTAGGACCAACTAATAATTTTTTATTTCATTTTTTGTACTCCTTAAAATGGCAACCAATGACCATACCAACCAAATGGGTTCGATGATGAGTGAGGTAAGCTAAGAAAGGCAAGTGGTGAGGGTCAAGTGGGGTAAGCATCGAACAGAATGAGCATCGAATGTTGAGCGGGAAGTAATAAGCCAAGCGAGCATTAAGCAGAGAACGGCATGAGTGACTCAAAGCGAACGAGGCGAGTGTCAAGTGATGAGCGGAGAAGTTGTTTCTTTCGATTTTGGCAAATTGAAAACTAAAATGACAAATAAGACAGAAGAGAACGAATACTAGAAGATGATGCCATAAGGAGCTATTTATACCTTTTTGGACATTATGAAGACTTCTCACAAAAATATTTTCCTTCTTCGTAAATTATGATTATTAATGCCGTAAAAAACATTAAAAATCTAAGTTATTAAATAATAATGTAAAATTACTTGAACTCCTCACTAAAGAGCTGTTTAATATTGTTAACGCCATTTATTTTAAGGTTTTCTCTATATAATTATGTATATATATATACATATATATATATATATACGGGGTTGATTCGGGTTGGACCGACCCGAAACTCTCAAGACCAATGACCAACCCGCACAGTACTGATCCATGAATTCTAGGACCAAGGACCGACCCAATTTCCCTAGGAATCGGACCAGGACTGGCAGGGTTGGGCCGGTCCAGGGTCGGTCCAGGGTTGACCCTGGACTGATGCTCACCCGTAGTGAAAATGATCGCCGAAGCCCATGTGATCAAGTCACCGTGCCATCGTCCACCAACCCCCCGATCAGTTTGATTAGCTAAACGTCTTGCATGTACGGTTCGGTTGGAATTTCATTAGCCTATTGGATCATAAGGCAATCCAGCGAAAACCCAAGTCGATCGAATTGAATTGGAGTTAATTGACGAATTGGGTTTTTACTTTTAGTAAAAAATTTAGAAAATCAAAGTTTCTGAGGAAATAAAACTAACGAGTTTATTGAAATCTAGCCACCTTTTTCCAATGGTTTATGGAACTGCGGCGAGCTAAATCAGATCATCTCAACAATTGTTCATTTCAAGTTCTTTATATTCCAAACGCGGATGGGGATTGTTTTAAGTTTTTGCTAATTTCAAGTTCTCTTTGATTTTTCTTCTCCTCTCTTTCGGGTGGGGGGCCCGATTTCCCCTCCTCTGCTGGACACACCGAGAAGCAGTCCCTTTCTTTCGTTCTTTTTGACTTCGACTCTTTCTTTTCTCTCTTCTCTTTTTATTTGATGTCAGCTGGGCTCCACAAGAAGCCAACGCATGCTCCCCCTGTCTTATCTTAAGACACATTTGCTTGGACGACGCCATTAGTTCGTTAGCTCTCAGCGACACGACGTCTATAAATAAAACGACACGGATAGAATTAGGACACGGGCGTGAAGATACTCGTGCCACCGGGTGTTCTGTTTCTTGGCGATCGGAACGACGTGAAATCGAATTGAAGTCATGGGCTGCTTTTGCTGCAGAGGTCTTGAGGAGACGACGAAGAGAACGAGCAACCCACTGCGACCCCCGCTCACCGACGCATTTATAGCTGGTTATCTGCCAAAAGGACCGGCGTCCACAGAGACGGCGGCATGGCCGTTCTTGCTGGTGCAGGCGCTGCTGCTGCGGCCACGTGTATTTACTCTGCTGATGGCGGCGGTTGCTGCGGTTGCGGTGGCTGAACTTTTCTGTTTGTTGCCGTAACCAGCGCATGCAATTTATATTTTTATTTAGGACAGACGTTTATGCAAAAATTGGAGTTGGACATAAAAATAATATCAGAGCAAATATAGTTCTATTTAAATCTCATTTTCCCCTTCTCTTATCCTCAAAAATAGAAAACTGTTATGTATGATGCTTCCGTCACGTTAGATCAAACTTACCTGAACCATCATTCGTATGGTTCCATTGTTTGTAGTCTATATGATTTAAATATCATGTAATTTAGTGGTGGGTGGCCTTAAGTTTTATGTCATTTAAACTAATTCCGATCAAGAAAAATATGATTGATCATCCAATAGATTAACCATGAAATTTGGCTATATCATCACTGGTTTCATCACTGATGCCTTCTTTCGAGGTTTTATAATGTGCTGTTCGTGTTGACGGTATTGAGAACTAGTCTTTAATAATAATAATAATAATAATAATAATAATAATAATAATAATAATAATAATAATAATAATAATAATAATAATAATAAAAATAATAAAAATAATAAAAATCTCTCGATACTTTCAATTTGGAATAATTCTATCGTCATCTAAGAAACAGATTTTCGAGATATAATGGGTCGCAACTCCTTTTGACAGACTTCATGATCAAACAAACTGATTTCACGTTTATAATATCGTAATCAGGAGTTGAGAGAGTATAGAGGAAGCTGGACAGAAACCAATTTGAGAGAAAAGTGAGCTCGTGCGAGAGAAAAATAGTGAGAGGGAGAGAAGGGGGCAGAAAAACAAAACTTGAGCGTGCAGCTATGTTTATCAAGAATCTGGTGGTGATTTCGATGATAATATTCTATCATGTTGCTCGTGGCGATGTGTACAACGTGTCAACCAGCGCCAATTGGAAAGCCTCTTCCATCCGTGCATATTCGACATTCTCACTCTATGAGAACTGGTCGTGCTTTTCTTTATACTATCGTAATCCATCTAGTCATGATATACTTATCGTTGCTGTGATCTAAGATAGTTATCGTGATGGTATGATGTGTCACCCCTAGTGGGACTAGATAAGGCTTGTTGTAATCTCGCTCCGTGCATTGGAAGTTTTTTGCTAGCTTGTTTTGTGGTTTTTCCCCAGTTGCAATCTGCGAGTTGAAATATTAAAGTTTGCATTGTCTGATTGTCTATTACATTCGACTAGTGGTTATTGTGCTCATTTAGTTTTCGCCATGAACAGTTCAACGTGCTTACAACAAAGTCATTCCTCGACAAAGTAATGTCAAAGCGCTGGTAATTGGAACAGATACTTGCCTCAAAGACTGAAATAATAAGTTATTCCTAAGGTTTGTTAGAAGCGCACAGTAAAACCAATACTTTCACTCTAGAAAGTCATCAAGAAAGCCCTGATCCAAGCTCGTTAACATATCCAATTGGGTTTATTTTTACTCAAAAACTTAAACCCATGAGTTATAAGTCAACTATTATTATTGCCAATGAGTTATAAATCAACTAAGATTATTAATTATTTTACAACACGTCAATGTTCTGACACTTTTTAACATGACTCGCACATGTATCCTAATAATTTCCCCTCACGTGTGAAGTTATTTGCACTCTTTAATTAAGGTATCTTTCTGCATCAACACGTCTCCACTTGAGTCTCCACTTTGTTGTGTGTGAGGACCACAACAAATATACCCACATTCATTCTTGGTCTCTTTCACCAAACTAAATCATGAAGGCTGCCATTGGGACCATGCCCGCTTTCACTCTAGTCTCTTACGTTCGTTAAGAGATTTCTTCCTTTATAGATATTCGATATAATATTGATACACATTGAGAGTATATGGGCAGTTGCATTTGGTGGTGATGTAATCGTTCCCTATGCTTATGATTATGTTTAATCTTACAAGCTAGGACAATACATGGGCAGTTGAATCGGCTCCGTCGTTTTTGGTACTTTAAGTTCCCTCAATCGGGATGATAGAGATTTCTTTACTGCATAACCAACGGGCACTAAGCATGATAGAAATTGAAAAAAATAAAATATAGTGGAGTTAAGTTTGATAAATGGATTGTAGACTATTACGTTATCTACATATATATATATATATATATATATATATATATATATATATTTATGTTTGATTGTTTGATTGAGGTATATATATTTTGTTCGGAGACATGGGGTATATACCAATAATGAAATTTAATCAATAGTGTAGTATAATTGATGCCAAAAGAAAACTTCGTTGTACAATTATAAATATTCTAAACTTACCGGTTCACCAAATTTAATGTAACTGAAGTTGATAGCACCAACAGTCGAACTATTTATAATTTTCTAGAAATGTTTGGTCTAGACATTATATAAGTAAAGTTTGGAAAATAGGACACGAAACGCTGCCGGAGCCAAAAATAAGTAAAAGATATCAACTTATGCCCGAAGTTTCGTGCGCGGGACGCTGAAATTTTCCATGGATTTACGTCACAAAGGACAGAAAGGGGTGTCTAGACCTTTAGCCGATAGACAATCTTGATGTGACGGTGTAGATCGATGCGAATATTTAAGTATTTTTCTTAAGGACTCGTCAATTCAGAGAATTTTCACGACTTTTGACTTGGTCAAGTCGCGTAGGCATTAAAAAAAGAAAGAAAAAAGAAAGGGTCGCGTAGGCATTTTCCGACGAAGTTTCAGAGGAAATGACCCACACATTCTCCCTCCGACTCTTCCTAATGAGAAGATGTTCGCGCGAATAATAACTTCGTCAACTTTGGGCGACGCGACGGCTATAAATGGGGGATTGAGAGAGAGAGAGCTATGAACAGACTCGTGCTATCGTATCCTCTTTCATTATAACCTGCGAAAGCTACTTATGATTCCAATCATGGGCTGCTTTTCCTGTGGAGGTCGTAAGAAGACGAAAGCCAATGCACCCACCGCGACAGCCGCCCGGCCACCCACTTATAAAGGCAGAGCTCCCAAGAAGAGTGGTGGCAGGGATGATGGGATGAAGGTTTTTGCTGGTGCGGGCGCTATTTATTCTAGTACCAGTGACGGCGGTGGCGGCAGCGGCGCTTGTGGTGGAGGTGGAGGTTGTGGCGGCGGCGGCGGGCGGTGTTGCTAACTATTTTATAGCCCATGTCATTTTTACTTGTCACAAGAAGTTCACTATTATATTGAATATTCGTCATTAAGAAATGTAAGTTTTATACTTTCAAGCAAGATGAATATATAATTAATTTTCGTGATTCTACATGGAAAGATAAAAAATAACGTGGGTGCAAGTTCAATAATTCGAGAGGTTACATCCTTTTAATGCTAGTGGCATCATCAAGTGCAACAATTGCAGCAAGTAAATTTCGAAATAAGAGAGGGATTTGGGTGTGAGTAATCACTGAATTACTTAACTTCAAATCTTTATACTTGATGCAATGCGATTGTATTCCAAGTAATTCTTCAATGGATTCTATCCCAGAGGATTCTAACGAGGGAACGTGATTGAATTGCAACTTCAATTCATTTTTAATTTCATATATTAATGAAAAGCCAAAATATCTTCTTCTTTTTTTTCAAGAAAATATTGCTTTGATGGGAATTTCCTAGATACTTGATGCTGAAAAGGCCATAAAGGTGACTGCGGCGAGCCATATCAGATCATCTCAACGATTGTTCATTTCAAGTTCCCTTTTATTTTTCTTCTCCCCTCTTTCGGGTAGGGGGCCCGATTTCCTCTCTCCTCTGTTGGGCACGCCGCGTGCAGCCCCTTTCATTGGTTCTACCTGAATTTGACTCTTTCTCTTCTCTTCTCTTTTTATTTGATGTCATCTGCGCTCCACAAGAAGCCAACGCATGCTTTCCCGGTCTTATCTTAATTCCCATTTGCTTGGACGACGCCATTTAGTTCGTCAGCCCTCAGCGACACGACGGCTATAAAACACGGATAGAATTAGGACAGAGGCGTGAAGATACTCGTGCCACCAGGTGTTCTGTTTCTTGGCAACCGGAACGACGTGAAATCTAATTGAAGTCATGGGCTGCTTTTGCTGCAGAGGTCCTGAGAAGACGGCGAAGAGAACGAAGCAACACACTGCGACCCCCGCTCACCGACGTATTTATAGCTGGTTATCTGCCAAAAGGACCGGCGTCCACAGGGACGGCGGCATGGCCGTTCTTGCTGGTGCAGGCGCTGCTGCTGCTGCGGCCACGTTTATTTACTCTGCTGATGGCGGCGGTTGCGGCGGTTGTGGTGCAGGAGGTTGTGGGGGAGGGTGTGGCGGCGGTTGTGCTGGCTGAACTTTTCTGTTTGTTGCCGTAACCGGCGCATGTAATTTATATTTTTATTTAGGGCAGATGTTTATGTAACGATGGGAGTTGGACATAAAAATAATATCCGAGCAAGTGTAGTTACTATTTAAATCTCATTTTCCCCTTCCCTTATCCTCAAAAGTGAGAAAACTATCATGTAAGATGCTTCCGCTACATTAGATCAAAGTCAAACTTATCTGAACCATGTGGTTCCATTATTTGCAGTCTGTATGATTTAAATATCATGTAATTTAGTGGTGGCCTTTAAGTCTTATGTCATTTCCACTAATTCTGATTAAGAAAAATATGATTGATCCTCCAATATATTAAGCATGAACTTTGGCTATATCGTCATTGATACCTTCTTTCGAGGTTTTATAATCTACCGTTCGTGCTGATGGTGTTGAGAGCTAATCTTTAATAAAACGAAATCTCTCTATACTTTCAATTTGGGATAGTTCTATCATCCTCCGAAAAACTGATTCTGGAGATAAAATGGGTTGTAACTCCTTTTTACGGACTTCATGATCAAAGAAACTGATTTCACGTATATGATATCGTAATCAAGAGTTGAGAGAGAATAGAGCAAGCTGGACAGAAGCCAATTGTACTTTTCTCTATACTATTGTAATCCATCTAGGCGTGATAAGCTCATCGTTGCTGTGATCTAAGATAGTTATCATGATTATATGTCGTGTCACGGCTTGAGGGACTAGATAAGGCTTGTTATAATCTCGCTCTCCACATTGAAAGTTTTTGGCTAGCCTGTTCTGTGGTTTTTCCCCAGTTGCGATCTACTAGCTAAAATATTAAAGTTTGCATTGTCTGATTGTCTATTACATTAGGCTAGTGCTTATTATGCTGATTTAGTTTTTGCCAAGCACAATTTAATATGCTCGCAACAAGGTAGTATCAAAGCAATGGTAATTGAAACAAATATTCGTCTCAAAGATTGAAATGATAAGTTATTTCAAGTTCTGCTCCTAAAATTTGTTAGGAGCAACGCAAGGGAAACCAATACTTTCACTCTAGAAAGTCACCAAGAAAGCCCAAATCCGAATCCGTTAATTTTATTCAAAAGTTTAGGTCAGTGGGTCATAAATTAATTAAGATTATTAATTATTTACTCCATATCAATTCTCTAGCACTTTTTTAACATGACTCGCACACGAATCTCAATAATCTCCCCTCATGTGTGAAGTCATTTGTTCTTTTTAATTCAGGTATTTTGCTGCATTGACACGTCTCCACTTGAATCGTCATTGTGTTACGTGTGAGGACCACAACAATAATGCCCACATTCATTTTTGGTCTATTTTGCCTAATCGAATCATGAAGATGGCCATTGGGACCATGGACACTTTCACTTTAGTCTCTTATGTTTGTCAAGAGATTTTTCCCTTGAGCTATTTACTAAATATTGATACGCATTGAGAGTACATGGACAGTGGCATCTGGTGGTGATGTAATCGTTCACTATGCTTATATGATTATATTAAATCTTACAAGCCAGGACGGTACATGGGCAGTTGATTCGGCTGCCTCATTCCTGGTACTCGAAGTTCCCTCGATCGGGATGATAGAAATTTCTTTACTACATAACCAACTCCCGGGCACTAAGCATGGTAGAAATTGAAAAAAAATAAAGTGGAGCTATATTTGTTGGATCGCGGGCATTTACGTTATCCACATATTTTTTCTATGTTTGATTGTTTGAGTAGGTATATGTATTTTGTTCGGATACATGGGGGTATATATCAATAAATGAAATATAATCAAATTGTAGTATAATTGATGCCAAAAGAAAACTTCGTTTTACATTTAGAAATATTCTAAACTTACGGGTTCGTCAAATTTAATGTAATTGACGCTGATAGCATGGACCCCTGAACTGTTTATAATTTTCTATAAAGGGGTGGTCCAGACATTATATAAGTAAAGTTTGGAAAATAGGACACGAAAAGTCCTATTAATCCGTTGACCGAGCCAAAAATAAGTAAAATGTATCAACATATGCGCGAAGTTATGTGCGCGGGACGCTGAATTTTTCCATGTATGTACTTCACAAAGGACAAAAAGCACTCTTTTTCGGCGACGCAAAGAAAATATGAATTGGACTTTTAGCCGATGGACGATCTTGATGTGACGGTTTAGATCAATGCAAGTATTCAAGTTTCCTACGTAAGGACTCATCAATTCAGAGAATCTTCACGATTTATGACTTGGTCAAGTCGCTTAGACATTTTCCGACGAAGTTTCAGAGGAAACAACCCAAACATTCACCCTTCGACTCTTCTTAATGAGAAGTTGTTCGCATTAATAATAACTTCGTCAACTTTGGGCGGAGGGACGGCTATAAATTGGGGATTGAGAGAGAGCTATGAACAGACTCGTGCTATTGTATCGTCTTTCATTATAACCTGCGAAAGCTACTTGAGATTCCAGTCATGGGCTGCTTTTGCCGTGGAGGCCGTAAGAAGACGAAAGCCAATCCACCCACTGCGACAGCCGCCCGGCCACCCACTTATCAAGGTGGAGCTTCCAAGAAGAGGGGTGGCAGGGATGATGGGACGACGGTCATTGCTGATGCGGGCGCTGCCATAGCAGCCACAACTGTTGAGGCCACTATATGTTCTAGTACAGACGGCGGCTGTGGCGGTGGCGGCGGCGGAGGTTGTGGCGGCGGCGGCGGCGGCGGCGGCGGCTGCGGCGGTGGCGGTTGTTGATTGTTCATAATCCGCATTGTTTTTGCTTGTCATAGGAAGTTTCTATTATGCTGAATATTTGTGGTTGAGAAATGTAAGTTTTATACTTTCACACATAGCGAGTATATAAATAATTTCCACGATTATACATGAAAGAAAATACGTGAGTACAAGTTTAATAATATGAGAGGTTACATCCTTTTAGTTCTAGTGGCATCATCAAGCGTAAAAATTGCAGCTCATAAATTTCAAAGCGAGAGAGATCTACGTGAGATGAATCACCAAATTACTTAACTTCAAATCTTTATACTTGATGCAATGCGGTTGTATTCTAAGTAATTCTTCAACGGATTCTATCCCTGAGGATTCTAATGAGGGAACGTGGTTGAATTGCAACTTTAATTCATTTTGAATTTCATATATTAATGAAAAGCAAAAATATCTTCTTCTTCTTCTTTTTTCAAGAAAATGGCTTGTATGGGAATTTCGTAATTACATAATGCTGAAAAGGCCAAGAAGGTAACTGAAATATAGTTTCTGCAAGGAGTCTAGCCATAGGATGGTTTAGTTCAAAGGTGAGGACTCATTTTGATAATCCAAAAATATGGGGAAAATTGAAAAGATAAAACAATGCAAGGTTTTGTTGTTATTTTTCCTTCCTTCTTTCTATAGATAAATTTTAAATTGGGTTAATGGGACGCTACTTGGTGTCATAATGGCCTCGTGTGTCCCCAAAGTGATAAGGAAAAAACAAGTTAATAAAAACATATACAAGAGCATTGGAAATTTCTAAGAAATAGAGGATTAAATCGAACATCACTAAATAAGAAAATTGCTAAGAAATAGAGGATTAAATCAAACAAGACAAGATTTCTCCAAATTACATGCTCTACACGATAGATGAAAATTAAGCATTGGAAATTTTAAAATATTTATTCATGCCAAATTGACTTTATTAATGGTTCCACTGAGCCTCTACATTTGCATCTATGCATTGGGCTCTAGGCATTTAATAGCCACAACACATATATTCTGTATCCTATGTAGATCTCCGACTATTTACGATCAGCAATTGTTCCATTACTTAAAAATGCCACCGGATTAACCTCAAGCGAAGGGGCCATGGCTTGATCAGCGAAGGCCCTGGTGTCGGTGCTGTCGGCAATATTTCTAGGGGGGGCTGGACTGTAGCCAGGACCACCGGAAGGAGGCACTCTACCCCTTCGCAGGTTTTGAAGAACAATAACGCTTGGCTTACCATTAGCCCACACTCCCTCCTTGCCCTTGATTAGAACCCTGCGTGCCTCATCCGGTTGCACTAATGTTCCCACCAGAAGTAGCAAAATCACACCAACTCTCGAGAACTTCATCATCTTATAGCTATTTCCTGGCTTTTTTTTTTTTCTTCCTGCTTTTTACGGTCTTGGGACAATTTTTCACTAGCTTTAACAAAATGTACAATGAAGGATGCCTCTTGTGAGAAAAATCTCTCGCATTTATAGGCAAACGCCAGCTTAGAGTTTCTGTGTACGGTTTAGAACAATTCAGAGAATCTTCACGATTTATGACTTGATCAAGACGCTTAGACATTTTCCGACGAAGTTTCAGAGGAAACAACCCAAACATTCACCCTTCGACTCTTCTTAATGAGAAGTTGTTCGCATTAATAATAACTTCGTCAACTTTGGGCGAAGCGACGGCTATAAATTGGGGATTGAGAGAGAGCTATGAACAGACTCGTGCTATTGTATCTTCTTTCATTATAACCTGCGAAAGCTACTTGAGATTCCAGTCATGCTCTGCTTTTGCCGTGGAGGCCGTAAGAAGACGAGAGCCTATCCACCCACTGCGACAGCCGCCCGGCGACCCACTTATCAAGGTGGAGCTCCCAAGAAGAGGGGTGGCAGGGATGATGGGACGACGGTCATTGCTGGTAAGGGCGCTGCCATAGCAGCCACAACTTCTGCGGCCACTATTTATTCTAGTACAGGCGGTGGCTGCGGCGGCGGTGGCGGCAGCAGCACTTGTGGCGGCTGCGGCGGCGGAGGTTGTGGTGGCGGTGGAGGTTGTGGCGGTGGTGGCGGTGGTTGTTGATTGTTCATAGTCCGCATCGTTTCTACTTGTCATAGGAAGTTCACTATTATGCTGAATATTTATTGTTGGGAAATGTGAGTTTTATACTTTCACGCAGAGTGAGTATATAAATAATTTCCACGATTGTACATCGAAGAAAATACGTGAGTACAAGTTTAGTAACATGAGAGGTTGCATCCTTTTAATGCTAGTGGCATTATCAAGCGTAACAGTTGCAGCTCATAAATTTCAAAACGAAAGAGAGATTTACGTGAGATGAATCACCGAATTACTTAACTTCAAATCTTTATACTTGATGCAATGCGGTTGTATGCTAAGTAATTCTTCAACAGATTCTATCCCTGAGGATTCTAACGAGGGAATGTGGTTGAATTGCAACTTTAATTCATTTTGAATTTCATATATTAATATAAAGAAAAATATCTTCTTCTTCTTCTTTCAAGAAAATGGCTTGAATGGGAATTTCGTAATTACATAATGCTGAAAAGGCCAAGAAGGTAACTAAAATATAGTTTCTGCAAGGAGTCTAGCCATAGGATGGTTTAGTTCAAAGGTGAGGACTCATTTTGATAATCCAAAAATATGGGCAAATTTTGAAAAGATAAAACAATGTGGGATTTTATTGTTATTCCTCTTTCCTTCTTTCTATAGATAACTTTTAAATTGGGTTAATGGGACGCTACTTGGTGCCATAATGGCTCGTGTGTCCCCAAAGTGAAAAGGAAAAAACAAGTTAGTAATAACATATGCAAAAGCACAAAAGTCGCAGTCGCTTCCCAATTGAATGGCATGCTCCGCAGATTTTGATGATTTCCAATCCCTCTCTAACTTGATGAATGGCGGGACATACTGTTGACGAGATAAGCTTGACGAGTCATGATAAAATTGAAGATCACGGCTCAATATGTAACAACTATATTTATCATAACAATTATAGGTGTTGACACCTATTCTATATTTTCAACAAAAAAAAAAAAAGAGGAATCCGCATGGGCTTGGGCCCCTCCCCTTCTTCTCCTTTTTCTTTGTTCTTTCTTTCTTTTCCCCCTGCGCGGCCCAGCCCCCTTCTTCCTTTCGGCCCAACCCGCTCCTTTGTCTTCTCCCCCCAGCCGTCGTTTGCACGGGGAAGGAGTGAAGCCGAAAGCAGAGGCGAAGCGAAAAGCAGGGGACAGGGGGATCTCGCGATGGCAGGCGCGGCGTGATCCTCAGGTCAGAGCTGGCTGGCAGAGGCCGCGGTTGGTCGCCCGAGAGCACGCGTGCGAGGAACGGTCGAAAAGGCGAAAAGGAAAACGGAGAAGAAGGGGGGAGACAGAAAAAGTAAAGAGAAAAAGGGAGAGAAAACAGAGCGAAAGAGAGAGGAAACAGGAGGAGGAAGGAGAATAGGTCGCTGCTGCCGCCGGAGAACCACCCGTTCGTCGCCGACAGCCGCTGTCTTCCTCGGAAACCAGGTTGGTCTTTTATCAAACACTTGGTGTGCGTTTTTGAAATCGAGCTGGTCGGAGCTCATCCCGCCCGTTTCGGGCGAGCTCTGGCCCCCGTAGGTCCTCTATTAGGTCTCCGTTCATTGCTAGTTATTTGCTAAGGGTCCAAGGTTCGCCTTGAGTCTCAGTCGGAGCCGAGGTCTATTGTTTCGCGCATGCATTCCACCTGTTCGATGAAATGTCCGAATGAATTCCGCCGACCCGATTCCTTCGTGTAGAGCCCAGCTAGGATCTTTGGCCACGGAAGACCTCCGCCATTTGCCCGGAAGCCGGACTGCGACCCGCCGGACCGAGACGGCGCCGTCGCGACCTCAGCCGGAGGCCGCCCGCGCCCTCCGCCTCTGCCCGCTTCTCCTTTGCAGTTGGACAGCCGCCGAACGGGGTCACGGGCTAGCGGGGCCTTCGACCGGCGCCTTGCCGTTTCCGGCAGACCCCTGACCGCCGCCGCTGCCTGCCTCAGAGGCTTCGCCACACCACCACACCCCACACCCCCCCCGCCCGGCGGGCGGCGCGCCATCGCGGCCTCCTTGGTTGCGACTGAGCGGTCGCTGACCATGGAGGGGCTGCAGGCCGATGGCCCGGAGTTAATCTGGGTTGTGGGCCTGCGGGAGGGGAAGCCCCCTATTGCAAAAAGGAGTTGGGTCGGTCGGCGGGCCCAAATCCAATAAAAATGGCCCGACCACCTC
This sequence comes from Eucalyptus guilfoylei, assembly GCA_016097605.1. Classification (NCBI taxonomy): domain Eukaryota; kingdom Viridiplantae; phylum Streptophyta; class Magnoliopsida; order Myrtales; family Myrtaceae; genus Eucalyptus; species Eucalyptus guilfoylei. Next base: position 43,071,136 of record CM027861.1, read on the forward strand.
TGGTCGGGCCTAGTTTCTTCCGAGCGGGCCAATCGGCCCGTTTCTCCGACCTGACCCGACTTTTGCAGGCCGGGCCGAACCGGGTCGGGTCAGACCGGATCCGACCCGGTCGTTTTAAATATATTATATTATTATAATATTAAAAAAAAATTTTAAAAAATTTTAAAAATTATTTTTTAAAAAAAAATTTATTAAAAAAAATTCGAAAATTAAACAATGTAGGATTTGGTTAGGAATTGTCATGCTTTGCCTTTTAATATAATTAGGCCTTTATTTGCTCGTCTTTTGATTATATCGTGTGTTTAAATTGCATATTTGTCTATATTTAATTGCACGTGTTTAATTTTAATGCAATTAGGATTTTGATGCCTATGATTGTTACTTTAATGATTGCGCACCCACATGATCACCTCACATGTTAGTAGATAAGTATAAAATCAATCCAAACTGCTTGCTAAAAATCATTTTGTCAAAATGAACAAGACTAGATACCAAAAGAGCACTAATTGGTCAATTAGTGTAATCAAGTCCCTGACCCTAGATTCTCTAGTTGCGTAGGAAGTGAGGTACACTCCCATGCCTCACTTGGTTTCTAGCCGATCCCAATAGGCTAGTGGCGACTCATTTTTGCAAAATTCTAAAGAATATCCCAATGTCACGCGGGGTATGAGCTTGGGAGAGCCCATGCCTAATAATGGGCCTTAGGCCCGTCTTTTAGGTAATATCCCTAAACCTGTTCCTTTCCCCCGAGGGTAGGTCGTGACAATAGGCTGTGTTTAGTCACTATGATGTATCTCTAGAGTTTTTCACTTACTTTAAATAAAGACTTGATCAACTCAAAGCCTTAATCATCTTCAAGGCAAAATAAATAAGAATAAAGATTAACAACTCTCAATCTTTTCAAACTACCGCCTGCGGTGGCCTAACTGGATAAGAGCCCCCATGACATCTACCCAGGATGGAGGGGTTCAAATCCCGTAGGATGCACGGGATCTTAAGCGCGACATCAGGGTGGTGGGTCCTCTGTTAGCGTCGCCCCAGGGTTTACCCGCCGGCTGTCAACTGTACGAGGTTCCCTGGGTATCCAAAAAAAAAAAAAAACTCTCAATCTTTTCAATCGACAAAATCAGTTTAATAAAACGAAAAGAAACCCAATAATTCACCTTGTAAACACTTAAAATAGTGGAACTAGAAGCGTAAGAAATACAAATGTGAGACCTTCATTTTTTCTTTAAAAGAGTGAGGTTCTCACTTGTCCGATTCCTAATTGGGAACCGAATCATCTCTTCCTAAAACCTGAAACCAAACGATTTCCATTGGTCCATTTCTCTAGTTCCCGATTCTATTATAGAATCATGCTTAGCCCTAGTTGTAGCTAATGGTCGAGATTGGCTCATTACCTTGTTCAATGGTCGAGGGTTTGGTGTCGTGCTCGGTGAGGATATGGAAATAAGGGCAAAAAGGGAAAGATGAAAGAGGAAAAAAAAGGGGAAATGTACGCCCGATCTAAGCCATCAAATTCGCTTAGGGTCCATATATTTAGATTTAAGAGTGATGATGATACTTCAATTTAGAGAGAATTAACTTTAGAGGACCTCAATTTTTATAACAAATCGCTTTTGCTCTTTCTTGCACAACTTTTGAAAGTTTCAACGACCACTTACATATATGTCTTAATCTGCTGATGTTTAGCTCCACATTCAACTTTGGTTTCGTTATAGACAACCAGAATTCGCCACGTACGAGTACGAGATACGGCACAAGAATCCTCCAACGTTCACCTTGGGATGTGGTCATAAGCTCGGTAGGAAACCCCATCTTCGCAATTTTAAAACAGACGAGTGTCCAAAATTTCATTTAAATACGCAAGAGGAATCCATCAACTTCTATTGATCTTTTGCGCGGCCAAAATGCAGTACTTGGACAAATCAAAATGTCACATCTGAACCAATCTTGCTTCATACGCCTCCGCGAAGACTAGACCGAGTGAATTTTTAAGAGCTTGCGTGTCCGACTATTTCGGAAAAACTTGATTATTCTATCTTTTATAGCCGGCATCGCCATGTATATAAATGCCATCAGAGAGAAAACTTTGGAGAAACTCTCATTGAAACACCAAAATACGCAAGAGTGGTTTTTTGGGCGACGGTCGCAACTTGTAAGCTGAGACGTTTTGGTATAACTTGATAAATCATGGGGTGCTGTTGCTTTGGAGGTAGAAAGAAGAAGAGAACCAAGCGTCCGACGTCGGGATCTTCTGGTGCAACAACGACAGGCATCGTACCTGTGGTTGTGGCTAGTGGAGGTGGAGGTTGTGGCAGCGGTGGCGGCGCGACGGCGGCGGCGGTGGGGGGTGTGGCGGCGGCGGTGGCGGGGAGGTGGTGGCGGTGGAGGGTGTGGAGGCGGCGGCGGCGGCAGTTAGAAGTTGTCACTAATATGTTTATGTTGCACATAAACAATGGTGCTTTGCTAAATTACTCTAGACCTATGTATTTGTGCACTACCTTGATTTAATGTATGATATAAGATTCATGTCATTTGTGATTCTTATGAAGATAATGGTACAGATTGCAATAGCCCTTTACACTATATTATAGCATGCTCATGATGCATTGAAGTCCACCTTAATTTTTTTGAAAGCTTAATAAGGTGAAGTCCACCGAAAGCTTCAAGCTTGCACGTTTAACTTTTCTGACAACTCTCTCCATCGAGACCCCACCACCAGCCCGCTCCAGCCGCCACCACTATCAGGTGTTGTGAAAATGATCGCCAAAGCCCGTGCGAACGAGTCACCACGCCATCATCCACCAACCTTTCGATTGGTTCGATTAGCTAAATATTTTGCACGTACGGTTCGGTTGGAACCCCATAATCATATCGGATCAAAAGACAAGCCGGCCAAAAACCAATTCAATCGAATTGAATTGGAGTAAATTATAGAAAAGGGTTTTTACTTTCAGTAAAAATTTTAGAAAAGCAAAGTATTTGAGGAAATAAAACTAATGAGTTTATTTAAATCTAGTCACATTTTTCTATTGGTTTATGGAACTATGGTGAGCTAAATCAAATAATCTCAACAATGGTTCGTGTTAGGTTCTATATTTTTTTAAACGCCACTTGGGATTGTTTCAAATTTTTACTAATTTGAAGTTCTCTAGAATGTTTGTATAGTTCGGTTTGGATACATGTCTATTTTGGTTTTCATTTCGGCTCCGTTCGTTTCGTGGAAAATAATTTTGGAAAAACGTTTTTCGGATTTTCCGGTGTTCGTTTCATGGAAAATGAATTCCTTGTGGAAAATGTTTTCCATCAAATAAAAAAAGTCTTCTAAAATAGGGGAAAATGTTTTCCACTTTTGAAAAATGGAAAACATTTTCCTCACTTGATCTCTTTTATCTCACATCTCTCCAAATCATCACTTCTTCCTTCCCTTTCTTCTTCTTCTTCTTCTTTTCTTTTTTTATTCGAATTATTTTTTAATTCGAATTATTTTTAATTTCCTTTTTCTTTTCTTTTTCTTTTCTTTGTTTCCCATCTTCATTTTTCTTGGCTATTCATCGAACAGGTGAACCTCAAACTCGTCGATCTCAAACTCGCGCTCATCGATCACGGCAAGCCTCGAGCTTGACGCTCATGCTCGCCAATCTGGGGAGCGCAAAATATTTTCCTTATCGAATACCGGAAAATATTTTCCGAAACATTTTCAGGTTTTAGCTGAACATCAGAAAATATTGTCATTTTCCTGGAAAATGACTTCTGAGAAAATATTTTCCAGAAACGGCATATTTTCCGCGAAACGAACGGACTATTAGTTTTGGTTTGCTTTTCGTGGTTTCGAATTGGATGCATTGAATTTGAATGGGTAGTCAATACTTTTGAACTAATTTTGTGTATACCGATGCTATATCTTACTTACAATTTGGGATTGCATGGTTTGCGCCATGTTGCGTATAGGTTCATTTAGGGTTCGAGTTTCTTCATCGGCTTGGTTCAAATGGACGAAATACTTGTATTCTTGAGTTATTTCGGACACCAGTCGTGTCGATTATGAAATGGGTTGGGTCAATTTTCTATTGGGATTGGTCAGTTGTTGCCGTGTTTACAAATATTTCACGTTTTCAGATTTTGATGATGTCCAGCTCTGGTACTCTTAAAATATTTCATGATTTGATGATATCCAAATACAAGCTTTGCAGTTATCCAAATGGTTGAAATCCATGTTGTCATTGTGATGATATCTAAGACGTAATTATCTTCGGCCATGATATTTGAACGACATACACTTTATTGGCTTGATTAAAGTAATCATTCCCAATCAGTATATTCATGATCGCATTGTAAGATTGGGCACGCAACTGTGGAAATCCATCCTCTCAAACACATTGACGGCTTCCCGAATCCTCCTCACCCAATTTAGATTTAGGTTCTGCATAACATCAAGATATAGACTCCTCTTCATGGTTGCGATATTCAAACAGCAATGGATATAATGGGAATAAACTTCTCTTCATGAGTTGTTCCCGTAAGAGGACACTTCTAAACAATTATCAGATTCAAGATAAATCAAGTCAAAATTTATTGGGAGGTTTTCCCAACAAAATATAGCTTGGCAATTCATTTTTGATTGATTGTCTTGCGTAGTTTTTTAAAGCTTGGACAGCATTGTTGACGTTGACCGCTCACATGATCTGTTAATGATAGCGTGTGAGCGAATGACCAGCATGCACCGACACACGTAGAATAGCTTCTGCCTTCCCTCTTTCTTTATTAATAGTAAAACAAGAGAAGCCCACAAACGTTGAACAAAGAGAGGGAGAGAGTTCGGCGCCTACACGATAGGCTTCTGTGGCAGCACCCCTTTTTCTACGGGCATGCATGCACATGGCCATGTGCATGCATTTAATGACGTAGAAAAACTTGGACGATCAACTCTTCAGAAGGGGGTATCGAATCCTTGAAAATGTTATTCAAAATTGATTAAATAAATACAGATCTAACCTTTGGACAAACAAATCTTCATAGTTTAAGGAGACACTAGAGCTCTTGCGGTCATCATTAAAATTGGAGGCAGAGAACCTATACATGGATAGAGTATGGGGGTATCGTATTCTCAAAAATATTATTAAACTCCTAGATCTAAATCGGGAGAGAAAAACTTCTAAGTTTAGAACTAAATTTGAAGAGTTCCAACTCTCAAATCTAGAAGTAGATCGAGAGAGAAAAAAGAGGAAAAGTACAAAAAAACTAAAAGAAAATCAAAACAAATGGAGGGGAGGTGAGACTAGCTCAAACCCTCCCCATGGTTGAAGGTGAAAGAAGACAATCAAAATAGAAGAGAGGAAACAACTTTTCAGCTTCGAATCTTGCCGGTTGCTAGCATTGTAAGTGGGGAGCCATGGTATTGAGGTCTTGTGATAGTCGTTCCCGAGGTATAGGGTCCTGGCCTTTAGGAGCCGTTTGGGCACCGAGGGGGGGCTTGTGGTGGAGTCATCAGTCATAAAAAAAAAAAAAGACTTTTCAGCTTCTTGGAGAATTCTTTTTTTTCTTATTATAATCATATAACTTTCATACAATTATATGGTTAAGATATGTGAATAAATACGGCCAATTGACTAATACATGAGGATTTATAACGAGAGAAAACAAAGTTGTAAAACTATGATAAAAAGTCAATATTGATATAAACCTTTCTGATGGAACCTATGAATTAAGATATGGTAGGACCGAATCAATGTTTATTAACTATACCTTATAGCATAGTTTAATAAAGTTCCGTGACAACATCTGTGTTATTTTCCTTTAGTGGGATAATGACACTAATAGTCCTTCTGTGGCTCTTGAATTTTTAATTTATTTAATATGGTTCATGAATTTTAGCCAAATATTTCACGTGATCATTGAATTTTTAATTTGTTCAACGTAGTTCTTGAACTTACAGTACATATTCAACTTAATCCTTGAATTATATAAAAACATTCAACGTTGTCTTTAAAAACAACACTGGACATTTTTAAAATATAACAAAAGTCCAGAAGCCACATTGAATAAATTGAAAATTTAAGAATCACATTGCACACTGTGTTATAATTCATGAATCATATTAAATAAATTTAAAATTTAGAAATCTTATTACATATTGAATTAAAGTTTATGAATCAAATTTTTTTTTAATAAACAAATCCCAACAGACTTATAATATTCTTACAATATTGCTCATGCTATATATATAGCTGTCATTTGTCAAATGATAAGGAAGCATTTCAGAGAAGGGGGATCAAATGTCAGACTGGACATAACCAATTTTATATCCTTCTCATCGTGACATCAAGTCACAAGTAGCATTAGGCGTTCATAATTTCACTATATAAAATTGATATAAATTCTAAGATGATATAAACATGCGTGGAACTTCTATTTAAGCACCATTAAAGAATTTTCTGTCCTCGATCAACAACCTCTAATATAAGTGCTGGAAAAGGAAATGATTAAAGAAAATAAATAGAATGAGGGAATGATTCGGCCACCAAATTTATGTGGTTTAGAAGGTGAGACCTACTCCACAGTAAAGAATAGTAAATGATTCCGATCAAGCGATGTAATGGAGATTATTATCATAATCGAGTTACTCAAATATTCTTGATATTTTTCACTTACTAATTACACCAAATAATTCATAGAATGTTTAGTTTCACACACTTCCTCAAGAAAACAATATCTCAATTTCATAAAAAAAATACCCACAAATCTTCACGAGATTTATTTGCTTAAACGTACAATCTCTTGAATGCGATTCTTGAATACACCAAGCCGCAATCTCCAAATCAGATACTCGAATATCTGGCCGCTCGAAAATTTTTTCGCTTTACCCGTCAAGAATGGCTTGGATTTGTGCCCTCTTCCTCAACCAAGAAGACATACGTAATGCTGACAAGTGAGAAGAATCCCACGGATTGTAGCCTTCATTTCCAACGTGAAGCGCAGATTGAGGGCGGGACGCTTTCGGCTCCTATCACACGCCATTTTTCATCAAATGCTCCGCGCACATTCTTTCTTGTTTCAGCATGTAAATATTTTGTACAGATCGGGTATCGTATACGAACTCAAACTTGAGACATAATTTAACAATTCTTCACCTTGGCTCGACGTTTGAGGCCAAGTTATAGTGATTATTTACCATGCTCGACTCTCCCAACGCCTCGATGGGCGCTCATACTCTACAGATGCTAATCGAGCTCATACAGAGCTCGAGCTTTGCTGAAGGAACAGGCTTTGTCATCATATCTGCTGGGTTCTCCGCTGTTGCTATTTTCTTCACAACAGTTTTACCCTTCGCTATGACATCTCGGATGAAATGGTACCTGATGTCGATATGTTTTGTTCGCTCGTGATATATTGGATTATAAGCCAAATATATTGCACCTTGATTGTCACAGTGTATGGTGACACTTTTCTGCTCCAATCCAAAGTCCAAGAGCAAACCCCTTAGCCATATCGACTCCTTTGCAACAAAGGTTAGTGCCATGTACTCCGCCTCAGTTGAAGACAATGCAACATCGTCTTGTAAAGACGCTTTCCAACTTATTGCACCACCTGCAAGTGTAAACACGTATCCTGCTAACGATCTGCGATCATCCAAGTTACCGGCGTGATCCGAGTCCACGTACCCTGTGGTCTCATTGCCATTGACGTTCCTCCGATACATAATGCCAATGTTTGATGTCCCCTTTAGATATCTGAGGATCCATTTCATGGCTTCCCAATGAGTCTTACCCGGGTGCTTCATGTAATGGCTGACAACACTTACAGCTTGTGAAATGTTAGGTCTAGTACATACCATGGCATATATAATGCTACCAACTACACTAGAATAAGGAACATGGGACATATGTTCCTCCTCCTTCTCAGTTTGCGGTGATAACTTGTCAGAAAGTTTAAAATGTGCGGCTAAAGGAGTACTTACAGATTTTGCTGACTACATATTAAAACATGCCACAATCTTCTCAATATATTTCTTTTGAGACAAACGCAACGTTCCTGCAACCTTGTCACGCAAAATTTCCATACCCAATATTTTCTTAGTAGCACCTAATTCTTTCATTTCAAACTCAGCACTCAACTGCCGCTTCAACACATCAATATCAGACATATGTTTAGCTGCTATCAACATATCATCAACATATAATAGCAAATAAATCAAAGACCCATCCTCCAATCTCCTAAAATAAACACAACTGTCAAACTGACTTTTCGAATAATCTTGACTAGTCATGAAAGCATCAAAACACTTATACCACTGTCTAGGAGATTGTTTCAGTCCATATAAAGATTTCTTCAATAAGCAAACATGGTCTTCCTTACTTGGAATGGCAAATCCCTCAGGCTGCTTCATGTAAATTTGTTCCTCCAATTCACCATGAAGAAATGCCGTTTTCACATCTAGTTGCTCCAGCTCAAGATCCTGTGCAGTAACTAATGCAAGTAATACACGAATAGAGGTATGTCTTACCATAAGAGAGAACACTTCATTGTAGTCGATGCCCTCTCGTTGAGTATACCCCCTCGCAACAAGTCTCGCCTTAAACCTGGCTGCCTCTGCACCGGGAATGCTCTCTTTCCGTTTGTAGACCCATTTGCATCCGACAATTTTCTGACTTTTGGGTACTTTGACCAACTCCCATGTCTGATTCCGATAGAGTGATTCTATTTCTTCACTCATAGCCTTTAACCACTGTGATGACTCAGCACTAGCCATCGCCTCAGAATAGGATGAAGGCTCATCCATCTCCACCTCATCACCTACAGTTAATGCATAGGCAATATCAGAATAACCATAACGTACCGGTGGTTTAATTTGCCTCCTTTGTCTGCCCGTGGCTATGTTGTGTTGTGGCTCTACTAGTTGTTCAATATCACTGTCTTCAGAAATTGTGGCCTCATCCGCAATCTCTTCCTCTGTTACCTCTGAGGTCTTTGGAGACTCCGCCTGAATCTCCACCTCACTTCTGACACCACGATCCGTTTGCTCTGCTGGTTGAGTCTCAAGACTCTTCTTTTGAAGCATTGCAGTCTCATCAAAGATCACGTCTCTACTGATTAGAAAACCGGGTGATCTGGGATCAATGCACTACAGCCGGTAGCCTTTCACCCCTTGTGCATAACCCAGAAATATGCACTTCTTCGCCCTCGGCTCAAGCTTACCATCTCTCACATGAGCATACGTAGGACATCCGAATATTCGTAATCCAGAGTAATCAATAGGTTTCCCCGACCATACTTCCTCAGGAGTCTTTCACTCGATAGCAGAAGATAGAGATCGATTAACCAGGTAACATGCCATATTTATTGCTTCGGCCCAAAATTCCTTGCCTAGTCCTGCATGCCAAAGCATGCACCGAGCTCGCTCAAGTAGAGTTCTGTTCTTCCGTTCTGCTACGCCATTCTGCTGTGGTGTCCCGGGAACTGTGCGGTGTCTCACAATCCCTTCCTTTTGGCAGAACTCGGTAAAGTCCTTACCATAGAACTCCATGCCATTATCAGTTCTCAGGCACTTGATTTGTTTACTTGACTGCTTCTCAATCAATGCCTTAAAATTCTTGAACCAATCAAATACCTCGGATTTGTGCTTCAGGAAGTACACCCATACCTTCCTTGAGTAATCGTCGATGAATGTTAGCATATATCTGGCACCTCCTTTCGATGGAACTGGAGACGGTCCCCAAACATCTGAATGAATGTATTCGACCGGTTGCTTGGTCGAATGTAGAGCTGTACCAAATTTAACACGACGCTGCTTCCCGAAGATGCAGTGCTCACACAGGTCCAGCTTTCCTGTCTTTTGACCTTTCAGCAACCCTTTCTCACTCAGCATCGTCATACCTACCTCACTCATATGTCCCAATCGCATATGCCATAACTGAGTCAAATTTGAGTCTGACTCACCTGATGAAACTGCAGCAACTCCGGTCACGGTTTCTCCCAGTAAATGATAGAGAGAATTCACCGTTTTCCCTTTCATCACTGTCAGGGCACCTCGAGATATCTTCAGCACTCCACCTTCAGCTGTGTATTTGCACCCGAGGTCATCAAGTGTTCCCAAAGAAATAAGGCTCTTCTTGAGATTCGGTACGTGCCTTACGTCTGTCAACGTCCGTTCTACGCCATCGTGCATTCGGATCTGAACTGTTCCTATCCCTACAACCTTGCAAGCTGCATTATTCCCCAAAAGAACTCTACCACCATCTGCAGTTTGGTAGGTAGTGAACTAGTTCTTGTGAGGAGTCATATGATAGGAAAATCCAGAGTCTAGCACCCATTCATCTCCTGATGAACTCGTAGATACACATAGGACGGCCTTGGCATCACTGGTACTCTCCTCGGCAACATTCGCCACACTACTTGTGGCATTTTGCCAACCGCCTTTATTTCTTAGCTTTGGACAATCTCTCCTTATGTGCCCCTCCTCGTGACATTCAAAGCACTTCACGCGACCTTTTGATTTTCTATGTCGTGACTTTGACCTGCTTTTGCTTTTGCTTATGTTGCTGGGCCTCCGATGTTGGTCTCTACCTCGCATCACTAGTCCACGCGCTACATCTTGCGCTAGACTGTCATCACGCAACTTTCTCTGCCACTCCTTTGAAAACAGGGCAGATTTGACCTCCTCTGAGGTAATCGTAGTACGCCCTTGTAATAAGGAGTCAATAAAGTGCTCTCATGACTCCGGTAGAGACGCCAACAACATCATGCCTTGTTCTTCATCATCTAAAATCTTGCCAACATTCTTCAAGTCCATCATGAGTTTATTAAACTCATCTAGGTGGGATCTAATGGACGTACCTTCAGAGTATCGAAACTGGAACATTCTCTTCAGCATATATAAGCGATTGTTCAAACCCTTCGTTACATAGAGGGCCTGAAGTTTAGCCCATAACGTTGCGGCATCCTCCTCCTCGACCACCTCTATTAGCACTTCATCCGATAAGTTCAACAGGATGATACTCATGGCCTTCTCCATTAGCTCGTCCTTTTCGGCATCTCGCATTGTTTCGGGCAACTAAGCCTTGCCCTCCAATGCCTTGGCTAATCCTTGAGTTGTTAATAGCGCCTTCATCTTGACGCTCCACAACCCGAAGTTGTTCCTGCCGTTAAATTTCTCAATTTCTACTTTTGCTCCAGACATAATTGCAAAGTCAAAGCTCTGATAGCAATTGTTATAAATCGGCGTCGCAGCGGAAGCGGATCGTATATTTTGCAATTATGTCGGGAGCTATAGAAATCGATCGAAATAAAACGAGGAACAATAAAAGGACACCGGAAATTTACGTGGTTCGGTCCGAATGTCGGAACCTATATCCACGGGGAGAGCCATCAAAACAATCCACTATAAATCGGAGAATTACAGGATTACAATCACTCAATGCACTCAAGTATTTCCCAGTCCTACTTTATACCCGATACCCATAGTGTTTAGTAACTCAACTCACTGGACTCGACTCCGCACAAATCTCTCTGAGCTCACATCTCTCGCTCTCGGTCTCTCGAGCTCTTTTCCTTTCGGTCTCTCTGCCGAGCTCTATTCTTTTGCTCTATCTTGAGCTTCAGACGTCTTCACCTTTTATCGGTTGAAGGGAAGGAAACAAAACAAAATAAACTTGTCCTCCACAATTGTCAGAACGGTGCCGATCTTCAAAGCATGCGCCTCCATGCAATTAATGATAGCGTGTGAGTGAATGACCACATGCATTGACACACGTAGAATAGCTTTTGCCTTCCCTCTTTCTTTATTAATAGTAAAACAAGAGAAGCCCACAAACGTTGAACAAAGAGAGGGAGAGAGTTCGGCGCCTACACGATAGGCTTCTGAGGCAGCACCCCTTTTTCTACGGGCATGCATGCACTTGGCCATGTGCATGTAGTTAATGACGTAGAAAAACTTGGACGATCAACTCTTCAGAAATCATGCTGACAAGTGAGAAGAATCCCACGGATTGTAGCCTTCATTTCCAACGTGAAGCGCAGATTGAGGGCAGGATGCTTTCGGCTCCTATCACACGCCATTTTTCATCAAATGCTCCGCGCACGTTCTTTCTTGTTTCAGCATGTAAATATTTTGTACGGATCGGGTATCGTATACGGACTCAAACTTAAGACATAATTTAACATGATCAGTATGCAATTCAGGATCGTGTCTATTGTCTTCTTCCACTGATAGATTATGATGCATGAGTGTCCCATAGGCATGAGGACAGTACTATGATTGACAGGCCAACATGTTGGATGAGCCCACGTAATCCCAGGAATGGTCGATTACTTCTGCGTTGTACTGGACAAAGAGTAGTTGCTTGTCCTAGACATCCACGTTGTAGTTTTCTTTTAAGAGATAAGTACAGAAAATTCAAAGATCACGGTTGCCTGAATGACCCCCATACTATATATAACATCACTCATCGGGCTGTGGCTCACTAGGAAACGCCACGAGTTCATTATCTGCACATTGACCCAGCAGAATTCTCTCAAACCCAAGAGCTATCAAGAGTGCTTGAGCTAGTCGGGGAAAAATGAAAACGTGGGCAACCATAATAATAGTTTGGGCTGTCTTAGCCGTCGTCATTACTAGGGGTGTAAACGGTTCGGTTCGGTTCGATTTTTTTGAAAAACCGAACCGAACCGAACCGAACCGTTAGAAAAAATTCCCGAACTGAACCGAATGAGACCCGAACCGATTACGAACCGAACCGAAATTTCGGTTCGGTTCGGTTTTTAACTTTTGGTTTTCGGGTTTTTTTTTTTTTTTTTTGTGACGGCTTACCATAAATATAGATGTCACACATGGTACTCTCTCTCTACCTCCGAACACGACTTACACAGTCAATGATTGCGATCATCTAGAAATCAATTAACTATTTCTTTAGCTTTCTCTTTATTGGGTTGTTAGCTAATCTCAAAGATGTCGACATCCTTACAATCTTTTACCATTTAATTGAAATATAACAAGCCTCGGCCGAGATCTAATCTCGATTCGAACGATTATAATTTTTCACTTTAATTTTTCACTTTTCGATCCAATAGCGATGCTTCCCGGCCATAGACTCACCCTTTCTTTATCAAACCCGAAATAGAAAAGGCTTGCTTTAGGGTGCCGAATTTGTCTTTTCGTCCGTCCTCTTTCGGCTACGCGCTGCTTTAGGGGGTTCCTCAATTCTCTTTCATGTTGTCATAGGTAAAATGCCACTCTTGGTGGAGGAGACCTTTCTTAGCTCAAAGGCTTTTGATGGAGGGTCCAAGCAATGATATATTTAGGTAAAAAAGAGATGTTGTGGAACCACACTAAGAGCATCAAATATATCTTTTGCACATAAGACCTCCAAAAGGGGATAACAAGACATAGCTGTAATGGAAACTCACGGACACTTTCGAGAATAAAACACTTTCGATCATTGGAACTTAGTCGATGAGCATCTTACACAAGGCGGTATCCCTGGGACAAAAGGCCTAGCATGAAACTTACCCGAGTAGAAAAGAAACATTACATCGAACTACCCTGAGGTATATGCACCCCACGAAGGAAACAGATGACCGTGCACGAAGCAGTAAATCTCAACATCGAGGCTGAAGTGCAGAGGACTGGTTAAGATGGGTTAGTGCATCTGTTTCACATCCCAGATCCATGTGACTTTCAGACCTCAATCCCCTCCAATTCTCGAAGAATTTCATGATTGTGATTCAAACTACAGAGTTCTCCAATGGCTCGAGGCCATTCTGCCTCAGGAATGGCAAGTTTCTCACGCATCTCCATAGGAGTTGTGTGCACGCTAAGCCCAATAACCACAATGCTGCTCCTTTCTTTTGTATACCCCGACCAAAACAATTGAAATAAAATTAGTGATCTCAACTTAGGAATCGATGTCACAATATATACTTTCGCTTCGTGTTTTCTATTTGCATCATTGCTTGAAAAGGAAGAAAATCACTCTCTATGAACATGCGGGACTGTTTTAAGCTCAACATATCTAAGAAGAGAGGGAAATAAGTAGTTCCACCTCAAAGGTGAAGAAAGGGGTACATCACCATAGGAACAGAATAAAATTAGAATTGCTCAAACCCCAGACTAGATTCTCAAGTTCAATCAAATCATTACGGTTTTAACCCAATTTGGACATCGAAACATCTTTAGTTAGCAATCCTGCACTACCACCTAACTCTAAACCTCTTGCTTGGCCTTGTATGCATTTCTATCTAAAACCAAAGGTAGAAAATGGTCCAGACATACACTCACTCCCTTACGCTACTATGAATTTACCTCTTCAAGCTTAAAGACGACATTCAATCATCAAGAGAAATTGCTATTGAATTCAGGTCCATGGTCGTAAACAACTGGAATTATATCCACGTCTCCTTTGTCATAGGAAAGAGGTAATCAATATTTGCATTCTAGCCACGTCTCCTTTGTCATAGGAAAGAGGTAATCAAGACTTATCCCAAAGGTAGACAACTGGAATTATAGCAGCCCGGACTATACTTATGAACGACACCATCGACAACAACTAAACTAAAAGCTTCTTGCACTAGGTCAGTTTACTACAAAAGTTGTGTATGTAGTTAATGCTGGGCATAGTCAGAAGAACATTTGAAATTGTTCAGAGCTATTTCAGCATATTTCTATAGGGAATATGAGTGGCAAAAGGAGCAAGGAAATTAGTAATCTAAACTCTTGATGGACATTGCCTCTCACCCAGCAATGCATTGCTCAAACACCACAGATAGAGGCCATTAGCTACTAGTGCTCCATTTAGAATCAATTAAATCATGCTCTGTGGCTATTAGCTTATAATTCTGTTTTGAACTACCCATGAGAGAGAGACAGATAGAGGGAGAGGGTGGAGAGAGGATTAGAAGTGGCCTCAGATTAAACTGAATCTAATCCAGCAGAACACTCGCTCCTCAAATGCTGCACCTTTACACTAACCTCAAACAAAAATTCACCCCTTTCTTTCACACTCTGTAATCCCAACCTCAGATTAACCTGAGTCTAATGTAGCAGCAACACTCACATCTCAAATGCTGCACATTTACACTAACCTCAAACGCAAACTCACCCCTTTCTTCCATACCCTGTAATCCCAACCTCAGATTCTGATAGAAAGCGGAACACTAAGATTTGCAGATATTAAGAGAGAAAACCACGAATTCAAGAGACCCACCTTGACATCTTTCGGGACCAGATCAAGCCTAGCCTTAGGATTCTGATAGAAAGCGGAACCCTCGCCCGCATTCCTAATCTCCCTCAAATGCCCTAAGTAATTATAACTGTCGTCCGGAAACCCAAGCTCCAGAATCTCCCTCCGATGGTAGCCGGCAAAGTGAAGATGGCGATGGGCTTCCAGAAATCGCCGAAGCCGCCGTCGCACGTCAAGACCGAGCTCCTCGAGCACGAGGTCGTCCCAGAGACAGCGTTCCTCGTCCCGGTGCCGGAGGGCCTGATCTGCTCCAAGAACGCCGAGATTGCCAAGTCGGTGAGGCGAATCGAAGAGCTGGAAGCCGGCAAAGTGAAGATGGCGGCCCCTCAGTCCAGAGCAGAGCGCGCGCAGGACATGCTCCGTTGCCGTCGCCGTCGCAGAAGGAAGAGGGACGAAGGAGAGACTTGCAGAAGAAAGGGGCTTTGTCCCTCAATCGGTCGCCATTGCCGTCCCTGCCGCCATCGTCGTCGCAGTCGCCGTCGCCGTTGAGAGAACTCAGACGCTGGAAACCGATAAAAACCAAGAGACAAGAGAGGACTGAGAGACAGGAGTCAGGAGAGAACCGAATTAGATTTGATTTTATCGGTTTGTGCATTTGTGGTTCAGTTTTCGGTTCGGTTAACCGATAAAAACCGAACCGATAAAAAAATATCGGTTTTTGATGCGAACCGAACCGAAAAAATCGAAATTTTCGGTTCGGTTCGGTTCGGTTCGCGGTTCGGTTCGGTTTTCGATTCGGGTCTTGACACCCCTAGTCATTACCATCCTAGCTCTTTTATTCCGAGGTCGTTACCGTCTAAGAGTTGGTGGAGGTGGCGGCGGCGGGTCACGCCCATCATCATACAACGTTTGGGGGAGGAGATGGAGGTTCAGCTGCCAGTTCTGCTTGTAGTGGAGGTGGCGGTACTGGAGGCACACGCGGAGCCAGTGTAGTTTGATTACCTATACTTTGAGGAGAATAAAAGAAAGCGGTTGGATCTGTTGAATGTTCTACCTTCAATTTTGTTCTCTGTTCCAGCTTCCTTCTAATACTTTTGCTATTGTTCAGGATGATTGTAACAGTAGAGTACCTTTACACCTCGATTCATTCATCGACATGATAACCTCATGTCACTGCTCTCAATAAAAGAATACGTGGAGTTGCAAAGCTTCTCCATGGAGTTGTTTCATGTGATTAGTACAACCCAATATAATCAGTTTATGTAAAGCATAAGGAAAATCGACAACTGGACTTGGCAGGTACACAATCCTTCTGTTTCTGGTTGTATTCCTCACGCTAAATTTTGGGTTCTTACAGTTAGGACACTCATTTTTCCCGATATTCCATTTCCTTGTGATTAATTTATTAGATCTGGCAACGACGACCGATCAAAGCTTTCCTAGAGAAGAGAACTCCTAGAAGTATATATCCCCGCTCGGAATGTGAACTTCGTAATGGTATCGCTGCAAACTATTAGAGAAGTAGCTCCTCCTCATTGCAACAGCTTTAGCCTGTTCTACTATTCTGATTATAAATTTTAATGAACAAACTAAAAAACCAAACAAGAATACTCAGAAACCAGCACTCTCGACTCCGAAAGAGGCCTCCATTCGTAGTATTCACTATTCAGGATTCTGGTCTGGGCCCCTGTTATGGTGCCTCATGCGATCAATCACCCCGTTATATGTCCAACTTTAAACATTACAGAGCATCATTCAAACTGGAAATCTCCTCATAAATTTAATATAGCCTCGACATCCTCTAATAAGTAAATACAGGAGAAGAATCACATGCGTCCTAAGGTTAGTCGCTGAATGAATTATCATATGGCGCTATACATGTTCCAAAAGGTTAAGAAAAAAGCAATAAATATCCCATCTTGCTATTTGGGTTTAATTGATTGCCTTGAGTAGTTTTCCAACCTTGGACTGCATTTTTTTAATTTGACCGCTCACATGATCAACGTGCAATTCAGGACCGCGTTTGTCATATTCTTCCACAGATAAATCATGTTGCATGAACGTCGCACAAGCATGAGGACATGCCATGGTTGACAAGCCGACATGTTGAATGAGCCCTCGCGAGACCAGAAATGGTCGATTCTTCCTGTGTTATATTGGACAGCGTACGGTTGCTTGTCGTAGACATCTTTAGTTTTTCCTTGAAAGATAAGTGTAGAAAATTCAAAGGTCAAAGTCGCCTCATTGACCACCATAATATATATAGTATCAGCCATCAGGCTGTGGTTAAATAGGAAACGCCACGCGTTTAGTTATCTGCACATTGGCCTGGCAAATTTCTCTCAAACGGGCGAGCTATCGAGAGTGTTGGCACGAGTTATAGAAATGAAACCGTGGGAAATCATCATAATAGTTTGGGCTGTCTTCGCCGTAATTGCTGTCATAAGTTATATCTTCCGAGGTCGTTACCGTTTAAGAGTTAGTGGAGGGGACAGCTGGGGCGGCAGGGGAGGCGGACATCATGCCCATCATCATCATACTATATTTGGAGGAGGAGATGGAGGTTTAGCTGCCAGTTCTGCTTGTGCTGGAGACGGCGGTGCAGCCGCCAGTTCTGCTTGTGGCGGAGGTGGTGGTGCTGGAGGCGGCGGATCTAGTGCAGTTTGACGACATATTATGAGAAGATTCATGGAACGTAATTGGATCTGTTGAACGTTGTACCCTTAATTTCTTCTCTGTTTTGGCTTCTTTCTTATACTTGCCATTGTTTAGGGTCATTGTTGAAGTAGAGTACCTTTAAACTTTCATTCATTCATTCGTTGACATGACAATCTCATGTCACCGTTGTTAATAAAAGAACATGTTGAGTGCAAACCTTCTTCCCATGAATTGTTTCATGTGATTGGTTAATCCCAGCATAATTAGCTTCTGTGAAACATAAGAAAACTGCCAACAGGACTTGGCAGCAGAACTCCTCTGTTTCTGGTTATGTTCCTTGTGCTACGGTTGGGGATCTTACTAGGACAGTCATGTTTGCCGACATTCTCTCTCTCTCTCTCTCTCTCTCTCTCTCGTGATTAATTTGCTAGATCTGGTGAAGAAAGATGCCGGAAAGCTTTCCTATAGAAAGAGCTCGTCAAAATATATCGTGAGAATGTGAACTTCGTAATAGTATTACGGCAAAATTTTGGAAAAATAGCTCCTTGGGGGCAACAGCTTCAACCGTTTCTACTTTTCTGATGATTAATTTTAATGACATGAACAGAAAAGAAAGAACAGACAAACAAGAGTATTCAGAAACCAGCAATCGAAACTCCAAAAAGGGCCTCCATTCGTACTATTCACTATTCAAGATTCGAATCTAGGCCCCAGCTATGGTCCCTCACCCAGCCAATCACCCATTGTTATCGAAGTAACCCACGTTCATTTTTGTCGTGATTCCTGTATGAAGTGTTGTAACACATTTCTAAGAGTTTATGCTGTACGAGACATTATGCAAGAGTTATCACAAAAATAAGCTTAGTTTATGATGGTTATATGGGGTTTGGTCCTTCGTGAGGGATTGTTGCCAGGCCCTTATAATCCATATATGCATCTCATTTAGAGTATTGAAAGGGAGTTAGAAAAATCTATACCATCGGTTAGCGTTATCTCCTATTTAATCAAGAAGCAACACGTGATCAATCAAATTGTATATTAGGATTGACATATGCAACAGTAGATGGATTAGACAGATGGAAACAAGTCTGAGCAAATGTGAAAAGATTTTACGATTTAGCAATTGATTCCCCATGACAAGCCTAAGTTCGCTACTAGCAGAGCCAAATTGGAGGTAGCAAACCTAGATTGATGTTTATCCTGTTTAGAAGTTCCAAAAGAAAAGAAAACAAGCTCTTTTCAAAATGCTAACAGTCGTCTGAAGGGCTGCATGCTTTTGAAAGAAGAAACAGAGCAATCATTTCCCTCTTGAGCGGCATTATACCAAGGGAAATCTAAATGCTCTCATATTTCGCCATCCCACAATTCATTCAGGCTTTTATAAGGACTACATGTTTCATGGACTGCAAAGTTCCCTTGGAGAAGCCTTTGCTGCATCAGAAATGTGCAAAATCAAATGAAACATGCATCAAGAAACAATATGAAGATCCAACAAGAGTATGGAGAAGTGACATGTATGTACCTGGTGGAGTCCAGAGAATTTTGCGAAGAGCTCAGGCGGGATGCTCCAACTGAACAAATCAAAGTTCTCTCTAATCCTGGATGCGTTTACACTTTTAGGGAGGATGCTGTGACCCATCTGAATACCCCAACGCAGAGCTACTTGGGCAGGCGATTTATTAAGCTCTGTCGCAATTTCAACCAAAACTGGCTCCTTCAGGATCTCCCCCTTGACCCATGACCCTGGAGATCCCAAAGGGGAATAAGCCTGCAAAGAATCGAAATCAACAGTTGAAATTGAAGCTTCCATGCTGCACAATCAACAGTCCAAGATTCTGCTATGTGTTGTCGGATGCTAATAAAATGGTCAGGGTGCATGTTTTAGTCGCAGGAAAACATCTCCTTTTCCATACTCTACACTGAACTAAAGCAAAAGTGGCTCTTCTGTTGCAATGATGAACGATGCAGATCAAGTTTGGAAGATGGCTTCTATGATGAAAACACGCGTTGTAGAACTAGCTTGACTTTTATTTTGCTCCTCCCATGATCAACCAATGACCACACCATTGACTGTCGTCCGCCAGCATCTGCGACCATCAGT
Source organism: Eucalyptus guilfoylei (assembly GCA_016097605.1). Taxonomy (NCBI): domain Eukaryota; kingdom Viridiplantae; phylum Streptophyta; class Magnoliopsida; order Myrtales; family Myrtaceae; genus Eucalyptus; species Eucalyptus guilfoylei. The sequence goes on from CM027861.1 coordinate 43,091,071, forward strand.
GGCAATGGTCACAGCCACATTAGCCATCATGAAGGTCACTAGCCTCCTCTGGCTAGCACCATTAACATCAGGTTCAAAGCACCATAGGTGAGACAAACCATTTCCAATGGCAAGCCATTGCCCATTGTCCAACTACTACTTGATAACTCACATCCTCCAATATTCTAAACATAATTTTAATGAGAACTTGAAATAAAATGGGACAGTTTTGAGCATTGGAGATTACCGAGAGATGGACACCAGTGGATTTGCACAAGTTGTGGAGAGCCACTTGCTGCCAAACAGGGTGGCATTCGACCTGATTAACAGCCGGAGGCACTTTTGCATATTTGAGGAGATCCTGCAGCTTTTTAGTTGAGAAGTTGCTGACTCCAATTGCACGAGCCTGACCTGATGCATACAGCCCTTCCATAGCCGTCCATGTCTCAGGAAGGCATAGGGGAACCATGTCTTCTGGGGCAAAGCCCCGAGTACCAGATTTTGTCCGCACAGGCCAATGAATCTATTATACAGCAAAGAAAACACAAAAATGAGTTTATGTAAGACGCATCACCATTACAATAGGAAGCATCTGCACTATGTCAGCTTCACTCTTGGCAGTTGGCCTGAATCTTAGCCTCAGCCTCTACTAGAATTTTAGTGTTCCTTTTTGTACTTCAGAATTTACGAATGAGAATATTCTACTCTCCGATCTCAGTCCTGAACTGCACAGAAAAGGTATGCAACATTCCACTTTGGCTATGATCAAGCTCCTCAGGAGCAGCCAAATTCCAGATCTATGATCAATCTAGACTAATTTAAAGTAAGTGCACAAACAAATATTGGAAATGCTTGTGCCAAAACAACATACAAGATATAGATCAACGTAATCGAGTTGCAGGTCTTGTAAGCTCCTAGTTAGAGCCTGGGAAACATCTTCAGCCGCATGGTCACTGCACCTGCATTTGTAATCAAACTGAAACTTAAATGTAGTAGCGGTACATGAGTTAACAAAATAGCAGTCCAAACCAAAGTCATAAGACCCAAAAAACGATTCATTTTTAGAAAAAACTTGGATTCGAAACCCACGATTGCCGTGGTTAGAAAAACCAAATTTGAAAATATAGACATGAAAAATATAGGCAGTTCTGCATTAGAAGAGGCTTTCTTTCATTTTTTTTTTAAAATCAATTTAAAGCTTAATCAATCAGAACCCACAAGAAAGAATGATGGCTCTCCTGTAAAACAAATGATAAAGACAAATTTTGGAACTTAAAACTCGCAATGGCCGTAGTCCATTGAAACCAACTCCAAACCATAGACATGAAAAACAATGTCAAGACATGGGCTGAATGAAGGCATACCACAACTTGGATGTGATAAACATCTCATTTCGATCCACGACTCCTGTGGAAAATAGCTCCTTCAATACCGCGCCTATCTGTAATATAAATTATTTTCCAACTACGTAAACATTTGCGTACTCGTGACTAATCAAAAGACAATGAGAAAGAAACCCAATCCACCTCTTTCTCGTTGTCGTAGACATGGGCACAGTCGATATGCCTGTAACCAGCCTGCATTACGAGGACCGTTAAAGCGCCATCATTGCTAGACGAATCGATTTGGACTGCGATGAAGGTAGAGAGAGGAGAGAAGAGGAGAGAGAACCTGGACGGCCTCGATGACGGCTTGGCCGACGACGCCAGGAGGGGCCTTCCAGGTCCCAAGGCCGACCGATGGGATCTTAGCTCCCGTGTTGAGATCAAAGCACGGATACCCGCATTCGCTTTCTCTCGCCATGCTGTTTGGTTGTTGCAGAGTATGCAGCGGTCGTAGTTGCAGCTTCAATCAACACAATGATAAACTTGGAGGAGCAAAAGTGCGGATCTGTTGCGCACGTTGCCAAGTAGAAGACGACGACGACCAAGACGAAAGAGAATAAGGTGGCGGCGAAAGCGACTCGATTAATGGTCGCTCCAAGTTTGGCATTTTGTGGCCGATGTCTGTCGGAGAGACGGTCAAAGTCAAAGAGGCCGAGGGTCTTGCCGGACTAGATGAATCACCCTCCGACTATTTCAGGATAGAATTCCTCTATTATTTTTCTTTTATTAAGCAGGAACTTTTTCTATTTTTCTTTTTTGTTTCATGCACAAACCACTAACCACTAGGACATTTTTGCACTTTCTAAAGTCAAATTTTGAACATACTCTCCGTATAATTATCTTCAAAAAGATATTTTATACATTAGCGATACTCTCCGCACATTATTCTTTCTTAGATTAACGTAGATGGTAGTGAACGACCTTTGTGTTTGTCTTACATATTAACTATAGAACGCTATTTGTACCCACTTCTATGAATTTATTTTCCCTTAATATTAGAGCGGATCAGATTAGACCTTGAATAGGATCGTCACCTATGTCAATGCGGAATGAATCTAGAAGCATAGGAAGAAATGAAGGAGAAGAAAAGAAGAAGAAGAAGAAGCATAGGAAGAAATGAAGGAGAAGAAAAAAAGAAGAAGAAGAAGCTGTCGCCAAAAGGACATGTCGAACTATCAAAGGTAATAATGTAGATGATAAGAATTGAGAAATTTTAGCATATTTTGATGTGTTGATAAATAGCATATGAACCTATTTATAAATTTTATTGAACAATTAATTATAGTAATAAGACAAACGTAATACCAAATATAATCAATCAAGATTATGCATATCTCTATTTATGTCAAAAAAGAGATATGCATAATCTTGAGAGCTGTGCAAAATCAAATAAATATCTTAATATCGCTAACTATTACCTCAAATATAAGGTGAGTCGAAACAAATCAACTTTCGTTTGAAAAATAATTCAAACAATGTCACAAAATCTTCGATTCTTATCACATAAGTAAGCTGAAAAGATGAGCTCAATGAATTTGACGAGGGGCAACACGTGGTGGCGCATGTGATTACTCCAAGCTTTCGTTGACGACAAGATTTCAGTATATAGCTCGTTTGATGATGGCAAGTTTGGTGCTAATGTTAGCTTTTTGAAATGAGGAGTTAAAAGTTGAGAATCGGAGGCCAACAACATTCATTCTTTGCAGTCAACTTTGCTGTTGGAAACAATAACTATACAAACGCAGCCGACAACAAGAGGAATAAGCCAAGCTTTGCTGAGCAAAAGTTACTATGCGAAGATGTGCATAGAAATATAACTCCGTGGTGACACACATCGATGTTGTAAGACAATTACCATGGTGCTTAGTCAAATGCAAATTAGGCCCTTAAGTATATACTGTCGAGTGGTGGGATGGATTACTTTTGCTTTGGGGTGCATTGGTTTTTTCCTAATACTAAGCTTGGACATATTAACGGGAAGACAAATAAGATTTAGAAAGATTTACACTCAAGATCTTCTGTCCTAGTGCAACCTGAGATTTGTGGGATCACTACAAATTGCGCTCCCTCCCTCCCTTCATCCAAAAGTAATTGGTGATTTACAATTTGTTTTAAGCGCTGGAATCCACTTTTCTCATCCATCCAAAAGTAATTGGTGATTTACAATTTGTTTCAAGCGCTGGAATCCATAAAAAGTGGATTGGAGGATATCATAACAATTTAGCATATTTCAGTAACAGAGGATGACAGATTGCAACAGAGCAAAACCGACTATTTTGGGAAGCTGTTACTACAAAGCTGCAGAGTGACATTTTGCAACTGCAAATGGCAAAACCAATGTTTACTCGTGGGATTTGAATTTCAAATGTCCTTTGAGGTCGCTGGCGATAAATTTGACCCGAAAAAGTAGTAGCGTTGGAGAGAAAGTGGAGTAGGTCATGATCCAAGTGCAACATTTGAATTGGGAACTACAAAAAATGGAGAAAACTCGGGCCAATTAAATAGAGCTAAGATGGGCAAAAATAAAATAATTTGACATTGTTGAGAGGTCTTGAGTCCTTTTATTTTCTAAGCTTGTAATACCCTTTTTAGTATTATTCTTAAGAGTTAGCAATAGTGACAAACCCATTAGGAAACACACAAGAGAAGTATTATACTTAGAGTGAAGGCGTTTGTCTATGTAAGAGACAAAATGTGCGAGGGACTCTTTTTAAAAATTTAGAGATGTGGTTAATAATTTGCAGAGAGGATCGACGGTACTGTAAGACAAGCATGTGAGGACGAATATGGAGGGTCCAATAATTACTTAACCCATAGCAGGGTTGCTGCAGAAAAAAGTCAGGCTATGACATAAGCAAGTTTTAGACTTGTAACAAGGTGTTATTTAGACTTTGGCACATTTAGTGGAATTCGGCCTGTTTGGACTGCTAGAGTTAGAAGAGAGTACTAGGCATACTCATATTGGAGTAAGGTTCTCAACCTGTTTTTGAAGGAATTTTGCCGAGACCCTTTTTAAGAGAATTAGATGGACACAACCGCTAAATGATCCAATTGCAACATTGGAATTTAGGGCTTTAAAATTGGAGGATGCTTGGCCAAAACTGATATAGTTGAGAACGGAAAAAATAAAAGAATTTGAGCAACATTGTGATGTTCTTGATTCCATGTCTTTTGTACAATTATACTACCCATTTGAGTGTCGTTCTTAAGAGTTAGCTAGAGTGACAGATCCATTTGTAAACATATGAGAGAAATGGTTCGAGTTAGAGTCAATGCATTTGTATAAGTCAAAGACAAAGTTTGTGAGCAACTCTTTCTAAACACTTAAGAGGTTTAATTAGAATACCGTGCTGTGCATACAAGAAGGGTCTAATAATTACTTAGTCTGCAGCGGGGTAGTTTAAAAAGGAGGTTGGGTTTTGCGTAGCAGTAGGTTCTGCACTTGTAAGAAGACAATATTTGTACTTCTGGAATTACTAGTGGAATTTGGCCTATTTAGGCTGCTAGATGTGGAAGAGAGGAGTAGCACACTCAAGCCAAACCTCAATAAATCTTATATTGCTAGTCTCCTTTTTCTTTTTTTGGTCGAAATATTGCTAGTTCACTGCGTGCATAGAAGCAGAATTTTTATAGGGTGGGTTCTACAAAATTAGTTTGTGTTATCTTGAAGAACCAATTTGCTCCTCTATTGGTTGATTATTTGGGCTTGACATATGTAGCATTTGTCGAAAGAATTTGCCAAATAAAACATTAACTGCTCGATTCCAAATAAAACAAAAAAGGAGAAACCAGAGGGGCCACTCAGCCACTAAGGCCCTAAATCTAATCTTTCCTTAATCATCACAATCCATAATCTACGCAATCCCAACGCATATTCCTCTTATAACAGCTTCACATCTTGCATACTTAACACCAACGCATGGACCCCTTTTGGATTCCGCACAGGCTTATTACGTACAAAATAAGTCCCAAAAAGGCAACAAAAAATTACCAAAAAAATAACAATAAGGCTACAAACCATACTAATTATACCATCACCAACCCCGTTTACTATTCAACACAAGTTCATGCATATGACGCTTTTGTTTCACGAACCCACGGGACGAGACTTGAGGCGGCGAACCGGAGAATGAACTCCGGACGAAACGATTATCTGTGCATTGTTGCTGGTCGAATTCGATGAAGATGAAGCCGTAGAGAAGTTGCCGTTGCAGTCCGGTTGGATCTTCTGGAGGTCAGCGATCTGGGCCCGGCCCGACTCGTGGGGGAGCCTGGTGTACGAAGCCGAAGGCGACTCATTGAACAACCCCCTGAGCGGTCCTTGCTTCCCGCTCTTGTGTTCCACCACCACCCTATACACGAACGGAATGAGACCCTCCATTATAATCTTCCCAAGAATGTTTTCCCGAGTGTGGAGAGGAGATGAAGAAGAAGAAGAAGAAAAAAGAGAAGTTGAAGTTACTTTACACGAGAGCGGTGGTTCGATTGGTTTATAAGAGAGAAAAAGGTCAATGACGTGGCACTGGAGACTGGAATTACGATAAGGAATTGTATTATTTTTTCCTTTTGTTAGCATCAGAGCCAAGGTTACCGATGTTTTATATATAATTGACTTGGTCTATCATAATTAATTTAATTGTTTTCCCGGTTATTCCATTTGACCTCTTCCGGCGAAAGCCAAACATGTGTCGAACGCAAAAACCACACGAAAGCCTTGAAAGCTACGTCTCATGAAAACTCTATCCAAACCACACCCTTCCTTTCATTACACAGCTCACCACATCATACTTAGCATTGCTTTTGTTCATCTTTTTGAACTTGTTTAGTGGTTCTTTGTAGGTGTTGGTTCGATGACTTTGCACTTTTTCGTTTTGATTGGTCGGCCCTTGCTTCTTTAATGTTTTCCATGGCCCCTTTTTGATTCGTGCCGGTTTCATCTTGCTAATTTTTTATGCGAGTTTGATCGAATTTGGTTTTCATCAGAGGTTGCTTCATTATCTGGTGGATGGGGGAAGATCGATTAGCATCTATGCCGCTTGTGTGGCTCGTGTTCTCAAATTTTGGGGTGTGTCTCGTTTATTGTATGGCTCACGCCAAAATAATTAGCACTATCCGATGCAGGTGGTGCGTGGGAATGGGGGTCTTACTTGGTCGATATCACGCGTTGCTTGTTATTTTTGGTTTTGTTCACCATTCTTGATACTAGCTAGCCTTCATGTTTGTGACCTTTCACAGTGGTTTTCTTGAATGAACCAACATACCTCTCTTGTTTGTATTGCTACGTCAAAATTAAAAGAAAGTATTTAATGTGATGGTCATAGCACGTGACGTGGCATGTCCAGCTAATCAGTAAGCATTATGTGTGTTTTGCTCTAATTTTTATTAACTTGTTCCACAACCTCTCACTACCTGTGGGGTTTATTTATATTGTTCCCACAACTTTTGAGATATGATGAGTTATATCTATGAGCAATTCACTACAAAAAAACTCGTTCTGTCACAACACAAAAAATTTGATCCAAAAAGCTAGAAATTGGTTGCAAGAATATTTCACGACTAAAAATTAGGTCACACATCATAATTTTTCATCTACACAAATCTCCAATTGCCTCTAGATTTGCACACTAGTCTAGGGATGATTTGTAACTGCTTTTGATTCTTTATGTACGATTATCCCTTAGTTTGATGGCCCCTTCTTGACTCAATGTTCAACTTCTTTTTATGTTTCAAATCAATTGTGACCATGTGTCAAGTACTCCACTAAAAATCTGTATATCGAAAGCTCATGATCGATAAACTTATCAAGTATTCTATCGGTGGATCTTATGGGTTGTGTTGTTATGGCTTTCATGAGCGATGAGATTATTTAGACATTTCATCCCTTCGCTCCGCGCATCTACTATTTATGACATTTATGACAAATAAGCTTATTGTGGCATTCAATTGATGGACTTTGTGGGTTGCGCTATTCATTTTAAACCATCTCACCAATCGGTTTTGTGGTTGGGGTCTTTGTCATAATCTGGCCTGGGCCATAAACTGCATTATATTTGGGCCCAGATTTGGGCCTACTGCCAACAATAGCCAGGGCGACCGAGGTTGCACGGCAAGGCTGCTTACGGGCAATTAGTCAGAGAGGGGGAGGTAAAGAGAAGAGAGATGGGGGAACGATTACTATAGAAGATTTGATCAGAGATGCGGGTAAGCTTAAAATGGAATATTCACATGTCATTGTTCAGCACACGGGATAGCATAATAGGTTTTATAGTATGTAGACGAAGACGTCTATTTTCATATTAGTCATACCAAATAAAGATATGATTAAATAAGTTAAAGGGTCAATCATATACTACTAACTTTTTTCCGATATAAATACGATGATCCAATCAAACTCAACCCCAACAGCTCAATCATATACTACTAACTTTTTTCCGATATAAATACGATGATCCAATCAAACTCAACCCCAACTGCTCAATCGCATGAATGATTATCATGCATACAAGCACATCCCTAACCTATGTCAATCATCTCTCATCATCTCTCTTAGCTGAGTGACATTAGAGGAACACAGAAAAGAAGATACAAAAAACTGGTGAACTGCACAAGGTCGTGCTTACTGGACATGTCACTTTCACCTTCACTTTCATATCCGACTCAATGCAAGGCACGATTTACTACAAGCTGGGAAAAGAAGATCAGTTGAATTCGCATATAGACGTGGTGGAGTTACCTTTGACATTTGAATATAAGTGTTTCCTTGCTTCATGCGCCAACCAATTCTGTTGTCTTACTCTTAATAGTGGATGAAGCCGCCCTCAGAGACAGGTCATTATCATGTGTATAAAGAAAGTATTAGATGAAGATAGAAGCAGGTGGAGTGGATGGAGAGCAAAAAGAGGGAAAAAGGGGGAAAAAGAGACGAGAATAGAAGTACTCAAATAATTATAGAGTTAACTTCTCACCAAAGCAGCCCTTCAGAAGCCGTCCTATACAATCAAGTAAATGGGTCGACCCAGTAGAGAATTTATAATTAAAACCCTCCTAAGCTTCAAAAATGTTTCTCCATACCGGTTAATTTTAATAAGCTTTGGTATTTGTAAATTTAAAAAAAAAAAAAAAGTGTCGACTTTTCTTTAAGATGACTTGACGGTAACTTATTAAGGATTTTGTGAAATTACGAACTTGTCTTTAATACTAACCATGGCCATTTGATACATTAGACACGTGTTAGTAATATTTTGAACTTTTTCGTTTTGATTGGTCGGTCCTTGCCTCTTTAATATTTTTCATGGCCCCCTTTAGCTTCGTGCCGGTTTCATGTTACTCAATTTTTTATTTTTTTTTTTGGCGATTTTATCAAGGTAGGTTAGGGTAAATCTCTCATTGGGTGGATGTGGAAGATTAACGAGCATATGCGACATGTGTGATTCGTGTTCTCAATTAGGGGTGTGTCTACATATATGGTTCACGCCACAATAATTAGCGTGATCCGATGCGGTGGTGCTGGGGAATCATAGTTTTACATGGTTGATATCGCGCGTTGCTAATGATTCCTTTCGTTTTGTTCACCATTCATCATGAACAAGATAATTAAAGCTACTAGCCAGCCTTCATCATTGTGGCTTATTACACGGGTTTTCTTCATCCGGATGAAGGAACCGAGATACCTTTCTTGCTAACATTGCTACGTCGTTAATAAAGAGAGTATCTAATATGATGCTTACACCATGTTACAAAATAATGCGAGTCACCAACTAATCACCAAGTGCCATATATGTTTTGCTATAGCTTTTGATTGGCTTGTTATCTCACATGTTAGTGCCATCTAGGGTTGATTTATATTATGTCAAGTGTGGCGTTATACAACTTTTGAGATATAATGAGCTTTTGAGCAATTTGCTTCCGAAAATATTTTGTCGCAACCCAACTTTTTTATCGCAAAAATTAAAAAAAATTGGTCAGGAGAGATTGATTATCAAAGATTAGTTGGCACACTCTTTGGTGACCAAATGTTCAGTTTGGTCCCTGTTGGATGCAAGAGACCTTCTTTAGGGGCCAAAGCATTGGTCGCCAGAAGTGTAGCCAGGGCTAACACTTCTAGCTGTTTAAACGGCTAATTAAGCTAGATTAGTATAAAAAGGACACTCTCTTGATTGGGGGATCAAGATCCACGAACACATCCAAGCAAAATACTCACTCTAGCTCCTTGTAAACATGTTGCAATATTCGAGTAAAGGTCATTGTGGTAGAGTGTGATATACTTGTGAGGGAGCCGTGTTGTAATTTGAGAATGCACGGAGAGTTGGGCTCCAAAATTCTCCGGTCTTTATGATCAAGTTTTCGACCAGTGGATTGGGCGAAATTCCCGAAAGGATTTAGGGAGTGGATTAGGCATTAATTTGGAGCTCGACCACTATAAATGTGCTGAGTATTTCCCGATCCCTTTTTCTTGTTTTCTGTTCATGCCATGCGTCATACGTTTAATTGTTGAAACATTTGGTTTAATTATTCGGTCACATAGACAAACGCGACAAAGGTTAGATCCCTAGGAGGGATAGGTCTTAAAAGCTTTCCAGCTGTTCAATTTTGCCCGGCTAAGCAAGCCTGGAGAGCCTACCAAATTCCTAGACTGCATTTGCTAATCAGAAATTTATCCTATTCTATATTAGATAGCTACTCAAAATAAGATAAAATCGGATATATAAGAAAAATAGTTTGAATAAAATTATCCCATGGGAAGTGGGATAAAAGCGAATATGATTTTTAATATCTATAATTAAATTTATTATTTTCGAATAACAAACTTCTTAAATTAATAAAAATAAAATTTTATATAAATATAAATAGTATTTGAATTCTAATATAAGAAATTCAAAATAACAAAAAAAAATTAGTTTTTTAATTTAATCTTATTATTTATATTCAAATTTAATTCTATCTTATGATATAAATTAAATATATAAATATAATTATATATTTATGTCGATTACATATTTTAGGTATATTAGTACAGCTTATTGTTTAATAAAATATTATTAGAGAATGATGAAAGGGGAAAAAAGAAATAAAAACGAAATAGTTTAAAAAAAAACAGAGAAGAAAAAAGGCAAATAAAATTGAAGTGTGCAAAAGTTTCTTGAGAGATCTTTATCATTTCTGTTTGTGTAACTTTTGTGTTTATTTACACTGATATACCATTATTACCAAACATGTACTTGATATGATATGAATATATTCAAATTTATTACTGTAATTTGTCAAACAATGGATATGATATAACAAAATTTTTAAATTTCATATCCTATTATATCCATTCCTATTCTAATTAGAAATCCAAATGATCAAACGTAGCATTAATGCTTTGGGGGTTAAAGTACTCAAAATTCTTTTCAAAAAAATATTGGGTACCGAGTCGTGCCAATTCAACAAATTACTATTACACTCATCGTGTGACACGTGTCCATCGCAGGCCCATTGTTAAATGTCCTCCTCCCTTTGGCTGTCTCCTCTTGCACCTTTGTTTCTTTTCTTCAACATTTCTTCCTTTTTTTTTTCTTTTTTTTTTGTTTCTTTATCTTTCTTTTCCTATGGCCTGCGGCAAGTACACAGCCATGGTCGGCAACTGGCCATAGGCTAAGAAGTACTGACATTTTCCAAGAACCTTCGTATCGTATTAGACACTCCGACACTCTCAAACACTCTCGAACACTCGGTCAACACGTGTTGGAAAATCTAACACTCAAATCGGAATTCTAATGTGGGAGTTTCCAACACGTGAATTCTACATGCAAGGTCAATTTGAAAAATTCTCAATAAATGAGATGTCAAAATCTATATATGTGAAAAAACAATAATACAAATAATAAATGGGAAAATAAGAAAAATCTAATATTCTCTTCTCTTCTAATTCTTACTTCCCATGATATACAATTCACCTCCTAATTTTTTTCCTCTCTTCAAACACGTTTGACACACAAGTCCAAAATATGAATTGCTTTTTTTTTTCCCTTCAAGTTTTATAGATTATTGGAATAGAGTTGCATTTGTCAAATTGAAACAATAATGATATTAATAAACAGTGAATTAATATTTTTAGTATAAATTCATTATAGGCTTATTTATTTATTTATTTATTTATTTATAAATTTGAATCAAATTAATTTGATTGAAATAATCATAAAAATGATAATTTATTATGTATATACAAACATATATATATTTAATAAGCAACGTGTTTTAACATGTCGAATTCTCTATTATTTTTTAGAAACAACGTGACGGTGTGTTGTGTTACGTCGTGTGTCATATGTTGGTGTTGGTGCTACTTAGGCCACAAGTAATGGTCACTTTCATCGGATTCATCGAGGAAGCCAAGGTGAGGGTTGCCCTCGCCAGATCTAGTGAGAGCTCAATCGTCGCTAGATCTGAAAGCTAAGTTGGGAGGCGATGACTTTGGAGCCACAGGGGACCTCGAGGATGCAAGGGCCGAGGGAGGGCTTGGGGTTGTGAACAACGAGGGCTTGTACGTTCTTAAACTAGGGAGGGCAGGGGGCTGTAGGGGCAGCGGATGACTTGTGGAGGGAGATAGCGATATCGAAGCCATAAGGGACCTCGAGGATGCATGGGTTGAAGGAGGGCTTAGGGTCGCAAGTGATGACGACAGGGGGCTTGGGCTTGTTTTTGGACCTAGGGGCAATAAATGACCTCAAGGGTGGAGCCGTTGCCATAGGTGGATTGGCAGATGAGGCGATACACGAGGCGGAGGTGGACAAGAGAGAGCAAAGATAGGTAGTCAGGAGAAAGAAGGAGAAAGCAATGCATGAGATTACAGGAGTGGGAGAAAGATAAAGGGAGAGAGATATGATAGTAGGCCCGCGAGGGACACCTTTTACGATGAGTGAACTAGTAATTTGTTATGCCTAGAAAGAGATCATCAAGATCTCGTCATATTACATTCTCTCTACAATGGTAGAGGCGTCTCTCCCATGGTGGAGCTTTTCCCTATCCCTTAAGGGCGATAGTCATACCAAATCCTAAATCTTAAGATGTCCAGTCTTCACCTCTCCCAAAATGGAGAACTCATCCCGTCAAATCCCTGAAAAACAAAACACCCATCACCCACAATCCCGAAACCCCTTCTTCTTCAAACCCTAAAATACAAAAACCCCTCAAATGGATTGCTATCGACGCTCCCTTTCATCTTCTTCTCCTGAAATCTCGACCGCTGTGTTAAATGGAAGCATGCACTGGTTCATTCCTCATAGTGGCTGAGTTTCCCTTCATCTTGGTGCTGGAGCTCCCTTCAATTAGACCTCAAGAACACATCCAAAGTAGGTACGACTTCCCCAAGAACTAATTCTGCATCAGCAAGTTTTAAAATGGAGAGTAAGGAGAAAAACTAGATTCGTATAGCTGCATTATGCAAGAGTTTAGGGCATTTATGGTCAGAAGATGATGTGGTTGCCGTAAAGGAGGAAGCCCCAACAAATAAACTTATTGAATGCAAACACACTCTCTTTGGTAAGCTACTATCGAAGCCAAATGTAAATTTCCATGCATTTTGCAACACGATGAAGAAAGTGTGGAAAATAGAATCAGTGGAAGTTTCCCAAAAAGAACCTGGGTTTTTCTTTTTTGTCTTTGAATCTAAAGTAGACAAAGAACGGGTACTAAAATCTGGTCCTTGGTCATTTGCAAGTAATTTGCTGGTTTTGAAGCAATGTGTACTTGACATTCCTGAGCATTGTTATGACTTCTCGTGTTATGATTTCTGGATCCATATTGTTGGCTTGCCTCCTGGATGGATTTTGGAAGAAGTATATACTGATGTTGCTGGAAAAGTGGGAAAAGTGAAGGAAATTCAGTTAGAAAATAGAGGAAATGTGCTAAATAAAACAGGGAAAGCAAGAGTTGAACTTGAATTTTCGACTCCTCTAAAAACATGGGCTTTAGTGAAGATTGGAGAGAAAAAGCTATGGGTGGAGTTTAATTATGAACGTCTCCCTCATTTCTGCTATTCCTGTGGAAGGCTAGGGCACTACGCCTCTTATTGTGAAGAAATACCTTATGAAAAAACTGAATATGCAAAAAACAGGGCAGGGAAATATGGGCATTGGCTCAAAGCGGAGGTACGAGAAAGGAGCCCTCACTGGGAAGCTTTTTATGGAAAAATAATCTCTACTCACAAGGAAGATGAATATGTACCTAAAACTCCCATCTAGTCATTTAATCTTGAGATCGTGGGTTGGAAAGGACTTGAGACTACTGCTGGGCCTACTCGAAGCAAAAAAAGGGTAGAAAACCTGTCATCGAATGAGCACAGACAAGAAGATATGAGGGATCCAGCAGTTAAAACAGGGAATGAGAAACAATCATTGTACTTGCTAGGTTCTACTGATGTAGGGCTAACTGAAACAGGAGGAACTAACAGGAAGGGGTCAAAGCTTCTAAGAGCAAAAAAACAAAAGAAGGTTGAGGGGTCGAGTTTGTTAGTGATTGATGAGATGGAGTTATTAGAGACACCTATCCAACTAGTGAAATAGGGGAATGAATGGGTTTTGGTGGCTAGCCCTAATAAGCCACCGGTGACATCATAAGGATTTTGAGTTGGAACTGTCAGGGGTTGGGCAACCCCCTGACGTTCCAGGAGCTTCGAGCCTTAGTGGCTCTTGAAAGGCCTAATGTGGTTTTCTTGATGGAAACCAAAAATAAGGAAACAATGGTGGAAAGGGTAAGAAGGAGACTTAAATATCAAAATTCGTTCTTGGTGCAGCCAATAGGAATTGCGGGGAGATTGGCACTCATGTGGAGTGAAGAGGTTCAAATAAAAGTGAAGTGCAGCTCAAATCATTTCATAGATATGGAATGTGAAGATCCCACTAGTGGCCAGCTTATGAGGATTACTTTCCTTCATGCTTCAACAAATTTCCAAGAGAGACTCCAGTTATGGCAACAACTTCGCTGTTTTCATACATCTAATCGACTACTGTGGCTATATATGGGGGACTTTAATGACATTTTGTATAATTGGGAGAAGGAAGGCAAAAGCGAGGCAGACTACCACCGTATTGCAGCTTTTCGGGATATGCTCAATGAATGCTCCTGAATGGATATTGATAGTAAATGTTGCATGTATACGTGGACCAACAATAGAGGAGGAGAAGAATTGGTGAAAAAGCGATTAGATAGAGCTATATGTACAATGGACTGGCGAATCACATTTCCAAATGCTGAAGTTTTGGCTTTACCAGCAGTGGGGTCAGATCACAGCCCCTTTCTACTCTCATTATATCCTGTTCATGGTAAAAGTAAAAGAGCGTTTAGATTTGAAGCATATTGGCTAGAAGAAAAAGAATACAGGGATGTTATTATGGACATTTGGGCTGAGGGTTATCAAGACCAGAAGTTTTTCATAGAAAATTCACCAAGTAACGGAGGAATTAGCTGACTGGAGTAAAAAGAAGTTCTCTAATGCATCATATCAAATAAAGGGACTCAAGAAGCGACTAACGGATATCACAAACAGTAGTACCCGGGATTCCAACAAAGAAGAAATTCAGCAGCTAAAGGAGAACATTGATCAACTATGGAGACAGGAAGAGATGTATTGGGGACTAAGGTCTCGGATAAATTGGCTCCAATGGGGAGATAAAAATACTAAGTATTTCCATGCCACAACAATTCAAAGGAGGCAATGAAACAAAGTAACAATGCTGAAGGTAGATGAATAGAATTGGAGTAGGGATCTCCAGGTACTCAAACAACACATTGTGGACTACTATCGGTCTCTTTATGACTCGGTGGGACCAAGGAATTTCCAACCCATACTAAGTCAATGCCTCAAAGTAGTTACTACGGAGATGAATGAACATTTGATGGCTACCATATCTGTGGAGGAAGTGAAAGAAGTTATTTTCCAACTTGGCTCCCTAAAGGTTCCAAGACCAGATGGCCCAAATGGACAGTTCTACCAGCATTTCTGGAAAGATATAAAAATGGATGTCGTGCTTTTGGTCTAGAAATTTTTCGAGTTAGGTAATCTTGATCCCCTCCTCAACAAGACACACATTGCACTTATACCAAAAGTTAAAAACCCAGAAAGTATATGCCAATTCAGACCAATCGGCTCATGTAATTTCAGCTATAAATCATATCGAAGGTATTGGCAAATAGATTAAAACATTGGCTTCCACAGATCATTGCACATGAACAAAGTGCATTTGTTCAAGGCCGACAAATCTAAGACCCTCATTGTTTAAGAAGTGTTGCATCAAATGAGGATAGAGAAGAGGAAAAAGAAATTCCAGGCAATATTGAAACTGGACATGTAGAAAGCATATGACAAAGTGGAATGGGACTTTCTTCAAATGAGCATGTTACAGATGGGATTTTGTGACCAGTTGGTTCATTTAATCATGCAATGTGTGTCAACAGTTTCTTTTAATGTGAAAGTTAATGAAGAGCCAATGGAGTACTTCTCACCTACATGGGGGTTAGACAAGGAGATCCATTATCCCCCTATTTTTTTATATTGACAGCCAATGTACTTTCTTGGATGATGCACAAAGCCATAGAGGATGGAAGTGTCAAAGGGATCAAACTGAATAGGTATTGTCCTACTCTTTCCCACTTGTTGTTTGCTGATGATGCTATTTTCTTTATAGATGGGACTGTTAGAGAATGTCAAAGTTTGGCGGCTGTTCTAAATCAATATTGTTATGCGATGGGTCAAGCGATAAATCTGAACAAGTCAGGTATCTTCTTCAACAATGGCTGTCCACTGGCTTTAAAGGGGAATATGGCCCAAGAAATGCGAGTGCCAAACATTGACAGGACAGGGAAATACCTAGGAATACCATCCGAATGTGATCAAACAAAGAAAGAGATGTTTGCATGGATTTTGGCAAGAGTAAACATGAAGCTAAAGGGATGGAAAGAAAAATTCTTGTCTAAAGCTGGGAAAGAAATCTTGATTAAAATTATTGTGCAAGCATTGCCGCAATATGCAATGTCAATCTTCAAGAAACCTATTTCGGTTTGTAGAGCTATTGAACAAAGAATTGCAGCGTTCTAGTGGAAGCAGAATGAAGCCAAGAAAGGCATGCACTGGAAGAAATGGGAGGTTCTAAGTCCAGGAAAGATAGGATAGGGTTAGGTTTTAGAGATTTAATCACCTTCAACAGAGCATTGTTGGGAAAGCAGGCGTGGTGATTATCCCAATCACCTTCAGCTTTATGGAGTAAGATACTAAGAGGCATATACTTCCCTAATGAAAACTTATGGAAAGCAAAAAGAGGTCAAAGACCATCTAGTAGATGGCAGAGCATCCTGATGGGATGAGAAGCCATCGAACCAGAAATACGATGGGTTGTAGGAGATGAGAAATCCATTAATATTCGTCAAGATCACTAGCTACCATAGGGCGTGCTAGGAGGGTCGAAAACAAGGAAGATCCTCAAATGGTGGCTGAATTAATTGACGAGGAAAGAAAGGAATGGAAAGAACCGATGTTACACCATCTTTTCGAAAGGAGAATTGTAAATGAAATCCTGTCTATACCTATCGCTGTGCAGCCAAAGGTAGATCAATTGATTTGGATAGGAAACAAGAGTGGGAATTACACAGTTAAAAGCGGTTATAACAGCGTGTACGCCAAATCCACACAACAAGACAGTAACAAGTCATCGACTTCATACCAGCCACCCCGAGTCCTATGGACAAGAATATGGCACCTATCAATCCCCCCCCCCAAATTGAAAATCTTTCGTGGAGTCTATGTCGAAGCTATACCAACAAAAGAAAAACTCTATCAGAGAAACATCTTACCTGACCTGCTATGTCCTCTTTGTTCCAAATACCCTGAGACAGTCGAGCATCTATTCTTCTTCTGTAAAAAAGTCTAGAGCGTATGATTAGATCCATGCTTAAACCTCAGCACCAGTACACGAACGGCCACTAGAATGGATAAATGGTTGGCAGAATTTTTCGAAGCAAAGCTGCAGTCACCCGATGTAGGGCTAGTGGCGGAGGAGCTATGGCAGATCTGGAAAAACAGGAACAATCAAGTCTTCCGTGACAAGAAGCTACAACCAGAGGCCATATTCGAGACAGCCCTAGCACAAAATCAAAGCTTTAATCAATGGAATCTGAGTATGAGAAAAGAAAAGTCAGCAACGGCGAACCTACCTACGAGCTGGACAACGCCGGAAAACAGAGCTCTGAAGCTGAATGTTGATTGATCGTGGGTGGAAGGTGTATCGCCCAGCTCGATTGCTGGTATTCTACGAGATTCCAACGGAGTAATCGTTGATGGCTTCGTCAAAGAAATCCATGCCTCTTCATCCTTGCAGGTGGAAACCCTAGCATTGCTCCATGGGCTGCTTCTGCTGAAATAGAGGGAAGCAACTCACGTGGGGAAAGTACACGAATAGAAAGAGAGTTTAGTTTGCGAAAGTGACTGCCGCACGTTATTGGAATCTATTCTAGGCTGGGCAGAGGAGTCATGGGCTGTGAAGGAGTTAATCTAGGAGTGTAAATAGGTTTTGGCCCAACTGACTTATGTAAATGTAGCCCATTGCTCGAGAGGAGCAAATCAAGCCGTAGATTGGGTTGCAAAAGCATTCCGCCTGAAAATCCTTCCCTCAACATGGAAGCTCGAACCCCCCCCCCCCCAAACCCCTTTGGAATGTTTTGTGCTCGATTCCAACTTGTCTTTTCCATGTAAATCTCGTTTTAATAAATGAATGAAAGCACTCCTTTCGACCAAAAAAAAAAAAAAGAACTAGTAATTTGTTGAGTTGGCACAACTTGGATACCCAATTTTTTCTCATTTATTTCCCATGTTGTGACTTTATAGAAGTTGGGAGATGTCTTAGGATGTCTTGGGGGTGGATCAGTATCGCTAAAGGGAGAGAATGCATGAGAATGTGAGAGAAGGGGCAACTTGGCAAGTGGTCACTGGTGAAAGTATTAAAATGTAGTCCCATCCCGCGGTTCTTAGTGCTAAAATTTGTCAAAAATATCCGAAGGATCCAAACCTTATTGAGGAAAGGTAGAAGGTGGCCAGCTTGATCGATACGGACTTTGGACTTGGGACCTTACTGGAATTAGTCATATGGTGGAAGAGGAGGTGGATGTTTGTGCATAGCATCCCAATTGCAGCCAAAGGTGATTTAGATGGGCTGATATGGCTAGCCGAGGAGAGAGGGGCAGTGACATTCATGTATCAACATACCACTTTCTTAAGGAAGCTAAGGATAAAGGAGTTATAATTTATGTGGGGCCTTTCAACTTCGCACGAAATAATTTTTTTTTTCTCTAGAAAATGCTTTCTAGATTGGATTGTGTCCAAAGACTAAACACTTGATTAATATCACAAAAAAATCCACAATCGGTACACTTGTGACAAATTTATTCTAAACTAATTTTTTATTCCCCAAAAAACCCAAAACTGGTACACTTATGATAAGTTTACCCTCTGTTAATTTTTACTAAATTTTACTGTCAAATTGTTGAGTTGGATGATGCATGACAATTGACGAGTGTAGCAGTTTGAGACTTTATTCTCCATTTGTCACATGTGTTTTTATATTATTAATCCAATTTAACGGAAACTAATGGATGGTAAACTTGTTACAAATGTACTAGTTTATGATTGTAAATTTGTTATGTGGGTCCTAGTTTGGGGTTTCTTGTGGTAAAAAGAAAAGTAGTTCAGGGTAAATTTATCACAGGAATATCAATCTCGGGGTTTTCGTGATATAAACCCTAAACACTTCCTGGACATAGTGATTATAAATGCATTGCTACGGTCACTAATGCGTGGAGATGATAGACTAGAGATAGCAAACTATGCCCTTTTCATCATGAAGAAGAAACCGTCGAACATGATCTTCTTTTGTGTGACTGGTGCAGGGGTTTGTGGCTTCAAAATATGACGATTATAATTCGTAAAGAAGCCATTTCCGTTCTGGATGTCTCAATTACCAAAGTGTCAAAGTAGTTTCAAGTAGAAAGAATTGAAGTAGGAATTGCTAGCTAAACTTGCGTATACTTGTTGGTACATTTGGAAAGAAAGATGTGACGCCACTTTTGATATCATTAAACCTGATCTTGACGCTGTTGAGGAAGGCAGGTTGAGGAAGAGTTAGTAGGGGATACAGGAACTTGAAGGGTAGAAGGCTGCAAAATGTGGGTGATAAGCAAAAGATAGTGGGGCAAGGGTGGCATAAACGAGCATTAGGGTCTATACAGATAAATTTGTGATGGTGGTTTATCTGCAAAAGGAGAGAACGGCCATGGCATCACCATTCGAGATTGCGAGGATCATGTCCTGGATGGTTTAAGACTCTCTGTGCAAGTTGATGGTGCGGAGGCAGCTGAAGCGTCAGCCATGAGAGGGGGGATCAGGTTAGGCCATAGGAAACAATGGAAGGTGTTACTTGAAATCGACCCAGAGCTGATCTTTAAAGGTCTTTCAAAGGACATGGCCAACTACAGCTGGAAGATTTCAATGGTTATTCCTCATAGCATGATACTAAGCATTTTTCTTACTGATTTTGAGAGCTAAAAGTTTGATTTAGCGTGGTAGGAATGTAATGATTGTGCTAATTGGTAAGCATTGTAAGAAAAGAAGAAGATGTGCCTTGGTGACGGGGTGGCAATGCCTCCATTTTCTTTGGCTATATGGTATTTGTAGTAGCATTGTAAGGAAAGAAGAAAATGTGCCTTGGTGATGGGGTGGCAATGCCCCTATCTTCTTTAGCTATGTTAAGAGAACTATACAAAGTGCTAGTGATGTCAAGAACAGAGAAAAGAAAGAAGACTTCGAGAACAGAGGAAAGAAAGAAGGCAAAGCTAATGGAAAACCAGTAAGTGCTATCGAGCACAAAGGAAAGAGAGAAAGCGTCGAGAACAAAGGAAGGAAAGAAGCTGATGAAAATAAAGGAAAGAAAGAAAGCAACAACAGAGATCATAGCACGTGTAGCATGTTTACATTGAGGAATCAATATTCAGTTTTAAGTTTGTAAAGTCAAACTTTCTGTTTTTGCTTTCAAGTTAGTTAGTTGTTTTCATTCTCGTTAGTTAGTTGTTTTTCATTCGTTGTCATCCTCCGTTGATATAAAACTGATGAGGAAAGAGTAAATGGGTTGTCGAGTTCTTTGATGTAAGCGAGCATTCATTGAATAAGAATACACATTGACTTTGCATCGTTTTCATCTATTTCTCTTTCACTTTCTGTTATGTTCATCAAATTTCTTCATGGTATTAGAGCATCTCCTAGGATCTGAAAGTGTAAGAATGGCAGTAAGAATGCAGAAATATCCATTCCCTATTCATGTTAACATCTCTAACTTTGTTACCATCAAATTAGCCGAAGATAATTTTCTTCTTTGGCAAGCTCAGTTTCATAGATTCTTGAGAAGCCAAGATCTATTTGGTTTCATCAGTGGAGAAAGTCCACCACCTGCCAAATCATTGCAGGTTGAAGGAGAAGGTCAGGGTGCTGAAGTTATAAACCCTGATTACAACGATAGGATCAAGACAGATCAACTTGTGTCTTCTTGGATTAGTGGAGCTGTTTCAGAAAACATACTCAGTCTGATAATTGGCTTGGATACTACATATGAGGTATGGCAAACCCTACTCAATCAATTCACGCAATTGAAGAAATTTCATGAACAGAACGGAAAGTGAAAGAGAAAGAGATGAAAACGATGCAAAGTTAATGTGTATTCTTATTCAATGAATGCTCACTCACATCAAAGAACTCGACAACCCATTTACTCTTTCCTCATCAGTTTTATATCAACTCGGAGGATGACAAAGAATGAAAAACAACTAACTAACGTAATGAAAACAACTAACTAATTGAAAGCAAAAACATAAAGTTTGACTTTACAAACTTAAAACCGAATACCGATTCCTCAATGTAAACATGCTACACGTGCTATGATCTCTCGTTGTTGCTTTCTTTCTTTCCTTTATTTTCGTCGCCTTCTTTCCTTCCTTTGTTCTCGACACTTTCTCTCTTTCCTTTGTGCTTGATAGCACTTACTGGTTTTCCATTAGCTTCGCCTTCTTTCTTTCCTCTGTTCTCGAAGTCTTCTTTCTTTTCTCTGTTCTTGACATCACAAGCACTTTGTATAGTTCTCTTAACATCCCCCCGCAAATTGGGAAGGGGTAAAAAACCCATGCCCAATTTGATGCGAAGAGTAGAATGGGTGAGTCGTGATAAAGCTTTAGTAAAAATGTCAGCAAGTTGACGCATGCTCGGAACATATTGAACTCGAAGAGAACCAGAAGAAACTTTCTCACGAACAAAGTGAAAATCGACTTCAATATGCTTTGTGCGAGCATGGAGAACAGGATTGGCTGTAAGTGAAATAGCAGACTGATTATCACAAAATAGTAGAGTTGGAGAGTGCAGAGATTGACCAATATCACATAGAACAAAACTAATCCAAGTGAGATCAGCTATAGTAGAAGCAAGTGCCCTGTATTCCGCTTCAGTGGAGGAGCGGGAGATAGTAGGTTGTTTCTTAGCTGCCCATGAAATGAGATTCAAACCAAGATAGATACAAAAACCAGTTGTTGAACGTCTGATCTCAACACAGCCAGCCCAATCTGCATCAGAGAAGCCATATAACTTCATAGAGCTGTGAGAACGAATGAAAATGCCAAGATGAACTGTGCCTTTGACATATCGAAGCACCCTTTTCAACTTATGAAGATCACCTATAGTAGGCTGTTGCATTTTCTGGCATAACAAATTTCTGGCAAAGGCAAGGTCAGGATGAGTGATGGTCAGATATTGTAGGCCACCAACTAAACTTCTATATTCAACAGGATTGGATAGAAGAGTATCATCGGATTTCAAGATGATTGGTTTTAGGGACAGAGGAGTTGAGATTGGTTTGCAATCAGTCATGTTTGCTCGTGTAAGTAAATTAAGGGCATATTTGGTTTGACATAAAAATAGCTTAGTAGAAGTGCGCTTAGCTTCAATTCCTAGGAAATAATGAAGATGGCCAAGGTTTTTCATATGAAATTGAAGACTAAGGGAAATGGAGCAACTTATCTGAGCTGCCAGTCAAGATAATATCATCAACATACAGTAGCAGAAGTACCGTCTCTTGTCCATCACGCAATATAAAAAGCGATGGATCAGTGGTACTATAGAAAAAACCAACTTCAAGCAAGAAATTGCTGAATTTGTCGAACCAAGCACGCGGTGCTTGGCGAAGACCATAAAGGGACTTCTTAAGAAGACAAACATATTGTGATTTTTGTGGATGTACAAAGCCAGGAGGTTGCTCCATGTATACTGTTTCATTCAAGCTTCCATGAAGAAATGCATTTTTAACATCGAGTTGATGGATCGACTAGTTCTTTATCATTGCCATAGAAAGTACAATGCGGATAGTGGCATGTTTGATAACAGGGCTAAATGTTTCAGTAAAGTCCACTCCTTCTTCCTGATGAAAGCCCTTAGCTGCTAACCGAGCCTTCAAACGATCAAGACTTCCATATGGTGCAAGTTTTGTCTTAAATACCCACTTGCAACCTATAACATTCATTTGACTGGTTCGAGGAACTAAGATCCAAGTCTGATTTTCATCTAAAGCATCCATTTCATCTTGCATTGCTTTATGCCATCCTTGATCTGCTAGAGCAGATTTAAGTGATCGTGGTTCAGAAGGCACCTTATATTCAGCAATGCAGGCATATCGAGGATTGATCTTTGTAATACCAGATTTAGATCTGGTTTGCATAGGATGAGTAGATAGTGTACCTTGTGAGGTAATTTGAGAAGTGGAAGGAGTTTGATCAATAGCTAGATCACCTGCTAGTTCAGTTATGGAAATAGGAACTTTTGACTCTACAGAACTGGCAGGTGGCAGATGTAACAAAGATGAAGTTGAGGATGATGTTGGACTTGAAGAACTAGCATATGACAAATGTAACAAAGGTGAAGTTGAAGATGATTCTGGACTAGGAGACTCTTGTAAATAACCTGTAATGATGTTGATATCTTGTAAATAACCTGTATGTTGAGGTAATTTGGACTGTATGCGATCTTTACTTGGAGAATCGAAGAATTGGACTTCCTCTGTCCATAGTTGATACAGTTTTGTATAATGGGGGTAGTTTGTTGCCAATTTCTTAGTAAAAGGAAAGAAACTTTCATCAAATATAACATGACGACTTATGTAGATATGACCAGTGCTGGGAATAAGGCATCGATATCCCTTATGGCGATCACTGTAACCTAGAAATACACAGGTAAGTGATCTTGGATCAAACTTGTGATGTGCATAGGGTCTGAGACATGGATAACACGCACAGCCAAAGATTCTGAGATGGTTATAACTTGGCTGTTGCTGATATAGCTTACTGTAGGGCGACTGCATTTGTAACTTTGGAGTGGGAAGAATATTAACAATGTAATTGGCTGTTATAAATGCATCAACCCAAAATTTCAAAAGAAGTTTTGCATGATAAAGCATAGCCAGGCCAAACTCAACAATGTGTCGATGTTTCCTTTTAGGTATTCCATTCTGTTCTGGTGTGTAAGGGCAGGACACACGCTGTTGAATGCCACAGTTCTGTAAATGAGACTTAAATTTGTGACTGATGAATTCTCCTCCACCATCACATTGGAAGATCTTGCTTTTACAATCAAACTAATTTTCTACTAGCCTCTGGAACATGAGAAAGACATTATAGAAATCTGACTTTAGTTTCAGTGGATAGATCCAGCTAAATCGAGAGAAGTTGTCCACAAAAATCACATAATACTTGAAGTTCTGAAATGAGTTAACTGGAGAAGGCCCCCAGATGTCACAATGAATCTGTTCTAAAGGCATAGAAGCTATAGAGTTTGATAATGGAAAGGGTAAAGCAGTACTCTTAGCTATTTGACAACTCCTGCATATAGACTGTAGCTTTGTATTGCAGTGAATCAACTGCTGAGTCTTCATATACTTCAAGACTTTCGGGTTCGTGTGAGCTAATCGTTGATGCCACACATCTTCTCCAACTGTCCTATGTTTTTGAGTAAAAAAGACCTCTGTAATATGAGGATTCACACGGTAGAGCCCTTTAACCTTCCTTCCGAGCATCTTGGTTGTGTTGGAGAAGTTGTCCTTTATATACACACCAGTTTTGTCAAAAACAAATGAACATGGATAATCATCTGTTAGTTTCGAAACTGACAGAAGGTTTTTCTTAATTTTTGGAACAATTAGCACATCATTCAGAGGTAAAGAATCCTCTACAGTATGTAGTAATGCATTACCAATATGTGTAATAGGTAGACACGAGCCATTACCAATCATAACTGTATCATTGCCAATGTGTTTAGAGAAATTATGAAGAATACCAGCATTAGCAGTGATGTGAGCAGTCGCGCCAATGTCTGGATACCACTCATTGCCATTCGATTCTTCAAGATGCATTGCTACTAGTGCTGTTGGTATTTCCTCAGCTTGATATGAGTTGTCGAATCTATACCAACAGTGAAGTGCATCATGTCCAGGACGTTTGTAGATCTGACACTCTAAACGAGTGTTATCTGTTGTTTCATCTACCTGCAAATTTTTGTGAAAAGTTAGATTTGAAGAGTTAGAGGGATATGACTTGGTATCTGGATTCCTTTGTGAATAACCAGCATATGGTCTAAAGCCTTGACCAGAACCAACGCCAGAGAAAGTATTGAATAGCTTGAACTGCTGTCCTCCCTGATCATGATTCGAATTATTTAGTCTGTAGCTCATATTTCTTCTAGGATATCCATAGTTGCGATATCGATTATTGAAGGGACGTCCTCTTCCATAACTTCTACCTCCACGATTATATCCTCTTGATCCTCCAAAACTAACATTTTGTTGTGCAGGTTCTCTATCAAGATCTTCCCTCTACAAGACTTCAGTTTTCCTTTGACCATAATAGGCTAGGTTAGAACTGAATTGATTCGAAGAGTAGTTCTGTAACCTTGCTTCGAATCTTTCTAAGTGTGATATCACCTCATCATACTCTGGTTGAGGTTTCAAGCAGTATATTGTGGTTTTAAAACTCTCATACTTGGATCCTAAACCCTCCAAAACTCCGAACAACTTTGTTATCTCATCTATAGGTTTCCCTATTGCATTGAGTTGATCACATATTAATTTATATTCTCTGAGATATATAGCCAATGCTCGATCACGCTTTTGACATGCTTGCAGCTTTCCTCTCAACTCAAATTCTCTAGCCACAGATTTTTGCGTGAATCAATTGAGTAGGGATTGCCATACCTCATATGCAGTATCCAAGCCAATTATCAGACTGAGTATGTTTTCTGAAACAGCTCCACTAATCCAAGAAGACACAAGTTGATCTGTCTTGATCCAATCGTTGTAATTAGGGTTTATAACTTCAGCACCCTGACCTTCTCCTTCAACTTGCAATGATTTGGCAGGTGGTGGACTTTCTCCACTAATGAAACCAAATAGATCTTGGCTTCTCAAGAATCTATGAAATTGAGCTTGCCAAAGAAGAAAATTATCTTTGGCTAATTTGATGGTAGCAAAGTTGCATGTTTACATTGAGGAATTAGTATTCAGTTTTAAGTTTGTAAAGTCAAACTTTCTGTTTTTGCTTTCAGTTAGTTAGTTGTTTTTCATTCTGTTGTCATCCTCCAGTTGATATAAAACTAATGAGGAAAGAGTAAATGGGTTGTTGAGTTCTTTGATGTAAGCGAGCATTCATTGAATAAGAATGCACATTGACTTTGCATCGTTTTCATCTCTTGCTCTTTCACTTTCTGTTCTGTTCATCAAATTTCTTCAAGCTATACGGTATTTGTAGTAGCGACCACTGAAAGGGCGATGGCCAGCGTGTTGACCAAAGGGCGGAAAAAGTATTGGCATCCTGCTGCGCCCCCAACAAATCTTTACCGAAATGGAAATAGCTAAAGTATTGATCAAGAGACTTGATTTTTAAGGAATGTTTTTAAGCCGGAACGATCACATACATGGGGCAAGACATTTTTCACAAGGTTTCCACTGATACTTATCTGTCTCAAATTCGATGGCTAGATTGGGAGATCCTCAAGGCATGCGAATATGCTCAAAGCAGCGTGCCTATAGAAACTACGCATCGCAAGAAATTAAAAATCAAAGGAGAGCAAAACGGCCCATAATGTTCATTTGACCAAGAAAAACAAAAAGTTTGATCATTCAAAGTTCGTGCAAGCCCACTAGCGTGCATTAGTGGGCTTTTGAATCGTTGGGTTCTACCACCTTGTGAATTTTTTAAGGAAAAGAATGATTGAGGTGAACAGTGAGAATATTTGCCTTGTTAATTTTCTCCCTTAACACGGGTCATTCAACCTTGCGACTTGATTAATTCCACCAATACACGCAATCGCTCTGTCCACATGCATTAGATAAAGCTCCATTTACATGATGGTCGGGCATAGCTCCCAAAGTTAATACAAGCAGGTTATATTGGGATTTAAATAAAGGATATGTTAAGTTCAAACCAAATGCTTAGTCACTTGGCTTTTTATAACTCAAGCATTTGTAGAAAAAAATGCACATGAAAGATCGATAACATAGCATGAGCGTCAATGAAGATATATGTTCTCCAATGTCACACAATGCGCTTATCCAATGACAAATAGAACGATAAAGTTAACCAAAACTCCAGTTCAATGGTATCAAAGTCATCAGTTGATCTCCTTTAGATGGTGGTCTTCTGGACAAATTTTCAAGTGCCAAAGTAAATCCATCTTTCTGTCCACCCAAAAGTATGTCATTCACGAGGAGACAAGGATCCAAAAAGAATTACTCCTTGTGACCTTAATTTTAGAAAGGATTATATTTTCCTCTATTCCCGATTGGAGAATAACATTGACCCCTTTTGAAGAAAAACTGCATAGCCTCAAGTGTGCTAGGGTCTTTTGAAGAAAAAAATGTAGTTCGATCTGAACTTGAAGTGAAAATAGATTCTCCCTAAAAAAGGTAAAAAAATAAAAATAAAAAATGATTTGAGTCTATTTCAAGATACAGATCTCATTAATCACAAACTATGCTATCAAATATTGGTAGAGCTTCTAAAGAGTTGGGCTCTTGATCGTTTCTTTCTGCAGTAAATTTCCAAGTAATGCCGTTTGATTTCACATATTTCAGCCCAAATAAATTGATCTTGATAAAAACAACATCAGTTGAATGCTTAAGAGGTCGTTCATTTGATATACACAATGATTGTAATTAAGATTTATTTTTGTTAAAGCCTCGTATTATGCAGTAACTCATTAGCTTGCATGGTTTGAATTATCTAGTCAATTATGATTGTTTCGACTAAGTACTGAGCGATGCAATTGACCTGGGAAGTATCATATACGATACTACTTATACTCTTTCTCCTCCCTAGCTAGTAATTCATTGAACCCTATAAGTCTTTTCGACATAAAGCACAATGACAAAGGGTAATCGTGGGGAAAATTATCAAAAAAGTTCAAAACCAATTGCACTTGTGCAAATTCAATTTTAAACATTTACATTTTGTTAATTAAGTTCATTCGATCAATTTTAACCTAAAACATTGATGTGGATGTTAGTTGTCTTACGTGACCCAACCGGCATTAACATGAATAATTTTTTTTGTAATTTTTTAAAAAAATAATTTTTTTATTTATTTTTTTTTTTTTCTTTTTTTTTTTTTTTCCGCCAAACTCAAAGAGGGTTGCTGACCAAACCTCATCCAATAGCCGGCAAGGTCGACTGTTGACCCTTGCCAAACTTGGTATAAGGAAAGAAAACAAAAAACAGAAAAGGAAAACAAGAAAAAAGTTATAAAAAATAATCTACGTCGCGTCAGTGATTTTATGTGGCATTAAGGGTGTCGACATCAGCAATATCTGTTTAAAACTGACCATATAAACTCAGTTGACAAAACGTAAAAATTTTAAGAATCAATTGATATAATTGAAAAGTTTTTTATTGAATTGGCACAAATGTAATAAATTTAAATTTTTTGGTAATTTCCCCCTAATCGTACATATGGTTAACATTATCAAATTTAATTAAACAATATATTTAAGAGATTGAATTGTTTCTGTTCATTTTTTTTAATTTTTAATTTAGCGTAACTTTATCACGACTTTGCAAGTTTGTCCTTCAGAAGTAACTGATGAGAGCCATTGACAAAAGAAAAGAAAATCTGACAGAGTGGAAGTAGTAATCATCCTAATCAACACTATCTCCATGAAGTTGACAACCATTGAAATTCATTTTATTTGTAATAATGCATGTGTGCAATGTATCCAATCTTCTCCAGTCGCTTTCGATGTAAAAAATAATTATGTATATCGAGCGATGTGTCTGTATTGACTTTCATATTTTACGTATATATCTTGACCAATAAGGGCCCAAGTGTTTTGGCATCCTATGTCATTAGCCTCAGGTGGAGCTCCCCAAATCAATTTACTAATGAATAAAAAAATCAAGCGCCTGCCAACGTGACCTACTCGTAAGAGTTTCGACATAACTTAGTTAAGCCATGATGGCCGGACAAAAAAGAATCGCAAAAGAAAAAGAAGAAGAAAGAACACCTTTATCAGGAATATTCTTCCATCAAACTTAAAGACAAAAGACACAAAGTTGATATTCTAGGGGTAACATGGCGCAAAATGCAATATCACATCATCGAAGAATAAGATTAGTTGGGTGTTTCAAGAGTTCTGGTTATGAATTTTCTCGTCTTTAAGAAAGAAAGAAAGAAGAATGTAGAAAACAGCCACGTCCTCCATTTGAACGTGCGTGGAGTTACAAGAAACAATCAACATTAGCAGCAGGGATGAAGCCTGGAGTTTGGACCCAGTGGGGTCTATAAAATAAACCAAACTCTCTAATATGTAATTAGACGACTGGATTTGCAGGGAAAGAAAAAAAGTCTGACGACGAAATTACAAAAGCTCCTCAAGTTAGGGGACTAAATATTAGACTCGTTCTTATTATAGAATAGAAATAAAATAAATTAATCATGCGTGGTTTTGTCAACAGATCTTATACGGACAATGGAAAACGACAATACAAAAGCTCCTACCCCAGGGGAAGGGCAGAAACATTAGATGGGAAGTCCTGGTTACAATATGATATCAACTATAATATTTTTATATGATATATTTATGAAGTGATTTAGCATAAGAAAAACAAAAGTAATATATCATATAAATAAAGAGGTGGTTGAGCGGGAAAGGTGCTGAACTTATTATATATTTTACGTAGTCATGAACCGATCCCTTGACAGAGAAGTATAACAACCGGTCTTCCGTGTGGTCCAAAGAGCTCGACAGCGTTATCAACCTTGACCACGAAACTGGATCAAAAACTAAGAACTGCTGATAGCAATCGACCAACAATTGCTGCTCTTCTCCGAAAGTTTAACCTACTTATCATTTTTGTCCTACTGAATCTGTGCGCCGGCTGCTAATTTCCGTTCTAGGCAAGAAATACATTCGTGCTTGCTTACGCCCGGCGTTTTCTGAAATTTTGGATCGCCCGATGACCAAGTTGGGTTGAATTTCGCTTCCATCACTCTATAGATCATCATCGACAGTGACTTCGAACTGGCTAAGATTTAGTCAAGAAGATTTGTAAACCAATCCCGCTTTAATGGCGTGTCAATTCTTGATTCAAGTTTCCTGAAAGAGAAGACCTAACCAAGGTTGGGGTTTGCATCATGAACGTAGTTAGTGAAAAGTTAGTGAAAACATTGGGAAAAGTGTATAAAAATAAGTTAATTCAATTATAGACATTTTTAGTTGTACGAATCGAGTGTAATCTATCTAGCCAATTTTAACTGAAAATCATTAATAGGGAAGTCGGCTGTCTTACGTTAGACGACTAAGACTACCGTTGACAAATTTTATGATTTTTTAATATTTTTTATGAGTTTTTAAATATATATATATATATATATTTTTACCATTTTAGGCCTCCACGTTCATGGCCCTAGCCCTCACATGTGGCCGGCGATGATCAGCCAACTATCTTGCTAGCCCACAATTGGAGAAAAAGAAGAAAGGAAAAGAGAAGAATAAAGAAAAAAAAAATAGAGTAATAAAAAATTCAGAAAATTTAAAAAAATTAGAAAAATTGTTTACATTAACGCCGATTAGCCGTTTCACGTGAAGATAACTAGCATTCATATCAGCGATTTTCAGTCAAAATTAGCCGGATTGATGACATTAACAAATCGTCAAAATGTTTGAAACTCAATTAGTACAATTGAAAAGTTTATGATTGAAATGATACAAATGTAATAAGTTTATGAGTTTTTTTGTACTTTTCACAGAGCACATTTGTTAACACAAATAAGTCGGAGGCAAAACACCCTTGTGGTTAGGATTAGAGTGCATGAACACGGTTGTTCCATATAAAAAGAACAGAGAATTAATTATGTTCACCATCAATCCACACCACAAGGAAAATGCTAAAAGGTCAGTTTACATATTTAATCGATTCTTGTTCGATCAGAATTGCTCTAGTAGTGACGAAGGTGAACATAGGAAGTTTCCGCGAAGCCAGCGTCGCAATCAAGACACCCTGAGAGTTTTATTTCTTCTCATTCAACTTCAAGATTGAAAATAACTTGCGACCCTGAAGTTACGATTACAGAAGGGTTTATACGAACCAACATCTATTATTGGACCGTCCAAATGCTTTAAATTGATAAAATATATGTCCATGATGGAGGTTGAGTAGGTAACCGGTGGCGGGAGGAGACTATATAATAGCATCGCCAACAGATAAATCGGCAAAAAAGGCTGCTCTTGCCTCTCTTCATCGGTAGCATTGAAATTATAGCAGCAATCAATCTCTCCAAGAAGGAAAATTTCATGGCGGCTGATGAAATAGAAGAAATCGAGTGGGTTTGGGTAATATGCAATCTGTACTGTTGTTACATCTCTGTTAGATTTTCTGTCAGCTCTCCGGCTTCTTTGAAACTGGAAAATGGAAAATGACTTCATTTGTTTCTGCGATGTCCTTGACAGCTTTCAATGCCTTCCATACTTAACGCTGATCATGTTCTGTACCTGTTTTAGGCCTAGCAGTGACAGACATCGAGTCGACGTTTGTCAACCGCTTTTGTTTTGCTCATACTAGAATTATAAAGCAACGACCATCCTGTTTGTCTCAGCCTTCATTTGAGCACAAGGCTGCTTCTCTTCACTAGATTGCCAATCTAGTCACTGCTTATTAAGGAGGATCATCAATTTGAGGAAGATTTTGCTGCTTCCTGATCTCAGCTCCAACAAAGTGAGTACTTGGACTTTTAGTTGAGTTGATTTAATCTCTTAAAATCATGGACGAGTTCAACTCTTTCTACCGAACTCAATACAACAAGCTCACCATTGCTTCGCCCGGCTTGTAATAGTCAAGTAAAAGATCAACTAAAGGCACGAGCACTTGATTTCTGAATTGGCTGTTCGAAAGATGAATTGTTTCCTATTCGGATCGAAGGGGCCACCGGTGAAGCGGAGAGATGGTTTGAGGATACAACAGGCTGGACGAATTTCTTATAGAGGTAGTTAGGGAGGTAATTTTGGTGATTCCATTCCTCTCAGTAATAACTTTTTTTGTCCATCAAGAACACTGTGGTTTCCGTGAAAATCGCTACTGCATGGGGAACATCGCTTTAAGAGAATTTCTCAAGAGTCTATGCGATAGTTCTTTCTGGATATATGCAATCTTTTGGAAGCTTCAACAGGAAAATGAGATGTAAGTTTACTTCGACCTCTCTTCCATTTGCTGATGCTTTTTTTCGGCCTTGCAATAAAGGCATTTGGTGAAACCGAATTAGTTCTTTCTTTAATTAATGAATAAAGCATAGGCAATTCGGTTGTTGGACAAATCAATCAAATAATTTGTAGTAACCCTTTTTAGTCTCATGGATAAAGGTCATGAATATGTATATGATGCATTGTCCATTTATCCGCTGTATCAGTTAAGCAGACCTTTATAATTCTGTTAGCCATGAATGGAAATGGGCTCCGATCACACTAATTCCTCTCGTCAAACATAGGACATTGAAGTATAAGAACAGCACCTGTAAAAATTTCCTCTTCTGTTCTTTTATATAGCTACGGCTTGAAACTATCACACAAATGCATTCCTTTCCCATCCCAGTAGACATATAGCAGATAGTCAAGGGGATTGCCTTTGGGGAATGAATACTGATATTGTGACTGGAGACTCAGTTGATGTTCATAGTATGCTATTTCCATCATCAGAAAGGAGATGCTGAAGTGGGCTACTAGTTTCATGAGAAATGAAAATTTGCTTTGAATTCTCTCAGGTTCCTATCATGGGAAGACTCGTACTACGATTATCCAGAAGTGAGAACATTGACGGGAAATTCTCCCGCTGAACTGTCTGCCAGTGATGCGAATCAATCTCTATCCTTTGATGATGATGGTAGCATTATAGACAGGATTGCAAGTCAGATCGCCTTTGCTGTGGCGAAAACATCAGGTCTTAAGTACAAACTGGGAGAAGGGTATGCTCCTGTTCTTGACATTGCGAACTCATTTCATCAAACACCAATCCTCAGGTGTTGAGCTTCTATGACAGAGCTAGTTCAATGCATCTCTCTCTGAATAAGCTCAGAATATTTCTTGATATGTTCCAAAGATAAATCACTTGCTTCTATTATAAAATGGTAGTTTGACTCAGATTTCATGTTTGCTAGGGTTATTGGTGAAGCGATCTTGACACAGAGCCATTGCTGGGTATCATTGGATGATGTGTTGGCCAGTAACTGCAAATCAGAGACACCTTTCAATGTGAGTATCCTTCCCAGACAACCAATGTTAAATTAGTAGAATGGCTGACTATGGTCATGAGTTCAGTAATAAGAATTGACAATATCTACTTCCTACCGAGCAGATTCCAGATGAATGGTTGCCCCAGATTTCAGCTGGTGTCAAGGTACAGATTCTTAACATGATCCGTTCATAGTAACCAGTGGGTCGAACCATGTGATGACTAGAATTCAATGTCGTAATTGCACTATTACAGCATCTCTCTGTCAATATTAAGCCGGTTACCTTCAATCACACATCAATATTGATATATTCAATGCTTATGCAGACTATTCTAGTGTTACCTCTTCTTCCACATGGAGTTTTGCAGCTTGGTTCACATGAAAAGGTGCGCTTGTATGTGGTTTTGCATATCCAACCAAGTTTGCCTATTTGTTTGTTTTTTTTTTTTTTAATGTATCCAGCAATTTAACCTGCAGGTTCCGGAAATTAAGGAGGCAGTGAATCACATCAAAGCGATGTTTAGTTTGATTGGATACGAACAGGAACGATGTGCACCTTGGACTCCAAACAA
This sequence comes from Eucalyptus guilfoylei, assembly GCA_016097605.1. Classification (NCBI taxonomy): domain Eukaryota; kingdom Viridiplantae; phylum Streptophyta; class Magnoliopsida; order Myrtales; family Myrtaceae; genus Eucalyptus; species Eucalyptus guilfoylei. The sequence continues at coordinate 43,124,825 of CM027861.1, forward strand.
GAATCCGACTCACTCATTGTCTTCGCCAATGCCTTTTTTCTTGGATAACATGGATGGTTCCTTGGTTATGGATAGTATCTATTTAAGTGGTATGCAGTCTGAAGGCCCAGAGAATGGTACCGAAGCAAATCAAGACAGAGTGACTAATTGTCAAGTCATAGGTCAGCTAGAAAATCTCCAACAAGCTGATGATAGTGAGACTCTTGTTCTGCCAAAGGGAATTCCTGAAATATCTAACTTACCGAGTCAACCTGTTAATGCAAACCACACGGACATAGTGAATGACAACAATTTGTGGTTTTCTAGTATGGGTGAGGACTCAGTAGTCTTTAAATCTCACAACCTAGGAATGTCCGCAGAGTTTTCTCATGAATTATCGAATTCTTGCACCATTGATGGTACTTCCGAATGGCCACTCAAAAGCAAGGATATTGAGCATGCAGATCATAAGCCCACGAACAATATGTTAAACTTTCCCACAGATTGTGAGCTGCACAAAGCACTCGGACCATCTTTCCAGGGATGGGCGAGTGAGACATCCGTCTTATTTGAAAATGCATTCAGCGACTTCAGGTTGAGTCATGAAATGGATTACTCTTATGATGTTGAGAGATCAGCCGAGTACCTCTCCAGAGATGATACTGAGTTTCTGTTGGAAGGTGTCATCCCAAATAGAAATGGTAGCTCACATTCTCCTTCACCTAGCGAGTCAAATGATACCAAATTAACAGTCTTGTCAAGGCAATCTGATACTTCCTCTAAGGCACTTAATATTCTCGAAGGAACGACTTCAGGCGAAAATGTCTTTGCTGTGGTTACTCATTGTAAAGACAGGGTTAGTGTTCCGTCTTCTCCAGTTTCCATGAACAGGGTAAGATCATTAATTAAAAAGGAGCGCTGGGATGAAGATCATGCTCCAGCACTGGCCAGGAAGGGAGAGAAGCAATTATCTGGCTGCAAAAGGAGGAGCAGAACAGGTGACAACAAAAAGCCTAGACCAAGAGATAGACAGTTGATCCAGGAGCGACTCCGAGAACTTCGCATACTTGTCCCCAGCAGCATGAAGGTAAGTGCTCTGTCATGTACAGTCTTTACTTTCCAACAATTCCCATAAGCAACTGCCCTATGTAACTTTTCTCTCTGCATTTGATGACGATTTCCAGTGTAGCATAGACAGCCTCCTAGAACGGACAATAAAGCACATGCTCTTCCTGAGAAGGGTGACTCATCAGGCCGAGAAGCTGACAAAATTGGAAACCTTTGAGGTACAACCATATACTATGTTTTTCATGAAATAACGCCAAAATAAACCAATGGAATTGTAGTCTGATGATAACCTCTTGATGCATAAGGTGGTTTTTGGTCAAAACTTAAAGCTCAAATATTCATCTTTAAATTTTGAAACTTGTACTGCTTCTGAAACTGGAACATTATTTGATCAGAATCAAATTCCTGGAACTTGACGTTTCCATGATAAGCATCTCCTGGGGTTGTGATTAAGACCTTACAACATCCACTGCCACCATCATATGACTAACAGAGATATGCTGCTGTTATTTTACAGCTTTGCTTGATTTATCATGTTGACATGTAATGCAAGTCAAACATGTGAGGGAAGACAACTAGCTTGCAAGAATTCAAAAGAGTCCTACTGTTGCAGTATTATTTGTCTAGACATCATTACTCTAGTCAAGACAGACTATAAAAATGAAGATCTGGACTAACCTAGTTGTTTTGGTTTATTTCTACATCCCTAAGTTTGTGGGTCACATCCTCATCAACCCTTTCCAAGCTGTAGTACTTTCTTGTGAGCCACATGAGAAGATCAAGAATAGATCTATACTATATCGTCGTCGTCAGGAATATCTCATTTCATATTTGCTTAGCCTTAGGTGAAACTGCTTACTCACCAAATGAGATTCACTTTATCATGACATCTGCATAACCCACTGTCTGATAGTCTTTTGAATCTTTGTTAACCCAAACAGCAAAAGGTCGGTCTACAAGACAACAAGAATAAGTGGGAATATATACCTTTTAGTGGTGGTTTCCATGGAAGAACTAACTTGACTGTTGAAAGTGGATGCGAGTTCCAAGCCTGCCCTGCACCTATAGCTGTTGAAGATCTTAATCAACCAGGGCACATGCTCATAAAGGTTTGATCTATCTCTCCAACTTTATGCTTCAACTATTCTTCACATGCAACCTTCTTATTATTAAAATTTCCTGTCGCTTCTCATGTGAACCACTTGTGTTGTCCTATTTGTGTGCCTTCAATGGAGATCAAATTCTTGTTAGTGTCTAAGCTCATTGTCCAAAATGGTGATCGACAATCAAATTTCTTGTCTCACTCTGCTCATAAACATTAGAAGGTTTTCCCCTCTTAGATTATTTCCAACGTATTTGTTGAGATTTTGTCTGAAACCATTATATCAAGCCTCTAGCTCTCACAAGCAGAGGATCTGTCAAGAGGAACAAAAATCTCCCCATGCTCACAATCTAATGTTTGGTGTCACTTGAGAATAGATTAACATGGTCTCAATTACTCAAGTACATATATGAGTATCTCCTTTTTTACTTCTAGGATCATTGACTTGACTATTTCTGGTTTCTGAATCTGCAGGTGATATGCAATGAACAAGGGCTATTCTTGGAGATTGCTCAGGTGATCACACGTCTAGAGTTAACCATTCTTAAAGGACTACTTGAGAATTACTCCAAAGATACCTGGGCCTGTTTTATTGTTGAGGTATTTGATCGTTCATTATTAGCAAAAGTGTTTGTTAGATCAAGATGAAATGCCATCCATACTACAGGCCCACTAAACCCTTATTTTTTTATCTTGTCAATAGGCTTCCAAGGACTTTCAAAAGATGGATATCTTCTGGCCACTTATGCAACTTCTGCACTGCACAAGAGCTAAAGTTTCAAGCAAGAAATGATGCACTGCCGAAATGGACGATAACTTACATGACTTTTTCTGCTCATTGTCTGTAACCAGAGGGTCATAACATCCTCAATGTGAATGTATGTAACTTAAATGGATGAAATTGTTGATAGACAAAAACTGAACTAAATGTTTTGTTAGGTCAATATGACCCCAAGCTATTTATTTATAACAAAGCCAAAATGTCAAAATTACAATATCACCCTTATTGCCACCATACATAAAATAATAAATGAAATAGACAAATATAACCCCATCAACCAAATGCTCTTAAACTCCCCTCAAGTTGGAGCATTGATATCACATAAGCCACTCTCCAACTTTCCTTGATAACATGCCAGTGAATCTCCAAATGTTTCGTACAATCATGTTGTACACTATGAGCAATACTCCTAATAGTCTTATTATCACAATATAGCATCATACAAATATGTACAAATACATCAAGATCTTCAAGTAATCTTTTAAGCCATAACGACTCACAAACTCCTCGTGCTATCGCACAAAACTCTACTCCAGCACTAGACTGTGAAATCACATTTTGTATTTTACTACGCCAAGTCACAAAATTTCCTCCTAAGAAAGTACAATACACAAAAATAGACCTTCGATCAAGGGATCTAGCCTAATCAATATCTATATAGGTTTCAACTTTCAAGCTATCATGAGGAGACAAGAGTCCTTTTCCCAAGAGCAAACTTCAACCACTAAAGGAACCGAAGAACAACAATATATGACTAGAGTATGGATCATGCATAATTGACTCACCAAGCTTAGTCAAAAGCAATATCAAGTTAGGTATGGGACAAATAAATCAACCTGTTCACTAACCACTAATAATGACCATTATCCACTGGATCACCATCCTTTTCTCGAAAATGAATATTGGCCTCAATAGGTGTATCGGAGGGACAAAATCCCGATAACCCAACTTCTGTCAAAAGATCAAGGATATACTTCCCTTGGGATACAAAGATATCTTTTGAAGATTTGGTAACTTTAATCCCAACAAAGTATCGGAGCTTTCCAAAATCCTTTATCTCGAACTCTTGTCCAAGAAACATTTTCAACTGGTTGATCTCATCATTATCATTCCCCATGACAACAATTTGTCTACATAGACAACAAGAATAGTGATTTTAGCAGCTAATCTCTTCACAAATAAAATATCATCAGCATTATTTTGTCTATACCTAATGAAAATCATAGTTTTTTGAAATCTACCAAACCAAGCTTGAGGTGACTATTTTGAACCATAAAGTGCACATTTCAACTTACACACTTTACCTTGAGTTTTGTCACAAGAAAAATCTAGAGGAATCTACATATACACCTCTTATTCTAACTCTCCACGAAAAAAATGCATTCTTCACATCCAACTGTTGAAGATCCCATCCCTAGATAACAACACACGAAAGTAGAATTCAAATAGTATTCAACTTGGTAATAGGAGCAAAATTTTCTTAATAATCAATCCCATAAATCCTAGTAAATTCCTTTGCCACCAACCGTGCTTCATATCTATCCATAGTACCATCCATTTTTTATTTGACTACAAACAACCACTAACGTCCACGTCCTATCGGTTGTTTCTTAGGAAGAAGAAAATTAAGATTCCAAGTGCCTTTTTTCTTCAAAGCATGCATCTCCTCCACCATTGCTACCTTCCACTTCTCATATGCAAAAACTTCCTACCAATTTTGTGGAATAGAGATAAAAGATAAAGAAGACACAAACATATGATAAAAGCTAGACAAAGAGTCATATGAGATAACATGGGATACAGGGTATTGAGTACAAGTTCTATTATCCTTTTGAAGTGCAATAGGAAAATCAGGAAAAAGAAATCTCATGAAAAGGAGTAGTAGAATCTGATTTCGTAGATGATGACTAAATAGACAATGTATCAGTGGTTTTAGCCTGAGTGTTGGTAGTGGGATCCTTACAATGATACATCTTTAATGTCTCCTCCTGAAGTAGTTGTTCGATTATCTACTCCTCAGGTATTATACTATGCTCTTCTTGTGTTGCATTATTCTTCTCTTTAGGAGGAGGAAAACCATCAGAAACTATTAAAGGACAGTAAGTAATATCCTCAAGAACATTTAGAATATGCAATACCTCTACACTAAAACACTCCCCTCGAAGAAGTTGAGTAGAATAATATAAATTAGACTCGTGAAAAATCACATTCATAGATAAAATGGTGTGCCTACATTGAGGATGATAACACTTATAACTTTTTTAAGTAGCTGAATACCCAAGAAAAATGCAGCAAAGACCACATGGTTCCAACTTACTCTTAAAAATGGTGTTATGAGCATAACAAATACAACCAATAATTTTAGGTGGAAGAATAAAAGTTGATGATCCTTGTAAAACATTAATAGGTGTACGGGAATTAAGAATTCTAGTAGGCATTCATCATTACTTTGATACTGAGTTGGGACATGATGGGCTAACACAAGAGATCTAGCGATCTCTAAACAATGTTGGTTCTTTCTTTTAGCAACACCATTTTGTGCTTGGGTATCAACACAACTGGTTTGATGAATAATGCCATAATCAAAGATATACCGTTAAAAGTAACTCTCATTATACTCAGTGCCATTGTCATTGTGAAGATTTTTCATAGTAGCATTGAACTAAGTTTGAACCATTTTACGAAAGATTTGAAAATAGCGAAAAACGTCACTTTTATGTTTCAACAATAAACCCAAGTTGTACTAGAATGACAATCGATAAAAGTGACAAACCATCGATGACCGGAAATAGAAGTACCACGGGAAGGACCTCACACATAAGTTGAATCACATTAAAAGGGAAGTGACATTTATTATTTGAGGATGAATATGTTGAAAGAGTTAGTTTAGCCAAAATACAGGCTTCATAATAAAACACTTCCTTATTACAAGCTGAAAGAAGACTAGGAAAACTTTTTCTAAAGTTCCTAAAGGAGGATGACCTAATATGTGGTGCCGTAGATGGAGACCCATCAATGTCGAATTAACTTGATGAGGCATATAAGACAAGGTCTAAATAGAAACCCCACTACCCTTGAGGAGAGAAAGACTACCATCTAATCTATCATATTAAATCTTCTTCTTCGTTACTAGATCTCGAAGAACACAATAAGAAAGGAAAAAAAAATGTACTTTACAGTTTAATTCTTGAGTTAGACTACTAACACAAAGGAGATTAATAGAGAATGATAGGATAAGTAAAATGGAAGACAAGGGAAAAGTAGGGAAATAATTGATAGATCCTTTTCCAATAATGGAAGAGAGGGTTCCATTAGCTACACGAACTTTGTCTATGCTGAAAGTAGGGGTGTATATATGAAAAAGATTGGAAGAATCTGTCATGTGATCTATAACCCTTGTATTAATGATCCATGGGTTGGAAACAAATGATGCAGTATACCCCTCCCCCCCAAAAAAAAGAAGATACCCGAAGTGGTTAGGTTTGAAGTAGAAGGAAAAATGCAAATTTGCAACCATTAAAGGAGGTGGCAGCAGTAGAAGCTTTCAATAGATGTGGAAATTCTTAAGGTTCCTTTTGGGATAAATCGATATCGGTATTAGGTGTAGCAATAACAATTTCAATATGGTTTGTGTTATTTTTTGCCTTTCTTTGTGCCATTTTTGCCTCAAAATTTGCAAGTTTTCCATGTAACTTCCAGTAGGTATTAGGTAACCGTAGTATGTTACGACCTATGACAATGCTTACACTTCAAAACTTCTTTAAAGGTATCATCAGATCAAGCGCATGAATTAGATTTGACAATAGCCAACACTTGTTTGTAGAGTAGTTGGATCTACAATAGACAAATGGAGCATTGTTGTCCTACAGTTTTCAGAGTGAATTAGTGCATAGGATTGTTCCATCGTAAGAAATGGAGACCGACTAAGGACTTGAACACATATGAGATCATATTCAACATTCCATCCCACCAAGAAATCATAATTCTAATTTTGTGCACATGCCTCTTGGATGCAGCAATATTCGCAGCATTAGTTGGGTGATAATCGGCATAAAGATTTAGCTCTTGCTACTTAGAAAGCACCAACACTCTTCAGGAGCTTTCGTGTCGTATCGGACACTCCGACACATGTTCGCCACTTTCCAACACTTAGTCAACACATGTTGGAAAATCTGACATCTGGTCAACTTTCCCGCACTCTCCAACTTGGAACTCCAACATATGAGTTTTCGACACACGAAGTCAATTTTAAAAATTTTCAATAAATGAATGGTCAAACTATATATATGTGAAAAATAAAAACCAATAATAAATATAATAAATAAGGAAAGAAAAAAAAAAATCCAATCTTCTATTCTTTTCGACTCTCACTCCCATAATAAATAATTCACCCCCAAGTTTTTTCTATTCTCTTACAACACATCTAACACGTGAGTTTAGAATGTGAATTACTTATTTTTTTCTCTAAAAATTATTAGAATGAAGTTGAATTTGTCAAATTCAAACAATGAATAATATTAATAAATGGTGAATCAATGTTTTTAATATAAATTTATTCTAGGCTTTTTTTATTATTATTTATTTATTTGTGAATTTCAATCAAATTAAAATGATAATTTATTATGTATATATAAAATTATACATTCAATATACAATATGTCCCAATGTATCGGAATTTTTTATTTTTGATAAACGACGTGTCGACATGTTGTGTCGTGTCGCATGTCGTGTATCGATGTCAGTGTTACTTAACTTGCCATAAGCTTTGAAGCTTAGCATAACATCGAGATACAATTATCTCATTCTAAGTGGTGCCATGAACCCTTTTTTCAAAGTTCATACACCTGTGCATTATTATCAAGTTGACCATAAGTATCCCTTTCAACCGATCAAATTTGTGCCACAATATCAAAAGGCAAATATCCTTTTGCAATCTACAGCTGCATCAAATTATGCAGAAAAGACATTATCAAAGAGTAATTCGAGATCCATTTGCCTTGAGCATTACCTAATGTATCTATCTTCACAAAATTGCTACTGATATGTTTAGTAAGCACACGACCTACAAGAATGCAAATAGACACCATATCATAAAATTTGTGCCGTCAAGCTTCATAGAGATCGTAGCAAGCTGGATAGAACCGTTACAACCATCTCTCGTAGGTGTAGAGAGCATAGTTAAATCCTCAGACATATTATGTCTCAAAAATCAACCCAAAAAGCATGAAATGAGCAACCGATCCACCAAAACTTGCTAGATAAGGCCAAAAAATTGGATCGAATTCCTCTTAGTAGGCTAAAGTCGTACTCCAAAAATTAGTTAAATCATATGAAGAGAAGGCAAAAAATCGATTTTTTCAGGGTTTTGAAAACCTTAAAAAAAAACTATAATTCCAAATTTTCCCAAAGAATCTAGAAAAAAAAAAGGAATATAGTGGTCCACAAATTGCAGTATTATGGTCTTCACACACGAGATAATTCTAGACCGACGGCAAGGCCAAAAACAATCTCACACAAAAAGATCCAAAGAATTGCAACAAAGGTTGAATCACCTATTATAAACTGCAATAAAACTCTAATTTATCTTATAAAGGTGAGATTTATGGCATATACCTGATTTAGAGAATCACCTCAAATCACCTCATTAATACCGTCCTATATTGTTAAAGATAGCAACGGAGAAGGTGAGAATGAACTACCGAGAGAAGGGGGAAGGGGAAGGGGAAGGCGCGGGGGTAAGGGGAAGGGGGCCGACCGCAAGAGATTGGGGTTATGGTATGGTTTCAGTTCAGATTTGGCTATGATATTATGTTGAGAGACAAAAATTGAATTGGATACTTGGTAGGTCGACGTGACCCCAAAACCAAAATTACAATATCACCCTCGTTACTGTCATAGATAAAATAATAATACAAAAAAAGACAAAAGTACTCCAATCAGCCAAATACTCTCAGTAGAAGTATTGAAATGTATATGGATGAAACTAGAAATCAATGAGAATTTGCATGTAATGTACAAAGAACTGCAATTTCTTTCTAATCCTTGTCAAAGTAGCTCCTGATATATGCTCTTTGTTTTGTAGATTTACCTAAGAAAACACAATATACATCCACATGCCACATGGACCAATTCAATGGAAACCCCTATCCTAACAAAACTGTTATGCCTGGCCCTCACAAGTGACATGTCAGAGATCTACACGGAAACTTCAGCCAGCAACAATGTGTGCCACCACCCACACGCAACATTTCTTGGGAGACAGCCATCGATTGGTACGTGGGAAGGGATATTGCGATCAATTGAATCTCCAAGACCTAGCTGCACGATATATTAACAAAAGCATGAATAGACAGATCAATACCGGTCAGTCGTCAATCATTGGATCTTAGTAAAGTATTCATTTCACCCCCACCTGTCCGTACTTGTTCCATCCCCAGCTAAAAACTTGTCCATCCTCTTGAAGAGAACCGTAAGAGACAGCAGCAATAACACATGAATGAAAAACTCATCCTCAAATAAAAATTAAAAAGAAGATCATTTGCAAGAGGTGCAGATTATGTTGACAATCTACAAGTAAAAATTGTGTTAGAAAGGAAGGATAAAAAGCTTTGCATACCAAGTGACAAAGAACAGGATCAAAACACGAACTAAGTTCAAATGAAGCAGGAAGCTTGTTACTAACTCGCAATAGAAGGTTAAAGCAACCATTAAAAACCCACATGACAACCTTTGCTAGAAGCAACAATGTCTCTCGACCCCCAAGCCTGCTCCTTTTTTGTCCTTTTCATTCTAGCACAAAAAAGGACACTTCTTTTTTTTAAAGATAAGTAGCTTCAATGGTCGATTCCGTCTACTGAACCAAGTTGATCAGCTGTTGAGGGTGGCTTTTGGGAATACAGGCTTTCTAATTTCCTAAATGAACAGAAAGGTTCATGAAATGGAGGAAAGCGACAAGAAGGAAAAAGATGGGGTCAAAGAACAGAAATGGTAACATGCACCATCCACGTGCTGCTTCTTTGGTTGACATAACAAGCGATAAATTGGCTGGCTGAACAACAGTTATATCAGCCTCCATACTTAACATGCTGTTATATAATTGTCTCAAGGGAAAAATATACTGGGTACACCTCCTGCTTGTTAGGAGAGTTAAAGGCCAAGCATCTCTATATGAATTAGCATGCCACTCATTCAAGGCACTTCCTTTGGTGACATAATTTGATAGGGCTCAGCATTACTGATTGTAACTACAGAAAGCAGCACTTCTCTAGGGCAAGACTTAAAGACAAGATAAACCCCTCATTCACATATATTAATCGACACAAGCAAAGAAAGGCAGTGAACCGCCAAAGGTGGAAAAGTGCCCACAAGAGAATACGAGTGATAATAACATCCCTCAAATATCCCCACTTGCATGGAAGTGTTGTTATCTTACAGGAAAAACTCTCTTTTGAGAGATCAATCTCCCAATTACTTCCCAAACATTGAAGGGAAGAGACACATGTAAACAAATTAAAAAAAGCTAATGGCTCAAGTCAGGATAAATCGGGCGTGGACGGCAAAAACATATCAAATTAGGAAATCCAGGATACAGAAAGAATCAATCATTTGACACATCAAGAAATAAGGTGAAAATGCAGAATCCATTATTTGTTTGTGCATACCTGTCAGTACTGCATTATGACGGGCTCCAGAAGATACCATCTTCACTTGCTTGCCCTTCCAATCTGGACATTCCAAAAGTCGGGGCAGAGTCTGAATTATGTGTCAAAGAAAGTATTCAAGTCAATAGCATCACAAGAGAATAAGGAACCCATGGAAGACAGATCAAAAGAGACTACAGCAGAAATCTACTGGTATCTCATAAGTGGACACAGCATCCTCATCGAGGAGCATTAAAGAGATTATGCAGAAGAAATAAAGGTCATCTAGTGAAGCAAATTGATGTACAAATGGTGTATAGATGACACTAAACAATTCATTACTCCAACATAGATGCAATCTTGCACAAGATAAGTTAGGCCTGGTACATGCATCATAATTCTAAATTCTTGCATACACAAGCCCAAATATCCTAAGTAACTCAAACTTTCTAATTTATATAAAAAAAAATCACAAAATAAACCCAAACAATTTTTTAAAATAAATGCACCCTCCAATTGTTTAGTCAAGAACATCGTCGAACTGCTGATGCAATGGCCGAAGGGCCAATTTGCATTATAAAGAAAATAATAAGATCATAATAATTGCTATGGTGGCTAATTGCTAAAAGTTGCTATGTCAGCTACCATGTCATGCATTTAGCAGTGCTCTTGACAGCCAACATAGCAAAAGCTATAATCAATTCAAAAGTTTAATTTGGGCATCCACTGAATAATTTTCAAAGTTGACAGTATTTTTAGACAAAAGGTAAAAAGCTCAGGATTTTTAAAATATATTTTGGCCAATATAAAATGTGTTTCCTGGCAGATGGATTTGAAAGAGTTGGGAAAGCAGCGGATAGCAAGGATATACCTCTGCACTTTCTCCACCAGTCCCTAATTGTCCAAACTGGTTCCCACCAAAGGAATATACTCGACCTTCTGTAGAAACACAGATTGTATGCCAGAGACCAGCAGCAATTCCCCCAATAGCAGTTCCCAGTAAAGAAGATACACATGTTGGTCTGAGTTGATCATTTGTACTCCCTTGTCCACACTGAATCACAAAAGCAGAACTTAATCAATCGGAGAAGATACAAGACGTCCTGCAGTCCTATAGAGAGAGAGAGAGAGGAGAAAAAGGAAGAATTCAATAACAGTGCGCCTATCTCCTCCCATAAGCTATTTAACTCAATTTGTTTTGTTAAACCTTGGTAAATCTTCATCTCAAGAATATCTTCTGCCTATATAGCATTAGGAACCATATAAGGAAGGGCCAGCATGATTTCGTGTGACATTACAAGAAGCCATGGTAGCTCACCTGCCCATAGAGTCCCCATCCAAAAGTTAGCAATGCTCCAGCATCTACAAACAAACAAAAATGAAGACAGAAGCATATCTTAAAATAATTTGCTAATCCAAATAAAGCCAGTAATTTAAAGCACAATTAAATTACTATCAAACACACCCATGCCGATGTTGGTAATTATATATAGTAGACAACAAAAATGTCGATGAGGTACATCAATTCAAAGAATTGCGGATGCATGTAATCATTTAAGTCAATTAATATGTTATTCTTGGTTACTAGATGTCCCTCAATTCCTACCATCTTGTCACTGCTCCATAAGATAATCATTAAAACAAGCACTCAGGGGGGCTTAGATGAGCAAATCATGTCGGTCCCTATAAAGGTGTATCTATTACATTACGCTCTTCAGTTCTAAACAACCAAATGGATATAGAGACCACTGTCAACAACTACAAGCGAGCAGACCTGTAATTACCGCACTATGTCGACCTCCACAAGCAATTCCTTTCACATAATTTCCAGGCGCTTTTGAAGTCTGTAATCCCAAACTGATGCTTCCTTGGCTACTGGTCAGAGCGCCATCTTTACCCAGATTGGGTGTCTGAATGCAAGGTATTAGATGAGGAGAAGACACCATTTTTATCTTGGAACCCAAACCTAGCTGTCCTTCACCTCCATAGCCCCAACCCCAGACCTGTCCCACATCTGAAACTCCGGTAAAAATATGATGAATCAGGTGTCTTGCTTTACATCAAAAATCTTCCATAGCTTCATACTTCAAATAACCTACAAAACTAGATGGGTTAACTACGAAGAAAGAATGACAGGAAAAAAAGCTGGCACATTTGAAGAGGGTTTACCTGACAAGGCTAAAGAGTGGCGCCCACCAGCAGCAACAGTGCTAATTCTCACTCCAGGTCCCAAGGTGACAAGACAAGGTGATGGTGTGAATGTTTCTTCCCCTGGTGTTACACTCTCATTTTCTTGTTTAGCTGATAATACTTTTCTTCGATTCACAGTTTCTTCAACAACCTTTCTGTCATTAAGTTGACTGACTGTCCCACTATTTGGGCTTGAGGCTTGAGATCTAGGGCTCACTATGGAAAAAAGTAAAATTCTAATTAAAATAGAAGCCCATAATTCCAACGGATCTATGATTATCTACTATTCCATAAAACCACCTTGCTCACTCAATAAAGCACTTTGTCTTGTGAGAACTTCCTTTTGGAAGCTTCCTACAAAAGCCAGATCTGAGATGAGTTTGCTAGAAGGAACACATTCTTTCCAACCCCAAGTGTATGTTTCACCTGGCTCTGCAATATAAAACGTCAATATGTGAAGAGGAAAAAGTAGTCAGTCAATAGATAACCAAAAGAGCTCAAGTAATTCTCATGTCATTTCATTCAGATCATGTATTTCTCTATTGTGTGCACTGCAAACTGTGGCAGATAACTGAAGGGACTAAATGACATTAATATTTAGATCACTGTTCGTTGTTGTCTCAATGACTAATGAAATTTTAACACATCATTTCAAAACCGCAGTTACTAGCATACACAGCGTTTCCACATAAAGAGAATTCACTAACAGGCAATCCGCATACCCTATGAATAATGGAGGGAAGATTGATATAAGCTCATACAACATAACATAACCACAGAATTGCTCAACATGCATACAAGAGAGGAGCAGCAGGAAGGATGGTACCTGTTACTGTAACACAATGAGCCCAACCAGCAGCAACCTTCAAAACCGACGCTTGAGTAGGGAGAGGAAAAGGCTCTGGAGTATCCTTAACAATTGCAATCAAGAAGTTGCGAATCACTACCAAATCAAGGCAGAAATAGAAATCTTGTGAGCTAGAGAATAGATATTATTTACCCCATGCTTTCCTGATGTCATGTAGCTTTGACCTTCATCATCTGCTGAACCCCAAGTAATTAGCTTTCCAGAATCTGATCCCTCATTTTTTTCAAATAAAATAGATTAGCAATATCAACATGTATGTGAGAGAGAGAGAGAGAGACAGAGAGAGAGAGAGAGGGGACATGAGAAGGGGTTTACAACAGCCAGTTCCAATCCACTATTAGTTAAAGCAAATGTATGATAGACTCAAAAGTCCAACTTGACTGTGACCATTAAGGGTGATCGGTTCTAAGTGCCTAGAACCTATCCTATTAGGACTGGTTCCCAGTTTTTGGAAACTGAAACCTACCTTCTTTGCCCTTGTACCAACCTTAGAACCTACCCTATTTTTCTAGTCCGGTTCCATGGTCTACCCAAAAACCTATTTTTATGTTGTTCATATTTCTTGTTTCATTTTTTATAGCAAAATAATATGGGCAACAAAACGGTTCAAAGTAAGAAATGGACAAGGGCGAGCAAGCGAAGGCAAGTCAGGAACAAGCGAGGGTTACAAGGCTTGAATGAGAGAGAGAGAGAGAGAGAGAGAGAGAGAGTCAAAAAGTGCCTAAGTGAGGTTGCAGAGTACAAAGAAAAAGAAATAGAGAAAAAGATACCAAGAGAAAAGCTGGGGTTTTAAGCCTTTATGAAACCGGTTCCAAATTCGATCCTATCGGTCCAGTTCTCGAGTGGTTTTGCACTCGGAACCAGTCTGGTTCTCAATGAGAACCTAGAACTGGACCAGTTTTCAAGGCGGTTCAGTCCGATTCCCAGGTAGAACAGTCCAATTGCTCAACCCTTGACCATGTTGGTCCAGTGAATCTTAAACTCATGATATCCAATGATTCTTGTTAATTTTTCTTCCATTCCGGTAATGCTGCTTATCCAAACTGGTCCACTTCTGTTTTTTTTTTTTTTTTTTTTTTTTTGGGAAAACGAATTCATGAACCCAATGACAGTTTTGGATATTTGCTGCTCCAGCTAGTGGTTGCTCTCATTATTTCCTTCCGGCTTCTACACACGAGAGTATCAATTGCTAATTCGAACTCCGCCCTAGACTTTGATGCTAGAAGAATGAATTCTACTAATATAAGCTATGAGCCCTAGCTTTAAACAAGAGCTCTACTTATTCAATCAAATAATGTTGCGCCAACAAATCACAGATCAAGTAAAAAGGTGGAACGAAGAAATTTTCAGCAATCAACACTCACTACAAACGGACGAGAATCAATATTTTCGAAAGCACAAATTGATCAGCAACGGTCACACAAGATGACTCGAAGAGCATCGATCAAGCCCTTTTGAGGAAGCGATGAACGAGCTCTCCTCACCTGAGACCGCCATGGCGAACCCGCAGCCGCCGCCGAAGACGTCCTTCCACGAGTCTCCGCCGGGGTCCCGCGCCGGCGTCGGGGAGAGCATCGGCGACTTCTCC
This sequence comes from Eucalyptus guilfoylei, assembly GCA_016097605.1. Taxonomy (NCBI): domain Eukaryota; kingdom Viridiplantae; phylum Streptophyta; class Magnoliopsida; order Myrtales; family Myrtaceae; genus Eucalyptus; species Eucalyptus guilfoylei. The sequence goes on from CM027861.1 coordinate 43,140,041, forward strand.
GGCGAGGCTCCGGGGAGATAACCGCACATGTACACCACATTCCGCCTCCTCTCCTCCTCCATCTTCACCCGGTCCTCCCTCTCTCCCTCCGCGCCGTTCATTGCCATCGAAACGCCGGCGACCCGAGGCAACAGGAAGCAACCGGAAATCGGCCGGCCAACCTCTCCGATCTCCAATCTGAGTGGACTCCGATATAGAGAGAGAGAGAGAGATGGCAGAAAGGAGAGTTCTTGCTGAGGGAAAGATGAGAAGTGGAGGAAGGGGGAGAGGGGAGAGGGGAGACGTATCATTTTCAGGGATGTAGAGGGCGCCACGTCGGACGCCACGTCGTCGGGAGCACACGTGGCGCGATCTGGGCCGCGAGTGGGGATTGTTCCCCGTCCTCGTGGGCCCCACGGATCTCCCTAGGCGGATGTTTCTGGAAGGGGAAGGGGGAAAGCTCGTGTTTTTTTTTTTTTCCTCGGTTTGGAAGCTGCCACGTGGTGGGGCCTCAATGGGCTGTTGTCTCTGGTTCAGCCCCGAGTGCGTTTAATTTAATCCGCTCGAGGTGGGTTTTACCAATTGCACGCCGCGAGTCCCGTTCGACAGGGAAAGATTCGTCGTATCTGGTCGTGGCACGCCTCCAGCCGTCGATCCTTGATCGCGCGTGCGATCTGACGAGACGGACGGACAGGAAATTGACGCGACTCTGCCCCCAAGCCGTTCATCAATGCGGTTGTTAAGTCAGAATTTGCACCCTTGACTATGATTTGTGTCCTGCCCCTCCGGTCGAATTCTTTATATATGCACTTATAAAGTTGAGAGGTTGCTTGTGATTTTGCCGGTCATTGATGTGTTTGGCATGGGCACCATAAAAGTGTCGATTATTAAAGTTTAAAAAACAAGAAGAGGAAAGAACCTCAAGAAATGCTAAATTATGGCAATTATGCATATTTAGCATAATTTTTTTTTTTTTTTTGGTGACAGAAGATTCAAATTTTTACCGTTGATGTATCTATCTTTTGTCATTGCTCCGTCCAAAATCAAGGTTAGAAGTCCAATGTGGTGACTTAGTAAACGGAGATTTCTATATTTTCTTTCCTCCTTGTTCTTCCTTGATTTGCAACTAGATGGTGCCATCTGCCATCGCCCTCATCGTTGTCATCGGCAATGTCGATGCTCAACTCTATCATTTTATCTATTTCTCTCTCGCTCGTCATTATGTGCTCCAAGACGGCAGCACAGCGATGGACACCATCCCCACCTTCGTCCCTCCCTCGAAGCAGCGCTTGAGCTTGGCTTCCCACCTTTGCATCTTCACATTCCAACACGCCAGGGCCAACTCCATATTTATCATCCCCCTTGCTCTTACATCTGGGTCCGTTCGAAACCCTTTGTCTTCTTTCTCTGTCTTGAATTTGTCTCATAAGTTTGTGATGAAATTACTCTGATGATGGGATTACGTTTTTGTTGTTTCTTTGGTGTCACTTTGTGATTTGAAGGAATGAAGCAATTCAATGTAATTACTATCTTTTTTTTTTTTTTACTATTACTTGCCATCTCAGACCTCTATCAATCTTAGGTATTTGATGATGTGAGGACTAAGCTCCATATCTCTAAGGTCACACGGAGGCCGACCTTGATCTCAAATTGAGACTAATTTGTCAAATCCAAGGTCTTGACCTTTTTGATGGCCCGCGAGGGTCGATGGCCCTCTTCAATGAAGCTTGAACAGCAATGGCACCACCAACTAAAAGCTGTATTGTTAAAAAAAATATATAGTTTTTTCTTATCTTTTTCTAATATGGAGCTTGCGTGGCACTAGATTAGGGCCACTTGTCCTTAAAAAATATTGGTAATGCAATGACAAAGATTTTTAGCGGCAGTTTGTAAGGAAACCATGACAAAGGTTTTGTGTCTCACACAAACATAAATATGAGATTTTTAGCGTTACAAAAAAAAAAAAAAAAAAACTAAATATGTTATAAAAAGTATAGTTTTGGGTTTTTTGATATATTTTTCGAAAGAAAAAATTATAACCGATAAACAAAGATCTTCTGTTTTGAAAAGTGTTTTCTTTGGTATCTCAATGAATTTCAACCATTAACATATTAAACAATTTCCAAAATTAATAAATTTTACAGAAATCAATATTAAGATTATTGAGGCACCAACGTTGTTGGAAGATATGCAGAAGATCCTGAAAATATACCGGGAAATTAATTGATTTGTTTTTTATTATAGGGAATCAATCTAAATATTAGATTGATTTGTAAAATATTACATTACCTTTTCTATGTGTACACTTTGTAATATAACTACAGAAGTCCTGTACATTGATTACATGAAAGATATACACAGAATACTTCTCCCAAAAATTTGTCTTCCTTTCCTTGTCCGTTCCTTGCTTCGGTTTCTAACATGGTATCAGAGCTTTGTCTCTAAGCTCCAACTTCCGCACTTGATTGCTTTCATATGTTATTGAAGCTGCAAGACAGATCAACGTCTTGTTACGAAAGAATCAAATTCTGAAAGAAGGAAGAAGAAACGGAAAGGATTTTTTACCATGAATCCAGAGGATCCGCTCCCTGCCACTTCTGGCGTTCCTTCCACAGGCGACGTCAAACCAACGGGAGAGACACAAGGCCACAGCACCGACACGGTACCTGCAATTCCCACAACCCAGCAACAAATCCAAGCTTAATGGCAGTTATTCCCGGCTCAGGCGAATATGGGGCAGCCCATCCCGGGCCATCCTTACCAATGGGTACCATATCCATGGTACGTCGGGCAAGGCCCGAATCCATCATTGCCGGAGGTAATGAGTTACCAGAGTAATGTTCAGCCCGACAGGAGCCTACCAGCCGCAAGCGGGGCAAGCTCAACCGTCGAGACAGAACAAGTAAGCGGGTCTGGAGAAGCGAGTTTGGGAACAAACCCTCTCCCGGGTCTCTTCAATGCGGGTCATGGAACCGGGTTTAATGGATCGGGTATAGGGATGAACCCCTACCCGAACCTTTCACCCGGATTTTTATCGTTTTCGATTGCAGCCATCACTGGCCGACCAAAGCCAGGCGACCCCTTGCATGTGTCAACCGCCAATGGTCCAGAGTTGCAACTGATTACTCTGCAACTAACCGGGCCGAAAAACTACAACAAATGGTCACAAGACTTCTGGCGGGCTCTCGTGACGAAGGATAAAGACAGTTTCCTCGATGGAACCGTACCGATCCCGACGGACGAAAGGCTAGCAAGGCACTGGAGAAAGTGCAATCACCTAATCCGCACATGGATCGGCAATTGTGTCTCTCCAGACGTCGCAGTAGGCCTCTCATCGACAGAAGATTCGAAAATCATGTGGGACAACATCAAAGAAATGTACGGGAAATTAGACCGAGCAAAAATCTTTTGTCTCATGCAGGTACTCACAGACCTCAAGCAGGGGAATATGTCCATCACAGCGGTTTATAATAAACTCTCATCGCTCTGGAACGAGCTCGAGGCCGCGGAAGAAAAACTCGAGGGACCTCTAGAAACTCTCAGGCAGTACAGATCCATGAGGGAGAGGGAGAAATCCACTCGATTTCTTTTAATTTTGAACGAAACATACCTAATATTTCATTCGCAGATCCTGGCAATGGATCCTGTGTCGCCCCTCGGCCGGATTTTCCAGCTGGCCGTCCAAGAAGAGAGCCAGCGGCTCACAACTCCGGAGCAGACACGAGGAGTCGACGCTGTTGCTCTCGCTCTTCGCGGAGAACGCCGTGGGAGAGAATTGGGGGCGAAAACCCTAGCCCGGGAGAGAGAAAATCGCGAGGGGCTAGGGTTCAGAACCGGCGACAGAACTCTTAAAAGGGAAGGAGTCTATGGCTCGGATTTAATCCGGCGATCTGACGGCTCGGATTTCTTAAGGAGATCTGACGGCCCTGATTTCCTCCGACGATCTGACAGTCCGCAACGAGTCGATCTGTCCATTGCATCGGACGGTGGAGATAATTCCACAATTAAAGCATCCGATGGCTAGATTTTTTCCGCATCAATAAGGAATTTCGGCCAAAATTCAAGGGGAAGAGGTAAATTATACTATGAACATTGCAAACGTCCACATCATACCATAGATAATTGCTGGAAATTACATGGAAAGCCAGGAGAAAAAGGAAAAAAGAGAGTATTCTGCAGCTTACTAGGTGACTGGACCAACTGGACCAAGTAGTGACTGATCAATTACTTATGGGCAATATCAGCAATTGATGCAAGCATTGCAGAAAGCAGACATTGGAAATAAAGGAGGAAGTTTTTCAGGTATATCCCACTGCCTGATCAATTCTATTTCAAAAAGGGCATGGATAGTCGACTCAGGTTCAAGTGATCATATCATTTGTGATATAAGTTTTTTTCCAAAAATGCATAGGAAATTGGAAACACCCATTTCTGTGCAACTTCCAAATGGAAACATTACTCATGTCACATTGACAAGGACTATTCAACTAAGCCCTCAAATTGTCCTACAAAATGTCCTTTACGTTCCATAATTTCAGTTCAATCTCATTTCCGTGTCCAAAGTTTGCAAAGAAAATTCTTGTCAAATACTCTTCGATGTTGACACATGTTTTTTTCAGGCCCTTTCGACTGGGAAACTGATGGGCTTGGGTAGTCTTTCTGAAGGTTTATATTTCTGGACCAGTATTCCAAGTCATTTTGATTTGAATTCCATTCCTTTCAATAAGTTGTCATTGTGTAATACCATTGCCAATGATAAATATTTTCTTTTACATTCAAGAATGGGACATAGTGCCTTCTTTCCATACTCTAAATGTCATATTTGTCCTCTCACAAAACAGTCTCGCGCACCTTTCCCTTTGAATGCAAAACGTTCCACTGCTATCCTTTCTTTAATTCATGTGGATGTCTGGGAACCGTATCACACAGCACATCGTGATGGTTCACGATATTTTCTCACAATAGTAGATGATCACTCTCGGGCCACATGGGTATTCCTGATGCAGTCAAAAGCTCAAGTTCCATCTCATTTGAAAACATTCATCACCCTGACTAAAAATCAGTTTGGGAAATCAATTTAGCGAATACGGACTGACAATGGGAATGAATTTTTCAGTCATGACTGCAGATCACTTTTCTTGTCTCATGGCATTCTACATGAAAGCTCCTGTATTTATACTCCACAGCAAAATGGAGTAGTGGAAGGGAAACATCGTCACTTGCTGGAAGTCGCACGAGCTTTGAAGTTTCAGGGATCTATTCCAGCGATATATCGGGGAGATTGTATCCTTACTGCAGCCTATCTAATCAACCGCATGCCTACTCGGATACTAGCTAGTAAATCACCCTTTGAATTACTTTATGGAAAAAAAACCAACAGTAGATCATCTACGAGTTTTCGGTTGTCTATGTTATATTGCAACTATGGGACCGCGAGACAAAATGAGTCCACGTGCTAGGAGGTGCATTTTCATGGGTTATCCAAACCTACAGAAGGGCTATAATGTTCTCGATCCATCAACGGGAGAATTTTTCGTGAGCAGGGATGTTATTTTTCACGAAACTATCTTTCCCTTTCGTGAGTCTACAGAGAATTTGGATATCTCAACCAATTCTCATCGCTCCTCAGTTGAGGAAAATATATCTCCTGAATATTTTCTCACAACATCACCAGGACAGGTCATTCCATCCTCCTCATTTGATCGACCACCTCAAATGGCAACATTGGAAAGTGTACCTATTGTTCCATTAAATATTGAGAATGATTCTGGTGAACCAACATATGACAATGCTGTGGAGACATCTCCTCCTTCACCACCAACGGATCATCCACGACGTTCGGGGTGAGCTACGAGACCACCAACGTGGACCAAAGACTATGTCTGTGCCTCACTTAACGGACCAGGTATTCACTATCCAATATCTTCTTATGCCTCCTTTGAGAAACTTTTGTTGGAGCATAGATGTTGTATTAGTCATATATCGGATGAGAAAGAACCGTCTAGTTATGATGAGGCATCCAAAGACCCACGGTGGCAAAAGGCCATGGAAGCAGAATTACAGGCATTGACTGATAATCACACATGGGAGATAGTTCATCTGCCCCCTAATAGGAAATCCATAGGATGCAAATGGGTTTATAAAGTAAAGTATAGAGCTGATGGATCCATTGAGCGATACAAAGCTCGATTGGTGGCGAAGGGATATACACAACGAGAAGGTTTCGACTATCACAAAACTTTTTCTCTAGTTGCTAAAGATGTCACCGTCCGCTCATTCTTATCAGTTGCAGCAATCCATGATTGGGGGTTACACCAAATGGACGTCCATAACGCTTTTCTTCATGGTGATCTGGATGAAGAAATTTACATGGATATTCCTCAGGGCTTATGGAGACAGGGGGAGAATAAAGTATGTCGTCTCCGCAAATCCCTTTATGGGCTGAAACAAGCTTCCAGACAATGGTATGCTAAATTTGCTAATGCTCTCACCAGTGCCAACTCCAAACAATCCAAGTATGATTATGCCTTGTTTACATGGACCAAAGGTATGTCATCTATTTACTTGATGATTTATGTAGATGACATTCTTATCATGGGAAATGATGAAGCTGCAATAAAGAGCCTTAAAAAATATTTGCATACCACTTTTTGTATAAAAGATCTGGGAGCACCCAAATATTTCCTTGGGATTGAGATCGCTTGATCTCACCAAGGGATTTCCCTTAGTCAGAGGAAATTTGTATTGGAAATTATATCAGAGGCCGGTTTATCAGGATGCAAGCCAGCGGTTATTCCAATTGAGCAGAAAACCAGATTGATTACAGCGGACCATACAAGAGGAACTTCTCAGGATGATCCTATATTACAGGATCCGACGAGTTATCAAAAGCTCATTGGAAAACTTATATACCTGACTATGACCAGACTTGATATATCATATGCAGTGCAGAACCTCAGTCAGTTTATGCACAAACTGAAGGAATCCCACATGAATGCCGCTCTAAAGGTCATGAAGTATTTGAAGGGATGTCCAGGACTCGGGATACTTCTATCTAGAAGATGCAACATGGAAATGACAGCATACTGCAATGCAGATTATGCAACTTGCCCTATGAGTCGAAGATCCATAACTGGTTTTTGCATTAAGCTGGGAGATTCTATTCTTTCATGGAAAACCAAGAAGCAAGCAACAGTTTCTTTATCCTCAGCTGAAGCAGAATATCGGGCCATGGCAAAAACTACATGTGAGATTGTGTGGATACGAGGATTACTTGGTGACCTCGGAATACAGCTGAAAGGTCCAATGAAATTATTCTGTGACAACGAATCGGCTCTGAAGCTTGCGGCGAATCCTATAATGCGCGAAAGGACCAAGCACATAGAAGTGGATTGTCATTTCACTTGGGAGAAGATTCAAGAAGGGACAATCGAGACAAGAGGGATTGGAACTGTTGAACAACCTGCAGATGTGTTCACCAAAGCCCTATGTCAAAGACAACATGCATATTTACTGAGCAAGCTAGGCGTCTTGGACATTTACAAGCTACCAGCTTGAGGGGGAGTTTTGGAAGATATGCAGAAGATCCTGAAAATATACCGGGAAATTAATTGATCTGTTTTTGATTATAGGGAATCAATCTAAATATTAGATTGATTTGTAAAATATTACATTGCATTTTCTATGTGTACACTTTGTAATATAACTACAAAAGTCTTGTACATTGATTACATGAAAGATATACACAGAAAACATCTCCCAAAAATTCGTCTTCCTTTCCTTGTCCATTCCTTGCTTCGGTTTCTGACAAACGTGAGCATAAATTGAATAGGGGATCTCTTTTCAAAATGTAAATATGTAGAGTCTGAGAATGCTTCATACTAGCCTCCCCAAACTTCGGCTATATCAAGAATACAATTGAAAAATATTATCTTTGGCTTGCAAGATCTTATGGCAAGATGAAGGGTCAGTGTTCTGTAATCACTAAAAATATATATCGAAGTCATTGTTGTGCATGCATTAGATGGATAGAAACCAACTTCTATTTTGGTCAGGCCATTGACTTGTGCCTAAGGTAGTTAGCCAATCAAGAAATCATGATTACTCAAGAAACCCAGGATCGATTCCCAAAATCACGAAACTTTATTGGAAAGATTCACTAGGCAAAGTCATGTTCGCCAGAGACCAACATGGTATTTGAACTTCTTCCATCGTAAACAACTTGTGAAATTCCAGATAACTTAAGCAATCAATAAGACGGAAGTCTCCAACTTAGACCTGAAAGAAAGTTTGGACAATGGTCTGTTCAACTGCATCTTCGCCGTCCATAGTGATCAGCTACAAAATAGAGTTCACTGACTTGAAAGGCAGTTGACTTAGGGACGGAGAAGTTTGTGTGACTTGGCTTAGAAGCCCACCGTGTAGCCACCATCCACACTAATGACCTGCCCTGTGACATATGAAGCCGCGGGAAGGCAAAGAAACGCGACCACGGATGAGATCTCGTTGGGCTCTCCCAACCGATGGAGAGGCATTCGCGCAAGCAGCTTGACAAACTGCTCTTTGATTTCCGGTTCCTGAACGACAAAGTTCAATGTGAGTTATGTTGCAGCACTACATAGACTTTTCTCCTGCAGAATTTTGTGATGAAACTTTTACTAAGTAGCATCGGTCCCTATTCCTATGATCCTCACTTTGGATAATTGAGCATCTAAAAACGAGTTATATTGTATATGTTGCTTCTCATTTCAGCGCCCCTAGTTCAGTATTGATCAGTTTGCCACGTTTTGTCTTGCTAGGCCAATGTGTCAAGAGGATCAGTTATTTCTCCGCAGCTTAAGATAAACAGAAATTTTTGCAGGCTCAGTGTAAGGAAGACGTGAAATCCAGATAGAGATATTGGTAAGACTAATACAGGTTCGGTGATGGTGGTTTTCACGGGCCCAGGAGCCACCGTGTTGATCCGAATGTTGTCTTTCGCCCATTCACATGCCAAGTTCTTGGTAAGCTGATTGATAGCTCCTGGAAGAGCGACATGAGTTCATGAGCCGTGTACAGGTACCGGAAATGAACCTTCAAGGAAGAGCCTGGACAAAACATCATCGTACCTTTGGAAGCAGAGTAAATCGAGACTGCAGGTAGAGCTACTACACCCGCAATTGAGGAAAGAAACACAATGTTGCCATCTCCTGAAGCTTTCAGGAGTGGATGCGCAAGTTGGCACAGATGGTAAGGGGACTCGAGGTTGGCTTTCAACACTTTAGAGCAGTCCTCCAGTGTGTGATCTAGCACGCCCTTAAGAACAACTGTCGCCGCATTGTTTACCTGCGTTAGTCGTACTAGCATCAAAACCGAGCTCGGTAACAAGACTACAAGAGAATTGAATGAGGGCAGTAGTAGCAGAATAACGAATTAAATGTTAGTGTCTGATCATAACAAGTGCAGCCAACTTGTCCATTATCTATTGATTCAGCACACCTAAAACAATGTCAATCTGGAGATTGGATTTTCAACAGCCGACACATCCATTATCTACAGCCGGAACCCCTTTCCATTCGGTGGGTTCAGTGATTAATATATTACAAATGAGACTGACCTTTCAAACTGAAACCGGGTTCTTAAATCAAATGTAAAATTAACTTAATAAGTAGCGTCTGACTAGTTATGTAATTTTTTATCTTTACGAATGATTTTCAGGAGGTCACTGACGTTAGCTGAGCAGGAACTCAGTTGCCAAGTACAGTACACTACCAAAGCAGCAGCAGTTAAACCAGAAGTTGCCAAGTACAGAACGCTATCAAAGCAGCAGATATTGAACAATAATTTGCAGATTTGTCCTTCTATGTGTAGCCAAAACCATAAACCAATTGAACTAAAGACTTCTACTTCTTGCTAGACTTAAACAAGAGATCGATAGAAACAAAAATTGCTTCCATAGCAGCTGCTAGACGATGATTATTGAGTGTTACTAACCAGAATGTTCAGCTTGCCATCAAAAACAGAGGAGACGGTCTTAATCAGCTCTTCCTTTTGGGTATTGCAAGTGAGGTCACAAACCGAACCACTCACTTGAAACCCTTTGCCCTGCCACTCTTCCACTCGCTCGTTGAGCTCTTTCTCGTTGCGAGAACAAGTGTGTACACTCGCGCCGAGGCCTGCTAGCTCTGCTACGATCGCATACCTTATCCACAGACGGATTGATCAATAATTGAATTGAAATCGCCACACAAGAGCGAGAGAGTAAAAGAAAGTGCTGGAATTATGTGTAAATGGTCACAAAGAAAGTGATCTGAGACTGACCCAATCCCTCTGGTTCCACCAGTGACCAAAGCGGTCTTGCCTTTCAGCGACCACCTTCGGTCGTTGAAGCTCGTACCAGCACTTTCCATGACTTCTTCCTCCAAGTTTTGTTTTCCTTTCGCGATCTTATATAAAGGACCAAATGATTCTCGGGTTAAGAAATAGGAAGGGAAAATGTCACAAATGGTCCCTATACTATTATTTAATACGCATTTGGTCGAACTTTCGATTGGCTCAATTTGGCCCCCGAACTATTGATAAATATCCGATTTGGTCCCGAACTTTTGATCGGCTCAATTTGGTTCCGAACTATTAATAAATGTCCGATTTAGTCTTCTTATTTTTTTTTCCTTTTTTTTTTTTTTCTTCTCTCTTCCCTCTCCGCCCGCCGCCTCGTCGGACGCTTGGCTTCCTCCGGGCCTCCGGGGGAGGGAAGAGAGAATAAGCAAAAAAAAAAAAAAAAAAAAAAAGAAAAAAAAAAAAAACAGTAACGAAGGATTAAATCAAACATTTATCAATAGTTTATGGACCAAATTGAGCCTTTTATCAATAATTTAGAGATCAAATCGAGCCGATCGAAAGTTCGCGACCAAATCGACATTAAGTAAGAAAGATGGGACCATTTGTGACATTTTGCCAAATGGAAGGAAAAGCAACTATTGTCCATGGGCAAAGCTAGGCAGAAACCGACAAATGAGTCCGGACACGAAATGACGGAATTGTGGGTCAAGGCATCAGTTTAGGTGAGTGTAAAAATAATGTTTTGTGGATAGCAGGCCATAATTGCTGACGGACAACCGGCTTCAAAAGGCAAAGATGCAAATGCCAGTGACAAAGGAAGCGCAAATTCAGCCGCCTAAAATGAGACTATGAGAGATTCCGTAGAACAATAACGACAAGCAATGTTTCCTGTGTCTTTGGTGAAAATACCCAGGTGTGATTAGTGATTTGGGTTGGGATTAATTGGGATCGAGATCCGTCCCGTATGAATCCGAATGGACGTCCAATTTCTTTAAAAAAATAATAATGGAAGTTTTGCCTATCACGACCTTTCCTTAAGTGAATCATCCAAGGAATGACTAGTAGATTACTTAACCCAACACCTTAGGTTGGATGGGCTCTCCAAACCCATATCAATTTGTAACTTTTGGATTAATTAACATGCAACTCAATTTATTCAGAAGTCTCCACTAATTGATAGATTGATTAGACACTTAAGTAAAGCGTGAAAGAAAACTTCTCCGAACAAAAAATTATGGATGCAATGATATGATTACGCTAGATTACTTTAATGCTTTTTTAATAACTTTTTATTTTTTTATTTCATAAATATTTTGCAAGCAACTTGGATTAATTTTTAACTTACTAACATGAAAGAGTTGATCATTTGGGTGCGGAAACAATAAAGATAACACTCAATAATCAAAGTATGGAATACGAGAATGCAAAAATTCAAACACTTAGAGTTCATATAAAGCACTAAGTAAACTGAATCTAGCCCAACCATAATTTTTCAGATAAATATGCAATTCCAATCAACTTCTTTTGGGTTCTCTTTTTTAATGAAGACCAAACTATATATAATGCATGTAATGCGAACTTAGATTTAAATGCAACTAATGAAAATTGCTATTATCATGACCTAATTCTAATGACATGGGAAGATAAAATAAATTATTCTAATATGGCATGCAATTTTAATTAAATGAACCTAGACACACAATCACTAAATGAAATGGAAAATATGACATGAAATTGAGGACATGGCATGGATGGTGACATGGCAATGACAAGGCAATGATGTGGCCTATATAATGTGGCATGGCGACATGGCAATATATGATTGCAAGATGACATAGCATAACATGATGCAACCTAATCTATATAATGTTAACTTGGGGTTTTTTTATATATTAAATTCGGAGTAAATAATTAATAAAGTTAATACCATAAAAAACTCTACACTAGTACCTATATAACAAATTTATCTCAAACTAATTTTTTAACTATCAAAAACCCTAAATTAATACATTTGTAACAAATTTACCCTTCGTTTATTTTTGTTAAATTGCATTAATACCATGAAAAATCAGAAAACTTATACACTTGTGATAAACATTGAATAAAACCCCAAACCGGAGCATCCATGTCATCCAACTCAATAAGTTGATAATATAATTTAACATAAACTAATAGAGAGTAATTTTGTCACGGGTGTACCAATTTGGGATTTTTGGTGATAAAAAAATTACTTCAAGTTGAATTTATCGTAGGTGTACTAATTTAAGATTTTTTGTGATATTAACCCTAATTAATAAAAAGAAATCACCTAATGTGAAGAGTTATTTGATTCAAATTAGAAAATGATTTAAATTAAATCTTATTTCAACTTGGAAATTTATCTTAAACTATTGAATATTATCTAACACGCAATCTTATCAAGCAACTTTTTATATTTTTAAAATAGGAAAGCAAAGCAAATAGATAAGCTCCTATCAAGCAACATTATCCAAGTAATTCAAATTTGGAAACCCAATAAATCAACGCCCCAATCTTAATGCCTAAAGATCAAGTGACTGATTTTCTATGCAATTTAGAACCCTATAGATTAATACCACGAAAAACCTCAAACTAATACATATGTAATAAATTCACCTTAAACTAATTTTTTTACCACTAAAAACCCAAAATTAGTATACTTTTGATAAATTTACTCTAAACCAATTCTTTGGTATCTCAATGAATTTCAACCATTAACATATTAAACAATTTCCAAAATTAATAAATTTACAGAAATCAATGTTAAGATTATCAAGGCACCAATGTGAGCATAAATTGAATAGGGCATCTCTTTCCGAAATGTAAATAGGAGGAGTCTAAGAATGCTTCATACTAGCCTCCCGAAACTTCGGCTATATCAAGAATACAATTGAAAAATATTATCTTTGGCTTGCAAGATCTTATGGCAAGATAAAGGGTCAATGTGCTGTAATCGCTTAAAACAAATATCGTGGTCATTGTTGTGCACGCATTAGATGGATAGAAACCAACTTCTATTTTGGACAGGTTTGACTTGTGCCTAAGTTAGCCAATCAAGAAATCATGATTACTCAAGAAAACCAGGATCAATTCGCAAAATCACCAAACTTTATTGGAAAGATTCACATGGCAAAGTCATGTTCGCCGGAGACCAACGTGGTATCTCAACTTCTTCCATCGTAAACAACGCACGGAAGCCCAGATAACTTAAGCAATCAATAAGACGGAAGTCTCAAACTTAGACCTAAAGGAAAGTTAGAACAATGGTCTGTTCAAATGCATCTTGGCCATCCATAGTGATCAGCTACAAAATAGAGTTCATTGACTTGAGAGGTAGTTGATTTAGGGACAGAGAAGATTGTGTGACTTCGCTTAGAAGCCAACTGTGTAGCCACCATCCACACTAATGACCTGCCCTGTGACATATGAAGCTGCGGGAAGGCAGAGAAACGCGACCACAGAAGAGATCTCGTTAGGCTCTCCCAACCGACGGAGAGGCGTTCGCACAAGCAGCTTGATGAACTCCTCTTTCATTTCCGGTTCCTGAACGATAAAGTTCAATGGGAGTTACGTTGCAGCACTACATAGACTTCTCTCCTGGAGAATTTTGTGATGGAACTTCTACTCAGTACCATCGGTCCCTATTCCTATGATCCTCACTTTGGATAATTGAGTGTCAAAGAACGAGTTATATTGTATATGTTGCTTCTCATGTCAGTGCCCCTAGTTCAGTATTGATTAGTTTGCCATGTTTTGTCTCACTAGGCCAATGTGTCAAGAGGATGAGTTATTTCTCAGCAGCTTAAGATAAACAGAAATTTTTGCAGGGTCAGTGTAAGGAAGACGTGAAATCCAGATAGAGATATCGGTAAGACTAGTACAGGTTTCACGATGGTGATTTTCACGGCCCAGGGAGCCACGGTGTTGATCCGAATGTTGTCTTTCGCCCATTCACATCCCAAGTTCTTGGTAAGCTGGTTGATAGCTCCTGGAAGAGCGACATGAGTTCATAAGCCGTGTACAGGGTGCTGGAAATGACCCTTTAAGGAAGAGCCTGGACAAAACATCATCATACCTTTGGAAGCAGAGTAAATCGAGAGTGCAGGTAGAGCTACTACACCCGCAACTGAGGAAAGAAACACAATGTTGCCATCTCCTGAAGCTTTCAGGAGTGGATGCGCAAGTTGGCACAGATGGTAAGGGGACTCGAGGTTGGTTTTCAACACGTAAGAGCAGTCCTCCGGTGTGTGATCTAGCATGCCCTTAAGAACAACTGTTGCCGCATTGTTTACCTGCGTTAGCCGTACTAGCATCAAAACCGAGCTCTGTAACGAGACTACAAGAAAATTGAATGAGGGCAGTAGTAGCGAAATATCGAGTTAAATGTTATTGTGTCTGATCATAACAAGTGCAGCCAACACATCCATTATCTATTGATTCAGCACACCTAAAACAATGTCAATCTGGAGATTGGATTTGCATCAGCCAACACATCCATTATCTACAGCCGGAACCCTTTTCTATCCGGTGGATTCAGTGATTAAAATAAGCAATAATGAGACTGGCCTTTCAAACTGAAAGCGGGCTTTTAAATCAAATGTAAAATTAATTACATTTGATTTGTTATTTAATAAATATTGCCCGACAAGTTATGTAATTTTTTATCCTTATGAATGCTTTTCATGAGGTCACTGATGTTACTTGAACAGTAATTCAGTTGCCAAGCACAGGACACTACCGAAGCAGCAGCAATTAAACCAGAAGTTGCCAGGTACAGAACAAAGCAGCAGATATCGAACAAGAATCTGCAGAATTGCCCTTTTATGTAATGCTAAAACCGCAAACCAATGATCCGTTTGGTATTCATTTTATTTTCGAAAATAAATTTTGATGAAAAATTATTATTTTTTATTTTGTTTTTGGGAACAATTTCTATGCATTTAAAGTCATTCAATAACTATCCGAAATTTCTATTCACGGAATAATATTGTGTTTGGCACCGCCATCAAAATTTCTAATCCAAACTATTTTATTTTAATTTTTTAATAATTTTACTTCTTTTTTTTCTCTTCTTTCTAAAGCTTTGGCCAGTCGCCGGTCATGGGATGAGTGGCAACCGGCTAGATGACGACTGGCGACCTTGTCGAAACGTCGCCAACCCCTGACGAGGTTGTGCCTCGTTGATAAAGCCTCGTCGGCTGCTAAGGCTAGCTGAGGAGCCTCACCTAGATCTGGTGAGGCTGGGTGAGGCTCGCTGATGGCTGGACGAGGTTCCGGCAAGCTTGCCAAGTGTCGTCGGAGCCTCGCCAAATCAGTCGTCGGCGACCGGCAATGGTAGATGATAGTGGAAGAAGAAGAGAGAAGAAAGAAGAACAAAAAGAAGAGAAAAGAGAAAAAAAACAAATTTTGGTTGGCTTGATTTTGAAATTGTTCTCCGGAAAGAGAAGTATTTTTTTTTTTACTCCTTAATTTTGTTCTAAATTTGTTTCTTGAAACAAATTTATTTCTAGAAATAAAAAATTTACCAAATGGATTTTTGTTCCAGATATATTCCCGTAAATCAAATAATAGAATTAGTCACTATTTGATAAGTCACTGAACGCGCCCCAATTGAACTAAAGATTTCTATTTCTTGCTAGACCTAAACAAGAGATAGATAGAAACAAACGTTGCTTCCACAGAAATTGCAAGATGATGATTATTGAGTGTAACTAACCAGAATGTTCAGCTTGCCATCAAAAAGAGAGGAGACGGTCTTAATCAGCTCTTCCTTTTGGGTACTGCAAATGAGGTCACAAACTGAACCGCTCACTCGAAACCCTTTGCCCCGCCACTCTTCCACTCGCTCATTGAGCTCTTTCTCGTTGCGAGAACAAGTGTGAACAATCGCACCAAGCCCCGCCAGCTCTTCTACAATTCCGTACCTGATCCACAGACAGATTGATCAAGACTTAAATTGAAGTTGCCTCACAAGAGCGAGAGAGTAAAAGAAAGTGCTGGAATTATGTGTAAATGGTCACAAAGACAGTGAACTGAGACTGACCCAATCCCTCTGGTTCCACCAGTTACCAGAGCGGTCTTGCCTTTCAGCGACCACCTTCCGTCGTTGAAGCTCGTACCAGCACTTTCCATGACTTCTTCCTCCAAGTTTTCTTTTCCTTTCGGAATCTTATATGAAGGGCCAAATGATTCTCGGGTTAGAAAATGGGAAGAGAAAGCAACCTTTGTCCATTGGCAAGGCTAGGCAGAAACCAATAAATGAGTCTGGACACGAAATGACGGAATTGTGGGACAATGCATCGGTTTGGTGAGTGTAAAATAATGTTTCGTGGATAGCAGGTCATAATTGCTGATGGACAACCGGCTTCAAAAGGCAAACATGCAAATGCTAGTGATAAAGGAAGCACGAATTCAAGTGCCTAAAATAAGATTATAAGGCTATATTTGGTCGTCTAGATTTTTAATCAGGATAGTATTTGATATGACAGGATATGAAATCCAGGGGGATTTTGATATATCTTATCCACTATTTAGTTATTGCAGTAATAAAGTTTGATATATTTACATTATATCATATATATTATTTGGTATAAACAACATATTAATAAAAATGAACCAAAAATTTACAAACGGAGATAGTAAACATCTCTCGCAACACTCTTGCTTACTTTATTTTTTATTTTTTTTATTTTCCTCTCTTTTATTATTTAATTTATTTTTTATTTTTTTCTTTCCCTCTCGTCTTTCTCTTGTAAAATTTTATTAACTAGTAGACTGTACTAATATAACCAAAATACTAAAATACCTAAAATATATAATAAATATATATTTATATCTATATATTGAAATTATTTTATAAAATATAAGTAAACTCGAATGTATAAAAATAAAAATAAGATTAAGTTAAAATAACTAAATTGTTATTTTATAAATAAAATTAATACTAAATTAAAATAGTTTTTTTTTGTTATTTTGAATTTCTTATATTAGAATTCGAATATTATTATATTGAAATATCATTTGAATTTTGTTAATTTAAAAAGTCTATTGTTTGAGAAATTATAACCTTCCTATTATAGATGTTAAAAATCCTATCCACCTTTATCCTACCTCTTCTATGGGATAATTTTATTCTGTCTATTTCCCCCTTATATCATTATTTATCTTGTCTTGAGTAGGCACCAAATACAAGATATGATAAATTTTATCTTATCTCAAATTTTATCCTAATTGCCAAACGCAGTCTAAGAGATTCCGTAGAACAATAATGACAAGCGATGTTTCTTGTGTCTTTGGTGAAAATACCCAGGTGTGATTAGTGAGTTGGGTTGGGATTAATTGGGATTGTGATCCGTCCCATATGAATCCGAATGGACGTCTAGTTTCTTTAAAAAAATAATAATAAAAGTTTTGCCTATCATCACCTTCCTTTAAGTGAACCATCTAGGGTATGACTAATAGATTACTAAACCCAAAACCTTAGCTAAACCCATATCAATTCATAACTTTCAGATTAATTAACATGCAACTCAATTTATTCAGAAGTTTCCACAAATTGATAGATTGATTAGACACCTAAGTAAAGCGTGGGAGAAAACTTCTATGAACAAAAAATTATGGCCTCAAAGATATGATTACGCTAGATTACTCTAGTGCTCTTTCAATAACTTTTTCTTTTTTTATTTCATAAATATTTTGCAAGCAACTTGGATTGATTTTTAACTTACTAACATGCAAGAGTTGATCATTTGGGTGTGGAAACAAGAAAGATAACACTTAATAATCAAAGCATGGAATATGAGAGCGCGAAAATTCAAACACTAAGAGTTCATATAAAGCACCAAGTAAAGTGAATCTAGCCCAACCATAATTTTTTAGATAAATATGCAATTCTAATCGACTTCTTTTGGGTTCTCTTTTTTAAAAATGAAGACTAAACTATATATAATGCATGTAATGCGAACTTAATTTAAATGCAACTAATGAAAATTGCTATTATCATGACCTAATTCTAATGACATGGGAAGATAAAATAAATTATTCTAATATGGCATGCAATTTTAATTAAATGAACCTAGACATGCAATCACTAAATGACATGGAAAATATGACATGAAATTGAGGACATGGCATGGATGATGACATAGCAATGGCAAGGCAATGACGTGGAATATATAATGTGGCATGGCGACATGGCAATATATGATTGCAAGATGACATAGCATAACATGATGCAACCTAATTTATATCATGTTAACTTGGGGTTTTTTTATTAAATTCGGAGTAAATAATTAATAGGGTTAATACCATAAAAAAAACTCTAAACTAGTATATGTATGACAAATTTATCTCAAACTAATTTTTTAATTATCAAAAACCCCAAACCGATACATTTGTAACAAATTTACCTTACGTTTGTTTTCATTAAATTGCATTAATACCATGAAAAATAAGAAAACTTGTACACTTATGACAAACATAGAGTAAAACCCCAAACCGGAGCATCCATGTCATCCAACTCAATAATTTGATAATAAAATTTAACAAAAACTAATAGAAGGTAATTTTGTCACGGGTGTACTAGGATTTTTGGTGATTAAAAGTTTACTTTAGGTTGAATTTATCGTAGGTGTACTAATTTAGGATTTTTTGTGGTATTAATTCTAATTAATAAAAAGAAATTACCTAATGTGAAGAGTTATTTGATTCAAATTAGAAAATAATTTGAATTAAATCTTATTTCAACTTGGAAATTTATCTTAAACTATCAAATATTATCTAACATGCAATCTTATCATGCAATTTTTTATATTTTTAAAATAGGAAAGCAAAGAAATTAGATAAGCTCCTATCAAGCAACATTATCCAACTAATTCAAATTTGGAAACCTAATAAATTGACGCCACAATCTTAATGCCAATGATCAAGTGACCGATATTCTATGCAATTCATAACCCTATAGATTAATACCACGAAAAACCTCAAACTAATACATATGTGATAAATTCACCTTAAACTATTTTTTTTTTTACTACTAAAAACCCCAAACTGGTATACATATGATAAATTTACTCTAAATCAATTTTTTTAACCTTCACTCCAAATCGATATATCTTTGACAAATATTCATCAAATTGGTACATTTGTGACAATTTTACTCTCTATTAGTTTCCGTTAATCAAAATAGTTGGATTAAGTTGTCTTTCCTCCTGATTGCTCAAATCTTTGAAGAATGATTCCAACAGGTTGAATAGCATCATTTGGTCTGACTTCTCCTTTGTAGAAGTTGAGGATTCCTCCTGAATCTTTTCTTTCTCTTTTTTTTTCTTCCTTAGCTTATTCATTTCTTTGAAAGTATAATGGCAATGCATTTCAGCCTAAGAAAACTTTCCACCCTTGTAAGCGCCAAAGTGTCGCTTACCCTCAATTTCTTCAAATAGTATGGCTACCCAGTATTCATCACTGACATCAGTCTGGATGACTATTTTCCCAGTAGATGGTATTTGCAATGGGGAAATAGTCTACATGACTTCCTTTCGTTTTGCCACTGCCTTGGTTTGAGTTTTTCTCCAAGGTAGATGATTCTTTTTCAACATCAATTGCAACAGGATTAGTAGCTTTGCAATGTTAGGAATAAAATCTCTAAGATAATTGATTATCCCAAGAAATTGTTAAACTTATTTTGTTGTGAAATTTTCTTTTGGAAATTTCAACAACTCCTGAGCGATGTATGGCCCCGAATAATATATACCTTTGTTGAAGTGCATACCAAGAAATTCAATTCCTATCTAACAATGTTCATATTTCTTTGAGAGAACATGATTCCATATTTTTTTACAATGTCTATAAACTACTCGAGGAGCCGATGGTGAGATTTTTCATCAGAGCTATAAAGTAATATGTCATCAATATAAATCGCTGCACTAGACAGGATTGGTTGAAAGATGCGCCACATGGCCACTTTGAGGCCAAAAGGAAGAACCTTCTACTAGAAATGCTGGTTTGGAATACAAAATCCTATTTTGAATCTATTTTCAGGATGAATGTCCAATTGCTAGGATCCAGCTTTAAAGTCAAATTTGAAGTAGATGTGAGTTTTGGATAATCCAGCAAAAAGACAATTTCAAGAGGGTAAAGGGAATTTATCATCTTGGAAGAAGAGGTTGAGAGGCTGCTAGTTAATTACCAGTCGCATCTTTTGTCGGTTTTGCTTAGCTCATTTATTGACATAAAAAGCTTCCCAAGCCTATTGTGAATGTGAGATTTTAATAAGGCATTCCCATAATAACTCTAAGCATTCTTTCTAAATAGAAGCAAAGATGTTTTGGGTTCATTCTCCTATAGCTTGCTTTGGTGGAATTTATATCTTTATTTTTTTTAATGGGGGGCAAACCAAAATTTCTGATTTTTTTACAAAGGATGGGGACACTTTTGAGAGAAGTCAGAATAAGATTTCGAATAAGATTCCAACAATTTTTTTATAATTGGATCGACAAACTCATCTAAATAGAGAAAAGCCCTTGGATATCGACAAATTCAGAAAATTGGTCATCATGCTTAAACTGTTTTCTATGAATAATTCGAAGTTTGGGAATTTGGCTCATGGCATCCCAACCAATGATCAGATCTTTATTGGGAAGATTAGATCCAAAAATTTTAATGGTTATAGAACATTAAAGGAAAAAATAAATTTTTATTGGTATAATATGCACATTTGTAGAAAAAATGTCTCCGAAGCAGAATTAAAATATTGAATACAAGAAGTCTAATATTCTTTAGATAGAACTTTAGTGTTTAGAATTGAAGAGCTAGCACCAGTATCTATAAGGGCAATAACAGTGATTGGTTTAACAAACTTTGAGGTGAAGGTTTCTACAGGAAAATGAGGACAATGAACTTGACTAGAATATATATTGGGGCTTTCGTCTAAAGAGGTGAGAGATATATAAAAAATGTCTTCAAAATCTGAATTAGAATTAGTTTCATTTGGGGTTTGATAGCAATGAATAACACAAAGAGTTTGCTTAGATGGGTTATCATTAATGGAGAATAAGGATTCAACATCATCATTTTCAAGCGAAACATCAATTTCAATTTCAATTTCAATTTCAATTTCATTTTCAATGTGGTGTCTCAAGTGGTTTTGACCTTTTCTTGCCTAGGAGTAATTTTTTCATGAAATGACCATTTTTGTAGCAAATGAAGTATCGAGTTGATTTCTTACTATTTGAGCGATCCTTCCTCCTTCGCAGGAATCGACATTTCTTCTTTCTCCAGAATTACTTAGGTCTATGCGTGGACCTTCCAACCTTGTACTTCTTGAAATGCTTCATTTTTCCAGAATATTTTTGACAAGTGCTATCACAATCTTTTTTAGGACATTTAATCTTTAGATGATGGCACAAACAGGCACCATCAAGTTCTTGATTGTCTTCGATGTAAGTGTTCGTCATTTGGTGTTTGAGGCATAAATCATCGAGGCAAAGATGTATTTCTTGTTGTATTTCTCCAAAGGAATATTCACAATTCTCCTTTGCTTGTTGAGAAAGGATCTCTTGACTTGCTAGGAGAGCTCTCTAAGAATAGAGGCTAGGAAACTTGCTTCTAATTTGCATTAACTCCAAGGCCATAAACGAGTTTGATCATTTCTCAATAATGCTTGTCGAGATGCCTTTTTTGGAGCTGGCTCAGAGATCAATTCTGGAACACAAGACTCAATTATAAACAAGGTTTGGAAAATGGTAGGGTTTTCTTCCTTTTCTTTGTCAAATTTGATGGCAACACTGCCATCCCTTTTTCTCACAAATTTAGAATCTGAGGACTGGAGAGGCTTATTGTTCTGGTGTAGCTTCTCATAGTTGGTACTCCAAGTTTCCGGAAGAAGTTTGGCTAGCTTTTCTTTGGAAAATTTCATGGGGACATGGATAAAAGATGCCTGGTCATTTTGCATAGAGATGAATATGGCATCTTCACTTCCATTGTAAAAATTAAGATCAAGGGCATGATTTTGCACTCTATAGACCACCTGGTAGTGGATGGTTGCTGCAATGGAATTAGTAGTCTAGAGTGCTCTAGTAAGCTGAATTTGAACCTTCAAGAAGAAAAGCAGCTGAGCGTCTGAAAGGGCAATATTAAAGTTTGGACACAAGGTTACAAGAATTGTCCTAGCATTCAGGGTGTTATGGACAGTGCCGATATAAGCATACTGGTATTCTAGAAATCGAGTGTCTAATAGGGCCATTCAAGCTACAACTGACAATCCTTTTCGGCCATGGAAAGTGAGTGTAAGATGGATAGCTCCATAATAGATATGAGAATATCCCTGTTGGGTCCACTGTTTAGGAAACTCTAGAGGAATCTGGAGAATAACGAAATACTCATTTCCAGTGGCTAGAATAGGATGATGATCAAACTTTGAGGACTATACGTACTCTTTCATTTCTTTAGGAGTTTGACAAATAATATGTCGAATCAAATGGATGGGAGAAAATGATGAAGATGATTTAGCAAAAGCAGAATATGGGTTCATAAGAGGAAGCTAAGTTTCGGAGATTTTTATATCATCACTAAGAGAGATTTCATAAAGATAGTCAATTTTAAAGGCATTTGATACATGAAAGTTTGGAAGAGAAGAAGAAGATAAGGATGGAGTGAAGGTAACAGGAGCATTGAGGGTTTCTGTATCAGCCATGATGATGAAGAAATCTTCTCAGCACTTGATTCACCATCTAAGCGAATGGAACAACCTAAATTAAAAATGAAACTATGGCTCTAATACCAATGAGGGGATTTATGCTTAGAACCAGGAAAGACTAGGTTAGTTGCAATAGATATGCTATCCCACAATGAAGCTAACCTCTTGTTCAAGTCTTTAAGGGACTGCATTTTAACTACAACAACTTGGAAATTTAGTTTAGAACCTCATAACATTTCTAACTTAGCCAAATTGCATTTCCCAGAGGATTCTATTAGGTTAGAGAAGAAGTGTTTAAAAAGAAATAGAGAATTTTTACAAGCAAACACTTTGTTCAAGGGAACTCTGCCTAACACATTACATCATCTTTGCCTTTTATAGACATTAAGAGGTCACAAAAAACAAAAACCATACTCACAGGTCTTAAAAACACACAAGCTTCGGGAATTCCGGTTGGAAAATTATTCTAGATGATATGAACAATAACTATGAATAGTGATTTCTCTAACCTATTGTTACAGTACTTTACTACATTGACCTATGCTACAGTAACTTTTGCTACAGGCCTATCTACCTTCTCAGGAGTTATAGTCATAGTCTGAATTATTAGAGCTATGTCGTGCTAACTATTCTTCCATGCAGCGTTGCTCAAGGTCTTCAAGTCCATCATCAGAAGCAGGAGGATTGTAAGTGTTATGAGTGAATTCTCTTTGTGATATCAGGGTGTTCTGCATGCTTAGACTGCTTGAGGCGGATTCTTCTTCACGACTCTTGAAGGGTCCTAGAATATTATCTTGATCCATTCTTTCAAGCATAACTAGCTGGGGCCAATTTACTATTTGAATATATTGGGAGATTATGCTAGGGTCCATTTCAAAGGAAAAAGGACAAAGGTCATTAATAATAGGGGTCTTGAGAGAGAGGCCCTCCCCATTGGTTAGAGGTGTCAAAATGGGTTATGAACTCATTTTTGGACTCATTTTTTTATTTTTTTATATGGGTTGTATATGAGTTAGAGGTATTTAAAAACCCAACTAAAAATTGGTCAAAAAAGTGAGTCTGATTTAAATGGGTCGAAAATGGGTCAGAACTTGTGACTCATTTTCGACCCATTTAAAATATCAAGTGGGTTAGAATGTTAGAACCCATTTCTAAATTTCCAACCCAAGCCCTACACAATCTTTCCCTCTTTAACTTTATAAAAATTTTTTTAATTATTATAAAAAATCAAAATTATAATTATGTTTCATATTTCAATTTTCTTTTCTTTTATTTTTTCTTTCTTTTTCCTCCTTCCTTAGTCGGTGGCCGACACGGCAACGACCGGCGACAGGCCAAGCGAGGCTCGAGTTTGCCGGAATGCGAGCTCGTGGTCGCCAATGATTGGCGAGGCTCAAGCCTCGTCGAATCTAGCGAGACTCAAGCTCGCCAGTGTCAAGCAGGGCCTGGGCCTCGCCAAATCGGTGAGATCGAGCCTCGCTCGAAGTCAGGGAGGCTTGATCTCGCTGACGACTGGCAAGGCTCGAGCCTCGCCGAATCTGGCGAGACTTGAGCTCATCCGACGTTGGATGAGCTCAAGTCTCTCTAGATCTGACAAGGCTGAGCTCGCCCGACAACTAGCGAGGCTAAGGCCCCGCTTGTGTCGAGCAAGGCTCAAGCCTCGAGCTCACCTGTGGCCGGTTGTCGGCCGTCGTCGTGGTTGGCGGCCGACCGAAGAAGAAGAAAAAAGAAAAAAGAAAAAGAAAAATTTATATTTTAAAAAATAAAAATAATTCAAAATTCGTTTTTTAAAAATATTTTAAAAAGAATTATAAAAGTTTTCCATTAAATTTGTATTGCATAAAAGTGTTTTAGCAATACTTTTTTTAAAATTTTAGAAAAAAATCATAAAAATGAGTTTTTTTAGGTTTAGTTAAAGATTTTTCATATTATAGTTTTTAATTACTCAATAGTGTGTTCACTTCAAACAAGAGAAGCATGTGCATGGTCTAATTCTTTATAAATATTTCAATTTACAGGTTTTTTTTTAACTTTTTTATTTTATTTAGTATTTTTAATTTAATTTGAAGTTTTAATCCAATTAGCATATAGTAGGTGTGGGTTTTCTTAGAATATTAATAGGTTTTCGCAATATGGGTTGGGTCGGGTATGGGTTGGGTATGGGTTAGGTCGGGTCTGGTATGGATCACTAGATTTACACTACATGAATATGGGTTAAAACAGGTTAAATGGGTCAAATATGGGTCAGCCCGACCCAAACCTGACCCAACCCACCCATTTGACAGGTCTACCATTGGTCATAGGATGCTTGAGTATAAGATTCTCGATAAGATGTCCAGGATCATCCGTGTCTGCCATTTCTTGTTCTTGCGACTAAAGAGGTGTTCTTGCATGGTTTTTTGCTTGATTGAATTTCGCAAGTACTTGTCTAGCTTCAGGTGTGAGATCATAGTGGTCCTATAGGACAAGTGTTGAGTAATCTCATACTTCTTTAGGAATGGTCCGATTTTCTTAGCATAAGATTCTTTGGAGTTATCTATAGTCGTATTCAATGGATTCGACACAATCAGGTTATGTTTTGTAGATACCAACTTTCTAGAGATGTGGTTGAGGCTTGTAGGTGGTGGTTCCTATTTCTTCTAGTGCATTGGTGAGGGTCATTATTTTGCACAAAAGTCCATGGTCACTAGAAAAATACCATCGTGTGTAACTCTGGCTCCTCTCAAGAGGCATCTCTTAGTTCTTAGGAAGAGGCGTTTCTAATAAGCCGGAAGATAGAACCAATCAAGCATAGTTAGGAGGTTCCTATCGCTTTCATTTCCCTCATTTCATCAAAACGCAATCACCTTGGTTAACTCGGCAATGAACTTTTTGATAGGGAACTCAATAACTATTAAGTACTTATTGGTTAGGTACCAAAATAGCCGTCGACTGGTTAGGAAAATCATATTCCTTCCAAATTAACGGATGTATAAATGGATACTTGGAGTTTGATCTGAAGGAATAAATAATTGAGCCTCCATGGCATCTAAAGAGATCTGAATGATATTGCCATATGAGGTTATCAAGATTTTCAGTAAGATTGTTATTTTGGATTTGTGCAATAATCTCCTAGGGGTACTCTAGGTTTGGCCAATCTCGTATTCTCTCGATCTTGTATTCTTCTTCCTAGGGAAAAGGATGCTTCAGAATGTACATATTAATTTTGGTTGGCGTCTTTGGTCTAGATAGAAAGTTAGCAAGCACATTATTCTTTCTTGCAATATGTTTGGTTTCGAAGGAGTATTTCAAAAACCATTTAGCCCATTGTAGCAATTAGGAATGAGGAATATGTTTCTGCTTAAATTTGGTCATCTAGGGAAAAAATGCCATAACAATTTCTACTAAGAAATGATGGCCAATAAGATGGAATTTTAACTTTTTTATTCCATTATTTACTGCCAATATTTCTTTGAAAATAGAATGATAATGCAATTGATTGATATACTAATTTGGGATTTTACTCTACATTTGTCAAGTGGTACTAGTTTTGTGATTTTTTGTAGTACTAATACAATTTAATATAGGGTATATTTATTACAAATGTACTAGTTTGGAGTTTTTGATTGTAAAAAATATTAGTTTGTGATAAATTTGTTATAAATATACGAGTTTGTAATTTTATGTTGTCATTCGGGGTAAATTTGTTATGTATTTTTATAGTATTAACCCTAATCGTATCTAGGAAAGTTTGCAAATTTGAATATGCCTAAAATCTCAAAGTAATTAAAATTAGATCACAATATATTCAGATTAGGAAACCAGATATTAAATTCAAATTCAGTTTGGAAAAGTTAACTAATTAAAAGGACTAGTTTCCAAATCAGACCGGTGACAGCTAGGTACAACAAGCTTCACGGCCAACACTAAACCAGCTTCGTTAGAATAGCGGCATCGTCCTCAGGATAGGGATATGAGTAGTGGCGTCATCGTCCAAGACAGGTAGCAACCGCGCAGAGATGGTGTCGGTGATGTCTTGCCTGCATAAGTCTCTCAGCTGTGGCTCTCTCTCTCTCTAATTGTGAGGATTAAGAATCTCTATATAGTGTCAATTAGATCATCATGTTTATTAATCCTAATTATGGTTTAGAATCTTTAATCCTTGTGGAATTATTTTCAACCATATTGAAGTAATGGGCTGTATTAATATTAAGCTCAATGCCTTTTATTAGTTATGTCTCTCGTGGGCTTAATCCAACTCAATTAAAGCTCAAAAGCCCTCTTATTAGCCATGGGATTTTCGGCCAGTAAGGCTGAGTTTGACAACTTGCCAAATAGTAACAATTTCTGTTCTTTTGTTCTCGGGAGTAGATTTGGAATAGAAATTCGTTTGATAAAATTTTATTCTTGGGAACAAATTTCTATTTTTTTGTTCCTGTAAGTAGATTTGAAGCATAATCAAGAAATAAAAAAAAAAGTTGATTATTTGTTTCTAGGAACAATTCTAGAATCAAGCAAACCCACTTTTTCTATTTTCTCTTCTTTCTTCTTGTTCTTCTTCCATCTCTCTTCTTCTTTAGCTGTCGCCGCCGCCGTCGCCATCCACTGTAGCCAATGGTCGGCGACCGGTCCGGCAAGCTCGCTAGGCTAGGGCGAGGTTTGGTGAGGCTTAGTAGAGCCATGGCTGAGTGAGGCTTGTGTGACACCCCGAACCCCTCTTAGGACGCCACAGGCACCAACGTTACACCTTATTACATTTCTTCTTAGAAGAAGCGTCGTAATTCATAGACATAATTTTTTTTTAAACCGGTCCCAGCGCGACTCATTTAGCGGAAGCAAAACATAACATCGCCATCTCTCCCTCCATCAACCATGATACAATTGCACACCACTAATCATCATAATAAAAGACAAAGCCATGACACTTTATTTACATATTTTCAAGATGGGTTTCCTTGGGTCGGTACATCAAAAGGAAGGCCAGGACATGAAGCAATACTCGGCCTAAAACCTCAAAAAGAAACAGTCGACCCACTATGACTCACACGCAAGATCCCCCATCACTAGTGTCGGCTAACCATCTCAAAAAGTTCCAGCTCCTACTCGTCACGCACGGGCCCTCACACCCATCCCGGTGCATCAGGCGGTGGCGGCGGCAGCATCCCACGCATCACCGTCGCGACATATGTGGACGGATATGAACTCCTGGATAACAGGGCCCCCAGCCAGGCCTACATCGTACATGACTAAACAGCGCACTCGAATATACGTCAATCCAGGAACAGAGGGACAGCCGAACTCCTCGCACTCGACCTCAACATCGGAAGGTAGGCCGTAAAACACACCCCGCGTGACAGCAGGGAGCGGCATACTGCTAATCTGAAATGTTGGTCCCCAAATGGGTGAGTACAACCACTCAGTAGGTAAAAGAATCCAATAACCACTCAATGCATCATACAATACAATCACCACATCATACAGGCCATTCATGCATCCATGCGTACTTACCTTGAAGCCATGCATATACCATCATACATCTTCATACAAATCGTCATGTCATAGGTTATCATCATCATGTCATACACATGTCATCATCATCATGACATCATCATATCATGGGTCACCATCATATCATACATATGCCATCATCATCATATCATAGACATATCATCATCATCATATCATACACATGTCATCATCATCATGACATCATCATATCATACACATGTTACCATCATCATGTCATCATCATATCATACACATGTCATCATCATCATGACATCATCATATCATACACATGTCATCATGCCATAGGTGATCATCATCATATCATGTCATATATGCATATCATCATGCATGATTCAATTTCCACTTTTAACTTTCAATTCGATCACCCCATCACCCTTTCTCAAGATCATCAATTTCATCTCATACTTTACACTCGCACCCCATCCTGGCATCGCGAGAAAAACCTCCGGCATTCAGCCATTTAAGGCCACCGGGCATCCGGCACCCCCACATTCCGGGCATCTCGCATCCCAACTGGCATCACGAGGCATCCCCTCGGGCAAAGACCTCTCGAGGCTTCCGGCACCCAACCATTCCGGCATCCCGATACTCCCTGTGGCCATCCGGCCATGTATCTCTATACATTCCGGGCATCCGGCACCCCATCCCGGCATCCCGATACTCCCAAGGCATTATCATCCGCCACATTTCGTTTCCTCATTTATCTTTATTCTTGCTTACCAATTTAGGTCTCAACTAAGCATGTCACATGATGTAATGGCAAACATAATCATATTCAGCATTGAATTCATACATGCATCTCAATTCATTGTCATGCATGCATCAAGACCTCATCATACATGCAACAAGGTACAATTATTCGTAAAATGGAATTCGTACCAATTAAAATAATCCATTTATCATGCCCTTTTTACATTTATTTAAATTCCAGCTTGTACCACTTTCGAAAATATTTAATTTAAATATCCATATGATTCTCAAAAATCATAAAATTAAGGCAAGTGATAGACAAGACAATGGGACAATGATTTCATGCAAAATACATGGTCAAATAGAATTCCACACAAATTCATAATTCACACAAATGCAGCATGTAATTTCGGATAAAATCAGAATGCACAGTTTCCAAAATAATTTGATTAAAATATCCAAAAGACCTCCAAAAATTACGAAATTTTACCAAGTTATAGCCAAGACACTAAAGTAGATTTTTCATGAAGACTTCCAACCCAATTTCTTTTTAGATTATTTTCTACAGTCACACGAAGCTTCTGGATCTATTACCGAAACGTCCAGTGCATGTTTCTCCGAAATACTGAGTCTTCACCTACCTATTCTTCTTCGTTTCCTCTGAAATTTGGATATGTTTTACTTAAAGATGTTATCTACAAGTTTCATGAAGAAATCGAAGAGAGATTCCTAGTAAAAATCAACATGCAACCACAAATCCACCGAAAGGTCAGTGAAATCGTTCCAGATCTGGTGTCTCCGTCGGATGAGAGTTTGACCCCTCAAATCTCCATCATTTTGTACCAAATTTGATTATGTTATAGTTTAAGATGTTAGCTTCAACTTCCATGAAGAGATCAAAGTCAAAAGCGAACTCAAAACATGCATACAAGCTCTCACAAGGTTCTGACTCAAACGGTTCATGCGAAAACAGCATGCAACTCAAGAACAAAACACCTTAGCTTCACTCCCATGCCTCCAAATGTCCTAGATTCCGACCATACATGCAAGACATTGGTGCAAGAGTAGAAAGTGGATTCCCAACTTGCCTCTAGACCGAACGGACGACGGCACACGGCGGCGAACAGGCGGCGACTCCTTCCTCTCCCTCTCGGCTTCTCCTCTCTCGGCCACACTCTCTTCCTCTCTCTCGCACGGTTTCTCTCTCTCCTTGGCCGAATGGCTAACCGGCCATTCTCTCTCCTCTTCTTCCTTTTTATTTCGCCTAAACCTCATCATTAGTAATGATTAGGTTGCCTCTCAATTGGCCAATGCATGGGAGTTCTTCTTGCCACTTGGCAAGACCCATGCATGGGCTTGGGCTTCCTTTTCTTGGGCCTCCTTTTGGGCCGGCGACAGCCCCATCCGCGGGCCTAATTGGGCCGACCAGCTTGGCCCACTAAGGCTTAGGCCAATGGGCCTAAGGCCCAAACCTAAATTAAATCCTAAATTTCACCTTTAAACACTTTTAATTCTTTCTTTTATAGATTTTAAATTTTTAAATTCCTCATGGCCAAAGTCTTGTAACATTTTATCTATAGAAATTTAATTTATGAGGTGCATAGCCAAACATAGATTATTCTCATTAATTTATCCTATAGTTCTAAATAAGGAAATTCAAGAACACAAGCATAAAACACATAGCCTTAAGAACACTAATGGCTAAAACATAAACCATAGGTAATCTCATTACCTAATTATTGGCTTTAATTCCTCTGGAGGGTGACTTGAATTTTTTAGGATGCCACAGCTTGACCTCACCCAAATTTGGCAAGGCGAAGTTCGCCTAGTCGTCGGCAGGGCTCAACCTCGCTAGATCTGGGCAAGGCCGCTTGCCTAGCCAAGGCTTGGTCGAGCCTTGCCCAACTGTCGATAAGGCTCAGCCGACGAGGCGTGGCCTCGCTGAGGGCCGACGACGCTTTGACGAGGTCATCGGCCCTTGTCTGACCGGTCGCTGGTCATCCCAAGACAGTGACCGGCAATCTTTGAAGAAGAAGAATAGAAAAAAAAAAAGAAATAAAAGAAATAAAGAAATAAAATTATTAAAAAATTAAAAGAAAATGATTGGATTAAAAATTTTCAGAACGGTACCAAATACAATTCTATTATGATAATAAAATTTTTGGACAGTTATCAAATGACTTAAAATGCTTAAAATTTGTTACTAGGAACATAATAAAAAAGAATTATTTCGATTAGAAATTGTTTTCGAGAACATAATGGTTACCAAATGTATCTTAAATTTCCATGATCTTAGCCAAATCTTGCTTCCTTTGTCCATACGATTGAATTAAGTCCATCCACCATCAATCAAATTAAATGCAATTTTATGAATTTATCTATATGCTATAAAATGCAGAATGCTCCAAACTTATATGCAGTTTAGCTAATATTTTTGTTCAGGGATTGAAGTTGATCCCTAATTTTATTATACAATGAGTTTTAAATGAATTGTCAAAATTCATGTCATTTAAAAATTCATGTGTCGACAATTTCGTTTATATGATAAAATTGTTGAGATATAAAATATATTTCATGACCAAATTTTAAAGTTTACAATTGTGGGATAAATGATTACACATCTGCTTCAAGCTAGAGTGGTCTTGAATACAAACAGAAAAACTTCATTTTCACTCGTTTATGGATTCTCCACTTTGGCGTCATTTGTTTTGCAAAAAGTATGGCATCTCTAAAAAATGATCATATTTTCTGGTTTTTGGCTAAAACTTGAAAATTAACTAGAAAATATTTACCGTCGTTGGATATAAAAAAATTGATTTCATTTTCCTCCAGGTTGAGCTTGCCTAAGGATGGTGTGTTTGAGCCTCATTGGCCTTGGGTGAGCTCGTCCTTGCCTATGACCAAAGATCGGTAGAAGAAGAAGGTGAAAAGTTTAAAATTTAAAATCAATTTTTTGAAAAATAAATAAAGAAATAAAAAAATAATTAAAAGGAGTGCATGTTCTTGTCTAACGGGTATTATTCGCGGTGTTTATTTTAAAATAATTGCAGAAAGTCATCAGCGTTAGCACATCTTTCGCTTGCTAGTGAATATCATTCACGATCATCCTAGTCTTTTTTCCTTGTGAAGCCATTTCTTCCATTTTTACCATTCTTCTTATAATTTTTCCACCTGCTCTTCATTTAAATTCTTAAAAAGATTAAATTGAAAGTTTAACGTCGATGTGTTTTCATGGTTAGCAAGCATGGCATTCTCGCTTCACTTCTTATGCTATTGAATGCCTTTTCATTTTCAAATAAGGAAATCAGATAATCATTCATCAAAAGACTTCCCTTTCCATTATGCTGATAGTTGTTCGTAATATTCACACCAGAGGATGATCTTCTCCAACTTCTTGTCGCAGCAAGCAACATCAATGCTGTGTTTATGAGCAAATAAACTAGAAGGTAAACGATACCCTTATTTTTCTGCTAACTAACTTTTGAACTCATGTCAGGTTTATTTTCTTTGAAATATACAAGAAGCACAACATTCAAAACTAAAATTTCAGAGGGGGTCAACTGACCCCACCGAGTCAACCGGAGGCTCCCTCCATCTCTAGAAAGATGGAGTTCCTTCCTCTTCTTGATCCCACTAATGCTCATGTCCCCTTCAATGGGGGTGAAAGTGGGAGAAACGAAGAAACTGGATTTGATGATTTTGGTGGAGATGGGGAAAGCTTAAGCCCTGACCTCACACCAGTTGAGTTCCCAGAAACCTCCATTTAGTTTTCTCTCTCCTTGTCTTGAATTTGTGCAGAAAAATTCCCGGTATCCGAAACCAACGTCCCTGTCATCCACTGCCACGTAAAATACAGGCCAAAAATCCCAACGTGTGGCCCCTAGGAACTTTAGCATGCTCGTCCACAGGATTTCTCCTCCCACTTTCCCTATAAAATTCCTCTCGCTCCTCTTTCTCCGTCGTCAAACGACAACACTCCAAAAACAGTGCGCTCAACTTCCACGTCCTTTCGTCTTCTACTTCCTAAGCTTTGTGAACTTTTTCCTTTCGATCGTAGCCGTTGGGTTTGGCGCAGATCTATGGCTGCCTCGGTGCCAGCTGCCGCAGCTGTTTACACCGCATCGGTGCTCTGTTTTTCCCGCCAACCCCTGTTTTCGTGCGTAGTTTTAGGCTCCGAGTTCATGAAAAGCGTCGAACCCACTTCGTCCTTTCTTCTCTATTTCACCGTCTCTGCTTGATCATAGCGGTCATTCAACTGTTTAAGCATACGAAGTAGAAAGCACGCTCTGTTTTCATGAAAGGAGTTTGCTTCTTTTGTTCATCTTTGGGGAAGTTATGAGATCACACGTAACTGGTTAGGCTTCCATAGCTAGTGAATTCATACTTTATTCACAATATCTACGATGTCTGTGTTGGGGTCTCCTCCTATAGTGGGACTTAGTGTTAACAAGGGCCTGACCTTGATCCAGCTAAATGCGAGCTGCGCCAGCCCGAGAAATTCGGGTCCTGGCTCTCCGTTCTTGGGGAGGAGCTTGAAGAAACCGAGTTGTAAGATCAACCACCCGAAAGTGTTGTCCAAGAGCCCGAAGGTGGTCGTGGAATACGATGAGGAGAAACATACATCTAAGGACAGATGGAGAGGGCTTGTGACCGACACCTCGGATGACCAGCAAGACATAACCAGAGGAAAGGGGATGGTTGACACTCTCTTTCAAGCGCCGATGGGGACCGGTACTCACTATGCCGTCATGAGTTCATACGACTACATCAGCGCTGGTCTTCGACAGTGAGTAACACACTTTGTCACATCGCCATGTCTTTTAATTAAGTTTTGGAAGTGAAGAAAAACACTTGATTCGAGTACTAAACTCGTTGTGGTAGGTTGGCATTTGATAACACCATGGATGGCTTCTACATTGCTCCCGCATTTATGGACAAAGTTGTGGTCCACATAACCAAGAACTTCTTGAATCTTCCAAACATCAAGGTAAGTTTAACATATCGAAATTATGCGACTTTATTTTGAAACTTGAATTTGAAGAGGAAAGAAATTTTATCGATGATTAACTCTATTGATGACAGGTTCCTCTCATTTTGGGTATATGGGGTGGGAAAGGTCAGGGAAAATCATTCCAATGCGAGCTCGTGCTCGCCAAAATGGGAATCAAGTGAGTATCATCAATTTCTACTCCTTGGATAAAATTGAGAATCTTCACATAAAGAGGTACCTAAACATTTTTTACTATGTGGAAATGGATTTTCAGCCCCATAATGATGAGTGCGGGAGAACTAGAAAGCGGGAATGCTGGTGAGCCCGCAAAGCTGATCAGACAGAGGTATCGGGAGGCGGCGGACATCATCAGGAAAGGGAAGATGTGCTGCCTCTTTATCAATGATCTTGACGCGGGAGCGGGAAGGCTCGGTGGGACCACACAGTACACAGTGAACAACCAGATGGTGAATGCGACCCTCATGAACATTGCCGACAATCCCACCAACGTGCAACTTCCTGGCATGTACAACAAGGAGGAGAACCCCCGAGTTCCCATCATAGTCACCGGGAATGACTTCTCCACGCTGTACGCCCCTCTCATTCGCGATGGCCGGATGGAGAAGTTTTACTGGTCGCCCACACGGGAAGACAGGATCGGTGTTTGCACCGGGATTTTCAGGGCCGACAATGTCCCGAAGGAAGATATAGTCAAGCTTGTCGACACATTCCCTGGTCAATCGATTGGTAGGCTTCTTTCTTAACAGGACATTCCTTAATCTTACTCTTTTTATCATTGTGCAACATAGCAAGCGAACTAACAATACTAGCTGATTAACCCTATTCGGTTTGGCAATCTTCGTGATTGTTGGAAGAGAATTCATACTTTTGACAATACATATGTGAAGAACGTAAATTAGAAAGATGGAAGTAATATCAGTGTCCACTGTGCAGATTTCTTCGGAGCAATCAGGGCAAGAGTGTATGACGATGAAGTAAGGAAATGGGTTGCCGAAACTGGAGTTGAAAACGTAGGGAAAAGACTCGTGAACTCCAAAGAGGGACCCCCAACCTTTGAGCAACCGCGGATGACTCTGGACAAGCTACTTGAGTACGGGAACATGCTCGTCCAGGAGCAAGAGAATGTGAAGAGAGTCCAGTTGTCTGATAAATACTTGAAAGAGGCCGCTCTTGGGGATGCGAACGAGGATGCCATCAAGAACGGGAGTTTCTATGGTTAGATCCTTTTTATCCTAAAAGGACATGGTCGAAGATTTGGCTCTGGATTTAGGATGACAGTACAAATGAAGATTTGGGAAGAACAATAACTTAAGCATTTCAATTATTGTTGATTTCGATGCAGGCAAAGCGGCACAACAGGTTAATCTTCCAGTTCCCGAAGGATGCACTGACCCATCTGCTACGAATTATGATCCAACTGCTCGAAGCGATGATGGAAGCTGCGTGTACCGCTTTTAGATCCATTACAAGCCATTAAGGATGGTAAAATAGGGCTTAAACCCCAAAAGTATAATGTATACGAGTTAAGAAACATGCCTGTTTAGATCAAATCAGTAGTAGCATTTGCTTTATTTTCTTTTTCTTTCGGCTAATCACACGGAAATATGTCAAGATGTGGGCTGCTTGCTCATTTTCTAGCAACCTCTCACAAGATGTCCTTCATCATGACACATTGTTCACTCAAAAGTTGCCGATAAAATAGCCAGCAACGTGCAATAGCTTGAAATCACCACCTTAAAATTTCTCCTTTGTCATTGAAATAGAGATCAGACAATTTCAGCCAAGAAAGGAATGATTACCCAGCTTATGGGGTTCCATGGCAGCTTGAAAATGGTTGGACCTCGTTAGCACAATACCACCGAACAAGAGAACAAGATTTTTTGTCACATGAATATGTAAATAATCGCAAAAGAATAGAAGTCTCAGATGGAAAAGACTAAAGAGTAAATGAAGTGAAGTCATGTTCTCAGATGTTTGTGCGCGCCTTCCTCTCTTTCAAAGGTCCATTTGTACCTGGTGGCTTCTCAGAACTCCCCTGATCCATGTTCTGATAGATGATCCCACTCCCCTGGTTAACTGTCTCTGCTTTTAAGTTGCCTTTTTCCCGCGATCTTAACAGTCCGTTTTCGTTTTAGTTGACAGTATTTACTGTAGGATTTACCACTCTCAACTTCTTCTCCTTCTTCATCGGCTTTACATTAACTGCCTTTCAGAATCTTGACATTTGAAACTTCAGCTTTTCGACCTCATACTGGATTTTATCTACATTAGTGATTGCTTGGCTGCATAAGATTCTCAAGGTCGATCGCCACATCATCCAGCAACATTCCCTTTGGACATTTTGGGTGCCACAACAAAGATATCATCATGCGTCTCTTGGTCTTGGAACTATTCTTAGGTCTGCCACTCTTGCTACTTGACTATTTCAAATCAATCTTGCCCTGAGTAATCATTTTCTCGGCTTGCCCATCTTCGCTTTTCACACAGGTGAGTCAATTGCAGCCTTTACGGTAGCATCTTCCACTGAAATTCTCTCTACACTCTATACCATCTACCAGTTATCGACCAAATATTCATACAAGAAAAGCAGCAAACAGAACAGTGTGAGGGCTTGATCCTCATGATCAATCTTAATAATAGTAATAGTTAGATAAAATCAATTCCAAAATGCACTTGGAAAATAGTATTATGGTGCTGCAACGCACAATTCATCCCAAAATGCATTCAAATATATCAATCAAAGTACTAACAGTTGTACAAAAATTCCAAACCTAGACTAAACTATCTATGAACTCATAGGTGACGTTTTCTTGTAGATACACAGAGTGTCTCAAGAGGAGGTTAAGTTCCACAACCAAATTGCTTAGACCAAAGTCCCTTACATTATCAATTGGACGCGAACATAGAAATTCTTAGAGTTGGAATACAATAATCTTTCACAATAACTGAAGGAGAACAAAGAAACCCCATAAAGAAACTTGTGCTTGCAAGTCCAAGGAGTACCTCACAACTGACTCATTAAAATCGTAGACTTAAGTGCGTCCACCTATTTTCTTACAGCAGAGGTCTCCGAATTTTTCTTCGATTTCAATGTGAAGATCGATGTATCATGCTAAGATTGTGGTGTGGCTATTGCTGCTTGATGTTGCTCTGCTCCTTCTTCTCCTTGAGTCGACGCGCTTCATTGTAGTTTCTACTTCGCTTGTAAATGTGGGGTATGGAAAATTGAGTTGGATAGGCTAGCCTCTAACCTGCTATGCTTCCATTACTGTCATCTCCAAATATCTGATTCACTACTACTCTTCTTTCGATTGAAGTAGAATCTGAAGACTCCTTGCATTGAAGACGTTCCTGCACTAATACCTTTACTACGTTCCCACACTTGCGCTGTTGCTTTATCCTGTAGTTTGAGAAAACATTGAAGACTGCACCCAAAAAAAAAAAAAAAAAAAAATAACAAAAATAAAAGAAAGAAACTAGGGGGAAAGATTATAATTCGGCAGGTACAAAACAGCAAGTATGTAAGGAAGACTTATAAAATGGACCAATTTGCATATCAGCAGCTTAAAGCGCGTTTGATAACGTTTCTGTTCAAAAATTATTCTCCCAACGAGAAATAGAAAATACTATTTCTGTTCCTGGGAACAATTTTTGACCAGAAGAACGCATTTGGTGAATCGCACAAAATTTATATTCCTAGAATAGAAAAAGAATAGAAACACATTTGGTAAACTTGTGTAATTTTTTTGTTTCTTTTAATTTTTTAATATTTTTATTTTATTTTTCCTTTTTTATTTTTTTAAAATTATTTTTTCTTTCTTCCTTTTGGCCGATCATTTGGACTCGGCTATGGGGCGACCGGCCAACGAGGGTTGGCGGCCTCGCCTTGGCTGGGCGAGCTCGAGCTCTCCTAGATCCGGCGAGGCCGAGCTCGCCTAGCCACCGGCGAGGCTCGGCCTCACCGAGCCATCGTTGGGTGACGCCGACCTGGCAGTGGCCTAGCGAGGCCGAGCCTCACCGGTGGCTGGGCGAGCTTGGCCTCGCCAGATCTAGGCGAGCTCAAGCTCGCCCAGCCAAGGTGAGGTCGAGCCTCGCCGGGGGTCGGCGACGCTCCGGCGAGGTCACCAGCCCTCGACGACCAGTCGCCGGTCATGGCCGAGGCTAACGACCGGCCAAAGAAAAAAGAAGAAGCAAAAAAAAAAAAGAAGAAGAAGAAAAAGGAGAAAAAAAAAGAAACAAGTTTTGTGTTTTTGTTCTTTTGTTTCTTCAAAAGTGTTCTCGGGAACAAGAAACAAGTTTTTTTTGTTTCTTATTTCTGTTCCAAATTTGTTCTCAGGAACAAAAAAATAGATATTTTGTTCCCGGGAACAAAAGTGTAAACAAACGCGTTTCTGTTCTTTTTTTTGTTCCGTGGAACAAAATGATAGAAATTTGTGTTCCGGGGAACAGAAACATAATTAAACAAACAGGACCTTAGCAATCAATTATAGATCAGCCGCAGACGGTGAATGGATCTGCAGATCAGTCTTGGACTATCCTCGCATGCCAACAGCAGACAAAAAAAAATGCTCCTAGACTAAACTTCTAACGGCAAGCAGCAAATCCCCTCCAAATGGACAATCTATACCAAGTCCATATATTTCGCAATCAGCACATCTCTGGAAGTTAACCATGCTCACGTCCAGTAGATGTTTCATTGACATATTTATCTCGAGGTTGTGTAGCTGTTGTTTGAGATACAAATGATCTGTTCCCGACTTGGTCACGTATGGGGATTCTAGTTTCTTCCATATGCCTCTCCTCAAAAGCCGACTTCTCCTATTCAGCCTTCATCAAAGTCTCAATCTGGCGACGTCAACTCATAAGATCGTCCTTTTCATCCTTTTTCCAGAGTAGTAGGAAGGTGTCCATATCATTGCAGTGCCTTTTACAAAACTGCGAGTCTACCAGTAAAGCACGCACATTGATTATAACCCCAACTTCAATACTACGTTGTTAGAAAATTCCAATGATCATACAGAGTGATATACTAGCAAACACTAGACAACGTTGAACAGATTCAAATTACGTGGTTCAGTCACCCAGATCAATTTCACTCTTCAAGAATTCGATGGTCTCTCGTGTCTCTCAGCTCACAGAGGATCTTTCTGACAACTGACATGCATCACAACCCCTACACAATCCAGAAAACCAGCAAGAGTGGGAAAGTATCAACAAGATACCCGCAGAATCGATAAACTTGCTCTTTCCTAACCCTTCTTCAATAGAGTAAGATTCCACTAAGTCGCAAATTGAGCTAAAAACTCTGGACAGAATCAACATGTCTACTCTCATCTTTCGTCTCAAAACATCAACTAATTTGGAGGATTACCGGCATTTGCATGAGGTAGAGACAAGTATACATACTAGTGATGAGTGATAACCAAGTGTGACATTGTTTCATTAGGACATTCCGCCTCTTCACATTTTATCCCAATAAAGAAATACAAATTGAAATGGAAAAGTAAAATTTTGCATGTTAGTTATTCGCTTCATTCATTAGGAAAAAAAAAAACAGATGTACTCTTCCTGACTATAGGGATATTGCAATTTTTAATAATATTCATCAATTTTTTAAGTATAATATATAGTCTCCCAAATTATTGAGAAAAGATATGATCTTCCATCTTGATTAATGAAGAAAGTAACGATAACCAGGGAAAAGTGACATTATCCCAATCGTAGATTGATTAATATAGAGTAATACAACTAGATAGCTAATATCTTAAATTAAATTAAATTGTCAACTTACCTTTCATAAGTGTATGTAATTCTGTAAGTTGAATTAATTTCATACTTCAGATTAAAAAATCATGAAGCTACCATTGAAATAAAATCTAATTATATTTCATAAAGTATTCTCTTTGCTAACATAGGTACTTATTTTTCTTTCGAAAATACTTGGTTTTTTAGCGACTTTCCGACCGAAAGAAGTGTACTTATCAAGCGACATTATCGCAATAAAATAATTTCGTATAAGGACACTTGCATAAAAAATTTAATTTGTATTATCACCATTCACGAAAATGTATGATTGCAGAACAATTGAGCCGATCGGAGCACCAGGTTGCCAGCTATTTTTGCAAGAAATTCCAAGCAAGAGGTAAGTAACACGTGGTGGGGAATCCTCCTCAGCAAGGACCAACGTATAAAATCACAAATTTGCAACTTGATCAATAGAAATATCTAGATAGCATTCAAAATAGTGAGCTAAGACAAAGTTGGCCACATCCCAAGAAAGAGAAGTGCCCAGCGACTAGGCTTAATTAAATTAGTAATATCGGTACGAGAATTTTTAAATAGTAAATCACACACTCTTCTATCAATTTAAATTTTTAAAATAATTCAAAATGAATAGTTAATAGTAATCCATAAAATCTCACAATCAGAATCCGCTCTTGGACATTTTCTTTTGGAATTATCGCTAAAGGTGGCTGCTTTCAAAACTTCTGTATATTCCAAAGATTGAGATGGTAGTGGGAGAATGTGATGTCACTGAGCACTTAGGAAACCAGCCGAGTTTGACCAATGTACCAAATTATGGGTTTGTGCTAGGAGAGTTTAATAATTGATTTTCTCGCTGTCAAGTTTGAAATTTCTCTTCATATAAGAAAAAATTATGTTCGTGCACCGTCGATGGTCAGTTTCTAGAGACTTTGTCGAGCTAACGGAGACCGAACACAGGATGGTTCCTGCTATGTCTTACTTCAACTTGGATACTGGGGCCTAGACACTCCCTCGGGCTGTATTGGACACACTATAGTATCGTGAATTCGATTCATAAAAAATTTGGATCACGTCAACCTTCTCTATAAGAGATAAAGTATTTCGTGTGATAAATACATCACATAACAATGATAATATGATGTAAACAATAAATTAAATTGCATTGTACTTAGCGCTATACATGTATCTGTCAATAGACCTAGGGGTTGGTGGTGGCGGCCCCTCCCATCATTCCAAAAATTTTCTATTATTTAGAGGAAACAATTATCAAAAAAGAAGCTTACATGTATTATTTTTATGAAAATTTTGTGTCTCATTCAACTTATATCGAATTGTCAATCTATTATTGTCTATATGCATCTTATTTTCGATTTATTGATTACACCACGTGAAAACCCGTCACGTGAAATACATTTTTTTTATATGGGGGCCACTGAAGGAACCACCACCTCTCTCCCTCCCTCCACTTATCTAGATTTATCTAGAACCAAATATCTACAATAGGTATTTAGTATTTGTGGTGCTAAAGTTCCTTAAGTGTTAGTTTAGAGGAGTGATTAAAAATCATTTGAGTAGGTAAATCTTGTAATTGTGGATAGTCCACGTTGAGCTCTTATAAAGCATTACCTCTATAATATGTCGGTCGGAGTCTCTTTATAAATAGGAAAGCTCCCTTTACCAACTGAAGTAGAGTGGAGGGTCTTGTGTAGTGAGGGGAAGAGGAATGGGTAGTGTGTGTATGTGAGTGCGGCCTTCATAGAGTGCTGAAATGTGTGGCTTGAGTGTAGTGAGTGACAGAGAGTGATGTGTGCGTAGTGTGTGTGGTGTTGAGTATATGTTCTTGTAATAACATTAAGGGTATTTATTATAGTCATGCTTTCCCAACTCCATAATCACACCATGCAATGGTTGTGATCAACCAATTGCACATACACCCCGCAACAACTTGTACACTTGTACAAATATAAAAATGAGTGCTTTGCAACTTTCAACTGGTTATTGAGACACGAGTTCTTAGTATCCATCATCACTTATTTAATTTTATTTGTTTAATATTACGAAAAATTTTAAACTGGCATAATCGTGACAAATTTATCTTAAATTAATTTTTTGATCGCAAAAATACTCTAAATTGGTACACATGTGACTAATTTTCTCTATACTAATTTTTTTATCACTAAAAAAAACCTAAACTAGTACATTTGTAATAATTTACCTTTCGTTAGTTTCTGTTAAATTGAATTACTATCATGAAAACCCAAAATAGGTACTCCCATGACAAACGAATAGTAAAACCTAAAGCTGGTACTTGTCACAAGTAGTACGGTTTGAGATATTTATCGGTTAAAAATTAGTTTGGGATAAATTTGTTATAAATATATGAATTTAAGATCTTTCGTGGTATTAACCCTTAATTATTTCTAGAGTTAACATAACAATTTGATTGTGCTAGATAATGAAATACTATTTTATAGACGAAAGGTTTTCTTATGGAGAAATTATCACAAACCTTTGTTCAAGAAGCGCTCACTAATTTTTCTAAGTGATATAACCAATCATTCTTTTGAAAAATGTTTTCCAAATTTCTATTTTTTCATAAAACAAACACACCCTCAATAACCTTTAAAATATATACATATTTCTTTGCGGAAAGTAGGATTGTCAATATTCTTATTTATCTAGCTCATTAGGTTTTAATCCATTAATTTTCCATCAAACCCAATCAACTATTCCTATTATATACATAAGCAATGTACAAAATTAATTAATTCCTATTAATGTTGATTCCATTATGGTCCTTCATATACTTATTTATGTGCGTGTACATATTTCTTTGCAGAAAGTAGTGTAGAGTGGTTCTTAAGAGCTCTTCTGCAGGTATACATTCTTATCTTTTCTAGATCATTTGGCTTGAATCCGTTCATTTTTCCACCAAACCTATATAGCTATTCCTATTATATTCATAAGCAGTGTTGACAGCACTAATTACCTCCCGTTAAAGTATATTCCGTTGTTGTACTTGATAGATACCCATCCCCCCACCATGTAGCAACACTTGTCGCTTTTGCTACTTAAACAAATGATAGCGCTTTCTTAGCAACTTCCTTTCCTGATCAATTTCTTCTTGCTATGTTTCTCTGCATAGAAAAGACAAGTTGACGAGGAAAGAAGTGAATTTCTAGGGGTATACCCCTCTAATCATTTCTTGTTTTTGTGGGCAGAGTTCTGGACTCCCCAGTTAGTTTCGTTTTGCTGGTTCAATTTTACATTAGTTAACAAGCCAAAGACGATTTGTTCCACAAGTTACTTAATGTTCGATTCACGAAAGGTATACTTATTCATAATTAACATTTGCAAAAAGTCTTTTAACTTCATTGCTATTCATGATGCACATAAATCATCATATTTACTCATTGGGTACAACAAATATCATTTAGAGCCATCATCTTGTTTTGTCATATCATGTAAATTAAATATAGATTGCATCACGAAATCAAGGAGACCAAAAGTAAGCACTTCATATGACATCATTATTCCATGTTCAAAACAAGCAAGCATTGTTTTTCAGAGATTATATGCATCATCTATATTAGATTATTAAATAAAGTTAGACCAACATAAAGTCGATAGCTGACAGCGCAAGAGCGTCAATAAGTTTGATGGCGGCTGTTTTGTATAGAATGAATTATAGTGTTCTCATTTTCTTTTTCTTTTCTGGGGATAATGGTGGCGCTAACCCTCGTTTTCTTTAGCTTATTCAATTTCTTTCATTTACTTTTTTTTTGTCAACGTGGTCCTCACCTACTTTTATTATGTTTAAATTAGTCTTTATTCTAGAAATGCACATAAATTGTTGACATGGACTGCCATAGTAGCACCGTAAGCACAGACATTATAAAATAAAATAAAAGTCCTTAAACCCTCAGAGAGAGAGAGAGAGAGAGAGGGAGGGAGGGAGGGAGGGAGGGAGGGAGGAATAATGGCATGGCCAGTGCTGCCTCCAATCGAAGCACACATGCACACAAAAATAAAGGGGAGATTGCGAAAGAGAGTTAAAGGGAGATGGTGGCCCATGCCCACCACCTAGGCCGGCTGAAGTGGGGTTGAGCAACCTCAAGCCAATCGTGGCTGGGGTGGTGACCACCCATCACCCAGGTCATCGTTCACCCTAGCCACCATTCTGGAAGATCAACAATGATGTTACAAAAGAGAATATATATGAACAAAGATAATCAACAGTGCTTGAGATTTTGGAACCTAACGTCAGCTTTCAGTCATCTAAAGTTAGCAGACCCAAGTAATGCATTCCCCGCAAAGTCAACTGAAGAGTAATGCTCAGACCAAAAAAAAAATGACGAATAATGCTAAGCAACTTCCTGTTCACATTCTAGAGAGCTGAGACGTATGCTCCCATCTCGAAGAAATTATGATTTAAGACTCATCTAGTTAAACTAACACAGATTTGTATCTATATCTATCTAGGATTACTATCAACTGCAAAATCTATGTAATTTTTTTTCTACACGCCGTGTATCAATTACTATTACTAAAACAACCCACACCAACGTTGATTGACATATGATGCGTAAACAGCATGTGGCATGCATAGAGTGTCAAAATGAACCGTTGGATCTATTCCGACACCATGCTTTTTAGAAGAGATTTGGAGGGAAGAAAAAGGGTTCTAAAAACATAACCGTGTTTGGATGGAGAAGAAAAGATGGAAGGTAATGATTAGGAGGAGGGATCATGAGATATTATGAGGGATTGATCTGGTGATTTCATGTATATTCTAAAACCATGTGAAAGGATTCGTAGGTATTTGAACGGATTTGTGCATTACTCAATAAATTCATTCTTTTTGCTCACTTGCAAGACTATTCTATTTCTATTTATGAATATATAAAAGGCTATTCACATCACAATGCACCTTTTTTCCTACCTTTTTAATCGCTTGCATCTTGACAACCATATGACTC
This sequence comes from Eucalyptus guilfoylei, assembly GCA_016097605.1. Taxonomy (NCBI): domain Eukaryota; kingdom Viridiplantae; phylum Streptophyta; class Magnoliopsida; order Myrtales; family Myrtaceae; genus Eucalyptus; species Eucalyptus guilfoylei. Next base: position 43,185,006 of record CM027861.1, read on the forward strand.
AATCCCTTCAAATCCTTTCTTTCTCTCTCTTTTTTTTCCTTATAATTATCTAAATCCATTTTTTCTTTCTTTCTAATCATCCCATCCCAACAAATGTGAATTTAAAAAATAAAGAAAAGTTCTCTCTTCATACACGGGCACAAAAAAATTTGTGGGGGGCGTATCAAGAAGACCAGGAACGAGGCAGCGATTCATGTTGGACCACTAAAGCACCAGAGATGTTTGAACAGAACTTCGTCTTCCTCGAACTTTCATGGACCATGCGGTAGACCAGTCTAGAAATGGCGACAGACACTGTGAACTTTGGTCGTTCTTTCATCCTTCCACCATAGGTTGGTCCTCCCTCAAATATCCCCACGGAGCCCATGCTTTACAAGTGGTACTATCGCATGTTTGTTTTATTATGGGAAGAAAATTACGGGGATTTCGATTCCATCACACCCACCTTCCTTCAAACTCTCTCCCCCAGATCTAATCTTGACAAAAAGTCGTCATCTGTTTTGGAGGCTGCGACTTCTTGCAACGTCCATAGCAGTCAGATTGCGAACTACTCAGTAGCATCCGTCGGATTTGTTTATTTAGAGTCATCGCGACCACAAATGCAGGATGGAGTCGCAATTCTCTCTTACTCACCTTGAAATCCTCTTTGCCTTATGAACAGGAGGATCCTATTGGATTCATCCATTGAAAGTCCAAGACATTCATCAATCATAGGACTCACGTGGAGCAGAAATTTTTGAAATCTGCACCATTCGTTTGACTTTGTAAGATAAAGATTCTTCTGGATTTTTATAGCCCTTGTAGCTGCATCCTTCTTCAGCTAATTGCTAAGCAGACTTTGAGTTTGAGCCATGTTGTTCAAGATTCTTGCTGTGCTCTCTCTGCTACCAGTTTTGGCTTACGCTCAAGAGACCAATTTTGTGTACAACGGTTTTCGATCGGCCAATCTGAACGTTGATGGGATCGCCGGGGTCACCTCCAATGGCCTCCTAAAGCTGACCAACGACACCAAACAGCAGAAGGGCCACGCCTTCCATCCCGAGCTTGTCCAGTTCAAGAACTCGCCAAACGGCTCCGTCTACTCCTTCTCCACCGCTTTTGTCTTCGCGATTCAACCTCAGTATGCCACTCTGAGCGGCCATGGGATCGTCTTCGTGGTCGCGCCCCAGAGAGGCCTCCCTGGGTCCCTGCCGAGCCAATACCTTGGCATGTTCAACGAAACTGACAACGGCAACTCCACCAATCATGTGTTTGGGGTGGAACTCGACACGATCCTGAGCAGCGAGTTTAATGACATCAACGATAATCATGTTGGAATCGACTTGAACGGGTTGACATCAGCAAACTCAACTCCGGCGGGGTATTATGCAGATGGTGAGGAGTTCAAGAACTTGACTCTAATCAGTGGTAAAGAAAAGCAAGTTTGGGTGGACTACAATGGAACTGAAAAGCGGATCGATGTCACATTGGCTCCAATCAATGTGCAAAAACCGCAGACTCCCCTTTTGTCTCTTAGGCAGGATCTCTCGTCAATCATCAACCAGAGCATGTATGTCGGCTTCTCGTCATCGACCGGTTCGGTCCTAACTTCTCACTATGTTCTGGGTTGGAGCTTCAGGGTAAATGGAGAGGCTCAGGCACTTGCCCTGTCCCAACTTCCTAAGCTTCCTCGGACTGGTAAGAAGGAGACGTCGAAAGTACTGACTATAGGGCTCCCGCTGATGGTTCTTTTCGTTGTATCGATGCTGATCTTGAGCGTGGTTTACGTGATAAGAAGGAAAAGGAAATTCGCTGAGGTCCTCGAAGATTGGGAGAGGGACTACGGCCCGCACCGGTTCAAGTTCAAAGACCTTTACATTGCGACAAAAGGATTCCGGGAGCAAGAGCTATTAGGGACTGGAGGATTTGGTCGGGTCTATAGAGGAATCTTACCCAAATCCAAGATAGAGATCGCGGTGAAGAGGGTCTCACACGAATCGAGACAAGGCATGAGAGAGTTCGTAGCGGAGATCATCAGCATCGGTCGGCTCCGTCACCGCAACATAGTGTCGCTCCTTGGTTACTGCCGCAGGAAAGGGGAGTTGCTCTTGGTTTACGACTACATGCCCAATGGGAGCCTCGACAAATACCTCCATAACCAGCCAAAGGTGACCATCAATTGGAGGCAAAGATTCAGGGTGATCAAAGGAGTGGCATCTGGGCTGCTTTATCTGCACGAAGGGTGGGAGCAAGTGGTGATCCATAGGGATATAAAGGCGAGTAACATCTTGCTAGATGCAGACTTAAATGGAAGACTTGGAGATTTTGGGCTTGCGAGACTATACGACCATGGAACCGACCCTCAAACGACTCACGTGGTAGGAACGCTCGGTTATCTCGCCCCTGAGCACACGCGAACCGGCAAAGCGACTAGGAACACCGACGTGTATGCCTTCGGAGCATTTTTGCTTGAGGTTGCCTGCGGGAGAAGGCCGATAGAGCTTCGGGACGCGGAGGACGTGATATTAGTGGACTGGGTATTTTCTTGCTGGGACAAAGGTGCAATTCTCGTGGCAAGAGATCCGAGGTTGGGGGCGGAATTTGTGGAAGAAGAGATGGAGTTGGTGCTGAAACTCGGGTTGATCTGTTCCCACTCCGACCCATTGATGAGGCCGAGCATGCGTCAAGTTTTGCAGTACTTGGAGGGCGATCTTCCGATTCCAGAACTGTCGTCCATCGGCCTTTCCTCAGGCGGGTTAACGTTCACTCATCGCGAAGGTTTTGACGATTTGGCCATGTCTTATCCGTCCTCCATATACAAGGCATTTACGCACTCGTCTTCTGTCGCAGAATCGCAACTCTCGGGTGGACGGTGAGCCTCATGGTTTAGTTTCTAATTTAGTTCCATCCTCTGTATTTGGGGAAACATCCATATGTCCGGTGGCATCTTTCTTCTCTCGTAGAAATCGATAGGTTGTAAGATAAGATCATGTTCAGATCTAGAATACGTAGCTCCACGAGTCATTCTGGTCCTAGTCCGTGTAAGTATCCATACAATACACGCTCTTATTTTTTCCAAGGCTCAAATTAGCTACCGGCGCGGCAGCCGCCATTGGCTGCTGCTGACCGAGAAGAGAGAGAGAGAGAGAGAGAGAGAGAGAGAGAGAGAGAGAGAGAGTGAGGTGGTGGCCATGTTCTCAAGTTGCAGATCAAGAAGAGAGAGGGAGAGGTAGAAGACAAAAGCGACCGAACATAGGGTTTTTTTAAGTGCACGTGGTACCCATGCATTGAGTAAAATACTTCTGTCTTCCTCTAAGCAGCGATGTCGTAAGCTTTAGCTCAGCGATCGCATGATGTCTGTTCTTCCACGTATCCTCTTGGCGAGCCGTTGAGGCAACGGACTTCGTGGCCCTCCGGCTTTGACTGGCTTTTAAGCAGGTGAACATTATTAATCTTCTCATGGCACATTCTTGTCCTTTCCTGAAAGCTGAATAAGATAGATTAACATAGGCCTCGGAGTCTAAGAGAATGTCTTGTAGGAGAAGTTTGCGCAAGTTCAAAAACTGAAAACCGAACTCGTGGTATAAACTTTTGTCAAAAAAGAACTCGTGGTATAAACTACTAGTTTTTTTATAAAGATGAACGAAGGTCTCGGTTTGGTGATTAAGAGAAGACGGGTTAGTGAATTTTATCTTGATAAAATCTAATTATGGGCACCGCGCGAGGTGTTTTGCCTTTGCAGGGCAACATGACTGGCACGGGAACATCCCAGAATTAATATTATTATTTTTTTGGAAAAATAATTAATACCAAGATTGTTGACAATGTTTATTGTTTTTCTTAAATATAGAGTAGCCTTATGGGTTAATTTTATGGAGCCAAACAAGCTCCAACCTTCACAAATTAGTCGATGGAGAACAATATGGAGATGAAAAATGTGGAAAACAATTGTCCCACATTGCTTGTCTAGAAGCGGAAGCTTGCATCTTCTATAAAAAGCAAAACTTGTGGGGAGAAGGGTCGGGGGTTTTATAATTATGCAATAAGTATAATGGAAGTCTTAAAATTGGTTAACAAAGTGTAATTGAGTCAAAGTTTTCAAAAAGTAAAATTAAGTCCTAAAACTTATCAAAAAGTGTAAACATATCCTAAAATTTATCAAATTGGTTCAATTAAATTCTTCCATCGATTGTAACTTTTGAAAGTTTTAGGACTCAATTGCACTTTCATGACAAGTTTTAAGAGTTTTGATACACTTAATTATATAATTATTGTTGCTACTACTATTATTGTTACATATATTGATACCAAAAATTACAAATATAAAATAGACTAAACCAAATAAAAATATATTTCTTTCTAAAAGTGGCACATGGTTAATCAGTAGGGCGAGCGGGGCTGACCCCCTCTGCTCATTTCATGTACGATTAATGCCTCACTTATGTTACTTTAGGAATGAGAATCTATCGTTAGAATTTCCACGTTTGCAAGATCCAGTTTCAAGATCAATGTTCTATTCTAATACGAGAGGTGCAGCATTGACCTCGAGTAATCCAATTTCGAGCTTCACAAAACGAAGTGTTAATGCACTACTTTTAAGGTGTCATCTTACGTTGCTTTGTCACGGACTTCTTGAGATACATAAAACATTAATAGTATAATCGCATAAACTGACAAACTTTGAGTGTCACATTCAATGATACAAGTTTCCATGAATACCTTGTGGATAAAAATTGATTGGGCCTCATATTTTATTCGAGGCCCGAAACTTCACATATAAGCCCAATTCATGCATTATTATATTTCGTTTTTCTCTTTCATTTCGGTTTATGCCTAACTCAATAATCGGATGGTCCTCCTGAGGGAAAAAGCACGAGGGCATTCTCTCTTTGTGGTGCGTAGATCCGACCATCGGAGGCTTTCGTCATCATCGAACATTGGCCGTAAACAATTAGAGCCATCCATCGAAAACTAATATGGCTAAACTCGTTGGGCTTAATGAAGTATTGTTCCACATAACTTGACAACGGGTCATATATATCTTTATATTTTTGTGATATTTCTCCACCTATTAGTTTAAGCTTTTAAATTAGACATTCTAACATGGTATTAGAGTTAGTACCATCACTTTCAAACATGCGTCTATCTTGGACCAAATTCTCCCATGTCCTTGTGAGTTGAAGAGGGGAGCTTTGTGGTATCAAAGGGAAGAGTGAGTGACGCAAAGATATTATACAACTAGTTTGTAGGAGTTGCTTCGGGTTACTTGTATTATAAGTCGTGGAGTGGAATAAATACCTTATTAGAGGATCTCTGAAGGCAAGGTTAGTCTTTCACGTACAAATTGGTCAGTAATTAGTACCACTCTTTTGATAAAGTCATGTCGAGCAAAAGCTAATTATTGTACTGAAGTGTTCAATATGATTTTAAAAAAAATGACAGATGTAATGGAAGTTTTGAAATGCATGTCCTAAAAGCACGCGAAAGTGGCTAGTATGATTTGGGAATGAAGTGCCGGGAGTTTTAGGTCTATCATTGATATTATCCAATTATTTTTGGTGTTACTAGTCTTTGACCCTAATTTGCATTGGATTCGAGACACCATGCATGCAAGTGAGCTACATTTGGCCAGTCTACATCACTAATACCTCGTCAGTTTGTTTAATTTTTTTTTTTCCAAAGAACGTCAGTTTGTTTAATTCAAGTGCAACAATTGTGGCTTGGATTATTGTGCAATTCTTATTTTACTTTGATTTGCATATTGCATATGTGGCAACGATTACATATATGACTTGTGAAATTTTTCGAGTTTATATACACGGACAGATAAATATATTTGAAAGCTCAATCAAGAGCAATCAACTAATTTTTTTATCTGTGTACGATGCAAACAAGGATTAAGGACCAAAATCATATTTAAGTTTATAGACTACGATATCTTCACTTAGAATTTCAAAAAAGGTGGCACTAATTCCACACCTCAAATGACTAATTGAATCTTTATTTAGTTTAATTGACTAAAACTCCCATTAAAGAAATCTATCTATGCGAACCTAATTCAACACACAAGATGCAAGATCTCAAGAGGAAAAAGAAAATTCACGTCACTACAAATACTTTCAAGTTGAGCTAGGAACAGAAATGACCAGGTATTGCAAAGCATTGGTTCAACAACATAATGTTCAACATCCGTCAGGTTTCAAGTTTAGAGGTGGCAGACTTCAATCAAGAAGCGAGTGGTACATTGTTTTGCACTCTATCGAAAGAGTGCAAAGTTAAAGAGAAGAGCACGATGCTTTATTAGAAACCTTATCACATGGCTTTGAAGTCCACGGCAAGTGTATACTGAGGTAGCTGTAGCGTTTCCCTTTCTCCAAGCTCAAACCAGGGGGAAGCCTTTCTCCATGAGGCTTTCGATGTTGTCTCGTACACTGACTTCCAAAGGAGTAAACGTCGCGCCCAAGCCTTCCACTTTTTCCCTTGATACCCTATAAGCCGACACAAGAGGTCCGTTGTCTTCACACCTGCATACATTCCAAATGATTCGGGCAAGTCGGTTAAGTCAATAAGGATAAAATATGAGCTATTGGAGTGTTGCTCATAGGATAGAATGAACTTTTCTTGTGAAGTTGAAGAAAAAATTAGGGACTAACCTTTTGGGGAGGTGCAGTGTAGGATAAAGCTTGCGCAAGAGCTTCAAGACATCGTGATGGTGAATGGTTTCTCCTACTAGGCAGTATCTGCCACTAGCTGACGGGTTTTCAAGAGCTAGGATATGCACGAGTGCAACGTCCCTGACATCAACAAAAGCGAAATACTTGAAGGGAAGTTGAACTCCTGCATTATATAAGCTTCAATTACTCTGTGAAATTAGAATAAGTGATGCGCTCTTCATTAGGAGAATCAGTAATCACATGCGGATTGTCTTTCTAAAATGGGATTATGATTAGATGGTTGTTGATTATTCATCATCTTGTTGACATGTGCTGCGAGAAATATTTCACTTCATGGCAAAAGACACAATCGATAAACTCTCATCAACATCAAAATAAATACCATTGATGAGGTTCGGTATAATCTCTGCTGAGAGATTGACGGTAGGCTGCAAGAGAGGGCCAATCACATGTCCTGGATTTATCACGACCAGGTCGATCCCATTCTCATTAGTGAAATCCCAAGCTGCCTTCTCCGCCAGGGTTTTGGAAAGCTGATACCAGAGCTGAAAAATAGCAAAACCACATCACTGCTATGAAAGAACTCTTGCGCCACTCATGGACTTAATTGACTCCAACCTGACACCAATTTGTTCTGCCTCATCTGCCATTCCACAAAACCGACTTCTAAGGACTAGAGAATGGACTTATTCATGACAGATTACTTAAAATCTCATCCATAAGAAGCTTTCGAGTGATGCTCCTATGTTGGAAAAATTGGGTGCAAACATGTGCGAGAAAGGTCAAGGACTTAATCAAATAGGCAAAGAATAATCCAGTAAGGCGAGGGAGACAGACAGCTCACTTACAGACCTTTGATTCCTCACAGATTGCCGGATTAGAAAACCATGTCTCATCGAGTACCACACCAGAGGTCAGGGGTCGTCCGGTTTACACAACTGCAGCCATGGAGGATGTTATGATCACTCTCTTGATAGAAGGGAACTTTGCACATGCTCTGAGGACATTTAGTGTCCCTCTGACTGCGGGATCAACTAATTCGCTCTACAATATGTAAGGAACGGAGTCCCATAAGAATGATCTTTTGTCAAGTCACCCAAGAATTACTAGATCAATCTAATCTTTTGATTATTACCTGAAAGGGACAAAGGGAAACAAACTACAATTTCGAAAAATATAGTAACGTTCCATCAACTGAAATGCATAGAAGAATGACAGACAACCGCAGTACACAAGAACCTGGGGATCAGAAGCTGAGACTAGAACGGGTGATGCTGTATGAAAAACAGCGTCGCACCCATTGACAGCTGAGGCACAGGAACCTTCTTCCAGCAAATCCGCTTTGAATAAATGTAGTCTCTCCTTAGCACCTTCAAGGGCTCGCAAGTGTTGCGTCTTCTTCAGATTATCTGTTTATGCACGTCAGCAAAAGGAAGTAGATTTGGTGCACATAAAATGGTGAGAATTCTCAATCAATTTTAAAATACAATGACATCCGTGGATGAGAAGAGTGTGATTATCAAGTTATGACGCTGGCGTTGCACTTAATCTAGGTTGAGAGGCAAAGCATGACCAAAACTTAACCTTAAGCCAGTTGGTTTAGGTTCTGCGAGAGATTTAGACATCTGTAGGGAATGGACAATGGATGATATCAGGTCAGAGGCTCCTGAAGCATCACTAGCCACCAGGTACTCGATTGTGCGTGCACACGAGCCCTTACACATACCCAGACGCGTAGATGCATGTGTGAGTTAATCCAAACGGTGTGAGATGATTACAAAAAGGCATATCTTGAGTGGTTCAACTAAGAAATCGATGTTTCATTCCATTTCACTCCTAAAATGAGCAGAGCGATAGAGAATTCAAAAGTCCAAGGGCTTCAGCAGAGTAGAGCATGAAAACGAAGTCCTAAAAACTTACCGGGATTGCGTACAGTCGCTTTGACTGTGTAGCCACGCTGAAGCAATAACTTCACAAGCCAGGATGCGATGTAACCGGACCCTCCGGTCACGCCCACCACCTTGTCCCCAGTACTCATCTCTCCTGTCCTCTCCTCTGCTCTCCTGGGAATTGAAATCTTGAATTGGGTCTTTGGATGGATGATAGTGAGTGCAACACATACATAAGGAAAAAAGAACTCTCTTTCATGGCAGGCAGAATACATTTAACTATTTTAAAGGTTATTTAACTGACCGACGTGTTTGATGAGGCATTGACTTTTTGCTTGCATTAACTCTACTATTAGAAAAATACGACCAAAAAAGAAAAAAAAAAACCTACTATTAGAACACACGGGTCGGGAAACTGTCAATGACCACCTAATCTTTTAGTCTAAACTTAAACGGGTTATATTGAGGTCTATTGCTATGTTTATTCAATATATTCTAATGAAATATTTAAAGCTAGGATCTTCCCGAGGTGTACTAGACAATGTCATGCTACATCGGCCTTTTTTCGTTTTGTTTAGTCATTACAGATGGGGTTTTTCTCATATCCATGTGTTAGCACTAAGAAAGGTATACTAAATTAAAGAGTGGCGTTCATCGAAAAAGAAAAAACTCAACCGAGAATGGGAGATAACATAGACTCATAAGCCAATTCTCCCCTTTTGCAAGACTCGACGTATCTTAGGAAATGGATTGGGTGGTTTCTTTCCATAACATTAGATCTGTGCTCGGCAAACTCAGTTGTTGAAACCGCGTTGAAATTCCAAAATAGGGTCTTCATGGGCAATTGGATATCATGAGGTATGCAATTGCTATGCCTGCGAGAAATCGTTAAGGATATATGTTACATAGAAATGTCTCTGTGTTTCAAGAAATGTGATGTAATGTCTCCGTGTTTCAAGAAAAGTGACTCCTGATAAATCGCAATGTGTAACATAGAAATGTCTGTGTTTCAAGAAAAGTGACTCCTGATAAATCGCAACACTAGTTGATGCTTTGTTAGTTTTTTTTTGGTCATAGATGCTTTGTTGTGACATCCTGAAATTCAACCCCATCTTGAATATATGGAATGGGCATTTCGTCGACCCACCTATGGTCATTTTACTCTAAGTTGGCCACTCATGAGTTAACTAATCTATTAGGTAAAGCCGTTAAGGAATATAAACACGACAGACTAGATAATTCGATCTGAAATCGATTACTCGACCATAATAATTGGCAAGGGTTAATACAACACTGTTATAATCGAATTACGATCGGATATAAGTCAATTCGACGGATTGCATAGTTGAATTGCGGGTGATTATGCATGATTTCGAAATTCGCATCGAACGGCAATAACCCGATTTTCTATCGATTTTATACTCGGGACATATAATTGAAACCTTGCATTTTTTTATGACAACCGATGGTCATCTACAATTCGGAGATGCATAAACGTGGATAAAAAATTAATGACCACAGGTCAAACGCTAAAATCTTTAAAAGCTACTCGATAGGTTAGGTCGTACTAAAGTCGCGTTCGGTTGATTTTAACCACGGAATTAGATTCGGTTTCGGGAATCGGACGTTTGTGCATGTCACGATTCATTTATTGGATGTTGTCTCATCTTTCGGAGAAATTTTGACGAGTCCGGAATTTTGCGGAAAAATCAGATTTCGGACAAAAGAAATTAAGGAAATTCGGATGGACTGTCTAAATGGTTTATTTGGCCCCCAAAATGGTTTACCATGTGTGAAATAAGAGCAAATTTCTCATTGGATGGTCATTGGACTTTTTGGGCCGAAGACTTTGGTGACATTGTGATGATGAGGGAGATATTTAGCTAGGTTTTTGATTGGTTAACCCATTGACTTCCATTTCCCTTCTTTCTCTCCCTCTCTCTTCTCTTGCGCTCAACCCCTTCTGCCGACCCCCCCTGCCCACGTTCCCCTTTCTTCTTCATCTTCTTCTCTTCCCCACATTCTTCATCCCATTGTTCCACTACTGCCCGCTTCATCTACCTCAAATCTCCTACCAGCAATATTACGCCAGCCCATTTCCTCTCCACCTGATTTGATTTTCCCATTTTGTTTTGTTCTGCTGCACCCCTCAATTCCACCACACCATCACCATACGTCCACCCTAGCAGCACAATTTTCACATGACCAGCAACAGCCAGCCATTGCCCCTCACGTCCGCCGCAGCTTCTCCACGTCCGGCTTCACCGCTCCACCCACCCGGTCCACCTTCCAGCCGAGTCACGGCCAGCAGCTCAGCTCCCACCGAACAGCCCCAAGCCGTGAGCTTGTAGGGCCTTTTTCCTTCGCCGGTTGAGCTCTGTTGGAGACAAGGTTGTCTTAGGTTTTCATCGCCATCGCCGTGAACCCGCCGCCATTCTAATCTGGTGAGTTAACTCCCTAATCCTTGATTAGGTTGTTAATTGTGCTTAGGGGGTTAGATTAGTGTTAATTAGCTTAATCAGATTAGTGTTAAGTTAGATTAGCCTTTTAAGTTGGATTAGTATTAATCTAGTTTGGTTAGATTAGCCTTAATATGGATTAGTGTTAATCTAGTTGGTTAGATTAGCATTAATGAGGGTGGTTTAGCTTAATCTAGTGAATTTCTCTGTAGATCGGTTTACTGAACCCTTGCTATTTGCGATTTTCGTGGGATCAAATGTGCTACGATTTTGAGATTGATTCCTTCTTAAAAAATATTTTAAACATCTTCAGCTATGACATATATTTTACTCAAGATTTTAGGGATTTCAAAGAATAAGATTTCAGCTTCGCTACTTGTAAAACATAATCTCGGTTTGTGCTGGAAACCATGACCATTTGGTATTTAATAGATTTTTATCAACTCTTAGGGTTCAATTTTTGAAAGAGGTTCTTCACAAAATTTGTTCATCACATCTTTTAGTTTAACATAGTCAAATTTCAGATCAAACGGACAAGTTTTGGACCTTGAACCAGACTGATTTTGGAAAACGTAATTTCTTGACATGGACACAGTTTTGGTAACGGTTTGAGCGATTTACTGCTCTTATTCTAGAAATAATTGGGTCAAGGTGTCTTCACAAAAAATATTTTTTTTAAGTGTCCTTTATAACATATTCAAATTTGAGAATTTTCCAATTTTTTTTTTTGGTAATGGTAAGAATAGAATTTTCCTAATTTGTTTGATTAGGTTTTGGAATTAATTCTGCAGACGTGCGAGTGGACCCGGTTTTTGCCGGTTAAGGCCGATTGTAGTTTTGTGGTTGTTCTTGGTATCTAGCTTGCTAGATAATGTATATTTGGTGATGTGGTTGAATTAGGGCATGCTTAGAGCTTATGCTTGATAATATGTGAATGGTTGTTCTATGGTGATTGTTTATTGTTATTGCAAAAAATGGCCTTAAGGGCAATTAATTAGAAAAAACAATTAGGTGTCGGTTGGGCACCAAAACTTATTTGTTTGATAAAACAATGAGGTTTTAAACTAGATGCGTGCAAAGTTTGATGGATTAATTTTGAGTACGTGAGCATCTATGAATTTATTTCTAAAAGTTTTGAACAAAAAAAAAAAAAAGAGTTACTAAAGTTTAGTTCCAAAAAGGGGTGGTTGGAAAAGAAAATAGAAAATAAATGAGGTGTCGGGCTTGGACGCCAGATTTTATATGCTCAATAAAACGAGGAAATTTTATACTAGATGCGTGCAAAGTTTGGCGGGTTAATTTCAATTACGTAACCCCGTATGAATCTATTTCGGAAAGTTTGAACAAAAAAAAGAGAGTGGTTAAATGGATTTTAAAAAGGAATTTTTGGGTGTTCTGGGCTATATGGTGGAAGCTAAAAGTTCACTTGATTGATGATGTGCCTACATGGTTAAGTTAATTAAGTGGTTTAGTTTAATTAAACACAATTTATTTAATTAATCGTAATTTATTTAATTAGTCATATTTAGTGTAAATTGTGATGGATTAGCCATTCAGTGAAATTTTACGCTGATCCTTGTAGTTGAACTTATATGTAAATTTAATGGTTTATTTAGGCTATGATGTGCGATTGAGTGCTTCGTGGTAATTATTGATTATTATTACAAAATTTGATTTTATGAGTATTTAATTAGAAAAATACCAGGTGTCGATTTTTGACGCCAAAATTTTATGTACTATATAAAATCATGGAATTTTTGAAAAGGGAGTGTACCATACTTACTGGTTCGATTTAAATATGTGACCACACACGATTATTTTACCGAGATTTTTAATACAAAGAAAAGGGGCCAAGTTCATTATTGAAATACAAGGTATTTGAATGCAAAGTACAGTGTTCTTGGCTAAGTATGTGTGCGCGTGTGGTCACTATCAGACCCGTCACCCAATGGGAGTTGGGGAGGCGATGCCTGATTAAGTTCAGATGCTCCAAGTCAACGGATGCTGGTCGCAGTGGAGGCTGGGCTGATGCTCTTTTATGGAATGCCGTCTAGGTGTAGACGTTGCCGTGCCTGACGGAGCGGGATGACGCCCAGTTATGCCGGATGACCGCCGACTTTTGAGTTGGCTTTGGCTGATGGGTCGTATTAACTAGAACATGCCTGAGTGGTTGAGATAGCTGTGCCTGATTATGGGGCAAAATTGTGTGGCATGGTATGTGACGTGTTATAACGATTTTACCTTATAATCGAGACTCATGTGATTGGTTAAAATATGAAAATGATGTGTTCCGGTTATTGATTACGCTTGCTTTATTGATAATAGTATATATGATGTACTAATATGCAGGGACGCGCCGAGGCGAGGTGAGTTTTGAATGGTGCATGTTTAGGACCGCCTCTGAGTGAATTTGCGTCCTAATCGAGGTTTAGGGTTTTGACTCACTGAGATTTTATCTCACCCTGTCGTGATTAACCTTTTTCTAGGTCCTTAGTATGGAGAGGATCCGGAGCTAGAGTCTGTGAGATCTGGGACTTAGTTTGCCTAGGACATCAGACCTTCTATATATAAACTTGCAGGATTGACTGGTGTGTTTATAAAGCGTGGTTTGAGAAGATTTGCTGTCCTGCTTTTACTATCCCTCTGTTTGATGGTTGTCTGGGTATTTGTTTGATTCGTTTTCGCATGTGCATAAAATGAAAAGGGTCGGCGACGCATCCTAGAAACGTTGCATTTTAATCGACCGGAGAGGGATGTGCGCGTGCTCAGGGTTTGGGGCGTGACATTTGTTGTCAGTTTGCTGCCTAAACAATTTACCCTAAACTTCAGATATAAGCTCCATGAATTATTATATTTTGTGAATACCGTTGACTTCGTGAGGGCCTGCAGGGCGCAAGGCCCAAAGGTGGACGGTCCACACTTGGAAAGCTAGTTCTTTCGCCCACACCATACAAATTAGATAGCATCCCCTCACAGAGGTATGACCTAATAATCCTAACCACTTTCTTTTCTCCCTCATTCAGTTATATTTAACTTAATAGTCCACTGATGCTACAGACGGAAAACCCAGGAAGAGTTTCTCTCTTGTGGTGCGCATATACAACCACCGGAGGAGGTCGTTATCTTCGAAGCCTGACCCAAAAAATCATGTATAAACAATGGAGCCGTCTATCGGAACTGATATGGCTAACAAAAATAGGCTATAAATTGATGTCAGCCTTACATGGCCAGGAAGCGCGTAGGGTTCTCTAAGTAAATTATAGAGGTCTGACAAAGCTCGTGAAGTTTTAGATTCTTAGAAGTGAACAAAATGTTTCATACCCCTGGATTCTTTCTATTCTATTAGTAACTCACTTCAGGTTATCGTACCAGATAATCAAGGTTCCATAAACCTAGAATTTTGCAAAAAGATTTCTTTCCCATTACCAAGTCAGAAGTGGCAAGGACTTCTCTTAAGTGAGATAAGCGAGAAAATATTAGGTGATATAGTCTATCTAGAGGGATTAGAGGTGCTGCACATGGCCTATATTATCTCCATGAATGTAGCAAGGAGTGATTCATAGTTGTTAAAGATTGTTAGGGATTTATCTAAAAGAATATTAATATTAGAGATATTTTGATAATTTTATTGATTCTTTCTATCTCTCAAAATTATGGAAAATTGTCCAAAAATCCTGAACTTACTTTACTTTTGCCAATCTAGTCCTAAACTTTTCAATTTTGCCAATTCAATCCAAAACCTTTTCGTTTCTTGTCAATTTAGTCTATTTGACCAATTTTGGTGGGAAATTGTTGACGAGACGATTGGCACGTGACAAATTTGTAATAATATTTTGAATTTTTTATGGTCTTTTCTTCCTTTTTAATTTTTTTTGCTTTTTTTTTTTGGGTATTGGGATCTAAGGTCGGCAAGGGTTGTCAACCAACCCTTGCTGGCTACAGGCGAGGGCCACCTAGCCTTCGCCTCGCCAGATTTGGTGAGGGCGTTGTAGCCCTCACTGTTTCTGGGCTTAGGCTCGCACGCCTTCACTTTTGCCAGCAAGGGTGTCATGACCCTCGCTTAGTGTGACATCTCAAATTTTCAATTATGTTTTCTACTGAATAAATCGGGCATTTCATTGACGCGCCTATAGGGCTGTTTTCAGAGCTGATCACTCTCGAGATAACTAGACTATCTGGGGAAGCCATTAAGAATTTTAAGGCAAATAGACTTGAGAATTCGACCAAGAATCGGCTGTTCGATCGTGCTCATTTGCCGAGATCATTACAACATAGATATAAATCGATTCAAGATCAGAGATAGGTTAGTTCGACTGAGATGCGTGGCTAATCGTGGGTGACACCACTAAATTAGAAAACTTTTATCGATCGGCATTAATTTGATTTTTCTATCGTTTTGGTACCTTGTGTTCGTATTTGAATCCTCGAGATTTCCATGACAACCGAGAGTCGTCAATGTGTCGAGTGGGTTCATTGTGGTTCAAAGAAAATCGACCATGGTCATTTGCACTAAAAATCTCTAAAAACTACCCAGTAGTCTAGGTCATGCCAAAAATGCGCCGAATGGAAATTAACCGCGAATTCGAGTCTGATTTCAGAAATTGAAGATTGTGTCCTGTCACAATAAATTCTAGAAACGTCGACTCAGTCAAAGAAGATTTTTCCAGAGATTTCGAGATTTTTACGGAAATTCGATTCGGACGTTGCGGAAAATGAACGGAAATTCGGATGGGCTAAGTCGATGGAAATTTGGACTTCTAGACTGAGCTACTTGACGACAGGAAAGTGTGGAAATTTTGTGGACTTCTCTTAATCAATTTTGGACTTCGAATTTGGAGAATTTGAGGATGAAAATTGAAGTCTAAATGGAGTGAATTTCGGATCTAGGCTTGAAGGCTGTATTTTGGACAATTGAATTGGATTATTTTGGTGAACTTAATTGGAAAGTAATAGGGGAGACAAGGCCATCAATGGAGGGGATAAAAATTTCTGACTTTAGGGCCCCCTCCTTAGCTTCATGAGCACGCTTAGCTGCTCTCTTGCCCCCTCAACCGTGGCTTCTCCTTCAAACCGTGCCAGCTGCATCCCTCATCGCTGCCTTTTCTTTCCTTGGACCGAAGTAGTCCACGATTCCCTTCCCCTTCATAGCTTCGATTTTTCTTTCCTTTTCTCTCACTGGACGAGCTTGCCGTTTCTCGTGCGTGTCTTCGAAGCTCACGCCCTCCACCAACCGTTGTCCCCTCTCCACCGAAGAAGACCACCAAAGTCCGTCCCCTCTCGACCGAGTCACTTCCCCAACGAACAACCGCTTCTGCCAGCCCCACCATCTTTGGTCACACCACCGACTTCACTCCATTCTGCCACGTTCGTTTCCCTCTCCACGCGTGGTCAACAGCAACGGTTTTCAACGCCACCGAGCAGCCATCATCTCCACCGATCCTCCTCCACGTTGAAGCTAGCGAAGCCCTGCCCGAAGCTGCCTCGCTTGTTTAGCCGCATGTTCGGCCCAATTCCACTGGAGCAGCCCACGAGCCACACGCCCATTCAAAGCCCTCAACTTGGCCAAAATCAGCCCATCTTTAATTGCAAGCTTAGCCCAGCTGCAGCCTTCAGTCTTGTAGGCCCAGCGAATTGAGCCCAATTTGAGCTCACTTGAAGCCCAAGAAGCAGCCCATCAATTGAGTTCTTGGGCCCGGGAAGCGGGCCCAATCCGTAGCTAAGCCCAAGCCCATCAACCAAGCCCATCAATTGCTATGGGCCTGCAAGGCTTTTGGGCCCGACCCAGGTATCCGCCGACGCCATCAAAAATTTGGATTTCAGTCGCCGTCGCATTGTCGTCGCGGTGTTCCAGTCTTTGCTTTTCACAAATGAGTTTTGCTCACTAATGCTTGCTTAGTTTGCTAATGATGCTTAAGGGTTGATTAGATTTAATTAAGTGCAATTAAGTGGTTAGATTAGTTTAGAATAATTTAATTAGTGACTTAATGATGCATGGTAGGCGTTTGGTTCGTGTAATTAGCAAGTAGAGACGTACTTCTATTTATTGAATGCATATCGGGATTTTTCCCAATCGTTCGTGCCCCCCAATTGGGCATTACGGGCCTAAATTGGATTTTTAGTATTTAATTATTAATTTTCGAAATTAATTTAATTAATTAATTATTTTTCCGGAAATTAGGCGGGGATAGCCGACAACCGGAATTTTATGCTGATTGTCGTGGCATAATTCGTTTATTTAATTGAGCTTTATTTCATGCTGAATTGAATTATTTGTGAAAATGAAAATTATTGTTTAATTGGATAATCATTAAAATAACCGGGCTCGGTTGATAATGCCAAAAATATTTGAGTGGACTATAGAAAATGTAGGAGTTATAGAAAGGAAAATATTATATTTTGGCTAAGGCCGACCGTGTCCCCACACACTACTACTTTATCGAGAATGAAAAAAAGATGGAATTGATTGTATGATTGTGATAGTATACTATATCGACCTACGGGCGATATGTCAACTTATCAGAGAGCAGTATACCGGTATACTATTTTAGCCTACGGGTGATATGTTAGCTTAGCAGAGAACAGTATACCTTATTAGTTTTGATGGAATATGTCGGTATACCATATCAGCCTAAGGGCGATATGGCAGCTTAGCAGAGAGCAGTATACCTTATCAGCTAAGATTGAGCACTGTCGGTATACTATATCAGCCTAAGGGCAATATGGCAGCTTAGCAGACAGTAGTATACCCGATCATCTCAGAAGTGAGCTATACTATCTATTTATCAGCTTAGCAGTGAGCAATCCTGATATGAACGGACTTATAGATAGTATGAGATGAGCCGACCAAGAAAGGGTCGAGATGACATGTAATCAATTAGGTCGATTGATCATTGCTTTGATTTGATGTCATGAATTGATTGATTGAATTGAAATGACCGATGAATGGTCCGATTGATATGAAATCGACTAGGTCGATTGATCGAGATAGCGATCTGTGATGTGATTGCTTGGGTGCTTATTGAACTGTGCTAATATGCATGTGGAATCTGAGGTCAAGGTAAGTCCTCTGACCCGTGTATGCATAGGCAGCCCGGTTAGCGTATTGGTTTACTAATCAAGTATTAAGGGGTAGAACTTGCTGAGACGTGGTCTCAATAGTTATTGAATAACCATTTTAGGACCCAAATGAGGAGCTTGAGGAGCAGGAATCTGAAGAGGAGAACCCTGATGTGGAACCTGATGAGGAAGAAGATTTTGGAGAAGAAGATGACCATGAGGAGAATCCTGAGTACGATCCGGATGAGGATTGAGATCCCATCCCGTTTTGCAAACTTTGGATTTTGATCGAACGTATAGTAGATCAAACTTACGAATAGTATTATATTATACTATATAGCCCGCCTTGTATAAAAGTGTAGTTATGTGTTTTCATGTTGTGAAAATTGTGGCCTACTTTTCTATCCCAATGTTTTATTGTCTGGGGATTATCTTATGCTTCCGCATGCGTATATTAAATGAATGGGTCGGCGATGTGTCCTGCGACGTCCCTATTAATCGACCAGGCGAGGGATGGGTATGCGTTCGAGGATCGGGGCGTGACACTTAGTGCTAGTGAGGGGTGCGATGCCCTCGCCTAGAGCCAATGAAGGTTGGCCAGCCCACGCTTATGGCTAGCGAGGGTTGGCCGGCAACAACTCTCGCCGGCCCTAGATCCAAAAACCAAAAAGAAAAAAAAAGCAAAAGCAATTTAAAAAGAAGAAGAAGAAACAATAAAAAATTCAAAATATCATTAAAAAAGTGTCACGTTAGTACCGACTGTCCACGTCAGCAATTTCTAACTAATTTGGCTGGATAGACTCAAATGGCAAAAAGTGAAAAATTTTAGGACTTAATTGGCAAAATTAAAAAGTTTAAGACTGAATTTACAAAAGTGCACAGGTTTAGAACTTTTTGGACAATTTTCTCCTCAAAATTGCATAGATGTCTCCATTTGATTGTGCATATATTTTTATTGATATGTTATTTTAGATAGTTATATCATAAAACCTAAAAATATGTTGATGTACTTTTTATTACACACATCGAAATATATAGAAAATTTCGTAATTCTCAATTCCACTTTATTATTCTTAACTTGGTATTAGAGCCATTGTCTTATATGGAAGCGCCCATCGAGTCTATTTAGTAATGTTGACCACAACCATAGTAACTCCTATGTCGTATTTGCAAGAGCTCATATTCTACTTCCGTACTAGAGTGAGTGATATTGGTTTGTTTGTTGACACGCCATGAGATAAGTGAGTTGCACAAAAAGAAACAATAGCCCATGGTGGAGCGACGATCTTTAGGGTCGGCCGCCCAGTTAGCATCAGAATAAGCTATCAATTCCAAGATATAACTAGTAGAAAATTGAAGGCCATAAAATAACGTACTTTTAACGTAGCAAAGAATTCGAAGGGCTATAGCAAAATGAGTCATATGAGGCGCGGTCATAGACTGACTAACAATGTGAACAACATAGATGATGTTAGGATGGATAACAATAAGAAATATAAGATTGTTAACCAACTGTTAAAGTGTAGGATTTAGAAGAAGAGTTCCTCCCTTGTCATTGTGGCATTTAACCTATTGGGGTAGAAGCAATCTTGTTGTTAGCGAGGCCAACCTGAGAAATAATGTCAACGACATATTTAGCCTGAGAAATTTAATAACCAGAAGTATCAGATACATCCTCCAAGTCTAGAAAATAGCTAAGTCACTCAAGATCTTTCATTTCGAATTATTTACTGAGATACTATTGAAGTTTCATAATGCCAAGCTAATCATTGCCAGTAATAATTATATCAATCACATAAAAAAGTAGCATAATGTACCCACGATCTGTATGCTGAACAAAGAGAATATGGTCATAACGATAGGATTCAAAATCAATAGGGATAAGTAAATTGGAAGTGCCAAACAGCCGACCACCTTTGGTTCATTATACTAGTTCATGTCCAGGCTTCCTTTGGGGACATAGTCGTACCCCAACAGCTGAACACCTTTTGACGCAGCAACAACCGAGAAGCATTACAATGTCCCTATGACAAAGACGGCCGGTACTCACAATCTCCGCAATGAATTCTCTAATTTCTTGCCTTGATTCACGAGAAACCCTCTTCCCTGCGCTCTCAGGTCATGATGCGGGTAATGCCACTCTACGCCCTGCCAAATCCCACAGCTCGTCATAGCTCCTGGTCTTTGAATCCTTTTGTGGCTACAAATAAATATTTGTACTTGATAGTCACGCTCCCGGTCTAGAACCTTTGCAAATTTTCTCTTCCGTCTTATCAGATAAAGATATACATTGACTGAAAGGACAACAAGATGAAAGCCACAATAGCAGTCAGCAAACAGGATTTCTCCAGTACATTGTTAAAATATATTTCGAGTTTGAGTCAATCATACAAAACTGGATCCTGAAAAAAGAAAAAAAAAAAAGGGGAAATCTACTGCATGAGGGAAATATACAAGTCAAGGTCTAGCCGTTGTTGATAACAAGAAAAGACTTGAAGCGCCTTTTACCGAGAGTGCTTGGGAGTGGATTATCTCGTTGGTTTTGTTCATGAATTACATCCAAAAAGAATTAATGTTTAAGCCAATTAAATCTTGTAAGTTCAAGATTTGCGTGTAATTTTTTTGTGAGATTGAGAGATTATTTCATGAAAAATTGCGGGGTTAAACACTGTGCGAATTATTGGGTGAATTAAAAAAGTTTATTTCTTTTTTCTGTACATAATTGTGTTGCAAATATAACGTACACGAAGGACTCTAAGAGATAAGATACAAAACTTTAAAATCCCTAAATATTTGTTGACTTTAAGAAAGAAGATACAAAATGTAACAGAATAACAAATATTCCCTAAATATTTGCTAAATATTTTCTTCCCTTAACATCCCCCGCAAGCTAATGGTGAGGGTGAATCATTAGCTTGGATCGCAATTGAAGGAGCTAGCAAGTAGGCAAGCCTTTAGTGAAGATATCTGCAATTTGTTCTTCGGTAGAAATGTAGCGAACTACCAATTGTTTTCAAGTAATGCATTCACGAATGAACTGGTAATTGATTTCGACATGTTTGGTTTGAGCATGGGACACATGAGTTATAGATAATTAGATGGCGGATAAATTATTGCACCAAAGAGTGGGTGGCTTGGGTGGTTGCACATGAAGATCCCGAAGCAGATATTCAAGCACACATTAACTTTGCCATTGTATCTGAAAGATATTTGTATTTTGCTTCGGTGTTGGAATGAGCCACGGTTCATTGCTTGCAAGATGAACAAGAGATGAAATTTGGTCCGTAATAGACATAGAACCCACCAACGAAGTGACGGTTCATCCGGTCACCTGCCCAAGTGGCGTCAGACAATGATGGAGCTGAATGGCTACCGCTCGAGTAAAAAGAAGACCATGCAAGACCGTACCAGCTAAGTAATACAGAGGCCGCTTCACGACCTGCCAATCGGCCATAGTAGGGGGCGTGAAGATGTCGACAAGCCGAATTCACTGCGTGTGCAATATCGGCTGCGTAAGATTGAGATATTGAAGTGCTCCGACAATTCTTCGAAACTAAAATGGGCTTGCAAGTGGCTCATGAGAAGCAATCATGTTTGGTTCCACAAAATTGGTAGGAGTAGCAGCAGGTTTAACAGATTGCATATTAGCATTTTTCAGTATTTTCCTCATAAATTGACTCTTGTGAAGATGTAATCCATCACTAACATGAAGCACTTCAATCCCCAAAAAATAATGAATGTCCCCTAAATCCTTGATAGCAAATTCCGACTAAAGGGATTGCATGAGATCATGTAATGGATCATTCGTGGAACTAGTTAAAATAATGTCGTCAATGTACACCGATTAGTAAATAGTGAAATTAGCGTGTGTTTGACAAAGAAGGTGGTGTCTGCCTTAGATATGACAAATCCCAAGTCATACAAGTAGGAACTCAAGCAAGTCTACCAAGCGTGAGGCGCTTGTTTTAGACCATATAACGAGCAT
The DNA here is from genome assembly GCA_016097605.1 of Eucalyptus guilfoylei. Taxonomy (NCBI): domain Eukaryota; kingdom Viridiplantae; phylum Streptophyta; class Magnoliopsida; order Myrtales; family Myrtaceae; genus Eucalyptus; species Eucalyptus guilfoylei. The sequence goes on from CM027861.1 coordinate 43,207,048, forward strand.
CGAAGATGACAAACATAGTTAGGCTTACTTGCATCAATGAAACCTTGTGGTTGAGTCATATAAACTTCATTCTCAAATAATCCAAGTGGGAACGCATTGGAGACATCTAATTGTCGAATGGACTAACATTAAGAATATGCCAAAGATAACACCGTGCGTATGGTAATGGGCTTCGCCACCAGACTAAACGTCTCAGTGTAATGGATACCCTCTCGTTGATGAAAACGCTTCGCAATTAATCTTGCTTTATATTGTTTAATAGTTCTGTTGGAGCAGAGTTTACTCTCATACACCCCTTTGCATCCGATGGGTCGAGCATGAGTGAGAAGTGAAACAAGATCCCATGTGCCATTCTCCATTAATGCTTTGTATTCAGACTGCATTGCGAGTTGCCATTTCTCATCCTTTGCAGCCTTAGTAAAACAAGTGGGTTCTTCAAGAATATTGGACTCAACCACAAGAGCCGAGGTGTGATTTCTTTTAAAAGTTTGACAGGCTATGTCACACCTCGATCCTCTGAGCGCGTGCCCATCCCTTGGTGGTCGATTAAATAACGACGTCTCAGGACGCGTCGCCGACCCATTCATTTTAATGCGCATGCGGAAGCGAATAAATAAATCCCCAAACAACAACAAGATGGGATAGAAAAGTAGAGCCCCAATTTTTGAAAACCAAATCACACATTTATACATATCAAACCCAGTCATATATAATACTAGCCAATATATACAAGGTCTACAAAAACCGGGGGGAGGGGGGGGGGGAGTGTTACAGATCCTCTAAGCATTCGAGTCTTCAACTGAATACTCCGGGGATCCTGGATCCGACAGACTCGGGTCCACCACTGAACCACCTAGAGGGTCGGCCGTACCCTTTCCAAAAGCAACCTCCAGCATCGACATAGGGACTTTAGACTCCGGTATGGGACCTTCTCTCTATCCATTCCGCTCACAACGATACCATGACCTGTATTGATGGGGTACCTTATGGGGTAGACTCGTATCGACCCAGACCACAGACCTCATGAGTTCATAGACCCATCCCTTGGGTTCCTATGAAGCGGAATATATGACACCTGCTCGGTGACCTTCTTCGGTTATCCAAAATGCTAGGGAGGAGCTGCCATCTAAGGACCTGTAAATTTTATCCCACAACTGGGTGAGATGACGTCTTAGCAAGTTCATCCCCTAAACTCTGACTAGGAAAGAAATACGCCCCAAGGGCTTGTTGACGCCTTAATTTTATTTAGGTTTTATTTTATTTTTCGAATAATAAACAAAAAACAAAAAAAAACAAAAATAAGAAAAGCAAAAGCAAAAGCCCAGCCCAGTCCTTCCCCCCTTTCGCGTGGGCCCCAAGCCCACTCTCCTCCTTCTTCACCCCCCGGCCCGGCCCCTTTCTCTCTTCTTCTTCCTCCCCTCCGCCACTGCAACTCACGCGCACGAGGGAAGCCGACGCGCGAAGGACGGCCTACGGCCGAGGAGAGTAGGCCGACGTCGGCCGGAGACGATAAGATCTCAGGCACCATTAATGCTGAGGAGGCTTCGCTGGAAAGCTCGATGGGACACCGGTTCAGCCAAGGGGAACTGGTGGGCAAGCTGGAAGCCGGCGGCCGAGGCCCTCCGTCGACCGGATTTCCTTCGCCTATAAATAGGCGGCCTCAAGCATCGTCGGAGGGCGTGGCGAGCTCAGAGATCTTTCACTGAGAGACATCGGGAAATATCAAAGGGTGAGCGCAGGGGAGAACTCGAGTCGCGAGCTCAGCCCACCCTCCACCGAGAGACTTCGGGGAAGGCCGGCGGCGAGCGAGTTCGAGAGGGTCAGATCTGGTCAGTGGAGGCTCGGATCTGGTCGGAGTGAGAGAGAATCGAGGCTGAGGAAGGTCCGGCCACCATCCTGACACCGTGCCGCCATCCTGACGCCGTCGCCGTTACTTCTCCAGAAACCCTCATCGCGCCTCGATCGTCGCCGCTAGGTGGGAGGCTGTCCGTCGCCATTCCTGTTCGAAGAAAGGTGAGAAGCCCGCTGCCGTCGCCTCTGCTATTCACCTCAATCACCTGCTGCTGTCGTAGCCGCCGTAGCCGCCGTCGCCGCCGTTGTCGCCGTAACGCCTCCGTTTCCCCCCTTCGGCGCCGCGGATTCGCAAACCCTAGGGTTTGCGATTTTCCGGGTCACGAAGTGGATCCGAGTCTCGGAAATCGGGTAGGGTTTGCGATTTCGGGGCGGTTGGAAGACGGGTCGCGAGCCGGAGCCGGGTCAGGTAGGGTTTCGCCGGGAGATCGGGTTACTGGAGCCAGGTCATCGGGTCGAGTCGGGCGTCCCCAAACGCCCGGCCGCGGCGTCGTTTTAAAGAAAAAAAAAAAGTCGGGCCCGTCTGCGTTTTGGGCTGGCCGGGTCGGACACAACCCGTGGATCCGACCCGAGTCGATTTTTATTATTTAAAATAATTTTTTAATAAATAATTTATTTCAAAAAAATAATAATAATAAATGATTTATTTTTGAAAAATATTAAAAATAGTAAAAATATTTTATTTTCCAAAAAATCAAGAAAAGATGAAAGATAATTTATTTTCCGAAAAGAAAATAAAAAATATTTCATATTTTCAAAAAAATGCCAAAAATCCAAAAAAGGCCAAAAATTCATGAAAAAGCCAAAAAAATTCATAAAAAGCCAAAAAGACTTGTATTTTCTAAAAATACTCAAAAATCCAAAAATCCCTTTTTGTCCCAAAAAAAAAAATGAGTAAAAGACCCAAAAAATGTTTTTTCCTCCCCACAAATGCATGGAAAATCTTTCAAAAATCCAAAAAGCCTTAGGGTTTAAACAAGATTAGGTACCGAAAGGGCATTAGTGATTAACTAGTGTAATCAAGTCCCCGATCCTAATTTCTCTGGTTGCGCAGGAGTGAGTATTTCTCCCGATACTTTGCTTGGGTTTCTAATCGAGCCACCCCAAATTGATTAGTGGCGACTCCGTTTTAAAATTGACTTACAGGTTAAAAACATGGACCATTAAGTCGTGAATTGGTGGACTTGGGAGAGTCCGGGCTAAAATAGATTCAGCCGAACCATTAGCCTCCGCAAGGCGCCCGCCCCGATCGGGCGCCGAAAAAAAGAGGTCGCGACAGCTTGGCGACTCCGCTGGGGATGTTTGAGGACTTAGGCCGTTCTATCTTGTTTAAACACTTTACTGACTTATTTTTGTTCTTTTATGCAGGTCAGTAGCTTAGAAGTTTATTTTAATTTTGCTTAAAATAGGTTATCTTGTGATTATAAACTGTTGTGCATGCTTTACTGTTTTAAACACTACACATGGCACACACAACCCGGCCGCCGGACCTGGGCCGTCATAGGATTTCTAGGATGGTGTTAAGAAAGATACGACCTCAAATGCGAGACCACGATGTAGAGGTTGCCTTTCTTTTCCCCGAATTTCTTAGCCGAGGTTAGGAGGGTATACTACTAACGCGAGACTGTGGCGAGCGAATACCCTTTTAATTTCAATAAACCTTCTCAGTTAGAAATCGAGCCGCACGTCTCATCTGTATGTCTCTGTGCTTGCCATTTTCTTTAAAAGCAAAGTAATTTATTTACTTTTACTCAGTCTTTTCTGGCTCATGGCAAAATAGGATCAGGTTGTGTATTTCCCTTTCTTATATGCGATGGGAAGAATTGATATCCAGTTCATTCCTACCCCCAAGGGAGAGCTTCTCAGATGGTGGAAGCAGTTAGATCAGCTTGGCCAAGAGCGCGTCAAAGCAAGAATCGGTCATCTCCTCCCATTGCTCCAAATCAATATCCACTTTGGAGTCATGCAAGCACTACCACATTTCTGGTGTCCTGAAACATCTACCTTTGTGTTTGGAAAATTTGAACTAACTCCAACATTGGAAGAGTACAGTCTCGCCATAGGAATGCCCTTGGGAAGGGAGCTCGCTAAACCACCATTTGGCATTGACCCCGTGGTCAGTCTATCACGTTTTTTAAAAAAATCATTCGGTAAGAGAAATTGTTAGAGCCAACAACAATGCTTTTCCACTATCATCCTTAACTGAATGTTTTGAAAAACAATCAATGACCCAAAAACCAAGATCTTCCTATTGGCCTTCTTTGGATTTATCATCTTCCCATATAGAAAGAATGCCATAGATCCTTCAATCACATGGGTAATAAATCAAGTCATTTTTGGAGCAAGATATGTAAACATGGTTTTAGCTGAAACCTTTTTATCCCTTAATCGTTTCAAAGACCAAAAAGAAAAAATCATGAGGGCCGCTCCAGAAATTTTACAAATGTGGTTCTTAACCCATATCAAAGGATTTGGGCACCTCATGCAAATACTTGAAATCAACGAGTTTAAACACCCACTACAAAAGTTTCAAACCTTGGAAAAATATTCTCCCAATGAAGAGTATTCTCGGTGGATTAACTTGCTAAAAAACCCGGTCCCTGAGACATTCCTATGGCGAACTAAATGGTTCATTGCAGGAGAGGCGCGCTTTGCGCTTAATTATTACGACCCCATCCCATTGCTGGGCCTCTCCGGAGCTACTTCATATTATCCATATAGGGTGGCTCGTCAGTACAGGGTCCTCCAAGAAATCCCGCCACCGCTCAAATCAGAATTGTTCCGAATCCTTTTCACCCGTACATACTACAACTACTTTGAGGAGATCCGCATAATTCAGAACGCATGGAGTAGATGTCACACTGAAAAGATTGTCATACCCAGAAGGTTGAAGGGGCAGGAAAAAGCTCATCATGCATCCACATTCTACATCCTCAACCATGTAATTCCCGAGGAGCTGCAACCAGTAATCCCCCATGTAGTTGATAAACTTACCCTACAAGGGCGAATCGAATCTCTTGAAAAGAGCTTGGAGACAAGCAGGAGTCACGTATCAAAGCTAGTGCGAAGAAGCAAGCAACTTCACAAGACTGGAGCTTCCCATCGCATATAAAAATGGGCAGCGGGACTTTTGATGTGAATATTTCTAATGCGAATATCTAGGGTCGTTCTGACTTGTGTAAAAAGCCCTTTTGGCATTGTATAAATCTCCTGTTAATAAATAAAAATGACGTGACCCTTGCCATGGGCCAGTGTTCCATATGTTTCCCTGGCTTACGTTCTCTCCATTTTTTTTAATGAAGGTAATCACGACATAGTTGCATTCACCAAAAGCTAAACTAGAATGGCTGAAGAGAACGTACCAAGCCGTATCGAGATTGTGGAAAATGAAATGAAGCAAGTCTTCAATGTGCTTCAGCAACTCTCAAAGCAGATGGATTCCATCTAAGGCAGATTGGCTCTCGCCCCAGCCTCAATCGAAGTATTGTTACCGCAATCGTCTATCCAAGGTGATCAAGGAAGAGATACTGATGATAACATGCCCGAATTGGAGGATGATACGCACCAAATCATAGTTAAGAAAGCAAATCCCAACAGTTTGTCTAAGATTGAACATGACAAACGCCTTGAGAAGCTTAAAGAGAGGCTAAAACAACTATAGGGCCTTCAAGATCCTACTCCAACAAACCTCTCCATCTACTCTAAGGTCAAAATGCCAGAAAAATTCAAAATGCCTGAGTTTGAGAAGTATGATGGCACGACCTGCCCAAGGGCTCACTTGCAAATGTATTTGGTTCGAATGACCCAGTACGTTAATAATGTACCTTTAATGATCCAGTTGTTCCAGTCAAGCCCGGTAGGTCCCGCCATAAGGTGGTACATAAAAAAGAACATAAACCTCATCGAGACATGGAGTGAAGCAAGTGAGGCATTCCTCAAGCAGTACAAATTCATAATGGACATTACCCCTTCTTGTGAGGATCTCGATCGTACAGAAAAGAAAAAGCAGGAATCTTTCAAAGAATATGCTATTAGATGGAGGAATCTCGCCGCCCAAATCAATCCTGAGCCAACTGACTTTGAATTAAGAAAAATGTTCATCAAAACCCTCCCCTATGAATACCGCAATCGGATGGTGACTACGATCGCTGAATCATTCAATCAACTCATTCCGGTGGGAGAGCAGATCGAAACAGGTTTAAGGGACGGCTGGTTCACTGAGCCTGTACCTGTCAGCAGAAGGCTCAACATGAAAAAAGATAAAGAACCCCTAATTGATGTCAATGCCACCTACACTACAAACACCGGTCACCTCCCAACTGTTCAGACAAGCACAGGCCAACAACAGACTAATAGCCGTCCACCCCAGCGCTACAACAATAGAAGACAATTCACTCCGCTTCCTGGATCTCCCTCCCAGGTTTTGGCAATCCTCTGAAACAAGAGCCTCCTTTCAACTGAGCCAAGACGTCCCAACGTTGAAAACTTCTCCAGCTATGACCCGTCCAAAAAATGTGACTATCACATGGGAGAAGTAGGCCACTCAACTGATGAGTGTTTCGTCCTTAAGCATCAGATCCAGAACCTACTAGATACTAAGGCCTTCTCATTCCAAACGCAAAGCCAAATGTCCAAAGCAATCCGCTCCCGATCATGCCGACAAAGTAAACATGATATTCGTTGAAGCCGGTCAAATCGAAATGTCAATGCACATATTGTTGACATCTATCGAGGGCTAGTAGAAGCTGGGTATTATCCGGGTGATGAAATACCACCCTTTGTAATAATGGAGGAAATGGTATTAAGAATGATAGAGGCCGGAATAATCGTGTACGCCGGCCACGCCAAAGATAGTTTCTACCATATCGCAAGTCCTCATCAACTGGGAGGAAGAATTTGCCGCGCTAAATGCGGAAAAGGAGAAGAAGGATTCCTCCTCACCGAGAGCGTCTTTGAAAGGAAGGGAGCCATTGTTCAAGCATCAACGGCGAAGCTTGGCTATAGTCATCGAGATTCCCCGGCCTTACAAATACGAATACAACAATGCAGTACCATGGTCTTATGACCTTGATGTTGGTTTAGTCACGAGATCTGGGCGAACCTATGCTCAAGCAAATACTCAGTCTGCTAAGCCCGTCACTGATGAAGAAGCCAAGGAGTTTTTGGCCGTAGTTAAGGCTAGTGAATATAATGTGGTGGAACAGTTATGAAAATCACCAACACAGATCTCTCTGTTGGAATTGCTTCAGACATCTGTCAAGCACCAGAAATCCCTCATGAAAGTACTAAGTGAGGTACATGTCCCTGAAACGATTGAGCATGACAAACTCGAGGAATTTGTCAGTACCATCCTTTTAAAAGATCAGATGGCATTTTTTGATGAAGAAATTCCTGAGGAGGGTAGAGGACACACCAAGGGCCTCTACATATCAGTCAAGTGCAACGCATCTCACGTCGCTCGAGTGCTGATTGGCAATGGATCTGCTCTCAACATATGTCCACTAGCGACACTCTGTCGCCTTAAAATAGAGAGATCATGGATCCAGGTACCCAAGACTTCTATTCGAGCATTCGATGGAACAAAGAAGGAAACAGTGGGAGAGATCGAGCTCGACATTCAAATTGGCCCAACCATATTCAAAATTTTGTTCCAGGTGATGGATATCCCCACTGTGTTCAATTTCCTCCTAGGGCGCCCATGGATCCACGTCGCAGGAGCAGTACCTTCAAGCCTCCACCAAAGTGTGAAGTTCGTGGTTGGAGGAAAACTGATCACGGTCCGAGGAGAAGAAGTTCACCGCATCTACCACGAGACAGCCATTCCTTATGTTGAACCTAGTGACAAAAGCGAAGCCAGCTATCAATCGTTCGAGCTTGTGTCTACTATACACGAAACTCGAGGGACTTTGCCCCTCATCCCCGAGGTATCAAGCGCTGCAATCATGGTAGGAAAAATCATGGTTGGACACGGTTTCATTCCAGGACAAGGGCTTGGTAGGAGAGGTCAGGGCATCCGTCAGCCTATTGAAGCCCTAAGGAGACCCTATACTATCGGTTTAGGATATTCCCCGGATAGAAAAGCAAAGAAAAAAGTCGGCCTTGTATATCCCCGTCTCGATGAAACTTTCCCAGGCCCAAGCCAAGATGATGCATAAGGAAGAAGAAGTGAATACTTCAAAATGGTTCGACCCCGAAAGCGCGAAATTGCCCATAATCCAGGAAGACACAACTTGGCCCTCACTTATAAAGAAAGAGGGGCCAGACGACATGACCACCATGTTCGGGGACATTTTCATAGGCGCCATTGAGGAAGAGCAGTTAGAAGAGACAGGCGATAACTTCTCGTTTATCTAGCTTCAACACCAAGTCGAAGAATTACGCGAGACTGTACACCATTTGACAGAAAACTTCGCTCAAGCTACCCGTGCATTCCACTCTCGTCACAATGAGAAGATGGTAGTAAATGAAGAAGACCCTACTGACACGACCTGGCGAGGGGCACGGCTACCCTTATCCCCAAGAAGCACACAACCATATTCGCCTCTTCCTAAATCAATGGCCATTATTTTCCCCATTCTCCTAGAGCAAGGGATAATCGGCAGGGAACTGAGCCATCCTACTCCTAAATACTTCCTTGATTATGATCCATCCAAGCAATGTGATTATCATTCGGGGGAATTAGGACACTGGCTAGATGACTGCACCGTCCTGAGAGACAAGGTTCAGGATCTTTTGGATGCTGGGGCATTCACATTCCGCTCTCCGTGGCTATGTTTTGGCAAGGATCACCTCCTCGTGGTACCCAGCACCCGTACCATGTTCCCTGAGCATGCTAGAAAAGCGCGTAGAGGAGAGGCAATCATGGACACTTTGGGCCAACCAAGTGGTAAATTTGACTACTATGTCAATTATTCAATCCCCCAAAGTTTCTATGATCATCATCACAACATCGTCCCTGATGGATGGGAAGGCATGGATGATCTGAAATTCGCAAAGCTGGGAGCATAGGGAGACGTGGCTGGCGACTAGTATGAAGACTTCTTCGTGGGCACTATCAACGAAGGACCGTCACGGGAAATGGGTGCAGCCCCGCTTAAGTAGAATCCTTTTTAATTCCTCCGCATACTCCCCTACATGGGAGCCTGTACATATTTCTTAAAGTCTGGCTTGTTTTGTTTTCAACATTAGTTCCACTCAAGGAACTATTTTTTGAAATCACCCTGTAAATCCGTCTACTAATAAATAAAGTTGAAAATATTTTGAGGGCATGAGGAGACACACCAAACCGGCCCGTTGATGATAGCCAGCCATCAAATGAAAGAAGAAATCTGAGGCCCGGGTCTCCTCATGTTTCCTTGTCCTAAATCTTCAAGAACAATTTATCACATTTTCATAAGAAAGAAGCATGCATGCTACTAACCTTATTGGTTCCCTTAGCCTATCTACTCTATGACACAAGAATAATCTAGCGGCAGGCGAGTGTATGGGAACGGTCCAGACCAACATCGTAAGTAGCCATGATAGCAATTCTGATAATTCAAATGATGCTTTTGATGATTCCGACGAAATTCAACGGAATTGGAAGCACCACGAAGAAACAAGGCCCCTTAATACTGAAGACACCGTCATTGTCAATTTGGGCAGCACAGAAGATCCAAGGGAGATAAAGATTAGCGTGAACCTTCCTAAAGAAGAAGCTGCAAGCTTAATTGCCCTCCTAAAGAGGTATCAAGACGTATTCGCATGGTCATATGCCGATATGCCAGGCCTCGATCCAATGATCGTGGAGCATAGCTTGCCAACCAACCCTGATGTAGCCCCCAAGAAGCAACGGCTAAGAAGAGCTAAGCCTGAGTTGTCAAAAAAGATTGAAGAAGAAGTAATGAAGCTCCTGGAAGTAGGCTTCCTCGAAGTCTCGCAATATCCTAGTTGGGTAGCAAACATTGTACCGGTGAAGAAGAAAGATGGTCGAATCCGGGTTTGTGTCGACTACCGCGATTTGAACAAAGCAAGCCCAAAGGATGATTTCCCGCTACCTCACATAGACGTTCTTGTGGATAGTACTGCTGGATTCAAACTTTTCTCTTTCATGGATGGATTCTCAGGATACAACCAAATAAAAATGAAGGAGGAAGACAAGGAAAAGACGGCATTCATTACTCCATGGGGGACTTTTCACTATAAGGTCATGCCTTTTGGCCTGAAAAACGCCCGGGCAACTTACCAACGTGCCATGGTCACCCTTTTCCATGACATGATGCACAAAGAAATTGAAGTATATGTCGATGACATGATTGCCAAAACCAGACATGGAGAAGACCATGTGAAGACCCTAGAAAAATTATTCAATCGACTTCGCCGGTTCAAGTTGCGCTTGAACCCAGCAAAATGTGTGTTCGGGGCAACTTCTAGCAAATTACTTGGATTCATTGTGAGTTGTAAAGGGATAGAAGTGGACCCATCAAAAACTAAAGCGATATTTGAGATGCCTCCTCCCTCGACTGTAAAAGAAGTTCGGAGCCTCCTGGGAAGATTAAATTACATTGCGCGATTCATTTCCCAGCTTTCCGAAACTGCAAAACCTTTCTTTAAACTTCTCAGGAAAGATGCACAAATCAAATGGGATGATGACTGCCGCCGATCGACGTTTGAAAATTTAAAGCGACTACGATGAAACCCCGGTTTTAGTACCCCGACTCCAGGACACCCTTTGACCCTCTACCTTACCATCAACAGTGAATCCCTAGGTGCAATGTTAGCACAGAAAGGACCCCATGATGGGAAGGAACGAGCCATTTACTATTTGAGTAAAAAGTTCACCACGTCAGAACAAAACTACACCAAATCAGAAAGAACATGTGCTGCATTAGTATGGGTGTTGCACAGACTCCGGCAGTATACCTTACATTACTAAACATTCCTTGTAACTGAGAGTGACCTAATCAGTATTTGCTCAATTGCCCGGCCTTGGTGGGAAAATTGGCCAAATCGCAAATCCTGATCTCAGAATTCGACATCCAAGTGATGTCGCAAAAATCAGTTAAAGGTCAAGTGATTGCTGATATATTAGCAGATTGCCCTAAAGAAGTACGCGAGGATAATTCCCCAGACGACCGAATTTCAACAGTAGAAGAAGACACATGGACCATGTTCTTCGACGAAGCTGTAAATTTGTCAGGTTCCGGTACCGGGACGGTCTTGATATCCCCAAATGGGCAACATTATCCTGTGGCTGCAAAATTGATGTTTCCATGCACCAACAATATAGCCGAATATGAAGCATGCATCCTCGGCCTGCAGGCAGCTATTGGAATGAAAGTAACAAAACTAAAAGTGTTCGATGACTTCGCCTTAATTATTCTCCAGACTTTGGGCGAGTGGAAGACAAAAGACGCCAAACTTGTGCCTTATCACAAATACTTGGAAGAATTGGTGGGAGAATTCCAGGACATCTCGTTTAAGTACCTACCTAGAGTTCATAATCAGTTCGCTGATGCACTAGTAACGTTATTATCTATGTTACAAGTAATAGAAGGGTTAGAAGTGGAGCCTTTGAAGATTGAAGTCCTAGCAAGACAAGCTCACTACATGACTATAACTGAAGAACCCGACGGGAAACCCTGGTATTACGATATCATTAAATAAGTCCAGAAGCAGGAGTTCCCTAAAGAAAGCACTCCCTCCGATCGAAAATACCTAATGAAAATGGCTTCGAGATTCTTCGTCAGCGGTGAAAATCTGTATAAAAGATCATATGACTCAGTTCTGCTAAGGTGTGTGGATGCAACTGAAGCCACACGGATAATGCAAGAAATACATGAGGGAGTGTGTGGCCCTCATATGAACGGGCGCATGTTAGCCAAAAAAAATAATGAGACTCGGGTTATTACTGGCTCCCCTTAGAAAGCGATTGTGCCCAACATGTGCGAAGCTGTTATCGTTGTCAGGTTCACGGGGACAAGATAAATGTCCCTCCAACTGAGCTGCACCAGTTATCTGAGCCATGGCCATTTTCAATGTGGGGCATCGATGTAATTGGCCAAATCAATCCAAAGGCATCAAACGGGCATCGGTTCATTTTGGTCGCAATCGATTACTTCTCAAAATGGATCGAAGCCGCGTCCTATGCAAGCGTAATTGCACGAAACGTTATGAAGTTCATCAGACGTGACATAATCGCCTGTTATGGTGTACCGGAAGCTATCATCACCGACAATGGGTCAAACCTGAACAACAAGTTGATTGATCAATTGTTTTCTGAGTTCAAAATCCAACATCTGAACTCGTCCCCTTATCGTCCACAAATGAATGGAGCCGTGGAAGCCGCCAACAAGAACATCAAGAGAATCCTATCCAAGACAGCTGAAAATTACCGCGACTGGCATGAGAGGTTACCCTTTGCACTAACAGCATATCGAACTTCGATTCGAACTTTCATTGGGGCAACGCCTTTTTCCCTAGTTTACGGCATGGAGGCGGTTTTGCCTGTAGAAGTAGAAATCCCTTCCCTGCGAATTTTATCCCAGGCAAGATTGTCCAAGGAAGAATGGACACAACAAAGGCTTGAGCAACTGAATATGATCGATGAAAAACGACTGAAAGCCCTCTGTCATGGTCAATGTTACTAGCAGAGGGTAGCTCGATCGTTCAATCAAAAGGTACGACCCAAGCACTTCGAGGTAAACGAGCTAGTCTTGAGAAAGATGCTGCCAATCTTTCCAGAGCCCAGAGGCAAGTTCGCCCCAAATTACAAGGGTCCTTATGTAATAAAGAAGATACTCCCCGGAGTAGCCTTGATCCTAACTGAGATGGATGGGCGAGAATTCTCTAAACCAGTTAATTCCGATGCTGTAAAAAAGTACTACCCTTGAAAGATGTTCATTGTCTGGCATTGCCAAGCACTTCTCTATCAAAATGAAAATGCCTATGCACCTTTGTATATGAGTGATGTATCTACACCATCATAAAAAAATGTGACTCAATGAAGAAAAATGAATGGTAATCACCAGCATTTAAGGAAGTGTCGAAAATCAAGTAGCAAACTCGATGGCAAAACTTGAGCAAATCAACATTACCCAGGCAAACGCGTAAGAGTAATCCAAGTCAATTTCGCCCAGCTCGGTGGAAAGGACGCGTAATTTAGGAACCAGTCTGGTTAGAAGGAACCTTCTGTCCCAGTCAACAATCTTAGAATCTGGAAGCCTCACTTCTTGTTCTAGACACATGCTCTCGCAAGAAGTAATTACCATAAGAAGACTGGAGATTTTGATTGTCCATCTTAGATTCCATAGAAGCTTGAAGTACATGACTTTGCTCAATGCTACTAATGGTCATATGATCAAAGACAAAATTCCACAGAAGGAAAGCGTTGAAAATCAATCAACGACCAGCAATCATGCATATGTGGCCACAAGTAGGAAGGGCCAGTCGAAGGAAGCATTAAAATGTAAAAGAGGTCGTCAGCAACTTCCCTAAAAGCCAGCACAAATAAACTCTGGGGGAAAGGTAACTTGACATCATTTCTAACACTCACTCTCTGAACTCATATTGATAGGAAGCATTGGGATTCAAGAGCCAGATTAAATGGTTAAATAGGGCAAACCAAGTGATCCAAGCCTGGGGCAAAAACAAAGACGTCCGATCAAATTATCAACCCCTGGCTAATTATTCATGTGATATCTCCCTATTCAATAGGGATAACCATTGACACCCATTTGCGAATAACCCTTTTGATGTTAACTCCTAAAGTTGTCAATAGGGTCTTTTTTGAGTCAAAACCATTCACTTGTTTTGAAGATTTCAAACTCCATCATATTGAAAATGTTGCATGCCTTTTCCAAATAGATTTTTGCATGATGATTTTGTCTATCTAGATCACTGATTCCATCAAGGATTATTAGAATAGACAGCTAAGTGAAGAATACAAGATTAATTGAGCATGCTGGATGAGGCGCGTCAGAATGATGAAAGGCAAGCCATATCCTACACACAGTCCCCCATCTATACACTTGTGAGATGAGTGCAGAAGATTCCATGACTGCAGGGTAAAGAGTTCTCTCGCGAATGGTACGATAACCAAAACAGTGAGAGGCATTTCATTGCTCACCCCATTGAGCCCCATACATTGGTGAAATTTCTGTCCTACCCCCATCAAGAACCACCCCACACTGGGGAAGATTGGAGGCGAAGCAGCATCACAAGGTGAGAAGAGAGATAGAAATTTTCTTGCTCGCACTTGCATCAATCTTCGGGTGTCTTTATTGCATATGAACACTCGCATTAATTTAAGTGCCTTAGAATGACGAAAAGCAATTCATTTTCTATGCACTTGTATGCATTGTACAACCCAAGTGAGTCTGTAATTTTACCCTCACATTGAGACAAAGCAGAAGTTATTGCCATAGCCTAGAGCGTCGGCTGAAGATGAAGACTCAAGAGTCTAAATAATGCTGCTTCGATTGAACTTGCCTACTTCAGTTCCTCAAGCAACAAAAATGAAAAAACTAGGGGCATAAAAAAGCAGTGTACCTGGTAAAAGCAAGGTCAAATGCCCATAAATGAAAAGTTGGGATAAAAATTAGGGGCATGAAAAAGCAGTGTGCCTGGTAAAAGCAAGGCCAATGCCCCCAGCAAAAAATACAGTCAATTGTATTCCCAAGAGAAGTTGCTGTTGTGGTTCGATTGATAGAGCCTCCATCTGACTGTGAGAAGAAAGACCAGTGACAAATGCCAAGGCGATCGCCAGCTCTTACCTTTTTACACATGAGTCAAGCTTACATTTCATCCCACTGTAAAAGGTCTCTTCAGACTAGGGGCACTTCAATTAACGTAGGATTTCATATATCTATAAGCATCGCTCGAAGAAGTACGAGCAAGATTATTCTATCTCATTTCGCAGGATTCTTGACTTGCAAACCTGGAGATGAGCATGCGGCATCTTTTTCACAGAGCCATGACCTTGTTGGTCCCCTTTGGTAAGCATTGACCAAGTCTTCATCACAATTTCAACAAAGACCTCTCACATTGGTAAAGTCGTACCACTCGCGAGAATACTCAGACCCCTGTTGACATGATGACAGTGAGATAATGTGGTCCTTATAAATCCTGCATCAATGGTCGGGATAAAACAGCCTTTCCCATGAGAGTAAGTAAAAAGTCCTTTCAGACTAAAAGTCCCCCATCTGGCATGATCACGACATCTACATTCTAAATGAAGGATGTCTTTCAAAATCTTCCCCAGTGGAATTCGGATGATGCAAAACTGACAAAATTGTCATGCATGAATCCCATCTGAACTCATGAATTTACAGCATATACAATCATGTGTGCATATTGTGCAAATAACAAACATACTCTCAGTGATAAGAAATATTGCCAGGTAAGCATATCCCTATCCCCATTTGTCTTAAAGTACCTCCCACTGTCCAGGTACTCTCTTCTTGACACTCGACCTATTCGAGTCGTCCCTTAAGTTTGGGTGCTTATTGCTGTCTAAGTATCCCTTTGTCTTTGAGTACCCATCACTTGCCGGGTGCTCCCTTTGTTGACACTCAACCTATTCAAGTTGTCCCAAGAGTATTGATACTTGTGACTGACCAAGTATCCCTTTATCGTTAAATACCTACTGCTGCCTAGGTATCCCTTTATCTTTGAGTACCGGCCACCGTTCGGATACTCCCTTTTTCTTGACACTCGACCTGTTCGAGTTGTCCCCAGAGTATTGATGCTTGTGACTGATTAAGTATCCCTTTATCGTTGAATACCTACTGCTGTCTAGGTATCCCCATTGTCTTTGAGTACTGGCCACCGTTCGGATACTCCCTTTTCATGACACTTAACTTGCCCGAGTTGTCCCTGAATAATAGCAGCTGTTCAAGCATTCCACTGCTTTGTGTGCCTGCGCTTGGTATGCTTTCTTACACTTGGACTAGCTGAGTGGTCCCGGGTCATATCATTAAATACTCGTATTTATCCAAGAATTCTAGTACTTTGTACACCTGCGGCTACCCAGGTGTTCCAGCCCTTCCAAGGGCCTGCCTTGTACTACATTCAAATTCCCAACTACTAGGAGGTGAGAGACCTTCACGAATATCCCAGGTACGTCCTCAATATTCCCCTTTACCAAGAGGTGAGAGACCTTCACGAATATCCCAGGTACGTCCTCGATATTCCCATCTACTAGGAGGTGAGAGACCTTCACGAATATACGAGACCCATCCTCGATATTCCCCTTTACCAGGAGGTGAGAGACCTTCACGAATATTCCAGGTACGTTCTCAATATTCCCATCTACCAGGAGGTGAGAGACCTTTACGAATATACGAGACCCATCCTCGATATTTCCACATACCAGGGAGTGAGAGACCTTCACGAATATCTCAGGTATCCCTTCGATACTTGTGATTATCCAAGTATCCTCTAAAAATTTGTACTTGTGATCATCCAAGCACCCTTTTGATGCCTGCAAAGGCCCAAATATCCTCCAGGTTAGTACTTGTGAATATCCAGGTACTCTTTCAAAATGCCTGCAAATGTCCAGGCACCCAACAAACAGATGCCCTGAGAAAGGTCGGCGCATCTCCCGAGAAAGGTCGGGTACCAACTGGTGTCTTCGACAGAAGTCAGACACCCTACAAATCGATGCCCTGAGAAAGGTCGGCGCATCTCCCGAGAAAGGTCGGGTACCAACTGGTGTCTTCGACAGAAGTCAGACACCCCACAAATCGATGCCCCGAGAAAGGTCGGCGCATCCTCCCAAGAAAGGTCGGGTTCCTACCAGTGTCTTTGACAGAAGTCAGACACCCCAACAACATGATGCCCTGAGAAAGGTCGGCGCATCTCCCGAGAAAGGTCGGGTACCAACTGGTGTCCTCGATACAGATCAGGCACCCACAAATAGATGCCCTGAGAAAGGTTGGCGCATCTCCTGTCACGGCGACCGAAGAAAGGTTCGGGTCTGAGAAAAACCACTTATTGCTCTAACAGGCGACCGAAGAAAGGTTCGGGTCCTAAGAAGGCAATTCCCCATCAAGGCAATCGAAAAAAGGTTCGGGTCCTAGACAAACTACTTATTGCTTTAATAGGCGACCGAAGAAAGGTTCGGGTCCTGGAAAGGCAATTTCCCGTCAAGACGACTGAAGAAAGGTTTGGGTCCTAGACAAATAATTTATTGTTTTAATAGGCGACCGAAGAATGGTTCGAGTCTTAGAAAAGCAACCTCCTCATATCACCAGGTAAGATGACGCCTTGATACTTGCCAAACTCGGGATTCACACCCTATCTCACTCACTCCCGGTAAGTAACTATAGGTATCCTCTTATCTGTCTTAGTATATGTAAAGTTATATTGCTCTTTTTCCGCATAGAATAATAAGTCCCTAATAAAATATAATCTGCTGCGCATGCTGGATAAAATTTAGGCATCGGTTTGTCTTTAAATGCAACTCTGCGAGCTCACCTTCAAAGAGGGGCAACTGTTGACGCCTTAATTTTGTTTAGGTTTTATTTTATTTTTTTGGATAATAAACAAAAAAACAAAAAACAAAAAAAAAATAAGAAAAGCAAAAGCAAAAGCCCAGCCCAGTCCTTCCCCCCTTTCGCGTGGGCCCTAGGCCCACTCTCCTCCTTCTTCACCCCCTGGCTCGGCCCCTTTCTCTTTTCTTCTTCCTCCCCTCTGCCACTGCAACTCACGCGCACGAGGGAAGCCGACGCGCGAAGGACGGCCTACGGCCGAGGAGAGTAGGCCGACGTCGGCCAGAGAGGATAAGATCTCAGGCACCATTAATGCTGAGGAGGCTTCGCTGGAAAGCTCGATGGGACACCGGTTCAGCCAAGGGGAACCGGTGGGCAAGCTGAAAGCCGGCGGCCGAGGCCCTCCGTCGACCGGATTTCCTTCGCCTATAAATAGGCGGCCTCAAGCACCGTCGGAGGGCGTGGCGAGCTCGGAGATCTTTCACTGAGAGACATCGGGAAAGATCAAAGGGCGAGCACAGGGGAGAACTCGAGTCGCGAGCTCAGCCCACCCTCCACCGAGAGACTTCGGGGAAGGCCGGCAGCGAGCGAGTTCGAGAGGGTCAGATCTGGCCGGTGGAGGCTCGGATCTGGCCGGAGTAAGAGAGAATCGAGGCTGAGGAAGGTCCGGCCACCATCCTGACACCGTGCTGCCATCCTGACGCCGTCGCCGCCGTCGCCGTTACTTCTCCAGAAACCCTCGCCGCGCCTCGATCGTCGCCGCTAGGTGGGAGGCTGTCCGTCGCCGTTCCTGTTCGAAGAAAGGTGAGAAGCCTGCTGCCGTCGCCTTTGCTATTCACCTCAATCACCCGCTGCCGTCGTAGCCGCCGATGCCGCCGTCGTCGCCGTAACGCCTCCGTTTCCCCCCTTCGGCGTCGCGGATTCGCAAACCCTAGGGTTTGCGATTTTCCGGGTCACGAAGCGAATCCGGGTCTTGGAAATCGAGTAGGGTTCACAATTTCGAGGCGGCTAGAAGACGGGTCACGAGCCAGAGCCGGGTCGAGTTGGGTTTCGCAGGGAGATCGGGTTATTGGAGGCGGGTCATTGGGTTGGGCCGGGTGTCCCCAAACGCCCGGTCGCGGCGTCGTTTTAAAGAAAAAAAAAAGTCGGGCCCGCGTAGCGGGCCCGTCTCGCGTTTTGGGCTGGCCGGGTCGGACACAACCCGTGGATCCGACTCGGGTCGATTTTTATTATTTAAAATAATTTTTTAATAAATAAAAATAAATAAATAATTTATTTTCAAAAAATATTAAAAATAGTAAAAATATTTTATTTTCCAAAAAATCAAGAAAAGATGAAAAATAATTTATTTTCCAAAAAAAACATATAAAATATTTCATATTTTCCAAAAAATGCCAAAAATCCAAAAAAGCCAAAAAAATTCATAAAAAGCCAAAAAGACTTGTATTTTCTAAAAATACCCAAAAATCCCTTTTATGTAAAAAAAAAAAATTGAGAAAAAGACCCAAAAAATGTTTTTTCCTCCCCACAAATGCATGGAAAATCTCTCAAAAATCCAAAAAGCCTTAGGGTTTAAACAAGATTAGATACCGAAAGGGCATTAGTGATTAACTAGTGTAATCAAGTCCCCGATCCTAATTTCTCTAGTTGCGCAGGAGTGAGTATTTCTCCCGATACTTCGCTTGGGTTTCCAATCGACCCACCCCAAATTGATTAGTGGCGACTCCGTTTTAAAATTGACTTACAGGTTAAAAACATGGACCATTAAGTCGTGAATTGGTAGACTTGGAAGAGTCCGGGCTAAAATAGATTCAGCCGAACCATTAGCCTCCGCAAGGCGCCCGCCCCGATCGGGCGTCGAAAAAAAGAGGTCGCGACAGGGCTGCCTAAGCATAAGCACAAGTCAGAGGACTTACCTTTGCCTCAAATCCTTCCTACAAGTGAGTACAATTCAAATAATCATCCAATCATTTCAATTCAGATCAACATCGCTCAGTCAACTTACTCGACTCCATATCATCGATACCATCTCTTATTCATTCCATTCAATACTATCTATAAAGTCCGATCACATCAAGTACTGCTCACCCTAAGCTGAAGATAGATAGTATAGTTCATTGAAGCTAGTACAATATACCGCTCACTTTAAGTTGATATATCAAGGCCCTCAAGCTGATATAGTATACTGATCATGCTTACTCTAAGCTGATAAAGTATATTGTTCACTCTAAGTTGATATATCAAGGCCATCAGGCTGATATAGTATATTGACAATGCTCACCAGAAGCTGCTAAGGTATACTGTTCACGCTAAGTTGATATATCAAAGCCCTCGGGCTAATATAGTAGACCTATGATACTCACTCTAAGCTAATAAAGTATACTACCCACTCTAAGCTGATATATCGAGGCCCGTAGGCTGATATAGTATACTATTCTCACCAACTGAGAATTTCATCATTTTTATCATTCCCGATAAAAATAATCGTGTATGGGTACACGGTCGGCCTTAGCTAAAATACAATATTTTCCCTTTTGAAAAAATCCCACTAATTCCAATAGTCCATAAACACATTTTTGGCATTGTAAACCGACGCTCGGTATTTTCTAATTAATTATCAAAATTATTAAATTTTGGGATAAATACCCCAAAATTACAATTCACACTCAATTTGTACAATCTAGCACTCAATTAAATAAACCAATCATACCATTGTTATCAACACGAAATTCCGATCACCGGCTATCCCGGTCTAATTTCCAGAAAATAATAATTAATTAAATAATTACCAAAACTAAGTAATAAATACCAATAAATGCAACTTAGGTTGGAAAAGCCTAATTAAATACTGAAACGGGCCCGTAAATTTTTTGAACCTATCTAGATAAATACTATAGCTTATCTAGTCTCTAATTACACTACTCTAACCACCTAACATGCAATAACGATTAATTAAATTGCTAATCTATTCTAACTAACCACCTAATCCATACTTAACTTAAACTAATCAACTCTTAAGCATAATTAACTCCATAAGCAGAGATTAGTGAGTAAACTCACTGGTTTTGAATTCCGATGAGTTCACAAGAACGGCGAGGCGGAGACGGGCTAGAAACTCTAAGGTGGGGGCACCAAGCAAGGCCGTGAAGGGCTTGGAAACAGGCCTCGAAATTTCAACACCCTTTGTTGGGTTTTAGTTTTGTTCTTGGCCAAGAAAGGGGGAACCGGTGGCTGGTTGTGGTTGAAATGGGCAAGGACGGGCGGTGAAGTTGTTGCAGGTCCAGGTGGGGCTTCACGGCAGCAAGTGATGGCTGAATAGCGTCCAAGGAGCTTTGATGCTGCTTGAGTAGCTCGGGACACAGCTAGACGAGCTCACACACAGATGGACGGGCGCTCGTGGCGTGCGGGCAGACATGCGACTGGCGGACGGCGAAACGGCGCAGATGGCTTTGAATGGGCGGGCACGGCTGGTCGACAATGGAGGGAGGCTGCTAGTCAGTTTTCTTGGAATTCTAGAGCTTCAAAGTGCTGGAAATGGAGAAAGCAAATGCAAAGCAAGAAGAAGATAAGCTATTGGCTTGGAAGGGGCCACTTCTCTCTCTTTCTATCATCTTGTCCCCTTGACCAAGGCCCCACCATGGTCAGCTAGCTTCCTTATCCTCTTGCAGCCACAAAGCTTCCCCAGGAAGCTATTGAGATGGTCCAAAGGTGGTGGTCCAAGGGGGGTATGAATTTTGCAACATTTCCCTCAATTTGGATTCAATCTCTCTCCAATTGAAGTCAATTTCGGCCCTATAAAATCGACCATGGTGTCCTCGATCAAAATGACATTTTTCATTGCCAATAGAACCAACTTGCATCCTAATAATGCGATAAAAAACGGTCCCCTTAATTTTCCTAATGAAAACGGTCATATTTTGACTTTTCGCCAAAAATCTTGATTTGCGAGATGTTCACACCTAAATTTTGGGCAACCCATTTAGTCATTTATTGCATAAAAATTAGGGATTAATTTTTAACCCCTAAGAAAAAATATTATAACTCAATTGCATAGCATATAATTTTTAGGTGCATTTATTTTTAATTTACATGTTTTGCATTTTTTTTATTATTTATTTTATTTTTAGGACCGGTGGTGGATGGGTTCAAATTAGTATTTCGAGCTCTAGTTCGGCAGGCCGGACTTGGCCCACGAAAGGAGAAAATTAACCCAAGCCCGTCGTTATTTTTAATTAATTATCTTGTGAAAAAATTAAGATTTGATGCGATATTATGATGATTTTTGGAAATTAAGAAAATCGCATTGTAATCTTATCTTTATTAATGGATGACGAAATCGTTGGGAATATTAAAGAGGATAATGAATAATCTAAAATATTTTGTTGTAGATGGAGATTTCGAAAGATTTTAGAGTTGGATAATGGAGCTTTATCTTTAACGGTTGAGTCAATTATCTGGAAAATCTTCACAAAAATTTTAGATTATCTTCAATTGCTGAGTCAATATATGAAATCTTTGTGGCCGAACATATTGATTTGTTTTGCCTATAAAGGGAGGGGGGCTCTTTTTCTGGCAAAAAGGAGAGCGCAATTAGAGAGAGAGAGAGAGAGCATCAGTTTTGGAGGGTTCTTTGGTTCTTTTTAGGGTTTTTGAAATAAAAAAATAAAAAAAGAAGAAACGAAAAAGCATTCGGGAGCCCTTTTGCTGAAAAGTTAAAAGACAGACGTGAGAAAGTGGGAAAAGTGTGCGGCTGCAGAGGATAGAGGAAAAGGGAAAAGTAAAAAAGGGAAAATTTTCCCTGTTCATCTTCTTCAGCGACGCTTCCTTGCCCGTGTCTGGTCGATTACCCGCGCGCACCGCGCCTGAGCACCGCTTGCTGCTCCACCCGACGACCCGTGAAGCTCCGCCGTGCATCCCTCTCTCCCTGCTGCTCCGCCGGACGCCGAACCCTCTCACTGCAACTCACCGAGCCTCCGCTGGAGCATCCCGCGCCAAATCCGGACGCCCTTCGCCGGTAGTCCGAGCCGCTCCGCCCTACCGCGCTGGTCCCTGCCGCCCGCGCAAGCCGCGACACCAGCAGCCCGACGAAGCCGTCGCCGTGTCAATCCGCGACGCTCGGGCTGCTCCGCCCTCTGTTGCAGCGTCACCGGGCCAGATCCGACACCCCTGTCCGCGAAGCCACCGCCGATTCACCTCCGCGCGCTCGCCCACCGCCGATTCACCTCCGCGCGCTCGCCCACCGCCGATTCACCTCTTCACCGCTTGCCGTCGCCGGTTCACCCTTGCCGGAGTTCCTCTTGCCGGACCGACGACTCTCTGTCCTTGGAGACCCACGAACACAAGCTGTGCTTGGGAAGAAAAGGAGGAAAAAAAGGAAAAAAAAAAAGAGACAATCAATTAGGTAGTTTTTATTTTTTTTATTTTTCATTTATTTTACTTTATTTTATTTATTTCTTTTAAGCTTAGTTGTTATTGTCTAAATTTGAAGTGATCTTCATTTCATGAATTTTGTAGGCATTATCCAGTCTTTCCCAAAATTATTGTAATTACTAATTTGATCCGTAAGATGTCGGATCATTTTTTTAATTATACTAATTTTTGGGGTTGGTTGATAGTATTTTAATTCTTTGAATCAATATGATTATTAATTTGATCCGTAAGATTTCGGATCAGATTTTTAGTTATTTTGAATATTTTGTCGTGATGTTTAGGGTTAGATAATCGTTAATTTGGCCTTGTGAGACAACAAGGTTATTTTTTCGATTATTTTAATCATTTATTTGTTGAAATAATATGGCATGAAATAGGATTTGATTTGTTTTAGAATATTTCCGGTTATCTTGCATATCTAGAATAGGGATTTTATTTCGAATTTAGAAAAATATGAAAACAAAAAGTGCATTCATTTAGGTTGTTAGTTTTTTTTATTATTATTTGAATTGCATGTTTAATTATGTGTTAGTTTTAATTTCGAATTTCATAAAGAAAAAAACATAAAAAATCGTCGTGCTTCATTTTAAATTTAGATTATTTTTTTAGATAGATTGCATATTAAATTAAGATAATGTCTTAGTTTAAATTAGGATGTAATATGATTTAATCCTTAGTTTAAATTAGATAGAATCTTAATCTAACTAGATCATTTTTTTTAAATTTCGAATTTCATAAAAAAATGAAAAAAAATAAAATTAGATCTCTGGATAAGTTAGACTCAATTTTTTAGGATAGATTGCATTTTTAAAATAGAAATATCAAATGCATGTCATTTAGTTTTTATTAGGTTCATTTAATTAGAACTTCCTCGTCGTTAGAATAGGTCATTTAATAAATGTCGCGTGACATATAGCTTGCATTTTAAATTGCATGATGCATGTTAGTTTAGTTGAAATAATTTTGTGTGCCATTGCATCGCATTACATGTTATTAGAATTAAGTCATTTAGATTGCATTTAATTATAGCATTTCTTCATGTCATATAGTTTAGGTCATATCGCCATGTCATATTAGATTATTAGCATGCATCGCATGACTTTCATTAAATAAAGTGAAAACAAAAATTGAGTGATTGCATATTAATTAGAAATCATATTTAGGGTTGTTGATGTGGATTCTAATTTAGCATTGCATATGCTTTCATTGCTTTAAGGTAAGTCCTGCATTATTTTATTCGCTTTCTTGGGTGTTAAATTGATGGTTTGTGCACTCGCATGATCACTTCACATGTTAGGAAAGTGAATTAAAATAAATCCAAGCTGCTTGCAAAAAACATTTTTTGAAAATTAAAAAAAGAAATGGTACCGAAAGGGCACTAGGATAGTCTAGTGTAACCAAGTCCCTGTACCCTTAGTCTCTAGTTCGTAGGAGTAAAATAATTCTCCCATTATTTTACTTAGGTGTCTAATCGACCTACCATAAACTGATTAGTGGCGACTCCTGGATAGAATCCATTTGCATGTTAAACCTTTAAGTCGCGATTTGGTATGGGCTTGGGAGAGCCCGAGCTAAGCTTAAAAACTTAGTAGTTCATTAACCTAGTTTTAGATGGTGCACCCAAAAAAAAGGTCGCGACAGCAGAAAAATCTTCGGAGGATTAGTCGACGTTCCTAAAATGACTCGTGGCATGACATAACTTTCAATTTTTGAAATCGGATTCAAATTCGCAGTTAATTTCAATCTGGCGCGATTTTAGCGTGACCTAGCCTACCGGGTAGCTTTTAGAAATTTTTGGTGCAATTGACGCGTGGTCAATTTTCTTCAAGCCACAATGTACCTCTTCGACACATTGGCGACTCTCGGTGGTAGTGAAAATCTCGAGATTTCTATTACGGACACTGGGTACCAAAACGACAGAAAAATCAGTCTAGTACCGATTGACTAGAATTTTGCAATTTGGTGGAATCACCCACGTTTAGCCACACATCTTAGTCGAACCGACCTATCTTTGATCTTTAATCGATTTTTATGTGCCGTAATGATCTTTGCAGATGAGCACGGTCAAGTAGTTGATTTCTGGTTGAATTCTCAAGTCTATTGCATTAAAATCCTTTAATGGCTTCCTCGGATAATCTATTTATATCAAGAGTGATCAGCTTTAAGAATAGCACTATAGGCACGTCAATAAAAGGCCCGATTTATCTAATTGAAAACAGAATTTAAATTTCAGGATGTCACAAGCTATGGTTCCATCTCGAAGATGAGTTGTCATAGGATGTGAAGATGATGTTGGTACTGTGGTAGGAGTTTCTTGTGGTACCTCAACAAGTTCGGTTGTAGTTTCGATGGTGTCAATAAGCGGAACATCCGGGTTTGGTAGAGAAACCTGTGGAGACTCAGGTGGTCAAGTAGGTGCCAAGGATGATCGGGACAAATCAACAGGCAAAAATAGTTCCACACATGTTGGTGTTGAGGCATTTTGAGAGGAGTTTGGCATGGCAGCAAGAGGATAGGTGGCCTCATCAAAAGTAGCATCCACGACAACATAAAAATGCTAATCCTTGGGGCAATAGCATCGATATTCTTTATATCCCAGAGGATTACCCATAAAGATATAAACCTTGGATCTTGGTGCAAGCTTATGGGGCGAGTAAGGATGAAGAAATGGATACACTATACAACCGAAAACACGCAAATGCGTAATATTGAGTTTAGTGTGAAATAAAGCCTCCCAAGGTGAAATATTATCAATGACTAGTGTTGACATGCAGTTAATCAAGTAAACCGCAGTTCTAAAAATAAACTCTCAAAATGTTGGTGGCATAGAACCTTGGTGAATAAGAGTCAATCCGGTTTTGACTATATGTCAATGTTTTCGTTTTGCAGGCCCGTTTTGATAGGGTGCATAAGGGCAAGAAACCCATTGGTAAATGCCATGCTCTCTAATGTATTGGACAAATTCGGTGGGTGTGACAAATTCAGGTGCTTTGTCGCACTATATAGACTTAATTTTGCAGTTAAGTTGATTTCAAAGGCTTTAAAAATGGAACAAAATTGATTGCGAGATAAGATTGAATAGTCAATAAAACAAATATAGTATTTATTGCCGTTGAGTGAAATAATAGAAGGACCCCAAACATCAAAATGAATTAATTCCAAAGGATGTTTTGACCTGGACAAAGTAGGATAATGATTATGGTGGTGATTTTTATTCATAGCACACGCCATAAAGACTGAAGATAAAGAATGACTATAACTAATGTTGGATGAATTGAAAAGATGCACAAGTGGGTCGATGTGGCATGTCCTAAGTGGTTATGCCACAGAGTGATAGAAGCAACTGACACAGAAGGTGTGGAAGAGTGGTTGGACGGAAGGGTGACGCGGTAAAGCCCATTGTCAAGCACGCCCCGAAGGATTTCTTGACCATTTTTAATAGACGTGGCAATAAATGAGTTCGAATCAAATTGGAAAACACAATGGTTATCAAGAGCAAATGGAGACACGGAAAGTAAGTTTTTAGTGATTTTAGGTATGACTAAAATTTGACAAAGTATAAAGGATAGAGAAGAAGACACGAGTGTACCTGTGGGTAATCGGTAAGGAGACGCCGTCACCCACAACAAGCTCATTTTGACCTAAATATGAAGTGACACTTGTAAGACCTACAGAATTGTCCATAACATGATGTGTGGCACCTGAATCAACAAAACACATTGAAGATGTGAGAGCAAAGGGCAGATTTGATGGCGGCAAATACTGTGGTAGTGAGTCCGAACCCGTCAAGTGGGCTTGTGCGGGCTGGACTGATCTAACAAAGCGGTAACATGTATTGGCCCTATGGCCTTGCTTGCCACAAAGCTAACAAAATGGGCCTCCTATTGCGATGTCTCTTGGGATTTCCAATTCCATACTATGAGCCACGGCTGTGAGATATTCCAGAAAAATTCCTAGATTGATTAAAATCCACATGGAAGTTAATGGACCTATAACAGGTCTGTCGAGAAGGAGGTGTCCTTAGCTGGTCTGAAAAGCCACCGGTGGGGGCTAATTATTTGTTACCGACGCTAGCTCTAGCCTTCCTCATGATTAAAAATTAAGGCATGAAGTTGGTCCTTTGTCAAAGATCAGGTTTGAGTTAAAACGAAAATTGCGGTGTTGAGACCTTGAAATTCAGCACCCAAACCACAAAACACTTGAGTATGATATTCATTAATAGATGAAGGCTCACCAATAGCAGCTAACTGGTCCGTGAGGCTGGTGGCTTCTTGTAGGAATTCCGTGATAGATTGGTGACCTTTTGAGAGTGATTGAAGTTGGAGTCGTAAAGCAGATGTTCGAGTAGTTGAATGAGCCACATACAAGTTTGCAAGACACTTCCAAACACTCACCACAGATGTGTGACTCGTCAATTGGACAACTATTGGAGTGGTTGATGAATTGAGGATCCAAGCCAAGGCAATGGACTTTCGAAATTTCCAATTTTCAAACATTGGATTGGTCAATTTGCGTAATAGCCTTTCCCGTTGTAATCTCCTCGACAGCCTCCTCCGGCTGAGATTCGATGTCGTTTGGAATGGACAGCAAGCGAGCAGCTCGTAAATATAGCGAGATTTGTGCCTTCCAGATCATAAAATTCGTTCGGTTAGCTTCTCCCTAACACTTGGTGGTGACATGAGAGTGGGGTTACCCGAGAGTGTTGATGATGGCATTAATGTGGCGTTGGTGCAAATGAAGAAGATGATGTTTCTTCAGACATGAATTGGAGAGGCTTTCGCCAAAGACGCTGTGATACCAAATTAAAAAAGTTTATTCCTTTTTCTTTTCTATACATAATTGTGTTGCAAATACAATATATAAAGGACCCTAATAGATAAGATACAAAACTTTAAGATCCCAAAATATTTGCTGACTTTGGAAGATAAGATACAAAATGTAACAGAATAACAAATATTCCCTAAATATTTGTTGAATATTTTCTTCTCTTAACAGGGTGTAGTTGGGGCTTGGATAACACTAAGAGTATTTGAGTAACTCAAATATATAATCTCCATTGTATCGCCTGATTTATAGTGGAATTCGTTGCTACTCGTCCTATGAATGTAAGTCACTACGACTGAACCACATAAATCTAGAGTTCAATTTATTTTCTTGTTCTATCTAATTTATTGATCAATTGCTTGCTTTCCGCAACACAACTCACGTTGGGGAGTCTAGGAAACTAAGACAAAACAAGACTCTGAGCTTGTCCATTTACAATGAAGCTCCTTCCAAGGATGTAATGAGAAGTCACTAACGAGCTGGTTAAGGACGAGAATCCCACGTACATCGTCTCCTTGATGATCGGCGAGAGATCAACGGACAGAGATAAAAGGGGAATCTTCAGTTTCTCAACATTGCAAGGAGCTAATATGATATGGATTTGCTTTTGCGCGTTCAAAATCAACCAGAACTTGCGTCGTTTCACCAGTCATCAGGCTCTAGTTTGTGAAGACCCCACCGGGACATCTAGTATGTCCTGCAGGGGCAGATTTTACGGAGGTTGGCCGGCCCAGTGACGTCGATCTCAATGTGGTTATCATTGACATCATGGTTTTGGATTATGTCAAATAATACTGTGACAATGTGGTTCCTGGCATTACCAATGTTGGCTTCGTTGAAAAGGCCAAAATAATTACTAGGAAGAGCTCCAGGAAATACTCTATCAAGAGCTAATATGAAAGCGAACCTATAACACAGAGGTGGATAGTCGTAAATCACATTGAAGATGAAAGTTGCGGAGAAAGAGTAGACAGATCCACGGGACGTGTTCTTGACCTTAAATTGGGTCAGCATCGGTTACTTTTAGGAGGCCATTGCCAATGAATGCGGCTAAACCATAGAGGCTAAGATTGGTCGACCGGAGACGTGAAACTGCTGGTGTGGTGAGCTAGTATAAAGTTTGCCGGGGGAGAAACTGCCGGGTCAATTACGGAGAATAGGTCCAGAAGCTTGAGAAATTCGCTGAATACACTACTCAGAAGATATCGTTTGACTCTCCTAGGATCAAATTGAATCTAATGCAATTTCACCTATCAGTACCTTGACTTGTGTCGCTATATTTCCTATGAATAAAAACTTCACGTGTCAATGGTGCATATATATTAGGGACTCGACTGTTAAATCATGCAAGGATTGAAACAAACTAGTAATAATTCTTATAGAAGGTGGACTTACTCTTATACTCTGGAGGCTGACCAAATGGGTAAACCAAAGAAGGAGGCCAATTTAAGCTAATGCATTCATTCCCAAGAACATGTAAGAATATACTGCAGAAATTGGTTCGATCCATAGAATCTTAAATTACAGTTTACATATACTCACAGAGTCACAAACTACGAATACTTGATGCACAAGAAAATTAGTTTGACTTTTACTTCGATTTATGTAATGTGCTCTTACTTTAATATACATAGCTTAAGACTCATCTTCCACCAGAGAGGACAGAGTTTGCAACAGAAGATGTCTGAGAAAACGCCTTGTCTGTGGAAGACGGACAAGACGTGCCAGACGTACTAAAACCTTCATGATAAGCAAATTGCAATTTACCTTTTGAAATTCCAATGGATGATAACTCCTCTAATGCGAGGTCCCCGTCCAAGTACTGCACCACTTGATGCATGCTTGGTCTCGCAGTTGGCTGAGACTGGGAGCACAACAATCCTAGTTGCAGCACTAGCTCCACCTCCTTCGCCACAAAGTCCATCCCTAAGTTCGGGTCTCTTGCCTCCAGAATGTCACCTTTATCCCAGCAAGAAAACACCCAGTCCACCAATATCAGCGGCTCCTCCTCCAGAGTCTCAATCGGCCTTCTTCCACAGGCAACTTCAAGCAAAAATGCCCCGAATGCGAAAACATCTGTGCTTGTAGTAGCCCTGGTAGTTCGAGTGTTCTCTGGGGCCAGATATCCAAAAGTTCCCACCAAATGTGTGGTTCGAGGATCTGTACCATGATCATATAGTCTTGCAAGCCCGAAATCTCCTAATCTTCCATTTAGTTCTGAATCAAGCAAGACGTTACTAGCTTTGATATCCCTGTGAATCACTACTTGTTCCCATCCTTCATGGAGATAAGAGAGGCCATATGCAACACCTTTGATCACTCTAAATCTCTGACTCCAACTGAGGGTCACCCTTGGCTGGTTATAGAGGTACTTGTCTAGGCTTCCATTTGGCATGTAGTCATAAACCAACAACAGTTCACCCTTCCGACGGCAGTATCCGAGAAGCGTCACAATGTTCCGATGACGAAGCCGACCAATACTAATAATCTCGGCAATGAACTGTCTCATCCCTTGACTCGATTCATGAGAAACCCTCTTCACTGCAATCTCAGTTTTCGAGGTGGGTAATATCCCTCTATAGACCCTACCAAATCCACCAGCTCCTAGTAGCTCCTGATCTCTGAACCCCTTTGTGGCAACATAGAGATCTTTGTACTTGAACCGATGCGGGCTATAGTCGCGCTCCCAATCTTCGAGAACCTCTGTGAATTTTCTTCTTTTTCTAATCGCATAAGCCATAGCAAAGACTACTATTGACAGAAAGAACAAGCAAATGAAAGGCAGTCCAGTAGTAAGAAGAATGGATTTCTGCTTTTTTTTCATATGGGGTAATCTAGGAAGTTGAGACAAATCAAGCCTATGAGCTTGTCCATTTACCTTAAAGCTCCATCCGAGGATATAATGAGTAGTTAAGAATGCACCGGTTGAGGAAGAGAACCCAACGTACATGGTCTCCTTGAAGATCGGCGAGAGATTGAAGGGCAGAGACAAAAGGGGAGTGTTCGGTTTGTCGACATTGACTGGAGCTAATGTGACCCTGATTTGTTTCTGCACACCATCATAATCCACCCAAACTTGCATTGCTTTACCACTAATCAGACTCAAGTTTCTGAAGCCTGGAATGTTGTTTTCAGTGTATCCAGCAGGGGAAGATTTTACAGAGAGCAGTCCATTGACATCGATCCCAACATGGTTGTCATTGATATCGTGTATTTCGGTGTTTTGTATCGTGTCAAATTCCACTGCGAAAATGTGGTTCGTGGCATTGCCATCGTTTGTTTCATTGAAGAGACCAAAGAAATGACCAGGTCGAGCTCCAGGAAATTCTCTACGAGGAGCTACAACAAAGGTGAAACCGGGACTGCCCACAGCTTCATATTCAGGAATTATGGCGAAGACGAATGTGGTGGAGAATGAGGGGACAGCGCCATCGGGTGAGTTCTTGAACGCGATAGGGTCAGGGTAGAAGGCATGACTTACCTTCTGTTTGGTCAAGTTGGTTAACCTCAGGAGGCCATTGCCAGTGAGTGCAGCTAAACCATCGAGGCTCAGAGTCGCAGACCGGAAACCATTGTACGTGAAATCGCCGGTTTCATGAGTCGGAGCTGTGTTTGCCAGGAGAGAAGCCGCCAGAACAATCACGAATAACATGGCAAGAGCCTGAAGAAATTAGCTGAATACACTACTCTGATGAGATAATTCGAAGTCATAATAATGATCCAACCGATTTACACAGCATCGAATCGAATGTCGTGCAATTTCAGTTGTCAGTGTCCCAACCTGCGCATCCCCAACAAAGCTTCAACTGATTGGTCCGAGACTTATGATTCCACTATCGTGTGATTAACTGATTGCTCCGAGTCTTATCACCAACTTAAAGTTCTGTAATTTGCCCGTCTTTGCACGCCATTTGCGACATTTCTTTCAACGGCCGAAGTAGACCGATACGTCCGTCAACGTGAGTTGATAATGTTTCGTCGTCTTCGGCAGCTCCTCGATGAGTCAATTACCGATGGCATCCGATGCGAAACTGTGGCCGAGGAAGCGTCACAACTAGACGAGGATGGAGGGAAGGACAATGCCCCCACAAATTTCAGCAATGCGTTTAATATCACATATAAATCTTCCATGGTACTGAAAATGTTAGTACAAGGAGTAGGAAAGCTTAATAATTCTATCTCAGAGAACGGCCTGAAAATTTGGTGTCTTAAGTTACACGTGTGAAACATCTCATATCAGAGATTCAGTATGCTCTAAAAGAAATTATCTAACCTAATTGATGCATAACTCATTATAGCTTTTGAGTAAATGTAAATCCAACTTGATATATTAATATAGAATGACACTTAGATTGAGGGAGAGCACATCTAACAAGTTCATGCACGTGTATGTATAAGTTGTGTTAAAGATCTCTCATATTGGGAATGGGGTGCGACATGAGCAATTAATATTATTCAAGTTGACTCGTAATTCATTGATTAAGACATTTAAGTGCAAATTTGACTGCCTACAAATAAAATGAGATAGTTCAAATTCGCCTAGGTCTTTGCTAATTTTTAATACCACTTGAATATGCCCGACTACTAAGCAAAACCTCTATGGAATGTATTAGCGTCATGTTTGCGTCCTAAAAGGTGACAAACGGGAAAATAATAACTTTTTTTGCCATACGCCAGGAATTGATGATATCCTTATGTTGCAAACGTATTCCGTTGCTTTGATGGTCTCGTATACCTAGGGTGGACTAAATAGTTTGCGTTAACTTAAGTCCTAAAGTTGAGCCGAATGTAAAGAAGTTGGTGGCCCAAACGAAGCTATGATAATGCAATTGAGCCACAAGCCCATTGATCAAATGTCTAATGACTATGGCTGCATTTGGGAACCCCTTTGCAAAGCTCTTTGGGGCTCCAAAGCCCATTTGCCCAAATATTGGGTGTTTGGGAACACCCAATAAAACTCACCTTGAAGGAATGCTGGCATTCAAAAGACTGAAAGCCCAAGGCAGCCTTGGGCTTTCAGCATTTTGGGAATGGCCCGGGCATTGTTCATCTTCTTCGTTAGAGAGGCCAACGAGGTGTTGTGATGGGTCAATGGGCAAGAGAGGCCGGCATGGTCACGGCACCCTGGCAACCGTCGCCGACTAGTCGCGCAACCCAGATCTGGGTCGCGACGAGGTGGCGGAGGTCATGTGCCTGGGTCGCGGAGGTGGCGGAGGTCGCTTGGGTCGCGGTGCGCGACCTCCGCCACCCCGCCGTGACCCAAATCTGGGTTCTAGGTTGCGACGGTCACACTTGTGGCGACCTCCGGCGACCCAAGACGTCGCCGCGACCCAAATCTGGTTCACAAAGGTCGCCTAGGTCGCAGCGTACGACCTCCTCCATCTCGCCGCGACCGCCTGGGTCGCGGCAGTCACAAAGGTCGCCTGGGTCACGGCGAGTTGTCGCTGCGACCTCCGGTGACCCACGACCTTGCCGCGACCCAGATCTGGGTCACGGAGGTCGCCTGGGTCGAGGCATGTGACCACCTCCACCTCGCCGCAACCTCTGGTGACCCACGACCTCGTAGCGGAGGTGGCCGGAGGTCATCTGCAACCAGATGGGTTGCGACCTCAGATCCGGTCGCCGTGACCCTCACTGGAGGATCGCTCGACGCGTCGCAACCTCCGTTGAGGCCGCGCAATCTAGGTCCTGCGACCCTCGCCGGACCGCCTACCTCTGTTGGACGGCCTGTGTCAGACTGCCCGCCCTTCGCCGGACCGCCTGCTCCTCGCCGGCGACTACTTGTTCTCGGTTAGCCAACTTTTTTTTTTTTTTTTTTTTTTATGAATAACAAAAGACTTTGCAAATATAATTTTCCCAAACACCATTTTACTCAAAATACTTCACAAAGAACTTTTACAATAAAATTTACCAAACACAATTTGCATTTTGGAAAACACATTTAACTCAAAGGCCTTTACATTTTCCCAAAGACTTTCCCCAAAAGTCTTTCCAAACGCACCCTAAGAGTTCACTGATCATGAGTTTTGACCTGTATAATTCAATTCAAGTACAAGACACGTGACAATAATCGATTAAGTTGGAGCGTGCATAAAAGTTAAATATTGAGTTAAGGAAGATCTTCAACTAGGGAACACTTGTCGGTAGGTGTGACATTTTGATTTTCGACCCTATTTCGATTAAATGAAATTGGCTTTTCATCGACACGCTTATAGTTCTTTTCTTTGAGCTGATCACTCAGGAGATAACTAATCTATCAGGTGAAGCCGTTAAGGGATATAAACATGACAGACTTGAGAATTTGATTAGAGATCGTTTGCTCGATCGTGCTAATCGGCAATGGTCAATACGGCACCGTTATAATCGATTAGAGATCAGAGATAAATCGATTTGATAGAAGCACGTAATTAGATTATGAATGATTCCACCTGATTGCAAAATTTGTGTTGAACGATACTAGATCGATTTTTCTGTCGATTTTGTACCTATGCCCGTATTTGAAACCTTGAGATTTTTACGACAACCAAAAGTCGCCGATGAGTTAAAGATGCACAAACGTAGATTGAAATTTATCAACCATGGGTCAAATGTGATAAAATTTCTAAAAGCTACTCGGTAGGTTAGGTCACGTTAAAATCGCATCCGATCAAAATTAACCACGAAATTGAACTCCATTTTGGGAATTGAAAGTTCTAGCGTGTCACCATTTATTTTTAGGACATTGTCTCATCCCTTGAAGAATTTTTGGTAAGCCCGGAATTTTGGGGAAAATCAAAATTGGCAAATTAATTTGGTGGAAATTCGGATTGGCAAAATTGAGTGGATTTTTGGCCTTCAAAAGGAATTAGTTTGTGAGGAAAATTATGGAAATTGGTATGGGCTTCCTCCCCAACAAATTTGGCCATCAAATTGGAGAGATTTGTGAAGAAATTGAAGAGTAATGGGTGCAAATTCGTAGGGGGCAGCTGCTTTGTGGTTTTGGGCACCAAATTGAAGTCCCTTGGTGTGGAATTGTGAAGCAAATGGCTTGTGGATGAGGCATAGACAGCAAGGGTAGAAGACTTTGAGGGAATTGCACTCAAGTGTGTAGATATTTGTTGAAGCTTCCTATTGGTGCATGCCAAGACTTCTAAGGCCATTGTCCCCCCTTGGTTCCCCCTCTCTCCCTCCCTTCTGCCTCATACTCGACCAAACTGCCCCTCTGCCCAACTCCTGCCTTCTTATTCTTCTTCTTCTTCTTCCTTGCTTCAACCTCTATTTCCAGCCACCTCCAGCCGTTGCCCAACCAGCCAACAGCCACCCTTGCGTTGCCCGAGCCAGTTGCTGCACCGAGCTCGCGCTAGCCTTGACTTTAGCTTGTCCTCGCGCCCGTTCACGGTGTCCCGTTGTTCACCTGAGCTGCCAGCACCGTCGACCAACTGCTTCGTCGACTGCCTTAGCCACTACTGCTCATGCCAGCCGCGTCCAGGCCCGTTGCCAGTAGCACCGTTAGCTCGCCTCGCCATTCTCACACCATGTTCAACCAACCTCGACTAGCAAGCAAGGCCGAACCTTAACTTAGAGTTGAGACTTGCTTGGCCTTTTTCAGCCCTTTCCCGGCCTCTTTTGGTGTCGCCGTAAGCCCTGGTTTTGGTCGTCGTCGCGCCGTCGTCGTCGTGCAAAAACTGGTGAGTTTACCTTCTAATCTCTAATTAGAATGCTAATTACACCTAAGGATGGATTAATGGCTAATGAGTGGGTTTAGTTAGGTTAATTAGGATTAGTAGACTTAGTTTATGTAACTAGGTTGGTTAGGTTGAGTTAGTTAGTTTAATTGGTTAGTTAGGTGGATTAGTTAGAGTATTTAATTAGTCTATTAGATTAAATTAGTTAGCTTAGTTAGATTAATTAGTCAGTTTGATTAAATTAACCCGGTTAGCTTATGATAATTTAATTGAGTGATTTAATTTAAGTAATTTGTAATTTATTTAATTAAATGCAATTTATTTAATTATTTATTAATTAGCATGAATTATATCGAGATAACCGGTCGTCGAATTTCGTGCGATCGATCGTCGTGGTGTAGTTGGTTTGTGCAATTGATCGCTAATTTATGCAATTGGATGCTGGGTGATAATTTTTGAATTGTTATTTCAAAAATATAAAATTTTGGTATTTAATTAGAAAAATCCCAGGTGTCGGTTTTTTACGCCAAAAATATTTTAAGTACTATATAAAATCGTGGGATTTTTAAAAGAGAGTATATCATGTTTTATGGTTCAATCTGATCGTGGGACCATGCCTAATTATTTTACTGGGTGTTTTTAATATGAGGAAAATAGGCCAAGTACATTATTTGAAATTGAGGCATTTGAGTGCAAAGCACGATGTGCTTGGTTGAGATTGGATGTGAATGTGATCGCTATTGGAATCCGTTACGATGCGTTTACGTCGAATGATGCTCATTTGGGAATGCCCCATATCAATAAATGCCGGTTGCAGTGAAGGCTAGGCTGATACTTCTTCGAGAATGCTGTCTAGATGTAGACGTTGCCATGCTTGAAGAAGCGGGACGACGCCTGGTTATGCCGGATGACTGCCAACTGTTGAGTTGGCCATGGCCGTTGGGTCGTAACTAATTGGAATGCTTGAATGATTGATATAGTCGCGCCTGATTATAGGAAAAAATTGTGTGGCACGGAATGTGACGTATCATAACGAGTTGGCCTTATAATCGAGACCCCTGTGATTGATTGATATATGAAAGTGAAGTGTTCCAATTATTGAGTGCATTTACTATATGCATCTGTTATATGAGCTATACTAATGTGCAGGGAGGTGTTGAGGCGAGGTAAGTGTTATATGTTGCATGTTTAGGATGCCTCTATGTGAATTTTCTTCCTAATTGGGGTTTAGGGTGTGGACTCGCTGAAACATTGTCTCACCCCATTGTGGTTTAAATTTTTCAGGTCCTTAGATGGAGGTGTGCCACGTTCATTTTGGGTGGCCACGGGAGGCGGAGACCCAGTGTACCATACTCCCTATCCACGGGACCCCTGACTAGACCTGTGAGCTCGTCGTGACTACCATTTGGGTCGATGAGGGCCTACCTCAGTTGGTACCTCACCGATTCAAAGCGTGGTTCCATCACAGGGCCAATGGTGTTCAGGAGGGCCCCTTGGATGGCTTTAACGAACCTGCTGTCGATGACGAGTATATGGTGTGTCTCGACCCCATGCATGATGCCGATATCATAGTTGATATCTAGGCGAACCAGGGGCTCGAGGTTGAAGAGCTCGTAGTAGAGGTGGCTGACCCCCTAAACATCGACATCCCAGATGGTGTCGTAGTTGACCCGGATCCCAAGTAGGTAGGGTCCAGGGTAGGGTTAGCCTGTTAGCTTCTTTTGATTTTAGACTTCTGTATATAAACCTGATGTGTTTATAAAATATGTTTTGTGTAAATTGGTTGTCTTGCTTTTCTATCTCATGTTGGTGGTTGTCTGGAGATTGTTATTTCGCTTCCGCATGTGCATGAATCGATTGGGTCGGCGAGGCGTCCTGGGAATGTCGCAATTTAGTCGACCGCCGAGAGATGTGTACATGCCTGGGGTTTGGGGCATGACAATAAGGAATCTAGAGCAAGTCTAAATCAAGTCTTGAGTAGTTCATGTGGATGAAGATAAGAAGAATAAAGAAATGGCCCATTCTAAAACATAAGAAGATCAACGATAGATGGTGATGATGAAATTATAGCAACGCATAAAAAAAATAAAAATAAAAATCAACAATAGACTAGTCATCTCTGAAGATGGAACCTTGTCAAGTTATGAAGATGAGAAAGTCATACATAACATATCAAATTAGATTGATTCTGCCTGAGTGTGAATCTGAATTTTGAATTAAACTAGATTTCATGATTCCAAATTTCATCTTTTTTTATAAAATCATTCTAGTGATATTTCCCACATTTTTTTTATTATTTCTTCTCACGCACTCTAGTCATTTCCATTAGTATCCAATGTTTAGTTTTAGCCATCAAGTGAGCATAGCTTCAAGAAAGTGAGCTATTGTTCTGATTCAACAAAGTTACAAACAATTACCTTGTTATTTCCAATCTTTGTTTTTGCATCATTAGTGATTCGAATTTAACATAGTCCTTGAGGTTTCAAAGCATATTAGAATTCAATTACTTTTGATCTGAAGCTGAATTTAATAATTTAATTGGTCATTAATCATCCTCAATTGAACTTTAATTACTATTTGAAATCATTGAGTTTTTTTTCTACCATGAATGGAGCTGGTTACTTGGTCAAGCACTTTGGTCAGCCTTAAATCGAGGTGGCGAGGCGTAGCGTTGAATTAGGAGGCGTGGAGGATCCACTGTCAAGGCCAAAGGAAGATGATGAAGACCGAGACCAAGAAAATATAAAGACAGAATGATGGAGATGGCTTACTAGGATCATAACTGAGTGAGGGGAAGAGACGTGTGACACAGGTGGATGATGGAGGTGGGCGACTATGGTGTGACAGCAAGTGTTGCGGCCACTTGCGAAGGCCAAGATCGATGGTGGTGCATATGGAGGTCCCACACTCTCGTAGACTTTATTGAAGACAAGAGGAAGAGGGAAGAGATGCACATATCAGACTATTTACTGGAAAGATACCCTCACAACTAACAAAAGTCCCCACACTGATAATATGCCCTCACACGATAGCCACTTTGATTATGTTGGCTTCTCTTAAAATATTGACCAACAAAAAGAGGTCTCCACGATTATGTTGCAGTGCTAACGATTGTATATCTTCCCCTCGAGAGTCACCATAGGTACTCTCCCCATACCTTGGAGAATCCTCCATCCACGTATGCACAAACAACCCAAGCCATAGAGGAGGGAGGGGGGGGAATTCAACATAAAAAAAAGGGGAACATGCCTGCCAATTCCATGATATATCTTCAACCCATCTAATTCAACTTCAACTTTTGAACCCATTTTCACTCGGCCCTCTAAATATTCACAGCCCATATACAACCTTGTAATAAAAGATATAAGTCAAAAAATGTATCATGGACCCATTTTGGCACCTTTAACTACCACAAACGTATGACTTTTTTTGTAACAAGATGGAACCGTTATGGTGATGCTCAGAAGGTGAGTGTCAGACACCTAAAGTGCCAAAACTTAGCACAGGAGGACACTTAAGTGCGATTAAGTGCGAAAAGTTAAGAAAGTGACACTTAAGTACCAAAATCGGAGCAAAATGGATCAATTAAGTACCAATAGCGAGAAGATCCCGCCAAATTGCATACGTGGCATTTTTCGGCGACATGCTTTACTGAGGTGGCAAATATTTTTTTTTTATAAAAAAAACACATGGACGACAAAAGTGACGTCGCCCATTCACGCTAGCTTGGCCAACTTAAACGATGTCGTTTTTTCTTGGTACTAAACAACGTTGTTTAGCTTATTTTTTTGACTTAACCAAATCTGGCTGATGGGACTACTCACATTCACACTAGATCTGATGTCCTTCTCTCCATCGCCATTCACGGTCGTTGTCCACGTTCATTAAGGTGGTCGCTGGCTCGTCATTGTTGGTAGCTATTGTTGCTCACTATCGTCGCTTGCTCAGGTTTGTTCTCCCCCCCCTTCATAGTGAAATTAAGGCTTAGACTCGTCTATTAAGGCTCTAGTCGGAAATTTGGGGCTCGGTTGAGAAATATTAGGGTTGGCTGGTATTTTAATGT
The DNA here is from genome assembly GCA_016097605.1 of Eucalyptus guilfoylei. Lineage (NCBI taxonomy): Eukaryota > Viridiplantae > Streptophyta > Magnoliopsida > Myrtales > Myrtaceae > Eucalyptus > Eucalyptus guilfoylei. The sequence goes on from CM027861.1 coordinate 43,246,350, forward strand.
GAGATTTAGGGCTCAAATGTAGTGCTAAAACCCTAATGGGGGTTCGGATTGGTAATTTAGGGCTCAGCCTCAAAATGTAGGGATTAGAGGGGGGAAATTTCGGGGTCCTATGCTAGTGTGATGTATGATTTAGAGTTAGATGTGATATTTTGATGTACAAGGGTAATTATTAGGGGTCAGATGTGAAATGTAATGTGCGATGGCAATTTTTAGGGCATGAAGTGGTTGTCGTGGGGACCTTTGGGCATATTTTTAAATTGAAGTGTTGAAATGGGTGTCGTGGGGACTTATGCTTATCGTGAAGACCTCTTTTTGTTGGTTAATATTTTAAGAGAAGCCAACATAATTAAAGTTGCAGTCATGTGGAGGCATATTATCAATGTGAAGACTTTTGTTTGTTGTGGGGGTATCTTTCCAATAAATGGTCTGATATGTTTATCTCTTCCCTCTTACTATTTTCTTCAATAAATTCTATGAGTGCGGGACCTCCATTTTGTGAATGTGGTCCCAAAAGTTAATTTTTTTTCCTCTTTGGTTGCATAAATTGCTTCTGATAAGAATTATGTTGCTGTCATTATTTGCTACAGTAGAGATTTTGCGATTGGAGAGGATAAGTAGGAGTATGACGGGAAACGAGGGCACTATTTTTGTTGATATAAAAAAGGCATCTTCTATTAGATTTGTTTAGGGATATAGTGACCTATTTGCCTTGTAAAGTATAGAAGTTACTCTATAGTATTCCTGAGAAAGGCTTGAGAGATGATTTGAGAAGTTTAGAAGATGATAATGGTTTTAGGGATATCCTATACCATTATCTTCATGGTGAAAATGCGAAAGTATACGTCGAGTACAATAGTGATAGTAAGAACGAAGATGATGATAGAGAGAGTACCCAAGTAGGAGAAAGAGGAAATGATATTGAAGTTAGTATTGAGGTTAAGGATGAAGGAGGGCAGGATAGACAAGATGGGGAGGAAAGGGGTGCAGATACAGTTCTCCAGAGTGATGATGACATAGGTGATGTCACAATCATTGGATTAGATTGGAAAGTAGTTAAATCCAGTGATGATGACAATGAAGGGTTGCCTGCTAAAAATTTCTTAAGGGATGATGACGATGAGGAGCTTGCACAGTCAAGGAAAAAGCAAATGGAGTTTTTGTTAGATAAGTTTGCAGCTTTGCAAGTAACTGATGAAGTTCCAAATAGGGGCAAAGGCCCTATAGATGTTGGTGTTGCTAGTGAAGAGACTGATTATGAAGAAAGTGGTGAGAATGCTTCCTCTCAATTGCTTGAAGAAGATCAAGAAGCTGTTCATAGAAGGAAAAGTAAGTTTCCTTTCTATGATTCATCAGTTGCCTCTCCTACTTCGTCAGTGGATATGAAATTCCAAAATGTGAAACAATTTAGGGAAGTTATACTAAAGAACTCCATTGTTGCACAAAAAAATATTGACTTCATTAGAAACACGAAGACCTTTGTAAAAGTTAGGTGTTCGCAGCAAAATTGTCTATAACATATCTACGACGCATTTGTTAGGAGGAGTAGATCCTTTGAAATTAGAACCTACCAAGAGAAACATACTTATTCCATTAATTTTGAAAACAAAAAGGTAACAAGTGCATAGTTGTCTAAGAACTTCTTTGATTTCATCAAGCTGATGACCGAGATGGAAAGTATTAACTTTAGGATTGTAGTGAAGAAGTGTGTACGCACTAATGTATCTAGGAATCAATGCAAAAAATCGAAGCAAAAGGTGATGAGAATACTCATTAGTCAGTACGACAAAGAATATGGGCAAATGTGGGATTATGCTTGGGGGTGTAAACTGCAAAACCCTGCAAGTAGAGTGTATGTAGAGGTCGTGAAGAGGTCACTTCTTAATAGTGGGGCCAAGTTCGATAAGTTCTATATGTACTTCAATGCATGCATATGGGAATTTTTAGCTAGTTGTAGACGGATTATAAGATTGGACGACTGTTTTTTGAAGGGCTTGTGCAAGGGAGATTAGTTGGCCGCAATTTGAAGATATACAAATAACCAAATGTTTCCACTGGCTTGGGTTGTTGTGAGAGTAGAGAATAAGGACAATTGGTCATGGTTCTTGAAAAATTTGATGACTGACCTAGAGATAACAAATGGGGAAGGTGGGCATTCATGAGCGACTAACAAAAGGTAATACTTGCTTTTTGAAAAATCTGGTCAATTGTTTGATTTTTGATATCAACATGTTATTTACTTACATTTCTTGCTTTGAATTATTGTAACGACTAGTTCCAGCAATAGCCGAGTTGTTGCCCTATGCCGAACATCAAATGTGTGCATGGCACATATATGGAAATTGGGCAAAGACCTATAAAGGGGATAAGCTACAGTTGCAGTTTTGACAGTTAGCAAAAAACGCGAACATGACTAACTTTAGGATGGCCAAAGAATGATTGCTTCAGTTGACAAAGGAATGCTACACTATTCCAAATAGAACTAAAGCATTGGTGCAAGGTGTTCTTCAACAAGAAATTCAACTGCAATAACATCGATAACAACATATGTGAAGCATTCAATGGGAAGATATAGATACCAGATGCAAATCAATCATCTCAATGCTTGAAGATATACGAGTTATGGTCATGACTCGACTGCACAAATAAAGAGATGAGGCTGCAAAGTTGACTAGGTAATGTGGTCTTAGGAATGCCAATAAATTAGATGAGAACTTGGCTGCAAGTAGATATTGTCATCCCATTTGGAATGATGATAAAAGATGTGAGATGATGAAGGGTTCTGATAAGTATGTTCATCTAGATACGAGGAAGAGTTCACATAGAGCATGTCAACTAAGTGAAATTCCTTGTACACATGCCATATGTGCTATCTAGTTAAAGGGCTACAACGTAGAGGATTACATTGATGATTGATACAAAAAATCAAAATACTTTGTTTCGTACCAATTCATGATGCAGCCAATCATAAGTAGTAAGTTCAGGGAGTCAACAGATTGTGAAGTACCTCAACCTTTGCCACTGAAGAAGAAAATGGGAAGGCCAAAACGAAGACAAAACATGGCGGAGGGGGAGGTCACAGGTCAACAAAGGATGAATAGGACAAGTGCAAAGATGATGTGCTCTTATTACCACGTAGTAGGGCAAAATACTAAATGTTGTCAATTGAGGAAGCAACAAGAACTGTTGAGGCTAGCCGGAGGGCTTAGTGAAGGGACAATTGGAGAAGGGCAAACATAAAGGCCAAGTGAGTTGACTGTTCTTCAGTTGACAACAAGAAACCTAGTAAGTCATGAAATTTGTGTTTATGTTGTTTTATGGTTTATTACAACTATGTACATAACCCCAATTGACCTTGTATGTAATGTCTTTATCAGGTCACGAGAATGACACGTGAAGGATTGGTTGAAATCCTTACTGTACTTGAAATTGAAGGGCCTGTTTGAAGAAGACAAGATAGAAGTCAGTCAGCTGAAGGATTGGTCGAAGTAACTAAAAGGCCAGTTCAGTTGACTATTCTTCAGTAACAGAGAAAAAAATGCCCAGTTAAGTTCAACAATTTGTGTTTTATTTTCCTTTGTCATTATATGGCCCAATGTTATATTTATGATGCTTTTTGCTTCTTTCTTAAGTTCAAAGAAGGCAAGTTGGAGCTCAATTGCCAATAGAAGGGCCAACTGAAAGGCCACCATAAGAATCACCACAAGGGCAACTTAAAGGGCCAACGAAGGTGACACTGAAGTTGAAGGGCTAAATAGAAGGACAATTAGAAGAATGCCAAATGAAGGGCCAATTAAAAAAAGGCTATCTAGCAGACACCTGGTTGAAGAATTGGTCGAAGAAGCTCCTGTTGTAGCTAAAGGGCCAATAGAAGGGCCCAAAAAATCACAAGCGAAAAGAAGAGCTAACAAATCATAGGTTATTGAAAATGACGCTCCCCTTCGAACAAGAGGGGCTCTTCGAAAAAGGCTAAAACAATATGATTATGGTCTTTATACAAATGAGCATAATGGAACAATCATTCTTAATGTAAGTTTTATTGGTTGTATTTAATTTAATTTATGCTGCAAACTTTTGCTGACAATTAAGTTGTCTTTTTGTAGCTTAGGAGAAGTTTAGAGGTTCTTATTTTCAAGGTCCAACTCAAGAATTAATGACTATGCCAACAAAGAAGAAGACATCAACTACACCAATAAGAAAGAAGAGTAAGAACCTAGTTGTAGGTTCATCTGAATCAGTTCAGCGTGGAACAGTTGCAACTCCCTCTAAATCAATTCAACCTCGGACAGTTGCAGTTCCATCTGAATCAGTGCATCCTAAGATGGTTGAAGAAGAAGTTACACATCCAGTTAGAAAGAGTGTAAGGATTATGAATCAAGTGAAAGGTTCATAAAAAAGAAGCACGAACATGGGGCATTGTGCATGTTGATTGATGAGATGGGACAGGATAGGATTTGTGGAGCTTAATGGTCAATTTTGTTTATAACTTGCTATGGATTTTTTCTTTTAATTTGTCATTAAGTTTTTGAGACTTAATTCCGATATCAATGGAACAATCTTGCTACTTGTCAAATTTTTTTTGCCATTTTCATTTTTTGGATTCTACTTTTACTTGTTGCTATTGATGGTGGATTTGTGGTGGTAGCTGGCGTGTTGGTGTAGTTGGTGGTGGTGGTGGGTTTATTGTAGGGATTCGGTTAAGGGCTTGTACTGCATTTAGTGTAAGTGTGCAGTGTGCACATCTTACACCAAATAGTGTTGGTGCAAGACTCAACTTGCACTAACACCTTTTATATGTGGCATTCTGGAATTTCAGTCCTATTTTAAATTTAATAGATCAGGCCTTTCATTGACACGCCTATATTGCTATTCTCTAAGCTGATTATTCCTGAGATAACTAGACTATCTGGGGAAGTCATTAAGGAATTTTAGTGCGATAGACTTGAGAATTCGACCAGGAATCGACTACTCGACCGTGCTCATTTGCAGAGATTATTACAACACAGTTAAAAGTCGATTAGAGATCAAAATTAGGTCGGTTCGACTAAGATGTGTGGTTAAAAGTGGGTGATTCCACCAAATTGAAAAATTTTGTCGATCGGCACTAGACCGATTTTTTGTAATTTTGGTACTCTCTGTCTGTATTTGAAAACCTCAAGATTTTCACTACTATCGAAAGTCGTCAATGGGTAAAAGAGGTTCATTGTGGCTCGAAGAAAATTGACCATGGGTCATTTGCACTAAAAATTTCTAAAAGCTACCCAGTAGCCTACACCATGCTATAATCGGGCTAGATTGAAATTAACCGCGAATTTGAATCCAATTTCAGAAATTGAAAGTTCTTTCATGTCACGAGTCATTTTAGGAGCGTCGACTCATCCTTCGAAGATTTTTCTGCAAACTGAGATTTTCGGCGAAAAGTCAAGGTAGGGCCGTTTTTGTCCAGAAAATTCAGAGGATTGTTTTTTATTGCGTTTTTGGCATGCAAGTTGGTTCTAGTGGCATGGAAAAATGTCAATTTGATCGAGGACACCACGGTGGAATTTATGGGTGCTGAATTGATTTGATTCAAGTGGAAATTAGAGAGGAATTGAGGTGTAAATGTCTTCAAATTCGTAGGCCCCTTGGATACCACTTGTGGACCACTTCCAAGGCATCTAAAGGAGTCGAGGGGCTGGAAAATATTGAGGATAGAGCTAAGCCATGGTGGGACCTCTTCTAAGGGACAAAAGGATAGAAAGAGAGAGAAGTGGCTCCCTACAAGCAAGTTATCCCCCTTCTCCTTCCTCACCGTCGACCCCCCCTCTATTCTAGCCCCCCCTATTCCAGCAGTTTGAAGCTTCAAAAAACCCAGAAAACCAACCAGCAGCAGCCTCCCCTTGCCCGTCGAGCATCCCGCCAAGTCATCGAAGTCCAGCAGCATCACTGTCACGCCACCCGCACTCTAGCCGAGCCTCTTACTTGCCCGCGCATCTCTCGCCGTCATCCCTATCCGTTTGCACGTCCAAAGGCCTCGTCTAGTCGCCTGGCTGCTGTGCGTCGCCGCCTGAAGCCACCGAAAGCCTCGCTTGCCTCCGCCTGGTCCCCGTTGCATCACTGTTCTGTTCTCGCCGTTTCCAGCCCAACCAATCGCTTAGCCTCCTCCTTCGGCCCAACCACAAAATCCGAAGTCCCCGGGTCCTTTTGCACTATTTGGCCCGCTTTGGAACCCTTCCGGACCTCGCTTGGTGCCCCCGCTTTGGAGTTTGTGGACCGTCTCCGCGTCCTCGTCACTGTGGTCCTATTGGATCGCTAATCCAATGAGTTTACTCACTAATCTCCGCTTAGAGAGTTAATTATGCTTAAAGGTTGATTAGTTTAAGTTAAGCATGCATTAGGTGGTTAATTAGAACGGATTAGTGATTTAATCGTTCGATATTGCATATTAGGTGGTTAGATTAGTGCAATTAGCAACTAGGTAAGCTCTAGTATTCATCTAGATAGGTTCGGAATTTTTCCGGGCCTTTTAATTAGGCTTTTTCAGACTAAGTGTGCATTTTTGCTATTTATTGGCATTTATTAATTAATTTTCATAATAATTTAATTAATTATTATTTGCCGAAAATTAGACCAGGATAGTCGGTGACTGGAATTTTGTGCTGATTAAAATGGTGTGATTTGTTTAATTAATTGATCGTTATTTGGTACAATTTGAGTGTGAATTGTAATTTTGGGGTATTTATCCAAAAATTTAATAATTTCGATATTTAATAAGAAAATACCGGGCGTCGGTTTACAACGCCAAAAATGTAGTTATGGATCATTGAAATTAGTGGGATTTTCAAAAGGGAAAATATTGTATTTTGGCTAAGGCCGACCGTGTACCCACACATGATTGTTTTTATCGGGAATGATAAAAATGGTGGCATTCTCAGTTGGTGAGAACAAGTATACGATATCAGCCTACGAGCGTTGATATATCAACTTTGGGTGAGCAATAGACTTTATCAGCTTAAAGTGAGCATCATAGGTATACTATATCAGCTTACGGGTTTTGATATATCAGCTTTGAATGAGCAGTATACTGGTATACTATATCAGCCTGAGGGCTTTGATATGTTAACTTTGGGTGAGCAGTATACCTTAGCAGCTTTTGGTGAGCATTATTAGTATACTATATCAGCCTGGGGGATTTGATATGTCGGCTTTGGGTGAGTAGTATACTCTATTATCAACTTTGGGCAAGCTATACTATTTATCCTCAGCTTAGAGTGAGCAGTTTTTGACGTGGTCAAATGTGATAGATAGCATTGAGTTGATTAACCGAGAGATGGTCTCGATGACATGGAATCGACTGGGTGGATTGATCGATGACTCGATCTGATTTGATGCCGTGTTGTGCTGAAATGATTGGTTGAATATGCAAATTGTACTAACTTGCAGGAAAGAGCGGAGGCAAAGGTAAGACCTCTGACTCATGTTTGTGCTTAGGCAGCCCTTGTGGCGTATTTCTTTCCTAGTCAGAGTTTAGGGGGCAAATTTGCTAAGACATCGTCTTACCCCGTTGTGAGATAACATTTTCAGGTCCTTAGATGGCAGCTCCTCCCGAGCGTTTTAGCCAACCGAAAAAGGTTACCGAGCAGCATTCTCATATTCCCCTCCTTAGGAGCCAAGGAGCTTGGGTCTACAAACTGGTACGATCCGTTATCATGGTCAATAAGGGTCTACCCCATAAGGTATCTCATTGATATAAATCGTGGTATCGTCATGGGCCAATTGGACCGAGAGAAGGCCCCCTTCCAGATTCTAAGATTCCTAGGTCAGTGCTGGAGGTTGTTTTTGGCAACGACACGGCTAATCCTCCTGGGAGTTCAGTGGTAGACTCAGATCTTTTTTATCCAAGGACCCTGGAGTATTCAGTCAAGGACTCGAATGATTAGAGGACTTGTAGCCTTTCCCCCTCTTTTTGGAAACCTTGTATATATTGGCTAATGTTGTAAGTGACTTGACTGGATATGTATATCAGTGTTGTTGCGATTTTTTTTTTTTTTATAGAAAATTCATGGCCTTACTTTTCTATCCCATCTTGTTGTTGTCTAGGGATTAATTATTCGCTTCCGTATGTGCATTAAAATGAATGGGTCAGCGACGCGTCCTAGGACTTCACTATTTAATCGGCCGCAGAGGGATGGGCACGCACTCGGAGGATCGGGGCGTGACATCCCCATTTAGTGGCATTACAGCTAGGTTAGTAGTTTAAGTGATAAGATGCGATGGTTTATGGGATAGTTAGTAGGAAAGACCTTTATTTCTTGAATGGTGCATGTCTGTGATAGTTGGTTGGTAGATGGTTTGTGTGGATCGCTCAACTTCTAATTCTGTTTGGAATTGGAAGGCAGATTTCAGTAGAAAACTTGCAAAATGAGTGATCAGAAGCAGAGGACTCCTAGGAAGCGTACCATTGGTCTTGCAACTCAAGATAGGACGCCGACGAGAGTCGGTACCCGAGGAGGCCATGGTTGAGTGCTAGCTCAGGCTAATGCCAGTGGAGTAGCACCACCTCCCGTTAGTGCTGGGATAGTAGCCCCTGATGATCCAAGGTTCGCTGGGATCATGCATACGCTAGAATTGCTGGGAAATAGGATGGATCAGCAAGCTCAAATTTAAGCTACTAGTGTCGCCGCTCAGTCGCTGCTACCACAGCTGCTGCTAATGCTGCTGCGGATGCTGCTGCTACTGCCGTTGCTGTTGCCGTACCTATTGCTGCACCTGCTGAGGTTTTGCCAGGGAACGTGGTCGCTGGAAGACCGATGCATAAGCTAGTGGAACAATTTTTGAAGTTGAACCCATCGAAGTTTACTGGGGTGGGAGACCCCGAAGCTACAGCTCTACGGATCCAGGGCTTGGAGAAGGCCCTTGCACTATTGATGTGCACCGAGATGGAGAAGGTAGTCCTTGCAACCTACCAGCTGCAGGGAATTGCGAGTACTTAATAGAGAACCACCCAAGCAACGATATTCCCTGAAGGTGTAGCCCCAGCAGTAAAACGCCTTTGTTGAGGTCTTCAACAATAAATACTTTTCTAAGACTGCCAAAGAACTGAAGATGGCAGAATTCCAGCGCCTTCGCCAAGGATCAATGACGATAGATTAGTATGAGGCGAAGTTCGCCGAACTATCGCAGTACTCTCCTGAATTGGTCGAGAATATGGTAAATCGAATTAAGAGATTCAGAGATGGACTCAAGCCAGAACTGAGGAGTCCGCTGATACTACTCAACCTGAGGAACTATAACGACCTGTATGAACGGGTCCAGATGATAGAGAGAGATCAGAATGAAAGAGCCATCGCATCTGGGTCGCGGTTTGGATCTAACCGAGATGGGAATAGGTATGGGAAGAAGCCCATGACTGGAGGAAGATTCCACATCCCGCCCAATAGGAAGGGTGGAGTTGGCAAGTCAAGGCCAAGCTAGAATGGTATATGTCGCTTTTGTGGAAGGCGACATGGTACAGCTCCATGCCCTCAGAGGCCGGGCATTTGTTTTGAATGTGGCCAACAGGATCACATAGCCAGAGATTGTCCTAGAAGACCTAGAGGACAACAGTAGTTACTACCGCTGCCGATGGCTCAGATCCAAGGGTACGTACCGCAGAACGCACCACAAGATGGACAGAATAGACCCCCAGCTCAAGGGATAGTGTATGCCATCACCAGAGGTCAAGCAGAGGACGCACTTGATGTGATTACAGGTATGGTTTCGCTAAACGACCATGCTGCTAATGCTTTATTCGACCCTGGCGTGACTCATTCTTTTATTGTCGAGCAATATGTTAAGTTGATAAGATTAAGTCTTGAGTTGTTGGAGTCAGTAGTTAGCATATCTACACCGTTGAAGGATAATGTGTTATCTACATTGGGTTGTTCTGGTTGCAAGTTAGTGATAGGTGAGTGAGAGGGGAAGATAGATTTGTTAGTCCTAGCCATGTATGACTTTGACTTGATAATTGGCATGGATTGGCTCACCAAGCAACGAGCTAAGATGGACTGTTATTGTAAAGCGATTCAGTTTAACCCGTTAAGGGGTGAAAGTTTCGATTTTGTTGGGAGACGAGGAGGACCCTCGATTTCCTTGATCACGTCACTTGAGGCAACTCATTTGTTAGACGGGGGTTGTCAAGGTTACCTGGTGACTATCGTGGATACGACAGTTGAGGAGCTGAAGATCAAAGATATCTCAATGGTGCAAGAATTTCTAGATGTATTTCTGAAGGAATTGCCAAGCTTACCGCCAAAGAGAGAGATCGAATTTGTGATTGAGTTAGCACTTGGGACAGAGCCAATCTCTAAGGCTCCTTACCTGATGGCATTATCTGAGTTGAAGGAACTGAAGGTGCAGATGGAGGAATTGTTAGATAAGGGATTTATACGTCCTAGTGCATCACCTTGGGGAGCACCAGTTCTGTTCGTGAAAAAGAAAGATGGTTCATTGCGCCTGTGCATCGACTATCATCAACTCAATCGGGTGACGATCAAGAAGAAGTATCCAATCCAAAGAATCGATGACTTGTTTGATCAGTTACAAGGACCGTCGATATTTCCGAAAATCGACTTGAGGACAGGATATCATCAACTGAGGATTAGGAAGGAGGACATTCCAAAGTCAGCATTTCGTACTCGATACGGCCATCATGAGTTTACCATAATGCCGTTTGGATTGACGAATGCTCCAGCTGCTTTTATGGATCTGATGAACCGAGTGTTTAAAGAATGCTTGGATCAATTTGTAATCGTGTTCATCGATGATATTCTGGTGTATTCAAGAAGTGCTGAGGAGCATGAGAGTCATCTGAGATTGGTACTTCAAACCTTGAGGATTCATGGATTGTACGCCAAGTTTAGCAAATGAGAGTTTTGGCTGACTCGTGTAGCATTCCAAGGTCACATGATTTCAGGCGAAGAAATCTCCGTGGACCCGACCAAGATTAAAGCAGTGATCAACTGGCCAAGACCGACTATAGTGACATAGATCAGAAGTTTTCTGGGTTTGGCAGGTTACTACAGATGGTTTGTGGAAGGATTTTCAGCCTTAGCGTCGCCGTTGACTCGACTCTTGATGAAAGAAGAAAAATTTATATGGACAGACTAGTGCGAGCGTAGTTTCCAAGAACTTAAGTAGAAGCTAACTACCGCACCTGTGCTGACCATTCCATCTAGTCTTGGAGGATACAAGATCTATAGTGATGCGTCATTCAGAGGATTGGGTTGTGTGCTGATGCAACATGGTAGGATCGTTGTATACGCATCTCGCTAGTTGAGACCTCATGCGCAGAATTACCTAACACATGACCTAGAAGTCACAGCAATCATTTTCGCTCTGAAGATTTAGAGACATTACTTGTATGGAGAAAAATTCCAGATCTTCACTGACCATCAAAGTCTCAAGTATCTATTCTCTTATAAGGAGTTGAATATGAGACAGCGCCGCTGGATGGAACTTCTAAGGACTACGATTGTGATATTCTGTATCACCATGGAAAGACGAAAAAGGTCGTCGACGCTTTAAGTCGAAAGTCTTCAGTCGCTCATATGTTGGTTAAGGAGTGGAATTTACTCGAGAGAGCTCGAGATTCAGTTTTCAAGTTTGAGGTAGGCCACCTTTCGAATCTTATGGCCACCCTCAGAATTGAGCCGGACGTTCAAATCAGAATCAAAGCACTTCAGCCGACAGATCCAGATGTTCAAAAGATTCTACAAGAGGATACTGATAAGAAAAATGCTAACTTTTAGATTTCTGATGATGGAACACTGAGGTTCTGGGGACAATTGTGTGTACCTGACGATGTAGAGCTTAGAGAGAAGATCTTATCAGAAACTCATTGTAATAGTTACAGCATTCATCCTGGTGGTATGAAAATGTATCATAATTTGCATTAACACTACTAGTGGTCTGGAATGAAGGCGAACATCACCAAACATGTCGCCAAGTGTCTGACGTGTCAGCAAGTGAAGGCATAACATTGTAAGCTGAGAGGACTTCTACAACCTCTCAAGATCCTAAAGTGGAAATGGGAGCACATCACGATGGATTTTGTGACAGGTTTACCAAGGAGTCAGAGAGGTAATGATTCCATTTGGGTAGTGGTCAACAGATTAACAAAATCAGCCCACTTCATCATAGTACGAAAGGACCTTGACTTCGATAGGCACGCAGAGTTGTATGTGCGTTAGATTGTTCGTCCGCATGAAGTGTCGATAACAATAACTTCAGACCGAGACCCAAGATTCATAGCTACTTTTTGGAAAAGTTTGTAGGTTGTTTTAGCTACAAAGCTGCAGTACAGTACGGCATATCATCCTTAGACGGATGGCCAGTTTGAGAGGACGATTCAGACCCTCAAAGACATGCTGCGAGCTTGCATGTTGGACTTCAAGGGAAGCTGGGAGGAATAGCTTCATCTTGTCGAGTTTGCGCACAACAACAGCTACCAGCAGAGCATCCAGATGGCTCCTTTCAAAGCGTTGTATGACAGAGTGTGCAGAATGCCCGTGTGTTGGAATGAAGTTGGGGAAAGAAAGATCACAGGCAGTCAGTGGATGCAGTTGTAGTTATTAGAGGCAGACTAAAGACCGCTCAGAGCCGCTAGAAAAGCTACGCAGATAAGCGTCGAAGGCTTTTGGAATTCCAAGTTGGTGATCACGTTCTTTTGAAGGTGTCACTGATGAGGGGAACTTCGCGCTTTGGCAAGAAGGGAAAGCTGAGTCCGAGGTACGTAGATCCCTTCAATATTCTAGAGAGAATCGGGATCTTAGCGTATCATCTTGTATTGCCGCCGAGACTGGCGCAAGTGCATGACGTCTTTCACGTGTCGATGTTAAGGAAGTATGAGCCTAACCCAACCCACATGCTTAATTTTAAGGAATTGGACGTGGATGATAGTGTCATACGTGGAAAGCCCGGTTCAGATTGTGGATTGAAAAGAACAAATTCTACATACCAAGACCATCCCGTTGGCCAAAGTGATCTGGCAACACCGCGGCATTGAAGGAGCAACTTGGGAGAGTGAAGAGTCGATGAGACAATTGTATCCCCACCTTTTTGCTTAAAGTATTGTAATGGTTTAAATTTCAAGGACGAATTTTTTATAAGAGGGGAAGAGTTGTAACATCCTAGAATTTCAGTCCTGTTTTCAATTTAATAAATCGGGCCTTTCATCGACACGCCTATAGTGCTATTCTCTGAGGAAGTCATTAAGGCATTTTAGTGCGATAGACTTGAGAATTCGACCATGAATCACCTACTCGACCGTGCTCATTTGTAGAGATCATTACGGCACAGTTAAAAGTCGATTAAAGATCAGAGATAGGTCGGTTCAATTGAGATGTGTGGTTAAACGTGGGTGATTTCACCAAATTGAAAAATTATTGTCGATCAGCACCAGACTGATTTTTCTATAGTTTTGGTACCTTGTGTCTGTATTTGAAAACCTCGATATTTTCACCACCACCGAGAGTCGCCAATGGGTCGAAGAAGTTCATTGTGGCTCGAATAAAATCGATCATGAGTCATTTGCACTAAAAATTTCTAAAAGTTACCCGGTAGCTAGGACACGCTAAAATCGCGCTAGATTGAAATTAATCGCGAATATGAATTCGATTTCAGAAATTAAAAGTTCTTTCATGTCACAAGTCATTTTAAGAGCGTCGACTCATCCTCCAAAGATTTTTCTGCAAACCGAGATTTTCAGCGAAAAGTCAAGATAGGGCCGTTTTTGTCTGGAAAATTCATATGACCGTTTTTTATTGCGTTTTTGGGATGCAAGTTGGTTCTAGTGGTGTTGAAAAAGGTCAATTTGATCAAGGACACCACGGTGGAATTTATGGGTGCCGAATTGATTTGATTCAAGTGGAAATTAGAGAGGAATTAAGGTGTAAATGTCTTCAAATTCGTAGCCCCCCTTGGACACCACTTGTGGACCACTTCCAAGGCTTCTATAGGAAGCCAATGGGCTGGAAAATGCTGAGGATAGAGCTAAGCCATGGTGGGACCTTTCCTAGGGGAAGAGGATAGAAAGAGAGAGAAGTGGCCCCCTCTAAGCAAGTTGTCCCCCTTCTCCTTCCTCACCGTCGACCCCCCCTCCATTCTAGCAGTTTGAAGCTTCCAAAAACCTAGAAAACCAACCATCAGCCTCCCCTTGCCCATTGAGCAGCCCGCCGAGCTGCTGGAGTCTAGTCGTGTCACTGTTGCGCCACCCGCACGCCAGCCGAGCCTCCTGCTTGCCCGCGCGTCTCTCATCGCCGTCCCTGTCCATTTGCACGTCCAAAGGCCTCGTCTAGTCGCCTAGCCACCATGCATCACCGCCTGAAGCCACCGGAAGCCCCGCCTGCCTTCGCCTTGCATCGTTTGGCCCGCTTTGGAACCCTTCCTAACCTCACTTGGTGCCCTTGCTTTGGAATTTGTGGACCGTCTCCGTGTCCCCGTCGCCGTGGTCTCGTTGGATCGCTAATCTAGTGAGTTTACTCACTAATCACCGCTTATGGAGTTAATTATGCTTAATGGTTGATTAGTTTAAGTTAAGCATGGATTAGGTGGTTAATTAGAACGGATTAGTGATTTAATCATTCGATATTGCATGTTAGGTGGTTAGATTAATGCAATTAGCAACTAGGTAAGCTCTAGTATTTATCTAGATAGGTTCGGAATTTTTCTAGGCCCGTCTCGGCTTTTAATTAGGCTTTTCCAACTTAAGTGTGCATTTTTGCTATTTATTGGCATTTATTAATTAATTTTCGTAATTATTTAATTAATTATTATTTTTCGAAAATTAGACCGGGATAGCCGGTGACCGGAATTTCATGCTGATTACAATGGTGTGATTTGTTTAATTAATTGAGTACTATTTGGTACAATTTGAGTGTGAATTGTAATTTTGGGGCATTTATCCCAAAATTTAATAATTTTAGTATTTAATTAGAAAATACTGGGCGTCGGTTTACAACACAAAAAATGTGTTGATGGATCATTGAAATTAGTGGGATTTTCAGAAGGGAAAATATTGTATTTTGGCTAAGGTCGACCGTGTATCCACACACGATTATTTTTATCAGGAATGATAAAAATGGTGGCATTCTCAGTTGGTGAGAACAAGTATACTATATTAGCCTACAGGCGTTGATATATCATCTTTGGGTGAGCATTATACTTTATCAGCTTAGAGTGAGCATCATAGGTATATAATATCAGCCTACGGGCTTTGATATATCAGTTTTGGGTGAGCAGTATACCGGTATACTATATCAGCCTGAGGGCTTTGATATGTCAACTTTGGGTGAGCAGTATACCTTAGTAACTTCTGGTGAGCATTATCAGTATACTATATCAGCCTGAGGGCTTTGATATGTCAGTTTTGGGTAAGCAGTATACTCTATTATCAGCTTTGGACGAGCTATATTATCTATCCTCAGCTTAGGGTGAGCAGTTCTTGATGTGATCGAACTTGATAGATAGCATTGAGTGGATCGACTGAGAGATGTTCTTGATGACATGGAATCGACTAGGTCAATTGATCGATGACTCGATTTAATTTGATGCTTTGATGTGCTGAAATGATTGGTTGAATATGTAAATTGTACTGACTTGTAGGAAGAAACGGAGGCAAAGAAAAGACCTCTGACTCATGCTTGTGCTTAGGCAACCCTTGGGGCGTATTTCCTCCCTAGTCGGAGTTTAAGGGGTGGACTTGCTGAGACGTCGTCTCACCCCGTTATGGGATAACATTTTCAGGTTCTTGATGGAGAATCCTCCAAAACGTCATGGTCATCTTATGAGGGTTACCGAGCATGTTTCTAATTATCCAGACCCTGGAAGTTTTTGGGTTTATGAGCTTGTTGTAACCACTGTCTGGATCAAAGAGGCTCCACATCATGAGGTACCTCATTAATTCAGAGCGTAGTTCCGCTATGCTCCCAATGGCGTCAGGCTAGGTCCCCTTAGGACTTTTGATATCCCCTCTGTGGTGATTGATGCTGCCCTGGACGAGGTTCCAGCTTACCCTCCTGATGGCGCAGTGGAGAACCCGCCGTCTTGTCCTGACCCTATGGAGACTGTCGAATCAGCGAACGAGTCAGACTAGCTAGTCATAGAACAGCTCATTTTGATAATCGACCTTTTTGTAGATTTATATATATCGGCTAGTAATGTATATGACTAAGTTTGATATGTATAAAGGTGTGGTTTGTGGTTTTCAAAAAAGAAAATTGTGGCCCAACTTTTCTATCCCATCTTGTTGTTGTCTGGAGATTAATTATTCGCTTCCGCATGCGCATTAAAATGAATGGGTCGGCAACGCATCCTAGAACATCGCTATTTAATCGACCGCCGAGGGATGGGCACGTGCTCGGAGGATCGGGACGTGACACCAACAACCGATCAACTTTTGACGCAGCAAAAACCAAGGAGCATCACAACGTTCCTGTGACACACACGGCCAGTTCTCAGGATCTCCGAAGTGAATTCTCTCATTCCTTGCCTTAATTCACGAGAAACCCTCTTCCTCGCATTCTCAGTTCTTGAAGTGGGTAATGCTTCTCTATACCCTACCAAATCTAGCAGCTCGCATAGCTCCTGTTCCTTAAATCCTTTTGTTGCTACATAGAAATATTTGTACTTGAACCTGTGAGGATTGGAGTCACGCTCCTAGCCTAGAACCTTTGCAAATTTTCTCTTTCGTCTTATCAGATAGAACCACATTTAAGATAGACATTGACAAAAAGGACAACAAGATGAAAGCCACAGCAACAATCAGCAAATATGATTTCTCCTCCACCTCAAATTGGGTAGTCTAGGAAATTGAGACAAAACTAGACTCTAAGCTTGTCCATCTACGATAAAGCTCTTTCCAAGGATGTAATGAGAAGTTACTAATGAGCTGGCTGAGGACAACAACCCCACGCACATCGTCTCCATGATGATTGGCGAGAGATCAATGGACGGAGACAAAAATAAATAAATAAATAAATAATCTTCAGTTTCTCAACATTGCTGGGAGCTAATGTGAAATTGATTTGCTTTCACACCTTCAAAATCCACCAGAACTTGCATAGCTTCACCAGTCATCACGCTTTAGTTTGTGAAGACCCCACCGGGACATCTAGTATATCCTGCATGGGCAGATATTACGGAGGTTGGCCAACGCACTGAGGTCGATCCCAACGTGGTTATCATTAACATCATAGTTTTGGATTATGTCAAATAATACTATGACTATGTGTCTCGTGGCATTGCCAGGGTTGGTTTCATTGAAGAGGCGAAAATAATTACTTGGAAGAGCTCCGGAAATTCTCTATTAGGAGCTAACACAAAAGCGAACCAATAACCTGTAGAGTTGCAAAAGCATGACTATACTAAACACTCTCTTAATATTACAATAACACTTAATTGCATCATAAGTGTACAATGAACTCTTGCACTCACATACACCACTCTCATGTCACTCACTCATATACACCCATAGCAAAGTCTAGACAACCACCTTCAAAGACCCCACTCATACACAAAGCCCCTTACACTCTTTTTATAGACTCTTATGCCTTGTTATTTATGATATAACAGCTAAAAGAAACTTCTCTATTTCTGAGAGAGAAGGAATGAAGCAGAACATTGAACTTCATACAACATTGATAAAAAAAAACTGTCAAGTATAAGCTAAATAAGAACCTGTTTTGAAACCGCACACAAATGTGTAAAACATGACCGCACACAAACGTGCAAAACATAACTGCACACAAACGTCTTGTTCCACTTCCTAGAAAATAGATAACAAACCAACCGCATAACAAATAAACTTGACTGAATAAAAAAAAAATGACAGAACATCAACAGCGGTACTAAGACACATCTCCAACAAACTCCTCCTCGGATTAGTTGCTGCTGCAAACTCCTATTTTCTCTCTTAGCAGCTCAAATCTTCCAGCCCGAAGTGGCTTTGTGAACATGTCTGCAAGCTGATCTTCAGATCTACAATAGACCAACTTAACTTCACCACTTTACTGCACTTCACACAGAAAGAAAATTTTGACTTTGAAATGCTTGGTTTTACCATGGAAAACTGGATTCTAAGATATTGCTAAAGCAGCCTGATTGTCCACATTAACTTTAATGCAATCACTAGAATTCAACCACAGATCCTTGATTATCTTTTTCAGCCACAAAGCTTGATTTGCAGCTGCAGTAGCTGCTATAAACTCAGCCTCTGCAGTGGACTGAGCTATAATCTCTTGCTTTTTGGAACACCAAGAGAAACAAGCAGAGCCAAGAGTGAAGCAATACCCAGATGTACTTTTCATGTTATCCACTGAGCCAGCCCAGTCACTATCAGAAAAGCCCTGCAACTTAAACTTCTGACCTTTCCTAAATTTCACACCAAAGAACAATGTTCCTTTGAGGTATCTCAAGACCCTTTTTGCAGCAACGAAATGTAATTGACTAGGACTACTCATGAACCTGGATAGAACACTCACAGCAAATAGAATATCTGGTCTGGTTGCTGTAAGATACATGAGACATCCAATCAAGCTTCTATACATAGAAGCATCTACTGCATCTGTTCCATCATTCTTTTGCAGCTTCTCCTTAGCAGCCATAGGAGTGCTTACACTTCGACAATCTTCCATCTGAAACTTTTTCAGAATTTCCTTCATGTATTTTTTCTGGCAGATGAAGATCTCATATGAAGCTTGTTTGACTTCCAAACCCAAAAAATAAGCCATCTTTCCTAAGTCTGACATCTCAAAACCTGCAGACATGCCTTGCTTTACCCTCTCTATCAGTTCCACATCATTCCCTATCACTAATAAATCATCTACATAGAGTGACAGAATTACAACACTGTGATTCACCCTCTTGACATAAAGAGTGAACTCACTCAAGCTTCTTACAAAGCCAAAATCCTGCAAATATAGGTCTATCTTCCCATACCAAGCTCTTGGAGCCTGCTTCAATCCATATAGAGCTTTCTTCAATCTATATACCTTCTCTTCTTGCCCTTTGATACTGAAGCCTTTAAGTTGTTCAACAAAAATCTCCTCCTCGAGCTCTCCATTCAGAAATGCAGACTTGTCATCTAACTGAAATATAGGCCACCCCTTCTCTGCTACAACAGCTAATAGTAGCCTAATTGTATCAAGCCTTGCAACAGGAGCAAATGTTTCATAATTGTCTACTCCCCATATTTGCGCATAGCCTTTCACAACCAGTCTAGCTTTGTGTTTATTAACAGAACCATCAGGATTAAGTTTTGTTTTGAACACCCACTTAACCCCAATCACATTCTTATCAGATGGTCTGTCAACAAGCTCCCATGTGTGGTTTTTCTGAATCATTGCAAACTCCTCCTGCATTGCTGCAATCCACCTCTGATCGTCCTTAGCTTCCACAAAGTTAGATGGTTCAAGTACTGCCACATTGCTTCTTTCATAGATTTTAGCAAGTGACCTTGTGCCTCTTATTGACAAATCATCCATACTATCTTCCAATCCATCCACAACTTCATCAACCTCTACAATCGTTGCAGGTTGTTGTTTTGCAGATTGCTGTTGTCCTGCATTCTTTTCTTCTATCCAATTCCACTCATCTTCCTCTAGAAAAACAACATCTCTGCTCACAGTCACCTTCCCTGTTATAAGGTGAAAAATCCTGTAAGCCTTTGATTGGAGACTGTACCCAATGAAGATTCCAAGCTCAGCTCTTTTATCCAGCTTGTCCCTTTTGACTTGAGGAACATGAGTATAGCACAAACACCCAAAAACCTTCAAATTCTTCACAGAAGGTTTAACATCATACCAGACTTCAAAAGGTGTTGACCTCTCTAAGGCCTTTGTGGGCAATCTGTTCAATAGGAACACTGCAGTATTAGCTGCCTCAGCCCAGAACTTCTTAGGTAACATCTTCTCCTGCATCATGCATCTAGCCATCTCCATAATGCTTCTGTTTTTCCTCTCACTGACCCCATTCTGTTGAGGTGAATAGGGAGCAGTGAACTGCTGTACAATGCCTGCTTGCTCACAGTTCAACTTAAAATTGTGAGCAGTATATTCAGAACCATTATCAAACCTGAGCATTTTAATTTTCTTCCCACTTTGATTCTCAATTAAGGCTTTGAACTTCACAAACACATCAGTAACTTCAGACTTGGCTCGCAGAAAATAAATCAAACTCATCCTAGTCATGTCATTAGTGAAAGTAATGAAATACCTGCTACCATTGAGAGATGACTCAGACATAGGTCCACATAAATCTGTGTGGACTAATTGCAGCTTCTCACATGCTCTCCAGCCTCCTCCTTTGAAAGGAAATTTGGCTTGCTTGCCCAGAAGACAAGTTCTGCACTGTGGAAATTCCTCTTCCAAACTTGGCAAGTCATCTGCCTAGCTATTCCTCTGCATAAACAACATGTTCTTCCTGTGAACATGCCCAAGCCTTTTATGCCATAGCTCTGCATTTTCTTCTTTACACTTTAAAGCCATTTGTTGCATCTCTTGTGGCTTGAATATGAAGCTCTTGTCCCTCATTAGCATTCTCAGCACTTTTTTGCTATCTGCATTATCAATAAGGCACTCCTTCCCTTCAAACTTCACCTTATAGCCCTTCTCAACTAATTGACCAACACTCAACAGATTCTGGTCAATTTTTGGCACAAAGAGAACATCACTGATTAGCTTCACCTCCTGATTTCCTTCAATAGCCACTATACCCTTCCCTTGCACTTCGATATACTGCCCGTTGCCAATTCTGACTCTGGACCTAACTGACCTATCTAGACTCCTAAACAGCTTTGAATTGCCAGTCATATGATTGGTACAGCCACTATCCATTAGCCATGCATCATTCTCAACAGAAGAGCCAGAATAGGAAGCTACAAAGAAGTGTTATTCCTCAGTCTCATTCGCTGCTACTTGTGCTTCTCTTGCTTGTAGTAATTTTTCTCTTTGTAGATCGTTTCCATGTGACCAAACTTGTGACATCTTCTGCACTTAGCATCAGGCTTCCTCCAACATCTAAAAGACTGATGATTAGTTCCACCACAGTATTGACAAAGCTTCTTGTTCTTCTTCCATTTGCCAGACCCACTAGAATTTCCTTCTTTTGCTACAAACTTAGAGTCACTAGCATTTTCTTTGGATTGATTCCATTTCTTCCATTTGCCTCCATCATTGGATTTCACTCTAGCTTGCAGCGCACCCTCTATAGGCTCTTCTCTTCTCATCAGTCTTCTATGCTCCTGTGCTTGCAGGGCATTTAACAATTCTGCAAGCTTTATGTCGACTAAGTCTCTTGTATTTTCCAGAGAAGCTATGGTGGCTTCAAACTTCTCTGGAAGAGACACCGGGATCTTCTGAACCAGCCTTTCATCCTTCAAGTCAGTCCCTAAGACTCTGATTTTTTCAGCTATCTCAATCAGTCTATTAGAATATTCCTTCACTAACTCTGAATCTTTCATCTGCTGTCTCTCAAACTCCCTCAAGAGATTCAGCACCTTCATGCTCCTTATCTTATCATCTCTCTCGTATTCATCCTTCAAGAAATCCCATATTGCCTTTGCAGAATCACATCTCATGATCCTTATGAAAATAGGGGGTGAGACAGCAACATACAGGCAAGACTTTGCCTTGGCGTTCCTTGTGATTCTCTCTTTACGGTACTTTATCTGATTCAAGGTCAGATTGTCTGGAAGTGGAGCAACCTCATAATCATTCTCCACAGCCTCCCATAAATCATGACCCTCCAAGAATGCCGTCATCTTGATAGCCCAAGCCGATAATTTTCCCCAAGCAAAGACCGGAGCAGCCATTGCGAGAGAATCCACTCGATCCCGCCTCCATCAGCTTTTTCTTTGCAGATTGGAAGCAATCTTCACTCATTTACCCTCACTTCACAGTCCCTTAAGATCCCACAAAGGTTCTGATACCACTGTTATTGCTGATATAATAGCTAAAAAAAAAATTCTCTGTTTCTGAGAGAGAAGGAATGAAGCAAAACATTGAACTTCATACAACGTTGATAAAAAACTGTCAAGTACAAGCTAAATAAGAACCTGTTTTGAAACCGCACACAAACGTGTAAAACATAACTGCACACAAACGTGCAAAACATAATTGCACACAAACGTCTTGTTCCACTTCCTAGAAAATAGCTAACAAACCAACCGCATAACAAATAAACTTGACTGAATAAAAAAAAACTGGACTTCTTACTCACGCTTACATGAGGAGCAGGTTGCTCCTATTTATAGGATGGAAGGTCGGTGCATTCACCGAATTTACTGGCTTTCTACAATATTCTACAAGTATTATCCTATTACAGCCAAACAACTAGATTTCTTTGGAGAAGTCTAGAAGTGGCGTAGCTTTTCTTTATTGATGGATTTTTGCTAGAAAATTCTAGAGAAGGGAGAGAGAGTGGCGGTGCTCTCTTCAACACTCCCCCTCACCGATTACTCTCTCTTAGCATGGATCTGGTGATCATACCAAGTTGCCTTCGAAACTCCCTAAATTTTGCAGCTCCAAGACCTTTGGTGAAAATATCTACAACTTGATCATTTGTTTTGGCATACTCCATCTTTATCTCGCCTTGTAACACTTTTTCCTGCAGGAAATGATAGTGCACTTCTACATGCTTGGTCCTCGCATGGAAAACCGGATTCCCTATTAAGCTTATGGCTAACAAATTATCACAATATATCCGTGTAGATTGATTTATTGGTTGATGAAGATCCTCCATTAGTTGTACCAACCATGTACTCTCTTGTGTTGCCACCGCTGCTCTATACTCAACTTCTGTCGTAGATAGTGACACGGTTGCCTGTCTTTTACTGCACCATGACACTACTGTTGATATGAGGCTAAACATATATCCAGTAGTTGATTGTCGTGCGTCTCCAGCAAAGTCAACATCGTAATGGCCTACAACTTCACATGATGCTTTTTTCTTATACAGAAGCCCAAAATCAAATGTACCCTTTACATACCTTAGTATGTGCCTGACTGCATCTAAATAGGGCTTTCGTGGCTTCTCCATGAATCAGCTTGCTACTCCCACTACAAAGGCAATATCAGGCCGTGTTATGGTTAGGTAAATAAGGCTACCCACCAATTTCCTGTACATAGTTGAATCTTCCAGTTATCATCCTTCAATTGCACATAACTTTACATTTCCATCAATTGGAGTAGATATAGGTTTGCAATCAAGCATCTTGAACTTGTCTAAGAGGTCTTATGCATACTTCTGCTGACATAGGAATAGTCCTTCATTGGTTTTCTCAATCTCGAGTCCCAGGAAATGTTTCAATTCTCCAAGCTCTTTCATCCGAAACTACACTAAGAGGTTGGTTCTGATTTGGCATCTCTTCTTCATTATCTCCAGTGATGATTAGATCATCCACGTAGATTAACACTATTGCAAGCTTGCCATCTTCTGCCTTCACAAACATGCTTGAGTCTGCTGGGGCTATAGAGTAACCACTTTGCACCAAAAATTCAGCAATCTTCCCGTACCATGCTCTCAGGGCTTGTTTTAAGCCATAGAGGGCTTTCTTTAACTTACAAACATAATCTGGATAAATCTTACTTTGAAACAATCTGGCTGTTCCATGTATATATCTTGATCTAATTCTCCATGTAATAAGGCATTCTTCACATCCATTTGCCATAATTTCCACGACTTGCTTGCTGCAAGTGCAAGTAAGACTCAAACTATAGCAATCTTTGCTATTGGACTAAAGATCTCATCATAATCTAGGCCATACTTTTGAGAAAATCCTCAAGCAACTAGTCGTGCCTTATATCTTTCTATCGACCCATCTAGTCGAGTTTTAAGTTTGTAGACCCATTTGCAAGATATAGGACGTACCTCTTTAGGTCTCGGCACTAGGTCCCATGTTTCGTTCTTTCTTAGTGCTTGTATCTCTTCCTCCATGGCTTTCCTCCATTCCACGCCTTGCGAAGCTTCCTCATATGTGGATGGCTCGACTACTCCAACATCTTCGATCAACGCCACATTTGCATATTTGTGATTTAGTCTTCTTTGTCTTGTTGATCTCCTAACTTGAGATTCCTCCTCTTCGGGTTCTTCCATCTGACTTGGTCGGAGCTCTTCCATAGTTCTTGGATGTACACCAGTTCGCCATGGGCTCTTTGATTTTTCTAGTGACTATGCTCTGACTTCTTTTCTTCCAACTACAAGATCATTTCCTTCTTCAATTGATTGGTTCTTATGAAGCTCGTCATTTTCTTCCATTCCTTCACGAATCCCTTCTTCAACTTGTTTTGGATTAGATTGTGATGACCAACAAGATGATAATTCGTCGAACACCACATTTCTGGAAGTGTAACACCTCCCTGTTGTTGGGTCACAACACTTCCACCCTTTTCTTTGATCATCGTATCCCACGAATATGTAGCAAACTGCCTTCTTATCAAACTTGTTGCGAAGATGGTCTCCCACGAATGCATAACATACACATCCAAACACTCTAAAATGACTTACTGTGGGCTTGCGATTCCACAACTTTTCATAAGGTGACATAAAGCCAAGCCTTGCTTGAGGTAGTTTGTTGATCACGTGCGCCGCCGTCTTCATACACTCAGCCCAAAACTTGGGTGGAACATTCTTCGCATGCAACATACTCCTGCATGTCTCTACCAAATGCCGATTCTTTCTTTCGGCAACTTCGTTTTATTGTGGCGTATTTGGGCAGGTAAATTGTCAACGTATCTTCCATTCTTGAAGAAATTTTGTAAAGTCATCTGATGTATATTCTCCCCCATTATCCGTGCGGAGGCATAATATTTTCTTTCCTACTTCATTTTCTACTTTTGCTTTAAACTCCTTAAATTTGTTTGATGCCTCAGATTTTTCTTTCATGAAGTCGACCCAGACATACTTGGAGAAATCATCGATGAATGTTATCATGTACTTTGATCCTTTGATCGACAGTTGCTTCACTGGTCCAAACACATTTGAGTGGACAAGCTCGAGAGGCATCTTAGCTCTGAATGCAGACTCCTCATATGGAAGTTGATGTGCCTTCCTGTACTAACATCCGGCGCAAATGACGTCTTCTTGGACTTCTAAGTGGGGGAGACCTTTTAGCATACCTTTCTTTATCATTACCTTTAATTTATGGTAGCTCACGTGCCCGAGCCGTGCATGCCACAAATCGGGCGTTTCACTCTTTCGAGTTTTGTCCACATATGCCGTATGAGCTAACATCATGTAGACAAACTCTAATCGACGCCCCTCCATGATTGGTGTACCAGGAGGTTTCAAATTGCGGTACACCCTAACGTCTCTAGGACCAAACACCACATAATTGCCTGATTGTGCACTGGTAGAACTCCAACTTATTCTGCTCCTTGGCACGATGATCCCTGACTGTCACGCCCCGAACCTCGGGCACACGCACATCCCTCGGTGGTCGACTA
This sequence comes from Eucalyptus guilfoylei, assembly GCA_016097605.1. Classification (NCBI taxonomy): domain Eukaryota; kingdom Viridiplantae; phylum Streptophyta; class Magnoliopsida; order Myrtales; family Myrtaceae; genus Eucalyptus; species Eucalyptus guilfoylei. Next base: position 43,271,804 of record CM027861.1, read on the forward strand.
AATTGCAACGTTCCCAGGACGCGTCGCCGACCCAAACGATTTATGCACATGCAGAAGCGAAATAACAATCTCCAAACAACAACCAACATGGAATAGAAAAGCAGGACAACCAATTTACACAAAACATATTTTATAAACAAACCAGGTCTGTTCTACAAAGTTATATACAGAGGGTCTGAATCCAAAAAGAGCTACTGAGTCCTCTACTCTCCGGACTCCTCAGCCATGGGCTCCGAGTCCACCACGACACCGTCTGGGGTGTCGATATCCATGAGATGCCCTACTTCTCGCTCCTCGATCCCAACGAGAGGTCTGTTAAAACCCTGTAAGGGACCCTCTCAACCCCCTTGAGGAAAGTTAATGAACCATGCTATGAATCGATGAGATACCAACTAAGGTAGGCCCCCCTCGACCAAGACAGTATACTCAACTAGCTCACGGGTCAGGTTAGTCCCGAGTATAGGGAAATAAGAGTGCTCAAAATCCATCACCTGCGGAACCCCATAACGCATGTGGCGTACCTCCATCTAAGGACCTGTAAAAGTTCAAACCACAATGGGATGAGACAATGTCTCAGTGAGTCTACACTCTAAACCCCGATTAGGAGGATAATTCACTTAGAGGCGGCCTAAACACACATTATATTAGACTTACCTCACCTCAGCATCTCTCTACATGTCAGTACAGCTCATATAACAAATGCACATAGTAAATGCACTCAATATTTGGAACATTTCACTTTCCACATATCAATCAATCACAGGGGTCCCGATTATAAGGCCAAATCATTATGACACGTCCCATTCCGTGCCACACAATTTTGTCCTATAATCAGGCATAGCTAAGTCACTAATTCAAGCGTTCCAATTAATTACGACCCAATGACCACAGCCAACTCAATAGTCGGCGGTCATCCAGCATAACCGGGCGCCGTCCCACTTCATCAAGCACGGCAACGTCTACATCTAGACGGCATTCCCGAATGAGCATCGGCCCAGCCTCTACTGCAACCGGCATCCATTGACATGGGGCATCTGAACTTAATCAGGCATTGTCCCACGTAAACGCATCAAAATGGGTTCACTACCCCGCGTAAACGCATCAGGGTATTATGTGATCATGCACACAACCAATCTCGGCTAAGGACATCATGCTTTGCACTCAAATGCCTCAATTTCAAATAATGTACTTGGCCTATTTTCTTCACATTAAAAACACCCGGTAAAATAATTGAGTGTGGTCTCACAATCAGATTAGACCATAAAATGTGATATGCTCTCTTTTAAAAATCCCATGATATATAATACCTAAAATATTTTTGACGTAAAAAACCGACACCTTGTATTTTTCTAATTAAATACCAAAATTTCATATTTTTGAAATAATAATTCAAAAATCATCACCCAAGATCCAATTGCATAAATTAGCACTCAATTGTACAAACTAATGCAACCATGACGATCAAGCATGAAATTCTAACAACCGGCTATCCCGTATAATTTCTGCTAATTAATAAATAATTAAATAAATTGCAAAATATTTAAATTAAATCACTCAATTAATTTAACCTAAGCTAACCGGGCTAATCTAATTGAACCAACTAATTAATCTAACCAACCTAACTAATTTAATCTAATAAGCTAACTAAATACCCTAACTAATCCACCTAACTAGCTAATTGAACTAACTAAACCTAACTAATCTAGCTACATGAACTAAATCCACTAATCCTAATTAGCCTAACTAATCCACTAATTAGCCAACTAATCCACCATGAAGTGTAATTAGCATCCTAATTAGAGATTATGAGGTAAACTCATCGGTTTAGTGCGAAAACCTGTTCATGGCAACGGCGGCGCAATGGTGGCCAAGACTCGGGTCTAAGGCGACACCCAAGGAGGCCAAACCGAGGTCGAAAAAGCCCACAAGGCTCATAGTGGCAGCTGGTCTTCGGTTTCGCTTCGAGTCAAGCTAGCTAGTCGCGGGGCTTAGCGGAGCTGGATGAGCGGCTAGCCAGAGTTGGGACGGGGACAAGAGGCTGGAGGTGGCATCGATGAGCTGGCCTGCGGCGGAGGCGAGTTGGCAACGAGCTCGAGGACGACTTGCGAAGGAGCTGGCAACGAGGCTGTTGGCTCGCGGGCGGACTGGGCTCGCAGCAGCTCGGACAACTGGGGGCAGCTAGCGGCGACTTGCGGGCTGTTGGCTGGTTCGGTAAGGGCTAGAAATGGTGGTTCAACAACAATGGAGGGTGAGGAAGTGAGGAAGAAGAAGAAGAAGTGATCTGCAAGAGGGGAGAAAGGAGCTGGTCGAGTATGAGGGAGGAGGGGGAACGAAGAAGGAGAGAGGGGGGACAAGGGGACACAAGCAAAGGAAGTCAAACCAAAATATCCTAGGCACTTGAGTGTTTTTCACTCTTATCTTCAGCCAACTTGAGCCAACTTGATCAATTGCTCACCCTAGGCCAATTTCCTCACACATCTTCACCAATTAGAGCCAAATTGAAAACCAAATTGTAGCAACCCCGTAGCCCTACGAATTTGCACCCATCACCCCTCAATTTCTTCACAAGTCTCTCCAATTTGACGGCCAAATTTGTTGAGGAGGAAGCCCATGCCAATTTCCACACTTGCCTTCACAAACTAGTCCCTTCTGAAGGCCAAAAATCCACTCAATTTTGCCCATCCAAATTTTCCATCAAATTAATTTGTCAAATTGATTTTTCCGCCAAAAATCTAGGCTCGCCGAAAATTCTTCAAAGGATAAGTTGACGTCTCAAAAATAAATCGTGACACGCTAGAACTTTCGATTCCTGAAACTGAGTTCAATTTCATGGTTAATTTCAATCAAACACAATTTTAGCATAACTTAACCTACCGGGTAGCTTTTAGGGATTTTATCGCATTTGATCCATGGTTGATAATTTTCAATCCACGTTTGTGCATCTTTGACTCATTGGTGATTCTCGATTGTCGTAAAAATCTCAATATTTCAATTATAGGCACCGGGTACAGAATCGACAGAAAAATCGATTTAGTGCCGTTCGACGCGAATTTTGCAATCAGGTGGAATCACCCACAACTTAATTACATGCCTTTGTCGAATCGACCTATTTCCGATATCTAATCGATTATAATGGTGCCGTATTGACCATTGCCGATTAGCACGGTCGAGCATTCGATTTTTGATCGAATTCTCAAGTCTGTCTCGTTTATATCCCTTAACGGCTCCACCTGATAGATTAGTTATCTCCTGAGTGGCCAACTCAGAGAAAAAGACTATAGGCGCGTCGATGAAAAGCCCATTTAATTTAATCGAAACAGGGTCGAAAATTCAGGATGTCACACTGATCGCCTACTCACTTACAATGGTCCCCGACCACTGTCTTCACACGATCTCCGACAATCTGCTCTAATACCAATTGTAGAGTTGCGAAAGCGTGACTATACTAAACACTCTCTTAATATTACAATAACACTTAATTGCATCATAAGTGTACAATGAACTCTTGCACTCACATACACCACTCTCACGTCACTCACTCATATAAACCCATAGCAAACTCTAGACAACCACCTTCAAAGACCCCACTCATACACAAAGCCCCTTACACTCTTTTTATAGACTCCTATGCCTACACGATGGGGACCACTATTTTACCCTACATTCATGCCACACTCTACACTCACGCCAGCCACTACACCCACGCACACCCTCTTAGTTGAACTTCTTACTCACGCCTACATGAGGAGCAGGTTGCTCCTATTTATAGGATGGAAGGTCGGTGCATTCACCGACTTTGCTGGCTTTCTACAATATACTACAAGTATTATCCTATTACAGCCTAACAACTAGATTTCTTTGGAGAAGTCTAGAAGTGGCGCAGCTTTTCTTTACTGATGGATTTTTGCTAGAAAATTCTGGAGAAGGGAGAGAGTGGCGGTGCTCTCTTCAACATAACCACCCAGAGGTGGATACTCGTAAATCACATTGAAGATGCAAGTTGCAGAGAAAGAGTAGATACATCCATTGGATGAGTTCTCGAGCTTGATTGGGTCGGGGTACAAGGCATGACTTTGCTTCTGTTTGGTTGCATCGGTTACTTTAGGAGGCCATTTCCAGTGAATGCAGCTAAACCATATAGGCTAAGATTGGTCGATCGGAAACGTGAAACTGCTGGTATCGTGAGCTAGTACAAAGTTTGCTAGGGAGGAAACCGCCAGATCAACCACAAAGAACATGTCCAGAAGCGGGAGAAATTCGCTGAATACACTACTCAGAAGATATCGTTTGAATCTCCTAGGATCAAATTGAACCTAATGCAATTTCAACTATCAGTACCCTGACTTGTGTCGCTATATTTCCTAAGAATTAAAAATTCACGTGTCGATGGTGCATGTATATTAGGAACCCGACTGTTAAATCATGCAAGGATTCAAACAAACTACTAATAATCCTTATAAAAGGTGGACTTGCTCTTATACTCTGGAGGCTGACCAAAAGGGGAAACCAAAGAAAGAGGCAATTTAAGTTAATGCAACCATTCCCAAGAACATGCGAGAATATACTGCAGAAATTGGTTCGATCCATAGAATCTTAAATTACAGTTTACATAAACTCACAAAGTCACAAACTACGAATGCTTGACGCACGAGAACATTAGTTTGACTTTTTCTTCGATTTATGAAATGTGCTTTCACTTTATTACACCTAGCTTAAGACTCATCTTCCACCGGAGAGGAGAGAGTTTGCGACAGAAGATGTCTGAGAAAATGCCTTGTCAGCGGAAGACGGATAAGACGTGCAAGCCGTACTAAATCCTTGATATGAAAATTGCCATCCACTTTTTGAAATACCAAGAGATGATAACTCCTCTAACGCGAGATCCCCTTCCAAGTACTGCACCACTTGTCGCATGCGTGGTCTTGCGGTTGGCTGAGACTGGGAGCACAACAATCCGAGTTGCAACACTAGCTCCACCTCCTTCGCCACAAAGTCCGTCCCTAAGTTCGGATCTCTTGCCTCTAGAATGTCACCCTTATCCCAGCAAGAAAACACCCAGTCCACCAATATCACGTCCTCCTCCTCCCGAGCCTCAATTGGCCTTCTTCCACTAGCAACTTCAAGCAAAAATGCCCCGAACGCAAAAACGTCTGTGCTCGTACTGGCCTTGCCAGTTCGAGTGTTCTCTGGGGCCAAATATCCAATAGTTCCCACCAAATGGGTGGTTTGAGGATCTGTACCGTGATCATATAGTCTTGCAAGCCCGAAATCTCCTAACCTTCCATTTAGTTCTGAATCAAGCAAGATGTTGCTAGCTTTGATATCCCTGTGAATCACTACTTGTTCCCATCCTTCATGGAGATAAGAGAGGCCATAGGCAACACCTTTGATCACTCTAAATCTTTGACTCCAACTAAGGGTCACCCTTGGTTGGTTATAGAGGTACTTGTCTAGGCTTCCATTTGGCATGTAGTCATAAATCAACAGCAATTCACCCTTCCGACGGCAGTATCCAAGAAGCGACACAATGTTCCGATGGCGAAGCCGACCAATACTAATAATCTCGGCAATGAACTGTCTCATCCCTTGCCTCGATTCATGAGAAACCCTCTTCACTGCAATCTCAGTTTTGGAGGTGGGTAATTCCCCCCTATAAACTCTACCAAATCCACCAACTCCTAGTAGCTCCTGATCTCTGAACCCCTTTGTGGCAACATAGATATCTTTGTACTTGAAACGATGCGGACTGTAGTCGCGCTCCCAATCTTCAAGAACCTCTGTGAATTTTCTTCTTTTTCTAATCGCATAAACCACAGCAAAGACTAGTATTGACAGAAAGAACAAGCATATGAAAGGCAGCCCAGTAGTGAGAAGAATGGATTTCTGCTTCTTTTTCAAATGGGGTAATCTAGGAAGTTGAGACAAATCAAGCCTATGAGCTTGTCCATTTACCTTAAAGCTCCATCCGAGGATATAATGAGAAGTTAAGGGCGTACCGGTTGAGGAAGAGAACCCAACGTACATGGTCTCCTTGAAGATCGGCGAGAGATTGAAGGACAGAGACAAAAGGGGAGTGTTCGGTGCTTCGACATTGACTGGAGCTAATGTGACCTCGATTTGTTTCTGCTCACCATCATAATCCACCCAAACTTGCATTGCTTCGCCACTAATCAGACTCAAGTTTTTGAAGCCTGGAATGTTGTTTTCAGTGTATCCAGCAGGGGAAGATTTGACAGAGATCAGCCCATTGACATCAATCCCAACATGGTTGTCATTGATATCATGTATTTCGTTGTTTTGAATCGTATCAAATTCCACTGCAAAAATGTGGTTCGTCGCATTGCCATCGTTTGTTTCATTGAAGAGACCAAAGAAATGATCAGGCCGAGCTCCTGGAAATTCTCTACGAGGAGCTATCACAAAGGTGAACCCGGGATTGCCCAGAGCTGGATATCCAGGAATTATAGCGAAGACAAATGTGGTGGAGAATGAGGGGACAGCGCCATCGGATGATTTCTTGAACGTGATGGGGTCTGGGTAGAATGCATAAGTCCTCTTCACTTCGGTCCCATTGGTTAACTTCAGGAGGCCATCGTCAGTGAGTTCAGCTAAACCATCGAGGCTTAGATTCGCAGACCGGAAACCATTGTAGGTGAAATCCCCGGTTTCTTGAGTCGGTGCTGTGTTTGCCAGGAGAGAAACCGCCAGAACAATCACGAATAACATTGCTATAGCCTGAAGAAATTAGCTGAATACACTACTCTGATGAGATTAATTCGTAGTCATAATAGTGATCCAACCGATTTACACAGCATTGAATCGAATGTCGTGCAATTTCAACCGTCAGTGTCCCAACCTGTGCACCCCCAAGAGACCTTCAACTGATTGGTCCGAGCCTTATGACTCCCCTATCGTGTGATTGACTGATTGGTCCGAGTCTTATCACCAACTTAAAGTTCTGTAATTTGCCCGTCTTCATACGCCATTTGCAACATTTCAGTCAATGGCCGAAGTAGACCGATACCGCCGTCAACGTGAGTTAATGATGTTTCGTCGCCTTCGGTAGCTCCTCGAAGAGTCAATTACCGATGGCATCCGATGCGAAACTATGGCTGAGGAAGCGTCACAATTAGACGAAGATGGACGAAAGGACAATGCCCCCACAAATTTTAGCAGTGTGTCTAATACCACGTATGACTCTTCCACGGTACCGAGAATGTTGGTACATGGAGTAGGAAAGCTTAATAATTCTATCTTAGAAAACGACTCGAAAAGTCGGTGTGTTAAGTTACACGTGTGAAAGATCTTATATTAGAGATTCAGTGCGCTCTAAAAGAAATTAATGTAATCTAATTGATGCAAAACTCATTATAGCTTTTGAGTGAATGCAAATCCAACTTGATATACTATTATAGAATGATATTTAGATTGAGGGAAAGCACACCTAATAAGTTTGTGCATGTGTATATATGAGTCGTGTTTAAGATATATTAGGAATGGAGTGTGATGTGAGCGGTTAATATTATTCAAGTTGACCCATAATTCATTGATTAAGACATTCAAGTAAAGGTAGATTCAACTGCCTTCGAACAAAATGAAATAGTTCAAATTTGCCTGGGTCTTGCTAATTTTTAATACCAATTGAATATGCCCGGTTACTAGGCAAAACCTTTATGGAATGTATTATCGTTCTGTTTGTGTCCTAAAAGGTGACAAACGGGGGAAACAATAACTTTTTTTGCCATACGCCTGGAATTGATGATATCTTTATGTTGAAAACATATTCTGTTGATGGTCTCGTATACCTAGGGTGGACTAAATAGTTGCGTTAACCCAAGTCCTAAAGTTGAGCCATACGTAAAGAAGTTAATGGCCAAACCACACTATTATAATACAATTGCAACAAGGCCCATTGATGGAATGTCTAATGACGATGAGTTCACTGATCATGAGTTTCGATGAAAATAATTCAATTGAAGTACAAGACACTTGACGAGGATGGATTAACTTGAAGTGTGCATAAAAGTTGAATATTGAGTTAAGGAAGATCTTCAACCAAGGAACACCTGTCACTGGGGAATCTAGAGCAGGTCGAAATCACGCCTTGAGTGGTGCGCAGGTGAAGACAGCTAAAATTTCATGTGAATGAAGATAAGAAAAATAAAGAAATGATCCATTTTAAAACATAAGAAGATCAATGATAGATGATGATTAAATGATAGCAACGCATTAAAAAAAAAAATCAACAATAGACTAGTCATCTCTGAAGATGGAACCCTCTCAAGATATGAAGATGAGAAAGTCATACATAGCAGATCAAATTAAATTGACTCTACCTGAGTGTGAATTTAAATTTTGAATTAAATTAGAAATCCTGATTCCAAATTTCATCTTTTTTTTTATAAAATCATTCTAGTGATATTTCCGACATTTTTTTTTTATTATTTCTTCTCACATACTCTAGTCATCTCCATTAGTATCCAATGTTTAGTTTCAGTCATCGAGTAGGCATCTCTTCAAGAATGTGAGCTATTGTTCTGATTCAATGAAATCACAAACAATTACCTTGTTATTTCCAATCTTTGTATGTGTATCATTAGTGATTCAAATTTAACAGTCCTTGAGGTTTCAAAGCATATTAGAATTTGATTACTTTTGATTTGAAGCCAAATTTAATAATTTAATTGATCATTAATCATCCTCTATTGAACTTTAATTACTTTTTGAAATCATTGACTCATTTTCTACCATGAATGGAGCTGGTTACTTGGTGAAGCATTTTGGTCGGCCTCAGATCAAGGTGGCGAGGCGCAGCATTGAAGTAGGAGGCGAGGAGGATCCACTATCAAGGCCAAAGGAAGACAATGAAGACCGAGACGAGGAAAATATGAAGACAGAATGATGGCGAGGGCTTACTTAGATCATAACTAAGTGAGGGGAAGAGACGCGACATAAGTGGACAAGGGAGGTGGGCGACCGCAGCGTGGTAACAAGTGTTGCAGCCGCTTCCGAAGGCCAAGATCGGTGGTGGTGTCATGCACAAAGGATAAAGAAGCTGTGAGCCAACTTATTCGACAAGGACAGAGAAGCTGTGAGCCAACTTATTCGACCTAATTTTTTTTAAATGGACCCATTTTCAACCCCCTCTAGTCCAACTTCAACTTTTTGAACCCACTTTCTCCCAGCCCTCTAAATATTCACAACCCATATACAACCCGGTCATAAAAAAATGTGAGTCAGAAAATGCATCATGGACCCATTTCAACACCTTTAGTTACCACAAACTTACAATTTTTTTTTTTTTTTTGCAACAGGATGGAACCCTTATGGTGAGGCTAAGAAAGTTAATTACGGTCGTCCTTCCCATCCTAATTACACATGACAAAAAAATAAAGTCCGCAGCTTTAAAGTTTGTTTTAATAAGTATATGGAGTTCTTTCTATCATAAATGTATTATTTTTTACATCTCTATGATTGACTTCAATCTGAAATTGTCACTTAGAAATACATAAAATGGCATGTGGATTGTTAAGAAGTGTTACGATAATATGGTATTACCCAATAGATCAAATATCTTATTTCCCAAAAATGACTTCGAATTTGTCATCTCTCTATCATTTATTTTTTTCTTAAATTAATTTTCACTTTTATCACTCTCCGCATGCATATTTCTTCTTTCCCTTAATAGACATTGTTATATTTGGGTTTTTACTAAGTAAAGAGAGAGAGAGAGAGAGAGAGAGAAAAGAAAAAGAAACATTGAAAAGTCTAAAGAAAAAGGGAAGTGGGTGCTTCACCTTATAAAGGGCCCGAGAGCTCACTTAGGGCGAAAAGAAAGAAAATGAGAGAAGAGAAAGAAGAGAAGGGAAGAAGAAAGGGGAAAGAGAAGATGGGCTCTCACATTCTCGTCATGGACACCTCATCAAGCCGACTCATCTCCAATTTGCAACACTTGATAAGGGTTCGCACCCCTTGTTCGTTCAATCAGAGCAGTTTCAAATTTAGGGCTTGAAATTCAAAATTATTGGATATTCATGCCGCAAAGTCTGAGTTTTGAGTCGTTGAGCTACATATTTATATAGAATGGATAGTTTAGGTGTTGTGGAGTTGTAAAATTTTGCAGATCTCAATTTGAGCTTATGGTTTGCTCCGAACAAAATTTTGAAATTTGTTGCACATGCGGGTCAGATTCTAAATAGTAAATTTGGATGCTGACTTTCAGCTGTTTTCAACGAGCTTTTGGGGCGGCTAAATGGGGGTTCTTTTAGTATATTAAAATGGCTTTCTATGCACTAGACGGTTGCTAGAAACATGGTCTGTTTTGAGTGCAAGAAGCGAGGATACATCAAGCCCAAGTGTCCCTTTCTAAAGAAAAGAAAGAACAAGTATGAGAAAATTAAGAAAACACTGAAGGCTGAAATATGGAGCGACATTGAGTGTGAGGAAAGTGACAATGAAAATGCTAATATCTATCTAATGGCAAAATCTGATTCTAAGGAAGAATTTGAGATAAGTAATTTTGACATTCCCAGGGAGGCATCTAATTACATAGATGAATTATTTACTAATTACAAAGCTACACTTTGAATATTATTAGAATTGAAGAAGGAAAATTCAAAATTGAGACAACAAGATTCTTTCCAAAAAGAAAAGATTGAGTGCCTTGAAAAAGATCTTCTTTAAGCAAAAGAAAATCATGATTCCAATTTTAAAAGAAAATGATATTTTGAAAAAAGAAATTTTGAATGTTACAAAAAGGTTTTCAGTTGGTTCAAAAATTCTATAATATATTTTGTCCATTTAAATTCCATATTACAACAAATTGGGACTTGGATGAAAAAAGAAAATGATTTTGAAAATGATTTGCCAAAACACAAAGAGAGGAAGAAGCAAAAGCCTCCAAGAACTTTTTATGAAAATCATTTCAAAAAACAATTTGTATAACCCGCTAATCGAAACCTTCTCAAATGCTCAATCTATGGCAACCATTATCATTTCCAAAATGACTGTTCAAAAGGTTGGAAGCCAATTCAATGACATTTTCCAAGTATGGCCGATCCTTCTAACAAAAAAGGATCTAGACAAATATGGGTATAAAAGAAAACTCGAGCTTATTTTGACATTTGCAAGTACCAAAGAAGAAGAAAAACAAATGGTACCTGGATAGTGATTGGTCAGGAGACATGATCAATGATCTAAGCAAGTTCATTGAACTCACAAGCTTTAATGGTGAAAGCGTATCTTTTGGAGGGAATAACAAAGGAAAGATTAAATCAGAAAAAGGGCCATGTTGCTGCCATTTTGAAATAATTAAAAATCGCGAAGTAATGTCTAAACCCAATGATTCAAGGCAAAAATAAAATATTTTGGAATGACTTTGAGGACATGATGATATTACCGAGGAACGTCTTTATCAGAATATTTTTGCTTCTCACTTCGAGCAATTAGCAATAATTTTTCCATGGACTTCCGAAAATCTGTTTCATGTACCTTGGCAAGGAAATTTTGAGGCATGGGTACAGGTTCCCTTACATGCAATTTGGGATCCTCATTTTGGTCAACTGGCCGTGGAAGCTTTTACTCGAGGGGGTGCTCTTGGCCTAGTTAATATCGCTTATTCTTGTGTTTATCAGTGGTGGTATACAATTGGTTTACATACCAATGAAGATCTTTATACAGGAGCCCTTTTTCTATTATTTTTTCTTTAATATCCTTAATAGCAAGTTCGTTACACCTACAACCGAAATGCAAATCGAGCGTTTTGTGGTTCAAAAATGCTTAATCTCATCTCAATCATCATTTGTTAGGACCATTCGGTGTAAGTTCTTTGGCTTGGACAAGGCATTTAGTACATGTCGTTATTCCTTGATCCAGGGGGGAATACGTTCAATGGGATAATTTTTTAGATGTATTACCACATCTCGAAAATAAAGAAATAGTCAATATATTCAAGATAATTACGTATTTACAAAATACCATCTCAATTCATCATATTTCATCAGATCCGGAATGTGATATGGTCCTGAAGGATGAACAGGATATGCACAAACCGTTGAGGGTAGTTCTAGATCTAGACCAAGACGAACTATTGTAGGGGATTTATTGAAACCATTGAATTCAGAATATGGAGAATACCCTTTATTTTATACTCATTTCATACTACTCTTTCGATATATAATCTGTGTTTTGAAAAAAAAATTCCATCAAAAAATTTATCTATCTAATTAATGATTCATATTCATGATTCATAGGGTAATTCAAGGTTCAAGTGCTTAATAAATATAGGAGCAGCGAATCATGAAATCTTGGCAATCTTCTCTATCTAATGAATGGAGAGTCTGCTTTGAAATTGTCCGCCCTGCACCCACCCTCCCAATATATGTAGACCCATCAAATGGGCGGGTCGAGTCGGGTCGAAAATGGGTCAAGCCATATATGACCCATTTAACCCATTTTGACCCATATTCATGTAGTGTAAATCAAGTGACCCATACCCGACCCGACCCGTATTGCTAAAACCTATTAATATTCTAGAAAAACCCACCTCTACTATATGCTAATTGAATTAAAACTTCAAATTAAATTAAAAACAGTAAATAAAAAAAGTTAAAAAAATTTATAAATTGAAATATTTATAAAGAATTAGACCATGCACATGCTTCTCTTATTTGAAATGAACATATCATTGAATAACTAAAAACCGTAACATGAAAAAATTTTAACTAAACCTAAAAAAGCTCATTTTATGATTTTTTTTATAAAAAAAGTATTGTTAAAACATTTTTATGCAATACAAAATTTTTAACAATTTTAATGCAATACAAATTTAATGGAAAATTTTTATAATTCTTTTTTAAATATTTTTAAAAAATCGAATTTTTTATTTTTTAAAAATATAATTTTTAATTTTTAATAATTATTTTTTTTTTTCTTTTCTTTTTCTTCTTCTTCGGCCGGCCGCCAGCGACAATGACGGTCGGCGACCGGCCACAGGCGAGATCGAGCTCGCCGGCGCCGGGCGGGGCTCGATCTCGCCAATCCGACAAAGCTAAGGCTTCGCCCGACGCCGGCGAGCTCGATTCTCGCCAGATCTGGCGAGGCCGAGGCTCTACTGGCATCGGGCGAGGCTCGATCTCGCCGATCCTGCGAAGCCGAGGTCTCACCCGACGCCCGCGAGACTCCAGCTTGCCGACATCGGGTGGGACTTGATCTCATCGATCTGGCGAGGCTGAGGCCCCACCCAATGTCAGCGAGCTCGAGTCTCGCCAGATCCAATGAGGCTCGAGCCTCACCAGTCGTCAGCGACCTCGAGCTCGCGTGCCTGAGCCTTGCCGGCTGGGGGCCGGTCGTCGCCCTACCGGCCGCCGCCTAAGGAAGGAAGAAAAAGAAAAAAGAAAAGAAATTTGAAATTTGAAATTTGAAATTTGAAAAATAATTATAATTTCGATTTTTTATAATAAAAAAACATTTTTATAAAGTTAAAAAGAGTGAAGGCCATGGATTCAAAATGGGTTTCCTAATAACCCATTTAGACCCATTTCTTTTTGTGCTTTACTTTCTCGACCCAATTCTCGACCCATATTTAACTTTCACTTAACCCATATATGACCCATTTAACTAAAAATGGGTCATAATATGGGTTTATGACCCATTTTGCCAGCTCTAAATATATGATTCAACATGAGATTCATTAGCTTGCTAATTAGTTCGAATCAGTGAAATGAGGGAACCTATAAAAATTATTCAAAAAGCTCTGGAAGGAATTCCAGGGGGGGCCCTATGAGAATTTAGAAACCCGATGCTTTGCTAGCGAAAGGGATTTGGAATTCATGATAGTCAATATGGGACCTCACTGCCCATCAATGCATGGTGTTCTTCGGCTCATCCTTACTCTAGATGGTGAAGATGTTATTGATTGTGAACCAATATTGGGTTATTTACACAGAGGAATGGAAAAAATTACAGAAAATCAAACAGCTATACAATATCTATCTTATGTAACACGTGATTATTTAGCTATGATGTTCACATAAACAATAATCGTAAATGGACCAGAACAATTGGGAAATATTCAAGTACCTTGGCAAAGGAACAATTGAGATCAGTAACCTGACCATAAGAGATGTTTCTCTTGTCAAATGACTGAATTATAATATGATTAGCATCAGCCAATTATGTGAAACTCGGTACAAGATCTGTTTTCAAGAAGACAAGTGCTTAGAAATAAGCAAAGATCAGAAGCAGTCTTTTACCAAAAGAAGACACGAAAATATCTACTTACTGGACATACAAACTTATGATGTTCGGTGTCTTATTTCAATCAAAGAGGAATCAAATCCCTAGGATTGGAAGCTCGGACACATAAGTACCAAGCGAATCTCGAAACTTTCTTCAAAGAGATTGGCATGAGATTTACCAGGTCTAAAGTTTGAAAGATCTGAAGTTTGCTTAATTTGTGCCCTTGGTAAGAAGCTCCTTCAAACCCATTAATTATGTTAGTACTAACCATTACTTACAGCTTCTTTACATGGATATTTTCGGGCCAACAAGAACACAAAGTCTAGGAGGTAAAAGGTACTCTTGGTAATAGTTGATGATCATATAAGGTATACAGGGGTTTTCTTTCTTGCACACAAGCATGAAGCATTTTCTTATTTTTCAAAATTTGCAAAAAGAATTCAAAATGAAAAAGGATATTCAAGTTCTTGCATCAAAACGGATCATGGGGGAGAGTTCAAAAATCAAAGTTTCATAAATTTTTGTGAAGAAAGCGGTTTTGAGCATCAATTTTTGACTCCTTATACACCTGAACAAAACGGTGTTATAGAGAGGAAAAACAAGTTTTTGCAAAAAATGGCAAGAACCGTTCTCAGTAAAAGCAAAATTGCATCACACTTTTGGGCATAAGTAGTTTCAACGTCATACTACATAAGCAAATGAGTTTTCCTGAGACCTTTTTTAAGATAAAACCCCATATGAGCTTTTCAAAGATAGGAAACCAAATTTTTCATATTTCTGAGTATTTGGTTGTAAATGTTTTATCATGAGAAATGCTAATGACTGGTCTAGTAAGTTTAATGAAAGATCAAATGAAGGTATATTTATAGGTTACTCAACCACAAGCAAGGCGTTCAGAGTGTACAATAAAAGATCTTGTACAGTGGAGGAGTCCATTAACATAAAGTTTGATGAAAATCTTTAGACGCCTGAAGATTCTAATCAAGGAGAGCAACAATCTAAAGCAACTCAAGATCAAGTAGAAAGCAAGGTATCAAAATAAGATGAACAGCTTCAGCAATGTAAAAAGACTAAGAAGCATGATAGGAAGAAACCCACAACATCTAATGATAGATTCAACAGAAATTGGAAATACAAGTCAAGTCATCCAAATGATCTAATCATTAGAGACATTGACAACAAGATCAGAATAAAGACACCTATGTCATATTCCTTAAAACTTGATAAAGATGAAAATGGCAAGAAGGTTTATCAACAGCTATACAGAAACATAATTGACTCCCTACTTTATTTCACAGCATCAAGACCTAATATCCTTTTTTTTTTTTTTTGGTAAGGAACCTAATATACTTTTTAGTGTGTGCATATGTGCTATATTTTAGTCAAACCCTAAGGAATCTCATCTATATGTAGTAAAAAGGATTATTAAGTACATTAACACTTACCCCTCTCTAAGATTTTGGTATCCTAAGAGGTGAAAGTTTGTATTATTTGGGTACTTTGATGCTGATTTTGTAAAATGTAAGATAAAATAGAAAAGTACTTCTGGAACTTATTAGCTGTTAGGCCAGATGCTCGTATCATGGCTCTTGAAAAAGCAATCAACAATAGCTTTGTCAACAGCTGAAGCTAAGTACGTTGCATTGGGAAGTTGTTGCATTCAAATACTTTGAATGAAACAACAACTGAAGGACTATTGTGATATTCCAAAATTTGACCCATTTCGAAATTTATAAAATGGTTATTTCATCAATGCACTGATAGTTAATATACTCATAACTGATCACTTATGAGTTAACTAATCTATTGGGCGAGACCGTAAAGGGTTAAAATGCAAAAGACCAGATAATTCAATCAGGAATTGACCACTTGACCATAAAGATCAACAAGGATCAATGTTACACTGTTATAAATCAATTAAAGAATGGATATAAATCGATTTGACAAAAAATACGTAGTTGGTTTACATGTGGTTCCTCACGATTACGATACTTACGTCGAACGAGGATAAATCAATTTTCTATTGATCTTGTACTCAAGGTATGTAATTCAATCATTGCAATTACATAACAACCGCGGGTCATTATCGATTTGATGAGGCATAAACGTGAATCGAAAATTATCGACCACGAGTCAACCATGCGAAAACCCCTAAAAGCCATCAAATGTTTAGATCGTACTAAAGTCGCATTTGATCGATTTCAATCATGAAATTTAATTTGATTTCGGGAATCGAACTTTCAAGGATTTCAAGACTAATCCTTTAGACGTCGCCTCATTCGCCCATTAATCTATCGACAAACGTAAAATTTTCAAAAGAGTTAATCGATTGAGAATTGGACGTTGGGAAGAGAAGTTAGGCCTCACACCCATGTAGATCGACCAAGGAGGCCCAAGTGAGCCGAGCCAAGCCCATCAAGCCCAATTCAAGCAAATAGGCCCAAAGGAAAAATTGAAAAGTTTGGACAAAAAGTGTGTGAAATGTCCAAAATGCCATTGCATTTATGGACTACAAGAGAAAAGGAATAAATGAAAGGTGGAGAGGAAATTGGGGGATTTTGTTGGATCTTGTCATCTAAATTTTGAGGAAAATCTTAAGAAATCTCTCTTGTCACACCTCAATCCTCGGGCACGCACCCATCCCTCACCTTGGTCGATTAAATAGCGATGTCTAGGACGCATCGCCGACCCTTTCATTTTAATACGCATGCGGAAACATATAAACAATCCCCAGATAATAAAACAATGAGATAGGAAAGTAGGACTCCAAATTTTCACACCTTAAAAGCAACCACACTTATATATATATATATATATATATATATATATATTGCAAATAATAGTGTAAATATATTGCAAATCATAGTGCAAATATATACAAGGCGAATTGTTGAGTCAGGTTTTAAATCACCGGTTCATAAAACAAAGTTTGCGAAAGGAATCAACTTTTATCAAAAGAGAATTGTCCTATGATGACTAGTCGACAGATCAGGCATCAATTCTTCAGGCTTCACCTTCTACTCTTCGAGCCTTTGGTCCTTTACCAATGCCATCTAAGGACTTGAAAATGGTTATATAATAACCAGTGAGACAACGTCTCAGCAAGTTTTACCCCCTAAGACCCGATTAGGAAGCCAATACGCCCTAAGGGCTACCTAAGCACAACCACAACTCAAAGGACTTACCTTGGCCTTCCTGCAAGTCGATATAAATTAATTATTTCATCGAGTCATATCAATAAATCAAATCATATCATCCAATCGATTCATAACATCAGATCAAATCATTGATCAATCGACTCGGTCGATTACATGTCATTACGATCCTTTCTTGGTCGGCTCATCTCATACTATCTATAAGTCCATTCATATCAAGACTGCTCACTGCTAAGCTAATAAATAGATAGTATAGCTCACATCTAAGATGATCGGGTATACTGCTCTCTATCTAAGCTGCCATATCGCCCATAGGCTGATATAGTATACCGACATTGCTCAATCTAAGCTGATAATAATATAGCTCGCAAACTAAGCTGATAAGGTATACTGCTCGCAATCTAAGCTGACATATCATAGCCCGTAGGTTGATATAGTATACCGGTTAAGCTGACATATCACCCGCAGGCTGATATAGTATACCATCCCAATCATACAATCAATTCAACATCTTTTATCTTTCTCGATAAAATAGCTGTGTGTCGGTACACGGTCAGCCTTAGCCAAAATATAATAATTTCACTTTCAATCTCCCACTTCTTTCAACAGTCCAAAATATATTTTTTGGTACTGTAGACCGACGTTCGTAATTTTCCAATTAATTATCAACTAATTAATTTACAAATAAAATCCTAAACTCACAATTAAATCAATTTAGCACAATTTAGAGCTCAAGTAAATAAATAGATTGCACCACGATAACTAGCATAAAATTCCGGTCGTCGGCTATCCAAGCCTAATTTCCTGAAAATAAATAATTCATTAAATAATTACGGAAAATATTAAATAAATGCCAATAAATCCAATTTAGGCCCGTAATGCCTAATTGGACGCCAAAATGGACCCGGAAAAATTCCGAGACTCGTTCAATAAATAATAACACAAGTCTACTTGCTAATATCACTAACCTACTAATTTAATTACTCTACTCTAATCTATTCACCTAATCACACTTAATTAAATCTAAACAACCCCTAAGCATCATTAGCCTACTAAGTAGGAATTAGTTAGCAAAACTCACTTGTGCAAAGCGAAGACCGAAACACCGCGACGGCGACGCGACGACGGCCGAAATTGGGCTCACGACGATACCGACAGGCTTGGACCGGGCCTTAAATTTGGCCCAACAAATCTTAGCCCAATTTGAGATTTGTTTTTGAATTGGACTGGACCTGAAGCGGGCTTCAAAATGCGGGCTGCTGGGCTTCTCTAAACTGGGCTGAAACCTGGGCTTGCTGGACTCGATGGGCTGAAGACTGCTGGACTAGGCTTGCTAGTCTTGCGTTAAAGAAGTTGGGCCGAGCAACAAAGAGAGAAACTGCTGGGCCCGTGAGACCAAGGCTTTGGTGGTTGGGCTGCAAGCTACTCGTGGGCTGCTGAACCTGGGCTAATAATGGGTTGAACTTGCGACTGACTGTGGGCTTCAATTGACATTACTTCGGCAGGCTAACTTCGAGCGAGCTGGGCCACAAACAGAGAAACGGAAGCAGGTTGGTGGCATTGAAGGGAGTCAACCTCGGTGGAGATGAACGGCGCAAGAGCTGCTTAGGTTGTGTGGCCATGCAGGGGAATCGGTGATGCTAGCAGCTGGCTCACGCTGGCTCTGTATGGGTCAACAAACTTGCTGAAGTTGACCAAACAAGCCGGATGGACTTCGGCAGCTGTGAGGAAAAGAAGCGGACATGGCTATGGGCTGAATTGAAGATCGGTGGGGCGTTGACAGCGTGCGGATGTGGCTGAAGCTGCTGGTGTCTTCGGTGGACTTTTGACCGAACAAAACCAAGACTGAAATGGTGGAGGACGCGCTGGTGGAGCATTCGGTGGCAGAAGGTGGCCAGCGAAGATGGAGGAGAATTGGTGGATGATGGAGCTCGGTGGGGTGAGGGAAAGAATAAACATGAAAGAGGAGAAATGAAAATGAAAACAGCAGCAGTTTTCCTTCAGTGAAACAGCAGTCCGCGCAAAGAAGAAAGAAGGAGAGAGACGTCCGAGAGAGCTTGAAGAGAGGGGAGTTGGATCGTGTGATAGAAGCCAACTAAGAGGGAAAAATAGTCAATCATCTTAGCCAAGTAATTAAATATTTGGTCCCCTTAAAGCCCACACAAATATCTAATGTTCCCAATTACTTTCTTGCACTAATATCCACCAAATTATCCAAATTGAAGCCAAAATTGTTGCCTCAAAACCAAGCTCCGAATTTCCTTAAATTTTGGCTCCAATTTCTCCATAAAATTTCCCAAATTGAGGTCCAATTTCGACGAAGAAAAATCTCGTACAATTTTCTGCAAGTCCCGACACCCAAAGGCTCGGTTTAGAAATCTCAATTTCCATCAATTTAGCTCATCTGAATTTTCGCTAATTTTCCGAATCGTCCGAAACGATTTTCCGTAAAAATCCCGGAATCTCTGAAAATTCTTCGAAGGATGAGTCAACATTCCTAAAATAGCTCATGACACGACAGAACTTTCAATTTCTGAAATCGGGTTCAAATTTACGGTTAATTTCAATCCCGCGCTTTTAGCATGACCTAATCTACCGGGTAACTTTTAGGAATTTTTGGTACAATTGACCTGTAATCGATTTATCTCGAGTCACAATGTACATCTTCGACACATTGGCGACTCTCGGTTGTTGTGAAAATCTCGAGGTTTCAATTATTGACACAGGGTACCCAAAACGACAGAAAATCAATTTAGTGTCGATTGATGAGAATTTTGCAATCAGGTGGAATCACCCACATTTTGATCACATATCTTAGTCGAATCGACATATCTCTAATCTTTGATCGATTTTGACAATGCCGTAATGACCCTTGCAGATCAACACGGTCGAGCAGTTGATTCCTAGTCGAATTCTCAAGTCCATTGCATTTAGATTCCTTAATTGCTTCCCCAGATAATTTAGTTATCTTGTGAGTGATCAAATCAGAAAATAACACTATAGGCGCATCGACGAAAGGCCCGATTTATTTAATCGAAAATGAAATCTGAAAATTCAGGCCGTCACATCTCTCTCTCTCTCTCTCTCTCTCTCTCTCTCTCTCTCTCTCTCTCTCTCTCTCTCTCTCATTCATTTTGGTTCTTTATCCTCATCTTCTTCATCTTCTTCCTCTTCTTTCTTCTTCTTGGGTGACCACCACCATTACCCTCATCACCACCGTCCACCATCACTGCCATCTTCACTGTCTCACCGAACTGCCGCTACCACCATCTCCATCGAACACCACTGCCCAAGCCAAGTGGCCGTGAGCCTCAACTCCGCCAAACCGCTATCATTCGTGCCGCCGTTTGAGTAGTGAGCCCCGTGTCCTTGACCCCCCCGCGAGCTCGTTATTGCTGAAAAACCCGTGAGTGAACTTCCTTATCTTTAATTAAGGAGTTAATTGCATTTAGGGGTAGTTTAGATTAAGGCTAATAAGGGTTTAGTGCTAAGTAATGATGGCTTAGCGTTAATCACATTTAAGGATGGATTATATTAAGTCAAATTATAGTTAGTATTAATTAAGGATGATTAGCACTAATTAATTATGGGTTAGTGCTAATTGAGCTTAAGGATTATTTATATTAAGGCTAATTGTAGTTAGTCTTAATTAAGGATGATTAGTGCTAATTAATGACAGCTTAGTTGATAGGTTATCACAACAAGTGGATTTGAAGACGAGTCGTTATAAGAATATCCTTTTTACTTGGCCTTTTGATATTGTTTTTCCGTTAATTGTTAGAGATCCAAGTGCGTTGGTTCGAGTAAGCGTCGTAGTTGATTTTTGGCTTTTCCTAGGTGAGTGACACTATTTATCTTTGTATTTTAAACTCAAGTTTTGAGAAACATGGTGGATTATATATTCTATGAGTTGATAAATAACATCTTTTGTTACATAAAATAGGATCGAGTTATTACTACCATTTTGTTGTTTGAAAAGAGTTATATTTCGAATTCGATTTGAATAGTTGTTTGAAAATGGTTTGTGAAATTCTTTATGAAAGAATCTTGAAACGTTTTGAAGAATGTTTTGATATTTATATATCAAATTTTGAGTTGTAATATGACTTTCCTTCTGATATTGGATTTCGGGATATTGTGATTGGTGGTTGGTGCTCAATATCTCTGCGAACCCTGAGGGGTGTGTGGGATGCGCATACTAGTCTATGATATCCTTATGAGCCGAGCCACTGGCTAATAATAGGTGAAAACCTTGCCAAGGGGGAATCTTGGTCATCTTGTCACGGGCGTTATACGTGACCATAGCTAGACATTTGAGCATGAATTGGTCAATGGAGTGGACCATTGACATGTGATTTGAGTTTGGTCAATGGAATGGATCATCGATGTATGGTTTGATGAGATTAATCAATGAAATAGACCAATGATACATGTTTTATGAGATTGGTCGGTGGAATGGACCATTAATATCTTCGGTATTTGAGATATGATTATATAGTATGTTAAAATGAGTTAGGATTGTGTTTTTAAATGTGCATAGTGATTTTTCGATCCACTTGGAAGAAATGTGTTATTCATTGAGCCGTGGTAGCTCACGCCTCTCATCTACTTATTTTTTAGGTTCTTCAACAAGCTGCAAGTAGGGGAGAACTTTTATGGTTGAGACTTTTGGTATGACTTGTATATAGTTAATAAGTTTAGAAGTTAGTCTTTGCAGAAGGTATATGTTTTGGGTTGGTGGATTATAGAGATACTCTGATATTGTAACCAAATGTCATTTTTGTCATAAGGAATGGGTTTTTCTATAGAGGCGTCTTCATAATCAGAATCTGAAGAGGATTCTATTTCGTTAACCCGAAGACCATCCTCTTCAAGAAGTTCATCAGAAGAAGTGTCACTATTTTCTATGAGGATGTTGTTTAACTGGTATAGAGTGTTGTCATCTAAAGAAAGTTCATTCAATTTTTTATTAATCCTACAGTATTTTGAAATATGACATTTTCTACCACAAGAGTAACATTTAATATCTTTAAAAAAATTTCTATCGGTGTGAGGTCTATTTTGATTATTCTGGTGTCTATGTTTATTCCTATAAGGTTGAGGTTTGTTGCGATGTTTCTTTGTTTCTTTTTCAGAAGGACAAGTTCTTTTACATTTAGGTTTTGTTTTTTCATTATAAGAGGGGTGGTATTGAGCACAAAAATCTCCTAAACTTCTATTGGTGAGAGATTGTTCTTCCTTAAGTTGTCTTTGTAATTTGATTGTATTACACATTTGTGTTCCTTGCCTATAAACGTAAGAGACTATTTCTCCATAAGAAAGTAAATCATAAGGAATTTGGCCACTATATTCTTCTCTAATTTTATCTCTAACTTGGTCACCTATAATATGGGGTAAACCAGCTAAGAATTTTTCTTTCCAAAAAGGTTGATTGCAGTCGGGTCTAACAAGAACCCTTTGAAGGAAAAGTTCTTTGTATTCTCTAAATCTTCCTAAGGATTTGCATCGCATATTGGAAAGGAGGTCTTGGTTTCTATCCCTAATATGTTAAGGGTCTCCTATGAAGTGTTGTGAAATGGAATAAATAAGAGTATTCACCGCATCTTGGATGAGATGTCCTTGATCATCATCCATGCGTTGGCCAAAGTCATCTATTTTATAAGCAGTTAAAATTTGTGTTTTTTGTTCATCGGTCAAATAGTTATCC
Source organism: Eucalyptus guilfoylei (assembly GCA_016097605.1). Taxonomy (NCBI): domain Eukaryota; kingdom Viridiplantae; phylum Streptophyta; class Magnoliopsida; order Myrtales; family Myrtaceae; genus Eucalyptus; species Eucalyptus guilfoylei. The sequence goes on from CM027861.1 coordinate 43,294,904, forward strand.
CACCAACCTTTTAGTTTTCCAATAAATCCGGCCACTAAAAGATTAGCAACAGAATGGTCAGAAACATCTTGCTGTGTTTTGTAGGCATTAGCAAGCATCACCATGTTGTTTAGTATGTTCATAATATTAGCTTCGGCTACACCATCAATATTCCATTCATAAATGGCGTCATGAGAGTATTTATTCTGTATTTTTTGTGATGATTCTTCTTGGGCGATGTCTAGTGGGGTGGCTCTACTATAATAAATTTTTTGAGGTTGTCTCCAATTGAGTCTGTTTACCACAACGATCGATTCATTATCAGAATCACCAGAGGGTTTAGTCAAGGTACTAATAGTAGGTTGGTCTGGAGTATCGTTGATAATAAGTCCTTAGAATTTAGGGGTGTCTAATATAGGTGTAGGTTCTAGCTTTGATTTCCCTAAAATCTTTTTCTTTTATTCTATAGCTTTAGCAAATTCAGGATTAAGATTTTTTGGAAATTCAAAAGCCTTAAAAATGGGTTTTTTGAGTGTGTCGACCTGTGGTGTGATGAGTTGAGTAGGATTCTAGATGGTGGATTATATTCTATTCAACTGTTTTCCTATGATCACCAAATGTGGATTTGTATAATTGTTTTGTTCAATAACTTTGTGAGTGTAAAGAGAGTCTCCTTTGTCTGGAAGCCTAAAAGGAGTAGCTGTTACCTCGCTATCTCCATGTTGTATTTTTATTCTCCTAAGAGGTGGATGATTGGATTCTATGGTTTCACCATTATCAAGTTTCCACTTATAATGATGATCTAAAACAACTATTTCTTTTCGTTCGAGGAATTATTCTTCTAACCAATCAAAGAAAAATATATGGACTTCATATTCATATATGTAGTCGTAATATTTTTACTTGATGTGTTTTGCTTTATCATCAAAGGTTTTGAAGAACTATTCTCTGATTTGTCTGTTGTTTTCAGAATTAAATTCTTTATTAAGGAATGTCTTGTTTGGTTCAAAATGTTTTTCTAAAACATTAAGCTTAGCATCTATCATTTGTGAATAAGTAGGAGAATGATGACGAGAATCTGAGTTTTCTAGAGCTGGTTCAGGCTGATTCTGTTGATAAACTAGCCTGGAAATCCCTGATCTATTATCTAAACCACTAATTTCTGGTTTAGGAGGTGTCTCATGATTATTTCTATTGGTGGTAGGAGGTAAAGGTGTTGTATCTCTTATGGAATTATCTCTATGCGTACTCGGAGGAATGGTGATTATAGGTGGGAGATTGGGATTTAAAATCTACTAATCTTGAATAGGATGAATGAAATGAAGGACTAAATCTTGAATCAAAAGATCTTCTGGGAAACCTAATCGCGACCCTTCCTTCTGGATGTCGAATAATATTGGTCAGACTAGTATTTTGAACAACTTGTTGAGGAATTTGGTTTTCTAATTCCCATTGTTCAGGTAGAGTGACTTGATTCTAGTTAATAGACCTAGGAATTGTTGTATTTGCTCTAGAAATGTCGGTTTGGAAAAGAAGTGTTTCTCCTCATGGACTATATTTGAAAGCATTTTCTCCAAAGGCGGAGGCCATGGCTTTGTAATGGATCCTATAGACAAGAGCTAAAGGAATGGATCCATCTGCGACTTTGGAATTATGGGTTTTTATTTGGAGTGTGAGGGCTCTAAGAATGTTCTTATCCTTGAGGGATACTGGGAAATTGGGGTAACAGTCAAAATGTATAGGTCCTTTGCAGAGACTTGTCTCCACGGTACCGAGAATAGATTCATCATAGTTCAAGAGATGTGAATCTCGTAAAACTAAGAGAATGGATGTATTAAGACCTTCTTTTGTAAGAGGTTTGATTCCTATTTGAACTAATCCTATATGAATATAATTGTATTTTTGTTTAGGCTTCTTGATAAACTCTCGATTCAAAAGATGTATTTTTTCATAGGAATTAGAAAGAGGAATATCTCTTTCTTCAGTGGCTATGACATAGTCTGATTTTTTTTAAAATTTCAACTTTGATTGTTTGTATATTTCTTTAAGCTGTATTCTAGGAATCTCCCAATTTTTTATAGATTTGTTGAAATCTTCTATCCTTACTTCTTATTTATGTATAGGACTTGGATCTGAGTCCATTTGTGATAGAGAACTAGAGAAAGATGTAGATCTTCTAAGTAAGATCATACTTATATATATATATGTGTGTGTGTGTGTGTGTGTGTGTGTGTGTGTGTGTGTGTGTGTGTCTTGGATCCGAGTCCATTTGTGATAGAGAACTAAAGGAAGATGTAGATCTTCTAAGTAAGATCATACTTGTGTGTGTGTGTGTGTGCGTGTGTGTGTGTGTGTAGGACTTGGATCTGAGTCCATTTGTGATAGAGAACTAGAGGAAGATGTAGATCTTCTAAGTAAGATCATACTTGTGTGTATGTGTGTGTTATGTTGAGGCTGCGTCCTTTATGTTATGTTGAGGCTGCGTCCTTTGAGGCTGTGTCCTTTGGTGAAAGGACGGCCGTGTTATGCCCTTTTACTTGTGAATTATGTGTGACAATCATAATCCACCCAAACTTGCATGGCTTTACCACTCATCAGGCTCAAGTTTGTGAAGACCTCACCTGGACTTGGATGTATCCTGTTGGTGCAGATTTTACGGAGGTCAGCCCATTGACATCGATCCCAACGCTTGTGTGTGTGTGTGTGCAGATTTTACGGAGGTCAGCCCATTGACATCGATCCCAACGTGTGTGTGTGCGCGCGTGTGCGTGTGCGTGTGCGTGTGCGCGTGTGCGTGCGCGTGCGTGTGCGCGGGTGTGCGTGCACGTGTGTGTGCGCGCTTGTGCGCACGCGCGCGCGTGTGCTGATATCAAGCTAAATTTTGGTTATGTTGAGGTTGCGTCCTTTGGTGAAAGGACAGCCGTGTTATGTCCTTTTACTTGTGAATTGTGTGTGACAATCATAATCCACCCAAACTTGCATGGCTTTACCACTCATCAGGCTCAAGTTTGTGAAGACCTCACCTGGAATTGTGATGCAAGCCAAGGGCAGGCTTTCTCAAACAGTAGGATCGGGAGAGTGACTCGCACACGGGAAAACAGAGTGAACAGAAATTTTAGCACTGCGCGAGCTCAGAAGAACAGTCGTATCTTTGTCGATACGGATCGGATTGACCTGATTCCAAAGCCAAATGAACAAAGGCTTCTGGATCTACAATTTCTCTGTTTTGGGTTTTCTGAAATAAGCACTGTAGGATGGTCGAAATTGGGTTGGAAATAACGAACAGAACAGGAACAGATAGAAACTTCGTTGGTTGCTCTTCTAGGCCTCCAAGGAAGTTGAGGGGGCACCGATTCTTCTAGATCAATGATTGCAACTCTTCAAGGATGCAGATTTCGAAAGCTCCGACTCTTCAAGGACGGAGTGAAAACTCTTCTAGGTTTTCAAGGGTATGAACTCTACAAGGTTCATGATACTTGCTTCAAAGCAAAGTTTTCATTCATCAAAAGTTGTCTGTCTTGTACAAGGGATTGGATGGCTTATATCGTCAAAGAAATAAAGACAGAGCGTTGAAATTAGGAGAAATAAAGACAGAGCGTTGAAACTAGAGAAATAAAGATAGAGCGTTGAAAATAGGAGAAATAGTAAAGAGCACGGAAACTATAAGCTAGTAAAAGCATCATGCGAGCTCCCAAGGTGTCTTTCAAGCTTCCGGAATGGACTCAAGATGTCGATACGGCTTCACAGTTTCGTTGAGCTTGAATGCAGGCCGATCTTCTTGGTCGAGAGAGCTGGTCTTCAATGCGGGCTGCATCAAATTGGATGTATCCTGTTGGTGCAGATTTTACAGAGGTCAGCCCATTGACATCGATCCCAACGTGGTTATCATTGATATCAAGAAACTCATGGTTTTGGATTGTGTCAAATTCTACTGCGACAATGTGGTTCGAGGAATTGCCATTGTCGGTTTCATTGAAGGGGCCAAAGTAATAACTAGGCAGAGCTCCGGGAAATTTCTCTATGAGGACCTAGCACGAAAGCGAACTCGTAGCCGCCCAGAGGTGGATACTTGTAAATCATAGTGAAGACAAACGTAGTGGAGAAAGAGAAGACAGATCCACTGGATGACTTCTTGAACTTGATCGGGTCAGAGTAGAAGGCATGGCTCTGCTTCTGTTTGGTCGCGTTGGTTAACCTTAGGAGGCCATTGCCAGTGAATGTGGCTAAACCATCTAAGCTAAGATTCGCCGACAGGAAACCACTGTACGTGAAACTGCTGGCATCCTGAGCGGGTGCAAAGTTCGCCAGGGGGGAAACCGCCAGAAGAATCACAAAGAACATGTCCAGAAGCTGGGGAAATTCGCTGAATGCAAACTCAGAAAATATCGTTCGAGTCTCCCTAGGATCATCATATTGAATCTAATGCAATTTCAGCTTCCAGTGGCCCCACTTGTTTCACTAGATATGCGCAATTAACTCGTTGAATTTTCTAATCTTAGGGACCCTACCATTAAATCATGCAAGGATTCAAACTTGGTGTGCAACCAAAATCGTACTCCACCTCTAAATATTGTTTTCCAGGCTGTGGCCCTTGAGAATGACTCCTCGTTTCTGTGATTAAACTGATTGGCCTGAGGCTTTCCAGTAATTGAGAAGTCTTCAATTTATTGCCCGTTTCTATCGCCATTTTCCGCATGTGGGGCCCAAATAGACCAAAGGGTCGGTCTACGGACACATCATTCTTGATAAGGTCATCTCATCCTCGGACAGTTGTCAATGACCCGATGCATACGCAAAGTGCCAAATGTTACGAGAAAGTTTCACAGCACGAACAAACTTTCTGTGGATAAAATTTACCAAATAAATCCTAGATTTATTGTATCATGTTTAATATAGTCTTTGCATATGAATTAATAAAAAAGATAATATTAAATATTTTCATATAATTTAAGAAATATATTAAACATGGTGAATGAATTAAAAATTTAAAAATCATATATATATATATAGATATATATTAAGTAAAAGTTTTTGAATTATATTAAATAAATTAAAAATTTATTGATCACGTTGCAAATTGAATTAGACTAAATTGTTTTTCTTCCCCTTCGTGCAGCGGCTTGCTTGAGAAAACCCACGAAGACTTCTCTTCCTTCTGTACGGCTGTGGCTGGAAAGCAAACCTAGATTTATTAGGCCTTTTCCGCTCATTACTCCTTGGCCGCACAAGTAAATATATTTATAAAATAGATATGTGAGCCCCTTTTTTTGGTCTTGTAGTGCCGGAGAATTTTTTTTTTAACTCTTTTTCTTTTTATTTCAACTGTAACAGAGAATTTCTCTGTGCAGTAAAACTTGGATATTTATCCAACCGGGTCTGAATTCGTAAAAAGTTTAATTGCAGATGAGCCAAGGGCATTATTTGTTTCGATAATTGGTTTTTATCATTCTTTGATCGAGTAATCATTTTCAGTCCTGAATAGATTTGTTAGCGTTTGACTTTTATGTTCTCTGTCATATTAAGGAAATTTCGCCGCTAGTTAGTGTAATATGTGTCAAATCCAGAGTTCCTCATTTTACTTAGTTTTCATAAACAGGGTTATTCCTTGTTCGTTTGAAAGGAGTGCTTACCCTACAAAAGAAGCGCATTAACATCCTGAGAATAATTTTTCTCACTTGATTTTGTGGAAGACTTTATTGCCACAACATCTATGTTAGCATTCAATATGGCATCACATTAGAGATCCTTTCATCACATTAACATCCTGAGAAAACTTTTTCTGCCAATGGTATATAGGCATTAATAAATTAAAAAGCCTTGTAAAAGGTGGACTTGTTATAATTTGGAGGTTGTCACAAAGGGGAAATCGAAAAACAAGACAGTTGGCGCTAATGTAGAAATTCTGAAGAACATCTAAGGGTACGCTGCAGAAATCGGTTAAAACATTGAATCTTACGTTACAGTTTACATATAATTGCAGAGTTGCAATTATTGATGTAAAAGAGCACTAGTTTGGTAACTACTTTGGATCTATGAAATGTGCTTTCAATTTAATATACCGAGCTTAAGACTCATCTTCCACCAGAGAGGACAGAGTTTGCAACAGAAGATGTCTGAGAATATGCCTTGTTTGCGGAAGACGGATAAGATGTGCCAGACGTACTAAAACCTTCATGATATGCAAATTGCAATCCACTTTTTGAAATACCAAGAGATGATAACTCCTCTAATGCAAGATCCCCTTCCAAGTACTGCACTACTTGACACATGCGCGGTCTTGCAGTTGGCTGAGACTGGGAGCACAACAATCCGAGTTGCAACACTAGCTCCACTTCCTTCGCCACAAAGTCCGTCCCTAAGTTCGGATCTCTTGCCTCTAGAATGTCTCCTTTATCCCAGCAAGAAAACACCCAGTCCACCAATATCACGTCCTCCTCCTCCCGAGCCTCGATCGGCCTTCTTCCACAAGCAACTTCAAGCAAAAATGCCCCAAACGCGAAAACATCTGCGCTCGTAGTGGCCCTGGCAGTTCGAGTGTTCTCCGGGGCCAGATATCCATGAGTTCCCACCAAATGGGTAGTTTGAGGATCTGTACCGTGATCATATAGTCTTGCAAGCCCGAAATCTCCTAACCTCCCATTTAGTTCTGAATCAAGCAAGATGTTGCTAGCTTTGATATCCCTGTGAATCACTACTTGTTCCCATCCTTCATGGAGATAAGAGAGGCCATGTGCAACACCTTTGATCACTCTAAATCTTTGGCTCCAATTGAGGGTCACCTTCGGTTGGTTATAGAGGTATTTCTCCAGGCTTCCATTTGGCATGTAGTCATAAACCAACAGCAATTCACCCTTCCGACGGCAGTATCCCAGAAGCGTCACAATGTTCCGATGACGAAGCCGACCAATACTAATAATCTCAGCAATGAACTGTCTCATCCCTTGCCTCGATTCGTGTGAAACCCTCTTCACTGCAATCTCAGATCTCGAGGTGGGTAATACCCCTCTATAAACCCTACCAAATCCACCAGCTCCCAGTAGCTCCTGATCTCTGAACCCCTTTGTGGCAACATAGAGATCTTTGTACTTGAACCGATGCGGATTGTAGTCGCGCTCCCAATCTTCGAGAACCTCTGCGAATTTTCTTCTTTTTCTAATCGCATAAGCCATAGCAAAGACTGGTATCGACAGAAAGAACAAGCATATGAAAGGCAATGCCGTAGTGAGAAGAATGGATTTCTGCTTCTTTTTCCTATAGGGTAATTTGGGAAGTTGAGACAAATCAAGCCTATGAGCTTGTCCATTTACCTTAAAGCTCCATCCGAGGATATAATGAGAAGTTGAGAGTGCACCGGTTGCAGAAGAGAACCCAACGTGCATGGTCTCCTTGAAAATCGGCGAGAGATTGAAGGGCAGAGACAAAAGGGGAGTGTTCGGTTTGTCAACAATGACCGGAGCTAATGTGACCCTGATATGTTTCTGCGCACCATCATAATCCACCCAAACTTGCATTGCCTTACCACTAATCAGACTCAAGTTTCTGAAGCCTCGAATGTTGTTTTCAGTGTATCCAGCAGGGGAAGATTTTACAGAGACCAGCCCATTGACATCGATCCCGATATGGTTGCCATCGATATCGTGGATTTCGGGGTTTTGAATTGTGTCAAATTCCACCGCGAAAATGTGATTCATGGCATTGCCATCGTTTGTTTCGTTGAAGAGACCAAAGAAATAACCAGGCTGAGCTCCAGGAAATTCTCTATGAGAAGCTATCACAAAGGTGAACCCAGGACCGCCCAGAACTGGATATTCGGGAACTATAGCGAAGACGAATGTGGTGGAGAATGAGTGGACAGCGCCATCGGATGAATTCTTGAACGTGATGGCGTCTGGGTAGAAGGCATAACTCCCCTTCTGTTTGGTCCCATTGTTTAACTTCAGGAGACCATTGCCAGTGAGTGCAGCTGAACCATCGAGGGTCAGATTCGCAGACCGGAAACCATTGTACGTAAAATCGCCGGTTTCATTAGTCGGTGCTGTGTTTGCCAGGAGGGAAACCGCCAGAAAAATCACGAATGACATGGCTAAAGGCTGAAGAAATTAGCTGAATACACTACTCTGATGAGATAATTCGAAGTTCTAATGATAATCCAACGGATTTGCACAACACTGAATCGAATCTCATCTAATTTCTATTGTCAGTGTCCCAACCTGTGCTCCCCACCAAACCTTCAACTGATTGGTCCGAGCCTTATGATTCCCCTGTCGTGTGATTGCCTGATTGCTCCGAGTCTTATCAGCAACTTAAAGTTCTTCCGTAATTTGCCCGTCTTTGTACGCCATTTGCCACATTTCTGTAATATTTGAATTTTCAACTAAGTAATGGGACCACTTTTATTTTAAAATTAAAAAAAAAGAAAATAAAAAAAGAGAGGGTTGAAAAAGTCAAATAATAGGGGGAAAATAGTGGGGAGGACGCTTGCTCTTTTAAGCCCAAACCAGTTCGGGAAGAGAGAGAAAGAGTGAGAAAGAAAAGTAAAAGAAAGAAAGAAGAGAAAATGGGTTTCTCTAATGTACACCTTTGAGACTTTGTAGAGCTGACTTAGACTTCATAACATAACACTTGATAAGCGCGCCTTCCGCTCTTCCAATTGAAGTAGTTCGGATTTAGGGCTTGAAATTCTGAATTATTAGAGATTCATGTGGCGAAATCCGATTTTTAAGTCGTTGAGCTCTATATATATATATACGCGCGCGCGCGCATATACATACATACATACATACATATAAACAATATTTTAGAGTGTTATGGAGCCATAAGATTTTACAAATCTTGATTTGAGCTTACAGTTTATCCAAGATAAAATTTCGAAATTTTCCGCGCGTGATGAACAATGTGTGTCCAGCATATTCGAGCATGTATTTTGTTAGTTTTTGACTTGATCTTGGGATAGTCAAGTTGGGATTTTTGTAATATATTTGAATGGGATTCAGTACGTTTGACACTTCCACTAGACTTATCCCTATTGGTTTTAAATCCAATCCTTATGACCATAATCTCTTTGTTCAAGATACAATTCGTGGATACATTATGCTACTTTTATATGTGGATGATATGGTTATTACTTGGTGATGATTAGCTTGGCATTACGAAATTACAGTAGTATCTTAATAAACAGTTCAAAATGAAAAATCATGGGTGACTCAACTATTTTTAAGGCTTGGAGGCTTTGTCTGATACTTCTAGTTATTATATTTCTCAAGCCAAATATGTCATTCACCTTATTTCTCAAGCTGGCCTCATTGATAACAAGATTACTTCTACTCTCAATAAGTTAAATGCCACAATGATAAGGGAAGAACTCTTCAACCAAATCCTATAATTTACTGACAGTTGGTTGACATCTTAAATATCTTGTCGTTCCTCATATTAACATCTCTATGCTATTCACATTGTTAGTTAGTATATGATTGTGCCTCATGCAACTCATTTTGCTATAATCCTTCAAAATTTTACTATGTTAACTGTACTTTATTTCATGGCTTTCACTTTTCTGCTAACTATATCTTGGAATTGACAGCTTATTTTGATGTTGACTGGGTCAGTGACCCTCAAGATTATCACTCCACTCTGGGCTATTATATCTTTATGGGAAACACACTTATCTCATGGTGTATCAACAAACAAATATTTTTCACTCTAGTATAGAAGTAGAATATCAAGCTCTTGTGGATATGACATAAGAGTTACTATGGTTGCGGCCAGCATTACTAAATAAACTCAGTGGGCGCTCCCATAGAAGATAATGGCTCTGATACCAAGTTAAGAACAATAAAGCGGAAGAGAGAATTATAAAATTTTCTATATATTTTGGATGTGTGTAATAAAAAGTACATCAATCTATTTATAGTTTTTTTGATATAACTATCTAAGATAACATATCAATCAATATATATGTACAATCAAAGGAAGGCACATATGCAATCTTGAGAGATATAGAAAATCAATAGAATTATCAAAATAACTCGAAAGTTAAAAATTCTTTTCGATAAATCCCTATTTATCTTTAACAACTATAAATCACTTCTTGCTACCTTGATGGAGATAATGCAGGCCATGTGCAGCGCCTCTAGTCACTCTAAAATCTATGGCTCCAAAGTGATGTTGGCCTTTGGTTCGTTGTATAGGCAGGCCTGCTCCGCCGTGGGGCCCGGCGGTGGGGGCGGGGGTTACGTAAGAGGAATGTGCGCGCGGGTGGGAAGGGGAATCCAAGATGTCCATGATTGATTTAGAGCGCACGTGTGGAGGAACGTGGATGTCCATGAACAGCCCCTCGGAATCTCTCGCTCTCTTCCCTTTTTCTCTCTCTATCCCTCTTTGCCGCCCACTTATTAGTACAAGAAGGTGAAAGATTGGATCAATCCGAAGGGCGTGATCCATAGGCAGTGACATCACATATCACTTAATCTTGAATCTGGTCGTGAATTCTAGACCATTCGATTATCTCGATTGAATTTTAAACATTTTAATGATTTATTAATATAATTGATCCGATTAATTTCGATACGAAATCTCCGACGTGGATCTTACTGCCTTTTAAAAGAAATGATAGCTTAATGTGGATGATTTTTGCATTTTTATTATTTAAATGAATTTTTTGTTTTTTTTTTTTTTCTCCCCAACTGTTGATATCAACATCTCAGTTGACCCTTGTCGGCCATAGGTGAAGTCTAAGCATGGGTCTCCATGCCTTCACCCCCAAGCCCATGCCCAAATATAGAAGAGAGTTGCGACCCTTGCCCGTTGGTCAGCAAGGGTCGCGAGTCCCTCAACTGTGGCAAAGAGGGCCAGTACTCACAATCTCCGCGATGAATTCTCTCATCCCTCGCCTTGATTCACGTGAAACTCTCTTCCCTGCAATCTCAGCCCCTTGAGGTAGATAATGCCCCTCTATAGGCCCTGATAAATCCAGCAGCTCGTCGTAGCTCCTGATCCCTGAATCCTTTTGTGGCTACATGGAAATATTTGTACTCGAACCTATGAGGATTGCAGTCACACTCCCAGTCTAGAACCTTTGCAAATTTTCTCTTTCGTCTTATAAGATGGAAGCCACAGCAGCAGCCAGCAGACAGGATTTCTCCTCCACGTCACATTGGGTAATCTAGGAAACTGAGACAAAACCAGGCTCTGAGCTTGTCCATTTACAATGAAGCTCCTTCCAAGAATGTAATGAGAAGTTAGTAACGAGGTGGTTGAGGACGAGAACCCCAAGTACATCGTCCCCTTGATGATCGGCGAGAGATCACCGGACAGAGATAAAAGGGGAATCTTCAGTTTCTCAACATTGCTAGGAGGTAATGTGACATTGATTTGCTTTTGCGCCTTCAAAATCCACTAGAACTTGCATAGCTTCACCAGTCATCCCACAGGGGCAGATTTTACGGAGGTTGGCTGGCCCATTGACGTCGATCTCAATCTGGTTATCATTGACATCATGGTTTTCGATTATGTCAAATTATACCGTGACAATGTGGTTCGTGGCATTGCCAATGTTGGTTTCGTTGAAGAGGCCAAAATAATTACTAGGAAGAGCTCCAGGAAATTCTCTATCAGGAGCTAACATGAAAGCGAACCTGTAACACCCAGAGGTGGATACTTTGAATCACATTGAAGACGAAAGTTATGGAGAAAGAGTAGACAGATCCACTGGAAGAACTTGATTGGGTCAGGGTAGAAGGCATGACTGTGCTTCTTTTGGTTGCAACGGTTACTTTTAGGAGGCCATTGCCAGTGAATGCGGCTAAACCATATAGGCTAAAGGTTGGTCGACCGAAACGTGAAACTGCTGGTACTGTGAGCTAGTGCAAAGTTTGCCGGGGGAGAAACTGCCAGATCAATCACGAAGAACAGGTGCAGAAGCTGAAGAAATTCGCCGAATACACTACTCAGAAGATATTGTTTGAATGTCCTAGGATCAAATTGAATCTAATGCAATTTCAGCTATCAGTACCCTGACTTGTGTCACTATATTTTCTATGAATAAAGAATTCACGTGTCAATGGTGCATATATATTAGGGACCCTTCTGTTAAATCATGCAACGATTCAAACAAACAAGTAATAATCCTTATAAAAGGTGGACTTGCTCTTATACTCTAAAGGCTGACCAAAAGGGGAAACCAGAGGAGGCAATTTAAGCTAACGCAGCCATTCCCAAAAACATGTAAAAATATAATGCAGAAATTGCTGCGATCCATAGAATCTTAAATTACAGTTTACGTATACTCAGAGTCGCAAACTACGAATAATTGATGCACAAGAACATTAGTTTGACTTTACTTCGATTTATGAAATATGCTTTTACTTTAATATACCAAGCTTAATACTCATCTTCCACCAGAGAGGACACCGTTTGCAACAGAAGAAGTCTGAGAAAATGCCTTGTCTGCGAAATACGGATAAGGCGTGCCAGACGTACTAAAACCTTCATGAAATGCAAATGGGAATCCACTTCTTGAGATGCCGAGAGATGATAACTCCTCTAATACGAGATCCCCTTCCAAGTACTGTACTACTTGACGCATGTGTGGTCTCGCAGTTGGCTGAGACTGGGAGCACAACAATCCGAGTTGCAACACTAGTTCCACCTCCTTCGCCACAAAGTCCATCCCTAAGTTCGGATCTCTTGCCTCTAGAATGTCACCTTTATCCCAGAAAGAAAACACCCAGTCCACCAATATCACCTCCTCCTCCTCCCGAGCCTCAATAGGCCTTCTTCCACAAGCAACTTCAAGCAAAAATGCCCCAAACGCAAAAACATCTGTGCTTGTAGTGGCCTTGGCAGTTCGAGCGTGCTCCGGGGCTAGATATCCAAGAGTTCCTACCAAATGGGTGGTTTGAGGATCTGTACCGTGATCATATAGTCTTGCAAGCCCGAAATCTCCTAACCTCCCATTTAGTTCTGAATCAAGCAAGATGTTGCTAGCTTTAATATCCCTGTGAATCACCACTTGTTCCCATCCTTCATGGAGATAAGAGAGGCCATGTGCAACACCCTTTATCACTCTAAATCTTTGGCTCCAATTGAGGGTCACCTTCGGTTGGTTATAGAGGTACTTGTCTAGGCTTCCATTTGGCATGTAGTCATAAACCAACAGCAGTTCACCCTTCCGACGGCAGTATCCAAGAAGCGTCACAATATTTCGATGACGAAGCCGACCGAGACTAATAATCTCAGCAATGAACTGTCTCATCCCTTGCCTCGATTCGTGAGAAACCCTCTTCACTGCAATCTCAGTTCTGGAGGTGGGTAATACCCCTCTATAAACCCTACCAAATCCACCAGCTCCTAATAGCTCCTGATCTCTGAACCCCTTTGTGGCAACATAGAGATCTTTGTATTTGAATCGATGCGGACTGTAGTCGCGCTCCCAATCTTCGAGAACCTCTGCGAATTTTCTTCCTTTTCTAATCACATAAGCCATAGCAAAGACTAGTATTGACAGAAAGAACAAGCATAAGAAAGGCAGTCCGGTAGTGAGAAGAATGGATTTCTGCTTCTTCTTCACGCGGGGTAATCTAGGAAGTTGAGACAAATCAAGCCTACGAGCTTGTCCATTTACCTTAAAGCTCCATCCGAGGATATAATGAGAAGATAAGATCGTACTAGTTGCGGAAGAGAACCCAACGTACATGGTCTCCTTGAAGATCGGCGAGAGATCGAAGGACGGAGACAAAAGGGGAGCGTTCGGTTTGCCGACATTGACCGGAGCTAATGTGACCCTGATTTGTTTCTGCGCACCATCATAATCCACCCAAACTTGCATTGCTTTACCACTAATCAGACTCAAGTTTCTGAAGCCTTGAATGTCGTTTTCAGTGTATCCAGCAGGGGAAGAATTTACAGAGACCAGCCCATTGACATCGATCCCGAGATGGTTGTCATTTATATCGTATAATTCGGCGTTTTGAAGCGTGTCAACTTCCACCGCGAAAATGTGGTTCGTGGCATTGCCATCATTTGTTTCGTTGAAGAGACCAAAGAAATTACCAGGCCGAGCTCCAGGAAATTCTCTATGGGGAGCTATCACAAAGGTGAACCCAGGAGCGCCCAGAGCTGGATATTCGGGAACTATAGCAAAGACGAATGTGGTGGAGAACGAGTGGACAGCGCCATCGGATGAGTTCTTAAACGTGATGGGGTCCGGGTAGAAGGCATGACTTACCTTCTGTTCGGTCACGTTGGTTAACTTCAGGAGGCCATTGCCAGTGAGTACAGCTAAACCATCGAGGCTCAGATTCGCAGACCGGAAACCATTGTACGTGAAATCGCCAGTTTCATGAGTCGGTGCTGTGTTTGCGAGGAGGGAAACCGCCAGAGCAATCGCGAATAACATGACTAGAGGCTGAAGAAATTAGCTGAATATACTACTCTGATGAGATAATTCGACGTTCCACTGATGATCCAAACGATTTGCACAACATTGACTTGAATCTCGTGCAATTTCTATTGTCAGTGTCCCAACCTGTGCACCCCCGACAAACCTTCAACTGACTGGTCCGAGTTTTATGATTCCCCTGTCGTGTGATCGACTGATTGCTCCGAGTCTTATCACCAACTTAAAGTTCTTCCGTAATTTGCCCGTCTCTGTACCAGAGAATATTGGCCAACACATCAAATAGAAAGGACCACAAAGATGCGACACGTGCCCAAAGTGGGCCCCAACTTCGGACTCTTTCTTCTCTCTCCTCTGCACGCTCTCTCGGAGCCCACCACCCACTAGCAACAGCAACAAAGAAGCAAAGCCATTTGGCAAGGGGGGACGATGGGTTTCGATGGAACTGCGGCGGCTAAGAGCTTCGGAAGAGGGCAGCTGGCCAGCGCCAGGCCGTGCGACAACTGCAGGTCCGCCAAGGCCACCGTGTTCTGCGAGGCCGACGCGGCTTTCCTCTGCCTGGCCTACAACGCCGGCGTCCATGGCGCCAACAAGCTCGCCTCCCGCCACAAGCGTGCGTGGATGTGCGAGGCGTGCGAGCCCATGCCGGCAGCCTTCGCGTGCAGGACCGACGCCTCCGCCCTGTGAGTCGCGTGCGAAATGGACGTGCACTTGCCAACACCCTCGCCGGCCGCCACTTGCGAGTCCCTTTAAAGCCCTTCTTTGACGCGGCCGCTGCTGCCGCCGGGCCCGTTGCGACGAACTCCGTCCCTGACTTCCTCAGCGGCGAGTGCTGCGGCCCACGAAGGTTGCGAAAGGGGCCGGAGCGGAAGCCAGAGATGCGTTTCTAGAATGAAGAGAGAGAAAGAGAGAGAGAGAAGGTGAGGTGCAAAGACAAAAGAGTCTGAAATTGGGGCATTTTGGACACTTGTCGCATCCTTGTGATCTTTCCTATTTGTTGTGTTGGCACATTACACGCAGTCAATATTTTCTCCTCAGCATGATGATATTAAACAGACAGTTGAAATTTGTGGGGACACTGTCCTTCTTCGTGAGCTTCCAGAAGAAATTTGTGGGGACATTGCGGTCATCGTACGCCATCTGTTACTGACCCGGCGATGACTGTGGCTTTGGTAAGACCACAAAACACCGACTAACGTTGGCGGACACTTTAGGCGGCCCATAATAACATTTTTATTCCTCCGAATTTCTATTATTTTGTTCTCCAAAACAAAAAAGAAACTGAAATTTATTTGGTAACACATCCTTGTGATTGGGGGATTTTGGACACGTGTCGCATCCTTGTGATCTTTTTTATTTGTTGTGTGGGCACATTAGATGTAGTTGTCAGAAAAATAGAAAGCTTGGAGTTTGGGAGAATTGTATACTGCTTTTCTATATTCCTTTCAATATGTAATTACAATCTATTTATAATACATAGTGTCTAAAATAACAAAGGAATAAAAATATACACAATATCCCAAAGATGTACATAAAATATTCCCTACAATCAAAGAGTCAATTAAGATCAATCGACATCGGCAACAGCATCTTCAACACTCCCCCTCAAGCTCGGCGGTCTATATACATCGAAGACGCCTAGCTTGTTTAATAGATACAAATGTTGCCTCTGACATAAGGCCTTGGTAAAAATGTCTGCGGGTTGCTCTGTTGTTCTTATCTCTTTTGTTCTAATCACCCCACTCTGGATCTTGTCTCGAATGAAGTGACAATCAACCTCTATATGCTTTGTCCTTTCATGGAATACTGGGTTCATTGCAAGTTTAAGTGCAGCATCATTATCACAAAATAGGACAGTGGGCTCTCTTATCTGTACACCAAGGTCTTGAAGAAGGCCTCTTATCCAGACTATCTCACAACTAGTCTTCGCCATTGCTCGGTATTCTGCCTCAGCGGATGATAAAGATACGGTTGATTTGTTTCTTTGTCTTCCATGAAATTAGAGAATCCCCTAATTTTATACGTAATCCCGTGATCGATCTTCTACTCATGGGACAAGTAGCGTAATCTGTGTCACAATATCTTTGTCATCTCCAAATTGTTGTCTCGAGATAGCAATATTCCCAATCCAGGACACCCCTTTAAGTATTTTATGACTTTCGTGCCGCATTCATGTGAGACTGTTTCGGAGCATGCATAAAGCGGCTAAGAATCGAACCGCATAAGAAATGTCCGGCCTGGTCATGGTCAAATAAATAAGCTTTCCAACAAGTCTTTGATAAGCGAAGGATCTTTAAGCAAAGGATCCTTGTTTATAGGTGACAACCCTTTGTCATATTCAGTATCGTCAACCCGATATTCTGATCGATTGGAATAACAGCCGGTCTAGATCCCGACAAACCTGCTTCTGACACAATTTCTAAGACAAATTTCCGTTGGCTAAGACAAATGCCTTTATTTGACCGTGCAATTTCTATCCCAAGGAAGTATTTAGGAGAACCCAAGTCCTTAATATGAAATGTAGAATGCAAATACTCCTTGAATCTCTCAATGGCAGGCTCATCATTTCCCATAATGAGTATATCGTCAACATATATAAGTAAATAGATTGACGACATACCTTGTTTCCATGTGAACAACGCATAGTCATGCTTAGATTGCTGGAATTTTGCAGTTGTAAGTGCACTTTGGTGAACTTGGCATACCATTGACGAGAAGCCCGTTTGAGCCCATATAGGGATTTTCGAAGACGGCACACACTCCCCTCCCCGTCTCGCGAAATCCCGGTGGAATATCCATATAAATCTCTTCTTCAAGATCTCCATGTAAAAAGGCATTGTGAACGTCCATTTGATGGAGGGGCCATCACGGATGGCGGCAATGGAAAGAAAAGACCGTACGGTGACTTCTTTGGCAACTGGAGAGAAAGTTTCTGTATAGTCAAAGCCTTCCTTCTGTGTGAATCCCTTCGCAACCAATCTGGCCTTGTAACGTTCAATGGATCCATCTGCTTTATATTTAATCTTGTATACCCATTTGCATCCTATGGGTCGACGATGGGGAGGTAGACGAACAAGTATCCCAAGTCTCATTTTCGATGAGAGCTTGTAACTCATCTTTCATAGCTCGTTGCCAACGAGGATCCTTGGCAGCCTCATCATAAGAGGAAGGTTCCGCTGTGCAGAAATTCTACTAACACAAAGCATCTATGTTCAAGAGAGAGATTAGCAAACCGACATAGGAAGAGATGGGGTATTGTGTACCACACCTTTTTGACGATGAACAAACGTAATCCGTTGTCCATGTTGGTGGTCGAACTGTGCGTCTTGATCGCCGAAGATTAATTGGTTCAGATGGAACAATAGTTTGTGAGTCTGTAGAGACATCGTCCGCCAGAATATTGGCTTGCGAAGATTCAGGTCCTTCAGGTATACTTGATGAAGGAAGGCTGGAAATTGTATTGTCCCTATCTGAGCTGATAGGTGCATCGACACTTGAAGATGCTATAGGAGATATCATTTGTGGAAGCATCATCATTGATCCTTGTGGAGGATCGTCTTCATGCAGAAAGGGACGAGAAGATGTCAGGGGATCTTCATGCTGAGATGATGGTAGCCTATCCTTGAAGGGGAAGACATCTTCATGAAATGTGACATCTCCGTGACGAAGAATCGCCGTAGATGGATCAAGAACCAAATATCCTTTTTGAAGGGTAGGATATCCCATAAATACGCAAGAGAGGGCACGAGGACCCAATTTGTCCCGAGGGCCCGTGGTAGAGACATAGCATAAGCATCCAAAAACACGAAGATGACGAATATTCGGACGTTTTCCAAACAATGACTCGAATGGAGTCTTTCCACTCAAAACTCGAGATGGCATTCTATTAATCGGGTATGCCGCATTTGTGACCACACAAGTCTCCCAAAAAATTTCAGGAATTGAAGCTTGATACTTAAGAGCTCGAGCAACTTCTAACAAATGACGGTGTTTCCTTTCTACAATCCCATTTTGTTGAGGAGTATAAACACAGGAGCTTTCATGAAGAATGCCATTGGAAATGAACAATGAAGAACATTCATGATTAAAGAACTCTCGTGCATTGTCGACGAACCCGTTGTACGGATTAGTTAAACTGATTTTTGATCGGGACAATGAAATTTTTGAGATGTGAAAGAACTTGGGCTTTGGATTGCATAAGAAAAACCCAAGTTGCTCGAGTATGATCATCTACAATAGTAAGAAAGAAGCGTGACCCATCACGATGAGGGGTGTGATATGGGCCCCGAGATGTCCATGTGCAATAGAGAGAAGGCTCTAGCAGCACGTGATGTACTTTGTGGAAAAGACATTCTAGACTGTTTAGCTAATGGGCATATAGGGCACTTAGGATGAGGAAAAGTGGCGCCGTGGCCTAGACGCCGATGAGATAAAAAAATATCTTTATTATGATTGGCATTACATAAGATGCTCTTATTGAAGGAAAAATTCTTTGGAAATGCCGTCCCGTAAATAAAGTCCCTCGAAATTCCTACCCGAGCCCATCGGTGTCCCGATCAAAGGGGCTCGAAATGCACAAGTGTCGAATCAAAAATGACTCGACAGTAAATTGTCTTGACAGATCTTGGATACGTAAATGAGATTGAACTGAAAATTTGGAATGAAGAGGACATTTTTAAGTGTGATGGAAGGACTCAGTTTAACATCCCCAATTTTATCTACTGAAATATCACTACCATTTGGGAGGCGAACGGTAGTGTGATTTGAGGATTTTTCTAATTTAGAGAAGAACCGTTCATCACAGACTATATGGTCACTAGCACCCGAATCAATAATCCATGCGTTGCTCGAAATATTGCAGCTCAAACAATAAGAAATACCTGCATAGCTAGGCATTTTTTCTTGAATGCCCATCGACTTAAGGTCCGCATGATTTGTTGGAGTTGGTCATTGTTGATGGGTTGATTCACCTTAGCATTTGCTGCTACATAATTTCCAATAGAAAATTCTCGTTCCTTCTTCTCCCCTGGTCTTCCATGTAATTTCCAACAATTTTCTTTGGTATGATAAGGTTTTTTGCAATAATCACAAAATTTACCTTTCCATTTGTTTGAACTATTTCTGGTCGAAGATGCGGCCAAATTTGGACCGTTGGATCGCTTTAAAACGGACGCTGATGGTCCGTCAGATCGCGGCGCTGCAAGGGCGAAATTTGAGCCGTCCGATCGCGCGAAGGAACCTCCACCGTCAGATCCAAAGATTGGATCTTGGCCATTCAATCCTCGCGAGCTGCTCGAGCCGTCCGATCTCCCGAAATGATCCCGCCGCCCATTTGAGACATATAAAAAGTCTCATCTTCTTCCTCCCGAAACCCTAGCATCCCTGCCCTTTTCGAAAATCCTCCATGGCCGGATCTTGAGGACACGAGCCGCCGCTCCGACGAAGCCTTGGCCGCGAGAACGACGCGCTCGCCACTCTTCACATACTCGGACGACGCCGGCCTCGGGATTCTTCTTGAACCGCAAGCCGGTATATGCGGCCGAGCGGCGGACCGGATCCATGGCCAAGATCGGCTACGAAACGGTAAGTAGGTTTCATTCAACACGAGTAGGAACCGTGTAACCTTCTCCCGATCTCTCATGGCCCGGTATTGAGCCAAGGTCGCCTCGGGTCCCTCTAATTTCTCCTCTGTCATGTCGATTTCATTCCATAGGGCAGAGAGTTTGTTGTAGATTGCTGAGATTGATAAATTTCCCTGCTTGAGATTTGATAATGCTTGCGTTAGAGTGAAAATTTTCGCTCTATCGAGCTTGCCATACATTTCCCGTAAATTCTCCCAAAAATTTTTTGCATCTTCGGTCGGTGGTACTCCGGCCGCGACCTCCGCCGTGAGGCAATTTCCTATCCAGGTCCGAACAAGTTGGTTGCACTTGCGCCATTGTCGTGCAAGCCGCTCGTCGGACGGTATCGGGACGGTGCCGTCCAAAAAACCGTCCTTGTCTTTGGTCACGAGCGCTCGCCGGAGCTCGCGAGACCACAAAGAGTAGTTCTCCGGTCCTGACAGCTGCTGGGAGATCAGGCGCAACTCCGGTCCGTCAGCGGTCGCGGTGTACAGCGGGTCTCCAAGTTCCAGTCGACCGCCGACTCCGGTGAGACCTGCAAAAGGAAAAAAACCGGGTCCGTAGGTCGGGTAGGGATTGTTCCCCCCATACCCAGGACCCGAACCACTCTGACCCGGGAAGGACCAGTTCGCCCCGTATCCAGGACCCGCTCCAGGTATGTGCGATGAGTTTTCCTCTAGCCCACCAATCCTTCCGGGGTCGATTTGAGGTGAATTCTGAGTCGAACCTCCTTGATTTGGCTGAATTGATACAGGTACCCACTGAATGTATGGTCCTGTGAGGGGATTTCCAGGATTAAATCCCGTGTTGAGCTGCACAGGCTGCGCGAGGCCTGTTTGACTTTCTGATGGATTCATCTGTTGTTCTGTAGGGATGACATCTCCTCTTTGATTGTTGAGAGACTGTGGATTTCCCTCAGGAACGCTTGAAGTTGAATCCTCAGTATTCGACATGATTTCTCCCTAAAAAGGCGTTGCGGAAGCTAGGCCAAGGCAGGAGGCTCTGATACCATGTCAGAAAAATAGAAAGCTTGGAGTTTGGGAGAATTGTATACTGCTTTTCTATATTCCTTTCAATATGTAATTACAATCTATTTATAATACATAGTGTCTAAAATAACAAAGGAATAAAAATATACACAATATCCCAAAGATGTACATAAAATATTCCCTACAATCAAAGAGTCAATTAAGATCAATCGACATCGGCAACAGCATCTTCAACAGTAGTCAATATTTTCTCAGTCTCTGGCATGCCATTTGCGACATTTTCAGAGAATGCCCGAAGTAGACCAATATGTCCGTCAGCGTGAGTTGATATTTCGTCTTGTTCCATAGGTCCTCAACGAGTCAATTACTGATGGCATCCGATGCGAAACGACGAAGCGTCACAACCAGATGAGGATGGAGAAAAGGACAATGCCCCCACAAATTGACTTCCATGATACTACATGAAGTAGGAAAGCCTAATAATTCTATGTTAGAGAACGACCTGAAAATTTAGTGTGTTAAGTTGCACGTGTAAAAGATACCACATCAAAGATTCAATGCACTCTAAAAGAAATTAATATTAACCTAATTGACTCCAAACTTATTGTAGCTTTTGAGTGAATACAAATCCAACTTATACTATTAATATAGAACGATATTTAGATAAAAGGAGAGCACATCTGATAAGTTCGTACATGTGCACGTATGATTTGTGTTAGAGATCTCTCATATTGAAAATTGAGTATAATGTGAATAGTTAATATTATTCAAGTTGATCCATAATTTATTGATTGAGATATTTAAGTACAGGTAAATGCCTGATTACTAATGAAAACCTCTATGGATGTATTATTGTCATGTATGTACTAAAAGGTGACATTGGGAAACAATAACATTTTTTTTTTTGGCCATGCACCAGGAATTGATGATATCTTTATGTTGAAAACATATTCTCGTGTACCTAAGATGGACTAAATAGTTTGTATTAACCCCAAATCCTGAATTTGAGCCCAACGTGAAGAAGTTAATAGCCCAAACCAAGCTATGATAATACAATTGATCCATAAGGCCCATTGATGGAATGTCTAATGACTATGAGTTCACCAATCATGAGTTTTCAATGAGGATAACTCAAGGGAAGTACAAGACACGTGACAACGATCAATTAACTTGAAGAGTGCATAAAAAGAAAAAAAGAGTTAAGGAAGGGAACACTCGTTATTAGGGGTGTGCAAAAGAACCATGACTTACTCAGATTGCCCAGAACCGCTCAGAATCGATGGTTCTTAAGGGAACCGGTCCGGTTCCCAGTTCCAATTTATGGGAACTGGTGAGTATCGGTCCGGTTCTCGATTCCATGGCGCAGATCCGCCCACCCGGACCGGACTGGTTATATTATAATAATATATTAATTTTTATTATTAAAAAATTTGAAATTAGCAAATCTAAAATTTAGAACTCCAATCACCATCTTGTCTCAATTCACTACTCTCCTACTCCATCTTGTCTCTCTTAGTTCAAAATCTTCCCGAGCTCCTTCTTCCTTTCCAATTCACCTCCGGATCTACTCATCTTCCTTCGAGTCCTAGTCCGAACTCAGCGAAACAGTGAGTTGATTCTCTTTTCCCCCCTCGAACTTGAACTCACTCTCCATGTCGTTGCCATCCTCATCGCCACCTCCACATTCACTATCACTATCGTCTTCTTCGCTGTTGGGCTCTTCTCACTTCTACCTTCCCTCTTCCTCCTCCCCCTCCTCAAGCCTCCTCCCATCGTTCTCATTTTTGGGGGGAAGGGCGAACTCCAAGTCTAAGAATGGCTCATCATCCCTATTGTCCTCCTCATTGTTAGTGTCGAGGGAGGAGCGGGAGATGACGGAGGCGGTGGTGAAGATGGTGGTGGTGGTTGGGATGGAGTGGCGCAAGGGTCGCGACCACTGCCACCGCGGTGCTAGTACTTGAGGAGAATAAAGCTACCATGGTCGGGAGAGCCAAAATAAGTAGATGTGGGGAGAGCGAAAAAGGGAAAGGCGCGGAGGTTGGACCGATTCTATGGATTTACCTAAGAACCGGACCGAACCGACGGTCCGGTTCTCTGATGGATCCATGTAACTAGCGGGCGATTTCCGATTCCAATTTTTTGGAACCGTTTTTTAGTAGGCAGTTCCCGGTTCTAGGTCGGGAACTGCCCATCCGGACCATGCACACCCTTACCCGTCACTAGGGAATCTAGAGCAGGTCTAAATCACGTCTTGAGTAGTGCGCTAGCGAAGACAGTTAGAAATCCATGTGGATGAAGATAAGAATAATAAAGGAATGATCCACTTTAAACATAAGAAGATCGATGATAGATGATGATGAAATCATGGCAACCCATCAGAAAAAATAACAATCGACAATAGACTAGTCATCTCTGAAGGTGGAACCCTGAGAAGAAACGAAGGTGAGAAAGTCATACGTAGCTAAATCAAATTAGATTGATTCTACGTGAGCGTAAATTTGAATTTTGAATTAAACTGGATTTCTTGATTCCAAATCTCGTTTTTTTATAAAAGCATTCTAGTGATATTTCCTATTGTTTTTATTTGTTATTTTCATCTTCTCACGCACTCTAGTCATCTCCATTAGTATCCAATGTTTAGTTTTAGTCATCGAGTAAGCACAGCTTCAAGAATGTGAGCTATTTGTTTTGATTCAATAAAGTTTCACACAATTTTCTTGTTATTTCCAATCTATTGTTTGTGCATCATTAGTGATTCAAATTTAGCAAAGTCTTTGAGGTTTCAAAGCATATTAGAATTCAATTGCTTTTGATTTGAAGCCGAATTTAATAATTTAATTGATCATTAATCATCCTCTATTGAATTTTAATTACTATCTGAAACCATTGAGTTTTTTGCTACCATGATTAGAGCTCGTTACTTGGTCAAGCACTTTGGTCGGCCTCAGATTGAGGTGGCGAGGCGCGACATTGAAGTAGGAGGCAAGGAGGATCCATTGTCGAGGCATGAAAACCGAGACGAGAAAAATACGAAAACAGAATGATGGAAATGGCTTACTTAGATCAGACCTGAGTGAGGGGAAGAGACGCGACGGAGGTGGACGATGGAGGTAGGCGACCGCGGCATGACAACAAGTGTTGCGGCCACTTGCAAAGGCCAAGATCAGTGGTGGTGCATCTCTGTTCATGCACAGAGGATACAGAAGTTGTGACCCAACTGATTCAACCTAATTTTTTAAAATGGGCCCATTTTCGACCCCATCTAATTCAACTTCAACTTTCTGAACCCACTTTCACCGAGCCCTCTAAATATTTACAATCCATATACAACCCAGTCATAAGAAACATGAGTTAGAAAATATTTCGACCCCTCTAGCTACCACAAACTTACAAAAGTTTATGTAATAGAATGGATCC
This sequence comes from Eucalyptus guilfoylei, assembly GCA_016097605.1. Classification (NCBI taxonomy): domain Eukaryota; kingdom Viridiplantae; phylum Streptophyta; class Magnoliopsida; order Myrtales; family Myrtaceae; genus Eucalyptus; species Eucalyptus guilfoylei. Next base: position 43,319,305 of record CM027861.1, read on the forward strand.
CTTATGGTGATGCTAAGAAGGCCAATTATGGTCGCCCTCCCCACCCTTAAAAACAAAGTCCGCAGCTTTAAAGTTTGTTTAAATAAGTATATGGAGTGCTCTATATCATAATTGCATTATTTTTTAAATCTCTATGATTGATTTCAATCTCAAAAGTATCAGTAAAAAATACATAAAATGGCACGTGGATTGTTAAGATGTATTATGATAATATGGTATTACAAAATAGATAAACTATCTTATTTCTCAAAAAAGAACTTTGAATTTGTCATCTCTCTACCATTTTTTTTCTCAGATTAATTTTCACTTTTATCATCTCTATACGCAAATTTCTTCTTTCCTTTAACTCACATAGGCGCGTACAATTTCGCTGAACATACTACTGAGAAAATATCGTTTGAATCTCCTAGGATCAAATCAAAACTAATCCAATTTCAACTGTCGGTACCCTGACTTGTGTTACTATATTCCCTATGAATAAAAAATTCACGTGTCAATTTAAAATTCACATGTTATATCACGCAAGCATTAAAAAAAAAAAAACAAGCAATAATCCTAATAAAGGTGGACTTGCTCTTATACTCTGGAGGCTGACCAAAAGGGGAAACCAAAGGAGGCAATTTAAGTTAATGCATACATTCCCAATAACATGTAAGTATATACTGCAGAAATCGGTTCAATCCATAGAATCTTAAATTACAGTTTACATATACTCACAAGTTGCAAACTACGAGTACTTGATGCATAAGAACACTAGTTTGACAATTACTTCGATCTATGAAATGTGCTTTTAATTTATATAACAAGCTCAAGATTCATCTTCCACCAGAGAGGAGAGAATCTGCGACAGAAGACATATGTGAAAATGCCTTGTCCGATGAAGATGGATCAGACATGATAGACTTACTAAAACCTTCATGAAATGCAAATGTCAATCCACTTTTTGAAATACCAAGAGATGATAACTCCTGCATCGCAAGATCCCCTTCCAAGTACTGCACTATTTGACGCATGCTTGGTCTCACAGTTGGCTCAGATTGGGAGCACAACAATCCGAGTTGCAATACTAGCTCCACCTCCTTCGCCACAAAGTCCACCCCTAAATTCGGATCTCTTGCCTCTAGAATGTTGCCCTTATCCCAACAAGAAAACACCCAGTCCACCAATATCACGTCCTCCTCCTCCCGAGCCTCAATCGGCCTTCTTCCACAAGCAACTTCAAGCAAAAACGCCCCGAACGCAAAAACATCTGTTCTCGCGGTGGCCCTGGCAGTTCGAGTGTTCTCTGGGGCAAGATATCCAAGAGTTCCCACCAAATGGGTGGTTTGAGGATCTGTACCGTGATCATATAGTCTTGCAAGCCCAAAATCTCCTAACCTCCCATTTAGTTCTGAATCAAGCAAGATGTTGCTAGCTTTGATATCCCTGTGAATCACCACTTGTTCCCATCCTTCATGGAGATAAGAGAGGCCATATGCGACACCTTTGATCACCCTAAATCTTTGGCTCCAATTGAGGGTCTCGTTTGGTTGGTTATAGTGGTACTTGTCTAGTATTCCGTTTGGCATGTAGTCATAAACCAACGGCAGTTCACCCTTCCAGCGGCAATATCTGAGAAGTGTCAAAATGTTCTGATGACAAAGCCAACCAATACTAACAATCTCGGCAATGAACTGTATTTCAGTGTTTAGAACCGTGTCAAATTCCACCGCCAAAATGTGGTTCGTGGCATTGCCATTGTTTGTTTCGTTGAAGAGACCAAAGTAAAAACCAGGCTTAGCTCCAGGAAATTCTCTACGAGGAGCTATCACGAAGGTGAACCCAGGACCCAAAGTTAGATATTCAGGAATTATAGCGAAGATGAATGTGGTGGAGAACGAGTGAACAGCGCCATTGGATGAGTTCTTGAACGTGATGGGGTCTGGGTAGAAGGCATGACTTACTGAAAGAAGATGAGAAAGAGATAGTCGAGAGAAGAGAAGGAGAGAATTTTCTTTGTATTCTGTCTATCTTCAATGTACAATGTTTACATTGTTTATAATACAAAGTCTGTATATGAAAAGCAAGTAAATATTTTACAATATTTGTATCCGATTAGATCCGATACTAAATGAACGTAATTGATCCTTGAATGATATTGTGAATCTTCACGTGTATCTTCCAACACTTACCTTCTGTTTGGTCACGTTGGTTAACTTCAGGAGGCCATTGCCAGTGAGTACAGCTAAACCATCGAGGCTCAGATTGGCAGACCGGAAACCATTGCACGTGAAATCGCCAGTTTCATGAGTCGGTGCTGTGTTTGCCAGAAGGGAAACCGCCAGAGAAATCACGAATAACATGGCTAGAGGCTTAAGAAATTAGCTGCATACCCTACTCTGATGAGATCATTCGAAGTTCTAATATTGATGCAACCGATTTGCACAGCATTGAATCGAATCTCGTTGCAATTTCAATTGTCAGTGTCCCAACTTGTGCACCCCCAACAAACCCTCAACTGATTGGTCCGAGTCTTATCATTCCCCTGTCGTGTGATTAACTAATTGCTTCAAGTCTTACCAGCAATGTAAGGTTCTGTAATTGACCCGTCTCTGTACGCCATTTGCGCCATTTCAGCGAATGGCTGAAGTAGACCAAGACGTCCGCTGACGTGAATTGATGATGTTTCGCCGTCTTCAGTAGGTCATGGACGAGTCAATTACCGATGGCATCCGATGCGAAATTGTGGCCGAGGAAGCATCACAACAGACGAGGATGGAGGGAAGGACAATGTCCCCACAAATTTCAGCCGAGTGCTCAATATCATGTATGACTCTTCCATGGTACTGAGAATATTACGATCTATATGGCAACATTCCAATTTTTCTATTCTTTTGTTTTTTTCCCTCTAAACAGAAAAAAAAATAGAAATCCGTTTGATAATTTCAGTTAATTTTTCTATTCTCCGAAATAAAAAAGTGTCCAAGGAATAAATCTTGAATAGAAATAAGAAGTAGAAAAAAGTAACTTCTTGTTTTTAGGGATAATTTCTATAAATAAACTATTATTTTCTTATTTTTTTAATTCTTTTCTTCTTCTTCCTCTTTTAATCGTTAGTTGAGACTCGCCGCCAGCTACCGTTGCTACCACTTGCTGCCACCGATTGTCACCGCTGGTCGCCGCCGCCTATCACCACAACCGATCGCCGTTCGCCAATCGCCGCCCGATGACCAGATTGAGGAGAAAGAAGAAGAGAGGAAAAAAGAAAAAAAAGAAGAAAAATCTCAAAAAATTACGAAAAAATTGAAAAAATTCTACATCACAGAAAAATTTGTAGGTCGTATTAAACACATTCTTGTTTTTTTTTTCCTATTATGGGAATAAAAATTTTGGGCAATTACTAAACATGTTGTTTTACTCATAAACGGTTCTAGAGAATACAAATAGAAAATAACTATTTCTAAAAAGAAATTATTCCTAAGAAGAGAAATGTTACCAAACGCACACTTAGTACATGGAGGATGAAAGCCTAATAATTCTATCTTAGATAACGAATTCGGTGTGTTAAGTTGCACATGTGAAAGATCCCATATTAGAGATTTGGTGTGCCGTAAAATTGACTCATAACTCATTGTAATGCAAATCCAAATTGATATATTAATATAGAATGATACTTAGATTGAGGAAGAATACATCTAACAAGTTCATGCATGTACACATATTGGTTGCATTATGTTAGGGAAATCCCTTATGATGTTTTGAAGATGACAAAATAAATCAAAAGCTACTAACGTGTTTAATGGTTGAGTAACAGACTATGTAGATGATAGAATATGTAAATGATATTGTCCAAAGTCTATTCTAAAGATTTCCAGACTTTTGTGTCAAAATCTGAACACTGCTAGGCTTTAGTGTCAAAGTCTATTCTACATCAGAAGTCTGCCCACTCTGACAAATTCCAGATTGAACGTGAATAAAGAACCAGAAGACAGACTATATACTAAAGCTGAACTTATTCAGACTGTGTTCAGATCTTAAAGCTAAATATGTTCAGAAGTAGAATATGTTCAGACTGACGTCCAGATTGTAAAGTCTATTGCACTCAGACTCAGATTGTAAAGTCTATGGCTCTCAGACTTTACATCCAGAACGAGACAGATCGTAATACAAGCCTAATCATATAACGGCTAGTGATCTGGTTTGGATTCTACATCAAGATTGATTTGATTGACTCAATCTAATTGATTGACAATTGGATTTTGAAGACAATAATTTTCTATACGAAGAAGCTCTACTTATGAAAACCAAGATTCTGTTTGTATGGGCGATCGGAATCAATTGAGATTCTACTTTTTTCACTCAACGGCTACCAAATCTTCTAGATACAGATCTGTCCAACGGGAAGATTGGAAGACGATCATCAAGATATTGTCCAACGGCTAATTTGGAAGTGGAGGAGTATTTAAGGAGATGAAGGACCGATGAGCAAGTAAGAGACGGAGCGTAGAATTTATAATTCCAAAGTCTGAGCCAACTTCGATCATACACTTGTCTCTTGTGAGCTTAAATGTTTATGATTGTGAGAGAAATACAAAAAAGTGACTTAGTGAGATAGTGTGATCTACTACTAAGTGTTTGCACTCAAAATTGTAATTTGTTGTTGATTACATAGTGGAATCCAGTTAAAAGACTGTTAGCGTGGGAGAGTGGACGTAGGCTTGATCTAAGTCGAACCACTATAAATTCCGTGTTCTTATTCTCTTCCTTGAATTCCTTTATTTTGTTCGTAGTTCTATTTAATTGCTAAAGTCTGTTATTCTTCAGACTTAGTTTCAAAAGTTTGTTGTTATTCAGACTCAGGTTAAAAGTAAAGGTTTTCACTGCATTTTGCAGAATCTGTTTTTACACCTATTCACCCCTCCTCTAGGTGTTCATACTAGCACTTTCACATTAGAGATCTTTCATATTGGAAATTTGAGTGTGATGTGAGCAATTAATATTATTCATGTTGACCTATAATTCATTGATTTAGACATTTAAGTAAAGTTAGATCTAACTGCCTCTGAACACATAGAGATAAGTTGAAATTTGCCTTGGTCTTTGCTAATTTTTAACACCAATTGAATATGCGCAATAAGCAAAACCTCTATGGAATGTATTATCCTCATGTTTGTGTACTTAAAGGTGACAAGCGGGAAACAACAACTTTTTATTTGCCGTTCGCCAGGAATTGATGATAAGTTTATGTCGAAAACATATTATGTTGCTTTGATGGTCTCGTATGCCTAGGGTGGCATGAATAGTTTGTATTAACCCCAAGTCCTAAATTTGAGCCCAAACGTAGAGGAGATAATGGCCGAAACCAAGCTATGATAATATAATTGACCCACAAGGCCCATTGATGGAATGACTAATTACTAGGAGTTCACCGATCATGAGTTTCCAAGTGAGCAGAATTCAAGTAAAGTACGAGACATTTAACGAAGATCAATTAACTTGAAGTATGTGCCAAAGTTAAATATTGAGTTAAGGTAGATCCTCAACCAAGGATAACCGTCACTAGGGAATCTAGAGCTGGTCTAAATCACATCTTGAGTGAGTAGTGTGCTGGTCAAGACAGTTAGAGATCCATGGGGATGAAGATCAGAAGTATAAAGGAACGGTCCACTTAATAACATAAGAAGATCAATGATAGATGATGATGAAATCATAGCAACACATCAGAAAATATAACAATCAACAATAGACTAGTCATCAGAAAAAAAAAAAAAAAAAACAATAGACTAGTCATCTTTGAAGATGGAACCTTTTCACGCTGAAGATTTGAAGATGAAAAAGTCATACAAAGCAGATCAAATTAAACTGATTCTACCTAATTATGAATTTGAATTTTGAATTAAGCTAGATTATTTTCCAATATTCATCTTTTTTTCTTTTATAAAAGTATCCTAATTTTTTTTATCTTCTTACGCACTCTAGTCATCTCCATTAAAACCCGATGTTTAGTTTCAGTTAGCGAGTAAGCATGGCTTCAAGAAACTGAGCTATTTGTTCTGATTCAATAAAGTTTTATGCAGTTTCCTTGTTATTTCCAATCTTTTGTTTGTGCAACATTAGTAATTCGAATTAAGAGAAGTCCTTGAGATTTCAAAGCATATTAGAATTCATTTGCTTTCGATTTGAAGCAAAATTTAATAATTTAATTAGTCATTGGTCACTCTCTAATGAACTTTAATTACTATTTGGAACCATTGAGTTTTTTGCTACCGTGAATCGAACTCGTTGCTTGATCAAGCACTTCGGTTGGTCTCAAATCGAGGTGGCCAAGCACGTCATTGATATAGGAGGCAAGGAGGATCCGCAGTCGAGGCAAAATGGAGGCAATGAAGACTGAGATGAGGAAAAAGATGAAGAGAAAAAGATAGAGGTGGCTTACTTAGATATGAAGAGAGAAAGATGGAGGTGGCTTACTTAGATCAGACCTAAGTGAGGGGAAGAGACATGTGACGGAGATGGACAATGGAGGTGGACGACTGCGAAGTGACAACAAGTGTTGCGGCCGCTTGCAAAGGCCAAGATCGGTGGTGTGTGCATCTTTGTTCATGCACAGATAATAGAGAAGCTGTGGCCCATTGTCAACCACATCGAATTCAACTTCCAAACTTTGGACTTTCACTGAGCCCTTTAAATATTTGCAACCCATATACAACCTAGTCATAAAAAAAAATGAGTAGGAGGTCATGGACCCATTTCGACACCTCTAGCTGCCACAAACTTATAAAATTTTCTGTAACAGATTAACCCTTATGGTGATGCTAAGAAGGTTAATTATGGTCGCCCTCCCCACAGATATTTTACTAACAAAATAACAAAGCCCGCAGCTTTAAAGTTTGTTTTAATTAGTATATGGAGTTCTCTATATCATAATGGTATTCTTTTTTTTTTCATCTCTATGATTGATTTCAATCTCAAATTATCACTAAAATAAACATAAAATGGCATGTGGATTGTTAAGATGTGTTATGATAATATGGTATTATAAAATAGATAAAATATCTTATTTCCCTGAAATGACTTTGAATTTGTCATCTCTCTACCATTTATTTTTTTCCCAAATTAATGTCACTTTTAGCACTCTCTGCACGCAAATATAATTTGTTTTCTTCCTTCCTTTAATACACATGCATGCGATTTCGCTAGTTATTGGAGAAAAGAAGTTAAAGAATTTACTTCTTCCAAATTGTTCCTCAAACGTATTAATTTCTTCAGCTTCCAAATCTCAGCATCAACAGCTTTTGATAGTAGACAAAAAAAAAAAAAAAGTAGAGAAATTCAAGTCATTCAAAACACAGACAACAAATTTAATTTTTGACCCAAATCTTATATCTAGGGTTAGGTTTTGAAGAATAGTTTGCATTTAGGCCCAATATTTTAATTTGAGACAAAAGAATGGTCAAAATGATGTCATTTTTGCACTAATTCCGCCAGCAAGCCACACCGAACACTTTATATCAAAATATTAATGGATTTTCCAGTCACAAATCATGTGATAACTGTGACATCCTAATTTTCAACCCGATTTTCGATGAAATGAATTTGGCTTTTTATTGACGCGCCTATGACCTATTTCTCTGAGTTGGCCACTCACGAGATAACTAGTTTATCGGGTGAAACCATTAAGAAATCTAAACGCGACAGACTTGAGAATTCGATCATAAATCGACTACTCGACCGTGCTAATCTGCAAGGATCAATATGGCACCGTCAAAATCGACTAGAGACCAGAGATAGGTTGGTTCAACAGAGGCATGTAATTAAAGTGTGGGTGGTTCTATCTAATTGCAAAATTCTCTTCGAACGGCACTAAACCAATTTTTCTGTCATTTCTGTACCTTGTGCCTGTATTTGAAATCTCGAGATTTTCACAATAACCGAGAGCTGCCTATGAGTTGAAGATGTACAATGTGGCTCGAAAATAATCAATTATGGATCAAATGTGCTAAAAATTTCGATAAGCTATCCGGTAGGTTAGGTTACGCTAAAATCGCGTCCGCTTGAAATTAATCACGAAATTGAACTCAGTTTCAGGAATCAAAAGTTGTGGCGTGTCACGATTTATCTTTGGAACATCGACTCATCATTTGAAGAATTTTCGGCGAGCCCAAGATTTTTACGGAAAATCAATTTCGGAGGATTCAGAAACGAAAGGAAATTCAGAGGGGCCAAAGTAAGTGAATTTTTGACCTTCAAGAGGGACTAGTTTGTGAAGACAAGTGTGGAAATTAGCATGGGCTTCCTCCCCAACAATCTGACTGCTAATTTGGAGTGAATCATGAAGAAATTGAAGCTCTATTGGTGAAATTCGGAGGCTTGTGTGGGGGTTGCAACATTTGGCATCAAAATTTGTTATGTGTGGGATTTTATGTGCAAGAAAGAATTTGGGGGACCAAGGGATAGGCATGGAGACTATTGGGGGACTAAGCATTGATTAATTGGGGATATTTTCTTTGACTCCCCCACCCCCACCCCCCCCCGCTGCAGCTTCCTTTGCACGCTAGTTCCTCCCCTCCTTCACCACTTCTGTCTCTTTCATTTCCTTCGAAAAAACTTAGCCCCTCCTTCCTCTTCTGCTAGCAAATTCCTCCCCATGTTTTCTCTCTCTTTCTCCGCCAACCCCTGCTCCATTTCCTTTTCTCTTGCTGACTCCCACCGAAACAATCCAGCGAACCGCACACCTCACGCCACCGCAACAGTCCACTAACAAAAGCCTCCGCCCATCTTCACGTTTGGTCAACGCCAACGAAACGCCCCCCCCCCCCCCCCCCCCCCCCCCCCACACTTCACCGACTTGCCTCCTGCCTTCACGCCCGCGGACCGCATGTTTCAGCCTTGCGCTCGTTTCACGCTTCAGCCACTCACGATCCAACCTAGTAAATTGCCTAACTTCATCTCCGTGCAATAGCTCCGTTCAGCCGCATGCAGCCCACAACTCAACCCAGTCCCGAGCCAAGGCCAGCCCACTTGAAGCCGACCAGCAGCCCTCCGCAAAAGCATGTCCGAATCTCAGCTTTGGCTGAGCCGTCTTGGACCATTTTTAGCCTGGTTCAAGCTCCCTTTGGCATTGCCGTAGACCTAAGTTGTGGTCGCCGTCACGCCGCCGTCGCCATGAAACAGTTTTTGCGCTAAACCGGTGAGTTTACTCACTAAACTTTGCTTATGGAGTTAATAACGTTTAAGGGGTGTTTAGATTAAATTAAGATTGGATTATGATAGTTATTAGCTTGTTTAATTAATTCAGGTTAGTTAGATTAGTGAATTAGGTGGTTAGAAATTGTAATTAGTTAGTTTATTATGTGGCCTTGTAGTTAGAATGATCAGTATAATTTAATTAGTCCAATAGGTGGTTAGATTAGCAATTTTTAGACTAAGTTTTTATTTATTGAATTAATATGTATTTATTTAATTAATTTTGCTAATTATTTAATTATTAAATATTTTCCGGAAATTATACTTAGATAGCCGGTGACCGGAATTTTGTGCTAATTATCATGGTGTGGTTGAATTATGCAATTGAGTGCTACTTTGTACAATTTGAGGCTGAGTGTTAATTTTTGAATTATTATTCCAAAAATATGAGATTTCGGTATTTAATCAGAAAATACCGGGTGTCGGGTTTTGATACTGAAAATGGTTTTAAAGACTATATCAAATAGTGGGATTTAAAAAAAGAAGGATATCAATTTTTCTTGTTCAATTTGACCATATATCCGCACATGACTATTTTCACCGGGTATTATTAATACAAAGAAAATAGGCTAAGCACATTATTTTAATTGAGGCATTTGAGTGCAATGCACGATGTCCTTTGCTGAGATTGGATGGTCATGTGCTGGTTATCACCTGATGTGCATCAGGTGGACGATAGTCCTATGTGGAAAGTCATTGACAACGGATACTGGTCGCAGTAGAGGCTGGGCTGATGCTCCTATGTGGAATGCCGTCTTGAGGTAGACGTTGCCGTGCTCGATGGTGCGAGACGACGCCCAGCTACGCCAGATGATTGCTGTGTGACGGGTAGATCGTGCTTGTGTAGGCAGTAATCAATTGGAATGTGTGATTGATTGAGATAGATGTGCCTGATTATGGAACAAAATTGTGTGGCATGGAATGGGACGTGCCATAACGATTTGGCCTTATAATCGGGACTCTTGTGATTGATTAAGCTGTGTGAGATGTTCCAATTGATGTGTGCATTTATTATATGTATCTATGATATGAACTGTGCTGACGTGCAGGAAGAGACTGAGATGAGGTGAGTCTCATTGGTTGTGTGGTTGTGTGGCTATGTGGTTAGGACGCCCCTAGGTGTATTATCTTCCTAATCAGGGTTTAGGGCGTGAACTTGCTGAGATTTATATCTCACCCCGTCGTGGATTATCATTTTCAGGTCCCTAGTGTGAAGAACCCGAAACTTGAGCTGGAAGGGTCAGGAGCATGGTTGGCTCAGTAGTTCTTTTTGGAAATAGACCTCCTGTACATAAACCTTAGTGTTGGCTTCTGTGTGTAAACCAGATTAGTTATAAAAGTGTGTTTGATTTGAAATTGGTTGTCCTGCTTTTCTATCACATGTTTATTGTGGTCAGGGGATTAGTAATCTGCTTCCACATGTGCATAATTGATTGGGTCGGCAACGCGTCTTGGGACATCACAATTTTATCGATCACCGAGGGATGTGCGCGCGCTCAAGATTCGAGGCGTGACAATAACACTAAAGTGATTGATTTTTTATCGAAATTCCACTCAAGTTATCCACCAAAAACTTTTGGCACTAAAGTAACTTCCGTACGAAAGTAATGGCACTTGTGGTGGCCTAAGTCTATTATCATGTTTATATTCAATATACTCTAGTAAGTTATTTAAACCTACGATCTTCTAGAGGTCTACTAGACAATTTATGCTACGTTGGCCATTGTTTTGTTAGTATATTGGGTTCTATTAAAGAATCCAACATCACTTCTCTACGAAATTTATATGTTATTTATATACATGTGGTATTTTTTCAAGTATTGGCCATAACTTTTGAATTGAACTTCTTCATATGTTATGAAAGTGAGGTTCTGCTTTATTTCACGCATGTGGCCCCTTGTAAGAAAGAATGGTATATAGAAAAAAAAGTGGTATTAATGAAACAAAAGAAAATCTCAACCGAGAATGGGAGATAGCAAAAACTTGTAAGTCAATTCTTGTGCAAGTGTACTTACTCGTTGGAAATGGGTCGAAATTCCAAAGCTAGGTCTACATGGCAATTGGACACATATGAGCTGTCACACCCCAAAACTTTCATGAAGGGGGATGACATGGCCGTCCTTCTACTCAAATGATGCAGCCTCAAAGCTCCCAAAAATCTAACTCCCAGAAGTCCTCCCGTCACTATTGCTCTTGTACTACTCATTGCTAGATGAAGAACCTAAAAAAATTGAAAGAAATAGAGGGGTGAGCAACCATAGCTCAGTGAGTAGCACATTTCTTTCAAGTGGATCGAGAAATCACTATGCACTTTTAAAACACAACCATAACTCGATTTAACATAATATATTAATAAATCAACTATCCAAAATATCAATGATCCAATTCATTGGTCAATCTCGTAAAACATGTATCAATGGTCTATTCCATTGATTAGTCACATCAAACCACACGTTGATGGTCCATTTCATTGACCAAACTCAAATCAAATGTCAATGGTCCACTTTATTAACCAACTCATGCTCAAATGTCTAGCCATGGTCATACGTAACGTCCGTGACAATACGAGTAAGATTCCCCCCTTGATTAGGTCTCCACCTATTATTAGTTGGTGGCTCGGCTCACAAGAATATCCGAGACTAGTATGCGCATATCCACACACCTCTCATGGTCCACAGAGACATTGAGCATCAACCATCAATCACAAACATCCAGTAATCCAACATTAGAATGAAAGTCATATCACAACTCAAGCATTTGATAGATAAATATCAAAGCGTTCTTCAAAGCATTTCAAGATTCTTTCATAAATAATTTCATAAACTATATTCAAACAACCATTCAAATCGAATTTGAAATATAACTCCCTCTTTCATACAACAAGATGGCAGTAATAGTTTGATTCTATTTTATGCAACAAAATATGCTTTTTATCAACTCATAAAATATATAATCCACTATGTATTTCAAAACATGAGTTTAAAATACAAAGAAGAAATAGCGTGACTCACTTGAGAAAAGCCAAAAACCAACTACAACACTTACTTGAGCCGACGCACTCGAATTCCTAACAATTAACCGAAAAACAATTTCAAAAGACCTAGTAAAATGATATTCTAATGAATGATTTGACTATACTACAATTATTTGTCAATAAAATGACACCTACACACTAACAAAAAGCCCACCTCTAGCTACAACCTATTGTTATCCGTTAGGCGCGGCTCACGTGCTAAACTTCTTCACACCATAACTTTCTTCACAAAATTCCGTTTCAAGCCATCTTACAATCCTTAGAAAGCTCTTTTGATGTACTACAATAACCCCAACTCAGCCATTCCAAAACCTCACTGAAAACGGCTAAAATTCAAGCCCAAAGTTACTGTTCGTATGATGTCCAAAACGTGCGCTAAACTTGAAAATTCCGTTCCGAACAAATTGTAAATTAAATCAAGATCTGTAAAATCCTACAGCTTCACAACATCCTAAACTATCATTTCTACAAAAATACACAGCTTGACAACTCAAAAATGGGACTTCACCACACAAATCTCTAATAATTTCGAATTTCAATCCCTAATTGCAACGATTCATTCGAATAGATGATTAGAGGCTTTGATCACTTACTGGCATAGCAAAATGAAGTTGAGTTAGCTTGATAAGTCATCCGGATCATGAGCGTGCCAAAAATTTGCCCTTTTTCCTTTTTTTTTTTTTTTTCCTTTCTCTTCTTTCTCTCCTCTCTCTTGTTTTTTTCTTTCCCCATCTCGCTTCTACCCATTCTCTTCTCTCTCCCCCTCTCTCTCCTTAAAAACAGCTCAAGCTACCACTGTTCTCTCTTTACTTCTTTTTGTTGGAGAAATCTTCCTTATGTGTTTTGAAGTTGACAAACGTTTCCTAATCTGAGGACCTCTAGACTGAAGACCGCTAGACTTAAGATTTAAAGTTTGCCCTCATTGACAGTTTCTAGACCGATGAAGAAGTCTTATCCAAATATGAGTATATCTTTAAGGATTTGTTTCGAATGGTTGAAGACTATCTCACGGCTGGAGAAAGCATCTAAAGATCTATTATTCGTATGTAAAGATCTATTATTCGTATGGCAAGTAATTCGAGTAATTCGGATCCATTGATTGGTGAAGTATACTTGGAAGGTTCTACTTATGGAAACCTAGATCCTAATTGTATGGGCGAATAGGATTGGTGGGCTATCTTCATATTCCTTAAATAACACGAGATCTCCCTAATTGATTCTGTCCAACGGGTAAATTAGAAGAACTCCTTTGGAAGGTGCCAACGATTATGTAGGCATGGAGGAGTATAAAAGGAAGATGTTCTAGTTATTCGAGTGTGTGCGAGATAGAGAAATTCCAAAGTTTGAAGATCCTTACTCTCTGCTATTTCAACTCTTGGGCATACATTTGTATTCAAAAGAGAGATTTTATATTTGTGAGACCTCTAGAAAGTGTAGCAGAGACTCTGCACTATGGAATCAAGGACGTGAGATTGTAACATCTCTTTTGATTCATAGTGAAATCTAGCCAGTGGGCTATCAGCGTGGGAGAGTGGAAGTAGGCTTGGTCTAAGCCGAACCACTATAAACTCTATGTTTCAATTCTCTTTCCTTATCTCTTTACTTAATTCATAGTCATATCTATTCGTTTATATTTCTTCATACCCTTGTTCTAAATTAAGTTGTTAAGAAAAGAAAATTTTGTTTTTACACCTATTCACCACCTCTAGGTGTTCATATTAACACTTTCACTTTTGTTGACTTTTCAGACCTTTTTTTTTTTTTTAAGGTCCATATCTTACATTCTCCCCTCCCTAAAAAATTTAGTCCTTGAAATTTATAATGACCTCAATCATGAAACAAGTGAGGGTATTTGCATCTTGCCTCCTTTTCAAGCTCCCAAGTGGCCTCTCTCTCCATTTGGTTTTGCCATTGGATCTTCACATAAGGGATAGTGCATCGTCGCAACATTTGATCCTTCCTATCAACAATACGAATATGCTTCTCCTCATATGTTAATTTTTCTCTCAACCTCAACGGTGTAAAATCTAGTACGTGATCAGGATTTGGCACATATTTTCGTAATAAGGACACATGGAATATATTATGCTCCCCAGATAATGCTGATGGTAAAGCCAGTTTATAAGCAAATTTGTCAATCCTTTCTAATATCAAGAATGATCTCATATATCTTGGACTCAGTTTAACATGAATGCCAAATCTTATAACACCAATAGAAACTTTCATGAACATGTGATCCCACCCTAAATTCTACGTTACGTCTCTTGAGGTCTGAGTAACTTTTCTGACTACTTTGAGCCATTTTGAGACGCTCCCCAATTAACCTGACTTTTTCTTCTGATTGCTTATGAACTTTGGGCTGGTTAGTCTCTTTGCACCAATATCATCCCAACAAATAGGACCTTCCTACAAGAGTCTCCATAGGAACAAAACTCATCCGTGAAATGGAGAGTGACAATTATAACCCTTTTTGTGACTTTTGCAATAAGTTTCACATTAAAGTGGCCATCATTACACTTCCTTAAATTCTTCATGACACGCAAGAGTGCTTTTGACGGTGTTCTCAAGAGACCACATGGCCAATTTTTCACTGTGATCACTCAGATAGTCTTCCTTTTGTTTATCTTCCACATCATGCACCACACAAGCACTATCCAGTACATCACCCAACTATTTGATCTTGGCCAACAATTCCCCAACTTTCTCATATATTTTTAAATACTTAGGGCGTGAATCGTCATATTAAACAAACACGTGTGTTGTGTCTTTAATTTCTATCTAGCGACTCTTGGCCCTTTCTTGATACTCCCCTCTCTCATTAGCTTCCGAATGCTCACCACCCCATCTCATCTCTTTGCCTTGGCGTACATATAGAAGCACGTATGTATGTCTCCACATCAGTAGCATCCGCCTTGAGGACAATTTCTGCAACATACTGGACTGACCCATATTGTCGATGAACATGGAAAGCATTGAGCAACCAGGCAACAGTATCCCATTCTACAAGCGTAGACTTCATAAAATTTCCAGCTTTGTCAAGTGAACTAGCCTTGGTCAGAAGCCTAATGATGCAGATGTAGTGTTCTACTCTAGGTTCTATCACATAATGTCTCATCAGATGGTTCAAATAAAATAAAATTGACGTCCTGCTCAAGACCCAAGTGAGCACAAGTAGACAAAACTCCCACAATAGTTACGTAGATAGGAAGCTTTCTTGTGGCCATCATTTCTCCAAAAACTTATAAAGCTTCCATTCCATTCCCATGTTGGGAGTATCCACATATCATTGAATTCCAAGCAGCAAAGGGCATGTATGACAAAAATTTTGAAACAAAAATCAATTTCTGGCCAGAAATTGATTTCTCAATTTTTATTACATGGACAAGTTTCTAAGCAAAGAAACGTATGTGATAACGATTCAAAATTTCTATTTATGAAATAAAAATTCGTTTGATAATAGAATAAAATTTCTATTTCTAGGAGCGGCAACGACCAGCATCCGGTGGCCGGAGTTCGACATCCGGCGTTCGGCGTCCGGTGACAGGTGATAGGCAGCCGAAGTCCGGAGTCTGACGTTCGGCGTCCGGCACCGAAGTCCGATGTCCGGCACTGGAGTCCAATGATGGTGGCAAGAGGCCGAAGTCTGGAGTCCAACGTCCGATGCCGGAGTCCAATGACCAGTGGCGGGAGGTCGAAGTTTGGAGTTCGACGACCAACAACCGGCGTCTAACGTCCGAAGTTCGACGTCCAACGTTCGACATCCGGGGTCACGCCCCGATTTTCGGGCATGCACACATCCTTCTACTTGGTCGATTTTAGAATGCAATATCCCAGGACTATGTATCGCCGACCCTTTCATTTATTAAGCACATGCAGAAGCAGTTATAAATCCCCAGACAATAAAACAATGGGATAGAAAAGCAAGCCATATTTTTCATATTGAAAACCACAACCAAACCTTTGCACATGGTATTAAATAGAATACTTCACAAACTATTCACAACTTCAAAGTCTCACTCTATCTACACCTATACATAGGGTTCACAAAACAGATGGGATTTCAATCCTCATCTAGGTCATACTCAGGATCATCCTGATCCTCTTCTGACTACTCTGATTCGCTCTCCTCTTCCTCTGGCTCCTCAGCTTCTCCTTTAAGCTCATCCTCGGCTTTAGGTGCCGGCTCATCTTCGAGTACCTCTTCTACTGCACCACAATCTTCGTCCTCCTCCGGTCCTTCCTCCTCCTGTTCCTCATTCTCACCACCCTCGTCATTCTAGTTGTGGCCATCAATAGAGTACACAGGAGTGTGGGCTTCAGCTGCAAGTGCTGGGTCTGGAACATTCACAATAGACCCATCCACATGGTCTACTATGCCCTCCCCAAATGCTTCTTCCAAAACGTACACGTGCACGTTGTTCTTAGGTATGGGCCCCTCTCTTCGCCTGTCAAAGTAATCATGGTACCGTGACCTATAAGGGTGGGGCCTTAGAGCATTTTCTCCTACATCAACCCATACGATTGACTTAACAAGGACGTACTCTAATCCTTCTGGGTGAGGGTGAATATGGTAATGGATTTCTATCTCAGTCACCTCCTATGGAATGCCGAAATGCATAGCAGGACGACGAGGTGGAGGAGGTGGTGGTACTGCCATCTACGGGCTTGAAATGTTGTCCCACAACCGGGATGAGACTACGTCTCAGCAAGTTCTACCCCACTAAGACCCAATTAGTAAACCAATACACTATGGGCTACCTAAACACACATAGGTCAGAGGACTTACCTTAGCCTCAGATCCCACATGCAAGTCAGTACAATTCATAATAGGCACCCACTTACGTAAACAAATCGAACTAGTCGATTATGTGTCACCCAAATCATTCCCCACGATGGAATATTTAGAAGTCAGGCCACGTGCATTCTCCAAGACGACATCCCAAGTCTCCGAGCCACGTGCCTCAAACCTTGGGCCCACATGCATTCTCTAAGGCAACCTCTTTGCCAAGGTGGTACATCAAGTCACCGAGCCACGTGCCCTTTTAGATGTCATTCTCGAACACTGGACCCACGTGCATTCTCTAAGGTACTCGTTCACCAAAGTGACGCATCAGATCACCGAGCCACGTGTTCTTTTAGATGCCATTCCGGAAAGTCGGGCCCACGTGCATTCTCTAAGGCACTAGTTCGCTAAAGTGACGCATCAAATCACCGAGCCACGTGCCCTTTTTAGATGCCAATACTTAATCACCAAGCCACGTATCATTCTCCAGGTGATTTACTTTCTACCGTGATTCCGATATGAAACAACACCTCTCTCTATAGTTCGCCAATCTACTATCGATACCCAATTATTTCACCATCAAATAATCAAATCAACTCAATAGGAATATATCCTAAAATTCACAATTTAAATCAATTCCATACAAATTGAAGCTCAATTAAATAAATGGACTACGCCACGACGATCAACACGAAATTTCGGTCACCGGCCATCCCGGTTGAATTTCCCGAAAAATAAATAAATAAATAATTAATTTCGAAAATTAATAATTAATTATTAAAAATCCAATTTAGGCCCGTATTGCCTAATTGAAGCCCAATAAGGGTCGGGAAAAATCCCGAGATACATTCAATAAATAGTAAACTATGTCTATTTGCTAAATGCCCAATCAATTTATCTAATATGCATCACAATTGTTTAATAATCACTAATCTATTCTAATCTAACCACCTAATTGCGTTTAATTAAATCTAACTAACCCCTAAGCATAATTAGCAAACTAAGCAGGGATTAGTGAGATTACTCACCGGAATCGCGCGCAAATCGGATCAATTCGACAGGGACGGCACGAGAGTCGATAAACCCCAAAGCGACTCTTGGGTTCGGGGCCCGGAAACGACCCAAAAGCGGGCCAAGAGGGGCTGGAAACCCACTCGGCAACTTGCTGAGTTGCTACAAAACAGAGGGGAAAAAGAGATGGTTGGGGGCAGCAAGGGGTCGGGAGAGCGGGCGGTGGTCCGGCGAGGCTGCACAGTGGCTCCGGCGGCTTGCTCGGCCGCTCACGGTGGCTGGTCGGTCCCTCCAACGGACGAACAAAAGCTGCAGGGGTCAGGTTGTAGGGGGAAACGGCACACGCGGCCAGGCGGTGGTGCGACCGGCGGTTCGGCGAGGCGGCGTGCGGGTGGCGGAGCACGGGCGGCGATGGCGAGCTGCTCCGATCCCAGGCGAGCTGCTTCCATTTCTGTTCTTCTGGTTCGCACAAGCAAGAGGAGGGAGAGAGAGTCGGTCACGAGAGAGTGAGGGGAAGAAGAGAGAGAAGAGGGAGAAGTTAAGTGTTTGAAAAGTCAAAAAGTAAAAAAGTGAAGGGGAAGCAAATTTGAAGACAGCAAGGTATTCGGCGGAGGGGGGCAATTCGCACGAGGGAAAAGAGAGAGGGGGAGAGAGAGAGAGAGAAAAAGAAAAAGAAAGAAAGAAAGAGAGAGAGAGAAAGGGGGAAAAGGTGTTTGGCTAAAAATGGAAAAAGAAATGGGAAGAAAATTAAAATAAAAGAATTTCCTCAAATAGAAAATTCTAATCCCAATTTCTTTTAAATTGGCTCAAAGATTCCCAAGAGAAATTTCAACTTAGAGTTCTTGGTCCCCATTTGCATTTTGCATCCAATTTCCCTCTTGAATTTCTCTCAATTAACTTTCATAAAAATCAATTGATGCCTCACTTATCAAATTGATTATTTTTCTCATCCAATAACCCCTCATGCTTCTCAATTTCACAACCAGAATAAATCCTCGGCTTCAACCGTACGAAAATGGCCATAGACTGACTTTTTTCCAAAAAGTCTCAGTTGTCAGAAAAATCTTCTGAGACTGAGTCGATACTCCTAGAATTTATTGTGACATAGCAGAAACTTCAATTTCTGAAATCGGACTAGAATTCACAGTTAATTTCACTTGGTGCATTTTTAGCGTGACCTAGGCTACCAGGTAACTTTCAGATATTTTTAACTGCAATTGACCCGTGGCCGATTTTCTTCGAGCCACAATGAACCCACTCGACTCACTGGCGACTCTTGATTATTGTGAAAATCCCGAGGACCTAAATACAGACACAGGGTACCAAAACAATAAGGAAATCAGTTTAGTGCCGGTCGACGAGAATTTTCTAATTTAGTGGTGTCACCCACGATTAGCCACACATCTCTGTCGATCCAGTCTATCTTTGATTTCAAAACGATTTTTAACTGTGCCGTAATGGCCTTTAAAGATGGACACAGTCGAAAAGCTGATTCCTGATCGAGTTCTCAAGTCTATTACCTTAAAATTTCTTAATAATTTCCCCAAATAATCTAGTTATCTCAAGAATGATCAGTTCTGAGAATAGCCCTATCGGCGCGTCAATGAAATGCTCGATTCATTCAGTAAAAAGCAGGGTTGAAAAATCTAGATGTCACATCCGGAGTTCGGCGATCGGAGGCTGGTAGCAAGTGGCTAGTGGCCGGAGTCTGGCTGAGGGTGGCCGACATCCGGCGGCCGGTGGTGAGCAGCGGACGTCACCGGTGGACATCCGGTGGTTGGTGGTGAGTCTTCAGCATCCAACGATTGGTGATGAGTGGCCAACGACCCGTAGGCGTCTGACATACGGCAACCAACGGTTGGCGACGGGCGGCCGGAGTTCGGTGGCCGGCGGCCGACATTCAGTGGACAACAGTCGACGTTCGGTGGCCGGTGGTCAGTGGCTGGTGGCCGGGGTCGGTGGCGGGTGGGCGGCAACCAGTGGCAAGTGTTCGGCATCTCACGGGCGGCAAGTGGATGACGAGTGGTGACGAGAGTGAACGATGAGGAAAATTTTGATTTCTCATTTCTAGAAAAGCTAAAAATTTTAACTTCTAATTTTTGCTCAAAATCTATTTTTGGAAAAATGAAAATTTGTTATCAAACGGATTTCTGTTCCAAATCTGTTCTGGGAAACAGAAAAATAGAGAAATAGAGAAACAGAAATGTTGTCATGCGTGCCCAATGTCTCAGTACACCAAGTTTAGAAAAACTTCATATGACTATGTTGCCGCTCTTGGAATACATATTAATTAAAGCATTCCCAACTTTAGTATGGTCTTTAAAACCCGACTTCTGCACTAACACATGCAATAGATACCCGTGCCTTAGTGCAGATAAAGCTGCACAGCACTTTAACAAAAAAAAAAAACAGAGATGTAATCATTTGGTGGAACATATTCATTCTCCATTTCCGGCAAAAGATTAAGTGCTTCCTCAAAGAATCCATTGTGAATTAGCATTCTCCATTTTCGACAGTGAAGTAGTAAACCCAGTTTTAAATCCTTGAGAGAAGCATAGAGCCCAAGAGAAGTAAAGTAGGTAGCACCATCCCAAGCTGCACGATTGGCCACCATTCCAGCCCAAAACTTCCAAAGCCTCCATTAAATTTCCATTTTCCATTAGTCCATTCAAAACCAAGTTATATGTGAAAATATCATATTTAGGTGAAGTGTCCCAAACCATAAATCCGCCTTCGCATCCCAGCACCTCAAGTACATGTTAAAGAAGTGCATTATTCATACTAATGAAACTCTAATTCAGACTTGACCACGTACTTGCGACATCGCTTATGCCTTCATCAACTCTTCTATGATATCTAAACAAGAAGACACAACTGTAGCAAGTCTATACTTGTTTGGGGGACCCATCCAAGGACAGCATAGACTTGAACAATTGTATAACTTCCGAAGGGAACCCATTGCATCAGTTTCCTGCCCATTGACATCGATCCCAAACGCAAAACCATCCGTTCTCGTAGTGGCCCTAGCCATTCAAGTGTTCTCTAAGGCCAAATATCCAAGAGTTCCTGTTAGAGAAAACTCCTTTAATGTTTTGAAGTTGACAAAACTTGTCTAGAGTCTATTCTAAAGATTTCCAGACTTTTGTATCTAAGTTTGAAAACGACCAGACTTTAGTGTCAAAGTCTGAAGTCTCCCAGACTTTGTGTCAAAATCTGCCCACACTGACAAATTCCAGACTGAACGCTACTGAAGAAAGAAGACTTATTCAGACACAAGATTATCTATATTTCTTCAAGAGTTCAATTCGTATGGCTTATGGATGGCTTTCTGGTTGGATATAGCACCTACATGATTAACTATCTTTATTGGAATCAATTCCGATAATCAAATCTTTTGGAAGGCAAGAAAACTTAGAAAGTTTTACTTATGGAAACCAATATCCTTATTGTATGGGCGAATAGGATTGACGGGCTTTCATCACAATATTCAAACGACTCGAGATCTTCTTGATTAATTATGTCCAACGGGTATATTGGAAGAATTCATTTGGAAAGTGCCAACGGTTGAGAAGGCATGAATGAGTATTTAAGGCGGACTCTCCAGTTGTTCGAAAGTGTGCGTGAAAGAAAATTTTCAAAGTTTGAAGCTTCCTTGTTCCTTGTTATTTCATTCATTGAGCTCAAATTTGTACTCAAGAGAGAGAAAAACATATAGTGTGACTTCATAAAAGAGAAACAAACTCTTCACTGTGAAGTTGAGATCACCAAGCTTAAAATCTCTTTTATTTCTTAGTCGAATCCAGCCAGTGGGCTGTCAACGTGGGAGAATGAACATAGGCTTGATCTAAGCCGAACCACTATAAACCTCGTGTTCTTATTCTCTTCCCTTAATTCCTTTATTTTGTCCGTCGTTTCATCTAACTGCTAAAGTCTGATCTAGCTCAAAGTTTATTGTTCTTCAAACTCTGTTTTGGAAACAAAATATTTCTATTGTTCTTTCGAAAAATTGTCTTCACACCTATTCACCCCCCTCTAGGTGTTATTACTAGCCCTTTCAATTGGTATCAGAGCTTGTGTGCTTATTTTATTGAAGTGTTTTTACTTCTAAGCTAAAGATCTATGGCTAGTATTTTGGCTCCAAGATTAGTCGAAGATCAGAGCAACACCAGACCTCCTTACTTTGATGGGAAGGAGTACAATGTGTGGAAAAATAAAATGAAGGCGTTTCTGAGATGGGAAGATCCATTGGAATGGAATGTGGTAGAAAAATGGATCAATCCCAAAGCTACATCAACTTCAGAAAGAGGAAAGGAAGTTGTAGATGCTGGCGAAATGACACAAGTAGAATTAATCAAGAGACAAGCTCTTAATGCTAAAGCCATCTACTCTTTATACTGTGCTTGATCTCTTACTGAGTATAACCAAATTTCTTCTTGTGAAACAACGAAAGAAGTTTGGGACAGATTACACGTTACCTATGAAGGAACTGATTGAGTAAAGGAAATGAAAATCAACATTCTACTCAAACAGAATATAGCCTTCAAGATGAAGCCTGGAGAATCCATCACTAATATGTTTAGTCGTTTCATTGAAATCGTAAATGGATTGGCATATCAAGGATAACCAATCTCAGGACCAATGAAGGTCAATAAATTGCTGTGTGGACTTTCCAAAGACTGGAATCACGTGAAGATGTCAATTAGAGAAACCCAGAGGATCATGCCTCTTTTAGTAGACGAATTAGTAGGCACACTTCAATCATACAAAGTGGAGCTGATTAATGAGGAAGAAGATCTGAGAGGTAAGAAGACAATTGCTTTAAAATCTAACGATGATCCTGATGATATAGATTCAGAAAATGACATGGATGATAAAGAGCTAGCACTTATGATAAAAAAGTTCAAAAAGTTGAATAAAAAGGAAAGAAGATTCAACTGGAAGAAGCAGAACATGCAAAATTTCCAGAAGAGATCAACTGAAGAAAATGAAACCAACAAAGAAGTAATATGCTTTGAATGCAAGAAAAATGGGCATATCAGACCCAACTGCTCTTTGTTGAAGAAAAAGAAGGGAAGAACTGAGAAATACAAAAAGACTCTTAAAGCTGAAATCTAGAGTGACACTGAGTGCGAGGAAAGTGAAGAGGAATATGCCAACATTTGTTTGATGGCTCATTCCGACTCAGACTCAGAATCAGAAACAGACTCTGATTCAGACTCAGACAAAGAACTTGAGGTTAATGATTTAAAAATTCATGTAAAAATTTCGAAGTACATAGAAGAACTTTGTCTCAATCTCAAAACCTCTCTTAAGAGGATTTATGAACTAAAAAAAAAGAAGAAGATAATTCAAAGCTAAGGCAATAGGAAACTTTTTGGAAATAAAAGAAAGTTTGGATAGAAGTTTTGTTGATTTGAACGAAAATTCTGATTCTCTTTCGAAGGAAACTGCCTTTTTGAAAGAAGATATTTCAAATATCACAAAAAGATTTTCATAAGGATCTGAGAAGTTGGAGAAAATTCTTTCAGTACAAAGACCTTAGTTTAACAAATCTAGTTTGGGTATGATTTCAAAAACTATTCATTTAATTGATTTTCCCAAAGTAAAAGAGAGATTCAAACAAAGACCTGCAAAGGCACTTTACAAAAATCATTTTCAAAGAGTTTTTGTAAAACCTATTGGCCGAAGTGCTCTCAAATGTTCAAAGTGTAACAGCTTAGAATATTTCGAGAAGGAATGTCCCAAGGTTTGGAGACCAGTTAAAAGGGATTGAGTAAATACTATTTTCAACACTAACTCTCTTGGACCCAAGAGAATATGGGTATCAAAGAAAGCTTGAGTTCCTTTTTTAATCACAGGTCACTATCAAGAAGAAGATCAAATGGTATTTGGATAGTGGTTGTTCGAGACACATGACAGGAGATTCGAGTTGCTTTATAAAACTTGTTTAAATAAATGGTGGAAAAGTTTCCTTTGGTGGGAATAGTAAAGGAAGAATTGTTGGATGTGGAACCGTGAAGATTGGAAGTCTCACCATCAACAATATTTCCTTGGTGGAAGGTCTAAATTACAATCTACTCAGCATAAGTCAGCTTTGCGATACTGGATTTAAAATTAATTTCCAAGAAGGCATCTGTTCGGGAACGAGTAAAGATTTTTCTCAATCTTTCACTGGACGAAGACATGGGAATATTTACCTTCTGGATATAAAATCAAAAAGTTTTCAGTGTCTTATATCTATTCAAGATGAAGCAAATCTTTGGCATCAAAAGCTTGACCATGTTAACATGAAGCAGATTGCCAAGATTTCTTCCAAGAAGCTTGTTCGTGGTCTTCCCAACATGGCTTATCAAAAGTCTGAATTATGCACTCCATGTGTTTTGGGAAAACAGGTTAGAAGTTCCTTTAAACCTGTAAATCAAGTTTCTACCAATCGAGTTTTGCAGCTTCTGCATATGGATCTCTTTGGACCAACCAGAACTCAAAGTATTGGTGGAAAGAGATACTGTCTAGTAATCGTGGATGATTACTTTTGCTTTACTTGGGTTTACTTTCTGGCAAATAAGTATAAAGCTTTCTTTCACTTTTCAAAATTTGCCAAGAAGGTTTAGAATGAAAAATGATATACTATTTCAAGTATACAAACAGACCATGGAGGTGAGTTTGAAAATCAAGACTTTGCGAAGTTTTGTGATGAATTTGGTTTCCAGCATGTTTTCTCTTCTCCATACACTCCATAACAAAATGGGGTCCTGGAAAGGAAGAATAGATCGTTACAAGAGATGGCCAGAACCCTCTTAATTGAGAGTAACATATCCTCTCGATTTTGGGCTGAAACAGTTTCTACAACTTGTTACATCATCAACAGAGTGTTCTTGAGGCTTATTATAGAGAAAAATCCTTATGAAGTGTATAAATGGAAGAAATCAAATGTTTCTTACTTCCATGTATTCGGTTGTAAATGTTATGTTATGAAAAATCTAAATGATCGAACTAGAAAGTTTGAAGAAAAATCAGACAAATGAATTTTCCTTGACTACTCAACCTTAAGTAAAGCATGCAGAGTCTTTAACAAGAAAACTTAGTCTGTGGAAGAATCCATGAATGTCAAATTTGAAGAGACTTAACCAGATCAGACTCAACTTGAAGAGTCTGAACCTGTTTCAAACTTTACAAGGTCTACTTCCCCAGAAGAAGTTCAGAGTTCTGGAGATCAGCAACAAGCAGATCTAGAAGATTCAACTGAAGCAAAGGATAAGCAAACTCTTAGATCAACCGGCAACTGGAAGCATAAGTCAAGTTATCCCACGGATCTCATCATTGGCAACATTGATGAAGGAATTTGCACCAGATCCAAAAGGCGAGAAAAGTCTAGTGCTTTAGCACTTGTTACTTTGACTGAACCCAAAAGTGTAGAAGAAGCCCTATGTTATGAAAGCTGGATAGAAGCTATGCAAAAAGAGCTCAGACAATTCAGCATCAACGATGTTTGGGAGCTAATTCCTAAACCTAAAGGTAAGTCTATTATTGGAACCAATGGGTTTTCAGAAACAAGATGGACGAGAAAGGAAATGTGGTTAGGAACAAAGCAAGACTTGTGACCAAAGGATATATGCAAGAAGAAGGGATAGACCATGACGAGACCTATGCACCAGTAGCGAGGTCAGAAGCAATTAGACTATTACTTGCTTTTGCTTGCTATAAAGATTTCAGGTTATTTCAGATGGATGTAAATAGTGCATTCCTCAATGGATTCATTCAAGAAGAAGTTTATGTGAAACAACCACCAGGATTTGAAGATCCAAGAAAGCCAGACTCAGTCTATAGACTGAAAAAGGCTTTGTATGGACTGAAGTAAGCACATCGAGCTTGATGTATGTAGGATAAATTCGAGATGAGTATGATAGGTGAGTTAACTTTCTTTCTGGGATTGCAAGTTAAACAATCGAAAAAAAAAATGTATCTTTATTCACCAAGAGAAGTATGCAAAAGATTTCATCAAGAAATTCGGATTGGAGAATTGCAAAAAGACAGAGACACCAATGTCAAGTTCTTCGAAGCTGGACAAAGATAAAGGAGGAAAGAAAGTAGACCAGAAGCTTTATAGGAGCATTATTGGTTCGCTTCTTTACCTTACTGTATCTCGACCTAACATTTTGTTTAGTATTTGCATCTATGCTAGATTCCAATCATATCCCAAAAAAGTTCATTTAAGTGCTGCAAAATGCATCATCAAATACATTACAACTACTCCAAAGCTAGGTCTGTGGTATTTCAAAGAATGAGACTTTACTCTCCTTGGATATTCAGACGCATATTTAGTAGGTTGCAAAGTCGATAGAAAGAGTACTTCAGGTACTTGTCAACTGTTGAGCAGCATGCTAGTGTCTTGGTTCTCAAGGAAGTAGAGTATTGTAGCTTTATCAACGGCAGAAGCAGAGTATGTGGCTCTTGGGAGTTGTTGTTCCCAAATTTTATGGATAAGACAATAGCTAAGAGACTTTGGAATTGAAGAATCGTGCGCTGAGATCAAATGCGACAACACCAGTGCAATTAATCTCACGAAGAACCCAATTCTTCATTCAAGGGCAAAGTATATAGAGATTCGATATCATTTCACAAGAGATTATGTTCAAAATGGAGAAATTATGATTCAGTTCATTGACTCGAAGAATCAGTTGGTAGACATATTTACAAAGCCACTTGAGAAAAATCTATTTGAGTCTATTCGCACCAGACTGAATATTTTATCTCCTACTGGTTAAAGTCTGAAGATGATCAAATTCAAAATGTCCAGAAATTACTTCTGAAGTCATCTCAGATCTCAAGCAGGGGACCACGGAATATGCCTGAGGGTCCTAAACATTTTGATCTAATCAAGGAAGAAGATTTTCCACAACAACATTCTCCACAGCGTGCTACTCAAAATCCTCTGCACCAACCAGTAGAAAAGGAAATCATGGAAGATATTGAACCTATCAAGACATTGAAACCCCAGGTTCTTTTTAAACTTTACAATCAGTTGAAGCAGGGTGATACTGCTATGACATTTATTGATGAATTTCTGAAAGAAAGAGGTTACAAGAATGAGACTCTGTTTTTGCGAGCAATGGAAAGATTAGGCATAGCGCCTGAAGGAACAACAGATAGAACGTTTACTCACTTTCCTGTTGATCCCCGTTTTAGTTCTTTCAATCAGCCAGAGATAAAGGACGATGATGAGAGACTATACTTGAATTTTCAGCCTAGAATGGGCATTGTTGCTGAAGTGCGTAGTGATGGAACGAGTTTGTTTCGTTCTAAGTATCACAGAAAGGTTTACTCCAAATTGCTGAAAAGAGGGGTGATGAACCCTCGATCGGTCAATTTTGATTTCTTGGATTCAGTAAAGATGAATTTGAGGGAGAAGCTGACTCTCCTTCAACTTGAAAAATTTTGTTTTGAAACTTCTGTTGCTTATCCTGAGTTAACTGTGTATTTCTATTCGACCCTGTCTTTTTTTGACGCGAATAGATTTCAATTTATTGTGAGGGAGAAAGAGTACGTGGTGGATGTTGACATGTTGGCTGATGGTATTGGTGTGGAAAGAGGTAGTTTCCAACCAATAAACGTCTCTGTTGGTCATGCGACAAGTTTTCTTGTTAGGGACAAACTTTCTGAAGGCGGCATTACTTATTCCAGACTCTCTGCCTCAAACATTTTGCTGCACAAAGTCGTGATCAACTGCATCCGACCAAAGTCAACTTCAAATACGAATGTTTCTTGATCTGAAGCGAAACTGATGTTTGCCATTAGTAATGGAATGAAGTTCTCTCTGCCACACACAATCCTAATGCATATGTACAGGACTGTTATGAAGGATAAGGGACATCTTCCTTACTCAGCGCTAGTCACACAATTGTTCAGACACTTTCATATTCAGTTTCCAGCCTCTGTGTGTGTTAGAACTATTGCTCATATGGTTATAGGATTGAAGATGGTGTCCAAAATGAGGTTGAAGGAACTAAACAAGGCCTTGGAGCACTTGAAGGAAAAGTACCCCAACAAAACCAAACAAGACTCTGCTGCAAAGAAAATGAAAGGCAAGGAGCTCATGCGTGAACCTGTCAAGAAGAGAAGATCTCTTATCCTGCAGGATGAAGAGGATGAGGATGATCTCACTATCTCTGCCTTTGCCTTGAAAAATCTTCAAAGTTTTGTCAGTCTTGAGAAGCAATAGGACAAAGAAGGAAGAAAAGATAGAGAAGGAACAGAGGAAAGAGAAGAAGCAAGAAAAGAAGCTGGAGAAGTAGGAAGAGAAGAAGAGGAGGGTCGGAATGACTCCCATAAACCAACTTTTGCAATATCCTTGTCTACGGATTCAGAAAAGACGAGGAATGGAATTGCAGGAGCTCAAACCGAAAAAGAACATCACTTTGGTACTGCCATTGAACAAGAAGAAGCATTCCTTTCTCCACTTGTAGCCACAAAAATAGGGGGAGTTCGTGAGAAAAGAGGTACTTCTCCTTCTCCTCTTTTTACAAGTGATGATGTTAGTAGATCTCCTGCTGATCCAGAGGATGTCTATGCTTCACATTTTCCTGAAGCTAATATTGGAGAATCTACTCCAAGTCTTGGAAGTAGAGGAGTCGATGTCCCCTCATCTCTCAACACTCCACAAATTGAACGTGCTGAGGCTAGTACACAAACAGAAACTACTGCAGACTTTCAAAGGCGACTAGAACTCCTTCTAGAGTTAAAAGCACATCAATATGGAATGGAGTGTGAAATTCAAAACCTCCAATCTGCATTGAAATCTACTTTAGTTTCTCTCCATGAGAAGGTACAGGCTCTTAACCTTCAAGTTCACGATTTACAACAGCAAGTTAAAGAGATTGCCAAGGTTAAAGATGTTGAGCAGCTAAAGGAGACAGTGCGAAAGTTGGAGGAGACAATTCAGTCGATTGGGAATTTCCAGCTCGTTTGAATTCCCAAACAAACTTGATTTCATTTATCTTTATCTTTTTTTAATTTCTCCACTTTTTGCTGTTGACAAAAAGGGGGAGAATGTGCATATTTGATTTGTTTGACTTTAACCTTTGTTGGACTTTTATTTTGTTTGCAGACAACTTACTTTTGTGGTAATGATTTTGGATGGATAGTTGTTTAAATCTTGATATTTTTCTTATCTCTTCAAGATTAACATGTTTTCTGTGGTTGCAGAATCAATGATATCCAAATCTTAATCAACTTATTTTTATAAGATATCATGTACCGCTTAAGAGTTGTTTTGCAGGTCAAAAGTTCTTAAATCTATAAGAAAATTTTGTCACAATAAAAAAAGAGAGAGATTGTTGGAGAAAACTCCTTTAATGTTTTGAAGTTGACAAAACTTGTCCAGAGTCTATTCTTAAGATTTCTAGACTTCTGTATCTAAGTCTGAAAACGACCAAACTTTAGTATTAAAGTCTGAAGTCTCCCAGACTTTGTGTTAAAGTCTGTCCACACTGACAAATTCTAGACTGAACGCTACTGAAGAAAGAAGACTTATCCAGACGCAAGATTATCTTTATTTCTTTAAGAGTTCGATTCGTATGGCTTATGGATGGCTTTCTGGTTGAATATAGCACCTATATGATTGACTATCTTTATTGGAATCAATTCCGATAATCAAATATTTTGGAAGGCAAGCAAACTTGGAAAGTTCTACTTATGGAAACCAAGATCATGATTGTATGAGCGAACAAGATTGACGGGCTTTCATCACAATCTTCAAATGACTTGAGATTTCATTGATTAATTCTGTCCAACAGGTAGATTGGAAGAATTCATTTAGAAAGTATCAACGGTCGAGAAGGCATGAAGGAGTATTTAAGGCAGACTCTCCAGTTGTTCAAAAGTGTGCGTGAAAGAAAATTTTCAAAGTCTGAAACTTCCTTGTTCCTTGTTATTTCATTCATTGAGCTCAAATTTGTACTCAAGAGAGAGAAAAACATATAGTGTGACTTTGTGAAAGAGAAGCAAACTCTTCACTATGAAGTTAAGATCACTAAGCTGTAAAATATCTTTTGTTTCTTAGTGGAATCTAACCAGTGGGCTGTCAGCATGGGAGAGCGAACGTAGGCTTGATCTAAGCCGAATCACTATAAACCTTGTGTTCTTATTCTCTTCCTCGAATTCCTTTATTTTGTTCGTAGTTTCATCTAACTGCTAAAGTTTGATCTAGCTCAAAATCTATTATTCGTCAAACTCTGTTTTGAAAACAAAATATTTCTATTGTTCTTTCGAAAAGTTGTCTTCACACATATTCACTCCCCTCTATGTGTTATTACTAGCCTTTTTCAGTTCCCACCACATGGGTGGTTTGAGGATTTGTGCCATGATTGTATTTTTTCACAAGCCCGAAATCTCTTAACCTCCCATTTAGTTCTGAATCTAACAAGATATTGCTAGCTTTGATATCCCTGTGAATCACTACTTGTTCCCATCCTTCATGGAGATAAGAGAGGCCAAATGCAACACCTTTGATCACTCTAAGCCTTTGGCTTCAATTGAGGATCACCTTTGGGTTGTTATAGAGGTACTTGTCTAGGCTTCCATTCAGCATGTAGTCATAGACCAATAGTTGCTCACCCTTTCGACGGTAGTAACTGAGAAGCATTTCAATGTTCTGATGATGAAGCCGACCAATACTAATAATCTTTGCAATGAACTCCCTCATCCCTTGCCTCAATTCATGAGAGACCCTCTTCACTACAATCTCAGTTTTTGAGGTGGGTAATACCCCTCTAAAAACCCTACCCAATCCACCAACTCCTAATAGCTCCTGATCTCTGAACCCCTCTATGGCAACATAGAGATCTTTATACTTGAACCTATAAGGACTGTAGTTGTGCTCCCAATCCTCTGGGACCTCTGCGAATTTTTTCTTTCATCTTATCAGATAAACTCCAGTTAAGATTAACATTGACAGACAAGACAATTGATGATGCTAGTGCGCACACCTAGAGGGGGGAAATAGGTGTTTAAAAGAAGTCTTGATAAATAAATGCGGAATAAAATAAGTTACGAGTAAAGTCTGAATAAGGATCAGAGTCTAATAAAGAGCCACCAAACTTCTAGTAAATGTTAAGAATCTGTTATGCGATAGATTAGACTTCTGAAATAACCTGTAAGTGTGTGACAGACTTAAATAAGAAGAGTTAAATGAAGAAAAGGTTGCACACGAAATTTATAGTGATTTGGTTTAGATTAAGTCTACATCCACTCTCCCACGCTAATAGCCTTTTAGCTGGATTTCACTTTATGATCAATAAAAGATTACAACGTTGAGTGCAAACAATTAGTGGTAAATCATACTATCTTACTAAGTCACTCTTTTGGTATTTTTCTCACGATCACAAACGTTTAAGTTCACGAAAGATAAGTATATGATTGAAGTTCACTCAAACTTTGGAATTCTAGATTTTACGCTTCGTCTCTTACTTGCTCCTTGGTCCTTGGTCTCGTTAAATACTCATCCACTTCCAAACAAGCCGTTGGACAGTATCTAGAGGATCGTCTTCCAATCTACCTATTGGACAGATCTGTATCAAGAAAATTTAGTAACCGTTGAGTGACAGAAATAGAATCCCAAGTTGATTCTGATCGCCCATACAAACATAATCTTGGTTCTCATAAGTAGAGCTTCTCCGTTTAGAAAGTTCTTGTCTTCAAGATCCAATTGTCAATCAATTAGATTGAGTCAATTAAATCTATCTTAATGTAGAACCCAAACCAGATCACTAGCAATTATATGTTTGGGGTTTATGTTACGTTATGTCAAGTTGTCTCATTCTGAACATGCTTCATTCTGAACTTTGTCATGTTCTAGACATGTGCCTCATTCTGGACTTGTGTCTTGTTTTGGACCTTGTCATGTTCTAGACTTGTGTCTCGTTCTGTATGTAAAGTCTAAGTGTGTTCCATCTGAAGTAAAGTCTGAGTGTCTTCCGTCTGAAGTAGACTTTACAATTTATACCTAAGTCTGAACATATCCATCCTTAGAGTCTGCTTCTGAACATATTTAGCCTTAAGGTTTGAATACAGTCTAAATATGTTCATTCAGTCTTCTAACTCTTTCATGTATAATACTTGACAATATCCTTTATACATTATATCATCTGCATAGTCTGTTACTCAATTATTAAACAAGTTAGTAGCATTTAATTTATTTTGTCATCTTCAAAACATCACAAGGGATTTTCCTAACAATCTCCCCCATTTTGATATTGACAAAACAACCTCTGAATATGCAGATGTGTAAACACGCTTTTAAAGATATTAATAAGTCAAGGCAATCTTAAAGAATGTAATTCAAATAAGAAGATAATAAATAGATTGAGCATAACAATATATCGAAAAATAATTGCAGCTCAATAAGTAATATCAACACATATGCATATTTATATTTTGTCCCCTATTTTGTCATAATCAAAAAACGATAATAATGGAAACGGTATCACGTAGAGAATATAAAGCGATAACAAATATATCTTGCATGAAACACAATTTCCGAAAACATCGGCTTTTACAAAGTCGAATATTAAAGATATGTAATATAGCTTACTTCGATCATATATATCAGCAAATATCTAATAAAAATTGTGAATGCATTATAAAATTCACTTACCATTTTTGTCATGATAATGTAAATAAGAGATTTGCTAATGATAAAAGGTAATAAAAAATGCACTAATCGGATTTTGCGAATATTTGCGAATAGCACTTATTGCGGCTTGTGTACATTGAACAGAACGCCGTTCCTTTATTTCCTTCATAGCAACAACATCCACAATGATTATCAATCTTCACATGATATACTTTTCTGATTGCATTATAATTTGTGTAGATTTGCAATCATTCTTTCCCTATAGAATTTTTTTTTCCTTTTTGGTATCCAAGTATTTGGATCCTTCATTGACGTTAGGGTAAAATATGCAATCTTCATAAATAATCAAATATTCTTTCTAAACTCATAATAACTTATTATTTAAGAACATTATGCACAATAATATCTTGAAAAAGAAATTCTCACTCAGTCAAAGCACGATAAAATCAAAGAGAATAAAATCCTTAAGCATTCATCTAATCATCAAATTATTTCTAAATTAAAAGCAAGATGTTAACCAATAATATTTATTCAAATAAATTTCATCTTAAGAATTATTAAAAATATATCACACGATTCTTCCTTCAATGTAACAAATCATAGAATATGGTCATTATAAAGTCCGAATCAACCAAGGCACAAAGAGGATATATGGAATATCAATTATAATGAGAATTTATAAAAAAATAAAAAAATAAATTATGTACCCAAACCAAATTGAGAATTTAAAAAATATACATTCCTTACCAAATTCTCTTTCTTCTTTTCATTTATTTCCTACAAAAACAACACATCTTTTCTTTGGTAACCAAATTTTCTTAGGTCCATGAGAGTTAGTAGAGTATGTTGTTTTTACACAATATTTCTTAATAAGTCTCTAGACTTTAGGACATTCTTTCTCGAAGTGTTCTAAGTCTCCACAATTTGAACACTTGAGAGTATTTCGATCAACAGGTTTTGTAAAAATCTTTTGAAAATGCTTCTTGTACACAAGTCTATAAGGTTTTTATTTAAGTCTCTCCTTGACTTTAAGAAAGTCTATTAGAGAATTACTTTCTTTATTGAAACCAAGTCCTGACTTGTTATAGTAAGATACTTGTATAAAAAGAATATGCTCTAATGTTTTTGAACCCTTTGAAAATTTGTTGAGATATTTGAAAATTCTTTCTTTAAAGAATTATTTTCTTTGACAAGTAAATCTCGACTTTCTTTTGTTTGCATAAAATCATTTTGCAAATTTTCGAACTACTCCTTTTGAAAAATATCCTATTGTCTCAACCAAGAATTGTCCATTTTCAGTTCGGAAATCCTTTTAAGAGTGGATTTGAGATTCAAACACAGCTCATCAATATATTTACATATCTTAAGAGGGATTTCGGGATAATTTACCTCAAGTTCTATGTCCGATTCTGATTATGAATTTGAGTTTGAGTCTGAATGTGCCATTAATTGATAACTCATTGCTCATCATCTTCTTCCATTGTTATTTTCTACCTATTTTGCTTGTATTGTCTTCTTCACTAAATCTTCTTCCTTTTTTGTTCAACTTTCTAAATTTCTTTATCAGGTGTACCAACTCTTCATCGTTCATTTCATCTTCTTAATCTATATCATCAAAATTGGCATTAGATTTTAAAGTGATAGATTTCTTATCTTCGAGACCTTCGTTGTTGATTTGTTCCACTTCGTAGAATTGAAGAGTGCCAATGAGTTATCAATAAAAAGTGGCTTAATTCTCTACGTCTCTAGTATTGAGGTCTTGACATGATTTTAGTCCTTTAATAGTCCTCGTAGAAGTTTATTGACCTTCATTGGAGTAGGAATTGGTTGTCCTTGATAAGTTAAACCATTTACAGTTTCTATAAAACGATCGAACATATCCCCAATAGACTCTATAGGCTTCATCTTGAAGAATTCATATTGGCCAAACATGAAGTTTCATAAATAACATGAAATCTATCTCATACTTCTTTAGCTATTTCACATGAAGATATTCTATTATACTCAATAGGAGACAAGGCGTAATGTAAGGAATAAATAACTTTTACATCAAGAGCTTCTCTTTTGGATCTCTGTCCGAGGCATAGAAGTAGGGGATTCAGTTTCTTTGTCTTTGCCATTCTTACTTGATGTAAACGCAGTAATGAGATTGATTCCCTTTTCTACAACATCCCATTATAAGGGATATTTGGATCTTAGGAATGACTTCATTTTATTTTTCCAAACGTCGTATTCTTTTCCATCGAAATAGGATGGCCTGGTGTTGCCTTGCCCTTCAACAAGTCCTAGTGCTAAGATACTAGCCATAATAAAACACTTCAATAAAATGAGCAATTGACTCTAATACCAATTGATGATGTTAGTGCAAACACCTAGAGGGGGGAATAGGTGTTTAAAAGAAGTCTTGACAAATAAATGTGGAAAAAAATAAGATGCGAGTAAAGTCTGAATAAGGATCAGAATCTGATAAACTAGCCACAAGATTTCTGGTAGATGTTCAAAATCTATTATGCGATGGAACTGACTTCTGAAATAACATGTAAGTGTGCAACATATTTAAATAAAAAGAGTTAATGGAATAAAATGTTGCACACGATATTTATAGTGGTTCGGTTTAAATCAAGCTTATGTCCACTCTCTCACACTAATAGCCTTCTAGTTGGATTTCACTATATAATCAACAAGAGATTACAACTTTGAGTGTAAACACTCATTGGTAAATCACACTATCTCACTAAGTTACTCTTTGGTATTTTTCTCATGATCACAACGTTTAAGCTCACGAAAGATAAATGTATGATCGAAGTTCACTCAGACTTTGAAATTCTAAATTCTACGCTTCATCTTTTACTTGCTCCTTGGTTCTTGGTCTCCTTATATACTCCACTTCCAAACTAGCTGTTGGATAGTATCGAGAGGATCGTCTTCCAATCTACTTGTTGAACAGATTTGTATCAAGAAGATTTAGTAGCCGTTGAGTCACAGAAGTAGAATCCTAGGTTGATTTTGATTGCCCATACAAACAAAATATGATTTTCATAAGTAGAACTTCTCCGTTTAGAAAGTTATTGTCTTCAATATCCAATTGTCAATCAATTAGATTGAATCAATTAAATCTATCTTGATGTAGAACTCAATCCAAATCACTAGTTGTTATATGTTTGGGGCTTGTGTTACATCCCATCAAGTTGTCTCGTTATGAACATGCTTCATTCTGAACTTGTCATGTTCTAGACATGTGTCTCATTCTGGACCTTGTTACAGTCTGGACTTGTCTCATTTTAGACCTTGTCAAGTTCTGGACTTGTGTCTCGTTCTGCATGTAAAGTCTGAGTGTGTTCCATCTGAAATAAAGTCTCAGTGTCTTCCGTCTGAAGTAGACTTTACAATCTATGCCTAAGTCTGAAGATATTCATCCTTAAAGTCTGCTTCTGAACATATTTAGCCTTGAGGTCTGGACACAGTCTGAATATGTTCATTTAGTCTTTTGACTCCTTCATGTATAATCTTTGACAATATCCTTTACACGTTCTATCATCTGTATAGTCCATTACTCAATTATTAAACAAGTTAGTAACTTTTAATTTATTTTGTCATCTTCAAAACATCATAAAGGATTTCCCTAACAACAATAACATGAAAGGCACTCCTATAATAAGTAGGTATGATTTCTCCTCCTTTCTCACATGGGGTAGTCTAGGAAGCTTAGACAAAACCAGTCTTTGAGCCTGTCCATTAACCTTAAAGCTCCATCCAACAATGTAATGAGAAGTTACTAACGAGCCGGTTGAGGATGAGTAACCCACGTACATTGTCTCCTTGATGATCGGACAGAGATCAATGGACAGAGATAGAAGGGGAGTCTTTGGTTTCTCAACATTAATAGGAGCTCATGTGACATTGAATTGCTTTTGCGAGCCATCATAATCTACCCAAACTTGCATGGCTTTACCACTCATCAGGCTCAGGTTTGTGAAGACCTCACCTAGACTTGCACCATATCCTGCCGGCGCAGATTTTACGGAGCTCAGCCCATCGACATCGATCGCAACATGGTTATCGTTGATAACAAGGAATTCATGGCTTTGGATTGTGTCAAATTCTACAGCACAATGTGGTTCGAGGAATTGCCGTTGTTGGTTTCATTGATGAGGCCAAAGTAATTACTAGTGGAGCTCCGGGAAATTCTCTACAAGGAGCTAGCACGAAAGCGAACCGGTAACCGCCCAGAGGTAGATACTCGTAAATCATAGTGAAGACAAACATAGTGGAGAAAGAGTAGGTAGATCCATTGGATGAGTTCTTGAACTTGATTGGGTCAGGGTAGAAGGCATGGTTCTGCTTCCGTTTGGTGGCGTTAGTTAACCTTAGGAGGTCATTGCCAGTGAATGTGGCTAAACCATCTAGGCTAAGATTCGCCGACCTGAAACCGTTGTACGTGAAACTGCTGGAGTCCTAAGGGAGTGCAAAGTTCGCCAGGGAAGAAACCGCCAGAACAATCACAAAGAACATGTCCAGGAGATGGGAAAATTCGCTGAGTACACAACTCAGAAGATATCGTTTGAATCTCCCTAGGATCATCAAATTGAATCTAATGCAATTTCAGCTATCAGTGCCCCCATTTGTTTCACTAGTAATGCACCATTAGCTCGTTGAATTTTCCAGTCCTAGGGACCCAACCATCCAATCATGCAAGGATTCAAACTTGGTGTGCAACCAAATCGTACTCCACCTCTAAATATTGTTTTTAAGGCTAGGGCCTTGAGAATGACTCCTCATTTCTCTAATTAAATCGATTAGCCCGAGACTTACCGGCATTTGAAAAGTCTTCAATTATTGCCTATCTCTATCACCATTTTCCACATGTGTGGCCGAAATAGACCAAAACGTCAATCTACAGACCCGTGACTCCTGTTAAGGTTATCTTGTCCTCGGATAGTCATCAATAACCCGATGAGTACGCAAAGTGCCAAGTGTTACCAGGAAGTTTCATAGCATATACAAGGTTTCGCTGAGAAAATTTATCAGAAAATTGTAAACTTATTATATTTATATTTTTAATGTAGTCCCAAGTTTTTTTATACTTACTCAATTTAGTTTGTAAATTATATGAAAATGTTCAATATAGTTTAGAAATTATATTAAATATGTACTAAAATTTTACAGATCAAATTGAACAATTTAAAATTTTCGAGATCACATTACATATTGAATTAAAATTTTAGAATCATATTAAATAAATTAAAATTTTATTTTTCACGTTGCTAGTTAAATTAAAAATTTGATGACCATTTACGGGGCAGCTTGCTTGATGAAAGGAAAAAGAAAAACCCACGAAGTCTTCTTTTCCTTATTTTCTTTCCGCTCATTACTCCTTGGGCCCAAATGTAAATATATTTATAAAATAGATATGCGAGCCCCTTTTTTGGGTCTTGTAGTGCCGGAGAATTTTTTTCTTTTTTTTCTTTTTATTTCAACCGTAACAGAGAATTTCTTTGGCAGTAAAACTTGGATATTTATCCAACCGAGTCTGATTTCGTAAACGTTTAATAGTAGATGAGCCGAGTGCGTTATTTGTTTCGATAATTGGTCTTTATCATTCTTTAATCACAAGGAGTAACTATTTCCAGTCTTGAATAGATTTGCTAGTGTCTGACTTTTATGTTCTCTGTCATATGGAGGAAATTTCGCCGCTAGTTAATGTAATATACGTCAAATCCAGAGTTCCCCGTTTACTTAGCTTTCATAAACAGGGTCAGTCCTTGTTCGTCCTGAGAATAATTTTCCTCACTTGATTCAGTGAAAGGCTTTATTGGCATGACATCTATATTAGCATTCACTAATGCCTCACATTAAACATTCTGGCATCACATTAACATCCTGAGAATAATTTTTCTGCTGATGGTATATAGGCATCAATAAGTTAAAAAAGCCTTGAAAAAGGTGGACTTGCTCTTATAATTTGGAGGCTGTCCTAAAGGGGAAACCGAAAAACAAGACAGTTTGCGCTAATGCAGACATTCCGAAGAACATCCAAGAGTTTATTGCAGAAATTGGTTGAAACGTTGAATCTTACATTACAGTTTACATATAATTGCAGAGTTGCAAACTACGAATTATTGATGCAAAAGAGCACTAGTTTGGTAACTACTTTGGATGTATGAAATGCGCTTTCAATTTAATTCGCCGAGCTTAAGACTTATCTTCCACCAGAGAGTAGAGAGTTTGCAACAGAAGACATCTGAGAAAATGCCTTGTCTCCGTAAAATGGATAAGACCTGCCAGACGTACTAAAACCTTCATGACAAGCAAATGGGAATCCACTTCTTGAAATACCGAGAGATGAGAACTCCTCTAATGCGAGATCTTCTTCCAAGTACTGCACTACATGACGCATGCTTGGTCTCGCAGTTGGCTGAGATTGGGAGCACAACAATCCGAGTTGCAGCACTAGCTCCACCTCCTTCGCCAAAAAGTCCGTCCCTAAATTTGGATCTCTTGCCTCCAGTATGTCACCCTTATCCCAGCAAGAAAACACCCATTCCACCAATATCACATCATTATCCTCCCAAACCTCAATTGGTCTTCTTCCGCAAGCGACCTCGAGCAAAAATGCGCCGAATGCGTAAACATCTGTGCTCGTAGTGGTCCTAGCCGTTCGAGTGCTCTCCGGGGCCATATACCCAAGAGTTCCCACCACATGGGTGGATTGAGGATTGGTACCGTGATCATATAGTTTTGCAAGCCCGAAATCTCCTAACCTCCCATTTAGTTCTGAATCAAGCAAGATGTTGCTAGCTTTGATATCTCTGTGAATCACTACTTGTTCCCATCCTTCATGGAGATAAGAGAGGCCATATGCAACACCTTTGATCACTCTAAATCTTTGGCTCCAATTGAGGGTCACCTTTGGTTGGTTATAGAGGTACTTGTCTAGGCTTCCATTCGGCATATAGTCATAGACCAACAGCAGCTCACCCTTTCGACGGCAGTAACCGAGAAGCGTTACTATGTTCCGATGACAAAGCCGACCAATACTAATAATCTCTGCAATGAACTCCCTCATCCCTTGCCTTGATTCATGAGAAATCCTCTTCACTGCAATCTCAGTTTTCATGGTGGGTAATACCCCTCTATAAACCCTACCAAATCCACCAGCTCCTAATAGTTCCTCATCCCTGAACCCCTTTGTGGCAACATAGAGATCTTTGTACTTGAACCTATGCGGACTGTAGTCGCGTTCCCAATCCTCGAGAACCTCTGCGAATTTCCGTCGTCTTCTTATCACATAAGCCACAGCAAAGACTAGAATGGACAGAATAAACAAACATATGAAAGGCAGTCCAGTAGTGAGAAGATTGGATTTCTGCTTCTTTTTCCTATGTGGTAATCTAGGAAGTTGAGACAAATCTAGCTTTTGAGCTTGTCCATTTAACTTAAAGCTCCATCCAAGGATATAATGAGAAGTATAGAGCGAGCCGGTCGAAGATGAAAACCCAACGTACATGGTCTCGTTGAAAATTGGCGAGAGATTGCAGGACAGAGACAAAAGGGGAATGCTCGGTTTGTTGACATTGACAGGGGCTACTGTGACACTGATTTTTTTCTGCACACCATCATAATCCACCCAAACTTGCATTGCTTTACCACTAATCAGACTCAAGTTTCTGAAGCCTTGAACGTTGTTTTCGATGTATCCAGCTGGGGAAGATTTTGCAGAGGTCAGCCCATTGACATCGATCCCAACATGGTTGTCATTGATATCTCGGAATTCGTTGTTTTGAACCGTGTCAAATTCTACAGCGAAAATGTGGTTCGTGGCATTGCCATTGTTGGTTTCGTTGAAGAGGCCCAAAAAAAAATTAGGCCGAGCTCCGGGAATTTCTCTACGAGGAGCTATCACAAAGGCGAACCCATGACCACCCAGAGCTGGATATTCGGGAATTATAGCGAAGACAAACGTGGTGGAGAATGAGTGGACAGCACCGCTGGATGAGTTCTTGAACGCGATAGGGTCGGGGTAGAAGGCATGACTTATCTTCTGTTTGGTCACGTTGGTTAACCTCAGGAGGCCATCGCCAGTGAGTACAGCTAAACCATCGAGGCTCAGATTCGCAGTCTTGAAACTACTGTACGTGAAATCGCCGGTTCCATGACTCGCGGCTGTGTTCGCCAGGAGAGTCACCGTCAGAACAATCACAAGGAACATGGCCAGAGGCTTTGAAGTTCCTATAATGATGCAAGAGACTTGCCCAGCGTCGAGTCCAAACTCATGCGATTTCAATAATCAGTGCCCCAACTTGTGCACCCCTAACGAACGTCCAGCCAGCCTTCAATATGAATCCTGTCTTGTGGTCAACTGATCTGTCCGGGTCGTATTACACCTCTGTCGTGTGATTAACTGATTGGTCCGAGTTCATCAGCAACCTTAAATTTCTTCTGGACTCGCCTGTCTCTGCACGCCAATTACACATTTTACGGAGTCGCCAAAGTAGACTAAGGCGTCCGTCAACGTCAGTCAATGTTTTGTGATCTTCCCATAGTCATCGCTGAGTCAGAAACCGATGGCGTACAATGACTGCAAAATGATGCATGGCGATGCCTTTCTTCTGGAAGCTCACTACGAGCATGCGGAGAAGGACAATGTCCCCACAAATTTTAACTCTGTTTAATATCATTATGCATGTCTCTCTCACGATAATGAGAGGATTAGTACATAACAGTAGGTAAGCCTAGTAATCCTATCTCTGACATTTACCCAGAATTCGGTGCATTAAGGCACATGTGCGAGAGATACTATGTCGGAGATTTAGTGCAATGTGAAATAGATAGAGTATTCTAGTTTGCTCGTGACTCAACTGTAGTTTTTTAGTAAATATAGATCCCAATAAATATGTTAATACAAAAGGATATTTGGATTGACGAGGTATATCATGTACACGTATGACTTACGTTGGAGTAGTCCACATCAAAGAATGATTGTGATGTGAGACATTGAAATTATTCTAAAGGACCGTAATTCATTGATTCAAAAATTTGAGTGAACATAAATCCAGCTGATATATTGATGGGCTTAGCTTGGACCTTTGCCTCCCACGTAATGAAATAGTTCAAATTTGTAAGCGCGAGCTCTCCCAAACCCATACCCCACATGACATTAGGGTATTCTTAAGAATTTCGCAAAAAGAAGTCGCCATTAACCTATTGAGGTTGGCTAGAAACCAAGTGAGGTACGGGAGTATGCCACACTTCCTACGCAATCAAAGAATCTAAGGTTAGGGACTTGATTACACCAATTAACCAATTAGTGCCCTTTCAGTACCTAATCTTGTTCATTTTAGAAAAAAAAAAAAAAAAAGAGATTTTTGTCAAGTAGTTTCGATTGATTTTAGACCAATCCATTAACATGTGAGGTATTCATGTGAGTGCGCAATCATTAAAATAACAATTAGCAACCAAGGAAAACGTTAAATAAATTGCATGGGAGAGCAAAGAATTAATACTATAGAGAAGACAAATGCTAGTCCTAACAAGACTAAAGAGAAGCCAAACTCCATGTATCAATATTGTGCAATCGAGGGCATTTGTTCCTAAGGACAATTGAAACCCTAAGCTAAAGCCCTAAAGGCCTAGCCAAACTTGGGCATAATTCCAAATTGAAAAGCTTCATATTTTTTAGGAGAAAATAGCCCAAGAGATCAATTTTAACCTTTTTAAATATTATTTTTTTTAAGTTTTAGAATTTTTTTTTGGATTTTTCGGCTTTTTTATGAAAAAAAAATGAATTTTCGAATTTCCCCAAAAAAATAGAATTATTTTTATGTTTCCGAATTTTTGAATTTTCGGAGGAGTTTTTGAATTTTTTTAATTTTTCTTGAAGATTTTTGAATTTTTTTGAAATTTTTAATATTTAATGTTATTATATTCGGGAAAACGGGTTCGGACCGGGTGGAACCCAATCCGGCCCATTGACCCGACCCAAACCCGGATCCAACTCAGTCGAATTAAAAAATATATATATATATCATTTTTTTAATGTTTTATAGCTTCTTTTTTTTAATGATTTTTTTCCTTCGCCCTTTTCCTCACTTCGTCCTTTTCCCTGCACCTTCTGCTCGACTGTCCTTCCCGAGGCCAACTTTTGCCATTTTATAGTTTTCTATTTTTTTTTGGTTTTGCTTTTCTTTTCTTTCTTCTGATTTTTTTCTTGCTTTTTTTTTTTTTTCTTTCCCTCCTCCCTTCTGACCTTCTTCCTGATTGCCTTTCCCGCCCGACTCTTCACCAAGGCCATATTTCAACCCAGACCTCACCCGCACGACAACACCAGTGGGAGCAACCGCCGTCCTTTCCACGGCCGAACCACCACTGTCTACCGGTTGTCCACTCCGACCGGCGACGACCACCGTCGGCCACGAACGCCGGCGGCCAAACCATTTTCGGGCACAAAAATCCCCCTCGGCTCAAGAATACACGATTGCTCCACAAAAAAATCACATGAAATCGCAATGGAAACATAAAAGACAGGCATCGTCCGACGTATATAAGAGTAAGCACGAACCAAACCGAGTTTCAACCCGGGTTGCTTCTCGCTTCTCTTTGGGACATTTTGTCAAACACATGAGAGGTGCGCTGCTATAACGAGGTGTTTTTGGCTCAACCGAAGCTTGAAC
Source organism: Eucalyptus guilfoylei (assembly GCA_016097605.1). NCBI lineage: Eukaryota > Viridiplantae > Streptophyta > Magnoliopsida > Myrtales > Myrtaceae > Eucalyptus > Eucalyptus guilfoylei. The sequence goes on from CM027861.1 coordinate 43,362,657, forward strand.
CATAACGGGATCTTCAACACACGAAAAATAAGACATCAGAAACAAAAAGTAAGGCGATGCAGGCCGGAGCTCGTGCGAACCGAACGGCCACGAGCTCCGGCCTGGTGTACCCGAGAAAGAGAGCACACACAAAGGCCCAGGGGACTTACCTGGTTCGGGTGGGGGCGTTGTGGTGGACGGCGGCTCTCGGGCAGACGACTGACGATGGCGAAGCTTTCCTTCGAGTTCTCTCTCTCCCTTCGGCTCGTCCTCTCCTTCTCTCTTCTCTCTCCTGGACTCTCCGGTTCGCTCTCAGTTTCCTCCTCTGTTTGTGGAGTTCTTCTGCTGAGCTCGTTCGGGGAAGAGTTGCGGCGGACAACGGCGGGCGGACGGGCCTCGGGCAACGGCTAGCTGCTCCCTCGAGCTTCCCTCCTCCCTCTGATTCACTCTCTCTCTTTCGAACTCTGTCCCTCTCCCTGTGTTGCTCTCCTTTTGTTCTCTGTGATCTGAATTTGCAATGTCCTTGAGACTTCAAAGCACATTAGAATTCATCCACTTTTGATTTGAAGTGGAATTTAACGATTTAATTGATCATTAATGACCCTCCATTGGAATTTATCTACTATTCGAAATCATTGATTATTCGGTTACCCCAATCTTGAAAAAATTCACTAAATAGGGTGCGACCCTTATAATAACGCTATGAAGCGTAGTATGTTGGTCGCCCTCCTCACCCTTATTATCCATAACAAAAAAACAAATTCCACAGCTTTAAAGTTTCTTCTAATAAGCATATGGACTTCTTTGTAATCTTATTATTTTGGACATCACTATGATTAATTTTCAATCTCAAATATAATATTAAAAAATACATTTAATGCCATGTGGATGGTTAAGGCGTGTTATCATTAAATCGCCCAAGAAAATATTTACAATATAAATTAATTAGTCAAGATAATTATCAAGTGAATTCATAAATATCTTACTTTCCAAATTACATTTAAATTTGTCATCTCTCTACCATTTAACTATCTTTCCCAAATTAATTTTACTATTTAATGTTTATCACTCTCTCCACACAAATTTAATATTTTTTTTTCCTATAAACCACACGCGTGTACTTTTTACTAGTTTTTAGAGAAAAGAATTTACTTCTCCCAATTGTTCCTCCGATATATAATGAAATGAAATTTCGAGGGATTTGTACAAAAGCTCTAAGCAACGTTCAATGACTAATGTTTATATTTTTATATAATAATAGATTAATCAATTGCCACTTAAAATTTTCAACCTCTATTCTACGGCCTTTTATTTTTATTTTTTCTTCTTATAAGCATTTTCCCTTTTGCCTAGTCATTTTTTGGTCCACAAATCTGGGCCAAGATTGAGGATATTTCAGTAGGATCTCCTTATCTAAGTCGGGACCCACTGTCACATGTCCATCCATAGGCGAATCTGCGGGTCACAAACTTCCACGTCATACATTTATTTAAGTCCAGCAGAATCATCCCATGATCAATACGGCAATATGACCATGCCATTACTTTTTTAATAATGCACATGTCAAGAAAATCATTCAATCTTCAAGTTGCACTACTTGCAATGATTTCTTAATCCTCAAACTGATAATTTAGACAATCACGTTCTTAAACTTGTTAAATTTTTCTAATCCACTTCATATTCCAACTCCGGCGAATTGAAGTCAATGTGTGCAAAATTTCAATATGAAAATAACAGGTAATGCTAGAAACCGAAAAGCCATTGAGAACTTGTTTAGAAGCTTTTTTCTGACTGTTGTGTATGCATTTTGGTCGGCCCAAATTGATTGCCCATAGTGACGCCAATTTTTTTGTTTCACATACAACAAATTTTGACTAGTACTGACAGACACATCAAGCTCGATTTGCCAGAATTGTGCAACCAAAAGACTTAATTAGGAAACATTTTACGAATATGGAGATTCGATCGTGAAAAATTATGAATGTGAGGGCCATATTGAAGAGTCAGTGTATGTTCAGGGACCGATCGTCCGCATTTTCTGATAGATAGGGGGGAATGTGGGAGAAAACAAGCAGCCAATAAACCAGAAGTTCTAGGAGGACCCCAGAGAGAGAGAGAGAGAGAGAGAGAGAGAGAGAGAGAGAAATGGCTGCTCTTTTCACCATCCCCTCATCTTCTTCTCTTGCTCCCACGACCAGAGCTTCGAAGATTTTCCATGGAGGCCGCCACCATCACCAGTTCCTCATCCTCCACAGTCCCAACCAAGCCTCCAGAAAGCCCCTTTCTCTGAGGGTCCGAGCCGCCAAGCTTCCCTCCGGGGTACCCATCAGCTCTCTCTCTCTCTCTAGAATTTCAGCTCATGTTGGATTGCTGGAAGCACAGGTGGAAGTGCCGAAAGTAGAGCCCAAGTTCCAGGCTCCATTTCTCGGATTCACAAGAACTGCCGAGATTTGGAACTCCAGAGCTTGCATGATTGGCCTCATCGGGACTTTCATTGTCGAATTGGTCAGCCTCTTTTCTCTTAGCATAATTTCTTGCTCCTTTTTGTTCAAGGACGTTCCAGTGTTGTGGTTACTAAATTTAGTAATGCTAGATACAAAGGAGGGAGCATATTAAATCGATTTATAAAATCCGATTTCGTTAACAGTGCTCTTAAGATATTTTAAGAATGTTTAATTAGGAACATTTCAATTTTCATGATAGTGGTTATGCATAATATGAGTTGGCAAGTTTCTTGGAGAGCACTCTCATCAAATAATGCCACAAATTATAAATCACATTTAAGTTAATGGATCCATCCAAACACCCTGCAAGATTCCGCGGTATTACTTTGGGTATCAATCTAATAACTAGTCTTAATCTCTGTGGCACTATTCTAGTAAAATCTGGCATCAATTTTTGCACACCTGATAATGGTTTTGTCTTGATTTTGGTCAGATAATAAACAAAGGGATTCTTCAGGTGATTGGAGTGGAGGTGGGCAAGGGCCTCGATCTTCCTCTCTGAGAGATTTTAGCTCCCTTCATCGTATTGGAAATCTCCCTCTCAAGAGAAGTAAAATTGTTGGTGACAACTCTCTTGGCTCTACTCTTTCTGCATAAAGAGTAATCCCGTGCTGCTCCACTGGCTTTTCTAGTTGAATAGCTTGCAAAATCGATTCCAAAGGCTTTCTAATTTGCTTGCAAATGACACTAACACCTTCCTCTTTTGACCATCAATAAGATAATACAGCAACAACTTAAAAAGAGTATGAATGTGATCCTTCTGAATGAATAGCCAATTTGTATGTCTTTGAAACAGAGGTTGACGGATGTTTTAGAATTGATTTTTACTAATCACTGCCAAGTTTCGCTTGCTGAAAACCCGATCATATTGACATCACAACAAAAGAAGCATCAGACTTCAAACCTAAGGTAAACTGAAATTGACATTCCTTGCCTATGGCAAACAAGGGCTTAAAAGCTGTAAGATGTATGCACAGATTGCACATAAAGCAGTAGTACTAAAAGGGACTAAATTTGAAACATGACAATGCTTCATAGACAGCAGGTAGCTAAGCCCCCTGGCTTTCACAATCAGCTCAGCAGAAAAAGGTAGAGGTCACTCCGAGCAGATAAGATTTGCAAATTGTAGCAAGATTTTAACTGTTTTAATCAGTTTCCGAACCCAACGCAGTATGACAAATTTAGTCATATTACTTCACTCTATTTGAAAAGGTTACATGGGATCAATAAGTTGAAAATCACTTTTCCTAGGCTGAGATGCCTCATGATATGCTATTACATTACAAAGAAGCTCAACTTCTACCTAGTAACAAGAACATAGCTTACAAAATCCAGCAGATCCGAGAATCTACAATTGGCAATTGGGAAGCGGACTCGGAACAATCGAGCGCCTTGGATAGTGACATGCGACGAGTCCACCAGGCAAACTTTGCCCAGCTCTTCAGTCTCTCTCCCTCGCCCTTTCTATTCTCCTGAATACAGAGGACCTCTGCACGCACACCTACATTAAGGCATGTAGCTTGTCAATGGACAAAGCCTATTTAGAACTGCATGCCAGCGTATCCACAAAAGGTCCTAACGCATGTGTGACAAGTAGGATACAATGTATCTCTACAGGAATGAAAGATGTTCTAACAAACTATGAGACAAATGCAAAGCTAGACTGCTATAGCAAGAGAAACATGTGGACCTTCTCGTTTTCCTCCATGAAAATCTGATTAGATCTTTTTGTTGGAAGCTATCCTCGTAATTCTAGCAAATTAATATTATAAAAACCATCTAGGCAAATAAGAGACATTATCTGACATGACTAATACATAATTCTGGGAAAGCTAATTCTTTCGGCCACACCATATATGTAAGATGGCAACCCCTTACAGAGGTATGACCTAATAATCCTAACCACTTCCTTTTTCCCTAATTTCAGATATATGTAACCTAACAATCCACTGATCCTCCAGAGGGAAAACCCAAGAGGACTTTCTCTTGATACAACTACCGAAGGAGGTCGTCGTCATCGAAGCCTGACTGATAAAATCATGTATAAGAATGGGAGCCGCCTATCGGAACTGATATGGCTAACAAAAATAAGCTATAAATTGATGGTCCGCCTAGCATGGCCGGGAAGCGTGTAGGCTTCTCTACGTAAACTATAGAATTCCAATGAGTCTTAGATTCCTAGAAGTGAACAAACATTTGATACCTCTAGAGTTTTTCTATTTTATTAGTAACTCACTTCGAGTAATCATATCAGATAATGCGGAGGTTCGATTCACTTGAATTCTTGCAAAAAGATCCATTTTTCATTCATAAGTCAGAATTGGCAAGGACTTCTCTTAAGTGACAAAATATTAGGGGCAAAAGAATGTTTCAAGTGCCATAACTTGGCATAAAGGAACACTTAAGTGCCATAACTTACGAAAGTGACACTTAAGTGCCACATTTGAAGAAAAACGGATCACTTAAGTGTCACTCCGGCCAAAGTCCGGCCAAAACGCTGATATGTCAATTTTCTGGCAAAGAGAGTGCAAAAGGACGCCGTTTTGCATGCTGACGTGGCCAAATAATGCAAAAACGGCGTCGTTTTTGGGCTGACGTGGTAAAAAAATAGTATAAAAATTAATCAAATTAAATTTAGTTAAAATATTTAAAAATAATAATTTTAATATTAAAAATTTTAAAATTTAAAATTTAAAAAAAAAGAAAAAGAAAAGAAAAGGGGGAGGCGGCTGAGGGCTCCTCACCCCTTTTCTTTTTTTTTTTCTTTTTTTAAAATTTTCAATTTTAAAATTTTTAATATTAAAATTATTATTTTAAAATATTTTAACTAAATTTAATTTAATTATTTTATATTTTTTTTTTACATGTCAGCCCAAAACGACGTCGTTTTTGCATTATTTAGCCATGTTAGCGTGCAAAACGGCGTCGTTTTACACTCACTTCGTCGGAAAAATGTCACATATTCAATTTGGCCGGATTTTGGCCCAATTGGCACTACTTGTGCTCCAATTTTGGCACTTAAGTGCACATTTCGTAAGTTATGACACTTAAGTGTCCCTTTCTGCCAAGTTATGGCACTCTAGAGGTCCGCGTCTCAAATATTAGGTGTTAAATTATATCTCGAATCTTAGCCCATTTATGTAATCCGACCTAGATGGATGATAAAAATAAGGGTAGTTAATTTGGCTTTATCCAATTTATTTGCTAAGATGGTAATTTCGTAAATATTCAAGTTATACCAAGAATTGGACTTCTTGGCAAAACCGTACGGTGGAGATGAAAGCCATGGTTAAATTTTCTGTGGGGCCCAAGTCAAAGTTGTTGACTCCTGGGCAACATACACATTATAGGGGTGAGCATTGGTCGAGGGTCAACCCTGGATTGACCCTGGACCGGCCCAACTCTATCGGTCTTGGTCCAGTTCCCAGGGAGACTGGATCGATCCTTAGTTCTAAAATTCCTAGACCAGCACTGTGCGGGTTGGTCCTCGGTTCTAAGAGTTCCTGGTCGGTCCAACCCGGATCAACCCTAACTATATATCTAATATATTATTTATAATTTTTTTATATAGAGAAAAAACGTTAAAATAAACGGCATCGACGACACTAAATAGCTCTTTAGTGAGGTGTTCAAGTAATTTTACATTGTTCTTTAATAACTTAGGTTTTTAATGTTTTTTACGACATCAATAATCATAATTTATGAATGAGAAAAATGTTTCTGTGAGGAGTCCTCACGGCATTCAAAAAGACACTTTATGGCATCCTCCTCTAGTATTCGTTCTCTTCTGTCTTATTTATCATTTTAGTCTTCAATTTGCTAAAATTGAAAAAGACAACTTCTCCGCTCGCCACTCAACACTCGCCACGCTCGCTTTGGGTCACTCGTGTCGCTTATCGCTCAATGCTTGCTTGGCTTGTTTCTCCTCGGTTGATATTTGATGCTCATTATGTTTGACGCTCACCCCACTTGACCCTCACCACTTGCCTTTCTTAGCTGACCTTGCTCATCATTGAACCCATTGGGTTGGTACGGTCCTTGGTTGCCCTTTCAAGGAGTACAAAAAATGAAATAAAAAATTATTAGTTAGTCCTGAGTTGACCTTAAAACCAGAATGAACCCATTGGGTCAGTCTAGTCCTCAATCACTTTTTTAAGGAGTACAAAAAATGAAATAAAAAATTATTAGTTGGTCCCGGGTTGACCCAAGAACTGGACCGAGCCCATTGGGTCGATCCGGTCCTCGGTTCGAAGCTCAATAGGATTGATCCTTGATCCCAAAAATCGAGGACCAGCACTGTGCGGATTGGTTCTAGGGTTGGGGGTGGACCGGCCCAACCCGGACCATGCTCACTCCTAATACACAACACGTGGGTTATTTTTAACTAGAGGAAGCACCGCACAAGCCAAGAAGCCACACACGATGAGAAGCAAGCCATTGTACGAAGGATAAAAGAAGACTTAGAACCATTGAGGACAAAATCAGTTTTCTGCAGGTATGCCTTCCCACACTGGGCGAACAACTCTATATCAAGCCCTTCAGGGACAGCCTATTAGCAAAAAACCACTCTGCCCTTTAGTTCAGAGCCTAAAGACACCCAAGTAGAACCAGGATAATAACATTTCTAACTATCCGAGCTGCATTTCTTAGAGGATCCTACCACGTTGGAGAAGAAGAGAAATTTAAAAAGCCATGGAGAGAATTTGAGAGAATTACATAAAGCACTCACTTTACTTCAAGGGACTCTGTCTAACACAATACATCATCCTCGCCTTTTATAGGCAATTAGAGGCTACAAAAAAGCAAGGACCAAAACACACGGGTCCTGAATAGACAAAGGCTTCCGAAAATTTCGGTCGGGAATTATTCACACGGTATGAACAGTGACAGTGAATAGTGATTTCCCTAGTCTACTGCTACAGTAAAAGTGAACAGTAACTTGCTACAGTAAACTTGTACGGACGTCGATCTTTCAGCGGTCTCGTCCGTCACGAGCATTATAACTTTAGTCTGAGTCATCTGAGCTGTGTTCCATTGTTAGAAGATGTGCATCATATTTTTGTTCGAGTGCCTCAAGATCTTCTGGTGTGAGGATCTGGTTCAGCCGATGGGATGAAGATGCTTCTTCTTGAGGATATGTTGCAGATGCCAGTTCTTGTTCCCAATCTGTATTGTCATCTGTTGTGTTGGCAGGAAGATTTGGTTGAGGCCAATTGGATGGCTGTGCATAGAAGGATGTGTCCATGCCTTGAGATAAGGACAAAGGTCCTTGATCATAGGGGTCTTGGGAAAGAGGACCTCCCCATGTAGCATAGGGGTCTTGAGAGGACTGTGTAGTGTCTTTGTCTGACATCTGGTGATCTTGTGAGGATGTAGCTTGTCTGAATTCTTCGAGCGCTTCTTTGGCTTCTGATGCGAGGCTATAATGATCCCATGCTGTACCCTTCTGATGCGAGGCTATAATGATCCCATGCTGTGGGTACATCATAATTCCATGCATCTGGAGGAATGGTCTTGTTTTCCTGGCATAAGATTCTCTGGAGTTCTCGATATTAGTGCTCATAGCAACCAACAGGACCTAGATAAGATTTGTGAACTCGAGCATCCTTGCTATCTAGCAAGGGTTTATAGGATGTGGTACCTATACTCTGTGGAGCATCAATAATGTGGCCATTATTTGTGAAAAAATGCCATGGACGTCGAAAGAACAGAATAGTGAGAACTTCAGGGTTTGGTTGTGTGGTTCTCAGTTCTTTCTCGAAGAGCCATTTCCAGTGAGTTGGAGGATAAAACCAATTGAGGAAATCTAAAAGATTTTTGTCATTTTCATTTTTAATCTTACCTCTGGGAAGCCCAAATATCCTGGTGAGGTTGGCAATGAATCTTTTGGTTGGAATTTCAATAGCTATCAAGTACTTATTGATTAAGTACCATAATAACTATCGAAGTTGATCAGAAAAATCATATTCTTTCCAAATGAGAGGATGTATGAACGGATAATCTGCATTTAATCCAAAAGGATAGAGAATCAAACCTTCATTGAACCTGAACAAATTTGCGTGGCATTGCCACATGAGTTTATCCAGATTTTCAGTGAGACTGTCATTCTAGATATATTCAATGATTTCTTGAGGATACTTCCAACTTGGCCAATCTTTGATCTTCTCGATCTTATATTTTTCACCATATTAGCGCATATGAAAAGCACATCTCATAACGTACATGTTGATTTCAACTGGTCCTTTTGGTCTTGAGAGGAAGTCAGCAAGCACATTTTTGTCTCCAGCAATATGCTTGGTCTCGAAAGAATATTTTGAAAACCATTTAGCCCATCGAAGCAGCTGAGAATTTGGAACCTGCTTCTGTTTGAATTTGGTCATCTGAGGGAAAGATGCCATATCCAATTCAATTAGGAAGTGATGGCCAATAAGATGGAATTCAAACTTTTTTATTCCATTTTTTACTGCCAAGATTTCTTTAAAAGTGGAATGATAGTGCATTTCAGCGTGTGAAAATTTTCTACTTTTATATGCGCACAAATGTCTCTTACCATTAACTTCTTCAAATAGGACGGCAGCCCAATAGTTATCACTAGCATCAGTTTGGAGGATTCTTTTTCCTGTTGATGGAATTTGCAGTGGAGGAAGAGATTGCATGATCTCTTTGAGTTTAGCGACTGCACTAGTCTGAAATTTTCCCCAAGGTGGCGGATTCTTTTTCAACATTGTCTGCAATGGGATTAGTAGTTTTGCAATGTGAGGAACAAAATCCCCGAGATAAGTAATTATCCCAAGAAATTGCTGAACTTGCTTTCTCGTAAAGTTTTCTTCAGGAAATTTCAGCAATTCCTAAGCAATATGTGGCCTTGGATAGTATGTCCCTTTGTTAAGGTGCATACCAAGAAATTCAATTTCCGTCTGGGCGATATTCATCTTTCTCTGTGAAAGCATGATGCCGTGCTTTTTTACAATTTCTGCAAACTGCTCAAGAAGTCGGCAGTGTGATTGTTCATCAGGATTGTAGAGTAAGATATCATCAATATAAACTGCTGCGCTTGCCAAAATTGGCTGGAAAATTCGGCACATTGCCTTTTGGAAAAGGGACGGGGCACCTTTTAGGCCGAAAGGAAGAACTTTCCATTGGAAATGTTGGTTTGGGATACAAAAGCCTGTCTTGGGTCTGTCTTCAGGATGAATGCCCAATTGCCAAAATCCGGCTTTGAGATCAAATTTGGAATAAATTTGGGCTTTGGATAATCCAGCGAAAAGAGAGTTTCTGCATGGTAAAGGGAATTTATCATCTCGAAGAAAAAGATTAAGTGGTTGGTAATTGATTACCAGTCTCATTTTTCCTTTGTTTTGCTCAGCACGCTTGTTGACATAAAAAGCTTCACAAGCCCATTGAGAGTGTGAAACCTCAATAAGGCCTTGTTGTAGTAATTCTGAGCATTCTTTTTGAGCCAAAATCAGGTGTTCTGGATTCATTCCCATATGACTCGCCTTGGTTGGATTAATATCTTCATTTTTCTTGAAAGGAAGGTGAACAAAGAATTCTGGGTTTTTCCATAAATGATGAGAACATTTCTGAACAAATTCAGAATGAGATTCCGAATAGGATTCCACTAACTTTTGCATGATTGGATTTAGCAAACTCATTTCAATGGAGAAAAGTTTTTGAATATTGACAAATTCAGAGAATTGATCTTTATACTTAAGACCTCTTCCAGGGATGATGCGGAGTTGAGAAATTTGAGTCATGATATCCCAACCAATGATCAAATCTTTGTTGGGGAGACTAGAGCCAAAGATTTTTGTGGTTATGGAACACTGTGGGAAAAACTGAACAGTTATGGGAGTAGTTCTCATTTGTAGAGAAAGTATCTCCTGAGGCATAGTTGAAATACCGGACGCAAGAAGTCCAATATTCTTCAGGAAGAACTTTAGTGTCCAAGATTGAGAAGCAGCCCAATGTTTATGAGAGCAATAACAGTGATTGGTTTGGCAAACTTTGAAGTGAATATTTTCACAGGAAAATGAGGACAATGAGTTTGGCTGTAAAATATGTCAGTGCTTTCTTCTGTAGGAGTGAGAGATATGTGAAAGATATCTTCTGGATCTGAATCTGAATCAGTATCACTGGGAGTTTGATAACAAGGGATAGCACAAAGAGTTTGTTCACATGGTTCTTCATCCGCAGAAAATAAAGATTCGATATCATCATTTCTAAGAGAAATACCAGTTTCATTCTCTATATGATGTATCAAATGATTCTGACCTTTTTTCTCTTGGAGACAATTTTGGCAAAATGTCCTTTTTTGTTGCAGGTGAAGCATCGGTTTGATTTTTTGTGGCCTGAGCGATCCTTCCATTTGCGTAGATATTTCCATTTCTTCTTTTTTCAGAAGTGCTTGGAGCCATGCTTGGATTTGTTTATCCAAATCTTTTTGAAGCGCTTCTTTTTCCTAGAGGATTTTCCACAAGAATCGTCACAATCTTTCTTGGAGCATTTGATCTTTAAGTTCTGTTGAGAACATGCCCTGTCAAGTTCTCTGTTGTCATGGACATAAGACTGGATCATGTGACGCTTCATACACAAGTCTTCTAAACACAAATGGATTTATTGTTGGTGTTCTCCCAACGTAAGATCCCGGATTCTCCTTTGTCTAGAGAGAAAATTTCTCTCCACCGGTTGAGATAATTCTTTAGGAATGGAGGTTAGGAAGACATGCTTCAAATTTGCATTAGCTCTGACTTGGTAGAAGAGCTGAAGCATTTCTCGATAATGTTTATCAAGATGTTTTTTCTGAAGAGAACAGCACCGTCTTTCGAAAAATTCTCTTCTTCTGAGTTCCACGAGATCAACTGGTTTTCCCACAAAAAAGTGGTACATGAGGGTGATGGCATACTGAAAGCTTGGTGCAAGTAAAAAGTGAAGTTGATCTTGTTCTGACACAGATGCCCACCAAAATTTGAGGCTACCGGTGAATCTTGTGACAAAGTTAAAAAGAACATCATACTTGTCCTGATTGGTAATGGCTTGGGTGTTTAACCAAGTATGAAATTCTTCAAGTCTGTCTGGCCATTTGCGATAAGGAATATCATCAATAGTGAAAAACTGTTTTGATGAAGTGACGATATTTTGAGAGAAATTGTTTGGCTGAACAACTTCTGGTTCAGAATGATCTGAATCCATGTCATAGTCTGGAGGATCAGCCATGAACACTGATGATGTTACTGGTGCTATGGGAAGGGGGTCAATGGTAGGGATTGAAAAGGAGGATGAAGAAGCAAGAGATACCGAATCTGATTCAGTATCAAAGATGTTCGAAAAGGCTGGTTCTGTTGGAAACAGAACCTGATCTATAGGAATGACAGGATCATTTTGCTGTGGAGACTGTGTGATAACAGGATCAGGCTGTGGTTCTTGATTACCCAAATCTCTAAGAAAAGATTCTAATGGATTTGACAGCATTAGTTGTTCTTGCCTTTCTCTTATGACCAACGAAGGTGAGGGTGCTTCGATATTCTTTTCTTTCCCCTTTTCTTTCCTTAATCGATCTATTTCTCTGAGACGATTTCTCATCTCAGCCACATCTGTCTTTTGTGTAACAGGAATGTCGGGAAGGGTAGCAAAGATAGATGTCTGAGGTGGCGGAGGTAGAGAAGGAAGAATTTCTGTCCGTAGAGTGGAAGGAAATGGATTGATTCTTCCTAGGTTGAGTTTTCCTTCTTCAAGGATTTGGATTTGCCTTTTGAGCTTGTCTATATCAACCTTGGGACTTTCAAGATAATGATAACCCAAATTTTGTCCGGATTCCAAGGCATGAAGCCTCTTCTGGAAATCTGAAAGCTTCTTGGTGGTTTCATCATATCTTCGTAAATCTTGTTGCACATTTCCAATCTTGGAATCAATTGCTTTAAAAGCATTGTTATGTGCAAGAAGAGTCTCCGATTGCCAATTTAGAACAGCTTCAGCAACAAGAGTTCTTTTCTATCTTCCATGCTCATCCACATCAGTAGGGGCAGGTATCTTTGGGACATGCCTATATCTGCTTTATGGATGGATTAATAAACTCTTCTGGTGCAGGAAATGAGAGTTTAGAACTTTCCCGAACAAGAGGAGGAAAGTCCGATTCATGGAACATGGAGATGGAAGAGGTAGGCGGTATTTTTACTGGAACTTCAAGTGGGTAGAAATGTTTCTTCGCCCACTTAACAATTGGCTTATAAAACGGAGAAATGGCTGATTTTTTCTAGGGTGGAGATGGAGGAGGTGATGATGGTTCTGGTGATACAGGAGGAGAAACATTGAACTCTGGTGGTGGAGTTGGTGAATAAGAAACCATAAACTGGAATTTATCACACTCTCCAAGAGTATCAATGGAAGGATCTCCATTCAAGTGCCTTTGATATATAGAATCTTTTGGCCTTTTGTGCTTCCTACGAGGTGGTGGTTTTGCAAATGGGTCTACCTCGTTAGGGGAATTTATACAATAAGAACATTGACAGAATGGATCCCAAAAACAATGACCATACTGGTCTTTGTAGTAATGAATAGGATGTCCATCACTTTTGAAATATTTGACAAGTTTTTTGGGGTCTGGTTCGGAAATTGACTTAGGAACACATGGTTCAATCATGAAGAAGGTCTGGAAGATAGAAGGACTTTCTTCCTTTTCCTTGCCAAACTTGATGGAAACAGTGCCATCTCTCTTTCTGACAAATTCAGAGTCTGAAGACTGGAAAGGCTTGTTGCTCTGATGCAACTTTTCATAGTTGGTGATCCATGTTTCTGGAAGGAGGGTAGCCAATTTTTCTTTCGGGATTTGCCTGGGAACATGAATGCAAGAGGCCTGGTCATTCTGCATGGAAATGAATAGTACGTCTTCATTTCCATTGTGGAAATTTAAGTCAAGAGCATGGTTCTGGACTCGATAAACCATCTGGTAGTGCAGTGTTGCTGCTATTGAGTCAGCTGTCTGAGGGGCTCCAGTGAGCTCCAATCAGCACTGGATTCACCTACTAAGCGCATGGAACGGATATAATTACAAACGAAACCATGGTTTATCGAGTCCAGAACCATGCTCTTGACTTAAATTTTCACAATGGAAATGAAGAAGCACTATTCATTTCCATGTAGAATGACCAGGTTTCCTGCATTCATGTTCCCAGGCAAATCCCGAAAGAAAAATTGGCTACCCTCCTTCCAGAAACATGGATCACCGACTATGAAAAGTTGCATCAGAGCAACAAGCCTTTCCAGTCTTCAGACTTTGAATTTGTCAGAAAGAGAGATGGCACTGTTTCCATCAAGTTTGGCAAGGAAAAGGAAGAAAGTCTTTCTATCTTCCAGACCCTCTTCATGATTGAACCATGTGTTCCTAAGTCAATTTCCGAACCAGACCCCAAAAAACTTGTCAAATATTTCAAAAGTGATGGACATCCGTTCATTACTACAAAGACAAGTATGGTCATTGTTTTTGGGATCCATTCTGTCAATGTTCTTATTGTATAAATTCCCCTCACGAGGTAGACCCATTTGCAAAACCACCACCTTGTAGGAAGCACAAAAGGCCAAAAGATTCTATATATCAAAGGCACTTGAATGGAGATCCTTCCATTGATACTCTTGGAGAGTGTGATAAATTCCAGTTTATGGTTTCTTATTCACCAACTCCACCACTAGAGTTCAATGTTTCTCCTCCTGTATCACCAGAACCATCATCACCTCCTCCATCTCCACCCTAGAAAAAATCAGCCATTTCTCCGTTTTATAAGCCAATTGTTAAGTGAGCGAAGAAACATTTCTACCCACTTGAAGTTCCAGCAGAAATACCACCTACCTCTTCCATCTCCATGTTCCATGAATCAGACTTTCCTCCTCTTGTTCGGGAAAGTTCTAAACTCTCATTTCCTGCTCCAGAAGAGTTTATTGATCCACAAAGCAGATATAGGCATGTCCCAAAGATACCTGCCCTTACTGATGTGGATGAGCATGGAAGACAGAAAAGAACTACTGTTGCTGAAGCTATTCTAAATTGGCAATCGGAGACTCTTCTTGCACATAACAACGCTTTTAAAGCAATTGATTCCAAGATTGGAAATGTGCAACAAGATTTACGAAGATATGATGAAACCACCAAGAAGATGCTTTCAGATTTCCAGAAGAGGCTTCATGCCTTGGAATCCGAACAAAATTTGGGTTATCATGTGGCATCCCGAAATTTCATGGTAATTTCTAGAGGCATTACGACCTATGGAAAAGTGAATGGTTGTGTCGTTGAAGTATGTTGTGGCCACTAGACCGAAGAATTGTAATAGATTAAGGCTGAACACTTTAATGGAAAGATATCTTCTGTTCTTGGGTTATCAAAGTTGGTGTTATAGGATAATTTGATAATGAGAATTTTGTTCTTGGCTATGCACCTTATGGATTTGATTTTTTTTTTATGGATTAATGTTGCAAGTTTTGGCCATGTTATTTTGTAATCAGGTATTTTGATGAGTGGGGGTTTAGGTTAGATTTTTTAAAGGAGAGTGGGCCGAAATTCTTAGGCCAAGCCGGCCCAAAAACCCAGCCCACAACCCCACCATTCGACCGGCCCATGAAGCCCAAGAGGGGGCTGCCGTCGACCAAGGGGGAAGGGGGAAACCGGTTTGCATGTTTCTCCATTTGTCCCATAAAGAAAGCCAAGTTTCAATGCATGCAAGGCTAATGTTTGCTAATCATTGAAAGGAAGAAATTAGAGAGGAGAGAGGGGGCGGATTACTCAAGGGATTGAACCGAGAGAGAGAGGAGTGTCGTGCGAAGGAGAGGAAGAGAGAAAGCGGGCGTGCGAGAGAGGAAGAGAGAAAGGAAGAAGGAGGAGGTTCGTCGCCGCCGTCGAGCCGCCGAGTCCTGCCTTGCCCCGCCGTCTTTGCTTTCTGTGTTGTGCTCGGATTAGAGGCAAGTAGAGTCCATTAATCTGCCCTTTGCTTGCTGTGATGTGTGTGTAGAAAATGGTAAATTTCGGATGTGGATGAAGTGTGAAATCTCAAAGCTACAAGAGTGTGTTCTAGCCTGATGTTCTGTTTGTGGAAAAACAGTCCGACCTTTGATGATTTCGTGAGTTGCATGCGATATTCTAGTGGGATTTGACTTCGACTTATTGATGAAAGTTGTAAAGGACTTCTTGGAGAGTAACATATCAAAATTTCAGAAGAAATGAACGAGTATAGACCGGTGAAACTATTTTTCTTTGAAGAAGTCAGATCTGGAAATCGTAATACTGACCTAGTGTGATTCTGTAAATTTTATAAAATTGTCCGGTTGAAATTTGATCTCGTGTTCTGAATGAAAGTTGAAGATGACATGTTAAGGAGTAACATATTAAAATTTTAGAGGAAATGGATGAGTTTAGATTGGTGAAACAATCTTTATCCGAAACGGTTAGATCTGGAATTCGGTGCCGAGGGTTATGGACGGTTATGGTTATTATAGTTTTTAATCTATCACAAATCCGATTTCGAGTTCTTCATGAAATATTTACTTCTATATTTTTTCTATAATATATAAAAATTTCAGAATTTTTGGAATTGATTTAGGATTTTTACTGAATTTGTGAATGAAACTGTGTATGGCAATATTCCGAAATTTTGCTGTATTTTCAAAAAAATAAATGAAATTGTCCTATGTGATACAATGTCTTGAGTGGTTGATTATGCTGCATATGTGGTGACATATGGCATCTTATATGACATCAAAAGCTGGCTGAGACCTTTGATATTGTTGCATCAAATGCCATGTTGAAATTGAGATACATGTGTGAATATAAATTATGATAATGATGATACCATCGGAGGTGTGAGCCGACGATGCCCCGGGAGTGTTGGGATGCCCGGAGTGTGGGTGCCGGATGCTCGGAGAGTGTGTGCCGGATGCCCCGGGAGTGTTGGGATGCCCGGAGGTGTGTGCCAGAAGCCCTGGAGGTGTGTGCCGGGGGGGATACCTCATGATGCCAGTTGGGGTACAAGATGCCCGGAGTGTGTGTGCCGGATGCTCGGAGGTGTGTGCCGGAGGCTCCTTGCGATGCCAGGTCGGATGCGAGCGATAAATTGTGGGATGTAAATATTGGTCCCCGGGAAGAAAAATGATGTGATCTAATTGAAAGATAAAGATCGAGAATTGAATCATGCACATGGATGTGTGCATATGGCATGGGATGAACCTCATGGGAATGCAAGCCTGAAGTGCATGGTGGTATATGCACGTTGCATGGTGATATATGAATGGCTGGTTGATGATATATGTATAAGTGCATGGTGGTATATGTACGTTGCATGGTGATATATGCATGGCTGCTTGATGATACATGTATAAGTGCAGGGTGGTATATGCACGTTGCATGGTGACATATGCATGGCTGTAAGGTGAGGTATGCTTGAATGCATGAATGATATGTGTTTTATTCATGATACCTTGATTGTTCTGTTTGACGCATTGTGTAGTTTGGTGGATCTTTACTACTGAGTGGTTGTACTCACCCCTTTGGGGATTAACATTTCAGATTAGAAAGATGCCTCTTTCACCAGTCGTGCGTGGTACCTTCTATGGCATATCTACTGACGTTGAGGTGGAGTGCACGGAGCATTCCTGTATTAGTGTGCCTGGTCTGGTGTATGTCCGAGTCCGTGTCTTGGTGATGTACGACGTGGGTTTTGCTGATGGCCCTGTTATCCAAGAGTTTTTGTCTGTTCACGTTCGACGCAATGGGGGTGATGCTAGGGATGCTGCCGCCGCTGCTGCCCGATGCACCGGGTTGGGTGTGATGGCGCGTATGACTGGTGGGAGCTGGCATTTTTTTTTTGGGATAGCCAACGCTTGTTGATGGAGGGGTGTACATGTTTGATGTAGGGTCGAGTTCTCTTGAGTTATAGCCAAGTATAATTAAAAATCTTGGCCTTTTGCTGTACCGACCCGAGATGTCCATCGTGAAAATGTAAATAAAAGTGACTCGGCTTTATCGTTTTATATGGTGAATAGTTGGTGTGCATTGCATTATTGTTATTGGAGTAAGGGATGGTGAGACTCGTTTATGCTTCCGTTGATGAGCTGCACCGGGACCTTTACAAAAAAAGAAAAAGGGGGAGAAGAATTTTATTGATCAACCCCTATGAACTATAGTTCCATTTTAATTGAAAAGTTATTAGACTGGTATGTAGTAGGATAAGTGATAAGTACCTGTGGCGACCCTATCGGATGGGAGAGCGTGTCGGGGGGGTACCACATATCATTATCTTGAAAGTCCCAAGGTTCAGATAGACAAGCTCAAAAGGCAAATCCAAATCCTTGAAGAAGGAAAACTCAACCCGGGAAGAATCAATCCATTTCCTTGCACTCTACGGACAGAAATTCTTCCTTCTCTACCTCTGCCACCTCAGACATCTATCTTTGCTACCCTTCCAGACATTCCTGTTACACAAAAGACTAATGTGGCTGAGATGAGAAATCGTCTCAGAGAAATAGATCGATTAAGGAAAGAAAAGGGGAAAGAAAAGAAGATCGAAGCACCCTCACCTTCGTTGGTCATAAGAGAAAGTCAAGAACAACTAATGTTCTCAAATCCATTAGAATCTTTTCTTAGAGATTTGGGTAATCAAGAACCACAGCCTAATCCTGTTATCACACAGTCTCCACAGCAAAATGATCCTGTCATTCCTACAGATCAGGTTTTGTTTCCAACAGAACCAGCCTTTTTGAACATCTTTGATACTGAATCAGATTCGGCATCTCTTGCTTCTTCATCCTCCTTTTCAATCCCTACCATTGACCCTCTTCCCATAGCACCGATAACATCATCAGTGTTCATGGCTGATCCTCCAGACTATGACATGGATTCAGATCATTCTGAACCAGAAGTTGTTTAGCTAGACAATTTCTCTCAAAATATCGTCACTTCATCAAAACAGTTTTTCACTATTGATGATATTCCTTATCGCAAATGGCCAGACAGACTTGAAGAATTTCATACCTGGTTAAACACCCAAGCCATTACCAATCAGGACAAGTATGATGTTCTTTTTAACTTTGTCGCAAGATTCACCGGTAGCCTCAAACTTTGGTGGGCATTTGTGTCAGAACAAGATCAACTTCACTTTTTACTTGCACCAAGCTTTCAGTATGCCATCACCCTCATGTACCACTTTTTTGTGGGAAAACCAGTTGATCTCGTGGAACTCAGAAGAAGAGAATTTTTTGAAAGATGGTGCTGTTCTCTTCAGAAAAAACATCTTGATAAACATTATCGAGAAATGCTTCAGCTCTTCCACCAAGTCGGAGCTAATGCAAATTTGAAGCATGTCTTCCTAACCTCCATTCCTAAAGAATTATCTCAACCGCTGGAGAGAAATTTTCTCTTTAGACAAAGGAGAATCTAGGATGTTAAGTTGGGAGAACTCCAACAAGAAATCTATTTGTGTTTAGAAGACTTGTGTATGAAGCGTCAGATGATCCAGTCTTATGTCCATGACAACAGAGAACTTGACAGGGCATGTTCTCAACATAACTTAAAGATCAAATGCTCCAGGAAAGATTGTGACGGTTCTTGTGGAAAATCCTCCAGGAAAAAGAAGCATTTCAAAAAGATATGGATAAACAAATCCAAGCATGGCTCCAAGCACTTCCGAAGAAAGAAGAAATGGAAATATCTACACAAACGGAATGATCGCTCAGGCCACAAAAAATCAAACCGATGCTTCACCTGCAACAAAAAAGGACATTTTGCCAAAAATTGTCCCCATGCGAAACAATGTCAGAATCATTTGATACATCATATAGAGAATGAAACTGGTATTTCTCTTGGAAATGATGATATCGAATCTTTATTTTCTGCGGATGAAGAACCATGTGAGCAAACTCTTTGTGCTATCCCTTGTTATCAAACTCCCATTGATACTTATTCGGATTCAGAACCTGAAGATATCTTTTACATATCTCTCACTCCTGCAGAAGAAAGCACTGACATATATTCCAACCAAACTCATTGTCCTCATTTTCCTATGAAAATATTCACTTCAAAGTTTGCTAAACCAATCACTGTCATTGCTCTCATAGACACTGGAGCTGCTTCTTCAATCTTGGACACTAAAGTTCTTCCTGAAGAATATTGGACTTCTTGCGTTCGGTATTTCAACTCTGCCTCAGGAGATACTTTTTCTACAAATGTGAGAACTACTCCCATAACTGTTCAGTTTTTCCCATAGTGTTCCATAACCACAAAAACCTTTGGCTCTAGTCTCCCCAACAAAGATTTGATCATTGGTTGGGATATCATGACTCAAATTTCTCAACTCCGCATCATCCCTGGAAGAGGTCTTAAGTATAAAGACCAATTCTCTGAATTTGTCAATTTTCAAAGACTTTTCTCCATTGAAATGAGTTTGCTAGATCCAATCATGCAAAAGTTGCTGGAATCCTATTCGGAATCTCATTTTGAATTTGCTAAAAAATGTTCTCATCCTTTATGGAAAAACCCAGAATTCTTTGTTCGCCTTCCCTTCAAGAAAAATGAAAATATTAATCCAACCAAGGTGAGTCATATGGGAATGAATCCAGAACACCTGATTTTGGCTAAAAAAGAATGCTCAGAATTACTGCAACAAGGCCTTATTGAGGTTTCACACTCTCAATGGGCTTGTGAAGCTTTTTATGTCAACAAGCATGCTGAGCAAAATAGAGGAAATATGAGACTGGTAATCAATTACCAACCACTTAATCTTTTTCTTCGAGATGATAAATTCCCTTTACCATCCAGAAACTCTCTTTTTGCTGGATTATCCAAAGCCCAAATTTATTCCAAATTTAATCTCAAAGCCGGATTTTGGCAATTGGGCATTCATCCTGAAAACAGACCCAAGATAGGCTTTTGTATCCCAAACCAACATTTCCAATGGAAAGTTCTTCCTTTCGGCCTAAAAGTTGCCCCGTCCCTTTTTCAAAAGGCAATGTGCCGAATTTTCCAGCCAATTTTGGCAAGCACAGTAGTTTATATTGATGATATCTTACTCTGATCGATGAACAGTCCACTTTGCCGACTTCTTGAGCAGTTTGCAGAAATTGTAAAAAAGCACGGCATCATGCTTTCACAGAGAAAGATGAATATCGCCCAGACGGAAATTGAATTTCTTGGTATGCACCTTAACAAAGGGACATACTATCCAGGGCCACATATTGCTTAGGAATTGCTGAAATTTCCTAAAGAAAACTTTACGAGAAAGCAAGTTCAGCAATTTCTTGGGATAATTACTTATCTCAGGGATTTTGTTCCTCACATTGCAAAACTGCTAATCCCATTGTAGACAATGTTGAAAAAGAATCCCCCACCTTAGGGAAAATCTCAGACTAGTGCAGTCGCTAAACTCAAAGAGATCATGCAATCTCTTCCTCCACTACAAATTCCATCAACAGGAAAAAGAATCCTCCAGACTGATGCTAATGATGAATATTGGCTGCCGTCCTATTTGAAGAAGTTGATGGTAAGAGACATTTGTGCGCATATAAAAGTGGAAAATTTTCACAGGCTGAAATGCATTATCATTCCACTTTTAAAGAAATCTTGGCGATAAAGAATGGAATAAAAAAGTTTGAATTCCATCTTATTGGCCATCACTTCCTAGTTGAATTGGATATGGCATCTTTCCCTCAGATGACCAAATTCAAACAGAAGCAGGTTCCAAATTCCCAGCTGCTTCGATGGGTTGAATGGTTTTCAAAAAATATTCTTTCGAGACCAAGCATATTGCTGGAGACAAAAATGTGCTTGCTGACTTCCTCTCAAGACCAAAAGGACCAGCTGAAATCAACATGTACGTTATGAGACGTGCTTTTCATATACGCTAATATGGTGAAAAATATAAGATCGAGAAGATCAAAGATTGGCCAAGTTGGAAGTATCCCCAGGAAATCATTGAATATATCCATAATGACAGTCTCACTGAAAATCTGGATAAACTCATGTGGCAATGCCACGCAGATTTGTTCAGGTTCAATGGAGGTTCGATTCTCTATCCTTTTGGATTAAATGCAGATTATCTGTTCATACATCCTCTCATTTGGAAAGAATATGATTTTCCTGACCAACTTCGATGGTTATTATGGTACTTAACCAATAAGTACTTGATAGCTATTGAAATTCCAACCAGAAGACTCATTGCCAACCTCACCAGGATATTTGGGCTTCCTAGAGGTAAGATTAAAAATGAAAATGACAAAAATCTTTTAGATTTCCTCAATTGGTTTTATCCTCCAACTCACTGGAAATGGCTCCTCGAGAAAGAACTGAGAACCACACAACCAAACCCTGAAGTTCACACTATTCTGGTCTTTCGATGTCCATGGCATTTTTTCACAAATAATGGCCACATTATCGATGCTCCATAGAGTATAGGTACCACATCCTATAAATCCTTGCTAGATAGCAAGGATGCTCGAGTTCACAAATCTTATCCAAGTCCCATTGGTTGCTGTGAGCACCAATATCGAGAACTCCAGAGAATCTTATGCCAGGAAAACAAGACCATTCCTCCAGATGCATGGAATTATGATGTACCCACAGCATGGGATCATTATAGCCTCGCACCAGAAGCCAAAGAAGCGCTCGAAGAATTCAGACAAGTTGCATCATCACAAGATCACCAAATGTCAAACAAAGATGACATTGCACAGTTCTCTCAAGACCCCTATGCTACATGGGGAGGTCCTCTTTCCCAAGACCCCTATGATCAAGGACCTTTGTCCTTATCTCAAGGCATGGACACATCCTTCTATGCACAACCATCCAATTGGCCTCAGCCAAATCTTCCTACTGACACAACATATGATAATACATATTAGGAACAAGAATTGGCATCTGCAACATATCCTCAAGAAGAAGCATCTTCATCCCATTAGTTGAACCAGATCCTCACACCAGAAGATCTTGAGGCACTCGAACAAAAATATGATGCACATCTTCTAGCAACGGAACACAGCTCAGATGACTCAGACTACAGTTATAATGCTCGTGACGGACGAGACTGCTGAAAGATCGTTGTTCGTACAAGTTTACTGTAGCAAGTTTCCGTTCACTTTTACTGTAGCAATAGGCTAGGGAAATCACTGTTCACTGTCACTGTTCATACCGTGCGAATAATTCCCGACCGAAATTTTCGGAGGCCTTTGTTTATTCAGGACCCGTGTGTTTTTGTCCTTGCTTGTTTGTAACCTCTAATTGCCTATAAAAGGTGAGGAGGATGTATTGTGTTGCATAGAGTCCCTTGAAGTAAAGTGAGTGCTTTGTGTAATTCTCTCAAATTCTCTCCATGGCTTTCTAAATTTCTCTTCTTCTCCAGCGTGCTAGGATCCTCTAAGAAATGTAGCTCGGATAGTTAGAAATGTTACCACCCTGGTTCTACTTGGGTGTCTCTAGGCTTTGAACTAAAGGGCAGAGTGGTTTTCTACTAACAGGCTGTCCTTGAAGGGCTTGATATAGAGTTGTTCGCCCAGTGTGAGAAGGCATACCTGCAGAAAATTGATTTTGTCCTTAATGGTTTTAAGTCTAGGTTCATTCTTGTTTCACCATACGCAAGCGTTTTGCTTGAGCTTGAATATACGTGATTTTGTATTATGAATTTATATCTAAATCAAGTTATTTATTTGTAAATATTTTAGATTTAGGCTTAAATCTAGATTTTGAAAAATATTCGAGTGTATGAGCGATTGTAACTCGATTCTCCGATTAGTGAATTATTTGCTACTAGTTCTCTCAATGAGTGTAGATATTAATACACAAAACGAATCACATAAATCTCTAGTTTTTTTAATTATTTTTTGTTTATTTCTTTGATATTTTTGCATTGATTTAATTTTGCAAGATCCTAGTGTTTCTACATAATTATTTTTACAACATTAGGTGATACGGATTTGCTAATTCGGAAAATAATCACTTCATTCAGCCTATGACATGTGTCCATATGGGTCCCATAGAGGTGAGTGCAGTTCCTGGTTCACCGGAGAACCAAAGGTTCGGTTTAGTTCTTACTTCTAAAGGGATTGGTTCCGGTTCCCTGTTCCCTTTTTCTAGGAACCGGCTGTTCTGGTTCTAGTTCCTATGGGAACCGGAACCGGTTACGGTACCAAAAAACAAAGCCAAATCAATTACCCTCGCTTCACTTCACTTCACACGGTTCTCTGAGTCTCTCCCATTCTCTGCCTCTGCCCATCGCCAAAGTTGCTCACCCTCAACGACACCGTCCGACGTTGCTCGCCCTTGACGCCGCCGTCGGACGCCGCTAACCCTCGATGCCGCCGCCGGACGCCCCTGCGGTTGCCTCGCCCTTGCCTCCCTCAATGCCGGCACCCCTCGCTCTCCTCGCTGATCAGTCGCTGCCGGACGCCGGTCGTCCCGCCGCTGAACGCCAGTCGGCCCGCGCTCGCCCCACCCTTGCCTCCCTTAACGCCGCCGAGGGAGGGATGGTTGTGGAGAGCAGATCTCAGAGGAGGATTCTGTCTCTGTATCGTCATCTTTCACCACAAGCTTCTGATGCGAGCTCACTTCTTCAACCAGTCAGTATGCACTCTCTCTCTCTCTCTCTCCCTTCCCGCGCGTGTCGCTTTTGTTTCGTTTGCGGAAAATGTTCGATGTAGTTGGCGCTCAATTGATATCGTGAATTTTTTTTTATGTTTCTGGTTTTGATGATGAAGACGGTAATGAGAGCAGAGCAATTAAGTCTTCGAGATGGTAGAGAAGTTGTGGTATTCGTTGGTATTGTGTTGGACATTCATGCCCTACCTTTTTCTCCTCCTGCTCCCAGAACCACAACCCCTGGCAAAGTAAATTTATTTTTCTTCGCTTATCTGTTTGTTCAGTCATTCTTATTCTGTTTTAAATAGAGTCTTTTGTGGGATGTTTACCTTGCTTGTAATGCGAGTTTAAAAATGAAATTTGTCAATGCTGGCTGCAAAAAATTGCGAAATTGGGCATCAATTTTTTGTGCTCTTAGTCTGGATTTCAGTTGAAACAGTGGTGGGAATACTCTAATTTGGTCCATTTGGGGAAATTTTGAAGTTGCTGGAGTAATCTAACATGTGCTAGTCTCTGTAATATGGGTTGATGCTCGTCTCTGTCGATGACATGGAGAACCTAGCCGAAAATGATAGGAGAGCACCATATAAAGATAATGCAGGAATGGAGGATAGACCCGACTAGTCATATAGAATGAGAAAGGTTGAATCACAGAAATATTAAGATTGTGAAGATAGACGCGCAGTCTTGTGTCAACTTTTACCCATTTAAAGATACGTTTGTAGAAGGGAGAAACTGGTTTAGAAGCAGGTGGTTTTGTCTTTGGAGGAGTGGGTTTCTGCTTGGATGATGGTGGCGGAGAAGGTTTTGGAGATGTGTAATGGGTAGTTGCAGAGCAAAAAACTGGATGCGGGCACTTACCACTATATTCTCCAAGGGGTCCAATGGTTGTGTCTCTGTCTTTTCCTCTTTGAAAAATTTCGTGCTCTGAGGAGCTGCACTTCTTTCTCTTGGAAGGCCTGTTGTCCTTGTCTTCTGGAGGGTTAGCAGTTCTCACACCAGAAATCTAGATCCCAAAAACAATGGCCCATATAAGGATCCTTGAAGTATAGAAGGAGTTGTAATTGATTGTTGATAGGCTCTATTTTAAGTCTTTCTCCTTCACCTTCTTCTTCTAGAATGTACGGCTGCATCGTCAAGATTGTAGGAAAGATGGAATAAGAGTCTTTTTCATTTTCTCTTGAGTGATCAATTTTAGTGACCACACTGCCATGCTTTTTCTTGGTGAATTTTTAATCTAAAGGCTGTATAAATATTACATGTACAAACTTGTTAACTCGTTCATGACTTGGACATTATTGCGCTTAATCCAACTTAATATGCGTCAAACGCTTATTCTGTAAATGGGTCTTCTCGCACATTGCTGGCTCTGTAAGACTTTGATTTCTTGAATGACACCTCTGCTTCAAGTTGTTGAATTCATTGTTGAAGCTTAGCAAATAGCATTCACTTTTTGCAGACATTTTTTTATGAACTGATAGCTTCAGTAGTTGTCAGTTTGAGCTGTTTCTACTTTCTAGTGATTAAGCTCTTCATAATTTTCAATAAAAATAAATCAAATCAAAATTTAGTTCCATAGTGTAGCTCATGTCAGGAGATTGCTGCAATTAGTCCGTGATGATAGAAACTAAGCGTTGACAAAATTGTAGGTAAGAAGGCCTTGTGGGAGCATAATATCTATGGATTGACCCCTACAATTGGCTCTGCAAACCATCTATTAGTAATGACGAATTGTATCTATGTCAAGTGATTCTTTTTTCCATTTGTTTCATTTACACATTTTTTCTGCTAACTTGGGGTATTGCAATGCAGCAATATGCTAAAGAGCACAGAGATGCTGCCCTCATGCAGGAAGTTATGAAGCTTTTGAAGAAGAATAACTTGCCATTGCAACCCAGCACGGCCGATATTGTCTTCAAGTTCACTTCCGTGCTGTTTATCCTGTTTTCATGCTGTTTATCCTGAGAATGAGTTATCATGTAGTAAGCCATTATTGCACTTAATTGTGTGAAATGTACTGCATGGTTATCAAGCAATTTATCCAATTTATTAGTGTCTTTTATATATGATTTAATCAACTTGTTTTTATATTAATCATTGTCTGCATTGCTACTCTCAATCTAATAGTTTACTCATGTTATTTGATATCCTTTTCTTCATGGAAAAATTTTGCAGCATTTGTAATGATACAGACCATTGGGGGTTGCTCACGAAGTATTCGAAGAGATTTGTCAAGGGTGGCGTGAAATTGCATAAAGCTGCATTTGACATCTGGATGGAGTTTGCTGCAAAAGTAGGTGAGAAACACTCACTCTGTCTCCATTTGCTACTCTCAAGCCCTTGTCCCTCAGCAATTTTTGTTTTCCATTTCTTCCCACAAGTAGTTTTCTCATCCAGGTCTTGCCGCTTACTATAAAAGATGGGATGTGCTTGAATATATTCTTCTTTGGCCATTTTTTCCTTTCTGGAGATTTATGTGATGCTGGATAGGTATGAGATCTTCTATGAAAG
Source organism: Eucalyptus guilfoylei (assembly GCA_016097605.1). Classification (NCBI taxonomy): domain Eukaryota; kingdom Viridiplantae; phylum Streptophyta; class Magnoliopsida; order Myrtales; family Myrtaceae; genus Eucalyptus; species Eucalyptus guilfoylei. The sequence goes on from CM027861.1 coordinate 43,389,249, forward strand.
GTAATCTAGTATCTTGAAGTTGAGTCTATAACATCCTTTTTATTTCAGCTTATTGAAGGTATCCTTCTTCATTGTAGTTCAAATATGAAAATGAAACAGAAAAAAAAAAAAAAAAAAAAAAACCTGTTGGAACCTGGATTCGACCCTAAAACCTGTGACAGGGTAGGTTCCGGGTTCTTGGTTTTGATGGGTAGGTTCCAGGTTCCAAAAATAATAAAGTGAAAGAGAAAATTGCAAATTTTTCTATATATTTCGATGTATGTAATAAAGAGTATAGCAATCTATCTATAGGTTATATGATGACTATCTAGTACAATGTATCAATCAAGATATACACATAATTAAAGGGAGACATATGTAATCTTGATAGATATAAAGAATCAACAAAATTTATCAAAGTATCTCTAACATTGAAAATTACTCTAGAAAAATTCCTAATTATGTCTAAACTTAATATGACCGCATCGCTCAAGTGAAACATTGTTCAATTGAGACTTGGTAGATGAAGTTATGTTCATCAACTGTTTGTGGCGAAACTTTCAAATCTAGTTGGTCTTTAGGTAGCAAGACCAGTGGTGGTGTCGGTTTTTTGAAACAACAAGCAAAGTTTGAGAATTGGAAGGGAAACAGCAAGCGGTAAATGCGGCTAGCTTCGAAGACAGTAACTAAGCGACTTAGCATATATGATTGGCATGGGAAAATAATTATTGAGCAATGCAGCCTTTGTAGCTAGCCTTAAAAAAAAGCCACCTCTATGGAAAAAGTTCAATTGAGCAATGCGGTTGGTGCAATTAACATTGAAACACGACTATTATGGAATGAACTCGATTAAGTGCTTTTTCAAATAAGACTTTTGCTTGCAAAGTAAACAATGTTGAGAGGTGATAATGCATTTATTTGGATGTACAAGGGGATGGACTTATTTGATCATGCACCGGGTAACTTGGGGGAGTGTTATCCTGGTTTTTTGCCAAGATCGAAGCCTTTAGTCACTGTTCGGACACCTCCGCTACTCAGCTCGGAAAATCGACACCATCATCAGTAGGGGAATGTTAGAAATAATTAGGGATTTCTCTAATTTAATTTCCAATGTTAGAGATATTTTGATAATTTTATTGATTCTCCATGTCTCTTAAGGTTGCACATATGTCACTCTTTGATTGTGCGTATATCTTAATTGATATGTTATCTTAGATAATCAAATCATAAAACTTATAGATAGACTCATCTGCTCTTTAAACCACTTCTTGCTACATTGATGGAGATAATAAAGGCCATTAGGCAGCACCTCTAATCACTCAAAAGTCTTTGGCTCCAAGTGTCATATCTTGATTTTTCAATTCTGTTTTCAATTGAATGAGTCGGGTTTTTCATCGATGCGCCTATAGTTCTTTTCTCTGAATAGGCCATTCACGAGATAACTAGTCTATCATGATAAGCCGTTAAGGAATCCAAACGCAATAGACTTGAGAATTCGACCAGGAATCGACTACTCGACCGCGCTAATCTGCAAGGGTCATTACGGCATAGATCGATTAGAGACCGGAGATAGGTCGACTTGACAGAGCCATGTGATTAAGTGTGGGTGATTTCACCTAATTGCACAATTATTGTCGATCGGCACTAGATCGATTTCTCTATCGTTTTGGTACCCTGTGTCCGTATTTAAAATCTCGAGATTTCTACGACAACTGAGAGTCGTCAATGTGTCGAAGATGCACTTTGTAGCTTGAAAATAATCAATCACAGGTCAATTACACGAAAAGTTCCTAAAAGCTACTCGGTAGGTTAGGACCGTCGACTCATCCTCCGAAGATTTTTCTATAAATCGAGATCTTCGGTGAAAAATCCAAAGTAAGGGTATTTTGGATCGGGAAATCCGTGGGACCGTTTTTGAGTGCACCCATGGCCGTTAAGTTGGTTCAATTGATGAGAAAAAATCATGAGAGGGATGATGGCACTTTGGCTGAATTTATAGGCTTTGAATTGAACTCATTTGAAGGAGAATTGAATTGAAATTTGAGGCGAATTGTACAAAAATTCGTAGCCCCCATGGTCCTCAACCTTTTGGACCATTTGGGAGGCTTGTTTGAGAAGCCAAGGAGCTGCAAATGGCTGAGGATGACAGCCCATGTGGTGGGGCATGTTGGTTGAGCTCAAAGGGGCCAAGAAAGCCATCTGGAAGGTTTGGTGGCCCCCCCTTCAAGCTTCCAGCCCTATCTTCTTCCTTCCAACCTTACTTTATTCATTGTTGAGGCTTGAGAGACCTTAGAGAAACTAGAGAAACCGCAGCTCCCTTCCCCCTTGCCGTCAACCTCATTTTTTCCCCTGTTTTCTTCTTGTTCCAGTTTCTGCTCCAGCTGACATTTCTCCAAAAATCTGAGTTAGAAAGTTGTCTTCCCGTGAGAATTAGCCCTCATGCCACCCACCACCGTGACCAGCACATCCAAACTGTACGGAAGAGCTTGGCCTCGCCCCGAATGGAGCCGCCGGCCGACCCGCACGCCAGCAAGAAGAAATCGGTCGCTGGTCCATTAGTCCGCCTAGCAGCTTGCACTGCTTCGCCTATTTCGCCCATTTCAGCTGTTTTTCTTCCATTCCGACCCTACCTCCACCCATCCCAACCACCAGCAGATCCCCCTTGACCCCCAGGTGCCGCCGGCCGCCGAACAACCCCTTGCCGAAGCTCCGATCAGCCTGTTCAACTCCGTTTCTCCTCCGGCAGTCCAGTTTTTCCAAAGTTGTAGAGGGAGTCCGAGCTTGTGGCTATTGTTCCAGCCCTGGGACCACCTTGGATCGTTGTGGTAGAGGTCCCAGTGCGTAGCCATCATCGTCGCCGCCGTGTTTGTGTCTCCGACTCGCTTAACGGGTGAGTTTAGCTCCTAATCCTTTGATTAGTGCCTAAACTTGCTTAGGGTTGGTTTAATTAGTGTTGATTCTAGTTTAGGAGATTTAAATTAAGCTATATTATTCCTAAGATAGGTGGTTAGATTAGTGGCTAAGATTAGTTTAGTTTAATCTTACTTTATTGGCTTAAATGTGGTTTATGTGCTTAATTAGGCTTGTTTAACCTTAATGGATTAAGTGCTTGCTTTAATTAGTATTTTTAATGACTTTTGGATTTAATTTAGTAGTTATTAAATCCTGGAAATTTACTGTTCATGCGACACTGTTCACAAAAATATTGTTCACGAAACATTGTTCACGCGCATTGTTCACAAAATACTGTTCACCCAAGAATGAAAAGTGTCTAATATCATGGGTTTTGATTTTATGAGGTGATTTGAGTGTATAAATGCATGAGCATCCGCATGAATTGAGTGAATTTCACAAAAAAGGAAATATGCTTTGTCCAAGGGACATCGAAATGGACCGCCTTTAGGAGAAAATGATTTGTAAGTGTATATGCAAGCATGTGTGTATTGGCTAAGTGCCCAAAGATAAAAGGAGAGATGTAGTAGTGTGCTTGCGTGATCATTGAGTTGAATCTATCCCCCGCTGTGTGTCGGGTGGGCGATGCTCCTATGTGAAAAACCTGTGCTTGTGTGACGATAATTAATCGTGCCTGTGTGGCGTAGGATTGTGCCTGTGTGGCGTAGAAGGTGCCTATGTGGCATAGATCGTACTTGTGTGGCCGTATTATTGTGTGTTGGGTAATCGTGCCTATGTGGCGATAATCAATTGGAACGCATGATAAGTCGTGCCTATGTGGCCGTATTACTGTGTGTTGGGTAATCGTGCCTTATGTGGTCGAAAGTAATTGGAATGCCTAAGTGGATCATATTGTTTATGGCACGCACGCATTAATCGATAACGTGTAGGGCGTGGCAATGGCTAGGTGAGATCGCTTGTGACGCGATTCGTATGTGATTGATGAGCTGCATCATCTAATGGCCATGTGCATTGCGTGTATTGTGCTGAGTTATGACGTGCAGGGTATGTCATACCAGGTAAGGATGTATGCGAACCGATTATTGTTTTGTTGGTCATAGACTTGTTTGTGGGGTAGTTCTGAAGAGACACCCCCAGTTGAGTTGATGTTCTAACCGGGGGCTTAGGGGAGGACTCGCTGAGATTTATATCTCACTAGTTATTGTATAATCATTTTCAGGTCCCTAGTGTGAAGAACCAAGAGCTTGAAGCGGAAGGGTTAGGAGCATAGGTGGCTTAGTAGTTCTTTTTAAGTTAGACCTTTTGTATAAGAACCTGAGGGGTTTATGAAATTGTTGTCATACTTTTCTATCCCTTATTTGTATTGTCTGGGGATTATTTGTACGCTTCCACATGTGCAATAAAAATGAAAGGTCGGCGACGAGTCCTGGGACGTTGCTTTCTATCAATCACCGAGGGATATGCGCGCGCTCGAGGTTCGGGACGTGACACCAAGTGATGTTAGCCTTTGGTTCGTTATATTGTCACCTGTCTAGGCTTCCATTGGGCATGTAGTCATATCCCAACAGCCACTCACCTTTTGGCGCAACAATAACCGAGGAGCGTCGCAATGTTCCTATGACAAAGATGGCTAGTACTCATGATCTCTGCAATAAATTCTCTCATTCCTTGCCTTAATTCAAGAGAAACCCTCTTCCCTGCAGTCTCAATTCTTGAAGTGAGTAATGCACCTCTATAAACCCGGCCAAATCCAGCAGCTCGTCATACCTCTTCGTCCCTGAATTCTTTTGTGGCTAGAAAGAAATATTTGCACTTGAACCCATGAGGATTGTAGTCACGTTCCCAGTCCTCTAGAACCTTTGCAAATTTTCTCTTTCGTCTTATCAGATAAAACCACATTATAGATAGGCATTGACAGAAAGGACAACATGAAAGCCACAATAGTGGTCAGTAGATAGGATTTCTCCTCCTCACATTGGGTGATTTGGGAAACTGGGATAAAACCAGACTCTGAGCTTGTCCATTTACAATAAAGCCCCTTCCAAGGATGTAATGAGAAGTTACTAACGAGCTATTTGAGGATGAGAACCCCACGTACATGGTCTCCTTGATGGTCGGGGAGAGATCAATGGACAGAGATAAAAGGGGAGTCTTCAGTTTCTCAAAATTGCTAGGAGCTCACGTGACATTCATTGGCTTTTTCACACCTCCATAATCTGCCGGAACTTGCATTGCTTCGCCAGTAATCAGGCTCTTGTTAGTGAAGACTCCACCGGGACATCTAGTATATCCTGCGGAGGCAGATTTTACGGAGGTTGGCCAGCCCATTGATGTCGACCCCAATGTGGTTATCATTGACATCATGGAATTCACGGTTTTGGATTGTGTCAAATTATACTGTGACAATGTGGATCGTGGCAAGAGGCCAGAGTAATTACTAGAAAGAGCTCCTGGAAATTCTCCATCGGGAGCTAACATAAAAGCGAACCTGCAACCACTCAGAAGTGGATACTCGTAAATCACATTGAAAATGAAAGTTGCGGAGAAAGAGTACATAGATCCTCTGGATGAGTGGTTGAATTTGATTGGGTCAAGGTAGAAGGCAAGACTACTTTTGTTTGGTTGCATTAATTACTTTTAGGAGGCCATTGCCAGTGAATGCGGCTAAACCATATACGCTAATATTGGCTTACCGGAAACGTGAAACTGCTGGTATCGTGAGCTAGTACGAAGTTTGCCGTGGGAGAAATTGCCAGATCAATCACAAGATACATGCGCAGAAGGTGAAGGAATTCGCTAAATACACTACTAAAAAAATATCGTTTGAATCTCCAAGTATCAAGTTAAAACCAATGTAATTTCAGCTGTCGGTACTGTGACTTGTGTTACGATATTCCCTATGAATAAAAAATTCACGTGTCAATTCAAAACTCATGTGTTAAATCATGCAACCATTCAAACAAACAAGTAATAATTCTTATAAGAGGTGGACTTGCTCGTATACTCTGGAGGCTGACCAAAAGGGGAAACCAAAGGAGGCAATTTAAGTTAATGCAGACATTCCCAATAACACGTAAGTATATACTGCAGAAATCGGTTCGATCCATAGAATCTTAAATTACGGTTTTCATATACTCCAGAGTTGCAAACTACAAATACTTGACGCATAAGAACACTGGTTTGACAATTACTTCGATCTATGAAATGTGCTTATAATTTATATAACAAGCTTAAGACTCATCTTCCACCAGAGAGGACAGAATTCGCGACAGAAGATATTTGTGAAGATGCCTTGTCTGATGAAGATGGATCAGACATGATAGACTTACTAAAACCTTCATGATACGCAAATTGCAATCCACTTTTTGAAATACCAAGAGATGATAACTCCTCTAATGCGAGATCCCCTTCGAGGTACTGCACTACTTGACGCATGCGTGGTCTCACAGTTGGCTGAGACTGGGAGCACAACAATCCAAGTTGCAACACTACCTCCACCTCCTTTGCCACGAAGTCCGTCCCTAAGTTCGGATCTCTTGCCTCTAGTATGTCACCCTTATCCCAGCAAGAAAACACCCATTCCACCAATATCACATCATCCTCCTCCAGAACCTCAATCGGTCTTCTTCCACAGGCGACCTCGAGCAAAAATGCGCCAAACGCATAAACATCTGAGCTCGTAGTGGCCCTAGCCGTTAGAGTGTTCTCCGGGGCCATATACCCAAGAGTTCCCACCACATGGGTGGATTGAGGATCAGTACCGTGATCATACAGTTTTGCAAGCCCGAAATCTCCTAACCTCCCATTTAGTTCTGAATCTAACAAGATGTTGCTAGCTTTGATGTCCCTGTGAATCACTACTTGTTCCCATCCTTCATGGAGATAATAGAGGCCATATGCAACACCTTTGATCACTCTAAATCTTTGACTCCAATTGAGGGTCACATTTGGTTGTTTATAGAGGTACTTGTCTAGGCTTCCATTTGGCATGTAGTCATAAACTAACAGTAGTTCACCCTTCCGACGGCAGTATCCGAGAAGTGTCACAATGTTCCGATGGCGAAGCCGACCTATACTAACAATCTCGGCAATGAACTGTCTCATCCCTTGCCTCGATTCATGAGAAACCCTTTTCACTGCAATCTCAGTTTTTGAGGTGGGTAATACCCCTTTATAAACTCTACCAAATCCACCAGCTCCTAGTAGCTGCTGATCCCTGAACCCCTTTGTGGCAACATAGAGATCTTTGTACTTGAACCGATGTGGACTGTAGTCGCGCTCCCAATCTTCGAGAACCTCTGCGAATTTTCTTTTTTTTCTAATTGCACAAACCATAGCAAAGACTAGTATTGACAGAAAGAACAAGCATATGAAAGGCAGTCCAGTAGTGAGAAGAATGGATATCTGCTTCTTTTTCATATGGGGTAATCTAGGAAGTTGAGACAAATCAAGCCTATGAGCTTGTCCATTTACCTTAAAGCTCCATCCGAGGATATAATGAGTAGTTAAGAACGTACCGGTTGAGGAAGAGAACCCAACGTACATGGTCTCCTTGAAGATCTGCGAGAGATTGACGGACTGAGACAAAAGGGGAGTGGTCGGTTTGTCGACATTGATCGGAGCTAATGTGACCCTGATTTGTTTCTGCACACCATCATAATCCACCCAACCTTGCATTGCTTCACCACTAATCAGACTTAAATTTCTAAAGCCTGGAATGTTGTTTTCAGTGTATCCAGCACGGGAATAGTTTACAGAGACCAGCCCATTGACATCGATCCCGACATGGTTGTCATTGATATCGTGTACTTCGTTGTTTAGAATTGTGTCAAATTCCACCGCAAAAATGTGGTTCGTGGCATTGCCATCGTTTCTTTCGTTGAACAGACCAAAAAAATGACCAGGCAGAGCTCTAGGAAATTCTCTTTGAGGAGCTATCACAAAGGTGAACCCAGGACTGCCCAGACCTGGATATTTAGGAATTATAGCGAAGACGAATGTGGTGGAGAACGAGTAGACAGCGCTGCTGGATGAGTTCTTGAACGTGATAGGGTCGGGGTAGAAGGCATGACTTACCTTCTGTTCGGTCTCGTTGGTTAACCTCAGGAGGCCATTGCCAGTGAGTGCAGCTAAACCATCAAGGCTCAGATTCGCAGACCGGAAACCATTGTACGTGAAATCCTCGGTTTCATGAGTCGGTGCTGTGTTTACCAGGAGAGAAACCGCCAGAGCAATCACGAATAACATGGCTAGAGGCTGAAGAAATGAGCTGAATACACTATTCTGATGAGATAATTCAAAGTTCAAATAATGATCCAAACAATTTGCACAGCATTAAATCGAAGCCCGTAAAATTTCAATTGTCAGTGTCCCAACCGGTGCACCCCCAACAAACCTTCAACTGATTGGTCCGAGCCTTATGATTCCCCTATCGTGTGATTAACTGATTGCTCCGAGTCTTATCACCAACTTAAGGTTCTGTAATTTGCCCCTCTGTACGCCATTTGCGACGTTTCAGTGAATGGCCGAAGTAGACCGAGACGTCCGTCGACGTGAGTTGATGATGTTTCGTCATCTTCGGTAGGGCTTCGACAAGTCAATTGTAGGTCCTCGACGAGTCAATTACCGTTGGCGGACGATGCGAAACCGTTGCCAAGGAAGCGTCACGACAAGACAAGAATGGAGGGAAGGACAATGCCGCCACAAATTTCAGCCGTGTGTTTCACGTATGATTCTTCCGCGGTGTTGAGAATGTTAGTACATGGAGTAGGAAAGCTTAATAATTCTATCGCAGAGGACGACCCAAAAATTCAGTGGGTTAAGTTGGACGTGCGAAAGATCCCATATAAGAGAATCGGTGTGATGCAAAAGAAATTAATATAACCTAATTAGCTCGGAACTCATTGTAGCTTTTGAGTGAATGCAAATCCAATTTGATATATTAATATAGAATGATGCTTAGATTGAGGGAGAACACATCTAACAAGTTTGTGCATGTGCATGTATGAGTTGTGTTAAAGATCTCTCAAGTTGGGAATGAAGTGTGATGTAAACAATTAATATTTTACAAGTTGACCTATAATTCATTAGTTAAAACATTTGAGTAAAAAAATATCCAACTGCCTCTGAACAAAATGAGATGGTTCAAATTTGCCTTGGTCTTTGCTAATTCCTAATACCAATTGAATATGCCGGATTACTGAGCGAAACCTCTATGGAATGTAACATCGTCATGTTTGTGTAGCCAGGAAACAAGAACTTTTTTTTGCCGTAGCCAGGAATTTATGATATCTGGATGTTGAAAACATATTCTGTTGCTTTGACGGTCTCTTATACCTAGGGTAGACTAAATAGTTTGTATTAACTCCAAGTCCTAAGTTTGAGCCCAAACATAAAGATGTTAATGGCCCAAACAGGCTATGATAATACAATTGATCCACAATGGCCATTTATGGAATGTCTAATGACTATGAGTTCACCTGTGACATCCTGATTTTCGACCCTGTTTCGATTAAATGAAATGGGCTTTTCATCGACACGCCTATGGTCCTTTTCTCTGAACTGATCACTTACGAGATAACTAATCTATTAGGTGAAGCCGTTAAGGGATACAAACGCGATAGACTTGAAAATTCGATCAGAAATCAACTGCTCGATTGTGCTAATCGGCAAGGGTCAACATGGCACCACTAAAATCGATTAGAGATCAGAGATAGGTCGATTCGACAGAAGAGCATAATTAAATTGTGGGTGATTCCACCTAATTGCAAAATTCGCGTCGAACGGCACTAAATCGATTTTTCTGTCAATTTTGTACTCGATGCAAATCTTGAGATTTTCACGACAATCGAGAGTCGCCAATGAGTCGAAGATGCACAAATGTGGATTGAAATTTATCAACCATGGGTTAAATGCGATAAAATCCCTAAAAGCTACCTGGTAGGTTAGGTCACGCTAAAATTGCGTTTGGTTGAAATTAACCTTGAAATTGAACTCAGTTTTAATAATCGAAAGTTCGAGTGTGTCACGATTTATTTTTAGGACATCGTCTCATCCTTTGAAGAATTTTTGGCGAGCTCGAATTTTTGGCGGAAAATTGGAATTTGGCAATTTAAATTCGAGGAAATTCAGAGGGCCACTTTTATGTGGATTTTTGGCCTTTAAGTTGGTTTGTTTGGTGAAGGAAATGCATGGAATTCATATGGGCTGAGTGGGTGTGATTTTTAGCCATCAAATTGGAGTTAATTGTGGAGAATTGAAGTGTAATGGGTGCAAATTCGTAGGGGGCAGCTGCTGTGCTATTTTCGGCACCAAATTGAAGTCCCTTGGTGTGGAATTGTGAAGCAAATGACTTGTGGATGAGGCATGGACAGCAAGGGCAGAAGACTTTGGGGGAATTGCACTCAAGTGTGTAGATATTTCACCTTGTCCCCCATTGGCTCAAGCCAAGACTTAGAGGCCCCTTGTCCCCCCTTTGTTCCCCCTCTCTCTCCCCTAGCTTGGTCAACCAGCTCCTCCCCTCCTTTGCAGATCACTTCTTCTTCCTTTCTTCTTATTCTTCATTCTTTTTTGCTCCATTTCCTTGCTACAAGCTCCCATAACTAGAACTAGCTTGCACTAGCCAAGGCCAGCACCAAACCAACCCAAACGCAGTCACCGAGCCCAGCACCAACCTCGGCTCCAGCCCGTGTTTCCCTTCGCCTGTCCCCGTTCCTTGCACTGCTCAACTGCCCGCAAGCCCAGGCTCGTCCACGTCGTAGCTCTGCCCGACCTGGCCGCCGTTCACCATCGCCTGCTTCGCTCCAGCCCGTCCCGTCGCTCCAGCCAGCTCGTGCAACCACCGACAGCCCCCTCGACCAGTAAGGACAAAACCAGTTCTCAGTTGGGCTATGAGCCTAGCAAGGCCATTTTCAACCCTTTCCTGGCCTCCTTTAGCGTCGCCGTAGGCCCAAGTCTGGGCCGCCGTCGTGTCACCATCGCTGTGAACTCATTAGTTCACTAAACCGGTGAGTTTACATCCTAAACTCTAATTAGGTGTCTAATTACACTTAAGGATGGATTAGTAGTTTAATTAGAGATTATGGGATTAGTTAGTTTAATTAGAGATTAGTGGTAATTAGTGGTAATTAGTTTATATGCCTAAGTTAGTAGGATTGGTTAATTATTCTAATTAATTATTAGGTGGTTAGATTAAATTAGTTATCTTAGTAGATTAGTTAATTAGTCCAATTAGGTGGTTAGATTAGTGTATGTACATTAATTAGTGGTTGAATTTAATTATTTCGCAATTTATTTAATTATTTATTAATTAGCGAAAATTATACCGGGATAGCCAGCTGTCAGAATTTCGTACCGATCGTTGTGATAGTGTTGGTTTGTGCAATTGAGTGCTAATTTATACAATTGAGTGTTTGGTGATGATTTTCGAATTATTATTTCGAAAATATGAGATTTTGGTATTTAATTAGAAAAATACCGGGTGCCGGTTTTTGACGCCAAAAATGTTTTAAGTATTATATAAAATCGTGAAATTTTAAAATGGGAGGATATCACACCTTGGGGTTTGATTTGACCGTGTGTCCATGCACAAGTATTTTATCGGGTGTTTTTAATATGAAGAAAATAGGTAAAGTTACTACCCGTGGTGGCGGCGTAGTGGTTGGGCGCTGGTTCCTTTCACGAGGGGTCCAGTGTTCGAATCCCTGTGTTGTCTGCCTTGCGAGAAAGGAACCCATGACTTATCCGGGGATGCAAGGGTGGTGGTGACTCTACTCCCCCCCCCAGGGTTTACTCCACCTCGAAGCGGCGCACGGGGGTTCCCTAGGTCACCAAAAAAAAAGAAGAAGGTAAAGTCCATTATTTGAAATGGAAGTATTTGAGTGCAAAGCACGATATTCTTGGCCGAACATGGATGTGCATGTGGTCATTATTGGAACCAATCACCTAGCGGGAGTCTAAGGGACAATGCCCAATTTTATCGGATGCTCGGCGGGGGTTCGAAAGCCGGTCGCAGTGGAGGTTGGACCACTGCCCCTTTTTGGGATGCCGTCTAGGTGGGGGTTCTAGACGTTGCCATACCCAACAGAGCGAGACGACGCCCAGTTATGCCGGATGACCGCTGATTGTTGAGTTGGTCGTGGCCGTTGGGTCGTAATTAATTGGAACACTTGAATGAGTAAGATAACCATACCTGATTATGGGACAAAATTGTGTGGCATGGAATGGGACGTGTCATAATGATTTAGCCTTATAATCGGGACCCCTGTGATTGATTGATATGTGTAACTGACGTGTTCCAATTATTGAGTGCATTTACTATATGCATATGTATATGTGATGTACTAACGTTCAGGGAGGTGTTGAGGCGAAGTAAGTCTCATATAGTGTTTGTTTAGGTTGCCTCTAGGTGAATTATCCTCCTAATCGGCGTTTAGGGTGTAGACTCGCTGAGACATTGTCTCACTCCGTCGTGGTTTACAATTTTCAAGTCCCTAGATGGAGGTATAACAGGTACGATATGGGGTCTCGCAGGTGATGGATTTTGAGCACACCTTTTTCCCTTATCCCCAGGTGCACCCTGACCTGAGAGCTAGTTGAGTCCACAGTCTGGGTCGATGAGGGCCTACCCCAATTGGTACCTCACCGATTCATAGCGTGGTTCATTGGCTTTCCTCAAGGGGGTCGGGAGGGTCCCCTATAAGGTTTCAACGGGCCTTCCGTTGGGACTGGGGAGTGGGAAGTAGGGCATCCCATGGATCTCGACACTTCTGATGGTGTCGTGGTGGACCCGAAGCCCATGGTGGTAGAGCCCGGAGTTTAGATAGCTTAGTAGCTCCTTTTTGGTTTAGACTCTTGTGTATATAAACCCGGTTTGCTTATAAAATAAGTTTTGTGAAACTTGGTTGTCCTGCTTTTCTATCCCATGTTTGATTGTTGTCTGGAGATTGTTTAAATTCGCTTCCGCATGTGCATAGTCAATTGCGTTGGCGACGCGTCCTAGGAACGTTGTAATTTAGTCAACTACCAAGGGATGTGCGCGCGCTCGAGGTTCGGGGCGTGATATCACCGATCATGAGTTTTCAATTAACAAAACTCAATTGAAGTACAAAACACGTGATGACGATCGATTAACTTGAAGTGTGCATAAAAGTTAAATTTTGAGTTAAGGAAGATCCTCAACCAAGGAACACCCGTTGCTAGGGAATTTGGAGCTGGTCTAAATCACGTCTTGAGTAGTGCACAAGTGAAGACAGTTAGAAATCCATGTGGATGGAGATAAAAAGAATAAAGGAATGGACCATTCTTAAAACATAAGAAGATCAATGATAGATGATGATGAAATCACAGCAATTAAGGTGTTAATGGTTCGATTCGATTTGGGTTTTCAGGAATTCGAACCAAACCAATAGAGTGTGAATCCGACCTGAACCAAATCCGACCCAAACTGAGTACAAACCGAACCAAATGCCCGGTTTGATTCCGTTTGGTTTGATTTTTCGGTTTTCCTATTTTTGCCTTGCCTATTGGAACTGAACTGAATAAGGGATAAAAAAAGATAAAAGATTTTAAGTTGGGCGTTCAATTTTTGTTGAGAATTTTGATTCGCTCGATTAACCGAGCCGAACAAAAAACAAAGAACAGTTAGTTTTCGGTTAATCAAATCGAGCAAAAAAATGCACAAAATTTCGATTCGGTTCAATTCTGACATCCCTAACAGTAACACTTCGAAAAAATTACAATCAACAATAGACTAGTCATCTGTGAAGATGGAACCCTATGAGAAAGTCATACATAGCATATCAAATTAGATTGATTCTACCTGAGGGTGAAATTGAATTTTGAATTTTGAATTAGACGAGATTTCCTGATTCCAAATTTCATCTTTTTAATAAAAGCATTCTAGTGATATTTCCTAAGTTTTTCTTTTTCTTTTTTATCTTCTCACGCACTCTAGTCATCTTTATTAGTATCCAATATTTAGTTTTAGTCATCGAGTAAGCATAGCTTCAAGAATGTGAGTTATTTGTTCCGATTCAATGAAGTTTCTTACAATTTCCTTGTAATTTCTAATCTATTGTTTGTGCATCATTAGTGATTCGAATTTAGCAAAGTCCTTGAGGTTTCAAAGCATATTAGAATTCAATTGCTTTTCATTTGAAGCCAAATTTAATAATTCAATTGGTCATTAATCATCCTCTATTGAACTTTCGTTACTATTTGAAATCATTGAGTTTTTTTGCCACCATAAATAGAGCTTGTTACTTGGTCAAGCAGTTTGGTCAGCCTCAGATCAAGGTGGCGAGGCACAACATTGAAGTAGGAGAGGAGGAGGATCCACTGTCGAGGCTAGAGGAAGATGATGAAGATAGAGACAAGGAAAATACAAAAACAAAATGATGGAGATGGCTTACTTAAATCATAACTAAGTGAAGGGAAGAGACACGTGACGGAGGTGGATGATGCAGGTGGGCGACTGTGACATGACAACAAGTGTTGTGGCCCCTTGCGAAGGCCAAGATTGGTGGTGGTGGGTGGGGGTGCATCTTTATTCATGCAAGAGGGTGGAGAAGCTATGACCCAACTGATTCAACTTAAATTTTTTAAATGGACTCATTTTCGACCTTATCTAATTCAACCTCAATTTTTTGAACCCACTTTTCACCCAGCCCTCTAAATATTTTAAACCCATATACAACCTAGTCATAAAAAATATGAGTTAAGAATATGCATCATGGACCTATTTCGACATCTCTAGCTACCACAAACTTACATAATTTTACGTAACAGGATGGAACCTTATGTTGATGCTAAGAAGGTTAATTATGGTTGCCCACCCCCACCATTATTATACATGACAGAAAAACAAAGTCCGCAGCTTTAAAGTTTGTTTTAATAAGTATACGGAGTTCTCTATATCATAAATGTATTATTTTTTACATCTCTATGATCGATTTCAATCTCCAATTGTCACTTAGAAATACATAAAATGACATGCGGATTGTTAAGATAGGTTATGATAATAAGGTATTACAAAATAGATAAAAAAATCTTATTTCCCAAAAATGACTTTGAATTTGTCATCACTCTACCATTTATTATTTTTCTCAAATTAATTTTCACTTTTATTACTCTCTGCACGCAAATTTCTTCTTTCCTTTAACACAAATATGTGCGTGCAATTTCTCTAGTTTTTCTTTTTTTCTAATAATTTCGCTAGTCAATGGAGAAAAGAAATTAAAGAATTTACTTCTTCCAAATTGTTCATCAGATGTATTAATTTCTTTAGCTTTCAAATCTCTACCTCAACCGCTTGTAGGCAAGCATGGTAAATAAGACTAATTCGAGTCATTCAAAACACATACAACAGATTTAATTTTGCCACAACTTCTGTATCGAGGGCTAGGTTTTGAATAATATTTTGGATGTAGCCCCAATTCTTTAATTTGAGACAAACGAATGGCCAAAATGACATTGTTTCACACTATACCAGCAAACCATGTCAAAAAGTTTGTATCAAAATATTGCTAGGATTTTCCAATCACAAAAATCGTGCAATGACACTAAAGTGATTGATGCTTTACTAAAATTCTACTCGGGTGATCAATGAAAAAGTTTTGACACTGAAGTAAGTTATGTATGAAAGTTTATGGCTGCGATGGATCTGCTTATGTTGGTCTTGTCTATTAAATCTATATATTGTTTATATACATGTGATTTTTTTTTCACGATCGGCTTAAACTTTTGAATTGAATTTCTTAATATGTTATGAGAGCCTGCTTTATTTCACTAATGTGGCACCCTGTAAGAAATAATGGTATATAGAAAACAAAGAGCGGTTTTAATTCAACAGAAAAAAAAAAAAAGGTCAACGGAGAATGGAGATAGCAAAAATTTATAAGCCAATCCTCGCCTTCTGCAAGTACACTTAGTCGTTGGAACCAGATCGAAGCTCCAAAGTCAGGGCCACACGGACAATTGGACACATATGAGCCATTCAATTGCTATATCCTCAGAATCGAATTTATGGACACAGAGTGACTTGGTGTGATTGGACACATTTGAGCCATGCAATTTCTATCTTCCCAGAATTTTATTTATCTAATTTCGGATCTTCTAGCGGTCGTTATCCTTAAAGCAAGGGAGGTTGGAGTGCACGTACGAATTGCCCGCACCCTCGTCTAGGTGTCCCTTACTTTGCAACGTCCTAAATTATTATTGCAAAGTGGAGGAACATTGTATCAATTATTTGAGGATGGTTGATGAAGAGAAAAGGAAATTAACGGAGATGTTGGAGAGTGAGGATGGGAAAATTCATCAAATTGATTTCTTTTTTTTCTTTTTCTTTTTTTCTAAAGAGCATGACACATAAAGTTTTTCGACCAAAATTCATGAATGGAAATCGCCATCCATTTTTTAAAAAATATATAAAAAAAAGTTTGCGGTATTTGATGATTCGTTAATAAAGAGATTATGTGATGCTCTGAATTAGCTCATTGAGGTATTATTCATTTTGGCCCTTCTCATACTAAATCCCACAGTTTTGTCATTTGGCGTATAAGTTGAGCACCTTCACAGGAAGTCACCTATCCTGGGAGTGCTCCCACCTGAGAATGTTTAATTTTGAAAGTCTAAAGCTAAGCATTGTCGCTATGTCAAAAAGTGCCTTCGTAAGTTAATTCCAATTCGGTGTATAATTCAATTCATTCCTACCTCATTCGTCATCCTAGAAGTCTGCCAATAACCCCTCCTTGTCCAGGCCCTCAGGCTCCGGTGATCACTCCTTGCCCTTGTCGAACCAGGTTGCTATAGATTAAACTGGCAAATGTTACTTCATATGCACTATGTGATATTTAGGTTGTCTTGCAATTTTTTTTTTTTTTAACTTAACTCCTATAATTACACGCTAAATGAAATAATCAATTTAGTGAAAGGTATGACAATAAATATCTTAATAATATATGCAAAGCCATATGTATTTAAATATAACTCATTCATTGTTATGTTGCCTTATTTCTTATTTTTCAATGTGTTTGATGTGCATACTGAAAGAGATTGGAAACATTAAATAGAGCTTAAATTTTTCAGGATATTATAATCATTGGCTCTTGAGGATAATAAGCCTGTTTATTAACATGCTATGACAGCTTTAATTAATCTTTTTTCTAGCTAACCTATTGACTTTTCATGGCATTCCGACTACCCTAATTCTTCGACCAGAAAAAGACCACCTAATTCAACAGTGGAAGCTGGATTTAAAAAAAAAAAAGTGCATGATGCACATGATCTCTTAACAACAAGACACTGCTTGTTTTGAAAGTGAAATATATATTGATGGCGTGGATGTTTTTTATTTGGTTATGCAATTTGTAGTTAATTTAAAATAAGGTTGTTTATAAGGGTAATCAACCGGGCATGTTCGACCTGGGAGCTAAACTAGAAGGTTAGTTCACACGAGGACTAGTTCAATTCCTGAGTTAAAATTTGCGAGCCAGCATTCACTAGTTCAGTTCTCAATTTTATACCATGAATCAATCGTGCTATCCGAGAACCGGCCTTGTAAGTTAAAATCAATTAGTCAGTTAAGTCTCTTAAACACTTTTTCATTTCTCATTAAAGTCTACACGACACGTGAAAATCATCAACATTATAAACTTCATGTCTTTGTTGTAAATAAAAATGAAGCATGAAAAATAACTAGGGCGGTTCTAAAGTCGATCATGCATGCTCGTTCTTGACTCAAATTTAAAAGATTTGTGCAAACCCTTATTTTTGAAAAAATATTACTGATATATCTTCTAAATTAAGAAAGTTGTATCCGTACTTAGCAAAGTCAAAATTCAAAATTAAGATATCTTCATTATATACATAGTTTGACTCATCCACGAATGCAACCAACTGCCATGGACTTGTGAAAGAAATATGTGGTCAACAAGTATCCGTCATTCTCAAAACCAACAGCGACCGTTAACATAGCATTTTTGCGCCGCCCCGCCCCGCCCCACGGCCCAAAAAAAAAAAAAAAAAAAAAAAAAAAAGAGACGCCCAAGAGCAAAAATATTTTTACCTTTCTTTAGAATAATTCAGGCTTTTGAATTCATTCTTTCTTATCTGCCTTATATGTCTATCTATTTTTATAAGATTAAAAAAATTCAAATAGCTAAAGCTTCCACTAACATGTTTTTATGATATCCATAAGCTACTACCTCATGAACTCATGATTATATGAAAGCAATACCTCATTCAACAATGATTTTCATATTAAACTTGCACGTAACTAAGGTAATTAAATTTTATAAAATACATATAGTTGACACCTAAATTTGGCTATTTTATTAAGGGTTTTATCACTTAGAAAATTAAGGATTAATTTTTAACACCTAAATAAAAATTAATATTCATTAAATTGCAACAAATATAGATATTAAGAGCAATAGCATCACTAATATTAATTATTAAAAAATCGATTTTTAAAAAAAATAATTAATTAAAAAAGAGAGAGTGAAGTGAATAATTTTCACTAAATTTTATCACATACTAACATTAGGAATATTTTCATTATTAATAGTAATTATTAAAATTTAGAAAAAAGCAGAAAAAAAGAAGAAGAAAAAAAAAAAAAAAAATAGATGTGAAACCGGGCTTGAGGGCTTGGTTGTCCGTACGTGGGCTTGGCCTAATACTTTCTTTTTCCACTTTTCAGCCCAGCCCGTTCCTTTTTCCCTCTTCCTCTTCACGCTCACAACAAAAAGGGCAAGAACGTGCGTGAACAAGAGGACCAAGGACAGAGGCAAAAAATAGAGGCAGAGGGGACAAGGGCGAGCCTCGCGTCGGAGTTGGTGGTCAGGGGGCAGACCGGTAGCAACAGCTGGCGTGGCAGGAGGCTTAAAAGCTAGAGAGGAGAAAATGAGAGAAGGGGGCTCGTTCTTGGGGGAGGGAGGGAGGAGAAAGTGAGAAAAGGGGGCTCGTTTTTGGGGAGAGAGAGAGGGCTGGTTCTTTTCTCGGCTGAGAGCTGCTCGAGGGAGAGATCCAATAGAGAGTTCGAAGGAGAGAAACCGAGAAGGGGGGGAGAGACAGAACGGAAATGAGAGTTTGAGTGAGGGAAGAGAGTTAGAGAGAGAGAGAGAACGCCGGCCACCGCACGGCCGACAACCCATCACTGTGCCTTCTTTCCCACCCTGAAACTGTTGGAACAAAAGGATAAAAGAGCTTTGAAGATTTTGGTAAGAAGAGAATGCAAGCACACAAAAGAGAGAATATAGTATTCAAAATGCCTTGCGAAGGCTTAGTATGGAGTACACATCACACTCTTACAAACTTAACAATACAAGTTTGGCTAAGTTTAACTCTCTCTATTTCTCTCTATATGCTTCTAAAGCTCTCTCACTCTCTCTTAAAAAAAAGTAACTAACGTAGGTATATATATTTATAAACATCTCCATCGCCTGAACTCCACCGCTTGGACTTCAATGCCTTCAACTTCAAAATACAAGAAGTAAAGTTGAACTTATCCTCTTGTTTGCTGGCTGCAGCATGATTGGGAGTTCCCGAAATTTTATCCAAGGCCAAGTCCAGCTTCAGCTTGTCTTCATGCAAGCTGTATTCTCATTGCTATTAATGAAGTCGGTGAAGAGAAGTAAGATCTCCACTGCAGCTCCTTTTTCTTGATTAGCGTGTGCCTTCTTACAGAATACTTTTCTTTGGCGGTTTGCAAACCGCCATACTCATTGCTTTCATACACTCGACCAAAAAGCTAATGAAAATAAAATAAAATATCCCTTTTTTTCAAAAAAAAAAAAAAATCAATTTTACTATTTCCAATAGCATCCCTTAAATTGATTTTGAAAAACAATGACACCAAACATTATCTTCAATTTCTCAAACAAATCCACCTTCAAAGGTTTCATCAAAATATCTACAATCTAATCTTCGGATCTACAGAAATGAAGCTCAATTTCACCATCTTTGACCAGCTCACGAATATAGTGATACTTGATGTCGATGTGTTCGCTCCTCCCATGAAATACAGGATTCTTGGCTAATGCAATTGCTGACTTGTTATCACACATCAATCTAGTAGGACCTTTCTATTCATGTATTAGATCAAAAAGCATCCTACGAAGCCATATCACTTGACACGCTGCCGAAGCTATTGCTATGTATTCTACTTCAGCTTTTGAGAGTGCAATAATTTGTTGTTTCTTTGACGACCAAGAAATTATTCCTGATCCAAGAAAGAACGCATATCCAGAAATGCTATTGCGCGTTTTAGTATCACCTGTTCAATCACTGTCTCTATACCCCCACTAAATTGAAATTGTTAGTGTAAGAATATGAAATTCCATGATCATGAGTTCCATTGACATACCGTATAATTCTTTTTGCTACCTGCAAATGCGATTAGTGTGGTTTCTCCATGAACCAACTAATGATTCCCACGCCATAAGTAATATCTAGCCTAGTGGAAGCCAAATATCTTGAACTACCAACAATACTTTTAAAATAAGTGGGATTTACTAATTCACCGGTTCCTTTCTTTAGCTCCAACCATTCTGCTAGGGTAGTTCAAATTGATTTGAGCGATTCCATATTGAATTGCTTTAAAATGTCATTATCATATTTCTGTTGTGAAACAAATATGCCTTCATTTCTCTACTTCACTTCAAGGCCTAGAAAATAGGACATCAATCCCAAATCTATCATCTCAAACCGACTAGTTATGGCCTCCCTAAATTCAGCAAACATCTTCTCACAGCTTTTTGTAAATATCAAGTCATCAACATAAAGGCAGATAATTATAATATCGCCGTTAGTATTTGATTTAATGTACAATGTATGCTAAAAAATGCACTTTTGAAAATCATGCTCCAACAGGTAGGTGTCGATCCTCGTGTACCAAGCTTGAGGTATCTGTTTTAGCCCATACAACGCTTTCTTCAATTTATAAATTTGATTTTCACAACCTTTCTTCTCATAACCTTGTGGTTGCTCCACATATACTTCCTCATCAATGAAACCATTAAGAAATGTTGATTTCACATCCATTTGATGGATCTTCCAACGGTTCTAAGCTACAAGTGCTAAGATCATTTGGATGATATCCATTTGAGCCAGTGGTGCAAATACTTCAAAATAATCAATACCTGGCTTTTGCGTGTAGCCTTTCACAACCAATCTGGCTTGGTAATGGTCCACTTGACCGTCAAGTTTGTACTTCGTCTTGTATACCCACTTGAGAACAATGGGCTTCTTACCACTTAGTAAAAAATTTAGCACCCATGTATCATTCTTTTCAATGGAGTGGACTTCTTCATCCATTACTTGGATCCACTTCCCATCTATAGATGCATCATCATAGGATATGGGGTCGCATTATGCAAATAAACAAAAGTTTACCATTGTTTCATCAGTGATCTCGTCACTGTCATTATCATCATCTTTTATGACCACATAATCCTTGAATTTTACTGGCGTCTTCTGTGGTCGTTGTGAACAAAGAATCAACGGTTTCTGTAATCGTTGCTGGTGAAGAGGATGAACTACCAGATTAAAGTGGTGGATCTTCAATTGAAGATTTTTCTATTTCTTCCGCCAATGGTTCATCTTCAATAGGGATACCTTTCTAGTCAATCTTTTGGTTCTAGTCCTAGGCTTCATCTTCAAAAAATTGGACATCCTTGCTGATAATTACCTTTTCCATGACTGGATTATATAGCCTATAACCCTTAGTCACATCGCTATAGCCGATGAAAGTGCACTTCTTGCTTTTATCATCCAACTTTTTCCTTTATTCGTCTAGCATATAGGGATATACCACACACTCAAATACTTGTAGGAACGAAACATTTGGATTGTTACCGTTCCAAGCCTCTTTTGGAGTTCTTCCAAGAATGCTCCTTATTGGACACCTATTTAGTAGGGTCATGCAACCGGATTGGGTATACTCAGGAATCGAACAGGCCCACTTGGAAAATAGGGTCGACAATCGGTTCAATTGAAACTGGTCTGGGAATTGGTTCCCAAAATTTGGAACCAATTTGAATCAATCCGAGAATCGGTTCCAAGTGATTACCCACCCGAGAACTAGTTCCCAGACCGATTTTAGAACTGATTTTGGAACCAATTCCAAAACCCTATTTTTCCCTAATTTCTATTCTTACTCCCGTAGTTGCACTGTGTATTTTCCTCTCGGCTCTCTTAAACACTCAGGGCGCTCCTCTTTCGTTGTTCATCTTCCTCACTCGCTTCTTTCCCTCGTCAGCTCACCATCGCACTGTCCATTACTAGCTCACTGTCACACCGTCTATTGCCATCTCCCTCTCACACTGTCCGATGAACGGCATCCGTCATTGCCAAATGCCTATGATCCAATTCGTACTGTTGCAGAACTAACGGGGCAAGACCTGCCTCACTAAATACTATGTTTCTCTCAAGAACTTCGAGAAACAGAAGCTCGAGTATGAGGTAGTGCTCTCGTTCGCTTGATTTTCTACTCGTTCCTCGTTTCTCAGGGCCAAATTGGCGTTTTGCTTGGCTCTAATCTTTGTCTTCTCTTGTGTGTGTGGTTTGATGGATTTCTAGGTTCATCGGTTGGTGGTCAATAGAGATCCCAAGTTCACCAATTTTATTGAGGTTAGGAATCTTCAATCTTTTTTATCTCAAATTTGTTAGGCTCTTTTGTGCAAATGTGTCGTTAGCACGCATTATACAGATTGTTCCCATTGATTATTTTGTCAATTGGTGAATCTTCACTCAGCCACTTTAGAATTTGGTGTCCACCTTAGTCTCCCCATGAAATGTTCTACGTATTAATGTAAAATTTGAAGCCATATAGGATATCGGACGGTTGCAAAATAAGTTCCAGTGAAAATAGAGTTGATCTTGGAACTTGATTGGAAAAATAGGGTGGTTCAGGTATTGGGCCCAAAAAAAAGGGGAATCGATTATAATAAGGTCCGGGTTTGGACCTTACCCACCCTGGACCCGATCACCCCTACTATTTAGCACGAATACATCACAAGCAACGGCTTCTGCCTAAAACTTCTTTGGTAATGCTTTAGCCTTTAGCATACTTCTTGCTATTTAAAAAAATTGCTCTATTATTTCTTTTTGCTATATCATTTTGTTGAGGAGTATAGCTAGCAATCAATTGATGTTTCACTTCAAGAATTTTACAGTAATTGTCAAATTCGTTGGAAGTAAATTCTCCACCTCTATCCAATCTTAAAGTCTTTAAATCAAAGCCATTATGTTTCTCAACATAGACTTTGAATTCCTTAAATTTCCCAAAATTTTTGGATTTTTCTCTCAAAAAATATACCCACATTTTTTGGTAAAATCATCAACAAAAATTAGCGTGTACCTTTTTTGTCCAATTGATTCCACCTCAATAGGGGGGAGAAGTACACTATTGGTGCCATAAGTTATGTATGGCGCTCACTTTGGTACCAAAAGTTTCCATTGGATCACTTAAGTGCCAAAATTTTTGAAAAACGATCACTTTGGTGCCATCACTGATTTGGTTGGCCGAAAATCCAACATGGCAGTTTTTTTATTAATTTTTGACGCCGACGTAGATCGCCGGAGAATACAATCAGCATACAAAGAACAAAACGACGCCGTTTACCGTTTTCCCCCAAATAAAAATATCACGCCCTGATCCTCGAGCACGCACACATCCTTCTGGTTGGTCGATTTTAGAATGCGATATCCTAGGACTATGTATCGCCGACCCTTTCATTTATTAAACACATGCAGAAGCAGTTATAAATCCCCAAACAATAAAACAATAGGATAGAAAAGCAAGCCATACTTTTCGTATTGAAAAGCCACAACCAAACCTTTATACATGGCATTAAACATAGTACTTCACAAACTATTCACAAACTCAAAGTCTCACTCTATCTACACCTATGCATAGGATTCACAAAAGAGATGGGATTTCAATCCTCATCTAGGTCATATTCAGGATCATTTTGATCCTCTTCTGACTCCTCTGATTCGCTCTCCTCTTCCTCAAGCTCCTCAGCTTCTCCTTCAGGCTCATTCTCAGCTTCAGGTGCCGGCTCATCTTCAGGTACCTCTTCTACTGCACCCCAATCTTTGTCCTCCTCCGGTCCTTCCTCCTCCTGTTCCTCATTCTCACCACCCTCGTCATTCCAGTTGTCGCCATCAACTGAGTATACAGGAGTGCGGGTTTCAGCTACAAGTGCCGGGTCCTGAACATTCACAACAAACCCATCTGCATGGTCTGCTGTGCCCTCTCCAAACACTTCTTCCAAAACGTACACGGGCACGTCGTTCTCAGGTATGGGCCCCTCTCTTCGCCCGTCAAAGTAATCACGGTACCATGACCTATAAGGGTGGGGCCTCAGCTCGTTTTCTCTTACGTCAACCTAAACGATTGATTTAACAAGGATGTACTCTAGTCCTTCTAGATGAGGGTGGATATGGTAATGGATTTCTATCTCAATCACCTCCCGTGGAATGCCGAAATGCATAGCGGGACGACGAGGTGGAGGAGGAGGTGGTGCTGCCATCTATGGGCCTGAAATGTTGTCCCACAACCGGGATGAGACTACGTCTCAGAAAGTTCTACCCCACCAAGACTCGATTAGGAAACTAATATGCTAACCGGGCTGCCTATGCACACACGGGTCAGAGGACTTACCTTGGCCTCAAATTCCACCTGCATATTAGCACAGTTCAATAAGCACCCAAGCAATCACATCACAGATCGATATCTCGATTAGTTGACCTCATCGATTTTATGTCAGTCGGACCATTCCTCGGTCATTTCAATTCGGTCAATCAATTCACGACAAACGGATCAAATCATATTAGTGATTCCATCTATACTCGATAATTATTCTCAACGTTCCAATTCAACATTCCCACTCAAAAGTAGACTCAAGGCTCTAGAGGTGACCCAACACGAAGTCTTGTCATCGTGCGGTACTTAGTTCTTGACCACAAATAACAATAGTATAAGGCACTAGAGGTAACTCACATGAAATCCCGCTATCGTGTAGTACTTAGTCCTTCACTACAAAAAGCAATAGTATAAGGCTCTAGAGGTAACTCACACGAGACCTTACTATCGTGTAGCACTTAGCCCTTCACTATGCATGACAATATTGCAAGGCACTAGAGAAAATTCCCATGCGACTCAGGTCGCCGTGTAACACTTAGCCCTTGTCCACAATAAGCAATGGTATAAGGCGCTAGAGGTGACTCACACGAAATCTCTTGCTCGTGTAGTACTTAGTCCTTTACCTGCTCAAGACCCATTGGCTTCTCTCAACACAACACACATCACATCAACTTCCAATTATCATCTTGCTTCAACTATAAACCAACACACAATTAATCCCTCACGGCCCAATGACATTGTGCCTCGCACTTAAATTCCTCAATTAAAGTAATGCCTTGGCCTCATTTCTTCGTATTAAAAATACCCGATAAAATATCGTGCGTGGGCACACGGCTGGCCTTAGCCAAAATATAATATTTCCCTTTTCATAACTCCCACATTTTCTGTAGTCCACTCAAATAATTTTGGCATTATCAACCGATGCCCGATTATTTTTCAATTAATAACCAAAGATTATTCAGTTAAAGAATAATTCCCAATTTCACTAATAATTCAATTCAGTACAAAATAAAGCTCAATTAAATAAACGGATTGCGCCACGACAATCAGCATAAAATTTTGGTCGTCGGCTATCCCCGCCTAATTTTTGAAAAATAAATAAATAATTAAATAATTCCGAAAATTAATTATTAAATAGCAATAAATCTAATTTAGGCCCATAATGCCTAATTGAAGCCCGATAAGGGTCGGGAAAAATCCTGAGATACATTCAATAAATACTATAGGCAATTCTCTAGCTAAGTACGCTAACCACTTAACTAATATGCAATGCAATTACCTAATAATCACTAATCCATGCTAATCTAACCACCTAATTGCACTTAATTAAATTTAATCAATCCTTAAGCATCATTAGTCTACTAAGCAAGGATTAGTGAGATTACTCATCGGAATCGCGCGCAAATCAGATCAATCCGACGGGGACGACGCGAGGAACGATACTTCCCAAAGCGACTCTCGGGTTCGAGGCCCAGAAATGGCCCAAAGCGGGCCTTGAACAAGGCTGGAAACCCTCTTTTCCAGCCGCTGTTCTAGGCTGGACGGAGCTGTCCCAGTAGCTGAAACGGCGAAGCAAGGCTGGCGGAGGGCGAGCGGGACTCCGGGGAGGCCGCGTGGTGGCCGGGCGGAGCTGGACGGTGGCCGGAGGTAGCTGAACGTCGCTGGACAGAGGCAAAATAGGGCTGGGGTTGCACAGTGGGGACGGTAGGCGCGGGCATGAGGCGGCAGAGCGCGCGGCGTTGCGCGGGCAACGGTGCGGCAGCTCTGGTGCGACGGCGTCCGGGCGGCTGGCTGCTGCTCCTTCGGGCAGTGTCGATCGTTGCTTCTACTCCAGCTTCGTGGGTTCACACAAACCAAAAAGGAGGAAGAAGAAGTCGGTCACGTGGGAGTGAGGGGAAGAAGAGATAAGAGAGAGAAGAAGAGATAAGTGTTTGAAAAGTCAAAAGTAAAGAGAATAGAGGAGAAGTAAAGTGGAAGACAGCCAAGCAACCAGTGGAGGGGGGGCAATTCGCACGAGGGAAAAGAGAGAGGGGGAGAGAGAGAGAGAGAGAGAAAGAAAAGGAAAGAAAGAAAGAAAGAAAGAGAGAGAGAAAGGGGGAAAAGGTGTTTGGCTAAAAATGGAAAAAGAAATGGGAAGAACATTAAAATAAAAGAATTTCCTCAAATAGAAAATTCTAATCCCAATTTCTTTTAAATTGGCTCAAAGATTCCCAAGAGAAATTTTAACTTAGAGTTCTTGGTCCCCATTTGCATTTTGCATCCAATTTCCCTCTTGAATTTCTCTCAATTAACTCTCATAAAAATCAATTGATGTCTCACTTATCAAATTGATTATTTTTCTCAACTAATAACCCCTCATGTTTCTCAATTTCACAACCAGAATAAATCCCCGGCTTCAACCGTACGAAATAGCAATAGACTGACTTTTTCCCAAAAAGTTTCGATTGTCAGAAAAATCTTCTGAGACTGAGTCGATATTCCTAGAATTTATTGTGACATATCAAAAACTTCAATTTCTGAAATCGGACTAGAATTCACAGTTAATTTCACTTGGCGCGTTTTTAGCGTGACCTAGGCTACCGGGTAACATTCAGATATTTTTAAGTACAATTGACTCGTAGCCAATTTTCTTCAAGCCACTATGAACCCACTCGACTCACTGGCGACTCTCAGTTGTCGTGAAAATCCCGAGGACCCAAATACAGACATAGGGTACCAAAACAATAAGAAAATCAGTCTAGTGCCGGTCGACGAGAATTTTCTAATTTAGTGGTGTCACCCACGATTAGCCACACATCTCTGTCGATCCAGTCTATCTCTGATTTCAAATCGATTTTTAACTGTGCCGTAATGGCCTTTAAAGATGGACACGGTCGAGAAGCCGATTCCTAATCGAGTTCTTAAGTCTATTGCCTTAAAATTTCTTAATAATTTCCCCAGATAGTCTAGTTATCTCAAGAATGATTAGTTCTGAGAATAGCCCTATCGGTGCGTCAATGAAATGCCCGATTCATTCAGTAGAAAGTAGGGCTGAAAAATCTGGATGTCACAAAGAAACCCTAAATCCCTAATTCGACCATTTTGAGTGCATACTTTGATTTTCTCACAAAGTTATTAGCTCGCTTTTGCAAATGGAGGACAGAAGCTTCAGCAGTGGCTCACATTCCTATAAGAAAAGCGAATTAGATGGTGAGTGTTACTGTTATTGTGGGCTATCGAGTCCGAGAAGAACATCTTGGACTTGGTTGAATCCTGGGAGAAGATTCCATGGGTGCGGCAGATATAGAGAAGCCTTGAAGTGCCAATATTTTAAATGGGTTGATAGGAAATTCTCTGATCGAGCGACATAGGTGATATTGAAGTTACTTGAAGGCCGAAATCAACCTCCACCTACGTTAATGGACGAGTTGGAGGATGTCGACTCAATACAAGCTCAAATGAAGGGTTTAACATCTCTGGTGGACCATTTGAAGAGGAAGGTTTTAAGGCTGAAAATTGAAAGAAACTTTTATCGAGCGTTGATTGTGTTCTTATTCTTTTGGCTAGTTTATTCAAATGTAAAGTGAGTAATGAGAAGAAGTTTGTATGTCTACCATAGTCGAAGACGTGGAATATGCACTTGTATTGGATTATTTATAAGTAAAATGTGTTTTTGGTTTGCTGCAATTTTTGTATGGAGCAAAATGTTTTGTTGTTGTAATCTATTGGTAGAAATGCAAGGTTGGACTTGGAATGCATTAGTTGTGAGCACTTAAAAGTTTTGTTGTTTAGTTGTGTATTGTCAATGTTTGTTTTGGTTAGTTTTTGCTTCAAATATAATGGTTTGCTGCATTTTTTATTACGAAGAATCGGTTGCCAACACAAATGCTGCATTCTAGCCAAAACCAACACTAGAGAAAATGGGCATTCCAGTACTTGCCATTAACATTGATTGATTGTTTACAAAAGAAAAGAAAAACATGTCTAACTTCACTCCCCAATCATCGAAAGTTTAGCACCTTCTTAAAAAAAAACAATGGCAATATGCAGGCAGCAACTACCATCAAGAAGCTCAAATATCCAATACCCTCCTGAAAAAAGAAAACATGAAAGAGACCATGTCTAGCACCCTCCCATTAGTCAATATTGACAACACCCTGATCTCTTTTTCCTCTTGGTGCTTTGAATTGATTCATAATCCAAGCACTCTTTCGAACTGGAGGTGCAGGTTCTTTAACTTGGGTTTCTGTCACCTCATTTTCCTTTTCCTTATTTTTTACGGCGGTTATTTTTGTTCTAGCATGTGTCATGTGTTGGTCCATATCATCACTACTGCTCTCAATCGTTGGTTGAGATGGAACTGGTGTTGGGTTCTTTTGGGATGGCTGTTTCGCAGCTATACCCGCCGTCTTCTTCTTCTTTGGAGCACTCTTATTTGGCTGCGCCCTTAATTCTTGAGTTGGCCCACCTTGAGAGAGAAGTACCTCCGAAGTTCTCCCAAGCTACAAGAACATAGTGATATTGTCAACCAAATGAATTGAAGTACAACAAATTAAATGCATGAGGCCTACAAATCTTACATTCAAAATAATCATTCCAGTACGTTCATCTGTGTAAATCTCATAACCATATTGCCTTAATCTTTTTCCAAGAGCCCCTCTTGTTCACTGTGATGCATCATTTTCAATAGTAACAATCCTTGTAGCAACCTCTGCAACTTGTGCCGTTGCTCGTCTTCTCACCTGAGAAACACATAACAAATGTAAATTTTAGCCCATAAAAGACCAAACACAGCAATGTACAACTTACAGGATATTTTTTTCTTGTTTGCTCAACAGTGGACTCAGTTGTTGTTGTTGCTGTCCTACCCATTCCAGTCCTTGTCCCTACACTTGAGCCCACAACAGGGCCTTTTTCTGGCCCTTTAGTAGGCCTTACAACAATGTACTGTATTAGGATTATGACCAACTACAACGAATAATTAAACATCTACTCATTTTCATGGTGGAAACAAATGGAGAAAACTTCTCAAATTACAAGTGCATGACAGAGGAAAAGCACAAGAGAAGCCAGTACACATGGTCAACCATCAAACTCTATCGAATAAGAACTATAAAGTTACTGAGACAAAGAGGATACTTACCTTACAACATGGCTTTCTGTTTGCCCTTCAGTAGGCATTACAGCAGGGCCTTCTGTCCTCCCTTCAATAGACCCAACAAGAAGCTCTTTAGTAGGTCCTGTCCTTGGCACTGAATCAGCCATTACATCTTGCTATTGATGCTACTTTTTCAGCTCACAACCTTTCTTATTGTGCCCTTCCTTGCGGCAATAAGAGCATTTTATTTTTGACCCAGTCCTACTCATCCTCTGACTTGATGCCTCTTCCTACTGCATTCTTCATCTCTTTTTTGGCATTCCTATTTGCTTCTTCAGCGGTAAAGGTAGAGGGCTTTCATGATTTGTTGGCTCCCAAAATTTGCTGCTTTTGATAGGCTACATCATGAATTGGTATGAAGCAAGGTATGAGTTTTTTTTGTACCAATCATGTAGGTAATCATCTGGGTTTTCTTGCTTCATCTGAATAGCACAAATGGCATGGGCACAGGGAATTCCATTCAGTTGCCAGGCTCGGCATGAACACTTTCTTCTATCTAAGTTGACAACATACTTATCTTGATTTTGAATAATCTCATAATTATTAACTTCATTCCAAACTGGATGGCATAACCTACTAGCAGCAATGTTTGCATCCAATCTCTTCACAATCCTAGGGCCATAGTCTCTACTCCATTTCGTAGCCTCATCTCTTTGCTTATGCAGTCTAGTCATAACCATAACTCGAATATCCTCAAGCATGCTGATGACTGGTTTGTACTTGGCCTCTAAAATTCTGCCATTGAAAGCTTCACTGAGGTTGTTATCAATAATATCGCATTTGAACTCTTCGCTGAAGACACCGGTGCTTAGCTTCTGTCTGGAAAACAGCATCAAAACCTTCATTTGTCAACTGCAACAATCCTTGTTTGGCTAATCTAAAATTAGCCATGTTCGTACTCTTTGCTATCTGCCAGAACTGCTTTTGCAGCCTATCTCCTTTGAAGTTCCTTGATCAGTTTGCATATATGTGCCTCGCGCACATTCTATGCTTAGCATGTGGCATCAACTCAGCCAATGCAGGAATAAGTCCCTACAAAAATTCAAACCAATAAATACAAGTCTGAAAAAATATGCAAGTGATTAATATTAAAAGGGAGTGAATTAATTGACAATGAAATTACCTTCTGTTGGTCGCTCATGAATGCCCATCCTCCCCCATCGGTCATCTCAAGGTCAGCCATTAAATTTTTACGAACCAGGACCAAATATCCTTGTTCTCTATCTTCACGACCACCCAAGCTATTGGGAACATTTGATTTTTGGCATCTCTCCCCATAGCAGCCAACAACTCCCCCTTGCATAAACCCTTTAGAAAGTATCCATCCAATCCTATAACTCTTCTACAACCAGCCAAGAAGCCCTGTTTGCATGCATCAAAACAGACATAAAATCTATCAAATCTAGGCCCAAGATTAAGGAGTGGCCTCTCCACAACCTCTACATATACCCTACTAGATGGGTTTTGAAACATGCATTCGCCAGCATAATCCCATACCTACGCATATTCTTCCTTATACCCACCCATCAATATCTTCATCACTCTCATCTTAGCTCTCTTACATTGATTCCTCGACACATTAACCCCCACTTGCTCCTTCATTAACTGTTGAAATTGAGGACTCTTGATCTCGGATATTGCTTTGATAGTATTGAAAAAAATGCTTTGATAACCACACACTTGTTACCCTTTTTATTGTTAAAGATAATTGGACAAGTATGCTCCTCCTAGAAGGATCTAATCTAGAATGACCCATTCGTACTCAGCGCACCATAGAGCTTCCACGAACAATTGGGTTGTGAGCACTTAGCTCTCATAAATTCCTCCGTGTTTCTAATGAATCGAACGCTCCTTTGTTCACCAATGGAGTTCTTCACAACAGCTTCCTTGAACTGTTTGGCATCGTCAAATCTCATGCCCATCGACAAAACAGGTTTATCAACAGTCGGATCATAGTAAAGGTACTTACTTTTTCTTCGACGAGCAGGTTCTTCATCATCATTGTCAAGCTCATTTTCCGAACCAGCAACTTCATCACCGCAGCTTTCTTCATCTTCACTTCTATTACCTTCAGCTGGATCTCCATCCCTATTTACTGGCTCGGGCCTCTTTATTGAAGCTGCAAGTTTTTTTCTCAGAAATTCCCTTTACTTTTATCTTGACTGTGCGAGTTCATCATCATCTTCATCACTTGGGAAATTTACTAAAGCCAAACATTCATCTTCCGATTCACTAGATAAAGCAATTTCCCATTCTAATCCAATGAAGTCTTCATCGCCCACATCTTCACCCAAATCTTCACCCAAGATTTCAGGACATCTCCCTGTTTGTTCATCTCTATCAATATGACTTCTCTCCCTTTCATTTTGCCCTTCATCTAACCTAAACTCATCCCCGACTTGATGACTCGCTTGAACAGGATCCATCACTTCTCCTCCTTCAGTGGTGGTCTGCTCATCCCCATCCTCATCCCCACCATCCTCATCCTCACTATAATACTCAACATATACCTTAGCTTCTTCACCGTGAAGATAATAGTAAATGATATCCTTAATACCATTATCGTCATTAAAAAATCTCAACCCATCCTTCAATTCCTTCCCAGGAACACAATAATGTAGTTTTTGCACTTTGCATCGTAAAAAATACACCAAATCCATCAGAAAATCAATATATGATGGCTTTCGAACATTGACATAGATAGTACCTTTATTTCCACCACTATATTCCCAATCTTCAGTGCCAATAACAAACTCTCCACCATAGCAAACAATGATGCCTACCTGATTCGCGTCCATGTCGATGCTACACCCAATGAAGCTTATCTGATTCTGATTTTGCCATTAAACAAATATTGGCATAATCATCATCACTTTCTTCACATTTAGTATCACTCCATGTTTCTGCTTTGAGAGCCTTTCTGTATTTCTTAGCTTTTCCTTTCTTTTTCTTCAACAGAGGACAGTTAGGTCTGATGTGTCATTTTTTCTTGCATTCAAAGCAAATCGCATCTTTATTGGATTCTTCACCCTCGTTTGATTCGTTCTGAAACTTTTGAGTGCTTTGTTTCTTCCAATTGAATCTTCTTCCCTTTTTGTTCAGTTTCCTGAACCTTCTTATCATAAGTGCTGGCTCTTCATCATCCATATCTTCTTCAGAGTCTGTAATATCAGAGTCATCGTTAGACTTTAAAGCAATAGACTTCTTACCTTTGGGATCTTCTTCCTCGTTGATTTGCTCCACTTCATAGGACTGAAGTGTGCCAACCAGTTTGTCTACGGAGAGCGGCATGATCCTTTGTGTTTCCCTTATTGAAGTCTTTACGTGATTCCAGTCTTTGGAGAGTCCACGCAGCAATTTGTTAACCTTCATGGGTCCAGAAATTGGCTGTCCCTAATACTCTAGACCATTTACAATTTCAATGAAGCGACTAAACATATCAGTGATAGATTCTCGTGGCTTCATCTTGAAGGCTTCATACTATCCGAGTAGGATATTGATCTTTGTTTCTTTCACTCGATCAATTCCTTCATAGGTAATGTGCAACCTATCCCAGACTTCTTTGGTTGTTTCACAAGAAGATATTATGTTATATTCAGTAGGAGATAACGCACAATATAAAGAATAAATTGCTTTTGCATCAAGAGCTTGTCTCTTGGTTATCTCTTCTTGAGTCATCTCGCTGGCTTCTGCAACTTATTTTCCTCTCTCTGAGACTGATGTAGCCTTAGGAGTGATTCATTTTTCTACCACATCCCATTCTAGAGGATCTTTTGATCTTAGGAATGCCTTCATCTTGTTTTTCCATATGTTGTAATCTTTTCCATCGAAATATGGTGGTCTGGTATTTGCTTTGACATTCAACCAAACCTAGAGCCAACATACTAGCCATAGATCTTTAATTCAGAAGTAAAAACACTTCAATTAAATGAGTACACGGGTTCTGATACCAATTGATAAGGCTAGAAAGAACACCTAAAGGATGGTGAATAGGTGATCAAGGAAATTTTTGTGAAACTTAAACAGAATAAATCAGCTTCTAAGAATAACAAACTAAAGATGTAAAAGACTTATAAAGTTGCGAACTAAAGTAAAGAGATAAGGGAAAGAGAATTGAAAGACAAGGTTTATAGTGGTTCGGCTTAGACCAAGCCTATGTCCACTCTCCCGTACTGACAGCCCACTGGTTGGATTCCACTAAGAACCAAAGGAGACTTTACAGTTTCACGTCCTTGATTCCACAGTGTAGAGACTCTGCTACACTTCCTCAAGATCTCACAAGTATCTAATCTCTCTTTTGAACACAATTTGAGCTCAACAAATGAAACAACAAAACCAAGGAGCTTCAGACTTTGGAATTTTTCTATCGCGCACTTCCTCAAATAACTTGAGCGTCTTCCTTATATACTCCTCCATGCCTTTATAACCGTTGGCACATTCCAAAGGAGTTCTTCCAATCAACCCATTAGACAAAATCAATTAAGGAGATCTCGAATTACTTAAGGAATGTGATGATAGCCCACCAATCATGCTCGCCCATATAATCAGGATCTAGGTTTCCATAAGTAGAACCTTCCAAGTATATTTCGCCAATCAACAGATCTAATTACTTGGATTACTATCAATATGAATAATAGATCCTGAGTTACTATCTCTAGCCATGAGATTTTCTTCAACCATACGAATCAAATCCTTAAAGATATACTCGCATCTAGATGAGTCTTCTTCAAAGGATAATACTTTTCTTCATCGGTCTGTAAACTATCAGTGAGGGCGGACTTTAAATCTTGAGTCTTGAGGTCTTCAAACTTTGACGATAGAGTCTGCAAGTCTTCAGACTAGACTGATGGAAACGTTTTGTCAACTCCAAAACAAATAGGGAAGTTTTCTCTAACAACACTATCTCACTAAGTCACTCTTTTGGTATTTCTCTCACGATCATAAACGTTTAAGCTCACAAGAGACAAGTGTATGCTCGAAGTTCGCTCAGACTTTGGAATTATAAATTCTACGCTCTGTCTCTTACTTGCTCATCGGTCATTGATCTCCTTAAATACTCCTCCACTTCCAAACTAGCCGTTGGACAGTATCTTAGAGGATTGTCTTCCAATCTACCCATTGGACAGATCTGTATCTAGAAGATTTGGTAGCTGTTGAGTGATAGAAGTAGAATCCCAAATTGATCCTGAGTGCCCATACAAATAGAATCTTGGTTTCCATAAGTAGAGCTTCTTCGTATAGAAAGTTTTTGTCTTCAAGATCTAATTCTCAATCAACTAGATTGAGTCAATCAAATCAATCTTGATGTAGAATCCAAACCAGATCACTAGTCGTTGGCTTTTGTTATGTTCTATCTCGTTCTGAATGTAAAGTTTGAGAGCAATAGATTTTACAATCTGAGTCTGAGTGCAATAGACTTTATAATTTGGACGTAAGTCTGAACATATTCTGCTTTTGAACAGATTTAGCTTTAAGGTCTGAACACAGTTTGAATAAGTTCAGCTTCAGCATAGAGTCTGTCTTCTGGTTCTTCCAAGTATAAACTTTGATAATATCTTTTACATGTTCTATCATCTGCATAGTCTGTTACTCAACCATTAAACATGTTAGTAGCCTTTGATTTATTTTGTCATCTTCAAAACATCATAAGGGATTTCCTTAACAGTCTGGACTATTGATCAAAGGCATGCCAGTCACCATCCTTTTCTGGACTAGTAATTTTAGTCCACGAAAGTTTAGGTGACCAAATCGAAGGTGCCACAGCCACTTGCTATTTTTTGTCATCGCTTGGGAACTTAATAGAGTCTTCTTCTAAAGGGACAGAGGGAACATCCGGTTCTTCGTCATCTACATCATAGTGATCAACTTATTGTTTACACCTCTAATGGTGCAAACTCCATTTTCAATGTTTACTTTGTAGCTTTTTTCGGAAGGTGGCCTAATACTCAGCAAATTTCAAAAAAATCCTAGCACAGAGTAAATGTCTGCAATAGTAATATTAGTACCATCTTTTGATTTGTTATCGATATTACCTTTGCCCATGGCAGGAATTTTAGATTTATTCCTGAAGTTGTCTTCACCATGAACCGTCTCATCTAACTACGAGAATAGCTCCTTTTGACCACACATGTGATTACTGCACCCAATATCGAGGTACCAAATTTTTGTGTCCATGGTACTCGAGTCATTCGTTTTGCATGCTAATACCACGTTTTCATTAGCATTGACGACATGTACATGTCCTGGCCGCTCATGCCCTATGTTTGCTAGGCATTCGGATTTGTAATGTTGGAATTTGTTGCACTTAAAACACCCGACTTTTGATTTGTCATGTGTTTTATATCTTCTAGTGGAATTTGGATTTCTATCTCTACCTTGAACACCTCTACGACCTCGACCACCATAACGACCTCCTCGATTTGAGTGAGTGACCTGACTTTGCAGTGCTTGCTCGGGATTCGAACCAATGGACTTTTGATTCATTCTTTGCTCATGCAAGCATAATGAACCCATCGATCGCTCCAACGTCATGGTTGATATATCTTAGCCTTCTTCGATCGCCGCAACAACATAGTCAAATCTTTCAATCAAAGAACTCGAGATTTTTTCTATGACTCATACATCCTGGAGTTCTTCACCATCAACCCTCAGTTGGTTAACAATGGTTTGTACATGATTAAAGTAAGTCAAGATAGATTTAGAGTCATTCATGCATAAAGACTCAAAATCTCCTTGAAGTGTTTGGAGTCGCACCCTCCTAACTCGATCATCGCCTTTGTAGGATTTTGGCAATATATACCACACTCTTTTGTCGGTCTCTGCACTTGATATTTTTTCAAATATCGATTCCTCCACGGCTTGAAAGATCGCATACGATGCTTTTTTATCTTTCTTTCGGGATTCCATCAATGATTCTTTCTCATCCTTTCTCAAAGCATTGAATTCTTTAGCATCAACTACTTCAGTGTAGCCATTTACCACTAGGCTCCACAAATCTTGAGATTTGAAAAGAACCTTCATCTGGACGGATCAATTGTTGAAATTCTTTCCGTTCAACTTCGGAAGTTGCAATTGAACGGAACTGATGGATGCCATTGCTAGCTTTGATACCAGGAACCAAAAGAATAAAGGAGCTTTGAAGACTTTGGCGAGGAGAGAATGCAAACACACAAAAGAGAGAATATAGAATTCAAAATGCCTTGCAAAGGCTTAATATGGAGTACACACCACACTCTTACAAACTTAACAATACAAGTTTTGCTAAGTTTAGCTCTCTCTATTTCTCTCTATATGCTTCTAAAGCTCTCTCACTCTCTCTTAAAAAAAATAACTAACGTGGGTACATATATTTATAAACATCTCCATCGCCTAAACTCCACCGCCTGGACTTTACTGCCTTTGACTTCAAAATACAAGAAGTAAAGTTGAACTTTTCCTCTTGTTTGCTGTCTGCAGTGTGAATAAGAGTTCCCGAAGTTTTATCCAAGGCCAAGTGCAGCTTCAGCTTGTCTTCATGCAAGCTGTATTCTCCTTGCTATTAATGAAGTCGGTGAAGAGAAGTAAGATCTCCACTGCAGCTCCTTTTTCTTGATTAACGTGTGCCTCCTTACAGAATACTTTTCTTTGGCGGTTTGCAAACCGCTATACTTCTTGCTTTCATACACTCGGCCAAAAGGCTAATGAAATTAATATCAAATATCCCTTTTCTTCAAAAACAAAATAAATTTGACTATTTCCAACAGAACCTCCGGTAAGCCTCGATCCTCTTTTTGCCTTTTTTGGGCATGCTAGGTGGGAGCTTGCGGCTGTCCAGCTGATGCGAACTCCAGCCCCATCCGTCCTTCGTTTTGCTGCCGTGGGTGCTATTGTTGTGGCTGCTTCTGGTCTTCGGTCTTTGGTTGAGCCAAAAATCTCTTGTTTCTGTAGCATATACTACCCGTTCGACAAAATGTCCGAACGAGATCTATGGTTTTTCTCTGGGTATGGTCCCCTGAAGTCATTCCGGAACTGGTAGAGGATGCTCATGGAAATGATCCAATAGAAAGCAAGAGTGACACAACAGCAGTGATCGACCCACGGAGTATTTTAATTCTGATATTTCGTTGAAATGCCCTGCATCTGCAAATTCTACAAGTTTATGCCAAGAACTTTTGGGGCTCAAGTTTTGCTGTCTAAGATATGTTCAGTAGGGTCTCCAAAATTGGGCTCTACCTACCAAGCCCATATTCAGGAAGTGAGGCGACCGTTTCAAAGTGGCAAGCTATATAACCTGGCAAGAGCCATTGTCGACGGAGAAACGAAGCCCAACTCCCACAGAGAGGAAGTTAAATCGGCTAATCGTAAGTCTTTCGCACTTGAATAAGGTGATAATTGAGGCAAGTCATTCGAAAGGAAAAGGCGCGCACTGACCGTACAAGCAACTTCTTCTACCACGAAAGCATGCTGAGGCCCAACCATCCATTGTGGTGTAAAGAATGTATATCATTCCTAAGTTATTTCCAATCAAGTGTGGAAATAACATGCCCAATCTTTTATCTTCGCAGGTGATAAACGGGGCAAAGCATCTAAGGACAACGCCTTCAAATGTGGAAACAGGGAGTACCCTTCTCTTTTTAAAGTAAGATTTTCAAGATAATTTGCAAAACACAGCTAATGATCCACATTAAAAATTTTCAAGCTCCTTGTCAGTCAAATGTCTCTTGGGAAAGAGCACTTGAAAGGAAAAAGACTTGAACTTTGTGGAGTATCACGTGTGATAAAGAAATACTTTTCATGAATAAGATCAGGGCCATATGGCCGTTTTTGTGCAATCCAAGTCATTTCAGGTCGTTTGTATCACGCAATACATCTTTTATGTGCGCATTCCTTTTTGATGATGTCGTATAGTCAAGGCAGAAAAGAGCACCTGAAGGGTGACACATTTTCATTATTATTCTTGATAGGAAATGTCCACACCTGAAGGACGAATGCGAGTGAAGGGTATTGTTGTGTCATTTCCGACTCATCAATTCCTAGGGATTCATGCACTAACACATTCTTTCTTGCTCTTTACAGGATGACCAAGTCGCCATGCTTGCAAGTAAGTGCTCTTCTCCTCAAAGTTAGACAAAAAGATCAATATTTTCCATCACAAAAAAAAAGAACCTTATGTGTTTTCTTGGAAACAAGTGCAAAGATGGAAATTGAAGAGACAAATTTTATACAAAGTTGTTGAACATCTTTCTTATCTAAAAATTGTCTGTCCGCTTGGTTGATTCTTCATTTTGAATCGAAATTCTCCATAGAGATTAATCTTCTCAATTGATCTTAGAAAAATGAAATGGAGATGTTAATCATGCCAAATGAGAAATACTTCGAATGAAGAAAGGCAAGCCATTCCCAAACATGTCCTATAAACACATTGAGAGTTGAGCAAAAAGCTGTGTCATTTAAGAACAAGAGATTCATTCGCAAGTAGTACATAGATCAAAATGATAAGGGGCATTTCTTTCCCTTATCCTACAAACTACATGTGAGGATAGTTAGCTCATTTGAGCCTTTTCATGTGGTGAATTTTCTACAAGGTAGCCCTGTCAAGAACCACTCCACAATGGGGCAAATTTGGAGGTTTTGGTTGACATTATTTGGAGGGAAAGAGATGAGAAAGACTTCTTTGCTCTCACTTGCATCGATCTTTGCGTGATAGTTTCAGGTGAATTCTTATGGAAGCTCGAAGCATCCCACAATGAAGGAGAACATTCTTTTCTCTACCCAAACACTCGCATCCTTTGCTTAGCCAAGTTGAACCTGAATATTCAACTCTAAACCTCGAATGGTGATTATCTTCCCACACTGGGGCAAAACAAATGATTTGCCAATGCAATTAATGTTTATGTGAAAATGTGGAAAGCATCTCGAAAGTCCTACGAGCTCATGAAGTTAAAAAAAACAGAGGTCAAATGAAAATTAGGGGGGTATGAAAAAGCGGTGTGTCCGGTAAAAGTAAAGTCAATGCCTATTTTTTTTAATTTAAAAAAGAGCAAGAAAAGTCACATATTAAAAAAAAAAAAAAAAAAAAAGAGGCTCTCATGTAAAAAAATAATAATTTAAAGTCAAAATGTTGCATTGAAAAGAAGATCATTACAAATACAAAAGTCATTAGAGAAAAGAGCAAAGCTCTTATGTTGAAATGATCAACCAAAAGACTTTTGAGACAATTTAGATTTCAAAAGTCAAGTGCACTTGAAGAATTGGATGGGGGTGGTAATGATGCCATGATGATCACCAACTCTTAAAACCCTCCTGAAAAATTATGAATCTTATTGAGCCTTTAACCGAACCAACATTACAACATTTTCCCGAAGTCTCTTCAGATTGGGATGATTCAAGTGGAAATAAGGACTTTCCAAAAAAGCTACCTCTTGAAGAAGTGGGGGCAAGGCTATCTTGTCTCATCTTAACGTTTATAGATTTGTAAACCTAACGAAGATGTTGATCGATGATCATTTCCTTTTTTAGCCAATGATGCCTATTCCTTGTTAAAACCATGATCAAGCTCACA
Source organism: Eucalyptus guilfoylei (assembly GCA_016097605.1). Classification (NCBI taxonomy): domain Eukaryota; kingdom Viridiplantae; phylum Streptophyta; class Magnoliopsida; order Myrtales; family Myrtaceae; genus Eucalyptus; species Eucalyptus guilfoylei. Next base: position 43,429,467 of record CM027861.1, read on the forward strand.
TTACAGCCACCTTGTCAAAAGATCAATGTGTACTTATTGTAGATGATTCCCAAAGCCTTTGACATTGGTAATGCGAGGTATGTTGAGTGATTAGATATACTTCCCATATTAATGAGCGTGTGGGCTGGATGACTTTAGGTCTAAGTGGGCTTGATTGTAACAATATCATTTGTGGGCTTTGGGTCGAGCATCGCTATTTCTCTTTTATCCCTTTTTTGGGAGGGTCGTGGGACTAGGCTCATTTGATGAGCCCAAACCGTCCCGACCCAGGTCGGATGTGGAGATTCGACCCGGGTCTATTTTATATTATATTATCTTAATATTAAAAAAATATTTAAAAAATTAAATAAATTAAAATTCCAAAAAATTTTCAAAAAACAATTTCTATTATTGTTCAAAATTCAGAAAATGCATAAAAATATAAAAAATAAAAAATTTAAAAAAAATTTTGGAAAATCCAAAGATTCATGAAAATTTAGGAAATTCCTAAAAATTCTAAAAAATAAAAATTCCTCGAAAAGCCTTAAAAACAGTTCTTAGGTAATCTTCTCTTAAAAAGTAGAAGTTTTTATTTTTTATTTTTTTTATTGTGATCAAAATTGAACAAGCTCTTAGGGCTCTACCTTAGGGTTTCAATTGTCCTTAGAAACAAATATCCGTGATTGCGCACTCTCGATATGATTATGACTTCATTTTAGCTTAGTTAGGATTGGCGTTTATTTATCTCTTAGTGTTAGATACTTGTTTTCCCTTGCAATTTATTTAATGTTGCATTTGGTTGTTGATTGTTATTTTAATTATTGCACACCCGCATGATCACCTTAGTGTTAGTGGATAGGCCTAAAATCAACCCAAACTGCTTGACAAAAATATTTCTGAAATGAACAAGATTAAGTATTGAAAGGGTACCAGGGAACTTTTCTAGGTGATATGAACAGTGACTATGAATAGTGATTTCCCTAGTCTACTGCTATTGTGATCAATGCTACAGTAACCTAGCTATAGGCCTATCCTTTATCACGGGAGTTGTGGCCATACCCTGAATCATCAAAGCTATGTCGTGCAAGCTGTTCTTCCATGTGGCGTTGTTCAAGTTCAATGTGGGAAAGATTGTTAGGAGGACTGTAGGTGCTGCGAGTGAATCCTCTTTGTGATACCAAGGCATTCCACATATTGAGACCACTTAAAGAAGATCTTTCTTCATGAGCGCTGGATGGTCCTAAAGTGTCGGTAGGCATGACTAGCTGGGGCTAGTTTGATGTTTGAGCATAATGGGAGACTGTATTGGGGTATGGTCCAAGAGATAAGGACAAAGATTCTTGATCATAGGGGTCTTGAGAGAGGACCTCCCCATTGGGCATAAGATGCTTGAAAATAGGATTCTTGAGAAAACTGTGTAAGATCGTTCATATTTGTCATTTCTTGTTCTTGTGATAGAGGTGTCATTGCTTGGTTTTGTGCTTGCTTGAATTCCTCGAGTGCTTGTCTGGCTTCAGGTGCAAGGCCACAGTGGTCCCATGGTACATGTGTTGAGTTGTCCCATACTTCTTTAGGAATGGTATGGTACTCTTGACATAGGACTCTCTAGAGTTTTCTGTATTTGTATTCGATAGATTCGACGCAATCAAGGAATGATCAGTAGATACGAGCTTTCTTGAGATATGGTTAAGGTTTATAGGTTGTGGTTCCTACTGCTATTGGCATTGGTGCCATTATCTCGTACAAAAGTCCATGGTCGGCGGAGAAACACAATGGTGTGTATTTCTAGTTCTGCTTGGACAGCTGTCAATTCTTGTTGGAAGAGATGCTTCCAATAAGTAGGATGATAAAACCACTTGAGTACAGCCAGAAGATTCCTATCACTTTCCTTTTTAATGTTTCGACTAAGTGCAAATATTCTGGATAGGTTAGCAATGAACTTTCCGATGGGAAACTCAATAGCTATTAAGTACTTATTAGTTAAGTACCATAACAACTATCGAAGTTTGTCAAGGAAAACATCTTTCTTCGAGATTAAATGGTGTGTGAATGGATACTTGGAATTTAATCCGAAAATATAAAGAATTAAACCTCCACGGAGTATGAATAGATCCATGTGGCATTGCAACATGAGGTTATCAAGATTTTCAGTGAGACTGTCAATTTTGGATTTGTTCAACGATTTCCTAAGGGTAATCCAATTTTGGCCAATCTCGCATTCTTTCAATCTTGTACTTTTCTTGGTGATGAAAAGTATGGAAAGCATGCCTCATGATATAAATATTAATCTCTACCAGTGCCTTTGGTCTTGATAGAAAATCAGCAAGAACATTTTTCTTTCTTGCAATGTATTTAGCTTCAAAAGAGTATTTCGAAAACCATTCAGCTTATCGAAGTAGCTGGGAGTAGGGAATCTACTTTTGTTTGAATTTGGTCATCTGGGGGAAAGATGCCATATCTGATTCCGCCAGGAAAGATGGCTAATAAGATGTAATTAGAACTTTTTTATTCCATTCATTATTGAAAGGGCTAGTATCAGCACCTAGAGGGGGGTGAATAGGTGTAAATAAAAATTTTTGCAAGACTTAATGAAAGTAAAATTGCCTTTAGAAGATAATAGACTAAAGATGTAGTTAGCTATAAACAGTTATATAAAGCTACGAATTAAAGTAATGAGTTCAGGGAAAGAGAATAGAAGTGCAATGTTTATAGTGGTTCAGTTTAGATCAAGCCTACGTCCACTCTCCCGCACTGACAACCCACTGGCTGGATTTCACTATGAATCAAAAGAGATTTTACAGTTTCACATCCTTGACTTCATAGTGTAGGAACTCTACTACACTCTTTCAAAGTCTCACAAATGTTTGCTCTCTCTTTTGAGTACAAATTAAGCTCGACAATTGAAATAGCAAAGAACTAGGAAGCTTCAGACTTTGAATTTTTCTTTCATGCACTCCTTCGAACAACTGGAGAGTCCGCCTTAAATACTCCTCCATGCCTTCACGACCGTTAGCACTTTCCAAAGGAGTTCTTCCAATCTACCCGTTGGACAAAATCAATCAAAGAGATCTCAAGTTGTTTTAGAAATGTGATGAGAGCCCATCAATCGAGCTCGCCCATACAATCAGGATCTTGATTTCCATAAGTAGAACCTTCCAAGTATACTTCGCCTTTCGAAAGATCTTTATATCAGACTTGATTTCAAGAAGAATCAATCAAGTAGATACTATATCCAGCCATAAGGTCTTCCAAAACCATACGAACTAAATCCTTGAAAATAATCCTGCATCTGGATAAGTCTTCATACTTCAGTCTGGAATCTGTTAGTGGAGTCAGACTTTGAGATTAAAGTCTAGCGGTCTTCAAACTTTGACTGTAGAGTCTGGAGTTCTTCAGACTATAACACTTAAGTCTGCAAGTCTTCAGACTAGACTTTTAGAAAGGTTTTGTCAGCTTAAAAATAATAAAAGAGTTTTCTCTAACAATTACTACTAATATTTCGCTTACCTTCAATTTCTTCAAACAGCATGGTCGCCCAATATTCGTCACTAGCATTGGTCTAGAGGATTCTTTTCCCAATTGATGGTATTTGCAATGGGGGAAGATTCTACATAACTTCTTTTAACTCTACAACCGCTTTGGTTTGAACTTTACTCCAAGATGGAGGATTCTTCTTCAACATCAGCTATAATGGAAGTAGTAATTTTGCAATGTTCGACATAAAGTCTTGGAGATAATTAATTATCCTAAAAAATTGCCGAACTTGTTTTGTCATGAAATTTTTTTTTAGGAATTTTAACAATTCATGAGCAATATGTGGCCCTGGATAGTAAGTACCTTTGTTAAGGTGTACACCAAAAAATTTAATTTCTATTAGGGCAATGTTCATCTTTTTTTTTTAGAAAGCATGATTCCATATCTTTTTACGATATCTGTAAACTAATCGAGGAGTTGGTAGTGAGATTCTTCATCAAGACTGTAAAGCAAAATATCATCAGTGTAGACTACTGCACTTGGCAGCATTGGCTGAAAAATGTGGCACATGGCCTTTTGGAACAAGGTCGAGGCCATTTTTAGTCCAAAAGGAAGGACTTTTTATTGAAAATGCTAGTTTGGAATACAGATCTCTATCTTGGGTTTGTCTTCAAGATGGATGGCCAGTTGCCAAAATCAGGCTTTGAGGTTGAATTTAGAGTAAATGTGGGCTTTGGATAATCCAACAAAAAGGTAATTTCGAGAGGGTAAAAGAAACTTGTCATCTTGGAGGAAGAGGTTGAATGGTTGGTAATTGATTACCAGTTGCATCTTTCTTTGACTCTACTCAACTCATTTATTGACATAAAAGGCTTCGCAAGTCCATTGGGAATCTATGATTTCAATAAGACCTTGTTGTAACAGCTCTAAGCACTCCTTTTGAGTAGCAGCAAGATGTTTTAGGTTCATTCCCATGTGGCTCACCATAGTAGAATTTATGTCTTCATTCCTTTTGAAAGAAAGGTAGATAAAGAACTCTGGATTTTTCCACAAAGGATAAGGACACTTTTGAGAGAAGTCAGAGTGAGATTCTGAACAATATTCTATCAGTTTTTGCATAATTGGATCTAGTAAACTCATTTGAATGGAAAAGAGCTTTTGGATATTGACAAATTCAGAAAATTGGTCTTGACACATAAGGCATTTTCCAGAAATGATTCGAAGTTGAGGAATTTGAGTCATAACATCCCAACCAATGATCAAATCTTTGTTCAGGAGACTATATCCAAAGATTTTAGTGGTTATTGAACAACGAGGAAAGAATTGGATAGTTATTGGCATAGTTCGCACATTTGTAGAAAAAATATCTCTTGAGACATAATTGAAATACCGAACACAGGAAGTCCAGTATTTTTTAGGGAGAATCTTAATGTCTAAAATTGAAGAACTGGCACCAATATCTATAAGAGCAATGACTGTGATTGGTTTAGCAAACTTTGAGGTGAGGATTTTTCACAAGAAAATGAAGACAGTGAACTTGACTAGAATATATACTTGGGTCTTGTTCAGAAGGAATAAGAGATATATGGAAAAAGGTCTTTAGAGTCTAAATTAGAATCAGTTTCACTAGGGGTTTGATAGCAAGAAATGTCATAAAGAGTTTGCTCAAATGGGTCTTCATCAATGGAAAACAACAATTCAACATCATCATTTTCAAGTGAGACACCAGTTTCAATTTCAATATGATGTATCAAATGGTTCTGACTTTTTTTTTCCTTGGAGCAATTTTTGGCGAAATCACCCTTTATTGCAGATGGAGCATCGAGTTGATTTCTTACGGTCTAAGCGATCTTTCCTTTTTCGTAGGAATCGTCATTTTCTCTTTCTTCAAAAATGCTTAGATCCATGCTTGGACCTTTCCACCCAATATTTTTTAAAATTGTTTTTTTCTTTCTGGAAGGTTTTTTCACAAGAGCCATTGCAATCTTTTTTAGAACATTTGATCTTCGAATGCTAGAGCGAGCAAGCACCATCAAGCTCTCAATTATCTCTAATGTAGGTTTTCATCATCTAGTGTTTGAGACACAAATTATCGAGGCAGAGATTAATTTCTTGCTGTATTTCTCCAAAGGGAATATCCATAATTCTCATTTGTTTGTTGAGAAATGATCTCTCAATTTGCTGGGAAAGCTCTCTAGGAATAGAGGCTAGGAAAACCTGCTTCAAGTTTGCATCAGCTCCAAGACCATAGAAAATTTTGATCATTTCTCGATAGTATTTATCGAGATGCCTTTTTTGGAGAGAGCGGCATTTTCTTTCAAAGTACTCTATTCTTTTAAGCTCATGGTGGTCAGTGGGTTTGTCAATGAAAAATTGGTAGATAAAAGCGATGGCTTGGTCAAAATCTGTCAAGAGCAAAAATTGGACCTAGTCTTATTCTAGAACTGATTGCCACCAGTGTTTAAGACTATCTGTGAATCTTGTGACAAATCCAAAAAGAATGTCGTATTTTTCTTGATTGGTGAGAGTTCAAGTGTTTAGCTAAGAGTGAAATTCTTCAAATCTTTATGGCAATTTTGAATAGGAAATGTCATTAAGGGTAAAGAACTGTTTGGAGAAAGAAGGAATCTTGGATGGGTTATTTGGTTGAATAACTTGTGGTTCAGAAGGATTTGATTCAATTTCTTGGTCTAGCAGGTTAGCCATAAATATCGAAGAAGTGGCTAGCATAACGGGAAAGGATTCAAGAGCAGAGATTGAAAAAGAGAAGAAGGATGAAAGAGATACCGAATTGGCTCTAAACCCGAGTTTGAATCAATCAGAAGAATGCGATCTAGAGGAGGCCGAATCTGATCTTTTAAGACAATTGGACCCAGATGTCTTTCTTCTTGATTGTTTAGATCTATCGGGAATGATTCCAACGAGTTGGATAACATTATTTGGCCAAATTTCTCCTTTGTAGAAGTTGAGAATTCCTCAAGAATCTTTTCCTTTCTTAGTTGATCCAGTTCTATAAGGCGATTTCGCATTTCTACCATATCAATGCTATTTTGCCTAGAAGAGGATTCTACTATTGTAGCAAAGAGTGGGGTATTAATACTCAGTTCTTGGCAAAGTAGGGCATGGATCATAAAAGCTTGAATCTTCCTTCTTCAAGGAGTTAGATCTGCCTTTTGAGTTTTTTTTTTTCAGCTTTTGGGTTCTCAAGATGATGATATCTCAAATGTTGTCTAGATTCCAAGGTGTGAAGCCTTTTTTGGAAATTTAAAAGCATTTTCTTGGTAGTTTCATCATATCTCTTGAGATCCATTTGTAGTTCATCGATTTAGAATCAATCATTTTGAAAGCATTGATGTGTGACAGAAGAGTTTCAAATTGCCAATTTATGACAGCTTCAATAACGGAGTTCTCTCTGCCTTCCATGTTCATCCACATCAGTTAGAGTAGGAATTTTTGGAATATGGTGATATCTTCTATGTGGATCAATGAATTCTTTAGGGGATGGAAAAGAAAGCCTAGAACTTTTTCGAACAAGAGGAGGAAAATCTACCTCTTGAAACATGGCAATAGATGAGCTAACCTTCTTCTCCTGGCTGGGTGGTGTTTCACCTGGAATTTCAAGCAGATATGAATTCTTTTTGGCTCACTTAAGGATTAGCTTATAAAACAGGCAGATAATGGGTTTTTTATGAGGAGGTGAAGAAGGTGAGGAAGGAGGTGTGGACGGTGAGACTGGAGATAATGTTGGTGATCATGTATGTTCAGGTGGTGGAGATGAAGCATAAGAGACCATGAACTGGAATTTAGTGCATTCACCAAGGGTAGCAACAAAGGAATCTACGTTCAAATACTTCTGGTATAAACCATCTTTGGGCTTATGGGCTCTTCAATTGGGCTTTGTAGCAGAATCTACTTCATCAAGAGCATTTGTACAGTAAGAATACCAGCAAAAAGGATCCCAAAAACAATGACCATAACGGTCTTTGTAGTAATGGACAGGATTTCCATTACTCTGGAAATATCTAACAAGCTTTTTTGGATCTAGCTCAGAGATCGACTCTGGAACACAAGGCTTGATCATAAACAAGGTTTGGAAGATGAAGTGACTTTCTTCTTTTTCTTTGCCAAACTTGATGGTAACAGTGCCATCATTTTTCCTCATAAATTTAGAATTTGAGGATTGAAGAGACTTATTGTCTTGGTGTAGCTTTTTATAGTTGGTAATCCAAGTCTCTGGGAGAAACTTGGCCAACTTTTCCTTGGAGATTTGCTTGGGGACATGGATGTAGGAAGCCTAATCATTTTGCATAGATATGAACATGGCATCTTCATTTTCACTCTGAAATTAAGATCAAGGGCATGGTTCTGCACTTGATAGACCATCTAGTAGTGGAGGGTTGTTGCAATTGAATCAGCAGTCAGGGGCTGCTTTAGTAAGTTGAATTTGAACATTCAAGAAGGAAAGCAATTAAGGGTCTGAAAGGGCGACATTAAAATTTGGAGATATGGTTACAAAGACTGTCTTAGCATTCAAAATAGTTTGAACAATGCCAATACAAGCATGGTGGTATTCCAGGAACCGAGTGTTTAGTAGAGCCATTCGTGCTACAGTTGACAAGCTTTTTCGGCCATGGAAAGTGAGTACAAAACGGATAGCTCAATGGAAGAATAGATTGCACAACATAGCTTTGATACTAGTGAGGGGATCTATACTTAGAACCAAGGATAACCAAGTCAGTTGCAATAGAAACACTATCCCACAACAGGCGAACCTCTTGTTCCAGCCTTCTAGGAAATGCCTTTTAGTTGCGAACCAACTAGAATTTTAGTTCAAAGGATATCTGTCACGCCCCGATCCTCGGGCACGCACCCATCCCTCACCTTGGTCGATTAAATAGCGATGTCCCAGGACGCATCGCCGACCCTTTCATTTTAATACGTGTGGCATCCTAAAAATTTCATAACAACCCCTAGATACACTACGGCCCATGAATAGGTAACGGAAGTGCCATCGGACTATATTATAGTCATTAGACCAATGGATTACAATTAAACAAGGCCGAGCATTGAATGGACTGTTGCTTGGTTGGAAATGCATCATATGCTCTTGTGAGACTGAGGTGGTACTATAAGATGGGTTGATAAGAAATTTTGGCCGTGAACCCCATGAATTGATCTATCCTTGCGTATTGTTGTAATATTTATGGCCGTGCAAATCTTGGTGATTATGTAAATATAAGTGGAGATTAAAGTGAGATACTAGGAGTAGAAGTGGGCTGATTTCTTAAGGCCCAAAAAAACCGCCCAAACCGGCCCACGTTTCCTCTTGGATCGGTCGACCAAGGCCCGGCCGAATGAGGCCCATCTCCATTCATGGAAATTGACAAGTGGCAAGAGGGATTATGTAAGTGTCGCCACCCCTTGCTTCACCGGAGATCCTCCATGCAAAACCTAATGATTACTAGTTAATCATGAGATTAAAGAGAAAAAAAGAAAAGGAGAAGGGGGCGGAGTGAATGAGGGAGTGTTCAAGAGAGAGAGTAACCGAGAGAAAGAGAGAGAAGGACCAAGAGAAAGTGAGAGTGGTGAGGGTGCTTCGGCAAGGGGAAGAAGGAGACCAGCCCCGCCGTGCGTGCGCCTGCTGCCGCCGTTGACACCGCCTAGCTTCGCTGTCAATCGAGCCGCATCTGGAGCCCTCAAGTCGCCATTTTGCTTGCTGTGGTTGCATTGGACTTAAGGCAAGTGAAGTCCATTGATCTACATTATGCTTGCTGTGGTTGTGTGTGAAGTGAAGTAGATTTTGGAGATGCTTGAATTTTGATGCTGGATGTTGGAATTTCGAAAGGGGTAGAAGTGGTTCTTTAGGAATAGCAAACTGTTTCAAGGAAAACAGCCTGACCTTTTGCGACTCCACGAATTTTATATAATTATCTAATTGAAATTTGACTTTGTGTTCTTGATTAAAGTTGTATATGACATCTTGAGGAGTAACATACTAAAATTTTAGAAGAAACAAACAATTATTGGTCGGTGAAACGATTTTCTTCGAAAGTGTTAAATCTGGAGACTGTTACCGAGGGTTAGGGAGAGTTATAGTGATTATAGATCATGATTTATAATGAATTAGACTTCGAGTTATTCACGAAACTTTTACCTCTAGGTCTTATACATAACATATCAAAATTTCAGAATTTTCTGGGTTTATTTAGGGATTTTATCGAAATTATTATTGAAACTGTACAATAGTGATGTTTGAAACTCTATGGCTGTGATGCACGGACCATTGCGATTCATATGAAGTTTTCTTGACTTGGTGATCTTCATAAAAAAAATTTCTCTAGATCTCATTTATAACATGTTAAATTTTTAGAATTTATTAAGATCGTTCACTAATTTTCCAGAATTTCAATTAGTGGAGTGCATTCTGTTTTGTTCAAAAACTGTTTTATTTCAAGACCGATTGATTTGCTCTATGAGTTGTGATTGCCTTGGGTTGTTATTTGCACAATGGATGCGGTGACACTTAGCAGATCATATGACATCAAAAGTGAAGTTGATGAGGCTTTGTAAACTCATTGAAACTTATGATTGTATTGCATCAAATGTCATTTTCAAAGTGAGACATATATGTATATGTTATGATGTTGATGATACTGTCGAACGGCTGAGTCGACGATGTCCTCGAGAGTGTCGAGATGCCCGGAGGTGTGTGCTGGATGCCCGGAGGTGTGTGCCGGAAGCCTCATGATGCCAAGTGGGGTACGGGATGCCCGGAGGTGTGTGCCGGAGGCCTCGCGATGCCAGGTTGGGTGCGAGAGATAAGAGGGATGCAAACACTGGTCCCCGGGAAAAAAATGAGATCTTTTTTAATATCAAAATGGGAAATGAATCATGTACATGTGTGTGCATATGGCATGGTACATGAGTTGTCTATGAATTTTGAGTAGGTATTATTTGGCATTGAAAATGTGGTTGTTAAGGTATGGGATGAACCTTATGGATTTGTATGCATGGTTGCATAGATGTTATGTGCATGAAATCTTGGTTGTCTTGCTTGTTGCATTGTGTAGTTTGGTGGATCTTTTACTACTGAGTGGTTGTACTCACCCCTTTTGGGGACTAACATTTCTGACTAGGAGTTATGTCTCTATCACCAGTCGCCCCCAGTACTTTCTATGGCATACCGACCGACGTTGAGGTTGAGTGTACGGAGCATCATCACCCCGAGATACGGGGGTTAGTTTTTGTTCGTGTGTGGGTTCTGGTCTTGCACGACGTTGGTATACCCGCCGGCCCTGTCACTTAGGAGTTTTTGTCTGTGCATATCCGCTGCGATGGGATTATGCTGGGGATGCTGCTGCCACCACCAGCTGATGGATCAAGTTGGGTGTGACTGAGCACGATGGAGGGAGGATGAAGCTTCTTTTCGGACTGCCGACACTAGATGATGGACCGATGTATATGACTGCTGTGAAGTCGGGTACTTTTGGTTATAGTCGAGCTTAGTAAAGCCTTGGCCTTTTGATGTACCGACTCATGATGTCCATCAAAATTATGTAAATAAAAGTGTTCGGCTCTAACTTATATAAGATGTGTAGTTAGTGTGCGTTGCATTATTTTGTTGGAGTAGGGGATAGGGAGATTTTAAATATGCTTCCGCTATATGAACTGCGCTGGACCGATTTAATGATAGAACCCCTAGGACTCATGGACTCACTATAATTCTATGGTATCGGAGTGGCATATTATTAGAGCAAGTGAAAGGTAAGCGAACTGTGGTGACCCTAACGGATCGGGGGCCGTTTCGAGGTGCCACAATACGCATGCGGAAGCATATAATAATAATCCCCAGACAATAAAGCAATGGGATAGAAAAGTAGGACTATATTTTTCACAACTGAAAAACCTCAACCACACTTTTATACAAGCAAACCTCATAGTATATATTACAATACTATTAACAAGTTAGATCTATCACATATCAGATCATAACTTAGAGTTTGCAAAATAGGGTGGGGTCTCGGTCCTCATCCGGGTCATACTCTGGATCATCCTCGGGATCCTCCTCGGACTCCTCCTCTGATTCCTCATCAGGGGCCTCCTCTTCGGGTTCTTCCTCCTCAATCCCTCCTGAAATGTTTTCCCACAACCGGAATGAGACTATGTCTCAGCAAGTTCTAGCCCCTAAAATCCGATTAGGAAGAAAATATGCCTTAGGGGCTGCCTAAGCACAATCACGAGTCAAATGGCCTCAGTTCATTCCTGCAAGTCAATATATATATCATATACACGATCACATCACATCACCCAATCAGATCGAATCATCGATCAATCAACCTAGTCAATTACATGTCATTCAGACTATTTCCCGGTCATATTAATTCATATTATTCATTTTCCTAGACGGTATATATCTAGTCACCGAGCCACGTAATACAGCATTCCTTCTCACCTCTTATCATACCCGATAATTTTCCACTCAACATCCCCATTCAATAAACAAACTCAAGGTTCTAGAGGTAGTTCCCATGCAACTCAAGTCGCCATGTAACACTTAGCCCTTGATTACAATACACGATAGTCTAAGGCTCTAGAGGTAACCCACATGAAGTCTCGCCATCGTGTAATACTTAGTCCTTTATTACAATAAACAATAGTCTAAGGCTTTAGAGGTAACCCACATGAAGTCTCGCCATCGTGTAGTACTTAGTCCTTGACCACATATAGCAAAAGTGCAAGGCTCTAGAGGTAGTTCCCATGCGACTCAAGTTGTCATGTAACACTTAGTCCTTGGTTACCATAAGCAATGGTATAAGGCTCTAGAGGTAACTCACACGTAGTCTCGCTATCGTGTAGCACTTAATCCTCAACCTGCTCACAACCTATCGGGTTCCCTCAACACAACACATATCACCTCAATTCATGCAGATGTCCATACATGTATATTCTCAATTGCATAAATTATCAACCAATTGCACAATTAAGCAAACAATAACACATATTCCCCATCAATGGCCATCCTTTGCCACGACCATAAACCTTTACCATAGCACAACCATTCGTGCATCATCACGCATAAGCTTTAGGCATATCACAAACCAACATATAATCATATATGCAAAAACCAGCAAGCATTGCACCAATAACACCACAAAATCATAACCAGCCCTAACCGGCAGAAAAGGCCCACTCGCGCATCTCCAAGTTTAAATCTAGAAATCTAAACAAAAGAGTTCGGAAAATTCCCAAATTTTAATATGTTGTAAGAGACACATAAACAAACATTTTTCATGAAAGAACCTTAACCCATATCCTTCTAGATTCGGCCCAGTAATTCGCTCAATCCAGCACCAATGCTGTGTCCGTTTTCCAGAAAGTCTGTTTTCCGAAATCAGTTTGGTTCGAGGTCCAAACCATGTCCATTTGATCTGAAATTTGGCTATGTTAAACTAGAAGATATGAAAAACAACTTTTGTGAAGAAACAATTTTGAAATTCGAATCTTAAGAGTTGATAAAAACCCCTAGAATTCTAAAAGGTCACCAATTCCAGCAAAAACTGAGATTCTGTTGGAAAATGACGGAACTGATATTTCCTTCTTTTAGATCCCCAAAAATCTTGAGAAAAATATATGTTGTAGATGAGGATGTCTAAAAAATTTCTCAATAGACATTAACCTCAAAATTGTAACCCATTTCGATCCACAAAAAGGGCAAACGGCGAGGGTCCAGAAATCCGAACTGCAGGAATTCTACTGGATTCGACTATTCCATCATCAATTGTACAAATCTCACTAATTAAGCTACACTAATCCATTCTAAGACTAATCTAACCATTCTAGCTTATCACGAATCCATACTTAAACTAATCTAAACAACCCTTAAGCATAATTAACCGACTAATAAGGGATTAGTGAGCAAAACTCACTTGATTAACGCGTGGGTCGGATCAAACCAACGAGAACGAAGCGAGGGTCGTTTTTCTCCAGAGCGAGCCTAGAATCCAAGGCCCGGAAACACCTCAAAATGGGCCCGACACCTTTCTAGAAACCCACAAAACTAGCTTCTGTTTTGGCTGCAAAAACAGAAGAAAACAAACTAGGTTGGTGCAGTGAGGACAACGGTGGACCGGTGGATGGCTTGGCGGCTTGGAGGGGTGACAGTAGCGGCTCACGATGGCTGGACAGGCTTCGGTTGAGCTCCACAGGCTGCTAGACAAAGGCTGGGACGGCGTGAGGAGGTGAGAAGGGCGGACGGGCGTGTAGGTGGCTCGCGCAGGTGGTGGCTCGCGAAACGGCAACGACGTGCGGCAGCGATGGCGTGAGCGGTCCGGCGGTTGCTCCGGCAATGCTGCTGGCTCCCTTGGTTGTTGGCGTGTGAAATGGAGGGGACAGGGTGGCTTGGACAGCAAGTGAAGAGGAGAGAGGGAAGAGAGAGCAAGTCTTGATCTTGGTGGGGTCTTCTTGGCTAAGCTTTCCACATTTTTTGTCCCCCTCGGGCTTGTCCTCCAAGCCAAGGTCCCATGGCTGTCCTTAGGCCACCAAGGCCTCTCTTTACAACATTGAAATGGTCCATTTTAGCTAGGAGGAGGGGGAGCTACGAATTTCCCAAATTTTGGCTTCAATTGGACTCCTCATCTCACTTGATTTAATCTCAATTGGCTCCAAAAAATTCAATTGACACCTCAATACTTCAATTGACATTTTTCCTCACCCCCGAATCCACCTTGCTTCCCAAATTTGCGATAAAAAATAATCATCGGCCTTTTCCGAACAAAACGGTCCTAAGCTGACTTTTTCCTAAAAAGTCTCGAGTTTGCAGAAAAATCTTCGAGACCGAGTCGACGCTCCTAGAATTTATTCTGACATGATAAAATCTTCAATTTTTGAAATCGGACTCAAATTAGCGGTTAATTTCATTCCGACGCGTTTTTAGCGTGACTTAGGCTACCGGGTAGTTTTTAGAACTTTTTTGGACAAATGACCCGTGGTCGATTTTCTTCGAACCACAATGAACCTATTCAACACATTGGCGACTCTCGGTTGTCGTGAAAATCTCGAGGATTCAAATACGGACACAAGGTACCAAAACAACAGGAAAATCATACTAGTGCCGATCGACGAGAATTTTCCAATTTAGTGGAGTCACCCACGATCGGCCACACATTTCATTCGAACCGACCTATCTCTGATCTCTAATCAATTTACGTCTGTGCCGTAATGATCTCGACAGATGAACACGGTCGAGTAGCTGATTCCTGGTCGAATCCTCAAGTCTATTTGCATTAAAATTCTTAATGGCTTCACTAGATAGTCTAGTTATCTCAAGAGTGATCAGCTCTAAGAACAGTCCTATAGGCGCGTCGATGAAATGACCGATTTATTGAGTTGAAAGCAAATTCAAAAATTTAGGATGTCACAATATAGTAACATTTCTAACTTAGCCAACTTGCATTTCTTAGAGGATCCTACCAAGCCAGAGAAGTGTTTAGAAAGACATGGAGAGATGGGACACTAGGTTAAAGACTGTCCCCGTAGGCCGATGGGACCATAGCTGCCGCTACCGTCGATGGGACAGAACAGAGGAAGTGTGCCACAGAACGCATCACAGGACATGATGAACTGACCTCCAGCACAAGGAATGGTGTATGCTGTTACCTGACATCAGGCAGAGGACCCACTAGATGTGGTCACAGGTATGGTCTCATTGAACGACCATGCTACTTATGCTTTATTTGACCCTGGAGCTACGCATTCATTTATTGTTGAGTAGTACGTTAAGTTGGTAGGGTTGAGTCCAGAACCGTTGGGGTCAGTAATTAGCATATCTACACCATTAAAAGATAAGGTGTTGTCTGCAGTAGGTTGTCCTAGTTGCAAGTTGGTTATTGGTGAACAAGAGGAAAGGATAGATTTGATAGTCCTAGCCATGTATGATTTTAATGTGATAATTGGCATGGATTGACTCACCAAACAACGAGCTATTGTAGACTGTTATCGTAAATCGATTCAGTTTAACCCGTTAGCAGGTGAAAGTTTCGAGTTTGTTGGGAGTTGAGGAAGACCCTCGATTACCTTAATCTCGTTGCTTGAGGCAACCCATTTGTTAGACGGGGGTTGCCAGGGTTACTTGGTGATTGTCGTGGATACGACAGTTGAAGAGCCGAAGATGGAAGAAATTGCAGTAGTACAGGAGTTTGCTGACGTGTTTCCGAAGGAATTACCTAGTCTGCCCCCAAAAAGGGAGATCGAGTTTGTAATTGAGTTGGCCCCTGGGACGGAGCCAATCTCTAGGGCTCTTTACCAAATGGCGTTATCAGAGTTGAAGGAACTAAAGGTGCAGATGCAAGAGTTGTTGGATGAGGGTTTCATACGTCCCAGTGCATCACCTTGGGGAGCACCAGTCCTATTCGTGAAGAAGAAAGATGGTTCATTGCGTCTTTGCATCGACTATCGGCAACTCAACCAAGTGACGATCAAGAACAAGTACCCTCTACCGAGGATTGATGATCTGTTTAACCAGTTGCAAGGAGCGTCAATATTTTCTAAGATCGACCTGAGGACAGGCTACCATTAGCTGAGGATCAGGAAAGAAGATATATCGAAGATAGCTTTTCATACGCGTTACGGCCATTATGAATTCACTGTAATACTGTTTGGTTTGACTAATGCCCTAGCTGCCTTCATGGATCTGATGAATCGAGTATTCAAGGAATATTTGGATCAGTTTGTGATAGTGTTTATCGATAACCTCCTGGTGTACTCGAGACGTCCAGAGGAGCACGAAAGACACTTGAAGATGGTGCTTCAGGCTCTGCGAGAACATGGATTGTACGCTAAGTTCAGTAAGTGCGAGTTTTGGTTGACTCATGTGGCTTTCTTAAGTCACGTGATTTCTGGTGAAGGGATTTCAGTGGACCCAACTAAGATTGAAGCCGTGATCAACTAGCCAAGACCGACGATAGTGATAGAGATCAAAAGCTTCTTGGGATTACCAGGTTATTACAGACGGTTCATGGAAGGATTCTCTACGATAGCCATGCTGCTGACTCGACTGTTGAAGAAGGAAGAAAAGTTTATATGGACGGATAAGTGCGAGCGTAGTTTCCAAGAGTTTAAGCAGAAGCTAACTACCGCACCCGTACTAACAATTTCGTCTGGTCCTGGAGGATATGAGATTTATAGTGATGCGTCATTTAGAGGACTGGGTTGCATGTTAATGCAACATGGCAGGGTTGTTGCATACACGTCCCGTCAATTGAGACCTCATGAGTTGAATTACTCGACGCATGACTTAGAACTCGCAGCGATTATCTTCGCTCTGAAGATTTGGAGACACTATTTGTTCGGAGAAAAGTTCCAGATCTTTACGAACCATCAGAGTCTCAAGTATATATTCTCTTAGAAGGAGTTGAATATGAGACAGTGTCGTTGGATGGAACTTCTTAAGGATTATGACTGCGACATCCTATATCATCCCGGGAAGGCTAATAAGGTCGTAGATGCGTTGAGTCGGAAGTCTTCGATCGTGCAGATGGTGATTCGAGAGTGGATCTTACTCGAGGGAGCTCGAGATTTGGTTTTCAAATTTTAGGTAAGCCACCTTTCAAGTCTTATGGCCACCCTCAAAATGGAACTAGAAGTGCATATCAAAATCAAGACGTTGTAGTTGACAAATCCTGAGATCCACAAGATTATGCAAGAAGATGCAGAAAAGAGAAAACCTGATTTTCAGACTTTTGAAGACGGAACTTCAAAGTTTCGTGGACGATTGTGTGTACTTGACGATGGAGAGCTTAAGGAGGAGATCTTGTCAGAAGCTCATCGTAGCAGCTACAGCATTCATCTAGGCAGTACGAAGATATATCAGAATCTGCGTCAACACTATTGGTGGACCAGTATAAAGGCAGATATCGCCAAGTATGTCGCCAAGTGTTTGACATGCCAACAAGTGAAAGCACATGCCAACAAGTGAAAGCACATCATTGTAAGCTTGGAGGACTTTTGCAACCTCTCGAGATTCCCGAGTGGAAATGGGAACATATCACGATGGATTTTATGATGGGGTTACCAAAGAGCCAGCGAGGTAATGAGTCTATATGGGCTATGGTTGACAGATTAACGAAGTCTGCTCACTTCATCGATGTACGAAAGGACTATGCATTGGATAGATATGTTGAGTTGTACGTGCGTTAGATAGTTTGTCTGCATGGAGTTCTAGTGATGATTACGTCTGATCGAGACTCGAAGTTTACAGCCGCCTTCTGGAAAAGTTTACAGACTACCTTGGGAACGAAGTTGCAGTATAATATGGCTTATCATCCACAGACAGATGGCTAGTCTGAGAGGACGATTCAAATCCTCGAGGACATGCTGCGAGCTTGCGTGTTGGATTTCAAAGGAAGCTGGGAGGAACAGCTTCATCTTGTTGAGTTCGCCTACAACAACAGTTATCAGCAGAGCATCCAGATGGCATTGTTTGAAGCGTTGTATGGCAGAGCATGCAGAACTCCAGTTTGTTGAAATGAAGTCGAAGAGCGGAAAATTACCGGCCCTGAGTTAGTTCAACAGTCAGTGGACGCCGTCAAAGTTATTCGGGAAAGACTGAAGACTGCTCAGAGTCACCAAAAGAGTTATGCTGACAAGCGGCGAAGACCACTAGAGTTCTAAGTTGGTGAGCACGTATTTCTTAAAGTGTCACCAATGAGGGGTACTTCGCGCTTCGACAAGAAAGGGAAACTGAGCCCGAGGTACATCGGTCCCTTTGAGATTCTAGAGAGAATTGGGACTTTGGCGTATCGCCTTACATTGTCGCCAAGACTGGCTCAAGTGCACGATGTCTTGCACGTGTCGATATTGAGAAAGTACGAGCCTGACCCGACCCATGTGCTGAATTTTGAGGACTTAGACGTGGACGACAGAGTGTCGTACGTGGAGAGACCGGTTCAGATCGTGGATCGAAAGGAGCAAGTGCTACGCAACAAGACGATCTCTTTGGTCAAAGTGGTTTGACAACACCACTGAACAGAAGGAGAAACGTGGGAAAGTGAAGAATCGATGTGACGACAATACCCCCACCTTTTTGAAGAAGATATGTAATGGTTTAAATTTCGATGACGAAATTTCTATAAGAAGGGAAGAGTTATGACATCCTAATTTTCGACCATGTCTCGATTAAATGAATTGGGCTTTTTATCGACGTGCCTATGGTCATTTTCTCTAAGCTGATCACTCACGAGATAACTAATCTATCCAGTGAAGCCGTTAAGGGATATAAACGCGACATATTTGAGAATTCAATCAGAAATCGACTGCTCGACCGTGTTAATCGGCAAGGGTCAATACGGCACCGTTATAATCGATAAGAGACCGGAGATAGGTCGATTCGACAAAAGCACATAATTAAATTGTTGGTGATTCCACCTGATTGCAAAATTCATATCGAACGACACTAAATCGATTTTTCTGTCGATTTTGTACCCGATGCCTGTAATTGAAACCTTGAGATTTTTACGACAACCGAGAGTCGCCAATGAGTCGAAGATGCACAAACGTGGATTGAGAATTATCGACCACGGGTTAAATGCAATAAAATCTCTAAAAGCTACCCAATAGGTTAGGTCACGCTAAAATCGTGTCCGGTCGAAATTAACCACGAAATTGAACTCAATTTTGAGAATCGAAAGTTTGAGCGTGTCACGATTTATTTTTAGGACATCGTCGCATCCTTTGAAGAATTTTTGGCGAGCCCGGAATTTTGATGGAAAATCAAAGTTGGCCAATTAAATTCAAGAAAATTCGGATGGGCATTTTAATTGGCAATTTTAGCTACCAAAGTGAGTTGGTTTGTGAGGGATTGAAGGGAAATTGGTTTAGGCTGCTGCCATGGCATGTTGAGCCATTAAATTGAAGTTTTTTGGTGGGAAATTGAAGAAGAAATCCACCAAATTCGTAGGGGCTGCTGCTGGGTTGATTTTGGGCACCAACTTGAAGTCATGTGGTGAAGTTTTGTGAAGGAATTGGCTTGTGGAGGAAGCTTAAACAGCTTGGGCAGAAGACTTTGGGGTTAGACCACTTGAGTGCTTAGGATATTTGTTCTTGGCTTCCATTGGCTCATGCAAAGACTTCTAAGGCTCATTGTCTCCCCCTCTCTTCCCCTTTGTCCCCATCTCCTTCTCCTTGGTCGACCAGAACTTCCCCTCTTTGTTGCTGCCTTCTTCTTTTTCCTCTCTTCTTCTCCATTAATGTGCTGCAAGCCTCTAGAACCAACCAGCCCTGCTACCGTCTCATTGCCTCCTCCTCCGTGACCGCGCTAGCTGGAGCCGTGAGCCCAGTTTGCCCATGACCAGCAACTAATGACGCCAACGCCTCTCCACCTTGCGTCGTCCCTGCTCGAGCTGTCATCTGCAGCTCGCCAGCTCACCATCCGGTCCCCGCATCCGCTGTGTCTAGCTCTAGCCACCCGATGCCGCCTCCAGCCCTCAGCTAGCCGTCCAGTTTAGCCAGCCCACCGGTTCAACCCTTCGCAGAACCGAACTCACAGCTTAGGCTATGAGCTTATGAGGCCTTTTTCAGCCCCTTTCGAGCCTCCTTTGGTGCCGCCGTAGGCCCGAGTTTTGGTCGCCGTCGCGCCACCGTTGCCAAGGACTCGTTATCTCACTAAACCGATGAGTTAGCATCCTAAACTCCAATTAGGAGGCTAATTGCACTTAATGGTGGATTAGTTAGGCCTAATTAGGATTAAGGTTAGTTAGTTAGTGTAATTAGTTAATTAGTTAGTTAATTAGATTAATTAGATGGTTAGATACATTAGTAGATTAGCCTAACTAGTGTAATGTGCTTATCCTAGTTAGATCAGTTAATTAGTCCAATTAAGTGGTTAGATTAGCTTATGTTAATTTAATTAAATATTTTAATTTAAATAATTTGCAATTTATTTAATTATTTATTAATTAGCGTAAATTATACCGGGATAACCGATTGTCAGAATTTCGTGCTGATTGTCATGGAAATGTTGGTTTGTGAAATTGAGTGCTAATTTATGCAATTGAGTGCTTGGTAATGATTTTTGAATTATTATTTCAAAAATATGGATTTATGGTATTTGATAAGAAATATATCGGGTGTCGGTTTTTGACGCCAAAAATGTTTTAAGTACTATATAAAATCATGGAATTTTGAAAAGAGAGAATACCACATTTTATGGTCCAATTTGATTGTGTGTCCATGCATAATTATTTTATTGGGTGTTTTTAATATAAAGAAAATAGGTCAAGTCCATTATTTGAAATGGAAGTATTTGAGTGCAAAGCACGATGTTCTTGGCCAAACACGGATGAGTGTATGATTGTTATCGAAACTCGTCACGATGCGTTTACACTGGACAATGCTCCTTCGAGAATGCTCCATGTCAACGGATGCCGGTCGCAGTGGAGGCTGGGTCAATGCTCCTTCAGGAATGCCATCTAAATGTAGACGTTGACATGCCCGACGAAGCGGGACGACGCCCGGTTATGTCAAATGACCGCCAACTGTTTAGTTGGCCATGGCCGTTGGGTCATAATCAATTGGAACGCTTGAATGAGTGAGATAACCACGCCTTATTATGGGACAAAATTGTGTGGCACGGAATGGGACGTGTCATAATGATTTGGCCTTATAATCGGGACCCCTGTGATTGATTGATATGTGGAAATGAAGTGTTCCAATTATTGAGTGCATTTATTGTATGCATATGTTATATAAAGGTACTCACATGCAGGGAGGTGCTGGGGCAAGGTAAGTCTTATATGGTACTTGTTTAGGCTACATCTAGGTAAATTCTTCTTCTAATCGGGGTTTAAGGTGCGGACTCACTAAAACTTTATCTCACCTCGTTATGGTTTAAAATTTTCAGGTCCTTAGATAGAGGTACGTCATATGCGTTATGGGGTCCTACAGGAGATGGACTTTCACCACTCATATTTCCCTATTTCCAGGGCCAACCTAACCCGTGAGTTAGTTGAGTCCACGGTCTGGGTCAATGAGGGCCTACCTCACTGGGTGCCTCATCGCTTCAGAGCGTGGTTCATTAACTTTCCTAACGGGAGTCGAGAGGGTCCCATACAGGGTTTTGATGGGCCTCCCATCGGGACCGGACAGTGGGAAATAGGGTATCCTATGGATATCGACACCCCTGATGGTGTTGTGGAGGACCCGGAGCCCATGACTGAAGAGTCCGGAGCTTAGGTGGCTCAGTAGCTCTTTTCGGTTATAGACCTCCTGTATATAAACCTTAGGTTTTGCTTGACTGTACATAAACCTAATGTGGTTATAAAGTGTGGCTTGTATTAATTGATTGTCCTGCTTTTCTATCCCATGTTTGTTGTTGTCTAGAGATTGTTTAATTCGCTTCTGCATGTGCATAAATCAATTGGGTCAGAGACGCGTCCTGGGAACATCGCATTTTAGTCGATCGCCGAGGGATGTTTGTGCGCTCGAGGTTCGGGGTATGACATAAAAACTCGAAGTTGTGCAAGGTATGGGCTTCGGAGAGTCCGCGTTTAAATTATGGGATGTAGGTCTGTTCTTTAGGTGATACCCCTAAACCAATGTTTCCCTCCATGCTTAGGGTTAGGTCGCAGCAGAAATTTAGAGTCCTCCACAAGTCCAACCAGTTGCGATTGACTTGTGAAAGAAATCGGCGGTCCACAAGCCTCAATGATTCTCAAAAATAAAAGGGAACGTTACCGTAGCATTGCTCTTTTCTTTAACTAAGAATGAGATCTCAACTTATCGAAAACTAACATAATCTATTTACCTCTATTTTAAATTCAGGTACATGCTAAATTTGGTTGTTAATGACCACGATAGAAAAGCATATCTCTGATTGTTTGGAACAAGAAAAAAAAACATCGCTCATTATGTGCATGAGTTTGTAAAATAAAAATAAAAAATAAGATGGAAAATATTGAATGAGAACCTAAGGGCGCGCATGACAACCATTCTGTTCCAGAAATAGTTTCTGGAACAGAAATAGATTTTTCTATTTCTATTTCTAGAAGAGTTTCTAAGCAAAAATAACCGTTTAATAACGACACAAAATTTCTTCCTTTCCGAGTCGCCGGCCTGCGACCGGTGATCAGCGGCGGCGGTGATTTTTCAAAATATAATAAAGGCCAGCGACAAAGATGGCCAGCTTTGACATCCCTTTGAATCACTTCTTGCTCTCATCTTTCATGGAGACAATAGAGGCAATGGGCAACACCTTTAATCACTCTAAATCTTTGGGGCTTGCCTTTGGTTCGTTATACTGGTATCTGTCCAAGCTTCCATTGGGCATGAAGTCATACAACTACCACAACTCGCCTTTCGAAGTAGCAACAACCGAGAAGCGTTGCAAGGTTCCAGCGACAAAGATGGCCAGTACTGATGCATGATCTTCGCAATAAATTCTCTCATTCCTTGCCTTGATTCATGAGAAACCCTCTTCACTGCAATCTCAGTTCTTGAAGTTGGTGATACCCCTCTATAGCCCTTGCCAAATCCAGCAGCTCGTAGCTCCTGGTCCACTGAATCCTTTTGTGGCAGCACAGAGATTTTTGTACATGAACCTATGAGAATTGTAGTCACGCTCCAAATCCTCCGGAACCCCTGCAAATTTTCCCTTTCATCTTATCAGATCAACCACAATTAAGATCAGCATTGACAGGACAGCAACATCAAATGCACTCCAGCAGTCAGCAGACAGAATTTCTCCTCCTTTCTCACATGGGGTAGTCTAGCAAGCTGAGACTAAACCAGTCTCTGAGCTTGTCCATTTACATAAAACCTCCATTTAGGGATGTAATGAGAAGTTGCTAATGAGCTGGTTGAGGATAAGAACCCTATGTACATGGCCTCCTCCATGATCGGCAAAACATCAATGCACGGTGATTACAGGGGAATCTTTGGTTTCTCAACATTGGTAGGTGCTAATGTGACATTGATTTGCTTTTGTGCGCCATCATAATCCACCCAAACTTGCCTGGCTTCACCACTCATCAGGCTCAAGTTTGTGACCGAGACTTACTGCTTAGATTTTAGGGAGGTCGGCCCATTGACATCGATTCCAATGTGGTTGTCAATGACATGTTTTGGATTGTGTCAAATGCTACTGGGACAATGTGGCTCGTGTTGAAGCCATTGTTGGTTTTGTTGGAGAGGCCAACGTAATAACAAGGCAGAGCTTGAGGAAATTCTCTACAAGGCGCTAACCCGAAAGTGAACCTGTAGCCACCCAGAGGTGGATACTTGTAAATCATAGTGAAGACGAACTTCATGGAGGAGTAGACAGATCCACTGAATGAGTTCTTGAACTTGATAGGGTCAGGGTAGAAGGCATGACTCTGCTTCTGTTTGGTTGCATGGTTGACTCTAGGAGGCCATTGCCTGTGATGCAGCAAAATCATCTAGGCTAGTATTCACCAACTGGAAGCTGTTGTACGTGAAACTGCTGGTATCGCAAGCGAGTGCAAAGTTTGCTAGGGAAGAAACTGCCGGGACAATCACGAAGAATATGTCCAGAAACTGGAGAAATTCGTTGAATACACTACTCAGAAGATATCCTTTGAATCTCCTAGGATCAACTTGAACTAATGCAATTTCAATTATCAGTGCCCTGACTTGGGTCACTATATATGCACCATTAACTCGCTGAAGTTTTGATCATATGGACCTGCCATTAAATCGTGCAAGGATTCAAACAAGCAAGTAATAATCCTTTCAAAAAGTAGGACTTGCTCTTATAATGGGAACCAAAAGAGAAGGCAATTATGCTAATGCAGACATTCCCAATAACAAGTTAAGATCCTGCAGAAATTGGTTAGATCCATAGAATCTTGAAATTACCGTTCACATATACTCGAAGAGTTGCAAACTACAAATACTTGACGTATAAGAACACTATTTTGATAGTTACTTTGAATCTATGAAATGTGCTTTCTATTTAATATACCAAACTTAAGACTCATCTTCCACCGAAGAGAGTCCGCGACGGAAGATGTCTGTGAAAGTGCCTTTTCTGTAGAAGATGGATAAGACATGCCAGACTTACTAAAACCTTCATGATATGCAAATGTCAATCCACTTTTTAAATTACCAAGAAATGTTAACTCCTGCATTGCAACATCCCCTTCTAGGTACTGCACTACTTGATGCATTCTTGGTCACGCTGTTGGCTCCTAATGGGAGCACATCAATCCAAGTTTCAACACTAGCTCCACATCCTTCGCCACAAAGTCTGTCCCTTAATTTGGATCTCTTGCCTCTAGAATGTCACTCTTATCCCTGCAAGAAAACAACCAGTCAACCAATATTACATCCTCCTTCTCTTGAGCCTCAATCGGCCTTCTTCCACAAGCAACCTCGAGCAAAAATCCCAAACGCAATATTGGAAAAGCACATCTTTGGAAAGGCAGCTGTGATATGCTTTTATTTAGGCCTTTTATTTAGGTCGTTTACTTAGGAAGTTTTGTATGCATATCTTTTTATTGTGTGGTCATTGTATCTTTGGTAGTTTAGCCTAATTAGGAGCTTGTTTGATAACTATATCTTCTTGTATATATGTTACTTTTCCGTGGCAATGAAGGACATAATTCTCATTCCAAAATCCCTCAGTTCTTTTACATGGTATCAGAGCCATGGCTGAGGGAAAAAAAGGTGAGGAGAGTTCTGGAACGGACAAGAAAACCTCTAGCTCTTACACACTGAATTCGAATGACAACCCGGGTAACTTGATTACCCAAGTTTAGTTGAAGGGCGAGAATTATGAAGAATGGGCGCGAGCTATGCGAACTGCATTACGAGCCAAGAAGAAATATGGTTTTATTGATGGATCTGTCAAGTAACCAGCAAATGATTCACTGGAACTTGAAGATTGGTGGATGGTTAATTCCGTGTTGGTTTCTTGGGTGTTTAATACCATTGAACCAACACTTCACTCGACTATCTCTCACATGGAAAATTTGAAAGATCTATGGGAGGATATCAAACAGAGATTCTCAATTGGGAATGGTACATGGATGTAGCAACTGAGATCAGATTTGGCCAATTGTAGGCAGGATGGTCAACCCATCGTGTCCTATTTCGGTAAACTCAAAATCTTGTGGGATGAAATAAATAACTATGATCAGATACCAGTGTGTGTTTGTACAGGTTGCAGATGCAATTTCACCATTGAATTGGAAAGAAAGCGTGAAGAAGAGAGAGTTCATCAGTTTTTGATGGGTTTAGATGAAGAAGGACATGGAATAGTGCGCGCTAATATTTTGAGCACTGAACCTTTGCCTAATCTGAATCACATATATGCTATGGTTGTTCAACAAGAGCGAGTGCGAACCATGACACGAACCAAGGATGAAAGAAGCAATCCCATGAGTTTTGCAATCCGGGCAGGTGGTCAAAATTCAAGGGGGGATAAAGATAAAATCATGTTTTGTTCTAATTGCAACCAAGAGGGACATGATGCTGAAAGTTGTTTCCAGTTGATAGGATATCCAGAATGGTGGGGTAATAGACCACATGGAACCTCTACTAGACGAGGTAGTGGTCAAAAGCGTAATAATAAAGGTGGACATAACAAGGGAGGAGGTGCTCGTGCCAACGTCTCACAGGCAACTGGAGTTGATGGTGGGCGAGGAGTTGTGACAGATTCAGATTGAAAGGGTCTTAGTGGATTGAATGATGAGAGATTGATAGGTAAATGGAGTATTTTTCCTTGGATTATTGACACAGGAGCTTCCCACCATATGACAGGAATGTTGGCATTTTTGAGAGAATTGCGTGACATTATGCTATGCTCAGTCAAGTTACTTGATGGAGAAAAGACCATGGCAGTGAAAGAAGGAATAGTGTAGCTTGGAGGAGACTTGAAATTGCGACGAGTTCTTTTTATGCCCAATTTGAAATGCAATCTGATTTCTGTATCACAACTTCTTAATGATTCAAATTTGGTTATCCAACTCACTAACAAAATATGTGCTATACAAGACCCAAATTCGAGGAACCTGATTGGAGCGGGTGAACAACGCGAGGGGCTTTACTTTCTCAAGGGAGTAACTTCGGTACATGCTTGCACGGTGGCTGATATGGGATCCTTTGAGCTTTGGCGTAAAAGAATGGGTCATCCTTCTTCTAAGGTGGTGGAGTTAATTCCACAAGCTGGCAAAATGGTTAGGAAAACCAATAAAAATTGTGAGGTTTGTTTTAGAGCAAAACAAACAGGAGATATCTTCTTTTCTAGTGACAACAAAGCAAATGATTGTTTTGAATTGATACATTGTGATTTGTGGGGACCTTATAAAGTTCCAACTTCATGTGGAGCAATTTATTTCTTGACAATTGTTGATGATTACTCTCATGCTGTGTGGATATATTTGCTGAATGGAAAAAATGAAGTGGCTTGTGTTCTTAGGAAGTTTATTGTGATGGTTAGATGCCAATTTGAGAAAAATGTGAAAATTATTAGAAGTGATAACGGAATTGAATTTTTGTGTTTGAAAGAATATTTTGATGAACATGGGATATTGCATCAGACTTCTTATGTTGGAACACCTCAACAAAATGGCCGAGTGGAAAGAAAGCATAGCCATATCCTTAATGTTGCAAGAGCTTTGCGTTGTCCAAGCAAATTAACCCATAGAATTTTGAGGAGAATGTGTACTCGTAACTGGGTATTTGATTAACAGGACTCCATCTATATTATTGAATGGCAAAACCCCATATGAGATTATCTTTGGCCAACCTCCTTCTTACAAACATATTCGGATTTTTGGTTGTTTGTGCTATGCACATAATTAAAATCGGGATAAAGATAAATTTGCTAGTAGAAGTCGTTGGTGTGTTTTTGTTGGTTATATGTTGGGGAAGAAGGGGTGGAGATTGTATGATTTAGAAGCTGGTGAATACTTTGTATCAAGAGATGTAGTTTTTGCTGAAACAGAATTTCCATATGCTGATGATAAACAGTAAGTGATGAACTCATTAAAAATAGAGTTATGGAGTTGGGTGATGAAGTTGATGATTTAAAAAGTGACTTGAAAGAGGAGCATGCCGAAAGTGTAGATAGAGAAAATGAGGTGAATCATGAAATGGAGGAATTGATCCACACAAACAATGAGGACGTGAAAAGAAGTGAAGTCATTGAAGAGCAACTAGGTAGGGGACAAAGGGTCAAGCAACCGTATGTTCATTTGAAAGATTAAGTGACAAACGCCATCAGAATAAGCCCCTCGACATGCTCATTTCCCCAATTTGATTCCTCAGGTATGCCTTATTCTATAGCACGTTATGTGAGTTATGAAAAAAATTTTGGGCAACACCGGTGTTTCTTGGTAGCAATTACTACAGGACATGAACCAAACTCTTATGCATAAGCAATTAAAGATGAACGGTGGAGAGAGTCCATGAGTAAAGAAATACAGGCTTTAGAAGATAATGGCACATGGACAGTCGAAAATTTGCCGCCTGGGAAGAAAGCAATTGGGAGCAAGTGGGTGTATAAAATTAAGTACAATTCTGATGGAAGCGTTGAACGATACAAGGCGCGGTTGGTGATACTAGGAAATAATCAAGTTGAAGGCATAGATTATCAAGAGACTTTTGCTCCTACGGCACAAATGTGCACTATACGCACCTTTCTTGCCATTGCGGTTGCAAAGAATTGGGAACTTCATTAGATGGACGTTCAAAATGCTTTCTTACAAGGCGATTTAGAGGAAGAGGTTTACATGAAGATGCCGCCTAGATTTGCCTCTCAATCATCAGGGAAGGTATGTAGACTTCGGAAATCTCTATACGGTTTGTGGCAAGCACCTAGATGTTGGTTTGCGAAATTGGCTGCATCTTTGAAAGCTTATGGATTTCAGCAATCATATTCAAATTACTCCTTGTTCACTTTTCAAGTTGGGACTGCTCGATTGAATGTGCTTATTTATGTTGATGATCTCATTATCTCCAATAATGACATTTCCGCTGTGCAAAAGTTCAAGAACTATCTAAGTCGTTGTTTTCATATGAAAGACTTGGGGAAGCTGAAATTTTTCTTGGGGATTGAAGTGGCAAGAAACTCAAATGGCATTTTCTTGTGTCAACGTAAGTATGCGTTGGATATGATTTCTGAGGTCGAATTGCTGGGTTCTAAGCTGGCTAAAACTCCTCTTGAACAAAATCACAAGCTAGCCCTTACTGAGAGCAATGATGTGGACAACCCTGCTCAGTATAGGCGCCTAGTGGGTTGGCTTATTTATTTAACAATAACTCGACCTGAATTGTCTTACTGTGTGCATATTCTTGCACAGTTCATGCAGTGGCCAAAGAAAGCTCATTGAGAGGCAGCTATGAGAGTTCTGCGTTATTTGAAAGGAAATCTAGATCAGGGTATTATGTTGCATGCCAATTGTGACCTCAAATTGTCTGCTTACTGCGATTCTGACTGGGCTAGTTGTACTTTGACGAAACGATCTTTAACTGGTTACTTTGTTCTTTTAGGAGAACCACCTATCTCGTGGAAGACTAAGAAGCAACAAATAGTGTCCCACTCATCCCTTGAAGCTGAATACAGGTCTATGAGTACTACAGTTTGTGAATTTAAGTGGTTGAAAGGATTATTGGATTCTCTTGGTGTTGCACATTCTCAACCTATGCGCCTGTATTACGATAGTCAAGCAGCTTTACATATAGCCACCAATCTATTTATCATGAGCGTACCAAGTATATTGAAGTGGATTGTCATTTTATTCGTAATGAGATACTTAATGGTAACATTCAAATAGATTACGTACGTAGTTCAATGCAGCTGGCTAATATCTTCACGAAGGGGTTGGGAAAGGATCAATTTAACTTTCTTCTTTGCAAGTTGGGCATTTGAGATCTCCATGCTCCAACTTGAGGGAGGTATTGGAAAAGCAAATATATTGGAAAGGCAGCTGTGATCTGCTTTTATTTAGGCCTTTTATTAGGCCACTTACTTAGGAAGTTTTGTATGCATATCTTTTTATTGTGTGGTCCTTGTATTTTTGGTAGTTTAGCCTAATTAGGAGTTTGTTTGATAGCTGTATCTTCTTGTATATATGTTACGTTTCTATGGCAATGAAGGACAGAATTCTTATTCCAAAATTCCTCAGTTCTTTTACACGAAAAAACATCCATTAGTGTTCTCTGAGGCCAAAGATGCAAGAGTTCCCATCACATGGGTGGTTTGAGGATCTGTGCCATGATTGTATATTTTCCCAAGCCCAAAATCTCCTAACCTCCCATTTAGTTCTAAATCTAACAAGATATTGCTAGCTTTGATATCCCTGTGAATCACTTCTTGTTCCCATCCTTCATGGAGATAAGAGAGGCCATATGCAACACCTTTGATCACCCTAACCCTTTTGCTCCAACTGAGGGTCTCCTTTGGTTGGTTATATAGGTACTTGTCTAGGCTTCCATTTGGCATGTAGTCATAGACCAACAGCAGCTCACCCTTTCGACGACAGTAACCGAGAAGCATTACGATGTTTTGATGACGAATCCGACCAATACTAATAATCTCCGCAATGAACTCCCTCATCCCTTGCCTCAATTCATGAGAGACCCCTTCATTGCAATCTCAGTTTTTGAGGTGGGCAATACCCCTCTATAAACTCTACCGAATCCACCAGCTCCTAATAGCTCCTGATCTCTGAGCCCCTTCGTTGCAACATACAGATCTTGATGCAGCCCGCATTGAAGACCAGCTCTCTCGACCAAGAAGATCAGCCCGCATTCAAGCTCGACGAAACCAAGAAGCCATATCGATATCTTGAGTCCATCTCGGAAGCTTGAAAGACACATTGGGAGCCATGAAGACATTATGTTTTTACTAATTTCTAGTTCCTAAGCTCTTTACTATTTTTCTATTTTCAAAGTTCTTTAATGCTTTTACTAGTTCCTATGCTCTTTCCTAGTTTCAATGCTCTGTCTTCTTTGATGATATAAGTCATCCAATTCCTTGTACAAGACAGACGACTTTTGATGAATGAAAACTTTGCTTTGAAGCAAGTACACACCTTGTAGAGTTCATGCCCTTGAAAACCTAGAAGAGTTTTCACTCCGTCCTTGAAGAGTCGGAGCTTTCAAAATCTGCATCCTTGAAGAGTTGCAGTCATCGATCTACAAGAATCGGTGCCCCCTCAACTTCCTTGGAGGCCTAGAAGAGCAACCAACGGAGTTTCTATCTGTTCATGTTCTGTTCGTTATTTCCAACCCAATTTCGACCAACCTACAGTGCTTATTTCAGAAAACCCAAAACAGAGAAATTGTAGATCCAGAAGTCTTTGTTCATTTGGCTTTGGAATCAAGTCGATCCGATCTGTATCGACAAAGATACGACTGTTCTCCTGAGCTCGTGCAGTGCTGAAATTTCTGTTCATCCTGTTTCCCGTGTGCGAGTCACTCTCCCGATCCTTTGTTTGAGAAAGCCTACCCTTGGCTTGCATCAGATCTTTGTACTTGAACCTGTAAGGACCATAGTTGTGCTCCCAATCCTCTAGGACCTCTGCGATTTTTTTCTTTCGTCTCATCAGATAAACCACAGCTAAGATTAGCATTGACAGACAAGACAACAACATGAAAGGCACTCCCATAATAAGTGGGTATGATTTCTCCTCCTTTCTCACATGGGGTAGTCTAGGAAGCTGAGACAAAACCAGTCCCTGAGCTTGTCCATTAACCTTAAAGCTCCATCTAACGATGTAATGAGAAGTTACTAATGAGCCGGTTGAGGACGAGAAACCCACGTACATGGTCTCATTGATGATCGGTGAGAAATCAATGGACAGAGATAGAAGGGAAGCCTTTGGTTTCTCAACATTGATAGGAGCTAATGTGACATTGAATTGCTTTTGCGAGCCATCATAATCCACCCAAACTTGCATGGCTTTACCACTCATGAGGCACAAGTTTGTGAAGACCTCACCTGGACTTGCAGTGTATCCCGCCAGCGCAGATTTTACGGAGCTCAGCCCATTGACATCGATCCCAATGTGATTATCGTTGATATCAAGGAATTCATGGTCTTGGATTGTGTCAAATTCTACTGCGACAATGTGGTTCGAGGAATTGCCATTGTTGGTTTCATTGAAGAGGCCAAAGTAATAACTAGGCAGAGCTCCGGGAAATTCTCTACAAGGAGCTAGCACGAAAGTGAACCCGTAGCCACCCGAAGGTGGATACTCGTAATCATAGCGAAGACAAACATCGTGGAGAAAGAGTAGGCAGATCCATTGGATGAGTTCCTGAACTTGATTGGGTCAGAGTAGGAGTTATGGCTCTGCTTCTATTTGGTGGCATTGGTTAACCTTAGGAGGCCATTGCCCGTGAACGTGGCTAAGCCATCTAGGCTAAGATCCGCCGACCTGAAACCGTTGTACGTGAAACTGCTGGAATCCTGAGCGAGTGCAAAGTTCGCCAGGGAAGAAACCGCCAAAACAATCACGAAGAACATGTCCAGGAGCTGGGGAAATTTGCTGAGTCCACAACTCAGAAGATATCGTTTGAATCTCCCTAGGATCATCAAATTGAATCTAATGCAATTTCAGCTACCAGTGCCCCCACTTGTTTCACTAGTAATGCACCATTTACTCGTTGGATTTTCCAGTCCTAGGGACCCAACCGTCAAATCATGCCAGGATTCAAACTTGGTGTGCAACCAAAATCGTACTCCACCTCTAAATATTGTTTTTAAGGCTACGGCCTTGAGAATGACTCCTCATTTCTCTAATTAAACCGATTGGCCCGAGACTTACCAGCATTTGAAAAATCTTCTATTATTGCCCGTCTCTATCGCCATTTTCCACATGTGTGGCCGAAATAGACCAAAACGTCAATCTACAGACCCGTGACTTCTGTTAAGGTCATCTGGTCCCCGGATAGTCGTCAATGACCTGATGAATACGCAGAGTGCCAAGCGTTACGAGGAAGTTTCACAGCACAAACAAGGTTTCTGCTGAGAAAATTTATCAAAAAGTCATAAACTTATTGTATTTATATGTTTAATGCAATCTCAAGACTTTTGATACTTATTCAATTTAGTCTATGAATTATATGAAAATTTTTAATATAATTTAGGAATTATATTAAACATGTACTAAAAGTTTACGGATAAAATCGAACAATATAAAAATTTTGAGATCATATTACATATTGAATTAAAATTCTTGAATCATATTAAACAAATTAAATATTTATTATTCACATTGCTAGTTAAATAAAAAATTTGAGGACCATTTATAAATATTTATATATATTTTTGCTTTTTTCTTCTTGGGGCAGCTTGCTTGATGAAAAAAAAAAAAAACCCACGAAGTCTTCTTTTCCTTTTGTACGGCTGAGGCAGGAAAGCGAACCTAGACTTTTTATTTCAACCGTAACAGAGAATTTCTTTAGCAGTAAAAGTTGGATATTTATCCAACCGAGTCTGATTTCGTAAACGTTTAATAGTAGATGAGCCAAGTGCTTTATCTGTTTCGATAATTGTTCTGTATCATCCTTTGATCACAAGGAGTAACTATTTTCAGTCCTTAATAGACTTGCTAGTGTCTGACTTTTATGTTCTCTGTAATATGGAGAAAATTTCTCCGCTAGTTAATGTAATATGCGTCCAATCCAGAGTTCCCCATTTTACTTAGTTTTCATAAACGGGGTCGGTCCTTGTTCATTTGAAAGGAGGAGCACTTATCCTACAAATGCATCGCATTAACGCCTCGAGAATAATTTTTCTCACTAGATTCAGTGAAAGGCTTTATTGGCATGACATCTGTGTTAGCATTTAATATGGCATCACATTAAACATCCTGGCATCGCATTAACATCCTAAGAATAATTTTTCTACCAATGGTATGTAGGCATTAATAAGTTAAAAGCCTTGTAAAAGGTGGAGTTGTTCTTATAATTTGGAGGCTGTCCCAAAGGGGAAACCGAAAAACAAGACAGTTTCCGCTAATGCAGAAATTCCGAAGAACATCTACAAGTACACTGCAGAAATCGATTAAAACATTGAATCTTACATTACAGTTTACATATACTTGCAGAGTCGCAAACTACGAATACTTGATGTAAAAGAACACTAGTTTAATAACAACTTTGGATCTGTGAAATGTGCTTTCAATTTAATATACCGAGCTTAAGACTCATCTTCCACCGGAAAGGAGAGAGTCTGCAACAGAAGACGTCTGAGAAAATGCCTTGTCTGCGGAAAACGGATAAGGTATGCCAGGCGTACTAAAACCTTCATGACATGCAAATGGGAATCCACTTCCACTTTTTGAAATACCGAGAGATGATAGCTCCTGCATTGCGAGATCCCCTGCCAAGTACTGCACTACTTGACGCATGCCTGGTCTTGCAGTTAGCTGAGACTGGGAGCACAACAGTCCGAGTTGCAGCACTAGCTCCACCTCCTTCGCCACAAAGTCCGTCCCTAAATTCGGATCTCTTGCCTCCAGTATGTCACCCTTATCCCAGCAGGAAAACACCCATTCCACCAATATCACATCATCATCCTCCCGAACCTCAATCGGTCTTCTTCCACAAGCGACCTCAAGCAAAAATGCACCGAAGGCGTAAACATCTGTGCTCATAGTGGCCCTGGCCGTTCGAGTGTTCTCCGGGGCCATATACCCAAGAGTTCCCACCACATGGGTGGATTGAGGATCGGTACCGTGATCATATAGTTTTGCAAGCCCAAAATCTCCTAACCTTCCATTTAGTTCTGAATCAAGCAAGATGTTGCTAGCTTTGATATCCCTATGAATAACTACTTGTTCCCATCCTTCATGGAGATAAGAGAGGCCATATGCAACACCTTTGATCACTCTAAGTCTTTGGCTCCAATTGAGGGTCACCTTTGGTTGGTGATAGAGGTACTTGTCTAGGCTTCCATTCGGCATATAGTCATAGACCAACAGCAGCTCACCCTTTCGACGGCAGTAACCAAGAGGCGTTACTATGTTCCGATGACAAAGCCGACCAATACTAATAATCTCCGCAATGAACTCTCTCATCCCTTGCCTCGATTCATGAGAAACCCTCTTCACTGCGATCTCAGTTTTCGTGGTGGGTAATACCCCTCTATAAACCTTACCAAATCCACCAACTCCTAATAGCTCCTCATCCCCGAACCCCTTTGTGGCAACATAGAGATCTATGTACCTGAACCTCTGCGGACTGTAGTCACGCTCCCAATCCTCGAGAACCTCAGCGAATTTCCTATGTTTTCTTATCGCGTAAGGCACAGCAAAGACTAGAATGGACAGAATAAACAAACATATGAAAGGCAGTCCAGTAGTGAGAAGATTGGATTTCTGCTTCTTTTTCTTATGGGGTAATCTAGGAAGTTGAGACAGATCTAGCCTTTGAGCTTGTCCATTTACCCTAAAGCTCCATCCGAGGATATAATGAGAAGTATAGAGCGAGCCAGTCGAAGACGAGAACCCAACATACATGGTCTCTATGAAAATTGGCGAGAGATTGTAGGACAGAGACAAAAGGGGAGTGCTCGGTTTGTCGACATTGACAGGAGCTAATGTGACAATGATATGTTTCTGCACGCCATCATAATCCACCCAAGCTTGCATTGCTTTACCACTAATCAGACTCAAGTTTCTGAAGCCTTGAACGTTGTTTTCAGTGTATCCAGCTGAGGAAGATTTTACAGAGGTCAGCCCATTGACATCTATCCCAACATGGTTGTCGTTGATATCGCGGAGTTCAATGTTCTGAACCGTGTCAAATTCTACAGCGAAAATGTGGTTGGTGACATTGCCAATGTTGGTTTCGTTGAAGAGACCAAAGAAATGACCAGGCCGAGCTCCGGGAATTTCTCTACGAGGAGCTATCACAAAGGTGAACCCATGACCGCCCTGAGCTGGATATTCAGGAATTATAGCAAAGACGAATGTGGTGGAGAACGAGTGGACAGCGCCACTGGGTGAGTTCTTGAATGCGATAGGGTCAGGGTAGAAGGCATGACTTACCTTCTGTTTGGTCACGTTGGTTAACCTGAGGAGGCCATTGCCAGTGAGCACAGCTAAACCATCGAGGCTCAGATTCGCAGAATTGAAACCATTGTACATGAAATCGCCGGTTTCAGCACTCGCTGCTGCATTTGCCAGGAGAGAAACCGCCAGAACAATCACGAGGAACATGGCCAGAGGCTTTGAAGTCTATAATGATGCAAGAGACTTGCCCAGCATCGAGTCCAAACTCATGCAATTTCAATCATCAGTGCCCCAACTTGTGCACACCTAACAAACATCCAGCCGGCCTTCAGAATGAATCCTCTGTCTTGGGGTCAACTGATCAGTCCGGGTCGTATATACCTCTGTCGTGTGATTAACTGATTGTCCGAGTTTCATCCGCAACCTTCTGGACTCGCCTGTCTCTGTACGCCAATTACACATTTTAGATAGCCGCCAAAGTAGACTAAGGCGTCCGTCAACGTTAGTCGATGTTTTGTGGTTTTCCCCTAGTCATCGCTGAGTCAGTGACAGATGGCGTACGATGACCGCAAGATTATGCATGGCGAGGCATTTCTTCTGGAAGCTCACGACGAGAATGCAAAGAAGGACAATGTCCCCACAAATTTTAACCGTCTGTTTAATGTCATTATGCATGTCTCTCTCACGATAATGAGAGGATTAGTACATAAGAGTAGGTAAGCCTAGTAATCCTATCCCTGACATTGACCCCGAATGCGGTGCATTAAAGTACATGTGCGAGAGATCCTACGTCGGAGATTTAGCGCAATGTGAAATAGATAGTGTATTTCAGTTTGCTCATGACTCAATTGTAGTTTTTTAGTAAATATAGATCCCAATAAATATGTTAATACAAAAGGATATTGAATTGATGAGATATATCATATACACGTATGAGTTATACCTTATCAGAAAAAAATGTGTGTGATGCGAGACATTGATATTATTCTAATAGACCCTCAATTCATTGATTTAAATATTTGAGTGAAGATAAATCTAGTTGATATATTGGTGGGCTTAGCTTGGGCCTTTGCTTCCCACATAATAAAATAGTTCAAATTTGTCTTGGTCTTTGCTAATTACAAATACCAACCGAATATACACAATTAATGAGCAAAACCTTCTTCATGGAACGTGTTATCATCACGTGAGTATTGAAAGGTGAAAAACCAGGGCAAATTCTGCAACTGAGATAGGTTCGTACAGTCATAGGTAGACTGAGTCCTTATGGCATAAATCA
Organism: Eucalyptus guilfoylei; assembly: GCA_016097605.1. NCBI lineage: Eukaryota > Viridiplantae > Streptophyta > Magnoliopsida > Myrtales > Myrtaceae > Eucalyptus > Eucalyptus guilfoylei. The sequence goes on from CM027861.1 coordinate 43,466,175, forward strand.
AATATTCCATAGCAAGTATTCTGACACACCAGGCCCAAAAATTAGGCTCAAACGTAAAGAAGAGAATGGCCCAAGCTAGACTATGTAAATACACTTGACGCGTAAGATCAATCGATGGAATACCTAATGAGTTTATCGATCCTGAGTTTTCAACGAATAAAATTCAAGTGAAGTATGAAAATGTTGTAACAATTGATATTTTGTACTATTTAGTAATTCATTGATTTTTTATGCATTTCAGTCATCTTCATTAGCCGTTTATGTTCAATTTCAGTCATCGAGAAAGCATGGCCTTCAAGAATGAAACCCTATATTCCGATTCAATAAAATTTCAAGTAATTTACTTGTTATTTTCAATCTACCATTTGTACTAAAATTTGAATTTGCAATGTCCTTGAGACTTCAAAGCACATTAGAATTCATTCACTTTTGATTTGAAGTTGAATTTAACAATTTAATTGATCATTAATCACCCTCCAATGGAATTTATTTACTATTTGAAATCATTGAGTATTTGGTTACCCCAAACTTGAAAAAATTCACAAAATAGGGTGCGACCCTTATAATAATGCTACGAAGTGTAGTATGTTGCTCGCCCTCCCCATCCTTATTATCCAAAACAAATATATATGTATTCCGCAGTTTTAAAGTCTCTTCTAATAAGCATAAGGACTTCTTCGCAATCTTATTATTTTGGACATCACTATAATTAATTTTCAATCTCAAATATAATATTAAAAAAATACATTGAATGCTATGTGATGGTTAAGGCGTGTTATCATTTAATGGTCCAACAAAATATATACAATATAAATTAATTAGTCAAGATAATTATCAAGTGAATTCATAATTATCTTACTTTCCAAATTGCATTTAAATGTCATCTCTCTACCATTTAACTATCTTTCCCAAAATGATTTTAATATTTAATGTTTATTACTCTCTCCACACAAATTTAATATTTTTTTCCTATAAACCACACATGCGCGCACTTTTTGCTAGTTTTTAGAGAAAAGAATTTACTTCTCCCAATTGTTCCTTCTATATATGACAAAATGAAATTTCGAGGGATTTGTACAAAAGCTCTAAGCAACGTTCAATGATTAACGTTTACATATTTATATAATAATAGGCTAGTCAATTGCCACTTAGAATTTTCAACCTCTATTCTACGGCCGTCTATTTTTCCTTTTTCTTCTTATAAACATTTTCCCCTTTTGTCTAGTGATTTTGTGGTCCACAAACCTGGACCAAGATTGAGGACATTTCAATAGGATCTCCTTAACTAAGTCGGGACCCACAGTCACATGTCCATCCATCGGAGAATCTACAGGTCACAAACTTCCACGTCATACATTTATTTAAGTCCAGCAAAATCATCCAAGGACCATGAATGGACCTAAGCTTGGAACCAGAAAAGACGGAGTCAGTTTCCTATAGATATGCCTTCCCATTATGGCGCTCGCACGACTCCAGCCCGCACGTCCCTGCGGTCCCGCATCTGCTCACTAGTCGTCCGTCGAAGCCTGGCCGTCGTCCTATGTCGTCGAGCTCCCTCCGGCCGCTTGGAAGCCACCTGTCATCGTCCTCAAGCAGCGAGCCGCCTTTGCTTGCCCACCTAGTCCCTCCGTAGCCATTTCCAGCCAAGCCAAGCTCCGGTCCAACCACTTTGGCCCAAGACCAGAACCGAACTCCCACAGTGGGCTATGGGTTTCGTGAGGCTTTTCTGGGCCCATCTGAACCTCGCTTGGTGTCGCTGCAAGCTTGTTTATCGCTCGCTGTCACGTCGCCATCACGGTGGACTCACCGGCTCGCTAATCCGGTGAGTTTACGCACTAAACTTTGCTTATGAGGTTAATGATACTTAATGGGTGATTAGTTTAGCTTAAGATGCGATTAGGTAGTTAGTTAGTTTAGATTAGTGATTTAATTATTTAATTATGCATGTTAGGTGGTTAGAATAGATAAATTAAGGATTAGATATGTTGTACTATTTATCTAGATAATTGCATAAATTTTCTAGGCCCGTTTAGGTGGTTAGATTAGCATTTCCGGCCTAGGTTTGCATTTATTGGATTTATTGGTATTTATTGAATTAATTTTTTAATTATTTAATTATTTATTATTTTCCGGAAATTATACAAGGAAAGCTGGTGACTGGAATTTCGTGCTAATTGCAGTGGTGTGCTTAGTTTATGCAATTAAATGTTAATTTGTGCAAATTGAGTGGTGATTGTGATTTTGAGTATTTATTTCAAAATAGTGAAATTTTGGCATTTAATTAGAAATTACCAGGTGTCGGTTTCTGACGCCAAAAATATTTTTAAGTACTATATAGAATAGTGGGATTTTTAAAAGGAATGATATCAATTTTCTGGTTCAAGCTGACCGTGTACCTACACACGATTATTCCATCGAGTGTTTTTATTATGAAAAAAAAAAAAAAGGCCAAGTTCGTTATCTTAATTAAGGCATTAAAGTGCAAAGCACAATGCCATTGGCCATGATTGAATGATCAAGTGATGGTTTATAGTCAGGGTAAGATGACTATTGAAAGATGATGTGACATATGTTGTGTTGAGCGAACCCAAAGGATTGTGAGCCGGTAAAGAACTAAGTGCTACACGAAAATAAAATCTCGTGTGAGCCACCTCTAGTACCTTGTACTGTTGCTTATTGTAGTCAAGATTTAAGTGTTACATGGTGACATGAGTCACAATGGAGCCACCTCTAAAAGCCTTGCAATACCGTCCTACATAGTCAAGAACTAAGTGCTACACGACAGCGAGACTTCGTATGAGTTACCTCTAGAACCTTGTACTATTGTTTTTCGTGGCCAAGAACTAAGTACTACACGACAGCGAGACTTCGTGTGAGTTACGTCTAGAACCTTGTATTAGTGCTTTTCGTAGCCAAGAACTAAGTGTTACACGACAGCGTGACTTTATGAAAGCCACCTCTAGTACCTTGAGCTATTGCTTATGATAGTCAAGAACTAAGTGCTATACGACAGTGTGACTTCATGGGAGCCACCTCTAGTACCTCGAGCTATTGTTGATTGTGGTCAAGGACTAAGTGCCACACAATATCGGAACTTCATGAGAGGGGGCACCTCTAGAACCTTGAGTTTGAATTTGAGCCTGGTAATGAGTATTGAGTTGGAATGTGGAGTCAGAATATTGAATGGGAATGTTGAGTTTGAATTGGGAATTTGAATATTGAGACTGAATATCGGGTGTAGATTGAACCATCAATATGAGTTACCAATACCTAATTATGGGACGAAATTGTGTGACACGGAATAAAACGTGTCATAACGATTTGGCCTTATAATTGAGACTCTTGTGAATTGTGTGATTGAGTGATTTAGCCACGTCTGATTATGGAACAAAATTGTGTGGCACAGTATGAAACGTGTCATAACGATTTGGCCTTATAATCGGAACTCCAGTGTTTGATTGGTTTGATAGTGAGATGTTCTAATTGATGATTACATTAAGTATATGCATATGTTTTATGAATTGTACTGATGTGCAAGAAAAAACTGAGACGAGGTAAGTCTCATTGGTTGTGTGTGTAGGTTGCCTCTAGGTGTATTATCTTCCTAATCGGGGTTTAAGGTGTGAACTTGCTGAGATTTATAACTCACCCCGTCGTGGGTTACCATTTTTAGGTCCCTAGTGTGAAGAACCCGGAGCTTGAGGCAGAAGGGTCAGGAGTATGGATGGCTCAGTAGTTTTGTTTGGAGATAGATCTTATGTACATAGACCTTAGAGTGGGCCTCTGTGTATAAACTCGTTTGTTTATAAAAGTGTGGTTTGTTTTATATGGTTGTCCAGCTTTTCTATCCCATGTATGTTGTTGTTAGGGGATTAGTTAATTCGCTTTCGCATGTGCATAATTGATTGGGTCGGCGACGCGCCTTGGGAAGTCGTAAATTTTACCAACCACCGAAGGATGTGTGCGCGCTCGAGGTTCGGGGGGCGACAAAAAAAGTTTAATGTATTTGATGATTCATTAATAAAGAGATTATGTGATGCCCTGAATTAGCTCACTGATGTATTATTTGTTTTGGCCCATCTTATACCGAGTCTCACGATTTTGTCCTTTAGCGTACAAGTCAACACATTCACAAGAGGCCACCCATATTGTGAATACTCCCACCAGAGCACGTTTAACTTTGGAGCTCTAAAGTTTAGCATTACCTCCATTAGTTAATTCCAATTTTTCACACACACATATATATATATATATATATATATATATATATATATATATATATATGTATATATATCTCCAAATTATTTTTCCCTTGTTCAATGCATAATTTAGTTCATTCATTCCCCATTGTCATCCTAGAAGTTTACCATGAGCCCCTCCTTATCTAAACCCTAAGGCCCCAGCAATTACTCCCTGCTTTCATTGGACAGAATTGTTACAAACTAAACTAACAAATCTTATTTCAAATGCACTATGAAAGTTGTCATAATAAATATATTAATAGTATATGCAAAGCCAAATGTATTTGAATATAACTCATTCATTTTTATATTGCGTTATTTCTTATTTTTCAGTGTGCTTTATGTGTATACTGAAAGAGATTGGAAACACTAAATAGAGCTTAATTTTTTCAGAAAATCATAATCATTGGCTCTTGAGAATAATAAGCTTGTTTATTAATATGCTATGATAGCTTTAATTAATCTTATTTCTAGCTAATCTATTGACTTTTCATGGCATTCCAACTACCTTAATTCTTCGACCAAAAAACAAAAACCACCCTAATTCAACGGTGAAAGATAGAAAAAAACAATAATACATGATGCACATGATCTCTTAACAACAAGACGCTGCTTGTTCTAAAAGTGAAATATATATTGATGGCGTATGAAATGCTCACTATGGATTTTTTTTATTTGGTTACGCAATTTATAGTTAATTTAAAATAAGGTTTTTATAAGAGTAAGCCACCAGGTCAATTCGGCCTAGGAGCTAAACCAGAAGGTTGGTTCACCCAGGGACCGATTCGATCTTTAAGTAAAAATTTGCAAACCAGCATTCACTAGTTTGGTTCTCAATTTTATATTGTGAATCGGTCGGTGCTACCCAAGAATTGGCCTTGTGAGTTCAAACCAAATCTTAAGTTGAGTCTCTTAAACACTTTTTCACTTCTCATTAAAGTCAACATGATATGTGAGATATCATCAACGTTATTATACTTCATGTTTTTTCTGTAAACAAAAATGAAACATAAAATATAAGTAGGCTGGTTTTGAAGTTGATCTTACAACATGCTCTTTCTAGAGTCAATCGGTTCAATTCTTGATTCCTAAATCTTAAAACTGACTCTAAAGATAAGTCCTATGTTCTTGGTATGAAACCCACCTATCCTAAAACCAATCACCACCCATTGTTTATTTAGACTTATAAAAATTAAAAGTAGTCTTTTTTACTTTCCACTGAAATTTAAAGTATTATTCACATTTAAAAGATTTGTGAAAACTATTATTTTTGAAAAAAAAAATATTACTAAGATATTTTCTAAGTTGAGAAAGTCAGTATCCGTACATAGGAAAGTCAAAATTCAAAATTAAGATATCTTCATTAAATACATAGTTTGACTCATCCACGAATGGAACCGATTGCCATGGACTTGTGAAAGAAATTTGTGGTCCGCAAGTATCCGTCATTCTCAAAAGCAACAACGACCGGTACCATAGCATTTTCGGGGGAAAAAAACGTAGGACGCTCAAGAGCAAATATATTTTTACCTTTCTTTAAAATAATTCAGGCTTTTATTCAATCTTTTCCTTCTACTTTATATGTCTATCCATTTCTTTATAAGATTAAATAAATTCAAATGGTAAAAGCTTCCACTAATATGTTTTTATGATATCCATAAACTACCAACTCATAAACTCATGATTATATGAAAGTAATCACTCATTTAACGATGGGTTTCACATTAAACTTGCACGCAACTAAGGTAATGAAATTTTATAAAATACAAATTTAGAGTCCTCCATAAGTCCAACCAGTTGCCATTGACTTGTGAAAGAAATCGGAGGTCCACAACTCTCCGTGATTCTCAAAAATAAAAGGGACCGTTACCATAACATTGCTCTTTTTATTTTAACCAAGAATGAGATCTCAACTTATCGAAATCTAACATAATCTATTTATCTTTATTTTAAATTCATGTACATGCTAAATTTGGTTGCTAATGACAACAATAGAAAAGCATACCACCGATTGTCTGGAACAAGAAAGAAAAACATTGGTCATTATGTACATGTGTTTGTAAAATAAAATATGAGATGGAAAATATTGAATGAGAAACTAAGTTATTTGGAGTAAGTTAGATATATTTTTTTCTCCAGAATCATAAATTTTTGAAAATATAATAGAGGCCAGCTACAAAGATGGCCAGCTTTGACATCCTTGTGAGTCACTTCTTTCTCTCATCCTTCATGGAGCTAATAGAGGCCATGGGCAACACCTTTAATCCCTCTAAATCTTTGGGGTTGGCCTTTGGTTCATTATACTGGTACCTGTCCAAGCTTCCGTTGGGCATGTAGTCATACACCTACAGCAACTCACCTTTCTACGCGGCAACAACTGAGAAGCGTCACAATGTTCCAGCGACGAAAATGGCTAGTACTCATGATCTCGGCAATAAATTGTCTCATTCCTTGCCTCAACTCATGAGAAATCCTCTTCACTGCAATCTTAGTTCTTGAAGTGGGTAATACCCCTCTATACACCCTGCCAAATCCAGCAGCTCGTCATAGCTCCTGGTCCACTAAATCATTTTGTGGCACACGGATATTTTTGTACATGGATTGTGGTCAAGCTCCAAGTCCGGAACCCCCGCAAATTTTCCCCTTCATCTCGTCAGATCAACCACAATTAAGATTAGCATTGACTGGACGGCAACATCAAATGCACTCCAGTAGTCAGCAGATAGGATTTCTCCTGCTTTCTCACATGGGGTATCTAGCAAGCTGAGACAAAACCAGTCTCTGAGCTTGTCCATTTACATAAAACCTCCATCCAGGGATGTAATGATAAGTCGCTAACGAGCTGTTTGAGGATGAGAACCCTATTTACATGGCCTCCTCCATGATCGGCAAAAGATCAATGCACGGTGATTAAAGGGGAGTCTTTAGTTTTTCAACATTGATAGGTGCTAATGTGACATTGATTTGCTTTTGGGCGCCACCATAATCCACCCAAACTTGCCTGGCTTCACCACTCATCAGGCTCAAGTTTGTGACCGAGACTTACTGCATAGATTTTAGGGAGGTCGGCCCATTGACATCGATCCCAATTTGGTTGTCATTGACATCATAGAATTCATGGTTTTGGATTGTGTCAAATTCTACTGTGACAATGTGGTTCGTGGCGAAGCTATTGTTGGTTTTGTTGGAGAGGCCAACGTAATAACGAGGCAGAGCTCCAGGAAATTCTCTACAAGGAGCTAACCCAAAAGTGAAACCGTAGCCAGCCAGAGGTGGACACCCGTAAATCATAGTGAAGACTTGGAGAAAGAGTAGACAGATCCACTGTATGAGTTCTTGAACTCGATGGGGTCAGGGTAGAAGACATGACTCTGCTTCTGGTTGGTTGTGTGGTTAACTCTAGGAGGCCATTGTCTGTGATGCAGCTAAATCATCTAGGCTAGGATTCACCGATTGGAAACTGCTGTACGTTAAACTGCTGGTATCGCAAGCGAGTGCAAAGTTTGCCAGGGATGAAACCGCCAGGACAATCACGAAGAATATGTCCAGAAACTGGAGAATTTCGCTGAATACAGTACTCAGAAGATATCCTTTGAATCTCCTAGGATCAACCTGAATCTAATGCAATTTCAATTATCAGCCCCTGACTTGGGTCACTATATATGCACCATTAACTCGTTCAATTTTTTTCATCATATGGACCTGCCGTTAAATCGTGCAAGGATTCAAACAAACAGATAATAAGCCTTGTAAAAAGGTGGACTTGCTCTTATAATGGAAACCAAAAGAGAAGGCAATTATGCTAATGCAGACATTCCCAAGAACAAGTTAATATACCGCAGAAATTGGTCAGATCCATAGAATCTCAAAATTACAGTTCACATATAATCGCAGAGTCGCAAACTATGAATACTTGATGTATAAGAACACTAGTTTGATAATTACTTTGGATCTATGAAATGTGCTTTCAATTTAATATACCAAGCTCAAGACTCATCTTCCACCGGAGAGGAGAGAGTCTGCGACAGATGATGCCTGTGAAAATGCCTTTTCTGCAGAAGATGGATAAGACATGCCAGACATACTAAAACCTTCATGATATGCAAATGTCAATCCACTTTTTAAATTACCAAGAGATGATAACTCCTGCATTGCAACATCCCCTTCTAGGTACTGCACTACTTGACGCATTCTTGGTCTCGCTGTTGGCTCTGAATGGGAGCACATCAATCCAAGTTTCAACACTAGCTCCACATCCTTCGCCGCAAAGTCTGTCCCTAAATTTGGATCTCTTGCCTCTAGAATGTCACCCCTATCCCAGCAAGAAAACACCCAGTCCACCAATATTACATCCTCCTTCTCCTGAGCCTCAATCGGCCTTCTTCCACAAGCAACCTCGAGCAAAAATGCCCCAAATGCAAAAACATCTGTTCTTGTAGTGGGCCTGGCGGTTCGAGTGTTCTCTGGGGCCAAATATCCAAGAGTTCCCACCACATGGGTGGTTTGAGGATCTGTGCCATGATTGTATATTTTCGCAAGCCCGAAATCTCCTAACCTTCCATTTAGTTCTGAATCTAACAAGATATTGCTAGCTTTGATATCCCTGTGAATCACTACTTTTTCCCATCCTTCATGGAGATAAGAGAGGCCATATGCAACACCTTTGATCACTCTAAACCTTTGGCTCCAATTGAGGGTCACCTTTGGTTGGTTATAGAGGTACTTGTCTAGGCTTCCATTCGGCATGTAGTCATAGACCAACAGCAGCTCACCCTTTCGACGGCAGTAACCGAGAAGCGTTACGATGTTCCGATGACGAAGCCGACCAATACTAACAATCTCCGCAATGAACTCCCTCATCCCTTGCCTCGATTCATGAGAGACCCTCTTCACTGCAATCTCAGTTTTTGAGGTGGATAATACCCCTCTGTAAACCCTACCGAATCCGCCAGCTCCTAATAGCTCCTGATCTCTGAACCCCTTTGTGGCAACATACAGATCTTTGTACTTGAACCTGTAAGGACTGTAGTCGTGCTCCCAATCCTCTAGGACCTCTGCGAATTTTTTCTTTCGTCTTATCAGATGAACCACAGATAAGATTAACATAGACAGACAAGACAACGACATGAAAGGCAATCCTATAGTAAGTAGGTATGATTTTTCCTCCTTTCTCACATGGGGTAGTCTAGGAAGCTGAGACAAAACCAGTCCCTGAGCTTGTCCATTAACCTTAAAGCTCCATCCAACGATGTAATGAGAAGTTACTAACGAGCCGGTTGAGGACGAGAAACCCACGTACATGGTCTCCTTGATGATCGGCGAGAGATCAATGGACAGACATAGAAGGGGAGTCTTTGGTTTCTCAACATTGATAGGAGCTAATGTGACATTGAATTGCTTTTGCGAGCCATCATAATCCGCCCAAACTTGCATGGCTTTACCACTCATTAGGCTCAAGTTTGTGAATACCTCACCTGGACTTGCAGCGTATCCTGCCGGCGCAGATATTATGGAGGTCAGCCCATCGACATCAATCCCAACATGGTTATCGTCGATATCAAGGAATTCATGGTTTTGGATTGTGTCAAATTCAACTGCGATAATGTGGTTCGAGGAATTGCCATTGTTGGTTTCATTGAAGAGGCCAAAGTAATAACTAGGCAGAGCTTTGGGAAATTCTCTAAGAGGAGCTAGCACGAAAGCAAACCCGTAGCCACCCAGAGGTGGATAATCAGAAATCATAGTGAAGACAAACGTCGTGGAGAAAGAGAAGGCAGATCCACTGGATGAGTTCTTGAACTTGATTGGGTCAGGGTAGAAGGCATGGCTCTGCTTCTGTTTGGTGGCGTTGGTTAACCTTAGGAGGCCATTGCCAGTTAATGTGGCTAAACCATCTAGGCTAAGATTCGCCGACCGGAAACCATTATACGTGAAACTGCTGGCATCCTGAGCGAGTGCAAAGTTTGCCAGGGGGGAAACCGCCAGAAGAATCACAAAGAACATGACCAGAAGCTGGAGAAATTCGCTGAATGCAAACTCAGAGAATATCGTTCGAGTCGCCCTAGGATCATCAAATTGAATCTAATGCAATTTCAGCTACCAGTGACCCCACTTGTTTCACTAGATATGCACCATTAACTCGTTGAATTTTCCAATCCTAGGGACCCTACCGTTAAATCACGCAAGGATTCAAAGTTGGTGTGCAACCAAAATCGTACTCCACCTCTAAATATTGTTTTCCAGGCTAAGAATGACTCCTCGTTTCTGTGATTAAACTGATTGGCCCGAGGCTTACCAATAGTTGAAAAGTCTTCAATTTATTGCCCGTCTCTATCGCCATTTTCCACATGTGGCCCAAATAGACCAAAGCGTCGGTCTACAAAGACGTGACTCCTGTTAAGGTTATCTCATCCTCGAACGGTTGTCAATGACCCAATGTATACGCAGGGTACCAAATGTTACGAGGAAGTTTCACAGCATAAACAAGCTTGCTGCCAACATAATTTATCAAAAAAACCTAAATTTATTGTATCATTTTTAACATAGCCTCCAAACTTAAATTAATAAAAAGATAACATTGAATATTTTCATATAATTTAAAAATATATTAAATGAATTAAAAATTGAAAAATCACATTATATATTAAGTTAAAGTTGATAAATTATATTAAATAAATTAAAATTTTATTGATCATGTTACACGTGGAATTAAGTTTAAGAAATTTTTTTCCCCTTCGTGCTGCGGCTTGCTTGAGAAAAGAAACCCACGAGGTCTTCTATTCCTTTTCCGCTCATTACTCCTTGGGCCCATAAGTAAATATTTTATAAAATAGATATGTGCGACTCTTTTTTCGACCTTACATAGAGATGTTAAAATGGGTCATGGATCTATTTTTAGACTCATAACTTATTTATATGGATTGTATATGAGTCAAAGGATTTTAAAAACCCAACTAAAAATTGGTCAAAAAAATGAGTTTGATTTAAATGGGTCAAAAATAGGTCAAAACTTATGACCCATTTTCGACCCATTTCAAATATCAAATGGGTTGGAACCATAGAGCCCATTTCAAAATTTCCAACCCAAGCACCATACAATGTTTCCCTCTTTAACTTTGTAAAAATATGTTTTTTAATAAAAAATCAAAATTATAATTATTTTTCATATTTCAATTTTCTTTTCTTTTCTTTTCTTTTTTTTTTTTTTTTTCCTTTTTCTTTCTTTTTCCCCCTTCCTTAGTCAGTGGGCCGGCAGGGCGACGGTCGGTGACAGGCCAGGCAAGGCTCGACCTCGCAGACGACTAGCAAGGCTCGATCCTCGCTGAATCTGGCGAGACTCGAGCTCACCGGCGTTGGGCGGGGCCTTGGCCACGCCAGATCAACGAGATCGAGTCTCGCCCGATGCCGGCGGGGCCTCCACCTCACCAGATCAGCAAGATTGAGCCTCGCTAGATTTGGCAAGACTCGAGCTCGTCAACGTCGGCGAGCTCGATCTCGCCTATGGCCGTTTGCGAGCCATCGTCGTGGCTAGTGGCCAGCCAAAGAAAAAAAGAAAAGAGAAAAAAATAATAATTGAAAATTATATTTTAAATAATAAAAATAATAAAGATTATATTTTTAAAAATAAAAATAATTAAAAATTCGATTTTTTAAATATTTTAAAAATAAATATTCCATTAAATTTGTATTGCATAAAAGTGTTTTAGCAATACTTTTTTTTAAAAAAAAATCATGAAAATAAGCTTTATTAGGTTTAGTTAAAGATTTTTCACGTTACGGTTTTCGAGTTACTCAATAATATGTTCACTTCAAACAAGAGAAGCGTGTGCATGATCTAATTCTTTATAAATATTTCAATTTATAGGTTTTTTTAACATTTTTTATTTTATTTACTATTTTTAATTTAATTTGAAGTTTTAATCCAATTAACATATAGTAAGTGTGGGTTTTCCTAGAATATTAATATGTTTTAGCAATACGGGTAAGGTCGGGTATGGGTTGGATATGAGTCGGGTTGAGTATGGGTTACTTAATTTACACAACATGAATATGAGTCCAAACGGGTTAAATGAGTCAAATATGGGTCGATCCATTTTTTACCCAACCCAAACCCAACCTGACCCACCCATTACAATGTTGAAAAGTTCTTTTTTTTTCAACTATAATAGAGAATTTCTTTGTGCGGTAAAACTTGGATATTTATCCAACCGGATCTGATTTCGTAAACCTTTAATAGTAGATGAGCCAATGGCATTATTTGTTTCAATAATTGGTCTTTATCATTCTTTGATTGAGTAATCATTTTCACGCCTAAATAGACCTGTTAGCGTTTGAATTTTATGTTCTCTCTAATGTTGAGGAAATTTCACTGCTAATTAATGTAATATGCGTCAAATCTAGAGTTCCTCATTTTCTTAAGTCCGTTTGGTAATCCTTCTATTCCGGGAATAATTTCTTTTCAAAAATAGTTCCCCATTTACTTAGAGTTCCCCCAGTCGCTTTCTATTTTGGAGAATAGAAAAATTAATTAACGTTACCAAAAGAATTTCTATTTTTTTTATTTTGGGATACAAAAGAATAAAAATTGGAATAAACAGAAACGTTACCAAACGGAACCTTAATTTTCATAAACAAGATTTTCACAAATAGGGTCATTCCTTGTTTGTTTGAAAGGAGGAGCGCTTATCCTACAAAAGCAACGCATTAACGTCCTAAGAATAATGTTTTTAGTGCCACGACATCTATGTCAGCATTCAATATGGCATCACATTAAAGATCCTTTTATCACGCTTACATCTTGAGAATATTTTTTCTGCCAATGGTATATAGGCATTAATAAGTTAAAGGCCTTGTAAAAGGTGGACTTGTTCTTATAATTTGGAGGTTGTCCCAGAGGGGAAACCGAAAAACAAGACGCTTTGTGCTAATGCAGAAATACCGATGAACATCTAAGGGTACATTGCAAGAATTGATTAAAACATTGAATCTTACATTACGGTTTACATATACTTGCAGAGTCGCAAACTACGAATACATGATGTAAAAGAACACTAGTTTGGTAACTGTTGGAGAAATCTTCATATCTGTTTTGAAGTTGACAAAACGTTTCTTAGTTTGAAAACTTCCAGACTCTTCTGTCAAAGTCTAAAGACCGCCAGACTCAAGATTTAAAGTCTGCCCTCATTGACAGTTTCTAGACCGTTGAAGAAATCTTATCCAGATGCGAGTTTATCTTTAAGGATTTGGCTCGTATGGTTAAAGATCATCTCACGGCTGGAGATAGCATCTTAAGATCTATTATTCGTATTGCAATTAATTCGAGTAATTTAAATCCGTTGATTGGTGAAGTATACTTGGAAGGTTTTACTTATGGAAACCTAAATCCTGTTTGTATGGGCGAGCAGGATTGGTAGGCTATCTTCATATTCCTTAAATAACTCGAGATCTCCCTAATTAATTCTGTCCAACGGGTAGATTAGAAGAACTCCTTTGGAAAGTGGCAACGGTTATGAAGGCATAGAGGAGTATATAAGGAAGACGCTCTAGTTATTCGAGTGTGTGCGAGATAGAAAAATTCCAAAGTCTGAAGCTCCTTACTCTTTGTTGGTTCAATTGTTGAGCGAAAATTTGTATTCAAAAGAGAGCTTAGATACTTGTGAGATCTTGAGGAAGTGTAACAGAGTCTCTACACTGTGGAATCAAGGAAGTGAGACTGTAACATTTCTTTTGATTCATAGTGAAATCCAGCCGGTGGGCTGTTAGTGCGGGAAAGTAGATGTAGGCTTGGTCTAAACCGAACCACTATAAACCTTGTGTTTCAAATCTCTTTCCCTTATCTCTTTACTTAATTCGCAGTCTTATTTATTAGCTTACAATCTTATATATCTTAAGTCTACTATTTTTATATAAGTTGAATTAAATTGTTAAGTTTTGTAAAATCTGTTTTTACACCTATTCATCTCCCTCTAGGTGTTCATACTAGCACTTTCAATAACTACTTTGGATCTATGAAATGCGCTTTCAATTTAATATACCGAGCTTAAGACTCATCTTCCACCAGAGAGGAGGGAGTTTGCAACAGAAGACGTTTGAGAAAATGCCTTGTCTGCAAAAACGAATAAGGTATGCCAGACATACTAAAACCTTCATGACATGCATATGGGCATCCACTTCTTGAAATACCAAGAGATGGTAACTCCTGTATTGCGAGATCCCCTTCCAAGTACTACATTACTTGATGCATGCTTGGTCCCGCAGTTGGCTGAGACAAGGAGCACAACAATCCGAGTTGTAGCACTAGCTCCACCTCCTTCACCATAAAGTCTGTCCTTAAGTTTGAGTGTTTCCTACACCTAAATTTAACTGCAGATCTTGCAATTTACATCAATGCAAAATCACCAAAGAAATAAACGAGAAATAATAATGACACTATAAATTTACATGATTCGGTCCGAATATCGGTACCTACATCCACGAAGGGAGCCAATAGCAAATAATCCACTATAAACGAAGAATCAGAGTTTACAATCGCTCACACACTCGAGTATTTCCCATACCTAGATTTAATCCCTAACCCAAAATGTTTATAAATAAACAACTCATTTGGACATAAACTTACGGCACAAAATTACCACGTGTTCAAGCTCAAAATAAAGCACTCTATGTAAGCCAAAATCAAGAACTCTAGCGTTGTTTTTGGTCTGTGTACTTACGATTTCGCATTCTTGTTCAAGGCTTCGTGCGGCTTCTTGTGGCTCTCAAGTCTTGCGGCTCCACACGTTTTTTTTCTTCATGCAGCTTCTGAAACTTGCGGCTACTCTTCCGTGTAGCTCCTTACGTTGATAAAAGAAACTTAGCCTTTATTGAACATGGATTTGCTCCTTCTAGGGATAAGGGGAAGAAAACCATCATTTTTCTTCCTTTTTTTTTTTCTTTTATCTTCCTTAAAGATAAATAGATAATAAAATATATAGTGTGCCCCTTCTTTTTGTCTTCTAGTGACAAAACATATCCTCCTTGTCTCGTTGCTTATTTTGTACATCCGAAAGAAAGTCCAATAAAAAGAAAGTTTCTTCATTCGATTTGTATTCCGCTTTGAAAATCTTCCTCAACAAAATTCAGTTTAACAAATCGTTATTCGAATTCAAACTCGAAACATTAATTTAACAATTTTCCACATTAACTCGATATATGAAGCCAAGTTATAGTGTTCATCATCTATATTGCTCTCCCAATGCCCCGACGGGTGCTCACTCTCCACAGACGCTCTGCTTGAGCTTCGCCAAAGGAACAGACTTAATCATCATGTCTGTCGGGTTATTTGTTGTAGTAATCTTTTTAACAATAACATTACCCTTAACTAAGACATCTCGGATGAAGTGGTACCTGATGTTGATATACTCCGTTCGGTCATGATAAACTAGATTATACGCCAAATATATCGCACCTTGGTCATCACAGTGTATATCCACACTTTTCTATTCTAACCTAAAGTCCGAGAGCAAACTTTGTAACCATATCGTCTCCTTCACTACAAAGGTTAGTGCCATGTACTCTGCCTCAGTCGAAGACAAGGCAATGTGATCCTATCAGGACGCTTTCCAACTAACTACACCACTTGTTAGCGTAAACACGTACCCTGCTAAAGACCTACGATCATCCAAGTCACCAGCGTGATCTGAATCCACAAAACTAGTGGTCTCATTGCCATTGTTGTCCCTCCGGTACACCATACCCACGTTTGTTGTCTCTTTCAAATATCTGAGGATTCACTTCACAGCTTCCTAATGAGCTTCACTAGGACGCTTCATATAGCGACTAACCACGCTCACAGCTTGTGAAATATCAGACCTAGTGCACACCATAACATACATAATACTACCTACGACACTAGAATAAGGAACACATGACATATGCTCCTCCCCTCCTCAGTCTGCAGTGATAATTTATCTGAAATTCGCTAAAGGTGTACTTACAAATTTTTCCGACTACATATTAAAACGCGCCATGATTTTCTCAATATATTTCTTCTGAAATAAACGTAAAACTCCGATAGTCCTATCACGCAAAATCTACATATCCAATATTTTCTTTGCAGCACCTAAATCTTTCATCTCAAATTGAACATATAATCGCTTCTTTAGCACATCACTATCAGATATATTTTTAACTGTTATCAGCATATCATCAACATATAAAAGTAGATAAATCAAATAACCATCCTCCAATATCCTAAAGTAAATGCAGCTATCCATCTGACTTTTTGAATAGTTTTGACTAGCCATATAAATATCAATACGTTTATATCACTATCTAGGAGATTGTTTTAGCCCATTCAAAAATTTCTTCAACAATATAACATTATCTTCCTTACCTGGAATAGCAAATCCCTCTGGCTGCCTCATGTATGTTAGAGAAAACTCTTTTGTTATTGTAAAGTTGACAAAACTTATCCTTAGTCTACAGACTTCTATGTCAGTTTGAAGACGACTAGACTTTAGTGTCAAAGTCTGCCCACACTAACAAATTCCAGGCTGAATGCCACTGAAAAATGAAGACTTATCAAGATGCGAGATTTAGTTTATCTCTTAAGGAGTTCGGTTCGTATGGTTGATGAATGACTTTCTAATTGGATATATCACCTACGGGATTACTTATCTTTATTGGAATCAATTTAGATAAATCAAATCTTTTCGGATTGCAAGTAAATAAGGAAAGAATCTACTTATGGAAACCAAGATCATGATTGTATGGACGAACAGGATTGACGGGCCTTTATCACAATCTTTAAATGACTTGAGATCTCCTCAATTAATTTTGTCCAATGGATAGATTGAAAGAATTCTTTTGGAAAGTGCCAACGGTCGAGAATGCATGAAGGAGTATTTAAGGAGGACTCTCCAGTTATTCGATAGAGTGCGTGAAAGAGAAATTTCAAAGTTTGAAGCTTTCCATTTCCTTGTTACTCCAAATACTGAGCTCAATATTGTATACAAAAGAGAGAAACTCATAGTGAGACTTTGTGAGAGAACAGTAGAAACTTTTCACTGTGAAGTCAAGATCACAAGGTTGTAAATTCTCTTTTAATTCTTAGTAGAATCCAGCCAGCAGGCTGTCAGCATGGAGAGTGGACGTAGGCTTAATTTAAGCCGAACCACTATGAATTCCGTGTTCTAATTCTCTTCCCCGAACTCATTTATTTTGTTCGTAGCTCTATTTAACTGCTAAAGTCTAAACTCGCTCAAAATCTGTCGTTCCCGTACTGTTTCAAAATCAAAATATTTTACTATATTTTGTGAAAATTTTTCTTTTACCTATTCACCCCCTATAGGTGTTCATACTAGCACTTATAATGTAAATCTGCTCCTTCAACTCACCATGAAGAAACATAGTTTTTACATCTAGCTGCTCTAATTCGAGATCTTACGAAGCAACTAAGGCAAGTAAAATACGAATAGAAGTATATCTTATCACATGAGAAAACACCTCATTATAGTCAATGCCCTCACACTGTGTATACCCCTTCGCCACAAATCTCGCCTTATACATCGATGTCTCGACACCGGGAATGCTCTCTTTCCGTTTAAAGACCCATTTACTTCCGACAATCTTTTAGCTCTTTGGTACTTTGACCAGCTCTCATGTCTGATTTCGATGGAGTGATTCCATCTCTTCGCTCATAGCCCCTAGCCGTTGCGATGACTCCGAACTAGCCATTGCCTCAGAGTAAGACGAAGGCTCATTTGTCTCCACCTCATCACCTATAGTCAAATAAGCAATATATGTATAACCATAACGTACCGATGATTTAATTTGCATTCTTTGTCTATCTACAACTATAGTGTGATGTGACTTTACTAGTTGTTCACTATCACCGACTTTAGGAACTGTGGCTTCATCTACAGTTTCAACTTCTATTACCTTCGAGGTCTCCGGAGTCTCCACTTGAAGCTCCATCTCACTAATGACACCATGATCTGTCTTCTGTGATAGTTGTGTTTTAGAACTCCTCTGTTGAAGCATTGCAGTTTCATCGAAGATCACGTCTTTGCTAATTAGAAAACTGGGTGATCTGGGATCGATGCACCACAGCCGGTAGCCTTTCACCCCATGTGCATAACTTAGAAATATGCACTTCTTCGCCCTTGGCTCAAGCTTACCATCACTCACATGAGCATATGCAAGACATCCGAATATATGTAATCTGGAATAATCAACAAATTTACCCGGCCATACTTCCTCAGGAGTCTTCCACTCGATAGTAGATGATGGAGATCGATTAATCAAGTAATAATCATGTTTACCGCTTCAGCCCAAAATTTCTTGCCAAATCCTGCATGCGAAAGCATGCATCGAGCTCACTCAAGCAAAATTTTGTTCTTCCGTTCTATCACGCCATTCTGCTTTGGTGTCCCAGATACTATGCGGTGTCTCACAATACCTTCTTTCTCGCAGAACTTGGTAAAATCTTTACCATAGAACTCCATGTTATTATCGGTTCTCAGGCACCTGATTTGTTTATCAGACTACTTCTCAATCAATGTCTTAAATTTCTTGAACCGATCGAACACATCATATTTGTGCTTTAGAAAGTATACCCATACCTTTCTCAAATAATCATCAATAAATGTTAGCATATATTGGGCACCTCTTTTCGAATGAACCAAAGACAGGCCCCAGACGTCTGAATAAATATATTCAACTAGTCACTTGGTCGAATAAACGGCTATAGTAAACTTAACTCGGTGCTGCTTTCCAAATATGCAATGCTCACATAAGTCCAGCTTCCTTGTCTTTTGACCCTTCAACAACCTCCTTTCACCGAGCAGTGTCATACCTACCTCACTCATGTGCCTTAAATGCATATGCCATAATTGAGTCAAGTTAGAGTCTAACTTATCTAATGAAACTGCAGTGGTTCTAGTCACGGTTTCTCCCAGTAGATGATAGAGAGTATTCATTTTCTTCCCCTTCATCAATGTCATGGCACCTCGAGAGATTTTCAGTACTCCACCTTCAGCGATATACCTACACCCAATGTCATCGAGTGTCCCCTAAGAAATAAGATTCTTCTTGAGCTCCGGTACATACCTTACATCTGTCAATGTACACACCATCCTATCATGCATCCGAATCCGAATTGTTCATATCCCCACAGCCTTACAGACTGTGTTATTCCCAAAAAGCACTCTACCACCATATGCAGTCTGGTAAATAGTAAACCAGTTCTTATGAGGTGTCATATGATAAGAACACCTCAAATCTAGCACCCATTCGTCTCCGGAAGAAGTAGTAGTCACACATAAAACAGCTTCTGCATCATTATTGCTCCCCTCGGCAACATTCGCCACACTGCTTGTGGCATTTTGCCTATCAGCTTTATTCCTCCACTTTGGATAATCTCTCTTGATGTGCCCCTCCTTGTGACACTCAAAGCACTTCACGCGTCCCTTGGACTCTCTATGGTGTGATTTCGATCTACATTTACCTCTGCTGCTACTAGGTCCTCTTCTCTACCCCGAATCGCCAATGCTTGCACTACTCTTTATGCTAGACCATCATCTCACAACTTTCTTTGCCACTCATTAGAAAATAAGGCGGATTTTACCTCTTCTGAGGTAATTGTAGTACGCCTCTACAACAGCGAATCAGTAAAGTGCTCACATGACTTTGGTAAAGAGGCTAACAACATCATACACTGTTCTTCATCATCAAGTATCTTACCGATGCTCTTCAGATCCATCATGAGTTTATTAAATTTATCTAGGTGGGTTTTGATAGACGTACCTGTAGTCTAGGTAGCACCGACACGTTCAAATGGCCTCCGTGTCGTGTCGGACACCTCGACACGTGTCCGACACGCTTGGACACACTCGGACACGCACGGACACGCGGTCAACACGTGTCGGAGTTTCCGACACGTGGTCAACTCTTTCCGACACGCGCGTCGGAGCGTGTCCGGAGGTTTGTGGGCGGATCTGCAGGTGCGAAGGGAAGAAGGTGATGGAGGGTGGAGGCAAGGGTGAGGGAGCTGAGGCGACGCTGCAAGCGACGGCGAGGGAGGGCTGCGACCGCCGACTACAACGTGGAGAAGGCTACGACCGCCGACTGCGCCGAGAAGCCTTCTCGATCGTCTTGGTCGGCTGCGACCGCCGACTGCAACGCCGAGATGGAAAACCGCAACGCCGCGATGGAGGGCTGGACGAGAGGCTATGACGGAAAATGGGAGAACGGAGGCGAGGCAGCGACGAGAGAGGTGGAGACCGAGCAAAGGGAGAGGAGAAAGAAGGTGATTGCTAGGGTTTTTTTTTACCTTGGGCTGTTTTTAGGAAGAAGAGAATCGAGAGAGACGAGGCGTCGACGGTTACGGGGGAAAGAAAGCCTCGTGCGGGGAAGTGACAGGCGCGGGGGTGGGTGGGGGGTGGGGAAGAACCAAGAAGAGAGAAGAGGCGTGCTGAAATAAATGGGTGGGACCCATTTTACCCTAAAAAGAAATATTGAACATTAAATAATTTTATTAATACATGATAAGGCTAATAAATAAATAAATAAATAGATGAGTTAAAAAGTTACTTTGAAAAATAAAAGCACTAGATATTAAATAATGATAAATTTGGATCATCGTAGAAAAATGTAAATTTATTTTGACTCTAATCTTTCATTAATTATTTATTTCATCGATAACTTTTGTTAAAGTAAAAAAATGTCTTTCCAATTTTTTATGAATAAATTTATTAATGTTATTAGTATAGATTTATTATAGGCTCTTTTTATTGTTTATTTATTTATGAATTTGAATAAATTAATTTAAATATAATGATTAATCATGTATATATAAAAATATTTATTTAATATTTAACGAGTCGAACGTGTTGAAATTCTCTACTTTTTTAGAAATGGCGTGTCGCGTGTCGTATCGTGTCGTGTCGCGTGTCGGTCTTTACCTAGCTTTGTAGTATATCTAAATTGAAATATCATCTTCAACATGTACAAGCGATTGTTAGAATCTTTCTTCACATAGAGTGTTTGAAGTTTTGCCCATAATACCGCGATATCCTTCTCCTCAGCAACCTCTATTAAAACTTCATCCGACAAATTTAACAGGATTGTGCTTTTTGCTCTTTCCATTAATTCTACCCTCTCTAAGGCTTTCATTATAATTAGTAACTCATCTTCACTATCTAGTGCCTTGGCCAAACTCTAGGTTGTCAAAAATGCCCGTATCTTGATGCTCCATAACCCAAAATTATTCCTCCCGTTAAACTTCTCAATTTCAAATTCTCTCAAACATAATTGTGATAGTATAATTTCTTGATAATAATCAGACAAGCAAAAGCTCAAAATCACAATCAAGAAATCTAATCCAAGGTCCGATACCAATTGTTGAAATATAATATGCGGAAACAATAAGATCTTGTAATTTACGTCAATGCAAAATCACTAGAAAAATAAACGAGAAATAATAATGATACTAGAAATTTACGTGGTTCGGTCCGAGTATTGGTACCTACATCCACGGGCAAAACCAAATGATAAATAATCCACTATAATTAGAGAATTAGAATTTACAATCGCTCACACGTTTGAATGTTTTCCACACATATATTTAACCACAAACTCAAAGTATTTACAAGTAAGTATAAACTCACGGCACAAAATCACCGCGCATTCAAGCTCAAAGTAAAATGCTCTACGTACGCATTAATCAAGAACTCTAGCGTTCGTCTTTGATCTGCATACGTACGGCTTCGCATTCTTGTTCAAGGCTTTGCGTGGCTTCTTGCGGCTCCACACATTTTTTTTCTTCGTGCGGCTTCTGAAACTTGCGGCTACTCTTACGAGTAGCTCCTTATGTTGATAAAAGAAACTTAGCCTTTTTATATGTGTGCCCAAAGTCAAAACTAACTTTGACTTTGGGCCCCACCATGGTTCTTTTATTCAACATGGATTCGCTCCTTCCGCAGATAAGGGGAAGAAAAACTTCATTTTTCTTTTTCCTTTTTTTTCTTTTATCTTCTTTAAAGATAAATAAATAATAAAATATATAATGTGCCCCTTCTTTTTGTCTTCTAGTGACAAAACATATCCTCCTTGTTTCGTTACTTATTTTGCACGTCCAAAAGAAAGTCCAATAAGAAGAAAGTTTCTTCATCTGATTTGTAATCCACTTTGAAAATCTTCCTCAAGAAAATTCGATTTAACAAATCGTTATTCGAATTCAAACTCGAGATATTAATTTAACAGTTTGTTATGTTGAAGAGACCAAAGTAATAACTAGGCTGATCTCCAGGAAATTCTCTACGAGGAGCTATCACAAAGGCAAACCCGGGCCCAACCAGAG
This sequence comes from Eucalyptus guilfoylei, assembly GCA_016097605.1. NCBI lineage: Eukaryota > Viridiplantae > Streptophyta > Magnoliopsida > Myrtales > Myrtaceae > Eucalyptus > Eucalyptus guilfoylei. The sequence continues at coordinate 43,488,756 of CM027861.1, forward strand.
TTGGATCTTCGGCAATTGTAGCGAAGACGAATGTGGTGGAGAATGAGTGAACAGCGCCATCGGATGAATTCTTGAACATGATGGGGTCTAGGTAGAAGGCATGACTCTTGTTCTGTTGGTTCACACTGGTTAACTTCAGGAGGCCATTGCCAGTGAGTGCAGCTAAACCATCGAGGCTCAGATTCACAAACCGGAAACGATTGTACGTGAAATCGCGGGTTTCATGAGTCGGTGCCATGTTTGCTAGGAGAGAAACCGCCAGAACAATCACGAATAACATGGCTAGAGGCTGAAGAAATTAGCTGAATACACTACTCTGATGAGATCACTTGGAGTTCGTATAATGATCCAAACGATTTGCACAGCATTGAATTGAGGAATGTCGTGCGATTTCAATTATCCAGTGTCCCAACTTGTGCACCCCCGACAAAAATTCAACCGATTAGTCACTTCAACCGATTGATCCGAGTCTTATGATTCCCCTGTCCTGTCGCGTGATTAAACGATTGCTCTGAGTCTTATCACCAGCTTAAAATTCTTCCGTAATTTGCCCGTCTCTGTACGCCACTTACGAAATTCCAGCGAGTGGCCGAAGTACACCAAGTCGTCCATCAACGTGACTTGATAATGTTTCGTCGTGTTCGTTGGGTCATCGACGAGTCAATAGCCCATGGCGTACGATGCGAAACTCTGGTCGAGGAAGCGCCACATCAAGACGAGAATTGAGAGAAGGCAATTCCCCCGCCCCCCACAAATTTCAGCAGTGTGTTTGATGTCATGCATGACTCTTCTACGGTACTGAGAATGTTAGAACATGGAGTAGAAAAGCCTGATAATTCTATCGCCCTCCCCACCCTTATCATACGTTACCCAAAAAAAAAGAAAAAAATGAAGCAGTCCGCAGCTTTAATGTTTCTTTTAATAAGTATATGGAGTTCTCTATATCATAAATGTATTTTTTTTATATCTCTATGATTGATTTCAATCTCAAATTATCACTAAGAAATGCATAAAATTCTATGTGGATTTTTAAGATGTGTTATGATAATACGGTATCACATAATAGATTCCATATCTTTATTTCTCAAAATCAACTCTGGACATGCCATCTCTCCACCATTTAACTTTCTTTCCGAAAATCGACTCCGAATTGTTCCTCCAATATATAACAAAATGAAATTTCGAGGGACTTGTACATGAACTCTAAGCAACATTCGATTATTAAAGTTTGTAAAACAATAGACTAGTCAACTTTAGGGGTATGTAGCTAGGTTAGTTCTATTTGGGAACCAGACTAAACTGTCCAAAAAAACAGGTCCGAAAATCGGTTCTTATAGGACCTGGTCCAAGAACAAGTTCCAAATATTTGGACCAAATTAAAATCGGTTCAGTAACCGAACCAGACCGTCCTATTTTGAAACCGGTTTTATAAGCTATAAAGCCAAAAGCCTAATTTCTATTTCTTCTAAATTCTAACATTAACACTCCTTCATCATTTGTCCTTCTTCGAAATTATTTTCCATCTTTCGTCTTCTCCTAAATTTTTATGGATGAATTGGGAATGGGGTTTTGTAATTTATGTTTTGTGTTACGTGTACGAACTTTTTGTTGTTTATAATTGTACGTAATTATGTGTTCATCTTCTAAAATATTGTTTTTGGCGGATAGAAATCTCCATTGTTCATCTTTTACTTTGAATTGTTTTGCCACTCATAACCTCATATGATTTTGCTAAAAAAGATGAACCAAAAAAGGAAAAAAAAAAAAAAAAAAAAAAAAGGTTCTCAGGTAAACCCTAGAAATGAACTGAAAAGACGAGGTAGGTTTTAGGGTACAAAAACTAAGAACCGGTTATAACAAGATAAGTTTTAAGTTGCAGCTCTGGAACCTACCCAATATGGAATTGATTATCCCTAGTCTAACTTCCACTTAGAATTTTCAACCTCTATTCTATGGCCATTTCTTTTTCTTTTTTATTAAAAATTTCCCCCTTTTGCCTAGCGATTTTATGGTCCACGGACTAGACCAACTAAAAATAAATAAAAAAACACTAAGGTTTGCCCCATTGGCTATCCTTCTCATATGGAAAGGGGGAGGTGGAAGGCTTGAAATCTCATATTCTTAGGAGGGTCAGGATGGGAACAATTTAATTTTAGAGATGGGTTTTGACTCTCACGTCCAAAAGTCTAAAAGTGAGAGTTAGAATAGAAATAGAATATAACGGACGAAAAAAAAAAGAAAAAGAAAAGACCATGGCCAAAAATGACATCCTAGTCAAATCTCCTTATCTAGTCATGGGTGCATCCATTCGCGAATGCACTGCTCACAAACCTCCACATCAAACTTTCTTCTTTAAGCGCAACAGAACTATACAATGACTGATATGATCATGCCATAACTTTTCAATTAAACATATCCAAGAAGGGAAAAAGACTATCCAATCGGTCCTAGACTTATTGTAATGATGGCAATTTGGCCTTAAACTTTTTTATTTGGCTAATTTAGTCCTAAATATTTGTACAAAAGTCCAATATAATCCTTCCAATCTATCTTTGCCCGAAAATTATTGGCGTAACCACCACATCAATGATTTTTAATGGAAATTGGCTAGGAATGCTATATTGAAATTTCACGCAAAAGCTTAGGATTAAATTAATATGATCAAATTGATATATGTACAATAAATTTAGAACTAATTGGATAATCTCCCCGAAAAACTACTCAATTTTCATGTCAAGTTAGTTGCTTCGCTAACAAAGTGTATAGAATACAAAAGGACAAGTGTATAGAATACAAAAGGACAAGACAATTGAATGTTTGATTGTTGAATTTGCAATGACTTTTTAACGTAACGCAATCCTCAAAACGATAATTTAAGCAATCGAGTTCTTTGAACTTGTTAAATTGTTCCAATCAGATCCCACTTTCATCCCCCAACTCTGGCGGATTGAAGCCGACGGTGCGGACAAAATTTTGATGCGGAAAATTATCGATAGTACTGATAAACGAAAAGCCATCAAAAGTTTATTTAGTTGAATTGGGCACTACTGTATGGTGCCTTTTGGTCAACATTAAATCGATTGCCCATGCCGGCACCAACTTTTTTCTTTTTATACATATCAAACCATCGACGGGCAATGACGGACACATCAGTTTCGATTTGCTGGAATCAGTGATTGAAGACTTAATTGGGGAAAATATTACGAATTCGAGGATTCGATTGTGAAAAATTACGAATGTGAGGGCCACATTGAAGAATCGGCGTATATTCAAGGAATGATGGTCCCCATTTTCCATTAGAGTCCGAGCCTCAAGAAAGCACCCCCCTCTGAGTCCGAGCTTGGGGTACAATCAACTTACTCTCCCCCCCCCCCTCTCTCTCTCTCTCTAGAATAACCATCTAGGCAAACTTGTGACATTTTCTGACACGACTAAAATGCAGAATTGCCATAGTTGGATAAATAATCCTCATAAGGGCAAATTGTAACACTCGGACACTCATACATACCCCGCGTAAGGGAAACATCATCTCTTCTATTGACCTTTGCTTCCACTCCTATACCGCAAAGACACTGGCAAGCATTAGGAATTCATATAGCATGCAAACATGTTGAAAGAGGATATAAACAATTTCTCCATATACCTGCACTCTCTAATGCAGGAGCTTTAAGCAATTCCGTGGCCTTCCTACGAAGTCCCTATAAAGATGCATCCGGAAATGGACATTAATACGTCAAGCTTAGACTGGACGTGTCAGAGTAGAGGGTTGACAAAGAGACATCAACTATTTACCTCTTCAACCAAGAGAGAACTTGAATGCTCTTGAATCGCTTTCCATCGAAACATGAGCGCTATGCAAGTTAAGATGATGCCCACCTTGGGGTGATGTGATCCCGAACCCAATTCCCAAAAACCTTATGTGCAATACTTATAACAACAAATTTAGTATCTGACTGTCAAAGATTCAAACAGGAAAACATCCCTAAAAAATGATGGCCATTAAATCATTCAGATATTCCATGAAGACATTAATCTACTCTACTGCCATTACAGCTTCATTCCCTGTAACAAAATCCTCTTTTGAGAACATAGGCTTGTTATTGTAAATCTGTCCTCCAAGATCACAGAAAGAGAATCCCAATATTGTTTTTCTATTTTCACTGATAACAGGAATAACCTTTATTGTAGAATACAGGAGCCAAGCATGAAACAAGCACTCAAAAGAGATCACAAGAAACCATCTCAAACACCCAACCCACATATATATATCGAATCAAACTGGCAGCTTCAAGTTAAAAACCTATATTACTGATCATCCCCAAAAGTAACTGCATTATAAGGTTCCCCGCTACAAGTATGTATTACTCTATAAGGGCCCGTAAAAAGGCTCCAAAAATGTATGTGCTGAAGTACATAGCTTGAAGTCAACTTATTTTGATCATTTTACAGAATGGAGCATAAGCAGTTTTTCAAAAATATAAGAGGGTCAACCATTAATCAGGACACAAATATGTTGTCGAATAGGGAGAGCTAGGTAAAAGTAAAAGTAAAACCTTGCCGGCCTGGGCCCTAAATATAACCCATAAGTTCCTATAGAATTCAAAAGAAAAGCTCCACACATCATATGAGTACTTGTTAGAGATGACCAACAACAAAGATCAAATATCCAAATCACCAATAATGCAGCTTATTTTTCCTTAGGTTATATCAGCGATTGCAGTTGCAAGAATTGAGCGTAGGCCTATACAGCAGCAATCTCAAGCTGCAAAAGCTCATATAGAATTCAAAGGAAAAAGTTCCACACATCACATGAGTACTTGTTAGAGATGACCAACCAAGAAAAGACCTAAGTACAAAGATCAAATATCTGAATCACTAATAATGCAGCTTATTTTGGCCAAGGTTTATATCAGCAATTGCAGTTGCAGGAATTGAGTGTAGTCCTATATAGCAGCAATTTCAAGCTGCAAATGCTCATATAGAATTCAAAGAAAAGTTCCACACATCACATGAGTGCTTGTTAGAGATGATTAACCAAGAAAATGGCAAAGTATAAAGTTTGAATATCTGAATCACTAATGATGCAGCTATTTGTCCAAGTTTTATCAGTGATTGCAGCAATCTCGAGTTGTGAACACTCCACATACACACAAATGCACAAATCCGTCTATTGGAGTGAACCAATGAGTACAGGGTAAGAAAATGAACCTAACCAGCGGAATACTTGTCACCATTACTCCCTTGAAAGCAAGACTCCACTGTAAAGTAGTGAAACATTCAGTAACAACAAAAAGAAAATATTAAACATCTTCCAGGTATGGCAAAGTTTCAGTGAGGCATACCAGATTGGAAACTTCCATGGACTAGCTCAATCAACCCTTTCGCCGCTTTTGCACGAGCATTAATTATTGAAGATCCTGAGCCGGCTGTTTGTGCTGATTCTTTTTCCAAGAGCTTCAAGCATTTATCTGCAACCACTGATGAAACATCATCCTATATAGGGAGACCATCTCCTCATAAATTGAGAGCGAACAGAAAGGAACTGTATTGCAAAGCACAAACGTAAGCAAGTCACTTACTTGCCCCATTTCGAAGTGCAATCCAACAAGAGCCTCCATTGCAGCAACTATAACAAAGCAAAGTGCAAACCAATATCGCCATGATTTCCAACATAAATATACACATACCAAAAGTCGATCTCTCTTAAAACAAAACAAGAAGGAAAAAAGATTACCTTTGACGCCCCAAGAAGGATTGCCTAAATCTGCAAGACTCTGCAGCTTATCAATAGCTTCATCCAAATTACCCCTGAAACAAGAAAGGTATTTAAGCAAACCTCCGGCTTTATCTCCGATGGATATTCCAATTTCCCCAAGATCAAATGACAGAATCAAGATTACAAATCGCAACACGACCTCTCATACAAAAGAGTGGACATGGCAAGCAAGACCACTGATCTCGTGTTCTCAGCAACTTGGCCCTCACTGGGTTGGGTGGACAGACACTTCTCGAGCACAAGCATGCCCTGAGAATACGATTCATCTGCACAAGCACATTACACATGCCCCAATCATCGAACAAGAAAATAAAGAAAACAAAGAAAACCAAGATTAGCCCTCCAATGAAAAATCGGAACACACGAGGACGCATGAAGCCTGGGAAAGTCGCAACTTTGAAGGCCCGAATGAATCAGACAAGCACCTGATTTCTGGGGCCTCGCGAGGCTGAGGGCGTAATCGACCATCTGAGAAGCGACCGGGTTCAAGTCCTGACCTTTGACGCGGTCGTGCAAGAGCTGGAGGTTGGCGACGGAGAGGGAGGCGACGACGGAAGACCCGCGGAGGCGAGCCTCGCCACCGGCGCGCGGCCCCAACAACCCCGACGCGATACCCATCATCGCTGAAGCCGCCGGCGTCGGCTCGCCGGAGATTGTACGGAAGAGGGGAAAATAGCGACAAGAAAAACCCCGGATCAAGAACTGGAAGAGGGGTTTATCACGGGGGGCGGGCAAATACGAGACGTCGTTTCTTCGCTCGTGCCAGTCCGAATGTCGCCACCGTATGGGCTTGCTCTCACCGCATATCTTGAGGTGGACTTTCCTTTTCACGGCGTAGGGAGGGACCTTGTCATAATTTACATAATTTAGTGGCATAAGATGATAGAGCTTTCAAAATAATATTTAATAAAAATTGCGATTACACTTATGCAAAATCAGCATATTCAAACCATCATAAAGAACATCAATATGTTTTTAGCTTAACAAATTAGAACCACTTGACCCCGCTTATCTCACTATTAGAATGAGCTCGAGTGTTTTCCCAAATTTCAATGTCTCAAAACCTAAATACTTTGTTTTTAGGAATTTGCCCAAGGTGGTGCTGAATTTCAATTGGGCCTCTGTATTTCTTAAGAAATTTTTCTCTACTACCTACGTCAAGTATTTTCTATCTTTTCTGCCTTTCATTGGGATCAAATAGTATGACTAGAGAAGATTCAACCCAATCTCAAAACAAATAATAGAAAATAGGGAAAATGTCTTCTCCTGAGATATCAAAGTCTCTATATCCTTTTATGTTTATCGTGAAAATTCTCACTTACCTACCATTTGACAAATGATATTCAGTGACAAAGAATGGCTGGCACAACAATAGAAAACCAAGAAAAAGAAGAGGTATAAAAAGAGTGGACCCTAATGCAAGAAAAATAGTAATAATAATAATAATAATAAGACAAACATCAATTTGTCCGACCATGCCTCCTCCGTTTAAATATGGAAGATCCTCTGTTTTTTTTACTGTACTCTGTTTTAGAACGACCAGAAGAAGATCTTGCCGTAGCCAAGAGGTTCAATTGCAGGCTCTTTCCCGCACTTTCTCCCCGGTCAAATCCCTCTCCCAGCCCGCCGCCGCCACTGCCGCCATCTTCATGTCGTCGTCCTCGGCTCAGATCATCGAGGACGTCGTCCTCTTCAAGGTCAAGGACGGCACCGACCCCTTCCAGGTCAATGCCATGGTCGACGGCCTCAACGCCCTCATCTCCCTCGACTCCGTCCTCCACATCGCCGCCAGCCCCGTCCTCTGCACCCCCTGATCCTCGTCCTCCCCCTCGACTTTCACCATCATCCTCCACGGTCGCTACCGGACCAAGGACGACTTGGCCGCCTACTCTCACCACCCGGACCACGTGCGCGTGGTCAAGGAGCTCAGCTCGCCCATCCGCGAAGACATCATGGCCGTCGACTGGATGACCGACCGCGTCCCCGATGGGGCCGTCGCGCCGCCCCCTGGGTCCATCGTCAGGGTGAGCCTCCTCAAACTGAAGGAGGGATTAGGGGATGAAGCCAAGGGCGAGGTGCTATCAGCAGTGGCCGAGGGGATTAGGGACGAGCTCGGTAGGATTGAGCAGGCGACGTGGGGCGAGAACTTCTCGCCTTTGCGCTCCAGGGGGTTCTCGGTCGGGTCGCTCGCGGTGTTCAAGGGCGTGGAGGAGATGGAGACTGCGGCGGCAGCGGTGGCAAGTCCACGGCAGAAGAAGGTTGGGAAGGATGTGGACGGCTTGATCTCGGTGGAGTACGTGGTGCCGCATCCGCAGCCGGCGAGTCTCAGTATTTGATGGAACGTCGTGTGATTGAATCGCTTCTTGCTTGGCCTTTTGCGGACTTCTCGTGGGTAGACTACTTATGTAAACTGCGTGTTTGATGTGTGAAAATCACCCGAAACGTAGTTGTTTCGTCTTGTTATTTGAAGTTTCCGTGGCATTTGGAATAAGATAAATTGAGATCTAATGCAGTACCGAGCCATCTCTTTCGCCTTTCTCATTTTATATATATCTCTGTTTCTGTTTGGGAGTTCTCAATATGCCCACCAATAATTGTGCCTTGTGCTGGGGAGAAACGGGGCAACAGTTGACCTAAACCTAATCCAATCCGGAATTAACATCTCCCAAAGCTAGATCGACCAAAATTGACTTAACCCTAATAACAACCAACCGATATAATCTTTTAATAGGTATATATAACACAGAAATGATAAAGAGACAAAAGTAACAATAATACAAAGATTTTATTTGGAAACCCAATACGAGAAAAATTAGTTCAATTGATATATTGATGGGTTTGGCTCGGGCCTTTTCCTTCCATTTAATGAATTAGTTCAAATTTGTCTTGGTCTTTTCTGATTACAAATACCAATTGAATATACACAATTACCAAGCAAAACCATTTTCATGGAATGTTTCATCATCCCATGAGTATTGAAAGGTGAAAAACCGAGATTGATTCCACAACCGTGATGAGTTTGTGTAGTCATCGGTAAATTGAGTTGTTATGACTCAAATCAAATATTCTATAGCAAGTATTTGGACACCGGGCCTAAAAGTTAGGCTCAAACGTAAAGAAGAGAATGGCGCAAACCACACCATGTCAATACACTTAACGCACAAAATTGATCGATGGAACACGTGATGAATTATCAATCCTAAGTTTTCAATGAATAGAATTCAAGTGAAGTATGAAACAATGGTGACAATTGATTGACTCAAGGCCTGCACAAAAGTTAAAGATTGTGTCAAGGAGTATCCATCGACCCAAGATTAATTGTCACTAAGGAATCGGAAGCAGTTACAAATGATCCCTTGATTAATGCGCAAGCCTAAACAATTAGAAATTTCTATGGAGAAATACCATAAGGCATAACCAGATCGTCCATATAAAGACATAAAAAGAATAAACGATAGATGATCACAAAATCACAACAGCACGTCATAAAAATAACAATCATTAACAATCTAAACATCTTTGGAGGTGGAACCTTTTGACTTCTGAAAATATGAATATGAGAAGATCATTCGTAGCGGATCAAATTAGATTAGGCTCAGCTTGAGTTTGAATTTGAATTTCGAATTAGATTGGGTTTCTTGAGTCCGATATTCATCTTTGTCTATAAAAGCATTCTGGTCATATTTCGTTGGTTTTTTACTTTCTTTACGCACTTCAGTCATCTTCATTAGCTGTTCATGTTCAGTTTCAATCATCGAGAAAGCACGGCCTTCAAGAATGAAAGCCCTATGTTCCGATTCAATAACTTTTCTTGCAATTTCCTCGTTATTTTCAATCTACTATTTGTACATAATTTAATTCAAAATTTGCAATGTCCTTGAGACTTCAAAGCACATCATAATCCATTCGCTTTTGATTTAATTAATCATTAATCACCCTCCATTGATATTTATTTACTATTCGAAATCACTGAGTATTTGATTATCCCAATCTTGAAAAAATTCGCGTAAGAGGGTGTGACCCTTATAATGACTCTAAGAAGCATACTATGTTGGTCGCCCTCCCCCACCTTTGTTATCCATAACCAAGAACAAATCCCGCAGCTTTAAGGTTTCTTCTAATAAGCATATGGACTTCTTCATATTCGTATTATTTTAGACATCTCTACGATTAATTTTCAAACTCAAACACAATACTTTAAAATAGATTCAATGCTATGTGGATGGTTAAGGCGTGTTATCATTATATGGTCCAACAAAATATATACAATTTAAATTAATTAGTCAAGATGATTATCAAGTGAATTCATAAATATCATCCTTTCCAAATTGAATTTAAGTTCGTCATCTCTCTACCATTTAACCATCTTTCCTGAATTCATTTTCATATTTATCACTTTATACACAAATTTAATTCGTTTTTTTAAACCAAATATGTGTGCAATTTTTGCTAGTATTTAGAAAAGAAGAATTTACTTCTCCCAATTGTTCGTCAGATATATAACGAAATGAGATTTCGAGGAACTTGAACAAGAGCTTTAAGCAATTAAAGTTTATATATTTATATAGTAACAGGCTAATAAAACGCTACTCAGAATTTTCAACCTCTATTATATGCTATGGCCTTTATTTTCCTCTTCTTCTTTTTTTTTTCTTATAAACATTTTCCTGTTTTGCCCAGCAATTGAGGACATCTCAGTTGGATCTCCTTATCCAAGTTGGGACCCACGGTCACATGTCCTTCCATTGTTGAATCGACGGCTCGCGAGCTTCCATGTCGGACGTTTATTTAAGTCCAGCAGAAATCAATCCAATGACCAATATGACCATGCCATAATTTTTTTCAATGGTGCGCGTATCAAGAAAATCATTCAATTCTCAAGTTGTGCTACTTATAATGCTTTTTTAATCTGATCCTCGAACTGATAATTTAAGCAATCGCGTTCTTAAACTTGCTAGATTTTTGTAATCCACATCATGTTCCAACTCCGGCAAATCGAAGCCAATGCTGTGGGCATAAATTCGATGTGAAAATACTCGGTAGTACTAAAAATCGAAAGGCCACTAAGAACTTGTTTAAAAGCTTTTTCCGATTATTGTGTATGCAATTTGGTCAACACAAATTGATTGTCCATGGTGACACCAACTTTTTTCTTTCGCATATCACGATTTTTAATAGAAACTAATAGACACATCAAGTTAAGATTTGTTGGAATTGCGCGACCAAAAGACTTAATTAGGAAACATTTCAGGCATATGGGGATTCAATTGCGAAAATTATGAATGTGAGGGCCAAATTGCAGAATCAGTGTGCATTCAGGGACTGGTTGTGGAAATTTTCTGATAGGTAGGGGGAATGCGGTAGAAAACAAGCAGCGAACAAACCAGAAGTTCAAGGAGGACAGGAGAGATAGAGAGAGAGAGGGAGAGAGAGAGGGAGAGAGATGACCGCTCTTTTCACCATCCCCTCGTCTTCTTCTCTTGTTGCCACGACCAGAGCTTCGAAGATCTTCCATGGAGGCCGCCACCATCACCAGTTCCTCATCTTCCACAGTCCCAACCAACCCTCCAGAAAGCCCCTCTCTCTCAGGGTCCGAGCTGCCAAGCTTCTCTCTGGGGTATCATCATCTCTCTCTCTCTCTCTCTCTCTCTCTCTCTCTCTCTCTCTCCAGAATTTCAGCTCATTTCACGCTGCTTTTCTTTCAAGGACGTTCTAGTGTTGTGGTTACTAAATTTAGTAATGCTAGATGCAAAGGAGAGAGCATATTAAATTGATTTATAAAATCCCATTTCGTTAACAGTGCTCTTAAGACATTTTTAAGAATGTTTAATTAGGAATAATTCAATTTTCATGATAGTGGTTATACATAATATGAGTCGGCAAGTCTTTCAATAGCACTCTCATCAAATAATCTCACAAATTATAAATCAAATTAACGTTAACAGAGCCATCCAAACACCTGGCAAGATTCTGTGGTATTACTTCGTGTGTCAATTAATATTAGGTCGTAATCTCTATGCATTATTCTAGTAAAACCTGGCATCAATTTTTGCACACCTGATTATGGTTTTGTCTTGATTTTGGTCAGATAATAAACAAAGGGGTTCTTCAGGTGATTGGAGTGGAGGTGGGCAAGGGCCTCGATCTTCCTCTCGAAGAAATTTCGTCTCCCCTCGTCGTATTGGAAATCTCCCTCTTTAGGGAAGTAAATACAACGACTTCAAGTCGGTGACAACTCTCTTGGCTCTACTCTTGCTGCATAAAGAGTAACCCTGTGCTTCTCCACTGGCTTTTCTTGTTGAATAGCATGCACAATCGATTCCATAGGTCTTTTAATTTGCTTGCAAATGACACTAACAACTTCCTTTTTTGACCATCAATAGATAATACAGGAAAAACTTAAATAGAGTATGAATTTGATCCTTCTGAATGAATAGCCAATTTGTATGTCTTCGAAATAGAAGTTGGCGGATGTTGTAGAATTGACTTTTACTAATCACTGCCAGGTTTCGCTTGCTGAACACGGGATCATATTGACAAAGCAACAAAAGAAGCATCTGACTTCAAACCTAGAGTAAACTGAAATTGACATTCCTTGCCTATAGCAGCAAGGGCTTAAAAAGCTATAAGATGTATGAACAAATTGCACATAAGCAGTAGAACTAAAAGGGACTAAATTTGAAACATGACGATGCTTCATAGACACAAGGCAGCTAAGCTCCTTGGTGTTCACAATCAGCTCATCAGAAAAAGGTAGAGATCACTCCGAACAGACGAGATTTGCAAACTCTAGCAATATTTTAACTGTTTCAATCAGTTTCCGAACCCAACGTAGTATGACAAACTAAAGTCATATTACTTCACTCTATTTGAAAAAGTTACATGGGATCAATAAGTTGCAAATCACTTTTCCTAGGCTGAGATGCCTCATGATACGCTGTTACATTACTAAGAAGCTCAAACTTCTGCCGAGTAACAAGAACACAGCTTAAAGAAGCCAAGAAATACGAGAATCTACAATTGGCACTTGGGAAAAGGACTCGGAACAATCAAGCTCCTCGGATAGTGACATGCGACAATTCCACCAGGCAAACTCTGCCCAGATCTTCAGTTTCTCTCCCTCGCCCTTTCTATTCTCCTGAATGCAGAGGATCTCTGCATGCACACCTACATTAAGGCATGTAGCTTGTCAATGGACAAAGCCTATTTAGAACTCTATGCGAGCATATTTACAAAAGGTCATAATGCATGTGTGACCAGCAGGATACAAAGTATCTATACAGGAATGACAGATATGTTTTAGCAAACCATGAGACAAATGCAAAGCTAGACTGCTATAACAAGAGAAACATGTGGACCTTCTCGTTTTCCTCCATGAAAATCTAATTAGATCTTCTTCTTGGAAGCTATCCTCGTAATTCTGGCAAATTAATTTTATAATAACCATCTAGGCAAACTAGAGACATTATCTGACATGACTAAAATACATAATTCTTGGACAGCTAGTTCTTTTGGCCACACCATATATGTAAGATAGCAACCCCTTACAGAGGTATGACTTAGTAATCCTAACCACTTTCTTTTCTCCCTCGTTTCAGATATATTTAACCTAATAATCCACTGATCCTCCAAAGGGAAAACCCAGGAGGACTATCGAAGGAGGTCATTGTCATCGAAGCCTGACCGATAAAATCATGTATAACAATGGGAGCCGCCTATCGAAACCGATATGGCTAACGAAAATAAGTTATAAATTGATGGTCAGCCTAGCATGGCCAGGAAGCGTGTAGGCTTCTATAAGTAAATTATAGAGGTCTAACAAGTCTCGTGAAGTCCAATGAGTTTTAGATTCCTAGAAGTGAACAAGCGTTTGATACCTCTGCAATTTTTCTATTTTATTAGTAACTCACTTCAGGTAATCACATATCAGATAATGGAGATTCAATTCACTCAGGATTCTCGCAAAAAGATCCATTTTCCATTCCTAAGTTAGAATTTCCATTCCTAAGTTAGAATTGGCAAGGACTTCTCTTAAGCGACAAAATATTATGTGTTAAATTATATCTCGAATTTGAGCTTATTTATAAATTCCGACCTGGATGGATGATAAAAATAAGGGCGGTTAATTTGGCTTTATCCAATTTATCTGATAAGATGGTAATCTTGTAAATATCTGAGTTACACCAAGAATTGGACTTCTTGGCGAAACCGTACAGTGAAGATGAAAGCCACGGTTGAATTCTTCGTGGGGCTCAAGTCTAAGTTGTTGATTCCTGGCCATACATGTACAACGTGTGGGTTTTCTTTAGCGAGAGGAAGCACCGCACAAGCCAAGAAGCCTCACACGGTGAGAAGCAAGCCGTCGTACGAAGGACAAAAGAAATGACGCAATTCTTGTTTCACTGTACGCAAGCGTTTTTGCTTAAGCTTGAATATATGGTGATTTTGTGCTATGAATTCATATCTAAAATAAATTATTTATTTATAAATATTTTAGATTTGGGCTTAAATCTAGATTTTGGAAAACATTTGATAGTATGAGCGATTATAATTCCGATTCCGATTATAGTGAATTATTTATTATTGATTTCTTCCTTGTGAATATAGGTGCCATCAGACCGAATTACGTAAATATCTTATGTCTTTATCATTTCTTGTTTATTTCTTTGATATTTTCGCATTGACTTAATTTGTAAAATCCTAGTGTTTCTACCTAATTATTTTTACAATATTAGGTGGCACAGTTTTGCTAAGTTGGCAGATGACAACTTCATTCAGCCCATGACATGTGTCCATATGGGTCCCACATGTCATAAATTTTTTAAAATCTCTCTCCTCTCTCTGGCCTTCTCTCTCTCCCCATTACATCTCTATTTACTATCTTCACTCTTCACCTTTTATCCACTCCCCTCTCTCGCTCTCTGCAGCTGCAACTTCAAAGCTCAAACTCCATGGAAGCAAGCTTCATTATGAAGCCAGAGACGCTGGTCCTTGCACAATGCACTTCCCAATCCCAATGTCTCGAGAGCAAGATGTCCTAGAGTTCCCACTTAATCGGGGTCTGTGGATGGTGTCGTGATTGTGTAGTCCTAAAATCACATAACTTTCCATTATGTTTTGAATCTAGCAAGATGTTACCAACTTTGATATCCCTTTAGTTAAAAATAATAAAGCGAAATAGAAAATTGCAAAATTTTCTGTGTATTTCGATGTATGTGGTAAAGAGTACATCAATCTATCTATAGGTTTTATGATATAGCTATCTAATACAACGTATTAATCAAGATATACACACGATCAAAGAGAGACATTTATGTAATCTTGATAGATATAAAGAATCAATAAAATTTATCAAAGTATCTCTAACATTGAAAATTACTCTAGAAAATCCATAATTATCTCTAAACTCAATATGACTAAGCCAGCTTAACTTTGAAATCAAGTGAAACAATGTCCGATTGAGACTTGGCAGATGAAACCGTTCCTAGTGATGTCACGTCCCGAACCCTGGGCATGTGCACATCCCTCGGCGATCGATTAAAATGCGACGTTCCCAGAACGCGTCGCCGACCCTTTTCATTTTATGCACATGCGGAAGCGAACTAATAATCTCCAGACAACAATCAAACACAGGGATAGTAAAAGCAGGACATCCAATTATCACAAACCATGTTTTATATACACACTTAAGTCAGTCTTACAGGTCTATATACAGAAGTCTATATCCAAAAAGGAGCTACTAAGCCAATCTTACCTCGGACCCTACCTACTCGGGATTTGAGTCTACCATGACACCATCTAGGATGTCGATATCCAAAGGATCAGCTACCTCTACTCCGGGCCCTTCAGCCTCGGGCCCCGGGTTCGTCACAATATCTTCCAAAATATCGGCATCCACAATGGGGTCGAATACCTCCACATACTCGGTATTGACGGCAGGTCCGTCAAAACCCTCTAAAGGGCCCTTCCGAACCCCGTTAGGCCCGTTACAGAACCACGCTTTGAAGTGATGAGGTACCAAGTGAGGTAGGCCCTCAAAACCTAAAAAGTGGTCACCACAAGCTCACGGGTCCAGGGGGTCCCGTGGATGGGGAGAAGGGTAGTCTCGGTCTCCGCCTCTTGTGGCCACCCAAAACGGACGTGGTGTTCCTCCATCTAAGGATCTGAAAAATTTTAAATCACGACGGGGTAAGACAAAGTCTCAGCGAGTTAACATCCTAAACCCCGAGTTAACCAAAACTCGCACTTACTGAACTTGGCATACAGTCCATGTTATTGCAGAGTCTAAAGCATTGTCCTTAGATGTCTTTCGTGCTCCTCTGGACTTCTTGAATACACCGGGATGTCGTCGATAAATACAATCACGAACTGATCCAAATACTCCTTGAATACTCGATTCATCAGATCCATGAAAGCAGTTGGGGCGTTGGTCAAACCAAACGGCATTACGGTAAATTCATAATGGCCATAACGCGTATGAAAAGCTGTCTTCGGTATGTCTTCCTTCTTGATCCTCAGCTGATGGTAGCCTGTCCTCAGGTCGATTTTGGAAAATATCGACGCTCCTTGCAACTGGTCAAACAAGTCATCAATCCTCGGTAATGGATACTTGTTCTTGATTGTCATCTGTTGCTGATAGTCGATGCAAAGGCGTAACAAATCATCTTTCTCCTTTATAGATAGAACCAGTGCTCCCTAAGGTGACACACTAGGAGGTATAAATCCCTTGTCTAACAACTCCTGCATCTGCACCTTCAGTTCCTTCAATTCTAACAACGCCATATGGTAAGGAGCCTTAGAGATTGGCTCTGTCCTAGGGGCCAACTCGATCACGAACTCAATCTCCCTTTCTAGGGCCAAACCAGGCAATTCTTTGGGAAACACATCAGGAAACTCCTGTACCACGGTGATGTCTTCCATCTTTGGCTCCTCAACTGTCATATCCACAACAGTTGCCAAGTAATCTTGGCAACCCACCTCTAATAAATGGGTTGCCTTAAGTGATGAGATTAAAGTAATCAAGGGTCTTCCTCGATTTCCAATAAACTCGAAACTTTCACCCGCTAACGGATTAAACCGAATCGATTTACGATAATAGTCTACAGTAGCTCATTGCTTGGTGAGCCAATCCATGTCAATTATCACATCAAAATCATACATGGCCAGCACAATCAAAACTATTCTTTCCTCTCGCTCACCAATAACAAACTTGCAACTAGGACACCCTATTGTAGACAACACTTTATCCTTTAACGGAGTAAATATGCTAATGACGGTTCCCAACGGTTCTGGACTCAATCCTACCAACTTAACGTACTGCTCAGCAATAAATAAATGCGTAGCTCCAGGGTCAAATAAAGCATAAGCAGTATGGTCATTCAGCGAGATCGTACCTGTGACCAAGTCTGGTGAGTCCTTTGCCTCCCTGCGGGTGACAGCATACACCCTTCCTTGTGACGGAGGCCTGTTCAACAAACCTTGCGGTGCGTTTTGCGACACACTCCCTTTATTTTGTCCCATTGGCAGCGGCGGCATCTGCGCTCCCATAGGTCTACGCGGGCAATCTCTGATCTGGTGGCCATGCTGGCCACATCCAAAGAAAGCTCCCGTTCTATTGAAGCACGGTGTTGACCCATGTCGTCTCCCACAGAAATGACACACTCCATTCTGGTTGGGTGTTGACTTTCCTATCCCACCCTTCCGGTTAGGTGGAATGGGATATCTTCCTCCTGACATCGGCTTCTTCCCAAACTGATTACCGTCTCTGTTGGACCTGAATAGTGACCCAGATGCGGCGGCTCGTTCGTTCAAATTTCTCTCTATCAGCTGTGCCCTCTCATATAAGTCGTTGTAATCCTTCAGATTAAACGGCACTAGCAGATCCTTTAGTTCCGGTCTTAGGGCTTGTTTAGTTCAACTTTGGGGAAATGGCATTGCATTTCCCCAAGTAACTTTGAATGAATGAGCATTTTTGTGAAGGTAAGTGTGTTTGGAAACTTATTTTTGTGTATATTTTGCAAAGCAGGTTTAAGGTGAAAAGAAAAGAAAAGAAAAGAGAGGAGGAGATGCCGCTGCTTGGCAGTGGTGCTGGTGGCGGTGGGGAGGCAGCTGGTGGTGATGGCGGTGGCGGTGGGGGGAGGCGACTCGCCTGAGGTCGCCGATCTGAGGCGACACCTAGGTCGTGCAACCCAGCCACCTGAGGTCGCGCGCCCTCAGGCGGCGTCGCCTGGGTCGCTCGACTTTAGGCGGCGGTGCTTGGGTTGCACGACCTAGGCGACGCCTGAGGTTGCTCGACCTCAGGCGAGGCTTCCCGACGGCCATATCTTGCCCCTCGGCGGTCAGATCTGGCCGCTCGTAGCTGAGCGTCGCTTGCCGACTAAGCTTCGCGATGGAGCAGCAAGTCCAAGGAAAAAGGAAGAAGACGATGAACAATATTTTTTTAGGGCAAAAGAGGAAAACATGATTATCAGTAAGGGCAATATTGGAAAAAAATTCATTAAAGCTTAGACTAATATTCTGAAAATGTTGAAAGCCCTTAATCGGGTTGTCCTTGGTCCCAAAAATTGGGGACCAACACTGTGCGGATTGGTCCCTAGTTAGGTGCTGGATTGGCCTAATTTGGACCATGATCACCCCTATCCTCTATAGAACCCACCAAATCCAGCAGCTTGTCATAGCTCCTAGTCCTTGAATCCTTTTGTGGCTACGTAGAAATATTTGTACTTGAACCCATGAGGATCGTAGTCATGCTCCTAGTCCTTTAGAACCTTTGCAAATTTTCTCTTTCGTCATATCAGATAAAACCACATTTAATATAGGCATTGACAGAAAGGACAATAACATGAAAGCCACACCAGCTGTGACATCCTGAAAATTCGACCCCGTCTTGATGATATGAACTGGACTTTTCATCGACGCACCTATGGTCATTTTTCTCGAAACTGATCACTCATGAGTTAACTAATCTATTAGGTGAAGTCGTTAAGGTATATAAATGCGACAGATTTGAGAATTCGATCAGAAATCGATTGCTCGATCGTGATAATTGGCAAGGGTCAATACGACACCATTATAATCGATTAGTGATTAGATATAAGTTGATTCGATGGAATGACGTAATTAAATCGTCGGTGGTTCCACCTAATTGCAAAATTCGCGTCAAATGTACTAACCCAATTTTCTGTCAATTCTGTACTTGGTGCATGTAATTGAAACCTTGGAATTTTTACGACAACCGAGAGTCGCCGACGAGTCGGAGATGCACAAACGTGGATCGAAATTATTGACCACGGGTTAAATGCGCTAAAATTCCTAAAAGCTACCTGGTAGGTAGGGTCGCGCTAAAATCGCGTTCGGTTAATTTTAACCACGAAATTAAACTCGGTTTTGGGAATCGAACATTCGAGCATATCACAATTTATTTTTAGGACCTCGTCTCATCTTTTGAAGAAATTCCGTCGAGCTAGGAATTTGGCGGAAAAATTAATTTCGGCAAATTAGAATTTGTGAAATTCGGAGGGGCAGCTTGGGAGGCATTTTTGGGCTGCCAAAAGGGTTTAATTGGGAGAATTTGAAGCTTAATTCTTTATTGGCTGATGCTTGGACTTTGTGGGCTGAATTAGAGGAAATTTGGGCCGCCAATTTGGATTAATTTGTGGAGAATTAGATGGAAATTCGTATGGGCAGCCCCCTTGACATTTTTGGCCATCAAAATGAAGTTAAATGGTGAAGAAAGGAAGGAAAATCAGCCATTAGAGGCTGTCAAGACTTCAAGGGCAGAAGACTTTGAGGCACAAACCACTCAAGTGCAAGGTATTTGTGCATGGCTTCTCATTGGCTGCATACAAGACTTTCTTAGCCCTTTGTTCCCCTTCTTCTTCCCCTCATGCGCCCCTCCCTTTGCTGAAACCATCTGCTGCTTCTTCTTCTTTCTTCTTCCTCAGATCTTCATCTTCTTCCCTCGAGCTTTTCCCCTTTATGTTGCTGCTGCTGGCCCCTCACCGCTCAACCAACACCTTCGCCCGCCAGCCTGTTCTGAGCTCGCTCGTTCGTCGGTCCAACATTCACCAGCCTTGCCGTCTCTGTCCGTCCCGTCGAGCGGCCATTCGCGTTTGCCAGCTTGCGCCATCGTCCGCCACCATCCCCCTGCTCATCTAGCTTGACGTCCAGCCACCTCAACCGCACCGACCGGCCGCCCCACTCCCCTGATTGGCTCAGCCACAAAATCGGTCTTCCAGCAACAAGCCGTGAGCTTGCAAGGCTTTTTTAGCCTCTTTCGGCTCTCCTTTGGAGACGCCGTAGACATGGGATCTCACCGTCGTCGTGCCACCGTTGCCATGAACTCGTTACCTCCCTAATCCGGTGAGTTAACACCCTAATCTTAGATTAAGAAGTTAATTGGAATTAGTTGGATTAGTTAGGCTTAATTAAGGATTAGGGGAAATTAGTTTAACGTTAATTAGGATTAGTGTGATTTAGTTAATATAACTATTTAGTTAGATTTGCTAGTTAGATTAAATAGTTTAGTTAGGTGGTTAGTTAGGTTGGTTAGTGAGTTTAATTAGATTAAATGTAGTTAGCCAAGGTGGATTAATCTAGTTAGTTCAATTAGGTTAGTTAGGTTAGTTTAATTAGTTTAATTAAGTGGATTAGTTTAATAAATTACAATTTATTTAATTAATTATAATTAGCGTAAATTGTACCGGGATAGCCGGTTAATGAAATTTTACACGATCGTCGTGGATGTGTTGATATGTGAAATTGATTGCTAAATTATGCAATTGAATGCTTAGTGATGATTTTTGATTATTATTGCAAAAATATGATTTTTGGGTATTTAATTAGAAAAATACCGAGTATTAGTTTTTGACACGAAAATATTTTATGTACTATATAAAGTCGTGGATTTTGAAATGTGAGAGTATCACGTTTTGTGGATCGATTTGACAGTGTGACCACGCACAATTATTTTACTGGGTATTTTTAATTCAAAGAAAATTGGCCAAGTCCATTATTTGAAATGGAAGTATTTGAGTGCAAAGTACGATGTTCTTGGCCGAGCATGGATGTGCGTGTGGTCATTATTGGAACCCGTCTTGATGTGTTCATGTGGGACGATGCTTGATCAAGTTCAGATGCCCTTGACAACGGATGCCGATCGTAGTGGAGGCTAGGCTAATGCTCTTTCGGGAATGCGGTCTACATGTAGACGTTGCCATGTCCAACAAAGTGGGACAACGCCCAATGATGCCGGATGACCACCGACTGATGAGTTGGCCATAGCTGTTGGGTCATAAATAATTGGAACACACTTGAGTGATTGAGATAGCCGCGCCTGATTATGGGACAACATTGTGTGGCACGGAATGAGACGTGTTATAATGGTTTGGCCTTATAATCAAGACCCCTATGAATATTCGATGAATGATATGAGGTGTTCCAGTTATTGAATATGTTGGCTGTATGCATATGATATATGGAATGTACTAAAGTGCAGGGAGGTGTTGAGGCAAGGTAAGTTGTGTGTGATGCATGTTTAGGACGGCCTCTGAGTGAATTCTTGTCCTAATTGGGGTTTAGGGTGTTGACTCGCTAAAACTTTGTCTCACCCCGTTGTGGTTTAAAATTTTTCAGATCCTTAGATTGAGGAATGCCACGTCCGTTTGAGTGGCCACGGGAGGCGGAGACCGAGACTACCCTTTTCCCCATCCACGGGACCCCCATAGACCCGTGAGCTTGTGGTGACCACTTTTTGGGTTGATGAGGGCCTACCTCACTTGGTACCTCATCGCTTCAAAGCATGGTTCTGTAACGGGCCTAACGAGGTTTGGGAGGGCCCCTTGGAGGGTTTTGATGGACCTGCTGTTGATACCGAGTATGAGGAGGTACTCGACCCCATCGTGGATGCCGATATTTTGGAAGATACCACGGCGAACCCGGGGCCCGAGGCTGAAGGGCCCAGAGTAGAGGTAGCTGATCCTTTGCATATCGACATCCCAAATGGTGTCGTGATAGATTTGGATCTCGGGTAGGTAGGGTCTAGGGTAGGATTGGCTTAGTAGCTTCTTTTTTGATATAGACTTCTATACATAGACCTATAAGATTGACTTAGTGTGTATATAAAGCATGGTTTGTGATAATTGGATATTTTGCTTTTACTATCCTTGTGTTTGATTGTTGTCTGGAGATTATTAGTTTGCTTCCGCATATGCATAAAATTAAAAGGGTCGGCGACGCGTCCTGGAAACGTTGCATTTTAATTGACTGCCGAGGGATGTGCATATGCCTGGGGTTTGGGGCGTGACACCAGCGATCAGCAGATAGGATCTCTCGTCCTCACTTTGGGTAGTCTAGGAAACTAAGACAAAACCAGACTTTGATCTTGTCCATTTACATCCAAGGATGTAATGAGAAGTTACTAACAAGCTATATGAGGACGAGAACCTCACGTACATGGTCTCCTTGATGATTGGGGAGAGATCAATGGACAGAGATAAAAGGGGAGTATTCAGTTTCTCAAAATTGCTAGGAGCTCATGTGACATTGATCTGCTTTTTCGCACCTTCATAATTCATCGGAACTTGCATAGCTTCACCAGTAATCAGGCTTTTGTTTGTGAAGACTCTACCGGGACATCTAGTATATCCTGCAGGGGCAGATTTTACGGAGGATGGCCAGCCTATTGATGTCGATCCCAATGCGGTTATCATTGACATCATGGAATTCATGGTTTTGGATTGTTTCGAATTTATGGATTGTGGCAAGAGGCCAGGGTAATTACTAGGAAGAGCTCCGGGAAATTCTCCATCGGGAGCTAACATAAAAGCGAACCCGTAACCACTCAGAAGTGGGTACTCGTAAATCACATTAAAGATGAAAGTTGCGAAGAAAGAGTACACAGATCCATTGGATGAGTGGTTGAATTTGATTGGGTCAAGGTAGAAGGCATAACTGCATTTGTTTGGTTGCATTGGTTACTTTTAGGAGGCCATTGCCAGTGAATGCGGCTAAACCACATACAGTAATATTGGCTTACCGGAAACGTGAAACTGCTGGTATCGTGAGCTAGTACGAAGTTTGCCGGGGGAGAAACTGCCAGATCAAACACGAAGAACATGTCCAGAAAGTGGAGAAATTCACCAAACACACTACTGAGAAAATATCGTTTGAATCTCCTAGGATCAAATTAAAACTAATGCAATTTCAGCTGTCGGTACCCTGACTTGTGTTACTATATTCCCTTTGAATAAAAAATTCACGTGTTAAATCACGCAAGCATTCAAAAAAACAAGTAATAATCCTTATAAAACTTGCTCTTATACTCTGGAGGCTGACCAAAAGGGGAAACCAAAGGAGGCAATTTAAGTTACTGCAGACATTCCCAGTAACATGTAAGTATATACTGCAGAAATCGGTTCGATCCATAGAATCTTAAATTACAGTTTACATATACTCCAGAGTCGCAAACTACAAATAGTTGACGCATAAGAACACTAGTTTGACAATTACTTCGATCTATGAAATATGCTTTTAATTTATATAACAAGCTTAAGACTCATCTTCCACTAGAGAGGGTAGAATTTGCGACAGAAGATATTTGTGAAAATGCCTTGTCTGATGAACATGGATCAGACATGATAGTCTTACTTAAACCTTCATGATATGCAAATTGCAATCCACTTTTTGAAATACCAAGAGATGATAACTCCTCTAATGCGAGATCACCTTCCAAGTACTGCACTACTTGACGCATGTGTGGTCTCGCAGTTGGTTGAGATTGGGAGCACAACAAGCCGAGTTGCAACACTAGCTCCACCTCCTTCGTCACAAAGTCCGTCCCTAAGTTCGGATCTCTTGCCTCTAGTATGTCACCCTTATCCCAGCAAGAAAACACCCATTCCACCAATATCACATCATCCTCCTCCCGAACCTCAATCGGTCTTCTTCCACAGGTGACCTCGAGCAAAAGTGCGCCAAACGCATAAACATCTGTGCTCGTGGTGGCCCTGGCCGTTCGAGTGTTCTCTGGGGCCATATACCCAATAGTTCCCACCACATGGGTGGACTGAGGATTGGTACCATGATCATATAGTTTTGCAAGCCTGAAATCTCCTAACCTCCCATTTAGTTCTGAATCTAACAAGATGTTGCTAGCTTTGATGTCCCTGTGAATCACTACTTGTTCCTCTTCGAAGCCATATTGCATGACGGGTAGTTGTAGCAGCTGCAACATATTCTGCTTCTGCAGTGGATTGTGCCACTGAGTCTTGTTTATTAATTCATAAGCAACTGTAGTTTAGTGTAATCTAGAATTTTCACAAAATGGATCATATTTTAACAGTTCCCATCCTTCATGGAGATAAGAGAGGCCATATGCAACACCCTTAATCACTCTAAATCTTTGACTCCAATTGAGGGTCACCTTTGGTTGGTTATAGAGGTACTTGTCCAGGCTACCATTTGGCATGTAGTCATAAACCAATAGCAGTTCACCCTTCCGACGGCAGTATCCGAGAAGCGTCACAATGTTCCGATGACTAAGCCGACCAATACTAATAATCTCGGCAATGAACTGTCTCATCCCTTGCCTCGATTCATGTGAAACCCTCTTCACTGCAATGTCAGTTCTCGAGGTGGGTAATACCCCTCTATACACCCTACCAAATCCACCAGCTCCTAGTAGCTCCTGATCTCTGAACCCCTTTGTGGCAACATAGAGATCTTTGTACTTGAACCGATGTGGACTGTAGTCGCGCTCCCAATCTTCGAGAACCTCTGCGAATTTTCTTCTTTTTCTAATCGCATAAGCCATAGCAAAGACTAGTATTGACAGAAAGAACAAGCATATGAAAGGCAGTCCAGTAGTGAGAACAATGGATTTCCGCTTCTTTTTCATATGGGGTAATCTAGGAAGTTGAGACAAATCAAGCCTATGAACTTGTCCATTTACCTTAAAGCTCCATCCGAGAATATAGTTAGAAGTTGAGAGCGCACCAGTTCCGGAAGAGAACCCAACGTACATGGTCTCCTTGAAGATCGGCGAGAGATTGAAGGACAGAGACAAAAGGGGAGTGTTCGGTTTGTCAACATTGACCGGAGCTAATGTGACCCTGATATGTTTCTGCGCACCATCATAATCCACCCAAACTTGCATTGCCTTACCACTAATCAGAGTCAAGTTTCTGAAGCCTGGAATGTTGTTTTCAGTGTATCCAGCAGGAGAAGAATTTACAGAGAGCAGTCCATTGACATCGATCCCAATATGGTTGCCATCGATATCGTGGATTTCGGGGTTTTGTATTGTGTCAAATTCCACTGCGAAAATGTGATTCATGGCATTGCCATCGTTTGTTTCGTTGAAGAGACCAAAGAAATAAAAAGGCTGAGCTCCAGGAAATTCTCTATTAGGAGCTATCACAAAGGTGAACCCAGGACCGCCCAGACCTGGATATTCGGGAACTATAGCGAAGACGAATGTGGTGGAGAATGAGTGGACAGCACCATCGGATGAATTCTTGAACGTGATGGGGTCTGGGTAGAAGGCATAACTCCCCTTCTGTTTAGTCCCATTGTTTAACTTCAGGAGGCCATTGCCAGTGAGTGCAGCTGAACCATCAAGGCTCAGATTCGCAGACCGGAAACCACGGTACGTAAAATCGCCGGTTTCATGAGTCAGTGCTGTGTTTGCCAGTAAGGAAACAGCCAGAACAATCAGGAAAACATGGGTAAAGGCTGAAGAAATTAGCTGAATACACCACACTGATGAGATAATTCGAAGTCCCAATAATGATCCAACCGATTTACACAGCATTGAAAAGAATCTCGTGCAATTTCTATTGTCAATGTCCCAACCTGTGCATCCCCAACAAACCTTCAACTGATTGGTCCGAGCCTTATGATTCCCTTATCGTGTGATTAACTGATTGCTCCGAGTCTTATCACCAACTTAAAGGTCTGTAATTTGCCCCTCTCTGTACGCCATTCGCGACATTTCAGTGAATGGCCGAAGTAGACCGAGACGTCCGTCAACGTGAGTTGACGATGTTTCGTCTCTTCGGTAGGTCCTCGAGAGTCAATTACCGATGGCGTACGATGCGAAACAGTGGCCAAGGAAGCGTCACAACTAGACGAGGATGGAGGGAAGGACAATGCCCCCACTAATTTCAGCAGTGTGTTTAATATCACGTATGACTCTTCCACGGTACTGAGAATGTTAGGACATGGAGTAGGAAAGCTTAATAATTATATCTCAAAGAACAACCCAAAAATTCGGTGTGTTAAGTTACACGTGTGAAAGATCTCATATCAGAGATTCAATGCGCTTTTAAAGAAATTAATGTAACCTAATTTAAGGCAGAACTCATTATAGCTTTTGAGTGAATGCAAATCCAACTTGATTTATCGATATAGAATGATACTTAGATTGAGGGAGAGCACATCTAACAAGCTTGTGCATGTGGATGTATGAGTTGACTCATAATTCTTTGATTAAGTCATTTAAGTAAAGGCATATTTAATTGCCTTCAAACAAAATGAGATAGTTCAAATTTGCCTGGGTCTTTTCTTATTTTTGATACCAATTTAATATGCCCGATTACTAAGCAAAACCTCTATGGAATGCATTATCGTCATGTTTGTGTCCTAAAAGGTGACAAACGGGAAAACAATAACTTTTTTGGCCATACGCCAGGAATTGATGATATCTTTATGTTGAAAACATATTCTGTTGCTTTGATGGTCTCGTATACCTAGGGTGGACTAAATAATTTGCGCTAACCCAAGTCCTAAAGTTCAGCCAAACGTAAAGAAGTTAATGGCCCAAACCAAGCTCTGATAATACAATTGATCCACAAGGCCTATTGATGGAAAATTTTGGCACACTTTTGATCCATACGACTCGCCAAGCTGACCTAACTCCATTTTGGAATGCCGATAAGTGATTGAAGCCTCTATTCGTCTATTTGAAGGAATTGTCGCAATTAGGGCTTGAAATTCGGATTTAGGTAGATTCTGACTTGCTATGTTTAATTGGGGAGTTTTTGGGCTGCATATTTATATAGAAATGTCAGATGAAGATGTTATCAAGTTATAACATTTTACAGATCTGAATTTGAGCATACGGTTTGCTCGGAATGAATTTTTGAAGTTCATTGCGCACGCTGGTCAGGTTCCAGACGGTAATATTTGAGCTGAATTTCAGCCATTTTTGACGAGGTTTTAGGGGTCTAAGTTGATGTTGTTGTGGTATATCAAAGGGGCGTTTTATGGACTATATGCTTGTTTGAAATGGACTCATGTGGAGGAAGTTATGGTGCGAAAAAAAATCCGCTCGAGCTGTGCATAATAGATAGCATTAGTTTCCACTATGGTCGAGCTTTTCGTTAGTACATAGGCGTCGGTGTATCGTCGAATAGGCATAGTGTGGTCAAGCCATTCGTTAGAATATCTTTTCACTCGGTCTTGTGATATCACTTTTTGGTTATTGTTAGGAATTTGAGTGCGTGGCTTGAGTAACCATCAAAGGTTGCTTTTAGGCTTTTCTTAGATGAGTGATACTATGTCACACCCCGAACCCCAAGCGCATGCGCATCCCTTAGTGGTCGTTTAAAAATGCAAAGCTCCAGAACGCGTCACCGATCCATTCTTTTTATCTTTCAATTAAGCACATGTGGAAGCAAATTAAATAAACACCCGGCCACTCACCAAACATAGGGATAGTAAAAATACACAACAAAAGTTGCCGAAAACAACTTATTCATTTAACCACTATTGTCCCTAGGAAGTTTAATGATTTACAAGTCCTTACATTGGTGTCGCGACCTCTTTTTTTCGGCGCCCGATTAGGGGCGGGCGCCAGCGGAGGCTAATGGCTCAACTGAATTTAGTTATGCCCGGACTCTCTCAAGTCCACCAATTCATGACTTTAATAGTCTAAGTTTTTAACCTGCAAGTTAATTTTTAAAATGGAGTCGCCACTAATCGATTTGGGGTAGGTTGATTAGAAACCCATGCGAAGTATTGGGAGAAATACTCGCTCCTGCGCAACCAGAGAAATTAGGATCGGGGACTTGATTACACTAGTTAATCATTAATGCCCTTTCGGTACCTAATCTTGTTGAAACCCTGAGATTTTTTGAATTTTTGGGGGATTTTCCATGCATTTGTGAGGAGGAAAAAACATTTTTTTTGGGGTCTTTTTCTCATTCATTTTTTTTGGACATAAAAGGGATTTTTGGATTTTTGGGTATTTTTAGAAAATACAAGTCTTTTTGGCTTTTTTTTGGCTTTTTTGAAAATATAAATATTTTTTTGGCTTTTTCTGACCTTTTTTGCCTTTTTTGGAAAATATGGGATATTTTGATTTTTTTGATTTTCTGAAAAATATTTTTTTTTTGATTTTTTTTTATTTTATAAATATTATATTATATTATAATATTAAAATGCGACCCGGGTCGGATCCCGGGTTGGGTCCGACGCGTTGCGGGCCCGACTCGGACCCTTTTTAATTGCTTTTTTTTTAGAAAACAAGCCTGGCCCAAAAATAGGCCCACTTCTCTAAGGCCCGTGTGAACTTAGTCCACACGTGACTCGGCCCGACTCGAAGGAAACCCTACCTGGGTCTGACTCGGCTTCCTCTTCGCAGAACTGACTCTTGGAACCCTAGCGTCCGACGATCCGTAGCGCCGAGGGAGAGTGACGATAAGCGTCCGACGTTACCGGGCGGCGACTCGATGGTGATGACGCGGTGGACGGCGGCTAGGGTTTCGGTGAAGACGACGGGTGGCTATTGGATTCTCAAGAAGCGGCGATGACAACGGGTGGCTCGCTTGAGTTCTCGGGGTGGGGGGGAGGCGGAGCGACAGTGACGACGTGGGCCAGCACGGCTGTTACCTGTTCGCAACGAGGGCTCGGTACGGCGGCTGCGGTGGTGACGAGGCGAGCAGCAGCGACGGCGACCCCTCAGCTCTCAGATCTGGCGTGTCCTTGGCGTCGGGCACGGCTCTCGGCGGCTCTCTCTGGTTTCTCTTCTCTCCAGCAGCCCCCTCACACTCAGATCTGACCCCTCACGCTCGGATTCGCCTCAAGCACTCCGGCCGACCTCAGATCTCGACCTGCTCGTCCTCGGGCCTCCCCTGAAGTCTCTCGGGGGAGGTTCGAAGCTTGCAGCCCTTGATCCTTGGCGGCGTCTCTTCTCCCTCTCGGGCTCGCTTGCCGCTGGCCTCCCCCGAAGTCTTTTGGAGGGAGGTCGTTTGAGCTCGCGACCCGATTTCTCTCTCGCTCACTTTTCAATCTTCCCCTGAAGTCTCTCAGGGGAAGGTTTCTGAGCTCGCGTTCTTGTGTGTTGGTGTCGACGGAGGTGCTCCGCTATTTATAGGCGAGGGGGTCCGGTCGACGGAGGGGCTCGGCCGCCGGTCTTTGGCTTGCCGACCGGACCCCCACAACTGAACCGGCGTCTCATCTCAGCATTAAAGGCGTGCATTGAAGGCGCATGCACGTCATCCTCTCCTTCGGCGGCCTACCTCCGCTCCTCTTTGCCGTAGGTTGCCTTTGAGCGCGTCGCCGGCCATTGCAAGTGAGATGTAGAGGCGAATGAGGAAGAAGAAGACAGGAGGAAGAAGAAGAGGGGGGGCCGGGCCGAAGCTGAAGAAAAAGAGGACTGGGCTCTGGGCCTGCGTGGAAAAGAAGAAGAAGAGGGGGCTAAGCGCGAAGGCCCAGCCCCAATGGGCTGCTTCTTTTTGTTTTTCTTGTTGTTTTTATTTATTTTTTTATTATCTAAAAAAAAGGAAAAATAAAAGAAATTAAGGCCTAATTAATAACCTAATCAAAATTTAGGTGTCAACAGCTGCCCCTCTTTGAAGGTGAGCTCGCAGAGGTTGCCTTCAAAGACAAACTGATACCTAAATTTTGTCTATGCAGTAGGTTATATCTTATTTGGGACCTAGTGTCCTATGCAGAAAATGAGCAATATAACATTACACATACTAAGACAGAGAAGAAGATACCTGTAGTTACTTACCGGGTGTGAGTGAAATAGGGTGTGAACCCCGAGTTTTGGCAAGTATCAAGGCGTCATCTTACCTGTTGCATGAGGAGATTGCTTCTCTAGGACCCGAACCATTCTTCGGTCGCCTATTGGAGCAATAAGTGGTTTGTCTAGGACCCGATCCTTTCTTCGGTCGCCTTGACGGGGAATTGCTTTTTCAGGACCCGAACCTTTCTTCGGTCGCCTGTTAGAGCAATAAGTTGTTTGTCTAGGACCCGAAACTTTCTTCGGTAACCTTGACGGGAAATTGCTTTTCCAGGACCCGAACCTTTCTTCGGTTGCCTGTTAGAGTAATAAATTGTTTGTCTAGGACCCGAACCTTTCTTCGGTTGCCTTGACGGGGAATTGCTTTCCCAGGACCCGAACCTTTTTTCGGTCGCCTGTTAGAGCAATAAGTTGTTTACCTGACCTTTCTAGGGGGATGCACCGACCTTTCTCAGGGCATCGATTTGTGGGGTGCCTGACCTCAATCAAGGACACTAGTTGGTACCCGACCTTTCTCGGGAGATGCGCCGACCTTTCTCAGGGCATCGATTTGTGGGGTGCCTGACTTCTATCAAGGACACCGGTTGGTACCCGACCTTTCTCGGGAGATGCGCCAACCTTTCTTAGGGCATCGATTTGTGGGGTGCCTGACTTCTGTCAAGGACACCGGTTGGTACTCGACCTTTCTCGGGAGATGCGCCGACCTTTCTTAGGGCATCGATTTGTTGGAAGATACCTGGACATTCACAGGCATTTAAAGAGTACCTGGATATTCACAAGTATTAACCTGGAGGATACTTGATTGTTTGCAGGTATCGAAAGAGTACATGGACGATCACAAGTACAAACTTTGAAGGGTGCCTGGACATTCCCAGGCGTTGAAGGAGTACCTAGATGATCACAAGTACTAGATGCTAGAAAATACCTGATTGCTTGCAGGTGTCAAAAGAGTACTTGGATTATCACAAGTACAAACTCTTAAAGGGTGCCTGGATGTTCGCAGGTATCGAAAGGGTACTTGGATGATCACAAGTACAAATTTTTAGAGGATACTTGGATAATCACAAGTATCGAAGGGGTACTTGGAGGTCACAAGTACAAACTCTGAAGGAAGAATCAAGGGCGTACCTGAGATATTCGTGAAAGTCTCTCACCTCCTAGTATGTGGAAATATCGAGGATGGACCTGGGATATTCGTGAAGGTCTCTCACCTCTTGGTAGATGGGAATATCGAGGACGTACCTGGGATATTCATGAAGGTTTCTCACCTCCTGGTATGGGAATATCGAGGACGTGCCTCGCATATTCGTGGAGGTCTCCTACCTCTTGGAAGTTGGAATATCGAGGACGTACCTTGGATATTCATGAAGGTCTCTCACCTCCTGGTAAAAGGAATATCGAGGACGTGCCTCGCATATTCGTGAAGGTCTCCCACCTCCTAGCAGTTGGAATATCGAGGACGTACCTTTGATATTCATGAAGGTCTCTCGCCTCTTGGTAAAGAGAATATCGAGGACGTGCCCCGCATATTCGTGAAGGTCTCCCACCTCCCGGCAGTTGGAATATCGAGGATGTACCTTTGATATTCATGAAGGTCTCTCACCTCTTGGTAAAGGGAATATCGAGGACGTACCTGGGATATTCGTGAAGGTCTCCCTCCTCCTGGTAAAGGGAATATCGAGGACGTACCTTGAATATTCGTGAAGGTCTCTCACCTCCTAGTAGTTGAAATATTGAGGACGTACCTTGGATATTCATGAAGGTCTCTCACCTCCTGGTAGTTGAAATATCGAGGACATATCTTGGATATTCATGAAGGTCTCTCACCTCTTGGTAATTGGGAATACTGAGGACGTACCTGGGATATTCATAAAGGTCTCCCACCTTATGGTAATGGGGAATATCGAGGACGTACCTCGCATATTCGTGAAGGTCTCTCACCTCCTGGTATTATAAACTTGAATGTGGTATGAGGCTTACCTGGCTGGCCACAGGCATTCAAAAGGGTTGGGACGCTTGGGTAGCCGCAGGTGTATAAAGTAGTGGAATACTTGGATGAACACAAATATTTAATGATATGATCAGGGACCACTCACTGGTCCAAGTGTAAGAAAGTATACCTGGGTAATCGCAGGCGCATAATGTGGTGGAATGCTTGAATAGCTGCTATTATTTGGGGACAACTCGGGCAAGTTGAGTGTCATGAAAAGGGAGTATCCGAACAGTGGCCGGTACTCAAAGACAATAAGGATACCTAGACAGCAATAGGTATTCAACGATAAAGGGATACTTGGTTAGTCACAAGTATCAATACTCTGGGGACAACTCGAATAGGTCGAGTGTCAACAAAGGGAGCACCCGGCAAGTGGTGGGTACTGAAAGACAATGTGATACTTAGACAGTTGCAAGCACCCAAACTCAAGGGACGACTCGAATAGGTCGAGTGTCAAGAAGAGAGTACCTGGACAGTGGTAGGTACTTTAAGACAAATGGAGACAGGGATATGCTTACCTGGCAATATTTCTAATCTCTGAGAGTATGTCTGTTATTTGCACAGTATGCACACATGATTGTATGTGTTGTAAATTCATGAGTTCAAATGAGATTCATGCATGACAATTTTGTCAGTTTTGCATCATCTGAATTCCACTGGGGAAGATTTTGAAAGACATCCTTCATTTAGAATATAGATGTCTTGAGCATGCCAGATGAGGGACTTTCAGTCTGAAAGGACTTTCCGCTCACTCTCATGAAAAAGGCTATATTGACCATTGATGCAGGATTTATAAGGACCACACTATCTCACTGTCATCATGTCAATAGGGGTCCGAGTATTCTCGCAAGTGGTACGGCTTTACCAATGTGAGAGGTCTTTGTTGAAATTGTAATGAAGACTTGGTCAACGGCTCATCAAATGGGACCATCGAGGTTGAAGCTGATGGACGAAAATGCTGCACGATCATCTCCGGGTTTACAAGTCAAGAACCTTGCAAAAAGAGATAGAGTAATCTTGCTCGTACTTCTTCGAGCGATGCTTATGCACATATGAAATCCTACGTTAATTGAAGTGCCCTAGTCTAAAGAGACTTTTACAATAGGAATGTAACACAGACTTTGCTCACATGTAAGAGGGTGAGAGTTGGTGACTGTCTCGGCATTTGTCACTAGTCTTTCTTCTCACTGTTAGATGGAGGTTCTATGGACCACAACAACAACTTTTTCTTGGCTGTATTTTTTACTGGAGGGCATTGGCCTTGCTTTTACTAGGCACATTGCTTTTTTCATGCCCCTATTTTTATTCCAATTCTTCATTCATGGGCATTGACCTTGCTTTTACTAGGTACACTGCTTTTTTATGCCCTGCTTTTTCTTGTCGTCGAAGGAACTGGCTTAGGCAAGTTCAATCGAAGCACCGTTATTAGACCCTTGAGTGTTTATCTTTAGCCGGCGCTCTAGGCTATGGCAATGATTTCTGCTTTGTCTCAATGTGAGGGTAAAATTACAAACTCACTTGGGCTGTACAATGAATACAAGTGCGTAGAGAAAGAATTGCTCTTTTGTCATTTTAGGGCACTTAAATTAACGTGAGTGTTCATATGCAATAAAGACACCCGAAGATTGATGCAAGTGCGAGCAAGAAAATTTCTATCTCTCTTCTCACCTTGTAATGCTGCTTTGCCTCTAATCTGCCCCAGTGTGGGGTGGTTCTTGACGGGGGTATGAGAGAAGCTTCACCAGTGTAAGGAGCTCAAAGGGGTGAGCAATGAAATGCCTCTCACTGTTTTGGTTATCGTACCATTTGCGAGAGAACTCTTTACCCTGCAGTCATGGGATCTTCTGCACTCATCTCACAAGTGTATAGATGGGGGACTGTGTGTAGGATATGGCTTGCCTTTCATCATTCTGACGCGTCTCATCCAGCATGCTCAATTAGTCTTGTATTCTTCACTTAGCTGTCTATTCTAATAATCCTCAGCAGAATTAGTGATCTAGATAGACAAAATCATCATGCAAAAATCCATTTGGAAAAGACATGCATCATTTTAAACATGAGAGAGTTTGTACTCTCAAAACAAATGAATGGTTTTTGCTCAAAAAGACCTTGTTGGCAACTTTAAGGGTCAACAGAATGGTGTTTCCAAATATGTTAAATCTTGAATATCAAAAGGGTTATTCACAAAGGGGTGTCGATGGTTGTCCCCATTGATTAGGGATATGAAACATGAATGATCAGCCAAGGATTGGGAATCTGATCGGGCATCTCTGCTTTTGTCCCTGCAGAAGAGAAGATGTACAAGTAGATCAATTAGTCTGGCCAAAATCAAATGTGAGTTGAGGCCTGAAGATTTTCTGTCATTTGCTTTGGCAATACTTGGGACGCCATTTTGCTTGGGAGAGTTTGTCATGCCTCTCATTGATTTGTTATCTGTGTTTTTGACAGTTAGGTGATCATACAAAAGATAGGAAAGAACGAGTCAATCACAATTTCTCTCAGGAGTTTAAACAACCGGGAGCGATACAACATTACCCTTCACTGGTTTGCAGATGATTGAATAGACCTAAAGTGTGAGTGGGACACGAAATCCTATGTCTCTTGCTTCGTTAGGTCAATTATTCTCCTGCTAAGGTGCCGATGGCATTGGTAGTGTGCTTCTTTTTTCATTTAACCGAACCGGCTTCTAGATGACACATCCTTTTACACGAAGTCAGGTGAATTTGATACGGGTCATTTCCATGCACTAGCTTGGCCAATATTGATTTGCCAAACCTAACCATCAAGTTTGGCTCTTGAATCCTGATGCTTCCTGCCAATAGGGGGAATATGTCAAAAGTGAATTTAGAGAGGGGGGAGTATTGGAAACGATACCAAATTACTCTTCCCCAGAGTTTATATTTGCCGACTCCTAGGAATATTTGAATGTCAATGACGGCCTTTTGTCTTTGACATAGTTCAATGTCTCTTTTGATTGGACCTCCTCATTTGTGGCTTTGTGTACACGATTGATGATTTGCAATGCTTTCCTTCTATGGAATTCTGTCTTTGACCATATGACCATTAGCAGCATTGAGCAAAGTCATGTACTTCAAGCTTCTATGGAATCTGAGATGGACAATCAAAACCTCCAGTCTTCTTCCGGCAATTACTTCTTGGGAGAGCATGCGTCTGGAATAAGAAGTCAGGTGTCCAGGTCTTATTGTCATCATCTTGAATAGGGGGCTAGAGATTGTTTCAATTGTCTGGATTTTCTCCCTGTTGACAGTAGTCAATTCAAGGGAAGAGAAGAAATTCCTTTTTTGCGTTTCTTGGCTTGTCAAAGCTGGAAATCCCATTGATGAAACCACAGCATCTAGTTGCTCGGGTACGTTGAGGGAAGAAGATGCTGCTCAGTTTTGAGAAGGAGTTGGATAGGAACGAGATGTAGTGCGTAGAGCTCCTAGGGACGGCTTGATTTCAACCGTATGCCTGTACCTATTACGTCCTATCTTTCATTTCCTGCAAATAGAAGAGAGAGGACATTATTTCCAAAATTATATTTAGAGAATAAGACTCACCCTTTTTGAAATGGGATGATTCTTTCTGTTTGCCTCTATTTTCTTGGCAGGGTGTCTGCGAATTTGGCGAGTTCACATGATGCGCCAGCTTCAAATGCCCCCTGTCACACTAAGTCAAGGGGGATGGGGATGATATTCTGAGACACAAAGTGGGTGAGTCAGAAAGACATATATGATTAAATTTAACATCTTATTTTGACAAAAGCTTTTGGTAATGAAATATTTTTGTTTGCAAAAGTATATATCTTTGGAGGGAAGAAAGCATGGGGAAGCCCAGCTCTCAGTATTCTCCTTGGATGATATTTTCTTTTCATGGTTGGATAGCATCACCGGGCTAGTTTGGAATACCGCCTCATGCTCTGAAAACAAAATATTAGAACTATACATTAGATTACAGGAATGGAAAATGCAACAGTAGCACATTAGACAGGATAAGAAACAAGCAAAACCCATGAAAACTCATATGAAAAAGGAGCACTTTGATAGTGTTGGTTATGAAATCAAGCGCCTGAGAGTTCCTCGCCTCTAGTAGACTCGAAGTATTCGCATGAGAGGATCACTTCATTGAAGCTACGGAAGTGCAAACCATGTAACCGACAACGATGCTTGCGAGGTAAAGCTCCTATGAACAGCTTCATCATTTCTTCTTCGGCCAGTTGAGGGTAGGTTTGCATCATAAAAGTCTTCCACCTCCTTGCATATGCTCGGAAATCTTCCATTGGTCTTATTCTAAAGTGAACCAAGTTTTTGCAAGGCAGTTCAGTTCCAATCTGGCTTTGATACCGAAGCAGGAATGCAGAAGATAGCTCATTCCAACCTCTCGTGAGGTAGATATTTGCTGTGATGAACCATTGCAATGCAGGCCCTATAAGACTTTCTTGGAAGGCCCGAGTTGTGAATGACATCGGGCTATAGTACCGACTCATTTCAGCGTGGAGATATTGCAAATGAGCCACGAGGCAAGTCGTGCCATTATACTTGTGGAGATTAGGTATCCACATCTCTCCAGGGGTCATGATCCTATGAGTGCAAGACGGGCTTGATGTATCCTGGTTAGACCACTGGTTTTCCCATTGCATATTTGTTGTAGTGGTGAATTTTTCTGCTTTAGGGAAACTGGAGTCTACCGAGATTATCCCATTGCTTTCTTCTGGGTCAAAATCACCAAACGAGGATGAGGCATTTAAGCCATCTTCATGGTCAGGTGACAAGCTTAGTAGTTCATTAGGATCATAGCGGATAAGGACGAATGTTCCCTCTTTTGACAGGCTTTCGACCCTGTGTGTGGGTAGAAAGCAGTTATACGATGAATGGCCGATTTCATCTGTATAATACTGGTAGTCCTTGAGATTGTATCCTAGAGACTGGAAGTCTTCAGGGTTGTACTCTAGGGAATGCTCGAATTTTTGGTGTGGCGGCTCATTAGCTATCAAATTTCGCCTATACTTAGTGGTAGATGTTGAATTGATTTGTTTAGGCTTTCTTTTCTTGGCTCCTGGTCCAGACCTTTTGAGTAAGGCCCTTCGTTTCGCCAATTGGACTTTATCAAGGGGAGTGAGAGATAGTGGAGCCTCGCTCCCTAGGTTGATGGGAGTCGGCATTCTTTGGACCTTAGCTCTTGCGGTAAGCCTGAGAAGTCGTCTCATCATGCTTTGGCTCTGAGTAGTGTTGACTTCGTTTGCGGGCTCCTTGCCTTTCCTAGTGGGAAGCTTCTCAGCAATAGGATATTGCTTGGTCGTCCATTTATCGTGCAAGGCTTCATTGACATCTTCTTCTCCTGTCTCTGCGACTATCGGCTCCTCGTGCTCCGCGACCATCGGTTCTTCGTAGGGCAGGGCGATGTCGGTGCTGATGTCAACATTATACTCTTGACGGAAAGTATCAATTAGTTCCCCCCAGGTTTTAAGGAGATTAATCTTCCTTACAATGTACCACCGCAAGGCGGGGCCAGTCAAGTTTGTTTGGTACGATTGAATCATCCTTCGGACCAAATAGGCCTGTAAGTAGGTCTCTGGGCGAGAGGTATCAGCATATCTTTCGCATTCAGGTGCTTTGAGCTCTTCAGGGATCTTAATGCTGGCGTAATTACACAAGTCCATGGGATCCGGCTCCTGCAACTGACTTAGTTTTTTCATGATCTTTTCAAACTGTCTATCTTGTTGATTATCCTCTGGCAGGTGTCATGATGGTGTTTAAAGCAGCTACGGAGTTGGGCTTGGCTTCAGTGGATTCCATTTGCCTCAAGAGTTGTTGAAGGACAATGGACATTTGTCCTATGTCGTCTTCAATGTTGGCGAGGCGATTTTGTACATCATTCTGATCGGGCCCTATCACGTGAGGCCATTCACGGGTGGTTAATAATTGACAATTCATAATTACCTAGCCATGAATAAACAAGCATGTGTGAAGACAAGGCATAAATAGGGAGTCAGTCCATGATGACGATCTAATCCTACTCTTTTTGTTTATTCATGAAAAGGTAGAGGATTTCTAGATTGAAAAAAAGGCATGTGACATGAGCTAAAAAGATATTCAAGTTGAAAGGCGAAGAAAGCATGAATTGCAACTAATTTTGAAAAAGATTTCTATCTCTTTTTTTTTTTTTTTTTAGGCAAATGAAAGTTCTTGTAGAAAAGAACTTTGTAACATGCTTGAGAAAAAAACATCAACTGAAAGTAATTTTATTTTGCAAAAGTTTAAAAAAAAAAAAACTTTATAACAATTACTTCCAAATTTAAATGACCGTGGTATTAAATCCTAGACTAATCATGGACTGCTCAATATATACAGGAAGGTAATTAAATTGCAAAGTACATGAAAAACTTACTTCACACGAGAAAATTGATGACAATCACATAGACATGCGCATGATATGTGCAGCTCGATTTCTAACTGAGAAGGTTTGTTGAAATTAAAAAGGTATCCACCCGTCGTAGTCTCGCGTTAGCAGTGTACCCTCTTAACCTCGGCTAGAGAAATTCGGGGAAAAGAAAGGCAACCTCTACATCGCAGTCTCGCGTTCAAGGCCGTATCTTTCTTAACACCATCCTAGATATCCTATGGCGACCTAGGTCCGGCGGCCGGGTTGTGTGTGCCATGTGTAGTGCTAAAATAGTAAATCATACACAACAGTTTATAATTACAAAATATTCTATCAAAATAAACCTTTAAGCTACTGACCTGCATAAAAAAACAAAACAAGCCAGTAAAGTGCTTAAACAAGATAAAACGGCCTAAGTCCTCAAATGATCCCCAGCGGAGTCGCCAAGCTGTCGTGACCTCTTTTTTTCAGCGCCCGATTAGGGGCGGGCGCCAGCGGAGGCTAATGGCTCGGCTGAATTTAGGTATGCCCGGACTCTCCCAAGTCCACCAATTCACAACTTTAATAGTCTAAGTTTTTAACCTGCAAGTTAATTTTTAAAACGGAGTTGCCACTAATCGATTTGTGGTAGGTTGATTAGAAACCCATGCGAAGTATTGGGAGAAATACTCGCTCTTGCGCAACCAGAGAAATTAGGATCGGGGACTTGATTACACTAGTTAATCACTAATGCCCTTTCGGTACCTAATCTTTTTTTAAACCCGAGGCTTTTTGGATTTTTGGGGGATTTTCCATGCATTTGTGGGGAGGAAAAAGCTTTTTTTTTTTTTTTTTGGGCCTTTTTCTCATTCATTTTTTTTTTTTTTGACATAAAAGAGATTTTTGGATTTTTGGGTATTTTCTGAAAATACAAGTCTTTTTGGCTTTTTTTTTTTGGATCTTTTGAAAATATAAATCTTTTTTTGGCTTTTTTTGACCTTTTTTGCCTTTTTTGGAAAATATGGGATATTTTGATTTTTTTTTGATTTTCTGAAAAATAATATTTTTGATTTTTTTTTTTTAATTTTAGAAATATTATATTATATTATAATATTAAAATGCGACCTGGGTCGGATCCCGGGTTGGGTTCGACGCGTTGCGGGCCCGACTTGGACCCTTTTTTATTGCTTTTTTTTTAGAAAACAAGCCTGGCCCAAAAATAGGCCCACTTCTCTAAGGCCCGTGTGAATTTAGTCCACATGTGACCCGGCCTGACTCGAAGGAAACCCTACCCGGGTCCGACCCGGCTTCCTTTTTGCAGAATCGACTCTTGGAACCTTGGCGTTCGACGATCCGCGGCGCCGAGGGAGAGTGACGATAAGCGTCCGACGTTACCGGGCGGCGACTCGACGGTGACGACCCGGCAGACGGCGGCTAGGGTTTCGGTGAAGACGACGGGTGGCTACTGGATTCTCAAGAAGCGGCGATGACGACGAGCGGCTCGCTTGAGTTCTCGGGGGGGGAGGCGGTGTGGCACCCCTCGACGGCCCCCGATCCGTTAGGGTCGCCACAGTTTGCTGACCTTTCACTTTCCCTAATAACATGTCACTCTGATACCATTTCAATTTCAGCGGGTCCATACAACCTGGGGATTTACATCTTTTAGATCGGTCCCTTGCGCAGTTCATTTATGGAAGCACATCCAACAACTCCCTTCATTATATTCAGAAGACGATGCACGCCAACTAAACATCTTATATAAGTTAAAGCCGAACACTTTTATTTACATAAAGCAGATGGATATCTTTAGTCGGTACATCAAAATGGCATGGTTTTCTACACTTGGCTATACTTCAAAAGATGACCGACATGTCCTCCAACAGTCGTATACTTAAAGTCTATTGATCAGTGTCGACGTCCAAAAGTTCCTTCCTTTGCTATCCTCCTCCTCGCGATCATATCCGACCACTTGATCCATCTACTGGTGGTAGTAGCAGTAGATGTATCTTATCTAGTCTGAAATGTTGGTCCCTAGATGGGTGAGTACAGCCACTCAGCAGGTAAAAAATCCATTAAACTACTCAATGCATCACACAATACAATCATAACACCATAGCATAGTACATATCAATTCATGCATCCAAGCATAACTTACCTCGCAGCCATGCATATGTCATCATACCATATGTACATACACCATCATGCACTCATCATCAAGTATTCATACATATACATACCTCATGTGCACATACCACAATGCACTCACACACATCATATCATACAACCATGCATATGTCATCATACCATATGTACATACATCCTCATGTACTCATCACCATCATGTCATACATATACCATGCCTCATGTACACATACCATCGTGCCATAGGTGCACATACAACCATGCACTCATCATCATCATGTCATACATGTATCATCATGCCATAGGTGCACACACAACTATGCACTCATCATCATCATGTCATAGTCATGTACCATCATGCCATATGTGCATGATTCAATTTCCACGTTTATCTTTCAATTTGATCATCACATCTTTCATTCCTGGGATCAGTAATTGCATCCCACATTTTATCACTCGCACCCCAACCTGGCATCGCAAGAAAACCTCCGGCACTCACCACCGGGCATCCGGCACCTCCACATTCCAGGCATCTCGCATCCCAACTAGTATCACGAGGCATTCCCCGGGCACAAACCTCCGAGGCTTCCGGCACCCAACCATTCCGGGCATCTCGAAACTCCCGAGGACATCCGGGCATGTATCTCAATATAACCGGGCATCCGGCACCCAACCATTCCGGGCATCCTGACACTCCCAGGGCATTATTGGCCCACCTCCAATAGTTTCCTCATTCATCACAATTGATATTCACCAATATATGTCTCACAATCAACATGGCACGTGATGTAATGGCAACAAAGTCAAATTCAGCATTTGATTCTATATACAATGCCAAATTTCATCACATGCTCATCAAGATTCAATCACCTCAATCAATATAATTAATAGGGCTCATCCAAAACAGAAACAATCATAAACTTCAGCATTTGAAATTCGCACAATCCAGCTTGCACAGTTTTAGAAAATATTTCCATTAAATACCAAATGGTCTCTAAAAATTATGAAATTTGAACACGTGATATTCAAGACATAATGGCAGATATTTCATGAAGAACACTTTGCCAAAAGAGCTTCATATAAAATGATATGACCCATGCATTGAAACTGATTAAGTCCAAACGCGTCAGATTATAGGGCTTTAGAAATATTTCCGATTAAATACCCTAATAACCTTCAAAATTCATGAAATTCGACTATGTTGTATTCAAGATCCTAAGGTAGGTTTTTCATGAAGAAACCAAAGTCAAATTCATTCTGGATAATTTAATATAAACAGTTGAAGCTTCTGTTTCAATACCGAAAGTTCCCAGATTCAACACCCTCCGAAAAACCACAAATTCACCTATCTATTCTCGTTGGTTTTCTCTAAATTTTTTATATGTTAATCCTCATGATGTCCTT
Source organism: Eucalyptus guilfoylei (assembly GCA_016097605.1). Classification (NCBI taxonomy): domain Eukaryota; kingdom Viridiplantae; phylum Streptophyta; class Magnoliopsida; order Myrtales; family Myrtaceae; genus Eucalyptus; species Eucalyptus guilfoylei. The sequence continues at coordinate 43,530,459 of CM027861.1, forward strand.
TACAACTTTCATTAAGAAATAAAGGTGAGAGTTTCAAAGGAAAGTCACTTTATAGTCCACGAAGTCACTGGAGTCCAGTACAATACTTCCAGATCTATCGTCTTCAAAGGAAAAATCGTTTCACTAGGCTACACTTGTTTGTTTTACTTAAAATTTGAGTATGTTAGTATTCAGCATGTTCTATACAACTTTCGTGAAGAAGTCGAAGTGAAATTCTTAGTAAAAAGTGACATGCAACACACAAAACCACCAAGAGGTCGACAAAACAGTTTCAGATCTAGCATTTTCGTAGAGGAAGGGTTTCACCCCTTAAAACTCATCCATTTGGTCTCACATTTTAGTATATTATACTTTGAGATGTTTTCTACAACTTTCATGAAGAAGTCGAAGCCAAAATCCGACTCAAAACCCGCATGCAAGCCTCTACAACATTCTGGGTCAGGCGGTATACTCGAAAACAGAATGCTATTTCAAAAACAACACACTCAAGCTTCAGTTTCTCACACCCTAAACGTCCGAGATTCATCACCATTCAAACACACATGCTAGATACAACATGCAAGAGCAGAATATAGATCCCAACTTGCCTCTAAACCAAGCAAACAGCAAGCACAACGGCGGTGAACGACGGACGAGCAGCTTCCTTCTTCTTCGCGCGACCTCTTCCTCCTCTCTCTCAGTTTCCCTCACTCTCTCGGTAGCTCTCTCTCTCTCTCTCACTTCTGGTCGAAATCCCCCTCCCCCTTTTCCTTTTTGTTGAACAAAACCCTTGCATGCTTCACTTCTTGCATGAGGGACACTTGGATAACCCTTCATGCCACTTGTCGATCTTCATGCAAGGCTAATGGGCCTCATTTGGGCCGGGCTTGGTCGACCAAATGAGGGGAAACGGTGGGCTGGTTTTTTGGCTGGTTTGGCCTTAAGAAAATCAGCCCAAACCTTCTCCTATTTTTCCATTTAATCCCCACTTATATAAATACCTAATTACAAATTAATATGGCCATAAAACTTTGTAACATAAATCAATAAAAATCCAGCTTATAAAGTTCATGGCCAAGAACAAAATTTCCTTATTTAATTCATCCTCCAATACAATCCTTAATCTCACATGGACATAGGTTATATTTCCAATAAAATAATTGTCCATTCATTGCTCGGCCTTGATCTATTGTAATTCACTGATCTAATGACTATAATATAGTCCAGTGGTGCTTCCATCACCTATTCATGGTTCATGGTATATCCAGGAGTTGCTATGAAACTTTAGGATGCCACAGGCGGAGCGATAGTGACGACGTGGGCCAGCACGGCTGTTACCTGTTCGCAACGAGGGCTCGGCACGGTGGCTGCGGTGGTGACAAGGCGAGCAGCAGCGACGGCAGCCCCTCAGCTCTTAGATCTGGCGTGGCCTTGGCGTCGGGCACGGCTCACGGTGGCTCTCTCTGGTTTCTCTTCTCTCCAGCAGCCCCCTCACACTCAGATCTAACCCCTCACGCTCGGATTCGCCTCAAGCACTCCGGCTGACCTCAGATCTCGACCCGCTCGTCCTCGGGCCTCCCTTGAAGTCTCTCGGGGGAGGTTCAAAGCTTGCAGCCCTTGATCCTTGGCGGCGTCTCTTCTCCCTCTCGGGCTCGCTCGTCGCCGGCCTCCCTCGAAGTCTCTCGGAGGGAGGTCGTTTGAGCTCGCGACCCGATTTCTCTCTCGCTCACTCTTCAATCTTCCCTTGAAGTCTCTTAGGGGAAGGTTTCTGAGCTCGCGTTCTTCTGTGTTGGTGTCGACGGAGGTGCTCTGCTATTTATAGGCGAGGGGGTCCGGTCGACGGAGGGGCTCGGCCGCTGGTCTTTGGCTTGCCGACCGGACCCCCACGGCAGAACCGGCGTCTCATCTTAGCATTAAAGGCGTGCATTGAAGGCGCATGCGCATTGTCGTCTCCTTCGGCGGCCTACCTCCGCTCCTTTCTGCCGTAGGTTGCCCTTGAGCGCGTCGCCGGCCATCACGCGTGAGATGTAGAGGCGAATGAGGAAGAAGAAGACAGGAGGAAGAAGAAGAGGGTGGGGGGGGGCGGCGAAGCTGAAGAAAAAGAGGGCGGGCCCCGGGTGCGTGTGGAAAAGAAGAAGAAGAGGGGCGAGCGCGAAGGCCCGGCCTCGATGGGCTGCTTCTTTTTGTTTTTTTTGTTTTTTTTTAATTTTTTATTATCTAAAAAAAAGGAAAAATAAAAGAAATTAAGGCCTAATTAATAACCTAATCAAAATTTAGGCGTCAACAACTGGCAACTTCCAACTGACCCTCTCAAAAACCTTCAGGGATTAGGGTCACCCTAAACTTCGTTAATGGCAGGACCAGCCAAAAGGTGTCGCATCTTGCGCCCACCACATCTGCACTCAGTAGATCTCCACACTACGGCCCTGAAAAAGGTTAGCCCACGACGGGGTGAGATAAAATCTCACCGAGTCAAAACCCTAAACCCCGATTATGACGCAAATTCGCCTCGAATGCACGTTAGCTCAACATATATACCATCATCAATGTAGCAAGCGCAGTTTAATAACTGGAACACATCATTTCAATCACATAAGTTGATTATAAGGCCAAACCGCTATGACACGTCTTCTACCATGCCACACAATTTTGTCCCATAATCAGGCGCAGCTATCACAACCATTCAGGCGTGTTCCAGTTATTACGACCCATCGGCCACGGCCAACTCAAAAGTCAATGGTCATCCAGCATAACCGGGCATCGTCCCGCTCTGTCAAGCACGGCATCATCTCGTGTATTCATACGCATCAGGACGGCATTCCACACAGGAACATCGGCCCGGCCTCCACCGTGACCGGCATTCGTTGATGTTGGGCCTATGAACTTAATCAGGCATTATCCCGCATATTCATACGCATCAGGATAGGTTCATTACCCCGCATATTCAGATGCATCAGGGTATTAGGTGATCACACGAGCACACCATCACTCAAGTCCATTGTTATCTTCCTCAATTAGCCTAAAACACTGAAATTCCTTTTAAAACAATAAACCTTGCAACTCTTTTTTTTTTTTGTTCAAAACTTTCCGAAATAAATTTGTACGAGGTCACATATTTGAAATTAACCAGCCAAACTTTGCACGCATCTAGTATAAAACCTCCTCGTTTTATTGAGAGCATAAAACTTGGCGTCCAAACCCGACACCATATTTATTTTCTAATTCTTTGCCCAACCCCTCTTTTTGAAAGAAATCCTTAGTAACCCCCTTTTTTTTGTTAAAAAATTTTAGAAATAAATTCGTAGGTGCTCACGTACTCAAAATTAATCCATCAAATTTTGCATGCATAGTTTAAAACCTCACTGTTTTATCGAACAAATAAGTTTTGGTGTCTGAGTCTGACACCTAAATTTTCTTTCTATTTAAATGCCCAAAGGTCATCCCTTGCAATAATAATAAACACTCATCATAGAACAACCATTCACATATTATCACACATAAGCTCTAAGCATGCCAAAATTCAACCACATCACCAAATATACATTATCCAGCAAACACAACACCAAGAACAACCACAAAACCACAATCGGCCCTAACTGGGTCCACTTGCGCGTCCACAGAATTAATTCCAGAAACATAATCAAACGAGTTTGGAAAATTTTCAAATTTGAATATGTTATAAAGGACACATAAAAAAACACTTTTTATGAAGAAACTTAACCCAGATCTTCCTAGAATAAGAGCAGTAAATCCCTCAAACCGTTACCAAAACTGTGTACGTGTCCAGAAATTACGTTTTCCAAAACCAGCTTAGTTCGAGATCCAAAACTTGTCTATTTGATCTGAAATTTGATTATGTTAAACTAAAAGATGTGATTAAAAAATTTCATGAAGGAACTCTTTCAAAAATCAAACCCTAAGAGATGATAAAAATTATTTAAACACCGAAAGGTCACTGGTTCCAGCACAAACCGAGATTATGTTTCGATTGTAACGAAGCTGAAATCTCATCCTTAAATCCATAAAATCTTGAGTAAAATATATGTCATAGCTGAAGATGTTTAGAACATTTTTCAATAAGGGAGAAATCTCAAAATTGTGACACATTTTAACTCACAAAAATCGCAAACCGCAAGGGTCCAGTAAACCGATCGATAGGGAAATCCACTAAACCAAGTTAAACCACCATCATTAGTACTAATCTAACCAAACTAGATTAACACTAATCCATCTTAAGGATAATTAACACTAATCTAACCAACTAAGTGCAATTAACAACCTAATCAATGATTAGGGAGTTAACTCATCGGAATTCAATAGCGGTGAGCTCACAGCGATGGCAACACGACGGTAGTGAGAACCCGAGACTACCGCATCTCGAATGGGGGCTTGGCGGAGGCTATGGCTGTTCCATAAGTGCTTAGCCAAGAGGGACGGTTTGGTTCTGAGGAGCTGAGCTGCTGGCTGAGGGTGGTGACGGACGCGGCTGAACGGGTTGAGGTTGGGACGGTGAGCTGGTCGGTGAAGCTGCTGGCTTTGGTGACGGACGCAGCTCGCTGGACGTGGGTGGCTGGTGGCAGATGATGCGGTAGTAACAAAAATGAAGGGAATGATGCTGGTGTGGAGTTGCTGGTCGTGAGTGTTGGACGTGGGGGTGATGGTGTGGTGATGGCATTGGGATGATGGTTGGTGTATGGGGGATGATGGTGATGGGGTGAGCGAATGGGGTGGAGATGGGATGAGGATGCAGCAATTTAGAAGTGAAAAAGAAGAAGCAAAGGGGAAGATAGAGAAGGAAGAAGGGAACGTGGGCAGAAGGAGAAGGAGGGTCGGCAGAAGCGCCGGGGGGGGGGGGGGGGGGCAAGATTCATGCATGGGGAAGAAGAAAGAGATGGGAGAGAGAGAAGGAGGAAAGAAAGTCCAACCATCAACCAATGAGAGCCTAGGCCAAATATCTATTTCATGATCACTCTTGCCCCCAAAGTCTTCATGCACAAAAGTCCATTGGCCATCCAATTAGAGAATTAGCTCTATTTCTCACAAATGAACCCTTTTTGGGCAGCAATTTCCCCCTTTTTCCTCTAATCCGAATTTCCTTTTCTTTTCCGTTTTGATCGAAAATTGGTTTTTCCGAAAATTTCTGGACTCGTCGAAAATTCTCCAAAAGATGGGGCGACGTCCTAAAAATGAGTCGTGACACGCTCGAATATCCGATTCCCGAAAACCGAATTCAATTTTGTGGTTAAAATCGACCGAACGTGATTTTAGTACAACCTAACCTATCGGGTAGCTTTTAGGGATTTTAGTGCGTTTGACCCATGGTTGATAATTTTCTATCCACGTTTATGCATCTCCGACTCGTAGACGACTCTTGGTTGTCGTAAAAATTGCAAGGTTTCAATTACATGTCTTGAGTATAATTTCGACAGAAAATCGGATTAGTATCGTTCGACGCGAATTTCACAATCATGCGGAATCACCCGCAATTCGACTACGTGATTCCATCGAATCGTCCTATATCCGATTGCTAATTGATTATAATAGTGTCGTATTGACCATTGCCGATTTTTATGGTCGAGCGATCGATTTCCTATCGAATTCTCTAGTCTGTCGTGTTTCCATCCCTTAACGACTTCACCTAATAGATTAATTAACTCATGAGGGGCCCTACTCAGAGTCAAATGATCAGGCGCGTCGACGAAATGCCCATTTCATATTATCAAGACGGGGTCGAATTTCAGGATGTCACATACTATTTCTTATATGAGTTTGTAAACTCATGTATTGAAAGTTATGGAGATTTGATGTATCATAAGTTATTGAAAGCATGTTTTGTTGCGTAAAATATGGATTGAGAATTTACTACGATTTGGCATTTGTCAATAGTTTGCCAAATATTTTTGGAAAGTTGTTGCGAAAGGTTATATGTATATATATAAGTTTGATTTGTGAACTTGGCTTACAAAATGTGTTGTGAAAGGGTATGTGAAATTTATTCTGGTTTAAGAAACGAGTTTTGAAATGATTTGATGAATGCTTTACAAAAAGTGTTTCTAGTGAATAGGTCAGATTGCAGAAAGATTATATGTTTTGATTTATGAAACCTATATTTTGGTTTGGCTTTGTGAATTGCGGAGGTTGTTGTGGATTGGTATTGAGCTCAATATTACAGTGAGCACAACGAAGGGCTTGTGGGTATGCATATGCTAGTCTAGGATATCCTTATGGACTAAGCTCTAGGCTAATAATAGATGGAGATCTAACCAAGAGGAGAATCTTGGTCGTCTCATCATGGGCATTACGCATGATTATGTTTAGATAGTTGAGCATGAGATGGGTCAATAGAATGGACCATTAACTTGTGTTTTTATGAGATTGACTAATGGACTGGACCATTGGTGTTTGCTTGTTGTTACCTAGAGTATTTGGTTATAGAAATATTATGCTGAAAAAAGAAATATTCCATTTTTAGCCTTGAAGGTTTGTTAAATTCTAGATTTGGTGGAATTAGTTATGTTTGTGTCTTAAATATACATAATAATTGCTCGATCTGGTTAGAAAAAATATATAACTTATTGGGCTATGGTAGCTCATTCCTTTTTCTTATCATGTTTTTCAGGTCCTTCAGTTAGTTGTTGTTAGAACGCAAACATTATCGTGGGAATTTTTGGGAGCTAGATATTTTAGGTATAGTTGAGGCTGCGTCCTTTGGGAAAAGGACTGCCATGTCATTCCCTCATCCCTATAGAATATAGAGTGTGACATTTGTTGTATCGGAACTTAGGTTATGATATGTTTGAGTAGATTTTGTGGGACATGGTGAGATTGTGTGATAGTTTAAACGCATCAATCTTTTAAGTGTTAGTGGTTAACATACATGGGAAGATCCTCCAGTGAAAATACAAAGCACTTAGCGTTTGCGTAGAGATCTTATTGGCAGAGCAATATAAAACAAGAACATAGGTGGGGATTATAAATAACAACTATGGTTCTGATATATCGAGAAGGTCAGCACTAGGAGCTCAGTGATGAGTTTGAGATGAAGTTTAATGAGTTGGAAAAACTCTTTGCAGAAACAAGCTTCGCCTTTCCATAGATCAGTCCACCTCCCTTCAAAGGAGTAAACCTGCTGATTTCTAGATAGAACTAATGGCATTGCAGCATAAAAAATTAGCAACCCAAGGGGTAGCTCCTCTTAAATAGCCTAGAACTTAGCAATTGACTTAAAAGGGAATTCGGATAAAGTGACGAACTTCCATACTCCTCCATCAGTGAAGTGTGGGGTAATCAACACGCCGATACTCTCAGGAGGAACTTTCTTGGCCTTAGTTTCTGTGATGATTTTAGAGGAAAGTTCAATGAAAAGTACATGCATAAAAGAGATGCAAAGCTGAGGGAAGAGTGGGGATCTAAGAGGGCAGAGGAGGAGGCAAAACTGAAAGTCCTTCATGAGAGTCTTGAGCGAAGTAGAGCTTAAGTGAAAGCTTAGTTTTCTGATTCAACAGAGAGAGATCACTTTCTCTTCAGTACTTGTCAACACACTGAGATACTGAGATCATTTAATATACTATCAAATGTGAAGGAGCAGCAAATTGATCTTGTTCAAAGTGAAGAGAAGGAATTTGAGGCTTATCCAAATGACAGTGTTTCTAGAAGCAGCAAAATGAAGAAGCTATTTTTGAACCGTACGTTGTCTTCATCCACTCCTTGCAATTCAGTAGCACCGGGTTCAAGGACTTCGACCAGAGCTTCCAACTTTCTTTTTTTTTTTTTGGAGACGAGGGGTACCATTAGAAAACCCTCTTGCGTAATCTGTCCCCAACTTCTCTAATTTCATGAAAGAAAATACCAAGCCCTCCTTCGGCATCAGCAAAACATCAAATCGTTCACAAGTGAGAAGCTTTGCTCGAAGCAAGAGTAATGGCAAAAATTTGCCTCTTGTCAAGGAAGAGAAAACTGTGGCATCCTGATTTTTCATTTATGTTTTCAATTAAATAAATTGGGCCTTTCATTGACGCGTCTATAGTGCTATTCTCTAAGTTGATCACTCACGAGATAACTAGACTATCTGGTAAAGCCGTTAAGGAATCTAGACGCGATAGACTTGAGAATTCGACCAGGAATCAATTGCTCGACCATGTTGATCTGCAAGGGTCATTACGGCACCGTTAAAAATCGATCAGAGACCAGAGATAGGTCGATTCGATACAGATATGTGATTAGTGTGTGGGTGATTCCACCTAATTGCAAAATTCTCATTGAACGGCACTAGACCGATTTCTTTGTCATTTCTGTACCCGGTGTCTGTAATTGAAATCTCGAGATTTTTACAATAACCGAGAGTCGCCAATATGTTGAAGATGATTGTGACTCGAGATAAATTGACCGCGGGTCAATTGCGCTAAAAATTCCTAAAAGTTACCCGGTAGGTTAGGTCAGGTCACGCTAAAATCGCGTCAGATTGAAATTAATTGCAAAATTGAACCCGATTCCAAAAATTGAAAGTTCTGTCATGTCACGATTCATTTTAGGAACGTCAACTCATCCTCCGAAAAATTTTCGGAAATTCCAAGATTTTTACGGAAAATCGTTTCGGACGTCGCGGAAAAATAACGGAAATTCGGATGGGCCAAATTAAAGGAAAATTGGACTTCCAAGCCGAGCCTTCGAGTGTTAGGGACTTGCAGAAAATTGTACGGGATTTTTCCTCATCGAAGCAGCCCAGCCCAACTTGGGTCCAGCCCACAATCAAGAACAAATCTCATCTTGGGCTGAGATTTGTTGAGCCGATTTTAGGCCCGATCCAAGCCCGTTGACGCCGCCACAAACTTGAGTTTCGGCCGCTGTCGCGTCGCCGTCACGGTGAACCGGTTCTCGCTTTAAATCGGTGAGTTTATGCACTAAACTCTTCTTAGTAGGCTAATGACGCTTAAGGGGTGATTAGATTAATTTAAGTGTGATTAGTTTAATTATTAGTTTATTTAGCTAAATTAGGTTAGTTAGATTAGTTAATTAGGTGGTTGGAGATTATAGATAGTTAGGTTAGTATGTTGTTATATAGCTAGGATGCTTAGAATAATTTAATTAGTTCAATAGGTGGTTAGATTAGAATTATTTAGCCTAAGTTAGTATTTTTTAGCATTTAATGTATTTATTTAATTAATTTTAGAAATTATTTAATTATTAAATATTTTTGGAAATTAGACCGTGATAGCTGGGGACCGGAATTTTGTGTTGATTGCAATGATGTGGTTAAATTATGCAATTGAGTGTTAATTTGTGCAAATTGAGTGCGATTGGAATTTTGAGTATTTAATTCCAAAAATTTGTGAATTTTGATATTTATTCAGAAAATCCTGAGTGTCGGATTTTACCACTAAAAATAGTTTTATATACTATATAAAACAATGGGATTTTAAATTGGAGGATATCGATTTTTCTAGTGTGAATTGACTGTGTACCCACAGACGACTATTTTACCGTGTATTTCTAATACGAAGAAAATAGGCTAGGTTCACCATTTTAATTGAGGCATTTGAGTGCAATGCATGGTGTCCTGGGCCGAGATTGATTGGTCGTGTGTTGGTTAAGAGAACCCGTCCCGAGCTGTTAAGTCGGACGGTACCCATTCATTGGGACTCGGGTCGCAGTAGATTCTAGACTTATGCCCCTTCGGGGAAGCCGTCTGATTGAGAGATGTCGCCATGCTCAAAAGAGGTGAGACGATGCTTGGCAATGCTAGAAGACAACCAAATTTAGAGTTGCCGTACCCTTGAGGGGTGTAATTAACAATTGGAACGCATGGTTGATTGAGTTAGTTGAGCTTGATTATGAGACAAAACTGTGTGGCATGGTATGTGACGTGTCATAACGGTATGGCCTTATAATCGGGACCCCTGTGATTTATTAAGTTGAGTGAAGCATTTAAATTGTTGTGGGCATCGATTTTATGCATGTTATATATGAACTGTGTTGACCTACAGGGTGGAGCTAAGATGAGGCAAGTCTCTATGATTGTATGATTGTGTGGTTAAGATGCCTCTAGGCGTATTACCCTCCTAATCGGGGTTTAGAGTGTGAACTCACTAAGATTTATATCTCACCCCGTCGTGGGCTCAATTTTCAGGATCGCAGAGTGGTGGATTTGGAGCCTAGCTTAGGGGACCTAAGGAGTAGGTCAGCTAGGTCAACTTCTTTTTGGAGAACCGTCTTTTGTAGAGTTTTGGTTGTTGACTTTTGTACATGACTCAGTATGTTTATAAAAGCATGTTTTGTCCGTGAATCTGTTTCCTGCTTTTCTATCCCAAGCTGTTGTTGTCAGGGGTTTAGTAATTCGCTTCCGCATGTGCAATAAAATGAATGGGTCGGCAACGCGTCCTGAGACGTCCCAAATTTTATCGACCAGAGAGGGATGGGCACGCGCTCGGGGTTCGGTGCGTGACATCTCCGTTTAATGGTATAAGAGCAAAGTTTGTGTTTGGAGTGATAAGGTGCGATGGGTTCATGGAATAATTAGTAGGAATGACCTCTATTTTATGTTGATGCATGTGAGTGATAGCTGTTTGATAGCTTGTTTGGTGGTCACTCAAATTCTAATATGGTATTGGAATTGGAAAATAAGTGTCTATAAAGAGCTGTAGGATGAGTGACCAGGAGCTGAGGACTCCTAGGTAGAGGTCCATAGTATTAATGACTTGGGGTAGGACGCCGACAAGGGTCGGTCCCCGAGGTGGTCGAGGTAGAGCACAGGCTGAGGCCAGCGCTAGTGGAGTAGCACTGTCTCTAGTCGATGCAGGGGTAGCAGCCTCTAGTGATCCCAGGATCGAGGGGATCATGCAGGCGCTCGAAGTTTTGGGAAATCGGATGGAGCAGCAAGCTTAGAATCAAGCCGTCGCCATTACCACCTCCCCTACAGTTGCCGCTACTGCTGCTGCCAATGTTGCCGTTGCTGCCATCGCTGATGCCGCAACTGCTGCCACAGCTGCTATCGTACCTGTTGAGGTTCCACCTAGGAACATGGTTGCTGTGAGCCCGATGCACAAACTGGTAGAATAGTTTATGAAGTTGAACCCGCCGAGGTTCACTGGTACAGGAGATCCCAAGATTGCAACCCTCTGGATCCAGGATTTGGAAAATGCCTTTGCACTGCTGATGTGCATCGAGGTAGAGAAGGTTGTCCTTGCAGTCTATCAACTGAAGGGGATTGCAAACATATGGTGGAGAGCCACCAGAGGAACGGTATTTCCTGAAGGTGTGATTCCGGAGAGGAACGCCTTCGTTGAGGTTTTCAACAGCAAGTACTTCTTTGACAGTGCCAGAGAACTGAAGATGGCGGAATTCCAGCGCCTTCGCCAAGGTTCGATGATTGTAGATCAGTATGAGGCGAAGTTCGCTGAACTATTGTAGTACGCTCTTGAACTGGTCAAGAATCCGGTGAACTGAGCTAGACGATTTATAGATGGGCTCAAATCAGAAGTGAAAAGCTCGATGGTGCCGTTCAATTTGAGGGTGTCGCGACTAAAATTCCGGGTGAACCACCTAGGGTATGGCTAATGGATTACTAAGCCTAAACTTAGCTCGGGCTCTCCCAAGCCCATACCAATTCGCAACTTTGGTTCAAGTTTCTTAACATGCAAATGTATTTTATCTAGGAGTCGCCACTAATCAGTTTATGGTAGGTCGATTAGACACCTAAGTAAAATAATGTGAGGATTATTTTACTCCTACGAACCAGAGACTTTAGGTACGGGGACTTGATTACGTTAGATTTCTCTAACGCCCTTTCGGTACCTTTCCATTTTATTTTGAAAAATGTTTGGCAAGCAGCTTGAATTGATTTTAATTTATCTTCCTAACATTTGAGGTTTTCATGCGGGTGTGCAAACCACCAATTTAATACCTAAGTAAAGCAATACATAAATTGCAGGACTTACCTCATAGCAACGAAAGTATCTACATTGTTAAATTAGAATTCACATCAACTGTCCTAGATATGATTTCTAATTAACACGCAATTACTTAATTTTCATTTTCACTTATTTAATGATAATATAATTTGTATGCAATGCAATGTTACTAATCTAACATGAAATGATATGACATGGCAATATAACTTAAACTATATGACATGAGTAAAAGAAATGCAATAATTGAATGTGCAATCTAAATTAATCTAATGACTTAATTCTAATGACGATCAATTTCTAATTAAATGGACCTAGCAACAATCTCATGAACCTAATTCTATATGACGTGCGCATGATTCTTCCTAACAAAAACATGCATTCTATTTAGGAGAAATTATCTAAACCTATAATATGCAATCCTAACATGCAATGACGTGCAAAGAATGCCCTAATTCTACATGACATATGCATTATATTTTTTATGTTTTTTTTTTAAATTCGAAATTTAAAATTGCCACATAATTAAACATGCAACTTAAATTAAAGAAAAAAACTAACATCCTAAACGAATGCATTTTTTTTGGATTTTTCACTTTTTCAAAAATTCGAAATAAATAACTTTCCTATTCTAAACATGCAAGATAACCCTAAAATGAGGAATATTCTAAAACGAACCTAATGTAACTCAGTTTTTTTTTTTTTTGGATTTTTCCTTTCTTTTATGGGAGCAATCAAAATAAGACATCAAGAACAGCACGGCAACAAATCAGGCAATATATCATCCATGTCCATTTTGGAAATAAATTGACGAATTGTATTTCGTGCATGAGATCGGATTGGCCAATTTCAAATAAAATCGCGAATCGTATCTTGAGCGTGAGATCGGATTAGCGATTTTTCCGTGCAATTGCGAGTCGTATTTCGAGCGTGAAATCGGACTATCAATCATATGCACGTTGCGAAATTAGGAAAATTTGCTAATTCATGAGGGATCAAGAGATCTTTTGGATATGGCAATAACAAACAAATATTCAAAATACGGTGACTTACACGGTGGCACAGGGGGGTGGTTTTACCTGTGCTGCCCCCAAGTTCTCCCCACTGGCTGCCGGCTTTCGGGGTTTCCTGGGTCATCAAAAAAAAAAACACAAATATTCAAAATAAGATTGCGATATTACGAATTAGGCGGCGTCATGTATGAAAATCAGATAAATCGAGAGTCTTACCTAATTCACAATGTCACGCAGGTGACGTTTCCAAATTCGAATGGATGATGGGTCATGGGAATCACGGTGAGGAAGATCGTCTCATAGCAGCGGCTGCTCGTGGTGGCTTCACGCAAAAGTGCGATCAGAATTTCCACGATATTCGCCTGTATCGTGTTCTCCCTCGGTGAATTACCAAGTACTCTGGAAAATTGCTAAGCCTGAGGAGGAATAGTCAAAACGCATGCATAAGGAAAATTAAAGAGCACCAATAGAATCCTGCCATTGTCATGGCCAAAATTGGGACAGCTCTTGGTTTGAAAATATCACAATTGCATGTGATGTTGCTGCCACTAGACACACCATTGAGACATGCAATATTTGACCGGAGACAAGGACGTAGCTGTGGAAGCCTTGTAATGATTTGGAAACGTCAACGAGGGACGGACTTCGTCTCGGCTTCAAGAGCGACTTAAGGGCAGCTAGTGCGATGCTGCAGTGTGGACTTGGCCAGGGCTCTTCTTGCTTGTGAATAATTCAAGTGCACTCCTTCAGTAATACTTCACCGCCACATTCACGGATCACACTTCTGGCACAGCTACATGCAATTGGGATTGTTCGGTGAAGCTGGGCTTAAGAAGGCTTTTTCGGACTCCAAACTGACATGTTCACACGTCACTCTGTGCCGAGAATCCTTCAATTCGTTGCCATGAGTATGTGAATTTCGAGGCTAGTTAAAGCAGACAAGATTTCTAGTTGCGTTGAGTGACATCGCCAGACGAGGGAGGACTGGTCTGGTGCGGCGGTGAAGGTGCTTCGCTGGAATTGCAAGTCCAGTGACGAAGGTTTGTCGGTGTAGATCACGGTGACTAGCTATCACTGTTGGCACCGGGCGGTACTTAAGAGCCACCGGAGAAGCTTCGCCTAAAAAACCTGCAGAAGAAATATAAAGAGCAGCATTGAGAAAATCACCACACTGCCTGCGAAGGGTGATGATTGGGTGTGACTGGAGCAAACAACAAAGCGTGAATGCAAGGCTTGCTGAGGGGGGCTTCGCTGGTCGTCTGGAATCGCACCGGTGATGATTGTCACCGCAAAGATTCACGAACTGGGAGAGGATGGTTAAGACATGTGTCCCTGTGTTGATCGTTGTCGCTTCAACCTGCGGGCATCCGCCCCTCCTTTTCTGTTATCGCCGCCTCTCACTCTCTACCTCTCGCTTCCTTCTCCTTCTCTACTCTCAATTTGTCTCAATTTGTCCTTATCAATGTCTTCTCTTTGTGGCCGTATGTATCGATTGTTTGGCCTCTTAAAAACCCTACGCGAATTAACCTATTTATAGGCTAGGGATTAGGTTTTTTTTTTTTTTTTTAATTTTCCAAAACTATATCCATGAAGATTTCTTTTCCAAACACAATATTTTCTTTTCGGAACGCAATATTTGTTTTTGAATTGAAATCTTACAAAGATAAATCCGTAAAATCTCCCTGAGGATACGGGCTTGGGCCAATTTGCTCTCTTCGTGGGCTAAGCCCGACTCATCGAATTAAAGCTTCGAACCATCAATTCGAACCCATCTGACGCCGGTCCAATAAATAAATGCAAAGAATGCAAAATAAATGCACATAAATCTATATGTTATGCAATTAATATTTTTTTAGGGATAAAATTAACTCCTAATTTTTTAATGCAATAAATGGCTAATCGGGTCGCCAAAATTTAGGTGTCAACAGAGGGACTACAATGATCTATATGAACGGCCCAGTTGATTGAGAGAGACCAGAATGAACGAGCCGCCGCATCTAGGTCGCGGTTTAGTTCGAATCGGGATGGAAATCGGTTTGGGAAGAGACCGATGACCGGAGGAAGGTATCCTGTTCCACCTAACAGGAAAGGTGGGATAGGAAAGTCGTCGAGTCGATTCAAAGTGTGTCATTCCTGCGGAGGACAACACGGATCAGCCCCGTGTCCAACTAGGACGGGTGCTTGTTTTGTATGTGGCTAGCAGGGTCACATGGCCAAGAATTCTCCCAGGAGACAAATGGGACCACTGCAGTTGCCACCGCCACAGATGGGTCAGAATCGAGGATACGTGCCCTCGAATGCACAGCAGGGTGGACTGATCAGGCCTCCAGCTCATGGAAGGATGAATGTTAAGCTGGTAGGATTGATTCCTAAGTTGTTGGAGTCAGTGGTCAGTATATCTACACCATTAAAGGATAATGTGTTAGCTACAGTGGGTTGTCCTAGTTGCACGTTAGGGATTGGTAAGCGAGAGGGGAAGATAGATTTGATAATCCTAGCCATGTATGATTTCGATGTGATAATTGGTATTGACTGGCTCACCAAGCAACGAGCTAAGATGGACTGTTATCACAAGACGATTCAGTTTAACCTGATAGAGGGTGAGAGCTTCGAGTTTATTGAGAGTCGAGGAGGACCCTCGATTACTTTGATATCGTTGCTAGAGGCAACCCGATTGTTAGACGAGGGTTGTCAAGGTTACCTGGCAACTGTCATGGATATGACAGTTGAGGAGCTGAAGATCAAGGACGTTGCAGCGGTTCAAGAGTTTCCAGATGTGTTCCCGAAAGAATTGCTAGGTTTGTTGCCAGAAAGAGAGATAGAGTTCGTGATTGAGTTAGCCCCTGGAACAGAGCCAATCTCTAAGGCTCCTTATCGGATGGCGTTATCTGAGTTGAAAGAACTAAAGGTGCAGATGCAAGAGTTATTGGATAAGGGATTCATACGTCCCAGTGCATCACCTTGGGGAGCACCAATTCTATTCGTGAAGAAGAAAGATGGTTCGTTGCGCCTGTGCATCGAGTATCGTCAACTCAATCAGGTGACGACCAAGAACAAGTATCAATTGCCGAGGATTGACGATTTGTTTGATCAGTTGCAAGGAGCGTCGATATTTTCAAAGATCGACTTGAGGACGGGATATCATCAGCTGAGGATCAGGAAGGAGGATATACCTAAATCAGCATTTCGTACTCGATACGGCCATTATGAGTTCACTGTAATGCCGTTTAGTTTGACGAACGCTTCAGCTGCTTTTATGGATCTGATGAACCAAGTTTTCAAGGAATACTTGGATCAATTTGTGATAGTGTTCATCGATGATATCCTGGTGTACACGAGAAGTCCAGAGGAGCATGAAAGGCATTTGAGATTGGTACTGCAAACTCTAAGGACTCATGAGCTGTAAGCTAAGTTTAGCAAGTGTGAGTTTTGGTTGACTTGTGTTGCGTTCTTAGGTCACGTGATTTCAGGTATTTTAGGTGAAGGAATCTCTGTGGAGCCATCCAAGATTGAAGCAGTTATCAGTTGGCCAAGACGGACAACCGTGACAGATATCAGAAGCTTTCTAGGTTTAGCAGGATATTACAAACGGTTTGTGGGAGGATTTTCAACCTTAGCGTCGCCGTTGACTCGACTCTTGAAGAAGGAAGAGAAATTTGTATGGACAAATAGATGCGAGTGTAGTTTCCAAGAACTTAAGCAAAAGTTGACTACCACACCAGTGCTGACCATACCATCTGATCTTGGAGGATATGAGATCTATAGTGATGCGTTGTTTAGAGGATTAGGTTGTGTGCTGATGCAACACGGTAGGGTTGTTCCATACATGTCCCATCAGTTGAGACCTCATGAGCTGAATTACCCAACGCATGACTTAGAACTTGCAGCAATTATTTTCGCTCTGAAGATTTGGAGACATTATTTGTGTGGAGAAAGATTCCAGATCTTCATAGACCATCAAAGTCTCAAGTACATATTCTCTTAGAAGGAGTTGAATATGAGACAACGTCGTTGGATGGAACTCTTGAAGGACTATGATTGTGATATTCTGTATCACCCTGGAAAGGCGAATAAGGTCGCAGATGCGTTGAGTCGGAAGTCTTCAATTTCGCATATGATGGTCAAGGAGTGGAATTTACTCGAGAGAGCTCGAGATTCGACTTTCAAGTTTGAGGTAGGCCACCTTTTGAATCTTATGGCTACCCTCAGAATTGAGTTGGAAGTGCAGATTAGAACTAAGATGCTTTAGCCGACAGATCCAGATATTCAGAAAATCCTGTAAGAGGATACCGAGAAGAGAAAAGCTGACTTTCAGATTTCTGAGGATGGAACATTGAGGTTCCAAGGACGATTGTGTGTACCTGATGATACAACGCTTAAGGAGGAAATCTTGTCAGAAGCTCATCGTAGCAGTTACAACATTCATCATGGCAATACAAAGATATATCAGAATCTACGTCAACATTATTGGTGGTCTGGTATGAAGGTGGACATTGCTAAGCATGTCGCCAAGTGTCTGACGTGTCGGCAAGTGAAAGCATGGCACTATAAGCCGGGAGGACTTCTGCAACCTCTCGAGATTCCCGAGTGGAAATGAGAACATATCATAATGGATTTTGTGACATGCTTACCGAGGAGTTAGAGAGGTAATGATTCTATTTGGGTAGTGGTCGACAAACTGACGAAGTCGGCTCACTTCATTACAATACGAAAGGACCTGGATTTGGACAGGCACGTAGAGTTGTATGTGTGTCAGATAGTTCGTCTGCATGGAGTGCCGGTGACGATTACATTAGACCGAGACCCGAGGTTTACAGCTACCTTTTGGAAAAGTTTATAGGCTACCTTAGGAACGAAGCTGCAGTATAGTACGGCCTATCATCCTCAGATGGATGGCCAATCTGAGGGGACGATTCAAACCCTCGAAGACATGCTGTGAGCTTGCGTAGTAGACTTCAAAGGAAGTTGGGAGGAACAGCTTCACCTTGTTGAGTTTGCCTACAACAACAACTACCAGCAGAGCATTTAGATGGCTCCTTTTGAAGTGTTGTATGGCAAGGAGTGCAGAACGCCAGTTTGTTGGGATGAGGTTGGAGAACAGAAAATCACAGGCCTAGAGTTAGTCTAGCAGTCAGTGGATGCAATTGCCGTTATTAAAGACAGATTAAAGACCGCTCAGAGCCGCTAGAAAAGCTACGCCGATAAGCATCGGAAACCATTGGAATTCCAAGTTGGTGAGCATGTCTTTCTGAAGGTGTCACCGATGAGGGGTACTTCGCACTTTAGCAATAAGGGAAAGTTGAGTTTGAGGTACGTAGGTCCGTTTGAGATTCTTGAAAGAATCGGGACCCTAGCGTATTGTCTTGCATTACCGCCAAGAATGGCGCAAGTGCATGACGTCTTTCACGTGTCGATGTTGAGGAAGTATAAGCCTAACCCGACCTACGTTCTAAATTTTGTAGAGTTAGACATCGACGATAGAGTGTCATACATTGAAAGCCCGGTTCGAATTGTGGATCACAAGGAGCAGGTCCTGCACACCAAGACCATCTTGTTGGTCAAAGTGGTCTGACAACACCACGACACAGAAGGAGCAACCTGGGAAGCTGAGGAATCGATGAGACGACTATACCCCCACCTTTTTGTTTAAAGACTTGTAATGGTTTAAATTTCGATGACGAAATTTTTATAGGGGGGAAGAGTTATGACATCCTGATTTCCATTTCTATTTTCAATTAAATAAATCGGGCATTTCATCGATGTGCCTATAGTGCTATTCTCTGAGCTGATCACTCACGAGATAACTAGACTATTTGATAAAGCCATTAAGGAATCTAGACGTGAGAATTTGACCAAGAATTGACTGCTCAATCGTGTTGATCTACAAGGGTCATTACGACACCATCAAAAATCGATTAGAGACCGGAGATAGGTCGATTCGATACAGATATGGGATTAGTGTGTAGGTGATTCTACCTAATTGCAAAATTCTCATCGAACGGCACTAAATCGATTTCTCTATCATTTCTGAACCCGGTGTTTGTAATTGAAACCTCGAGATTTTCACAATAATCGAGAGTCGCCAATATGTTGAAGATGTACATTGTGACTCAAGATAAATTGACCACGGGTCAATTGCGTTAAAAATTCCTAAAAGTTACCTGGTAGGTTAGGTCACACAAAAATCGCGTCAGATTGAAATTAACCGTGAAATTGAACTCGATTTTAGAAATTGAAAGTTCTGTCATGTTACGATTTATTTTAGAAACGTCAACTCATCCTCCGAATTTTTTTTTTTGAAATTCTGGGATTTTTACGGAAAATCGTTTCGAACGTTGCGGAAAAATAACGGAAATTTGGATGGGCCAAATTAAAGGAAAATTGGACTTCCAAGCCAAGCCTTCGAGTGTTAGGGACTTGCAGAAAATTGTACGGGATTTTTCTTCATCGAAATTGGACCTCAATTTGGGGAATTGAGTGAAGAAATTGAACCTAAAGTTGTGAAATTCGGTTTTGGCAAGGGGCTGGAATTTTTGGCATTTAATTGGATAATGTGTGGATTTATCAAGTTGGAAAGAAATAGGGGACAATTGATTTAATGGAATGGCTAAGGTTTGATGATTTTGGGGCCCCCCTCCTTGGCTTCCTTTGCACAATTCCCTCCATCTTTGTGCTTTGCTCTTCCGAGGCCCTTCTCCGTTCTGCTTTCATTTTCATTTTCCTCTGCATCTTCATCCATTGTAGCTTCATCCGCTTGAATTCTATCTCTCTCTCTCTCTCCATTTATTTCCCTCGCACCAGCACTCACGCTTTCTGCTCCATTTCTTCCTTGGTCGGCCACGAACGCACACCTCATCTCTCTCTCCACAATTTCCCCACTGTCGTGTGTCTTCCCTAAGACCGAAGCCCAAGCTGTCGCGCGTCCTTCACCCATCCACCAAGTCAAACCCTCCCTCCTCATTTAATTTTGTTGATCGAAGAAGCCCTAGAATTCCACCAAGCTGCCTCCACCGAGTCTTCTCATCAAGCTGCCACGAAGACAGCTACTGCCATCCCCTTGTGTAGCTCGATTTCACCGAAATTCCAACAGCCGCGTGGTCTTCTTCAGCTCGTGTGTTGTTCGGTCAACGCCCAGCATCGGTGACCGAAGCAGCCTAGCCCAACTTGGGTCTAGCCCAAAATCAAGAACAAATCTCAACTTGGGCTGAGATTTGTTGGGCCGATTTTAGGCCTGGTCCAAGCCCATTGATGTCGCCGCAAACCTGAGTTTCGGCCGCTGTTGTGTCACCGTCGCGGTGAACTGGTTCTCGCTTTAAACTAGTGAGTTTATGCACTAAACTCTTCTTAGTAGGCTAATGACGCTTAAGGGGTGATTATATTAATTTAAGTGTGATTAGTTAATTATTAGTTTGTTTAGTTAAATTAGGTTAGTTAGATTAGTTAATTAGGTGGTTAGAGATTATAGTCAGTTAGGTTAGTATGTTGTTATATAGCTAGGATGCTTAGAATAATTTAATTAATTCAATAGGTGGTTAGACTAGAATTATTTAGCCTAAGTTAGTATTTTTTAGCATTTAATGTATTTATTTAATTAATTTTAAAAATTATTTAATTATTAATTTTTTCCGGAAATTAGACCGTGATAGCCGATGACTGGAATTTTGTGCTGATTGCAATGGTGTTGTTAAATTCTGCAGTTGAGTGTTAATTTGTGCAAATTGAGTGTTGATTGGAATTTTGAGTATTTAATTCCAAAAATTTGTGAATTTCGATATTTATTTAGAAAATCCTGGGTGTCGGATTTTAACACTGAATATACTATATAAAACAGTGGGACTTTAAATTGGAGGATATCAATTTTTCTAGTGTGAATTGACCGTGTACTCACACACGACTATTTTACCGTGTATTTCTAATACGAGGAAAATAGGCTAGGTTCACCATTTTAATTGAGGCATTTGAGTGTAATGCACGGTATCCTGAGCCGAGATTGATTGGTCGTGTGTTGGTTAAGAGAACTCGTCTCAAGCTGTTAAGCAGGACATTACCCATTCATGAGGACTCGGGTCGCAGTAGATTCTGGACTTACGCCCGTTCGGGAAAGCCGTCTAATTGAGAGATGTCGCCATGCTCAAAGGAGGTGAGACGACGCCTGGCAATGCCAGAAGATAGCTAAATTTAGAGTTGGCCGTACCCTTGAGAGGTGTAATTAACAATTGGAACGCATGGTTGATTGAGTTAGCTGAGCTTGATTATGAGACAAAATTGTGTAGCATGATATGGGACGTGTCATAACGGTTTGCTTATAATCGGGACCCCTGTGATTTATTGAGTTAAGTGAAGCGTTTTAATTGTTGTGTGCATCGATTTTATGCCTAATATATATGAACTGTGCTGACCTGCTGGGTGTATCTGAGACGAGGTAAGTCTCTGTGATTGTATGATTGTGTGGTTAGGATGCCTCTAAGCGTATTATCCTCCTAATCGGGGTTTAGAGCATGAACTTGCTGAGATTTATATCTCACCCTGTCGTGGGCTCAATTTTCATGATTACAGAGTGGTGGATCTGGAGCCTAGCTGAGGGGATCTGAGGAGTAGGTCAGCTAGGTCAACTTCTTTTTGGAGAACCGTCTTTTGTAGAGTTTTGGTTGTTGACTTTTGTACATGACTCGGTATGTTTATAAAAGCATGTTTTGTTTGTGAATCTGTTTTATGCTTTTCTATCCCAAGCTGTTGTCGTCAGGGGTTTAGTAATTCACTTCCGCATGTGCAATAAAATGAATAGGTCGGCGATGCGTCCTGGGACGTCGCAAATTTTATTGACAGAGGGATGGGCACGTGCTCGGGGTTCGGGGCGTGACAAAAACTCAGCGATCTGAGTATTTAGGGAAAAGTTCTGCTGGTGTTGTAAAGTTTAAGAACATGTCAGACTCGCATGGTGATTTGGCTGTTTTGGCTTCACTAGAATTTGATCAAGGACAGATGGATCATGTGTTCAAGACAAATTCTCCACCAAAAAAAAAAAAAAAAGTTTATAGATGAGAGAGAAGTTCTTAATGATAAGTTAAAAAAAATGGATATTATTTCATAGAAGAATGCGATGCTCGAAAGATCCTTGTCCTAGTTAAGCGGTGTGTTAGAAGAAATCAAAGAGAAGATCAAGTTGTTGCAGGAAAATTATCACTCATTCAAAGAGGAAATTGCAGTCTTGTTGCTTTCTCAGCTACAAATCATCACTGAGAACATGCAGAAGCTTTTGGAGAAAAACTCATCCTTGGAGAGTTTGATATCCACCGCAAAATCTGATCTAAGAGCTTGATTTAAAAAAAAAAAAAATCAAAAAGGTTAAACGAATTCTGCCAATTGCTCATTAATGAGAAATCCAGCTCGTAAGTGAGAGAAGCAACCATGCTTTGCACTTGGATAATGTGGAATGGAGGCTTGAAAGTCTCAAAACCTGCCAATTTAGAAGGAAAATGTGATGGAATGGAGAAAGAGAAAGAGGCCACTCTTTCTAAAATTGAAGAATTAGAGGGTTACGTTGGTGTAGCAAAACAAAATGCGCAACTTATGTACGATCAAGTGAGGTATGTTTGGTGGGTTTGGAAAACTATATACGCTTTTTGCAAAAGAAATTCGAATGAGGAAGAAGGAATTTGAGAAAGAAGTGGAGAAAGCCATAAATGCACAAGTTGAGATATTCATCTTGCATAAGTCTGTAGAAAATTTGGATGCAAAGTATCTATCCCTCCTATTAGAAAGTGAGGAACACGTTGAAGCCTCCAAATTATCCAATAAGTTGATTAATGGACTGGAGAGCGAAAATCTCGAGCAACACGTAGAAGGGGAAATGCTAGCAGATGGAATTGGAAGGCTAAAGATGGAAATTTATCAAGTGTTTAGGGCTCCTCAAATTGATGCAAAAAAAAAAAAAGGGGGGCGTGAAGGTGATATTGCGAAATAACAAATACATTCCCAACTTGAAGGATTGCCTTTGGAGCATATCTTGACAGAATAGGGCAATAAAAGAAATCGCTAACAAGGAGTAAGGATGAAGAGCAAAAGTTGCCGGTTGAGAACACCTTGCCGATTGCCGGATTAGAGTGTAACAAGCGCAGGTCAAGTAAAGACTTGAGTAGAAATTCAAAAATAGGACCAAGCAGTGTTTGATCCTAGAAAAAGATAAGCATGAACTTGTAGAGATGGAAAACCTCTTAAAATTGGATCTAGGCAAGGCAGGGCAACAACAAGAGGCGTTAGAGTGATATGAAAGTGATGCGTCAGAAATTGGTTGATATGCAGATTGCTTACTAGCTTTTGCAGGAAGACTACTCCAATAGATTAGTCGGAAACCAAGCTTTGATGGAGAAGATTACAGATTCGGAAAAATAGAAGCTTGCCCTTGAAAGGGAAAATTTTGCATAATCCAAGAGTTCCCTCGAAAAGTCATTCCTAGCTCAATCGAGAAGTTGGATAGAGAGCTAAATGAAGGGAGATATTTCAACGATCAACTGAAAAGAGAGCACGAAGAGTCACGACTAGGTAGAGAAAATGTAGAAAAGTAGATTCTTGAGTTATTGGAAATAAGGAAAAGACAAGAGGAGCAAATTGAAAGTATTTCGGAAGTAAAACAGAATCTGGAGCTTAAAGTGAACACATTACATAATGAAATTAAGGAATGCGAGATTCGAGAAGAGAATTTGAGTTCAGAGCTGCAGGAGAGGAGCAATAAGTTTGAACTGTGGGAGGTTGAGAATGCAACTTTTTTGTTTTTTTTACATTGATTTCCAAATTTCTTTCGTTCAAGAAGTTCTACTTGAAAATGAGGTTCAAGAGCTAAGTGAAGTCTGTCAAAGCTTGAGGGATGGAAGTGCTACGAAGGATGAAGATATCGAACAGATATTCAAAAAAAAAAAAAAAAAAAAAAACACTTGGGCTCTTAGAGAGTGAAATTAGTGGACCAAAGAGTGGGCTATCTGCATATATTCCCATCCTATCGTCTCTCTAAGGTGAGATGACATCTCTCAAGCTATAATCCAATTACTGGAAGCACAAGGATGCGAAAAAAGAGAAAAAAGAAAAAATATCGATTATCCATGCTAAGTTTCTAGAAGAACTAAACTTGATGGTATTAGTAGTCTCAGGGATGAAATGGGAAGGATTGGGATAGAGAAAAGTGAAGACGTGCTTATGAATCTTGAAAGTGACTCACTAGATAAAGGATTTCCACATGAAAATGCTAGTACTACCACCTAGGAGGGGGTGAATAGGTATCATGCCCCGAACCCCGGGCACGCGCACATCCCTTGGCGGTCGATTAAATTTGCGACGTTCCTAGGACGTGTTGCCGACCCTTTTCTTTTTATGCACATGCGGAAGTGAAATTTAAACATATACCCGGACAACAACAAACATGGAATAGAAAAGCAAGACAACCAAATTTCACCAATCATGCTTTCATAAACATCTCTGATTCAACCAACATGTTTATACACACCAGTCTGTCTTCAGAAAGAAATTACTAAGTCACCTATGCTCTGGACCCTTCAACCTCAGGCTTCGGGTTCTCCACACTAGGGACCTGAAAATGTTTAAGCTACGATGGGGTGAGAATAAATTTTAGCGAGTCAACATTCTAAACCCTGATTAGAACGAGAATTCACTCAAAGGCGTCCTAAACATATACCACTTAGAACTTACCTCGCCTTAGCACCTTCCTGCACATTAGCGCATCTCATAAAACACATGCATACAATAATTGCATTCAATAACTAGAATGCATCATATTACTCATCAAACAATTTATAGAGGTCCCGATTATAAGGCCAAATCGTTACGACACGTCCCATTTCGTGCCACACAATTTCGTCCCATAATCAGGCACGGATATCTCATATTGGTGGTTCAATCCACACCCGATATTCACTCTCAATATTCAAACTCAAGGTTCTAGAGGTGACCCCCACGAAGTTCCGTTATCATGTGACACTTAGTCCCTAACCACAATCAGCAACTGTTCAAGGTTCTAAAGGTGACTCGCACGAAATTTCTTTGTCATGTAGCACTTAGTCCCTTTCCACAAATAGCAACAGTACGAGATTCTAGAGGTGGCTCCCAGGAAATCACGCTATCGTGTAGCACTTAGCCCTCGACTATGCAAGACAATAGTGCAAAGCTCTAAAGGTGGCTCCCATGTGACTCAGTTCACCATGTAGCACTTAGCCCTTAACTACAATAAGCAACAGTACAAGTTTCAAGATGTGGCTTACATGAAGTCTCGTTATCATACAGCACTTAGTCATTTACTTGCTCACAACCCATTCGGTTTTCTCAACACAACCCACATCACCCTTTAATAGCCATCCTTTGCCATGACCATAACCAATCACTATAGCACCACCATTCACATCTCATCATGCACAAGTTCCAAGCATATCACAGGTCAACCACATCACCAAATATGCAATTTTTAGCAAGCAAAGCATCAAGAACAATCATAAACTACTACTGGCCCTAACCGGTAGAAATAGTCCACTCGCGCGTCTCTAACTTTAAATCCAGAAATATAATCAAAAGAGTTTGGAAAATTCTCAAATTTGAATATGTTGTAAAGAACAAAAAAATGAACATTTTTCATGAAGACACCTCAGCCTAGATCTCTCTGGATTAAGAGCAGTAAATCGCTCAATCCAATACAAAAACTGGGTCCATTTCCAAAAAGTCTGTTTTCTGAAATTAGTTTGGTTTGGCATCCAAAACATGTCCGTTTGATCTAAAATTTGATTATATTAAACTAAAATATGTGAAAAAAAAACTTTCATGAATGAACCCTTTTCAAATTCGAACCCTAAGAGTTGATAAAAATCCAGTGAATCCCAAAAGGTCACCAGTTCTAGCAAAAATAGAGGTTCTGTTTTCAAATGACGGAGCTGAAATCTCCTTCTTCTTAAATCCCTAAAATCTTGAATAAAATATATGTTATATCTGACGATGTCTAAAAAATTTTTCAAGAAGGAATCAATCTCAAAATATTAGCACGTTTTGATCTACAAAAATGGCAAACGACGAGGGTCCAGAAACTAGATCTGAGGAAAATCCACTGAATTGGACTGATCCTCCTCATTAGTGCTAATCTCACCAATTAGATCAACACTAATTCATCTTAAGGATAATCTAACCAAATTAAATTAGCACTAATCCATCTTAAGGCTAATCTCACTTAGTATTAATTTAACTAAGCTAATTAGCACTAATCTAACCCCCTAAGTGCAATTAACAATCTAATCAAGTATTAGGGAGTTAACTCACTGGATTAGCGAGCCAATGGGTTCATGGCGATGGCGACACGAAGGCAATGAAGATTCGTGACTACAACGGCTCCAAAGGAGGCCCGGATGAGGCTGAAAACCACCTTGCAAGTCTCTGCGTGCTGCTGGAAAACAGGTTCTGAAATTGCTAGTTTCGGTTCTGTTCTAGCTTGGGCTGAGCTGGATGAGCAGCTGGTTGGAGCTGAGACGGGTGGACAGTCACTGCTGGTGGCCTGGTTGAGCAAAGCTACTGGCGATTCGGCGCTAGAGTGAGTTGGGGTGCTGCTGGTTGGGACGTGCCGCTGGTGATGAAGGTGTTGGGGTGATCTAATGGTGGAGGGATGTTGGTGGAGATGGACGTGTGGCAGCAGGAACGGGGGATGAAGAACGTGGGCTGATGAAGATGAAAATGAAGTGGGTAGCAACTGAAATGATGGAGAGCAAACCAGCGGAAGGCAGAGAGGAAATGAAGGGGAGATGGAGGCGTGCGTGAAAGTGAAAAATGGGAAGAAGAAAAGCATAAGGGGAAGTCGGCTGATGGGGAAAGGAGTTGCGCGTGTTCAATGGAGGAGAGAGGGAAGGAGAGAGGAGAGAGAGGAGGCTAAATAGTCAAGCAAAAATATCAAAATAATGATTAAAATGCCACAAAAGTCTTCATCTCAATTGTCAATTGCCTAGCCACTAAGAAAATAGGTCTAATTTCCCTAATTAGATCCATTTTGGGCAACAAAAATACTCAATCAACCCCCCATCTGAATTTTACCTTTATTTTCTGATTTGTCCGAAAACCAATTTTTTCGCAAAAATTTCGGACTCGACGAAGTTTCTTCAAAAGATGAGATGAGGTCCTAAAAATGAATCGTGACACGCTTGAATGTTCGATTCCTGAAACCGAGCTCAATTCGTGGTTAAAATCAATTGGACGCGATTTTAGTCCAATCCAACCTACCGGGTAGCTTTTAGGGATTTTACCGCAATTATATCCCTTATCGGCTTCACCTAATAGGTTAGTTAACTCGTGAGTGATCAACTTAGAGAAAAAGGACCATAGGCACGTCAATGAAAAGCCCATTTCATTTTATCGAGACGGGTCAAAAATTCAAGATATCATAATAGGTGTTAAAAAAATTAAAAATTAAAAGCAAAATATATTATGTTGCAAGCAAAGTTTGTGAACAGGTTAGAGTCTGATTAAAAGTGCCACCAGAATTCTGAAGAAAATTCAGACTCAAATAGGAGATGGAATAGATTTTTGAGATATTTAAAAGAAAATTGCAATAGATAGAGCTGAAAAGAGTTAAGGGAAGAGAAAATTACACATGAGATTTATAGTGGTTTGAGTTATATCAAGCCCACGTCCACTCTCCCATGCTGACCGCCTTTTGGCTAAAATTCACTAAAGTATCAACAGAAAAGTATAATGTTTCGAGTGCAAACACTCAGTTGAATGTTTCTTTTTTCTCACTAAGTCACTCTTCTTGTGGTTTTCTCTCTTGAGTACAATTTATAAGAGCTATCGTTGAAGAACAAGTGATTGGAAATGTTTCAGACTTTGGAATTTCAGTTTTCATATCCTATATCAAATAGACTGGATGACCTCTTTAAATACTCTTCTACTCCTTACTAGTCGTTGGCATTCTCCAGATGAATTTCTTCCAATCCGTTGGACAGAATCAATTAAGGAAATCTTGTAGCCGTTTGAAAATTGAGATGAAAATCCGTTGATTCTGGTCGCTCATACAATCAAAATCTAGGTTTTCATAAATAGATACTTCCTAAAAAAGAACTTGTCTTCAAAATTGATTTCATCAATTCATGATTAATTCCATTAATGTATTTATAAAGGGTAAGTGAGATTCTTCGCTAGAAAACCAAATATTAAAGATAAATCTCTATAACGTGTGAAATTTGTTGCTCCCCTTGAACATTAGCTTCTTTGTCTTGATCCTCAGGTGAAATTTAGGAAAATGGTATGCATAAATGTCTTCAACATCTAAAGGAGATCGACTGATGCCATCACTAGCAGTTGGTTCGATAAGAGGAGTTTTATCACCTACCCTCCCGTCTTAGTGGCTTCAATCTGAGAAATAACTTCTCTTTCTTGAACTCCTTCTCTTCCAGCACTGGTTTGTTTACCATTTCCCGTCTCTCCAACATCTTGTGTATCAATTTCCCTTGTATCTTCTCCTTCCTTGTCAATGTCCTCTCCTTCATCATCCTCACTCTCTTTTACTCCAGTTTATTCTCCATCACTTTCTTCTTCTGGTTTTTTCTCGCTTTCATCCTCCTCTTCTTCCTCAAAATCAACTCTACCTCCAAGAGAATCACACATGGCAATAGCAGAGATGGTCTCGTCTTTATCATCTTCCTCTTATTCATCTTGGAGAAGAAGAATAGGCCGTTTTCTCTATGGAGTTCACAAGACAACGCTTTTCCCCTTGCGCTTCTTCTCAGTAGTAGATCCTAACTTAGCTTCGCCAGCAAATTCTTTCTTCAGAAGTTTCAAGGCTCCAAAGAGATCCTTTAATCTCAATTTTTAGATCATTTTAAGTCCAATTTGTGACATTTCAGATTTTCAGTCCTGTTTTCTACTAAATAAATTGGGCATTTCATTGACACACCTATAGGGCTATTCTTAGAGCTGATCACTCTTGAGATAAATAGACTATTTGGGGAAGCCATTAAGGAATTTTAATGTAATAGACTTGAGAATTCGACCCGGGATTGGTTAGTCGACCGTGCTCATCTGTCGAGATCATTACGGCACATATATAAATCGATTAGAGATCAAAGATAGGTCTGTTAGATCGAGATATGTGGCTAATCGTGGGTGACACCATTAAATTGTAAAATTCTCGTTGACCGACCTTAGATTGATTCTTCTGTCGTTTTGGTACCCTATGTTCGTATTTGAATCCCCGATATTTTCACGACAACTGAGAGTCGCCAACATATTGAGTGGGCTCATTGTGGCTCGAAGAAAATCGACCACGGGTCTTTTGCACAAAAAAATTTCTAAAAACTACCTGGTAGTCTAGGTTACGCTAAAAACGCGCCAAATGGAAAATAAACCGCGAATTCGAGTCCGATTTCAGAAATGAAGATTTTGTCATGCCATAATAAATTCTAAGAATGTCGACTTAGTCTCAGAAGATTTTTCTGCAACCCGAGACTTTTTGGGAAAAAGTCGGCATAGGACCGTTTTTGTCCAGAAAAAGCCGGGGATCATTTTTGGTCGTGAAATGAGGATGCAAGATGGGTCCATAGGTGAGGAAAAATATCAATTGGAACATTGAGATGTCAATTGAATTTATAAAGGCCATGTGAGATTGAATTGAAGATGAAATTAAGACCAATTGAAGCCAAAGCCCCTCAAATTCGTGGGCCCCCTTCCCCTAACCATTTTTGGACCAATTCAAGGTTGTGGGGGGAAGCATTGGTGTCTCATGGACAACCAAGGAAGATGGCTTGGCTGAGGAAGAGTCCAAGGGGGACAACCTTGTGGAAAATGAAGGTAAGGTGGCCCCAACCTCATCTCTTATCCTCTTATCCTCTTATCTTCTCCCTCTTGGCCGGCCAAAATCCTTTCCATCTCCCTCCTCTCACCTTGTTCGAACCCCACCAGCAGCCAAGGAAGTCGCCGGAGCAGCCACACCACCGCCGGACCGTTTTCCCTCCTCTGTTTTAATTTCTACCGGTTTCTACTTCAGTTGACCTTTCGCTAAAGATCCGAGTAAAAATTCAACTTCCCAGATGAATCAACAAAGGAGCCACCCATCGCCGTGACGAGGACATCCAGATCGTTCCATCAAGCCTGACCTCGCCCCGAACGGAGCCGTCGCCCGTTCGGTACGCCGGCGTGAAGTTACCGGTTGCCGGACCGTTTGGAGCCCTGCCGAGTGAACTGTTTCGCGTTTTTCGCGAGTTTCTCCCAATTTCAACCCTTCTTATGCCCATTTCAACCACCAGCGCATCCCCCCTTTGACTCGGGGAGCCATCGGTTGCCAACCACTCACTCGCCGGAGCTCCGATCAACCCGTTTCTTCGCCGTTTGGCCGCCGGTTACCTCACCAAGCCATCCACTTGTCTACCGTCGCCATTCGCGCACCAAACCAGCTTCATTTCCCTTGTTTGCAGCTCAAATCTGAGGGGGAAAATAATGGGTTTCCAGCAAGGTGTCAGGCCCATTTTGAGGTGTTTCCGAGCCTCGAATCCTAGGCCCGCTTTGGAGAAAAGTGACCCCCACGCCGTTCCCGTCGATTTGATCCGACCCGTTTGTTAATCAAGTGAGTTTTGCTCACTAATCCCTTATTAGTATGCTAATGATGCTTAGGGGTTAATTAGATTTAATTAAATGAATTTAGGTGGATAGATTAGATTAGAATAATTAAATTAGGGATTTACCTATGCATGTTAGGCAAATGGTTAGTGTACTTAGCAAGTAGACAAGTCCTAGTATTTATTGAACAAGTCTCGGTAATTTTCTGGGCTTGTCTCGGCTTCCAATTAGACATTACAGACCTAAATTGGATTTATTGTATTTATTTAATAATTTCCATAATTATTTAATTAAGTATTTATTTTCCGAAAAATAGGGTGAGATAGTGGCGACTTAAATTTTATGCTAATTATTGTGGTGCAGTCCATTTATTTATTTGAGTGTTGATTTGTGATGAATTGAATTAATTATGATTTTAGGATTTTATTCTTAAATTAATTAATTTTGGTAATTAATGGGAAAATTGCGGGAGTCGGTTTACAGCACCAAAAATGTGTAATGGGCTGTTGAAATTGGTGGGATGTTTAAAAATGTGAAATTATAATATTTTGGCTAAGGCCAACCGTGTACCGACGCGCTACTATTTTTATCAGGAATGATAAAAAATTAGAATTGATTATATGATTGGGATGGTATACTATATCAGCCTACAGGCGATATGGCAGCTTAGTAGAGGCAGTATACCTTATCAGCTTAGATTGAGCACTGTCGGTATACTATATCAGCCTACAAGCGATATGGCAGCTTAGCAGAGAGCAATATACCCGATTATCTCAGAAGTGAGCTATACTATCTATTTATCAGCTTAGCAGTGAGCAGTCCTAATATGAACGGACTTATAGATAATATGAGATGAGCCGACCAAGAAAGGGTCGAGATGACATGTAATCGACTAAGTCCATTGATCGATGATTCGATCTGATTGATGTGATGTGATGTGATCATGTATATTTGATATATATACTGACTTGTAGGAAGGAACTGAGGCCAAGGTAAGTCATTTGACTCGTGTTGTGCCTAGGTAGCCTCTAGAGTGTATTGGCTTCCTAATCAGGTCTTAAGGGGTAGAACTTGCTGAGACGTAGTCTCTTCCCAGTTGTGGGACAACATTTCAAGTCCCTAGATGCAGTAGACCTGGATTTTGAAAATCTTGAAAGTCCGGTGCAGTTTGCTGAAGGCTTCAGTTGGAGTGTGGAGGATGATAAAGAGGAGGACGAGGACCCGTAGTTTGTGGAACCCCCACCCTTGCTTGTAGACCTTGATTCTGAACTTGTTTAAGTTGAATTTGGTGTAATAGTCCGCCATATATATATGTGCACTGGTTTGCAATGTATATAAGTGTGGTTGTTTTTGAAAGTTCGGAATTTAGTCCTACTTTTCTATCCATTTGTTTTATTGTCTGGGGAATGTTTATATGTTTCCGCATGCATACTAAAAAGAAAGGGTCAGCGATGTGTCCTGGGACGTCGCTATTAATCGACCAAGGTGAGGGATGGGTGCGTGCCCGAGGATCGGGGCGTGACATCCCCGTTTAAGTGGTATCAAAGCAATGGTTAGGGATTGGAGTGATAAGGTGCGATGGACCATGAGATAGTGGTAGGAAAGACATTTAAAATTCATGTTGGTGCATGTCGATGGTAGTTGTGTGATAATATTGCTTGTTGTGTGTCGTTCATCTTCTAATCCAATGTGGATTTGGAAGACAGGTTTCAGTAAAAAAGACTGAATCATGAGCAAGCCGGAGCAGAGAACTCCGAGTAAGAGAACCATTAGGCCTATTGCTTGGGTTAGGTCACCGACTAGGGTCGGTACCCGAGGAGGTCGTGGTAAAGTGCCGGCACAGGCTAGCGTTAGTAGCAAAGCACCATCTCCTGTTGGTGCGGGGTTGTAGCCCCAGGTGATCCAGGAACTATCAGGATTGATTAGGCCTTGGATGCCATGAGAGAGTTGATGGGGCAACAGGCCTGGGATCAAGCTGCCGCATGTACTGTCGCCGTTGCAGCTGCCGCTCAAGCCGGCGCTACTGCTGCTGTTGCTGTCGCTACTGAGGCCGCAGCCGTTGCCGCACCTGTCGATGTACCTACTGCCATGCCTACTGATGTTCCAGCTGATAACATAGAGGTGCAGAGAGAAAGATCGATCCATAAGCTGGTGGAGCAATTCTTAAAGCTGAGTCTGCCAAGATTTTTGGGTACTGGAGACCTCGAGGTCGCCTCATTATGGATACAAGATTTGGAAAAAGCCTTTGCACTCCTGATGTGCACAGAGGCAGAGAAGGTAACCTTGACAGTATATCAATTGCAGGGTAATGCCAACACCTGGTGGAGAACCGCCAGAGAGACAGTATTTCCTAAAGGAGTGGTCCCACTATGGGATGCATTCCTCAGAACATTCAATGAACAATACTTCTCAAGGAACGCGAGACAGCAGAAGATTGAAGAATTTCTACGACTCCGTCAAGGGTCGATGACTGTTGACCAATATGGGGTCAAATTTGCGGAGCTATCTCAACATGCTCTGAGACTGATCGAAGACCCTGAGGAGAAAGCTCGAAGGTTCAAGGATGGCCTTCGACGCGAGTTGAAACAGCTGTTGGTACCATTTGATTTGATTGATTATCAAGAGGTTTATTGTCGAGCACAGTTGCTCGAAAGGAGCCTGACTAAGGAAGTCACCTCGTCTGGATCGAGGTTTAATGCTCACCGAGAGGGAATTCACCGAGGAAAGAGGCCTATGCCTGGAGGTAGATTCGAAGCCTCGCCCAACAAGAAGGGTGGATTTAGCAGGTCAATGCCCAATAGGAATGAAATGTGTCATTTTTGTGGAAGGCGACACGGGTCAGCCTCGTGCCCATCTAGGCCGAGTGCGTGTTTTGAATGTGACCAGCAGGGCCATATAGCTAAGAATTGCCTTAGGCAACCAAGAGGACAACCGCAATTGCCACCACCGCCACCGATGGGTCAGATCAGGGGTTATGCCCCTCAGAACGCGCCGCAAGGAGGTCAGCTGAGACCACCAGTTTAGGGCACAGTGTACGCCATCACCAAAGGATTGGACAAAGGGAAAGCACTGCAGATAGAACACCACTAGGATAACGAAAGAAATAGGAGTGGACTGACTAGCCACCAAGCAAAGGAAGAATGTTTTTGAGGTGTTTTTATCAGAGTAGCGCAGCGGGATTTTGAGTGAAGGTTGTAAAATTTCCGTTGTTGTAATAAAGTGGTAGAAAGATGAATCTCTGACTATAGTTGTACTTGACAGGTTTGCCTATGTATAACTTTGATACCATATATAAAAAGGTTTGGCTCGAGGAGCTTTTGTTGTAATGAATTGTTGTTGCAATGCGATACGGTTTAATCTGTTGACAGAGGAAAATTTTGAATTTATCAGAAATCGAGGAGGACCCTTGATTTCCCTAATCTCATCGTAAGAGACAACCCATTTGTTAGACGAGGGTTGTGAAGGTTACTTGGCGACTATCGTGGATACGACAGTTGAGGAACTGAAAATTGAAGATATTTTAGTTGTGTGATGATTTTCAGATGTATTCCCAAAGGAATTGCCAGGTCTACCACCAGAAAGAGAGATAGAACTTATGATTAAGTTAGCCCCTAAGACAGTGCCAATATCTAAGGCTCCTTACCAGATGGCGTTATTTGAGTTGAAAGAACTGGAGGTGTAGATGCAAGAGTTACTGGATAAGGGATTTATTTGCTCCAGTGCATCACCTTGGGGAGCACCGGTTCTGTTTATGAATAAGAAAGATGGTTCGTTGCGCTTATGCACCGACTATCGGCAACTCAATCAGATAACGATCAAGAATAAGTATCCACTGCTAAGGATTGATGACTTGTTTGATCAGCTTCAAGGAGCGTCGATTTTCTCAAAGATTGACTTTAGGGTAGGATATCATCAGCTGAGAATTAAGAAGGAGGATGTTCCTAAGTCAGCATTTCGTACTTGGTATGGTCACTATAAGTTCACAGTGATGCCATTCGGGTCGACGAATGTTCCTGCTGCCTTCATGGATTTGATGTACCAAATATTCAAAGAATTTCTAGATTAGTTTGTGATCGTGTTCATCGATGATATTCTGGTGTATTCGAGAAGTGACGAAGAGCATGAGAGTCATCTGAGACTAGTGTTGCAGACATTAAGAGTCCACCAGTTATACACCAAGTTCAGCAAGTGCGAGTTTTGGTTAACTTGTGTTGCTTTCTTAGGTCACGTGATTTCAGGCGAAGGAATCTCCGTGGACCTAAGTAAGATTGAAGTAATGATCAACTGGCCAAGACCGACTACAGTGACAGAGATTATAAGTTTTCTGGGTTTGGCAGGTTATTATAGATAGTTTGTGGAAGAGTT
Source organism: Eucalyptus guilfoylei (assembly GCA_016097605.1). Lineage (NCBI taxonomy): Eukaryota > Viridiplantae > Streptophyta > Magnoliopsida > Myrtales > Myrtaceae > Eucalyptus > Eucalyptus guilfoylei. The sequence goes on from CM027861.1 coordinate 43,565,305, forward strand.
CTCATTGTTAGCATCGCCATTGACAAAACTTCTGAAGAAAGAAGAGAAATTTGTGTGGACATACAAGTGCGAGAGTAGTTTCCAAGAGCTAAAGGAAAAGTTGACTATCGCACCTGTGCTAACCATTCCATCTAGTCCTGGAGGATTCGAGATTTATAGTGATGTGTCACTCAGGGGATTGGGTTGTGTGCTGATGTAACATGGTAGAGTTGTTGCGTACGCCTCCCGTCAGTAGAGGCCTCATGAATTGAACTACCCAACGTATGACTTAGAACTCGCAGCTATCATATTTGCATTGAAGATTTGGAGGCACTACTTGTGTGGGGAAAGATTTCCGATTTTCACGGACCATTAGAGTCTCAAGTACCTATTCTCTCAGAAGGAGTTGAACATGAGACAGCGCCGATGGATGGAATTGCTGAAGGACTACGACTGTGATATTCCATATCACCCAGGAAAGGCGAATAAGGTCGCCAATGCTTTGAGTTGAAAGTCTTCGGTTGCTCATATACCCATTAAGGAGTGGAACTTAATCGAGAGAGCTCGAGATTCGGTATTCAAATTTGAGGTAGGCCACCTTTCCAATCTTATGGCCACCCTTAGAATTGAACTGTATGTTCAGAACAAAATCAAGTTACTCCAACTGACGGATCCAGATGTACAAAAAATCCTACAAGAGGATACTAATAAGAGAGAGGCTGACTTTCAAATTTCTGAGAATGGAATACTCAAGTTCCGAGAGTGATTGGGTGCATTTGACGATGTAACACTCATGGAAGATACTTGGTCAGGAATTCATGGTAGCAGTTGCAGTATTCGACATACAGTGCGAGGTAGGTCAGAATTAACGTCAGCTCGATTGGGAGACCGATATGAAGATAGTTATCGTTGGACAGGTTGCAAGTGTTAGATGTGCTAGTAAGTGAAAGTTCCGTAATGCAAGCCGAGAGGGCATTTACAATCACTCGAGAGTCCCAAGTGGGAATAGAGGTATATCACGATGGAATGTTGTGATAGGTTTACCAAGGAGCCAGAGAAATAATGACTCTAGTTGGGGTAGTGGTCGACAGACTAATGAAGTTGGCTCACTTTATCGCCATATGGAAGGATCTTGACTGGAATAGGCATGCAGAAGTGTATGTGTGTCAGACAGTTTGTCTGCATGGAGTATTAGTGACGAACTTATATCACATCTAGAACCAAGGTTCCCAGTTTCAGTAGAACAGTCAGATAGTTCCTTTTTGAAGCAGGACTGAGCAGAGTATACAGAACTCCAGTTTGTTGAGATGAGATCAGAGAAAGAAAGATCACAGGCCCAGAGTTAGTTCAGCAGTTAGTTATTGTAGTTACCGTGATCAGAAATAGATTAAAGACCGCTCAGAGCCGCTAGAAAAGTTGTATCATTGAGCATTGAAGGCCCTTAGAGTTCCAAATTGGTGATTACATCTTTCTGAAGGTGTTACCAATAAGGGATACCTTGCGATTCAACAAGGAGGGGAAAAACTGAAACCGAGGTACGTCGGTTCTTTTGAGATTCTAAAAAGAATTAGGATCCTAACGTATCGTCTTGCGTTGTTGCCAAGGTAGGTACAGGTGCATGATGTCTCTCATGTGTCGATGTTAAGGAAGTATGAGCCTGACCCGACCCACGTGCTCAATTTCAAGGAATTGGACGTGGATGACCGTGTGTCGTACGTGGAAAGCCCGGTTCAGATCATGAATAAGAAAGATTGGATTCGGTGAACCAATATAGTCCCCTTGGTCATAGTGGTCTGACAACGCCACGTGACTGAAGAAGCAACCGGGGAAAGTGAGACTAGATGAGACGACGATACCCCCACATTTTTGTTTAAGGATTGGTAAATGTCTAAATTTTCAGGACGAAATTTTTATAAGAGGGAAAGAGTTGTGACATCCCAGATTTTCAGTCCTATTTTCTACTGAATAAATCGGGCATTTCATTGACGCGCCTATAGGACTGTTCTTAGAGCTGATCACTCTTGAGATAAATAGACTATCTACGGAAGCCATTAAGGAATTTTAATGCAATAGACTTGAGAATTCGACTAGGGATCGGTTACTCGACCGTGCTCATCTATCGAGATCATTACGGCATAGATATAAATCGATTAGAGATCAGAGATTGGTCTGTTCGACTGAGATATGTGGCTAATCGTGGGTGACACCACTAAATTGGAAAATTCTCGTCGACCGACCCTAGACTAATTCTTCTGTCATTTTGGTACCCTGTGTTCGTATTTGAATCATCGAGATTTTCACGACAACTGAGACTCGTCAACGTGTCGAATGGGTTCATTGTGGCTCGAAGAAAATCGACAACGGGTCTTTTGCACAAAAAAATTTCTGAAAACTATCTGGTAGTCTAGGTCACGCTAAAAATGCGCCGAATAAAAATTAACAGCAAATTCGAGTCTGCTTTCAGAAATATAAGATTTTGTCATGTCATGATAAATTCTAGGAATATCGACTCGGTCTCAGAAGATATTTATGAAATCGAGACTTTTTGGGAAAAAGTTGGCATAGGACTGTTTTTGTCTAGAAAAAGCCTAGGACCATTTTTGGTCATGAAATGGGGATGCAAGATGGGTCCATAGGTGAGGAAAAATATCAATTGGAACATTGAGATGTCAATTGAATTTATAAAGGCCATGTGAGATTGAATTGAAGATGAAATTAAGACCAATTGAAGCCAAAGCCCCTCAAATTTGTGTGCCCCCTTCCCTTAGCCATTTTTGGACCAATTCAAGGTTGTGGGGAGAAGCCTTGGTGGCTCATGTACAGCCAAGGAAGATGGCTTGGCTGAGGAAGAGTCCAAGGGGGGCAACCTTGTAGAAAATGAGACAAGGTGGCCCCAACCTCATCTTTTATCCTCTTATCCTCTCCCCCTTAGCTGGCCAAAATCCTTTCCATCTCCCTCCTCTCACCTTGTTCGAACCCCACAAGCAGCCAAGGAAGTCGCCGGAGCAGCCACACCACCGCCGGACCGTTTTCCCTCCTTTGTTTTCACTTCTGCCGGTTTCTACTCTAGCTGACCTTTCGCCAAAGATTCGAGTAAAAAGTCAACTTCCCGGATGAATCAGCAAACGAGCCACCCATCGCCGTGACGAGGACATCCAGATCGTTCCATCAAGCCCAACCTCACCTCGAACGGAGCTGCTGCTCATCCGGTACGCCGGCATGAAGTTACCGGTCGCCGGACTGTCTGGAGCCTTGCTGAGTGAACTGTTTCACGTTTTTCGCAAGTTTATCCCAATTCTGAACCTTCTTATGCTTGTTCTAAGCACTAGCACATCCCCCCTTGACTCGTTGAGCCATCGGTTGCCGACCACTCACTCGCCGGAGCTCCAATCAACCCGTTTCTTCGCCGTTCGGCCGCCAGTTACCTCGCCAAGCCATCCACTTGTCCACCGTCGCCATTCGCACACTAAACCAGCTTCATTTCCTTTGTTTGCAGCTCAAATCAGAGGGAAAAACAGTGGGTTTCCAGCAAGGTGTCAGGCCCGTTTTGAGGTGTTTCTGAGCCTCGAATCCTAGGCCCGCGTTGGAGAAAAGCGACCCCCGCGCCGTTCCCGTTGGTTTGATCCGACCCATTCGTTAATCAAGTGAGTTTTGCTTACTAATCCCTTATTAGTATGCTAATGATGCTTAGGGATTGATTAGATTTAATTAAGTGCAATTAGGTGGATAGATTAGATTAGAATAATTAAATTAGGGATTTACCTATGTATGTTAGGCAAATGGTTAGTGTACTTAGCAAGTAGACAAGCACTAGTTTTTATTAAACAAGTCTCGGTAATTTTCCAGGCTTGTCTCGGCTTCTAATTAGGCATTACGGACCTAAATTGGATTTATTGTATTTATTTAATAATTTTCATAATTATTTAATTATTTATTTATTTTCCGGAAATTAGGCTGGGATAGCCGACGACCGAAATTTTATGCTGATTATTGTGGTGCAGTCCATTTATTTATTTGAGCGTTGATTTGTGCTGAATTGAATTAATTATGATTTTAGTATTTTATTCCTAAATTAATTAATTTTGGTAATTAATGGGAAAATTACTAGGCGTCGGTTTACAGCACCAAAAATATGTAATGAGCTGTTGAAATTGGTGGGATGTTTAAAAATGTGAAATTATAATATTTTGGCTAAGGCCAACCATGTACCCACGCACGACTATTTTTATCGGGAATGATAAAAAATTGGAATCGATTATATGATTGGGATTGTATACTATATCAGCCTACGGGCGATATGTCAGCTTAGATAGAGAGCAGTATACCGGTATACTATATCAACCTACGAGCTCTGATATAGCAACTTAGTAGAGAGCAGTATACTTTGTCAGCTTAGCAGAGAGCAATGTCAGTATACTATATCAGCCTACAGGCGATATGACATCTTAGTAGAGAGCAGTATACCTTATCAGCTTAGATTGAGCACTGTCGATATACTATATTAGCCTACGAGCGATATGGCAGCTTAGTAGAGAGCAGTATACCTGATCATCTCAGAAGCGAGCCGACCAAGAAAGGGTCGAGATGACATGTAATCGACTAAGTCGATTGATCGATGATTGAATGGGACAATAGTTCTGGAGCAAAACTTGGATGGAGGTTGAATCTAAAAGTGTTGGAAGAGTTTGGTTACCAATGCTGTGTACTAGGGGTGAGCGTGGTTCTAGGGTAGAACCGGAACCAAAGAACCGCATCGGAGGGTCCGATTCAGTTCCCAGTTCTAAAGGGACAGGTTTCAGTTTACGGTTCCTTTTTTCTGGGAACCAGTTAAGGCTCCAAAAAATATCCCCAAATTAGTTCAACCCTAATTCACACGACACTTTCAGTCTTTCACAGTTCTCTCTTCTCTGAGTTTCTCTCGTTCTCTGCCTTTGCTCGACGTTACCGCCGCTTGCCCTCGACGTTGTTGCCGAACGCCACTAGACACCAGTCACCCCAAGTCACCTCGTCCTTTCCTCCCTCGACGCCGTCACCCCTGTCTTGCCTTGCCACTCAACCGCTGCCGGACGCCGGTCATCCCACCACTGGACGCCAATCAGCCCGCGCTCGCCACGCCCTTGCCTCCCTCGACGCTGTCACCATTCACGAATTGTAATTAGCTAGGCCTAGGATGGATCTTTCACTTGCTGCCTGTGTCTAATCTGGGATGGCATGCATGTTTTGATTAGTAAATGCGCTTCCTGCTTGCTTGCCTACTTATGTTTTGCTTGTCCTGATTTTCTTCTGTCCTGTGTCCCCAAGCATTTTGAAATATCAAATTGTTGGTTTCAGTTCTGCTGCAAATTCGAAAGTGCATTTGCAAACCAATTCGGTACCAAAGACAGAACTAGGAGGGTGGACGTCAGTGAAGTCAGAAAAAGCAACTTTTGCTTCTAATATGCCAATTATGAAGCACGGGCAAAAAGATGTGTTATCAAACAGAAAGGTGTTTCTGCTTTTTCAAGTTCCATTTTGCTCCGCATGTGGCAATCGATAATAAGACATGCTTGTCAATTCTTCAAATGAAGGATTGGTACAAGTTGTCTTGAGTTGCTTGAAATCATCTCAGTGATTTTGTTGCACATATGGTCTTATCACCTGGTCAAAGGGCAAGTTCATCTTACTCGTGGCATTCTCGGCAGGTCAGGGTGGATGAAAGAAACTGTCGACTTGCCATTGAGTTGGATGAGGAGATTGACAGTGGATTTCCTTGCTTGCTAGATGACAGGGAGACGGGTAAAACTAATGTCTATTCAGTGTGGAATGATAAGTACCCGTCAGTTGCTACTAGTTGGGAAGTAAATGGAAGTATCACCAGATTTACAAAGGCATTGGGGACCAAGATTAAGTCCATCAGCTCCACTTAAGATTGACATGTAGAATGTTATTATTTTCCACAAACCTGATACCATTCATGAAAGCTAGTAAACAGATTAATTTTAAAGATATCTCCAGCTTTGTGCAGCTATATAGATGTTTATAAAAAAAGCACTATCCCTCATCAAAATTCCTTGGGCAGATAGGGGTAGCTCCATAACAGATGAAGTCAAGGTAGAGACGGCGCGTATTCTAAGGAAAGCGAGGAAACGAAAGTGGAGGTCTTCCAAAACTATAGTCATTAGTTGAAGGTCAGTAACTCTTCTATATGAGTTGCCGCACATTTAGTAGTTCCTGCCTGTAGACTAGTAGATGTCTGCAAATAATATTCTTTCCAGCCTTGTGCTTCAAGTCAGGAAGAATTATAAGTCATGGCAGATACAATTACATCTTGTAGTACCCCTATCATCATATCTAATCAAAGCATTATCGAAGATTCGTTTGTTGTTTATTGGCCAATGATAGTGCAGTAGACAAAGTGGTATTTGTTTGTAATGCCTAATTCATTCCCACTGGGGGGTTACTGGATAGGCCAATGCTTCTTCCATAGATCTCCGTAGCTTGGTGTTGGAAATAAGGCTCAATTCCTGGCGGAGAGGAGACAAGCTTCTTGGAAAAGCAGATCCAGTTCTGCCGAATAACCACCATAAGGTATCTTCTCACCTGACCGAGCATTGTAAACTGCTGTAATCGTTAATCATACATGTAAGTCTGGTGTAACCATGTCACGGACATTTACCTAGTTGTTTGCTTCTTCTTCTTTTTTCCTTTTACCTCATAAAAATAAAAAATAAAAATCCACTAAGATGTACACGCTGAATATATCTGTAGCTTTTCATGATTGATATTCTGGAGAATGGAGTTGTCTATTAGACTGTCGCTCAAGATAACAAAGCAGTGGAGTGATCAGCTGAATTATGAGATGAATTTCTGGCAATTGATAGTGGAATATCATCTTTAGAACGACGCATGCCAGTAGCACCATGTCTAGCCCAAAATAAGATCTATGATCCCTCCTCTGCTTGAGATTTTCTCCCTTTTGGGCCAACCCCTTCGCTCCAACCTTTAAAACGGTTGCATCTTTTGCCATTATTTTTGTAGTTTTCCCTAACTGACCTCTTTACATATTACTGTTGATCATAAGCATTCATTCCAACTCTTGCCTCTATTCTGCTGTATCATAAAACTGAGGCATCTCAGACTATTCTGCTCAATTTACTAATGTCTTCCTGTGTTTTCAATTGCCACTGCTTTAAGATGCTTGCATATATTCTTACTTGTTGTGCTAGCAGGTGATAGAAATACACAATTTTAGTCAGGATGATTTGATGACCGAAGATATATTTATCCTGGATTGTCACTCAGCAATCTTTGTCTGGGTGGGACAACAAGTTGACTCCAGGATGAAAATGCATGCTTTAACCATTGGAGAGGTATGGTTCAACTTGAGGCATAGAGGTGGCATAGTGTTTTGAGTCCCATGTATTTTTACATGTTCTTCTGCTCAAGTGTTTAGGTCCATAATTGAAAGCCTTTGCTGCATGAGCAATTTTTGAGTTGTAAATTAAAAATCATTGTTTATGGTTCATAAAAGATGATGAACACCAACCGTAATAGAGCCTGTATGCGGCAGAATGTTTCTGCATAAACAGAATGAAATTATACTTGGCCTGAGACTTGTAAATGCTAATGATAGCCAAATGTTGGGAAATCCGCATCATAAAGTAAACGATATGCACCTGGCTTGACTGATTATGATACTCATCTTAGCACCGTGAAGGGAAATAAAGAAAGAGAATGTCAAGATCAAATTTGATGTAACAGGTGCTATTCTGGAAACAGAAGCCTTATATGGTTAGATGTAGAGTAGACTCTTTCTTATATTCTCTTTTTTTATGTTCTTAAGTTGATGCTTGAAGGTTTGGTTTGTATTGTTGCTTTACCTTTTCCTGCTCCATTGGATATTCATAGGTTGGCCGCGATGAAGGTCTACGAGAATAGTTTATCTACTTTCAATGTGTTTTTCAGTATCTGATGAGATTTCATAATAGAGATTATTGGAGGTGGTTTGCAAGTTATCTTGTGGTTACATGACCTTATTGTGATATTTAGATCATTTTGTGTTATTTCCTATTTTCACTTTATGGTCATTCTCTGCTCCCCATATAGACATGTTCTGTGCCCCTTCACTAGATATTGCTTTTCTTTCACAGCTTTCAGTGATCACTGAGGAGCGGGATAAATATCAAACTCTTGTCAATGAGCTTAAGAAGCTAGAGAAAGATGAAACTGGGAGTAAAGTGGCAAATGTAAACTTCTGCAATCTGTGGTTCACTGTCATCTTTGTCCCTCATTTTAATGTTATTGCCACGTATCCCGACAATCCTCTGTGTTTATATGGAACAGGAGTTGCAGTTGTCTCTCGCCAAGAAGGAATGTTGTATCAAAGAAATGGAGAGCAGTTTAAATGAGCAAAAGGAAGCTAATAATCGGCATTGGGAGGAGATTAAGTTACTAAATGAGAGGCTAAATAATGAAGCAAGAAGGATAAAATCACTGGAAAGGGAGAGTGATTGGCTTAGATCAGAAATTTCTCTTTTGGAGTCAAAGGTAAGGTCTTTTAAGAGTTTGCAAATTTGCATCATTTTCTGTTGGCTCAACTCTTTTCCTTTTCAGAGTGAAGTATCTGGCTATGCTAAAAGGTCTATAGGTTGCCAAATGATCTGTGATCTGGGCAATCACACCATTTGTTTTTTGTGGTTAATACTATTGCTGTTTGCTCTGTGGTTTTGTGTGCATAAGACTGGTGTCTTCATCTTTAATAGGTCCATATGCTTATACAGGTTGCACATGCATCTTGATTTGCTGTATTTATTAGAAATAGTGAGGGATTTGTGTGATGAAGTAGCTTTTGGTTCAACTAGCGTCACCCATGATAGTCTTGAACCTGCATAAAATAATAATGGATGTGAATTTAACATCTTGCAATTGTTGTGGACATTTCTGTGACCTACGTAGATACCGAGTGCTAAAATGAGGAAATAGCTAAAATGAGGAAATATATCCTAGCATCTTTTATGGGGCCAAAAAAAGGAAAAGTGTCTTCCCATTAGGCAATTGCTTTGCTTTAGGCATTGGTTATGCTTCCACCAATACAAATGTTGTATCCCTAGAGGAATCTAAAAATGTGTTGCTTCATCTTTTATGATCAAAGAACTGGTTTGACTCGATGAAAGCCTTCACGTAACTATTACACAGTAATGCTCACTTTGGGACTCATTTTTGCTTCTTTCTTTTTTATATTTGTTTATTGCTTCACTTGACTAAAAACATGTCTACCTTCTCTGCAACTGGGTCATAATGATTTTTTTGCCACAAGTACAAAAGTATTGTGCATGGTGAATACTCTTGCAGTTGATAATGAGGCAAAGCAAACCATTCAAGGGGCAGGTCTCCTTCTTTCAATGCAGTATCTGCTAATTTTGAGAACCTAAATACAAGAAATCTCTCAACTCCACCACCAGTTGTCAGGAAGATCTTTCCAAAGTCTGTCACCCCTGATTCAGTGGAACTGGCTTCCAAATCTTTAGCTATAGCAGCTATCAGTTCCACTTTTGAGAAATCACCACTAATATGATAAGTCATCATACCTAAATCTATTAAAGGTACGTCATAAATTATAAATTAGTGTTTAGGGAAATACACCAACAGCTGACTATTGTTTCTATGGAGTTTTATCTGATCATTTTGTTTTACCGAGCAGTGAGTCGTCAGACACCAAACTAGAATTCAGAGCCTAATAACAAAGAGAACTCATGCTTGGTCGAAGTTTGTTGCTTGCATCAGTGATTTTCTTGTGTTTGTCACAACAAAAGTTGCTAAGTTGCCATCATTTTTTTGATCTTAGCTTGAGCTGACATAGAAGTTTTGGTTTGTCTCTTTCCATCTTCGTTATAGTTCAAATCTAAAAAAGAAACCAAAAAAAAAAAAACCCATTAGAACTTGGAACCGACCTTGGAACCTGTGACAGGGTAGGTTCCAGGTTCTTGGTTCTGACAGGTAGGTTCCAAGTTCCAAAAAGGAGGAACCTATACCCAAGGGTAAGTTCTAGGTTCCGGATGGAACCTGTAAGGAACTGAGAACCACTCACCCCTACTGTGTACGGAAGTTGTCCATTTCCCTTCTTGACAGTTCTGTACATGTGTAGTAGGATTGTGTGAGGGAGTGAGAAAACTACTCCATTGTAGATGGCCCACATCATTTTTGCTTCGAATCTGGAAACATTAGTTTTTGAAGCAGCCTTGGGTCTGATGCAATTGATGACGATCTTGTGGAGCAAAATATTAGAAGCAGACATCCTAGAGTAAGTAATACTTCCCTTAGGAATCCTATCATTCACTAGAAACTTGGTGACTTGCTCATTAGACACATTGATGGGCAAGAATCCACTCCTTTCTACTCCTAGAATGTCAGCCAACAAATTAGCATAAGCATCAAACACTTTATCACTCACAGAAAATTGAACGTGAGTGGGATCTAAAATGGACAGGTTGAAATAAAAGTAAGCGGTCAATTCGAGGTAAGCGTTAAATGACTTCACACAGAACCTCTCCATCTGAAGCTTGTCAAACTTTTCTTTCAACTTCACCTTGATAGAATCTAGGAAATCAAAATCTACGATTCGAGGGTTGATGACCCCCTTATTCAGCATCTGTGAGTAGACTTTCTTATGGTCCTTTGACCGAAACAACTTCCCTTTTGTTCTAGCGATTTCTACAGCAACACCCATTTTGGGTTGGAAATGTTTGAACACATCTCATCATCATCTTCCTTTTTGCTCTCCATTTGACCCTTGTGCCAAAGTGAGGATTAGTAGAAAAATTTGAAAATTCCTTTTCTACTCTTCCAGCTTCTACCAAACCTAAGTTTTCCATGGCTCTCAAGAACAAGATTTTGTTCCCGTAGCCATTTTTTTTTTTTAAGAATGAGCTCATGAAATCCATGAGACTTCCTCCCTTTTTCAAGAACTCATAATGCTTTAGAAGTACCTCAGGCTTTCTTATCAAAATAGGAGTTACTTCCTGAGTAACTTCTTCTTCCACTAATTGTCGAGTCTTACTTCGAGGCGATTCATCCCCGGTGAGATCAAAATGCATCAAACCTTCAAGGACAAACTGAGGCCCGCGACTAGCAATACGAGAGGATTTCCTTTGATAAGACATCGAAGCGGGGCAACCAAACGGGCACAAAAAGAAACTTCAGTTTTTAAAAATTTAAAAATATAACTGTCAACAATTTTTGAAAAATTAATTCTGAAAAATCAGCAGAGATATAACAATTTCCAAAAATATAAAAGGCAAGTAATAATTCATAAATAATCATACCTGTTCAAGAGGGAAAGAAACCTACGCGCCAAAATTTGAAATATAACTACACGAGTTTGGAAAGTCATTTGTTAGAAGGATGTTTCTTCCATAGATTGAATTAATGAGTCTGCTTGTCCATAAACTTTAGCTAGATGCAAGAGTAATATTCAGCTTTTCATGGATGAACTTGAATAAGCCTTTCTCCAATGGTTTGGTGAAGATATCTGCTAGTTGATTCATCGATTCAATGAATTGAACATTGATTTCGTCATTTTGCAGATGGTCTCTTATGAAATTATGACGAATTTCAATATGCTTTGCCCTTGAATGAAGAATAGGATTTTTCATAAGATTAATCGCACTTGTGTTGTCACATCTGATTTTAGTGCAAGGTTCTTCTATTCCAAAGTCCCTTAGTTGTTACCTAATCCAAAGAATCTGTAAGCAGCAACTTCTAAGAGCAACATATTCTACTTCTGCCGTAGAGAGTGCCACAGTGTTTTGCTTCTTTAAGAACCAGGATACTAACATTTATCCTAAGAGTTGGCATGTTCCTAAAGTACTTTTCCTGTCAACTTTACAATCAGCCAGATCAGCATCTGAGTGACCAAGTAATGTAAAGTCTCATCCTTTTAGATACCACAGACCTAACTTTGGATAAGTCGCAATATATTTGATAATACGTTTGACAGCACTAAGATGAGACTCTCTAGGGTCAGCTTGGAATCTATCACACATACATACATTGAATAAAATATCAGGTCGAGAAGTAGTAAGGTAGAGAAGAGAACCAATCATGCTTCTATATGTCTTTTGGTCAACTTTCTTTCCATCTTTATCCTTGTCAAGTTTGGAAAAACTTGACATGAGAGTCTCGGTCTTCTTACAGTTTTCCATCCCAAACATCTTGATAACATCTCTATCGTATTTCTCTTGATAAATAAAAGTTCATTTCTTTGATTGTCTGACTTACAAACCCAAAAAGAATACTAACTCACCCATCATGCTCATTTCGAATTCTTCCTACATAGACTTTGAAAATTTCTTGCATAGACTTTCTTTAGAAGACCCAAAGATTATATCATCTACATATATTTGAACAAGTAGAAAGTCTTTTTCTTCCCTTTTGATAAACAATGTTGTGTCAACCATTTCTTTCTTGAAACCATTGCTTATCAAAAAGTTACTCAGTCTCTCATACCAAGCAAAGGTAGTTGTTTTAGACTATACAAGCCTTCTTCAGTCTGTTGACAAAGTCTGGTTTTCTGGGATCTTCAAATCCTGGTGGTTATTCCACATAGACTTCTTCTTATATGAACCCATTTAGGAAAGCACTATTGACATCCATTTGGAATAACTTAAAATTATGGAAACATGCATATGCAAGCAATAGTCTAATGGCTTCTAACCTAACTACAGGTGCATATGTCTCATCATAGTCTATTTCTTCCTTTGCGTATAACCTTTTGCAACAAGTCTTGCTTTATTCCTGGTTACTTTACCCTTTTCACCCATCTTGTTTCTAAACACCCATTTTATTCCAATAACAGATTTTCCTTTTGGTTTTGGAACTAACTCCCAAACATCATTAATTCTGAATTGTCTGAGTTTTTCTTGCATTGCTTCTATCCAGTTTTCATCAAATAAAGCTTCTTCTACTCCTTTTGGTTCTATTTCAGAAATAAGTACTAGTGCACTTGTGTCTCCTTTTGCTTTGGATCTGGTACGGTCCTTCTTCTATATTGCCAATGATGAGTTCTTTAGGATGGCTTGATTTGTGCTTCCAGTTACTGTTAGATCTGTCACTTCCTGCAAGGATTTACTGATCGTCAGTTTTCTTTGATTCTTCTTACTTTTGTTCTACTTGACTTTGATCATCAGAAGATTGAGGTTCCTTAGAGGAATCAGACTTTATTAAGTCTAAACCTAGTTCAGACTCTTCAAGTTGAGTCTGATCTTATTGGTTCTGAATACTTTCCTAATATCTGATATTCATGGACTCTTCAACAATTTGTGTGTTCTTGTTGAAGACCCTACAAGCTTTGCTTGAAGTAGAGTAGCCAAGAAATATACATTCATCAGATCTTTCCTCAAATTTTCTAGTCTAATCATTTCCATTTTTCAAAATCAAGCACTTGCAACAAAACACATGGAAATAAGAGATATTTGTCTTTTTTTCCTTTATACACTTCATAGGGAGTTTTCTCTAGGATTGGCCTTAAAAAAACCCTGTTAATTATTTATTAGGCAGTAGAAACTACTTCTGCCTAAAAACGAGAAGAGACTTTACTTTCTATCAGCAGAGTTCTAGCCATCTCCTGTAGCGACTTATTTTTTCTTTCTACAACTTCATTTTGTTTTGGAGTGTATGGAAAGGAGAAAACATGTTGAAGACAATTCTCGTCATAAAAATTTGCAAAGTCTTGATTTTCAAATTCTCCCCCATGATCAGTCCTTATGCTTGAAATGACATAACATTTCTCGTTCTGAACTTTCTTAGCAAATTTTGAAAAATATGAGAAGGTTTTGGTTTTATTTGGCAAGAAAAAAACCCAAGTGAATCTTGAATAAACATTAACAACTACCATGCAATATTTCTTACCACTAATGCTTCGAGTTCTAGTTGGTCCAAAGAGATCCATGTGAAGAAGCTGTAAGACGCAATTAGTGGAAACTTGATTTATAGGTTTAAATGAGCTTTTGACCTATTTTCCCAAGTTATATGGAGTACACAACTTAGACTTCTGGTACACTATTCTGGGAAAACCTCAAACCAGCTTCTTAGACGAAAGTTTAGCAATCTGTTTCATACTCATATGTCCAAGCTTGCGATACCATAAATATGATTCATCTTGAATTGAAATAAGACATTAAGAGCTCTCTAGACTTATGTCCAGAAGATAAATATTGCCATGTCTTCGCCTAGTGAAAGATTGAGATAAGTCTCCACTAACTCCAAAACAAACATATTCTTGGAAATTAATTCTGAATCCTGTATCACATAGCTGGCTTATACTCAGAAGATTGTAATTCAAACATTTTACCAAAGAAACATTGTTGATGATTAAACTTCCAATCATCACTTTGTTCCATGTCCAATAATCTTTCACTTGATGTTCCACCAAATGAAACATTTTCTCCTTTTTGTTTTTCTAGTTTTACGAATAATCTATATATATATAATAATCTATATATATCGATTGGGTTTGTGTATGACATGTTATGTATATATAAGTGTGTTGTTGGTTTTCAAAATTATGGTCCTGCTTTTCTATCTCATCTTGTTGTTGTTTGGGGATTATTTATTTGCTTCCGCATGTGCATTAAATTGAATGGGTTGGTGATGCGTCTTAAGATGTCGCTATTACATCGACCAAGAGGGATGGGCACGCGCTCGGAGGATCGGGACGTGACAGAAGACGTTTTCAGTTAAGGGATTATCATTCTTTCTTCAAGGGATTGGTTCGTATTAATTATATATGGACTTCTGGTTGGAAATCACATCTACGAGATTGGAAATCTTCATTAGAATCAATTTAGATTCATCAAATCTTTTTGAAGGGCAAGTATTTTTGGAAAGAATCTACTTATGGAAACCAAAATCCTAATTGTATAGACGAATAGGATTGACCGGCTTTCATCACAATCTTCAAACGGCTCGAGATCTCCTTGATTGATTCTGTCCAATGGGTTGATTGGAAGAATTCCTTTGGAAAGTGCCAACGGTCGAAAATGCATGAAGGAGTATTTATGGAGGACTCTCTAGTTGTTCGATAGAGTGCATGAAAGAGAAATTCCAAAGTCTGAAGCTTCCCAGTAGCTTGTTACTTCTTACTCTGTGCTCTAAACTGTACTCAAAAGAGAGAAAATTATAGTGTGACTTCGTGAGAGAGGAGTATATACTCTTTACTGTGAAGTTGAGATCACAAGACTGTAAATTCTCTTTTGATTCATAATGGAATCCAACCAGAAGGCTGTCAACGTGGGAGAGTGGACGTAAGCTTGATCTAAGCCAAACCACTATATATTCCGTGTTCATATTCTCTTTCCTGAACTTCTTTATTTTGTTCATAGTCCTATTTAACTGCTAAAGTTTGAACTCGTTCAAAGTTTGTTATTCTTCAGACTTAGTTTTTAAAGTTAAATATTTTCACTGTACTTTGCGGAAAATTGGTTTTACACTTATTCACCCCCCTCTAGGCGTTCATAATAGCATTAACAATTGGTATCAGAGCTTGTGTGCTTAATTTTTGAAGTGTTTTACTTCTAAGCTAAAGATCCTCTATGGCTAGTATTTTGGTTTCAAGTTTGGTTGAAGGCCAGAGCAACAATAGACCTCCTTACTTCGATGGAAAGGAGTACAATGTCTAGAAGAATAAGATGAAAGCATTTCTTAGATCCAGAGATCCTCTAGAGTGCGATGTTGTAAAAAAGGGATCAACCCTAAAGCTACATCAGCTTTAGACTGAGGAAAATAAGTCATTGACGCTGATGAAGTAACACGAGCTGAATTTACCAAGAGACAAGTTGTGACAGTCTGATTTTCCACTTCTGTTCTCAATGGAAAAAGTCGGGCTTTTCATCGACGTGTCTATTGTGCTATTCTCTGAGCTGATCACTCATGAGATAACTAGACTAGTTGGGGAAGTCAGTAAGAAATTTTAGTGCAACAGGCTTGAGAATTCGACTAGGAATCGACTGCTCGACCATGTTAATCTGCAAGGATCATTGCGACACAATCGAAAATCTATCAGAAACCGGAAATAGGTCGATTCGATGGAGATATATATAATTAGGCATAGGTGATTCCATCTAATTACAACATTCTCATTGATCGGCACTAAACTGATTTTTGTGTCGTTTTGGTACCCTGTGTTTGTAATTGAAACCTAGAGATTTTCACGACAATCGAGAGTCGCCAATGAGTTGAAGATGTACATTGTGGCTCGATAATAATCGACCACGAGTCCATTGCACCAAAAATTCCCAAAAACTACCCAATGTTTTAGATCGCGCTGAAACCACGTTTGATTGAATTTAACCGCGTAATTCATTCTGATTTCAGAAATTGAGAATTTTCTCGTGTCACAATTAATCCCAAGAAATATTGTTACATCTTTTCAAAGTTTATGGACGACGGAATTGTTCGTGAAAAATACAAATGCGGCAAATTAAAAAAAAAATAAGGGAAATGCCACATTTTAAATGATTTTGAGCCTTTAAGGTGGAATATTTAGAAAAAAAAAAGATTATAAGGACTTAAATGGGAAATTGTCCTTATTAATTAGGGTGGTGAAATAGACAAAGTGAAAAAGAAAAGTTAAAGGGGATTAGCAATTCGGCTGCCCACTTCTACGAAGCATTTCACCATCTCTTGGAACAAGGTAAGAATAGGTAAATTGTAGGGAAACTTCCCATGGAAAAAGTACCACCTTCTTGTGGAAAAAAATGGAAGTGGGGCCTCAATTGGTTCTTTTTCTCCATTCCTTTTTCCCCTACATCCGACTTCTTCTTCTTTCCCCCTTCCGTGAAATTCCCATCTCTTGGCCCCACTTGACTATCCGTTTCTCTCTCTCTACCCCCTTTCTCTTTCTTTCTCTTTCCTTTCTTTTTCTCTTAACTGAAGGAAGAAAAAGCTTGTCCTTTCTTTCCTTTGTCTCTTTTCTTTTGTGCGTGTTTCTCTCCTTTGCTGCCGTGCGGAAGCCTCCTTCTTTCCTTTTCGATTTCTTTTCTTTTTCCCTTGTCTCTTTCAACGTATAAGCTGTTGCTTTCTCCTTCCTTGAACGTGTAACTCCCGTTTCTGCTCCCCCTTGGACGGCAGAACAGCGACTAAGAAACAAAACAGAGCAAGGCGTGAACGTGACGTTACCAAAAAAAAAAAAAACTTCTGGACCCACATAAACGTCGACCACCTACCACCATGGTTTTTTTTATATAGGTCGGATAGTTCGAGTGAGGAAAATACCTCCTCACCCGCACAAGAACCGCATAACCGACCAAGCTCCGCATTTAGCTCCCTCTACCGAAAAGTTTATAAATCCATTTGTTGCTGTTATAGTCACACCACAACAACCCCCTCTGCTGTGTCGACTCAACCACAGCAACGAGAGAGCCAGGGCTCATCTATGTGTTGCTGTCCAGCTGACAGCAAGAGCCGCCGTTAATTCCAAATAGGTGAGTTATTTTCCTAAATCTGGAATAGGGGTTGTGTACCTCTGTTTAGGGATTGAAATTAGTTGAGAAAGGTTTAGGTGAGATTAGATATAGTTAATATTAGTTTAGAAATGTTAGATTAGCTATAGAAAGGCTTAGTTTTAATTAAAATAGCAAGATAAGAGCTGTAGAGGGTGATTCGGCCAAAAACAGGGGATGTTCTGTAAAGCTGCTTTCTGGACGTGTATGATTTATTATTTTTGTAGACTCATATTTGATGCGATTTTGAAGAAATTTCCTTCTGAAGAAATGTTTTAAACATCTTCAAGTATAACATATATTTTTCTCAGGATTTTTGTGGATTTAAAGGAAAATGATTTTGGCTTCGTTATCTTTAAACAGAAACTTGAACTGCACTGAAAATTGTGACCCGTAAAGATTAGATGGGTTGTTACTCACCCTTTGGGTTCGATTTTAAAAATTATTTCTTCACAAAAGTTGTTCGTTACGTCTTCTAGTTGAACATACTCGAATTTCAGACCAAATGGACCTGTTTTGAATTCCTAACCAAGTTGATTTCGGAAAACAGAACCGCTGGAAACTGATCCGATTTTAGTACTGGATTGACTGAATTACTGGGCCGAATCCAGAAGGATCTGGGCCTCGGTTTCTCCATGAAAATTTTTTTTTTACATGTCTTTTAGCACGTTTTCAAGTTTGAGAATTTTTTGAACTCATATGAATTGATTTCTGATCTTGAACCCAAAAGTGCGCAATTGGGCAGTTTCTGCCAATTCTGATCAGTGGAGGTTTGTAACTGTTTTGAGATGTTTCTTGCTGGAGATTTGCTTAATTGAGGTTGTGAATGAAATATGCAATTGATTATTGAATTATGATGCCAACTGAATGCATACATGACATGAGATTCTGAATGAAATACGCAATTGATCAGTGAATTATGATGATGAGTGAATGCATACATGTCATGAGATTCTGTCACGAGCCTTTGGGCCGGACGATGCTCCTTCGGGAATGCCCCACGTCAACGGATGCCGGTCGCAGTGGAGGCTGGGCCGATGCTCCTTTATGGAATGCCGTCTAGATATAGACGTTGCCGCGCTCGACGGTGCGAGGCGATGCCCGGTTATGCCGGAAGACTGTTATCTGTGCATTGGCATCATTTGTGAGATATAAAGGGGTGAAAGCGAGGGACCTAATTAAAAGACGGAACTGTGTGGTGCGGTATGGGACGTGCCATAACGGTTTAGTCCGGTAATTGGGGGCCCGTGTAATTATGTGACAATTATGTCCTTAAATATGTATGTGTTAAAAGTATTCTGATGATATTTGATCTGGATATTGTTAAGTATATTTTGATTGACACTAATGTGCAGGAACATGCTGGTATTAAAAGAATTATTAGAAACGCGACTAGATTGCATGTGGAGTGTACCCTTCTCCTACTCTGGATTTAGGGGATTAACTTACTGAGAAGTGATCTCACCCCTTAGTGGGCTAAAATTTTTCAGGTCCCTAAATGGAGGAAGGCCAGGTCGTGAACAATCGGTTGCAGAAGGAAGAGTAGGACTCTCGCTATCTCCTTCCAGGTGATGGCGGTTCTTCCGTCGAGGCCGGATGATGGGTGACAGTTCACCCTAGAGAGGTCGAGAAGTATGATAGTGTAGTAGCGAACCTTGGTCTGTACATAAGTACTACTGTATTGTAGGTGTGGCTTGAAAGAAAAAAATATTATCCTACGTTTCTATCCCACTGCTTTGTTGAATGGAGATTGTCTTATGTTTCCGCATGCGTAAAATAATAAATGGGTTGGCAACAGTTCCTGGGATGTTGCAAACTTTTATCGACCATTGAGGGATGTGCATGTGCCTGGAGTTCGGGTCGTGACACAAGTTCTTGATGCGAAAGCAATCTACTCTTTATACTGTGCCTTATCTCCTACTGAGTATAACCGAATTTCTTCTTGTGAAATAACAAAAGAAGTTTGGGACAGATTGCATGTTACCTACGAAGGAACTAACCGTGTGAAGGAAACCAAAATAAACATTTTGCTCGGACGGTATGAAGCCTTTAGAATGAAGCCTGGAGAATCTATTACTGATATGCTCAGTCAATTTACAGAAATTGTAAATGGTCTGGCTTATCAAAGTCAACCAATCTCAGGACCAATGAAAGTCAACAAGCTGCTGCGTGGGCTTTCGAAAGACTGGAATCATGTGAAGACTTCAATTAGAGAGACCCAGAGGATCATGCCTCTATCAGTTGACGAACTGATAGGCATGCTTCAGTCATACGATGTGGAACAAATAAATGATGAAGAAGTTCCTAAAGGTAAGAAGTCAATTGCTTTAAAGTCTAACGTTGATTCTGATGATACAGATTCGGATGATGATATGGACGATGAAGAGATGGCACTCATGATCAAGAAATTAAGAAAGCTGAATAGAAAGGGAAGAAGATTCAATTGGAAGAAACAGAGCACGTAAAATTTCCAGAAGAGACCAACTGAGGACAATGAAACCAGCAAAGATGTGATATGCTTCGAATGCAAGAAAAAGGAGCATATTAGACCTAACTGTCCTCTGTTAAAGAAGAAGAAAGGAAAAACTGAAAAGTACAAAAAGGCACTCAAAGCTGAAACTTGGAGTGACACCGAGTGTGAGGAAAGTGAAGAAGAATATGCCAACATATGTCTAATGGCTCATTCCGACTCAGACTCAGAATCAGAAACAGATTCTGATTCAGATTCAGACAAAGAAATTGAGATTAGTGATTTAAAAATTCCTATCAAAGTCTTTAAATACATATATGAACTTTGTCTTAGTCTTAAATCCTCTCTTAAAAGGATTTCTGAACTAAAGGGAGAATTCTAAGCTCGCAACAGGAAGCTTCTTGGAAAGAAAATTTTGAAAGTCTAAAAACAAGTTTTGATAATTTGAAAAAAAATTATGATTCTCTTTCAAAGGAAAACACCTTTTTGAAAAGTGATATCTCAAATATCACAAAAAGATTTTCAAAAGGATCCAAGAAACTGGAGAAAATTCTTTTAGTTCAAATACTCTACTTTAACAAATCTGGTTTGGGTATGATTTCAAAAACTGTTCCATTAATCAATTTTCCAAAAGTAAAAGAAAGAATTAAACAAAGACCTGCAAAGCCTTTTTACAAAAATCATTTTCAAAATTTTTTTGTAAAACCTGTTGGCCGAAGTGCACTCAAATATTCAAAGTGTAATAGCTTAGAACATTTTGAGAAAGAATGTCCTAAGGTTTGGAGACCAGTTAAGAAGGATTGGGCTAAGACTATTTTTAATACTAACCCTCCTGGACCCAAGAAAATATGGGTACCAAAGAAAGTTTGAATTTCTCTTTTGATCGCAAGTCATTATCAAAAGGAAAAGCAAATGGTATTTGGATAGTGACTGTTCGAGGCATATGACTAGAGACTCAAGCTACTTAATAAAGCTTGCGAGACTAAATGGAGGAAAAGTATATTTTGGAGGAAACAGCAAAGGAAAGATTGTAGGATGTGGAACTGTGAAGATTGGAAGCCTAACCATCAACAACGTTTCCTTGGTGAAAGGTTTGAACTATAATTTGCCGAGCATAAGTTAGCTTTACGATACTAGTTTCAAAACAAAATGTGAATGTGGAAAGAAAGAATAGATCCTTACAAGAGATGGCTAGAACACTCTTAATTGAGAGCAAAATATCCTCTCAATTTGGGGTAGAAGCAGTTTCAACTGCTTGCTACATCATCAACATAGTATTCTTGAGGCCTATTCTAGAGAAAACTCCTTATGAAGTGTATAAAGGAAAGAAGTCGAATGTTTCCTACTTTCATGTCTTTGGCTGCAAATATTTTATTTTGAAGAATGCAAATGATCTATCTGGAAAGTTCGAAGCAAAATCAGATGAAGGAATCTTCCTTGGTTATTTGACTTCAAGCAAAGCTTACAGAGTCTTTAACAAGAAAACTCAATCTGTGGAAGAATCTATGAACGTGAAGTTTCAAGATTATCTGGAGAATCTACCAATCTAGACTCAACTTGAAGAGTCTGAACCTGTTCCAAACTTTACAAAGTCTATTTCCCCTGAAGAGGTTCAGACTTCTGGAGAACAAGATCAAGCAGACCGAGAAGATTCAACAACTAAAGAGGATCAACCAACTTTCAAACCAAGCAGCAACTGGAAGCACAAGTCAAGTCATCCCAAAGAACTCATCATTGGTAACATTGATGAAGGAGTTCGCACCAGATCCAAAGGAAGAGAAGAGTCCAGTGCTCTAGCACTTGTTTCTGAGATAGAACCAAAAGGAGTAGACGGAGCCCTGTCTAATGAAAGCTAGATAGAAGCTATGCAGGAAGAACTCAGACAATTCAGCATCAATGATGTATGGGAGCTGATTCCAAAACCCAAAGGCAAATCCATTATTGGAATGAAATGGGTTTTCAGAAACAAGATGAACGAGAATGGTAAAGTGGTCAGAAACAAAGCAAGACTCGTGGCAAAAGGTTATGCACAGGAAGAAGGGATGGACTATGACGGGACCCATGCACCAGTAGCAAGGTTAGAAGCAATTAGATTATTAATTGCTTTTGCTTGCTATAAAAATTTCAAGTTATTCCAGATGGATGTCAAAAGTGCATTCCTGAATGGATTCATACAAGAAGAAGTTTATGTGGAACAACCACCAGGATTTGAAGATCCAAGAAAGCCAAACTCAGTTTACAAACTGAAAAATGTCTTGTATGGACTAAAGCAAGCACCTCAAGCCTGGTATGAGAGGTTGAGTAAGTTTCTAATTCAAAATGGCTTTGAAAAGGGAAAGGTCAATACTACCTTGTTTATTAAGAAAGAAGAAAAAGACTTTCTACTGGTACAAATTTATGTAGATGATATTATTTTTATTCTCCTAATGAAAGTCTTTGCAAGAAATTTTCAAAGTCTATGCAGGATGAATTCGAGATGAGCATGATGGGTGAGTTAACTTTCTTTCTGGGATTACAAGTTAGACAATCGAAGAAATGAATATTCATTCACCAAGAAAAATATGCCAAATATCTCATCAAGAAATTTGGTTTGGAGAATTGCAAGAAAATAGAGACTCCAATGTCAAGTTCTTCGAAATTGGACAAGGATGAAGAAGGGAAGAAAGTAGATCAAAAGTTATATAGAAGCATGATCGGTTCACTTCTTTACCTTACTGCTTCTAGACCTGATATTTTATTCAGTGTGTGCATGTGCGCTAGATTTCAGTATAATCCTAGAAAATCTCATCTAAGTGTTGTAAAACGTATTATTAAATATGTTGCGACCTATCCAAAGCTGGGTCTGTGGTATAAAAAAGAATGAGACTTTACTCTTCTTTGATATTCAAACGATGATTTAGTAGGTTGTAAAGTCGATAGAAAAAGCACATCTGGCACTTGTCAATTGCTGGGAAAAATGTTGGTATCTTGGTTCTCAAGGAAGCAAAGTACTGTGGCACTTTCAATTGCAGAAGCAGAGTATGTTGCTCTTGGGAGTTGTTGCTCTCAAATCCTATGGATAAGCCAACAACTAAGAGATTTTGGGATTGAAGAATCATGTACCGAGATCAAATGTGACAACACTAGTGCTATTAATCTTACAAAGAATCCAATTCTTCATTCAAGGGCAAAGCATATAGAGATTCGACATCACTTTATAAGAGATCATGTCTAGAATGGGCAGATTATGATTCAATTCATTGATTCGAATAATCAGCTAGCAGACATCTTCACGAAGCCCTTGGAGAAAAATCCATTTGAGTTTATTCGCACCAAACTGAATGTTATCTCTATTTTGGAGTAAAGCCTGAAGTTGGATAGACTCAGACTTTCCAGACTCTACTTAAGTAAAAGAAAGTCTCGAATCCAGGTATTTTATTTTTGGAATGAAAAGGTATGTTTAATCAAATCGTTGTATGCCTATTTTATTTTTGGAAGTTATCTTTTTCGAATTTTTGAATATTTGGCAGTTTTTATTTTCATTTATTTGGAAAAAGGTAATTTTGTTTGTGACGGTTCGTTTATCTCTTTTATTCATGATCGTTCATTTCCTTTATATATACTCTTGTATTCCTTTCGAGCACTTTTTACCAAACCCTAGAATATAGACTTTCTACTCTCTCGTTTCTACTCTCTCATTTTTACTCTCAAGATTGTTCCGCAAGCTTCCATCGTTTTCACTAGAATCAGTCTGTGAAATCATCCAAGCCTGCAAGAATGTCTTTCCAACGGAAATCCTCTCAGATTGCCAACCAAGGACCAAGGAGCATGCCAGAAGGGCTGACTCATTTTGATCTCACTGAGGAAGACTCTCCGTGCAACTCTCCACAGCACTCTCAACAGCACTTTACTCAAGATGTTCAGTGTCAACCTCTGGAGGAGGAAGTTGTAGAAGACGCAAAACCTCTCAGAGCCTCGAGACCCTAGGTTCACTATAAGCTTTACTCTCTTTTAAAGCAGGGTGGTACTCCCATGTCTTTTATCGATGAGTTCCTAAGAGAGAATGGTTATAAGAATGAAACTTTGTTCCTAAGAAGGATGGAACAGTTAGGTATAGCACTTAAAGGATCGGCAGACAATGCCTTTCTTCATTTTCTTGCAGACCCTAGGTTCAATTCAAATCATCCTAAAAACAAGGATGATGATGAGAAATTTTATTCTAATTTTCAACCAAGAATGGGTGTTGCTGTAGACATTCCTGGAGAAAGGACAAGGTCGTTTCGTTCTAAGGAACATAAGAAGGTTTATTCACAGATGCTGAAGAGAGGGGTGATGAACCCTCGTACTGTTGATTTTGACTTCCTAGACTCGATCGGGGTTAACTTGAGGGAGAAGTTAGCCTTACTTCAACTGGAGAATTTTTGTTCTGAGACAACTATTGCTTATCCAGAGTTGATTGCTTATTTCTATTCGAACCATTCTTTTCTTGACCAGAATCATATCACATTTACTGTGTATGACAAAGCCTATGTGGTGGATGTAGACACATTGGCATATATTATTGGGGTGGAAATGAGTGGTTTCCAACTAATGAATGTCTCTTTTGGTCAAGCAATGAGATTTCTTGTCAAGGACAGAGACCTCGAAGGAGGCATCACATATTCCAGACTATCAGCCTCAAACGTTCTGTTGCACAAAGTGGTCATTAACTGCATCAGACCAAAGGCTGCATCAAAAACGGATGTTTCCAAGTTCGAAGCTCGGCTCATGCTTGCTATTCTCAATGGGATGAGGTTTTCGCTCCCTCATACCATTCTAATGCACATGTATGGGACGGTTGTGAAGGACAAGGGACAATTATCTTACTCTGCGCTGGTTACCAAGCTGTTCAGACATTTTCAGATTGAATTTCCCACCTCATTCTGTTCTCGAACTATTGCTCCTATGGTTATAGGACTTAAAATGATTTCGAAGATGAGGCTGAAAGATCTGAACAAGGTTTTGGAGCGCATGGAGAAGGAGTCCTCCATCAAAACCAAAGTAGATTCTACTACAAAGAAGAGAAAAGGCAAGGAGATTGTGAAAGAACCTATGAAGAAGAGAAGATCTCTCATCCTGTAGGACGAAGAGGATGATGATGATCTCACAATTTTTGACCTTGCCTTGAAGAATCTTCAAGGTTTTGATGGTTCTGAGGAACCCATTGAACGAGACAGAGCAAAAGCAGAGCCAGAAGAAGAAGTAGAACCAAAAAAGGAAGAAGAAGCAAGAGAAGAAGGAAGAGAAGAAGAAAGAAAAGAAGAAGAAGGAAGAGTAGAAGACGGAAGAGATGAAGTAGAAAGAGGTCTTGTGGATGAATCTTATGAGGCAACCATTGCCATATCTTTATCTGAAGATTCAGAAGCAACTCGGAGTGGTCAAATTGGAGAACGTACAAAGGAAGCACATCACTCTCATCCTGAAAAGGAGAAGAATCAAGAAGAAGAAATCCTGTCTCCACCTGTAGGCACAGAAATAGGGGGAGCTGGTATTGTTGAGAAAACAGAGACTTCTTTTCCTATCTTTGGGAGTGATGGTAAATCTCCTGTGCACCCAGAAGCTGACATTGCAGAATTCACACTGAGTCATGGAACTAGACAAGCTGATGTTCCCTCCTCTCTCAATTCTCCTCGAACTCCACTCGCTGAAGCCAGTGCACAATCAGAACCATATGCTGATTATCGAAGGATGATGGAACTTCTTTTGGAAGTAAAGGCTCAGCAATATGCTATGTAAATTGAGATTCATAAACTACATACTACGTTGCGATCATCTTCTGACTTTCACACTGAAAAGGTGCAATCCTTAGATACTCAAGTGCATACTTTAAATCAACAAGTATCTCAGACTGTGGCCAAGCATGATCAAACTCTACAAATTATCCAGACTGTTCAGACACAGGTAGAGAATGTTCATCTCCAATGCCAGAAGATTGACGAGGCAGTGCAGTCGATGGGGGATTTCCAGCTCGTTCGAATTCTAAGACAATTTTGACTCCAATTCTCTCCTCTCTATCCATCTTGATCTTCTCCACTTTTTGTTGTTGACAAAAAGGGGAAGAATTTGCAGATTTTGAACTTATTTTTGAACATTTTTTATGCAGATTTTAAGTTTGTTTTGAATGTGCAGCAACTTTTATGGTGATGGTTATGGATGAGGATGTTTAAATATTGTTATGTGATTAATGTTTTCAAGATTAACTTGTTTTCTGTGGTTGCAGAATCGATGCTATCTAGATCCTTAACTAACTGCTTTTATAAGATATCATGTACTGCTAAGAGTTGTTTTGCAGGTTATAAATCTTTACATCTGTAGAGAACTTTGTCATCATCAAAAAGGGGAACATTGTTGGAGAAAACTCCTTTGATGTTTTGAAGCTGACCAAACTTATCCTAAGTCTATTATGAAGAATTCCAGAATTTTGTGTCAAAGTCTAAAGACTCCCAAACTTTATGTCAAAGTCTGCCCACACTGATAAATTCCAGACTGAACGAAAGTGAAGGATGAAGACGTTTCCAGTTAAGGGATTATCATTCTTTCTTCAAAGGATTGGTTCGTATTGATTATATATGGACTTCTGGTTAGAAATCACATCTACGAGATTGGAAATCTTTATTAGAATCAATTTAGATTCATCAAATCTTTTTGAATGGCAAGTATTTTTGGAAAGAATCTACTTATGGAAACCAAGATCCTGATTGTATGGGAAAACAGAATTGGTGGGCTTTCATCACAATCTTCAAACAGCTCGAGATCTCCTTGATTGATTCTATCCAATGGGTTGATTGGAAGAATTCCTTTGGAAAGTGTCAACAGTCGAGAAGGTATGAAGGAGTATTTAAGGAGGACTCTCCAGTTATTCGATAGAGTGCTTGAAAGAGAAATTCCAAAGTATGAAGCTTCCCAGTATCTTGTTACTTCTTACTCTGTGCTCTAAACTGTACTCAAAAGAGAGAAAATTATAGTGTGACTTCGTGAGAGAGTAGTAGATACTCTTCATTGTGAAGTTGAGATCACAAGACTGTAAATTCTCTTTTGATTCATAATGGAATCCAACCAGAAGGCTGTCAGCATGGGAGAGTGGATGTAGGCTTGATATAAGCCGAACCACTATAAATTTTGTGTTCATATTCTCTTCCTTGAACTTCTTTATTTTGTTCGCAGTCTTATTTAACAACTAAAGTCTGAACTTGTTCAAAGTCTGTTGTTCTTCAAACTCAGTTTCTAAAGTAAAATATTTTCACTATACTTCACTATGAAGCCAGAGATGCTGGTCCTTGCACAATGCGCTTGCCAATCCCAGTGTCTCGAGAGCAGGATGTCCTAGAGTTCCCACCACATGGGGGTCTGTGGATGGTGTCATGATTATGTAGTCCCAAAATCACATAACTTTCCATTATATTTTGAATCTAGCAAAATGTTACCAACTTTGACATCCCTTTAGTTAAAAATAATAAAGCAAAAGAGAAAATTTTACATTTCGATGTATGTAATAAAGAATACATCAACTTATCTATAGATTTTATGATATGACTATCTAATATAACGTATCAATCAAAATATACACACAATCAAAAGGAGACATAGATGTAATCTTGATAGGTACAAAGAATCAACAAAATTTATCAAAGTATCTCTAACATTGAAAATTACTCTAGAGAAATCCCTAATTATCTCTAAACTCAATATGACTAAGTTAGCTTGACCTTGAAATCAAGTGAAACAATGTCCAATTGAGACTTGGCAGATGAAGTTGTGTTCGGCGGCTGTTCGTGGCAAAACTTTCAAATCTAGTTGGTCTTTGGGTAGCAAGTCTGGTGGTGGCGTTGGCGTTTTGAAACAACAAGCAAAAGTTTGAGAGTCAGAGGGGAAACAGCAAGTAGTTGATGCAGCTGGCTTCGGACACAGTAAGTAAGCAGCGTAGCATAGACGGTTGGCATGGGAAAATAGTTACTGAGTGACGCAACCCTTGCAGCTAGCCTTGAAAGAAAGCCATCTCCATGAAAAAAGCTCGACGGAGTGATCCGGTCAGTGCAATTAACATCGAAACACGACTATTGTGGAATGAATTTGATTAAGTACTTCTTCAAATAAGACTTGTGCTCACAAAGTTAATAATGTTGAGAGGTGATGATGCATTTATTTGGATGTGCACGGGGATGGACTTACCTGGACATGCACCGGGTGCTTGGGGGAATGTTCTCCTGGCTTTCCGCCAAGACCGAAGCCTTTAGTCGCTGTTCAGACACCTCCACTACTCATCTTTGAAAACCAACACCATCATCGGAAGGGAACATTAGAAATAATTAGGGATATCTTTAAGATAATTTCCAATGTTAGAGATATTTTGATAATTTTATTTATTCTCTGTATCTCTCAAGATTACACATATGTCACCTTTTGATTGTGCATATATTTTAATTGATATGCTATCTTAGATAATCATATTATAAAACCCATAAATAGGCTCGTCTACTCTTTGAACCACGTCTCGCTACCTTGATGTAGATAATAAAGGCCATAGGCTGCACTTCTAATCACTCTAAATCTTTGGCTCCAAGTGATGTTGGCCTTTGGTTCATTATACGGGCACCTGTCCAGGCTTCCATTGGGGATGTAGTCATACCCAAACAGCCGATCACCTTTTGATACAGCAATAACCGAGGAGTGTCACGATGTTCCTGTGACAAAGATGGCCAGTACTCACGATCTCTGCAGTGAATTCTCTAATTCCTTCGCCTTGCTTCGCTATGAACCCTCCTCCCTGCAATCTCAGTTCTTGAAGTAGGTAATGCCCCTCTATAGACCCGGCCAAATCCGGCAGGTCGTCATAGCTCCTGGTCCCTAAATCCTTTTGTGGCTACACAGAAATATTTGTACTCGAACCCATGAGGATTGAAGTCACGCTCCCAGTCAAGAAGATTTGCAAATTTTCTTTTTCGTCTTATCAGATAAAACCAGAGTTTTTTTTTTTTTTTTTTTTTTTTTGGTGAACATAAAACCACATTTAAGATATTGACAGAAAGGACAACAAGACGAAAGCCACAGCAGCAGTCAACGGATAGGATTTCCCCTCCACCTCACATTGGATAGTCTAGGAAGCTGAGACAAAACCAGACTCTGAGCTTGTCCCATTTACAATAAAGGTCCTTTCCAGGATGTGATGAGAAGTTACTAACGAGCTGGTTGAGGACGAGAACCCCACGTACATCGTCTCCTTGATGATCGGCAAGAGATCAACGGACAAATATAAAAGGGGAATCTTCAGTTTCTCAACATTGCTAGGAGCTAATGTGACATTGATTTGCTTTTGCGCCTTCAAAATCCACCAGAACTTGCATAGCTTCACCAGTCATCAGACTCTAGTTTGTGAAGACCCACCAGGACATATAGTATATCCTACAGGGGCAGATTTTACGGAGCTTGGTCAGCCCATTGACATCAATCCCAACGTAGTTATCATGGACATCATGGTTTTGGATTGTGTCAAATTATACTGTGACAACGTGGTTCGTGGCATTGCCATTGTTGGTTTCGTTGAAGAGGTGAAAGTAATTACTAGGAAGAGCTTCGGGAAATTCTCTGTCAGGAGCTAACATAAAAGTGAACCCGTGACCACCCAGAGGCGGATTCTCGTAAATCACATTGAAGATGAAAGTTGCGGAGAAAGAGTAAGCAGATCCACTGGATGATATTTGAACTTGATTGGGCCAGGGTAGAAGGCGTGACTGTGCTTCTGTTTGGTTGCATTGCCAATGAATGTGGCTAAACCATATAAGCTAAGATTGGCCGACCAGAAACGTGAAACTGCTGGTATCGAGCTAGTACAAAGTTTGCCGGGGGAGAAATCGCCAGATAAATCACGAAGAATATGTCCAGAAGCTGGAGAAATTCGCTGAATGCACTACAGAGAAAATATCGTTTGAATCTCCTAGGATCAAATTGAATCTAATGCAATTTCAGCTATTGGTACCCTGACTTGTGTTACTATATTCCCTATGAATAAAAAATTCACATGTCAATGGTGCATAAATATTAGGGACCCGGCTGTTAAATCATGCGAGGATTCAAACAAACAAGTAATAATCCTTATAAAAGGTTGACTTGTTCTTACACTCTAAAGGCTGATCGAAAGGGAAAACCAAAGGAAGCAATTTAAGTTAATGCAGACATTCCCAAGAACATGTAAGAATATTGTGACGACCCAGCATGTCACGATTAGTGTAGAACTACTATCGCCAATATCTTCTTCATTTTAATTTTTCTTAAGCATGCGGAAGCGTAAGGGACAACAAAAAATTCCAAGGTACACACAATTTTCTGTAAACGGGGCAACTTCATTTATTATTTATTCATACATGTACATCAGATGACAAGTGGGGTGCCATGGGGAAGTACAAAAGGTCAGCACTAGATTGACTATACTAAACTCTAGGTTGGTCACGCCTCCCCACCTAGCTGTACAAGTGTCGTCTAACAATGGCCCCTGATGTTCTCAAAATCTTCCAAGCTCCAAAAATCTTGTTCCCTCCTCCTAAGTGAAATTCACCAGCACCTCATAGCAAATCATCAGGGAGGCAGGTGGGATCGGCATTCTAATGATCTGAAAAGATGAAATCAACAATCAGTGACTCACAACCTAGTAAGTAGAAAGTCCACCGGCCTATACAACACAAATCGATCACCATATGACAAGGAAAGCCTCAATAGAAAGTTTCGTAAATCACATACACAGCAGCTTACGTGAGACCCTTTTCAGGGTACGTGGTTGATCAATATAAGTAATAACATTTCCTAGTAAATGACCAACAGTTTGTTTCAAGAATACCAAAGTCACAATCAATACAATTTCATGCTATCATCATCTTCCGGGGAACCCCGTTACCCCCTGGGCATCTTGCACCCATCCCGCATCGCGAGACATCTGGGGAACCGCGTTACACCCCTAGGCATCTGGAGGAATCTAGTTACCCCTCCAGGCATTGTGACATCCTGAATTTCAGGCTCTATTTTCAATTGAATGAGTTGGGCTTTCCATCGACACACCTATAGTGTTTTTTTCTGAGTTGGCCACTCATGAGATAACTAGCCCATTAAGTGAAGCCGTTAAAGGATTTTAAATGTAATAGACTTGAGAATTCGACTAGGATCCAACTTCTCAACCGTGCTAATCTACAAGGGTCATTACAGCACTGTCAAAATCGATTAGAGATCAAAGATAAGTCGATTTGACCGAGATATGTGATCAAAGTGTGGGTGATTCCATCTAATTGCAAAATTCTCGTCAATCGGCACTAGACCAATTTTTCTGTCGTTTTGGGTACCCTATGCCCGTATTTGAAACCTTGAGATTTTCACAACAACCAAGAGTCGCCAATGTGTCGAAAATGCACGATGTGACTTGAAAATAATCGATCACGGGTCAATTGCACTAAAAATTCCTAAAAGCTACCGATAGATTAGATCACGCTAAAATCGCGTCAGATTAAAATTAACCGCGAATTTAAATCCGATTTCAAAAATTGAAAGTTCTATCATGTCATGATTTATTTTAGGAATGTCGACTCATACTCCGAAGAATTTTCGGCAAGCCCAAGATTTTTACGGAAAATCGATTCGGACGTTTCGGAAAATAACGGAAATTCAGATGGGCCAAATCGAAGGGATTTTTGGCCTCCTTACCGAGCCTTTGGGTGATGGGGACTTGTAGAAATTTTACGGGCTTTTTCTTGGGGAATTTCGCAAAGAAATGAAGCCCAAATTTGTGAAATTCGGAGCCATGAAGGGGGCTGCATTTTTTACATTCAAATCGGGTTAATTGTGGGATTTATTTGCAACAAAGAATTAGGGAACAAGCATTCAATTGAAGGGATAATGTTGTTGACTTTTGCACCCTTTGGCCTCTCTTGCACGTCTCTTTCTTCCCTCATCCGTTCCCCCAAACTTCCCTTGCACGCCTCACGGTCGACTCCATCCTCTTCGCGACTTCCCTTTCATTTTCCCTTTTTGTTTCTGCTTTCCATCATTCCCGTCCAAGGAATCCAACGCCGCATGCCCTCCAGCAAACAGCCATCACCACCGAACTTCCATTCCCCTGCCATATGTCCGTTTCTCTCCCTACAGCTGCCACGTCCAAGCTTCAATCAACCCACCGAGTCAACTACAGCCTCCGCCGAAGCTCCACCGTTGACTCCGCAAGTCCCACTTCCATCCTCGTGCAGCGCCTTCCTCGGATTCGATCCAAAGAAGCAGCCCCACCAGCACCTCAATTTGTCGGCCACCATCCACCAAGTCTTGTCCCCCACCGTCAAACCTTCCAGCAGCTGGTTCCTCTCTCGATTTCGTTGACTCCTTTGCCACGCCCGAAGCTGCTCCTCCGCTGCTTTTGTTTTCCCCTGGCGTTGACGTCGCGGCTCCATTTCAGCGGCCACGAAGGCCACCTGCTTCCTCACATTCGGCCCATCTCCAGCGTCCGCAAGCCCAACCCAACAGCTCCTTCCCATTCAGCCGCTGCAGCCCACCGAGCAGCCCAAGTTCCCAGCTCAGTCCATTCAAGTCTCAGCCCATCTTCAGTTGGATTCACGCCTGCAGCAGGCCACGCCAGTTCAGCCCGCAACTTCACAGCTCAGCCCAAGCAAGTTTCGGCCCATCTCCACCGAGCCCAACCGCAAGTTCAGCCCGCAAGATCAGTTAAGCCCAGCAGCCCGCAGTGTTCCAGCCCATGTATTTCCGCCCAATTCTGAGCCTAAGCCCACGACTAGCTTTGAGCAGATTTGGTCTTTCAACTCGAGCAGAGGGTCGCAAGGCCTTTTTGGCCCGATCCAAGTGTCCGTTGACGCCGCCGAAAGTTCGGGTTTTGGCTGCCGTCGCGGTGAACCAGTTTTCGCGTTAAACCAGTGAGTTTATGCACTAAACTCTTCTTAGTAGGCTAATGACATTTAAGATGTGTTTAGTTTAGGTTAATTAGGATTAGGTGGTTAGTTAGATTAGATCAATGATTTAATTAGTTAATGATGCATGTTATGTGGTTAGAATGGCTAAATTAGAGACTAGATAGATTGTATTATTTATCTAGATTTGGTTCGGTAATTTTTCGAGCCCGTTTCAATGTTTAATTTAGCAATTACGGCCTAAGATAGTATTTTTGCTATTTAAATTGATTTATTTGATTAATTTCAGTAATTATTTAATTATTAAATATTTTCCGGAAATTAGACCGGGATAGTCGTGACCGGAATTTTGTGCTAATTGCAATGGTGTGGTTAATTTCTACAATTGAGTGTTAATTCGTGCAAATTGAGTGCTGATTGGAATTTTGGTCATTTATTCCAAAATTTGTAAATTTCAATATTTATTCAGAAAATTCCGAATGTCGATTTTAACACCGAAAATGGTTTTATATACTATATAAATAATGTGACTTTTAAATTGGAGGATATCACTTTTTTAGGGTCGAGTTAACCATGTACCCACACACGACTATTTTATCGTGTATTTCTAATACGAAGAAAATAGGCCAGGTTCACCATTTTAATTGAGGCATTTGAGTGCAATGCACGGTGTCCTGGGCCGAGATTGAGTGGTCGTGTGTTGGTTAAGAGAACCCCGTCTCGAGCTATTAAGCTGGACGGTAACCCCTATATGGGACGCCTCTAGACAATGGGAAGCCGGTCGCAGTAGATTCTGGACCCTTGCTCTTTCGGGAAAGCCGTCTAAGAGAGACGTAGCCATGCTCAATGGGGTGAGATGACGCCTGGCAATGCTAGAAGACTGCTGAATAGAGAGTAAGCTGTGCTATATGCCAAGATCAAAACTAGGAACGCATGATAAATTGAGTTGAATGTGCCGAATTATAGGACAAAATTGTGTGGCACAGTATGAAACGTGTCATAACGATCTGGCGCTATAATCAGGACCCCTGTACTTGGTTGCAATTGAGTTTGGCCTTCTAGTTAATTGAGCTTGGTTATTGCTCATGCTTTCATGCTATCTGTGATATGAATTGTACTGACCTACAGGGTGGATTTGAGACGAGGTAAGTCTCTGTGGTTGTATGATTGTGTGGTTAGGACGCCTCTTGGTGTATTACCCTCATAATTGGGGTTTAGAGCATGAACTCGCTGAGATTTATATCTCACCCCGTTGTGGGCTCAATTTTCAGGGCCGTAGAGTGGAAGGTTTGGAGCCGAGCTGAGGTGATCTGAAGAGTAGGTCAGATAGGACAGCTTCTTTTTTAGAGTCAATCTTTTGAAGTCTTTTGGTTATAGACTTTTGTACATGACTTAGTATGTTTATACAAGTATGTTTGTTTGTGAATTGGTTGTCCTGCTTTTCTATCCCGAGATGGTTACTATCACGGGATTTATTATTCGCTTCCGCATGTGCAATAAAAAGAAAGGATCGACGACTCGTCCTAGGAAGTCACAAATTTTATCAACCAGAGAGGGATGGGCACGCGCTCGAGGATCGGGGCGTGACAGGCATTCCTACTACAACCTGGGGCATCATCGTCCCAAGGACCGACGGCATTCTTAATCACACATTCAAACCATGATGCAGCAATTCCATAATTCAATTAAAAGCACATTAACACCAATACCATTCAGGGATTCAAGCATACATATAATGAATCATCATTCATTTTCATCCCTTAGACTAATAGAAACTCATCCATAAAGATATTAAGTGAACTGTGGGGAAGGTCCCACATTGCAGGCCTAAACTAGCCTCATAAGGCGTCTCGCACGCCTCTAGAGTCAATGACTATTGTCTAGGTAATCAATCTCCAAAAATTATGAAACTTTAGTACAAGGTGGACAAGATCTAAAAGAATATCTTTCGTGAAGAACTCAAAATCCAGTTCAGTTCATACAGTTCCAAATAATTTTTTTGCAATCCGGGCTCAAAACAGTCAAAATCTCCAGGACGAAATTGAGTAGAAAATAAATATTTCACTAACCTATTGAGACCAAAAAATTATGAAAATTTATTATGTGGTAGCTTGGGATGTGCTCTACAACTTTTGTGAAGAACATATTTTACAATTCTGGACCGAGAAATCTGTAGAAAATGAAAAGTGTAAAGAGGTTGGTCCAGCGACCCAAAAACAGATTTTAAATCCTGAAGTTTTTCAAATATATTTTTTTCATATGAAACCCAAAAATTCTGAAATTAAAGTATGTCGTAGAACAGTCAATAAGGGACAACTCTCGTGAAGAACACTTCATAAAATTTGCACCACATAAACCGGTACAAAATTAGCAAGCTTCTGGGTCGGGCTAGATCCGAACCCACCCTCAGCCCAGTCACGAATTTCCTTCAAAGTTTCTGTCATTCCAGCCTTCGCACGTGCCAAATATCGACTATCCGTGCCTCTACGACCTAACTACAAGTTCAACTATTTTGAACTCGACAACATAGCTAAGTAATGTAGTCGGAACTTCCAACTAAACAAACAACGAAGTCAAAACTTCGATTAAACGAAAATCTCAACAACGTTTTTGGGTTTTTACGAAACTATTCTCGTCACACACAAATGATTAATATAAGATAGAACGGAGGATATCCACTTGCCTCAAGTCCTTGTGAGTTGCAGTGGCGGCTTGACGGAACGGAGACAAGCTAGTGCCGACGACGCAAGGGCCGAAAAGAGAGAAAAACCCAACTTTATTGTGCTGAGGAGAGGCCCTACGTTGCTGGCTTCTCTGCACTTTGCTGGCTGAAATGGACGGTGAAACGAAGGGCAGGAGGTGGGCGTGATGGGGTTCAGGGACCAAGGAAGAGCTTCCCTCTCTCTCTCTCTTATTTATTTCTTTTCTCCATCGCCATACTTGGTCAATTTGGGCAGCACTTGTTGACTCATGCCAGCTGGAACGTGGAGTACTTTGGAGAAGATTCAAGAGTCATGGTGAATTTTTTTTTTTCCTTTAAGCTATTTTTTTAAAGACTAATGCTTAGGAAATTCTTGGGGTTGGGATGTTTGGATCAACGTAATTTATTGATGACAAGGTAGCGGCGGTGACTCGGTGGTGTCGCAATGAGGATGCGAACGGCATAGTCCGATGGAGAGCTCGCTATTTTGTCGAGTGAAAAATCAGGATGTCACAAATATACTACAGAAATTGCTCTGATCCATAGAATCTTAAATTACAGTGTACATACTCACAGAGTTGCAAACTACGAATACTTGACGCATAAGAACGCCAGTTTGACAATTACTTCGATCTATGAAATGTGCTTTTAATTTATATAACAAGCTTCAGACTCATCTTCCACCAGAGAGAAGAGAATCTGCGACAGAAGATATTTGTGAAAATGCATTGTCTGATGTAGATGGATCAGACATGATAGACTTACTAAAACCTTCATGATACGCAAATTGCAATCCACTATTTGAAATACCGAGAGATGATAACTCCTCTAATGTGAGATCCCCTTCCAAGTACTGCACTACTTGACGCATGTGTGGTCTCGCAGTTGGCTGAGACTGGGAGCACAACAATCCAAGTTGCAACACTAGCTCCACCTCCTTCGCCACAAAGTCCGTCTCTAACTTCGGATCTCTTGCCTCCACTATGTCACCCTTATCCCAGCAAGAAAACACCCATTCCACCAATATCACATCCTCCTCCTCCTGAACCTCAATCGGTCTTCTTCCACAGGCGACCTCGAGCAAAAATGCGCCAAATGCATAAACGTCTGTGGTCGTAGTGGCCCTGGCCGTTCGAGTGTTCTCGGGGGCCATATACCCAAGAGTTCCCACCACATGGGTGGATTGAGGATTGGTGCCGTGATCATATAGTTTTGCAAGCCCGAAATCTCCTAACCTCCCATTTAGTTCTGAATCTAACAAGATGTTGCTAGCTTTGATGTCCCTATGAATCACTACTTGTTCCCATCCTTCATGGAGATAAGAGAGGCCATGTGCAACACCTTTGATCACTCTAAATCTTTGACTCCAACTGAGGGTCAACTTTGGTTGGTTATAGAGGTACTTGTCTAGGCTTCCATTTGGCATGTAGTCATAAACCAACAACAGTTCACCCTTCCGACGGCAGTATCCGAGAAGCGTCACAATATTCCGATGACGAAGCCGACCAATACTAACAATCTCGGCAATGAACTGTCTCATCCCTTGCCTCGATTCATGAGAAACTCTTTTCACTGCAATCTCAGTTTTCGAGGTGGGTAATACCCCTCTATAAACCCTACCAAATCCACCAGCTCCTAGTAGCTCCTGCTCTCTGAACCCCTTTGTGGCAACATAGAGATCTTTGTACTTGAACCGATGCGGACTGTAGTCGCGCTCCCAATCTTCGAGAACCTCTGCGAATTTTCTTCTTTTTCTAATTGCATACGCCATAGCAAAGACTAGTATCGACAGAAAGAACAAGCATATGAAAGGCAGTCCAGTAGTGAGAAGAATGGATTTCTGCTGCTTTTTCATATGTGGTAATCTAGGAAGTTGAGACAAATCAAGCCTATGAGCTTGTCCATTTACCTTAAAGCTCCATCCGAGGATATAATGAGTAGTTAAGAACGTACCGGTTGAGGAAGAGAACCCAACGTACATGGTCTCCTTGAAGATCTGCGAGAGATTGAGGGACAGAGACAAAAGGGGAGTGGTCGGTTTGTCCACACCGACCGGGGCTAACGTGACCTTGATTTGTTTCAGCACACCATCATAATCCACCCAACCTTGCGTTGCCTTACCACTAATCAGACTCAAGTTTCTGAAGCCTGGAATGTTGTTTTCAGTGTATCCAGCAGAAGAAGAATTTACAGAGACCAGCCCATTGACATCGATCCCGACATGGTTGCCATTGATATCGTGTATTTCTTTGTTTAGAATCGTGTCAAATTCCACCGCAAAAATGTGGTTCGTGGCATTGCCATCGTTTGTTTCGTTGAAGAGACCAAAATAATGACCAGGCAGAGCTCCAGGAAATTTTCTACGAGGAGCTATCGCAAAGGTGAACCCAGGACTGGCCCGATCTAGATATTGAGGAATTATAGCAAACACGAATGTGGTGGAGAACGAGTAGACAGCGCCGCTGGATGAGTTCTTGAATGCGATAGGGTCGGGGTAGAAGGCATGACTTGCCTTCTGTTCGGTTTCGGTCCCGTTGGTTAACTGCAGGAGGCCATTGCCAGTGAGTGCAGCTAAACCATCAAGGCTCAGATTCGCAGACCGGAAACCACTGTATGTGAAATCGCCGGTTTCTTGAGGTGGTGCTGTGTTTACCAGGAGAGAAACCGCCAGAGCAATCACGAATAACATGGCTAGAGGCTGAAGAAATTAGCTGAACACACTACTCTGATGAGATAGTTCGAACTCATAATAGTGATCCAACCGATTGCGCAGCATTGACTCGAAAGTCTTGCAATTTCAATTGTCAGTGTCCCAACCTGTGCACCCCCAACAAATCTTCAACTGATTGGTCCGAGCCTTATGATTCCCCTATTGTGTGATTAACTGATTGTCCGAGTCTTATCATCAACTTAAGGTTCTGTGAATATACCGGTCTCTGTACGCCATTTGCGACATTTCAGTGAATGGCCGAAGTAGACCGAGACGTCCGTCAATATGAGTTGATGATGGTTTGTCTTCGGTAGGTCCTCGAGAGTTAATTACCGATGACGTACGATGCGAAACTGTGGCCAAGGAAGTGTCACAACTAGACAAGGATGGAGGGAAGGACAATGCCCCCACAAATTTCAGCAGTGTTTAATATCAAGTATGACTCAACCTGTGCACCCCCAACAAATCTTCAACTGATTGGTCCGAGCCTTATGATTCCCCTATTGTGTGATTAGCTGATTGTCCGAGTCTTATCATCAACTTAAGGTTCTGTGAATATACCGGTCTCTGTACGCCATTTGCGACATTTCAGTGAATGGCCGAAGTAGACCAAGACGTCCGTCAATATGAGTTGATGATGGTTTGTCTTCGGTAGGTCCTCGAGAGTTAATTACCGATGACGTACGATGCAAAACTGTGGCCAAGGAAGTGTCACAACTAGACAAGGATGGAGGGAAGGACAATGCCCCCACAAATTTCAGCAGTGTGTTTAATATCAAGTATGACTCTTCCACGGTACTGAGAATGCTAGTACATGGAGTAGAATTTGTGACATCCCCAATTTTCTTCCTCTCTTTTCTCTCTCTCTCTCTCTCTCCTCTTTCTCTTCCCCCTCACGTTTCCCTCTGCTTCTACCGAAATTTCTCCCCCGTTTTTCTCTTCTCTCTCTCTCTCTCCCACTTTTTCTTCCCCCACTCACGCCAAGACCTTCTACCACAATTTCCCCCCAACTTCCTCTCCACTTTTTTATTGTTTCTGCCTTCCCTCCCCTTCCTCCTCACGCCAACTGTCACGCCCCAATCCTCAAGCGCATGCCTATCCCTCAGTGGTCAATTAAATTTTTGCGACTTCCCAGGATGAGTCGCCGACCCCTTTCATTTTATTGCACATGCGGAAGCGAATAACAAATTCTCTGTCAATAACCATCTCGGGATAAATAAAAAAATAGGACAATAGATCCACAAACAAAACATGCTTTTATAAACATATTGAGTCATGTACAAAAGTTTATAACCATAAGACTTCAAAAGACTAACTCCCAAAAGGAAGCTGTCCTATTTGACCTACACTTCAAGTCACCTCAGCTCGGCTCCAAATCCTCCCTCTACGGTCCTAAAAAGTTAAGCCCACGACGGGGTGAGATATAAATCTCAGTGAGTTCACACTCTAAACCCCAATTTGGAGGGTAATACGCCTAGAAGTATCATAACCACACAATTACACAACCATAGAAACTTACCTCGTCTTAGATCCTTTCTGCAGGTCAGCACTGTTAAAGCTAGTATAAGCACCTAGAGGGGGGTGAATAGGTGTAAAAACAAATTTCCGAAATAAGTGTGCAGCACTAATCAATAATAGATTATGAAAAGGAAATTTCTCTCTTGTCAAATGAACAAGTTACGATCAAAGTAAAAGAGTGTAGGGAAGAGAATATGAACACGAGTTTATAGTGGTTCGGCTTAATCCAAGCCTACGTCCACTCTTCCGCACCGATTGCCCCACCGGCTGGATTTCACTATGAACAAAAAAGTTGTTACTGAGAAAAGCTCTTCCTTGATTCCACGGTGTAGAGACTCTTCTACACTTCCTCAAGGTCTCTCAAAGATATAGACTCTCTTTTGCGTACAAGATTTCGCTCAACAGTTTAATTTACTAAGAACAAGGAGCTTCAGACTTTAGAATTCTTCTATCGCGCGCACACTCAAACAACTGGAACATCTTCCTTATATACTCCTTTATGCCATCATACCCGTTAGCACTTACCAAAGGAGTTCTTCCAATCTACCCGTTGGACAGAATCAATTAGGAAGATCTTCGAACTATTTAAGGAACATGACGATAGCCCATCAATCCTGCTCGTCCATACAATCAGGATCTAGGTTTCCATAAGAAGAACCTTCCAAGTATACTCCGTCAATCAACGGATCCAAAATCCCTGAATCAATCTTGATTTGAGTAAAGGATTCCGACAGGCTATATCCAGCCAAGAGATCTTCTCCAATCGATAAGGTCAAATCCTTAACGAAACATCCAGTTCTGGATAAGCCTTCTTCGACGGTCTAGAGACTGTCAATGAGGATAGACTTTGAGTCTTGAGTCTGGTAGTCCGGAGGTCTTCAGACTTTGATGAAAGAGTCTGCAAGTCTTCAGACTAGACTGATGGAAACGTTTTGTCAGCTTC
Source organism: Eucalyptus guilfoylei (assembly GCA_016097605.1). Taxonomy (NCBI): domain Eukaryota; kingdom Viridiplantae; phylum Streptophyta; class Magnoliopsida; order Myrtales; family Myrtaceae; genus Eucalyptus; species Eucalyptus guilfoylei. The sequence goes on from CM027861.1 coordinate 43,606,008, forward strand.
AAAACACTCAAATAAGTTTTCTCCAACAATCTCCCCATTTTTGATGGTGACAAAACTTTCCTGCAGATTTGGATAACTTTGACCTGCAAAACATTACTTAGGCAAATATGGATATCTCACAAAGATAAGAGGCTTAGTAATAACACTAGAATCTGCATCCACAGAAAATAGGTTAGTCTTGTAAATGAACAAGCCATGAGATATCAATAGTACTTAAGATAAACAAATGTTCAAACAGTCAAATCCAAATCCAAATCCAGTCCAAATCCAAACAACCAAACACAAAAGTCAAGTCAATCAAACATAATCGACACAAAAGTTCAAAAGGTTTCAAAGTTCAAGTTCAGAGTTCAAATCAAATCTGCACCACATCTCTCCCCCTTTTTGTCATCATTAAAAAGGTAGAGATGAAAAGAGAATGGAATTAAGATTGCTTGGGAACACGAACAAGCTGGAAATCTCCCATTGACTGGACAATCCCTTCCAGCTTTTTCAAATCCTCTTTCAGTTGCGCCACATCTTCACCCTTGGCATTTGTTTGAACTTGAAGAGCAAGGGCATGAATTTGATCATGCAAAGAAACTGAAGAGGTTTAACCTGCATTTTGCAAATTCTAGACTTCGCATCCCAGAGCATATATTTGACCCCGCATCTCCAAGAGAACATCAAGTATTCTGCAAAAGTCTGCTGAATTATCAGTCTGAGTACTAGCTTATGCTCGATCAGACGGAGTATAGGCAGATGATGGCAAATCAGCATGGTCACGCAGATTGGGCGATGAAACATCATGTTCCTTCTCAGGAAATTGAGAGGCATAGATGTCCTCTGGATCTGCTGGAGAACGACTTATTCCTTCACTGGTTGCAGGGAATGAGGACGTTCCTCTTTTCTCAGGATCTCCCCCTGTTTCCATGCCTTCATTTGGAGAAAAGTGTTCCTCATGCTCTGCTTCCTCTTGATTTCATCTCTCCTCTTCTTCTTCTTCCTGAATTCTTTCCTCCTCTGCATCTCTCTCCTCTACCTCTTTCTCCTCTGCTTCCAAATCTTCTCTTTCTCCAGTCCTCTGTTCTGTCTCATCAGTGTCTTTTTCCTGTCGCTCCGTTGATTCTGGAACAGAACGACTCAAGTTCTTCAATGCCATTGCAGAAATGGTGATATCATCCTCATCCTCTTCATCCTCAATTATGAGAGCTCTTCTTTTCTTTGATGGAGCAACCATGGGCTCCTTCCCTTTCCTCTTTGCAGCCGAAGAGAATTGATGAGTCTTGACAGGGCTTTTCTCCTTGAATTGCTCCAACGCCTTGTTGAGTTCCTTCAGACGCATTTTAGAGACCATTTTCAGTCCCACCACCATTTGATCGCACGTTCGAACACAAAAAATCCTGGGAGGCTGAACGTTCAAATGTCTGAATAACTTGGTCACAAGAGTTGCATACGGAAGTTGACCCTTGTCCTTCACCACTGCTCTGTACATGTGGAACATAATAGTGTGTGGAAGAGAGAACTTTTTACCAGCATTGATGGCATACATCAACTTTGCCTCCGAGTTTGAAACGTCGGTCTTTGAAGTTGATTTTGGTCTGAGACAGTTAATCACAATCTTGTGAAGCAAAATGTTGGACGCATTCATTCTCAAATAGGAAATCTTTTCTTCCGTCCTTCTATCCTTAATAAGCTCCAACGTTGCACGAGCAATAGACACACTGATAGGTTGATATCTCCCTCTTTCAACCCCAATCACATCAGCCAATGTATTCATGTCAACCACATAGTCCTGATCTCGAACACTAAAAGAGAAACTATTCGCATTCAAGAAACTAAGATTCGAATAGAACTAAGCAGTAAGTTCAGCATAAGCTTCTGTAGTTTCAGAACAAAACTGTTCGAGTTGAAGAAGACTGAATTTTTCCCGCAGATTGACATTCACAGAGTCAAGAAAATCAAATTCCACACTTCTAGGGTTTATCACCCCACGCTTCAGCAACTTAGAGTATAGTTGCTTGTGGTCATCCGATCGAAACAAATCCGTCTTTTTGTTTCGGATTTTTGCTGCAATACCCATTCTAGGTTTAAACTGACTGTACATCCTATCATCATCATTCCCATCTAGTTGACTCAGCCCTCCAACACGTGGATCGGTTGGGATATTTGCCAATGCCTCTTCCACTGAACCAGCAGAGGCAATTCCCAATCGTTCCATTGTGCGTAAAAAGTAAGTTTCATTTCTATACCCTTTGTCTTTCAGAAATTCATCAATGTAGTTCAACGGAGTATCACTCCTCTTCAAAGCACGATAAAGCTTGTAGGTAAAATCGGGCTTAAGAGATCTTACAGGTTCTGCGTCTTCGATGATTTCTTCCTCTTCTTGATGTGCAACATTTTGAGGTCTAGATGGAGGAGATGGACGCTGTTGAGAATGTTGTGGGCTCTGTTGCTGTCTAGGAGATTCTTCTTCCTCGGTGAGATCAAAGTGCGTAGGCCCCTCATGCATTTGATGTGGTCCCCTGTTCGCGATCCTTGAAGACTTTCTTTGGGACGACATCTTTCACAGTCTTTGAGAGATTCCAAGCTTGTTTTCCAAGAAAGATGACAACTTTTCAAGAATTAAACAAGAGAAGAAGACAGAAGTGGAAGATCGATGCTTTCTTAGGGTTTTTGTGAGTAAAACGAAGAGGAACCGACAGTATATAAGGCAGTCGAAGCGAGGCATACGGAACGTTGTAAAAAGGAAATATAAAGATGCCTTTTAAAAAATAACTGCTTTTTCAAAAATTAGATAACTGTCATTTTTAAAAATAACTTTTTTCGAAAGGAAAGATTGAAATAATCACGAAAATTGAAAATAGCAACAATCAATTCCGGATAGATGATCGTACCTTTTCAAGATTTGATCTCGAGAGATAATAAAATAACATAACTTACAGTCATGAATCTTGATCATCGAGTCTCGAGAGTCTTTAGACTTTTAGTCCTAGGTCTGAACTTCCTCAGACTTTAAGATATTGAGTCGGGAACGAATAACTTCAAATTGATTTTTCTCCAAAGGCTTTGTAAATATATCCACCAGTTGATTCTTTGAGTCAATAAACTGAATAGAAACTTCTCCATTTTGAACATGATCTCTAATGAAGTGATGTCGAATCTCTATATGTTTTGCTCTTGAGTGAAGAATCGGATTCTTGGTGAGATTGATTGCGCGGGTGTTGTCACATTTGATTTCGGTGCATGAATCTTCAATTCCAAAGTCTCTTAGCTGTTGTTTTATCCACGAATTTGTGAACAACAACTTCCAAGAGCTACATACTCGCTTATCTTTGTAGAAAGAGCTACCGTACTTTGCTTCCTTGAAAACCAAGACACATCCTGCTTCCAAGTAGTTGACAGTGCCCGAGGTGCTCTTTCTATCAACTCTGCATCCGGCTAGGTCTGCGTCTGAGTATCCAAGAAGAGTAAAGTCTCATTCTTTAGGATACCAGAGACCCATGTTTGAAGTTGAGGCAATGTATTTGATAATACGCTTTGCAGCACTTAGATGAGATTCTTTAGGGTCTGATTGAAATCTGGCACAAATGCAAACACTAAACAAAATGTCATGTCTAGAAGCAGTAAGATAAAGAAGTGAGCTAATGATACTCCTGTATAACTTCTGGTCAACTTTCTTTCCTCCTTCATCTTTGTCCATCTTCAAGGAACTTGACATTGGTATATCAGTCTTTGTGCAATTCTCCAGCCCAAACTTTTTGACAAGTTCGTTGGCATATTTTTCTTGATGAATAAAAGTTCCTTCCTTCAGTTGTTTCACTTGAAGACCGAGAAAGAAGGTTAGTTCACCCATCATGCTCATTTCAAATTCATCCTGCATAGACTTAGAGAATTTCTTGCACGAGACTTTCATTAGAAGATCCAAAAATAATATCATCAACATAAATTTGAACAAGTAGAAAGCTTTTGCTTTCTCTTTTGATAAACAATGTAGTATCTACTTTACCTTTGACAAAGCCATTTTGAATTAAAAACTTACTTAGTCTGTCGTACCAAGCTCGAGGTGCTTGCTTTAAACCATATAAAGCCTTTTTCAGTCTGAATACAGAGTCTGATTTTCTTAGGTTCTCAAAACCGGGTGGTTGTTCCACATAGACTTTCTCTTGGATAAATCCATTTAGGAAAGCACTTTTGACGTCCATTTGGAATAACCTGAAATTCTTATGACAAGCAAAAGCAAGTAATAATCTAATTGCTTCTAACCTTGCTACTGGTGCGTAAGTCTCATCATAGTCTATCCCTTCTTCTTGCGTATATCCCTTGGCTACGAGTCTTGCTTTGTTTCTTACGACCTTTCCTTTTCGTTCATCTTGTTCCCGAAAACCCATTTAGCTCCAATGATAGATTTACCTTTTGGTTTAGGAGTCAATTCCCAGACATCATTAATGCTGAATTGCCTGAGTTCTTCTTGCATAGCTTCAATCCAATTTTCATCGTTAAAGCTTCTTCTATGCTCTTGGGTTCTATTTCGGAAATAAGAGCCACAAGACTAGACTCTTCGCGCTTTTGGATCTTGTGCGAATTCCTTCATTAATATCGCCAATAATGAGATCTTTGGGATGACTGGATTTATGCTTCCGATTCTTTGTTTGATTTGTCGACCGTTGATCTTTTTCCTCATTTGAATCTTCGATGATCATTTGTTCTTTGGTCTTCGAAGTCCGAGTGCATCGGAGATTTAGACTTTGTAGAGTCTCGGAGCAGTTCAAAATCTTCAAGTTGAGTCGAATCGATTCATTTTGCATAGAGTCTTGAAATTTGACATTCATTGATTCCTCCACAGATTGAGTCTTTTTGTTGTATACTCTATAAGCTTTGCTTGTGATAGAATATCCAAGGAAAATACCTTCATCTGATTTTTCTTCAAACTTACCAACTCGATCATTTGCATTTTTCAATATAAAACATTTACATCCAAACACATGAAAATATGAAACAATGGGCTTCTTTCCTTTGAATAACTCGTAGGGAGTTTTCTCCAGAATAGGCCTTAAAAAGACTATTAATAATATAACAAGCTGTAGAAATAGCTTCAGCCCAAAAACGTGAAGATATGTTACTTTCAATTAAAAGAGTTCTAGCCATTTCCTGAAGCGACCTATTCTTTCTTTCCACGACTCCATTTTGCGCTGGAGTGTATGGAGAGGAGAACACATGCTAAAAACCAGATTCATCACAGAATTTTGTAAAGTCTTGATTTTCAAATTCACCTCCATGGTCTGTCCGTATACTTGAAATAACATATCCTTTCTCATTTTGGACCTTTTTAGCAAACTTTTCGAAATAAGAAAAAGTTTTAGACTTACTTGCCAGGAAATATACCCAAGTGAATCATGAATAATCATCCACAATTACTAAACAGTATTTCTTACCTCCAATGCTCTGAGTTCTGGTTGGTCCAAAGAGATCCATATGCAGAAGCTGCAGTACAAGATTAGTGGAAACTTGATTTATTGGTTTGAATGAGTTTCTTACCTGTTTTCCCAACACGCATGGTGTGCATAGATCAGAATTTTGGTATGACAGATTGGGTAGACCATGAACAAGCTTCTTTGCTGAAATTTTGGCTATTTGCTTCATGTTGATGTGCCCAAGTTTTCTGTGCCACAAGTTTGCTTCTTCTTGAATTGAGATTAGACATTGGGTTTCATCTGGTTTGACATCTAAGAGGTAGATATTTCCATGTCTTCGTCCCATGAAAGATCGAGAGGAGTCTTTACTTGGTTCCGAACAAATTCCCTCTTGAAAATTCATTTTGAAACCGGTGTCGCACAGCCGATCGATACTTAGCAAATTGTAGTTGAGTCCTTCCACTAAGGAAACATTACGATCGTGAGGCTTCCAATCTTTACGGTTCGTATCCTACAATTCTTCATTTGTTGTTTCCTCCAAATGAAACTTTTCCACCATTAACTTGAACAAGCTTTAAGAAGCAATTTGAATCTCCTGTCATATGCCTTGAGCATCCACTATCCAGGTACCATTTAATCTTTTTCTTGATAGTGACCTGCATTTAGAAAAGAGACTCAAGCTTTCTTTGGTACCCATACTTTCTTGGGTCCATTGGTGTTAGTACAATATACGGTCTTTGCCCATACCTTCTTAACAGGTTTCCAAACCATAGGACATTCTTTCTCAAAATGATCTAAGCTATTGCACTTAGAACATCTAAGAGCACTGCAACCTACTGGTTTTACAAAAACTTTTTGGAAATGATTTTTGTAAGCATCTCTTGTAGGTCTTTGCTTAATTCTTTCATTTACTTTAGGAAAATCAATTAGAGGAATGGTTTCAGCAGTCATTCCTAAACCCGATTTGTTGAAGTAAGGTCTTTGTCTTTGAAAGAATTTTTTCAAATTTCTCAAATCCTATAGAAAATTTTTTAGAAATATTTGAGATGTCATTTTTCAAGAATGCATTTTCTTTTGAAAGATTGTCTTCATTTTCTTTCAAAGTAGTAACACTTTTGTCTAAACTTTTGACCTTTTCTTTCCAAACATTTTCCTGTTGTTTTAGTGCAGAATTTTCTCTTTTAAGTTCGGAAATCCTTTTAAGAGAAGTTTTGAGACTAAGACACAATTCATCAATGTATCTAGAAACTTTAGTAGGGATTTTCAAATTACTTACCTTGATTTCCGTATCGAATCTGAGTGCATTTGAGTCGAATCTAAGTCTGATTGTGCCATGAGACAAATATTGGCATAATCATCATCACTTTCTTCACATTCTGTATCACTCCAAGTTTCTACTTTGAGTGCCTTTCGATATTTCTCAGCTTTTCCTTTCTTTTTCCTTAGAAGGGGACAATTGGGTCGATATGTCCCTTTTTCTTACATTCAAAAACGAGACTACATCTCTATTGGATTCATCATCCTCAACGGACTTACTCGTTGCTTTTGAAAGCTTTGTTTCTTTGGATTGAATCTTCTTCATTTTCTGTTTAGCTTTCAGAATCTGTGACATCATAATCATCATTAGATTTTAATGCAATGGATTTCTTACCTTTAGGATCTTCAACTTCGTTGATTCGCTCCACTTCATAAGACTGAAGAGTCCCAACCAATTCATCGATAGAAAGTGGCATAATTCTTTGTGTCTCCCTTATTGAGGTTTTTATGTGATTCCAATCCTTGGAGAGTCCACGCAGTAGCTTGTTTACTTTCATGGGATCAGAAATTGGTTGACCTTGATTTTCAAGACCATTCACGATTTCTGTAAAACGACTAAACATGTTAGTGATAGATTCTCCTGATTTCATTTTGAATGCTTCATATTGACCGAGCAGAATGTTGATTCTAGTTTCTTTCACTCGATCAGTTCCTTCATAGGTGATGTGTAATCTATCCCAGACTTCTTTAGCTATAGCACAAGAAGATATTCTGTTATATTCAGTAGGTGATAATGCACAATATAAAGAATAAATTGCTTTTGCATCAAGAGCTTGTCTCTTGGTTATCTCTTCTTGAGTCATTTCGCTAGACTCAACAGCTTCTTTTCCTCTTTCTAAGACAGGTGCAGCTTTAGGAATAATTCCTTTGTCTACCACATCCCATTCCAGAGGATCCTTTGATCTTAAGAATGCCTTCATCTTGTTTTTCCATATGTTGTATTCCTTCCCATCAAAATAAGGCGGTCTGGTATTGCTTTGCCCTTCAACCAGTCCTGGAGCCAACACACTAGCCATGGATCTTTAACTCTGAAGTAAAACACTTCAATTTAAGTGAGTACATAGGCTCTGATACCAATTGTTAAAGCTAGTATAAGCACCTAGAGCGGGGTGAATAGGTGTAAAAACAAATTTCTGAGATAAGTGTGCAGCACTAATCAATAATAAATTATGAAAAGGAAATTTCTCTCTTTTCAAATGAACAAGTTACGATCAAAGTAAAAGAGTGTAGGGAAGAGAATATGAACACAGAGTTTATAGTGGTTTGGCTTAATCCAAGCCTACGTCCACTCTTCCGCACTGACAGCCCACCGGCTAGATTTCACTATGAACAAAAGAGTTGTTACAGAAAAGCTCTTCCTTGATTCCACAATGTAGAGACTCTTCTACACTTCCTCAAGGTCTCTCAAAGATATAGACTCTCTTTTGCGTACAAGATTTCGCTCAACAGTTTAATTTACTAAGAACAAAGAGCTTCAGACTTTAGAATTCTTCTATCGCGCACACACTCAAACAACTGGAACGTCTTCCTTATATACTCCTTTATGCCATCATACTCGTTGGCACTTACCAAAGGAATTCTTCCAATCTACCCGTTGGACAGAATCAATTAGGAAGATCTTCGAGCTATTTAAGGAACATGACGATAGCCCATCAATCCTGCTCACCCATACAATCAGAATCTAGGTTTCCATAAGAAGAACCTTCCAAGTATACTTCGTCAATCAACGGATCCAAAATTCCTGAATCAATCTTGATTTGAGTAAAGGATTCCGACATGCTATATCCAGCCAAGAGATCTTCTCCAATCGATAAAGTCAAATCCTTAACGAAACATCCAGTTCTGGATAAGCCTTCTTCGACGGTCTAGAGACTGTCAATGAGGATAGACTTTGAGTCTTGAGTCTGGCAGTCCGGAGGTCTTCAGACTTTGATGGAAGAGTCTGCAAGTTTTCAGACTAGACTGATGGAAACGTTTTGTCAGCTTCAAAACACTCAAGGAAGTTTTCTCCAACAAGCACAATTCACATCATAGATATAAACAACATTCATGCTCAAACAATTGGGACGCCAACACCTTTATCTCAACAAAACAAGGGGTCCCGATTATTGAACCAAATCGTTATGACACGTCCCATACCATGCCAAACATTTTTGTCCCATAATCCGGCACATCTATCTCAATCAATCATGCGTTCCAATTGATAATTACGCCCCTCGAGGTATGGCCTAGTCCCAAGTTCAGCAGTCTACTAGAGTAACCAGGCATCGTCTCACCACCATTGAGCACGACTTCATCTCTCAAAAATGGCATTCCCGAAGGAGTGTAGGTCCAAAATCTACTGCGACTCGATACCCTAAGGCATGAGTAACCCAAAAAGGGATTTAGTAACGTCTGGCGTAATCGCTCGAGACAGGTTCTCTTAACCAACACACGACCGATCATTCTCGGCCCAAGACACCGTGCATTGCACACAAATGTCTCAATTAAAATAGTGATCCTCGCTTATTTTCTTCGTATTAAAAATACCCGGTGAAAATAGTCGTATGTGGGTACATGGTTAGATTGAACTCGAAAAATTCATAACCTCCTATTTAAAATTCCACTATTTTATATAGTATATAAAATCATTTTTGGGGTTAAAATCCAACACCCGGAATTTTCTAAAATAATTGTTGAAATTTCCCAATTTTGGAATAAACGACCAAAAATCCAATCAGCACTCAATTTGTACAAATTAACATCCAATTGCATAAACTGAACACACCATTACAATCAGCACGAAATTCCAATCATTGGCTATCCCAAGTCTAATTTACGGAAAAATAATTAATAATTAAATAAATTACCAGCAATTAAATAAATTACAAAATAATTAAATTAAAACACTTAATTAAATCAACCTAAACTAACAGGGCTAATTAATCAAACTAACAATTAAATCTAACCATTTTATCTAATTTAATCTAATTACACTAATTATATAAATCAAATAATTCCTAACTAAATCCACCTAGCTATTCTAATTGAACTAACTAAATAACAAACTAAATACTTACTCTAACTAAACCATCCTAAGTTTAACTAACTTAACTAACCCACTAATTAGCTCACTAATCCACTTTTAAGTGTCATTAGCCTACTAATTAGGGATTAGAACGAAACTCACTGATTTAGCGCGAAAATCGGTGCATGGCAACGGCGGCGCGACGGCGGCTGAGACTTAAGCCTACGGTGAGGCCGAGGGAAGCTTGGACCAGGCTGAAAATGCCCTGCAAGCCCACAGTAAAATTGTTGGCTCGGCTGATTTCGGCGACAATCGAGAGAAACGGAGAATCGGTGGACGGAGATGCGGGCGAGGGGTGTCGTGTGGGTGGCTTGAGGTGGCAACGAAAACATAAATGGAGGGGATGATTTGGTGGGTTGAAGTCAGCGTGGGGAGGTGAGACGATGGGGTATCGTTGCGGTGAGGTGGACGTGCAGTGAGACGTTGGACGTCTGGAGGAGTCAAAGTTGGGGAGGCCCGTTGGTGTTGACCCGAACGTGGCAGCAGAAGGGTCTGTCTTCGGTGGAGATGGGAGTGGAGGAGACAAAGGCTAGTGGAGCTGCAGTGTGTGGCTTCGGTGGGAGATGTGGGCGTTGGTATTCGTGGCAGCTGCAGGGACGAGATGGAGCGGTGATGCGGTGCTTTGGCAGAATAGAAGAATAAAAGGAAAACAAGAGCAGCTGATTTCGGTGAAGATTGAGTTCGCGCGAAGAAGGGAAGTCAGCAAGCGTGCTCGAAAAGATTGAACAAAAGAAAGGGGGCAAAGTCAAAAGAAAAATATCTAGGTATTAATGCTTGGTTCCCCTAAGCCTTCATGTATATCCCCAATGTCCCCCATTACTTTTTTGCTTTTTATTTCCATGAATTAACCAATTTGATGCCAAAAATGCAGCCCTCTTCCATGGCTCCGAATTTCTTAAATTTGAGCTTCAATTTCTTCACCAATTCTCCAATTTGAGTTCAAATTTTGTTGAAGAAAAAGCCCACATAATTTCTACCGGTTCCCATCAGCAATTAGCTCGGTTGGGAGGCCAAAAATTCTTTCAATTTGGCCCATCCGAATTTTCGTTCTTTTTCCAAAACGTCCGAATTGATTTTCTGAAAATATCCCGGAATCGCCGAAAATTCTTCGGAAGATGGGTCGACATTCCTAAAATGAATCGTGATACGACAGAACTTTCAATTTCTGAAATCAAGTTCAATTTCGCGATTAATTTCAATTTGACACGATTTTAGCATGACCTAATCTACCGGGTAGCTTTTAGAAATTTTTTAGTGCAATTGACCCATGATCGATTATTTTCAAGCCACAATCTAAGAAGCACCGACAGTCTCCGGAAGCCTTCGTGTCGTGTCCAACACTCCGACATGTGTCCGACACGCGAGTCTAAAATTCCGACACGCGATTCCAACACGCACGAGGTCAATTTTAAAAATTTTCAATACTTGAGGGGTCAAAATATAAATATATGAAAAAATAATGAAAATAACAAAAATAAAAGGGAATGAAGAAAATTCTCACTCTCAAGTTTCTCACTTATAAGTTTTGACATTCCCGTGAGTGACGATGGAACGTCCCTCTTCTCGCTGGCGGCACTCCGTCGCCCCTGCAAACTTAAGTTAAGCATTTTTTTTTTCTCCAGAATCATAAATTTTTCAAAATATAATAGAGGCCAACGACAAAGATGGCCAGCTTTGACATCCCGATGAGTCACTTGCTCTCATCCTTCATGGAGATAACAAAGGCCATGGGCAATACCTTTAGTCACTCTAAATCTTTGGGGCTGGCCTTTGGTTTGTCATACTAGTATCTGTCCAAGCTTCCATTGGGCATATAGCCATACACCAACCACAACTCACCTTTCGACGCGGCAACAACCGAGAAGGTCCCAAGGTTCTAGCCACAAAGATGGCCAGTACTTGTGCATGATCTCCGCAATAAATCTCTCATTCCTTGCCTCGATTCATGAGAAATCATCTTCACTGCAATCTCAGTTCTTGAAGTGGGTAATACCCCTCTATTCACCCTGGCAAATCCAGCAGCTCGTCATAGCTCCTGGTCCACTGAATCCTTTTGTGGCAGCACAGATATTTTTGTACAAGAACCTATGAGGATTGTAGTCATGCTCCAAGTCCTCCGGAACCCCCCGCAAAATTTTTCCTTTCATCTTATCAGATGAACCACAATTAAGATTAGCGTTGACAGGACAGCAACATCAAATGCACTCTAGTAGTCAGCAGATAGGATTTCTCCTCCTTTCTCACATGGGGTAGTCTAGGAAGCTGAGAGAAAACCAGTCCTTGAGCTTGTCCATTAACCTTAAAGCTCTATCCAACGATGTAATGAGAAGTTACGAACGAGCGGGTTGAGGACGAGAAACCCACGTACATGATCTCCTTGATGATCGGCAAGAGGTCAATGGACAGAGATAGAAGGGGAGTCTTTGGTTTCTCAACATTGATAGGAGCTAATGTGACATTGAATTGCTTTTGCGAGCCATCATAATCCACCTAAGGTTGCATGGCTTTACCACTCATCAGGCTCAAGATTGTGAAGACCTCACCTGGACTTGCCGTGTATCTTGCCGGCGCAGATTTTACGGAGGTCAGCCCATTGATGTCGATCCCAACATGGTTACCGTTGATATCAAGGAATTCATGGTTTTGGATTGTGTAAAACTCTACTGCGACAATGTGGTTCAAGGAATTGCCATTGTTGGTTTCATTGAAGAGGCCAAAGTAATAACTAGGCAGAGCTCCAAGAAATTCTCTACGAGGAGCTAGCACGAAACCAAACCTGTAGCTGCCCAGAGGTGGATACTCATAAATCATAGTGAAGACAATCGTCGCGGAGAAAGAGTAGGCAAATCCATTGGATAATAATGGAATTCATGTCGGCGGAAGACGACTTACCTGATTCTGATGCGCAAACAGCAAATAGCCCCGGAACGAACACTGAATTGCGGATGAATCACGAACAACAATACCTCACGTTGGTCTGGATGCAATCACAAGGAAAACACCCGATTTCCATGGCGTAAATGTCGATTGTTCTTGCAAAAATTGAAATTGAAATGCTTTCTTATTTCTTGATGGAAAATGGAGAGAAAACTGGTGCAAATGATCTGCCAACCTTTCAACGGTTGTGTTCGGGAGGCTTTTATACGTCTCCCTTCGCACCCCTCCATTAGTGTCTTTCCATCGTAACGCATCAAGACAAAACGGTGCATTCCAATCGCACCTCATCATGGACGTACCAGCCAAAGTACTATTACATCTCCCACTCGGACATGATGGGCTTGATAGCGCTCTATCAAGAATATAAGGCATTCAACATTCATCAACTTTACAAAACAAATCATACTGGCAAATAAGCCGTGCGACCAGTGAGTACACCTGCACTTGGGAGCTCAAATTATGCACCTGTTAGGGATGATATAATGGCTACAACCCCAAAAAGAAATAAACAATCGATGTCTCACAGTGCCCCAGACATATTTTGTTACATCAGTCCAAGTATACATATCCCGTCAAGGCTATACTTGACTATTCTCAAAACACCATGTATTTACAATTATATCCGCAACCACATAAGGGCAATATAATTGGTCGACCAGTAAATACATGTGATAGATGTAAAACAACAATAGTCTTCCTTCGCACTCATGTCTCTCTCTATTTCAGAACAACTGCTTTCCTAGACACGTCCCATAAGGCCATATCCATTCATGACCGCCGATAACATGCTAAAGTAGCAACATTGATCTTTCACTTCGAGAACATAGTCAGAAGTAACATAGGACACAAAATGAGGTAAATTATAAATTACCTCAAGGACTCACACGATGAGTAAATAGGGATAATTTTACTCACCTTCCCTTGTCGGTCGTACAATGCACATGTAGTATGAATTACATGCTATAGTGGACTTCTCTTTCTATAAGAGCGTATGTCATTTATTAATTATATCCACTATACAGATCTTAGCCTAAACATAGTCACGTGCTTCTCACGTACTCATGTCATGTAGTATGAATTACATGCTATAGTGGACTTCTCTTTCTATAAGAGCGTATGTCATTTATTAATTATATCCACTATACAGATCTTAGCCTAAACATAGTCACGTGCTTCTCACGTACTCATGTTTAGCTCGAGTGCTAAATTAGCTCGCTTCCTATAGCGCCCAATTAAGTACTCGCATCCGGCATCTTACAGGCATACATGATTATGGGACTATCATGTTCGGTCGTATTATAAATAAATCACAGACCTCATCTTGACTCTAATCAAGGCGACATATCATTTTATGTACTAAACTTGCTCCTCAGCGTTTATTTGTACATAATGTCTCATCTCAACGTGCTATCTATAGCACTTGAGGCGATTGCTCGTGTGAGTGAGCCAATCATTGCCTGCTGACATACTTTCCAATAATATATGTGTGTAATGCTAGTCTCATACGTATTCGTACTTATTGATAAAATATCAATTCACTAATAAACAAACAAGTACAATACATATGTTCACAAATACATAAACCAATAATCCTCTACAATAACACATATCACATTCTACGCAATCCTAGTGACATCCTATGGGTCAAGAATATGTCTCTAGGAATAGCCTTCGTAAATGGATCAGCAACCATTCTATTGGTTGAAACGTATTGTAGGATCACTTCTTTCTACGCTATAATTTCTCTGATGAAGTTGTTCTTTATGTCAATGTGCTTCGTCATTCCATGATACTTGGGATCCTTCACATAGGCAATGGCTGCTTGACTATCGCAATAAACTATCACCGGTCTTGGAACCTCAGTGACAGTGGCTAAATTTTCCAAGAAACATTTTAGCCAGACTGCTTCTTACACTGCAGCAGAACATGCAATAAATTCTGCCTCCATCATAGACAAGGCCGTGCATGTCTGTTTCTTGCTATTCCAAGAAATTGCACCTCCATTGAGCAAGAACGTATATCCAAAAGTCGATTTACGCTCATCCATGTCTCCACCCCAATCAGCATCTGAATAGCCTAATAGGCGTAAATCACTCCCTTGATAACAAAGTCGATAGTCCATAGTGCCCTTCAAGTATCTTAAGATCCTCTTCACTGCTTTCTAGTGTGCTTGATCGGGATTTGATTGATATCGGCTCACCAATCCCACGACATAACATATGTCGGGTCAAGTATACATCATGGCATACATCAAACTTCCGACCGCACTAGCGTAAGGAACAGTTTCCATTGCTCTAATCTCTTATGTAGTCTTAGGACACATCTCAGTACTTAGGCCTTCACCTTGCATGACAGGGGTATCAATGGGATTACAAAAGATCTTGCATATTAAAACGTTCAAGAATCTTCATAATATAAGACTCTTGTGATAAAGTAAGGAGTTTCCTTGATCGATCTCTTTCGATCTTAACTCCTAATATATAAGCAGCTTCTCCCATGTCCTTCATTTCAAAATTAGAGGACAATCATTCTTTTATGGTGATAACCAAAACCTTGTCATTTCCAGCCAACAGAATATCGTCCACATAAAGTGATAAATAACAAATTTATCTTTGGACCGCTTGACATATACACAGTGATCTTCCTCGATCATCGTGAAACCAAAAGTGGTTATGGCTTGATGAAAACGAATATACCACTGTCTAGATAATTGCTTAAGACCATATATTGAGCGATGAAGCTTGCAAACTTTATGCTCTTGACCTTTAGCTATGAAACCTATTGGTTGTTTCATATAGATTTCCCCATCTAATTCTCCATTGAGAAATGCCGTCTTTACATCCATTTGATGTAATTCAAGGTCCCAATGTGCAACGATGGCTAGAATAAGGCGTATTGAGGCAAACCTTACAACTGGTGAAAAAGTTTCCTCATAGTCTATACCCTCTTGTTGAGTATAACCTTTTGCCACAAGGCAAGCCTTATACTTTTCAATGGATCCATCCACCTTACGCTTAATCTTGAAGACCCATTTGTTTCCAATGGCTTTGCAATTGGGTGGTAGATCAACCAAGTCTCAGACATGATTTGCCCTCATTGACTCCATTTCATCTTCCAAAGCTTTTCTCCATTCTTCCTTATCAGAGGATAAGAGAGCCTCTTGAACAGTCTTAGGCTCGGCATTGTCCGTTTGAGCAATCATAAATGCTTCCCCTTCAATCTCAAAACGACGACGGGGAATGCTTTTACGATTACTTTTACGCAATTGAATTTCTCTTGAATTCAATTCATCAGGCGATGCAACACTCCCACTAGGTCTTATGTGTTGAGGTAAATCTTCATTTCTCTCTACAACATTAGTGGGTGTGTTATTAGGATCTTCCATCTCATATAATTGGAAACCCTTATCAATCTCACCTCTATTAGGAAAATCGTTCTCCAAGAACGTGACATCTCGTGACTCCATTTCGGTCACACTTCCATAGCTTGTTCACCTATGAATACGTACCATTTGGAGTGTTCGGAATATCTTATAAAGATACATTTCTTCCCTCTAGGACCTAATTTGCCATGTTTATGGGAAGAATCATGAACATAAGCTGCACATCCCCATGGACATAAACTACTCAAGTCTGGTTTCCTACCAGTCCATAATTCATAAGGGGTGGAAGTGACCGATTTTGAGGGCACTCGGTTAAGTATATAGGCAGCAGTCAATAACGCATCTCCCCAATAGGAGATAGGTAAATTTGCTTGCGTCATCATAGACCTAACCATTTCCAATAGGGTTCTATTCCTTCTCTCAGCTACCCCATTTTGTTGTAGAGTACCAGGAATAGTCAATTGTCATACAATTCCCTTTTCATCACAAAGAGCCTTGAATTGCTCCGATAGATACTCACGTCCACGATCGGTTCTCAATGCCTTTATTGTCTTGTTCAATTGATTCTCTACCATCGCTATATATCGTCTAAAGCAGTCTAATGCTTCTGACTTATGGGAGATCAGAAAGACATAACCGAAACGTGTGAAGTCATCTATGAAAGTGATGAAATATGAGGCTCCATGCCTCGCCCTCACATTCAAAGGACCACAAATGTCAAAATGTATGAGATGCAATGGAAATTCAGCTCTAGTCCCTTTACCGAATGGTTTTCTAGTTGCTTTTCCCGCTAGACAATGTTCACATACGGATAGACTAACATTAGTGTGTGACCCTAAAAGGCCTTCTCTAGCTAATCTTTGCATTCTTTGCAATCCAATGTGACCTAATCTAGCATGCCAAGTACTTGCATCAATCTCAACGTTATTAGAAGATGCAATTAAAGAAAAACAACTATCAACATTAACATTGTACTGATCATAGTCAATGTCTAACACCATAAAACCATTCGATACATGACCTGAACCATAATAAACTGTTCCATACATAATGTCAACACAATCACCATGGAAATTCAATACATAACCTAAGCTAAGAAGAACAACTACAGAGACCAAGTTTCGTCAAATATCTGGAGCATAAAGGACATCATGCAGAAACAGGTTTCGACCATCACGTAAGATTAATTTACATGTGCCGATACCCTTCACTTCAACTCTTGAGTTATTCCCAACATATATCCATCTTCTTCCAGGCGGTATCCGACGATACTCCACAAATGCTTCTCGGTCTCTATCTACATGGTCTGTTGCTCCTGAGTCTACAGTCCACATTGGATGAGTTTCAGCAAGCATTACAGTACTAGAAACAAAAGCATTACTAAAAGTAATGGAGTAATAGGGTACCTTTTTCGGTTCAGTGCATTCACGAGCAAAGTGACCCAGCTTGCCACAATTGTGGCACTCCATCTTGGCCTTGTCCTTCTTCCCGCCACGCTTCTTGCGTCGGAAGGTCTTAGCCCTCTTAGGTGTCTGATCAGTCCTCTTCCCTTTGTTGTTAAATTGAGAATTCCATTTGCGCTTGAAGCCCGAAGCCTTGCGCGAACTCGATTCATCAACATAAGCATGGGTAGAGGATCTCGCAGCCTCTAGGCGCTCATCCTCTAATTCCAAATGACGCGCAATATCATCAAAAGTGACAATATTCTCATTATGCGTCATATTGATCTTCATATGCTCCCAATTGTCAGGAAGAGACCTTATAACAGCCTGAACTTGCTGTTCATCAGTAAAGGAGTGACCTGCCGTCTTCAGCTCACGGATCATGTTTGACATCTCCCGAAGATGCTGCCTCATCGTTACATTTGGGCGTTTTCGGAATGTGTCAAACTTGATGGTGAGTCTCCTCGGCTTAGTGGCGAGATGTACCCCCAAACTTATCTTTCAAGGCAACCCACATAGCTTGAGCTTTATCATAACTTTCAAACTCACACATGAGATCATCTTGCATACAGCTCAGCAACATGATGCGAGCAATGCTATTTTTCTTTTTCCAAGCTTGGTAAGCTTCCAGATCTCTCCTGTGTTGAGCTGAAGTTCCATGCTCAGGTTGATCCATGGTGTGGTTGAGGGTTTCCAAAACCTCTTGCTCCTCAAGGATGTACTGAACCTTTCGGTGCCAAATATCATAATTGTCACCGTTCAGCTTCTCACCCTTATTGAGGTCAGCCACAATAATCTTGGATGCCGAAGCCATAATCAATTGCTATAACACATTGACATAATAAACGCATAATCAATACTAGCACATTTTCCAGAGTAACACACATATTTAATTTGCAGCAAAAACAAACTAAATTAATGATAATTCAACAAAAGACACGAAACAAAAGTTCACCATGTTCCCAATCAACTTCTATGTACAATTGTTCTATTATCATTAATTAGTTTAATTTGCGCAAATTTTAAGTTCTAGGTGAGAACTCTTTCAAATTCTACCAACCTACGAACTCCCACTAGGAAAAATAATTACATTACCTTATGTAATTTCTACATTTTTCCTTAATACAAAAAAAAAAAAAAAACATAGCATGATAATAACCAACGTATAAACAACAATCATGCTTCAACTATAATCATAATCGCAATTCAACATGTAATGGATTTCCTACCATTGTTCGAATTTTCTAGTAACTAGATAATTGCAAGTATATCAAACTATATACATGATATCATCAAACCAAGCTCTACACAGCATATATGACATCATTTCCACACAAGCTAGCTACTGTATTTTCTAAACCACAAGAAAATACAAGCTACAAATGAATAAACTATGCATTAATGTCACGCCCCGAACCTCGAGCACGCGCACATCCCACTGCGGTCGATAGAAATGCGACTTCCCAGGACACGTCGCCGACCCATTCATTTTTATTACACATGCGGAAGCGAAACAAATCCCCTGACAACATTTAACTTAGGATAGAAAAGCAGGCAATCAATCACAACCAAACAAGCTTTCTTATAAACACATAGGTTTATATACAACACTGGATTGTCTACAAAATAGACCGGCTCAACAAAAGGGAACTGTCCTATGACCAACTTGTCAGACACGTTCGCCGATTCTTCGGTCTCCACCTCCACAAATGTCCATGGCTTCGAGTCCTCCACGACCGCCATCTAAGGACCTGAAAATATTTTCCCCAAACCGGGATGAGACTATGTCTCGAGTCCTACCCCCTAAAACTCGATTAGGAAGAAAATAAGCCCCGGGCGCTCTAGCCACACAAAGAGGATTGAGGACTTACCTCGCCTCGGTCCATTCCGCACGTCAAGACAATTCAATTCAATCATACTATCTATCTTTCCATTCCAATCCATACGATTTATCAACCGTTACTATCTATCATTCAATACCGTCTATCAATCCATTCGTCAATGACATATGCTTTCCAAAGCTGTAATGTATAGACGGTAGCTCACCGTGTTCGTAGGCGATAGATAATATAATAGCTCGCGGAAAAGTCAGAATCGATAGATAATATAATAGCTCGCTAGAAAGGCCGCAATATTTATATAGTATACTATAGCTCACCAGAAGCTGCCGCAATATTTATATAGTATACTATAGCTCACCAAAAGCTGCCGCAATATTTATATAGTATACTATAGCTCACCAAAAGCTGTAGCTGTATATAGATCGTGCTCGCACAAGCTGATAAAACGATCTTAGCTCACACAAGCTGATATATATATGTATATAATATTTGCTCGCCCAAGCTGATACATATATATAAACCAATGCTCGCCAAAGCTGAACATTCAATAATAAACCATAGAGCTGGATATTCAATTCAATAACAACCAACGATTCAAACTAGTCATACAAACCAATTACGGTGCTAGAAGCTAACACCGGTATTTTCAAGTTAAATACCAAAACTTCTCTAATTTCACTCAATTCCAAACTTTTGGAATAATTATCCACAATCATCATTTTCACTTAATTTCTCAATTAAACAAACAATTAGCACAAACTGACGCCAAGATTTGCGATCAGTCACGAAATTCTAACGAATAAGCCATTAGACAAAATTTTCGAAATTATTAAATAATTAAATTTAATTCCGAAAATTAAATAATTAAAAATTATATTATAATAATATAATTTAATAAAATAATATTTATAATTTCGAAAGAATTAATTAACTAAAAATAATTAATTAGGGCTTAAACAAGATTACACTAATTTAAACATACAATTAGCCCTAATTAATCAACCACTAAACTAATCATACAACTAATCTAATTAACATTTAAATAATCTAATCTAACAACCTAAATATACTTAGACTAATCTAAGCACCCCTTAAGCATGATTAACTTGCTAAGCGAGGTTTAGAGGATAAACTCACCGGTTTTGCGCGCCGGTGAGTTCACGGCGACATTTCCAACGCCAAGGCGGTCGATAAACCCGAAGCGGCGACACCAACGGAGGCCGGGAAGACACCAAAAACGGGCCTCGAAGACTGAAAAACCTTGCTGTCTTCTGCTTCTGATCTGGGCTGAACTGCAGAGAAGAAACAGCAGCTTCAACGGCGAAAACAGGCCGATCGGAGCTCCGGCGAGCGGGTGGTTGGCAACCGGTGGCTCCCGGGGGTCTTGGGGGTCTTGCTGGAGGTTGGGATGGGCAAAGAAAGGGTCGGAAAGGGGCGAAACAGCAAGAAAACGCGAAACAGGCGGAGCAGGGCGGAACCAGGCGGTCCGGCGACCGGCAGATTCTCTCAGGATTTCGGGACGACCGGAGAATCGTTCCGGCAAGAGGCGGGGTGCCCCGGAATGGGCTGGATGTCCTCGTCATGGAAGTGGGTGAAGCGTTCACTGATTCATCCGGGAACTCGACTTTTTACTCGGATCATTGGCGAAAGGTCGGCTGGAGCAGAAACTGGAACGAGGAGAAAACAGAGGAGGAAATGGAGTCCGATGGGCATGCGACGGTGGAGGGCTGTTGCTGCTCGGTTTCTCTGGTTTTTGCTGAGCTTCTCTCCTTCAACAACAATGGAGAAAGCCACAAATTAAGGGAGAAGAAGGCTGCTGAGCAAGGGGGGTCTCCTTGAGCTCTTTAGAGCTCAACACTTGCCATTCTCTCATTGGCTTTGCCCCCACCATGACATCACATGACCTCAGCCACTCTCTCTCCTCAAGCTTCCTCCACAACCTTGCCAATAGGTGCAAAATAGCTCTCCCCCCATGGTATACGAATTTCATACATTTGTACATCAAATTCCTTCAATTCACTTACAATTAAATCCACTTGAGCTCAAATTGAAGTCTATAAATTCATCCAAGGTGTCCTCACTTAAGTCCACATTTTTCCTTGTCCATTGAACCAACTTGTATTCCAAAAATTGCGATCAAAAGCGGTCCTCGACAATCTCGAACAAAAACGGCCTTACTTTGCTTTTCCGCCAAAATTCTCGGTTTATAGAAAAATCTTCGGAGATGAGTCGACGTTCCTAAAATGAATTGTGACATAATAGAACTTTCAATTTCTGTAATGGAGTTCAATTTCTCGTTAATTTCAATCGGCGCGACTTTAGCGCGTCCTAATCTACCGGGTAGCTTTTAGGAACTTTTCGTGCAATTGACCCGTGGTTGATTATTTTCAAGCCACAAAGTGCATCTTCGACACATTGGCGACTCTCGGTTGTCGTGGAAATCTCGAGGTTTCAAATACGGACACGGTACCAAAACGACGAGAAATCGGTCTAGTGCCGATCGACAAGATTTGTGAAATCAGGTGGAATCACCCACACTTAATCACATGCCTTTGTCGAGTCGACCTATCTCCGGTCTCTAATCGATACGTACCGCAATGACCCCGCAGATTAGCACGGTCGGCGATCGATTCCTGGTCGAATTCTCAAGTCTATTGCGTTTAGATTCCTTAACGGCTTCACTGATAGACTAGTTATCTCGTGAGTGGCCAACTCAGAGAAGAGAGCTATAGACGCGAAGATGAAATGCCCGACTTATTCAATTGAAACCAGAATTGGAAAATCGGGATGTCACAATTAAACCCCAAAAATACGCGTACATAGGGTTTCCTACGCATTTTCATACATTTATAAAATTCAAAAATATAAAATAATTATACCATAGTGTAGAGGACACTCATACAAACCAAACGCCGCCGACCACGCTCCCATCGGAGCTCGCACGCGCCTACACGCGCCGCCTGAGTGCGCGACACGTGTGGCGCACACGCCAGCAAGCCAAATGGCTCCTGGCCGGTCCGACCAGTCCGACCGGTTCGACCGGTGACCGGTCCGACCGATTCGACCGCCGGACCGGTTGACCAGTCCGACCGTTGACCGGTCAACAGTCAGTCGGGTTGGGTCAACCGGGTCGGGTCAACCGGGTCGGGTCGGGTCGGGTCGGGTCGGATCCCGGGTCGGGTCGACGGGTCGGAGCGCTGACGTCATCCAAACGGTTACCGACCGTTGGATGACGTCACAGTGACGTCATCACGCGCCGGTTCGCCAGCCAACGCGCGTCGCGCACATGCCAGTTCGCCGACCAGCGCGTGTGGTGCACGCGCTGGCTTTGCCAGCACTTCAGGCACATGGCACCCACGCGCAGCGACTTCTGGCCGTGCGTGTGGGCGCGTCCGGCGTCTTCCGGCAGCGATCGACCCATCGCCGAACTCGTCTCGACGAGCTCTTTCACCCTGTATATTCAAAAGTTGATTTTGGCCAAAAAAATATTTCGAAAATTGGCCAAAACCGCACGGATGCACACGACCTCGAACCTGTTCTTCACTTTGGTTCGATTTTTTCGAGGATTCACATATCAATTTCGATTAATAAACATCCAACCAGTGTAGATATCATACTCTTAATCTTGCTATCAAATGGTGTACTGGAAAATTCAATGAAAAACAAGGCAGAAACTACGATCGGGCTCTGATACCAATGATGGAATTCATGTCGGCGGAAGACGACTTACCTGATTCCGATGCGCAAACAGCAAATAGCCCCAAAACGAACACTGAATTGCGGATGAATCACGAACAACAATACCTCACGTTGGTCTGGATGCAATCACAAGGAAAACACCCGATTTCCACGGCGTAAATGTCGATTGTTCTTGCAAAAATTGAAATTGAAATGCTTTCTTATTTCTTGATGGAAAATGGAGAGAAAACTGGTGCAAATGATCTGCCAACCTTTCAACGGTTGTGTTCGGGAGGCTTTTATACGTCTCCTTTCGCACCCCTCCATTAGTGTCTTTCCATCATAACGCATCAAGACAAAACGATGCGTTCCAATCGCACCTCATCATGGATGTACCAGCTAAAGTACTACTATAGATAAGTTCTCGAACATGATTGGGTCAGGGTAGAAGGCATGGCTCTACTTCTATTTGGTGGCGTTGGTTAACCTTAGGAGGCCATTGCCAGTGAATGTGGCTAAACCATCTAGGCTAAGATTCGCCGACCTGAAACCGTTGTACATGAAACTGCCGGAATCCTGAGCGAGTGCAGAGTTCGCCAGGGAAGAAACTGCCAGAACAATCATGAAGAACATGTCCAGGAGCTGGGGAAATTCGCTGAGTACACAACTCAGAAGATATCATTTGAATCTCCCGAGGATCATCAAATTGAATATAAAGCAATTTCAGCTACTAGTGTCCCCACTTGTTTCACTACTAATGCACCACTAACTAGTTGAATTTTCCAGTCTTAAGGACCCAACCGTCAAATCATGCAAGGATTCAAACTTGGTGTGCAACCAAAATCGGACTCCACCTCTAAATAGTGTTTTTTTTTTTTTTTGGTAAAAGGTAATAATATAAAGAGGAAAGGTCAAAAGTACAAAAAAACACGGCACCAAAAACTTACACTCAAGATGAATAAACATAATGAGTGGAAGTATGCCATGATGTAAAACACAAGGCAATGCCTAAAAAAAGACAAACAGCAAACTAGAAAGGCGCGGCATGAACAACCGGCAAAGAAACAAACACCTCAGCGCAGGAGGAGAAACGTCGGCTCTAGAGCACTAGAGCACTAGCATTTCCTTGAAACGTTGATTAAAACCAAGGTCAATTACGGGTCTCCCGAGAAGATAATGGGATCAATGCCCCAACTCCTTTGCAACCTTTTGTTTCTGAAGCTATCCTCAACGTTTCTGAAGGTGCTAGCTCTATCTCTAACCACCTTAAGAAGATGGTTCTTCATAGCCGGGATGGTAAGGGGTTGTTTTCTGAATAGGATGCTATTCCTCTGTTGCCAAATAATGTGACAAAGAGCCCCAAGGGAAAAGCGAGCAATGCATTTAGAGAAGTCCTTACCCTTCAAGAAAGAGGTGGCCCACCGGAGATTCTCTCCCCAAGACTTGTTCCGCCAAGGTAGATTGCATCTCACCACCCAAAAGAAAGCAACACCGGCCGTGACAGAGCAATCAAAAAATAAATGATTTATGGAATCAAGCAATCCATTGCAAAACGCACAAGATCCCCTCTCTATTCTACCACGAGCCAATAACATAGATTGTGTGGGCAATCTGCGCTTGGCCATAAGCCAAAGGTTAAGCTAATACATTGGCATGATTGCATTATCCCAGATAAAGTCATGCCAAAAAATGATGTTCTGCTTGCTCCTAATGGTTTCCCAAGCATTTTCTACCATGAATCGGCCCGACGGGTTCTCCCGCCAGCAACAGCAATCCACTACTTGAGTAAGGGTTGGAAGAGGATAATCCCACGACTCAAGGATTGTTTTGAGAGGCTGGCCAGCATCAGAGAAAAGATCTGCAACTGAGGCCTATCTAGATAATCCTAAGCTGTAGATAAGCAAGTGTGAGAAGATTAAATTCAGCGGTCCCCTAGGGTGCCAGTTGTCAAACCAAAGAGAGACCGAGCGGCCATCCCTAATCCTCCAAAAGAAGGCATTTCGAAATTCACTCCTGAGACTTAGAAGCTTCTTCCAGGCCTAGGAACAACAGGTTGGCTTCCTAACGACCCAAAAGTTTCTGTCCTATAAAAACGTGGAATGAACCCACTTGCACCACAAAGCTTCTTTATCTGAGAATAAGAGCCATATATGTTTCAACATGGCAGCTTTGTTGCAATCTTTAAGCCTCCTGATACCAAGCCCTCCTTCCTTCTTTGGAAGGCATACATCCTCCCAGGCAACCTTGGCACCCCCTCTACCTAGCTCCGAGCCTTTCCAAAGGAATTGTCTGAGGATTTTCTCAATCTGATCTAGAACAGCTACAGGTAGAGCAAAAACACTCGCCCAATAGGCTTGGATAACTTGAAGAACTGACTTGATGAGTTGCAATCGCCCGGCCAGAGAAAGGAAGCGATGAGTCCAAGACTGAACCCTCGCCGTGATGCGGTTGACGAGAGTGCAACAGTCAGCCTTAGTGAGCCTTGATGTAATGATAGGAACCCCCAAATAGTGAGCTAGCAAGTTACCTTCGTGAAAACCCAACTCAGAGATAATCTGGTTTCTTAAGGACGGCGTGCCTCCAGCAAGGAAGATTTCACTCTTATTTGGATTTGGGAACAAGCCACTCCAAGTAGAGAAGGTTTGAATGCCTTCTTTAAGAATAGTTATAGTGGGCAATTCCGCCTCCAAAAACAAAAAGACGTCATCCGCAAAGAAAAGATGCAAAAGGCTCATGGGCTTGCATCTCCAGAAGAACTTAAACTCCGCTTCAAAGAGCATCTATATAAGATCCCCGATAGGACTTCCATCACTAAGGTAAATAAATAGGGAGAAATAGGATCACCTTGACGAAGTCCACACCACTCGCGAAGAATCCATGAAGCTCCCCAGTCAAGGCAATCGAGAACTTAGGAGTGTGAACACACGTTATAATCAGTCAAGTTATAAACTCAGGGAAACCAAAAGCCAATAGGGCTCTCTTAAGGAACTCCCAATCGACCGTGTCATAAGCTTTTCTAAAGTCCACCTTAATTGCACACTTAGGCAGGTATGGTTGAAGATGGAAGCCGGAAAAGAGCTCCTGGACTAGCAATATATTATCTCTAATCCTCCTGCCCTTCACAAACGCGTTCTGAAAAGGGCTAATGACGTCCTTCAAGACTGCTGCTACCCGGTTCGCCAACACTTTGGTAATACACTTGTAGATAATGTTGCAACAGGCAATGGGCCTATAATCCTCAACTGAATACGCATTCAGCACTTTCGGCACCAACACCAAAATGATGTTATTGATCTCTCTTAGGAGCCTCCCGGTGGAGAAGAAGTCCAATACTGCTGCAGTAACCAGGTGCCCTACCGTCTCCCAGTTTTCTTTAAAAAAATTCGACCGTGAAGCCATCCGGTCCCGGTGCCTTACCCCTTGCTAGAGAGAATAAAGTATCCCGGATATCCAACTCCGTAACCGGACGAGCTAGGAAACTAACTTGATCAATCGAGAGAGGATGCTGGATTATTTCGCAGATCTCCTCCATTGAAGGTTTATCCAGCTGAGCTTGCAGCGTCAGGAGGTCTTGAAAGTACTGAAGAAAGCATTGCCGAACCCGCTACGGATCAGAAGTAAGGTTCCCCTCCGAATCCTGGATAGAAAGGACTCTATTCCTCAATTGTCTCTTTTTGACATACTGATGGAAGAACTTAGTATTGCGGTCTCCCTCTTTAAGCCACTGACTCTCGACTTCTGCCTGAAGAAAGACTCCTCCATGGACCTTAGCCTAGCAAAGACACGTCGCTGATCCTTTTCCAGCTCAGCCAGATTAGCAGAAGCAAGCTCCTGCAACAACTCCTCCTGCGTGGTCTCTAAGGCCGTTCTCACCTCCGACGTTCTAACTGAGATGTCAGAGAAAGAAACTCTATTCAAAGTCTTAAGTCATTATTTGAGAGCCTTCAGCTTACATACAAGTCTAAACATAGGAACTCCTTCCACAGGGGTCTCCCAAACTTGAGAAACAATAGTATTGAACTCCGAATGCTTCATCCAGAAGTCATAAAACTTGAACGGCTTCCTCCGAGGAATCAGGTTAAACACCTTGACCACCATAGGAGTGTGATCAGATATACCCAGTGCCAGGAAGGAAGCTTCAGAGTACTAGAATTCATAGCTCCATTTGCAATTCACTAGAACCCTATCAATCTTTCTTGCCTTTCTGGCAGAGCCCACTGAAGTTGTCCAAGTGTATCTAAATCCTACATACCTGAGATCTTCGAGTTCCGCCTGTGCCAAGCACTGTCCAAACTCATTGAAACACGGTATCCAAGCATCGGATCCGCCGACCCGGTCAGATGGGTCTTTAATTGCATTAAAGTCTCCCATCACAAGCCAGGCCGAGTTTTGCAAAGCAATACTTCTAAGAACCAGATCCTCCCATAGATTTCTCCTGAGCGTGAATGTGTGCTCGCCATAAACCACTGACACGCAGCAAGCCACTCCAGAGTCCAACCATTTAAGATTCCCATGCACCACTTGAGCTGAAATAGAAAGAGCTTCAAAGCTAACCCAAGCTGAATCCCATCCAACCCAAATCCTACCCCTAGGGGAGAACTCATAGTTTGAGATCCAAGACCAATCTCTCAACAAGATCCCAGAGATAGAATTGAAGTCATTTTGTGGAACCTTCATTTCCAATACACCAATCAAACACAACTGGTTTGAGATAGTCAAGCTTCGAACCTCAGCCTATCTGGTGGGGTTAACAGAACCCCTCACATTCCAACAACCTATATACATATATACAAAGAGAGAGAAACAAGATTACCTCCTCGTTGGCAGCTTGCGCCGACTGAAAGGCGAAGCAGGCCGAAAGGAGCGAGGTGGCGAATCAGGAACTAGATCCATCAACTTTTCTTGGATAGACTTCACACTCGTAGCACCAAGAGGAGCTTTCGAAGACGGGTAGGGGGGTAGCGGGTCATTTGAGCTGGCAATCCGGTTTGCCAATCCATCAGACTCCTCCCCAGGGCTCACCGGCTCTATCGAATCTTGACCGGGACTGATCGGCTCCTCTTCGGCTGAGGGGGCATGTGCTTCCATCCTTGTAATAATTTGTAATCCTCTCTAGGCATTGCGAGTTGAAATAAAAGGTAAACTCATGTGTACTGCAGTTGCCTTCTCCCTGTTTGTGTGATACTCATCCCTCGAGCTAACCAGAAGTGCCGAGGCGATTTCCCTATGATGAGGGTCTTTCTTCTTCTTCCCTTTAATAAGATTCCACCCCGTCTCAGCCTGCCAGGGTCCATTCTCCAACCCAGAATCATCAGTAGGTAGACAAGATGCAGCAGGAGGGGCGGAATCAGTATGCTCTTGCTGAGCCTACCTTCGTTGGCCTTTAACTTCTGCAGGGGCTTTCAAAACATGAGGAGCTGAGGCCAGAGGCGTACCTTGGGAAACAGGGGGAGCAACGACCGGAGCCTGCTGAGCAGAAGGACAAGCAGGGATAGGGGCACATTTGTGGTCGAAGATACCACACCCTGAACATGCAGTAGGTCTCCATTTATACTCCACTTCCACTAAGCATGATTCACCATTGTGAACAACTTCTATAGCATCACAATTAGGTTGCTTCGCTGTAATTTCAACACAGGCAATATTGTTTTTAAGGCTACGGCCTTAAGAATGACTCTTCATTTCCCTAATTAAACCAATTGGCCCAAGACTTACCAGCATTTGAAAAGTCTTCAATTATTGCCTGTCTCTGTCACCATTTTCCACATGTGTGGCCAAAATAGACCAAAACGTCAATCTACGGACTCGCGGCTCCTGTTAAGGTTATCTTGTCCTCGGATAGTCGTCAATGACCTGATGAGTACGCAGAGTACCGAGTGTTACGAGGAAGTTTCACAGCACAAGCAAGGCTTTCACTGAGAAAATTTATCAAAAAATCCTAAACTTATTATATTTATGTATTTAATGTAGCTTTAGAACTTTTGATACTTGTTCAATTTAGTTTATGAATTATATGAAAATGTTCAATATGGTTTAAGAATTATATTAAAATTTTACGAATCAAATTAAACAATTTAAAATTTTCAAGATCACATTATATATTGAATTAAAATTATGAAAACGTATTGAACAAATTAAAAATTTATTATTCACATTACTAGCTAAATTAAAAATTTGAGGACCATTTATAATTTATTTTCTGCTTTTTTCTTTGTGGGGCAAGTTGCTTGATGAAAAAAAACCCATGAAGTCTTCTTTTCCTTTTGTATGGCTAGGCGAGAAGCAAACATGGACTTTTAGGGCACGTTTGGCAACCAACCAAACAGTGAAAATTTCTATTCTTTTGTTTTCGAGAGTAAATTTGGAATAGAAATTCGTTTGATAAAATTTTTGTTTCGGGAACAAATATCTAATTTTTGTTTCCGAAGTAGATTTGGAATAAAATCGAGAAGTAAAAAAAAAAACTGATTCTTTGTTCTTAGAAACAATTCCAAAATTAAGCCAACATATTTTTTTCTCTTTTCTCTTCTTTCTTCTTGTTCTTCTTCCCTCTCTCTTCTTCTTCAACCGCTGTCATCGCCACCGGTCACCGATCGGTTGGGCAAGATCCAGCGAGCTCGCTAGAGGCTCGCCCAGCCATTGGCGAGGCTTGACCTCGCCCAAATCTAGCGAGGTCGAGCCTCACCGACAGCTAGGCGAGCTCGACCTCATCCAATCTAGGTGAGGCTGCTTGCCCAGCTGCTGGCAAGGCTCGATCAACGAGGCATGGCCTCGCTGAGGGCCGGCAATGCTCCAACGAGGTCGTCAGCCCTCGTCTAGCCGGTTGCTAGTCATCCCAAGGCCAGCGACCGGCAAACCTTGAAGATGAAGAAGAGGAAGAAAAGAAGAAAAAAGAAAAAAAGTAATAAAATTATTTAAAAATTAAAAGAAAATGATTTGGATTAAAATTTTTCAAAGCGGTACCAAACGCAATTCTATTTTGGGAAAAAAATTTGGACAATTACCAAACAGCTTAAAATGTTTAAAAATTATTCTTGGGAACAAAATAAAAAATAATCATTTATAATCAAAAATTGTTCCCGGAAACAGAATGATTACCAAACGCGCCCTTATTTTATTTTCGCTCATTACTCCATGGGCCCACAAGTAAATATATTTATAAAATAGATATACGAGCCCCCTTTTTTTGGGTCTTGCAGTGCCGGAGAATTTTTTTTTCCTCTTTTTCTTTTTATTTCAACCGTAACAGAGAATATCTTTGGCAGTAAAACTTGGATATTCATCCAACCGGGTCTGATTTCGTAAACGTTTAATAGTAGATGAGCCAAGTCCGTTATTTGTTTCGATAATTGGTCTTAATCATTCTTTGATCATGAGGAGCAACCATTTTTCAGTCCTTAATGGACTTGCTAGTGTATGACTTTTATGTCCTCTGTAATATAGTGGAAATTTCATCCCCAGTCAATGTAATATGCGTCAAATCCGGAGTTCCCAATTTACTTAGTTTTCATGAGCAGGTTAGTCATTGTTCATTTGAAAGGAGGAGCACTTATCCTACAAAAGCAACGGATTAACGTCCCAAGAATAATTTTTCCCACTTGATTTAGTGAAAGGCTTTATTGGCATGACATTTAACATATGGTGTGTGGCACGGAGGGATACTTAAGTATCAAAATTTAGGAAAGTGATACTTAAATGCCAAAATCGGAGCAAAATGAATCACTTAAGTGCCAATGGTGAGAAAATCCGGCCAACATACTGACGTGGTGATTTTCTGACGAGGCAAGTGCAAAATGATGTCGTTTGCATGCCGATGTGGCTATATAAGTACAAAAACGACATCGTTTTGCTGCTAAAGTGGGTAAATAATTAATTAAATTAAATTAAAAACTAAATTTATTTTTAAAAAAATAAAGAGAGAGAGAGAAGAGAGAGAGAGAGAGAGAGAGAGAGAGAGAGAGAGAGAGATGGAGATTGTAAGCCTCGTCGCCGTCATCGGGAAGGGCCGGCAACAGTGGGGAGGCGGTAGCGAGGGCTTAGCCCTCGCCTTCCGCCTCCTCTTCCTCCTTTTTTTTTTTTTAATAAATAAATATGTATTAAATTATTATTTAAATAAAAATATTTTAATTATATATATTTTTTAAAAAAAAAAGACAAAGCAACATCGTTTTTTTATTTTTCGTTGCTGACTCAACTTTCCGACGTGCCACAAAGGTGAGTTCTATTATTAGAAAATTGCCACGTAGGATTTTCGGCCATTTTCACCGAACTTGACACTGAAGTATCTCATTTTTCTGCCAATGGTATATAGGCATTGATTAGCTAAAAGCCTTGCAAAAGGTGGACTTGCTCTTATAATTTGGAGGCTATCCCAAAGGGGAGACTGGATAACAAGACAATTTGTGCTAATGCAGACATTCTGAAAAACATCTAAGAGTTTATTGTAGAAATCAGTTAAGATGTTGAATTTTACGTTACAATTTGTTGAGAAAACTTCTATCGGGTTTTAAAGTTGATAAAACTTTCTTGTTCTTGTTTTTATTCTGAAGAATAGTAGACTTTTGAAGTTATATCGTAGATTCTTGTCAAAGTCTATTCATTCCAGAAGTCGTTCCCACTCCGACGCAATCCAGACTAAAACCAAGTCCAAAACAAAGATATGATCAGACTCAGATTTATTGATTTCGCGACAATGATTCAGTATGAACATAATGGGGATATATTATTTAATATCTGGTTTTCTCGCGAAAAATCTCACTTACCTTTTATAAATACATTAATGGAATCAATCACAAAATGATGAAATCAATCTTCAAAACAAGTTCCTTTTTGGGAAGCATCTATTTATGAAAACCTAGATTTCGATTGTATGGGCAGCCAGAATCAACGGATTTTCATCTCAATCTTCAAATGGCTACAAGATTTCCTTAATCGATTATGTCCAATGGATTGATTGGAAGAAATTCCTCTGGAAAATGTCAACGGCTAGTGAGGTGTGGAGGAGTATTTAATGAGGTCATTCAATGTATTTGAGATAGTGCGTGAAAATTGAAATTTCAAAGTCTGAAGCCTTTCCAACCACTTGTTCTTCAACAACAGTTCTTACAAACTATATTCAAGAGAAAAAATCACAAAAAAAGTGACTTAGTGAGGAAAAATGAATCTTCCACTGAGTGTTTACACTCGAAATATTGTACTTCTTTGTTGATACTTTAGTGAATTCCAACTAGAAGGTTGTCAACATGGGAGAGTGGACGTAGGCTTAATCTAAGCTGAACCACTATAAATCTCATGTGCAATTTTCTCTTCCCTTAACTATTTTCATTTTTATCTGTTGCATCTTTTCAAGTATCATAAAAATCTATTCCATTCTGAATTTTTACCAGAA
Source organism: Eucalyptus guilfoylei (assembly GCA_016097605.1). Taxonomy (NCBI): domain Eukaryota; kingdom Viridiplantae; phylum Streptophyta; class Magnoliopsida; order Myrtales; family Myrtaceae; genus Eucalyptus; species Eucalyptus guilfoylei. Next base: position 43,638,453 of record CM027861.1, read on the forward strand.
GTCTGGTGGCTCTTTTATCAAACTCTGATCCTTATTCAGACTTTGCTCGCAATTTATTTTATTCTGCATTTATTTGTCAATGTTTATTTTAAACACCTATTCACCCCCATCTAGATGTTCGTACTAGCATTTTCAATTAGTATCAGAGCCATGTGCTCTTCTATTGAAGTGTTTATACTTTTAAGTTAAAGATCTTCTATGGCTAGTTGTTTAGCACTAGGACTCGTGGAGGGGCAGAGCAATACTAGGCCACCTTATTTTGATGGAAAAGAATATAATGTGTGGAAGAATAAAATGAAGGCATTCTGGAGATCTAGAGATCCTTTGGAATGGGATGTTGTAGAAAGATGAATCAACCCAAAGGCAGCTTCAGCATCTAACAAGGGAAATGAAGTCTTGGATAAGGATGCTGAGGAATCCAACCAAGCAGAGATTACTAAGAGACGGGCTCTTGATGCAAAAGCCATATATTCTTTATACTGTGCATTGTCTCTTGCTGAATATAACAAAATTTCTTCATGTGAAATAGTTAAAAAAAAGTCTAGGATAGACTTCGTGTCACCTATGAAGGAACATATCGTGTAAAGGAGACAAAAATAAATATCTTACTTGGCCAATATGAATCTTTCATAATGAAGCCTGGAGAGTCTATTGGAGATATGTTTAGTCGATTTATAGAAATTGTAAATGGGTTGGCATATCAAGATCAACCAATTTCTACTCAAATAAAGGTCAACAAACTTCTGCATTTACTTTTAAAGGATTGGAACCATGTGAAAACATCAATTCAGGAGACACAAAGAATCATGCCTCTTTCTGTTAACGAGCTGATAGGCACTCTTCAATCATATGAAATGGAACAAATTAATGATGAAAAGGATCCAAAAGGTAAGAAGTCAATCGTGCTTAAGTCTAATGCTGATTTTGATGATAGAGACATAGACAATGATATGGACAACGAAGAGCTGGCTCTCATGATAAAAGAAATTCAAGAAACTGAATAGGAAAGGAAGAATATTGAACTAGAAAAAACAAAGCAAGCAAAATTTCTAGAAAAGATCAACAAAAGATGTTGAATCTAGCAAGAATGTGATATGCTTTAAGTGCAAGAAAAAGGGACACATCAAGCCTAACTGTCCCTTGCTGAAAAAGAAGAAAGGAAAGTATGAAAAATATAAATATATAAAAAAACTCTAAAAGCATAAACCTGGAGTGACACAGAATGTGAGAAGTGAAAATGAGTTTTTTAATATTTGTATGATGGCTCACTCAAAATCAGACTCAGAATCAGAGTCGAACTCAAGCACATACTCATAATCCGACAAGGAAATTGAGGTAAATCATTCAGAAATTCATATTAAAGTTTCTAAGTATATAGATGAACTTTGCTTGAACCTCAAATCTTCTCTTAAAATAATCTCCGAATTAAAGAAGGAAAATTCAAAACTCAAGCAACGGGATGATTCTTGGAAAGAAAAGTTTGAAAGTCTGAAAAATGATTTTGATAATTTGAAAGAAAATATTTATTCTCTTTCAAAAGAAAATTAATGTTCAAAAAAGGAGATTTCAGATATTTCTACAAAGTTCTCCAATGGATAAAAAACTTTAAAGAAATTTCTTTCAACTCAAATACCCTATTATAACAAATTTGGTTTGGGTCTAAATAAAGAAAGTGCGCTTTTGATTGATTTTCCAAAAGTTAAGGAGAGACTTAGACAAAGACTTCCAAAATCTGCTTACAAAAATCATTTTCAAAAAGTTTTTGTAAAACCTATTGGTCGAAGTGCTCTTAAATGTTCTAAGTGTAATAAATTAGAATTGAGAATGAATGTCCTAAAATTTGGAGACATATTAAAAAGAATTGTGCAAAGGATGTTTTAAAAACTTACTCGCCAAGACTAAAGAAAATTTGGGTATCAAAGAAAATTTAAGATTTCTTTTTGACTGCAGGTTACTATTAAGAGGAAAAGCAAATGGTACTTGGATAGTGACTATTCTAGACATATGACTGAAGATTCAAGCAGTTTCATAAAACTAGAAAAACAAAGAGGAGGAAATATTTCCTTTGGTTAAAGGAAAAATTATTGGACATGAAACAGTCAGGATTAGAAGTTTAATTATCAACAATGTATCCCTGATGAAAGGTTTGAACTACAACCTTCTAAGCATAAGCTAACTATAGTACCTAGTGTTACGAGGAAGTTTCACAGCACAAACAAGGCTTTGTTGAGAAAATTTATCAAAAAATCCTAAATTTATTGTATTTATGTATTTAATGCAGTCTCAAAACTTTTAATACTTGTTCAATTTAGTTTATGAATTATATAAAAATATTCCATATAGTTTAGGAATTATATTAAATATGTACTAAATGTTTATGGATCAAATTAAACAATTTAAAAATTTCAAGATCACATTACACATTACATATTGAATTAAAATTTTGGAATCATATTGAACAAATTAAAAATTTATTATTTATGTTGCTAGTTAAATTAAAAATTTGAGGACCATTTATAATTATTTTTTTTTATTTTTTTGCTTTTTTCTTCCTGGGACAGCTTGCTTGATGAAAAAAAAAAAAACCCACAAAGTCTGCTTTTCCTTTTGTATGGCTGGGGCGGGAAAGCAAACCAAGACTTTTATTTTCTTTCCACTCATTACTCCATGGGCCCCCATTTTTGGTCTTGTAGTGCCGAAGAATTTTTTTTTTTCCTTTTTCTCGTTTTATTTCAACCGTAACAGAGAATATCTTTGGTAGTAAAACTTGGATATTTATCCAACCAGGTCTAATTTCGTAACCGTTTAATTGTAGATGAGCCAAGTCCGTTATTTGTTTCAATAATTGGTCTTAATCATTCTTTGACCATGAGGAGCAACCATTTTCAGTCCTTAATGGACTTGCTAGTGTATGACTTTTATGTCCTCTATAATATAGTGGAAATTTCGCTGCTAGTCAATGTAATATGCGTCAAATTCAGAGATCCCCATTTACTTAGTTTTCATAAACAGTTCAGTCATTGTTCGTTTGAAAGGAGGAGCACTTATCCTACAAAAGCAGCGGATAATGTCCTGAGAATAATTTTTCTCACTTGATTTAGTGAAGGCTTTATTGGCATGACAATGGAGTGTGGCATGAAAAGGGACATTTAAGTACCGAAAGTTAGGAAAGGGACATTTAAGTACCGAAAGTTAGGAAAGTGACACTTAAGTGTCAAAATCAGAACAAAATGAATCACTTAAGTGTCAATGGAGAGAAAATCCGATCAAAATGCTAACGTAGCAATTTTCTGGCAAGGCAAGTGCAAAATGACGTTGTTTTGCACACTGATATGGCTAGATAAGTGCAAAAATGATGTCGTTTTGCTGCTAGCATAGGTAAATAATTAATATAAAAATTAATTAAATTAAATTTAAAACTAAATTTATTTTAAAAACATTAGAGAGAGAGAGAGAGAGAGAGAGAGAGAGAGATGGAGATTGTAGGCCTTGCCGCCACCTCCCTACCATCGTTGGGAAGGGCTAGCAATAATGGGGGAAGGTCAACCAGGGTCGCCGAGCCTTGGCCAGTGGTTGGCCCGACGATAGTCGCCAACGGTACCCCAGTCGGTGGCAGCCCATGGCCTAACCGAGTGAAGGTCGGCGACCCTCACCGAATTTAGGGGAGAGCTGCGACCCTCACCCTAGATCTGGGCCCTCGCTGCTAGTTGGCTAGGGTCGCTGGAAATTGGCCAGGGCCCAGCGACCCTGGCCAACACTCCCCCCACCGTCGCCAACCCTTCTTGGCTATGGTAAGGGACGCAATGGCAGCAAGGGCTCGGCCCTCACTTTCCGCCTCTTCTTCCTCCTATCTTTTTTATTTTAAATAATTAAATTATTATTAAATTATTATTTAAATAAAAATATTTTAACTTAGTATATTAAAAAAAATTTAAAAAAAAAAAGACAAAACAACTTCATTTTGATTTTTTTGTCACTAACTTAGCTTTTCGACATGTCACAAAGGCGGGTTATATTTTTTTTAAAATGCCATGTAGGATTTCCGACCACCCTTGCTGAACTTGGCATTCAAATATCCCATTTTTCAAAAAAAAAATAGCACTTAAGTGTTACTTTCGTAACTTTTGATACTCAAGTGTCCTCTCGTGTCAAGTTTTGGCATTACAAATGTACTTTTGCCATTCAATATTGAAAGGGCTAGTATGAACACCTAAAGGGGCGTGAATATGTGTTAAAAGAAATTTTTGCGGAAACGTTTATTAGAACTTTTTCTTTCGAAATGGAATCTACAAAGTAATAGACTAGAGCAAGTTTATATAAATTCTCGAACGAATGAAAGAGTTCAAGAAAGAGAATTGAAAACACAAAATTATAGTGGTTCGGTTTTGATCAAGCCTACGTCCACTCTCCCGCACCGACAGCCTATTGGCTGGAATCCACTATGTGTCAAAAGAGATTTTACAGTCTCACGATCTTGACTTCTCAGTGCAGAAACTCTGCTACACTCTTCCAAAGTCTCACAAGTGTTTACTCTCTCTTTTGAGTACAAATTGAGCTCGACAATTGAAATAGCAAAGAACTAAGAAGCTTCAGACTTTGAAATTTTTCTTTCACGCACTCTCTCGAACAACTAGCAAGTTCGCCTTAAATATTCCTTCATGCCAAAACGACCGTTGGCACTTTCCAAAAAAGTTCTTCCAATTTATCCGTTAGACAGAATCAATCAAGAAGATCTCGACTCATTTTTGAGATTATGATGAAAGCCCATCAATCATGTACATCCATACAATCAGGATCTCGGTTTCCATAAGTAGAACCTTCCAAGTTTGTTTGCCTTCCAAGAGATCTTCATATCGGAATTAATTCCAATAAGAACAATCAATCAAGTAGATGTTATATCAAGCTATAAGGTCTTCTAGAAACCATACGAATCGAATCATTGAAGATAATCCCGCATCTGGATAAGTCTTCATTCTTGGGTCTGGAAACTGTCAATGAGGGCAGACTTTGAGATTAAAGTCTGGCGGTCTTCAGACTTTGACAATAGAGTCTGAAGTTCTCCAGACTATAACACTTGAGTCTGTAAGTCTTCAAACTATTCTTTTGGAAAGATTTTGTCAGCTTCAAAATAATAAAGGAGTTTTCTCTAACAAATATGACATCACATTAAACATCCCGGCATCACATTAACATCCTGATAATAATTTTTCTGCCAATGGTATATAGGCATTGATTAGTTAAAAGCCTTGCAAAAGATGGACTTGCTCTTATAATTTGAAGGTTGTCCCAAAGGGGAAACCGAAAAACAAGACAGTTTGCACTAATGCAGACATTCCGAAAGAACATCCAAGAGTTTACTACAAAAATCAGTTAAAACGTTGAATCTTACGTTACAGTTTACATATAATTGCAGAGTCACAAACTACGGATTATTGATGTAAAAGAGCACTAGTTTGGTAATTACTTTGGATCGATGAAATGTGCTTTCAATTTATTATACTGAGCTTAAGACTCATCTTCCACCAGAGAGCAGAGAGTTTGCAACATAAGACATATGAGAAAATGCCTTGTCTCCATAAAGTGGATAAGATATGCCATACGTGTTGGAGAAAACTCCTTAATTGTTTTGAAGTTAACAAAATCTTTCCAAAGTCTAGTCTGAAGACTTCCAGACTTTAGTATCAAAGTCAGAAGACCGCCACACTTTAGGTTCAAAGTCTGCCCACACTAATAGTTTTTAGACTGAAAAATGAAGACATATCAAGATGCAAGATTATCTTTATTTCTTTAAGGATTCGATTCGTATGGTTTATGGATGACTTTATGGCTGGATTTAGCACCTACATGATTGATTATTCTTATTGAAATCAATTCTGATATTCAAATCTTTTGGAAGGCGAGTAAACTTAGAAGGTTCTACTTATAGAAACCAAGATCATGATTGTATGGGCAAACAAGATTGATGAGCTTTTATCACAAATCATCAAACGACTCGAGATCTCCTTGATTGATTCTGCCCAACGAGTAGATTGGAAGATTTTTTTTGGAAAGTGCCAACGGTCGAGAAGGCATGAAGGAGTATTTAAGGTGGACTATCTAGTTGTTCAATAGAGTGCTTGAAAGAAAATTTTCAAAATCTGAAGCTTCCTAGTTCCTTACTATTTCATTCACTAAGCTCAAAGTTGTATACAAAAGAGAGAAACTCATAGTGAGATTTTGTGAGAGACTAGTAGAGACTCTTCACTGAGAAGTCGAGATCACCAAATTGTAAAATCTCTTTTGATTCTTAGTGGAATCCAGCTAGTGGGCTGTCAACGTGGGAGAGTGGACTTAAACTTGATCTAAGCCAAACCACTATAAACCTTGTGTTCTTATTCTCTTCCTTAAACTCTTTTATTTTGATTTGTAGCTCTGATTAACTATTTAAGTTTAAACTTCTTTATTTTGTTTAAAGTTTTATCTAATCGCTAAAGTCTGAATTCGTCTATGATTTTCTAAAGGCAAATTATTTCTACTAAACTTTGCAAAGATTTTTGTTCACACCTATTCACCCCCCCCCCCTCTAGGTGTTCATACTAACCCTTTCAATTGATATCAGAGCTTGTGTGCTCATTTTATTGAAGTGTTTTTACTTCTGAGCTAAAGATCTATGGCTAGTATTTTGGTTCCAGGTTTGGTTGAAGGCCAAAGCAACACCAGACCTCCTTACTTTGATGGGAAGGAGTACAATGTATGGAAAAACAAGATGAAGGCATTCCTGAGATCTAAAGATCCCTTGGAATGGGATGTGGTAGAAAAAAGGATCAATCCCAAAGCTACATCAACCTTAGAAAGAGGAATGGAAGTTGCAAATGCTAGCGAAATGACACAAGAAAAAATAACCAAGAGACAAGCTCTTGATGCTAAAGCTATCTACTCTTTATATTGTGCCTTATCTTCTACTGAGTATAACCGAATTTCTTCTTGTGAAACAACAAAAGAAGTTTGGGACAGGTTGCATGTTACCTACGAAAGAACTGATCGAGTAAAAGAAACGAAAATCAATATCCTACCCGGACAGTATGAAGCCTTTAAGATGAAGCCTAGAGAATCCATCACTGACATGTTTAGTCGCTTCACAGAGATTGTAAGTCTCCTGACATATCAAGGACAGCTAATCTCAGGACCAATGAAGGTCAATAAAATGCTGCGTGGACTCTCCAAAGACTAGAATCACGTGAAGACATCGATTAGAAAAACCCAGAGGATCATGCCTCTTTCAGTAGACGAACTTGTTGGCACACTTCAATCATATGAAGTGGAGCGGATCAATGAGGAAGAAGATCCTAAAGGTAAGAAGTCAATAACTTTAAAATATAACAATGATTCTGATGACACAGACTCAGAAAATGAAATGGACGATGAGGAGCTAGCACTTATGATTAAGAAGTTCAGAAAGTTGAATAAGAAGGGAAGAAGATTCAACTGGAAGAAGCAGAGCACTAAAAGATTACAGAACAAACCAACTGAGGACAATGAAATCAACAAAGATGTGATATGCTTTGAATACAAGAAAAATTGACACATCAAACCTAACTGCCCTCTGTTGAAGAAAAAGAAAGGAAGAACAGAGAAATACAAAAAGACTCTCAAAGCAGAAACTTGGAGCGATACCGAGTGCGAGGAAAGGAGAAAAGAACACTACAAGTGCCATAACTTTGCCCAAAATGACACTTAAGTGCCGTAACTTACGAAATGTACACTTAAGTGCCACATTTGAAGAATAGTGGGACACCTGAGTGCCACCTCCAGCGAAGCCAGCCGAAAATCATATATGGCATTTAAATATTAATATTTCTCGCCGAGGTAGCTCGCCAGAGAGCTTAGTCGCTCTAATTCACCCCAAACAATGTCGTTTCGGGTCTTGGCCAAAATAGAACCTTTAAATCAGCTAAAACGACATCGTTTTGGCATAATTTGAATTTTAATATAATATAAAAATTAATCAAATTAAATTTAAAACAAAATAATAATATAATTTATATTTATTAAAAAAAAATGGAAACGAAGGAGGAGGAAGGCAGCCGATGACTGAGGGTTGAGCCCTCCTCGCCACCGCCTCCCCGCCATAGCCGGAAGGTGGGGAAGGGTCGGCCGAGGGCCAGCGGCCCCAGCCCTCGCCGCCAACTACCTCCCTCCTCCTCCTTCCCCCCTCCCCTTTTTTTCTTCCTCCTCCTCAACCGCCGGCTATTTCCCCTCCTCCTCCTCCTCCTCCCCCCTACCGGATCTAGGCGAGGTTCACGAGCCCTCGCTGATCTAGGCGAGGGCCGCCAACCCTTGCCGCCGATCAGCCGGGGTCGCCGACCCCTGGCCAGGGCCCAAAACACAAGGTTTATAGTGGTTCGACTTAGTCCAAGCCTACGTCCACTCTCCCACACTGATAGCCCACTGGCTGGATTCCACTAAGAACCAAAAGAAATTTTACAGTCTCATGTCCTTGATTCCACAGTGTAAAGACTCTGCTACACTTCCTCAAGATCTCACAAGTATCTAATCTCTCTTTTGAGTACAATTTGAACTCAACAATTGAAACAGCAAAGAACAAAGAGCTTCAGACTTTGGAATTTTTCTTTTCACGCACACACTCGAATAACTTAAGCGTCTTCCTTATATACTCCTCTATGCCTTCATATCTGTTAGCACCTTCCAAATGAGTTCTTCCAATCAACCCGTTGGATAGAATCAATTAGGGAGATCTCGAGTTATTTAAGAAATGTGATGATAGCCCACCAATCCTGCTCGCCCATACAATCAGGATCTAGGTTTTCATAAGTAGAACCTTCCAAATATACTTCACCAATCAACAGATCTAATTACTCTAATTAATTTCAATACGAATAATAGATCTCGAGATGCTATCTCCAGCCGTGAGATCTTCTTCAACCGTATGAATCAAATCCTTAAATATATACTCACATCTGGATAAGTCTTCTTCAACGGATAATACTTTTCTTCGTCGGTCTTGAAACTATCAATGAGGACAGACTTTAAATCTTGAGTCTGGAGGTCTTCAGACTTTGACGATAGAGTTTGCAAGTCTTCAGACTAGACTGATGGAAACGTTTTGTCAACTTCAAAACAAATAAGGAAGTTTTCTCCAACATTGTCAACTACTGGGCAACAAGCTGGTGTCTTGGTTCTCAAGGAAGTAGAGTACTGTAGCTCTATCAACAACAGAAGCAGAGTATGTGGCTCTTGGGAGCTGTTGTTCTCAAATTTTGTGGATAAGGCAAATGCTAAGAAACTTTGAAATTGAAGAATCGTGCACCGAGATCAAATGCAACAACATCAGTGCCATTAATCTCACGAAGAATCCAATTCTTCATTCAATGGCAAAATATATAGAGATTCGACACAATTTCATAAGAAATCATGTTCAAAATGGAGAAATTATGATTCGGTTCATTGACTCGAAGAATCAGTTGGCAGACATATTTACAAAGCCAGTGGAGAAAAATCTTTTGAGTCTATTCGCACCAGACTTAATATTATATCTCCTACCGGTTAAAGTATGAAATTGGTCGACTTAGAATATCCGAAATTACATCTCGTAAGTTAATATTTTCTCATTGCGGGTAATTTAATTTTAGCATAAAAATTTCGAACAGGTATGATTGATTTTTGAATCGTTACTTGCCTATTTTTGGACATTATCTTTTTAGAATTTTTGAATATTTGGCAATTTTTATTTTCGAAAAAGGCGGTTTACTTTTTTCCTTTGTGACGATTCGTATATCCCATTTCACTTGTTTTATATCCTGTCGAAGTCCTTCTTCTCCATTTACAATTTCTCAAACCCTAGAATACAAATTCCTACTTTCTCACTTTTACTCTCAAGTTTGCTCTACAAGTTTTCACTTTTTTCAACCGAACGTGTTTGAGAAATTTTCATCGACTATGAAGATGTCTTTCCAATGGAAATCGTCTCGGATCACAAACAGGGGAACACAGAATATACCAGAGGGTCCTACTTATTTTGACTTGACCGAGGAAGAAGATTCTCCTCAACAACAACAACAACAACTTTCTCGACAACGTCCTTCTCCACAGCGTAATCCTCGGCGCCAACAAATGGAAGGGGAGATCGTGGAAGATGTCGAACCTGTAAGAATGCTAAAACCTCAGTTTCTCTTTAAACTCTACAATCAGTTGAAGCATGGTGGTACTGCTACGACCTTTATTGATGACTTTTTGCTAGAAAGAGGTTACAAGAATGAAACTCTATTTTACGATCAATGGAAAGATTAGGCATAGCGCCTGAAGGAACGGCAGACAGGACGTTTGCTAACTTTCCAATTGATCCCCGTTTTAGTTCTTTTAATCAGCCAGAGGTGAAGGATGATGATGAGAGAATGTACATGAATTTTCAGCCTAGAATGGGTGTTGCTGCTGATGTGCGTGGTGAGGGAACAAGTTTGTTTCATTCTAAAGACCACAAAAAGACTTACTCGAAATTGCTGAAAAGAGGGGTGATGAACCCTCGATCTGTGGACTTTCATTTCTTGGATTCTTTGAAGGTGAACCTGAGGGAGAAGCTGACTCTCCTTCGACTTGAAAAAATTTGCTCGGAGACTTCTGTAGTTTACCTTGAATTAACTGCATATTTCTATTCGAACTTGTCATTTCTCAACGATAATAGATTTCGTTTTACTATAAGGGAAAAAGAGTTCGTGGTGGATGTTGACACATTGGCGGATGTTATTGGTGCGGAAAGGGGGAGTTTCCAACTAATAAATGTGTATGTTGGTCATGCAACAAGTTTTTTGTTAGGAACAGACTTTCTGAATGTGGCATTACCTATTCCAGAATGTTTGCCTCCAACATTTTGCTACACAAAGTCGTGATCAAATGCATTTGACCAAAGTCAACCTCCAAGACAGATGTCTCTCGTTCTGAAGCAAAACTGATGTTTGCCATCAGTAATGGGATGAAGTTCTTGTTGCCACACACAATCCTGATGCACATGTACAGGACTGTGGTGAAGGATAAGGGACAACTCCCTTACTCAGCGCTTGTCACACAACTGTTTAGACACTTTCAAATTCTGTTTCCAGAATCTCTCTGTGTTCGAACCATTGCTCCTATGGTTATAGGACTGAAAATGGTGTCAAAGATGAGACTGAATGAACTGAACAAAGCTTTGGAGCACTTGAAGGAGAAATCTCCCAGCAAAACAAACCAAGACTCTACCACAAAGAAAAGGAAAGGCAAGGAGCCCATGAGTGAACCGATTAAGAAGAGAAGAGCCCTTATACTGTAAAACGAAGATGATGAGTATGATCCCACTCTCTTTGCATTTGCCTTGAAAAATCTTCAGAGTTTTGTTAGTTTTGAGCAGTCGCAGGACAGAGAGGAAAGAGGACAAGGAGAAAAAGAGCAGAGAAGTGAAGGAAGAGAAGAGAGAAGAGAAGGAAGTGAAGAAAGAAGAGCAAAGGAAAGAAAAAGAGAAAGAAGAGAAGAAGCAGAGGAGAAGCAAAAGAGGAAGGGGGTCAAGATGACTCTATTGAACCAACTTTTGCAATATCCTTGTCTGTGGACTCGAAAAAGACTAGGAGTGGAACTGTAGGAGATGGAAGAGCAAAAGAACATCACTTGGGAGCTGAAACTGAGAAGGATCAAGAAGAAGACTTCCTTTCTCCACCTGTAGCCATAGAAACAGGGAGAGCTCGTGAGAAAATAGGTACTTCTTCTTCTCCTATTTTTACTAGTGATGATGCTAGTAGATCTCCTGCCGATCCAGAGGATGTCTATGTCTCTCATTTTCCTGAAGCTGATATTAAGGCATCATCTTTGAGTCTTGATGTTCAAGCTGAAGTTCCCTCATCTATCAACACTCCACAAATTGAACGCACTAAAGCTAGTACTCAAACAGCAAATTCTGCAGACTTTCAAAAGTTGCTAGAGCTCCTTCTAGAGTTAAAAGCACAGCAATATGGAATGGAGTGTGAAATTCAGAACATCCAATCTGCATTGACAGCTACTTCAGTCTCTCTTAACGATCAGGTACAAGACCTTAAGCTTCAAATTCAAGAGACTGCCAAGACTGAAGATGCTGAGAAGGTGCAGGAGTCACTGCGAAAGCTAGAGGAAATAGTTCAGTCGATGGGAGATTTCCAACTCGTTCACATTCCCAAACACTCTTGATTTCCTTGAAGTTTTCATCCTTTTCCACTTTTTGCTGCTAATAAAAATGGGGAGAATGTGTAGATTTAACTTTTGTTTGACTTATCTTTTGAATTTTTATGCTGAACTTTGTTGAACTATTATTCTGTTTGACTTTGCAACAACTTACTTTTGTGATGATTATGTGGTGATTATGGATGGATAGTTGTTTAAGTCTTGATATTCCTCTTATCTTTTCAAGATTAACATGTTTTTCTATGGTTGCAGAATCGATACTATCCAGATACAAATCAACTTATTTTTATAAGATATCATGTACTGCTTAAAGATGTTTTGCAAGTCAAAAGTTCTTAAATCTGCAGGAAAGTTTTGTCACCATCAAAAAGGGGGAGATTGTTGGAGAAAACTCCTTAACTGTTTTGAAGTTGACAAAACATTTCCAAAGTCTAGTCTGAAGACTTCCAGACTTTAGTGTCAAAGTCTGAAGACCGCCAGACTTTAGGTTTAAAGCCTACCCACACTAACAGTTTCCAGACTGAAGAATGAAGACTTATCCAGATGCGAGATTATCTTTATTTCTTCAAGGATTCGATCCGTATGGTTTATGGATGACTTTATGGCACTACATGATTGATTATTCTTATTGGAATCAATTCCGATAGTCAAATCTTTTGAAAGGCAAGTAAACTTGGAAGGTTCTACTTATGGAAACCAAGATCCAGATTGTATGGACGAACAGGATTGACGAGCTTTCATCACAAATCATCAAACGACTCGAGATCTCCTTGATTGATTTTGTCCAACGGGTAGATTGGAAGAATTCTTTTGGAAAGTGCCAACGGTCGAGAAGGCATGAAGGAGTATTTAAGGTGGACTCTCTAGTTGTTCAATAGAGTGCTTGAAAGAAAATCTTCAAAGTCTGAAGCTTCCTAGTTCCTTGCTATTTCATTCACTAAGCTCAAAGTTGTATACAAAAGAGAGAAACTTACAGTGAGACTTTGTGAGAGACCAGTAGAAACTCTTCACTAAGAAGTCGAGATCACCAAGTTGTAAAATCTCTTTTGATTCTTAGTAGAATCCAGCCTGTGGGCTGTCAGCGTGGAAGAGTGGACATAGGCTTGATCTAAGCCGAACCATTATGATTTATTCTCTTCCCTAAACTCCTTTATTTTGATTCGTAGCTCTGATTAACTGTTTAAGTTTAAACTTCTTAATTTTGTTTAAGTTTTATCTAATTGCGAAAGTCTAAATTCGTTTGTGATTTTCTAAAGGCAAATTATTTCTACTAAACTTTGTAAAGATTTTTGCCTCTAGGTGTTATTACTAGCCCTTTCAACCACGTCCAGCTTGGCTCAGGCATCTAGTCCATCGAATGAGATAGCAGTTCTCTTTAGACTCAACAACTGGTTTCAGCCTGACATGACCTCATCAGGAGAGCGACATCAGCTCCCGACCAGTTTGTGCACGGGAGGCCAACCCCGCATTCAGAGCTCCTAAGTTATATTATCCTTCTATCTTAGAACTTCTAGTACCAACCGTCCTGACGCCACTCCCACGGACCAATTGTGTTCATCCTCTTTGTGCTCTCACTCTTCACTCGATAATCCCAAACTTCACTCCCAAGGGTTCACGGGTACGGGAGAATCACGGACTATGTCCCTTGCATCCATCTACCAATTCACCGCTCACAGGCTTGCACGTCAGAATTCTTATTTAAGCACAATAGAACTATACAATGACCGGTATGATCATGCCATAACTTTTCAATTAAACTATCATAAAGGGGGAAAAAGACTATTCAATCAGTCTTAGGCTTATTGCATGGATGTCAATTCGACCTCAAACTGTTTCATTTTGCTAATTTAGTCCTAAATATTTGTACACAAGTCCAATATAGTCCTGCTAACCTATCTTCGCCTGAAAATCACTAGCATAAGCGCCACATAAACGATTTTCTACGGAAATTGGCGGAAATGACTATATTAAAATTTCACGCAAAGGCTTATAATTAAATTGATATCACAGAATTTGCATCGTACAATAAGTTTATGACTAATTAGATAATTTCCCCCAAAAAACCACTCAATTTTCATGTCAAGTTAGTTGGCTCAATAACAAAGTGTACAGAATACGAAAGGACAAGCCAATTGAATGTTTGATTGTTGAGCTTGCAATGATTTCTTAACATAACGCAATCCTCAAACTAATAATTTAAGCAATCAAGTTCTTGAACTTAATAGATTTTTCCAATCGGATCCCACTTTCATTTCCCAACTCTGGCAGATTGAAGTCGACTGTGCAGGCAAAAATTTGATGCAGAAAATTATCGATTGTATTGAAAACCAAAAAACCATCAAAAGTTTATTTAGTTGAATTAGGCACTACTGTATTTGGTCAACATTAAATTGATTGCCCATGGGGGCACCAGCTTTTTTCTTCTTTTTATACATATTGAAATGGAAAATTACCAAAAAAGTTTTAAACATATTATAATTGTGCTAATTTAGTTATGAACTTATTTTTTGGCCAATTAAGTCATAAATGTTTTCTAATTGTGCAAATTCAGCCCGTTTGGCTAAAATTAGCCCATTAGCATTGACGTGGATGTCGGCCGATGCCAGTCGTCTTAATGTTGACGTGGATAATTTTTCATTAATATTTTTTTTGAAATTATTATTAATTTTTTTTATATTTTCGTTTTTTTTTTCTTTTTTTTTTTCTTTCTCCTCCTTCCTCCTTCTAGTGGCAGCGAGGCCCAGCTCACCACTGGCCGACGACCAGCCAAAGGAAGAAGGAGGAAGAAGGAGAAAAGAAAAAAAAAAAGGAAAAAGAAATGAAAATAATAATAATAATAAATAATTCGAAAATATATATTATTAAAAAATTGTCACGTATCGCGTTAGCGGCCTAATTTCAATTTTGGTAGAATGAAATTTGAATTGGTATAATTGCAAAAAGTTTAAGACTCAATTAACAAAAAAAATAAGGTTTATGACTGAATTTGCGATTGAAATGGGTTTAGGATTATTTGGGTAATTCTTCCCATATCAAACCATCGATGGGGAAAAATAAAAGAAAATGTTGACGGGCAATGACGGACACATCAGTTTCGATTTGCTGAAATTGGCGACCGGAAGACTTAGTTGGGAAAAATATTACGAATTCGAGGATTCGATTGTGAAAAATTACGAATGTGAGGGCCACATTGAAGAATCAGCGTATATTCAAGGACTGATCGTCCCCACTTTCTATTAGATAGGGAGAGTGTGGCAGAAAACAAGCGGCCAAACATACCAGAAGTTCTTGGAGGACCCCAGAGAGAGAAAAATGGTCGCCTCTTTCACCATCCACTCATTTTCTTCTCTTGTTCCCACGACCAGAGCTTCGAAAATCTTCCATGGAGGCCGCCACCATCACCAGTTCCTCGTCTTCCACAGTCCCAACCAACCCTCCAGAAAGCCCCTCTCTCTCAGGGTCCGAGCTGCCAAGCTTCCCTCCGGGGTAATTATCAACTCTCTCTCTCTCTCTCTCTCTCTCTCTCTCTCTCTCTCTCTCTCTCTCTCTCTCTATAGAATTTCAGCTCATGTTGGACTACTGGAAGCGCAGGTGGAAGTGCCGAAAGTAGAGCCCAAGTTCCAGGCTCCATTTCTTGGATTCACAAGAACTGCCGAGGTTTGGAACTCCAGAGCTTGCATGATTGGCCTCATCGGGACTTTCATCGTCGAACTGGTCAGCCTCTCTCCTTTTCTTTTAGCTTACTTTCTCGCTCCCTTTCATTTCAAGGACGTTCTGTTATTATGGTTGCTAAATATAGTGATGCTTAGATATGAGAGAGCTAGTTTATTACATTGATCTATGAAATCCAGTCTTGTTAACATGCCCTCTTTAGACGCTTTGAGCATGTTTAATTAGCAACATTTCGATTTTTATGATAGTGATTATACATGACATGAATGAACAAGTTTTTTGGAGAGCACTCTCCTCAACAAGGAATTCTATAAAATAACCTGACAAATTATAAGTGGTATTTAAGTTAATGGAGCCATCCAAACACCCGGCAAGATTCCATGAAGTTACTTTGAGTACTAATTTAATATCTGGTCTTAATTTCTATGGCATTATTCTAGTAAAACCTTGCATCAATTTTTGCACACCTGAGGATGGTTTTTTATTGATTTTGGTCAGATAATAAACAAGGGGATTCTTCAGGTGATTGGAGTGGACGTGGGCAAGGGCCTCGATCTTCCTCTCTGAGAAATTTCAGCTCCCCTTGTATTGGAAATCTTCCTCTTATAGAAGTTAATACAATGACTTCAAGTTGGTGACAACTCTTTTGACTATACTCTTGCTGCATAAAGAGTAACCCTGTGCTGCTCCACTGGTTTTTTTTCTGTTGAATAGCTTGCATAATCGATTCCAAAGGTTTTTCAATTTGCTTGCAAATGACACTTAACACCTTCCTCTTTTGACCATCAATAAGATAATACGGCAACAACTAAAAAGAGTATGAATTTGATCCTTCTGAATGAATGGCAAATCTGTATGTCTTCGAAACAGAAGTTGGCAGAACATGTCCAGAAGCTGTAGAAATTCGCTGAATACACTACTGAGAAAATATCGTTTGAATCTCCCAGGATCAAATTGAATCTAATGCAATTTCAGCAATCGGTACACTGACTTGTGTCACTATATTCCCTATGAATAAAAAATTCACATGTTCAATCATGCAAGGATTCAAACAAACAAGTAATAATCCTTGCTCTTATACTCTGGAGGCTGACCGAAAGGGGAAACCAAAGAAGGAGGCAATTTAAGTTAATGCAGACATTCCCAATAACATGTAAGAATATACTGCAAATATCGGTTCAATCCACAGAATCTTAAATTACAGTTTACATATACTCCAGAGTCGCAAACTAAGAATACTTGACGCATAAGAACACTAGTCTGACAATTACTTCGATCTATGAAATGTGCTTTTAATTTATATAAAAAGCTTAAGACTCATCTTCCACCTGAGAGGAGAGAATTTGCGACAGAAGATATCTGTGAAAATGCTTTGCCTGATGAAGATGGATCAGACATGATAGACTTACTGAAACCTTCATGATATGCAAATGTCAATCCACCTTCCGTAATACCAAGAGATGATAACTCCTGCATTGCGAGTTCCCCTTCCAAGTACTGCACTACTTGACGCATGCTTGGTCTCGCAGTTGGCTCAGATTGGGAGCACAACAATCCGAGTTGCAATACTAGCTCCACCTCCTCCGCCACAAAGTCCGTGCCTAAATTTAGATCTCTTGCCTCTAGAATGTTGCCCTTATCCCAGCAAGAAAATACCCAGTCCACCAATATCACGTCCTCCTCCTCCCGAGCCTCAATCGGCCTTCTTCCACAGGTAACTTCAAGCAAAAATGCCCCGAATGCGAAAACATCCGTGCCTGTAGTGGCCCTGGCAGTTCGAGTGTTCTCTGGGGCCACATATCCAAGAGTTCCCACCAAATGGGTGGTTTGAGGATCGGTACCATGATCGTATAGTCTTGCAAGCCCGAAATCTCCCAATTTCCCATTTAGTTCTGAATCTAGTAAAATGTTGCTAGCTTTGATATCCCTGTGAATCACCACTTGTTCCCATCCTTCATGGAGATAATATAGGCCACATGCAACACCTTTGATCACTCTAAATCTTTGGCTCCAATTGAGGGTCACCTTTGGTTGGTTATAGAGGTACTTGTCTAGGCTTCCGTTTGGCATGTAGTCATAAACCAAAAGCAGTTCGCCCTTTCGACGGCAGTATCCGAGAAGCGTCACAATGTTCCGATGACGAAGCCGACCAATACTAATAATCTCAGCAATGAACTGTCTCATCCCTTGCCTCGATTCATGAGAAACTCTCTTCACTGCAATCTCAGTTTTCGAGGTGGGTAATACCCCTCTATAAACCCTACCAAATCCACCAGCTCCTAATAGCTCTTGATCCCTGAACCCCTTTGTGGCAACATAGAGATCTTTGTACTTGAACCGATGCGGACCATAGTCGCGCTCCCAATCTTCCAGAACCTCTGCGAATTTTCTTCTTTTTCTAATTGCGTAAGCCATAGCAAAGACCAGTATTGATAGAAAGAACAAGCATATGAAAGGCAGTCCAGTAGTGAGAAGAACAGACTTTTGCTTCTTTTTCTTAGGGGGCAATCTGGGAAGTTGAGACAAATCAAGCCTATGAGCTTGTCCATTTACCAGAAAGCTCCATCCGAGGATATAATGAGAAGTTAAGAGCGCACCGGTTGAGGAAGAGAACCCAACGTACATGGTCTCCTTGAAGATCGGCGAGAGATTGAAGGACAGAGACAAAAGGGGAGTGTTCGGTCTGTCAACATTGACCGGAGCTAATGTGACCCTGATTTGTTTCTGCACACCATCATAATCCACCCAAACTTGCATTACTTTACCACTAATCAGACTCAAGTTTCTGAAGCCTGGAATGTCGTTTTCAGTGTATCCAGCAGGGGAAGATTTTACAGAGAGCAGCCCATTGACATCGATCCCAACATGGTTGTCATCGATATCCTGGATTTCGGTGTTTTGAATCGTGTCAAATTCCACCGCAAAAATGTGGTTTGAGGAATTGCCATTGTTTGTTTCGTTGAAGAGACCAAAGTAATAACCAGGCCGATCTCCAGGAAATTCTCTACGAGGAGCTATCACGAATGCGAACCCGGGACCAGCCAGAGCTGGATATTCAGCAATTATAGCGAAGATGAATGTAGTGGAGAACGAGTGAACAGCGCCATCGGATGAATTCTTGAACTTGATGGGGTCTGGGTAGAAGGCACGACTCTTGTTCTGTTGGTTCACACTGGTTAACTTCAGGAGGCCATTGCCAGTGAATGCAGCTAAACCATCGAAGCTCAGGTTCACAGACCGGAAACCATTGTACGTGAAACCGCCGGTTTCATGAGTCGGTGCTGTGTTTGCCAGTAGAGAAACCGCCAGAACAATCACGAATAACATGGCCAAAGGCTGAAGTAATTAGCTGAGTACACTACTCCGCTGAGATCATTCGGAGTTCTTATAATGATCCAAACGATTTGCACAGCATTGAATTGAAGAATGTCGTGCGATTTCAATTATCAAGTGGTCCAACTTGTGCACCCCCGACAAGACTTCAACCGATTGGTCCGAGTCTTATGATTCCCCTGTCCTGTCGTGTGATTAACTGATTGCTCCGAGTCTTATCACCAACTTAAAATTCTTCCGTAATTTGCCTCTCTGTACGCCACTTCCGACATTCCAGCGAGTGGCCGAAGTACACCAAGTCGTCCATCAACGTGAGTTGATAATGTTTCATCGTGTTCGGTGGGTCATCGACGAGTCAATAGCCCATGGCGTACGATGCGAAACTCTGGTCGAGGAAGCGTCACACCAAGACAAGAATTGAAAGAAGGATAATCACCCCCGCAAATTTCAGAAGTGTGTTCAATATCATGTATGACTCTTCTACAGTACTAAGGGCCCGTTTGGTTCAACTTTGCGGAAATGACTTTGAGAAAATGCAAATATCTTTGAGCTAAAGGGATTTTCCGAAATACTATACCGTTTGGTAAATTGCAATCTCAAATAGCATTGAAAAATAACTTTAGCATAAATACCGTTTGGCAAAACTCACATTTGTAATTGGCTTTTGCTATTTTTTTTTTTTAAGTCTGAAAATAAAATCCAAAATATGGTATCGCAAAATAGATACCATATCTTTATTTCTTAAAATCCACTCTAGTCGTGTCATCTCTCCACCATTTAACTTTCTTTCCCAAAATTGACTCCGAATTGTTCCTCATATGCATAATGAAATGCAATTTCGAGGGACTTGTACATGAGATCTAAGCAACGTTCGATTATTAAAGTTTGCAAAACAATAGACTAGTCAACTTTAGGGATATGAAGCCAGATTGGTTCTACTCGGGAACCAAATTGGATTGCCCAAAAAACAGGTCAGAGAATTGATTCTTATAGGAATAGGTCCGAGAACAGGTTCCAATTTTTTGGACTCGGTTAAAATCGATCCGGGAATCGGACTGGACTACCCTATTTTAAAACCGGTTTTATAAGCTAAAAAGCCAAAGGCCTAATTTTTTTCCCCTAAATTCTAACATTAACACTCCTTTGTCATTTGTCCTTCCTCAAAACTTTTTTTTCAGTCTTTCCTCTTCTCCTAAATTTTTATGGATGAATAGGGAATGTGGTTTTGTAATTTATGTTTTGTGTTACATTTTGAACTTTTTATTATTTATAATTATACGTAATTACGTGTTCATCTTATGAATTGTTGTTTTTGGAGGATAGAGATTTCTTTTGTTCATCTTTTACTTTGAATTGTTATGTTGCTCATAACCTCATATGATTTTGTTGGAAAAAGATGAACCAAGAAAAGGGGGAAAAATAGGTTCTTGGGTAAACCTTGGAAATGAACCGGAAAAACAAGGTAGGTTCTAGAGTTCAAAAATTTGGAACCGGTTATAATATGATAGGTTTCAAGTTCCAGTTCTGGAACCTACCTACCTTGGAACCGATTACCCTAGTCTAGCTTCCACTTAGAATTTTCAGCTTCTATTCTATGGCTATTTCTTTTTCTTTTTTATTAAAATTTCCCCCTTTTGCCTAGCAATTTTATGGCCCACGAACCAGGGCCAAAAAAAAATAATAATAACTAGGGTTTGTTCCAATGGTTATCCTTCCCACATAAAAAGGGAAGGTAGGGGTTCAATTCTCACATTCTTAAGGAATAGGGATGATGACAATTTAGTTTCAAATGTGGGTTTTTACTCTAAACGCCCAAAAACGAAAGTAAGAGTTAGAGTAGAATTAAAGTAGGACCAACCAAAAAAAAAAAAGGAGCAAGGCCAAAAATGACATCCCAATCAGATCTCCTTATCAAGTCACGGGTGCATCCATCCGCAAATTCACCACTCACAAGCTTCCATGTCAGACTTTCTTATTTAAGCACGGCAAAACTATATAATGACCGGTATAATCATGCCCTAACTATTTAGTTAACATATCCAAAAGGGGAAAAAGACTATCCAATCGGTTCTAAATTTATTGTTCGGATGACAATTCGACATTAAAGTTTTTCATTTTGCTAATTTAGTCCTAAATATTTGTACGAAAGTCCAATATAGTCCCTCCAATCTATCTTTGCCTGAAAATCGCTAGCATAACTGCCACATCAATGATTTTCGATGGAAATTGGCCAGGAGAGCTACATTGAAATTTCACACAAAGGCTTAGGATTAAATTGATAAGACTGAATTGGCATATATACAATAACTTTAGAATTAATTGGATAATCTCCTCGAAAAGTCACTCAATTTTCATGTCAAGTTAGTTGCCTCGTAACAAAGTGTATAGAATATCCATCCAAAGAAAAAACAAAGTGTATAGAATACAAAAGGACAAGACAATTGAATGTTTGATGGTTGAACTTGCAATGATTTCTTAACGTAACGCAATCCTTGAACTGATAATTTAAGCAATCAAGTTCTTGAACTTGTTAGATGTTTCCAATCAGATCCCACTTTCATCCCCCAACTCTAGCAGATCGAAGCCGATGGTGTGGGCAAAAATTTTATGCAGAAAATTATTGATAATACTGAAAAACGAAAAGCCATCGAAAGTTTATTTAGTTGAATTGGGCACTACTGTATGGTGCATTTTGGTCAACATTAAATTGATTGCCCATGGCGGCAACCAACTTTTTTCTTCTTTTTATACATATCAAACCATTGACTGGAAAAAAAAAAAAACCGTTGACCGACAATGACAGACGCATCAGTTTCGATTTGCTGGAATCGGCGATCGAAAGACTTAATTGGGAAAAATATTACGAATTTGATGATTCGATTGTGAAAATTTACGAATGTGAGGGCCACGATGAAGATTTGGCGTATACTCAAGGACTGATCGTCCCCATTTTCTATTAGGGTCCGAGCCTCAAGAAAGCCCCCCCTCTCTCAGGGTCCGAGCTGCCAAGCTTCCCACCGGGGTACCATCAATTTTCTCTCTCTCTCTCTCTCTCTCTGGAATTTCAGCTCATGTTGGATTACTGGGAGCGCAGGTCGAAGCGCCGAAAGTAGAGCCCGAGTTCCAGGCTCCCTTTCTTGGATTCACAAGAACTGCCGAGGCTTGGAACTGCAGAGCCTGCATGATTGGCCTCATCGGGACTTTCATCGTCGAGCTGGTCAGCCTCTTTTTCTATTATCTTACTTTCTCTCTCCCTTTTATTTTAAGGACGTTCCGGCATTGTAATTACTGAACTTAGTGATGCTAGATATGAGAGAGCTGCTAAATTACATTGATCTATGAAATCCGGTCTTGGTAACATGCCTCTTTAGACGCTTTGCCTATTTTTAATTAGCAACATTTCGATTTTCATGATAACGATTATGCATAACATGAATAAAAAAGTATTTTCGAGAGCACTCTCTTCAGCCCAGAATTCTACAAAATAATCCGACAAATTATGGTTCACATTTAAATTAATGGAGCCATCCAAACACCAAGCAAGATTCCATGGTATTACTTTGGGTATTAATTTAATATCCACTCTCAATCTCCATGGCATTATTCTAGTAAAACCGTGCATCATTTTTTGCACACCTGATGATGGTTTTTTCTTGATTTTGGTCAGATAACAAACAAAGGGATTCTTCAGGTGATTGGAGAGGAAGTGGGCAAGGGCCTCGATCTTCCTCTCTGAGAAGTTTCAGCTCCCCTTGTATTGGAAATCTCCCTCTTTTTAGAGAAGTGAATACAATGACTACAAGTTGGTGACAACTTTATTGACTCTACTCTAGCTGCATAAACGGTAACCCTGTGCTGCTCCACTGGCTTTTCTTGTTGAAAAGCTTGCATAATTTATTCCAAAGTGTTTAGATTTTGCTTGCAAATGACACCAACACCTTCGTCTTTTGACCATCAATTAGATAACACGGCAACTACTTAAAAGAGCATGAATTCGATCCTTCTAAATGAATAGCCAATTTGTATGTCTTCGAAACAGAAGTGAGCGGATGTCTTAGAATTGATTTTTACTAAACGCTACCAGGTTTCAATTGCTGAACACCTGATCATATCAACATCGCAACAAAAGAAGCATAAGACTTCAAACCTAGAGGAAACTGAATTTGACATTTCTTGCCAATAGCAAGCAAGTTTTAATAAACTATAAGCTGTATGTGCAAAAGCAGTTGAACTAAAAGGGACTAAATTTGAAACGTGACAATGCTTCATAGACACAAGGCAGCTAAGATCCCAGGTGTTCACAATCAGCTCATCAGAAAATGGTAGAGATCACTCCGAACAGACAAGATTTGCAAACTGTAGCAAGATTTCGACTGTTCCAATCATTTTTCGAACCCAACGCAATATGACCAACTTATTCATATTATTTCGCTCAATTTGAAAAAGTTAAATGGGACTCAATAAGTTGAAAATCACTTTTCTAGGCTGAGATGCCTCATGATATGCTGTTACATTACTAAGAAGCCGGAGTAATAAGAACACAGCTTACAGAACCCGGCAGATCCGAGAATCTACAATTGGCACTTGGGAAGAGAACTCGGGACAATCAAGCGCCTCGGATAGTGACATGCGCTGATTCCTCCAAGCAGACTCTGCCCAGCTCTTCAATCTCTCTCCCTCCCCCTTTCTATTCTCCTGAACGCAGAGGATCTCTGCATGCGCACCTACATTAAGGCATGTAGCTTGTCAATGGACAAAGGCTATTAGGAGCTGTATGCCAGCTAAATCACAACAGGTCTTATTGCATGTGTGACAAGCAGGATACAAGGAATCTCTACAGGTAGACAAATATGTTCTTACAAACCATGAGACAAATGCAAAGCTAGACTGCTATAGCAACATAAACGATGACGGTATCAACTAGAAACAGGTGGACCTCATTTACCTCCATGAAACCTGATTAGATCTTTTTGTCGGAAGCTATCCTTGCAATTCTGACAAGTTAATTTTATAATAACCATCTAGGCAAACTAGAGACATCCTCTAACATGACTAAAATACAGAATTGCCATAGCCAGACAATAATAAATAATCCTCATAAGGGCAAACTGTAACACTCGAACACTCATACATACCCCTCGCAAGGGCAACAACATCTCTTCTATTGACCTTTGCTTCCACTCCTATACCACAAAGACAGTGGCAAGCATTAGGAATTCATATAGCATGTAAACATGTTGAAAGAGGTTATAAACAATTTCTCCATATACCTGCACCCTCTAATGCAGGAGCTTTAAGCAATTCCGTGGCCTTCCTAAGCAGTCCCTATAAAGATGCATCCGGATATGGATATTAATACATCAAGCTTAGACTGGACATGTCAGATTAGAGGGTTGACAAAGAGACATTTACTATTTACCTCTTGAACCAAGAGAGAACTTGAATGCTCTCGAATTGCTTTCCATCGAAACATGAGCGCTATGCAAGTTAAGATGATGCCCACCTTGGGGTGATGTGATCCTGAACCCAATTCATTGAAGGCAGGCAAACCCGTCAAAATACTTGCTAATATTCAATTCTGCAAGATAATGAGCCAATTTATAAGGAAAAAAAGATTGCAACTCTAGCATACCAAAGTGTTCCTCTGTTTTAGTTAAAGCCTTTGTCAATATCTCCTCAGCATCACTGAAATTTCTGAAAGTGGAGAGGTTTACTATGGTGAACCACAGTCTTAGGAGCAAATATATTACACAGAAAATGTCCCAATTAATATGACCTACCCCAAATGTGACTCAAGCTGTCCCAAAGCACAGGTAGCTGCCAACAGAACTTCCTGTGAAGCCATATTACAAGCTCCTAAAGTGGCTTCTGCAGATTCAACATTCTCTGAAGTCCCCTGAATTACCTTCTGGTAGGTCTCCTTTGCCAACGAAAAGTTGCATGTTGAATGCAAGAATTCTCCATAAGACAGAGCCACATTACCGTTTAATAAAGCAATACTGCCTGTATGTATAAATACAGATTAAAATTTTAAAATCAAATGTTGACTCACTAAACATCAGTTACCACAAAATTCCCAAAACCTTAATAATATGGGCAATACTTACAACAACACATTTAGCATCTGACTGTCAAAGATTCAAACAGGAAAACATCCCATGAAAATGATGGCCATTAAATTATTCAGATATTCCATAGAGACAATTATCTACTCCACTGCCTTTACAGCTTCATTCCCGGTAACAAAATCCTCTTTTGAGCACATAGCTTGTTCTCCAAGCCTCCAGAAAGAGAATCCCAATATGGTTTTCTATTTTCACTGATAGTAGGAGTAACCTTTATTATGATTTACAGGAGCCAAGCACGAAATAAGCACTCAAAGAGAACACAAGAAACCATCTCAAACACCCACCCAGCAAATATTTATCGAATCAAACTTCAAGTTAGAAACCTATAACACAAAATAACTGATCATCCACAAAAGTAACCTTGTTATAAGGTTCCCCACTTCAAGTATGTACTGCACCCTATAGAGGCCTGTAAAGAAGGCTCAAAAAATGTATGTGCTGAAGTACATGGCTCGGAGTCAATCTTATTTCGATCCTTTTACAGAATGGAACACAAGTAGTTTTTAAAAAATATAAGAGGGCCGAGTGTTAATTAGTACACAAATTTGCTGTAGTGGAATAGGGAGAGCTAGGTAAAAGTTAAATCTCACCTGCCTGGGCCCTCATTATAATCCATAAGCTCATATAGAATTCAAAGGAAAAGTTCCACACATCACATGAGTACTTGCTAGAGATGACCAACCAAGAAAAGAGCAAAGTACAAAGATCAAATATCCAATCTCTAATAATGCAGCTTTTTTTGTCCAAGGTTTAAATCAGCAATTGCAGCTGCAAGAATTGAGTGTAAGCCTATATAGCAGTAGTCTCAAGCTGCAAAAGCTCATATAGAATTCAAAGGAAAAGTTCCACATATCACATGAGTACTTGTTAGAGATGACCAACTGAGAAAAGAGCAAAGTACAAAGATCAAATATCTGAATCACTAATAATGCGGCTTACTTTGTCCAAGGTTTCTATCAGCGATTGTAGTTGCAAAAATTGAGTGTAGGCCTATATAGCAGCAATCTCAAGCCATGATTAATCCACATACACCCAAACACACAAATACGTCTACTGGAGTGAACAAATGAGTACAGGGTAAGAAAATGAACCTAACCAGTAGAATACTTGTCATCATTACTCCCTTGAAAGCAAGGCTCCGCTGCAAAGTAGTGAAACATTCAGTCACAACAAAAAGAAGTTATTAAAATTCTTACAAACATAGCAAAGTTTCAGTGAGGCATACCAGATTGGAAACTTCCACGAACTAGCTCAACCAACCCTTTCGCTGCTTTTGCACGAGCATTAGTTATTGAAGATCCTGAGCCGGCTGTTTGCGCTGATTCTTTTTCCAAGAGCTTTAAGCATTTATCTGCGACCACTGATGAAGTATCATCCTATATAGGGAGATCATCTCCAGATAAATTGAGAGCGAACAAAAAGGAACTGTATTGCAAAGCACAAACGCAAGCAAGTCACTTACTTGACCCATTTCCAAGTGCAATCCAACAAGAGCCTCCATTGCAGCAACTATAACAAAGCAAAGTGCAAACCAATATCGCCATGATTTGCGACATAAATCTATACATACCAAAAGTCGATCTCTCTTAAAACAACACAAGAAGGAAAAAAGATTACCTTTAACGCCCCAAGAAGGATTGCCTAAATCTGCAACACTCTGCAGCTTATCAATAGCTTCATCCAAATTACCCCTGAAACAAGAAAGGTACATAAGCAAACCTCCGGCTTTATCTCTGATGGATATTCTAATTTCCCCAAGATCAAATGACAGAATCAAGATTACAAATCGCAACACGACCTCTCATACAAAAGAGTGGACATGGCAAGCAAGACCACTGATCTCGTGTTCTCAGCAACTTGGCCCTCACTGGGTTGGGTGGACAGACACTGCTCGAGCACAAGCATGCCCTGAGAATACGATTCATCTGCACAAGCACATTACACATGCCCCAATCATAGAACAAGAAAAGAAAGAAAGAAAACCAAGATTAGCCCTCCAATGAAAGCTCGAAAAACACGAGGACGCAAGAAACCCGGGAAAGTCGCAAGTTTGACGGCCCGAATGAATCAGACAAGTACCTGACTTCTGGGACCTCGCGAGGTTGAGGGCGTAATCGACCATCTGAGACGCGACCGGGTTCAAGTCCTGACCTCTGATGCGGTCGTGCAAGGACCTGGCGGGCGGCGACGGCGGGCGACCCGCGGAGGCGAGCCTCGCCACCCTCGCGAGGCCGGCGCGCGGCCCCAACAACCTCGACGCGACACCCATCATCGCTGGAACCGCCGGCGTCGGCTCGCCGCAGATTGTACTGGGTTCTTCTCGGGGAAAATGGCGACAGGAAAAACCTCAGATCAAGAACTGGAACGGGTTTATCGTTGTTGGGGCAGGCAAATACGAGACGTCGTTTCTACGCTCGTGCCAATCCGAATGTCGCCACCGTATGGGCTTTCTCTCACCGCGCATCATGAGATGGGCTTTCCTTTTTGCGGCGGAGGGAGGGACCGTACAATAATTTACATGATTTAGTGGCATTAGGGGAATCTACAATGAAAAAAAATTGAACATTATATAAAAAAATTTAATTTCTATAATCACTAGAAAGAAATGCAGATGTAAATCTGGTAGCTTCATGTTCAATGAGAACATGCAAGTAATGATGTTTCATGATCAAATTAGAATGATAGTGCTTTTAAAATGATATTTAGTAGAAATTACGATTACACCTTATGCAAAATCTATATATTCAAACCACCACAGAGAATATCAACATTTTCTAGCCACTCGATCATGCTTATCTAGGTATAAGAACCATCTCGAGAGTTTTCCCAAAATTCGATATCGCTAGACCTAAGTATTTGTTTTTAGGGATTTGCACAAGGTGATGCTAAATTTCAATTGGGCCTCTGTATTTCTTGAGAACTTTTTCTCTACTACCTAAGTCAAGTATTTTCTATCATCTCTGCCTTTTTATCAGGTTTTACCCTACTTGTTTCATTTGCTTGTACATCGCCCCCATCCTTTTAAGGGGGAAGGCGTCGCGAGCATCCACAAGTGCGTTCCTTACCTTCCCGAAAGGGGGCTGTGGTCGGAGAGGCAATGGGGACAAGACCCCTTAATCCCGGGGTCTTTTGTCTGGGGGCCTTTATTTAAGGTCCTTAGGCTGGACCAATTGAGATCAAATAGTATGACTAGAGAAGAGTCAACCCAATCTCAAAACAAACAATAGAAAATGGGGAAAATGTCTTCTCCTGAGATATCAAAATCTCTATATCCTTTTATAATTATGGTGAATATTCTCACTTACCTCCCATTTGACACGTGATTTTAGTTATAGAGGATGACTGGTACAACAATAGATAAACAAGAAAAAGAAGGAGAGCTATAAAAAAGGGGAAAAAAGAAAGAAAAAAGAAAGAGTGGACCCTAGTAGATAGCCAAATTCCGTCTCAGAAAACTAAGATGGAGATTAGCCGAATAGGACGCGAGGTCAAGCATAGGAAAATTGAATTGGGGGCAAATCCGAAAAAAATAAAAAATAAAAGACGATATCAATTTGTCTTCGTTCTGTCCTCCTTTTAAATTCGTGGAGATCCTCTGTTTTTCACTGTACTCTGTTTTAGAACGAGCAGAGAAGATCTTGCCGATAGCAAAGGGGTTCAATTGCAGGCTCTTTCCCTCACTTTCTCTCCGGTCAAATCCCTTTCCCCGCCTGCCGCCGCCATCTTCATGTCGTCGTCCTCGGCTCAGATCATCGAGCACGTCGTCCTCTTCAAGGTCAAGGACGGCACCGACCCCGCCCTGGTCAACGCCATGGTCGATGGCCTCAACGCCCTCATCTCCCTCGACTCCGTCCTCCACATCGCCGCCGGCCCCGTCCTCCGTACCCCCGGATCCTCGTCCTCCCCCTCGACTTTCACCATCATCCTCCACGGTCGCTACCGGACCAACGACGACTTGGCCGCCTACTCTCACCACCCGGACCACATGCGCGTGGTCAAGGAGCTCGGCTCGCCCA
The DNA here is from genome assembly GCA_016097605.1 of Eucalyptus guilfoylei. Lineage (NCBI taxonomy): Eukaryota > Viridiplantae > Streptophyta > Magnoliopsida > Myrtales > Myrtaceae > Eucalyptus > Eucalyptus guilfoylei. The sequence goes on from CM027861.1 coordinate 43,667,779, forward strand.
TCCGCGAGGACATCATGGCCGTCGACTGGGTGACTGACCGCGTCCCCGAAGGCGCCGTCGCGCCGCCACCGGGGTCCGTCGTCAGGGTGAGCCTCCTCAAACTGAAGGAGGGAGCGGGGGATGAGGCCAAGGGTGAGGTGCTATCCGCAGTGGCCGAGGGGATTAGGGACGGGCTCGGTGGGATCGAGCAGGCGACGTGGGGCGAGAACTTCTCCCCATTGCGCTCCAAGGGGTTCTCGATCGGGTCGCTCGTGGTGTTCAAGGGCGTGGAGGAGATGGAGGCTGCGGCGGCGGCGGCGGCTGCGACGGCAGGTCCACGGCAGGAGGAGGTTGGGAAGCATGTGGACGGCATGATCTCGGTGGAGTACGTGGTGCCGCATCCGAAGCTGGCGAGTGTGAGTATCTGATGGGAACGTCGTATGTTTGTATCGCTTCTTGCTCGGCCTTTTTCTGACTTCGAGGGTAGACTACTTGTGTAAGCTGCGTGTTTGTTGTATGAATATCAACCAAAACGTTGTTGTTTCGTCTTGTTATTTGAATTTCCCGTGGCATGTGGAATAAGATGAATTGAGATCTAATGCAGTACCGTGCCATCTCTTCCGCCGTTCTTATTTTTTTCCTTGCTGTCTGTTTCTGTTTGGGAGTACTTAATTTTTCCACCAATTATTGTGCTTAGTGGTGGGGAGAAATGGGATAACAATTGACCTAAAACTAATCCAATCTAGCATTAATATCTCCCCAAAACTAAGCCCACTGAAATCGACTTAACCACAGCAACAACTAACCACTTGGGGTTCGCCCCAGTGGCCACCCTTCCATCTTGGAAGGGGGAGGTAGGGGGTTCAAATCCCCACCTTCTCATGAGGGATTGGGATGAGGACGATTTCATTTCAGGAATGGGTTAGGTGGGGAATTGGGGTGGGGACGATTTCATTAGGGTGGAGACGATTTCATTTCAGGAGTGGGTTTCGACTCCCACGCCCTGCAAGGAGGTAGGACAAAAGTCTGAGAGTGAGTATTAGAGTAAAATTTAGAATATGACCGACAAAAAAAAAAAAAACATCAACAACAACTAGACAATACAATCTCACAATAAGTAAATATAACTCTAAAATGATAAGAAGATAAAGACAATAAATACATCGAGATTTTATGTGAAAACTCAATGCGAAAAAACTCACAAACTACCCAAAAACTTTCACTAATCATCGAAAGTAATAGAATATACAAAATGTTTTTCTTTAATCAGATACGATAATGATAGGCTTAATACTAATACTCCATCATGAAGGTGGATTAACACAAAACAAAGCAAGAAAATTATTATTGCGATTAGAGAATTTGGATAAGGTTCTCAACAAACAAAATTGATTAATTCATACCCCTCAATCTCATAATTAATATATTAAAATTTAAGTCAATTCTGTCAACATTTGGCCGTCAAATCGTTGCCAGGAGCCGTTGCTTTGGAGCCCTTCTTATCCGGTGCGTTGCTCTCGGTGAGCCGCCCTGTGTCTCCTCTCTTATCACTCCGTCTTGGGCACACACACCAACAGTGCTCACCTTTTTCTCTCGTTTGCTTTTTGTCTTGTCCTCCTTTCCTTTCTTTGATATGCTAGCCAGGCCCCACGTACAGTACGACGCAGCCAACGCCTAATGATGAGATATACTAACTTAGCCATGAAGCACCGACATTTTTCAAAAATTTTCATGTCGTGTCGAATACTTTGACACGTATCTAACACTCTCGAACACTCTTCAATACTTGATTAACACATGTCGAAAAATCTGACACCTAATCAACTTTCTCGATATTTTCCGATACTCGAATTGAAATTTCGACATACGAGTTTTCGACACGTGATTTCGATATCGAAATCAATTTTAAAAATTTTCAATGAATGAGAGGTCAAAATGCATATATCTGAAAAAATAAAACACAATAATAAAAATAATAAATGGAGAAAGAAAAAAAAAACATAATTTTCTCTTCTCTTTTGACTCTCATTTCCCATGATACCAAATTCACTCCTTAAGTTTTTTTCCTCCTCTTCTGACATATCTACTTTTTCCGACATATCTAACATGCGAATCCAGAATGTGGATTGATTTTATTATTGGAATAGGGTTGAATTTATCAAATTGAAACAATGAATGGTATTAATAAATAGTGAATTAATATTTTTAGTATAAATTCATTGTAGACTTTTTTAAATATTTATTTATTTGTGAATTTGAATCAAATTAATTTCATTGAAATAATCATAAAAATGATAAATATATATTTAATATATAACGTATCCTAACGTATCGAATTTTTTATTTTTATTTTTAGAAACGATGTGTCGACGTGTCGTGTCGCGTGTTGATGCTACTTAGGTAAACAAAAGATGGTTGGTGGCCGACTGTGTTGGCGGCTGCGGCGGCGGCGACAGCGGTCTTTTCGCTTGGTTTCGTTAGAGGTGGCGACGTCAAGTGACTCCAGCAGACACATGGCACGGTGGCTATGGGTGGCGAATGCAGAGGAGAGAGCAGGATGAGAGCTTTACAACAAATTAGGCTATCATTATTTGGTGAGCGATATTTTCACGAGGGGATGATCATAATTGTGGGTATTGCATGGGGAGGGATGTGAAATATGGCGTGCAGGACATGCTAGATGACGTGGTCTAAAGAGAACAACTAAAGGAGCAATCACATGAGCCTAATGCAGAGGCTTGAAAAAGAAAAAAGTTAATGGAAGGAGCATGCCAATGACTGAGTGTCATAGCTGTGAAGCCCCTAGATGGGAAATTTCTTCCAACAAGCTCAAGATCTAACCTCCAAGGAATCCCTGCAAAAGCTCTCTGCTATTTTCCCCTCAATCTGAGACTGCAGAGATAGTTTATGTGGTCGGAGACAGCGACATCGATAAGGTGTCATGATGAAGATTTACAAAGGATGGGAAGCTTGAGAAGCATTCGAGTAAAAGAATGTGTGCAGCTGTCGGCGAGAAGGAAATTGCATCTGACACTTTACATGGTGACGGTATGTAGGGATTGAGAGTGGTCTTGCAAATGCTTGTCTGAACTCAATTCAAGATCAATTTGCCGTCTGAATTATCCAATTTATTGCTGCCAAACGAGATAGATAACAACTCACATCACTCCACCATGTTTGACTTCGTACAGTAAAAAATTACGCGGACTTCTAATTGGTTCAGTAGAGAAGCAAATAACAAAGATGGGTTTCTGATAATCGATTGCACTGTTGATTGCACTGTTTCCTGTTCATGACAAGCATCAGATTCCTAGCTTGTGGAGAACAATTATTTCAAACGGAACGGAATCTGTGACCAGTGTGTTAAAGCCTTTGAATATGTCAAAAGCGGAACCTCTGATCCATTCGGCATCGAGTCTTCTCATATACAAATTTCTGTGCATTTGTTTTAAGAGGGGATGGACATTCATTTGAATCTCATTCCCAACGGATGACAGTTTCAAACTGAACTGCATAACAGAACGAAGAAAACCAACATCCGATTCCGTTGCAACGAAGAAAACCAACATCCAATTCCGTTGCCATCTCTAATTCGCATCGATTTGTTCCTTAACGGAGATGCTAATCTAATTGAAGGAAATATACTTATATTTGTCTAGAACAAGACCCAACTCAGAAATGTACTAAAAGCACTCCCACTACTGAACTTAGCACTTATGGCTGCTCTTTCCTGTTCACTCCACATCAAATTGGGGGGCAAAAGGTGATCACATACCTTGAAGCCCTGCACCTATTGAGACTAGAGGAGTCATCGAAAGCGTAACTATAGGCTTTGGGGCAAACAGCCTTGAACAGATGAGCAAATATGGTTGGCTTGCAGGTGTTGGGATTCGAGTACATGCCGGTGCAGCAATACTTAGCTGATTGCATCGCCAAGCAGGCGCTCTTGCACCCGACGACCCTGTCGCCTTTCCTCACCTCCAACGCCGAGGGGCAACACACGTTCAAATCGACCTCACACGAGGCGACGCCGCATCCAACCCCGCCCCCGACCGGCTTCATCGACACGGGCAGGTTGAACCCGTCCACCAGGCTGACGTCGTAGAAATGCAGGGGCGAGCTGGCGGATCCGAGCGTCATCTCCACAACTGTCGCTGGAGGGGTTCCGCCCGTGCCCTGGCAATGCAGCAGGCCAGAGCAGTCCCCCGTGTCACACGACCCCTTCCCAGCCCCGTCGAAGCAGCAGCCCTGCCTGCCCCAAATCCTGCCTGACCACTTCTCAGGCACATCGAGCACGACCTCCTCGCCACTGGTGAGGATGAAGCCGCCTTCCTTGGGGGAGGGGTGGCCCGCACCACCAAGGATGCCGGGCCATATGGTCTCGTTGCAGTTGTTGACTAGAATTAGTTGTGCCCCATCTGCATAAACAAGAAAAGACATCACGTCAAATTATACTCACGCTAGCGAGCGGAATCATCTCCAACCAGTCTTTCAGATGAGAAGGAAGGGAACATAAACATACTTGAAACAGAGAGGGAAGTCAGCAAATGGAGGAGGATTGGTATGAAAAGTGATGTTGACATTTCTCTCTCTCTCTCTCTCTCTCTCAACAACTGGAGCTGTGCTTGTGATACAATGGTTGATGCGTACAGAAGGTGAAAGACAGAGTTAGAGAAAGAGAGAGGGAGAGGGAGAGTGGCTTGAAAACCGCAAGGTCATGGGGGGGTTAATAGATAGTGGAAGCGCCAAGGAAACGGTCCATGCAAGTGGGATTAGATTTAGGAGCAGAGAAAGTAGCAGGGGAGTGATGAGCGGCGGTTTGTCACTCAACCTTTTTCGGGGTTTCTCTACGATTTTCTTAGTAGCTTCTTGGTTATCGCTTTCGCGGGCATATATTCATTGCTTGGGACGAGGGGCTCCTCCCTCTTTTCTCCTTTCGCCTCGTTAAAGCTTAATTAAGAACTGGGGATCAGCTACAATCCTCAAAGACAAGGAGAAAAGACTAGACAACCACGTTGGATCTAATGATGCTGCTACACCATAAGCATGTGCATGTGCACAAAAAGAAGAGCGGGGATGATGATGGTGCATGAAGGGAGGAGGGATTAGTGGAAAAAAAAGTGGACGCCGGTTAATTTTTATTTAATTGCCACGATTACCTTTAATCATACATAACCGTCCATAACTTCCTTTTCAATTAAAAAAAGTATTTAATGGTATATAAAGATAATGTGGAGCCATCCATTATGGCCATGAGTTTTGTGGGGGTCTAGGAATTTGAAGGCAACAGACGAGTGATACAATGTAACCATTTATACTAGACACGCGCTCGCCTCGCACCGGCATGAATTGAGATTAAGGCATATGTTATGGTTAGGTTTTACTAAGTGTTGCGCAAGATGTCTTACTTACATGTATCTTAATTAATGAAATAACTGATTATGGAAGAACATGTTTACTACTAGGAACTACGTATGACTTCGCTAAAAGCTTCGGTACTAATAAGGTCGATGTATATGTCAATAGATGACAACAACGTGAGTCTTTCTCCAGGATTGTGTGAGCGATTCTCCAATATAGAGAGAGGATTTTTTTTCATATAGATTTGCAAATTCATGGGTTAAAATGTTGCATAAATATATGAAAGCTTCAAAAGTTATATGTTTGAGTGATTGCGGTAACTAAAAAATGAGATGTAAGGTTTCGGGTTATTTCTTTTTCAACTCTTTGCTGGGGAAATATTTGTCTGCTATCCGAACATGATATTATTTTATTTTTACTTATTCAAATAAATAAAAACAACTAAAAAAAGTGAATAAAAGAAGGGAAAATTGCACAATATGCAATATAGCCTTGAACTTAATGTGGTCCATGAATTGTAACTCAATGTATATGATTAAGAACTTTTAATTTGTTTAATGTGGTTGTTGGACTTTTGGTACATATTTAATTTAATTCATGAATTATATGAAAATATTCAATAGTGTCCTTAAATTTGAATTAATTGAAGGACAATTTTGAATATTTTCATATAATTTTGGGACTAAGTTGAATATATATAAAAAATCTAATGACTACATTGAACAAATAAAAAGTTCAAAGACCACATTGCACATTGAGCTAAAATTCAAAAATTACATTGAATAAATTAAAAGTACATGGACTACATTACATATTTGATCAAAGTTCGTGAATTATTTATGTCATTTTCCCATCAAAGAATTGATTAAGCAATGACATCTTTTTTTAAAGCAATACTCTTAATCAATTCTTTAGGCAACAATGAAGGTCGCCAAAAATGAACATGAAGAAAAGGAATAGGAGTTTTGGTGTCAACCCCAGGTTACAAAATGAATAAAGGTCGTTTAAAATCATACATGAGTTAAGGCCTATTTTCACGTAATATTCACCTCATTCATTCGCAAGCACTTGCATCATCAACTTTTCATTTAAACTGCAAACAAAGATTGGGGGAAATGTCTACATTAGATAAATTCAAAGCTAAAAAAGAGTAAATGTTAGAAATAAATTAGGGAAAAAATGAGAACTCCTCAATACAGCCGACCTTTGGTTAGTAATGGAAATTGCACTCTTTTTTTTTTTTCAACTGATCTTACGCAAAGAGAAAAGAGAAATTTTAAAAAAAAAAATTGCACTAACAATTATAAGCGTTTTGTCTAATGTGCAATCAAATTCTAAATATTTGCAAAACTTGTATTCAAGTCATAAGCATTTTGGATCCATTCAATCGAGTCCTCTTAGCCATCACTTAAATTAATGTGCTGATGTAGCGCATTTAAAATCAAGGTGGTATGCTTTTAATATTTTTTAGCGCAGGAGAGAGTCAAAAGTTTTTAAAAAAATTATATAGAATTGGACAATTGGACAATGACCGGTGGTGGACAAGGGCTTATCTCTCCTTATCCAGAGAATTGTCAGGATCTAGAGCTCCCCGACGTGGCCCTTATCCACGAAGCAGCGACCAAATCCACTTCGATTTTCTAATCTCTGCATCTACAAAACCCACATTTTCCTAAAGTCACAATTTCAACCCTCCAAAAGATGGCGTCACTCGCTCCTCCGCCGTCGGTTTTACGCTCTAATCCACTGATTCAGCCGGCCAGAACGGCTTGCATTTCACTTTCGTCCTCCGTCGGCCGATCGTTGGCCAATCAGGTGTCGGCAAAGAAGAAGAGGAGAAGCCTGGTGGTGGTTGCAGCGGTCGGCGACGTCTCAGCTGATGGCACGACGTACCTGATTGCCGGCGCAGCCTTGGTGGCTCTGGTCGGAACCGCCTTCCCCATTCTCTTCTCCCGCAAGGACACGTCGGTATTCCGATTCCTCCACGCTCTCTCTGGATTCCTGAGCTCGCTCCTTTCTTACTAATTCTCCTTGCTTATAACGTTGATACATCAATTAGATATCTAACGCTCAAAATTCAAGCCGAGCTTATACTGAGGATGTATAGATTCTGAATTTAGAGGACGGCAATCGTAACTGATAGTTTTTTCCCTCATATATCCTGCTATCTGTACTGTACGTCAACCGATTTCATCAGCTGCTCGTGAATTTCACTTGCATAAAGATGTGACTCTAATGCTGTGCACAGGTGTCCTGAATGCGACGGTGCCGGTTTTGTCCGGCAGTCAGCGGCGACGTTGAGAGCCAATGCCGCGAGGAAGGACCAATCTCAGATTGTGTGCCAACGTTGCAATGGCCTCGGCAAGCTCAACCAAATCGACAAATAAACAGAGAGATTTCCAAGATTTGTGCTTCTGCTCGTAATTACCATCTTCATAACAAGCTACACTTTCTAGCTGTAATACTACAACTCTGCTGCTTTCGTCTTCATTGTTTAATTTCTCCTGTATCTTATGACATTTCGAGAGAACAATGTTGACTGTTCTAAATATTTAAACATTTAAACTATTAAGAGAAAGCGTGCTTTAACAATTAAATATTCTAACAAATTGCCCTAGGTCAAGGCCTTACTAAGGCCACGCCATTGTTTGTATCTTGGGCGACCTCAAGGAGACTGTTAACCTCAAGTAACCTCGAAATAGGCGGTTGCATAGATTGGGGCATCATAGCTGCCATCGAAGCGGTGGGGCAGATAGATGAGAAGAGTAATTATGTAAGGCTAGGTTCCACGTCTTATTCATTGATCCTCTTATTGATAGGGTATAAATAGAGAATAGAAGACCTAATTATAGAAGCTAATTTTAAGTAGAGGGGATCTCGATCCATTGTGCATTTAGTGGTACTCCTCCATCAAATTGTGCCAGAAAACTTACCGAATTAGCAACCTGTGATAAGAATGAACTTGGCTACATCAAAAGAAGTTTTGACACGATTAGTTTTTAAGGAAAATGAGATCATGCCTTTCCCTGCTTATGCACCATAGACAGGACATTGGTGTTGCTTGCTTCAAAAGTTTTGTGGGAGCTTTACCTTTAATTTACTTTCTATGGTCACTATAACACATCTCTAATGTTAGCCCAAGTTGTACTTGGGTCTATATCCAATATGACCCCCATGCCTCATTAGCCCATTCACAGAGGCCTATGTTTTTGGTGCTCTGTCGCCCGGGCCTAATCTTTCTTTGTATGGTCAAGTTAGCCCCACCCATAGAAGGGATCAATCCCTGCGCTATTGATAATAAATGCAGCTTTTGTATAAACTGGATGAAAAAAAAAAGTTGATGTAAAGAAAGATTTAGGTTGATTTGAAATCTGCAATGAAACGTTATTTTTCAGTTATTACTTTTTGGGTCGAAGCGTAGGTACACGTTTAGCGACGGCCCTTCCACTGGGCACCATCAGCTGGGTTCTCTTTGCAAATGCTTTCTCGATTAACTGTAGCGCTTGCCTAAGATCTAGCCATAGGAGAACTAGTAACAGAGTTTTTCCCTTCTTTTGCTACCCATCTTCTTTTACAGAAACTTTTTTGTATGTATATTTCGATAATAAATTTGTAATAGATATTTTTATATATTACAAATTCGTCAAATAGAATTCTACATATTTTGGTGATAAATGGGTAAAAGTAATTGTTGTGTATGTATAGATTGATCCTATTCCCATTTTAAAGCAAAGAAAAATAGCGAGATTCTTTATCCTAGGGACAAAAACTTCGGATGTAAATAGTCTAACTCAGGTGTTTTGCCCAACCACGGTCCAAGCCATCCTCCGGATTCATATTCCAACCTCCATTGGGTGGATAAACCAATATGGTAGCCAACTATTGATGGAATTTTTATGGTTAAATCCGCTTGTAAGTTCATTAAGTTGCGTATAGAGAATGACCCCAACTTTGGAATGTGGAATGAAATGTGGAAAGCTAGAGTTCATGAGAGGCACAAGAGGATGTTTTGGAGGACAACAGCTCCTTGTAGAGCTAACCTGGGTAGGTTATTTCACATTCCATGTCTTTTAGGCCTATTGTGTGGAAAATTCAAAAAAAAAAAAAAAAACTTCAGTCCATCTATTCACAGCATGTCCTTTGGCTAAGATTTTATGGAGACAAAGTCCTTGGGGTATCATCTCTTATGCTTGGAACTTCTTGACACCAGAGGAAGTGATCAACCACTTTCTTGACCCGAGTGGATTGCTCAAAGATTGGGCTTCGATTACAAACTCTTCACCCTCTTTACAACGATTCTATGCACTAGAATGTGGTGCTATAAGAATGCCATATTACGTGATCAAGTTATTCAAACTTCTTCCCGAGCAATTAAGTTGGTTTCACAAGAATTCATGAAAAAAATAACAAAGGAGCCATTGGTATCATTGCCCAATCGGCTAGTGGCTCAATTGTCCAAGTTTGGACAAGGAAAGGACGTTGGAACTCACCGGTGGAAGTGGAAGCATCAGCCTTTTGCCTGCAATTATGCTAAGTCCCTCGGCTTCCAAAAAGTGATTTTTGAAAGCTATTGCAAAGTCTTAATCGACGCCATTCAACAAAAGTGGCTTTGCCCTGGGAGTATTCAACCTTTTGTTGCGGATTCTCACTTCCTACTTCAGCAAAATCCTGGTTAGAGCTTGCCTGGACCCAAAGATCCAAGAATGGAGCTACTCATGTGCTTGCAAATTGGGCTTTTAATCAAATAGGCACTACATCATCTTTTCTTTTCCATGATCTCCTGCCTAGAGTTTAAAATATTGTATTAATCAAGTCTTCTTTAATATATTGCTCTAATATAGGTACCGCATCCGTTCGGTAACGTTTTGTTCTAAAATGAAAAGTTTATTTCTAGGAAAAAAAAAAAAACCTATTTTGAAGTACCCATATACTATATGTTGAAAAGGAATGCCGAACACGTGGAGTGCCAAAACTTGGTAATGAGGAATAATTAAGTGCCAAAAGTTGGGAAAATGACATTTAAATGCCAAAATCGAAGTAAAATAGAAACCAATGGTGAGAAAATCTGATCAAAATGCTAACTTGATGATTTTCAAGAGAGGCAAGTGCAAAACGATATCGTTTTGCACGCGATGTAAGTAGATAATTAATATAAATATTAATTAAATTAAATTTAAAACTATTTTTTTTTTTAAAAAAAAAAGTAAGATGGAGATTGCAGGTAGTGAGGGTTAAGCTCTCACTGTCGCCTCCCCACCATCGTCGCAAAGGGCGGACAATGGTGGGGGAAGGATTGGCTGGGGTCCATTAGGGCCAGAGACCCCGACCGACCGGCAACAAGGGCTTATGAGCCCTCGCCCAGTCCCAGGGTGAGAGTCGCGGCCTTCCGGCCCTCCCCTAGATCTAGTGAGGGTTGTCGGGTTTCGCCCAACTAGGTCAAGGGCCGCTACTAGCTAGGGGGTTAGTCAATTGAAGTCACTAGCCCCTGGCTATGGCCCAACGATTCGGCCGTTCCTCCACCATCATCGGCCCTTCCCAACGATAGTAGGGAGGCGACAGCGAAGGCATCTTTTTTTTTTAAATTAGTTTAATTAATATTTATATTTACAAAAAAAAAAAAAGGAGGAGGAGGAGGAGCTAGAAGGGGAGGGTGAGCCCTCGGCGCCTTTTCGTCATCATTAGGAAGGGCTAGCGACGGTGGGGGAAGGGTTGGATCTAGGGAAGGTTCGCGGGCTCACAAGCCTTCACTACTGGTTGGCCAGGGTCGCCAACCCTAGGACCTAACAACCCCAGCCAACCCTTCCTCCACTGTCATCGGCTCTTCCCGACAATGGCGGGGAGGCGGCAACAAGGGCCGCAAACTGTTTCTTTTCTTCTTCTTCTTCTTCTTCTTCTTCTTCTTTAAAAAAAAATGATTTTAAATTTAATTTAATTAATATTTATATGAACATTCAAATTAGTGCCAAAATAATGTCGTTTTAGCGTTGTTGAGTCAGCTCTTTGGCAAGTCATGTAGGCGAGTAATGTTAATAAAAGAATAGCCATGTAGGATTTCTGGTGGGATTCATCGGATTTGGTATTCAAGTGTCCAATTTTTTTAAAAAATGGTACTTAAGTGTCGTTTTCCTAACTTTTGGCATCTAAGTATCCCCCATGCCAAATTTTGGCACTTGAGCTGTTCTTTTGCCTATTGAAAGTAATTGTTTATAATGAGTTATCGAAATTGTTTAATAATATAAGGAAACCTAACATTAAAACCATACTTGAGAAATTTTTGTTCCTTTGCCTTGGCTAGTTTGGAAATGTTTGTTGTTTGATTCAAAGAAAGAGGGAGATAAATGGCGCTTGGATGAGAATTAGTTGCCCAAGGTCGCACATTGCTTCACTTTATTTCTTCCTTCCCTCTCTCACTACAAGCCTCCTTAATAAGTCAATTCAATTCGAAACTCCCCTACTCCCCTACTCCCCAAAAACCCTAAATCCCTCTTTGTCTCTACTTTATCCTCCTATTCTATCTATCGTTCCTTTAGGCAAGAGACCAGAAGAAAAACATCCCAAGTGTCAACACTTAGTATAGGTGGACACATAACTGCCAAAACTTTTATAAAATATACTTAAATGTCGAAATTAAAGAAGAAATGAACACTTAAATGCCTAAAATGACATCGTTTTGGCCTAAATTTGATTTTTAATATAAATATCAATTAAATAAAATTTAAAAAATAAATTAAAAAAAGGTAGAAAATTAGCGATGGCCTCCATGGCCTTTGCCACCACCACCTAACCATCATCGAAAAGGGTCGGCAACATTGGGCTTGCCAAGACCTTGGCCGACAGTAGTCGAGGGCCTATAGGCCCTCACCTAAATTTGGGATGAGGGGTTGCGCCACCCTCCCCCCCCCCCCAAAATCAAGCAAGGATTGCCGGCCCTCGCCTTAAAAGGCCAAGGGCTAGCGGCAAGGCTAGGCGGCAACCTTGCCCTAGCGAGCGACAACCCTTGGCCCAATCTAGATAAAAGCTAACGACCCTTCACCCTAGCTTTGGGAGACGGCGTGCAAGCCCTCGCTTGAAGTTGGCCTAGCCACTAGCCGAGGTCCAATGACTCAAAACGATCCTCAACCCAAATTTGGGTAAAGGCATGCAGGCCCTTGCCTACAATCAAACAGGGTTGTTGGCCACTAGCTAGAGCCCGCCAACTACAACCGACCCTCGCCCCACCATTGTCAACCCTTTTCGGCAATGGTGGGGCAGCGACGACAAGGGCCATGGAGGCCCTCGCTTATTTATAACTCTTTTTTAAATTTAGTTTTTTTAATTTAATTCAATTAATATTTATATTAAAATTCAAATTTGGGGGAAAATGACGTCGTTTTAGGATAAGGGTTCTTGAGTGGACATTCCGACAAGCCACATAGACCGGTCTTATTAATAAAATAACGTCACATCGGATTTTCGGCAAATTTTGCTAGAATTGACACTCAAGTGTCTAATTTTTTTTTTTTTTTAAAAGGCACTTTAGTGTACCGATTGGAATTTTTGGCATTTATATGTTTATCCTTGCTAAGTTTTGTCACTTGGAGTATCCTTCCCTCATAATAGGCCTATTGATAATCCATGGAGTCCAAGCTAGCTGCTCTTGAGTGAGAACTCACACTCCTTAAAGAATGACGGAGAAGAGGAGAGAAAGTGAAGGGAGTACGAGAGAGAATGTGTGTTGGAGAGATATGCTAGGGAGTTCCAAAAAAATATGACAAAGTGGGACCCATCTGTCACACATGACGATCAGTGAATGGGCCAGCCCCATGATGGCTTTTAATATTTTCTCATCAACTCTCATGAAATAAAAGATAAAGCATTAAATAATAATAAAAAGAAATGGAGAATTTCAAAATAAATGAAATTGAAGAATATTAAAAGATGATTTTGAAGATTTCGCCTTTGACTCTCTACAAATAGAAAGGAGAAAATGGAGGGGAGAAAAGTAGCCATTTTAAGGTCAAGAAAATTCTACACAAATATAATCAAATTCTACGTAAACCTTAACGGAAAATTTGATTAGATAAATAATTTTTTAATGATATTTTCTTCTTCTTTTTTTGGCATACTATCACTTACGTTTCTTTTGTGAAAATACACATCGGTACCAAGATTTTTTGACAATATAACAAATATAGCCTTTAACATATACAATGCACGGGCATCATTCATATCATCATTGACATCTGGAGAAATTTGCAGGACAAGCGTTCCCCGTTCCACCCCTGCCTTTCGCAAAAGGAAAATCAGATCGACCGCCATCAACAGCAATAGTCTCTGAATACCTTAGGGAGACGTTGCTTCCTTTGGAAACAGCATGACGGCAGAAACCTGTCCGGACCGAATCCTAATTTATCCTGATCATCATATATAGAGAGAGAGAGAAAGAGAGAGAGAGAGAAGCTGTCACCTTCCCCATTGTTTCGGGGTCAATGCCAACGCTGAAAATCGCCTCCTTCATTTGTCAGGATTCCGTTGCTTTTTTCAGCATCAAGCAAAAGAAGGAACAAACTCTACCCTTCAACGTCATCTTGTGTTCCACCTTTGATCCGCGAGAAGACAAAAAGTTAGCATCGATCTGAGGATTTGCATCGGCTGCGATAATGAAACTCGATGAGGATCTAGGACATGACCGGCAGGACGAGTTCCAGACGGACGACGAAGAAAACCAAGCCGAGCGTAACTGTGATTATGACGACGATGACGACGATGACATTAGCCGATCCGAAGATCTCATGCCCGCCTCACAAAACTCGTCGGATAATTGCGTGGACAGCAATCCTCCGTCCTGGCCTCAGAGTTACAGGTTCATTCCCTTTTCCCGTCTCTGTGGCTTGTCACCGTTCACATTGTAGCATATGTTTAGGATTGTTAAATTTTGAGAGTTTCCGTCGTTTCCTTTCTCTAGAGTATATCCATGCAAGAACCGGCAGATTGATATGAACGGGCTATCACATATCGTGTACAATATGTTTCTTCAGGGTCGAATTGTTCTAATATGTCCCATGTTTTCAAGGAAAAAGAAACAGATAAATTAATGTATAAAGCCGAGACCTTCAAACTAAGATTCTTCAATCCCTTGTATAGAACATTTAATTGATTTAAAATTGCAAGAAGTTCTTTCCTGGAGGATTTTCTGATCAGAGTCGGATTGAATTTGTGCTGCTGATATATCTTGTCATTTCATCAGTGCTTGATCTGTTAGCGACATGAATGGTGACTAATACTAAATCAAGGGGACCACATTGATTTTGGCAAAGCAAACAATCCGAGATTGCTTTATTCTGTTTTTCTTGCCTCAGAGCTTGACCTGAATTTGCTTACGTTGCAGGCAGTCTATGGACATGTTCACCAGCGTTACCCCTCCTTCGATAAGTTTCTTAACAGGCTCTAGCTTGACACAGAGAAGACTGCCACCATCCGCCTCGGAATCCTCCTTGCACAAACCACTCATTCCATCGACGAATTTCGACAAGGAAGTACTTCCGCTAAAGACTCCTTCAGTCACATCTTTGTACAATATAGTTTCTGTGCCTGAGCTGCCGCCTCCAAGAGAAGAGTGTTCGCTTGCTCAAGCCACACTAAATGGTAAAACATCCAAAAAAGAATCGGGAATTCCGAAACGCTTGTATTATAGGAGTTTTTGCAATTTATAGCAGAGAGACACTTGTGAAGATGCTTATGGTTTTGTTTCTTCTTCATGTTCCAGGAATAAATGTGATTTGTGGCATAGGAACTCTAGCTGTTCCTTATGCAGTCCATGAAGGAGGGTGGTTAAGTCTGCTACTGCTTCTTCTCTTCTCTATTATCTCCTTCTACACTGGAATGTTATTGAAACGGTGTTTAGAAGGTTCTCCGGGACTCAAGACTTACCTCGACATTGGACAGGCCGCCTTTGGCATATCAGGTCGCCTAGTAATAGCCGTGAGTACAGAAACCAACAATGACACCTCGCTGGTTTTCACTTTAGTTTTGAATATTTTCAATTTTGCATGACCGTTTGCACAAAGTAACTGGGACTGAAAGAAGTACTGACATGTAGGTTTTGCTCCAATGCAGATAATACTCTACATGGAACTATATGTAAGTCATATAGATTCAATCTAATCCCTACTTTTTCCGATTAGGTGTCGTTTTTTTTCTTATTCAACCACACGCAATCATTTCTTCTTTTATAGGCTTCTTGCATAGAGTATACGATCATGATGAGCGATAACTTGGCCACAATGTTCCCAAAAACCCACATGTACATCGGAGGCATAAATTTGACGTCACATCAAATCTTTGCCATCACGGCAACTCTTGTCATTCTCCCAACTGTTTGGCTGCGGAACCTTGGCTTGCTTTCTTACCTTTCAGGTTTGCAATTCTCATCTCAGTAATTGGTGTTCCTGAATTACCCTCTACTTTGATGCTCACTTGTTGAAGACCTGCTAATCCAAAAAGTGGCTACGTTTCAGCTGGAGGAGTTGTCGCATCGATATTGGTGGTGATTTGCTTGTTATGGTTAGGAGTAGTGGACCAAGTGGGGTTCCACCCCAGCGGGACCATCATAAATCTTGCGAACCTACCATTCACGCTAGGAATATACGGTTTCTGCTTCGCAGGACATTCGGTCTTCCCAAATATATACTCCTCCATGAAGGAGCCATCAAAATTTCCATGGGTTTTAGTGGCAACGTACTTCACATAATCTGTCATTCAGTTGTTTTTGTCAATACTTTCGACCTGTTAGTTATGTTCTTTCTTACAATTTATGCAGCATGGTTTTTCCTTCTCTCATTTACATTGGTGTATCAGTATGCGGATTTCTGATATTCGGGGACAATATCAAATCTCAGTTCACCTTAAACATGCCCCAACAGTATATGGCAACGAAAGTAGCAATATGGACAACGGTGAGTTCAGGAATCCTTCATTGAAAAAGGTCCTCCTGCAAATGCACAAGCTAGGAACAACAGGACAACGGCGTTGAGATAGTATAAAATTAAAATAGTTACCTTAGTTTCTTTCAAAATTTTCTTTCTTTTGCAGGTTGTGAACCCAATGACAAAGTATGCTTTGACAATTATGCCGGTGGCATTGGGTTTGGAGGAACTCTTGCCCTCATCACATCGTAAATCACATGGCATGGCATTGATCATCAGGAGTGTCCTAGTAATGTCGATCTTGATTGTAGCACTGGCAGTCCCATTCTTTGGTAGGAACTTCATTACTCTTGATGCACTATCATTTTCCTCCTCTTCTTGCGTCTGCTCATTTGTTTGACCGAATATAAACCAAGGAAGTAGCAAATTTAACTTGACAAACTATGAGAAGTTCCGCTGTTGCTGCAGGTCTTGTGATGGCCCTGATGGGATCTCTTCTTGCAATGTTAGTGGTGAGTTGACTCTCCTTCCTGCAATATGAATCGCAATTTACACAAAAATGAGTTTCGAGGAACTCAAGATGTGCTTGTTGATCTCTGAAAACAGGCAATCATCTTCCCATGCGCGTGTTATCTCAAAATCTGGAAGGGTAGACTGGCCAAGTTGGAGGTAATAGCCCTGCTCTTCCCAAAATTTCATCAACTTCCCTTCTGAATGAAGCAGCAAAATTTAATGTCGATGAGATTGTCAATTCTTCCATGCAGATTGCAGCTTGCGGATCCATCATAACTTTTGGGATCTTTTGCTCTGGTATCGGCACATACTCAGCGTTCACAAATCTGATGGACCAAATGGTCTAATTTGAAGGGCTTGGCATGGTTTATCAGTAGAGTTCAATTTGGAAGACTTGATGGCGTACCTAAGCATTATTAGCTTGGCATTGGATGGCTCTGAGTGAAGAAAGAAGGCAGTGGCTGGAAATTCAGGACAAGTTAAGAATGACTACATGAGAGAAGTGTTCAGCAAGATTTAGGTGAAAGATCCAAGTATGTACTGATGAAAAATGAGCATAAACCATCAGTTTGACTAAACTTTCTGTTTTAAAAAACTGAGGGTTAGGCAGACAATAAAAGACAGAACTAGGTCTCCGCTTGTGTGGATCTGTGGCTGTAAGCATCCGTTTAATGAATAATGGATGATGCTAGGAATAGTTGTGGTCATATTGTGAGTGTGAGTTTGTATCAAGTAGCTTAAAGTAAAATCTTATGCTGAAGGGGAAGAAAAGATCCTGTTGAATCTTCCACATGGTGAAGCTGAATTGCTTGGATCGAAACTCCTTTACCTGACAAATTGGGTATCTCAAATCTCAACTTTAAGCCGGTGTCGATCAAGTAGGTGCCACATCACTATACCTGAACTGAAGTAGGTATTCATCAGAATTTGTAGGAGGTGGTTTCTGTCATGAACACAATGATACTGAAGAATTAGAGACTTCTTTCTTGACTTGAGGTCAGGAATCCAAAAGTTGGCAGCGAGAAGAGTTTGATGAACACTAAAAAATAATTTAAATAACAAAGTTAATGTCATTATTTTCTTAAAATCTTCATTCTTAGGAACTGGTGTGCATATAACCATTTTTCCTTTATAGTAAGTTTTCTATAGTAATTCTTCGGCTATCGCTGTATAATTTTACATCTATACCAAATATCAAGCAACAATAAAATTGCAGCACGAACAAGGAAACTAAAAAAGCAGTAGCAGCAAACCCAATTATTGCAGCAACACTGTGTCCTCCTCCCTAAACTAAGTTCTCCATTTGGCTCGTAATTCCTTCTCAGCAGTAGATGTACTCAACCTTATCTTCTTAATGTAAGTAGCCATTTGAACTCCTACTGAAAAAGGAGTATTTCCAATCACTCAAACAACAACGGAGGGACAAGGACCGAAATGCAAGACAGTATTTCCTTCCAAATGCAGTAAGTGGCTCTAACCCAAGCCATTTTCAGAATTCTTTTATAACAGGAGTTGCCTTTTAAGGATTGCATAACCAAGTATACTCAAGAGTTCGAATCCACTGTAGCCTTTTGCACACCACAAAGATCGAGCAGCAGCGATGATTGCACAGCCATAGAGAGGGACCATTTTCAAAAATAGACGATCCCCTGTTTCAGAAGTCGAGCCACATAGAAGACAAGTATCTGGACCATCATCACACTGCCGACTTGTTTCATCTCTTGTGAGCAGCCTATCAAAAAAGGGATTTCTGGTTTGAAACAAATGAGCCTATGCCAAGGCACCTCAGCATTCCTACTTTTTAGCAACCGCCAATCATTTGCATAAGTAAATTGTCAACCTTTAAGAACCAGAGCGGAGTCTATTCTACCCGCCACATCAGAGAAAGGTTGAACTGGGCCGCGTAAAATGGTTTGAGTTTCCACCAAATCCTTAGATCTTGAAGGTGGCCACACCCAACGACTCCCTTGCATAACCTCAGCCACTCTGACATGTAGATCTCGGGCAGAATCATAAACAACCCTGTAACAATAAGCCTGACCTAAAACACCCGAGGGATGCCGATTGTCATGCTGGAGGGAAGTAGAATGCGCATCACCAATTACACGTCGAAACCACATGAACAGTTTTCTTACTGTAAAAACAAAAACAAACACGTACGTTCAAGCTTTGACTCATATGATTAGGTCACATCAGTGCTAGAATGGGACATATGTCCAACAGCATCGTAGTAAACCACAAAGCCAACCACGATTTCTTGCTGTTAAATGATTCGACACCGCATGTGCAAGTTTCCAACATAAGTGTTTCGTGGGAGGGACACTCGTCGTCCTGGTTAGCAAGTTGGGCTCAACATTCTTAATGCATAGAGAGGACAGTAAGAGAAATGGTCCGGCTTGAATTCTATTCGATATCACATTCACAGTTCTGCCTTGCGTGTGAGTGGCGTTGTGCAGCAAACAGCAACCGAGAGGAGAATTCTGCTTGCTTTATGGCTTTTTAACCTCCGTTTTAAGCTTCTTCATTCGCCCACCTGAAAGGCCTCGATAAATTAACGGTGTTCTTTAGTGCTTCAAATGTGGGGACTTGATTCATTAAAGTCCGAATACTTGCAGATTTACATCGATGACACGTGGCTTTACTTGCATTAATCCACATTTTGGTCAGTAAATCATTTCTTTGATCTTGGCTAAGCATGATCACTTGATCTGTTCAACAAATAAAATTGTAAAAGGGAACTTGTATTTGGTAAGTTTTTTCAAATTCAATTTTTTTAGTTCGATCCCATTCTATATTTATATTATAAGTCATTATTTATGCTATGTGTTGTATATAAGCTGCGACACCTTTCTTTCTCACTCACACATCCTCACCTCAATCCCGAAGATGTGAGGATCCAACTCCCCACCTTCCCCTTCCCAAGTAGGAAGAGTAGTCACTGAGGCAACTCCCAGTGGCTCAAGTTCAACTTGACTTGCACTATTTGCAAGGCCTATCTCTTCTTATGTGCTAGGGCAATAGTGCCTAGCTAACATAATTAGGAACTCACGCTTCAACTCGAGTCATGGCAGCCCAACATGACATCCCATCTACAAGCTTCCAATCCCAAGTTTAGTGGTTGGGTATTAGGTCTAGGCCCTTGGGGAATTTAGTCTAGTTTCTATGTGGGAGTGCTGGGGTTGTGCATTTAGATTAATGGATCCCAAGTTTGAGCGTCATGGATCCTTGTTTGGGCCATGGCGACCTAGGTTTGAATGATGGGTATGGCGACCTAGATTTGGATAATGGAGACCCAAGTCCAAGCCACAAGGACCTGAGTCTAGGCCACTTTGATCTTGAGTTTGGCCGTCATGACCTATTGGGCATTGCATTCCCAAGTAAGTCAATTGGGCATTTGAATCCAAGCATGTAAGAGGACCTTGCAATGATAGAGGTTCAGTTGTCTTTACTAAAATATCAACTTTTAATTTTGTAAAAGAGGATGTCATTTCAACGAATTTAGATATACATTTCCGTTAACTCATTTTCTTAATTATCAATAATTAATTTCTTGCAAAACTAATGGGACGTAAATAGCGATTTTGATGGGAATAACATGCCTCAAATATGCTGCCACATTTCGTCAAGCTATTTTCTTTTGTCCATCACCACATATGCAATCTATGAGGATATGTGATAAAAAAAACTCAAAATTTTGAAGAGCATTTTTTGAAAAAAGATTCATTATATCACTACAAAAAAATGAATGGATAAAAAGTATTTTGATTATTCATGAAAATAGTAAACTTTAAATTATTATCCACGATAAAAATAACCTTTATCGATCTGACTTTTCTAATCACTGTAACCAATCCCCTCGGGCCCTCGTCAATATAGGAGGCTCTCGTCACATGGACGACTTCCCCGCATAGGGAGCCATTTAAAATCTCACCCGACAACTGACCAACACGACAAAGAGCTTTTAAATGCATGGCCACCAAAACACGCCCCTCACTCAGACGACGTCATTTCGCTCTGCTCACTTCGATAAAATTTACATTATTACATCGTTAGATCCCACTCCCTCCTCCTCCTCGAGATGTCAAACTCCATTTTTTTTTTATCTCTTTCTTCTACCCCGAAAGGACCAAAGCAAAAGAAGCTTTCCTGTTTCATCCAGTCAGGCTCGGACCAAGTTTCCTTTCATTCGTAGCGACTTCGCTTCGCTATGAGTTTCGCTCAGATCCGTCACAGTGCCTGTCCCCGCATCCCCCAACACCCACGTTCCCCACCTCTCCAAAGTCCAAACCCCTCAAATCACTTTCTCTTCTCCTTCTTCACATGTTCTTCTCCTCGTCTGTGACGGCGTCGATCTCTCCGAAGCGACGATGACTGACCAGCGCCTCTCTCTCCTCATCCTCATCTTCTTCTTCTTCTTCGCCATTCGGGCTCAGTCCCAGGCCCTGATCCTGCCCCTCCAGGCCCAGGAAGTCCCGTCCGGGTCCGTCCCCAGGCCCCCCAACAAGCTCGCCTTCCGCCACAACATCAGCCTCACCGTCTCCCTCACCGTGGGCACCCCGCCCCAGAACGTCTCCATGGTCATCGACACCGGCAGCGAGCTCTCCTGGCTCCACTGCAACCGCACCCCCGACTTCCCGCTCTCCTTCGACCCGACCCGCTCCGCCTCCTACGCCCCCATCCCCTGCTCCTCCCCGACCTGCACCGCCCGCACCCGCGACTTCCCCATCCCCGCCTCCTGCGACGCCGGCAACCTCTGCCACGCCACGCTCTCCTACGCCGACGCCTCCTCCAGCGAGGGCAACCTGGCCGCCGACACGTTCTACGTCGGGTCGGGCCGGATCCCGGGCCTGGTGTTCGGGTGCATGGGCTCCGCCTCCAGCTCCAACCCGGAGGAGGACGCCCGCAACACCGGGCTCATGGGCATGAACCTCGGGTCGCTCTCCTTCGTCTCCCAGATGGGCTTCCCCAAGTTCTCCTACTGCATCTCCGGGTCGGACTTCTCGGGCCTCCTGCTGCTCGGCGACGGCGGCGGCGACGCCAACCTCTCGTCCTGGCTCGCGCCCCTGAACTACACCCCGATGGTCCGGTTGTCGACCCCGCTGCCCTACTTCGACCGGGCGGCGTACACGGTCCATCTCGAGGGGATCCGGGTGTCGGACGTGATGCTCCCGCTGCCCGCGTCCGCCTTCCTGCCCGATCACACGGGGGCGGGTCAGACCATGGTCGACTCGGGCACCCAGTTCACCTTCCTTCTCGGGCCGGTTTATGACGCCTTGAGATCCGAGTTTCTAAATCAAACTGGTGAGTGAAAACACTGCCCAAGCTCATTGCCAAAGCAATCATAGCGACGACAACATAAAAACCGAGTTGCCATAACGGTTCTTTTCCAAACAGGAGGCGTCTTGCAGCAATTGGATGATCCGAATTTCGTGTTCCAGGGAGCTATGGATCTCTGTTACCGGGTCCCGCTGAATCGGCCGGACTTGCCGCCCTTGCCGTCGGTGAGCCTGGTGTTCCGGGGTGCGGAAATGACCATACCGGGCGACCGGGCACTGTACCGCGTCCCGGGCCAAGTGAGAGGGAACGACGCGGTGCATTGCCTGACCTTCGGGAATGCCGACTTGCTGGGGGTGGAGGCATTCGTGATCGGCCACCACCATCAGCAGAACGTGTGGATGGAGTTCGATCTCCAGAAATCCAGGATCGGTCTCGCGCACGTACGGTGCGATCTGGTCGGTCAGAGACTCGGTCTCGGCCTGCAGGGTAAACTTCGACGCGGCTGATCGGAACCAAACTCGGTAAAGTTATGTGTACATGCAAAGTTTCATATAAGTTTTGTAGAAGTATCATCTATTAGGCTTGCTGTAACTCTCGACTAAAGCTTTCGTTTACTCCTCACTCTTTTCCATTCTATACATGTACCAAATAGACACCGACTGAATTTAGATGCGAAAAGGGAAAGTTTAGACATGTTTGAGATTTTTGTAGCCGACAATTGCCCATGCGACTTTACTTTTAGCTAAGGCATCCAGCTCCTCGAATTTTATTGGTTTTATGGAAATTCAATGGACTGGATTGAACGGGATGGTCTAATATTTTACATGGGTCCGGGCGTTACATGACTTCTCGCGCCGAAGAATATTGGAATGACAGGTTGCAAATGGCATTAATTGAGTCGGTGGCTTTACCCGGGTGTGCCTTTGCGGTGTTGGATCGACAACCCCCGTGGCCCTTTATGAAAAAAGAACTTTTTTTTTGGTCGAAAATGAAAAAAGGACTTGAGAGGGCATGATTGCGGGCCGAAATAGCACGTGTGGTCGGCATCTTAATGGGTACTCTAAACTTTTCTGCTGATTTTGTTTTTGCATAAGATATTTGTAAGATGGTGCCTTTCGCAAGCCTTGAAAGCATTTTTCCTAGGGCCTTGCGTTGAAACGGACACTTTTCCCCCTAGATTGTCGCGTCACATGTGTTGGGAGCAGGCAGTTGGAGTTTCATACATTTATTTGGAGAGATTTGCTGAAAAGGGAGCCTGCTCTAAACCAATCAATATATCTCTTGGATTCACATTTACTCAATTTTTAATCAATGAGCTATGTTAAGTCCGCTTCCCCTTAATTTGAGTATCTCTTTGTATTAACATATCTTAACTTGAATCTCTAACGCCATTTTTCATCCGGGGTCTCTTTCTCCGAACCGAAAAACGTGATCTCTTTCCCTAGACTAAAATAAATATGTTACCATTGGGATCATGTTACTTCAAAACCACCTTCACCCGAGGTCTCTTAGCTCTTTTGCTAGAGCGGTCTACTAGGAAATTCCATTATTCACTAGATTCTTTCATTGAGATATTCACCAAATCCCGATATGTATTTGAGAAATCCAATATATTCACCTAAGGAGATTCCCAAAAGCGAGTGAAAGTCTATGCCCATCAACATATTTAGTTGAACTCACTTACAATCAAAAACTTAAACCAATGGGTTATAGGCTAATTATGATAAATATAAACCTCTCCAAACCACAACAATTATCCGATATGGATCTTTCTAATATTACTCATGTGTGCATCTTACAAGTATATCAATTGAATGATACTAATTGACAAATAAAAAAAAAAATCAATTGACAAATCTTAATTGTCAAATTATTGCAATGTATGGTATTGTCGACACCTAAAAATAGCCAAAATACATATAGGTAAATTTGAGAGAGGTGTTACCTTTATAAGAATAGATCATATTAAGCCAATTGACTAGATGTTATGGTGATTATGCCCATCAAGTTGTGTCCGGCATGAGTTGGGCTATTAGAAAGTTTGACATGTGCGAAATTTGGGGGCTAATAGTGATGGTGCCAACATGAAGAAAGAAAGAAAAGTGAAGGCAGTTAGGCCATAACCTGGAATGTGATGCCTTAAAATGTCACACGTGATACATATCATTTCTAACATTATCTTCTAGTTATTAATAGCATGTGGAAGTTTAACAAAATTTCACAAAATCCCATGCAAGAAATTTGCATGACTTTAATTAATAAACATATGCTTTGCATAATAACACCACTAGTTAACAACTTGATATAGTATTTAAACGTATAAAATACATTATATAAGCACCAGGATGAAAGTTGGGTCAACTAGCGCTGCTACACCCATACTAACCCAAAAGTGAGCATATGCATTATCCAAACCACCATCCAACTTAGGGGTTGGTGGCCTCTGTCATCATCACATCTTACAATCGTCGTGTCTAGGGGGACCATTGAAACTCCTAAGAGATCCAACAAACTCCCTATTGATCCATGTGTGGAACTACACTTGATATATACTAACGTTGATTCAAGTATAGGTATAATTTGGTATTCACAAGTGGTAGAGGGTGATCCATCCTACAAATATGAAAAAATAAATGAATGAGCCGAAATCTAGAAAATGAAATTTCTAAGTTTAAGGTAAGAGATCATCTAACAAATAACGTGAGTTCAAGGCAAGTATAAAATATCTATGTATGATAAGTGCAAAAGTAAATGCACTATATTTTCTATCATGATATACTGACAGAGACCATTAACATCATTGCATAAGATTATTCACTTAAATGCAAGCAAATGGCATAACAAATTATGATCCATGGCTACCATTAATTAGACACGTGTGAGTATATGCATTTAGACATACACATAAACATGCATCATATTCATTATTTCACCTCATCTTAAACACTCCCAGAGCATCTTGACATGTGGCATATCTCCACTGAGGCATCCTAAACATTCCCTGGGCATCTCAAGTCCAAGGCATCCGAACACATGGGCATTTTGACTCTCAAGGCATCCCGAGCATTCCCAAGTATCTCGACTCCTAAAACATCCCATATACTCTTGGGGTTTGCCAACTCTAAGGCATTCCAACTAATACGTGGGCAATGAAAATAATTCATATAATACTTTCCATATATAATCACATAGCACAATACACTTAATAGTGTAATAATAATATGATCTCCCTTACATCAACAACAACGAAACAACACTCATTTCAATAATTGATGTTCAATACATAAAGTTTTCTTCATACAAATTATTTCCAACATACAATTACCTTGCCTTTTCAATGATCACATAATGACATGCTTACGTCCTTTCATTTCTCATGCAAGAATAGTAGTATATTTAGAGATCGGCAATGGGGTAATATTGACTGGTGGGTAAAATAAGCAAATAAGTATAATCGACAAGTGGGTATAATTGGCAAATGGGTATAACCAACAAATCGGTATACTCGACAAGTGGGTATAATTGACAAGTGAGTATACTTGGCAAATGAGTATAATCAACAAGTGGGTATACCCGCCGAGTTAATATAATTGGCTTGCTAAGTTGGTATAATCAACAAGTTGATATACTCAACCAATGAGTATAATCGACATCCAGGTATTATCGGCAAGTGAGCATACTCGGCAAGTGAGTATAATTAGCAAATGTTTGACAATACACACACACAATCAGCAAGTGGGTGGAAACAACACACACACACAATCAGCAAGTGGGTAGAAACAACACACACACACGCACAATCAGCAAGTGGGTAGAAACAACAAGTGAGCATAAGCGGCAAGTGAGCATAATCAATGGATGGGTATAATCGGCAAGTGAATTAAAATACACAAAATAACACTTTCAAACCCAATTTAGTCATTTTCACATTTTTGACATCTAACATTTTACCACATCTCAAAGAAATCAATCAAACACCTTTTCGACATATAAGAACTCATCAGAATAAATCAAATCATCACAATATCTCAACATACCACTACTGAGGCTTGCTCATATTTACCATTAAATTCAACTAAAACTAAAATTAACAAATATCTACCAACCGAGTCAATAATACTAAGTAGATCAATCTAACTTAGCCCCTATAGTTTTCACTAAACAAAAAAAAAAAATTATTAAGCACTCTCAATCTTTTAACAAGAGAATAAAGCTCGCAAGCTTACCTTGTAAATTATTTGAAAGATCAATTTTTAAGTTTTGACAACATAAGAATGGAATATTTTTTTCCCTTGAAAAATTTCTTTAGTAATCACCAAGATATTAGGATTCATTTAGTAAATTAATTTACAAAGTGATATGATCTTCACTGAGTAGTCATTTAAGCTAGTAAGCCTATTTAAACACCTAACAAAATTCAATCACATCATTTAACCTTATTTAAGTTTTACGACCCTTAAAAGGTGTAGCATATTTCAAATTATTTTCATTCAATGACTAAATATTAGAAATTAGATAAATCTTGCACTCCTTTAGTATATCACACGTATCTTAGCTAAAGAGAAAAAATATTGTGTGATTTTGACCATTTCAGAAATCTAACTATAATTCAAGCACCAAAAAGAAAATTATTCGCACGTCCGATCCCAAAAATTTTGGGACTGAGTCGGGTTGCCATTTTTTAGGCGGTTGAAAAAGGTCCACCCTTCTAACCGAAAAAAATAAAAATAAAATTAAAGGTCCACCCTTACCCTATTTTTTGGGATGCCTAATCAGGTCCCGATTCATTTTGGCCGAGTCTACAGTCGCGAATTTTATCTTGCCGATTCTCCGAACCTTCTTTCTAGCTAATTGACTATTGAGAAACGACAAGTTTTCTTGTTCCCTCATTTCTTGAACCGTTTATCAACTGTACATGTCAACCCCTCTAAAGATTTACTTGTTGCTGAGATTGATTCCCATAACGAAACGGACGGCGACATAACTTTGGTCAAAATAAATTTCACTAATCAATATGATAAGGGCACCACTGATGGGCAACTGGAAAAGGACAAACTCATCCCCACTCAAAAAAAAGTCGACAAGGCCGGTCGCATCAACTGTAGTTGCTCTGCGCATTAAGGAACAACCGACAATTACCAAGATGTACTCGCAACGCCCTCCACCTCCACTATCTGATTCTGCTAAGACTTCATCAACAAGCCTTCGTGGTTGGAGGCTGACGGCTACCACACAACCACGCTGATTTACCAATTCATGTCAATCAACCTTTTTACTTTATGTAAATCCAGCTAATCAACATTTCTCCTTTTTCCCGTGACAAATTACCCTAAAAAGTAATTTCTGACATTTTGGGGATTGGCTTCCATGGTTTACCCATTTATCATTCCAGATTTAGGTTTTTGAACCCTCGTCCTTGAAGAACTGCATTTTCAGTGGGGAGTTAAAACTTATTGGCTAGATATCAATTTAAGTATAAACTTTTCAATATTACTAATTTAGTCATAAACTTTTATGCAATATTCCAAATGTAATCCTTACGATCAATATTAATCAGAATTCTTGACATAGCAATGCACCACGTAGAACGACTAATGATGGCTATACCGCTATAGTAGCAATTTCCAGCAAATATTGACTGAAATGACTATATTTTCCTCATTATTCAGGTTATATTGTTTTGTTTTCATGCTATTTCCCCAATAGCAAATTTGTTCTCCTGCTCCTGGAAATTCCTTATGACGACTCACCGCTTATTCTAACGAATCTGATGGGTGATTCTTGATATTATTTGACCATGACATAATAAATGTCAAGGGAAAAAGAGAAAAACTAACAAAAGCGAAGTCATCATTGGGACAGACACATTGTACACCGTTATAAGGGAAAATGAAATTTAACTAAACATCACTAACGTCAACCAAACTCGAAAACAAAACTTGAACTGCAGTAGCTAGATGTAGCTCTTGGTTCAGGCCCCAGAACCATCGCCTATCGGATTGATGGTTGAAGATGTGATCTTGGTCCTAATCACCTAATCAACGAACCACCGTTTCTCATTCGCTCTCTCCGTATAAAACCCTCGAGGCTTGTCCTATCTTGGAGCATCGCATCCAAGAAACATCCTGTCTCAGTCTCCATCATCACTTGCGCCAAGTAACATCTGATCTCGAGGAAGACGAGGAGCGCAAAATGGGCTCCGCTACTGCTGCTGGTGCCTCGGTTTCGTCGCGAATGATTCTGATGAGAGCCGCCTTCTTCACACTGTGCGCTCTCGTGTTCTTGCCGGCTCTTGCTCAGGCGAAGCACGGAGGTGTCACCAGGCATTACAAGTTCGATGTAAGCAAAGGTTTTTCATGAATAAGTCTCTAAAGCTTTAATTAAGTTATGGTGAAGTTGATGTACGTTTGTGGTACAGATCAAGATGCAGAATGTGACGAGGCTGTGCCAGACGAAGAGCACTGTCACGGTCAATGGCCAGCTCCCGGGGCCTCGAATCATCGCTAGAGAAGGCGACCGGCTCCTAATTAAAGTCGTTAACAATGTCCAGTACAATGTCACAATCCACTGGTACGCAAAATCAGCAGCTCCATCTTTACAATTCCTCTTAATTCTTTTATTTCTTTTTTTGAGGTTTTCAATAAAGAAAGGCCACGTTAGAAAGGTAAATTGCGAGTCCATAAAATAACCACTAATATAATGAACCGGGTGAGATTAACTTTTAGCGGTTGCTGATATCTTGATCATTAGCATTGCGTTTGCGAGGTTAGTGAGTATATTATCCGATTCCACGTTTAAGGAGTTGCCTTATCCATCGACAGGCATGGAGTCCGACAACTCAGAAGTGGGTGGGCTGACGGACCGGCATACATCACGCAGTGCCCAATTCAAACCGGCCAAACCTATGTCTACAATTTCACCGTGACCGGCCAAAGAGGAACATTGTTTTGGCATGCCCACATATCATGGCTCAGGGCGACTCTGTATGGCCCGATCGTGATCCTCCCAAAGAAACACGCTTCCTACCCTTTTCCCCAGCCTTTCAAAGAAGTCCCCATTGTTTTCGGTAAGCCGATACAATAACTCGTTACTTGGGAGATTGAGAATAGATCGGACCGATCCGAGAATCGGCGATAAGTTATTTCGGTAATTGAGTTTCGATGTTTGCTTTCGGATGTTGTAGGAGAATGGTGGAAAGCCGACACAGAAACCATCATAAGCCAGGCCTTGAAGACTGGAGGCGCGCCGAACCTCTCCGATGCCTACACCATGAATGGCTTTCCGGGGCCCCTATACAATTGCTCGGCCAAAGGTAGCACTCCTCAGAGGCGTACGCCTTAATAAAATTGTTCAAATAATCCATTTTAATTAAGAAGATAGTATAATTTAGGCAGGCTATTAGAGGTGCTTATTCCTGAATTATCATGATTTTACATGCATGAGCTCCAATTATACTACAGATTAGTTATAAACTTTTTGTGACATCTTCTTGATCAGATACGTTCAAGCTCAAAGTTAAGCCCGGAAAGACCTACCTCCTTCGCCTCATCAACGCCGTCCTCAACGACGAGCTCTTCTTCAGCATTGCGAACCACACGCTCACCATCGTAGAAACCGACGCAGTTTATGTGAAGCCCTTCAAGACCCACACCGTGCTCATAACCCCGGGACAGACCACCAACGTCCTGCTCCGTGCAAAATCCAAGGCCCCGAATGTCACGTTCGTCATGGCGGCTCGGCCCTATGCCACTGGCCCCGGCGCCTTTGACAACACCACCGTCAATGGATTCCTCGAATACGCTAAGCCCTCTTCACCCTCGAAACCTAAAGCATCCAAACTCCCTATCCTCAAGGCAACCCTACCAAAGTTCAACGACACGGCATTCGCCATGAAATTCGCCCAAAAGTTACGTAGCTTAAACACTGCTCAGTTCCCAGCAAAAGTACCCCAAACCGTGGACAAGAAGTTCTTCTTCACCGTCGGCCTAGGAGTGCACCCGTGCCCGAAAAACCAAACCTGCCAAGGTCCGAACAACACCATGTTGGCGGCCTCAATAAACAACGTCTCCTTCGTGATGCCAAGCACGGCCTTACTCCAAGCTCACTTCTTCAAGCAGTCCAATGGGGTTTACACTACTGATTTCCCCACCAAACCACCTTTCAAGTTCAACTACACGGGTACGCCACCGAGCAATACGATGGTGACTAGCGGCACGAAGGTGGTGGTCCTGCCGTTCAACACGACCGTGGAGCTGGTGATGCAGGATACGAGCATCATTGGTGCGGAGAGCCACCCTCTTCACCTCCATGGATTCAACTTCTTCGTGGTGGGTCAGGGCTTTGGGAACTTCAAGCCGAAGAGGGACCCCAAGAATTTTAATCTGGTCGACCCGGTGGAGAGGAACACGGTCGGCGTCCCATCTGGTGGGTGGGTGGCCATCCGGTTTCTTGCAGATAATCCAGGTGAACATACTATTTTCCATGCACAATGCTAGTATGTAGCTCAAGAAGGTTTTATTTGCTATGGAAAGTAACGTTATAGAGATACACAACTTTTATGAACGGTGATATAAAACTCACAATCATTTCTAATGATGGAATCATGTGCGAATTTGTAGGAGTGTGGTTCATGCACTGTCACTTGGAGGTTCACACGAGCTGGGGGCTGAAGATGGCATGGGTCGTCATGGACGGAAAGGGTCGGAAGCAAAAGTTGCCGCCGCCGCCGGCCGATCTTCCTAAGTGTTGATTTTTCCAATTTCGTTTTCCCTGTCCAAGTGCAATTTTGGATTAGCTGTTGCATTGTTCTTTGATTCATTCTTTTTCTTCAAGTTCTTTTTTCTCCTTGGAGAGTCCAATGCAAGATGTAATGCTTAAACTCGAATCCCAAATCTCAACGAAGTAAAGTGGGCAACCTTCCACACTCTTCTCCTTAACTATTCCTCTTTACAATACGCCAAAAGAAGTTTTGTTATCAGAGCCAACTGGTGTTGAACCAAGGGATAAAGTCCACCTTTCTCAAAGAAATATCGGAACTCATTGTCCAATGAATCAAACAAAAGACGAGAGCTTTTGCGTCGTGCACACATAATGGAGATATTAATTTAATAATCCTCTTTTACACTAAGAGCAATAAGCGGTCGAAAGTATCTCATTTGAACCTTTGTGAATATTTCTTTTGCAACTTCTAGCCTCGTGACATGCAAGCTTATGATCAATTTGTATCTCGGACATTGCCTATATCATGTGAGGAGACTTTTGACACATTAGCATTACGGCTCAAATCCAACGTTGCGTATCATGTACGAGATCTTATAAAAACGACTGAGAGCAATTATTGCAAATGATCACCTCTCCCACTCTTCTTAGTTATAACGTATTCCCATTTAATCACTGAGACACTACATACACATACCAAAACTTATTTTCATGTCAAGCATGTACTTTTTTCTAATGACTCCTTAAGCATCAAATTATTTGGCTTTTGTCATCTTTTTTATTTCAACAATGGCAAAGCTATTCAGAATTCTCAGTAAAATAAGTTACAGTTTTACATATTTTTTATAATATGAACGCGGGAACACAGAAACTAAATTACTTTTCTTTCTTTTTTTTCCCGTTGGAACAGACGCTAAATTACTTAGAAAAATCCTAAACCAACTAAGTCTGGACCTTCGACATATGTAATTGATTTCAGCTCTGAGCAATTTACATAAAATTATAAGATTTAATCAAATGACCACCAATTCCCGAGTTGGAACTAATAATGAGACCCTACCATATTAATACGTAGGATTAATACTACAAAAGACTCCAAACCGATACCCATATGACAAATTTATCCTAAATTAATTTTTCGCCCATAGAAACCGATGACAAATTTACTCTCCATTCTTTCATCAATTTTTTGCCATTAACACGTGGTGACGTAATATGGTGATATGGTAAGTCCATATAGAAATTCATAGAGTTAATATCACGAAAAACTGCAAACTGATACATTTATGATAAATTTATCTAAAACTACTTTTTTACACCAAATATCCTAAGTTATACACGAGTGACACATTTACCCTTTGTCAGTACTCCTAAACATGGCCAAGTTGTGATGTGCAATTGAGTTTATGTTACAGATTTCTCTAACAAAAATACCTGAATCTTTCTAATTCACTACAAAATATTCCCAACATGAAAAAAACCTTTGCTATTAATGTAAAATCAGTGCGACGATTCATCATAGGCAACATCCGGAGCTAAAGGACAATGAAGGACAAAGAAACGATGAACCCAACACCATTCCGCTCACACGTACTCGTCTTCCCATTCCCGGTGATTAGCCATGTGCACGCCATGGTCAAGCTCACCGAGCTTCTCTGCCTCGCCAATCTGGACATAACCTTCTTCAACTCCGACTACATCCAGAGCCGCCTGCTCCTATTCGCCGACATCCAATCTCGTTTCATGCGGTACCCATGCTTCTGATTCGTTGCGATAACGGACGGGGTGTCGGAGGACCGCTTGTGCTGCAGTTACGGAGCTCGAGTTGTTCCTCTTGACGAAGGTAGTGAGAAGGCCGGCGTTCGGGGAGATGCTAGTTTCGGGCCAGCTGAGGTCCGCGCCGGGGACGGTTGTCACGTGTATCATAATGGACGGGTTGCCGACTTTCACCATTGATTCAGCAATAGAGATGGAAGTCCATTGCTTCTTGTTCAGGACTACTATTGTTGCTTGTTTTTGGGCTAATCTTTGCATTCCTAAGCTCATTTGCTTCTTGTTCATCTATTTATTTTTTGTCGGAAGAATATTTGTTGTCTTTACCTTAGGATGTTGGCTATGATATATGATCACGCTGATTTGACTTTAATAGCAAAGCCTTTTTCCTTATTGGTAAAATTTTGTGTGTATATATCATGTGTGTACTGATTTGGAGATTTTCATAATTCAAAAAAATTATTTTTGAATAAATTTATCTCAGGTGTACTAATTTAGGTTTTTCAGTAATATTAATTTTATGAATTTCCATATAAACTTACCGCATGCCATCCACGTTAGCAAATTTAACGGTAAAATTAATCGAAAGTTAATGAAGGTTAAATTTATTACAAATATATTAATTTAAAAAAATTTATGATTAAAAAATTAATTTGCAGTGAGTTTGTCCGGTGGAAGTTTTTTCATGCCATTAACCTTATAGTAACGATTTTCTCCATTGCGTAAACTCGAGCCTCAGCCACTGCAGCGTTTTCAAGAATGACCGACGGCGGAGATGCGCCTAGCCGGAGATTGCGAATCCCCCGGCGAGGCAGACCAAATCCCTCTAACCACGATCCGTCGTGCCGGCACGCTCCGGCCGGTCACGTAGCTGGCGTCGTCTCTGTAATAAAATAACACTCCGACAAGCAAAAAGAAGTGGGCCCGAAGTTAAAAGGGACACCAGACACCCCCCATGTTCCAACAGCATCCACGCTCGGTTCTCTTCTGCTTCATCGCCTGAATTCTTTCGGTGCCGCTTTTCATGTCGCGATGGAGGAAGACAAGGCCAGCCCATCAGATTTAAGCAGGTTCGGTTGCGGATTCTTGAGTTAAGTTTTTGTCTTGGAGTGCCTTTCTTGTTGTGATTGATTGTGGCTGCGATCCTGCGTTCCTTGTTTTTGTGGAATGCCCTGATGTGGGTCGGAGTTGAGTTGCTGGTGGGAGGTGGAAGTGATGTTTGTTGGATTCACTCGAGGCTGTTAATACCTGCGGCGGTTGGTCTTCGGCTGCTCTGCTAAGAAAATGGAAAGTTCGGAACTAGGGCTGGATCCAAAAATGCCTAAATTAGGCGTTTAGGGAGAGGATTAGAGAGAGGGTTTTACTGTGTACAGCTTGTTGTGGGGTGATTGGGATGCCGGCGCTTTGCATTTGGCCGGAGGCTATTGATGATGCCTTGGAATGCTTCTTTGCTTTCTGGGTTGTGAGCGAATCATTGTTCTCGTACCAGTCTGTTCCTAAGTGATTGGTTTTGTTCCTGATGGAAATAAATTACTTTTGAGTGACGGTGTTAAATCAATGAGCGTCACATTCCGAAATAATTTTGACATGCGAGACTAATGTCATGCATACATACATGTGTGCGTAGCGCGAGCAAGTGAAATGATCTGAAAGCATTATCTTCATTCTTTAAATAGCAAGCCAACCGTCCATAAAACACTTTGAGAACTCAATTTCTGCTTACTTTTAGACAAACTCTACCAAGTCCTTCACTGCTGAATTGCTCTTAGTCTTGCAGATTGACCGCCTTTATCAGTGCGCAGTACAGCATATATTTTTCCCCAATTACTTTCATATGGATGTTCAAATCCTAGAAAGTTAACCATGTAAGAGGCTGGGGAACAGGGTGTTAATGTCCATTTTCCAACAATGGAGGTTTTTCCCCCATAAACTTGAACTTATTGCAATGGACAAAAATCATGATATCTTATGTGAAGACTCCTTTATTAATTGAGGGCTATGATTAGATATCTGTGCAATCTCACTTTGGTTTCCTCTATGCCAATAACGTTAGTGTTTTTGTAACTGAAGAAAATGCCGTTTTTCTCTTCATCTTCACTTCAATCAAGATTTTTTTTTTTTTAAATTAAAGAGCGAATTATTTTTATTATCATAAGTTTGTTTCATGGGATTGGTTGAGCCAAAGGTTTGGATACCCATTTGATCGTATAAAAGATATAAGATTTCTTCTGATTTTTCAGATATTTGGTGAATTAAATGACACCTGATCAAAGGAAAACATTTTCCTAGTCTAAACCACGTCGAAGGAAAGCTGGGGTGATTGTTTAATTGGTTTTGGCTAAACCAAATCAAGTTCATCTCTCACCACAGCGCTCATTCTGTGGTTGCCATCGACTAGCACTGTTGCCTTTAGCGGTAGCAGCACGTGGCCCCCTCCATCAACTGACCAGTCATTGCTGGTATAACGACCCACCGGCAGATGACTGTTGACATCTCCAACACCACAAACCTAGACCCCTAGTCATACCGCCTGCCACTGCCACTTCTAAGCAAGTTATTACCTATCTACCTCTCAAAGCTTTCAAAAGGAGGAAAAAGCACGAAATATTGTAAGTTTCTGGTGAAATATTTACATGAAACAAAGAGGCTCCACTTACCCTGCCCAAATAATTGCCAAAAAATTGCAAAGCTAACATTAGAAGCCGTTACGAGTTATAGTGTTGCATGAACATCCTAGATCCTGTCATATGCATTTCAATAGTGATTATACGTGCAATATGTCTTTGCTTTTGTTCTTCTTTACAAAATCTGTACTTTTTAGTTTCAGTGAAAGTCTTCGGTAATTATGTCTTGGGAAAGAAGGAACTTTAGAGACTATGTTCTTTTTGGCTTTGAATTCTTGTTTGGCATTGTAATCATGGTGCACAGCTTCTGTTTGACACAAACTCTTCTCTTCTTGGTCATTTTTGTATCCTGGCTCTGCTAACAGCTTTCAAGCAATAAAATCTCGAAATATTGTTGATTTAAGCAAGAAAAGGAAGCATCTATCTGAGCATTTTGAGTTGCCTCTACCAAAGCACAAGTGCTTGGATGGAGGCTTTGACCCAGTTCTGCTCTCCGAGTATGATGCAAACCCAGATATTGAGGACTTGCCTGCATTCAGAATAAAGAGGCCAACTGAGGGAGGTTGCAATCTTGATGAATCACAACCTGAATCAGCAAAAGGCAGCAACAGCTTTAGTGAAGATTCTGACACTGCTACGTCTGCTTATGGTGGGTTTAATTTTGGCCCAGATATTGCTGTGATAACCAGTGGAGCTTCCACTTCCTCTGTCAAATGGGCCTGGAACAGTTCACAAGACATGCCTCATTACTCTAGTGTTGAAAAAGCTATAATGAGAGTTGATAACAACAATGGAGTTGGGAAGCATGATCCTCCCGATCAAGACAATGAATTGCAAATGTTACTTGAAGAGCAGCTTTTAGAATTTGGATGCCATATGGGATACACAAGTGAATATGCAAATGACTGCTCGGACACGTGTGCAACCAAAGAAGTGGAAGACAGCATTTACTCCAATGCTTCAAAACCAGATAATCTTGTTCTTTCATCAGGAAGATGGAGTGTAAACCATGGTAAAGCTTTGTTTCTTTTACAAAGTTAGAAGGTCATCATGACTGATAAATCTTCTTCAGCATTATCTTGTAATGTGATTTCCGTAACCTAGACCTGGATTTCTTGGATCTGGAGTATTTGGTTTTCATTTAAATAGAGGCGTAGCTTACAGACACTCAAGCTTACATCAGGAGGTGAATGTTTAAGCATTTATAGATAATCTTAGGCACCTAAAAGGTTAGGGACTTGAATGCTCCATAGAAAATCACTAAATGACAATTATAAATTGGAGGTTCTACTTAGCTAATATAATAGAGGAGGAAATCTATGCCTTTCATGCTTTCTTTCCCTTTCTTGTGATGTGAGGCGTGAAGCCTGTGGTTATAGCTTTTTTACTTAGTTATTTTCTATATACCATCTGATAAGTTGCTGACTCTTTGATGCAGATACTCTCCACGGGACTAGAAAACCAACAATTGATCAAGAATTTGAAGATTACTTCTCCACGCTCATGATGTAGGGAAGCTTAATTGAAGTTGTAAATATGCATAACTGAATTACTGACTCGGTTGATTGAAGAGACGATGCTCCTTGTATACAATTGCACTAAATTTTCTTCACTTTGGAAATTAGTGATTCGGATTTGCTTGTGCCTTTTTGCTGTTAATATTCTGTGATTAGGTGCACGTTTTGCATTCTTCAGTTTCTTTATATCTTCCTAGACTTTTATCATTTGTCTTTCCGTGTTAGGTATATAAATTCTATCTTTCTGTGAATTCAAAATATCATGACATAAATAAGCGGTGAAAGGTATAAGATTGAATGTTCTCTCCCATATCCTCAGCAACTGTGTGAGTGATCTCAGTGAAGTGAGATATCATCAGCTTGTTTATCTCCTTTGTTATGTTTCTACTTCAAAGTAAAATCACTAGGATGCATGGTTTACTAAGTCGTGCATCATCATTTTCTAGATGTTCTGTGTCTAACCAGTTCGCAGTTCGACTGCTTGACTCTCTGGATATTCAGTACTCATAGCAACTTCAGGATGGGAAATTGTGGATGTTGTGTCTTGGTTTTCGCCGATGCTAAGGAGTTCCATTCCTGCTGTAGCATTATCTATAAGGGGATCCAAGATCAATCTGAGCAAGAAAATTACTTCTTTGAGATTATTTTCTGTTGACAGGTTAAGGTCATCTTCCTTGCTGCTGCAGCTTCGCAGCAAGGAAGATGTTGAGGCAAACTGCCTCTGATAGGATACTTTAATGGCATGTATGAATCCTTCCAGAACTGCAGATTACAGATTCTGGTAACTTGTATCACGTTTGTGTCATTACATGATTCTCCTTCTGAACAGAGATACGTAGGTTTCCTGGGTGTTTGAAGTTGTAGAAATTGCTGATCATGTTGTGGATGTCTGCTAATATTTAATTCCATGGTGGACTCAGTTACCTCCTGTTGGAGAAATGCCTAAACGTATGAGGACTCCATTTCGGAGCATTACATCATTATGAAGTCGTCAAACAAATTTGCGCGGAAACAGGGAAAATGCTAACAGAAACTCGCAAACATGGCAAATATGCACGGCGACAGAGAAAACACTCCATTTATGCGTACTGATTGATGGGACGCTGCGCGAACACCCATCTCGGCCCGCCTTTTGAATTTCTACTCGACAGAACGCTTCGAAAACCTCCATTATTCTTACATCTGAAGAACGCCATCGACACAAACTCGAACGAACTCGATTCACTTATGACAGCTGCTTACATTCTGGCAACGAATCAAGGAATGTCTCTTGGAGAATTCTACGCGATCCTTTCTATGTTTATACAATTATCCCAGTTCAAGAAAAGAAAAAACCCACCACCGCTAATCTAACAACTAAAACCAATCAAGACTCGAATGAACAACAGAACAAGAAGACAAGAGCCAGCTAAGCACAAGCCTCTCCCCTGGGAGCCACGGAGAACAGAGCATCGAGATCCGGCGGCTGGAAGTACCCGTTCTTCGGCGAGTCCCGCCTCTTCCCGCCGGCCGGCTCCTGCTTCTTCTTCTTCGGCGGCGGGGGACAGACGCTCGGCGGCGGGATCCTGCACTCCTCGTGCCGGGGCGTCACACAGCCTTCGTCCGCCATATTACCCCCGAAACGAGCTTCGAATTCTCAAGATCTTCGAAACGGAGGAAGAAACTGGAAACTCGAGAGAGGGAAAGAGAGAGAGAGAGAGAAACAGAGGACTCTCGCTGCGGTGGCGACGACCAAGAATAACGAAAATTTGAAAACGCAGGAGCTTGGAATCTTCCGGGGAGGGAAGGCGCGGTTTCTGCGAAGGGAGCCGGGTGCCGACGGTGGTGGGCGACAGCTAAGCTGCCCGTACGGATTTAGCTGACGTGGCGGGGAGAGAGAGACGTGGCCCATGTCGCCACCGCGCCATTCAAACGCGGCGGCGCCTACCTTTTTTGCGCGGCAAAAAGCTCTGCCGTTTTTGAGGCTGAAGAGGAATCATGTTGTTCGCGTGGTGTTTTGAGGAGGGAATGAATTTTTTGCTGGGCCAGATGGCCGTGTCCGGATTGGCCAGTCACGGCTGTCACCGGGCCCAGGGTGATGATCAACTCGAGGATTTCTCACCCTTGAACTA
The DNA here is from genome assembly GCA_016097605.1 of Eucalyptus guilfoylei. Lineage (NCBI taxonomy): Eukaryota > Viridiplantae > Streptophyta > Magnoliopsida > Myrtales > Myrtaceae > Eucalyptus > Eucalyptus guilfoylei. Next base: position 43,706,556 of record CM027861.1, read on the forward strand.
TAGCATTTGGAAATGAGTGTTAATTTATGAATAGCTTCATATGGCATTTTTCAATTGATGTGGGACTTGAGATGTTATAATTAAAATAAAATTATTTGAAATATTAATTTTTCATTTTATCGATGAAAGAAAATCTTTTATCACATTTGAGAGATTTCACTCCCATTATTAATATGTAATTTATTGCGATTGAATGCCACCAATAATTGAAATTCGTTTTCAGTAAATTCACATAGATTTCGATGGACTTTTTTATTAACAAAGTTCCAACTTGAAAGTTGATACTAGAGACAACATTACTCCTTATATTGTAGAGATTACTGATTTTTCTTTTCGGGTGGTTCGCTTGTAGTCGTATTTTTTCTTATACATCTACGTACTATCCATAAAAAGATTTTCTGTTGAAACGTTCGTCATATATGGGTTGGCAATGTAGTTACGAAGGATTGCATCCGTTAATCGTAAAGAAAATTATATAGATATATTTTGCAAAAGAAAATAGTAATCCACCGTTGTTGGATGAATGTATATAGTTTATTTAGTGCATAATTGTAACCTTGAGGATGATTTCCAGAACAAAATCGTTGTGTTTATTGCATAAATGAAGGTCGAAATGCGTAAAGTTTCGCTTTCAGCCAGCAATAGGATTTGTGAAGGTCTAACTCGTATCAATGACAAAGAATTGCGCGTTAGGAAAACCTTTTTTTCCCCTTGAATTGGCCCTCATTGTGTCGAGCAAAAAGAACGGACGTCACTATAAGAATGTGTATCTTTTGGGCGATAGTTCATGGTGGATAGTGATAGTATATGGGCTATATATAAATTTAAAAACAAATTGGGCTCATGTGAAAATGGGCGGCCATCGTGTTTTACCGTTTTGTTTATTTGCTTTCATCTCGCCCCCATTCTTTCAGCTTTTTTAGGCCCACCCTAAGCGACCAAGATAGTGATAGTATATGGGCTATATATAAATTTGAAAACAAATTGGGCTCATGTGAGCCTGCCCAACTCTCAAATAGAATCTTTATTAAAAATTAAGAAAAGCGCACTAGAAATTTTAAGACTTGTTACAAAAGTGTAATTGAATATTAAAACTTATAAAAAAAATACAATAAAAACCTACAACTTATTAAATTGATGAAATTGAGTCATTCAATTAACTTCATCTAATTTAGCTAATGAAAAATGCCGACATGGCCCTTTTTTAATGTATTTCACCTCCTACGTGACAATAATGTGGCTAGAATATGTAACATTAGGCTAAAACAACGTCATTTGGATCCAAAATTGATTTTAATCAGAATTTTATTTAAATTAGATTTTAAGAAACCTAAATGGGGGTAGGTGGTGAGGACTTGCGACCCTCCCTACCACCCCACCATCACCGAGAAGGGCCAATGAGGATGGGGGATGGTTGGCACGGGTGGTCAGGCCTCAACTAGTGGCTAGCGACCCTCACCAATCACAAGCGAGGGCCTACGAGCCTTCACCCAAATCTAGACAAGTGTCGTGACCCTCCCCCAAATCGAGCGTGGTGAGGGTCACCAACCCTTACCCAAATTTAATTGAGGACCACTAGTGGCAATGGAGAAAAGCTAAGGAGAACGGTGAGACCGTGTAGCAAGGACCTGCATCTATCGCCACCGTTGCGCCACCATCACCGGGAAGGACCAGTGAGGGTGGGGGGCTGGCCGATGGGGGTTGCCGGCACTTGCCAAAATCTAGTAGAGGGCTGCTAGTGGTGGTTGACCAACGCCATCGATGGCCCTCAGCTAGATTTGGACGAGAGCTGCTCGCTTGTGGTCAACATGGGTAGCTGAGCCACTGGGGGTCAAAAACCTTCCTCGATCCTTGGCCAACCATCCCCCACCATTGCCAATCCTTCCCAACGATGTTGGGGTGACGGAGGGCCCTCTTTTCTTTTCTACTTTTTTAATTTGATTTAAATTATATTTAGATTAAAAAATCATATTTAAATCAAAACAATGTCTTTTTAGTGTTATTTTTCATGTGTCAGTCACTTCAAGGCTACATCGAAAAGAGGAAATAAAAAATATATATATATGTTAGTACTTTTCATTAGTCAAATTGCACGGAATTAACCAAATAACTCGATTGCACAAATTTAATATGTTTAAAGAATTGATTGCAATTTTTCTTAATTTTTAGAACTCAATTACATTTTTGTAATAATTTTAAAGATTTTTAGTACATCTATTCTTTAAAAACTCACCCAGGAATTTTTCGGATCTTTAAATAGCTCGGATACTATCATAGGACTAAACTAAAAAGACAACTTAGCCAAAAGAACTTCTCTCTTCTTCCTATGCCCAATTGTTCCATCACTGTCGCAGTCGGGTCGTCGTGTCCGCCGCCAACGATCAACTTCACGCTGCCATCCTTAGCACCACCGGGTCGCCTTCCTCTGTCTCTTTCTTCGCCAACGGTGGATTCACGCATTCTCCACCACCGCTGCCACCGACAGCATCTCTGGCCACATGGCCACCAGGCCCACCACCCAAAGATCAACGTATATAACAATCTCTCTCTCTCTCTCTCTCTCTCTAATTGAGCACCGCTGTGTTGCAAGATCCGGAGGGGGAGATATAGCGATCGACAGCAATGCCATGACCCATGAGATCCGAAGTAAAACGACACGGAGAGGCAAAGGGCGGTGTGGGCAGAGAGAGAGAGAGAGAGAGAGAGAGAGAGAAGTAAGCTGGTGGCTGTTCATGGAAGGAGAGAGAGTGAGAGACAGGAAAGGAAGGATTTGGTGAAAGAGTATTTCCATTTTTCATGTGAGACCGATGCGATGCAAAGTTGGGTGACTCAACGTGTACCCCACCCATTTGTCTAGGAATCTAGGGCCTCATCAGGACTCTTCGTGGATCTCACGCTTTTAATATATACATGAAATTTTAATGTAATCTATCTAATCAATTTAAATCAATTTTTTTTTTTTTAAATTTGGTAGTCCAATTAACGCCGGCCATCCTATTAAATAACATCATTTGCAAATTTTTAATTTTTTTCTGATTTTTTTCTTTTTCTTTTCTTATTCTTTCCTCTTCATTTTTTTTCTCATCTTCTTTCCTTCACCGATCATGATGGTCTTGAAGATGGCCAACGAAGGCAAGAGTCTGCACCCTCTCTCCTAAATGTGATCGGCGAGGGTTGCCATGCCCTTGCTTGATTTGGGCGAGAGCTAGCCTCGCACACCCTCATTCATAGCTAGAGAGGACTAGTCGAGGGCATCACGGCCCTTACTAGTCACATCTACTATGTGTAGGCCCTCATTATGGTCAGTGAGAGAAAAAGATGAATAGTAGATAGGGAAAGAATAGGAAAAAGAATAAAAAGAAAAAGAAAAGGAAAATTTTATAAAATATTATAAAATTTGCAAAACAATGTTGTTTCATTTAAGATAGACCACATTAACCATTGTTTATGCCACATAGGATGTTCTGCGCTAATTCAATTGTCATGCAAGCAATTTTCGGCCTAAACTAACTAGATGGGCTAGATGGAAAAGTCGTCGAAAGACTACATTGATCAAATTGGAAATTTTTAGACCGAATTGCCGGCCGCACAATAGATTTATAATTTTTCGAACAATTTTTCTTAAAAATTAGAGAGATATGTGACTCACTAGGGGTAACCATATAGAACCATCTCGAACTGGGAACTATCTCAATCGATTAAATCAGCCGATTTTGGATGGAGAGTGTCGGTTCAGTTCTTGGTTCAATAAAATTGGACAAAATTATCAAGATATTCTTCCTACACCTTTTATTATTAATTTCTCGTTTAAGTTAGGAATTGGTATAAGTGCGATAGAATTATGATTTTTATGGAAATTTCCCCAACAAGCCATGCAAAATGCAACCCTTCATTGCAATAAGATTATTGACAATCGCTTAAGAATCTATTAAACTCTCAGATTTTATTTTAGGAGGATCGCGACATAAATGTTCAAGTTATCGCTATCCAATCCACTCAATTTACGTGGTTTCCAAGTGGATAGGCTTGTCACTCTAAGCCCACCCAAGTTGGCCAAAGTCTAAAACTCTTTCCACTCAAGTTAACAGATGTCAAAAGGCCCGAACGAATTGGCTGGACGATGCTTAACAACGTGCCTCGAACTTACAATCTTATGGAAGAACCGTGCCCCTCATTTACACGGTCGAGCCTCTCTCTCACCGTTTGACTTCCATTCCCCTCGGGCTCCCCAACCGCTCCATTCCCCACACGTGACGCCCGGGGTGCGGCCGGTGCACGTGTCCCCCAACCACTGGCCCCTCGGCCCACCCGGGAGGGGAGGGGTTGACTTTTATCCATCCTCCCGCATGCAGACGAAACGGGGGTGAGCTTCCCGCAGCCAAAGCAGCAGCTAAACCTACGCCCACTCTGACAGTCAACGCCCCTTGTCCTCACGTGCAAGAGGACACCCCAGCGAGGGGGGGCCACGACCTCGAAAACGCCCAGACGCTCGCCAAAAGTCAAAGCCGCATGCGAACAAAACGTTTATAACCTTCCCTCGCTCCCAAGGCAAACCACACGCGGTGGGGGCGGGGGCGGGAGGGATTAGGAACCGTCGGCTTGTGCAGGAGATGGGGTATTCTGTGGCGCACCCTTGGTCGGCTGTCTAGGGCAGAGTAAGTAGATGCATGATTAAGCTTTGCTGATTGAGAGAGAGAGAGAAGACTAACATGTTGGGCTTCGTCTATCCATTCCCTATCTATCGATTTGCGGTGGAAGTTTGAGATCTCATCACAGGGAGATCCGATAGACGCGACAAGGGACGAGGTAGGCCAAGCTTGTGCGGGCCGGGGACGGCATTCATCGTGAACCATGTCTCATCAGAGGTGATACCGTACTTAGTCGCACGGGTCACGTTCATAGGATGAGATACGTCCCAATCCCCCTTCCTAAAAGCACATGACTTACCGATCACGTTTGCCCCGGATCTCGTGAAATGAAGTACCGCATCTCTTATGGAAAGAAGAAGTTGACTTTAATCCCGGGCCAATCCCCACAATTCTCTAAATGAGACAAATTAAATTATGTTTTTCACAGGTGCAAATATTCTCTCAAGCTAAACTTGCGAGAAAAGCCCTTTTCAATTTAGATTTAATGATATGACTTTAATGGAACTATATGATGAGATTTGATAACATTTAACATGGCAGAATTTCTTTTGCAACGTTTTTGAAAGTGGATTGTCATCCTTTCAACTAAGAGAGCTAAGCGCACTAACACCTCCTCAAGATCATGAAAAGACGATTGTTAAATAAATGCATTTCAATCACACAAACAATATAATTTCAACACTCACATATTTTTATCTAGATTAGAGTATAATTTAGGTCAATTTCTCTAGCGAGAATCGAGATGTTAGGATATGTGAGAATAACATTAATGAAGAGTGAATATGACTAGACTACAGTCCTAAAAGATGTGTTGATGAAGATATATAGTTGCTCAATTAATGTTGCGAAATCACCAATACAATCAGATTCTTTGCCCCCGTGGGAACAATCACTTCCCAAGCAGAAACTTCAAACGTAGATTCCGGGAAGTGGTCTCCTCATCACGGGTATTAAAATAACACATGGGGGGTTACCCCAAAAGAGAAATTTATAGGGCCAATTTCGATATTTTTTAGATTTAATTTTCACAATCTAGATAGTTCCTAGGCAACAAATTCATGCATGTATCATTAGCTTGCGTGCAAGGGAGAGATAGTGCTGAGTATATATCATGCGTGGCAGTAGCCATTAGGCACCATCATCACTATTCAATGAGAAGGCAATTAAGATTGGGATCAATTATGAAGGACAAAAAGAGGAGGGATTAGTAAGAGGACATGATGACAGGGAAGCTTGGAAGCCCCTAACTGAAATTCAAAAAACCAAAAATAGAGACGCAAATAAAGGTGGCAAAAACCAACCTGATTAAACTGACAAATAGAAGAAAAGGGAATAAAAGAAGTGGATGCTTCATAAGTGAGTTTAGGTGTTGATCAAAATGATATACTTGAAATCTGAAAGTGAATACAACTAATGTGAAAATAGTGGGACCCACGATAGATAACATTATAGAAGTTCTCTCGGATGGTATGCTTTGTGATTAATGCTGTATAAAAACTTAATCCATAGCATCATTTTATTGAATGCTGTGTGACTAAATAATGTTATATCACATTGGGTTAACCAAAAGATGTTCATAATATAAATTTATGCTAAAGCGACCCACATTGCGCCATTAACTTTCAAATTTCCAACATTCAACCAGCATACTCAAAATCCTAATGAGTTGGGAGAGGTTGATTCATCATTCATCAACAAGTCTAATTTATACATGTTTAATATTAAGTATCAATCCAATTAAATAACTTGAATTTTTACAACATATGATAATAGTCTCCCAATTTCTTTCATAGCATTAAAGGAGGAATCAAGTTCAAATCTTTGCAAGTGTCTTTTCACCTCCTTAATTAAACATTTCCACATTCCAATCTTAGGCCAAATCCCAATCTATACATTAGGATGAGTGTTGACAACAATCTAGCGAGATTTTTTACAGTAGAATATACTACATTTCTTACTGAATTTGTACCAGAATTGACATCGTCAAATCACTTTCATTTGAATTATTAATGATAATGTAATATTCTTAGGGGAATAGAAAATGGTATTGGGTATTTAAAACATTTTTATTCAAAATCCATTCTTGATATGTGTAATTAATAAATTCCTATCCAAAGTTGGTTTCATCCTTGAATATTATAAGAAGAATAGTTTCGCCAAAAGGAGGAAGACTCTAGGCAATTTCTGAAGGTATTTATTAATGTTTCTTTAGTGGTTGACTCTTCTTTTGCTGGAAATGGGTCCCCGATGAGTTAGCTTTGGTCCACCTCTATGCATCCATCCATGACATACACAGACAAGCACGCACTAAACAACAGAACCAGAAGTCAGTACTCTCTGAAATAATGAAACATTTATCTATTTCTCTATCTATTTACATACTAGAGCAATTTAATGCATACTATCAAAGATAGGGTTTTTCATAATTATGTAAAAGTTTCTTTACATAAATTAACTCGATCAAATGGTGTGTGTTCTTTACTTACATATCTCATCAGCCGAGAACAGTATGTGTAATGAAACATTACACACACCGCTTTTATAGTTCTTAATAGGAAATATTTTATTATTGTAATGACTGTCCGTTGATGTGTTCACACTCTGACTGCTAAAAATCCCTGATGGAAAATAAAAGCTATCGATTTTCATAGGAAGTGCTCTGCAAATTGCACTCGTCAATATGAGTAATTAGTACCGGCTATCTTTGGTCTTCTCAACAAATCTGAATTAGGTAGGCTTGATCACTATACTTGAAGTAGTGCGTGAATTTTCCAATATAGCTTCTTGTACACTCATGCAGACGTGATGGAAGAAAGGGACTTGTTAATTATCGATCCGGATTTGAGTCATCGTGTGCGAAAAAAAGCTAGAGGTGTTCATTGCATGATTATAATAATTAAAGTTACCTAGTTCACTATCCTCAACAGTCCCATGTATGAAGAGATGCTTTCTTAGATTGACCCACCGCGAAGGCCAATCGACAGTGCAGAACAGTTGACAGGCGTGGAATTCTCGAAGAAGTCAATTTCGAGTACGTACAAGAGAAACTCTCATGTCTGCCTTTCGCTTCAAAAAGTCAATATGTATGTTACATATGATATATGACTATAGTAGAGGCCAAGATGAACACGTAGACGTCACAACAACTTCCTCTTCTCTTCATCTGCTCCACAACATCCCTTTTCTTAAGCTTCTCTCATCATCTCCTCGCTCTCACTTCTGAACTCCATCCCCCACCCGCCCCCCCCCCCCCTCTCTCTCTCTCTCTCTCTCTCTCTCTCTCTCTCAACTTGAAGTTACCCTAATATTTTGCGTGAAGAGCTTGAAGATATGATGGAGGAAGACAATGGTTTTGGTGACGAAGAAGAGCTTGTGAGGGAGCTTCTCAACAACGAATCTCCTCTCTTCATGACGATGGACCCATCGACGGAGTCGTCCAATCAAGAGGCCGCCATCAAGCGGCTCATGTCCAATGTCTATTCAGGCCCCACGATCCAGGACATCGAGAGCGCCTTGTTCTTGAGCGCCCACCCAATGGATATTCAACCACCGCAAGATTATTCACCAGCCAGGTTTATTTCTGATTTTTCGGCCTAAATGTGTAGTATTGGGTGAATTAGGACTGCTATTACAGTTTTGTATGATTATTTGTTCATGGCGTGTTCTTCTCGTGGCTCAGGCCTCAAACTTCGTCGTTCCAGAGGGGGCTCGACAAGATTGACCACAAGTATACGCTTAAGATAAAGAGCTGTGGGAATGGGACGACCGATGACGGATACAAATGGAGGAAATACGGCCAAAAGTCTATCAAGAACAGTGCCAATCCGAGGTAACTACCGTGTCTTCTTCTTTTCAAACCACACTATTAGCTAACAGTCTTAGCTTTTCTGTCTTCAACACGTAGCTTGAAATTCCCGAATCGTTCGGTTTATAAGTTGAAGACTCTCGAGAAATACAAATTATCCTTCGAATTTCATTAATAAGGCTGCATAAGCACACACTTCTTATATAAACTTGCGTTATGATAATTTGCAGCTCTGGTACGACAAATGGACAAGCTGTTCGATAACATCTAATTCTTCAATGTCATGGTAGAAAATACTACCCTTACTTGAGAGCTTAATATGTTTACTCGATGTTTGTATGAAACAGGAGCTACTACAAGTGCACAAACCCAAGGTGCAACGCCAAGAAGCAGGTGGAGCGATCCGGCGACGACCCGGACACACTCATCGTCACCTATGAAGGTCTCCACCTCCACTTCGCTTACCCTTACTTCCCCCTCGGCCCCGTCCACCAACTGGATCCCCCAGTCAAGAAGCCCAAGAAGGCCGCTTTGTCGACCGATGACCAAGCCCAGAACAAGCCCAATGAAGTCCTAGAAGCGGAAGGAAGTACCGACGCCTTCACGACTGGGCTGGCCCAAACTGCGATGGAAGACTGTCCTCTGGGCCTGACCCAAGAAGCAATGGGCCACCAAGGGCTCGGGCTTCTCGAAGATGTGGTGCCTTTCATGATTAGGAACCCAACAATGAACAATGTTGTCTCGGCCAATTCGTCATCTTCCTCTTCATCGTCGTACAACCACCTTTCGCCTCCGAATTCGCCTTCTTATCAGTCATGCTCCCCGAGCTATGCACCGCCATATTATGGCATAGGCCTCGGTTCATGCATCAAGTGAACAAGTGTGCACATACGTAAAGTCATATATAGTTTAAAAGGTGAATAATTAGGCAATGTTTCTAAGGTTTGTTTGCATTGTGACAGGAACGTACCCGGTTCATCTATATATAGCTGTAATAAGCGATAGTCATATTATAATAAAGTCCAGCTTGTGTATTGTTATTCAATTTTATGGTGCATTTGAGTCGTTTTGACAAGCGGATCGCTATAATTTAGGCCTAAACAAAGTAGAGAGAAGTCCTAATATGGGCCCTGATATGTGCATTGGAGCTTACTACCTTCTTGAGTTGTGGACCTACTCAGGCAAATGCCTATCAAATGCAAGACTCGGGCTGTTCATGATCGACTCCAAGGCTATGTTCAGTGGGCCAATTAGGGCTATATTATCATCGATGGGGTGTTTCTCTTCGATCCACAAAATGGATTGTTAATTTGTTTTGCCTTTAAGATTGGATAACCTGTTAAGCCCAAATGAAGTGATGATAGGTTTTGATTTTGTTGGTCTCCTCGACCATTGTCTATTCTATTTATAGATAAAATGGGAGATGGTGAAGTTAGGAATCGAGCTCAAGGCCTCTCGTATCTTGAACGGAGTGGATCTCTAGGAGCTGAGACTCTCTTGGACTGCTTTTGGTTGTCCGGGTCAAAAATAAGATAGGATAATAGATTGCGGATATGAACATATCTAACTCTATAAAGTTTTTGGTGTATTCAGATATGATTAAACAAATAAAAAAGATCAATTAAACTACTTAATAAGGCAGAAAAAAGAGAGGATATCAGTAAAAAATGAGAGAGAGAGAGAGAGAGAGGACGATTGCTATAGTGGTCCCTCGTGGAGTGCAACCCTTGCCCCGACGGTCAGCCTGGGGAGTGCAAGTACCGCAAGGTGCTAATAGAAAACGAGGGGTTGGTGCCACTCTTGGAGCCACATCGTGATTTTTTTTCAAAAAAAATTCCTACCTATTTGGGTCTATCTCAATCCTAGCGGATTAAACTCTTTTTATTTGGACTTATTCAACTTTGAATCTTCGAAAATACATCACCAAAGGCCATATAGGATACTTTTCATCTTATTTGGATTGAAATCCGAACTATCAAGTGCACCTATTCTTATTAATTTTAGATTGGCTACGATGACAACCGCTCGCTTCGTAATGTGTGTCACAAAATCAATAATTATGATTGATCTAGTCCGTTAAATCCAAGTTCGAGTAGGGTGGCCACTAGGCCGTGTTGGGCCGAGCATAGTTGATCTAGGCCGACATTTTTCTTGAAAATTGAACTTTTTTTAATGAAAGAATATATTTGAAAATATTATTAATTTTCATTTTCAAATATTTGAAAAGTTGATTGAGGAAAAAAAAATGCACTCATTAATGACCTAATAATTATAACATACAAATTTCACCCAAGTAAATGTTTAATAAATTCAGTGTTTTCGAAATGTGTCCCTCACCATAATTCAAATGACAAAGCGTCATCATTGTCCTCTTGTTCATGTTAGGCGTGTTTGATTGGAGTCAATTCTTGAGATAACCAATCATGCTCACAAACAGTTACTTGCGTATTTTTTGCTGCCAAGTTGCTCCTATCGTCTTTAATGTTTGTTGGCTAGTAGTGAACATGGACTCCCATAGTACCATAAACGCCAACGGGATAAATAAGTCATGGTGAAAGATTCGGAAAACTGGCGTCTCTCCTCTTCCACCAATTCATGAAGTCAGCATTGTGTTCATCAACTCTTTCAATGTACTTACAGTAGTTTGTTGTCAAGCACATCTCCAACTCATCAGTAGAGAAGATGAAGAGCTAGCGAAAGGTCGCAGGGTGTTTTTCTTCTAACGAAGCAAAAGCCATACAAATTTTCTAGGCAACCACTCGATAAGGGCTCCATCTCCGCCAATGGGGAAGAACATATTATATCAAATCAATTGGCAGCATACAAATTTTTGTAAAATGGAACAATAAGAGTTTCGAGCCCCTCCAACTTGAACATCAGATCCAAGACAGTAGACACCAAAATAGGCGGAATGTTATTGTAATATTACAAGAATTTGGCATCACTTACTGTGCAAAATGGCCTTCTTGACAATCGGCATCGATCTAGGGCTGAAATATCCTCTAGACTTCGAACGTACTTATCTGCCAAGCTAGTTGTGCAGCTGCTTGGGGCCTTTCTCCAGTGGTAAGGGTTTCATCTGCGGAAGTGTCTTGTCAAAGACTAGCTTCCAGCAGTCACCCAGCAATTTCTTCCTATAATTGAGTCGTTGTGTCTCATCGTCATGGAATCCGGCTTGTTGCGAGGGCAGAGCCGACATGTGTATATTATTGTCGTGAAACTCAATGAACGAGTCCCATGAAAATCGCATGGTAAAGTCCGGATCGAGTTGTAATAATAAGAAACAATAGTTGTTATTGCTTTCCATGTTTTTATAAAATGCGATTAGATTGTTATAAGATAAAATAGACGAAATTGACAGATGATTTTAGTGAGCAAAAGTATTAGGGAGTAATATGTGAATAACGATTGAGGAATGGTGAAAAACGAGAGGAGGGGGCTAATTTATAAAGGGCAAATCTTTTTTGGCCAGTCGTTTCGGCCGGGGGTGGGGTTTTCAACAATCACCGATCAATGGTCGTTGGGTCACGGACTATAATTTTCTTTTTGGCACAACGGTTGACCGTCGGGCTGGCGATAGTCAGTGATCCAATAATCCAAATTTTGGATTCCTATTGGGCTAAGCCCACCCATATTTCCAGCCATCTTCGGGGCTTTCTATTTGTATAAAGTTGGACACCACATATTTAATAAATGCTAGTTTCTAGAAACAAGAAAAAAAATAAAATAAAAAATAAAAGCAAGCTAATTGTTGTTGGGTCTCTGTCTGTCACTTTCGAAACAAATGGACATCAATAGAAAATTTTGAAGTAGATGAGCAGATGCCACCTGGATGGCGTCGATCAAGTCCCAGAAGAAATTTGATTGTCCTCTTAAATATGATGGTATCTCTAATTAAAGATATGAGACAACTACTTACACGAGACAACTAGCAATTGAATAATTAGGGTTACGCTGGAAAGTTACGGGACCATCTAACTCTCAAAAGATTTTTCTGTTGAAGTATTCATCCCCACATCCATTTAGCCAATCATCCGTGACCCAAATATCGGTGTCTTTTTTTAATCGGATTATTCAATAAACACGTGTCGGAATTCGAATGAGTGTATAGCTGGACGATCGCTTTCGCCCTCGAGCCAAGGGCCTTCCCCATATTATAATTTGCCATTTAGCCAGAAAAAGGTGCAAGGGGTCCTAACTATCAATGGGCTCCTGGTTGTAAAGCGAAAGGACGACGAGGATGGTCCCCATCAAAGGCCGTACTGGTTCATCGCCAACCATCTGGGGTGTCTCGTTCATGTGATTCTTCCGACCCTCTCAATTATTCTTTCCGACACACAATTATTGATTGACTAATGGTGGGAGCACAAAACTGAGGACTCGATTGGTCAGGTCTTGGGCTGGAACATTTGTAATTTGCGGCTGGAAAGAGATCTTAAATCGATGGTGTACTTCGTAGACACTCAAGATCATCCATTGTTTAATGGGGATTGTAAGCGTGGTTTATTGGCTGACCCTTAGCTGGACCGATTAGATTTTCAGTAGCATCTCTTCTTGCATAACACGGCCAGTGTTTTCATAAATTAAGTTTTTGTCTTCTTGAACTGTGATGATCATGAGCCTGGCTGCTCGAAGAAAAGGAGATTTATTGGACTTCCATGCTCGAGAAAAGGATTTAAATGGAGTCCTCCTCCACACAATTTAGCATCGAGCTCGACTCGACTCTACTCAACTCGATTATGCATGAACTGGATCCAACACTCTGCTTGAGCTCGAAGGGTGCGATGGAGTCCATAGGGTTCAATATCAAGCTTGAGTTGACTCAGGCTTTCGTGGCTTAGATGGCACGCTATGCTTGAGCTTGTAGGGATATGGTTTTTTCAAAGCTTGAGCTCAACTCAACTGCATTTTCAATAAGCTCAGGCTCCTCTCCACTCAATCTTGCAGGTTAAGCTTGGGTTAAGCTTCAAGTAACTCCGTAAATGAAGAAAAGTAAAACCAATTCTGTGTGCTTACATTTACGGTATGTAGCGATGTATACATATAACTAAAAAGGTACGAAACGCTTAAGTGCTCGATCGCGCTTGTGAGCTGCTTGAGCGAAGCATTGTCAACCTCGAAGCTTGAGCTCGTCTCGCGCTGAAATTAATTTAACCTCGAGCTACTGAAATGCGCGAACATCATGCTTTGCTGGATATCTCAATAGCACACCCCTTCTTGGTTAGTCTTTATACAAGTTGCCACTTTTTTAAGTTCAACCGTTTGCTGATGAAGACGAAAAAACTAATGTTGCAGATTATACTTCAAAGCTAATGTCTCTTCTTTCGATCTAAAATATCTTCCTCAAATGATGAACTACTTTTACCATTTTGATTTAACTCAATTCCACCATTTTCGATTTGAAATTTTTTCTCAATGAAATGAGTTATGTGATATATGAATTGGATCTTACAAAATTCTTAATAGATTGCGCAAAAGTTAATGCATTGATAGTTAGTTTGGATAGGTGATCAAATGGGAGTCTCTAAGATAGAAGTGAAATTGCGAAACTTTTGGTCCAAGCTCCTGTTTTTCGGCTATGAAGATATAACAAAAAGATCACGCTCTTACAAAATTAGAGACTTCCATCCAAAATAAACGAAGTCAATGTACCTCGTCTCAATAGGAGATGATCAATTCCCATCTTTGGCTCGTGTCCCATGGAAAGCTAGGTAGATTGTCCTAACAGCATGTTTGGTAGCAATAATAATTATTATGTTACAGATCTATTACAGGTTGATTGTTAGTTAGAGTTTTTATTTACAGTAATAGTTATTATAGCGCAATCCATATAACAACCAAATTTGTAATAACCATTATATGCCTCCTAATTGAAATAGTTATTGCAACCTAGATGTAATGGCTATTCCCAAAATATCCCGTGTCTTTTCTCCCACTCATTCTTCCGATGTTAGATTATTAATTTTAATTACGTAACTTACAACTAAATTTATTTTTAATTCTTTCTACAGTGATTACAAAAATTATAATAATATTGACATAATCATATATTATATGACTGACAAATAAAATATCAAATAATAACTAAACAATTTCGGTGAAGATAATTATGTTATCTTGATAGTATCATAACTAATCATTATATTGAAGACTATTCATATTTTAATAATTAGCATGAAATTAGTTTTCTACTATTAGGTACGATCATATAAACTTTTATAACTGTATTTTATAGTCCTCACGGCACAAGGCGAGGAAATATTGTCACATCGGATTTTCACATATACTCGAATCGCCATTTTGAATGTCTCCACCTCAAATCACATGTTCCACATCATGATTTTCGAAAAAACTAGTAATGGAGCAAATGTAAGCTTATAAATTGGAGGTAAATTTTTATTGGAGTACGCAAAAATTCATAATTTTTGTAGCATTGACCCTATTTAAATGTATAAATTAAACGAATGGACCCATCGTATTATGGTCGTACAAGCATCGTCTGCCAGCCAAGCACGTTGAAAACCATCATAGGAACCTGCCGCGTTTCTAGGGCCCTTATGACTAACCCATCTTGCTGTCCTCCAGAAGAGACAATATTCAACCACCCCAAAGTCGTTGTATTTATGTGCCTATCTATAGTTTAACTCTTATTTTTCCTTTAATATACGATGGACACATTGACAATAATAATAATAACAATTTTCATCTTTCTATGACTACTATATAACATTAATCAGGAGACTTCTTCAACAACAAGCAATTGTAATTGGTAATCATGACATCGATACACCAGAGATCATCAGGGCTTAACAAATGAGTCTCCTTCCAAATTACGTCATGCTCTTGAGCAATTCTTGATAAAGAAGCAAGCCATCAATTGAAACATTATTTTTGGTGTCGATTGAGCAAAGACTTTCTATGCAGTTACGCGCTCCATGAGGTCAAAATTAGGTACACAAATACGCTTAAAAAAAAAATCCTCTAGCTTAGAGTTCTATGACCCAATAGAATGTACAACAAATATAATTAATCTTCCGCAGACAAACGTCAGATCTTCCAACGAGTTTGGTAATTCAATTGCACACAAAAAAAAAAAAACATAGACTAAGTTGGGAAACAAAAAAGAATTTTAATACGTTTTAGAAGGGACATCATAATTTAACATAATGGATCATGAGAAGCAATTCTAACTTGTTCTAATGCTGAAAATGAAGCCAATTACAAATAACTGAAAATGATCAAGACATCATTTGGAGTTAGAAATTAGAGGATAACAAGGCATTACTATTTACTATGATTGTTTAGCTCAAAGCCACGGCTGAGATCATAACACGTGTCCAATTTTATTGCATTAAATCATGGAATGGTGGACAATCATGAGAAATAAACTGGATAAAGGGATTCACATGCCTCAGCCAATTCTGCCTATGTCTATGATTAGGAATAGATTACAGTTACTTAATCCCGTTTATAAAAATTCAAAATAATCATTTCGGCTAATTTTGACTTGAAATTGCTGACATTATGTCTAACCATCGCTGGTTGTCCTCCATGACACGAGTAGTGATCTGACCTAGATAGTTACATGGATCATCACGTCACCATTTTCGCTAATAATTGATCATAAAAATTACACTGAAATTTCACACAAAAATTAGAGCTACATTAGCAGAATTGGAAAGTTCAAGAGAAAACTAATATCCATACAATAAATTTAGAATTGAATTAACAATTTTTCCAATTTTTTCTACGCTAGATTTTAATGAACTAACATATAGAATAGTGCATGGTAGTTATCAATAAGCTTAAAGAATTATAAAGTTCAAAGTTTATTTTAGAACTTTTCTACGTGAATCTATATATTTTGCCGACTAGCAAGGTTTTTTCTTTGATGACTAATGATTAAGGAAAATTCTTTTTCAACTAGAACTTTTTCAATCGATATTCAGTCAATGTTGACTTCATCTTTATTTAAATAATTCTTTTTTACAGAACGGAAAATTCTACCTAAACAACATAGGTTACATTACTTACGAAGACGGATACATAATATCAATAGAAAACCACATTTTCTTGCAAGGAACATAACAGGTAGGAAAAGATTACAAAATAGAATTGTCAATACTCATAAAGTAAGACCTAAGAGAATATAATGTTAAATCATACTGACGTCTAGCAAAAAAAAAAAAAAAAATCACCAACATAAAGTCTACCTTCTCCACCGAAAAAAACTCCTTAGTTCTCACCTAAGCTTTTCTTTCCAAGTGAGTGGGAATACGGGGTAACATCGCAAGGTCTCGCATCTCAGGGTAGATCTCTCATCTATTTCTTCCCCTTAAGCCTTATCCAAAGATCCAACCTTCATTAAGACATGACAAATGCAATTTGAATTCATCGTTTGATTCACATCTGTCAAACAAAATAAATATATTTTATGGTGGTTTCTTAATCAATTCTATGTAGATTATATAGAGCAAAAGTTCTAGCACATTATTTCAATCCTTCAAAACTAGGAAAAGAGGCACACACCGTGAAATGGGACAATTACAGCGGGATTCCTATTACTTGTCACAACAATGCACTAGCATCTTGTGCATTTAAGTCATGCAAAACTTGTCATAATTGTCCACTTTACTTTTCGTCAGCTCCATTAGGTTTTAGTGGACAGAATCCACACGATTACCTTGTATTCAGGGCTAAATAAGGTTGAAAAAGTAAAAAACAAGCCATAGCCTTTTTAATCCACTTATATAGGACAGAATTAACGGATGAACTCAAATACATTGAACTTACAAATACTAGACTAAGATGCACAAAATGAATGCTTTTAGAACTCAAGTGTATTGTCGCAATAAGATTTAGGACTTGCCTTTTAATTGTCCAAAAGAAATAAAAAAATAAAAGCCTACACATATATATAGAGTAAGAATATCCAAAACCTCAATTTTGCGCCAACATATAATTGCAATTTATCTAAGATATATACGGACATGAACTTCAATGTATTTTTTTCTTCGTAAGAAATTGAGCTTGAAACTAGCGACCAAAAAAGGAAAAAAGAAAAGAAAAAGAAACGCAATCCTGTTTGGTTCCCAAATATCTAGGTACAACTCATTTCATTTCGTGTCCGGGCTCCATTCCAAGTATGTTCATAATATTTTGGCATTCCATTTCAATCCATATCAAACCGTGCTCATCCCTCATCATAGATGAATCGATATTCTAAAATATAATTGGTTGATTATCATACAATACAAAGCCCATATAAATATATATTATTTTCGTCTACTCTTATTCGGGGATCCAAAATTCGGATCATTCACACCCATCTTTTCCAAAGGAGGAAGATGCCCTCGAACCAACCTTCCGAGATCTTTCATACTGGACATGCTTTGCTTTACAGCTATCATCCAAAGCATCCCAACCAAACTTGACCAATGACTTCCCAAAAGATCTCAACCTTTGCTTCCACACTCCTCTTTTCTTTAAATAAGGCAAAGCAGACAATGAATCAAAGGCGTGCTCCATTCGAATTATGAGTATATTTACTCCAGTCTCGACACTTTTATGTCAGCTGGTGGTAATTGACCACTTCTCCACGTCTGTGCCTTCGCAAGTGGCCTCACGATCTGGCATCTTACTTCAATTCCATATCCTGGCATCTCCCTCGATGACAACGAATAACCCCCAAAAGAATAATTCTTTTATCGACCGGTCAATCGCATTACTTTGGCGGTCTAAGTTGAACTTCAATGCATTCCCTTGCTTTATTCATTCACGGCTCCTATAAATAAAAAATAAAACACGTTTGACATCCACAACACGAGGAAAACCAGAATGAATGACGTGTTACCACAAAATTCTTGATTTTCGAGCTAATAAATTATCAGGTACTTATTTTGCGATGAGGAGCTAAATTGCTAATCTCCGTTCGATTATGAAAAATAAGCAATTAGATTTACCCAAAAAAAGAGGAGCAAGTCTATTAGCAATTTGTCATTTTATGAGCAAGGAAAACACTCAATAATTTTGCCATGTCCTAAGGAATTTCTTTTGTGCCGAAAGCAACCAAGTTAGGAAGAGTCCATCTTAGGAAGAGTCCGTCCGGTTACTTGCCATCAAGAACAAGTTGGAAGACCACAAGGGAGGGAGAGGAAGAATGGGGACCATTCAATTTTTATTTTTTTATTAGTACTTGGTACCAATAATTGAGTGGAATGTGGATTAACTATTCTTTGTGTATGGAAAAAGTACTTCATCCTTCTGAAAATGTCATCATTCTCTAGAGAAAAAAAAAAAAAGATGAGAGCTTCTCATTCCATAATTAATCATTTAAATAAACTGAATCAACATTTATTAGTCGCTATTAAAATATATTAGATATTTATTTAAATTTCAAATAATAGATGAAAAAAACTTAAGTTCCGTTGAAGTATAAGAATAAAAGGCTCATCTCCCGCTCTTTAATAAATAGGAGGCTTCTCATTTGCATGGACATCCGTTACGAATAGAGAAAAAATCATTTTAGTTTGTAAAACTTTTATTTCTTCAAGAACGATACCTTTTTAAGAACGAGAAGCTCTATTGGACTAGGGTTGTCGACACTCGGATCATCTTCGACTTGAGGATCAGCCACTAGGTCAAGTTCGTGAAGTGGATTCGATTATTCGTGATATCCGATTTGATGTTAAGCCATCAAACCCTTGAAGATCAAGTCCCGCAGAAGAAAGAATCAAAGGGCTTTTCCAATTCAATATCGTAATCAAATACTGTACTCTATTATTGAAATTGATATAAATTAGCATGTATTGTGATCTATATTCATATTGAAGTTCTATTTGAATCCTAAATCATGTACAGATTTTTTGTTTTACAAAAGATTATACGGAGAGGACCCACTTCCGACTTCATGATCTGCGCATAATTGCGAATCGTTTTGGAAATTATCCCACGAGATTCTGCTCTATGGACTGGACTGCACAATGAGTGAATAAGTTGATTGAAAGAATGTCTGAAGTCCAATTTTATGGAATTGACCTCACAGTGAAGAAAAGGCCATTATATGTGTGAATAAAATGCGCATATAACATCCAATCTTTTATATAAATATATATAACCTATAAAATTAAGAATATATTTATTGGCTCGAAATTAATTAATTTAAAAAAGACCCCCTTCTCTATAAAAAAGGAAATAAACAAGCGGATCCAACTCCAAGGACTACATATTCTGTCATGGAATTGAATTCACGAACCAGAAAGAGTCCAAAAAGTACAACTCCTTATGGTTTCTTGTTCGACTTTTCTAATGCCAATCTTGATGGGCTCTTCCCCAATTTCTTTTGCGAACTTCTTTTATATTTGGGCTAGGCACGTAAAGTATGGTTTCCTGTCAACTTCGTTTTCGCTATTAGTTAATTATTTGATCAACTGAACGTGGACAAGCTAAAACCATAGATTATTTCATACGAAAGCGACTCGTGACAAGGAACCAAGAGGCCCTTTGCTTTCCTGCCTACCTGCCTATATATACTCCATCTCTGCCTCCCCTTCTTCCTCCCCCCGCTCTCTCTTGCTTCTCTCTGCTCTTTCGCATTGACCCTCATTCGTTCATCTCTCTCTCTCTCTCTCTCTTCTGTCTCTTGCTTGTAATACCTGCATTGCTCATCTTCAACTGGTACGTTAAGTTTCTTTAGATGAAGCTCGATTTGGTTCTTCTGTTCAAGTCTGTATTTTGTTAGAAAAAGTTGTGGAGTTGGGACTTCTTGCTGGAAGCAATTTCTGCAGCATACGCTCTAAAGGGCGTCTTTTCTATAATTGAGACTCCATTTCAATTAACTCTCCCTAATGGACGGTTTAAGTGGCTCATTGTTGTCAAGATTGGAGTCATCCATACACATTACGTTTGAAAATTGAAATGCGATGCAATTATAAAATACAAATTTTTGAAAATGGCGTTATTTCTTCCTGCTGGCTTCGTCCGACGTCATTTCATCATGCTCGTTTGTCTTCTGGATTTCATCACACCTTTTCCCGTGGCCGACAAGCTCACATATTTTCTTATCAATGCTATTTTTAAGATCGACACCAAATTTCCAAGTCACGCGCCTAACTGAGGTGGATGGACCACTTGTTCAGTCGATGGAAAATCCAGTGGTCCAATTGTTCTCTTACCTCCACCACACGGTGGTGGTGGTGTTGGCGGTGCTGGTTGTTCATGGCTTGTTTTCTCGACAAAACCAAGCCATCCATCAGCTAATGGCCACTCATCTTCTTTAACTGTTTCCTTTCTCTTGCTGTCATCTCAGCAATGACTCTTGGCTTCATAACAGCCATGAAGTTCCTCACTTTAAAACTCAGGCTGAACTTTCAGATAACCTTAGGGAACTTGCGAGTTCAATGGAACGTAGTACTCACGCCTCTTCGTTTTCTTTTCAAGGTTCTGTGACGGAGATGGAGTTCCAGGACCTGTTTTGCGCATCTCAGAGTCCCAAATATGACTGCCTTCTCTTTGGTAATCTGAACCTCCTGCCCCATGTTTTTGGATCTCTTTCGTATGTATGTGTCCTCAGATCTTTGCATTTGTTAGCTCAGAATGGGAGGATTGATGAGAAAGTTCTGTCCTTGAAATGCATTTTGCAGATTTAGATGACACCCTTTATCCGCTCAGTTCTGGCATTGCCAAAGAATGCCTTAAGAATATTCAAGGTAAATTTGCCATGCCTTGCCTCGGCTCTCTGTCTTCTCTGTTTGAACTGTACTTGTTTGCTGAGGAGATCAATTTTTTAGTGCAATTTATGATGTGGAACCTCTTATTTATTTTATTTTTTATCTTTCTGTAGATTATATGGTTGAAAAGCTTGGCATAGATGAGAGCAAATTGGATGCTTTGTGCAACCTGCTGTACAAGAATTATGGGACAACAATGGCAGGTCTCAGGGTATGATTCTGGTCACTGCCCTTTCTAGTTACTCGCCATTCTTCTAAAGTTTTTTGAAGGGCGCATGGTTAGTTCGTGGATTATGTTGATTAGTCTTTTTTGCTTGCCTTTTCCTGAGCAGGGGATCGGCTATGACTTTGATTATGACCAGTACCATCGGTAAGACAAAGTGAAACCACCCTTGATTAAAATCTGTGTTGACTAGATAAATTTTTTTCCTATGTTATTGATAACATGAATGTGGCTAAAAGCATTATGGGGTCTACAGTTTCGTCCATGGAAGATTGCCCTATGAAAGCTTGAAACCAGACCCGGTCCTTAGGAGTCTCTTGCTCAGCCTGCCTTACCGCAAAATTGTATGTGCCTCACCATCTATATATCCCAGCCTAATGACATTTATTCATGAGTACCCTTGAAACCCATCTGACATCCTTCTGTGAATTGGCCAGATATTCACGAATGCTGATAAGATCCATGCCGCGAAAGTCTTGAGCAGGCTTGGTCTAGAAGACTGCTTTGAAGGGATCATTTGCTTTGAGACGTTAAATACTATTTGCGGCAGTGTTGCATCTGGCAATGAGGACAACGCTGAGTTTGTGGAATCACCTAGCACTGCTTACGGTGGGAGTTCAAAGATTTTTGACATCATCGGGCATTTCTCAGGACCCGATCTGGGTTTGGTATTACCAAAGACGCCAATTGTATGTAAACCATCTGAGGAAGCCATAGAGCAAGCCCTTAGGATTGCGAACATCAATCCTCACAGAACGGTGAGATTATTTTTGACGGCCATTTTTGCGGCTGACCCGCTCTTATGTCATAATATTGAGTAATATTTCTCTTGCTCTCGTGTCTCAGATATTCTTTGATGATAGCGTTCGCAACATACAGGCAGGGAAAGGAGTTGGACTTCACACCGTGCTGGTGAGTCAAAACTGAAGTCCTGTACCGAAATCTTCACTCTACTGAAACTGAAGAAGATTATTAAACATGTGCAGGTTGGAAGATCTCAACGGTGTAAAGGTGCAGACTATGCATTGGAAAGCATCCACAACCTGAGGGAAGCACTGCCTGAACTATGGGAAGCTGATTTGAAGTCAGAAGTCAGTTACTCTGGCACGGTCGCGGTTGAGGCTTCTGTGACAGCGTAGATAGATGTTAATGTAATCTCTTGATGAAGCACATGTTCAGCAGTAAGCTTTGATTGTAAATAAAAATGTTCTTTCCTGTACCTTCTCCTGTTTTCGGTCTAGGATGTTCATAATTGCAATAAATTTCGTTTCCTGTTCTAGTTAAGTCAGGATCGAATTCTGTAGCTGCATATTGTCTGAGAAGAATGGCTTTGAACCGTCGAAACTCAATCAACCTAGAAAATCCCTTTTTATAGATTTGCAATGTGGAAAAGAGCGCACCTCTAATCTGGTCCTTCCATGTAACTCTAACATTTGGGTTTGTTAACTTGTTCAATTGAAGTGGCTAATAAAAAACAGAAAAAGAAAAAGAAGACCACTTTATTTAAAGCAAAGAGACGACCGAGGGACCAAAGGGGAAGAAGGAAAAGAAAGTGCTTGCAAATAGAGAGGAAAAGAAGAAGAGAACGACAAAAGAATTAAGGAAAGGAGTATACGCCACAAAGACCTCGCCAAACCAAATTTACATCGTTTCGCAACATTCAGTAAGGGATCAAATCGGAGTAATTTTTAGAATTAGGGCAAAATTAAGTGAAATTTAAACTGCAATGTTCGATTTTAGAGTTGTTAATTTTTTAAATTTCATGAAAATCATGGATTAGGGCGTTGTGGAGTCCTGGGGCTTGACGGTAGTTGATTTGAAGTGATGGTTTAGTCGAGTCTAACGAGTTGAACTCAACATTATAATTATCTTTGAATAATCGCTATGGGCCAGCAATTTGTTGACACATAGGAGCCATTTTGTTAGCAATTAAGCATACTTTAGTCGAGTTGTTATTTAAAGTAGTGTTTTACTTGATTTTGACACCTATTCTTGTTTAATTGATAGGATTACGAAATCGTTAGCTCAAATAGGTATGTTGTTTAGTTTTGGGTATTCATAGGTGAGCAGTGTTATCTCCTCTTCTACTTTGTAAACTCATATTTTGAAAGTAATATAAATTATATATATTATCAGTTATGAAATGACATTTTCGTTGAATAAAAGTCCGAATCAAGTATATACTACTTTTTAGCATTTGTGAGTGGTTTGAAAATGGTTTTAATAAAGATATTGTGAAAGGATAACGTTCCATTCATATTGGCCATATGGGACTATGAAAGCTGTTTTATACTTGTCCTTCTTACATATTTGTACTTGCTAGAATCCACGTTACATTTTGAAAATATGTTTGATTTGTGTAATCTATTTAATAAATCTTTTTATTAGGAATTGGATACCTTATTTATTTTAATGCTTTGTTGAGAGGTTTGTAATACTAATCGTGGGATACCTGCATTTTTATTGACATAGAAAGCAAAATAGCTTCGTAGTGATTAACATTTTCTAGTAAGCTTTTTATCCAAAAGATTTTGGATTTCTGTGTGGCAAAATTGTAAGACTTCTTGATTCATTTGAATAGATCTGACTTTAGTAGGAATTTATTTTCCAAAAAAAGTCAAGTTCATATGGTAATTGCACAATATGTTTATTCCTTTTCCAAAATGCATTAGATAAGATGGAGTAATCTTTCGAATATTTGAGTTGATTTTCTTTATTTTTGATAAGACTATTAATTTTAGAAATGAAATGTTTAAATTTCTTGTTTGTGGTTTAGTGACAAAATCAAATGTAATCTTTTTGTTTAAGGCTTGGGAAACGAAAGATCTTGGAGTTGCCAAGAAAATTCTAGGTATGGAGATTCACAGAGACAGACAGGTTGGAAAGTTATACATTTTCAAGAAGAGGTAAATTGATAAAGTTCTTGAGCGCTTTGACATAAAAAATGCCAAACCAATATGTATTCCTTTGGCATCTCATTTTAGGCTTTCGGCTTCTTTGTTGCCTAAAACCAACAAAGAGCAAGATAAGATGTCTCAAGTTCCAAATTCAAGTTTTGAGGGCAGTTTTATGTAAGTTATGGTTTGCACTTGTCCAGACATTTCCCAAGCGGTTAGTGTTATGAGCATGTATATGGCATATCTAGGTAAAGCTCACTAGCAAGCCGTAAAATGAATTTTTTGTTACATTCGGCGTACTTCGGAAATGGTTTTAGTCTTTGATAAAGGTTGTGATATAGGACATTCGATTGTTGGTTTCATTGATTTTGAATATGCAGACGATTTTGACAAATGGAAATCTTGACATATTATGTTTTTACACTTTGTGATTCTGTGATTAGTTAGAGAGCAATCTTACAAGACATAATTGCTATCAAGTAAAAGCCAATTGAGAGAATTAAGGGGCCACAAGCCAATTCAATGAAATCAATCTCATGTGATTTAAGCCAATATGACTTAATTGAAATCAATTTTGGCAATTGAACACAAAAGCCATATCAATTGGACCGAGGCTTAGTTTGTGTGAATTGAACCAATTGTCATGAAATTGGCATTACCCATATGCGATAAATTGAGCCAGTTCAATTTAAATCGTGCTAATCCAATTTGACTAATTCGATCTAATTCATTTAATCAAAAGCCTAATAAAATTTACAATTAGGTCCTAATAGTCACACAAGTCAAGCCATAGAATGAAATTGAATTAAGTTGCACAAAATTAGGACAAATTTTGAACTAGTTCAATCTAGTCAAGCCTGAGTTAAAGCAGTTTGACCGGTGTTGACCCAACCATTTTTTTGTCACAAATTTCAAACTGGTTCAATCTGATCACAATGCTGTAGAATTCTTGTGGGCCATTTACAAAATGTGAATATCATATACAAGCCTAGGGAATCGAACCAGGCTGCAGATTGGGTCGCCAAATCCCACAGAATTAGCTCCCTTCTACCAACATGGATCTCTAAACCCTCCCTCCCCCGACGTCCTATGGTTGATTTTATGTCTTGATTTCGGAAAATCTTGTTATCAATTCGTTAATTAGTAATGAAAGTCGTATCTTATGACAAAAAAAAAAAAAACCAGCCTGGCCATCTACTCCCTTCACATGTCAAAAGCTACAAAATTGCCCCTTTAAAAATTACAAAAAATGCCATCCATTATTTATTTGATCTTGCGCATTCAAAATAACAACTCATCAATTTATATGATGAATCCGACCAAAAAAAATAAAAATTATATGATGAAAATTTAGCTAATTAGGGGTCTTTCAAGGATTGAGGATTCAATATGAGCCGTCAAAAAATCTAAGGATTGAGGATTTAATATGAGCAGTCAAAAAATCTAAGGGCTAGAATTTAAACTAAGGGTTATATAGCAAATTTTTGTTCCAAAATCAAGGGGGACTCATTATTTATATGAAAATTCTGTCTCACTTTCTCCCTCCCAAAATTTCTCTCTCTTCCTCTCGGTCCTGCCAAGCTCCATCGATTTACGTTGTCCTCCCGCTGATCACCGGCCTCAAAACAGTGGCCTCCAAGTGCATCGATCTTCCTTCAGATATCTCCGTCGTCCTCATAGCTAGTGCCTCGCCGAAAGTTTGCTAGATAGTCTTGGAGTTGGCCAGATTCCTCTCGGTCACAGTACCGTGCTCCATGCTGGTACTTTGCTCCATCGGAATCCTTACGTATTCTAGCCGTCCGCCAGCATTCTATTGACAACTGATCAACACACCGCCAATCCTTGACATGTCCTCGATGACATCGTGGCCGTAGCTCCACCGAATCATCTTCAACTTGTTTCTGTCCCTTGATCGTTCATTTGGAGCTTAGTTACTTCAAAAAATCTCATTGATTTTACTTTATTGTTTCAGTTAATTACCGAGCTTCCATGGCCAAACAGTGGATTCCTCAAAGTGATCGTGGTGGCCGGATTGCTCGATTATTCACTGGATTACTATATTCATAGTTCATTGAACTTAGTTAAGACATTTTTGCATATGGTCAAATGCATATAGAATCTTTTCATAGTGGCCAGTTTTAGTGCTGAATGTATGTCTAGATCAATGCATGTTAGGGATTCATGATTAGGATTGATAGAGGCTTGAGTTTTTGTTAGATGATCATAGATTGGACATTTGCCAATTAGGATATTTTCAACTTTGATCCAAGTTTGATTATGTGCATAGAATCGCATTTAAGATGGATTTTGCTGAAAATGGCCAAATGATGCTTATATGTGATAGAATTAGCCTTGTGGATGTTTGAAATTGCGTGATTTGATGATTGACTATGTTTGTGCAAAACTGGAATTTGGAGTCCAGTGACCCCAAGGTGTTCTCAGATTTTTTTAAATTTTTTTAGAAGAATTTCAAAAATCTTCGGGAAACATCACCATCAATACATACCGAAATCTTTGCAACTGTATTTTTTTATTATTATAAAATTCCAAAGTCATTTGATCGAAGATCTCGTATCCGTAAAGTAGTGATAGATTTTTGAGCTTTCAGTGGAAAATGATTTTATATTTTCTCAAACATTATTTTACAAATTCAACATAATTCAAGTCCTTCTCTGTAAAAACTTAAAACTAGAAAGTTGTTCATTGGGTCAAATTGAGTAGACTGGAAAGTTTGAGGACCAGATAGCAAAGTTTAGGGGGCCAATTTGGCTAAATTGGAGAAGGTCGTTTTTGGCCTACAAAACTGTCTTCAACTAAGTTCCTAGAAAAACCTACAATTTTCACATAGTTGAGGGGCTTACTAGCAAAAGTTCAAAACTACTAAATTTGTTTGTAGCAGAATGAACCAGCTCCTTGTAAAATTTGGTGGGATTTTGAAATTTTTTTATATTTTTCCCATATTTTTCAAATCTCGAATCGGAATTGAGTCTAATCTGGAGCAGTCTCGGTGTTGGGTCAAATTTGGGTCAATAGAATTTAAATCAGGTTAAGTGGTCTTCATGAAGTAACTACACACTTCAAGATTTCTAATGACAATTGAATTGCTTAAAGAGTAGTTCATTAAGCTTCCAAATTGACTGTAAACATAATTGCCCAGAATCAGGAAAGATAAGCAAGTGATCCAATCATTGACTCACTCACTATTTGTTGATTGTTCAAGGCTAATTAACCTAAAGGCATGTTTAATTGAACTTTCTATGTGATTGCTAGATGAGTGATTAGGCTCACGTCATGTGTTGATCAACGGGTTGTTTATTGGGTATGATTAGTGCTAATTAGTGATTAGTGGCTTAGCCATATCACTTTGTGAGTACAAGTAGAGGCTAATTACTGCTAATCTTTATTAGTAAACCTTTGTGGACTTGGAAGGGTTTAGTCGATTTGCATGAGTAATCAAAAGTCAATCCTAAGGAAATTGAGTGTTGAATTGAATGAGCTTTGCCAATGTTGCGATTGGCTTCATTGCAATGATTGAATGGTTGAATGAATGAAACCGAGGCCCATGGGTAGTGGCCGGAGAAGACCAGAAGAGACGGCGACCAAAGGGAGCCATGGTTGTTTTAGGCCGACGTCCAAGCCAGCCTTAATTCTTGTAATAGTTTAGCTTAGATTAATTCCAGTTAGCCTAGTTTAGACATTGGTAGCCTAATTAGCGTATGCTTTGTTAAATAAAATTAATTAGACTTAGCCTCACATTTCAATAAATGATTTGAATTGTCTAGCTTATATTTCATCTTAATCAATTGATTAGAATTAAGCTTGCCTAAGCTCAAATAGCAAGGGTTCATGTCTCGAGGCTCAATAACAAAGCTTTGTATAATTCTTTACCCAACAAGTTGCGGGTTGTTTTCAGTTCTCGCACCTAGGTAAATGCATTTTAATTACTTTGGTATTTACTTATTGCACCATCATTTCAATATATTGATTGCCAATTTCCTTTTCTAGAATAAAATGGTATTATATTAGGGTTAGTTCGTTTTGCAGAAAATATTACTTTTTCCGGAAAATATTTTCCAAAGAAGTCATTTTCAAGGAAAAAAAACTATATTTTTTGGTATTCGGTTGAAACCTAAAATTAGAGTGAAAAATGTTTTCCATTGTTTGTTATCAAATTTGATTTTTGGGAAAAATTACCAAGAAAATTTAATTCTAATTGTTATATATATTTTTTAAAAAAATTGAATTTTTAGTTACTTTTATTTTATAAAAATCGAATTTTTATTATTTTTAATTTTTCTTTTTTTCTTTCTTTTACTTTTTCCTTTTTCTTTTCCTCTCTCCTTCTTCCTCCTCCTTCCTTCGCTGCCGTGTGCCTCGATGTGGCCAGTTGCCCGGCAACCAACCAAGATGCAATCACCAGATTCAATGAGCTCGAGGCTTAGCCTATCTAGGCGAGTTGCAAGCTTGCCAGCCAACAAACGCGACTTGCCTGGATCAGTTGAGCCTCGAGCTCGCTGACCCAATCCAAGTGAGCCCGAGCTTTGCCGAGGCCGACAAGCTCGCGGCTCGCTTGATCCAGGTGAGCCCGAGCTCTACCTAGGTCGGCGAGCTCGAGCCTCGCCCTCGCCGAATTTGGCCTTAGGAGAGGTTGGAGTTGGCTTGTGGCCGGTCGCTGGCCATGGCGGCGGCTGGCAACTGGCCACCATGGCAGCGATCGGCCAAGGTAAGAAAAGAAAAGGGAAGAAAAAGAAAAAGAATTAAAACCTAAATTTTAAAAAAAAAAGAAAACGAAAGCATAAAAATTAAGAAGAAGAGGGGAAACAAAGAAAAAAAAAATAATTCGAATTAAAAAAAAAAAAACAAAAAGAAGGAGGAGGAGGAAGTGAGGGCTTATAGAGAGGTGTGAGAGAAGAGAGATCAAGTGAGGAAAATGTTTTTCACTTTTTGAGTTACTTTGTAGGTAACATTTTCTCTTAGTTTAGAAGACTCTTTCCCTTTCATGGAAAATATTTTTTCCTCAAGCAATTCATTTTCCGTAAAATGAATATTGGAAAAATTCGGAAAACGTTTTCCCAAAGTTATTTTTCGTAAAACAAATGGAGCCTTAGAATTTTAATGAACTTCCTACAAAACATTTGTATAGTAACTTTGTGACTAATAGGATTATAATTGGTAATCAAGAGTAATTTGTCGATTAGATTACACACTTTTAAATTAGGTACCTAAAGGGTTCTAATAGAAACATTAGCGTAAGCAAATCCTCATCTCTAGAATTCTTTAGTTGAGTAGAAATCAAGACCACGCTCTTGCGTCTCGATTGGGTTCTAACAAACGCCTAGTAATGGCTAGTAGCGAATCCTAAAAATACTTAAGTGGTTAAGAACTTTAGCACGCCATCTTAATTGCTGTACATTTTGCGGTGTTATCATTTGGTGGAAAATTTGAGAACATCGCTTGTATGTACCATTCTGGCCATCTTTTGAGCAAATTCCTCTAAACCTATTCGTCGAGAGCAGCCCCTCGAGGGGTAGGTCGCAAGAGTCTTCACTCTCACGGCTTGTACATATTTGAACCTCAAAAAGTATTCGACTGGCCTGAAGAATTGAGGAGTTGCTTGATTTTTCATTTGGTATATTGTGTTCTTGCCTTGATTGAGCATGTCTGCAATAGGTAATGGGAATTTCGTTAGAAGGTTTTGCTACTTTTGAGAGGTTTACCATAGAAGTAGGTAGCAACAGTTAATAAAAGTTACAACTGCATCCTAATATTTCGCCTTATGACATGGTCCTGTGATTCTGGATCAGCTTTTTTAGACATAACATGGTGTCTTGAGTTCATTTTAGCAAGTCCATTCACATGGAGAGAACGAGACAGAACCGACAGATCTCAAAGTGGTCCTCTCCTCCCATCGGTTGCAAATTTACTCTTTTACCTTGCACCTCTTTTCCAGTTCTGGAGAAAGCACATGGAGTGAAATTTTTCGCGGGACATTGACCGGGTGCGGGGACCTTCTTTATTTTGACATCGATTCCTGCAATGAGGATGCCCGATCCATTATAATATTAGCAATCGCTGCAGACCAGACTACGGAAAGAAAACAATAACTTTGTTCATGTGTTTCCTAGTCGAAGTACATACGTACGAATCAACATATAATATTTTAGTGCGACGGATTCCATTACATTATTAAATTTTCCACGCTTGACAAGGTGGTCATCATGTGAAGAAAGTTTGTGATTCTTTAAATAATTTTCTTTGGGTAGTGGAAGTAATTGCTGCTGTTCTTCTGGCGTATGAAGACTGGGCTTGGCTTCTGCTTCCTCATCTCTCTCTCTCTCTCTCTCTCTTCAGAACCAGGATATCCTTCAGGTATGCTTTCGATCTTCCTGTCAAAACTAGATGCAAACAAAATTATTAGCAGAGATTAGGTGGATTGAAGTCATCTACTATCATAGAGGACATGTGAGTTTGAGAATTTTATGTGAATGCGGTAGAAGGGTATCTGCAGCTTATCATTGGTTTGGTTACTTGATCTACTCTCACTGACAACAACGATCGGCATAAAGAAACCATTGCCTTTTCAAACATTACTGGAAAATATCAGAACTTCTGCAGATTGATTCTTTTAGGGTTTGGGTTGGCAATCGGAGTCTGAGGTTACAATAGGATAAATCAGCTAGCCGAGAATTTTTATTTTTTTTTATTTTTCAGAAGGGGAGCAACGAAACCACGAACTTTGGGCCAAGAGAACCAGTCTATTGCAGCGAAGCTGGTATTTTCATGCTCTATTACCGTCAGAGTGAGTGAGAAAGCAACGATGGATCCACTGATGGGAGCCTTGGATCCTTCTGATGGGTTCCAATCGGACGATCGGTCAATATCTGCTGTTGTAGATCGTTGTTTAGTTTCTAGACCAACTTTTCAAAGTGCACCCAACAGATGTGGAGAGATGCATCATTTGGTTGATGTTGCCCCATTTTCAAATGATTGTCGTGATACATTGGATACCAAAGAGACTGAATTCTCCGATGCAGTCTTCGAATACATAAGTCGCATACTCATGGAAGAAGACATAGAAGAGAAGACATGCATGCTTCAAGAGTCTTTGGATCTACTGTCAGCTGAAAAATCCTTTTATGACGTCCTCGGCAAAAAGTACCCGCCTTCACCTGAGCCAAGTCGCACGAATTGCATCACCTACAATGACAAACACTCGAATGACAGTCTCTTAGACAGCACTAGATATACTAGCACTATCGGCAGTAGGAAAACAGGATACTATGCCAATATTGGTCGGGTTCAAAATCCAAGCAATTATGTTACAATGAGTTTTGAAAAAGATATTAGTCCAGCGGCATTTCAACCTAATCGAGGAGGTAATGCACAGAGGCTTGACTTGTGGGGTGAGAGCCGATTCGTTCGGCAGTTTAGGATGGGGATTGAGGAATCCAGCAAGTTTCTTCCTAATCAAGCACCTACCAAACTTCTACCTCTGAAACCGAATAGAAAGATTGACAAAAGGGACTGCCTCGGTGCATCGAAGAGAAAAGAGAGTCTCCATAGGGAGGAAGGAAACATGGAAGAGAGAAGTAGCAAGCAGGCTTTTGTTCATGAAGAATCCGTACTTCGCTCGGATGCTTTCGACATCGTTCTACTTAATGGCCAAGGGGAGGGCCTGGCGCATCTTATGAATCTCCGTGCATCGTTGAAGAACGGAGCGAACGAAATTGAACACAAGATCCAAGAGCCCAAAGTGGGCAGAGGTTGCGGCAAGAAGAAAAGAGGGAAAGTGGAGGTAGTCGATGTGAGGACGCTCCTCATCCAATGTGCACAAGCCGTGGCATCAAATGATCATAGAAGCGCGAATGCTCTGCTGAATGAGATCAGGAAGCACGCCTCACCTTTTGGCAATGGGACCCAGAGACTCGCTCACTACTTCGCTAATGGTCTTGAGGCGCGGTTGGCCGGTACAGGCAGCCAGATATATAGAGGCCTCGTCAATAGGAAAACAACAGCAGCTGATATGCTGAATGCGTACCACCTGTATCTTGCAGCTTGTCCATTCCAAAGATATTCTAACGCGGTCCCGGTCTTCTCGATATTAGATACAGTAGCAGATAAGATGAAGATTCACGTCATCGATTTCGGCATTCTTTATGGATTCCGATGGCCCACTCTGATTCAGCGCCTTTCCCAGAGACCTTGTCCACCGAAGCTCCGGATCACCGGTATAGACCTGCCTCAACCCGGATTCAGGCCCGCAGAAAAAGTCAAGGAAACGGGTCAGCGCTTGGCAAATTACGCTGAAAGTTTCAACGTGCCGTTTGAGTACAGCGCCATTGCGAAGAGGTGGGAGTTCATTGAACTAGAGGAACTCAAGATCGATAGGGACGAGTTGACTATAGTCAACTGCATGTTCAGGTTCGAGAACTTGTTCGACGAGACCATCGCGGAAGAAAGTTCACGAGACATTGTCCTCAACCTGATAAGAAGAGCCCAGCCGGATCTCTTCATCCACGGTGTTATCAACGGGACCCACAATGCCCCGTTCTTCGTCACTCGGTTTCGGGAGGCTCTGTATCACTTCTCTTCTCTATTCGACATGCTTGACACTATAGTACCCCGCGAAAACCAGGAGAGGATGCTGATCGAGAAGGATATGTTGGGGAGGGAGGCGTTGAATACGATAGCCTGTGAGGGATGGGAGAGAGTGGAGAGACCGGAGTCGTACAAGCAGTGGCAATTACGCAACATGAGGGCTGGGTTTGTGCAGGTGCCCTTAAGCAGGAGGCTAGCGCGGTTCGTGATCAACAATATCGCTTTGCGCTACCACAAAGATTTTGTCGTAGACGAAGTCGGCAAGTGGCTGTTGATAGGATGGAAGGGACGGTTTCTATACGCCTTTTCTACTTGGAAACTGGCATAGCGAGATTGATATGTGCACATAGTTGAAGGAGCAAAAATGAGGTCGTCGCTAACAGCAGCCGTAAATCAGAAGATGACCCGGGATGTCGGAACCCCCTCATGATTCTCCCCAACATGTTCATACCTGGGCTTTACCAGATGAGTGAATGGTTTTTATTTGAAAATCCCCTTGTTTAACACATTGTGTCGCTATCATCTAATCTCTGTGCCCTTTTGAGTGGCCATTCATTCACGTCTCATTTTTTCGGCGTGGAAGAAGCATTGTTTTGATCGTGTAATACCATATGATTGTTAGTAAAGGATAATTGAATTCAGCACCTGAACAGTTTCCCGACATATCAGCTGTTCACATAGGTATATATCCATGCGTAGGGTAAACATAGCTGAAATTCCAAATATCTCATACTCTATATACATTTTTGACAAAGACGCCTAAAACTGCTATTCCAAAATAGACGGTGGAGGCTCAAAAAAGAAATTGCTTTCACAAACCCACCGGCCACATATAGGGCCGCATTTTGTGACTCAGATTTGATAGGCCAAATTCGTAGTGGATAAACTTTTTTTTTTTTTTTTTTTTTTTTTTTTTTTTTTGGTTTTTGTAAAATAAGCTAAATTGGGTTGAGAAAAAATTAAACTAAAAAAAATAGGTCATAAATGATTTGTTTTTGGTCGAAATAAACCTATATTTTAACTCTGTTTTTCTAGAGCCCATGTCAGTCGCCCACTACGAATACGCACTACCTAACCCAAGTAACTTGCAGCTTGCTTCCAGTTCCATATCTAGACGATCAAATCCAAGTTCTCGTCGCTCACGCTGTAACACAGCAGACCTTTTGCTCACAATCCGTGCTCATCTGTTTCCGGCGTCGCTGGCTTTGCGCCCTTGCGGCGAGTAATGTTGTTTTTGAGCGTTTTGGTTTCTGTCATAGTCTATATGCTCCTCAAACGCTCCTTACAGTTGGAATTTTGTGGCCTCGAGGAGGGCACGGGTCCTAAATTAATAGGTTGATACCATGAGTATATTTGGACAGGCTTTGAACAGAGAGCACCATGTGTCATGTATGTGCTTCTGTGATCTCTTCGTTCGTTCGTGGATTATTCACTGTCTGTCGTCTTTGCATCATCTCTGATTAACCCAAAATGGGGTCAAGTGTTTTTGAGTATCAGTTTGTTTGATCGCAATCTTGTCTTCTGCAAAATCGTAACCATTCTTTGCTGCAATTAGATAGAAGTGTCAATGCGTACGGTTTCTGTTAATTTTATGGAATCCATGGTTTGGGTTTGAACTTGTTTGAGGGCTTGCTTCATTACAGGAATGGGTGTTAATTATAAAGTTTCTAGTCTCTGTCTCTTGCTGATTTTGTCCGTCCCTCTTGATTCATGTGAATTGTGTACTGTTGTCCTGTAGTTGTGACGATGTTCTGGTTGTCGCGCTGGTGTTCGGTTCCTCAGTTTGGCCCTGGTCAACCTTTAGATTGTGAAATTAGAAGAAGGCCTCAACCCACCCTCTTGGAACGTGCTCCATTTTCATGGAAGCCATCTGGGTCTTGTCATCAATATTGGACTCCTCATTGGCATCATCTGCCTTGTATGACCCAGAAAAAAAAAAAAAATTTAACATTGTCCCTTCATGAGCAGTGCTAAGGATGCTAAGAACTTGAGCTTAAAACTGTTGAAGATATTGGGCAATGGACGGGGAAAAAGATGGGTTTAGACAAAAGGGCACATGAAAGAGTTTTAAGTATGATAGTACTGCAAGAATTTCATAAGATAGTTTCAGAAAATAAGCTAAGCTAACTTACATGTATGATTCGTTGAAATTAATGTGCCGCTTACCTCCATGAGAGTTTTTTGTTTTTTGGTAGAAAACTCTACAAGAGTTGAAAGACTAAAATTTGTTGAAATGAGGATAGCTCTAAGACGTTACTTTTGGCTATATATACATGCACATGTAGCTTGAGCTAAGACAGAGGAAATACCAGGAAGCAATAAGGCAAACAATGGTATTGGACAAGTAACTTTGCTTGAGGAATTCTAGTTGATTGACAGTTCTTGGAATAGACTATTACCTTAAGGTGCAACAATCATCGAGGACTATATTCTCCAGTAGAGATGAGCAGTTGTTCTAGGTTTTGTACAGGTTCCATCTGAAATCTAGAATTTACTCATTGAAATAGCTTCCTCATTTTGTGGAACTTAAAACCTACCTTACATACCTTAAAACCTTGAGACTACTCTAT
This sequence comes from Eucalyptus guilfoylei, assembly GCA_016097605.1. Classification (NCBI taxonomy): domain Eukaryota; kingdom Viridiplantae; phylum Streptophyta; class Magnoliopsida; order Myrtales; family Myrtaceae; genus Eucalyptus; species Eucalyptus guilfoylei. The sequence goes on from CM027861.1 coordinate 43,742,026, forward strand.
CACAAATTCCAGGCAGACCTATCAAAATAGGTCTTAAATCGATATATAACCCATTTATATTTTAAATAGGTCATATATTGGTCACTCAATTTTGAAAAGTCTTCTTTAAATGGGTATATATGGATTGAGTTTAGGACCCATTTTCAACCCACTGGGCTCACCCACTCTCTCTCTCTCTCTCTCTCTCTCTCTCTCTTTCTCTCTCTCTCTCTCTCTCTACACTTATAAAAATAATTTTAGAAAATCAAAATCATTTTAGTTTTATTTTTTCTTCTCTTTCCTTTTTTTTTTTTCCTTTATTCTTCCTACTTCCATCTTCCTTGGCTGATGACCGACCACGACCATGGCGATGGCCAGCCAGGCGAGGGACAAGCTCGCCAAGGTTTGGTGCTAGTAAGGCAAAGACCTCGCCGATATCTAGCAAGGCTTGAGCCTCACCGATCTATTGAGACTGGAGCTCATCGGCCTTAGGTGAGCTCGAGCTTGCTGATTTGGCTAGGTCAGGACCTTGTCGATGTCCAACGAGGCCCAAGCCTCGCTGATCTAGCAAGACTTGAGCTTGAGCTCGCTGATCTGGCGAGACCAAGACCTCGCCGGCATTTGGCAAAGCTCGAACCTGCAAAGCTCGAACCTCACCGATCTAGTGAGCTAAACCTTGTTGACCTTGGGTGAGGCTCTACCTCACTAGAGGCCGGCAAGCTCGAGTCTCCCTGGAATTGAACAAGCTTGAGCCTTGCTGGCCACCGATGTGGCTAATGACTAGCCGAAGAAGAAGGGAAAATAAAAAAGTAAGAGAAAGAGAAAAAATAATTAATAATTCGATTCTTTAAAATATAATAATTACAAATAATTAAAAAATCAACTTTTTTTTGGTGAAAATTAATTGTATTGAGCTTTAACCAACATATACACGCGAACGGCACCAAAAACTTACACTCAAAATGAAACAGAGGCATAATAAGTCGAAGGGTGCCGAAAGAAAGAAAACAGAAAACCTACAAAGGCACAACAACACGGTAAGGCCAAAACAACTAAGGCCACAACCAGAACAATGACCAATTGACAAAAGAAGGCCACCAGCCAGCCAAACAATGGCAACCCACACCTAAAAGACCCCCAAGAAAGTGCGCAGCCGTCCTCTACGAATAGCAACTAGCAAAGTTTTCTGCGGCCAAAGCGAAGCGAACCAAAGCAGCAAACCACCTAGAAGCAAGTCAACCACTCACGCCACAACCCCAGCAACGAAAAGCTCAGCAGCATCGAGCCATTTAGCAACAAACCGAGCCACAAGCATGAACACTAAGGAACCACAGGAATAGAAGAGAAAATGCAAGGATCAATCCCCCATCTATGTTGAAGTCTCCTGTTCCTCAAGTTATCCTCCACATTTCTGAACGTTAAGGCCTTGTCCTTAACAACTTTAATGAGATGGTTTTTCACAGCCGGAATCGCCAAAGTATGGTCTCTAAAGAGAATCTCATTCTTGTACTTCCAAATGAGGTGGCAAAGAGCACCAAAAGAGAATCGGGCAATGGAACGATAGAAATCCTTACCGGAAAGAAACTTCATAGCTTGGTGAAGATTCTCGGACCAAGCCCTATTGCGCCAAGGGAGGTTGCATCTAGTAGCCCAAAAGAAGGCAAGTTTAGTTGTGATGCAATTGTAAAAAAACAGATGATTGACGGAATCCAACGTCCATTTGCAAAAGGCATAGAGCACCTCCTCAATCCTGTCGTACGATAAGAGCAATGCTTGGGTGGGAAGACGGTTCTTGGTAATAAGCCAGAGATTGAACTGATATCTCGAAGCCATGACATTGCTCCAGATGAAGGAGGCCCAATCAACCCAAGCCTTCTTCCTTATGATGGAATGCCACACTGAGGCAACCGAGAATAAATCTGAAGAGCTTTCTAGCCAAGTAAAACGATTTGGTACTTGAGAGAGAATAGGAATAGGTTGCTCCTAAAACTCTAGCATTGTCCTCATGGACTGTCCAGACAACGAAAAGAGATCAGCCACCATAGCATGTCTAGGTAAACCAGAGCTATAAAATAAAGAGTCCGAGAATAACAGATTGAGGGGGCCTCTCGGATGCCAGTGGTCAAACCAGAAGGAAACAGAGAGGCCATTCCCTATTCTCCAAAGGAAAGAGAGTCGGAACTCGGTCCTGAGATGGAGGATTCTCTTCCAACCTAAGAGCAGCAGGTAGGCTTCCTAACCACCCAGAAACTCTTCCTTTTCGGGAAAGTGGAATGGATCCACTTGCACCATAAGGACTCCTTGTCCGTAAATAGAATCTAGATGTGCTTCAGCATCTGCCTTGTTATAATCCCTTAACCTACGAATGCTGAGACCTCCTTCCTCCTTCGAAAGGCAGATGTCTTCTCAGGAAACTTTGGCCCCACCCCTACCTAGGCCTGGGCCCTTCTAGAGAAACTATCTCAAAATCTGCTCAATACGGTCCAACACTGCAACAGGGATGGTAAATACACTCGCCCAATAATTTTGGATTGCATGAAGAACTGACCTTATTAGCTGAAGATGGCCAGCAAAGGAAAGAAAGCGCTGGGTCCACGATTAGACGCTAGTTGTAATCTGATCAACTAAGGAAACACAGTCCGCCTTACCGAGCCGTGAAGAAATAATAGGAACTCCCAAATAACGGACCGGCAGTTTCCCTTCAAGGAAACCAAGGGCAAGAAGAATCTTAGACCGCAACTCAGCTGACCCTCCAGCAAGAAAGATCTCACTTTTATTGGAGTTTGGCTTCAGACCACTCTAAGCGGGGAAGGTATCCAAACCTTCATTCAAGAGAGGACTGAGACCAAATTAGCTCCGCAAAAGAGGAAAATATCGTCCACAAAGAACAGGTGAGATAAACTCAAAGCCTTGCATCTCCAGAAAAACTTGAAACCTGGTTGCCTGGCATGAGCACTAAGGATCCCGGAGAAAACCTCCATAACCAAAGTGAAAAGATAGGGAGACATGGGATCCCCCTGACGGAGGCCTCGGCCACTAGGGAAAAATCCATGAAGTTCCCCATTTAAGGAAATAGAAAACTTTGGAGTGCGAACACATATCATGATAAGCCGAACTAGGTGGTCTAGGAAACCAAACGCACGAAGAACCAACTCAAGAAAGTCCCAGTCCATCATATCATAAGCTTTTTGAAAATCCACCTTGACAGCACACTTAGGAATGTATGGATCAAGATAGAATCCCGCAAACAGCTCATGTGCAAGAAGAATATTGTCTTTGATTCGTCGGCCTTTGACGAAAGCATTCTAAGACGAGTTGATGATATCACAAAAAACTACAGCCACACGATTAGCTAAAACTTTGGTAGTACATTTGTAAATAGTGTTACAATAGGCAATAGGCCTATTATCATTGACTGACGTCGCATTGGGAACTTTCGGGATCAACACAAGGATGGTGTTATTGATCTCCCTAAGAAGCCTCCCCGTGGCAAGAAAATCCTTCACCGCTTTAGTGACCAGTGGCCTTACAATGTCCCAGTTATGCTTAAAAAACTCGACACCAAACCTATCCGGCCCAGGAGCCTTCCCCCGAGCAAGGGAGAATACGGTATCGTGAATTTCCTTATCAATGAAAGGACGAGAGAGACAGTTGACCTGATCTTCCTTGAGAGGGCACCGAATGATCTCCTAGAGATCCCGCAAGGAGGGTCTGGCGGACAGCGAACACGGTGCCAAGAGCTCCTGAAAATGAGAGAGGAAGGTCTGCTGCACTAAGCTCGGGTCTGAAACAATATTACCAGAGGTATCCATAATAGAAAAAATCCTGTTCCTCAGTTATCTCCTATTGATGGAATGGTGAAAAGAATTGGTATTCTGGTCACCTTCCTTGAGCCACCCGATCTTGGACTTCTGTCTGAAGAAGGACTCTTCCTGATTCCTCAACTCCAGGAAAGTCCTACGATGAGTCTTCTCCAATTTTGCAAGAAGTTTGCTGGTCCGGTCCTGTTGAAGGCCAAGCTGGGCGAGCCTTAAAGCATTCCTCGCCTCAGCAACCCTACCGGAGATATTAGAAAAGGACTCTTTGTTGAGATGCTTCAGACGGCCTTTAAGGGCCTTCAGCTTACTCACCAACCTATACATAGGAACCCCTTCACCCGGGCTCTCCCATACTTGCAAAACAATGTCATTGAAGGACGGGTGATTAGTCTAGAAATCAAAGAACTTGAAGGGCTTTCTTCGAAAAACTGGTTGCAACACTTTAACTATCATAGGTGTATGGTCAGAAATGCCAGGTGCAAGAAAAGACACTTTAGAGTAAGAGAAATCATTGCTCCATTTAGCATTCACAAGCACACGATCTATCTTCCTAGCCTTTCGGTTAACCCATGAAGAAGTAGACCAAGTATAGCGAAAGCCAACATACCTCAGGTCCTCTAACTCTGACTGAATTAAACACTGATTGAATTCATCAAAGTAAGGAATCTAGGAGTCAGATCCCCCAAATCGATCAGAAGGGTCCCTGATGGCATTGAAATCACCGGCCACCAGCCACGCCAAATCCTATAAAAGAGCATTCATCTGTACAAGGTCCGCCCATAGAGGCCTTCGAGCTATAAAAGTATGTTCAGCATATACCACCGAAATGCAGCAGCACATACCAGATATAAGGAACTTCAAGCTACCATGGATCACCTAACTATTGGACGAAATCACTTTAAAACTCACCAAAGAAGGGTTCCGGCCAACCAAAATCCTACCCCTATAAGAGGAGTCATAATTGGCAACCCAACTCCAACCCGATAAAAGCCTAGCAGAAATGGAACCAAACAAAGACTTCGGCACTTTGGTCTCCAACAAACCAATTAGATAAAGCCCGTGAGAAGACACGAGTTTCCTAGCTTCGGCTTGCCTCAAGGGGTCAACAAGACCTCTCACATTCCAAAAACCTATATACATAGATAAATAATAAAACAAAAGTAGAATTAAAGGTGGGAGGAAGGCCTACCTTCGCCTACTAGGCTGTTGTTTGCTAGTTGCTGAGGTAGCAGGGGTCGTAGAAGGAGGCGGGGCTGGATCGAGGGTCAGCAGCTTCTCTTGAATGGTCTTGACTCTTCTAGTAGAAGGAGGATCCTTCATGGAAGGGCCAGGAGAGAGCAAGTCATCATCAGAGCTAGAAAACTTGCCCGAGAACTCCGAGCCTTCACCAGGACCAAGTTGACCGAATGTTGAGGCATCGGATGGGTCTTTGTCTTCCGTGTGAGAAGGAGAGGAGACCTCCAACAGAGAGCTAGATCGCACCTCCACAGGGCTAGAAGGAGGGGGCACCAGTTTTGACACCCTAAGACCCCTCAAAGACTTGCGAGATGAGGGAGGAGGCAGACCTTTCTCAGAGGTGGAGTCCTTGAGCTTGATGATACTACCAACTTCGCTGGAGGAAGGCGGGCAGGAAGAAGGTCTCTCCCTCGATTGCGGAGGCTTCTTCTTTTTCCCCTTGACTAGACTCCAACCTTGCTGGGACACCTCTGGATTTTCACCCATGATCGGAGCCATATTGAGGACCTGGGCAGGGACGGAAGAGTCGGCATTGGGCTGATCTTGCTGCAAGACACTACTTGAGTTGACGTTGGCTGTGATATCCTCGCACCTGTGTCTGAAAGTGCCACAAATAGGGCATTCAACGGGCTTCCATTCGTACTCAATAACAATTGAGCGCGAAACCTCGTTCAAGACCACGTCAACCGAAGTGCATCTCGGTTGCTTAGCATAAATCTCTACGCACACCCTAGCGAAAGAAAGAATCTTCATTTGCTCCGTGCATTGATCGACATAGAGGGGTTTTCCAAACGCACTCGCAATGCCACTAATCGCCGGGGCCGACCAAAGATCAAAAGGAAGGTTCAACAACCTAATCCAGGCCGGAACGGAGGTTTGCTTATCCCTCTTTAATTCCAAGAGTGGCTGCCATTGTTGTAAGATTAGGGCATCCTAGCCACCGTGAGGGGCTATCTTCAAGGATCCTTTGCCGGAAAGCCGGGTCCGGGATATGGAAGAAAAAGAAGCCTTGATTATCCGCCATCACCTCCACAAGCTTTGAGCCCCAAGTTTGCATCAATGCTTGTTTCGTGAGTTTGAAAGGTAGCTTTTTCCCAATGTAATAACCAATGAGGCACTTGTGCCACTTGGGATCGATTGCCTCTAACACTTCCTCCGAGAGGTGGACAACCGGCTTGTTATCCACAAAGGAAGGGGGCATAGGATAGGTCGTATCCTTTCGTAGCAAGTTGTGTAACGTTTGCCCAAGAGCGATCAGGGGGTAAGCTTCGGGCCTCCTGGTTGCTATGCAGGGACTTGCGGTCGCTTGGAGGAAGACCAAGCATGGCTCCGGCCATGAGAACGACTCGGACGGGCTGGGGCTTATTGTGGCGCTTTCTGTTTGTCACTCAAACTTGCAGGGCCTGACTTGAAGGGGTTGGACTTGTAAGTGCTAGTATGAACACCTAGAGTGGGGGTGAATAGGTGTGAAGACAAATTTTCACAAGTAATAGTGGAGATATTTTGCTTCTAAAACTGAGTCTGAAGAACAACAGACTTTGAGTGAGTTCAGACTTTAGCAGTTGAATAGAGCTATGAACAAAATAAATGAGTTTAGGAAAGAGAATAAGAACACATAATTTATAGTGGTTTGGCTTAGATCAAACTTACGTCCACTCTCCACGTTGATAGCCTACCGGTTGGATTCCACTATGAAACAAAAGAGATTTTACAGTCTTGTGATCTCAGCTTCACAATGAAGATTCTTTACTACTCTTTCACGAAGTCACACAATGAGTCTCTCTCTCTCTTTTGAGTACAACTTTGAGCTCAGTGAATGAAATAACAAGAGAATGAGAAGTTTCAGACTTTGGAATTTTTCTTTCACGCACTCTATCGAACAACTAGAGAGTCCACATTAAATACTCATTCATGTCTTCTCAACCATTGGCACTTTCCAAATGAATTCTTCCAATCTACCTATTGGATAGAATCAATCAAGGAGATCTCGAGCCGTTGAAAGATTGTGATGAAAGTCTGTCAATCCTGTTCGCCCATACAATCAGGATCTTGGTTTCCATAAGTAGATACTTTCCAAGTTTACTTGCCTTCAAAAAAATTTGATGTATCTAAATTGATTCCAATAAAGATAACCAATCTTGTAGGTGATATATTCAACCAGAAAGCCATTCATAAACCATACGAACCAAACTTTTGAAGAGATAAACAAAATCTCACATTTGGATAAGTCTTCCTTCTTCAGTAGCGTTCAGTTTGGAATTTGTTAGTGTGGGCAGACTTCTGATGTCGAACATACTTTGACACTAAAGTCTGGCAGTCTTCAGACTTCGACACAGAAGTCTAGAAATCTTCATAATAGACTTTGGATAAGTTTTGTCAATTTCAAAACATCAAAGGAGTTTTCTCCAACAATCTCCCCCTTTTTGATGGTGACAAAACTTCTTTACAGATTTAAAGACTTGTAACTTGTAAAACAACACTTTAGCAGCACATGATATAAAAAAATAAATAAATAAGGATCTGGATAGCATCGATTTTGCAACCACATAAAACATATTAATCTTGAAAGATAGTCAAACACCAAGATTTAAACATCCACATCCATCCACATCCATCCACATCCATAATCATTACCACAAAGGTTCCACAAAAGTTTTGCATAATATAAGTATTTGAAATAGTCAAACAGAATCAAATATACAATAAACAAAACAAAAGTTCAAATCAAAGTTTAAATTTGCACGTTCTCCCCCTTTTTGTCAGCAGCAAAAAGTGAAGAAAGTCAAAATTGAAAAGAGATAGGATGAAATCAAGTTTGTTTTGGAATTCGAACTAGTTGGAAATCCCCCATTGACTGAATTGTCTCCTCCAGCTTTTGCACTGTCTCCTTCAACTTCTCAACATCTTCGATCTTGGCAGTCTGTGAGACTTGCTGATGTAAAGCTTGAACTTGAAATTTTAAAGACTGTACCTTCTCATTGAGAGAATCTGAAGTAGATTGCAAAGCAGAGTGAAGCTTCTGGATCTCAAACGCCATACCATATTGCTGTACTTTTAACTCCAAAAGGAGCTCGAGTAGCTTTTGAAAGTTTGCATTAGGTTCTATTTGCGCACTAGCCTTAATGAGTTGAATTCGTGGAGTGTTGAGAGATGAGGGAACATCAACTTGTCTACCTCCAAGACTTAGAGTAGATTCTTCAATGTCAGCTTCAGGAAAATGAGAAGCATAGACTTCTTCTGGGTCGATAGGAGATTGACTTATATTATCACTTGCAAAATGAGGAGAAGAAGTACTTGTTTTCTCACAAGCTCCCCCTGTGTCTGTGCCTACAGGTGGAGAATGGAAAACTTCTTCTTGTTCCTTCTCGTTTTCAGCACGAAAGTGATGTTCTTTTTCTGTTCTTTCTCCTACTTGTCCACTTCTAGTTGCTTTTGAATCCTCAGATAAGGATATTGCAATTGTTGTTTCATTGGAGTCGTCCTGACCCTCTTCTTCTGCAGCTTCTCTTCCTACTTCTTCTCTTTCCTCTGTTTCTTCTCTGTCTTCTCTTCCTTCTTCTCTTTGCTTTGTTTCTGCTCTCTCCTTCTTCTATGTCCTTCGGTTGATGAAAACCAACAAAACCCTGAAGATTCTTCAAGGCAAAGGCAGAAATTGTAAGATCATCTTCATCCTCTTCGTCCTGTAGGATAAGAAATCTTCTCTTCTTGACAGGTTCTTGTACAATTTCCTTGCATTTCCTCTTTTTTCCAGTAGACTCTTCCTTGGTTTTGCTAGGAGATTCCTTCTTCAAGTGCTCTATAGCCTTGTTCAGATCTTTCAACCTCATCTTCGAAACCATTTTCAGTCTTATAACCATAGGAGCAACATTTCGAGAACAAAGAGAGGCTGGAAACTGGATATGAAAGTGTCTGAACAATTTTGTGACCAGTGTAGAGTAAGGTAGCTGTCCCTTATCTTTCATAACAGTCCTATACATGTGCATTAGGATAGTATGAGGGAGTGAAAACTTCATACCATCGGAGATAGCAAACATGAGTCTTGCTTCAAATCTAGAAACATCTGTTTTTGAAGTAGCCTTTGGTCTGATGCAGTTAATGATAATTTTGTGCAGCAAAACAATTGAGGCTGTCAACCTAGAATAAGTGATGCCTTTTTCGGGTAGTCTGTCCCTAACAAGAAATCTTTTTTCCTGACCAACCAAGACACTTATTGGTTGGAACCACTCATTTCCACCCCAATAATGTTAGCCAATGTGTCAACATCCACCAGATAGTCTTTATCACTCACAGTGAATTTGAAACAATTCTGGTCAAGAAAATACAAGTTTGAATAGAAAAAGGCAGTCAACTCCGGATACGCAACAGTTGTCTCAGAATAGAAGTTTTCAAGTTGAAGGAAAGCCAATTTTTCCCTTAAATTCACCTTGATCAAGTCTAAAAAGTCAAAGTCGACCGATCAAGGGTTCATCACCCCTCTTTTCAGCATTTGGGTGTAAACCCTTTTGTGATCCTTAGAACGAAAAAGCTTCGTTCCATCACTAGGCATTTCGGCAACAATGCCCATCCTCGGCTGAAAATTCGAAAACATTCTCTCATAATCGTCTTTGCTTTTAGGCTGATTGAAAGAGCTAAATCTAGGATCGACAGGAAAGTTAAGGAAAGCCTCATCCGTTGCTCCTTTCTTTGCTATTCCTAAACGTTCCATCGTTCTCAGAAACAAAGTTTCATTCTTATGCCCGTGTTCTCTTAGAAAATCAGTAATAATGGACATTGGCGAACCACCCTTTTTCAGATGACCATAAAGCTTGTACAGAACCTGGGGAGTCAAGGTAGGGAGAGGAACAACATCTTGCTCAACTTCCTCTTCCAACGGTTCTCAAGGAGGATTCTGCGAAGTGTCCTTCGGGTTGTGCTGTGGAGATGTTTGAGGAGAGTCTTCTTCTGTAAGATCGAAATGTGTTTGCCATTCTAGCACATTCAGAGGCCCTTTGCTTGTAATCCGGGAGGATTTCCTTTGGTAAGACATATTTGCAGGCTTGGAGGATTTCACAGACATGTTTAGGTGAAAAAGATGAAAACTTGCGGAACAAACTTGAGAGTAGAGACAAGAGAGTAGAGGGTCTGTATTTTAGGGTTTTGAAAAGAAGTGCTCGAAAGAAATACAAGAGGGTATATAAAGAAAATGAAAGGTCACAAAGAAAAGAGATAATCGAACTGTCATAAGGAAAAAGAAAACTGCCTTTTTGAAATAAACTGAAAATAAAAACTGCCAAAAATTCAAAAATTCAAAAAAAAATTACTTCTAAAAATAAAATAGGCAAGTGATGATTCGGTTAAACATACTTTTTCATTCCAAAAATAAAATACCCGGATTCGAGACATTTTCTTCGAAGTAGTGTCTGGAAATTCTAAGTTTGATCACTTCATACTTTACTCCAAAATAGAAATAATATTCAGCTTAGTGCAAATAGACTCAAATATATTTTTCTCCAGGGGCTTTGTGAAAATGTCTGCTAGCTAATTCTTCGAATCAATGAACTGAATCATAATTTCCCCATTCTGGACATGATCCCTTATAAAGTGATGTCGAATTTCTATGTGCTTCGCCCTTGAATGAAGAATTGGATTCTTGGTGAGGTTTATAGCACTGGTATTGTCACATTTGATCTCGGTGCATGATTCTTCTATTCCAAAGTCTCTTAGCTATTATCTTATCCACAGAATTTGAGAACAACAGCTCTCAAGAGCCACATATTCTACTTGTGCTGTTGATAGAGCTACGGTACTCTGCTTCCTTGAGAACCAAGATACCAGCATATTTCCCAGCAGTTGACAGGTTTTAGAAGTGCTCTTTCTATCCACTTTACAACCTGCTAAATCAGTGTCTGAATATCCAAGAAGAGTAAAGTCTCATTCTTTTGGATACCACAGACCCAGCTTTGGAGAAGTTGAAATATATTTAATGATGCGTTTTGCAACACTTAAATGAGATTCTCTGGGATCAGACTGAAATCTAGCACAGATGCAAACACTAAATAAAATGTCAGGTCTAGGTGCAGTAAGGTAAAGAAAAGAACCGATCATACTTCTGTAAAGCTTCTGATCTACTTTCTTCCCTTTTTCATCCTTGTCCAGCTTCGAGGAACTTGACATAGGTGTCTCTGTCTTTTTGCAATTCTCTAACCCAAATTTCTTGATCAGATCTTTGGCATATTTCTCCTAGTCAATGAATATACATTTCTTCGACTGTTTAACTTGCAATCCTAGAAGGAAAGTTAACTCACCCATCATGCTCATCTCGAATTCCTCCTGCATAGACTTTGAAAAATTCTTGTATAGATTTTCATTAGGAGAACCAAAGATAATATCATCTACATAAATCTGTACCAGTAAAAAATCTCTTCCTTCTCTCTTTATGAACAAAGTAGTATTTACTTTCCCTTTTTCAAAACCATTTTGAATTAGGAACTTACTCAACCTTTCATACCATGCTGGAGGTGCTTGCTTAAGTCCATACAAGGCATTTTTCAGTCTATAGACTGAGTCTAGCTTTCTTGGATCTTCAAATCCTAGTGGTTGTTCCACATAGACTTCTTCTTGAATGAATCCATTAAGGAATGCACTTTTGATGTCCATATGGAATAACCTAAAAATTTTATAGTAAGCAAAAGCAAGTAATAATCTAATTGCTTCTAACCTTGCAACTGGTGCATAGGTCTCGTCATAGTCTATCCCTTCTTCTTGTGTATATCCTTTTGCCATGAGTCTTGCTTTGTTCCTGATGACTTTTCCTTTCTCGTTTATCTTGTTCCTAAAGACCCATTTTATCCCGATTATAGATTTACCTTTAGGTTTTGGAATCAGCTCCCAAACATCGTTGATGCTGAACTGTCTGAGTTCTTCTTGCATAGCTTTGATCCAGCTTTCATCAGACAAGGCTTCATCTACACTTTTTGTTTCAATTTCATAAACAAGTGCTAGAGCACTAGACTTTTCTCGCCCTTTGGATCTGGTGCGAATTCCTTTATCAATGTTGCCAATGATGAGTTCTTTGGGATGACTCAACTTGTGCTTCCAGTTGCTGCTTGGTTTGAAAGTCTGTTGATCCTCTACTTCGGTTGAAACTTCTAAATCTGTTTGTTGCTGTTCTCCAGAAGTCTGAACCTCTTCGGGGGAAGTAGACTTTATAAAGTCTGGAACAGGTTCAGACTCTTCAAGTTGAGTCTGCACATAATCTTGAAACTTGACGTCCATAGATTCTTCCACGGATTGAGTCTTCTCATTAAAGACCTTGTAGGCTTTGCTTGAAGTAGAATAGCCAAGAAAGATTCCTTCGTCTGATTTTTCTTCAAGCTTCCCAGTTCGATCATTTGCATTCTTCAAAACAAAACATTTACAGCCAAAGATATGGAAGTAGGAAACATTTGGTTTCTTTCCTTTGTACACTTCATATGGAGTTTTCTCCAAGATAGGCCTCTAGAACACTCTATTGATGATGTAGCAAGCTGTAGAAACTGCTTTTGCCCAAAATCGAGAGGATATATTGCTCTTAATTAAGAGGGCTCTGGCCATCTCCTGTAAGGATTTGTTTTTCCTTTCCACAATCCCATTTTATTCTGGAGTGTATGGAGAAGAGAAAACATGCTGGAAACCAGATTCATCACAAAACTTCCCAAAGTCTTAATTCTCAAACTCACCTCCATGGTCAGTTCGTATGCTTGAAATAGCATAACCATTTTCATTCTGAACCTTCTTTGCAAACTTTGAGAAATAAGAGAAAGCTTCAGACTTACTTGCTAAAAAATGGACCCAAGTGAAGCGAGAGTAATCATCCACGATTACTAGGCAATATTTCTTTTCACCAATACTCTGAGTTCTAGTTGGTCCAAAAAGGTCCATATGCAAAAGATGTAAAGCTCAATTGGTAGAAACTTGATTTACAGGTTTAAAGGTACTTCTAACCTGTTTTCCCAAAACACATGGAGTGCATAATTCAGACTTTTGAAAAGCTAGGTTGGGAAGACCATAAACAAGCTTCTTAGAAGAAACCTTGGCAATTTGCTTCATGTTAACATGACCAAGCTTTCGATGCTAGAGACTTGCTTCGTCTTGAATAGATATAAGGCATTGAGAACTTTCTGGGTTTACATCTAGAAGATAAATATTCCCATGCCTTCACTCAGTGAAAGATTGGGAGAAGTCTTGACTCGTTCCAGAACAAATACCTTCTTGGAAGTTTATTTTGAATCCAATGTCACAAAGCTAGCTTATGCCGAGTAGATTGTAGTTCAAATCTTCCACCAACGAAACATTGTTGATAGTCAGGCTTCCAATCTTCATAGTTCCACAACCTACAATTCTTCCCTTGCTGTTTCCTCCAAAAGAAACTTTTCCTCCATTCAGTCTAACAAGCTTTATGAAGCAACTTAAGTCTCCTATCATATGCCTCGAACAACCACTATCCAAATACCATTTGATCTTCCTCTTGATAGTGACATGTAATCATAAGAGAAACTCAAGTTTTCTTTGATATCCAGATTTTCTTGGGTTCAGGAGAGTTAGCATTAAAGATGGTCTTTGCCCAGTCCTTCTTAACTGGTCTCCAAACCTTGGGACATTCTTTCTCAAAATGTTCTGAGTTGTTACACTTCGAACATTTGAGAGCACTTCGGCCAGCAGGTTTTACAAAGGCTTTTTGAAAGTGATTCTTGTAAAATGCCTTTGCATGTCTTTGTTTGAGTCTCTCTTTTACTTTGGGAAAATCAATTAATGGAATGGTTTTGAAGTTATACCTAAACCATATTTTAACAAATATGGTTTTTGTATTGAAAGAATTTTCTCCAACTTTTTGGATCCTTTTGAAAATCTTTTTGAAATATTTGAAATGTCTTCTTTCAGATTAGCATTTTCCTTAGCAAGAGAATCGAAATTTACTTTCAAAATAACAAAATTTTTATCTAGACTTTCAAACCTTTCTTTCCAAGAAATTTCCTGTTGCTTGAGTTTAGAATTCTCGTTTTTTAATTCGGAAATCCTTTTAAGAGAGGTTTTGAGACTAAGACAAAGTTCTTTTATGCACTTCGAGACTTTAACAAGAATTTTTAAGTTACTTACCTTAACTTCTTGATCTGAATCTGAATTAGTCTGTTTCGATTTCGAGTTTGAATCGGAATGGGCCATTAGACATATATTGGCATATTCCTCTTCACTTTCCTCGCACTCAGTGTCACTCTAGGTTTAAGCTTTGAGAGCCTTTTTGTATTTATTAGTTCTTAATTTATTTTTCTTCAACAAAGGACAGTTAGGTCTCGATATGCCAATTTTTCTTGCATTTGAAGCATATTACATCTTTGCTGGTTTCATTATCCTCGTCGGTCTCTTCTGGAAATTTTGCGTGCTCTGTTTCTTCCAGTTGAATTTTCTTTCATTTCTATTCAATTTTCTGAACTTCTTAATCATAAGTGCTAGCTCCTCATCGTCCATGTCATCAAAAATCTAACAATGATTCTGATGATGTAGATTTAGATGATGACAAAGACGATGAGGATTTTAAAGCAATTGACTTCCTACCTCTCGGATCTTCTTCCTTATTGATCTGCTCCATTTCATATGATTGAAGCGTGCCTACTAATTCGTCTACTGAAATAGGCATGATCCTCTGAGTCTTCACATGATTCCAATCTTTAGAGAGTTCACGCAGCAGTTTATTGACTTTCATTGGTCCTGAGATTGGTTGACCTTGATAAGCCAAGCCATTTACAATCTCTATGAAGCGACTGAACATATCAGTAATGGATTTTCTAGGCTTCATCTTGAAGGCTTCATACTGTCCGAGTAGAATATTGATTTTCGTTTCCTTTACTCGATTAGTTCCTTCGTAGGTAACATGTAATCTATCCCAAACTTCTTTTGCTGTTTCACAAGAAGAAATTCGGTTATACTCAGTAGGAGATAAGGCACAGTATAAAGAGTAGATAGCTTTAGCATCAAGAGCTTGTCTATTGGTTATTTCTGCTTATGTTGTTTCGCTAGCATCTACAACTTATTTTCCTCTTTCTGAGGTTGATGTAGCTTTAGGATTGATCTCTTTTTCTACCACATCCCTGAAGTGGGATCTTTCAATCTCAGAAATGCCTTCATCTTGTTTTTCCATACATTGTACTATTTTCAATCAAAGTAAGGAGGTCTGGTATTGCTTTGACCTTCAACTAATCCTGGAGCCAAAATACTAGCCATAGATCTTTAACTTAGAAGTAAAAACACTTCAATGAAATAAGCACACAAGTTTTGATACAAATTGTAAGTGCTAGTATGAACACCTGGTGAATAGGTGTGAAGATAATTCTTCGCAAGTAACAGTGGAAATATTTTGCTTTTAAAACTGAGTTTGAAGAATAACAGACTTTGAGTGAGTTCAGACTTTAGCAGTTGCATAGAACTACAAACAAAATAAAGGAGTCCAGGAAAGAGAAGAAGAACACATAATTTATAGTGGTTCAGCTTAGATCAAGCCTACATCCACTCTCCACGCTGACAGCCTACTGGTTAAATTTCACTATAAAACAAAAGAGATTTTACAGTCTTGTGATCTCAGCTTCACAATGAAGAGTCTTCACTACTTTTTCACGAAGTCACACTATGAATCTCTCTCTCTTTTGAGTACAACTTTGAGCTAAGTGAATGAAATAACAAGAGAATGAGAAGTTTCAGACTTTGGAATTTTTCTTTCACGCACTCTATCGAACAACTAGAGAGTCCACCTTAAATACTCATTCATGCCTTCTCAACTGTTGGCACTTTCCAAAGGAATTCTTCCAATCTACCTGTTGGACAGAATCAATCAAGGAGATCTCGAGCCATTGAAAGATTGTGATGAAAGTCCGTCAATCCTGTTCGCCCATACAATCAGGATCTTGGTTTCCATAAGTAGATACTTTCCAAGTTTACTTGCCTTCAAAAAGATTTGATGTATCTAAATTGATTCCAATAAAGATAACCAATCTTGTAGGTGATATATCCAACCAGAAAGCCATCCATAAACCATACGAACCGAACTCTTGAAGAGAGAAACAAAATCTCGCATCTGGATAAGTCTTCATTCTTCAGTAGCGTTCAGTCTAGAATTTGTCAGTGTGGGTAGACTTCTGATGTCGAACAGAATTTGACACTAAAGTTTAGCAGTCTTCAGGCTTTGACACAGAAGTCTAGAAATCTTCATAATAGACTTTGGATAAGTTTTGTCCAACATCAAAGGAGTTTTCTCCAACAGGATTGACCTAAAGGCTCAGAAGGCATGCCACTGTGGGCACGAGAGGAGGGGATTCATCCCATTAAGGTGCCAGCAGGTTGTTGGGCCTCACGAGAAAGGCCACCCTCGCTAGGAGTGGAAAAAGCCATAACACAAACACCTAATCTGCAACCCACCCACTACCACCGGAAGACCATTGGAAGGAACGGTACTTACCAGTGCAGGCTTCAGTGGGACAAGGAAGGAGATTAGGCAAGTTGCGCCTGCTCAGAGAAGGCCCAGCAAACACCAACAGACGCAACAACAGTTGGCTCGAGGTGGAACAGCAACAATTTGAACGCGTTGAGCGAGGCCAGTGAAGGGTCAGGCCAAAACAGGGGATGCAGCTTCGAGAGTGAAGGAAGAAGACCAGACGCACCTGTCTTCCTAGTCTTAGCCCTAGCGGACGACCAAGACACATGGGTCGAGTAGCAATAGCCACGCAGGAACAGTTTGCAACTCACAAGAGCAGGCGAGATTTGGGCTTGGAGACAGAATTAGAAGAAGAGGCTTGGAGGGGCAAAGGAGGTAGGCTGGGCGACCTTGTCCTCTAAAGCAAGGCCCAAACGACCAGCTGGAATCACCTCACCGAGCAACACACTAGACGAGCAGGACAAGATCACAAGCACGCCCAGGGTAGATGAGAACTCGAACTGTAGACCAAATAAGGAGAAACCGTTCAGTGAAGAAGAAGAGGAAGGTCAGTGGAACCTATCCTCCAAATTTCAGCCTAAACGGACGGCTGGAACTTTGGGAACGAACAAATCACCACACGGTGAACAGTGCCAAAAACGCCCAATAGAGAGCACCCGCGTGAATAGTACCCGCGCAAGAAACAAATGGCAAAGCTTAAAAAAAAATCGATTTTTTGTAAGATGAAAATTAAACAAAATAAAAATTATTAAAAGGAATGCATGAAAGAAAATCGTATTAGATTTTTCATACCCAATAGCGAAAAATCAAATCTAATTCCAAATTTCAACGAGCCCGAAAGAGTCCAAAAGGACAACTCCTTATGGTTTTCTTGTTCGACTTTTCTAATGCCAATCTTGATGGGCTCTTCCCAAATTTCTTTTTTGAACTTTTTATATTTGGCCCAAGCACGTAAAGTATGGTTTCCTGTCAACTTTGTTTTCGCTATTAGTTAATTATTTGATCAACTGAACGTGGACAAGCTAAAACCATAGATTATTTCATATGAAAATGACTCGTGACAATGAACCAAGAGGCCCTTTGCTTTCCTGCCTATATATACTCCATCTCAGCCTCCGCTTCTTCCCCCCCGGTCTCTCTTGCTTCTCTCTGCTCTTTCGCATTGACCCTCATTCGTTCATCTCTCTCTCTCTTTCTCTCTCTCTCTCTCTTTTGTCTCTTGCTTGTAATACTTGCATTGCCATCTTCAACTGGTACGTTAAGTTTCTTTAGATGAAGCTCGATTTGGTTCTTCTGTTTGAGTTTGTATTTTGTTAGACAAAGTTGTGGAGTTGGGACTTCTTGCTAGAAGCAATTTCTGCAGCATATCGTCTAAAGGGCGTCCTTTTAATAATTGAGACTCCATTTCAATCAACTCTCCCAACTGGACAGTTTAAGTGGCTCATTGTTGTCAAGATTGGAGTCATCCATACACATTACGTTTGAAAATTGAAATGTGATGCAATTAGAAAATACAAATTTTTGAAAATGACATTATTTCTTCCTACTGGCTTCATCCGATGTCATTTCATCATGCTCGTTTGTCTTTTGGATTTCATCACACCTTTTCCCATGGCCGACAAGCTCATATATTCTCTTATTAGTGCTATTTTAAAGATCGACACCAATTTTCCAAGTCACGCGCCTAACTGAGGTGGATGGTGAAAGGGCTAGTATGAACACTTAGATGGGGGTGAATAGGTGTGAAAACAAATTTTGCGAAATGCAGTGAAAAGCTTTACTTTTAAACTGAGTTTGGTTGACTACAGGCTTTGTAGAAGGATTCAGACTTTAACAACTATTTTAAAACACAGAAGTATATCGCAGTAAGTAAAGTAAAGGAGTTTGGGGAAGAGAAAAATAGACACAAGATTTATAGTGGTTCGGCTTAGATCAAGCCTACGCCAACTCTCCCACGCTGACAGCCTTCTAGCTGATTTCCACTATGAATCGAAAGAGAATGTTACAACCTTGTGATCTCGACTTTTCAGTAAGGAGTCTTTACTGTTCTCACAAGATCACTCTCTAGAGTTTCTCACTTTCGAATACAAGTTTAAGCACTAAGTGATGAAGGACAAGTGATTTGGAAGCTTCAGACTTTGGAATTCTTCTTTTACGATTTTCTTCAAATTACTTGAGGAACCTCCTTAAATACTCCTCTATGCCTTCTCGACCGTTGGCATTTTCCAGAGGAATTCTTCCAATCAACCCGTTGGACAGAATCAATCAAGGAGATCTTAAGCCGTTTGAAGATTGAGATAAAAGCTCGTCAATCCTGTTTGCCCATAGAATCAGGATCTTGGTTTCCATAAGTAGATTCTTTCCAAATAAGTTTGCCTTCCAAAATGATTTGCTTCTTCGAAATTGATTCCAATCAAGATAACTAAGATGGTATGTGATATTTCCAACCAGAAAGCTTGATATATCTTGTACGCACTGATACTTTGAATAAAATAATCTTGAGTCTGATTAAGTTTTCATTCTTGCGTTCAGTTTGGAACTTTGTCAGAGTGGGTAGACTTTTGATGTAAGATAGACTTTGACACATAAGTCTGGCGATTTTCAGAATAGAACTTGGATAAGTTTTGTCAGCTTCAAAACATCATAGGAGTTTTCTCCAACAATCTCCCATTTTTTGATGGTGACAAAACTTTCCTGCAGATTTAAAAACTTATATCCTGCAAAACAACACTTTAGCAGTATGTGATAACTTATAAAAACAGATTGTTAAGAATCTAGATAACATCGATTCTGCAACCACATAAAACACATTAATCTTGACAAATTAGACAAAGATTCAATTCAAATCCATAATCACAACCATAAAAAGGTTACTGCAGAATATTTAACATAGTTAGTTCAAACAAATTAAATCTACTCTCATTCTCCCCATTTTTGTCCATAGCAAAAATAAAGAGAAAGTTAAAAAAGATTAAAAGATAAATGCAATCAGGGTTGACTAGGAACTCGAACGAGTCGGAAATCCCTCAGCGACTGCACTATCTCCTCAAGCTTCTGGCACTGTTGATAAACATCTTCGACCTTGGCTACAGTCTATGAAACTTGCTGATTCAAGGTTTGAACTTGAGTGTCTAGCACTGTACATTGCCAATGAGAAAATTTGAAGTAGATCTCAAGGCAGTGTACAACTTCTGGATCTCAACATCCATTGCATATTGCTGAGCTTTAACCTCCAAAAGGAGCTTTACTATCCTTGGGTAGTTTGGATCAAGGTCTGTATGAGCACTAGCTTCAGCAAAGTGAGTTTGTGGAGTGTTGAGAGATGAGGGAACATCAACTTGATCGAGGGCAGTTTGTTTTGCACCCTCACTTGGAGTAGACTCTTCAACTAAAGCTTCAGGGAACTGGGATGCAAAAACATCTTCAGGGTTTGCAGGAGATCAGCTTATACCATCACTCGCATTATGTGGAGAAGAAGTCCCTGTTTTCTCATGAGCCCCCCCTGTTTCTATGCCTACAGGTGGAGAAGAAACTTCTTCTTCGTGTACCTTTTCTGTTTCAGAGCAAGAGTGATGTTCTGTCTCAGTTCGTGCTCCTTCAGGGTCATCCCTAGTTGCTTCAGAATCCTCCGATAATGTTATTGCAATAGTTTCTCCATCAGAGTCACCATTCTCTTCAGAAGCACCTTCTTCTTCTTCATCTTCATCTCCTTCTTCTTTTGCTCCTACTTCTTCTTCTTCTACTTCTTCCTCTTTTGCTTCTTCTTCCTCTTCTTCATCTTGTCTTTCTCCTCCTTCTCTGTCCTTTGACTTCTCAAAAGCAGCAAAGCTTTGAATATTTCTTAAGGCAATGGCAGAAATGGTTAGATCATCTTCATCCTCATCATCCTACAGGATAAGTGATCTCCTTTTCTTTCTTGCTTCTTGCACAACTTCCTTGCCTTTGTGCTTTCTTGGAGTAGCAGATCCCTCCTTGATTTTGCTCGAGGATTCTTTCTTCAAAAGCTCAATTGCCTTAGTCAGATCCTTCAGCCTCATTTTGGAGATCATTTTCAATCCTATCTCTATAGGAGCAACAGTTCTTGAGTAGAGTTGAGGGGGAAATTGGATTTGAAAATGACGGAACAACTTTGTAACCAGGGCAGAGTAGGGCAATTGGCCTTTGTCCTTCATGACAGTCCTGTACATATGTAGCAAGATAGTATGAGGAAGTGAGAAATGAGTCCCATTGTAGATTGCCCACATGATTCTTGCCTCAAATCTGGAAATGTCAGTTTTGCAGGCTGCCTTGGGTCTAATGCAGTTGATGACAATTTTGTGCAATAGAATGTTGAAGGCTGGCAATCGAGAGTATGTGATACCTCCACTTGGCAGTCTGTCCTTTACCAGAAATCTTGTGGTTTGACCGATGGAGACATTGATTGGTTGAAAACCACTTCTTTCAACTTCGAGAATATCGGCCAAAATGTCAACATCCACAACATAAGCTTGGTCACAAATAGTAAATTGAATGCGATTCTGATCAAGGAAAGACAAATTTAAGTAGAAGTATGCTGTCAATTCTAGATAAGCCACAACCGTCTCAGCACAAAACTTTTCGAGTTGAAGGAATGCCAACTTTTCCCTCAAGTTAACTTTTATTGAGTCCAAGAAGTCAAAATCTACTGTTTGAGGGTTTATCACCCCTCTGTTCAGCATTTGGGCATAAACCCTTTGATGCTCCTTAGAACGAAACAATTCCATTTTTTCCCCACGAAGATCAGCAGCCACACCCATCTTGGGTTGAAAATTTGAAAATATTCGCTCATCATCATCCTTATTTTCAAGCTAGATCAGAAGGAAAATGCAGAAAAGCCTTTTCTACAGAACCTTTCGGTGCCACTCCTATCCTTTCCATCGCTTTTAAGAAAATAGATTCGTTCCCATGACCATGCCCTTTCAGAAAACTAGTGATAAAGGACATTGGAGAACCACCCTATTTCAGATAACAGTAATACTTATAAAGAACCCAGGTTGTCAAAACTTTGAGAGTAACTGCATCTTGTTCAACTTATTCTTCCAAAGGTTGATGAGGAGTGTTCTGCAGAGAGTCTTCACCAGTGAGATCGAAGTGTGTCGGTCCTTTCTGGCATGTTTTGAGGCCCTTGACTTGCAATCCGAGAAGATTTCCTTTGGTGTGACATGGATGCAGTCTTGGAAGATTTCGTAGACATGTTCGAGTGAAGAAAAGATGAAAACTTGCAGAGTAATTTTGAGAAGAAAAGTTGATGGAGAAAGAGAGATTAGACGTTAGGGTTTGGAAAATGTTTGTGCTTTGAAAAAGAGAAATCTTGGGGTATTTAACCAAATCGAAACGAGGTAGCCGAATCGTCACAAGGGAAAATGCTTTTTTCAAAAATGAAAATAAAAATCGTAAATGCTAAAAATTTGAAATCGTATTTTAGCAAAAATAATAACTGCCAAAAATAAAATTGGCAAGCATCGATTCAGATAAAATCATACATGTTCAGAATTTTCATTCTAAAAATAAAATACCTGGATTTGAGAATATGTACATTCTAAAGTGGTTTCTTCAAGTTGAAGTTCTAGGTCTGATCAACTTCAAACTTTGAGAGAGATAATATTCAGCTTGCTGCGAATAGACTCAAATGAGTTTTTCTCCAATAGTTTTGTGAATATGTCTGCCAGCTGATTCTTTGAATCAACAAATTGAACCATAATCTCGCCATTCTGGACATGATCTCTTATAAAATGATGTCGAATCTCTATATGCTTTGCCCTTGAATGAAGAATGGAAATTCTGGTGAGATTGGTAGCACTTGTGTTGTCGCATCTGATCTCTGTGCAGGATTCTTCTATTCCAAAGTCTCTTAGTTGTTGTCTTATCCAGAGAATTTGAGAACAACAACTCCCAATAGCAACATATTCTGCTTCTGCTGTTGATAAAGCTACCGTACTTTGTTTCCTTGAGAACCAAGACACCAGCATTTGTCCTAACAGTTGACATGTGCCAAATGTGCTCTTTCTGTCAACTCTACAACCGGCTAAATTAGCGTCAGAAAAACCAAGAAGAGTAAACTCTCTTTTTTTTTTGGATACCATAGACCCGGCTTTGGAAAATTTGCAACATATTTTATGACGCGTTTAACAGCACTAAGATGAGATTCCTTTGGATCAGACTGAAATCTAGCACAAATACACACACTAAATATAATGTCAGGTCTAGAGGTAGTGAGGTAAAAAAGAGACCTTATCATGCTTCTGTATAGTTTCTGATCTACTTTCTTCCCTCCTTCATCCTTGTCCAGTTTTGATGAACTCGACATAGGAGTTTTTGTCCTCTTGCAATTCTCCAATCCAAATTTCTTAATGAGATCTTTGGCATATTTCTCTTTGTAAATGAATATACATTTCTTTGATTGTCCGACTTGCAATCCCAGAAAGAATGTCAATTCACCCATCATGCTCATTTTGAATTTATCCTGCATAGATCTTGAAAATTTATTGCAGAGACTTTCATTAGGAGAACCAAAGATTATACCATCTACATAAATTTGTACAAGTAGAAAATCTTTTCCTTCCCTTTTTATAAACATAGTAGTATCAACCTTTCCTTTTTCAAAACCATTCTGAGTTAGAAACTTACTCAACCTTTCATACCATGCTCGTGAAGCCTGCGTCAGACCATACAACACTTTTTTCAGTCTGTAGACAGAGTCTGGTTTTCTTGGATCTTCAAATCCTTGCTACTGGTGTTACGCCTCGATCCTCGGGTACGCACACATCCTTATACTTGGTCAATTTTAGAATGTGATATCCTAGGACTAAGTATTGCCGACCCTTTCATTTATTAAGCACATGCGAAAGCAGTTATAAATCCCCAGACAATAAAACAATGGGATAGAAAAGCAGGTCATATTTTTCATATTGAAATCCACAACCAAACCTTTATACATGGTATAACTCAAAGTCTACTCACAAGACTATTCATAACATTCTTGTCTCACACTATTCACATATAGATAGGGTTCACAAAAGAGATGAGATCTCAATCCTCATCTGGGTCATACTCAGGATCATCCTGATCCTCTTCTGACTCCTCTAATTCGCTCTCCTCTTCCTCAGGCTCCTCATCTTCTTCTTCAGGCTCATCCTCGGCTTTAGATGCCGGCTCATCTTCAGGTACCTCTTCTGCTACACCTCAGTCTTCGTTCTCTTCCGGTCCTTCCACCTCCTGCTCTTCGATCTCACCACCCTCGTCATTCCAGTTATCATCATTAATGGAATACACAAGAGTGTGGGCTTCAGCCGCAAGTGCCGGGTCCTGAACATTCACAATTGAGCCATCCGCATGGTCTGTTGTACCCTCCCCAAATGCTTCTTCCAAAACGTACACTGGCACGTCGTTCTCAGGAATGGGCCATTCTTTTCGCTTGTCAAAGTACTCACGGTACCATGACCTATAAGGATGGGGCCTCAGGGCGTTTTCTCCTACGTCAACCCAGATGATTGACTTAACCAGGACATACTCTAGTCCTTCTAGGTGAGGGTGGATATGGTAATGGATTTCTATCTCGGTCACCTCCTGGGGAATACCGAAATGTATAGCGGGACGATGAGGTGGAGGAGGAGGTGGTGGTGCTGCCATCTACGGGCCTGAAATGTTGTCCCACAACTGGGATGAGACTACGTCTCAGCAAGTTCTACCCCTCTAAGACCCGATTAGTAAACCAATACACTATGGGCTGCCTAAACACGCATAGGTCAGAGAACTTACCTTGGCTTCAGATCCCACCTGCAAGTCAGTACAATTCATACTAGGCACCCACTTACTCAAAACAAATCAAACCAGTCGATTACATGTCACCCAAATCATTCTCCACGGTGGAATATCTAGAAGTCAGGTCACGTGCATTCTCCAGGACGACATACCAAGTCTTCGCGCCACGTGCCTCAAACCTTGGGCCCACGTGCATTCTCTAAGGCGACCTTTTCGCCAAAGTGGTACATCAAGTCACCGAGACACGTGTCCTTTTAGATGCCATTCTCGAACACTGGACCCACGTGCATTCTCTAAGGTACTAGTTCACCAAAGTGACGCATCAGATCACCGAGCCACGTGTCATTTTAGATGCCATTCCGGAATGTTGGGCCACATGCATTCTCTAAGGTACTAGTTCGCCAAAGTGACATCAGATCACCGAGCCACGTGCCCTTTTTAGATGCCAATACTTAATCACCGAGCCAACATACCCTTCTCCAAGTGATTTACTTTCTACCGTGATTCCACTACGAAACAATGCCTTTCTCTATAGTTCACCAATCTACTATCGATACCCAATTATTTCTCAATCAAATAATCAAATCAACTCAATAGGAATATATCCTAAAATTCACAATTTAAATCAATTCCATACAAATTGAAGCTCAATTAAATAAACGGATTGCGCCACGATGATCAGCATGAAATTCCGGTCACCGGCCATCCCGATTGAATTTTCAGAAAGATAAATAAATAAATAATTAATTTCGAAAATTAATAATTAATTACTATAAATCCAATTTAGGCCTGTATTGCCTAATTGAAGCTTGATAAGGGTCGGGAAAAATCCCAAGATGCATTCAATAAATAGTAGACTATATCTACTTGCTAATTGCACAATCAAAATGTCTAATATGCATCACAATTGTCTAATAATTACTAATATACTCTAATCTAACCACGTAATTGCACTTAATTAAATCTAATCAACCCCTAAGCATAATTAGCAAACTAAGCAGGGATTAGTGAGATTACTCACCGGAATTTAGCACAAAACGTATCAATCTGATGGGGACGACGCAAGTCCTAGGTTCAGGGCCCGAAAAAAGCCCAAAATGGCCCACGAGTGTGCTGGAAACCCACTCACGGGTTCACTGCCCTTGCTGCAAAACAGGGGGAAGAAGGGTTCGTTGGGGGCGGTAAGGGGTCGGGAGAGTAGGTGGCGGTCTGGCGAGGCTGCACGGTGGTTCCTGGCGACAGGAGGTGGTTGAACCGTGGCCTGTGGTGGCCGAACAAAGCTAGACAGAGGCGCTGGAGCTGGACGGTGACCAGACTGGCGGAGGGGAGGAACGACAGCTCTGTGGAGATGGTGGACGGCGGAACGGCGGAACGGCGGGCGGCGGCTCCTTTTGGTGACGTTGGTTGCTGCTGCTTGCTCCAGCATCCTCCCAGATCTGCTGGGATGTCGAGCAGCGGACGAAGGGGGAGAAAGAAGACGTCGATGGTGGCTGAGGTGGGTGAGGGAGAGGCGGAGGGCAAGCAGTGAGGCGCGCACAAGGCGGAGCAACGGCGGCAACGGCGAGCTACTCTGGTCTTCTCCTCTCGGTGCTGCTGTCTCTGCTTCTTCTTCGCTGGTTCGCTGGGTGTCGCGTGAACAAAGGGAAAGAGAGAGAGAGTGTGTCGAGAGAGAGAGAGAGAGAGAGAGAGAGAGAGAGAGAGAGAGAGAGAGAGAGAGAGAGAGAGAGAGAGAGAGAGAGAGAGAGAGAGTAGAAGATAAGTTTGAAAAGTCAAAAAGTAAAAGAAGGAGAAGCAAAGTTGGAACCGGCAAGGAGATGGGGCAGTCGGTGGAGGGAGGAATTCCGCATGAGGGGGAAAATAAAAGAGAGAGGGAGAGAGAGAGGATGTCGGCCAAGTGAGGTAGGGGGAAAAGAAAAAGGAAATAAAAGGAAAAGGGTGTTTAGCCAAAAATGGAAAAAGAAAAGGAAATGGGAGGGAAACTAAAAAGAATTTCCTAACATAGAAAATTCTCATCCCATTTTCTTTTGAATTAGCTCATAAATTCCCAAAAGGAAATCCAAACTAGAGCACTTGGTCTTCACTTGCGTTTCGCATCCAATTTCCCTTTTGATTTTCTCTCAAATAACTCTCACAAAAATCAATTGATGTCTTAAATATCAAATTGATTATTTTCCTCCTCCAAGGATCCCTCAAGCTTCTCAATTTCACAATCGAATTAATCCCCGCTTCAACCGAACGAAAACGGCCCTAACCTGACTTTTTCCCAAAAAGTCTCGGTTGTCAGAAAAATCTTCTGAGACTGAGTCGTGGATCCTATAATTTATTGTGACATGACAGAATCTTCAGTTTCTGAAATCGGACTTGAATGTGCGGTTAATTTCCATTTGGCGCATTTTTAGCGTGACCTAGGCTACCGGGTGGTTTTAGAACTTTTTTAAGGCAAATGACCCGTGGTCGATTTTCTTCGAACCACTATGAACCCATTTGACTCAATAGTGACTCTTGATTGTCGTGAAAATCTTGAGAATTTAATTACGGACACAGGGTACCAAAACGACAGTAAAATCATATTAGTGTCGGTCGATGAGAATTTTCCAATTTAGTGGAGTCACCCACGATCGGCCACACATCTTAGTTGAATAGACCTATCTCTGATCTTAAATCGATTTTTAACTGTGCCACAATGGCCTTTAAAGATGAGCACGGTTGAGAAGCCGATTCCTGATCGAATTCTCATGTTTATTGCCTTAAATTTTCTTAATTACTTACCCAGATAGTCTAGTTACCTCAAGAGTGATCGGCTCTGAGAATAGCCCTATAAACGCATCAACGAAATGCCCGATTAATTCAGTAGAAAAGTGGTTGAGAAATTCAGGATGTCACAACTGGTGCATAGGTCTCGTCATAGTCTATCCCTTCATCCTGTGTGTATCCTTTCGCCACGAGCCTTGCTTTGTTTCTGATCACTTTTCCTTTCTCATCCATCTTGTTTCTGAAAACCCATTTCGTTCCAATAACAGATTTGCCTTTGGGTTTTGGAATCAGCTCCCATATGTCATTAATACTAAATTGCCTGAGTTTTTCTTGCATAGCTTCTATCCAGCTTTCATTAGACAAAGCTTCTTCTACACCTTTTGGTTCTATATAAAAAACAAGTGCTAAAGCATTAGAGTCTTCTCTTGCTCTGGATTTGGTGCGAATTCCTTCATCAACGTTGCCAATGATGAGTTCTTTAGGATGACTCGACTTGTGCTTTCAGTTGTTGTTTAGCCTAAGAGTCTGTTGATCTTCTGTTCCGTTTGAACCTTCTTATTCTGCTTGTTGTTTTACTCCAAAAGTCTGAACTTTGCTGGGGGAGACAGACTTTTTTTAAGTCTGGAACTAGTTCAGACTTTTCCAGTTGAACCTGATCTGGCTGAATCTGCATATTTTCCTAAAACTTGACGTTTATAGATTCTTCCATAGATTGATTATTCTTGTTAAAGACTCTGTAAGCTTTGCTCGACATAGAATACCCCAGAAAAATTCATTTGTCTGATTTTTCTTCGAACTTTCCAGATCGATCATTTGCATTCTTCAAAATAAAGCACTTACAGCTAAAGACATGAAAGTAAGAAACATTTGGCTTCTTTCCTTTATATACCTCATAGAGAGTCTTCTCTAGAATAGACCTTAAAAACACCCTGTTGATAATATAACAAATAGTAGAAACGCTTATACCCAAAAGTGAGAAGGTATTTTGCTTTCTATCAAAAGAGTTATGGCCATCTTTTGTAGAGATCTGTTTTTCCTTTCCACGAACTCATTTTGTTCTGGAGTATATGGAGATGAGAAAACATGCTGAAAACCAGATTCATTACAGAAGTCTATGAAATCTTGATTTTCAAACTCACCTCCATGATGTGTCTTTATGATTGAAATTGCATAACCTTTCTCGTTCTGAACTTTCTTGGCGAAGTTTGAGAAGTATGCAAAAGTCTCAGACTTGTTTGCTAAGAAGAACACCCAAGTGAAACGAGAATAATCATCCACGATTACCAGACAATATTTCTTTCCACCAAGACTTTGAGTTCTTGTTGGTAAAAAAAGATCCATATGGAGAAGCTGTAAAACTCGATTGGTAGAAATCTGATTTACTAGTTTAAAAGAACTTCTTACCTACTTTCCTAAGACACAGGGAGTGCATAATTCAGACTTTTGATAGCCCAGATTATGAAGCCCTCGAACCAGCTTCTTAGAGGAAACCTTGGCAATCTACTTCATATTTACATGACCAAGCTTTCGATGCCAGAGACTTGCTTCATCTTAAATAGAAATAAGGCACTGAGAGTTTTCTAGGTTTACGTACATAAGATATATGTTGCCGTCCCTTCGCCCAGGAAAGGATCGAGAGAAGTCTTGACTTATTCCAGAACAAATGTCTTCTTGGAAGTTTATTCTGAAACCAGTATTACAAAGTTGACTTATGCTTAGAAGATTGTAGTTTAAGCCTTTCACCAGGGAAACATTGTTGATGGCTAGACTTCCAATCTTCACAGTTCCACAGCCTATAATCTTTCCTTTGCTATTTCCTCTAAAAGACACTTTTCCTCCTTTTAGTCTGTCAAGCTTTACGAAATAGCTTGAGTCTCCTGTCATATGCCTTGAACAACCACTATCAAAATACCATTTGATTTTTCTTTTAATAGTGACCTGTAATCAGAAGAAAAACTCAAACTTTCTTTGGTACCTAGATTTTCTTAGGTTCAAGAGTGTTAGTATTAAAAACAGTTCTTGCCCAATCTTTCTTAACTGGTCTCCAAACCTTGGGACAATCCTTCTCGAAATGTTCTGAGCTGTTACACTTAGAACATCTGTGAGCACTTCAGCCAACAGGTTTTACAAACACTTTTTGAAAATGATTTTTGTAAAATGTTTTTGCAGGTCTTTGTTTAAGTCTCTCTTTTACTTTAGGAAAATCAATTAAAGGAACAGTTTCATTATTCATACCCAAACCTAACTTGTTAAAATAGGGTATTTGAGCTGTAAGAATTTTCTCTAATTTTTATGATCCTTTTGAAAACTTTTTTGAAATATCTGAGATCTCCCTTTTTAAGACAACATTTTCTTTTGAGAGAGAATCAGAATTTTCTTTCAAATCATCAAAACTTCTTTTCAAATTTTCAAATTTTTCTTTCCAAAAAATTTCATGTTGCCTGAGCTTAGAATTCTCCTTCTTCAGTTCGAAGATCCTTTTAAGAGATGATTTAAGATTGAGGCAAAGTTCTTCTATATACATAGAGACTTTAATAGGAATTTCTGAGTTACTAACCTCGATTTCTTTGTCAGAGTTTGAATCAGTGTCTGTTTTTGATTCTGAGTCTGAATCTAAGTGAGCCATCAGACATAGGTTTGCGAATTCTTCTTCACTTTCTTCACATTCGATGTCACTCCAAGTTTCTGCTTTGATAGCCTTTTTGTATTTCTCAGTCTTCCCTTTCTTCTTTTTCAACAAGGGACAATTTGGTCTGATATGCCCATTTTTCTTGCACTCGAAGCATATTACATCCCTATTAGTTTCAGCTTCTTTTGTAGGTTTCTTCTAGAAATTATGCGAGCCCTACTTCTTCCAATTGAACCTTCTACCTTTTTTGTTTAGTCTTTTGAATTTCTTTATCATGAGGGCCAGTTCTTCATCATCCATATAATATTCCGAATCTGTATCATCATAATCAACATTAGATTTTAAAGCAATTGATTTCTTACATTTTGGATCTTCCTCATCATTGATTTGCTTCATTTTGAACGACTGAAGTGTGCCTATTAGTTCATCTACTGATAGAGGCATAATCCTTTGAGTCTCTTTGATTGAGGTCTTCACATTATTCCAGTCCTTTGAAAGTCCACGCAGTAGTTTATTGACTTTCATTGGTCTAGAAATTGGTTGGCCTTGATAAGCCAGGCCATTCACAATCTCTATAAAGCGACTAAACATATCAGAGATAGATTCTCCAGGCTTCATTCTAAATGCTTCATATTATCCAAGCAGAATGTTTATTTTTGTTTCCTTCACACGGTCAGTCCCCTCATAGGTAACATGAAGTTTGTCCCAAAATTCTTTTGCTGTTTCATAAGAAGAAATTCGATTATATTCTGTGGGAGACAAAGCACAATATAAAAAATAAATTGCTTTTGCGTCAAGAGCCTGTCACTTGGTAATTTTAGCTTGTGTTGATTCATTAGCATCAATCACTTTTTCCCTTTGTTTGAAGTCGATGTTGCTTTAGGATTGATTCCTTTTTCAACAACATCTCATTCTAGGGGATCTCTTGATTTGAGAAATACTTCTTTTGCTGTTTCACAAGAAGAAATTCGATTATATTCTGTGGGAGACATAGCACAATATAAATAATAAATTGCTTTCGCGTTAAGAGCCTGTCTCTTGGTAATTTTAGCTTGTGTTGATTCATTAGCATCAATCACTTCTTTCCCTTTGTCTGAAGTCGATGTTGCTTTAGGATTGATTCCTTTTTTAACAACATCCCACTCTAGGGGATCTCTTGATATGAGAAATGCCTTTATCTTGTTTTTCCACATGTTGTACTCCTTTACATTGAAGTAAGGAGGTCTGGTGTTGCTCTGTCCCTCAACCAAACCTGGAGCCAGAATACTAGCCATAGATTATCTTTAGCTTTAGAAGTAAAAACACTTCAACAAAATAAGCACACAAGCTTCGATACCAATTAAAAGGGCTAGTATAAACACCTAGAGGGGGGTGAATAGGTGTGAAAACAGATGTAGTGAAAAGCTTTACTTTTAAACTAAGTCTGGTTGACTACAAATTTTGCAGAATGATTCAAAATTTAACAGCTATTTCAAAACACAGAAGTATATCACAGTAAGTAAAGTAAAGGAGTTTAGGGAAGAGAAAAATAGACACAAGGTTTATAGTGGTTCGGCTTAGATCAAGCCTACGCCCACTCTCCCACACTGACAGCCTTCTGGCTAGTTTCCACTCTGAATTGAAAGAGAATATTACAGCCCTGTGATCTCGACTTTTCAGTAAGGAGTTTTTACTGTTCTCACAAGATCACTCTCTGGAGTTTCTCACTTTCGAATACAAGTTTAAGTACTAAGTGATGAAGGACAAGTGATTTGGAAGCTTCGAATGACTTGAAGAACCTCCTTAAATACTCCTCCATGCTTTCTCGACTGTTGGCATTTTCCAAAGGAATTCTTCCAATCAATCTGTTGGATAGAATCAATCAAGGAGATCTCGAGCCGTTTGAAGATTGAGATAAAAGCTCGTCAATCATGTTCGCCCATACAATCAGGATCTTGGTTTTCATAAGTAGATTCTTTCCAAATAAGTTTGCCTTCCAAAATGATTTGCTTCTTCGAAATTGATTTCAATCAAGATAACCAAGATGGTAGGTGATATTTCCAACCATAAAGCCTGATATATCTTGTACACACTGATACATTGAAGAAAATAATCTTGAGTTTGATTAAGTCTTTATTCTTGCGTTCAGTTTGGAACTTTGTTAGAGTGGGTAGACTTTTGATGTAAGATAGACTTTGACACAGAGAACTTGGATAAGTTTTGTCAGCTTCAAAATATCATAGGAGTTTTCTCCAACAGATGGACCACTTGTTCAGTCGATGGAAAATCCAGTGGTCCAATTGTTCTCTTACCTCCACCACACGGTGGTGGTGGTGTTGGTAGTGCTGGCTGTTCATGGCTTGTTTTCTCAACAAAACCAAGCCATCCATCTGCTAATGGCCACTCATCTTCTTTAACTGTTTCCTTTCTCTTGCTGTCATCTCAGCAATGACTCTTGGCTTCATAACAGCCATGAAGTTCCTCACTTTAAAACTCAGGCTGAACTTTCAGATAACCTTAGGGAACTTGTGAGTTCAATGGAACGTAGTACTCATGCCTCTTCGTTTTCTTTTCAAGGCTTTGTGACGGAGATGGAGTTCCAGGACCTGTTTTGCCCATCTCAGAGTCCCAAATATGACCGCCTTCTCTTTGGTAATCTGAACCTCTTGCCCCATGTTTTTGGATCTCTTTTGTATGCACGTGTTCTCAAATCTTTGCATTTTTCAGCTCAGAATGGGAGGATTGATGAGAAAGTTCTGTCCTCGAAATGCATTTTGCAGATTTAGATGACACCCTTTATCCGCTCAGTTCTGGCATTGCCAAAGAATGCCTTAAGAATATTCAAGGTGAATTCGCCATGCCTTGCCTTGGCTCTCTGTCTTCTCTGTTTGAACTGTACCTGTGTGCTGAGAAGGAGATCAATTTTTTAGTGCAATTTATGATGTGGAACCTCTTATTTTTTTTTTTTTTTTTATCTTTCTGTAGATTATATGGTTGAAAAGCTTGGGATAGATGAGAGCAAATTGGATGCTCTGTGCAACCTACTGTACAAGAATTATGGGACAACAATGGCAGGTCTCAGGGTATGATTCTGGTCACTTCCCTTTCTAGTTACGCGCCATTCTTCTAAAGTTTTTTGAAGGGCGCATGGTTAGTCCGTGGATTATATTGATTAGTCTTTTTTGCTTTTCGCCTTTTCCTGAGCAAGGGATCGGCTATGACTTTGATTATGACCAGTACCATCGGTAAGACAAAGTGAAACCACCCTTGATTAAAATCTGCGTTGACTAGATGATTTTTTTTACTATGTTGTTGATAACATGAATGTGGCTAAAAGCATTATGGGGTCTACAGTTTCGTCCACGGAAGATTGCCCTATGAAAGCTTGAAACCAGACCCGGTCCTTAGGAGTCTCTTGCTCAGCCTGCCTTATAGCAAAATTGTATGTGCCTCGCCATCTATATCTCCCAGCCTAATGACACAGTTATTCATGAGTACCCTTGAAACCCATCTGACATCCTTCTGTGAATTGGCCAGATATTCACGAATGCCGATAAGATCCATGCCGCGAAAGTCTTGAGCAGGCTCGGTCTAGAAGACTGCTTTGAAGGGATCATTTGCTTTGAGACGTTAAATACTATTTGCGGCAGTGTTGCATCTGGCAATGAGGACAACGCTGAGTTTGTGGAATCACCTAGCACTGCTAACAGTGGGAGTTCAAAGATTTTTGACATCATCAGGCATTTCTCAGGACCCGATCTGGGTTTGGGATTACCAAAGACGCCAATTATATGTAAACCATCCGAGGAAGCCATAGAGCAAGCACTTAGGATTGCGAACGTCAATCCTCACAGAACGGTGAGATTATTTTTTACAGCCATTTTTGCGGCTGACCCGCTCTTATGTCATAATATTAAGTAATATTTCTCTTGCTCTTGTGTCTCAGATATTCTTTGATGATAGCGTTCGCAACATCCAGGCAGGGAAAAGAGTTGGACTTCACACCGTCCTGGTGAGTCAAAACTGAAGTCCTGTACCGAAATCTTCACTCTACTGAAACTGAAGAAGATTATAAAACATGTGCAGGTTGGAACATCTCAACGGTGTAAAGGCGCAGACTATGCATTGGAAAGCATCCACGACCTGAGGGAAGCACTGCCTGAACTATGGGAAGCTGATTTGAAGTCAGAAGTCAGTTACTCTGGCGTGGTCGCGGTTGAGACTTCTGTGACAGCGTAGATAGATGTTAATGTAATCTCTTGATTGAAGAATTAAAATGTTGTTCTGGAAATCTGCATTCTATCTCAATTTTTTATTCTGTAGATGAAGCACATGCTCAGCAGTAAGCTTTGATTGTATATAAAATTGTTATTTTTTGTGCCTTCTCCTGTTTTCGGTCTAGGATGTTCATAATTGCAATAAATTTCGTTTCCTGTTCTACTTTAGTCAGGATTGAATTCTGTAGATGCATATTGTCCGATAAAATGGCTTTGAACCGTCAAAACTTAATCATCCTAGAAAATCCCTCTTTATAGATTTGCAATGTGGAAACGAGCGCACCTCTAATCTGGTCCTTCCATGTAACTCTAACATTTGGGTTTGTTAACTTGTTCAATTGAAGTGGCTAATAAAAAACAGAAAAAGAAAAAGAAGACTGCTTTATTTAAAGCAAAGAGACGACCGAGGGACCAAAGGGGAAGAAGAAAAAGAAAGTGATTGCAAACAGAGGGGAAAAGAAGAAGAGAAGACAAAAGAATTAAGGAAAGAAGCATACGCCACAAAGACCTCGCCAAACCAAGTTTACATCGTTCCGCAACACTTGATAAGGGTTTACCCCGACCCAACTGGGATCCTCTCGATATGCAGAGTTCTTCTTCTACCTTAATGGCAATTTGCCCCTCATACCCTAATATCACAGATGTTTCCCATCATTTTACCTTCCTCCGTTTTCAATTGCCCTGATTTTCCATTCCCCTGGTTTCTACTGAATTGGTAATGGGATTTGCCATTATCGATTGCCCCTTTTACCCACCTTACCTCTCTCGGCACCTCATGCCTACAGCATCTACCTGTATCTTCCGGTTTTCAATCCCCTGTTTTCTACTGAATTGGTAATGGGATTCGCCATTTTTGATTGCCCCTTCCTCACCTTCCCTCCCTCAACACCTCATGCCCACCTTTCTGACCATCCCCATTCCCATTCTGACCGATTCTTCCATTTTCGTCTTGCTATATTCCCAATTTCAGACCTCTGCATGTTGGCCTGCTGGACTTCCTATATCACCAATCGCAATTCTATTTCTAGGTGTCCCCGGCTCATTTGCATGTAGAATTTGTAGGACGCAAATTGCGCAACTCCAAGATCTCCATAACCAGAACAAGAACATGCATAATTGAGTAGAAAGATTAACGCACCTGTTTTGGGATCCATCGAACGTAAAGCGGAAGCAGAAAAAAAAAAGCATTACCCACATATCAAGGGGATCCACGCATCAAGTCCTCCTCTATTACCCTCCGTATCACTAGCTCAATGAGGCGGCCCCCTCATGTTTAGTGTTAGGTAAACGCCCCTTAGGTGAGGATACATGTGAGAATTAGGGTTAGAGGAGAGACTTGAGCACTATTTATAGAGTTTCCATCCAGTCCCCCTCATTACGGGCCAGGCTCAACTCGGCCCACACTAGCCAGCCCATATTAGACTAATTAAGAAACCTTCTATCTCACCTTAGACCAAACCTCGTAAAACGGTAAACGTTAAACGGTAAATTACAATATCAATTAATGTAGTCCACATTAGGTAAACTCTTACATTCTCCCACTTGGACTATATTAATTGAAATCGTACTGTGTGTGCGCACATTTGGTCCAGAGATAATTCTTAATAGTCAATCACATCCCATAAAGTCTTAAACACCGAATCATGACGGTAACTGCATGTATACACACAGAGCCTTCCATGGTCACGAGTGCTCTCAACTTTATTGATATGGATTCAATATGGTAGTGTGTCAAATGGATAACATCTCTCATAGAGAGATCCCATTTGTCAGTCACCATTCTTTTACCTTAGGTATCACAAAAACTTGTGCCACTAGAGAATGCTTTATGGTTCCAATGAACCCACATATGTCTTGTCCTTACGGTTAACCTTCCTTTATGTATAACAAGATATATGCACAAGGCTAATAACTGGATGCCCCTAGCCTTCACTCAAGGTTTATACAGTACCTTGAGACTTTATCAATATGTATTCAACATAACAACACATTCAAAAATATTTTATTGAATGCAAAAGTTGATACATATCAAACCGTTACAAAATGTAACGAACACAGATGTGAACTTTATTAGAGTAAAGCCAAAATAGCTCCCATTAAACAACAACATCTCATGATGCTCCTAGGCCCATGCTAATGACATGTCGTTTAGATATACATGGGCGTAGGCCTTTAGTTAGTGGATCTATAATCACATCATTTGTGGAAATATGTTATATTATAACGTCACCTTTCTGTACCGTTTCTTTATGGTCAAAAATTTTGACCACCATATATTTAGACTCGTGGAGACCTTTGTTGTTAATACTACAAATTTATTGTCTCAATACAACCGTATGGGCCAATCCATAAAATTAAAACGGTGAACTCTTTAATGAGGTTCCGGAGCCTAATAGCCCAAGTAATAACCTAAAAGAATGTTACTAGTACTGCTTACATTGTAGAAGATGACATAGAACTTTATTTACTGTACTTCCTACTAACATAAATATGTATTATGTTATCGATCACATGTCATCATAACAGCCAGCAAAGTTTACATCTAAATACCCTACTAACTACAATAATTGAACATATTTATAAATTAGCATATAATATCTTGTCCTCTTTAAGTACCTCAAAACCTTATTGGCAACAACCCAATGATCACATCCTGGATTTGACTGATATCTGCCTAGAAGTCCCGTCATAAAGATGATATTTAGTTTAATGCAAATTTGAGCATACATTATACTTTCAAGTGCACTGACACAAGGTACACCATTTAACTAGATTTTCTCAATATCTAAATAATGACAATGTGATAGATTCAGTCCATCACCCTTAACAACAGGAGCAATTCCTGGCTTACAATGATGTATATTGAATATTTCAAATATACAATCAGCAAATGTCCTCCGAGAAAATTTAATATAATATGGCAAAAACAATCCTTACAGACCTCAATACAAAGGATATAAGATGTCTCAAGGTCACAACTTGTAAGCAAAAAATCATGTACATAGAGTATGAGAAAAAAATAAATTTCCTCCCACTAACCTTGCAGTATATTGAATTACTTTATTCCCAATTGAACAAAATAACAACACTATGAAACTTTAATAATATTGTCTAGAAATTTGTTTAAGACCATGAATTAAGACTTTTCAGTCTACACATAAGTCTTGAAACATCTGTTGCAAAATCCTCCAGTTGCACAATATAGATTTTGTATCTATATGACGTAATTCCATATCAAAATAAATTATTAATGTTATGTTCACTCTGAAAAAATCTTTAAAAATACTAGAAAGAAATATTTATTTCTTCATTATAAACTATCCACCCCTCTTTCAGAGTGAAAACATTATTATCTTTTTTATGACATCTAATCACATACTTAATTAAGAACAAGAAATGACATTTATATAAGTTGCTAAAACAACCATGTAATGGATATTGTAATCATGCTCTCACAAATCGACTATATAGTCTGATGGTATAACTGATCGTCTTTCCCTAACAAATCTCCTTAATAAAGTTGCAACCACTTCATTCTGCACTTGAGAGGTTTAAGAAATTTCATTATAAACTATATCAAGAATAATACCTTGAACCTAACAAATTTAGTCTATGGTACAGGAGATTCCATAATTATCTGTATAGGTAAAGACAAAAACACAGTAACCCCCATCATACTATTATCTTTAATAGTCTGAGAGCAACTATCCTCTACAATTACGTTGATCTTAAGAAACTTTAGAGTATGTGATTCCATAATTCTTGTACCTTCTTTAGGGTCATAAAATCAATACCCCTTTAACAATCTAGATAAGATACAAAATAATTCCAAGTGGATCTGAATTACAACGCACTTAAAATTGGATTAGATAATTTCACTT
The DNA here is from genome assembly GCA_016097605.1 of Eucalyptus guilfoylei. Taxonomy (NCBI): domain Eukaryota; kingdom Viridiplantae; phylum Streptophyta; class Magnoliopsida; order Myrtales; family Myrtaceae; genus Eucalyptus; species Eucalyptus guilfoylei. Next base: position 43,779,798 of record CM027861.1, read on the forward strand.
CTGCATGACACCTCTAAATTTAATATGATTCAAGTAATTTATGCCCAATCTATAACTCAAAAGAAGTTTATGAAACAACTTTGATAAGAGACACCTTTTGTATATGAAAAAGTTGCTTTCATAATATCAGCCCACAGAAGACCAAATAAATTAGTCTTACTAATCATACTCATCACCATGTTCATTATGGTGCTTCATGCCTTTTAGCCAAATCTTTTTGTCAGGATTTTCAGGCATAGTAATTAAATTACCACCCCAGAATTTACCAAGTATTTGACAAATGACCCTTTAAGCAATTCAGTATTGTCATACTTGCCAAAATACTTACCACTACTATTAGGCCTAACAACCTTCAAGACTAATTTTAACCAGCTTATTCTTTATCTTGGCCATTTTCCTTAAATAGAAAACTTTTGGAAACAACCTTTTAACCATATACGAGATGTATATGTAACATAATCTTTACAGATGTGTCCTAATTTCGATATTAGACAAGACATAATTTCAAGCAACTAAGGCTTCCATCATCTTATAGTAGTGCAGTCCACAGGCATAACTCTTTTCAAGTGTTCCAGAGTGGAATGCTTCATGGACAGTAAGCAAATTCTATTGCTCTTTTCTCAAGCAACAAATCATATGTCCACAACTTAAAATTTGAAGCAATAAAAACCTCAATAATAGTGGAGTTATAAATTACAGAAAATGTGATTGAAAAACAAGCAATGTATATAATTAGCATCATGTGAGCACCGTGTAACTTGACGTACAAGTACACATCCAGAGAGTTACATGTATAATCATATAATCACCTTTGGGCAGAATACATGACATGCAATTGTACACTCCCCACATGATAGCGGTTATGAGAATATATTCAAATTCTTCGTGAATTCATCACCTTTGGGCATATGAATCACTAGAATCAGTCACTCCTCATCACAATCACCTCCTTTGGGAGTATGACTACGCATTAGACTAAGAGACATCCCAATAATCATAAGAGACCGAAATTTCTCAAACCCAATCAAGCGTGCTACTTTGGCGGTCACTACTCAGTTGAATCCTTGAAATTCTCTCATACCAGGGATATAAACTTTACTTCTCACATACACCATATACATGTGATTTTAACTTCAGTGATAGGGGCATCATATCACCAAAATCACATATCATGCTAATTATATTGCTTTATAAAAAATAATCATATATATATATATATATATATAAAGAACCTGAAAGTCAGACTTCAATGAGATCACCGATCATAGCAACAAAAGAAACTTCTCATAATATAGAAGAAAGCATCTCTTGTGCACCCCGATTACTGATTACCAAAATAATATAAAAAGAATGCCGATCCAAATGATCCCTCATAAGTTAACATCAATAGCAATATAGAGTATCCAGATTGACAAGATTAATAACTGATCAACTATTGATCATGAGTTTTATACGGCAAAACATGACTCCAAGGCCAATAGCTGATTTATTAGCCAATTATGAGTAACAAATTATCATTACATCAACTAGTGGCCTATAAATTGAGTCAAAACACAGAACCAAATATCTAATCTTATAACAGTAGATATTATTGCTCTGCGTAAATGTTGTCATACTTCTTAACCATAAACCAATGCTCAACTTGATAGACATTAACAAGTGACCAGATGAATTTAGGTAAAATATGCAATAACTTAACTGACATACATTACCCACATTCAACAGATGTGATAATTAATATAATCAATTTGGTCACGAGTTCTTAAGATTTTCATCATTCAAAGGTTATCAGAAGAAACAAAAATACATCAAGATGCGTATAAATAACTATGCTTGAGCAATAAAAGTTCCATAACTTTTACTGTTTCTCATGACCTCAATACATAGTTCAAATACTATCCCATAATGGTTGTATCTCATTAAGCCAGCTTTAGTTCACAATAAATTTTAATTTTTATTAATGAATCACACCATTATACTATTTATGTGATAACATACCTATAACCCAACACTTGTATTTCCAAAATCACAGAAAATACAAGAAAAATACGCAAAAATACACTAAAAATACATATATTTAGGGCTTTGTATGTATTTTCACATCCATAAAATAATTAAAATATAAAATAAATACATCACGACGTAGAGGAAGATCATACGAATCCAATGCCACCAGCCACGTGCCGATCGGAGTCTCCACGCGTCCACACGCGCCGCCTGAGTGCGCAGCGCGTGGAGCTCACGCGCGGCGCACGTTCGACGCCTAGGCGGCGCGTGGGGGCGCGTGCGGCATCCTCCAGTGACGCGCCACTGACCGTCTTGCTCGTCTCGTTGAGCCCAGTCCAAATTTGTGATTTAATTTTATTTTTATTGAACAAAAAATCTCGAAAATCACAAATTAGGGCAAAAACTTTATGCATTCAAGTTCTAGGGTTACGGTTGCTCTGATACCACATGTAGGATGCAAATTGCGCAACTCCAAGATCTCCATAACCAAAACAAGAATATGCATAATTGAGTATAAAGATTAACGCACCTGTTTTGGGATCCATCGAACATAAAGCGGAAGCAAAAAAAAAAAGGATTACCCACATATCAAGGGGATCCACGCATCAAGTCATTCTCCTCTATTACCCTCCGTATCACTAGCTCAATGAGGCGGCCCCCTCATGTTTAGCGTTAGGTAAGGGGGTGCATGACAACCATTCTGTTCTAGAAATAGTTTCTGGAACAGAAATAGATTTTTCTATTTCTATTTCTAGAATAGTTTATAAGCAAAAATAACCGTTTGATAACGACACAAAATTTCTACTCTAAAAATAGAAATTCGTTTGATAACAACACAAAATTTCTTCCTTTCGGACGGCGGTGGACCGGTGATCGCGGGATGGACGGCCGGTGGCCGGCGGCGGCGGCGTGGTGATGCAACCGGCGGCGGCGATGGGCGACCGGCAACCGGGGCGGGGCGGCGATGGGCGACCGGCAAGCGGCGCGGCGGCGGACGGGCCGGTGGTCGGCGATCGGCGACCGGAGGGCGGTGGCGGCGACCGGTGGTTGGCGATCGGCGACGACCAGCGACCGGCGGCCGGCGGGCGGTGATCGGCGACCGGCGGCGGCCGGCAAGCGACGGGCAACGGGCGGTGGCGGTGGGCGACCTGCAATCGGCGGCGGGCAGGCGGCGGCGACCGGCGACGACCGGCAGCGACGGCGGCGAGTGATCGACGGACAGTGGTCAGCGGCGACGAATGAAGGACCGATTGACGAACGATGAGAAGAATTTTTATTTCTGATTTCTATTCCAAAAATAGAAAAACTGAATAGGTTTATCAAACGGATTTCTCTTCTAGAAACAGGTCTGGAACAGAAAAACTATTTCTGGAACATAAATTTTGGTTTTCATGCACCCCCTAAACGTCCCTTAGGTGAGGATACATGTGAGAATTAGGGTTAGAGGAGAGACTTGAGCACTAGTTATAGAGTTTCCAGCCAGTCCCCCTCATTACGGGCCATACTCAACTCGGCCCACACTAGCTAGCCCATATTAGACTAATTAAGAAACATTCTATCTCACCTTAGACCAAACCCCGTAAAACGGTAAACGTTAAACGGTAAATTACAATATCAATTAATGTAGTCCACATTAGGTAAACTCTTACAGAATTCTCTTCCTGTCTCAACCCTTCTATTTTTTGCCCTGGTGCCTGACCTCATGGACCCCCACGATCAGGAGGTCGATTCAGACCTTGCCGCCCTTTGCAATAGGTTGGGTTGCCTCTGGTCCGAACACGAAATTGAAGTTTGGGATGATGCGCCACCACCAGAAAAAAATTGAAGAGTGCAAGCTGATATTAGTTGGTAAAGTACTATCCAATCCCTCTATTAATTTCCAAGCTTTTCAAAATACCTTGAAGCGAGCTTGGCGAACAAACCAAGTCGAGATTTCCCAATGTGAAGTCGGTCTCTATGTTGCTAAATTTAAGTCTGCAAGGGAGAAACATAGGGTCTTGGATGGTGGTCCTTGGCTTTTCTCTGGTCACTTGGTAATTTATAAGCCTTGGTTACCAAATACGCCACTACATTGTTATGATTTCTCAACTTGCGCATTCTGGGTGCAAATCTTTGGTCTACCATTGGAATGGTGCTCTGAGCACATGATTTGCAAAGCTGTTAAACATGTTGGAAGAGTGCTTGAAGTCAAACTTGAAACAAAAGAGGGCACAATCCTTCGAGCTGGCAGAGTAAGGGTAGAAATCAACTTACAGGAGCCATTGAAAACAAGGCAGTTGATTCGCATAGATAGGAAAACCATATGGCTCGATTTTTGTTATGAACGGCTATTACACTTCTGCTACTCCTACGACAAGCTAGGCCATTATACTATGTATTGCAAGGATTTTCCTTTTGACGAAGCAAAACTAGAAGGCAAATAAAAGATGTCTTATGGCCAACGGTTACGTGCGAAAGTAAAGGAACATAGTCCGTATTGGCTGACCTTTTATGAGGCGCAAGACAAACCTAAAGAGACCGGAGAGGTGATACTAGAAACTCCTCCCTCATCGACCCATCTAGTCCCTGTACTACCTCCTAGCAATGATATGGACACCGGAATTCTGAAGCGACCAGCAATGCCTCTCATCAACCCCACTATTGAACCAATCCAGCAACACCATCCTAACGGCATGCTACCAGGGAATTCATCTACAAGTGCGCTGATCCTTGTACCTACAAAGATGAAGGGTATCCAGGATCAGGAAATGGGAACCCCCAATTTTAAGAAGCTGAAGAATACAAGAATCTCTACCAAGAACCAAGAGGTAGTGCTTACACGTATTCAGCGACATCTCAAATTTTCGAATTCTCATGTGATTAATCCTATTGGCTTGGCTGAAGGCCTGGCAGTGTTTTGGCATGATAACATTTCTCTACATGTGGATCGATCTACTTCGGAACTTTTTGATATGATATGCACGGATGCAAGGTGTGGTATACCTATGCGTCTTACCCGCCTTCATGCACCGGCAGCATATCAGCTACGCCAACTTTTATGGACAGAACTACGACAAATCAGCTCTTCCAACACTTTACCTTGGGTTTGTGCTGGTGACTTTAACAAAATTATCTATCATTGGGAGAAAGTGGGCAAAAGGTTAGCCGAACCTCATCGAATGCATTCTTTTCGAGAAGTTTTACATGACTGCTCACTAATGGATATGGATAGTAAGGGCTATGCATTTACATGGATGAATAATCGTGAGGGTGATGACTTTGTGAAGGAAAGGTTGGATCGGGTGCTATGTACTATGGATTGGCGTCTCATGTTCCCTAGAGCTAAGGTTTTTGCATTACCTGCATTGGGTTCTGATGACAGCTCTTTATTGTTAACCACTGAAGCTTTACCTGTGACAGCCTGAATTTTCAGAAACTATTTTCGATTAAAAAAATCGGGTCTTTCATCGACGCGTCAATAATGCTATTCTTTAAGCTGATCACTCACGAGATAACTGGACTATCTGGGGAAGCAATTAAGGAATCTAAATGCAATGGACTTGAGAATTCGACTAGGAATTGATTGCTCAACCGTGTTGGTCTGCAAGGGTCATTACAGCACTGTCAAAATTGATCAGAGACCGAAGATAGGTCAATTTGACTGAGATATGTGATTAAAGTGCGGGTGATTTCACCTGATTCCAAAATACTCATCGATCGGCACTAGACCGATTTTTCTATCGTTTTGGTATCCGGTGTCCGTAATTAAAACCTCAAAATTTTTACGATAATCGAGAGTCACCAATGTGTCGAAGATGTAAATTGTGACTCGAGATAAATCAATCACGGGTCAATTGCACCAAAAATTCCTAAAAACTACCCGATAGGTTAGGTCACGCTAAAGTCGCGCCGGATTGAAATTAATCGCGAATTTGAACCTGATTTCAGAAATTGAAGTTCTGTCATGTCACAAATCATTTTAGGAATGTCGACTCATCCTCCGAAAAATTTTCAGAGATTCTGAGATTTTTTCGGAAAATTGATTCGGACGATTCGAAAATTAACGGAAATTCGAATGGGCCAAATTGAGGGAAATTTGGACTTTCAAGCCGAGCCTTTGGGTGTTGGGGACTTGCAGAAAAATTGTACGGGATTTTTCTTCATCAAAATCGGACCTTGAATTGGAGATATCAGAGGGGAAATTGAAGTTCAATTTGGTTAAATTCGGAGCTTGGGAGGGGATTGGATTTTTGGATATCAAAATTGATTTATTATGGACTTATCTTGTTAGAAAGTAATAGGGGGGGTGGGACAGGCAATAAATTGAAGAGATAAATATGTTGACTTTGGCCCCTTCAACCGTGGCTTCTCCATCACGTTTGCTAGCTGCTTCCCCTTCGACGCCGACTCCATTAGCTCTGCCTTGCTTTTCATTTGTCTTCAATTGTTCCCTTAAAGCAGCTCAATCTCTTCAACAACACTCAGCTTCTCTGCCCTTCGAGTAAAATCCCTCAATTCTCCATTTTTCTCTCTTTTCTGCAGTTGCCGAAGCACCCCACCGCCCACTCATACAAACGCTCGCCACTCCACCAACGACTCCTCATTTTGGCCACGTTTTCTCTCAGTCAACCCTACTTCTCCACATTCTGTTTGTTGATCCCATTTTTTTCCACACGTCCAGCAAGTTTCGGGCTCATCCCACCGAAGGCCAAAGCCCACGTTCTCCATCTTCACTTGTTCCAACGTCCACCGAAGCTTTCATTTTTTTCCTGCTCCGCTCACGCTGCCCACCCATCGTGTCTTCATCGGTTCCTTCACTGCTCATGCCTCCATCTTGCCGTGTGAAATCAACCGAAGCTGCCCCAATTTCGTTGGTTTCTTCAACTGAAGCTTTCTACTCCATTTCGCTGTTTCACCGCCCACAAGCTCGTCAACCTAACCGAGAAGCAACTGCTGCTTCCTTCGTCCGCATTTTCAGCCCATCCAGCGTCGTGGGCCCATCTCCATCCAGCCCACAGCCCACTGAAGCACGCCACTTGAAGCCTGCATCAATTCGGCCCAAGAGTTCAGCCCGAATCAGCCCAGTTTTGAAGCCACAGTTCAGCCCATCTTGAGGCCCACTTGAAGTCAGCCCATTCCAGCCCAAGCCCGCGACTAGCAGCCCTGCAGAAGCCCAAGGACGAAGCTCGGCCTTGCTGAGCTGTGTTGGGCCGGTTCTAGGCCCGGTCCGAGTTCCGTCGACGCCGTCGCAAACTTAAGTTTCGGCCGTCATCGCGCCGCCGTCGCAGTGAACCGATTTTCGCGATACACCGGTGAGTTTATGCACTAAACTCTTCTTAGTAGGCTAATGTCATTTAAGGGGTGTTTAGTTTAATTTAATTAGGGATTAGGTGGTTAAATTAGTTTAATTAAATGTTGATTAGATTATGTGCATGATTAGATTAGTGGATGGATTAATTAGTCTAATTATGTAATTAGATTGGTGTAATCTTAATTAGACTTTTAATTAATTAATGCATTTAATTAATTATTTAAATTAAATATTATTTAATTATATTATTTTATATTTAAATTAAATTAATTTTCGGAATTTATTTAATTATTAATTAATTAATATTTTTTCGGAAATTATCTTTGGGAGAGCCGTTTGTTAGAATTTCGCACTGATCGCAAAGCAAAGTGTGGTTAGTTTGTTCAATTGATTGTTATGTTTGTGAAATTGAGTGATGGTAGTGAAATATTGGTATTTTAATTGGAAAATACCGGGTTTCAAGTGTTGACACCGAAAGTAGTTTTTAAGTACCATTTCAGCTTAGGTGAGCAATATAGATATATAACAGCTTCGGGGAGCATTAGCACCAATATAGGTCTATAGCAGCTTTGGTGAGCACTTTAGATATCAGCTTCGGTGAGCATTATAGTCATCTAGCAGCTTCGGTGAGCAATAATTGATCTAGCAGCTTCAGTGAGCAAATTTTAGACATCAGCTTTGGGGAGCAATGATATATGAATATATCTATTTCAGCTTAGGCGAGCAGTGTTCGAATTAATAGAATTTATAGATGGCAACAATGACATGGAGTCGAACGAGTTGACTGATTGATGGTTGAATTAAATTGAATTGAATTGAATTGTTTGGTCGAGTATTTGATTGTACTCACTTGCAGAGTGGACCTAAGGCGAGGTAAATCCTTATGATTGTGTGATTGTGTGATTAGGACGCTTCTAGGAGTATTTCCCTCCTTATCGGGGTTTAAAGCGTGAATTCATTGAGATTTATATCTCACTCCGTCGTGGGCTTAAATTTTCAGGATCGTCGAGTGGAGGACCTGGAGCTGAGAGGAGGCGATCTGAAGTGTAGGTCAATTAGGACCGCTTCTTTTTGGAAAGTCAGTCTTTGTAGTCTTTTGGTCATAAACCTTGTACATGAGTCTTTGTGAATATAAAAGCATGTTTGTTTGTGAATATGTTGTCCTGCTTTTCTATCCCGAGATGGTTACTGTCAGGGGATTTATTATTCACTTCCGCATGTGCAATAAAAAGAAAGGGGTTGGCGACTCGTCCTGGGAAGTCGCAAAATTTTATCGACCAGAGAAGGATGGGTACGCGCTCGAGGATCGGGGCATGACATTACCTGGCAGACAACATAAGGCCTTTATTTTTGAAGCTTTATGGTTACAAGACTAGGAGTGTCGTGAAGTCATTACCAGTGGCGTGAAGTCATTACCAGGTCATGGACCTCCGCACAGGTAACAGGTCATGCCCTACCGCACAAATTAAAGGCTGTGTCTTTAGCTCTAGCTCATTGGAGTCGCTTGAAGTTTTCTAAGGGCCATCTTCAAATCTCAGCTTTGCAACAGCAACTCCAGACTCATATTAATCAACCTCATAGCCACTATGATAAACATATAACTACTAAACTGAAAGCGGAAATCCAACAATTATGGCAGCAAGAGGATAAGGGTTTACCCCATTTGTTCATCAAATCGAAGTAATTTTTACAATTAGGGAAAAATTATGTGAAATTTAAACTGTGATGTTCAATTTTAGAGTTGTTAATTTCTGAAATTTCATGAAAATCATGGATTAGGGCGTTGTGGAGTCTTGGGGTTTGACGGTAGTTGATTTGAAGTGTCAGTTTAGTCGAGTTTAACGAGTTGAGCTCAACATTATAAATATCTTTGAATAATCACTATGAGCAAGCAATTTGTTGACACATAGGAGCCATTTTGTTAGCAATCAAGCATACTTTAGTCAAGTTGCTATTTAAAGTAGTGTTTTACTTGATTTTGACACCTATTCTCATTTAATTGATAGGATTACAAAATCGTCAACTCAAATAGCTATGTTGTTTATTTTTGGGTATTCTTAGGTTAGTAGTGTTATATCTTCTTTTACTTTGTAAACTCAAATTTTGAAAGTAATATAAATTATATATATTATCAGTTATGAAATGACATTTTCGTTGAATAAAAGTCTGAATCAAGTATATACTAATTTTTAGTATTTGCGAGTGGTTTGAAAATGGTTTTAATAAAGATATTGTGCAAGGATAACGTTCCATTCATATTGGCCATATGGGACTATGAAAGCTGTTTTATACTTGTCCTTTTTACATATATGTACTTGCTAGAATCCATGTTACATTTTGAAAATATGTTTGATTTGTGTAATCTATTTAATAAATCTTTTAATTAGGAATTGGATACCTTATCCATTTTAATGCTTTGTTGAGAGGTTTGTAATATTGAATGTGGGATACCTACATTTTTATTAACATAAAAAGCAAAATAGCTTCATAGTGATTGACATTTTCTAGTAAGTTTTTTATCCAAAAGATTTTGGATTTACGTGTGGCAAAATTGTAAGACTTCTTGATTCATTTGAATATATATGACTTTAGCAGGAATTTGTTTTCCAAAAAAGTCAAGTTCATATGGTAATTGCACAATATGTTTATTCCTTTTCCAAATTGCATTAGATAGGATGGAGTAATCTTTTGAATATTTGAGTTGATTTTCTTTATTTTTGATACGACTATGAATTTCAGAAATGGAATGTTCTTGTAAGATGTTTAAATTTCTTGTTTGTGGTTTAGTGACAAAATCAAATGTAATCTTTTTGTTCAAGGCTTGTGAAACGAAAGATCTTGGAGTTGCCAAGAAAATTCTAGGTATAGAGATTCACAGAGACAAACAGGTTGGAAAGTTATACATTTTCTAGAAGAGGTATATTGATAAAGTTCTTGAGCGCTTTGACATGAAAAATGCCAAACTGATATGTATTCCTTTGGCATCTCATTTTAGGCTTTCGGCTTCTTTGTCGCCTAAAACCAAAAAAGAGCAAGATAAGATGTCTCGAGTTCCATATTCAAGTTTTAAGGGCAGTTTTATGTAAGTTATGGTTTGCACTTGTCCAAACATTTCCCAAGCAGTTGGTGTTATGAGCATGTATATGGCATAACCAGGTTAAGCTCACTAGTAAGTCGTAAAATGAATTTTTTGTTACATTCAATGTGAAAGGGCTAGTATGAACAATGAGAGGGGGTGAATAGGTGTGAAGACAATTTTTCGCAACGAATAGTAGAAATAGTTTGCTTTTAGAAAATGACAAACTATGAATGAATTCAGATTATAGTAGTTAGAATTCATATTATAGCAGTTAGATAAAACTATGAACAAAATAAAGGAGTTCAGGGACGAGAATAAGAACACAAGGTTTATAGTGGTTCGGCTTAGATCAAGCCTACGTCCACTCTCTCACTCTGATAGCCCACTGGCTGGATTTCACTAAGAAACAAAAGAGATTTTACAGTCTTGCGACCTTGACTTCATAGTGAATAGTCTCTACTGGTTTCTCACAAAGTCTCACTATGAGTTTCTCTCTTTTGTATACAACTTTAAGCTTAGTGAATGAAATAACAAGGAACTAGGAAGCTTCAGACTTTGAAAATTTTCTTTCACGCATACTTTCGAACAACTGGAGAGTCTGCCTTAAATACTCTTTTATGCCTCTCGACCGTTGGCACTTTCCAAAAGAATTCTTTCAATCTACCCGTTGGACAGAATCAATCAAGGGGATCTCGAGTTGTTTGATGATTTGTGATGAAAGCCCGTTAATCCTGTTCGCCCATATAATCAGGATCTTAGTTTCCATAAGTAGAACCTTCCAAGTTTACTTGCTTTCCAAAATATTTAAATATCGAAATTTATTCCAATAAAGATAGTCAATCATATAGGTGCTATATCCAACTAGAGAGCCATCCATAAGCCATACGAATTGAATCCTTGAAGAAATAAAGATAATCTTGCATTTGGATAAGTCTTCATTCTTCAGTAACATTTAGTTTGGAATCTATTAGTGTGGGCAGACTTTGAACTTAGAGTCTGGCGGTCTTCAGACTTTGACACTAAAGTCTAGAAGTCTTCAGACAAGACTAAGGAAATGTTTTGTCAACTTCAAAACAGTAAATGAATTTTCTCCAACAATCTCCCCATTTTTTATGGTGACAAAACTTTCCTGCAGATTTAAGAACTTTTAACCTGTAAAACAACTTTTAAGCAGTACATGATATCTTATAAAAAATTGATTAGGATTTGGATGGTATCGATTCTGCAACCATAGAAAACATGTTAATCTTGAAAAGATAAGAGAAATATCAAGACTTAAACAACTATCCATCCATAATCACCACATCATCACCACAAGAGTAAGTTGTTGCAAGCGTCAATGTCAAACAGAGTTAAATAGAATAATAGTTCAACAAAGTTCAGCATAAAAGTTCAAAAGATAAGTCAAAAGATAAGTCGAACAAAAGTTAAATCTGCACATTCCCCCCCTTTTTGTCAGCAGTAAAAGGTGGAGAAGGATAAAAAGTTCAAAGAAATCAAGAGTGTTTGGGAACGCGAACGAGCTGAAAATCCCCCATAGACTGAACTGTCTCCTCCAACTTTCTCACTGACTCCTTCAGCTTCTCAATTTCTTCACCCTTGGCAGTCTCTTGAACTTGAAGCTTAAGGTCCTGTACCTGCTCGTGAAGAGAAACTGAAGTAGATTTCAATGTAGATTGGAGGTTTTGAATTTCACACACCATGCCATATTGCTGGGCTTTTAACTCCAGAAGGAGCTCTAGCAGCCTTTGAAAGTCTGCATAAGTTGTTGTTTGAGCACTAGCCTCAGCGCGTTCAGTTTGTGGAGTGTTGATAGATGAGGGAACTTCAGCTTGTCAAACAGCAAGACTTGGAGAAGATGCCTCGATATCAACTTCAGGAAAATGAGAGGCATAGACATCTTCTGGATCGGCAGGAGATCTACTAACATCATCACTGATAAAAATAGGAGAAGAAGAAGTACCTATTTTCTCACGAGCTCCCCTTGTTTCTGTGGCTACAAAGGAATTTGTCTTCTTGTTCCTTCTCAGTTTCATTTCCTAAGTGATGTTCTTTTTCTCTTCCATCTCCTACAGTTCCACTCCTAGTCTTCTCTGAATCTTTAGATAAGGAGATTGCAAAGGTTGGTTCAACGAAGTCATCCTGTCCCTCCTCATCTTCAGATGTTCTTCCTTCTTCTATGGCTTCTTTGCCTGCTTCTTCTCTTTCTTCTCTTCTTTCTCTTCCTTCTCTTTCTCTTTCCTCTGCTCTTCCTTCTTTTTCCTGCTTTGTTTCTCCTCTTTCTCTTTCTTCTCTATCTTGTTCTTGCTCAAAACTAACAAAATTCCGAAGATTTTTCAAGGCAAACACAGAGAGAGTAAGATCATCCTCATCCTCTTCATCCTGTAGGATAAGAGATCTTCTCTTCTTTGTAGATTCACGCATAGGTTCCTTGCGTTTCATTTTCTTTGCAGTAGAGTCTTGTTTAATTTTGCTGGGGGACTTCTCCTTCAAGCACTCCAAGGCCTTGTTCAATTCCTTTAACCTCATCTTGGACACCATCTTCAATCCTATAACCATAGGAGCAATAGTTCTAACACAGAGAGAGGCTGGAAACTAAATATTAAAGTGTTTGAATAATTAAGTGACCAGCACTGAGTAAGGGAGCTGTCCCTTATCTTTCACAACAATCCTGTACATGTGCATCAGGATTGTGTGTGGCAAAGAGAACTTCATTCCATTACTAATAGCAAACATCAGTTTGGCTTCAGAACGAGAGACATCCGTTTTTGAGGTTGACTTTGGTCGAATGCAATTGATCACGACTTTGTGCACCAAAATATTTGAGGCAGACATTCTGGAATAGGTAATGCTGCCTTCAGAAAGTTTCTCCCTAACAAGAAAACTTGTTGAATGACCAACAGACACATTTATTGGTTGGAAACCATCTCTTTCCACACCAATAACATCAGCCAATGTGTCTACATCCATCACATACTCTTTCTCCCTCATAGTAAAACGAAATCTATTCGCGTCAAGGAAAGACAAATTTGAATAGAAATATGCAGTTAACTTAGGATAAGCAACAGAAGTCTTAGAGCAAAATCTTTCAAGTTGAAGGAGAGTCAGCTTCTCCCTCAGATTCACTTGTATTGAATCCAAGAAATCAAAGTCGACCGTTCGAGGGTTCATCACTGTGGCACCCCTCGGGTTTAAAGAAGGACCGAGGTCCATAGGCATTTTTTTTTAAAAGAGTTTAGCGCAGCTTATAGCGAAATTAAAGACGAATCTCACCATCCCTCTACTCTCTTCATGATGGTACAATGCACACCAACTACACCTCGAAGGAAAACATAAAGCCGAGCCACTTTTATTTACATTTTTAAGATGGACATCTTGGGTCGGTACAACCAAAAAGCCAAGACTTTCAGCTAAACTTGGCTACAGCTCAAAAGAGAGATCTCGACCCCTTACATCGATAATGTATAACCCTCCATCTACAAGTGTCGGCTATCCCAAAAAAAAGTCAGCTCCCACTCCTCACGCGGGCCATCACATCCATCCTGGTGCATCGGGCGATGGCGGCGGCAACATCCCCCGTATCACTCCGTCACGGCGGACATGGATAGACAAGAACTCCTGGATGACCGGGCCCCCAGCCAGGCCCACATCATACATCACCAGCACACGAACCCGTATGAACGTCAAACCAGGGATGGTGGCACTATCAAGCTCCATACAATCGACCTCCACGTCAGATGGAAGGCCGTAAAAGGTACCCCGCGTGACCGGAGGGAGAGGCATCTTTCTAATCTGAAATGTTGGTCCCCAAACGGGGTGAGTACAACCACTCAGCAGGTAAAAGATCCATTAAACTACTCAATGCATCACACAAAACAATCATAACATCATAGCAGGGTACATATCATTCATGCATTCAAGCATAACTTACCTTGCAACCATGCATATGTCATCATACCATATGTGCATACACCATCATGCACTCATCATCAAGCATTCATGCATATACCATCATGCCATAGGTGCATATACAACCATTCACTCATCATCTTATATCATATAGCCATGCATACATGTCATCATACCATGCATGATTCAATTTCAACTTTTTATCTTTCAATCGGGTCACCACATTTTTCTTCCTCGGGACCAGTAATTGCATCCCACATTTTATCGCTCGCACCCAACCTGGCATCGCGAGGAACCTCCGGCACACACCTTCTGGCATTCGGCACCCCCACATTCCGGGCATCTCGTACCCCAACTAGCATCACGAGGTATCCCCGGGCACACACCTCCGAGGCTTCCGACACCCCCACATTCCGGGCATCTCGAAACTCCCGAGCACATCCGGCACCCCCACATTCTGGGCATCCGGCACCCCCCCATTCCGGGCATCCTAACACTCCCAGGGCATTATTGGCTCACACCTCCGACAGTCTCCTCATTCATCATAATTCATATTCACATTTGTGTCTCAATATCAACATGGCACATGACGTGATGGCAACAAGGTCTATTTCAACTTTTGACATTATGTACCATGCTATATGATATCATATGTGCAACACAATATATCACATCACATGAAACAAGTTCTTTTATTTTTTTCTGAAAATATATGAATGTTTGGATGAAGCATCATACACATTTCCGAAAATACTTCCAATTTAATGCATAAACAGACTCCAAAAATTATGAAGTTTTGATAGAGTATAAACAACACCTAAAGGTAGTTAGCTCACAAATTCATTATGCCAACAGAACTTTACAAGATTGAGTGCGGTCCATGCATTGCAGATTTCAAAATTCGGACAATTCTGTTTGCAAGGTTTCAGAAAACATTTCGATTAAATACCCAAAAGAACTTCAAAAATTATGAAATTCAAACATGTGATAGTCAAGACCATAAGGTAAATACTTCATGAAGACATCGAAGTCAGATTCGTTCTAGGTAATTAAATATAGGCGGTTAAAACTTCTGTTCCTAGTACCGAACTTTCCATGCAAGTCACTAGAACATCCAAGGTTGAGCTGTTTTCTCAAGAACAGTACACTAGGCTAGAGCACCACCCTTATAACTTCAATTTTTCACATTCTAAACCTCCGAAATCTTTACCATTCAGTCACACACACTAAGCACAGCATGCAAGAGTAGATCAAGAGATCCCACTTGCCTCTAGACCGAGCGAATGGCGAGCACAACGGCGGTGGGACACGACGACGACGGACGGTGACGCACGGCCTCTCCTCCTTCCTTCTTCCCTTATTCCTTTCTTCCTTCTCTTTCTCTCCTCTCTCTCTCTCTCTCGGACGAACTCTCCTCTCTCTCTCTCTTTCTCGCTTAAACCGGCTACTTTCCCCTCTAATTTTCTTCCCATCCATCATTAGCCATCATTAGTCTTGCATGGGGGACACTTGGCCATCTCCATGGGACAAATGGGGGAGGGCATGCAACCGGATTCCCCCCCTTCCTTCGTGCGGTCGACGGCCCTTTATGGGCTTATGGGCCGACCATTTTGGCCCATCTTAGGCCCAACACTCTTGGGCCTAAGACCCAAGCTTAATTAACCCAAGATTACCCCAAAACAACTTAATCCTTGTTTAAAAACTAACTAAATCCCTATTAAATCACAGCACTTAAATTACAAATTTAAATGACTATAATACTTGGTAACATAGATTAATAAAATCCAACTTATAAAATTTATGGCCAAAGACACAATTTCCTCATAAAATAAATCTTGGTCTTACATGGGCATAAAACACGCTTCTAACAAATATTCACCCATTAGGTGCTTGGCCATTAATCTATTACACTTCTTTGGTCTAAAGACCATAACATAGATCAATGATGCGTCCATCGCCCTTCCAAAGGTTGTAAGGCATCTAGAGGTTGCCACGGAGTTTTAGGATGCCACAATCACCCCTCTTTTCAGCAATTTCGAGTAAGTCTTTCCGTGATCCTTAGAACGAAACAAACTCGTTCCATCACCACGCACTTCAGCAACAACGCCCATTCTAGGCTGAAAATTCATGTACATCATCTCATCATCATCCTTGACCTCTGGCTGATTACAAGAACTAAAACGAGGATCAACTAGAAAGTTAGCAAGCGTCCTGTTTGCCGTTCCTTCAGGCGCTATGCCTAACCTTTCCATCGATCGTAAGAACAGAGTCTCATTTTTGTATCCTCTTTCTTTCAGAAATTCATCAATAAAAGTCATAGTAGTACCACCCTCCTTCAACTGATTGTAGAGTTTAAAAAGAAATTGGGGTTTCAACGTCATTACATGTTCGACATCTTCCACGATTTCCTCTTCTACTGGTTGGCGCTGAGGATTTTGAGTGGCACGCTGTGGAGAATGTTGTTGTGGAGAATCTTCTTCATCGGTCAAGTCAAAATGTGCAGGATCCTCAGTCATGTTCTGTGGTCCCCTGCTTGAGATCCGAGACGACTTCCTTTGGAAAGACATCTTCACAGTCGAGAAGGATTTTTCGAACACGTTCGAGTGAAAAAGTTGAAAACTTATAGAGCAAACTTGAGAGTAGAAATTCTGTATTCTAGGGTTTGAGAAATCGTAAATGAAGAAGAAAAACTCGACGGTATTTAAAGAAAGTAAAACGGGGTAAACGAATGTCATAAGGAAAAAGGATAATTGCCTTTTTCAAAAAAATAAAAACTGCCAAAAAAATTCAAAAATTTGAAAAAGATGATTTAAAAATAAAATAGGCAAACAATGATTCAAATATCAACACACCTTTTTAAATTCTTCATACTAAAATTAAATTACCGTATTGAAGAGATATTAACTTACTAAAGTAATTTCTGAACATTCTAAGTCTGACCAACTTCAGACTTTAATCGGTAGGAGATATAATATTCAATCTGGTGCGAATAGACTCAAATAGATTATTCTCCAGTGGCTTTGTAAATATGTCTGCTAGCTGATTCTTCGAGTAAATGAACTGAATCGTAATCTCTCCATTTTGAACATGATCTCTTATGAAATGGTGTCGAATCTCTATATGCTTTGCCCTTGAATGAAGAATTGGGTTTTTCGTGAGATTAATAGCACTGGTGTTGTCGCATTTGATCTCAATACACAATTCTTCAATTCCAAAGTCTCTTAACTATTGTCTTATCCACAAAATTTGAGAACAACAACTCCCAAGAGCCACATACTCTGCTTCTGATGTTGATAGAGCTACAGTACTCTGCTTCCTTGAGAACCAAGATACTAGTATGCTGCCTAGTAGTTGACAAGTACCAGAAGTACTCTTTCTATCAACTTTACAACCTGCTAAATCTGCGTCTGAATATCCAAGGAGAGTAAAGTCTCATTCTTTGGGATACCACAGACCTAGCTTTGGAGTAGTTGCAACGTATTTGATGATGTGTTTTGTAGCACTTAAATGAGATTCTTTGGGATCTGATTGGAATCTGGCACAGATGCAAACACTAAACAAAATGTCAGGTCTAGATACAGTAAGGTAAAGAAGCGAACCAATAATGTTCCTGTAAAGCTTATGGTCTACATTCTTCCCTCCTTCATCTTTGTCCAACTTCGAAGAACTTGACATTAGTGTCTTTGTCTTTTTGCAATTCTCTAATCCAAATTTCTTGATGAGATCTTTTGCATACTTCTCTTGGTGAACAAAGATGTCTTTCTTTGATTGTTTAACTTGCAATCCCAGAAAGAAAGTTAACTCACCCATCATACTCATCTCGAATTCATCTTGCATACATCTAGAGAATTTCTTGCATAGATTTTCATTAGGGGATCCAAAGTTAATATCATCAACATAAATTTGAACTAGCAGAAAGTCTTTACCCTCTCTTTTTATGAACAAAGTAGTATCTACCTTTCTTTTAACAAAACCATTTTGAGTTAGGAATTTACTTAACCTTTCATACTAGGCTCAAGGTGCTTGCTTCAATCCATAAAAGGCCTTTTTCAATTTATAGACCGAGTTTGACTTTATTGGATCTTTAAATCCTGGTGGTTGTTCCACATAGACTTCTTCTTGGATGAATCCATTTAGGAGGGCACTCTTTACATCTATTTGGAATAACCTAAAATCTTTATAGCAAGCAAAAGCAAGTAATAATCTAATTGCTTATAACCTCGCTACTAGTGCAAAGGTCTCGTCATAGTCTATCCCTTCTTCTTGTGTATATCCTTTGGCCACGAGTCATGCTTTGTTCCTGACCACTTTTCCTTTCTCGTCCACATTGTTCCTAAAAACCCATTTAGTCCCGATAATATACTTACCTTTAGGTTTAGGAATTAGCTCCTTAACATCGTTGATGCTGAACTGTCTAAGCTCTTCTTGCATAGCTTCGATCCAGCTTTCATCAGACAGGGCTTCTTCTACACTTTTGGGTTCTATCTTAGAAACAAGTGCTAAAGCACTAGACTCTTCTCGCCTTTTGGATCTGGTGCGAATTCCTTCATCAATATTGCCAATGATGAGATCCTTGGGATGACTTGACTTATGCTTCCAGTTGCTGGTTGGTCTGAGAGTCTGCTGATCCTTTACTTCAGTTGAATCTTCTAGTTCTGTTTGTTGTTGATCTCCAGAAGTCTGAATCACTTCGGGGGAAGTAGACTTTGTAAAGTCTGGAACAGGTTCAGATTCTTCAAGTTAAGTTTGATTTAGTTGATTCTGCATAGAATCTTGAAATTTGACGTTCATATATTTTTCCACAGATTGAGTCTTCTTGTTGAAAACTCTGTATGCTTTGCTTGAGGTTGAGTAGCCAAGGAAAATTCTTTCGTCTAATCTTTCTTCAAACTTCCCAATTCGATCATTTGCATTTTTCAAAACATAACACTTACAGCTAAACACATGGAAGTAAGAAACATTTGGCTTCTTCCCTTTAAACACTTCATAAGGAGTTTTCTCTAGAATAGGCCTCATGAACACTCTGTTGATGATGTAGCAAGCTGTAGAAATTGCTTCAGCCCAAAATCGAGAGGAAATTTTGCTCTCAATTAAGAGGGTTCTTGCCATTTCCTGCAAGGATCTATTCTTTCTTTCCACAACCCTATTTTTTTCTATAGTGTATGGAGAAGAGAAAACATGCTGGAAACCAGATTCTTCACAGAACTTCGCAAAGTCTTGATTTTCAAACTCATCTCCATGGTCTGTTCGTATACTCGAAATAGCATATCTTTTTTTTCATTTTGAACCTTCTTGGCAAACTTTAAGAAGTGAGAGAAGGCTTCAGACTTATTTGCCAGAAAGTAAACCAAGTATAGCGAGAGTAATCATCCACAATTACAGGCAGTATCTCTTCCCACCAATACTTTGAGTTCTGGTTGGTCCAAAGAGGTCCATGTGTAGAAGCTGCAAAGTTCGATTAGTAGAAACTTGATTTGTGACATCCCGAATTTTAAATGCTATTTTTTATTAAATTAAATCGGGCCTTTCATCGACGCACCTATAGTGCTATTCTCAGAGCTGATTACTCGTGAGATAACTAGACTATCTGGGGAAGTCATTAAGAGATTTTAATGCAATAGACTTGAGGATTCGACTAGGAATTAACTACCCGACCGTGCTCATCTACAGAGATCATTTCGGCACAGTAAAATCGATTAAAAATCAAAGATAGGTCGATTCGACTAAGATGTGTGGTTAAACGTGGGTGGTTCCACTAAATTGCAAAATTCTCGTTGATCGACACTAGATTAATTTTTCTATCGTTTTGGTACCCTGTATTCGTATTTGAATCCTCGAGATTTTCATGACAACCGAGAGTCGCCAATGTGTCGCAGAGGTTCATTGTGGCTCGAAGAAAATCGACCATGGGTTATTTGCATTAAATTTTTTTGAAAGCTACCCGGTAGCCTAGGTCACGCTAAAAACGCATTAGAGTGAAATTAATCACAAAATTGAATCCGATTTCAAAAATTGAAAGTTCTGTCATGTCACAAGTCATTTTAGGAACGTCGACTCAGTCTCTGAAGATCTTTCTACAAACTGAGACTTTTTGGGAAAAAGTCAGTCAGGATAGGGCTGTTTTTGTCCAGAAAATTCAGAGGATCGTTTTTTATTGTGAAATGGGAAGCAAGTAGG
Source organism: Eucalyptus guilfoylei (assembly GCA_016097605.1). Taxonomy (NCBI): domain Eukaryota; kingdom Viridiplantae; phylum Streptophyta; class Magnoliopsida; order Myrtales; family Myrtaceae; genus Eucalyptus; species Eucalyptus guilfoylei. The sequence continues at coordinate 43,800,260 of CM027861.1, forward strand.
TTTTATTGGCGAGGAAAAATACCAATTTGATCGAGGACTCGACGGTTGAATTTTTAGAGGTCGGATTGATTGGATTCAAGGAGTAATTGAAGTCTAATTAGAGGGAAACCAAGCCAAATTCGTGTGCCCCCATGGCCATGACTTGTGGACCACCTTAAGCCTTCTAGAAAGAGCCGTTTGGTCTAAAGTTTTGCTGTGGAGGCCAGCTGTGAAGGTGGGCCAAGTTCAAGGGGACAAAGTGGGATAAGGGAGACCAAAGGCGATCCCCCTATCTAAACCAGTTCCCCATTCCTTCCTGTCTCCCTCTCCCCTGCTTCTGTCAAAGCCTCCATCCCCTCCTTCCCTGTGTGTTGTTCGAACTCCAGCAAGCACAGAGGAAGCCAGCAGCCAGGCGTCCGACTGCCGTAACGCCGTCACGCCCCACTCGCGAACCACGCCAACCCCGTGCACGTCTTCGTCGTCCCTGGCCACCATCCCATCTTCGTCGTGTCCTTGTCGTTTTGATCTGAGTGGATCATTAATCAAGTGAGTTTAACTCACTAATCCTTGCTTAGTAAGTTAATGACATTTAAGGGTTGTTTAGTTTAGACTAAGTATGGATTAGGCGGATAGTTAGAGTAGATTAGCAATTTAATTAACCGTTATTGCATGTTAGGTGGTCAGAGTAGTGTAGTTAGAGCCTAGACAAGCTCTAGTATTTATCTAGAGTGGTTTGAAAATTTTCCGGGCCCATCTCGGCTTTTAATTAAGCTTTTCTGGCCTAAGTTGTATTTATTGGCATTTATTAATTAATTTCCGTAATTATTTTATTAATTATTATTTTCCAAAAATTAGACTGGATAGCCGGTGACCGGAATTTCGTGCTGATTGCAGTGGTGTGATCTGTTTATTTAATTGACTGTTATTTTGTACAAATTGAGTGTGGTTTGTGATTGGGGGTATTTATCCCAAAATTTATTTAATTTCAGTATTTAATTAGAAAATCATCGGGCGTCAGTTTACAGCGCTAAAAATGTATTTTGGACTATGGAAATTAGTGGGATTTTCAAAAGTAAATATATCATATGTTTAGCTGAGACCAATTGTGTACCTACACACGATTATTTTTATTGGGTATCTTTAACACGAGGAAACTAGGCCAGGATAGTATGTTAATTGAAGAATTTAAGAGTGAAATGCCACTTCCTTGGCCATAGGTAATTAATCGTGTGATGGTTTATAGTCGTAATAGGATGACTATCGAAAGCTGAGTTGGCACATGTTGTGCGTGTTGTTGTGGGTTAAATCAAGAAAACCGCCAAAGTATGGCTGTGCTCGTTGAGCTGTAATTAACCGATGAAGTATGGCCGTGCTTGTTGAGCCGTAATCAACTGCTAAAGTATGGCGGTGCTCGTTGAGCCGTAATTAACCGCCAAAGTATGGCTGTGCTTGTTGAGCCGTAATCAACCGCCGAAGTATGGCTGTGCTCATTGAGCCGTAATTAACGACCTCATAGGGGTCGTGCCCATTGGGCCGTAATCTACCGCCTATCTCGGAACAGGCTGTGCCCGTTAGGCCGTAATTCACCACTGAACTTTTAGTAGGCCGTGCCCATTGGGCCATAATTAATAGTTGGAGTGAGTAATTGAAATGATAGTGTGATGGTCCTATTGACATGTAATCAACTGAGTTGATTGATCGATGACTCGATCGGCTTGATGATTTGATTGATTGAAGTGAATTGGTGAATTTGTGAATTATACTGACTTGTAGGAAGGAACTGAGACAAATGTAAGACCTCTGACTCGTGTTTGTGTTTAGGCAGCTCTTGGGGCGTATTTTCTTCCTAGTCGGGGCTTAGGGGGTTGAACTTGCTGAGACATCGTCTCACCCCGTTGTGAGATAACATTTTCAGGTCCCTATATGGTGGTCGTAGAGGACTGGAAGCCCGAGAGTCTGAGAAGGTGGAGATCGAAGAATCGGCTAATGAGTATAACTAGTGAGTCATAAAACAGTTCCCTTTTTGTTGAGCCGATATTTTTGTAAACAGCCCGGTATTGTAAATAGACCTGTTTGTTTGTAAAAGGCTTGTTTTTGTTTGAAAATTTGTGGTCCTACTTTCCTATTTCATTGTGTTGTTGTCTGGGGATTATTTAATTGCTTCCGCATGTGCATTAAAATGAATGGGTCGGCGATGCGTCCTAGGACGTTGCTATTTAATCGACCAAGAGGGATGGGCACGTGCTCAGAGGATCGGGGCGTAACATGATTTACAGGTTTAAAGGAACTTCTAACCTGTTTTCCCAAAATACATGAAGTGCATAATTCAGTTTTTTGATAAGTCAGGTTGGGAAGACCACGAACAAGCTTCTTGGAAGAAATCTTGGCAATTTGCTTTATGTTGACATGGGCAAGCTTTCGATGCCAAAGATTTGTTTCATCTTGAATGAATATAAGACACTGAGAGCTTTTTGGTTTTATATCCATAAGGTAAATATTCCTATGCATTCGTCCAATGAAAGATTGAGAGAGATCTTTACTTGTTCTCGAACAAATGCCTTCTTGGAAATTTATTTTGAATCCAGTATCGCAAAGCTAACTTATGCTAAGTAGATTGTAATTCAAACCTTCCACCAAGGAGATATTGTGGATAGTCAAGCTTCCAATCTTCACAGTTCCACAACCTACAATTCTTCCTTTGCTGTTCCCACCAAAGGAAACTTTTCCACCATTCATTTGAACAAATTTTATAAAACAACTCGAATCTCCTATCATGTGCCTCGAGCAGTCACTATCCAAATACCATTTGATATTCTTCTTGATAGTGACATGTGATCAAAAGAAGAACTCAAGCTTTCTTTGGTACCCATATTTTCTTGGATTCAGGAGAGTTATTGTTGAAAATAGTCTTTGCCCAATCCTTCCTAACAGGTCTCCAGACCTTGGGACATTCTTTCTCAAAATGTTCTGAGCTATTACACTTTGAACATTTGAGAGCACTTCGGCCAATAGGTTTTACAAAAACCTTTTGAAAATGATTTTTGTAAAATGCCTTTGTAGGTCTTTGTTTGATTCTTTCTTTAACTTTAGGAAAATCAATTAAAGGAATAGTTTCTAGAGTCATATCCAAATCAGACTTATTAAAATAAGGTCGTTGTACGAAAGAATTTTCTCCAACTTCTCAAATCCTTTTGAAAATCTTTTTGTAATATTTGAAATATCTTCTTTCAAAAAGGCATTTTCCTTCGAAAGAGAATCAGAATTTACTTTCAAGTCAACAAAAATTTTATCCAGACTTTCAAACTTTTCTCTCCAAGAAGTTTCCTGTTGCCTCAAGTTGGAATTCTCTCTTTTTAGTTCGGAAATCCTTTTAAGAGAAATCTTAAGACTAAGATAGAGTTCATCTATATATTTCGAGACTTTAATAGGAAATTTTAAATTGTTAACCTCAACTTCTTTGTCTCAGTCCGAATCAAAATCTTTTTCAAAATCTGAGTCGATTTCGAATTGGCCATCGACATATATTGGCATATTCTTCATCACTTTCCTCGCACTCGGTATCTCTCTAAGTTTATGCTTTGAGAGCCTTTTTGTATTTCTTTGTTCTTCCTTTCTTTATCTTCAACAGAGGGCAGTTAGGTCTGATGTGTCCATTTTTCTTGCATTCAAAGCATATCACATCTTTGTTGGTTTCATTGTCCTTAATTGGTTTGTTCTGGAATTTTTTAGTGCTCTACTTCTTCCAATTGAATCTTCATCCCTTCCTATTCAACTTTATGAACTTCTTAATCATAAGCGCTAGCTCCTTATCATCCATTTCATCTTCGGAATCTGTATCATCAGAATCATCATTAGATTTTAAAGCAATTGACTTCTTACCTTTAGGATCTTCTTCCTCATTAATCTGCTCCACTTCATATGATTGGAGTGTGCCAACTAGTTCGTCTACTGAAAGAGGCATGATCCTTTGGGTTTCTCTAATTGACGTCTTCACGTGATTCTAGTCTTTAAAGAGTCCACACAACAGTTTATTGATCTTCATTGGTCCTGAGATCGGTTGTCCTTGATATGCCAGACCGTTTACAATCTCTATGAAGTGACTAAACATATCAGTGATGGATTCTCCAGGCTTCATCTTGAAGGCATCATATTGTCCGAGTAAAATGTTGATTTTCGTTTCTTTTACTCGATCAGTTCCTTCATAGGTAACGTGTAGTCTGTCCCAAACTTCTTTCGTTGTTTCACAAGAAGAAATTCGGTTATACTCAGTAGGAGATAAGGCACAGTATAAAGAATAGATAGCTTTAGCATCAAGAGCTTGTCTCTTGGTTATTTCTTCTTGTGTCATTTCGCTAGCATCTATAACTTCCTTTCCTTTCTCTGTAGCTTTGGGATTGATCCATTTTTCTACCACATCCCATTCTAGGGGATCTTTCGATCTCAGGAACGCCTTCATCTTGTTTTTTCACACATTGTACTATTTCCCATCAAAGTAAAGAGGTCTGGTGTTACTTTGGCCTTCAACCAAACCTAGAGCCAAAATACTAGCCATAGATCTTTAGCTCAGAAGTAAAAACACTTCAATAAAATGAGCACACAAGCTCTAATACCAATTGAAATGGCTAGTATGAACACCTAGAGAGGGGTGAATAGTGTGAAGACAATTTTTCGCAACGAACAGTAGAAATAGTTTACTTTTAGAAAATGACAAACTATGAACGAATTCAGATTATAGCAGTTAGATAAAACTATAAACAGAATAAAGGAATTCATGGAAGAGAATAAGAACATAAGGTTTATAGTGGTTCGGCTTAGATCAAGCCTACGTCCACTCTCCCACTTTGACAGCCCACTGACTGGATTTCACTAAGAAACAAAAGAGATTTTACAGTCTTGCGATCTCGACTTCATAGTGAAGAGTCTCTACTAGTCTCTCACAAAGTCTCACTATGAGTTTCTCTATTTTGTATACAACTTTGAGCTCAGTGAATGAAATAACAAGGAATTACGAAGCTTTAGACTTTGAAATTTTTCTTTCACGCACACTTTCGAACAACTAGAGAGTCTGCCTTAGATACTCCTTCATGCCTTCTCAATCGTTGGCACTCTCCAAAAGAATTCTTCTAATCTACCCGTTGGACAGAATCAATCAAAGGGGATCTTGAGTCGTTTGATGATTTGTGATGAAAGCCCGTTAATCCTGTTCGCCCATACAATCAGGATCTTGGTTTCCATAAATAGAACCTTCCAAGTTTACTTACCTTCCAAAAGATTTGAATATCGGAATTGATTCCAATAAAGATAGTCAATCATATAGGTGCTATATCCAACCAGAGAGCCATCCATAAGCCTTACGAATCGAATCCTTGGAGAAATAAATATAATATTGCATCTGGATAAGTCTTCATTCTTCAGTAGTGTTTAGTTTGGAATCTGTCAGTGTGGGCAAACTTTGAATTTAGAGTCTGGCGGTCTTCAGACTTTGATACTAAAGTCTAGAAGTCTTCATACTAGACTAAGGAAATGTTTTGTTAACTTCAAAACAGTAAATGAATTTTCTCCAACACAATATACTTCAAATATGGATTTAGTCTTTGATAGAGGTTGTGATATAGGACATTCGATTGTTGGTTTCATTCATTTTGAATATGCCGAAGATTTTGACAAATGGAAATTTTGACATATTATGTTTTTACACTTTGTGATTATGTGATTAGTTAGAGAGCAATCTTACAGGACATAATTGCTATCAAGTAAAAGCCAATTGAGAGAATTAAGGTGCCACAAGCCAATTCAATGAAATCAATCCCATGCGATTTAAGCCAATATGACTTAATCGAAATCAATTTTGGCAATTGAACACAAAAGCCATATCAATTGGACTGAGGCTTAGTTTGTGTGAATTGAACCAATTGTCATGAAATTGGCATTACCCATATGCGATAAATTGAGCCGGTTTAGTTTAAATCGTGCTAATCCAATTTGACTAATTTGATTTCATTTAGTCAAAAGCCTAATAAAATTTACAATTAGGTCCTAATAGTTGCACAAGTCAAGCTAAAGAATGAAATTGAATTAAGTTGCACAAAATTAGGACAAATTTCGAACTGGTTCAATTTGGTCAAGCCCGAGTTAATGCGGTTTGACCAGTGTTGACCCAACCATTTTTTTCTCACAAATTTCGAACTGGTTCAATTTGATCAAAATACTGAAGAATTCTTGTGGGCCATTTACAAAATGTTAATATCATCTACGAGCCTAGGGAATTGAACCGGGCTACAAATTGGGTCACCAAATCCCACAGAATTGGCTCCCTTCCACCGACTTGGATCTCTAAACCCCCCCCCCCTCCCCCAACGTCCTATGGTTGATTTTCTGTCTTGATTTCGAAACTCTTATTATCAATTCGTTAATTAGTAATGAAAGTCACATCTTATGACCCAAAATAAATAAATAAATAAATAAATAAACCAGCCCAGCCATCTACTCCCTTCACATGCCAAAAAGTACAAAATTGCCCCTTTAAAAATTACAAAAAATGCTATCCATTGTTTATTTGATCTTGCTTATTCAAAATAACAACTCATCAATTTATGTGATGAAAATTCAGCCAATTAGGGGTTTTTCTAAGGATTGAGGATTCAATACGAGCCGTCAAAAAATCTAAGAGCTAGAATTCAAACTAAGGGTTATATAGCAAATTTTTGCTCCAAAATCAAGGAGGGCTCATTATTCATATGAAAATTCTCTATCTCACTTTCTCCCTCCCAAAATCTCTTTCTCTTTCTCTTCCTCTCGGTCGTGCCAAGCTCCATCGATTTCCGTTGTCCTCCCGCCGATCACCGGCCTTAAAACAGTGGCCTCCAAGTGCATCGATCTTCCTTAAGATATCTCCGTCGTCCTCATGACTAGTGCCTCGCCAAAAGTTTGCTAGATAGTCTTGGAGTTTGCCAGATTCCTCTCGGTCACAGTACCGTGCTCCATGCTGGTACTTTGCTCCATCGGAATCCTTACGTATTCTAGCCGTCCGCCAGCATTCTATTGACAACTGATCAACACACCGCCAATCCTTGACATGCCCTCGATGACATCGTGGCCGTAGCTCCACCGAATCATCTTCAACTTGTTTCCGTCCCTTGATCGTTCATTTGGAGCTTAGTTACTTCAAAAAATCTCATTGATTTTACTTTATTGTTTCAGTTAATTACCGAGCTTCCATGGCCAAACAGTGGATTCCTCAAAGTGATCGTGGTGGCCGGATTGCTCGATTATTCGCTGGATTACTATATTCATAGTTGATTGAACTTAGTTAAGACATTTTTGCATATGGCCAAATGAATATAGAATCTTTTCATAGTGGTCAATTTTAGTGCTGAATATATGTCTAGATCAATGCATGTTAGGGATTCATGATTAGGATTGATAGAGGCTTGAGTTTTTGTTAGATGATCATAGATTGGACATATGCCAATTAGGATATTTTCAACTTTGATCCAAGTTTGATTATGTGCATAGAATCGCATTTAAGATGGATTTTGCTGAAAATAGCCAAATGATGCTTATATGTGATAGAATTAGCCTTGTGGATGTTTGAAATTGCATGATTTGATGATTGAATATGTTTGTGCAAAACTGGAAATTGGAGTCCAGTGACCCCAAGGTGTTCTCAGATTTTTTTAAATTTTTTTAGAAGAAATTCAAAAATCTTCGTGAAACATCACCATCAATACATATTGAAATCTTTGCGACTGTATTTTTTTGTAAAATTCCAAAGTCATTTGATCGAAGATCTCGGATCCCTAAAGTAGTGATAGATTTTTGAGCTTTCAGTGGAAAATGATTTTATATTTTCTCAAACATTATTTTGTAAATTCAACATAATTCAAGTCCTTTTCTGTAAAAACTTAAAACTAGAAAGTTGTTCATTGGGTCGAATTGAGCAGACTGGAAAGTTTGAGGACCAGATAGCAAAGTTTAGGGGGCCAATTTGGCTAAATCGGAGAAGGTCATTTTTGGCCTACAAAACTGTCTTCAACTAGGTTCCTAGAAAAACCTACAATTTTCACATAGTTGAGGGGCTTATTTGCAAAATTTCAAAACTACTAAAGTTGTTTGTAGCAGAATGAACCAGCTCCTTGTAAAATTTGGTGGGATTTTGAATTTTTTTATATTTTTCCCATATTTTTCAAACCTCGAATCGGAACTGACTCTAATCTGGAGCAGTCTCGGTGTTGGGTCAATTTTGGGTCAATAGAATTTAAATTAGGTTAAGTGGTCTTCATGAAGTAACTACACACTTCAAGATTTCTAATCACAATTGAATTGCTTAATGGGTAGTTCATTAAGCTTCCAAATTGAGTGTAAACATAATTGCGCAGAATCAGGAAAGATAAGCAAGTGATCCAATCATTGGCTCACTCATTATTTGTTGATTGTTCAAGGCTAATTAACCTAAAGGCATGTTTAATTGAACTTTCTATGTGATTGCTAGATGAATGATTAGGCTCAAGTCATGTGTTGATCAACGGGTTGTTTATTGGGGATGATTAGTGCTAATTAGTGACTAGTGGCTTAGCCATATCACTTTGTGTGTACAAGTAGAGGCTAATTACTGCTAATCTTAATTAGCAAACCTTTGTGGATTAGGAAGGGTTTAGTCGATTTGCATGAGCAATCAAAAGGCAATCCTAAGGAAATTGAGTGTTGAATTGAATGAGCTTTGCCAATGTTGCGATTGGCTTGATGGCAATGATTGAATGGTTGAATGAATGAAACCGAGACCCATGGGTAGTGGCCGGAGGCGACCAGAAGAAACGGCGACCAAAGGGAGCCATGGTTGTTTTAGGCCGATGTCCAAGCCAGCCTTAATTCTTGTAATAGTTTAGCTTAGATTAATTCCAGTTAGCCTAGTTTAGACATTGGTAGCCTAGTTAGCGTATGCTTTGTTAAATAAAATTAATTAGACTTAGCCTCATATTTCAATAAATGATTTGAATTGTCTAGCTTATATTTCATCTTAATCAATTGATTAGAATTAAGCTTGCCTAAGATCAAATAGCAAGGGTCCATGTCTCGAGGCTCAATAACAAAGCTTTGTATAATTCTTTACCCAATAAGTTGCGGGTTGTTTTCAGTTCTCGCACTTAGGCAGATGCATTTCAATTACTTGGGTATTTACTTACTGCACTATCATTTCAATATATTGATTGCCAATTTCATTTTCTAGAATAAAATAGTATTATATTAGGGTCCGTTTGTTTCGTAGAAAATATCACAATTCTGGAAAATATTTTCTAAGAAGTCGTTTTCTAAGAAAAACTATATTTTCGGTATTTATTTGAAACCTAAAATTGGAGTGGAAAATATTTTCCATTGTTTGTTATCTAATTTGATTTTTTGGGAAAAATTACCAAGAAAATTTAATTTTAATTTATATACATTTTTAAATTGAATTTTTAATTATTTTTATTTTTAAAAATCGATTTTTTTTTTTTTTCTTTTTCCTTTTTTTTTTTCGTTTTCTTTTTTCCTTTTTCTTTTCCTCCCTCCTTCTTCGTCCTCCTTCCTTCTCCGCAACGTGCCTCAATGTGGCCGGCTACCCAGCAACTAACCAAGACGCAATCGTCAGATCCAACGAGCTCGAGGCTTCGCCAATCCAGGTGAGCCGCGAGCTCGCCGACCTGACCCAAGCAAGCTTGAGCTCTGCCAAGGTCGGCAAGCTTATGGCTCGCTCGATCCAGGCGAGCCCGAGCTCCGCTGAGGCCGGTGAGCTTGAGCCTCACCCTCGCCGAATTTGGCCTTGGGAGAGGCTGGAGTTGGCCTATGGCCGGTTGCTAGCCATGGCGGCGGCCAACGACCGGCCGCCATGGAAGAAAAGAAAAGGGAAGAAAAAGAAAAAGAATTAAAAACTAAATTTTAAAAAAGACAAAAAAGAAAACGAAAACATAAAAATAAAGAAGAAGAGGGAAAACAAAGAAAATAAAAAATAATTTGAATTAAAAAAAAAAAAAAAAAAAAAGGTGGAGGAGGAGGAAGTGAGGGCTTATAGAAGTGTGAGATAAGAGAGATCAAGTGAGGAAAATGTTTTCCACTTTTAAAAAGTGGAAAACATTTTCCCCTAGTTTAGAAGACTCTTTTCTTTTCATGGAAAATATTTTCCTCAAGCAATTCATTTTGCATGAAACAAACACCGGAAAATTCGGAAAACGTTTTCCCACAAGTTATTTTCCATGAAACGAACGGAGCCTTAAAATTTTGATAAACTTCCTACAAAAACATTTGTATAGTAACTTTGTGACTAATAGGATTATAAATGGTAATCAAGAGTAATTTGTCGCTTAGATTACACACTTTTAAATTAGGTACCTAATGGGTTCTAATAGAAACATTAGCGTAAGCAAATCCCCATCCCTAAAATTCTTTAGTTGAGTAGAAATTGAGACCACGCTCTTACGTCTTGATTGGGTTCTAACAAATGCATAATAATGGCTAGTAGCGACTCCTAGAAATACTTAAGTGGTTAAGAACTTTAAAATGAAATTGCGCGTCATGTGAAATTTGGACTTGGGAGAGCACGCAATCTTTATTGATGTACATTATGCTGTGTTATCACATGGTGGAAAATTTGAGAACATCACTTGTATGTACCATTATGACCATCTTTTGAGCAAATACCTCTAAACCTATTTGCCGAGAGCAGCCCCACGAGGGGTAGGTCGCAAGAGTCTCCACTCTCACAGCTTGTACATATTTGAACCTCAAAAAGTATTTGACTGGCCTGAAGAATTGAGGAGTTGCTTGATTTTTCATTTGGTATATTGTGTTCTTGCCTTGATTGAGCATGTCTGCAATAGGTAATGGAAATTTCGTTAGAAGGTTTTGCTACTTTTGAGAGGTTTACCATAGAAGTAGATAGCCACAGTTAATAAAAGTTACAACTGCATCCTAATATTTCGCCTTATGATATGGTCCTGTGATTCTGGATCAGCTTTTTTAGACATAACATAGTGTCTCGAGTTCATTTTGGCAAAGTCCATTCACATGGAGAGAACGAGACAGAACCGACAGATCTCGAAGTGGTCCTCTCCTCCCATCGGTTGCAAGTTTACTCTTTTACCTTGCACCTCTTTTCCAGTTCTGCAGCCAATGAAAAAGCACATCGAGTGAAATTTTTCGCGGGAGATTGACCGGGTGCGGGGACCTTCTTTATTTTGACATTGATTCCTGCAATGAGGATGCCCGATCCATTATAATATTAGCAATCGCTGCAGACCAGACTACGAAAAGAAAACAATAACTTTGTTCAGATGTTTCCTAGTCGAAGTACATACGTACGAATCAACATATAATATTTTAGTGCGACGGATTCCATTACATTATTAAATTTTCCACTCTTGACAAGGTGGTCATCATGTGAAGAAAGTTTGTGGTCTTCAAATAATTTTCTTTGGGTAGTGGCAGTAATTGCTGCTGTTCTTCAGGCGCATGAAGACTGGGCTTGGCTTCTGCTGCCTAATCTCTCTCTCTCTCTCTCCAAAACCGGGATATCCTTCAGGTATGCTTTCAATCTTCCTGTCAAAACTAGATGCAAACAAAATTATTAGCAGAGATTAGGTGGATTGAAGTCATCTACTATCATAGAGGACATGTGAGTTTGAGAATTTTATATGAAAGCGGTAGAAGGGTATGTGCAAATTATGGTTGGTTTGGTTACTTGATCTATTTATCACTGACAACAATGTTCGGCATCCAGCAACCATCGCCTATTCAATATTACTCAGAACTTGTGCAGATTGATTCTTTTAGGGTTTGGGTTGGCAATCTGAGTATGAGGTTACAATAGGATAAGTCACCTAGCCGAGAATTTTTATTTTTAATTTTTGGATGGGAGCAATGAAACCACGAACTTTGGGCTAAGATAACCAGTCTATTGCAGCGAAGCCGGTTTTTTCATGTTCTATTACAGTCAGAGTGAGTGAGAACGCAATGATGGATCCACTGATGGGAGCCTTGTATCCTTCTGATGAGTTCCCATCGGACGATCAGTCAATATCTGCTGTTGTAGATCGTTGTTTAGTTTCTAGACCGACTTTTCAAAGCGCACCCAACAGATGTGGAGAGATGCATCATTTGGTTGATGTTGCCCCATTTTCAAATGAATATCGTGATGCACCGGACACCGAAGAGACTGAATTCTCCAATGCAGTCTTCGAATACATAAGTCGCATACTCATGGAAGAAGACATAGAAGAGAAGACGTGCGTGCTTCAGGATTCTTTGGATCTGTTGTCAGCTGAAAAATCCTTTTATGAGGTCCTCGGCAAAAAGTACCCGCCTTCACCTGAGCCAAGTCGCACGAATTGCATCACCTACAATGACAAACACTCGAATGACAGTCTCCTAGACAGCACTAGATATACTAGCACTATCGGCAGTAGAAAAACCGGACACTATGCCAACGTTCGTCAAGGTGAAAATCCAAGCAATTATGGTACAATGAGTTTTGAAAAAGATATTAGTCCAGCAGCGTTTCAACCTAATCGAGGGGGTAATGCACAGAGGCTTGACTTGTGTGGTGAGAACCGATTCGTACGGCAGTTTAGGATGGGGGTCGAGGAATCCAGCAAGTTTCTTCCTAATCAAGCAACTACCGAACTTCTACATCAGGAACCACACGGAAAGATTGACAAAGTGGACCGTCTCGGTGCATTGAAGAGAACAGAGAGTCTCCATAGGGAGGAAGGAAACATGGAAGAGAGAAGTAGCAAGCAGGCTTTTGTTCATGAAGAATCCATACTTCGCTCGGATGCTTTCGACGTTGTTCTACTTAACAGCCAAGGGGAGGGCCTGGCGCATCTTATGAATCTCCGTGCATCGTTGAAGCACAGAGCAAATGAAATCGCACACAAGATCGAAGAGCCCAAAGGTGGCAGAGGTCACGGCAAGAAGAAAAGAGGGAAAGTGGAGGTAGTCGATGTGAGGATGCTCCTCATCCGATGTGCACAAGCTGTGGCATCAAACGATCATAGGAGCACGAATGCTCTGCTGAATGAGATCAGGAAACACGCCTCGCCTTTTGGCAATGGGACCCAGAGACTCGCTCACTACTTCGCTAATGGTCTTGAGGCGCGGTTGGCCGGCACAGGCAGCCAGATATATAGAGGCCTCGGCAATAGGAAAACAACAGCAGCTGATATGCTGAATGCGTACCACCTGTACCTTGCAGCTTGTCCATTCCAAAGATATTCTAACGTGGTCTCGATCTCGTCGATATTAGATACAGTGGCAGATAAGATGAGAATTCACATCATCGATTTCGGCATTCTTTATGGATTCCGATGGCCCACTCTGATTCAGCGCCTTTCCCAGAGACCTTGTCCACCGAAGCTCCGGATCACCGGCATAGACTTGCCTCAACCCGGATTCAGGCCCGCAGAACGAGTCAAGGAAACGGGTCAGCGCTTGGCAAATTACGCTGAAAGTTTCAAAGTGCCGTTTGAGTACAACGCCATTGCGAAGAGGTGGGAGTTCATTGAACTAGAGGAACTCAAGATCGATAGGGACGAAGTGACTATAGTCAACTGCATGTTCAGGTTTGAGAACTTGTTCGACGAGACCTTCGCGGAAGAAAGTCCGCGAGACATTGTCCTCAACCTGATAAGAAGAACCCAGCCGCATCTCTTCATCCACGGTGTTATCAACGGGAACTACAATGCCCCATTCTTTGTCACTCGGTTTCGGGAGGCTTTGCATCACTTCTCTTCTCTATTCGACATGCTTGACACTATAATACCCCGCCAAAACCAGGAGAGGATGCTGATCGAGAAGGTTACGTTGGAGAGGGAGGCGTTGAATACGATAGCCTGTGAGGGATGGGAGAGAGTGGAGAGACCGGAGTCGTACAAGCAGTGGCAATTACGCAACATGAGGGCCGGGTTTGTGCAGGTGCCCTTAGGCAGGAGGCTAGCGCAGTTCGTATTCAACAAGATGGCTTCACGCTACCACAAAGATTTCGTCGTAGATGAAGTCGGCAAGTGGCTGTTGATAGGATGGAAGGGACGGTTTCTATACGCCTTTTCTACTTGGAAACCGGCATAGCGAGATCGGTATGTGCGCATGGTTGAAGGAGCAAAAATGAGGCCGTCACTAACAGTACCTGTCAAAAATCAAAAGATGACCGGGGATGTCGGAATCCCTTCGTCATTCTCCTCAACATGTTTATAGCTGGGTTTCTACCCAGGTATGAGCTTTGCCAATGTTGTGATTGGCTTGATTGCATTGACTGAATGGTTGAATTGATGAAACCGACACCCATCGGTAGTGGCCGGAGGCGACCAGAAGAGGCGGCGACCAAATGGAGCCATGGTGGTTTTAGGCCAATGTCCAAGCCAGCCTTAATTCTTGTGATAGTTTAGCTTAAATTGATTCCAGTTAGCCTAGTTTAGACGTTGGCAGCCTAATTAGCATATGCTTTGTTAAATAAGATCACATTCAAATAAACGATTAGAATTGTGTGACAGCCTGAATTTTCATATTTCGTTTTCGATTAAATAAATCGGGCTTTTCATCGACGCGCCGATAGTGCTATTCTCTGAGCTAATCACTCACGAGATAACTGGACTATCTAGGGAAGTAATTAAGGAATCTAAATGCAATGGACTTGAGAATTCGATTAGGAATCGACTGCTTGACCGCGTTGATCTGCAAGGGTCATTACGGCACCATCAAAAATCGATCAAAGATTGGAGATAGGTCGATTCGATGGAGATATGTGATTAGTACGTGGGTGATTCCCCCTAATTGCAAAATTCTCGTCAAACGGTACTAGACCGATTTTTCTATCATTTCTGTACTCGGTGTCCGTATTTGAAACCTTGAAATTTTCACGACAATAGAGAGTCGCTAATGTGTCGAAGATGTACATTGTGACTCGAGATAAATCGATCACGGGTCAATTGCACTAAAAATTCCTAAAAACTGCTTGGTAGACTAGGTCACGCTTAAAAGCGCACCCAATTGAAATTAACTGCGAATTTTAACCCAATTTCAAAAGTTGAAAGTTCTATCGTGTCACAATCTATTTTAGGAACATCGACTCATCCTCCGAAGAATTTTCAGAGATTCCGAGATTTTTATGAAAATTCAATTCGGACGTTGCGGAAAATTAGCGGAAATTCATATGGGCTAAGTCGATGGAAATTTGGACTTCCAAGCTGAGCCTTTAAGCGTCAAGGATTTATAGAAAATTGTTCGGGATTTTTCTTTAGTGAAATCGGACCTCGATTTGGATAATCGGAGAGGAAATTGAAGCGTATAGGGTGAAATTCATATGCCATTTTGGAGGCTGCATTTTTGGCCTTAAATTGGATTATTGGTGGAAGTATCTTATAAGAAAGTAACGGGGGACAATGCATTTAAGTGGGTGGATAACCCTTGTAGACTTTCTTTCCCTCGTCTTCTCTTGCAAGTTGGCCGACTCCCCCATCCATTCCCTCTCTCCCTTCTTCGTTGCTTCTCATTCCCTTTTTCATTCGACGAAGCTCAGCTTTCATTTTCATTCCCTCTGCATTTTCATCCACCGAACCTCCCTCCTTGCTGCCATTTGTCTAACGTCCATCCTCCATGGGTCTAAGGTCTTCAGCAAGAGTTGTGGTGTTGACTTCTTGAAGCCCACAAACGACCGAAGCCCTTCTTTTTCTTTCGATTTTGTGCGTTGTTGTAACGACACGGGCCCCACTTCAGGCCCAACCCAACTCAAGAACAAATCTCAACTCAGCTTGGGCTGAGATTTGTTGGGCCAAGTTTAGGCCCGGTCCAAGCCCGAGGGTGTCGTCGCGAGCCCAAGTTCGGCCGCCGTCGCGCCGTCATCGCGATGAACCAGTTTCCACAATAAACCGGTGAGTTTATGCACTAAACCCTTCTTAGTAGGCTAATGACGTCTAAGGGGTGTTTAGTTTAATTTAATTAGGAAATATATGGTTAGTTAGATTAAATTAGTGATTTAATTAGTTAATTGTGCATGTTCGGTGGTTAGATTAAATTAATCAAGGCCTAGATAGGATGTGCTATTTATCTAGAAGGGTTTGGGAATTTTCCGGGTCCCTATTGGTTTTTAATTTAGTGATTCTGGCCTAGGTTAGTATTTTTAGAATTTAAATTGATTTATTTAATTAATTTCAGTAATTATTCAATTATTAAATATTTTCCGGAAATTAGGCCGGGATAGTCGGTGACTGGAATTTCGTGCCAATTGCAATGGTGTGGTTAATTTCTACAATTCAGTGATCGTGTGTTAGTTAAGAAAACTAGTCTCGAGCTTTTAAGTGAGACATTATCCTATATGGGATATCTATTTTTTGGATTACGGGTCGCAGTAGATTCTGGACTTACGCCCCTTCGGGGAAGTCGTCTATTAAGATATGGATGTCGCCGTGCTCAATGGTGGTGAGACGACGCCTGGCTACGCCAGAAGGACACCGAACTAAAGAGTGGGTGACTCGGGTCGTAGTAGATTCTGGACCTACGCCCCTTCGGGGAAGCCGTCTATTAAGATTTAGACGTGGTCGTGCTCAATGGTGATGAGGCGATACCTGATTGTGCCAGTAGACACTGAACTTGAGATTAAGTGGTACCCTTAAGGATATTAACAATTGAAACGCTTGGGTGATTGAGTTGATGAGATGTTTCAATGGTTATATGCATTTGAGATATGAACTGTGCTGATGTGCAGGAGGAACTAAGGCGAGGTAAGTCTCCATCTCTTGATTGTGTGATTGTGTGGTTAGGACGCTTCTGGGCGTATTTCCCTTCTAATTGGGGTTTAAAGTATGAAGTCGCTGAGATTTATATCTCACCCCGTCGTGGGCTCAATTTTCAGGACCGTAGAGCTAAGGACCTGGAGCCGTGCTAAAGTGATTTGAAGTGTAGGTCAGTTAGGACCGCTTCTTTTTGGAAAGCCAGTCTTTGTAGTCTTTTGTCATAAACCCTGTACATGACTTTATGTGAATATAAATGCATGTTTGTTTGTGAATTTGTTATCCTGCTTTTCTATCCCGAGATAATTACTGTCGGGGGATTTATTATTCACTTCCGCATGTGCAATAAAACGAAAAGGGTCAGCGACTCGTCGTGGGAAATAGCAAAATTTTATCAACCAGAGAGAGATGGGCACGCCCTCGAGATTCGAGGCGTGACATCCCCGTTTAGTGGTATCAGAGCAAAGTCTATATATGCAGTGATAAGGTGCGATGGGTTCTTGGGATAGTTAATAGGAATGGCCTTTATTTCATGTAGATGCATGTAATTGATAGTTGATTGGTAAATTGTTTGGGTGGATCACTCAGTTTCTAATTCTGTATGGAATTGGGAACAGGTTCTATAGAAATTTTACAGCATGAGTGATCAGGAGCCGAGGACTCCTAGACAGAGGACCATATCTTCAGTGACTCGAGCTAAGACGCTGACAAGGGTCGTGCCCGAGGTGGCCGAGCTAGAGTGCAGGCTAAGGCTAGTGCAAGTGGTGTAGCACCGCCACCGGTTCCGCCGGTTGGTGCCGGGGTAGTAGCCCCTAGTGATCCGAGAATGGATGGGATCATGCAGGCGCTAATCTGATGGGGCAACAGGTCCAGAATCAAGCTGCCGCAGCCGCTACTGCACCTGCTAAAGTTCCACAAGGGAACGTGGTTGTAGAGAGACCGATCCATAAGCTCGTTGAGTAGTTCCTAAAGTTACAACCACCAAAGTTTACAGGAACAGGAGATCCCGAGGCTGCAACCCTCTGGATCTAAGAATTGGAGAAAGCTTTTGCACTACTGAGGTGTACTGAGGAAGAGAAGGTCACCCTTGCAGTATATCAGCTGCAGGGGATTGGAAGTACTTGGTGGAGAGCTACCAGAGAAAAGGTATTCCCAGAAGGCGTGGTTTTTGTGTGGAACGGCTCGTTAGAGCATTCAACGTCAATTACTTCTCCAGCTGTGCCAAGCAATTAAAGATGGCGGAATTTCTATGCCTTCGTCAAGGTCCAATGACTGTGGACCAGTATGAGGCGAAGTTCACCAAGTTATCGCAGTACGCTTCTAGGTTGATTGAAGATCCCGAGGAGAAAGTGATGAGGTTTTTGGATGGCCTTCGATCGAAGCTGAAAAATCCGCTGGTGCCGTTTGATATAAAGAACTATAATGAACTGTATGGACAAGCCCAGCTGATAGAAAAGAATCTGAACGAACAAGCCACCACATTTGGGTCGCAGTTTGGTTCGAACAAAGATAGTAACCGGTTTGGAAAGTGACCGATGGCCGGAGGAAGGTACCCTGTCCCACTCAACGGGAAGGGTGGAATAGGAAAGTCGTCGAACCAGTTCAGAGTGTGTCATTCCTATGGAGGATAACATGGATCGGCCCCGTGTCCAGCTAGGATGAGTGCTTGCTTTGTATGTGGCCAGCAGGGTCACATAGCCATGAACTGCCACAAAAGGCAGACAAGATTGCCGTTACCGTTGCCACCACCGATGGGTCAAATCCGAGGAATTGCGCCACCAAATGCACCGTAGGGTGGTTTGAACTGACCTCCAGCTCAAGGAAGGACCTATGCTATCACTAGAGGGCAGGCGGAGGATGCACCTAATGTGATCACATGTATTGTTTCCCTGAATAACCACGCTACTTATGCTTTATTTGACCCTGGAGCTACTCATTCATTTATAGCCGAGCAGTATGTTAAGTTGGTAGGATTGATTCCTGAGTTGTTGGAATCAGTGGTTAGCATATCGACACCATTAAAGGATAAGGTGTTAGCTACAGTGGGTTGTCCTGGTTGTACGTTAGCGATTGGTGAGCGAGAGAGGAAGATAGACTTGATAGTCCTAGCTATGTATGACTTTGACCTAATAATTGGCATGGACTGGCTCACCAAGCAATGAGCTAAGCTAGACTGTTATCGCAAGGCGATTCAGTTTAACCCGTTAAAGGGTGAAAGTTTCGAGTTTATTGGGAGTCGAGGAGGACCCTCGATCTCCCTAATCTCGTCACTAGAGGCAACCCGGTTGTTAGATGAGGGTTGTCATAGTTACCTGGTGATTGTCGTGGATACGACAGTTGAGGAGCTAAAGATAGAGGACATTGCAATGGTTCAAGAAATCCCAAATGTATTCTCGAAAGAATTGCCAAGTCTGCTGCCAGAAAGGGAAATAGAGTTTGTGATTGAGTTAGCCCCCGGGACAGAGCCAATCTCTAAGGCTCCTTACCGGATGGCGTTATCTGAGTTGAAAAAACTGAAGGTGTAGATGCAGAAATTATTGGATAAGGGATTCATACGTCCCAGTGCATCACCTTGGGGAGCACCAGTTCTATTCATGAAGAAGAAAGATGGTTCGTTGCGTCTGTGCATCGACTATCGTCAACTCAATCAGGTGACGATCAAGAACAAGTATCCACTGCCGAGGATCGACGACTTGTTTGATCAATTACAAGGAGCGTCAATATTTTCAAAGATTGACTTGAGGACAGGATATCATCAGCTGAGGATCAGGAAGGAGGACATTCCAAAGTCAGCGTTTCGTACCCGATACGGCCATTATGAGTTCACTGTAATGCCCTTTGGACTGACGAACGCCCCAGCTACTTTCATGGATCTGATGAATCGAGTTTTTAAAGAATACTTGGATTAGTTGGTGATCGTGTTCATCGACGATATCCTGGTGTACTCTAGAAGTCCAGAGGAGCATGAAGGGCATTTAAGATTAGTACTACAAACTCTAAGGACTCATGAGCTGTACGCCAAGTTCAGCAAGTGCGAGTTTTGGTTGACTCGTGTTGCTTTCCTAGGTCACATAATTTGAGGAGAATGAATCTCCGTGGACCCAAGCAAGATAGAAGCAGTGATCAATTGGCCAAGACTGACAACTGTGACAGAGATCAGAAGCTTTTTGAGTTTAGCAAGGTATTACAGATGGTTCACGGAAGGGTTTTTAGAATTTAAATTGATTTATTTAATTAATTTCAGTAATTATTCAATTATTAAATATTTTCTGGAAATTAGGTGGGATAGCCTCGTGGACTGGAATTTCGTGCTGATTGCAATGGTGTAGTTAATTTCTACAATTCATTGATCGTGTATTGGTTAAGAAAACTAGTCTCGAGCTTTTAAGCCAGACATTATCCTATATGGGATATCCATTCTTTGGATCGCGGGTCGCAGTAGATTCTGGACCTACGCCCCTTCGGGGAAGCCGTCAATTAAGATATGGACGTCGCCGTGCTCAATGGTGGTGAGACGACGCCTGGCTATGCCGGAAGGACACCAAACTAAAGAGTAGGTGACTCGAGTTGCAGTAGATTCTGGATCTACGCCCCTTCGGGGAAGCCATCTATTAAGATTTAGACATGGTTGTGCTCAATGGTGATGAGGCAATACCTGATTGTGCCAGAAGACACTGAACTTGAGATTAAGTGGTACCCTTAAAGGGCAAATATTAACAATTGAAATGCTTAGGTGATTGAGTTGATGAGATGTTTAAATGGTTATATGCATTTGAGATATGAATTGTACTGACGTGCAGGACGGAATTAAGGCGAGGTAAGTCTCCATCTCTTGATTGTGTGATTGTGTGGTTAGGACTCTTTTGGGCGTATTTCCCTCCTAATCGGGGTTTAGAGTATGAACTCGCTGAGATTTATATCCCACCCTATCGTGGGCTCAATTTTTATGACCTGGATCCGTGCTGAAGTGATTTGAAGTGTAGGTCAGTTAGGACCGCTTCTTTTTGGAAAGCCAGTCTTTGTAGTCTTTTTGTCATAAACCCTGTACATGACTCTATGTGAATATAAAAGCATGTTTGTTTGTGAATTTGTTGTCCTGCTTTTCTATCCCGAGATGATTACTATCATGGAATTTATTACTTGCTTCCGCATGTGCAATAAAACGAAAAGGGTAGGCAACTTGTCCTAAGAAGTCGCAAAATTTTATCAACCAGAGAGGGATAGGCACACACTCGGGATTCGGGGCGTGACAGTGACGGTTTCTCATAGCGATCACACGCACATCCATGTTCGGCCAAGAATATCGTGCTTTGAACTCAAATACTTCCATTTCAAATAATGGACTTAGCCTATTTTCTTCAAATTAAAAACTCCCGGTAAAATAATTGTGTGTGGACACACAGTCAAATCGATTCACAAAGCGTGATACTCTCCCATTTAAAAATTCCATGATTTGATATAATACTTAAAATATTTTTGGCATCAAAACTCGACATCCGGTATTTTTCTAATTAAATACCAAAAATTCATAGAAATAATAATTAAAAATCATCACCAAGCACCCAATTACATAAATTGGCAATTGATTGCACAAAACAATGCAACCACGACAATCATCGTAAAATTTCGACAACCGGCTATCCCGGTATAATTTACGCTAATTAATAAATAATTAAATAAATTGCAAAATAATTAAATAAATTGCATATTATTTAAATTAAACCACTTAATTAAATTAAATAACCTAATCTAACCAACCTAGTCATCTAACTAAACTAACTAAATAATTACTCTCACTAACTAACCTTAATCCTAATTAGGCCTAACTAATCCCCCCCTTAAGTGCAATTAACCCCTTAATTAGAGCTTAGGATGTTAACTCACTAGTTTAGTGAGATAATGGGTCCACGGTGATGGCATCGCGACGGCGACCAAAACCCAAGCCTACAGCAACACTAAAGGAGGCCGGGAAAGGGCTGAAAACAGCCCTGCAGCTCACTACTTGAGCTGCTACACTCGGTCCCTAGTTGAACGGTTCGGGGGCTACAAAGGCTGAAACAAGCTAAGGTGGATAGTGGCTGGCGGACAAGGACGGCGAGCGGCGGGTAGCGGCAACTGACGAGCAAGCGAGGCTGGTCGATTGTCGGCTCAGGCGACCTAGCGTCGAGCTAGAGCTGGACATGGTGGACGCGACTGGCGCTAGCTTGGGGAGGGGCTCATGGCTGGGCTCGACCGGTAGTTGGATTTGGTCGGGTTGTTGGCGCGAGGAGGCTGTGACAGTGGTGGACTGGTGGTTTGGTGTGCGGCAGAGATGGAGGGGCTAAGCAGAAGGAAAATGGAGAAGAAGAAGCTAAAGAAGAAGGAGATGCAGTGGTTTTGCTAGGCTGGTCACATGGGAGGAAGGAGGGGAAACAATGGGGGACAAGGGGGAGAGAAGGTCAAGGCTTGAGCCAATGAGAAGCCAAGCTAAATATCCAAACACTTGAGTGTTTTTCACCCTTATCCTTAGCCAACTTTGTCAAGCCAGCACCCAATGGCCAATTTTCTCTCAATTATCTCACAAACAAACCCAAATTGAAGGCCAAAAATCAGCAGACAGTAGCCCCTACGAATTTCACTCAATTTTACCTCAATTCTCCACAATTAACTCCAATTTGATGGCCAAAAATCACACCCACTTAGCCCATATGAGATCCAAGCATTTCCTTCACCAAACAATCCATGTTGGTAGTCAAAATCCACACCAAAGTGTCCATCCGAATTTCCTTGAATTTAATTTGCCAAATTTGATTTTCTGCCAAAAATCCCGGGCTTGATGGAAAATTCCCAAAAGATGCAGCGAGATCCTAAAAATAAATTGTGACACGCTCAAACTTTCGATTCCCAAAACCGAGTTCAATTTCGTGGTTAAATTCAACCGGAGGCGATTTTAGCGTGACTTAACGTATCGGGTAACTTTTAGGAAATTTTCAGCGCGTTTGACCCGTGGTCGAATATTTTTGATCCACATTTGTGCATCTCCGACTCATCAGCGACTCTCGATTGTCGTAAAAATCTCAAGGTTTCACTTACTGGTACCGAGTACAAAATCGATAGAAAAATCGATTTAGTGCCGTTTGACATGAATTTTGCAATCAAGTGGAATCACCCACAATTTAATTATGTGCTTCTATTGAATCGACCTATCTTCGGCCTCTAATCGATTATAACGGTGCCGTATTGACCCTTACTAATTATCACGGTCGAGCAGTCGATTTCTGATCGAATTCTCAAGTCTGTCACATTTATATCCCTTAATGGCTTCACCTGACAAATTAGTTATCTCGTGAGTGATCAGCTCAGAAAAAAAGGACCATAGGCGCGTTGATGAAAAGCTCATTTCATATAATCGGTACAAGGTCGAAAATTCAGGATGTCACAGCAAATATATTTAATAATCAGGACACTTCATTTCATTCTCAAACAATTACATGGGTCCTGATTATAAGGCCAAACCGTTATGACACGTCACATTCCGTGGCACACAATTCTGTCTCATAATCAGGCACGGCTATCTCATATCGATGGTTCACTTCACGCTCAATATCTAAACTCAAGGCCCTAGAGGTGGCTCCCACGAAATTACGTTATTGTATAGCACTTAACCCTTGCCCACATATAGCATTAGTACAAGGCCCTAGAGGTGGCTCCCACGAAATTACGTTATCATGTAGCACTTAGCCCTTGCCCACATATAGCAATAGTACAAGGCCTTAGAGGTGACTCCCACGAAGTTATGTTATCGTGTAGCACTTAGCCCTTGCCTTCGCATGACAATAGTGCAATGCCCTAGAGGTGGCTCCCATGTGACTCAAGTCGCCATGTAGCACTTAGCCATTGACTACAAGGCTCTAGAGGTGACTCACACGAAATTTCGTTGTCGTGTAGCACTTAGTTCTTTACCCGTTTACAACACATTTGATTTCCTTAACACAACACATCATCTTTCAATAGTCATCACATAATCACATAAATCAATTGTACCAAAACAGCATGCATAACCCTTCAAGAGAGGTTTATCGAATCATCCCACAATAACTCAAAAGTACCGAGCATTATATCCATCTTTATAAAACAAATGGGTCTTCACTTCCCTACACAAGTATATGTCGATTACTCTTACCTTAATATGTGAGTTTCACAAAACTAAAGAAAAAATTAGTACTACTCACCATAGCACAACCATTCACATATCATAACGCATAAGTTCTAAGCATGTCAAACATCAATCAAATCACAATATCTTCATTTCTCAGCAAGCTAGATACCAAGAACAACTACAAAACCACAACCGGCCTTAACCGACAGAAATCGGGCCACTTGCCCGCCTTCAAGTTTAATTCTTGAATCATAATCAAACGAGCTTAGAAAATTCTAAAATTTGAATATGTTCTAAAGGACCCTTAAATTAACATTTTCATAGAGACACCTTGACCCAAATGTTTCTAGATTAAGAGCAGTAAATCGCTCAAACCGTTACAAAAACTGTGTCTGTGACCAGAAATTCTATTTTCCAAAATCAGTTTGGTTCAAAGTTCAAAACTTGTCTGTTTGATCTGAAATTTGACTATGTTAAACTACAAGATGTGATTAACAACTTTGGTGAATCAAATATTTCAAAAATCGAACCCTAAGAGTTGATAAAAATCATTTGAACACTAAAAGGTCACTATTTCCAACACAATCCGAGATTCTGTTTTGCAATTAACGAAGCTAAAATATCATTCTTTTAAATCCCTAAATTCTTGAGTAAAATATATGTCATAGTTGAAGATGTCTAGAACATTTTTTAAGAAGAAAGTAACCTCAAATTCATCGCACATTTTTCCCCATAAAAATAGCAAACAGTGAGGGTCCAATAACCAGATCCGAGGGAAATCCACTAAATTAGACTAAACCAACCTCATTAGTATTAATCTAACCAATTAGATTAACACTAAGCCATATTAAGGCTAATATCACTTAATACTAATTTAAGTAAGCTAATTAGCACTAATCTAACCCTCTAAGTGCAATTAACAACCTAATCAAGGATTAATGAGTTAACTCACCGGATTAGCGACACAACGGGTCCACGGCAATGGCAGCGCGAAGGCGACCAAGACTCGGGCTTACGGCGTCTCCAACGAATGGCCAGATGGGGCTGAAAAATAGCCCACAAGCTCACAGCTTGAGCTAGGATTTCGGTTCTGTGAAAATAGTTGGGCTAGTTGGACACAGCGCGAGGACAATGGGGGCGAGTGGCTAGACGAGCTGGGAATGGTGGCAAACTAGCTGGACAATGTCACAACTCGGACGGGCAAGAGCCGCCGACGGTCAAGCTTAGGGACGACGCTAACATGAGCAATGAGGCGAACGGTCAGGCGTCGCGGGCTGGTTGGAGCTAGGACGGTTGAGCACGGGCGGTTGGGATGGGGACGGCACGACTGGAGGACGGCAGCAGGGTCGGATGAACTGGGCAGGGGCTAGACTTTGAAGAAGAGGGAGAAAAGATGAAGAAGTAACAAGGAGAAGCAGAAGCAGGTTCGGTCTAGGGGGGCGCTGTCGCACAAGAGGAAGAAGAGCAAGAAGAAGGGAGAGAGGGGGGGAGACAAGAGGCCATGCAAGTCCAACTTGTGGCCAATGAGGAACCAAGAGGAAATATCTTGCACTTGAGTGTTTTCCCCTAAAGTCTTCAGCCCTCAAATGTCAAGGCATGCACCAATTGTTGTTTTCTCCTCATTTCTTCACCAAATAATCCAATTTGAATGCCAAAATCACACCAACTCAGCCCCTACGAATTTCCCTTGATTTTCCTTCAATTCCTCACCAAATCAAGTCAATTTGGTGACCAAGTAATCCCCTTCAGCAGCCCATACGAATTTCCACCATTTTCTTCACCAATTACTCAATTTTGGTGGTAAAAAAAACCCAACTAGGCTGCCCATCCGAATTTCTCATCTTTTAATTTGCCGAATTTGATTTTTCCGCAATTTTCCAAGCTCGACGGAAATTTCCCAAAAGATGAGACGATGTCCTAAAAATAAATCGTGACACACTCGAACATTTGATTCCCAAAACCGAATTCAATTTCATGGTTAAAATCGACCGAACACGATTTTAGTACAATCTAACCACCGGGTAGCTTTTAGGGATTTTATCGCGATTATATCCCTTAACAGCTTCACATAATAGGTTGGTTAACTCGTGAATAATCAGCTTAGAGAAAAATAACTATAAGCGCGTCGACGAAAAGCCCATTTCATTTTATCGAGACAATGTCAAAATTCAGGATGTCACACAAGGTATAGGCTTAAGAGAGCACATGCTCTTAATATTGATGTACCGTTTTGTGGTGTTATCATTTGGTGGGCCATTTGAGACCGTCACTTGGATGTACCATTCTGACCATCTTTTGAGCAAATATCTCTAAACCTATTCGTCGAGAGTAGCCCCTCGAGGGGTAGGTCACGAGAGTCTCCACTCTCACAGCTTGTACATATTTCAACCTCAAAATACCCTCAACTGGCCTTAAGATGTGACATCCTGAATTTCGACCCCGTTTCGATAAAATGAAATGGGCACTTCGTCGACGCGCCTATAGTTCTTTTTCTCTGAGCTGATCATTCACGAGTTAACTAACCTATTAGGTGAAGCTGTTAAGGGATGTATCCGCTGTAAAATCCCTAAAAGCTACTTAATTTGTTGGATTGGACTAAAATCGCGTCTGGCCGATTTTAACCACTTAAATCAATTCTGCTTTAATCGAATATTCGGGCGTGTCATAATTTATTTTTGGATACGTCTCATCGTCCGTCAATTTATCGGCCAGTCCAAAATTTCGGAAAGAAATTATCGGAGGAAAAATCGAAGACCAAAAGAAAATAGAAAGAAAAAGGGAAAGAGAAAAGGAAAATTGGAATAATGAATTTGTTTAATTTCTTTTTTTCTCTCTCTCCCTCTCCTCTCTTTTCCTCTCTTTTTCCCTCTCTTTTCTCTCTCCTCTCCCCTCCCCCTCGTGTGAGACCCCCACCGAACACCCCTTGCCAAATTCAAATTGGCTTCTCTCTCTCTACTTTTGACTAGTCAAAGCTTTCTCTCTTATCTCTTCTCTCTCTTATTTTCTTTTCTCTCTTCTTCTCTCTCCTCTCTTTTCTCCCATTCTCTCTCGTAACCGACTTCTTCTTGTTCCTTCTTGGTTGTGCGAACCGGCGAAGGCAGAAAACAGAAGCAGCAGCGCCGAGAGAAGAGGAAGACCGGAGCAGCCCGTCGAAGTCGCCGCTCGCCGCGCGTTCAGCCGCCGCCCCTCGCGCCCAGGCGTCTTCCCCGTGCGATTCCAGCTGCTGTCCAGCTCGAACCGGCCACCTCCGGCCACCGTTCGAAGCCGTCGGACCTCCACTGGCCCTCACCGGAGCTCCGCCCACTCTTCCCGACCCCTTGCCACCCCCAATCCTCTCTCTTTCTCTCTGTTTTGCAGCTAAACCAGCAACCCACGAAGTGGGTTTCCAGTGACTTCGAGCCCGCTTTTGGGCCGTTTCCGGGCCCCGAACCCGAGCTGTGCTTTGGGAGGAATCGATCCCCGCGCCGTCCCCGTCGGATTGATCCGATTTGCGCGCGATTCCGGTAAGTAATCTCACTAATCCTTGCTTAGTATACTAATGATGCTTAAGGGTTGTTTAGTTTTAATTAATTAGGTTTAGGTTGTTAGATTAGTATGGATTAGTATTTATTAATCAATTGGCGAATTAGGTAATTTGATGGTGCAATTAGCAAGTAGACGTGGTCTACTATTTATTGAAGGTAGTTCGGGATTTTTCCCGACCCTTATCAGACTTCAATTTGGCAATTCGGGCCTAAGTGGAATTTTTGGTATTTAAATATTATTTTTCGGAATTAAATTAATTAATTATTTTTTTTTTGAAAATTCAACTAGGATGGCCAGTGACCGGAAAATTATGCTGATGACCGTGGTGAAGTCCGTTTATTTAATCAGGCTTTATTTTAAGTTAAATTGAATTTTAATATTAATTATTTAATTTCGAAATTAATTATTTAATTATTTATTTTTCCGGAAATTCAACTGGGATGGCCAGTGACTAGAATTTTATGCTAATGATCGCGTGTGTACTCGTTTATTTAATTAAGCTCCGATTTGAGCTAAATTGGATTTATTGTAATTAATTATTAATTTTTAAAATTAATTATTTATTTATTTATTTTTCGGAAATTAAAGTAAGGATAGCCGACGACCGAAATCTTATGCTGATTGTCGTGGCACAGCCCGTTTTTTTAATTGAGCTTTATTTTGTACTGAATTGAATGATTAGTGAAATTGGGAATCATTCTTTAATTGAATAATCTTTGGTTATTAATTGAAAAATAACCGGGCATCGGTTGATAGTGCCAAAATTATTTGAGTGGATTACAGAAAATGTGGGAGTTATGGAAATGAAAATATCATATTTTGGCTAAGCCACCAAAAGTGTGTGCCCACACACGATATTTTATTGAGTATGATAAAAGATGAAAAGAAATGCTGTGTGATGTGGCTCGGCGACTATTATATCGCTTTGGCATGTAGGATGCCTTAGAGAATGCACGTAAATTGTTGAATATTGATCATGCCTGTGTGGCGATAACTGATCATGCCTGTATGGCGATAATTGATCATGCCTGTGTGGCGATAGTAGAACATGCCTGTGTGGCGTAGAACATGCCTGTGTGGCGTAGATCGTGCCTGCGTGGCCGTATTTCTGTGTGTTGAGTATCGTGCCCGTATGGCTGAAAGTAATCGGAATGCCTAAGAGCATGCACATAAAGTGTTTATTGTACCTCACATTGGCAAAGACGACGCCTGAGAGCATTAATGTAGCTCCGTAACTAAGTATACTGTCGGAGATTATATAGTGTGGAGTGAGATGACCTAGAAATGGTCCGACTGACATATAATCAACTAGGTCTATTGATCATTACCTTATTTGATGTTGCGAAATGATTGATCGAATGGAAATGACCGTGAGTGGTCTTGTTGGCGTGTAATCGATTAGGTCGATTTGATCGATGCTTCGATCAGTGATGTGATTGCTTGGGTGCCTATTGAACTGTGCTAATATGCAAGTGGAATCTGAGGCCAAGGTAAGTCTTCTGACCCGTGTGTGCATAGGCAGCCTGGTTAGTGTATTGGTCTCCTAGTCGAGTATTAGTGGGGTAGAACTCGCTGAGACATAGTCTCATCCCGGTTTGGGGAAAACATTTCAGGACCCCGATGAGAAGCTGAGGAGGAGGAATCCAAGAAAGAGAACTCTGAGATGAAACCCAAGGAGGAGAATTTTTGGAAGAAGAAGATATTTCTAAGAGGGATCTGAAGTACGACTCGGATGAGGACTGAAATCCCATCCTCTTTTGGGAATTCTATTTTGATGTGAATAGAGTGAGACTAAAAAGTTGTGAATAGTTTTATGAAGTACTCTGGTTTGTGCTTTGTGTAAAAGTTCGGTTGTGGATTTCAATATGAAAAATATGGCCTTACTTTTTTATCCCAATGTGTTATTGTCTGGGGATTTATAACTGCTTCCGCATGTGCTTAATAAATGAAAGGGTCGGCGATACTTAGTCCTGGGATATCGCATTATAAAATCGACCAAAGATAAGGGATGTGCGCGTGCCTAAGGATCGGGGCGTGACAAAAGAATTGTGGAGTTGCTTGATTTTTCAGTTGGTATATTGTGTTCTTACCTTGATTGAGCATGCCTACAATAGATAATGGGGATTTCGTTAGAAGGTTTTGCTATTTTTGAGAGATTTACCATAGATGTAGATAGCAAGAGTTAATAAAAGTTACAACGGCATCCAAGAGTTAATAAAAGTTACAACGGCATCCTAAATATTGCCTTATGTTATGGTCCTGTGATTCTGGATCAACTTTTTTAGACATAACATAGTGTCTTGAGTTCATTTTGGCAGGTCCATTCACATGGAGAGAACGAGACATAAACGACAGATTTTGAAGCGGTCCTCTCCTCCCATCTGGTGCAAAATTAGTCTTTACCTTGCTCCTCTTTTCCAGTTCTGCAGCCAATGAAAGAGCATATGGAGTGAAATATTTTCGCGGGAGATTGACCGGGTGGGGGGAACTTTTTTATTTTGACATTGATACCCGCAATGAGGATGCCCTATCCATTATAATATTAGTAATCGCTGCAGACCACACTTCGAAAAGAGAACAATAACTTTGTTCATGTGCTTTTCTTTCCAAAGTATGTACGTACGAATCAACACACATAATATTTTAGTGCGACAGATTCCATTACATTATTAAATTTTCCACGCTTGACAGGGTGGTCAGCATGTGAAGAAAGTTTATGGTCTTTAAATAATTTTCGGTGGGTAGTGGCAGTAATTGCTGCTGTTCTTCAGGCGCACGAAGACTGGGCTTGGCTTCTGCTGCCTCATATTTCTCTCTTCAGAACAGGGATATCCTTCAGGTATGCTTTCGATCTTACTGTCGAAACTAGATGCAAACAAAATTATTAGAGGTTAGGTGGATTGAAGTCATCTACTATCAGAGAGGACATGTGAGTTTGAGAATTTTCTGTGGATGCGGTAGAAGGGGATCTGCAGATTCTGATTGGTTTGGTTACTTGACCTACTGTCACTGACAACAACGATCGGCATAAAGAAACCGTCGCCTTTTCAAACATTACTGGAAAATACCAGAACTTCTGCGGATTGATTCCTTTAGGGTTTGGATTGGCAATCGGAGTCTGAGGTTACAATAGGATAAGTCAGCTAGCCGAGAATTTTTTTCTTTTTCCAGATGGGAGCAACGAAACCATGAACTTTGGGCTAAGATAACCAGTCTATTGCAGCGAAGCTGGTATTTTCTTGCTCTATTACCGTCAAGAGTGAGTAAGAACACAATGATGGATCCACTGATGGGAGCCTTGTATCCTTCTAGTTGGTTCCAATCGGACGATCAGTCAATATCTGCTGTTGTAGATCGTTGTTTAGTTCTAGACCAACTTTTCAAAGCGCACCCAACAGATGTGGAGAGATGCATCATTTGGTTATGTTGTAAGTTTGTTTGTAAAACAAGTGTATTTTTTCCTTGTCCCACCTAAGAAAAGTGAAAGGAAGTGGGCCAATTAATAAATGTGGGGTTTCTTTAACATATTTAAAGAAATGATCGGGTGTGGACTAGACCCCACCATACCCGTGTGCGGGTGCGCAATTATTAGGCGCACTTAGCACGTGGTTTAATTAGTACTAACCCCTTCGTTATTTTATTTATTTATTTATTTTTACGGTTATCTTATTAATTTTAATCAATTCAAATGTTGTTTTTTGTTTATTGAGAATTTTCAGAAATTATTAAAAAAATCGAAATTTTATTTATTAAAAAGATAATAATTATTATTTTTTAATTATTCCGAATTTTTGTTGGTGTCTCTTCAAAACAACCTTTGAAAAAGATACTCGTTCAGTTTGCAACATTTCCGAAATGTTGCATTTTTTCATCTTTTCAACTTCATTCAAATAGACGTCTTTGTTTATTTGGGCAATTTTTGAAATGATACATTTGTTCACTTTGCAATTTTTCATGAAGGGTTGCCTACGTTTTTAAGACAAATTTATATGTACATGTCAGTTTTCCAGAATAGTATGTGTGATCAT
The DNA here is from genome assembly GCA_016097605.1 of Eucalyptus guilfoylei. Lineage (NCBI taxonomy): Eukaryota > Viridiplantae > Streptophyta > Magnoliopsida > Myrtales > Myrtaceae > Eucalyptus > Eucalyptus guilfoylei. Next base: position 43,831,684 of record CM027861.1, read on the forward strand.
TTTTATCTTTTCGAGCCTTCTTTCTAAAAAACTATAGTCATTTTTTCAATTGTTTCCTACAAAGACACGGAGAAATACTAGAACTGCTATCTAGTATTCTCAATTTTGAGACTTTGTAATATCCTGGAGGATATTTGCTGGTGACCGTTAGCAATTTTGTGGGGTAAATAAATCCTTAAACAAAGTGATATCACCCCCTCAAAGTCCGACTTAATTATTCTGAAAAATCTGATTTTATTGTTCTACTCCATTCGAAGTCATATTTTCCCAACAGGTTAATCTTGCCCCATTTTCAAATGATTGTACAATTCTCCAATGCAGTCTTCGAATACATAAGTCGCATACTCATGGAAGAAGACATAGAAGAGAAGACATGCATGCTTCAAGATTCTTCGGATCTATTGTCAGCTGAAAAATCCTTTTATGAGGTCCTCGGCAAAAAGTACCCGCCTTCACCTGAGACAAGTCGCACGAATTGCATCACCTACAATGACAAACACTCCAATGATAGTCTCTTAGACAGCACTAGATATACTAGCACTATCGGCAGTAGGAAAACTGGATACTATGCCAATATTGGTCGGGTTCAAAATCCAAGCAATTATGGTACAATGAGTTTTGAAAAAGATATTAGTCCAGCAGCATTTCAACCTAATCGAGGAGGTAATACACAGAGGCTTGACTTGTGGCGTGAGAGCCAATTCGTTCGGCAGTTTAGGATGGGGATCGAGGAATCCAGCAAGTTTCTTCCTAATCAAGCACCTACCAAACTTCTACCTCTGAAATCGAATAGAAAGATTGACAAAAGGGACCGCCTTGGTGCGTCGGAGAGAAAAGAGAGTCTCCATAGGGAGGAAGGAAACACGGAAGAGAGAAGTAGCAAGCAGGCTTTTGTTCATGAAGAATCCGTACTTCGCTCGGATGCTTTCGACGTTGTTCTACTTAGTGGCCAAGGGGAGGGCCTGGCGCGTCTTATGAATCTCCGTGCATCGTTGAAGAACGGAGTGAACGAAATTGAACACAAGATCCAAGAGCCCAAAGCGGGCAGAGGTCGCGGCAAGAAGAAAAGAGGGAAAGTGGAGGTAGTCGATGTGAGGACGCTCCTCATCCAATGCGCACAAGCCGTAGCATCAAATGATCATAGAAGCGCGAATGCTCTGTTGAATGAGATCAGGAAACACGCCTCACCTTCTGGCAATGGGACCCAGAGACTCGCTCACTACTTCGCTAATGGTCTTGAGGCGCGGTTGGCCGGTACAGGCAGCCACATATATAGAGGCCTCATCAATAGGAAAACAACAGCAGCTGATATGCTGAATGCGTACCAACTGTACCTTGCAGCTTGTCCATTCCAAAGATATTCTGACGCGATCCCGATCCATTCGATATTAGATACAGTAGCAGATAAGATGAAGATTCACGTCATCGATTTCGGCATTCTTTATGGATTCCGCTGGCCCACTCTGATTCAGCGCCTTTCCCAGAGACCTTGTCCACCGAAGCTCCGGATCACCGGTATAGACTTGCCTCAACCCGGATTCAGGCCCGCAGAAAGAGTCAAGGAAACGGGTCAGCGCTTGGCAAATTACGCTGAAAGTTTCAACGTGCCGTTTGAGTACAACGCCATTGCGAAGAGGTGGGAGTTCATTGAGCTAGAGGAACTCAAGATCGATAGGGACGAAGTGACTATAGTCAACTGCATGTTCAGATTCAAGAACTTGTTCGACGAGACCATCGCGGAAGAATGTTCACGAGACATTGTCCTCAGCCTGATAAGAAGAGCCCAGCCGGATCTCTTCATCCACGGTGTTATCAACGGGACCCACAATGCCCCGTTCTTCGTCACTCGGTTTCGGGAGGCTTTGCATCACTTCTCTTCTCTATTCGACATGCTTGACACTATAGTACCCGGCGAAAACCAGGAGAGGATGCTGATCGAGAAGGATATATTGGGGAGGGAGGCGTTGAATTCGATAGCCTGTGAGGGATGGGAGAGAGTGGAGAGACCGGAGTCGTACAAGCAGTGGCAATTACGCAACATGAGGGCTGGGTTTGTGCAGGTGCCCTTAGGCAGGAGGCTAGCGCGGTTCGTGATCAACAATATCGCTTTGCGCTACCACAAAGATTTCGTCGTAGACGAAGTCGGCAAGTGGCTGTTGCTAGGATGGAAGGGACGGTTTCTATACGCCGTTTCTACTTGGAAACTGGCATAGCGAGATTGATATGTGCACATTGTTGAAGGAGCAAAAATGAGGTCGTTGCTAACAGCAGCTGTAAATCAGAAGATGACCCGTGATGTCGGAATCCCCTCATGATTCTCCTCAACATGTTTATACCTGGGCTTTACCAGATGAGTGAATGGTTTTTATTTGGAATTCCCCTTGTTTAACACATTGTGTCGCTACCATCTAATCTCCGTGCCCTTTTGAGTGGCGATTCATTCACGTCTCATTTTTTTGGCATGGAACAAGCATTGTTTTGATTGTGTAACACCATATGATTGTTACTAAAGGATAATTGAATCCAGCACCTGAACAGTTTCCCGACATATCAGCTATTCACATAGGTACATATCCATGCGTAGGGTAAACATAGCTGAAATTCCAAATATCTTATACTCTATATACATTTTTGACAAAGACGCCTAAAATGCTATTCCAAAGTAGACGGTTCAGGTTCAAAAAGAAAATTACTTTCACAAACCCACCGGCCACATATAGGGCCACATTTTGTTACTTAGATTTAATAGGCCAAATTCGTAGTGGATAACTCTTTTTTTTTTTTTGTGTAAAATAAACTAAATTGGGTTAAGAAAAAATTGAACTCAAAAAATTAGGTCATAAATGACTTGTTTTTGGTCGAAATAAACCAATATTTCAACTCTATTTTTCTAGAGCCAACGTCAGTCGCCCACTACGAATATGGACTACCTAACCCAAGTAACTTGCAGCTTGCTTCCAGTTCCATATCTAGACGATCAAATCCAAGTTCTCGTCGCTCATGCTGTGGCACAGCAGACCTTTTGCTCGCAATCCGTGCTCATCTGTTTCCGGTGTCGCTAGCGTTGCGCCCCTGCGGCGAGTAATGTTGATTTTGAGCGTTCTGGTTTCTGTCAGTCTATATGCTCCTCAACCGCTCCTTTACTATTGGACTTTTGTAGCCTCGAGGGGGGCACGAGTCCTGAATTAATTAGATTGATACCATGAGTATATCTGGACAAGCTCTTAACAGAGAGCACCATGTGTCATGTATGTGCTTCTGTGATCTCTTCGTTCGTTCGTGGATTGTTCACTGTCTGTTGTCTTCGCATCATCTCTGATTAACCCAAAACGGGGTCCAGTGTTTTTGAGTATCAGTATGTTTGATCGCAATCTCGTCTTCTGCAAAATCGTAGCCATTCTTTGCTGCAATTACACAGAAGTGTCAATGCATATGGTTTCTGTTAATTTTATGGAATCCATGGTTTGGGTTTGAACTTGTTTGAGGGCTTGCTTCATTACAGGAATGGGTGTTAATTATAAAGTTTCTAGTCTCTGTCTCTTGCTGATTTTGTCTGTCCCTCTTGATTCGTGTGAATTGTGTAATGTTGTCTTGTAGTTGTGACACTGTTCTGGTTGTTGCATTGGCGTTTGGTTCCTCTGTTTGGCCCTGGTCAACCTTTAGATTGGGAAATTAGAAAAAGGCCTCAACCGTCCCTCCTGGAATGTGCTCCATTTTCATGGAAGCCATCTGGGTCATGAGATCAATATTGGACTCCTCACTGGCATCATCTGCCTTGTATGACCCAAAAAAAAAAAAAATTTAACATTGTCCCTTCATGAGCAGTGCTAAGGATGCCGAGAACTTGAGCTTAAAACTGTTGAAGATATTGGGCAATGGACGGGGAAAAAGACGGGTTTAGGATCAACTTTGGCCATTTGTGCATTCTCGCTATACTGTTCATTATCCTCTCTACAAGCTGCAATTCTGGTCCTATTCATCCCGTCTGGTGCGATGCCCCTCCCGGTGGATCTAGCCGCTCGTTTGGTCCAAGACTTGGAGGGTTGGGTCGTCTGACCTCCCTCCTTCTTCCCACCTAGCCATTTCTCTTGTGTTAGGCTGCAAGTCCGGATTTGGTTCATTCTAGGGCTCGATCCTGTTCCTGCAACTGCCGACCGGTGTTTTTCTCGACTTGGGAGCTAGAGCTGGTTGGTTGGGCCATGCATTGGTGGATAGGCTCGCCTGGGCTCCCTCTTCTTCCTCTTCGAGCTGCCCCCTTGAGTTGGACTACTCTTTATCTGCTCCTCTCTGGTTCGGCTTCAAAGCATCCCGTCTATTTCCTGCTGGGCGAATTGCCTGCTCGGCGGCCCTCACTGGTGGAGACTTTTCTCCCTGCCTCTCTCTCCTTAGCCCACTGAAGGAGTACCTGGTATGTCCCTCAACTTGCTATGGTGCTTCTGGGGTGGGCTTGAGGGCTGTGTTTAGGATTGTGTGAGGATCGTTTACTGCATTTATGGCTGCCTCTGTTACTGTTGAGGGTAGTCCTATAAATGAGGCCCAGCTGCGAGCTAGTAGACTTAAGGGACGTAGCCCCAACCCCTATATCCCCGCTGTATAGGCCTCTGTGTTCCTGGGTCAAGCAAGCTCTTCCGATGCGACCCCTGCTTCGTTGGTGGGAAAAAAGCAAATGCCTCCTAAGGATCCAGCCCGAGTGGCCTGCTCCCGAGGCCGAAGCCGTGCGGGTTCTTCTTCCAAGCGTCCACAAGCTCCTGGTCAGCTTCCGAGAAATTCGAAGCCCCGCCCTACCCGTTCGTGGGCTAATGTAGCGAGACTTGCTGCAAGAGGATATGAACTATCATATGTTTCCCCTTCCTTTTTAGACAATAAACCAGTGGTTAATTTGTCTGTGGAAGTCCTAGAGGTAATGGATCCCAACCCCTCCCACCGAAAGAAGTACCCCCTTCCCTCCCAGTTGGTTCCAACAATGAGGGCAATAACCTGAAGCTAAAGGAGCCCGCTTCCGAGAAGGTACTGCCCTCCACCTCCTCTCACAAGCCTTTGAGGGGACTTAGTATTCCTTCGAGGTCGGTGGTTTCTCTGTCCAACCCTGCGCTGGCCTGGTTCAGCCCTCACGATGCCCTGCCCCTGGCTCTTCCTGATCCTGGCACCGAATAGGATGTCTCGACTGGCATAAGTAGCAACTCGGATGAGGACCTACTCTCTCCTTGTCTGTCCCTGAAGGCTCCTCTTGCTAGTAGAAGAGTCGATATCATGCAGGACAAGCTGCTCACCCTTGCCCCGGACCCGCCTCCTGCTTCAACTCCTGTTGTTCCGCCGGCTACACGACAAAAGCCTTCCAAGCGGAGGTAAGCCAAATCTCCATCATCTCTCTTTTTGTATATAGCTATGTACATATGTTTTTGGAATATCAAGGATCTTGTTAACCTAGTTAGGCAAGCAGAGGTACGTAGTCTGGTTTCCTCCAACAGATTGTGTTTGGTTGGTCTCCTGGAAACAAAAGTCCCGAAGGCTCTTTTCTACCCCATCTCTTCGAGTTTAATGAGGGATTGGTGCTGGTTAGCAAACTACAGTTGCACTCCCAGAGGCAGGATTTGGGTTGGCTAGGACCCTGCGGTTGTTACCTTTGAAGTCTCCTTGGTAGAAGCCCAGGTGATTCATGAGAATCTAAAGATGCTGAATTCAAATGTGGACTGTTGTATCTCAATGGTCTATGTTGAACACACTTTCTCGGCTCGGAGACCGCTGTGGGAGAATCTTATTCTCAAAAGTGCAGCTTTCCAAGACTCGCCTTGGCTTGTAGCGGGAGACTTTAACGCTATCAAAGATCCATCTGATAGGCTGGGGGGCATAGATGTTTGGATCCCGTACTTTGATGAGTTTAGACAATGCTTACTTCAGGCTGAGCTAGATGACCTAAGGTACGTGGGCTTCCGATATACCTAGACTACTTCTTTTGGTGCTTCGCGGAAGTCAAGGAAGATTGATCGAGTCCTAGTCAATTCCATTTGGAGTCGGGATTTTTCTTATTCGGAGGCCTCCTTCTTAGCACCCAGTATCTTAGATCATTCCCCTATGGTGGTCAAAGTGTTAAACCCGATGCCCCGGAGGAAACCCTTTAAGTTTTTCGATTATTTGATGGAGCATCCGGACTTCAATTCAATTGTTAACCAAGTTTGGGAGAAGCCAAGTGATGGTGTGCCCATGTTCAGACTGGTGTGCAAGTTAAAGTCCATTAGGGTCGTCTCAAGCTTCTCAATAGAGAGTCCTTCTCCAACATTTCCGTTAGGACTTTGGAAGCGAGGGTGGCTTTAAGGACCACCCAGCTTGGCCTCTAACAAGACTCGACTTCTGTTGATGTGGCAGAGATGGAGAAGTGTCAGTGTCGAACTTTCCTGGACTTGCGTTCTAAGGAAGAATCCTGTTTTAGACAAAAGTCCGAAATCATGTGGCTAAAAGAGGGAGACCACAATACTAAATTCTTCCATCATTATGTCAACAAAAGACAGTTGAGAAATAGAGTCCTCTATGTTATGGATGCTTTGGGTATTCAAGTCACTGACCTTCGGCTTGTTGAGCAGCGCTTTGTCAGCTATTTCCAAGACCTCTTGGCGCCGCGAGTTGTGCATGGAAGACCTTTCGTCCGGGAGATTCAGGAGGTTATCCGGTTTCCCCTGAGTGTCAACCAGGTTAGTTTTCTTACTCAACCCGTCTCCGATTTAGAGATTTGGGACACTCTGTTTTCCTTAGCTAGGGGCAAAGCCCCTGGTCCTGATGGATATACAGTGGAATTCTTTAAGCATAACTGGGAAATGGTTGGACACTTGGTCACAACTGTGGTGAAGGACTTCTTCATCACAGGTAGGCTCCTAAGGGAGATTAACAACACCATCTTGGTTTTAGTAACAAAAAGCCCTAATGCGACAACTATGGATGACTTCAGGCCCATCGCCTGTTGTAATACTATCTACAAGTTTATTACCAAAGTGTTGGCCAATTGGGCTGCAGCAGTTCTTCAGGATGTTGTTGGCCCTTTTCAAAGTGCGTTTGTGAAAGGTTGGAGAATCATGGATAATATCGTCCTGACTCATGAACTCTTCTCTGGTTTCCACCTCAATCCTAACTCACCTAAATGTACAGTTAAAGCGGATTTCAGGAAAGCCTACAACAGTGTGGATTGGGTTTTCCTTGAGACTATTCTTGTGGCTTTTGGTTTTCCCAACCATATGACTCGGCTCATCATGACTTGTGTTCGTACTCCAAAATTTTCCATTGCCTTGAATGGGGAATTACATGGTTTCTTTGCAAGCGGTCGAGGACTTCGACAGGGGAATCCTATATCTCCATATTTATTTACTCTAGTCATGGAGGTGTTGTCAATTATCCTTTTTAACCGCTTTTCCAAGTAGGAGTTCAAATTCTTTCGGAGGTGCAGAGCAACAAACCTCTCTCACTTATTCTTCGCGGATGACGTCTTCTTGTTTTGCGAAACTGATCTACCTTCCGTGGAGCTCCTTAAGGATGGTCTCCAAATATTCTCAGAGTGGAGTGGCTTGTACCCAAACACAAACAAGAGTGAGGTTTTCCTTGCAGGGGGCTCGCCGTCTTTAAGGACTAACATTCTTCTTGCCCTTGGCTTCCATGAAGGGAACCTGTTGGTTCGTTACTTGGGGGTTCCCATCATCACATCCAAACTCAGCAAGGCGGATTGCTGCGTTCTAGTTAACCACATTACAGCAAGGGTACAATCTTAGACCCATCGCTTTATGTCCTTTGCCGGCCGTCTACAGCTAATCAGGTCAGTCCTTCACGCCATCCAAGCCTATTGAGGTAGTGTTTTCTTTTTACCTATAGCTGTGTTGGATCAGATCGAACAAATCCTCTGACAATTTCTTTAGAAAGGCCTAGAGTTGGGTAGAGGGGGTGCAAAGGTGTCCTAAAAGGATGTCTGCCTCCCAAAAGATGAGGGTGGCCTTGGTATCCAAAGGCTTCGAGAGTGTAACAAGGCCGCCATGCTCAAGCATATCTAGCTTTTGTTTTCAGACAATGAGTCATTGTGGTGCAAATGGATCCACTTGACCTTCTTAAAAAGGACGAACTTTTGGGTGGCCAAAAAGCCGACGTTCTACTCATGGGCTTGGAAGAAGATCCTACAACTCAGGATTGAATTTCGTAGATCCTTTTATTGGAGGATAGGGGATGGCCATTCAGTGTCTCTTTGGTTTGATAATTGGCACCACAGGGATCCTCTGAACTTAATTTTTATGGATTCTCTCATCTATAACACTGGCCTTTCCAAACAGGCAACTATAGCTGACCTTTTCACCAACTCTGGCCAGGCGATCAAGACAGAGCTGGAGTCGTGGGGACACCCCGTCCCGCTCCTTACTTAGAACTCATATTCTTTTTGTTGGAACGAGAGTCCTCATGCCTCTTTTCAGTGGCTTCAACTTGGTAGTCCATTAGGAGGAAGAATGCTAGGGTCTACTAGCATGCATTCATTTGGAACAACTCGATCACTCCAAGGTACCAAGTAAACATGTGGCTTATTGCTAAGTGCAAACTCCCAACCGAAGCTCTTTTATTATTTTATGGTAGGATAGAAAGCACTATGTGTCCTTTTTTCAAGTGCATTGCCCGCTTATCTTTTGGTGCCCTTTGTTATTTTATCTGGAAGCATAGGAATGGCATCCTTTTTAGGGAGGAGTCCCTTGCTATTCCGTCGGTGAAGAACCAACTTTTCAAAGTCGTCAGGAACAGGGCTATCACCTTCAGAAATGTGGAGGATACTATAAGGAATAGGAGGTTGCAGCGTAGTTGGGGTATTTACCCAATCATCTTCTCTACTGGAGATTCTGTTGCTTCAGTTCGGCCGTAGATTCGCTGGTCTTCTCAATGCTTGAAGCCTCCTCTCCCTACGGTATGCCTCCCTCCATGGTGGACGCAATGTATTTCAGTGGCTCAGTCGGTGGGTTCTAGCTGATGCAACTCCTTCGCGGCTACCCCTTTTGGCGGCGGGATGGTTTGTTTTGTGCTGGTGGATGCGGTCTGGCTGTTGCTTGCTACTGCGTCGTTCTGGCCCTCTTGTTGTCGTGCTACCGTTCTTGTGTTAGGTGTATCTGGCTGTTGTTTTGGCTGTTTTGCTTTAGTTGGTTAGGTCCGCTTGTTTTGCGGTTTTCCTTATTTTTCTTCAGCTCCCTTCCACTCGTTCTGACTAGTTGTCTTTATGAGTGCAAGTTTTTAATGCCAAACCCTCTTGTATAGTTTGGTTTAAAGCTCAAAAGATTCTTACCTTTACCACAAAAAAAAAAAAAGACGGGTTTAGACAAAAGGGCACGTGAAAGAGTTTTAAGTACAATGGTACTGCAAGAATTTCATAAGATAGTTTCTGGAAAATAAGCTAAGCTAACTTACATGTATGATTCGTTGAAATTAATGTGCTGCTTGCCTCCACGAGATTTTTTTTTTTTTTTGGGTAGAAAACTCTACAAGAGTTGAAAGACTCAAATTTGTTGAAATGAGGATAGCTCTGAGACGTTACTTTTGGCTATATGTATATGCACATGTAGCTTGAGCTAAGACAGAGGAAATACCATGAAGCAATAAGGCAAACAATGGTATTGGACAAGTAACTTTGCTTGAGGAATTCTAGTTGATTGACAGTTCTTGGAATGGACTATTACCTTAAGGTGCAACAATCCTCAAGGACTATATTCTCCAGTAGAGATGAGCAATTGTTCCAAATTTCGTACAAGTTCCATCTAAAATCTAGAACCTACTCATTGAAATAGCTTCCTCATTTGGTGGAACTTGAAACCTACCTTAAAACCTTGAGACTACTCTATCACAAATTCCAGGCAGACCTATCAAAATAGGTCTTAAACCCATATATAACCCATTTATATTTTAAATAGTCATGTATTGGTCACTCAATTTTGAAAAGCCTTCTTTAAATGGGTATATACGGATTGAGTTTAGGGCCCATTTTCAACCCGCTGGGCTCACCCACTCTCTCTCTCTCTCTCTCTCTCTCTCTCTCTCTCTCTCTCTCTCTACACTTATAAAAATAATTTTAGAAAATCAAAATCATTTTAGTTTTATTTTTTTCTTCTCTTTCTTTTTTTTTTCCTTTCTTCTTCCTACTTCCGTCTTCCTTGGCCGATGGCCAACCACGGCTATGGCAACGGCCAGCCAGGCAAGGGACAAGCTCGCCAAGGTTTGGTGCCAGCAAGGCGAAAACCTCACCAATATCTAGCAAGGCTCGAGCCTCACCGATCTATTGAGACTGGAGCTCACCGGCCTTAGGCGAGCTTGAGCTCGCTAATTTGGCTAGGTCAAGACCTTATTGACATCCAACGAGGCCCAAGCCTCGCTGATCTAGCAAGACTTGAGCTTGAGCTTGCTGATCTGGCGAGACCAAGACCTCGCCGACATTTGGCAAAGCTCAAACCTGTAAAGCTCGAACCTCACCGATCTAGCGAGCTAAACCTTGCCAACCTTGGGCGAGGCTCTACCTCACTAGAGGTCGGCAAGCTCGAGTCTCCCTGGAATTGAAGAAGCTTGAGCCTCGCTGGCCACCGGTGTGGCTAATGACCGGCCAAAGAAGAAAGGAAAATAAAAAAGAAAGAGAAAGAGAAAAAATAATTTAAAATTTAATTATTTTAAAAATAATAATTACGAATAATTAAAATTTTGATTTTTTGTAAGATAAAAATTAGAATAATAATTATTATTATTATTACAAGGAATGCACAAAAGAAAATCGTATTAGATTTTTCATACCCAATAGCGAAAAATCAAATCTAATTCCAAATTTCAAACAAATACCAAAACATATTATTATTTTTTTAGAAAATGACTTCCTAAAAAAATATTTTTCAAGAAAAATGGAGCCTTGATTTTTGAAGAAAATTATAAAAATTGTCCTCTAGATTTGTATATAATGAAAGTGTTTTAGCAATATCACTAAAAAAAAAAAAAAAATCATAAGAAACAAGCATTCCTAGATTTGAAAGTATTTTAGCAACTTTTTTTTTTTTTTTTAAATCACAAGAATGAGTTTTCCTAAATTGGGTTAAGTATGTGAGTAATATAGGTTGAGCTGGATATGAGTTAGGTAAGAATAAAAATATTTACATTATGTACAAATGGGTCATAAACGGATTAATATGTCAATTTGAGTTCAACCATTTATAAATTGACCCAAAAATGACCTAACCTACCTGTTTAACACATCTAGTTCCAGGTTATTCCCGAGTTCCATCTGTATTATCAATCAAACGATTGCAGTAAATTATCTCGTTTAATGACCACAACTTACTGTTAATCCACTGGCCACGACTTATATTTAAACATGCAAAGAACATGAAATATTAAGAAAGTAAAAGTCTTGATCATAAAATGGAAGTTCAGACTAGTGGTTTAAAATTATACACTCATCACCGGACCATGGAATATCATAGGATCATGTAGAGACATAGACTAGGAAGAACACCAAAATTTATTCTAGGTTCAAGTTCCACGTTCCACCTACCTTGAACCTAGAACCTACTCGTCGAAACAAATTTTCCAATTTTTAATACCTGGATTCGACTAGATTCCTATTGATCTAATTCTCCGATTCCATATTCTACCCTAGAACCATGTTTATCCATATTCTCTAGGAAAAGGTACTAGATATAAAATGAGCTTTAAGATTAATCGGATGTTGGGAAGTTTTTTATTTTATGAGTCTCAAATGTCATACTATGTTAATGTAATACTGACTTTAATGCCCCTAAATGTTTCGAGAACACATCGTTGCATATTAGAAGAGTTCTTATAAGCAAATGTAATATTCGTGTCAATGGTTAATTTATCGATCTTTCTCTTATCAAAAACTCTTTGTAAGTATTTCAATTGTTAGGTTTTTTTATATTTTTTTACTTTACTTATTTATTAATTTTTTTATTTTGCTAATTTATTTTTTTCAATTTGATGTGAATTTTTTATCCATGTAGCACATATATGTGAAGAGCTTAAAGTAGGTTAAATGGATGGGTACAGGTTTTCATAAATTGAGTTAAATATTAATGTGTTTTGGTAATAAGAATATGGTCGAGTAGAGGTCATAACATTTATATTGCATGGAAAATGGGTCAGACCATTTTTGACCCGACCCTGTAGGAGACTAACAATACAATCTAAAGGGGGTGAGTAGGTTATTATGGAAATATTGGCAATCTGACATCCTGGATTTTTCACTTCTGCTTTCAATTAAATTAATCGGGCATTTCATCGACGCGCCTATAGGGCTGTTCTTAGAATTAATTACTCTCGAGATAACTAGACTATCTGGGAAAGCCATTACGGAATTTTAATGCAATAGACTTGAGAATTCGACCAGGAATCGACTGCTCGACCGTGCTCATCTGCCGAAATCATTACGACACAATAAGATCGATTAAAAATCAGAGATAGGTCGATTCGACTGAGATATGTGGTTAAACGTGGGTGATTCCATTAAATTGCAAAATTCTTGTCGATTGACACTAGATTGATTTTTCTATCGTTTTGGTACCCTGTGTCCATATTTGAATCCTCGAGATTTTCACGACAACCGAGAGTCGCCAACGTGTCAAATGGGTTCATTGTGGCTCAAAGAAAATCGACCATGAGTCATTTGTACAAAAAAAAATTGAAAGCTACATGATAGCCTAGGTCACGCTAAAATCACTCCAAATTAAAATTAATCACAAATTTGAATTCGATTTCAAAAATTGAAAGTCCTGTCATGTCATAAGTCATTTTAGAAATGTTGACTCATCTTTCGAGGAATTTTCGATGAGTGCGGGATTTTTACAGAAAATTATTTCGGACAATTCGGAAAACCAACATAAATTCGGATTGGCCAATTTGAAGGAACTTTTGGCATCTGATGTAATTGAATTGGTAACAGGAAATGTCGTGGGCTTTTTCCTCAGCGAATCGGACCTCAATCAAAGAAGTTTGTTCAAAAAATCAGATTCCAAGAAAAAATGAAATAAAATTCGGAATTGAAGGAAATGGCCGTTTTTGTTGCCCGAGATTTGTTGTTTGAGGGAAATTTGATGCAAGAAAACAACTGAGGATCAAGTACTTTAGCATGGGGATTTTTGGGGACCAATTTGGACTAAACAAGAGCAAGTGGGACCAAGATTTTTGAATTATAAGAAATTCCTTTTAATTTTCTATTTCTTTTTCCTATTTCCCCCACTTGGCTGCGCATGTCCCCCTCTTCTTTTCTCTCTCTCTCTCTCTCTCTCTCTCTCTCTCTCTCACGCGGAACTCCCCCCACCGATGTCTCCTTCTCTCTGCCGTGCCCCACCTTCTCTCTTCCTCTCCTTTGACTTTTATTTTTGATCTTATTCCCCGCGTTGTCGACACACCCCAGCCCCCTCAACTCCTCTCTTTTGATCACTCTCTCTCTCTTTTCTCTCGGTTTTGCTCGTTGCAAGTTGCTCGATCCCATCTGCTTCTTCTTGCCTGAGTTTTTTTATTTTATTTCTTCGAAGCCTCATCCCCGCCGAAGAAGCCCGGACTCCTTGCTGTCTTTTTTTCCACCAAATCAGCCCCTTAAGCCGAGGAACCCGGGCAGAAAATCGGAAGCTTTGCGGCCCATTTTTCGGGCCCGATTTGTGCCCCGTTGGTGTTGCCGCTTTGGAGTGGATCGTCCCTCACCACGTCCCCGTCATTTCGAACCAAGCAGTTCGTTAAACAAGTGAGTTTAACTCACTAATCCTCACTTAGTAAGTTAATGATGCTTAAGGGTTGATTAGTTTAGACTAAGCTAGGATTAGGTGGTTAGTTAGATTTGATTAGTGAATTTAATTAATTATTGATGCATGTTAGGTGGATAGTTAGTGTAGTTAGAGCCTAGACAAGCTCTAGTATTTAACTAGAATGGTTCGATAATTTTCCGGGCCGTCTTGGCTTCCAATTAGGCTTTACAGGCCTAAGTTGCATTTATTGGCATTATTTAATTATTTTCCGGACCCGAGGCCCAAAGTTTAGAATATGAAGCCCGGAGAATTGGCGAGCATGTCCGACTAGTTAGTCCTAAGACATTTCTCTTTTGTTGAAAGCCGATTCCTTTTTGTAGGCTTCTGTGTATAAACCTATGTGTTTATAAAAAGGTCTTTTGTAAAAAAATTGGTCCTACTTTCCTATCCCATTATTTTATTGTCTGGGGATTATATATATGCTTCCGCATGCATATTAAAATGAAAGGGTCGATGATGCGTCCTAGGACATCGCTATTTAATCGACCAAGCTGGGATGGGCGCACGCCCAAGGATCGAGGCGTGACATCCCCGTTTAAGTGGTATCAAAGCATGGTTGTTAAAGATTTGAGTGATAAGGTGCGATGGATATAGGATAGTAAGTAGGATAGGCTTTTAAATTCATGCCGGTGCATGTCTGTGATAGCTGTTTGGTAAATTGGTTGTGAGATCACTCAGTTTCTAATTTTGTACGGAATTGGGAATAGGTTTTGTAGAAAGCATGTAAGATGAGCGACCAGGAGCCGAGGACTCCTAGGTAGAGGACCTTATCTTCAGTGACTCAGGCTAAGACGCCAACAAGAGTCGATGCCCGAGGTGGTCGAGGTAGAGCGCAGGCTGAGGCCAGCGCGAGTGGAGTGGCACCACCTCCCGTTGGTGCCGGGGTAGCAGCCCCAGGTGATCAGGGTACAGTAGAGATCACGCAAGCCCTGGATGCCATGCGAGAGATGATGGGGCTGCAGGCCCAAAACCAAGCAACCGCCTTCACCGTCGCTGTTGCAGCCGCCACTACTGTTGCTGCCAATGCTATTGCTACAACCGCACCTACTGCCGCACCCGCTGAAGTCCCACTAGGAATCGTGGTTGCTGGGAGACTGATTCATAAGCTAGTGGAACAATTCTTGAAGTTGAATCCACCTAAGTTTACTGGGGCAGGAGACCCCGAAGCTGCTGCTTTGTGGATCCAAGGATTGGAAAAGACCTTTGCACTACTGATGTGCAATGAGACCAAGAAAGTTGTTCTTGCAACTTACCAGCTGGAGGGAGTTGCAAATACCTGGTGGAGAACCACCCAAAGAGTGGTATTTCCGGAATGTGTCGTCCCGGAATGGAACACCTTCCTTAAGGCTTTCAACGGTAAATACTTCTTAGAGACTGCCAGAGAGATGAAGATGGCAGAGTTTCAGTGCCTTCGCCAAGGCTCCATGACTGTAGATCAATATGAGGCGAAGTTTGCTGAACTATTGCAATATGCTCCTGAGTTGGTTGAGAATCCAGCGAATTGAGTGTGAAGATTCAGGGACGGATTCAGGCCAGACTTGAGGAGTATATTGATTTCGCTAAATTTGAGAAATTACAATGACCTGTACGAGAGAGCCCAGATGATCGAGAGAGATCAGAATGATAGAGCCACCGCATCTGGATAGCGGTTTGGATCAAGTAGAGAAGGGAACCGACATGGGAAGAGGCCCATGGTTGGAGGAAGATTTCACATCCCACTCAACAAGAAAGGTGGAATTGGCAGGTTAGTGCCCAATAAGAATGAAGTGTGTCGCTTTTGTGGAAGACGACACGGGTCAGCCCCGTGCCAATCTAAGCAGGGTGCATGTTTTGAATGTGGTCAGCAGGGCCACATAGCCAGAAATTGTCCTAGACAACCAAGAGGACAACCGCAGTTGCCACCGCCGCCACGGAGGGGACAGATCAGAGGTTACGCACCTCAAAATGCACCGCAAGGAGGACAACTCAGACCCCAAGTTCAAGGCACAGTGTATGCCATCACTCAAGGTCAGGCAGAGGCTGCGCCTGACGTGATCACAAGTATGGTTTCGCTAAATGACCATCCTGCTTATGCTTTATTCGACCCAAGAGCAACTCATTTCTTTATTGCCGAGCAGTATATTAAGTTGATAGGATTAAGTCCTGTATTATTGGAGTCGGCAGTTAGTATATCTACACCATTGAAGGATAAAGTGATAGTTGCTTTGGGTTGTTCTGGTTGCAAGTTAGTGATTGGTGAGCGAGAGGGGAAAATAGACTTGTTAGTCCTAGCCATATATGACTTTAATTTGATAATTGGCATAGACTAGCTCACCAAGCAACGAGCTAAGATGGACTGCTATCGCAAAGCGATTCAGTTTGACCCGTTAGAGGGTGAGAGTTTCGAGTTTGTCGGGAATCGAGGAGGACCCTCGATGATCTTGATCTCGTCGCCAGAGGCAACTCGTTTGTTAGACGAGGGTTGCCAAGGTTACCTGGCAACTTTCGTGGATACAACAGTTGAGGAGCTGAAGATGGAAGACATTGTTGTTGTGCAAGAATTTCCATATGTTTTTCCGAAGGAATTGCCAGGATTGCCGCCAGAGAGAGAAATTGAGTTCGTGATTGAGTTAGCACCCGGGACAGAGCCAATCTCTAAGGCTCCTTACCGGATGGCATTATCTGAGTTAAAGGAACCGAAGGTGCAAATGTAGGAATTGTTGGATAAGGGATTCATACGTCCATGTGCATCACCTTGGGGAGCACCAGTTTTGTTCGTAAAGAAGAAAGATGGTTCGTTGCGTTTGTGCATTGACTATCATCAACTCAATCAGGTGACGATCAAGAACAAGTATCCACTCCTGAGGATCAATGACTTGTTTGATCAATTGCAAGGAGAGTCAATATTTTCGAAGATCGACTTGAGGACAGGATATCATCAGCTAAGGATCAGGAAGGAGGACATTCCAAAGTCAGCATTTCGTACTCGGTATGGTCATTATGAGTTCACAGTGATGCCATTCAGGTTGACGAATGCTCCAGTTGCCTTCATGGATCTGATGAACCGAGTGTTCAAAGAATACCTGGATCAGTTTGTGATTGTGTTCATCAATGATATTCTGGTGTATTTGAGAAGTGATGAAGAACATGAGAGTCATCTGAGACTGGTGTTGCACACACTAAGAGTTCATCAGTTGTACGCCAAGTTCAGCAAGTGCGAGTTTTGGTTGACTTCTGGGACACGTGATTTTAGGAGAAGGAATCTTTGTGGACCCGAGCAAGATTGAAGCCGTGATCAACTGGCCAAGACTGACTACCGTGATAGAAATCAGAAGTTTTCTAAGTTTGGCAGGTTATTACAGACGGTTTGTGGAAGCGTTCTCATCGCTATCGTTGCCTTTAACTAGACTCCTAAAGAAAGAAGAAAATTTTGTATGAACAAACAAGTGCAAGCGTAGTTTTCAAGAGCTGAAGCAAAAGCTAACTACCGCACCTGTGCTGACCATTCCATCTGGTCCTGAAAGATTCGAGATCTATAGTGATGCGTTATTCAGAGGGTTGGGTTGCATGCTGAATCAACATGGTAGGGTTGTTGCATACGCCTCTCACCAGTTGAGACCTCATGAACTGAACTACTCGACGCATGATCTAGAACTCGCAGCAATCATATTCGCATTGAAGATTTGGAGACATTATTTGTGTGGAGAAAGATTCCAAATATTCACGGACCATCAAAGTCTCAAGTACCTATTCTCTCAGAAGGAGCTAAATATGAGACAGCGCCGATGGATGTAATTGCTAAAGGGACTACGATTATGATATCTTATATCACCCAGGAAAGGCGAATAAGGTCGCCGACGCTTTGAGCCGAAAGTCTTCAGTTGCTCACATGTTGGTTAAGGAGTGGAACCTAATCAAGAGAGCTCGAGATTCGATATTCAAATTTGAGGTAGGCCACCTTTCGAGTCTTATGGCCACCCTCAGAATTGAACCGAATGTCCAGATCGGAATCAAGTTACTCTTACCGACAAATCCAGATGTGTAGAAAATTCTACAGGAGGACACCGAGAAAAGGAAGGCTAACTTTCAGGTTTCTGATGATGGAACACTGAGGTTCCGAGGACGATTGGTTGTACCTAACGATGTAGAGCTTAGAGAGAATATCTTGTCAGAAGAACATCATAGCAGTTACAGCATTCATCCTAGCAGTACTAAGATGTATCAGAATCTGTGTCAACACTATTGATGGTCAGATATGAAGGCGGATATCGCCAAGCATGTCACCAAGTGTCTGACATGTCAGCAAGTGAAGGCTCAGCATTGCAAGCCGGGAGGACTTCTGCAACCTCTCGAAATCCCAGAGTGGAAATGAGAGCACATCACAATGGATTTCGTGACCAGCTTACCGAGGAGTCGAAGAGGTAATGATTCCATTTGGGTAATGGTCGACAGACTAACAAAGTTGGCTCACTTCATTGCAGTTTGAAAGTACCTCAGTTTGGATAGAGACGCAGATCTGTATGTGCATCAAGTAGTTCGTTTGCATGGAGTGCCGATTACAATAACTTCAAATCAAGGCCTAAGATTTCCAGTCACTTTTTGGAAAAGCTTGCAGAGTGCTTTAGGTACAAAGTTGCAGTACAGTACGGCATATTATCCTCAAACAGATGGTCAATCTGAGAGGACAATTCAGACCCTTGAGGATATGCTGCAAGCTTGTGTACTGGACTTCAAAGGAAATTGGGAGGAACAACTTCATCTCGTGGAATTCGCCTACAACAACAGTTATCAGCAGAGCATCCAGATGGCTCCATTTGAAGCATTGTATGGCCGAACGTGTAAAACACCGATGTATTGGGATGAAGTTGGAAAAAGAAAGATTACAAGCCCAGAGTTGGTTCAGCAGTCAGTGGATGCAACCGTAATGATCAAAAGCATATTAAAGACCGCTCAGAGTCGCTAGAAAAGCTACGCAGATAGGCGTCGAAGGTTTTTGGAATTCCAAGTTGGTGATCACGTTTTTCTAAAAGTGTCACCAATGAAGGGAACTTCACGCTTGTCGCGACCTAAATTTCGGGTGCACCACCTAGGTTTAGGCTAATGGACTACTAAGTCTTTAAACTTAGTTCGGGCTCTCCTAAGCCCATACCAATTCGCGACTTAAGGTTCAAATATTTAACATGCAAAAGATTATTATTTAGGAGTCGCCACTAATCGGTTTACGGTAGGTCGATTAGACACCTAAGTAAAATAATGGGAGAATTATTTTACTCCTACGAACCGAGACTATAAGTACGGGGACTTGATTACACTAGATTTCTCTAATGCCCTTTCGGTACCATTCTTTTTATTTTTCAAAAATGTTTTTGCAGGCAGCTTGGATTTATTTTAACCTAAATTACTATCATGTCAAAAAGTGATCACACGGGTGCTCAACCATTATTAAACATTCAATAAATAAAATAAATTGCATCACACAAAACAAATGATTTTTTTTTTTTTTGGGTTTTCTTTGAAATTAGAATTAATTTATAAAAAATGCATTTTTAACTACATGACCTAATTTTGCTAAAAAATATAATTAAATGATCCTATTATGCAAATTAGTTAATATGCACCTCATGATCTAACTTTATTAATAAACAATTTCTAATTAAATGATCCTATTATGCAAACTAGTTAATATGCACCTAGTATTTTTATATATTTTATTAGAAATTCGAAATTAATAAAAACCCTAATTAAACTATCTAAAGTGAACAATTTTCTAATTTATTTTAGGGATTAATTTGACTTAAACCCTATCCTATATTAGAAAATTATTTTTTAAAATGATTATTAAAATATGCAACTTTATCTAAGACTATTTTTTTTTAAAAGGTTATTTAGGTCCAACCCTAACCTATTTCAAAAAAAAATATCTAAAAAAGCAATCCTAAAAAATATAATCCTAAAAAAAATCTAATTTACTAAACATACATGTCTGATTTACTAAACCTATATGCTCATGCAAGATTTTGATTTTTTTTCATTTTTTTAGTTTTTTTAAGATGAGTAATTATTAAATAAATATTAAATCTAAACAATCAATATATTCAACAAATAAAGGATTAAAATAATCAAAAAAAATAACATGTTGTCTCGCAGGTCAAATTAACGATTATTCTAACCCTAATCATCACGACAAAGAGTTCAAAATAATTAAAATTCTAATCCAAAGTCTTACGGACCAAATTAATAATTATAATGATTTAACAATTGAAATTTACCAAAATACCCAAAAATTAATATAATTAAAAAAATGATCCGACGCCTTACGGATCAAATTAATAATTACGATAATTTTGGGTAAAACCATGCAGATAATGCCTATAATATTTATAAAATGAAAACCACCTTACAATAATAACGAAACTTAAAAAAAATAACATAAAATAAAAATAAACTAAACTACCTAAGGGGACTTGGGAAGGGAAAGCACAACGACGGGGAGTGGGCACGGCAACGCAAGGGTCGGATGGGCGGACCAGTAGCAGGCGTCAAGCAACAGCGAAGATGAGCGAGTAGCAAGTCGCTGGTTGTGGGCGAGTAGAGGCGCGCAACACTCGGACAGTAGGCGAAGTGGGTGTCAGGTGCCGGTGCAGGTTGAGGCGACAGGTGTCCACGACGATGGTGCTCGGGCGAAGGCACCTGGTGATGACGACGCTCGAAGCTCCGGCGAGAAATAGCAACAGCTAGCAGTCGCAGATGCAGGCGGCAGGCAGAGCGTGAGCAAAGGGCTGGTCGTGGCGACGGCACTTGGAGCTCCGGGAACAAACAGAGGGGTGGCAAAGGGCAGCCGCAAGTGCAGGTGCGGTCGTCAAAGGGTCAAGCAGCGGTGAAGGGTTGTTGCGTCAGTGGTGTAGTGGCGCGACGGCGAGTGGCGCTCAAGTGGAGGTGTCGTGCAGGCTTCTGGGCGTCGAGCGAAGACCTGCGGAAGAAGAAGACCTGCCCTTTTCCTTTTTTAAGAAAAATCTCACATTCCCTTCTCTCTCTGTACCTTTGCTGACTTGCTTCTTCTTTTGTCTACAGCTTTTGTCAGAGAAGAAAAATGAGCTGCCCCTTTTTCGTTGACTGATAAATGCATGAAGGAAAATGTCCTCTACTTCTTTTCCCTCTGTTTCTCTCTTTTGCACGAAATTTCTATCTTTTCTTTTCTTTTCTTTTTAAATTCTCGCCCCCCTCTCCCTTTTTTCACAAAATTTGGTCCCTTTTATAGTGGTTCCGAGCACCATCTTCCATGGCAATTTTTTAGCTTTCTTTTTCCGTTGCCTCAATTTATGGTCTGCAAATTGAAGCAAAATCTTGCAATCGGTTTAATTTTTCCTCTAATGTTTTGATTCCTTCCATTTTATCAAACTCCTTGCTTTTTTATTCACATGATTTCTCTAATCGAGAATTTGCTTCCACATTTACTATGATTTGAATATTCGCCGGAACAAAGATGGCTAATCAGAATTTCCACATTCCATTCATAATCAAATCAGACCGATCCTCCCCTTATTTTCATTTTATTCATTTTATTTGTTCTAATGCATTTTTTTAGGGGTTAAAATTACCCATTTTTTATGCAAAAAAAATCCATGACTAGGTAGCCAAAATTTTGGTGTCAACAGCGCTTTGGTAAGAAAGGAAAACTGAGTCCGATGTATGTGGGTCCGTTTGAAATTCTTGAGAGAATTGGGACCTTAGCATATCGTCTTGCATTGCCACCGAGATTGGCGCAAGTGCACGACATCTTTCACGTGTCGATGTTAAGAAAGTATGAGCCTGACCCGACCCACGTGCTTAATTTTGAGAAATTGGACGTGGACAACTGAGTGTTGTACGTTAAAAGCCCGATTCAGATCATGGATCGAAAAGAGCAAGTCATGCGTTCAAAGACCATCCCGTTGGTCAAAGTGGTCTAGCAACACTACGGCACTGAAGGAGCAACCTGGGAGAGCGAAGAGTCAATGAGACAATTGTACCCCCACCTTTTTGCTTAAAAATGGTAATGGTTTAAATTTTGAGGATGAAATTTTTATAAGAGGGGAAGAATTGTGACATCTTGGACTTTTCAATTCTGCTTTCAATTAAATTAATCGGGCATTTCATTGATATGTCTATAAGGCTGTTCTCAGAGCTGATTACTCTCGAGATAACTACACTATCTGGGAAAGCCATTACAGAATTTTAATGCAATAGACTTGAGAATTTGACCAGGAGTCAACTGCTCAACCGTGCTCATCTGCCGAGATCATTATGACATAGTAAGATCAATTAAAAATCAGAGATAGGTCGGTTCGACTGAGATATGTGGTTAAACATGGGTGATTCCACTAAATTGTGAAATTCTCGTCGATCGACACTAGATTAATTGTTATATCGTTTTGGTACCCTGTGTCCGTATTTGAATCATTGAGATTTTCACGACAACCGAGAGTCACAAATGTGTCGAATGGGTTCATTGTGGCTCGAAGAAAATTGACCACGAGTCATTTGCACTAAAAATTTCTAAAAGCTACATGGTAGCCTAGATCACGCTAAAATCGCGCCGAATTGAAATTAATCACGAATTTGAATCCGATTTCAGAAATTGAAAGTCATGTCATATCACAAGTCATTTTAGGAACGTTGACTCATCTTTTGAGGAATTTTCTATGAGTTCGGGATTTTTACGGAAAATCATTTCGGACGATTTGGAAAACGAACGGAAATTCGGATTGGCCAATTTAAATTAACTTTTGGCATCTGGTGTAATTGAATTGGTAACAAGAAATTTCATGGGCTTTTTCCTCAACGAATCGACTTCAATCGGAGAAGTTTGTTCAAAAAATCGGATTCCGAGAAAAAAAGGAAATAAAATTCGGAATTGAAGGAAATTGCCATTTTTGTTGCTCGAGATTTGTTGTTTGAGGGAAATTTGATGCAAGAAAACAACTGAGGATCAAGTACTTTAGCATGGGGATTTTTTGGGACCAATTTGGACTAAACAAGAGCAAGTGGAACCAAGATTTTTGAATTATAGGAAATTCCTTTTAATTTTCTATTTCTTTTTCCTATTTCCCCCACTTGGCCGCACACGTCCCCCTCTTCTTTTTCTTTTCTCTCTCTCTCTCTCTCTCTCTCTCTCTCTCTCTCTCGCGGAACTCCCCCCACTGATGTCTCCTTCTCTCTGTCGTGCCCCACCTTCTCTCTTCCTCTCCTTTGACTTTTCTTTTTGATCTTATCTCCCTTTCACTTATTCCCCACGTTGCCAACACACTCCAGCTCCCTCAACTCCTCTCTTTCGATCACTCTCTCTCTCTTTTCTCTCGGTTCTGCTTGTTGCAAGCTGCTCGATCCCATCTGCTTCTTCTTGCCTGAGTTTTTTTTTTTTTTTTATTTCTTCGAAGCCTCATCCCCACCGAAGAAGCCGAGACTCTTTGCTGTCTTTTTTTTTCACCAAATCAGCCGCTCAATCAGCCCCTTAAGCCGAGGAACCCGGGTAGAAAATCGGAAGCTTTGCGGCCCATTTTTCGGGCCCGATTTGTGCCCCATTGGTGTCGCCGCCTTGGAGTGAATCGTCCCTCATCGTGTCCCCGTCGTTTCAAACCGAGCGGTTCGTTAAACAAGTGAGTTTAACTCACTAATCCTCGCTTAGTAAGTTAATGAGGCTTAAGGGTTGATTAGTTTAGACTAAGCTAGGATTAGGTGGTTAGTTAGATTTGATTAGTGAATTTAATTAATTATCAATGCATGTTAGGTGGATAGTTAGTATAATTAGAGCCTAGACAAGCTCTAGTATTTAACTAGAGTGGTTCGGTAATTTTCCGGGCACGTCTCGGCTTCCAATTAGGCTTTACGGGCCTAAGTTGCATTTATTGGCATTATTTAATTATTTTCCGTAATTATTTATTTATTTATTTATTTTCCGGAAATTAGACCGGGATAGTTGGTGACCGGAATTTTATGTTGATTGCAGTGGTGTGACCTGTTTATTTAATTGAGCTCTAATTTGTGCTAATTGTGCATGATTTGTATTTTTTGGAATTTATTCTTAAATTCGTTTAATTTCAATAATTAATGAATAAATCACCTAGCATCGTTGACAACGCCAAAAATGAATTTGTGCACTGTAATAAATGGTGGGATTTATGGAAAGGAAATTATTATATTTTGACTAAGGCCGACCGTGTACCCACACACGAGTATTTTTATCAGGTATGATAAAAAAGGAGAAATTGTCAGATGGTTAGACCAATAATTGCGGCAGCTTCTCGTGAGCATATTACAACTTTTGGTGAGCCTACTATTATATCAGATCAGTGGATCTGGCAACTTCTGGTGAGCATATTATTATATCAGATCAGTGGATCTGGCAGTTTGTGGTGAGCAATACATAAGAACACTATATTGATATTTGAGGCAACTTCTGGTGAGCTATACAATCTATTATTGGCTTATAATAAGCAGTCCTGGGTATGATCGGACTTATAGATAGTATTGATTGAGATGACCGGGGAATGGTCATGATAACATGAAATCGACTAAGCCGATTGATCGATGATTCGATCTGATTGAATGATTGGATGTGTTGATACGACTCGATGAGATTATAAATTGTATTGACGTGCAGGAAGGAACTAAGGCCAAGGTAAGCCCTCTGATTCGTGATTGTGCTTAGGTAGCCCTTTGGGCGTATTTTCTTCCTAGTCGAGTCTTAGGGGATTGAACTTGCTGAGACATTGTCTCACTAATTATTGTATAACCATTTTCAGGTCCCTAGTTGACATCGTTGGAGGACCTGAGGCCCAAAGTTTAGAAGGTGAAGCCCGGAGAATCGGCGAGCATATCCGACTAGTTAGTCCTAGGACATTTCTCTTTTGTTGAAAGCCAATTCCTTTTTGTAGGCTTCTGTGTATAAACCTGTGTGTTTATAAAAAAGTCTTTTGTAAAAAAAACCGGTCCTACTTTCCTATCACATTGGTTTATTGTCTGGGGATTATTTATATGCTTCCACATGCGTATTAAAACAAAAGGGTCAGCGATGCGTCCTGGGACATCGCTATTTAATCTACCAAGCCGGGATGAGCACACGCCCGAGGATCGGGGTGTGACAGGCAATCTTTTCGAGAAATAACTGAAACTAAGTCAAGATCGAGTTAAGGTGATTTTCAAAACTCGTTAGTGTATTTTGTGCTTGTAAAAGTGATAAGGAAAAAAAAAACAGTAGTACACAAAGACGTATAGTGATTTGGTTCTATCCCCAAGCCTACGTCCACTCTCAAACTAACAACCATGAGTTGGGCTAGATTATACCAGTAATCTGCTAAAAAATTACAATTGGCAAGTACTAATCCTTTTACACAATAGATCACACTATTAGATTTCAAATTATGCTCTTACTCTTGTATACTTAATCTTTAGCACAATTACTCAAATAGTAATGACATAGCATATAGCAGATTTTCGGTCTTTTGTATTACATGTGTCTCTCATTTGGCTTCAGGGATTTTGTTTTATACTCATCTTCAATCTATTCATTGGAGGTGAATTGGAGAAGAAAAGAGTCATTAAAATTATTGTTGATGCCACTGTCTATTGATAGAACTTCCCATACAGTTCTTTTCCTGAATATCCGCATACTATCTTAAAATAGCTTTTGCTGCTGTTCCTATGCTGCAGCTTATTATAGGCATGTCAAACAACCTAATTTCTCAATTGTTGTTATCATCTGGATCCTTTGCTGCAGCTTATGATAGGCATGTCAAACAACCTAATTTCTCAGTTGTTGTTATCATCTAGATTCTGTTGATGCGCATATCCACTTTCACAATGGGAACCAACAAACATTATCAAATGAACGTTGTTGTCATAGTACAAGTTACCTAATGTGTACAACCTTCAATACAAACATCAACATTAGCTAATATTTAGCTCCGTTGGTGCTGTTAGTGGAAAACTGTATCAAGACATTTCACGATCTTTCATCACCTAGATCACACCATGGTCATCACGTAGGCTTTGATACCTGTCACAAACATTTGCATTTACCGTAGTAAAAATCATACTAAGGATAATTAAGAAATCATCATAATCATTTAAAAATGGTTCCTCAACAAACCCGATCCGCACATTTAACAACCCTAATCACTTCTGATGGAGGCTATCATGGCATGTAGATATTAAATTGCACTTTCATCAATAACATTTCATCAGGCCTGATGTGGGGTTGCCATCCTCCTCCATCATTATTTTTGTAGATGACCAAAATTTGAGATCTTGATTTGCCCATCATTGCGCATCATTTTGGAAATCATCCCACGAGATTCTATTACGTAGATTGGACTGCACATAATGGGTGAATAACTTGATCAAAAGAATGCCTAGAGTCTTAACTTTATGAAATGGACCTCATAGTGACGGATAGGCAACCTATATGTGAATAAAATGCACATATAACTTATATGAATCGACCACCCAATTTTTTTTTTCATAAATGGTTAATACCACCAAAAAAAAAAAACCTAAATTGATACACCTATAACAAATTTACTCCAATCTAATTTATTGACCATCAAAATTTCCAAATTGTTATATATGTTATGAATTTACCCTTAATTAGTTTCTGTTAAACTTTATTATCAAATTATTGAGTTGGATAATGCATGTCAATTGACAAGTGTACCAATTTGCAGTTTTACCATATGTTTATCACAGGTTTACTAATTTGTGACTTTTCATGATTTTAATCCAATTTAACAAAATTAACAAAGGATAAATTTGTTACAAATGTATCAGTTTGAAATTTTTCATAATATAAAAAAGTTAATTTTAGGTAAACTTGTAACAGCTTATACCAATTTGAGATTTGTGGTCAAAAAATTATTTTGAGTAAATTTATCACAGTCTACCAATTTAGGTTTTTTGTTATATTAGCTCTTTTATATATGACCTGTATAATAAAGAATATATTTACTTGAAATTAATTAATTTAAAATAGACGCCCAGGACTACATATTCTGTTGTGGCATTGAATTCATGAGCCAAGAAGAGTGTAGAAAGTACAACTCTTTTTGGTTTTCTTGTTCAACTTTTTAAATGTAATCTCGATGGGCTCGCCCCATATTTTCTTGAATTTTTTTAGAGAAAATTTCAAATAAAATATAAAAGTGATATCATTTTCTCAAAAAATGGTTCAAAGTAGATCTTATTTTAAATAAAAACCTGAAATGACTATGTTAGTGTCAAAAAAAAGGCCTAACCTCACCAACTAGCCAAATTTTTTTTCTTCTATGAAAAATAAAAATCCCCATTTATAGACAGCACACCTCGAATTCGGTCTGTCCCTATAACACCGATTTACCAACTGATTGATTTATTATGAAATTCTTGAATAACTCTATCAATTGTAGTCCTCAAACCTTTTCAGTGCAAGGGCTTGCTGCACAAATGAGGCCCTTGAACTAGTCTCCGATCTCTTTGCCCTTCCCACTTTTCACAAGCTAAGCGATCCAGCACCTCCTTCCCTAGAACAACCTTTTCATTTACCTCTCCTTTGTTGTTCTCTCAGGACAAGGTAATTCCTCTGGATGATTTTGTGTCTCCACCCTCACAGCCTGTACATATTTGGACCTCAAAAAGTACTCGACTGGCCTAAAGGATTGTGGAGTTGCGTGATTTTTCATTTGGTATATTGCGTTCTTAACTTGATTGCGCATGTCTGCAATAGGTAATGGGAATTTCATAAGGAGGTTTTGCTATTTTTGAGAGATTTACTATACAAGTAGATAACAAGACATTGAAAGTTACAACTGGATCCTAAAAATTGCGACTTGTGATATACTCCTGTGAGTCAGGATCAATTTTTTTAGACATACCATAGTATCTGAGCTCATTTTGGGAGGTGCAATCACATGGAGAGAACGAGACGAACGAGACAGAAACGACAAATCTCAAAGTCGTCGCTCTCCTCCCACCCCGTGCAAATTAACTCATTACCTCGAACCTCTTTTCCAGTTCTGCAGTCGATGAAGAGTACATGGAGTCAAATCTTTTCACGGAAGATTGACCAGCCTGGGTACCTCCTTCTACATCGATTCCTGCAATGAGGATGCACGATCCATTATAAATATTAGCAATCGCTGCAGACCAGACTATGAAACGAAAACAATGACTACATGCATAGGAACCAACAGGCATAAATTTTAGTGTGACAGATTCCATTACATTATTAAATTTACCACGCTTTACAAGGTAGCAGCATATGAAGAAAGTTGGTGGTCTTTAACCAATTGTCTTTGGGTGGTGCAACAATTTCCTGCTATTCTTCGGGCGCATGAAGACTGGGCTTGGCTTCTGCTGCCTCATCTCTCTCTCTCTAGAACCAGGATATCCTTCAGGTACACTTTCGATCTTCCTGTCAAAACTCGATGCAAAGAAAACTATTAGCAGGGTTTAGGTGGATTGAAGCCGTCGACTCTCATAGAGGACAGGTGAGTTTCGGAATTTTATATGAATGCAGTAAGAGGTTATCTGCAAATTATGGTTGGTATGGTGATTTAATCTACTTTTCACTAGCAACAATGATCGCATCAAGAAACCGTCGCCTTTTTGAAATGTTGCTGGAAGATAACAGAACTTGTGCAGATTGATTCTTTTATGGTTTGCGTTGGCAATCCGAGTCCGAGGTTACAATAGGATAAGTCAGCTAGCCGAAAATAGTTTTTTTAGTTGGGAGCAAAGAAACCACAAACTTTGCTCCAAGATAAGCAATCTATTGCAGTGAAGCTGGTATTTTCATGCTCTGATAGCATCAGAGTGAGAACGCAATGATGGATCCACTGATGGGAGCCTTGTATCCTTCTAACGGGTTCCGCTCAGACAATCCGTAATATATGGGCTAAAAAAAAGGAAAGAAAGGGTTTGAAAAGTCAACAAAAGAAGCTGAAGGAAAGTGGAGGAAGCTTCGGCTGTGTTTTTAAAGAGAGAGAGGGAGAGGGAGAGAGAGAGAAGAGCACGGGCAGAAGCAGGGGAAAGAAAGAAACAGGGGAGAGGAGAGAAAGAAGAGAAAGGAAAAAGGGAAAAGGGAAAAAATTTTGACCTGCTCACGACCCGGACGTCTCACCAAGCCAACTCAACTCCGTTTTGCAACACTGGTAAGTGATTAGGGCCTTTAATCATCTACTTGAAGCAATCGCCGTAATTAGGGCTCGAAATTCGGATTTCTTGGATATTTGTGTGGCGAAGCCTGATTTTTGAGTCGTTGAGCTGCATATTTTTGTAGAAATGGTACTTTGGGATGTTGTGAAGCTATAGCATCTTACGGATCATGATTTGAGCTTGCGGTTTGTCCGAAACGGAATTTTAAAGTTGGGGGCACATTCTGAACTGTAGCGAACAGTAGCTTTGAGCCTGTTTGTTTGTTGTTTTCGGTACTATTTTGGGGCGGCTGAGTTAAGGTTGTTGTTGTACGTTAAGAGAGCTTTCTAAAGACTGTAAGACGGCTTGAAACGGAGTTTTGTAGAGGAAGTCATGGCGCGACAAAGTGAACTACGCCTAGCGGAAAACAATGGGTTTCCGCTAAATGCGAACTTTCGTGGCGCATAGGTGTCGTTTTATCGACAAATAGCCCTAGTATAGGCGAGCCGTTATGAGAATATCCTTTTTACTCGGCCTTTTGATATTATTTTTCCGTTAATTGTTAGGGATCCGAGTGCGTTGGTTCGAGTAAGCGTCGTAGTTGATTTTTAGCTTTTCCCAAGTAAGTGACACTATTTCTTCTTTGTATTTTAAACTCATGTTCTGAGAAACATGGTGGATTATATATTCTATGAGTTGATAAAAAACATCTTTTGTTGCATAAAACAGAATCGAGCTATTACTGCCATTTTGTTGTCTAAAAGGAGTTATAATTCGAATTCGATTTGAATGGTTATTTGAAAATGGTTTGTGAAATTATTTATGAAAGAATCTTGAAACGTTTCAAAGAATGCTTTGATATTTATATATCAAATTTTGAGTTGTGATATGACTTTCCTTCTAATGTTGGTTTACTGGATGTTATGATTGGTGGTTGATGCTCAATGTCTCTGTGAACTCTGAGGGGTGTATGAGTATACGCATACTAGTTTAAGATATCCTTGTAGACCGAGCCACCAGCTAATAATATGTGGAGAACTTGCTAAGGAAGGAATCTTGGTCATCTTGTCATGGGCATTACGCGTAACCATGGCTAGACATTTGAGCATGAATTGGTCAATGGAATGGATCATTGACATGTGATTTGAGTTTGGTCGATGGGATGGACCATCGATGTGTGGTTTGATGAGATTAATCAATGGAATAGACCATTGATACATGTTTTACGAGATTGACTAATGGACTGGACCATTGGTATTTTTAGTATTTGAGTTATGATTATATATTATGTTAAAGTGAGTTACAATTGTATTTTAAATGTGCATAATGATTTCTCAGTCTGCTTAGAAGAAATATGTTACTCATCGAGCCATAGTAGCTCACTCCTCTCATCTACTTGTTTTTCAGGTTCTTCAGCGAGTCATGAGTAGGCATGAGCGTTCGTTCTAGGAGGACTTTTGTGGTAGAAACTTTTTGGTATGACTTATATATAGTTGATAAGTTTATAAATTAGGCTTTGCAAAAGATATATGTTTTAGTTTGGTGGATTACAGAAATACTCTGATATTATAACCAAATGTCATTTTTGTCATATATACGTATGTATGTATGTTGATATCAGGCTGAATCTTGGTTATGTTGAGGTTGCATCCTTTGGTGAAAGGACAGCCATGTCATGCCATTTTCTTGTGAATTAGGGTGTGACACAATCAGTCAATATCTGATGTTGTAGATAATTGTTTAGTTTCTAGACCGACTTTTCAATTCGCACCTGACAGATGTGGAGAGATGGATCATTTGGTTGATGTTGCCCCATTTTCAAATGATTGTCGTGATGCACCGTACACCAAAGAGACTGAGAATCCAATGCAATCTTCGATTACATAAGTCGCATACTCATGGAAGAAGATACAGAAGAGGAAGACATGCATGTTATAGATGAAGCCAAATATTTTTAGGGGTTTTTTTGTCTTCTCAATCATATTTGCTTTTAGGTTAAAAGTGATACATTTATATTAGTATGGCAAAACGCTAGCCATCAAGACACTGAAAAAGAAAATAGAAAAGAAAGAAAAAGAGAGAGAAAAAATGTGAGTTTTTTTTTTTTTTTATGAGGGTTCTCAATCTCTTTGTGCCCTGATCTTAAGAGAAAATCATCGTTGTATTCCAACTTTTTTCAAAGTCTAGTGGATTCGCAGAGTGCTTCTGCTTAGAGACGTAGCCCAGGTTTTGGTGAACTTCGGTAACAAATTTTCCAATGTGTTCTTCTGATTAAGTTCCTTTATTATTATATTCTAATTGGTGAATTATTTACAAGCGTTATTTTTCTGGAATTGACGTGCGATTTCATAACAATGCATGTGTCACGGTCCGTGAATCCTCCCGTATCCGTGACACTTGTGAGCGATGCTTAGGGTTATCGAGTGAAGAGTGAAGAGGCAGAGGGGACGAACACAATTGGTCCGTGGGAATGGCGTCAGGATGGTTGGTGCTAAGAGTTCTAGGATAAAAGAATTATATCACACTGAAGCTCTGAAGGCGGGGTTGGTCTCCCGTGCACAAACTGGTCAAGAGTTGATGCCACTCTCCTAACAAGGCCATAGCAGGCCGAAACTAGTTGTTGAGCCTAAAGAGATCTATTATCTCACTCGATGGACTAAACGCCTGAGCGACGCTAGTCGTGGTACGATCTCGTACAAAGAAGCATTCACCGTATTGTTCGCTAGAACAAACTATAGAAGCAAGGCTGGTGTTGACACCTAAATTTCACCATTTTACTTAAGACTTAATCACATACGAAGTTAGGAATTAGTCGCCAAAAAATATTAAAAATTTAAAAAAATAATTAAAAAAATTTCAACAAATTATTATTTAAAAAAAAAAAAAAAACCTTAGGGGTCGGGTCGGGCCGGATTCGGCCTTGGCCCGGCCCGCCCCTTCCTTTTCTTTCCCCCGTGGCCCAGCCTCCTTCCCCCGTTGGCCCGGCCCGCGCCCCATCCTTCTCCCTCCTTCAGTCGTCGCGCGACCAGTAGAACCTGCAAAAAAGAAGAGAACAAGGCAGTAGAGAGTAGGAGCAACAGGTGATTGACGTGGCAGGCGGGCGGCGTAATTCGTGCGTCGGGGGCAATCCGGCCGGCAGCTAGCATGACCGAGGTCTTCGCTCGAACCTACAGAAGAAAAAGGAAAATTTAGAACAAGAGCAAGATGGAAAAAAAAAAAAAAAGAAAGAAAGAAGACAGGAAGCACCGAGGGAGGAGGAGGGAGAGAGTCCGAGAGAGGATAGAGTATAAACAGGAAAGGAAGGTCGGGAGGGCGAAGCGAAAGAGCCGAGAGGCCCCCCAGTACGTCCAACTGTCGCCAGTGAGCCATCCGACCGACGCCGACCGACGCCAATCGCCACTGTCTCCTGGGAATCCAGGTAGGCCTTATGGCAAACATCTGGTGTGCGTATTGTATTGCCGAGTTGGCTGGAGCTCCCCCGACTATTTCGAGCGAGCTCCGACCTACCATTTGTTCTTACTACGTGTCCGGTCGTCCCATGTCCCCTCACTAGCCCTCTAGACTCGTGCTCAGGCCTCGGCCGAGCTCGAAGCCCCTATTTCCCACAATGTCCTCCACCTATTTGATGAAATGCCCCAATGGAGAGCTGCCCCTGTTTCGTTGTTTAGGGCCCTCTTGCACCCTCTCTCTCTCTCTCTCTCTCTCTCTCTCTCTCTCCCCGTCTCGCATCCCTCTATCTTCTACATTGATTAGGCCGAATTATTGGAAGCAGCATCGCCGGAGCCGAGGGAGGTTGCAGCCGAACCAGTCCGTGTACGCGTCATCACCGGAGTCCGCCTCGAGGCAGCCCTTGCCACCGCCACAAAAACCCCAACCTCAGAGGCCAAGGGTTGCCCCCGCTTGCCTAGCCGAGGAAGCATCGTCGCGACGTCACCGGAGCAGCCCCCCACAAAGCTACACGCCATCGTAGCTCCCTCTAGTCGCGACTGAGCTGTCGCAGACCAAAAGGAAGGCCGAGTTGGGCCAGATCGCGGATCTGGCTCACTCGGCCCCCATTTTTTTTTCTTTTTTTTGCTTAGGCTTCCATAGGCCCATGCTACGAAAGGGGAGTTGGGTCCGGACCCAACTCCCCAGTTGAACGGAAGCCTGACCAACCCTAGTCAGGCCTGGCTCTTTCCAGGCGGGTCGACTAACCTGCCTGACTGGGTCAGACCCAGGTCCGGTCTCCGACGAGACCCGACTTGATCCGGCCCGAAAAAAAAAAAAAAAAAAAAAAAAAAAAAGAAAGAAAGTTTATTAATTAAAAAAAATTAAAAAAATTTCGAAAATTCAAAAATTGTAGGGTTTGGTTAGGAATTGCTATGTATTGCCATTTTAGTGTAATTAGGCATTTTTTTTTGCTCGTATATTGATTATATAGTATGTTTAATTACACGTGTTTAATTTTACTGCAATTAGGATCTTGGTAGTTATAATTGTTACTTTAATGATTGCGTACCCGTATGATCACCTCTCATGATAATGGATAAGTATAAAATCAATCCAAACTGCCTAACAAAAATCTTTTCTTTTAAAATGAACGAGATTAGGTACTGAAAGGACACTAATTGGTCAATTAGTGTAATCAAGTCCACAACCTTAGATTCTCTGGTTACATAGGAAGCGAGACATACTCCCATACCTCGCTTGGTTTATAGTCGACCCAATAGGCTAACGGCAACTCCATTTTGCAAAATTTCTAAAAATATCCCAATGTCACGCAGGATATGGGCTTATGAGAGCTCGTGCATAATCATGGGCCCTAGGTCCATTGTCACGCCCCGAACCCCGAGCGCGTGCCCATCCCTATCTAGTCGATAATAATTTGCGACTTCCCAAGACGAGTCGCCGACCCTTTCCATTCCTATTGCACATGCGGAAGATTAAAAAAATCCCCTGACAGTAATCATCTCGGGATAGAAAAGCAGGATACGAATTCACAAACAAACATGCTTTTATATTCACACTGAGTCATGTACAAAAGTCTATGGCCAAAAGACTACAAAAGACTGGCCTTCCAAAAAGAAGCGGTCCTAACTGACCTACGCTTCCGATCACCTCCTCTCAGCTTCAAGTCCTCCACTCAACGACCCTGAAAATGTTGTCCCACAACGGGGTGAGATATAATCTCAGCGAGTCTAAGCTCTAGACCCCAATTAGGAGGAAAATACGCCCAGAAGTGTCATAATCACACAACCACACAATCAATGAGACTTACCTCGTCTCAAATCCACCGCAAATTAGTACAATTTATATCACAGACAACATGAGAGCATGAGTGACAAATAAGCTCCAATAACTGAAACGCCACACTAAATTAATCATGCGTTCCAATTGTTAATTAAGCCACTCGAGGCACTGTCGACATCCATGTTCGGCAGTCTACTGGCATAGCCAGGCATCGTCTCTTCCCCATAGAGCACGGCTACGTCACATTAACGGCTATCCCGAAGGAGCTTAGGTCCAGAATCTACTGCGACTCGCTACCCTAATGCATGGGTAACCCGAAAGTGGGATTTAGTAACGTCCGACGTAAACGCTAGAACAGGTTCACTTTAACCAGCACACGACCACTCAATCTCCACCTAGGATACTGTGCATTGCATACAAATGCCTCGATTAAAATAGCGATCATGGCCTATTTTTTTCGTATTAAAAATACACTGTAAATTAGTCGTGTGTGGGTACACGGTCAACTCGACCCAGAAAAGGTGATGTCTTTCACTTTTAAAATCCCACTGTTTTATATAGTATATAAAACCATTTTTAGTGTTAAAATTCGACACCGGGATTTTCTGCATAAATATTGGAAATTCATAATTTTTGGAATTTAATACCAAAATCCAATCAGCACTCAATTTACATAAATTAAAATTCAATTGCAGAAATTAACCACACAATTGCAATCAAGACGAAATTCGACACGGCTATCCGGTCTAATTTCCGGAAAAATAATTAATAATTAAATAATTACTGAAATTAATTGAATAAATCAATTTAAATTCCAAAAATACTAACCTAGGCCAGAATCATTAAATTAATAACCAATACGAACCCGGAAAATTCCCGAACCTTTCTAGATAAACAAGTACAATTTATTTAGGCCTTAGCTAAACCATGCTAACCACCTAACATGCTCAATTAAATAATTACATTTCTAATTTAATCTAACTAACCACCTAATTCCTAATAAAATAAATCTAAACACCCCTTAAACGTCATTAGCCTACTAAGTAGAGTTTAGAGTATAAACTCACCGGTTAATTGCGGAAACCGGTTCACTGCGACGACGACGCGATGGCGGCCGAAATCTTAATTCTCGGCGGCGTCGGCGGATACTCGGACCGGGCCTAAAACGGGCCCAACAAATCTTAGCCCAAATTGAGATTTGTTATTGAAACGGGCTGGGCTTGAAGCGGGCTGACCTCGCGGGCTTGGACTGCTGAAACAAACAACTTGCTGGGCTTCAAAGTTGGACTGGACTGCTGGACTTTCGGGCCCAACTAAACTGAAATTCGCTAGGCTTGATGGACTGAAGACAAGCCCAGCTGTTGGGCCACAAGACTTGCGTGGACTGCTGCTGAAAAAGGGCCGAAGTTGCTGGACTTGAAGATTTCGCCAGGCTGAGCGAAATTTGCTTGGGCTCGTGGACGTGGGCCTGACTTCAACGCAAAAAGATGGGCTGCCCGATGGAAATTCTTCGGTGATGCTGGTTCGTTCGATGATGGCGAGAAAGCAAAACGGAGATGGCCACGATCGCTGGTAACGGGGGCGCAGCTGATTCGAAGAGTGAGACGCGTGGATTGAAGCACAAGCTGGCGGGCAGTCAACAATCGGGAGGAATTTTGCTGAAGACTTCGAGCTAGCGGTGAGGAGACACGGCAGGTGGAGTCTTCAAGCAGCTGCTGGCGTGTTCATCCACGAACGAAAGAGATGGGCGCTGGCCGCGTGGAGGAAGACTGCAGGCGTGAAGATGCTGGCGTAGTTTCGGTCAAAGGTAGAGAAATTTGCTGATTTTGTTGACTGGCAAGGTGGCAGAGGGAATTCTCGGTGGGGATGCTGGCTTCGTGGAGTCTTCGGTGGTGTTGCGGTTGATAGCCGACCGCGCAACAGAGAGGGAAGCAGGGAAATGGATTTGGGGGTGCTGCAGGCCGTGAGAAAGAGCGTGAGTGGAAGAGAATTTGAGGAGAAATAGTTGGGGCAGTGATTGGCTTGGTGAAGAAGCGAAGTTGCAGGGGAATTGAAAACAGAAGCAATCGGTAGAGCTCTGCTTCGGTTGATGAAGACCGTCCCACGTGAGAGAGGTCTGCTTCGGTTGATGAAGACCGTCCCACGTGAGAGAGGGAGAGAGAATAGATAAGACTTATCCCTTCCATTAACTACATGTCTCCCCTAATACTTTCTCATAGGATAATGCCCCAATTAAATCTAAATTGAAGCCAAAATTATAGTCCCCTCTAAAATTCCAAATTTCACTAAAAATGAGCTTCAATCTCTCCATTCAATTTCCCAAATTGAGGTCCGATTTTGGTGAAGAAAAATCTCGTACAATTTTCTGCAAGTCCCCGACACTCAAAGGCTCGGCTTGGAAGTCCAAATTTCCTTTAATTTAACCCATCTGAATTTCTACTAATTTTCCGCAACGTCCGAAACGGTTTTCCGTAAAAATCTCGGAATCTCTAAAAAATATTCGGAGGATGATTCGACGTTCCTAAAATAGATCGTGACACCACAGAACTTTCAATTTCTGAAATCGGGTTCAAATTCACGGTTAATTTCAATCTGATGCGATTTTAGCATAACCTAGTTTACCGGGTAGTTTTTAGGAATTTTTTGTGCAATTGACCCGTGATCGATTTATCTCGAGTCACATAGTGCATCTTCGACACATTGGTAACTCTCGGTGGTCATGAAAATCTCAAAGTTTCAATTACGGGTACCGGGTATCAAAACGATAGAAAAATCGGTCTAGTGTCGATCGACGAGTATTTTGCAATCAGGTGGAATCACCCACATTCTGATCACATATCTCAGTCAAATCGACCTATCTCCGATCTCTGATCGATTTCTGACAGTGTCGTAATGACCCTTGCAGATCAACACGGTCGAGTAGTCGATTCCTGGTCGAATCCTCAAGTCCATTGTATTTAGATTCCTTAATTGCTTCCCCAGATAGACGAGTTATCTCGTGAGTGATCAGCTCAGAGAATAGCACTATCGGCACGTCAACGAAATGCCCGATTTATTTAATCGAAAACGAAATCTGAAAATTCAGACTGTCACATCCATCCTTTAGGCAATGCCCCTAAACCTGTTCCCTCCTCCGCGAGGGTAGGTCGCGACAACTGGCCTAGCAAATTTCGCTCGTCAGGCACCGCACGGGTCATTCTGCGGCCAAGGAAACTGTCGGCCTATGACACATGGTATCAAAGCCAGAATCCCTGCAGTAAGTGGGTGAGTCGGAGAATCGGACTCCTCGCTCCAATGTGGGTTGAACTGAGAAGTACTAGTGGTCTACCCGGTCCTACGAGAGCGGAGTGTGACATCCTGAAATTCGACCCCATCTCGAATATATGAAATGGGCATTTCGTCGACACGTCTATGGTCCTTTTTCTCAAAGCTGATCACTCTCGAGTTAACTGATCTATCAAGTGAAGCCGTTAAGGGATATAAATGCGGCAGATTTGAGAATTCGATCAGAAATCGACTGCTCAACCGTGATAATCGGCAAAGATCGATATGACACTGTTATAATCGATTAATGATCGAATATAAGTTGATTCGATGGAATGACGTAATTAAATTGTGAGTGATTCTACATGATTGTGAAATTCGCGACAAACGACACTAACCCGGTTGTCTATCGATTTTATACTCGATACACGTAATTGAAACCTCGCGATTTTTACGACAACCGAGAGTCGCCTACGAGTTGGAGATGCACAAACATGGATCGAAAATTATCGACAACAGGTCAAACGCGCTAAATTCCTTAAAACTACCCAATAGGTTAGGTTGTACTAAAATCACGTTCGGTCGATTTTAACCATGAAATTGAATTCGGTTTCAGGATTCGGACGTTCGAGCGTGTCATAATTTATGTATAGGATGCCGTCTCATCTTTTAGAGAAATTTCAACGAGTTCGGAATTTTACAAAAAAATCGATTTCGGGCAAATCGGAAAATTAAAGTGAAATTCTAATCAAGAGGAAAAGTGGGAATTTGCTGCCCAAAAATGGTTTATTTGTGGAAATTTGAATCTAAATTAGGATTTGGTGATCCCTTGACTTATTTGGCAAGAAGACTTTGGGACAATTTCAATGATGGGTTAGATATTTGTTCAAGGATTTCATTGGCTGTCAATTGGACTTCTTGGTCTTCTCCCTCTCCCCCTTTCTTCGCCGCCGCCCCACCACCCCCCCCCCCCCCACACGTGCAAGCCCCCTTACTACCGCCCACCATTCTTCATCTCACGTCTTCTCTCTCCCCCTCATTCTTCCTCCATTTTCCCTTCTTGCTGCACGTCTTCACTTCACGCCCACTTCTTCTTCACCACCTGCACTCACCTCACGCAAATGCCATAGCTGCCACATGCCACCTTCCATCATCCCATCTCCATTATTCACGTCTCCACCAGCAGCCACACCACCCACCAGCAGTCCCGACCTCACCGTGACTGCCTCACATCCAGCAACCACACCACCAGCAAGGACCAGCCATCCAGACCCTCCCACGCCCAGCGGCCACCGTGTCCATCAGCTCACCAAACCATCCAACTGTCCAGCCACCTTCACCGAGCCACCAAGACCGACCAGCTCAGCCCTTCCTCAAAATCGCCCCTCAAGATGAGACTTGTGGGCTATTTTTCAACCCCGGTTGGGCCTCCGTTGGAGTCGCCATAGTCACGGGATCTCACCGTCTCGCGCCACCGTTGCCATGAATCCGTTTGCTCGATAATCCGGTGAGTTAACTCCCTAATTCTTGATTAGGTTGTTAATTATACTTAGGGGGTTAGATTAGTATTAATTAACTTAGTTAAATTAGTACTAAGTGATATTAGCCTTAAGATGGATTAATGTTAATCTAGCTTGGTTAGATTAGCCTTAATATGGATTAGTGTTAATCTAATTGGTTAGATTAGCACTAATGAAGGTGGTTTAGTCTAATTTAGTGGATTTCTCCCGGATCAGTTTACTGGACGTTCGCTATTTGTCATTTTTGTGGATCGAAATGGGCTACGATTATGAGGTTGCTTCCTTCTTGAGAAATATTTTAGACATCTTCAGCTATGACATATATTTTACTCATCTTTTAGGAATTTAAAAGAATGAGATTTCGACTTCGTTAAAAACAAAACAGAATCTCGGATTACGCTGGAACTTGTGACCTTTTGGTATTACAAGGATTTTTATCAACTCTTAGGGTTTGATTTTCAAAAGAGTTTTTTCACGAAAATTGTTTGTCACATCTTTTAGTTTAACATACTCAAATTTCAGATCAAATGGACAAGTTTTGGATTTCGAACCAAACTGATTTTGGAAAACGTAATTTCTGGACACGGACACAGTTTTGGTAACAATTTGAGCGATTTACTGCTCTTAATCCAGAAAGATTTGGGTCAAGATGTCTTCACAAAAAATGTTCATTTAAGTGTCCTTTATAACATATTCAAATTTGGAAATTTTATGAGCTTTTTTGGTTATGTTTTTGGAATTAAACTTGGAGACACGTGAGTGGCCCGGTTTCTGCCAGTTAGGGCCGGTAGTGGTTTTGTGATTATTCTTGGTGTCGCGTTTGCTGGATAAGGTGTATTTAGTGATTTGGCTGAATTTTGGCATGCTTAGAACTTGTGCCTGATGTGATGAAATGGATTGCTCTATGTTGGTTGTTTAGTATTATTGCAAAAGGTGACCTTATGGACTATTAAATAGAAAATAAATGAGATGTCGGGTCCGGACACCAAAATTTATTTGCCAATAGAACAATGAGATTTTAAACTAGGTGCGTGCAAAGTTTGACTGATAAATTTTGAGTACGTGAGCACCTACGAATTTATTTTTAAACGTGTTGAACAAAAAAAAATGGTTACTAAGGTTTGTTTTCAAAAGAGGGTGGTTGAGAAAGAAATTAGAAAAAGAAATATGGTGTTGGATTTGGACGCTGAGTTTTAGTTGCTCAATAAAATAAGGAGGTATACAAGGTGCGTGCAAAGTTTGGTGAGTTAATTTCAGATACGGGACCCGTACGAATTCATTTCGGAAGGTTTGAACAAAAAAAAAAAGAGTTACTAAGTTTATTTTTAAAATGAGATTTTGGTGTTTTGGCTATATGATGGAAGGTAAAAGGTTGACATGATTGATGAGGTGCCTGCATGGTTAGGTTACTAAAGTAGTTCAGTTTAATTAATCGCAACTTATTTAATTACTCATGATTTATTTAATTAATTTTAATTAGCGTAATTGGTAACGGATTAGCCATTTTTCAGAATTTTACGCTGGTTCTCACGGTTGAATGTATATGTGAAATTGATTGCATATTTGTGCAATTAGGTGCTTGATTGTCGTTTTGAATTATTATTACAAAAATTGGATTTTGGTATTTAAATAAAAAAATTACCGGGTGTCGGTTTTTTACCCCAAAAGTATTTTATGTACTATATAAAATCATGGGATTTTGAAATGAGAGAGTATCATGTTTTATGGTTCGATTTGATGGTGCGACCACGCACAATTATTTTATCAGGTATTTTTAATACGAAGAAAATTGGCCAAGTCCATTATTCGAAATTGAAGTATTTGAGTGCAAAGCACGATATTCTTGGCCGAGCATGGATATGCGTGTGGTCATTATCAATACCTGTCACCCAGCGGGAGTTTGGGGACGATGCCCGATTTTATCGAATGCTCAGCGAGAGTCCAGAAGCCGATTGCGATAGAGGCCGAACCGCTACCCCTTTTTGGGATGCCATCTAGGCGGGAGTTCTAGACGTTGCCGTGCCTAATGAGGCAAGACGATGCCCGATTTTTATTAGATGCCCGGCGGGAGTCCGGATGGCCACCGACTGGGGAGTTGACCCGTAATAACTGGAACATGCATGAATGGATGAGATAGCTGCGTCCGATTAGGGGGCAAAATTGTGTGGCACGGTATGGAATGTGTCATAACAGTTTTACCCTATAATCGGGACCCCTGTGATTATTTGATAGATGAAATGAGGTGTTCCAGTTGTTAAGCATGTTTGTGATATCTATAATGTGTATATGGTGCACTAATGTGCAGGGACGCGCCCAAGCGAGGTAAATTCTGGATGGTGCATGTTTAGGACGCCTCTGAGTGAATTCTCGTCCTAATCAGGGTTTAGGGTGTTGACTCGCTGAGTTTTTTATCTCACCCCGTTGTGGTTTAAATATTTTCAAGTCCCTAGTGTGGAGAACCCGGAGCCGTGACGGCAGGGTCAATAGCGTAGGTGGTTCAATAGTTCTGTTTGAACCGAACTTACGTGTATAGACTGGTAGGACCAACTTGAGATTTTATTTTTTGGTGACCCGGGAACCGCCGTACAGCTGGCAGCCGGCGACGCAAACCCGAGGCGGCGCCACAAAGACTCACCTCCCACAGCATCGCAAGTAAGTCGCACAATGGGAGCGAGAAGTTTTGACCCTTTACCCTTTCGGCTGAGGGGTCAAAGCGCGAACCAACTCGTCCACCACGGGGTGGGTGGACCAACTTGAGATGTTTATAAAGTGTGTTTTGAGAAAAATTGGTCGTCTTGCTTTTCTACCCCATGTTTGTTGTTGTCCAGGTATATGTTTAATTCGCTTCCGCATGTGCATAAAATGAATGGGTCGGCGACGCATCCTAGAAACGTTGCAATTTTAGTTGACCGCCGAGGGATGTGCGCTTGCCTAGGGTTCGGGGCGTGACACGGAAAGTGAATCGCCGAGGCAAAAGGTACTCAGACAAAACACAGCTCTCGACTAAGCTTCTAAGATGACAATAGGGGCACTAGGAAGAGTCAATTCCTCGCTGAGCGGACAGTGAGTTGGAGACGAACTGAATCCTCGCTGAATAGGGATAACGTTCCTGGATTGATCGGTGAATGCAAAGAAGAGGTCTACTGCCACGTTTTCAACAAGGAAAAAACCTCCATTCGGTTGGCTGGGTCAAGATGCTTAGTAGGCAAAAATGGTGCTACCAAAAGATGCAGTCGGCGAAAAATGCCACACTTGCCAAAGAAAGTGTAGGTGACCGAGAATGGCCCGAACATCTGAGATCAAAAGAGGCTACCAATGGAGCGAAACCTGTTTTGTTGGGCGAGCGTGACCATTTGATGTGAAATCCCAAAAGTGGCGCATCAATGGTTAAAGGACGTGAGGAAGTGACAAAATAGATCACAACGAGGGCGTTGCGAAATTGAGTGGGGGAGAATGTCACGGTCCGTGAATCCTCCCATACTCGTGACACTTGTGAGCGGTGCTTTGGGTTATCGAGTGAAGAGTGAGGAGGCGGAGGAGACAAACACAACTGGTCCATGGGACTGGCATCAGGACAGTTGGTGCTAGGAGTTCTAGGATAGAAGAATTATATCACTTAGGAGCTCTGAAGGCGGGGTTAGCCTCCCATGCACAAACTGGTCGGGAGCTGATGTCGCTCTCCTAACAAGGCCATGGCAGGCCGAAACCAGTTGTTGAACCTAAAGAGACTTGCTATCTCATGCACTAGACGCCCAAGCGAAGCTGGCCGTGGTACGATCTCGTACAAAGAAGCATTCACCGTATTGTTCGCTGGAACAGCTATAAAAGGAAGGCTGGCCTAGCGAATTCCGTTCATCAAGCGTCGCATGGGTTGTTCCACAGCCAAGGAAACCGTCGGCCCGTGACACATGGTATCAAAGCAGGAATCCCTCCAGTAAGTGTGTGAGTCGGAGAATCGGACTCCTCACTCCAGTGTGGGTTGAGCTGAGAAGTACTAGTGGTCTACCCGATCCTATAAGGGCGGAGAGTGAATCGCCACGGCAAAAAAGTGCTCGGACAAAGCGCGGCTCTCGACTAAGCTTCTAGGATGACAATGGGGGCACTAGGAAGATTCAATTCCTCGCCGAGCAGACAGTGAGTTGGAGAAGAACCGAATCCTCGCTGAATAGGGATAACGTTCCTAGATCAATCGGTGAATTCAAAGAAGAGGTCTACTACCACGTTTTCAACAAAGAAATAACCTCCATTTGGTTAGCTGGGGTCAAGATGCTTAGTAGGCAAAAACGATGTCGACAAAAGATGTGGTTGACAAAAAATGCCACACTTGCCAAAGAAAGTACAGGTGACCGAGAATGGCCCCATTTGGTAGCCGTTGAGTGACAAAAGTAGAATCCTAAGTTGATTCCGATCGCCCATACAAACATAATCTTGGTTTCCATAAGTAAAGCTTCTTCGTATGGAAAGTTCTTGTCTTCAAGATCCAATTGTCAATCAATTAGATTTGAGTCAATCAAATCTATCTTGATATAGAATCCAAACTAGATCACTAGCCGTTATATATTTTGGGCTTGTGTTACATTATGTCAAGTTGTTTCATTCTGAACATGTTTCGTTCTGAATCTGCTACGTTCTGAACTTGTGTCTCGTTCTGGATGTAAAGTCTGAGAGTGTTCTGTCAGAAGTAAAGTCTGAGTATCATTAGCATATGCTTTGTTAAATAAAATCAATTAGACTTAGCCTCACATTCAAATAAACTATGAGAATTGTCTAGCTTAGATTTCACCTTCTTCTTCTTTTTTCAGTCGGAGATTTCACCTTATTCAATTGATTAGAATTTAGCTTGCCTAAGTTCAAGTAGCAAGATTATGAGGGTTCATGTCTCAAGGCTCAATAATAGAG
Organism: Eucalyptus guilfoylei; assembly: GCA_016097605.1. Taxonomy (NCBI): domain Eukaryota; kingdom Viridiplantae; phylum Streptophyta; class Magnoliopsida; order Myrtales; family Myrtaceae; genus Eucalyptus; species Eucalyptus guilfoylei. The sequence goes on from CM027861.1 coordinate 43,875,515, forward strand.
CTTTGTATAACTCTTTACCCAACAAGTAGTGGGTTGTTTTCAGTTCTCACACCTAGGTAGATGTATTTCAATTACTTGGGTTTTTACTTAGTACACCATCATTTCAATATATTGATTGCCAATTTCCTTTTTTAGAATAGGATAATATTATATTAGAATTTTAATGAACTTCCTTCAAAAACATCTGTATAGTCACCTTGAGACTAATGGGATTATAAATGGTAATCAAGAGTAATTTGTCACTTAGATTACACATTGTTAAGTTAGGTACCTAAAAGGTTCTAATAGAAAAATTAGCATAAGCAAGTCCCCATCCCTCTTTAGTTGAGTAAAAATTGAGACCCCTACATCTCGATTAGGTTCTAACCAACCCCCAAAGATGGCTAGTAACAACTTCTAAAAATATTTAAGTGGCTAAGAACTTTAAAATGAAATCTCGTGTCATGTGAGGTATAGGCTTGGAAGAGCACGCGCTCTTAATTTTGATGTACCGTTTTGCGATGTTATCATTTGGTGGGCCATTTGAGACCGTCACTTGTATGTACCATTCTAACCATCTTTTGAGCAAATACCTCTAAAGCTATTCGCCGAGAGTGGCCCCTCGAGGGGTAGGTCACAAGAGTCTCCACTCTCATAGCTTGTACATATTTCGACCTCAAAAAACCTTCGACTAGCCTAAAGAATTGTGGAGTTGCTTGATTTTTCATTTGGTATATTATGTTCTTACCTTGATTGAGCATGCCCACAATAGGTAATGGGAATTTCGTTATAAGGTTTTTGCTATTTTTGAGAGATTTACCATAGATTTAGATAGCAAGAGTTAATAAAAGTTACAAAGGCATCCTAAATATTGCGCCTTATGTTATGGTCCTGTGATTCTGGATCAACTTTTTTAGACATAACACTGTCTTGAGTTCATTTTGGCAGGTCCATTCACATGGAGAGAACGAGAAATAAACGACAGATTTTGAAGCGGTCCTCTCCTCCCACCTGGTGCAAAATCAGTCTTTACCTTGCTCCTCCTTTCCAGTTCTGCAGCCAATGAAAGAGCATATGGAGTGAAATATTTTCGTGGGAGATTGACCGGGTGGGGGGAACTTTTTAATTTTGACATTGAGACCCGCAATGAGGATGCCCTATCCATTATAATATTAGTAATCGCTGCAGACCAGACTTCGAAAAGAAAACAATAACTTTGTTCATGTGCTTTTCTTTCCAATGTATATACGTACGAATCAACACACATAATATTTTAGTGCGACAGATTCCATTATATTAATAATTTTTCCACGCTTGACAGGGTGGTCAGCATGTGAAGAATGTTTATGGTCTTTAAATAATTTTCGGTGGGTAGTGGCAGTCATTGCTGCTGTTCTTCAGGCGCACGAAGACTGGGCTTGGCTTCTGCTGCCTCATTTTTTTCTCTTCAGAACCGGGATATCCTTCAGGTATGCTTTCGATCTTCCTGTCCAAACTAGATGCAAAGAAAATTATTAGCAGAGATTAGGTGGATTGAAGTCATCTACTATCACAGAGGACATGTGAGTTTGAGAATTTTCGGTGGATGCAGTAGAAGGGGATCTGCAGATTATGATTGGTTTGGTTACTTGATCTACTGTCACTGACAACAACGATCGGCATAAAGAAACCGTCGCCCTTTCAAACATTACTGGAAAATACCAGAACTTCTACGGATTGATTCTTTTAGGGTTTGGGTTGGTAATCGGAGTCTGAGGTTACAATAGGATAAGTCAACTAGCCGAGAACTTTTTTTCTTTTTCCAGATGGGAGCAACGAAACCATGAACTTTGGGCTAAGATAACCAGTCTATTGCAGCGAAGCTGGTATTTTCTTGCTCTATTACCGTCAGAGTGAGTGAGAACACAATGATGGCTCCACTGATGGGAGCCTTGTATCCTTCTAGTGGGTTCCAATCGGACGATCAGTCAATATCTGCTGTTGTAGATCGTTGTTTAGTTTCTAGACCAACTTTTCAAAGCGCACCCAACAGACGTGGAGAGATGCATCATTTGGTTAATGTTACCCCATTTTCAAATGATTGTCGTGATACACTGGATACTGAAGAGACCGAATTCTCCAATGCAGTCTTCGAATACATAAGTCGCATACTCATGGAAGAAGACATAGAAGAGAAGACATGCATGTTTCAAGATTCTTCGGATCTATTTTCAGCTGAAAAATCCTTTTATGAGGTCCTCGGCAAAAAGTACCCGCCTTCACCTGAGCCAAGTCGCACGAATTGCATCACCTACGATGACAAACACTCGAATGATAGTCTCTTAGACAGCACTAGATATACTAGCACTATCGGCAGTAGGAAAACCGGATACTATGCCAATATTGGTCAGGTTCAAAATCCAAGCAATTATTTTACAATGAGTTTTGAAAAAGATATCAGTCCAGCGGCATTTCAACCTAATCGAGGAGGTAATGCACAGAGGCCTGACTTGTGGGGTGAGAGCCAATTCGTTCGGCAGTTTAGGATGGGGATCGAGGAATCCAGCAAGTTTCTTCCTAATCAAGCACCTACCAAACTTCTACCTCTGAAACCGAATAGAAAGATTGACAAAAGGGACCGCCTTGGTGCATCGAAGAGAAAAGAGAGTCTCCATAGGGAGGAAGGAAACACGGAAGAGAGAAGTAGCAAGCAGACTTTTGTTCATGAAGAATCCGTACTTCGCTCGGATGCTTTCGACGTTGTTCTACTTAGTGGCCAGGGGGAGGGCCTGGCGCGTCTTATGAATCTCCGTGCATCGTTGAAGAACGGAGTGAACAAAATTGAACACAAGATCCAAGATCTCAAAGCGGGCAGTGGTCACGGCAAGAAGAAAACAGGGAAAGTGGAGGTAGTCGATGTGAGGACACTCCTCATCCAATGTGCACAAGCCGTAGCATCAAATGATCATAGAAGCGTGAATGCTCTGCTGAATGAGATCAGGAAACACGCCTCACCTTTTGGCAATGGGACCCAGAGACTTGCTCACTACTTCGCCAATGGTCTTGAGGCGCGGTTGGCCGGCACAGGCAGCCAGATATATAGAGGCCTCATCAATAGGAAAACAACAGCAGCTGATATGCTGAATGCGTACCAACTGTACCTTGCAGCTTGTCCATTCCAAAGATATTCTAATGTGGTCCCGATCCTTTCGATATTAGATACAGTAGCAGATAAGATGAAGATTCACGTCATTGATTTCGGCATTCTTTATGGATTCCGATGGCCCTCTCTGATTCAGCACCTTTCCCAGAGACCTTGTCCCCCGAAGCTCCGGATCACCGGTATAGACTTGCCTCAACCGGGATTCAGGCCCGCAGAAAGAGTCAAGGAAACGGGTCAGCGCTTGGCAAATTACGCTGAAAGTTTCAACGTGCCATTTGAGTACAACGCCATTGCGAAGAGGTGGGAGTTCATTGAACTAGAGGAACTCAAGATCGATAGGGACGAATTGACTATAGTCAACTGCATGTTCAGGTTCGAGAACTTGTTCGACGAGACCATTGCGGAAGAAAGTTCACGAGACATTGTCCTCAACCTGATAAGAAGAGCCCAGCCGGATCTCTTCATCCACGGTGTTATCAACGGGACCCACAATGCCCCGTTCTTCGTCACTCGGTTTCGGGAGGCTTTGCATCACTTCTCTTCTCTATTCGACATGCTTGACACTATAGTACCCCGCGAAAACCAGGAGAGGATGCTGATCGAGAAGGATATGTTGGGGAGGGAGGCGTTGAATACGATAGCCTGTGAGGGATGGGAGAGAGTTGAGAGACCGGAGTCGTACAAGCAGTGGCAATTACGCAACATGAGGGCCGGGTTTGTGCAGGCGCCCTTAAGCAGGAGGCTAGTGCAGTTCGTGATCAACAATATCGCTTCACGCTACCACAAAGATTTCGTCGTAGATGAAGTCGGCAAGTGGCTGTTGATAGGATGGAAGGGACGGTTTCTATACGCCTTTTCTACTTGGAAACTGGCATAGCAAGATTGATACGTGCACATAGTTGAAGGAGCAAAAATGAGGTCGTCGCTAACAGCAGCCGTAAATCAGAAGATGACCGGGATGTCGGAACCCCCTCATGATTCTCCTCAACATGTTTATACCTGGCTTTACCAGATGAGTGAATGGTTTTTATTTGAAAATCCCCTTGTTTAACACATTGTGTCGCTACCATCTAATCTCTGTGCCTTTTTGAGTGGCGATTCATTCACGTCTCATTTTTTCGGCATGGAAGAAGCATTGTTTTGATCGTGTAATACTCTATGTTGTTACTAAAGGACAATTGAATCCAGCACCTGAACAGTTTCCGGACATATCAGCTGTTCACATAGGTATATATCCATATGTTGGGTAAACATAGCTGAAATTCCAAATATCTCATACTCTATATTCATTTTTGACAAAGACTCCTGAAACTGCTATTCCAAAATGGACGGTTGAGGCTCAAAAAGGAAATTGCTTTCACAAACCCACCGGCCACATATAGGGCCGCATTTTGTGACTCAGATTTAATAGGCCAAATTCGTAGTGGATAACTCTTTTTTTTCTTTTTCTTTGTAAAATAAGCTAAATTGGGTTGAGAAGAAATTAAACTCAAAAAAATAGGTCATAAATGATAGGGCTAGTAGGAGCACCTAGGGGGGTAAATAGGTGATCAAAGTAACTTTCACAAAACTCAATAAATTAATTTGATTTTTAATAACGATAGACTTAAAGAGTAAAGAACTATAAACAATTATATAGAGCTGCAATTCGAAGTAAAGAGATTAGGGATAGAGAATCAAAACACAAGGTTTATAGTGGTTCGGCTTAGACCAAGCCTACATCCACTCTCCCGCACTGACAGCCCACTGGCTGAATTTTACTAAGAACCAAAAGAGATTTTACAGTCCCACGTCCTTGATTCCACAGTGTAGAAACTCTGCTACACTTCCTCAATGTCTCACAAGTATCTAATCTCTCTTTTGAGTACAAATTCAAGCTCAGTAAATGAAACGGCAAAGAACCAAGAGCTTCAGACTTTGGAAATTATCTATCACGCACACACTTGAATAACTTAAGCGTCTTTCTTATATACCCCTTCATGCCTTCATAACCGTTGGCATCTTCCAAAGGAATTCTTCCAATCAACCCATTGGACAAAATCAATTAGGGAAATCTCGAGTTATTTAAGGAATATGATGATAGCCCACCAATCATACTCGCCCATACAATCAGGATCTAGATTTCCATAAGTAGAACCTTCCAAGTAAACTTTGTCAATCAACGGATTTAAATTACTCAAATAATAGATCTCGAGGTGCTATCTCCAGCCGTGAGAACTTCTTCAACCATACGAATCAAATCCTTAAAGATATACTCCCATCTGGATAAGTTTTCTCTTCAACGGATAATACTTCTCTTCGTCGATCTGGAAACTGTCAATGAGGGCAGACTTTAAATCTTGAGTCCGGAGGTCTTCAGACTAGATTGATAGAAACGTTTTGTCAATTTCAAAACAGATAAATGAGTTTTCTCCAACAATCTCCCCCTTTTTTATGGTGACAAAACTTTCCTGCAGATTTGGATACTTTTGTTCCTGCAAGACAAAACTTAAGCAAACCAAGATATCGCATAAAAGATAAGTGAATTAGGATAAAGATAGTAGCGATTCTGCATCCACAGAAAAAAAGTTAGTCCTATAAAAACAGCTATCTTTACCATAATCATCAACATAGCTTAAGATACTGCAAGCAACAAAATAGTAATCCAAACCAATCCATCCAAACCAAGATAAGTCAAAAACAAAACAAATAAAACAGAGTCAAATCAGTCAAATCTGCATCAACTTCTCCCCCTTTTTGTCAACAGCAAAAAGTGGAGAATATAAAGAGAATTGGATAAAATCAAGATTGTTTGGGAATGCGAATGAGCTGGAAATCCTCCATAGACTTGATAGTCTCCTCCAGCTTTCTCAGATCCTCCTTCAGTTGCGCTAAATCCTCACCTTTTGCATTTGTTTGAATTTGAAGATTAAGGGCTTGAACTTGATCGTGCAAAGAAATTGAAGTGGCTTGATGAGCGTTCTGCATAGTCTGAAATTCGCATCCCAATGCATAAATCTGACCTTTGATCTCCAAAAGAAGTTAAAGCAACCTTTTAAAGTCTGCTAAGTTGTCAGTTTGAGTGCTTACTTCAGCATGATCAGTTTGTGGAGTATTGCCAGATGATGGAACTTCAGCAGGAACATCCAGACTTGGAGATGAAGCCTCATTGCCTTCTTTAGGAAAGTGAGAGGAATACACATCCTCTGGATCGGCAGGAGAACGACTAACATCATCACTGGTAAAAACAAGTGAAGAAGTACCTCTTTTATCAGCAACTCCCCCTGTCTTAGTGCCTTCAGGTGGAGAGAAGTACTCTTCTTGCTCTGGCTCTTCTTCAACGCTAGGATGATCTTGTATTTCTTCCTCTTCAGGAGAATCACCATGACTTTCTCCCCCTACTTGATCTTCTCTTTGCTCTTCCTCTTTCAACCTTCCTTCTTCTTCTTCTTTCCTCATCGATTCCCTCTCTTCATTCCTCTGCTCTGTCTCTTATCTGTCTTGAGTCTCTCGATCCTCTGTCTCTGAAACAAGATGCTGTAGATTCTTTAAGGCAAGGGCAAAGATAGTGATATCATCCTCATCTTCTTCATCCTACAAGATGAGAGTTCTCTTCTTCTTAGATGGAGCTGTCATGGGCTCCTTGCCTTTCCTTTTTGCAGCCACAGGGTCTTATCGAGTCTTGACAAGGGTCTTCTCCTTAAATCATTCCAACGCCTTGTTTAGCTCCTTCAGATGCATCTTTGAAACCATCTTCAATCCCACCACCATTGGATCAATGGTTCGAACACAAAATGTTGGGAGGATGAATATGAAGATGTCTGAACAAATGAGTAATAAGGGCAGAATAAGGAAGTTTTCCCTTGTCCTTTACCATTTACCTATACATGTGAAACATGATAGTGTGAGGCAGAGAAAACTTGTATCCAACGTTGATGGCGTACATCAGCTTTGCTTATGAAATGGAGACATCAATCTTTAATGTGGATTTGGGTCTGAGACAATTAATCACAATCTTATGGAACAGGATATTAGAGGCACTCATCCTCAAATACGAGATCCGACCTTCTGCAATTCTATCTCGAACAAGCTCCATAGTAGCATGACTAATAGACACGCTGATTGATTGGAATATTCCTCTCTCCACTCCAATCACATCAACCAGGGTGTCCATATCAACCACATAATCCTGGTCTTTAACACTGAAGGAAAAATCTATTCGCATCTAAAAAGCTTAGATTGGAATAGAAATACGCAGTAAGTTATGGATGTGCTACAGTTGTCTCAGAACAAAAACGTTCAAGTTGAAGTAAAGCAAACTTCTCCCTTAACTTTATGTTCAATGAATCGAGAAAATCAAAATCCACACTCCATGGGTTCATCACCCCTCTCTTTGACAGTTTAGAATAAACTCGCTTGTGTTCCTCAGATCGAAACAGATCTACTTTTCTTCCAGGAATGTTTGCAGCAACACCCATTCTAGGCTTAAAATGAGTGAACATCTTTTCATCATCATCTTTTCCCTTTGGTTGACTAACTCCTCCAAAACGAGGAACGCTTGGGAAATTTGCAAAAGCCCTTTCTGCTGAACCAACAAGAGCAATTCCCAAACGTTCCATCGTTCTTAAAAAGTCGGTTTCATTTCGTTACCCATTTTCTCTCAAAAATTCATCAATAAAGGTCATTGCAGAACCACCTTCCTTCAAGGCGATGTAGAGTTTGAAAGTAAATGCGGGCTTAAGAGTCCTTAGAGGTTCAACATCCTCAATTATTTCTTCCTCTGCTTGTTGTTGCTGAGGCTCTTGAGGTCTAGCCTGAGAAGAATGGCCCGGTTGAGAATGTTCCTGTTGTTGCCTTGAAGAGTCTTCTTCCTCAATCAAATCAAAAAGAGTAGGACCCTCACGCGCACGCTGTGGTCCCCTACTTGCAATCCTTGACGAATTTCTTTGGGAAGACATTGTCACAGTCTTTGAAAGAATTTTCGAACTCGATTCGCGAGAAAAGATGAAAATTTTATCGATTAAACTAGAGAGAAATAGTAAGAAAGTGAAGTTCTAAGTTCTAGGGTTTGTGGTAAAAATGAAGAAGAAGGACTATATAAAGCAAACGAAACGAGGTATTCGAATCGTCATAAAAAGGAAAAATAAAATACATTTTCAAAAATGAATAACCGCCTTTTTGAAAATTGAAAACCTGTCTTTTCAAAAATGATAACTTCCTTTTCGAAAAAGAATAATTGCTATAACTTCAAAAACTTGGAAAGATAACACAATCAATTTGTGATAAGTAATCGTACATTTTCGAGTTTTTTATCCGAAAGATAAATTGCAAGATCAAAAATAACTTACAGTCGAAACTCTTGGTCTTCGAGTCCGAGCGTCTTCGACTATAACCCCGAGTCCGAGCGTCTTCGACTATAACCCCGAGTCCGAGCTTCTTCAGTCTTCAAGAGATAAGATGTTAAGTCGAAGTGAATAGACTCAAATAGGCTTTTCTCTAGAGGTTTTGTAAATATGTCCACCAGTGATTCTTTGAGTCAATGAATTGGATCAAAACTTCTCCATTTTGAACATGATCTCTAATAAAATGATGTCGAATCTCTATGTGCTTTGCTCTTAAATGAAAAATTGGATTCTTTGTGAGATTAATCGCGTTGGTGTTGTCACATTTGATTTCGGTGCAAGAGTCTTCGATTTCAAAGTCTCTCAGTTGCTATTTTATCCATAAGATTTGAGAACAGCAACTTCCACTAGCTACATACTCTGCTTCTGCTGTTGAAAGAGCTACAGTACTTTGCTTCCTTGAAAACCAAGATACTATTCTGTTACCAAGCAATTGACAAGTGCCGGATGTGCTTTTTTTATCAACTCTGCATCCTGCTAGATCTGCATCTAATTATCCAAGGAGAGTAAAGTCTCCTTCTTTTGAATACCATAGACCTAACTTAGAGGTTGTTGCGACGTATTTGATGATGCGTTTCGCGGCACTTAGATGAGATTCTTTGGGATCTGATTGAAATCTGGCACAAATACAAACACTAAACAAAATGTCAGGTCTAGAAACAGTAAGATAAAGAAGTTAACCAATGATACTCATGTACAGCTTCTAGTCAACTTTCTTTCCTCCTTCATCTTTGTCCAGCTTCGAAGAACTTGACATTGGTATGTCAGTCTTTTTGCAATTCTCCAATCCGAACTTTTTAACAAGTTCTTTAGTATATTTTTCTTGGTGAATGAAAATTCCTTTCTTCAATTGTCTCACTTGTAGTCCGAGAAAGAAAGACGGTTCACCCATCATACTCATTTCGAATTCATCCTGCATCAACTTAGAGAATTTCTTGCACAAATTTTCATTATGAGATCCAAATATAATATCATCAACATATATTTGAACAAGCAAAAAGCTTTTACCTTCCTTTTTAATAAACAATGTAGTGTCTACTTTTCCTTTAACGAAGTCATTTTGAATTAAGAATTTACTTAACATGTCATACCAAGCTCGATGAGCTTGTTTTAACCCATATAGAGCTTTTTTCAGTCTGAATACTGAATCTGGTTTCCTAGGGTCTTCAAAACCGGGAGATTGTTCCACATAGACTTCTTCTTGAATAAATCCATTTAGGAATGCACTTTTGATGTCCATTTGGAATAACCTGAAATTCTTATAACAAGCAAAAGTAAGTAATAATCTAATTGCTTCTAACCTTACTACAGAAGTGTAGGTCTCATCATAATCTATCTCTTCTTCTTGCGTATATCCTTTGGCCACGAGTCTTGCTTTGTTCCTTATCACTTTTCCTTTTTCGTTCATTTTGTTCTTGAAAACTCATTTAGCTCCAACAACATATTTACCTTTTGGTTTAGGAGTTAATTCCCAAACATCATTAACGTTGAACTGTCTGAGCTCTTCTTGCATTGCTTCAATCCAGCTTTCATCAGTTAAGACTTCTTCAATGCTTTTGGGTTCGATTTCAGAGATAAGTGCCATAGCACTAGACTCTTCTTGCCTTTTGGATCTGGTGCGGATCCCTTCATCAATATCACCAATGATGAGTTCTTTGGGATGACTAGACTTGTGCTTCCAGTTACTGGTCAGTTTGACAGATTGTTGATCTTTTTCTTCAATTGAAACTCCAAAATCCATTCGTTGTTGTTCTTCTGAAGTTTGATTTGCTTCAGGGGAAGTAGACTTTGCAGAGTCTGGAACAGGTTCAGATTCTTCAAGTTGAGTCTGAGTTGATTGAATTTGCAAAGATTCTTGAAATTTGACATTCATCGATTCTTCTACAGACTGAGTCTTCTTGTTGTATACTCGGTATGCTTTGCTGGAAGTTGAGTATTCAAGGAAGATTCCTTCGTTTGATTTTTCTTCTTCACTTACCAATTCAATCATTTACATTTTTCAAGATAAAACATTTGCAACCAAACACATGAAAATAAGAAACAATTGGCTTCTTTTCTTTGAATAACTCATAGGGAGTTTTCTCCAGAATAGACCTTAGAAAAACTCTGTTAATAATATAACATGCTGTAGACATTGCTTCAGCCCAAAAACGAGAAGAAATGTTACTTTCAATTAAAAGAGTTCTTGCAATTTCTTGCAGAGATCTATTCTTCCTTTCCATAACTCCATTCTGCTCAGGAGTATATGGAGAGGAGAACATATGCTGAAAACTAGATTTATCACAGAATTTAGCAAAGTCTTGATTTTCAAACTCACCTCCATGATCTGTCCGTATGCTTGAGATAGCATATCCTTTCTCATTCTGTACTTTCTTGGCAAACTTTGAAAAGTAAGAGAAGATTTCGGATTTACTTGCCAGAAAGTAGACCCAAGTAAATCGTAAATAATCATCCACTATTACTAGGCAATATTTCTTTCCACCAATGCTTTGAGTTCTCGTTGGTCCAAAGAGATCCATATGCAGGAGCTGCAACACACGATTAGTGGAAACTTGATTTATTGGTTTAAAGGAATTTCTAACCTATTTTCCCAATATACATGGTGTGCATAAGTCAGATTTTTGATATTTCAGATTGGGTAGACCACGAACAAGCTTCTTGGAAGAGATCTTGGCAATTTGCTTCATATTCACATGGCCAAGCTTTCGATGCCACAGATTTGCTTCATCTTGAATTGATATCAGACATTGAGATTTTTCTGGTTTTATGTCCAGAAGATAAATATTCCCATATCTATGCCCAATGAAAGATTGAGAGAGATCTTTACTAGTTCCTGAACATATTCCTTCTTGGAAGTTGATTTTGAAACCAATGTCACACAGTTGACTTATGCTGAATAGATTGTAATTTAATCCTTCCACTAAGGAGACATTGTTGATTGTAAGACCTCCAATCTTTACTGTTCCGCATTCAACAATTCTTCATTAACTATTTCCACCAAAAGAGACTTTTCCTCCATTTGTTTGAACAAGCTTTATAAAACTATTTGAATCTCCTGTCATGTGTCTTGAACAACCACTATCCAAATACCATTTAACATTCTTCTTGATAGTGACCTGCAATTAAAAAGGAAACTTAAGCTTTCTTTGGTACCCATATTTTCTTGGGTCCAGTGGAGTTAGTGCAATATACAGTCTTTGCCCAATCCTTCTTAACAGGTCTCCAAACCATAGGATATTCTTTCTCAAAGTGTTTTGAGCTGTTACACTTAGAGCATTTGAGAGCACTTCGGCCAACAGATTTTACAAAGACTTTTTAAAAATGATTTCTGTAAAAGGCTTTTGTAGGTCTTTGTTTGATTCTTTCCTTTACTTTAAGAAAATCAATTAGATAAATGGTTTCGAAGTCATTCCCAAACCTAATTTGTTAAAGTAAGGTATTTATACTTGAAAGAATCTTTTCCATTTTCTCGAGATCCTAATGAAAACTTTTTTGAAATATTTGAAATGTCATTTTTCAAACATGCATTTTCTTTTGAAAGAATGTCTGCATTTTCTTTCGAAATGACAAAACTTTTGTCTAAACATTTTCCAAGAGTTTTCCTTTTGCTTCAGTGTAGAATTCTCCCTTTTTAGTTCGAAAATCCTCTTAAGAGAAGTTTTGAGACTAAGACAAAGTTCATCAATATATTTCGAGACTTTAGTAGGAATTTTTAAATTGCTTACCTCAATTTTCACCGTTTGAGTCCGAATCAGATGTCTGTCTCAAGGTCTAAGTCCGATTCGATTTTACCATTGAACAAATATTGGCATAATCATCATCGCTTTCTTCACATTCAGTATCATTCCATGTTTCTGCTTTAAGAGTCTTTTTATATTTATCAGCTTTTCGTTTCTTTTTCTTCAACAAAGGACAGTTGGGTCTGATGTGTCCATTTTTCTTGCATTCAAAACAAATCACATCTTTATTGGATTCATCATCCTCAGTTGATTTGTTCTGAAACTTTTGAGTACTTTGTTTCTTCCAATTGAATCTTCTTCCCTTTTTGTTTAGTTTCCTGAACCTTCTTATCATAAGTGCTAGCTCTTCATCGTCCAAATCTTCTTCAGAGTCTGTAACATCAGAATCATCGTTAGATTTTAAAGCAATAGACTTCTTACCTTTAGGATCTTCTTCATTATTGATTTACTCAACTTCATAGGATTGAAGTGTGCCAACCAGTTCATCTACGGAAAGCAGCAAGATCCTTTGTGTTTCCCTTATTGAAGTCTTTACATGATTCCAGTCTTTGGAGAGTCCTCGCAGCAATTTGTTTCTTCATGGGTCCTGAGATTGGTTGTCATTGATACTCTAGACCATTTACAATCTCAGTAAAGCGACTAAACATGTCAGTGATAGATTCTGCTGGCTTCATCTTGAAGGCTTCATACTGTTCGAGTAGAATATTGATTCTAGTTTCTTTCACTCAATCAGTTCCTTCATAGGTAATGTGCAACCTATCCCAGACTTCTTTGGCTGTTTCACAGGAAGATATTCTATTATACTCAGTAGGAGATAACGCACAATATAAAGAATAAATTGATTTTACATCAAGAGCTTGTCTCTTGATTATCTCTTCTTGTGTCATCTCGCTAGCTTCTGCAACTTCTTTTCCTCTTTCTGAGACTAATGTAGCTTTGGGAGTGATTCATTTTTCTACCACATCCCATTCCAAAGGATCTTTCGATCTTAGGAATGCCTTCATCTTGTTTTTCCATATGCCGTAATCCTTTCCATCGAAGTACGGAGGTCTGGTATTGCTTTGGCCTTCAACCAAACCTAAAGGCAACATACTAGCCATAAATCTTTAACTCATAAGTAAAAACACTTCAATTAAATGAGTACACAGGCTCTGATACCAATTGATAGGGCTAGTAGGAGCACCTAAAGGGGATGAATAGGTGATCAAAGTAACTTTCACAAAACTCAATAAATTAATTTGATTTTTAATAACAATAGACTTAAAGAGTAAAGAACTATAAACAATTATATAGAGCTGCAATTCGAAGTAAAGAGATTAGGGATAGAGAATCAAAACACAAGGTTTATAGTGGTTCGGCTTAAACCAAGCCTACATCCACTCTCCCACACTGACAGCCCACTGGCTGAATTTTACTAAGAACCAAAAGAGATTTTACAGTCCCACGTCCTTGATTCCACAGTGTAGAAACTCTGCTACACTTCCTCAATGTCTCACAAGTATCTAATCTCTCTTTTGAGTACAAATTCAAGCTCAGTAAATGAAACAGCAAAGAATCAGGAGCTTCAGACTTTGGAATTTATCTATCACGCACACACTTGAATAACTTGTGCGTCTTCCTTATATACTCCTTCATGCCTTCATAACCGTTGGCACCTTCCAAAAGAATTCTTCCAATCAACCCGTTAGACAGAATCAATTAGGGAGATCTCGAGTTATTTAAGGAATATGATGATAGCCCACCAATCCTGCTCGCCCATACAATCAAGATCTAGGTTTCCATAAGTTGAACCTTCCAAGTAAATTTTGCCAATCAACAAATCTAAATTACTCGAATAATAGATCTCGAGGTGTTATCTCCAGCCATGAGAACTTCTTCAACCATACGAATCAAATCCTTAAAGATATACTCCCATCTGGATAAGTTTTCTCTTCAACGAATAATACTTCTCTTCGTCGGTCTGGAAACTGTCAATGAGGGCAGACTTTAAATCTTGAGTCTGAAGGTCTTCAGACTTTGACAGTAGAGTCCACAAGTCTTCATACTAGACTGATGGAAATGTTTTGTCAACTTCAAAACAGATAAAGGAGTTTTCTCCAACAATAAATGATTTGTTTTTGGTCGAAATAAACCAATATTTTCACTCAATTTTTCAGAGCCCATGTCAATCACCCACTACGAATGCACACTACCTAACCCAAGTAACTTGCAGTTCCATATCTAGACGATCAAATCCAAGTTCTCGTCGCTCATGCTGTGGCACAGCAGGACTTTTGCTTGCAATCCGTGCTCATCTGTTTCCGGCATCGCTGGCTTTGCGCCCCTGTGGCGAGTAATGTTGTTTTTTAGCGTTCTGGTTTCTATCATAGTTTATATGCTCCTCAACCGCTCCTTTACAGTTGGAATTTTGTGGCCTCGAGGGGGGCACGAGTCCTGAATTAATTAGGTTGATACCATGAGTATATCTGGACAAGCTCTGAACAGAGAGCACCATGTGTCATGCATGTGCTTATGTGATCTCTTCATTCGTTCGTGGATTATTCATTGTCTGTCGTCTTCGCATCATCTCTGATAACCCAAAACAGGGTCAAGTGTTTTTGAGTATCAGTTTGTTTGATCGCAATCTCGTCTTCTGCAAAATCGTAATCATTCTTTGCTGCAATTACACAAAAGTGTCAATGCATATGGTTTCCGTTAATTTTATGGAATCCATGGTTTGGGTTTGAACTTGTTTGAGGGCTTGCTTCATTACAAGAATGGGTGTTAATTATAAAGTTTCTAGTCTCTATCTCTTGCTGATTTTGTCCGTCCCTCTTGATTCATGTGAATTGTGTAATGTTGTCCTGTAGTTGTGATGATGTTCTGGTTGTCGCGTTGGCGATTGGTTCCTCTGTTTGGCCCAGGTCAACCTTTAGATTGGAAAAATATATATATATACTCGTCCCAAGAATATTTTTTTTTCAGTGTAACAAAAACAAGTGATTTGGTCCATTGATCGGTCTGGTCACGGTTCCAAGACCAGCCAATCTGGTCCACGGTCCCAAAAATTGGGAACCGTTCCTCCTAGTCCGATTCCCAATTTTTGGCTGAAACCCGACACCCCTAGTACAAATTAACTCATTGTCTCAAACCTCTTTTCCAGTTTTGCAGTGGATGAAGAGCACATGGAGTCAAATCTTTTCACAGGAGATTGACCAGGCGAGGTACCTGTTGTAATCGGCGACACGGCAGAAGCGGATCATAATTTTGCAATTATATCAGGAGCTATAGAAATCGACAGAAATAAAACAAGGAATAATAAAATGACACCAGAAATTTACATGGTTCGGTTCAAATGTCAGAACTTACATCCATGGGGAGAACCGGCAAAATATTCCATTATAAATCGAAGAATTATAATATTACAATCACGCATGCACTGAAGTGTTTCCCAACCCTACTTTATACCCAATACCCACGGTGTTTAACAACTCAGCTCAATGGACTCGACTCAGCACAAAACCTCTCTAAGCTCTCGTCTCTCACACTCTCTCGAGCTCTTTTCTCTCGCTGCTACCTCGTCCTCGGAAGCTCTCTCCTTTTATCGGTGGAAGGGAAGGGACCAAAACAAAATTGTACTCCAGAAATGTCAACACCGTGCCGATCTTCAAAGCACGAGCCTCCATGCAATTAATGATGGCCTGTGAGCGTATGACCATCATGCACTGACACAAGCAGAATAGCTTCGGCCTTCCCTCTTTCTTTATCAATAAAAAGACAAGAGAAGTCCACAAAAGATGACCAAGAAGAGAGAGAGAGATAGGCGCCTACATGACAGGCTTCTGAAGCAGCAAGTGCTCATCATTTTCTATGGGCATGCATGCACATGGCCATGTGCACGCATTTAATGAGGTTGAACAAATTGGAGGATCAACTCTTCAGAATGACTTCGTGCTGACAAATGAGAAGGGTCACAAAAGTCAACACATGGATTGTAGCCTTCATTTCCAACGTGAAGCTCATATCTAGGGCTGGATCCTTTTCGGCTCTGATCACGCGCCATTTAATTATTTTTTAATTAAATGCTTGACGAATGTGCTTTCTCATTTCAGCATGTAAATGTTTTGTGTGTATCGGGTATAGTATATGAATTCAAATTTGAGAAAAAATTTAACAGTACCTCTCTTACCTCGACATCGATTCCTGCTTATAAATATTAGTGATCGCTATAGGCCAGACTATGAAACAAAAACAATGACCTTGTCCATGTGTTTTCCAGTCTAAGTACATGCATAGGAACCAACACACTTAATATTTTGGTGTGATAGATTTCATGTGTTTTCCAGTCTAAGTACATGCATAGGAACCAACACACATAATATTTTGTTTCTTTTTCTTTTTCTTTCTCTCTCTCTCTCTCTCTTCTTTTTCCTCTCTCCCGAAAGCTCTGTGTCTCTGTGTCTCTGCTGAAGCTTCCACCTTTTTTCTTCTTCTATTACCTTTCGCTTGTCAACCACTTATTTTACACATGAAGACTGGGCTTGGCTTCTGCTGCCTCATCTCTCTCTCTCTCTAGAACCAGGATATCCTTCAGGTACACTTTCGATCTTCCTGTCAAAACTCGACGCAAAGAAAACTATTAGCAGGGTTTAGGTGGATTGAAGTCGTCGACTCTCATAGAGGACAGGTGAGTTTCGGAATTTTATATGAATGCAGTAAGAGGTTATCTGCAAATTATGGTTGGTTTGGTGACTTGATCTACTTGTCACTAGCAAGAATGATCGGCATCCAGAAACCGTCGCCTTTTTGAAATGTTGCTGGAAGATATCAGATCTTGTGCAGAATGATACTTTTATGGTTTGCGTTGGCAATCTGAGTCCGAGGTTACAATAGGATAAGTCAGCTAGCCGAAAATATTTTTTTTAATTGGGAGCAATGAAACCACAAACTTTGTGCCAAGATAAGCAATCTGTTGCAGTGAAGCTGGTATTTTCATACTCTGATAGCATCAGAGTGAGAACGCAACGATGGATCCACTGATGGGAGCCTTGTATCCTTCGAACGGTTCCGCTCAGACAATCAGTCAATATCTGCCGTTGTAGATAATTGTTTAGTTTCTAGACCGACTTTTGAAAGCGCACCCGACAGATGTGGAGAGATGGATCATTTGGTTGATGTTGCGCCATTTTCAAATGATTGTCGTGATGTACCGTACACCGAAGAGACTGGATTCTCTGATGCAGTCTTTGATTACATAAGTCGCATACTCATGGAAGATGATATAGAAGAGAAGACATGCATGCTTCAGGATTCTTTGGATCTATTGTCAGCTGAAAAATCATTTTATGAGGTCCTTGGCAAAAAGTACCCTCCTTCACCTGAGCCAAATCGCACCAATTGCATCACCTACAATGACAAACACACAAATGACAGTCTCTTAGACAGCACTAGACATACTAGCACTATCGGCAGTAGGAAAAACGGATACTACGCCAACATTGGTTGGGTTCAAAATCGAAGCAATTATGGTACAATGAGTTTTGAAAAAGATATTAGTCCAGTGGCGTTTCAACCTAATCGAAGGGGTAATGCACAGAGGCTTGACTTGTGTGGTGAGAGCCAATTAATTCGGCAGTTTAGGATGGGGGTCGAGGAATCCAGCAAGTTTCTTCCTAATCAAGCAAGTACCGAACTTCTACATCAGGAACCAAACGGAAAGATTGACAAAGCAGACTGCCTCGGTGCATTGAAGAGAAAAGAGAGTCTCCATAGGGAGGAAGGAAACATGGAAGAGAGAAGTAGCAAGCAGGCTTTTGTTCATGAAGCATCGGTACTTCGCTCAGATGCTTTCGATGTCGTTCTACTTAGTGGCCAAGGGGAGGGCCTGGCGCGTCTTATGAATCTCCGTGCATCGTTGAAGCACAGAGTGAATGAAATCGTACACGAGATTGAAGAGCCCAAAGGTGGCAGAGGTCGCGTCAAGAAGAAGAGAGGGAAAGTGGAGGTAGTCGATGTGAGGACACTCCTCATCCAATGTGCACAAGCCGTGGCATCAAATGATCATAGGAGCGCGAATGCTCTGCTGAATGAGATCAGGAAACACGCCTCGCCTTTTGGCAATGGGACCCAGAGACTCGCTCACTACTTAGCTAATAGTCTTGAGGGGCGGTTGGCCGGCACAGGGAGCCAGATATATAGAGGCATCGCCAATAGGAAAACAACAGCAGCTGATGTGCTGAATGCGCACCACCTGTACCTTGCAGCTTGTCCATTCCAAAGATACTCTAATGCCGTCTCGAACATGACGGTATTAGATACAGTGGCGGATAAGACGAGGATTCACATCATTGATTTCGGCATTCTTTATGGATTCCGATGGCCCACTCTGATTCAAAGCCTTTCCCAGAGACCTTGTCCAACGAAGCTCCGGATCACCGGTATAGAGTTGCCTCAACCCGGATTCAGGCCCGCAGAAAGAGTCAAGGAAACGGGTCAGCGCTTGGCAAATTACGCTGAAAGTTTCAACGTGCCGTTTGAGTACAACGCCATTGCGAAGAGGTGGGAGTTTATTGAACTAGAGGAACTCAAGATCGATAGGGATGAAGTGACTATAATCAACTGCATGTTCAGGTTCAAGAACTTGTTCGACGAGACCATCACGGAAGAAAGTTCACGAGACATAGAATGTTCACGAGACATTGTCCTCAACCTGATAAGAAGAGCCCAGCCGGATCTCTTCATCCACGGTGTTATCAACGCGAACCACAATGCCCCATTCTTCGTCACTCGGTTTCGGGAAGCTTCGCATCACTTCTCTTCTCTATTCGACATGCTTGACACTATAATACCCCGAGAAAACCATGAGAGGATGCTGATCGAGAAGGAAATGTTGGGGAGGCAAGCGTTGAATACGATAGCCTGTGAGGGATGGGAGAGAGTGGAGAGACCGGAGTCGTACAAGCAGTGGCAATTACGCAACATGAGGGCCGGGTTTGTGCAGGTGCCCTTGAGCAGGAGGCTAGCGCAGTTCGTATTTAACGAGATGGCTTCGCACTACCACAAAGATTTCGTCGTAGACGAAGTTGGCAAGTGGCTGTTGCTAGGATGGAAGGGACGGTTTCTATACGCCTTTTCTACTTGGAAACCGGCATAGCGAGATCGATATGTGCGCATCGTTAAAGGAGCAAAAAAGAAGCCGTCGCTAACGGCAGCTGTCAAAAATCAGAAGATGACCGGGGGTGTCGGAATCCCCTCATGATTCTCCTCAGCATGTTTATGCCTGGGTCTTTACCCGATGAGTGAATGGTTTTTATTTGAAAATCCCCTTGTTTAACATGTCGTGCCATTACCAATCTAATCTCAGTGCCCTTTTAAGTGGCGATTCATTCACGTCTCATATTTCCGACATGGAAGTAGCATTGTTTTGATCGTATAATACCATATGATTGTTACTAAAGAATAGTTGAATCTAGTACCTAAACAGTGAACAGTTTCCAGGCATAACAGCTGTTCAAATAGTTACATATCCATGTCGAGGATAAACAAAGCTGAAATTCCAAAGATCTCATATATCAAATGCATTTTTGACAAATACATCTAAAACTACTATTTCAAAGTGGACAGGTTGGGCTCAAAAAGGAAATTGCTTTCACAAACCCATCAGCCACATCCAAGGCCGCATTTCGTGACTTACATTTAATGGGCCAAATTTGTAATCGATAACTCTTCTTTTTTTTTTAAATAAGTAAAATCGGGTTGAGAAAAAAATTAAACTCAAAAGAAAAGGTCATAAGTGATTTTTTTGGTCAAAGTAAACCAATATTTTTTTTGGTCAAAGTAAACCAATATTTTAACTATGTTTTTCTAAAGCCCACGTCAGTCACCCGCTACGAATACGCACGACCTAACCCAAATAAATTGCAGCTTGCTTCCAGTTCCATATCTAGACGGTCAAATCCAAGTTCTCGTCGCTCACGCTGTCGCACAGCAAACCTTTTGCTCACAATTGGTGCTCATCTGTTTCTGGCGTCACTGGCTTTGCGCTCCTGCGGCGAGTAATGTTGTTTTTGAGCGTTCCAATTTCTGTCATAGTCTACATGCTCCTCAATCGCTCCTTCACAGTTGTGGCCTCAAGGGGGGCACGAGTCCTTATTTAATTAGGTTGGTAACATAAGTATATCAGCACAAGCTCTGAACAGTGAGCACCATGTGTCATGTATGTGCTTCTGTGATCTTTTCATTCGTTCATGGATTATTCACCATCGTTTTCACATCATCTCTGATTAACCCAAAACGGGGTCAAGTGTGTTTGAGTATCAGTTTCGCTGATAGCAATCTCGTCTTCTAAATCCTAACCACTCTTTGCTGCAAGTACGAGAAGTGTCGATGCATATGGTTTTCGTTAATTTGATGGAATTATGGTTTGGGTTTGAACTTGTTTTGGGCTTGCTTCATTACAGGTGTCTTGTCTCTGTCTCTTGCTTATTATGTCCATCTTGATTCATGTAAATTGTGCAATGTTTTCCTATAATTGTGACGATGTTCTGGTTGTTGCGTTGGAGTTTGGTTCCTCTGTTTGGCCCTAATCAACCTTTGGATTGGGAAATTACTAAAAGGCCTCAAGCCTCCCTCCTGGAACGTGCTCCATTTTCATGGAAGCCATCTGGGTCTTGTCGTCAAGATTGGACTCCTCACCCATCTCCCTCATGGCGAGTGAACTTTAAGATTGTCCCTTCATGAGCAGTACTATGGATGCTAAGAACTTGAGCTTAAAATTGTTGAAGATTGTCGCAACCTGCCCCTTGGGGAGAGAGAACAGATTTAGGGGTATTGCCTAAAGGATAGAGCTAAGGCCCATCCTTAGGCGCAATAGCTCTATCCTTTAGGCGCAGACTCTCCCAAGCCCATACTTCGCGTGACATTGGACGCAATAGCTCTATCCTTTAGGTGCAGACTCTCCTAAGCCCATACTTTGCGTGACATTGGAGTATTTTTAAGAATTTTGCAAAAATGAGTCGCCACTAACCTATTAGGGTCGACTAGAAACCAAGTGAGGTCTTGAGAGTGTACCTCACTTCCTACGCAACCAGAGAATCTATGGTCGAAACTTGATTACATTAATTGACCCATTAATGCCCTTTTAATATTTAATTTTGTTCATTTTAAAAGAAAAGATTTTTGTTAGGCAAACTGGATTAATTTTAGATATATCTACTAACGCGTGAGATGATCATGCGGGTGCGCAATAATTAAAATAACAATTAGCAACCAATGAAAATGTTTAAATAAATTACACGGAAGAAAAAATAAAACATTAAGGAAAAGATAAATACTAATATTAACTAGGCTAAATGGATCAAAATAGCAAAAGCATGCAAACAAGGACAATTATCTTTGAGAACAAATGAAACCCTAAGGTAGAGCCCTAAAGGTTTACTCAATTTCTTAGCACAACTTTAGAGTTAAGAAATTTCCATTTTTTTGAGAAAACAGCTCACAAAGTCTTTTTGCAAAAATTTTCAAAGAAATTGTGAATTTCCTGACATTTTTCATTTTTTTTTAATTTTCTAATTTTTATTTTTAAAAAAAACTCGAACTTTCAATTTTTTTTAAAATTTTTTAATGTTTTCTGAAAATTGTTGAACTTTCGGAAAAGTTTTTGAATTTATATTATTTTTTCGAATTTTTTTAAATTCTTTGATTTTTTTGAAATTTTTCATTATTTTTTTAATTTAAAAAAAATTCTTTTCTTTTCTTTTCCTGTTTTGTCCTATTCACTGCACTCCCCCCACCTCCCTTCAGCGACTCCTCTTCCCGAAGCCACTTTCTCTCTTTTTCTCTCTCTTTTTTTTTATTATTTCTTTTCTTTTCTTTTTCTTTTATTTTTCTTTTGCCTTTTGGTCTTCTTCTTCTTCGTGCGTTCTCTGCACGCCCGACACTCCTTCTTCCCGAAGACCCCTTCACTGCACCAACACCTTCGACCGAGATTTGCCGCCGCCGGCCCCCTTCGTCCCTCCCGAGCGCCTCCTTCACACCGCCGTCCGCCCTCACTCCCTGCGAGAGTCGCGATCCGCCACCGTCCATCGCCCGAACGGAGGACACAAAACACACCACGTACGCGCAAGCGACCGTGACGAAGGAAAGAAGCGAGGAACGGCGACAGTAACGTATAAAAACCAACAGAATATGAACGAAGGGATCTACGATTTCAGGGAGACGAACGTGACTTGCATGGGTATCACAAAGACCTTTCATCGAACAACACCGACCGGGCCGGAGGCAAACGATAACTCGACGGGACCTCAAAACGCGACTGAGATAAACATAGACAAACAAGCAGGGTCCAGAGCCAACGACGCGCAGCACCGCCGAGGTCGGGACTCGAGCGGACGGAAGAACTGCGAGCCCCCGATCCGGCGAGCTCAAGAACAGGGTAACATGGAGCGCGCCAGTGCGCTTGGGTGACGGGCCCTACTGGGCTCGACGGCGGCGGCGGCCAGCAGGGCGAATTCGAGACGGATCGAGCCGTGGCCGGCCGCCCTGGCGTCGTCGAGACGAGATCCTCGGGTCAAAGGGGTGCTGAACTCAGGAAACAAAAAAAGAAAAAAGAAAAAGAGTTACCGGAAATATGGACGTCGGGAAGCCGGGTCTCGAGCGCGGCCAAGCTTCCCTCTTGCTTTCCACTCTCGATTACTCTCTGCCTTCCCCCAATCTCCCCCTTTTTTTTCTCCCCTTTCCTTCTCTCTCTGCTGCCTTTTTCTTTCCCTCTGCCCTATGCTCTGCTGCTCTCTGTTTTTCTCTTCTTCTTTCTCCCCCTTTTTTTTCTCTCTGACGTTGCTGTTTTTTCCTTTCCTTTTGTTGCAGGCTCCGCACGCGAAGACACCAGGAAGAAGACAAGTCAGGATGTGGGCTGGACCAAAGGGAGATGGCTTGGGCCGCGCAAGGGAAAGAGAGGCGGGCGGCGGGCCGGGCCAAGGCCAAATCTGGCCCGACCCGACCCCTAAGCGCTATTTTGTTTTTCTCTTTTTTTTGTTGTTTTATTTTTTTTTTTGTTCATTTTTTTGGTTTTTGTTTAAAAATAGGTATCCACAAAGATATCAGGCAATGTACGGAGAAAAAGACGAGTTTCAAACAAAAGGGCAAATGAAAGAGTTTAAGTACGGTAGTACTACAAGAATTTCATAAGATAGTTTCAGAAAATAAGCTAACTTACATGTTTGGTTGAAACCTCTACAAGAGTTGAAATACTAAAATTTATTGAAACGGGGATAGCCCTGAAATGTTACTTTTGGCTATATGTATATGTACATGTAGCCTGAGCTAAGACGGAGGAAATACCAATAAGCAATAAGGCAAACGATGGTATTGGACGAGTAACTTTGCTTGAGGAAGTTTAGTTGATTGTGGAATGGACTATTACCTTAAGGTGCACCAATCCTCAATGACTGTATTCTCTAATAAATGTGAGAAGTTTTGAATTTCATATAGGTTCCACCTGAAACTTAGAACCTTAATTGAATCAGTTTCCTCATTTTGTGGAACTTGTAATCTACTCTACATATATCCTAAAACCCGAAACCTATCAAATCACAAATTCTAGGTAGTCCAATCAAAATGAGTTTTAAACTCATATATGATCCATTTAGGTCATTCGATTTTGAAGAGCTTTCTTTAAATGGGTTAAAAAGGTTAAAGCCTTCTTCAAATGAGCCTAAATGGGTTGAGTTTAAAACCCATTTTCAACCCACTAAGGTCACCCCCACACACACTCTCTCTCCCCCTTTTCAGCTTCATAAAACTATTTTTTAAAAATCGAAATAATTTTTTTCTTTTTTTCTTTTTTTCTTTCCTTTTTTTTTCTTTCTTCTTCCTGCTTCCATCTTTCTAGGTCGATGGCTAGCCACAGTCACGACAACAACCGACCATGCGAGGGACGAGTTTGCTAGAGGCCAACGAAGCTCGAGCTCGCTAAGGTTTGGCACTGGCAAGGCCAGGACCCCACCAACATCTAGCGAGGCTCCAGCTTGCCAATCTAGTGAGGCCAAGACCTTGTCGACATCTGATGAGGGCCAAGCCTCACCAATTTGGCAAGACTCAAGCTTGCCGATCTGGCGAGATTAAGACCTCGTCAATGTCTGGCGAGGCTCCACCTCGCTAAAGGCCGCTCAAGCCTCACTAGCCATCACCGTGGCTAGTGACCGACAAGAGAAGAAGGAAAAAGAAGAAAAGCAAAGAAAAAATAATTAAAATTCTATTTTTAAAAAATAGAAATAATTGAAAATTTGATTTTTATAAAATATAAAATACAAATTATTAAAAGGAATGCACGGAAGAAAATTAGATTAGATTTTTCATACTAAACGGTGGGAAATCAAATCAAATTTCAAATTTCTAGCAAATACCATAAAATATTGTTATTTTCCTATAAACCGACTTCCTAAAAAACATTTTTCAATAAAAAAATGGACCCTCGAATTTTATAAAAAAGAATTATAAAAATTGCCTAATAGATTTGTATTGAATGAAAATATTTTAACAATGCCATTTTTTTAAAATCATCTTGGACATATTTTAGCAATATAATTTTTAAAAAAATATATAAGAATAAGTTTTCCTAAATTGGGTTAAGTATGTGAGTGTTTTAGCAATATAGATCGGGTCGGTATGAATTGGGTCTGGTATAGATAAAAAAAATTTACATTAAACATAAATAGGTCATAAACGAGTTATTTAAGTCAATTTAGGTCGGACCATTTATAACCCGACCCAGCCCACCCATTTAACAAGTCTAATTCCAATATATACGTAGGTTCCATCTATATCATTAATCAAATGATTATAATGAATCATCCTCTTTAATAACCATCACTTACTATTAATCCACTAATCGCGACTTATATTTAGACATATGAAGAATATGAAACATTAACAAAATAAAAATCTCGGTTATAAAATAAATTTTAAACTAATGGTTCTAGATTATCCACTCATCATCAAATGCCATGAAATACAGCAGAATCATATAAAAACATAGACCAAGAAAAACACAAATACTTATTCTAGGGTTCAAATTCCAAGTTCCACTTACCTTGAACTTGGAACCTACTTGTCGAAATAAGTTCTCCAATTTTTGGAACTTGAAATGGGACATGTTTCTACTAGTCCAATTATTTGGTTTTAGATTTTATCTTGGAACCATACTCATCCATATTCTCTAGGAAAAGGTACTAGTTATAAAAATGAGTTTTAAGATTTGTTGGAAGCTAGGAAGTTTTTTATTTTACGAGTCTCAAATATCAATACTGTTTTAATGCAATACGTACTCCAATGCCCCTAAATGTTTTGAGAACACATTGTTGCATGTTAAAAGAGTTCTTATAAGCAAATGTTATTTTCGTGTCAATGGTTAGCTTATCGATCTTTCTCTTATCAATAACTCTTTATAAGTATTTCAATTGATAGGGTTTTTACATTTTTTATTTTATTTTATTTTATTTATTTATTTATTTATTTATTTATTTATTTATTATCGTGGAAATTTATTTTTTCAATTTGATGTGAAATTTTTTTTATCCATGTAGCATATATACGTGAAGAGCTTAAAGTAGGTTAAATATATGGGTATAGGTTTTCTCAAATTGGATTAAATATTAATTTTTTTTTATAATATGAGTTGGGTCAAGTAGAAATCATAACATTTATGTTGCATGGAAAATTGGTCCGACATTATTGGGGGCAAACAAATACAACTTAAAGGGGGTGAATAGGTTGTTATGGAACTCTTAACCATCTCTTGCGGAAAATAGCTGAAACTAAGTAAACATTACGTCAAGATGATGTTTTAAAGCTTGTGTGCATTTTGTGTGCTTGTGGAAGTAATAAGAGAGAAAAATAGTAGCGCACAAAAATGTATGGTGATTCGGCTTTATCCCCAAGCCTACATCCACTCTCAAACTAATAGTCACAAGTTTGACTGGATTACATTGATGATCTCCTTAGAAAGTTACAATTGACAAGAACTGATACTTTTACACGATCGATTACACTATCAGATTCCAGGTGCTGCTTTTACTCTTATACACTTAATCTTAAGCACAATTACTCAAATAACAAGAATACAACACTCACAAAAACAGTTGAAAGAGAGCGTTTAGCTAGAGAGATGGCGTATAGCAAATTTTCGATCTTTTGTAATGCACGTGTCTCTCCTTTGGCTTCAGGGATCTTTTCTTTTATGCTCATCTTCAATATATTCGTTGGAGATAAATTGGAGAAGAAAAAATTCATTGAAGTTACCGCTAATACTACTATCCAAAGATAGAGCTATCCATACAGTCATTTTCTTGAACATTCGCAAACTTCCTTAAAATAGCTTTTGTTGTTGTCCCTTCGCTACGGCTTTGACAGACATGTCAAGTAGTCTAGTTTCTTGATTACTGTTATCACCTAGATTCTATTGATGCACCTATCCACTTCCATGATGGGAACCCAAATGAGCATTGTTGCCACAATGCTAGCTACCTAATGTGTACAACCTTGAATACAAACATCCACATTAGCTTATCTTTAGGTCCGTTGGTGCTGTTTATAGAAAAATCATATCAAGACATTTCGCAATCTTTCATTACTTAGATCACACCATGGTCATCACATAATATTTGATACTTGTCATGAAGATCCGCATTTACCATAGTAAATATTATATTAAAAATAGTTAGGAAATCATCAAAATCATTTGGAAATGGTTCTCCAACAAACCCAATCCACACATTTAACAACCCTAATCGCATCTAATGGAGGCTTTCACAACATGTAGATATTAAATTACGATTTTATCAATAAGATTTCATCGGGCCTGATGTGGGGTTGCCATCCTCCATCATTATTTTTGTAGATGACCACATTTTGAGTTCTTGATTTGCCCATCATTGTGCATCGTTTTGGAAATTATCCCACTAGATTCTATTCTATAGATTAGACTGCACGCAATGAGTGAATAACTTGATCGAAAGAATGCCTAGAGGCTAACGTTATGGAATTGATCTCATAGTGATGATGTCACGCCCCGATCCTCCGAGCACGTGCACATCCCTCCTTGGTCGATTAAATAGCAACGTGACGCATCGCCGACCCTTTTATTTTAATACGCATACGGAAGCATATAAATAATCCCCAAACAATAAAACAATGGGATAGGAAAGTATGACCAATTTTTCACAAAAGACCTTCTTATAAACACACAGATTTATACACAGAAGCCTACAAAAAGGAAGCAAATACGCCCTAAGGACTGCCTAATCACAACCACAAGTAAGAGGGTTTACCTTGACCTCAGTTTTTTCCTGCAAGTCAATACAATTCGCAATCTCATCGAATTACATCAACAAATCAAATCATTCAATCAGATCAAATTATCGATCAATCGACTCAGTTGATTTCATGTCAACATGATCATTCCCCGGTCATCTCAATCAATACTATCTATGAGTCTGACCATAGTCCAGGATTGCTCACTCTAAGCCAATAATTCAAAATATAACTCACCAGAAGCTGCCTCAAATACTGAGATAATATACTATATATATATATGCTCACCAGAAGCTACCTCAATTTCTAATATAGTATATTATATATGCTCGCCAAAAGCTGCCAGATCCACTGATCGGCTATTCTATATATGCTCACTAGAAGCTGATTCACTGATCTGCTATTCTATATATGCTCACCAGAAGCTGCCAGATACACTGATCTGATATAATAATATGCTCACTAGAAGCTGCCAGATCCAGCCTGCTATACTTTCATAGTATGCTGATAATTGATTATTTAATCAAATCACCATTTTTATCCTTCATAATAAAAATACCCGTGCGTGGGTACACGGTCGGCTTTAACCAAAATATAATAATTTCATTTCCATAAATCCCACCATTTTATATGATCCACCAAAATATTTTTGGCTCAGAACTGACACTCGTTAATTTCCAATCAATTTCTAAAAATAATTAATTTTAGGAATAAATTCATAACATACAAATCACGCCAATTCAACACAATTTAGAGCTCAATTAAATAAACAGACCACACCACAACAATCAGATAAAATTCCCGGTCACCAGCTACTCCAATCAAATTTCCGGAAAAAAAATAATTAATTAATTAATTTTGAAAATTAATTATTAATTATTAATAAATAGCAATAATACACAATTAGGCCAAAAAAGCCTAATTAAATACCGAAATGGGTTCAGAAAATTTATGAGACTCGTTAAATAAATACTACAATTTGTCTACTTGCGAGTTACACTACTCTATCCACCTAACATGAAATCTTGGTCCACTAAATTACTAATCCAGTCTAACTAATCACCTAATCCTAGCTTAGCCTAAACAAATCAGCCATTAAGCACAATTAACCTACTAAATGAAGATTAGTGAGTTAAACTTACTTGTTTATCGAACCACTCGGTTCAATTCGACGGGGACGCGATGGCAGCCCATCTTCTCCAAAGCGACGATGCCAACGGGGCACGGCTCAGGCCCGAAAATTGGCCCGCAAAGCTTCCAATTTTCTGCTGGGGTTCCTCGGCTGAAGGACTGATTTGAGCAGCTGATTTCGCGGAGAGAATGGCTGAACTTGCGGCTTCAAGCGGCTATTGAACGAAGACGTGAGTTGGCTGGAATCTGCGGTTTATTTGGACTCGGCTCCGTGCGGTTTCCTTCAGTTGATTGCTGGACAACCCGAAGCTCGGAGGAAATGGGGCGACAAACACGAGAGAGGGAGCAGAGAGAGGTTGAGGGCGGGTGAGTCGGTCAAAATGAGAGAGACCGAGGGAAAAAAATAAAAAGAAAGGGCAGCTGGCGTGGGACGTCGACCGTGGAGGGGATAAGGGAAAATCTTTGACAAAAAGTCAAAGAAATGTAGAGGAAAGAAGGTGGGGCACGAGAGAGAGAGAGAGAGAGAGAGAGAGAGAGAGAGAGAGAGGAGACGTCGGTGGGGGTTTCGCGCGAGTGAGAGGGAGAGAGAGAGAGAGGAAAGGGGGAACGTGGGCGGCCGAAGGGGATGGGGGAAAAAGAAATAGAAAAAATTAAAGAAAAAATCCTATAACTCAAAAATCTTGGTCCCACTTACTTTTGTTTAGTCCAAATTGGTCCCCAAAAATCCCCATGTTAAACCACTTGATCCTCACTTGCTTTCTCGCACCAAATTTCCCCCAAACAACAAATCTCGGGCAACAAAAATGGCAATTTCCTTCAATTCCGAATTTTATTTTTTTCTCAGAATCCGATTTTCGAACAAATTTCTCCGATTGAGGTCCGATTTGTTGAGGAAAAAGCCCATGAAATTTCCTGTCACCAATTCCATTACACCATATGCCAAAAGTCCTTTCAAATTAGCAAATCCAAATTTATGTTCATTTTTCGAATTGTTCGAATCAAATTTTCGTAAAAATCCCAAACTCTCTAAAAATTTCTCAAAAGATGAGTCGACGTTCCTAAAATGACCGTGACATGATAGGACTTTCAAAGTCTGAAATCAAATTCAAATTTGGGATTAATTTCAATCCGCGCGATTTTAGCGTGATCTAAGTTATCGGGTAGCTTTCAAAAATTTTTAATGCAAATAACTCGTGGTCGATTTTCTTCTAGCCACAATAAACCCATTCAACATATTGGCAACTCTCAGTTGTCATGAAAATCTCGATGTCTCAATTACGGACACAGGGTACCAAAAATATAGAAAAATCAATCTAGTGCCGATCGACGAGAATTTTGCAATTTAGTGGATTCACCCACGTTTAACCACATATCTCAGTCGAACCGATATATCTCTAATTTTTAATCGATCTTACTGTGTCGTAATGATCTCGGCAAATGAGCACAGTCGAGCAATCGATTCTTAGTCGAATTCTCAAGTCTAATACACTAAAATCTCCTAATGACTTCCCCAAGTAGTCTAGTTATCTCACAAGTAATCGGCTCTGAGAATAGCACTATAGGCGCGTCGATGAAAGGCCCAATTAATTTAATTGAAAACAAAATTGAAAATCTAGGATGTCACGGATGGAAAGGCCACCTATATGTGAATAAAATGCACATATAACTCTATGTATGAATCGACCAACCAATTTTTTTCATATATGATTAATATCACGAAAAATCCTAAATTAATATAATTACAACAAATTTACTCCAAATTAATTTTTTTACCATCAAAAATTCTAAATTGCTACACATGTGACAAATTTACCGTCCATTAATTTCTGTTAAAATTTACCATCTAATTGCTGAGTTTAACAACACGTGTTAGTTGACAAATATATCGTTTGAAGTTTTACCACTCATTTGTTATACGAAAATTAGTTTGTGGTTTTTCA
Source organism: Eucalyptus guilfoylei (assembly GCA_016097605.1). Lineage (NCBI taxonomy): Eukaryota > Viridiplantae > Streptophyta > Magnoliopsida > Myrtales > Myrtaceae > Eucalyptus > Eucalyptus guilfoylei. The sequence goes on from CM027861.1 coordinate 43,906,113, forward strand.
TAGTATTAATCTAATTTAACAAAAACTAAAAGAGAGTAAATTTGTTACAAATGTACCAGTTTATGATTTTTTATGATAAAAAAATTTGTTTTTGGTAAATTTATCAGTACTAATTTGGAGTTTTCTGTGGTAAAAAAATTAGTTTGGATAAATTTTTCATAGATATACTAATTTAAGATTTTTTGTGATATTAATCCTTTTTTTTATATATAACTTATACAATTAAGAATATATTTGCTCAAAATTAATTAATTTGAAATAGACCCCCAGGACTACATATTATGTGGTGGAATTGAATTCACGAGCCAGATAGAGTCTAGAAAGTACAACTCTTTTTGGTTTTCTTGTTCGACCTTTTAAATGTAATCTTGATGGGCTCTCCCCCAATTTTTTTTGCATTTTTTAGAAAAAATTTCAAATAAGGACATGAAATATCATCATTTTCTCAAAAAATAATTCAAAATAGATCTTATTCCAAATAAGAGTATACATTGGTCATGCTAGTGTCAAAGAAAGGCCTAATATCTGGGCAAGCTCTGAACACATAGCACCATGTGTCATGTATGTGCTTTTGTGATCTCTTCGTTTGTTCGTGGATTATTCATTGTCTGTCGTCTTCGCATCATCTCTGATTAACCCAAAATGGAGTCAAGTGTTTTTTGAGTATCAGTCTGTTTGATCGCAATCTCGTCTTCTGCAAAATCGTAATCATTTTTTGCTGCAATTACACATAAGTGTCGACGCGTATGGTTTCCATTAATTTTATGGAATCCATGCTTTGGGTTTGAACTTGTTTGAGGGCTTGCTTCTTCATTACAGGAATGGGTGTTAATTATAAAGTTTCTAGTCTCTGTCTCTTGCTGATTTTGTCCGTCCCTCTTGATTCATGTGAATTGTGTAATGTTGTCCTGTAGTTGTGACAATGTTCTAGTTGTCGCGTTGGCGTTTGATTCCTCTGTTTGGTCCTGGTCAACCTTTAGATTGGGAAAAAAAATATATACTCGTCCCAAGATGAAAATATTTTTTTTCAATGTAACAAAAACAAGTGATTTGGTCCATTGGTCGGTCTAGTCCCGGTTCCAAGACTAGCCAATTCTGTCCACGGTCCCAAAAACTGGGAACCGTTCCTCCTGGTCTGGTTCCCAAGTCTTGGGTGAAACCGGACACCCCTAGTACAAATTAACTCATTGTCTCAAACCTCTTTTCCAGTTTTGCAGTCGATGAAGAGCACATGGAGTCAAATCTTTTCACGGGAGATTGACCAGGCGAGATACCTATTGTAATCGGCGGCGCAGCAGAAGAGGATCGTAATTTTGCAATTATATCGGGAGCTATGGAAATCGACAGAAATAAAATGAGAAACAATAAAAGGACATTAAAAATTTACGTGATTCAGTCCGAATGTCAAAACTTACGTTCATGGGGAGAGCCGACAAAATAATCCACTATAAATCGGAGAATTACATAATTATAATCACTCATGCACTCAAATGTTTTTCAGCTCTACTTTATACCCGATACCCACGGTGTTTAACAACTCAGCTCAATGGACTCGACTCAGCACAAAACCTCTCTGAGCTCTCGTCTCTCACACTCTCTCGAGCTCTTTTCTCTCGCTGCTACCTCGTCCTCAGAAGCTCTCTCCTTTTATCGGTGGAAGGGAAGGGACCAAAACAAAATTGTACTCCAGAAATGTCAACACCGTGCCGATCTTCAAAGCATGCGCCTCCATGCAACTAATGATGGCCTGTGAGCGTATGACCATCATGCACCGACACAAGCAGAATAGCTTCTGCCTTCCCTCTTCCTTTATCAATAAAAAGACGAGAAGTCCACAAAAGATGACCAAGAAGAGAGAGAGAGTTCGGCGCCTACATGACAGGCTTCGGAAGCAGCAAGTGCTCATCATTTTCTATGGGCATGCATGCACATGGCCATGTGCACGCATTTAATGAGGTTGAACAAATTGGAGGATCAACTCTTCAGAATGATTTCGTGCTGACAAATGAGAAGGGTCACAAAAGTCAACACATGGATTGTAGCCTTCATTTCCAACGTGAAGCTCATATCTAGGGCTGGATCCTTTTCGGCTCCGATCACGCACCATTTAATTATTTTTTAATTAAATGCTCCGCGGACGTGCGCTCTCATGTCAGCATGTAAATATTTTGTGCGTACCAGGTATCGTATATAGATTCAAATTCGGGACATAATTTAACAGAACCTCCCTTACCTCGACATCGATTCCTGCTTATAGATATTAGTGATCGCTGCAGGCCAGACTATGAAACAAAAATAATGACCTTGTCCGTGTGTTTTCCAGTCTAAGTACATGCATAGGAACCAACACACTTAATATTTTGTTTCTTTTTCTTTTTCTTTCTTTCTCTCTCTCTCTTCTTTTTCCTCTCTCCCGAAAGCTCTGTGTCTCTGTCTCTCTGCTGAAGCTTCCACCTTTTTTCCTCTTCTATTACCTTTCGCTTGTCAACCACTTATTTTACACATGAAGACTGGGCTTGGCTTCTGCTGCCTCATCTCTCTCTCTCTCTAGAACCAGGATATCCTTCAGGTACACTTTCGATCTTCCTGTCAAAACTCGACGCAAAGAAAACTATTAGCAGGGTTTAGGTGGATTGAAGTCGTCGACTCTCATAGAGGACAGGTGAGTTTAGGAATTTTATATGAATGCAGTAAGAGGTTATCTGCAAATTATGGTTGGTTTGGTGACTTGATCTACTTGTCACTAGCAAGAATGATCGGCATCCAGAAACCGTCGCCTTTTTGAAATGTTGCTGGAAGATATCAGATCTTGTGCAGAATGATACTTTTATGGTTTGCGTTGGCAATCTGAGTCCGAGGTTACAATAGGATAAGTCAGCTAGCCGAAAATATTTTTTTTAATTGGGAGCAATGAAACCACAAACTTTGTGCCAAGATAAGCAATCTGTTGCAGTGAAGCTGGTATTTTCATGCTCTGATAGCATCAGAGTGAGAACGCAACGATGGATCCACTGATGGGAGCCTTGTATCCTTCGAACGGTTCCGCTCAGACAATCAGTCAATAACTGCCGTTGTAGATAATTGTTTAGTTTCTAGACCGACTTTTGAAAGCGCACCCGACAGATGTGGAGAGATGGATCATTTGGTTGATGTTGCGCCATTTTCAAATGATTGTCGTGATGTACCGTACACCGAAGAGACTGGATTCTCTGATGCAGTCTTTGATTACGTAAGTCGCATACTCATGGAAGATGATATAGAAGAGAAGACATGCATGCTTCAGGATTCTTTGGATCTATTGTCAGCTGAAAAATCCTTTTATGAGGTCCTTGGCAAAAAGTACCCGCCTTCACCTGAGCCAAATCGCACCAATTGCATCACCTACAATGACAAACACACAAATGACAGTCTCTTAGACAGCACTAGATATACTAGCACAATCGGCAGTAGGAAAAACGGATACTACGCCAACATTGGTTGGGTTCAAAATCGAAGCAATTATGGTACAATGAGTTTTGAAAAAGATATTAGTCCAGTGGCGTTTCAACCTAATCGACGGGGTAATGCACAGAGGCTTGACTTGTGTGGTGAGAGCCAATTAATTCGGCAGTTTAGGATGGGGGTCGAGGAATCCAGCAAGTTTCTTCCTAATCAAGCAAGTACCGAACTTCTACATCAGGAACCAAACGGAAAGATTGACAAAGCAGACTGCCTCGGTGCATTGAAGAGAAAAGAGAGTCTCCATAGGGAGGAAGGAAACATGGAAGAGAGAAGTAGCAAGCAGGCTTTTGTTCATGAAGAATCGGTACTTCGCTCAGATGCTTTCGATGTCGTTCTACTTAGTGGCCAAGGGGAGGGCCTGGCGCGTCTTATGAATCTCCGTGCATCGTTGAAGCACAGAGTGAGTGAAATCGTACACGAGATTGAAGAGCCCAAAGGTGGCAGAGGTCGCGTCAAGAAGAAGAGAGGGAAAGTGGAGGTAGTCGATGTGAGGACACTCCTCATCCAATGTGCACAAGCCGTGGCATCAAATGATCATAGGAGCGCGAATGCTCTGCTGAATGAGATCAGGAAACACGCCTCGCCTTTTGGCAATGGGACCCAGAGACTCGCTCACTACTTAGCTAATAGTCTTGAGGGGCGGTTGGCCGGCACAGGGAACCAGATATATAGTGGCGTCCCCAATAGGAAAACAACAGCAGCTGATGTGCTGAATGCGCACTACTTGTACCTTGCAGCTTGTCCATTCCAAAGATACTCTAATGCCGTCTCGAACATGACGGTATTAGATACAGTGGCGGATAAGACGAGGATTCACATCATTGATTTCGGCATTCTTTATGGATTCCGATGGCCCACTCTGATTCAAAGCCTTTCCCAGAGACCTTGTCCAACGAAGCTCCGGATCACCGGTATAGACTTGCCTCAACCCGGATTCAGGCCCGCAGAAAGAGTCGAGGAAACGGGTCAGCGCTTGGCAAATTACGCTGAAAGTTTCAAAGTGCCGTTTGAGTACAACGCCATTGCGAAGAGGTGGGAGTTTATTGAACTAGAGGAACTCAAGATCGATAGGGATGAAGTGACTATAATCAACTGCATGTTCAGGTTCAAGAACTTGTTCGACGAGACCATCTCGGAAGAAAGTTCACGAGACATAGAATGTTCACGAGACATTGTCCTCAACCTGATAAGAAGAGCCCAGCCGGATCTCTTCATCCACGGTGTTATCAACGCGAACCACAATGCCCCATTCTTCGTCACTCGGTTTCGGGAAGCTTCGCATCACTTCTCTTCTCTATTCGACATGCTTGACACTATAATACCCCGAGAAAACCATGAGAGGATGCTGATCGAGAAGGAATTGTTGGGGAGGCAAGCGTTGAATACGATAGCCTGTGAGGGACGGGAGAGAGTGGAGAGACCGGAGTCGTACAAGCAGTGGCAATTACGCAGCATGAGGGCCGGGTTTGTGCAGGTGCCCTTGAGTAGGAGGCTAGCGCAGTTCGTATTTAACGAGATGGCTTCGCACTACCACAAAGATTTCGTCGTAGACGAAGTTGGGAAGTGGCTGTTGCTAGGATGGAAGGGACGGTTTCTATACGCCTTTTCTACTTGGAAACCGGCATAGCGAGATCGATATGTGCGCATCGTTGAAGGAGCAAAAAAGAAGCCGTCGCTAACAGCAGCTGTCAAAAATCAGAAGATGACCGGGGGTGTCGGAATCCCCCCATGATTCTCCTCAGCATGTTTATGCCTGGGTCTTTACCCGATGAGTGGATGGTTTTTATTTGAAAATCCCCTTGTTTAACACGTCGTGTCATTACCAATCTAATCTCAGTGCCCTTTTGAGTGGCCATTCATTCACGTCTCATATTTCCCACATGGAAGTAGCATTGTTTTGATCGTGTAATACCATATGATTGTTACTAAAGAATAACTGAATCCAGTACTTGAACAGTTTCCAGGCATAACAGCTGTTCAAATAGTTACATATCCATGTCGAGGATAAACATAGCTGAAATTCCAAAGATCTCATATATCAAATGCATTTTTCACAAATACATCTAAAACTACTATTTCAAAGTGGACAGGTTGGGCTCAAAAAGGAAATTGTTTTCACAAACCCACCGGCCACATCCGGGGCCGCATTTCGTGACTTACATTTAATGGGCCAAATTTGTAATTGATAACTCTTTTTTTTTTAAATAAGTAAAATCGGGTTGAGAAAAAAATTAAACTCAAAAGAAAAGGTCATAAGTGATTTTTTTTTGTCAAAATAAACCAATATTTTAACTATGTTTTTCTAAAGCCCACGTCAGTCACCCGCTACGAATACGCACGACCTAACCCAAATAAATTGCAGCTTGCTTCCAATTCCATATCTAGACGGTCAAATCCAAGTTCTCGTCGCTCACGCTGTCGCACAGCAGACCTTTTGCTCACAATCGGTGCTCATCTGTTTCTGGCGTCACTGGCTTTGCGCTCCTGCAGCGAGTAATGTTGTTTTTGAGCGTTCCGATTTCTGTCATAGTCTACATGCTCCTCAATCGCTCCTTCACAGTTGTGGCCTCGAGGGGGGCACGAGTCCTGATTTAATTAGGTTGGTAACATAAGTATATCAGCACAAGCTCTGAACAGTGAGCACCATGTGTCATGTATGTGCTTCTGTGATCTCTTCATTCGTTCATGGATTATTCACCATCGTTTTCACATCATCTCTGATTAACCCAAAACGAGGTCAAGTGTGTTTGAGTATCAGTTTGGCTGATAGCAATCTCGTCTTCTGCTAAATCCTAACCACTCTTTGCTGCAATTACGAGAAGTGTCGATGCGTATGGTTTCTGTTAATTTTATGGAATTCTAGTTTGGGTTTGAACTTGTTTTGGGCTTGCTTCTGTAAAATATGGGTTTTGACCCAGTCAAAGAAAAAGAAAAAGGTAGAAGGTACAGCAAAGAGAGAGGAATCGAGAGTTTTCGGGAGAGAGGAAAAAAAAATAAAGAAAGAAAACAGAAAACAGAAAAAGGGGAAGAGATAAAAAGGAAAGAAAGCCCACGTTTGGGCACCAAAAAGAAAAGAAAGAAAAGAAGAAGAAGAAGAAGAAGAAGAGAAAGGGGTTTTTGGCACGTGCACGCCACGGATGCCTCGCCAAGCCAACTCTACTCCATAACGCAGCACTCGGTAAGAGATTAGGCCCCTCGTTCGTCCAATTGAAGTAATTTTTGGGTTTAGGGCTCAAATTCGGAATTGTTGGAAAATCAAGTGGCGAAGTCCGATTTTGGAGTCGTTGAGCCATGTATTTTTGTAGGAATGATATTTTAGGGTGTTGTGGAGCCGTGGGATTTTACGGATCGTGATTTGAGCTCGTGGTTTGTCCGAAACAAAATTTCAAAGTTTCCTGCGCGCAGTGAACAGTACGCGTCCAGCAGCTTTGGGCCTGTATTTTGTCACCTTTCAGCTTGATTTTGGGACGGTGAAGTTGGGATTCTTGTAATATTTGTCAAGGGCTCTCTATTGACTATAAATACGTTCGGATCGGGGTTCGGAGGAGAAAGTTAAGGCATGATCAAGTTTTGCGCTTAAGCTCCGTGTTGCGATTGGCTTAAACAATCGCCTTAGTTATGCGATTTGTTAGCGCGTAGAAGTCCTTTTGTTAGAGTTAAGACGTAATTTAGTCGTTTCGTAGTTGAGATAGAGTTTTATTAGATTTTAACATTATTCCTCGATTATTTGATAGGGCCTTGAGTTCGACGATACGAGTATCGTTCGTCGTTTTGGTCGTAAACGACGAGGTGAGTGGTACTATATCTTCTTTGGTTTTGAAAAATTCATGTCTTGAAGTATATATGTATATACATTGAATTGAGGAGAGCATTTTTATTGCATAAAAGCCAGATCGAGCAATTGCTACTCTTTGGTTGATTATTATGAATGTTTGAAAAGCGTGTTATACAAAGTAAGTGGAGAAATATATATATGGAATTGCTTTGCGATTGATTTATGGAAATGTTTATAATGATTTGAGAAATTAATATGAAATGGAGGATGGGCTATGCTGCAATTGTTATTTGTTTGGTTTAAGATATTGATTTTTGGATTGGATTTCTGGCATTAAAGAATGGTTATTTATGCTCAATATGACTGTGAACCCAGTGAGGGGTTTTTGTGGTATGCATACCAGGTTTATGATATCCTTCTGGGCCCAGCCGTCGGCTTTGTAGGTGGAGACCTCGCCAAGGGGAAAAACTTAGTCGCCTTATCACAAGGCATTATGTCGTGACCATGGTGGAATATTGAGCAATAGATTAATCAATGGATGGACCATTGATATGTGATATTTGATGGAGATTATATATGTGATAATTGATGGAGATTATTCAATGGACTTGACCATTGATACTTGACTTTTGATGGTGATTTAAATGAGTTTTCCATATTAGTATAAAGCTTTGATGATAAGAAATAACTCTTATATGATTTGATATGTATTTTATATATTGAGTTGGCGTTATGAAGTTTGGTATTACTTTGTATGCATGCATAGTGGTCGTTCGATCTGCTTAGAAAATATGTACTACTCACTGAGCTGTTGTTGCTCATTCCACTCCTCCTTTAATCTTTTCAGGTTCCTCGATTAGCGGCGAATAGAGTGAGTGCGCCGTCGGTGGGAAACATTTTGGGGAGTTCTATTTTTGGGTATGGTCAAAGGAAGTGGTGTACACATTCCTTGCTAGTGGTTGGATTGTCTGAGTTCTAATTGTATATTTCTTTTTGGTGAATTATAGAAACTCTGATGTTGCAACCAATCTGTTGGTCTATCTGATATGTATATATGGTTTGAGATATATATAAGTTGATATCAAGTTGTTGGTTGTGTTTGAGGCTGCGTCCTTCGTGTGGAAGGACGGCCGTGTCATCCATATTCTTTGTAGTTTTGGGGTGTGACATCTTTTGGTATCAGAGCCTAAGTTTTGATCTTTTTGGATGTTGTTATGGGACGTTGTGAGGTTGTGTGATAGATTTTATTTTTGCGTTAGTCTTTTAGATTCTAAGGTGTAGTTTCATTCTTGGATTCAGGTGATCATGCGTACCGACTCCGAGACTCTTGCCTCGCTTCGTAGGAGCAGCAAAGGCAAGCGAGTCGCTACCCCTGATGCTAGAGACATGCCTCAAGCTTCTCGAGGTGCATCGTTGAGAAGGAGACTTGAGGACCGCTTTGATAGGAGTCCTGACTTGCGCGAAGTCAGAGAAGATAATCAAGAGCCAACCCGTTCAACTGAATTTGAACAAGCAATGATCCATTGGTATCGCCAAGCAAAAGAATTAACTGGAGATGGAGCGACTGGCTTAGGCACTTTTGCCCAATTTAGGAAGGCGAAACCACCCACTTTTGATGGGAAAGCTGATCCTCTCGCAGCTGAGCATTGGATTAAAAAGATTGATGGGATCTTTGAAGCTGAAGAGGTTCCTGAGGAGCGGAAAGTTAAATTTGCCACCCAATACTTGGAAGGTGAAGCAGAGTTTTGGTGGGATGGAATGAAGCCAAGTCTTGGAGGTAGGGATGTTATTATATCCCGGGAGGACTTTAAAAAGGCGTTCAATGCTCAATTCTTCCCAAAGTCATTTCAGGCAAAGATGAAGGGTGACTTTGTACATATATCTCGTGGTGACTCCACGTTTTGGAGTATTCAGTCCGCTTTAATCGTTGAGTAGATTTGCGGAGCACTTGGTAGCAAATGAGGAAGATAAGGCCGACCATTTCCTAGGAGGGCTCCGACCTGAAATTAATTATGCACTTTCACCTTTCGTGTTAACAACCTATAAGGATGTGCTAGAGCGAGCAATCAAGGTGGAACAAAGCATTCTGAAGCACGGCACACAAGGAGCGCCTCAGCCCAAAAGGTTTAAGCCCACAAATGTACAAGGTAGCCATACTAATGTTAGTGGAAGGCGTAGAGGTTTCAAATCGGCCGGGACGGTTCAGAAATCCGAGTAACCGGGGCCCCCGCAATACATGTGGAAGTTATCATCGCGGTGAGTGTCATCGGAAAACTGGAGTATGCTTCTTATGTGGGAAAGCGGGACACATGCGGCGAGATTGTCCTACACAAGGGAATCCTCCTATTGACAATAGATCATGTTATCTATGTGGACGACAAGGACACCTATCACACCATTGTTCCATGCGGAGGAATACCCCTTTGGTTGGTAGGCCTCAGGAGAACCAACAAAGACAAAGTACAAGTGGGAAAGTTTTTGCGATGACGAAGGAGGATGCGGCAGCATCTAACGTAGTTGTTGCAGGTAATATTTTTATTGCCTCACAATGTGCTTATGCGTTATTTGATCCTGGTGCTACGCACTCCTTCATTTCAACTGAATTTGCAAAGAAGCTTGATGTGTTGCCTGACCCTCTTGAATGTGAATTGCGTGTTGATACTCCTACTGGCGATTTCTTAGTTGCTCATCATGTGTTCAAGAGATGTTTGATTCGGATTAATAGTGTTGAAATGCCTGTGGATCTAGTGGAGTTAAATATTCGAGATTTCGATGTTATTATAGGGATGGATTGGTTATCTACCTATCGTGCGACTGTTGATTGTTTTTCAAAGAAAGTGATATTTAGACTTCCAAATCAACCTGAATTCTCTTTCGAGAAGTTGTCAAAACATTTTTCCAAGGTTGATCTCGGCTTTGCGAGCGAGGAAACTTTTGAGAAATGGTTGTTGTGGTTATTTAGCTTGTGTAAAAGACACGAGTAAGGTTGTAGTGAAATTGGAAGATGTTCCTGTTGTTAGAGAGTTTCCAAGTGTGTTTCCCGAGGATTTACCAGGCTTGCCTCTTGATAGAGAAATCGAGTTTTGTATTGAATTGATGCCCGGTACAGCACCGATCTCTAAGGCACCATATCGGATGGCACCCGCTGAATTGAAAGAATTGAAAACGCAGCTGCAAGAGCTTTTGGATAAGGGTTTCATCAGACCCAGTGTTTCACCTTGGGGAGCTCCTGTTCTATTTGTGAAAAAGAAGGATGGTAGTATGCGGCTTTGCATAGATTACCGAGAGCTTAACAAAGTAACGGTCAAAAACAAATATCCTTTACCCCGGATTGATGATTTATTTGATCAACTTCAGGGAGCTCAGGTATTTTCCAAGATCGACCTTCGTTCTGGGTATCATCAGTTGAAGATAAAGATAGATGATGTGCATAAAACCGCTTTCAGAACAAGGTATGGCCATTATGAATTTCTCGTCATGCCTTTTGGATTAACAAATGCACCTGCGGCCTTCATAGACTTGATGAACAGAGTGTTCAGGGAATATCTAGACAAATTTATTGTGGTGTTCATTGATGACATCCTAGTGTATTCGAAGAGTTTAGAAGAACACGAACAACACTTGAGGTTTGTCTTGCAAACTTTGCATGAAAAGAAGTTGTATGCCAAATTTAGTAAGTGTGATTTCTGGCTTGATCATATAGAATTCTTGGGTCATGTGATCTCGAAGGATGGCATATTAGTGGATCCAAAGAAGGTTGAAGCAGTTGTTAAGTTGAATCGTCCAACTAATGTTATAGAAGTGAGAAGTTTTCTTGGGCTAGCCGGCTACTATAAGCGATTTGTAGAGGGATTCTCAAAGATTGCTGGTCCACTTACCCGACTAACTCAGAAGAAAGTTAAATTTGAATGGTCATACCAATGTGAACGCAATTTTCAAGAGTTGAAGAGACAGCTAGTTTCGGCTCCTATTCTAACTCTACCGTCTGGAAGTGGTGGCTTCGTAATCTATTGTGATGCATCCAAAGATGGTTTGGGTTGTGTTCTTATGCAAAATAGCAAAGTTATTGCCTATGCTTCTAGACAATTGAAATTACATGAGAAGAACTACCCCACTCATGATTTGGAGTTAGCGGCGGTTGTATTTGCCTTGAAGATATGAAGGCACTATTTGTATGGTGAAAAATGTGAAGTCTTTACCGATCACAAGAGTCTAAAGTATATCTTTACTCAAAAAGAACTGAATATGAGGCAAAGAAGATGGCTAGAACTTTTGAAGGATTATGACTTGTCCATTAATTACCATCCGGGTAAGGCTAATGTGGTAGCGGATGCTTTGAGTCGTAAATCCTTTGGAAATATGGCAACTTTGCTCACTTCTCAGACACCCATTCTTGAAGATATGAGGAAATTAGACTTGGAGGTATTGGTACATCAGCTTGGTGCTCAGTTAGCTAACCTTCAAGTACAACCTATGTTGATTGACAGAATTAAGGCTAAACAGAATGAAGATCCACAATTACAAAAATTTAGAGAAGGTGTGGAAGATGGAAGACAAGCAGATTTTAGTTTACACGTAGATGGATCCTTGAGGTTTCGTGGTCGTCGTGTGTTCCCGAGGACTCAAAGTTGAAAAAGGAGATCCTACAAGAAGCTCACAGCACTAGATTTTCAATTCATCCGGGAAGCACTAAAATGTATAGGGACTTGAGAGAAAACTTTTGATGGATCAACATGAAAAAGGATATTACAAAATTTGTCGATCAATGTTTAGTTTGCCAGCAAGTGAAAATTGAGCATCAGAAACCAGGTGGACAGTTGCAACCTCTAGAGATACCTAAATGGAAGTGGGAGCATATTGCCATGGGCTTTGTAGTTGGCCTACCGAGGACACCAAGTGGTAAGAATGCTATATGGGTGATTGTTGATCGATTAACTAAGTCCGCTCACTTTTTATCATATCGATTTGGCCTTTCAATGGAAGATATGGCAAAGCGATATGTTAGTGAGATAGTGAAGCTTCATGAAGTTCCAAAGAAGTATTGTTTCCGATAGGGATCCCGGTGTTTGTGTCTAACTTTTGGAAGAGTTTGCAAGGAGCATTGGGCACTAAACTCAACTTGAGTACAGCTTTTCATCCACAAACAGATGGACAGTCGAGAGAACGATCCAGACATTAAAGGATATGTTGAGATCATGCATCATTGACTTCGGCGGTTCTTGGGATGAACATCTACATTTGGCAGAATTTTCCTATAACAACAGTTATCACTCCAGCATTAAGATGGCACCCTTTGAAGCTTTATATGGCCGAAAATGCAAAAGTCCTATTTGTTGGGACGACATTGGTGAGAAAAGACTAACTGGCCCCGAGTTCATTCAACAGTCAGAAGAGAAAGTTAGGCTGGTCCGGGAACGTCTCAAAACGGCTCAAAGTCGTCAGAAAAGTTATGCGGATCTGAAAAGACGCAAGTTAGAATTTAGTGTGGGGGATCACGTGTTCTTAAAAGTTTCTCCTACGAAGGGTGTAATGAGATTCGACACACGTGGTAAGTTAAGTCCAAGATACGTGGGACCATTCTTGATCTTAGAGAAAATTGGTGAAGTCGCTTATAAATTGGCTTTGCCACCGGCGCTATCAGGTGTCCATAATGTGTTCCATGTTTCTTTGTTGCAGAAATATGTGCCAAATCCTTAACATGTGCTAGACTTTACTCCATTGAGATTACAAGAGAACTTGACATATGAGGAGCAGCCTATTTGCATTGTCGATAAGAAGGATTAGGTGTTGCGGCGACGAACTATTCCTTATGTAAAAATACAATGGCAAAACCACACCGAGAGAGAGGCTACTTGGGAACTCGAGGAGGAGGCAAGACACAAATACCCTCACTTGTTTCATGATTGAAGTACATGCAAATTTCGAGGACGAAATTTTTTATGGAGGGGAGAATGTAAAATATGGGTTTTGACCCAGTCAAAGAAAAAGAAAAAGGTAGAAGGTACAGCAAAGAGAGAGGAATCGAGAGTTTTCGGGAGAGAGGGAAAAGAGAAGAGAGAGAGAGAGAGAGAGAGGAAAAAAAATAAAGAAAGAAAACAGAAAACAGAAAAAGGGGAAGAGATAAAAAGGAAAGAAAGCCCACGTTCGGGCACCAAAAAGAAAAGAAAGAAAAGAAGAAGAAGAAGAAGAAGAAGAGAAAGGGGTTTTTGGCACGTGCACGCCACGGATGCCTTGCCAAGCCGACTCTACTCCATAACGCAGCACCCGGTAAGAGATTAGGCCCCTCGTTCGTCCAATTGAAGTAATTTTTGGGTTTAGGGCTCAAATTCGGAATTGTTGGAAAATCAAGTGGCGAAGTCCGATTTTGGAGTCGTTGAGCCGTGTATTTTTGTAGGAATGATATTTTAGGGTGTTGTGGAGCCGTGGGATTTTACGGATCGTGATTTGAGCTTGAGGTTTGTCCGAAACAAAATTTCAAAGTTTCCTACGCGCAGTGAACAGTACGCGTCCAGCAGCTTTGGGCCTGTATTTTGTCACCTTTCGGCTTGATTTTAGGATGGTGAAGTTGGGATTCTTGTAATATTTGTCAAGGGCTCTCTATTGACTATAAATACGTTCGGATCGGGGTTCGGAGGAGAAAGTTAAGGCATGATCAAGTTTTGCGCTTAAGCTCCGTGTTGCGATTGGCTTAAACAATCGCCTTAGTTATGCGATTTGTTAGCGTGTAGAAGTCCTTTTGTTAGAGTTAAGACGTAATTTAGTCGTTTCGTAGTTGAGATAGAGTTTTATTAGATTTTAACATTATTCCTCGATTATTTGATAGGGCCTTGAGTTCGACGATACGAGTATCGTTCGTCGTTTGGTCGTAGACGACGAGGTGAGTGGTACTATATCTTCTTTGGTTTTGAAAAATTCATGTCTTGAAGTATATATGTATATACATTGAATTGAGGAGAGCATTTTTATTGCATAAAAGCCAGATCGAGCAATTGCTACTCTTTGGTTGATTATTATGAATGTTTGAAAAGCGTGTTATACAAAGTAAGTGCAGAAATATATATATTGAATTGCTTTGCGATTGACTTATGGAAATGTTTATAATGATTTGAGAAATTAATATGAAATGGAGGATGGGCTATGCTGCAATTGTTATTTGTTTGGTTTAAGATATTGATTTCTGGATTGGATTTCTGGCATTAAAGAATGGTTATTTATGCTCAATATGACTGTGAACCCAGTGAGGGGTTTTTGTGGTATGCATACCAGGTTTAGGATATCCTTCTAGGCCCAGCCATCGGCTTTGTAGGTGGAGACCTCGCCAAGGGGAAAAACTTGGTCGCCTTATCACAAGGCGTTATGTCGTGACCATGGTGGAATATTGAGCAATAGATTAATCAATGGATGGACCATTGATATGTGATATTTGATGGAGATTATATATGTGATAATTGATGGAGATTATTCAATGGACTTGACCATTGATACTTGACTTTTGATGGTGATTTAAATGAGTTTTTCATATTAGTATAAAGCTTTGATGATAAGAAATAACTCTTATATGATTTGATATGTATTTTATATATTGAGTTGGCGTTATGAAGTTTGGTATTACTTTGTATGCATGCATAGTGGTCGTTCGATCTCGCTTAGAAGATATGTACTACTCACCGAGCTGTTGTTGCTCATTCCACTCCTCCTTTAATCTTTTCGGAGTTCCTCGGTTAGCGGCGAATAGAGCGAGTGCGCCGTCGGTGGGAAACTTTTTGGGGAGTTCTATTTTTGGATATGGTCAAAGGAAGTGGTGTACACATTCCTTGCTAGTGGTTGGATTGTCTGAGTTCTAATTGTATATTTCTTTTTGGTGAATTATAGAAACTCTGATGTTGCAACAAATCTATTGGTCTATCTGATATGTATATATGGTTTGAGATATATATAAGTTGATATCAAGTTGTTGGTTGTGTTTGAGGCTGCGTCCTTCGTGTGGAAGGACGGCCGTGTCATCCCTATTCTTTGTAGTTTTAGGGTGTGACAGCTTCATTACAGGTTTCTTGTCTCTGTCTCTTGCTTATTATGTCCGTCTTGATTCATGTGAATTGTGCAATGTTTTCCTGTAATTGTGACGATGTTCTGGTTGTTGCGTTGGAGTTTGGTTCCTTTGTTTGGCCCTAATCAACCTTTGGATTGGGAAATTACTAAAAGGCCTCAAGCCTCCCTCCTGGAACGTGCTCCATTTTCATGGAAGCCATCTGGGTCTTGTCGTCAAGATTGGACTCCTCACCCATCTCCCTCATGGCGAGTGAGCTTTAAGATTGTCCCTTCATAAGCAGTACTAAGGATGCTAAGAACTTGAGCTTAAAACTATTGAAGATTGTTGCAATCTACCCCATCGGGGGGAGGGAACAGATTTAGGGGTATTGCCTAAAGGATGGAGCTAATGCCCATCCTTAGGCACAAACTCTCCTAAACCTATACTTCGTGTCAAGTATTTTTAAGAATTTTGCAAAAATGAGTCGCCACTAGCCTATTAGGGTCAGCTAGAAATCAAGTCAAGTATTGAAAGTATATCTCACTTCCTACGCAACTAGAGAATCTAAGTTGGGGACTTGATTACACTAATTGACCAATTAATGCCCTTTCAATACTTAATTTTGTTCATTTTAAAAGAAAAAAATTTTGTTAGGCAATTTGGATTAATTTAAGGTATATCTGCTAACACGTGAAGTGATAATGCGGATGCACAATAATTAAAATAACAATTAGCAATCAATGAAAACGTTTAAATAAATTGCATGGAAGAGAAAATATATAACATTAACGAAAAGATAAATACTAATCTTAACTAGGCTAAATGGATCAAAATAGCAAAAGCATGCGAACAAGGACAATTATCTTTGAGAACAAATGAAACCCTAAGGTAGAGCCCTAAAGGTTTACTCAATTTCTTAGCACAATTTTGGAGTTAAGAAACTTCCATTTTTTGAGAAAATAGCCCACAAAGTCTTTTTGTAAAAATTTTTAAAAGAAATTTTGAATTTCCTGACATTTTTCAATTTTTTTTAAAATTTTCTAATTTTTCTATTTTTTATTTAAAAAAAAACTCGAATTTTCAATATTATCTGAAATTTTTTTTGAAATTTTTTATTTTTTCTGAAAATTGTTGAACTTTCGGAAAATTTTTTAAATTTATATTATTTTTTCGAATTTTTTTAAAATTTTTTATTTTTTTGAAATTTTTTATTTTTTTAATTTAAAAAAATTCTTTTCTTTTCTTTTCCTGTTTTGTCCTATTCACTGCACTCCCCCCCTTTCAGTGACTCCTCTTCCCGAAGCCACTTTCTCTCTTTTTTCTCTCTTTTTTTTATTATTTCTTTTCTTTTCTTTTTCTTTTTCTTTTCTTTTTCTTTTGCCTTTTGGTCATCTTCTTCTTCGAGCGTTCTCTGCACGCCCGACGCTACTTCTTCCCGAAGACCCCTTCACCGCACCAACACCTTCGACCGAGATTTGCCGCCACCGGCCCCCTTCGTCTCTCCCAAGCACCTCCTTCACACCGCCGTCCGCCCTCACTCCCTGCGAGAGTCACGATCCGCCACCGTCCATCGCCGGAACGGAGGACACAAAACACACCACGTACGCACAAGCGACCGTGACGAAGGAAAGAAGCGAGGAACGGCGACAGTAACGTATAAAAACCAACAGAATATGAACGAAGGGATCTACGATTTCAGGGAGACGAACGTGACTTGCATGGGTATCACAAAGACATTTCATCGAACAACACCGACCGGGCCGGAGGCAAACGATAACTCGACGGGACCTCAAAACGCGACTGAGATAAACATAGACAAACAAGCAGGGTCCAGAGGCAACGACGCGCAGCATCGCCGAGGTCGGGACTCGAGCGGACGGAAGAACTGCGAGCCCCCGATCCGGTGAGCTCAAGAATAGGGTAACATGGAGCACGCCAGTGCGCTTGGGTGACGGGCCCTACTCGGCTCGACGGCGGCGGCGGTCAGCGGGGCGAATTCGAGACAGATCGAGCCGCGGCCGGCCGCCCTGGCGTCGTCGAGACGAGATCCTCGGGTCAAAGGGGTGCTGAACTCAGGAAACAAAAAAAGAAAAAAGAAAAAGACTTACCGGAAATATGGACGTCGGGAAGCCGGGTCTCGAGCGCGGCCAAGCTTCCCTCTTGCTTTCCACTCTCGATTTCTCTCTGCCTTCCCCCAATCTCCCCCTTTTTTTCTTCCCTTTCCTTCTCTCTCTACTGCCTTTTTCTTTCCCTCTGCCCTATGCTCTACTGCTCTCTGTTTTTCTCTTCTTCTTTCTCCCCCTTTTTTTTCTCTCTGACGTTGCTGTTTTTTCCTTTCCTTTTGTTGCAAGCTCCGCACGTGAAGACACCAGGAAGAAGACAAGTCGGGATGTGGGCTAGACCAAAGGGAGATGGCTTGGGCCACGCAGGGGAAAGAGAGGCGGGCGGCGGGCCGGGCCAAGGCCAAATCTGGCCCGACCCGACCCCTAAGCGCTATTTTGTTTTTCTCTTTTTTTTTGTTTTTTTTTTTTTTCATTTTTTTGGTTTTTGTTTAAAAATAGGTGTCAACAAAGACATCAGGCAACGTACGGAGAAAAAGACGATTTTCAGACAAAAGGGCAAATGAAAGAGTTTAAGTACGATAGTACTACCAGAATTTCATAAGATAGTTTCAGAAAATAAGCTAACTTACATGTTTGGTTGAAACCTCTACAAGAGTTGAAATACTAAAATTTATTGAAATGGGGATAGCCCTGAAATGTTACTTTTGGCTATATGTATATGTACATGTAGCCTGAGCTAAGACGGAGGAAATACCAGTAAGCAATAAGGCAAACAATGGTATTGGACGAGTAACTTTGCTTGAGGAAGTTTAGTTGATTGTGGAACGGACTATTACCTTAAGGTGCACCAATCCTCAATGACTGTATTCTCTAATAAATGTGAGCAGTTTTGAATTTCATATAGGTTCCACCTGAAACTTAGAACCTACTAATTGAATCAGTTTCCTCATTTTGTGGAACTTGTAATCTACTCTACATATATCCTAAAACCCGAAACCTATCAAATCACAAATTCTAGGTAGTCCAATCAAAATGAGTTTTAAACTCATATATGATCCATTTAGGTCATTCGATTTTGAAGAGCTTCCTTTAAATGGGTTAAAAAGGTTAAAGCCTTCTTCAAATGAGCCTAAATGGGTTGAGTTTAAAACCCATTTTCAACCCACTAAGGTCACCCCCACACACACTCTCTCTCCCCTTTTCAGCTTCATAAAACTATTTTTTAAAAATCGAAATAATTTTTTTCTTTTTTTCTTTTTTTCTTTCTTTTTTTTTTCTTTCTTCTTCCCGCTTCCATCTTTCTAGGTCGATGGCTAGCCACGATCACGACAACAACCGACCATGCGAGGGACGAGTTTGCTAGAGGCCAACGAAGCTCGAGCTCGCTAAGGTTTGGCACTGGCAAGGCCAAGACCCCACCAACATCTAGCGAGGCTCCAGCTTGCCAATCTAGTGAGGCCAAGACCTTGTCGACATCTGATGAGGGCCAAGCCTCACCAATTTGGCAAGACTCAAGCTTGCCGATCTGGCGAGATTAAGACCTCGTCAATGTCTGGCGAGGCTCCACCTCGCTAAAGGCCGCTCAAGCCTCACTAGCCATCACCGTGGCTAGTGACCGATAAGAGAAGAAGGAAAAAGAAGAAAAGAAAAGAAAAAATAATTAAAATTCTATTTTTAAAAATTAGAAATAATTGAAAATTTGATTTTTATAAAATATAAAATACAAATTATTAAAAGGAATGCATGGAAGAAAATTAGATTAGATTTTTCATACTAAACGGTGGGAAATCAAATCAAATTTCAAATTTCTAGCAAATACCATAAAATATTGTTATTTTCCTATAAACCGACTTCCTAAAAAACATTTTTCAATAAAAAAAATGGACCCTCGAATTTTATAAAAAAAATTATAAAAATTGTCCAATAGATTTGTATTGAATGAAAGTATTTTAACAATGCCATTTTTTTAAAATCATCTTGGGCATATTTTAGCAATATAATTTTAAATATATATATAAGAATAAGTTTTCCTAAATTGGGTTAAGTATGCGAGTGTTTTAGCAATATAGATCGGGTCGGGTATGAATTGGGTCGGTATAGATAAAAAAAAATTTACATTAAACATAAATAGGTCATAAACGAGTTATTAAGTCAATTTAGGTTGGACCATTTATAACCCGACCCAAATTTCCCCCATTTAACAAGTCTAATTCCAATATATACATAGGTTCCATCTATATCATTAATCAAATGATTACAAAGTGAATCATCCTCTTTAATAACCACCACTTACTATTAATCCACTAATCGCGACTTATATTTAGACATACGAAGAATATGAAACATTAACAAAATAAAAATCTCAGTTATAAAATGAAGTTTAAACTAATGGTTCTAGATTATCCATTCATCATCAAATGCCATGAAATACGGCAGAATCATGTGAAAACATAGACCAAGAAAAACACAAATACTTATTCTAGGGTTCAAATTCCAAGTTCCACTTACCTTGAACTTGGAACCTACTTGTCGAAATAAGTTCTCCAATTTTTGGAACCTAAAATGGGACATGTTTCTACTAGTCCAATTCTTTGGTTTCAGATTTTATCTTGGAACCATACTCATCCATATTCTCTAGGAAAAGGTACTAGATATAAAAATGAGTTTTAAGATTTGTTGGAAGCTAGGAAGTTTTTTATTTTATGAGTCTCAAATATCAAAACTGTTTTAATGCAATACGTACTCCAATGCCCCTAAATGTTTTGAGAACACATTGTTGCATGTTAAAAGAGTTCTTATAAGCAAATGTTATTTTCGTGTCAATGGTTAGCTTATCGATCTTTCTCTTATCAATAAGTCTTTATAAGTATTTCAATTGATAAGGTTTTTACATTTTTTATTTTATTTTATTTTATTTTATTTTATTTATTTATTTATTTATTTATTTATTATTGTGGAAATTTATTTTTTCAATTTGATGTGAAATTTTTTTATCCATGTAGCATATATACATGAAGAGCTTAAAGTAGGTTAAATATATGGGTATAGGTTTTCTCAAATTGGATTAAATATTATTTTTTTTTTTGATAATATGAGTTGGGTCAAGTAGAAATCATAACATTTATATTGCATGGAAAATTGGTCCGACATTATTGGGGGCAAACAAATACAACTTAAAGGGGGTGAATAAGTTGTTATGGAACTCTGTTGACACCTAAATTTCACCTAAATTAGTTAGTTAAAAATAGCATTAGAGATTTAAAAAATAAAAGAAAAAATTCGAGTCGGGCCGGACCTGGCTTTGGCCCGGCCCGCGCCCCTTTTCTTTTCTCTTCCCCCCCCTCGCACTGGGCTCGGCCCAGCCCGTTTTCCCTTTCATCCCAGCCCGTGAACGAGGGTCTTCTCCCTCCGGTTGGTCTTCGCTGCAACACTTGCATAGGCAGAAGACAGAGAACAAACAGGGGCAGCGATGGAGGAGCAAGGGGATCGGGATGGCAGGCGGCCAGCGCGATCTACCGGTCGGGATCAACCTGGCCGGCAACTGGCACGGCAAGACGACGACCTGCGAAAGGGAAAACAGAAGCATAAAACGAAGAGAAGAACGAAGCAGGGGGGGACGGCTGTTTTTTTTGGTCGAGAGAGAACAAAGAGCACCAGAGGGCGAGCTGGAGAGAGAGAGACAATTGGGGGAGAGAGCGCTTCGCCGTCGCCTGAAGTACGCCCGTTGCTCGCCATCCGAACCAGGTAGGCTTCTCGCTTCACTTCGAGGTCTCGGGCCGAAGCTCACGGCCGACTAGTTCACGCGAGCTTCGGCTTCACCGATCCTCCATGAAAGCTCACAGATGTCCTAGTGCATGTTGATAGACGTCTAGGCTTGTGCTTGAGTCTATACCAGTCCGAAGATCCTTTGTTTCTGTCGTGTATGCTAACCGGTTGATGAAATGCCTGAAAGAGATTCGAGTCTGTGAGTATGTTGTGGCTGAAAATACTTGCTGTGTTCGCATCTGTTTGAGTGTGATATATGTCCCTTAGTGGATCTTGAGCGTTGCTTGTGCATATTGTGTTGATCTTTACTTGGATTCGAGCCTCGAGTGAGCCCGTATGCCCCTTTTAGCTGCTGCACCCCCAATGTTTGACAAAATGTCTCAAAGAGAACCAAGAAACTACCTGCGTTCAAACTCGATCTGATTTACGCTTGTTCATACATATGTTGGACCATGCCTGTCTTTTATGTTTTCATCGCGATTTCATGCGATTTTCGTGAAGTAATCATGTGTGTTTGAGCTGGGGGTGTTTGCATCCGAAAATGGTGTAGCAACCCTCGGAGTTAGATGGCCGGCATTGATTTGCATCGGTCGGGGTGGTTTGGTGTTAGAAGGGATGCTAAGTGCTTTGGTTATTGTTGTTGTTCGAATTAGTTTTGGTAAAGAAACAACTTTTGGCGAGGAGTGTCGCGAGGAAGGAGAAGACAGTCTTCGGGAGGGTTGAAGGCGTGCAGGGGCAAGCACGAAGGAGAAGAAGACCAAAAAGGAAAAAAAAATAAAAATAAAAGAAAGAGAAAAAGAAAAGTATGGAAAAAGTGAAAAAGTAAAACAAAATATTAAAAAAGAAAGGAAAAGTTGGTCTTGGGAAGGAGGAATCGCAGGAGGGGAGTGTGCAGTGAGAAAAGACAAATGAAATGAATTTTTTTTTAATTATTTATTTTTATTTAAAAGAAAATTTGAAAATGTTTTTTTTTTTTAAAAAGAAAATTCCAAAAGTGTTGGATCCGGGTTTGGGTTGGGTCCACGGGCCGGATTGGGTTTACCCGGTCCGAACCCATTTTATTGAAGTATAATAATGTTAAATATTAAAAATATATTAAAAATTTAAAAAAAAATCAAAAATGATAAAAATGATAAAAATTCAAAAAAAATTTCCGAAAATTCAAAACCTTAGAAAACATTAAAAAAATTCGACTCTTTTTTAAAAAAATTATAAAAAAATTAAAAAAATTTTAAAAAAAATTAAAAATTCAAAAAGAAAATCGAAATTCCAAAAATGATGAGATTTGGTTAGGACTTGTTATGTATTGCCTTTTTAGTATAATTAGGCCTTTATTTGCTCGTATGTTGATTATGTTGCGTGTTTAATTTATTTGTTTAATTATGTTTGCAATTGTTTAGTTGCATGTGTTAATTTTATCATAGTTAGGCTCTTGGTAGCTATGATTTACTTTAATGATTGCGCACCCGCATGCTCACCTCCTATGTTAGTGGATAGGTATGAAATCAATCCAAACTGCCTGATGAAAATCATTTGTTAAAATGAACAAGATTAGGTATCGAAAGGGCACTAATTAGTCAATTAATGTAATCAAGTCCCTGACCTTAGATTCTCTGGTTGTGTAGGAAGTGAGGTACACTCCCATGCCTCACTTGGTTTCTAACCGACCTCAATAGGCTAATGGCGACTCCTTTTGTGCAAAATTCCTAAAAAAATCACAATGTCACGGGGGATATGGGCTTGGGAGAGCCCGCGCCTAATCATAGGCCTTAGGCCCGTCCTTTAGGCAATACCCCTAAACATGTTCCCTCCCCCCGAGGGTAGGTCGCGACAGCTTGGCGACTCCACTGGGGACTTGGTTTTGAACCTTAGAGGACTTAGGCCAAAATTAATCTTGTTCAAAAATATTTTTGGCAGCGAAGATATTATGTGCATCCATAACATGTCGAGTGTTGAATGCTTATGGGAGTTATAAGGGGTGGTGATTTCTAACATTTGTTTTGTAGGGGGTGCAAGAGTGTGTGGTTTATTTATGTTTGAAGTGCTGATTGTTTTTAAATTGTCATGCATGAGTCCCCTGCATTGCACTACACTATAGCACACACTACCTGCCGCCGGACCTGGGCCGCATAGGATCATTTAGGATGGTGTTGAGGTGGATACTACTCCGACTACAAGCATGCAGTACAAGTCGCCCACCTTAACTCCGAAATTTCTTTCTTGATGTCAGAGGTCCCCACCCTAGTCTGCAAGCATGCAACACGGGTCGGTCCTTTGACAAAGCCGAAGTCATGGGTAACACGACCTAGCCACAAGCTTATTGGTTCAGTCCTGTGATCCCATGGCTTCATTTTGGGCCATCTAGAGAAGAAATGGAGCCACTGTCCATACGCATGTCTATGACCTTACATCAATGCTCAATGAGTAGGGTAAGTTTTTCTTGAATTCTTTTCTTCGCAATTTACTTACTTGCTTTCATTTTGGTCGGTCCACGACAAATTAGGTTGATCATACGATGGGGGTACCCAACCTTCGCATCATCTCCGTCCCGAAAGCTGAGCTTCGCGAGTGGTGGGATAAATTGGATCCAACTGGCTGTGATTGGGTGTGATCATACGTTGGATGTTTACTTCCCATATTAGAGATAGAAACTCATTCTAGTGTAGTACAAGCGTTAGCGCATGTATGGTGCCCCGAAACTTGCACGTTCATATTTGGCGATCACGAACTCACTCCAACCATGGAAGAATACAGTGTTGCCATGGGAAAGCCCTTGGTGTCGGAGTTAATTGGCCCACCTGTAGGGATTGAGCATGCATCGACCTTATCCGATTTCCTTAGAGTTAGGGAGGATGACATGAGGAAAGTTTTGAAAGCTAATCGTAAAACCTGCCCATTTTCATTCCTAAACGAGTTTTTTCAAAATATCCAATTTTTTCAAAAGAATAGGATCTTCCTGTTAGCTTTCTTCGGGTTCGTGTTATTCCCACATTGTAGGAACGCTATTAACCCTTCCGTGGCATGGTAGTTCGTGAGGTATGTATGGAAAGGGCTTTGTTAACGCCGTCCTAACTAAAACTTTTCTTTCCCTTACTCGTTTTAAAGAAAACAAAAACAAAACTTTCCATGCTCCTCCTGAACTCTTGCAAATTTGGTTCTTCTCTCACGTTAAAGGGTTTAGTAGTTTGATGACCATGAACGACATCTCTAACTCTCATCACCCTATCCTGAAGTTTAAAGATAAGAAGACGTTTACCCCCGATTATCATTATTCTGAGTGGTTAGTTTTCATGACCAACCCTAGACCCGAAGATCTCCAATGGCACGCCAAATGACTCAGAGTTCGAGAAGCGCGGTTCGTGTGTGGGCTTACTGGACCTATTCCTTTGTTAGGAATTACCGGAGTCACTGAGTATTACCCAACCTGGGTCGCTCGCCAGTTCCAAGAGGTTCAACAACTTCCACCGACGATTCAAGAAGACCCGCTCATGATAGACTTCCCTGACGGATGCCAAGATCACGAAGACTCCGTCGCGTTAGTCAAGTCGATGTGGGATATGTGCCACCCCTAGAAGCTGATATGGCCTGAAGAGGAGTTGGAAGGGTAAGAGAAGACCTACTATGCCTCGATGGAATACATCCTTAGGCACAAAATCCCAGAGAGCCTACGCCCAAAAATTCCCGACGTGCCATTAAAGACCGCCCACCGAGCCGAGATCAAGCGCCTCAAAAGGAAGCTCAAATAAGCCGAGGAGCGTGCCTCGAAGTTGACTCGAGTTAGTGGGGCTGTCACGAGCGGGAGCTGTTCTCGTTAGTTAGATTGAGTCAAGTGCGATATGTAATGGGCTCATGCCCACATATGTTACAATGTTAAAGAATTTGTCTCGTGCCGCATTATCGGGAGATAAGAGTCATGATTATCTTCGTTGTTTAGGGGTTCACCCTCATGTCTTCTCCTGCGTTATGTAGCAACTTTGCTTTCAATGAAACGAACAAATTGGGGCGATTAGATCTTTGTCATGGACCGACCGCTTAATCATCACTCCATGCTTATATATGCTTATCTATCCTTTTTCAGGTACTAACCGATTGATTATCTTCTGCCAATCGTCGACACGGCCAAGCGGAGATCCCCGATTCGCACGTGCGCGAAAGTCAGAATGGAGAACGAGGACACCAACGTGCGCATGGCCAAGATGGAGGACCAGCTGGCCTAACTCACCGCAATGATGCTTAAAATAAGCCAGAAGCTCAAGGAGCCCCCCACCGTAGTTGTCACTAGAACATCCACTCCGGCGTCGACGGAAGGCACGCACATTGTTGATCCCCCCGGGAAAGAAACTGCTGGAGAGGCCCCTTCTGTCACGCCAATCATCGTCAATTTGGATTCTCCTCCGAAGGAAAACCCAACACCCCGTCTAAGTGAAGAGAGTGAGAAATGTTTGGCAAAGATGGAGGAGCGACAGTGTGTCTTACAAGGGTACGAGTTGAAAGGAGCTGATAGGCTGTCTCCATACATCAAGACAAACTTCCCTAAGAACTTCCAAGAGCCTGAGTTCACGAGAAAGTATGACGAAATGGGATGCCCCAAAACCCACCTTAGGTATTATATGAGGAAAATGGCTCGCTACGCTGACAACGTGCCATTTCTCATACACACATTCCAAGATAGCTTGGAAGGCATTGCCCTGACGTGGTTCATTGCACTAGACATTGAAGAATTCACTAGTTGGGAAGATTTGACCAATGAGTTCTTGCAACAATACCGGTTTAATACTGAGCTCGCCCCCATGAGAGAGGAGTTGACCCGTATTGAGAAGAAGAGGAACAAGTCATTTAAGGCCTTCGCACAAAGGTGGAGCACTATGGCCTCACAAGTGAAGCCGGCCTTAAATGAGAGGAAGATAAAACAACTGTTCCTCAAGACATTGCCCCATGAATACTTCCAAGGGTTAGTGTTCTCGGGTTGTCAGACATTTTCACAACTGGTGGAGGTTGGTGAAGGGGTTGAATGGGCGATAGTTGATGGAAGAATATCTACTAGAAGCGCTAAGAAATTCCCGGAGAAGAAGGATAAGGAAACTGCGGTTGAAGTAGTGCTAGTTCAAGAGCCATTTCTCTCTAGACCACCTTCAACACCCGCGCATAAGCCTGTGATGGCCCGAGGGAGCTCATTCCAGGCATATGACAAGGGCAAGAGACCCGTTCGAAGGGAATTTTCTCCATTACCGCGCCCGTTGTCAAAGCTGTTGCCCATGCTCCTCGAAAAGAGGATGGTTGCGAAGGAGGTACCTAGGGATAACCCCATGAAGTTCGACGGGTTCGATGTGACCAAGACTTGCGAGTACCACATGGGAGAGAGGGGGCATGACGTAGATAATTGCTACATGCTGAAGTGCAAAGTCCAACAATTACTAGATGGGGGCATCTTGACTTTCAAGGAAGTTCAGCCTAACGTGCAACAAAATCCCTTACCAAATCATGCTGATGAAGTGAACTCAATTTTCGAGGAGGACGTCATATGCGTCATCCTAACATGCGAGGAAGCTGAGTCCTCCAAAGTTGTAGCTGTCCCCCTCGAGTAGAGCGATTCTTGTTCAGTTTATTCCTCTGTCTTATGTCCAATCTCCTGCGTGGGATTTTGTTATTATTTCTTTCTTGTCTATATCATTCGTAGCATGAACTATGGTTGGCCCCGATCTTGAGCCGTTGGTCGAGGGTGGTGTGTGTTAAAATACGGCCTTATCCTTTTCTTTTCTTTTTCGATAAAGTAGACGCATCTTTTATTATGGACATGTGGAAGCACATCAAACTAGTCCTATGATGGTCGCTGAGGCCTGGGCCTCCACATGCTCCCAAGTTTTACTGTTTTGCAAGAACGAGGAGATCCGAGGATATGAGGATGAGTTCTTGAAACGTTTTTTTAAAAAAAATACTTCAAAAAAATACGTGGCATCATTCGCATGACCTATTTCTAATGTCACTATGCATGCTTCATGTCGGTGACCCTCGAAAAAAGGGGTTCATAAAAACATTTTTATTCGAGTGAAAAGTGAGACGTTAACCATGCCGAACAAGAAGTACTTAGGATGAAGAAAGGTGAGCCATTTCCAAACACATCCTTCAAACACTTTTGAGAGTTGAGTGAAATGCGACCTTCTCTTAGGACGGAGGATTCATTCGCATTGAGCACAAAGATCGAAATGATAAAGGCATTTTCTTCATCAATCTCAAGCACTAAGCTAACATCTTTCTACCTTTTTAGGCTGAATAAAAAGGACCCTTCAAAGTACCCCTGTCAAGAACGACCCTACATTGGGGCAGCACAAGAGGTGTCGGTTAAGATGTAGAGCGAAAGATTGAGAAAGATTTTATTAATTCCACTTGCATCAATCTTCTAGTGATAGCTTCAGGGGAATTCTCATTAAAGCTTAACTTATCCCAAGGTGAAGAAGAGCATTTCATTCTCTACCCAAACACTGATACCCATTACTTTAACCAATTTGGGCCTGATTATTCAATTCTGAACCCTGAGCAGTGATCATCTCCCTTCACTGGGGCAAGGTATAAAGATTGACCACATACAATTGGCATTTACGATAAAATATGAAAAGCATCTCGAAAGTCATAAAAGCTCCAAAAGTTCAAAGAGCAAAATGTTCGACAAACTAGGGGGCATGAAAAAGCAATGTGCCTGGTAAAAGCAAGGCCAATGCCGTTAAGGAAAAAAAAGAAGCCAAAAAACTGCATCTTATGTAGAAGAAAAAAATTATCAAAGTCCAAGTGCCCGCGTAAAAAAATCATCGCAAGGGCGAAGGAAATTAGAAAAAAGAGCAAAGCTCCTATGCAGAAATGATTAGTCAATGGACTTTCGAGATGCGTTGTATTTCAAAAGCTAAATGACTTCGACGAAGATCGAGTGACCTGGCCACGATGCTATGATGATCACTGACTCTTAAAAGCCCCCTTGAAAATTTTAAGCCTTTCAAACCTTTCCCGAGCCAACATTACAACCCTCTTCTGAAGTCTTTTCTGATTGGGATGGTTCAAGTGAAAATGAGAATGCCACAAAGAAGCTATTGCTTGAAGAAGTGGAAATAATCCTATCTTGTCTTATTTTCCAAGTTCTCGACTTGTAAACCCGACGAAGATAGCGACAAATGTTCCTTTATTGGCCTCAAAGCAGTAATCCCCATGTGTAAGCCCGTGATGAAATCTATATTACGGTCCTTTCAAAAGACCTTTTTGATCGATCAGATTGTGCTTATAGCAAATGTTTCTAAGAGCCTTTGATATGGGTTATGTGAGATACCCTCAACAATCAGTTACTTCCCACATGAATGGATGGGATCAAGCAGCCATTTTATCGAGAGTGTGTGAGAAACCCTTTCTGACTAAGAAGCTCTAGTTTGGCATGCTTAATGAGCACTTTTCACGAGTCATAGCCGTTCTGATAAGAACTTGACTCCCAGAGAATTTGATGATTAATGATATATCCTCGAGCAAGATGACAGTTTTTTGCCACATGATGTTGATTTACATCGAATGATTTTCTAAAGCAGTCGGACTTAGCTTGATTAGCTTGTTCAATTAATACTGCAATATTGCCAATGTGTCTCTTGATGACGTCTCTAATGACATTTGCTCAAGTTGAGTTTGACAAGATTCCTTAGTGAAACATGCAGTTTTCAAGGGATTAACGGATGCTTCTCTAAAGACTGCAAGGTTCATGGTCAGTCTTAAACCATGTTATCTACAAAGGTTCATGGTCAACTTTAAACCATCTTTTCTTCTTATGACACGGCGTGCTTCTGTAGCCCGGGGTCTCCCTTCTTCTTATGACACGGCGTGCTTCTGTAACCCGGGGCCTTTTTCTTATGACACAGCGTGCTTTTGTAGCCCGGGGTCTTTTCTTTTTATGACACGGCGTGCTTTTGTAGCCCGGGGTCTTTTCTTTTTATAACACGGCGTGCTTCTGTAGCCCGGGGTCCATTTCTTATGACACGGCGTGCTCCTATAGCCCGGGGTCTCTCCTTCTTCTTATGACACGGTGTGCTTTTGTAGCCCGAAGTCTTCTTCTTATGACACGGCGTGCTTCTGTAGCCCGGGGTCTTTCCTTCTTCTTATGACATGGCGTGCTTTTGTAGCCCGGGGTCTTCTTCTTATGACACGACGTGCTTCTGTAGCCCGGGGTCTCTCTTTCTTCTTATGACAAGACGCGCTTCCATAGTTATGAGTCATTTCCGTCGACCTGATAAGTGCCTATGCACCTAGGGTCTCTCTATCGCCAAAATAATTTAAGTGTATTTTGTCTTTGAATGGAACCTCTTCGAGCTCCCATTCAAAGAGGGGCAGATATTGACACCTAAATTTCACCTAAATTAGTTAGTTAAAAATAGTATTAGAGATTAAAAAAAAAAACGAAAAAAATTCGGGTTGGGCTGGACTGGCTTTGGCCCGGCCCGCGCCCCTTTTCTTTTCTCTTCCCCCTCTCGCACCGGGCTCGGCCCGGCCCGTTTTCCCTTTCAGCCCGCCCGTGAACGAGGGTCTTCTCCCTCCGGTTGGTCTTCGCTGCAACACCTGCATAGGCAGAAGACAGAGAACAGACAAGGGCAGCGATGGAGGAGCAAGGGGATTAGGATGGCAGGAGGCCAATGCGATCTGCAGGTCGGGATCAGCCTGGCCGACAACTGGCACGGCAGGACGACGACCTGCGAAAGGGAAAACAGAAGCATAAAACGAAGAGAAGAATGATGCAGGGGGGGACGGCTGTTTTTTTTGGTCGAGAGAGAACAAAGAGCACCAGAGGGCAAGCTGGAGAGAGAGAGACGATTGGGGGAGAGAGCGCTTCGCCGTCGCCTGAAGTACGCCCGTTGCTCACCATCCGAACCAGGTAGGCTTCTCGCTTCACTTCGAGGTCTCGGGCCGAAGCTCACGGCCGACTAGTTCACGCGAGCTTCGGCTTCACCGGTCCTCCATGAAAGCTCACAGATGTCCTAGTGCATGTTGATAGACGTCTAGGCTTGTGCTTGAGTCTATACTAGTTCGAAGATCCTTTGTTTCTGTTGTGTATGCTAACCGGTTGATGAAATGCCTGAAAGAGATTCGAGTCTGTGAGTATGTTGTGGCTGAAAATACTTGTTGTGTTCGCATCTGTTCGAGTGTGATATATGTCCCTTAGTGGATCTTGAGCGTTGCTTGTGCATATTGTGTTGATCTTTACTCGGATTCGAGCCTCGAGTGAGCCCGTATGCCCCTTTTAGCTGCTGCACCCCCAATGTTTGACAAAATGTCTCAAAGAGAACCGAGAAACAACCTGCGTTCAAACTCGGTCTGATTTGCGCTTGTTCATATATATGTTGGACCATGCCTGTCTTTTATGTTTTCATCGCGATTTCATGCGATTTTCATGAAGTAATCATGTGTGTTTGAGCTGGGGGTGTTTGCATCCGAAAATGGTGTAGCAGCCCTTGGAGTTAGATGGCCGACGTTGATTTGCGTCGGTCGAGGTGGTTTGGTGTTAGAAGGGATTCTAAGTGCTTTGGTTATTGTTGTTGTTCGAATTAGTTTTGGTAAAGAAACAAATTTTGGTGAGGAGTGTCACGAGGAAGGAGAAGACAGTCTTCAGGAGGGTTGAAGGCGTGCAGGGGCAAGCACGAAGCAGAAGAAGACCAAAAAGGAAAAAAATAATAATAATAAAAGAAAGAGAAAAAGAAAAGTATGGAAAAAGTGAAAAAGTAAAACAAAATATTAAAAAAGAAAGGAAAAGTTGGTCTTGGGAAGGAGGAATCGCAGGAGGGGAGTGTGCAGTGAGAAAAGACAAATGAAAGGAATTTAAAAAAAAAAACAATTATTTATTTTTATTTAAAAGAAAATTTGAAAATGTTTTTTTTTTTTTTTAAATCCAAAAGTGTTGGATCTCGGTTTGGGTTGGGTCCACGGGCCGGATTGGGTTTACCCGGTCCGAACCCATTTTATTGAAGTATAATAATGTTATATATTAAAAATATATTAAAAATTAAAAAAAATCAAAAATGATAAAAATTCAAAAAAAAAATTCCGAAAATTCAAAACCTCAGAAAACATTAAAAAAATCGACTCTTTTTAAAAAAAAAATTAAAAAGAAAATCCAAAATCCAAAAATGATGAGATTTGGTTAGGACTTGTTATGTATTGCCTTTTTAGTATAATTAGGCATTTATTTGCTCGTATGTTGATTACATTGCGTGTTTAATTTATTTGTTTAATTATGTTTGTAATTGTTTAGTTCCATGTGTTAATTTTACTGCAATTAGGCTCTTGGTAGTTATGATTTACTTTAATGATTGCGCACCGCATGCTCACCTCCTATGTTAGTGGATAGGTATGAAATCAATCCAAACTGCCTAATGAAAATCATTTTGTTAAAATGAACAAGATTAGGTACCGAAATGGCACTAATTAGTCAATTAGTGTAATCAAGTCCTCGACCCTAAATTCTCTGATTGCGTAGGAAGTGAGGTACACTCCCATACCTCACTTGGTTTCTAGCCGACCTCAATAAGCTAGTGGCGACTCCTTTTGTGCAAAATTCCTCAAAAAATCACAATGTCACGCGGGATATGGGCTTGGGAGAGCCCGCGCCTAATCATGGGCCTTAGGCCCATCTTTTAGGCAATACCCCTAAACCTGTTCCCTCCCCCCGAGGGTAGGTCGCGACAAACTCTTAACCATCTCTTGCGGAAAATAGCTGAAACTAAGTAAACATTACGTCAAGATGATGTTTTAAAACTTGTGTGCATTTTGTGTGCTTGTGGAAGTAATAAGAGAGAAAAATAGTAGTGCACAAAAATGTATGGTGATTCGGCTTTATCCCCAAGCCTACATCCACTCTCAAACTAATAGTCACAAGTTTGGCTGGATTACATTGATGATCTCCTTAGAAAGTTACAATTGACAAGCACTGATACTTTTACACGATTGATTACACTAACTATTAGATTCCAAGTGCTGTTTTTACTCTTGTACACTTAATCTTAAGCACAATTACTCAATAACAAGAATACAACACTCACAAAAATAGTCGAAAGAGAGCGTTTAGCTAGAGAGATGGCGTATAGCAAATTTTCGGTCTTTTGTAATGCACGTGTCTCTCCTTTGGCTTCAGGGATCTTTTCTTTTATGCTCATCTTCAATATATTCGTTGGAGATAAATTGGAGAAGAAAAAATTCATAGAAGTTACCACTGATACTACTATCCAAAGATAGAGCTATCCATACATTCCTTTTCTTGAACATTCGCAAACTTCCTTAAAATAGCTTTTGTTGTTGTCCCTTCGCTACGGCTTCTGACAGACATGTCAAGTAGTCTAGTTTCTTGATTACTGTTATCACCTAGATTCTATTGATGCACCTATCCCCTTCCATGATGGGAACCCAAATGAGCATTGTTGCCACAATGCTAGCTACCTAACGTGTACAACCTTGAATACAAACATCGACATTAGCTTATCTTTAGGTCCGTTGGTACTGTTTATAGAAAAATCATATCAAGACATTTCGCAATCTTTCATTACTTAGATCACACCATGGTCATCACATAATATTTGATACTTGTCATGAAGATCCGCATTTATCATAGTAAATATTATATTAAAAATAGTTAGGAAATCATCAAAATCATTTGGAAATGATTCTCCAACAAACCCAATCCACACATTTAACAACCCCAATCGCATCTAATGGAGGCTTTCACAGCATGTAGATATTAAATTACGATTTTATCAATAAGATTTCATCGGGCCTAATGTGGGGTTGCCATCCTCCATCATTATTTTTGTAGATGACCACATTTTGAGTTCTTGATTTGCCCATCATTGTGCATCGTTTTGGAAATTATCCCACAAGATTCTATTCTATAGATTAGACTGCACGCAATGAGTGAATAACTTGATCAAAAGAATGCCTAGAGGCTAACGTTATGGAATTGACCTCATAGTGATGATGTCACGCCCCGATCCTCCGAACACGTGCACATCCCTCCTTGATCGATTAAATAGCGACGTGACGCATCGCCAACCCTTTTATTTTAATACACATACGGAAGCATATAAATAATCACCAGACAATAAAACAATGGGATAGGAAAGTATGACCAATTTTTCACAAAAGGCCTTTTTATAAACACACAGGTTTATACACAGAAGCCTACAAAAATGAATCGGCTTTCAACAAAAGAGAAATGTCCTAGAACTAACTAGTCGGACATGTTCGTCGATTCAGCAAGTTCAACCCCCTAAGACCCAATTAGGAAGCAAATACGCCCTAAGGGCTGTCTAATCACAACCACGAGTCAGAGGGTTTACCTTGACCTCAGTTCCTTCCTGCAAGTCAATACAATTCACAATCTCATCGAATTACATCAACAAATCAAATCATTCAATCAGATCGAATTATCGATCAATCGACTCATTTGATTCCATGTCAAAATGACCATTCCCTGGTCATCTCAATCAATATTATCTATGAGTCTGGCCATAGTCCAGGATTGCTCACTCTAAGCCAATAATTGAAAATATAACTCACTAGAAGCTGCCTCAAATACTAAGATAATATACTATATATATATGCTCGCCAGAAGCTGCTGCTATTCTATATGCTCACTAGAAGCTGTCAGATTCACTGATCTACTATTTTATATATGCTCACCAGAAGCTGCCAGATCCACTAATCTAATATATTTATTATGCTCACCGGAAGTTGCCAGCTATACTTTCATAGTATGCTGATAATTGATCATTTAATCAAATCACCATTTTTATCATTCTTGATAAAAATACTCGTGCGTGAGTACACGGTCGGCTTTAGCCAAAATATAATAATTTCATTTCCATAAATCCCACCATTTTATATGATCCACCAAAATATTTTTGGCTTTGTAAACCGACACTCGTTAATTTCCACTCAATTTCTAAAAATAATTAATTTTAGGAATAAATTCATAACATACAAATCACGCCAATTCAACACAATTTAGACCTCAATTAAATTAACAGACCATACCACAACAATTAGCATAAAATTCCGGTCAAAGCCTACTCCAATCAAATTTCCGGAAAAAAAAAATAATTAATTAATTAATTTTGAAAATTAATTATTAATTATTAATAAATAGCAATAATACACAATTAGGCCGGAAAAGCCTAATTAAATACCTAAACGGGTTCGGAAAATTTCTAAGACTCGTTAAATAAATACTAAAATCTGTCTACTTGCTAGTTACAGTACTCTATCCACCTAACATGCAATATTGGTCCACTAAATCACTAATCTAGTCTAACTAATCACCTAATCCTAGCTTAGCCTAAACTAATCAGTCATTAATCATAATTAACCTACTAAATGAGGATTAGTGAGTTAAACTCACTTGTTTATCGAACCGCTCGATTCAATTTGACGAGGACGCGACGGCAGCCGATCTTCTCCAAAGCGACGACGCCAACGGGGCACGGCTCAGGCCCAAAAATTGGCCCGCAAAGCTTCCGATTTTCTGCTCGGGTTCCTCAGCTGAAGGACTGATTTGAGCGGCTGATTTCGCAGAGAGAAGGGCTGAACTTGCGGCTTCAAGCGGCTATTGAACGAAGACGTGAGTTGGCCGGAATCTGCGGTTTATTTGGACTCGGCTCCATGCGGTTTGCTTCGGTTGATTGCTGGACAACCCGAAGCTCGGAGGAAATGGGGCGACGAACACGAGAGGGAGAGCAGAGAGAGGTTGAGGGCGGGTGAGCCGGTCAAAATGAGAGAGACCGAGGGAAAAAAATAAAAAAGAAAAGGCAGCTGGCATGGGACGTCGACCGTAGAGGGGATAAGGGAAAATCTTTGACAAAAAGTCAAAGAAATGTAGAGGAAAGAAGGTGGGGCACGGGAGAGAGAGAGAGGAGACGTCGGTGGGGGTTTCGCGCGAGTGAGAGGGAGAGAGAGAGAGAGAGGAAAGGGGGAACGTGGGCGGCCGAAGGGGATGGGGGGAAAAAGAAATAGAAAAAATTAAAGAGAAAATCCTATAACTCAAAAATCTTGATCCCACTTGCTCTTGTTTAGTCCAAATTGGTCCCCAAAAATCCACATGCTAAACCACTTGATCCTCACTTAATTTCTCGCACCAAATTTCCCCCAAACAACAAATCTCGAGCAACAAAAATGGCAATTTCCTTCAATTCCGAATTTTATTTCTTTTTTCTCGGAATCCGAATTTTCGAACAAACTTCTCCTATTGAGATCTGATTTGTTGAGGAAAAAACCCATGAAATTTCCTGTCACCAATTCCATTACACGAGATGCCAAAAGTCCCTTCAAATTAGTCAATCCGAATTTCGATCATTTTTCAATCGTCCGAATCGAATTTTCGTAAAAATCCCGAACTCTCGAAAATTTCTCAAAAGATGAGTCGACGTTCCTAAAATGACCTATGACATTATAGGACTTTTAATTTCTGAAATCAGATTCAAATTCACGGTTAATTTCAATCCGACGCGATTTTAGCGTGACCTAAGCTATCGAGTAGCTTTCGAAATTTTTAGTGCAAATGACTCGTGGTCGATTTTTTCGAGCCACAATGAACTCATTCGATACATTGACGACTCTCAGTTGTCATGAAAATCTCGAGGTCTCAATTACGGACACAGGATACCAAAACGTTAGAAAAATCAATTTAGTGCCGATCAACAAGAATTTTGTAATTTAGTGGATTTACCCACGTTTAATCACATATCTCAATCGAACCGACCTATCTCTGATTTTTAATCGATCTTACTGTGTCGTAATGATCTCGGCAGATGAGCATAGTCAAGCAGTTGATTCCTGGTCGAATTCTCAAGTCTAATACACTAAAATCTCCTAATAACTCCCCCAAGTAGTCTAGTTATCTCACAAGTGATCGGTTTTGAGAATAGCACTATAGGCGTGTCTATGAAAGGCCCGATTAATTTAATTGAAAACAGAATTGAAAATCTAGGATGTCACAGATGGAAAGGCCACCTATATGTGAATAAATTGCACATATAACTCTATGTATGAATCGACCAACCAATTTTTTTTTCATATATGATTAATATCACGAAAAATCCTAAATTAATATAATTACAACAAATTTACTCCAAATTAATTTTTTTACCATCAAAAATTCTAAATTGCTACACATGTGACAAATTTACCGTCTATTAATTTCTGTTAAAGTTTACCATCTAATTGCTGAGTTTAACAACACGTGTTAGTTGACAAATATATCAGTTTGAGGTTTTACCACTCATTTGTTATACGAAAATTAGTTTGTGGTTTTTCATAATATTAATCAAATTTAACAAAAATTAATAGATAGTAAATTTGTTACAAATATACTAGTTTATGATTTTTTTATGATAAAAAAATTGTTTTTGGTAAATTTATCACTACCAGCTTTGGATTTTTCTATGGTACAAAATTAGTTTGGATAAATTTGTCATAGATGTACCAATTTAAAAAAAAAAAATTGATATTAATCCTTTTTTATATATAACCTATACAATTAAGAATATATTTGCTCAAAATTAATAAATTTGAAATAGACCCCCACGACTACATATTATGGGGTGGAATTGAATTCACGAGCCAAATAGAGTCTAGAAAGTACAACTCTTTTTGATTTTCTTGTTTGACCTTTTAAATGTAATCTTGATGGGCTCTCCCCAATTTTTTTGCATTTTTTAGAAAAAATTTCAAATAAGGACATGAAGTATCATCATTTTCTTAAAAAATAATTCAAAATAGATCTTATTTCAAATGAGAGTATACATTGGTCATGTTAGTGTCAAAGAAAGGCCTAACATCACGTTGACTGGCCAAATCTTTTTTTCTTTTTGGAAAAAAAAAATCCCTTCTAGATTTGCAAAGTGGAAATGAGCGCACCTCGAATTCGGTCCATCCCTGTGACACCGATTTACCAATTGATTGATCTATTATGAAATCCTCGAACAAATCAATTGCAGACCTCAAACTTTTTCGGTGCAAGCCTTGCCGCACAAATGAGGCTCTTGAACTAGTCTCCGATCTCTTTGCGCTTCCCACTTTTCACAAGCTAAGTGATCCAGCACCTCCGTCCCTAGAACAACCTTTTCGTTTACCTCTCCTTTGTTGTTTTCTCAGGACAAGGTAATTCCTCTGGATGATTTTGTGTCTCCACCCTCACAGCCTGTATTAGACCTCAAAAAGTTCTCCACTGGCCTAAAGGATTGTGGAGTTACGTGATTTTTCATTTGGTATATTGCGTTCTTACCTTGATTAAGCATGTCTGCAATAGGTAATGGGAATTTCATCAGGAGGTTTTGCCATTTTTGAGAGATTTACTATACAAGTGGATAACAAGACTATTTGAAAGTTACAACTGGATCCGAAAAATTGCGACTTATGATATGCTCCTGTAAGTCAGGATCAATTTTTTTAGACATACCATAGTGTCTGAGCTCTTTTTGGCAGGTGCAATCACATGGAGAGAACGAGACAGAAACGACAAATCTCGAAGTCATCACTCTGCATCCACCGGGTGCAAATTAACTCATTACCTCGTACCTCGTATCCAGATCATGCCGTCGATGAAGAGCACATGGAGTGAAATCTTTTTGCATGAGATTGACTGGGTAGGGTACCTTGTTTATTTCGACGTTGATCCCTGCAATGAGGATGCACGATCCATTATAAATATTAGCAGACCAGACTATTAAACGAAAACAATGACTTTGTTCATGTGTTTTCCAGTCTTAGCACATGCATAGTAACCAACACACATAATATTTTAGTGTGACAGATTCCATTACATTATTAAATTTACCACGCTTGACATGGTAGCAGCATATGAAGAAAGTTTGTGGTCTCACTAATTGTCTTTGGGTGGTGCCAACAGTTTGCAGCTACTCTCGGGCGCATGAAGACTGGGCTTGGCTTCTGCTGCCTCATCTTTCTCTCTCTCTCTAGAACCAGGATATCCTTAAGGTATGCTTTCGATCTTCCTGTCAAAACTCGATGCAAAGAAAACTATTAGCAGGGATTAGGTGGATTGAAGTCATCAACTCTCGTAGAGAACATGTGAGTTTCGCAATTTTATATGCATGCAGTAAAAGGGTATCTGCAAATTATGGTTGGTTTGGTGACTTGATCTACTTGTCACTGGCAACAGTTATCGGCATCAAGAAACCATTGCCTTTTTGAATTGTTATTGGAAATATCAGAACTTGGGCAGATTGATTCTTTTACGGTTTGCGTTGGCAATCTGAGTCTGAGATTACAACAGGGATAAGTCAGCTAGCCGAAAATATAATTCTTAGTTGGGAGCAACAAAACCACAAACTTTGCGCCAAGATAAGCAATCTATTGCAGTGAAGCTGGTGTTTTCATGCTTTAATAGCATCAGAGTGAGAACGCTATGATGGATCCGCTGATGGGAGCTTTGTATCCTTCTAATGGGCTCCGCCCAGATGATCAGTCGATCTATGCTGTTGTAGATCATTGTTTAGCTTCTAGACCGACTTTTCAAAGCGCACCTGACAGATGTGGAGAGATGCTTCATTTGGTTGATGTTGCCCCATTTTCGAATGATTGTCGCGATGCACCATACACCGAAGAGACAGAATTTTCTGATGCAGTCTTCGAATACACAAGTCGCATACTCATGGAAGAAGACATAGAAGAGAAGACTTACATGCTTCAAGATTCTTTGGATCTATTGTCAGCTGAAAAATCCTTTTACGAGGTCCTTGGCAAAAAGTACCCACCTTCACCTGAGCCAAGTCATGCGAATTGCATCACCTACATGGATAAACACTCAAATGACAGTTTCTTGAACAACACTAGATATACTAGCACTAACGGCAGTAGGAAAAATGGATACTTTGCCGATAATGGTTGGGTTCAAAATCCTTGCACTTATGGTACATCGAGTTTTGAAAGAGATATCAGTCCAGCCGCGTTTC
This sequence comes from Eucalyptus guilfoylei, assembly GCA_016097605.1. Classification (NCBI taxonomy): domain Eukaryota; kingdom Viridiplantae; phylum Streptophyta; class Magnoliopsida; order Myrtales; family Myrtaceae; genus Eucalyptus; species Eucalyptus guilfoylei. The sequence continues at coordinate 43,945,221 of CM027861.1, forward strand.
AACCTAATCGAACGGGTAATTCGCAGATGCTTGACTTGTGTAGGGAGAGCCAATTCGTTCGGCAGTTTAGGATGGGGGTTGAGGAATCCAGCAAGTTTCTTCCCAATCAAGCAACTACCGAACTTCTATATCCGGAAGAGATTGACAAAGCAGACCGCCTCAGTGCATTGAAGAGAAAAGAGAGTCTCCATTGGGAGGAAGGAAACATGGAAGAGAGAAGTAGCAAGCAGGCTTTTGTTCATGAAGAATCCATACTTCGCTCAGAGACTTTCGACGTTGTTCTACTTAGCAGCCAAGGTGAGGGCCTGGCGCATCTTTTGAGTCTCCGTGCATCGTTGAAGAACGGAGTGAACGAAATCGACTACAAGATCCAAGAGCCCAAAGGGGGCAGAGGTCGTGGCAAGAAGAAAAGAGGGAAAGTGGAGGTAGTCGATGTGAGGACACTCCTCATGCGATGTGCACAAGCTGTGGCATTAAATGATCATAGCACCACGAACGCCCTGCTGAATGAGATCAGGAAACACGCCTCGCCTTTTGGCAATGGGACCCAGAGACTTGCTCACTACTTCGCCGATGGTCTTGAGGCACGGTTGGCCGGCACAGGCAGCCAGATATATAGAGGCCTCGTCAATAAGAAAACAACCGCCGCTGATATGCTGAATGCGTACCAGCTGTACCTTGCAGCTTGTCCATTCCAAAGAACTTCTAATTTCGTCTCGAACATGACGATATTGGATACAGTGGCTGATAAGATGAGTATTCACGTCATCGATTTCGGCATTCTTTATGGATTCCAATGGCCCACTCTGATTCAGCACCTTTCCCGGAGACCTTGTCCAACGAAGCTCCGGATCACCGGCATAGACTTGCCTCAACCCGGATTCAGGCCCGCAGAAAGAGTCGAGGAAACAGGTCGGCGCTTGGCAAATTATGCTAAAAGTTTTAACGTGCCGTTTGAGTACAACGCCATTGCGAAGAGGTGGGAGTTCATTAAACTAGAAGAACTCAAGATCGATAGGGACGAAGTGACTATAGTCAACTGCATGTACCGGTTCAAGAACTTGTTCGACGAGACCATCACCGAAGAAAGTTCGCGAGACATCGTCCTCAACCTGATAAGAAGGGCCCAGCCGGATCTCTTCATCCACGGTGTTATCAATGGGACCCACAATGCCCCGTTCTTCGTCACCCGGTTTCGGGAGGCTCTGCATCACTTCTCTTCTCTATTCGACATGCTTGACAGTGTAATACCCCGCGAAAGCCAGGAGAGGATGCTTATCGAGAAGGATATGTTCGGGAGGGAGGCATTGAATTCGATAGCCTGTGAGGGATGGGAGAGAGTGGAGAGACCGGAGACGTACAAGCAGTGGCAATCCCGCAACATGAGGGCCGGGTTTGTGCAGGTGCCCTTAGGCAGGAATGTAGTGCGGTTCGCGATCAAGCAGATCGTTTCAAGCTACCACAAAGAGTTCCTCGCAGACGAAGTCCACAAGTGGCTGTTGCTAGGATGGAAGGGACGGTTTATATGCGCCCTTTCTACTTGGAAACCGGCATAGCGAAATTGATATGCGCATAGCTGAAGAAGCAAAAATGAGGTCGTCACTAACAGCAGCGGTCCAAAATTAAAAATGACCATTGACGTTGGAATCAGGTTTATGATTTTCCCCGACATGTGTATATGTTGAAATTTAAATTGCACGGAAGGTTGATTTTGATATCTATGACAGTATGTGTTTTAATGTGTACAAATGTATGTATGTATGTATGTATGTATAGTTGACGTAGAAATGAACAAGGGGCAAGGTATGTAGATGAGTTTAAGGGATAGTAAGTTATGGGAGATTAAAATATAGTGTCATAATTTTTATATGGAGTTCACATGGTGTAGTTGAAATGATGAGGGAGCTAAGATAATATACACTTTAGAACGTGCGCCCAACGCACCACCCAAGAGTGACAACCACTCCTATATATACTATAGAGGCCTTCTCAACCGACTTAAACCATTTTCTCGGTTCTTTACAGCAGCGTGTACAATTCTCAACCGTGGAGTTACTAAGCTGACCACAAATGTTGACTAAAGTAATTTTCTTTCTTTAATGTCTTCAAGCAGACTTGCTTCCTACGCTTGTCTAGACTTCTCTAGACTTGGTTAGAGAATTCATAGAAAATGGATCATAAACTTCAATCATATACGTGGATTTTACCAGATGAGTGAATGATTTTTATTTGAAAATCTCCTTGTTTAACACGTTGTGTAGCAACCATCTATCTCAGTGTCCTTTTGTACGGCGATTCTTTCACGTCTCAAGAAGCATTGTTTTGATCATATGATACAATATGATTGTTATTGAGGGATAGTGGAATCTAACACCTTAACAGTTTCCTGGCATATCTGTTAACATAGGTATATATCCTTGTGAAGGTTTACCATGGCTAAAATTCCAAGGATCTCATACTTCAAATGCTTTTTCGACAGGGACATCAAAACTTGCTATTTCAAGGTGGACGGTCGGGCTCAAGAAGGGAATTTCTTTCCCGAGCCCACCTGAAATATGATCACATCTAGTGGGGGCTATCACATTATGTAAATATGAAATCATGCTTTCATCAAGAACATTTCATCGTGGTATTACAAAGTTTTAGACTTATACGGAAAATGTCAAAATAGATCACACAATACCAAAATAGAGGTTTCAACAAAATCTCACGTTTCCTTTTCCTCACAAGTGAAGGATTCCGATGGTAGTGAGCTAGAAACTTCAAAAGTATATGGAATTTTGGAAGAACCAGACAAAAAAGTCTTAGACTCTATGCTTAGATTATAGATTAAATGAAGGAACGAGAGATGAGTGGTGTCATAATATCTAGGCTTCGATTGTTTGCAGAAAATGAATAATTTGGAAAATATCTTTCTCAAACGATCACTTCTATTGCTCACAAAAATAAATGAAAGAAAAATATATTCATTATGCATAAAAAAAAAAATTGACATGAGTTGTTATCAATAATGAAAATATTTTTCATCAAGTAATTATTCCAAAAGATACCGGCAATCATTTTTAGACAAATCATTCATTTTTTACAAAACAAATAAAGCATGGAAGTAAAAAATGCCACATCCAATTATAAGTGTCTAGTGTAAGTTTCAACTAATATAATGTTAAACTCTGTAATTTCATATAAAAATGCTACATGCCAAACCCCTAAAAGCCAAGATGTTAGAGTATGTCTCAAAATTAAACCCACAGTAAAAATCTTAATTTTGGAAATAAATAAATAAAGAGGAGAAATCTAAGATCGAATTTCAATAAACAATTTATGTGATATGAGTTGGAGTCTTGGCCACTGGAGTTGGAAAGTCCAATATGGACTTTGAATTAGACCAATTTTAAATTTCTAAGGCTGTGGGATAAAATTCCAAAACATTTGTTTTAGATGCCTTCCTGGCTTATATTTCCCTATAGTTGTCAAACCCATATTTGGCTTCTTATCTCAATAAATATACAATATACATATATATAGATATACAAGTCAAAGGACACTCAAGGAAGAATTGGTGAAGCGCCATTTTCGACCGAGTGCTTGGCATGGATTTTCCCACGATTTTTCTTCATAGAATGACATCAATAATCTTAATGTTGAAGTCGATTATATCTTGTAGCAAGATTTGTGTGATTCCTTTGTCAAATTGAGAAATAAATTCATGAGAAATTGTGGAGCTAGACATTATGTGAGTTATTGAGTGTAATTGAAGCTGGAAAATACTATAAAGTATTTAAGTAACTCGAGTATGATTGTAATATCCATTGTATTGCTTGATTTATGGTAGAATTCTTGATGTTATCCCCGTGGACGTAGGTCATATCAACCGAATCACGTAAATCTGATTTCCAATTTATTTTCTTGTTATGTCTATTTTATTATTTGATCACTTGTTTTCGCCACAATCAGTATCAGAGTTAAGCTTGATTGAGTTAAAGCGAATCGATGACAATAGATAAAGAAAAGTGAGTGACGGATTTGATTGGAAGGATTTTGCTAAATAGACGAGCATTGAGTGTTGTTCAACAACTGACATTGGGTCGTAACGTTGAGTTTAACATTGTGAAAGAGAAAACACCACTAATTTGATGAAGCTCTTGTCGAGCATGTACGAGAAGGCCCTCTTCAATCAACAAGGTATACTTGATGCGATGTTTGTTTGACTTAAAGATGGACAAAGGGACGTCAATTGCTGATCATATTAATGAAATCAATGTGGCTGTCAATCCATTAAGTTTAGTTGGGATTGACTTTGAAAATAAGGTGCGTGCTTTGATTGTAATATCCTCATTACCTTACAGTTAGAATATTATTGTTGGTGTTATCAGTAATTCCTCTAAGTCAAGAAGCTTGATGTTTGATGAACTATTTGAAGTCGGTGATTCAAATCCAGCAATCTCGATTACGACTTGATTCTAAGTGAGGACATGCATAGAAAAAAATCTAGTGAACATGTATCTACTGCTTTAACTATGAAAGTAGAAGAAGAATAAATACTTGTATTAGCAGAATTAGTATATACCTAAACAAACATAATCAATCTAGAATTGGTGGTGCTATTTGTTGGAATTGTGGTAAGATGGGCATCCTAAAAGGGATTATCTTAAGCTAAAGAACAAGAAGAATAAGAGATTTAGAGTAAAATCTACAGACGATGTTACAACTATAGTTAACTAAAATTCGGATAGTACTGATTATGTCTTGTCTGTCATTTGAGATTCTTTATTTCACGGTGAATTATGGAAATTAGCTGTTCATTTTACACTATATTGGAATTAGTTTACTACTTATCAATACGTGGATAATAGTAAAATGCAATTGCAGAACAATGTTGAATGCGATGTTGTGGGTATTGGTGATGTACAAATTAAATGCATGATGATATCGTGGAGACATTGACTGGATTGACACATGTTCCAGAGTAGAAGATGAACCTAATTTCCTTGAGTGCTATGGATCCAACTAGGTGTTGATATACTTCAAAACTTAGAGTTCTAAAAATTGTTCAAAGTGCCTTGACTGGAGTGAGGCATGTTCCAAAGTGGAAGAGGAACCTAATTTTCTTGAGTGCCATGGATCCAGCTAAGTGTTGATATACTTCACAAATTAGAGTTTTGAAAATTGTTCAAGGTACCTTGATAATGATGAGAGGAATCAAAGCATAGTGGCCTTCTAGCAAGCACAAACACACTCTTAGGGCCTCCGTATCGATGTCAAACATGTGTCGGACGCGTGTTTGTATCCAACATACAGTCAACGCTCTGGACACGCAACGACACATAAGTCCAGCATCTCAACACGTTATTCCAACATACTCAGGTCAATTTTAAAAATTTTCAATAAATTAGGGGCCAAAATGTAAATCTATTGAGAAAAAAAAAAAGAGAAAGAAAATGGAGAAAGAAGAAAAAGGAGTTAATAATATAGATGAATGACTTATTATTATATTTAATGGTGAAATGTGAATTTTTTCGACTTTTTGTTATATGTTAAATTTAATTATAGGATGCGGATTGCTTATTTTTCTTCAAGTTTTATGTATTATTGAAATGGAATATAGTTGAATTTGTCAATTTAAAATGATGAATGATATTAACAAATAGTGTATTAATGTATTTAGAGTAAATTTGTTTTGAGCACTTTTTATTATTTATTTATTTGTAAATCTAAATCAAATTAATTTGATATACAACGTGTCGAATTCACTATTTTTTAAAAAATGACGTGTTGTGTCGAGTGTTAGTATCGTACTACTTATGTGACCTTTATGAGCTTCAAGATGAGACATTGACAAATTTTGACGAAGAGACATTGGATGCATTTGTTCAAAAGTCAAAATTATGGCATGCACATTTGGGACACATTAGCAAGAGAAGCCTAAATGTTCTAAGTAAAGAAAATCTACTATGTAAATATGTTGTTGTTGATGAACTAAATGTATATCAGTGTCAGGACTTAAATTAACGACAAAAAAGTGCATTTCACTAGATTGCAAAATTGATTCACTTAGATGTTTGGAAGTTATTACGGTTTCCTTCGAGGAAGAGTGTCAGATTTATGCTAATAGTTGTAAGAGACTACTCAAGGAATATGTAAATGCCTATGCTGAGGCACGAGTTTGATGCTAATGTTAAAATTAGGTAGTTGAGGGCTTTGATTGAAAATAAAAATAGTAATGATTAAGTATGTACAGATTGACGGTAGCATAAAGTTCAACTCTGAACTATTATGTGAATTCTACATTAAGGCATAGTGAGATTGCATGCTAGTGCTAATGTACCACAACATATTGTAGAGTTGATGAGCAATTAATTACTAGATACAGCCTGTAAAATGTTCTCTAGTGCTAATATGACTAGGAAGTTTCTAACTGATGTGCTTAGTATAGTGAGCTACTTCATAATAGATCCCCATCGACTACAATTAGTGGCGGGCTCCTAAAAAGTATAGTTAAGAAGCTTGTTGATTATTTTTCTATTAAAATATTTAGTTGCCCATATTATGTTCGAATAAGTAATAATAAGCTTGACGAGAGGGCTAGAAAGTGCATGTGTTTCCAAGTTATGCACAAGTTGAGTGGAGCTAAAGGTTGTGATGCCCAAAATTAAATTGGCATATTGTCAAGTAGAGATGTTACATTTGATGAGCTTCTAAAACTTCTAACTATGAGTGTTTACCGCAATGTTTATATAGATCTGAATATGTTCAGCTCGAGTTAGAGTTGCATCCAGAAACTCCTAAGGAGTAAGTGCTACGAAGTAATCAACACAGATGGTACTTATAATAAGGTGGGCCTTGTAGAATCAATAGTTTATGTAACAACTGAGTTTGACAAAATGTATGTTTAATTTCCTAACAAATATGTAGGCAATGATGGTTTTGTTTTATTTGGAAGAAATCTGTGACAATTGAGCCCACGAAGGGCTAAGAGAAAATAGAAGTGAAGTTCAGATCTTATCGAATCGATTATAACTTAATTCAAACATTGAGTCAAAGTAGAGATTGTTAGAATATGTATCGAATTTGAACCTGAAAAGAAAATCTAAATCTTGAAAATTAATTAGTAGAGAGGAGAAATCTAAGATCAAGTTTCAGAAATCAACTTTTCTTTACTAACTCCGTTTCTTTTACTCCTTTTTCCAAGCCCATGAGCTCCTCTCATCCTAACCAAACAACTTCCTGTCGCAGCCAACCCTAACGTCTGAGTTCAAGATTTAACAGAACATCAGACTTTCAAGAACACAATCATTCGAAAGTCCCGACCGGGTTCCGGCGATTCGATCGACATCTACATGTTCTTTGGAAAACCGTTTTTGAGTTCCCTCCATGTTAAGCGGACAAAAGAGGCTAAAGCAGGACTTGCGTATGATCGTGTAATAAATTAAACAAAGGCACTGCCGGCGCAACCGAAGGCGGGGGCGACGGGGAGCTTTGGCCAGAGCGCGTGCGACGGATTCGCTTTGAGGTTGACTGACTGTCTTTTCACGCCTCGTTCACGTCGAACCTTGTTCTGGATTCTTCAACGTCAAGCAGCCTCGTCCCCCTTCATTCATCATCCCTAAGTCACTCTTCCCAAGTCGTCCGCGCTAAGTTGATTAAACCGACGCTGAAGTAGAGAACACGTTGACATGGAAGGCTTCCGTCAGGAATCATGATTTTCTCCAAATTAGGTTCTTAAAGTGATTTTTACATCTCTCCATTATGCGCCGTTTATTAAGTAATCTGGCCACCAACCTTTGCAGAGCCTACCCGTGGTAAGTACAAAATAATAATTATGCATAGTATTGTCAAAAAAGAATATAGTCATGTGCTCTTGAATATCAAACCAACTCAACTTAGATAAACAACTCTCCACGATATGCAGTCAAGTTTTGCTGAGAACCGTTGACCAACCACTTTTTTTCCTTTATCCTTTTGGCTTTAAGCCCGCCCCCCCCCCCCCCTCTCTCTCTCTCTCGGTGTTGTGACTTGTGAGGATTGAGAACCCAATAAGAAAGGCCATTTGATTCGTCCATTGGAGAACATCATCACATTCCCTGCCTTACAAGTTGCAGCTTGCAACTCCATCTACCTTGATGGACCCTCTACTTCAACCCGCTCTCATGATATGATCTCATAGTTTCTCTCTCTTTCTGGGTTGCATGCTTCTTCCATGGCTAGCAGAGACCATCATCCATCGACCTCGTCTTCCTCCGAGATCAAAGCCAGAGTGAGCTCATGGCGAGGCAACAACGCAGTGCACCCGGTCGACATTGACATCGATGCTGACGCGGCTGTGTCTGCTCCAAATCCCGTGGTGTACACAGAAGTCAAGCATTTCAAGAAATGGAAGCCCCTGCTTGTGCCCTGCTTCATCGTTGCAAACACTGTCATGTTTGTGATCACTATGTACGTCAACAATTGTCCCGAGAACTCCGTTTCTTGTGTGGCCAAGTTCTTGGGCAGATTCTCCTTTCAGGCCTTCAAGGAGAATCCTCTTCTTGGCCCTTCTTCATCAACGTGAGTCTCATTCCTCTCTGATTTTCCCCTGTTTTTCATCTATTTTTGGCTCTGTAGCCTACAGAAGTCAACTGTTGGATTTTGAGTTTCACAACAATGAGCCTCAGGAAGACGGTGAAACTCCAGCTTCATGCGTGACTCTTGATTGAGTCCTACATGACTAACCATTTATCACAGATATCTTGGTTGTCCTAAACTTCATGCGTGACTCTTGATTGAGTCCTACATGACTAACCATTTATCACAGATATCTTGGTTGTCCTAAAAAATCCCACTTTGTGGTCTTAGGCTTCAGAAAATGGGCGCTCTTGAAGTTAGCAGGATAGTAGACAGACATGAAGTGTGGCTCCTGATAACCTGCATCTGGTTGCATGGAGGAGTCTTCCATCTATTGGCAAACATGTTGAGTTTTTTAGTCATTGGAATTCGGCTGGAGAAAGAGTTTGGGTTCGGTATGTATGTGTCTGCATTTTGCCTGTTCAATTTAATGTCAATTCTGTTCTGAATTCATCTCTAGTCACCTCGATCTGGGTTTGATAAGCATCTCAAATCTGTCTAATGTCGCCCGTCAATTTTCCATCCGGATAATTAACTCCAATTTGTTAAAATGCGAGTATCTCAGTAAATTTTGGCGGGTAACCTCTGTTTTCTTCGCGCAGTGCTGATCGGATCGCTCTATGTCATCTCGGGACTTGGGGGAAGTTTGATGTCATCCCTCTTCATCCAGTCAAGTATTTCCGTGGGTGCTTCTGGTGCGCTTTTTGGGTTACTGGGAGGGATGCTCTCTGAACTCATCACTAATTGGTCTATTTATGCTAACAAGGTACTTTTCTGCGTCACGTCGAATTGTCAACGTTCAAATGAGTGATTAAGTTTAGAAGTGAATTCTGTAGTAGTTTTTTTATGAAACAACCGATCCTGTTCTACTTGCTTTCTTCAGGTTGCATCATTCTTGACCCTCCTGATCATCATCGTGATCAATTTGGCAGTCGGGATTTTTCCACACGTCGATAACTTTGCTCACATCGGAGGATTCCTGTCAGGCTTCCTGCTTGGATTCGTGCTTCTCATCCGACCCCAGTATAGCTGGATCATTCGGAAGTATACTCCTCCAGGATATGCATCTGCTTCTCCGAAGCCTAAATTCAAGACGTATCAGTGCGCATTGTGGGTCATCTCTCTGATGGCCTTGATCATCGGGTACTCTTTCCACAAAAATGGCCTTCTATCATCTCATGACATTGGATAATCTACATTTTGTAATAGATTCTTGTCAATGATTTCGATGCTAGGTGCTAAGTTAACGTCCTGCAGGTTCATTCTTGGTATGGTGATGCTTCTGCGGGGCGTGAACGCGAATGATTATTGTTCATGGTGCCACTACATGTCCTGTGTTCCGACTTCTAGATGGAGCTGCAAGGCCGGGCCCGCCTCATGCTCGGTAGTCATCTCTTTCTCTCTCTCGCTCTCATATGCCAAATGATTTCACTAATGAACAATCGCATTACCTTCTGTTGTAGTCTGACCAAATAGGAAGCCAGCTGAACTTGACTTGCTCAAGCAATGGAAAATCAAGAACATACACATTGCCGGGTGCTACCACTTCCCAGATTCAGGGTCTCTGCACTCAGCTTTGCAATTGAAGATCACACAGACGATGTCCAATGGACTGCAGAGCCCAAGATTGGTGTAAATTAGTTTCACGGACAATTTTCTCATTCCTCGGTACCGAGTTTTCACTTGCCATGTATGTCTATATGTAGGTTGAGTTTAGCTTAGTTTTCGATTGAATCCAACGGTTGATGGATCAATACTCGAGAGAGAGGATGGTTTGTCTTTAGAATGTGGTGACTTCAGTAAAAGGCCATGCTTTCGGTGTTTCCAGTCAAGAATCAGCATAGACAGCTATTTCTATATGATCATAACGATTAGATCTGATGGTGATATAGCAGGAAAAGTTTACTGCAAAAAAGAATATTATTATTCCTTTGAATACGCCGTCTGTGGGAATCGAACCCACGACCACATGGTTAAAAGCCATGCGCTCTACCGGCTGAGCTAAGACGGCTGACAGTCTGGGCAGTGCTCCCAATCAACTAATTCTAAATATTGGAATTAATTATCTTCTTGATGGCTCCCTTCTTACTGAAGATAAGTTTCTGAAAGACACGGGTCCCAAGGTCGACCTTATTGAGAACAACATGGTCGAGATTGAGTATGCGAATAACAATCGCTTATACCCGAGAATCTCTATCGATCTGACTTACACACAAAACCTATGTAGACAGCAAAAGAAGGCCATTCTTGTCGGACTGTTGGGGAGATCTATGGGGTACCCAGACTTCATATTTAATCCGCCCTTGTGTGCCCTTTGCCGTTGCTTCTTGTATTGGTGAACGAACCAAGATTGAAAACAAAATGGCTTTCGCCAAAAGGGGACGTTTTACTCCGAGCATGTGTTGAGGTTGATCTTACTCAGCCTTTGGTGGCTCAACTTTGGCTGAGATCATGGCCACCATCTTTCAAGCCAACCTTATGATGCACGATTCAACTTGCATAACAAAACAGCCCAATCATCTCTAATAAATAAACCACCAGATCAAATTATGAACTTATCGTGTATCTACCGTAGTTGATCAAGTCTTGCCTATTTCATCACGTGTTCACGAACGAGGTCGATTGTTAGAGTGAAGTCGAAGTCCGCCAAAGCAGCACAGGAATGCTCGGAAGGCCACACCAGAAAGCTTGATGATTATTGATGGTCTGGGTAAGACGATGTGCGTGTTTATGTCCTTTCTCTTTTCCGCCTATTTTCCATATCATGATGCCTAAATTACTGGTATGCGACTGGGCGAAAAGGTTTGCAAGATGGTCTGCAGCTAGGCCTGAAAATGGTATGATAATGTCTTCGGGCCCACTTTCTTATCTTTATCTCCAGACGGACTTAACATGCATTTCAGAATACTTTTGGAGATAACTTTGACAAAATGCAAAGACTTCAGGTAAAAGAATTTTTTCAAAATACAAATATTATGAAAACACGTTGAGAAGCAACCTAATTCAAACGCCTTTTGGTAAAAACCATACTTTGTAAAAGACTTTTGCTAGTTTTGTTTTTTTTTTTTAAAATTCAAACATTTGTCAACGGAACTTAGCTACCGGCAAGCCAAATCAGCAATTGCTATCTAGCCTGGCTAGAGGTCACCCAACCACAAGCAAGGTGGCTCAAGGTGACACAAACTCAAGTGTAGCCAAGGGTCGCACGACCGGTGATGCTAGCTAGTGCCAATGACGTCACATGAGATGAAGACATTTATGGAATTATGAAAGTTTAGCGAGGGCAAAATTGGAAGAAAAAAATGTATTTTCATTCTAGGATTACTATAAACTCAATATACTTTCAGATCTGCTTTGAAATAAAGATCTATGGAAATACAATTACATCTTCTCGAAACTCTCCAAAAATATCTACTAAAGGCTACATGCTTTTGTCTGGCCTTTAGAGCCCAAGGGGCTTTTGGAAAGTGATTCATAAATGCACCAGTAGCACGCATAAAGAAGTTAGTATAGTTTCACCATTTAAAAAGTCGAACACTCTTTGAAATCAAACTTTTAAACACTATACTTTTTCACCTTCTCTACTAGAGTAGGGAAGGATTTAGACCTAAGGATATGCCTGTTCCTAGATTGGTCGAGTAGTCACCCTACCATGGATCCTACTCTAAAAGCATGGCTTTCCAGATTCAAAACCTAGAACATAACTCATAAGGTCATGAGCCACTAAAAAGTACTCTATGTAATGAGTACATCACAAGACAGTGCATGTTGTGATCATGCTATGGATCACTCTTGTTGGCTTGCAAGCAGACAATAATTATTGGTCGATTACATCATATAAGTATTGTCATGCGGTGTAACTATCATATAGGATAGTTTTGCTTTGAACCACCCTATAAATTGGAACTGTCGGTTGTACAAATTTTAAGGCTTTATTATTAAGGAACATACAAAAAAAGCGCATTCATACAAGAAATGATAACACCAAAAAGCAAAGGAAATAAATAAATATGATTCCTTCTATCATTTCACACATTTAAGTATAAAAAATTTAATAAAAAAAAGAAAAATCTTAAATAGTTCGTATATATATATATATATATATATCTACTTAAATACTATGTAGAGTACCATGTATCTCTCTATAGTGTATTTTGCATGGGATCTGAGGCATAGGCTGGGTGCAGGCTGGTCTCAACCTTCGTGACTTATAATATTCACCCAATGACTACTCAGCCAGCCATTTCTGTAGGTTTGGCAAGTTCCATGAGTTCTCTCGCACACCTTACTTAGACTAACTTTAGAGTCTCCCCACGTGGACCGCAAATTAAGCCTCACGAGTTGAACAGGCTGTATTTCCTAGTTTATCCTATTATATTTACGATCATACATTTATATTTATATTATGTTATCAAATATATAATCTTTGCATATTGCAATAGTTTTGTATATTTTCTAGTTAGGTTTATTAAAAAGAATGGATTTTGGCTCTCCAGATACTTAATCATGCCAAAAAAAAACATGATTAAAAAATTAAAAAAAACTTGCGGTTTGGTAATCATTGACCATTATTTAGTCAAACGCTATGGCATTGGATTTGGTAGATTTGCAGTGCCCAAATTTACCTAAAAAGGGAAAAAAATGATCGAAAAAAAATCCACAAATAAGTATAAAACTTTGCTACCTTATACTGGCGTCGAAAGCTGTGCCTAGACCGTCTTTGTTTATCCCAATGTCCACATAAGATAAACTGTCCTTGACCTCAAAATTGTGGTGAAATGCAAAAGCCAAGGTGCATTTCTCAAATTTTCCCCTTGGGTAAAAAACAGCTCGACTAGGTAGACTCAGGTGGGTTCACCTGTCCGGAACCCTACCTCACCCAATCCCTAGACGGGAGCGTACAGGCTTTTTTACATCAGTCCACTCAGTGGTGGTGTCCTTGAAGTTTCTTCATTGTTGCATGGCTGCTCGAAGCTTTTGTACTGGACCATCTTCTTGAGGATGGTCTCCTTGAAGTAAATGTGGTGGGGAAAGAATCACGGGAGAGGTAATGAGGAGAAGAGGATGGAGACGAAGGAACTGCAACTTCGATTGGGATTGTGTGTGACTACAAAACATGGTCTTAAATTTATTGCACAACATCAGTTTTTAACATTTCAATTATACCTATTAAGTTCTAAATTTTTTTTTTTCAATTTGTCAATTGAATTCATCAAATTGATTTTATCAGGAAATTGCTGATGTGAACGTCAATCACTCTACATAGCACGATTGGTGCTAATGCAAACACTTTTTAATAATATTTTAATATTTTTTCTAATTTTTTTATTTTTCCTTTTTTACTTTTCTTCTTTTTTTTTCCTTTTTTTATATTTTTCCTTTTTTTTTTTCTTTTCACTTCTTTCTTATTCCCCTTTTCCCTTCGTCGGTGGCCTCGCCTTGTGACAAAGGCGGCCCTTGCCTAAGGCCAGCAAAGGAAAAAAGAAAGAAAATAAAATAAAATAAATAAATCAAAAAATATTAGTACAATAAAAATTTATCAACGTCGGCGCCAATTGTGTCACCTAAGACGATTAATGTCCATATCAACGATTTCTAACTAAAATTGATTCGATAGACTAAATTGACAAAACGTAAAAAGATTTAGAAATTAATTGACAAAATTGAGAAGATTTTTATTAAATTAGTAAAAGTATAATAAATTTAAGGCTTATTAGATAATTTTCTCGCAAAACATGGGTGAAAGGTAAGTTTAAATTACAGAAGGAAAGATCCAGATGATCTGATTGCTTTTGTCCGAGTTGGAACAATGAATTTATTTAACAAGGTTGATGCTGGAATTTTGAAAAGTAGGATAAGACCGCGGCAGGTGAGTCCGCGGAAATGATCAGGGTATGGATTCGAGCTCGGCGTGTAAGCATGGAGTCTTGTCGAGGAGAGTCGAAGCCACACCACCACTCGAGCATCCCCCTTGAGGCTGTAAAGGCAGATTCTATCCGATAGAACGTCACGAGGGGGAAAAAAGGAGGCGTTGATAAACATGACTTTACTTGAGCACGGTTTGCACAAGAACATCATTAAGCCTAATAACAAGTACAATCATCATGCTGGGAAAATAAAATAGTGCCACAATTTGGAAGAGAAAGGGACCTCAGCGTATTAGAACTTTCATTCGGGTAGTTGCTTATAAGCAATTGTTAACTAATGCGTTGAAGATATCTCGCAACTTGGGAATGAAATCCATACTGCTTAAGACATGAGTCTCATGTGAAATTAACTTTACGTGTTTTGAGGGATTATCCAATTGTCCATAAGTTATGGCTTGAATTTATCCCACAACAATATTTGGGAGAATTCTTCTCAATGAATTTGTCACCATGGTTGAATTTAAATCTCACTAGTAAGGAGCGATTGAATTTTCATCATGATTAGAGCATAATTTTTGGATGTGTGGCTTTTTTGGCAATGGAGAAATAAGTCATTTTTCCAAGACGACTTTATTTTCCTTTTGAATCCAATGCAACTAATTCAGTCATACACATAGGAAATCATCAAGACTTCATCGGTGAATAACTCAATGTTAAATGGATCGTGCACTTCTCCGATTTTAGTTAGATGGGATCTTCTACCTTTTGGATGGATTAAATTGAATTCCCACGAGACCTCTAAAGGCAACCCAAGACTTACTGATATTAGAGGTTAGTTTAGGGGGTCATTATATTGGTGGTTTTGCCACATTCATAGGAATATGCTCGTCGACACAAGCAAAATTTTGAGTCTTGTGGTTGAGACTTAACTTTACAAAACAACTTGTATTTCATAAGATCATCAATGAGATTAACTCTAAAGCTATCACTGATCTAAAGCCTCCGTTGATTATGCTGACCTTGCTTTGATTTAAAATATTAGATGACTATTGCGCTCTCGCTTTTACTTTAAACTACAACATAACTTTTTGGAAGGAAATCGCTTTGCCGATTGCAAATCTCAAAATCAACAAGCAGTTGAATACTAATTCCCTTTCAATACTTTCTATAGAGTTACTTGATATTTTATCATGTGATAAAATAGGGATAATAGATTTAAGATGTTAAATTTCTATATTTGGCTTCAGCCCTTTTTTCTTATTAAAAAAAAAGAAAGAGGTGCCTTTTCATGTGGCAACTAATTCGTGCATGCACTTGAATGTTAAATACTCATATAGGAACACCATTAGGATAAATGACCTTGTTGAGAATTCTTAATCGCAAAAACTATACACAAAAGGAAAAATATCATGAGGCTCGTCATCATGTGGGCCAAAGCAAACTTTACTTAAGAGTGCGTCAGGCCAAGATACCACCATATGGAATCACGGTATGACTACTTCTGATGGTTGCAGTTTGGAGACAATCCCTCACTTAGTGGGCCTATCACGGCTAGATCAAATGAGAATTAGAAGCGACTATGGTGGCAAGAGTAATTGGACAGGTTATGCAACTCCAAACACCAATTTGAGGAGGTATGAATGAACTAATTACAAACCAAACAAATGAAAGTTTTGTTGGGTTCTATATATAAGTTGAATTAATTCATAAGAGGCGTCTTGGCGATAATTGGACAATGCACTATCGAGAAAGGTGATCCCCTTGTAGAGTGTTTACTTGTACACCAACGTTATGAGATAGATCAAGACAGTTAATACCTCGAGAGGGCTAGGCTAAGATAATACAGCTTCTTTTCATTTTGACGCATCAAAATATTTTAACGTGTGATCATGTGAAAATGCAGTAGCCTATAATATATGTAACTATAGTTTATGTAGACATGATTGAATGTGTGTTATATACGTTTGTCTACATATATTAATTCATATAATGCCGTGTTATCTGACATAGCGGTTGGTTTAATTCGTATCATTTATTTGAAGTATTTTTATCAAGTGTGTTGCATTTGTGTTGAGATACAAAGCACTCGAATTAGTGAAAACCTTCTTTACGTCCCTATTTTGACACGAAAAGCACTATAAAGTTTTTCAAATCAACAAAATGTTGGGCCAATCTAGCTTTTTTCTCTTTCTTAAAAAATGAGAAAGCTCGAGGTAGAGCGCGAACCTATCCAATATTTGGACAATTGCGGCCAGAACATATAATATTATTTTCACTAGATGATAAAATATATATATATATACAGACTCTTTTTTTTATATATAATTGCTCAAACCTCCAAAAATTTCTGAAATTTGAAATCACAGAAGAGGGAAGTAGCAAGAAAACTCAGACCAGGGGCCGGAGGGGGAAGTACACTGAGACGAGGGGGCTGGAGGTGGTCTGACGCCGGGTGGTAAATACCATGCAATTTCGTACTTGCTTTTTTAACCCCGCAAAGAATATTAGAGAAGAGATCAATTGGGTAAAAAACAAAAAAAGGGGGAGCTGGGGAATATCCTGGAAAGGCAAATGAAATCGAAAAATCATCTTATTAAAAAAAAAAAGGAAAAATGAAAAGGGGAAAAGGGGGGTGGGGGAAAATGATAAAAGAAAACCAAACTGACGGGGACGGGTCCCTGACAATCTGGAGAGATTTTTTTGCAGGGAGACAGAGGGGTCGAGGTCGAGCCTTCTTTCTTTTGCCGCGAAACCCGGACTCCAGTCCCCCCACCCCCGCGCCCCGATGCCCCCCCCCGCTCCCATCCTGCCACGCCGCATCCCCTAATTACTAATCACCCCCCTCCCCAAAATACTCACCGATTGAGTATTTTCATTTCGCAAAAAAATAATTAATTCGGATAATATTTTTTTCGAAAAATAATTATTTATATCTAAATATTTTCGTAGATTATAAAGCATGTTTTATTTATTTATTTTATACTCGATACAAATTATTGTTTTTTTAAAAATAATTTTCAAAATCATTCATTTTTATTTGCTAATTTTGTACCACCATCAATTAGCCACCGAGTTAACACGGTAAGTAAAATTTTGCTATGTGATATTTCAATCAGGCAGCACGATTCGTGAGCATCATTCAATTGGATAATTTATTTAATGGACCCAATTGCATGAGAAGGAATCAAATGGCAAAACTATACAAACAACAAAACTTAGAAGGCACGAGATTATATACAAATTCGAATGGAGTAATTACATAAGTGATATCTGGACGTTTCTTCATTGTTAATTGTCTTTTCTAAATCTTTTTTATTCAATTTAAACTCTATATTTTTTCAAAATCTGTTCAATATAGTCCTTTGATAAATAACGATGAATGGCTGACGTGGGAGACAACACCTGAATTGATTTGGACAAGTGTGGTTCACCCCCTCTCACACTCTCTAGACATAAATCAAAAGTGTCATGGTAACGACCCCGCACATGGCCACTAGACTTGAACACCACCTACCATCATGGCCGGCTGTCGTCACAATTGCAGTCGAACCATCGCTAAACTCCATTGCGCCACCGCCAACGGCACAGAACGACGACTATCGGTTGCGGTCGCGGGTGCTGCTGCGGGGTGATCGGTGATCAGATGCTGGCAGTGATGAAAAGGACCTACGAGACGATAGGCCGAAATAGGATCGACAAATCCCGGAGCGATCATGGAAGGCCCCTCCAGGAGATAAAGAGGTGTCCAGTACCCACTGTAAAAATCCTTTCTACTAAATGAAAAGGAAACGTGCAAAGACCGTACGTAATTTCTCATGATCACTCCCTCCACCTCCACTCCCACTCCCGCTTTTCACTTTCGCCCTTTATTGTAATCACTACCCAACACAGTCCTCTCCTCTCTCTCTCTCTCTCTCTCTCTCTCTCTCTCTAGGCAGATCACTCGTTGAGCGACTGATGAGAGATGAACGTATCTGGGGTCGGAGCCGAATATTCATCGCTAATGAACACTAGCGACTACCGCAGAGCTGGCCGGAGCAATGAAGCTGCAGAGGGGGAACTCGGAAGTCGCGGGCCGAGTTCTCGCCGGCCGGCGAGTCCCGGCGGGCGGCAAGAGAGAGAGGTGAATGGTGAATGAAAGATGAGGAGGGAATTGAATGCGAGAATAAAAGGAAAATTTTCGGGAGCTAAATGCGGTAAGATAAGGGCTTGACGTTGACAAGACTCGGGTCGGTTGATGTTGACAAGACCTCTTTGAAGATATATAGAGAGAGAAGAAATCGCACAAAAGAAATTGTGAATTGTTTTGTATTTAATATCCTGCAAAAGTAAAACAATTTCTCTAAAAATGGGGTTTCTACGGTCGGTCACCCTCAGGTCAACGGTTTTAGGGACAGTTCAAGCTTCGCTTAAAATTTATTTATTCGGAATCTGCTCTATAATGACGCATTTAGTAACGATTTTATTTTAGAAAATAATTTTTTTTTATCAAAAATGATTTCTTTTGATCTTATTTGTGAGAATAATTTCTAAGAAAAAGAACGCGCTTAATAGCTCTCAAAAATTTCTATTTTTAGGGACAGTTCAAGCTTCGCTTAAAATTTATTTTATCGGAATCTGCTCTATAATGACGTCGAGGTCTGGCGAGCTTGCAGGAGGCGAGCCTCGGCCTCCCTAGATCTGGGCGAGGGCAAGCCTTGCCGGTGGCTAGGCAAGGCTTGGGTCAATGAGCCTCACCAAGGCTCGACGTCACCACGAGCCAACGACACTCTAGCAAAGTCGATGGCCATGGCCGAGGCCAGCCACCAACCAAAAGAAAGAATAAGAAGAAAACAAAAGAGAATAAGAAGAAAACAAAATAGAATAAGAGAAAAGAGAAGACAAGAGAAGAGAAAAGAAAAAAAAATTATAATTGATTTTATGAATTATTCCCAAAAACAAGAATTAATTTTTTTTACTTCTTAATTCTATTACAAATCTATTTTCAAGAAAAAAAATTTATCAAACGGATTTTTTTTTATTTTATTTCCGAGAACAAAAGAATAGAATCAATTGTTTCCTTAAGTGTTACCAAACACATCCTAATCCTTGAGACTTGAAGTCTATCTTACATGTCCTGCATCTCGATGTCTACCCAATCAATCGATTATACAATCTATTTAGGAATCGATCAATTTTTATTTTTTAAATGAACACAACAATAACAATTCTTATTTATGAATAATAGCAATTTATAAAAGACTAACATATAATATTATTGATACCCAAAAACACTTTCGTAATCATGCGCTGGTCACGAGGGATAAAAACCTATAAAATCATCCTCATTACCTCATGTGGGTCGTGATTTACATCAACTCAGCCTATAGTGGTCATGAAAACGAAGGTTAGCCAAGGATTTTGAAAATCTTTAGGTTAGATTTCGATGAACTTATAAGCAAAGATACATAATTCTATGATGAAGCAGCTGATTTTCACGTGTCAAGGCCAAAAGACGCGTTGAAGACATAACATTGACGGCAAATTTAGGCGAGAACAGTTGAAAGAGCGCTAAACTTAAGAGAAACAATTTACTTGCTAGACAAGCCATAAGAGCATTGCCAAAGAAGTCAGAAAGTAACTAGATGTGGATAAGGCGGTTCAATATAAAATGTGGAGCAACCCTTGGGGAGGAAGCAATCAACCAAATTGGCCTATAAATACTGTAGGCAATCCAACAAAGAAGCCCCTGAACAACACACAAAATTACTTTATCTTCCTTTTATCTTTACTAAGACTAATTTAGTTGTAACTTAAGATTCCTGTCATATATTCAATTCTGACGAGTGTCTATATCTCGGGCAATACTGTTGATTATATTTCAATGTTAACCCACTGTCAACGTCGTTGATTAGATTCCAATGTTATGTTCTCATATTCATCTAGGAGCAGTGTCTATTAGGTGTTATCCTCATTGTCCAACGTTGTCAATTAGATTCCGATGTTGTATCTTTATATCCACCTATGAATGGTGTCTACTAGGTGTCATTCAAGCCGTGCAACATCGTTTATTAGATTTCGACGTTGTGCCGTCTAACTTATTTGAAAGCGATGTTTTCTAGATGCTTTTGTCAACACCTAGTGTTGTTGAATCATCTCGATATTGTATAAACCACTGTAATGTTAACGGGCTTTCATTATCATGTTAAGGTGAGTTTAGACGAAACTGTTGATTAGATTTCGACATTAATTATCGTTGGTTTTAAGCTAATATTAAGCATGTTAAGCGACTTCTTTAGATTCGGGATTTTATAATATATATATATATATATAGTATTGTTCGCATTTACCCTGTCTGTCTAAAGCAAATACAGATCTTGAGTCTCATTTAATAAAAACCAAAACATAATACTCGATGAAATAAAATATAAAATAAACAATTAAGTTCAAAATACATAACTGCAGTTCATTAGTTATAATTCTCAATCCCGCTCTTCGGTTCTCAGCTCTTAGTTCAGTTCTTATCTAGGAATCGAGAAGTGAATCGTACAATACCAATTTATCTTCTTCTTTTTTTCTGAAATAGGCTATCATAGGAACTGGACCTCTTCCTATGACTGTTTTTTATACGATTCCCAGTTCTATCATTAATGAAGACTCACCCTTAGGTCATCCTATCCTAAAATCGTCGTATTGGCTACACAAAATATCATACTAAACCATCACTTCGAAAACGATCAACATCCATTATTTTGTGATCCAAAGCCATCGCCAACGGAGGAGGATCGGATAGTTGTGAAAATGCTCAAAAAATAATAATTTTCGATTGACATGTATGTGTATGTGCCTGTTACATTGGACGTAATTAACCCCACTTACACAATTTCATATTATATATTCGTATCCTATTAAGTTAGGTGCGTTTATTATAAGTGGTTTACTAAAGATAAAAATCTGTTGTAAAAATATGTTAAACAGCACTATTCGTTGTAATAGTTATTGTTTATTGAAAAGATGGCAATAAATGAGATACGAATAATGGTACAAATTAAATTACTTTCACATAGAATTGTAAGTTTATCCGTATTCATCTTGCTATGTCAAAATAAATGAAAATTGAATTAAGGTCAAGCAACCTAGACATTGCCTCGCTTGTGGTTGCATGATCTCGGTGGCCGTGGTTTGAGTTGTCCTCTGTTACCTAAGCTCATCCATTCACCCTTTTTCTTCTCTCAAAAATTGCTTTACAAGCTGGATATCAAAGCTGTAGGACAAGTATTTACCAAACACTATATTTAGCCCTTGGGATACAAAGAAACAAATTATGAGTGTGGGGAATTTTTGTTTCTTTTCAACTTTACCCTCACCGAACTATCTAAATTTCCGTTTCACCCTCACTCTCACTTTCTCATGCACTTCTGGCAAGCATCGAGCTCAGATCTGACACCAATGACTATCACTTGAGGTAATGCAATCTTCGCGTTCCATCGCTTGAGTTGTCTTCCTTCACCTGAGCTTTCATCCATCCTCTTTTTTCTATCTTAAAAACTGCACTACAAGATGGGTATCAAAGTTTAGAAAAAGTGTTTATCAAACACTATTTGTTTTTCATGAAATTTCTTACACTCTAAAATCATTTGTAGATACAAAGGTCTTGGGCAAAAGTCGAATCAAATGCAACCCTGTTGAGAGCGAACATCATATTCATATCATCTCTTCACATTTGAAATTGGTTATCTAGGACGAATTTTCGTCTCTTCAATCTCTTTACTCAAAAGATGCTAAATGTTAAGTAATTAAAAACCTCCACAAGTAAAGAGAGAGATTAGAAGAAGAGTTTGGATATTCGAGGAGAGCTTGTGACAATGATCAACTACATGAAAAATTCGGCTAACGTTCACGGGACTTCAGAAAGGGGATGGAGTAATCATAACAACCTCAGCTGAATGGGAAATCCAAGGTGAAAAGCAAGACAAAATGCTCAGACTTGGCCCGGGGGACCGAATCGAAAGAAAAAAAAACAATTGAAAATCTCTAGCTGGAGAGGGAAATTTTCCCAAAATATATGTAACTGTCACGTGCTTTTAATTTGTCTTATTTTCCAATAATATTATGCTTGGTGAATCCTAGACCTTCCACTCATTTATGAACAATTTGGAGCTATAGCCCATAAAAGCATATATAGCCCCCAAAAAATGTAAAAAAGAAAAAAAAAAGATTTAAGAAGGAAAGAAGAGTTGAACTAGAAAGGCCGTGCTTCATTGTCTAAATTTTTAGATGGGATAGAATTTGATGAAATATGATATAAAATTTATGAATTTTACTATATTCTCTTAACTGTTTGGTGAATTGAAATAATAAAATTAGATAATTTCATATTCTATCATATCTATTGTTTCGTATTTACAATATATTAGTACAAATAAACTTGAAAATGCGCAAACGAATATCATACAAATCTCTTGTAATTCACTTCCAAATCTAGTAAAAGAGAAAAAATATAATCATTCATTTTCGCGATTACAAAAAGTATAGTGTTTTGACGCTTTTGCTACTTTAGTGAAATTTCAATGTGAATCACAAAATTACCGAGGAGACGGAGTTTCAACTCTCTTGTTGCTTGCATTGACTTTTGATGTGAATTAGAGAGTTATGAAGGAAAAGAAATTTCAACTCTCTCTCTCTTTTCATGGAGTTTCAACATGAATTAAAAAACTAACGAGGAGTTGTGAAGCTTCAACATAAACCCGGGATGTAGAGGAGAAGGAGATGGAACAAATTGGAATTTTTTAGAAATTTCATTGCTTCTTGTTCTTTGAGAATTAGAAAGATCTTTTTAGCGTTTGAATTTTTTTCATTTAAAATTTCGAATTCTTTTACTTCATTTTATTTATTTATTATTATTATTATTCGATCTTTTTTTTTTATGATTTTCTATTTCCTTCCATCACGCCTTCATAAAAAAGTTATTAGATAATAAAATGCACTATTTTACCTCAAATATTTAATAATATATACAAAATATATTATTGAGTAGAAAGAAATTCACATATATAAATCAAAAAGACTTTTTAGTTATTTTAATTTTCTATATTCATATATCATCTATATTTATTTGTCATTTAGTTTTCATTATTTAAGAAGTTATTTATTCAAGAAAAATAGCTTTTATACCATGAATATAAGAAATTTTATCCATTTTTATCTCATATTTATGAGATAATTTTTTCTAGATTATATCCTCATAAAATTGACTATATCTCATCTTGAATAAGAACAAAATATAGGAGGACAAATGTTATCCTATATTGATTTTATCATAACTACAAAACGTAACCAAAGCTCTTTATAAAGCAGTATGGATAGTATGGATAATTTTTCCGATTGGTTAATCACATGAATACAAGTGAATCACCTCCTCTCCCTATTCAACCGCGTTCAAATCAATTGACTGAGACAGGCCGTGATTTAAACAGGAAAGTTTCTGTGTTCAAATAAAGTTTTCAAACGCTCGGTCAGCATCTTGAGGTTGATAAGGAAGGTGTTTCTCCCTATCATCTGTTGAACTATTCTTCCGGTCCATTTGAATTTCTTGTGACCATAATCCTGATTGGCAAAGTATAATACGGGACATCGTCCGCTTCTTGCGGCTAATACCAATAATTGCAATCGGAGTTATTGTTGGAGGAAACGGATGAAAGTATTAACCTTTGCTAGAAAAAAAAGTTAAAAGAAATGGAGATACCGAAGAGACAACCAAGGGACCGAGCATTGCTTTTCTCATGTCAAATGAATTTTATGTGGATGGCACTAACATTTTCTTCTAGGGAAAATAATAGGAATGGTTATGAAATGTCGCCCTTAATATGCAATGTCATCTCTTAATTTTTAATTTGTTTAACGTGGTCGTTGAATTTTGACTTAATGTGCAATGCCATTTCTAAACTTCTAATTTGTTCAATGCGGGTTTTGATTTTTGGTATTTGTTCAATTTAGTTAGAACTATATAAAAATGTTCAATGTTGAACAACAGTGAACATTTTTCATATGATTTAGAAACTAGATTAAATATGTACAAAAAATTTATGGATCACATTGAATAAATTAAAAATTTAGTGATGATATTACACATTAAAATAAACATTTAAGGAGTGTATTGAAGAAATGAAAAATTTATGGACGAAAATACACATTAAGCCCTAATTGAGGCCCCACCGCTAGGCAAAGGCCTTTGCGCTTGGACCTAGTACCTTGGAGGGCTAGGGATGAGGGCCATAGAAACCAATCAAGGATCCTAGCGGGTGGACTCGAGGCAACTAGACTCGCAATCTTGTCGCCATGATCCGAAACCATGACAATTAGATCCTACACCCTAGATTGCACTCTCGATAAATTGACCTACGAGATACACGAAGGTCAAGCTCTTTATCTTTAACACGATATTCTTGAAAAATAATTTCCTGCAAAATTGAGGTTTGCACGGATTGAAAAGGATTGTGAATGGGGAGAAAAGGACTTCTACAGACCCCATCAATGTCATGGTTTCTCCTCACCATTTGGGAACCTTGAGAATTGATGTGCAATAGAATAAACTCCAAAAGGCATATCGTGATTAGTTTCTACATGAGAAGAGAGGTCGTGAGAACTGAGAAGCCAAGTGCTGAAGAATCAATCTTGTTAACTAATCTTTAATCTATATCTATATATATATATATATATATATATACAGATATTTGAATTTCATCTCTTGATTATTGACCCTACTGACTCAAAAAAAACTTGGTGAGCATCATAAATGGTTTTTTGTTCTTTCCCTCCGAATTTTTTGGTCAATTTCAGTCCGCGAATGGGAGGGAGATATGTCTCATGTCACGAGTCATGACATACGGAGCGATGGAGGACGAGCGGGGAGGGGGGAGGCAGGCAATGGTCTTTTCCTCATAATTCACAGCAAACAGTGAAACCATAATTCCTGCATCATGCACCTGCGCAGTGGGGTCCTCAATAATGCAAATGGCCGAAAAAGAGAGGAGAGAAAAAAAAACTCAAGAGTCCCTTCTCTCCTCCGCACGATCCCCATCCCCAATCCCCATCTCCCCCCCGCTCCCCCCCATCCGACGCGCCTGATCTCCCCAGCGAGATCAGAAGACCCTTTTTACACCGAAACGGATCGTTTTGATACGGGGGACGGGAGGCAGGACCGAGCCCCGAGTCCCCGGCACGGCAAAGCGAATCGCGATGGGGGCGGTGCTGCGTACTGCAGAGAAGTCGGAGCACGGAGCGGTGTAAATGTGCAGGGGAGAAATCGCAAAATGATACCGGAAGTAGGGAGCTGACGATATCAAATTCCATCGTACACGTCAGCCGCCGTGGGGACCACCTCCTTCTTTTGTCCTCTTGTTCCTGCTGCCCTCGCATGCTCCTGCTCTCTACTCTCTCTCTCTCTCTCTATGCTCTCTATCCGTGCTTTGCTCTCTCTTGTCACTTCCTGTCAAAGTTGCTTGCTTTCTCTCTCTAGCTTAGCTTGGAGCTACCTACTGTACTCTGCTTTTCCCCTGTCTCTCTCTCTCTCTCTCTCCCTCTCTCTCGCTCTGAACGTTTTTCAGTCATCGAGCCGAGCTGAACTCCTCTCTCTCTCTCTCTCTGGGTTACCCTTCTTCCCTTTTCTCTGCGCTTTCGTCGAAGTGAAAGAGGGCGCCGAGGCTGTCGTCCGAGATGCGTCGGAGAAGGACCTCTCTCCTGATTTCATGAGACCGACCAGTGAGTAAAGCTCGCTCCGATGATAGGAGCTTCCTCTGACCTCCCTTTCTTTCTTTTTTGGGTGCTGAGCTTGTCCACCGTCTTGGCCGTCGTCAATTGTACGCTTTCGTGTGAGCTTTGCTTGCTGTCTTTGTGGGTGCCGTGCGGGACTCGATTCGTCTGGTAATCGCGAATGCGGGATCGATGCTGACTTTTGAGCTCCCGAAGGACGGACCCTTTTATCTTTACTAGCAGAAGACCTTAAAAAGGGGAGGTTCTGATTTCTTTTTCATATTTTTTTTTTGGCTCACGGTCTCAAATGAGTGATCGGTTTCGGTTCTTGGAAAGATGGCATTTCTTTTTCTTGAAAGAACAGCATCTGGTGAATATTTTATTGTTATCTCATGCCTAGAAAGGTTCTTTTTTTATTTTCTTTTTGGTTCTGGGAAAGGGTTCCAGATTCCGTTAAATCTCATCACTCGGTTGCATATTCAATTGGGCTCTTTGGTTTTCCTCGGGTTGCATCTGTCTTGTACCCTGAAGAATTTGGCATCCGCCGTTCTTAATGCAGATTCGTTCACTTTTTGGAGCTTCTGTTTGGTCTCTCTTTCTGCATGACATTCTTGCATTGGTTGGTCCCCGTGGACTACTCACAATTGGAAGATTCAGATGCTTTTTTGGGTGCATAATTTCTATCAGATGTTTGTAGAGATGGACTCCTTTGGGGGGTCATCCTCCTACATCTACTTTGGGGGCTCTAGTATGCTGTATTCTGTATGGTTTTGAGCTTTACTGGAATTTTAACATCCTTTCCTCTCGTGGGGTTTGGTTGATGAGATGCGGATGATAGAATTCCGAACTCATCATTTAGACTTTCAGTTGTCGATTTAAAGACCGATAATCAGAAAGGAGAATTCAACGCAATTTCACGTTCAATTAACTTCTGGCTCCACTTAAATTGCGGGTGCAGTTCAGGGGCCCGTTTGGATTCTCTCCTTTAATAGATTTAGATGGGTAATCTCTTTATAATGTTTCGGAGATTCTGGAACAAGCATCTAGGAGTCAATGCACAAATTGCAACACTCAGCAGCATCAATCATAGTGATCACCATTTGTTTGGAACGGTAGATTTGATGATAGATTATTGATAGGGGGTTTTCTGGATTTTCTGTATAGTTAGTTTTGCTTGGAAGGGACTTGTGGTTGATCTAGGGCGGAATTAATTGGTATTAGATTTCAATTTATTTTTGTCTGAGCTCAAATTCCTTCTTTCAATGCATTTTAACTATAGTCATGGTACTAGATTTCTTTCTTTCCTTGGTTGAATGTATGTGAATATTGCTTCCTTCTTGAAAATTGTTGAACCAGAGAAATGCATGGAAACATAGTGCTGCTTGCTTCGGGAATTGAAGAATACAGCTGGACCAGTTTGGTCATGTAGTGACTGGAAGTTTGCCTAGCGTAATATCATTTTGCTTACAAAACCTTAACAAAAGAATGTGGGACTCTTCATTCTGTTCTTGACGATTGATCTTGCAGACATAGATTTTGCTTTTCAGTTGTTATATTTCTTGGATTAGGTATAATTAGAGAATTTGAACATCAGCCTGCTCATGTCCTTTCCTTGAAAATGACCTGTCCACCCAGATACTCTATGAATTTGTGGAGGATAAGTGACGGCCTCGGTTGTAGATGTGAAATTTGTGACATGTTTTGTTCCATAATAAATGTTGTTACACAACTGTTTTCTCTTTATGATGCTTGGGAGAGATTGCCGCTTGTTTTTTCTTGCTTGACTCACTAATTGGCTGTTGTCTTTTATAGTTTCCCCTAGGTCTGCTTTCATTTCCTTGGATGAACCTGTCTCCTCCTTGGGATTCTTTTCTTTTCTCAGACCACTTAACTCAGCTAAAAATGTCGTGTTTTATATTGTGATGTGAGAAATTACTTCTAATTTGTATTAGCGCCATCTTCTTCTGTAGCCACACTATGAAAGATCTAAGTTTGAGGCAATGGGAAGTGGTGTCTACACCTGGCAATGAAGGAAAGACAGCGTTGGAGAGCTGAAGAGGACGCCTTGTTACGTGCATATGTGAAACAGTATGGCCCAAGGGAGTGGCACCTTGTGTCTCAGCGCATGAACACTCCCCTTAACCGCGATGCCAAGTCCTGCTTAGAGAGGTGGAAGAACTACCTGAAACCAGGTATAAAGAAGGGATCCCTCAGTGAGGAAGAACAGCGTCTTGTCATCCAGCTTCAGGCGAAACACGGCAACAAATGGAAGAAAATTGCTGCTGAGATCCCGGGCCGTACGGCTAAGAGATTGGGGAAGTGGTGGGAGGTATTTAAAGAGAAACAGCAAAGGGAGCATAAGGAGAACAAAGGTGCTTTACCAATTGATGAGGGGAAATACGATCATATATTAGAAAACTTCGCCGAGAAGCTAGTGAAGGAGCGATCGACCCCAGCACTTCTGATGGCCACAGCAAATGGTGGCTTCATTCACACCGATTCACCTGCTCTTGCTCCGGCTCTTCTACCTCCATGGCTTTCAAATTCTAACGGCACCCCGACTCTGAGGCCTCCTTCACCGTCAGTAACCCTTAGTCTCTCCCCTGCAACAGTTCCAGCATCTCAACCGATTCCGTGGCTGCAGGCAGATAGAGGACTCGATAGTGGTTCTCTCTCACTGACTGGTTTGCCCAACCATGGTCCACTCCCTACTTCTGGAGAAAATATCTTAATGTCTGAGCTTGCGGAGTGCTGCAAGGAATTGGAAGAAGGGCACCGTGCTTGGGCTGCACACAAGAAGGAAGCGGCATGGAGGTTGAAACGACTGGAGTTGCAGTTGGAGTCGGAGAAGGCGTGCAGGAGGAGGGAGAAAATGGAAGAGATAGAGGCGAAAATCAACACTCTCAGGGAAGAGCAGAAAGCTTCTTTGGATAAGATTGAAACAGAATACAGAGAGCAGCTGGCAGGATTGAGGAAAGATGCAGAATCCAAGGAGGAGAAGCTGGCTGAACAGTGGACGGCGAAGCATGTTCAGCTCTCTAAGTTAATCGAGCAAATCGGGTTTAGACCCCGGATTGCAGATCATAACAGGCAGTGAGAGTTACCGTGATTCGTAGTCCTTTATATACACGTCTCTTTCTTGTGCCAATCATGTCATTCAAGTCTGCTTATTAGAATTCCAAGACTCCCTTTTCCTACCCAACAAACGCCTACCTTTACGTATATCTCAATAACATTACAGAGCTTCTCATCCTCAGCTAAGTCCTCTGAGACATTTTGTATGGAAATATACCGGGCAAACTGCCTTCATAAGTATTTATCACTTTGTTGTCCTCCTGGTCGGCGGCTTTGGCTGGTTTATCCTTATTGATCATTACCGTGGGAGACTTTTGTTCTGGGCTTGCAGCAGAACATATGATGAAGCTGAGATGTGCACATGTAACTGTTGAGGTAAATCTTGTAGTATCTCTAAAACTGAGTCCCGACATTCAGATTCATGATGGTCAAGGGATGCTTCTTGGGTGTTATTGCAAATTCAGATTCATGATGCAATCGAGTATTGTGATGGCATGTGTTGCAGTCGTGTATTTGCATGATCAGCCGAGCGGTCCTACTTGGTTTGTAGGGGTTAGTTCTGGCTTCCGGTTCAATAAAGTTTCGGAGCTTAATTGTTCTTGTCTGCTTACAATGCCCTTGCTTCCTTTTTCTGTTTTCTTGTTTCCCACGATAGTTAGTGCCTCTCACAGGTCCTGTGAGTATGCGTCTATGCCTCTCACCGAGAAACTACGTTAACTGGAATATGATATTTAGCAAGGAAGCCATAAGTTTATGTCTATACATACTTGAATCCGCATCTCATGCTGAATTTTCCCATAATCAAGAATACCAAGAATCTGAAGATTATGTTTGGCCGATCACACCACGAACTCGAGGCTTCGTCCTCGCATGCTGCTCTAGGAAAAACCTGAATGCAAAGATGGGCTTGCCTTGCCTATCCCTTTCTTCATCGAGTTCTTCGCCACCGGATTCCGCATCCTTTGGCTGCTCAAATTGAGAGAGAAAGATATTCGGTCAATGCAGGACACATACCACATGATCAGACCTGATAAAATTCACGCGGGATCCGACGATTTTAATGATCTAGATTTAGTTTGGGACGTATGTTATGGTCATGTAATAATTCTTATCAAGAGGATGATAATCACCCACGTAGATGTACATATGATGTGAAATGTAAGTGATATCACTAGGGGATTCTAAGTACATATGGATCAACATCATTAACAATATCAATTTTATTTTCCATTCCTATTAAAAAGAAGAGCAGTCCAAAAGCAGGTTTCCTATGTAGAACCGGCATTTCAGATGCGGGCTGATCGGTCTCAATCAATTCCTAAATTTTCTAATCCCCTTGATTCTCATGAGAACCAATTGGTCCCCAATATTGGCCAACTAGGGTTGACTTAAATAGTCATCTCTACCTCTAAGGGCTTGGGGTTGTGGCTAGCCAACAACAAAGCAGGCAGGAGAGAGAAAATCATTTTCTTGCATCTCCCGTATGGATTTCTACAATTTTTACACAACATTATCTTGTTAATATTTATACATCTCTAATTTCACTTCGAATCATTAATGTTGTTTCATTTATCTCAAGGGATGATTATCTTTGTGTACAACTATAGGTGGAAGCTTGATTTTGTGTTATATTTTATTTCAAATCTCCAAATCTAAATATGATGACTCCTTCATAAACGATCTTATGATCATAAATAATCATAAATGAATTGTAATATGTCGAGAACCTGTTTATAATACCAATTGATATATACAAATCCATGTTTTTGCGATGGCATAGCTGTGCCATTATCGATTCGAGGGAATTAGATATCAAGAGGGGTACCAAATTGAGCACCGAGCCAAAAAAGAAGGAAAAGGGCAGATTAGCTGAAAACACCTAAAAATTAATGAAGCAAAAGTTAAAGCGAGCAAGAACAAAAGACGGACAGCTGGGAAAGGCGTGCACCAACCCACGTTCTTTGTCCTCGATCCTGACAAAAAGCGACAGTGCTTAAGACAGCACGTGCCGTATTTGCCATCTTTCTCTCTAGTGGAGTTCTATACAGACATCAAAGAGTACTAGACCTTTTTCTGTAAACACCACCATCTGCCGATCTGCCATTGCCCTCTCGTGATCGTCACTTTCGCTTGCAACTTTCTAGCCATTGCGAAAAAGCGAAAGAGATGCTTTCGAGGGCCTCAAGGTTTAAATACTATACTGTTTTCCATTCTTTTCGGTTCGTTGAAATTGCCTCGCTCCTCGCCCGCACACGCAATATGTCGTTTTTATCTCGATCTGATCCAAGAATTTGACTTTGTAACCGGTTTACGACGGACTTGAAGCGAAAAGTCGCCACAAATGGGCGAATTTCGTAGCATGCGACGTCACGTGCGCCGGTTCTCATCTTCAATATCGGTGAAATGGCCGTAATACATCTTTTTTCCTCAATTACAAGTTGGAAAGTGAACTAGATTTATCCCCTCCTCTTCGTCTAGCTTGACTTGATTGGAGAAATGCTATGTGATTACTTCAAATGCCATAACTTAGGAAATAGATGTGTATCTATTATTTTAGTTTTATGGGCTTAGATAAAAAATTACCAAAAAATTCTAACTATTTTGGATTAAAAAATCTCAAATTGTATGCACTATGACAAATTTATTCTTAAATTTTTCTTGTAATATAAAAAAATCTCAAATTTATACCTCTATGACATATTTCCTCTATATTAAGATTTCGTTTGATGATTTTTTAACTAAACGACGTTATTTTTAAATACCATTTTCTTTCTATCATCCATATAAGCAGATTTTTAACTTGATAGTTTATATAATTTTGATGGAGTCTAAATATATCACAAATTTGAGTTTTTTGGACGTCACAGAAAATGTTCAAAATAAATGTGTTACAATAAATATAATTTGAGAATTTTTGGTGGAATTTTCCCTTATCATTGTTTGGTCACCCGTTAAAATAAAAATATCGGAACAAATTAAAATGAAATAAAATTGGGACCCATGTGAAGAGAAGAAAGAAGAGGGGCTAGTAAATAAATGGGTCGTTGCACTACGTGCCAAAGCACGAGTGTTTAATGTCCACTGAGGAAACCAACTAGAGAGAGATTCTTTGACTAGAAAAAATTCCACTTGACTTGAGGAATATGGCTCGGTTGGCGGAGCTCCGCTAATGCTATGATATTCGATCGATGTCGATACAGAGCCAATTCCAATAATTTGCGGGTTAAATTATTATTTATTGTGGCAATAATGAACTAAATAAAAAGTAAAATCTAAGCAATATAAAGTGCTAAAAGAAAAAAATAAACAAATCTAAGCAATATAAAATGGCTGTCGTTTCCCTTAATCAAGCAAAACGCAAACCACGTGGCCTTCCCTTCACCTCATCATTAACCAGTGGCTAACCAGCCAACCAACCAACGAACCAAATCGGATTTCCCCATCGTCCCCAGATCCGACCCGATTCGATCGCTCCGATGGGCGTCCCCGGCACCGTCGCGGAGTCCTCCCCCCTCCTCCCCGGCGACGGCGGCGCCTCCGCAGCGGCGCCGCGGAAGGCCCCCGACGACACATTCCACTTCGCCTACATCATCTTCTTCACCGTCGGCCTAGGGTTCCTCCTCCCGTGGAACGCCTTCATCACCGCCGTCGACTACTTCACCTACCTCTACCCGGAAGCCAGCGTCGACCGCGTCTTCGCCGTCGTCTACATGCTCGTCGCCCTGGCCTCCCTCCTCGTCGTCATCTTCTGCTCCCGCAAGTCCGACGCCGCCGTGAGGATCAACCTGGGGCTGGCTCTCTTCATCGCGGCTCTCCTGGTGGTGCCCGTCATGGACCTCACGTACATCAAGGGCCGGGTCGGGCTGTACGCCGGCTTCTACGTCACGGTCGCCGCGGTCGCGCTGTGCGGCCTGGCGGACGCGCTCGTCCAGGGCGGAGTCATTGGCTCCGCCGGCGAGATGCCGGCGAGGTACATGCAGGCGGTCGTCGCCGGCACTGCCGCTTCCGGTGAGTGATCTTCTGAAGTTTCGGTTTTGGTTCTAGCAAGCGTTTGATCTTCGGGTTATCTAACTGTGCTGCTCAACTATGGAGATTTGTCTTCTTGTCTTGCTGATTGGGTTGCTTACTTTAATTTGCTCAGGATCATGGGTATTAAGTTTACCATATGTAAATAGCTCTGGCATTTGTTCTGATTAAAGAAATTAATCACAAGGTCCAATTTTGAAATGTTGCTTCTTTACAAATGTAAGCTTCTCTTGTAAATTGCGATATACATAGGGTGAGTTCTTTAGGTTCATTTGAGACTTAATCAAGCATCAATAGTATTCTGCCATGAACTAATTGCAAATTTGGGAGATTATGTCTTAGGGAGAATTCCAGTTTAATTCGTGCATTGCAGTCACCATGTCGGAGCTAGATAGATGGGTAAATCAGATTAGATTCAATCTTGCCGAATTTTTTATTCTGAAACGAATGCAGGCATTCTCTGAGTTCTCAGAGACTTTTGGCTTGACATTTTTGATTTTGAATGACTTGAATTTCATTTCAGTTTTCTAGGGCACCTAGGGAGATATGAGAAGTAATATGCTCGCTGTGCTAGTTTGTTGGCCTTTTACTCATGGTCTAATTTTGCTTGGAATGATTGCTAGATTTTATGCTATTTATGGGGCCATATTTTACTATCTATGTTGAGCCAGACTGTGATGTGTTCTCCTTCGAACAAGAAAAGTTTGATGAGTGAGTTATGAGGTCCAATATGTTTTCTTTTCGACATAAGTAGCTAACTGGTTCGAGAAGTCCAGCATATCTCACTGTTTTAGTTTTCTTCATATATGGTACTCCCAAAAAAAAAATTATATATAATGATATTTCATCTTAATTAAGAACTAAAAGTTGAATTATTATTGCTGCTAGTATCTTATGTATTATCATTTACCAGCCATCAGGCATGCTGCAATTGTCGTATATATCTCCTTGAGGTGGCAGATGTTCTTGCTTTATCATACTTAGATGGTTGCTTATATGCTTTGCGAAGTACTTCATCCATCACAAGGTAAAAGTTAGCAGCTAGGAAAGCCTGGAACCTTGGTCTATGAATCTACTGTTTTGAGAGGCGCAATGTGAAATGTTGGTTCTTCAGGAATTTTGGTAAAATGATGCAATTTCTGTGCTAATAGGCCTAAAAGAACTTGAATTTTCAAGCTATCATTTTATATGTGATTTACTCTACACTACAGATGTACAATCTTAATTTTTCATTTGGACCGATCAAATCCTAAGTTGGGACAACAATTGATGCAGGGGTCCTGATTTCCCTCTTAAGGGTTATTACAAAAGCTGCGTACACCCAAGATGCTCAAGGTTTGAGAAGCAGTGCGAACATCTACTTTGCTGTTGGCATTGTGATCATGGTCGTGTGTCTTGTCTTTTACAATGTTGCACATAGGCTTCCTGTCATGAAGTACTACAAGGAATTGAAGATGCAGGCTGTGAATGAGGAGAAAGAAGAAAAGGGCTCCCTAATTGAATCTGCTTGCAGTTCAACTCTATGGGACACTGTTGGAAGAGTCAAGTGGTATGGATTTGGGATTGTTCTCATTTATATTGTGACTTTGGCAATTTTTCCGGGATATATCACTGAGGATGTGCACTCTGAACTATTAAAAGACTGGTATGCGATTATTCTTATCACTGGCTATAATGTGTTCGACCTTGTTGGTAAATCTTTGACCGCATTCTATCTCCTTGAGAATGCAAAAATTGCGATCTGGGGTTGCGTGGGGAGGCTGCTGTTCTTCCCACTCTTCTATGGCTGTTTGCATGGACCTGAGTTCCTCAGGACCGAGATTCCTGTTACTATATTGACTTGCCTGTTGGGGCTGACCAACGGGTACTTGACAAGTGTGTTGATGATTTTGGCTCCCAAAGTTGTGCAACTACAGCATGCAGAAACAGCAGGAATTGTGATTGTTTTGTTCTTGGTTCTTGGCCTGGCTATTGGTTCAATTGTTGCTTGGTTTTGGGTCATTTAAGAAGGGCTCATGGTTTGCAAGCATGGAGAATCGCTGAAAGTCTGGGACACCCTCTAGGCCAATCACTGTACTCTGTAGTCAATCGATGCTTCCTTGTTGTAGTACTTCCCATTCTGTAAAGTAATGCAAACAGAATTGTGCATAAGAATGTTATTGTTGCTTCAAAAGGTTAATTGGCACTTGGCTGGCATAAATGATCGGCATTTGGTTTAAGATTCTCCTTTTCTTCTTTCCATTTTCACGGGCTTCTTATTCTTGATCAAGTAAAGTGTTTCATGTCTTGAGGAGGGGAGAGGAGTGCATGAGATGTCGAGGTGCGTTGGATATATTTCTGCTAGCTTACTTTGTTAAAAAAAGTAACCTATGGATGTTTCGTCTGCCTAGGCAGGTAGCGTTCTGTTTTTGGTCATTATAATCTCCTTTTTCGTAGTACTTACTTTGTTTTAGTATGTGCAGGTCTGTCCAGTTAACACCTGATTTTCCAAAGGGTGAGGTTTAGCTACAGTCGAGCAGCAGCATTAACGCTACTGTCGTGTGGTGTGCATTAACAGTGCTCTTCTATCACCAACACGGCAATGTAATACCCTGTCAGAAAGTCTCAACTCTAAACCTCCTTTGCCAGAGCTTAAAAAGAATCAAAAACCTCAAATTCAGACTACCTAATTTACATCTGACAAAGCTATACGATTTAATGGTAAATTTCATTCTTCAGGACTTTAGTGCATTCCTTCCCTGGTGCCGCTCATGGTAATGTGCCCAGATTTTATCTTTTAGGAAACTGACAACTCGAGTTATTTTTCTTTCCACCGGTTGAGATTGAACTAGACACCATTAATGATGCGGAATGGCCTAATGGCAATCGGTTTTGTTTATAAGTAAATGGAACGGTTAAATTATCTGGAGTATGGTACACCTAGAGTACTAGAGCCTCACAAGTATACATCTACATCTCCATGTTTAAATATACGGTTCATGAAATATTATCTTAATCAAACATGGCTCTTTTTAATGTATGAGTGGTGGCCTGAGCTGCGCTGCATCGCGGACTTTTTGCTTGTATACGGCATACGTACGTGGGTTGCAGAAGATAATGTTTACTTCCAGAGAACAAAGGCAATCTCTCCACACACGTCCTGCTTCACACTCTTTGCAAGTTTGTGGATTCCTTGTTTGGGCGTCACTAGGACTTCTTGTTATAAGAATAACAGGGAAAGAATCTTGGAAAAGGGTTCAAGATTCTTTTTTGTGCTTGTGCTATTGTGATGGCAAGTTTAAAATGACTGTAATCCCTTTTCTTCTATTCTGAATTCCAACCGAGACCAATACCCAATTTTCACGAATTTCCCCCAATTGGAATTGCATTTTCCGTTCAGGCTCTCCACTTGCTTCATTCAACTTAATGTCTCTTTGTTTTGGCCATTCAACTTACTGTTCCCCCTCTGCCAGGCTTAGCAAGACTGTTTCTTTGGGTCGAAAGGCTAAGCAGAAGTTGTCATGATATATATTGCTCAGATAATTAAAAGATGCTCATATAAGGAAGGAGATCCCTATATATACATGAGATCCTCTAATTGCCTTTTTGAATTATTTTTGCTTTTGAATTTCCCACTTACTATCAACTCATAATTGATTGGGAA
This sequence comes from Eucalyptus guilfoylei, assembly GCA_016097605.1. NCBI lineage: Eukaryota > Viridiplantae > Streptophyta > Magnoliopsida > Myrtales > Myrtaceae > Eucalyptus > Eucalyptus guilfoylei. The sequence goes on from CM027861.1 coordinate 43,982,163, forward strand.
AATTACTCAATTAGTTGGAAATCTATTTTATGAAAGTCAATTTAGTCTTAAATTTTTAAATTTTGTCAATTTAATCTTAAACTTTTGCACGAAATCCAAAAATAATTCTTTTGCCCAATTTTCCTGGCAAGCTACCGATGTAGCGATCCGGTCATTGTTATCGGTCTTGAATGGCACGTTGCCATCGGGAAAATTGGTTGGAAAAACTATAGTGGAATTTTGTGAAAATATTTAGGATTCAAATGGCAAAATTGGAAAATTTAAGATTAAAGTGGTATCTGTACAATAAGTTTAGAACTAATTGTACAATTTCTCCTATTTAATTAGGAAGACTTTAGAACACAAATAAGAAGAATTCTGAAACTATTCTGAAAAAGATTGTATGATACCGAAGCGTACACAAGAATGGCCATGGCACGACAACTGGGAGTTGAACAAAACCTATACTCTGCTCTTTCCTCAATCCAAGCAAAACTAGTGATGTAATATTTTCTTTTTTAATTTGATTCGCTCTCTTATTTATATTTCCTTATGTTATCCCCTCCTCGTGCAAGATACTTGTATTTCCCTTTCCATGTCAAACCCACGTGGCATATCTCCAATCTAATCTGTCATTAGGATTTTCTATAATTGTTTTTAGTCTATTCTGATTCCAACTTGAGATTTAAACCACCGAGGAAACCATCTTTGAAGGAAAGATAAATCTGATGAAGATCTCCTGCATGAAATTCTACAGGAATGTTGGATTTTATGGCAAATTTGCCTGGAAATAATATTATTAATCAAAGGACCGCGGGACTCCTACCTTATCACTCTTATTTTGAGAGCCTAAGAATGTCATATACAGTCATGGTAGAATCTCATGATTTGTCATTTACCCACACTTAGTGAATATAATACGAGGTAATTGATTGGTGTTCAAGAGTGTGCTTACGCAAAGGTGACTAAGTTCATCATGTTTGGATTCATTTTGTCCGCTCTACACATCTTACAAACAACTAGTAGCATACTCGGACTTTGTACCGGCGTGAAATTTTTCATGCGTAAAATTGGAACGTGTTTTTATACAAGTTTTTTTTTTCTTTATAAATTGTATCCTATTTCATGCGAATCTTCCTCTTTTGAACAAATTAAGATGGAATCCTTAGTTCATATGATATATTAATGTAAAATATAGGGACTTGATAATAGTTTCCTAAATGTTGGGGTTACATGAGATAGATAATTTTATATGCGGAAATGTTGAAAGAAAATAATAAAAATCTTCCAAGGAAATACTTAAAAGGAAGAGTTACAAAACTGCTAACAATTACTAATTTGCAGGATAGAGCTCATTGAAATTAATTTTTTTTTTGTATTGAAGAAAACTAATGGTTTTGAATGACGCATGCACAAATGTTGGTTGATAGTAAAATGAGGGGAGAGTGCTAGAAAAGTAGTCATTACATAAAGAGCAAGAGGGTGTCCAAAAAAGTTGACCCACCCTCACTTAATTCCTAATACAAGTCCACAAATTCTGAACTCTCGCATTAGTATGACCAATGGACATTAGCATTAGCACCCACTGTATATAAACTCTTGAATAAGTATGACCAGTGGAATTTGGAAATTGTTAACACAATTGCCAAACTGTTCGAGAGGTACACGTATACAGTTGTGGCTGGCACTGTAGCTTCTGGTGAGTGATCTTCTGATGGTTCAGTTCTGGCTTTAGCAACCGCTTGATCTTTCGATTATTTGAGCTGCTTAACTATGGAGATTTGTCTTCTTGTCTTGCTGATTGTGTTGCTTACTTTAATTTTCTCAGAATTATGAGGATCATTTACTATACAAGATGTAACTAACTCTAGTATTTGTTATAATTAGAGAAACCAATCGGAAGGTCCAAGTTTTTAGTGTTGCTTGTACAAATGCTCTCTTCTCTTGTAAATTGTCGATACATGGAGGGTGAGTTCTTTTGGTTCATTTGAGACTTAATCAAGCATCAATTGACAGTTATTCTGCCATCAACTAATAAGAAAATTGGGAGATTAAATCTTTGGGTGAATTCCAGTTTAATTCGCGCATTGCAGCTGCAAGGTCTGAGCTAGATAGATGGGTAAATCAGGTTAGATTCAATGTCGCCAAATGTTTTTGAAATGAATGCGGGTGTTCTCTGAGTTATGTGGGAGACTTTTAGCATGACATTTTATTTTTATTTTTTATTTCAAACAGCTTGAATTCCATTTACTGAGGCACTTAATAATATACGAGAAGTAACATGCTCGCCGTGCCATTTACTCATTTTCTACTCGATTTTATGCTACTTATGGGGCATCTTTTGCGATCTATGTTGAGCGAGACTGACATTTTCTGCTTTAAACGAGAAAACCATAACGAGTGAATTATGAGGTACAATATGTTTCTTTTCGAAATAAGTACCTTACTGGTCCAAGAAGTCCGGCATGTGTCGCTGGTTTTGTTTTCTTCGTATATGATACTCCGAGAGAGAGAGAGAGAGAGAGAGAGAGAGAGAGTCACAATTATTCATCTCAGTGAAGAACTAAAAGTTGGATACGATTACTGCAAGTACCTTATGTAATGTCATTTATCAACCATCAGGCCTGTTACGATTAACTAGCACATATCACCTTGAAGAGGCAAATGTTGTGGCTTTATCATACTTAGATGGTGGCTTGGATGCTTCACGAAGTACTGAATCCATCTCAAAGTAAAAGTTGGCAGCTAGGAAAGCCCCGAATCTTGGTCTATAAATTCTATGCGACAATCAATGCATTCATGTACTCATGAATTCTACGCAATGTGGACAAGAACAGAATTAGGGGAAGAAAAAGCCTCATCAAAAACGCACATTGATAGTATCATCTACATCCCTGGACGTTTGCCTCCTGGTTATAGTTGGGCTTGAGAAAAATATCCATCCATCGTGTTTGCACAACATCTGGAACCTTGATATACCCATCCCAACTATTTTGCTCGCCATTTATGAGTTGCCATCTGATTCTCTTAGCAACCTTGTCAAAATAGAAACCATTCTCTTTATCTTTGTCCTCAGCAGCAACCTTTCTGCTTGAGCCCACTTTATTCTCCTCATTAACATTCTGGTCAAAATAATGAAATGGCTGCAAGTCAAGCACAATTAAGAATTGTGTTACTACTTTTTAAAAAGAAAAAGAAGAAGTAAAATGTTTTTATATACATTACAAGAAATAATTAATCCCTGCTCTTGTAATTCAAAAATTACCTTGGACTGACCAACCGCTTCAGATGCCAATTTGTCTTTCTCATTGAGATTCTAGTCAAAATAATTGAAAGGTTGCAAGTCAATTATAAGTATAAATTGTGCTACCAATATTAAGAAAAGAAAAAGAAAAGAAAGTGTACTTATATACATTACAAGAAATAATGAATCACTGTTTTCTTGTAATTAAAAAATTACCTCCGTCTGACTAGCCACTTTTGATGCCTTTGGTGTTCTCTTGCGGCTAGTTTGTCCCGTCTCAAGGCCTAGATGCTTCTTCACTGCCTTGAGTGATCGAAATTGCTTTCTCGTTCCGGGCTCGTAGAAGAACTTCAAAAGAAAGAAAGCATATCATAATAATCCTCTTGTACTTGACATTGACATGACTATCCTTAAATTATCGACCATAAAATAATACGAAAGTCATGCTAAAGTTACAGGACCATGAATAAAGCCCTCTACCAATGCTCTAGTGGTTTAGTGAATGAAAATTATGCTAGCTATAAAGAAATATGTTAGAAAAAATGAAGCACAACGCTTTCTTCTGCAATCGAATCAAGCAGCAGCAAGCAAGGGTTACACTTTTCAGTTGAATCAAGCAACAACAAACAGGGTTTACACTTTTCTTATTTCTATTGAGTCAAGCAGCAAACAAGGGTTAGGTCAAAATACAAGATTCCAAGCTTCAAAATAACACAACTTACTGACACTGCATCATCATAACTGATTTTCAATTAGTTATCTTTAATCTGCAACAGATGTTGAATTCTCATCAAAATGGGGGACGTGCATGAGAACATTTAAGCAGCAATATGAGAACAATCGTTATGTAATGGCAGTGCTGGATTTTGAAGCAAATAAATGGAGACTGATCTAAATAGAAACCTCAAGCCAAAATGCTTATCAAACAGCAGCCAAATGACAGGAAGAAACATATGTGCCCGCATACATGATACATATATTCAGTAATTCTGAACAAAGAACTCATCCTGTATTCGTAGCTATACATACACACCATTATTCTGGTCATACATGTTTTGAAAGGCTGCACAGCATAGTCCTAGGCCAAAATGGCACAAGTTGAGCCAAAATGCTTATCAAACAGCAGCCAAATGACAGGAAGAATAAATTTATGTCGTGAGTCCTAAATGTAACCTAAGTTAATTGAGCTCGTGCTTTTAAAAGCTCTTGATCCAATTTCTAGAAACGATCCATGCGTGTGAGCTTTTTAGGTAATCAAATCAACTAAAAAAGCAATCATAAAAACGAAGCCTCAGTGTTTCCCACCAATTAGTACCGAAGTTTTCCACTATTCTCCAACTATCATTTTTTTCCACAATAATGTCTGCGCGTGTCGAGTTTTGTTATTTCAATATCACGAATTACTCGTGTGATATTAAATAACGATACTAGAAATTATAACGTGATTCCTAAACGCAAGCTAAGCTTAATCATGTTTGCAATCTAAACGCATCTGAGGATTATCAAAATTTAAGATCTCATAGGTAAATCCGTTCATCAAAAGAAAAAAAAAATATTCGTGCTGATCCTAGCTATCAACGGTGTAGAAGGATTCTTTTTTTTTTTTTTTTTTTTTTTTTTTTTTTTTCGGGGGGGTGTTGTTTGAGGAGGAATAGTAGAAACTCTAACATTACCTGATCCACTTTATTACAGTATTTGGAAGAGGTCTTTCGTGGCCTTATTTCTGCTGTCCAGCCCCTCGGTAATGCGAACATCGTTCCTTCATAAAATCTGGGTTCTGCAGTTTCGGCTGGTTGGTCCACAATAACTATAGCCAGCTGATTTTCTTGATCGACTTCCATTGGACTCATTTCATCAGCCATTGGATTTTCCGCCTACAACTCCCGGTTCTTTCAAGAAACAAAGAAGACTATACTCTTAGAAATTTTTTTTTTTTGGTAACCGGAGGACTCCACCACGGACCCCCCGTGCTCGAACGGCTCCTCAGGGCCAGGCCCCTATACCTCGGAGGAGACTAGCCCAGCAACCCACCGTTAGGGCCCTCCACTTAAATCGCTAGCAACCGCGGGTTTCGAACTCTCGACTTCTGCGATGAGGGAGGGACTCTTAACCAACGTAGTTACCCACGGATGGGTATACTCTTAGAATTGAGCTTGAGAGAGAGGGAGAGAGAGAGAGATGTGGCTTACATGTAGTTGAGGATGATGATGAAGATAAGAGGCGAGAAAGGCTCTTAAAATCTGGAAAAAGTAAAGCCCTTTTCTGATTTTTAGCGAGATTTCAAATTCATGTCCTCGAAAAAAGCAACGTGATTGATTTATTACCTTATAGTATTTCAAATTGTTTTCTAGTACCTGCATACATAGAATGCAACAGCTTTACTTGGTTGGTGGCTTTTAGGAAGCCTCATTACTAGATCTAAGTATCTTGATTCTGTTACCAATTGTATGCAATAATTAGCGGCATCCAGCATTTTAGTTTGTATCCTTCAAAACAAATATCGATACGTCATTGATGTCTTCTTACTTATTAAGGAATAGAATCCCTATTTTTATTAATTTATATGGAAACACTAATGTCAACCGATAGTAAGTAATTTTGATAATGACAAAACTAATATTTGAGGTGGATATTACAAGTGATGATGGTCGACCAAGATTTTTTGTTCAAAGGTCAAAATGCTGGACTATAGTTAGCGTCCTATACAACTAATTTTTTAAGGGTTTCATTTGAATAGATGGTTTGAATCTCTCCTTATTAACTTATCACAAAATAGTTATGTTCATTGACGACGCATAACCTTTGCACGCTCATTTAGCTCTAAGAATTCTTGAGAGTCAAAATAGTCGAGTCACATAATCACTCATTTTTATAAATTGGATTGAGATAGCGATCGTAAAATCTTGCATAAGTATGGCGGGTGGACATGATCACTTGCACCCACTATATATAAACTCTTTCATAAAGTGGAATTTGGAAATTGTTGAGACAATTGCCAAACTCTCGGAGAGGTACATGTAGGCAGTCGTCGCTGGCATTGTAGTTTCTAGTGAGGGATCTCCTGATAGTTCAGTTCAGGCTTTAGCAAGCGTTTGATCTTTTGATTATCTGAGCTGCTTAACTTTGGAGACTTGTCTTCTTGTCTCGTTGATTGTGTTGCTTACTTTAATTTGCTCAAACTTATGTGGTTCATTGAGTTTACTAGATGTAATTAGCTCTGGTATTCGTTATGATTAGAGAAACCAATCGGAAGGTCCAAGTTTCAAATGTTGCTTGTACAAATGTAAGCTTCTCTTGTAAATTGTCGATATATAGAGGGTGAGTTCTTTTGGTTCATTTGAGACTTAATCAAGCATTAGTCGACTGGTATTCTGCCATGAACTAATTAGAAATTTGGGGGAAAGTACATTAGAAGTGCCAAAAGTTGTGTACGGTGCTCACTTTGGTGCCAAAAGTTTCCGTCGGATCACTTAAGTGCCAAATCGGAAAAAAAATAATCACTTTGGTGCTACCGGCGAGAGATTCTAGCAAAATTAATTATGTGGCTTTTATATTTAAAAAAGAAGTTGTGGTGGCTTTTAAACGACGTCGTTTTCCATCATCCTTAAGAAATGGCGTCGTTTTGTTGTCATACGTGGACAGCCTCACAAAAACGATGCCATATAGCTCATATGGGGATTGGAATTAGGGTTCTTTGTTTGATCCTCGCCCAACGCCGACTGCCATTGCTCAGCCACCATCGTAGTTGCTAGACCAGGTGAGCGAGGAGAGGCTGAGGTTGTTGCTTAGGCAAGAAGTGGCGGGAAGAATAGAAGGCGAAGGCGGAGGAGGAGGAGGAAGAAGGGGGGGTCGAAGGTGCCACTACTGGTGTTGTTGCTGGTGTCGTTCTTCGAGGAAGAAGATGAGGAGGAAGCCCATACCTCTCTCTCTCTCTCTCTCTCTCTCTCTCTCTCTCTCTCTCTCTCTCAATTTGGGGATTTAGGGTTCTTACTTGGGGGAAAGACACCAAACGGCGTCGTTTTATTATTTGGATACTGACTGTACTCTCTGACGAGCCACATCAACTTCAAAAATTAATAAAAAAGTGTTACGTCGAATTTCCGACCAATTAGATCGGCGTTAGCACTGAAATGATCGTTTTTCAAATTTGTTGGCACTTAAATGATTTAAAATAAACTTTTGGCACTAAAGTGAGCACCGTACATAACTTTTGGCACTTCTAGTGTACTCTCCCCTATAAATAAAGAGAGAGAGAGAGAGAGAGAGAGAGAGAGAGAGAGAGAATCACAATAACTTTTGGCATGACATTTTTAATTCGAACAACTTGAATTCCACTTCAGTTTACTGGGGCACCTAATGAGATATGAGAAGTAATATGCTCACTGTGCCATTTGGCATTTACTCATTTTCTACTCGATTCTATGAGGCATTTACTCATTTTCTACTCGATTCTATGAGAGAGAGAGAGAGAGAGAGAGAGAGAGAGAGAGAGAGAGAGAGAGAGAGAGAGAGAGAGAGAGAGAGAGAGAGAGAGAGAGAGAGAGAGAGAGAGAGAGAGAGAGAGAGAGAGAGAGAGAGAGAGGTACAACATGTTTCTTTTCGAAATGAGTAGCTTCCTGGTCCATGAACTCCGGCATATCTCACTGGTTTCGTTTTCTTCATATATAATACTCTGAGAGAGAGAGTGCCATTTGGCATTTACTCATTTTCTACTCGATTCTATGAGAGAGAGAGAGAGAGAGAGAGAGAGAGAGAGAGAGAGAGAGAGAGAGGTACAACATGTTTCTTTTCGAAATGAGTAGCTTCCTGGTCCAGGAACTCCGGCATATCTCACTGGTTTCGTTTTCTTCATATATAATACTCTGAGAGAGAGAGAGAGAGAGAGAGAGAGAGAGAGAGAGAGAGAGAGAGAGAGGTACAACATGTTTCTTTTCGAAATGAGTAGCTTCCTGGTCCAGGAACTCCGGCATATCTCACTGGTTTCGTTTTCTTCATATATAATACTCTGAGAGAGAGAGAGAGAGAGAGAGAGAGAGAGAGAGAGAGAGAGAGAGAGAGAGAGAGAGAGAGAGAGAGAGAGAGAGAATCACAATAATTCATCTCAGTGAAATACGATTGCTGCAAATACCTTATGTACTATCATTTATCAACCATTAGGCCTGTTACAATTAACTCGTAGATATCACCTTGAAGAGGCAAATGTTGTGGCTTTATCATACTTAGATGGTGGCTTGGATGCTTCACGAAGTATTGAATACATTGCAAAGTAAAAGCTGGCAGCTAGGAAAGCCCTGAATCTTGGTCTATAAATTCTATGCGATAATCAATACACTCATGTACTCATGAATACTATGCATTGTGGACAAGAAGAGAATTAGGGGAAGAAAAAGCTTATCAAAAACACACATTGATAGCATCATCTACTCCATCCCTGGAGGTTTGCTTTCCTGGTTGTAGTTGTCGGGTTTGAGAAACATGTCCATCCATCGTTTTTGCACAACATCGGGAACCTTGACATACCTATCCCAACCATTTTGCTCGCCATTTATCAGTTGCCATCTGACCCTCTTAGCAACCTTGTCAAAATAGTGATCATTCTCTTTATCTTTGTCCTCCTCAGCAGCCTTACTGCTTGAGCCAGCTTTATCCTTCTCATTAACACCCTGGTCAAAATAATGAAATGGTTGCAAGTCAAACGCGGTCAAGAATTGTGCTACTGCATTTTAGGAAGAAAAAAGAAAAAGTAAAATGTACTTATATAAATTATGACAAATAATTAATCACTAATCTTGTAATTCAAAAAATACCTCGGACTGACTAGCCGCTTTAGATGCCAATTTATCTTTGTTGTTAAGATTCTGATCAAAATAATTGAAACGTCGCAAGTCAATTACTAGTATGAATTGTGCTACCGGAAAAAAGGAAAAATTTACTTATATACATTATAAAAAATAATGAATCACTATTTTCTTGTAATTCAAAAATTACCTCAGTCTGACCAGCTACTTTTGATGCCTTCAGTTTTCTCTTGCGGCTAGTTTGTCCCATCTCAAGACCCAGATGCTTCTTCACTGCTTTGAGTGATCGAAATTGTTTTCTTGTTCCGGGCTCATAAAAGAACTTCACAGAAAGCATATCATAATAATCCTCTCTTACTGGATATTGACATGACTATCCTTAAATTATCGACCATAAAATAATATGAAAATCATGCTAAAGTAACGGAAACCATGAATAAAAAACCCTCTACCAATGCATTGTTGTTTTCTGCCAAACAGTAAGGAAATTTTTCATCACTCTACATCTATAATTATTTATATAACGTCCTTGTGTTTCCACTCTGTTAGTTTATCTTTGAAGTGAACTCCGCACCACTTTTGTGATTTTGAAATCATATCAGAAATTACATCGTGATTCCTAAATGTAAGGCAAGTTTACGCACTCGTGATTTTAAAAGTATTTAATTATCATCATAATCCAATTTCGGGAAATGATCCATACATATGAGCTTCTTAGGTAATTGAAATCAACTAAGAAAGAAATCATAAAAACGATGCCTCACCATTTCCTGCCAATCAGTACAGAAGTTTTCCATTATTCTGCAAGTATCATCCTTTCCGCAATAATGTCCGTGCGTGTTTCCGTCTTGTTAGTTTATTGTCGTTAAAGTAAACTCATGTAACATGTATGATCTTAAATAACCATATTAAAAATTACAACATGATTCCTAAACGGAAGCTAAGCTTAATTATGTACATGATCTTTAAAGGCATTTGAGGATTGACAAAATTTAATATCTCATAACTATATCACTCACCCACAAAAAAAAAAAAAAATATACATGCTGATCCTAGTTATAATTGTTGTAGAAATATTGGGGGATTTTTTTTTTTTTTTTTGGGGGGGGGGCGCTGTTGGGGGTTTGCGGAAGAGTAGCAGCAACCCTAACAATTACCTGATCCGCTTTACCAGAGTATTTGGAGGAGGCTTTTCGTGGCCTTATTTCTACTGTCCATTCCCTCGGCAGTCCGAACATCGTCCCTTCATAAAATCGAGGATCTGCAGTTTTAGGTGGTTGGTCCACGACCACTACGGCCAGATTTTCTAGTTCCACATCCATTTGACTGGTTTCATCAGCCATTGGTTTTTCGCCTTCTGCTCTCAGTTCTTTCAAAAGCAAAGAAGACTACATCTTAGAATTGAGCTGTTTGAGAGAGAGAGAGAGAGAGGTCGCTTACACGTAGCTGAGGAGGATGATGAATGTGAGAGGACAGAAATGCTCTTAAAATCGGAAGAAAATAAAGAACTTGTCTAATTTTTAGAGAGATTTCCAATTCACACCCTTGAGCAAAGTAGCATGATTTATTTATTACTTTTCGCCCAACTCAGAGATTGCAATTATGTACCTACATATATATACTGTAACAGCTATACTTGGTTAGTGGCTTTTATGAAGTGTCATTACTAAACCTTATTATCTTGATTCTATTAGCAAATCTATGCAATAATTAGTGGCATCCAGCATCTTAGTTTGCGTCCTTAAAAACATATACTGATATGCCATAAATGTCTTCTTGCTTATTAAGGAATAAAATCCTACTTCTATTACTTTATATGGAGAGACTAATGTCAACTGATATAAAGTAATTTTGATGATGACAAAACTAATATATGACATGGATAGTATACATAATTATGGACGACCGAGGCTTTTTATTCAAAGGTTAAAATGTTAGATTTTAGTTAGCGTCCTACACGACTAGTTTTTTAAGGGATTCATGTAGATAGGAGGTTAGAATCTCTCCTCAGTCACTAATTATAAATAAATTATGTGTATTCATGACGCATAACATGTATATTGCTCTAAGAATTCTTGAGCGCCAAACCATAGCCTAGTAACTCATTTTTATAAATTGGATTGACATAGTGATTGTAAACCCTAAAAAAAGTACGATAAGTGGAGGTGAGCACTAGTCCATATATATATTATTTGGCAGGAAAATTATCAAATCATTCTTAAATCTATTATAGTGATATCAATTTATTCACAAATTTTTCAATTTTGTAGTGTAGTCCCAAACTATTTCGTAAAATATCTATATAATCATTCTAGCCAATTAATGTTGAAAAAACTAACATGGTGGTCCGTGTAGAATGTCGGTTTGAGTAAAGTTATCAATGTCAACATGCCATGTAAGGCGATGACTGGATGCCATGTCAGTAATTTTTTGGTAGTAATTGGCGAGAATGACTGTTTTATAATTTCATGCAAAGTTAAGGAATATGCAAAAGTAAATAGTTTATGACTGAATTGATGTCTATATAATATGTTTATGACTAAGTAAGTAAGTTTTATCTCTCTCTCTCACACATGCTTCTTGCCAATTCACATAGTTTGGACCACCAGTTAGCAAATCACGTCGTTAAGTCTACGTAATTTTTTTTCTCCTTAAAAACGTTAAATGTTTCTACCCACTGAAGTTCACATTATTGAAACATATCTTTACACATATTTTGAAAGGATTATAGTTCAAAGTAACTTAACTCTTCACGCGAGCAAAACTTTGAATATTGTGCACTGAGTTACATGCTTCATATATCATTCAATTATTTTAAACATTTTCTACCATTTTCAAAACTCGCCATTACGGTATATATATATCATAAAATATGACATACTCTGATCGATCAAATTAAACATATATAAAACATTAAACTTCAGATGCAATTTTATAATATTACATTAAACTTTAGATATGCTTACTTATCAAGAACAGCTATAATATTTACCTACTATCAGAAAGCCCAATCATATGCCTTTAGAGATTACAATATTTAATGAGTCAATAATACAAAAACCTTTTTTTACGGAGACAAATTGGTGGGGTGCTGTATCTCTTTGGTAAAAAATACAAGGAATTTACATACATCTCGCCAAAACACAAGATAATTAAAAAAACAAGTGAGAGAATAAAACCTGGTTCAGGGCAATTGTTAGGTGATGTTTTACTGCTACTCCCCAGATAAAATAAACACTTAGGATTATAAAAGTACTCGAATTAAAAATCCGATGAACTCCTGAATCTGCAGATCGTATTTCTGGAAGCGCAAAAAACCATGATTTCGAGTAGGGCTTGTGCTAAATAGAGATTAAATGAACTCGAGGGCTTAAGTGTGTAAAATTGAATAAGTTTTTCTTTTTTCGGGGTGGTACTGTAAAATGAGCAAGTCAAAAGGGTGTCAAAGGTATTCTTTCAAAAGCCACAAATTTTAAAAAGATTCCTCTTCGTAAATTGTTGTATTAGTTAACTTAATCACACCTCTTTATTAGACACATCATATGACGAAAAAAAACTTGAGTTTTACTGAAATGTTAAGTATTACAAATTAGTAAAGCTTTTTTATTAGAACAACGATAATTTTATCCCATGCAAAGAGAACTTGTTATTATATTTATATAAATATATGCACTAGCAATCTCAAGAAGTTTTAGTGTAAAATTGCCATATTATACTATAGTTTTACTTGCATTTCTCATGAGAAAAGCTCTACAAACTTGAGAAATATAGACTTTTCTATGGCCTGGATTCAGAACAAACATGTATATATAATTGGATAGTTTGGAAAAACCATATGATCTAGCATAACATAAAGAGTACAAGGGTGTCTTTAAAATTTGACCCCCCCTTACTTCGTTCCCGATACAAGTCCATATCTCCAAATGAAGATAAGAAAGGCTAGAGCATAACGGAAAGATCACAAGATAGAAGTAAAGGCTAGAGCATTACAGAAAGACCACGAGATAGAAAGCAAATTTCACCCAACTACCCTAACCTAAATTCATAAAACGGTTCACTAAGTTAACTTCTCTAGATAAATGCAGATACAAAGCAGAGTATCCCCACTTCTGGTTTGCTAATGTCGGAGAATGTTTCCCTAATCTGAACTCTTCTTCTCCACAAAATCTGCATGCCAAACATGTTCTTGTGACAGTCAATACATTCGAGTACTCAAAATGAAAGGAATAAAGCAAATGACGTATATGCGTTGTGAACAACAAGAGAAATAGGGGAAAACAAAAGCCTCGTGAAAAACATTCACTGCTTTACAAAAACGATAGTAGCTTCTATGTCATCCCTGGTGGATTGGTTTCTTGGTTATCGTTGTTGGGTTTGAGAAACGTGTCCACCCATTTTTGCCCTGCATCTGGAACCTTGACATAAGTATCCCAACAATTTTCGTCGCCATTTAAGAATTGCCATCTAATTCTCTTAGCTATCGTGTCAAAACAATGATAATTCTTGTCACTTTTATCATTCTTCTCATCAACCTTGCTGCTTGACCTAAACTTGTCCTTCTCTTCAACAGTCTGGTCAAAATAAGGAAGTGGTTGCCAGTCAACTACTATTAAGAATTGTGCTACTGCTTTTAGAAAAAGCAAGAGAAAAATATACTTACAAACATTATGAGAAATAATGAATCGTTGATCTCATAGTACAAAAATTACCTTAGACTGCCTAGCCACTTTCGATGCGAATTTGTCATTTTCATATAGGTTCTGGTGAAAATTATGAAATGATTGCAAGTCAATTACCATTGAGAATTGTTCTACGGTTTTTAAGAAAAATGAATCACTAATCTTGTGATTTAATAATACCTGGGACTGGCTAGTCGCTTTTGATGCCTTCGGTTTTCTTTTGTAACTAGTTTGTCCCACATCAAGACCTAGATGCCTCTTTACTACTTTGAGGGATCGAAATTATCTTTGCGTCCCTGGCTCATAGAAGAACTGCAAAAGAAAAATGCATGTCGTCATAATTCTCATTTACTTGAGATTCATTTGACTATTCTTAAATTTATCGACAATGAAATAATATCGAAAAATCGTGTTAAAGTGAAGGGAAACAATGAATGCAGTCATGCTGCCAAAGCCCTCTAGCTATAATTAAAACCATGTTTGTTGCATACAATTTCTCGGATCATGAGATTCACAATAGTGACAAGTAAACATGTTATCTTGCGTATGATTTCTCAAATCATGAAATTCACAACTAGCGTCAAGTAGAGAAAAATGAAACACCACGCATTTCTTCTTTCAATCGAATCAATCTGCAAGCAAGGGATAGTTCAAAATACAAGATTCCAAGCTACATACTTTTCTGCTTCCAGTCGAATCAAGCAATAAACAAGGGTTAGGTAATGATATGTCGGATTCTGAAGAAATAAAAGGAGATTGATGCTGATCAAAATTACAACGCGATTCCTAAACACAATTTTACCTTAATCATGTTCTCGATTTTAAACTCATTTGAGGATCATCAAAATTTAAGATCTCATCAGTTTAGCATTTTCCATAGAAAGAAAAAAATTATACGTGCTGATGGGGAAGAACAGTAGAAACCATTACCTGATCGACTTTACCAAAGTATTTGGAAGAGGCTTTTCGTGGCCTTATTTCTGCCGTCCATTCCCTCGGCAGACCGAACATCGTTCCTTCGTAAAATTGCGATTCTGCAGTTTTGGGTGGTTGGTCCACGATCGCTATAGCCATATTTTCTCCTTCCACTTCCATTTGACTCCTTTCGTCAGCCATTAATTTTTGGCCCTCTGCTTTCGATTCTTTCAATAACAAAGAATACTATACTCTTGGAATTGAGCTGTCGCAGACACAGAGAGAGAGAGAGAGAGAGAGAGAGAGAGAGAGAGAGGGAAGGAGGGAGCGAGGGAGACGGAGACAGAGACACAGAGATAGCGACAGGCATGGCTTATATGTAGTCGAGGTGGATGATGAATGTAAGAGGCCAGAAATGCTCACAATATCGGGAGTAAAATAAGCCGCATTTAATTATTAGAGAGATTTCCAATTCACACCTCGAGCCAGGTAATATGATTGATTTTTTACCTCATACACATACAAATTTGAATTGCTCAATTGTCTACCTTCGCTGCCCGAGTCATAAATTGCAACTTTAGCTATAATTGGTTAGTGGCTTTTAGGAAGTCTCATTACTAGACCTTATTATCTTGATTCTATTAGCAATAATATGCAATAGTTAGTGGCATCCAACAATTTTGTTTGCGTCCTTAAAAACATATAAAATACATCAGAAATGTCTTCTTGCATATTAAGGAATAAAATCCCTATTTTGGTTACTTTATATGGAGAGATTAATGTTGACCGATATTAAGTAATGTGATGACGACAAAACTAGTGTCCGTCATAAATATTAGAAGTGATGATAGTCGACCAAGGGTTTTTGTTGAAAGGGCAAAATGTTAAGACTATTGTTAGTGTCCTGCATGACTAAATTTTTTTAGGGATTCATGTAGATGGAGGGTTAGAATCTCTCCTTTGTGACTAATCACAATTTAATTATGTGTATCCACAAAGCATAAGCTTTTGAACGCTAATATTGCTCTAAGAATTCTTGAGAGGCAAATCGTAGTCGAGTTGTGTAAATCCCTTTTTGTACAAATTGGATTGACATAGCAGTTGTAAACTCTAGAACAACCACGACCAGTGGACGTGAGCACTAGCTCGCATATGTAGAAAATTACCAACTTAGTCCTAAGCCTATTTTATGGATCTTAATTCATGTCTAAACTTTTCAATTTTACCAATATAATCCTTAATCTTTATGCAAAGTACCTATGCGACCCTTCCAGCCAATTGGCCCTTTATGCAAAACTTTGAATATTGTGCATTGAGTTACATGGTTCATATATCATTCCATTATTTTTAAATTTTTTAATCATTTTCAACACTTGTCATTACGGTATATATTATAAAATATGACTTGATCGCATTAAACATATATAAAAAAAATAAAATTCAGATGTAATTTTAAAATATTACATTAAACTTTAGATATGCTTAATTATCAAGAACAGTTATAATATTTATCTACAATCAGAAAGCCCAGTCATGTTCCTTTAGAGATTACAATATTTAATGAGTCGATAATACAAAAAAAAAAAAAAAAATTAACCGAAACAAATATGTAGGGTGCTATATCTCTTTGGTGGAAAATACAAGGAATTTACGTACATCTCGCCAAATCACAAGATAATTAAAAAACAAGTGGGAGAATAAAACCTGTTTCAGGGCAATTGTTAGGCGATGTTTTACTGCTCCTCCCAAGATATAATGAAACACTTGGGATTATAACGTGTACTCGAACTGAAAATCCGATGAACTCTTGAATCTGTAGATCGTATTTCTGGAAGTGCGAAAAACCATTATCTCAAATAGGGGCTTGTGCTGAATAAAGAATAAACGAACTCGAGGGCCTAAGTGTGTAAAATTGAATAAGTTTTTCTTTTTTGGGGGTGGTAGCGTAAAATAAGCAAGTCAAAAGGGTGTCAAAGGTATCCTTTCAAAAACCACAATTTTTAAGAAGATACCACTTCGTAAATTGTTGCATTAGTTAACTTAATCACACCTCTTTATTAGACACATCATTTGGTGAAATAAAACATCTAACCACGTTATATTATTTCATTAGTAGATACAAAATTTGACTAAAAGACACCGCTGTTCTAATTATTTTCCTAATTTGAGCAGATGTTCGAACCTTTTTGTCATAGCCGATAAGGATTCATAAACTTTGAGTTTTACGGAAATATTATCTGTTTCAAATGAGTACAGCTTTCTTAATTGGAATAATGATAAATTTTAGTCCTTGCAAAAAGCATGACCGATCTCTTGCGATTTAGAATCCTCTATGTCACTCTTAGAAGCAATCCTTAAGGAACAGCTTGTTATTATATTTATATAAATATACGCACTAGCAATCTCAGGATATCTAAGTATAAAACTGCCATTATGAGGTTTACATCGATTTCTCATGAGAAAGCTCTACAAACCCGAGATATATAGACTTTTGTCTTGGAAAGAACCATGTCATCTGGTATAACATAAAGAGTAGGAGGGTGTTCGAAAGAGTTGACCCACCCTCACTCAGTCCCAAATACAAGTCCACACATCTCCAAATGAAGATAAGAAAGGCTAGAGCATAAGAGAAAGACCACAGGATAGGAAGCAACGGCTATAGAGCATGACAGAGAGACCACATGATAAAAAACAAATTTCACCCAAGCCTCATAACTTACAATTCCATCAAGCAGTTAACTAGCCTAACTTCTCTAGACACATGCAGATACAAAGTTTAGTTTCTCCACTACTTGTTTGCTTATGTCGGCGAATATTTCCCTTACACTTGGTCACCCAGAAATCTGCAAGTCAAGCATGTTCTTGCGACACAAATACATTTATTTACTCATGAAGTATTACATTATAAACAACAGAATTAGGGGAAACAATAAGCCTTATGAGCAACACATACTGTTTGGGAAATGTACCATAAAAGTTTTAAACCTATTGCATTGATATTAATTCAATTCTAAACATTTCAATTTGACTAATTTAGTTATAAACATTTTTATATTGGTATCAATTGAGTCCATCCTGTTAATTAGACCGGAAATTGTTCATGTGGATGCCGGTGGTCTGACATGGCTTCCGTGACAGGTGTGGGTTTTGGCCCTCACCTAGATCTAGGCAGGGGCTCGACGCCCTCACCTGTGGCTAGGGAGGATGCAAAGGCCCTCGCACAGACTAGCTTGTGGCCAACAATGGTTGGCTGGCGACCTTATAGGTGTAGGCAAAAGGGTAAGGGAAAAAAAGAAGAAGAGAGAATAAATAATAAATAAACAATTCTGAAATAATATTTAAAAAATATAAATTTTGTCCACGTCGGCGCCGATCGTGTCACGTAGGGTTGCCGGAATTCACGTCAGCAATTTCCAGCCTAAAATGGTTAGATAGACTTAATTGATACCAATGCAATAGGTTTAAGATTTTTTTATTTTATTATTATTATTATTATTATTATTATTATTATTATTATTATTATTTTGTAGTTTTCCCCGCATTATTTTGAGTGACATCAGTAGCTTCTACTCCATTCCCGGTGGATTTCTTTCCTGGTTGTTGTTGTTGGGATGGAGAAACATGTCCATCCATCGTGCTTGCACGGCGTATGGAGCCTTGATACATATTCCAACTATTTTCTTCACCATTCATGAGTTGCCGTCTGTCCCTCATAGTGATCTTGTCAAAATAAGGATGATTTTCTTCACTTTTATCCTCCTCGGCAACCTTACGACTTGGTCCAAATTTGACATACTCATCAACATTCCGGTCAAAATAACAAAATGGTTGCAAGTCAATTGCCATTAAGAATCATGCCACTTCTTTTTGAAAAAGAAAAAGAGAATAAGAAAATGTACTTATAAACATAATGAGGAATAATTAATCATTATCTTGTAATTTAAAGGATTACCTTGAACTGACCAGCTACTTTTGAAGCAAATTTGTAATCCTCTTGAAGATTCTGGTCAAAAAATGAAATGGTTGCAAGTCGATTACCATTAAGGATTGTGCTAAGAGAAAAATATACTGACACAGTATGAGAAATAATCAATCAGTGATCTTGTCATACAAAATTACTTTAGACTGATCAGGCCTTTTCGATGTAAATTGGTCATTCCCATGAAGATTCTAGTGCAATGAAATGGTGCAAGTCAATTACCATTAAGAATTGTTCTACTGTTTTTAAGAAAAAGAATAAGAAAAGTGAATCACTAATCTTGTGCTTTAATAATTACCTTGGACTGATGAGTTGCTTTTGATTTTCTTTTGTGACAAGTTTGTCCCACGTCAAAACCTAGATGCCTCTTCACTGCTTTGAGGGATCGAAATTGTCTATGTGTCCTTGGTTCGTAGAAGAACTTCAAAAGAAAAAAAGCAGGTCATCATAATCCTCTTTTACTTGAGATTCGTATGACTTTTCTTAAATTTATCGACCATAGAATAATATTAAAAAATCATGTTACAGTGAAAGGAAAGGACGAATTAATTTATGCTACCAAAGCCCTCTAGCTATAAATAAAACCATGTCTTATTGCGTACAATTCCTCAAATCACGAGATTCACAACTAGTGACGAGTAAACATGTTATATTGCATATAATTTCTCAAATCACAAAATTCACAACTAGAGTTAAGTAGAAAGAAACGAAACTCCATGGTTCTCTTCTTTCAATCGAATCAACCTGCAAACAAGGGTTAGTTCAAAATACAAGATTCCAAGCTAGATACTTTTCTGCTTCCAGTCGAATCAAGCGATAAACAAGGGTTAATTACTGATATGTCGGATTTTGAAGAAATAGAAGGAGATTGATGCCGATCGAAATTACAATGCGATTCCTAAACGTAACCTTATCTTAATCATGTTCTCCATCTTAAACTCATTTGAGGATTGTCAAAATTTAAGATCTCATCAGTTTATCCTTTCACCTAGAAAGAAAAAAAAATATGCGTCCTATTTTTCTTTTTTCTTTTTGTGGGCCGCGGGGGCGATGGGGAATAGTAGAAACCCCAACATTACCTGATCGACTTTGCCAAAGTATTTGGAAGAGGCTTTTCGTGGCCTTATTTCTGCTGTCCATTCCCTCGGCAGACCGAAAATCGTTCCTTTGTAAAATTGAGATTCTGCAGTTCTGGGTGATTGGTCCACGTTCACTATAGCCAGATTTTCTCGTTCCGCTTCCATTTGAGTCCTTTCATCAGCCATTGATTTTTTGCCCTCTGCGAGAGAGAGAGAGAGAGAGACAGAGACAGAGGTGGCTTATATGTAGTTGAGGAGGATGACGAATGTAGGAGGCCAGAAATGCTCTTAAATCGGAAGAAAAATAAGACGCATTTAATTATTAGAGAGATTTCCAATTCACGCCCTCGAGCCAGGTAATATGATTGATTTTTTTACCTTATACCATTTTGAATTGTTTTACTGTCTACCTTCGCTGCCCAAGTCAGAAATTGCAACTTCAGCTATACTTGGTTAGTGGCTTTTAGGAAGTCTCATTACTAGACCTTATTATCTTGATTCTATTAGCAATTGTATGCAATAATTCGTGGTATCCAGCAATCTTGCTTGCGTCCTTAAAAACATATACAATACATCAGAAATGTCTTTTTGCTTATTAAGGAATAAAATCCCAACTTTTGTTACTTTATATGGAGAGACTAATGTTGACCAATATTAAGTAATGTGATGACGACAAAACTAATCTTCAAGATAAATATTATAAGTGATGATAGTCGACCAAGGGTTTTTGTTGAAAGGTCAACATGTTAGACTATTGTTAGCGTTCTGTGCGACTAATTTCTTTTAAGTATTCATGTAAATAGAGGGTCAAAATCTCTCTTTTGTGACTACTCACAAATTAATTATGTGTATCCACGAAGCATAAGCTTTTGAACGCTCATATTGCCCTAAGAATTCTTGAGAGGCAAATCGTAGTTGAGTCGTGTAAATCCCTTTTTGTGCAAATTGGATTGACATAGCAGTTGTAAACTCTAGAACAACTACGACTAGTGGATGCAAGCACTAGCTCGCACGTAGAAAATTACCAATTCAGTCCTAAACCTATCGTATAAATGTTAATTTATTCCTAAAATTTTCAATTTTACCAATATAATCCTTAACCTTTAGGCAAAATACCTATGTGACCATTTTAACCAATGGACCAATTGAGTCAAAAACGCCTATAGGGCAGTCCACATAAGACGTCGGTTCAATTAAAGTTATCCATGTGAGTGTGTGATGTAAGATAGCCGGTGATGACTTGATGCCATAACAGCAATTTCTAGTGGTAACTAGCCGAAAGGACTGTGTTAGAATTCTGCTCAATGCTTAGGAGTACATTAACAAAATTGGATAGCTTTTTACTAAATTGTGCATTAAGTTGCGTGTTACATATATCATTCCATTATTTTTAACATTTTCTATCATTTCCAAACCCGTCGTTGTGATATATCTTTTTTTTTTTTGGTCAGAGTCGTTGTGATATATCTCATAGCATATGATATATTCTGTTTGATCGGATAGAACATGCATAGAACATTAAACTTAGATGTAATTTTATATATATACATTAAACTTTAGATGCTCACTTATCGAGAAAAGTTATAATACTTACAGTCGGAAATAATACAAATACTTCTTTTTACCCCCCAAATTCGTGGGGTGCTATATCTCTTAAGGTGGAAAACACAAAAATTTTACATAAGTTTTGCAAAACTACAATATTAGTAAATAGCAAGTGGGAGAATGAAACCTGGTTCAGGGCAATTGTTGATGATGTTCTACTTCTACTCCCAAAGATGCCATGAAACACTTACTTAGGATAGTAACGTGTATTCGAATCGAAAAGCCGATGAGCTCAAGAAATCTTTCGATCGTCTTTCTTGAAGTGCAAAAACCAATGGATTTAAGGCTTACACCGAATAGAGAATAAACGAACACGCTGGGTTTTCTGTGTGGGGTCAAATGGAGTAAAATAGAGTAAATTTTGTTTTCTGGGGGCCGTAGTGTAAAATGAGCAAGTCTAAAGGGTGTCAAAGGGAACCTTTCAAAAGCCAGGCTCCTTACAAATTGTCATACACACCTCTTCGGGAACGTCTGTACTAGTTCACGTAACACCTCTTTATTGGACGAATCATTGGGCGAAACAACATACCTACTATTGGCATGTTGACAAGCTGAAGTCAGCCATGAGATGCTAAACAACGTCGTTTAAAGATAATATTTGAAAAACCTAACCAATTTGAAGAAATTAAAGCAAAATTCAATCAAAATTGGGGAAGAATCCTAACTCTAAAATTGGGGTAAAATCCGTCAAAGCCGAGATTGTGATTCTCAGAGTAAGCAAAGGAGAGGGGGAGGGTTTGTGCCATTCACTGGTGAAGAACCCCGACTCAAAAAGAGATGCTCTCACACTCTCTCTCAAATATCTCATAGTCATTTCTTTATTTCCTCCACCAACGAATCTCAAGTTCTCAGAGCAAGCGTTGGGACAGAGAAGAGAGAACACCGATGTATGATGGAGGAGCGGCATTGTTGCTGTTGTCGAAGTCACTGGAAAATGCTTCCAAGCCGAAGCAAGAGAAGACAGAGCGAGAGTAAGCGAAAGTGAGCGAGAGAGGAAGAGAGAAAGAGAAAGCTTCGAAATTTTATTTTTTATTTTTTGATAAAAACTACGATTTTCAGGGAGGAAGGAGGGAGAGAGAGTGAGTCTTCCCCAAAAAGGTCTCCATTTTGTTAGCTAGTGTCGTGTCACTGTCAAATGAAGAATTTTCCAATTGGACTTTAATTAAAGTAACATTGGATTGAAAATATAATTTAAATTACCATGTAAGACGAATTACAGAAAAGACACTTAAGTGAACGATTTTATATTAATGGGACACTAAAAGAGTAAAAAAAAAAATTATAGCATTTAAGTAAGTTTTTATGGCATTGCTAATGTTCTCATCCTATGGATGCACTATTTCATTCGTAGATACAACCATTCTTTTAATAATTTTCCTAATTAATTTTGAATTACATTAGTGAAAATGCCTCAAGAAAATTACCAAAAAAATTATGAACTTATGGTACAAATGTCAATTCAATTCTAAACATTTTAATTTATCAAATTTAATCTTAAATGTTTTGACAATTTGTTAATATAATCATTTCTGCTAATTTTAACTAGAAATTGCTAATGGGACAAAACTAGACTGGACTGGCAGGGGAGATTCTTTGCCTAGACTGGCAAATGAGGATCGTGTGGATCTTAATTACTGATATAGTGGTTCTTGTGAAGGTCCACTTTATTCAATGGCTTCGATCATGGGGTCATATTGACCCTATTTGTTTCTTCTCTCTTCTTTAGCACTGTTGGTCGGAGAGATTGCTGTAGAAGGATACTTAGGTCGAGGGGGAGTAGGCCTGACACGTAAAGCTCGTACAAGAGATTTTGCGTGCATATCCTAAGCATGTTAGGACCTATTTAGTAACCAGTCAATTCTTGGCTAATTTGCTAAGAACCACTATATCGACTGTGTTTCCTAGCAAAAGGGACAATATCATACGAGATGTCTGTTTCGATCATCATTTTCAGGCAAACTAGTTACTCGGCCGTGTCACTATTATGTTTGCAGATATATAATGACATGCTAGGGGGTGAACCGAAAGAAAACAGATGTAACCCATTCTCTCCTGCCAAAATGATGTGGCCGATTCATATCCAAAGGAATACAGCAGGTGGGTATCGACGGCGACTCATATTACGAACCTGGGCGAGTGCACACTTCTCCACATAATATACGGGTAAGAAAGGCTCGCCAATCAAGCAAATTTTGAAACTGCTACCGACACCAAAACATCTACATCTTGTAATTGCCCATGCACTCGCAACAGAGGGCAGGACCAAACCAGCATTATTTATTCCACAGTAGAAAAAAGAAATGTCCGAACCCTGGCCAAATACAATCATCTTAGTCTCTGCGAGCGACCAAGTCGAGCGATGTTCGGGCAAAAGATGGATTAATCGAGTACCAGTTGAGAAAATCAGAAGCCAGACATGAAATTTGCAGACCAGATACCTAGAAACACCCTCTGAGCAGAATAATAAAGTTACATAGAAACAGCCAGCATGTGGAAGTCGCTCAGTAACATAGTATCATCCATGAGACTGTACCGGTGTTTCCAAACTTCAACACTCAAGCGAATCAGAAGCTGTAACATTGAAGTAGTAAAGCATGTACACTTGGAAGCATAGCAAAAGATACAGTTGAATCCAATAAACTCCAAAAAAAAGGGATGACAGCCTTCTTAAATTACAAGTGGGGAAGCACTGTGCTAATGGATCTGTTAGTATGATATTGACAGCCGATGACAAACAAAAATGTATTGGAAAGGAGAAGTCATCTTATAACCCCGGATGTAATACCAACCAAATTCCCATTTATCAAATGATTTCTGTACAGACTTGGAAGTGCCCCATCTTCTACCACTGCATTTATTTTTAAAGGAGCATCTACTTTTGAATTTCTTCTATTGTGGGTAAGCATTTGATGGGAACAAATCTCCCAAGCCAAGCTGTCTCTGTGACAACAAACGTGAAGCATTGAAGAAAGATTACCAGATCTCCAATGCAGATGGTTGCTTGTCATCAACCCCCTGGTAGATGTTTACCATTTATCACCACTTCGAGCAACTTTAAGAATACTTCCACCATTAGTCCCTAAAATGAAATTGCAGACAACATAAATTTTTATGTCCTTGTGAGTTAATAAAGAACAGTTAATGTCTATTCTAGAAGCAACAAAAGGGGGAAAATCAAAAACCTTTTTAAAGAGAATTGTTGGCCATCTTGATGAACTGCCTAAATACCAATGAATTTATTCCACTCTCTAAAGAGGTCATTACCTCTCGTGTCAACTGACAGCTTCACATGATTGTCCATTTTAAGTATTTCCCAATATTACCAATGCCACAATACTCTTAAATACTCAAACACCAACAGCTTTGAATACATATTCTCTAGACACATCTTGTTTCTTTTCCTTTCCTTTCGAAGAGAGGTTGCAAAATTATAAGTAACATGCACATTCTTTCGCCAGAAGCTCATATAAAAACCCAAATCATTCAAGCTACACTTAGAAGACAACAGTTGGACATGTCTAATGCTCTTCAGACTTCCAAAGGTCACATTTATGCATCATAATAGCAGCGGATTAGTCAGGAGGTGGCAGCAAACTTTGATATAAACTTACTTCATCTAAGGATAAAATTCAGATTCAATAAGCTTAGAACTTTTTCCCTAGCGAAAAACAAAGTGTTGCAATATACAAACTGACGGTGGATAAAAGACAAAAGAATGTCCAATTCCCACAGCAACTCAACTAATTTAAAGAGGTGGTTCATGACTGACATTATTCCGATGTCTCAAATAGCTGGACAACAATTCTAACATTTTCCTATGAGGCTTAATAGGTTCTCCCTGTACAAATGCAGATACCTTTTCTCGATTTTCTAAAATAATTAATCACTCAGAAACCATTAATGAGATGTTCCAGCATGGTTACAATCTTCCGTAGAAATACTTATATAATGACAATATTCATGCACACAAAACACACAAAGCAACGGAAACAAAAGAACATTTAGGGGCTGTGTAATCCCAGAAAGCATTTTCAGTTTCATTTTCTCAACAAAATAGCTTCTGTTTTCAATTTTCAGTCTTCTTGAGGATCACAATTGACAAATGAAAATGAAAGTTAAACACATTTGGGGTGTTCATGAAAAACCTAAAACCGTTAAACTGAGCCAAACCAATCTGATAAGTTCGGTTTATCAATTCATTGGTATAGTTTTAGTTTTGACTTTTTTATTGGCTTATTAATCTGGTTTGGGCTCATTACTTCAGGAGCCAATAAGTTAGATAAACAAATTTATTTTCCTTTTGACCAATAAAATTTGTACTTTCGCCTAACCAAGGAACTTCTTCCTATCTAAGATTCTTCTATACTTTTAAATAAAAAGATCCTTAATTCTCAAGTTGGCCATTATAAATTAATTTTTTATCTCAAGTAGTACTTACTAAAGAGTTTTCTATGATCTTTTATGTTTTCCTTATTTAGATAAATAGCATTTTTTACGTTTCGATGTTTTAATTTAATTTAATTGTGATTATCCTTTCTTTTAAAATTTTTTCTAGAAATAGGTTCTTTTATGTTAATCTTGGTTATTGCATGTTCAAGCTACATAGTATAAACATGTATTAAACTTCATACTTGAAGATTGACTTGATTGTAACGGTTTCAAACCAAACCAAACTGATTCAACCTGAGGTTATTGGTTTGGTTTTAGTTATAATTTTATTGCTTTCATTTGGGTTTAGGTTGAGATCCAAACCGTTAAGTTCAGTTTGGGCTGGAAAAACCTCCAAACCAAATTACGAACACCCCTAAAATCATGTTTGATGTGTCTCCAAGTTAAAAGCAGAATTCAGCCTAGAACTCAACCCAGCCACTACAACCATCAGTTCCAATATGAATTGAGAACCAAAGAGTGAAATCACTCCATGCATGATCTTATACTCTTGAAAAAGAAAAATGACAAAACAGAACAGTGAATTTTGAACCAATAATTTCAATGAAACAGTGTAATTTACATAGAAAGTGCAAGAAGTAGTAAAACAAGATTTAACTGAACAGAAGCTATTACGCTAATCACTCACACTTTCAATTCCTGGATTGAAACTATCTTCGTAACATGTGAAGAAGGACCTTCTGCATTATGAACATTCTCCTTCATAGGTACATCAACCGATTTTGTACTGCCATCCAACTTCATTTCCTCAAAGGTGAAATCAAGCTGTTTCTCCACAGATTTGAGAAGAGCAGTTCGTTTCGATCTTAACCGATATGGCGGAGATGCACTAAAAGCACCACCATTGCACATAGTGGCACTGGCACCATTACTGAGGCAAGGACTATCATAGACACTTGTATTCTGAGACATGGATTTGTCCAGACTACCATTACTCCCTACATCAGGAGAATCAACCCTGTCTTTTACAATCTCCCCATCTACTTTTGTAGTTTTATTAGAAAACAAATGCTTTGCAACTTGAGTTTTTCTCTTCCGCAATATAGATGGAGTATTAGGGAAGGTCTCAGCAGCAAGCCTGAGAATAGATTCTGGACTTTGTGTACAAAAAACACCATTTCTCTCACAAGGTGGAGTGAGAAAACTAGCAGGACTTGCAGGACTTGAGTTACAAGTTTGCTTCAGAAGATGAATGTTCATCTCAGAATCAAGAGGGATGCAACTTTCCAGAGGGGGTGGCTCATAGCACAGAAAACCATAAACCAGAGCTTGCTCCGGTGGTGTCGTTCCAACATCTTTGTAATCACTTTTATCACAGGCTCCACTATCCTCACTCTGGGCCAATACTTCTAAATTGCTGGAAACATCTATTCTAGACTTAAAATCTGCACTACCTGAATCAGCAGATTCACTGGGAAGAATACTTGATGACTCACATGCTTCTTGATGCCGAGCCATAAGTTCCAACTTATCAATATTCTCTTCTTCTAATTTGCAAGTACCGCCATTTCCTAACGAAGTTTGAGGGTTCAAGTTAGCTCCTTTGTTACAACCAACTAATCTTTTAGCCGATGTGGGTTTGCTTGCATCTTTGGAGCCATTTTGTAAACCGCTTTTTGCAACTGGTGGGAGTTTACCAGTGGCTAAATAAAAGTCTAACTTTTTCTTCAAGGAACTATTCCAATGATTCTTTATTGAGTTGTCAGTCCTGCATGACAAAAAAGAGGCATATCATAAGCCAATATATCTGAAAGGTAGATTTGAGCAAATTTATGGACTTCCTATGTGTAGAATAAAGCATATCCAAAATTACAATAGGACAGATGAAGCACACTTTTAGCAATCATTTACGACAAATTTTAACAAGTTCATCAACTTTACATACTCGTAAGTTCCTAATGCTATTGTAAGCAAAACAAAAGCCAACAACATAATAGATTATAAAAATCTACTCGAATATTCTTCATTAGTTGAAGTGAAGAACAGAAGAAACTGCTGTGATAATGAGATAAAGTAAACAGAGAGAAAAACGCTTGATGGGATATGCAACCTAATCCCTCTTCATCCATCATTTTGGGGGATAAGGTCTCAAGAAGGAATTCGTTAGTGCCACTCAACTGATCAAATCAGCATCTAAATCAAACAAGAGAGAGCAATGCTACATATATCTAGTCCAAAAGAATAACCATGCAAAACAATTTATAAAAACTGTTATTGTCTATTTACATGTACCAAACCAAGATATTCAATTCCCTCTCACAAATCAGAAAACACAGGATTGGCTGAAAGGCACACGCCTAGTACTTAAACAATCAAAAGCAATCTGCTTTTACTCCTAAACTTGGCAGAAAGACAACTGATATTCTTAGTTACAAGTAGAAAAACAACTGATATTCTTAGTTACAAGTAGAAAAACAACTGATATTCTTAGTTACAAGTAGAAAAACAACTGATATTCTTAGTTACAAGTACCAAACCAAATTATTCAAATCCCTCACAAGAATCGGAAGACCGAAGAGTGGTTGAAAGACCGGGACCTAGGACTCAAGTAATCATAAATCAATGTGCTTTTACCCCAACACTGGCCTATTCCATGTCTAGAAATAGTTCTTTCACCTGAATTTTTTGCGAAGTCGTAATATATGGTGAAAAACTGCCATACCTTCCAGGTAAAACCTTAGCAATTTCAGCCCACTTATTCCCATTTACCCGATGGGCATTCATAAGGGCTAATTCTTCCTCCAATGTCCAAGCTTCTTTTTTGATATCTGGATTCAAATGATTGTGCCATCTGAAATTTACAGAGGCATTGCCCTATCAGTAGATGACAAAGGAGAAAATTTGCCCTCATGACTAATTAGAGGCATTGCACTATCTGAAATTTAAAGTACAGTCGAGAAAATATGGCAGATGTCCCACAAAAAGTTGAAAAGTTGATCATCTCATAGAAAAAGAAAGAAAATGAAATCCAGAGAGTAGATAGAAACCTATAGCAGTACCAGAAATAAAAGGCTCCCATAGCAACAGATAATCATCCATTGAATAACAACCTGTCTTAATCAGACAAAGATCGTGATCATGAAACTTACCTCTCTCGGCACTGTTTCCCTATACGACCAGGCAAAGACTTTGCTATGAGAGACCATTTTGTGGGGCCATATCTTGATACCAAATCAATAATCTTATCATCCTCCTATATGCCAAACAAAAAGCAGGAAGTTCAGTAAAATAGTTTACATGGTAACTTAACCAGAAAGAAAGAAACTAAGTCCAACCTCTTGGGTCCAAGGTCCCTTAACAAGCTCAGGATTGAGAACTTTTTGCCACCTATGCAAACATTGGACTTCAGACCTATCAGGAAAGTGTTCAGCTGCAACCAAACAAGATCAACAAATAAGTCAAAGACCAGTTCATCCTCTTGAAGAAACAGAATGTATAAAGATACTTTATACAAGTTTATATCTAAATAATTCGAGCAACTGACGAATTTTTCCCCAGATTCCTCACATTACCCAAAAAACAAACTGAGATTTTTAGCATTTTCAATAAATTTAGGAGAGAGAGCCAATGACAGAATGAAGCACGTGCAATGGATAATAGCACTCAGAAAATTGTAGAAAGCAAGTTGATCATAAATAGCAACACCACAGGGGAAAATATTATGTAGTGATGATGATTTATATTGCTTTAACCGTCGGACATCGCACTTCCCCTGTTACTTTTCAAAAAGAACAAGTGTCCCATGAAAGAAAGCATTTCGAAACTCCAACTTTGTGTTGTAAAACCCCATGAAAAGGTAATGAACTGAACCATCTCTTCCTTTAAAAAACCAATTATATATATATAAATGAAGCCAGGAAAAACACTCAAATTAAGGATTTGAGAATTATTGGTGTGTTTATAGCAATTTGAAGTGTTCTTCCTCACATGTAATGACAAAAAATATATCTTCTTCTCGAATGAATAGCCACATAGCGTTCGATTGTTTAACAAAGAATATATATGCATTCAATCTATGTTTTAACAGAACAAGACTCGGCTGTATCAGAAAACAATAGACCACAGATAATTCTTGGCTACTTGAATCAGACTCCCAAAAGCAGCTGATATTTAGCAAATTCTGGGGCTCAAGGATGGCATGACTGTAACTTAAAAGCACCGGCAGAACTTAAGAAAGTGCATGAGAAGAAAGAAAGATACCTATTTTCTTCCAACTCTTGCCATTATAAACTGCAACAGCATTTCTCAATGTCTCATCCTGAATAGGGTAGAAAATAATTAGAAAATGCTACATTCCCCAGAATAGAAAGAAGCAAATATGCTCTACAATGAGTTACAGGCTCAGTAATTCCCAAGATGGAGTTTCCAATGATTCAGTCTAAGCAATGCTAGTTTCATACTTCCCTTGATTAGATAAAAAGCTGCTCAGCTCTCTCCTTCAATGTATGAAAACATAATTGTATAAAATGACCTCGGATGTAAAGTTCCAATAATCAAACAGAAGGAGCACACGCAGAGCAAAACATTTGCTAGAGTAGCAGAAAATTAACCTCCTCTGGAGTCCAACCACCCTTTGCCCGCCTGATAGGTCCCGTCGTCCTCCTGAAGATAAGATTGCAAAGTTAACCGACTAGCAAAAATACGCCCTTTAGTAATCTCAGGAGATGAACAAGTAAATCTCCTCGATTTAATCAGCATCGAAGGAATGCAATTGCAATGGACAGCAACAAGAGCAAAGAAACAAGGACAGAAAGTGCCGCAAAGAGAACAACTTGACAATTCTGCAGAAGAGTAGCAAGGTGTGGCAAAGTCTGTCTACAGCAATTGCTATTTAGCAAGCCATACCGGTGAGAGGGAGAAGTAGTCGCCGGGCTGGACACAGCAGGAGATTTGAGAGTAGCACTAGCACTGCCTTCAGATAGAGAGGAGTTCGAGGCGGCGGTCAATTGTCTGTTCTCGAGACAACAATCCTCTATCTTCAACTCGGCCATTCCTGCCACAGTCATCTCCGGCGCCCGAAGTCCTGCACCATCAACAAAACAGACAAAAGCCGAGCACGAACCAATCAGCAACCACAACTGATCCAAATTCACCATCAACCCCCATGGCCGTCACAGGCCAGACCTCCTCTCGATGACCAAACCAAATCCACAAGCGCCGCAACGACCGAAAAAGAAAAGGGGGCAAAGCAAAACAAGGCAGAACCCAGATCTCAGAATCACTACCCCAACAGAAACCAAACGCCAAGAACCCACCCCCCAAAGCAGCGGCCAATTCTAGGGTTTCCGGCAGCGGAATTCGAATCGGACCACGCCCGAGGACCGCAGCCGCGGAGCCGATCGCGAGGGAGCGATCGAGCAAAAGCGGCAGAACGAGAGCGATTCGCTGGACCCAAAACGCGAAACCAAGAAACACAAGAAACCGAACATCTCGCAATCCGCGAGAGGCCAAGCTCTTTTACCTCTTCTTCACGGGAAGTGGCGGGAATCGAAGTCGAGCTCATCCAGAGAGAGAAAGAGAGCTATAAATTCGACCCTGAAAAGAAGAGAGAGAGACAGAGAGAGTTCCTCCTCCTCCTCTAGAGAGAGAGAGAGAGAGAGAGAGAGAGAGAGAGATATGCAACAAGAGCTTTCGTTTCGAAAAATCCTCGCCCGTTGAAACGAAGAGAGAGAAAGAGAGAGAGACAAAAAAGAAATATAAATGTAATATGCGCAAGCAAGGAACAGTAACCTTGTAGGCCTGTTGCTTGCTTTTCGTATTTAACGAATATCTGTGCGACAGCTGACGTCGCCGTTAGCCGCCGTCATCGGATCGACAGCCGCCACGGGGGCCGAGGGCGAGCGGGGAGTTCACGGCGGCTGACGTTGCGTAACGTTGGTTGGGGTTACAACGTTTGAACCTCAAACGGCACTCTGTGGTTGCTCCCCTGCTTGCTTGCTCCACTTTTTTATCTCCTTTTTTCTTTTTTTCTTTTTTCTTTTTTTTGGGGGGTACGAAATCTGGAAAGTCGCACGGGTTTGGAGGGTCCAGATGATAGGCTCGGCGGCGGATGGTTCTGGGCCGTTGGATCGGGGGGCGATCAGCGAATATTTGGGGGTAAAGATACGTTGTAACTGAATCGATCCGGGGTGGCGGGGGAGAGCGAGCCGCCTCGTGAATTTTCGCGGTTGTCGGTGACGCCGGGTCTGGAGTCGCAACTGACTTCTTGTTTTTTCTTTTTTTTTTCTCCTGTTCTTTCAGGGATGGTGACTATTGTCTAATTTAAGTGACGATTATGAACATGAACCAAAATTTTGGGATAATAATTTACGAGATAAATTAGGGTCAAATCAATGTAAATATTTCGTGAGAATATAACAAAATATGAAGGCTATGTTCTTATGGTTCTGGTTGAGCATAGGCTAAATAATGAATAATTTGCTTTCTAAAGTGGTGAGTATACTTGGCTCGAGATAATCATTGCGTTATTAATTAGTTGTTTAGCAAAATTCAAATATAAATAGCAATCAAATAAACGTTGACCTAGTCAATAAGTGGATTAAGACAAGGCTAGTCCAACTACTTGCCCAAAAAATCCTTTACTCAATCCTAGCAATTACTAAAGAAATGTTAACTTTTTTTCATGAAAGTGATCGATGTGTTTGATTTAGCATTTTGAAAGCCTATTAGAGGATGTAAAGGCCTTTAGCATAAAATGATTTGAGGAAATATAATCGCGTTTGATAAAAAAATAATTATTATAAAGCAACTTTGGATGTGGGGTCTGGTAAAAAATCTTTTGCAAAGATTTTGGCTATAATTCTTCGTTTTTGTATTATTAAAAATAAATCAAACCCTTCGCCAACTTCAACAATAGATTCAAGTTGTTGATGAGCCAAATTTGGTGCTAGCGGCCATCGATCGAGGTTGCACGACCCAAGCTTGCCACGATGGCTACTTGAGGTTGTGTGACCCAAGCGGCTGTCACTTCGTGTTGCACAACCCAAGAGACCATTGTTTAGGTCGCATGGCCCCAAGCAACCATCGCCTGGACAATTGCACTACCTCAGGCAGCCATCGTGTGAGTGATGCGATCTCGCCAGCCCCTCATCAATCTCCCGTCGACCATTTGCTAGTCAAATCTAACCTTGTTAGCCCTCATTGACCACCCTCACAAAGAAGATGAATAGTAGTACCGAGGGGCAAAATCATAAAACTAAACTATTGGTGAGGGTAGATTTAAAAGAAAAAGAAATTATTTAACCCTAATTTGAGCATTTTCACAAATGCTGAAAGCTCATGGCTAGTCCTTACTTGCTTAAGCTTTTAGCTCTCTTAAGGCCAACATTTGACCAAAAATCACTTCGAAAGGCTTATCAAATACCTTGGTATTGGGGTGAACATGATTCCAAGGTGGAACCCAAAACCTAAGAACCAAACCAATGAAAGCCTATCTGATTCCAAGTTTCAGGATATATAGGGTAAGTTCTAGATTCAAAAAACTGGGGAACTTATTTCGATGAGTAAGTTTCAGGTTCTAGATTGATGGAATCTGAAACCTAAAATTTAGAATGGGCTTTTGTGTTTTTCTTGATCTATAATCTTGTAGTATACTATGGCATTCGATCAAGAGTGTATAATCTGAAACTATTAGTCGACCTTCCATTTTATGATTAAGATTTTTACTTTGTTAATGTTTTATATTTTTTGTATGTCTAAATATAAGTTATTGTCAATGAATTGTAGCAGCAATTGGTAGTCATTAAAGATTATAATTCACTGAAACTGTGCAATTAATAATATGGGTGGAACTTAAGTATACCTTGAAACCGACCTTGAAACCTATGACATGGTAGGTTCTTGGTTGTAGGATGTGCAGTGTAAGTTCCAGGTTTTAAAAAAAGAGAAACCTATTTCAATGGGTAAGTTTTAGATTTCAAGTAGAACTTATACGGAACCTGAAACCCTCATCCCTATCTCGGCATATTCCAAAG
Organism: Eucalyptus guilfoylei; assembly: GCA_016097605.1. Taxonomy (NCBI): domain Eukaryota; kingdom Viridiplantae; phylum Streptophyta; class Magnoliopsida; order Myrtales; family Myrtaceae; genus Eucalyptus; species Eucalyptus guilfoylei. Next base: position 44,015,863 of record CM027861.1, read on the forward strand.
GTGCTTTGGAGTCTGAAAATCCATTAAAAAAGTTGAACCAAATGCAACCTAAGTCTTGATGGGCTAAGCCCAAAACAGCAAGCTTCTCGTGTAGGCCTACCTGTTTGAGCTTCCGATTGTCGCTAGGCAAGATCCCCTCTAATTGGAAACAAACATTACCACCCAATTGGCTTTCTTCTCCACCCGAGCCCTTTGGGCCCTATTATGTAATGACGCCCTACTCTTGGGAGCCGTTGGATCCTCATCAATTACAATATAAATAAAATTTCTTCATTTTGACCAAAAAAAAAAAAAAAAAAAAGGAAAAAAAAAGATCCCCTCTAACTAAGTGAGTACCTGCATGTTGCAAGGATCGTCATGCAGAAGTGTAATAGAAATGAAGCATCAAACATTGTAACGTAAAAATCCAACATTATCTTAATATATCATTAGCTGTAAAAAAGTACACATGGAACATAATTATATAAGTATAAAGTGACTAATTGTTGCAAAATTTCAGGAAGATAACATAAAGTATTATTTATCGCAAATGTTATATCATCCTTGAAATGCATATTAACGATAGAAGCTTTTGTCTAGTAACTAATATGTGAAAGATTTACATTGTGTTCTAAAAAAATTTCCTAAATATCAATGAGTTACGATCGAATAGCAAAATAGTTCTGACTTTAAAAAAAAGCAAGATATTGAAGTGAGAGCAAGAGGATGATGGGTTGCACATATGTTGTCCTACGTAAAAAAAGAAAGCGCCAAAACCTTTCCTGACAACGAAGAGAGGGTCTAGTTTTATGCGTACATTTGTGTAAATAAACTTAATCTTAGGCTACGTTTGTTTTGCAAAAGACTTTTTCTAAGAATTTTTTTTTTTTCATTTCCTAGCATTTGAATCGCTTAGAAAAATTTAACTAAAGTTAAAATTGAGGAAAATGATTTTCTCTTTAAAAAATTGAAAATTATTTTTCAAATATATGACTAGATTTTGATGTTTGGATCAAAAACTCTACACTTAACCACAAAAACCCAATGCTCATTCTTAGCCTTAGCTGCGGGCTGGGTCCTTGATGCCCAGGCTTGGGTTCATTGAGGCTAGACCTAGGACTTTGGCGCGTTGGCGTCCATCTAGGCCGCACCCAAGACCTCAGTCGCTTGCGCCCGAGTCCATCAAGGTCGGGTCGAGGACACCAATGCCCTTGCCTAGGACCCTAGGCCAAGTGTTATTGAGGCCAAGCCCAAGTCCAAGCCCGAGCCTTGTCAAGATCTAGTAGAATCTTGCTGGCCCTCACCTGTCACCTGTTGTTGGCCTAAGGCCTGGTGATCAATAGAAGAAGAAGGAAAAAGAAAAGAAAAGAATAAATTAAAGTTATTACAAAATTCGAATTATTTTAAATTACAGGAATTGTCCATGTTAATGCAGCGATATTGCGTAGGATAGTCGGCACCCATGTAGTAATTTCCGATCGAATGACATTTTCGTTATCAAATGACGGAAAATATATTTTAGTTTATTTATAAGTTTCAGTTGAATACTAAAAAATATTGTCATTTTCTTGAAAAATAACTTTCCCAAAATGTTTTATTAGAAATATCACATTTTATGTGAAACAAACGAAACTTTAGAAAACACACTGCGAAGCAACACTCAAAAGAGACTTTATTATAATGTATTTTTATATGGATTTTGTTTTAGCAGGGTGAACAGTAGAAAGTAGTTAGTGATACAACTATCCCCCTAGGCGTTACTATAAAAGTCCGACAATCGTTATATAATTTTTTGCGCAAACCACACAACCCCCTTGAATACTCCCTTTGGGGCTTGACCGTTATCGAACGAGCTAAGACGATACATATGGCATCAATTCTCAATCTAATGTGATCAGTGAGAGATCGATTGGATTTTGCTAATGATTAACATCACGGTCACTCTCTATTATCATTGGATGTAACCACATTCTTTTTATATAAAACGAAGAATCATTTACGGTTAACTTAGATATATTAATAAAACAGTAAACTAATATAGGTAATTAATGAATGACGTATGTAGGATAAAAAGTTTCCAATAAAATATATGAACAAACAACAACTACTGTATGATACAAGTTTATAATAAGGTCTAACTAAGGAGTGTTATTGGTCCACTTCTTAAACACGCTTAACAATAATATTCCATTTTCAATTGTCGATTGTACTTCTGGCTAAAACACACAAACTTTATGTTAACTGACCAAATTACCCTCCAATCACAAGATTTGTCTAAATTTTTATAATTAACGTCAGTCCCTCTCTAAAAATCTTATCATCTTTCTCCTTCATATATCATATTCGTTCTAAGTTTTAAAAAACAAATTAGTTAGCTTATCTCCGATATCTTTACTCCAAGTAACCATGTTCAAATTTTGTTGAAGATATAATGTTGTGTTAGAAGATCTTTCATTGGTTGTTTCGTCCAAATTTTAGCAATTTTGATGCAAGTCCAAATGTAATTACAAATTCTTTCCATTCAAATTGTTTTTTTTTTTAGGATATGGTTCATGGGCAATACTGTTAACTTTCTTCATGGTTGAAAAATAATAAAATATTAATCTTGATCTCTCTCTTTCCCTTTTCCCTTTTTCTTTCTTGATCCTTTTCTTGTCTGTATTCAAAGATCGGAAGAAACAAACGAATTAAAATTTTGAATTGAACTTTTAGCAGAATACACATTAGTATCTTGTTTTTGCTATTGTGGGCGGAAAAGTAAGTTGCTTTTTTCAAGGTAGATTCAAAAAAGAATATAAAGGGAAATTTTTGAATGGAAGGATATAGGAAAGTAGCAACTTATTGATCATTGATTTGCCCCAAAACAGTGTTAGTAAATATTATAAGTGCTTAATGAAGTTGAAGACTGATTTGGTCATCAACATAAAAATGGAGTGTTTTAGCCGAAAAAGAACATAATAACTGCGACACTATATAGGCAAGACCAATTCAAGTATGATTAGGCTTTCTCTATTTCGCAATAATAAACAATTTGCAAAAAGTTTTCCTAGAAATTAGGGGTGAGCGGTTTTAAGTTCCGTATAGATTTCACCTGGAACCTACTCTCTGGAATAGCTTCTTTATTTTTTAGAATCTAAAGTCTACCATGCATACTTTGGAGCCTTGAACCTACCTTGCTAAAGGTTCCAGAGTCGATTCCAAATTTTACCCAAGTTATACCTGTATTATTATTTAAACAATTGCAATAAATCATCACTTATTTTTTGGTTGGTCCTACTTTACTCCTATCTTAACACTTACTCTCAAACTTTTGCCTTGTATTCTTGCAGAGCGTGGGAGTTAAACCCATAAATTGATCATAGCTTATATTTGAACACACGAAGAATACAAACCATTAACAAAATAAAAGTCTCGGTCCTATAATAGATATTCATATTAATGGTTCCAAATTATACACACATCATTGAGTATCATGGAATATTGGAGGGTAGCATGAAGACATAGGTAAAACCTGAAAGCTATCTATCAAAACAAGTTCTTGGAATTTTAGAATTTGGAACCTACCTAACTTGGATCTAGATAGATTTCCACTGATCTGATACTTTGGTTCTATGTTCTACCTTGAAACCATACTCACTCCTACTAAAAATGATCTCTTGTACTGTTCGCAATAATTAATTGATGGAAAATGTTTACGTAGCTAACAACAATTTATGTCTAAACATTTTAGTAAACGATAAAAAGATTTTTTGTTCATTCACTTGTGTAAGCGATACAAATAATCTTTTTTATATAAGTTATCTTTGGGGAGTACTCATAATTTGGTCAAGTTGGGTTATACCAAGTCGGGTCAGAGATAAAACACCAGGCTTTAATTCGGCCTTGAACAAGCGCCTCCCCTTTAATGCCCTATACTTGTTCAAGCCCATACGTCCACTAATCTCAATCTGCAATCATTGATTGGGGACAACATGGGCCTATCAGCCCATCCCCGATTAAGATGAATAAAAAGCTGCATCTAATTCAAATTAATTCCACTCAATTTGACCATCTCTTCCTGCAATCTCTCAATAGAGCTAGCAGTCATTGTCTTCATATTTTAATTTTATTATGTCATAATCATGTTTTGTGTTTAATTGAGATTTCACCCGAACATGTCATATTTACTAATCGTGTCATATTCCAAAGAAGAAAAAGAAAAAAACAACAACAACAAAACAATCCATTTATTGGAGGGGTTACACATACAATCTTTTATAAAGCACGTAAAAAATATGCTTAAATTCATACTCATATATCTAAATATTTTTATACATTTTCCACTTGAGATGGTCAATTTGCGAATGACGAGCTAATGTACCATGTAGATTAATGTGTTGAGAATTATCAGTCATATAGCTAGTATCACATGCATTCATTCATCACAGCTCAACTCACATGCACCGAGATTATTTAATGTTCTTTTTTTTTTTTTTTCATTTTGGCTTCATTATTTTTTTAGAGAAATTTCCGAAAACATGCCTCACTTTTCACTCCATAATAAAAGAAATAATAATGTGTCTATTAGAATACCAGAATTCCATCTGCACACAAAAGTAGATCTCCCCCCACACCCCGTCTTTGCTTCCACCACGCATCTCACCGCCTGAAACCGCATCAACGTCCATCCCTGCCCTGCCGTTGATCCCCCACTCTTCCCTCAACGCTTGATCCAGATTTTCAGCGATGGCCACGAGCTTCGAGCTCATTTTTAGCGCAGCCATGGCCGTGAGCTTCGACCTCCAACGTCCAACGATCTCCCCGGCTATGATTTTGTGCTCCCATGGACACAAGCTCCTAGCTTCATCTGCATGGCTAAAATGCCTAGAACCTATGTAGTATCAACATGGACACGCGACACGACACAACATGCCGACACGTCATTTTTAAAAAAATAAAAAATTCCGACACGTTCCGATATATTATATATTAAATATATATAAATAAATAGATAATAACAAAAGGAGTCTAGAATTAGTTTACACTAAAAATATTAATTCAACATTTGTTAATATCATTCATTGTTTTAATTCGACAAATTCAACTATATTTCATTGCAATAATCCATAAAATTTAGAGGAAAAAAAAAGCAATTCACATTCCACTATTAAATTTATAGATATGTACACTACAAATCTTAAAACTTGTTGCGGAAGTGTAATTGAGTCCCAAAACTTATCAAATTAGTATAATCGAGTCTTTATGTTAACACTGTCAATTTGTTTAATGGAAAATGCTGAAGTGGTATTTTTAAATTAATTAATTTATCCTATTTGGCATTTTTTATTAATTTTTTCTTTAAACCTTATTTAAAGAATAGTAATTTTTTTTTAAAAAGCTAAAATAATTATTAAAAAATTGGAAAAAAAGAACAAAAAAAGGCAGGGTCGTGGCTAGGCACAACAATGGCTCCGCTATTGCTGTCAAAGGGGTGTCGACGACAGGTGGTGACAGGGGAATGGCCCTTGCCAGCCCAGGCAAGGCTTGCCCAGATTTGGGTGACGTCGACCCTCGCTTGTTGCTGACAAGCCTCCCCAGCCCTAGGTGAGGCCTCGTTGGCCCCAAGGTGACCACCGGCAAAGGCACAACATTGCCCAGATCTAGGTGAGGCGAGTGAGCCTCGCCTGGGGCAGCAAGGCGGCCCCCCTCTGAACCTAGGGCTAGCGAGGTCGCCAACCTCCTCCGACAGTGGTAGAGGCAGCGACACTTAGCCATGATCCCTACTCCTTTTTTTCGTTTTTCTTTTTTTATATATATATTTACATTTTGACATCTCAAGTATTGAAAATTTTAAAAATTGACCCCGTACATGTCGGAATTGCATGTCGAAATTTTGGACTCGCATGTCGAGAAGAGTTGATCACATGTTAGATTTTTCGACATTCGTTGATCGTGTCTCGAACACGTGTCTGAGTATCGGATAGGACATGAAAGCTTTCAAAGAGTGTCAATACTTCTTAACTTGGAACTTTGACACTGGAGAGAGAGATGCCACTGGAGAGAGAGAGAGAGAGAGAGATGTATGGACTTCGATTGAATCTGCAGGCAGGGGAGAGAGACGAGTGCATGCGAAGATAATCACTGGTAAGAGAGAGAGAGAGAGAGAGAGAGAGAGATGTATGGACTTCGATTGAATCTGCAGGCAGGGGAGAGAGACGACTGCATGCGAGGATAATCACTGGTAAGATTGTAAGTGGACAACCTTGCAAAGGGTATAAAGTCTGTATCTTTAAAAACAAATGCACGTGAAATTTTAGAACATGCTTAAATTTTTCCTTTTTGTAGCAAGGATGATGATTCTCACCTTAAAATTGAAGTCCAGGTCAAAATTGTTCTCAATTCATGAAATTGAGTACAGGTTCACTTGCTCTTGGACCTACTTGAAAGCCAGTTTAATTCTCGAGTGGATCTAGAAACTGACCATACCTCATTTTTCCTTTTTTTCTTCCTACTCAGGACATAGTCTAAATTGGTACATTGGTCACGTTAATAGAACAAACTCGTGATAAACTAAACATAATGATCATCTTCACTAACAAAGCTACAGAATTATCGAGAACCAAGTTCTGGAGGTGCTGAGCCACAAGGGAGGCCTGAGCGCCGATACTGGGAGAAGTGAGACTAAGAGGCGTGCGTGACAAACGCGTATGAGTGAGTCTGAATGAGAAAGATATGGAAGTCCTATTGAGAAATCTGAAATAATAAAAATTTAAAAACAAATAAATCCAATCCAATCCGGATAAATCCGGATCAACGCCTGGAATTGGATTGATATTCACAGGTTTCAAACTTTAGAGCGAACTACCCAGATCAATCGATGCAATTCAATTCAGTTCTTGATTCAGTTCGGAGCTCCCCCTTTTTCAACATGAAATCAAGGTCACATTCCTGCGTTTTTCCGGCATCAACCCTGCCCTCCTCTACGCCTCTTCCTCAAGTTGAGATTCTTTTACGGGTCACTATAATTCTCTCCGTCGCCGCCCGAGAAACAGGGCGGCGAACATTTCCCTTATCAATATTCTCGACGATAATCACATGCTCGCCCGTCGAACATTTCCCTCTTTTATGCTAGAGAGAGATATTTGCAGATCCTGAAAAATGAAGCTAACCCCTTGTAGTCTATTCTATCGCAAAGAGCATAAGAGGAGCAGAGAATCGAAGGAAGCTCATTTGGCCAAAACAGACGAAGGAAATGCACTAGTTACTGCATTTATACATACGAGATGCACACCTCCCCATCACAGCCGAGATACAGAGAGGTCGCGACGATGACAAACTACACACCAAAGCGCAAAAGTGCGCTCCTGATTTCTCCCTTCCTTTCCTCGATCTAGCTTCCGGAATTAGGGACCGGTGGGGCGGTGGCGGTTCAGCGACGCTTCATTTGTTGCAGGTGCAGGGGTCGCAGGTGCAGTTGGATCCGCACTTGCACCCGTTCTCCGCTCCCGCGACGCCCATCTCTCCTTCCGCCATCTTCTCCCTGCATTGGGCAAGAAAAAGCTCGCAAATTTCGATCTCTTCCCTCGGATCGAATGACTAGGAAAAAGAAGAATAAAGGAGGAAGATCTCGAGCACGTACGTTTTTCCAGGCGCGGCGAAGCCCATGACGACGGTCTCGCCGCCGCTCATCTCGGCGTAGCTCATGTCCGGATACATCTTGCACCTGCGTCACCACCACCACCACCATTTCCTTAATTATATGGCTAATCTACATCCGGCTAATATCATCACACAAGCAACCGCTCCGCGTATTCGGAAAGAGCCAGAATTTTCCGTCGAAAGCATGCAAGAACCGCATCATCATACATCTGAGATCTGTTTATGTCATCTCAGAAATCCATCAACGCATCATCTACATCCGCGCGAAGACAGAGGAGAGGAGAGTGAGGGAGAGAAACAGAGACTCACCCTCCGCAGCCTTTACCGCACTTGCAATCGGAGCCGCAGCTGCAGTTCCCTCCACAGCACGACGACATGTTTTTCCAGATCTCAGGTTGGCGAAGCGACGACCAAAAGGAGATTTGAACGATTTTCCAACGACGACGAAGCTCCGGCAGGGCCGACGACGGTATTTATAGAGCCGGGGAGGAAGAGGAGCGAAACGGCTGTCCCGCCGTCCACTTGTCGGGACCCTTCTCGCCCCACGTACCGATCTCTCGTCTTCCCCTCCGCATCGCTTTCTGCCGATTTCTCGAGATCGCCGTACCTTCCGGAGCTCTCGAGCGCCTTCGATCGAAGTCGGTTCCGTAATGTCCGCAATTCCGACGACTCCAATCTAACGATGTTAAGCTCATAATCCTATCTGTAAAAATTAATCGATGCGTGGAGGCATGTAATTGAACCGGCCAGTACAGATTTTTTCAGTCTCGTGAAAAGAGCCAAAAAATATCCGATATGATATGAACCTTATCCAGACGCATTAAAATCAATTACGTGTACCTTGGGTGGATTTCCCTGCTTGATTCCACGTATTCATTATCGCTGGAAAGTCCGACTCGGAGAAAATATATGCATTTAAAAAGTACATAAATCCTTGGATATAGTTATATTAACATCTTCAAGTGCGCATCTCGATAGTAGATGTGTTAAATAATTAGGTCACATTCACCTATTTTCGACTCAACTCATACCGATCTGCCTCAACTCATTTAATTAACTTTAAGAGATATCATTTCTTAAAATTTTTTAAAAGGTGACATTGCTAAAATATTTTCATACAATTTAAATTTAGTGAATAATATTTTATAATATATTTTTTTAAAATAATAGAGGTTCCGTTTGTTTTTTAGAAAATATTTTCCAAGAAGATAACAATACTTTTTTTTATGTTGGTAAATAAATTCATCTTTATTTTTTTTATCTTTTTAAAAAATTGATTTTTAAAATTTTTTATTTATTTATTTTTCCTCCTTTGGTCGGCCACGTGACGGCCGATGACTAGCCATAGGTGAGCTTGAGCCTCACCATACGTCAATGAGCTTGAGCTCGCCTGAGGCCAACGAGTCTTGAGCCTTGCCAATTTGGCAAGACTCAAGCTCGTCGGCCTCGAGCCTACTAAATCGGTGAGGCTTGAGCCTTGCCAGACATAGATGAGGCATCGACCTTGCCCAATCGGAGACCTCGAGCTTGAGTCTTGCGCGGATGTTGGTGAGGCCTCAGCCTTGCCCGATGGACTCGAGCTTGCCCGAGGCCAGCGGCTCGTCCCTCACCTAGCCAGTTGCTAGCCATTGGAGGAAGGTAGAAGAAGGAAGAAGAAAGAAAGAAAAAAGAAATATAATTATAATTAAAATTTCAATTTCAATTTTTTTTTTAAAAAATAATTTTGTTAAGTTGAAGAGGGAGAGTATGTGAATGGGCCTTGAGTTGGAAATGGGTCATAAACTCGACCCATTTAATCCCATTTATTTTTACTTTTAAAATTTCAAACCCATTTAAGAAGTTTCTATAAAATTGAAGTGATCAATTTACAAGGTTTAAAACCCATTTTGATAAGTCTAATCAGTAGTATGACATGGATGAAGCCGACTACATCCTGTTAGGATACACATGTTAGAATAGTCTCATATCGGATAGTTGATGTGGTGTAGAGTAATTAATATATCTTAATTGACCCATAATTAATTGGCTTAAGCTTTTGAGTGAAGGTGGATTAAATTGGATATATTGATAGGATCGGATACCAAGTATTCTTTCCTTGGGGCACAATACCTCTTCCGAATGACTCGGTCGGCCATGATACACTTGACTTCCTAATCATACGAGGTTTTGGCCCCGAAAGGTGCCCATTGGGATACGCCTCGATCCGGTTCCTCCTCATCTATATGTAAAGGTTTGAGTATACTTACATGGAACACGGGGTGTACTTTGAGTTTGGCTGGTAATTCCAGCTTGTATGCAACCTTCCCGATTCGCTGTAGCACTCGAAATGGACCTTCATAGCGACGGATCAGTCCTTTATGCACATCTTGCTATCGAAGGACCAAGTGTAACTTGGTCAGCACTAGGTCCCCAACCTGGAACTCCACATGCCGTTGATTCTCTTCAGCCTACTTCTTCATGCATTTGGCGGCCCTATGTAGGCACGCTCGTGCCAGATCCGCATGCTCGTCCTATTCCCTTGCGAACTTATGCGCGGCCGAACTGCTCCCTCAATAGCCCAAGGCGATTGTGCCTGGAGTGAGCAATTGTTGCCCTGTCACGATCTTGAACAGGCTTTGGTTCGTGGACTCACTCTGCTGCAAGTTGTATGAGAATTGAGCCACGTTGATCAATAGCGCCCAATTCACTTGCATGTTGCTCACGTGTTGCCGGAGGTAGATTTCTAGGATGGCATTCACCCTCTTCGTTTGACCATTGGTTTGGGGGTACAAACTCGTAGAGAAGTTGAGGTTCGACCCCAACAACTCGAAGAGCTCGGTCTAGAACTGCCTGGTGAACCGGGGATCACGATCACTCACGATTGTGCGTGGTATGCTCCAGTACTTGATGACATGCTTGAGGAATAGCTTGGCTGCCTCCTCGGCTAGACAATCCTTGGTTGCTGGCACGAACGTCGCATACTTGGAAAAACGATTCACAACAACCATGAGAGTCCGATATCCTTCGGACTTTGGCAAGTTCACGATAAAGTCTATGGAGACACTCTCCCATGGACACTCGGGATAGGCAGCGGCTTAAGGAGTCCCGCCGGTGTCCGTTGTTCGATCTTGTCTTGTTGGCACACAAGACATGTCCGCACATAGGCTTCAACATCGTTCCACATGTGAGGCCAATAATATTGGTCCTCAACGAGTATCATGGTGCGGTGGATTCCCGAATGACCTGTCCATTTGGAGTCGTGGCACTCATGCAACACTTCTTTCCTTAGTTTTTCGTGGAGTGGCACATAGAGCCAAGGAACGATGACTCTACGGGCCTCTCTAGGCACATAAAGTCACCGTTCCTTGGTGTAGAGAAGGTTGTCCTTACACCAAAATTGCCTCGTCTTCCCTTCCCGTGTGTATTGAAGGAGGGCTTGGGCCGCTTGATCATGTTTGAGGCCCTCCTTGATATGGTCAATCCACGGGCAGTCGGGTCAGCTCACTATATTGACCAACTCCATCTTTCGACTCAAGGCATCGGCCACGGAGTTAGACTTTTCGAGCTTATATTCCAGTACATAATCAAACTCGGCCAAGAAGTCTTGCCATTGATCTTGCTTTGGGTTGTGCTTCTTTTGCATTTGGAAATAGCTCGTAGCTACGTTGTTTGTCCTCACGACGAACCTGGATCTCAAGAGAGAATGCCTCCGTATGCGAAGACAATGCATCACCGCGATCATTTCTTTCTCTTGGATTGTGTATTGCCGCTTGGTGTCGTTCAATTTCCAGGATTCGAAGGCGACCGGGTGTCCATCCTGCATGAGGACACCACTAATAGTGAAATCAGAGACATTAGTCTCTACCTCGTATGGCTTGGTATAGTCGGACAGCACAAGCACCAGCTCTTCGATCATTGAACGCCTCTTGACACTGATTCGACCACTCCCATGGCCTTTCTTTCTTCAACATGTCTGTGAGTGACACGGTGAGGCTCGAATATCCTCGAATGAAACGTCAGTAATAATTCGTGAGACCAAAGAGTGATCTCAGCTCTGTCACTTTGGTCAGCGGCTCCCATTTAACGATAACACGGATCTTGGCCGCATCCATCCACATTCGTCCACCCCCGATGATGTGCCCAAGGAAAGGGGCTTCATTTTGTGCAAAAACGCATTTCTCACACCCCACGTATAGGTCATTTTCCTGCAGGACCTGGAAAACTTGCCTTAAGTGCTCGATGTGTTCCTCGAGTGTCTAGCTATACACAACAATGTCATTTGAATCGATTAAGGAACGGGTGGAGTACCTTGTTCATCAATGTGCAGAAAGTGGCCGGTGCGTTGGTCAAGCCGAAAGGCATGATGATGAACTCATACGATTCGTACCGAGTCATGCAGGCGGTCTTCGGCTTGTCCCCTTCGGCAACCCGTACTTGATAGTAACTCGATCAAAGATCAAGCTTGGTAAACCATCGAGCTTCCCGAGCTGATTGAACAAGTCTGAAAAGAGGGGGATCGGGTATTTGTTCTTCACGGTGAGCTTGTTTAGTGTTCAGTAATCTATGCACATGCGAAAGGATCCGTGATGCTTCTTTTGGAACAGGATTGGGGTACCGAATGGAGCCTTGGATGGCCAAATATATCCCGCGTCGAGTAACTCTTTGAGTTATTTCCGCAATTCCTTTAACTCAAGCGGGGTCAAGCGAGAGAGTGCCATAACTTGAGGTCGAGCAGGCGGGGCATGCGATAGGGTGCCATGGCTGGAGGTTGAGCATCGGGCACGAACTCGATCCAATGATCTACTTCTCTTTGAGGGGACAGCTTCTTGGGCAGCTCGAGCGACATCACATCTCGAAAGGCGTTAAGGACTTGGGTCACCTCCTTTGGTATATCACTTTCTTTCACGCCCTCCTCCTTCAATGCTGCTAAGATGGTCACCTCGCCCTTCTTCACTCCTTTCGATAGCTACATGGCCAATAGCATCTTCTTATCGCATCCTGACTCGCGGTAAATCGAGACAATGCAATGGCATCGCTTGTCCAAGATACATATATAATCCGCGAAGGGCATAATGCCCGCATTGATCTTGTCGAGGAATCCAAGACCTAGCACGAAATCATAGTCGTTAAGGGGGATTACCTCGATATTTTCCTTACTGGTCCATGGACCAAGATGGAGCTCCATATCCCTAGCCACGCCGCTAGTCGGGACTTTCTTGGAGTTCACTGTTTTGAGCCAACCGGCTTTCCCTTTCTCGATCGGAAGATTTAGCTTCTTTGCGGCTTGTTGGGATATGAAAAGGTTGGACACCCCGGTATCCACGAGTGCCCCCATCGTGGTACCGCCGATCTTTACATCCATGAACATCATTCCTTTGGGTTCTTTGCTTTCTTGCTCTTAATCGATTGAAGGATACGCAACGAAGCCAACCGCACTTCTTCCTGCAGTTCATCATCCTTGCATAGGACTGCTAGTTTTCCCCTCTTTGGACAATCTCGAGCCATGTGTGGCTTGTCACAGAAGAAGCACTTGTAAGTGCGTGTCTTCCGATATCTTCCATTTCTCGACTCTGGCTGAGTCCTAGGAAGGGCCAATGGTGGTTTGTCTCTGTTTGGACAGTTGTACCGGCTTCGATCTCCCTCACCATTGGCCTTTTCTCTCAAACGAGAATCTGGTTTAGTCGCGGATGGTGGCTTGTACTCCATGAGGGACTTGGCCACCGAGGTAGCCGTTGCAAGATTCGTCGCGCGACTCTGTTTGGGCTCTTGCTCGACCCATGGTTTGAGTCCGCTCATGAGCTGGTGATACGCCTCCGTCTCGGTCATGGATGGGATTTGGAGCAACAGCTTCGAGAACTACTTCACATACTCGCGAACTCCGCCTTTCTACTCTAAGCGCTTGATTTCTCCGCAAGCTTTTTCCTCTGTATAAGCTAGGCAGTAGGTCGACTGAAATTTTTCCATGAACCTAGTCCATGTCGTGATAGGGTCGCCACTCCTATCATCCAACCTGCGACGCCACCACAACAACGTGTCATCAACTAAATATATAGCTGTGGTGTTTACCTGAATTGTGTCGTCATTCATTCCCATGGTCTGAAAGTATCGTTCCATGTATCACAAGAAGTTGTCCATGTCCTCCGTCACCCGCGAGCCCTTGAACTCTTTTGGCTTGGGTGTGTCAGCATGTGGTTGTGAGGTGACGACCCCGTTCACGCACGCCGCTTCAACCTCTGTGAGCTTCCCCTTGAGCTTGGCAATTTCCACGCATATGGCTGCCATCGCGGCGGCCCAAGTCTCGTCCTGTTGCCTCAATTCGTGGATTAGGGACCCCAGCAACTTGCCGTGGAGCTCTCCCATGCCAGTCTTGAGCTCTTGCATCCTGGCCCAGAGCTCCTCATTTCCGACTTTTGCTCTTTCGGCGGTCTAGCTCAAGTTCTCTACCTTCCCTTAGACGTCTGAGACGGTCTCCTTCATGACCGTCACTTGGCGTTTCAGGTCGCCCATTTGATCTCTCGAACTCAAGGCACCCCAAGTTTTCTTCGACTTGGTGTGAGCCTTTTTGTTGGCCCTTTCGTGGTCCTCGCGATCCTCAACTTGAGCGATCACAACATCGGAACGCTGGTCAACCATTGGGCTTGGAACAAAGGCTCTGATACTACTTGTCACAGGTCGATCTATTTCGAACAATCACACACCCGTGCGGCCTTAGGATCATTATCCCAAGTCAGCCTTACACGGAACCTAAAGGATCACCTAACACCACGCCTGACACAAGGAATTGAATAGTCACGAGCTTGTCCCGCATTGTGCATGGGCCGGCTCGCATTACTCATGGGTTAACTCGTGCACTGATCGTGGGTTGTTCATTGGATCGTTCACGGGTAGCTCATTGGCTAGCCCTTATATGGGACACGGCCTCGTCATTTGGACGTCTTGGATCGTGCTTGTCCTTGGGCCGTGTCACTTGGCTACGAGGCTAGGTCCTCAACACCTAGGCTTGGGTCCATTGAGGCCGGACCCAAGACTTTGGCCCCTTGGCATCCATCTAGGTTGCACTCGAGACCTCAACTGCTTGTGCTTAGGTCCATCAAGGTCGAGCTAGGGACGCCAATGCCTGTGCCCGGGACACCAGGCCCGATATTATCAAGGCCAAGCCCGAGTCCAAGCTCGAGCCTCGTCAAGATCTGGTAGAATCTAGCTGGCGTGAACCTATGGCCTATTACCGGCCGTCGCCAAGGCTTGGTGACCAATGAAAGAAGAAAGAAAAAGAAAAGAAAAGAATAAATAAAATATTACAAAATCTGAATTATTTTAAATTATAGGAATTGTCCACGTCCACATAGCTGTGTTGCGTAGGACAGCCAATGTCAATGTAGCAATTTTCGATCGAATGACATTTTCCTTATCAAACAATGAAAAATATATTTAAGTTTATTTACAGGTTTTAGTTGACATCATAAAATATTGGTATTTTCTTGAAAAATGACTTCCCGAAAAACTTTCTTAAAAATGCCTTATCTTTTACAAACAAATAGAATTTTAGATGACACATTAACAAGCAACCCTCAAAGAGACTTTATTATGATATATTTTTATATGGATTTTGTTTTAGGAGGGTGAACAGTAGAAAGTAGTTACTGATACACCTATCCCTCTAGGCGTTATTATAAAAGTCTGACCTCGTTATATAATTTTTTTGCGCAAACCACACACAACCCCCTTGAATACTCCCTTCAGGGCTTGGCCGGTATTGAACGAGCTAAGACGAATACATATGACATCAATACTCAATCTAATTTGAGCGGGGAGAGATCAGTTGGATCTTGCTAATGATTAACATAACGGTCACTCTCTAGTATCATCGGATGTAACCACGTTCTTTTTATGTAAAATGAAAATAATTATTCATAGTTAACTTAGATATATTAATAAAACAATCAATTAATATAAGTAATTAATGAATGATGATTTATGTAGAATAAAAATTTATAATGAAATATATAAATGAACAGCAACTACTGTATGATACAAGTTTACAATAATAAGGTCTTATTAATGAGTGTTATTGGCCCATTTCATTAACACGCTTAATAAAGAATATTCCATTTTCAAGTGTCGATTGTACTTCTGGCTAAAACACACAAACTGACCAAATTACCCTCCAATCACAAGATTTGTCTAAATTTTTATAATTAACGTCACTCCCTCTCTAAAAATCTCATCGTCTTTCTCCTTCATATATCATACTTGTTCTAAGTTTTAAAAAAACAAATTAGTTTACTTATCTCCGATGTTCTTTTAAATTAGTGAAAGTAAAATATATCTTTGCTCTTAAGTAACTATGTTTCAAATGTTGTTGAAGATATAATGTTGTTAATTTGGGCTGCTAGAAGATCGTTCATTTGTTTCGTCCAAATTTCAAGCGATTTTGATGGAAGTCCAAATGTAATTACAAATTCTTCCCATTCATTTTTTTTTTTTTTTGAGGATATGGTTCATGGGCACTATTGTTAACTTTCTTCATGGTTGAATAATAAAAAAATTAATCTTCATTACTCTCTTTCCCTTTCCCTTTTTTTCTTTCTTGATCCTTTTCTTGTCTCTGTATTCAAAGATCGGAAGAAACAAACGAATTAAAATCTTGAATTGAACATTTAGCAGAATACACATGGGTATCTTGTCTTTGCTATTGTGGGCGGAAAAGTAAATTGCTTTTTTCAAGCTAGATTCATAATGAGAATAATAAGAATATAACGAAAAATTCTTGAATGGAAGGATGTAGGAAAGTAGCAACTTATTGATCATTAATTTGCCCCAAAACAGTGTTAGTAAATATTATAAGTGCTTAATAAATTTGAAGACTGATTTGGTCATCAACATAAAAATAGTGTTTTAGCCGAAAAAAGAACATGAAAATCGCAACATCGTATAGGCAAGACCAATTCAAGTATGATATAGGCTTCCTTTATTTCGCAAAAATAAATAATTTACAAAAAGTTTTTTTAGAAATTAGGAGTTGGCGGTTCCAAGTTTCTTATAAATTCCACTTGAAACCTACCCATTGAAATAATTTCTTTGTTTTTAAGAACCTGAAATTTACCATGCATACTCTAGAGCTTGGAACTTACTCTGCCACAAGTTCCAAAGTCAGTTCCAAGTTTTATCCAAGTTCTACATGTATTATGAATTGAACAATTACAATAAATCATCACATTTTTTCTTTTTTCTTTTTTGTCGATCCTACTATATTCCTATCCTAACACTCACTCTTAGATTTTACCTTGCTTTCTAGGGGTGAGCATCGGTCCAGGGTCAACCTTGGACCAACCCTGGACCGGCCCAACCCTGCCGGTCCTTGTTCGGTTCCCAGGAAGACTGGGTCGGTCCTTGGTCCTGGAATTCATGGACCAGCACTGTGCGGGTTGGTTCTCGGTCCTGAGAGTTCCGGGTCAGTTCAACCCGGACCAACCCTAACTACATATATATATATAATTTTTTTATATAGAGAAAACTTTAAAATAAACGGCGTCAATAAATTTAAACAGCTCTTTAGTGAGGAGTTCAAGTAATTTTACATTGTTCTTTAATAACTTAGATTTTTAATGTCATTTACGGCGTCAATAGTTATAATTTACGAAGGAGAAAAATGTTTTTGTGAGGAGTCCTCACGGCGTCCAAAAAGGCACCTTATGGCATCCTCCTTTAGTATTCGTTCTCTTCTGTCTTATTTGTCCTCTTAGTCTTCAATTTTCCAAAATCGAAAGAAACAATTTCTCCGCTCGCCACTCGACACTCGCCTCACTTGCTTTGGGTCACTCGTGCCGCTTGCCACTTGATGCTCGCTTGGCTTGTTGCTCCCCGCTTAACATTCGATGCTCATTCTGTTCAACGCTCACCCTGCTTGACCCTCATCGCTTGTCTTTCTTAGCTGACCTTGCTCATCATCGAACCCATTAGGTCGATACGATCCCCGGTTGCCCTTTCAAGGAGTACAAAAATGAAATAAAAATTTATTAGTTGGTCCTGGGTTGACCTTGAAACCGGACCAAACCCATTGGGTCAGTCCGGTCCTCAATTGCTTTTTTAAGAAGTACAAAAAATGAAATAAAAAATTATCGGTTGATCCCGGGTTAACCCTGGAATAGGACCGAACCCATTGGGTCGGTCCAGTCATCGGTCCCAAAAATTGAGGACCAACATTGTGCGGGTTGGTCCTAGGGTTAAGGGGTGGACCAGCCCAACTCGGACCATGCTCACCCCTATTGCTTTCTTGCAGGGCGTGGGAATCAAACCCACGCACTGATCACAACTTATATTTAGATACACAAAGAATACAAAACATTAATAAAGTAAAAGTCTCAATCCTATAATGGATATTTATATTAGTGATTCCAAATTATATTCTAATCATCGGACGTCATAATAACTGCAGAATCCTGTGAAGACATGACTAAGAAAAATACAAAATCTTGTTTCAGGTTTCAGGTTTTACCTACGTAGAACTTGAAACCTACCAATCGAAATAAGTTCATGAAATTTTAGAACTTTAAACCTGCTTTGCATACCTTAGAACTTGAAACTAGACAAGTTCCACCAACCCGATACTTTGATTTCAAGTTCTATCCTGGAACCATACTCACTCTTACTAGAAATGATCTCTTTATCATTTGAAATAATTAGTTAATGAAAAATGTTTACATAATCAACAACAATTTATATCTAAATATTTTCATAAATGATAAAGAAAACTTTTTATTCATTTATTTTTATAAGCGATAGAAGTAATCATTCTTATATAAGTTATTTTTGCGAAGTCTAGCTCATAATTTCGTCAAGTTGGGTTAGACCAAGCCTGGTCAGAGGATAAAACACTAGGCTTTAATTCGGCCTTGAGCAAGCGCCTCCCCTTTAATGGCCTAGACTTGGTCAAGCCCATAGGTTCACTAATCACAATCTGCAATCATTGATTGGGGACAACATGGGCCTATCAGCCCATCCCCGATTAAGAAGATGAATAAAAAGTTTTGCATCTAATTCAAATTAATTCCACTCAATTTGACCATCGCTTGCTACCATCTCTCAATAGAGCTAGCAGTTATTGTCTTCATATTTTAATTTTATTGTCATAATCATGTTTTGTGTTTAATTGAGATTTCACCCCCAACATGTCATATTTACTAATCGTGTCATATTCCAAAAAAAATAATAACAACAAAACGCATTTATCGGAAGGATTATACATACAATTTTTTATAAAGCGTGTAAAAAATATGTTTAAATTTACTCACATATCTAAATATGTCTATATGTTTTCTACTTTGAGATGGTCAATTTGCAAATGACGAGCTTAGCGTTAGTGCATTGACATGATTTAACGGTTTAACCTCGAACACGTGCAACTATATAGGTCCTATGTACTATGTAGACTAATGTGTTGAAAATTGTCAGTCATATAGCTAGCATCACATGCATTCCATTCATCACAGCTTAACTCACATGCACCGACATTATTTAATGTTTTTTCATTTTGCCTTCATTATTTTTTTAGAGGAATTTCCGAAAACATGCCTCACTTTTCACCCCATAATAAAAAAAATAAAAATAATGCTGTCTTTTAGAACACCAGAATTCCATCTGTACACTTAGTAGATCTCCCGCCACACCCCATCTTTGCTTCCACCACGTATCTCACAGCCCGAAACCGCATCAACCTCCTCCTGCCCCGCCGTTGACCCCCCTCTTCCCTCGCCGGTTGATCAAGATCTTCAGCGATGGCCTCGAGCTTCGAGCTCATTTTAGCGCATCCATGGCCGTGAGCTCCAACCTCCAACGATCACGGTCATGAGGTCCCCGGCTATGATTTTGAGCTACCAGGGACACAAGCTCCTAGCTTCATTGGCATGGCCAAAAAGCCTAGAACTCGATCCCGAGAGAGAGAGAGAGAGAGAGTCTGGATTTCGATTGAATCTGCAGGCAGAGGAGAGAGACGAGTGCATGCGAAAATAGAAAGCAGAATCGTAGGTGGACAATCTTATTAAAGGTATAACGTTTTGCATCTTTTAAAACGAATGCACGTGAAATTTTAAAACATGTTATAATTTATCCTTTCCTCTTTATAATTTCAGAACAATCTAGCAAGCAGGAGTGATCAATTTTAAGGTAAGCAGGTTCCTAATTTGAAATTAAAATTCATATCAAAAGAGATTATTCTCCATTCGTGACCAAGAACGGGCCCATCTCCACATCACCCACCTGAAAACAATCTGATTCTCGCGTTGATCTAGAAACCGACCATACCTCCTTTGCAAACAAAGCTGTAAAATTATTAAGAACCAAGGTCAAGAGGCATCAACCCACGAGTGAGGCGCAAGCACCAATATCGAGAGAACCAAGTTCAAACGAGAAAAGAATATAAGTTAAATTGGGAAATCTGAAATAATAAGAATTTAAAAACAAATTCCAATCCACACAAATCCGGATCAACACCTAAAATTGGATGGATATTCACCGGTTTCCACTTTTAGGGCGAATTGGACTTCGCTTCCACGAACTACCCAGAACCGACCTACCCAGAACCGACCGATTCAATTGTTATAACCCAGTTCTCGATTCAGTTCGGGGCTTACCCCTACCAGCAAGGTCCTTTTAAACCTGAGTTCGAGATCACATTCCTGCGTTTTTCCGGCATCAACCCTTAACCTCCTCCACATCTCTTCAGTGTCGAAGTTGAGATTCTTTTACGGTCACTGCAATTCTCTCCGTCGCCACTCTGCCGCGCTCGCTTATCGATATTCTCTACGGAAATCACACGCTCGCCCTCCGAATATTTCTATTTTTTATGCTCGAGAGATATTTACAGTGATCCTAAAAACTGAAGCTAAGCTAACCCCTGTAGTCTACTCTATTGCAAAGAGAATGAGAGAGAAGCAGAGAATCAAGGGAAGCTCATTTGGCCAAAACAGACAACGGAAATGCACTAGTTACTGCATTTATACATACGAGATGCACACCTACCCATTACAGCCGAGATACAGAGAGGTCGCGAATACGACAAACTACACACCAAAGCGCAAAAGTGCGCGCCTTATTTCTCCCTTTCTTTCCTCGATCTAGCTGCCGGGATTAGGGACCGGCGGGGCGGTGGCGGTTCGGCAACGGTTCATTTGTTGCAGGTGCACGGGTCGCAGATGCAGTTGGACCCGCACTTGCACCCGTTCTCCGCTCCCGCGACGCCCTTCTCTCCTTCCACCATCTTCACCCTGCGTTGGGCAAGACAAAGCTCGCAAATTTTGATACCCTTCCCTCGGATCGAATCACTAGGAAAACGAAGAATAAAGGAGGAAGATCTCGAGCACGTACTCTTTCCCAGGCGCAGAGCCCACAACGACGGTCTCACCGCCGCTCTTCTCGGCGTAGCTCGTGTCCGGATACATCTTGCACCTGCGTCACCACCACCATGTCCTTAATTATTTGGCTATACCAACGACCAGCTAATATCATCGCACAAGCAACCGCTCTGCGTATTCGGAAAGAGCCAGAATTTTTCGGCGAAAGCATGCAAGAACCGAATCAACATATATTTGAGATCTGTTTATGTCATCTCGGAAAAATTATCAACGCATCATCTACATCCACGCTAGGGAGGACAGGAGAGAGACTCACCCTCCGCAGCCTTGATCGCATTTGCAATCGGAGCCGCAGCCACAGTTCCCTCCACAGCACGACGACATATTTTTCGATCGGTTCTCCCAGACGACTTTCCTCCGGAAAACGGCCAGCGACGGTAATTATAGAGCCCGGGAGGGAGAGGAGCGAAACGGGAGGCCTGCCGTCCACTTGTCAGGATCCGTCTCGGCCCATGTACCGATCTCTCGTCTTCTCCTTCGCGTCGCTTTCTGCCGATTTCTCGAGATCGTCGTACCTTCCGGAGCTCTAGAGCACCTTCGATCGATGTCCGCATTTCCGACGGCTCCGATCTAACGATGTTAAGCTCATAATCCTATCAGTCTCGTGAAAAGAGCCAAAAAATCCGATATGATATGAACCTTATCCAGACGCATTAAAATCAATTACGGGTACCTTGGGTGGATTTCCTTGCTTGATTCGACGTATTCATTATCGCTAGAAAGTCCAACTCGGAGTAAACATATGCATTTAAAAAGTACAAAAACCCTTCGATATAATTATATTAACATCTATAGGTGTGCATTAGAAATAGACCTATTAAATGAGTAGGTCGAGCTGAATTTGAATTAAGACATAAATAGTTCGACTCAAATTAATTTATTTAACCCATTTATCATCTATTTATTATAATGCAAATTTCTTTACCTATCCGACTCAACTCACACATGACCCCAACTCATTTAACCAAATTTATGAGATATTGTTTCTTAAAAACTGTATTGCTAAAAAATTTTCATGCAATTCAAATTTATTGAATAATATTTTATAAAATATTTAAAATAATAGAGGTTTCATTTGTTTCTTGGAAAAATTTTTCCAAGAAAAAATAATATTTTTTTATGTTTGCAAATAAATTCATCTTTATTTTTTTATTTTTTAAAAAATTGATTTTTTAATTTTTTTAATTTTTATTTTTCCTTCTTCTTCCGTAGGCCAAAGCAACGGCCGACGATTGGCCATAGGCAAGCTCAAGCCTCGCTAAACGTCGATGAGCTTGAGCTCACCTGAGGCTAGCAAGTCTCGAGCCTCGCCAAATCAACGAGGCTTGAGCCTTGCCAAACATAGATGAGGCCTCGATCGTGCCCAATCGGAGACCTCGAGCTTGAGTCTTGTGCAAACATTGGTGAGGCCTCGGCCTTGCTCAATTGACTTGAGCTCGCCCGAGGCCGGTGGCTTGTTCCTCGCTTGGCTGTCGCTAGCCATTGGAGGAAGATGGAAGAAGGAAGAAGAAAGAAAGAAAAAGAAAAAGAAAAAATAAATAAATGTAATTATAATTATAATTTCAATTTTAAAAAAAAATAATATTGTAAAGCTGAAGAGGGAGAGTATGTGTATGGGCCTTGAGTTGGAAACGGGTCATAAACTCAACCCATTTAATCTCATTTATTTTTACTTTTAAAATTTCAAACCCATTTAAGAAAGGTTCTACAAAATTGAAGTGATCAATTTACAACCTATTTATTTTAAATGGATCATATATGGGTTAAGACTCATTTTGATAAGTCTAATCAGTAGCGTAACACGGATGAAGTTGACTGCATCCTGTTAGGATACACGTGTGAGTTGTCTTAGAAAAGTCTTATATCGGATAATTAATGTAGTGTATAGCAATTAATATATCCTAGTTGGCCTATAACTAATTGGCTTAAACTTTTAAGTGAATGTGGGTTCAACTGGATATGTTAACAGGCTAGGATTTGGGCTCCCCCTTAGTTATCTCCCGAGATAAAGGTATTAGGCTTTCCCCCGTGCAAAACAGTTTCATATTTGAGTTATTCATTTGGGGTTTCAAGCTCGTATGGACTCGATTTATGACCGCCTATTTAGACGATCTTCCACATCCTAAAAAAAGGGTAGTGTGCATTAGTTAGGATAAGGTAAGTCTCTAATTTAATGCCTGGATAAGAATTGAACGTGGATGCGATGCTCTCGTGACTCCGTTGTTGCGAAGCAAAGCAACCGCCATGTCCTCTATTTGATTAAATCCTTGTAGAGAACATAAATAGACCAGAGAGTGCATGTGAGCTCTCGTAGAAAAGTCTAACATTGAAGAATCACTGTGGTTTAAAACATTGTTAATATAGATTAATTTGTCTGTTAATCATTAACTTCAGCTATTAAGTGAATGTAAGTCTGATTGGATTTCCCTAAGTGAACATATCAAGTTTCTGCTGTGCATTCCTAATAAGTTGTCTGTTGCCCGAACTAAATTTCTATCTGCATGGAGGAGGGGGTGTGCCGACCACCAATTTCCCGTCCCATCCAATCGTCCTTGTAGAGCCAAGCATCATCAGTTTCCTTTTGCTCATGGGAGAACACGAGATACTCATGGAGACCAAAATCAATGCGTAGGTCGTGTATCTACATATGGACAAACAACAACATTAGCACGTCGCAATCGAATAGTCAATGCCCATTTGTTCTTCCTCCCTCCCTATTGCGGAGATCTAATCCAATTTTCGTTTGTAACTCCAGATTTTAATTAGTGGAAAGCATGCAAAGCTTTTCTTTTATTCCGTTTATCAGCCATTATAGAGTTTTGGGCAATCGAATTCAAAACTTCTTATCTAAAACATTAAACCGTTGGTCTTAGACATATGTGTTGTTTCGTAGTTTTATGCTGTTGTACTCTCTCTCATATGTGCTCTCGTATTTCGTCTAAAGCCGAAGTGCCGTCCGTCCACCCCGGCCAGTTCCCTGGCCGGGCCTCTTCATTTCCCTGTACCACGCCCGGGTAGACCCCGGGGAAGGCGTCGCGGGGATCCGAGGTGGCCCCCTTATCCCCGAAGGGGTGTGGACGGGCGGGCCAATGGGTCAGGAACATTTTTCGAGCCCCTGATCCCTGGCTCTACCCGGACTGTTTCCGGTGGTCAAAGCCTTTTAAGGTCTTGCTTAGGACCAAACGAAAAATAATTATACAGTAGGCAACTAAATAAGGAGCGAGAACATTGGAACTTAGATTATTCTCCATACAGTTGAATCACGTTACAAGTATCGATCTACTGGAGAATACACGAGGTATAGGACTAGGACGATATTAGACACAAAGCATACGGTTCGGATACAAATTAGTAAATTATGCATTGTGAATGAAGGAGAAACAGATTGCCACCATGGCAATTCCTCTAGAGCATATAAGCGTTTGGAGCTAAACCTGAAAGATGCAGAATCTTTGGGGAATATAAAGAAGATGTAGAAATTGCTTACAAAAAATCTATTTAGATGGAAAAATTACCAAATTAGTTCTAAGTTTATTATGGGGATGCGAATTCAATCTTAACTTTTTTTAATATTATCAATATAGTTCTAACCTTTGCGTAAAATTATGACATACTCCTTCCAACCAA
The DNA here is from genome assembly GCA_016097605.1 of Eucalyptus guilfoylei. NCBI lineage: Eukaryota > Viridiplantae > Streptophyta > Magnoliopsida > Myrtales > Myrtaceae > Eucalyptus > Eucalyptus guilfoylei. Next base: position 44,040,495 of record CM027861.1, read on the forward strand.
TTTTTGCCTCACAATACTGACATGGTGGTTTAGTCATTGTTGATCATTTTACATGGCATGATTGGTGATTTGACGTTGAATTTGATTGCTTTGACAAAGGAATGAGTGAGCAACTAGGGGAGGATGAAGTAGAGGCTACTGTGAGAAAAGGAAAGGTGGGAAAGGTCCCTCTATGTACCAGATTGAGCCCAAGTTTTGAAACCCGGTGCAATGGAGCTTGGACTGTGTTAAAAAAATAAACAACTTCATCCGGAGAGCTTGTTCCACCAATGCCATTGCAACAGCAATTAATCTATGGACAAGGAGGATAAGGCCAAGCAAGTAATGTCTTTTCTGCAATGAAACTGAAACAGATAAGCATGCACTCCTGCTTTGTGAATGGACCTGAGTAAAGGAATCTGGTTTAGCTAACGCCACAAACAGATGTTTGAGTGTTCTGGGGGCGAAATGAGTTGCGTGCCAACCAAATATTCTGAAAGCAACCTAACTGCATAAATTATTTAGCATCACATAAGAGATGGGAGGTCTCGTGTTCAATTCGACGCCGTCTCCTAAATTCTTGTTCCATGCTTTGCATATTTTGTTGGGTATGCGACCCTTTGCGCTCTGATACCAATTGTTGTATATGCGGAAGCGTTGTGGTGATAACACGAGAGAATTATAATAGACAACAAAAAACACACTCGATATGCTAAACTGCGTTACAAATATAGCACTTAGAACAATCACTCAAACACAACTTTTACAATATACTCTCTCACACCACGTACTCAAAATACTCACATTCAAACTAGCCGATACATGCACATACACATCTATTCTATCTTTCCTTTCCAATCATGGAGAGATAATTTGCTCACACAGAACTACCGAGGCTGCAGTGCCTCTCAGTTAGAAGTTCACCGTTGCACCTGGTGACTTTCTGTTCCGAAGCTCTCACTACTAGGGGCTTCCGTGAGGCGCACATATGTGTGGCTTCCCTAAAGCTCACCTCGTACCTGGTGGCTTCCTCGCTGGCCTGAGGTTCTCCGCCTACGTGTGGCGTGAGGCACTCTCCCTGGCCTAAGGCTCTCTCCTTAAGTCTCTGCTTTGCCTGTAGTGGCTTGAGGCTGTTAAGCCTCTCTGCGACCTTTCGGCCTAAGCTCAAATGCTTCACGTACTGCCATAGGAGTTCCACCGCCTTCAATGTGAACTCATCCAGCCACAACTTTTTCTTCACATCCAAGTATGAGTTAGCAAGTTAAACCTTGCTTCCCTTTCTTCTTTTGATCGACGTGTTCCCTGCTTCTTGAAGACTCCACTAGCTGCTTGTGAGAGGATATAATATTTATAATATGTGCCCCAAGTCCGTCTAATAGCTGACTTCATGCATAATAGACTTTCATTTTCTTCTTTGCTAAGGAGTCGAAAATTGTGCGCTGCATGTTTTTCTTTGACTTTCTTCTCCAGCAACTTGCGGCTTCTAGGGGAAATAGAGAGGGAAAGGCATGCCTTTCATGCAAGAAGTAACTTCTCTTGATTATTGTCATTCTTGCATCTACTATTAGGTGTTGACTCCAACACTCCTCCTCAACACCTAATACTCTTCTTCTATAGCATCTGACACTCATCTTGTTCAGTTGCATCTACAACTGTGACTTTCGACTGGGCTTTGCGAAGCTCGGATTTCATCAACGCGATCTCGAGAAGCTCCCCCTTCTTGAGTGCTCCTTTAGTATAGTTCCCCAATTGCTTGCTTTGAGTTCATGGTCTCCGACACCCTACTCTGGGATCATAATCCCTGACCACTAGCTCTAATATGATCCCGACCAACTGGGCTTTGACATGATCCCTAGCGACCTTGGCTCTTGTACTTCTATCTTTGGTCTCGACCAACGGTCCCTGGTCTGCTAGCTCTGATACGGTCCCTGGCTAACTGGCTCTGATACCAATTTTGGGTATGCGACCCTTTACGCTCTAATACCAATTGTTGGATATGCGGAAGCGTTGTGGTGATAACACGAGAGAAATATAATCAACAACAAAAAAACACACTCGATATGCTAGACTGCGTTATAAATATAGCATTCAGAATAATCACTCAAACACAACTTTTACAATATACTCTCTCACACCACGTACTCAAAATACTCACATCCAAACTAGTTGATACATGCACATACACAGCTATTATGTCTTTCCTTCTCGATCACTGAGGGATAATTTGCTCACATAGAGCTACTGAGGTTGCAATGCCTCTCAATTAGAAGTTCACTGTTGCAACAGGTGACTTCCTGTTCCGAAGCTCTCACTACTGGAGGCTTCCGTGAGGCTCACATATGTGTGGCTTCCCTAAAGCTCACCTCGTACCTGGTGGCTTCCTCGCTGGCTTGAGGTTCTCCGCTTGCGTGTGGCGTGAGGCCCTCTCCCTGGCTTGAGGAGTCTCTGCTCTACCTGCAGTGGCTTGAGGCTGTTAAGCCTCTCTGAGACCTTTTGGCCTAAGCTCAAATGCTTCACGTACTGCCATATTGATAGGAGTTCCATCGCCTCTTGAAGTCCAACCGCCTTCAATGTGAACTCATCCAGCCACAACCTTTTCTTCACATCCAAGTACGAGTTAGCAAGTTAAACCTTGCTCCCCTTTCTTCTTTTGATCGACGTGTTCCCTGCTTCTTGAAGCCTCCACTAGCCGCTTGTGAGAGGATATGATATTATAATATGTGCCCCAAGTCCAGTCTAGTAGCCGACTTAATGCATAGTGCACTTTCATTTTCTTCTTTGCTAAGGAGTCAACAATTGTGGGCTGCATGTTTTCCTTTGACTTTCTTCTCCAGCAACTCGAGGGAAAGGCGTGCATTTCATGCAAGAAGTAACTTCTCTTGATCATTGTCATTCTTGCGTCTTCTATTAGGTGTTGACCCCAACATATTTCTCTGCCTCTGTGGGAATCAGAATGAAAGGTGTTTAATTCTTTCACAAAATTGCTCTCCTTAACTAAATTTCAAGACCAATTTTCTAGGAGGAATTTGCAGAAAGCGCTTAATCAAGAAGTCTTAATAAAGTGGCAAGAGAAGTAGCGCATCGACACAATCAATTCTTTTGACACTCACTAGGTTCATTTTAGTAATTATTGTTCGTGTTGCGCGCGCGCGGAATATTGACCAAGCGAATCGGATAAAATCGTCAGAATGAAGGAAAGGAAATCGGACACCGGATTTACGTGGTTCGGTCCGAATATCGGAACCTACGTCCATGGGGAGAGCAGCACGGAATTCCACTATAGAAACAAGTGATACACTGGAGATTACAATCACTCGAGCACTCAAACACACTTTCAGTTTTTCCCAGCCCCAAATTACACACAAATAACTCACACAGTGTTTAGCCCCTCACAATTCCTAGTGAAACCTCACTCAAGGAATTAAACAAATTCTACTCACAAGAATTTAACTGGCTAAAATACTCGGGTGTAATTTCAACAAGAAAATCTCTCTCTGCCGAGAGCTTCTGAAGCCTCACGACTTCTCTCTTCAGCTCTTTAGCTCTCTCTCGGCCACCGAAATAACTTTGCTCGGCGCAATCTTCTCCTTCGCTCCTCTGCCTTTTAAAGGCGAAACGAGACAGAAATTGTGAACTCATTCGGTGCTCACAATTAGCACCGACGCCCACCAAAATTCAAGGGCACGCATGCACACTTCGCATTTAATGAGGCAGAAAACGTGCGCCCATAATCTTCGAAGATAAGCATAAAAGAAGGATGGCCGCCGTCTTCCAAGATCATCTCCACGACGTTCAACTCCTTCAAGTAATATTTTATCATTTCTTTCCTTTTGATGGCTTCAGCTGAATAAACAAATAGCAAAGGAAAGAAACAAGGAGTTAATGAAAGAAGACAAAACAAGCCCACAACTTTTTACTTTGGCCTTGGTCTTCAATGTCCATTTCTTGCCATGCATGCACGTCCATGTGCATGCAATTAAAGAGGGTAGAGAAATAATGGACTTTCCCTCTGGCGGCTGCACGCTCTCTTCTGGCCTCATTGTTCACGCTTGCGGCTCATAGATCAGCGTGCGATCTTCTTCCGACAATTTCGGCTGATCAATTCACATGCGATGCTTTGACTCGCACGTGGTCGAGTTGAAGTATTCTCGTTAGTCCGGTTTCATTACGGGCTCAAACTCGAGACATTTCAACAATCTCCACCTTGGCTCGACGTTTGAGCCAAAGTCATAATCGCTTAAGTGGACACCTTGCTACTACTCTCCCACAGCCCCAACGGGCTCAACCGCCACAGAGTGCTTCCAAGTTCAAGCCGCGCTTGAACTTTCCCATAATCGTGGACCTCATCAAGACACCAACTCCACCTGCATAATTAGCTACTCCACAAGGATTTTCCGACATAACCTCCTATATCACAGATAAAGCAAAACCATTATTGCTTCCATATCTGACAGAAGGTCGAACACGCACCTTGTCAAATTCAGCAGCTACAACAACCGTTGGCTCTATCGGCTCCACCTCGCTACAAGCATCATCCGTGTCGATTATTCCGCTAGTACCCGCTACCTCAGGAGTTTCTGGTTGCAACTCCACCTTGAACTGAACACCGTCCAGATCCGTATTAACACTGCCACAAACACTCCTATCCAGAAGTATTGGAGACTTGTCAAAGGTAACTTCTCTGCTGTTAACAGGTGAATTTATATCCGGGCACCACAACTGATCGCCCCCACTCACCTTGTGCATAGCCATGGAATATGCACCTTGCCCTCCTATCGAGCTTACCATCACTCACTCGAAAATAACACGGGCAACCAAACATTCTAAAAATAGAATAACTAGCAACGTTACCTGACCACACTTCTTCAGGAGTCCGCCATTCAATAGCAGTTGATGGGGATCTATTCAACAGGCAGCTTACCGTACTAAGCACATCAGCTAGGATTCTCCTAGCAACACCAGCACTAGAGATCATTTTACGGGCCGTCTCTAGTAATATTATGCTCATCAATTCTGCAAATTGTTGTGATTTAATGGCACTAGTGCGGTGTTTCACTATGCCCACTTTCATGCAGAATTTATTTGCCAGCTCCGAGCAGAACTCCATGCTATCGTCAGTCCGCACATGCTTGATCGACTTACCAGTCTCCGTCTCGATCAAAGCTTTCGACCGCGTGATCCTGACACCAGCATCAAACTTGTGCATCGGCACAAACACCCAGGTCTTTCTTGAGCAGTCAAAAGACTCTCGAACAGATGCATCCAACGTCTCCAGGGCGGAATCTGTCACTGTCTTACCTTGAAGTTTATACAGGCCTCTGTGCTTGATTCATTTTATTATCACCAGGGCACCTCGAACAACCTTCAGAACTCCAACTTCTGAAGAATACCTGCAACCAGCTAAATCTAGGGCACCCAAGGAAATTAAGTTCTTTTTCAATTATGGAACATGTCTTACTCTAGTCAATGTCCTCACAATACCATCATGCATTCTGATTTTAACATCACCAACACTCACAACATCGCACTCAGCGTTGTTCCCTAACTGGACTTTACCACTACCCGTGCACTGATAAGTGATAAACCAGTTCCTATTTGGTGTAACGTGAAATGAACAACCAGAATCCATTATCCATTCGTCAAATGACGAATCCTCAGTGACAGACAAGACACAATCGACACCATCAGAATCATTCTCAGCTACAGCTGCAACATTATCTGTAGACTCAACTCTAATTCCCTTACCATTTTCATTTTTCAGCTTAAAACAGTCTCTTTTACGATGCCCACTATTGCCACAATTCCAACAGACAACCCTACTAGTCCTAGACTGACTTCGTCTGTTCATGTTCCTGCTAACACGTGTGCTAGTTCTTCCTCTACTTTCACCTACTAAAGCAGTAGACACGGGTTCACCAAATTTTTTCCTACGAATGTCTTCACTCAGAATCAAATCACGAACCTCATCAAACGTCAAACTTCTTGACCCTGAGGAATTACTAACAGCAGTAACAGTAGTATTCCAACTATCAGGCAATGAGGATAATAAAATCAACGCACGTACCTCATCTTCAAAGTTAATCCCAACCGAACTCAATAGGTTAACGACCTCATTGAATTCGTTGATATGTTCAGCTACTGACGTACCTTCGCCCATCTTTAAGTGAAACAGACGTCGCATCAAATAGACTTTATTAATCGCAGAGGGTTTCTCGTACATATTTGACAGGGCTTTCATCAGTCCCGCAGTGGTTTTCTCCTTCACGATGTTAAATGCGACGTTACGAGCCAACATCAGCCGAATAACACCCATCGCTTGTCTATCCAGCAATTCCCACTCGGCATCCTTCATCGAGTCTGGTTTCTCCCCAAATAAGGGCAAGTGCAAATTTCTCTGGTACAGACAATCTTCAATCTGCATCTTCCAGAAAGCAAAATCCTTCCCATCAAATCGGTCGATTCTCACCTTTCCTTCTTCCATCATTATCGATTCGCTTCACGTCAGCCAAACCAGGCTCTGATACCACTTGTTGCGCGCGCGCGAAATATTGACCAAGCGAATCGGATAAAATCGTCGGAATGAAGGAAAGGAAATCGGACACCGGATTTACGTGGTTCGGTCCGAATATCGGAACCTACGTCCACGGGGAGAGCAGCACGGAATTCCACTATAGAAACAAGCGATACACTGGAGATTACAATCACTCGAGCACTCAAACACACTTTCAATGTTTCCCAGCCCCAAATTACATACAAATAACTCACACAGTGTTTAGCCCCTCACAATTCCTAGTGAAACCTCGCTTAAGGAATTAAACAAATTCTACTCACAAGAATTTAACTGGCTAAAATACTCGAGTGTAATTTCAACGAGAAAATCTCTCTCTACCGAGAGCTTCTGAAGCCTCACGACTTCTCTCTTCAGCTCTCTCTCGGCCACCGAAATAACTTTGCTCGGCGCAATCTTCTCCTTTGCTCCTCTGCCTTTTAAAGGCGAAACGAGACAGAAATTGTGAACTCATTCGGTGCTCACAATCAGCACCGACGCCCACCAAAATTCACGGGCACGCATGCACACTTCGCATTTAATGAGGCAGAAAACATGCGCCCATAATCTTCGAAGATAAGCATAAAAGAAGGATGGCCGCCGTCTTCCAAGATCATCTCCACGACGTTCAACTCCTTCAAGTAATATTTTATCATTTCTTTCCTTATGATGGCTTCAGCTGAATAAACAAACAGCAAAGGAAAGAAACAAGGAGTTAATGAAAGAAGACAAAACAAACCCACAACTTTTTACTTTGGCCTTGGTCTTCAACGTCCATTTCTTGCCATGCATGCACGTCCATGTGCATGCAATTGAAGAGGGTAGAGAAATAATGGACTTTCCCTCTGGCGGCTGCACGCTCTCTTCTGGCCTCATTGTTCACGCTTGCAGCTCATAGATCCGCATGCGATCTTCTTCCGACAATTTCGGCTAATCAATTTCGGCTGATCAATTCACATGCGATGCTTTGACTCGCATGCGGTCGAGTTGAAGTATTCTCATTAGTCCGGTTTCATTACGGGCTCAAACTCGAGATATTTCAACAGTTCGGTCGTTTGAGCTCTATCCCTCCTACATTATCACTGACTCATACAACAGTTCAAAGAAGAAGATGAATTTCATTTACCTGAACCTGAAATCTCTTATTTCTGAAGTTTTCTTATCCACTGTGCTTAGCTTCAGAAAGCCACAAATGTTTCCCTGAAGATAACTTCACTTTCAAACATTCATGCCCCAACTTGTCGCTGTTATCGACAGAGAGCATACTTAATTGGAGGTATGAGAAGATCAATTTTTTTCACTATCCATTTGAAAACATCTTATGTACACTTTGTTGTTCATGGACAGTCACTATCCAGGGGAAAATCTAAACTACCAACTTTACATTTATAGGAAGATAAAAAATGGGTGACTTGGCATGTGTTCAAGTGCAGATCAATTCCTCCAAAAGATCATCCAGTATCAAGTCCTCGAGCTCGAGCCCCACGCACTCGCTATCGAACCGTAAGTTCATCCACCCGTCATGCCTTTCTAGCTCTCTGGTAATCACATAGTCCATTGCCGGATCGAGCTCAGGCCTTAGGCTTGTATAAAAGCTTATGCTTGCCCACACCTCCTCGAGGACGCGGAACCCTTCTGGCATTGGATGCACGCGGCAGAGAGAGGACAGAGGCCTTGGATAGTACCCGAATGATTTCTGATAGATATCGACCAACACCTCATTGATGAGATCGAACAAAATTAAGTGATTCCAGTGATCGCCTTCGATGTTCTCTAGAGACTCAAGGTTGGGCATCAAACAAGCCTCAACTTCATCATAAATCAAAGGGTCGACCGGTTGGTCTCCGGAATGCCATCTTCTCAAGGAATCGTTGCCGCCAAATTTAGAGAGCTCTAGGACATCTTTGACATAATTGAACAGCTCAATGTCTTTCAAATCCACAGGGACATACATTAAGTCCTTGTCCAGTTGATAACTTGAGATTTCTGCATTTTCAAGATCAACTTCATTGTCTACCCCTAGCGGCGTGTCATTTGTGCTGGTTTCATTACAGTAAATGGCTGAAGCATCGGACTCCACTCCATCCAGTACGAGGCTTCTTTGATTGGACTCTGTATCTTCTACTTCAATGGAGGGCACCGGGGTCAGCTCAATAACATCCTCCTCGACAGATGTACTTTCTCCTGCTGTCAAGTCGCATATATCTTGAGAACTGGCAACCGACATTGATTGTACCTCTTCTTTACTGGCCGAAGAAGCTTCACTATGATCTACCTTCTCGTCATTGACTTCATTTTCTACATGCGCATCTAATTTCTCCAAAGCTAACCTAAAGTTCTGATTGCTCGCCGCATCGAAGCTACTTCCTCTGCTCACATTAGTGTCCGTGAGAGTCCTAGATGGAGTCCCGGTGAGGATGGATACCGAGGAGTTTTCAGTCCTAAAAGAGGAAGATTTGAGTTCTGGTAAGGAACTTATACGCAGCAGCGATCTCCCAGATACCTCACGGGGCCAATTCTTCTCTTGTCCTGCAACTCTAGATGTCCTGGTACCGCTATGCTTGGCCTCTCTATTGAAACTTGACTCGAACAGCTGACAATACTTATCCAGTGACGCATCGAGGGACGGCGTCCGCTTCATACCACGCAGATTGCCTTGTCTTGGAGGGCTACTATAATATCTCTCCAAGGCCACGTCCTTCCACTTTCGTATCACATCCTCCTTTATTTCCATCGAACGCTCGTGGTCTCGAGGAATCTTGTCAAGGATCCCATCCATGGCTATCCGATGCTTTTCCTTCCGGCTTGCTTTCATCACATGTTTAAGTTTCTTTTTCAGATTCTTGAAGTGCCTACTGACGACTTGATTCTTGCCTTGCTTCTTTAGAAACAGGACCGGGACAGCCACAGAAGCATCGGATTCAACCAAACGCGTGTCTTGACCCGGGCTACCTACCTTGCTTTTGCTATACTCTTCTTCCTCTCTGTTTCTAGATGTGCTCGGTGCGAAGACCTCTTCGCCTGATTGGCTCGATACTGGGGATGTTTCGGACCTCCGCAACCCCATTTTCATGCTAACCGCTTTTCGACCATCAAAGTGTTGAGCCGAAAAAGATCCCTTGTCCTGTAAAACTTTGAGAACTAACTCCTTGTCGAGGTCAATTCTATTCAAAGGATCAGGAACAATCCCCAATCGGCAATCAGAACCATCCGTACCATCGAATGCTCGATGATCAAGACCGTACGTGGCATTACACCTTTCAAATAAAACATCATCCTGTGGCAGAGTTTGCTCTGAGTTTTCCGATTTTCCCTGACTAAGTTCGCCTTTCTGGACCAGGGGCGTCCCATGCATGTCAAAGTGATCATGTGAAGACCCGTGATGACGGGAGCCTGAGCCTGGGTGAAGTGTGGAACTGGCTTCAATCGACTGCAAGTGCGCGGGAGAGGTGGAGCTCCTGCGGTGCTGTCCCTTCCTTCTGTGCTTTTCTTCCGAGATCAGCGCTTTTATCCGGGCTTTCACGGAGATCTTGGTTGCTTCTCCCTTCTTCTGGTCAACCTTAAATTTCCAGATCAGTCATTAGCTTTCAAGGAAGACAAGCCGTGCAATTACTGAAATCCATTCGAACTCACTTGCAAGCTTTCGCCATCAGCATTGGTGTGCTCCAGTGATATGTCAGTATGATGGGCATTCTCAGTTGTTCCATTACCTAACAAAAAAGGATGATGGTCATGAAATTTTTCAAATTTTTCCATAAACTGTCGTCATTCCATCTAATCTCTGCAAGAATCGTCTAGGAACATCGACCCAATTATCACACCTGGTGAATTAGTTCTTTGAGATTACTTCTTTGGAAAAGGTTCTGTGCAAACTAATCGTAGGCAACTACTGATCATTCAGTCCCAAGCGTACTAGACAAATCTCCTTAAATATCTTAAGACTACAGTGTCATCGATATTGAAATGGATGGGGATCGCTATTGCTTTACCTGCTGGATGCCTTCCGCCTCCTTGCCTGAAGTGCGGAAGCCTCTTCTTGACGTAATTCCACTGATGGTATTTGAGACTGTGGAGTATACTCCACATGCATCCCTGCTGATGGTTCTCCAAATGGAGCTGTGCGCTTTTGCTTCGCAAATGCTTCCCCATCTGGAAGACGGGTTGCCGCTTTTGGATCTCTCACAAGAAGAATTCAGCTTCTGGCATGGCGGATGAACCATGTTACAGGTAATCGATCGACTGGAGAATACATGAGATACAGGACTCAGACTATGTTACCTACAAGCAATTCCCGAAGCATTTGGCGCCACATACAAATTGGTAAATTTTGGGTTGCGAATGAAGGAGAAACTTATTGCAGTCATCTTCATAGCTGAACCTGAAAGATGCAGAATCTATGAGGGATTCAGAGAAGCATGTAGAAATCCGTTTAGACAGAACAACACGCTCAACTTCTTTGAATTTGGGAAAATTAAGCAGGGTCGGGTAAAACCTGCTCATGCGATGATGGGAATGGATTTCATCAGGATATCTAAATGTAATCGATAACTTCAGCAATGACATACTTATTGTTCATTTCGTTGTAACAGCGTTCGCACAAATAAACGACTACCAGTTATTCAGTGTAATAGCAAGCAACATTCAATGTACGATCCACATGATTAAAGATCGAGTCATGGATGAAATGAGCGATCATGATGCCTTGTGGATGAAGAAACAAACAAACAAGAAGAACGAAAGAAAACAGCATTGTCGATTACCTCTTGCAGTGATCACGCCGCCATGTAAACGATCGATCGCTAGTATCATCGTCCGATCAGCCAAATCACAACAACGTTTGGCCATTTATTCGCAGAAAATCTTCCTACCGGAGAAAAAGGAAGGAGAGAGAATCTGGGTGAGGTCGGGACATGGCCAAAGGGAGAAGAAGAAGAAGAATGGAGGAAGGCAAAAGAATGACGAGAATAGGAATTTCAAAGTTCGGACCAAACCCGGCATTTTCGGTATGTCGTCCGATTCGATACATTGTTGCCGCTTTCAACTGTATTAACTGCCATCTCCTATCTCACTCGCACACGTAGCTTCTATTTTTTGCCCCTTAGCTTATTGGGAAAAAAAAGTAACTTCTCACGGCTGATTGTGAAAAATATTAGCTATTACAAATGTAGGGACTATACTGCTGAATAATGGTGAGGGGTATTGAGTCATAGTGAAACGAAAAATAAATATGTGTAAATTAAGATTCGCACATGAGTGCTCGATGAACCTATAAAAAGTCGTCGTGTAGACTTCTGGTTAGGAAAATTATCCTATTAGTCTTAAACTTATTATATATATACTTATTCAGTTCTAAACCTTTCAATTTTGTCAATTTAAATCTAAATATTTGTACAAAATTTCAATGTAATCCTTATGGTCAATTATTGTAGAAAATCATAGATATGGTAGTGTGCCATGTAGAAAGGCTTGATGATAACTAGATAACCATGTTAGCCATTTCTAGCAAAAATTGACAGAATTGATTATATTGAAATTTCACGCAAAGCCTTAAGACTAAATTGGCAAAATTGAAATGTTTAGTATTGAATTAGCATTCACACAATATGTTTATGATTGGTCAAGTAATTTTTCCATTTTTGGCTTCATAGAAAATTATTCTCAAGGTACTTTTATGATAATGATGGCTAGAAAATTAAGTGAATAGTGAAAAGCTTTTGAAATGAAATATCCGAGCATATAGCCTGAAGAGCAACACAAATTGTAATATAATCTTTAGTTGGGAAAATAACACAAATGGTCCCTAAATTTTAGACCAATATGCAATGTGATCTTTGGAGTTCTAATTTGTTACATGAGGAGACACAAATAAAATGATCAAATAATGAGAAGAGTGAAAAAAAAGGAGAAGATAACAATGTGCTCATTAATGTTATGGGAGAGAAGGGTTCTAACATAGCCATCTAAGCAAAATGGATATAAAGTGGTATTTACATTAATATAAATTTATAATAGCCGTTTTTTTTCAAAGGTCACCTCTAATATTTACACAGTGACTTTTAATTTATACGGGTTAGATCATTGTGCTTGTAATGAGGACCTTTCTTATACTTTCCCCTGATTTTGCTACCCAATTATTATCCTCGTCCCTCTACTCCTCCTCCCTCTTCATTATTCATTTATTCTAGTCGTAACTCCTATATATGACTATTGGATAAGTCTCCTACCTTAATATTAACATAAAATTTTGCATTAGCATACAAATTTGTCTATAAAAATAGAAATACACAGAGTACGTGTACCCTATGTAGCACCGACACGAACACGCGGCACACAACACAACACGACACGTCATTTTTTAAAAATAGAGAATTTCGACACGTTATATATTAAATATATTTTTATATATAAATACATAAATAAATAATAATAATAATAGCCTAGAATTAATTTACACAGAAAATATTAAATAATATCATTCATTATTTTAATTTGTTACAATAATACATAAAACTTAGAGGAAAAAAACATTGTTTAAAGAAAAATGTTGAAATGATATTTTTAAATTTATTTATTTATCATATATAGCATTTTTTATTACTTCTTTCATAGTAAAAGACTTTTAAAAAAACTAAAACAATTCTAAAAAAACAAAATTGACCCATGCGTGTATATTTATAGCATTTTTTATTACTTCTTTTATTACTTCTTTTTTTTGTATATTTATATTTTGACCCCTCAAGTATTAGAAATTTTTAAAATTGATCTTGTGCGTGTCGGAATCGCATGTCGGAATTCTGAACTCGCGTGTCGGAATCGCATGTCGGAATTCTGAACTCGCGTGTCGGAATTCTGAACTCACGTGTCGGATTTTTCGACACTCGTTGACTGTGTGTCGGAGCGTGTTGAGACGTGTCGGAGCGTGTCGGACATGTGTCGGAATGTCGGACACGACACGAAGGCTCCCGAAGAGTGTCGGTGCTACATAGCGTGTACGTGAGACATAGTAAAGCACAAACATAACATAAGAGGTCAAAATATTACGTTAACTATTTTATAATATAAGTTGCTGAAAATGATTTATTCCTGTTAACATTAGGAGGATCTTATAATATAAACACGTTTATGTGAAGTTTTCTATGTGCTTAAATATTAATATGTCAATTTTCTTAGATTATTTAGTCCAACAATCCTGCATGCACAGTTATGTCGAGTAAAAATTATTTTACAATAGAGTATTCCCTAAAGAGTCACTTCCCGTAATGACACATAGAATTAAAAAAAAAAAATCTAGAAAAAATCTAGAAAAGTTTCCTTCTTATTTAATAGCAAATATTTAGATTTGCTGCATAGTCAACCAAAAAAGCTCCACTTAAGGATACACTTAACCCTCACCCTAGGACATTTGTTCTCATCTTTTCACCTCAATGACTTGCCTCTTATTATAATTAATTATATTCGACTGCCCAGATAAGTTTCTTCATGCAATAAGAACCATCTTCTTCTTCTTCTTTTTTAAAATTCTCGAGGGAAATGATGTTTTCACAACTAAATAAGTATTCCTCCACAACTTTTTCAACCTAGATCGGAAATCCTGCTATGTAGGACTGTTGTCACAGTGGATGAGAGTACTAAGAATATTCAGGAAAAAAAATCTAGCTTTTTAAATTAAGAGATGAGTGACCAATTAATCTTAAAAGAAAATTAGGCTAATTGGACATCAATCGGTGATAACATATAATTTACGACTATACGATAGAGGCAACCTTGGATAACACAGTGAGCCTCACGCAGAGGGAGGCACTAAAGGAAGAGTGTCCCATCTAAATTACTAAAATAAGAAAGGCCTTACTCACGATCCTTGAAGCTCGTAAAATAAGTTAAAAGAAGACACAAGAAAATGGAACTTTGAATTTTGGCTGTCATACCAACTTAGAATTGATTTGGCATTCATTTGCTCGAAATAACATTACATATTGAGTACATTTTCAAGGAATATTGTTAATTTAAATCGATTTTGATCAAGACAAAGCAATAATAACAATAATAATAATACTAATAATAATATCACCCTTGACTAGGGCTGGCCAGGCATAACTCGTTAGGTCTCGGGCCCATGCCTAGGTCTTGACCTGATTGAACTCAGGCCGGGTCAAGCCCAATTGTCCTTTTTCCCGTGGAATCGGCTTGATTCCAAATGATTGCGCCAGGTGATGGGGCCACATGGGCCCAATCGTTAAAATTTCTTGGGGCTGAAAGACAAGGCCCCTAAAAGGAGACGATGATATATGGTTGGGGAAAAAAACTCCAATTCTCCATTTGTTTCATGAAAAATAAAAGATTTAGAAATTATTCTTTTTAGAATAATTGTTCATACCACTAACAAAAATGAATGAACGAAACCTTTTTTACTATCTACGAAAATGTTTAGACATCAATTTTTGTCAATAACGAAAACAATTTCTAATTAAATAATTGTTTCCAGTGATATCAACAATCGTTTTCTAAAAAAATATTTTTTAAATCATTTATTATACATGAAACAAACTGCACCTAATTGATCCATTACATCTCTCAATTTCACTTCTTCTTTTTTTTTAATGTTTACTCACATAATGCTTCCTAACGCTCTTGCCCTCTAAAACAATTTGTCAATTACACGTTTTCCTTTCTCCTCGAAACCATTGAGTCTCATTATAGATTTCGCAATAGAGAATAATAACAACAACAATAATTGATTATGTAATCTAAACTTAATATGTATTTCAAATGGCAAATTGCTTTATAGTTGTTCAAGGATTTACAAGCCTAATTTGATGATAAAGAAGAGACGTTGTTTAGGAAACATTCCAAGTTCAAATGCAGCAAGCTAGGCTCTATTTGGTAACTTGCCAAACAGTAACAATTTCTATTCTTTTGTTCCCGGAAGTAGATTTGGAACATAAATGTATTTGGTAAAATTTTTGTTCCTCGGAACAAATTTCTATTTTTTTGTTCCTGAAAGTAGATTTGCAACATAATCGAAAAGTAAAAAAAAAAGTTGATTCTTTATTCCCGAGAACAATTCTAGAATCAAGCAACCTATTTTCCCTATTTTCTTTTCTTTTTTTCTTGTTCTTCTTCCCTTTTTCTTTTTTTCATCTATTGCCACCGCCGCCTTTGCTGTCCACTGCCATTCGCCGTCCGCAACCCACCACCGCCGATCACCGACAATCGGTCAGGTGAGCTCGCCGGTGGCTAAGCAGGCCTCCCCTAGCCATCGGCGAGGCTTCCTAGGCCACCGGCGAGGCTCGGTCGACGAGGCATGGCCTCACTGAGGGCGGGCAACGCTCCGTTGAGGTTGCTGGCCCTCGTCTGGCCGATCGCCGGTCATCCCAAGGCCGGCAACCGGCAACTTGAAGAAGAAGAAGTTGAGAAAGAAAGGAAAAAAAAAGAAAAGAAGAAAAAAGGAAAATAAAAATAAAATTATTTAAAAAAATTAAAAGAAAATGATTTGAATTAGAAATTTTGAGCACATCGCCAAACACAATTATATTCCGGAATTGAAATTTTGGACAATTATCAAATAGCTTAAAATGCTTAGAAATTGTTCTAGAAAATAAAATAAAATAAAAATCATTTCTAATCAGAAATTATTCCCGGAAATAGAAACGTTACCAAACACGCCTCTAGTCTCCACCAAATGTTATCTTAGATGAAACCCCTACTCCCGAAGAAAACCCCTAGGGAACTAGGGTGAGCATGATTTCAATGTAGTAATAAAGCTAGTACGAACACCTAGGGGGTGAATAGGTATTTAAAATAAATCTTGACAAATAAATATGGAATAAAAAAAATATCAAGCAAAGTCTAAATAATGATCAAAATATGATAAACGAGCTACCGGACTTCTGGTAGAAGTTTAAAATCCATTATGTGATAGAACAGATTTCTAAAATAGCTTGCAAGTGTGCAATAGACTTAAATAAGGAGAGTTCAGGGAAAAGAAAGTTACATACGAAATTTATAATAGTTTTGCTTAGATCAAGCATACATCTACCCTCCCACGCCGATAGTGTACCATTTGGATTCTACTATATGATCAAAAAGAAATTACAATTTTGAGTGCAAATATTCAGTGGTAAATCACATTATCTCACTAAGTCACTCTTTTGGTATTTTTATCACGATCACAAATGTTTAAGTTCACAAAAGATAAGTGTATGATCGAAATTCGCTCAAACTTTGGAATTCTAAATTCTACACTCCGTCTCTTACTTGTTCCTTGATCTTTGATCTCCTTAAATACTCATCCACTTCCAAAATAGCCGTTGGACAGTATTTAGAGGATGGTCTTCCAATCTATCTATTGAACAGATTTGTATCAAGAAGATCAAGTAACCGTTGAGTGATAGAAGCATGATTCCCAATTGATTCTGATCGCCCATACAAACAAAATCTTGGTTTCCATAAGTAGAGCTTCTCCGTTTAGAAAGTTCTTGTTTTCAGGATTCAATTGTCAATAAATTAGATTGAGTCAATCAAATATATCTTGATATGAAATCCAAATCACACTAGCCGTTATACGTTTGTGGCTTGTGTCATGTTCTGTCAGGTTGTTTCGTTATGAACTTACTTCATTCTAATTATGCTACATTCTAAACTTGCTTCATTATGAACTTATCACGTTCTGAATCATGTTCTGTACTTGTGTCCTTTTGGACATACCACGTTCTAGACCTTATCACATTCTAGACTTGTGTCATGTTCTATATGTAAAGTCTGAGTGTGTTCCATCTGAAAAGATTTTACAATCCGGACTTAAGTTTGAACATATTCATCCTTAGAGTCTATTTCTGAATATATTTAGTCTTAAGGTGTGGACACGGTCTGAATATATTTATCTAGTTTTCTGACTCTTTCATGTATAATGTTTGACAATATCCTTTACACGTTATATCATCTGCATAGTCTGTTACTTAATTATTAAACATGTTAGTAGCCTATAATTTATTTTGTCATCTTCAATATATCATAAGGGTTTCCCTAACAGGTAGAACATGGACAAGAGAATTGGATCAATGGGAACCTGTTCGGTTCTGGATTCCAAAAATTAGAGAACCTATTTCAATGGGTAAGTTTTAGGTTCTAGGTAGGTGGAACTTAGAACCTTGACTTAGAATAAGTTTTTTGTGTTTTTCTTGATCTATATTTTCATTCGATTATGTAGTGTTCCACAGTGTTTGATGATGAGTGTATAATATGGAATCATTACTCCAAACTTCCATTTTATGACTAAGATTTTTACTTTATTAATATTTCATATTTTCAATATGTCTAAATATAAGTTATGATCAACGAATTAGCAGTTTGTGGTAGTCCTTAAAGATGATAATTAATTACAATCGTTCAATTAATAATATCGGTGGAACCGGGTAGACTTTGGAATCGACCCTAAAACTTATGACAGGGTAAATTCTAAGTTCCAAGATATACAAGATAGGTTCCGGGTTTCTAAAAATGAAGAACCTATTCTAACATGTGAGTTCTAGGTTCCAAGTGGAACCTGTATAGAATTTGGAACCATTCAATCCCATAGAGAATTGCCGCAACAAATTCATAAAGTATGCAGAAACTTAAAAATGAGTGATTTGAGATGGGACAAGCCAGACATGACGTAAGGATGTCTCTAACTGGGGAATCTTTTTAAAGATACGTTTGGTAACAATTCTATTCCTATTTCTACTCGAAATGATTTTTTTTTTAATCTTGTTCCCTAAACGAGATTATAAGTATTATAAAACATTTGATATGAGTTCAAAATTTCTATTTCCGGAATAGAAATACATTTGGTACAATCCTCAAATTCTTTTGTGACTTAGAATTACTTTTAATATTTTAATAATTTTTTTGTTTTTTGTTTTTTGTTTTCTCTTTTCTTGGGAACAAATTTTGGGCTTGATTTCGAAGTTATTCCTGGAAGCAAAGAAGCAATTTTTTTTTTTCATTTTTTGATTCTATTTCAAATTTATTCCGAGAAACAAAAACGTCACCAAATGAATTTTTATTTTTATTTTTTTTCTCGGGAATAAAAGAATAGAATCGGTCATTATTTAACATGTTACCAAATAGTCCTAAGTACAAAGTTGCACGCCAGAAAGCTTGTTCAAGTACAATGAGGTGAGAAATCAATGGGAGCTTACATTTTATTGCCGTGCTGTTGAGCAACCCTTTGACTTCCAAAAAATCCATGCTTGGTCATTACGTATAAAATTGCTCTAAACCTTAGTTCAGGCTTGTTTCCCAAGCAACGGATACAAGACAACCACAAGATGCGAGGCGGCATTGGCGCATCTACTGTCCATGTATAACTTACAAATATCTTTATAGACTATCCAGATCGGTACAAATATTGCGGTTATGTACAATAGCTTGAGGCGAATCTAAATAACTTTCTTAATGTAGGAAAAGGAAGACAGGAGAGTTTGGCTAGTTGCCAATTTTTAGAATCAGCCTTTTATTTTTCTTCAGATGCCCCAACACACGAACAAAGAATAAATGCCTTTGAGCCCAGAAAGAAGTCCCTTTTCCCTTGTTCTCTCCTCCTTGCCTTTCAAAAACAGGCAAGCTTTACAAAGAATGAAAAGGAGGTGGCCACTGCCACCTCCCCCATCCTTTTGACTTTTTGTATTTATTCCTTCTTTTTTTACCCCCGAGCCCCAACCTTTTACTCAAGTAACTGATCCCCTTTCCCATCACCCATAGTCAACTCCCACAATTATTAAAGTAGGAATAAAAACAAAATTCAAACATCATAAAACAACCCAAAAATAACCCAACTCCCCTTCAAAAAGTCAACTCCTTCTCCTCTCTCTCTCTCTCTTTCTCTCTCTTTCATTTCATTATCTTGCTTCAGCGTTTCATTTCATAGGCTCTGCACACATCAATGGCAGCTTGAGCTTTGAAGCATCCGCCGCCGCCAACGAGCCGCCCGCCGCAGAAAGCCGCGACCTTTCCCCCGCCGCCGCCATGGGCAACGGCATCACCAGCCTCCGCCGCTGCTTCGCCGACGCCGGCGCCGGGGAGATCTCCCGCCGCCACGACATGACCTCCTTCCCCCACCCCTCCTCCTACTCCGACGAGGGCCACGGCCACTCCTTCTGCTACATCCGGCAGGACCCGGCGTCCTCCTCGGATCTCCACTCCGAGGACTGCACGACCCAGACGACGGTGACGTCGACGACGTTCAGCTCGATATCCGGCGCCTCCATCAGCGCCAACGCCTCGTCCCCGCTGTCCACCTCGCTGGCCGAGGCCTGCTACTACACGACGACCTCCCTCGAGAAAGCCTCCGTTTTCGAGAGCTCCGTCTCGTTCACGTCCGTGCCCCTCCAGCCCGTCCCCCGGGTCGGGTCGAGGTCCGGCCCGATGGAGAAGGGGTTCTTGTCCGGCCCGATCGAGCTCAGGTCCGTGTCCGGCCCCATCGATCAGGGGCTCTACCACTCGGGCTCGATCGTCGACCGGCCGTCGTGCGATCGGTGGCCGAGGGACTTCTCCCTCGGCGGGTACGGCTCCAAGAAACGCAGGTTGGTCAAGTACTTGAGAAGAGCGATCGCGAGGCGAGTGTTGAGAGCGAACGACTACATGTTTTCGGGCAAAAGTTCGGATTTTTACAAGAGCACTACCAGCAGTGGAATCTTGAATGGCGAGAGCGAGTTTTATGTGGAGAATCAAAATCTCGAATGGGCACAGGGCAAAGCAGGGGAAGACAGAATGCACGTGGTGGTCTCCGAGGAAAACGGCTTGGTCTTCGTGGGGATTTACGACGGCTTCAATGGCCCCGATGCCCCCGATTTCTTGCTCTCCAATCTTTACTCTGCCGTCTGCAAAGAACTCCAAGGGCTGCTCTCGAAGAGTCCGGCAGCTCCCGCCGACGGCGACAGAGGAAACCTTCGTCTGGGGTCGGATTCTGCGACGGCGGCCGATCACTCGGACGTGCTGAACGCGCTCGAGACGGCGCTGAAGAAGACGGAGGAAGCGTTCCTGGAGACGGCGGACAGGATGGTGAAGGAGAATCCGGAGTTGGCCCTGATGGGTTCTTGTGTCCTGGCGATGCTGATGAGGGGCGAGGATATTTACTTGATGAATGTCGGGGACAGCCGGGCTATTTTGGCGCAGAAGGGTAGACCGGACGCAAAGGGGACTGCCTGTAGGATCGATTCGAGCGACGGCGGCGATCAGTTCGATGAAATGCACAATCTGATTTCCCTCCAACTGACCCAGGATCACAGCACATATGTGGAAGAGGTACGATCTTGATCGCCAAATTTTAGTTGGACTTTGCGATCCTTGAGAGGCTGTGAAATTTGAAGCGTCTTATTCTTTTTGTACTTCAGGAAGTGCACAGAATCAGGAATGAACATCCGGACGACCCTTCGGCGGTGGTGAACGACCGCGTGAAGGGCTATTTGAAAGTCACCCGAGCATTCGGAGCCGGGTTTCTCAAACAGGTATACTTCCACCATCGAGTCCTCGACACATTCAAAGTCTCGGCTCGCAATGATCGGGAAATGCAATTTCTCCAAATTTGTTCTGTAAAGCATCTGTTATGCGACTATGATACGCATAGATTGTGAAATTTTGTCTAGGAGACTTGGAAAAATTGTGAAATGCTCTTTTTCGAAATGATAAGAACCAAATGCCCCTTGATTGGCCTCTAGCTGCACGTTAAAATTTTGATCCTGCACTGAGATTAATCAATCGGCGACGCTTACAATTTGGTTTTCATCATATTTGCAGCCGAAGTGGAACGATGCTCTCCTGGAGATGTTCAGAATCGATTACATTGGGACTTCCCCATATATCACTTGCACGCCATCACTGAGCCACCACAGGCTCGGCCTGAGAGACAGATTCTTGATACTGTCGTCGGACGGGCTCAACCAGTACTTCACCAATCAGGAGGCCGTTTCCGAAGTAGACTTGTTCCTTTCCTCCTTCCCTGAAGGAGACCCTGCACAACACCTCGTCGAAGAAGTGTTGTTCCGAGCCGCCAAGCAAGCCGGTGAGGAATCCTAATCAATCCAGACTTACATCAGATAAAATTACTGTGTCAGGCTAACAAACCAGTAGCAATCGCATTAAGCCTGAACGAAACGTTATTGCTGTGCAGGTATGGATTTTCATGAGTTGCTTGACATTCCTCAAGGGGATCGCCGCCGGTACCACGACGACGTTTCGATCATCATCATATCCTTGGAAGGAAGAATATGGCGGTCAACTATGTAAATACAGAAAAAAAAGAAGTACAGAGTTTCCTAAATGTTGACAGAATTTAGTCCCCAAGTTTTCGCCTTTCCCCTGTATTTTTGTAACGACTAGGCTTTGGGGAAATCATATCCACATAAAACTACAGTCCATATGTGCATATCTTCTGCTTCCTTGTCGACCCTGATTAACTTCTGATCAATGGCCCTTCACACACTTTGCCAATCAATGGCCCGATTATTTCAAGAACCTTTTTTCGCTGGTTTTGTTGACAGATACAATGTCAACAACACGAACGCAAGTGAATCTTTACAAACTATTTGTAATTGCCAACTGTGGAGTTGTTACCAGATGATGCTCAATGCATTTAGTTAATTCGGTCAAGTAATGTTGCAGAGGAATAAGAATATGGTCGTTGCATGCAGCAATAACATACAGAGTCAAATGGAGGAAAACAGCCAGAGGAAAGTAAATATTATTGTGGAGTTGGCAAGGGTGGTTTGGCAGGCCATATGAAGTGGTTCTTCCTTTATGCTAAGAAAATGGAGGTCAACTCTTTACGTCCTTTAGGTCACCAAATCCAAAGTAAATTATCTACTTCTCTAATGTTGAATCGACATAGTAGAAACCCAATACCTTCATGTGAGGAGATTACCAAAAAAAAAAAAAAAATTTGAATCCGAACCCGTCAACGTATCCGGGTGAACTCAACTTATTCATTCAAAAGCTTATATTAATGAGCTATGAGCCAATTAGAATATACTAACTATTAGAGGTGAGCATAGTTTCAGAGTAAATTTGGATCGGTGTTTCATGTTCTAAAATATGCAAGATGGGTTTCAAGTTCCAAAATTTTGGGAACCTATTTTGTTGGGTAGGTTTTAGATTCTAGGCAAAGCCGAGAATCTAATAAGTTTTGTGTTTTTCTTGTTCTATTTTGTTCACGCGATCCTATGACATGCCTTAGCATCTAGTGATGAGTGAGTAATTTGAATCACTAGTCTGAACTTCCATGTCCTATGATATCCATAACAGAAACTTTTACTTAGTTAATATTAAGTTGTGATCAATGGATTATAGCAAATGATAATCATTAAATGTGACTGCAATCATTCGATTAAAAGCATAGGTAGAACCTGAGTAGATCTTGGAATCTGTGACGGGATAAGTTTCGACTTTTTGAGTATGTAAGTGGGGCTCCAGGTTCCAAGTGGAACCTATAACCACTCATCTCTACTAACTACTCCACCTTGCATCACATACTAATAGGAAACTTCTTTGTCTAACACCCTCACACGTACACCTTAACAAATGTCTCTCTCATGCATAAGTTTTTTGTGTTAATCTCGCTTCCCCTTAATGCAAACATTCCTTCTACGCTAACTCTATCTCAATTTGAATTTTCACCTTAGCTCGACCTAGTTTGGCAAATGATGGAGAGAGGAATAAAATTCACCAGTGTGACACTACCTCAATATCCTTGGCCGAGCCAAATTTGGCAAGACTCCAATAGAAACCATACATCCCCTCAATTAGAGAGTCCCATATGAAATTCCTTCTTTTAAGACTTGCCAAACACCGATTCACATTGTAGGCTCACCACTCTATTATTGGTTCTAATACCACTTGTTGGGTCGATGCGGTAAAAATTTAATATCTCTATCAGAAGAGATCACTTAAAAGAAGTCTAAATCTAAACTTTTCAATATATATAGTTGAACTCACCTTTACTCATAAGCTTAGATCGATGAATTATAAGCTAATTAGGACATATTAATTGTTTCACATTTTACTATATCCTGATGTGAGACTTCATTGCCTAACACTCGCACATGTGTACCTTATCATCTAGGTTTACTTTACTTATTTTATTTTATTTTGGGTAGATAATTTCAAACAGGACTCTCTTAGTCATATAACATTTATCTCTCTTTTGCGCAATTGAGACATCTCTTCGAAAGCAAAATTTTTTGCCGCCCTTGGTTGGTTGAACAGTTATGCAATTAATTTGAATGCGGCAAGTCCTATGTTCAAATCCAAATGTCTCTCTCTCTCTCTCTTAAGTGTAACAACGGGGTCATGCCGACCAATATAGGAGTGGTGTCTTACTCAGTGTATGTGGATGTGGCAATTTGCATGCATTTGTGTAATTAGCTAATGCGCAAATGCCCGTGTTTAAAAGAAAAGTATGAAGAACCCTTTGAGGATCAATGATCGGGCGTTCCTTTTTAGTAAAGCCTTACGGACCTACCTGGTTGTCACTACGCCTGATCACGGGCGGGAAAGCCTTGTTGGGCATACTTAGGACTGAAGCACAACTTAAGGCAAGCCAGTGCTAGCAAACTCCTTTTAAGGCCCCTAGCTTGCCCACTCGAGCTCGCGCAGATCCGCCTAGGCATGATCGATCTGGCTCGCCCACTCAGGCTCGCTCAAATCCGCCTAGGCATGATCGATCATGTCATGATAAAAAAACCGATAACTCTTCTACTTAACATCAATGAACTATAGGTTCACTATAGGGCCTAGGCATGCCCGTTCACCAAATCTAATTATCACTCAGGAGCCCCATACCCCTGAGTGATCTAACTTAGATCTTCCACTAGTCAGTGTCCCCCTATCCGTAAGAGTGGAAACATGGACCTTCCATAGTCTAAGGGCGTGATCTCAAAAAACTTACTTTGCCAACTCGACTAACTTGATGGGAAATGGTCATGTATAGCTCTCCCAATAAATTCCTATATAAAAACTGTTAGGCTTCCTATTTTACTAGAATACCGATCTCTGGTCGATTGTAACCTATCGTAGTCATATGTATTTCGCTGTAACCATTAGAACTTAGAAAAATCACAATCAATGGATGAAATCTAGTCTTGTATAAGTTTCCCTAAAAACAAACTAGTGGTAAGATGACCACCTTTGCTGTCCTCAAATCCTGAATTTTGGCTATTCACAAATCATGTGCTTGTCGGTGCGCCGGTTGGCAAACATTAATTTCCTTTTTTTAATACTTTCTCAGTGTCACATCACACCCGAATAGTTGCCCAAAGCTTATCACCTCTAATGCCGTTGTTTTCGCACCAAGTGTGGGTTCATGTATAGCTTTTTGACAAAAGCACAGCATAACTTAGAGTAAATCTAGGTCAAACAATAATTGTTCGAATTCTTTGGTGTCCCATTGAGTTGATTCCGAAATCATAATTTGTTTTTTTCCTACTTTAGAAAAGCAAATTCCTTCTCTCTCCAAAATTCGAAAATGAAGGAAAAAAACAAAACATCCGAGGTTATGAAGAATTAAATTTGAACGAATTTTTATATCGATAATTTGGTATCTTGAAAAAGTTTGAGGTGCCCTCGTGCTAGAAGAAAGTCAAATCATGAAACCCGGCATAAAAAGAAGAATAACAAGTGTGAAAAGTCTGATCTAACTAAAGTGATACCCAAATCTCGAATGGCATTTTTTTATGGGTTGCCAAAATGGCTTTGATCTAAACTTAAGACCGAACAAATTGGGTCAACTTAAGACAGAACAATAAAACTTGTCAGGGGCATACGTATATTCCAACTAATCTAATTTTAATATTATACCAAAGTATCTGTTCCCTTATCATGTCCAAAGCAAAGAATATTGGCAATCGTCAACTTGTAAGTGCGGTTGTATACTTAGTGGAGGAGTGATAGCTTGTGGCCTTGATGGTGATAGTCAAAGAATCACATAATTTCCACGCTTTCTTGTCCCGACTCGCGATTCAACATCATCTGATCCGATTTGTTTATTTATCCTCGTTCCTTTTGATATTCTTAATTTCCCCTAAATGTTATCCCCTAGGCACTATCTAAGCCATAAAGACTTCTGGAAATTAACAAAAAGTCAACCAGGTGACATAGAGGATAGAGCCGAACTATCTGCTTTCAGATTGGCCCAGCATCATCTCCCTCCGTTCATCGAATATATCAGATGAACAGTTCGAGATTTTGACAGATGCATGAAGACAAGAGCTTCTCACGTAGGGTGAGGCGCCTTCATGGCGTTCTTGAGATAGCAATTAAAAGGTTTTAAAAAAATAGGGTTAGGTTCGGTACTTCGTGGGCAGGATTAGTTGGGTCTCAACGCTGATAAATGATGCATGCATACGAGAAAAGAAAGAAGAGAACAGAGTGCAGCCAACTCAGTCTTCGACAGTTGCTGGTGGTTTAGGTTTTCTCTGACATCTCGTGACCAACCGACGGTATAATTAAAACCTTAAAGTGGGGAAGATAGCAAAGCATCTCGAGTGGTGACATTGATGGGCTCCTCACACGCGGAACATAGGATCAATCATGGACATGGTTGACAAATATTCAATAGAGACCACCTAGTTTGTGACCCCATATAGTAAAGCTTTGACTATATCAACATTATGATGATGGAGCTAGCTGTCATTACTTGAAAAATGTCTAATTGTCTTGCGACTTTCATGAACACTACATCATCGTTCCTTCCCCGGACCGACCATTACAAATAACATTATACGCAAGTAGTGATTGAGTTGAGCGGATGCTGGACGGGAACGGAGAGCTCAGGAAGCGCTGATGAACGGCTGTTTGAATCGAACCCAAGATTTGTTAGTAATATCCCTCAAGGGTGGTGCCCAAATCCCTTGGATCGAGCCAAAGCTTGGTTGTTTCATGGACACAACATCATCATTCCTTCCCTCGGATCGACCGTTACACGTAACGTTACACGCACGTTGCAATCGGTTTGGGCAAACGCTGGACAGGAAAAGGGAGCTCAGGAAATGTCGATGACCGGTCATTTGAATCGAACCCAAGATTTGTCAACCGATGATGTGCAGCTCTTGTGAGATGTGTGCATCAGCCGATCCAATGATCTTGGAAGACTAGAAATCGCAGAGTTGACTTTCGGCAAATGATCATGTGCTGGATCTCTGGTCTCATACAAGCCAAGCTTTCAGAAACAATGAATTCATCAAAGGGTTTGTTTTATGTAGATGGTGCATCTTTCCAGCCAAGAACCTTGAGATATGACAGTGACCAAGGATTTTAAAGTCCTCCCATGCAAATCTGAATAGTTGGGGAGTTACCAAAATCATTTTTATTTTTATTTTTATTAGTATTATTTTCATGGGTTTGGGAGAGACATATGGATACGCCCTACTCCGGCGGACATTGTGCTTCACACTTTATATTCAATAAAAGAACTCATGGCAAAAAAAAGGGTGGCACTTAATAAAATACTGGATAATTTAAAAATATACGCAAGGACGAGGTGGGGTTCTGGAACACTTTTGTTTATTGGGATTTAATTTCTGGTCGTCCAAAGTGGATTCTCAACCTCCCATCTCGATCAAAAGCTAGAGAAGACTCTCGTCACAAGAATCCACATTCACTTCCACAATTTTTATATTTGTTTATAAAAAAAGTAATGATTATTGTACAGGTTGGATACAATCGATTGCCATTGGTCCTACGTCCCGTAATCTCAGAATTTCGAATTACATTGGTCTTGTCATTGATGTCGACAGTTAATGTTCTTTAATCGACTTTCTTCTTCGTTTTTTTTTTTAAAAATATCTTTTACTTATTTTGCTGCAGGGTCTGAATCTGTTCAAATGGCAGACGCAATGGCTGACATAGGGCTTCCACACCACCACGTTCATCGCGCATTGTTAAAGAGATTATTGTGTTTTGCTGAGTGAACATTGAATGAAAAAGTCAAACTGAGATTTTAATAAATTTGAATGAGGATCAAACTGGGTACCGCTAAGTGCCAGCGCTCACAGCAGCCCCTTTCTTTTCGTTTAGTTTTGGCCCTTTTTTTCCCTTAATTCACATTGAAAGAGGCCGTTTGTTTAAATGAAAACCATTTTCAAAATATTATTTTCTAACTTTCTAGTATATGAAAAACTAATCAATCTACAAAAACATTTCTACTGCTTTATGCAAAGAAGAAGAAGAAAGCCCAGAGCTTTCATGTAGTGATCTCACGGAAGTTCAAGTTTTTAGGAGACACTGAGGGCGCCTATGCTATTGTATTTTACGTTTGCATTTGAGCATAGAATAGAAATGGCAAAGACAAGCCGAATGAAAGTGAAGGCGGCCAGTTTCTGTGTAGCAAAAATGATGTTCTAGACAATGACATTCGAGGAAGATCCGATCCACTAGGCGATCGGAATCCAACAAGAGTGTGGATAGGATATGATTTTCACAACGATAGGCTCCATTATCAAGGGGAAAAGCCCTCATGAATCATATGAAAAAAGTCAATATTGACACATATCGAGCGTGACGAAAAGGCAGAAAATTTCAAGTGTGAAATCCATGTTGTAGCAAGGGGAACAGCATGGATAAGCATAGTCTAAAATTATCAGTCCTAAAGCAATTGCAATTGTGTCAAGTTAGTGCTTAATTTTTTATATTTGTGCCAATTCAATCTCTTTGACCAATTTTGGCTGGTTAATTTTTTTTTTTTTTTTTTATCGATTTCGGCGACTAGAGTAAGAAGGAAAGGAAAGACAAAACCAAAAAGAGAGAAAAAAATCGAAAAAATAAAAAAAGTAAAATTAAAAAATTGACACGCCAACGTTATTTGAACAACTAATTTGGCCAGACAAACTAAATTGACGTAAATACAAAATAATTAGGACTATTTTGATAATTTGACGTATGCCTGAAAGAGGTGCACAGATGCAACTAATCCACCAAAAATGAGTGATAGGATTGGCCAGAAATAGCAAGCATCAAATCAATCTCAAACCATGGCATCCAACCTTGTTACTTACTACGTGCAAACGAACTATGGACAGCTATATCTTGCAGGAACGTCATGCAGGAGAAGGCATTGATCCATCAGCACAGGCTTGAGCGCTGTCTTGTTTGCCAACGTTGTCTTCCGAGAAAGAAATAAACTTAACCAACTCCAACTTGTTCAGGTGAAAATTTTTACCCAAGAAAATCGAAGTAGATCGTGCACATTTGACAAGAAATAAACGTCGTGCTCTACCAGGCGTGTATAAGTCAAAAAAGTCAATGAGAGGCGTGTACCAGATGGCCAGGAAATATTGAATCTGGAAATCATTCTAGTCATGTTACACATGCTTCATCAGAAAGTTTAGATTTTACAATTGAAACTTTTATAGAAAAATATGCAATGATTAAAAAACTAAGACTTTTCTGTACACCCTGGCAGCAACCGCATAAAAGGCAGCAGAGCCATCATCACCTAGCATGTTTGAACTTTAAGAGGAAGATACATAACATTGGTAATACGGTCATCTCACTTTTCTCCATAACTATTGGGCTATCTGAATCTAACAAACTGAAAAGGGGAAAAGAACCACGAGCAACAGAAGTCCTACTGAAACATTTTGAACCACTAATCTGAAGCAGCAGTTGTCTATCAGAGAACTGTACTAACAATACGACAAAAAGAAGGCTGTAATAGACACAAAACCAATAGTGTCTCTTGACCTGTTTAGAATGATCCGAAACTTCACTTGACAAAGTCAGATTCTTATGGCCAAATAGGTGTGCGAGAAATACTAGATTGTGCTTGTAATAAATGTGATGTGCATCATTCTCGACTTAACTAATTTGCATGGTTTAAGATTGCATTTTCTCAAGCATGACTTAAAACAACAATGTGATAGAAAGACCTCTCGGGTCATTCCTGCTGATATCTACCCCGATACAACAAAGGATGACTTTCATTTATAATCAAAACCAAACGATAACATAACGAGCAAGTGAAAAAAAAAGAAAAAAAAGCAAGCTAGAGATATACGTGTGATATCTAAGGCAGAATTGACGTAGTTTAAGAACCAATGGGATTCCACTGAATGACCTTTTCCAAATCAAGGCGCATTACATGAGGTCAATACTTACCAAAAGGGGTTCACTATGCTTCGTCAGTTCACTATGCTTCGTCCCTTCTTCTACATCGTGAATTTCAACTTACATAACTGTTCTTCTGAATTAAATCTTATCGAATGTTCAATTCACATATGCATGAATACTAAAATATCTGAAAGGTAATTCCGGTCATTTATGGCAACAGTCTCTCTTCATTTTTTTCAGAATAAACTGCAATCTTGTTAGTTGTAACCACGCCCTGAGACAGAATAGGGGACAGAATTAAACACATAACTAGCCAAAATTAATCCCCTTAAAGAACCAAAGATCAACTTCTACGTACTCACCTAACTATCCAATGCATGTGAAGTGCAGCTACTCCACAGTACACATGCTTCAAGTAACATAGGGGAAAATTTTAATCCACTTTGGAAAAGTTCAGGAAAAAAACAGAGACCTGGAATGGAGAGCCCTTTCCTTTGCAGGGAGAGTGACACTTATGTCATCTTCCCTAGAATCAATCCCCACCCACATATTTTCCACTGACTTGAAACCCTAAAAAACTGTAAGAGATGGATGGAATCATGAGAAAATTCTGATGGGGAAATTAGCAAAGATCAAAATCACAATCTTAACCTAAGGGTTTGGGTTAGTTATAGCTCATGCCAACCAAAGAACTATGGGGATCTCAGTTTCAGGAAAATGGATGATGCCAATAAAGCTTTCATATCAAAACTAGTTTGGAAAGTAGCGATGGATGAGGAAAAACCTTCGGCCAGTTTGTTCTGACAAAACTACTGTCAACGATACTCATTTTTGCATGTTGAACAATGGCCAACGACTCTGAAATATGGAAGGACATCATTCAATTAGTGGAGGAATTTGCTTTAGGGTTGAAGATGGGATAAACATGGAACATTAGACAGACCCCTGGGCACCAAACTTAGAGGGATTCTGAGTCCAACCAAAAAATGGTCTCCCTCCTAGACCTCAAAAGGTGAATGATATAATATGAGAAGGGGAGGAAGGATGGAATGTGGAGCTATTATCACGTAATTAAAGCAGAAGTATCCCGAGAATCCCCTTAAGTTGCACTAAACTTGAAAATACGTTAATTTGGCTACCGAAACATAGATGGAGATTACACTATTGAATCAGGAATTGTAACAGCTACTTCTCACTGGTTTGGACAGGTAAGTAGTGTGCAAACAAAACATGTGGAAACTAATTGGGAAAATCAAATCTCAAGAAAGGTTGCAGATGCAATAGCCGGAGTTCTACCATTGCCAGAAAAGTTTCATTTTGGTCAACAAGCAAACACAAACTAAAGTCTCCTCTGTAATGTTCTCTCTGAAAGCAGCGAATGTGTACTTTTTTATTGTCATGTGGCTAGACAGGTATGGTTGTTAAGGCATTAGGACTGATAACCTTCAAAATTGACAGACAATGGAATGGGTCGAGACAATTCTAGATCCAAGTAAGATTGGTCTAGCTTATGATAAGATAGAGAGCCTTATAAAATCTCTGGACTCCTAATTATAGATTATTTGTGAATGTGGAGGAATCTCACAAACATGGAAAGGCTGCTTTTAGATTAGATAAATGCATTAAGGAAGAGAACAAGCTCAACAAAATTCCATATTGGATATTTCACAGAGAAGTACACTAAATGCTCAATCGCACTTGCAGGAAATGACATCAAGAAGGATTTTACTTGGAGCAGACCACTCCAAGGAACTGCTAAGACCAATTTTGATCCTGCATTTATACAAGAAACACGTTCAGTGTCAGCAATAGAAAGAGATCATTTTAGAGAGGTGCTGATGTTGGTTGGATCTTGGAGATAAACTCACAACAGAACAAGGAGAAGCATGGGCGACAAAAAATTTAATCTCTACTCGCAAGATCAGGAAGCTGGCAACACATCATTTTAGAGGGAGATAACCTAAATGTAATCAAAGTATGTCTTCTTCAGAGTCTCCTTGGTCAATGGAAGCCATCATAAATGATGTTAAGACGTTGTGACAGAGAAGTCCTCCATAACAGCAAGTTGGAATCCAAGCTCAGTAAACATGACAGCCCATGAACTAGCTAGAAGGAACCTTCCTTTAAATATAAAAAATGCCCAATCCTCCTTTTGTTCTTCCAGTTAAAGCCACTGATACTCACTTTTGGTTTTGCAATTTCTGGACAGTTCTTGTGATTATCTTGTACACTCCTCTCTTTTCTATATAATATTGCTTAGTTGGCTAGTGAAAGAAACAAAAAAATCGTGATTTTGTATCCATAGCCTAAAAGAAATTTTCATAACCAAAGCATCCGAGGCAATAAACCAACACCCAAAATTTAACCCTAAGTTTAAGAAAAAACTTATTTCTCAATGATTTAAATAAATAATCAAATATGATCAAAAGAGAACCTCAATGTGGATGAGCCAACTTTGGAGCCAGATCCGAAAACCTTCCAGGAATGGTATGTGCACAAACACACTGCAACCCAAACAAAGCCCACACAGTTTCAGCTGAGGCTCAAACTCAGATTAGTTTCTCTTGTTTGGCACATCCACTTAAAGAAAAACATAATTCATGAAATGAAATTATGCAGAGCTTGGACAAATTACCTGTGCTTTTTACCCCAGCATCATGAACAAGGTCAAGTTGACTAAAGCCTGCCACATTGAGATCATCAGCCAGTGATCAAGCCCTGGGGCCCTTGGAGTTGGAGTAGAGGAGAGTTGGAAGACAGCGACGGCGATGGTGGCACCAGGTCTCTCTTGGTCCACCTCCTCTACCGCATCAAAGGGCAAAGCAGGGTAGTGTTGGCCATCATTTGCCACCCCACTTGGCAGCAAAGTTGAACTGCTCGATCTTGACACATACTAAACATCCAAAGTCAACGACACAGTTGTAGAGATGGAGACCATGAGTATCCATCAATTTAGATAATGTTAATCATCACGATTTCTTTTTTCATTTTTCCTTAGAAAATTGATATGCATTGTGTATTGGCAAAGATAAAAATATACTTTCATCTGAAGAAACTATCAAGAAAAAATTAAAGGAATTCAAAGTTATAAATTATAATCTATAATTTCATTCCAAACTATAATTAAATTTTGACTAGCAATTTTTACCTTTCGCTTTTTTAGAAATTTAGACTCAGGCACTCTGACTTTATCCCTTAACTTGCAACACGTGAAACTTTCACAACACACAAATCTTACATGTATTAGCCAATCTGCAACACTCTTAACGTTAAATTATATTTTGATCATCAATTGGTAAAACCTTAAGCCACTTTCACTTATCAGCAAAGCACAAGTAATGAAAGTCCTGACTTGTCCCAGGGAAACACAGGATCAAAAGGGAAGAGCTAACAAGCAGCTCTCTTTCAGTTCAAGGCACCCTACATGTTGCCAAGATATACACAAAAAGGTTCGGTCTAACAAATATTAAAAATGTAAATGTGATTGTAACTGACAATACATTTCGAGTCCCCACACATAGTCAAAAACCAGAAGACAATACACTGGGTGAAAAAAGTGCTGTGCTTAGTGCTTGGCGCTCATTTGAAAGTTAGAAGTAGAACAAGGGTTCGCTCATCATCGGCTGCGGTAAATGAGGTTGTGCAATATGCCATTTGAGGAATATAGTCATCGTTTCCATATGAAACAATTCATGGACGCCCCCACAACATAATGGGGTGAGGAGATTCTTGCATCAGTTTTTGGTGCCAGGACAAGCCTAAATATCTATAATCAAGAGGTGCACCCATACTGTAGACCTTTTCTATTTCCAGAGGCTACCATATAAATCTCTGAATCCCAGGCTCATGATCCCACCGGAACGGTCGAAATAAAAACATCGACATTGTGAAAATATTTGTCACTACATAGAGGAAGCCCATCAGGAACCAATTTTGATTATCGGTAACATTAGAATGCAGCATCAAAAGATAGAACGGCACAGTGTAATATCTGAACTCGATCAACGGAGCAGGAACAAGAACTGCGGCGGTAGCTAGAAAATAAGCTACAATCCAGATCCTTTTTTGAGACCTTCCTGCCATTTAAAAAAAAACCACCTTTCACTTCACTATATGAATTCAGATAAAGTTGAGTCAAAAGAGATGTGTAATGATCAAGACTAGCATGTTGGCAGTGGACTCACCCAGAACACTGAAAATTGAAAGCCATGAGTATGCATAAAGCGGAACCAGAAGATATCTCATGGACCAATGTGCATTGATGACCTTCCGCCATAGATAGAATGGATAGTGCCGATTATCAGCAAGGAGATAGGGATGGGCCATGCTGCATGGTCAAATTTCCAGAGTGATGAATCAGGGGTAAGAACCAAATGCAGATGCAAACTTTCACGGATTTGTTTCTAAATTGTGAGATGAATTGCCGATTGTGAAATCATATAGTTCTCTATATTGAAACATTTATGCATGTCCATTAGCAAAAGTTACTTGTTTTTTACTTCAAGCACGGTTAATTTTTAATGAGCACAATGGTTAACTAATCTGACCTGAAAAAATGAACTGAGAGGAAACTGGCACAAATAGCCAAAATAACTTGAAGAAAACTTAGAGGTCTATTTCTCCACAAAGACCCGAAGATTCTTGCAGCTTGACCCCACGAGAAATGCACAGGAGCCATGGCAAGTGTAGAAACCAGACCAAAGTACATTACCTGTGCAAAATGAGGAGCAACAGCATGTGCATCTTTTGCACCTACAGCATAAGGATGTAAGGTGAGAACTAAATCCAAAACAACCTAAAACAGGAATGAAAAACAGGAGAGACAGAGAAAGTCATATAAAGAATAATGAAAAATGAATTTTACCAAGCACTATGCCTCCGTTCCACCTGATGAATGTAATAAAGGCCATGAGGATCATGAGAAAGGGTACAAATTGCACTGAAATGTCCCACTTCATATGCCAAGAAGTTGACAAAATGGCCTTAATCTCATCTAGCAAACCTGATAAAAACGGAAGAAAAAACAGTTCAACTAATGTGCATAGTCTTTCATGAGCTGATGTGCATCAGCAGATTGATAACAATTGTTTCGGAAAACCTGGCATCTCAGATGAAAGGATATTTGCAGTAGGTCTAACAATTTCACCAGTATCCACTGCACCATTGTTCTTTCGCCTTCTCAAATTTGAGCTGATATTACTATTCTTCTGAATTGGCTGACTTGGGTCATTGATCGAACCATCAATATCAGCTACTTTTACATGACACTTTCCAGAAAGAAGAGTAACGTCTATAATTCCAGCACAGGCAGCAAAAAGCATCCATACAATATTTGTTTGCCTTACAATTACAGACAAGGCACCTAGCTGCAAAAGACATTTACGAGAAAAGTTACTCAAAACTAGACAAATGACTAATATCTTTAAACTTCACTTCCGTATTAATCACTACAGAGTCCTTTTAATCATCAAGACTGAAAGAGTCGGTTCAATGCAATATTCTTTTCCTTCAAACTCATGACAAAGAACTCTATTCATCTCAATATGGATTGAAATGATTCGATAATGTCATCCAAAATCGCAAAAAAGAAAGTAAGATGTAAAATCTTTCAGCACCTAGAAACAACTAAATACATAAGAAATCCACTTAATGACAAAAGCACGAAAAGAATGCATATAGAAATATAGCAAGGAGTTGGTAGATCAATTAAAGAATGAATACATCACCCGAACAAATGAAATTCTTCACAGATAAATATGATAGACGGCATGCAATAATTCTGCATCCCGCATCCCGCACATATATAATTGGGACCAGAAATAGGAAAATATGATTGGACAACATGACGAGATTGATTTAAAAAAAAAAAGTCAACCTTCTAGGCATAATTCAAGATATATTCAAACTAGAAATTTTATTTTTCTAGAACTGAATTCTTCTTTAACTTTATGTCTCAATCTGATCTCTAGATGACTGAAGCTCATCCAGCACATACAATTAGTTCATCAATTCCATCAATCTTTTCATTTTGCTCTTCTCCACACTCTACACTTCCTTCTGACACTTAAACCATTTCCAACAAGAGCCTTACTGCAATGTGAAAATTAAAAGTATCCTACTGAAAAGTTTAGCTAAGGAAAGCACACTCACTAGCGCACTTATCCAGTATCTCTTCTTCAAGCAAGCGAGATACATGGCCAGAACCATAGTAAGGGATGCAGCATCAGTGTAATACAGGAAAGTGAAGAACCATTGTAGAGGATACAATGCTAAAACCACTGCACATGCTGTAGCATTCCTATCATTGACCCTGGGTCTCAATAGTGTCAGTATCTCATATACAAGAACACTGCATATCACGGCCAAGACACCATTCACGGAACGAAGAATTGCTGGTGAGCAAATATCCAGAAAAGATGAGATTGCTTGAGTAAAGATCATCCCTGGGTACAAAATCCCAACATAGGCAAGTGAGAGATAGTACCTGAAAAAGAAATTACCAGTCAACTTCTATAACTCAATATCTCCCCCTAAAACAGTACCTAAGTAATAATTCTATGGTTTTTTCCCCTTGACTGTAATCTTGTCAAAAGTGAAAAAATGGCGAACATTGCAGGCCTCGGCAAACTACACCAAAATCAAGCGCTGTAAAACTTATTGCCCTTCTCCTATAGAAGGGGGAAAAGAAAAGAAAAACTGATCACAACATACAATTACTCGAAAAGGACCAGAATTGGCTCGATGAGAACTCCATTGAGTCAGTCAATTCATGATTTGGTTTCAGTCACAAGGTTTACATAAAGAAAAGGTAAACGCGCTCTCCTTGCAGCCCCTCAAATATCTACATACATCTAACACAGTCTTCTCTTCACTTCCAATTGCCTTGCAATACAGCTTTGAGCTCAATAATCATCATAAACGTTAATAAAAGAGAACCCTCTTCCATGCACGACCGGTACGAAATGCTGTCCATCCTAATTCCTACACCCAATCCAGTAGCAATCAAATCTAGCACAACCATCATCCTTGTCTCTTGAAAAAGCAAAGAACTTCAAAAGAGAAAAAAGAAAAGACAGTAAGATGCTAAAAGGAAAGTGAACAAAAGCAAATACAAGCCAGGAGGGGTGGTGATCATGGGATCCCAACTTCTGAAATCGCCTCTGCAGTACTGCTGCGCCTGAGGAACATGAAAGATCTCGTCCTGCACGCCAATTCGGACAAAAAGCGAGAGCCATCAACAAAAAGATTCGACCCACAAAGAGATTGCCCCCAACTCCGAAGAATCGGAAGAAAGTTTTCTCCATCACCACTCCCCAATCCACTCACCATGTAAGGCTCGGGAACGACGCGATTCACGAGCACGGACACGGGCACGACCCATAAGCTCACGATCACCGCGACCGCGACTCTACCCATCGATCTCGCGGAATCGGACAATGCCGGACGACCGAACTGAACCAGAACACGGCAAACCTTTTCGCTACTTCTTCAGAGTCGGACCGTTCCGCGCTCTGCAGAGCAGCAAAGATGGAGAAGATGTCGGGTCGAGAAGACGCTGGTCTCGGGTCAAGAAGAGCTCCGACCCGAGTCCATTCGATTGGCCCGGTCTGGACGGGCCGACGGGCCGAGCTCACGCCCCGTGAAGTTTTGCGGATGCAGAAGGTGAGACGTAGCGGGAATAGGAACGAAATGGAGATGTTGTGCATTTGATTTTGCCGAAATCACATGGGGGAATTAAAATTAGAAATGATAGAAGTATCTCTACTATGCTCTTTGCTGCTGTGGTCGAATAATAAAAAACCTAGTCTCCACCGTCGCCGGAAGTGGCCGTCGGGGGAGGGTCAGAGGTCAGGCTCAGAGATGGGTACGAGAAGGTTGGGGGGGTGTGGAGAGAGCACGAAAAAAAAAAAAAGAGTGTCGGTCAAGATTTGGTCGAATTTGGATAGAGTGTTGTGAGGACAAGAAATAAGTGAACACGTGCCGCGATCTCAAAATAAGTTACCAAATAAATGCACGGTTAGGGCCATTAGATGCGTGTTTGCGAAGGCCCTTTGAGAAAGTAGTAATTGCTATCAAGTTAATTTTTTAGGGAAAATTATTAAATCGGTTATAAACATATTGTACGAACTCTAATTCAATTATTCTAAAATTTTGAAATTTATCAATGTTTTCTTAAACTTTTATTCAAAAATTCCAATGTAGTTTTTTAGCCAATTGCCACCAGGAATTATTGAGGATGTCATTTCAAGTAAAGTTATTCATGCTAATAATGTCAGCAATTTTTGTTGTTATTGGCTGAAAAGGGCTACAGTTGTTTTTTATAAATAGATGTAGGATTCTATTAATGAAATTAAAAGATTTATAATTGAATTGATATTCGTATAATAATTTTAAAATTGATTTGGCAATTATCTTGAGTCTTCTACACCTCCAATAGGGTTAGAGACACTAGGTCGAAAGTCGGAGAGGTCTGTCACGGTCACCCTTGCATCTCTTAGTTTTACTAAAATTTTGATTTTATTATTGTCAAGAGGGATACGATCTCTTTGCAAATTTTTTTAGCTAGGAGATTGCAAGCACTTTCATCTAATCGAAGTGCATTAACTTCGAAATACACATTTCAAGGACTTGATTGCACATCATTGGCTAAAGTCAACGCCACGCTAGGGTGGTCATTGCAAAAGGTGAAGCATCAGGGGCAGAATTGCTATAACCCCAAAATTCAAGGGGGCGTGCATTAACTTCGAAATACGACGCCGCTTCTTCAAAACCAGTTCAAATTCGGAACGGCGCGACCGCCCGCTCGTCCTCCGCCTCCCTCCCGAGAAAAAAGGCCATCGCCGGAACAAGAGCGGCGATCGATGCCGGACACCGACGATCTCTTCTCGAAACCCTAGCCTCACTTCACCATCCCGTATTCTCCTCCTTCTCCTTCTCCTCGTTCGCCTCCGTTGCGATCTCCGTAATGACCTCGCACGTCGCTCCTTGCTCCATCGACGACAAGGACCTCGACGACGCCGCGCTGTGGGCGTTGATGGACTCCGCCGCCGCCGCCTCCCTCTCCTCCAAGCCTCGCAAGCTGCTCCCGACCAAGCACTCCGCTCACCAATCCCCGACTCCCGTCTCCTACCGTTCTCCTCCGGCCCTCGCCTTCCCCGCCAATTGCGGCAAGCGAGCTCACCACTCGCCGCGCGCGGACTCGGATTCCGGGTTCCTCAGGGACGGGGAGGTCGTGCAGGAGCCGGTGGACAGCGGTTACAGGCCGCCGCCGCCGCAGAAGGTCGCCAGGTATTGCGGCTACGAAGCGAGCGAGACCAGTCCCCTGCCGCTGGTGCGGAGCGTGCAGCGGACGCCGACGGCGCAGACGCGGCCGTCGCCGGAGGCGTACTTGTCGCCGGAGATCTCGAGGTCGGCAATGAGCTCGCCGGGGTACTATGTGCAGAGCGAGGAGAAGGAGGCCATGAGGCATTGCTTGAACGGGAAGTTTCCTACGGTTTCGCTGTTCAAGGAGTATCAGAATGCTGCCATGGCGGTATGTTTGATGCATTTAGCTTCGGATTCCGATTTTCTTGTGCACTGTACCGTAGGAAACGTGCATGTGCAAAGTGTTTGCGTTATTATGTGATAGGAATTTAATTAACTGGATACTCCCGTGAACTTGCGTGTTCCTTCATGCTAGCTGTCCTGTTGCTTTGGATTCTATGAATAACTATCACCGTCATGTTTTGCAGTTTTGGGATGAGAACTGTATTCTGGGTAGTAGAAGTAGTAGAAGATTATACATTCACGAAATACTGAGGACGTGTTCATTCTTCGTATGCTTTTTAGGCTTTTAGCTGATAATACTGTTACTAGATAATAAGTTAATAACCTGGACGAGAAATAAGTAGAGTTTGGAGAAAACTTTCCATTAAGGACAATTGTCATGGAGGTGCTGCAGCGGCCATGGTCCAACAACAGCTGCCACTGCTGGGTTGCCGGCAGCGATCATTTTGTTCAGTTTTTCTGCTCTTTTTTTTTTGCCCCAAAGAGCTTGATTTTGTCTTGTCAAATTTATTTTCTTTAGTAGTCTAGTCTTATTCAATGCAAACCAAACACTCACTGCGTCAGTATATGCCTGTACAGGATCTTGGATTTTGTTATTTCCTAGACAAGGTGTTAGGTAAAATCGGGTGGATTTTTTACAATATCCTATTTGGAAGTACGGTATACCGTATGTGTAGTCTAAGTAAGTAAAGCAATTTTAATGAGGGAAGAGGTTAGGATGAACCAACGGTAAAATTGGAGACCGATAGATACCAAAGATTCAGCTGCTTTGGGAAACAATATGCTGAAGGATGGAAAACTTGATGGGAATGTACCTCACAGGACACGAGTAGGAGATATGGATTGGATGGAGAGGCACATCTGGCAAATTTTGAGATTGCAAATATCAGTTAAGCTTGAGGATGAAATTTTATTGGATAGCAGTAAGGCTGGCGATGCTTGACATTGCACTTAGCAGGAAAAGGCTTTCCTAATATTGATTTTAATGGTGGTGTTGTCGTTGTTGCTGCTGTCCAGCTAAAACCCCTGCATCATTACCTCTTAGAAGATTCTGGCCTTATGTTTGTACTTTTGTTATAAGCAGGAAATAGTATCTAGAGAGGAAGAAAACTATTTTCTATTACTTATAGAAAGAGTCCAGTATTGTTTGGCCCAAGCATAGGAACTATGCTGCAGAAAGGTGCATTGTGGTCATGATGAAATGATAAAGGTTTTTCAAAGGAAAAAAAGTCATCGAATTTCTCCAGAAGATAAATATTGATTAAAATTGAGAGAATTACCAGTTGATGAGAAAGTACCTAGTCGGAAATTATGAAAAAGGCTGTATAGATTGCTCAAAGCATTTCTTTTCCAGCATCTTCCCATTAGCCATCATGAGTAAGGTTAGTTGTTTTCTTTTTTCTCCTTTAGGGTCCACCTTCTAAAGCATGATGCCTAAACTGGCCAACTTGTAGAGTTTAAATATAGTCACTGTCTTCACTTTTATTAGGTTTCTTAGATGCATCACAGAAAGATGAGATGATGAATGAGTACTTAGCTCAGGGTGCACATGCATACAATCTCCCCTCCATCTGTGATCCAAGGATGTCGGCTGTTGCTTCTTGACTGCTCGATCTGTGTTATTTTTGCAAGTAAACAGGTCTGCCTTCACTTTTTTACACACGATTCTTTTTGTTTAACTGGACAGATTCTGGAGAAGACTGACTACACAATGATTTCTGGCAACCCGTTTATAAAGAAGTCAGGTACTTTTATCAGATATTATAGTTTTAAGATGGTATGGTAGATGTGACAAGAAGCATTTCGTGTTACAGGTTGGAGAAAAATATCATTCTACTTCAATCTTTCTTATGAAATCAGAGATAAGACGATCGAATTTGATGAGAACAGGAATGTACAGCGTGCTGAATTTGTCGTCCGAGCATACATGCAGTATGTTCTGTCTTTTGGCTTCTGTCATGAATGCATGATTTAGTCAACTATTTAAGGCTACTTCACTACTCTTACAAATCTCACCTGCCGTTACATATGATCCTTTTGACTAGGGGTGGTCGGTTTTCTGATGGATGGGGCTCATGTGAGCGGCGAGAGAAGAGATTTTCAAAACCAAATCATGATATTCCTAGCACAGCGGAAACTAGAGCCAAAAATAGAGCCTGCCAGGTAATCTCCATCAATGTCCAAACTTCATTGCTTGGCTTGTATTTGCATCATTCAGTAAGATACTTTCAATTGCAAAAGTGGCAAGCTTTTAATGCTCTTTATTGGCAAAAACAATACATGCAAATAGGCAACTGTTGGAGCTAATCAACAAGTTCTAATTTTACAGCCTTTTGGTATCCATATGTTGTATAAGGAGCTCTCATGATTGACTTGTTTCACAGATTCCCCAACTTGCAGCTTTTGTTTCTCTACTTTTGTGATGGGTTGGTTTTTGGGTGGGGCCTTCGGGTATTCTAGTTTTGGCTAGGTTGTTCTGGTTTTAGCCCCCGCTGAGTATGTCATCCAAAGCATAAGATCTAGTTACCGATTATGACATCTAGTACTTCTTGTTATAATAACCTCAGTAGTTATTCTAAATTTAAGTATGTATATACTTCAAATCGAGTATGTTATCATGCTGTGGTCAAGCTCATCAATGCTTAGGCTTGATAGACATCATCCTTTCCTAATTGAACTTTTATTTTTAGTTCACAATATATAAACTATATTGTAAAGATAGATACAGAAAAATTATCAAATTATCTAACATATATCAATATGTGAAAAATAATCAAGCTCCGTTAACATCAAAATTGAGCAAACATAAGTTCTACTCCTTAAAAAACCCTACATTAAATAATAACTGTGATGAAATGAGGATTTTGTCGTCTTAGGCTTGTTTTTGTCTAATCAATGGTGGCCAAAAACTCATTTGGTCGTGTTTGGTTAGACCAAAGACAACAAAAGACCTCATTTCATTGCCTTTGCTTGGATCAAAGGCGACGAAAGTTGCCGTGTCTCACCTTTGTGTAGTTTCGATCTTACAGAAGGCAACGAAAATAAAAACATTGTCACGACAGCAGTGGATCACTGCTTTCATTGCAAAAGGACTGGTTTGGTCTATTTTAGCGCTATAAAACATAGGTTTTGTCGCATTTGTTAGGAGCAATGCCGATGAAATGATAGTTCTGTCACCTTTGTTGAGTTCTTATAAAAGGAGAGGATAAAACTTTGTCATTGTTGCTCAGACCAAATGCGATGAGATTCAATTTCGTTGCCATACAAATAATCTATGGCGATGAATCACCACTTTTGTCACCAAAGGACTAGTCTCGTCTACTCTAACGTGATGAAAAGAACGAGTTTCTTCAAGTTTGGTGGGAGCTGTGGTGACGAAATGTGTTAGTTTGTCGCATTTGATGAGTTCTCAGTCTTATGAAAGGTGAAAAAAAAATAGGACTGTCTTGCTCTTTCACAATACACAGGCGATGGAATACATAATTTGTCTCCATTGCTCTGTCCTAGTGCGATGAATTCTCAGTTTTATTGCTGAAGTTTGGATTTGGTTTGCTTGGACGCAATGAAACTAATTTATCATCACACTAGGGTGGAGCAATGGCGACAAAGTTTTTAATTTTGTTGTGGTTTGTCTTGCAATGGTGACAAATTGATTGGCCTACAGTGACTTAGTCCATCTATAGCGATAGAGCTATTTTTGTCCCTAGATAATTTCATTGCCATAGCCCTGTATTCTTGTATTGTGGAACAAAGTCTCTTTCAATTCACTGGTAACATTTGAAACAAATTGGGATTGCTCTGACAAAGTTCAATTGGAGGATCTGCAGAATGTCTCTCGGGGGGTTTTCTTTACCTTAGGAGGGGCTAGCGGGAGACTTCGTGCTTCCTTTGAGTCAATATTCTCTAAGAAAGGATCTCTTGCTTCTGAGGCGGCTCGTATTTTTCTTATATTGTCTTGCCAGGGAAGGAAAATAGTCAATAGTTTTGCAGCCTCTGTCCTGATCCTTTAGCTTATTACTGTTCTAAGCAGGAAATGTGAAATATATCGCTTATGTTCACCTGCAAACACATAACAAAGGGAAAACGGCAAATTTGGTATATGAGATATGCTGCGTCTGCCTCACAAATCTCCAAGAACGTTATGATATGTTAGAACTGATAAATTGGTCTAAGTCATTGGTAGAAAAATTGGTTCTACTCTCTTCAGATGCATGTCCTAGTTTTCCTCCTGAAGATGTCTCATCCTGTATCATGCAGGACTTGCTGGGTATTGGGGAGTATCGTCCTGGTGCAAGCCGTGCTCCGTGAAGAGTAACTCTTCTCTTTCTGGCACAGACTCGTTAGCTCTTACGATTCTCCATGACCTGTGTTGTATGTTTGTGTAACAAAAACGGTTGTTTTAGCCACCGATAGCAATAATCAAATCTTGGAGT
This sequence comes from Eucalyptus guilfoylei, assembly GCA_016097605.1. Classification (NCBI taxonomy): domain Eukaryota; kingdom Viridiplantae; phylum Streptophyta; class Magnoliopsida; order Myrtales; family Myrtaceae; genus Eucalyptus; species Eucalyptus guilfoylei. The sequence goes on from CM027861.1 coordinate 44,084,076, forward strand.
GGGAGGCAGAAGAAATTCGGGAAACCATACAGAATGTCCCGGCATCCCAATCTCTCATTGTTATACCTGAATTTACTCCTGTAATTGCTCATTACAGAGTAAACTTGTGACTCGTATTTCCGAAGCTTTTTTGCTGACGATCTTATCAGTTTGTTGGATTTCGTGGCCTGATGTAGGCTGGTGACAAACCGAACAGAGACCTGGCCCTTGATTCAGAACTGTGAAACTGTTTCTTCCTTCCTCTTGGAACATTCATCCAGTCCCGCGCGGTATGCAATTCCCAAAGGTATCCATAAATCCAGGAGATTGATCCCATGGAATGTCCACGTTTGAACTTAATGTGGTAAATGAAGATGGTCGCTTGTATGGTTTTTGTTATTGTTGTCATGGTAGAAAAAAGAAAAATTAGTTGCCATTTAAAGAAGCATGTGCAGTTCGTGTGCGGATCCCACCTTCCACGATATCTTTACAATAGTAATTCTCCCACAATGTATACTCAATAAAAAAATTTCTCCTGTCCCATTATTCTTTTTATATAAGAAATTGGTGGTGACACAAGTAATAATGACTCAAATCCAATATGAAATTAAGATTTTTATGATAAAATCAAAAGATGATCAGGATGGAGCCCTCAATGTGTCATCCCACCGTTTCAATTCAGCCAAAATTGGTGCATTCAGGTCTTAACGAGGGCCATTCCAGACTTTTTAGCTCTGTCATGTCGTTCTTTCAGGCTAAGTAAACACTTCGATTTCGACAAATGGGGGGGTCCAATTTAGAAAGGGAAAGGTCATGAGCAGGAAGCAGCGGTGTAACAGTCCGTGCCCCTTCCCTCGGTGGGGGCCATTTCGTACCTTTTTCCCTCCCTCCCTCTCTCTCTCGCTTTCGATTCACGTACGAAACTTTTAAAAAATATCCAACCTCTCTCTCTTCTCCTCTTCACTCCACTCCCACCAGCTGAATTCATGGATGCAGAGGACCAACCAATCTGTCAGATGTAACTGAGACTCCCCTTCTCTTCGCTCCACTCCACCACCTGAATTCATAGTTGCAGTGGCCCAACCCAACCGTGAGCCAGATGTCCTTCTCTGCACCTTCTCTCTCTCATGGTTTTTAAAATTGTCAAAGTAAACTCGGCCTGGACTCGCCCATGTGAAAGCAATGTTTCTTTTCTCGATGCATGTCAGGATCGTTAAGAGAGGATATACCGTTTACATTGCTGCTCCGCCTTTCGTTTTGTTTATTGGGTCCGAGGGGTTGCCATTTTAATCACCCCTTTTAGAAATCATCCTCACTGGACGCACATCGCTTTTGCAGCAGCTATTGGGTGGGTTCTTAAAAAGCAGAGAAAGACGGTCGCTCCTCTGGCCGTGATGACTTTACCATCCTTGTCTCCCCCTTAGAATGCAGCAGTCCCCGAAGCTCTCTTCTTGAAGGGGGGATAGACAGAATCATGGCTCAGCAGGTCGTTCCTTTACTCGCCTCCTGTAAATGGGAAGTTTCGCTTCGCATGGAGTATTTCCTGTTTCCTGGTTTTTGACTGCCACGTGTTTGGTGAAATGCGTGTTCAGGAAGGCGGGTGGCCTCTGGGGCTGCAACCATTGAATGCCAGAGTTGGGGTTGTGAGGAATCGCGGGTGCTCCGGATCAGCCTCGTTCAGCACGCTCCTCACCGGTTCTCCCAGTGACACTTCTTCAGATCCTGATACAGAAGTGAGTTGCGTGTATATTATATGGGAGTGTGTCGGATATGTTGAAGCTTAGTTTCCTACTTTCCTGTTATTTCCTCTAGAATCACTTGTGAGTTAAATATTAATTTCCTGTTAAAAGACGGCCTGAGATACTTACTGTGCAATTCGTGGATGTGGGAGTTACATGGCTGGAAATAAGAATATCTCGCATCAAGTACTTCACTAGGCGGTGATCATTCTTTTGCTACTTGAGTTTGTACCATGATCTTGGTATAAATGAATAGCCTGGCCAGCATCAAAGTCAAAATTTGCTCTGAATCCATCATAGGAAAGATGCTCCGTTGGCCTGTCAAAACCACTGTTGTCCACCACTGAAATTATTCATTTCTTTAGGTTGCTCATAAAACTTAGTGGCCTATGAATTCCCCTCATGATTGTCATTGATCATGCTTCAGAGACTTTCTTGCTTATCTCATCTTTAGCTATATTTGGTTGACAAGGAGTCTTGTATACTAATGTTAGTAGATGTTTGTTGGGGAAACTGTTTTGGTCATGTTGTGTTGTTAGCTTTCAGTCTGAGATTGGAAACGAACATGTCCCTTTCTCATCCTTTCAGTGAAGAGCAAGTCAATGTCCTAATGTCGTAGGTTAGCAAGTGTCGAGGAATTGGAGAAACACCGATGAACTTCATTCCTTTGTCTGTAAGAGGAATCCACGGCTGAATACACTGAAACCTTTTCGAATTTCATCTGTTCTGGTTTTCATTTGACCCGGAACCTTTTCTCATCAACTAATATAACTAGTATTAACAAGTTTTCACTCCAACCGAGCTCCTTCCAAGTTCCACCCATGTGAATGGTCAACTAGATGGTTCAGTTCTTGAGGATGTTGTGTGAAATGGCCTTATACTAGGAGTCCAGTTTATCTTTTAAACATTTAATGAAGCATTGCAATACTCTAGATGATACCTGATACTTGGCATGTGTAAGTACTGTACAGTTGTGCTATTTTCGTTTTTGTCCTGATGGGACTGTTATGCATCGTGCATATGTAATTGCTTATTTTGTATCCTAGCTTCTCCATGCTTTTATGTGAGATCTTTTATGCTATCAATTTCAGTCAACCGGGTCCTTCCATGACAAAAGCATCACACTTGGGAGCCTAATTGGTGCTTCTAGCATTCTAGAACTTCCAAGACGGTCGGCGAGGATGAGAATTGCTGAAAGTTCTAGAGATAGAAGGAGTTACAAGTCCAAATCCTGGTTCTTCTCTCTCTGCTCAAAGCTCAACACAGATGCTGTGACCATCAATGGTGCTCAATCCCTCGGTTACTTTCTAGAAGCAGAAAGAAGGGCTGCCGGCGGTTACAGAAGAAATAGCAACCTGACACTTTGCCGGCCCAGTTACCTCAAGCAAGATCTTCCTGCTTCAGATTCAAGAGCGCTGTGTGTTGGTGGACAAGTGGCTACTAACTTGGCCATTCCCACTGGTGCAGACAGGAAGAGGAAACCGCGAAAGGTACAGGTAGATGATTTGAATGCTTATGGAGTTCCCTTATTCTTTTCATGTTTGAGAGGACAAATCATTGGATGATGGCTGATGGCTTGAGATAGCATCTTTATCTATTGGTAACAAACTAACAGTTGCTTTGAGTATTTGGGACTCGCTGATAAAAAATTGAATTGCATCTTTTTGAAGTCGATTTCATCAGTCACTATTCACTGAGCTGATTCTTAATGAAACTGTACCAATCATTTTACTTCTCAGGTTTATCATAGTCCATAGCTTTCATTTGACACCGTGTATTTCCATGTTCTGTCTCCAGATATGAAAGATTAGATTGGATCATATGGTAAGACATAATTAGAAGCCGGGTTCACAATCATTGCATCAAATTTCTTCCATACTCGGGAAGGGGCATTGGAAATGAAATTGTATTTTAGGGTCTGTTTGTTTGAAGGAAAATGGTTTCTGGTAAATTGTTTTCTGACTTTTTAATATTTGGATGATGGAAAATTAACCGATTTATGAAAAATATTTTACATGGACTAAAACAACAAGTTTAGATTTGGGAAGGACGACTTCCCCTTTTGACAAGGCGGAAATCACTTTCCATACATTGCTAAATAAATTAAAAATTAATCATTTTCCTTGAAAACGATTTGTATGCAAAATATTTTTCTTTATTGTGAAGTTTTCCTCGAATTAAACATAAGGAAAACTTCATATTAAAAGAAATTGCTTTATGAGAAATCCTTGTTTAGGAAAACGTCGTTCTCTTTTCTTGTTAGGGAGATCATTTTTCTTAATTTTAAGCATGTATATATTTTTTGACCGTAAATGATTTTTCATTGACTAATTATATTCAACGAACTAAATGTATGAAGTTTCAGAAAACTAATTTTGTGGAAAACTCTTATACTTAAATAAACACACCCTAATTTGATCAAAAGAACTGGGTAATTCCTAGAATGAATGTGCAAAGGCTCAAATGAAATTGGAGAATGCTATTTTTATGGCGAAAACATAGATGAGATGTAAACATTACTGCATGACATAGGTCCTCTACGGATGTAATAGTTACTCCACAAAGAGGAAGGTATGTTCACAGAACAAATAGAATATGCCAATCAAGAAGCTGAACCTTATTATAAGTATCTTCGTAATATTTGGTTCGGAACATCTCGAATTGGCGGGCTGGGCCGGGCCCTTAATGAAGGCCTAATTTGGTTATCAAAAAGTTCAGATGAACACAGAAACATAGTGAAGATTATCTCTCCAATTGCTTTCGAAACTGAAAAATGTTACCAATTCGTAACATTGCTGCTCCCAATTTTCAACTCGAGCATCTCCAACCAATAATTCTAATAAAAGACAAGTTATGTACAGGTATGAGGATACTATGTCTCAAACTCAGATACGGCCTTCAGTTTGGTCTGGAGTTCTCTCTTCTCTAACATTGTCAAGTTCCTGATTTTTCATGTGAGCCAGAGGAATATATCTTCTAAGAACAGAGTGGCTTTTGGGCTATGAGGATTTGCAAGTGAGATCTGGACCTTACACGATCTATGCGACTTATGGATTGGGAATAATTTCGTTGTCGATAAGACTTGACATTTGGGATCCGGCCAAGAACGGATCCAGTTAGGGCATACGACGTGTGAATCACCTTCAGAATTATTTTTCCAATATGCCAAGTTGTAGGATTTGTCAAGAGAGATTCTCCACACGGTATGCGATGTTCATGTCAAAACTAGCTAGAAGAATCTGAAACGTTTACTAATATAACCCGTACAAAAAAATCAAATGAGATATTTTATAGGTAGTTTACTTTAGTTGACCATCTTTATCATAAGGATAGAAAAAGGTCCCACCGAAAAACACAAGCTTCCGCGTTGTTTCTGTGCCGTGATTGATTTACCCACTGCACTATTCATAGAAACATACAAGAAAAGACACTAGAATTGATCGTTTAAGTGGCATCACTTTTTAAAGCAGGCCTAGTCGACTATCTCTAGTAATTCAACTTCATTAAAACGCGGCTATCGAAAGACCCATTGTATCCACTTCCCAAAAGAACTTCATTGGTATTAGAATACGCAAAATCCACCCTAATCAGTCAACTTAAGGTACTTCAATCGCAGCACAAGAGTTTTCTCCCAGAGATTCTACTACCCTTCAATCTTCTTCACTTTTATGGGAGATTCAATATCCATTTTTCCAAACGCTCTGACCGCATCTCCATATAATACCATTGTTCTCATTTCATCACATCATGTTGTTTTACAGTTTCATCGTAGTGTCATTACATCCTTGTCGTGTTATAGCACTTTGCCAAGTTGCAATGTCACTTTGCGAACATTATGTGCCCCACCCGTGTTATTATACGCCACCTCGTCCCATATTTCACCACATCCGTAATGAAATAAACCGCAATCATGCATTGGCCGAGCCTAACTTTTTGGCTGAGTCCCCGGCCCTACAAGACTCATGCAAGAACGCGCTTAATCTGTCTTATTGGTCAATCAACCTAAAGATTACCGAAAGATCAACCTTTCTTCAAACTGTAATCGGTCAACAATATCGGAACGAGCTTAACATCGACATCCTTGTTGGTGATTAGTCATTCGAAGTAGTCATGATGCGGTGTATATAATCAATTAAAATATTAAGATGAAAGTAAGGAAAACGAGTGGGAAAATTATCAAGAAAGTTATGAACTTATTGCTCTTATATTAATTTAGCCTAAATTTTTCAATTATATCAATTGAGTCATAAATCTTTTGACGATTTGTTAATATAAATTATTCGGCCAATTTTGGTTAGAAATGATTGACATGGACCTATCTTACGTGGTATGGTAGACGACTAGTGCCGATGTGGACAATTTTTATTATTTTTTCTTTCCTTTCTTTTTTTTTCCTTACAAAGCTAGGCCAATGAAACCACTGAAAGACCCTTGCCTAATATGGGGCGAGGGCCATGACACCCTCGTTGGCCACAGTTGAGGGACTCACGACCCTTGCTGACCAACGAGCAAGGGTTGCAACTCTCTTCTATATTTGGGCATGGGCTTGGGGGTGAAGGCATGGAGACCCATGCTTATACTTCACCTATGGCCGACAAGGGTCAGCTGAGATGTTGATATCGCGGTTGGGGAGAAAAGAAAGAAAAGAAAAAATAACAAAAAATTCATTTAAATAATAAAAATGCAAAAATTATCCACATTAGCGCTAGTCATTCTTTGTAAAACGGGCAAGATCCATGCGGAGATTTCGTATCGAAATTAGTCGGATCAATGTATTAACAAATCATTAAAATGTTTAAAATTCAATTGAGATAATCGAAGGGTCTAGAATTCACGACCAGATTCAAGATTAAGTGATCTCTGCCTATGGATCACGCCCTTCGGATTGATCCAATCTTTCACCTTCTTGTACTAATAAGTGGGCGGCAAAGAGGGATAGAGAGAGAAAAAGGGAAGAGAGCGAGAGATTCCGAGGGGCTGTTCATGGACATCCACGTTCCTCCACACGTGCGCTCTAAATCAATCATGGACATCTTGGATTCCCCTTCCCACCCGCGCGCACATTCCTCCTACGTAACCCCCGCCCCCACCGCCGGGCCCCACGGCGGAGCAGGCCTGCCTGTGCCTGTCTGTCTACGTGCATGCGATCTCTCGTTTCCTTCGCGATCTCAAAAAGGGGGAAAAGTCGCCTGCTCCCCCTCACCATCGTCCGCTCAAAACGACGTCGTTTCGGGTCATCGAAGAGGAAAAAGAGGAATTGGATTGGAGCTGGATCCCCACTTTTTTTTCTCCTCTTCCTTCCTCCTTTTGTTTTTGAAACTGGAAGGACCTTAGCATCTTTGTTACCATCTCTCCTTTACGCTGGATGGGCCTCCCTCCCCCCCTCTCCTTTTCACTTTGTCGTCTCGAAAACCTATCAAATCACGCTTAGGCACACTCCCCTTTCCAGGTGAGGAGGGGATGGCATCCAAGAAAGAATACCGCCTCTTTCGGAATCTCCAAATTAGCCTATGGAGTCGACCTCCATCCCCTTCCACTTTAATCCGTGACACGACCCCCTTGTTAGCCTTGGACGCGTCGGTTGTCGTATTCCGCGGTGCTGTGCCACGTTTAAAAAGTATGATACAAAATCATGGCTCTTTTTCCCATAACATGATCCACTTTTGAAATAAAGATTTGTCTTATATATATATTACATATTTATGTAAATGTCAGCGATATACACTGTATGACTATATTTGAACTCGTTTCCTATGAGTTGAGCTTTATCCAGGGAAACGAATGCCTCGTACATGTATGGACATCGACTATATGGAGAGAAATAGATTAATGCGATAATAATTATGTACGTGACATGGGAAGATGAGTAATAACATCACATGGCACACACAAGAGGATGTGGCACATGCATGATGATGTGGTGATATTAGATAATGATCTAGCAAATACACAATCGCATGATGGCATGGCATGTGATCGTAATTGCATATGACGAGGAGTCAGTCACGTAACTTGTGAATGGTGACATAGCATATGACATGGCCATTTGCGCATGATGTGGCATGGTGATCGTCAACAACATATGCGCGTGGAAATCTAGGAAAAAGCCGGTTGAGTAAACCGTTGTCCAGCCTTGCTCGGGCATGGTGACGTGTTTAAACAGAAAAATGCTCATTTACACCCTATCAACCACGATTAAAGCTACTATCAAATGTATGATTCGGAGAATTCTATTTTCAAATTTGTGAAGAAAGCATAGATTACAAAGCATGAGGCTCTTCCCTCGAACCTAACTTTTGGGATCGCCGTCCTTTTGCTAGCCAGTGCCCTGCGAAAAACCCTACCTTACATAACTACAAGATCGAGGGTAAAACGGTGCTAAGGATGGTAAGCATCATCATGATGGCTTGCTCTATTTCAAAGTTTCGAAAAGCATTTCGGCTGCATAAAGGTTATGTTAGGGCGTACCAGTTATTTGTTTAAGCGGCATAATGATCACAACGTAGAAAATGGGGAAATCACCTAGAATGTCGAAGAGCTTTGATAACTACAAAAGAAAGCCAAAGCACAACAAGGGAGACCCTAATGTCAAAGTTCGATTGCTACAAGGAAGCAAAATCACAAAGGAAGAGAGGCAAGAAGCTCACCATGCTGAAAATGCGAGATGAAGGGCCCTTCTTCATTGGCGAGATAAAATTGAGATGGCCAAGGCTGCTCCAAAGTGTCATTCACAGAAACAATTAGGTATTTAGACATGATAGAAGTTTTAGGCTGGTCACTATAAGGAGATAGTAACTGTTCCATGTAGAATTGACCTTACATGAACAGGCCTGGGCGAGCAAAGTTAGGGTAGCTAGGCTTACCAAAGGAATAACTTGTCTAAGCCTGCCAAAATTTCGCTCTTCGAGCCAATCAGCCCTCGCGAGCCGCTAGGCCAATGATCACTCTGATCGATACAAATTGATGCGGTGTAAAAGCTTGCGATTTCTAGTTCTAGGAAATGCAATGAATTTGACATATTTCCCAGTGATGTATGAAAAGTATATGAATTGGCATCCAAATAATAGGTGTAGGATTCTTTTGGTAAATTTTCCCTAACTCAGCAAATGCTTTATGGCTTCTACAATTCAATCACCAGAACATTTCTAGAATTATTTCGTGTGTGAGGCTCTTCGTTCTTCAATTCCACATGTCGTTCTTAGCTTGGTTTGCATGTGAGAGGCGATGATGAAGTGTCACACGTTACTTGTCAATGACACTATGGGTTTTCATTGGGGTTTATATTCATATAATCTCTCTCCATATAAACACTTAAATTTTTTGGATAGACATTCTTAGATACACTGTTATTTAATCTAAAATGACAGTGTTCTTCATCCAATCATCTGTACGGCATCAAGTACAAAATCAACAACGAAAAATCTTCCTTGTTTCTCAGGTAACTCTTTGAAGATCAATGTCTCTATTTTGTAATTGATTTTAACCTTAATTTGATCCAAGAATAACTCTAATTTCTCTTATAATTGCGTGACATTACATGCTCTAGATGGGCCTTACTTGGCTTGTCAAGCCTGCCCACTTAAAGATATTATATATAAATATATTTTTATGACCCATTGGTTACAAGTTATAAACATCACTCGCATGCAAATTTAACTACAATTAAAAGTGCATTATATCAACTATTGTAATCCACTAATCGTAGGCACGATTGAAGCTTGAAAATTTCCTCTAATTGGGACAGAGGAAAACATAACCCATATACATACAAATTTTCAAGCACAACCCAACAGGATCATTGGCCCCATTTTCCCCTTATCAACCCAAGCCGGTCTCATCAGCTGCTCGAGCCATGATCACCTCTACTTGTAAGTACTTGATAGTTTGATTCTTTATTTTTGACTAAAACTAACATCAATTGAATGTCATTGAAGAACGAAAGTAGCACTTGAAAACTTTTCAAAACCCTAATATTGAGGTTCAACGGCCAAAAGTTGATTGAACCATTTTACCTTCAAAATCTACTATTTTCAAAGTCCTTTCCGACACTTTTGCAATTTTGACTATTAGCATCTTTGTTATTTTCGACCCGTTTGATATTTCGGTTGCTTTTCTCCGACAGTTATTGGAGCTTTACCACAGCTTTCAGATTATCCTATTTTTATCCCCTCAGTGCAAAGAGTCAAAGACCAACTCGAGCCAACAAAAAAAAAAAAAAATTGAAAAAGGGATGAACCAAAACAAACAAAACTGGTCACTTGTGTAAATGGAGGTAGCTCGGGTAAATCAAATATTAGGCTATATAATTTTTTCAAGTTTATACATAAGTCTTTTGTGAGAGAGTGACAAAATTATGTATATTTCACGTCCCATAATTCACGTCATAAGGAATTTATTTGATGAAGTAATAATTTTTTTCCCTTGAAACATCGAGACATCATTTTCCTTATCATTTTCCTTACTTGTAAGCGGGCAAAGAGGGCAACCAATGCTAGCTACCCTCTTTTGAAGTTGTCCTAAAAAATCACACGCTCATTATAGAATGTTGGAGTTTACTGATAGCTACTCCTTATATTTGTGAAATGAAAGTCCAAGACTAACAACTTGTCATTGCAATCCTTTCAAGATGGAGCGGTCAAAAAGATGTTTCTATATACAAGCTATGTCGCGATAATATTGCAAAAGTTATCGAGAGATTCGTTCAGGACGAGAAATAAACTCGGCGACAAATAGGCGGACCTCGATGGTTATGCCAATCACGTCGGTGGTAGATTTAAACGCGGCTGCACTGTATAAACGTCCCGTCGTCAACGAGAGACGATTTGATTTTACAGGGACCTTACGAGCCAAAAGGAAAAGCTGCAGAAGAAAACAGAGAGAGAGAGTGAGAGACAGAGATAGAGAGAAGAGAGAGAGGGGCACGAACATCCATGGTCTGACAACAGCATGAAAGAAATGGAAGTCAGTAAGAAAGACGAAACTGATGTTGGCTTGGAAGTTTGAGCCGTTGTTTCGAGTGTTGCCGTTCGTACCATCTTCTTTTTATTTCATTATTATTGTCGTTCCTAATGTTTTGTGGAATGCACCCAAATATATAAGTCGACGATTTCGGGATCACATAAGCAGAATTCGAGCGAGCAAGAGAGAGATAGAGAGAAGAGAGCTTTTACACATGGCGGTTTTGAATGCTTTAGATGATTCGTTCAGGGGTAAGCAAGGCAGGTCGCCTCGGTTCTTGCAAAAGGTGAAATCCAGACACAAAGATTCCTTCCCTTTCATGATGACGAATCCCCTTCTTTGAATCACGATGTTATCATAATCCTCTTGCCGATGGCTATGGCATGACCATTTCTAGGGTTAAAGTTCCTCGGTCTTTCATGGTGTGGTGCCACCTCCACATGTCTTCACCGTTCAATCCAAAAGTAAAAGATCACAACCATTTAGGCTAAGATCTGCTGCATTTCAATTATAAGATAAAAAGAGCATAATGGCACCGTTAATGGCACCGTGCCCACAAGGGATTGTAGACTCACGCCGTGGATTTTTATCGGCTTTGCTGTCGGTGTTAACATGAACGTAATTTATAAATGCCATATGTGAGGATCTCGATTGAGGAATTTTGTTTAAGCTCACACATCACACATAGTTCAATGGTCGTGTGTGTTTTGTTTATGTCTTCAATGAACCTTATAAATTTTCTTTTGTTTTATTGATTTAGAAATGTAGCAAGTGAAAATTTTCTTTTGTCGTGAGTTGTTTCAAAAAACTCTTAGATTGCCATGATATGTGCATATGTTTCGTCTCGATAGCATTGCTTACTAGATTGATTATGGACAAATATATGTAGTATTTACAGCTAATCGATCTTATTGATATTCATATTTATGATATCTGCTTTTAAGCTTTGGTCATTTGTTGCTATAATGATGACAAGGGTGGAAGGTACAATCGGCACATACCATCCTTTGTTGAATGTTTAGTTTGAACCATAACTATTTTAGTCCATTTGTAGTTATGCAAGCTTATCAGTACAACATATTGATGTATCGAAAGTGAAGCAATCTCTCCACATGAAGTGACAAATGTTTGAATCATAAACTTTGACCATCTTGTCAATTTAAGCGTGTGAAGTGTTAGGACAAGAATACAAATTGCACCTTACAATCAATAGCAAAAAGTACGAAAGTCCTACAATAATAAGTTCAAGACAAATTCTCGATAGTGAAATGCACCTAACAATGGATAAATATGAGATTATCGGGGTTTTGCAAGTGACATCTCTTGTCAAGTATTATTATAACTCCATGCATGGTCTGGTTTAGATGAAAAGTTCCAAACTAAGTTCACTTCTTTCGCTCGATTAAAAAGGGCGGTCTACGGTCGAATTATAAAAACTATAATGAGTCATTTCATCATAAAACGATATAAAGTGATTATGTCACTTGAGAATTTGACTTAATGCCTCACGCTTTTTGAAGATTGACATGGGCGTTGAACACATTTGAACATTAAACGCGCATCTAGAGATGTTCCCACCATATCAAAACTTGCACTACACGTACAAATCGCTGATTTCACGTTAATGATGAAGCTAAGTTGGGGGGGAAAATTTGCTTTCGGGAGGTAGGGTCGTTCCAACAAGAGTCCAAAGCGATGATTTGGTCCAAAAACTGACAAAAGAGAGGGGCTTGTTTCCTTGTGAGTCGTGAAGGGCACGCAGATTCACGCGCGTCAAAGTTGCCGAAAGTGGCGGGACGGGGCGGGGGTTCCAGACATCCCACCTGCGACGCCATCTCTCTCTTTGACTCTCGTCTCTCGGGTCCGCCTCCGACCGTGTTGGAGATTAATTGATGGTGACGATCTAAATTTTGAATATTTGATGCGTATTTGGTTAATTCAGATCCACATAAGCATCTTCTGTCATGCTACGTTTGTTACCTATATGTAATTCATGCGTCGCAATCAAAATTGCTTGTGATTAATTAGAGACGTGAGCTCGAATTACGATATACATACATTAGATAGATTTTTATTTAGTGGGATTCACACACATTTTCGATATGAATTAGATTCAATGATTCCTCACATAATCTTGCGTAATCTCAGAGCGGGAGGTCCTCACTTTCAAGATCCTTTTAGTTCTCGTGATGAAATATTTAGATATTAAATCATGTAGTTGTTGTAATAGCAGTACAAAGATTCTAAGATAGTCGGCAATGGACCCCGCAAAATCTTTCATCTTTAACCGAAATAAGTGTGGAAACAACGCTCTCTTTTTTGTATTTTTCTATTGGAAGTCAGTGAAAGAGTTTGGGGGAGTTTTTGTGAGTAGTAGGGCTTTGAGTGGTACAAAATCTTTTAGCGTCTTTTGAGGCTCTTGTCCCACCAAACCCAAAATCACGTAATTTACGCTTCATCTCTCTCTCTCTCTCTCTCTCTCTCTCTCTAAGGTTTAGTCTCACTCTCGTCTGACCGACCACCCAAGAACAGTCAGTAAATCCTCACATCTTCTTTGTTTATTGCTTAAGTACCTTCTTTACATGATTCCAAAATCATTCCTCTGTGTATGCGACCGAAAACCCTCCTCTTCTCCTCGAAAACCCCCAAAGATTTCCATGACAGTGTCGGGACATCCTAGAAAAGATCTCCTCCGAATTTCTAGAAACAAATAAGATAGCCATGTTGTGTTATATTGAAAGGGGAAAGGGGAAAGGGTAGTTGGTGGTGTTAGATAATTCATTTTCAATAAGAGCTTACCGAGAGAAAACGAGGCAAGTTAGGTAGCATCGACCTACGATATACATATTTTAATATTTCTTGTGTGTAAGTTGCAGCTTACATATCAGACACATTGTAGATGTGCCGTGACCATAGTGATAACTTTCAGATAGGAAAACAAGCAGAATAATAGGAATTATAGATGGAATATCTATGAATATAAGTTGTGTCGGGTAATCAAATTCACGTTTGTGCGATGATATTATGTTACACAAATCATATTCTAAAAAGTTCGAGAGAAATGATTGGGCACGGTGATGTGTTTGAAATGGTGATGAGGTTATGACACAAATCGCTTGAGATTCATTCAAACTAAATGAAAAGGTTAAAAATGTATTTATTAATTGAATGACATTTATTGAGCATTATTAATTATACAACATGCAAATTGATATAAACTAATTAAAATAAATTCATTACGTCCATTTAATATATGAAAAAGTTCTAAGTGACCGCACATGAAGGGTGACACATATGTACACATGAAACTACTTCCAAAACTGAAATCTTCTATTTCGATAATCAAACAATGGCAATTTAAATTGTTTTCACACTGTTATCGGATAGCAAGAAAATTTTCTAGTGTAACTAGGGCTACATTAACTAAAATAGCATCAGATCATCGATCGCTTGATTTTGTTCGACGGTGAATGAGCCATTACATACAAAAATTTAGCATAGAAGTAATATATCTAGGGGCTTGCCATATATCACTCTCCAAGAGATTGTATTGTATGGGAATTGAACCTGAGACGTTACAGTTATTTTTATTTTATTTTTTATTTATGACCTAGGGAACCCCGTACAGCCGGTAGCCGGCGAGCAAACCCTGGGGTGATGCTAGCGGATAACCCATCATCCCGGCGCCACACTTAAGACACCAAATGCATCCACTGGGTTTCGAACCCCTTACATTTGGGAAATGATCAATGGAGCTCTTATCCAGCGGAGCCACCACAGTCGGTGGTGACGTTATAGTTATTGTCTTCGGCCTTTGTGTCAAAAGCGCACTTCCTAAAATAATTTCACGAATCTCATTATCATCACTATTTAGAAATCAATCTTTCTTCTGACGGCGTTGGCACGGCGTATTTTGATCTTTTAAACAAGTGTCTTTGTCCAAGCCTCACTCGTTGTCTAAAATGGTGTTCAAGTTCGTCACGAAGAACATCATCTGAGCTTATCGATGCAAGGATAATTGTAATTCTATCGAGTTCCTCAGCGCAATCTACTCTCGAAAGTATGTTACAGACTATCAACAGAACGCATATATTCCATATCAAAGACGTGTCATAATCTGAGTAGAGTAAACCGATGCAATTTCGTATTCTAGATTAGCGAGAACTTGTGCTTTCTTCATTGGCATGATCAAATGGATAAGAAGTGTTCTTTCTTCCCTTTTTTGTGGCCACAAGGTAAAAGGGATTAAACTACATCAACTAGCATGCCTTCGAGTTGAATAAAATACGTCAATGGTGGAGCGAAGTAACCGAAAGATAACGATTCCGTACCGGCGGAATTGTTATTACGCAAGAGAGACCTTCTGAGCATAATCGCATTCCGCCCCCAGATATTCAGTAATATAATAAGCGAACGTATATGACCTACGTGATGGGATTGAAAAGCTTAGACTGAAAATATCCACATAAAGCAGTGAAGAAAACTTGTATTACATTACTTTTCGGCTCCTAATAGCTCGTCTTGTACATCACCTAAGCATAAGAACACTAACAAGACATGGATATAGTCGCAGCTTGCCGGTTCGTCTCTTTCGCATGTTATACATGTCATACAGAGCGACGATCTAAATGCAAGCAAAGAAAAAACCACAGGAAAAGAGAAAAAAGAAAAGAAAACAGATACAATTCTAGGGTTTTCTTCAGAGCGGAACATAACGCTCACCCTTGAAAATCTCAGTAACTCCTGAACTAGTAGGCCGATTATGGGCAACTTACAGCTGCGAACAAGATGAGTATTGGAGCATCGCTGGTGAAGTTGAAGCTACACTAACAAAATGAACTGAAGCTTCAAAGCAAGGAAGGTTTTCTGGACAAAGCTAAGGCTTCGAAGGCATGATCTTTATAAAGCACTGCTTGTGGAAGAAGAGCTAAAACCCGAAAGATCGGTCCATGCGCCACCACCGCCACCACCACCGCCACCACCGCCACTACCACCACCAACACTCCAGAACTGGTCATTAGCCCCCGAATTCCCCATCAACTGCCTCGACAAGTTCAACTGATCTTGGTTGATATTTTCCACCTTCACTGAGCTCATGTGAGAAGCCCCAGAGTTCATGAACAGATTTGGCCTGACCTGATGATGACCCGCGAGACCTGACGGCTCAACGCCACTCGTGGAAGCATCCATTGAGTACAGATTGGCGTGCTTGTCCAAGCTACTCATGAAGGGGAACTGCTGTGTGACCTGATGCAGACGCCACTGGTGCTCGAGGCTTCCCATCGATAAGAGCGAGCTGTTACCACCCAATTGGAAGCTCAAATTCCCAGCGTCCCCAACCATAGAACCGGGAATCCCACCATAGTTCAACCCCATCTCTCCCGAATTACCCAGCTCACCTAGGCTGTTCAAGCTGCTTGGAGACATGTAGCGGAGGCCTGGTATTTGCGCTGTCGCCCGGTTCAGTATGTCGCCGGCGAGACCGCTGCTGCCTCTTGAGGTGATGCTACTCACGGAACCGCCGCTGGCTTGTTGGTCGCTGCTGCCACTTGTGATGGGAGATTTGGAGCTGCTTCCTTTGCTCCTCTTGTTCCGCCTGCAGCCTCCTCCAACGGGAACGTTCCTTAACGCTCCCCCTCGCGTCCAGTACCTTCTGCAGGTCTTGCAGAAGTGCCTTGGTTGAGAGAGGCTGTAGTTGTTGAAGTAGCAAAACTTCGTGTTGGTGGAATCGCATCGCGGGCACTTGAGCGCTGCCTCTGGCATGGGTATGTTGGCTAGCCGGGCCCGCTCAACCATCGAGCCCGGGCGGATCGAGCCGCCAGGGTTGCCTCCAGCTCCTCCATGAGGCTGTGGTGGAGGAGGCGGTGGCGGCGGAGGAGCTGGTGGGAGCTGATTGTTGAGACCACTATTTCCAGCTTGATGATGGTGATGATTTGGTTGCTGTGAAAAGTGTGGAATAAAAGCAAGAAATCAAATATCTATGGTATATTCAAACAAGGCATTAACAAAAGTAACGCATGAGAATATTTATCTTTTGAAAAAATTTAGCTTTTTCTTGCAAAGCAAATACACCATGTTTGAAGAAAACCCTCACCTGTTGCCAGTTGGATGGATCAAGATAAGCTGGAAGGGATGAGAAAACCATGGTTGCTTTGTTGCTCTTTGATCCCTCTTTTGTAAAGCTTGATGGATTGGCTTTGAAGAAATATGTAGTGGAGAATCACATCAACACAGCAGAGAGAGAAAGCGAGAGAGGAAGGGGAAGAGAGAGAGAGAGAGAGAGAGTTGCAGAGAGATGTGGAGAGAAAGGGAAAGAGGAAGTGGAATGAAGGAGCAAAAATAAAGGAGGGTCCTTTTAGTTATTTATGTATTAACTTCTTGTTGTTCCATCTTGCTCTGCTCCTTTTTGTTCTTTGCTTTTATAGGGTTTTGTTTTTGAAAAGAAAGAGAGAGAGAAAGGGGGGTGATATATGTTCCTTAACCTATAAGAATTCTGTGGTGTTAAGCACTGTAGTGAGAGAGAGAGGAGGGAGAGTTAGAGATTAGTGGCTCTCATCATGCATGGAAAAAAGATGTGTGTTTATGCTCTGAAATGGAGAGAGTGCAGCTCAGCCTTCATTTATTTATTTGAGCAGACACGTCGAGTGATAATAATAGTCAAATCTCCACACACAGGAGCCGCGTTTTCGAATAACTAATTCAATTTATGCTCGAGAACTTCCTCCAACCTTTATGCATGAAATTCAGGGGGGAAAATCCGAAGATTTTTTATACTTCGTACCCAACTGAAATCATATGGGAAAAACACAAAAACATATATCTGAGTTTTCCCTCCGATAACAGAAATATTAAGGTTGCTACCTCATCCGCAACCCCACTCAAATGACTCAAATATGATCCCTTGTTTTAAAGGTTCTAAAAACCCCAGCCTTAGGGCACCCAAAAGACTACCTGCTCCGTCTTGAACCCTAGCCCTCCGCTGGCGGTGCACCTCCTTTGTGCGAGAGAATTTGAGGGAACTAGGGAATATGACGGGCAAAGGGACAACTATTGGGTCGGGTGGCTTCGCCGTGATGTCAAAGGATGCTAGGCAACTAGCCAGAGACCGCCGCGGCGGCGGTCAGGTTGTAGTTAAGGTTAAGACGTGGGTGATGCTTGAGTTAGGGCAGTGTCATTTATGGAAAAAAAAAAAATAACTTGTAAAGGGTGCGATTTCGCCGAGATAAAGTCGAAAACTCGGTACTTTTAAAAGTAGAGGCAGGTTTTCGACATAGAAGGGGAGATACGCGTATGTCTTTGATATTTTCCAATCATTATTTCTATATAATTTCGTGCAATCAAAACATCTCGATACATGAAGATTTTACTCAAAATGGAAATAGATATTTGTCTTGCTCGTGACCCCTGTGCTAAGAAAAGATCTTGCCTGCGATGTCTTGTTAGCATACCTGTCTCCAATTTTTTTTTCTTCTACCTACCAAAAAAGAAGTATCAACTTCTCTTCTTTTAATGCTTTCGATATGATTAAGAGTTCTCGGCCCTACAAAATACTTCCAAGAAGGTTCTGAAAAATTCCCTTGTGGCCGTACTTTTTGAAATATGATGGCGGATGAAAACATTGAGAATTGAGAAAAAAGGGTGGTTACTCAAAGTGCAGTGTGACGATTAAATTGGGGGGGAGTTTAAATGCAATTATGGGGTCTACTTAGAAGCACAAATTATAAATAGTCAAATGAGGACTTTTGACCCCCGGGGGACCACCCTAAAGAATGGGCGCATAACTTTGAGGACCGAAACAATAGCGAGCGACGCGCAGTAACGATGCAACTTTAGCTGCGCAAAAATTGAAGGACGCAAAATTGAAAAAAGTGTTATGGTTCCATCACGTGATTGCTTTATGTTCTTTGAAGAGCATGTAAGCTTTTATGATGAAAGTTATGGTTTTTATTCCCGGCTATACGAACAACTTGCTATACGGCTTGGTAGTACGCTCTTTGGATGAACAATTTTGCGACCGACATGGCTACACCTGATGATGCGATCGTTTAGCCTCATAATATGTGACAGCTTGTCTTTGGGCAGTGTCCTTCTTACGCACAATGCCTTGCTATTCGTTAATTTTGCTTCATTCAATTGTCATCATATAAAGTAATGGCAATGTCACAGTAGTTCTACTCATTTATTCATTGGTTCACTTGCAAGTAAAAAGCTCTAGATCTGCTTCGATCCCAAATCCTTGGATCATATCGATGTAAGTATCAATTTCCGAAGACAGATATAAGAGGCTCTAAGTAGGTACACTTACTGAGATTTTTGTTTGTTTGTTTGTTTTCTTCTCCTTATTTCACTAATTCACTAAAGCGCAAGAGTGATATATTTAAATGTCTTGCGTTTATTTCGAGTTCAATTCATCTCTCGGTAGCTCTTCCTTTACCAAATTACTTGAGGTAATGATATATTAAATTAAGAAAAGAATGTGTTGGGTCGATTTTCTTCGTCCTCCTTTAATTACCTTCACCGTAATTATGGAAGGCTACTGCTCAGACAATCACTATGCCACTACAAGGACATGAAGACTTACTGTCCGAGAATTAACTAAAGTCTGGGTATACGTTGCATTATATATGTTTTAGCCATCTCAAATTTGGAAATACATTCTTTCTTCTTTCTTCTTCTTCTTCTTCTTCTTCGACGACTACTATACGGCCTCTAAACTAACGATTCATCTTGGTGTGCTGAACATAAGAACGTCATCGTTTATCTAGTCCTCGCGAATCTCCTTGGCCACGAATTTTGGTCGATAGGATTCGTTTCACACACAGATCCCTTTTGTCTCGTGCGTTTATCTGCCTGCACAACTTTAAAGGCTTCGAAGGCTTCAAAGGGCTCGAACTGAGGGCGAAACAGTTGTTCTCCACCCGCTACCGGCACGACGGTCTGTATTGGCTTGTTCTCTGCAACTTCCATTTGCGTAATTGATCATTAGGTTCCACAGAATACTCAAAATCAAGAAGCGATGCATTGAATTTTTGGACTTGAATCCCGTCCCCTGATAAATTGTTTACATTTTTGGATTGTATCTTCGTCTCTGATACTAGGTATGGCAATTCTCCACTAGGGTATATGTTGCTATCGACCCTAGAGACTACCAACTAGCTTGCTGGCTTCGGCGGGGTTCTACTTCTCTTCTTGTTCGTAATGAATTATAGTCGGTATCGGGCTCAGCCAGTCCGGGGCCGATCACTGGATTGGGCGGGCCTGGAATTCGTCTCGTGCTGGGCCAGGCAAACGATTCTCCTCGTGCCGTCAAAGCGGGGTGAATGGTTCATGGCAAAGACCAAATACGTTGGCTATACAATGGGGCTGTGTGAACTGCTTGCCTACTTTGAAGTGGAAATTGAGTCGTTAAATCCACGCGTGCGATCGTTGACCACCGATCGGGGAAGCGAAATTGGTTGAGGCTCGCATCTAGATCTACATCTAAAGTCGAGGGAAAAAAGCAACTCGTATCGACTTAGTCAGCTCTATATCTCAAAGAATTCGCCGATCTTTCAAACACAATGGACCTAACCGATCATGACATAGTATTCCATATGGGAGCCTGAATTTACCATAGGAATGTATGGACGATTTGATTAGTTTAGATCGAGGTCGGTAATTTTTTATATTTATTTGCCATCCTATCGACCAAATCGATGTCTCAATTTGAACATTTACGTAATTACCATTTTTTGATCCAACGTAGTTCAATTGAATACACTTCGTTACTTCAGTGAACTGCAAATACAATTCTGTTTCGTGTTACCAATGATCTCAATCTTCATGTGCAGCCACCATTTTCTTCCATATCTCACCTACCGACGAGCTAACTTTTGTCTTTCAAATCCCTCTCATTCAAAAAACTTGGAACTAAACCTCATCGTTACTACCCCGGGCCGGATCCAAATCCCCGGAAACCTCCTCTCTGTGTTGCTCCGTCGCCGGAACGCCGCCGAATTCCGCCATGGCGAACGCGACATCCGCCGGAGGACCTGCCTTGGCTCGGCACAGCGGGCAATTGGCATGCGAGTAGAGCCACGCGTCGACGCAAGCCGCGTGGAAGTAGTGCATGCACTCGGGCAGCACCCGAACCGACACCCCGTCGTCGAAGTCGGAAAGGCACACGGCGCACGTGTCTTCCTCTCCCGAGTCCTCCTTGTCGTCACGGATCATGGCCAGGTCCAGCTCCACCAGGGCAAGGCCCGGCTCGGCCCGTCTTGGCCTCCGAGCCCGATTGTCACTCTCTTGATCATGCTCGTCGGAATTACTACTGAGGTGAGCTTGATGGGGTGCTGCGTTGCGGTTGGGGAGGCCGACGAGGATGCAGTGGTAGGTCGCAACCACGATGGCTCCGACCATGATCCCAAGGAGGCCGATGATCAGCGGATCGATCTCAAAACTCCGGTTGTGGTAGCGATGCTCTCCGTCCATGGCAGAAATCCGAATTGTGTGTATGATGTGTTCTGGGAGCAGAGAGAATTCACTCGCTAGAGATCAAAAAGAGGTTCGTAATATATTTAATCGAATCAATATAGGTTTCTATAAAAGGGTACTAAGCATTCCAAGACAAAGGAAAGTTCTTCGAACGTCATCGATTTTTCAGTGATTTTGCTAAACGTGCACGAAACGTTTGGGCATTGTGGGAAAACGACCCGTTCGTTTTTTTTCCCGGAGGAAAGATTTTGTCATTGACATGTGGACATATATGCTAAGATTGCTTTTAAAGAGTTACGTCGGCGAAATGAAATGATACAATTTTGTTGTCTATTTCCGTTATCTATCGCAATTCCATCGCATCATTTTATGGATCAATTTTAAAAATACTTAACCTTGGTTGCGTCATTTTAGGAATTAATTTTTTAGTTCTCTGGTATTTCTGATTACAGGAAACGTTTGTGAGTTTATGTCAATAATATCTATTAACTATCGGAATTCTGAGGTAGAGACACGATAGTCTTCTTTAGTGCTTCTCAAGGTTTCTGAATGGACAAATGAAATGACCATGTGCAGCTCTATTAGTGTTAATAAATTGCTAATCAATGATTTGGAATGCTTTAGATAACTCTAATCTAAACGAAATCCCCATATCTCAGTGATGATCTGGGGATGTTCAGTTGCATACATTATGATCACCATTGTCTCCTACTATCGAATTTGAGGATTTTGATTTGTCTAACGTTTGGACCAATTTTTACCTTTTAATTGTTAGCTTTTTTTCCCCAAATATTGGCGGTTGACTTTATTTGACTTTTATTTAATATGGACTATTTGAAACATATATATATCGATATGTACAAAAGCATATACATATTTTTTTTATGATTAACATATTAACTTGACAGGTCCTTATTTTAAAGTGTCGGTTCCCGTACCCCTCACACTCCCAAGTTGGATCTATATATTTCTCTTCCCTAGAACTAGGGAATACCAACGATAGTCACATCAAAGAGAAGTTGAATGTTAGCAACTTCTTATGTCAAATCATCCTCACATTAGGTTCTACATGGAGAGTTGTTGAATATGTAAAAAGAAAAAAAGCACATTTATTCTTTAAATAATTTAAAACAAAAGCACCAACATTATCATTAATATTTTAAGTGATATTGGGGATCATAGATTGATCTTTAAACAACTAGATTATATTCAACGTTGGATAAGAGTTTATCGCAACTATTCAACATATATATTGACTTTGTAAATTACTTGTAGAATTCATTGTACAATATTTCGGCATCAATTTTTCTTACTTTTGAGTAACGTTGGTATAGTAAAACTGATTTACAAAATCAATACGCTAAATGGTGTTCAATAAGTAAATCATATTGAACACCAAATAAGATCTTTTTTTTTTTTGCCCTATCTCTCAATGAGTGTCTACAAAATACTTAATATACTAATTTTGTGAATTGGGATCGAGATACTCAGTTTTATTACTAAATCTTCATGTCAATACTCTTCGTAGGTAATTTGGCATTTTAATTCAGGGAAGTATTCTCTCAAATAGCCAAACTCCAACGAGAGATTTGGAAGGGCCGGATGCGAATCGTAATACGTTCGAAAGCATAATCTTTTCTTTTTTTTGGTCAGAAATGCCAATATCATTACTAACTTGAAGATGAAATGTTACAAAAGGATCTGATATCCAAACATAAAATCAACCAAAAGGAAATGGGGAGGCATTAACAATCCAATTCGTCACGAGAGAGCCGGTTTGATAGGCTTTGGCGACCCAGTCAGCCACCTTATTATAGTCTCTCGGTTCAAAATGTAGGTCCATTCATTCTAGCTGGCACAGCAAAAATATGCAATCTTGTATAATGGAGCGAGAGGCCCATGGTGCTTCCGACTGACCCAAAATACAATCAACCGCTGATAAGCTATCAAATGATAGCACCGTGTACAAAATCAATTGGAAGTACATCTTCGGTTTATTTTTCTCTATTAAGTTTCAACCAAAGTAGAGCTTCCCATATGGTTAGGGTTTTGGCGATGAAAGCGAAAGGGGCAAAGATCCATTTGGCAAATTCAACCATGAGAACTCTTTCTCTGTTTCTGCATATTCCTGCTACCGATTCCTTCATATTTGAGTTGCACCAAGAGCAATCAACATTAATTTTGTAGGAGATCTGGGTCAGCAAGCATTCTGGTTGTGTTGCAGAGCAGCTCGTATCTTCTCGAATTAGCCTGTCGCATCCATGTTTCGCAAATAGTTGGGTCATAGAAAATGCTTCTTCTATCATTAAACTTAGATTATGTCTTCTTGCTTGGAAAATCAGGGTGTCTCAAGCCTTCCAAGCTAGCCAAACAACTTCTACAAATAGGGTTTTGAAATGTGAACTAGTTCTCGCGGTAAGGTTCTCCCATGTCCATTTATCCATCTGATTGCTATTTTCTTGGGATATGGCAACTTCGAATCTATGGCCTGATCATAGTTCCTTTGTCTAGGGACATAAGATAAAGATGTGCTCTATAGATTTGGGAGCTTGGCCGTAAAAGGGACACTTTGGTTCAAGTAAAATCTTCCTCTTGTATGAATTTTCCTTCGTGAGCAAAGTATTGTTGCATGCACTCCATAGTAGAATCCTCACTCACTTTGGGGTAGGTTTTAAGTTTCTAGATTTCAATCTATAGTCTCTTAGGAGGCCGGTATAATGTAGAGGGTTAATTTACCGTTTGAAGTTTTTCCGAGTTTTGAAGTTTGTTATATCCACTTTTCATTGCATAAGAACTTGAGTTATTTGTTGTCCATAATATCTTGTCTTGTCTAGGTGTTAGGCATAAAGTTTAGCTAATATTTCTTTAATAATTCTTTCCTCGAAAATCTCTTGTAATAACTAAATATCCATCCTCCTTCATTATGATTTATTAATTATGCTATCAACTGAGAGTCATTTCTATTAGCTAGACCTTCTACCTTGCCTGAGAGCAGCCATCTATCCTCTCTGATTATGATCCTATTGCCATCACCAACATCCCATTTAATCTCTAGCCCAATTGTATCTCTTGTCATCAATAAGCTTTGCCACCCCCAAGAGGATCAGGGGCCTTTGTTCGCTGTCCAGAAATCTCCTATGGAAAAATAAATACCTTTCAACAGTCTACTCCATATGGCTTTCGAGTCTTGAATGAATCTCCAATCATGTTTTTTCAAATAGGTCTCTTAAGCCTAGCCCCCTACAATATTTCCTAATTTTCAAGATATCCTATCTTTTTCAATGAATGACTTTTCCAAAGTAGCATTTTTTTTCTACCAAAAGGATGATATTTTCTTTTCAATAGCTTTGTAAATTGATATGGGAATTTTAAAAATAGACATGACAAATTGTGGTAATAATTAGACCATTTTTTTAATTAAGATTTATTTGTCAGCCTTTGACATTAACTTCTCCTTCTACCCTTTTAGTTCCTGTTGATATTTGCAAGAACTTAGGAAAACATTTTGCTTCTTATTTGTCCCTAGTTTGAAGGTACACCTAGATACTTCCCTGTTTTCTCAATGGTTGGCACTCTTAATTCAGCTGTTAAATTCTATTTTAACCCTAAAGGGCAGTTTTTCCCAAAGAAAATTTTCGACTTGTTAAAGTAGATGGACTGTCCCAACGCAAACTAATACTAATGTAAGATATTTGCTTAGTTATGAGCCTCGATGATTGTTCCATCCATGAAAAGTATACCATTATCTGCAAATAGGAGATCTAATAGTGTAGGGTAATATGGATTCAGTTGGATGCCTTTATACTTCCATCTATCATAGCTTTTAATATCAAGGAGGATAGGACATTACCCATAAAAATAAAGAGATTGGAGATAGTGGATCCCCTTGCCTAATCTCTCTAGTTGGTCTAAAATAATCATAAGACTCCCCATTTACTCTAACACTAAATAATAGTAAGGAGATACATTGTTTAACCAATAAAACCCATTTCTCACAAAAACCCGTTTTCAACATTCAGTCACATAGGAAATCCCATTTTATCCTATCATAAGCATTTTTCATATGAAGTTTGATGATCGCCAATTTTCGCTTTTGTTTTCTCACTTTAGGCTGATGTAAAACTTCCTGAACAATGAAAATACAAGCTTGTATTTGTTGACCCCAACATAGGCACTTTGCTCCTGAGATATAATTTCTAGGAGCTATGGTTTTAGTTTATTGGCCATAACTTTTGCAATCATTTTATAATTAAAATTACACAAGCTAATAGGCTTATATTGAGTAATACTTTTTGGATTAGAAGAATGAGAGTGATATGAGTTCTATTAATTTCAGGATCAAAGATACCTTAGCTGAAGAAGTTATCTACCATTAAGAATTTCTAATTATCTACCATTCTGAATTTCCAACCAATTGCTTTGATAGAATAATCCATTAAGTCTATTCGGTCCCAGTGCCTTTGTTGCGCCCATTTGAAAAGCCGTTAGTTTCACTTCTTCCCTTTTAACATGCCCAACTAAAGCCTCATTCATTGCATTTGTGATCACTTGTGGACATTGGTCTAAAACATGCTTATATTCTCTACTCCTTATCGTAGTGTATAGAGCCTAGTAGAAATTCGTGATATGCTACTTAAAGATTGAAGGGTTTCTACTCCAATTATGATCATTAATTTGTAGCATAGAGATTTTGTTATGTTGTCTTCTTTGTATTGTGGTTGTATGAATGTATTTCGTACTTTGGTCCCCCCATTTTGTCCAATTAATCCTAGATTTGGTGGCCAAGTACATTACTTCTTGTCTCCATAGGCCTTCAATTTACTTAAAAATTTAGCGATATTTCTTCTGGTTTAGAGTTCCCTCTGTCTTATTTGTCAACTCTGTAAGTTTTCCCTCTAGAGATTGAATTTGACCGGATAGGTTTGTGAATTTTTTTTTTTGTTGCTCTACGTCCTTAGTTCATCAACTACCTTTTTTGTTTTGCTAATAACATTTAGTAGGTTACCTTTCTCAACCCTCCAAGCTCTTTGAAGCACTTCTTTGCACTCTGAATCCTCTATTTAGAAAGCTTCAAATCTGAAAATCTTCTTCTTTTTTTTCACCCCAACTGAATCTAAAGTTAGAAAAATCGAACTATGATCAAATCTAATTGCAGGTAGTGCTTAAGCCTCTGCATCTAGGAATAAGACTCTTCAATCTAGATTACAAAGAGCCTTATGAAGTCTCTTTTTAACAAGCTTTGCACCTTTTTGATTTTTAGTTCATGTATAGGCACATCCCTTACTCTCTATATCCATCAATGAGCATGAGTTTACAAATTCCCGGAACACTACCATCCTATACTGATTCATTTTATGTATACTGACTTTTTCCCACTAATATAAGACTTCATTGAAATCTTCAAGGATAGAATACAAGGTTTGCCATAACGTTGACCTTTCTTGATAATTAGTAGTTGCGTGAAGAAATGATATCTTCACAATGACTCCACTGTTAAGATCCTTACATTTAACATCAATGAGCTCTTTGGTACTAAATTATACCTCCACCTAAACCCTCGTATCTCACGTAAGTATAAATCCACCCCCAATTCCAATCAGTTTAATTATGACCGCGTCTTTAAATTAAGACGTTTTTTTACTCGATTGACAACGGTTTCTTTTTTCTTGGTTTTCATAAGAAAGACCAAGTTGGGTCTCTCTCAAGCCACGAAGGCTCGAAGATACTAGACTATCAAGGGAGTGCACAATCCTTGACAGTTCCAACTCAACAACTTCATATAGACCCCGGTAGCTTATTAGGGCTAGCCATCAAAACATGTTCATTGACCCCTTTCCACACCTGGAATGGGGTGTCTAATAGATTCTCCTCATCCAACAAGTTCCCTGATAGTCATCGCTTATCATATGAAGTAAAACATTTTTGTTTTTTAGTAATCGGTGTTTTATGTCTCGTCTTTTCTTTTTTTGATGTCCCTACACATCTACAGCATTCTATCAAAGGAAGAAATAGTAATTGAGTTTGTTGTACTCTTTTTATGTTGTTTAGGGCCACATATTTCGATATTTTTTCATCATACATTATCTCATTTGTTGCTGAGTTATAAGTAATTTGAGCCCTATTTAGCTTCGTTTGATCCTTTTGCAGATACATATCTTTAGAAGGAGTTGGTGTTTCTAGTATGACTTCGTTTTCCTCAAGGTTTGGATCTTTTTTCTCAAAAAATGTCTTCCAACATTTACTATAATCTTTCACTTCAACCTTCAGCCATGAACCATATCTATTAAGTTTGTCCTAGACTAATCGTATCTCCTCATGAGGGAATTTTGGGCAAAAGTTGGCATAATGTCTAATACAACCACATGAATAACAAAAATGAGGCAACCTCTCATACTTGAAATCAATACATCATCTTCTACCTCCTAGCTCAATTATAGTAATTACCTTTAGGGGACATTCCAAGTTCAATCGAATTTTAACTTTGCCAATTTTATGCGAGCTATTATTCCTTGCTTCAATTCTAACCCCCTCTGCTTTGCCCAACTTTCAGACTATATTTCGCACAGCATTTTCCATAACCCAAGCTCGAAGAAGACTCGGAATATGCACCCAAAAATAGGGGTGAGCATCGGTCTAGAGTCAACTCTGGACCAATCTTGTCAGTCCTGGTCCAGTTCTTAGGGAGATCGGGTTGGTCCTTAGTCTAGGGATTCCTAGACGAGCACTGTGTGGGTTGGTCCTCGGTTCTTAGAGTTTAGGGTCGGTCCAACCAGGACCCACCCGATTATATATATATTATATATCTAATATATTATTTATAATTTTTTTATATAGATAAAACTTTAAAATAAACGGCGTCAACAACATTAAATAGCTCATTAGTAAGGAATTCAAGTAATTTTACACTTTTTTAATAACTTGCATATTTTAATATCTTTTACGGCGTCAAAAGTCATAATTTACAAATGAGAAATATGTTTTTGTAAGGAGTCCTCATGGCGTTCAAAAGGGTATAAGTAGCTCCTGACGGCATCCTCCTCTAATACTCGTTCTCTTTTGTCTTATTTGTCCTCTTAATCTTTAATTTTCCAAAATCAAAAGAAATAACTTTTCCACTCGCCACTTAACACTCGCCTCACTCACTTTGGGTCACTCGTGCCGCTCGATGCTCGCCTAGCTTGTTGCTCCATGTTCGATGCTCAACACTCACCCCACTCAACACTTGTTGCTTGCCTCTCTTAACTAACCTCACTCGTCACTGAATCCATAGGGTCGATCCAATCCTCGCTTGCCTTTTTAGGGAGTACAAAAAATTATCGGTTGATCTTGAGTTGACCCTAGAATCGAACCAAACCCATTGGGTTGGTCCGATCCTCGATTGCCTTTATAGTACACAAAATGAAATAAATAAATTATCGATTGATCTTGGGTTGACCATAAAATTGGACCGAACCCATTGGGTTGGTCCGGTCCTCGATCCAAAGCTCAATAGAGTCAGTTCCCGGTCCCGTAAATTGAGGACTAGCACTGTACGGGTTGGTCCTATGGTTAGGGGGTGGGCCGGCCAACCCGGACCATGCTCACCCCTACCTAGAAAGCATATTTTCAAACTCATAATAATATTCGAGGACATTAGGATCTCCTTCCTACTGTACAAGGAGATTGCTGGCAAAAGACCAATGACCAATTTCCAGCACTTGATTCTTCTCCTCAACCGAGTTAAATATAAAGAGAAAATAGCCAGGTTCAATAATCTTGCATTTCATTGATTCTAACTTCCACGCTGTGACATCTTGAATTTTTCAACCCTATAAGTATAAACGGACCGTTGTGGGCTTAGACTATGAAAACGGGTCAAATGATGAGTCTAATGAGTCGTAAGAAAAGTGCGGGCTTAAGGAGTAAACGGGCCATGTTAAGATAACAAGCATGAGCTCGATAGGCCAAAAGATAAGCTATGGATTTAGGCTTAGCCTGAGACGAGTCAAGCCGTGAAATGAGCTTAGTGAGCCAAAGACGTGTATTTAAGCCCAAGAACTTTAATTTTTCGATTAAGATTATATATTAGTTGTATACGAGATTTAATCAAGATCCCGTTAAAATTATAAGTGACTATAACTTTTTAAACAAATACTAACTATCACGCCTCAACTCTCTCCGGACGCGCAACAACCCTTGTCTCTTTTAGGTCATTCAACTATGACATCTCAAGAATCATCGCCAACCCATTCGCATTATCGATTATATACGCAAGCCGAAGTATAAACAAATTATCCAACCAACAAACAATGATATTTTAAACCACAATCATATATATACATATGCATCATGAAGTCATCACATCATACAAACCATATACACATAACTTGAACACACAAGCCCAAGCATAACTTACTCTGCCACGTCAAATAAGCAAAAAGCACGGGCACAACCTTCTCCAAAAAGGTTTTCGAGATAGACCTAGCACCTCTGATACTACAAGGGCGGCTCTAAAAAGTAATACTAACTCCACTGCCAGTTAACTCACTAAGGGCTCCATGATCTAAGACTCCAGTTCGACGATCATATCGGGGTATAGCCCCATCGAGTATGTCCACATCCATAACATCCTAACTAATACCCCATGATCCTTCTACACCTAGAGGTTCATCGAAACCATAAATGGGCCCATGGACGTCGTCCTCAGTCCAAAAATACCATCTCACAAAGCGATGAGCCACCAAGTTAGGGAATCCCTCATCAATCCAAATTGTCGTAATGTAACATGTATAACATGCATCAGTCCCCTTAATCGGTTAATCACTCACTTCTTGGCTATACTCAATGGGAAGTCCGAACTTGATCTGACGAAAAGGCTTAGATATTCTTAGGGCCTGTAAACATTTAACAAATAACAGTGAGATAAAAAATTAATTAATGAACTTCCTAATCCTCGCATAAGAAAGTCATTCACATCGGACCCATCCTAAGTATGCAAGTTATTTGTTGATGATAGACCAATAGCAAAGCTCTTGGTTTGCCTTAATTAATGACATGAATAGTTATCTTAATCCCTCAAAGCCATCAATAAACACATAGACATTTCTTATAACAATTCATATATCGTATGAGGCAGAAATGAGAACATGTAACATCTCAAAAACATACACCAATGTCATGCAACAATCCAGACATATCCCGTCATGCAACAATCCAAACATATCCACATCTCAATCTCATGCACGTTTCACATATATATGCCCAAATTATTTCAATCGCTCAGGGCCATGGCCAACCCAAAAGTCGGCAGTCTTTTGGCATAACCAGGTATCGTCTTGCCCCATCAAGTATGACAACATCCCACATAAACATATCAAGACGGCATTTCACTAAGGAGTTTCGTTCCGAAATCCATCCGCGAATGGATACATAGTTGACTTGGGGACATCTAAACTTAATTGGGCATTGTCCCGTGTAAACGCATTAGGACAGATCCATCGTCCCTTGTAAACGCGTCAGGGTATTTAGGTGACCACACAGAGTATATCATTATTCAAGCTCATTTCTTATCTTTCATATTAATCAATGCAAGAGTGTATGATGCTCATATAACATACAATAATGTGTGTCACATACAATCACATAATGCTTACACTTCATATCATTTCTTATCATTGCATGACCATTAGAACTCAATCATGAAGGACACTTCTTTAAGTTAAGACAAGTCATTGTATAAAGGTCTAAGTTACTACAATAAAATCATCTCAATAACTTATTTTATATCAACCTATTAGATTATGATCATTTATCACCCATAAATATAACACGTCATAATAACTTATCATGCATTGATATAGCATATAATAATAACATATCATGTATCACCTATTACAACATAAAAATTTGTCACATTAACATAACATGGTATAACAACTCATCATATGCCACAACAAGATAACCTATCACGTAACTACTTACCATATATCCATAATTTATTGAATAATGTAAGGAATTATCGTGATAACCTATCGACAAACATGATAACCTATCACGATAACCTATCGATAAAATATGATAACCTATCAGCAAAACTCGATAACATATTGGTAAAACATGATAACCAATCGGCAAAACATGACAATCAATCGGCAAAACTTGATAAACTATCGTGATAACCTATTAAGTAAAACATGATAATCTATCACTTAAACCTACTTATCACATCATCAAAGTATCATATAACCTTAATCTAGTCCTAATAGCGGGTGACGGCTACTGGACATGCTTCGAATAACTCATAGTGAGGGCTGGATGGTGGCTACGCAGTGGCACAATGATCGGTCGATCCTCGGGCTCAGCAGTAGTCCATACCGTGGGCAAGGAAGAGAGAGTTGCTATGAGGGGCTGAATAGCCCCCTCCTTGTCTCCAAAAATCCATCACAGTCACAAGAATGTTGGTGCGGAATGGCAATTCGATGGCGGCGTGAGTGTGGTGGACAGTGGCCTTGAGGTTAGAAGAGGAAAAATGAGGGAATGGCTTTGTAAGGAGATGAAGATGGAGGAGATGTGATAGTCGGCCAACACAAGGAGAGAGGGAAGGAGAGTGTGAAAGCAAAAGTGAGAAAATGAGAGAAGAGAGAGAGAGAGAGAGAGAGAGAGAGAGAGAAGTGTCGTCGGTTTCAAGGGAGAAAAGAAAGGGGAATGAGGAGAAAATCTTGCAAATTAATGCATGGTACCTACAATTCCACAAAATCCTCTCAACCTAGGATTTTGCTTGGAGATGATGGCTTATGGTGATCGAAAATCCAAGACCATTAATGAGGAGATTTGACCACATTGTTGAATAGGTTTAGGTTAGGTTAGGCTAGACTTAGACTAGGTTGTCCTCTTCAATCTGTCTCCTTACTTGTAGCCTCCCTTCCTTTGGCTAATTCTACCATTGCCCTTTGGTCTTTAGCATTGAAGAGAGGTCAATTTGGTCTTTGCAATGAGATTTGGGCACTATTCATGCACATGGAATGGGTAATTAATGCAAGATTTTGTAAAGATTAAGGTAGGCTTAGAGGTTGTGGCTCTCATGGGCTAACCATCTCTATGGGCATGAGCCCATTGGGCCACCAAACATGGGTGTTGGCCCATTGGGCCCTCTTGTGGGCTTGGGCCCAGTGGGTCCCAGCTCGTGGCCCATTTTTTTTTTTTTCAAATTTCTGCATTTTTGCTAAAGAAAACTTGCATTTCCGCTCCAAAGTGGCGTTTCCTACGTTTTCGTGGTCTATCAATCCCCATTATTGTCTTGTTTGAAGATCAGCCGCCGATGGAATTATGTTCTGAAAATCGGGATCGGATCAAGAGTGTCACACTAACTTTAGTATTTTTCATGTGATTATTCTTCGTTTACGATCGTAAACTAACGTTGAGACATTAACACGTTGATTTGGCTTGCACAAACTCATAGACCCTTAAAGTTATGAAAGGACCCAAAATTGGTAAGCTCAGAATGAAGTTAAGCGAAAGGTATTAGAAAAAAGTAAACTAATTACAACAAGGATTAGGACTTAATCCCAACCTCTCCTCAAGTGCCAAATGTCGACCATGAAGGAGAATGCATGCGGGAAAAACCGTAACCCTCATCTTCTCACGGTTTTTTCAGCCTAAACTCCACTTAGAGACACCATCATTGATCTTTCCCTAATGATTACTTCTCAATGGGATTTAAAACAAAACTCCACACCCACATCTAAACTTCCTCAGCATTCATGCCTCCTTCAAAACTAACCCATTTCTCTTTCTCCATTTCCTCTTCCTTTCTTTCTCTCTTTCGCGACTTGAGTAGAATCAAAGCCCATCGACTTCAATGGCTTCTTCTTCTTCAAGAGTGAGCTTGAGAGCGGATTCTCGGAGGAGAACGACCCACGAGCGACGCCGAACCACCAAGTAAGAAAATAAACTCGATTTTATCTGTCAATTGTTGAGAGAATTCATGGAGCAACTTGGATAGTAGCGGATTGGACTTGATGTTTCCATTTTAGACTTGAACGGACTAGTTGAGAGTTCGAATGAAGTTTTTAGCCTTTGCATGTGAGAATCGGGGTCAAACAGATGAAGACCTAAGCACGAGGAAGCTATGGATGTCAAGAAAATTGAGTAGGAAGACTGTTTAGGTGTAGATATAAGCTCCATATTGGTTTTGGGTGGCTGTGAGGCGAGTTTGTTTTGAGTTTGGACGGTTGGCTCGTTACATGAATCCTGCGAGTCGTTGAGACCTTTTTTGGGTTTTGATGGTACGGTGTCGAGGTCTTAAAAGAGGCCATAGACCAAATAAATGGCCTACAGTGATAGTATATAGAGTCCAGAACTCAAGAATGGTATGTTTGGGAGAGAAGTATGTAATGGAAGCTAGTTTAGGTGTTGTTTGGGTTAAAATGTGTTGTTGTAGGAACAAACTAGTTCCCTTAAGTGTGCACTGAAGAATTTAGGCTACGACGTATCATTTAAGAGTGTTTTCTTGTATAAACAAGCTGGTACGAATGTATTTCCCATAGGAAAGCAAGCTAATTAGTGAAAAATAGAATGGCCTTAGAATATTTCTGGATTTTCTGCACTTTTTGAGGCCTAATTGGAACATATACCCTTCATGAAAGTTGTAGAGCATGTTCTTAGGGACAACATATCAAAATTTGAGAATAAATGGTCGAGGTTTGGATAGTGAAACAACCTTTCTTCAATAGGTGTTCAATCCAAAAAACTACTACAAAATTTAGGGGTTGATACAACAAGTTGCTGCTTCTTATACGACGAGACATAGGCTTAAGTTCCTTGCATCTCTTCTAGAACATATTAAAGTTTCGTAATTTTCGACAAAGTTAAATGCACTTTTTGCTTTCATATTTAAAACGGCTTGTATCAATCCTTGTTCTATCTTGATCTGAGAATTGTGTACTTGATGGTAACCCTCTTGTTTATTTTTCTAGCAACTTTTGGGAAGTCTAATGGTCTTTCATTCTTGGTTAGTTGATGCATAAACATGTCTCTTCCACATTCGAAGTATGACTATTTGAGTGGTTGCAACTTGTGTCTCCTGAGTGTAATGAGCGCAATATGTTTGAGACGATGTGTGTGAGCATTGATATCTGCTTTGAAATCGTTGTGTGCACTTGAATAGATATGCATACTATTGTTATGTTGTGACTTAAAGTTGTAATGCATGAAATGTGTGGAATAAAATGAGTTTAAGAGGTTTCCATTGGTCTTGCGATACTGGTGATGCCCATGGGAATGGGATGCCCATCCTGTGTGATCTTGAATGCCTCAATTGTAAAATACCAGGATGCCTCAAAGTGAGATGCCCCTGTTGTGTGATTATGGAATGTCTCGGTTGTGTGATACTAAGATGCCTCAAAGTGAGATGCCCATGATAGTGATATTGTGGAAGTCCAAATGTGGAATTTCAAAAGTGACTCGATCAGGCTGGCTTGTGATCTAGTGGGAAAACTGATCAAGGGTGGATTTGATATACATATATAAAATAATTTCACTTGGTGCGTGAGTTCGCCTATTGTAACTGCATCACATTTTGGCTTTGGTCAGTAACATAAAACCTAAGTTCATATAATGCATGCTTTGTATGTGGTGGTCAAGCATGTGTCTTATAGTTTTATATTTAATGATCCATGTGACGGTTTTGCCTTAGTTCGTATGTGCTTAGTTGTGTCTCTTGCATTTTTTAGCGACTGCAGATTATCTAGTTTAGG
This sequence comes from Eucalyptus guilfoylei, assembly GCA_016097605.1. Taxonomy (NCBI): domain Eukaryota; kingdom Viridiplantae; phylum Streptophyta; class Magnoliopsida; order Myrtales; family Myrtaceae; genus Eucalyptus; species Eucalyptus guilfoylei. The sequence continues at coordinate 44,118,958 of CM027861.1, forward strand.
ATCCTATTATTTCTTTACTGGGCATTGCTCATTCCCTTCTCTTTTTTAGATTGTTAGTATGGACGTACCACCAATTGGACGATACAGGGTGATAGCCTACATATACGTTTCCTTCCATGATGTGTATAACCTTGATATCGAGCTATCCTACACGCGCTACGAAACTACACTCTGGATGGACGACAGACGGGTAGATTGGATTGCAATAAGGTTTGAGGCATGGTTTATAGACCATGAAGGGAAGCTATTTGACCCTTTTCGCTTTGATGCTAGAGGACTTGGAGTTGGGGCAGGTGGTGCCTAGGCACCCAGTTCATGGTGAAGCTGAAGAAGATGTCTTTTACTTTTTGATAGACGCGTGATAGCTTAGGGGTAGTGAAGTTAAGAACTCATTTTACCCTTTTCTTTGGTTAAATACTTATGCTATTGAGCATTAAGTGTGGTACTTGTAAGTATTCCAAGTCAATGCTTGTAAAGCCCATGAAGGTTCCAACATAAAAGAGAAATGAAGCCCTTTTATGATCCTTTGTATGTGTTCTTAGTTGGATTGACTAATACTAAGTGATAATATTGGACAGGATGATCATGACTTAGAATTGTTCCAGATCATATAATATCCATGTTATATATGCTAACCAATTAGGTCAGAATGCTTTAGTGAGATAATTAATTTAAATAGTGTCATGACACTAATTTTTGTAGTTTCCGTTTGTGCTTAGTATGTGACATTGCCGGGACGTCACACACACTTTCTTCATTGTGCTTAAAAATGCTTGAAAATTAACATTCGGTTTTGAGAAAAGTTTCCCATAAAAAATAAGTTCACTTTCTTGTTTTTCTTTGTCAAGTATTTCATTGACCAGCCCTGTGATGTCCTCCTCTGACCACAAATCGCCCATGCTCTTATACAAAGCCACCATTCTGAGATAATTTTCATATGTACCATCCATGTTGTGATAGATTTGCTGAAAGGATGTTAACGAAGGGAGTGATGCTTCCGAGTGGGAAACCTGGTGAACTTCCGGGTATATGGAGTGAAGGGAGCCCCAAATGAGCTGAATCGGCCTAGAACGCGTATCATTGAGGATGGTTATCGGTTTATATTAATCTGGGTTGTTTGTCTAGGTGGGTTTCGCAAGCGAAGATGAGGATCGACACAAATGGTGATCGGGGGAAGCTGTTTCAAGTGATACCCATTATCCACGATGCTGCAGCTGTAGAAGGATTTCGAGAACCATATGGGAGACCCTGGTGAAGAGAAGAGACAGGGGTGGAGAGCCTAATCCGGGTGGAAAATAGTCGAGGAATCTATGAAAGATCAGAGCAAGAAGATCAAGATTTAGGTTTTAAAGGAGGCAAGTTATCACCAAAGGGATAGAAACCCACGAAAGTTGAGAGTTGACAAAATCGATAATGACATGAATATCACATACACAGATTCAAGAGCAATTATACTCCGCAACAGCATCAATTGAAACGGGTTCGAAATCCAAATTTGATAAGTGAACAGCCGTGAAACTGCACCTGTGCCGCCATCTTGTAAGGTGCCGAGGGCGTTGCAACATGGACGACCAGTTCACCTCCGAGGTTGCAGGCCGTGGCCAACGGTGAGGATACAACTATAGTCACGCATTAAAGGCCCATGGCGTGAATCTCATGCATTGCAAAGCAGGGCAGACTATTCACATATTATCTTATGAAAGATTTCAAAAGGGTCTAATAGCAAAAGGTGGGTCGTCTTTTATATCCGAAGGCCTCATCTAGAACAGCAGTTTGAGTCTACCCGATCCTAGATAGACCGCTGTATGCTGGCTCTTGGATTTCATTGGGTTAGAATTCTCAAACCCTAAACCTCAATTTGATTTGGGAGTGGGGGTGAGTCCTGTTACATATTGCAAGTAATGCGCATTCACATGAAACTTTAGGTCACTGGCTGTGTAAAAGATATTGTAGGTTACTAATGTTGTTTAGGTTTTTAGCATGACTCGAGCGACAATTTGATTGCATAAGTTTCGTTTGGCGTCCACAGGAGGTCCTAGTATAAATCAAAAATGTCAAAAGCTGCTCACAACTTTGACACCCACATCGAATAACATTCCCGGAAAATATGCAATTTGCATCTGCAGACATTTTTTTAAAAAAAAAAATCAGCTAAAATGACCAAACTACCCCTCCACCTCATCTAAACCCTAATCTCTCCCTCTCTGGGCGGCCAACTACCCGTCTCCAATTGACGCTACCGCTCACCCAAGACAACGTTGTTAATGCTCTCTTGATGCGGGAGCATCGGGTTCTATTGATCAGTTCTTAAGCTTCACCTCAATCACGTTGATTGATCCTTGTTCGACAAGTGAAGATCAATTTCGGCTACAATTTGACTCGACGGTATCAAGTTAGTGTTGTTGATTCAGTGGACAAGTTGTCAATTTCATGCTTATTGATGGAATACATAGTTGTCGATCTCAAAACTACTAATTGACTACCAAACAACTAGAGATTATCTTGACCGATTTCCTTTGTTGTTTGCCTATCTTTCAAGATGTTTATTGGTTTGACCATGAATGAATTTAGTCCAAGTTCAATTACTTTGCATCCAGTCAAATGTCTTTAGTTCTTGTTTTATGAGTCTAAAGCGTGTAGTAGGTTTCAAGAGTCAAAGTTTAAGTTTCTATATGTTTTTAATGCATTTTCTGGTTCCTAGGACTTATTGTGTTTTCTAGTTCCTACATCTTTAATGCTTAGTCTATTTCCTATGTATTAGCTCCTCTACAAACAGAGGAGAGATTGTAATTCAAAGTTGATGAATATATGAGAATTCCTCTATTTGGGTGAATTATTATATGATTCTTTATCCAAGTTTCTTGATAGTAAATCAAACAGTTCTTTGTCATTGGCCAGTCGAGCAATTCTTTACACCTTGGTAGTGAGCTACCATTATCTCGATTCTTTATCCTTGGCCAGTGGCTTGTGTCTTTATGCTTTAGGTGTGAACCTTTCTTATCCAACCCATCTCAACACTCTTGTCCATACACTTAACCCACCATATTTCTCATTTCGGAATCACTCATCCCACGTATCACCTCCAACTTAGCCAGTCACATTCTTCTGTGTCTCCCCACTGCATCTCCCTTTTCATATTTGTCTTCTCCCCCGTCAGGCCTAGTCGACGCCCTCCTCAAGTTTGGTTGCTGTCAGGCTTAACGTTGCGGGGGCTCATCCAGATCACAGAGCAAGCTCAACCATATCCGGCATCGAGCCCTCATTGATGCTAGGTAGAAAACAATGAGAAACATAGGGAAGGAGAGAGAGAGACAGGTGTCATGGGTGGCTAACGAAGACAAGGCGGTGGCTCTGCTCGAGATGGCAGGGTGGTCACGGTGCAGTAGTCAGGCTCGGCTCTAATCGGGTTAGGGTTTTGGTTAGATGGGCTTTGTAGTGGATAGGTTTGGAACGGTGGGAAGGGTAAATTTGGAAAGAAAATACCCAAATGCAACTTCAAATGGGATCTCAAAAGTGAGGATGAATTTTTCAGCTGATTTTTCTAAAAATTGCGGACGGTGTTTGATATATGTGCAATAAAACAAAGATGATTATCGATATTTTCCATAATAATATATACCTTGCATTATCGACACGTTAAAAAAAGAATAATCTGCTTATCCAGACATGAAAGGCACACTTGTCGTGATAACAAAGCCACCAGTAGAAAGAGAACTTTTCGTTGGCAACGTACATTATAGAAATCCAACATCCATTGAATCCACACCACATAAGATGAGAAGGAGACAAAGGGCATGCAACGCTAATCTATCAGCGTACGTAGGTGAATGTCCATGATAATCAATGACATGGATCGCCAGTTATATCTGAGGCTGGACAACTTGGAATTGCATGGCAGAATTAGAGCCAGAAGCCGTCTGGCACAAATCAAATCCCGTCACATCATCCAAAGATGCAGGGAACGTATCGGCCAAAACCAAACGTGGCCTTGTATTTCGTAGTTATTGCGAGACTCCATATCTCAGACGTGTCGTTCTCATGGGTCGAGCGGTGAGTTAATTCATAAGCTCGAGCGGGCCATGGATGAATAGAAGGGCATGGGTTCAACTTGTGTTTCAGGTGGAGGGTTTCTGTGGTTTCTTCCTAGTTCCCTTTACCCTAGGGCAAAGGGATCGCCGGCACGCGTGGTGTGGCTGAGATCCGATGATTACCTCCGTGTATCGAGAGGATTCCTACAGTTTTGCTGGACGACAGGGCTCTCGATGTGTCGCTAATTAATCGAGCACTGTTCCACCTACTTCACAATTATTGAAATGCCATAGACTCTGCTGATCCTATCTCTTCATATGTCTGACTAAGCATGCTTTTTGAGTATAAGCTCAAGTGAAGATGAGAGGTGTTGATGAACTCAACTTGGCTTGACCCGACTACGTACGTTATGTTAAATCCACATTGCACACTAAAACTTGAGCTGGGATCAAGTTTAAACTAGATTTCCACGTCACGAAGATAGAATGAATATGGTGCTTTTATCAGTACTTTAGTTGTGAGCTTTCATGAAGTTGAATTGAAGTAAGATGGAATCCAAGTTGGCTCAGACATATTACGAGCTAGATGGAAATCAAGCTAGAGGAGCTGGATAGCTTTGTAGATAGAGCGACTCATGCTTCGCTCTTATTCTTAGAAAACCGTTTGTACTAAAAGTTTAAACCATCATAATGAATATACTTCTCAATATCCTCGTGTGATTCTCTTGGCTCGCTAGGATCAAAAGTCGAGCTATACCTGGCATGTGCATATGGTTGAAGTGACATCGAATCCAATCATGTCCGGCAATGTAGTTCAAAGTGCATCAATGAGTCATATGTTTCTAGTGCTAATTGTCATTATCGAATGATTACATGGCCAAGTTTTAGCATCTTTTCTGATTCGTTGGTTCACCCATTGAGGTCGCATTCTCGTGTTGCCCCGGACGGCAAGTGTACTACATCCATAGAGAATTGGGAACTCGTGGACGAACATGCACTTATTCCGGAAGTGCTTTTATATTCCCCTCCAATTGCCTCAAGGTATTTTTCGACTGGTATATAACTCAGCATATTTAGGGCATCGAACGAACTGAACTCTGATATCATATTAAACGATTTCCACGTGAAGAATTGATCTATTATACAACATAGAACCAAGTAGTGCACTCTCGATCCACTTCAAGCCTAGCAAATCAATGCCCTAGCCTTTTGGTACTCATATTCATCTTGAAGCATCTTGTAGCGGTCGATGTCGTGGAGACTTACACTTGAGGGGGTCACCGGAGGACAGCGGTGGTAGTGATCGGGACATGCATCGTGTCCCTGTGCCATGCATCAGTACCGTCGATCGTTCTGTGCATCGTGTCCGTTCCACCCCTCTTTCCCGTTTCTTTATTTGATGCCTATGACGCAACGTACTGTTCATTCCAGTGATGTATGGATGAGCAGCGGGCGGTCCAAAAAAAATGGCCGGTAAAAAATATTGACGTAGAAAATTGGCAATGATTGATCGGGACTGAATCTGCTAGCAGTTCCTGGGATGCGGGACGGCACGTCCAAGGTCTCTTTCTCGGCGAAACAAAAGCAAGACGGCAAACAAAATGAAGTCAAAATCAAACGTCACAATACCATGAGATAAATAAAGTTGGCCAAGCCCCAAAAACAAAAGAAAAAGGAATAGAATCATCATTTTTCGAAAACAGAATTTCTTCTGAATATTACCGCTTTATCTTAAAAACAACGATAAGGTCATCCAAATAGTTTTGTTCCAGGGGCCGGTCTTGTCTCATTGTCACACACGAAGTCCAACCCCTCTTCAATCATTTTTCTAATCTTGTTGTGAACACTAGATACAGTGTTCTCGAGGTTTTGAGGCAAGCAACGCATGCGTCGAGCCAAAGCCTTTGCCTCTTTTAGATGATTGGGAAAGTGTCTTGTGCATTGAAGATACTAATTGGATAGGGGACAAATCGATCGTTCGATGGAGGTGTTTGTACGTGGATGGATCTCTAAGTCGTGCCTGTGAGTTATAATAAGAAAGAGAAAGCGATTTTGTATTAAGGAAAGTAAACAAAGCACTATGTAGATGAGTTTATGACGTATCTCCACGCTATTTGACTTGCTACACTGACATACATAATGAAAATGAGACATTGTGCTCAAACTAGTATTAATTGGACTGTGGCAGGATGGTCGAGATGCATTTGGTGAGCTATTTCTCAAACGCTTAGTTCCTGCCCAACTAAACAGGGCTACATTAGATTGTGAGGAGCTAAAACAAAATCTAAAATAAGGGCGTGTTTGTTTTGGGGAAAATTTCATGCCAAAGGAAAATAATTTTTCAAGAAATGTTTTTCTCTTTTCAGATAAGGGAATTCATTTTCCTAACTTCAAGCATGCACAGTTTTTTTTACCGTAAAGGTTTTTTCATTTAGATCATTTTTAGTCAACCAAATGCGTAAAAGTCTAGAAAACTAATTCACGAAAAATTCTCTCTCTCGAACAAACACACCATGAGAGTCGAATAGCTCTCGTCGGTCAAGGAATACCACCTCATACATGCGTCCTGGAGGATACAGAAGCTTGTCTATTGTTACTCAACTATTTGCACCACCAAGTGTTGTCGCTTAGTAGGTAAGGGGTGGCATTGACTTCAACAAGGTCACAAGATCGTTTCATATCATGAGACAACCTCTGTAAATTTGTGCTTTGGACATTTGTTATCTCATATATGCAGATTTTATGACTTCTGGCATATAGGGTTATAGTTAGGGATGAGTGGTTCTATATTCCGTACAAATTTTATTTGGAATCTAAAACCTACCCGTTAAAACAAGTTCATAATTTTTTGGAACATGAAATCTACATTGCATACTCTAGACATTAGAACCTACCCTGTCACAGGTTGTAAGTCGGTTTTGAGGTCTATCCAGATTTCACTTATATTATTAGTTAATTGATTATAGTGAATTAAAACCTTTGATGATCGCAACTTGTTTCTTCAATTCATTGACCATAAAAACATATGGAAAATATAAACATTAATAAAGGAAAAGTCTTAGTCATAAAATTAAAGTTCAAACTAGTACTTCTAAATTGTATATTCATTATCGAATGATATGGAATATTATGAGATCATGTGAAGACATGAGCCAAGAAAAAATATTGAAACTTATTACAAGTTTTAGGTTACTGGTTCCAAGTTCTAGGTTCCAGGTTCCTCCAATTAAGAACCTGGAACCTATTCGTTAAAATATGTTTATCATTTTTTGGAATGTGAAACCGACCATGCATACCTTAGAACCTAGAATTTACAGGTTTCCACCAATCTAGTTCTCAAATTCCAAATTCTACCATGGGATCATGCTCACCCCTAATTATAGTGATGGAGTTGTATAAGTGAGAATAAATAGAACATTTATGATTCAAATCGAACATTCTACAACAGGTATGAAATTCAAGGGTAGCTTAGAATCTTCATCCATTCCCATCATTTTCCACTTATTATAAAGACAACTATCTACAATTCACAAAATGAGGCAAACGTGCCAAAGTTAAAGAAGATAGTTAAGAATACTCTCAATGGAAATAATTCACAATATCAATTGAATAGGGCGAAACATTTTTATAAAACATGTATATATGTATGTATGCATGTATGTATGTGTATATTTGGGCAATGAGCACCGACTGGTTGAGTTAAAGTAACGAACAACCGGTCAACAAAAAGGCGTACGCTCGGCAATGAAAAATGGAAAGTAAAACCAATAGGCTCAGGCAAGATATTTGCTATAGAGCGTGAACCGCACCGGAGTTATAAGAGAGCATCAAAGTGAATGTTACACCTTGCAATCACTACCCAAGATCCTTGAGTCATTGCTTATACTGAGGCATCCAGCAAGAGCTCCATAAAGCAGCCTTGTGTTGCAACAGACGACTTGCAAAACCAAGCCTCTTGCTCTCTCTCTCTCTCTCTCTCTCTCTCGCCCTCCCTCCTTCCCATACTAGCAAAATTTGCACGCTTTTGTGCACACAAAAGCTCATAAACCCCGCCAAACTAACACTATCTCCTCAATATGGCCACCGCCTCGACAATAGCTGAGCAAGCTGACGCGGTGCGGCATGCGCGCTTGAAGTCGGCGCTGCGCACGGCCCTGGCTTGCTCCATTGTCGGGTTCACCACCCTCTATGCCCCAACCCATGTTCGGAAGTTCTTAGCATACCCGGCCTTCTCGTACGTGACGACCATTTTGATCGTGTCGGACGCGACGGTCGGCGACGCTCTGAGAGGAGTATGGAACGCATTCTACGCGACTACTCAGGTCATGCTTTTCTCTGTGTTGAGCTTGTGGCTGGCCGGGCCTGACCGGTTCGCTACTCATGGCCTGGCTGCTGCAGCGGTGTCTGTAGGTACTTTTCTAGTTGCGCTGCCCGAGTCGACTGATTTGATGGCCAAAAGGATCGCTTTTGGGCAGATGGTGATCATCTTCGTGGGAGCCGCTATAGGGGGAGCAAGCACGGGAGTTGTGATGCACCCAGTTCACGTGGCGTCGAGCACCGCGCTTGGCGCCCTGGCTTCAGTCCTGGCTCTGTTGTTCCCATACCCTTGGCTTGCGTGCAGTGAGGTAAATGCTCATCCCTCAGGGTTAATTCCATATCCTTGGATCCTAGAACAATCATTTCTCAGTTTGAGTCCAACAGTCCCATGATCAGGGACAGGTTTGAGTGTTACTATGGAGTTATAACATGAGAAGTGAAACAGTTTAGGATGAGAACATACATCCAAAACATTAGCAGATGACTCAGTAGATTTTAACTGCTTCGTTTCTGGTTGAAAGATTATGCACAAGTTGAATCTACTGCGGTGCTGTTTGAGTCTTTTCTCTGTGATGACGGGTGCCCCAGTATATGAAGGTTGCATTGATCATGTACCGTTACAATCGTTGAAGTCTCTCCATAAACCAAGCTGTTTGTGTTAATTTATCTTATTAGGAAAAGGAGATCCGAAAAGGACTAGGAAAAAAAAAGATATCATGCACCTTTTGGAGTCGACAGTGCTCCCAATCACATGATAATCAGACGAGCTTTTAGTACAAAATGAATTAGATCAAAATCGGGATAACAGAACAAAAGCTTAAACATTTCCAGTATTACAGGACAGGTTCCATTTGGAGGAACAATTTAGAAAGCATACAGAAACTTCTGACAGAAGTTCTTCTCTTGGAATGAGTCCACAACTAAGTGTAACTAAGTAAGCTAATTATATTTTGTTTAGTCAGCTGGTATTATTGCAGTATATATTATGAGATTAGAATCATATCTTTTTTATATACCATTGTTCCTTGATCCGTATTCCAATTTTCATAATAGATAACATAATGCTAGCACTTTATGCTTGAGAATCTGAACTAGAACTCCCTGATTAGGCCCACTTGAACCGATACGATCCAACTAGCAATTCTCCATGTCTGGAGAAGTTAAGAAAAGCGGAAGCAGATATTTTCCGGTCAGTCCTTTCAGTGTAAAAGTTCACAAAAGGAGACATCACGCAGTACGGTGTCAATAGTCACTAAGCAAGCTTTAGAAAAGTCATGAGAAATTAGTTCTCAGTATCGTTTCTTTTCCTCTTAAGGACAACGTAACTTCGGCAGTTTATTATGCAAATATTCGTTGGGTGAGACACGTGCTAAAACTTAAGCCCAAAGCAAATCATGACAGCACCGACCTCGTACTTGATGTAGTATAGAGTTAGGCTGCATCAGATTAAAATTGACAATAGTCGTTACCTCTGCAGATCAGGAAAACGTGCCGATTGTATGTCGAGAATGCATCGGAGAGGCTGAATCTCTATTTAGATGGTTTCTTTGCCAAGGGACGCCCGGCTGCAGTAGACTTGATTTCCCAAGCGTCATGCTTTGCCAGAGTAGCAAAGAAGCTCCTTCAAAGTATTAAAGAACACGAGGTAATCAAGAAGTATAACTCTCGATGTACCCTTAAACAGCCATTTTATTCACCTTCAAGTTTCGGAAAAACTGCAACTTCTTTCTTCTGAGTTTCCAAAACTTGGGCTGAGAATTTTACAAAACAAAAGGACAGTAAAATCAATGAAATTAAGAAAACTCGTCTTGGGCTACAGATGTAGTTTTGATATAACATGCTGATTTTCCTGATAAAGTCGTGATAGCTTTTAAGCTTCACCATTCCCATCCTTTTTTTTTACACCTGAAATTCTTTCGCCAGTTTCTTTGGCTAATGCTACTTGCTGCTGTAACAGAGAGGTGTGTCATGGGAGAGACCGGGAATACGATTCCTGAAACCTAACTACGTCAACTTAGGAAAAAGATTGCAAGAAATAGAGCTGCCGTTGAGAGGAATGGAAATGGCCCTCAATTCTTGCTCCTCTTTTCCTATCAGCATGGCAGACCAAGAACTTCAAAAGGCTTTGCCCAAAATTAAACTGCACTTGCGGCAAAAACTTGAGCAAGCAAAATGTTTTGCGCCTTGTGATGCCACAACAGCTCCTGAGACAAAGGGAGACGACATAGAAAATGCCCTCCGGCCCTTCACCGCTATCCCTGCATCCCAGGAAGGCCTACCAGCACTTTTCTTCCTTCACTGTGTCGAAATCCTCCAACATGACCTGATTTTTGGACAGCCCGTAAAACCTGTTGATTTCAAGAGCCAGGATTCTGTTACTCAACAGTCTGGAGAAAAAGATCAAGCTAAGTACTGCTTCGGAGGGAGGAGGACAAGGCTAAACTTGAAACCGAGCTGCCAAAGTTTGATTTTTGCATTGAAGTGCTCTGTTTCTCTGGGTCTCGCGGTGCTATTCGGTCTGTTATATAACAAGGAAAATGGTTACTGGTCAGGACTCACCATTGCAATCAGTTTTGTGACAGGAAGGCAACCAACCTTCACCGTCGCAAATGCGCGAGCGCAAGGCACGGCCATGGGATCAGTGTATGGATTACTGGGCTACTTCCTTTGCGGAAAATTTGTACACCTGAGATTCTTACCTCTTCTTCCATGGATCATTTTCACTAGCTTCCTCAGACACAGCCGAATGTACGGCCAAGCGGGTGGCATTTCAGCAGTCATAGGAGCATTGCTCATCTTGGGTCGGAGAGATTATGGACCCCCAACGCAGTTCGCAATCGCCAGAATCGCAGAGGCATCCATTGGACTGATCTGCTTCATCACAGTAGAACTACTTTGGGAACCTGCAAGAGCGTCAACCCTTGCTAAGGTTGAACTCTCGATGAGCTTGAGAAAACTTGGCGAATGCATTGAGGGTATAGTTCTTTGCTTTGAAGAGAAACAATGGCCAGACTCGAAATTCCATACCTTTCAAGAAAAGCTAGAGGATCTAAGAACCCGCACCTCCAAATATGGAGTTCTGACAGAAGAGGCCGTGTCAGAGCCTAACTTCTGGTTCCTCCCCTTTCCAGGGGATTGCTATCTCAAGATTCTGGAATGCTTGTCGAAAATGGTGGACCTCATACAATTTACCAGCTTCCAACTGGAGTCTCTCCAACGATTATCTGTGGGCACCGGTGTCGCTTGGAAAGAGATTCAAGAGCCACTGGAACAGGATCTGGAGCTTTTCAAGGAAATGATAGGCACTTCAATCCAATTCCTTGGAGCAGTCACTTCACTCAAGTCCCTTTCTGCAATTGACGCAAAATTGCAGAAGACAAAAGTGGCTTGTGACATCGAATTGGGGAAGTCGCAAAGTGGAAACCTGACTACATTTTCTGGTACAAATGACGAAGATGTTGCGAGGGTTACGAGTTCATTTCTTTGCCGATCGAATGAAGTGGCAACAAGAATTCACGCTCAGGAAGGTTTGGAGGAGCTCAAGAGCCAAATAGTTCTATGCATTGGTGGCCTAGGCTTTTGCCTTAGTAGGTTGATGAGAGAAACAATGATCATGGAGGAAATCGTAAGGGAGCTTCTTCAGAGGGAGAATCCTACATGTCTCGTAAACATTTCCGAAATTTCTTCGAAGCTAAAAGCTTTGAACATGTAGTTCTGTTAATTTTGGTCATCATCCTTAACTGAGAATGTAATTATGTAACACTCTTAACTACTACAGCGACTTCAAAAGTCCAGAACTCAACGACAGAAGACTGGACTTGGAAAAGAAAAAGAAATTTCATGATTTCACTTGAGTGCTCTCCTATTCTGACTTCCCCGGAGCCTCCACTTACACAGCCGAGACAGCGACGGGTTCTCAGCCCCTGTAGGGATGGAGCGAGAATTATTAAAGCATGAAATCCACGGCCAACTGAAAAATTCCTTGTGGATAGGATGCTCAAAATCAGAGGGAAACTGAACGCTGTTGACATCATTTACTGGAAAACCAGTCAAAAACCTTGTGATCTAACCCATTCCGGGGGCCAAGCCCGATAGGTAAAATTACCACTCATCTGTTTAAATCCGAGGAGAATAGATACAAAAGCTTCCAGTATGCATTTGTCGAGTAACAGCAATATTCATTAATACGTCCACAACATTCTTGCCTCAGATCCAACCATTCATTACATCAATGTACTGTCCACTAGCGAAAATGACAGTTGATCTACATTTTCTTAACTATAACCAGGAAAAAAGAAGGAAACATATCCCTAATTGCCTTCATATTTTGGGTCAGCCGTCACATAATGGTACGCTATCACCAATGCAAAGATGAAGATGCCAAGAAAGTTGGCCAAGAAACCCAGCTCTCGATCATCGATCATCTGTACCAAAACAGAGGGAAAAAACAACATGAGTGTCAATATAATAGATTAAAGCAACACAGTATTGTTTGTATAGCGTTCAACCTTATGAACACATGTCCCAATGTTTCAACGCATCACAAGACAAAAAGCAAGCACTTTTCAGTTTGAGATTCAGATAATAGAAGGGCTTCCATAGATCCAATATCGCATCAATCTACCAATATAGTAAAGGTAATTCACACTCAAATGGAAACTATAGAAAAATCCTTGAGGATATTAAAGTATACATTATTTTTAGAACTCAAACACCAAACAATTGTTATTCGTACTTTTACCAAAAAAAAAAAAAACAATTGTCATGATCTAATTTTGCTTCTTGTCCTTCTGCCCAATTTCAAATTTACAATTTCGTCTAAACTGATTATCCAATCCACCACAACATATAAAGCATGCAAGAAAAAAGAAGCTGTGAATTCCAGCATACTTTGCACCTGCGTATAATTGAGAATGCACAAGTAGATAAATTAGAAATCCCGCAATATATAGCAGTGGTTCTATTTGGTGTTGTCACAATACCACCAGTCCTGATTCAAATTGTACGGTTTCCTACAATCTGTATGCAAAAGGCTTCAACTCAAAGGTGTGAGAAGGAGAACAGCATCAAGCAATTTAGTCATGATACTAGATTGAGTTAAATCACATTGTAATGACCAAATATATGATCTAATAAGCAATTCCTCTCAATAATAGATTGTGTTACATTTTTCCACCATATACAGTGAGTTGTGCCTCCTTTTTAGGCCGACCTAGGACTTGATCTAACTTAATAAGGAATCGTACAATTCAACTGGCCAGAACTCGAAATAATTGGCCTTCCAATTCACAATACATAAGCAACTATTTTCTATCATTTGTCAGTCGCTCTGTCAGAAGCAGCCATCCAACTTTAACCATGAAGAGGTCATTCATGTTTTTTGGACCGCAGATGAACTTTCACGCAGTGGACGACAAACTACTATTGTCATAGATATTGGATGCTTAAAATTTTCAATAGAAATCCAAGTAGAACATATCTCAGAAAAGTATTGCGAAAGTTGAACTACAAGAGTCACACCACAAAATCGAGTTATGGCAAAACACGATAGGAACAGGCCATTCATCACAGGTTTTGCCACTGCAGTATCAAACATAAACCCAAAGAAAGCCGCTAAAAATCAAAATAGGACAACTCATGGGCTATATAGACCAACCAAAAACTACATTTATAACCAATACTTCAATGAAGAGATTCGATCACTTCAGGAAGAAGAGGAGCTAAAACCCAATCGAATTTCTTTTTTGATTCCTCCATAGAGTCGAATACCTCGATCTTTCTTCTCATCGGGCCATAGAGCTGTAGACCTCATTCAAGAATTGTTTTTGAAACTATAAGCACAAACCCATACAAAGGGCAAATGCTCGAACATGGTCATCAGTATAAGCGCATCAGCCCGACACAAACGAAAAACCCAAAGCGCGCTAGTAAGGCCACTAGATTCAGTCTACACTGGACATGTACATGTGATTTACGCGACACTGCACCACACAATCCACGCCATCTTCCTATCTCTCTTTTGGGAGCATCACTGCATCTCACCCACATTTCCTACGCACGCCAGTTTGATCAAAGACAGTCTTTTTCTTGCTGTCGTCAAAGATCAAAGACGGTTCATCCACACAGAGACTAGGAAATTCACGACCGCTTCATTTGCCCATTATTTCTCGTCACGAACCCAGTAGGATTACGCCTAGCTAAACCACTCAATTCAAGGCAGAGCCAAACCCACACGCACGGCCGAGCGATCCGTAGATCCCGAAACCCGAGAGGCTCGGACGAGGCAGTTGACGGAGAGCGAGGAAAAGACCGACGGTGGCTACGAAACTAGAAAGGCGTACCTTTGCGACTGCGCCGGAGCGAAAACCCCACAGATTCCTCCGCCTCCGAGAGCTTCAAAGGTTCTTGCGACGCTGAAATCGGAAGCCGCCGCGAGCCTTCGAGTAGCCAGCAAGGAAGAAGAAAGGAGGTCGGTCTCCTCTCGTACTCGAGTCAATCGAGGAACCGACAACGCTGTCGTTTCCACGGAATAGACCGCGTCAACTAGAAGATGGGGAAATTGCAATTAGCTCCCCCGAATTGAGGGCGTTTTCTCAAAAGCACCCCCCTTACTTGAGGCTGCGTTTGGTTAGCTTATTGGAAAAAGCTTTTGAGAAAATATAAAGAACTCTGAATTAAAAAGAACTTTTTGAAATATAAGTTGCGTTTGATAGATTGTATTTTAAAAGTCTATTGTAAGGCATCTTTAAGCAAAATGTTGTTTAGAAGAATTATACTTACAAAATATTTTTGTTTTTAACAAAAGGAAAGAAAAATAGTTGGTCGGCCAAAGGTCGATAGCCGTCATCTGAGACTATAAGACCTCAATTGGGTCAAGGGCCGCTTGGGGTTGGGCACCAACAAGGGTCGCTCCACACTTGCGGAGGTTACCATGACCCAGATTGTGCGGCCCCTCGCAAAGGTCGCATGACTCCCTAGTGACGACCACTTATGTTGCCATGACCATGGCGGCCCCTCTCTAGCCCATCGTCGGGCCCTCGTAGCCATGTTGGTTGACCTCAACGGAGAAGAAGATGAATGGTTATTAAGGGCAAAATCAAAGAAAAAGTTGAACAATCGTCAAGAGCAAAATCAGAAAAATAAAAAGTCAATGAGTATAACTTTGGAAGAAATTTTTTTACTAACCCTAGCTAAAGGTATGTCGAGAAAGCTAAAAGCCTAAGGTAGTCCAGAATCTATCTTGGACTTTCAGCCTTACGAAGGTTGACCTTTACAAAATAAGGTTTCAAAAAACTTCACCAAACCCCTGCGGCTTAGCACAAATGGGCTTTGGACGCCCAAATAACTTGGGAAAGTCATTCCCAAACGCATCATCATTTGTCTTTTTTAAGTCTATGTAATTGGTGAGTGTGTTACCAATGACCCCCTTTCGGGACCCCCTTTCGCCCGGCGAAGGGGGTGGCCGATCGTAATGCATACGCATCTCACGCGTTCAATTTCAGGCCAACGAGTTATAAATACCAAATTTCAATTTTACTTTAGAGGTCAATGTGTTATCAACGCCACGTGCACGGCAAGATATGGAAAATCGGAACAAAAAAGAAAAAAAAAAAGAAAAGAAAAAATCCCCGTGACATTTCTCGTCTGGAATCACGCATGGAGCAAATGAAGTAACTTTTTTTTTTTTTTTTTTTTTTTTTGGAACTAAAGCAAATGAAGTTACTTGATTGGAATTTTTTTAGCTCAAAGGTTTTAAAATTCAAATGAATAAAGCAAAAATTTTCAAACTCAAATCCAAGATAAAAAAGACTAGGAAAGTACAAAGTATACTTCAATTTTTGCTCAGTTGTCACTTTTAGTTCAAAGATTTTAAAATTCAAATGAATAAAACAAAAATTTTCAAACTCAAATTCAAGATAAAAAAGACTAGGAAAGTACAAAGTATACCTCAATTTTCGCTCAGTTGTCACTTTTAGCTCAAAGGTTTTAAAATTCAAATGAATAATGCAAAAATTTTCAAACTCAAATCCAAGATAAAAAAGACTAGAAAAGTACAAAGTATACCTCAATTTTCGCTTAGTTGTCACTTAAACATCTCCACTATAGGAAAAGTCACAAATAGTTTTTGAACTTTAGCTTAGTATGCAATATGATCCATAAAATTTTGATTTGTTCAAACTTTAGCAAAATGTGCAATACGGTTGTTGAATTTTTAATTTATTTAATGTAATCCATGAATTTTTGATATAATATCAATTTAATTCCCGAACTATATAAAAATGTTTAATATTGTTCCCAATCTTGAATTAACATAAAGATTACTTTACACATTCTAATATAGTTCGTGACTACATTAAATATATATATCAAAAGTTCAAGAGTCATACTAAATAAATTTAAAAGTTCAAAAATAAAATAGAATATTAGACTAAAATTCAAGTATCACATTGAACAAATTGATATTTCAAGAATCACATTATATAAAAATTTTATGTTACTATTCCAAATGAATACTTGAATTTTACCTTTAGATACCATAAGCTTTCTTTGTATCCTTCTTTGAGAAATGCCCAAAGAAAAACATGATGTGGCTGAGTTTTCGAACTCAAATGCGAGATAAAAATCTAGGAAGGTACTAAATGTACCTCTCATTTCTTTCAATCACCACTTAAATATCTCCACTATTTGGACACCAATCAATCTATACAAGAACTGCCGCGAAAAAAAACAGAAAAGAAAAAAGGGGGTAATGTGGCTGCTGGGATTCGAGCCCAGGTCTCCACGGCCACAACGTGGAATTCTTACCACTAAACTACAGCCACTTAGTTGCTGTCATGAACTCCGAATATTTATTTATTGATTAAATAGTTAAGAGAGTACCGCAACTTCCTTCGGTCAAGCGTCCTCCACCAACCAAACCCAAACCCACGGATCGCTGTTCTCCGCCGTCCAAGAGTTTTCCAATCCAACGGCGGAAACGAATTCCGCTTCCCGACAGGAGAACCCCGATACCCGTACAAAAAGACCCCCTCGCCCTCCCCCAAATATCCTGCTCGCGCTCAAAACGCATTCAACCGAAGCTCCTCCCCCATCCCGAAACCCTAGCCAAGCTCGATCCCATCCGATCCAATCCATCCATCGCCATGTCCGGCCGCGGCAAGGGAGGCAAGGGCCTGGGCAAGGGCGGGGCGAAGCGGCACCGCAAGGTCCTCCGGGACAACATCCAGGGCATCACGAAGCCGGCCATCCGCCGCCTGGCCCGCCGCGGCGGCGTGAAGCGCATCAGCGGCCTCATCTACGAGGAGACCCGCGGGGTTCTCAAGATCTTCCTCGAGAACGTCATCCGCGACGCCGTCACCTACACCGAGCACGCCCGCCGCAAGACCGTCACCGCCATGGACGTCGTCTACGCCCTCAAGAGGCAGGGCCGCACCCTGTACGGCTTCGGCGGTTGAGTGTGAGGGATCGGGAGCCGGAAATACGCGTCTGTAAATTCGAGCTGCGCCGTCCGTGTTTTATGGGCAGCGAGTTGGTTTACGTGTCGTTTCGTGTTCTTCATTGCAAGCGTACCTGGTGCGATCATCAGGCGTTAGGGATACATTTTGTGGCTAGGTGTTGTGGTAGTGACTCGTTAGTTTCTTGGATATGTAATTGGTGTTCAGAGTAAATTGAATTCCCAGATTGTCAGCCTCTTGTTGATCTAATTCAGCTTGAGAATTATTCTTACTTGCTCTGAATAGATTCAAAGGGAAAGATAAAGATGTTGTCTTGGATTGGTAATCTTGACAAGGTTTTTCTTTTAGTGAATATCCCTCATTAGTTCTCTTCGCCATCACTGTACTTCTCGTCAGGAGCCCATGAGAAGAGCGTTCAGCGATGGGTCGATGTAGGGCTGGTGCCTAAATCAAAGATGATCCTTGGTCCAACTGGAGGACCGCTGAAAGTTGATGGTCATCGCAGACAGGTGAAAAGAAAGGCAGCGGTGGAGTGTTACTGCCTTTCGCATGTCGGATCGTAAGCCTCGGAAGTGTCGGGGGAGGTTGATTTTGCCTGAGTTTGTGAGAACGCTCGCCTGCATCGTTCGCTGTTCAGCCGTGATCTGTTGTCCCGTTTTCTTGAAAATCCTGAGCCCCTAGGCATTTGATCTGCTGCATTTTCATTTTGCAGTTTCCAATGTGTGCAGGGAATGCTGTTTCAATCGATAGTTAAAACTCATCGGGCCCGGCCCGGCCCTAAAACGGCTGAGGATACGTATACCGGGTTGGGTTTTTGGGCCGAGATGAATGGGCTTGGGTTGACAACGCATTTCTCCATGGGAAAAAAGTGGTGCGTGGGTTTGGACACTGTATGCACTAGGACATTATTTCCATGGTCTAGTAGTTTGATACCACTATCAACCTTTTTAAAATTTAAAACTATGATGCCTCGTCAAAAATTTCTCTGTATTTGGGAATTTAAAACTTTAGGCTACAATTTTACCCCTAACCTTGATTCTTGAAAGTTCAAATTCATTTATTTTAAGTCACTTGATTTAATGTTCTAAAATCAGTTTTAGTACGCTAAAATTCAAAACTTGTACGATGTCGTCCTGTTTTTTATATTGTACGATCAAATTCTTTTACTTTCTCTGTTTGTGCAATTACATTCTTTGGAGAATTGCTCTTGCTAGACTGTCAAATTAATCAATGATGTGGTATTGTCATTGTGATAGAAAATATCGCACGATGTTAAGGTCATGTCAAATGAGTGCCAAATTAGCGAAAAACAAATGGGGAAAAGCAAGATAATAGAACCCTAATTTGATAAGGTTGATTTGATAGGTAATGGAAGCACCTAATTACACAAATTAAGAACATCAGAGGGCTTGAATCAACAAAATAAAACATAAAGGTTAAAATTGTACAAATTGAGAACAATAGAAGACTCAATTGCATAAAAAAAGAAGCCTGAGGATCAAATTGTGCACAAAATGAAATTGAGAGGACTAAAATTGTACTCAACTCTATTTCTTCAAAGTTAACTGGTGTTGATAGGCTTAGGCAGGCTTGCCGGTAAGTAATTGAAGCCTCCAATTGTCTCTATGAAAGAATTGTCGAAATTAAGGATTGAAACTCAAATTTAGATAAATTTTGACTTATTGCATTTGATTGGGCAATTTTCGGACGCATACATACATACATGATAGTTAAGGATATTATGAAGTTATAGCACTTTATGAATCTGTATTTGAGCTTATGATTTACCTATAATTAAATTTTCAAATTTGTCGAACATGCTGGCCAGATTTCGAATAATCTATAGAAAGCCCTTTTAATATACTACAAAAATCCCAACTTAGCTGCTCAAAATCTCGCCGAAAACTGCTGAAATTCGGATAAAAGACTTCATTGCATGAGAAAAGAAGTCTGAGGATTAAATCGCGCGCACACTGAAACTGAGAGGACAAAAACTGTACTCAACCCTATTTTTTCAAAATTAACGGGCGTTGACGGGCTTAATCGGGCCTAGCCCAACAAGGAATGTCTTCCTTAGGCTTGCCCGTTTTGCTCAGCCTGATCAGGCATAAGTGAGCCCATCGAGCTGCCCACCCAAGAGAAGATCCAACTCGAGCGTCTCCTTCCTCGGGTCAAAAGGGATATTGAAATACTTTATTAAAAGAATAATTTATGATTTCATTATAAAAAAAATTACAAAATAGTGCCTCAAGATAAAAAGAATATTTACGAGTTTAAACCACTATTTCTTATGTATTAAGTCTAATTTATAAAGATATTTCTTAAGAAGTATACGTATTTTTTACATTATATTGGAAGTAATCCCATGACTATGCGATCTATCACTCCCAAATTTAAAACATTAGCTTTCTCTTTTTTCGGAGCTTCTCTTTTTTCGGAGTTCATCTTTGAAGTACAATCTAGTGTATGTGAGGAAGGGAGTTCACCTTAAATCAATGGAGATTCGACTGGTTGTCAAATGATATTGCACACTTCACAAAATAAAAAGTTATGAAAACAAGAGAAATGGTTTGTGATGTTTAATAGGAAAATAAATAGGACAAATGTTTTGGCAAATCAAAGATAAGCATGTACTTATTAATGGAATGGCTGCAAAAGGTGATATTTATTTTTGTACTATCAAAAATGTTCGGGATTCAATTTATGCTACAATTAAAGTAGTAAATTTAGGGTTCTTCTCTATATCCTATCTTCGTGTGAAACGAGGGTCATCGTCTTTTCCTTTTTCCCCATTTTGAATGACTTCTACCATAACTTATGGCTTCTTGTAAATCATCCTGCTCACTCATTTTGATTTCTTTTTCTTGTGCGACACATCAAAATCTATCCAAATATACAAATGGCAAATCGTACATAAATCACGATAATTGTTCAAGACTTAGAATTTTCCTTTCCATTTTCAAAATTTTGGAGGGAAAGTGAACGATTACTTTCTCAGGCCGAGAACAAAAAAAAGCATCACATTAATTTTGTTATTGGGAAAATTTTAACATAATTTCTTACACGTTTAATAAAATGCACAATATTTTTTTACCAGGGAATCTATATGGACACGGATGTTTTCAAAGATTTCGATGAAATGCACGAGGTGTCTACCAATTTGACGCAACTCGATAAGGTTTTGACTTTCCAATGCATGGCATTCGGGTCCAAGCCGACGTGGTCTTGGCTTTTCGTTCTCAACTTCTGTTGTTTTTCTCTTTTTGGCCTTCTTCCTCGCAGCAACCCCGTCGCCAGCTCCATCGCCGATGAGGTCCAACGACAACTCGAACTACCGTGCCTAATAAAGCACGACGGCGACTGCAAACAGGCAATTGACAGATGCCAATATGTCCCACAGGTCAAGCGGCTTAAACCGAGACATATGTTCTTACAAAAGAACAGGATAAGGGACAGAGCACTTCGTTCCCAGTAAAGAACAGCTTAACTATACGGAAGAAACAGAACATTAAAATGAACCCCTCCCTTGGTTTTTCCTCTAGGGGACGGATCGTAAAGGATGGCATGTTCATTCGAGAAAGGAGTTCAGGTTATACCTGCCTGCATAGCGCCTCGCTAGAGAAAGACAACGGCCACTGATGCTAAAAAAAATGAAGAAGCATTGTTACGGTGTATATTTTGAGTAGTATGAGCAGTACATGTCGCTTAGAAGGATACTGATCCTCCATTGGGCGTTTGGCCTGAATTGGCACTCAACTGTTTGAGTTATCAAGAGGAAAGTCTATGTGTCCAAGTGTAGACAGACTCGGAAGAAGCTTACCTGAGCTGCAGAGTCCCTACTTATAAATGGATACGATCTTGGACGTTGAGTATACGGTGTTAAAATCACGAGAAGTGGCAAGATATTTCGACAAGTGGTGGTAGCTCCTGACAAATGGCAAAAGTCATGATTATGGCGATCGATCCGTCCTCGCGGGTCAATAGTAGTCAAAATTTTGAAGTGGTGCCGCTGCTAATCACTCTAATAAGATGAGTTTAAAGTGGCGGCCTTATTAAAAAGTCACTTGTCGGGAATGGATGATTTGAAATGCTTATAAAAGTAGCATATTTCCTTGTAATAATGCTTACCAGTAGGGTACAAATGGTAGGGGTAGGTAATCAAGCAGGTTCAATCCGGGAACCGAATCAAGCTGGTCTTACCCGATCAAGTGTCGTATCGATTTCACCGAGACCTGTTAGGTTTTTGGGTAATAAACTTGGGAACCAACTTTGACTGGTTTTGCCTTGAACCACTTTTGAATTGGTCTGAAGGTCAGTTCCCGGGTGGAACCCGTTCGAAAACAAACTCTACAATTCTCGAGAACTTTTGCAAAGAATAATGAGGATGAACTTTCTCGACATAAGTAGGCCATTATAGTGTCCTAATTGAGAAATTTCACAAAAATAATGCATAGGACAAAGCAATTATATAAAAAAATAGAAACGAGAAAAAAGATAGGTTGGTTCTTAAGTCGACCGTGAAATTGGCATGGAACCTAGTGTCATTGGGTTCAGATCTTGATTCCAAAATTTGGAATTAGTTTATGATAGAATAGATTCTAGATTTTCATATAGAAGATTTCCCCTCCGAAACCAATCATCCCTAACAGAGGGACGCATAAAGTGCAATTGTTAGCTAGTAAGAGCTTTTGTTCTCACTCAATCCTCCTAGATTATGGGCAAGGATTTGTTGGTTCTCACCTAAGAATGATGGAGGCCACTTAGGCTTCCTCGAGATGGGAGAGGGCCATCGACCTTCTTCCCGGTGAGGTTCTCACCCCGAGTCACCCCATTAGATCTCGGTGAGGGAGGTCGTCACCCATATGATTTGGGTGTTAGAATATTTATATAATAAATTACGTATTCATCTAACAGTTTAAACATTTAGAACAATTAGTAGTAGTTCCACAATATTTCACATAATATCAAAGCTAGAGGTCTTTCGTTCGAATATTTCTATACTTCATTTGCCTCCCTAATTATGTTTCTACGCATAATAATAGGCTTGAGGAGAGTATTAGAATATTTAAATAATAAATTACATCTTCATCGATAGCTTAAATTTTTAAAACAGTTGATTTCACATCGAGCATAACCCAAGGCCTACTAACCCTCGTTTGAGGAGAAAATTGTCCAAAAAGTCCTAAATCTATTGCACTTTTGCCAATTCAGTCCTAAACCTTTTAACTTTTCCAATTGAGTCCTAAACCTTTTTACTTCTTGCCAATTCAGTCCATTCGGCCAATTTTGGCCGGAAAATGCTGACATGGACACCGGCGGTGCCACGTAGGACCGCCGGCGCCGACGTGGATAATTTTTAATAATATTTTAATTTTTTTGAATTTTATTTTTATTATTATTATATTTTTAATGTTTTTTCCTCTCTTTTTTTTTTTTTTTTTTTTTTTTTTTTTTTTTTTTGGCTTTTTCCTTGGCCTTTTTTGGTGGCCCGCCATCGGCCATAGCCGGCCAGCTGGCCTCGCCTGCCACAAGCGAGGCTCGGCCGAGCAAGGAGGAGCCCCGGCGAGGGGAGCCCTCGCCCAGGTGCAGCCTGGCAAGGGTCACTTGGGCGAGGCTAACCCTCCCCTAGGCCAGGGCTGCCTCATCGGGCGTCAACCGAGCGACGGCGACGCCGAGCGAGGCCGCCCTGGCCTCGGCGAGAGCCGGCCTCGCCAGATCTGGCGAGGGGAGCCCTCGCTAAGGCTCACCCTCGCCTAGGCAAGCGTCGGCCTCGCCCAAACCAGATTTGGCGAGGCCGGCCCTCACCCCTAGCCGGGCGAGCGTTGGCTTGTGGCCGGTGGCCAGTCGTTGCCCGCTCGGCTAAGGGCGAGGCCGACACTTACCTGGGCAAGGGCGAGCCTCGGCAAGGGCTCCTCTCGCCAGATCTGTCGAGGTCGGCCCTCGCCGGGGCCAGGGCGGCCTCGCTCGGCGTCGTTGTCGCTCAGCCGACGCTCGGCCGAGCGTCACCTGTGGCGTGCGAGGCCAACCGGGCGGCTATGGCCAGTGGTCGGCCGTCACCTGTGGCCGGTGGCTAGCCACCGGAAAAGGCCAAAAAGAAAAAAACAAAAAAAAGGGAAAAAACAGAAAAAATTCAAAAAATTTAAAAAAATTGGCCACGGTAGTCCTACGTGGCATCACCGGCGTCCACATAAGCATTTTCCGGCCAAAATTGGCCAGATGGACTGAATTGGTATGAAGTGAAAAGGTTTAGGACTCAATTAGCAAATGTGCAATAGGTTTAGGACTTTTTGGACAATTTTCCCCTCGTTTGAGTGCAATCAAGGGATCTAGCGTTACAATTTAAGTCACATCAATATTGTTATGTCATCTAAATTGACATCAAATAAAACAATTCAATTACGCAAATTGCAAAAGAAAGTGGACTTAATTTAAAAAAATCATTGGAGAACTTAATTCCACGTTTGAAAGGTAGAGGTAAAAGAATTCTTAAGAACTAATTGAATGCGACAAAACACTTTATTCTAGCGAATCTTGGCTTCCATATCAAAACACCTTTAGTTTAACAATAGAGAAGAAAAAGAACATTAAAATAAACCCATCCTTTGGTTTTCCTCTAGAAACGGATCATAGGAATGGCATCTTCAGCCGGCATCAAATTTAAGTCACATCTATAGTACTGCCAAATAAAGAATTTAGGGTTATATCAGAACGTTAGATTCTCATGACTTATAAATAGGATTCTTTTTTATATATTATCTTCATGCCATGCACGAAAGTAGTACATGTCGTTCAAATGTACACCAACCCTCTATTGCCTTCGGCGAAAACTAATGTGAAAATAATACAGGCTCAAATGGGTTTTCAAATTGCGAGACGTACCTATTTTGTGCCAATACTACAAATTTCTTGGCTTACTTGGGTGATGGGTAAACGAACCAAATGAGGAGAGATGAAGAGATTTGGTATATACATGCTGTAATAGTTGGACTCTCTTTCCCCTTGGTGGTGGGGTCCACTTTGTTTTTAAAAAGGAAACAAAAGAAGGTTTGAAAAGTCAAAAAAAATAAAATTAAAGAAAAACAAAGAAGAAAGAAAACAGAAAAGAGAAAAAGGGGTGAACAGTGGTTGCTCACTTTTAAAAGCACGAACCACTTCAGCAAAGAGAGGGAAAAAAAGAAAGGAAAGAAAGAGAAAAAAGAAGAAGAAGAAGAAAAAGAAATGGAAAGAAAGGAAAGGGGATTTGGCGCGTGCACTCCGGGACGGCTTTCCAACTCGACTTGACTTCATAACATAACGCCGGGTAAGAGATTGAGCCCCTTCTTTGTCCTATCGAAATATTTTTCGGGTTTAGGGCTCAAATTCGGAATTTTAGGAAAATTAAGCGGCGAAATCCGATTTTTGAGTCATTAAGCCACGTATTTTTATAGAAATGATAGTTTAGGGTGTTGTGGAGCCATGAGATTTTACGGATCGTGATTTGAGCTTACGATTTGCCTGAAACAAAATTTCGAAGTTTCCCGCACTCAGTGAACAGTGTGCGTCCAGCAGCTTTGAGCTCATATTTTGTCTATTTTTGGCCTGATTTTGGGACTGTCAACTTAGGATTCTTGTAGTATGTGTGAAGGGCTTTCTATTGACTATAAATACGTTTGAAACGGGATTCGGATGAGAAAGTTATAGCGTAATCAAGTTGTGTGTCGCAACGCCAAAACTCTACGTTATGGACAGCTTGAATAATCACTTTGGGTATGCGATTTGTTAGTGTGTAGGAGTCGTTTTGTTAGCATTTAGTCATTTTGTAGTTGAGGTAAATGTTTATTTTATTTTAACATTATTCTTCGGTTATTTGATATGGGCATGACCTTAACGATACAAGTATCGTTTGTTGTTTGGTCGTAGGCAATGAGATGAGCATTTTTATTGCATAAAAGCCAAATCGAGGACTTACTACTCTTTGGTTGATTATGAATGTTTCAAAAGCGTGTTATACAAAGTGTGTGGAGTAATTATATATGAAAATTGCTTTGCGACTAGTTTATGGAAAGATTTATGATGATTGGAGAAATGGGTAGGAAATGGCGGATGGTCTTGTTGCAAAAATTTATTTGCTTGGTTTATGATATTGATTTATGAATTGGATTTTTGATATTGAATGATGGTTGTTTATGCTCAATAGGACTGTAAACCCAATGAGGGGTTATGAGGTATGCATACCGGGTTTAAGATATCCTTCTAGGCCGGGCCATTGGCTTTATGGGTGGAGACCTTGTCAAGAGGGGAATCTTGATTACCTTGTCACCAGGTGTTGTGTCGTGACCATGGTAGAGTATTGAGATATAGATTTGTCAATAGATAGACCATTGATATGTGATATTTGATAGAGATTATTCAATAGACTTGACTATTAATACTTGAATTGTGATGGTGATTTAAATGATTTTTTCATATTAGTATAAAGCTTTGATGATAAGAAATAATTTTTATATGATTCAATATGTATTTTATATATTGAGTTTGAGTTATGAAGTTTGGCATTGTTTTGTATACATGCATAGTGATTGCTCGATCTTTTTAGAAGAAATATACTACTTATTGAGCTATTGTTACTCATTCCACTCATCCTTTAATCTTTTCAGATTCCTCAGTTAGCGACGAATAGAGCATGAGCGCTATCGGTGGGAAACTTTTGGGAGTGCTATTTTGGGTATGGCTTAAAGAAATGATGTACTCAATTATTGTTAGTTGTTGGGTTGGCTGGGTTGGCTGAGTTCTAGTTGTAAATGTTCTTTTTTAGTGGATTTATAAAAACTCTGATGTTGTGACCAACCTATTGATTTATCTAATATGTATATATGTTTTGAGAGATATATATCCGATATCAGGTTGTTAGTTATATTTGAGACTATGTCCTTCGTGTGGAAGGACGGCCGTGTCATCTCCATTATTTTTGTGGTTTTAGGGTGTGACACATGCTTGTGGAGAACCTCCTTAGAGAAAGACAATAATGATCGTGGGCAAAACCAAAGGCATTGTTTCTGGTGTATGTTTTGAATGGCATGAATGCAGTACACGTGGCACAAAAGGAGACTGACCCTCCATTGGTTTCGACAAAAACTAACGCGGAAATAAGACGGTTTCAATGGGTTTTTCAAATCTTAATTCGCAAGCAAGGCAGCTTCCATACAGTTGAAAGGTAAATAAAGCAAATATAGACAGATTAGTGAGATCTGGAATGTACATGCTTGTGTCACGGTCCGTGAATCCTTCTGTACTCGTGACACTTGTGAGTTTGCTGGGGGTTATCGGGTGAAGAGTGAGGAGGCAGAAGGGTAGAACACAGCTGGTCTGTGGGAGTGGCGTTAGGACGGTTGGTGCTAGGAGTTCTAGGATAGAAGGATTACATCACTTAGGAGCTCTGAAGACGGGGTAGGCCTCCCGTGCATAAACTGGTCGAGAACTGATGCCACTCTCCTGACAAGGCCATGGCAGGCCGAAACCAGTTGTTGTACCTAAAGAGATCTGTTGTCTCCCTCGATGGACTAGACGCTCGAGCAAAGCTGGGCGTGGTAGGATCTCGCACGAAGAAGCATTCACCGTATCGTTCGTGGAACAACTAAAGAAGGAAGGCTAGCCTGGCGAATTCCGCTCGCCAGGCGCCCACGGGTCGTTCCGAGGCCAAGGAAACTCTCGGCCTGTGACAAATGGTATCAGAGCAGGAATCCCTCCAGTAAGCGAGTGAGCCAGTCAGAGAATCGAGTTTCTCGCTCTAGCGCGGGTCGAACAGATAAGTCCTAGTGGATAGGTACTGGGACGAGTCGGTTTACCGCCGAGCCAATAGGGAGTTCGAGAAGAACCGAACCCTTGCTGAATGGGGATAACGTTCCTGGATTGATCGGTGAATTCGAAGAAGAGGTCTACTGCCACGTTTTCAACAAGGAAATGACCTCCATCTGGTTTGCTGGGGTCAAGATGCTAG
Organism: Eucalyptus guilfoylei; assembly: GCA_016097605.1. Classification (NCBI taxonomy): domain Eukaryota; kingdom Viridiplantae; phylum Streptophyta; class Magnoliopsida; order Myrtales; family Myrtaceae; genus Eucalyptus; species Eucalyptus guilfoylei. The sequence goes on from CM027861.1 coordinate 44,146,734, forward strand.
TTAGGCTTAAATGGTGCTGCCAAAAGATGCGGTTGGCGAAAAATGCCACACTTGCCGGAAAGCGCAGGTGACCGAAGGCCGAGTGGCTGAGATCAAAAAAGGCTACCAATGGAGCAAAACCTGTTTTGTTGGGCGAGCGTGACCGTTCGATGTGAATTCCCAAAAGTGGCACATCAATAGTTAATGGACGCAAGGAAGCGACAGAACGGATCGCAACAAGGGCGTTGCGAATTGAGTGGAGGAGAATGTCACGGTCCGTGAATCCTCCCATACTCGTGACACTTGTGAGTTTGCTGGGGGTTATCGGGTGAAGAGTGAGGAGGCAGAAGGGTAGAACACAACTGGTCCGTGGGAGTAGCGTTAGGACGGTTGGTGCTAGGAGTTCTAGGATAGAAGGATTACATCACTTAGGAGCTCTGAAGACGGGGTAGGCCTCCCGTGCACAAACTGGTCGGGAACTGATGCCGCTCTCCTGACGAGGCCATGGCAGGCCGAAACCAATTGTTGTGCCTAAAGAGATCTGCTGTCTCCCTCGATGGACTAGACGCCCGAGCAAAGCTGAGCGTGGTAGGATCTCGCACGAAGAAGCATTCACCGTATCGTTCGTGGAATAACTAAAGAAGCAAGGCTGGCCTGGCGAATTCCGCTCTCCAGGCGCCCGCGAGTCGTTTCGAGGCCAAGGAAACTCTCAGCCCGTGACACTTGCATAGAACCTCGTTAGAGAAAGAAATGGTGATCGGTGCAAGAAAAAAGAAAGCATTGTTTGTCGTGTCTGTTTTGAGAAGCAATTAGGCCTTAGAGCGAGTGGTCACTTTGTCACTCTTTTTGAGACGATCTATTGGGTTATCGAGATTTGGATCGCGTCACACCTTTTTCGTTGATTATCTTTGTAGAAGACAAGAAAATAAGCCAATGGTTACTCAGCATATAGTTTATGCGCTTATCTTTCCACGTAGAATGAACTGTGGTCTCCTATTCCAAGACCAATTTAGGTAGAATAGATGGAGTTCGAAGGTTGATTATTGTTTTTGTATCTTTACACTCTGAATCAAGCTAGTGTGTATCGTCTCAATTGAGAAGAATCCACGCAAGCAGCCAGAACTCAGATGGATCCTCGTGTCTTTGCTTGGCAATATCAACGATAACAGGGAGATATAGACAACAGGAGGGGATCATTCACCAACATCCAATGAGAAGTTTCCAAGGTTTCTTCCGAGTATATGATTATGCAAAATCGACTTGTCGAAGATGGACAAATGGAGAAGAATGCATATATCCAGATGGCGTATAAGCACTGCTTCTGGATGAAGTTTTTTTTCGGTCTTTCGCTTTTGTAGATATGCTCTCTCATTGGCTGGCATTGGATTAGTTTAAATTCCGACAATTCGCAGATAACGAATCACATCAACAATGCTGCAAGACGAGCCGTCTGTTTGGAGTCCTCATGCCCTAGGAGCGAGAATGTGTTGGTCAAGCAAAACATGCCCGAAGACAAATAAGAAAAGTAAGAAAGTATGAGAGAGCACATATTTCATTGTATTCACAGAGTCGAGATGTAGATGAGGTAGTCAATCTATGGTTGTAAAACAATCAAAAGAAAAATTGCACAGAAAATTTTAAATCTTATGTATAGAATGCAATCGAATCTTAAACCTATCAATTAGTTCAATTAGATCTTTTCGATGAACGGTACCAAAATTATTTGTCTCTTAAGAAGTGCTTATGTGGCAGCCTTGAATTGTAAGCACTTTTCAACATAGTTTTTGGATTTTAATACAATTTTTGGATAAAGGTTGATAACTTAATTGAACAAATTGAAGGATTTTATATTTGATTGCATTTTTTGATAGAAGATTTTAGGACTTGATCGAACTAATTGGATGATTTGGAACTAAGTTGCATTTCGCTGTGACATACAAAGTACATCTAACGATCTCTCTTTACCCGGGAAAAGTACCAAAAAAGTCCTAAACCTATTGCATTGGTATCAATTCAGTCCTAAACTTTTCAATTAGACCAATTCAGTTCTAAATCTATTAATAATTGTACAAATTTAGTCCATCCGGTCAATTTTGGCCGGCCGGCGCGACGTGGATGTCGGCCGGTGGCCGGACGCCGACGTGGCAACTTTTATGATTTATTTTTTTCGAATTTTTTATTAATTTTTGTATAAATTTTTTTCTTTTTTTTTTCCTTTTCTTTTCATCTTCTTCCCTGGCGGTGGCCCTTGCCGCCCACCGGGAGGGTCGCGGCCCTTGCCCGGCCTCACCCAAGGCCGTCGGCAAGCCGGCTTTGCCCGGATCTGGGCGAGGCTGGCCTCGCCCGTGGCTGGCAAGGCCATGGCGGCCATCGCCACGGCGGAGGTGAGGGCCGGGAAGCCCTTGCCAGCCGCCAGCGAGGGTTGCGGCCCTCGCTCGACCTCGCCCAAGGCCGCCTCGCCTACGGCTTAGCCCAGCTCCTGACCTCGATTTCCTCCTGCTTCGTCGCTGCCGGCTTTTGCTCTTCTTCTCCTTCCATGAGTAGAAAGCCACGAGCAATCCCACTAGCTACTCCGATGGCGAAGGCTGGCCTCGCCCAGATCTGGGTTAAGCCACGGGCAAGGCGACCCTGGGCGAGGCCGAGCGAGGACCATGACCCTCGCCGGCGGCTGGCGAGGGCTTCGCGGCCCTCGCCTTCGCCTTGGCGATGGCTGCCATGGCCTCGTCAACCGTGGTCGAGGCTGGCCTCGCCCAAATGCGGGTGAAGTCGCCTCGCCGGCGACCTTGGGAGAGGCCGAGCGAGGGCCACAACCCTCGCCTAGTGGCCGGCGAGCCTCACTGGAGGTTCGCCGGCCACCGCCAGGAAGAAGACGATAAGAAAAGGAAAAAGAAAAAAAAAATTTAATAAAAATTAATAAAAAATTCGAAAAAAAAAAATCATAAAAATTGCCACGTCGCATGCGGTCACCAGCCGACGTCCACGTCAGCGTTGGCCGGCCAAAATTGGCCAAATGGACTGAATTGGTACTAATATTAAAAGGTTTATGACTAAATTGGTTCAATTGAAAAGTTAAGGATTGAATTGGTACAAATGCAATAGGTTTAGAACTTTTTTGGTACTTTTCCCCTCTTTACCCTATCCATCAATTCTAACATCCCCTCAAACTCTTGTTCATTACAAAGAAACCAACTGGAGTTGGGGCAAGAAACCAAAGAATGGTGTGGAAAGAATAGTCTTCTCAACCACCCGCAGTTTGATTAGCAGAAGACGCACGCACAAGATAAAAAATTGTCCCTCGAATGAGATGCTGCCAAAGAAAGTTATAGTCCTTCTCAATATGTTTAATGCGCTCATGAAAAACTGCATTTCGGGCAATCTGAATAGCGCTTTTTCTATCACACGAAATAATAGTGGTTGATTTCCAAAGAAAAACCATGTCTTCCAAAAGCCAATGAAAAACTGCATTTCGGGCAATCTGAATAGCGCTTTTTCTATCACACGAAATAATAGTGGGTGATTTCCAAAGAAAAACCATGTCTTCCAAAAGCCAATGCATTCGAATGAGTTCAGCATTAGTATTAGCCAAAGCGAGATGTTCAGATCTTGCACTTGAACGCAAGTTAATAGTTTGCTTCTTATTGTGCCAAGAAATCAAGTAACTGCCAAGGAGGACACAAAGACCCCTTAGCGATCATTGCCGTCATAATCAAAATCAAAACCTAGGTAGGCATACGACTCCAGGCCGGAGCAAGAAAGATAGTGAACGCCATAAAAATAGAGTCGACTCGATGTAAGCAGATTTGCAGCACAGCAGTATAGTGAGCAGAACATGGAGCACACATAAATTGACTGAACAGTTTGAATCGATGCCATGTCTAGACGAGCGACAATGAGATATACAACTGCCGACTACCGAAGGAAAACGGCTTGCTCAGCGGTTGATGCATCCACATCTTCGAGACTAACTTTCACATGATAGATTCCACCCTTAATTTAAGAACTCTGTCCAATTTAATAACCGTCTTTTTTCCACTTCTCGACAAACTGTGCCTCGAGGGGTCGGTAGCCTTTGGACTACTAAATTCAGTCTTCGCCTTAAGTTGAGAGTTTCTAGGTGTCAATGGGTTAGGACAAGAGATCACGACAAAATGCATTCAGATATAATGCATTACCACGGGATCCCTCTAGGGATCGTGTCTAGAATTGAGGTTGGTTTGTTGGACTTCACAAAGTCAAAAGCAGTTCTTCACTTTCCCTCCAAGATTCCAAAAAAAAAATCATCTCAACTGTAAAAACTATTAAGAACAGAGCACAGCAAGCACAACTTAAGAACAGAGCACAGCGAGCACAACCTAATCTAAGAGCACAGCAACAGCAAACACAAAGTGCTGTGACTTCAACAAAGGAAGAAGAATGAAGGTGCCCACGTGTTCAACTATGATGAGAGGTGCCCACGTGTTCAACTATGACGAGAAGTTCTCGAGAAGTTTCCTTGCTGAACAAAACTGTTATTTTGTTCTAGCTTAAAAAACAGATTAAAACAATTTCTCTCTTTTCAGTTTTTTCCTAGTTAGTTCCCTCCTTTCTTTAGTCGGTTTTCTTTGCTTCTTCATCATCAAGGTCTTATATAAATAGAGAAACAGAGCACGCCATTAAAAGTGTGCTCTGTGATGTATAGCATATACTGTGTAAATCCAGAGAGAGAAGAAAGTTTCATACTCATTCTTCAGTCTTCATTCATCTTGTTCATCTTCACATGGTATCAGAGCATGGTCGATCATCCTTATTGGATAGTTTGCATGAGCATTTGATCGCTTGTGAAATCAAATCGAAGGTACTGTAGCTGCAGAAGCGGTTCTCTGCTCGCCAGATCTGGTCCTCTGATTGCCGGATCTGACTCGATCTGAAGCTGATGGCAATAGCGGTGACGACGGTGGCGAATCTGGTTTGGCGGATCACCCTTGGAAATCGAAGACTGATGGTCAGGGATCGCGAGGGGGCTCTCAATCGCTCTCGGTTCCGGTGGTTCTGAGGGTTTCTCGGCGGATCTCTCTCGGTTTGGGGCGAAGATCGGCGACATCGGTGATATCGGCCACGGCGGTGACAGCGATTCTTGCTCTGTGGCTCGATTCGGCTCTCTGCCGGATTTGCTCTCTTCTTCTCGATCGCTCTCGAGGATCAGCGTCACTCGATCGGGTGCTCGAAGCGCGAAAATCAGATTCGTGCCGAGTTTGAAGGTCTCGACTCGGCTTTGAGGGTAGAGATCTGAGGCGATCAGCGGTGGTTATAGCAACGGCAGTGGCTTCCGTTTCTCCGGTGATTCCTCGTTGAGGGACGAAATTCGATTCGGACTCCCCTATTCATCCACTGAAGTTGCAGATTCAACCAAAGCCACTTCCCCAGCACCACCAGCTTCGCAGTCACAGTAAGCGCTATGTTCATCCCTAATTCGCATGCTCTGTTTCTGCTGAAGGTAGAGACCGAGTGCTTGATTACTCCTATATGAAATCCAATGACGTTCGAGTCTCTGTGATAAGTCTGATCTTCACTGATCGCAGCAGATCAAAGTAGCTATTGATCATTCTCATTTGTTGATTTGGAGATTTTAAAGTGTTTTAACATCACCATTATCATCGTCTTCTTCAAAGCTATGAGAACAGGAAAATGGCAGCAAGAACACAAAAGTATCCCTTTCCAATACATGTTAACATCTCTAATTTTGTTACGATCAAGCTTGCTGAAGACAATTTTTTGTTATGGCAAGCATAGTTCCACAGATTTCTTCGAAGCCAAGAACTTTTTGGCTTCATTAGTGGTGATATTTCATCACCTCCTCGAACATTACAGGTTGAAACTGAAGGTTGTGAAACTGAAATTGTAAATCAAGATTACATAGATTGGACAAAAACTGATCAGCTTGTGTCATCATGGATTAGTGGAGTTGTATCTGAAAATATTCTGAGCTTGATTATTGGTTTAGAGACTTCCTATGAGGTATGGCAAACACTCCTCAATCGTTTTACTCAGAAATTAGTTGCGAGAGAATTTGAACTGAGAGGAAAATTACAAGCTTGTCAGAAACGAGATAGAAGTCTTTCTGTTTATCTTAGAGAATATAAGTCCATCTGTGATCAGCTAAATGCAATTGGAAAGCCTGTAGATGAGATAACAAAAATGTTCGGTGTTCTTGAAGGACTAGGTTCTGAATATGAAAACTTTCGAACCACTATGTACTGCTTGAAACCTCAACCAGAATATGATGAAGTGATAGCACAGCTAGAAAGATTTGAAACAAGGCTAAAGACCTATTCGATGAATCAATATAATCCCAATCTAGCCTATTTTGGATAAAGAAATTCTGAAACAAGGCAGAAAGGGATCTCTGAAAGAGAATATAGTTCTCAGAATTCTGGTTTTGGAGGTCAAAGAGGCAGTAACAGAGGGGGATGTAACTATGGTCAAGGACGTGCGATCAACAACAGGGGTCGCAGTTATGGCTATTCAGGAAGAAATCAGAACTACAGGCAGGATCAAGTAGATCAGCAATTCAGGCAGAGAAATGACTTTCCTGGCTTTGGACAGGGGTTTCGACCATATGCAAGTTACTCACAAAGGTATCAAGACACCAAATCTTACCCATCTTCGACTCTAATGTCTAATAAACGTATGCAGGATGAGAAAACAACAGAACTTGCTCGTTTGGAGTGTCAGATTTGTAAACGTCCAGAGCATGATGCACTTCGTTGCTGGTATCAATTTGATAACTCATATCAGGCTGAAGAAATTCCAACAGCATTGGCAGCAATGCATCTTGAGGATCCAAGAGGGAATGAATGGTATCCAGACACTGGTGCAACAGCTCACATCAGTGCAGATTCGGGTACTCTTAATAACTTTTCTAAATATAGTGGAACTGATACGGTCATGATAGGAAATGGTGCCTGTTTGCCTGTAGCTTATGTTGGTAATACTATGCTACATACTGAAGTCAACTCATTACCATTAAATGATGTTCTGATTGTTCCTCAAATCACGAAAAATCTTCTCTCAGTTTCAAAACTAACAGATGACTATCCTTGTTCATTTGTTTTTTTTATCAAACTAGGGTTTATATAAAGGACCATCACACCAATACAACAGTGAGGCTCGGAAGGAAGGTTAGAGGACTCTACCGAGTGGACTCACAAGCTATAGAAGCATTCTTCACTCAAAGACACATAGCTGTAGCAGAAGATGTGTGGCACCAGAGATTAGCTCATACCAGCCCACGAACAATAAAGCATCTACAGAATCAGAAATTGATTCATTGTAATGCAAAAACTCAGACTACATGTAGTAGCTGTCAAATAGCAAAGAGTACTGCATTACCTTTTCCTTTATCAGTTTCCACATCTACTGTTTCTCTAGAAAAGATACACTGTGACATTTGGGGCCCCTCACCAGTTAGTTCTTTTCAGAACTTTAAGTACTATGTCATCTTTGTAGACAATTTCTCTCGCTATAGTTGGATCTATCCAATGAAGAAGAAGTCAGAATTTCATGATATCTTTGTCATATTTCAGAAGAAAGTTGAGAAGTAATTCAATCATGAAATTAAGATTTTTCATTCTGATGGTAGAGGGGAGTTCATGAGCAACAGATTTCAGAATCATTTACAGCAATGTGGCATAAGACAGTATATTTCTTGTCCACATACACCAGAACAGAATAGTATTTCAGAAAGGAAACATCGACATATAGTTGAACTAGGCTTAGCTATGCTGTATCACTCTAGAGTTCCATTAAAATTTTGGGTCGATGCCTTCATGACAGCTAACTATATTATTAATACTCTTCCTACACCAAAGTTACAGATGGACACTCCTTACAACAAAATTCATCAACAGCAGCCAAGCTATGAACATCTAAGAGTCTTTGGATGTGCATGTTACCCATGTCTTAGACCCTATGCTCAACATAAATTTGATCCCAGATCTCTTACCTGTGTGTTTTTGGGATATAGTGAGCGCTATAAAGGCTATCGCTGTCTGGTGCCTACTGATGGTCGCATATATATCAGTCGACATGTGCAATTTGATGAAAGTTTCTTTCCCTTCACAAAGAAACTGACAACAAAATATAATCAGTATACTGTTCTGTATAAACGATGGGTAGAAGAAGTTCATTTTTTAGATTCTACAAGTGCAGCACCAGTGGAAAGTTCTTCCAATGGATACACAGCAAACTTCCAGCATCATCATATCTTGGAAGATGATCACAATACTATCTCAAATCCTGTTATTGCGCCACAAAACTCACCCATACAGATACTGGCACAGCTACAGACTGACCTAGTTGCTGCAGACCAAACATCTCTTCCTTCTACAACTGTCAATGAAGTCATCACTGTTCAAGCACAGCAAAATTCTTTACCTGATTCTCAAGGTACGTCTTCTGTCCATTCTATGCAAACTCGACTGAAATCAGGTATCCGAAAGCCAAATCCTAAGTATGCATGTTTGGCATAATACAAAGTGCCTATGGAACCACAATTGGTTAAATCAGCTTTAGCTGATGCAGGATGGTACAAAGCCATGCAAGATGAAATGGATGCTTTGTATGAAAATAAAACATGGATACTAGTTCATAGAACCAGTCAGATGAATGTCATAGGCTGTAAATGGGTGTTTAAAACTAAACTAGCATCTGATGGAAGTCTTGATAGACTCAAGGCTCGGTTAGTAGCTAAGGGGTTTCATCAAGAAGAGGGGGTTGATTTTACAGAAACATTTAGTCCTGTTATTAAACATGCCACCATTCGCATAATACTTTCTGTGGCAATGATGAAGAACTGGAAAATACATCAGCTTGATGTTAAAAATGCTTTTCTACATGGAACATTACATGAGACTGTATATATGGAGCAGCCACCTGGTTTTATACATCCTCAAAACCCTCAAAGTGTATGTCTTCTAAAGAAGTCTCTATATGGTCTTCGTCAAGCACCACGTGCTTGGTTTGATAAGTTCAGTAATTTTCTTCTTGAAAATGGCTTCTTTTGTAGTACAACTAGGGGTGAGCATGGTCCGGGTTGGTCCGGGCCACCCCCTAACCCTAAGACCAACCTGTACAGTGTCGGTCCTCAATTTTTAGGACCGAGGACCGACCCTATTGAGCCTGGGACCAAGGACCGGACCGAAACAATGGGTTCGGTCCGGTTCCAAGGTCAACCCGGGACCGATCGATAATTTTTTTCGTCTTGTTTTTTATACTCCCTAAAAAGCAAACCTACAAATTCAAATTACACATCCATCAACAATGCGGCATTGTGCAACTAAACTATAAATACTAATACATATTCAGCAAATATAAGATGACACAATAATGGAAATTTCATACCTGCTAACCGCTCATCGAGATATGGGACAAGATGGAAAGTTCTTATAATCATCTATCTTTAATATTCATAACACCATATGCAAAATTGAAGAACAAATAAGACAGAATGGAAGAGAACGTACTTTGGGGAAGGAAGCTGTGAGGAGATTTACGGCGTAAACCTCACGCCGTTTTGGATGTCGCGAGTCCGTGACTATGAGGACTCCTTGGTCCTCACGGTGAAGAACATACTGGACTGTGGAGGAGGATGCCGTGAAGACCTTGACGGCATAAACTTCACGCCTTTTGGATGCCATCTGTCCATGACTGTGAGCCTGAGGAGTCAACAGCTTTAACATCATTTTACTTAGGTTTTTGTTTTTTTGAACAAACATTTTACTTAGGTTTGAATATATAAAAGTTATAAATAATATAATATAATATAAAGGGTTGGTCCGGGTTGGACCAACCCAAAACTCTCAGGACCGAGGACTAACCCGCACAGTGTTGGTCCTGGAATTTCAGGACCAAGGACCGACCCAGTCCCCTTAGGAATCGGACCAGGACCGGCAGGGTTGGGCCGGTCCAGGGTTGACCCTAGACCGTTGCTCACCCCTAAGTACAACTGATCCTTCTCTCTTTATACTTCATACTGGGTCAGATATAGTATTGCTGCTGCTCTATGTGGATGACATAGTGCTAACTGGCAGCAACGATCAACTACTAGCTAAATTGATCAATCTACTAAGCCTTCACTTTCACATGAAAGATCTTGGCCATCTACATTACTTCTTAGGAATTGAAGCTAAACGAAGTTCTAAAGATCTATTTCTCTGTCAAACCAAGTATGCTATTGATCTTCTTACCAGAGCCCATATGACAGAATGTAAACCTGTCTCAACTCCTCTACAACTTCGATCAGTTGTCATGACAAGTGATGATATTCTACTTGACAATCCTCTTGAATATAGAAGTCTAGTGGGTGGTCTTCAATATCTAACAATCACCCGCCCTGATCTTGCTTATGCAACGAATGTTCTATGTCAGAAAATGCAAAAGCCAACAGTTGGCGATCTTCATCAATTAAAAAGAGTCCTTCGGTATGTTAAAGGCACAACTCATCTTGGGCTGTTTATTCACTCTAATAGTTCAATGGCTCTATACGGATTCTCAGATGCTGATTGGGCTGGCACAGTGCTACTACCAGACGTTCTACTACTGGTTTTTGCACCTATCTTGGCTCTAATCTTCTCTCTTGGTCAGCTAAGAAACAACCTACTGTATCTCGCTCTTCAACGGAAGCTGAATATAGAGCACTTGCATCCACTACTGCCGATCTTACCTGGATTAGCTTTGTCCTACGAGACATCGGTATATCTCTTCCATCACCAACTCTTTTGTTCTGTGATAATAAGTCTGCCATCTCTCTAACGGCTAATCCGATTCTACATGCTCGTACCAAACATATCGAAGTTGACTTTCATTTTGTTCGTGAAAAAGTCTCCTCAGGCTCATTAAATGTTCGCTATATCCCTAGTCATCTTCAGATTGCTGACATCTTTACCAAATCACTATCACGTTTCTCTCATTGTAATCTTAGAACCAAATTGGGTATGGGTTTTTTACCCCTTCCCAATTTGTGGGGGGATATTAAGAACAGAGCACAGCAAGCACAACCTAAGAACAGAGCACAGCGAGCACAACCTAATCTAAGAGCACAGCAACAGCAAACACAAAGTGCTGTGACTTCAACAAAGGAAGAAGAATGAAGGTGCCCACGTGTTCAACTATGACGAGAAGTTCTCGAGAAGTTTCCTTGCTGAACAAAACTGTTATTTTGTTCTAGCTTAAAAAACAGATTAAAACAATTTCTCTCTTTTCAGTTTTTTCCTAGTTAGTTCCCTCCTTTCTTTAGTCGGTTTTCTTTGCTTCTTCATCATCAAGGTCTTATATAAATAGAGAAACAGAGCACGCCATTAAAAGTGTGCTCTGTGATGTATAGCATATACTGTGTAAATCCAGAGAGAGAAGAAAGTTTCATAATCATTCTTCAGTCTTCATTCATCTTGTTCATCTTCACAAAAACCACGAAAAATTATATCCACATCTACATCTCAATAGAAGACTATTGGTCTCAAGATTTCGAGCAATTTACATACCAAAAAAATGTTAGTCATTTCAAGTAAGAGCACTGCATGCGAAACTCTGGTGAAGAAAACATAGTGAGTTCTTTCGGGAAATTTCAAGAGTCTTTTCTCTATGATTCCTAATTTCGTTGTCATGTGAGTTCACTTGAGAAGGTCATTAACATTGTTGCTGTTGCAGGATTGCCTGTCCTATTCTCAAATGGGTATATTCCAATATGACCAGTAGACACTTAATGCCCGAAGTCACGTTCAATGAAGCATAACCACCCATAGTTGTCTAAAAAGCCTAAATAGTTACGTGTAAATGAGAATCGCAGAAAGGGCTTTGGATAAATCCATCGTATTCCTTGATATATGCATCCTATTACCTTTTGGCAATAATGTAAATGACTTAACTGTATCGAAAGCAAGTTACTGTATCATTTGTGGGCCATGAAGACCGATAACATCTCAATCGCCAACGACGCGTCCCCTCCCCATGTCATCGACGGTGGAGATGACGCGCTCGGATCTTCACCGGAATGATTCGCCTCGGCGAAAACTGACAGCCTACGTTTTGAGGAAGTTGCCGGGCTGACAAAAACGGGAGTGAAAGTACTTAGTGCCCCCACTTAATTTTGTTTAGAATGATGACGATGATGACGACCACTATTCTTGCCAACGAAGGGTACACTATAGTTCAAATCGGGCCTATCCGACTGTTCTAGTAGTGCAGGATCGAGTAGGATCCTGCACTACTAGACAACGTCACAAATTCTCTCCAATTTCGGACGCGACATGTTCGAGTAGGATCAAGAACGGCGAGATGGGATCCACCAAGTGCGGAATTTGTGGCCCTTCGTTCCTCGCTTTTTAAGCGCAATAATGACAACCTTTGATCATGTCCAAATAGGTAAGAGGGTAAGATTTCCAGGATACACAAGAAATGTCTGTGAGACATCAATTCGTTGACTTCTCGTATGTGGTTCACATCTTGCATCTGCGCGTGTGATCGAAATTGAAGTGCACGTGATGCGTGATAACTTCCTTTGGCTTCCGATTCCATGGGATCCATGAGCTGGTCGCGGCCCTCGGGAGAGATTGGATGGTTCCCGTTTATTAAGCTGATGAACACTCGAATCGCTTGAAAATGATATATAAATAAATTAATACCACTTCGACACATTATGATTACTTCCCTTCTTTTCTTCTTTTTGTTGAATAGAAATACCGTGATCCGAAAGCACTTTTAAAAGATTTTAAGAGATTTTTCAATCCCGAGTGAGTGGTTCTTCACCTGCTTTTTAATCACAGGAGAGGATCTTAATTGACCCTCTAGAGTTCCCGCTCATTAATCTTTTTTTGATATTTTGTTTCCCCTGCTTGAGTTTAACCCTAGGCTTTAACGAGGAATTCGATGGCGAGTGCCTGACCCGCTTCTTAACTTATGTTCTAATACATGCAAATCATCTTATTCTCATGCATCGGGTAAGGCCTACCCATCAAGTGATAAGCGTGCCTCCCACGTTCAATATGAATGGGTTATGTCGTGCTTTGAATACAAGATTTGTTTGATCCAAATCAAGAGTTTAACCACAGAGTCAACCTCTTGGGTTGTTCCAAAAAAAAACCTTAGGATTGAGTTTCGTTTCTTCCTTATTTTTCTTTTTTGGAATGTACGTAGTATTACTTCATCCAACACCGCCAAAGGATAAAATGATTTCCACTATGAAAATTTCCCTTATTAAGAAATCCTAAATTATTAGATCGATTTCCACTACACATGTACGACATAATACGTAGTATTACTTCATCCAACACCGCCAAAGGATAAAATGATTTACACTATGAAAATTTCCCATATTAAGGAATCCTAAATTATTAGATTGATTTCTACTACATATATATGACATAACATATTTAAACAATGCCCGTGCAAATAATCATTTGTTCTACTGCGTAGTGGCTATTGATGGAATCTTGTCTAGTTGGGCGCAACCAACCGTTACGGAGCGAAGGAAAAACAAAATCTTGAGGAGATAGTTTTATTAAAGTTCCGATTCAAAAGGTGCATCGATGCCAAATCGAAAAAGAAGGGCTATAACACAATATCCGACCTTCACTAATTGTGAATCGTACTATAATTCCTAGATTAAGGACATGAAAATCCATGCTGAAACAAATGTCGCAAACTCAACCACTGAGAAGCTCCCGCGAGTGCTCCAATGCGTCCCACGTTTCAACATGGAATCAGCATATTTAGTCCTAAATAAGACCAAATTCAATGGCACTCCATCAAAGTAGGCACCAAAGCAATCATCGCCATTATCTTTAATTAAATCGAATGTAGTAAATAATTGCACCGTCCATAAATTATGTGAATTTCCATCAACCTCACTACCTCTCTAGCTAAGCCAGAGAAATATTCACAACTTCTTCAAGTGCCACGTATGCGGTCACTAGAGAAAAGAGGCGTAGTCGACAGGATCATGTGCGAGTCGAAGTGCCTCATGATTATTTCCGCGAAGAGGGCGAGAGCACCATGTAGGACTGAAGACAAAACACGTGGTGGCCAAGAACGAGTAATTTCCTCACAAATCGCTGCCGCCCAGGCGATGATTGTGCACTTTTTTTCCAACTTATTCAAGCGACTGCGCATGACTTCTGAAGAGCATACATGGAAAATCCTATGTAGATGACATGGAATGGATTTTGATTGGCTGTAATGCGGATTGCGGAGCTACCTACAAATAGTATATGACTAAAATAAAACTTTGAATGTGACATCAGGAGCGACCCTCCCACATGAAGCCCAAAAGACATGTCCAGGTGCATCGCAAATATGGTGTAACGAGTCAGCAACACAGAACCAGTACGGTCTTCTTCCTTAACATGGGTAGCCCCTCCACTAATTACTGCACATGCATGCAAATCGTCTCATCCGCACGCGTTGATATGGCTCTGCCCTAACATAGAATACAAGACCTCGAAAAGGAAACTATGCGATGTTAAGTTTAAATTGTTAAATAAAAATGTGGTATTACGTTTAAATGTTATATTACTCCCTCTCAATGCCAATACTATGGGTGGACATATTTAATTGGGGAGGTAAATGGGATTTGGAAATATTCAAACTCAGGACTTCCAACTATAATAACATGCGAGATTTGTGGAACTATTACTAACCGTTCTAAAAGTTTAAGTTATTAGATGAAAGCACAGTTCAAAATTTAAATATTCAATCACGTCTTATAAAAATCGAGACTGCCCACCACTCAGTGAACCCGAGGGCCCGAATTAGTAAATGCTTGAATCCACCACTCAATGAACCCGTGGACATATTTAATTGGGGAGGTAAATGGGATTTGGAATGGGGAGGTAAATGGGATTTGGAAATATTCAAACTCAAGACTTCCAACTATAATATCATGCGAGATTTGTGGGACTATTACTAACCGTTCTAAAAGTTTAAATTATTATATGAAAGCACGGTTCAATATTTAAATATTCAATCACATCTTATAATAATCGAGATTGCCCACCGCTCAGTGAACCCGAGGGCCCGAATTAGTAAATGCTTGAATCCGCGTTCGTCATTATTACAGAGGATATTTTTGTTTTCAATTCTAGATATTGTTTGGCCTTTCTACTCGAGCTTTAGTGCGTGCTTTATCTAATCCATGATGTTAAAAGAAGATGTTTCGCGTGCTCAAGTTAAGCCTACCTAGGGTAAGCTTCCTAGTGGTTAAAAAAACAATCCATGTTGTTAAAAGAAGATATTTCGTGTGCTCAAGTTAGATCTACCTGAGGTAAGCTTCCTAGTGGTTAAGAAAAAACAATCCATGATGTTAACGGGATGCCATCACGGACCAATAATTTATGCTAACTATTAATCATCGCTAGCTCCATGGCTAGGCCACACTATTATCTTATTGCACCGGTCCGGCGACTTTCTTCGTATAGTGCCACGTTCGAGCACATGAAAGGGAGGGCATCCCGCGGAATGATGCGGGAGTCGAAGTGCCTGATGACTTTTCCCCGTGAGAACGGATGAGCACAACATAGGATTTGAGTCAAACACGCAATTCATGTGCAAAAATTATCACGGCAAAAGCATCGTATGAGGTCTTAAAAATATGAAGGTGAATATTTTCCACGATTGCTGCTGATCGATCAGGTGATAAATGTGCACTTTTGAAACTTCGGGTGGCTAAGCATCACTTCTTAAACGCACACACGGCAATCATTATGTATGACATGTCCAGCACTACTCGAGGGTAATATTTGGTTGGCTGTGGTACGGATTTAAGGAGTTACCGACAGTTAAATTAGAAAGGGGAACAAAAAGAAAATCGAAGGTGACATCACAAGCGACGCACCAAATGAAGCCCAAAGAGACATTTAAAATTGGATCTTGAATGTGCTTGCATATGAAAAAAGAAAACAAAGTTATGGCAAATATGGTGTAACGAGTCAATCTCATGAGATCAGGGTAATATTTTTTTCTATAATGTGACTATCCACGCTTTCGGCTCCAATGTCATCTCTTCCACATTCATCGCATTGATACGGCTCCATGTAGGAAATGGCATACAAAACCTCGAGTTTATTATGAGCCGGAAATTGCGTGATGTTGCAAAATCGAATTTGGCCAATACAAATCGAGATTGCCAATTATTCGGTCAACCCAAGGGGATCCAAAACAGTAAACAATTCGACCATGTTTACTACCGATTCAAGAGCATCGTCCAATGTTCATTCTACTCGCAGTTAAATACAATCAATTCATTATTTGGGTTATCTACCCAAGTCTTAGATCGTGCCTTATCTAATAGACAGGACAGGGGGAATATTCCGCGGGCCCTAATTGAACTTGTTTAACACAGCTTCCTTGTCACGACATTTCCTCCGCAAAGGATAAGTAAGACTCCTTTTTTTTCCATTTTTTTGACATGATCGTACGAAATATGAGATGCATTTACGAATAGTCAACTCCGTGGAATCAGTCTGGCCAACATTCAAGCTTACCAGATTTTTTTTTTTTTTTTGGTCTAAATTCAAGCTTACCAGATTTCGACGTTTGAGTCATGGCGTGTCCGGGGGAGCAAACAAGCAGAGGCGGGCGATATACAGGAGACGTGCAAGGGAACAGAACTTGCAACATACCTAAAGACGTTAAGCAATCCATGTAATAAAAGTGTACATTTCATGGACATTTTCTTTTTTTTGATAACTAAGGACTCCACCACGGGTTCCGTGCCGGACAAAGACCGAAGGGCGGGCCCCTATTCCTAGGGAGACTAAAGACGGGGACCCATCATCATCACGGCCCAACTTAAGATCTTGCAAGACTGGAGATTACTACCACTATTCCTCATTTTTCATCATTTTAAAATTTTTTAAAATTTTTTTGTGGAATTTCGTGTGCAGCTTCTACGTTCTCGGCGATGTCCTTCTTGGGTACGATCGTGATTTCGGAGCCATATAAATTCAGTGGAAAAAAACGCGGTCAAAAATGAGAAAACGTCTTGGAAAATCGGGGGGGATTACTTGTACTACGAAGCAGACAAGTGAAGAAAAAACCTTCTCTTGTCGTTCTGGCCTTCCGACGTTGACCAAGGGACCTGATTGACTAGCCAATCATCTTTCTTGTCCACGTCATAAAGGAAAAGGGCAGAAATTTACATGTGGAAACGATGGGAAAAGTCTCTCTTCTCCGCGGATCGCCTATTGACAAATTGAGATAAACACAAAAAATTAATTGATTGAGTTTGAGAAGATAATGCCTTGTATTATTTTTGGTTAAATTTCTTGGAAATTATGACTAGTTTTGTTAAAACTGTCGGGATCATTGATTAAAGTAACTAAATGAAGTGAATATTCATATATTTTAATGCGTAGAACGTCTGCTTTCACAATACGCATATATGATGCTTTGAAAATTGGACATTTCTTTATTTCTAGGGCACTTGTTATTCGCCCATTGACAAATTGGGATTAACACAAAAAATTAATCGATCGAATTTGAGAAGATAGTGCCTTGTATTATTTTTGGTCAAATTTCTTGGAAATTATGACTAACTTTGTTAAAACTGTAGGGATCATTGATCAAAGTAACCAAATGAAGTGAATATTCATATATTCTAATACGCAGAACGTCTGCATTCGCAATTCGCATATCTGATACTTTGAAAATCAAACATTTCTTCATTTCTAGGGCACTCGTTATTCCGTGGGGTGAAGCCTGATTTCAAGTTCGTTTCATAGTTATCATACAACTGATCAAATAAATCCATAAATCTTTCACGGAATTTGAAATTAGGCTACGATTTGCTAGCGTACTGGAGCTATGCTTTAACGAAAAAGGGGCAAGGAGCTTCATTGCAATCCCGTGAGCATATTGCTTTAGGATTGCTCAGTTTGGTGAGCTTTCGTCCTTGTATCCATTGTGCACCATTAGTATACATTCAACAAGACTAGATGTGACATGGGAAAAGCGAGCCCTACTTGTTGGCAGCTCACATGAAAACGGACGAACCGAATTACCCTTTAAGGCACGTGAAACTACAATTGGCACTTCGGGCGATCATGGTGGCGAGCCGGCCTGTCTCGAGAAGACCTTCTCATAAGTCGGTCGAGTGGCTCTGGTGCATAGTCCTTCGATGGCCATGGCGGGTCGGATAGGCCGGCCTCATAAGCAAAACATCTTGTAGCCAAATGACGTATTAAACCATATGCCCCATTTACGAATGCGGCAGTTTTCCATGACTATATACTAGAACGCGATAATTTTTATCAAAATATAATTAAGAGCCATATTAGGGTTTTCTTATATTCAAATTTGGTTACGTGTATGCCGGTTGAATGAGATCCTATTGGAAATACATATGTTCAATAGCCATTCACCAATTAAAGAAAAATGACAAAATAGATCATATATTATCGATGCGAAGGAAATTTTACATGAGCGGCTTTGCACACCCTTCATTTTATTTAATGATTATACTCAATTCAATGGTACATGAAGTCGCTTATAATATATTATAGTAACTCATTAATTTTTTTTTTTGGGGGGGGCGAAGGGTTACCAGTCCTTACCAAAAAAAAAAGGGTTACCAGAAGTCGGTCAACTCAACTCAGCAATTATAGAAACAAAAGTGGCAACTCTAACCTTTCTTTTTCTCCTCCTCCTGCTCACCACTATAAAATGCGGCTCGCTTCATTGCACTCCTCACGAGTCCATCGACTCCCGCTCCATCTCTCCCTCTCCCTCTCCCTCTCCCTCTCTTTCTCAATGACGATCCAGAACACACTCTAGAAGAGTTTAGAAGATCACGGACAAGAAATCGCCGGCCGGAAAGATCATAACACAGCGCCGGAAAGAGAGAGCGAGAGAGAAAATGACGGTGAACATAACCTCCATCCAGACCTCCTCGAACGGGGCGTGGCAAGGCGACAACCCCCTCGACTTCGCCTTCCCTCTCCTCATCATCCAAACGACGCTCATCCTCGCCGTCTCTCGCTTCCTCGCCTTCTTGCTGAAGCCCCTTCGCCAGCCCAAGGTCATCGCCGAGATCGTCGTAAGTAAATTTTGAAATGGTTCTGTTCTCTCTGCGCGTGTTGACTTGGTTCGTGGTAAAAGTAGTTTATGATCATATGGGTTCTTTCTTTCGAATGAATCTTTGAAGGGCGGGATTCTGTTGGGCCCTTCGGCGTTGGGCCGGAACGCGGCCTACCTGCACCGGATATTCCCATCCTGGAGCACGCCTATCCTGGAGTCCGTGGCCAGCATCGGCCTCCTCTTCTTCCTCTTCCTCGTCGGCCTGGAGCTTGACCTTGGCTCTGTCCGGCGGAGCGGGCGCCGCGCCCTTGGCATCGCCCTCGCCGGCATATCGCTCCCCTTCTTGTGTGGCATCGGGGTCGCCTTCGTCCTTCGCAAAACCGTGGACGGTGCCGACAAGGTCGGCTACGGCCAGTTCCTGGTCTTCATGGGGGTGGCGCTCTCCATCACCGCCTTCCCTGTCCTGGCCCGTATCCTGGCAGAGCTCAAGCTGCTGACCACCGAGGTCGGCCAGACGGCAATGGCGGCCGCCGCCTTCAACGACGTGGCCGCGTGGATCCTGCTCGCCCTGGCCGTGGCACTGGCTGGGAACGGGGCTGCGGGTGGGCCCCACAAGAGCCCGCTCATTTCGCTATGGGTGCTCCTCTCGGGGTTCGCCTTCGTGGTCTTCATGATGGTCGCCGTCCGGCCTGCCATGAGGTGGGTGGCACGGCGGTGCTCGTCGGAGCACGATGTGGTGGACGAGGCCTACATCGTGCTGACGCTGGCGGGGGTGCTGGTGTCGGGGTTCATGACGGACCTGATCGGGATACACTCCATCTTCGGGGCGTTCGTGTTCGGGCTGACCATCCCGAAGGGCGGGGAGTTCGCCGAGAGGCTGATCGAGCGGATCGAGGACTTCGTGACGGGGCTGCTCCTCCCGCTCTACTTCGCGTCGAGCGGGCTCAAGACGGACGTGACCAAGATCAAAGGGGCGAAGGCATGGGGGCTGCTGACGCTGGTGATCACGACTGCGTGCGCGGGGAAGATCTTTGGTACGTTCGTGGCGGCGCTGATGTTCGCGATACCGGCCCGGGAGGCCATCACGCTGGGCGTGCTGATGAACACCAAGGGGCTCGTGGAGCTCATCGTGCTCAACATCGGCAAAGAGAAGCAGGTAAAACCTAATACTATTTATTTACATATGTATTTCATGAATATCAATGACATTTTAAAAGACCAAACTTCAATAATTCGGGCATCCACGACCTACATTATTTATTTGTGACGATCAGTCAAGGCCCTATAATCGTAAGTGGACCGACACTTCCGCGAAATAGACTTCCCTCCTCTCCTGTCGCTGAAAAGTATTAGATGACTTACAGAAGATCGTGGGCGGCAAGACTTATAGAACACATCGTCGTCCTCGTCTCTGCTTTCTTTCGAAAGGCAAATCCGTTTTACACACCAAAATAGAAATTAGGAAAAGTGGTACCAGTTTTAGGTTTATGTAAGTTATGTTTGCATTAGAGGAGGAAAAAAGAAAATTAGGGTTCCAGTTTTCGCACTTTGAAGCGATCGTGAATTTTACCTTTTTCTATGTTGGTCTTCTAGATTATTTTCTAAGTGCCGAGAAATTTACTCCACCGTACCAATAATTCGTACTTTTTTATATGTTGGTCTTTTTGATTATTTCTGAAGTGACAAGAAATTTACTCCTCTCGCACTTAGGACTGATCATTGGCGCAGTGGCCTTTTGACTTTTCATCGTTGCATCTGGACACCAAGTAGCGATCATTTAATACTAATTACTAAATCTAAGTCAGAGAAACCTCGAAAGATGCCCCGATCGAGAATCTTGGGATCTTAGGTTTGACATCAGGGTCACGATTTCATAGGTTAAGGGAGAGAGAAAAAAAAAAAGAGAAGAAAAAAACAATTTTGCTAGAAAGGTCTTTTAAAGTATAGGTGACGGATCTAGAGGGCTTTGGTTAAGGGGCAAATTCGTATAATAATAGGCGTTAAACTGCCCGTACGTTTCCCTCCTGTTGAAATTTCTACGGTTCTAGTCCTTAAAAAATTCAGACGCTAAGCTAGTCACGCATGTGGCTCAACTTTCATTCGTACCCGCGTCATCGTCTGAACTTTTTTATTTGCGGGTCGTCATCAAATAGGTCATTGGAGGCGTAATGGCAAATCTCTTTCCAAAAGTCAAGAAGTACCACGTTTCCCATTTGGGTCCGACGCTTGACGATGTTGGCAACTTGACATTTGGGTAAATTTGGACCGTAAACGTTAGTGACGAGCCGACTCAGGTCCTATTTTGAATAGGAGTCAAATATAATTCGAAGACTTATGTTGATTTATGCCGTGGCATCTTTTGATTATGGAGATGATAAACATTCACACTAGTAATTTTATGATTAAGAGATTATTCTTTTCCCTTTTTGATGAAGAATATAGAGTTGCGAAATACATTCTATGACAAGTGAACCATGTTCGTTTTGAATTTATGACCAAGATTGTTGTGGTGCGACCTACAGGTTCTTAATGATGAGATGTTTGCAATTCTAGTGCTGATGGCGCTCTTCACCACCTTCATCACCACACCCGCTGTCATGGCCATCTACAAGCCAGCCCGCGCCAGCAGCACTCCGACGCACCGCAGGCTGCACGATTTGTCGAACAACGACGACTCATCCAAGAACGAGCTCCGGATCCTCGCGTGCCTGCACGGCCCTGGGAACGTGCCGTCCCTCATCAGCCTCATCGAGTCCATCCGAAGCACCAAGAACTCCATGCTCAAGCTCTTCGTCATGCACCTGGTCGAGCTCACCGAGCGGTCGTCTTCCATCGTCATGGTCCAGCGGGCCCGAAAGAACGGCTTCCCTTTCTTCAACCTGCCGCGCCGCGGGGAGTGGCACGACCGGGTCGCGGGGGCGTTCCAGGCGTACAGCCAACTGGGCCGGGTCACGGTCCGGCCCACCACGGCGATCTCGGCCCTGTCCACGATGCACGAGGACATCTGCCACGTGGCCGAAGAGAAGAGGGTGGCGATGATCGCCCTGGCGTTCCACAGGTCCTGGAGGGGCGAGGGGGACGAGGCCGTGGAGGACAACGTGGGCCACGGGTGGAGAGGGGTCAACCAGAGGGTGCTGAAGCACGCCCCGTGCTCGGTGGCCGTGCTCGTGGACCGCGGGTTCTGGGGTGGGTCCAAGAGCCCGGGGCCCGACATGTCGACGGTCCAACGGGTCTGCGTCGTGTTTTTCGGCGGGCCGGACGATCGAGAGGCGCTGGAGTTGGGCGGGCGGATGGCGGAGCACCCCGTGGTCAAGGTGACCGTGATGAGGTTCGTGGAGAGACCGGACGCCGGCGGGAACGAAATTACGCTGCGGCCGTCCTTAAGCAAATCCAGAGAGAAGAGCTATAGCTTCTCGATTGCGCAGATGAATCGAGAAAAGGAAAAGGTACCTTTAATCCAAACACACGAGCACATAATTTCAGCGTACTTAGTTTCCCTAGTATTGACTACCGTTTCTTGGTGTTAATGATCCAGGAACTGGACGACCGTGTGGTCGAGGAATTCCGAAAGCGGTGGGATGGCACGGCGGGCTACACCGAGACGGTCGTGGGCAACGTGGAGGAGCAAGTCCTGGTGATCGGCCGGAGCAAGGATTACGACCTGATGGTCGTGGGCAAGGGGCGGTTCCCCTCGCCCATGTTGGCGGACCTGGCGGACCGGCCGGCCGAGCATCCCGAGCTGGGGCCCGTCGGGGACGTGCTGGCGTCGTCGAGCCACGGGGTCACGTGCTCGGTTCTCGTGATCCAGCAGCACGATTTGGGCCACGGGGAGGAGACGCCCGTGTCCAAGGTGGAGAGCAGCAGCGAGCCCAACAAGTCGAAAGAGATCGATGACATCGTATGAAACGAGGGACGGAAGTCCTCGTGGGGGTGCCGCTCGTGTATCTCGTCGAATAAGACATTTGTTCAAAGGAGAGATCGTTTGGCTTTTTTTGCACAGCAATTTGGGTGTGTTGGAATGGTTGAAAGTGGGAGTAGTGGGAGTGAAATGATAACACCTCTCCCTCATATATGTGGTCTAAGGCTACGAAGTCACTTTACTAATTTTGAGGTACTAAGAATTTATGTTCCTCATAAATTTTTCGATTCTAAACTTGTCAATAATTTTTTAGAAGCGATTATACAAGGACTTATAGTTTATCTGACACTAGTTTTCGACCCACATGAGCCCCAAAATGGTACCGCTATCCTCATTTTATCCTTCAATTTAGCATCATGTCCAATTTCGCCGTGAATTGTCCCATATAGTAGTCAAACATGGCAAGAGCATGACCGATCCCACGAGGACTCTTAGCACACAAAGCCTTTCCCAAAAATCAACATGTTTTGGCCGAAATGATGCTATCTTTAGCTCACTTATTCAAGAGTTAAAACGTCATTACGCAGCATCCGACTAAAGCTCGGCCAAATCAATTGTTTTCAGCAGCATCTTAACGGGTTCACAAGCTAGGATCTGTCACATCAACCACATGTAGAATAGTTGATGAAAAAATCTGACGAAATGCTAACGAATGGTAAATTTGAGATGATGGTACCATTTTGGGTTTCTGCGATTTGAAAAATAGTTTGAAATAAACGTGTCCAAGTGATACATAACCTTTATTATAACTTTCACTAGACTTGGCAGTAATTCTTCATTTTGACTATGATTCTCTAACGCAAATAACTTCTATTTATTGGATTAAATCAATCTTTCGTATAAATCTTCAAAAAAAGTATAAATGTGGTGATGGTAATCCTCCACAAAGATCTTATTTATATTCCACTCTTGCTGTTAGACCAATTCTAGTAGTCTAATTTGTCAGAGAAAAAAATTGTATTCATTGTTTAAAAGGATACACGAGAATTATGTAAACTTTTATGGCAAAACAAATTGAAGTAGAGTATATGCCAGAATATTGTAAAATAAAGCCAAATTGATTAAAATAAGGAAGATCATTGTCAGTGATGAGCACCGGTTGGCAATTGGCAGTGTGCGCCTAGATTCGGCTTTTTCTACACCATCACGTATAGATACAACCAAAATAGATTAAATAAACAGAAATTTTACTTTTGAAAGAGCAAATATTTGTAGTTCAGCGAGACGCTATAACTCTTGCGATTGTCATTGAAATTAGAGGCGAAACACTTGTACATGGACATAGCATGGGGTTATTGAATCCCCAAAAACATTATTAAACTCTCATAACCTAATTGGGAGAGAAGAACTAGATCAGGGGAGTTCAAACTTTCATATTTAGAACTAGACCAAGAGAAGAGAGCTCCTAAATCTAGATTGAGAAAGAAGGAAAAAACAAAGAGAAGAACAAGAAAACTCAAATAAAATTAACAGCAGATGAAGGAGAGGGTGAAATTAGGTCAAACCTTCCCCATCGGTGAAGGTTGAAGAAGACGATGAAGAGAGGAGAGAGGGAGAGAAAAAGCTTGCCGGCCTGTTTTTGCCTTTTCTTATATGGACATATTGATACTGACACCTTTCTTTTTCTTATTAATTTTTCATTGGTCAAACAACACTTCTTGTGGAGATTATGCAGAGAAGGCTCATAGCCATATCATAGATTCGTTTAGTAATAACAAATTTCTAGCGGGTGCTTAAAAGCGATTGACTTAGACAAACACTTATAATCACTTGATAGATAATTTCGCAAATGAATCTCTATATCTCTAGCTAGATTTGACTCAACTTTACCTGATATATGAAAATATGTTTCCGTTACTTTTCACTTGAATCATCCTGATCACATTTTAAAATTGATCAAAATTATACGATATCCATTCTTGTTAGCCAAGATTTGTGGAATATCTAAAAAGAATATATGGTTTGTACAATCCCAAAGGAGGGTAGCTTTATTGGCCGAAAGCTAAAATTGGATAACATTATGCAAAAAGAATGTGTGATTTATATAAGCCGTAAGAATATATGATTCATATAAGTTTGACCGCCTCGGACTTGCTGGAGCTCCTTGGCCAGACTTAAACATGGACTTTTGACTCCAATGTGGATTATGGTGTTTTTCTTTTCATTTCAATTATGACCTAAGTCAGCAACCAAGTTATAATCACACACAAATTTGGGTTTCCATGCAGTAGGGACCAAACTTCAATTGGGTCGGACTTTCAAGCAACAAGCTTAAGTTTGAGATGTAATTTCATATAGAACCTTGTACTAATAAAAGAATCGATTTACGGTATATTATCACGTCAAGAATGAGATGAAACCAAATAAAGAGCATTTTTGGCATATATGTACAAGAGTTGCCTGGTTTTGGTAACTAAGCAGATAAATGTATTTCATGTTAACAAGCAAATCGGCCTCAACCAAATACCAAAGTTCAGATCGAATTTGGTACAAGGAGCACGCAGGTCAAATAATGGGATTTACATACTTTTCTTCGTCTATTTGTTCAAACTTTTGACTCGGACCTCTTAACATTAATAAAGAAAAGAAGACTGATCCTCGAGATTGGTCCTTTGCGGGTCAGAGAGTCTAAGGCTCGGTCTACGCACGCAGAGCTGCGGACTCATTTCCAAAAGTCAACGCTCAGTCAATCGGAAGGAGACAAGCCGGAGCTGCGTGTGTAGACCGAGCCTTAGACTCTCTGACACACAAAGGACCAATCTCGAGGATCAGTCTTCTTTCCTTTATGTTAAGAGGTCCGAGTCAAAAGTTTGAACAAATAGACGAAGAAAAGTATGTAAATCCCATTATTTGACCTGCGTGCTCCTTGTACCAAATTCGATCTGAACTTTGGTATTTGGTTGAGGCCGATTTGCTAGTTAACATGAAATATATTTATCTGCTTAGTTACCAAAACCAGGCAACTCTTGTACATATATGCCCAAAAATGCTCTTTATTTGGTTATATATCCTCCTTAATGCGATAATATATCGCAAATGGATTCTTTTGTTAGCATGAGGTTCTTATTATAAAATTACATTTTAAACTTAAGCTCGTTGCTCAAAAGTCCGACCCAATTGAAGTCTGGCCCTTACAGCATGGAAACCCAAATTTGCGTGTGATTATAACTTGGTTGCTGACTTAGGTCATAATTGAAATGAAAAGCAAAACACCACCATCGACGTTGGAGTCAAAAGTCCATGTTTATGTCTGGCCAAGGAGCTCCAATAAGTCCGAGTCTTTCAAACTTATATGAATCATATATTCTTACAGCATATATAAATCACACATTCTTTTTGCACAATGATATCCAATTTTAGCTTTCGGCCAACAAAGCTACCCTCCTTTGGGATTATACAAATCATATATTCTTTTAAGATATTCCACATATCTTGGCTAACAATAAGAATAATGAATTAGTAGAGAATAAAATTTACCCCATTAATCCAAATCTCGTAGATGAAGATGTATTGGGACCTAAAACATTATAAAATCAATCCTATGATCACATAAGTCAAAACTAAGCCAAAAAATGATTTTTGATCGATTTTTATACAAATTTTACCTAATATAGCTTTATCATTTGGTTTATTGAGAAGATTCACGTGACCACAAAATATTTGACGCTATATCAATTTATATAGATAAAAAGTCAATTTGTAGTAACGTATTTTATTTCAAAATAAAATAATAACACGTACCGATAACGATTCAAAACTCCCGATTCTTTCTTGATTGCATATCAAATTCGAGAGTAGTTACCGTGACTCATCTTATCCAAATTACCAATTGTGTGAAAATCAATGAAATTCCTTGTACCTTCATCCTAGCAGATTGTATTTATTAATTCAACCAGTAGATGCTATAGCATAAATTTCAAATAATTCCACGTAATTATTTAAGAAGATGTTAAAAAAATGAAAAATACTGTAAAAGATGGAAACCGGTTTCCATTGAAAATATGTGGTCCTTAGCTGACTGTCGCTCCATCATTTGGCGGAGGTCCGTCAGCTAAGGTTTTTCCTTCAAAATAAGCTAATTTCCAAGTCTTCAAATCCGAATTTCATGGGGTTGGGCTACTTTTTTCAAAATGCAATTGAATAGTGAAATATGGATATGTTTACTAAAAGTCCTAAAATTTATCATAAAAATACAATTGAATCCAAAAAATTTATAGAAAAGTGCAATCAAGTCATAAAACTTGTCAAAATTAATACAATTGAGTTGATGAAAAATGTTGGCGTAGCTTTTTTAATTTTCTCTCCTACGCAACGATGACGTGGATAAAACATGAAACATAGTGCTAAGCAACATAGTTTTTGTTAAAATTTGATTTTAAATACAATTTGTATTTCAATTAAATTAAGAAAATAAGCTCAAATTAAAAAATAAGGAAGTTAGAACTAGGTGGCGAGGGCTTAACCCTTGTATTATAGAGAAATAATAAGAAAAGCCACATTAGCATTTTCCGTCAGCCAAATTGGATGAAATTAAATTAGGGATTCAATTTCACTTTCATGATAAATTTTAAGACTTCTAGTAAATATCGAATGAGTTGAATTTAGATTTTTGTGGAAGAAGAAGAAGTGTTAATATTAGCAAAAACAGAGCTACTTACATGTAAACTATATTTTTGTAAAGTACCCTAATCCCATGAAATCCGGATTTGAAGATTTGGAAATTAGTTTGTTTTGAATAGCGATTTTGTCCCTCATCTATTATCGTACAATTATAATTCACCACGGGCTCTTTATGCCTATGTGTAGTAGGTGGAGGCGCGGCTGTCGATGAGACAGGTGGCGGCGGGGCAGCAAGAATCACGGCCGGCGGAGGCTTGGCCGTGACTTGCTCTCTCCCTCTCTCTCTATTCTGTTGTGCGTCTCTCTAGTGTGCTCTAATATTAATAATGCCGACTTCTTGATTTTGAAGACCTAGCATGTATTTATGGTGAAAACCCTAGGTCTAATTCAATTACATAGGCTTAATTTCAGCCTTATTAAGGGGTTAATGGGCTTTATTTCTTTAAACCTAAAGCCCTTCACTAATTCTAACTCTCATGGGCTTAATCCAACTCAATTAAAGCTCAAGCTCCATTTAGCTTGTGTAAATTCTGGCCAGTGTGCATCCATGGGCTTGGCCGAATATTTCTCCCCTTGTAGCCTCAGTCTAGATAATTCCATCAAGTTCAAAGCCTTTATTTAAGTCCATCCATGGCTGGTCTAAAATGTAGTTTTATGAGTTTTTCTATAGAATGCTATTTAATGGTCCAGCCTAAGGACCTTAAACAAATGCCCCCAAACGGAAGACCCCAGGGTCAAGGAGTCTTGTCTCCATTGCCTCTCCGGCCACAGCCCTCTTTCGGGGAGGTAAAGAAGGCACTTGTAGATGCTCGCGACGCCTTCCCCCCTGAAAGGATGGGGGCGAGGTACAAGCAAATGAAACAAGCAGGGTAAAACCTGATAGCTGGCCGTATACGCAATTTAAATGATTCATTTTGTTATGGGGCTGGAGTGGATTCTTAATTTTTATACAATGCGACGTCCAAAATTTTGGTGTCAACAATCTAGCATAAAAAATAAAAAATAAAATAAAAAAACATAAACTTTACCCATAGTAGCACTCATAATCCTAGTTTTTTAGCATGTCATTGAAATCTCAAACTTGTACCAGTGTAATAAAAGTTTGGGGCATTAGTGTTACAATGGACAAAATTCAAAATATGTTTTGAGCAGAGTCTCTTGAAGTAAAGTGTGTATTTATGAAAATTCTCTCATGCTTCTCCAAACACTCTTCTTCTCAAGTTTGGTAAGATTCTCTGAAAAATGCAACTTAGCTAGTTAGAAAAGTTACCATCTTAACATTCTTGAGCGTTTATATGCTCCAAACTAAAATTCTAAATAGTTTGCAGCTAAAAGGCAGTTCTTGAAGGACTTGAACATGAAATTTGCCTATTGTGGGATGGTATATCTATTGCAACTAACCGAGTTTTTCCTTATTCTAAGCATAAAAAAAAGTTTGGAGTTGAAGTCAAGGCGGTCATAGTTTCGGGTTTTTGGTGAAAAAAAAAGGTTAAGGATACTAGTGTTATCATAATTTAGAGTTTTTGGTAATATTAACCTAACTTAAGAATCTTCGATTCTTAAGTTAAAGGAAAAAGGAAAGGATGAACCATCAAGTGTTAAGACTAGGTGGTGGTCAGGTTCTTAGTTCAAAACCAGGAGCTTAGGGTTTGGACTCCTCACCTCCTCTTGCTTTGCCAGATCCGAAAGGGGGTGGTGATTCCGCTTCAATCCTTACTTTCGGACGTCGAGTTCGAATCCTCTCAGTCGCGTACTCTGGTCGGACTTACTCTAATGGCGCAGATCTCCATTATGGTCATAGAAGAAAACAAGAGGGTCGCACTTTCACATGGCGGATTAAAATATACCACGTCGGTTGTTGCATGGAATCTTACGAACTCGCAATTTCTTAATCCCGTCAATGGAATTTCCAGGGACACGTGTCGGGGGCCATAGCCACTCGCTGGAATTGGTTCCCTGGCAAGTGTTGAGGCCGATGCGATTCCAGCTTTTGAGCACATAATTCTCATTTGGAGATGATGTTTCTTCCAACTCTCTCTTTTCCTGTGATGGTATCGCATCTCCGATTCGCAATGCCCAGCGATAAGGTTGGAATTTTATATATCGCCGAATCGCTTGTGCTCTGCCCACAATCATGTCCTCCAATCGCCAAGCTCGATCTTGCCAGCCGCCAACCCCCCTAAAAGAAAGAAGAAAATAGTGCATGCCCAATGCAGTTCGTGTCCAGACAACATTGACCCGGTCGAGTTTCAGCCCTTTTTCCTTAGTAATATGTCGATTGGCAATCCCGTCCTGATAAAAAAACTTTAACTAATAGATGAAAAAATTGCATATTTAACGGGAACTTATAACAATGTTATCGAGTGACTTGAGATATACCCTCTCACATGTGAGCCGAACCAAAAACGGAAGAACGAAGGTAGCGCCGAAGCCCACTATCTAGCGGTGCAGGGAGGACGAGCAAAATTTTTTATTGTATTCGGCTTACAAATTTGGCTTAGGTACTTGCATTAATGCGACATATAGGCGAGGATAGCACATAACAAATCTACATAGTTCAATAGAAAAGAAAGATCTAAAGTAGAATTGACCTCGAATTTTCTCGATTCACTTTTATATGCTAGGCATTAAGAATATATTTTTCCAATACAAACGTGATGGAACGTGCCCGGGTACAGCCTTTTATATGTTAGGCATTAATAATATATTGTTCTAATACAAAACATGATGGAACGTAACAGGGTACAGCCTTCAGCCTGTGGAAGTTAACATCAAAACATTTGTAGTGGAACGCAAAGTTATCCACCAAAAACTATTTTACGTTATAGAGAATATGATATCATATTATATGAACCTTGGCGCACTTGGAGTAAGCTACCGTTTATTCACAATTGGAAGTTCCACTACATCGACCTTAAATAGCCCAAAGCATCCTCAGATTTTGTGAAAGCTCAATTATCGTAACCATCATCGAGCTCCATCTCAAAGAAGTTTGCTCACCAACCATGTCCACGTCGTCGCACAACGTGACGATGGCGAGGATATCGTCGGACGGAGCGTGGCAAGGAGACAACCCGCTGAACCACGCCTTCCCTTTGCTCGTCGTCCAAACCATTTTGGTCCTCTTCCTCAGCCGATTCCTCGCCTTCCTCCTCAAACCACTTCGCCAACCCAAAGTCATTGCTGAGATTTTGGTACATGGTTGCCGATTGATTGGCCTTTTCGGTTGAGATATATAAGTAACTCAACTGAAACCATATTTATAGAAAGGCAACACATAAATTGAGAACAAATGTCATAAAGGTTACGCAACATGCATGACATGCTTTTGGTTCGATTTCTTGTTTCAGGGTGGAATTTTGCTGGGGCCATCGGCGTTAGGGCGCGTCGACAGCTTCCTGAACCTAATTTTCCCTTCATGGAGCATTCCGGTACTCGAGTCCGTGGCGAGCATCGGCCTACTCTTCTATTTGTTCCTAGTAGGCCTCGAGCTCGACTTGGGCTCAATCCGGAGGAGCGGCAAGAAGGCTTTTGGCATCGCGTTCGCCGGCATATCGCTCCCTTTCCTCTTCGGAATGGGGGCCACCTTCATCCTCCGCAAGCTCGTCCACGGGGAAGAGAAGGTCGGTTACAGCCAGTTCCTCATGTTCATGGGAGTCGCCCTATCCATCACCGCGTTCCCTGTCCTAGCCCGCATCCTTGCGGAGCTCAAGCTTCTCACCACCCGAGTGGGCGAGACCGCGATGGCCGCCGCCGCGTTCAATGACGTGGCTGCTTGGATCATGCTGGCCTTGGCAGTGGCGCTGGCCGGGGGCGGAAGCGGCGGCCCGAAAAGCCCGTTGATCTCCTTGTGGATCCTCATTTCAGGTATGGCCTTTGTCGGCTTCATGTTTGTGGTCATCCGGCCCATGATGAACTGGATGGCACGACAATGCTCACCGGAGTACGATTTCGTGGACGAGGCTTATATCTGCGTAACCCTAGCCGGGGTAATGCTGTCCGGGTTCATGACTGATCTTATAGGGATCCATGCCATCTTCGGAGCCTTCGTGTTCGGCTTGACGATCCCGAAAGGAGGCGTGTTCGCGACTAGATTGATCAAGAGGATCGAGGACTTCGTGACGGGTTTGCTCCTCCCGCTCTACTTCGCATCAAGCGGGTTGAAGACCGACATCGCTAAGATCCAGGGGGCAGAGGCGTGGGGGTTGTCGGTGCTGGTAATATCCATGGCATGCACCGGGAAAATTCTAGGGACATTTGTGGTGGCAATGGTGTTTATGATTCCCATTAGGGAATCACTTGCGCTTGGTGTGTTGATGAACACGAGGGGGTTGGTGGAGCTCATTGTTCTCAACATTGGCAAAGAAAAGAAGGTAAGTGTTTCCTTCGTCCAACATATTAAGACAAGATCAAAATGGATGTTTAAGTTTAATTAATTCATCCATGAATGGCAAAGCTTACTTTTGAAGCTTTCTGATATATATATACATATTCCTAAATTTTTGTTGCTGGTGTATAGAAGTTAGTTTACAAATCGATATGGTTCCTATAAATGCTTGACATGGTTTACTTGTTTTAACGTTCACTTACACTATACCTCATTATCTTGTAAATCGATTTTGATGGAATTTCCTAGTTTTAGTATAGCTCACAGTAATCAAGCTATGATTACTCTCTCACCTTTTAATAGGGTTTGGATCCATCTTCCCCTTGACTTATCAAAAGACTTTCTACGGTGTACTCTACTCTTTGATTTTTAAACCTCCTTTTCCACCCTTAGCAAGATCAAACTTAAAATATTAGCTCTAAAGGACAAAGCTAGAAGTATAAGACTTCATCAGAACACATAGTGCATAAGAACTTCTCTTTCGATGGTAAGAAGGCCCATCGAAAGTGAATTCCGGACCCATGAATATATGAAAACAAACCGTTCCACAAGTTAATGTATAGAAAGAGTCCTTTGTGATTGTAACTAGGGTTCCTAAGTTGCCGGTCAGTGACCCCTATTTAGACAGTCAGCATTACATCATTATGTTATTTTTCCCAACCAAAAAAGAAAGATGAGAAACTTCTTGCTGAAGTTAGCGTATAAATTATGCAACTAAATTTCACATCTTGGGTATGCTCATGAGGTGAGATCGAATCATATGCATGTCAATTTTCTACTAAGTAAAGTATGTGATGATCCTCAAGTTCTGGTTGTCTTAGTCTTTTTGACAGTATATTCAGTCTCTTTGATAGTATGCTTATCTTTTAGATGGTGGTCCACAAGATTACCAAACTTCTTGCTAACTCTTCAGTGAACAAGAAGGTACTAGTCAATTAGCCGCCGCAAACCATCCCACTGCCGTCACTTGACATACGGCGTGCAACGGCAGTGAAGATGTATCAATTCCATAGACATGGCTGTCAACCTTGGTAGTCATTTCCAACTTTAATGAGCATAAAAACGATGGCCACTTCGACCTGTGAGCTTCACAGAAGTCATGATTATGTTGGCCATGGCGCCTAATGCGTAACACCCACTTAATAGATGTTTTACTCAACGACAAGCATGTGACACCTATCCATAAACGATGTCAATAGATGTCCTGATCGTGGGGAGGAGTAGGAGGACTCTTTGAACAACATGCTTATTGTAAGTGCAGAGGATAAATTGAAATGTTATTAGGGTCTGGTTCAGCTTTTGTTGGAAGTGGTCTAGATCAAATGATTTGCCAATGACGGTGTCAAAACCAAGCTTCAATATGCCCTTGAAAGAGAATAGACACGGGAGAGGTTGCATCATCGTGGTGGCTGCGTGCCTTTTTGACTTTCATCTCCACAAAACCAGCACTTGCTCAGTGAATCAGACTAAATTAGACAATTAGGGTCATGATTCCTTTTTTCTGTGAGTGGGAGATCAATCATGGCATTATAAATTCGTTATGTGCTCTCTTTCATCTTTTCACCCTAGCCTAGAGCCCTAGTTTGGAATATAACATCTATTTTGTCTTCTTCGGTGTTGTTCTGAACTTGTGTGGACCCACGCAAGCAATATATGATGATATGTCAATTCAGTTTTTTTGCTTTTTATTATGCTTCTATATTGTGGTATGTTCGAGATGTTTTCCGCTTTTTGAGGGATTGAGGAGATTGAGTTTTGTTTATGATTGAAACAAATCCGTGGTGATCGCTTTTGGAATAAAAGGAGATTGCATGTGTTCCACCCTTTTAAAGGAACACTATATCAAAAGAAGGGTTCCTTTTGCGGGAGAATAATGTTTACCAAATTGTCTCCTTCTTTCATTGTCATGGCAGATGGAAAACGAATTCGGAAAGATCGTTTGCAGAAACTTCACAGATATTTCTAACAAATAAGAAAAATTATTGTCAAAAATTGTAAACTGAAAATAAGCTTTAGTGTTTCATTGTCTTGCGTTAATTGCAAAACAAAAAGATTCGTAGCGTCAAAAGAATCGCTTTTTTGTGATATGATGGAATACGAATATAGTTTCAAATTTTTTTTTTCAGTTCTTCCACTTACCAAACTCACTATTAATTTTCACAAAAATTGAAATGCTTTTTGAAATCAAACGATCTATTAATGTGCGATAGTTGTCCTTTCTCACCCTTTTTACTGACTGAAAAAATGATTTATAAAGGTTTGAACCCCTGAAATGAGCAAATTCATGGGGGTTAACAGGAATGCAAATCATTTAGAAGACAATGGAATAGGTATGCTCGAACAGAAATGGATGTTAAATGCGTAAGTAATGATGAGGATTAAGTTAATTTACGACTAAAATACCCTTTAGTGTTGAACTAAGTAATTTTCCCAAAAAAGAAAACCAATGTCAGTACACTAATCCGTTTATTGAGTCAAACTATTAATTAAATATTTTTAGGTGTATGAAGAGACTATTTTGTTTTCTTTCCTTGTCAACAACAGGTCCTGAACGACGAGGTGTTCGCGATTTTAGTCGTCATGGCGATATTCACCACCTTCATGACGACTCCTACAGTCATGGCCATCTACAAACCGAGGAATATCATCCCTCCTCTGGTCGTTCGCAGATTGAGAAGACAACCGCATCTTCCGGGAGACGAGCTCCGAGTGCTCGCTTGCATACATGGGCCGGGAAATATACCGTCACTAATGAAACTCATGGAGTTCACAAGGACCAGCCTAAGCCCCCAACTCCGGCTCCACGTGGTGCGACTCGTCGAGCTTACCAACCGCCCATCGTCCATCATCATGGTCAGGCGAGCTCGAAAGAACGGGCTTCCGCTCATCAGCCGCTTTTGTCACGGCGCCATGCATGACCGAGTGGCGGTGGCCCTCCGGGCATACAGCCAAGCGAGCCACCTGACTATCCACCACTCAACGGCCATCTCGGTCTTGTCCACCATGCACGAGGACATCAACCACGTGGCGCAAGAGAAGAGGGCAGAAATGATCATCTTGCCATTTCACAAGCAATGGCGAGGAGAGAACGAGGAGGAAATAGAGAGCGTGAGCTACGAATGGAGGGAAGTCAACAGGAAAGTGCTTGAAAGTGCGCCGTGCACCGTGGCAGTACTCCTAGACCGCGGGCTTGTCGACGAGTTCAAGCAATGCGAAGAGCAGGAAGTCATTGTGGAAAGACGGATTTGTGTCGTTTTCTTCGGTGGACCTGACGACCGGGAGGCTTTGTCGCTGGTGCGAAGGATGGCAAACAATTTAATGGTCAAGGTTAGCATTATAAGGTTCATTGATGAAGCTGCGAAGGATCTTATGAGCATCACTGGCTCTTCCTCCCTAAATCTGTTCAAGGAGAGACGATGCATACCTGCGGGGCCAGGTGATGAAGAGAAAGAAAAGGTAAGCTCTCTTGAGGCTTTCTTAAGAACAATTTCAAAACTGCAAGTTGATGAAGGAAGAGTAAACATCGTACGTAAGTTATCTTGAACAGGAAATGGACGAGACGATGGTGGATGAATTCAGGACTTATCATGGCACGACAAACTACTCGGTGAAGGCCACAAACAACAACCTCGTGGAAACACTGATGGCAATAGGCCGAAGCAGGGAACATGACTTGGTTGTGGTAGGGAAGGGTAAGTTCCCAAGGTGGATGGAGGCGAAGCTGGCCAACAATGAGATCGAGCATGACGAACTGGGGCTCGTAGGAAGCATTATGGCTCAATCGGACAAAGGTCTCGTATCCTCAGTGCTTGTGGTGCAGCAGCAGGGTGTGGTCCAAAGCAATGAGGTTCCCGGAAAAAATTGCAAGATCAACAACGGCGAAAATGAAGAATCGTGTGCTTGAGTGTCCCGGCGAGGCAGGAGAAGAACCTATGTAGCCTTTTCTGTGTAGTCACTGTAGAGAGGTTGGTCACTGACTTGTAGTGCGACAATGTCTATGAAATAAGCACTGTGTGTGTAATGTAATGTTACATAGTAAATTGCATAAGAACCGAACCTTTGCACTCTAAAAATTGCCTTTCGCCCAGCTACTAGTAGTTCGGAGGAAGATCAAATCAAGATATCCAAGTGATATCAATCCAAAACGAAAAATCCTGATCCGATGTTAACACCGAATGCTAAAGATAAAGAGCTAACGAAAAAGAAAAATAAGGGAACAGACTCTACCGTTCTCTTTCCCTTCAAAGTTTCAACTCATATAATAAGCAT
The DNA here is from genome assembly GCA_016097605.1 of Eucalyptus guilfoylei. NCBI lineage: Eukaryota > Viridiplantae > Streptophyta > Magnoliopsida > Myrtales > Myrtaceae > Eucalyptus > Eucalyptus guilfoylei. Next base: position 44,182,952 of record CM027861.1, read on the forward strand.
GCAACTCATGCTGGAAATCACATCTTTATAAAGACGACCTCTAATACAAATGCCAGAACATCGACAGTCCGTTTCCTAGGACAATGAAACTGTGTAAATGTGATGCATGTTCAACCACTTTGCATATTCGTCGAAATGGAGGATTTGACCAGATGAACTTAAGGTATGTTAAACCCTCCCCAAAGTATCTTCATCTTTGACAAAATTGGACTGGCATCAAATTAATAAATACAAATCAAAAAACAAATAACATGGAACGCATAATCACAAAAGGCAATATATCCGACTGAAGTCAACATGACCATTGAATTGCTTTAACAAAAATTCCAGTTACAAATAATGATGTTGTACTCACAAAAATCAGTCTTCTCTCAATATTTTGATGGCAGTTATTACATACATAAACTACTTTGGAACATGCCAAAGCTGTCCAACAAATCTCACAAGAAAACATTGACGCAAAACCTAAAACAAAGTTTAGAAACCATTATCGGCAGCTGTTTGATACCTTCTATTGAATAAATCTCCATCTTACTCGCCATTGGATGAGTAGCTACAATCTTGTCAAGAAGTCACAAATAAAATAGAGTCAGTAAAAAATATAATATGCTCTACCTTCCCACATAAGAATTATCTGATCGAAAGCTGTTCTTGTTAAATAATTCATGATTAGAACAAGTCAGACAGAGCAAAGAGGTCAATGTGGAGAGCTCAACACTACTGACACCTCCATCAGTCAATGTGCAGTTTAAGTTTGGCATACAACGGGTGGGGGAAAAAATTAAATAAGAAGCTTCTTCAAGATGTGAAAACCTGTTTCTCATTAAAAAAAAAAAATACAAATAAAAAAGAACAAGGCATTCAGTCCTTAGCATTAAGATTCACATCGGCTCTTTCACAATAATTCACACCACAGAAACCTACATTTGAAGGCATGTTAGAGAAGTTGCCATATACCTTAAAGGAAGCCTCCTTCTGTCCATGTGGCATCTGATTTCCCATTGTGACCAGCAGTTCCCTTATTTGGGGCACTCTGATACCAGTTATCATATCCATCCTCCTTTGCATCATCCCATCCAGCCCAACCATCATTGTTACCAGATGTGCCTCCCTTTGTTGTTTCTTCCTTCTTATTATCTTTGTGATCCCAATCATCCCAAGAGGTCGAACTAAGGGTTTGGACATTTCCACTTGAAGAAGACTGCCCTCCAGACGAAGCATTCCATCCTTTATTCTCTTGCTTAAACTCCTGATAATATCCATTTCTCTCATTGTCATTCCGTTGCCAATTTTCATTGTTCCAGGTCACGCCATCTTTAGTATACTCCTCAACCTTTTGGGAAGCTATTGCCATTACTCCTTTCATAATGCCCCATGTCCTCTGTCCAATCTCTGTTGTTTTGTTAGTCACAACATTGACGGTTTCATTCACCTTGTGATCATAGCCTCCTTCCTTCACCTGGAAAATGATTTATCTCAATATGACCACCCAAAAGAAGGAGATTCATTCAACCCATCAAGGAAAAGCCAAACAAAAATGCTCACATATCCTTATCATAAAAAATGCTGATCATAGTCGAGACCAGAGTATCAAACTAAAAAGCATGCACTTTACGAGTCAATAGTAGTTGAATAAGAGGGCTTTAACTGAGTAACAGCATCAACTTCTAATTCTAAAAAACACCCAAGTTCAGCAGTAAAGAATCAACCTGATCCCAGCATTCAATGATGAGATCTGAAGGAGAATGAAATTGAACCAGAAAGCATTTCATATCAACAGAATCAAAAGGACCAATCGAATCTTCCAGAAAGTCATCCAGATAATTGCTCCAATTTAACAGCCACAAAGATCATAGATTTTACTCTAACAGAAGAACAGCCTGCAGACATGCGGCTTTCATATATGAAAGAATCTGAAAAAGATAGTAAACCATCATCATCCACATTGTTAAAAGGCCAGCAAATGGTTGACAGTTCATGAATGATATTTTGGCAACAACACACCATTATGCAAAAAGGTTAGTTAAATGTCTTATGTTGTCCTCAGAACATAAGAATTTAGTTATAGGGCAAAAAGAGAATACAGGGAGCCTTTCAAGCAAAATCATAAGAAAAGCAAAATGCCTAAACTTTGTGAAATCTGTGACAAGTTCTTTAAAATCGCTGAGAGCTACAGGCTGGACCAAAAGTAACAAAATGTGAGGAGAAAAGGGAGAAGCTAGCCATTACATATTTAAAGTACAAAAGAGAAACCAATGCTTACAAAGACCGCTTCCCCCATACTCGATGCAGTCACACAATTAAACAAGTTGACAATTGTCCAAATATTGATGCTTTTACCAAGCTTTGATTATGATGGACAGTTGTATCAATTCACGACTCAATCAAGAAAGCTAACTGGGAGAGATTCCACCTATTAAAATTTGAGTACTGCTAAAAATTTATAAATTTTCATAATTTATTATAAGTAGTATATCATACTTCTCATACTAAGATTCCTATTTCAATTATGTTTCTTGTCTAGAGGTTTCCTACCTCAGTTTGGAGTGAGATTCGATTATCTATAAATACATGCCCTCCTATGGATAGAAACCATCGAGTGAATGAAATTTATTGAGTTCTAGCAATTCTTTGCTGGCTATGATGCCTAAAGGAATTCGTTTGTCTTGAGTTATCATAGTGATCTGTCTTCAAACTATCATTCTAATTGGGACACCAATTTGGGACTCATCATCCTTGTACAACTAATTGAAAAAAAGACACAGGTTTTCTCTATTTTTTGTCCAAAGAGAAAAGATAAAGTTTATGAATTTTGCAATCGACAAGCACATCAATTTGCTGCCCCAAATTATTTTGTTTATATTCCCTTTCCAGTTCCCTCCATTTTTTTTTTTTTTGGGGGGGTAGTAGGGGAAAATTGTCCTTTACATTTACACACCCACATTTGCCCCCAAATCCTTATTATGTTTTTTGGCTGGGATTCAGTTACTCCTTATGCACTGACTAACAAAGAAGGATTTCTAGAGTGAGTGACTACATTCACACGGAAATACAGCAACAGTAAGGATTTCAAGGCAAACTAGGACAGGTTGTGAAAGAATAGTGAATAAAGTGATACCAAATTAACTTCAAAGAGCAAAGTGACACGGGAAAATAAAAAGGGCATTTTGCGAGCATTGCTTGCTTCAAGAGTGACTACGTTCCCACTAAAAATACAATGACTTCAAGGATTTAAAAAAAGCTTATGGTGGAAATGAAACAGAATAGGACTTTGAGGCAAAGTCACACCGAAAAGACAAACTACAAATTAATTACTAGAAGAGGGTACTAAAGCAATTCCTGGCCAATCTGAAGTCAGAATACTAATTAAAACATAAGTGCTCTACCCACTAATTAATAACGATTTGACAGAGATTAAACGGAGTCCTAGAGGGTGGTATCATCTAACATATGGTCATTGATCTACAGAACCAGTGGAGACAACTCTCAAAACATTCAAATTACTTTTAACCTTTTTGCAAAGAAACCCCGCATATGCTCTATAACATTGCTTGACTGGGAAGAGCAAGAATACTTATCCAGCATTGGCCCCAAGTAAAGAATTATCTCTCCGGCAAAATAAAACAAGCACCGTATCCACAAACACAAGTGCAACAGCAATGTAGTAGTAGTCTTTGACATTGTCCCTCAATCCAAAGAAAAAGAAAAAAAAAACTATAGTGGGTCTTCACCAGTAACCTTACCCGCCTAATGATGCCATTATCAAATGTCAGTTTTCTGCTGTAAGTTAGCTCCCAAATATCAAGAATTAAGTCGTCCGATTTTGTTGCATTGTTCAGAATCATACCAACAAGAATCACCAAAATTTCTGCCCAAAGGTCAACTCAAAATAATCTTCTGAAACACCTTTTCAAACAAATGCAAATTCAAGATATACCAGATGGGTACGAGACTATATATGACTAGTAATTTTCATGACCCACATGCTTTAACTTTGCTCACAACTTCTGTGCCAAGCAAGCTTACTTTGTAGCATTATCATCCAAAACCTCCAAAAGGTCAATGCTCCAATCACTATCCATACAAATAATTGCCATCCTGATTACACCCTTTGATCCACGGATTTATCTAACCAGTGCCATTAGCATGCAAAAGAGAGATTCAAGCATACAGCAAGAAAAAGTATTCCTCAGTTAGTCTTTTCTAAACAAAATCGACCATGTCAATAGAGAATGTTAAGCATGAGAAAGCAATCAAGAACAAAAAATCTGCAGCCAATCTTCTCCATCCTACATCAATACTGCTGAACTTGTTGCTGGCCTTGTTCCAGCGAATTACATTCTGAGATACGTCAAAGAGGCAAATTCTTGTCCAAATGATTATAAGCCAAACCAATAGAATTCCAAATTCTGTATACCTTAGCAGTGATCTCCTTCGTTCCTGCTTGGACCACACTTGCAGCTGACTGAGCTGCTGATGCCGCGACAAAAGACAACCTACCAAATCCCTGCAAAATACGAAATCCTCGATTCACTAATTATACATCCTACACTGCATCAATCAAACGAATCGCCAACAATTTCCGTATAAAAACAAACCTGGGATACAGCAGAGAGCACGTCCCCTTGGGAATTATTGTTGTTACTCATCCTGGGAGGCGCAGGGCTCGATCCGAACCCAACATATTTTCCGCCTTGCGAGGGTGGGAGACCCTCGGGCCGCGAATCGTTCTCTGCAATCTTCTGAGCAAAGAAGCTCTCCTTATTAGCCGCGGATGCCTCCAACTGCGACCGAGTGTAGATGTCCTGTGTAGACTTAGATCTCACCGGAGCGCCACTTCTCCCTCCGCCACCAGCACCGCCTCTAAAATCGCTGGCCGATTGATTCCGCCTAATATCGCTCGAAGATCTAAAGCCGTCGTCATTGTCCCAGCTATCCCAACCACCGTCCGCGCCGCCGCCGCCGCCCCCGCCCGTCTTCTGAGCCAAGGGAGGCCTGCTCCTGCCGCCGCCGCCGACGCTCTCCTTCACGACGGGGGGATCCCGCCAGGGGCGTCCCTCGGCGAGCGCCTGAATCCGGTCGCGGTACACGCCGGCGGCCTTGGTGTTGTACTTGGTGACGATGTCGGTCTCCTTGGGGATGCCGTACTGGGCGAGGAAGGCGTTGAGCTGCTCGTTGCCGCCGACCTCCATCTTCTTGATCTGGATCTCGGACCAGGAGTCCATGGTGACGGATCGGACGAAGGAGATGTGGACGCCGAGGCCGCGGTGCTTCCCGGAGCACTCGAGGCACATGAAGACGCCGTACGACACCGACGCCCACTGCGGGTTCTTCTGCGCGCAGTCGACGCACGTCTTGTTCGCCGGCTGCGACTGCAGGTCGCGGAGGCGCCTCGATGCCGCCATTCCCCTCCCCCCCCGGTCGGTCGCTCGGTCGCTCGGTGCGGTGCGCTCGATCCGGATCGGATCGGATTCGGAAGGAGGATAAAGATCGGAGCTTTTTTTCCGTTATCGTCGGGACTGGATTGGAACCGATCGATTATCTTCCCTCTTATTTTCTGGGAGGAGAGAAATCGCGGAGATCACCGACACCGTGAAATCGCGTCATGCGATGGATTTGGTGCGCGCGTGTCGGCTCGCTCGCTTGTCCGCGAGGAGGGAGGACGGGAGGAGGGTAAAGGAAACAGCACCGATGTCGCGCTAATCATGAATGGTGATAGCCAAAAATTGCCGAGTAGAATTATATATTCGGCTGAAGAAGAAGAAGAAATACATTGTGAACCTAACTTTTTGCTGTTTTCTAAGCCAATCGACGCTTCATCTTTTGTTTTCAACCTGGGGTCCTTAAAGTCCCCTAGTTTGTCCAGTCAGATTATCTGTGTCCGACGTGGCATTCGTGACATGGTCCCCCGTGGCACGTGTTGCTTATGTGGCAACACGATTGGGAGAGGCTTCATAGGCTAATCTCGACCCGAGAAAATCCTCGAGCAACTAAGACCCTACATAGTAACATTTTTGTTTCTCCACCCGGAACAAAAAAAAAAAGTCAACCGACTGTGGTGACTCCGCTGGATAAGAACTCTATTGATCCTTCCCCAAAGGTGAGGGGTTCGAAACCCATTGGAGGCATTTGGTGTCTTAAGTGTAGCGTCGTAGTGGTAGGTTCTCCGCTAGCGTCACCTCAGGATTTGCTTGCCGACTACTGGCTGTACCGGGTTCCCAGGGTCATAAAAAAAAAAAAAAACAGAAATCCGTTTTATAAAACTTTTGTTCGGGAATAGATTTGGAACAGAAACAAGAAACAAAAACAAAAAATTTCTTATTCCCGGAAACAATTTCTAAAAATAAGCTAATTTGTTTTCTTTTTTTTCTTTTGTTTTTCTTACTTGCCACGGCCTTGGGTGGCCGCTTGCCAACCATCGACCACCTCCGACCGACCGCGGCCATTACTGACCGTTGCCAACGATGGTCTCTGCCACCGTCTAATCATCGTCGTTGCCGCCCATAGCCTACCGACCACCCCCGACCTCCGATGACTGCCATCGATCGCCGTTGCCACCGCCCGTCGCTCGTCGTCATTGCCGCCGCCATTCTTAGGGCCCATTGCCGCCGGGGCGATCGGCGGCTAACGGTCTTGCGGCGACGGCCGACGACAACGGGCGCGGCGGTGGCGACAAGCGATGAGCGGCGGCGATGGCGCGGCCGTGAGCAAAAATAAAAAATAAATAAATACAAAAAATAAAAAATCGTACCAAACGCATTTCTATTTTTTTTTTTTTTTTATTTCAAGAATTGAAATTTTGTATAGTTACCAAACACTTTATTTTACTTAGAAATTATTCTCCATAGTAGAAATAAAAAAGAATTATTTACGAAAAGAAACTATTTTTCAACCAAGAAGTCTTACCATACGCACCCTAAAAGAAGTTCTCCAAACTTGAGATATTGGTGCCAATGTGTCCAATAGAAAGTTGGCCATAGGATTTATTTTCTTTGACAAAAAAGTTGGCCATAGGATACGAGGGCAACAAGTGCTATTTTAACCCCTTTACTCTTTATGGCTATTCAAGGTTTTGAATCCTTCACCTATCCTTGTGCTCCCCCAATCCTACTTTTAACACTGCGGCCAGGTGGCCGCTCCTTTTTCATATGTTATTTCGAGCCTTTGGTTGATAGTATTTCTTTCAACCCGAAAGAAAACTAAAGTTAACATAAAGATAAGACAGGATATATATAACTATTAAAATAAATGATTTCGCTCCAATGTCAAAACGCATTAAAATTAACACAGTCAGAGGACATACAGATATTCGGAGGACTGAGTACGTACACTAAATTAAATCTTGACCATGAGATCTAATGAGAAGACTTACAAAGAACCCTCTATTTTCAATGGTTTGGATTCAATTTAGTACACATACTAAACTCATTTATTAGTCTCATTCTATACTTCCACATCAACCCATGCACAACAACAAGAGAGAGCCGACTGCACCACCGCCACCAGGTCACAACCAGTATGCCATTAAAGCAACAGTATGCTTATGAAGTAGCCATGTCGAGATCTGTGCTCTCTAGTGAAATGATCTGTCCGTTCAAATCCAGACAGTGTGACAGCTAAAATGACATGAATATATGACCCCACAAGACTGCCTCATAGAACTCCACTTGGAAAAGGACAGTGTTCTGTTTACGTACCATCTGAAACTCTACTTGTGTCCTCTTCCGTCCTTTAAGAGCATATATGTCTATGAGGAAAATTCAAATGGTAATTTCTCATTCACAGACATGGTAAATACACTTCAAACTCAGTTCACTTTCGAGATCTTTGCACTCGGACAGGTTCCAAGAGCCCAGCAAATACAACTTTTACATATGAATCGAATATTGGAAGCGTGAAACATGAGGATTCAAAGCTTTCAAGATCTGAAACGGGAGGATGCTTTTTCTACATTAAGAGAGAGGTACATAAACCCAGAAAATGAGAGACAGACTCCGGCAAGCATTATCCATAACATAGCCTCCAACGAGATGTAGGGGCTCAAGAAGAAGATTACTGCAATCGATACACTCTGCCAGACTTTTAGCTGTGCAAATGCTCCTTCCTGTCCCCAGAAGCAGTCGACATGGACAAAAAATCATACTTAGATGATGATTCAAGTGAAATCAGGAGGAAATCTCAGATACACCTAACCTACGTATTACATACAAGTAATGCAAGCACTCTGCTTCCTGAAAAGTTAGGCAAACGACAACACGAAGTAATGCACGTTCACAAAAAAGCTCTCTATAATAATATCATATGGTAGATGAAATTATTTCGTAGATCACAATTCAGGAGTTCAATTTAAGTGAGTGACAAGCCCAGTTTGACTCTTTACGAGGAATCATTGAAGTTTTGAAATTCATTGGCAGAATCCTTCATCATACTTTATGCTTATGCATGTAATACCAGAAAGAGTCGTGTCTTAACTTTTTTCTTACCGTATCACTCTTGAAGAGCAATCCAAGAAGAGCATTCAGTTGTGTATTGAGAACACCATCACCAATTCCCAAAATTGCAGCCAGTACAAGAGGGCATATAATCTGAAACACTCCGCTAAAGCTACATTGCAACATCATAACAGTGGAAATAGATGCTTCAGATCACAGTGTTGATTAGAATTTGCTCCATAACTCAATCTGAGTAAAGAGAGAACCTGCTTTTCACCAACATCCAGACAAATGCAGAAGCCTGAAGAAGAGCGCCACCGGAAACTATCCAAGTGATTGATGTAAGACCAGAGGTGAGACGACCAGCAATCAGGGAGCACTGAGAAAGATACACATATTAAATGAAATGATTATAATATTGCAGTCTATCCAAGAACCTACACTGCAATGGATATATAAGCTAAAATACCCACTTCTTTAGAGAAACCAAGTGGAAAAAGTTATTTACTTAGGCAGGCTAGTTGCCGTTTTTCCAGCATTAGGTCCTAATGGTAGCTTGTTCGTAAAGATAGCTCTCCAAGTAGACCTCGAGTACAAGAATAACTCATGGACTAATAATTTGCAGGATTTATGCAGCGACGCAAAAAATAAGGAATACAACACTCAATAGTCCATGATGCTCAAGTCCAAACCAATATGGGTAGACACAGATGATCCCTAAAATTTGGCCCAATGTACAATGTGGCCTTCGAACTTTAGCCTATTATACAATGTTGTCTTTGAACTTTTAATTTGTTCAGTATGGTCCTCGACTTTTGGTATATGTTCAATTTAGTTTCTGGATTGTATGAAAATATTTGAATTAATTGAAAGATAACATTGAACATTTTCATATAGTTCAGGAACTAAATTGAATATGAGCCAAAAGTTCAGTGACTATATTGAACAAATTAAAAGTTTAAGGACAAAAGTGCACATTTCAAGGACCATGTTGCATAATGGGCCAAACTTTAGGGACCATTTGTGTCATCATCCCAATCAAAAAAGGAGCCAATAATACTTTTGCAAAAATAGTTTGTTCACAAAGTAGAAAAAGACATAAAAGTAATGAAATTGTCAAGGGCTAAGAAGAAAGTGAAGATCCAAATCGTGCATGCATGTTAATACTTACTATGGCATCAAACACCCCATAGACGACCATAGAACCAGCTACACCAGACTCCCCAAGAGCTGGCTTGACAATGTCCTTCGTAAATTCAGCCCTAAGATATCAAGATGTTTTATTAGCTGGCGCTTAGGAAAACCGCAAAGTAACAAACATCAAGGTTCGAAGGGAAGTGAGTCATTCAATTTAAATTAAACATTAAAGACTTTGAATCACCGCATCAAGCAATCTTACACTCTGCATACAGTGCCATGCATATAGGCCGATTGTATTGTTACAGAACCTTCCCATTTTAAGATTGAGATCATATTGTGCACAACCATGGTTCAACTAATCACCAGCATATTACACTAATCATCTAAAGCATCTTCAAATAACTTTTTCATAGAAACTGATTGGAAGACACAGAGAATAAAACAAGCATGACCAAGACAGAATTAGCAGGCATCTATTATTTGACTTTTGATTAAAAAGTTTATTCAGCCAGCCATATTTGTTTAAGTATATTCTGTTGTAATTTAAGCATTGGCAAATTTTTTTCATGCTGCTTACCATGAACTCAAGTCGATGGCAACACTACTAAATGTGAATCAACTATTGTAGAAAACCAACGAAAAAGTTAACAAATTCACAGAAAGTACTCATTCTCCATTAGGGTGACAGTGCTTTATGGGATGGACTACTTGATGTTTAAGTACCAAGAAGTATGCATACAACTGTAGCCCCACGTAATAATTCTTAAATAAACTTGCTTTATGGCTTTAATTAAAGGATGAAATGACTCTTTGGATCAAAGGACAACTTAATCAAGATTTCGAGCAATTGCACGCATCAAAATAAAAAATTAATGACTGACATATGCACGAGAACATATAAAAATAATATAAAACACACTACAGAGTAATGTAGTGCGTACCAAACAAATGCTTGCTGCAACCCTGAATATGCAATCAGCGGGATTACCAGCAGCATCCGTACGTCAAACAAAGGATTAATCACAGACTTTGATAGAGACACCAGAGACGAACGGAAACTAGCAGGGTATTCTGGGGAAGCTCTTTCTTCTCTACTGTCTCTTTTTCTCAAGAAACACATAAGTATGGTGCCGAAGGTCGTACAGCAAAGAAACACAATGAACAGTAATGTCATTCTGCTTGAAGTCCCATCCTACATTTAAGGGAAACAACATCCACAATGAAGGATAAGCGTCAAGGGAAGATAAGAACAAATGCAGAAACACTTGTTATAATCATCTTTCCATGCGTAAAAAAGGATCTCACCAAAAGGCAGTACTGGTTGCCTTTTATAAATGGATAAAATAAGAAAAATTCAGGTGGTATGATTATGTATGCTAATTAGCAAGCAAAAGAATTGAAAAATAAAGGAATGAGTAAGGGGATGCTCCAAACAGATTCCTCTCTAAAAACAGCTAGTGACATTAGAAACTTAACAGAAGGATAGAAAAAAGAAAAAAATGAGTAAGGGGATGATGCCACATACCGTTTCCTCACTCAAAAGAGCTAGCGATACTAGATTCCCAACAACCTGCAAAGACATGGTCAAAAAGATCAGGACAACATGCTGGATGGTTAAGATAAAAAGTCCATCTTAAAAAACTCAATTAGCAAATTTGACCTGGTGACTGGCAAACGATCCCCAAAATTCTCCATTAAAGGCACCGATAACTGTTCCTTCATGTAAGCTGAAATCTTTTGCATGAGTACGTGCAGTCGAGGTGAGATATGTCCCCTAATAGAAAAAAAATTAGGTAAGGGAATAAAAACGATGACAAGATAAGAGCAGTGGACCTAAAATAAAGACAGACTGAGTTTACACACAAATCAAAAGGAAGCAAATATTCACCTGCCCAACCCATATTATTGACGCAGCAAACCCAAGATATAAAGAAGCCGGAACCATTGTGAACCTGCATCAGGAACAGCTAAAAGATGAAGAGTGTGCAGTCCACCACAAAGTTTATGAGTAAATGAACAGATACGTAAACTGTCAATTTCTTTTTCAGCCCAAAAGTGGACTGTCTAACTTGAAAACGAAGGATGTCTTCATTATCTCTATCTGGCACTAGAAAGGGACTTTATGATGGCCAAAAGATCGATACCACTACTGAGTACCCTTCTAATCTACAGATCCATGATATTTCGGCATTTGCAGTAAGATGACGAGCTATGCCGATGATCTAACTAACTAGATTTCTGAAGTTTAGAACATAGTGATCTGATTTCGTTAAGACTCTGAGAGGCTCTTATGCTTACCGGGAGCAACCTCATATAACCAATTATGGTGGGAAAAAAGGCATGACCAATGTGTACGATAAATTCACGGAGTCTTTGAAACACCAGGACCGGAAAATTATAAGCAATTGGACCCAGTAATATAGACAACCTACAGAGGCAGAAGGGCATACCAGGATGGTTTCAAATTTGCTGCTATGAACAGCCAGTAACCAGAAGTCCCCAGAAGAATAGCATTTTTGGGACTCAGTGCCCGAACCACCGGAGAAGCAACCAAGGAGAAAAATGTGAAGGACACGTACAGTATGCCGAGCGAGATCGTGCCCAAATTATCTGTCTGCAACAAAATCAAGAAACTCATCAAACCAAAACGCAACGTCAAACGAAGTAAGAACAAAAAAAAAAAACAGGAACAATTCCTAAAAGCAAGCTCAGACACGGAAGTCCAAATTCAGCTACTAGGTTTTCACTTGTCGATCGTCGATTTCTCTCAATTCTTTCCCGGGGAAGAAAAAAATGCGAACTTGGAGCCCGCGATTCAACGGAAACGTCACCGAAACCGAAACTCACAGCGTTCACGGTGCTCTCGAGATTCTGAGCAGCCCCGTAGGCCGAGAAGATGAGCAGAAACCCGCAGCTCAGTATATGGACGTCCCGGACATGGCTCCCCCGAGGCGACGGAGCCGCCGCCGGCGAGGCCTCGGCGGAGGAGGCGACGACAAACGGAGTTTCCTCATCGCGGCGAGAATCTGCGGAATCCATCTCTTCCACTGGGGCTCCGGCATTCACCATCGCGGGGCGACCCGCTATATAACGGAGCAGGCGCCCGGTACGGTCCGCGTCGCGGGTGGGGTCGAAACGGCACGAAGCGTGCCGGTGCCGGCGAGAATCATGATGAGCTACGCGACGACGTGGAGGGAATCATCGACGTCAGCGTCCGGATTCGGCGAGCGACAGAAGGAGCCGCGGGATCGAAGGAGGAAGGCTTGAAATTGAATTAAGAATTAAGAATCCGGGGGGATCGGACAAGCAGAAGAGTGCGGAGAAGAAAAGGACGAGGGAGAGGAGGAGACGGCGAAGGGACTGTTTTTGGCGCATCCGGAGATGACTTCCCCGTCGCGTGGGACGCCCCAACTGCCGGTCGCCGTCGGCGGCAGGCCCAAATATCATTTTCTATCGTCTTCTTCCTCTTCGATTATCTAATTATTTATTCAAATTTTTTTTATGCAACCGTCGAGAGCTTGTAAGGAAGTGAATTCGATGCATCTCGCAAGTAGTAGAGCCTAAAGAATCTAGTATTGATGGATAACAATACCTGTGAAAAAGTGGAGGAATACAGTTGTTCGGTGGTGAAGTGAATTTTGGATGCGGTTATAACTTATAAAAGATTATAACTATCGAAAAAACATAAGGAAATGAAGTCGTAAAATAAAGATTGATAATCTCAAGAATAATTGTTTGTAGATAAATAATGTTAGATTGTGGATAATTTTCTTAGTAACCGTTATTAACTATCGATAGCAAATATAAATACTTAAATTGTAGTTTATAGAAAGGACCGCCAGTCAATAAAAAAAAAATCGATTATACAATTTATTCTTCTATTTCAGTACTTTTATATTGCTAGTAACAATTACTTCTAGTCTCCAGAGCTTCACTTCTTGCATCATTTACGTTTTCTATCCAAGAATCAACAAAGAACCATTCATATCCTTTGTTGATGTACTCCTCTATCCATATTTCAAAATGCATTTCATTGACACTTTTTGGGAAAAAAGTCAATAGTGGAACCAATATATTAAAAAAAACAGAAAGAGACAGTGGGAAAAGGGAGGCATCGCCCCCTCCTTAATTATTATTAAGAGTGTGTTTGTTATTGAAAAAAATTCATGATAGAGAAATATGCTTTCCGGAAAAGTATATTCTTAAAATATGATTTCCCCTTTCAAGTTATGAAATTTATTTTTCTAACTTTAAAATGCATATCTTCCCCAAATGCCCGCCACTGCCAATGCGTGCATCGCCGGCTGCCACGTCTTCAACTGCCGGCAGTCCTCCCTCGTCTCGTCTCTCACTCTGCTAGTGCTACCCTTTATTCTGGGTCCAGTTACGCTAACAGTACCGTTACACTGAATTTATAACGTTGCTTTTATAGCCACAAATTTTGCATCGTGCTGGTTGGACTCATTTGGGCAACCGGAGTACAAAATTTCCAAAATTAATTTGAATAAATGGCTCTAATGCTGCAAAATCACAAAAGCACCGTTTCAAAGAATAATAAAAATCAGAACCTTATCATTTAGCACAATATTAAACACCTATAGGGAACGAAAGTAAATGTAAAATTATGCCTTTCGTATTTATTTTAAGTTTCATGCACTGTGCCAAGATTTGTTAGTAAAATTCCACACATGGTTCCCAAAAGAGAAATGAAAATTTTGATTAAATTCAAGATCTAAAAGTTAAATTATTATATTGCTAGCTATGTGACAAAGTAAAGCAAGACAAATATATAGTGATGGTGTACTTCACAATGGCAAATGAAAAATCATAGTCCAAAGGAGACAAAGAATTTATAAACTTTAATTCTAATGTAAGATATGAGAAAATTCATAGGAACTTAGTAAAAGATAATAATAATTCAAGTACATTTGCATAAATATAATGAGTTAGATTTGTCTTTGACTCCATGTCATGTCATTGATTCAATCTTTCTCATGTTTGAGTTGTCGCTCTTGTAGGCTAATTAGTCTCATCAAAACTTCAAACTAGTAACCCCTATTTTAAAACTGTATAGATGAGGTGATCATGACTAGATCAAATAATATTGTGCTAGCAAAAGGTTTGAATGAAAATATTTGTAGAGTGTGCTATGGTAGTAACTAGTGGTGAGCATAGTCCCTCTTCTAGGGAGGGAGATTTCAGTTCTCAGTTCCACTTTTTTAGGAACTGAGAACCGATATTCCTAAACCTAAAATCCCTTATTTTTTCAATCTTCAGGTCTTCAGGTAACAAATTTTAAGGTGTTCTAATTTTTTTAAGGCACAAATTTTTACCACAAAAAAATTTAATCAGTTTCAACACATAAAAACTCTTGGTGTGATTGCACAAAAAAAAACCCACAATCAAGCACTCAATATACAATGCTTCAAGACTCTTGGATATTTTCAGGGCCTAATTCACAAGCAAAGCTCCTTTTGTGATGCACTTCACAGAAAACACCCCCTTCTTATATATTGGCAAGAATTAGATCCAAAATAGAAAATTTCTTTTGAGGAAACCTTTTCAAACTAGAAAAATCATTCAATTAGGAAACCTATTTGAATTAAGACTCCGTTTGTTTCATGGTATATAATTTCTGAGAAAACATTTTCCAAATTTTCCGGTGTTTGTTTCATGGAAAATGAATTAGCCAAGGAAAACGTCTTCGCTATTTGAAAAAACAACTTCAAAAGTGGAGAAAATACTTTTCACTTTTGAAAAGCGAAAAACATTTTCCATAACTTTTCCCACCTCACATTCTTTCACCAAATACATTTTCCTTTTATTTTTATGTTTTCTTTTTTATTTTTTAAAAAATTCAAGTTTTTTTTTATTTCTTTTCTTTCTTTTCTTCTTCTTCTTCTTCTTTTTCCTTGGTTGGTCACCAACCATGGCAACGGCCGACGATCGGCCATTGGCGAGCCCGACAAGCTCAAGCTTCACCACAGCCGACGAGGCTTGACCTCATTAGATTCGCGAGCTTGAGCCTCCCCTCGGGTGTGGTGAGGCCGAAGCTCACCAACGGTCGTTCGCCGCCATCGCCAGCCATCGCCATAGGCGACAACCAGCCATGGCCAAGGAAGAAGAAGAAAAAAAATAAAGAAAAGAAAAAGGAAAAAAATATAAATTACCAAACAATGGAAAATATTTTTTAATTCATTTTCAAATTTTAGCCAAATACCAAAAAATGTAGTTATTTTCCTAGATAATGCTTATTGGAAAATAATATCGAAAACGCCACATTTTTAGCGGAACGAACGAAGCCTAAGAAACTTTCTTTTTTGGACTCAAGCTCGAGACATATATTTAACATTGCATTTGCACTAAGTCGGGTGACCAACAGGAGAATTACCAAAAAAGTTTTAAACCTATTGCAATTGTGTTAATTCAATCCTAATTTTTTTCTGCAAATTCAGTCATAAACTCTTGCCAAGTTGAGTCCATCTAAATTTTATTTGGCCAAACATTGACGTGGCACAAATGAAAAATATTTATGATTGAATTGACAAAAAAGAAAGGATTGAATTGATATAATTATAATAGGTATAAAACTTTTTTGGAGAATCCAACTATGCTTATGAGCTAACTAACTTGCATTGGCATGGTTTTTTACAATTTCCCACAGGCGAAAACACTATGAAAATATCCTGCCGAGCTCTCTCTCACGGCTTGTATATGCTCTCTTGGGACCATCGAGGGTGCTGTCGTGGCTCTGGTCATGAAAAGAGCAAACATTGCCGTTTGGTCTATACATTGGAATGCCGAATTATTCGCAGCTATCTATAGTGTAATCACTCGGAACTTCGTAATTATTTAACTGATTTTCCTTTACAAAATAACTTGGGAAAATCAAGGGAGAAATTATAGTGCCTACCACTATTATCACTTCTTATCATCAGTAATCTTTCATTATAATGCCTGCCACCATTAACTTGTGAACTTAAGGTTCCGTTCGTTTCGCAGAAAATAATTTCCGGGAAAACGTTTTCCGGATTTTCCGACGTTCGTTTCACGGAAAATGAATTCCTTAAGGAAAATGTTTTTCATGAAAGGAAAAAAGTCTTCTAAATGAAAGGAAATGTCTTTGCATTTCCCCAAGTATCTTTGAAAGAATGGGCATTTGGTAAAGGTAATAGTATTTGGATACTCATTTTGGTGTATTTTGTAAAGTAACTTTGAGGTGAAAAGAAAAAGGAAAAAAAAAAAAAAAAGGAAAAAGGAGGAGGAGATGTTGAAGCAAAGGGCAAAATGGTCAAGAGGCAGCCGGAGCTAGTAGTGGTGGTGGGGAGGTGGCTAGTGGCGATGGTGCTCGTGGTGGTGGGGAGGCAGCGGGTCACGCGACCCAGCCGCCTAAGGTTGCTTGACCTCAAGCGATGGCACCTAGGTCTCACCTGAGGTTGCGCAACCTTAGGCAAGGTGTCCCGGCGGCTAGATTTGACCGCCCACGGCTGAGCTTTGCGGATGCGTCGACGAGTCCGAGGAGGAAGACAATGAATAGTAATTTTGAGGGCAAAAAAGGAAAATATGATTATCAGTGAGGGCAATATTGAAAAGAAAAATGTCATACCTACTTTGGGCCTTTAGCATTTCAAATGCTAGCATTTGGCCAATAAGGCCTCAAAAGGTGAACCAAATACTTAATATTTTTCCTAAGAGATTTTGGGGGCTCAAAGCCCCTTAGAAATGCCTAACCAAATAGGGCTTAACTATGGTGATTGCCGCTGTCTTGAGTACCTTCATCTTAGCTGAGCAGCTTTCCTTGGGAAGGTACTTGTTTTTCCTCCTCAAATTTCTATCTCAATTCATGCTAATTATCAATTTTAAAAATTACATTATGCTAATTAATTCTGTTGAATCAGGATTATTGGTGCAGTTGTCATTGTGGCTGGTTCGTACCTTCTTGTTTGGGGCAAAAGAAAGGGAGTACAAGTTGTCTTCACCGGTAGACGAGCAAACAGCACTGCCAACAGAGCTGGCTGACCGCGGGGGCAAGGGAACGGACAACATCAGTCATGAGATGAGAATCGCTGATGAGTAGGATTCGAAATTTATTAGTTATAAATTTCATGAACAATAAATGTTGTGTAATCTCTTAACAGAGGGAAGAGATACTTGTTTCCTAGATTATGAACCCGTAGATCGATTTTGTCTATGAGGAAATTCAAAATGCAATTTATCATTCACAGACGTGATAATTAAAGTCCGAATTCAGCAAACTTTCGCGAACTTTGCACTCGAACAGATTGCAAGAGCCAAGAGAAGACAACTTTACTGCTTTCCATAAGATGCCGATATTGGAAGCGCCAAACACGAGGATTCAAAGCTCTCAAGAACCGAAACGACAGAATGTTTTTTTGACAACAAGAGAGAGGTACAAAAACCCAGAAAATGAGAGACAAGACTCAAGTGAGCATTATCCGTAGCATAGCCTCCAACAAGGCTCAATAAGATAACTGCAAACGATGCACTCTGCCAGACTTTTAGCTGCGCAAATACTCCTTCATGTCCCCAGAAGCAGTCCCATTGGACAAACAATCATGCTTGGATGATGATTCATGAAAAATCAGGAAGAAACAACTCAGATAGACGTAAACTACATATTAAATACATGAAATAATGCAAGCACTCTGCTTCCTGATAAGCTAAGCAAGCAACAATACAACATAATTCACGTTCATGGAAAAGCTTTAGATGATAATACCAGACGGTAGATTATATTTAGTAGATCACAACTCAGAAGTTCCATTGAAGTGAATAACGAGCCTAATTTGACTCTTTACAAGGGATCGTTTGAAGTTTTGAAATTCACTGGCAGAATAGTCCATTCTACTTTATGTTTATGCATGGAATACTAGAAAGAGTCTTGTTTCAACTTTTTTCTTACCGTATCTCTCTTGAAGAGCAATTTAAGAAGAGCATTCAGTTGTGTATTTAAGATGCTAGGAAAAAATCAACTGATCGATTAGGTTCATGATAATTCAGAGCATAATCAGAGAAAGATGTAAAATGATACCTGGAGCGAAATGTGGATTGGCAATCTAAAGTTCAAAGTAACCAAGTAGAAGGAAAGTTAGCAACTTAAAATTCAACTCTTCTGAACTTCATCTTCTTGCCATAAAGCAAAACTATATGTACTCAGAGAGGACCATTTTCCAAGACTTCGCAGGAGACCATGGTCCTGCTTGGTTATCGACCTTGCCAAATTAATCACAATTTTCCAATCCAATGTACAACAAGAAGATGCGAAATATCTAAGATGAACTACACAGAGGGTGCTTATCAAATGACTTGCTTAACCCTCAAACTTAGCACCAGCAGTAGGATTTTCTAAACTAATACAACAAAGCCAAATAGTGCCACAAGACAGCAAACTGGGTTTCAATTTGGTCTTCACTCTTGCTCCTTCAAAATTGAGGAAGAAAATTGAGGCTTATATCAGCGAAACACTCCTAAAAGTTCACCCTGTCAAATCAAAGGCTGCCCTTGCTAATCTCTTCTCTGCTGAAGTGGGCATTAGCCTGATGTATTCTGCATTATCTCCAATCTTACACCATACCCATTCTATGAATGTAATTGAAATCACCAAGGTCCCTCATCACTGTTAAATAGCATTTCAGCTTCTGCAGCACAACACTGCGAGAGACACATTTGCAATAGCTACTTGCATTGAGTCTTGCTAACAGTTGCTGCATATGCTAGAACCTAGACAGAAACTGCAATCATGGCGATTCGGCTGTTACTCTCCTTCCAATGTCAATAAGCAATTGTAGAAAGCCAACTCCAATCTTAGAACAAAGTCTACTAATTTCTGATCTTAGATTGTGCTTGCCAACGACTTCTTTGTGTTCTCTCACCACCCAATATATTCGCAATGGTAGCCAAGGCATCTTGAAATTTACGGATTTTGAGGAAGCCCCTAATCATGAGAACTTCACCTTCTGAGAACTTAGCTGTAGCCATGACCAACTCGACAAGCTTAATTAATGTGTCTTCCATGGACAAAGCACAAAGACCTTCAGCCAACTGATAAAATGACGAGAATTCTGGGACATACCCATTTTCTGTCATCTCGAACACAAAATCAACTGCTTCTCCAATTCGTCCTCCCCCGTTGCAAAGTCCCCGAAAAACAATCTTGTAGGTGATCGCATCTGGAGGATCACCCTTTTCCATCATTTCTCGGAAAAGCCTCATAGCTTCTGTAGTCCTCCTCCGTTTGAACAGAGCTTGGATAACAGGGTTGTACGACTGAGGAGTCAGTTTCATTCCCTTCATCTGGACAGTTCTAAGGAGCTTTCTTGCGACCTCAACTCTACCAGCTTTACACAGTCCCCCAATTAGAGTTCCATACGTGACAATGTCTGGTTCACAGCCATTGGAAGTCATCGTCTGCACAATATCTGCTGCCTTCTTTATGTCACCTTGTTTGCAGAAATATGTAAGCAGAGAATTATATGTAAATTTATCTGGCTTCAAGCCTTCCATTATCATCTGGTCCATAAGCTCAGCAGCCTCTTCAACCCTTCTGTTCTTACATAGGCCATCAATGAGGGTATTGTATGTAACTGAGTTTCGAGAAATGCCTTGAAGCTCCATCTGGTCAAAAATCTCTTCTGCTTCCTTGATTTTCTTGTTCTTGCAGAACCCATCCATTAAGGTATTATATATCACCACATTTCGAGCACAACCATTCAATTCCATCTCCTTCACGAGACCCAATGCTTCCTCAAGTTTCCCTCTAGAACAGAAGCTGTCGATCAACATATTATAAGTAAATTCATCAGGTTGGCAACCTTTGCTCTTCATCTCTTCAAACAGTTCCATTGCAGTATGGTGGTTTCTGGTCATGCAGAGACCTTGTATCAGAGAATTGAATGTGCAGACATCAGGTAGAATCCCCTTGCTCGTAAGGACACGAGCCAGTCCCGTAGCTTCCTCAACCTGGTTCTCCTTACATAGTGTGCTTATTAGTGTATTGTAAGTAACAGTGTTAGGAGAGCAATCTCTGGACACCATCTGTTCAAGAAGTTCCACTGCCTCATCAACTTCACCTATTCTACATAGCCCAGAAATAAGGGAATTATAGGTGAAAACATCTGGGTCGAAACCCTCCTGAAGCATCAAATCCATGATCTCTAGAGCATGCTTCACATGTCCGCCCTTACACAGACCATTCACTAACGTATTGAATGTGAACTGATCTGGATAAAACCCCTCACTCGACATCTGCTGAATAAAATCAAGCGCCTCTACAATCCTTCCCTCTCTACACAACCCATTGATCAGTACATTTACAGTCACATCGGTCGCTGAGCATCCAGCCACCACCATATGTTCTTTGATACTCAGAGCAGCATCCAGATTCCCTTGCTCAATGTAACCTTGCATAAGGGTCGTGAACGTCTTCTCATCAGGCGACAACCCATAATTCGGCATCTCCTCCATCAACAACATGGCAGGCCGAATCTGATGGGCTTTACACAGAGCCTTGATCAGTATATTAAAAGTCGACACATCCGGCTCAATTCCGCGACTAACCATACCCGAATGTGCGGTCTCGACTAATTTCAGCCTATTCCCATCCACAAGCACATTCAACAAAAAATTATAGAAATGAGTATCGGGCTTAGTCCCATACTCCGCCTCCATCATCTCAACAACACCAGGAATTTCGTCGAACATGTCGAAATTCGCATAGCTCTCGACGAAAATCAAGAAAGTACCGGTACCCACCTCGCCACCGGCGAGCTTCATCTCATCGAGGACGCGCCTCATCGAATCGAAAGACCCTACCTTGGCGAGCTTGCGGAGGACCTCCTGGTAGACGGAGGGGGTGGGGGCGAAGTTGGGCTGCTTCGAGGCCCAGTCGAAGATGCGGAACGCGGCCGTCTCGTCGCTCTGGCGGCGGAGGGCGTCGAGGAGCTGTTGCGGGGTGAAGTCGGGAGGGAGGTGGTGGTGGTGGTGGGAGAGGTGGCCGCGGTGCTGCGCGGCGGCGAAGTGACCGGAGGAGGAGGAGGAGGGGGAGGGTTTCTGGGGGAGGAAGAGGGGAGGTGGGTGGGGGTGGCGGCGCGAGGGAGAGGCCAAGGGAAGCACTTGAGGCCGGTAGAGAAAGCCATTGGCGGGCCTTCTGACAAAGATAATGGCATGCAAAACGGCCAGGCAGGCTCTTGTTGAAGCAAAGAAGATGATGAGAGAGAGAGAGGGATGGATGGTGTACTTCAGGGTCGGGCATGGAAGAGGAAGCGACGCAATTTTTTAGGACGACCTTGTCCGAATCATTTATTTTTTGAGAAATAAATAAAATCTTAAATTATAATTATTGAAATCCCTAAACATGATAGGAATCATGAGTTCCATGTTAAATGTCAGTGTAGATAAACTATATAGATCATACACGTCAATTCTCTTAAATTAGAACCGACAAAATTTACAGCATGCAAAGAGTCATAACTTATGTGAATTCATGATTGCATATAACGACGTCAATTTGGATGTCTGAGTGTGACCGATTTCATACTGAAATCATCACAGCCTTCCATTTAGGATAATTTATAGAAATCATTGTTAGAATAATTGATCAAGATGTCAGTTGGTTTTTTATTCAAGAATTGGACTTATCTTGTTAAAATTCCATCAATTGCTTGCCCAAAAAAAAAAAAAATCATGTGCTAAGAACCTGACAGACAACACGTTTGGTTAAAGTAATAGCCTATTACAAATCTATGCCCCCTCTTTAACAGCACAACCAGTGATACTTGACCTCAGTGGTTGTTCCCGAAATCACCCCAATGTCTTCTCTCCCCTTTTACCAATGTTAGACTACTAATTATAATTCAATCTTTTATGTAGATTGCAACTAAATTGAATTATATGTTTTGTGTAATGATATCTAATTGTATATGGGGGACATTAAACTCATGAATTATCATGATTGACTAGTAAATAAATAAAAAAATTAGAGGTATTTTAGAAATTTTGATGCTATTTTTATTCATTATGTATTGTTAACCTGAAATCAAACAATGCGCTAGGTATTGCATTACTTAAATCAAACGGTGTAACAATTATTAAAGCTCTATTACATTGCAATCTATAACTATTATGCCGCAGTCATATTCGATTACTGCAATTAAACGAACTATACATAATCAGAGACTTCTTCCATCTTCGATTCTCAATTTTACGTACAACCAAAATTTCAAATGATTTACCTTGACAATGTCTTGGTTGAAACAAATGACGAATTCAAATTGTTTCACACAAATAAACTAAAATAGAGTTAACGAAGAGAATCGAAAATAAACAAATGAAGAATTTTGCATATATATGTTATGGACCTTAATGTTTTTTTTGAGTGAGGGATATTAAGCTTTTCCGAAGATTTTTAGTAAATTTCAATCACAAATCTTTTGACACATTGCCAATATAGTCAATCTTATCAATTTATATCTAAAATCGCTGACATAAATGCTTACTGTTTTACATGGCATAATTGGCACATATGTGGACAAAATTTTTAAAAAATTATTATTATTATTATTATTTCAAAATATAATTTATCATTTTTATTAATTTTATTTTCTTTTATTTTCTTTTTTTTCACAACGCTGAGTCAAGCAAGGTCACCAGTCTAGTATTGCCAGCCACAAGCCTTTGCCTAGTTCGAGAAGGTGTAGCGACCCTCGTCGGCCACAGACAAGGGCATTGGGCCCTCAACTAGATCCATGCGAGGGTTGCGATGCCCTAGCTAGCCACAAGTGAGGGGCCGACGAGGGCATCGTGGCCCGATAAGACCAAGTAGGGGCATTGCTACCCTTTCCTAGATTGGGCCAAAACTCGATGCCCTCGCTTGTGGCTAGCAAGGGGTGGAGACCCTTGCCCAATCCTTCCCTTTGGCCAACGAGGGTCAACCAATGACCTTGTCAAACCACAATATAAAAAGTAAAAATAAAAAGTAATAAAAATCATAAATTTTAAAAAAAAATTATCAACGTCAACGCAATTATGCTATAGAGGATAGCCAATGTGTATATTAACGACTTCTAGCTAAAATTGACCATATGAATTACATTAGTAAATCGTCAAAAATGTTATAACGTAATGTGTATAATTGAAAGGTTTATGATTTTTCTTTTGTTAGAAATATTTTATTTATTTCCATCGATATATAATAGAGAAATGCAATCCAATTGCAAATCCAGACAAATGCAAAACAAAACGAAATCCAAATAAAGGAGATGAATCATCATTATAGAATTAGAGGACATACGCTCAAAAAACAAATCTGTGAATTCTTCAAATCAAAATCAACAGTTAATCATTGAATTCGTCTTAAGTAATGAGCCCACAGCAAGATCTTCATCTATTACTATGGCTTTGCCTTTCAACGACACTATTGCCATTTAACAAAATTGAACATGCCCAGATCTAGCACATGTGAAAGCAAGACCTTTGCAAAGTTCCCCTAATCTTCTTCGAAACTAATACACCAATAAATCCTAAGGATAGTGAAATCTCGAAACATACACGCAAAAAATCTCAAATCTAGACTAGATCGAGTTAAAAACCTACTCAAAATGGGATAGAAAAACTTCTAGATATAAATTGAATCAAAACAGGAAGAAAGTAAGAAAAAGAAAACAAAGAATCAAATCAGCTAAAGAAAAAGAAGGGAAAGGGGGAGAGATCTATCTTAAACTCTTCTCTCCATGAAAGTTGAAGAAGAAAGCTATACAAATATGAGAGAGAGAACCTTAGGGGAAAGAGAGAAAAAGCATAAGCTAATTTTTTATGATTGAATTGCTATAAATATAATAAATTTATAATCTTTTGGCACTTTTCTTGCTACCTGAAGAATTAGATGGATTAGAAGAACCGAAAGAACTGCAATCAGACGAAAGTGCTATTCGAGACATTATTCCCACCTTTGTCGGTTCATTGAGGACAATTTAGTAATTGCAGGGAAACTTCCTACTAATAAAATCATCACGTCTATTCTAATAATTTTGAATTTATTTATTTGTTATACGGAAGAAAAATACAATCTTCATCACATTTAAATTTGATTAAAAATGAAGATACCTTTATTTTATGACGATATAAATCCCTGACGAGAAAGTTGTTAATTCATTTGGAATTACTTTTAGAATTTTAAAGTCCATATTTACATTTTTCAAGCCTTTTTTAGGATAGGTGCATTAAAAGTCCTAAAATTTATTATCAAAGTGCAATTGAATCCTAAAATGTTCAAAATATACAATCAAGTTCTATAATTTATCGCGAAAGTGCAATCAAGTCTTAAAATTTTCAAAAAATGCAATTAAGTTCTAAAACTTATTACGAAAGTGCAATCAAATTCTAAAATTTTTAAAAAATGTACAATTTACGAAGTTCTTGATTAGACCAATCTAATAATCTACGAAAGGTTTTGATTAGACCAATTTGATAATTTTTAATAGTTGATTGTATTTTTTAAAAGTTTTAGGATTCAATTACACTTTCGTGACAAATTTTATGATTTGATTACACTTTTTGAAAGTTTTGGATTCAATTGCACATTCGTGTTAGGTTTTAGAATTTTTATTGCATTTATTCTAGTCTTTTTTCATGCGAAACGGCTGGAACCTTTTATCATAATTATCAACACATGTATGTGTGCGTAATGTTTTCATATAAAAAACTTAAATGGTATATAAATTGAAGCCAAAAATGCAAATAACCAACTTTGTGCTTTTTAAAATGTAAGGTTAATACTATAAGAAATCCCAAACTAATATATTTGTACCACATTTACTCCAACCTAAATTTCGTGCAAAAAATCACAAATTACCATATTTATCCTAAACTAAATTTCATATGAAAGATCCCTACATATTACAACCACAAGTCCGATATCCTTGCTAAATTGTTGCTGTGGAAATACATGCACAAACAACTTGAACAATTGATATATATAACGTGGTTCCAACGCAGAAATTCAACATAAAAAATGGATCTTCTGAATGATGTGTTTCAAGGAAGCAAAATCTAAAGAAAATGAAATAATATTGGAAAATTTGCTAATTTTATCCTAAGAACTCTCTCATGTTTTGAGAATCTGCTAAAATTCCTAAGTTCGCCTTATGAATTTGTTAGATTTGTAGGGTTAATACTATAAGAAATTCTAAACCGATACATTCATATCACATTTACTCCAATCTAAGTTTCTTGCAAAGAATCTTAGATTAGTATTCTCCCGTGTCATATTTATCCTAAACTAAGTTTCATGTAAAAAAATTCCCTACATGTCACAAGTGCGAGTCCAATACTCTCCTCAAATTGCTGCCATGGAAATGCATGCACAAACAACTTGGACAATTGATTTATGGCGTGGTTCCAACATGGAAATTCAACATAAATGGGTCTTCTAAAAGGTTGTCTTTCAAGGAAGCCAAATCTGAAGAAAATAAAACAATATTAGAAAATCTGTTAATTTTATCATAAAAACTCCCTCATATTTCGAAAATCTGCTAAAATTCCTTATTTCGCCTTAATAATTTATTAGATTTGTTACTAGTTTATCAATTTGTAACTTTTTTTTGCATGAAATTTAATTTGAGGTAAATATAGCACGGATTCATCAATTCAATAGTTGTTTATGACATGAAATTAATATGAAGTAATCATGGTACAGAGTACTAGCCTAAGGTAAATGCTGTGTGAAGCATCTTGGGTGGACCACGGATTTGGAAGTGGGAATCTTATTTTAATATGAAAAAAGAAGATGGAGAATTTAAATATTGCTGGAAAATAAAAATAAAAATAAAAAACCGAAAATATAAAGTTGTTGAGAATCTACATCCTTGGATCATCTCTTAAGACAAGGGATTTCTCAAATTAGAATCTGGAAAATCTGGTTCGTTAAGTCTCATATAATCATCCAACATGGTGGGCCAAAAGTAAAAATAAACAAATAAATAAAAGAGAGAAATTATATGTTCTGAAAATCGGTGTTTTTGCGAGGTTGAGTCTGTTGACCGAGATTACTTCATCGGAAATCCAGAAGCACAAATCCAAGAGAGAAGACAGCGAGGAACACGTTACTCCTTCTCGCGCTGTTCGTGGATTGCGTAGATCCCCGAAACAACGAAGACCCACCTCCGCCCGACTTCGCCGGCCACCGCCCGCAACTCTCCGGCGCCACCCCGCCCGCCGTCGACGGCCGCTGGCAGCCGCGAACCCGGCCGGTGCGAGGTCTCGGCCCGAAAGATCTCGTTTTTATGTTCTGAAGCTGAAATATCGCGCCTTTGATGCTGGGGGATTCTATTTGCCGACCGATAGGTTTTTGATTGGTGAGAATTTTGTTCTTTGCGGGTGTGTTTTCGTGGGTCTGAGCTTTCCCATTATTTTCTGGAGAAATTCTTGATCAATTTTCGTTCTTTGAAATTTTTGATGATCCATCTATCTGTCTCTTCGGCCTATTGGGATTTTTGATTCATAGGCTACGTATTGTTATGAGTGTTCACCCGAGAAGATTGGAAGTTGGCTTGTCGTGGGTTAGGATTAATGAGGGGAATTGGGACTTTTGGGGTCTTTTGGCCAAAAAAAAAATGATTGGGCTTTTGAGGTTCCGAGGCACAGAGTGTTGAATTCGATGTAACATTGAGTGGTTGGAACCTGATGGGTGATCTCTAAATAATGAATTGATTGGTGGACCCTTTTTTAGTTAGACATGTTTTCTCCATGGTCAAATTCTGATCTAGATTATCTCTTGGTTCTTTTTTGAATGCTGTAAATGATGGCGGAGTTCTTAAGGAATTTTGGATTGACAAATTCATGAAGATCAGAATTCTTTAGCGGCTATGCTGATTTTTAACGACACGTGGAGAATGATTGTATTAGTAGTTGAAAGAATTGAATGCCTTTTGGAGGGTCTTGTAATCTACTCCAAGTTCTAGTTGTTAGATAGATTATGTAAGTGAGGAGAATGAGTATATTTAAAAACTTTTGATGTGGTCATCTAGATGTCTGGTGATTGTAAATCTGCATGTAATTTTTAAAGAAGCAAAAATCATTTATATAGATGGAATGGAGGTATAGAAGCTGTTAAATATCCTGACACTATTCCGGTATGTGATGGCTCATGCTTAACGATGAGTGAGCAAGTCTACTGAGAACTGTTGTTCAGATTGCTTTATTATGCATTTGGTGTTATCTCTTTCAATAATTTAAGAGAATCCAGAATGAGCGAGTGAGTTAGAGGGAGCAGTATGTGATATATAATCTGAAGGACACATATGGATTCTCAGGAAGCATATATTTAGGAATGAAGTCTACCATGAGGATGGTTATTTTGATGTTGTTTTGGTGGTATTGCAGTGAGTCTAAGTGTGCTTTGGGATTGTTGGTACCATTCATCTGTATTTATCGTTAAGGCTAGTTTAAGATGCTTGAATACACTTTTTGAGTTGTGAGATAGCATTCAACAAGTGGAAGAGAAGTACTTGGTACGTAGGAAGAGTATGAAAGAATGTAGAGAGAGAATGTCAAACTGCTCAAGCAAATAGAAGAGTCAGGAAGAAAAAAAGTAAGATGTACAAAGTTGTTATATCCACCATTCTACAAAATAAAGTTAACAGTTTTGTTAGTGGCTCTTCCTGGCCTTCGAATATCCTGTTCTTTCCATCTATGGTCTCCCTGATGTGCTTAAAACAAGAGCACTTCAAAAGTTTACCATAAACACTTCTTTTCCATGTCCAGGCTTCCAGCCATAAAGTAGGTTGTTTACACTTGTTGCATGGTTCTCCTACATGATTCAGCTTATACAAACTGGGAAATTATTTCTAGTTTTATTAATGCGATTGCTATCCTGCAATTTCAAGTGTGTTCTGTTATTTTTTATAACTTTAGAATGGTAATTTCATTTGTGTTCACCTCGAATTAGTTTTCTGAAGGAGATGACATTTGTTGCTTTCCTCTATAAGGTGGTGGCTATATGGTGTGTCTTACCTGGATCATGTAATTTTGCAAATTGTGAACAATTAGTTTGTATTAGTGCTGACAATGCTTAATATTATTCTTCTGAATTGCAGGTTACATTCGCAACTCAGCTCTTTTCTATGAGCTGATTGTGTTACTGGATAGTACTCCATGACTAGGTAATGAAAGGATTTTGTGAGAAAGCAGTTGCTTCAAAATGTTTGTCTGAAAGTCCCTCTGATACTTCAAATACGAGTCAACCATCGGTTTGCCCTGAGACAGGATACGTGGATAGTAAGTCATCAAAGAATTCCTCATGGTCAACCTTCTTTGGTTCTGCTTTCTCAATCTTTGATACACATAGCGAGTCCTCAGCTTGCCCAAGAAAGGCACTTCATAGCAGACCAAATGCTTGGACAACGGCTGTGAGAAAAGTCGTGACTGGTGGATCAATGAGGAGGATTCAAGAGCGTATTCTAGGTATGCCTAGAACTGGCGTTTCTAACCCAACTAGTGATATATGGCTTCTAGGTGTGTGCTACAAGATATCTCAGGATGAGTCTTCTGGTGATGAAGTCCCTGGATTGCCAGCATTTGAGCAAGATTTTTCTTCAAGAATTATAATCACATATCGCAAAGGTTGGTTTCCACAGTATTCTTGCTGTTTGATCTTTCTTTGAATTGGAACTTCTTTTATTGATTGTTAGTGTCTTTTTTGTAGATAGTTAGATAGTTTAAAACTATAGACATGATCCAATGGAAATGGATGACAACACAAATGCGAGTAACACATTCGCAAACGTACACAGAGGCATACAAGCAGAAGCACAACAGAGAAAAACCTTAACTTTATCAATATTCAAAGAGCTAAGCTGGTTTTATGATGAACACATAATGAACATATGGACTACAAATCCTAACAAACGAAGGAAACTAGAAATTCAAACTAGGAAATAAGTTAACTACAAAAGAGAAAATAAATCATCTAAGATATCATTTTAACTATCTAAGATATAATCTACAATTGCATTTGAAGATATTAAATAAAATAACAATCTTAGTGAATGTCTGGTACCACGTCATCATATATCTCCACTAGGGATAAGGCATGGGTGGTGTTGTAGTTGTTGCACTCATATTGTAGAATTTCTAATCCATGATATTTTGCAGGGTTTGAAGCTATTGACTCAAACTATACAAGTGATGTAGGTTGGGGTTGCATGCTTAGGAGTAGTCAGATGCTTGTTGCTCAGGTGTGTTGCTGTTACTTTGTTTCAGTGACCTGAATCCATTTAGATAACGTCAGGCTTAACAGATGAAAGTGGGTTTTACTGTTGCGATTGCATGTTTTTCTCGAGTTGAACTGATCATTTCTTTGCAGGCATTGCTGTTTCATCATCTGGGTAGGTCATGGAGAAAAACCTCGTATAAGGTAAAATTGATGAGAGAATTTAGTTATTTTAACTGGTAATATACTTCATTCAGGCACACAGTGGGTAAGCTTGTTTTTGCCGTTTTGATTTGGCAGCCATGTGAACCGAAGTATGCTGACATCTTGCATCTCTTTGGTGATGCAAACGTGTCTCCTTTCTCTATCCACAATCTTATTCAAGCGGGAAAAGCTTATGATCTTGCGGCTGGGTCATGGGTTGGTCCATATGCAATATGCCGTTCATGGGAGAGTCTGGTCCGTAGCAAGAGAGAGGCAGCTGATCTGGTGGAACGGGTTTTTCCCATTGCCCTTTATATTGTTTCTGGTGATGAAGATGGGGAACGTGGTGGAGCTCCTGTTTTGTGCATCGAGGATGCAAGAAAATGTTGTTTGGAATTTTCGAGGGGTCAGGATGAATGGACACCTATTCTTTTGTTGGTTCCCTTAGTTCTTGGTCTTGAAAAAGTTAATCCCAGGTTTGCAGTCTTAATCTACTTCATCCATGATTCTTTCTTTTTATGGGCTTTCTTCTGTTTTTAATAGTTCAGCTGTGGCTTGAGGCAGTTTTAGTAAAATCACTGAGAAGTGATTGAGTCTAACTATATATTTTGTCAATAAGAATAGTTCTACTTTGAGTGAAGACTGCTGCTTCGGTTTCTTGTCTGTGCCTGCAGGACAGCTGATTTTTTACACTTCTCTAAATTTGCATATGAGTACCTTTCCTGCATTTTCATTGCTTAAAGTTCACTCTCCATTAGATCAATAACGTGTTCACTTGTTGGTTTAGATTCCTTTTACCTCTGTAAGCTGACATGTTATTCATTTTTGCTTTCCTCAGGATAGCTATCTTCCTACTATTTTGTTGATTACTGCACCTGTCGGTTTTTTGTTGATTACGTCTGTCAATTTGAAAAACGAAAAATTACCAGATTGATAAGGTTGGAGCGAAAAGAAAAAATTACAAAAGGTTAAGACCAAGAGGCTTCCATAATATTTTAACAGATTGAGTTATATTAAGATGCTGCCTAAAGATGTACTTTTTTGTCCAATTGATTCACAAGGTCAAGAGCAACTACTCAAAAATTGCAAAAGAAAATCTTTTTTAACATGTAGATATTGCTGAAAATCTGGTACTAAATGTTCCTTTAACGCGTTAATGGACCTCTCTAATTAACTTTCTTTATCAGTAGAAATTTTTGCTAGTTTGCATGGTCCACAGCCAGCGGTGAATATTCTGGAGCAATGGTGGATCTTTATGGCATGCTGTTAGGGCTCATGACAGGCTCGTTAATTTAGAACCTTTGGGTTTTGGCTGGAATGAGTAATATGGCTCAGACCAAATATCTTGTTTCGGGGGCCAGTTAGTTGTGTTGATTACCGCGCCCCACCCTTTTACCTATTGAAACTATAATATATCTCCAGCAGTTTCCTTAGAAAAGTGCTCTCTTATTTTTTTATTTAAAAAAAAAAATTGCTAGCAACAGAGTCCTAGAGCATCTGAAATTTGCAACTTTGCTATTGCTTGCTATACATGAGGATAACAAAATGCTGGATGGCGTATAGTAGGGAATAGGATGTTTTAATGTGATTCATCATGCTTCGTGTGACAAAGATTCAAAGAGCATGTAATTATTGTAGATTGTGTGTAAATCATGAATGTTTAACATTAAACAATAATAGAATAGAACTCTAGAAACTTGTCTGAGTTAATCATTTGGGTCTCTACATTCTTCTCAGGTACATTCCTTTGTTGCGCGCAACATTTTCTTTTCCTCAGAGTCTTGGCATCTTGGGTGGGAAACCTGGTGCATCTACCTATTTAATTGGTGTGCAAGATGACGAAGCTTTCTATCTTGATCCTCATGACGTTCAGCCAGTATGTCTTCCTTTACATTATTTGAGCTAATTTGCTGTGACTTACTCTCCTGTGCTGCTCCTTTTTCAATGATCTATGCTCACATGCTACATTTAAATGAGGGTGGTGCATGGGATTGCAAATCCCAAGTTTGTTTATGAAGACTGTGTGGAATCAAATATGCAGTATTTATCTATCATGGATCAGGGGTTTCACTGTGATCATAGGGGGATATTCCTTTTCTATGGATTCTTACGTATTGTGTCTGATGTTGAAAAAACCCAGATGTGTCACTACCCAATATGTGTACCCAATTTTTTACGCTTTCTCTCTCTTTTAGGATAGTTTGTGATTCAACATGTTGAATAACAATAATGCCGTTTTCATGGACAATAGAAAACACATGTTCACCTATTTACCCAGCCAACTCTAGTTTAAAAGACCGAATCAGTTAGCTTAAATGCATTCATACGGTGCATGATAATTTTTAATATAGTCGAGTACAAAGCAAAGGCAATACGGAAGCTGCTAAAAATGGAAAATCTCCCTGGTCTTTTTATGTAAGTGAAGGTTGATTTTGCATACCTTTACTTTTTTACTATTAATATTTAAGAATATCGCAACTCTTATACTGATTCAAGATTTCAAAATGTAAATAAAACTAACAGCTTTACTTGTTACTTATCTACAAAGTGAAATGACAAAAGAAGAAATTGCGTCGGTGCTTACCATTGGCTTAAAGTTGTACAATCATGTGTGCATGTCTCTGATATGTACAAATTTTGTCTGTACAGGTATGCTCCATTAGTACAGATAACTTAGACAGTGATACCTCGTCATACCACTGCAAGTAAGCTTCTTCTGGAACATGCCCATTTCTTACGTTTTGTATCCTGGTCTGCCTTGCTCTCAATTTGTTTATTCATTTGTTTTTTTGGACTTCTGTTCTAGTGTAATAAGACACATACCACTGGACTCACTGGATCCATCGTTGGCAATTGGTTTCTATTGTCGCGACAAAGGTTTGACTGCTCTTAGCTGAGCTTTCTGGGCACATTGATTGTAACCCGTTAAGATGCCTTTTTGTTTGTCATTAGCCACAATGTTCTCCTTCTGGTTGCAGATGATTTCGATGACTTCTGTTCTCGCGCGTCCAAGCTGGCAGATGAATCCAGCGGCGCTCCACTGTTCACGGTGGCTCAGACCCACAGCACACCGAAGCCGGTTGGCCACAGTGGAGATTTGACCGAGGGTGGCATTGCTGAAGGGAACAATTCCTTTTCCGTGGGTGATGGTGATGGGTCTGCAGGCGAAGACGAGTGGCAACTTCTTTGAGACAATGGCGATCAGTTGGAAAAGCTGGGCAGGCACTTTGTTGAACCCAAATAGACATGAAACGTTAGTGCCGGTGCCACGTCAATGCCAACTTGTCAACGTAATTATCTGCAAGTCATGTGCAATGACTTGGGTTTGTTTAGTCCGTAACACTAGTAGGCACGGGGTACTTTTCTTCTCTGTCCTTTTCATTATATACGGGTTTGTGTGGTCACCATCTGGTTGTTAAGGTGTCAGGGACCGGGGTTGGACAATAGGGGTGAAACAAGTCGAAATTCTTTCTTGATCTCTGTACAAAAACCTGTATTCATTTACATTGAATTATTTTTTAGATCAGTAGACTTTATCATGTGTACCGGGGTGAGAGTTTTCGCTGGACTGGATTGAGTGCCGAATGGCCGGGTTGACGTTTTTCCTCCATTGAGGTATCGTTACTTTTGTCGTGGCCGCTTAGTATGGACTCATACTTCCCTTTGCTATGAAGTTCGTGGCTCTTTGTGAAACTTTCCAGGTTCAGATACTTCCTTGCAGCCTTCTTTTATTGCCACTCTAGACAACCGATTAGCTTGGGATAGGAGCAGATTTAGAGATTCTCCATCTAATTTTGATCTCAGTGATGCGAAAAGCAGAGTTGTTGATATGCCGAGCGACGCATCGAATCTGAGATGGAGAACAATGCAGCATGAATCTGAGATGGAGAACAATGCGGCATTTTCCAGCACATTCCTTCCTTTCCTCGAGTGCGTATCACATCTTATTTGGGTTGCCACGGCATGGTGGTTATGTCAGTGACGGTGCGATCGAATGACAAACAATCAAGATATCTCAATTCTCAAACCAAATGGGGAAAGCTACAATCAAGAATTCATCTGGTTAAGTTTATCTTAACCATTAGATTGATTCGTCTCGCACAAAACTAAACTATGTGATTGAATAAATCCTCCTCTATCTGTCGCGGGTCGAGGACTCCTTCTCTTTCCCCTTCTTCAAACTCCGATTCGTATTTTTCATAGAGAAATCTCTGATCAAGATAGAACAAGATCCATTTTGCATCATATTTAAGGGATTCCTTGATTTGGACCGAAGAAGCAATGTCACTCGAATGTTTAGATGGTTACGATGAATTAGGTGCATATTTAGCCGGTACCCGTGAGATTACCTCTTCCCCCTCTTCCTGTGTTGGTTTGCGCGGTTCTTTTGTGGCATTTAGTTGGCGATAAGTTTGCTCGCCAAAATCGGAAGCTTATCAGAAATGTCTCATCTTGCCAGAGGGAGCATCGAAAGGACAATATCACACAAACTAAAGACATTAGACGACTCGGTTGGGCTAAAAAGAAAATTTAGGGACAGAATTGCACAAGTGGTGCTCTTCTTTTACTTTCTTGAAAACTTAGCATGCATGAACTTCTGATATAAGAGGATTTTGTGTTTGTCAATCCCGTCGATTAAAACACAAGCTTTTAACATGATTAAACAGATTTTCACTCATCTCAATGCGGACTTCTACTCAATTGAGTAATCAATCATTCCTTTTTTTCATCTTTTCGTTTTTTTGGGGATCTTAATTAATCATTGTTTGACCTTTGACAGTGAAAGCAAGCTGACTTAATTAGCCATAATAGAGTAATTTAATCATTTTTGGACAATCGAAACTCGATGGCTCCAAAGAGGACAAAAACGACTGCTGTGACGAGACTGAATTCAAAGACGCATCTTCCCGCCGATTGCTCCTTTGCACATAAAAAATTTATTACCGGATTGGCATGCAGATATTCAACTTAATAGGTTCATTAATTACAGAGAGATGAATCGGTGTTAGGT
The DNA here is from genome assembly GCA_016097605.1 of Eucalyptus guilfoylei. Taxonomy (NCBI): domain Eukaryota; kingdom Viridiplantae; phylum Streptophyta; class Magnoliopsida; order Myrtales; family Myrtaceae; genus Eucalyptus; species Eucalyptus guilfoylei. The sequence goes on from CM027861.1 coordinate 44,217,963, forward strand.
AAGTCCTGTTTAGCGGGGGGCACGATTGAAATCAGTGAACCCACGACAGATCGATTTCTCTAAACTTTGATTTATTTCAGACATTATTAAAACCGTGTCCAAATGGGTTTATCGCGTCATATACATATAGAACGAATAATGATCTGTATTTTAGAAACTAATGGACTCTCTGATGGATGATTGATTTTTTAGAACTGTCGATAACGGTTAATGGTCGTTATAGGTTGTAATAGCAAAATTAGTAGTTATCGGCTAACGATTCTAAAAATGTTAAGATAGATCATCCTTTAGAGTGATCGGATCCAACCATACAACCGACCATCATAATATGATTGAGACGATCATCTTACATATTTCTATAACGAACATTTATCTAATCATTTTACCATGAGCATAATAATAAGATGATCTGTTATGACGCCGAAAATATGACTCTCAACACGAAGGGGAAATAAACAAATCAAGCCCTCTTCAAGGAAAATCACTTCATTGAAATTCGAAAGTTCTCCCAGCTACAAACCTTCGATTTCCCAAGCCCTTTCTTTTGACACTAAACAAAAGCTTTACTTATCAGATCATAACATATCAAGGGTAAAAACCCCTCTAATCCGCCAGATCCTTGGCCTTTGCACCATCTCTAGCAGCATCCTCCTTCGGGGCAGCCGGCTTGTGCACTGCAGCTGGAGCCGGAGCTGAAGCCAGGAGTGGAGGCTGAGCCGCCACGGGCAGAGCTGTGCGAGGCGTCGCCGGCAGGGCGGGGGCTCCGGCATTGTTGTCACCAGCCGCAAGGTCCGGGAAGTTGCCAAAGTTGAAGAACACGCTCTGGGATGGCTTCCTCTGGTGGCGACCTGCACGGTGAGACATCTTTCCTCTTCTCTCCCTCTCTCTTCGCTTACTCTCTCTTCTCTTGAAGAGATTTGATTACATGAACAGTCAGAAACAAGTTAGAATGCAAGTTCATTTGGCTCTGACTCCCTTTATATAGGGCAAGGGAGAGGGTGCTTTCGGGGTAGGAATCATTCATTAATTGCTGGGACGCTTATGTGCATTGTCTTTACATGTAAGGGCAATGAAGGAGGAGGACCAGAACTTGACATGTTTGGCCTTCGGACGCCTTCGTTACGTCTTTCCTTTCAATTAATGCCTTGACCGCTTTAGGGTTCGCTTTATTCACTCCATTTTTGGTAGAATATCCTCTTGGAACTTAGCTATTTATGCAGGTTTTTGGTAAAGAGATGTAATGAGTTGAGATCCGTCGACGTCCATGGACCGGGGGCGGGCATGCAACGGTCGTAACGTAGTGTGATGGCGGCATGAGCGTGCAATATGATCGATCGGGGATTAAAGGACTGCAGACTTGAAAATGGCAGCACATAGTGATCATCAGTTGAGGATTATGAAGGACTGCCAACTTAAAAAAGGCTGTGCATAACGGTTGTGTAGTAATTTAGTGGAATAACGAGTTTACCATTTTTAAGTGCTTACCTTCCATAAAAAAATTTTGAGGAGTCATCTAATTTCGACGTTTATCTTCCCCTTTGTTTGCCAAAATTGTCTACTCAGTCCTAAACCTATTGTCCTAATGCCAATTCAGTCTTAAATTTTTCAATTTTGATAATTTAATTTTAAACCTTTGTGTAAAATTCTAGTATAATCCTTTTGGTGATTTTCACTAGAATCCGTTAAAGGAGACTGTAAAAAATTTATGACTAAATTGGTAAAATTAAAAATTGCGGGACAAATTTGGCATCAGTATAATATTCACGAGGCTAATGAGGTAATTTCCCTCCATCATGACAGATCTTATGTCAACAAAAAATATTGCTTTGCATTTAACAGTGTTAGAAATTTTAAAGAAGTGACTAAATTGAGTAGATTTTATAAAGATTAAGGACCAAATTGGAAAAAAAAGTTGCAGGCCACCCATGTCATCATCCAAAAAAAATAATAATAATTAACATCATGAGTTCTAAGAATGTTGCTATGAGATTGGGAAGCACATTAATTGTCTTGAGTGACAGTGTGAATACATGAATGACCCTTCATGGGTTCAACGCCACAATTCTATCTTATTTTTTGGGATTTGGTTCATTCATTGACTTGGGCTTATTCTTGGGTTGGGAAACAGATTGCCATTAACAAATTCAACGGTAGTTCAAGTGACAAAGCAGCAAAACTTCTGCATCGTCCTCGATATTATATTCAGAAAAAAAACGAGGTTCTTGTTGGAGATAAGACTCAGCAAAGAAATGCATCATGTTAATGCAGGTCCCGATTTCCCGCTTGTCAAAGTTCTTTGCACCCAACATCTCAATACAACTCACCTATCCACGACTAAGAAAGCAAATTCATGTTAAGAAGTGTGTATTAGCAACTTTTGCTAGACCTTTTAATTATATATGTTATGGGAATTTCTTATTAGATGTTTCTACAATATTTTACGGGTCATGTCTTTCTCCGTCACTATTGGCGGGCTATAAATATAGATATTGCCCACTACCCAGACGAATGAGTAGAAGAAAACACAAACCCGTCTTTTTGTTTATAAGGATTCGCTACATGCATAAATTGTTTTGAGTGTGATGGGAGCACATGGAGAAAGAAGTCGAAGTCAAGCACATACGCAAGAGAGCTTTGGAAATTTAAACACCGGGTCAGTCGGAAAGCGTATCGCTCGAAAAATATGATTAAATGTGTTAAAATATATATATTAAATCACACATTCATCTAATCGCTTACACTTCTAAGATAGTTGACAGTAATCTTACAAATTTTCACATAATACCAAAACAAAGATCTTGAGTTCAAATCTTTCAAACGCCGAATTATTTCTCTAATAGGTCTTGAGTTAAAATCTTTTTAAGCTTCTAATTACCTTCCAAATTACATATCTTCACGTGTTCATCTAACAGTCATCCACATTACATATATAAAATACGGTCTCTTGATGTAGGCATCGAACAAAGTGCATCTTTCAAGCAGATCCCAGATTTAAAGAAAAAGAGAAGGCATCGAGAGATGCTGCTACTATAGGGCCCGTCGTTCCGCTGTCTCTAAATTAATAATTTCGCTGACTATGTGCTCTAAATTTTTAATGGCGCTCAGTGCGATGTATGTTGTCATCGTATACGTATGGATCAGACAAAAACTCTCCGATCGTAAGGTGAATAACGCACGTGCGTGCAAGCTTTGACTTGGAGCCAAGCCACGAACGTTTGAGCTTAACTAGCTGCAGTCTCTCTTAGTGATTCTTCGTGACGAGTGTTTCGGGAAATGTTCAGGCCGTGTTGATAAATTTCTCTGCAGCTTCTTCTCGATTCCCTTCGTTCTTTCCCGATCCGTGCAAGTACAAGTTCCTTGACTTGATCCTCGCCTTCATGGGGATTTCTCTTTCTACGTCCTGAAGAAGTTGCAAAGCTGTTGTCATCCCGGTTCTCGAGCCACTTTGCAAAGAAAAAATTCGATGGATTAGATACTACTGAGTGATTTATAAGTAAACATACGTACTCAAGTAGTCATTGACTTGAGTGATTACTGAGAATATTTATTTTAGAAGACTTGATTCACGTGAAACGAATCGGACCATTACATGTACTTCTGATGGTTTGCTCTTCTCCACAGGGTGCGTGCAGCCTCAGCCATTTTCTCGGGACGTGTTGATTTTGCTTTGGTTTAAAAAGTCAACGTCAAAATCTAAATATAAATTAAAAAAATGGGTATTAATACATCCTTTAACTTTACTCCACATAGTAAATAATCTCTTCATATTTCAAAACCTATGATTATAAAAAAATCACCGCCTCTTGGGTGAGCTTTTGTCGGCAACAATGAAGGTTAATCAAAATAAAACTTATCAGTCAACAAGGCAATTGGCAAACTACAAACTTAGACAAAAAAATAAAAAACTAGAAGCTTGGTTGACATTGAAGGAAATTGACCAACACAAGGTGAAAGAGTTTTTGACGAGAGTCTTAACCAAAACTTGAGAGAAATTAATTGATAAAGTCATCGATGGCAAGCTATTTTAGAATTTGGTTAAGTGTCAGCACAAAACTATTACTTAATTGAGTATAGATCTGTTAGCACATCGGTCGAATATGAGATAGTGAATCGACACAAGCACATAAATACTGAATGGTTAGTCAATATTCTCCGGATCAATAACTTCTTGTAGATTAGTATGCTCAATAATAGGAGATCATTTATAGAGTTTATTGCTTATTATTGATAACTCGCATATAGGATTAAGATGAATTCAAAATCCACAATGGTTCGTGAAAACTGTTGGTAGTAGGATATTAAACCCCAATTGTAATTCTTATAACGATACGTCACACAATTAGAAACAAAATGGTTGTTTATGCATTTCATTTCAATTTATTCTTAAATTTACATTTCCAACAGCCCTTCAAACAACGTGTTAAGACAAATTCTCCAAGAAGCCAAAAATTCTTTTTCCTCTCTTCTCTTTTCATTGTCTTCTTCAATGTTCAACCATGAGAAGGGTTTGAGCTAGTCTCACCCACCCTCCATCTGTTTTAATTTTTTTTTGAGTTTTTTTTAATATTTTCCTCTTTTTTTCTCTCCTAATCTAGTGTTAGATTTAAGAGTTTGAACTCTTCGAATCTAATTATAGACTTAGGAATTTTTCTCTCCCGATTTAGATCCAAGAGTTTAATAATGTTTTTAGAGATTCGATACCCCTGTGCTATGTCCGTGTAGTGGTCCTTTGCCTCCGGTTTCAATAATGATCATGAGAACTAAGGTGTATTGTTAAACTAAGAAGATTTGCTCTTCCAAAGATTGGGTCTGTGTTTATTTTCGTACGATGATGGTGTATGGAAGTCGAAGCTAGGTGCACATCGCCAACTGGCAATACTATAGTTATTGAAGAAGGAATTTCCGACGTGTGCTCATCATTGATGATACAAGATCCAGTGATTGATTGTTCATTATTTTGTTTGACAGATGGAATGAGTGTGTATTTAACCCTACCAATGCTTTGCTAATTCTCCTTGCTTTTTGGATTGGGCTATTCTCGCTTTTGTTTTACTTCGATTTGCTTTACCATAAAAATTTATGTACTTTTTATGTGTCCTTTTTAGCCATAAATATATTTTTTTTTACCGAAAAAACAGAAAACGACCCTTCAATTTTCTCATACCATTTACATTTTTCAGCAACTTCTAATTTCCCTGCTTTTCGCTCAACAAAATTAGGGGGATTTTATCTTTCTTCCCTGAGGAAATCGGTTTTTCGCTCAACAAAATTAGGGGGATTTTATCTTTCTTCCGTAGGAAATCAGTTTTTGATCTAACATGATCATAGTGTTATGAATCCTCTTAAAATTTCTTAAGATATTAAAACGTACAACTACAAACCTCCGAAAAAATTTCAATTAATAGCTGTCGAAATTTCTTCTGCTTAATAGCTACTGATCTCGAGCTAGTATTCTCAGAGCTAGTTATTTGTTGTATCATTATATCTTGACACATAATTTCAAAAGGTTCTTAATTTTGAATTGAAATTTATTATTACGTAGCCTAAAGTCTTGCACTCCCTTTAAGAAATCCGGATTCATGGACACCATTGTCGTAATTGACGTGCTTGACTCCGATCACACACGGACTCAAATCCAAGTAAGTAATCGTCCTGGAAAACGATTTCTCAAGCGACTATACAATCAACCATCATCGTTTCTTACCATTTGACCATGAATTCCCCAAGCAAACCCTAAACTTGTCGGACAGCGAGCTGTTTGACTGGGGCTCTTGTTCGGTCAGTGCAGTGAACAGTTTGAACCCGGTCGGAGGGAAAACGAGGAACGGAGAGAAGGAACAGCTTTGCCCATCGGCGCGTCGCCATCGCGTGTCCTAAAACCTCTAAAGCCCTGGAAAAACCCCTGCGGTGCGCACGTAGGAAGAAAGATGTATCTCTCTCCTCCTTCCCATCACGCTTCTGTTAAGCTCCATGGCCTCACCGGCCCAAAGGTAAGTCCTTTCCTTTTAGTTCGAAAAAAAAATCCAATTTTTATCGCTGAAGAACACAGCCCACGAACTGGGTCGCTCAAAATGAAGAGTATCCAAAAGGGGTTGATTTTCTTTTTCTGTCGAATCGTAGGTTTCTTGGAGGAAATTTAGAGTACATTGCAGTTCGCCGAAACTGAAAGAGGCGTCAAGCTACGTTCCGCCAGCTCCAATTTTTCTCCCGGATGGACCATGGAAGCCGGTGAGGACGCGTCCATTCAATGTTGCTTTTTGAATTGAGGTTCATGCGCCTGTGGGTAGATTTATGTTCAAGGATCGACGTTCTTGAAATGGGAATGGCTGTGCCAGGAATGGGGAGGACTTGTGTTTTTCAAATGGTTTGTCTATTCAAGTTTGTTTTTTGTTTGGGTGTTTCTTTATAATTAATGGTCCTGTCTTTCGGTGATAATCATGCGAACGAGCAAATGGGGTTTGTGATATCTTTGAGACCGAGTCAATCGAGCAATTTTAGATTTTTTTTTTTTCCTTTCATTGAGATGTGACATTAGTATTGTAGCTTGTGGTATCGAAAACTGAATCCAATAGTAGTTCTACTGAGCAAAGGCACATGTTGTAATGTCTGTACACACATGCACGTGTCGGGTTGCAGATGCCCATCATCAAATTCGTATTCTGTAATTCCTGAACTGCTCAAACGTTTTGTGTAAGAGTTCTCATAATCTTCTTCTGCACTTATTTTAATTATCTGTGGCAACATTAACCTAGTGCTGTGACTCTGCAGATCCCTGGAGGGGTTACTGCTGCAGAGGGATTCAGAGCTGCTGGCATATTTGGTGGTTTACGTGCCAAAGGAGAAAAACCAGATTTAGCTCTTGTTGTTTGTGATGTCGATGCTATGTCAGCAGGTTTGTCTTGAATTGAAATGTATATAGATTCATGGGCTCTTAGGGGACTAAATTTATGAAAATTTTGCTTATTATTCAACCCCAATTTATGATAGGGTCATTCACTACAAACATAGTTGCAGCAGCACCTGTTGTGTACTGCAGAAATGCATTAGAAACGTCGAGAACTGTAAGTAAATCATTATGTTTTCTCAACAGTGTTCTACTTTTCTTGGCAATCAGATTTAGAAGCACATTGAATAGTAGTACTTTTTATCTGATGGCTGGATTATTATGTCACATGGATTGGTTTGCCGTTTCTTTTTGAGCAGCTGTTTGTGTAGATCTGGTTCTTTTCTCCCTCACTTTTTTTTTTTTTTTTTTTTTTGGGGGGGGGGGGGTAGTGGTTTTGGATTTGCATGGATGCTAATGAAGCAGGTATATTTCATCATACACTGAAGTAATGTGTAACTTCATTTGATTGTACATGTTCTTGCACTCATACATGAATCCTTGAATTGGGAGAAAACAGAGTAATATGGAGGTGCGAGGGGCCAGCATGGCCATCTTTACACAGTAGAATAATTGTTTTAGTGACAGTGTTTACTAAAAGATGTCTCATGACATGCAATGAAATGTTTAGAATACGTATAAGAATCCAAAAGGACGTCAAAGAAGACTTACAAAAGATTTTTAATGTTCATCTTTACATGATAAAGCACAACAGCATCAAATGATCCACGTAACCAATCCCATTGAGGGGTAGGCGTTGGTGGTTGTTGTTTTCCCTATCTATACTTCCTCAGAGAAGTCCTAGCCAAAAATGGTCTTCTTTTGTTGTTACATTTAATGTATTGCTGTTTCGATGAACATCTTTATCATAATCTATTGATTATACCTTGATTTGACTCCTCAAAGACCCTCTAATTTACCAGATATGCAAATTTTTCAGGCACGTGCAGTGTTGATAAATGCTGGTCAAGCCAATGCAGCAACTGTAAGCTGACTCTTTGTGTAGTTTTCAACAACTGCATCTACCCATTGCTCTGCTCTGCATGGGGTGTAAAGGAAAATGTTTCATTTAGTGAGGTTCATTCGCTGCAAAAAGAAACTCTAGTTCATAGAGTGGCATATGAAATAATTTGCCCTTGATCTAGGCTCAACACATCAACAATTGGGGCTTCGACTGGCTAAATAGTATTGCTTTTTTCCAGGGAGATGCTGGTTACCAGGACATGATAGATTGTGTAAAATCTCTTGCTGAAGTATGTGACACCTTTACCTTTTTATTTTGAGAGGCAGTGCATTTGTCATAATTTTGTCTCAGTTCATAATGACAATTTCATAATTGCAGCGGCTTCAAGTAAGGCCTGAGGAGATTTTGGTTGAATCCACTGGTGTGATAGGTCAAAGAATTAAGAAGGTACGTGCAGTGTTGGTTCTTGTGATTGTTAAATTCTTTCCTTGCACAACGCAGCATGTGCACGTGACCTATAAATACTGTGTTGGACACTTTTGGTACAAGACATTGCTTTGCAGCCCCTATGATTTAAACTGATAGTTTATTGTACTTCTGTCATCTGCAGGATGCGCTTCTCAATTCACTTCCAGATTTAGTTAATTCACTATCACCAACTACTGAAGGGTATTTCTTAAGTCACTTTCTTGTTTTATGTACAACCTGCTAGCATGAACTTTACCTACAAGATCCATTAGGTTAACTTCATAGTATGTGCTTTTTTCTTTATTTTATTTGTTTTGAGAATCAAGCCATTCTTTTGTAACCCATTGTAAGAGTATTCATAAGTAAAAGTTTTGTACGGGGGCTTTGCAGTGCAGACTCGGCAGCAGTTGCAATAACAACAACTGACCTTGTGAGTAAGAGTGTCGCTGTTGAGGTTGAGGTGAGCTTGAAGCTTCTGTACTTATCATTTGCCTTTTTCAATTCTCGTTGACATGACACTGAGACGAGTTGTCACCATGTATTTTAACTGATACGTCTAACATCTGCGATATACATGCTTTGACTATGCAATAGCATCTGTCAGATTTTAACTTTTATGACTACCTAATGTTGAAGGATTTTAACAAGAGTTTGTGATCACGACTACATTTGTATTGAACTTTGTGTGCATATATCTCGTGTGACTACTTGTTTGCACATTGACAGATACCAAGGATATAGTTAGTAGCCATTACAAACTTTGGGGTCAAAATTCCTTTTCCGTTGCAAGTTTCCTATATAGAAAGTATTAAAGAAAAGATTGATTCCCACATACCTTGAGGGTTGAATTCTCGAGGTGCTGAAATATATTTACTTGAATGTTGGTATCTGCGACCTTATTCCTTCTATGGAATTTACAGGTTGGTGGGACAAATGTTAAAGTTGGCGGAATGGCAAAGGGTTCTGGGATGATCCACCCAAATATGGCTACCCTGCTTGGTGTAGGCATTTTTATGCTTATTTCTTTAATGATGTAGTTACTCATCAAATGATTGATAGTGTTATATTGTTAGGTTGTAACAACTGATGCTCTTGTCACAAGTGATGTTTGGAGAACGATGGTACGGATTGCTGTTGACCGGAGTTTCAACCAAATTACTGTATGTATAGATTTCTTCGTTCTAAAAGTTCCATTAAAATTGTTAGACATTTATTGATGCTTCTAATAATCTACTTAGTTTTCCTTTTCCTGCTTGGCTGCTGAGTTTGTAACATAGATCTGAGTTAGCTGTTCTTCTTTTGTTAGTATTTTTGTCCTGAAATTTAGGGTCGGTTTACAGCTCATCTCCTTTTAGGAGAGAGTTTCCATTCTGTTTTACCATTGCTCATCTGCATTTTAGTCACTTGTAATCATCTTTGTTAGGGTGATATGGGTATCAAGTGCAGCATTCTGTCGTTTAAAACCTTTCTGTGGTGAAACTGCAAGCTCTTCAGCAATAGCTAACCAATGCAAGATCATGGCCAGTAGAAACTTGTAGCAAAGAATACATCCTGAAGCCAAAGCCAAAGACAGTGTCACAGATAAACATGAGCCATATTAACCTTTGGCTGTTCCCATAATACTAGTTTGAGAGACTACAAGTTTGGCCATGATATAGGAGGCCATTAGTCATTGTAATAGCACAGGCTTGTCTTTGTGGCAACACATGCGAACCTTGATTCAATTAGACACCATTGCTTTTTGAGAATTGATTAAGTTGATTCCGTTAAGGAGCACTGAACAAGTACAGAAAAAGGCACATAAAGGAGACTTTACCACGAACTGCCTGTACTATGGGAAAGATTTAGTAAGAGTGTTAGAATGAACCGCTATTTTTTGTGGGCGTGACATCTCAATTGAGGCTCTCTTTTGAATATTAAGGAGGTCTGAAAGATGAAATTAGTGCTGAGTTTGTTATCATTGTGTTTTGGTTCTTTTAATCTCCGTGATCTGTTATTAGTGTCTTTGTAACTGATGTCAGTGATCTATTTTAATTTTCTCCCATTTCATCTATCCCATTGTCATCTACGCCTTCTCAATTTAAGCATGATTTTGGTAATAGGCCATGCATGCTGTATCAAGATGTTATGACTACAGGATCTCTTTGGCCTTTTTTATGGTAAAAAAATATCTACATAGATATACCGACTTAATTCTAACATTTCATTTGTCATCACATTAACAGCAAATCTTTGCCTTTATATGGCATCCGCTCGTTCAAGTTATCTATTGGTATCAATCATCGTAAGATGAAGTTGATTAGCCAATTAATAATTGAAAGTACCTGCTGTTGATTTCCTGCAGGTAGATGGAGATACCAGTACCAATGATACTGTCCTTGCTTTGGCTAGTGGCTTATCTGGATCAAACAGGATATCGTCCTTGGACAGTGATGAGGCAATGCAACTTCAAGCATGCCTTGATGGGGTAAGCTTGAGGCAACTTTTTCTGTGGCTTTTTTTAAGTACACGTCTTGAGGAGTTTGACTATTACCAGCACGCCATGCAATATGCATCATCTCCTTTCATTCTCTCAGAGTCTCAAACTCCATAACTTATATAGGTGAATGCTTGTTTGATATGCACTTCAGTTTGTAAAATTCTGTGAAGCATGGTGATAGTTTTGCAAATTGATTTAATACTAGATATGAATGCCGTAATCTTTATATACATTATTTAAAGATGTCACTACAAAGGACCTAAAAGCAAACACAGCAAGCATAATGAAGAGACGTTCTGTATGTTTCAATCTGCATTGTTTAGGTGCTCACAATGGTCTTTATCTGTTAATTTTGTTAATTGGGAATTTGTTACTGATGATTTGCACATTATTTTCAGGTGATGCAAGGTCTTGCTAAATCAATAGCATGGGATGGGGAAGGAGCCACGTGCTTAATTGAGGTTTGCATGTTATATCTCCCAAGTAGCACTCTGAAATTTATCTTTTGAAACGTCTTTTTAGTATTGCAATTAAAAAAATTCATAACAATTGGAAGACATCCTTGTGATCTGATTCTTTCGTCATCTTATTTGCTAGACTGAATCATAAGCACAATGTATTGAGTGTGATATACTAGGCTACATTCTGCTGTGTAAATTCAGTGAGACACCAGGTAGATAACAAAGCCATAGTTTGGCCATGTCAAGTAACAGGGTCTTTTTATACACAGTCAAATGACATCTTGTTATATGGTTCTGGGGTTGCAGGGCCAAAATCAAGGCATTGTTGTCGTGTTTTGTGATTGGAGACAATCTTAAGCTACACTATAGTGTATAGTGGCTGAGATACTCTCACGTGGTCCCTTACTGATTAAGGATTTATTCTATTTCCCAGAATGAAAGGGAGAAAGAAGAAGGGGGGGAGGAGAAGCAAGGATTTAATGCGTTATTAATATGTCATGCCCAGTCCTTGATGATGCTTAAACATGTTAATTCTCAATAAATCAGCATGTGTTCTTTGTTTCTCAAAGTCATGATCTGATGGCTGATCTCCTTTTGTTTTTCCTTTAAAAAAAAATTATTGTTAAATTGCAACCTGATATTCAATCCTGTCTGATCTTTTGGTGACCAGAAGAGAATTGATGCAGTTTAGCTATAGAGTATAAAGGAAATAGGTTGACAGATCGTTTTATCCTTTTGAAACTGATGCAGGTCAATGTGACTGGCGCTAACAGTGAGGCTGAAGCAGCAAAAATTGCACGGGCAGTGGCATCTTCATCTCTTGTTAAGGTATGGTAATAAACATGAGCATTCAGCATTAGGTTGATTGCCAGGCTAACTGACTGTGAAATTTGTGAAATTAGGCTGCTGTATATGGGAGAGATCCAAACTGGGGACGCATTGCTTGTGCTGCTGGCTATGCTGGAATTCCATTTCAGCTAAATAAGCTCCGTATAGAACTTGGTGACATTCTTTTAATGAGTGGTGGACAGCCACAATCATTCAACAGGTAATAGGGAGAGAAAATATTCCATGGTTGGAAGGAGGGTTTATTTTAAGAGCTTGCCTGTGATGTCAATTGAATGCTGCGACAAGAATATATGGTGAATGCTGTAGTTAAATACAAGAGCTGAGTGGTTCCTTCACAGAGCTGCAGATCTATGTTTCTTTATTCATTTTTTAAAGAAGGTAACCTATCGCCATCTTCTAAGATAGAAAGGATGTGTTTCTTGTCAAACTCCAATTAAATTGCTTTTTGCGCGACCATATTTTTTAATCCCATCACCCTTCATCTTAGCAGAAATCAAGCTTTTGTATGTTAAAGTGTGTTTGCCAAGCATTGTTTTTGTTCTTTTTTGGCCCAAGAACTGAGCTTGCTTGAAGAAGTCATTTTCACCAATTTTAACAAGTGACATTTCTCTCTCCTTTCTCTTTGTTCTAATGAACTAGACTAATTACAGGAATTTGGCCAGTGACTATCTTAGGAAGGCTGGTGAGATCCATGGTTCAGTCGGAATTCAAATCTCCGTTGGTAAGATCTTGTACAAACCTTATCTTTTGCAAGTTGGCTGCTCTTATCATGTTGACTCTGCAACTAATTTCATACGTTGCATAAAGATAGCAAACATCCTTCAACGTCAAGCTCCCTTGAGTTTGAGGGGATAGCGCTGTAACATTTGGGGAAATTATGGCAAGCATCTGTTTTTTGTCGTTTCATGTCTCTGGTTGTGAGTGTGGATGGCTGGTGGGTCGCACCACAAATGGCTCATATGTGATTTGTCAGATGAGCATAGATATTCCCTGATGATAAAGTTAAAAATACCCCCCTAAATCTGGTAGAAGGCTTAGAAAGCTCTTATCTTCCTGAAGGTACTTTATCATGTTATGTTAAAATGATGTGGCTTCTCTATGTTCCCCAGGTGGAACTCCAGGTGGTATTTTTAGATGAAAAATGGTCGACTTGTTCGCCTTTATGGTAGAAATATTGTCAAGCGTGGTAAAGCATACTTAATAAAAATTCTCATGCACTTCGCATGTACAAACGATTTTGCATATTGTATCCCAAATAAATACCATCTTGGACACTGTAGAAATTTTCTCTAGATGTAGTGTATTGGCGTGCGCCTGATCTGTTTCCAAGTTCACTATTTAACAGTTCTAGTCTTTGCATAAGCAAGGTGCCCACATCCTCATGTCCGTGCCAAATTTGAAGATATGAACCTGATAGTGTCGCTTCTGTTTTACTTTCGGTTTCTCTTACCTTCTTCCCATAAATCCTTGTTTTCTCGTCGATTATGTTTCCTCATTGGACACTTGGGTAACTGTCTCTGGGCTTCAATTCTTCTCCGACAGGTGATGGACCAGGTAGCGGGAAGGCATGGGGCTGCGATTTGAGCTACGACTATGTGAAAATAAACGCTGAATACACGACTTAGAGCAGACGTCCATTGGTCACCTTGTTGGTCTACTAGTACCATAACTATTTAGCGCTCCTCTATCTAGGTTTTACAAAGTCGATATGGTGAATGAGATTTCACCATTGTGGGCTTACCATTCAGCTTCTTCCTTTCGATGCAACTTTACTCAAATCACTTTCAGAAAAGAGGTCATAAACCCTGTCATGGGGATAGTAATTCATGCGCAAACTGGCTAGTAAATCCCGCTTTGTTTGTTCTACCACCTTGGTTAGCCTGCTTTATTTTCTTGAAGGCGATCAAGGCGGCACTCTTTAAATTAGCTCCGCAAGAAGAACCTTCCCAGAGCTATTTGAAATAAGATCAACTTATTACAGGTTTTCGACAAGATGCCTCCCTTTTTTTAGGACACTGGAAGATGATGATCTCATTGATTAGTGGCTTCTTGGTACTAAGCAAATCCGATAGCCAGAAAGTTAGCAGAATCAAAGGGGTCAGGTTCTTAGGCAGCCTGCTTATATACAAAGCCTTAACAACACACTCGTCGAGATCCACATCATTTTCATTTGCAATTTCATCCTTAGATCCGCGCAACAATCACTAATCTTTTCACACATCGTCGTTACTCTTCAAATACCAACTGGGTCGCCCTTCAAATACTAACTGGGTTCAGCACGACATTTAATTTTGGCCATATAAGAAAATTAGAACAGAGAACCTAACCACAATTCGAATAGAGACACCACGACATCAGTTTCCCACATTAACGTTCCTACCCACATGTTTGAGGCAATTTATGACCTAAGGAACTCGGCACGAAATTTAGTAGTCATGAATTTATTGTCCTTAACTTTTTGGTTGGTTACAAATTCTCATTTACAAACAGCCATGTCCTTAACGAATAGTTGGAAAACACTACTTCAGTTTCCGCAAAAGAACGAAATACAGAGGCCCAAATGCAGGGCCCCATCAGATATATGGAAATATGCAACGCTCACTGAATAGTCAAATATAAACCATAGCTAATGCCGTGATTTAACAAAACATTCACACTAGGTGTCCCAAAACATCAACATAAGTGTTGTCCAGACAAGAGTAACTCGGTCTTAAAAAAGTCACCAAACAAAACCACTTGTTAGAATTATTTATATACATCACCTGCTGAAGAGTTCAGATCATCAACTGAAGAGATCATATCTCACGATGCCTCTGCAGCAGAGTAGTGCAACTGGGACAGTGAGTTCTTGAAAAAATTGCTCCCACAAGAGGAGTCTGGGACAGGATTTCCAATATCAAATTGGCGCACATCATCTACAATGCCAAGACGGCGATCATTATCATCCAGCTTGTTAAGACATCTATCCAAACTCCCAGATGGTCGGCGAGATTGCTTCTTTTTCTTGTCCTTCTTGTCCCTCTTGGAAGAGTCCTTGCCAGATGCCCCTCGTGAGAAGTCTTTTCCTTTCTGGCCCCTCTTTCCATTTCTCTTATCCTTCTTGGGCACCTTCTGTTGTTTTGCGCCCCTATTGAGAAAGTGAGAAACTGATGTCGGTGGTGGATCATAGACATCAGGAGCCCATCTCACAGTAAGCTTCCTACAAGAAGCACCTTGTTCCTCACGAGTGCCTTTAATAGCAGATACAAGCTTTGAAGAGGTCTGCAACAGATAAAACGTTAACAACAGATAAAATGAGCAGACAAATAGCAAATGGCAAACCTTGAAAAGGAAAGTCACAAGAAGCGCATTGTCATTCTCATTGACTACAGTGGTGGCTAGCTAAATATTGAAATGGCACTTCTAGTATAAACCATTAAAAAGGATAGAACCGAGTATATGAAAGCACTTCTCCCTTCTCTTCAGAACAAACTGCCATCATGAACTGACACTGGATCATTCATAGACATTAATAATTTACAAAATGTTAAAGACATAAATGCACACACCCGGCTCCTTCCACTTTGTTGCAAGAAGCCTACCTTTTTAGCTCACGAGGATAACACTACACATGCTACATCCAGTGGCTACTCAATAGTACCTAAGACCACATAGAAAAGTGAGACGACCAAAGGAAACAAAACCAACATGTTGAAAAATGAACAATTTCCAACATGAAAACATTAGTCCGGTAAGAACCAAAGAAACTAGCAAAAGAGAGGCTGGTGAACGAAAAGGAGGAACTGGATATGAATTAGCAACCAAAAATAGAAGTCCTGTAAAGGAAGCAGGATCTTAGGCAATAGACAGTAGAGCAAGCCCTACATCTACGGCTGGGAAAGAACTTACAGGAAAAGAAATTGAACGTGAGTAGACATTGTTAATGTGCTCCTCTGAGAAAAGTTCTCGCAAAGCCGATTCTGGCTCATCGTCCTCTTCATCAGAGAACAAAGGAGGAGATAACTTCTCTCCTAGCAATGGAAAAGTTGCACATTTAACGAGACACTTCTCATCTGACTTAGCATTAAGCCCAGAAACTCCCTGTGATTTCTCTACTTTCGAAGTGCCAACTGCAACTTCACCGTCTTCAACATGTAAAACATTACCCAGAGTATTACCAAGTTCACTTATCAAGTTCTCACAGACAACCGAGTTGGTCCCAGAAATCCAAGAGCAATCACCCATCGATGTAAGTATCTAGGGAGAAGGCATGCAAAAGGAAACAGAGTCAGCAACAGTTGATGATTCAATGTTCAAGAATAACCACAAAACACAAAACAGCAACATACGTTCTCCTCCAAACACTAAGAGACTGGACTGCACAGAGAATTAGGGAATTTGATGACAAGGAAAGACATTAAAACCAAAAGTTCGCCCATCCATTCATATGTATATACAAATGAAAACAAGTCGTATCCACCAACAATGCTTCTCCATAAAACCATTTGTAGGGAGTTCCACCTAAGGAAATGATGAGCTACAACAACATATTCAGGCATTAGGCACTGGAAAGGACCCCTGAATACAACACGACGATGAATTAATCGCCAATAAACCCGACTGTAGTTCGTGAACATAGGTGAAGTTAGGATACGAGCAAGCTCACAAGCCGAAGAATCATAGGAAAAATCCATCCTTTAGAAAGTTTAGCCCTGTAACTTTCAACCAATAGAGAAACTTACAAAAAGAGAGGACTAACGGCTTAACATATTTTATCCAAGTTTTCTTTTCGCTCCTCATGGAACTTCTATCAGTTAAGCACACGGAAATGCTAATCATCGCAAATCACAAGCCGCAAACGAGACTTTCAACAGAAAAGGTACCATACCTTCCGAGACGGCAAGGGCCGTCACAAATGGCTACGAAACAACCTCAGCAACTCGCACAGCTCGGCACAAGCCCGTCAATGGCCGGCCCCCCAAAAAAACCAAAAGCCTTTCACGTCGCACGACAAACAGTAGAGAGCTAGGCAAAGGAAAAACCCTAAAACGCAGCCGCGAAGAGGAGAAACGCCCGACGAAGACGACGAAGACGACGACGGTGACGGTGACGGTGACGGTGGAGAGGAAGCCTAATGTTAACTGAGGTTACCACGCCGATCACCTTTCTCGAGGTGTTTCAGGCGGTGCGGGCAGAGGCCACCATGGAAGTAGGTCAGGGAAGGGATCAGGAGGAGATCGCAGGGCACCGAAGGCATGGTGAGATGCTCTTCGAAACCCCACCACCGAACAACGGAACGCCGCCGCGGATCTCAGCGCGTCGCCGCCACGGTGACCGCCGGTGACCGCCGGCGAACGGGACGAGGGAGAACGGAACAAGGCCGCGGTTGAGTAGATCGAGGGTTCGATTCGGCGATCCGTTCAAGTGACGACGCTCATGCCTGGCCGATTCGACGAGGAGATGGAGGGATCGGATCGGAGCGAAGATGAAGATGAAGATGACGATGAAGAAGATGCGGAGAGCGAAAGAGAGGAAGGAGACGAAGCGCGTGAAGAAGATGAAGATTGGGACAGGGACAGGGGGTCAACGGATCGGGAGGCGAGATGGAAGGGCGGTCCGTCGAGAACGAATCTGGAGCGTACACGTGGTGACAGCGGGGGCGCGTGTACTTTTTCCACGCCTTGCCCTCGCTCGGGGAGATATTTTGTCTGTAGCTTTTGGGGTGGGCCGAAATGTTGGGCCTATGACAAGCCCACGAATGAGCCCTTGCCTGGATCCGGTCCGTGTGACAGAAACAATCACGGCCGTTCATAATGTGAATCTCTCCGGATTCACACGATCAACGACTCTGATGGATCTGAGTCTAGATGAGAGGGTGGGGACGAACCTTGTCCTTCTTTATTCCCTTACCAAAAGGAAGGTTAAAAAAAAAATCTCTTGAATAATAATATCGTAAAATACATCGAAAACTTATTATCTCAAGAGAATATATCAATGATCATTTCATAGTGTTCTCCATTTTTACACATAAACAGAGGATTTATCACTTGAAAATTCTTCATAGTTAATGTGAGAGAAGCCCTATTCATGCGTAACATACGAAGTATTTCACAAAATTTTTAAATCAAAAATGAATTTTATCTAGATTTTAGATCTTTTCCAACTATACCCTTGGATGAGATTATTCTCACTTTTGTAGAGCCCTCACCCTCTAATAAACGCATTCCATATCGTTAATGGTTATATAGACTCCTCTTCATTAACTTTATTAATATGCACGTGTGAGTTATATTAAAAAAATATCACGTAAATAATTATTGTGGTGTAAAAAGGTAAATATATCTTAGTTAGTTTATAATTCATTGATTTAAACTTTTAAATGAATATGAATATTAATTGGCTCAAACTTAGGCTCTCTTAGTGATCTCCCTAAGTAAAGGTATCAAATTTTTACTGCACAAATGGCTCCAAAGTCAATGATTGATTCATGAGCCCTCAATTTTTTTCGATGTTTGGTGATATTTCAAGAAAGAAATTTGGTGATCAATATGGTTTCATGCAATGAGCATTGGTGGCTTTCGTGCAATGAGCATTGTGGATCGTGTGAGTTGTGTTAAATTAGTTTTATATAAGATAAGTGATATGTTGTGAAACAATTAATATACCTCAGTTAGCTCATAACTTATTAGTTTAAGTTTTTTAGTGAACATGAGGAGGATATTGTTAAGATACATATGTGAGTTATGTTAAAACAATTCTACATTAGATATTGGGTATATTGTAAAGTAGTTAATATATTATAATTGGATCATAACCCATTCATTAAAATATTTGAGTGTATGTGGATCCAATTGAATATATCGACAAGCTTAGACTTGGGTTCCTCTTGACAATCTCCTTAGGGAGGCTGGGGATGGGAACATTTAGTTTTAGGTGTTGGGTGCAAAATTTTAAGAATAAGTGAGAGCTAGTGTAGGACAGATTATAAATAATAATAAAAAAGCGGGAAATTTTCAAATAATGACCCAAAGTGCTATCATTTTCTCAAAAGAGAACCTGAAGTGAAGTTTGTCTCAAATAAGGACCCAAAATGCCTTCATTTTCTCAAAAGATGACCTAGAGTGGAGTCTGTCTTAAAAAAGGACCCAAAGTTATCATTTAGTCTCAAAGAAAGACCTCATTTACTGGCCGGTGAATAGATGCATCTCCAATGCATATTTCGGTAGCCTGATCAGAGGTATTTTTGTCAATTTTTTTTAAAATTTTTGGTTGTCTTGTTTATTATTATTATTTTGGGTCAATGGTGGCACTGTTCATCATCTTCTTCATCCCCTATTCATCTTCTTCTCAAGAACATTGGACTTGGGAAGGGCTGGCGAGTGTTGGCCATTGGTGAGGGCTAGCGAGGGTTGGTCGCCCATCACTGGCAATAGGCAAGGGCCACTAAGCCCTTGCTAGCCGTGGGCGAGGACTTGTAGGCCAACCCTCGCCAAATCTAGCGAGGGTGGCCTCGGCTGCAGCTGGCGAGGGCCATCAAGCCCTTGCTGGCTACGAGCGAGGTCTTGCAGGCCCTCGCCAGCCTTTATCAGTGGCTAGTGAGGTGGGCGAGCCCTCACTTAAGGCCGACAAGGGGCGACCTCGCTTATGGCCGTGAGGGGCGACCTCCCTCACCTCCGCCCACTGCTCCACCGACAACCTCGTCTTCTACTAGGACTACAACTAGGACGCCCACGTCGCTTTCTTCATCCCATCCTCCCACCACCGCTCCAAGATCAACGACTTCTTCAGCTACCCCTTTTGCCCTTAAGGACCTTCTTGTAGGGCCTCGATTTGGACGGCCCCCCTCCCCCATGGCCAGCGAGGGCTCGATGGCCCTCGCCCGCTATCAATGATGGGCGTCGAGCCCTCACTCACTACTAGTGATGGGCGTCGAGCCCTCGCTGGCCCTTACTAGCGGCCGGCGCTCGCTGGCCTTTCTCTAAGTCCGGTGTTCTTGATATGGGCAAGAAGAAGTGAATAGGGGACGAAAAAGATGATGAATAGGGCAACCAAAAATGAAAAAAAAAAATTAGACAAAAATACCCTAATCAGGCCACCGGAATATACATCGGAGATGCATCTATTTATCAGCCGACAAGTGAGGTCCTTCTTTGAGACTAAATGACTACTTTGAGTCTTTCTTTGAGACAAACTTCACTTCAGGTTCTCTTTTGAGAAAATGATAACACTTTGGGTTCTTATTTGAGACAAACTTCACATCAGGTCCTATTTTGAGAAAATGACGGCACTTTAGGTCCTTATTTGAAATTTTCCTTAAAAAAGCACCACTTCTTATCATCATTCTATTATTATGTTTGAATAAGAAAATTAAATAGATAGATTTGTTTGCTCACAAACAGAACTTATGTTAAGTTGCAAAGTTCACATAATTATAATTTTAAAGATAACTAAGCACACACATGACGCTGTGCATAAAGATGAAGTTGTCATATTTGGTGAAGCTAGAAATCAACTCCCTTCCAAGCGCTTGAGTCTTGCAAGAAAGTTCTTTTGAGTAAGACTCTTTGACACTTACGTCGGATTGTATAAAAAATGATGATGAAAACATTTTAGAGAAAGCAAAAGTCTAGAAAAAATGGTTCTCCAATCTAAATGCGTCCTAAGTCAAATTAATGACGCACCTGAGTAGATATCTATACGCTATCAATTCTCGTTACCAATTGCTCTTGCGTAACCAAGTCCCTATCTGCAGGCTCTGAGTGAGGTAATGATAATCTTTGCTCGCTACGCGCCTAAAGCGCGTGCGCCCTAATTTATTCGTGAGCGGTTTCCCATCATTTATCTAAATAAAACAGTCGTCGCTGAAGTCCTTTTCACCTTGTGAATGCACGATGTCCTCCACAATGAATTGAGTTCCCGAAACCCTTTGACACCAATAGCCAAAAGTACTTTAAAAGGCCGATTTTAATTGGTGTTGAATAAAAGTGCAATGATGTATGCGAATTAGTATTTTACCAAACATGAGTACATTGTCAGGATTTAAATTATTGTATTATCCTTCACGAGCTTTTGATTCCATTTGAGATTTTTTACGGGGTTTTGGACAAATCTAATACAAATGGATTAACAGTTGGGGAGCAACATCTTAAAACTACGGATTAAGCTTGACGATGTGGCATTACCCAAATTAGTTTCCTTAATCCGCCATTTTCCGAGTTAAGATATACCTTATTTAATTCAACACAAAATCAATTATTATGAAGCCGTACATTTTTTTATGTTTACAGAGCATATGCTGAATTTTAAGCTGGCAGCCTCACCTACGAAAATTCATAAAAAGTCGTAGCTTGATGATACCTCTACAAAGAGCAATCGAAAACATTCTTCAAAAGATATCATAAGCTCACGTTTTTTATTTTTTTACTTTATTTATCTTGTGACTGATGCTGTTTCGATTTTATTGTGTGAAACACGTACAACCTTTTCAAATTTGTAAATACCAACACTTAATTTAATGTATGCATATAGAAGTCGTATAAACTTTTTTCATAATTTCTATGAATTTAGATAATTTTTTTTCATTTTCAAGAGATTGGAGGAAAACATGTAATTAAAAAATCTGCATCAAACAAGCTGCTCCCGAGGATCAGACAATGGCAACAGCAAATCATCTGTTCCCTATTTGAATGATTGTCAAAAATACTTTAGAGATACTAAAGATGATTAACGGACAGTTGGCTAGTTCAGCCCGGCCCGACCCGGCCCAGGCCGAAGAGGCCCAATAGGTAAATGGACGGACTTGGACGGCACTAAGAAAAAGTTCAATCCACCCAATTTCGTGTTGGGCTTGGTCTGAAACTATTTTATGTTAATCTTGTGTTTATTTAGACGACACTAGACTCATCAAAATAGGTTATAACCTTATTTCTCAACTTATATGAGTGTTAATTGGATTAGTTATATTCAGTAAAAGAGATTAAACACAACATGGGTGTTTTTTTTGTTTTTGCTCGGTTTCATTCTAACTCTCACTTTTTAGATTTTTGCCATGCCTTCTTATAACATGTGGGAGTCAAAACTCACATTTAAAACTAAAATTTCCCATCTCAGTCCCCCTGATAAAGTGAGGATTTGAACCCTCCCTCTCCTTTGGCTACCCGTCGGTGTTAAACAAGTTATAAATAGGTTTAAAAATTACTTAAAATTAACTCACCTCTAGGACTCTATTTTCATTCTTTCTCACCCTTACTCAATTTCACACTTACTAATGCCACACTTTCACCTAATTTTTTTTTGTTGTCAGCTACACTCTAGTTCCACTTTAACTCTCAATCTCAGACTTTTATATCACTTCCTTACAGGTCGTAAGAGTTGTAAAGTTAAATTGTTTCTACCATAACCCTCCCCGATAAGGTGATTGATTCAAACCCTCCACCTCCCCTTTCTCATATGCGAAGGGTAGCCACCAAAACAAATCCCAGTGATTACTTTGACCTTAGTTTGGTTATGAGCTTTTGTAAATTGAGTTATCTATAAAAGTATTTTAATAATACAAGTCGTGTATAAGTCGAGTCGATATGGATTACTAGATCCGCATTGCATGAAAATTGGTCAAAGCAGGTTAAATGAATTTATTTGGATCGAATCATTTTTGACCCGACCCATCCGTTTGATGGGTCTAGACGACACATTAGTCCTCCTAACCCTCGAGCTTGCCTACCCAATCATTACTCCTAGTCAAGATCTTATATTTCAACTTAAACTTGGTAGGGCCAATGGCAAGTGGAAAAAATTAATTACCGTTGTACTTTGCAAAATTAATTATCTTTTCCTTTTGGAGGAATCCGCCAAGGGATGTTACTTATGTGGACTCGATGTCGTTAAATTTGATCGATGCAGAAAGACTTCTTCTTGCTAAAACGGAGCGACTCTCTCTTGCTCGCTTTTCTTCCTTCTCCCTCCATTTCAAGTATTGAAGAATACCATAACCAAATGCAATGCTGCGGCTCTTCCTTGATTAAAAAAAAAAATTAATATCATGAAAAACTCTAAACTAATACACATGTAATAAAATTATCACAAACTAATTTTTTACCATCAAAAACTCCAAAGTGGTATATTTATACTAATTTTTTTACCATCAAAAATCTAAAATTGATACATCCATGACAAATTTATCTCAAACTAAAAATCCAAAATTGGTGCATTTGTGATAAATTTATCTTTTATTACTTTCCATAATTAATTTGATGAAAAATTTAAAATTGGTATAACTGTGATAAATGAAGGTTAAAATTTTAAACCGATGTACTCGTCAATTATTATATGTCATCAAACTTAATAACTTGACAGTAAAATTTAATGGAGTCAATAGAGAATAGATTTGTCACACGTTTATCAGTTTTTGATTTTAATTTTTGGTAAATTTGTTAGAAGCGTGTCAGTACGAGATTTTCCTTGGTATTAACCTTCAAAAAGGGAAGTTTCAAATATGGAACAAAATGAAAGGGCATTGAAGCTCGTCACTTCTTAGCTTTAGCCAGCGACACCCTTCAAGGGATTGATTCATATCACCATCCTCTAAACCTGTGAATCTCATCGACGTGGCGCTTACTAGGCACCCCGTCAGAAATTAAAGTTAATCCATACATGACTCGTGGGCTTTTGTTGGTTAAAAGACAGATTAATCATAAAACCGTTTTAAAAACTCAACTATCTTTTTTAAAAGAAAATAGTAAATGAAAGACTTAGATTTTTGAGAAAAATCACAAGGATCATCGGTGGTTTTAACTCAAAAAATAAAGTTAAATAGGGTGCTGGCACACACATAAACCCAGCTAGAAGGAAATGCAAATGTCAGGAGGAAAATGGATAGAAATGGAGAAATAGTCCAATTAATTTTAGAACTATTGTATGAATGTTAATTCGGGTCCAAATTGTTCAATTTTATGAATCTAATTCTAAATTTTTGCGCAAAATTTCGAAATAGTTCTTCTAGCGAATTTTCGTTGGAAATTTGTTGATGTGGCAGTATGCCACATATGACAATCAGCAATAATTGAACTGTCATGTTTGCGATTTTCAACAAAAATTAATTGGAAGAATTATATTAAAATTTCACATAATGAATTATGATTATATTGATAAGATTGAAAATTTTGTATCTGAATTGATATTTGATTATATAATATTCGCATGGAAATGACATAAGACTAGAAGGAAGTGCTTCTCTCGGACCCATATTTCTTCCCTTCCACGAGAAAAATGGAAGGAAATGCAAATATTGCTATTTTCTTTCAACATCGCCCTTTTTGTTGAGTACGACTAAAATGATTAATAAATAAATCTATTCAGGAAATTAATTTCCCTTCACATCGTTTTCCACGCAACATGCATCCAAACATGAGAGGAAGCTTCGTACCATTCATTTAGTACCATTTCAATGAGAACAATTGTTTGGATTAACTTCCGAAAGAACAATTTTGATGGTTCATGCAAGTGTGACTTCGAAGTTAAGGTATTAGTCCCCAAAGTTGTGGCTATAATTTGCTTTTGAGATTCAATCTACCTAGATTCCGCGAAGAAATTGCCCATGCTATATTGCTATTTGGTAACTTGAGAGGCGAGCATCGGGGTTGGTGCAATTCAGGACATGGATCAAATCAATTTGCACTGACCGGAGGCCCACTTGTAGGAGAGTTGTTTGGACTCCCAATTCTGCAAACTTCTCTAGAACCGATTTAGTTCTCGATTTCAAGGCCAGAATCGTTAATTCCCATGTTGAACTGGTTCTAAATCGGTTTTGAAACCTCTTTTGTGGGAAAATTATTTTTCCATTCAGTGAGAATTAAATCTAACCTTTAGTGTGAATAAATAACAACGTAATTACTTGATCAATATAGGTTTATTTAGTGAGATGTCGTTACTTTTTATTTCTAATAAGAATTCGATTTCCGACACACAAAAAAGGGCAGGTCACTAGGAACCAACTATTTCGAAACCAACATTTTTTAATCCAATATTTTGGAAATAGAAGTCATAGGGTCGTTCCCGATTTTAGACAAGAAATCAGTCCACCCCGAAGCTGATCATCCCTATTCGGATCGAGATATCTACGGTTTTCTTCCTAAGTGGGAATGTCTAGGCAAAGAGGGTTGATTGAATACAGGAGTTGAATGGGGCACTTTTTTCCCTTTTCATAAACTTAGTAGAGAAAATAATTAATTGGTGATTTACTAGAAGATAATTTATTTCATAGGAATACAAATGTAGAAAGGTCTTTGTTCACATTCAATTTGCAATGATCCAATTATTAATCCCGTCAAAGAGGGCTGTTGACACTCTTTTGTTGCAAGAAACTCTAAAATGAAGTAGGAAAGTACGTGACATAAGTTCAGTTTGCTCATTTTTTTACTTTAAATTTTAGCCCAACAGATTCATTAATACTTTTCATTTTTAAATTAGCTAACTTTTCTTATGAAATTTCATTTAATCTATGATATTTTAGACTTTATTTTTCCAATTGCCTAAGTCTTCCATTAAATGTCACATGGGCGGTGTCAGTTGTGACAGTAGGGTTATGTCGACGGAGAAGCGCCTAATTAATGCACTAAAAAGTGTGAATTTTTTGGAAGTAGTTAGGTTGAGTGTAGATCGGGTTATGTAATCATCATTCATAGTTTATGCATACAAATTGTATGAATATTAGTTATATGGATCATTTGGGTCTGGACAATATTTTAATTAAACCTGGCCTAATCCATCAATTTGTCACCTATATGCTTCTTAATTTTATAAGAGGACAATTCTCCACAAGATGCTATTTTTAACATTTTTTCTTAGTTTGAGTCTGTCTTGGGATCTCTTTTAGTTTTTGCTTTTCCTCCTCAGATAAATGCACCAATCAAAGTCAAAAGTATAATGTCTAATTCTTCAATATTGAATGTCTCCACTAGAATTTACTATCGTCTCTAAAATTTACCGACCGTTAGATTAAATTTGTCTCTCTAGTATTGGTTGGTAATTTGTGAGAGAGAGGGAGAGAAGGGCCTATCAAAAAATGGCGATAGACTCTCTCCCATGTAATGCTTATAGTTAGTGCTGAAATTACACCTAATTTCCAACATTGAAAAAAATAATCAAGTTGTTTCTTGATTTAAAAACTCAAAAATAGCTAGATAATTTTTTTTTTTTTTGGTTGGTCGGAAAAGCCAGTTAAATTTGAATTGCCAACACTGTTCCCATTTGACCCTCGAATTCTATGGCGCTATCTTTTCCGGTTGCTCATTTTGTTTCCAGATCCCGTTGGCCAAGTGCCTTTCCCTCTCTTAACCACCTCCTTTCTCTCTCTTCACGTGACTGGTCCTTTCTCCGCGACACGGATCGCCACCTCATCGATCCACGACCGTTCGGGAGCTCCCCATCCGACGGCCCGCGCGCGCCGATGGACGAATCCGGGTGCTCTCTCCCAGAGTCCCCTGCGCTCCATTTAAACACCGCCTCGCCACTCTGTCCTCTCACCGTCCACAGCGAAAAATATTCTCGCTCCCAATTCGAATACCGGCAAAACTTTTTCCCACCGTTTTCTCGGGAAAATCCTTCGCATTTCCCGGTTCGTTTTCCCCGGCCTTCGATCCGCTCGGCGATGGAGTCCCTAGGCAAGCCGAAGAAGGGCGCCGGAGGCAGGAAGGGAGGCGGCCCGAAGAAGAAGCCCGTCTCCCGCTCCGTTAAGGCCGGCCTCCAGTTCCCCGTCGGCCGTATCGGGAGGTACCTGAAGAAGGGCCGCTACTCCCAGCGCGTCGGCACCGGGGCTCCGGTCTATCTCGCCGCCGTCCTCGAGTACCTCGCCGCTGAGGTATCTCTCTCTGCTTTAGTCTTGCTGCATTTCTAGGTTTTCAACGAGCTTTGACCTTGCTTTTGCGATCGATTGAGAATTTGGGAATATTCCTTGCGTCGCCTCAGTCTTTCGCGTTCGCATCTCTAACGAAACGATTCGGTCAAACTCGAATCTACGCGATGGTTTTTGACCGAGGGAAGCTGAGGCGAGCACTGTCCCAAGCATCTTCGATGTAGTTTCATTTTGCAATCTTTCCGCCATCTACTTTCCTTCGAGGTACT
The DNA here is from genome assembly GCA_016097605.1 of Eucalyptus guilfoylei. Lineage (NCBI taxonomy): Eukaryota > Viridiplantae > Streptophyta > Magnoliopsida > Myrtales > Myrtaceae > Eucalyptus > Eucalyptus guilfoylei. The sequence goes on from CM027861.1 coordinate 44,245,163, forward strand.
TAAGATCTGCGGCGTGCGTGTGTAGGTTCTGGAGCTCGCGGGCAATGCTGCGAGGGACAACAAGAAGAACAGGATCATCCCGAGGCACGTGCTGTTGGCGGTGAGGAACGACGAGGAGCTCGGGAAGCTGCTCGCCGGAGTGACGATCGCGCACGGAGGCGTGCTCCCCAACATCAACCCGGTCCTCCTGCCCAAGAAGACGGAGAAGGCGACCAAGGAGCCCAAGTCTCCGTCCAAAGCCACCAAATCACCAAAGAAGGCTTAGGCTTTGATGTTAGGGTTTAGGGTCGAGAACTTCTGGTTCTTATAGTTTGAATGTCTGCTGATCTCTCTCTCTCTCTCTCTCTCTCTCTCTCTCTCTCTCACTCCATGTATGTACTGCTTTGTCTTGAAGCAAATCGAGTTGTTCATGTAGGTGCTGGTTTGTTAGATTCTTACCTGGTGATTTGTGCTTTGACTCTTGTGCTTCAATGAAATGAGATGGCGAAATTTTACATGTTTTGGCAGAAAAAGAGGCTCCTTTCCTTTTCGCTTTTTGTGAAAATTGAAAGCAAATTTTGGGCGCGAAATGCCGACATTTTGCCCCCTTTTGGTGGTTCTTCAGAACATTGAGTTGGGTTTAGGTGAAGGAGCAACATTGAATGCAAGAGGGTTGATAGGACAAAGTTCATGTCAATTTCAAACTGATCGAATTTGTGTGTCAGCAGAACTATTCACCTCTGGCCGTTCTGTTGTCATCTTCACATCAGCAGGAACATCTGAGTCGCGACGTTTCATCTGTTTCTGATGGCAAGGGCGGAGTCGTTTGATAACAAATCGATCTTTCTAGGTGTATCCACCTCAAACTCAGTATAGGGTAAATCGAAAGATCACTCGGGTAGACAAGGAACCCTACAGCAGACATTTAAAAGACTGCCATTGCTGCAAAATTTACCAGCGACGGCAATAGCACAACGAATTTCTACGTTGAAGGAAGTGTTTGTACATTCTCTACAGTATAATCCAGCCATGAGAGTAACTCGAACAACACGAACTAAACTTTTCGTGACCACCACAAAAATCAATTCTACACTATCATAAACACAAACGAAACTTTAAGAACCATTAAGTATTCTGAATGTGGAGCCAGTATTGTTGTGAGGATTTTCCATTGTTTCGGCGATTTGCTTAGATGAACCAATGTAAAAATGGAATTTACACTACCAATTCTTCTTTCAAACTCGACAATAATAACTAGAACTGGGAAGCAAATATTCCTGCTTAAAAATGTCATGTGGATGACATTGAATACCCAAATTACCTATCCAAGTCAATCTCTCGTAACCACTTTAACTAGCAACATGCCAACTACACAGTAGCTAATGCAAAATCTATAATTGCAAAATCTGTAAGGATTCAGCACACAAACATTACAAAATAGAGAGTAAAAACGAGTAAGAGAAATTAAGATATAAGATTTACCCCGATTCACCCTTAAATCAAGAGGCTACATTCAGCAGAGAATTTCACTATAATTAGCACTTCCTACCTCTCTCTTACAATCCTCAATTACAAGAAAATGGGATTACATATAGGCAGCGGTAGCTATTCATACCTTCATCTCAATGTAAAGTATGAACCACGTTCCATTAAAATCCATATTATGAGTCGAATTTCAACAGTGTCCAACTTAACTTCCCAAGAACTCACCAAACATGCCATCCTCGACTCTCAGATCAGTTTCAAATTCCCAATTAACAACCATGTCTTGACCAATAGAATTTGTCGGATGTATAATAATTATAGCCATTCATAGCACCAAGTGAATGAAGAGCAAAGACGGAGGGAGGATTTATGTTCTCGTAGGTCATACAAGTCATAACCGACAGCCATCGTTAAAAAGATAAAAGCAAAAGAATAAAAATTCAACCTCTGCAGTGTCAAATGCATCGATTTGCATTTTAAGGCCGGTAAATCTGAGAGTTTGTTCCATTAATATATATCCATCGAAACATGCCTTTTGCAGAAACTTAAGCCTTAAGATTTTCTTCAGTTTCTCCATGATCGACGTCTTTTCATTCATAATGATATCAAGATGTAAGTATGTTTTTGGACCTCCCATTGTAAAGTTTCCTACCTTATATCATCCAATGATGCAAATGCAAGAAAACATGGATGAGTATTTCCATATCTAGAGTATGAGTACAACATAACCAATGAAACCGATGTCATCATCTAGCCTTGCAATTTGCTTTTTGGCATTCAAAGAAGGTGTGTACTTAAAGCAAACAACGGGCTCTAAAACAGCTCGAGAGAGGGGAAAAGGAACTGTAACAGAAGTACATCCAACAAAAAGTAGCCCCTTTATTCAGCCACACAGGCTTATATGAGTCTTCTGTATTGTCCAGCTTGCATATATTGACTCAGAAATGACACCGGCAGAATCACAAAACCTGAAACTTGACGAGCCCGAGAGATGATGGAGGCTTTACACAGGTCATTTCTAATGGACAACAGGAAAAAACACCATTCAGCAATATCTCCTTCCCAGTTCTATTTCATTTCTTCGCAATATCTGGGTGAGCTTTATTAAAACCTGTGAAATCGATAAGGTAGAAGGAAGAACAAAAGAAGATGCTCAGAAGATCTATACAATCTGCCTAGATGAAAAAAAAATAAAAAAGAAAGACATAAGGAATACGAAGAAGCTAGCCTCACTATTTTAGTAATGCAGTCCTATATAAAAATAGTCAGTAATACTGGGAGAAGAAAGATATTCTACATACATGGAAATTCTACACCATTTTCAGGTGCCATAACCTTCGACCTGGACCGTCCAGATTATTCAAGCCAGAAACAATCGACAAACAATGCACATATGCAGTGCTCCTAGTGGACATGGTGAAATGTTGAAGGAAGTAGTGGTAAGGATGGTGCTAAATTTTCCAAAATTTAGTGGTCATGGAGACAGCAGTGAAGCTCATGGTAGTGGTACCATGTCACGACAGAGGTGGAGAAACATTGGTGAAACTTGAAAAGGAGTGCCATAGTTGCTGGTCTTGTCAAAGTCAGAATTGGTGGTCGAACGGTGGTTGGCAAGAGGCAAGGAAAATTTTCCAAAATTTGGTTATTGCTGTCACCTATTTGTATCCTATCCTAATCACTTCCATTCCACCCCATGTCTAGATGAACACAGGCACATATGTGCTCATAAATGGTACATTCTAACCTATCCATCCAATATCTTAGTAAACCACACAGCTAGATATCCTCAGGTTTATGTGGTGAACTCACCAAGAAGCAAGCTCTTGCTTAGTTATCTTATTGAACCTACATTGATCATCATCATCAAGGAAAGTGTTTATTTGCCAACAAGATCACAATAACTCCACCCAATGCCAACACATCTCCTTTTAAAAAGTGAACTTAATAACTTCCCTGAATACGTCATACCCGTTTCATTAAATCTTCAAATGCAATCATCCGACAATCTAACAGATGCACACCTGAAAAAAAGACAATTTAAAGAGTCTGTTCGTTCCTAACTTGAGTTCCCCATGGCATTGCCCCAGTGTCTCTCTCAGAAAGTGGTCCAAAAGCTCGGTTCCTTTAGACTCTACGGCAAATGTCATCTCTTCTACTGGGGGACAACTAAATCCATTTCCAAACTCCACTCACTCAAGAAAGCAAAATCTTATCCAAAACATAGTCCAGCAAAGAAGACGAGCCTCATATCTATGGCAACGAACGATGCGGAAGCAGGACACAACCAAACTAAATGCACCAACATAACCAACAAATGTGATCGTTTTACATGTAAAACCCACACACACAGAATCTCCAAAACAAACATACAGAAAACACCCTGCAGAGAACACGAGACGGACGCATTAATAAGAATCAAAAACGAATTCACAAAAAACCTGGGAGAGCCCCGTTCAAGTGCCTGTGAAGAATCCGACCACCGCCAGAATCACCCCCGTCGATCAACTCCCTCAACCCCAAGGTCCCCACCTTTTCCTCCTGCTTCTCCTCCACCTCCTCCGCCTCCTCTTCCTCTTCCTCCTTGACTTCCCGCGCCTTACTCTTCAACCTCTCGAAGTAATTCCCGTATATGTACTCCGGGGAGTACCCGTTCTCGTCGTCGAACAGCATGATGTGCCCGTGCCACTCCCACACGCGGTAATCCGAGCCGGTCTCCTCGTGGAACCCGACGCAGATGTGGTGCTCGCCGATCGTGACGGCCTGGCCCGAGTTGGGCTTGAGCGAGTCGGTCTTCCCGGAGAGGACGACCTTGACGATCTCCCTCTCGAGCCTGGCCTCCTCCCTCGCGAGCCGGGACCGGCCGGGATCGGACTCGTCGGCGCCGTAACCGTCGCCGTCGTCGTCGTCGTCGTCGTCGTCGAGGTCGGAGAGGTTGTTGACGGCGTCGAAGAGGAGGTCCTCGAGGGAGAGGGGAGGGGGCGGGCGGCGGCGGCGGCGGCGGCGGCGGAGGAGGCGGAGGAGGGAGGGCGGATTTGGAGGCGGCTGATTAGGGTTTGGAGGAGGAGGTTGTCGAAGCCGGCGGTGGAGTTGGGGAAGGAGCTCATGATTGGATTGTGCAGAGAATCGAGGCTGTCGAGGTCGAGCGCTGCAGAGGAAAAAGAGGGTTTTGGAGAGGACGAAAGGGGTTTAAGAGAGAGAAGAGAGTGGATGAGCGCTGAGGAGAGAGATGATATGGCGAAATTCTTAGCTGCGACTCGGTTTACGTGAGCTCTGTTCGTGCACCGTTGGATGATGTCAAACTCACATGATCTAACGATCGTTCTAAATTAAGCTCACGTGGCTTAGGAGCGGCTGATGCTCTCTCGAGAATAAGGGAATTGGTTCTGCTTAATTTGAATTTCTAATTTACATTTTCATTTTCCTCCAACGAAGATATTTTTCTATTCCTTTTATTATTAGCGATTGTACATTTCCTTATGGAAAAAATTTCAAAAAATTGGCTTGAAATGAGGGTCCTATTATCAAAAAAGGATTCAAAATAAATCTTTATCTTAGATAAAGGTATAGAGTAAACAAATTATCTCGGATAAAGATTTGAAGTGACTAAATCGTCTCGAATATAAATATGAGCTCGCTAGTTAGTCAAAAATTTTCCCTAGCTGGCGAGTACTCTTTCTGCCGCCGCGAATCGATATTTTAGTCAAACCAAGTTGTGCAGTCATATGTAGTAGTCAAACCGATCGCTGCGATAGATAATCACGGAAAATTTCAACTCGGCCTTGGCCAATCTCAACTCCATCCCGGCGAAGTTACCCGGCAGGTGCAGCGTCTGCGGACGAGGAGCCGAAACCTGCAGCCGGGGGAGCCTCCATGGGACAAGTAATCCCACCCGTCAATCACCAGTTCTCTCATCTCTCATCCTCCTGGAGCGAACCTCGATTCGGGCCACGCCGCCACGACACGGCAGCTTGAGGGACTCGAGAGCGGGACTGCCGGCGAACACCAGCCTGATCTCTGTCATCTGCGAATCGCAAGTACGCCATAGATAAAGACCTAAGAGAGGTTCCGCGACTGCACAATCGAAGCTCCACCAGCGAAGGGACGACATGCGGTGGTGAAACCAAAACCAAGAGTCGAGCTTGGACTCCACAGTCCACATCGGGAGGGAAGTAGTAAGGTGGAATTTTGCGACGTGGGTCGAGGAGAGGAGGCTGAGGACCGGGTCGACCAAGGAGCAGAATGAGTCCACCGACGAGGGTCGCGCGTCCTTTTTTGGGCGGTCGAACTATCATTTGCTTCAATAATGTACACATGCTGAATCCATGGAACAAGACACCCAGGCCGTAAAAGTAATACCTCTCGTTGTCTACAAGATTTGTGTATATATAAAATATCCATGTGACTACTAATTTAAGCTTTTTGATTATATGAAGTTAAGTTTTGTGCAATTTATTCTATGTGATCCTATTCGTCAAATTTCACATGTCATTCTTAATTCGACTTGTACATGAGAAGAGGTGTTAAAGCACTATTTCACATTACTTGTTTACATGATTCATATACTCTTTTATGTACATATGTGGTCTTCTATCACTTAATAACTTCAACTTTTAAGTTAGACGTTCTGAAATAGGCGAGCAAAGAAAAGAGGGATCTATAAGCATTTCTTCTCCATAAACAACAAAGGAAACCTCCTCCATCCTTGAGGAGATCATCATTCAAATTTAAACTCCTGAATTTCGTTCGATGTCGAACTGAACAAAACCCTTCTTGCTATGATCCAAATAGATATTATGGCATCAAGAGAAAATAATAGGAAGGACAAAAATGGTGGAAACACTCGCTAAATGTTTTTAATCTCCAGTCGAAATACAAACATCATTCTTGAACTGTAAATATAAACACGATACTATGATGCCATTCTTTTGCACCAAACACAAACAATTCGCTTACAAAGAGTATGAAAGATTTTTACTATCGTCGTCATCTACACACAGGACCGGGGCCTGGAGACCTGCACCACCCATGTTAGCTGCGGTTGACTACCGCCTCAAGCTCTCCACAATGTAGTCGGCATAGAGGTTCCTTCATGACAAAAGTTGGACGAATGATAAGTGATTTGTGCACAAGCAATATACATTGATTCGACATGTTAAAAAGTAAAAGAACTGAAAGATAAAAAGTACCCTTGGTACAATTTTGGATCAAAGTAAAACTAAAATGCTTTGGAGTTCGGTAGCTGAAACGGATTAATTTGAAATGAAGCACCGACTTACATTTGTAAACATGCTACTGACTGAAACGCTCTTAATTTATATGGTGATTAGATGCCCAAAAATATCTTGGAAGCATTAGACAGGAAATAGACCCATAAAATACTTCCAACTCCTTCTGACAAAGATATTTACTATTCTATAATGGAGATAACTGAGATTTAGCTGCCAGATTCATCAGGAGAAAAAAAAAAACATTTAAGTCAATAGCTTATTGCAGGCGCAAAGTGCAACTTAGAAAATCACTTACATGGAGTGCTGGACTGCTTCAAAGGCAGCTGAGGCAGGAAGAAAATCGTTCACTGCAACCTCCTTATTCTCATTTTTCTTGTCTGTTAAGCATATTAAGGATCATAAACCTTGCTTCATAAACAGAATAGTACGGATTCCTATATCAGAACACTTTCAACTAAAAGCAGTATCAAGGATACAATCTTCAAAGAAGCGACGGATTTCAGCCAAACGATGAGGAGGGAGATCCTTAATATCATTATAGTGTCGGTACTCAGGATCGTCAGCACAGACAGCAATTATCTTGTCATCTTTCTCACCCTGCAAATCACAATCAGTAATTCTTCTAGAAGAGGGGAAGACAATGATAAATACTTCTTTTGACTGTTCAAATTGGGTACCTGATCAATCATAGGCATGAGGCCTATAGCTTTAGCCCGAAGAAAGCATCCAGGAAGAACAGGCTCCTGCGGTGTTTCAGTCATTAATGACCAAATTAGCTTGCACAAATTGACCAGAACAGGCTTTTTTTTTTATTTTAAAATTATGAGAGGTTTTGCTATGATGATTCTGCCCCTGCTAGAATATAATCTAATCTAGATCCAATATCATCAGCATTGATTGCAATTTTTTCTCAGTATATAAATAAAAGATGCACAGCAAACAACATACCTGCATGATGATTAGGACATCTAACGGGTCATTGTCCTCACAAAGAGTGCGGGGAATGAAACCATAGTTGTGGGGATACACAACTGACGAGTAAAGTATGCGGTCAACCTAAAAATACATAAGTCACTGTTAAACAACTTCTGATCAACTATGCAGCTTTGATATGAAACTTGGCTGGAAGAACCAAAGATTTACCTTGATCAGTCCAGTCTTCTTGTCAAGTTCATATTTCACCTTGCTTCCTTTACTAATTTCAATCACCTGCAAGAATTGGACGTCCAGTCAGTGAGTCACTCAGTTGAGGATTTTTGTATCCTTCTATTCAGGTTTATGCAGAGTCAGTCCTTTTCCTTTTGTGGAAATTCAGTATTATTTTCCAAGAATCACAAATATTTACAGGGATGGCCATGGTGGAATCAAAATTATCACTGGCGAAACTTCTCTAGCATTCCCTCCAATGTACCTATGCCCTAATATACAGCCAGTGCGGTAATGACAGTTTGTACACTTACACAGTTGAAAATTGTTGGAGCTCCAGGACCTGACAAAGAGAATGACGTTAGAACACGGACAAGAAGAAGGAAAAACTAAGAAAGAAAAGAAAAAAAGTTCAGAAATACAATACCTATCTCAAGATCATGCCAAGGGTGTGCAGCAACAGACCTCCGAGACATGGATGAAAGGATCCTTTCATTAAGAGGTGGATGCGGTGCATGATGAGCGTTGGTACCCTTCTGCACATTCTCGCTAACGCTGGGTGGTGCCATCTCTGCAGAAAGGTTATGGGAAGTTTCAGAATTACTCTTTTTCGTAGAGCTTCTTTGAGAAATGCGAGTGCACCACCAAGTAAACAAGAAAGAAGAGTTAACCAAAACACAGCTACATTCAAGAAGACACGCCAAATCATGCTAATCCCCTGTTACCAGCAATAGTGGATAAACAGGAATTCCATTGACTATGAACTCTTCCGTCAAATAAGATGCTGAAGGAGTTGAAAGGAAAATGCAACATTTCAACTTCACAACTCGCACAACTACAACCTTAAGCCAACTAGACAAGCAGGTGACGCCATCTGATGGAATTTAAGCACGAGTAAATCGGTCAGGGAAATCAAAGCAGAGAATAAGCAATTCTTAGGTCCAGCAACAACGGATCCAGACGACCAGGAAATATATTCTTACGTCCAATTCGTTTCCCCACGAACAGCAATAAGAACGCACTCTTGCAGCAGTTCTAGTGCATGACATGCTTTCATCCTCGACGAAGAAGATCCCGAATGGATCAAGCAAGCACGTTCAAAGCAGTACACACAGGACGTCTCACAGATCTTGCGGCTGGTCCCAACAAAAATCAACAAAAAACGGAAATGGAAAAGCCATCACTCCGTTACAGGAATGATGAATCTGGCAGCAAAAACCGCTTCGCCATCAACGTTGAGGAAAGAAATCAATCAACCAAACGAGACACGATGCGTGTTTGACTTTGCTAAGAATGTTCGCCAGATCGACGCCGACCGAATAGACCGTCGCCACACGCAAGCCCGACTCAGGAGATCAGAACTCACGCAAAGCTAATAACAGAGCGAACCAAACACAGATCCACCGCCAAAAAAGACGGGTGAAGCATGAAAATGCTCAGGGAGCCAGCATGTCCTCGACAAGAACACGGGATCGCCTCCGCAGACCACCGACACAAAATGACTCCCGGTAACCGGGCTCCAAAAATAGAAAAAAAAAAGAAAAGAAAAAAACGCACAGCTAGAGAAGCACAGCGAAGATGATGATCATGCGAGCGAACGTCGAGCTGTTGACCACTCCGGCCACGACGGCACAAGACGAACAAGTCAAAAAAAAGAAAAGAAAGAAAAAGAACCGGCCATGGCCAGCCAAAAAGAAGATCACAAAGGAGACAAGGACAGGAGCGACAGTACGAGGAGAAAGCCACGAACCTGTAACGGTCTCGAGCTCCAGCGGGACCTGCACAGAGAGACAGAGGAAAACGCACGGATCTCAGCAAAAACAGAAACACGAAATGGGATGGGGGGAAAAGAGAGAGCGTTGGAAAACCACGAAACCCTAAGAGCGACGGACACGGCCGCACGCACCTTCTTCTTCTTCGCCTTCTTCTCGAAGGAAGAGCCGAGCACCTGTAACAACGCGCTCTCTCTCTCTGTCTCTCTCTACAAAGGAAGCTCGTGCTCGTGCTTGTGCTTGTGCTTGTGCGTGTGCCCTGCTGTGTTTGTTATGTTCCCGCTCTGAGGCGACAGACGGGCACTTTTTAAAGACCGAATTGGGGGAAAAAACGGAATCCGGATATTCGTTTTGGAGTTGGGGGGGAGGGGTGTGCCGTCGTGGCTCCAGCTGGCCCCATCCCGTTTCCTTTCTTCTTACAGAGTTTTGGACCGCGTGGGGCCCTCCCCCGCCCCGAGACTACGACCCCGTTCCTAACGGTCGTCGTGCGCTGCATTCCTATTCTTTCCCCTCCTTTTCGATTAGTATCACAAATCCAAACTGATATGCTAATGCTATATTTAATCTGGACTAATTTTCATATCACAAATTCTAAATCAATATGTTTGTGCCACACTTATTTCGATATAATTTTCGTATCATTAATAAAAATCTCAGATTTATACATCTATATCATATATTATATTAGTTTGAAGAGAATATGGTATAAATATATTAGTTTGGGATATTTTATTATATGAAAATTAGTTTGGATTAAATGTGGCGTTAATGTACTGATTTGGTACTTTTTGATTGAAATAACCTAATGTAAAATATAATCACCGAAAATGTAAAAAGACGTGGAAAGATTGTTTTCTGCTAATGGATAAATATATAGGGTGCGGTCGAGCGCAATTTGTGGAGGAAGATCCGCTAATATCTTCCGGGGTTATTATAAAGTGTTCATATTGTCCCATCTAAAAAGACGAACGTAATTTCTCCCTTCTTTCCTTTTTGCTTTAAATAATGCTGGTGAATATGGACGGTGGAGAGTCGTGGCTAGACGATCTCTTTTGGTGGACGTGGTCCGGAGCCGCGCACCTCCCACATGGCAAGCGGTTGGAGGGGGCAGCGCTTATCCGGGGGCGGTCTTCAACCGACGGCCGTGGCCGGACGTTCCCCCTCTCCCTGGCTTCACCCATCTTTTGTCTTTTCATCCACTTTGTTCATGCTCACTGCGAAATGCTCAGTCGTTTGAGCCACGGGCTATCTAGCCCACGCGCGACTCGAAGTTACAAGGTCGGCGAGCCTGTCGTCGGGAATCAAAGTTCGATCACGACAACGCTCGAATTCTGTTGTCTTGTGAATGGAAAATGACTTGTTTTTTTTTTCCATTGATCTGTTGCCCGATTCAAGCTTTCACTTATTTATTTATCTAGTTATTTTTGTTTATTATTTGTTCCCCTTTATGTATGTCGATTGCACATCGGGCGGTGGAGAAACCTTAATTCCTGGGATACGACGAGTCACGGGATGACGATTGACTAGGACTTTTCAAATCGTGTTCTCCATGGGCCGATGAGTCCGGCGTTGAGCCGGTCGCCTTAATTAAGCCGAAATCTAGAAGTCATGCGCGTAAGTCTTCGCTTGTGCTTTTCAGATTTGGTCGCGGCATTCCCCACGAGGACGGAAATTGGACCAGTTACGATACAATCTGACATTTACCTATCACTCGGTCTAGCCAATAAAATTCTGAAAATTCTCCGGATAAATTGCAAAAGGGAACTTGAATATCTCACCTACATCGCCGACATCTTAAATATTTGAAGGGTCTATCAAAATATAAGATTATACGGTAAATTTAGGAGATTTTCGATTTTAATCATCTAAGATCGAACATACACGAAAGACATTGATCACACGAGTCACGTTTTTCTTGGGAGGGAAAACACGGCGCTTAATTCCTAAGCGACACCCCAGCACTCCTCTCTAGCATCAAAGTACGATTTCTAGAATAGATTTTATTATCTCCTGACATTCTTCGATTTCTTTCTCTATTGTAAAGGTGAAGGCGGTGTGTTATTCACTAATTAAGATTGGCCACCGAAAAGCTTAGCGTCGACTTCGAGCACTGCACGTACAAGTGGGGCCGCACGTATTTTTGGAAAAAAAAAAAGAGACGGATGGACCCGCCCGCCCTTTTCGCAGCGATGAGTCAGAAGCGTAATCCGTATGCCGCTTTGTTTACGCAAAGTGCTTTCGAACCTTAGCACATAAAATATGATAGCGTCGCTTGTGTGCGCAAAACGCATCTTCACGAGGACACTTTCGTCATGCCAGCTTTAATTGGATCGACTTGCGAGATGCTGTCAAGTTTATGGTAAGGAAACAGCTTGCACGAGAAGTTGGTCATAGTTGCATCTGATCCCTTTGGGAACCAAACGGAAGTGTCGCAGGCCATCGACTTTATTCAACAAATCATCGCGTCGACAAGAAAAATGGTACCTATGACTTATCGATTGGAGACTTGATTTGGATTGAGCTTTCTTTAACTAGGGGTGGAGATAAAATAGGCCAAAGGAAATGTCACGTAGACATATTTACTCTTAGAAAGTGTCTAGAGGAGAGGAATCTAGGAACATACATATAAATTCTGTTCAATGAGATTGGAAAGTTTTGACCCCTCCCCCCCAAAAAAAAAAGAGGTAGGAAAGCTAATGGGATAATACACATGATGACCTATTGCATTGAGTTTATGTAATTATGTGTAGCCAGTTGTTCCTTTAGATACAAATATATACATAGATACGCCACTCAAACATACGTGTACGTGAAGAGATCTACCTAATCAGCAACTATAATGAAGATGGAGTTGCGTGTTTTTTTCTATCAATTGAAGCTTTTTGATTGAAATCTCTAACATGCTATGGGAATCGGTGATCTCAGAGTTTGATTTCTTCTACTATCATTTTCAATGTTTCATTTCTTTCTATACGTGCCAGGATTCGAGAATTTCCCGTTGACATTTGGGTCATCGCAACTTCATGACTTCACCATCACTAGCCTTCGGAAGGAAGCGTATGGGATATAAAACAACAATACAAGCGTTGTCTAAGAGTAAGTTCTGAGAGGAAAAATATTTAAAACAATCTCTCTCTCTCTCTCTCTCTGTGAATGAAGAAATTACAGACAACTCGATGACGTTGGGGACATGGAGGCCACGGAATGAGGATCAGATTGACCGAGGAGGAAACGATTTGAGGTGGCGTGGAAAACACGACCGAAAGTCACGAGCGGATGCGAACCGATGTCGTCTTATCTTGGAGACGTGTGGATGGTGCGATGAGGAGGAGCTGCGGGGGCAAGCTCATCCAAGTGACTCAGTGCTGGCTCACGTCGCTTTGACCCTATGCGCACCACCTAACGTTCCATCCCTTCGCCCTTTTCCCCCGACCTTTGATTGCCTCTTTGACTTTGGAGGCTCGTTCTCTCTTCAATCAATGGAGAGTTCTGTTATCTTGATCGTTCCATTTCCTGGGTATTTGATTCATCAAAGTCTGCCTTCTAAGTTCATCGTCTTGACTTTGACTCGGTCTTCTCTCTTTCTCTCGATCCAAAGCGCCACGTTAAATGTTAACTTTACCCGTCCCTTACTTCGTCGATGCCCTAGCTAGATTGATGGTAATCTGTTGGTTAATTTCAGGAAACAAATCGCTTCGATATGATTCTTTGGGACTTCATGACATATCCGATTCACTTAGAATGAGAATTGAAATCTCTGTCCAATTATAGAGGTAATCCATTAGAGCTAATTCATCACTTGGATCTCTCTGGTAAGTGGCATATTCTCTAGGAACAAAGATTGATTTGATTACGTTAATTAGCTGATCGAATGGAGTCTCCACAAATCGAGACAATCCAAATCCAATAGGATCAAAGATGACAAGTTAGTTAATTTCATAAATTTCATCCTAAAGTTTTTTCTACGTGAAAAATGTTTGCCTCCTTATGCTGTGGTTGGTCTACAATACCCAAAAAATTCATGGATTACAATTACAAATTTTTTGGGGGCTAGAAATTGGATTGCAATAACATGCAAGTGATAAGTACGGGAAACATATAAAAAAAGGTAGAACATAGAGGACAGGAGCTGCCTAACGCCTGCCTGTCCAGTAGCCAAAAATTGTACTTTTGGCCATCTCTCTCTTTTTAGTTATGCCTCGGTACTTCTTTGGAGGACAACTTATTGGATATACCTTGAAGGTCCCATGAAATTTACCAGAGTCCACTCAGCGTTTGTCGCATGTGCAGACCAAGACCAACTCCTATCATTTTTATTATTATTTGAAATGGAGATGCTAAGGTAGATCCACCCTGCACAAAATTGCTTGGGCCGGACGAAAAAGCTGTTGCACTATATACGATTAGGCTCCACAACCGATTTCGTCCGAAACCAAATATGCAAGTACATGCATGGATGAACAGAGTGCAAATCCCTTCTAAGGAAATTTTAGTGTTAAGGGAATGTTTGAAGGTCTAAGAGAATCGTATTATGACAACTTTTGTATGCAATTGTGAGGGATTTCCTCGTAATTCATCGGACAAAAGGAAGATATATGGGAGGATTGAAAATAAGTGGGGTTGTCGTGCTCATGTCAAATTTAAAGTTGCAAAAGAACATCTGTAAAGAGATTAATTTGTGGCACAACACAACCATGAATTTGTTTCAGGAAAATTATCCATTTATTATATAGCGGTCAATTTAGTCATAATCCTTTCAATTGTGCCAATTTCATCTTTAAACTTTTTAACAATTTGCTAATATAATTATTCCGACCAATTTTGATCACAAATTGTTGGCATGGATATAAATTGTCTTACTAGAGGTATGATCAATACGCGTGGACAATTCCATTTTTTTTATTTGCTCAATTTTTTCCTTTTCTATTTTCATTTTTTTCATTATGGCCAACCACAATGAAAAAATTTAAAATAAAATAAATCAATGTCTACGTCAACGTCGGTTCATACCATATAAAACAGCTGTCATCCACATCAATGATTTCCCTCCAAAAATGGCCAAAAGGATTATATTAGTAAATTGTGAAAATGTTCATAACTAAATTAGTTGAATTGAAAAGTTTAAACCTTTTTTTGTTAATTTTTCAAATCTGTTCTTGAAAATCAAAAACATCTGATAAGGTGGGGGAATTAGCCATGGCCTGAAAATTTTTGGCAAATCAACCTGAAGGAAGTAGAAATCTTGTATATGCAGCATGATTGTCAAAATTTCTTACAAGCCGAAAGAACGAGTATGATAAGAGGGGGAGATCGTCAAGTGTCTTTGATCATTTTATAAAATCACACAAACGGAAAACCCCATGTTCTTTCATGCTTTTCAAGGGAGATCAAGAGGGTAGATTATTTTGGAGAGATAGCTTGATTAGATTTATCTATGATTGCTTGGGGGATGTGATACTGTTCTATATCACTTATGTACTGATAAATACAATATGATTTGTGCACCTTTTATTGGGTTAATCATCGTAGGAAGATTGTTCTATTTGTGTGCTTTTCTGTGGGTGAGACTGCTGATTTCTTGGTGTGGGTATTTGAGTCACTCTTGGAGGCAAGGGGAAACAACGCACCTAAAGCAATACTCACCGATCAACATCAAGCTATGGCAAAAGCTATTAAAATGATGCTTTGGAATACATAATATGTTTTGTGTACTTGGCACATCAGGCAAAATGCTGCTAAAAACATTTCATATCTTTATGCAAAACCCCAGTGTAAGTGGTCATATCTCTGAAAACTTTTGTAGGGATGTGAAACAGAGGTTGAATTTGAATCTTCCTAGGAGAAAATGGAAGAGAAATGGGGGATTAAGAGCAACACCTAGGCTGCGAAGATTGTATGATCCTAGGCATAAATGGAGTCCTGGTCTCAGTAGTGATGTATTTTCATGCAGCATTAGATCAAGTCAAATGAGTGAGAGCACGTCGAAGGTCTTTCGGACCATGTTTACTAAAACTAGGAACCTCATTGCATCTATCATTAGGAAGACCAGCTCAAACACATGAGGGAGATTGAAGCCCAAGATGATTACATTACAGCTCTTATGGTAAGCGAAAACTGTCAGTATTGCACGCTGCTTCAGGGTATGCTCGTGCTATATTTTTCAGATTTGATCAAAAGCTTTTGGACAACATGTCAAAACGAGATTTGAGTGATACTACCACCGAAGGGGCGGTTTGACATATGTAACTTAGCGTCCTAAAGGGTTAATAGATAACATGTTTGGAGATTCGATTCTATTGACTTTTCAGTATGTTATGAATGTAAATAATTTGAATCAACTAGGTAGTTGTGGCGTCATGCTCTTTTTGTGTTGAATGGGGATATGGTGGTTGCCAAAATCCTCTCTTCTTATATTTTAAAGATGCAAAGGGAGGGACTGTGAGCAACAACTCTTCTCAAACCTCACGAGGTTCATCAAAGTTTAGTCGTTTCTCGACATTAATGCAAAAATATTCTGAAGGGAACACGAGAACCGCATTGCGCGATTTGGAGCTCACAGCGGTTGACATTTCAAGACATCATTGCTGTTGCGGATCTTGACGAGGCTACTCGCTCAGCTGGCGAAATGGCAATGTCAGACACTCTTCGGAAGAAAGCAAAGGGAGCGACTTGTGGTAGACTTAAGAACTTGTTGCAGAAAAATAGAGAACCCACCTTCCTACGGAACAACATCAACACCAGTACTAAGTCAAGATTAGACATGTAACCTGTTATGTTTTATATAATCAGTTTAGCTCAATTAATTTATGTTGATCTTGTATCTTTTTGCACAAACTCAGTCTTAATCTTGTTGAGATTAAACTTAGTTTTATAAGAGCTATTGTACCATTATTGAGATTGTCTTAATCTTTTCATTACTTGTCAAATGTAGATGTTGGAGTATAACAGGCCATTCGTGAGTCTTCTGACTCGGGTACTGTACATTATAACTATCTTTGAGGACTTATCCATACAAGTGGACATGTGATCTATTTATTCAACGGGGCTCATCAAATTCTTATGAACATTCCCATGACAAGCATGGCCGATGAGACTATGGGACTTGATATTGAAGGCTCATATGGCGATTCGTGATTGGTTTTATTCATTGTGTTTTCCAGACAATTTACATTATGGAGCAATTGTCAATAGCCAACTAGTCATCCGAAATATCATAGTCCAAAACCCGCGAAGGTGCATTTCCTCTTGGTTATTGGCTTCGATGGATGTCTGTCTAATTTACCGCTTTCTTTCTTTTCATTCATGGAAGAGGTCTATGCATGCCTCTATTGAGTTAATGAGGACTCTATTGCATCCAAAACTACACTAGTGAGTCCTAGAAGATTTACAGAAGTAACTCTTTATGTAGCATTATCAAAAAATAATTACCAACATATTTCTAGGATGTGGAAACAAAAGATAAATTTGAAATTATCTTGTAGTTTTTAATGAAGATAGAATGCGCTGATCCAACCAATTTTGTGTAGAGTGGATCTCACTTGACATTTACATCTCAAATAAAAAAACTGAATAAGTTGGCAGGGCTATGCACACATATCAATTGGTGAGTCCATTTGAGTACAACTTATGTTTTTTTTAATCATGGAAATGATGGAATAATTTTTTTTTGTTTTTTTTATCAACTACGGAAGTAAAGCGAGAGCAAGCCTTTCTCGCAAATTGGCATATACGGATTCTTCGAGAATGGAACCAAAACATCAAGATCACAAGCTTTGTTCAGGTTATGACCCGAATAATCGTGGCGAATCTAGGTGGTGGGATTAGCAGAAAACAATGATTCTTGTCTTGGCTCACTTCGACTTTTCACTTTTGCTTTTTTGAAAATTTTATGGTACTTACAATTTGATTTTTATTTAACACGAAACATTGTCAACTTCTCAAAAAATTCAAATCTTGACCTGTCGAATTGCATATAATTTTTATTTTTTTGCAATTTTCGGACTTCAAAATAATCCTGTCCATTTTCAGATTTTTAAGGGAAAATCAGAAGTAGAAGTTACAAGTAGATGGAAAAATCTGCCCCAGATGATTCTCTTTTTCTTTTGTTTGGGCCGAACTTTTGTATTAGGACAGTATATCAACTCGAGTTGGGCCGAAAACTGTCGAGACAAACTGTCAATACTATTTCTCGGCCTGGTCCTCGTAGACCTGAATATGTTGGACAAGAAAGAAAAAGAAGAGGAGCAAAATGACTGTTTATTGTAGGAGTGCAAATTGCCAGATTGGCATAATGTTTGGTCTAGCACTTGACTTGTTTGTTGACTGTGGAGATGGCAACACCGATCAAAATCCGATGTTTGATTCATATTAAGTATGCTATAGGAATTTGGGTAACACCATAGTACCTAAATTGAGTTAAGGAAAATAAACATATTTAAAATGTAAGCTTAAGAGGGTTGCCTATTGACTCACTTTTGATCCAGAAAAATAACAATTATGCACTTTTGACGGAGTTCTAGCCGCCTATACCTCGATGTTTGGAACAAGAACATGTGTACCTAGAGTCGGAACCCAAGTCTCAAAATCAGGACCCCAGAGGGTTGAATCAAGGTCCCCATTTGGACAGACCAGGGTCCAAGGTACCCCATCCTAGCTCCTTGATGCTCGGATCTGTCGCCTCGGTAGCCTGACCCGGTTTTAGGACTCCTCGTCGTGTGGCAGAGGACTTGAGTTTGGACCTCAATGTCTATTGCAATGTGCTAGGGTCCTAGCATTGAGGAGCCATGGGCAACCGTAGAGATCTCGACTCGACTGTTATGGCATGAACCTTGTTGCTAATAACTTAGGTTTAGTTGTAGTAGTCTCAGTCTGGCCATATGGTCTAGAGTCTGACTGCGAGGGATTAGGGCCAGAGTGTGGCCGTCAGGGTCCTAGATCCAACCTATTCAAGACCCGTGACTAATGCGTGTGGTCCCGGTTTGCCAACAGTTGGATAATTCTAGATTGTACCAAATTAAATATTCAAGTGAAGAGATCTGAACGGGTTTATAAGGGTGTGTATGACAAAATTTCTGAAACAGAAATCAATTTCTATTCCATGGACGAGTTTTAAGTAAAGAAATGTGTTTGATAACAATTCACAGTTTCTATTTTTGAAATAAAAATTCGTTTGATAATAGAATAAAATTTATATTTCTAGGAGCGGCAACAACTAGCGTTCGGTGGCCGAGTCCGACGTTTGGTGTCTGGTGACTGGCGGCGGGCGGCCAAAGTCCGGAGTTTGACACTTGAGTTTGGCGACCCGCAATTGGCGTCCAACATTCGGAGTTCGACGTTTGACGTCCGACATCCGGAGTTCGGCAACAGGAGGGCGGCGGTGGGTGGCCAGTGGCCAGAGTCCGGCGGTGGGCGACGAACATCCGGCGGCCGGTGGCGAGTAGTAGACGGTCACCAACGACTGGCGATTGGCGATCGGAGTGCAGTGGCTGGTGGCCGATGTTCGGTGGCCAGCAGTCGGTGGCTGGTGGCTGGGGCCAGTGGTGGGCGGCTGGCAACCGGCGGTGGGCGTTCGGCATCCCACGGGCAGGTGGGCGACGGGCGATGACGAGAGTGAACGATGAGAAAAATTTTGATTTCTCATTTCTATTCTAGAAAGATCTCTTTAGCCTTTGCAATCGAAACTCCACGCGAGAGAAAATATTCTAAAATTTCATTCAAAGGTGTATCCTACTTTCCTCAAAGAGTCTCTCATTATCTTGGCACATGCATCATGCTACAAAGAAGGATATCCTTTTCACTTCCCGATGATATAAAGCGAGGCGGCATTCCTCACTCTCAATGGAAAACTACAAAACACTTTGTTGCATGATTTGACGTCAGCTTTCTTCTTTTTTACCACTTACGGGATGCGCATGGCCATTCTGTCCATAATACACACCTTTCCCAAAAGTCTATGGCAATGAGCAAACAGAAAAGATATGGCGTATGTTGTAGTTGTCACCGCCCTCTCTTGTCTGCTCGATCCATTTTTTTTTTTTTTTTTTGCTCGATCCATTCATTGCCAAGGAAGAAAGAAGTGCTTGTCTGTTCACGGGTTTCCCTCGGGATTGGCATGCAAATATTCGATTCCATGTAATCTTCAAGGCCACGTCGCGTGTAGATCTTCTCTCTTGTGACTTCCGACATTCTATAGCTGGCTCCTTCAAGGACTAATCTATTGTCGTTAAGCATCCTAATCCCGCATAAATATCTCAATATTTTCAAAAGAATGGTTGGGTTCGGATTATTTTGAGAAACGGTTTCTCAAGAGATTGCAAGAACTCCTCTTCTACCTCTAGTCGATAATAAGTATATAGTCACTTGTAAGCACACACGAAGCAGTACATGTTCTCAATCTTATCGTATTTTGAAATAGACAACTGAGTGTGGGGAGGATATAACAAATTAATATTGTCGCAATCCAAGCGTCAAGAATTACTAAATAACTAGTATGCTTACCCGTGCTTCATGTGGGTTTTGTGTGTGTGTGTGTATTTATATGTTTACTATAACTACTTCTTTACTTTTGCATTTTCAATTTACGAGAATTTTTTTTAGAGGTATAGAAACAACAACAATCATAAAAATTTTTAATCTGAAAGAATTATCACTTGGAAGCAATACATATCATCGGATGGATAATATATACAGTATTAAATATCTCTTACATGATAAATTCTCGGACTATTCTATTTAATCCGGCTCTATTGTTTGATAATTTTTATAAGTAATTATTATCCTTTCGGTAAAATTAACTGTAATACTATATTTTACTACATGTTGTATTGGATGGAAATGAAGTAATTTTATTTTCCATGGTGTATTAAAATGCGAGTGACAAAGCCCATTTTTCTCTTTACATTATTCTACAAATACATTGGTATGTTTTTCTGATACATACCACATAACATCTCCTGCACAATAGAGTCAAGTTTACGTGAACTTATAGACATAATTACTTTCTTATTCTTGTAGAATTAATTTACTTTTTATGACGTTAGATATTACTCAATTAGATGTAGTATCTATAGCCATGTTATTATTTTTCCCGAAAATTCTTATATATTTTAAAAAATATTTTCTCATTCTCATAGTAGTCCAATATGCTACATTTTATCAGGAGATTTTCCTCTAAACTTTTTTTTTTTTTCTTGGCGAAACTTTTAAAACTTTATCTGAATAAGAAAATACTCATTTTCATTAGAATCGACTGCAGTTAATATGATCACTTTTAGTATAATATAGTAGATTAGATTTGATTTGGAAATTAAATAAAAAATCATAAAAAGAAGAAATAACAAGTAAATAATAATAAGGGCAAAACATTTGCTGAAGAAGGCCCGAGAACAGAAAAGTGCTTGGAAACGCACCTAAACGATAGATTTTGGGGTCCGAAAAGATTGCAGCTCGGGACCCAATTTGGCCAAAGTAGTGCATTTTAAACGAGATTTTTGAAACTAGGTATTGTAGGCCTCATAGCTCCTCCCTAATAAAGAAATTGTGGCTAGTTTATTGCACATTGCATGAATTATTCTCTCTAAGCCCGTTTTCTGGGTTTATGCTCGTCTGAACGCTTGAAAATTATTTTAGCAGCCGCGTCCACGTCAAGCACATTAAGTCTTGTAACTTCATAGATTAAGAGGATCCGATTCCAGCTTCTTTTACTGAGGAATCAGGCCACTAAGGCCTAAACCTAACGCTTCTCAATGAAAGTGTCGGTGCCTAGTTGATTGCCTTTTGAGTGAACTCAACTAAAGGTCGCTAACATGACTTAAAAGTGGGGTAAGAAAAACTGAAGAATATTTGGTAGCATCAGGAACACCAGAATTAAGTTATTTTGAGCTATGTGGAGTGGAGAGATAAAAACGTCAGCTTAGCGGGAGGGAAACAGTGACTATCGAAGGCTTCTTTTACTGTCTGCACTAATAAGACGACTCCATGGATCTTAAAACTGCTTTATTTGGATTCTGGGATGTAAAATTTGGGGTCATTCCCAGAGGCGAGGGAAGAAAAACTCTATTCGATTGAAAAGATAGGACGTGCGAGTACTGACACATTAAAATAAAGAATACATTGAGGTTAGATGCCGGGTTATCGAATTATTGTTGGAAGCCTCTACGGAAACTTATTTTTTATTGGTTAGACACATGTTTCGTACGGTATCTAAAATCGATACGTTTAACTAGTGAATATCGAAGGCTTCTTTTTCTGTCTGCCACCAATGAGACGACTCCTTTCATCATTCATGCTTTTCTCTGCTGTGCAGAATTTTTATGCATTTGAGTACAGTCACTTTGTCAGACATCATCACTCCACAAGGAGGAAGCAATTCTTGTCTAAGGTTGGTCGGCGCGGTTTGATCGAGGCTTCTGTTTGGCCAAAACTAAAATGATGTTTTCAACTGAAGGATAAAAGTATTTTGTTCACCGACAAACTGAAAGAAAAGATCTATTCAAAATTTTCGTTCCAAACGAGGATAAAGTTTATTAAGAAAGAAATTCAAATAAAAGCTTGAGATTCTATCGTTTTTTTTTTTTTAAATGATACAGATTGAATATTATCTCAAATAAAAATATAAAGTAATCAATTTAGTTTCAAATAAATAATGTCATGAGCTTATTGGCTGACACACATACTAGCACACATACGACTCTTTTGCTTATTCCGGTGGCAACATTAAGGGCAATTTTGTCCAAAATTTTATAATATGACCCGAGTTGAAGTTAGAGTTCATGCTCAATAAAAAGCCCCCTGGTCTGAAACAAAAGAGCCCCAAAATGTTAATTCTTTTTGAACTTACTAACAGCAGAAATTTCAAATAAATACACAAAACCCTTCAAAGCTAGTAACTGAAAAAATTGAATGAAAATTCGTACCCATAATATAAGGAGAAACCGACACACTACAATTTGGGCCCTTTTCTTTTCGTATCTGGAGGCTTTTCGGTTGAGCATGAACCCTAACTTTCAATTTGGGGCTCTTCAACTTGGGTCATAGTAGAAAATTTTGGAGAAAATTGCCCCTGATGTTGCCCCAAATTAGCAAGTAACTAGCATGTGCAATTCGGCCGGTGAGCTAGAGGGCCTATTTAAGATTAAATTGGCCACCTCGAGTCTTAATTTAAGACATGGCTAAGCCTTCTTTTTGAAAAAGTGACTCAACCTTATATCCTTATTTGGTATTTTTCCGTTAATAATAAGACAATAGGAGCTTACTTCTTAATGTTTAAAACAGTAGAACTAAATTTTTATTCACATTGAAATTGATTATTTGTTTGCTTAATTAAAAGCGGACTTGTTAAGTAATTTTTTTCCCATAATGAAGGCTTACTAGCTCAAATGGATTTGTACTTTCTGAACTGGAAAGTTCTCTCACGTTCTTTGTCTACGAATTTGTACATTTTGGTTAGCTCTCATGGATGTATCCGTCTTTCTATCAGCTTTTTCAGCTCTTGATTTATGATTTTCTAGTTATGCGATACTAAGGGCAAACTTAAAACCTTCAGGGTTCACGTTCTACACGGCTTGTTCACAGAAACTATCTAGGCACTACTTTTATACATTGTCTCTATTGACAAAAAAAAAAAAAAAAAAAAAATATATATATATATATATATATATATATATATATATATATATATATATATATATATATATATATATATATATATATATATATATATTTGAAGGGGTAAGTGCAAAGGCAGGATTTCAGATTTTGATTGTCCATCAATCGAGGATTCAAGACTAGTTCAATGTGGCTGCCACGTGAAATATTTTGGTTGTTAACCACGTATCATGTCCTAGGGCAAATTCTATTGATGGCAAGATCGAAACCCGATTTAAGCTCTTTTAAATCCTATATCACCGTTTGAGCAAAATAAAATCTTAAGTTCTCAATCGATCAATGGCCAAAACCTTCGAATCATATTTTGGCACTTATCCCTTCATGTGCATGTACTATGTACCCTTAAAAAGGATCAATCAACGATATCTAATTATTTCACCATGAAAATCATTTAAGCGCACCCTACGCAAAATATTTAATCCATGCATCAGAGGCATATGAACTCTAATTGGGCTCCATGAGTGTCGGAATTGTGCGGCATTAACTCCTAGTTATCCAAAAAGAAAAAAGCAAGATTCCGTCAATAGAAATAAGCAAAGCAACGTTGAGATATTATTCATCACACCGGCTTTAGGCATGTAAAGTATGGGGCCATTATATGTTCCATAATCGAATAAAAACGAGAGCCAAAAGTCATGTTAGGTGGGTCATCCACGAACCTATTTTGATTTGATGGTGAAGGAAATCGTACTAATTGTGCTACGTTAACTTTAAGTCTCCATTCATCTCACCAAAAATAAATAATTTGGAAAATATTATCCTAATAATGATCACTGTATCACTTCACTTGAAATAATTAGTAGACCAAAAATGTTTGTTGTTATCAACAATAATTTATATCCAAAGATTAAAGTGGGTAAGAAAAATATCGTTCGTTCATTCATTTTTATAAGTGATACAAACGATTATATTTAAGAAAATATTTTTCGAATCATTTACTTTTTATTAAATAAATGGAGTATTAGAATCCTCTATCAATTTCAGGAGAGTATTAATTAAAGATGCTTGCTATGTGGAATCCACGAGAAGGTGGAGATTCCTCTACTTAGATTCCTCCTTTTTTATTTGTTCCACAACTATCGAACCTTTAACATGCGATGTGTGCTTGAAGCTTTCTAATGAGAATGACGAACTTCCCAAAAGGAAAAAATGTTGACAATATTAAATAACCTACAATAGCAAATGATTCTCCTATCAGATCGAAGGAAAATAGAGCCCCTTATCTACGAATTCACACCTAAGTTTTCGCAAACTCTTTTTTCTGCTTTTATCGTTTGTTGAAAGGCTTTCGCAAATTCATATATTCATTAGATGAGTATTTTATATCATGTAGAAACGTAGTTGACAACGATTTAAAGATAAAATCCAAGGCTACACTAAGACGCGATCATCATGAGGATTTAATTTGTACTACAATCTTCACTATGGTAGTTCGCCTCTTACGGTGCCACTACGACAAAGGTCATCATCACCTGTGGCAGCCAACGCCGACTTGTCCCCTCCGTCTATCGCTGTCCCTCATCCTATCATTCCTCCTTCCTCTCTTTATTATTTTTGAAAACTAAAATCCTATAAAAACAAACTTTCAGGTCTTCGTGTTGGCTGGTTTTGAGTCTCTTTTAACCCATAGCTCGAGAGGTGAGAGAGGCTCATGACCACCTAATACTGTTATTAGAGCCCAAGTTGCCAATAAGTCTAGACTCAATAGTTATACGGGAGAATTATGGATTGTTGCATCTTTGATCCAGGCTCAATTTGTGAAGGGGAGATTGTTGAGGTAGGGGCTGGTAGTTGGTTTATAAGTGTGACAGAAAGCTTCACCTTTTGAGCTTGTTTTTGGGGTAAGAGAGGCTTAAAACCACCCAATACTTAGGTTGCCAATAAGTCTAGATCCAAAGTTACGAGTTGTTATATCTCTAACTTAGGCCCAATGTGTGAGGGAGAGATTGTTAAGATTGTCTCATATCAGTTGTGGAAGAGGCTGGTGGTTGGTTTATAAATGTGAACAAAAATCTCACTTTTTGAGCTAGCTTTTGGGATTAGAGAGACTCAAGAATACCCAACACTAGTATCACAGTCCAAGTTACCAACAAGTCTAGACCCAATAGTTACATAGAGAAATTACGGGTAGTTGGAACTAGTGGTCAGTTTATAAGTGTGAGAGAAAGTCTCATCTCTTGAGTTAGCTTTTGAGATGATAGAGGTCAAGACCACTTAACACCAAAAAAAGTAAAAAAATTATAATACTACGAAAGTATTCCTCCTCTCTTTTCCATTTCATTCCCTCTCCGTCCTTTAATAATTCTGTGTGCTTTTTCTACCTCCGGTCAGAGAGACCCTCGACATCATAAAAGCATATACACTCAGCCAGCACTTCATCCTTGACTCGAAAGGATAAAAAAACACACTAAAATAGTGTTGCCTCTTCATGATTGTTGGAAAAGTGATAAATTATGAGGTTTAAGTAGGAGCAAGGCAAGAGAGACTGACCCATTAGTCATATTGCACATTGCATTCAACAAAAGATAAAGCGCAAGGAAACAAAACCCCCCACAAGGAAACTGTGGGTGGTGGGACTGTATTATATGCTATCATTGACCATGCATTTTTGCTTTCCAAACCCAGCACAAGTAGCTGACAAACTTTTTTTTTTTTGGGTACGATCCCTTTTTTGTGGAAAGATCGGTGGGCACCCAAAAATAGAGGTGATTATCCACAATTAACCAAACAGATTGTGATCACCCAAGTATATTCATCAATGCTTGATAAGAAGATTCTGCTATTAATTAATGGTGCATGAACGAGAAAGCTGGCATGGAAGTTGGTACATTGGCAGAAGCTAGTGGCTTATGGTAGGAATGAGAGAGAGAGAGAGAGAGAGAGAGAGAGAGAGAGAGAGAGAGAGAGAGAGCTTTGAAGTTGTCAAGAGAATAGGGAAGTGGAGAAGTGGGGGGCAAAGAGAGAGACATGGTTGGTGGATGGTAGTCGGCAACAATATTTAAAATGAAATCCTTGGAAGCATGGGAATCAAAACACCAATGTGAAAGAATGATCAGGTTTTGCATGAAGGATAACTAGAGGCAATGCTTGAAGAATGATCAAGTTTTACGTCCGCGCGAGCTGAATAAAGGCAATGGGTAATAATCAAATGAAAGGGATGAAGTGGGTGGTCGGGAACGTACTTTTTTACCTTCTTTTTGGCGAGGGGAGAATGCTTAATAAGTCAGTTAACGATTTAAAATTGATTAGGCATATTTTTCTTCTATTTTCTCTGGACGATACTATTCTCCCCTTCCTTCTATCTCCTGTGAACCTGCAGCATTTTTGCCATAGTGTGTAATTAAGATTCTCGGATTGTGAGTGTTACGGCAAAATGATAAAAGTCAATATCGCCCCTCAACTACTTCTCTAAGAGTAATTGTGGATGTGAAAATATAACGGTGAATTTAGGGAGTACATCATAATTATAAACTTGCTTTGCATATGAATTTTTACGGTCTAAATTGATAAGTTATAACCGCGCCGTAAACTTATTTAGTAGACGAATAGAGAGAAGAACATAAGAATATCCACAGGCGCAAAAGTTTCGTTTTATAATTGATTCAATAGTTTGGAAGTTTGAGAATCCAAAGACAAAAAGACCTATATTTAAATAAAATTATTTTTATGCCATGAAATTGTTGTTAAATTCTTTATTAATGCGTACTTTCACATTGTATTTCGCACAACTTATCATGATGTAGGACACTAGCTCAACCAAGTAAATATGCGAAATGTTTTTTCAGAGACTGACTATAGACTTATGTACGCAGGAACCGCATATTTCAATTATATCAATTTTTTATGAGAAAAGACCATCAAAAACCCCAAATTTTATCCAAAGTGACAAATTTACCTCATTAAGGGCATTTTCGTCTTATTCTTTCTGTTTTATTTCCTTCTTCTTCTCTCTTCTTTCTGCCAGCCACGGTGGAGCCAGTGGAGGGAAGCCAGCGTTGGGGGAGGGTCACCCTCTCCTGGGCTGGCTAGGGTCGCCCTCACCCGACGCAGGTGAGGGAGGCCCTCGCCTGATGCTAACGAGGGCCGCCTTGGCTTGCATTGGGCGAGGGGTGCCCTCGTTTGACGCCGGCGAGGGCGGCCTTAGCCAGCCTAGGCGAGGGCGACCCTCGCCCGATGCTGGCAAGGGCGGCCCTCGCTTGACGCCGGCAAGGGCGGCCCTCGCTAGACGTCGGCTTCCCTCTGTCATGGTCGGCGGAGGGAAGAAAGAAGAAGAAGAAAAAAAGAAAAAAATTTTTAAAAGTAAAAAGACCAAAATATTCCTATGATTTTAGATAAATGTGTCACACAAATGAAAGTTCAAAGTTTTTTGTATTACAAAAAAAAAAATTTGGGGTAAATGTGTCACGGTTAGCAAATTTCAAAGTTTTTCATGTCACAAAAAAGTTGAGGGTAAATTTGTCACTTTGAGTAAAGTTTGGGATTTTTGATGGTTTTTTCCTAATTTTTATTACATAAGATCTACCGTCTCCTAAGAGATTCTAGAATTATGTAAAATAGAAACTTCAAATTTCATTGGACACATCAAATTAGAAAATCCTTGTCATGTCATATATACTGAAATATGCCGATAAAATGTATTCTTCGTGCTTAGCACAGGGCAGTCTAATGCCAACTAGTGAAAAAGAAACTTATAAGTAAACTGAGATTATATATAAACCTTAAGATTTTATCGATAGAATTAAAGATCTCTCTTCTTGTAGAATGATCGCCCCCTCAAAGTTACGTAGGTCAAATTCTTAGGTGTTGAAAAGGGTTGCCTCTATGTACAAAGAGCATATGAATGATCCCCACATTTTTCGGGTTTTATCTCGTCCAACCAAGACTCGATTATTCAAATGCAAATCCCCGAATTGCAAAGCAATGGTTTGTTCGAAAAGGCCAAGGCCGGGGCCCACAGAAAAACCTATGGAGACGTCACCTCAACTTTTATTTATTCATTTATTTATTCGAATAGAGCCCTCAATTCTCAATTACTTGACTCAATCTGTTGTCCTTCGTGGAAAGCATGCATATAAAAAAATTGGCTTGCGTGTGACAAACCCCCTCAAGTGCGGCTTGCATGCAAGCTGGATTATGAACCACACTCGAAATAAACTGAGGTGAAAGCTAATTTCAATATCATATTAGAATATTCAAACCAAAAAACTTTAGCTATCAAGTGAAAAAGAAATTATATATATCATATAAATTTGTAAAAAATTAATGTGTGCTGCTTTTAAGGCACGAGTTTACCATTGCATGGCCGTGGAAAGTTCAGCTGCAAAGTTAACTCCAAAAACACCTTAAATTATATAACCAAAGATTTCTAGAAGAAATATCGGCCATGAAAAAAAAATGAAAAAAGCAAACATCTCACAGGCGAGTTTGAAATCTTAAAGGACATGATTGTAGACAAAGTGCAGGACAAGGATTCGAATCAATGTATCGAAACCAGCCTGACGAGTGACGCGATATCCATTACGTACGTGCCTGTAGACTAATTCCTCTCCCACTTACCCTTTCGTCCCCTCACAAAACCACATACAGTAAGCAAATCCCACAAAGGGGTCGCTCTCTTTCCTGAAGAAGTTTTAAAGCTCGCCCTGCAACACTGCTCTTGAGCGCACTGTACTTGGCCAGAGGCCATACCTTGATTGGCGAATTAAAGTAATAATTGATTCCTAGTGGAGCCCCAAGGTTTATCAAAAGTGTGTGTGGACGCGTGTTATATAAAGGGCTCCAGTTTTCATTGCCAGATGCACCCTCCACGAACAAAACCCATCGTTGCCAGTTCAATACATTTCCTCCAGCAAGCACACAGAAGGAGAGGGAACGGATAAGGTAGAGAGCAGAGCGATGGACGCGAAGAGGTTGTTTCACAAGCTGAAGCCCTTCCTCGCTGTGGTGTTCTTACAGTTCGGGTTGGCGGGGATGGACATCCTCTGCAAGGCTGCCCTAAACAAGGGCATGAGCAACTACGTGCTCGTCGTCTACCGCCATGCCGTCGCGACGATCGTCATCGCCCCTTTTGCAGTCATCATGGACAAGTATCTTTCTCTCTCTCCACCTTATAATCTAAATTAATATATGTGAGAACTGCTTCCCGAATTGTTCCCCACTCGACGATATTCCTGTATCAATGACAAGCTTTGATAGCTTTATTCGGCGGAGTCTTGTTATACGTCCGTGTTGTTTTATCGGGCCAACACCTCCACGTTTTCTTCGCTTGGTTTGGTTTTGGTTAAATGCGAAGTCTTGACATTGGATTAATTAATCACGTGAACATTTCTTCTTCAGGAAAAAAAGGCCCAGAATGACACGCCCCATCTTCATCAGGTTGATGGTGCTAAGTTTATTGGAGTAAGTACGAAATCAACTTATTATCGCCACAAATTACGCAATCATAAGGTTTCACGAGAAATTGTTCGTGATCACCTTTGACGTGTTGTTTCATTCTCCTCTCTCTCTCAGGCCGGTCATCGACCAGAACTTGTACTATTTGGGGATGAAGCACACGACGGCAACATTCGCAGCTGCCATGTGCAACATTCTTCCGGCCATCACCTTCGTCATGGCTTGGATCATGCGGTAATGAACGTGTGCTGACTCTGCTCTCGACACAAGCAAATCACTCTATCGTGACCATTAGACTCTCATACGCGTCTTCTAGTAGTATCATCACTCTTTAACCACGAAGGGATGTCAAAATATGCTAGAGTTTTTGCTAGAAGTGGACCATATCTTGGTCTGACATACAAACCTGAGCCCAAAAAAAAAAAAAAAAAAAAAAAAACAATATGTCTGAACGATAAATACACTCTATCTATCGTGAACATGATAAGATAGTTCTTTCACCATAATGTCTCAAATTCTTTTGATTTGCAATTGGATCAGATGATAAAACGTGTAGCTTTTTAAGACAATGACATATCAATTGCTATTGGCATAGGCTTGAGAAGGTGAAAATGAAGAGTATTCGGAGCCAAGCCAAGGTGTTTGGGACACTAGCGACGGTTGCCGGAGCGATGATCATGACTCTAATTAAAGGCCCTGTTCTCGAACTATTTTGGACAAGAGGAGGTGGGACGACCACCAACAACATTCAAAACGGGAGTGCTGCTGGTGGGATCAGCCTCCAGAACTCCATCAAGGGTTCTCTCATGATCACTGCCGGATGCTTCAGCTGGGCTTGCTTCATGATTCTCCAAGTACTTAATCTAATATAGTCGATCTTCTCATGTTGGATTCGTAGATAAAGTTTTTCGAGTTTAGTGCCTTACACTCTCGAAAGAGATGCTTTTGAAGATCGGTGCGGAATGAGGGTAAATCATAACCAGCAATACACACTAACCGTGTGGTTTTTTGGTAACTTCCTACAGGCGATTACGCTACAAACATATCCAGCTGAGCTGTCTCTCACTGCTTGGATATGCTTTTTGGGGACGGTCGAGGGTGCCGTTGTGGCTTTGTTCATGGAAAGAGGAAACGCCACCGTTTGGTTCATACAATGGGACACCAAATTACTCGCAGCTGTTTATAGTGTGAGCACTTTAACTTTGTGATTATTCAATTAATTTTCTTTTACAAAATGACCTCTGAAACTTAAGAGAGAGATTATAATGCCTTCCACTATTATCACTTGTTGTCGTTGCTGATCTTGCATCGTGAAGTTCCATAGGGAATTAACTGAACCCTGGCCATACTGTTTTTCTCACGTATAACTTCGTTGATTTCAGTATTTTCGAGTAACCAAGGTGGATCCTCAACAGTAAGTATACCAAAAGTCTTGAGATTTATCATGAAAGTGCAATTGAGTCATCAAACTTACAAAAATTGTAATCAAATTCTTCAAATTGTCAAACTAGTGCGATCAATTCATCCCTTTAATTTTGTCTAATTTGGCTAATGAAAAATACTAACATGTTTTTTTTTTCCTATCTCTCCTATGTGGCGCTATCGTGGCTAAAACATGAAGGTTAAAACGACGTCGTTTTAATCCAAATGTGGTTTTTTAATCTAAATATCATTTAAATTAAAATAAAAAAATAAGCTATATTAATGCAAAAAAAAAAAAAAAAAAAGGAATGAAGAAGGCAAAACGGCGAGCGCCTACAAGGCCCTCACCGTCACCACCCCACCATCACCGGCCACCGGCTAGGGCCCAACAACCCACATCGACCATTGGTTGGTCATCCCTAATCATCACCAACCATTTATGGCAATTGTATTTTTAAAAAATTTTAGAATTCGATTACATTTTTCGTGATAAATTTTAGAATTTTTAATACATCTATCCCTATATTTTATTAGTAGATGAAAGTTTCTACTTAATGTTTTCACTAGAAATCATTTTTATCTTTGAAACGAGAAAGTTACCTTCCCGTCTCTGTTATTACAAAGTTAACATATGAGTCATACCATGATTGGCAAATGCAGGGAATAGTGTGCTCGGGAGTGGCTTACTACATCCAAGGCGTGGTCATGAAAGACAGAGGACCGGTTTTCGTCACGGCCTTCAGTCCTCTAGGCATGGTCATCGTGGCTATCTTGAGTACCTTCATTTTAGCCGAGCAGCTTTTCCTGGGGAGGTACTTCTCTTTGCCTCCTCAAATTTCTTCCCTAGTCCGTCCTAATTACCAATTTCAAAATCATATTGCGCTAATTAATTTTGTTGCATCAGGCTCGTCGGCGCCGTTGTCATTGTGGCTGGTTTATATCTGGTCGTGTGGGGCAAAGGCAAGGACTACAAGTCTTCTACTTCACCTACGGACGAGCCCAAGGCGTTGCCGACGAAGTTCGTCGACCCGGGGGGCAACGGGAAGGAGAACAATAGTCATGAGATGATCACGATCAGTGCATGTAAAGACAAGGAAACTCCGGAAACCAACGAAACTTGATTGGCCAATTGTAAATTTGACTTTTGTGGTGACATGAAGTTGGTTAGTTAAGATAAGAATATTCTAATTAATCATTTTCGAGAGAGGTCTTTGCCATTACGAACATATGGCGGTGAGTTTTGGTACATCGATGCTTCCCGGAAGCAAGATTCACGTAAATGATTTTGGAAATTAAGTTACAGCAAGCCTTTCTCACAAATTGAGGTATAGGGGTTTACCGAGAATAAAACCAAAACATTTGGATCACGGACTTTTTCAAGTTTGACACAAAATAAGTGCGGCAAATCTATACAGTGGGATTCACATAAAGTAACATGAGTTAATGACTTCAACTTTTCACATTTGATTTTTAATAAAATTAATGCACATTCACTTTCATTTTTAATTAACACGAAACATTTTAAACTTTCAAAATACTCAAAATCTTGACAGATCCAATTCTATGTACTACTTTCGCGATTTTCGGAATTTAAAATGGCTGATTTTTTGGGGAAAATGGAAAAATAAAATTACGAGTAGATGAAAATCTGCCCCAGGCGATGCTTTATTTGGGCCCACTTTTGCATTATGACAATATATCAAGTCGCATTGGGCCGGACACCGCCAGGGACAAAGTTGAGTTGATCCATTGTATGCAAAAATCAATCTTTCTCGGCCTGGCCCCTTGTAGACCCGAATATGTTGAACAAGAAATAATAAATCCCATTTAAATATAAGCTTGAGAGAGTTAACCTATTGACCCACTTTTGATCCGAAATAATAACAACATTAACCGTGTCATAGCCGACCAGATAACTTCGATGTTTGGACCAAAACCCTAGTGCCCAAACTCCAGACCCTAAAGCTTTGAATAAGGTCCCCAATGGCCAGATCCCGAGACCAAGGTATCCCAACTTAGCTCCACAAAGAAAATTATAAAAGAAAAAGTCATAAAATTATTATAATTTTGTCAATTCAATCATAAACATTTTTAATTATATCAATTGAGTACTAAATCTTTGGACGTTTTACCTATTGAGTCCATCCGGATAATTTTAATCGAAAATCACTAATGTAAACACCAGATCTACTCTCTTGCGTCTCAACCAAGATCTGCGATTCAGTCCATCGATCCGGAACATCTCTGGCGTCCTCCTGACAGGGGTACCCTGAAATGCAATATTGATGCAAGCTTTAAGCTGGGTAGCACCGAAGGTTCCATAGCCTGTATTTGCAGAGATTATAACGGAAGACTTACCAATCTTTACTCGAGTCGAGCCCTTGCGCATTCTGCTCTTGAAACATAGAGTCAAGCTCTTATTTTTTCCCTAAAACATCTGCTTAGCCAACGTCTCCATGGAGCTAATCTGGAGGTGGAATCCGACTGTCTTCATCTTGTCGAAATCGTGCATGGTCTGCGATCGCCGCCGTGGGAGCTCTGATCTGTGATCGATGAAGCTACCTTTTCGCTTTCTCAGTTCCCTAACCTAACGATGCTCCACTGCCAACGAGAAGCTAACCTAGCTGCTGACTGGGCCGCGAAGGCCCACATCTACGCTTCGGCCCAGAATTGGTTTCTATTTCCCACGTACATTTTGCTTGATCTAATCTATGCTGATGCTTTATCTTCAGGTTGTAATCTTACGTTATTTTGAATATAAGCTGTGTTTTTTGACCAAAAAAAAAACACTAGTCATTTTACGTGGCAAAATTGGAGCTATTTTGAGTATCTTCAATTCTATAAGCGTGGTCATTGTCGTTATTTTAAGTACTTTCATTTTAGCCGAAGAGCTTTTCTTGGGAAGGTAGTATCTTTTGCTCCTCAAATTTCTTCCCTAATTCGTGCTAACCATCATTTTTTAGAGATTATATTATGCTGATTGATTTTGGTAAATCGGGATTATCGGCGTCATCATCATAGTGGCTGGTTATACATCGTGGTATTGGCCGCAAGCGACAGGCGAAAATGGCTGACCCGGGGCAATGGAAAGGACTAATGTTTTCTGGAAGCAAGATTCATGTATCAATTAAGTGCAGACGCTAAGTATGTGATGGCAATAATTTGAAAGTCCTAAGTTGTGCCGTAGGGGGGTGGAAGAACTTTGTGCTCGTCCCCAATATCGGGAGCCAATTCAGCCGCTATCTTCTACCCCCAGTACCTTCCTCTGCCGCCTTCTCAAAGGGTGCACCTCTCCAGTTCTCCATCTCTGCCAAATCTCTTTTCAAGACTTTCACTTCTCTATCTCGCGTTGGAAAATTGTCTGCTGCTCCAGGTTCCAAGGGCTTTTATATACCCGTTCTAATCTGTCCATCAAGCTACTATTTCTCGGTGAAAGGGAATTCCAAATTTTTTGTATTAGATTAAGGCAGTCCTCGCATCGAAGTTGCTTTGAATTTGAATTCCTTGTTTCGTTTTGGGGTTTGGCAGAAAAAATAACATCGTTGGGCTATGGTCCAATCCTACCACGGAAAGAGCAAAAGCTTCTGTTGGAATTGAACTTGGTGCAAGCCTTTGCTCTCTCTGCCAAAACAGCTCGAGCATTTTTCTGTTTGTGGACAAATCTGTACAGTGTACATTTTCCTTCGGTGCTTCTTTATAAGGGAGAATCTCGTGCTACTACCTCAGTTTCTCCACATAGTGGTTTGTCTTTTCCACAAAAAATATGCCAACAAGGGCTTAACTCCTTAACTTCAGCCCTAAGCCAAGGAACCTTTGTGCAATGTTCACATCTTTTCCTACAATACCTTGCATAATATTTTATTCTCCCACACGACAAACAAGGATGCGGTAGGCGTTCATAATAGGTATCGAACCACAAAAGATCTCCGTCATAAGTCGTTAAAAACTCCCGGTTTCAAAGGTGAAAAGACTGAGAGATTTATTCTAGCTCCACCAGACTTTTGTGATGTTATTCCTTGTGACTCCGTCCGCATCCACATCCAAGACCAGCCCTATCTCATCAGCTACTCGTTGAACTGCCTCCTCCGAGGAGCATTCATAGGAAAGGCCATGAAATTGTACCCAAAAAGCACAATGGTTAAAAAGTGACATTTTCAGGAGCTTATGAAGCTCCCAAATCTTTCTTAGAACCAGTTATGCAAAGGACCAAACACAACATTGATGTTGCTTTCAGATTTGACAGTTATGGCGAAGAGTCCCCGATCAATTTGAGATAAGGTCCTTGTTGTTCTCTGAAATGCTTGCACATTAATATGAAGATTCAGCAGAAATTTCACAAATCAGGTGAGGCTACTTTCCCTCTGTTTGTCAGCTGTAATGACGCCATCGGCAACATCGACGACCTTAAATCCAGCTTGCTGCATAGAGTTGCTGCTCTGGTAAAAGCTAGGATTACGATATAAGAAAAGCTAGCCCCTAGCAAGAGATGGAGCTCTACCAAGACGAGAGTGAATTCTGAGTGAATGATTGCCATTTTCGATCTTTCTCAAACAGCCCTTTTCAAAGCTAGGTGGTTCGACCAGTCTTTCCAAACAGGTTGCAATCAAAACGTGCTTAGTATCTATCACAAGTGGAACGAGAAGCTTTTCTCTGCAATCAAAACGTGCTTAAAGGGTTTGCCTGGCAGGGAAGAATGCATTTCACTGAGAGTACTTTTCTACAAAATGTTTTTCGACGATTTCCGATGTCTCGCACATGGAAAATGAATGGAAACCCCCAGTTGAGAAAAGAAATCGTGTTTCAAAATAGCTCTATTGCACTAATGAGTGAAAACTACCACTATTCTTTTAACGCTGAAGATTTCGAATTCCCTCCATTTTCAAGGAAAACATTCCCTTCTATAACGAAGTTGTTTGCAAAACAAACTACAAAGCATCTAAGAGTGAAAACTACCGCTATTCTTCTAAAGCTGAAGGTTTCGAATGTTTGAGCCCTCCCTCCCTCTCACTGTCTCGAGATCCTAAAGGAATTCGTCATCAAAGCTTATAATCAAATACAAGAAACCTATCCCCTTTGCATTTAAACTTTCCAAACAAGGGGAAAACGACCATTTTTAAGGAAAACGATTTTCAAAGAAAACATTCCCTTCTATAATGAAGTTGTTCGCAAAACAAACTACAAGGCACCTAAGCGTCTAGTTGTATACATCATACTTGTACTCCCATCAAGAGTGATAAACGAAGAGCAGAGATTAACCCTCCACAGTGACAAAACTAAAACAGATCTCACAGGGAAAGAAGACCAGATGAGTCTCTTACGAGGCAGAGCTTTGGCTAAATTCGACTCACCTAATCGAGTCAGTCCAACATAAATGACCGATTCACCCTAATGTGCATCCTACAAAATTGTCAGTGTTACAAATGTAGTTAATTTTCTTGGGGGATTATCAGCAAGTGATCCTCATTCTTGAAATTCACTAACTACTTGTGCATGGTGAAGTATAACCACAATTCCCAGTGCAACCAATGAAAGTGCTGTATTAGAGCAGTGCTCCCGTAGATGCAGATGCAGAGTCAATGCAATCGAAATGGTTTTCATAATCAATGAGTCTCACCTGTTAACCTCAACAACTGAAGGGAAAGTAGAGAAGAATTCATTTGATCTCAGAATGTTTTCTACATTCCAATGCCATGCTGACTTTCCCGCACTGAACATCAACCATGAGAGCTGCATGAGCAAAACTTTCCTTTCCATTGCCTAGGGTCGGCCATAAGTTAACCCCATAAAGCTGAATAAAACCAAATCATGACAATTGGTGGAACTTCTAGATGGGGCTGTCGTGGTTGGATAAGTTTAGCTGACACTTATCCAGGTAAAACTGCCCTTGCAAACTGAAGGACTCAGTGCGAGCAAATCACAACTCTTGTTTAGTGGACAAAATGTTGTTACAAAAAGGGGCTTCGAGAACCACACCCTGATCAGTACCGCCTCAAGCATACTTCCCCGCAGAAGGAAAAGGGTTCCTCAATCCAGGAAAAACATCTCCATTAGATTAACTGACACAATTCCTAACAAGTAGAAGTAAATATAGAAAACAGCATCACGATGATACCTACATAATAAACTAGACAAGGCAGCTTATGACAATTGCTTCCATTAATCCTCCCCATATATACGCGGAAGTTCTCGGGTTGCTGCTAAATATGACTCTGAAAAGAGCAAATTAAGCTTTCCGAGAAGAAAATGCAAGATGACAGTAAAATTGGACAATAACAATAATTCCTATGATTCTTCGAAGTTCATCATGCTAATGCAAAGCCATTGATGATAGAAGGAAGTCACATTACCTTTCCAGAGACGGAAGGATTTTGATTGATCGGTAAACTGTTGATAGTTTGCATGACTTCAAACAACATAATTTGGGGTGTGCTCCTGAGTTCCTGAACAATCCTATAGATGGTATTTCCATTATTGTAAAATCCAAACCATATCACTCGTCATTATACATTTTAGCCTTGTGTTACATTCTGTCAAGTTGTTTTGTTCTGAACTTATCACGTTCTAGATCGCGTTATGTACTTATGTCGTTCTGAACCTATCATGTTCTAGACCTATTACGTTTTAGACTTGTGTCTGGTTCTGTATGCAAAGTCTGAGTGTGTTTCGGCTAAAGAGACTTTTTAATCTGGACGTAAGTCTGAATATATTCATCCAGTCTTCTGACTCTTTTAAGTATAATTTTTGACAATATCCTTTATACGTTCTATTATCCGCATAGTTTGTTACTTAATTATTAAATACGTTAGTAGCCTTTGATTTATTTCATCATTTTCAAAACATCATAAAGAATTTTCCTAACAAGACTGACAAGCCAAATGACCAAATGAGAAATTACTAGGAAAAATGTCTCCATCCACTTTTCTCCCCATATTCAGTTTTTCCGTGCCAATAGATGGATTGCATCTCTCATTACACTTGACAGCTCCAGTCGTTTCAGTATCAAGTACTTGGTCAGAGAAATGAGCAGGGGCGGAAACTGTGTTAAAACCAGAAGTAAAGCCCCATGGAGATGAGTTCATGCTCAACAGTCCTAAAAAGAAAGTGTTGCTTGGAACTTCTATGGCCTGTTTCTTGCTGGGATGCTCTACCTCAGGGCCATCCGCGAACCATTGTTACGACCACTTGGCTTCTATTCTAGAAGTATTATCGGAAGCCATCTCACTGTTAGTTAAGCCATCAGCATCTTTTCCCGTCCAAAAGCCCTGATACTGGAAAGATTACCCAAAGAAATGGCTTAGAATCTTGTATTTCAGTATAGACAGAAGACACACTTGTCATCCTTCACCAAATGTACGCACAGTTTTACCACCTCACCACCACTACTCATTACATTTTTTTCCAAAGTGCACAAAGCATTTCTCATATTAGCATCAAGCAAGACACGACCATCAAAATCACATATGTTTAATGCAAAATGTAAAGCTTCTATGGTGCTTCTTAATATTGTTTCTGAGTCTCTCCTTAATCGCAAGATGAAATTTAGAAATTGCTTCATCTTAATTATTCCTGTTGACAAATTGTTCAGTTCTGACTCTTTGAATCAATCAATCCTTAAACCATCAAGAAGTTATTAGAAAGAGCCAACTACGTAGTATTAGTCGAAGGAAGAAAGAACAGAAGAATCCTTAGACGATGCAAAATGCATTAAGTAATCTGACAGCAGATCGCTTAAACTTGCTTCAAAATAGCATGTTCGTGGGGCAAATATTTTTCGTTCAGGCACTACAAATTTCTTAGTGGCGATATGGGTCAACTCCTTTCAGTGTCCACATGCAACTCACGTGCTTATTTTGATGGCAACATCGGGGACAATTTTGTCTAAAATTTTATGCTATGACCCCAATCGAATTTAGAGATCAATCTGAAACAAAAAAGCCCCAAATTGTTAACTCCTTACGAACGTAATAACAGCAAAAATTTCAAATAAATACAAGAAACTCTTCAAAGCTAGTAACCGAAAATTGAGAATCTGAAAAATCGTACCCATAATATAAGGAGAAACACAAACACCACAATTTGGGCCTTCATTGTTTCGTATGCGGAGGCCTTTTAGTTGAGCAGAAACCCTAACTTCAATTAGGGGTTTATTCAAATTGGGTTAAAGTAGAAAATTTTGGAGAAAATTGCCCATAACATTGCGCCGAATTAGCAGGTAACAAGCATGTGCAAGTCGGCCAACAAGCTGGAGGGCTTATTTGGAATTAAGTTGGCCACTTCAAGCACTTATTAAAGACGAGTCTAAGCCTTCTTTTGATAAAATGACTCAACTCCATACCCCTATTTGGTATCTTTCCATTACTAATAAAACGACAGGAGTGTCCTTCTTAATTTTGGAAAGCAGTAGAACCAAGTTTTTTATTCCTATCGAAATTTACTGTTTGTTTGCTTAGTTAGAAGCGCACTTGTAAACTAATTTATTTTCCATAATGGTGGCCTACTAGCGCAAATGGGTTCGTATTTTCTTCATTGGAAAGTTCTTCACGTTCTTCATTGACGAGTTCCTCCTCACCCCTTCCTTTCTGTCTGTTGCGACCTCTCTCCCTCTCTCTCTCTGTCCCCAATGGCGGAACTTCTCTCTTCCCTCTGCCTCCTTTCTGTTTTTTTTCTTCTTCCCCTCACGCCATCTAATGCATTCTAAAGGGTTTGGATCGCGGCTTGCGTCACAGCTGGTGCGCCTCGCGCTCGCTTACGGACGCTCGCTCGTTCGTTCGTTCCTACGCGTGTGGGCGTGTGTATACTTTTGCAAAATAAATGAATATTTAAAACATTGACAAAAATTCGGGTGTTAACATTCATTCATTTATCTTTGTAATTGATACAAAGTGATCAATTTTATAAAAATACTTTTCAAATTATTTATTTTCTTCAAAACAAACGGAGTTTAAGAATGTTGTATCAATTTCAGGAGAATATCAATTAAAGATGCTTGCTTTGTGGAATTCACAAGAAGGTGGAGATTCTTCCACTCAGATTCCTCCTTTTTTCATTTATTCCTCAACTATCGATCCTTGAACATGGGGTTGACAGAAAAAGGAAAAATGTTGACAATCTGAAAGAACCCACCAGCAAATGATTTGAACGGGGGCAGTTTTCTCCGATCAGAATGGACTAAAATAAAGCCCCTCACAATCGGTATATATATTAGGTTCTGCAAACTTACATCAAAGTTTCGGCAAATTCTCTTCTTCTTGGTTGAAAGGTTTTTGCAAATTCATATATTCATTAGATGAGTATTTTTATATGTAGGAACTTAGTTGACACCGATTTAAAGATAAAGTCTAAGGCTACGCTAAGACACAATCGTCATGAGGATTTAGGCCATTCTACAATCTTCACTATGGTAGGTCGCCTCTCACGGTGCCATTGTCGTGGAGGTCATCGCTCATGGCGGCCAACACTAGCTTGCCTCCTCCATCTATCCTTGTCTCCTCGTTAGTGTTAATTATTTCTCCTTCCCCTTTATTATTTGTGAAAAATAAAATCCTATAAAAAAAAATTTTAACACCCCAACCCAACCCCACCTTTATTATTTGCGAAAAATAAAATCCTATAAAAAAATTTTTAACACCCCAACCCAACCCCACCTTTATTATTTGTGAAAAATAAAATCCTATAAAAAAACTTTTAACACCCCAACCCAACCCCCCTTTATTATTTGTGAAAAATAAAATCCTATAAAAAAAACTTTTAACGCCCCAACCCAACCCCCCCCACCTTTATTATTTGTGAAAAATAAAATCCTATAAAAAAAATTTTAACACCCCAACCCAACCCCCCTTTATTATCTGTGAAAAGTAAAATCCTATAAAAAAAAAAGTATAAAAGCATAATACACGCAAACAGCACGTCTCATCCATCTATCCTTGTCTCCTCATTAGTGTTAATTATTTCTCCTTCCCCTTTATTATTTGTGAAAAATAAAATCCTATAAAAAAAAATTCTAACACCCCAACCCAACCCCCCTTTATTATTTGTGAAAAATAAAATCCTATAAAAAAAACTTTTAACACCCCAACCCAACCCCCCTTTATTATTTGTGAAAAATAAAATCCTATAAAAAAAACTTTTCACACCCCAACCCAACCCCCCCACCTTTATTATTTGTGAAAAATAAAATCCTATAAAAAAAACTTTTAACACCCCAACCCAACCCCCCTTTATTATTTGTGAAAAGTAAAATCCTATAAAAAAAACTTTTAACACCCCAACCCAACCCCCCTTTATTATTTGTGAAAAGTAAAATCCTATAAAAAAAAGTATAAAAGCATAATACACTAGCTTGCCTCCTCCATCTATCCTTGTCTCCTCGTTAGTGTTAATTATTTCTCCTTCCCCTTTATTATTTGTGAAAAATAAAATCCTATAAAAAAATTTTTTTAACACCCCAACCCAACCCCCCTTTATTATTTGTGAAAAATAAAATCCTATAAAAAAAATTTTAACACCCCAACCCAACCCCACCTTTATTATTTGTGAAAAATAAAATCCTATAAAAAAAAAAAATTTAACACCCCAACCCAACCCCCCTTTATTATTTGTGAAAAATAAAATCCTATAAAAAAAAACTTTTAACACCCCAACCCAACCCCCCTTTATTATTTGTGAAAAATAAAATCCTATAAAAAAAACTTTTAACACCCCAACCCAACCCCCTCTATTATTTGTGAAAAGTAAAATCCTATAAAAAAAGTATAAAAACATAATACACACAAACAACACATCTCATTTATCTATCCTTGTCTCCTCGTTAGTATAAAAAAAAGTATAAAAGCATAATACACTAGCTTGCCTCCTCCATCTATCCTTGTCTCCTCGTTAGTGGTAATTATTTCTTCTTCCCCTTTATTATTTGTGAAAAATAAAATCCTATAAAAAAAAATTTTAACACCCCAACCCAACCCCACCTTTATTATTTGTGAAAAATAAAATCCTATAAAAAAAACTTTTAACACCCCAACCCAACCCCCCCTTTATTATTTGTGAAAAATAAAATCCTATAAAAAAAAAAATTCTCACACCCCAACCCAACCCCCCTTTATTATTTGTGAAAAATAAAATCCTATAAAAAAAACTTT
The DNA here is from genome assembly GCA_016097605.1 of Eucalyptus guilfoylei. NCBI lineage: Eukaryota > Viridiplantae > Streptophyta > Magnoliopsida > Myrtales > Myrtaceae > Eucalyptus > Eucalyptus guilfoylei. Next base: position 44,287,388 of record CM027861.1, read on the forward strand.
TAACACCCCAACCCAGCCCCCTTTATTATTTGTGAAAAGTAAAATCCTATAAAAAAAAGTATAAAAGCATAATACACGCAAACAGCACATCTCATCCATCTATCCTTATCTTCTCGTTAGTATAAAAAAAAGTATAAAAGCATAATACACTAGCTTGCCTCCTCCATCTATTCTTGTCTCCTTGTTAGTGTTAATTATTTCTCCTTCCCCTTTATTATTTGTGAAAAGTAAAATCCTATAAAAAAGTTTATTATTTGTGAAAATATTCCTCCTCTCTTTTCCCGTTCATTCCCTCTCCGTCCTTTCATAATGCCGTGTGCTTTTTCTACCTCCGGTCAGAAAGACCCTCAACATTATAAAAGCATATACACGTAAACAGCACGTCTCATCCTTGACTCGAAAGGATAAAAAGTACAAAAAAAAAATAAAATGTCGCCGCTTCATGATTGTTGGAAAAGTGATAAATTATGAGATTGAGTGGGAGCAAGGCAAGAGAGATCAGGCAAGAGAGATCACCCTTCAGTCATATTGGATAATGCTTTCACCAAAAGGTAAAGCATCAGGAAACAAAATCCAGTAGCCATGTCCTTGAACTAACCTTTGGTAGGACCTAAGCAGATTCCTAAAAGGCTTAAGAAGAAAAAATAGATCCGCTCAGGAGTGAGAGACCCTACGCTGTCTGGACTCCGTATTCCCCTCCTACTCAGAAGAAAAGCTTGATAGGGAGTTGGGGGTGTTAGGAGCCGAGTCCCTGAGGCATTGTATCAAGAAAATCCAGGCAGCTTGCCGTCACTGTATATCAAACGAACAAGCGCTGATAGACACGGCAAGGGCAGCCAGACTGCCTCCTAGTTTAAGGGGAAACCATGTCCTTTCCTACTAATGAACCTTGAACTAGCCCTTGGTGACATGGCTATACAATGAAATCTTTCTCCTCCTCTCTTTTCCCATTCATTCCCTCTCCGTCCTTAAATAGTTCTGTGCTTTTTCTACCTCCGGTCAGAAAGATCCTCAACATCATAAAAGCATATACACTCAAACGGCACATCTCATCCTTGACTCGAAAGGATAAAAAAACACAATAAAAAAATGTTGCCGCTTCATGATTGTTGGAAAAGTGATTAATTGTGAGGTGCAATAGGAACAAGGCAAGAGAGACTGACCCATTAGTCATATTGCATATTGCATTCACCAAAAGATAAAGCACCAGGAAACAAAACCCCCAATGAGTGAAACCGTGGGTGGGATTGTACAATATGCTATCATTAACCATGCATTTTTTTCCAACCCCAACATAAGTAGCCGACACAATCTTTTTTTTTTTTTTTTTGATATTACCCTTTTTTTGTGGAAAGATCGGTCGGCACCCAAAAATAGAGGAGAGTATATCTTAAATTAAACAAACAGATTGTCTTTACACATGAATTTTCATCACTTCTTAATCAGAAGATTTTGCTAATTATCAATGGTGCATGAATGAGAAAGCCGGCTTGGAAGTTGTACATTGGCAGAAGTTAGTGGCTAAAGGTAGCAATGAATATTGGCAGAAGTTAGTGGCTAAAGGTAGCAATGAGAGAGAGAAAGCCGGCTTGGAAGTTGTACATTGGCAGAAGTTAGTGGCAATGAGAGAGAGAGAGAGAGAGCTAGCTTTGAAGTTGTCAAGAGAATAGGGAAGTGGAGAAGTGGAGGCCAGAGAGCCGTGGTTGGTGGATGCTAGTCGGCAACAATTATTTAAAATGAAATCCTCGGAAGTATTGGAATAAGAAAAACCAACGTGAAAGAATGATCAATTTTTGCATGAAGAATAGCTAGAGGCAATGCTGAATAAGTTTTGGATTAAGGATAACTAGAGGCAATGCTTAAGGAATGATCAAGTTTCACATCCACGCCAGCTAAAAAAAGCACTGGGTAATTATCAAACGAAAGGGATGAATTGGGTGGTTGGGAACATATTTTTTAGTTGTCACTTTCTTATTGGGCGAGGGAAGAATGCTTAATAAGTGAGCTAACGGTCTAAAATTGATTAGGCATATTTTTCTTCTATTTTCTCTCGAGAAAACTATGCTCCTCTTCCTTCTATCTCCTGTGAACCTGAAACACTTTTTTTTTTTTGCATAGTGTAGTCGAGATTTTCGGATTGTAAGTATTATGGCAAAATGATAAAAGTCAATATCACCTCTCAACTACTTCTCTAAGTTACAACAATAGCGGATGTGAAGGTATGACGGTGAACTCGGGGAGTACATTATAAACTTGCTTGCATATAATTTTTTACGATCTAAATTGAAAAGTCATAACCACGCCATCAACTTGTTTAACAAACGAGTAGATGGAAAAACATTAGAATATCCATAGGCACAAAGGTTTTGTTTCATAATTGATTCAATAGTTTTGAAGTTTGAGAATCCAAATAAAAATCGGCCTATATTTAAATAAATTTTCTTCTATGCTATGAAATTTTTGTTAAATTCATTACCAATGTCTTCACGTACTTCCACATTGTGTTTTGTGCACAACTTATCATGAGGCAGGACACCGCCTCGATCAAAAAAATATGTATATAGAAACCACATATCTCAAATTTATCAAATTTTTATTACACAAGATACGCTGTCTCCCGAGAAATTCTGGCACTATGTAAAATTGAAACTTTAATTTCATATGTACACATCAAATTAGAAAACCTTAGCCGCGTTGGACATATTAAAATGCGCCAATAAAATGTATTCCCCGCCGTTAGCACAGGGCAGTCCAATGTCTACTAGTGAAAAAGAAACTTAAGTTAAACAGAAAATATATTGGAATTAAAGATCTCTCTAATTGTAGAATGTCGGCCCCCTCGAAGTTGTATAGGTCAGATTCCTATGTGCTGAAAAAGTTTGCCTCTATGAACAAAGAGCATATGAATGATCCCTATATTTTGCGCGTTTTATCTTGTCTGACCCATTCTTGATACATCAAATGCAAGACCCCGAATTGCAAAGCAATACAAGAACTTTTGAAAAGGAATTTTCCAGTTACAGAAATCCATGGTTTGTTCGGAAAGGCAAAAGCCGAGGCGAACTGAAAAAAGTCTCCTCAACTTTTTTCTTTGAAGTTTTATATTTATTTAATTATTCGAATAGAGTCCTCTCAATTCTCAATTACTTGACTCAATCTGTCCTTCGTCAACTACATGCGTATAAAAAATTGGCTTGCGTGCAACAACCCCTCTCGAGTGCAGCTTGCATGCAAGCTGACGTATGAGCCACACGAGAAATAGACTGAGGTGGAAGCTAATTTCAATATCATATTAAAATATTCAAATCAAAAAATTCTAGTCATCATATATCATATAAATTTGTAAAAAAGTTACGTGCTATATTTTTAGCACACAAGTTAACCGTTGGATGGCCGTGGAAAGTTCAACTGCGAAGTAACTCCAGAAACACTTTAAATTATATAAACAAGGGTTCCTAGAAGAAATATCGGCCATACATTTCACAGGCAGAGTTTGAAATCTTAAAGGACGTGATTATAGACAAAGTGTAGGACAAGAATTCAAATCACCGTATCGAAACCAGCCTAACAATTGACGTGATATCCACTACGTACTGCCTCTGCACTAATTCCTCTCCCGCCGCCCCTCACGTCCCTTGGCAAAACCACATGCAGTAAGCAAGTCGCGTAAAGGGGTCGCTCTCTTTCCTGAAGATGTTTACAAGCTCGCCCTACAACGATGCTCGTGAGTGCCTGGTCAGAGGCCACATGTTGATTAGCGTATTAGAGTAATAATTGATTGTCCTCGATTCCTAGTGGAGCGCCAAGGTTTATCGAAAGCGTGTGTGGACGCTTGTTATATAAAGGGCTCTAGTTTTCATTGCCAGATGCCCCCTCGAAGAGCATTTTTGCCACAGTGTGTAATTGAGATTCTCGGATTGTGAGTGTTACGGCAAAATGGTAAAAGTCAATATCACCCCTCAACAACTTCTCTAAGTTAGAGTAAATGTGGATGTGAAGATATAACGGTGAATTTAGGGAGTACATCATAATTATAAACTTGCTTTGCATATAATTTTTTACTGTCTAAATTGATAAGTTATAACCACGCCATAAACCTATTTAGTAGACGAATAGAGAGAAGAACAAAAGAATATCCATGGACACAAAAGTTTCGTTTTATAATTGATTCCATAGTTTGGAAGTTTGAGAATCCAAAGACAAAAAGACCTATATTTAAATAAAATTTCTTTTATGCCATGAAATTGTTGTTAAATTCTTTGCATACTTTCACATTGTATTTTGCGCACAACTCATCATGATGTAGGACACCAGCTCAACCAAGTAAATATGCGAAATAAGTTTCTTTAGAGACTGACTATAGGCTCATGTATGCAGGAACCACATATTTCAACTATATCAAATTTTTGTAACATAAGATATACCGTCTCCTAAGAGATTCGGGAAATATGTGAAATAGAAACTTCAAATTTCATATGGACACATCAAATTAGAAAACCTTTATCATGTCGGATATACTGAAATATGCTGATAAAATGTATTCTTCATGCTTAGCACAGGGCAGTCTAATGCCAACTAGTGAAAAAGGAACTTAATAAGTAAACTGAGATTATATATAAACCTTAAGATTTTATGGATAGAATTGAAGATCTCTCTTCTTGTAGAATGATCGCCCCCTCGAAGTTACGTAGGTCAAATTCTTAGGTGTTGAAAAGGGTTGCCTCTATGTACAAAGGGCACATGAATGATCCCCACATTTTTCGGGTTTTATCTTGTCCAACCAAGACTTGATTATTCAAATGCAAATCCCCGAATTGCAAAGCAAGACAAGAACTTAAAAAAAAGGAGTTTTCCAGTTACAGAAATTCACGAGTTAAAAATTCACGACCGAGACTTGTTTAATCTTGTCATCAATGGTTTGTTCGAAAAGGCCAAGGCCGGGGCCAACAGAAAAACCTATGGAGGCGTCACCTCAACTTTTATTTACTCATTTTTTTATTCGAATAGAACCCTCTCAATTCTCAATTACTTGACTTAATCTGTTGTCCTTCGTGGAAAGCATGCATATAAAAAAATTGGCTTGCGTGTGACAAACCCTCTCAAGTGCGGCTTGCATGCAAGCATGCATACAGTAGGCAAATCGCGCAAAGGGGTCGCTCTCTTTCGTGAAGGTGTTTATAAGCTCGCCCTACAACGATGCTCTTGAGTGCACTTCCTGGTCAGAGGCCACATCTTGATTGGCGTATTAGAGTAATAATTGATTGCCCTCGATTCCTAGTGGAGCGCCAAGGTTTATCGAAAGCGTGTGGACGCTTGTTATATAAAGGGCTCCAGTTTTCATTGCCAGAAGCCCTCTCCAAGAGCAAAACCCATCGTTGCCAGTTCCACACGTTTCCTCCAGCAAGCAAACAGAAGGAGAGGGAACGGATAAGATAGAGAGCACAGCGATGGACGCGAAGAGGTTGTTTCACAAGCTGAAGCCCTTCCTCGCTGCGGTGTTCCTTCACCTCGGGTTGGCGGGGATGGACATCCTCCGCAAGGCTGCCCTAAACAAGGGCATAAGCAACTACGTGCTTGTCGTCTACCGCCACGCCATCACCACGATTGTCATTGCTCCCTTCGCCTTCTTCCTAGACAAGTATCTCTCTCCCTCCAGCATATACTCTAAACTAATATATCTGAGAACTGCTTTCGGAATTCTTCCCCACTCAACAATATTCCGGTATCAATGACGAGCTTTGATAACTTATCGGCGTAGTCTTGCTTTGCATCCTTGTTTTATCGAGCGTCTTTTATCGGGCTAACACCTCCACGTTTTCCTTGCTTCGTTTGCTTTTGGTTAAACGTGAAGTCTTGACTTTGGATTAATTAATCATGCGAACCTTTCTTCTTCAGGAATCCAAGGCCAAAAATGACACTCCCCATCTTCATCAGACTGATGGTGCTTAGCTTACTAGGGTAAGTACGAAATCGACTTCTTATTTTACACAATCATAAGGTTTCACGAGAAATTGTTCGTGACCACCTTTGACGTGTTGTTTCATTCTTCTCTCTCTCTCTCAGGCCGGTCATCGACCAGAACTTGTACTATTTGGGGATGAAGCACATGACGGCGACATTCGCAGTTGCCATGTGCAACATTCTTCCGGCCATCACCTTCGTCATGGCTTGGATCATGCGGTAATGAACGAGTGCTGACTCTGCTCTCAACACAAGCAAATCACTCTATCATGACCATTAGACTCTCATATGCGTCTTTTAATAACAACGCCACTTTTTCACCACAAAGGGATGTCAAAATATGCTAAAGTTATTGCTAGAATTGAACAGAATCTTGGTCCGACATACATATCTTACAAAAGAAAACAACCGGTTTGTCTGCTTTTGAAGAACGATAAATACACTCGATTTGTCGGGAACATGATATGATAGCTCCTTTATTATAAGGTTTCAATTTTGATTTGCACTTGGATCAGACAATAATGCTTGTGGTTTAGCTTTTTAAGACGATGACTTTTCAATCGGCATTGGCACAGGCTCGAGAAGGTGAAAATAGAGAGTATTTGGAGCCAAGCCAAGGTGTTTGGGACACTAGCGACGGTTGCTGGAGCCATGATCATGACAATATTCAAAGGCCCTGTTCTCGAACCATTTTGGACGACCACCAACAACATTCAAAACAGGAGTGCTGCTGGTGGGATCAACCCCTGGAACTTCATCATGGGTTCTCTCCTCGTAACTCTTGGATGCTTCAGCCGGGTTTGCTTCAAAATTCTCCAAGTAATTAATCTAATATAGTCGATCTTCTCATGCTGGATTAGTACATAATTTCAAGTTTTTCAAGTTCAGTGCCTTACACTTTGAAAAGAGATGCTTTTAGAGATCGGCGCGGTATAAGGGTTAATCATAACCAGCAATGCACACTAACTTGCGGTGATGTGGTCTTTTTGGCAACTTCCAACAGAAAAATACGGTACAAAAATATCCTGCTGAGCTCACTCTCACGGCTTGGATATACTGTTTGGGGACGGCCATGGATGCCGTTCTGGCTTTGCTCAAGGAAGGAGGAAACACCACCGTTTGGTTCATACAATTGGACACCAAAGTACTCACAGCCGTCTTTATTGTAAGCACTTGAACTTAATGATTATTTAATTAATTTTATTTTACAAAATGACCTGTGAAACTTAAAAGAGAAATTATGATGCATCCACTATTATCACTTGTTGTCGTTGGTGATCCTTCATCGCGAAGGTCCCTAGGAAATTAACTGAACCTATGGCATATTGTTTTTCTTATGTATTACTTTGTTAATTTCAGTATTTTTGAGATATCAAGGTGGATCCTCGACAATTTCACCCACTAACTAAGATAAGTGCATATATTTTAGGGACATGTGCATTGGAAGTCTTGAAATTTATCATGAAAGTACAATTGAATCATAAAATTTTTTTAAAATTACAATCAAATCCTTCAACTTATCAAATTAGTGTAGCCAAGTCCTTCAATTAGCTCCATCTAATCTGGTTAACTTTGACCTCCAAAAATTATTGGGAGGAGTAGGACATCGACTTCCTGCTCGAGACGACATCATCAGAAAATCAAAGTGAGGGGACCAGTCAGCCTGAAGCAGGTCCATCTAATCAGACCCTCCCTGTGGTCCCCTATCTGTATCAATCGGATGAAGAAATCGGAAAAATGCCGACGTGGCTTTTTTATTTAATTTTTTTTCTCTTATGTGGTGCTACCGTGACTAAAACATAAAGGTTAAAATGACGTTGTTTTGGTCCAAATATGATTTTTTTAATCTAAATATCATTTAAGTTAAACTAAAAAAAAAAGAATGAAGAAAGTAAATTGACGAGTGCCTGTAGGGCCCTCGCCACCCTCGCCCCACCATTGTCGACCACTGGCCGGGGCCCAATGACCCTAGTCGACGAGTGGAATCACCCCCTGTCATCGCCAACCCTTTCGGCAATTATATTTTTTGTAAGTTTTAAAACTCTTAAAACTCAATCCTACTCTCGTAATAAGTTTTAAAATTATTCATATATTTTATTAGTAGATGAAAGTTTCTACTTAATGTTTTCACTTGAAATCATTTCCATCTTCGAAACAAGAAATTTACCTCCCCATCTCTATTATTACAAAGTTAACATATGAGTCATATTATAATTGGTAAATGCAGGGAATAGTGTGCGCAGGAGTGAGTTACTACGCTGAAGACGTGGTCAAGCAAGATAGAGGACCAGTTTTTGTCGATGCCTTCAGTCCTCTCAGCACCGTCATCGTCGCAATCTTGAGTACCATCATTTTAGGCGAGCAGCTTTTCTTGGGGAGGTACTTCTCTTTGCCTCCTTAAATTTCTCCCCAGTCCAAGCTAATTACCAATTCCAAAATCATATGAAGCTAATTAATTTTGTTGCATCAGGCTCATCGGCGCCGTTGTCATTGTGGCCGGTTTATATCTGGTCTTGTGGGGCAAAAGCAAGGACCACAAGTCTTCTCCTTCACCAGTAGACGAGCAAAAGGCCCTGCCGACGAAGTTGGTTGACCCTGGGGCCAACGGGAAGGAGAACTTTGGTCATGAGATGATCGCGATCAGTACATGTGAAAACAATGAAACTCCCGAAACTAACGAAAATTAATTGGCCATTTGTATCTTTGACATTTGTAGTGACATTTAGTTGTTTAATTAAGAAGATTCTAATTAATCATTTTTGAGAGAGGTCTTTGCAGTTGCGAACATATGGCGGTGATTTTCGGTAGGTCGATGCTTTCCAAAAGCAAGATTCATGTAAATGACTTTGGAAATTAAGTCGGAGCAAGCCTTTCTCGCAAATTGGCATATAGAGGTTTTATGAGAATAAAATGAAAACATTGGGATAACAATATTTTTCAGATTTAACCCAAAGTAAGTGTGGCAAATCTATGTAGTAGGATTTACAAAAAGCAACACGAGTCAGTGACTTCAACTTTTCACATTTGATTTTTAATAAGATTAACGCATATGCAAAATTGACATGAAACATTTTAAACTTTCAAAATACTCAAAATCTTCGTGATTTTCGGAATTTAAAATAGCTGATTTTTTGGGGAAAACGGAAAAATGAAATTACGAGTAGATGAAAATCTGCCCCAGGCGATGTTTTATTTAGGCCCAACTTTTGCATTAAGACAATATATCAAGTCGCATTGGGCCGGACACCGCCAGGGACGAAGTTGAGTTGATCCATTATATGCAAAATTCAATCTTTCTCGGCCTGGCCCCTTGTAGACACGAATATGTTGAACATGAAATAATAAATACCATTTATATATAAGCTTGAGAGAGTTAACCTATTGACCCACTTGTGATCCGAAATAACAACAACAATGGCCGTGTCATAGCCGACCAGATGACTTTGATGTTTGGACCAAAGACGTGTAGCTAGACCAGAACCCTAGTGTCCAAACTCCAGACCCTAAAGCTTTGAATAGGGTCCCCAGTGGCGGATCCAAGATCAAGGTATCCCAACTTAGCTCCATAGAGAAAATTAAAAAAAAAAAATATATATATATATATATATCATAAACTTATTATAATTTTGTCAATTTAATTATTAAACATTTTTATTATGCCAATTGAGTACTAAATCTTTTAAGATTTTACCTATTAAGTCCATCCGGCTAATTTTGATCAAAAATCGCTAACGTGGATACTAGCCATTTTTCGTGGCAAAACCGGAGCTATTTTGCATATCTTCAGCTCTATAAACATGGTCATTGTCGTTATTTTAAGTATTTTCATTTTAGCCAAAGAGCTTTTCTTGGGAAGGTACTATGTTTTGCTCCTTAAATTTCTTCCCTAATTCATGCTAACCATAATTTTTTAGAGATTATAATATGCTGATTGATTTTGGTAAATCAGGATTCTCGGCGTCATCATCATTGTGGCTGGTTATACATCATGGTATTGGGCGCAAGCAACAGGCGAAAATGGCTGACCCGGGGCAATGGAAAGGACTATTGTTTTCTGGAAGCAAGATTCATGTATCAATTAAGTGCAGACGCTAAAAGGCAATAATTTGAAAGTCCTAAGTCGTGCCGTAGTGGGGTGGAAGAACTTTGTGCTCGTCCCCATATCGGGAGCCAATTCAGCCGCTATCCACTACCCCCGGTACCTTCCTCTTGCCAGAGAAGATTTTGAATTTCTACTCGCCTTCTCAAAGGGTGCACCTCTCCTGTTCTCCATCTCTGCCAAATCTCTTTTCAAGACTGTCATTTCTCTATCTCGCGTTGGAAAATGGTCTGCTGCTCCAGGTTCCAAGGGCTTTTATATACCCGTTCTAATCTGTCCGTCAAGCTACTATTTCTCGGTGAAGGGGAATTCCAAATTTCTTCTATTAGATTAAGATTAAGGTAGTTCTCGCATCGAATTCCTTCGAATTTGAATTCCCTTTTTCGTTTTGGGCGTTTGGCACAAAAAATAACATCGGCTATGGTCCAATCTTATCAAGGAAGAGCAAAAGCTTCTGATGTTGGAATTGAAATCCTCCTGTCTAAATTAATAAGGACATCACCGATGATATCTCTTACAAAAGCATTTCCATCATGTCTATTTGACCATGCAAATGTGCATCCTTTGTACTCCTTATCGATTATCATGTGGTTATTAACAAATTCCTAGAATGACTGCAGTTTGGAGTTCTTAGAGAGCCGCGGACCTTCCTTCTCCCAATAGTGGAATCCTTCATTGAAATCCCCAGTGCAAGCCCACGACAAAGTAATTGACAGGCCGATGCTCTGAATTAGATCCCACACAACCATTCTTTCTTGCAAAGCGGATGGGGCATGTATAGAAGTCAATCTATCGAGACGCGATTTCAATCCTGGAAACGGAGCCTCCTCCTTAGACATTCTAAATGAGGAGGCTGAGTTTTAGTTTCCATCAAGAACGATATGCAGGGCCATCCACATAGCTCTTGAATCGTCAGGGGTACCCAACCCTCGACTTTTCCAGCTTATAATTAGCAATAGTTGCCTCAGCCCATCCAGTCAGAGTAGTGCTTATCTGAACAAGAGTTTCGAATAATTAAGAGTCATCCAATAGAAGATTTCGTTGTGATTTAATTTCACCAGGTTTGAACCTCTTTTTCTTCCTTGGAGTCACATTTTTAGGATCTCCGCCAGCTTTCTTGGCTCGCGACTGACTTGGGGATGGTTGGTGAGCTCTGTTATGATTTCCAGTTCAGGATATAATACCTGAGTTTCAACCCTTTCGTGAGAGAAGCTCCCACGTCCGATTTGTGCATATTAAATTCCCCTCTTTTAGGAGACACTCCAGTTCCCTTAGCAATGACTGGACCAGTGCAGGCCTTTGCTCTCTCTGCCAAAAGTCAAAACAGCTCGAGCATTTTTCTGTTTGTGGACGAATCTGTACAGTGTACATTTTCCTTCGGTACTTCTTTATAAGGGAGAATCTTGTGTTACTACCTCAGTTTCTCCACATAGTGGTTTGTCTTTTCCATAAAAAAATATGCCAACAAGGGCGTAACTCCTTAACTTCAGCCCTAAGCCAAGGAACCTTTGTGCAATGTTCACATCTTTTCCTACAATACCTTGCATAATATTCTATTCTCCCACACGACAAACAAGAATGCGGTAGGCGTTCATAATAGGTATCGAACCACAAAGGATCTCCATCATAATTCGTTAAAAACTCCCTGTTTCAAAGGTGAAAAGACCGAGAGATTTATTCTAGCTCCACCAGACTTTTGTGATGTTATTCCTTGCGACTCTGTCCTCATCCACATCCAAGACCGGCCCTATCTCATCAGCTACTCGTTGAACCGCCTCCTCCGAGGAGCATTCATAGGAAAGGCCATGAAATTGTACCCAAAAAGCACAATGGTTAAAAAGTGACATTTTCAGGAGCTTATGAAGCTCCCAAATCTTTCCTAGAGCCAGTTATTTGCAAAGGACCAAACACAACATTGATGTTGCTTTCAGATTTTAAAGTTATGGCGAAGAGTCCCCGATCAATTTGAGATAAGGTCCTCGTTGTGCTCTGAAATGCTTGCACATTAATATGAAGATTCAGCAGAAATTTCACAAATCAGGTGAGGCTACTTTCCCTCTGTTCGTCAGCTGTAACGACGCCATCGGCAACATCGACGACCTTTAATCCAGCTTGCTGCATAGAGTTGCTGCTCTGGTAAAAGCTAGGATTACGATATAAGAAAAGCTAGCCCCTAGCAAGAGATGGAGCTCTACCAAGACGAGAGAGAATTCTGAGTGAATGATTGCCATTTTCGATCTTTCTCAAACAGCCCTTTCCAAAGCTAGGTGGTTCGACCAGTTTTTCCAAACAGGTTGCAATCAAAACGTGCTTAGTATCTATCACATGTGGAACGATAAGCTTTTCTCTGCAACCAAAACGTGCTTAAAGGGTTTGCCTGGCAGGGAAGAATGCATTTCATTGAGAGTACTTTTCTGCAAAATGTTTTCAACGATTTCCGATGTCTCACACACGGAAAATGAATGGAAACCCCGAGTTGAGAAAAGAAATCGCGTGTTTCAAAATAGCTCTATTGCACTAATGAGTGAAAACTACCACTATTCTTTCAACGCTGATGATTTCAAATTCCCTCCATTTTCAAGGAAAACATTCCCTTCTATAACGAAGTTGTTTGCAAAACAAACTACAAAGCATCTAAGAGTGAAAACTACCGCTATTCTTCTAAAGCTGAAAACTACCGCTATTCTTCTAAAGCTGAAGGTTTCGAATGTTTGAGCCACCCTCCCTCTCACTCTCTCGAGATCCTAAAGGAATTCGTTATCAAAACTTATAATCAAATACAAGAAACCTATCCCCTTTGCATTTAAACTTACCAAACAAGGGGAAAACGACCATTTTTAAGGAAAACGATTTTCAAAGAAAACATTCCCTTCTATAATGAAGTTGCTCGCAAAACAAACTACAAGGCATCTAAGCGTCCAGTTGTATACATCATACTTGTACTCCCATCAAGAGTGATGAACGAAGAGCAGAGAGTAACCCTCCACAGTGACAAAACGAAAACAGATCTCACAGTGAAAGAAGACCAGATGAGTCTCTTACAAGGCAGAGCATTGGCTAAATTTGACTCACTTAATGGAGTCAGTCCAACATAAATGACCGATTCACCCCTAATGTGCATCCTACAAAATTGTCAGTGTTACAAATGTAGTTAATTTTCTTGGGGGATTATCAGCAAGTGATCCTCATTCTTGAAATTCGCTAACTACTTGTGCATGGTGAAGTATAACCACAACTCCCAGTGCAACCAATCAAAGTGCTGTATTAGAGCAGTGCTCCCGTAGATGCAGATGCAGAGTCAATGCAATCGAAATGGTTTTCATAACCAATGAGTCTCACCTGTTAACCTCAACAACTGAAGGGAAAGTAGAGAAGAATTCATTTGATCTCAGAATGTTTTCTACATTCCAATGCCATGCTGACTTTCCCGCACTGAACATCAATCATGAGAGCTGAATGAGCAAAACTTTCCTTTCCATTGCCTACGGTCGGCCATAAGTTAACCCCAGAAAGATGAATAAAACCAAATCATGACAATTGGTGGAACTTCTAGATGTGGCTGTCATGGTTGGATAAGTTTAGCAGACACTTATCCAGGTAAAACTGCCCTTGCAAACTGAAGGACTCAGTGCGAGCAAATCACAACTCTTGTTTAGTGGACAAAATGCTGTTACAAAAAGGGGCTTCGAGAACCACACCCTGATCAGTACCGCCTCAAGCATACTTCCCCGCAGAAGGAAAAGGGTTCCTCAATCCAGGAAAAACATCTCCATCAGATTAACTGACACAATTCTTAACAAGTAGAAGTAAATATAGAAAACAGCATCACGATGATACCTACATAGTAATTTAGACAAGGCAGCTTATGACAATTGCTTCCATTAATCCTCCCCATATATACGCTGAAGTTCTCGGGTTGCTGCTAAATATGACTCTGAAAAGAGCAAATTAAGCTTTTTGAGAAGAAAATGCAAGATGACAGTAAAATTGGCCAATAACAATAATTCCCATGATTCTTCAAAGTTCATCATGCTAACGCAAAGCCATTGATGATAGAAGGAAGTCACATTACCTTTCCAGAGACGGAAGGATTTTTGATTGATTGGCGAACCAGTGATAGTTTGCATGACTTCAAACAACATATTTTGGGGTGTGCTCCTGAGTTCCTGAACAATCCCATAGATGGTCTTTCCATTGTCGAAGTATATGTGGTTATTTGGGTGTTTGGTCTTGCAGCCAGCATGTCGTTCAAATTCATATGCATTAATTACCTAAAGTCCATTTCATCCTCGGTTTAATCAGTAAATAAATTACCTAGAAGCAGTTCAACCAGATACGAGTCCAGAAATGCACTTACCTTTGTAAAATTACATGACTGACAGCCGCATAAATATCCAGAACCTCTAATCACACCACGGAGCTCCTTCTAAACAAAGAACCAGCTCCATATCACTGTAAGATGAAACTGTCTAAAATTTGTGAAGACATCTAAAGTGACATTACCTCTCGTGACCATGCAGCATACTTCACAGATATCCCATCCAAAATGCCAGTCGATAGCAGGCTTCTGACATTTGAGGGGAAGTTGTTTGAACCTTTCTTAGAAGTATTTTGCTCCTCTTTCTTCCGCGAGAAATTTTCAATTCCAGAGGCAACAGCTGAAGTAGAACTAGGAAACATATCGGCATTTGACTTAATTAACTGATTGCTATTGACTGCATCAGATGTTTGAACAGAAGGCAGACCACAGTACAAATTGTTACTGTATATAAGCCTCCTTGAGGAATTTGCATCATCATTATCAGGGCTGCCAAAGGATATGATTGTACTTTGCCCTAAACCATAGGAGTGACACATGTTTAGACTATTGCTGTCGTCATTATTGTAGATGTTACCTGCTGGAACAGAGATGTGATGCCCTTTGCCATAAATATGGCCCGTTGACATGGAACAATCATCTGCTTTGTAGCTTTGACCCATGGACAAAACATTGTTATCCATAGGAACAGACATGGCATCACCATGGCCTTTGTATGCCTGTCCAGCACTCTCACCTTCATTTTCATACAGTTTCCCGATTGACATGACACTGTTGCTTTCACCCAGATCACTAGTGGCTGAAGATATGATGTTGCCATCTCCTATACCAGAAGCAAGAGCAGTTGATACAGGATCTTCCTCTTCCTTACAGAAAGATTGAGTTGTGAACATGGCACTGGAAGCCACCCTATTGTAGCCATGTCCCATTGATGAAGGAGTCACATTTTCAGAGTCCTTAACATGGTTCACTTTAACTTTTCTCAGACTGCCATAATTAAGCCCTGATCCTGGAACTTCTGGCACATGAGACATTGACAAGCCAAATGAGGAATTACTAGGAAAAAGGTCTTCATCCACTTTTCTCCCCATATTCAGTTTTTCCGCACCAATAGATGGATTGCATCTCTCATTATACTTGACAGCTCCAGTTGTTTCAGCATCAAGTACTTGTTCAGAGAAATGGGCAGGGGCGGAAACTGTGTTAAAACCAGAAGTAAAGCCCCATGGAGATGAGTTCATGCTCAACAGTCCTAAAAAGGAAGTGTTGCTTGGAACTTCTATGGCCTGTTTCTTGTTGGGATGCTCTGCCTCAGGGCCATCCATGAACCATTGTTGCGACCACTTGGCTTCTATTCTAGAAGTATTATCGTAAGCCATCTCACTGTTAGTTAAGCCACCAGCGTCTTTTCCCGTCCAAAAGCCCTGATTCTGGAAAGACTGCCCAAAGAAATGGCTTAGAATCTTGTATTTCAGTATAGACAGAAGACACACTTGTCATCCTTCACAAAATGTAAGCACGGTTTTACCAACATGACACCACCACTAATCATTACATTCTTTCCAAAGTGCACAAAGCATTTCTCATATTAGCATCAAGCAAAACACGACCACCAAAATCGCACATATTTAATGTAAAATGTAAGGCTTCTATGGTGCTTTTTAATATTGTTTCTGAGTCTCTGCTTAATCGCAACATGAAATTTAGAAATTCCTTCATCTTAATTATTCCTATCGACAAATTGCTCAGTTTTGACTCTTTGAATCGATCAAACAATCCTTAAACCATCAAGAGGTTATTAGAAAGAGCCAACTACGTAGTATCAGTCGAAAAAAGAAAGAACAGAAGAATCCTTAGACGATGCGAAATGCACAAAGTAATCTGACAGCAGATCGCTTAAACTTGCTTCAAAATAACATGTTCATGGGGCAAATAGTTTTCGTTCAGGGCACTACAAACTTCTTAGTAGCAATATGGGGCAACTCCTTTCAGTGTCCATGACTAAATGTCCAAAAACTGCAAGTCCATTGCCTTGCTACATGTGCAAGGATAAAGTTGTCCAAATACAAAAAGCCATGTAGCAGCTCTCAAGAGCTCATACAAGAACAAACACTCGAAGAAATCGATTGGTAAAACATTAGGTCCTTCACATGCAATGGCGCAATCATAATAGCTCACGCAAAAGGAGCATAAAGCCAGTGGAATGCCTATCTAAGCTCCAATCTCAGTCACAAAAAGAGCACAAAGATCACAGAACAGCATGTGCCCTCAATAAAAATTTCAACTTGAGAAAACCACATTCATCCATAACAAAACGGAGCATACCATCTCTCTCAGTACAACGCAGGATAGCCACCAACTCCGCCGCGCTTCGCACTTCTCATAAGCCGAAAAGGGTCAAACCGACAGGCAAACCACTCGAGACCGCCGCACAAATTCTCATCGGCGGCGACGCGCTCGCACCGGGCCACGAACTACTCGATTCGACTCCGAAACGCGCCCTCAACAAGCGTTCCTAAGTCCAAGCCAGTCCACGCACGCGCCTGCCACGAAGAAAGAAAAAAACAATCCAGTCAGGTCCCGCACGAACGACCTCGAAACGCACCCCCAACCCGGCCCCCGCGATTTCGCTGTTGGATTGCGCAATCACTGCATGCAAAGAGAATAGAACAGCCGGATTCCTAATCTGGCCAATACTCATTCCCGAGACTCCAGTCCGCGTGACTCTACTTTGCCTTTCATCGCACTCATTCCCCCACAGAACAGAGAAAGAAAGAGAGAGAGAGAAAGAGAGACGAATCCACCGCCTAGACAGAGATGCGGCGACCGCCATGGGAATAGGTAAAAACTTCCGAAGAACTTCACAGAAAAAGGGGAGGAAACACCGAAGATAGCATCTTGCACCCCCCACCTACCGTGCCGGAGTGTATCCATGAAGCGGAACCGCGATCGGAGAACCCGCCGGCGACCGTACGGACGCGGATCGCGGCGAGATCTGGAGGTTCTCGCGAAACCAGAGAGAGAGAGAGAGAGAGAGAGAGATGGATTTTTTTCAGGTTTTCCTTTTTCTCGTTGAGGAGGAAAAAATGATGCCAGATGGTGCCTTGCACGATCAGGGTTCGTGGAGCCATCATCACCGCCGTACACGTGGGTATAAACCTACGTTCCCCCGAAAGCGAGCTCGCGGCAGCTCGGTGGGCCGTCATGGGCCCGGGACATCGGGCCCACGTGGGGCCCGTTATCTTCTGTTTATTTTATGGTTTTTTTTTTTGCGATTTATTGAGAGGGGCCTGGTTAACTGGTTTATTTAATTTGCGCCCCCCCCCCCCCCCCCGAGATATGTGGAAGACCATGGAATTAAGTGGCCCTTTGCCCTGGTCCCCATGGAGTTGTTGTGGTCCTTGGAAATGTATTGAAAAGGGAGGACGGACGGATAGAAATTTGAATGGTGCGTCACGAAAGCGTCAATTGATTTTTTCTTTTTTGTTGGATATGGTACTTTTTGATGGATTTTTTTTGATAATTTTTAATCGGAGATAGGACACTCTGAGCTGTTGAAATGACGAGAGAAAAATTCGCAGTGAGATGCGCCATAATCATGTGCGCATCATGTGCAAAGTCGTTGATACGAATTTTCAGTGAACATGTAAGGTGGCCATGGAGTTTAAAGCCGCTAAAGTGCATTGTTGATCACAATGGAAGCCATGAATCATTCCATGGGAATCGTTGAACAAGTTGTCACAGTACATACAAATGACTTGCCCAAAGGAAAGGAAAGAGGACAGAAACCTTCCTTAGTGTCACTGCTCATCAGTCAATGAGCAAGTTCTGCAACCTCTGACACTGGACAAGCATGCCGGATCACGGTCTGCCGATACCGCCTACTGCCTTCCTCAGTACAACTCACCATTCATATCTGCAAAAGGAGTTCTATCGGGTGGCTGAGAATCTATCGGCTGGTGAAGCTTGCCTTCTGTCCGGTCACCTCCGGTTTCGTTCTCTGAATTTCCTTCGCTCAACCGCGTCCTCATCTCCTCGATGGACGCTAGACTTGGAATGGTTATGACCCGTTTCCTAGGAGTTGTGGATGTGTGCTCGTCAACCTATGCACAGCGCACCGCAAATTAATCACGTCGTGATATATGTCTGTTTCGACAATGCAACTCAAAGAATCAAAAAGACAGTTAAAGTATGTGATAGACAATTTACCAGATAATCTTTTGTGAGGCACTGTTCGGCTTTGCTTCGGATATCTGAAACGCCTGCTCCATGCTTCTCTGAAATCGACTTTAGCTGACCCATGCATGAGGCTGCCATGGAGTCTAATTTCTCCATATGGTCACGATCCGATTGTAGTGAATCTGGCACGTCCAATCGACCAAGGCATGAGAATAGTACATAGAGAAGACAGCAAAATCAATGGCCAAATGAAGATTGTTACCACAAATAGCAGTGACCATATCATCAACTCTAGCAGCAAAATCTCTATCCGTGGAGGAAGATGCAGATCTTAGCCGTTCACATAAATCCTGGTTTTCACCTTTATTTTCCCTGCTTAAGCCATCAAAGAGTCACGTTATGAGAAAAAGAATAAAGAAATGTGAAGAAACAGTTCATGATAGAGAGGATTTTACCTCACTAGAGATGCTATCTTGTCTCTACTAACATTCTTGAACTCAGTAATGGCAGATGCAGCATTCTCCCATTGTCTACTGGAATTATCCGCAACCTTTGAACTGCATCACACAAAAAGAGAAAAGGATAATATGTGATGGAGATAGGATAGCTAAATCAACTTACATCTGTTTCCCACTAATTCATGTTCATATATCACAAGAAGCCCGATGTTTAGAGCATTAATTTTATATGTATGTTTTAGCTCCCTCACTTTCAGTAGTCCGTGCTGGGCTACAAGGCAAGCCTTTACTCATTCTCTTGAGTTGTTTTCAGGCCAGACTGTCCACTTCTAGGCTAGGAAAGAAGTGTTTATAAGCAAACAGAATATTTGTAATTTAATAAGTTCAATGCTAAGAGAAACCACATAATTTGTATAGTGATTCAACCGATACTAGCTCAAAAAGGTTTCCAAATACACTTCCGGTATATTAAAACCATACCACTCTTCAAAGCAGCTGTCGAATACGGCCCTGGATTCGCCCGCAGAAAATGTATCTTCCAAGAAATTGTTTTCTGCCTCAACTATGTAATTAGTCAACTCTTTCCTACCATCAGCTGCAATATGCTGCACGTGGGTAGTTTGATGATGCAATCTCTGCTCTTCCCTTGTACTTAAGTCGATTATGCCGTTAGTTGCCTCTGAGACCTAATGATCAGGAAAGATGTCAAAAGCACAGAAAAAAACTGCCACAAAATTTACTAAGACCCTTCTTATCCATATATTGTGGGCGTGTCGCTTTAATAGCAGAAACCATAATATTTTGAGAAAATGCCCCACCATTTTATTTTTCTTAGATGTCAAATTTGCCAAAATTGCAGCAACTTGCTCCAAAGCCAGTCTTTCCTCTCTCACCGCCTCTTCCTGTTTCAAGACAATCCATAAGCTTGAAGCTTCCACGAGGCTCACTTATAAAATGCAGATATCTCGAAAGTATCTTATCTGACCTTAAATTTCTTCTCAAAATCATTCAATTGGCAGATCCTTTCAGCATGGCATTCTTCAATGATCGACTTGATTTCAGAAGCATGATTGTGAACATCATTGAAAAAGTCCATGGTTGCCTTGGATACTACATGCGCAGAAACCAAACTTCTTCGTAATCCCTATTATTAAAATCATGATGAAGTAAAAATTCAGACACATTTTGAGTATGGGTCACGGGGTCATATAAACCAATCAATGAGCAGATAAAACTGGACCCAGACATTAGAAGAAGAAGAAGGTACGTTACCTCTTCCTGTTGCTGGGCAGAAAATGCCAGTATTTCTTTCTGTTCGGCAAGAGCATGATGGATGTCTTTGATGGTCTCCTTGGCCTCCAATACTAACTTGACTATATACTGCAAAACGGCAAAGAATTTGGTTCAATGAGAGCAGTAAACAAAAGTTCAAAGGAAGAATGGACTTCTAAGCTCATACTTCCTGAATGCCCTTTGTCTCTGTCGAGATTTTACAATTTATTTGATCGAGGTCAAAGGCAGCTTTCATCTGTAGTTTATTGGCATAATCAGTCAATGCAGACAGTCCTAAACTATGTGTTGTCATCATCTTTTCAACCTTCGAATGCAGACTCTCTGTTGCCTGGCATGTTTGATAAAAATATCCATTAGAACTACTACGAGACAAGCATGTAATTATTAAAAGTGAAGAGTTGTCTCACATCATTTTTACGTGCAAGAAACAAGGAGACATTTTCTTCCATGCATCTTATTTCTTGCTGTTGTTGAGAAACTGAGCCCAGGATAGTCCTATGCAAGTTTTTCAAGCTTCCATCAAGTTGAGAGCCAAACGTCAAGACAATATTATGGTTCTCTGCTTCCATCCTGCTTTTGTAGTCTGCATTGAAGAAGATAATATTAGATCCTTAAGAGTAATCTTCGTGGAGTCCCTCATAAATTTACTTTAGGGAAAATTCTCAAGTCATCAACCAGGAAATAGGTACTTTGATGGATCAAGAGATAGTGAACCGTTCAGAACTTTTAATATTACTCCGTTTTCTCAATAAAATAAATATTCTTCAGATAGAACCACCTCAAACTCAAAAAAATAGAGCAGTCTCCCCACTGTTTCATCTAATCGTACAGAGTATGCAAGTTTATAATCGCAAAAAGAAGCGATACCTAATTTCCCAAACAACAAACTTAAGTCCTGAGATGCATCTTGCAAATCTGATCTTAACTCCTTTGCCCGATCAATTATGGAACTTTCTGTAGAACATCAGAAGGATAGTAAGTCTGTTTGAGTAAATTAAATTGACAAAAATGGATAACTAGCTTAAGTCAACTTCTCGTGACAGAATTACCTGATTGTAGCAGCTTTGAGATCACAAATTCCTTATTTTTCAATGTGGAGAGAGCCAGCCGGTATTGCTCTTGAAGATCAAGCAATGCCTTATTACTGGTCTCCAGGTCAATCTGTAGAAGACATCAACTATTTATTGTTGCACATGCCATATTTTCACCCTTGAACAAATGATTAGTGATGTGAAGTCCATATCCAGTACCTTGCAGTTCTTAAGACTACTTTCTAGGTCCAATTTCTGTTCCTGCTCTGTAAGATAGAGCTTTCGAAACTTTTCACTTTGCTGGCCAAAGAGACAAAAATAATTAGCAGATCAGTTATCACATTAGTAAGAGAAAGGTCCCAAAGAAAAGCTAGCTAGTACCTTCTCAGAACGGAAAAGATCATTTTCCAATTCCTCAATCCTTTCATTCCTTGCCTGCAGATGAATGTAATCCAATGATTTCAAGGAGAAAAGGATTTGATCTGGGAGTCATGGGTTTTATATAAAGATCAGAGGACTTCATGAAACTGTTGAGATTACCTTCTTCTCAGCCTCTTCTTGGGCAAATCTTTCTTGGGAAATATAAACACCATTCTTCTCCCTTGCAGCTCGGATATCTGTGTTGACATATATATGTTAGATGCTGTGTGATTTGTTCACATGATATTCAAAACAGTGTGGGCACATTGTCAAACCTTCTCTCATCCTCTCAATTTCTGCATACAAATCCTTAAGCAACACAGCTTTTGACAGTTTCTGGTTCACCTGCGAAGCTACTCCATTTAAATATCACTAGGAAAGCACATGAGGAAACTCAAAGACGCAAAAAGAGCAATAGACCAAACCTCTGGTTTATTTTTAATGTTTTTAGCGCGATAAGCATAATCGAGTGTGCTTAATGTTTCTTCCAAGCAATGAGCAGAAGGAGAGATAGTAGCAATAATGCATGTTTTGGTCTTCCCTCCCAGAGAATCTCTTAGAAGTCTTGTCAGCTTACTATCCCTGCTCATAAAATTGTCAGACAAGGAAAAACCATTATGAGAAATTATGAAGGGCTCAATGTCAAGTGTACTGAGTGAATATTCTCTGAGAAATAACCTGTAAGGTATGTGAGGAGAATGTTCCACAAGTGCATTTATCACACGGCCCAAGGTAAGTAAGCTCTTGTTTATTTCCCCAGCTTCTTTTGCTCGACCCTGGAATTTATATGCACTCATTAACTGATATTGAAAATTTTCATGCAAAATTACAGAATTATAGTCTTCTCCAACAACAATTGTGAAATTCCATTTTTGCTCACATCAATTTAGTTAGCAAGCGTGTTAATGCAAAAGGCTTTGCATGTAATATATCCAAGAAAAGCATAGTCTTATCATAAAGCCTATCAATTAACCAAATGTGCATAAGATCACATGCACCTAAATAAATTCATTTACACATTTGGCACGTCAATTGATCTCCAAAAATCTTGCTAAA
This sequence comes from Eucalyptus guilfoylei, assembly GCA_016097605.1. Lineage (NCBI taxonomy): Eukaryota > Viridiplantae > Streptophyta > Magnoliopsida > Myrtales > Myrtaceae > Eucalyptus > Eucalyptus guilfoylei. The sequence goes on from CM027861.1 coordinate 44,310,203, forward strand.
GGTGAAAAGATAGACAACCTAAAAGTTTTAGGGCTTTAATTAATTGCCAATAATTGCAGCTTCAGGGACACTCCAGGTCAGCAGACATCATTATTTAACTATTTGCTGGTGTACATATGTAAACAATTTAGGCTTGCCTTGGTTTTGCAAGGACTTGAAGATTTTATTAACATAGTTTTTGGTTCTCACACGCTTGTACATGTGTATGAGAAAGAGACAGAGAAAGACAGAGAGATGGAGACAGGGAGAGAAAGAGAGATTGTGAAGAATTGCTCTTGATAGCAGAGATCAGATATAAATTACCTCCCTTGCTCCTGATCGAGAAATGTTTTCTGATCCTGCCAAATCTACAAGGTTAAGCTTGCCACATTTTATGAGATCTTCATCTCCAACAGTTGCTTCCTTTATGTAGGTCGTAATGGAAAAGATGGAATGAGACCGACTGCAGCAAGGATAATACCATTGAAAAGTGCAACCACTAAATGCTTAAGGTTGAAAAGGGACTAGCTTTGTAGTTTCCATTAAGTTAGACACCCTTAAAAGTTCCTCAAAGAAGAATAATTACCTGCTACGCTTGTTCAACAAGGTATCAGCTGTTCGCCTTTTTGATGCTCCTTGTTCTAACAGAGTGTAGATTTCATTTGCACTATATACTGCCACTTCCTCGAGGCCCCTTACGACCACACAACCCTTTCCATCCTCCATCAGTGATATGGGCTTCTTCTGTCTATCTTCCACATAGCGCGAATAGTCCTCGGGGGCTAGTAAATCAGTTATCTCTTCATTGTAGAGTTCTGAAAAAGTCACCTTCATACTGTAGTCAGCATTTTGTGCTTCAAGCGTATCAAAAATTTGCCGAACTGCTCGTGGAATGACACCAGCCTCAGCAGGCAGTTCACCAACCTATGTTTCATTAAAAAGACAATAATGAATGTAAAATACTTATGAAATTATGCAATTTGCTATTTTACCTTTTTTCTCATCCCGCCCTCCATTGTATAGGTTTTACCGGTGCCTGTTTGCCCATAGGCGAAAATGGTGCAGTTGAAACCCTCGAGAACTTCATTAACAATGGGAGCAATGGCTTGATCATATATTGATCTTTGTTGTGCTTTAGGCCCAAAAACCTTGCAAATTTGCCAGATAAAATCTAGTTCAGCTGGTAACTATTTGAGAAATCTTTCCGTGCAGCTGAAGTCGTGTCAGCATACCTTGTCAAAGGTGAAAATCCTATCGATTTGCTTGTTGGCTAAATTCTGCATGACAGTGACCTCTCTTCTGTGTTCATTGCACGAGATGGCCTTTTGCACATTCGACCTTTGCTCATCTTCATTTAATGGCCTGACAGACAAAATTAATCAAACAAACTCTAAACTTAAAATGTCCATTCCAAAAGCGGCATTTAAGGAACTATGTAATTGGAAACGCATTTAACAATTCAAATGGTAGAATCCACTTTGCTGTTGCTTAGCTTTTGGGTAGCTGCAGATTCATCACCTAAACTTTTTCCAATTCATTAAAAATCGATTGTAAAGAACTCATTCCATTTCAATAATCATATCTCCGTCCACGAATATTCTCGTCAATGCCTTTGACTATCTACCTCAAGTTACAGATGAGCAGAGTCCACTGACATAGCACAATGCACGTGCAAATCCTAACGAACCCGCAAAACTAGGATTCACCAAACCTAAAGGGGTAGAAAGGAGACAGCTTTTGAGCAAGTACGAAGTGCCGATGCCCACCTGCACCTCAGCAGCACCTGCACATTGACCTCTTTATCTTTCTCGTGCCGGTTCGAGCTCCACTCGCCGCCTCTGTAGTCCGCCCGCCGCTTCTCCGGCCGAGGCGTGAGGAAGGGAGACGGGGACGGAACCACGCCCAACCCAACTTTCCTAAACTGATCCGGGGTAAGCGACATCATCTCGCGGCCCTCTCACTCCACCTACAACCACAGCTCCAAAGATAAAAAGGGGAAAAACAACGATACAACACCATCAACAGCCACGACCCCAGATCAAAAACAGGAGCAGATGGACACGCAAACAGACAGAATTCACATATATTCACATATATTCCCAATGTAAAAGCCCTTGGTGTTCGCTTGGGCCGGGCGGGTCCTCCAAAGCACTGGAAAATCTCCTTTAAGAAACGGAAAAACAATGGAAACGATGCGCCGAAAGCTTCAAAAAGAGTTATTTTTTTGCCACTTTTGCGTTGTTCTGCAGTTCAGTTTTCCATCAGATTTTCTCAGCCAGCAAATCCAAGATCTTGAATTGTACTTACAGATCTTCAGGGGGTCTAGACGATGGAGTCGCGGCAGGAATTTGAAGAACGCAGATGGAATCCAGAGAGAGAGAGAGAGAGATCTTCTGCGGTGTTGTGGTTTTTGGAAATTTTTTTTGAAGCGTTGGGGACGGGAGGACGGAGAAGTCAAGAGTGGGTTTGACTTTCCAAACGGCTAGTGTGTCGACGGTTAACGTAGCTTTAGAGGCGACGCGTAGGATCGCCGTAGTGAGGTTTCGGCTCCTCGGTACTGGGTGGGTCCCACGTTAAAAATTTCAAATTCAGCGCGTGTGTTTTCTTCTGCCTTTTTCTTTTTTTTTTCCCCTCGAGGTCTTTCCATGTGTCGTTTGCCGTGGAAAAATGTTAAAACTGGTCCTCGAACTTTTTGAAATGTTCGATTGGGGGTAATCCGAGCTTCAATTTTTATCAACTTGGTCCTCTTAGCTCTTTGATTTTGAACTCAACTCATTTGGTCCTCTAGCGGCCATTCAAGTCAGCCGTGGGGGCACACGTTTGATGTCGTGTACAGCCATGTCGCCAAAATTTGAAAAAACAATCTTAAATGAAAAGAACAACATGGCAAGAGGGAGAGAATGAGACAGAGGGGTGCGAAGGAGGAGACAACCCCTATTGTCAATAGGTAATGGCTTGCTTACCACCACTTAAATCTGAGTGAAGGCTCGAGTCCTTCCAAGGGTCGACTCTCACTTACAATTGTTTGATCGCAATAATGGAATAAAATAGTAATATGATAATAATTATAGCATGATGTAATAGAGCTATAATGGCATTGAGGCGCAGTAATTGACTGCACATCTAAGGGTAAAGCATTATTCCAATGCAGGCCGTAAGAACAATATCAAATCGACGTAAACTTGAACTAGACAAAGACAGAATCTAAAAACATTTTGGTGGTAAGAAAAAAAGAACCAAGGAACATTTTGGCGGTAATGATTTTTGGCTCCTTTTCTTGTTCTAATGATCGAAGCATCCATTAGCAACACGCTAATGTTAAATTCAATTCTAAGTATGTCCTACTTTGATCTAGTAATTTGCAACTCCTGAGTTGTACCGGCTAACCCATTAGCTTCCGACTTGCACCCGCGTAAAAATAACATATGATTATATTGAGATAAACATTATTTATTACATTATCTATAGTATGATTGAAAAATGTTTATGTAATTTTTCGAGAATGGATTAGTACAATTAGTAATTAAGATAATCATCACACGATGAATCACATTCATGTTTTCTATGAAAACTTAGATAACTGAACCTATTTGCGAGCAACTGATATTATGCTAACTTTTATATATTGTATATTACTAACAAGATAACGAAATTATTATTACATATATTGCGAATTGTTATTCAGTATTCTGTTCATCAATCTAACAATATGCGATCATGTTGAAATAATTATAAGTAGTGTTATTAATGCAGTTATAGTTTATATGAATCGTTGTAGCAACTAATAATCTAACACTGTAGAGTGATTGAGAGAAAAGAAACGGGTTACTTTAAAAAAGGCTATTACAGCCAACCCATATGACTATTACACACGAGGGTTATGTTAGACGAGCTAACGTTGTGATAGCATTATACGTACATGGGGGGCGAGCACGCCTTACCTTCGTTTGACGGTCGTGATCGGTGGCTCCGGGATCAATTCGCCCTCACTCGATGGTGGGGAGAGCTTGATTACACAGAGATGTAAGGGCAATTTACGAGCACGGCAGGGTTGAACGCTGCACGATCAACTTGGTCATCGGATTTTCGTAGCTGGGTCTGTCAGCCTATGACGATGATGCCCAAAATAGAAGAGCTGTAAGATAGTGTTGTAGATAGACAATGTCCATCACTCGAAGTTCTCATCGATTCGTTAATGAGTGAAGCAGCCCAGCCACAACTGGCCAGAGAATGTGTTTAGCTCTCTCTTTTGTTTGCTTCCCGCTAACTCTTTTGGTCCTGCAAACTCCATGGACAACACCTTTTAAAGACAAAATCCTAAAATTACACCGTTACTCTAATAAGACTAGATCCTATCTGATCTCTTATCAATAAAAGGAAGTAAATCTCTTAATTACCTTTCTAATGCTAGATTCTCATTTACATCACATGATTGAAGTACTAACCAATTTGCACATAAGTTTCATTTCCGAAAGGTATGTACGATTTTGACCTGTTGGGAGTACTCTCTAACATTTTTCCCAATCCCAGAAAGGGGAATGTCAACAAAATTAAAAGAGGGAGTTGATTCACGAAGAAGGGAAATGGCTGCTCGCAAATGTATCTCCACACTACTATTGCCTCCTTCACAAATACCACCATCCGGAGCAGATGTGCTGTAGTTCTTTCACCACAATCCCTGCCCTTCTCTCCCTCTTTTCACAGATATACTCAAGACAATCGGGTCTAGCACAGAGCACTGAAGCTCTTTTGCCAGAAAAAGGGAAAAAGGTGGAAAGTAACAGAGTTTGACATCTATATCTAGATGGGGAAAACCGGCAATGGTAATACCATTCTGGATACACAGAACCCGCTACATCGAAGATCCGACTTTATCACTAAATTTATTGCACAAGATGACCGCATCATCAAACCAGTTGTAAACAGATTGGTCATAAGGACCATTCCCCCGTTACCTTAGACAACTCAACTTGAATAAGACGGACTCCAGTTATCCAGTCACTCCTAACACTTGCATTTTACAAAAATTCTAGTTTGTTAAATAAAAATTGGTCTAGTACAGAAGTTCAAGTCGTTCTAAATGGGTACAGATCCATAGAAGACCACCTCAGCTGGGCCAGTCATGTATACATGATTGTCTTTCTCTCTCCATTCAATCTCCAGTGGACCTCCAGGTAAATCCACTGTGCAACTCTGTAACATAACAAGCCAGCACAAAACAAAGTGATTTACTACAAGGCCCTAGAAAAGACAGAAATATACTCTTTGTTTGCTAGAATATCTTTGTTCTTGAGAGATAAGAAGAAGTATACTCATTAGACACATCCATATGCTACAGGTACTTAGCTCCGATGTCAGTGCACCATGCACCATCGTCATTTAACTTTAAAATGTAAAAGATGTGTATGTCTAAAAGTCGCGATACTGAAGTATTCTCTACACATGCAATAACGCCTACTTTACCAGGAAGCCATGAGAAAGACTGGGTCCTGATTTACAAGAAAAGTTTTCAATTCAGGAACTAGGATTGAATGAATTGCAGTACTTTTAAATGGTCATATTTTATAGTTCATGGAAAATCCCGTAGCTAACAACTGGATTCATCCATGATCAACAAAACTATCATCCAATCAAATTCAGAACATATGGAATTAGATGAATGCCCTGTCTGCATTATCCTACTACAGAGTTAAATAATGGAGCTTACCCTCCCAGCTCGTCCCTCAAGAACTGCCGCAACAACCACAGCACATGCCCCTGTACCACAAGCCAGGGTTGCTCCTGCATCCAAGCATACTTACATAAGTTTTTGCTCAGAAAAACAAAGAAAGACAGCAGAATCCTCTTAACCATAGTCATATATGATCCTCTTGTCACATAGTATGGAGTGGATCATGAAAATGATTGCCATAGGCACTAACCAGCCCCACGTTCCCAAACACGCATTTTCAGTTGTGAAGGAGAGAAAACTTGCACAAATTCTGCAATCAAGTACATTGGCAGTCATTAATGAGATCTCCAAATGGAAAATAACAGAATATGCACAGAGGTACTACAAAGGCACAGAAACAGCCAATCCTAAAAATAGAAAGCAGAGACTTAGAAGGGGAAAACCATAAAGTCATCCTCTTTCGTTGCCATCATGTAAAATAAAGTTGCTGATGCAATCATGTGAAATCTAATCTGATGTTGAAATGTTCGAGCAGAAATATGGAGACTCAAACATTACATGGATAGAAATACATGAAACCTATGTTGACCAAAGCTTGAGAATCCAACCAGAAATGACACTGAAGTCTCACAAATGTTAAGCTACTTGCAGTATTTGAAGTATGAAAAGTATTCACACCACCCGCTTTCCAAAGTCCTGTGAAATCTAGCATATAAACAAAGGGCAATGGGGCAAGTGCAGATAACATATATGTCACAGTACGACAGTACTTAAGAATCTTCTAGTCCATAAATATGAAAGTATGAGGGTAAGAATCCAACTGCAAAGAGGATTGGCAGCATTAACTCTGATGGTACAAAAATATGATAGCAACAACATTAGTCAAGATCTAACTGGAAACCAAAGTATAACTGGATTGGAGAAGGGCAATTTTATGCAACTGCAAATGTAGTTGTCAGTTCCATAAATGACTAACCTGTGTTCGTTCTTGCTGGAAACATCTCATGATGCTCAAACTTTGGACCTATTTCAGCCAAGTTTAGTTTGTCAACCTGCAAATTCTGCTCAACAACATTTTCTAAAATGAGCTACGGATGACATAGGAATGATGTTGAGTACATAGTTCTTGTGAGCAAAAAGTGTCACACAGAGATTATTACACTGCACATTAAGATATGGTACCAGAGAATATTACCAATAAAATGAGAAACATGATATCTTGTCCAGAAAAATCACCTGTTCTCCTTTGGCACCAAAGGTGACACAATGGGGATTTCCCATGCTAACACATGTCACATTCCAGGTTACTCCATCCACTTTTAGATCGGATTTGACCACAGAGTGGTCTTTGTTTGGCAGTAATTTTGTGGGCACATCAGATGCTTTGAGTATCGGTTCCCCCATATCAACCGTGACCTGGACTTAAAAGGTTATATGAAAAGTAAATATACCAAAGTGGCGCTCATCACATAGTACAATTTACAAAGCGCAGACAGTTGCAACACATTCCCCAAATCCTTTTGAAGTAACAACATTCACAGCAGTCAAGAAAAATGCCAATGAATACCAAGATGCAGCACAAACAATAAATTTGATCCTATAAATTACCTTCCCATCATCTTGAATCTCTGGAACAATTAGACCAGCACCAGTGTGTACAGTAAAACTGCCAAATGCAAAGAAATAGCAAAATGAGTTAAAAATTAGAATACCGGAGAAAGTTTAATCAGGTTCATCCAAAATAACAGCCAATAATGCTTGCCCTTTCTCTTAATTCCTCGGTAAGAACTGATTCTCTTACAATTACACATCTCAATGACTTGTCAAAAGTTTATTTCACTAAATTAGCTATAGCACTTGCCGCAGAGTAAATATCAAGCGGTGTCAAAGATAAGTGGATAGATGAAATTTCCATATGGCAGGTAGAAAAACACAGGAAAAAGTATTCACAGACCAACAAGCAATTTCCATTACCGTTGTTTTCCACTAAGATTTTCAAGCTCAGCTATAAATCGAGCAAAGCATCGTACTCCGTTACCACACATCTGAAAGAATTCGAGGAAGGGAATGTAAAACCAGTAATTATGAGGAGGACGAAAAGTCAAAGCACAAAAGAGCAAAGCATCACCTCAGGCTCGCTGCCATCAGAATTGAAAATCCTCATAGTGTAGTCAGTGCCATTAATCCCAGGCATGGCGAAAATCACTCCATCAGCACCAATCCCAAAGTTACGATCACACAGCTTCACTGCTTGCTCCGGAGTAACTCGAGGCTCCGAAGAGTCCCTATTATCGACCTAAAATACGGGCAACTACTCAAGACTACAAAAAAGAGGAAGAGCACATGTGGAATATGATACTAAATACCATCCAAAGAAATCATTTTGAGCAATCCCAACTCAATATATCATAAGTTAGACTACTACTGCAGACAGGATAGTCAGTGCATTGTGTGTTAAATCCGAGTGCTACCGCACAAGCGTTCCTCTGGATTATATCTATCAGCCTCTGAAGAAACCAGCTAGAGCACAAACGACTCCGGCTCGTGTCGAACAATCAAAGGGACTCAGACATTCCGGCATTTTCGAAAAATCAAGAAGAGGAACGCCGGAAGCAGATAACAGAGACCGAACAAAGAACCCTTACCAAGATGAAGTCGTTGCCGAGGCCGTGGTACTTGACGAAATGGAGGAACCCGCTCTCCCGGCGGTCGAGGAACGACGACGGGGGCGAGCTCCTCTCCGGAGTCCGCACGCTCATGGAGGCGGCGGCGGAGATCGAGAGCCGAGGGGTCCGGAGCGGGATCCTGGCGCGGAGGAGACGGGACTGAGGGGGCGAGGAGGCGGGGGAGGGAGAGAAGAACGAGGAGGGTCTGACGGGGGCCGAGGGAGTCCGGGAAGCGGAGCTCGAAGGGAGAGTCGTCGTCGCGGCGGAGGTGGCGGCGGCGGCGATGGCCATGGCTTAGCTCGCGATTGCTCGGGTCGTCGTCGTCGTCGTCTGTGGCGGCTCCTGGAGCGGTTGTTCTGTTGACTGATGCGGTCGGGGCTCCTTCTCCACAGTGGACTTCACTTGGGCATTTCTAATAAAAATTAGATTTCAATGGTTGATTAACTACGTAGAAAGTGCTACAAAAATGCACTAGAGCTAAAAAATTAGTTAAACTAAAAGTCTGTTCATCATCTGCGAGTATATTTAAATATAAATTATTATTATTATTATTAAAAATATTTTTTATTAATTAATTATTTTAAGTAATGTGAGACAAATCGTTTTCGAGAAAATATTTCGTGAATTATTTAACTTTCACAAACCTAAAATATGCCTTTTTTAGGATGGTAAATCTATCTCTTGACAGACCAAATAAATCCCAGCCCATTTGGATGGATGCCCATGGGATTTTCAGCCTGGGGATAAATGGTGTTTATGCCTATCTATCGCATGACACGACTTGCAAAATGTGTTGCCGGAGGGTTAATACTTTTGACTCGTTTATGATACATTAAAGCGGTTTTATTAAGTTAAATGTGAAAATTGTAGGGACACGATAAGCTTAGAGAAATTTTACTGCATATATATATCTTAAACATGTTAATGTGGGGGAGAAGGGGTACAATTTTCAAGTGTTATCGCCATCCCATTCTTCCCTATCGGGTGATTTAAGGTTCAAATTAGGGAAAAATCCTAGTCATTTGACTATGCATCGTTGATAACCCATTTAAATGGGTCCACAACCCATTTATGAACCTATATTTATTTCAATTGATCGTTAACGGTGGGAGTATCAACGGGTCAAGGCAGGTTGGGTTTTGATGTTATCCAAGCCAACTCGAATCATAAGAGGCGCGCTCTGACCCGACCCGATCGGAAATGCATAAGACCCAAAATGGACAAATCGGGTCAAGTCGAGTTGGGTCGGACCTTTTGAGTTTTTCGGATTTTTAGATTATTTTTTTTGGTCTCCCACCCAACTTGGTTTTTTTTTTTTGTCAGTTCTATTCTATTCCTATTCTAACTCTCACTCTCAGACTTTTGCCCCGTGAGAGTTGGAACCCATTTCCAAAACTAATTCGTCCCCACCCCAATCCCCTGAGAATGTGAGAATTCGAACCCTCACCTCCTTCTTCCATGTTTGAAGGATAGCCACCGGGGCAAACCCTAATGGTTCACCCAACTTGGTTGGGATATTATGTTTCGCGGCATGAATGGTTGAGAAACTTTTGGTTATATAAACCTTAAAAACAGACTTGAACTCATGCAAATGAAATAATTTTGGTGCAAATTTTCAAAGTATCTCAAACAAAGGCACATCCTTATACCACCGCCTCTACTTTCGCCTATGTTATTGAGAAATATCCACAAATACTCGTCAAACATGTGAATAAACAGAGTACAAGGAGAGCGGCATGATGCAAAGAGGATGCTAAGCTTATCACTGACATTGAACACTAAAGCAGCTTTAGATCAAACCAGTTCGAGGGGCATCTATAGCTACACTTGCCAATTGACAGCTGTGGCTTTTCATACATACAATACACTTATTTGAGGTGGAAAACCTTATAAGACTCTAAACCTTATAAGCATAGTGCTTCTTCTTAGAGATGGAAGGGGATATATGACTCGAGAAGGAGGTCGACGTAGGCATGAGTATCCGAGTCCTCCCCGTAGTTATTCTTGACCCAGCGACCGTCGCGTAAATCAAATCAGCCAAGGCAGATACGAAGAGATTGCTTTTGGATACTAAATAGAAGTCGATAATCTTCTCGAGTTTGCAGCTCATGTTGCTCAGGAACATTTCCTTTTTGTCCGGTGGCATCAGTAACTCCTCTCACAATTCCAAAAGAGGTACTTGATCTTGCCAAAGCCAAGCTAATACATGCAAGAATTTAAAGAAGCGAACAGTAGTCAAAAACCAGTTGCATACCTTTGTATAGGTTCTCAAGAAGATGTCTTTCAATGGTTTGAGATTCTTGTGCCATTTGGAGCAAGTCACATAGATAGGAGTCTCAGTACTAACATCAGTTTTCGTCAAAAATTCACCTACATCCTGTGAAGCTCATATTTGACCTCTTGTCTCCTGGTTTGCTGCCCCTTATATCAGGGAGCATAAGTGTTGCCCCCAACTCTTTAGCTACTAGCATCACCAACTGCAATCTGTAAAATCAGGAAAAGACTATATGATGAAATTGAAGGGAGAAAACTTTTGCATATTCATGTTTCACCAAGAACTTAATAATGTTTCAGAAAATGTGCGTCTAATACAGGCTTCCTGCGAATGGATGGTGGGCAACTTATGCTGCAACTCGAGATAAACAGGTAAGTAAACAGAGATCCTCGAAAGTGTGCAGTGGAAATGAAAGAAGTGAACAAATGAAACAGCAATCTCCCAATAAAGATAGATTTAGGATCAAGGAAATAACCTGAATGACTTATCAAAAGTACCAATAGCAATCTCCAACTTCATCAATCATCCAAAGAAATAGATATCGAGTTTGGCTCCATGGTTATCGTTGGCAACTCTGCAATAAATTCACAATGAAAATGAAAATCATTGAAATATAGAAGGGTATTAATTATTTACAACCATATTTTCTCACCTGACTCAAAGATTTCGAGTTCTTCTAAGTCCTCCTAAATTGAACATGAAAGTGGTGCGGATCGTAATCAATCTTGAGCACATATAAGAGCATCCATCATGATTGGGGCTACGAAACATATCAAGCACACGACCTCCTGTGCTAAATGCGGCCTCTAATGCTACAGTTGAGACGGGCACGGCTAAAATAACTCGAGCAATAGAAGAGAAAATAGGATATCTAGAAGAATTTACTTTCCAAGATATCAAACTTAGCATTACAACATTAACATCCTTCCTCCAAATACTGGCTAAGATGCATTTTAATTATAATATCAACACCAACCACAGGAGACTTTGACACATTTATCATCCTTGTGCTCTTTAGCCTCAAATTGCTCTAAGGGCATACACCGGTGCAGTATTGCTTGAATAATGACGTCGGAGATGTCATCACTTTATCTCGTAAAGTTTTAGTTTGTTCCTTTTCATAAACATGATTAATCATCCACTTCATATAATCATACTTATGCCGAGGGTCAAGCATGCAAGCAATGAATAATGTAAGATTGATATTGTTCACATTGCCAAAATACTTATTAAATTTGGTCTTCAATCTTTTTGTCATTTCTTTTAAACTTTTTTCTTTAGTCCCATAATATCTGTCAATCATTATATAAATCCCATATATATCTCCTGCCAAATCATTACTAGTAACATAAGATAACCCAAAACTTTTAAAGTCATGTCAAAAAACAACTTCAGGAAATGAAGAAAATGACGGGCATATTTCCAATCTTCACTAGTGGGCACCCCTTTTGCCTTAGAAAGCTCTTTGGCAAATTCGCTATTTAAAAGCTCTTTTATACTTCAAAGCTGCTTCTAATGTTATATATGTCGAGTTCCATTGAGTCTCAACATCCAAATATACAAGACTCTTATACTCAATATTCTCTAGCTTAATGCAATCCTTAAACCTTTTAAACCTCCTAGGTGAAGACCTGACATAATGCATAGCCAAACGTATTCTAATAATGGAATCATAAATGTCCTTCAGCCCTTCTCTAACAACGAAGCTCAATATATGAGTACAACACCTCATGTGAAGTAACTCACATTTTAATACCAAAGAGTTCCTACAGTTAAGTTTCTTTTTCAAATTTTGAACTCCTAAGTCATTGGAACTCGCATTATCCACAGTAATAGAAAAAATGCTTTGAATCCCCCAATCAACCGAGCATTTCTCAATAGCTTTTTCTTGTATCTCTGTCGAATGACCTATGATTTGACAAAAAATTAATAATTTCTTTTGTAGCTTCCAATCATCATTAATAAAATGTGCAGTGAGACACATATAACTTAAATTGTGACAAGAGGTCCATAGAACTACAAAATTATTAATGCAAATGACAAAGATCTACTTACCCAAATAGCATTCACAAATCTCCTAACAAAATATGTTAACTCATTATTCATGAAAATCACAGGGCAACACGAAGGAAGAATGGACCGATCTAACCATCCAAAGAAGAATGGTGTGTCACAGAACTAGTGGATTCATATGTTCAACTAATGATTTATACCATCACCAGAAGTTTGAGAGTGCCTAGGTTAGTGTCTGCCATAACCAGTGACAATCGATCATTATCTTTGTTAAAACTCGACGTCATATGCATAAGAGTGTTTCTCAGGAACTCGTTCTCATAACGCAAATGTCATCCTGTGCAGGCTTGACCTGCAAAAAGTACTAACAAGTGAATGCAAATCTCATGGGTTTCAAATAAGAGTCAAGGACAGTGAAATCCTGGATGCAATATGTATACTAGCCCAGCAACTCAGGACAAAAACTCGTATACATATATAATTCATAACAGTCAATAAGCACCGTAACTCAATAAACGAAAGTCGCTAGGTCGCTAGTGTGAAGAACAATAAGGATGAACAAAAAGAGAAACATGGGAAACGTAGCAGGCCATTGAGATTCCTTCAACTCAAGTAAAGCACATAATCACATCCAAAGCAGTGGACTTGAATCTCGACCCTGCAAGTCATATGATATTCACCAACACAACCTGCACCAAAATTTGGACGCACGTCACGGCTCTGGACAGCCTAAACAACAACAGAACTTCATTCCTAATATCCTAAATTTTCTTTATTTCCTGCTAGACATTCAAATAGCTAGCTAAACAAAAGCAATACCAACCTATGACATTCGCCCGACAACAAGCGAAAAAAAAGGGTAGAAGCAGCAAGACAAACTCTCAGTAAAAGGGCATAAGATAATGCTGCAGCGGTAGGAACTGCAACAATAATAATGCCAAGTAAAGCATACCACTTTCAATGACACCAGCAAAAAGATTGACAAGTAAAGGTTTTCTTTAATGTCGGAGTCCTCCATAAGAAGAAGAGTCACATGCATTTATGATATCAGTCAAATGCATCTTTTTTCGGTAAAGTTCGTGAACCTTAATGGACCAACCTTTACCTATCACTCTAGCACATCCATGTAACTGCAAAAAATCTCTCCCCCCCCCCCCAATAAGTGCTAAAAACACTAAGATGCATATGCTCCTTTGGCTTGCTAATAGCAACGCACTACCATCACAAAAGAAACGAAAAACAGAAAGAAAGCCAATAGTATTCCATGACAGAGCAAATGGTTCAAAAATGCCTTTTGCAAACCGAAACTTCTGCATGATGATCATAGACTGGGTTATTGGCAAAAATTAATAAGGTGGTGAGATAGCTTGAGTCATACACTTCGCTCGATATCCAAGCGACTCCTGATTTCTATTCAGCTGACAAGAATTATACGGGAAATTCAGAACATAACCTTAGAGCTGTATCAAAGACCTATCAAATGGTTCGCGAGTTATCCTAACACAACATAATTGGGGTAGCATGAGGCCTGAAGAGCATTTTGCACTTACTCAGCTATTCCTTCGTAGACCGATCCAAATGACCCACGGCCTAAAAGCGCCACATGAGCTCAAGGGGGAGCTCGAAAGACTAACACCCAGCGTTCAAGAAGAGAAGGGCTAAAACCCAAATCACAGCAAGACAAACTAATGAATCTAAACCCACTTTCGGACTGAAGCGCCCCCCAAACCAAACGAACCAACCCTAAGGAAGATACATCAATCGCTGAATAGCAGAGAGAGAGAGAGAGACCTCACTGGTGTGAGCAAAGCAGCCATAGAGATAAGACTTGCCGACCCAGTATTGCAAGTCCCCGATCCAGAGGGTCTTCACTTCTTCCTTAGCGATGGCGATGGTGGTAACCTGGGTGGCGACAGTAATGGTGGTAACCTGGGCGGCAACTAGGGGTGTGCAACCGGATCTAGTATACCCAAGAACCGAACTGACCCACCGGGAAAATAGGGTCGGGAACCGGTTCCCGTTGAAACCAGTCCGGGAACTAGTTCCCAAAATTTGGAACCGGTTTAAACCGGACCGGTTTTGGAATTGGTTTTGTATGTAGAGGTTCAAAACCCTATTTTTTTCCCATGATTTCTATTCTTACTTCTACAATCATACGGCATTTTTCCTCTGGCTCTCTCAGACATGCACGACACTCCTCCTTCGTCGTTCCTCATCCTCACTCGCTTCCCTCCCTCCCCAGCTCCCTCTCGCACCATCCGACGGACGGACGGCGTCCGTCGCTGCCAAATTCTTGTACGTGGATTGGCTCGCTAATTTCTCTTTTGTAAAAGGAGTTATGCTTGCATTAATGAATAGCTTCATACGATAGTTATGGGAATAAGAATAATATTAGACTCATATTTGTTGCTAATATTTATGCAATGTTATGATTTTTGTTTTGCCGATTTTATTTATGATAATTAACCTCGTGGATCTTTAATTTTTCGTTTAGTCAAAAAGTTCATGTGTTTATTTATTACAAGTGCTTAATGTTTCAATACAAGTTAGGAGTATTACGTTATTTATTTGTGTATTAATGTAAAATTTGAAATTGTATAGAATATCAGGAGATTGCAAAATAGGTTTCAGTGGAAACAAGATTGACCCTAGAACCAGACAGGAAAAACAGAATGGGTCAGGTACAGGGTCCAATATAAACAGGGTCGAATACAGAGTCCAAAAAAGGGAAACCGGTTATAACAGGGTCGGATATAAGGTCCAGGTCTAGACCCTACTCACCTTGGACCCAATCACCCCTAGTGGCGACGGTGGCTGTGTGTGTGTGTGTGTTGGTGGCTTGAAAATTAAGGTTGAAAAGGGACAGAGAGAAAAGGGGGGAAAGAGATTACCCAGATGAGGCCTAAAAGGCCCACGCGGGACCAGTATCAAAAAGAGCTACGCCGACCCGTTTTGACCTAACCCTAATCACCCTGACTAATTCCAGCCCTAAACTTGGTAAAAAGTTTGGGCCGAACCCAAAATACCCTAAATTTAGGGTCGGGTCGGGCCGATGCGGGCCTTTTTGACATCCCTAGTTAATAAGTTAATCCTTATTTCTCAAATAAAATGTCAAAATACATAAGTCTTAGATCTAATCCAAAGACATTTATGATTCATTTAACAACTCAATTTCAATTAAAAGGCCTGCTGACTTCTTCTTTCTTCCTCTTCGCTCTCATGATCTCACTTCACGATCTTCTCTCTCCCTCTTTGCTTCCACGAATCTAATTCGCTGCCACCTCCACCGCATTCGACAGTTACCGAACGACATTTAAGAACGAAATCAAAAGCAAACATGGGATACACAACCATGAACAATTTAAAATCATAGCTCAATGAAGTGAATAAACATGCAAAGATGTCCAAAAAAAACATAGGAAAATTCACAACTACTGTGACCGAGAAGGTAGTTGATGGTTTTATATGATGGGCTTAAGGCCCGTCCGCCCATGTTGGGCCTAAAAGCCCGGCCCACAAGATTGGGGCCCATGGATGAAGGGGCACGATTCCTTTTGGAGGGAACGTATATAAGGGAGTAAAGAGAGGGAGAAGGAACCTTTTGGCATTTTCAACGTACGTCTTCTCTCCTCTCTCCCTCCAAAAAAAAAGAAAACCAAGACGCCGTCTTCCCTTCAAGGCTAATCGACGTCATCGGATTGAACGGGATCGGTTTTCTCTTCCTCTTGTCGGCATTGGTGTTTAATCTGTGGCTAACAAGGTACGCTCGAATCCGTGGTGTGCTTTACGATCGGTGATACGTGATTTTCCCGGGCTTATCTTCCGCATTCGTTTTAGGGATTCGATTTAGTGTCGAATCCGGTTTTTGGGAATCCGACATTCCCCAACATTGGTATCAGAGCCCTAGTTCATGTTTTCCCGACCCTTTTCATGTTTTTTGATTAATTTTTCGCGAAGATATTCGGCCGACACGGATCGGGGCGAGAAATCCCGACACCCGAGCACTGTTCGTCTATTTTTTCGAGTTTTTGTAAGTCCAAATCGATTTCTGAAGGTATAGGGTGAAAGGACTCGTCGAGACGAGTCCATCGCCATGTCTTCCGCCGACGGGCGACGCCGCACGCGCCTACACGCGCGGCCAGAAGCCGCTGCGCGTGGGCGCCACGCGCTGAAGCGCTGGCTCGGCCGGCGCGTGCGCCGCTTACACGGTCGGCGGCGAACCGCGCGTGCGCGCCGCCGGCGGCGAACCGGCACGCGCCGGTCGGCGAACCGACGCGTGCTGACGTCAGCATGACGTCACCCAACGGTCGGTAACCGCTGGGATGACGTCAGCTGGCCGGGCGGTCACCGGCCGGCGACCCGACCCGACCCGATCCGCGGAAGCCTGGCACGCGCGCGGCACGTGCCAGATGACGTCTGCGTGACGTCATCCAGCGCACGCGCGCGGCACGTGCCAGCTGACGTCTGCGTGACGTCAGCCCGCGCACGCGCGAGGCACGTGCGGTCGGTTCGTCCGACCCGGCCCGACCGGTCCGACGACCCGCCGCCCGTTGACCGACCGTTGACCGACGACCGTTGACCGTTGACCCGAAAAAAAAAAAAAAAAAAAAAAAAAAAAAAAAAAGAGGAATTTGTTTCTTTTTCATTTATGCCTATGTGGGTAATATGCAATCAATTATTTATTTTGCATTTGTTGCATGAATTTTGGAAAATTATGTATTTTCCCTTATGTATATTATGGATTATAAGTAATCCATTTTTTAGTTCTGCATTTGTTGCGGGAACTATGATGCGTTATGCACGGATACCGCAATCCCGAGAACGGACGAGGGAAGTGCAAGACTTAAAAGGCTGATGTCGATTTAGCTAATTATCGGTGGCATGACGGTGATTTAGTATCACATGTGGTCAAGGTCAATCGGATGATACGGAAATCATCTGGAATGGTTATCTTATGCCGGATTTTGAGAAGGTGCCGGCTTTAATGAACACTCTTCCACCTGAATGGCAAGCAGTGTTAGATCGGCTATGGGAGGTCAACGTGGTCCCGGGTTATAGGAGGCTAGTGGAAGCTTTTGTAAGAGAGTACTATAGGATTGAGTTAATCAAAACTCCAACCCTTAGATTGAGCGCCACATGGCGCAGAGTGAATGCGTCTTGGAGGCGGCATGAAAGCTCTCCAAAAGTTTTTCCATGGTTGGCAAATGTGCCTTCAAATTTCTCAGATATTTTGACTGAAAGATTAGAAGGGACATTCCCTATTTATTTCTTAGATTAGTTTGAGATGTTTTTGGGTGTGAATATCTCTTTCTATGTTGATATTTCTTCTTTGTATATATTACTTAGTGTAATGAATAGTTGTATTGTGTGAAAGCATTATTATTCTATTGGATGTCAAATATTATTTGCTTTGTTAAATTGTTGACTGCTTGTGGGTAGTTCATAGAAGTTTTTGTAACTTCATAGAATTTATTTTGCATAAGACAATTATATTAATAATAGTTTTAAGTTAGGTTTTTTGGAGGATGATTGGAAACATAGTGACCTTTTGATTCTGAAACCTTACTTGAAATTGTTCATTGATATGATGGGTCTGTGCAAAATGGATGCATAAATGATAGGCATTAATAATTCGTGCATATATGTCCGATGTGTTCGGATCGATGGTTTCAAAGCAACTAAGAACGTAATTGCGATATGAACGGCAACAATTGTGAAATATTGGATATGAAGATTCAATGTGTGCTGGAAAAGCAAGAAGCATTAGAAGCTCTTGACCATGTTATGGAAGATCTTGAGAATGCTGTGCGCCACCTTGAGCTAGTAGAGGACCGCCTAATGGCATTTGAGTCAAAAATAGACATTTGCGGTCTTTGGTTCTAGCTCGAAAGGGCTTTGAGCTCTAAGCGCAAGCGTATTGATTCGTTCAATATGTGGGAATGCAAAGGATCAAGTCCTTATTGCAAGAAATCAAGAGTTAACCAACACAAGAGAGGAAAACGTCCTCAAGTGAAGAAAATGTCCAGGGTGAAGTGTTACAAGCGTGACAAGAAGGGTCACTATGCTCGCGACGTCGTGAGCCAAAGAAGATCGGGAGCGACAGACCATGTAGCGAAGGATAGAGGATCCTTCGTGGAATTCCGACGAATACCAACTGGAACTAAGTGGATCTATGTAGGAAATAACTCCGAGAGATGAAGTTAAAGGAATTGGCTTTTGCCAATTAAACATGCGTGGTGGACGCACCTTGTTCCTACATGATGTTCTATATGCTCCGGAGATTCGTTGAAATTTCGTGTCTATTTTGATGTTGGTTAAACTTGGTTTTAGTGCGAACTTCCGTAATAAAGGTGTAGATTTGTATTTGGATACAAACTACTATGGTTGTGGTCACTTTCTGGATGGTTTTATTGTACTAAATGTTGACTGTGGTGATGTCAATATATGTTATTCCCTTGTTTCACGTCTTCTACTTCATGTGATAATGATGTGATTTTGTGGCATGCTAGACTTGGTCATATTGGCCAACAACGAATGAATAGACTAGCCAAAGAGGGCTTGTTGGGCAACATTGAAAAAGTCGATTTGCCTATATGTTAGCATTGCCTAGAAGGGAAAACGACAAGGAAACCATTTGGAAAAGGTAAAAGAGCTGAATTTCCTCTCGCATTTAATCCATTCGACGTACGTGTTTCAATGAATGTGAGAAGAAGGCATGGGGCTGTTTATTTCATCACTTTTATAAATGATTATACTCAATTCGGATATGTTTATTTGATTTCTCATAAATCTGAAGCATTGAGTTGTTTCAAAAGGTTTATGAACTTGGTAGAAAATCAATTAGACAAGAAAATAAAAGCATTGAGATCCGATTGAGGTTGAGAATATTTATCACGATGAGTTCAGAAAATTATGTGATGAAAAATGAATAGAAAGACAGTTGTCTATTCCATATACTCCTCAACAAAATGGTGTTCGAGAGAAGAAACAGAACCCTATCGGAAATGGTTAAGTCCATGATGGCGCATGCTAACTTACCTATTACTTTTTGGAGTGATGCGTTGTTAACTGCTGCCTATATACTTAACCGGGTGCCTTCCAAATCAGTTACTTCCACTCCATATGAGTTATGGACAGGTAAAAAATCGGACTTAAGTATTCTTAAGCCATGGGGTTGTACTATCTATACTTATGAGTCCTCTCACAAATTTGGGAAATTGGGTCCCAGAGGAAATAAGAGTATTTTCATGAGATACTCCGAACACTCAAAAGGGTATGTGTTCATAGGTGAGCGGGAAAGTGGGAGTATAACTGAATTTGAATCACGGGATGTCACATTCTTAGAGAATGAATTTCCTAAGAAGGGCAAAATAAGGGAAAATTACTCCCTATTTGAAACCTTGGATCATGATAATGATATTAGTAGAGTTCGTCCAAGTGGGAGTAATATGAGAAGTGATGAATTAAATTCAACTCATTCTCAATTACAACCACATGATGAGATGACATCATCATTATCTAATCCTAGTGGGAGCATAATGGGGAATGATGTGCACAGTGTACAATCTCTCATACGGCGAACAAGTCGCCAAAGTATTCCCGGTCGACGTTTTGACATTGAAGGGGAAACTTTTATGATTGCCCCACAAGATGAGGATGAGCCAAGAAATATTAATGAGGCTCTAAATTGCCCTTATAAGGAAAAATGGATTCATGCAATGGAAGAGGAAATGGAGTCAATGAAATCAAACCAAGTCTGGGAACTGGTTGATCTTCCAAAAGGACGCAAAGCTATTGGGAACAAGTGGGTTCTCAAAATAAAGCGAAAGAATGATGGCTCGATAGAAAGGCATAAGGCTCGCCTTGTGGCGAAGGGGTATAATCAACAGGAAGGAATTAATTGTGAAGGATTATTTTCTCCTATAGTGAGATTTACTTCGATTCGCATTATTCTGGCAATAGTGGCTAGTATGGATCTTGAGTTACATCAAATGGATGTAAAGACTGCTTTTCTCAATGGAGAATTAGAGGAAGAAATATATGAAACAACCTGCTGGTTTCATAGTGTAAGGCTAAGAAGAAAAGGTATGTTGACTTTTGAGATTGATGTATGGCCTCAAGCAGTCATCGAGACAATGGTATATACGTTTTCATAATGCCATAATGGCATATGATTTTACAATGATTAATGAGGATCATTGTGTATATATCAAAAGATCCAAAGATCAATTTGTGATCATATCATTATATGTTGATGATATACTAATTGCCGAAGCAATATGGAGTTTGTTAATCTTGTCAAGAGTTGGTTGTCTTCCAACTTTGAGATGAAGGATATGGGTGAGGCTGCATACATTCTTGGAGTTAAGATTTCAAAAGATCGTTCGAAGAGATCGTTGTCTCTTTCGCAAGAAACATATATAAATAAGGTTCTTGAACGATTTCGTATGCAAGATTGTAAACCCATAGACACTCATATTGCAAAAGGTGAAGGATTGAGCCATAGACTGTGTCTAAGGACTCCACAAGAGAAGGAACAAATGAAACTTGTTCCTTATGCTAGTGCTGTTGGAAGCTTGATGTACTCTATGATGTGTACAAGACATGGCAAATGTTTTACAGTTGGAATGGTGAGTAGATACCAATCCAATCCAGGTCCAGCACATTGGAAAGCCGTTAAGAGAATACTGAGGTATCTAAAGGGGACTGCTGATTATACGCCGAGTCATTAAGGAAAGGATCTGCGACTCTAAGGCTATTCTAATGCTGATTGGGGAGGAGATTTAGATGAAAGGAAATCTACCCGGGTTTGTTTTCTTACCGAATAATGGCACCATATGTTGGAGCAATAAGAAACAAAAGTGTATAGCCTTGTCCACGATGGGCGAGTTCGTGGCATTATCAAGCAACTTGGTGTAAGAAGATGTTTGGCTTAAGAGATTATTGGATCATTTAGGTGTTATTGGAAGTGCTGCAGATTCATTGTTGGTTGACTTTGTGATAACCAAGCAAAGAAAAGCGTACACCAAAGATCCAAAATATCATGGCAAGACCAAACATATAGATACCAAGTATAATGTTGTCAAAGATATGATTGCACGAAAAGATGTGAACTTACGGTACATATTACGCATAGAATGGTAGCAGATCCTATGACAAAGCCAATACCTAGAGATGTGTTTTGTGGCCATATGAAATCTCTAGGATTGCGTAGAGTCCGATGTCTTGGATTGTAATTTCCCGAAGTGTTCACATTTGATGAATTTGTGTTTTTTTATCATTAATGCCTATGAATCTTTGTTTGATCTTTATGCATCTTAATGCTCGGTGCATTACTTTAAATTGAGACAAAGTATGTCGGACGGATAAAAGATTAGCCCACTCACACGGGTAATCGCCTCTATTTACTTGTGTAATAAATAGAGATGAGACTGTTTTTAAGCTTATTATCTAGGTGATAATCGAGAGCTCAAGCTTAAAATACGTATGTCGCCTTAATCGAGTGTTAAGATGAGGACATAATACTTACTATGTCCGAAAGTAAAATACCCCACATATTTTACTTTATCTCGTCTATGATGCCGGATGTGAGTTCGATGAATTTTGTGAATGAGTAGATACGTGAACTCAAGTTAGACATTGGGTATGTCGAACTATCATCTCGTACGGTATTGAAGGTGTAGACATACGCTCCATGGGAAAGGAGTTAATACCGTAATACGTATTTCATACTACGTATGCATGAGACGACCAATAAGAGTGGCAAAAGTTTGATCTCAACTTTTATGTCGTGTGAGACCCTTGAGGAAAAGAGTTCCTCAATTTTTAGTCCCCTCATGACTCTTACTTATTCTCAAGATTTCTATTTAGTGTTTGCTATCTTAGGATGTTGCCAATGGTCATGAGTTGATTCGATCTAATGGGACATTTCTAGAAAAGCAAGCTGAACGAAATTGAGAGTTTGAAGGAAAGAGGAAGATCGAATTTGAAGAATCACATTGTAGTTTTGTATTCACCGGTTAACCAATTATGACTATCTTTGTGATAATCATAATTGTGACTACAATATATGTATCATTGTTTGAAAGAGATCGAGAGAGATATAAATGTGATCGATCGATCTAGGGTACGCATACAAAATCTACTCAAAGTGTGATGCCCATTATGAGCCGCTATATATTCCTAACGAGATGTATAGCAACGAGCTCTCAAAGTATGCTGGTCGCACGGATTATTCACCGGTATGAATGTTGAAGAGAGGTAAAGAGAATCCTGTTCGGCCCACCATGTGTGAGTGGGAGATGATGGTTTTATATGATGGGCTTAAGGCCCGTCCGCCCATGTTGGGCCTAAAAGCCCGGCCCACAAGATTGGGGCCCATGGATGAAGGGGCACGATTCCTTTTGGAGGGAACGTATATAAGGGAGTAAAGAGAGGGAGAAGGAACCTTTTGGCATTTTCAACGTACGTCTTCTCTCCTCTCTCCCTCCAAAAAAAAGAAAACCAAGACGCCGTCTTCCCTTCAAGGCTAATCGACGTCATCGGATTGAACAGGATCGGTTTTCTCTTCCTCTTGTCGGCATTGGTGTTTAATCTGTGGCTAACAAGGTACGCTCGAATCCGTGGTGTGCTTTACGATCGGTGATACGTGATTTTCCCGAGCTTATCTTCCGCATTCGTTTTAGGGATTCGATTTAGTGTCGAATCCGGTTTTTGGGAATCCGACATTCCCCAACAGTAGTGATGGTTAACTCGCGGTTGCTCCAATAGTCTTTGTGGAGCAGATTTGCACCACAAACAACCGCAACAACGTGCGCACAAAATCAAAAAACTCAAACGATTCAACAAAACAATGGATAAGAAAATCCACGAGAATCGCACGCGAATGGAGGAACGAGCTCGAGAAGACAATCAACAACGGAGTGACCTTTGGCGTTTTTGCCGATGTTGGAGAAGAGGCCACGGCCTTTGTCCACGAATCTCCGGCAGAGATGGAGATCTCTCAATCGAAAAGCACATCATTGAAAAGTTGCAGCGGAGGGAGAAAATATTGGCTAACAAGATATGTCAGCACAACAAATAAGAAGGTCCATGAGGTTGCAACATGTGTCTAAAGTGGGGCCTAAATGATGTCTGACTCTCTCTCTCTCTCTCCACTCGACGCTCTTGACTTTGCCCCTTTCTCTCCCTTCAACGAACCACCAAACCCTTGTCTGACCGACGAGCCATTGCGCCACCCCTCCGGCTCCATGTCGGAAAATCGCTGCCCCCTCCTAGTTGTGTCCTCTCTCTCTCTCTCTCTCCCTTTGTCTTACGACTGAGCCCTTGTCTAACCAACCATTGCGTGGCCTCTGCCTGCACTATCGCAAAGTTTGTAGGTCGGGCGGTTCGTTAGTCAAATGAGAGCTCGGTGGGAGAAAGAGGGGATGGCAAAAAGAGAGAGAGTCGGGTGACACGGACAGTGTGCAAGGGCGGAAAAGAGAGAGTTTGACATTTGGGCCTAACTTTGGACACATGTCAAACCTTATGACCCTTCTTATTTGTTGTGTTAGCACATCTTGTGCGGTCAATATTTTCTTAGCGGAAGGAGAAAGAGAGAGATGACATGAAGAAGGGGACGAAGAAAAAGTGATTGCGTGAAAACGCTATTCAGAAGCAAAGAATCCTGATTTGAGTTTTCCATTATTTTTAATTCTCTTTTTTGCCCTTTGCGCCGTTAAATATTGCATAGATTTCTATTTTTTTAATTACCAATTATTTTTATTATAAAATTTTAGCCAAAATTTAATAAACACTACGTTAAGACCTTGTTAATTGAAAAAAATTCTATCTATTATAACCAATATGGAAACTACAACGAACTGAAAAATATAAAGAATAAAACAAATAATAAGAATCAATTTTTTAAAATTATAAAAATTGTCCAATAAATTTATATTGTGCTGAAGTGCTTTAACAATCTATATATATATATATATATTAAATCATAAGAAATAAATTTTCCTAATTTTGATTATATATAGAAGTATTTTAGTAATATTGATCGGGTTAGTATGAGTTGGACCGGACATAAATCAAAAAATTCATTACGAATAAATGGATTAATTGGCTAATTTGGGTATGATCATTTACGACCTAATTCAAATTCAATCTAACTCACCCGTTTGATAGGTCCACCCGTGACCCACCTCTAACTGCAACCGTGACCATCAAAGCGCTCGAATCTACCTAGTCATTTGTGAGGCTAACGGTGGGCGTCAATGCCAAATAGACTAGTTATGACCCCCATTGACCTCGCAACGCCTCGAACGGACTCCGAGTGGAGGCCTAAGCTTGATCTAAGCCTCAGATCTCGGCTCATCGCAGCCTGCCACTTGTACTCGTCAACGGCAGCAGTGACGAGGGAAGCTAAGAAAGTCGCGTTGCCGGCGGGGGACGTGGGGGCGGACACGAGCAAGGAGAGGAGCGAACTCATCATTTGACGACTGGAGAAGCGGTGGCTTGACGCGGAAACGTGCGCACGACGGTGGCCGGTCGATATCCTCACGTCTTGTTGGGTGAACTGAGACAGGAGAAGGGAAGGGAGACATTAAACGGCTCTAGTACCCACACCAGTCAAAAATGTCGGTCCCGTAACTCGTTTGTTGAACTAATCGTGTTTAAATTTGAGAAAAATGGTTTTTCCCAGTAGACGTGCCGTGTTCGAATTAGATTCAAATTTAATATGATATGGTGAGACCATAGATTCACAACACAAAAAAATCGTTCCTAATTTTGACTGATATGCACGAATATGCCTGCATTGCTGCATGACATGAATCGACTACAATGGGGAAGAAGCTATTTTTAAACTCAACATTGTATCTGATTAAGATGATTAGAAGGTAAAAATCCATGTCGGTATTATCTAACCAACGTTAAATCCATAGGGAAAAGATTTGTTGTAATAGTAATCTTTGTACTCCACTGATACTAGAACGTATAGTACAAGAACAATTCAAACATTACATGCCAAAATAAATAAGATTAAAAAAGAGTATCGGCTAGTTCACCTAATTTACAGAATAAGCAATAACCTTAAACTGCTTGATTATAGCTAAATGTGCCGAAATTAAAGATGGCATAATTTGTCAAACCATTTTCTTTTGTCGTGCATGCAAAATGACGGAAAATTCATCATGCATCAAGCTCTAAAAAATTTCCCAAAGCCCACGAAAATTGCTATCATGAGCGGAATAATTTGGGTAAATCCGTCGTGAGGCGTAGGACGATATAGGCATTGAAATTGTCAGTAGGGGGTTTGTCCTTGAAAACTCCACTGACAGCATAGTTATTGGAAAAATTAGGTAAATTGTTGATGGCCACATTGGTATTAGTGACTATTGCAAAAAGAGTCGATGAATGAAAATCGACTCAAATTACATCGCCGGAAAAAGCCGATGCATCTGACGTTGGCAATGGGTACACGTCGCGTCTCTAGTAAGATCGGGAGCCCGACAGACGACCACGTCACTGTCATTTACAGCTGTAACTGCACCCATCGCCGCCCATCTTATTGTATTATATTCCTCTGGCTTAGTGCGGTAAATTAAACATGTTATCTAGTGAGGGCAAATGATTCTTCGCATCATCACGGGGACGATAATGTCGCCCGCCGTGCCCTCTTGGCCTCCAAAATTAATATTTTTATTCGCACCATGGTGTGGGCCTAAAGTCCTAGAGATTATAATCATTAATGTGGACATAATAAGCTCAATTAACCGTGTTTGATAGCGGAGAAAATTTTTACAAAGAAAAGTTAACTCTTCGACTTAATTTCCCTCCTGAGGCGGGGTTCTTATCCCATGCCCTAAGCGACACCAGACCGCCGGCCGCTTATTTTTTTGCCTTTTTGAGTTTTTTTTTTAAGTGAAAGTGCTTTGCAAAGTGTGATTTTTTTCAAATATCAACCAAAAATTTTTTTGGATAAGCTTTTAACCTAAAGGGCTTTATATTTTCTTAAAAACTTTCCCAGAAGCCAAACCGTGCACACTTGTGGGAGTTCCATCTTCCCTTAATGTCTATAATGATTTCATGGCCATGACACATGTTAAAGAAGATTCGAAGAAAATTATCAATTCAGTCTTAAATTTAGTGTATGGGTCCAAATTTTTTTGATTTTCTTAATGTATTCCTAAACCTTCGAGCGAAATTCAATGTACTCCTTATTGCACAAAAATTACTAACGAAATGATTCATAAGTTGTCTACGTTAGCATGCCATATAGGATCATCAACGATGACCGGAAGACACGTCAACACTTTCTTATGGTAGTTTGCTAACACGATTATATTAAAATTTCATGCAAAAGTTCAGAACTAAATTGATAAAATTAAAAAAAAAAATGTATGATTGAATTAGCATCTGTATAATAATATTGGAATTTATTGGATAACTATCCCAAAGATTTGACAATGGCAATTGGACACTCTATTATCTAGTTTCTTGCGTATCAAGAATCTTTCCCTTACCCAGAGAGAACTCGAATTATGGAGAGCTACCCACTGCTGTCGTTTCCTCGATTGTAAGGTTATATAAAAGGGTCTAGACATACCAAATGGTTCCAGGCTGGACTCCCGAACTATCATGAAGAAGTCCAATGTGTAACAAATAGCAACGTCGTCGTCGACAAAATTTTGGGACTTTAAACACGTACTTTGCGCCTGAAAAAAAGGATGAGATTTCGTCGTTCTTCTAGGAACTACTGATGCACGAGAAGGTCGTTGTCCTTCACGTTTGTAGACTTCGAAATGTCAGACATAGGATTACACGAGGCCACTTTTCTCGCGCACGCCACAAACATGCCCGGTTGGAGAAGGCAGTGATGGTTTTTGAGCAGGATTATGAGAACGTGAACTTTGAAGAGCGGTACATGCTGCATAAATGTATGAGAACTATTGGGTAACCGTTTGAGAATATCAAATTTTTTTAATAGCATCCTTCGCTGCGTCGCTTCTTCTAAATTAATAATAGAGCTATTTAGATCATGCGAGTTAAATGGTGCACATCAAATTTAACCACGATACTTTTAAACTAGTGAAAAATCTTTAACCGGTTTGACCGTTAAAACTATATAGGCTATTGTAATTGAAAATAATTGCAACAGCAAAAAGAATATCAAACACGTTATAAAACTTGTCAGGATGGTTATTGTTTTTGGACGAACAAATTGGAATTAATTAAGATATAATTGCACTCTATGCTGCGCATGGTAACCTTCCCAGCCCAAGAATTTCTATTCTTTTTTGTTAACAAAAAAAGAATAAACCGTTTGATAATGGCGAGTTAGTTTTTTGTTAGGGAACAAAAAGTTAGCCCCGAGAACGGTTTTGGAATAGAAATGAGAAGTAAAAAAAGTTGCTTCTTGTTCCTGGGAATAAGTTTTTAAATAAGTAAATTTTTTTTTTCTTTTATTCATCTCTTGGCGCTAACCGCCAACCCCAGCTTCGCCATCGCTCGCCCGCCGCCGCCGCGCCGCCCGCCGCCAAACGCCGCGCCCGATGTCGCCGCCGCGCGCCGCCGCCGTCGCCGCCGCCGTCTGTTGATCGCCGCCCGCTGCGCCGGGCCGCCGCTCGGCCGTCGCCGCCGGTGGAGGTGCGGTGGAGAGGCGGTGGATTAATATATAACAGACGGCAGGCGACACGGCGATCCGTGGCAAGAGTAAAAAATGAATAAATACAAAAAGAAATTGTTGCGTTAAACACATTTCTATTCTTTTTCTATTCCAAGAGTAGAAATTTTGTGTAATTCTACCAAACGGGTTCTTTTACTCGAAATTGTTAGGAATAGAAATGAAAAGAACTATTTCGAAAAAAACTCTTAACGTAGAAAGTGTTGTCATGCGCAGCCTATGTTTCCACAAGAATCACTTTTTGTTTCGGGCTTTATTTTACGATCCGAGTTCTTTATAAGATCTGACTGGCTACATCCATTAAAATATAAGTAGAAAAAAATGACATATTAATTTGTAGAAATTCTAGAATGACAATAAATATCCGAGGTTTTTAGCACTGTGTATGAGCTTGATCAAAGACAGAATTTCAAGGATGAAAATCAATCGGTGAAATTTACCGAAGCATAAGATAACATCTGCCTCGAGCGGGAAGAAGGCAGAAGAAGACGGGGGGGCGCCTCCAAAGCATCCACGAGCCGCAAGCCATTTTCGGTTGGTCAGGGCCCACGTGGGCCCGGCCTGCCATTTGGGGGGCGACCGTGGGCTCGCCACGTGACGTTCCGCTAGAGGACTGACGAGGCGGGCGTCACGTGGACACCCCGCCACGGTGGCACAGGCCACAGCGAGGCACGAAACAGTTCCGGAGGTTGCTTATAAAATCTCCTCTAATCCCCTCTCCGCCAATCATGTCCCGCGTCCCACGTGGGAGCCCGGGCCCCCATCCCCGGGGCGCTCTGACGTCATCTTCTCTTTTTCTCCCCCTAAAACATTTCTCTATTCTTGCTATTTTATCTCCCTTCTTTCCTTTTCTTCTTTTGACCTTTCCCATGTTGCTGCCAAAACATTACAATATGCATCGCACACGCACTGCCGTACATGCTAATAATATTTTGGACCATCATTTGGGCTTCTTGATCTAGCCCCTCCCTCTTCTCTCTTTCCTGTTTCGGTCGTCCTTTCTGATCGTCTCCCTTTCCTCCTCCTGCACATTCTCTGCCCCCCTGATAATTTTCCCGGAAAATCTGATCAAACCTCTTCTCTGCCGTTCGAGATTCTCGACCGTGCCTCGATCTCTGTTCAGTTTCTAGAAAGTTGAAAGAGTTAGCCGTCGTCATGGGGGACTCTTCTGCTTCATACATCCGGATGGTATATCTGTCGTCAGTCGAAGTCGTTGTTTAAACCGCAATCTCGGCTACTGATCTGATCTGATGTGTGTACATATGTTTTTGTGCGTGTGCGCAGGTGCACCACCTGATAGAGGAGTGCATACTCTTCAAAATGAGCAAAGAAGAGTGCATGGAGGCTCTCTCCAGACAAGCAAACATCGAGCCCGTCATCACCTCCACAGGTCGCCCTCCGCTCGCCTTTTATCAGCTTCTCTGTCAATCAATCATTTCTCTCTCCCTCTTCTTTTCTTTATCGTGCTCGGCCGTCTGGAACGTGTGCAAATAGACTAGAAACGTGATCCTAGACTGCTTCAGACCATGGTGATGAAATTAGTCAAAGATATTCAATTCTGGGTTCCCCACAAAGATCAGAGAGTTTCATGAAAAGTCGCAGAAACCTCGATCCGGCGCTGTTCATCGTCCTTATCTTATGGGTTTATTGATCATAATAGTCTGCTATTTTCAATGGGATGTTTCTGCATGCTTCCTCGTCGTCGTCGCCGTCCATCCGTGCTTTGTAATCTGATGCACCGAACAGCTGACGAAAAGCCGAGGTTGGGTTTTTGCAGTGTGGAAGGAGCTGGAGAAAGAGAACAAGGAGTTCTTCGAGGCCTACGCGAGGAGCATGAGGGAGGAGGAGCGGGGCTCGCGAGCGGAGACGAGACAGAGGATCCAGAAGATGCTCTCCGATGCCTCCAAACTACACGACGCCCAACATCGCTAAGCTTCGCTTTTCAGCTCCCCTCCTCCGACAGCGATCTTTCATTGCCGTCGTTATGCGCGGTTGCAGCAGCTCTTCTTGCAACTTAGTAAGTGCATATGCCACCTAGTTAAGCGAGTCGCGTTTTCTGGTTACATGTATGTATATATTAGTCCACAAATTTCGATCTTGTACGAACGTCATTTCAGCGATATTTACCAGTTAGATCTATATTGATATCTCGTTTTAACTTAATAAGGAAATAATGTTCAATCCACTGAATCTGTAATTGAATTTTCGGTATCTTATTTGAACTTAAAAAAGGAGATGATGTTCAATCCACTTGTCTGTGTGATTGACTTTTCTAACACGGAATGAATATTTAAGACCAATAATATTTTGAGAAAAGTGCAAATTCTAGTGTTCGTGTCATGCAACTTGCGATGGGGGAGAGATTTGGGGAAAAGGTTGAAAGTAGGGTCCGAGAAAACTACAAAGGGGCGCCCCTCAGAAACGTTGTCGTTTGCGGTGGCGTCTTCACTGTTGGTTGGGAGGCGTGCTGAATTGCGCCACGGTGCGTGTGTGGACTGCGGAGTGGGCGGTGCGGAGGTGGCGCGGCACGTGGCGCTGCGTGCAGCGTTCCGGCGTTCCCGTGTGCCCTTGCTCGGACGCTAATGGCTCTATCGAATTGGAATTCGTAAAGTGTATCTTTGAAAGCAAATATCTTTCGGCAGATTCCAAATACAATAATGAAATGACCTCATTACCTCAAGTAATGAATTGAAATGCATTCATTTTTTCAAATAAAAATCTAAAACATCATTATTTAATTATGTTAATCTCAAAGAATGATAGAATTTCAGTAACTGATCGTTGACATTTTTTGTCATTTATTTTTAAAATTTGATTTCCTTTTTTTTCTTTTTTAATAATTTGTTTTCCTTTTTTTAAGTTTTAACGTTTTCTTCTTTTTTGAGTTTTTAATGGAAAGAAAATTAGAAAAAAGTAAATAATAAAAATGCCATTGATAGCTAATGAGGTCGAATCCTTCTTTGAAATTGATATTACACTTCATGTCATTATTTGGAATTTTCTCAATATCTTTTGTAACATATAATTTGTGCTTACAAAAAAATATTAAAAAAGCCTTACTAAATAATGATTACACCAATGATATGTGAATCGAGTAAGGATAATGCATGGAAATAAAAAAGGAAAAGACCACAAACTGGACAAGATCAAAGTTATCCGATTTTATCATCAGAAATGTCAGGGGAAAACAGTTGGTTTATAATGAGTGGTCAAAAGGAACCACGTAGACCCCGAATCTTCGAACCTAAAGCAATGCTCATATCGAAAATTAATGTTACTTTCCTAAGCGGTCGTTTAACAAGCATCTCAAAGACGACTATTAACAGAAATTTCCAACAATAGTCCGACACGTTAAATAACGCCCATTCTATGTGACCGGTCCACATGACCGGTGCACCTGAAGTTACACCGAAACGGGGGCGGGTGTCCCCGCTTCGCTCCCCGGCTTTCCCTTTCCTCTTGCCATTTCCGGGCCTCCCAATGCTGGGCGGTACGCAGTACGCACGACGGGACAGAGAGGGAAAGCGAAAGCGCGAGCGAAGAAGTGAAGGTGGGGCGCTGTCCGGGCAAAGAGCTGTCTCTATCTCGGCATCGTCTGTGTGCGCGGGCGCGTTGGTTTCTTTCGAGGGTCGGTTGGCGCGCCGAAGTATTTGAGGATCAATGAGAACGGCTCGTTGCCATTTCCGTGGTCCCTCCGGAAGGGGTGAATATACCCTACGAGACCTGAAGTTGGCCTTTTCCCGCGTTGAGGAATCTCGTCCGGGGGATCACGTGGCGATCCCGTCGTATACCTGAATGATTGAAGAGGGAGTGGCGGTGGGCATTCGGTGCACTTATATGGAAGTGTACTAAGCCAGCATTTCCCCCTTTTCTATGATGCCGATTTAGGCCACGAAGTTTGGTCGATTGTGAATTTTAGGTTCCGTTTGTTTGGAGGACGAAAGTTTTCGAGAAATTATTTTCCGATTTTTATGATGTCTTGATGATGGAAAATTAACTAATTTACAAAAAATATTTGAAAAACAACATGCTTCGAGGAAAATACTTCTGCTTCTTATGAGAAAGAATTTACTCTTCTCAAATCACCAAACAAACAAAAATTGCTTGTCTCCCTTGAATATAATTTCCGTGAAAAATATTTTCTTTCATCATCTCTTTTCATCGCGCCTAATCATCTAGGATATAGAATCACATTACCATAGTAACAAAAGAGTCAGGTGTTGAGTGATAGGGGCATAAGTGTGCTTGTTATATTGGCTTTTTCAATAGGGAAAGTGTCCAATCAGCCCAAAATCTATTAGACGGATGCTAATTCAGTTTTAAATTTTTCAATTTTACCAAATTTAGTCCTAAATCTTTACACTGAATTTCATCATAATTCTCCTGGTCAATTTTTACTAGAGATCGCTAATGTGACGGTCTAATTATTACCAGCCATCCAACATGGCACAACATTAAGTCAATGATCTCCAAACAAAATTATTTGAAGGGACTATAGTGAAGTTTCATGCAAAGATTTAAGATTAAATTATCATCTATCCAATAAGTCTATGAGTAATTGGGCAATTTTCCTCATTATTTTAATTATTTAATGAATGTATAGATATATATTATATATGAGGAAACTGGGCTTGTTCGATCTCAATGAGACTTAGCCCAGCTCAAAATTATTGTGCAATTTCATTTCAGGATGACTGGAATGGAAAGTTAGGCCTAATTGAGGACCTAAGCCACCTAACATTAGGTTGCCTACAAATCAAAAAATGATGTCTGGCTATTCGGAATTTCGGTAATTCACGAGGCAAAAGTGATGGGCTCGTCTAGACCGAACGAGTCTTTCGCACATGGGCATGTCGCGAACTTTATGGGCTCCCTCTGTACTGGAAGGAATTAGTAAAGCCTCGTGACTCGACTGCTAATTTTGGACAAAATACAAGGGTGAACTCGGAAAAAGAAAAAACAACTCAAAAAAGCAATTTTAATTGATAATTGCTCAGAAGTCAGAACCTTTCTGAATTTCGATTCCATTCCGCAATAGCTCACCGAATTTTGAAAAATCGCGGTTTCAACCTCAGAGCATTTGCGTAATAATCCCTAAATTTTGAAAAGTGATAAAGTATTCTCGAAATTTTACTTCCTTGGCAACAGTCAATTTTGTGATTTATATAGTCATTGAGTGTGATATGAAGATGGACTAACTCATTTTTCTCGATCACCCCAATCTTTGTTAGATGGTGAATGAAACTAAGAAAAAATGAGGTAAAAATTTAGAAAAAAGGACACAAAATAATTCATCAATTTTGACTTAATGTGTAATATTTTTTTAAACTTTTAATTTATTTAACATGATCCTTAAATTTTAGCCTCATGTGTAATGTCGTTCCTAAAAAAATCAGTAGAAATTAAGTGTTCAGAGATTATATTGAATAAATTAAAAGTTTATGAACTAAATTACATATTAGACTAAAGTTCATGGATCATTTGTGTAGTTATACTTATGAAATTCAATGGGGATTAATTTGGTGAGGGTATTTTCAAGATAGAATGAATGTTTTATCAGATGAATATGATGTACTCCCTCCTTTCTCTTAATAAATCTAAAATAGCCACCCTAACACATCCCACCCAGACAGATGGTCTAGCGCAATAACTCTTTTTGCTACAGTGGCAACATCATTTTGCTTAGTGAATTCAGTGAAGAAAGCATCGAGGAAGGTTTAACAGAGGGAGAAGCGATGCTGAAAAGTCGCGATGGGGGTCCATAGGCCTACACCAGCTTTAGTCAAACAAAGTGATTTTGCTTTGCGACTTTCTCTTTAATTATGGAGTTGTACCTAAAATCATTTGATTAAGCAATGTCATCCCCCCTTTGGTAGACCAAACTTTTTTTCCCCTCTACGTCACGACGTTCTTTTATTCTTTCACTCGATTCCAGTTGTTCAATTAGCATCGATGCACGTTTCAAAAGGCTGTTTAAGGACATGTCGAGATGTTTTGGAGTGTGTAAGTTTGGAGTACAGATCGTGTCACCATCTTAACAAATTCCTTGTGAAGCTATATTTTGCGCTAACTGCGGAAAAGGAAAAGGTTTTTTAAAGTGAGCAAGTACCTGAATTAGACGCAAGTTCGATTTGTTTATTTGAGTGAACACCTAGCTAAACTAGTCGATTTTACTTGTCAAAATCTTTGGGAAAGATTCGGGCTTTTCAGTTTGGTTTTGACCTACTTCTTCCCGGGGAATAAATTAGGCCTATAGGGCATGTTTGGATTAACATTTATTTTTTACCTTTTTATTAAATCTAAGTCTCTTGGTCGGCGGGTTTTATTTTTTCTTTTTAATTTGAAATTCTTAAAACTTTCACAACAACTAAATAATTACACATAAATTCATATATAATGACAATTTTTAACAGAAAAGAAGAAAACCAAAAAAGTAGCTTTTGCTTTTGTTCTAGTCTTGACAAACATGACATCCCTTAAGACCTCGGGATACCTATCTCTTTTGAAGGTACTTAACAATTTCGCGTCAGTGGTAAGCATCTAGAACAAAAACAAATTTACCATATCCAAAGCCTTATTAAGCATCTCAAATCGATAAAAAAAATATTCAAGTGTGGAATGGGTCAATACTTTTATTTGATGCATTATTCATCTAACCCATTCATCGGTGTGAATAGGGTTGTCAAGGAACTTGTAACTCATGTATCAGTGGTCATTATTTGTTGAGATACCAATAGAGACATCGGGCAAAGTAGAGGATTCTTTGTCCACACTATAATTGATAAATTATGTCTCCAATTTAAGCTAGTGTATGAAACCTAACCTGACTTGTATCATATGCATAATCTTGAAGAAAGATGAAAAGGAAAGCAAAAATTCAATCGTGTTAAATTATGTCTCGGCTTTTGTGTTATTTGATAACAGTTATTCAACCATACCATATCTAATATCAATGGGATTTGATCCAATAGATCACATGGGAAGTAAGATATAAAGAGAATGGGAGACTAATTCGCATGTAGTATTTGGGTCTAATATCCAAGCTTCACACATTCCAAGTCATATTTCTTCACATTTTCATGTAAATAGTTGCTATAAAACAATTAAATCAACTTCCTACGTAGATCCAAACTTTATCATGAAATCTAGGCCATGGTTCTGCTACAACGTGTACATGAGTTAAATCCCAAATGCATATCCCACTCCTAGCACAAAAGGCCAGGCTTTTGTTTATTCGCCTCGGCCACAAAATCTAAAAGAAGCCCTTTTGGGTGTTTTTGTCCTGTAGTGGATGGCCAGGGACAATAAATTAAGAAGGACCCGACAAATCAATGAACTAATTGATGCCCCATTCGCTTAAAGCTGCAGTCGCCCGTCACCCGCATGGACATTAATAAATGCCAACAAATTGTCTTTGCTCATGGGTTCCAATCATCCGCACCCCAAGATTGGTTGGTGACTTGGAATATAAGATTCTAAAAAAGAATTATCCAATCAATTCTAATTCTATTATATAAATATTAATTAAATTTTAAATTTTTCAATAACACAAATTAGTCATGAACCTTTACGCACATTTTCAATATAATTTGTCCGATCAATTTTCCAAATATCACCGGTAGCAGCAATACAATTATCGCCTGATTTTCTTACGTGACGTATAATCAATTCAATAATTTTCAGCGATGATTGACTAAAAGGAGTACATTGGAATTTCACAAATTGAAAAGTCTATAAATGAATTATCATCTATATAAATTTCGTCGGCATTCATCATGCCTTTAGGGCGGTGGGACTTCAATTTCACGACCCTTTTCATGTATCTATCTGGTAAGAATTTGTACATGCTTCCCTGGTAGCTATTAAAGTCCTCCAAGCTAAAAAGAAAAAGAGAGAGAGAGAGAGAGAGAAAGGGAAGACAGAGTCATTGGACATCGAACATGGCAACATCATTAGATAGAGGTGCAACGGAATGCATGAGCTTTGCTATGTAACTTTTGTCAACTTTTTCTATGTGAAGGAGGGATTGGAGGGACAGACATTGGTGTCCGTTGTGTTCCAAAAGCCTTTTCCTTCGGCCCCATTGTTTGCTGAAATAAAGGTGCTCTCCACCAAACGAATCAAGTGCGAGCTCACCTTATGATGGAATGTCCACACACCCAAAAAAAAAAAACAAGAAAGAAAGCATTTCGCAATCAGCATGCATGCGACATCATTGTAGCAATTTACATAGTCAATGAGCCCGTTCGAAAGGTACATATTATGTAGCGATATTCACAATACTTAATATGTGTAAAGCTCAGATCTTGTCCACCATGCCCCCATTATTCTCAGACGTAGTATATATTTACCCATCAATTTTCAACTTTACGCAATACCCTTCTGAACTTTCTTCTTATTACAGCAGTTAGCCCTTTGTTATTAGCACTTGCACTGCACGTGAAGAGGTAAAAGTAAGTTTTTACCTTTAAAAAAAAACTATCTTGCCCTTAATTGTTGTAAAAAATGAGAAAAAAAAAAGAATCTATAAAATTAGAGAAAAATAAATTAACTAAGACACTAGTGATCGAAACAATAAATAAAAATACTAGACAATAATAATTTGTTAAACGTGATAAATAAATCATCTTAAATATGACTGAATAAGATACTTTGGAAACAAGAATAAACACAAATTAAATAAAAAGGAAAAATGTCTCAACAACAAGAATGTAAAATGACAAAAGGTGGCCACTAGTTTTTCATAATAAGAAGGGTTTATCAGTGCGGAAAATGATAGATTAACGAAAATATTATAAAGATTATAAAATGAAATGTTGTCCCTCAACTCATACAAAAAATGATCAAATGATATCTAAGGGCGGGGCATAAATAGGCCTTGAAGGTCTTATAGTAAATTTATAGATTGTCTACTAAAGAGAACTGCTTATAACGGTAGTATAAGTAAGGCATGGTGTGTAGGGCGTTTGAATTTTAGCAGCTGAGCCAACTCACTTTTGACTGGTGTTATTTTTTGAATCGATAATAATGCCTACCAAATCTAATTTAATATTTCAAGAATCGATAGGTTACCTTAATTATTTTAGGTGCATACATATAGCATACATATACACATTCATATATATATTTATACACCCACGTGTCAAAATCTGGCTTCTCTCTTTAGAGGAAAATATCCCCATAACGAAGCTGCTGTTCTATGAACAGAGGTAAAAAAAAATTGACCCAAGGTAATTTGTCTCCCGGCAGATGGATTGATGGAACAACTAACGTCGGACATGATTGGGCTTCAATGGGGACTTTGCTTCTTCTACAACCTTCCTCGTCCCCACCACCATTAATGATGGTCCAAAGCTAAAAGAGCTTCAATCACGCAGCCTACATGCACGAGAGGACGACCGCTCTTCTTTTTCGTTGCCATTTTTCGGCCACCTGGAAGAGTGCTCAGGCCGCAAGATGAGCCTCGGGTTCTTTTCTCGCAAGTGTCTTTATCTTTACTAATGAGGCATTTTAGACTTGGAGTAAAAGATCGCAGAAGATTCGAGCGCATCGTTACGTGTTTGGACGTCCTAAGTAATCAAGTGATCGACCAAACTCGATCATTGTCGCGTCGACGGCATGTCGATGGCTGTCTAGTATTGTTTGAGCATCCAAGTAACTCTTATACTTTTCGAAGCGTCTCGAAAAGTGCTATTTCTAATTTTAGTCAATTTAAATAGGGCCATAAGGTCATTTCCAACGAGATTCGTACATAGTAAATACCATTAAAAAAGTCAATTTATGGAGTATTTGGTAACGGTCCCGAACATGTGTTTACGTTGCTTTTGTTACTCGTAATAGAAATAGAATAGAAATACGTTTGATAATTTTTGTAAATAAATTTAAAACAGAAATAAGAAATAAAAACAAAATTGTTTTGTTCACGAGAACATCTCAAGAAATAAAAAACAAGTTTTTTCTTTCTTTTCTTTCTTTCTCTTCCTCTCTTTTTTCCCCTAGTGAGGTTCGGCGACCTCGCTGGAGCCTTGCCAACCACCAATGAGGCTCCCCTGAGGCTGGCCATTTCGCCGGCCTTCGTCTAGTCGGTCGTCAGCTGGCCATGGCCAAGGTCGGCGGCGGCTAAGAGGGAGGAGAAGAAAAAGAAAAAATAAAAGAAAAAATGTAATAAAATTATTAATAAGTCAAAAGAAATTATAAGTCACGAAAATATTTAAGGACGTATCAAATGTAATTTTGTTCGGAAATAGAAATTTTATATAGTTACCGAATGTCTTAAAATACTCGAAACTGTTTTCGGAAACAAAAATAGAAAAAAAGTGTTTCTGAAAATAAATTATTTTCGGGGAATAAAAACGTTATCAAATCGCCTTAGTACCTTAAGCGAAGCCAATTAACTTTAGCAAGTAGAATGAAAACAACTCAAGCTCTATAAGTTTGGCATGTGGATTATAAGCATATTTATTCAGGTGGTTCAATTCCTCGATCATCAACTGCAATTTGCAAATAGTGCAATAGTTATAGACCATTCAACGCATAATTCACTTCTCACTTGGCCCATGAAATTATGGAGGTCGAGCATAAAATAAAGTCAATACTTTCAACGTATCAATTTTTTGAGCTGAAGTGTGTAGTGAGTATATCGAGCATCCTTCTTTTTTTTTTTCCTCTTTAAAGAATATGCTCAAGAAATGTTCCATGAGATCTTGCTAGCAAGATGCTTTCATAAAAAAAATGATAAATTTTAAGTGAAAGCGATACGATAAGTGATTCACTTAAAAAGTAGTAGGTGACTAGCTAAAATTTCACTATGAGAAAGGTCAATGGCGTGCACATACCGAGATTGAATTATATAAAGCCAAACACCAACCTTATTTCCACAACATCACCGAGCCTTAACAGGTCATTTATTATATTAGATTACAAATTTATGTAGCGAATCTGTACCTATTCCAAACATTTATTGCTTCATATTTATATCAAAAGCTTTCCTCAACTTCCAGCACGTCGGTAAAGCAACAGCGACTAGCCTCCAGGCGAATCCTGTTCAGCCGTATTTCAATTCAAATCCAACTTTTGCCCCGGCTGTTTCTTCCCGGAAATAAAACAAACAAAGACTGCGACAAACGCAAACAAACGCAGCACAAAAATAAGATAAAATAAAATTGCTATTCCATCGACCTATAGCTAACCTAAAGGCCAAAATCAACCCTTGTCTGGCAAGATTCTGCTGCTTTATGTTTGGTCTGTGTCCTTGTCCTATCTGACCCATTTAACTCAGCTTTCAGATTCTAAGCAACGAAGCAAAACCATAAATCATATCTTTCCCACTCGTTAACGTAACCCCAAGCAAAAACCCATTATTTATATCCTGCTTCCTCTCTGCTCGCAGCGTCGCTGCCTACAGATAGTCCAGAAAAACCAACCATGTTTAGGCCGATAATTACTAGGCTTGTTGACAAATTGGAGCCCCCATCTTTACTTTATTGCATGGATTGAAGTCAGATTTGTGAACACTAGCGTCACCGACGTTGGATTATATGGTGATCATGTTGTTTTTTCTCTCGTGATTATCGTCAACTAGCACTATAAATTTCATTGTTTATAGTACGCACTACACATTTAGTCTAGCTAGGTGGCTCGTTGGCTACATTACCAGTTGAGCTACATCTATACCATAGTGTCCCTATTGAATGCATCCGCCCGAGGCATGATGGACATGTTTGAACTTTATGTCCCACTAAATTGTCCTTTTTTATTTTTTGGTCGGAACATAAATCGTCCTTCAATTAAACCAAGCGATGTGGACTGGAAAAATAAAGGTGGGACACTTCTATATTTTCACTGGACTTCGCATTGATTCACTATTGATCAGAAGCATGCCTAGAGCTTGTTTGGCAAAGGTTTCTTGCATCAGTTGTAGTTGTAGAAACGGATCCTGTGACTTTTAGAATGCGGTTGACAAACCACTCATGATTGTAGCATGCTCAAAACTGCGACAATTTATAATGGGTTTGGGGGAGTTGCTTCGTCCAAGTTAAAATTGCTGCTGCTTTAAAACATATATTATCCACAAGTTAGAAAACTTCATTGCCAGAGTGCAACACGACTATACTACGTGCACAACCATCCCAACTGAAAAATTACGCTATTTGGGGTAGATTTATAATGCGCCGTGCTCAAGTTTAACGAATGATTAAAGTCAGATTATGAAAAAAAAAATACTTTTATTCATCTCGATAGGAAAAAAAGTAGACTTGAGTAAATACTTTCACATTTCTCTCTCTCTTTTCCTAACGGTGTTTTCCAAGTCTTCTAATTCTCCAGACATGGTAGTATATACTCACAAAATTTATAGCAAGAATAAATTCTTATCAATCGATCGAACTTTATCTTAACAAAATTAAGAGCCTGTATAAATAAAATTTACCTTTTCCCCGTTGCTTTTCGCTTAATTCAAATAAGGGGATAGATATACTTTGACTTTTTCTTATCTTATTGCACCCGAAACTTTTACAAAATACAAATTTAGAGAAAAAAATTCACTTATAACTTTTCCATACTTTTTTTCGAGATTCGGATGATATTCTGAATTTAACTTTTGCTTTTGCCGAAGCATGGATAAACCCGCCCCAGGGTAATTTAAATTAAATTAGCGTTCGCGCTTGTTTGATAATTCTCACCCTTCACATATTTCGACTCGCTTATTAAATTCGGAATATCCAGGTCGGCAATTCACCTCCTCCAGGCGCAACGGAACAAGCGCCAACCCCCGTGGTCCAGTCGCGACTCGCCACGTGTCCGGCTGCAGTGTAAATTAACGCACCGTAGTAAACACACACACCCACCTACATTCCCCGCGCGGGGGGAAGAGGCTCCCCGGAAGTCCCGTCAGGTCTCTTCGGTCAATTTTGAAAGTTCAAAAAACAAGAGCAGCACACGGGCAGCCGGTCCAACCCGATCCCGGTCGGACCGGTCCGGTCCGGCTCCTCCCTCGTCTGCTTGCGGTCCCTCCCTCTTCATTTCGTTTTCGCTCGCCTCCTTCTTCTCCCACCTTTTTCCCTCTCCCTCTCTCCCCCCCGCTGCGCCAAGAAAAAGCTCTCGACCTCTCGCCTTTTCTCTGTTCGATTCGCAGATCTGGTTTTTGAAAAATTCCCTTCGGCGACCGACTTTTTTCCCCTCGGAACCCGAACGCTCTGCTCCCGCAAAGTTTGCGCTCCCGTACGTCCCTTCTTCCCTCTCTTCTCTCTCTCTCTCTCTCTAGCGGGGCGAGTTGCTTTAGCCCCGTGAAATGCGGCCTCGGATTCTCGAGCTGCACGGGCTCCAGCAGCAGCAGCAGCTCGCGTCTCGGCTTTCTTGTCGCCGATGAGGAGGAGCGGCGTTGTCGTCGATGGAGGCCCCCGCATTTCGCCATAAGAGGTCCAAGCTCTGCGTCGCCGATCGGAACTCCGGTCACACGCTCTCCTCGCGCGGAGGTGAGCTCCTCTCTCTCTCTCTCTCTCTGTGTGTCTGTCTCTCTCTTGCCGTCTGTTTGGGGCTCTGTCGTCGTGTTCGGCTACAGCGGCTGTAGTGGAAGCTGACGAGTCGCGAGCGGCTGAGGAAAACAGTCGGGACGAGGCGTGCGCGGAGTTTGAAATGTGGATCGTCTTCTGCGAATCGTTGTCGCGCTCTCTCCAGCTACGGAGGGAAGTTTTCCGCGATCTGTTTGGCTGCTGAGAAAGCGGCGATGCTCGAACCGGGGGGGGAGGAACTTAATGCTCGTTTCTCGGCCTGTTCTTTTTCCTAAAAACACGCTAGCGGAG
Source organism: Eucalyptus guilfoylei (assembly GCA_016097605.1). Taxonomy (NCBI): domain Eukaryota; kingdom Viridiplantae; phylum Streptophyta; class Magnoliopsida; order Myrtales; family Myrtaceae; genus Eucalyptus; species Eucalyptus guilfoylei. The sequence continues at coordinate 44,352,276 of CM027861.1, forward strand.
TTCGCCTGCTTCTTATCGGAGCGATTCTTGCTTTCTACTTCAGTTTAGTGCGCAATTTCGTGATCGCTTTCGGCGATTTGCGTAATGCCGGAATTCAGCTGCTTCTTTCGAGCTTCGGCTTCGGTCATCCGTCGCTGTTGGGGCTGGTTGTTTAGCAGAAATCTCGCTTTTCTCTCGTGCTGTCGCCATGATTTAGCTTTGCTTTTGTAGAGAGCTCCGGGTTTGATAAGAAATAATTGCGGTGGTTTGACTAATAATTGCCAGGTGGCTCTTTTTTCTTCTCTTTCATCTTATCATGCTCTTCTCGAATTTTCCTTTTTTATTTCTTCCTTCATCATGTTATGCTTTCTATATTGTACCCCTCTATTCTTTCTATGTCGGGACGATTAGTAAAGGTTGTCACTTTCTCTGTTGCTCGTATTCTGCGCCTTGATTGGTAATTTTTTGGGCATCCCATGCTTAGCTCACTGATTTATCAGCCTTGGAATAGTGAATTCTGATGTTATAACGCTTTCATTTCAGGAAACAAGCAGTTTCAAAGACAGAGGAACTTTGGTATAGTGGCCTCTGATTCTAGTTCTGAAAGTAGTGGCACTTCAGGCGAAGACTTGGTGAGTTGGCTCCCTTGCTTGTTCTTGTTATGAATATTTTGAACCAGAATCTCGGAAACAACAAATTTCTGACTGTATTTTTGTGTTCTTTTTATGTCGTTGTGTTGAGGTGAAGTGCCATATTCATAATTAGCATGAATTACGTATTGTGAAATAACTGTTCTTACCAGATTTACTTGCCTTTGTAGATCATGCTGGATTTACGGTTGAGATCTAGCAAAAGAGCTGCCACCACTTCTGGCACTCCTATGAAGAAATTATTAGCCAATGAGATGTTGCGAGAAACTGGATCCAAGAGACAGTCACCGAGTGTCATTGCAAGATTAATGGGTTTCGAAGGCCTGCCACTTCAGCAGCCTGGTCATAAACAACAGAAGAGATATTTGGACAATCATCAGTCCGGGAGAAAAGTAGAGAAAGCAGAAAGGAGCAGTGCGTGTTCCAGCCACCGATCGTCTAGGAAAAGCTCAAAGGAGGAGGAAGAATTTAAAGACGTGTTTGAAGTTTCTGAAATGTCTAAGTTACAGAGTAAGAGTTACTTACCAAAGGGGGCTGTGAAGTCTACCATGACCGAAGCTGAAATGGAATTTATTTGCCAGAAATTTGTTGATGCAAAACGTCTTTCGACTGATGATAAGCTTCGGGATTCAAAGGAGTTTGATGATGCTCAGGTAATGGACTCAAACAAAGATCTTTTCGTTAAATTTCTGCAGCAACCGGATCCACTGTTCACGAAGCATCTGCATGATCTTCAAAGTCCCGAGTTTCAATCACATTTTAGTTCAGTGACTTCTTCAAAAGGTCCAGAAAGAACCAGGAGTATAGATTCAAAAACGGGGAGGGAGAATCTGCCAAGAAGATGTGGCAGATCGCCAAAGATTTATCACGACAAGTTTATTGGTACTCCAGTCAGCGATACAGCTCATAATACTCTCAAGTCGTCAAAATTAGAGGGGCAAGTGCTCTCTGATATTCTTCCTACCCAGATTGTTGTTTTAAAGCCAAACCTTGGGAAGGCACATGGTCCTACCAAAAATAGTCTGTCTCCAACTTCGCTTTCGTTTTCTCCTGACGCAAGTCCAAGTTATAGGAATCATCTAGAGTGTCCTGTGGATACGGAGCTTAAGTCAAAGGATTCACGAGAAATTGCCAGAAGAATTACTCGGAAAATGCGGAACAGTTATGGTTCTGGTTCAATCTATATAGCGCCTGTCCAATCAGGGGGCTATGCTGGAGATGATAGCTCTTCTACCATGTCTCTGAGTGACTCTGCATATGAGTCAGATACGACAGTATTGACGAACACAACTGCGTTGACGAATACAAGGTCTGTTAACTGTAAAAATCGATATAAGCATGCATCCTCTTCTACTGAGTCATCTGTGAGTAGGGAGGCAAAAAAGAGACTCTCAGAGAGGTGGAAATTGACTCACAAGTCTCAAGAGATTGGAGAAATTAGCAGAGGTGGCACACTGGCCGAAATGCTTGCTATTCCTGATGGTCAAGTGAGGAGTGCAGATTCAGGTCGAAAAATTGTCCAAGAAGGATTCAAAATGGAGTTTGCTGGAGGCAATGCATCTGCAAGCTGTGTTGAACCTTTGGGCATCAGCAGCAGAGATGGGTGGAAGGATGTGTGCGTGAATAAGCTATCGAGATCTAGATCTCTTCCTGCTTCATCTGCAGTCTTTGGCAGTCCTAAAAGTGAAGCTCCTTCTGATTCCAGGCACCGGATGGCTAGAGAGATGGTGAGATGGGACAAGATTATGACTGCGAGGGAAAATTTTGATGTCAGAGATAGTTTTGTCAACAGAAAGTTCACACCAAGACATATTGAACGTCATCCTCCTCGCTGCAGCAGTGGTGAGAGCAGTGATGCTTCATCAGAGTATCATTTGACTCAGTATAAAAGGAGAAGTGGCCTCAAGGAGATCGATCAGCCTGAACAGAGCCTTGTTATTTCTGAGGCATTTGGGGATGTGGTTCATGTTGGTGTTGCCAATGTGGGGTCAAAGATGGTAACCTCGATTTCCGAACCTTCAAATCCGGAGCATCCATCGACTAAAGTTAACTCTGCTGTCTCCTACGCAGATGATGTCCAGGTATGATTGATACTTAATTCCTTATGTAAGAATGCTTTTTATGGAGGGAACATTCATAGAAATGCATTTTGTGATATGTGAAATGTAGTTATTCTGCTTTTTCTTTCATGTCTCCTCCAATTTCTTCTGTCATATATCCATTGAATTGTTATACGTATCCCTGGATTTCCTGTACATCAAGTCTTGATGCCTGTATGCATTCACCCGCAAATGTTTATTTGTATGCTTGCGAGTAGAAAATTCGTAAGGCTGCTGCATAATGCCTGGGTATTTCATAAGCTGGAGTTTGTCTCTTAGGTGGGCTTCATGGTCATAAATAAGAAAAGTGCTTATTTAGCTGGAGCATGTTGCAAGAAATTTGATCTTTAGCTTTTTATTTTCTGAAGTAGATATAGGTTCTTTAAATTGAGTATCAGTTTTCTTTCTGAAGCCCAGACTTATGTATTCTGATTTAAGACCGACATGTCAGTCAGAAAACTGATGCTTTGCAAATGCATTACTTTTCTTATACCTCCTAGATATTCCCAATGCTGTCCATGAATGCATTTCTGCTTGTGAAAAGAGCGGTAGAATGGTTTGGATCATCATTTCACTCTTATCTCTCATTCTTCCAGGGTCCATCTATCAATCCATCTAGAGAGAGTCCAGAACCCGTAATTCATTCAATACCTGAATCTGAATCTTCTGCAAGTTCGAAGGAGGCGGATCAACCCAGCCCAATTTCTATTTTGGAAGCTCCTTTTAAGGACGATCTCTCTTCGGGTTCTGAATGCTTTGAGAGTCTCAGCGCTGACCTTCATGGTAATCAAATAGCTACTCGTTTTTTCCCTGTTCTTGGTACTGATGAAATTTTTCAAGTTATGTTACCTATAAGAGAAGGACTTTTGGGCTGAGAAATATGTGCATTTCTCTTTTTATTTTCCACCTATTTTAGAGGCTGTCATGATGGCGTGACAGTAATTGTTGTGGTTGGCAACCACTAGAAGTGAAACTGATTTGAGAGTTAAGTAGTTTAAGATGCTATCTACTTTGTCCAGTTTCAAATTTTATCTTTCAGCTGCTTCCGTTCAATAAATTTGTGAGTCACTGGTTTGGTAGAAATGTACCACTGCTTTAGCCCAGTGCTTTTAATGGTAGATTTGATATTTGAGATCAGCATTGAACTTTTCCTGGTTTTGCTACTTCTGTAATTGCAAGTAAATGTTTTTCCTCCAGCTATCGGCTATAATGCTAAAATGCTTGACAACAATTACTGGTCTTAGCCATCAAAGAATAAAAGAAATAGCTAGATTTGTTCTTTTTTTTTTTTTAGGAAAAAATAATTAGAATTATTTTTTTTAAAACTTATTTCTTTCTCATTGTCTACTCTTTTCAAGGTCTTCGCATGCAACTGCAACTACTCAAACTGGAATCTCAAGCATGTACTGAGGGATCAATGCTTATCTCAAGTGATGAAGATGCTGGGGAAGGATTGATGCGTTTCTCAGAAGATAGAGGACTGTACAGAACTGGAGAGAGCTGGGAATCTTCCTACATTGTCAATGTCTTAGTGAGCTCTGGCTACGACAATTCTGATCCCGAAATGTTCATTGCAAAGTGGCACTCTCCTGAGTGCCCCGTGAGTCCATTGGTGTTTGAAGAGCTAGAGAAAAGGTACTGCGATGAAAGTTCCTCAAGGCCTGCAAGGAAGCTACTCTTTGACCGTGTTAATTCGGCTCTTGTGGAAATTTACCTGCAACTCATGGATCCGCACCCATGGGTCCATCCACGGGCAGCGAAATTGGATTTTAATTGGGATAAAGACTCTCTCCAGGATGGTCTGATCCGGTTTCTGACAGGCCAGCGGAAGAAGGGCTGCAAAGGCATGCTCGATAAGTTGTTAGCGAGGGAATCACCGTGGTTGAACTTAGGAGATGAAATAGATGTCATAGGTAGGGAAGTTGAGAGGGTACTGATAGATGATCTTGTAGCTGAAGTACTGTTTATGTAAAGAACTTTATCAGCTTAGGGACTTCCATGTATGCAGATCAAGCTATCGTTCCATGCCATAATAAAGTGAACAAAATTTGTAAGTTCTAAACCCATGCGTGACTGCTTATTTTGGATATTCTCAAAATCGGACAGAATATGAAAATTACTGGCAGATTTGGGATCAGAAATAAATGTTTAAATGTGATGTTAATGGAGCCACCAGGAAAAGCGGTTGCGTGAACAGAGAGCATGTTATATGATTGACTGAAATAAAGCATAAGCGAGTCACTTAATTGGATGACAGGCAAGCGAATGATCATGGTTCCTATCTGAAGAATTCTTTGGATTGGTTTTGTTTTGAACCTGGAGAATCCATATAAGAACCTTGTCGGATCGGTCTCTTGGTGCGAAACCAAGTGAATTAAACCCCAAATGATTTTTAGGACAGCGGAATCGAGTGATGCCTCCAGTGACTTTCATAGAGAAAAATGGGGCAAGTCCATTATGCTTAGTGCAATATACAGTGTAAATTTCATCTCGCTTTGTGCAATTTACAATGTAGGAACACTGTTATTTCTTCCAGCATTCAGATTCTGCCGTCCGATCCATTGGTCGAGGACACTGCTGGGGCAAATGGCCAGAACCTAGCGGTTTTCACCTTGGAAACACTTGCCAGGACACTCAAAGGCGTCACATCTCCTACCACCGTCACTTTCTTTGCTGCAGAATCTATGTTGAAGGATGTCACTCCTGCGATTATCGTCACAAAATGAGCAGCTTTCAATCAGTTTAGCTAGAATGACTCCTTAAGAGAACTATGACACACCGGGGGGTGTTCCTTGAAAATTTGAGAAGGAGTGATTGCACATGCTCTTACCTGCCATCTTGGACAGATGTTTTCTAACTTTTCCTTCGCACCCTCGACAGTGCAGCGAGACCCTCAATACGACAACCTGCAATTGTAGATCATCACACCTCTTGTCAATATTCTGTAGAAAGGAATCCAATTCTTAAGTTTATAAGCTGTGCTCTGAAGAGAACCTTAATAATTCATCTAATGTGTGGATACGAGGGATTATGATTGGTCGAGACAGTCTTAGAATAGTATGACAAGATGGAACAGTCGTCTTGCTCATCAAATTTGCTTAAAGCTCGTTTCTACTACATTTTTGTCTATTTAAGATACTTCATATCTCTAGGAAATGTATGTCCGAAGAGAGAGACAGATTACCTGGTCTGAAGTGGGCTTTGAGCGAGAAGAGGATGAGGGATTGGAATTGACGAATCGGTCAAGTTGATCCGAAGGCTGGCTCTTCTTGTGCTCATCCAAAACCGAAGTTAAAACCGAGTCGTCACTGATTAGAACGGTGTCACTTAACAGATATCTGGAGGAACTAGGAGGGGTGCAAAGGTCACCGGGAAGGGCAATTGTCTTTTTGATAGCATCCTTCTGTTTCAAAGATTTTTCCTTGATGAAATCTTTTCGGCCTTCACTTGACTTTGGTGACATCTTGCTTTGATCACGAGGAGTTGGCTTGGAAGAGCCTTTCTTGCCGATGTTCTGAAGCTGATGGTGGTGCGGCTTCAGCTGAATTGGTGGATCATGAGAAGCCGCATGTGCTGCGGAAGCGAGCGATTGTTTGGAGGTCAGTCTCCTCGAATCGGTGATGATTGGGTTGTGGCGGTCGATGGCTCGGCCTCCGAGTCCAGCAGAGAAGGATTTATCCATTATGGTGGCTGTGGAAGTCGAAGCTTGGGACGCACAGAGGCTTTGTATTTCCTTCATGTCTAGGGGGATTGAGGAAAGAGAGCCAGGGAACTAAAAAGAAGATTTGGCCTTCTGCTTCAAAGCTCAAGGCGTCTATTTATCTCTGTCCTCACGGGGGCATTCGAAAATCCTATTGCTCCTGATAAAACTACCTAGGTAGGACCCGAGTCGAGGTTAAGGTGGTAAACCGCGTCGATCAACGAGTCGTGTGATTCGGTGCGCGCCTTACTTTTTCGTCGAACGGCAATTAGTCCTAACCCCCCGAGTGATTCGCCATTGTAAGCCTAAGCACCACTACCTTAGACCTCGTTCTGTGACTATATTAAATAAAGTGGAAAGCAAACCGAAAGGAGAAGATCCTGGCGCGGAAGTTCAAAAGCATTGGTGGGAATAACAGAGGAAAGATGGACCTGTAACGTTTCTTTTTGGCCAGAGAAAGAACTGCAACTTTGAAAAGGGGAAACGAAAAGAAAGTGGATAGAGAAGGAGGCGGATATATTCTTATGGAACATATTCGGCCAGATTGTGAGCCATCTGGAGAATTTCTTTTCAGTGGATTTGGCAAAGATGCAGAGCCCACTTTCTTTTTCTTCCTCTCCTTTTTCCTCCCCCCATGACCTAAGCTCCAAACACATCTCCTTCACAAGCTTGCAGAATCAGATGCTTCCATGGCTTTCTTCTCTCTTCCTTTTCATTCTTGGGCCTGCCGCTTTATGAATGCTATCATTATGGCATCCTTGCCGCACTAGAAAGGAGGGTTGCAGTCCTGAGCGTTTGCTTGTACCACAAGATAAAGGAATACATTATTTGCATAGATTGGGTTCTCTTTTGGAGGTATTCTTGTTGCCGGAACCGCAACAATCAGCTTTGATTCCATTTGTTAGGAGTACACAGCAGAGGTTCGATACCTTTACCTGGGAAGACCAATAAGAGAGAACATAAGCCCAAACTTGTTTATTCACTCCAAAGCCTAAGTTAATAACTTTTGGGGCTAACTAGGATATATTAACTGCTCTATATTATATTGATTTTTCGGTGTAAGATTTTTCTAACACAACTCATTCATACATGCATCCTAACACTTTTGAATCATCTCTTATTCTAAATCGATTAGGGAAATCACGCAATAAGTTTTTTCGAAATATTGATCGATGTGACATCATCTCACCGGATGAATCAAGCCTTTTCATTTTGTGAATGAAAAAGAATACTCGTCATTGTTAAAGATCTAATGAGTGTTTAAGCAAGCGTTATATTTGTGTGTGGAGCTTTCTTAATTATGATTAAAAAGAAAATTGGTGGATAAATTAGGAGGTGACAATAGTGGGAAGTTATTAGAAATGTTGATTATATCTATTTTTGATCTTTTTATTATTCAGCGCATGAGCAATTTGAGAAAGTCACTGAAAATTAGACAAAACTCACTTTTAACTTATATATATATAAAAGATAAATTAGAGCATTTGCTTGCTTTCTAATACTTATCCAAGTTAGCTTCGGCCAATGGGCCGGCACATTGCACGGCCCGTCACCCTGATGGGCTGGCTCGAGCACATTATGTCGGGCCTAGTTTTTGTTTTTGTCTTTTTTTCTTTTTATTTAGAAAATTCTTAACAAATTCAAAAATTCAATCTTATTTATACTTTATTCATCATAATTTTGGCAACGAGAATCATAGCAACACAGAAATAAAATTTTCAAATGTCAAGCACAAACCGTGACTTCGATACATCGAATTAAATATATTTATGGTTATGTTTGTTCTAACGACTTGGGTTTACATAGAATCCTTCTTGATGGCAATGACACTTTTTGCCATTTCTTAACACTGTTTGCATACTACGTGACCGTTTATAATTTCGAAGAATTCCCATATGTCTCCTTTTAACCATTGCTTACCCAAAATGAGCACAGTGTGGTCAAAATGGGCCATATCTTGTATATAGAGAGGGAATCGTAAACATAGTGGGAATGTGTTAAACAATCAAATTGTTGAGAACTTTTGAAAGAGGAATACAGGGCGAGAAAAATGAGCAGGAAAAACCTCTAATTTTAAAGAAAATTCTTAGATTTTTTCTAATGCTCACGCTACATTTTTGTGAGGTTTACCTTACTTCGTTCAGATGTATTCTCTCAAACATCGCATCTCCTTTGCTTATGTCCATATGTCACTAAACTATCGCATTGATGAAGTATATATTCATCAGCTTCCCCACACCATTTCCATCTTCTCACCCCCATAAAAAGGAGAATGAAATTTTCAAAATTAGACAGTTCGCAAAATTCAGAACTTTCTTCCATTAGTTGCATTTTACTGTGGATCAATCACTCTTCAATGTCAAAAAAAAAAAAAAAAAAAAAAAAAAAACGCAGCTTTTAGAAGGGTCGAAATGAGTGCCCTTGATAAGAGTCTTTGGTCTGTGCAGGTCCACGCTAATTAGCCTTATGCTTGCAAGAGGATGTTGAGGCTGCCCTATCAGTGTTTTTTTTTTTTTGGTCGAAGCCCTATCAGTGTTAAAGCCTTGTATTAGGTACTAAGTTGGCAATCAGTCACGACCCATTCTCATGGTTTCATAATTGCCTAAGGTCTCTTTCGCACAAGTATTCTCATAATGTCTCGAACGGTCCATTACACGGCCAGAGTTTTGGCGCTGTTGGTGAGGGAAAACGACTGGTTTTGGCCAACTTCTACTGAGAGATTTGATGCTATTGTTCACATTCAGTATAGGGAGTTTCCACCCTTCAAGTTCTTGATTGGACCAAGTCACCTGGACTCTAGCAATGAATTGGTTTTCTCAGTTGCTGTTTGCGAGATGCTTGGCATGAATTCAGACATTGAAGCCTCTCGGCATCAATGTAATCTGGTTTTCATGCAACAAATCTAGCCATATTTCGTAAAGGGGATGGCGATTCTTAATAGTTTGCCCGATCGTGAGGGAACGACTAGACGGGAGGCTTCAGGTTTCAATGTCTTGTTCGTTATGTGCATCTCCTGATGTCTCGAGAAATCATCTGTACTTCAGATTTCCTCTGCCATTTGAAGCACTCCTCTGAAGGGAAAATGTCTTGATGTTGAAGATGGCTGCAGATTCGTTGTATATATCATCAGCCATTTGCATCAAAATAGCTCTTTATAACCGGATTCCACTGTGAACTCATTCTTTTAAAAGTTAGACATCTTTTTTAGTTTTTCCTATTCGGATCAAATAAAACAAAGCTTGGTTCTTGCGAAATACTACGAAATGTTCTTACTGTAATTGGGGGTTCTATCTTAATAGTTGGGCTTGCATTCTCCATTTGAGCCTATAGGTTGCAGGAGTGGCCGCTCTGCTTGACCTTTTGTGGAATGAAATTCGTTCACCTATTGAATTAAAAAGAGAGAAATAATCGTTATTATAATGTTTAGTATGTGTATTGGCGGTTTTTGCTTTTTTGCCGCCACATCAACAATGTCAATGAGGTCAGAAGAAGTAGAACTCTCTAATCCTCAGATCTATGACCTTTAACGCCCATTAGTTAATGATCCTAACACATACTTTAGGATTTTCCTTGAAAAGGCTAATAGTATTCTATGGATCTCTAAAGAGTTGGTTGAGTGGTTAAGTGCTTGAATCAGACATGGTAATCTCGTGTTTAATCCACCATCAGATTAAACTTGAGGATGAAGCTCACTGTTTTACTGATGGAGCTGAACCTGATGCGTGTGGATGTGTGGATGGGTTGATCTGCGTGTATGCGTGAACATTAATGCGAGGCCAAAGGTTGAGTATCTTGTGCTGATGACATCTTATCCTCTATGTCTGTTAGAGGTGATGGATGCTCTTTGAAAAACTAGTATTAGTGGCTCATGGGTGTTGATACAGCCTGAAGTCCATGGGTGCTCTGTTCGCTTTCTCTGTGTATTACTGACACATAACACCTTTATCAACTCTCTTTTGTTGGATATTAGGGATACATCAAGCCTAATACGTGACGCTTTCGCTACGTTTGGTTGTTTAGATTTTTAATCATGATAAGACCGGATTTGATAAGATATGAAATCTAGGAGATTTTGTTATATCTTATCCACTATTTAATGATTACAATAATAAAGTCGATATATTCACATCATATTACATATATTATTTAGTATAAATACCATATGAATCACAAATTTTAAAATGGAGATGGTAAAAATCTCTCGCGATACTCTTGTCTACTTTATTTTTATTTTATTTATTTTATTTTCCTCTTTTAATTAATTTCTTTTTATTTCTTTCTTCTCCTTCCATCATTCTCTAATAAATTTTATTACATAGAAAATTGTACTAATATACCTAAAATATTAAACCACCTAAAATATGTAATAAATATATATCTATATATTGAATTTATATTATAATAAAAAATTAAATTTGAACATATAAATAAAAATAAGATTTTGAAGTATAATTTTAATTCGTTAATTTAAGAAATTTATTATTTGAGAAAAAAATTTCTTATTATGAATATTAAAAATTCTATCTACTTTTATTCTACCTCACTATAAGATAATTTTATTCAGTTTGTATCCCATTTATATCCTATTTTGTCCTATCTTAAGTAAGCACCAAACGCTTTATCATATTCTGAATTTTATCCTAACCGCCAAACATAACCTTTGAGATATTTGTATCGCTGTTGTTTTAAAGTAAGACTCGGTATGAATTTTAGGATAAAAAAAATACATAACCTTTGAGATATTTGTATCGCTGTTGTTTTAAAGTAAGACTCGGTATGAATTTTTAGATAAAAAAAATTTGGACCATTTCTCGATTTGTGCGTGTCATCCTTGCGCAGGGGCCATGCTAATCTTCTCTGTATCGTTCCAATTTTATCAGATGTCTCCTAAGAGACAATTAACTCTCTCTCGGTTGGACAATATAAATTGAGGCATATGTGTGTCGATGGCCGATGTGGGACGCTTCCTTCGCGAATTTTTTTTATTGGCCCACACCAATACAGACAATGGGCGGGCCTTAGCCCAATGAGTAATCCGCTTGAAAAGGGAGGATTTACAGACCGTGAAGGAGGAGATGGCGGACAAGAGTGGACGGTGCAGAGAAAGAGACGCCTCCTTGGCTTTTCGAGAAGTGGGGTCATCGTTTGAAGAGAACGATGACGATTATATTATGCGGAGGAACAAAAAGGGTATCGGGTCGATCCAGCATATTTACAGGACCGAGCCTGTCATATCGATGTTGTCCCTGCCAAGAAGATGAGACGTCGTTGAATTGTATAGGTAAGTGGCTCGACTGTGGGAATGAGACGTCGCGGTTTATGTCCGTCAAGATCTCGTGGTTGGCGTGATGTGATGTTCCAGCATTTTGACTCGGTCGATCTGCTTTTTCCATCTCTCTTTGAATGGAGATTAATGGCTCACAGCGGGGACGATGGCTTTGGCATCTCGGATATTGTTTTTACGTTGAAAGAACAAGACATTTTATAAACATACGAAGTTTTCATGGCGTGTTAAACATGATACACCAATTTAATTTTCAGAATTTAATAAGTGTACGGGAAATTTTAAGGTTTGTTGTGAAAGTGCGCTAGAGTCCTAAAAATTTTAAAAAAAAATGTAATAATAGAAAATGCTGACGTGCATATTATTTTTTTCTTTTAAGTAGCATTTTTATTATTATTTTATTCCCCATATTTTATATAATTTAGATTTAAAAAAACTAAAATTTCACTAAAGAAATAAAATGAAATAAAATAAAGAGCCATAGGGCCCTTGCAGGCGAAGGTCCTTGGGGTCTCGTCGATGAGCATTTTGTTTGCAGAGGATGGTGGGAAACTTGTCAAGAGAGGCTTGACCTCACTTCGAAGACTATTCGAGATCCATTGTTCCGATTTCGAGTCAAATTCGAACTTGAGCTATTCGGCTACTCGAACTCATGCTCGCCAGTCGCCAATACCCAGTTTTATAGGCTCACGAATCTAATCGAGTTTCTATAGATTTTTTCATATATGTAGTTATTAATTAAAAAGTAAACACAAAGATCCTCCAAGGTACATAACATATTCACAATGTCCAAGCCTTTTAGAATTGAGTTTAAGCTCCTTTATAAATTAATTAATAATCGAGTTTTTTTTTTTTTTTTCGTTTTACTCTACTTTTATTCTAACTCTCACTCTCTAAATTTTGCTTGTCATCGTTGCGAGTGTAGGAAATAAATCCATACTTGAAATTAAATCGTTCATATCCCAATTTCTCTAAGAAGGTAGGAATTCGAATCCTCCAACTCCCTCTTCATGTTGGAAGAGTGGTCATTTGAAAGCAGACCCCAATGGTTATTTAATAATTGAGTTAAGTCATGTTAATTTTAAGTATCTTGATTTTTTTATTAATCAAGTTGAGTTCGAGTAGAAATTTCGACTCGAGTACACCCGCAGGGGAGAACGCATTTGGTTGTCACTTAGATTTGAGCTCATCCTTCCACTTTTTAGTCCCCTTGCGAGAGAAAAGCCTACTAATCACTTACAAATTTCAAAGAGATATGTGAGTTTTATAAAATCATACAATATATATATAGACTTTGTTCATTTCGTAAAAAATTTGACGTTTCTGAAAAATATTTTACAGGAAATCATTTTTTCAGAAAAAGAATCATATTTTCCATTGTTCGGCCTAAACCTAAAAATGAATTAAAAAATATTTTCCGTTGTTCGGTAAAGAATATCTTTTTCTCCATGCACCCCTTTTAATACATTTTTTTTTTTAAAATCAATTTTTTAATTGTTTTTATTCGTTTTCTTTTCTTTTTTTTCTTCTTCATCGGCCACAACGGCGGCCAACGATTGGCCATAAGCAAGCTAGAGCCTCGCCTGATAGGTGAGACCGAGCTCGCGATGCTAGTAGCTCGAGTCTCACTAGATTCGGCCACTTGCTTTAGTGACCTCGGGTGAGGCTCTAGCTTCGCCCAGGTAGCTCGAGCGAGCTCAGGCCTCACTAGATACAACTAGGGGTGAGCGGTTCCCGGTTCCGGTTCGGTTCCGTCCGGAACCTGAAACCTACCCTCGGGTACAGGTTCTTCAATTTTTGGAACCGGAACCTACCCGTTAGAGCGAGAACCGGGAACCTACCACCCGTCACGGGTTCCGGGGTCGGTTCCGGGTTCCAACGGGTTCTTTTTTTTTTTTTTTTTTTTTTTTTTTTTCATTTTCGTAGTGGGCGTGAATATCCGAAGCCGAAATAATTCAATAGTTGGCCCTCCATTTTCAATACCGCCAATACACAACAATATGAATCTTTTACATCTAAATAGACAACTAAATTCATAATTTTCTAGAGAAAACATTGTCTAACGTATAATTTGGTGATTCCTTATGGTTAATGTGTTTCATAATAATAACTACGGGCATGTTGTATGAGCATATGCTCTTGGCATTTCGCTCTTGATTTGAGTGGGTAAGAAGTAGGTGCCACGTCGTTGCTATGCGCTCCTTGCAGAAAGTTACGACAACTTGCTCAGATACACAAAGTACAAGCTCAATATAGCTGCCATGGCGTGCGGTCGGCAAATGCAAGGACAAAACTATGAGGATTGCATTAAAGATCGGCAGGATATATTTCAAGTCCATATGATGTTATGAAACCTCCTTTCCGCACAAAGAGCGGTTTATTGTTACCGCCCTAAACCCGCATGAAGAGAGACGACTTTTCGTTGTCATTCTGAAAATAATAAGTAGCATCACTGAAAGAACAACTTGAAAGCTTAAAACCCAACAAGAGCATGCGTATGGTATTTCAGTAAATGTATCTATCCCGGGACAAGCAAACAGTTGCAAATCCGTTCATTGTGCCGTAAACTAGCAGAAGAAGTGCAAAATCATCGTTTTCTTAGTTTGATGCATGAGATTTACCAATTACAACAAAATGACGGCTGGATCGCATGTGCGCAAACCGCCTCAACGAAGGATTCAGCTTGTCTATTGGGTTTAGCATTTAACTAGAGAATCAATCGGCTGATAATTTCTTTCCCATTTCAGGCAGGCAAAAGAAGATGGTCACATCAATATCAGCTGAAGATTCTTCACCCCAAATGGGCAGTGTTGAGTAGAGTGGCAAATAATATAGATACGGTGCCAAGTATTTCGAGGCACATTGGCTATTCCTTCGTAGACAATAACATATACAATCCTATGAAAATATAGCACATAAATAACAATTTGTTCCAACAAGATCTAGAATATGGCTAAGCTGCACCCTACAATACGATTGCTATCATATTTTTTCATTGAACAAAAGAAAAAGAATTCTCTTCCCTACAAAGACAACACCAAACTAACCGGTTAAGCGACGGTATGCCCGGTCTAGCAACATAGTGCTTGTTGCTCTGCAGCATTAGACCTACTCCACATAAATAATGTCTCCATCAGGATCCCCGCCTTCCCAATCGCTTTCATCTTGAGGATGATCCGATGCCTCAACCACGTCGGCGGTGGCGGTTCGGAGCAATGACGGCCCGGACGGCCGAGCGAGCGGCAGCAAGAGGTGGTGACGGTGGCTTGGGGACGGCAGCGGTGGCTCACGGCGGCGAGGGCGGCGCGACAGCTTGTCGGGCTCAACGGCGAGACGGCTCGTCGGACGAGCGGTGGGTGGTGGTGCTTCGGTGGCCAAGAGGTGGTGGTGAGTAGGGTGTGGGGGCGGCGGTGTGGTCGTGGGTGAAGAAGCAGCCAGCAAGAGGAAGGAAGGAAGGAATGAAGAAGAAGAAGAAGAAGGGGTGGGGTTTCGGCCGAGAGAGGGGGAAAGAGAAGAGAGAGAGAGAAGAAAAGAAAAAGTTGGGGGACAGGAAGTGACGGGAGCAGGAAAAAGGGGGAAAAAGAAAGAGAGAGGGAAAAAGAGGGGGGAAAAGAAAGAGAGGGAAAAAGGAAGGGGAAGGGGGGAAATGACGTGGTTGCTCTAGGGTTTTTTTTTTTTTAAATATCTAACCGGTTCCGGTTCCTCCGGTTCCGCCGGTTCCGGTTCCCATAAGAACCGGAACCGGAACCGGAACGCCGGTTCCTAGAAAAATGGAACGGGAACCGGAACGGTCTCTTTAGAACCGGGAACCGGACTGGACCCTCCGGTCCGGTTCTCCGGTTCCCGGTTCTACCCGAGAACCGTGCTCACCCCTAGATACAACCACTTGGGGGGCTCTAGCCTCGTCGAAAGTCACTAGAGCAGGTGGCTGGATCTAGTGGGGCTCGAGCTTGCTGGCATCAGGTGAGCTCAACCTCACCACAAGTCGGCGAGCTCGAGCCTTGCCTTGCCAGCTTGTGGTGAGGCTCTAGCTCGCTTATGGCCGGTCACTAGCCACCAACATGGTTGTCGATCGGCTAAGGCCAATGAAGAAGAAGAAAAGGAAAGAAAGAAAAGAAAAGAAAAATTACAAATTCTATTTTAAAAAAACAAAAAGATATTATACAAATAGAATGAAAATTAGTTTGGTTAAAGAAATTGAGGTGCAAGGTGTTATGGAAAATGCTTTTCACTTTTAAAAAATGGAAAATATTTTCCTCACTCTTGAGGGTGTTTTTTCTAATAGCGAAAACGTTTTCCTTGATTAGTTTATTTTCCGTAAAACGATTGTTGGAAAATTCGAAAACGTTTTCCACGAAGTTATTTTTCATGAGACAAATGGAACCTTAAATTTACCCTAAACTCCGTGTTACGCGCTATGTGCAAACAAGCGATATTTTTAATTTGTGTGATTAATTGTGGTTGCGAGTGAGATATGGAATGAATATATTACCTCCATTTTCGAAATTTTCTCTCCTCATTTATTTTGGCTATATAGAGTGATAACGCAACTATATGGAAGCAATTCTTTTCTTCCACGTTTTCTCAACCTCAACTCTTTTAAAAACATGAAGTTGGAAACGAATTGCAAAATGACCACCATCCCTCAATCCCTTTACTAAGTTAGATTTACGCTTGAAGGCGCGAGTTGAAAGAAAAAGAATGAATCCAAACAATTATGAAAGGAATGAAGAGGAATGATTTAAAGTAATTGAGTTATACATTCACCTTTAGATGGATGAAAAATTTCAAACTGATATATCTATGATAATTTGATTCCAAACTAATTTTTAAAGTACTAAAAACTCCAAACTAGTATATATGTGACAAATTTATCCAAAATTAATTTTTTAACTACTTAAAGCTCTAAACGGGTACATTTATGATAAATTTACTATTCGTTAATTTTTGTAAAATTCCATTAATTTTTGTAAAATTGAATTAATATTACCAAAAATTATAAATTTGTACACCTATAATAAATGGAAAGTGAAATTTCAAACTTAGTAAACTCGTTAGCGCATACGCCGAACCGAAAAGAGAAAAGCTGTCGCGATTCATTCAATTCAATAATTTAACGGTAAAATTGAGCGAAAATTGATGGAGAATATATTTGTGATAAATATATCAATTTAGTTTAGTGTGCGGAAGGTATTCGGTGGTATTAACCGTTGTTTATTTGTGTGCATCCGACTTTAACGAAATCTTCATTTCCGTCCGGCCACATCCCAATGCGAGTTCTCCATCGGGGAAAAACGCGTGGAGACTCTACCGTCATACCATGACGCATTGACTCCCCAAGTCCTCAATGCGAGAGCCCACCAGACGCGACGGTCCACATACGACAACAAAAATTCCCCAACGACTACGAAGATTCTCCGGGCGCAACGCCGTTCGACTTGGTTCGTCGATGCCGCCAATCATACGGACCCGACGACGATTTTTACCAAGTCAAAGAAAAGGTCCAACATGCACACCAACGGTCTCTCTCCGGCGAGACTTTTCCCGACGCACCCCGGGAAGAACGCAGTTCCCCTGAATCCGCGCCTAGGCCATGAGGAGCCTCTGCCTTCGCTCCCGGACCACCTCCTCCTCACTCCCGCCGCCGTCGAGAACCCCTCGCGGCCTCTCCGGCTCGCCATCCGAGAGGATCGTCGAATCCTCCGCGGCGGCGATCGCGAAGTGGGACCCGGAGTCGCCGTCCCCCCGCGCCAGGGTCGCCTCGGTCTTCCTCGAGGACAGAGCGGAGGCCCTGCGGTTCCTGCAATGCGTCCACGACCTCCGCCAGGCCATGCACTCGCTGGTGTCGGAGAGCCCCGGTTCCGAGATGCTCTTGCTGGGACAGAGGTCGATGCAGACTGCGATGAAGAGGCTCCAGACGGAGCTGTACCGCGTGCTCTCCGCGGATGCAGCCTGCTCGGACCCCGAGTCCGTTTCCGCGAGACTGAGCGGCTCGGTTTGCATGGACGACGGTGGCTCCGGCGGTGAAGGGTTGCCGCTGCCTCCGACGGCGATGATGGATTTGAGATTCATTGTGGAGTGCATGATCTCTTCGGGCTACGCCAAGGAGTGCATTGCCATATACACGGTCGTCCGGAAACTGATTGTCGACGAGGCGATTCGTCGTCTTGGGGTCGAGAAACTCAGCGTTTCGCAGGTGAACGCGATGGATTGGGAGGTTCTGGAGGTAAAGGTGAAGCTTTGGTTGGATGCGGTGAAGGTGGCGATGACGAGCCTCATCGCCGGAGAGCGAATTCTCTGCGACAACTCCTTTGCTTCCGATTCCATCGGCGAGTTGTGCTTCGCGGAAATATGCGGAGACGGTGCCGCTCGTCTGTTTAAATTCCCGGAAATCATCGCGAGGAGGACCAAGAAGTCGCCGGAGAAGATATTCTGCCTGCTCGACATGTACGCGGCGATCTCCGAGAACTGGCTGGAGATCGAATCGACGTTCGCGTTCGATTCGACCGCCGGAGTCCGGTCGCAGGCTCTTGCGTCGCTCGTTCGGCTCGGCGAGTCGGTGCGTGCGATGCTGACCGAGTTCAAGTCGACCATCCACAAGGACTCCTCCAAATCCGTCGTCGCGGGCGGAGGAGTCCACCGCCTGACGGTCTACACCATGGACCACCTCTGCCGCCTCGCCGACTACGGCGACACCCTCGCCGACATCGTCACCGAGTGGACCACGCCGGCGAAGCCTTCCCTGCCGGAAGATTACTTCGACGGATCCGACTCCGACGACGCGGAGGCGCCGGCGCCGGCGATCTCCCTGCAAGTGGCGTGGCTGATCCTCGTCCTCCTCTGCAAGCTCGACGGCAAGGCGGAGCACTACCGGGACGTCTCCGTCACGTACCTGTTCCTCGTGAACAATCTGCAACACATCATATCGAAGGTGCGAGCGTCGAACTTGCGGTACCTGCTCGGCGAGGAGTGGGTGGCGAGGCTCGCGAGGAAGCTGAGGCAGTTCGCCGAGAACCACGAACGGATCGCGTGGGGCGACGTGGCGGCGTCGCTGCCGGAGGACCCGAGGGCGGCGATCTCGCCGGCGGAGGCGAGCGAGCGGTTCCGGCGGTTCAACGCGAGGTTCGAGGAGGCCTGCCGGCGGGAGGGCACGAGGGTCGCGGCGGACCCGAAGCTCCGAGAGGAGATGAGGGCGTCGCTGGAGAGGAAGGTGGTGCGAGCGTACGGGGAGTTCTACGACGCGCACTGGCTCACCGTCGGCGGCGAAACCGGCGGGGCGATGTCGATCAAGTATACCCCGGAAGACGTCGGGTATTACCTGGCCAGCCTCTTTTCCGGATCGGCGCATTCAGGGAGCGAGTCGTCGTCGTCGTCGTCGCCGTCGCCGTCGCGGCCGTCGGCGGCATTTTCGGCTGCTTCGCTGTCGCCGTCGCCTCGCTGGTGGAATTCGAGGTCTCATTGAGGAAATCTTGCGCAACGTGGCAATCGACGTGGACGCCACGTACTCGATCAAATGATTTGGTCTAAAAGTAATGGTGTGTGGTGTACGATCTTTTCGTTCGGTCTCCGACACAGGATATGGGGCAGATTCATTTGGCAGTGTAGATATTTTGACTTGTCCCGGTTGATGTGTCCACCGATTTTTCCTTTTTTTTATTTTTATTTTTTAATAAATTGCTACTATCCCTCGTCGCTCATAAAATCAAAACTTCTTTTATGGGTGTATATATGGGTGAAAATTCGTGCTGCAGTCTGGAACATACATCACAATTCATTTCCCCTCGAATAGGATAATCAGGTTACCAAGTTTTACGGGAAATTGAATGACGGAGATGGTTCCATTGCTTCATCAAAAGCGACAAAACTATTACATACTCAATTTTCTTGTGTGATATATAAAAAAGGTTATATAATATTTCATTATCATCATAAATAAAACATCATAGAATATGGAATTTTAATTTTATGGCATTGTACAAGTGCTTACTACGTCAAATCTTACTCAAGTTCAAAATGTCCTAAAGCGCAAATTTCTAATTTGCTACAGTTTTGCCCATTGAAACTAAAAAGAAAGGTGTTTTAAGATCATTTTTGTATTTTACAATGTCACAATGTCTAGTCTTATCTAAGTGCAAATAGGATTTATATATGCGTTTTACAATATTTTACAAAGACTCGTGGCATTTTTGCCTTGAGTAAGTGCAAAAAGTGGTAAAATGAATTGTTTTATTATTGAAAATCTCATGACATTTCATAATCTACGCAAAATATCAATCTTTTTAATTATACGAGACCACGGTAGTTTGTCGTAGTTGTATTGAAATTGTCTTACAACAATAATAGAAGATTCTATAGTACAACATTTTATTATCTCCATCCTCCGCTTGTGCGATCTTTGAAAAAGTTTTTTGCGGTCATACTTGCACCATTATTAATTGAAAATATTGGTACTGCCTTTCTAGCAACGTTCCATTGACTATTATATGAAATTATCAACCTATCAATTCTCATTTGAATTATTTGCTAACCTTTAATTATTTTTCTAAAAATTTACCAAACTTTTTATTGAATTGCCTCTTTGTTATCTGGTTACCGACCATTTTTTACAATCAAGTTACATACTAGTTTTTCATTATCAATACTTATTTTAATTAGTTATCAACATACATTTGATTTATTTTTACAAATTACCTACTTCTCTTATCTCTAACCAATTTTTTTTTACTAGGTTTTTTTTTTTTTTTTTTTACTTTCTTTAAATTTATCAAGTATTATATAAAATTACCAATATTTTGCTTAAGCGACTCACCGATTTTTTTTTCTGATTAAGTTGCCTGAAAATAGAAAAGTTGGTAGCTTTGATGACTAATTTAAATGAGAGTCGATACCCTAAAATCAGTCGATAACTTTATCATCAAAAAATTCATTAAGTCACCATAGTGGCCCGTTTCTCAAGATCGAGGTTTGGGACAGGAGTGCAGCTACGATGGGATAAAAAAGGGTTCTGACAGTATTGAGAAAGCTGGGGGTTTTGAAATAGAAATATTTTTAATGGAGTCGCCTCCTGTTAATTTCAAGAAAATTAGGGTGATTGAACATTTAGGTGCACATGTGAAGGCATTGGTCATTTACAAAATGTGTTTGGATTTTGTAATCTGGAAATATTTCATTGTCGCTTTATGCCACAGCATGACCGCTAGGAAAGTGTGTGTTTGTGTTTTGAAATGTGATTGATGACGCGCAAACGATGGATGAGTCCTAACTTTGGGAGCAAATGTTTGTGCCATTGAGTAATGATGTGCAATTTAGTGGAGCATGCTCAGTTTTGAAAATGGTGGACCTATGTTATTACTGAGTGTTAGATGGAGGTACTTTCGTCCTTTCGACCATATATAAAAGGGGTTTTAAATACTGGAAAAATTCTTAAAGAAAATTCATTCGGAAATTAACGTTATTATATTATCACCAAAACTTGTTCATATTAAGTGACGCATATATTATTTAAGTAAGGTGTATACATCTAAGACCAAGGAAAAAAAGAGTAAGCTGTAATTCATATTACAAATATAAAATGGGTCTCTTATTTTATTTTACTTTAAATATTAATCCAATCATAAAATAAACAGAATTTCTTGATTGCATCACAATAATTTGCTTTCGAAATAAGCTATCTTATCTCAGAATATTTTTGAACATATATTTTTATATGTTTCTACAGTTTTAGATTCAATAAGAGGCAAATGATTGAGGATGACAAATAAGCTAAAATTTATAGTTTGATGAGTGTAGAAAGCCACAAAGCCAAAACGAAAGAAAACAACACTTTATCAAGACGCATTTAGAATTAGGAGGAAATTTGAATTATGTTTTTTTACCACGAAACAAAGAAGATAAAAAGGCAAATTTAGACTTAATTGATTATTTGCTGAATTTATCAGAGATTTTTTTTTTCATTTATTAAACTTCAAGAATTCTCATCGAGATTGAGGATGAAATGTTTAACGTCAAATTAGTCCAGTCAAACTATGGACTGAGAAAAAAGTTGTGGAAAAAGACTTTTTGGTCTCTACTCCTACTTACCAGTGTGTCAAAATAGGCTCATAAAATTCCATTAAATATTTACCAAAAGTGGACGTACACAATGTTAAGACTTATAAATGAATGTTTGCAAATATTTTTCTAAATTTTTTTATATTGCTTATAATAATGAATGAACAATTTTTTTTTTTCAGTTTTGCTCAAAAATATTTAGATATTAATTATTGTTGATAATACCAATATCTTTTTATTGGCTAACTATGTTAAACGATACAAAGATTATTTTAGAAAAATATTTTTAAAATTATTTATTTTTATGAAATAATTAGAGAAATGTAATATATTTTTTTTTGCAAATCACAATTAATACATTTAAGCACTTCCTTTCGATAATTCTTTTTTTTTTTTTTTGGGAAATACTAAGGCATTGAATGGCAATATTCCTTTTTTTTGGTTATTTTGTTATTTTGTTCATCGGAATAGAATAAGAACATAAATTCGTTTGATAACGTCAATTATTTTTTTATTACCTAGAATAGAAAAATGGCCAAGAAATAAATTTAGAATAAAAATAAGAAATAAAAGTAATTTCTTGTTCCCGAAAATAATCTCTGAAAATAAGTTATTTTTTTTTTTCTTCTTCTTCCTTGCTACTGAGAGGCGGAAAATCTCAGAAAAATTATTAGAAAATTTAAAGAAATTATAAGTAAAAAAAAAAAACTTATGGATCATACTAAACACGTTTCATTTTTTTCTATTTTAGGAATAAAAATTTTGTGCAGTTGACAAACACGTCATTTTACTTATAAACAATTTTAAGAAGTAGAAATAGTAAAGAACTATTTTTCAAAAGAAATTATTTACGAGAATAAAAATGCTATCAAATGCACCATAAACTTTTGTTCCTGTGATGAGTGAGAGTAGTTGTGTGTTCACTGTTCACAACATGACATCCGACAAAGTTTGTGCATTTTTCAAGATGTCAAAGTCACAGCTCACAGGCACTGTCATTTAATGTGGAAATTTTAGCAATTAGCTGAGAGTGATGACGTTCCCATCATTTTATTGGTTATAAATATGTCTCACGTTGCAAGTCAATTGCAATATCAAATTGTCAATGCCTGTTTCTTGATTGCAACAATAACGTTTCAAATTGTCAATGCATGTTTCTTGATTGCTACAATAACATTTTAATATGAATGATTAGTTAGACGAAAAGTATACAATTCCGTTTCGCTGAAAGGTATTGACGAAATATCTTTTAAAGTATAAATCAACGAGTAAATTGACAAATGTTGTAAATGGTCATTTGTTGAATTTTGGATAGGAAACACAAACAACAAAATTACAAATATTGAGATTGGATACAATCGTAGCCAACCAAGTAGAGGTATTGGAAATGTAAAGATGAACAAAAAAATAAAATTGAACAATTGGTGTTTTTTGATTGATTAGCGATTCATCTTACAAATTGGAATTCAAAGCATTTATACCAACTTCGATGGTTGGCAACAATTACAAAGAAAATAAGCGCATGCTAAGTGATTCCTACAATTAAGCGATTCCTATTTACAAATGATTGCTTCACAATAACCAACTCTACTATTTGATAATTATATTTTATTCACTCCTTCACAATTACCATTATCAGTCATTTTCGAGATAGTTGACTCTACTACTTAATGATTGCATATTTTTTATGAAATTTCGTGAAACTACTGCTAACCTGTTCTAAAAGTTTAAATTAGTAGATAAATGCATGACTTATTATATAAATATTCTAACAATCCCCCTCATACATAAACTAAATTTTAGCCTTAACCTAAGGTGTGGAAATATGTAATTGGAGAGGCATAGGGGCCTAAAAAGATTTGAACTTAGGACCTTATGCTATGATATCATATGAAAGTATTATTTAAATATTCTAACATTCCCCCTCACTATTAAAATATTAATCAATCTCTTACTCCGATATCACGTGAGATTTTAAGATTAAATTGGCACGATTGAAACGTTTATGATTGAATTGGCACGAATATAATATGTTTAGGATTTTTGGGTACTTTTTCCAAATTTTCATTATTAACAAAAACTTAAGCAAATATTCTTTTTAATTGATAACAGAAATAATTTCCGTTTATGATTAAGTGATATAAACAATCAAAATTTGAAAAAGAAAGTTTTACTATTTTTTTTTTTTTTTGCGAAGCGGACAGAGTGAATGGTCAAATGAAATTTTATTAAATCTGAAAGTACTTCAAACACCAAAGCTCACAATTGGGGCATCAAAGCAAAGAAGATCTCAAAAGGGTTGAGAGGGATGGATTACCCAATTAGAAGGTGGAGTTTTTAGTCGACATGCCTTACAAATTCAGTCTGCCATGCTATTGGACTCTAGTGTGTAATGGACTATGAAGATATGCTTGAACCGGCCTATGGTCTTGTGAGCTTCCATGATAAGAGCACTGAGCACGTGCTTCCCAATTACATTAACCTAAGCTATAAACCACGTGAACTAAAAGATTTGCAGTCAGACTCAAGTACAATGGTTTCCTCCTACTTTGCTTTGATGAGAGAGAGAGAGAGAGAGAGAGAGAGTTGTGAAATATCCTAGGATTTTGACTTGAATCGCGGATGATGTTGGTATCAATCTTGCTATTTCGTCCACCAATGCTCTTGAAGCATCTTGGACAACACAGGCGACTACTCCTGTGTTCGATCCTTCTATGTAAGAACTGTCGAAATTCGCCTTTAAAGTTCATTCCCTTGGAACCTTCCAATATCGAGGTGGGTCTTCTCCGACATTGTTTCCTGTTCTTTGTGATTTCACTTGCACCAATTACTGAGCATGTTGTATGCCACTTCAACAAAAATTTCTCGATTTGGGCGTCTCTTTTTAAAGATGAAGTCGTTACTCGCCCTCCAAATAAACCACAGGCCCCTCGCAACAACCTCGAAAGAAGGTAGATCTACTGATTTTGCCTTGAATTTCAGCAACCATTCTTTGATTCTCAACAACCCTGCTCATGAAATCTTAATCTGCAATGCAGGATTCGCCCAGATCGACGAGGTCCGACAGCACAGCAAGACCAGGTGTTCAATCGTCTCGGGATCTAAGCTGCAAAAGGGACATGAGGCTTCAGGTAGTATGTTTCTTCTGCATAAGTTGGCCTTGTAGGGATAGCATTCTGACATAGACTCTAAATAAAAATTCCATTTTTTTTTTTGGGTTTCATATGTCAAATTATGTTCGGTAAGTTACGGGGTGGCTGATATGATGTTGATGTGTACACTCCAGTGTTCAGCAAAACCACTTTTCGGTCTTTATTATTAGCACTCTTAACGGTGAATTGACCTGATTCGGTCCCTGTCCACACTAACCTATCTCAAGCATTCTAAATTTTCAAAGAAATCGTCAATATTTCGTTAATGATCTGCTCATCGAACATTCTACGTAGCGTTTATTCATCTCATTTATCCCCCTCCTTAAGAAGGAGGGTGAAGATTGATCATTTCATCTTGTGCGCACGTGAAGGAAATGGGAATGGTCCAGAGAATTGGAATTGAGTCGAGGGGATTATGGAGATCGCCGGTCATTCATTCCTCCCTTCTAACCGATCCATGGTCATTGACGAATACTTGGTATCTTTGCAATGGTGGAAAACCCGAGAATTAATCATAGGGGAGGACTAATGTGTTTAAATATGTCATCATAGCTTCTTTTTTTTTTCTTTAATCTTTGGAAAAATTCAATTAGCCATTCGTATATCTCGCGCATTCTTTACATTATATCCTTCATTTTCATTATCACAACTTTTACATCCTCCCTTTTGTAATTGGATACCGATTTCCAACTATTAATAAAAAATAATTACTACATCACCACTTTTCTTTCCCAAAATATCTCTCTTCCTGCCAATTTCATATGTCCAACCATCTAGAAACTTTTTGAAAAAAAAAAGCACCTAGAGACTTTATACCCAATGTCCAAACCCTAGTTTAGTCACCAAAGCCACCATTGCGCGGCCCACCGCCGGTACCCCTCCCTCTGTCTGTCTGTCTGTCTGTCTGTCGGTCGGTCTGTGGGGGCACGGAGCACCATGACGACGTCAATCGAGAGAGAAAGAGAGGGAGAGGAGTCAGCCTGGTGGGGGTAAGGGGTGGCAACGACATCAGGATCAGGCTCGAGGAAGGATGGGTGGCAGCTGGTGGCACTAGGCGATGGTGGGTGCATGGCGGGAGAGATTAGATTACGATGCGTTAAAGATTCGTGGACATTGGAGATTGAGAGATTCTGAATGGTTTTTCCAAAGAAAAAGGGCCTTTTTCAGTCTTGGATTCTTATAGTGTTTAGTGAATGCAAAACATAATAAAGCTGCAAAAGACACGTAAATGATTTAACTTCACTTCCATAGTTTTTCGTCCTAAGTCGTGTCATTGATAAATCACATAATATATACAACTAACCACTTAGATATCTTGTTATTTTATATCGAGAAAAATGACACAGATAATATATGAACTTTTGACTTGACGTGTATTGTTGTTCTTGAACTTTAAATTATTCAAGTATAATTTATGAATTTTAGCTCAATATCCAATATAATTCTTTAACTTTTAGCATATGCTCGATTTAGTTAGGATTATATGAAAATATTCAATATTATCTAAGATATTGAATTAATGTAAAACTACATTGAACATTTTCATATAATCTATGGATTAAATTGGACATATGGATCAAGCTCGAGGAAGGATGGGTGGCGACTGGTGGCAGCAGGCGATAGTGGGTGCATGGTGGGAGAGATCAGATTACGATGCGTGGAAGATTCGTGGACGTTGGAGATCGAGAGATTCTGAATGGTTTTTCCAAAGAAAAAGGGCATTTTCAGTCTTGGATTCTTATGGTATTTAGTGAATGCAAAACATAATAAAGTTGCAAAAAACGAGTAAATGATTTAACTTCACTTCCATAGTTTTATACAAATAGTCATTGAATTTTCAATTTAGTTCCTAAACTTTTGATACATATTCAATTTAATCCAAGACTATATGAAAATTGTCAATGTAGTTTTTCCTTTAATACAAGATCATGGATAACATTGAATATTTTCATATAAACAAGGAACTAACTTGAACATATCTAAAAAGTTAAATGGATTCATTCATCTTGAACTAAAGTTCATGGATTATCTTGAATAATTTAAAGTTTAAGAACAATATTACACGTTAAATCAACATCCATGCATTATTTATGTCATTTATCTCGATATAAGATAACAAGATATCTAAGTAGTTAGTTGTATACATCACGTGAATTTTTATGTTGTGATTACAAGTTTTTATTATTAATAAAAAAAAGAAAAACTCTCTAAAAACTACTTAAGATTTGTGAGATTTTCTTCATCAATTGCAAATTTACGTGAATTTAATTTCTTTTCCAATTACGTACAATCCTTTCTTTCCCATTCTCTTTATGTATCACGATTACAATTGAATTTCAATTTCCCACACGTTGAGTCAAGAGATAATCAGGACGGCACGCTTAATTCGTGACTCGTGAAAAATTCTCAAAGGGCCCTACGTTCAAAATCGAGCCAAACTTTTGGCGGAACCCGCGTGGCCAGGAGTGACACGGCATTAGTACAATCTCGATCATTTGGCGATTGAAATTCAATTTCAGAGGTCTAATCAGAAAACTTCACTCGGAAATTCACCAAGGTTGACAGAGCATGCCGGCAGTCATTCCTGGTGATGGTGATGAATGTTACTTTTAGATTCGTGGGGGCCTTCTTAACGCGTGGGACGCCATCCCCACTGGCTCGTACAGGTCCCGCGTGGGAACGTGGGGCTGAAAAGAAAACGCGGCGGGCGCTGCTCCCTTTTTTGTGCGGACCGCCCGAGCCGATCGTGGTTGTCCGTCGTCCGAGAAAACCCCATCGTGGGGGGGCCCCGTGCTCGATGATTGAGGGCCGCCTCGGCCCGACTGGGTCAAACCGAGGTCGCTGTCCGCTCGGCCCAGCGATCGCGACATCCACTACTGACTTTGGTGGTTTTCGAACCATCACCATTTCGGCTTCTGGCGTCTCGTCACTTGTGTGTCATGCTCCTTCGCTGTCGAAGGTAAGATCTTGTGGTGCTCGTTCCAAGAGTCGAATGGTGCTGGACATCCATCCCTGCCTTTTTTTTTTTTTTTTGAAAGTAAATTTTGTTTCGCTGGAAAGGCTCCGGGCACCAAAATACCTTTCATCGAAGGTTGGGTCTTTGATTTTCATATGAATCGGGTTTCACAACGAATATTCATACAAGAAGTGTTCAACATAAAATATTGCAAATTACTGTAAAGGAAAATAGGCACAAGAACTGGAAAGTTAAATTGATAAATTGATAACGATTATCCGGTTGCCATTTTTCCTATTTGAGAAGGAGAAGATGGGGAGTTCGATTTTCCATCTTTTCGAGAAGGTTAGGGTGGGGACATATGAGTGAGGGAGCATGTTTTGCAACCTGCACATAACCACATACATTGGCTTGTAAAATGAATATAAAATAGCATTATGCAAAAAAAAAAAAAAAAAAATTAAAAAAATTAAAAGATACATTGTCTATGTTGTTAATCAGGGAGAGCCTTCTATAAATGATTCAACGCCGCGGTATTATGTAGATTTTCAGCTCCATGATGATGCTTCATAATTGTACACTTATATTATATATAAGGGATTACAACTCTTCAGTTATTATTAGGCTTAATTTTAGGCTCCATCGTCACTATCCAAAATTACACATCAATCTTCTCCACAAACTGTTGTAACTTTTGGATCCGCCTTTTCATCACTTTCGGTTTTCATCCTTTAACACTTAGATAATTCTACTAAGTGTCAATTGCCAACCAATCATCATCGTATGTCGATGACAGTACTTGATGATTGATACTCATCGACGAGTTTCCTTACCCTCAATATCCTATCAATAATCAAATCCATCGACGCCTTTCTTTACATTAGTGTCACGTTGATTATTAATGTTTACATTTATTGCCAGGCTTTCTTCCCATAACCACTTGTCAATAACAAAATTGATTAATGTTGAACTCTGTATCAGTATTGTATCAATTAAAAGGACTTGGTCATTCTTGGGTGTCACTAAATTCGTCACTAATTGAATAATCTTTTGATATGTTTGCAGCACATAAGTTTTCCATGGATAGCTAGTGTTGCCAAAATGAAGATCGGCCTAATGCTAAAGTTGGGATCATTTCATCTATGCCAACACATTATTTCTCAAGTTTGAGCATAATCATTCGTCATTCCTTGTTTTTCAGTAAATTGTAACTCTTAAATTCGGAAGGTTTTTTTGCTTAAAATTTCCTAATAGTACCTCCTTAAACTTTGAGTCCAAATAATTTACGTGCGTATTAAATTATTCGACGTGTGAGAGTTTAGTCGAGGAGTTGGACGTCTTGATTATTGATTTGATACATGGTGACTTGTGCTACCTCAATCAATCTAAATGGCCTGCAAATTCAGAGCCACTAGTTAGACATAAATAAAAACAACTTATTTAAATGTGGGATGCTTGGTTTTCTTTCTCATTTTTGCAACAAGTTATTGTGCATTTCATTGTGACCTAACTCGAGTTTTTTTTTTTTTTGGTGGGCTTACAAACTCTATATCACCATAAGCTATAATAAAGTCAATAAATGGTGGTCCCACTATAAATTTGAAACGTCAAGAACAGTAAATTTGAGATATTTTGAGTATGGTGGGAGTATAGTCAAATCGAAATTAACTGTTAAATAATATTTCAGTTCACCTTCCCCGTGTCCTCATTCCTAGGGGCCTCTTATTAGTATGTACCGAAAGAGTGCGTCCTATGTAGTCAACTTTCCTTTTTGAAAACTAATAAAGGCAATACTAATCGACCGTCGAGGCCTGATGTAATTACCGTTTTAAGTGAATTTTCAAGAACTGTCTTAAGATGGTAACTCGAATTCGACAAGGCAATCTGAACATCACGACACGTGGATCCTATAATTTAAGCTCCAAATTTCGATGATGCCCGGCGTTGGCGAATCCTGATCCTCCGCCAGGCCCGCACGAGTGCCGTAAGGAATCGATGACCGTTGGATCTCCCGCGAAAGATCATTGGACCGGTGGGTCCCCCGCCTTCGATAAGCTTGCGTGGCAACGTGCGGCCGCTCTTAAGTTATTCCGTAAGAGACAAAGAGCACGTTTCAGCTTGCGTCTCTGTGTTTTTCTCCTCCATTATGCTCTTTTCTTCCACTCTCTCTCTCTCTCTCTTTCGTTCTTCATCATCTTTCTTCTTCCATCTTCATTAATTATTTGAAAAAGGTCCATAGATTCATGGCTATGCGACCTCGCTGAGCTCTTGCCCAGGAGTCACCAGACTTCTTTTTACGACCTTCCTGCTTCCCCTGTTTGTGCAGAAAGTCTTCGACGCCACAGTTATGTGGGCTCTCCGTCTTCAACTCCCCAATGATTAACGTCAGTTTCTTTCTTTTTTCTTTTCTCTCTCTCTCTCTCTCTACCCACTTCTTCATCTTCTAGATTGAAGATAGAAGGAGAAAAAGAGGGAGACTTCCCGTATTCAAAAAGCTCAGGTGAGCCTTTGACCGTCTGAGTTTTTATTGGGTTCAGATCATGTTGCTTTGTTCAATGGTCATGTTGTTTACCAATTTTTTCTCTCTCTATCTCTCTCCCTATCTCCACTAATTTGTTGTACGGGCTCATCTCAAAGTAGAGACAAGTGGTTTGTCCTTGTCTCTGAGTATTCATCAATTTAGTCCCTTTTTTTCTTTCGGTGCAGATTGCGTGAGGGCATCATTTGGGTGTTCAAGCAATCCGAATCCCAGGTCTCTATAGAAACACCGAAAGTTGATTTGTTCTGGGGTTGACAAATAGTTCGGAGTTCCACTTACCATGTGAAAGAATCAAGAGTTTGATACCTGTAGAAGGCGAAGAGAGAAGGGGTTTCTCGATTTCCACCAGTGCTGTGTCAGACTCGAGAGCGGCTGACTGCGATGGAGGTACTGGAGAGGCAAAAGAGCGTCCCCCGGAAGAAGATGACCAAACAGCCGACGGTGAAGCGAGACGACACTCCGTTGCACTTCGCGGCGAGATCTGGGGATACGGAGACCTTGTTGGACGAGCTATCCACGGCTGGAGAGGAGGAATGGAAGGGCTTGTTGACCAAGCAGAATCAATCTGGTGAAACCATACTATATGTGGCTGCCGAGTGTGGCCATGTTGATCTGGTGAGGGAGTTGATGCCGTACTATGATATCGGTTCAGCTGGAATCAAGGCCAAGAATGGATACGATGCGTTTCACATAGCTGCAAAGCAAGGAGACTTGGGTGAGGCTCTCATCGGCTGTGCTTTTAGTCTATGATTGCTGTGTTTCCCTTGGCTCAAAAGCCATTCATCGAAGGAACAATATGGGTTCTTTTTTTTAACATCAGCAGTGTCTGATGAAAGTTGTTTGGTCGTCTTTGTGTGGAAATCTTTTGCGCTCTCCATGTATGATGAATAAGTTAAGGCACAAAGAAAAAGAGGAAGAAATAGCGTAGGTAAAAAGCAACGATTTTTGGTTCAGATTGAATATGTTTTGCTTCACCATCGTCGGATGTTCGAATTAATGAAGGTAGAACTTCAGTGTTGACATTTCTCGCTTCTTCCTCTTGCAGATGTGTTGAAGATTCTTATGGAGAAGAGTCACGAGCTTTCGATGACCTCTGACTCTGCTAATACCACGGCGCTGCACACCGCCGCTGCACAAGGCCACTTCGAAGTGGTGAAATTCCTCTTGGAGGAATGTGGAAACCTGGCCCTGATTGCAAAAAATAACGGGAAAACGGCCTTGCATTCAGCTTCGAGAAATGGGCATTTGGAGGTTGTGAAGGCCCTTCTAAGCAAAGAACCGGGGTTAGCAATCTTGTATGATAAGAAGGGCCAAACGGCTCTTCACATGGCAGTCAAGGGACAGAGTACCGATGTTGTTGAGGAGCTCTTGAATTTGCATCCTTCTCCACTTAACATGGTTGATACTAAGGGGAATACTGCGTTGCATATAGCAACACGAAAGGCTCGAACTCAGGTATAAAAATTCTGCCCGACTCTTTTTCTGGAATCTCTTTCACTGGAAAACTAAGCAAAATATGTTTAGCAACTGCACTTAGATGAATGTATTGCTCAGATCTCTTCAAGTTTCTTGTCAATTGTCTAAGAAGTACCTCTGGCTTGATTTGTACTTTATAGAACTTGGAAGGAGGATGTCTTAGAAAGAAATTGTATTTGTTCGATGCCCATAATTATAGAGCTACTCCTGTCAATGCTTTAAAGCTGCAAATTTTTGCAGAGAGATGTGTGTTTATCAAAATTTAGCATTCGCATGGTACAAATTGCAACCCACAGCCCTTTAGAAATCATGGGATGCGTATGGTCGTGCTGTTTACATTCCTAAATTGCATAGAGGATCCTCCAAGATTGCTATATTGAGAATCTTTCTTCTCTGCAATGTAACACAGCTCGGGTTGGCTTTTGGACAATCCTGGGATTCTAGGCGACAGACTTTTATCCAATCGGTTGTAGAAGTCCTGTAGGTTGCCATCTCGAGCAATGGAGAGGCTAGCATCCGTTAAATAAGCGTGTCTTGGCTTTGGGCAGGCTAACTATAAGATTATCTTCTGTTCTTGGTTCTTGTAAAGCATAAAAGCATGAAATGGACCGGATAACGTGATCCATTGCCTCAGTAAGAGTTCTATCTTATCAACTCGTGCTGCTGCTACTCTTGCAGATTCTCTCTAAGCTTTTGAATCACTCGGATCTCGACAAAACGGCGGTTAACAGATCTGGAGAGACCGCCCTGGACACTGCCGAGAAAGCTGGCCAATCCGAAATTGCTGCTGTCCTGCGGGACCATGGCGTTCCTAGTGCTAAATCGTTGAATCCACCAACACCGACCGGTGCCCGGGAGTTGAAGCAAACCGTGAGCGACATAAAGCACGAGGTCCACGACCAGCTGGAGCACACGAGACAAACGAGGAAACGAGTGCAGGGGATCGTCAAGCGGATCGACAAGATGCACTCGGAGGGCCTCAACAACGCCATCAACTCCACCACGGTCGTGGCCGTCCTGATTGCCACAGTGGCATTTGCTGCCATCTTCAGTGTCCCGGGCCAGTACGCCGATGAACCCAACAATGTCCCAGCTGGGCACTCTCTAGGAGAAGCAAACATCGCTCCGAAACCTGAGTTCATCGTCTTCTTCATATTCGATTCCATCGCGCTCTTCATATCCCTGGCAGTCGTGGTGGTGCAGACCTCGGTGGTGGTCATAGAGCGGAAAGCGAAGAAGCAGATGATGACGGTCATCAACAAGTTGATGTGGTTGGCGTGCGTGATGGTGTCGGTGTCGTTCCTCGCGCTGTGCTACGTGGTGGTGGGGAAGCGCGATTTGGCGTTGGCAGTGGGAGTGACCGTCGTCGGAGCCGTGATCATGATAGCGACTTTAGGGACGATGTGCTATTGGGTGATCAGGCACCGGATAGAGGCTTATAAATTGAGGAGCGTCCGGAGGTCGTCGATGAGCAGTAGGTCGAGGTCGAGGTCGATGTCGATGTCGATGATGATGTCGGATTCAGAAATTTTGAACAGTGAGTTTAAGAAAGTCTATGCTCTCTGAGACATAAATCTGCCGGTGAGTCCGACGACGCCGATGACGCTGGAGATCGGGAAACATTAACCCGGAGCTGTTGTTGTACATATGAATCGTAGGCTTTTGTAGAATAACCTGTTCTCTAGTCTCTATCACTTATTTGCAGAAGATATCGACTGTAGAAGTTGATAAGAAGATGATCTGCGGTATGAGATGCAGGGTTTTTCTGTCAATGAGGGGGTCACTTTCTCCTCAATTGATGTTCCTAGAGTTAGGTCCATGATCATTAATGAATTTGGCTATTGTTGCTGTATATCTTCTTGAAAATGATATGAAGAGTTGACCGCGAAAATTCTACATGGAAAGTGTACTATTTTGTCAAGAAATTTTGATTGAATGATAATATTGAAAGGCACTTGAATGTATGACAGGTCATATTTTGATTTAATGGATAGATGATTTAAATAAATTGTCAAATATTTTCGGGATCGTGTAATTTTAGGAGCGTTGGAACATATACTTACACAAATACTTGATTCATAGTAAATTGAAACTATTTATCCAAGTCATTATGGCTGTAGTTAAAAAGAAAAAAAATCATAAGATGATTCTTATCTTTTCTATAAGTATATTGCCATTAATAGGCATGACATGCATCCATTAATGATTTACTATTAAAAGGAGGTTGGACCTCGTCTCTCATAGCTTTCTACAAAGTCATAAATGGACTACCTAATGAGACTTATTAAATCAATAAATCTATGGACTTTAGGTTAAGGGTGTATGTCGACATCTTATTACCTTTACCGGCCCGCATACAAGCAAAAAGGGCAATTAAATAGTATGATAAGTCCGTTGTTTGGTCTTATTTAATTTTGTTAGTTTGGTGCAAGGCGACAAAAGATAATGGTGATCAAAGGAATTGACCACGAGAATAAGATCCAACCCATTGGAAGAAATCAAATGAATCATATACCTTTTTACTATTACGAAAATAAGATTTATGTTATCGTAACTTTCACATGTAAGATATATAAAAGATAATGAATCGATTTTATGATAAGATTTGATTGTCTTTACCAAAAAAAAAAAGAAAAAGATAATGAATCGATTTGTTTACGGGTTTTGTAAATTCAATGCAATAAAATAGAGATTTTTATCGGGTCATATGTGTGAAGCACGGGACAAGTAAAATCCCAGGAATCGGATGATCAGAATGTTTTAATTGACTTGTGATTCTTTGAAATTTTTTGGAGAACTTGGGTCATTTTTGTCCGCATTGACTTTCGGAAAATTGATTTACGATTTTTCCGTCGAATGGAATACATACGTGGAGTTTCTGAAAAAAATGTGAAAAAAATGAAATTCCAGTATTGAGATCCTCATTCTCGTGCTATATATAACGACAGGGACGTGCTCATATAATAATGCGTAGATTACAAATAGAAGCGATAAAAAATCGATCACGAGAACTGTAAATAGACCCGGGAAGGGAGGGTATTTCCGGCAATTCATCAAGCATAGTTCGCCCCGCCGGACAAGTCGCTGCCTTGTATTCCACGCCCGGCGAATACATTTATCCCCACACCGAATCGACAATTCTTGTGCCGCTCCACCACCACCGCCGCCGCCGCAGCCGCCGCCGCCGCCGCCACCACCACCACCACCACCGCCGAGGGCTCGATCTCCGCCGCTGCGATCTCTCCGATGGCTCGGGCCAAACAGCGACAAGGCATGATGCCCCTCCCCCTCCTCCTCCTCCTCCTCCCCCTCCTCGCCTCCCTCCTCATCTCCCCCTCCACCGCCGAGATCAAAACCCTAACCATCTCCGACGACTCCCGCCCCATGATCCTGTTCGAGAAGTTCGGCTTCACCCGCAGGGGCAACGCGTCGATCTCCGTCTCCGCCGTCAACGTCGCCTCCCCCACCGCCACCGCCACCGCCGCCCCCGTCGATTCCTCCCGCCTCGGCTTCTTCCTCCTCTCCGACGAGGCCTACCTCCAGATCCTCCTGGAGGCCCAGCAGACCCCCAACTTCTGCGTCCTCGACTCCAAATACATCATCTTCCTCCTCAACTTCCACGACCTCTCTCCTCCGCCTCACGACTCCTTCAACAAGTCCTACGCCGTCACCTATCCCAACGAATACTCCCTCGCCTTCGCCAATTGCCTCGCCAGCGCCGGCGTCTCCGTCTCCATGAACGTCCGCACCGAGCTCTTCAATCTCGACGGTGACGACTCCAAAGATTACCTCTCCGCCGGTTTGACGCAGCTCCCGTCTCTTTACTTCGTGTTCTCGCTTTGTTATTTGGGGTTCCTGGGCTTCTGGATCTATTATTGCTATCATAATAAGCGATCGGTGCACCGGATCCATCTCCTGATGGCTGCATTACTCTTGATGAAGGCGCTGAATCTGATTTGTGCCGCCGAGGATAAGCACTATGTTAAGGTCACCGGCACGCCTCACGGTTGGGACGTGTTGTTCTACATGTTCCAGTTCATTCGCGTGGTGCTGTTGTTCACCGTGATTGTGTTGATCGGCACGGGCTGGTCGTTTCTGAAGCCCTTCTTGCAAGAGAAGGAGAAGAAGGTGTTGATGATTGTGATTCCCCTTCAGGTGTTGGCAAATGTGGCCTCAGTTGTGCTTGGCGAGACGGGGCCTTTCATCAAGGATTGGCAGACTTGGCAGCAGGTTTTCTTGCTGGTTGATATAATCTGCTGCTGCGCTATCATTTTCCCGATCGTGTGGTCGATCAGGTCGTTGAGGGAGACCTCGAAGACTGATGGCAAGGCAGCTAGGAACTTGGCGAAGCTACAGTTGTTTAGGCAGTTCTATGTGGTGGTGATTGGTTACTTGTATTTTACCCGAATTGTGGTGTACGCCTTGGGGACAATAGCAGCATATAAGTATAAGTGGGTGAGCAATGCAGCCGAAGAGATTGCCAGCCTGGCATTCTATAGCGTGATGTTTTATATGTTCAGGCCTCTGGAGAGGAATGAGTACTTTGTTCTTGATGAGGAGGAGGAAAAGGAAGCAGAATTGGCTCTCCGCGATGAAGAGTTTGACCTTTGAACTGAAAACGTTGGAGGATTTTTACCTGCTGATGCTGATGGCATGTTATGCAGAGAACTAGATAATTCAATTTTGGACCATTAATGTAACATCAGGTCTGGTGCTACTGCTCCTGTTAATCCTGTTTATTCCAATTTACACTTTTGACTTTCCTGCTTAAGTATATTGGATTCAACAGTCGCTTGTATCTCTAACTGGTGGAATGTTCACATGATTCCCTTATGAGATTTAGACTCTAGACATAGAGATCATGTTGTCCCCGTGGTTTATTCTCTTGGAATGAGCTCAATGGGGTCTTTATTCACTTGAGTCATTTTTTGAGTTTTCTTGTTTGTTCTTGATGTAAGACAAACTTACAGGAAATTAGGCAAGAAATGTCTTTGGATTTTCTACTGTCTCCTTTTCATGCATCCAACGCTTTGCGGATATGAGGAATGGACTGATCTCAAATTTGAAATTTTCTTGATGGGGTGGTTTGAGCATAATGCTTTTAACTTGTGGATTTTTAGTCTGTTTCTTTATAGTTCAATGATTCTATAATGTTGATCAAGGCTGTTAAATAATTCTGAAAGATTCATATAGTCGGCAATGATAGGTGGGATTGAGGTGGTATGTACAAAATGTTTTAAATGGCCTGTCCTGTTATAGGACATTGTATTTGGAAGTGATATCTGAAACTCCTTAGATTGGATTGCACTTATAGAATTCCACAGTAAGCTTTTCCATTGTGACTACTTACTTATGGTCAAGAGCAGAGAGTAGTGTCATATGAGCATGAAAATTGCTTTTAAGGGACACAATGTTGTTTCGAGAAAGTGATAGCCTGAAAGCGCCATTGGTGGACATTTAATTATTCTATCCTGCTTGGGGATTCCTATTGTTCTTGATCAAGATGTATCATCTACTTAGAGTTGATTTAGTGGTATGCTGCTGGCTGTAGATGATGACCAGATGACACTAATTTCTTTTTTACTGGTGTCTGTGGCGAGATTTGCCTTAGTACTGATTACCTGAATGCTGATTAGTTGACCCCATGAGGTGTTTCTCTTTACTTCATTGAAATGTGCCACTCATATCTGAACTCTTGCATCAGTAGCAGGGGACAGTTCTGATCGAGGACTCAGAGTGGAAGTCTTGAGCTTCACATAGATAACTACAAGAAAGAGGCAAAACTTTCCTGTCTTTTGACAGAAGTACAAGAGCCATGAGAGTTTGGATGAATCGTGTTATTTCTAGTCCGTCTTTTTCACAAATCCATGATGGTTTTCAAAATTTCTGCTAGATTCTTCTAGATTAGAACAATAATAAATAGGTACGTACGTAACAAATTTTCTCTGAACTTGGACGTTTCAGTCTTCCTCTGAGCAAGGTTGTGTCTCTCAGGGTAATTTTTCTGGACAATTTTAGTTTATCTCCCGATAACGTAATCATAATGATATGCTCTATGGTTCGATAAAAAAGCACTTTTTGTCTGTCTTTGAAAGAAGATCTATTATCCTCCTCTTTTTTGATCTTTGTTGGGAAGTTAGCAATTTTAAAGTTTATTTGCAACTTGCAAGCACTATATACTATTAAGATGTCGTGTGTATTGGAAGTGAGGGACATTTACACTCTCTGTCCTGTGGAAGCTTGGTAGCTTCACCTTCACTATTAGAGCGCCAAATTTGAGACAAGATACAGGTTGCTTGGTTCGAAACAAAAATGTTCAGTGATTACATTCAGCATTAGTTTGGATCAGATGTCGTAAGAGAGTGGAAAATCTAGAAAACCAAATTTTCTTCTTAACTTGGACTTGTAGGTTCAAGAATCTTCCTCGACCAACAAACATGTCGTCATGTTGCAGTAGGGAATGGACACTAGGATCCCCCAATACTCATTGATGTTTAATAGTTGTAGAACACAAAGGTGATTTTAAGTCTCTGTATCTAGTGGCTGATGCTTATATATAAATGCTCATATCTGCAAAGCTACTTGTTTCATATCTTTTGGTCAATGGAACTTGGGAATTTATATTCGATTAGCTCTTATTGATGATGCCATTCAAACATATAACTAGCGATGTATGTACGAGAAATCCCTTGGTGGTTTCCAATTTCATACTTGGGTCCGGTGCTCTCCGGAACGGGAGGGATTTATGCATTTGGGTTGATTGTTATAGATTTGTATTATTGCCCAACTGAAACTGGGGGTGATATACGGAATCGAGTTTCTTCATTTAAGCTGGACATTTTTTTTGTGACGACCTCCCTCTTGACACCTTTGCAAAGCAATAATGCCACAGCCTGAAAAACGTATTGTTCTTCTGGAAATTGTGATTCAGCTTTTCTATTTTTCGAAGTCAGTCTCATAGAAAAGACGGGTTGCTTCGATTGCTCACGTGGCTACATCACAATATACTAGGAAATAAATCAAGGTTTGTGCCTGTAATCAGCATGGTTGAGACCATGCAGGATAGGGCGAGAATAGAGGAGCAGTTCTCCGTGACATTAGGCTTTACAGCTCAGTCCTTGGCGCGTTTTCTTCTTA
Organism: Eucalyptus guilfoylei; assembly: GCA_016097605.1. Lineage (NCBI taxonomy): Eukaryota > Viridiplantae > Streptophyta > Magnoliopsida > Myrtales > Myrtaceae > Eucalyptus > Eucalyptus guilfoylei. The sequence goes on from CM027861.1 coordinate 44,391,298, forward strand.
CCTAACGACCCACACTCTCCTTTTCCGTCCATCATTGGGTCAATTTGCATGAACGCATTTTATATATTTCGAGAACAAGGTATCCAAAGCAAGTGCAGTTCAGTATAAACTGGGAGATTGAAAAAGTTACGTTCTTGAATTCACAAGCTCTCGTGTTAAAAATGGTAGGTGCTACCGGATTCAATTGTTTGTATTTGTATGTATTTCGAGGTCATGGGCTCGGCCTCAATGGACCCGAGCCCAGGTGCCGGAGACTTGGTCCCGGAAGCTGGGGCGGGGAACTAGCATTGGGTTTTTCCATGCAAATTTTGGATCAAAGGGCTGATATCTAGTTGTATTTTGGAGAATAATTTTTGATTTTTTTAAAAAGAAAATTATTTTTCATGAATTTAAGTGTAGGTTTTCTGATGAAATATTTTACATTTATAAATTTTTATAATTGAATCAATCGGCGAAAAATGAGAGAAATATTTCCTTAAAAGATATATTTTGTGAACTAAATGGAGTTTCGATTTATCCAAAAGCAAGTTGCTTCTTTCCCCGCATGCCACTTACGCTCACGACACAAAAAGTAAAGACCAAAACAAAATGGAATTCGATGTTTTCACCACATAAGTTTCTCTCCCAAATGCGATACATATACAAATCAAAGTCTCCCTCCATTACTTAAGTCTAACACCATACTTTCACTCTCCTTCAGGTATCCATCGACAAGGAAACAACGAAAGAGGATAAAAAGGAAAAACAAGAAGAGAAACGAATAAACTTCTTTAAATTAATATCAGGAAGAAGCACAAAAAACAAAGGCACAGAGGGAAAAAGAAAAGCTCCAAGCGTCCAAAGCTTGATACACATATCTTCTTCTCCTTCTGCTTTTATATCATAGACAAAAGCTTCAAAACAATTAAAGAACGGAAAAAACAAAAAAGTTTTTCAGTCAACAACATCTACACTGGCGGAGCAAGAGAGCAACCTGTGGAAGATCCTGAACAGAGCAGTCCAAGACGCTTCCTTCACTTTCGTCAACGCCTCGCACTTCCTTCTACGACGCCGTTCCTTCCTCTTCTTGTCGCCTTCGGTTCCTTTTGCCTTGCGACGACGGCCGAAGCACAGGGTCTCGTTGTCCGGCGAGGGGTTCTCCTCTCTGGAAAGCGGGTAGCTCCGCAGGTACATTTGCCTGCAGGAGATGCTGTCCACCACCCTGGTGCGGATCACGTGGTGATCGACGGTCCTGCCGCCGCTGCGGTCCCCCGCGCGCCCACTGGAGCTCACCGACCTCACGAACTCCGCGTCGGACTCGGGCCACTTGTAGAGGTTCACATAGGTGGCCCGGACCGGAGCCTGCAGGGCGCGCGCGTCGTTGAGGCAGCTCGATATGCAGACCGAGCTCATGCTTTTTTCTTCCTTGAGCTTTCTCTTCTTTGTTTTTTGGTATATGTGATCTTGCGTGCAGTACTGGGCTGATGGGTACTTGTGTTTTCCTCTTTCTCCCTGCCGTCGTCTCTCTGTGAAGTCGTATTAAAGATGGAGGAGGCTTAAAGTCGAAGGAAAGACAAGTGGTGAGTATGAGTTGGGGCTTGAGAGGGAGAGAGAGAGTGACAGGATTTTTTTTAGTGGGGAGATGATCATGTCGTGTGCGTAATGCCGCGAATGATGAAGCATGAGTAACACTGAGTATGTTATCCTCTCTTTAGTTTTTATCTCATGCTAGCTGTTTGGTGAAAAGCATTCTAGGTACCATCATAACTAGTCAGAATGGTCCGAGACTTATTTATGACTGAACCTAATAAGTTTCCATTGTCAATCCATCCTTGATTTCATGAAAACTTAAGATATGCCTAGATTTACAGCCATTGGTCTGGGGCGGCTCACTCACATCATGGTGAAGTAAGAACGACGGACTTGTTCAGTGAGCAGTGGTGTATCAACTTAATCTGTGATCTAAATTTGAACTTTCTCCTGTAAATGATTTATGCATGGAAAAAGCTTAAGTAACCGTACCATTATATGATGTGTTAAGCATAATTGTATTCGAGGAGATCATATTGACTCTACCTTTATTTTGTTTTTCAGTAGTCTTTTATATATATATCGAGCAAGATAGTCCCATCACGTTCTGAAAAGTGATGATTTGTTATTGTCCACGTAAATATTGCCTCAGAATTGGATAACTTGCTCTACCAGTCCCATGTAAGTTGTGGTCTTTTAAAACACTATATGCCTTCTAGAATGTTATTAAGTATTAGGTTACACACTTAATCAAGGAAAAATCATTAATGATCATTGCCAATCCACCTACATATTAATGCATTACTATTATAATGAAAATCTATCAAAATTAACAATTTGTGACATGTAATTATGATCATGCGCATTGTAAATGATGTGTCTTATTTTATAGCATCAACAAAACATTTCAAGGCTTAATATGTGACATTGTCATTTAATTGCATGAACTGCAATTTGTGAAATTGATTGATCTCATTTTTCATCTTTTGAAACCGATAGCTATAAAATTTTCTCGTCTTACCCTTCAGAATAATTCTCCATATGCTATTGCTGTGTTTTCTAGAATTCGTCTCGTTCAAATAGACTTATATAAATTCTCAATTATTGAGTTAAACTAAATTATTCAATTCCCTCTAGCATAAAATGCCTACAATCTTTTACTAATTTATTTTAGTTAGATATTACAATGAAGTGGATTTGCCAGGCCGACCATATTTCAAACTCGAAATAGTCCTAAATGAAAATCGAGGCTGTACCAAATTCGAGTTGGGAATCTTAAAGACATGCTACTTTAATGTGCGGGTGCGCCAGAAAGTTAATGAATTTATATAAATTTTTTTTGTATATTTTGATTGTATATTTTGAATGAATAAAAATCAACTCAAAAGTAAATTATTACCAAAATAATTTAGTACCGTGGAATCCAACATCCAAAAACCAATTATATCCTCATTCAGAAGGAATTCACAGCACCTTTGGAGATAAACTGAAAGTTCCAAATGATGGTGCTTGAAGTGTGGAGGAGGAAATAGGGATAAAACTACAATTTTTTTTTTTTTATAAAGAAAGAATGGGACCAATCAATAATTACATATATCTGAGAATATTTTCTAGGACTCTTTCCAAATTTGCTCCATGTCCCTTTGTTTTGTAGGCTTCGGTTGCCAATTGCATTTTAATAGAGGGCGAGGCAAAAAGGAACCATTATTCACAAAGGATAAAGATACTGTTAGCTTAGCAGTACTCTTGAAGCATTGCCGACACTGGACATTCTTTCGGCGAGCAAAACGAAAGAATCTTAGAAACTATGTCGAAGCTACAAAAGAATGTAAAAAAATGTGGGTCCTTTTTGGGATTTATATAACTCTTACTGTTTTTTGTTATATTATTATTGGCTTGGCTTGAAAACATACAACCCAATAATTTCTCTAAGTTAACCTCGAGAAATTAACTTAAAGGGTAAGGAGTGGACTGGTGTTTACAGATTAGACGCACGAATGTTCAATTCCTCACGCAGCAAAAGTGCTAACAAATAAAGATTTGGGCTTTTCCCAACCGGATTTAGTTGACGTTTTGCCTGATTTCTCACGCCGTTAAGTGCAAACGATTAAATAAATGCATATAGAAAAATGTTATTTTTCTCTCCTCCAGATATGCCACCTCTCGCACCTTCTTCGCTTTGCTCTTTCCAATTTAGGGTCTATTTGGGGTGCTTTATTAATTTGTAATTTTTCACTTTTGTCAAATCTCAGGATGTACACACTTTAATTTATTTTAATTTTAAGCACATGGAATTTTTATTGCATATAAATTGGATTTATATATAATTTTTTTAAATTTTGAGGAAAAAGTAGAAAATTTGCTTTTTTACTTCTGAAAAATTCAAACAAACAAGCCTTAAATTACACACCACGTGTGCCAGTAATTACTTTTCATTTTCATAATAATTATAAATGGATAATTAAATTCATAACTATAATTGGATGGAGATAAATACTTGACATTTTTTTTAATCACCATACGAATTTTTTCTTAGAAACCAAATATTAGATAACCATGTTCATATTCTTTTAGTAATAAATAAAAACATACATTAATCTCAGTCGAAAGTTGGTAGTTTACTTTTTTCTTTTACTTTTTTATCCTTTTTCTTTAGCAAACTTTTCTTTTTTAAAGCTAAATGGCAGTACAATATTAGAAATTTTGCACATGAGGGCTAATTTTGATCAATACTACTATTCACGCATGCACGGTTTTGAATCTGCACCATGACTCCTTGTGTCCTCTAGCTTTGTCCAGGGTTATGAGGTTTATAATCCTTGTCTTAGTGCTGTATAGGGTAATAAGGTTGATCAGATATATATATTTTTCATGAGAAGGAAGCCCATCCTCAGGTAAGTCTATCAGATCTTGCTTGTCTATAAGCAAATCTAGCTGCGAGAGATTAGCTACTTCGTATTTAAGTTGACCTTCACCGACTCAGTTGTACGACTCGTAGTCTTCAAACCCCATCACTGCAACTGAGTTTAATTTAGTTCTTTCTTGCTTGCATGAACCGTATTCTGTGGAAGTAAATCTTGATCGAAAGAACTCATTTTTGCCATTGGTGCCTTGGTTGGAGCTGGCGCTTCTGTTGATCGTCTTTATGCCATAATTCAGTGATCACTTGAAAGCTAAGCTATAGGAGAACTCCTTAAATGTGTATTGTATATCCTAAAATACTCCCTGCGCATGAAGATTAGAAGAAAGACGCAGGAGCTCTAACATTTGAACTACTTGATGTATAGCGCATTTGAAAATTAAGGAAAGGGAATTTGGGATTCGAACACAAGATCCCTTGGCTTTGATGGCATTCATAAGCGGATGTTTATGAATATTGTCTTTTGATATTTCTTAGGTTTTCTGAAAGGAGAAACTATTCTTAAACTTCAACTCAACCTACCCTCGCTTCAAGCAACAAAAACAGGATAAGAAAGAAGCATTTCCCAACAGTCTAGCAGCTTTCTTTCCAGTCTATCTTCCCCATATCTCAAAGAGAAAAGAAATTAGATATCTGATCACTGCAGTTGCTCACATTATTAGGCCTGGACGTTTTCTTTATCCTTAAATACAAATATCTGAATCTCGAATTATTCTTCAATTGTGGTTTGATGTAGTTGAGAACTGTATTAAGTTTTGAAGAGATCTTAGGTTTGGGCAGATTGAAGTTGACTTTCTTGGACTTGGAGTTTCCTTAGCCGAAGTTGTTTTTTTATCTTGTGCTTGATGTTTAGAGGTCTTGCTTCTTACTGATGGTTGTTTTCCACCAAACTCGTGGAGTGAAAAGTGGAGTCATTCCTCGTAGGTGTTCATGATTTTAATCGTCACGTGAATGCTGCAGCTTTTTTGTTAAAGAAAGGATTGGCTATGGCCCTGACTGGCTGAGCATGAATTGGGTTGCATTGGGTAATAATTTGCTTTCTATGTTGGAGTTCATCTTCATCTTCAAATTGCGTTCATTAGTTGTGTAGGACATTGGAGTTTTAGAGATGACTTCAGTGTATTTCTGACAACAGATTATAGAGTTACTCATTTGATTCTTCTCTTTTTTTTGGTTTCTGCTTTGCGCTGACATAGCCACTCCGTGGAGAACAACACGTCACTTCTATTTGTTACGATTAAGAAAATGAAACTAAAAAAATCTTCTCTAGGACATTCCCCTATCAGAACCAAATTTTGGTTTGATTTGCACTTAGACGAGTTCTTAGTTGGTATAACCAATATCAGGCTGTGCAATTGCCAAGTGCCAATGTACTCATACTAAGGCACAGGAAATATAATTTGTGAATTACCATCTGATAGCTTAACTTCATTAACACAACATAATTGTCCTAGTACCACTATTACCACACTTTTTCGTTAACGGAGGCAATCTTTAATGTCTTGTTTTGGTTTAGGTTGCGTTCTGTTAGATTATGAAGTGAGATTTTTTTGATTGAGTATAATGAAAAGACAGTCTGTTTATGTTTCTCCTGTTATTAGAACGCTAGATTTTATCTAGTTTTTTCGTTGTGCATGCATTTTACAGTGTAACCAGGTCGAAGCCACTTCTCTTTGTAACCATGGTGCCTGGCCAGCATTCGGTGAAAGAAAGACAGTACGCCATTTTGAGTGTCAAAGAAAATGAAAGCTGTGAAGAAATTCGCGCAAGTTATCAATCTTCCATCCTTTATCATCTGGATAAACTGCAGACGATTCTGAGTTGGGTTGTTCTGACAGTAGCAATGCAGATAAGTTGCTGAAGATACAAAAAGCTCGGGAGGTCCTCAGTGATGCCAAGTTGGGAAGCCTTCATGATAGTGAGCTGCTGGCTTCAAGACAAATAGCAGCAGAAGTCGGCTTAGAGGAGATGGTTGAAGATTCTGGAGATGTCTTCCAGCTCTCTCATCAATGACAATGTGGGAAATATTTCTCTGTCAATCCTCGAGTCAGAAGAAATGGGTTGTTCAATTTCAAGGGATGGGAGACGAATGATTCCACCGACAGCAGATAACTTAGCGGTATCTGACAGTTCTTCCTAGTGGTTCTTATTCTCTGAGAATTCTGCTTTTAATCCAGTCCGGTGCTATGGTTTCTGTAGGATGGTCAACTTTCTAACATCTCAAGAGCATTTTGCAGGCCTTCATTCGATTCAACTGACTCTCAATATTTCTTTTTGCTTTTGTCGGTTATCATTGCTTCTTTCTTACACCATTGGGATTATTCACGTCCATGCTCATGTCAGGGATATCAATGTGTGCTGTTTCGACAATCCCTTGATGGCTTTATGATTACAGAACACTTCTATGAATGATACAGTATTGTACCTTAAATCATCAATTATCGGTCGTTAGATGACATTGCTTGATAAGAGAGTCAAAATAGTGGACAAATCTCAGTTGCTGAACGACAGAGTTGTACCCTCTGTCAAAATGTTTCTCGTTACTTAGACGAAATCCAACAGATGACTAAGATCATGTACATAGAGTGGAGAGAGGGAAACGATAATAACTATGTACACATCGTCAAAGAAGATTAAGAAAAATCTCGACTTGCAAATGTTAGGATATAGGCAATGAGAAGTAAGCTGACATTGGTTCCAATGATTGAGAAGGCATAAGTTGACGATCAGCTTTAGATTGAAGAAAACAACGCTGCAAAAAAGGGAAAGAAATGAAGAATGTCTTTCTAACCTCGGAAGCCGTTCCCCTCCAAACCTAACTCCCAAATCCCTGCATTCAGGGGCGATCCAGATGAAAGAGGACACATGAAACATGGACATCTATAAATTCTTTATGCTTGAAATGAGACGTATTAACGTGCTGAATTCCATCTCCTGTGACACAGACTTATGAATAGAGGGAGGACAGGAGGAAGAAGGTGTAGCCGCCCTCCTTGGTCTAAGCAAGACTGCCGTTTTATAGATGTCTATGTCCCTGTCTCTTTTCAAGCAGAAAAGGATTTACAGACGTCTATGTTCCTCTCTTGGGTCCTGTTTCGTCTGGATTGTCTGGTGAGTAGGGTTTTAGAGACTTTGCCTCTTGATTCGTTTCCGCATGTCACAATACGTTTTCCATTTCTCCCCCTTCTTTGCATGAAGAAGATATAGTTGTGATAATAGCTATCAAGCTATTTGCTTTACGCTACCTAATATGTCGTTTAAGTTCACAAATAACATTTGCGAAAATTACTCTAATGTCAGAATTACATGAAATAGTGGTAAATATCACTTTAATGGTAAGTTTCATTAACTTCTTCTTTTCTAATGACTAATAAAATGTACGTAATGAGAAAAGAATTTGGTCTTCATTCTTCCATCACACATTCATTAATATGTTTTATTATCTAGATTATAAAAACAAGATAATAGTTTTAACATTATATGTATTATTTATTGCATTTGAAAATATGAATTCTATATATTTACATATGATACTTATTAATCGATTAATGATTAAGACATTTGTGTTATTATCTAATTATGAAATATTAATAGTAATGTAACAATCTAACTAGTTTCACGTGGGTCAAGCCTTCAAAAGGAGTGCATGAAGTAGATATTCAAGGTGGGGATCATTTGTAGGCCGATCTTACTTGTGAATAATATCACAAGACCCCACTCATAAGACGTGGGAGTTCAGATATTACAGACTCCCTTGCTTGAATCACTTGCATCCTCGTTAGTTTTAGCCCACATCGCTCAACAGTATTCTTCCTATCAATGGGTGGCCCAATCTACTCCTGTCCCCTCCACTATTCAAGAAGCCCGTCAGGAGTCACATCTTGTCTAAATCTTCTCATCCCGATGATCACTCCATATGTTCATCAGATTGGGAATAGGCATAATCCATTCACAAACCATATGTCTACTGAGTGTCCTACTCTACTATCTTTTAGTGCTTAATTGAGTTATTTAATACTTGAGCGCCGGCAAAGTTGTGGTACCAAAATGTACTCCATATCGTAATATTCGGACTTCTAGTTTATTTTGTCAGATTTTGCATATTGGCCTTTGAAAAGAATTTATATATAAATCATTGCCCGTATAAAAACCGATGAGGGCACTTATTATTATTATTATTATTATTGTTAATCTTATTATTATTATTATTATTATTATTATTATTGTTAATCTTATTATTATTATTATTATTGTTAATCTTATTATTACTATTATTATTGTTAATCTTATTATTACTATTATTATTATTATTATTATTCTTTATTATTATTATTATTGTTATTGTTATTATTATTGTTATTATTGTTATTGTTATTGTTGTTATTGTTATTATTGTTATTATTGTTATTGTTATTGTTGTTCTTATTGTTATTGTTATTGTTGTTATTATTATTGTTGTTATGATTGTTATTGTTATTGTTGTTATTGTTATTGTTATTGTTATTGTTATTGTTATTATTGTTATTGTTATTGTTGTTATTATTATTGTTGTTATTATTATTGTTGTTATTATTATTATTATTATTATTATTACTATTATTATTATTATTATTATTATTACTATTATTATTATTATTATTATTATTATTATTATTATTATTATTATTATTATTATTATTATTATTATTATTATTATTATTATTATTCTTTGTTATTATTATTATTATCATGGTTATCGTTATCGTTATCGTTATTGTTATCGTTATTATTATTGTTATCGTTATTGTTATTATTGTTATTATCGTTATTATTGTTATTTTTATGATCGTTATTATTATTGTTATTATTATTATTATTATTATTATTATTATTATTATTATTGTTATTGTTATTGTTATTATTGTTATTTTTATTATCGTTATTATTATTATTGTTATTCTTGTTGTTATTATTGTTATTTTTATTATTGTTGTTGTTATTATTATTATTATTATTGTTATTATTATTATTGTTAAGACCAGCCCACAAGAAGCCCCACCCTTCGGCCATTTGGGCCTAGTCATGAAGCCCAAAGGAGGAGGAGGAATCGCCGGCCCATGGCTGGCCCAAGCCCAGCCGAAAGATGGGAGGCCCATCTTGCATGAAGAAGGCCATTTGTCCCAAGTTGATGACCAAGTGTCATCCATGCAAGAATCAATCATTGCTAATGATGAGTAGGAGAGAAATGAAAAGAAAAGGGTGGCCGGTTTAGGGAGGGGGGTGTCGTCCAAAGTGAGAGAGAGAGAGAGAGAGAGCTACCGAGAGAGTGAGGGAAACCGAGAGAGAGGAGGAAGAGGTCGCGCGAAGAAGAAGGAAGCCGCTCATCCGTCGTCCGTAGCCGCCCGTGCGTCCGTCGTTCGCCGCCGTTGTGCTTGCTGTTTGCTTGGTTTAGAGGCAAGTTGGGATTCTTAATCTGCTCTTGCATGTTGTGTCTAGCATGTGTGTTTGAATGGTGATAGATTTCGGATGTTTAGGGTGATAAAAGTCGAAGTTCTAAGAGGGATGTTGATACTAGAAAACTGTTCTTGAGAAAACAGTTAGACCTTGAATGTTCTATGGGCTTGCATGTGTTGTTTGAGTTGGATTTTGATCGTGACTTCTAAATGAAAGTTGTTAAGGAAATCTTGAAATATAACATACTAAAATTTTAGACAAAACGAACAAGTATAAGTGGGTGAAATTCTTATTTTTCGGAGAGACTGAATCTGGAGATTTCGGTAACTACTTTTGATGAATGCCTGGTCTGTAAGTCTATCTTCTTGTCGAAATTTCACTTCGATCTCTTAACGAAGAATGTAAAGAACATCCTGAGGTTTAACATATAAAAAATTTAGAGAAAACTAACAAGAATAGATAGGTGAAATCGTAGTTTTTCGGAAGTAGTCAGATCTGGAAACTTCGGTATTGAAACAGAAGCTTTAACCGTCTATATTAAATCATCTAGGACGAATTTGACTATGATTTCTTCATGAAAAACCTACCTTAGGATCTTGACTACAAAATAGTCGAATTTCATGAATTTTGAAGGTCATTAGGGTATTTAATCGGAAATATTTCTAAAGCCCTGTAATCTGACGCGTTCGGACTTAATCAGTTTCAATGCATGGGTCATATCATTTTGTATGAAGCTCTTTCGGCAAAGTGTTCTTCACGAAGTATCTTTCTTTATGTCTTTCTGCAACATATTCAAATTTCATAATTTTCGAAGTTCATTTGCCTATTTAACCAAAAATATTTCAAAAACTATGCAAGCTGGATTGTGTGAATTTCAAATGCTGAAATTTATGGTTATTCTGTTTTGAATGAGCCCTATTAGTTATATTGATTGAGGTGATTGAATCTTGCTGAGCATGTGATGATATTTGGCATTGCATATAGAATCAAATGCTGAATTTGACTTTGTTGCCATTACATCATGTGCCATGTTGATTGTGAGACATAAATTGGTGAATATGAATTATGATGAATGAGGAAACTGTTGGAGGTGGGTCGATAATGCCCTGGGAGTGTTAGGATGCCCGGGATGGGGGGTGCCGGATGCCCGGGATGGGGGTGCCGGATGCCCGGTTGTATTGAGATACATGCCCGGATGTCCTCGGGAGTTTCGAGATGCCCGGAATGGTTGGGTGCCGGAAGCCTCGGAGGTTTGTGCCCGGGGAATGCCTCGTGATGCTAGTTGGGATGCGAGATGCCCAGAATGTGGGGGTGCCGGATGCCCGGTGGTGAGTGCCGGAGGTTTTCTCGCGATGCCAGGTTGGGGTGCGAGTGATAATGTGGGATGCAATTACTGATCCCGGGAAAGAGAGATGTGGTGATCAAATTGAAAGATAAAAAGGTGGAAATTGAATTATGCACATATGGTATGATTGCATATGCATGGCTGTATGATATGATGATGATGATGAGTGCATGGTTGTGTGTACACCTATGGCATGATGGTACATGTATGACATGATGATGATGAGTACATGAAGATGTATGAATATATGGTATGATGGCATATGCATGGCTTCTAGGTAAGTTATGCTTGGATACATGAATGATATGTACTATGCTATGATTGTTATAATTGTATTGTGTGATGCATTGAGTAGTTTATTGGATCCTTTACCTGTTGAGTGGCTGTACTCACCCCTTCGGGGACCAACATTCCAGATTAGAAAGATGCCGCTCCTTACTGTCACGTGGGGTACCTTTTACGGCCTTCCATTTGACGTGGAGGTCGAGTGTATGGAGATCGACTGTCCCACCGTCCCTGGTCTGACGTTCGTTCGGATTCGTGCACTAGTGATGTATGACGTGGGCCTGGCTGGGGGCCCGGTCATTCAGGAGTTCATATCTGTCTACGTCCGTTGTGACGGAGTGATGCGAGGGATGTTGCCGCCACCACCGCCCGACGCGCCAGGATGGGTGTGACGGCCGCGTGAGAGGTAGATAGCTGACGTTTTTTTGAGAGTAGCCGACACTTGTAGATGGGGGATGACACACGATCGATATAGGGGTCGAGATACCTTTTGGGTTGTGGCCAAGTGTAGTTAAGAGTCTTGGCTTTTCTTTTTGGATGTACCGACCTAAGAAACTTATCATGAATATATGTAAATAAAAAGTGGTTCGGCCTTATCTTTTCATATGATGTGTAGTTGGTGTGTATTGTATCATGATCGTTGGAGGGAGAATTGGTAAGACTTGATTATGCTTCCGCAAATAAGTTGCGCTGGGACCGTTATAAAAAAAAAAATGATGCCTATGAACTTCGATGCTTCTACTAAGAAATGTAACTAGTGTTCATTAGGTATAGTGATAGGTACCTGTGGCGACCTTAGGTGCTTCGGGGTGCTACGGCCTCGCCTTTTTGGTATCAGAAGGGCGGGGCTGTGGCACCCCGAAACACCTAAGGTCGCCACAGGTACCTATCACTATACCTAATGAACAATAGTTACATTTCTTAGTAGAAGCATCGAAGTTCATAGGCATCATTTTTTTTTTTTTTTTATAACGGTCCCAGCACAACTTATTTACGGAAGTATAATCAAGTCTTACCAATTCTTCCTCCAACGATCATGATACAATACACACCAACGACACATCATATGAAAAGATAAGGCCGAACCACTTTTTATTTACATATATTCATGATGGGTTTCTTAAGTCGGTACATCCAAAAAGAAAAGCCAAGACTCTTAACTACACTTGGCCACAACCCAAAAGGTATCTCGACCCCTATATCGATCGTGTGTCATCCCCCATCTACAAGTGTCGGCTACTCTAAAAAAAACGTCAGCTCTCTACCCCTCACGCGGCCATCACACCCATCCTGGCGCGTCGGGCGGTGGTGGCAGCAACATCCCCCGCATCACTCTGTCACGACAGACGTGGACAGATATGAACTCCTGAATGATCGGGCCCCCAGCCAGGCCCACGTCATACATCACTAGTGCACGAATCCGAACGAATGTTAGACCAGGGATGGTGGGACAGTCGATCTCCATACACTCGACCTCCATGTCAGATGGAAGGCCGTAAAAAAAAGGTACCTCTCGTGACAGTAGGGAGCGGCATCTTTCTAATCTGAAATGTTGGTCCCCGAAGGGGTGAGTACAGCCACTCAGCAGGTAAATGATCCAATAAACTACTCAATGCATCACACAATACAATTATAACAATCATAGCATAGTACATATCATTCATGTATCCAAGCATAACTTACCTAGAAGCCATGCATATGCCATCATACCATATATTCATACATCCTCATGTACTCATCACCATCATGTCATACATGTACCATCATGCCATAGGTGTACACACAACCATGCACTCATCATCATTATATCATACATGTACCATCATATCATACAGCCATGCATATGCAATCATACCATATGCGCATAATTCAATTTCCATTTTTTATCTTTCAATTTGATCACCACATCTCTCTTTCCCGGGATCAGTAATTGCGTCCCACATTATCACTCGCACCCCAACCTGGCATTGCGAGAAAACCTCCGGCACTCACCACCGGGCATCCAGCACCCCCACATTCCGGGCATCTTTCACAAACTGGCATCACGAGGCATTCCTCGGGCACAAACCTCCGAGGCTTCCGGCACCCCCCATCCCGGGCATCCTAACACTCCCAGGGCATTATCGACCCACCTCCAACAGTTTCCTCATTCATCATAATTCATATTCACCAATTTATGTCTCACAATCAACATGGCACATGATGTAATGACAACAAAATCAAATTCAGCATTTGATTCTATATGCAATGCCAAATATCATCACATGCTCAGCGAGATTCAATCACCTCAACCAATATAATTAATAGGGCTCATCCAAAACAGAATAATCATAAATTTCAGCATTTGAAATTCGCACAATCCAGCTTGCACAGTTTTAGAAAATATTTCCATTAAATACCCAAATGGTCTCTAAAAATTATGAAATTTGAACATATGATAGTCAAGACATAATGGCAGATATTTCATGAAGACATCGAAGTCAGATTCGTCCTAGAAAATCAATTATGGACGGTTGAAGCCCCTGTTTCTAACACCGAACATTCCAGGTTTAGCCATCTCCGAAAAATCACGATTTCACCTACTTATCTTCCATATTTTCCTCTGAATTTTTGATATGTTTTGCCTCAGGAGGTCTACTACAACTTTCATTAAGGGATCAAGGTGATATTTTCAAAGGAAAGTCACTTTATAGTCCATGAAGTCTCTGGAGTTCAGTACAACATTTCCAGATCTAACGTCTTCAAAAGAGAAATCGTTTCACTAGGCTATACTTGTTCGTTTTACCTCAAATTTGAGTATGTTATTCTTCAAGATGTTCTATACAACTTTCGTGAAGGGGTCGAAGTGAAATTTTCAGTAAAAAGTTACATGCAACACACAAAATCACCAAGAGGTCAACAAAACAGCTTCAGATCTAACATTTTCGTAGAGGGAGGGTTTCACCCCTCAAAATTAATCTAATTTGCCTCAAATTTTAGTATGTCATACTTTAAGATGTTATCTACAACTTTCATGAAGAAGTCAAAGCCAAAATCCGACTCAAAAATCTCATGCAAGCCACTACAACATTCTGGGTCAGACGGTTTACTCGAGAACAGCTTACCACTTCAAAACAACACACTCAAAACTTCGGTTTTTCACACCCTAGACATCCGAAATTCATCACCATTCAAACACACATGCTAGATACAACATGCAAGAGCAGATTAAGGATCCCAACTTGCCTCTAAACCAAGCAAACAGCAAGAACAATGGCGGCGAATGACGGACGCATGGGCGGCTACGGACAACGGACGAGCGGCTTCCTTCTTCTTCGCGCGACCTCTTCCTCCTCTCTCTCGGTTTCCCTCACTCTCTCGGTAGCTCTCTCTCTCTCTCTCACTTTGGACGACACCCCCCTCCCTAAACCAGCCACCCTTTTCTTTTCATTTCTCTCCTACTCATCATTAGCAATGATTGATTCTTGCATGGATGACACTTGGTCATCAACTTGGGACAAATGGCCTTCTTCATGCAAGATGGGCCTCCATCTTTCGGCTGGGCTTGGGCCAGCCATGGGCTGGCGATTCCTCCTCCTCCTTTGGGCTTCGTGACTAGGCCCAAATGGCCGAAGGGTGGGGCTTCTTGTGGGCTGGTCTTAAGCTAATACTTTGGCCCACATCTCATCCTAATAATCCTCCTTAAATCTTAATTTTTATTTTTATAAACACCTAATTGAAATTTATAAATCACAAAACTTTGCGACCTATCTTAATAAATTCCAATCCATAATCCCACATGGCCAAAAATGGAATTTTTCTATCAAATAATTATTCATCAAAAGCTTGGCCAAAGTCTTAATGCAAGACATAAATTAAAACACCCTTAAAGATTGGCAAGGAATTCTAGGATGCCACAATTCTCCCCTCCTTAGAGAATTTCGTCCTCGAAATTAGACAGTTACTCATGCCTTTTGAAACAAGTAGGGGTAATTTTCCTTCATCTGATCTTCACTTTCCCATGTGGCTTCTTCCATATCATTTTGTATGAAGCATTGTATGGAAGGAGATGTAGGACTCCTGTCTGTTGGAATGAAGTAGGTGAAAAGAAATTGATAGGACCTGAACTGGTACAAGTTACCACTGAAGCTGTCGAAATTATTAGGAAAAGACTTGAAACAACTCAGAATAGACAGAAAGACTATGCAGATAGGGGTAGAAGGCCTTTGGAATTTAATGTAGGAGATCATGTATTCCTTAAAGTATCTCCAATGAAAGGAATATCTCGATTTGGAATGAAGGGTAAGTTAAGCCTTAGATTTGTTGGACCTTTTGAGATACTTGAAAGAATATGAGATGTAGCTTATCGTTTAGCGCTTTGGGAAATTTGCATGATGTGTTTCATGTATCGATGCTGAGAAAGTATCAGCCGGATCCTGGTCACATACTCGATCATGAAGCCATCAAAGTGGATGAGAAAGTGAGGTATATCGAAGAGCCTGTGCAAATAATGGATCGAAAGGAACAAATTCTTAGGACTAAGAAGATTCCTCTGGTTAAGGTATTATGGCGACATCATGATATGGAAGAAGCCACATGGGAAAGTGAAGATCAGATGAAGGAAAAGTACCCCTACTTGTTTCAAAAGGCATGAGTAACTGTCTAATTTCGAGGACGAAATTCTCTAAGGAAGGGAGAATTGTGGCATCCTAGAATTCCTTGCCAATCTTTAAGGGTGTTTTAATTTATGTCTTGCATTAAGACTTTGGCCAAGTTTTTGGTGAATAATTATTTGATAGAAAAATTCCAATTTTGGCCATGTGGGATTATGGATTGGAATTTATTAAGATAGGTTGCAAAGTATTGTGATTTATAAATTTCAACTAGGTGTTTATAAAATTAAGGTTAAAGGAGGATTATTAGGATGAGATGTGGGCCAAAGTATTAGCTTAAGACCAGCCCACAAGAAGCCCCACCCTTCGGCCATTTGGGCCTAGTCGCGAAGCCCAAAGGAGGAGGAGGAATCGCCGGCCCATGGCTGGCCCAAGCCCAGCCGAAAGATGGAGGCCCATCTTGCATGAAGAAGGCCATTTGTCCCAAGTTGATGACCAAGTGTCATCCATGCAAGAATCAATCATTGCTAATGATGAGTAGGAGAGAAATGAAAAGAAAAAGGTGGCCGGTTTAGGGAGGCGGGTGTCGTCGACCAACTAGCATCACGAGGAATTCCCCTGGACACACACCTCCAGGGCTTCCGGGATTACGTACTGACATACCACCAGGAATCCCTCCCCCCAGAATTACGTACCGTATACCACCGGGCATCTCGAAACTCCCGAGGACCCTCCGGAATTACGCCACTAGGCCACCGGGCATCCGGCACCCCCACATTCCGGGCATCCTGACACTCCCAGGGCATTGTTGGCTCACACCTCCGACGGTCTTGTTACTATCCCAATTTACATTTATACATGTATCTCAATTTCAACATGGCATTTGATGCAATAATGCCAATGATTGGAATCAGCCTTTTCAAAATCATATAATATGCATTGGGAAAAATATTATTTGATGCAATGGTTTTGAGAAACTTCATTGAATTCATGAAAATCCATAAATCTTTTGATATCATATGATATGCATGAATGTCACCACATCATTGCACGAATGATAATCCAAGATATCACAATTTATATAGCAAATCAATAACCTGTAAATAGAACAGTTTTTCAGCTTAAACAGAATGCGTGCTGTTTATGAAAAATTCTGGAAAATTAGTAAACGATAAAAATTAATTCTGAAAATTTAACACATTGTATATAAGATCTAAGAAAACACATTTCGTGAAGAACACCATATCAAACAAGGCTTCACAGAATACGTACAGGTCCATACATCACCGAAAAAGGATTTTAACATCATCCATGCACAGTTTTGAAAACAATTTCGATTAAACCCTTAAATAAACTCATAAAATTCTGATATTTGGACACGCTGTATTTAAGACCTAGAGGTACAAGTTTCATGAAGAAATCGTAGTCCAATTCGTTCTGGAATAAAATATAAAATCAATTTACTTTTCCTATTCTCGATATCGTTTTCCAGATCTACCCGTGTTGAAGAAAAAAAATCGTTTCCTTGGTCATTACTGGTCCATTTACTCTGAAATTTCAGTATGTTATTCCTAAGAATATTACCTACAACTTTTATTAAGGATACACGATCAAATTTTAACTGTATGATTTTATAAAAATCCCGAAATCATACTAGGTCGAAGCAGCGTTTTTCCCAGATCCAGTTTCTTCAAAAGACAACGGTTTCATCGACCTATTTTTGTTCATTTCCTATAAATTTTTTATATGTTATACCTCAAGAAGTATACTACAACTTTCGTTAAGATACCAAAGTGATATTTTCACAAGAAGGTTACTTTACAGACCACGAAACCACTGAAGGTCAGAACAACGAATTCCAGATCTAGTCTTTCCAAAGAAAAATCATTTCACTGACCATTTCTTGTTCGTTTTGCCTAAAATTTTAGTATGTTATTATTCAAGGTGTTCTATACAACTTTCATGAAGAAATAGAAACAAGATTCCGACTAAAAAGTCACATGCAACACACAAACTCAAGAATGGTCAAACTGGTCTTTCCAGAAACAGCATGCATGGCCAACCAATCTCTCTCCAAAGCTCCGAAATTTCATCCCATCTACCACAACCAAGACTTGCCATCTACTACACATACACACAGCAATGCAAAGGGTAGGTTTTAGGATTTCACTTGCCTCAAATCAAAGGAAAACACAGCAAGAACGACGGCGGGACTAGGCGGGCTCGACGGCGTCTCCTCTTCCTCTCTTCCTCTCTTTCTCTCTTCCTCTCTTTCTCCCTTCTTTCTTTGGACGGTACTCTCTCTCTCTCTTCTCTCTCTTCTGGTCGAAATCCCCCTCCCCTTTTTCCTTTTAGTTGAACAAAACCCTTGCATGCTTCACTTCTTGCATGAGGGACACTTGGATAACCCTTCATGCCACTTGTTTCATCTCCCTTGCCACTTGTCGATCTTCATGCAAGGCTAATGGGCCTCATTTGGGCCGGGCTTGGTCGACCAAATGGGGGGAAACGGTGGGCTGGCTTTTGGGCTGGTTTGGCCTTAAGAAAATCAGCCCAAACCTTCTCCTATTTTTCCATTTAATCCCCACTTATATAAATACCTAATTACAAATTAATATGGCCATAAAACTTTGTAACATAAATCAATAAAAAACCAGCTTATAAAGTTCATGGCCAAGAACAAAATTTCCTTATTTAATTCATCCTCCAATACAATCCTTAATCTCACATGGACATAGGTTATATTTCTAACAAAATAATTATTCATTCATTGCTCGGCCTTGATCTATTGTAATTCATTGGTCTAATGACTATAATATAGTCCAGTGGCGCTTCCATCACCTATTCATGGTTCATGGTATATCCAGGAGTTGCTATGAAATTTTAGGATGCCACAATTCTCCCCTCTTTAGAGAATTTCGTCCTCGAAATTAGACATCACTCATGTCTCCTTAAACAAGTAGGGGTACTTTTCCTTCCTCGATTTCTCACTTTCCCATGTGGCTTCCTCCATACCGTGATGTTGCCATAATATTTTAACCAGTGGGATTTTTCTTGGTTCTAAGAATCTGCTCCTTTCGATCCAACACTTGCACAGGCTCTTCAATGTACCTCACTTTCTCATCCACTTTGATGGCTTCATGATCGAGTATGTGTCTTGGATAAGGCTGGTACTTCCTCTAAAGACAAGGATGCAAGCTCTTAACATATCTTAATTTATCTCACACCAAAAACAGTTTTTTTTTTTTTTAAAACAACAACCACATCTGAAATTCCTTTTGAACGCTTGAAAATCTCCCTTCACAATATCAAATAATGCAAACTGAGATTTTCAAAAGCATATCAATACTACAATAGCAGGCTTTGAAATCATATGCCATTTCCATGTCAAAACGTTTTCAAATCACCAATGTGGAGAATCCTTTGAGTTCTCAAAAATCCCACTTTAAGATATCAAATAATGCAAAATAGGGATTTCAAAGACACATCAATATAACAATAATAGTCTTTGATATGGTGTTTGGGAAGATGGAATTCACGACTGAGGAAATGGAATGAAAAAGAAATAGTTACGAATAGAATGGAAAAGAACGAAATGAGGATTCTTTTGGTTGGTAGCTAAAATAATTATGAAAACGGAATGGAAAAAGGATTTTAATAACTTCAAATTATAATTGTGACGTCCTTGATTAAAATAAAATTATGAATTTACTAAAGTATCACAAGATAATTGGATTATAAAAAAATTTACCAAATATTACTCCATAGTCATGATTAATCAATTAAGCTAATAACAGTAAAATTGGCGTTACGCTTGTGTTTCACAATATGTTCTTATAATAAACCATGCTTATAATTTCTTTTAAAATAGTCTATAATGTCCATAGTAATAAATATACTCATTCAATAAATTAGTTCTTCCAATTTAATAACTAATTTTGGTGTTCTCATTAGTTATCGATGATCAATTTATCACCTTATAATTGATTCTCTTTGCAAGAAGTTAATGGAATGCCGAGCGAGCGTGAGAGGTACCGCTTCGCACAGAACTCTTTGAAGCTGCAACGATAGCAATTTTTTTTCTCTATGATCAATTTATCACCTTATAATTGATTCTCTTTCCAAGAAGTTAACGGAATACCGGGCAAGCGCAAGAGGTAGCGCTTCGCATAGGACTCTTTGAAGCTGCAGCGGTAGCAACTTGTTTTCTCTCATTAATTCATTTTATTTCTCTATTCTTTCATTTTTCTATTTTTGGGAACAACTTTGAAACATAATTCCGTTTGATAACGCATGGTAAAGCATGGGAGAACACTTTACCTTTACGAACTAGAAAATTAGGTATAGAAATTTGATTACACTAGATTAAACTATCGTCCTTTGATTGATACCCTTTTCCTCTTTCAGGAAAAGCCTTTAACATGCAAATTTTAGTTCACTTTTATTTCTTAAGATGCGTCTACATGTCCTTGCATTTATGAAAAAAAATAAAATAAAAAATAAATAAATTAAAGAATTTACAATGCACCTAGGCCAGTTAGAGAACGAAGGGAAGAAAAGAAAAAAAGAAAAGAAAGAAGAAAAAAATAATTCAAAATATATAAAAATATCATTAAAAATTATCTCATCGCTTGTGTCACATATAGGCCATGATAGCGATTTCCAATCAAATTTGGTCAAATGGATTCAATTGGGCAAAACGTGAAAATGTTAAGAATTAATTGGCAAAATTAAATGGTTTATGACCGAATTGCCAAAATTGCAATATATTTAAGATTTTTTGGACAATTTTCTCAAAAAAAAAAAGGTAGAGTTGAGATTGGATTTAAACTCAAGAGTTTTTTGAAAAATCGTTCTGTCTTTTGCTGGAAAATGAGTATTGAGAACCAAATTCACCCTTTTTTGAAAATATTTTTTAAATTATTTATTTTTCACAAAACAAATGGAGTCTAAGGGTTTAATATATGGATGCTCGGTAACTAGAATTTACACCTAAACACAAACTGGAAGAACAAATCACACGATAAATGATTTTTTTTTTTATGGACTAAATCCAATTTTCTCTTTAAATTTAGCAATTAAGTCAATTTAGACTGAATGTACATACCTAATTCCTCTTTAAAATTATGTGCACGCCATCAATTAAACTAACGGATGTCGTCAGGTCAAATATTCAGCCTGCTCCACCCTACCTCACCCGAATTAAAAAGCTTCTATATCGATATATTCTAATTTTCTGTAATCATTCCGTGGAAGTAATTTTAATTGAATTATAAATGAACCTGTTTGTATCTATGAGAATACATTTTTTTACAAAAACCCCGTGAAATTGGTTTAATGATTAATTAGTGCACTTGCTTGTATGCGGACAGATGCTTTAATTCCCCAATATCACCAGCACAAATAACAACAATGTCATCATCCATATTTATTCTACTCATATTATGGTCGACAGTCCTATATTTTATTATCACTTTTTTATATTATAATAAAAGGCGTAGATTGATCTGAGGCCTGAGGAGAGAATTTTAATATTATTTTTATTTAGTTGTGGTGGAATTTTTTTATGGGGTGCACGCTCGCATGGGCCATTTCATCATTGTAGTTATTTAATTCAAAGCGACTAGTAAAAGTCAATTATTAAGGCCTTATTATTAGTTTATCCTTTACAGTCAACCTTTACGAAGAGGAACCTTCGCGGAAACCTTCCGATATGCACTGGGGTCACCTCGGCAAAAATAAAGAATAATTTACAATGAAGAATAAATTGAGAATGAACTTTATCGCTATGACGTCCTCAACACATCACAGCTAACGCGAATACTAAAATCTTTTTCACTTGTAAGCATGCAGAAGCTTTTTTGGACCAATAACAACCTAGGACATACGAAATTCGAAGAACGCATGCGGAATTATAAACCAAACTAATGTACCTCATTTATTTATTTATTTATGTTTGCTGACATGATCGATATACTGGGAATTCCAAAAAATGATCATCTGGAACTACATCAAACATCACCCCCGGTACCATCCCGACCTTGAGATAGCCTGTACATGTCTAGTCACCTATTCTCTAATACAAGTATGCCCGAAAGTTGTCGCCTATATCAAAAAATGTGACTTCACCTTCCTACTCTTGCCTCAGTTGATTGTACTGCCACCATTGTTGTCTCCATTGT
Organism: Eucalyptus guilfoylei; assembly: GCA_016097605.1. Classification (NCBI taxonomy): domain Eukaryota; kingdom Viridiplantae; phylum Streptophyta; class Magnoliopsida; order Myrtales; family Myrtaceae; genus Eucalyptus; species Eucalyptus guilfoylei. The sequence continues at coordinate 44,413,564 of CM027861.1, forward strand.
CACCTAGGTGTGGGATCGACCCCATGGGCTATTCACCTACCTACACGTAGACCGGGAGGAAAGCCAGGAGCATAGGACTTGTCGGGATCCGTCTACAAAATGGTGATGCATTGGATGAAGGTGATACCTAGAAAATCAAGATCCACGAAGTTGGAAAGTGCCAGTGAGGTCCATGGGTACTCCATAACTAATGAAGGTAGAAGCAGGAAGGATTGGCATAATTTCTATTAATCTGAAAAGGTAAAATCAACAACCAATGGGTCTAAAAAGTCCACCGATCTATACTACATAAACGGATCATTGTACTAACAAGAAAAGCCTCAATATAAAGAATATGGAGTCATTTTCAAATCAATTTATTTGAGAACCTTTTTAAAAAACAACATAACATATTAATAAAGGTGGTAGCTTTAAGCTCAATTAGAATTCAAAAGCACTAAGCCTATACTCAATATGAATTAATGTCGCCATCATCATTTAGGGAATCCCATTACCCTTTGAGCATCTCGCACTCATCCGGTATTGCGAGGACATTTGGGGGAACTGTGTTGCATCCCCCAGGCATCTAGAGGAACCCAGTTATCCCTCGAGGCATCTCTACTACTACCCGGGCATCATTATTCCAAGGATTGACGGTATTCCCAATCACACATCTATACTATAATGCAGCAATTTCATAATTCAATTTAAAATGACATTGATGTTATTATTGCTAAGCAAACTTGTTTCACTGGTTTTTATTCCCGTGAAAATCTTTCACCAAATGTTGTGTTTTGGTTTATTATAGGAGACTTAGGTTTTGTGTGGAGTTTGGATAGAGAATGTTAAATGCAAGGGGAAGTTTTATTCATCAACTTGTATATACAATCCTGACAATTGATACTTAGGCGACTTGACGATTAACTACTGCTAGGTACAAATTACACCATAATTTAATCAATGATGCAATCTAGACATCAGTAGCCAGCTAATCTATACTTTGAACTCAAACTATGTCGGAATTTAATCTACAACACAACTTGTTTTAGGGGTAAAGTTGAAATTTAATCAATAGCAATAGTCTTGGACAAAAACACAACGCTGGAATTTAATCAATGATGTTGGGCTTACGGAATTCAATCGACGATACTAGAACATATAGAGATGCATACCGAAATTTAATTAATGACAGGAATCTAGAAAATTACAGTTAAAATGTGATGAAGTAAATACAATTGTTGTGTTGTTGGGGGGTGGGGGCTGCGGTATTTATAGTGGATTGGTTGCTCCTCAGTTGGTCGCTCTTCCTTCGGCACTGCTCTTTGCATTCTCCACGTTTTCCATTTCTACATGATGACCTTATTCTTTAATAACCGCTTCCTGCTCCGTCGACGATGCTTGTGCGGCTCGTTCCTCAAGCAAATAACCGCTCCCTATTTTTATGCGCATTTCTTGCAATGGTTATTCTTGCTCGAGTTCTAGTGCTAATTTGGCTTTATCTTCAAATCTAGTGCACTGTCCTTATAGCATGAACTCACTCGTACCTATGCCTAACGAATCGCTAGGAGGATTCCACCTCAAAGTCGCCAAACACGCCTTATAAAGGCATTCCCTGTACCTTTAGAAATGGCAGCTGTTGTCATGGTAAACGGGTTTAAAAAATTCGGGTTTAAAAAATTATGAAAGGTTTACATAAGATAGAGAAGATCTAGAGGGAAAATTTCCATGAAGGAATCGAAGTCAAATTCGTTTTATACAACACTATATAAATTTTTGGAACACCTCAAAGTTGCCAAACACGCCTTATAAAGGCATTCCCTGTACCTTTAGAAATGGCAGCTGTTGTCATGTAAACGGGTTTAAAAAATTCGGGTTTAAAAAATTATGAAAGTTTTACATAAGATAGAGAAGATCTAGAGGGAAAATTTCCATGAAGGAATCGAAGTCAAATTCGTTTTATACAACACTATATAAATTTTTGGAAAACCAAACTAAAGCAGTAGGCCTTCTAGCAGCTAACAGGACTAAAAAGAACATTGTTTTGCCAACTAAATGATTTCGAAAAATTCTGAAATTTTTATATGTGCTAGGTTAGCATGTATCTGCAACTTTTGTGAAGGTCGCTTGTTAAAATTCTTGCCTGAAAATTCTGTGGAAAATGAAAAGCAGAGGAAGGTGGGTTTAGTAACAGTAAAAACATATTGCATACTCGATAGTTTTTCAAATATATTTTTATCATACGAAGTCCAAAAAATCTAAATTTAAAGTATGTCATAGAACAACCAATAAGGACGACTTCATGAAGGATGCCCCATGAAATTCACATCAAGCAAGTCAGTACAAAATTATAAAGTTCGGAGGTCTTGTCGGAACCGAACTTGACTTAGACCCCTTAACTAATTCAGCTTAGGTTTTCGGTATTTCCAGCCCTAGCATACACTAGACATCAACAGACTGTACTCCTATGATCCAACCACGAACTTGAAATTTTAGCTAGGTAACTTGGTTAAAACTTCCAACTAGATGGGGATCTAAACAATGTTTATGGAAATTTCTAGGAAACCATCCTTACCAAACATAATAGATCGACATTGGATAGAACAGAGGATATCCACTTGCCTTGAGTCCTAAAGGGTTGCGGTCACGGCTCAGTGGAACGACAGCGTGGTTGATGGCGGCGCAAGCCTTGAGTTGAAGAGGGAGCGAGTGGGGTTGCGGTCTCCTCTGTCTTCTGCAAGTGAGGATGGAAGGAAGAGTAGAAACGTTGTTCGCTAGCTTCTGGTCTGGTGGCAAAGACGGGAATGAAGGCAACCGAGGGAAACGCAACAACATTGGCGGTGAAGGTAGAAAGAAAGCGAGCGGTTTCGTCCCTCTCTTTTCCATTCAGCCCTCACCGTTTCCTTTGTTGCTGATGTGTCTCCGTTTACTCGCATCTGGCTGAGGAGGGAAGTGATATGCCTCCTTGGGTCGCCGTCGATTTCCGTTGCACCGCAAGGCTTCGTTGGACTCAGCAACTGGTGTTGAGCGGCGCCGAGGAGTCTGGTGCACGTGGAAAGAAGGCCATCTGGCCATGTGTGTCGCTCTCTAGTGCCGCCAGGTGGTGTCGATTGAGCTGGCCGACTCGGTGCCAGCTGGAGGTGGGGTGGTGTCGTCTCAAGGCTGAGGTGTTGGTAGTTTGTTTATAAAACAAATGAAGAGGTGCTTTGTCTCACATTGAAAAGATGTGAGTGCGCACGAGATTTGGCACTAAATCATTATTTTTATTTATTGAAAATTCGGATTTATTTCTATAAAAAAATTAATTATAAATCTTGTTAAAACAGTGTGATTTGTTGACGAAAAGTTACGATTATTTATTATTTATTATTATTTAATTCCGAATTTTTTATGTCTTTTCAACGTAACCTTTAAGATGTACTTGTTCATTTTACAACATTTCCCAAAAGGTTGCCTTTGTTCTTTTGCAACTTTTTGAAGGGTTGCATTTATTCGAAAGACAAAGATAAGTATGTTTGTTTTGAGATCAAACATACATCTTCTTCCATTTTCGTTTTCTTTCAAAAGATTATACAGCCATTTTTTCAATTGTTTCTCATGAGAGACCCTGGAGAAATACTAGAATTGTTATCTAGTATTCTTATTTGAGACTTTGTTATATCCTGGAGGAAATTTGGCGGTGACCATTAGCAACTTTGTGGAGCAAATAAATCTTTAAAGAAAGTGATATCGCGCCTTAAAGTCCAATTCGATTACTCTAAAAATCCGACTTCATTGTTCTACCCAATTTGAAGCCATATTTACCCAACATGAGGTGATTTGAAGATGACAGGGACGATTGATGCGAGGCATGGTAAGGTCGTGCTGGAATTCAATGGCAAGCTTGGAAATGTGAGGTGGTGGCTAGATATGGTGACTTGTTCGGATGGCAGCTTGATGATGCGGCATTGGGCGATGGAGTGGCGGTTGGCGCGTTACGACGATGTCGACTTAGTGGACCGAGGTGTCTTGATGGTGCTAAAGGTAGGCTGAGACAGCAAGTCTTGTGGTGACGCGAACGGCGTAGCTCGATGATGAGCTTGTTAATATGGCATGGATCGTTAAACATTCGAGGCTCACAATATATCGAGCGAAAAAATCCGGATGTCACAATCGTGGGATGATCAATTATATTCTCAATTATTATTATTATTATGCATTCATTTAACATTTTTTTTTTTTGGTCGGGAATTCATTTAACAGTTTAACCTTATAGAAAGTTGATAATGATTTCATAAAATCTTACATGATATCAGAGCAGAAAGAATGTGTTTAGTTTGAATCTTTCTAGACCTCTATTTACCTCTCCAATTAAGTATGTTAGATTAAGTGTGAATTAGATTGTTTGAATAATTAAATACTAAACCACATTTTCATTTAAAAAGTTAAGTTTTTGGATAGTGGTCCCACAAAATCTTACAAACCTAAAGGGATGACTAGGCACAATGTATCATCCCCGACAGATCGTGTGATCTCTCTCTCTCTCTCTCTCTCCCATCTATTTTTTTTCTCAATAATTCAAAATTTTAAAAAATGATCAATAAAGTTTCATGAGATATTTGATAATAAATTAAAAATCAATAAAAATAGTCCGCGATTATTTTCGAAGCTCCAATTGCATAATATCAACAGGTATATAAGATTTTTTGAATATCAAAAACTGATTGTGAATATATGACACAAAAAAAAAAAAAAACGCGTACATTTACTAATAATATAAAAGATTGAAATTTAAAATGCCATGGCTACACTAGGTCTGGTGACCCGACTTTACAATCCCCCCCCCCCCACCCCCTCCTCTTTTGTTGGACATGGACACCCCTCTTGATGGCAACAACCTCATTGGTATGATAACAAATATCTTGTCCCGGTCAATTGGTCACCGTGATAGCTCGTTGCACACTTAGGCTTTAAAATCGAGGAATCCCATATGCCGTCTCGTCATTTGGTCATCCAAATCAAGTACACTGTTATTGGCACAAGTCATGTGTCATATTGCGCAATGTTGTGACTAGAGCTGCGAAATCAGGAACAAGAATGACAAAGGCTTGGTTGCTTGGTGGATAAACTATAGCGGACATTGCTCGGTGGCTCTGTTGCATCATTGAATACCTTCAAGAAATCCCTAGAGACTTCAGCTACCCTCCAATTTCTATCGTATCAATGGCCGTAGACCGGTAGTTCTGTCATAGCCGGTGGAAAACAATGTCGGCAGCTCAATCTGATCACATGCCTTCCTCAGCAGCATCAAATAAGTGGAATCCTACCTTAGTTTCCACGTCTATCGGCAGCTTCTCGTGTTCCCTTCCACTTTGCCTCCGCAGCTTCCGTATCTTGTACCCTTGAGCTAATGTACTGAGCCAACCTCAATACACATTTTACATTGTCGTTCATCTAGCATGTGAAAGATTAATTAAGTGGCACAAGCATCATACATTAAAAAAAAAACACCGGTGCAAACTCGCATGAGGGATACATATAAGATCCTAGCAACGAGGTCGTTCCCACTCGCACTGTTTACGGTAATGGAAATGACTTTGCCCAATATGCTAAAGTTATTAGTCGCTCTTCTGATTTTCGGTCAGATATAATCAGAATAATGCAAACATGGCGACGTCTGAGTTCGGTGGTGCAACTTGCGATCTAGTAGCCCATGACATAGTAAGATGTGAAATTGGTGTGATCTGTCCATAAATCCAATCGAAAGTTACCCGTGGAAAGGAGTTGCACCAATATCCCTCTTTTCTCGCTGTAAAGTCCCTTACAAATCCTCGTGTTGGTCGATCGAGAAATGGGCCTAAGATGCAGTCGTAGCCTGCCTTGCACGTACCGTAAGCACCTCAGGTTTTCGGCAAACCCGGAGGAGTGCTTCGCGGCGAGTGTAGTAATGTCCAAGTAACCATTGCTTCCTCGCCTCATCATACTTTGATTAAACTGCACTAATTAAAAAGATATATTCATATCGAAAGACATTTGTATAATTTAATAAGAACAAAAAAATAAAATGAACTAATCTGGTGAAGGGAACTGAATTTTTTTCTCGGGGGTTAGGGTGAGGATGATTTAATTTCAGGAGTGAGTTTCGACTCTCACACCCTACAAGGAGGCAGGGCAAAAGTCTTAGAGTGAGTGTTAGAGTAGGAATAGAATATGACTGACAAAAAAATAAAAAAAATAAAACTGATATCTACAAAAATACGAGCGTTATCTTAGTATTTAGACCTAATAACAGAAAAAATAAGCAATTTATTGTTAGCGGTGTTTTAAGAGAAATAACAAATTGATGCGTGATAATACATGGCATCCCCTTTTATAAAGACCCATTAGCGGGACACAAATTAATTGGGATGAATGTTATTGTCATAGTGATATTAAAATATTCTATTTTTATTGTCCTAAATTTGATAAGTCACATAACAAGTACATTCAAGAAAATTGAGATGGGTTTTTCATATTTGTCAATTGTAAAAGAATTGCAATCCCATACTCAAATGATAAGCTGGAAAAAATAAAAACAAAAGATAAATTTGTCTTTGATTGGATTGAAAAAAATAAAGAGGAAAACAACAATAGGAAAAAAAATTGTAGGAAATCTTATGTTAATTGATAAAAAAGAAAAAAAAACGATTTTAGTAAAAATTGGTCCAACAATTTTGATGATAATTTTGCCGCCTCAACCATCACCACTTCTTTTGCGAGCTATTTATTAACAAACAAATAATAAGACGGGACGGGCCAACCATAACCGACTTTAGTGTTATTTAAAGATTTTCTATACTTGATATTACTCCTTTTTATAGTATAAAATTCTAGTAGATCGACCTGAGGCCAGAGGGGACAATTTTTTATAGGTCCCAGGTTTCTAATCGTTGTTCTAAAATTCAAACTCATGTCCCTGAGGTTGCACATATTAGATTTATTTAATTGGGTTGGAATATTTTGATGTAACTTGGCCTTTCGTTATCATAATTATTTAATTCGAGACAACTACCGAACGTTTATTTAACAAGAATTTATTGTTAGGTTATAGGCGAACCTTCAGGAAGAGGAAGGTTCGCGGAAACCTTCAGATATGTGGTGGGGTCTCCCAAAAATTCAAAACCCTGGACCAATCATATTAGAAATATCATTTTCTATTACAATTACAAATATAAACCGTACAAGCATGCACTGTTTTAGCCCCATCAATGGACCACTAATTTAACTTTCTCCTAAATAAAAAATAATAATATGGTAACAAAAATTGAGGAAATGGCACCAGAAGTGTTATTTCACGTCGTATTTTTTGCACTTGGGCAAACGTTTTAAAAAAGTTACGACATTTAAGTGATTTTTTTTTTTTTGTTAGAAGTCATAACACTTTAGTAGACTTAAGAGAGCACCTCACACACAGACATGTATAACTGAAATCTTGATTCAAGATGATCTAATATTATTAAATTTTAGGACGATTTTAATGGAGTTTTTTCTTCCATGTTAGTAAATTTTTGAAAAACTACTGGGGGTTCGCCACAGTGACCACCCTTCCAACTTAGAAGGGGGAGGTTGGGGGTTCAAATCCCCATCTTCTCAGGGGGGATTAGGGTGGGGACGATTTCATTTCAGGAGTGGGTTTCGACTCCCACGCCCTGCAAGGAGGCATGGCAAAAGTTTGAGAGTGAGTGTTAGAGTAGGATTAGAGTAGAACTGACAAAAAAAAAAGAAGTAAATTTTTGAAAGAGCTGGTAAGTAAAGAATGAATCTAATTTCTCGATCGTCTGCGCCTAACTCATTGTATTAATGCGCACTTTGATCATACGCTAATTCATTGCTTGAAGAGTGGAATTTACTTTAACTTAAAGTTGACTTTGAAGAGGAAGAAGAAGGGTTCGACCACAGTATTCCAGTTATCGAGGTTCCAGCGAAGTGAGGGCGATAAAGTTAGGTCGAATCTTGGGAAATTTGACATGATGGAAGAGGAGAAGGCCGGTCAGTTCGTGAAGAGAAAATGGGACAGTTGGCAAGTGTTCCATTCTTTAAACCCGCGATAAAATGCCATCACAATTTCTATGAAAACATGATTTCTTGTACTCGAATATTTCCAAAGCTCCTCATTTGTCTCTCCTTGAATATAATCAAATCCCAAACTACGCATAAGGAAGATTTAAGAATTTTTAAATAATAAGTCTCCCCTTCATCTATAAAGGTAAGTATTTAACAAGTTGATAATGCATCTCACAAATTCTTCACCCATTGGTCAAAGTTGGTAAGTACGAATGTTTTCATCATCATATTCCACTAATTTCTCTCCCAAGACATAAAGGAGAGAGTTAACTAGTTTCGAATCATAAGTCTCCCTCTCTGTCTATAAAGTTGATGCTTTTCGAACGATTGGCAATATTTCTCCCCCATAGTCTTATCATCAATATCAACAGTTTAAAACAACTTGCATAAAATGAATGGAATTCTTAAGTAAGTAATGCTTTCATTTTATGAGAAAATGATCCTTCAAAAGACAATATTACATTGACGGATAAATGTCATGTTTTCCACCATTTTTAATTGGAAGGAACTTTCACCAATTAGGTTTTTGATTGTTGAGTTATAAATACAAACATCACTCGCATTTCCATTTAGAAGGTTGGGTTTTTCTTCATCCTTGGTTGGAGGAAACTTCATTTAACTAGAGCTTTAATTGATGGATTGCAAATAGAGACATCTACCACATGCAAACTCAGCTGGAAATAAGTGTGGATGACATTTTGTAATTCATCAATTAGAAATCTAGTTAAAGAAACTTATTCTTCGGGTAGGGATAGAGGAAAACATGACCCACCTTTTAAATACAAATTTAAATGTGGGTTGATATCTATATTCATATTCACCAATTAAAGGGCAGTTTTCACCGACCAAGGATGGAGGAAAGTATAAACCATATATAAAAGGGTAGTGTTTTCTTGCATCCATGGTTGGACCATGTCGGAGGAAATTTCATCCAACCAAATCTCTTACTGGTAAGTTAACTCACGCATGAACCTGAGAAAAATAATAAATATGGACAATATGTATATACCACCAATAAGAAATCTGGTTGGAGAAATATCCTCTACCTAGAGATGAAGGAAAACGTGGCCAATATTAAGATAAGTTTACAAGTACATGATATCCATATTTTTAACCTACGAATTAGAGGCTAGCTTGCTCCAACAATAGAGGGTGGAGAAAAATATAGTCCATACATAGAAGGACCGTGTTTATCTCTATTCATGATTGAAGGAAACGCAAATCTCGTATTGGTGGTCAATTTTTTTTCCCCCTCTCAAATGGGGTCCTCCCATTATACCTCTTTAAGTGGTGGGTTGTAAGTTATGGAATTATCCCTGTACGAACTTAACTAAATATAAATGTATGTGATGATTGTATTTAAACCAATAAAACAAAAAATTGGTGGGAAGAAATTTCCTCCAACTAAGGATAAATGTAAATATGATCATTTGTGGTTTTCATTTTTGTAATCTATCAACTAAAGATAGTTGGATGAAGTTTTTACCAATCAAGATGTGGGAAAATTTGGCTCTAGATAAAATAGTCGCCATCATATGTAGGCTTCAAAAGAGAGAGAAGGATAAAAAAAAGTATCTGAGTTCAAGCGTGCACAAGGCGTTCACTCTGAAGTTTCCTTTATTACTTGTTTTCCCAACATAAAATTTCGAGCCGGTGGGAAAGAGACCGGATAAGCAACTCCCTTACCTTTTTATGTAAAGAAGACGTGCAAGTAGACTCATCTACTTACTATGTCGAGTAGACTGCCTTACGATTGGCAAATGGTAAACTGATCACCTTCCTATTTTGGAGTTTGTCATACCGATAATTGAATATAAGTTTAGCGAAAATCACTCATTTGATCATCTCTTACGTTTGTCCTCGATGACAACAACACAAGGGTATGTTTAAATTAGGGGCATTGGTCATCAGAGTGCGATCGAGCGTCGACTTATAAAGTGGTATAAATCTTTAGAAAAGTAAATGAATTCATAAGGGAAAATTGTCCAAAAAATCCTAAAGTTACTATACGACGGACAATTTCGTCTTACATCTTTCAATTTTGCAAATTAGTGCCAAACCTTTGATGATTTGCTAATATAGTCCTTATGACTCATTTCGTAGAAAATTGGTCCAATTAACGTCGCCCATCTTATATGGCATGGCAATACTTACATGGATGATTTTAAATTTTTTTAAAAAAATTTATGAATGTTTTTTTCTTTTTATTCTCTCCTTTTTCTTTTTCCTTTTTGCCCCTATTTCCTCCATTAGTCACCAAGCCTTGGCAATGGCTAGTGGAGGTCGCTAGCCATCAATGAGAGTTGCCCAAATCTAGGAAGGATAGCTCTTGCCGACTTAGGCGAGGGTAGCCCTTGCCTAGGGGAGGGTTTGCCTTGCTGAATTTGGCAAGGCATACTTCGTAAGCCTTTGGGAAGGGTCACCCTTGCTCACCTTGCCAGATCCAACGAGGGTCTCTCTCGCCTATGGCCGGTGAAGGCGCCCCAGTCCTCACTAGTGGTTGGCAACCTCCATTGACTATAGCCGAAGCCTGACGATAGGTAGAAGGATATAGGAAAAAGAGAACGAAAATATTAGAAAATATTTTAGAAATTGCAAAATTGTCCATGTCGGCGTCGGTTGTGCCACATAAGATAGTTGTGTCCGTGTTAGCAATTTTTGGCCAAAATTAGTTGAAAGGACAATGTTAGGAAATCATCAAAAGATTTAAGACTAAATTGGCATAATTGAGATAATTAGGACACAATTAACCGTTGTATAATAGTTAAAAGATTTTTTGAACACTATTCCGAAGTCATAGCATCCCATATGCTTGCTGTCCTCTTATTAGGCCAAAAAAAAAAAAAAAAAAAGGTCACAATGCCTCGTTGTTTAGCCCTAGTGTGATGTTTGCATCCGAATCATGTAAGCACTGAAAGAACAATATTTCAAAAGTAGGTTTCCTCGTAGGGAAATTGCCAATGACCATTTCCTCCTATTTTTATTATTATTATTTTTTTTTTGGTCTAGATTTTTTGGAATGAAAACACGGATATCTCCCCCAACATAAGCCCTTTTTCTTCGTCACCAACACTTCCTACTTTTTCTGTCAGTGCATGCTCCTCGCACACCTTCGAGCAACCCATGCTAGCGTTTACTAAGCCTAAACACATTGTAAAACATTATATTTGGTAACTGCAATGTCAGGTTTATTAATAAAGAAAATCGAAGATGGTTATGTTTTCAAAAGATATGTTTGGTAATCATGTCGTCATTAGCATGCATCTTAGATCAGCTCTCTCGCTTCTCCGTCCACGTGAACTCTCCTGCAATCGCCCGTTTTCACTTCAAAACTTATCAACTACACTCCTGGATGATGCACAGATGATGACTGCACGGGATAATGCTATCGGTTTATATTAAACGCTCGAGGAGTGGATGCTCTCGTCAATGATTTCTTCTGCTATATTAAGAATAAGTTATTTGAATGAGGAAAGGATACGTATGACCCATTGCTGATAATATTAATAATATAATGAGTGAAAGGCGTATGATGTAGACAACGAAGCTCGCAAAAAGATGAAGACGGTACTTCTTTGGAAAGATTGAGTTATATATGTTATGGCCGAGTCATAAGTGCTCCGAAGAATCATTAAAGCCAGGTAAATTTTGATATTAATATCAAAGTTCAGATTTAGTTGTCCACCTCCTCCCCCGCGAGGGAGGAGACCCTTCATTGTGGAGGTTAGCCTCGCACTTAAGCCGTCAGCGTCTCCACTCCAGGTAGCTGGCCCTTCCTCCTAAAAGGGGGTGTGGACCAGATCCAATAGTGGGGAGGGAATCTTTATCGAGGCCCCTACCTGCCTCTATCATGTCTTTCCAGGATGTCACAGCCTTTTAAGGACTTGCTTAGGTCCTAATAGTACACTATTGAGAAGAGCATTGGAAATATAGTTAACAACACGCAAGGAAGGACCACACTTTGAGGAGGAGAATGAGTCTTACTGATCGAATGAGACATCACAGTTCCTCTCCATAATATGAAAAATCTACCAACTCCTTGCTAACCTCTTGTATATCCACTTGAGGATTAATGACATCAAGATACGTAAAACTCCATGCTTCTAATTTGATTATGTAATGACCTAGTCTGATGAGGGCGGAGAGCGATTGCTAGGGCTAGAGAGTCTGGATAAGGAGCAGCTCCTGGCAGGCTTCTAGGATAGCGAATGGAGTAGGAATTAATTGAACCGTACACCAAATAGGGAGAGTTGCATGTGAAAATTGAATTAACTCATGAAGGCGCTTCTTGATATAACGGTGACCTCCTGAAAAAGTATCTGCCTATACGCCAAAGGATAAAATCGTGAAATTTGGTATGGGACAGGCCAAAATGAACAATACCTCAAGTGACTTAATTCAAGGATGTCACATATTATCTTTTGTACCTTTGTAAGGTGACTTTTGTGCCTTTTCAAGGGGAGTAAACCGAAAGACACAATTAGTATCATGTCTAATGATAAAGGATACGTATCGATGTGTGTTCTCTCTTTGATGTTATGAGGTGGTTGGCCTTTTGAACTGTTAAATTATGTTTTGAGTTTGAACCATGTACAAAACTCGATCCATTGGAAGATTTGGACTTGTTTGAAATCTGGTATGCCCTGTATTCGAATTAGATTTGTTTAATGTTGAGGGTAATATCCAAGTCAAAGTTTGATCAAGATTTAGCAATGGGCGATAGTCTCTTCGTAAATATCCAAGAAAATCAAGAATATAACTTCAGTGAGATGGACTCTTCTGATCGCACAAAGAAGGCGCTCACTATCCTATAATATAAAAAGTGAAAAGGCTTTGCTTTGTCGGGTTCTCTCTTGGCCAGTGGCCACCGCGGCACGAACAAAGAACAAAAGGGAAGAGGATCTCTACACGAAAAAGCGACGGACGGCCAGAGTTCTTGTTTCCTTGGCTGTGCGTACGTGTTTGGACACAGGTGATTTGTGCTGTGAACTTTACAACCAAATCAAGTTGTTTATATAAAGATTCGAGTGTGTGAACGGTTGTGACTATGATTCTTTACTTATTAATAAATTATTTGTTGTTAGCTCTCTCCATGATATAGATATTGAAACTTGAATCGAACCATATAAATTTATGGTATCCTTTATTATTCATCATTTATTTTTCTATTGATTTCACGTTGATTTATTGCAAGATGCATTAATATTACAACATCAACAATCATCAATCATAATATATAAAGCTCTCCACCTGCTTCTTCGGTGTTTGCAATGTAGTTGACAACATCTCATGAAAGACTTTCCTCTGACGTGTTAAAGAGATCAAGAATAACTAATACCACAAGAAATTCATAAATCGGTAGCGCTCCTCCTTTTTTTATAAAGAAAATTATGTCGAATTTTGAACGAAAGATCTTGCAATAATGAAATTAATCTATTATCACAGTACACGAATTTTTGCGATTCCTAAGGGTTAGAGGCTCATCAACCACTAATTTGGAAGCAAAGAGGCGAATGAGATTCTTCCCTTGCAATCAATAGTAGATAAAGCGAAAAGGAATAATATCGTACCATATTATATAAATAAGGGTTTTAAAGACGTATCATCTTCGCACTTGCCAATTTTTTTAGAGGTGGTTTAGTGAACTATCATCCTCTTATTTTCTTTCTTATGGTATTTCTTTTTTTCTTATTCATTGGATGTGAATTTTCATTTTCTTAATGTGAGAAAGCTAAAAAGCTTTTCGTTATTTTATGGATATGGCTCATCTATTTTACAAAATTCTCTACGAGTAGTTATTTTTTAAGAAACCTCATTCACTTACTTAACCATTTCCGATAAATATGCCATAGTTATGTAATTTGCATCTTTAAATATCAAGCCAATTGTTTTGCTAACTCTAGTTTGAATTTTATCTTATTATTCCATCATTTTCAGGTTGATGATTGTTTTCGGGAGTACAGTGTAGTGAATATGGTATTCACTAAACTTAAGTATATAAATAAATAAAGCCCCATATTTCTAGTTTCTCACGTACTAAAAAAGTTTTAATATTGAGAGCTTCTAATGAAACTGATAAAAAAATTTGTTAGTTATTTTAAAGCTGCGATACATGAAATAATCATAAGAAAAAAAATTCCAAGTCCTATGCCAACATATTAAATTTTTACTCGAATAAGAAAGATCGGAAGGGATGCTAATAAATACATGATATCGCTTTATTAGAGCAATGGCTCTTCTTAACACCATTTTCACATGAAACAGATAGGATAAAATAGACATTACGATATAACGAATTTTCATTACAATAAAATGGTGAGAAAAGGAAAAAAAATAAGCATTCCATGACAAAGCGCAGATCTTCGATTAGTAGATAGAAGAAACTCGCATAACATAAAGTATCGATACCAAAGAAAAATGAGGCTTAGGTTTCTCATTATTCCTCATTAATTTACTAAGCAAAAAAGCATGCCACTAGAAAGAATAGAACCCTAGCTTGAAAACGTAGGATATCTAATGAAGCATAATTCTGATGTTTCCTTAAAAGATGATATTGAGAAAAAAGTAAAACCATTATAAAATGGCACATCGATACCATCTGCTGCGGCCTGTTTGAACTACACACGTATGCGATTTTTTTATTATAAACAATATCTTTACACTTATCATTTTTTCGATGCACATACAGTCATATTATATGTAATCATTATTAGTAGTTAATATATAAGGCAATCGCTTAGGGCCAGTCGTTATATTCCCCCACACATGATAAATTGTACGGATGCATGGAGGGCCTCAGATTTGACATAAAAGGTTATTTGTATTGTACAAGCAACCTGCAAATCGACCCAACTTATATATGCACGTCATATCTATATATGGCATGAAATAATTATCAATTTACCAGCTTGATTAATCAATTATTGAAATCTGTTTCAAGTAAAACGTAACCTTATATATATTAGTGGTTTTGGCCGGAAGGAGAAAGAGAACATATAAGCTGGACCAGTTAAGCTGGACCATTAATATTGAAAAAAATACCAGCTATAGTTATTTTGGTGATTGGTATTGGTATAAATTAGATATAATCATCAGAGGATATGATATAATATATGAACTTCTCCATAGCTGAAGGTCCGGATCATGTTGAGGCAAGAAAAAGGTCCTCTCTCTACCAGCTTTTAAATTTGAGACTAAGCTCTTGAAGCTACCGGGCTGTATTTTGTATTAACTTGGAAAGCATTGAAGAGAACTGCATTATTTAAAAACATGTGCGGAAGATGATCTCTGAATTTTAGTAGAATTTGGAATCAAGTCATGGGGTTGATATATATAGCCATGGTGAGTGGCATGTGTTACTAAGAAAAGTAGTGACGATGGTGGTAATGGAACCAGGCTCACAACAACTGTGATGACTCAATCGTCACTGCTGCGGCTGGTACTCAGGAGAAGTGAAATGAAATAATAAAACATAAAAAGTGCAGTGGTCGAAAATTAGGGTTTCTTTTGGTAATAATTGTTCGTTTATGTACAACTATACGAAAGACAAGAATGACAAATGTAAATATTCTTTCTAAATTTAGTGGATCAATAACATGAATGCAATAGAAGTCTCAAAATCTCACAAAACCCTTTTTCGCGTGATTTTTATTTCAATCAGAAACCAAAATAAAAAAACCTAAAAAGTTCTCTCAATACAAACAGAACCCTATATATAGAAAATTAATAAAATAACTTATTGTCGTATCTCAGTTTTCCTCATAATTGACCTCACGTTTATGTTAATAGTGTAAGGAAACGTGAAAAAAAGAAATTCGTGCATAGATGGGATTTGACGTGATTGATATATATATATATATATATTATCTAGACAAATACTATAATTTAAATAAATAATTCAGAATCGTAGAACCGTGATTAGAAAGCCACAATATGAAGAGCTCTTTTAACTCCGTGACTCAATAGTAATACTTCGATTGCGTTTCTTGCTAATGGCTTGAGTGTATTCAGTGGGTAATTGTATTTTAGCAACTCAAGTAATTCTTTTACCTAAAAGATATAAACTCTAATTTATAAAGATTAATAGAGCAATATAATATCTTTTCATGAGGATTAAATATGAGCCGATTAATTGAAATGATATTGACATCTTTAATTAATAAAATTATGAGAATTTCTATAATGTCATGATTTTTCTAACACTGTATTAGAGATGAAAACAAGACAAAGTGTAATATAATAGGTCGATTAAATCGTTGAAATGTGTAATAGTTTTCTTTAGTGTGAAAATGAGTTGAAGTCGAATACAAAAACTTAACGTTGTAAATTTACTATTCTTATTTTATTTTTTAATAAAATATGAGATAACTTTTTAAGAGATAATGAGAAGAACTTACTATCCAAGAGCTTATCGATGGTAAGATCAGCAACTCAATCAGCAGATAAAATGCAATAATAGACGCTACCTATCATTATGCTCTTCAAATAATGCCACAACAAACTTGTGGAAACATTTGACTTTTAGAAAACCCGCTTAAGATTTAGGGTCACATGTACATGAGGCAATTGACATAGACATTTAATATTTGATTTGACCCTCGGACAATTCTGCCCCATCTTACCCCGCCTATTATTATTATTTTTTTTTTGTGGTCAAATGGTGCGTTTGGGAACCACTTTTTGGGAAAAGTTTTAGGAAAATCGAAAGGCTTTGAGTTAAAGGTGTTTTTCCAAAATCGTTGTGTTTGGTAAATTATATTTTCAAAACTCTTTGTGAAGCATTTTGAAAGCGAAAATGGTATTTGGGAGAATTATATTTACAAAGGGCTTTGGTGATAAAAAAAAATTATCAAAAGAAAAAAAAAAAAAAAAAGACCGGCAAGGGCAGGTGGCCGCCGGACGTCCACTGAAGACCTCCGGCGAGGGTCGCCGGACGTCGGACGTCCACTGAAGACCTCCGGCGAGGGTCGCCGGACGTCGGGCGACCACTGAAGACCACCGGTGAGGGTCGCCGGACGTCGGGCAACCACTGAAGACCATCGGCGAGGGTCGCCAGACGTCGGGCGACCCTGCCGCGACCCAGATCTGGGGCGGCGAGGTCCCCGCGACCTCGCCGCCCCCGGATCTGGGTCGCGGCGGGGTCACGCGACCTCGCTGCCCCCGGATCTGGGTCGCGGCGAGGTCGCGCGACCTCCGGCGACCGCCGCGACCAAGATCTGGGGCGGCAAGGTCGCGGGAGGACCTCGCCGCCCTCGGATCTGGGTCGCGGCGAGGTCGGCGACCCAAACCTCGCCACGACCCACGGCGATCGCCGCGACCCAGACAGGGCGGCGGTTGCACCACTCCTCGGCGACGGTCGCCTGGGCCACCACGACCATGCCGAGCCGTCGGCGGCCGCTCACAGCTTCGAGCAACACGTCGTCAGCCTTCAACGGAGAAGAAGATGAACAGTACAATGACGAGGGCAAAACCGGAAAAATCGAGAGTAAGTGAGGATAGTTTTGGAAGAAATAAAAAAAAGTGAACAGTATCACTTGTATGTCGAGAAAGCTGAAAGCCCAAGACACCCTCACACCTGACTTGGGCTTTCAGCCTTGAGAAGGCTTTGGCCTAATGGGAATTTCAAAATTGTTCCCAAACACCCCAGCTTTAGTCCAAGTATCTTTAGAAGCTCAAAGCCCTTTGCAAAGTTGATTCCAAACGCACCCAAAATCACCTATCAATGATGCAGATTAACAAAACTAATTAATTAATTAATTAGATCAAATAGGCCCGGGCAAAAGCAAGTACAGTCGAGGGTACTAATGTAAAGATAGAGAGGCTGCTGCTCATGTCGCTCCTCTGCCGTGCCAGGGCGGTTGGATTCCGGAGGGAAGGAACCACGTCAGCGTCGGGAACACAGCAAAAGCGACATCGGGCCAATGGGAAGCGAGTCGCATCATTTTCTGATGCAATGGGAGGACGCCACGTCGGCCAAGTTGACTTTTTTTTTTTTTTTGGAATTCCCGGCCGCTAGTTCCAGTTCGCCCTGGATCGCTTTCGAAAGGGCGCTCGCACGCAAGCACATCAGTTTCTTTTTCAAAAGAAATAAGGAAAGGAAAAGAAAACGGTCCCGCTGGTTCAATTCTTCCTCGGATGAATTTTGGAGGAAGAAGTTGCGACGAAGCTTCGCGGGAATGATTAGTTTAATCCCCGTTGAAGCCGTTATTAAATCTCCCCCCCGTCCTGGCGATTTCTGCAACACTGGACCGAGCAACGGAGAGGACCCAGTGACTTGTTCTCGAAGTCAGAGGTACGCAGTTGATGAATTTAAGGTTTCTCTCTCTCTATCTGTCTGTCCATCTCGACACTGACACCGTATAAGCGGTCGCTTTTGTTTTCTAGTTCTGTCGAGTTTCTTTTAGTTTCAATCCCGTTTCGCTTTTCATTTGTGTAATGCAATTCGTGATTGGAGTTTTCGTCGCCAACTGGCCACCGAGTTTGATTCCTCTTAATCTATTGTCTGTAACTAGAGATGGGTCAGGGAAAACGACAGGATTGTGAAAGCATGGAAGCCGTCTCGAAGAAGTTGAATGACCGCGAGGCGTCGTTCCCCGCTTGGGCGAGAGATATCGCTGAGTGTGAGAAGCACTACCGCACCAGCAGGGCCTCGGGGCTGAAGTCCGAGGATGTGGAGAGGAGGCGCAAGCTGTACGGCCTCAACGAGCTGGACCACCATGAGGGGGCCTCAATCCTGAGCCTCATCATAGAGCAATTCAAGGACACGCTAGTCCAGATATTGCTCGGCGCCGCGGTCGTCTCCTTTGTTCTCGCCTGGTATGACAGCGCAGGAGGAGGTGGCAAAAAGGAGATAACCGCGTTCGTGGAGCCGCTGGTGATATTCCTGATCCTAATCTTGAATGCGGCTGTCGGGGTGTGGCAGGAGAGCAATGCTGAGAAGGCCCTGGAGGCGCTGAAGGAGATTCAGTCTGACCAGGCGACGGTAGTGCGAGATGGGAAGAGGGTTCTGAATTTGCTGGCGAGGGAGCTCGTGCCGGGTGATATTGTGGAGCTCAAGGTCGGAGACAAAGTGCCTGCAGATATGCGCGTCGTGGAGTTGATTAGCTCCACGCTGCGAATGGAGCAGGGCTCGCTGACAGGAGAGAGTGAGGCCGTGAACAAGACGAGCAAGGCCGTTGCAGAGGACGCCGACATACAGGGAAAGAAATGCATGGTCTTCGCAGGGACGACTGTGGTGAACGGTAATTGTATCTGTTTGGTCGCCCAGACTGGGATGGAGACCGAGATTGGGAAAGTGCACAAGCAAATCCAAGTGGCGTCGCAGTGCGAGGAGGACACCCCATTGAAGAAGAAACTGAACGAATTCGGGGAGGTCTTGACGATCATAATCGGCGTGATTTGCGCATTCGTCTGGCTCATCAGTGTCAAGCACTTCCTAACCTGGGAGTACGTAGATGGGTGGCCAAGGAATTTCAGTTTCTCCTTCGAGAAGTCCACGTATTACTTTGAGATCGCTGTGGCATTGGCTGTGGCTGCAATTCCTGAAGGTCTGCCTGCTGTGATCACGACTTGCCTGGCGCTCGGGACAAGGAAGATGGCCCAGAAGAACGCCCTTGTTAGGAAGCTCCCGAGTGTCGAGACATTGGGATGCACGACGGTGATCTGTTCAGATAAGACTGGCACATTGACCACTAACCAAATGGCTGTGGCGAAGCTGGTTGCTGTTGGTTCGTCGTCTGATAAGTTAAGGACCTTCAAGGTTGAAGGGACAACTTACAATCCGTTTGATGGCAAAATTCACGACTGGCCGACTGGCCAAACAGATGCTAATCTTCAAATGATAGCACAAATTGCCTCTGTATGCAACGATGCTGGTGTTGCACAATCGGAGCATAAGTTCATTTCCCATGGAATGCCCACCGAGGCTGCTTTGAAGGTAAACGCAATTTTTTCTCTTAACCTTTTGGTCACCTTACTTCATCTTCTTTAGTGAAATAAGCTGTTACAGTTTGTACACGCAGCTGTTTTTTTATCATCGAGTTGTGGCAGATGATTTTTGGGTAAAACGTGCGTTCTGATTAGCAAGTTTCCACTTGCATTCTTGTGAGCTTTGCTAGTATAACAAACTGGTGCGAATGCTTACCTTCAAATCGACTAGATGTTTCAATCAGACATTCTTCATTTTCTATCAGGTCTTGGTCGAGAAAATGGGCATGCCTGAAGAGGCTTCTGAGAGCAACGAACTTCTGCGTAAGACACTTATCGACCTACTTCAATTCTCTGTTTCTTTGTCTATTATCAGAGATCTTGTAGTAACTAAACATGTTTGTTGTTTGCTTCTGAAGGTTGCTGCAAATGGTGGAGCGAATATGAACGTCGAATTGGGACACTGGAATTCGACCGAGATAGGAAGTCTATGGGAGTTATTGTGAATTCCTGTTCCGAAAAAAAGTTGCTGCTTGTGAAGGTGCGTTCCCTTTCTATCCGTGGACATCCAATATTTTCTTGTGAATTGTTGGATTGATAATTATCCATGCACTTTTTACTCTCTTCTTCGACTGCTAGAGAATGTGAAATTTCAATGACAAAGTCAAAAAGATTTAAAGTTTTCCCAAAAATGGGTACTTTGAACATTTTTTTTCTTTACCGAATCATTTTACTAAGTTGAAGTTGAAATGTTATTTCGATGTGTACATGACTTACAAATGAACCGTTGCGATTTTGACAGGGTGCTGTAGAAAGTATATTAGAGAGAAGCAGCAAAATTCAATTGCTTGATGGCTCGGTTGTGGAACTGGATCAGAAGTCAAGAAACTCCATCTTGCAATCTCTTCACGAAATGTCGACCAGTGCACTGCGCTGTCTGGCTTTTGCATTCAGAGACGAGCTGCCCGAGTTCGAGAGCTATGACGGTTCCGAAGACCATCCTGCTCATAAACTTCTGCTCAATCCATCTAATTATTCGACAATCGAGAGTGGATTAATTTTCGCTGGCTTGGTGGGATTGCGAGTGAGTTCTGTTTGTGTTTTGAGTATCTTTTCCTAAGTTTGAAGTAATTTTTTTCCCACTTCTTTTTGCAAGCTAATCCTGCATCTCCATACACTCCATATAGGATCCTCCCAGAGAAGAAGTCCATCAAGCCATTCAGGACTGCAGGGCAGCAGGAATCCGCGTCATGGTTATCACTGGGGATAACAAGAACACAGCGGAAGCGATATGTCGGGAGATAGGAGTTTTCGCACACAATGAGGACATCAGCTTCAAAAGCTTGACAGGAAAGGAGTTCATGAATTTGCAGAACAAGAAGGATCACCTGAGGCAAAGCGGAGGCCTCCTGTTCTCCAGGGCCGAGCCAAGGCACAAGCAAGAGATAGTTCGGTTGCTTAAAGAAGATGGTGAAGTCGTTGCTATGACAGGTGATGGAGTGAACGATGCACCTGCCTTGAAACTGGCCGATATTGGCATAGCAATGGGCATTGCCGGAACTGAGGTACTCTTTTGTTACTGCATTTGCTGCTTGAAGTCGGCAAAATCCATAATTGATAATAAATGATATGTAAAGAAAAAGGTGGAAGAAGTCGGTTAATAGTCAGTACAAATCGATGCAACATCTAAGTAGATCTGAAGGGACCCAACTTAAAGCAATTGAAGATTCGGACCTCAATAAAATACTATGAGAGTCCGTAAATCTTGGAACTAAGGAAGTTAAAGAATTATATGAAATTTGCCTGGTTTGATCAAGTCAGCAGAGTTATCGGCTCATTTTTTTCCCCTTTATTTGCTGAAGAATCCTAAGCTGGGCCAACTTTCATTTTCAGGGTTATCACTTGTCAGTTACTTACTATTGCGCCTTCTATAAATTATTCGTCCTGCTTGATTATCACAGTATTTTGCATCTGCTCCAG
Source organism: Eucalyptus guilfoylei (assembly GCA_016097605.1). Classification (NCBI taxonomy): domain Eukaryota; kingdom Viridiplantae; phylum Streptophyta; class Magnoliopsida; order Myrtales; family Myrtaceae; genus Eucalyptus; species Eucalyptus guilfoylei. Next base: position 44,435,527 of record CM027861.1, read on the forward strand.
GTTGCAAAGGAAGCTTCCGACATGGTCTTGTCCGATGACAATTTCAGCACAATAGTCGCAGCTGTTGGTGAAGGAAGATCTATCTACAGTAATATGAAGGCCTTCATCAGGTTAGTTTCTCTAGGTCCTACTTGGTTTCGAAGTACAAATGTTTGCTGAGCATGTTTTAGGCTAATAATTTGTGGTGACTGACAAATGACGGGACCACTATTGTTTGAAAAGCAATCTGAGCTTCGCTTTCTAAAGCATGAGAGCTGAGCGTATCTGATGCGCTTGCTACTGATAAACAATCAGCGGACATGTTATTGTGATTGCTGATGTGCATTTTTTAATGAAATTTTCAGGTACATGATCTCTTCAAACATCGGCGAGGTTGCTTCCATCTTCTTGACAGCAGCTCTAGGAATTCCTGAAGGTCTGATACCTGTTCAGCTTCTGTGGGTCAATCTTGTGACCGATGGACCACCTGCGACTGCCTTGGGATTCAATCCTCCAGACAAGGACATAATGCAAAAGCCACCTCGCAAAAGCAACGATTCTCTCATCAGCCCATGGATTCTGTTCCGCTATCTGGTAGTTATTATTCGCTGGCTTTAATCCTTCTAACACTTCCTAATTGTACTGTAAATTGACCAGCTTGACTGCTTTGGACAGGTCATTGGGTTCTATGTAGGGATTGCAACTGTGGGTGTGTTTATCATCTGGTACACACAGGCCTCCTTCTTGGGCATTGACCTTAGCAGCGATGGACACACGCTAGTGTCGTACACTCAGCTTGCAAACTGGGGTCAGTGCTCGTCCTGGAAGAACTTCACCGTCGCGCCCTTCACTGCTGGGAACCAGGTCCTCACCTTCGACAGCGACCCATGCAACTACTTCCACGGAGGGAAAGTCAAGGCTACGACTTTGTCTCTCTCGGTGCTGGTCGCAATCGAGATGTTCAACTCTGTCAATGCTCTCTCTGAGGACACGAGCCTGTTGATTATGCCCCCCTGGGTTAACCCGTGGCTCTTGTTGGCCATGTGCGTCTCATTCGGGCTTCACTTCCTGATCTTATACATCCCTGTCCTCGCTCAGGTCTTTGGCATCGTGCCTCTCAGCTTCAACGAGTGGCTTCTGGTACTCGTGGTCGCATTTCCAGTGATCATTATCGATGAGGTTTTGAAGTTCATTGGGAGGTGTATGAACACATTGAGCAGGCTTCAACAATGCACCGGTCGAAAACCAGTGAAGCCAAAGACAGAGTGAGAGAACTTCGTTTTCAAGCCTCTAGCTCTCCAACTGTTACTGCTTAATACGTCGACGAGATGCCTGTATAGTGGATGTGCAATACGCATCTCTTTCTGGGTCCTTCCTCTGACTTCCTGTATCGCGGTTCTCTGGTGTTTTTGTTTCGCTTTGGAATCTTACTAATGATGCAATATCGTACCACATAGCTTCTGATGTACTGGCCTTCTACCAACAAAGTGATCCTCCGTGCACTTTGAAATAAAAACGTTAATCAAATTTTGGAGATTATTTTTTCTCGTTTCGTTAGAATCTTCATGGCCTCGTGCTGGCAAGTTTGGCCCTGCACGAGCAAGACTAAAGACACAGACTTTTTACCAAGGCCTCTTCGTGAAAACCATTAAACAAGTCAATTTTCACTTATCTGCAAGCCAAAAGATACTGTACCCCTATCCAACAAGGAACAAATAAAGATGAATGCAGGAACAGAAAAGGGTAATAAAGCACAAGAGTATGGTATTCCCTTATGATACGGGTAGGTATAGGAGCAATTAGGACAAAGAAACTCCTAGGAATCCTTAGGCCAATGTTAGAGAGGTATAATTTCAGCCAGCAAGATTTGACCTTCGAGCTGCAGATGTACAAGAGTCACGAATCTCCTCTGTACAAATTCGTCTGAGGACTTATTTCTTCTCCTTTTTTTTTTTTCTTTTTGTGGCTTTTCTCCAATTCAAGCCATGGTGAAGAACAAATTGTTCTAGTGAGAAAATGCGAGAGCTATCCTGCCCTAAAGGACATTCGATCGTTAGTAGCTTTTATCATAAGGAAAGGTCCCGCACCGACCACCAAGCAGATGTGGTAGAAGAGCAAAAGAAGGAGAGCTTTTATCAGCAACTGAAAGTAGTCATATTGTTTTGGAAAAATTTCACGTTAGTGCGGAATCAGATGCTTGTGTGACCGAGCATGATTCATCTTTCTGCCCAAATGGGCATATCTTCTCACCCCTTTTCACCAGGAAAAAGTTGATTCTAGATGATAACGGTTGCCATGACACAGTGACTATCTACTATATTAGGATGATCTCTCCAGCCTCCAGTACAACATCGCTGCAAGGCCAATTCTCTTTGCGCTGGACTCAGCGATATAGCCTCTCTCTCTCTCATTCCCGATTGGAATAAGGTTGCCCTCAAGCATACGTTCGTTCTGTGGGTAAAACAACAGGAACAATTCAACAGAAATTTTCAGGCAGCAACATATAGCTCGGACTTTAGTACCATGGCTTGCAAAGTTCTCAGTCCCTCCGAGCCACACTTCGCAAGTCACCTCATATGGCCGACTTTGAATGGAAAGCTCGATGATGCTATTGGCAGCGGATCCTCTGAAGACTCTTTCTCATTCCTATCTGCTGTATGTTTTCCCGATGGTAGTTGGAATCCCTCTCATTTTCCACAAGAAGATTTCTCAGGAGGACTCCAGAGCGAGCATCACAGACGCGATTATTTTTATGAACGAGAGGAACTACCTTATGGCAAATATGGAGATTGGCCTAGCGATCACGAGCCCTGCTTCAGCAGTTGCTGGGAACGTTATTTCTTCTTACTTCGAGATGATGATTCCAATGATGATGAACAATGGAATGGCCGACGGAAGGAGAATCTGTATCAGAATGAAGAAGAAAGCCACGATTTTTACCAAATTGGAGAAACGCAATCTTCTGATGAACATGATCTGGCGGCCAGATACGGATTTTGGCCAGAACATATATGGGCAGAGGGCACTCCTGAAACTAGTCAGCAAGAGCCAACAAGCTCCTTCGTTGAACCGGCTTTTTATGAGAGTTTCTTTGGTTACTGGCCCTCCTTGTTTCAGGAAGAACCGGAAAACTTTTTGATGATTGAAGAACGAGCTTCAGTACAGGGCCAGGACAACTAACGGTGACCTCCCGGTACCTTTCAGGAGTCCATCTCAGAGATATTTCCCGGCGATTTTCGTCTCCGTTACTATTTTCATTGTTTATTCGTATCGTCTCCATTACTATTTTCATTGTTTTATCGTATGAAGTTGCCATCCATAATCAAAGATGTCCGACTCCAATCAAGAAGATATTGACGTTTAGTATGAATAATTTCTATAAATGCCAAGGAATGGCAATCTTTGTTTCCCCAAGCCAACTGCTTTTCTTATACATACATATGTACCTAAGTTACACCCGCTGCCTTCAGCAATTGTCAAAACAGTGCACAAATATACAGAGTGTGTTTCGTACTGTACTCTATTTCAGATCCAACTTCACAAGCAAAAATTTTCGCCATTAAGAATGTGCTGTACAATAAGGTTATGAACCAGAATACTAAAGTCATATCACAGTACCCAGTCCTAGCTCATCCTCAATGTCATCACCATCTTCAAATAGCTTCAGAAATCTGGCCTGTTCATGCTCCCTCTTCTTTTTCTGCCAATACTTGTAAGCTACTACCGATCCGATGAGCAGAACAGTTGAAACTAGAATGCTAATCATTATGACAAGAGCAACATGCATTTTTTTCCCTTCTTTATGAGCAGCAGTAGCTGAATTGGTATCTGCAAAGACACAATACCCAATTACGGAAATCAGCATGATGATAAGCAGCCCATGAGTAATAGACAAATGTAATGTAAAAGAAGGTAAACTTTCACTATTCATTTTGAATACCCACTGTTCTAATCACAAAGATCTCCGACACAATTGGAAATGAAAAATAGTGAAAGAAGATACTCTTGTGATCCATCATAAAAAGAGGAAGAAGATCAAAATCACGAATGATGAATTCCGCAGTTGTTCCATTCTAATAGCTACAGATGCAGTGTTCCTATAATTGACAAATATTCGTAGTTTTCCTCATGAATTTCCTATCTCAGTAGGTGAAGTTTGGCATCCTAGAATACGGACTTTTCCATACAGAGTGAGATAAATCAGTTAACTATTTCCTGATCTTACAACAATTAAGGTCACACAACACCCACAAAGAAGTTTTCGCAGTTCATCACAAAATATCTATCGACGTTTATGACCCAATGTCTATTTGGCCACTATTACTTTAAATCGTATGAGACATAATTGCTTGCATTAACAGGCTTAAAGTAGAAAAAAAGCAGGGAACATGTAATCTCACCAGCTGTAACAGGTACACACTGTGGACATAGAAAAGTAGCAGTAAACTCCTTATCCTTGATTCTGGTATATCTTCCATCTGAAGAGTTAAAATCTGAAGGACAGAACTCCCATTCTTCAAATGTATCATCTGATTTTAGAATGTCCTCCTCATAAAACCCACATCGCTTGCATTTTTCATTTGAAAAATTTGTAAGAGGCTGAGAAAATGGAGACCACGACTTTAGCATTAGCTGTCTTTATTACAGAATTAACACACTATCCACTTAAATTGACTAGAATCTGCCCACACCAGCACTTTTAAGACAAGTAATAGAGAGTTAATTCTACCGAAACTATTTATCACTGATCAACCATGCTGAACCACAGAAAAGAAACTTGTCCGATGAAACATCACCGTTGACTGGTAAAGTAGTGCAAGCTCATAAAATCAAACAATAGTGCTACCAAAGGAAAAACTCACGCTTCATACCAAATAGGAATTCCAGTTGCAAACTTCAAGTTCCCAACAGTTATATATGGATAGATAGATACTACAATCCGGTTCCAACCAATTACACATCGTCCTACGATAGTCAGGTTATAGAAACAATTCATACCTGCCAAGATTCTTGACCTTTAAACGAGTAGGAGACATTCGCTTCCTTCACATCCGGCAAAACAGCCTTGTTCTCCCCCTTACACCCGAAATAAACCGTTGGCTTAGCTTTGAACCACTCATGGGTCCTATATATCTCGATAGAATCGAGCGAAACAAAAGCCGCGGACAAGTATCCTGCAAACAGGGGACGCAGCGTGAGACAACCAATTCCACGGCGGATGGATGAACAAGCAGCAGGATGCAATTCCAACGCAGCGAATCCGGAAAAAACCCGGCTTTAATCGACGGGAAGAACCGCATCACGAAACCCTAATTCAAAATTCACTACTTTAAGCGGACTCTTCATCTTCCCTTCCTTTCCATTCCTTTTTTTAACAAGCGGGAGCTATCCCCAGCACCCGCCTATCCATCAAACGATCTCGTCGAGCTGCAACCCATCGCATGTACTCTCCCCGATCAATCCCGAAGGGAACAAGCCAAAAATCGGACCCGGAACAAGAAAATCAGCTCCCCAATCGAATCATACCCGAGACGGGTTCCTTTCTTTACCTGGAAAGAAGCCGAGGAAGACCCAACAGAAGAGAGGCGCGGCAGAGACCCTCGAGATCGTCATACACGCAGGAGATGCAGCCGGCAGGGACCGAAACCGGAGAGAGAAGCGGGCGGAATATCGAAAGAAGGGAGGACGGAGGCGTGTCGAGAGGGCGAGATTCGACGGGATTTTGGTCGATGGCGGTTCGACTTCGAGGAATGATGATGATAATATATGACGACGACGATGATGTCGCGAAGGTTCTTCGCGTCAAGAAAATGGAGGTTGAACGAAGCGCCCGCTTTGGGAGGTTTTAGGTAAATAAGATGCTGACCCAGACGGTGGGAACAGACGTTGGCGTGGCGTGACAAGGCCGGGAATTTTTGTTCTATTTGCCGGATGAGCGTGCACATTAAGATGGGAGTTCGAAGATTTAGTTTTTGATTTCTACAAGTTTAAGAGTGAGGATTAGAGTAGGTATAAAATAAAAATGACAAAAAAAAAATATCTAAATTTTTTTGGACGAATTAGAAAAAAATTATCGAATATGCCAGTGCATTTATCCGGCATTTATTTAGCGAAAAATAAATAATTTGAAAAAATATTTTTTTCTAAAAATAATTGTTTATATTGCCTACATAAAAGAAAATTATTTTAATCGTCTACATAAACAATTTAGATGAATTATTGCTGATGATATAAACATATTTGATTAACTAATTATTTCTAATGACATCAGAGATCATTTTTAGAAATTATTTTCTAGATTGTTCATTTTTCGCGAGTAAACATACCCTAATTAAGATTCTCTTCGGATCCCTTTAAAGGGAGAAGAACATTAGAAGTGTTAAAAGTTGTGGAAGAAACTTACTTTGGTGTCAAAAGTTTTTTTGAACACTTGCCCTTTTTTGGAAAAAAATCACTTGAGTGCTTAACTCCATCTGAGTCGTCGAAAATCTAATATTACAATATTTTATTAATTTCTCTATGACCCCTAAACAACATTAGTGCTAAATTTTGTTTGAAGCTATTACTTATTGCCATGCACGCCACATGGAAGTGCCACGTGACTAGATAATTTAAATATAAATCATATATTATTTTTGGCTGAAATTTCTAACCGTTGGCAATTAAGTAATCATTTTTTTTTCTCTAATTTGACAATTTGGCAAAAAATTTTAAGACTAAGTGAGTATCGTATACAACTTTTAACAATTCTAGTAATCATCAAATGATTTTATAGTATTAATCTCAACATTAATTAAACCATTTCGAAAAGTCATCGCCTCGACCTAATGGACAAAGTATGATAAAATGAGAAGCCGAAAAAGTGACTAGTTGAAATAAGGCAGTAATTGTAAATTTTCATGAAGAAAAAGTTTAGAACTTAATTTTATGTATTCAAATAGAACTCAATAGAACGATAGTGTAAGAAATTTACCACTTCATGGGAATACCATCTATGGAGGAATGACCTAGCAAAAGCAAAACGATCAATCATCCATTAAGTAATGTACTTTTACGTCTGCTATGATGTCTATATATTTGTTTATGTTAATATTATGAAAAATTCCAAACTATTATATTTATAATAAATTTACCATAGAATAATTTTTTTATCATAAAAAATCTCAAACCGTACACATATAACAAATTTATTCAAAATTAATTTTTTAACCATAAAAAAACCCCAACCGATACATCTATGATAAATTTTCTTCTTGTTAATTTCCTTAAATTGAATTACTATAATAAAAATCCACAAACCGGTACACTTGTTACAAACAGAGGGTAAAACTTCAAATATGTTCAACCATTAAATGCCATGTGTCATCTAATTCAGATGATTGACGGGACTCAATAAATAAACCGTACCAAATTGGGAGGTTGAGGCGTGCATGCACCAATACGTTAAATGAGGAACGCGGTTTTGTCAACCTGCCAACAGTATATCTATTGGATAGGCGAAGTGGCCCTCAATTGGTGTCGAATAGACACTTGCTCCTTGGTGAGGATCCTTGGAAGCAACTTCTTGGCCTGGAGAAAGTTTTTTTTTCAGAAATAATTCGTTTCTATTTCTATTCCGGGGAACAATTTCTGAGTAAAAGAATCCGTTTGGTAACTATACAAAATTTCTACTCTTGGAATAGAAAAAAAATAAAAATACGTTTGGTAATGCAACGGAACAAATTCAGAGAAATAAAAACGTTACCATGTGCTGCCTTAATTTCATTGATGAACGCCTTAATTTCATTGATGGACGTGGTATTAACCCTCTGTGTTTTGACCGACGGTTACTTCAACAAATGATTATGGCGGCCAATGCCAGATTCCTAATAAGTCAGCAGAAAACGGAGCTGCGCCATCAATCCCGGTGCTTCGACCTCAGGCTCAAATTGGCAAGGAACCGAACGTCGTGACCAGGAAATCAGTAACGAGATTTAGCTAAAAATAACGATGGAGAGTGTAAAAGAGACGAATCCGATCGCGTAAAGAGCCCCCTTTCTGGGCCCTCTTCCCTTCTTCCTTAGCCCGCCGCTCTCGGATCATGAGAGCAGCAGCAACAACATCATGACCTTCCCAATGTCCAGAATGCGACACGTCTTCGTCGTCGCCGCCCTCCTCGTCGTCTCCATCGACGTCCTCGTCGTCTCCACCAATGTCCCGAAGCGAGCGGTCGCCGCGTCGGCTCGGATGTCGCGCAAGGGCGCCTCCTTCGGCGGCGGCAAGACCCCGCGGCGGCCCCAGGCCGCGAAGCTCGGGGTCCCTGTCCTCGGTGCCAGCGAGTTCGTTGAGGCCCACAACAAGGTCAGGCTGGGGCACGGCGAGCCGCCCCTGAAGTGGGACAAGAACCTGGCCAAGTACTCGCGGCGGTTCGCGTCCAAGCGCGCCGCGGACTGCAGGATGATCCACTCCTACGGCCCGTACGGGGAGAACATCTTCTGGGGGGCGAAGGCCGAGTGGTCCCCGTCCCAGATCGTGGACTCGTGGGTGAGCGAGAAACAGTTTTACAATCCGATGCACAACTCGTGCGCGCCGGGCGAGATGTGCGGGCACTACACGCAGGTCGTTTGGCGGGACACCGCCCGCGTGGGCTGCGCCTGGGTCACGTGCCACAACGGGGGCATGTACGCCATCTGCTCGTACGACCCGCCCGGGAACTACGTGAACGAGAGCCCGTTCGTGTCCTCCGCGGGCTAACGGTGATGATCTCCATTAGTAATATGACCTGAACTCAATTTGCAAGATTTGGTATGCATATGTTTTAATGGCCGATGTGTTTTGCTTCCGGTACCAAATCGTTTTTGCTTAATTTCGATCCGACGACCATGTATCTTTTAGTGCTTAGGCCAATGACATCTCGTGGCATCAGACCTGCATTCCTCGAACTCAACATCAACGCCGCGTTCGTCTGTGATGTGCATTTGTATCTTGTTTCTGGGTATCAATTTTCAAATTCTGGGGATTTCACACCTTCAATCGATGTGTGAACGCGTCTTTCTTGAGAATGTCGCCATTTCTTACCACCCATTGTTTCGTAGTTCTCTCTCTCCTCCATCGAGCAGAAGTCCGTGTTCTGGGTCTTCGAGTGCAAGGAGCGACGAACTAGTTGAGATCGAAACCGATGCGGATAGATGCAGGTATTAGTTGATACTCCACATCGTATATGCCAGAGGCATCCCTATTATTTCCTGAAACCTGACTTGGGGGATGCATGTTCATACCATTAGATTGCTCCATTCCCTTCTGCAAGCATCTCAGGTGCCCAACCGCTTTTGATAAGGAATGGGAATGGAATCGAAATCGATCCGTGATGCTTTTGTTGAAGCGGCTTGTCTTCGAGTAGTGTGTTTTGTTTAGACTTTCTATCGTTGTAAGGGATGCTGCGGCCAGATCATATCATGTTCCAATCACGGCCATGACTAATCCCAAAAGGGCAGAAAATGTGCACCATAAGAACAGTTAATGAAATCCCCAGAACAATCTCTCTGCAAACTAAAAACCATGATCCCTACATACTTATAATCGAATTGACCCGTTTCTAAGAAAAAAAAGAAAGAAGAATCCGTGATTTAACTTCGACAAAAAAAAAATCTGAAGATAAACATCAATCTGTACTATTTTTGGAGACATGACATCAACTGTGTAAGCATGGAACAAAGCAGACGATTTGGGAACATCTGCTTTATTCGTCAAAACTTCCAGTCGCTCGCTCTACTATTTTCCTGCTGCATTTTGCTGTTTTTCGAGACCAATTGTGTTGCGTGAAGCCAGCACGTGCAACATAGGAGGTTGATTGTTGGCAAGCAATCAAAGTGAAATGTCGAAATCTTCCACTTGACTAATGATTGATAACTCAACATGCTGCAAGAAAATGAAGTTATACAATTTCTGCAATCCATCTTCTGAAGTCCTCCCTAATCCCGAACGTGTCTCGGATTCGAGTTGTGCTAGGGTTATTTCGAATAAAACATCACTCTGAGGAGAAGACCTTAGATTCCAACTGATAAGCCTTGGTGAAGAATCCCGGCCAGCAGAGGTACGTGGACATGATGCTGCTGACGGTGGACGCGCCAATTAGCATGTTCATCACCACAATCTGCAGCTGGATGGCTTCGATTGGAGAAGCCCCTCCCATTATCAGGCCCGTCATCGCGCCCGGAAGCGAGATGAGGCCCACGGTTTTGGCATTGTCGATCACGGGGGAGAGCGCGATGACCAGCGCCCTCTTCACTTGCTGATGTGTCGCTTGGCGCGGGGTTGCGCCGAGAGCCAATGCAGTCTCCACCTGCAACAAACAGAAGCACAAATTCGCATAAATTTCAGAACTTGGAAATGAATTAGTCATTTGTGCTGGGATTGTGGAACATTATCGGATTGAAATCAAGACTTACCAGGTTCATTTGCGTCCTGATATCATCCCTAAGCCTTTTCATGGTGACACCAGTAACCGTCATCGCATTCCCCACCATCATTCCCGCGACAGGAATGATATACCGAGGAGTGAAGGGGAACACGTTGAGAAGGACCAGCAAGAACATCGTCACCGCAGTTCCGGCGAGGATCGAGGCTCCAGCTATGCATTTGCCCCGAGGGACGTGTTTGGCGCGTTGACCAGCCGTGTAGCCAGCGACCGAGACCTACAGGATTCATTAATTAAAGTCAACCAAAGGATTAATGTAAATAAAGGACGGCCAAGAACTTGCGCCTAAAATGACCAAAAGAGCCTGTATTCTTGTCAAGAAAGGAGGCCAGATGCTATGGCAATCGACGAGTAGCGTAACATTTAATCAAAACAACATGTTGTAGAAAGCATTCTTTCATCTTTGCATACGGTAACCTTTTGTCATCTGGTAAAAGGTTAGAGGAATCCTGTAAGAAGCAGGTTGTCCTGAAAATTCATGGGGATTTTCCTAAAGAGGAATCCGGGAAGTCTTGAAAGAAGTTGGTGGGTTAATTACGGGAGGACATATTCATTGCTGAAAATTCCTGGCAATCAAAACCAGACAACGTGTCTGCATCTCTTTCTCTGGAAAAGCTATGAGTACGATCATCTGAAGACTAAAGGCGAACAAATAGAGAGGATAACTTTTCTGAAATTTAAATTTGAATCGAGAAAGGTAAGAAAAGGAAGGAACATTCTCTCCAGTTTCCAGCTAATCTTGGCAAGACATTAGCTGGAGCTGGAGAAAACCAAGAAAACAGGGGAAGCTGAAACTTTATGAAGAGTCATTATCTTTTCTCACTTCAAGATCATCAAGGTCATGAGTGCTTTGATGAATTACATACTAAAAGGGAAACTTTTTCAGATGAATTCTTCAGGAGAAGCAACAAGAAACCAAGAAAGCAGAGACACGCTCTGCTTCTCTATCTTGTCGCTAAAACTCCATCCAAACATAAAAAAAGAAACGCTAAAAACACGAACAGGAGAGGGAGAGAGAGAGAGAGAGAGAGAGAGAGAGACCATGAAAAGGTAAGCGAGGATGATCCACAAGCTGTTCTCCCGGTTGAAGATGAACTGGAGGACGAAGCCGATAATGGAGAGCTGAAGGAAAGCCCTGGAGATGGCGTAGACCATCTCCCGTTCGAGGCGGAGCCTCTGGGTGTAGGAGAGGGCCACCGCCATGAAGACCACCGCGAGCGCGGCCGCCGGCTTCACCATCCCCTTCAGGAAGTCCACCATCCACCCCAAATGCTCCACGTCGAACTCCCAATCCCACTCCAGGCCCAGCCCCGTCGCCGCTCCGCTCACAATGTCCATGGCCGCGAGACCTCGTTCTTGAAATCTTGACCTCGTGAAAGACCTCTGAATCTATGGGGGCGGGAGAGAAATGGGACGTGAGGAGGTTGGCGTGTGCAGAATTTATGGTGGCGGGAGGCCGGTCAGAGGCGAAGAGAAAAGGGAGAGAGGACCGTCCCCAGATGGAATTCGGCGTTGCGGAACAACTCGGGGGGTTTCTACTTGAGGAAACTGAGAGGAAGAGAGAGAGAGAGAGACCACCTCGCTGGTTTACGGCAACGTACGTACGACCTGATACGAAACCGCGAGCTCAATATCGCCATCACAGAAGGTTTTTGCCTCGGTACGCGCAAAGCGCGTGCGCGTGCCGTCGTGCGTGGGCCATTCAAAGTCCGCAGGGGTCCATCGAGGCGACTGGCGTTGGTGGAGAGATCGATCGTTATTTCCGCCCGGCATCACATGTTTTACTCGCGCAGCGGAATGAATTTCTGAACAGCTCGTGTGTGGTGTTGTCTAGCCGGGCGCATCTGGTGTTGAAAGATTTCTCGTTTGCTATTGTTTTGGTGGGACCACCGAGACAAGCTTGCCAATCTCGAACGTTCGAGTCTACCCTGTGGCACAAAATAGTCGAGGTTCAATTTCAACATAGTCAGGAGGAGTGCACTACCCTTATGGTAATGTTTTGAGGGGGTCCCTAGCATGATTAGTCTTCCCTCTTGACCCTTTTTGCTTATGAAGGAGAAAGTCCAGTGGGGTCTTTTAGACAAGTAAAAATGGAGTTCTTCGTGGTAGAACGAGATTTTCTGCGTGATGATCCTCGAATGTTGAGCTTTTTTCCAAGTAAGGTTTGAAGCTAAAATAGTTAGTTTTATAACAAGAAGCTTGGAGTAAGCCTTGGCACATATTTCGCATGGAGAGAAGTTAGAAATTCGCCATAATTCTAATGTTAAGTCTACATAATCACTGTATACTTTGTCCCTCTTTTTAAAAAGTCAAGATAAAAATCTAGATTTCAGAAATGGCACAAGTTTTGATCCTTCAAGGACCCATACAAAAGTCGCAATGCATATTTGTAATTGTCCCGGTCCACTTTTTCATTATCAAAATATCGGTTGTATCAATCGGTAACAATTCCTTTTGGCAGCATTCTAAGGATGCACGGCTAATAATCAATGAGTAGTCGAACACGAGACATGTCATACCTCAGCGATTACATTCAATCGCTATTTAGATAGAGCTCCTGACGTCGCGAAAGACAAGAGACAATCTCTTGTTGCCGGACCAACGAAAATCGGTGGACCTAATTTTTGGGAAATGAAGAATATGCGGGAGGCGGGCCCAGGTCGTGCGGGCGCGTCGTGGCAGGGACCAAGAGATGGTTTGTACCTGTACTTACCTGTCGTGGCAGTGGATTCCCAAAATCACGTGTGAAGGTTGGGAAAGGGTGGGGGACCACCGCCTTAGGAGTTAGGCGGGGACGGCGCTTTGGCCTTTTTTTTTCTTTTTCTTTTCTAACTTTTAACGGGAAGGATTGATTGCCCAATGAATTTGACGATAAGGAAGGAGTCCTTCGCCGTACTAAACTGGACACGTGCCCATCAATGAGTAGACCCCACTTTTCCATTACTTGCCGATCTTTCTAGAGTGAGCATTGGATCGATGCAGGATAGGGGCAATCAATTTCAGAAAGGACCGATTTCATAAATTGTGCATCGGAAACCACCAGCTAATTCGTGGGTCCACCCGGAAATTAGTCCACCGATTCCAATTTGATTTTTTGGTGGGGTCTAGGAACCTGCAATGAGTTCTCCTACTCTGCATTGTGGATCGACAGCTATGGCGAAAGTAGCAATTTGCAACTCCGGTGAAGGGTGATAGCGTGTGGGCTCGGTAGTCTTGAAGGAAGCAAAAAGGTAATGGCATGTGATGGCATAGGCCAAAAACATCACAGGGATTTGTTAATGCACTGTGGTGCGTTGGAACATGCAAGGAACTAACTGAGCTAAGGACTGGAGTTTACGGAAACGATGCTAGGGCAAAAACCTCCAAAAAAGGTTTTTGGAGGTTTACTGAAGTTGGGCAAAGAAGTCTAAGTGCGGTACTTACTGGAAGTCATTCAAAAACCTCCAAAAAAGAGCTTGAGTATGACGGCACAATAATGCTGTTGTGGAGGAATCGGGGACTAGGGACTGCCTAGAGTTTACGGAAACGATGCTTGGATGTTTATTGAAGCTGGGCAAAGAAGTCTAGGTGCTAGTACTTATTAGAAGTCATTCAAAAACCTCCAAAAAAGAGCTTGACTGCAACGGCGCAATAATGCTGTTGTGGAGGCATCGGAGATTGGGGACCGGCTGGAATTTACGGAAACGATGCTTGGATATTTACTGAAACTGAGCAAAGAAGTCTAGGCGCCAGTACTTACTAGAAGTCATTCGAAAAACTCCCAAAAAGAGCTTGAGTGCAACGACATGATAATGCTGTTGTGGAGGCATCGGGAATTGGGGATCGGCTGGAGTTTACGGAAGCAATGCTTGGATGTTTACTGAAGCTGGGCAAAGAAGTCTAGGCGTCGGTACTTATTGGAAGTCATTCGAAAACCTCCAAAAAAGAGCTCGAGTGCGACGGCGTGATAATGTTGTTGTGGACTATATAGCACCAACATGAATATACAACATAGCGTGATACAACATATCAACACGTCATTTCTCAAAAATATAAAATTCGACGTATTTCGAGACGTTCCAACACGTTATATATTAAATATATTTTTATATATAAATACATAAATAAGTAAATAATAAAAAGAGCCTATAATTAATTTATACTAAAATATTAATCCAACATTTGTTAATATCATTTATTATTTTGATTGACAAATTCAATTGCATCATTACAATAATACATAAAACTTAAAGGGAAAAAAACATTGTTTAAAAGAAAATGATGAAGTGGTATTTTTAAATTTATTTATTTATCCTACGTGGCATTTTTATTACTTTTTTCATAGTACTTTTTAAAAAAAAGCTAAAATAATTCTAAAAAAATCAAAACTGGAAAAGAAGAAGAAGAAGAAGAAGAAGAAGAAGAAGAAGAGAGGCACGGTTGTGGTTGGGCATGCCGCTGCTGCTGCCCCCGTTAGCAGCGTGTCCAGCCACCATTAGAGGGGGCTGGCGACCTCGCTAGCCCTAGGCGGAGGAGGGGGGGAGGGGTGACCCTTGTCGGCCTAAGCGAGGTCTGAGTGAGGCTTGCCCAGATTTGGGCGACGCATCAGGTGGGGCCGACGAGCTTCCTTAGCACAGGGTCACCCAGATCTGGGCGAGCCTCACCCGAGCCTTGTCAACCCTTGCCTAGCCGACGATGGCAGCAACAATGGCGCCCGCCACTAGCCCTACCTCTTTTTTTATTTTATTTTTCTTTTTTAATATATTTACATTTTAACCCATTAAGTATTGAAAATGTTTAAAATTGACCCGTGCATGTCTAAGTAGCATGTTAGAATTCCAGACTCATGTGTTGAAGTGTGTCGGAAAGAGTTGACCACATGTCGGATTCTTCGACACTCGTTGATCGTGTGTTGGAGCATATCAGACACGACACAAAAACTCTCAGAAAGTGTCGATACTATATAAGTTGTGGAGGCATAGGGGACTAAGACTGAGGGACCATCACTCGAACTACTAGAAGAGGGTTAGAAGGCACTGGCTAACTGGAAAGTATTGGGAGTGCGCAATAAAAGTCCAATATTAGAGGTCGAAGAGGGTTGGAAGGCATCGGCTAACTGAAAAGTGTTGGGAACGCGTAGTAGAAGTCCAATATAAGAGGTCATTAAGAGGAAGCCCAAATCCAAGTCCGTTAATAAATCCAATTGGAATCACCTTCACTCAAAATTTTAAGCCAACGAGTTATAAGCCAACTAGGATAACGCCCACTTGTCCAGAAACCGTAACCATCAGCTCCGAAACTATTTGCTGCAAGCACACAGTATAAGTCTGATACTTTCTCATGAAGAGATTGTTAAGAGGGAGTCCACATTCGAGCTCTTCAATATATCCAGCAAACCCACTTTTACTCAATGGCTTAAGTCAATGAGTTATGGGATAACTAAGATATATTAACCGTTCTACACAATATCAATTCTCCAATTTGAGATTTCTCTAATACAACTTACTTACACGTGTATCCTAATCAGAAGCTCCATAGAGAAGGTGAGGACTCTCCTGAACAAGTTGGAATTGCTAGATGTTTGCTTAGGCAATGAAATGATTAGGGAAGGCCTAAAGGGTACCCTAATTGGAGTTTTGAAACTGTTATATTTCGGATAGTTTGTTCATGATGGGGTGTGTCTAGGGGGCACGGTTTGTCCTAATGCGATGTGCATCCAAGAGGCACCTATTGCCTATGCTGGGGTGTGTTTTTGAGAGATACCTTTTGAAGGGGTATGAAGGATTGTCTCTTAAAAGAAGTTATTGTAACTTCCTCATTATGCAATCTAGATACAGAAAAGAACATTAAAAAAAAAAAAAAACGAAAGTTCCCCACTCTCCCCTCTCTCCATCAAAGAATAACATACAGAAGATTTTCATTACTACTTTGAAGAGACAATCGACATTAACGCTAAAAAAAACGTGAATACTTTGCTTGAAATTGTATTTGGATCATCATGAAGTCACAAATTCTTCTATTGTGTGCTGGTGATTCTGCGTATATTTCTGGATAATTGCTTCTTTTGTGCATCAAGAGGTTAGTTGATGCTTCTTCAACTTTTCTTCTAAAGAAACATAAGAGATTCCAAATGGTGGAACCGGACCCATATTCATCGGTCCGGTGCAGTCGAGTCCTTCTACTCACCCCAATATAAGTATGTGTGAGCATACTCCATTTTCATCATCTGATCACGTGAATCTTGTTAAAAGATAACGATCTCACATGTTCTAAATGCATATAAGAGTTTTTTGCAATTTTTTACCCTCACCTCTAATGTCTAAAAAGCTGGCACCATTGTTTTCTCAAAAAGATAGCTGCCAGACATTACTACCTCAAAAAATTCTTATATAGACTCAAATCTATATATATCAAATACACTGTAACCATTGATCAAGTAGGCTTACGTATGGATCTTACACGGCAACAATTGCAAATGTATTGACTCCATATAAGAGTTAATCTGTAACTGCTAAACGGTAATTCCCTAAACCCGCTGGTGATGCGCGGAATTTATTAGGCTCGACCGTCCGAGTAGCTACAGCGGCCATTATAGCTTTTGATGTAAAATTTGGCGGCATTGGGGATGTAATAATCATTTCTGTAAGGCAATACTTCTAATTGTCGGTAAACATGTAACAGGATCTCTCATGTAACAATCATCGTTGTAATCGAAAGTGTCATAGGTAATCAGTAAAAAGAGCATCATCACCGTCGTCGAGGGGCCCATATGTCCGTCCTGGCAAATCATGTCCCGAGCAACGTAGGTAGGTGGTAAATCTCGTCAAAGTGATTTCCTTTTTCTCGTCAAAGTGACTTCCTTTTACTCGTGTGGTCGAATCAACTGTTAAGGCGCAAGTGTGCACGGACTTCTATAATTATAATATCTACTTAACTCGTGGCTTGATATTTTAAGTTTTTTATTTTTTATTTTTTTGAATATGCACCTAACGACTATATTAATTAGCTCGAACTTAAGGTTTCTATTGGCGATATCCCCATATGAGGCATCAAAATTTTCTTGTGTTCAGCGGTTGAGTCATTCAACAACTATAATTTTTAATCTCTATCTCTTTATAATGAAAAGATCTTATTAGTATTTTTTACATAAACATAGATCTAATTAATCCAAATAACGTGAATAGAATGCTTGGTAAATATATCTATAAAAGGACCTCAAGGAGCATGACAATTACCCCGAATTAGATCCATCTTGGTAATTGATTGTGCAAGTCTTATGTTGATTTTGCATGTCGGGCACACATGATCAATGACCAAGATTTATTCCGCCTAATTGATCACGATATATTTTTCCGGTATCTAGGATATAAGTGTTTGCCAAAAATACATATCAACCTATCTCGGGTAGGAATAATGCCGAGGCAAGAAAGGCCGAAACAATAGTTGATTTGAATCTGTCTCGTTGTTTTCTACTTTAATGATTTAAATTGCAATTCGGACCATTCAATGAGGACCAAGATTGATACGGGAATCGAGCGAGATGGGGACCACGACATTTTTGGTCTCGAGTCATTCCGAGTAATGTTAAGTTGGGGAGGTGTCGCGGGAGTGGTCACGGCGATGGCCCTTCTCCTGATTTTTTTTTTGGAATACGGGTCTTACAATAGAAAATTCGAAATTAATGACTTAACACAAAGTAGCATTGCGAGGTTTGTTGAAGAAAAGTTTGTGTGGGAAAGGTAATAAGATGAGGTCATATGACTCAGGATAATTGTCCAAAAAGTGTTAAAGTGAAAGGTAATAAATGAGGTCATATGACTTAGGATAATTGTTCGAAAAGTGTTAAACTTATTGTAAGGTCACTAATTTAGTTCGAAAGTTTTAATTGGTTAATTTAATTATAAATTTTTTGATAATTTGACAATGCAGTCTTTTAGGTCAATTTTGTTTGGAAATCGTTGACGTTGACGTGGATGCTAGCCATTCTATGTGACACGGCCGGTATTGATATTGATGATTTTTTTTTCTCATAATTCTTTTCCCTTTCTTTCCTTTTTATTTTCCTATTTCCCTTAGACTGTTGCCAGCCACAGTGAGAACTTGCGAGCCTTCAGCCAAGTCTAGGCTAGCGAGGATGTCATGGTCTTCACCTATGATTGGAATGTAAAAAGCTCATGACTTGCTCATGACTAGCTCATTAGTTAATGATAATGACGTATCTTTTCAAAATCTCAAATCACATTTTAAAAAGTCGAGTGATTTATAATAACCATAGCCGTGGATCGTTTTCTACTAATTTAGAAGCTTAAACATATGGAGGGACATTCGTGGTATCTACCTAATGTCCACAAAATCTAAGTTATGGAGAATTGAACTCCCCCATATAGATCAAGCAATAGTCAACTTTTTAATCCCTCTTAATTATTTCCTCTAATTTTCTTTATCTATTTTGATTATGTATATCTGATTTTATTTTTTAAAATTTTCTTAGATAGTCATCTATTAAAACCTTTTATATACATTGAAATATATACAAAATTTTACGACTTCTCTTCCGCATTATTATTCTCAACTCGATATGAAAGCAGGAGGTCTTGAATTTAAATCTTTCCAAGCTCTTACTTTCCTCCCCAATCATATATTTCCACATTTTAAGCTTAAGTCAAATTCCAATCTAGCGTGAGCGGGAGTGATAAAATATTTGAATATTAAATCACATATTTATCTTACAGCTTAAACTTTTAGAACAATTGACAGTGATCTTGCAAAGTCTCATAATAAGAATTTATAAAGAGCACAGTCCAAGAGTAACTACATTAGATGAACTATGGATGAGGAAAGGCACAATGATATGACACACAAACTGGGTGTCCAGTAGCTAAAATCATAATGATTATACCGATTCTTATACAATGTTAAGCATTCCTTAAAGTTTGAAGTTTAAATTGTTAAAGAAAAACGGTTCTAAATACCCTATCGAGCATATTTCATAGCAACTGTTAACGAAAAGCATGCCATGGATTGTGTCTTTTGTGCTAGAAACCCAATTATCGACTCCTAAATGAATTTAAGCGGGCAGGTGGGTAAGTAGAATTAGGAAATCTACCTAGTCTGAGCAACTTGAAATGATTCTTGAACTTAGCAATATACACCGTGACGATACCTATGCAAACACAAACCTCGTTCGATTTTGAGGACAACCAAGTACTCTAGTTTGGAATTACTTTGTCCCATCAAACAGTCATGAATCAAGTCAAGCTCTTCGATCTAGAGCATGTTAAGGATCAAAGCACAATTCCAAAAGGCCAAGCAACATGATTCAAGAACCTAGTTTACTCCGTTCGACACTAACCTACTCTCCGGATCTAGGGCACATTCGGGTTGTCATTACGTCAAATCTGATCCCAAAAATCCATGTGATTATCGAGTTTCAGCATATGCTGCGTGCCCTAGCTTCCTAAAACCACGTGCCTATATTTCATTGTGCTTGCGATGGTGTAATCGTGACAGGGAATGCTACAATCAACCTGCCCGGGTCGCACCCTGCACTGGAAGGGGAAGAACCCGAATCATAGCAACAGAAATGTTATTCTATAATTAGAAAGAAGTACTAGGAAAAATACGCCTGATAAATCTCAATTAATCACACATTTTAAGGTACTGTAAATGGGGTACCTTTGTACCTCTTTCTGGGGTGACCTTGGAAGAATATAAACGACTGCTCGATGAGCACTATTTGAACATACTTGATGATTTGTGGTTTGATTTTTCGAAAAATTAACTGCAAATAATAAAAGATTCGATCTATTGGAGATTGCAAGTTTTTTGATAGAGTAACTCATTTAATTTTTTTTTGCAATAGACCTCCGCCTTGTTTGATTATTAAACAAGTGTGGTGGCAACGTTCTTGAATGCAATTACGACCGAAATTACACGGATGAAAGGGATCCGTGACCGACAATACCTACCGATCTAGGGGAATTATTTTAATCGAAACGGCTTATTCAATCAATTAAATTTAATGGGTTTGTCAACTCGGAGAGATCCCATTTTGGTTGCTCTAGTGCAATGATGGAATATCCGCGTATGATTACGGGGGCATTATCAGATATTGCCTGGCCGGTCCGAATTCAGCTGAAGTCTCCTCGCCTTTTTTGACCAGCTTTTCCCGTTTTCAAGTTTCAACCCCATCCAGTGCAAGAGCGTACTGGGCTGACTCGCCCGCCCTCTGTTTCGACCATTTCAACACGCAGAAAAATAAAATAAAAAAATAAAATAAAAAATAATAATTTAATAAATATCATGTTGCATTACCGTCGGTCACCGTCTGGTTTAAGAAACGTGGTTGGTAACATTAGCTCCAAGATCCGGTGGAGCCACATGAATCTGGACTGATCGAAGGATGGATTAATAAGAAATTGTCGTCATTCATCATCGTGTGTTATCTGGGGACAGCAATTCACCAGGGATGATATATATACACACAAAAGCGCATAGTGACATATGGGCCGAGTAATGCATATGATAAAGTTTTTTTATTTTTTATTTTTAACTTTTTGAAGGACTTTACATAAAATAACACTTCTCTTCCGCACTAATTAATTACTAAATGTCAGTTCAAACTGGTAGAAAGAGAAAACAATACATGCCCACTTATCGGCGCCAAAGACTTCGACAGATTCGAGTCTTTTTCAAAGGACATATCCCAAAGGTAGTTAATGAGTGATTTAATTAAAAAATAAATAAAGATGTTAATCAAAAAATAAAATAAGGCAGAAATGAAATGAATGAAAAAAAAAAAATTATTTGGGCACCACATAACGTTTCATCGCACAAAGATATCGATTTTATTTAAAAGAAACCCAGTTTGAAAATTGCTCTCAAAAGTATGTTGGACTCGACTCGCATATACCATAATCATAAGAAAAGAATTATTGCTTCTTTAGTAGAAAACTGCATGTTAGTAGTCAAGAGAATGATATTAAGCGCTTAGTATATGTTCAATTATTCACAATATCAAATGTAAATATTAGACCATCTTAGGGGTGAACACTAGTCCAATTTCAACCTAAGAAACAGACTTAACCAGCCCGCTTTGGACAGTTTTTGGTTCATAAAATTTGAAACCGGTGATAATCACTTAATTCCCAATTCTTAGTGTGGATTGGACCGCTCAAACCAAACCGATAGTTTTATTTTATATAATTTTTTAATTATTACGATTCCCAAAGATGATCGGGTGCAGAAGCCTTAAAGCCCAGATAAAAGCAACATTATTTGAATATCCGTGAGTTTATAGAAAATGAACTCGAGACCCTGCAATAATTGCACAACTAATTCCTTTTTTGATGCTTACTTCTGATCATATGTTATGTTTTTACAATGGTTTTGTTGAAGTGTACTTTCAAACAAGCAGGAAACATGAATTTTGCACAGGTAGGATAACTACTTCGAGAATGGCAACTTGCATAGAGCGACATACACTTACAGCTTTGCAATGAATAGAATTGAAAAAAAAAAAAAATCATCTATCAGTTCTTGACCCACCTAGGAATCGGACCAAATTGGTTTTAGGACCAAATGGGTTGTTTCCCCATTCTAGGTTTCGAGGTAGGTATCAACTCACTCTGAAATCAATCACCCCTGTATCTTCTAATTGGATTTTAACTCGCATATTACATGATTAATGAGGTTAGTAAAGTTTGTTCATAATATATGACTATATGAGCAACAAAACACATCTTTAGGTATCATTTTGAATTATTGAATAAAAATTAACTCCATGCTTTTTCTCTCATCATCGATGTCGTCCTTTTTTATTGAAGCAATTTGTTCTTTTGACTTCGCCGAAAAATTATTGGACAATATTTTTACTATGCGACTACTATTTGATTTGTATGATCATAAGCGAATATATTCGAAATATATTTCGCTATTCTAAATTTCTTTTTGCTCTTAGTAATAATTAAGATATAGTTTACAATGCGTAGTCTCAATAACATATCATGCGATTATTATATGTAATCATTTATTATCTGGATAACGACATCAATGCTACTGCCCTAATAACTGTTAATGAATTAATAATGATTCTCTATTTTATTAATCCCGACTACCTAACTATTTGTAGATGGGAATCTTTTTATTTTTTATTTTTTGCTCATAGCAAAAAGAACTTATATATATTATTTTTTTGCTCGATCGATGTAGGGAGATATAGAGTTAGCGCCTCCCCCAGAAGAAAACATGCAGTAAGCCCCATCGATGGAGAGAATGAGGAGAGAAAGTATATAAGCCACATTGATTATCAAACAAAACACCCACCAACCACTCACCCATGTCGAAGAATCCATGAGAGATCCCGAAAATAGCAATAACACATGGCCAAAGCACGAGGAATATAAATCCACCACATGTGCTCTTTGGGGTCCTCTTGCCCACGCCATGAGCTCTTAATCTATCGGAGGGTCGGTGCCAGTACATTTTCCCGTTGCAGAAAAACTCCATATCTTGCAATTAAAAATTAAACCCAAAGGTTTACGTGGCTCGGCCTGAGTATTAATATCCACTCCACTTGATAGGCCGGCCGCAAAGAATTGATTGTCAAATTTATTGAGTTGCAATCAACCGCTCAATCACTCCTGTGTTTCCTTAAGCCTCTATGCTCTATTAGAATGTTAAAATATTAAACCACGCATTAGTCTAGCTACTTAAACTTTTACAATAATTGATGGTGACCACACAAATTATTAGATGAAAGAGTGAGTATGGGATGCACTTAATACATGCGAGTTTTACTCTATCTCAATCATTAGATTATGTGGATTCCATATTCAATAGCTTAGATGAAATGATCTCGCTTATTTCAAATTTATGTTAGGATTTTTCATTTTTTTTCTACCCTCCTCTCTAATGTATGAAAAGCTAGCACAATCATTTTCCTAAAATGATCGCCGTTGGCACTTAACTGATTAATTTTGTTTCAATTTTGGTACTTAAATGTCACTTCCCTAACTATTGGCACTTAAATGTCTCTCCGTGTAAAGTTTTGGCACTCCAAGTGTCCTCTCTTTTTGCTTATGACGTTGATTCAACTGTTGGGGCGTAAGTGTACGAGTAAAAGAGCCTTTCGTAAAGTAATTCATGAGGACTTCATGATTAAAAATATCTACTAGGCATGTAACTCGATATTTTAAGTTTTTCAAGTAAATGTGTGTCCCATAAAATTTGCTAATTAACTTGAACTGAGGCTCCCTATGATGAGGTATCGGAATTTATTATGTTCCCTAGTTAAGCTATTGATCATAATTTCTTATCTCTGTCGATCAATCTTTTCATGTCGACATTGGTACTTAAGGCTCTATAGCCCAGTCCACGCAAACTACCACATTTATTTTTGGTCGTATTACGTGTTTCTTCCGTACTTTGGCATCATGAACAAAACTGGCAATTATATCCATGAAAGGATCCAGTGGAACAATATGGTTCCCAGGAAGAGGATCATCATTCTAGTTTTGTTAAAAATATGTCTTGAGTTTAATTTTTTTTTAAAAAAACCTTCCTAATTTGAATAAGTTTCTTAGTTCAAGTTGATTTCCTAGTTAAATGGTTTCCTATATTGGAGCCAATTCTTGTAAATATATAAGAAGTGCGACTTCTTGTGAATAGCATTCAAGAGATGATGTCTTGTAAATTACACTCTTAGAGCTTTAGTGTTGAAGACAATTAAATCTTGTGAGTAAAATTTGTGAATTTCTTCGTGAGATTTAGAGATTTTTTTTTTGGTCGAAGATTTTAGAGATTATTTTGTAAAAAATTGTGAAGTTAAACATTGTATGAGTTGTTGGGTGTAATTGGGATCGGAAAACACTGAGAGTGTTTAAGTAACTCGAGTATGATTGTAGTCTCCATTGTATCGCTTAATTTATAATTGAATTTTTTAATTCTTTCCCGCAGAAATAGGTTATATCAACTGAACCACATAAATTTAGTCTATGATTTATTTTATTTTATTTTTCTATTTTATTGTTCGATCACTTTTTTACACAATAATTGGTATCAAAACCAAGACTAACTAAGTTGAAGTGAATCAATGATGATAGAAGAAAGAAAAGTGAGAATCGACGGTCGTTGTCATATAATCGACAATTTCATCTTTGAACCTGCATGATTAAATTGCAGCATAATTTGGCTTTTATTTGCATGAATAGCGAATGGGTCAATTCAATCGATGAAGTGTGAGTGGAGTTTGAGGGTTGATTGATAGAGCCTAATGCTCTTGCATCATACCATTTGTTAGGAGTACACAATGGAAACCCATATCTTCACTTGAGGAGATTGTCGAAAATGAGTTTAAGTCTGAATCCATCAACATATACAGTTACAACAACATCCACTTAAATGTTTAATCTAATGAGTGATAAACCAATTTGGATGTAGTAAATACTTCACAATTTACACCATATTAATTCTAATACGAAATTTTTCTAATATAATTCACACATGCAACTCAAACCCAGCCCCGTTGGGTCAGCATCAAAATGTTAAATTATGCACTCTGAAAAGCCGGGTGATCCATAATACCCATAGCCTTTGAACTATTTCCACTAAATTAGAAGGTTAAAGTTATGGAAGACATTCATGGTATCTACCTTATGTCCAAAAATTCTAAATTGTGGAGAATTGAACTCACAATATACATCAAGCGATAGTCCACATATTAATTCCTCTCGATCGTACAATTGACCAAATTAAAACGAGAATTAATAGAAGACTGTAAAGTGATTGCATTAGATAAACCGATAAGAGCCGCAAGCTTGTTGTCCCATAACCGAAACCATGATGATGATACAAACTCTGATTTAACGCTACACGACTCTTTGAGCTTGAACTTTAAACCGTAATAAATATGGTTGTTACTACCTATCGAGCATATTTTATAGCAATAATTAACACAAAGCCCACCGTGGATTGTGCCTTTTGTGCTAGAACGTCACCAACTTTAAATAGATGGGAGTGGACCAAATGGTAAGTAGGAACCTAGTGCGAATAGGTTGAAATGATTCAGGAACTTGTTAATATACACCTCGACCAGATATATGCATGTACACAAACCTCAATTGATTTCGAGGACGTCGACATACCCTAGTTTCGAATTACTTTGTACCAATCAACAGTCATGAGTCTAGTCAAGCTCTTTGATCTAGAGCGTATTAGGGAACCTTAATCTCAAAACCAGCGACATGATTCGAGAACCGGGTTAACTCGGCTTTATACTAACCTAATCTTTGGATCTATTGCATATTCGGGTTGTTTATTATTGTGTCAAATCTGATCCCAAAATCCACGTAATTAATAATTTTCGGCAGATGTTGCGGGCTCTTGCTTCTTGCTTCTAAAATCTATCGCATTTTAAGCAAAAGACATACACGTGCTCATCTTAGGCGGAACGCTATAATCAACCTACCCGCGTCCAACCCTGCACTAGAAGATGAAGAACCGGAGGCACAGCAATTACAAACAACGCACGAACATACTTTGAAATTTCATTTTCTAAAAATAAAATGAATGAAAAAAATTTAGTCGGGCACCACGTAACGTTTCGTGGCACAAAGATATCAATTTTACTAAAAGAAACCCGGTTTGAAAATTGCTCTAAAAGTTTGTTGGACTCAACTCGCATATACCATCATCATCAGAAAAGAATTATTGCCGCTTTATAGTAGACAACTGCATGTTAGTAGTTAGGAGAATGATATTAAGCGCATAGTATACGTTCAGTTATTCATACTATCAAATGTAAAATAAAAATAGTAGACCATCTTAGGATGAGCACCGATCCAATTCCAACCTGAGAACCGAACTTAACCGGTCAGTTTTGGATGGTTTCCAATGATAATCAATATGGTTCTTGATTTCACATACGGACCAGACCGCTCGGACTAGATTGGGCCGATTGCTTTTATTTTTATTTTTATATATACAACTTTTAATTATTACAATTCCCAAAGATGATTGAGGGTAGAACTTCACCAAAAAAAAAAGATGATTGAGGGTAGAAGCCTCAAAATCCGAATAAAAGTAACATCCATTTGGATATCCATGAGTTTATAGAGAACGAACTCGAGACGCTGCTATGCTTGCGTAGCTAATTACTTTTTTAATGCTTACTTCAGATCACATGTTATGTTTTTAACGATGGTTTTGTTGAGGTTTACTTCCGGACAAATGTGAAACCTAATGATTGCATAGGTAGGATAACTACTCCTAAGATGGCAACTTGCATAGAAAGAGACACATTTGCAATTTTGCAAGGAATATAATGGAAGGAAAAAAATAATAATAATTTATCCGTTAGTTCTTGATCCCACCTGGGAACTGGACCATACTAGTTTTAGGACCAGGTGGACCAGTTCTTGATTCCAGATTCCGAGATAGGAACCGACCTATCCTAAAACCAATCACCCTAAATCATCTAGTTGTGTTTTAACTCGCATATTACGTGATTTATAAGGTTTTTTTTTTTTTTTTGTCGAAACGTGATTTTTAAGGTTAGTAGAGCTATTTCATAATATATGACTATACAAGCGACAAAATGCATCTTTCTATATTATTTCAAATTACCGAATAAAAAGTAGCTCCACACTTTTTATTTCATCATTGATGTCTTTTTTTTTATATAAGCGATTTGTTCTTTTGACTTCGCCAAAAATTTACTCGGCAGTATCTATACTATGCGACTTCTATTTGATCTGTATGGCCATAAGTGAGCATACTCGAAAAATATTTCGCTTCTCTAATTTTCTGTTTCGCTTTTAGTAATGATTAAAACATAATTTACAAAACATAGTCTCGACAACATCTCATGCGTTTATTATATGTAATCATTTATTATCTGTTAACGACATTAATGCAACTGCCCTAATAACTGTTAACGAATTAATAATGATTCTCTATTTTATTAGCCCCAACTACCTAAATAAATTTTGTAGAAGGGAATCTTTTTATTTTTTTGCTCATAGCAAAAAGAACACATATTCTTTTGCTCGATAGTTGTGGGGAGATATAGAGTTAGCGCCTCCCCCAGGAGAAAACATGCCGTAAGCCCCATCGATGGAGAGGAGGACAAGAGAAAGTATATAAGCCACATTGATTATCAAACAAAACACCACCAAAACCATTCACCCATATCGAAGAATCCCTCGGAGATCCTGAAACAGCAATAACACATGGCCAAAGCACGGGGAATATAAACCCATCCCCCAATGTGCTCTTTGGGGTCCTTTTGCCCGTGCCATGAGCTCTTAATCTTGCATTTAAATATGGCTCGGCCTGAGGATCTGTATCTGCTCCAACCGATAAACTGGTGGCAAAGAATCAACTGCCGAGTTTACCGAATTGCAGTCAGCCGCTTGATCACTCTTGTGTATCCTTAAGCCTCAATAATCTATTAAAATGTTAGAATATTAAACTATGCATCAATCTTACTGCTTAAACTTTCATAACAATTGACAGTAGTCACACAAGCTATAAGATGAAAAAGTGAGTATCGGATGCATCTAATACATGCGAGCTTTACTCTATCTCAATCATCAGATCATGTGGATTTTATATTCAATGACTAAGATGAAATGATCTCGCTTATTTTGAATGCATTTTAGGATTTTTCATTTTTTTTCTACCCTCCTCTCTAATGTATGAAAAGCTATCACAATCATTTTTCCAAAAAGATCGCTGCTGATCAACATTTTAATATCGCCAAGAATTCTTATCTAGACTCAGGCATATGAATCGAACCCACAATAACCATTAATCTAGTAAGCCCCCATTTGGATCCTACATGATCAATGATCATGATTGTACTAGATCCATGCAAAAGTTTCTTGGAGTCACTCAACAATATTTTCCTTGACCTGCTGGTTGTGCATCCAATTTCCATGACCGTCCGAGTAGCAACAATAACTATGATAGTTTTTCATGTCAAATATGACTGCAATAGCTGTCGCGATTAAATATTGTGTCCCGAGCACTGTGCCGTGCTAGTAAATCTTCTCAAAATGATGTTTTTGCTTGTAAGTGTACGAGTAAAAGAGCCTCCCGTAAAGTAATTTATGAGGACTTCATCAATTAAAACTATCTACTTCTCCCATAACTTGATATTTAAGGTTTTTGAGTAAATGTGTGTCCCATCAAATTTGCTAATTAGCTTGAACTTAGGCTTCCTAGAATGAGGTATCGCAATTTATTATGTCCCTGGCTAAGCTATTCATGATATCATAATTTCTTATCTCTGACGATCAATCTTTTCATGTTGATGTTGGTATTTTAGGATCTATAGCCCAATCCACGCAAACTCCACATTTATTTTGGTCGTATTACGTGTTTCTTCCATACTTTGGCATCACGAACAAAACTGGCAATTATATCATGAAAATATCTAGTGGAACAATATGGTTGTCTAGTCGAGGACCATTGGTCTAGTTTTGTTAAAAATATATCTCGAGTTTAAATTTAAAAAAAAAAAAATTACCTAATTTGAATAAGTTGCTTAGTTAGAGTTGATTTCCTAGTTATGTGGTTTCCTATATTGGATCCAATTCTTGTAATTATAAAAGAAGTGTGACTTCTTGTGAATAGCATTCAAGAGACGACGTCTTGTAAATTACACTCTTAGAGCTCTAGTGTTGAAGATAATTAAATCTTGCAAGTAAGATTGGTGAATTTGTTCGTGAGATTGAAATATTATTTCGTGAGAAATTGTGGAGCTAAACATTATATGAGTTATTGGGTGTAATTAGAAATCAGAAAACACTCAGAGTGTTCAAGTAACTAAAATGTGGTTGTAATCTCCATCGTATCGCTTGATTTATATGAAATTTTTTACTACTTTCCTTGTGGAAATAGGTCACATCAACCAAATCATGTAAATTTAGTATCCGATTTATTTCATTTTTTTTTATCTATTTCATTGTTTGATCGCTTTTTTATGCAATAATTGGTATCAAAGCCGGGATTAACTAAGTTGAAGTGAATCAATGGCGATAGAAGAAGGAAAAGTGATAATTGACAATCATTGTCATATAATTGACAACTTCATCTTTGAACCTAAATTTGGCTTTTATTTGCATGAATAGCGAATGGGTCGATTCATTCAATGAAGTATAAGTGGAGTTTGAGGGTTGATCAATAGAGCCTAATGCTCTCGCATTATACCATTTGTTGGGAGCACGCAACGGAACCCCATATCTTTACTTGAGGAGATTGCCAAAAAGAAGCCTAAGTTTGAGCCCATTAGTATATACTGTTACAACCATATCCACTTAAAAGTTTAACCTAATAAGTTATCAACCAACTTGGATGTAATAAATGCTTCACAGTTCACACCACACTAATTCTAATGCGAAATTTTTCTAACATGACTCATATGTGCAACTCAAAACTAGTCCTTTGAGTCAGCATCAAACTCTTAAATCATGCACTCTAAAAAGTTGGGTGATCTATACTAACCATAGCCTTTGACCTATTTCCACTTAATTAGAAGGTTAAAGTTATGGAAGACATTCATGGTATCTACCTTATGTCCAAAAATTCTAAATTGTTGAAAATTGGACTCTCAATATATATCAAGCAATGGTCCACATGTTAGTTCCTCTTGATTGTATGATTGACCTAATTAAAACGAGAATTAATAGAAGAGTGTGAAGTGATTGCATTAGATAAACAATCATAAGAGATGCAAGCTTGTTGTCCCATGACCAAAACCGTAATAATTGCACAAATTTTGATTTAACGCTACACGACTCTTTGAACCTGAAGTTTAAACCGTAATAAAAATGTTTCATACTACTTATCGAGCATATTTCATAGCAATGGTTAGCACAAAACGCACGGTAGATTTTGTGCCAGAACCCTATGTTGTAATTATGGTTATAATTATGATTAATTGATCAATGAAAGCCAATAAATTAAGATACGTTTTTTCTGTTCACGTATCTCTTTTTGGATTCATGAATTTCCTATAGTTTTCTGTTCACGTATCTATTGAATTCATGAATTTCCTAGATTCATGTATCTTTTAGTTCATGTATTTATTAAGTTCATGAATCTCTTGAATTCACGTATCTCGGATTCATGAATCTCTTGAATTCATGTATCTCTTGATTCATGAATTTCGTGGATACATGCGTCTATTTAATTCATGAATATCTTCTGTACATGAACTAAAAAGCTCTATAAATAGATAAGAGCATAGAGCTTCATAAGAGTTTTTAGGTTTTTCCGACTCGATTCCAAAAAGGCTCTGATATACTTTTCTACTCTTCCGATTTTTCTGGGTGTGCTGGTTCAATTGAACGGTTCGATTGAGTCTTGTTTACATAGTGCTAATCCAAACAGGTTCGAGGTGTTGTATCTTGGGAGGCATAGTTCGTGAATCTGCGGAGCACCTTTTTGCGTAAAAACCAATCGCCTTAAAGAGATTCGGATATCCGTACCTCACCTCCAATTTTATGTTATATCTTATTTTCTTCATCTCCAAGATTTGTAAAGGGAAGGATATTATAAAGTTGTTATCATCTTCTTTGCATTGATGTTCTGATTACAACAAACAATTTGTGTTTTCTTTAGATTAATTTCCAACACTCTTAAGGCGATTATACCACTTATTGTTTGTTGTTCTTGTCAGAGTATTGAGATGGCTGAAAACAATCAAGTGCCATTCAATGTCCATAATGTTTCAGGAGACGTTTCTATGGTCAATTCAACAGTTGCTATGGAAGATGTTCAACCCTTAGGGTCTGAATTTGTAGCAGCCAATGCTACGGGCCCTTAGGCCAACACCTATTTTGGTGGTGCAGGTACAAGTCATTTGACTGGTATGCCCGGGACTGTTTTTCATAACAGTACATGCCAAATGGCTTTTGGCTTCGTTTCTGGAGGAATAGTTCAACGAACCTTGCCTACTGTGATGGCAACACCTCCAGTTAAAGCTAATGAGAGATTTTATGCTTTGGTGATGTTCGAAGCATCTCTAGTATTGAACACTAATGACTGGTGGCTAGTCACAGGTGCCACAAACCACATCTGTGCAGATAAGCACATGTCGTCATCTTATGAGAAGGCTGAAGAATGAAAAGCTTTATATGGCTAACTTTGCATCAGCAAAGATTGCCGGAAGAGGAAATGTGATCTTGAAGTTTACATCTGGCAAGGAGGTTGCCCTGCTGAATGTGTTGCATGTACCAAAGATTCGGAAAAACCTAATTTCTGGCCCCATACTTGTTAAGAAGGGTTTCAAAGTTATATTTGAATCTGACAAGTTTGTACTTTTGAAAAGAGGGATGTATGTGGGGAAATGGTACTTGTGTAATGACATGTTTAAAGTCAATGTGCTATCATTGATGTTCTAATTACAACAAACAGTTTGTATTTTATTTGGATTAATTTCCAACACCCTCGTCACCAACTTTTAAATAAATTGGAGCGGACCAAATGGTAAGTAGAGACCTAATGCCATTAGGCCGAAATGATTCAGGAACTTGTTAATATACACCTAGACCAAATATACACATGCACACAAATCTCAGTTGATTTCGGGGACATCGACATACCCTAGTTTCGGTTTACTTTGTGCCATCCAACATTCATGAATCAAGTCAAGCTATTTGATCTAGAGCGTATTAAGGATCAAACCACAATCCCAAAACCAGCAACATGATTTGAGAACCGAGTTAACTCATCTTTATTCTAACCCAATCTTTGGATCTAGTGCACATTCGGGTTGTTCATTATCATGTCAAATCTGATCCCAAAATCCATGTGATTAATAAGTTTCAGCAGATGTTGCCAGCTCTTCCTTCTTGCTTCTAAAATCCATCGAATGATAAGACTTTCACTTGCTTATCTTAAAAGGAACGCTATAATCAACCTGCCCGCGTCCAACCCTCCACTAGAAGATGAAGAACCGGAGGCATAGCAATATAAACATTTTCTATTATTAAAAGAAAAGAATCAGAAAAAATAAGCCTCTAAATTAATTATATATAAATGCACATGGTGGTGTATAGTTAAGTACTAGATATGGGGGCACCTTTGTACCTCTTTATCGGGTAAACCCCAAAAGATACTGTCTTTCCTTAAAAGTGATGAACAGCTACGACTTTATCATGTTCAAAGAATCATTCACAGATGCCAGATAATATGTACAACGCACGAACATACTTTGGAATTCATTTTCCATGAAATTAATTGCAAATAGTTAAAATCTCAACTTATCAGATATTGCGAGTTTTCTTATCGAGTTCACTTATTTTCATCATCCACAAAATATTTTTAGACATAAAATGTTATTGGAGGGGAAATTTCGAGTGATGCGAGTAATCACTTTTAGAAAACTATTTTTCATATCATTTATTGTTTGTGAAACAAATATGCCCTCTAATTGAAACAGCTTATTTGATTAATCAAATTAATGGATTTGTCAGCTTTGAGAGATCCCATTTGGTTAGCTATGTTGCAATGAATATGATGAATTACATAATTAAATAAACGAATGTCCGTATGTATATATTATATGTATATGTATATATATGTATATGTATATGTATATGTATATGTATATATATGTATATGTATATGTATATGTATATATATATATATATCAGATAACGCATGGCTGGTTGAATTCAGTTGAGAGTGCCTTCGCGTTTTGACCAGCTCCAACGTACAAGTTCAACCTCATCCAGTGCAAGATCCTACTGGGCTAATCCATCTGTCCTATGTTTCGATTATCTCAACGCGTAAACAATAATTTAAATAACAAAAAGAAAAAAGAGTTATCTGTAACATCAAATTCAAGATTCGAGGAAAGTCACCTGGATGGGATTGTGATTACTGTACGGCTTAAGTAGTCGTCTTCATGCATGATCGCGTGCTTAATTGGCTCGCAAATCTGTTTTTCGGGTTTCTAAATAAAAGTGAAAGGGTGCACGAGCCTTGACCGACCCAAGAGAGCACGAGGGCGTTATCTGGGGACGGCTCTTTACTAGGGATCGATCATATAGACTATGCTTTCATGGTCCGGTCTTGTACTTGTGCTGCACGTTTTTTTTCCTTCAACTTTTTGATTGGCTTTATTTGATTGACACTTCTCTTCCGCACTAATTAATCACTAAATGTCGGTTCAAATAGGTAGCAACAAGCAAACATACCTACCAACTTGCCGGCCGAAGAAACTCCAAGAGATTCAGGTCTTTTTCGAACGATAAGAGGGAACCAATAAATTGAAAAGGAAGAAGTTAATCATAAATTAAATAAGGCGGAAATGAAATGAATGAGAAGAAAATTTCAAAAAAAAATTAATTTAAGTGAAAAATATTTAAAAAGCTCCACACTTTTTTATTTCATCATCGATGCTGTCCGCTTTTATTTAAGAGATTAGTTCTTTAACTTTGCAAAAAATAAATTTGCTCCACAATATCTTTAGTATGTGACTTTTATTTACTATGTATTGTCATCTATTTGTCAAGTAAGTTTGTTTGCAATATACATTGCTTTTCTAACTTTATGGGCTTGCAGTATTAGAAAATTTTTTTTATAATAACACAGCTTCAACGTATTTCATGGAATAATCTAATATAATCATTTCTATATGGATAATGACATCAATGCAACTGCATCAATGATTTTTTTCTAAACAATTAGTAATCATTTACTATGTTATCACTACAACTATTTTTACAAGTTATATGATTAATGCTACCAAAATCCCAAATTAGTATATCCATGTCATATTTATCTTAAACTAATTTTTGTATTACAAATAATCTCAAACCAGTACCCTCATAAGTCATAACAAGTGCACCTCTCTCTCTCTCTCTCTCCCTCTCTCTCTCTCTCTCTCTCTCCTCTTTACGTGCTAGAACCTCTTTGAAAATTTCACACAATCTCTTCACTAATGCATTTTAATTACACATTTCGTTATGATCTTAAGCAGCTCCTGAGCATTTGCTCTTTCTGGTACTTCGGTGATGCACATCAAGTTCAAGTTCAAAAGCTCGAGGAACTTGGACTCGGTCGACATCAAAGACGACCAACCTGCTGTTTTGGTTCGTGATCTTATATTAGGATTCATCATCCGAAGAAACTCAATATTTTGTCCGATTCCGATCTTCTAATCTCCAACACCATCACCGATGAAGGTAAGAGCCTTTTGTGTCGGTTTCTTTTCATAGAGTCACATCATTTCGGCTTAACTTAAGCACTTTGAAATGGGATGTTAATTTGAGATGAAATGAGAACTGATATTAGCACTATATGTAGATTTGTGGAAGAGATCATATACGAACTAAACTTAAATGACAAATTTGGGATAAATATAACACGAACATACCAATTTGGGAAATTCTATGATGCAAAAATCATTTTGGGATAAATTAGTACACATGTAACAATTTGAGTTCTTCATTGCCATTGATTCTAAATCTTAAAGGTTGGTGGTTACAAGGTGTAACCTCACTATAGAAGAGGAGCCAGAACTCCGACAAGAGCCTTCTCGGCCTATTCATTTGATATATAAGGACGGCAATCTTCACGGATGCACTCCTTATTCTAACGTGTCACTATCCTCACGTCTAATATATATATATAGCCGGCAACCGGCAACGTAAATCCGAGGTGGCGACGCAGGGACCCATCTCCCACGATGTCGCAGGTAAGACGCATAATGCGCACGTCGGGACTCAAAACTCCCCCCTTTCGCAATTAGATGGGGAAAGACCCAAGCCAACGCGCCCACAAGTGGAGTAAGTATCCTCACGTCTAATATTCCTAATTGAAAAAATATCTTTTCCTTGCCCTGTTTCTGACAATATTCGCTCCTTGTTCTATATCTAAGAGATCTCGAGATTTGAAAAAGAACCTATATGAAGCCTTTTAAGGAATCATTTAGATCCAATAATTCTAAATATGATAGAAGGGAGTTATTCTTTCCATATAGCAAAAAACCGAACTTCAAAAAATTTCCTACTTTCTAGCCATGAGTTTCACGAAAGGTTGGCATCTCCTCTTCCCTCCCCCACCTCATCTCTCTTTCCAGTATTTCCTTATCTCTCTCGCCTTTCTTCCGACACCACTTATTCCGAAGATAAGTGCGGTGGGCCTGAGCGGTGCACGGACACCCACGCGCGCGAGTAACTCGTAAATGCCAATCGCGCACTTCCGTGGATCGCGGAAAGAGAAAGTGGACGGACGGGACCGGCTCGATGTACGGAGATGTGGACTTTCAGTCCAGAAGCGCCTCCCCCGGAAGAAGACGTGCGCAGTAAAAGCCGCATTGATGGAGAGAACGACAAGAGCGAAAAGCGAAGAGGACACGTGTGCATATAAGCCCCGTTGTTTATCAAACTCCCACCAAAACAACTCACGCACGCATATCAAAGAACCCCCCCTCGGATATGCCGAAAGCAGCATTTCAACACATGGCCAAAGCACAAGGGAATATAAAGCCATGTGTTCCGAGGCGTGGCTGTAACTTTGGATCCCATTGATTTTTTCGTTTCTTTTTTGAAAAAAAGATTAATACCATTCTCTTAAAAATGTTCAGTGAATACAAGTCTCAACTTCATAACATGATAAATCAAACAGAATAGATAGGGGATTCATAACCCAATTACAATATAGGCAATTTGTCCGTTGAGTCTTGACAATCCAATTGTATTAATTAGAATGCCCTCTTCTTTAATGTGTTTACTAGAGACTTTGATCTTACCCTTATCAATTTTCACACGATTGAAAAGATTAAAGGCTGCATTTAATCCTGGGAACTTTTTGGTGGGATGGGATATGGGCGGACGGGATAAACGTTAGATGGAAGAAATGGGATATGGAACTCAAGAGGATGGAAATAAGCAAATAAATTAGGAATAATGAAGAATATTAGATATTTACGTAGTTCGATTTAAATGATGGTAATTGCTCCACGGGCTAGACAACTACGATTAATTAACCACTAAGTTATATAGTTGCAATCAATCACTCGTGTGTTTCCTTGAATTTCAATATTGAAATACACCTTAATCTAATAACTTAAATTTTTAGAACATTTTGCAATGGTCAAATAAGTCCGTAGATGTAAATTTTTATTGGACTGCTACTAATTGTTCCAAACGCTTAAATTATTATATGAAAGCATTGTTAGATATAAATTATTAACACAGTCAAATCCTCACAAGCTCTCCTGTTTCTGTCACCAAGTTTCGCTAGAAAATCCTAAGAGGAAGTCTCGCAAAGTTTGTGTTCGTGCGTCTGAGTGAAATAAGTCTGAAAATTGATTATTATTTAAAAAAAAAAAAAAAACCATGCTCTGGAGGGTTGGCGTGAGGCAGAGTTGCCCGCTCGAAACGAGTCAGGTGCTTGGAACATGGCCAGTATTGAACTGGTGTCTCCAGGCAAGTCCATCTCCAACTTGTCCAAACACATCCTTGACTTATCTTATTCTGCGGGCTCTGATCCAACTCAGATTCCACAAGAACTTGAGCCACAACTTTTTCTTTTGCTGTTGATTTGACAATTTTGACTATTTCCATCCAATAAGCTCACGAGTCCCGCAATTTTCTCCTTCAAAAATTCCCTGTAGTGAGACATCGACAGAGGAAAACACACTACAGTTCATAGATCATGTAAACTAGACCCATCTTTATCGTCGATCATACTGTTGGCGGAACAAGAATGACCTCGGGCTGCTTTCAAACCAGGCCCACCGGATCGACTTCCTGCAAATTAAAAAGGCCCTCTGAGGGTTGGCCATTGAGAAGCTCCTTCTCCCAAGCTTGCTATTCTCACGGTAATAAAAGTGAAATCGTTGGTCTTTTTGATCAATGAGACATGTCTTCCCCTTTATAGCTTTTTCTTTACTACCTATATCCCCGGGGAGGTTTACATGAGTGCCGCGTTCTACTCCAACCACCCTTATAACTGGAGGTTTACGATCATAGAAATCATCCACGTTCACGTTCCATTAATTTCGCAAGTGGGCAAGACTCACAGCTCGTAGCCTGCCAACCAAATGGGTGGTTGGAGGGAAAAATATAGCACTCTAGGATTAGACCAGGCTAATTGCTTTAACATGCAAACCAATGTAACTCCTCCTCGTAAAATCTGCCGGATCATTTCTGGGGTCCAGCTCGAACATCTTATAAGTAACCAGAACAATGTGTTCTCGCTCGCTAGTATGAGCCCATGGGACCGACCGACCACATCAAGTCATCAACACAAAAGGCCCTTTTTAAATATAATTCGTGATCCGCCATGGCTAGCCCAGCTTGGGCTCAACTCATGGAAACGGATGGGCCGCATGGGCCCGCTCAAGTTAGATCGCAGGGCCAATAATCAGGCTCTCTTGATTTTTTTAAGAGCTTTTAAATTTTCCACACGGGCTTAGTCATAATCTCACTCTGTTTTTTTTGGAAAAATTATTCTACATCGCTTGATAACGGATTTTATATACTCTTTATATAATGTTATTTCTCTTCACCCCAAATTGAACGTTGAAAGTGGTATTAAAATATTATCTATTATCGTTTGATAACGGGTCTTTTATATTTTATACCCTACCATTCAAAATCTAAGCACATAGATATAACAGGTCTACTCTACCAACTTTCCTTTCGTCTTAACTGTCGATTTATCTATATCGATAACTTGGGTCATTAAAATTTGACATGTATGATAGGAGAATTAATAAATGCAAAATGAATAATCAAACTAAAGTTGGGTTAAGACATGTGAGTTTCAAAGTAACTCTGTGCTTATCACAGCATATTTGGATCTCAAACAATAAACTTCTCTTATGTTGTATCGTCAAATTGCTGTTTTTTTTTTTTATAAAAAAATTGATGATCATGCAAGCTATCTCTTGAACATCCAAAGGGGAGTTCGAAATTGGTGAAGAATAGTCCTATTCTAACCATTTCATCGATCATATTCCCATATCATTCACAAAATCATATTCACGAGTCAACCTAAAAAAATCTTCATTTGCATGGACATTCAGTTATTAACGTTAGAAGTTGTGAATATTTCGTCTACACACTCAAATACACATATTAGCTCACACATAATATTTCGTCATTTTCAATATATTTGATAGACTCATCATATGTCCGATTTCCCTTTTCTAGATTTTTCTTTCCTTTTTTTTGTCAGATAACCATTCGTTCCAAAATTTCGAAAACAGGTTTGTAATTAAATTGCCATGTAGGACGCCACCTACGGTGACACGTCAGCATTTAACGGCTACGTCGAGAGCCCTTGGTAAAGCGTCGTTAAAAATTAAAATAATATGGCTCGGACCCAAAAGAGAACCCGACAGACCCGGACCGACCCGGACCGACCCGCCGGTTCTGTTTCTGCGTCCGAACCATCTCGAGCAGCAGCATCAGCTGCCACTGCTAGCCTACTGCACATCGTCTTCTTCGCCTTCTCCCCCGAAGCGACCTCCGTCGATTCGATTCCTCCCCCGAAGCGTCGAGCATGAACCAGCTCCAGAGCGCAATCAGGTCCACCTTCGCTCTCCGGAGCAGGGGCGCCGCCGCCGCCGCCGCCGCCGCCGCCGCTCGAGGCCTCCCCTCGCTTCTCCGGGACGCGCCGCGGCCTTTCTCGACGGAGCCGGAGCAGCCGGCCCAGCCGGAGGACTCGTCCGCCGATCCGTTCCTTCGGCCTCCGAACACTGGTCGCTTCACGTGCTCTTTATCTTCGATTACGTCTCGATCAATTGCCGTCGTGGTTGATTCTGCCTTCTCTGCTCTCGCGTCAGCGTTAGGGTTTATGCTTCCGTTGCGACGAGTGGCAAGTGCGGGCGTGTCTAGTTTTGAATGGAGAAAGGAATTAGAAACGGAGCACATTCAAGCAAATTGTTAGCTTTCTTAGAAGCAATGAGATGGAATGGTCAAAGTTATGTTCGTCTGATTTCCATTTTGCCTTTTGATCTATCTGGACAGCGGTTTGATAATGGCCTCCTTGGATTTGTATTGATCAGGTCAATGAGTTTTTGCATTGAAATTGGTGGTGGTTTTGGTTCCGTGGTCTTTAGAAGGGAAAAGATTGGATTAATGAGGGTAGTGTGGACGCACCGGGCCTTTCCTAGATTTGTCTTGTTTATTGAAAATCAATTTCAGCTTTCCATGACGTTGTCTCTGAATCTTCGAGAGAAAATGGATGTTGAATGTTTATGCTCATTGTTTCTCTCATCCGTGCAACGTGTCATTGGACTTTGGACATACGAATGCTTCCGATTGGTGTTTTTGGTTCATTCTACTAATACTCGGCGCTCACTCCCTCAGGTCCTGTTTATTCAAAGTTATTTGGAATGTCAAGGCACACCTTGAAGACTGATATTGTGAACCTGCTTGAAGGTTGTAAACTGACCCCGGATGATGTCAGATTCAACTACAACCGGATGTTTATCCCAATGGGACTGTAATGTTTCTCTCTGTTGTACTTATACTTTCGGTTTTGGTACGATCTACAAACTAAAAGATGCAAATATCTTGTCCTTTTTTGTTGCACACTGGTCAGTCAAACACCTCATTTAGGTTAATCTGGATGTATGCGGGGGTAGAACAGGACAGTTTTTGAACTCTGCCACCTCTTTTGGTGGCTTGAGTGATTCCACAGATCCTCTCCAATGTTTACATGGTTTCTTTCATTGTGTTTGAGGGGATTATATATCAAAGCTTGAAATGTTCATCCTCATCTATATCATTGTTGCATCCAGGATGGTGCAATTTCCCTCTCGGTTTGAATTTGATCAGGCTTTTAAGGTGATCAGTAAGAAGGGTCGCTTGTACAAATTGGAGAGGGTAATTCTTCTCATTGATGTCAGTTTTCCAAGTGTCCTTAATCCTTTTCATGATTTTGGCATTGTGTTTAATTGTTGACTCTTGCATCCCAGGCTGATCGTTCGCAGTGGGATCTTCTCATGAATTACGATGGGAAAACGGTAAGCTGAAGCATCAATTTAGAAACAAGAGAAAGAGACATTTAATTAAACTTACCTATATTAGTGTGCATAGTAGAAGGCTATTGAGAAGTTGACATGGGACACTCTCATTGAGTAACATATCTTCCTACTTCCAACTTTTTTTCCTTCATTTTATTTCCCACAAGCTTCCAAGAAATAGCTTCAACCAAAAAGGTTGTTTCTTAGTCCCAAGGTCTTTTAATTATAGTCTTAAATCTTTCACTTCTCAAAAATCATATCTTAATTAGATGAAAAACCCAACGAATAAGACATAAAACTGCAAATAAAAATCGAGAAATGAAACGTGAAGTCATACTGATACCATTCCTTAATGTTTCATAGCATAGGCCAACATATTGCAATCCAAAACCATATTGATTTTTTTATATATTATACAATAGAGAGGAGTGCAGCTGTTAAATCTCTCACTTATTAAAACTGATAGAGTATCTCATACACATGTGGGAGGGGGAAATTCGATTATTTTGTGCCTCAAGTATTTAAGTAGATAATCCAAGCTCTTTAGAAGCTACATTATGAGGAAAAAAAACAGTCATAAATTTTTACTATTTAAAAGAGCCTGTATTTTGAAAATCCAGGTTAACCAAATTTTTTGATTGTTTGTGAATTGAAAATTGTGCATTCACCTTTGCGATGCAGGGGCAAATAAATCTAGTGATAGAATTAGTTTGATACCTTAAGGCTCTAGTCTTCTTCCTTGATTAACTAGTTATTTGTTTGCTTTATCATTGTATGTTGTTCACCATCATGATTGGCATGCAGGATTTTAAGAAATTCTAGTGTTTGTTCTTCAATCATATAACTATATTTGTTTAGTACGCGTGCATGATTAATTCTTTGCAATTTCTTGATTTTCCTTATGTCTTTAACTGAAATCATTGAAATGAGGAACTTGAATAATTCTTCGTTATATGATATGATCAGTAGAACATGTTCTTACATGTTGTGCTAAGCGATATGTATGAGAGATAGCTAAAACTCAAAGGAAATTTCAATGAATTGATGGTTTGTTATTTCTGAGTGGTTTGGTGCTGGAGTTGAATAAGTTCTCTTTGAGACTTGAAAATTGCTGGTGAAAAGCAGAGCTTGCTTTAGTTTGTTCTTCATGCATTTTGTTTGCTGGAGATAGGCTCTCTTTATGTGGTAATCAGTGACATGAGAACATGTAAGAATTGATATGAGCTGATTTGATTTGTCTTTGTTAGCTTTTACTGCAAGGAATGCCTTTCTCTGCTAATCCAAATGACGTGGAACGGTTTATGTCCGGATGTCAATATGATGCATCCTCCATTCAGATGATGGTCAGGTTAGCCAAATAGCTCTCTGTAAAGTATTTTGCTTGATAAAAAACTAGAACAACCTTTCTCGGAGATTTTTTTTTTTATTGATTATTTTTACTTGTATCGATGTTGTTTGAATAATCCTTTGTTCTAAGAATTTTCTATTTCCTACAAAACATACTGCACCTGTCCAGGAGAGAGATTATTTTGGAGTGATTTATGAGATTGAATCTTCATTTGCCATGTCAGCGTATGAAATTTCAATGGAAAGCGTGAAATCGAAATGCCAAACAATCTTTTGGCACCATTCCCCACATGTTCAGTCATTTGTCTTATTCTTGCTATTTGTCAACAATCTTGCTCTTGCTAATATTTTTCTAAAATCCTCTATTCTTAAGCTGGAGAAGATATCCATATGATCAGTCTGCTCTTTCTAAGAAATGCCATAACTTTTTGTTGAATGGCGATGTTATGCCATTGGTTCCAACTAACCTGAGCTATGTGGGTTAGAAGCATGGTCATGATATCTGGCTGCACCTTTTCGTGGGTTATGAGGAAGATGAGTGTGTTTAACCCCTTCCTTGCAAGGAATTCTGAGGCTAATTAGCAATTTCAAGTTCACACAATCTTCTTGTTGCTCCTAAGGCAGCAAGGCTGAAGTAGTACTTAAGATATATCCTTGCATGAACAAAAATGTACTAATGGTGGCAACAGACTGATTGAGTAGTGCCATCATTGAATCAAAGTATGAGAGACACACTCAATGGAAGAGTTCATTATCTTTGTGGTGATTGCATGAACAATTTAAATGGTGAAATAAAGGATTTTGAAAAACTAAAGATGAAACTATAGGTCTAAAATTTAAAGTCATGAGATAATGACATTGTAAAGCAGGTTATAAGTAATGCTATTAAC
Source organism: Eucalyptus guilfoylei (assembly GCA_016097605.1). Classification (NCBI taxonomy): domain Eukaryota; kingdom Viridiplantae; phylum Streptophyta; class Magnoliopsida; order Myrtales; family Myrtaceae; genus Eucalyptus; species Eucalyptus guilfoylei. The sequence goes on from CM027861.1 coordinate 44,478,173, forward strand.
TGAGCGTGGCTGAAATTTTCCAGAAGCATTGGTTTTATGCCCCCCTTATGTAAATTTAATGCATTTGCAGGCCAGCATCCCCGGATCCAATCAAGATGGCGACTGTGAACTTCCCCTCGCAGATTCAAGCAATGAATGCTTTCATCACCAAGAATAGAGGTTTCTGCCAAAATAGTCAGGTTTTGTTGCGAGTTCTGCAGTGAAGGGGTTTCTCTTTGTGTTCCCTTTTCCGATCCATCCACAATGGTTTTAGATATAGTCTGAGGAACTGGGGTATCAAAAATGTTGTTTTTTCTTTTCGGCTCTTCTTTTCTTTGGTTAGGAGCTTTTTCAGCCATTTATCCTCGAGAACGTCCATTCAAGCTGGCCGCTTTAATGAGATTCAGGTTCCATTGGCCCCTCCGATTGTGGAAGTTTTTTTTTTCTTCTGTCAGAAAAATTGTTACCATTATCTCCCCCCCCCCCCCCCTCCCCTCCTTTCTCTTTTTTTCTCTCACTTCTTTTTATCATCTTTGAAGTCCTCTTCCTTTGGATTATGAGCTGTACTTCATGCGGTGGAAATTCCCACACTGTTTGGGGATAAATGGCCAGAGATGCCACATGGTTTATCCGATAGCATGATTTGTTATGGTCGATCCCGAATCAATTGTTGGAACTTGCTGTAGCTTGGATGTGCTTTGCCTCTGGAATGGGAAGAGAACGCTTACCTTTCCTGGGCACATTTTGAAAATCAAATCTATGGTAAGAGTTCGCCGAATGTATAAAGAAAGCATGACAGAGCGTGAGCACACTTGCATCTCTTCAATTAGTTGTTGGTGCCCATTTGGTGCTTCTATCAGCTGCTCGAGTAATCAACAAAAAGGTTCTTCGTAAGTACTATCTGGACTTGGGAATACGCTTGCAGCTCCAATCTTTAGTTCATGATTTAAGCAGCTTGGGTGGGTGGACGCATTGATTGTGCGAACTCATACGAGGTTGCTTGGCGGTTTCTTAGAGTGAGGTCCAAGGTGTCTTTTAACTGGGACGCATAAGTTTGCAATCATGTGTAATGATAAGAATCGATGATTAGTCGCGACATATTACAAATGCCAAGAATGATAAGAATCGGTGATTAGTCTCTTTCCTTTCCGTTTGTCTTGGGAAATTGTTTACATGATCTATGAAACAACAACGAATTATAGAAAGAACTGTTTCTGGTCAGTCGACTTAAAGCTTTTCCCTTTTCGCGGGCGTCAGATGATGTTGCATGTGGACAACTGGTCGTGGTCGGTTCGCTGATGCGGTGCGGTTCATGGGCGTCTTTAATTCCCCGGGCGGGCGGTGTCTGGTCTCGGCCATTTTGCAGGCTCTCCTTCTCAATCTTCCAAAAATTGAATCCGGACTAATAAGGAGACGAGAGGGGACAGGGGCGGTTCAGAGGCATCACGTGATAACAACGCCCAGAATTTACAGCACCTCTCTCTTGCGTGGTGTTTGTGGGGGATGGGTCAGTAATTGCATAATTTAATCCAACTCGGTATCGCCACTTTCGGTTTTTGGATTTTGTTAACGGGCATCTTGATATCTATCGAGCAATAAAGACGAAGAAAATCTACGGTTTTCAGCGCATGGGTAGGGTCGAATTATGTATACTCGATATCTTGAGAATCGAAACGACATTGTCTTCCTTTCGAGGAAATATTCAGTAGTTGAGAGCTGAGTCTGTGTAAATAAGCAACTACACATTCACTATTCCCGCATGGTAAGAAAGGAGTCATAATTAGGATTTAGTGTTTGGTCGGTGAAGCAACATGGTTAATTCACAGAGAGAGAGAGAGAGATTAGAGGTGGTCTTAAATAAAAACGAGGCATGCTGAAGTGGAAAAGGACAACAAGGTTATTGTCCTTGACATGAGGATCGCCGAGGAAAATGATGGAAGCAGCTCATATAAACTCATAGCTTTGGACAGACCACTGCCGTAAGAGTACAAATAACACTCACAAGGCTCAAAACTTGTGTGTCCCTTGTCCCTTTACCAAACCAACCAACTTCCCTCCTTAAAACAAATCAAAACATAACCCCCAAGAAGAAAAAAAAAAGTGAAAAAGAAGACAAGAAAGTGTTGATCTTAAGAACCGTCCACCCCCAAAGGCTCACATCGCCCAAAGAAGAAACAAGAACAACAAAAACAGCTAGCTCTACCTGCCAGGTGTGTCACCGCATGAGTCATGATCACAATGTCTTCCAGAAAAGTACATTGAAAGCTTCATTTTGCATCTTGCTGCAAGATCTTCTCTGAATCTAGATAGGCATCACTCTCTCTGAATCTTTGAATCTCTGATTCTCCTCCTCTAATGCTGATATAGAAGTGCTTGGTCTTTTCATCTGAGTTATCAGTAGGTAATTGTGTCATGTGCATGGATAGAACAGGAATGGCAATCAGCTGTGTGGAAGAGAAAATATGTAGGTGGGCTTTCGATCTTTCATCCCCACTTTTCTGTTGTCTGTTCATCAGTCTCATTTTTAGTGCGCTAACATTAGAGTGGCCAGTGTCAATACAATGGAGGACGATGGCAGTGACAACGGCAGTTTGACTCTCACAGAGTGCCTGAGAGGAAGATTGCTGGCAGAGAGACAAGCCTCTAGAGCAGCTAAAGATGATGCAGAGTTCATGGTTCAAAAGGTTTGATCTCTGCCTGGGATTTTATTCACTTCATTTATCTACGCAAATCTCATTCCTACAAATGTGTACAAAAGAAAAGGGGTTTCGCTCCTCTCTGGATAACAACAGAACCGAGTTTCGCCTTCTAATGTGGCTTGGCTTGTAATGGTGAAATTTCTCTTAATATGATGCCTGTTTCTCACTTTCTTATTTGATGTTGTGAAGTTGACAGAGCTGGAGGAGAAGCTGAGAGAAGAGATCAGATTGAGGGACAAGGCTGAGAAGAGGCTTAAATTCCTTAAGGGAAAGCTTGAAACCATGAACATCCCATTTTCACCTACATTGGAGGAATCAGAAGAATCTTGCAGATCACCCATTGCTTCAGGCCCCAAAGACGCACAATTAGAAAGAGCCAAGAGGCAGATCACAGAGCAAGAAACTTCCCAAGACTTGAAAACCGATTCTTCAAACTGCCTCAAGTCAAGTGATCACTCTCACACCCATGAAGCTCATCTTGATTGGGAAATTGATGATTTTCCTGCTGAAAAATCTGGCCAGCAAATCACTGCCGGTGACGAAGAGTTCAAGATTGATGACCCCAGGCATGTGTTCTAACCGACACTGTTCTCCAACTAAATGTTCCTAGTGATATCACTTCTGTTTTACTACTGCATGCAACTCCAGTGGCCTAGAAAATTATGTGCAGAATTTCTGATTATCACCACTTATCCTAGTATCGATAAACAATTCAACACGCATGGTCTTTTTTTCTGGTCAGAACAATGAGCATGTTGAGTAATGCTAATTTAATTCATAGGAAGTGTGATCATATGTCAGATGTATTCCATGTTTTGCGGTCAACAGAGTTAATTAATTCAATTTCTAATGTTTCCTCTTCTAGTTCTCCCATGTTGAAAGCTTCAGTGGCAGAGCCAGAGACACGGAAAGGGATTGACAAGCAAGCTCCCAGCTTACTGGCACCGGTCCCAATCAAGCTTCCAGCAAAACCTCAGCCGAGAGAGATGAAGATAACCAGGAAAATCACAAGCCAAGCCCTTGATCCTCTGATCCACGCTAGAGTAAAGACTCGGAGTTCAATGGAAAGAAGGCATATGGTTAAAGCTCTGATCTGTTAATACATGATAGCTGACACCAGCGACATCTTTCTCCTCCTTTGTCCTGCTTTTTCTTATTGTCCTTTCTAGAGGACAAGTTAGGCAATAATATGTTCCAAATTGTGCTTGAAACCTGAGATATTTAAAAACTGGAGGTGGTTTTTCCGGGACGCCTTGATTCTGAACCCAGACCTTGGATATTTTTCCCTTCTTGCAGTTTCGCTGCTCAGTGTATTTATGAAGTCTTATTGAAAGGAGGCAGTCAGTTGCTTCTTGTGACTCAAAACATGAGCCTAGGATGAATCATTGTACTTCCTCCCTTCATGTGAATTGACGGGAAAGTGTTAAATGTATAATCTGTTGGTCAAGCCCGAGAATGAGTGACAAGATAAGACCGAACCATCACAATTTACTCACCATGGGGTTGCCAACATAAATCGTTATGTTCCCAATTTAACTGCCTTTAGCCGTAAACGCATGGTTAAAATGTCTGGGTATGCCACAGATCCAGTGGATGGTGCTCTCCCAAAAATCACGGTAAGCATTCAGGGAAGGGGGTTGATCATGACGGCATATAGGCCGAGCATGATTCTTTTGCTATCGATTTTTCAGCTAGTGGGTGGGTTCTTCAGGTCGCACCTAGTGGGTGGTTCTTTAGGTCGCACCGGGGAGGATCGCTGGTGTTCCTATCCTATGGTTAATTCAGAAAAAATAAACCCTGAATACTGAAACAAATTAACCGCCCCAAAGTAGCAACCGACATGCATACGATCAATTACGCTTGAATAAGCTACTAATGAGAGACAACTGATGTTTGGCCCATAGGAGCAAAAGTAGAAGCTGGCTGTAGAGCTCTTGAGTTTTTCGTTGGGCCAGTACTAGTTGAGCTATTCAGAGAAACCAGTCACTGCAGGCCAATTGCTGCATGAAACAGGGTTTACAATACTACTTTCCGTATTCATGTTAAGATGATCATTACTAGTTTCCTCTCAACACTCTGACAATTAGTTATTACTGAGGAGAGAGTTCCATGTAAACATAATCCTTTATCTTGTTCAGCGGCCCATAGGTGATAGGCAAAAGCACTCTGAATCCAGAACAATCTTTTGGAATTTCTTCACGGTTGACATGAATTTAGAAGCAAAATGCTTTCACAGGTTCACAGTGACAACATCACTCTCCAGTGTCCCTTAAGACAGTAGCTGTCTAAGATATAGACAGCACTGGATCTCTGAATCCACAGCAAAAGTAGGCATCACTTCAAAATTCTTGATCTGAATCAGATCAGCATGTGTGGAACGTTTAAACAAGAATACATCCTCATACCCTTCTTAAAAGTCCAAATCGATTTATCCTGAGTTCTGCAAGAACACTAGACACAGAAGAAGAACACAATTTGCTCTGCAAGTTGATGTCGCTCGTGATGCTGATTTGTTGCCCAAAAGGCGCATCCTCCTTTCTTAATAGCCAATTTAAGTTTTTGACAATAGATTAGAACTTCCACGCCAACACCAGTGTCTATTTGTTACTTCAGCTTTGACCTTGAACAAGTTCATATCCACCTATGGCCTTGACAAGATGGCTATAGATTCCCACTCCAAACTACAGATTACCTCCTAATTGATGAGAAATGACAAGTATCAGGAGAATAGATTGAACAAAAAAGATAAAAACTTATGACTCTGGGGAAAGCACTTACGGAGGGCTTTTGCGGGTCAAAGTCAAAGCTATTGATGGCACAGGGTTCAGCCAAGAGCTCCACCGGTTCTTTGCCTGAGAAGTCACCAACAGGAATGCTACTGTTAGTACAAAAGTCCTACTATAATTTAAGAAACACTGGGTCAACCATTGGATGAGTCCCCAGACTAAAAATTTGATGGAAGCATTCCCTTAGTTTTTTGTCACATCAGTTCCACAAGCAATCATCCTACAAAGGGTCAATCATTTTTATCCTGGCCAGACAATTCCTACCTTCTTCCACAACAGCTAGAATCCCATCTTCTGAGCAGATCATGACAGGTAACATTCGTGAGCCAACATTAGAAGGCTTTATACTGCGATCATATTGGATTTCCCAAATCTCACTCTCAGACACCAAACTAGTCACTCCCTCACCCATCCCGACTCCAGATAAAAAAATTGGCTGTTGTTGCCGCCGCAGATCCCAGGCAAATATGGTTCCCGATGATCCACCTGCCTACAAGTACAGAAGATAAGTGAAACAGCCATAACAGGGAAGTTGATTATAAGTTGAGCCAGGTTACATGCAAGTCAAAATAATGTGTCAGGAAGCAAATTCTATTTGAACCACCAGGTAGAACATTGCTTGCGAGCAAAATTGAATCTAACAAGAGAAGATATCAGAATAATGAAAATAGGTCAGATAGTTTTGGTTAATTGTTTTTTCCCTAGAGTTCGGTTCCTGGCTGATCTACAAGCAATATGCATCCTCTGATTGAAAGTTAGGAACACAGAATTGACCTTGTGCCAGGCTAATTCCTTTGCCATTCCATCGAACAGACCAGAAACAACTATATCATCCTTTCAGCAGCTAGGAACCTCATCACATGACTAATGCCACAAAATAGTCTGGTTATTATTGAGAGAGACAACAGTAGGTAGAAGCCAGAGGATGCTACAAGAATCCTGTTGATCCATTTTCTTCCCCAAACAAAACTAATCTTGTTCTCCACTAGCCTTCCAACAACACATACAGCTGGACACTTAGAAAAGGATTGGTAAACCTCTTTTGTACTTGAGAAACAGAAATGAAGAAAGGGTCATCCTTGTAACGGAATAGGATATGAATGTGAAACAATGCACGATCCATCATACCAGACAAGTGTGCTTTCGAGATGGATGAATATCAATAGAGTGAACTATCCCAGAAGCCTTCTCTTGGATGCTGCAAAGTTTCACCAGAAAGACCTGCCTGTTAGAAACCAGCACAAACCAATCTAGGGTAATGACAAACAACAAACTGCAATTTGCTAGAAATTTAACGATCTTCTATGAATAATCAATGTTCATTTTCCACTTTTTTAAACCAAATTCCAAACATACTTCTACACACCCAAGAGCACCACTCATTATCTAAGACATAAGCTGCATAAGTGGATGACCCGACCCCACTCTGAAAGAAGCTTTCCATCACAAAAGAAGGCAACAGCTAAGTAGTTCGGGATTTAATTCTACGAATCTTGCAACACTAATTCCAATGTGAGTGTCCCTTTGGATATCTAAACAGCAACATCTGTGCCAAGATTCAAACCACCAAATTGAGAACACCAGAAGGCGAAGGATGAAACAAGCATGGAAGCAACAAAGTCAATTTTCCGATGCTCGGTTAGGCAATTCTCCGACCACAACATGCACAGACTGTGCGGCAGATTCTCTTAACTCAAACACACTGGCACATGGATCAGTAACACATATCGAGACATCTAAGATACTCTTTCCCCTTATCTCAAACAATGAACTAAACATAAAAATCGAGAGAAAAACCTAGACAAATACACCAGCTAAACTAAAATGACAAACTTGATGCACTACCAACATCAAGTCCACCAAGCCTCTCACCGATCACACTTGAACTGCGAGACCGGCCCTCCGGGCGTCCTCCGATCCCACCAGTGCAGACTGAACCCGTAACCGCCCGTCGCGAACTCGCTCGGCGACGCCCATTTCGCGGCGGTGTACGAAACCAGCCCGTTCGCGTCAAAAACCCTAGCTTTCCGGAGCCGACCCTCCCCGAGGCTCACCAGATTCACCCTCCCGTCCTCCCCGACGCTCACGCAGTCCACTCCGCCGTCCGCCAAGTCCACGCACGAGGCTCCCCCGGCGTGCAGCCCCTCCGCCGCCGCCGCCGCCGGCTCGATCGACAGGTCCATCGGGTTCACGGCCATGACGTGGAGCGACCCCAGGCGGGTCGAGGCGGCGACGACGGGCCGCTGCGCGAAGCTCGCGGACTTGAGCGAGGAGACGCGGGAGGGCAGCGGCGCGTGGGCGGAGGCGAGCGCCAGGGTTTTGGAAGGGCTTACGGAGTGGACCTCGAGGGACGGGGTGTCGGAGTCGGAGTCGAAGGAGGCGATGACGGCGTAGCGGTCCAGGGCGGAGAAGGGAGGGAGCCACCGCACGCCGTCGACGTACTTGTACAGTGGGAGCTTGTGGATCTCCGGCGACGGCGGAAGCTGCGTGACCGCCATTGTCTTCTTTCCGTTGCAGTGAGAGTTTGCAGGGATCAGTCGAAGGAAAGGGATGCGCGGGCCTGTCTCCTTTTTTTTTTTTTTTTCCTAATACATTTCTGCAAATTCTAAAAGTTGCGCATAACCATGTCGAAAATTATTAAAGCGTCGCGTTTAGGCCTAAATTTATCATTTTTCACATTTTTTTCCAACTCAAGTGTGGCAGCTGAACCTCTTTTTTATAATCATTCAAACATATTCAAAGCATGTAGAAATTTTTTAAGATTAAGCTAAGAGATCACAATATTTCAATATAACAAGATGTTCATCGTGCCATTTTTCAAGTCCATATAAACTTTATCTTAACACTCAAGCTAAATGAGTGAGGAGGAGGGACGTTGTCTTTGTATAGGTAGTTCTTAGCTACTAGAGGTGTGTATCGGTTTTAGCCGGTTTTGATCTAGTTCCAAGTGTGGAACTAGATCGGGAAATCCTAATTCTCTAATTTAAGTTTAATCTTGAATCTTGTATTTTTGTTATTGTTGTTGTATCATCCTCTCGTAAATAAGAAGACGTTTTTCTAAAATTTGTCATTTCAAGAAATAGAAAAAATGAAATAGAAAAAAAAAAAGAATTGTCCAATGAGATAATGGACCAAATTGATAGGACCGGTTCCAAGGTCCACAGCGTATGTTGGCAGATTCTCGGGTTGTTGTGTTAGTTCTCCTTCACGTAATTGGATAATTAGGGTCATGTTGCTAGATTAAATTTTAAAAAATGTGTCAAAATATACTATTTACATTTTAACTTTTTTTCGCTCGCGTTCATCTGTAAACATACTTTTGATTCCCTCTAATTATGTAAATTCAATAAAAAAACGTTTCGAATAATGAAAAATTATTAAGACTGCTTTTGCATTTATTTTGCTTATGCTTTTATTTAAGGATGCAAATGGTTCAAGAACTTTCATATATGCTCCAATCATCGCATGAGGGTATATGCGCATAATTTTAAAATCTACGAGTGCTTATTCAACTTTAGTTAGATAATTTGTTTTTCCTATTTGCAGATAAAATTATGCTATTGATGTGGGCCATGATATATTGGCTCCATATCAAGGTGAACGTTACCATATAAACGATTTTTAAAGTAGAGGCCATTGAAGAATTAAGTATGACTTGTTCAATCACACCCGAAGTAATAGAAAGTTGCTTGAGGGTATCGCAGATTAGATATCTAATTTCTAAGAATGCTGCCTGATCATCCACTAAGAAGGCAACCTGATCACGAAAATGAAAGAAGTTGTCTATAAAAGTTTATCTTGACTGTCAACACTCCGGGCCCTATGGCCCTTGGGGGATCGATTTCCGGTCGGGCGCACCATACCTGACTCCATTTTACCGTAACTCCTATTCAAAGCGGCGTACCGCACAAACACTGAGAAATTCCCATTGAATAGTCCTCAACTTCAGACCATTTGCAGCACGTTTAAGTAACAACCACACGCTGCATTATAGATGGGTGAACAATTTCTTGGCTTCAGATCATTTGCAGTGTATTTGAGTAACTCGTAAATCCCCGGTCACTCTGCATCCGCTATTTGATGTGCCGTAGTCCTCAACTTCGGACCATTTGCAGCGGATTTGAGTTATTTAACCAAGCTGATTGTTGCTTTCTCTCTAAAAAGAGCTAAAAGTCATTTAGATTAGCTTCCAGAATGCAATCGCTTGTGCATCAGCAGTAAATTTTATCCCCATGCGTGAAGGAGCAGACGCTAACAGATGCCTCTTCTGATCTTTTCCCTGACAGAGTTGGGCCATTCCAGACTTTAAAAGGACACAAATAGTTCACCCAATCGATCATCCGACCAGGGAGGCTCCATAAGTTCCTCTAAGGAAGAGATTTCTCCTTGAGAACACAAAGCACTTTTCCCATATGTGATCCCCAAAAGTGATTGTTCCTCGTACTTGAAAATAATGCATAAGCCACATGCTATACTATACTGCTGCACATGACAATTCCTCCTCCTCATGCACCTCAGGCACATAACCATGATTTCTCATATGATCCATCAAACAACCAAGGACATAAAAAATCTGAGTAACTCGGTCATTGCGCCAGTCCTCTGCTCTGAATCTGTGAACTACATTACTGATCTCAATCCAACTATATCCAGGATAAGTCTTAAGGCATTTTTCCTTCATCAATTTCCGCACTTGTGCTGCTTCATCCCAGAGACCAATACTGGCATAAAGATTTGCCAGTTGAATATGTGTAGCTGCACATCCTGGTTCCTGCACTAACCTACTCTCTGCAGCCTGAATACCAAACCAAATATTCCCATGAAGACGGCAGGAAGAAAGTAATGAGCCCCATATGACCGCATTGGGCTGAACAGGCATTCTATTTATGAAATTAAGAGCCTCTTCCAGCTTACCACTGCGACCAAGGAGATCCACAACACATGCATAATGGTCTAGTTCCGGGATCAGCCCGTGATCAACCATTGAGTCAAAGTAAAGCTGCCCTTGTTTGACAAGACCAGCATGACGACATGAAGACAGAACCCCAAGGAAAGTAATAGCATCTGGCATGACTTTTTGCAGCAGCATCTCCTCGAAAAGATCAATTGCCTCATGCACAAGCCCATATTGAGCATACCCAGCAATCATTGAGTTCCACGACACGAGATCTCTCTTGGGCAGCTCGTGAAATACACGCAATGCATCGTCCATGCACCCACACTTGCAGTACATGGAGATAAGAGAATTGGCAACGTGAATGTACGAAGCAAAACCCATTTGGATCGCCTGGCAATGGGCACTCTTGCCCTGTCCAAGAGCTCCACTACCCGTGCAAGCACTCAAAAGACTCGTAAACGTGAAATCATTGGGTTTTGAAGCTGAACACCTCATCGAATGATACAGCTCCAAGCACTCGTCGACCTGCCACTCTTGTGCAAAGCCAGCTATGATGGCTGTCCAAGACACTACATTCTTCACAGACATTTCTTCAAACACCTTATAAGCATTCCCCAGCTCGCCGCACCTACCATACAAGGTTATCAAAGAACTCCCCACATAAACATTGGCAAGAAACCCAGTCCTCATCGCCAAACAATGGAACTGAACGCCACCTTCGAGATCACGCGCGGACCCACATGAACTCAAAGCATGTGACAAACCAACCGCACCATCTCCGACCCTTTCCTCTTTAGACGAACGCTCCCCGGAAACGGAACCCTTCTTGTCAGATGCAGCGGATTCAAGCATTTCGGCGAACACGTTACGCACAGCGGCACTAGACGGACCCAGAGAAGCGAAGCCGTTAGCGAGCTTCTGGGCATTCGAGCTCGTGTCCAAGAAGTCCTCGATGAGCCGGAGATGGCTCTGGCGACTGGAGTTGCCACCGCCGGTTTTGGGAGCTACGAGGGTCAGGATTCTGAGGGCTTTGTCCTGTCTCTTGCTTCGTGATGGATGGTGCTGCGTCAGTTTACGGGACGAGAAAGGCCTGAACTGGAACTGCGTCGCCGTTGAGAGATGATCGATTTCGCGACAAGCTCTCCGCTTGCGCAAAACATAGTTCATTCCTCTGCAGAGCGCCAACGAGGAATCGCAGTTCCCTTGCGGTGTCTTATCTATGAATGACGATAAATATTTTTCACACGTGAATCCATGCGAACTGCACCGTATGCTGTGGCTGTCCACTTGTTAAATTAATAGCATCTTAAACTCGCTTACCAAGAAAAAATAACTAGCATCTTAAAGCATGAAAAAATGCACGAGAAGTATTAAATCTTGTGTATTGAACATGATTAAATTTTAAATGTTTCGATTGATTTAACCAACTCATGAATCTCTTTTATAAAAGTGCAATCAAATTCTTTAAATGCACAATATCCAAAATTACTTACGTGACACTTAAATATAACAATTTTTAAATCATTTATCAAGCAATTGAATTAACAAGCCTATATAATTTCAATGAAGTGACACTTCTTGTGATATATGTCGTACGATATTATTTTGTAATCTCGGAATTTTCTTGTCTATAGATTTATATGTAAACAACAGCGCAGTGCTGTCGTTGAGCTTATCCCCCAGTCAGTCGATAGCTCATTTTCACATCGTTTGTCTAAACCAGTCTGCCCCTCGCCTCCATTTTCCATTAGGGATTGCAGAGCCTAGGCGCTGAATCTTCTTCCATTTCAAATTGGTATTCAATTTTCAGTAGAAAAAAGAGGATATCGAGTACATTTGATAATTTCCTCGGGACACTTGTTATTTGTTAACATAATTTACATTCATTTTTAGCTTTAATTTACCTATAAATAGCAAAATCTATCAAATTATGCAAAATCTTTATTGGGATCGTCCACCTATAGGCCTCCCCCCAAAAAAAAGTTATTTTTAAAAATAATCACTTATATTACTTTAAATAACTAATAAATAAAATATATTTTTATCATCGACAACCATTTATGTCTAAATATTTTCAAGTATGATAAAAATACTTTTAAATTAATTTATTTTTGTAAACTATACAAACAATCATTTTTAAAAAAATAATTTTTCAATCATCTTTCGATGACAAGCATAAAAATTGCGATTAACAAATCAAATGATATATCAAGGCAAATAATTGACAAAAAAAATAGAAGAACGAAGTACCAATGCGACAAAATTACCAAAAGGTCCGAGGATAAGCACCATCTTGCATCGGATGCATTGTCTACTACGTTTTTTAGATTTTCTGTTTGGGAAAATTTCCGAAACAATCTCTAGTTTCTGTCCCCATGACAATTTCCATCCTCAGTCTTGAAAATCGACAATTTGCATTGACATAAAAAAATCCACAAGCTAGAAGACCTAATTTACCCCTCAGACACATTCAGACCCATATGTGAGAAAAGGAACTCGAAATGGGCAATGCTGGACCGGGAAAAACTAATTTGTAAATAGGACCGAGCCTTGGATACAACTTGAAATTGAATGACAAAAGTAAGGACATTGATTGTAGGTTTGTAAAACCAAGGGTGCAAATTGATGTGTGAACCCAAATGCGAGGATGGCTTACGAAATTTTCCATATGTTATTTGACCAACTATGAGAGAGAGAGAGAGAGAGAGAGAGAGAGAGAGAGAGAGAGCGCTACTTAGCCATGTTTCCATCACAAGTCGAAGAAAGTGCACATCAGTTACCATCCCACAATACGTCTAAAATTAAAAGTTTAGTACTGCTAGCTGTACAAGACAGATCTTTTTCAAGTTATACACCTGAAGGCAAACACACTACCCCAAAGTAAAACCTACATATGGCGAAACTGAAACTGAGTGACATTCTAGTGCCCAAATCTTACCTGGCTGAATCTGCAAATCACCCATCGAGACCTGCAATATCAACAAAATCCTCCCACGTGCCAACTTATCTGAATTAACCATTAAGATAGGTCACAAAATCAGGAAACATAAAAAACCTCATAAAAGTCTCAGACCGAAGGACGAAAGTCACTTGTCGGCTCTGCCTTCAGCTTATCCCACTCACGCTGGATGTGCCTCTCATTATCCAAGGACAGCAGATCAGGACTTCCAACAAAACAAGATGAAAAAGCTTCACCTAAGAAAAACGAAAATTGAGTGGATGTGCATCTAGAGATTTTCATGACAATAATGCACAAGCAGGTTTCAATTAGCCCTGAGACCTCAAATTTGAAAAGATGTTGTACAGAGCATCTAAGAATGCAATGTATCATTGACAAAATACCACAAATGAGCGTCTGCGTCTTCAGGTGAAAAAAACAAAGCTACAGCTAGTGCAATCCAATCAGCTAGGAAAGGTGAACCATGAACTAAATCTCATCAGCTGCTTGCATCATGATTCTAAAGATTGGAGCATCTCCACATGATCAAGGCCATCAAACATGAGCATGAGAATGAAAACACCGAAAATCCAAAAGACACTGAATCTAGACTCATTATCTAATTGAACTTTTAAGGACTTTTAGATGCTTCGAGGAGGCCACGAATGCCTAAATTATCACCACTGGCTTTAGCATATGCACGTTACTTCTAAGAGTGACCAAAAGTGACTCAATACATGAGAAAAAATAAATTAGTCGATACTGAAGCTTCACACTTAATGCCATACTAAGCTTGGATATGAGAGGCTACCCATCGGTGTACCAGTTCGTGAGTAGAACAAGCTGATCTTTAGATTTTGAAATGAAACAGTTATAACAGCATATTTTCCACTGGTGCCAGCCTATAGAAAAACCTTCAAGACAAAAGTCAATGTGCTTGTAAATAGGAATATCTGATATTTTGAGAACGGGTGATAAGTTGACACTGAGGGGGAGCTTTGTGATTCCACTGGCCTCAATGGGTAAGCGGGTAAATCGATTGAGACTTAAGAAAAAAAAAAGAACTTCCTTTCATTCTGCAGAAACCTTGTTATGCCGCCACACTATAGCCATTTCGAGGATAAGGGAGAATTTGATCTGGAATTTGTTAGGATAACTGGATGCCACTTCAAATGTCAGATGCAACTAACTTTGCAAACTCTACACCTGGAAAATTTGAAAAAAAAAATATTAATTATCATAGCTCACTTTATTGAAGGAAAAAAAGGAATGAGAATGAGAGAAGCATGTTCAATGAAGAATAAGTACGTATGATGGGCAATCCTATGAAAACAATAAATACGGCATGACCTGGCTGGCAACAAAAGGAAAACATGGGTAAGAAACTACTCACAAAAAAGGAAAAGTATAAACAAAAAGGGTTGCTGCCGTCATCTTTCCTCATGCTCCTCCAGTGGCCTTGCCTGCAATCACTGCCTTGCCATTCCCTTGGGACAGGGAACCTGATGGAAGATTAGAGAATCTAAGAACAGCAGAAAGGCATGTCAAATCTCGGCTCCATCCAGTATTCACAATCCTTAGCTCTTAATCAATTGGTGTCTTTCGTTACAATTCACTCATTCATTTTTGTTTATTTTTTTATTGCTGAAAGAGGAACAAGATGAAAACCTGATTGCCCTTGCTTTCCTCTTATCTTCCTCATGAAAATCAGTTTTGGAACCCGACCCAAATTTAGCAAGCCGAGCTTTCTTCTTTGCCTCCTCGTCTGCGACCAGGGGTGAAACTGAAGTACCAAACCTGAGAAACAGGGGAAGATATGAAGATCAAACAGTGAATTCATCAAGTGAAGCAGCCAGAATCAAACAGACACTAGGAAGTGAAGAAAGCAGACCTCTCTGCTCTAGCTTTTCTCTTCAGCTCCTCTGATTCACCACGAGCTTCTGACTTGTTCAGAACAGATCCAGTGCCAAACCTAAGCGAGATCATCCCAGATTTAGCGTGCTAATTGCAAAAATAACAAAGAGAAAAGAAAAGAATGAGAGTTGCACGACAAAATTGGGGATGGAAGGCCACATTACATTACGACTCAGAAGACTAAACCTAATTTTCTAGCGCACTATAGAACTTCCATATGAAGTGATGCGCTGTTGTGAGTTCTGAATCATCCCAAAGAAGACAACATAAAGTTCACGTCGTTGGAGATTATCACAATCAATCTGAAATTTCCATAACAATGTGCCAATCATAGACATGCCTATAGAGACTTAACTTTACTTCATGACAAAGAAACGCTAAAGACTTAAAAATTCGCAAAAGATAACATGTCAATTCTGGGTCCTGCATCTTAAAGGTTCATCTCATTTCCACGATTTGACAAAGAAAGATATGAAACCCAGCAATACCTAATCAAGAAAGCACCAAGCCAGATAAGTGGGGTGACCAAATTACACTGCGCAGAAATATCAAAAGGCTTGCTGACGAAACAAATCCATTCAAGCGATGACGCGACGGCCACCATCGCTTCTATCCCTAAGAAACAACTACAATAAGACTTCCCTTTCGCAATTATGAGCAACTACCCACCTTCAACATCGCGCCCTTTCCCAAAGATACAAAGGGCAAATTCATGCTCCAATAATTGGACATTTCTTGACCTGCCTTTGGATATTAATGCTCAAGCAGCTCTCACTTTCCTTACTCTCTCCCGTAATCAAAGGGAAAACGAAATCGCCTCGACAGAAGAAGAGCAACGCCCACACAAAATAACTGCACGGAGGGCGAACGAGCGTCGCAGAAATGTCCTACCTCTCAGCGCGCGAATAGCGCTTCTCTTCCTCGGACAGCTGAACCGGCATCCCGAACCGCTCGGCGCGTCGAATCCTGCGGTAGATGTCGTTCACGGGGCCCGTGCCGCTCGAGACGACCGTCGCGGTGGTGCCCTTCGCCGGCGGCCCTCCCTCGCCTTCCTTGCGCGGTTTCCCAGGACCCGGATCGGCCGCCGGGGGAGGGGAGGCCCGCCGGCAGGGCTCCGGGGCCGGGGGCGGGTCAACGGGGCCCGGGGCTCGTGTGGGGCTCTCCGGCTCTTCTCCGTCGGAGGGGATTTTCTCGTTGAGGTTGATGAGTGGCTTGGTCGCCGCCATTTTTGGGAGGGGAGATGGCTCGGACGATCGAGCGCTTCGCCGGCTCGCGGAGGAGAGAAGCCCGAAACGGAGCGAAGTAAGTAGCGGAGGAGGACCTTCTTCTCCGTTGGCCGGGGACCCTTTTAACGACGAGCCATGATCGAGCGATCTCCACCGTCGGAATTTGCTCGATTTATCGCAGATCGAGGCTCGGCAAAGAGATTCACTTTTCCATCGGAATTGCCCAGTGGTTAGTTCACTTAACAAAAAGCCAAGATGAAGGGGCGTTAGATAACCGATTAATTGTTGACTATTTCTATTTTTTCCTTCGAAACAAAAAAAGAAGAAGAATTCATTTGATTATGTCAGCTAATTTTTATATTTTTGGAAAATAAATTTTCAAAAGAATTAAGAAATAGAAAAATGTTACATTTTTTCCGCAGAATAATTCAATAATCAAATAATTTTTTTATTTTTTCTTTTTCCTCCTCGTCAACGACCTTCTCGAAGTCTCACTGACCCTCGACAAGGCTTGGTCAAGGCAATACGGCGAGGCTAAGCTTGCCCCATCATCATGAGCCTCGACCTTGGTGCCCCCGAGGCTAGCGATCGATCGACTTAGAGGAAGAAGAATAAGAGAAAAAACAAAGAAAAATCTTATAAAATTATTAAAAATAAAAAGAAATTATAAGTTACAAAAAATTTTTGATTATCGTGACACACACTTTTCTATTTTAGGAATGAAAATTTTATGCATTTACAAAACGCATTTTAATGCTCAGAAAATTGTCCATGGAACAAAATTAAAGGAAAACTATTTATGAGTAGAATGTTCCTTGGAACGAAATAATTATGAAACAAACCCTTCAATTACTCCAATAGCTTTGTTTGAATTGATTTTTTTTTTTAAATTCAAAGCACTTGAATTTTCATAATATGCAAATAAAAATTAATGTTGCACTTCTTTTGTTATATTTTGAAAATTAAATGACTTTTTTTTTTTCGCGTGAAGAGAAAAAATCGTTTCCACCTTTTGATATTCACATTTCAATAGCTCTACTTGATTTTGACTTTTCTAAATATCTCTATTTGACCGCAATAATATGTACATTTCAATAGGCAATGGAGAAAATATACCTATAATTTCTAGCATGGATCAATGGCATAACGTAAAGAACTAAATTACTTCGATTCCATCCAAAACAACACGTGGCAAAACTCAAGATCGAAGTGAAGGCTGCTAACTGAATGATAATGATTTTTAAAAGAAAATAATCGTTCAATCATGTCAAGTACAGGTCATGATCAATTTAATTTTCGATAAACGACACAAATGATCCCTCAATTGTGACATAACATGTAACGTGATCTTTTAACTTTAAATTTATTTGATAAATTTTATTAGTACGTTCATGATGGAGTGCGACCAAGACGCACCATTTCGTTTTAATATATTATGATAGAGAGACACATTTTGAAAATGTATGAAGAAAGTCATATAAATAACTTTCGGAGATAACCGTTGGATTTGTTAGCGAAATAACGTCTAGAAAGAAATTGTTCTCTTTTCTTCTCCTCTAACCATCAAGGAACAAAAGGCAATCCATTACTGCTTTGGAAAGACAATCGACATTAATGCCGTGGAAATTGAATATTTTTCTCATGATTGCATTCGGACCATCGTGAAGTCACATTGTCCATCGTTTGCTCGTAATTCAACGTTTGTTCCGAGGTAAATTGTTTATTGCGCATAAGAGAGATCAGTCGTTTTTTCTGCCAAAATTTTTCAACAGTATTCAAAGTAGTTTATGAAATTTAGCCTAGTGTATAAAATTTTTAATTTGTTTTATGCGGGGGATAATATTGAATATTTTTATATAATCCATTGATTAAATTGAATATGTATAAAAAATTTAATAATCATATTGAACAAATTAAAAGTTTATGGATGATATTGCACACTATACTAAAATTCGGTGATTATATTGATCAAATTAAAAGTTTAGAAATCACATTTTACAATGGACAAAAGTTCATGAATCATTTTTGTGATTATTTCTTCAATTTTAGCAAAACATGATATACAATATTGTCAATGAGTACATAGCAATTTTGTATAAAAAGAAATAAACCCACCATATTTAATCATATGTCAAAATCATTTATATAGTCTTACTATAATGACTCTTCTATTTCTTAAATTACATGATTACTGTTACGTTTATAACTCCAAAGATTATATATTTTCCTGTGAATTTACTAAGAGTGTAGAATATAAATTGTCGATAAACTTCAAAATACGAACGGTCGTCCTCTTTCCATCCTCTTTTCGGCCGCAACAGGACAGAGCTTCTCGTGCTGGCCTTGCCACTGGACCCTGCGACTGCGCAACCATAACCTGCTCTGCGCTCTGCGCCAGCATCTCCCGTCGCTCTTCTCTCTCTCGCGAAATTCTATGGATAAGAACGGACTCCGACTCGTCTTCACCTCCTCGCCGTCGAAGCTCTGACGACGACCCTCCGATCGGAAGCCATGGGACTCGCTTCGGCCCTCCAGAGCTGCGCGCGGAGCCCCCGTCCCTTCTCCTCCCCGTCGCCGCCGCCGTCGCCGTCGCCGTCGCCGCCGCTTCAGATCTCGTCCCGGTCCCCCTGCGCTCGCGTTCCCGCTCTGATCGCAGGTCTCTCCTCCGTCGCTACCCGGCCCCCGCCAGCGTTAGCTTTTCTTCAAGTGGTCTCGATCGGATTGAATTTATCTTCTTTTTTTTCTCGGTTTTGCAGATGTTCGAACCCGCCACGGTCACTGCGCTCCGGTCTCTTGCTTGAAGAAGACTGAGCAGGAGGACGATTTGTCCACCTCCGGTGAGATTTCGGCGTTGCGGCACTGGTTCCTAGTGAATCGCTCGTGTTATGCGCGTGTTCTGTGTACCTACCTGTGTCGATAAGTTTCCTAAATAATGATGGCCTTGAACTGTCCGACTTGAGAGTTTGGCTGGCTAGTACCTACTGCTAAACTCATGTCGTGAATTTCGATGTGCCGTGTGTTATATTATGGAAGAATTGTGCATCACCCCGAGTTCCCCTTGCATGCCCACTTCTAAATGGTCATTGCACGAGTATTTGTTGGGGTGGCTGCAGAAATGGGCCCTTTCAATATATGTTTGATTCCTCTATGTTACTTACTCCTTGCACTGGAGGCATTTAGAGAGTATAGGATACTATTAGATGTTAATACTAGACATTATGGAGCTCTTTGTTATGAAGGGCACTTGGCTGGGTTCTTCTAGCAAAGCTGATATGTTCAATGTCCCTGCACCAAGTCATGCATTTGTAGCCAGTTCAAAAAGCTTTTGTTCCTAATTAGCAATCTCCCTTCATTGAGCGATGCAGGGGATGCAAAAAAGAGCAAGTTGTACAACGACATAAACAATGTCGATCAGCGTCAATTGCCAAAGAAAAGTGATCAGGAGAAAGAAAACTTTGTCTCATCTGTCAGAACCGTTGCTCTATGTGTGAGTTTGATTCACTTTCGTTTCATAGTCAGTTTACGCTTCTGGAGCTTCTTTGGTCAATTCATGATATGCATTCTACAGGTGAGCACTGCAGTGGCCTTTGGGGTTGGTCTAGGCCTGAAGGATGGTGTTGGCAAAGCATCTGAGTTTTTCGCTGGGTATGCACAAGTATACATTTGACAAGACTAGTTTTCTTGTAGCCTGTCTGAAGTGTGACCGATTAGGGCATTGCACATTTTTTAGTGCTCATAAAAAGTACATAGATAGGTACCCATTAGCATCTAGAAGAAATACTGTGCAAAGCAAGAGCAATTTCCTCTTTATTGTTGATTACCTAAGAACTCAGCCTTCCAAGCATTTTCTCCTTTTTTCTCAATTTTGTGCTATTCCTTGTTTCTTCACTTTACTGCCACAGGCCTCATGGTTTTTTGTCTTGCTTTGAAGCCTTATTGTTTGGATGACATTGGCTTACTTCTGAATTAATGACGCCAAGATTGAAGAGACTTCATTTTGATTTCGAAATGTTGGTCTGCTGTTACCTTTAGTTGACTCTGAAAATCTGTTATATTCATAAGTCACTCCAAGTATCTTCACAAATCAGTCTAAGCACACAGTCCACTAGTTCAATTAATTTTTGTCTAAATTTCTGAGTTCTCTCCACCATGGTGACATGGATGCACTGATTTCAGGTACATATTGGAGCAGAGTTTGTCTGTAGACAATCTGTTTGTCTTTGTTCTTGTTTTCAAGTACTTCAAAGTGCCAATCATGTATCAGGTGCTTTGTTAACCTCTGACCATTCATGTTCTCGTTCTACAGATGGTTTAAGTGTTTGTATTACATTCCTCACTTTGTTCGTTACCCCGATCATCTCATCATTTGACCTGCATTAATGAAAGCAGAACAGGGTACTTTCTTATGGCATTGCTGGGGCGATAATTTTTCGTCTGACATTAATATTACTTGGGTCAGCCACACTACAGGTTATTATTTATTGGTCCTATACTTGGGTCCCCATGTGACTTTTATTACTCAACAAGATTCTTATTGGGATGATTATTGATACTCTACAATGTTGTTCCAGAGGTTTGAGGGAGTAAACCTATTTCTGGCCGCAATACTTCTGTACTCGTCATTTAAGGTATCTTTTTCATCTTGAAAATTCCTGCAATGTAATTATGACATGCCTTTTTCACTTTTCTGTCACAACTGATGATGATCCGTATAGGTTTTTTATCTGAACAAAAAAGAGCACAACTCACAGTTGTGAATTCTTTAAATTCTTGTCAAGGCTGAACTAGAGCTCAGCTATTTCTCTTGTGAGTTAGGATTAAGCAAGAGAACCAATTCTGGATGTGGTTTGCAAAAATATCTGAAGAAACTTGGTGACGACTACAGTCTTTCTCTTGAAAAACAGCAAACTAAAAAAAAAAAACGACTATTTTATTCTGTTTTTGTTTTTTTGCTGTAAAGCCTCCTTCGCCTGATATTGTGCTATTATATAATTCCTTTCACACTTATCTTCTAGTGTATTCTTCCTTACAACTTTTTGTCCTCAGTTCTCTAACCAAGAGAAATTTCTCTCTTCCGTGATAGTTGTTCACCAGTGAAGAAGATGACAGCGACCTATCTGACAACTTTATAGTGAAGACATGCCAGAAATTTATCCCGGTCACAAGTAATGTTTTGCCTATCAGATAATTTCCTTTTTTCCCCTTAGTGTTACTCCTGATACTTTAGTTCGTTGCTATTCTTGACTTGTGCTTGCCACTAGTGTATCAGTGGTTTGTTCTTTTTTCTTTTTTCTTTTGAACTGAGTGAAGGCCTTTTCCATATTGTTTGGTTCTATATATTATTTTATGAGTATAATTGGCCTTATCCTTGAATTTCATCTGCAAGGAATGTCAATGTAGCATTTTATCCATTTTTTGCTTGTTCTAGCTTTATCTATGAATTAATAACCTACTTATAGTCTAATACCCTTGCTACCTCATGAAAATTTTCCCCTCTGCGAAATCTTCTTTTGTCAATTCATATTTGCTTTACCTGTTTTTTTTTTCTTTTCTTTTCTTTTTTTTGTGGGGGGGTGGTTGATGACAAAAATATTGGTATAGCAAAACTATTAAATGATTTTATGGGTAAAGTCATATTTTACTCTATTTTATTTTTAATTCTCCTTCTTTGTTTTCTTTTGCAATTAAGTCTTCTAGCACTACTTATTCATGCAATTAAGTCTTTCTGTCGATGTTCATCTATATCCAATCGCTGACATGTTAAAATTGTCATGTTAAGTTGAGGCACCATATTCACAAAGCACAGAGCAATAGAAAGAAAAAAGGAGAAAAAATGAATCTAGAGAGAGGGATTGGGTGAGGATCCTTGACCCTCCCTTGGCTTTTAATTGACCCTTGCCTGAGTCCCTCAGGGAGGGTCAATGACTCTTGCTGGTAGCTGGGGGACAGTAAGTTTGCGACCAGCCTCTCTATTGGGTTTCATTTTTTTCTTTAAAACATTATTTTCTGTTTTCTGATCTCCACAAGGAAATCTTTTGATATGTTTGTTAGTAATGTCACATCCAAAATTTGACAGTGTTATTAGTGGCTAGTTTCTGAACAATTTCACTACACCAATATAAAGTCCAAGACTCAATTGCCAAAATATTGACATTTCGGAGGAGTAATATTGGACCTAAGCATTGTTTTATCATAAGTGTTGAACAAATAGCTGACAGACCACACTAACCCATAGATATGAAAGTCTTGGTTAGTGAAGTTTTACATTTTGAAAGTCTAGTCAAGTTTACATGGAAGGTTCTTTTTTTTGCTTGGGAAGCTGCTTGGAGACGTTTTCTTCCTTTGGATAATCTTCAGAAGAGAGGAAATAATACTGGCTGTTACGTATTTTTCTGTGCAAGACTGAAGAAGAGAGTGAATCACTTACTTTTTCATTGCACCTAGATCAGAAAGATTGGCACTACAGTTCTTGAAAGTTTAGGAGTAAATTCAGTGGTCTCAGGCTCAGTGCGACCCGAAGTTTGGGCTTGGAGAGGGACTATGAGTTTGTGCATTGGAAAGAAACAGATTACTGAGACGATTCCTCTCCTTGTTTTATTGGAACAATGGCACATTTCAATGAGTTGAATCCTCTTGCGATTTCTTGTAGTGATAATTGGTTTTACTCTCTTCACTTTTGGTATGGCGGGAAAGTTAAATTTGTTACATCTGTTTTGTTGAAAATGTTAGAAATTGTCTTTTGTGTATAATTTTGTATATGTGTAGCTTCAATCTGAAGCATTTTGTGTTGGGCTAGTACACCCTTGGTACCTTCTTGGTGGCACCTTCTTAGTGGAATCTTATTTATCATTAAGAAAAGTCTCACTTTTTGAACTTTAGGGATAAAATGTAACAGCCCTTATAGGTCAGGGATGATACTGCATTTTTGCTGAATTTCAGTATGCCGGTGTATATGAAGTCTCTCTTTTCCTTTTGGTGATAGATCATGATCCACAATCTGTTTAGTTTACCAATTTCTAATGAAAGATCATCAATGCATCTCTCTATCTGAAGAAGAATTTCTATAAAAATCAACAGTGCACATTCTGCACAATAAAGTAGTAGATGCAATTCTGCAGAAGACTATATTAAGTCTTAAAAGAACGTATATTTGAAGATTTTTGGTGAACTTTTTTAAGCTAGTTTTAGTTTTGTTCCTTTGATGGTTTATTTTTCTATATCCGCTTGAAGAGGAGCTTAAATTTTTTTGTTTCCTCTTGTAGGTAGCTATGACGGTGACCGATTTTTTACAAATCAGAATGGCTTGTGGAAAGTAAGTCTTCATAACATCCGCAGTTAGTTGTGCTAGCTTTTGGTTGTTTGTTGGCATCACGTGGTAACTTTGCCAGTATTTGCTGTGGAACATTTTCATTCTTGAACTGTGTGAGATGCATAAGCATGTTCTTAAAAATGTATATCTCTGTGGCATCTCTAAAAATCTAAAGATATTTCACAGGATTTCTTAATCTGGATTCTATTATTAACAGGCATCACACATTTTGGGCAGGCCACTCCTTTGCTTCTCACGGTAGCGGTCATTGAGCTCAGTGACATAGCATTTGCAGTATGTTTCCTTCTCTGTTTCTCTTAGTAGACATGCATATTTAACATGCCTATATCCTCAAACAATATATATGCATGCAGCTGGCAGTGCAGATTGTATGCACACTTGCATGCATGGGTTTTCCCACTAAATGTTGTGTGGAAGCATTGATGAATTTAACTCTCTTTTAGGTTGACTCAATACCGGCAGTTTTTGGTGTTACACGGGATCCTTTCATTGTGTTCACATCTAATCTGTTTGCGATATTAGGTAATTCTGACAGTATGGACTTTTTGTTGATTCTTGTAAATGCTTATTGTTTTATGTGAACTGCTTTTGCTGGAGCAGTAAAATATGTGTTCTGTTCAGCATGTATAGATAAAACCTTGTATTTTCAGTCTTTTTCTGAATATTTTGAATTAGATGACTGTGATGACTAAAAGCTTTTACTCAAGCTTGATTTTCTTAGCTCCAATAGGTACCATGTTTACTTCTGAGCAAGGATATCACCATACGCAGTTTTTTTTTTTTTTTTGGTAGAATCACCATACGCAGTTTGACGTACACATGTGGAAAAACGTGCTTAAAAATATCTCTACTATTGACTGGATGAGAAAGGAGGATAACGTAGTGCATTGTTCTTTGAATGAACTCCTTTGTGGAATTTTACGGCTGGGAAAATAATTTATGTTTTTATCAATTGTAGGTTTAAGGTCACTTTACAGACTCATTTCTGAGGGTATGTCAGACTTGGAATATTTACAGGTAAAGATATATCACTTGTCTGGCTGGATTTAGTGATATCTGCGAAATTTTCTTATTACTTAATGTCCTACATATTTATCAGGATGTAAGTTGTGTGCGTGTGTGATGCTTTCTTTGAAGACACCTGTGTATCATCATTAAAATAAGTGTACTAAGAATTGTAAAACTTGTGCATGACAGAAAACAATTCAGCCTTCAAATTTTTTTAAAGGAGCGATTTATTCCTAAAACTCTAAAAAAGTTTTCAATCAAGTCCTTTGCAACTCCATCTATTGAACTTGAGGGAATCATACATGGCTGTGTAGAGCAATGCCAGAGTCAGGATTTTTATCAGATTTTTAACAGGTATCAATTGAAAATATGTTAAAAGATTTAGCAGTTAATTGCTCTGCTGGAAAGTTGTAGGACTGAATTACATAAGTATTAAGATTTCTCAGGTATTAATCCATGCCATCTTCATTTCACAATAGTTACTTGTCCACCATCGGATTAGCAAGACTGAAGACAAGTGTTTTTTTTTTAATAACTCAATTAATGTTTCATGTTGTGAACTTCCGTGTAATCATTGGGGCCCAGACTGCACTATAAGCTAGAAAAGTTTCTGTAAAAGACTCCTAGGACAGAGAACTATTGAGCAATTGCCTTCTCTGTCTTATGAATGTTAAGAATTCTTTATTTTGTGGTATGTGTTATCTCTAAAAAATAAGATAAAAATTTTCTTGGAAAGTGTGAATCAATGTTTCACATTAGGCTGCTGGCTCTACTGTCCTGTGTGATCACCTTGTGAAGGTAATCTTATCATCTAAATCTCGCGTTGTCTAAGTGATTCTTGCTGGATTGATGCATATTATGCATCGCTTTCCAAATATAGTGAGCTTCTGCATGTCCTGGTTGTGAATCGCCTTCAAGTTGGTCTCTTTATATGTATATCCTTCAAAAGAGATAGTTGATCTATTCACGTGTCAGAAAGCATGCAGACTTGAATAACCTTGAGATGTGCATTTAATTACACATTGCTATGAGGATCAAGGTGCGTTGAAACTTGAAAGTGTGATTTATGCTACTGAGTTCATTACTTTGAGGCAATGGAGTACCAATCAAAGTTATAGGATCATTCTTTTTTTCTTTTTTTGGGTTAATTTCTGTGTCTTTAGGGTTGTCTTCAATTGCCAGTTTGGTGGATAGTTTAAATTAGCTTACTGCACTTTTGGTTGCTGTACTACTTTACATGCTTATTATGGGTTATTATTTATTAGAGTATTCACAAAATATCCCTCTCCAGTAGTGGGATAATATTAATGATAGTGAACAAATAAGAATTAACAATATCAATAATTAATATAATTACAGTTTTGATAAATTGATTATACTATGATCAAAGGCTTCCTACAAGATTATACTCATTAATAATTAATAATTCTGCTCCCTTATTTGAGCTAGAAAAAGGATTGCATATGACTTGGTTATTCTTCTCCATTTTTCTCATCAAGCTGTTCTTTGTGGTTCAATTTTCACCATCCATAGGGCCACATATATAGTATGATAATTACAATAGTTAAAATGACTTTCATTATCTAGTATGATAGTATTATGTTATTATACTAGTTGTTTGCAGTAATGTTAGATAGGAAGAATGTATGGCATCCATGCTCTGTGAAATTTCTAGCTTGATATTGTGTTTTGCAACAGCTGCATTTCATACAATATATGAGTTTCTGTGCTTGCTCTTTGAGTTAGTTCATTTGGGTTTCTTTTGAATTTTTTTTTTTTTTCAGCCGTCCATTGCCGTTGTGCTGGGCTTCATCGGGTGTAAAATGATCCTAGATTATTTTGGTACGCCTTTCTGGGCTTCTGTTTTGTTTTCCATGTGATGTCTGCTATTGAGAGGAATAGCTAAATGCTTTACATGGCAGGTTTTCATGTTTCGACAGAGGCTTCTCTTGGTGTTGTAGCAACATGCTTAAGTGCTGGAGTACTGTTAAGTCTTCTCAAGAAATCCGATTAGCCAAAGATGCAGTTTAAGTATACAGCTGCCTCAGGTGAGAAATCTGCTTGTTAACGTTGCATCTGAGTAACCAGTGCTCCTTCATTTCACACATCCAGCCATCCTCTGTTTATTGTGACATGAGAGTCGGGACTTTATGCATCTCCAAAACTGTGCTGGTCATTGCCAAAGAACAGATTACTTTCAGTCTCTAGAGAGCAAGATTGTTTTGAAAGAGATATTTCTTCCACATTCTTCACACTTCGGAGGCAAGGTGCACTAGGATAGTGGCTAGGAGACTTTCCAGCCTCATCTTCGGCTTATCTACTGTATGTCCACTGTCATATCTCATAAACATGATGGTGATAAGATGCTTGTCTTTAGGCTTTTGTGCAGTCCGGTGACTCTCCAACATTCTTGAGCTCCTCCGGAAGTGGTGGTATCTTTGGGAGGCATCCAAGAATTACATGACCCTGCATATATGAATACATAATCGCATTAGTACCACCGGATGTCCACAGATTGCCAGGAACTCCTATTGCCATACCAAGAGGGAGAATAAGTGAGGAAGTGAAGATAGAAAACATAGTTGATAAGTTGAATTCACTTGTGTAACTGGCTCAATGCTTCAAATTGCGAAGTAGAAGAGCGCTTTTACACTGATTGGTGAAGCGTACATGAAGCCTTCACTATCCAATGTGTTTCTTGGTTACTGTTCAGGTATTTGAATAAAATGTCTAGAGAACTTTGCGTACTGCATGCGCAATTCTTTTTAAGTGTTGATGCCAAGAAATTTGTTGCTTTGCTTTATGCTGAACCCCGAGCTCAGGGAACACTTCCTCATGGAAAAAAGTCGAGATGCTTCGTGTTTGGAAAAGGGTTGAATTAATCCGTGGGGAGGTTGTGCCCACTGGATCGAAGGAGAGAATCTCACCCGTTGATCATAAATCCTGTAACCATTTAATATGACGAAACTTTGCATAGGAATTACAACAACGATGCTCGTGATACCGCTGGACCCCCAAGAACCCCCTTTAACTGTGGCTTGAGCTGTAGAGGTTTCTGCGACTCCGGTGCAGCCTAATTGCTTTAGAAAAAATGGCATGCATTTGTTTCCACTTACATAAATTGAGGGCAAATTGAAACTTTTTGGTCAGAGGAATGATGTTTAAAGTATAAGGTTGAATGTTGAACATTTCACGTGCGGATAGGGAGAATCGCGGCATGGGTTCGAGGGGTTTCCATTTGAATAAAATGCTGGTGGCGTTGTACGTCACCACTGATGAAATCTGCAGCATCTGCTTAATGTTCTACGTTAAATCTAGGGGAGTCCTGACTTTTGAGCAGAAACCGATGAAAGTTCTTGTTTACGTGCTTGAATGAAAAACCATGGCGTCAATCAATCGGACTGCCTGCTTTGAGTTTTGATTACTTCCAAACGTGTAAAAGTCATTTGAATGGTGATTCGGTGAACATACTCCTGGTGTACAAACTGTGCAACCATACCAGAACTTTTATTTTTCAGTTGAATACACCATAAAATTTTACGAAATTTCGATATGTAATTTATTAGATCCAGTAAAATGAGTCTAGACAAGGATTGTTCATACTTAGACTATAAAATCAAAAGGAAGGGTTTATTATATATGGACCAATTGTAAGGATACCTATTGTGGATTGAACGGTAACTATTCGGGTGTGGACAATATTGTCTTGAAAACACACCTGACCTCATTGCTTACCAATTCGCAATTGCCATACCTCATCAAAGTAAAAATCAAACCAAACACTTCCTCAAGTGATATGTATAAATTAGATGCAGACGCACACTTCATCCTCGCAATGATCTTGAATTGCGACCACTATATCATTCTCCATAAGCCGTAAACCTTTCGCTAAAAATTCACAAGACAAAGCTCAACAATGGCCACTGATCCGTAAGACGACCCACCTTCATCTCGCCTATTTACCTCTTTTGTTCTATTTTATTTTACTTTATGGATCTGGTTACCAACATGGACTTCTGTCTTTTCCTTTCTTTTTCTCTTGATGCCTTAATGCAGAAAAGCGAGAGAGACTCTCCCTCCACCACTGGATTCTACTTCAAACCCACCTCCTCTTTTTGATGGAACCACCAGGTCATCCTCACATTGTAACTCTTAACATGTCCCATCTTTCCCTAATCTTATTTATCTAGCTTTCATCGACATCACATCGGGCTCAAAAACTTTTGTCTTCGAAAGTATGTCGCATTCATGCATTTTATAGATGATGGGGTGGTCGGTCGGAACCAATAAAAATGCAAAAACTTGATGAAAACTCATGTTTTATAATGGGACGTAATAGAGTCCTACGTACTCTTGATGTGTGATTAGCTTGGATCTATTAGAATTAGTGCTTTCTATCCTTTTTTCGGTAGATCTCTTGACTGAGTACATTTATGTAGTATCTGCAGCTCTGTTTGCACTGTACTGTAGAACACCCAACCATTTGACAACAAGATTCTAAGGCTTTCTCCTGGTCTTGTAGGTTGTATATAACTTACAGGAGCCCTTTTGCCCAGCGTGGATTGATCACTAGGAATTGCAAGGTCTCTCTCTCTCTCTCTCTCTGATTGCTTTTCTTCTGATTTCTGTCCTTTATTCTGTAACTCCTACATGGTTACTATAGCGAATGTATGCACTGACTGCTGAGTCGTTGCAGGGACTGCAAGACGAGATCAAGTTGGTTCCTCTCTCTCTCACCGACAAGCCTGCTTGGTATAGAGAGAAAGTTTACCCCGTCGACAAGGCACTGCTCTCTCCCCTTCTCTTTAGTCAAGTTTTCCTGGACGGAGCTCTGTCATTTTATGAACTCTGTTAAAAATTCCACTGAGAATTGAACTAAAAAATTGGACTGTGCCATGCACTGTCCCACGATCCACTCACATTCATTATGCAACTTGTGCTTGCATTTGACACTGCAACGTTCGGCAGAAGATTGCTCTTAATAACTGAGGATAAATTGAAAGAAGTAACGAAAGGGATCCAGTTGTATTCAGCGAGAGTGCTTCTTATTATGACAAGTTGGTGATTAATTTTCTGTTACTCCGATGACACATTTCTTCTCTTTCATTAATTACATTAGGTACCATCTCTGGAACATGACAACAAGGTCATGGGAGAGTCTCTTGATATAATGAAGTATATTGATAGCAAATTTGAAGGGCCATCTCTTTTCCCCACTGTAAGTCTACTCACATTCTCACATTCTTTTTCTAGGGCTAAAAACGTATGGACGAGTTAAACCCGCAATTTATTTTCATCCTGAATTCTATTTATTTAAATTTGGGTAAAATGTCATTCTGCAGGATCCCGTGAAAAGAGATTATTGTGAAGAGTTATGGTCTTACTCCCTCGAGTTTATTGAAACAATGTATTCATCGTTGAAAGGAGAAACAGTCAAAGAACTGGGTAAGACTAAGAATAAAAAGTCTTCGCTGAGGAACTCAGAGAACTCCAGACTAACATGGAAACATATGTTGAAGAGTCCATTTTCAGATGAAACTGACGTTGAATTTCATGTCAGGTCCTCCTCTCGATCACTTAGACCGTGCCCTCCAGAAATTCGATGACGGGCCATTCTTCCTTGGCCAGTTCAGTTTGGTAAGCCACCCCTTTTCCAGATTTAATTTGCAACCAAAATGATTAAACAATACTATCAACAATATAGTACATCCTTCTTGCAAAAAGTTTCTTTTTGCAACTAAATTGTATCCTTATTTCCACAACTGATTCACGATTTAGGTGGACATAGCTTTCATACCATTTGTCGAAAGAATCCAGATACTCTTATCAGATGTGTGGAAGCATGATATCACGTTGGGAAGGCCGAACTTAGCTTCCTGGATAGAGGTAATAATTCGCCAACTTTTGTTCATATAAACTTATTGCAACTCGGTACACATATGACTTCCTTCTATTCAAAAAGGCGAGCAGCCCTTAAACAAGAAAGAAGGCCGAGGGCTCTTTTTTATATAAACCATAAGCCCTAAGCAGTCTTAAAAGCTGAACTCAGCAACACGGCGACAAGTTGCCATGGATTCTGAAGTTCTTGTTCACCTTTCTTGTATACTTGGATTCACTCACCGACTTGAACGTGTGACTGCTCGTGCTCATTCATGGACAATGTGCTCAACTTAATAAGCTGAGAGATTCTCACCAGACCAAGTGATTTTGTGCAGGAGATGAACAAGATCGACGCTTACACGCAGACCAAATATGATCCTCAAGACATCGTCACATATATCAAGACACGCTTCTTGGTACCGTTCCTTCTGAGACACCCACATTTGCCAACAAATCTTCTTGTCAGAAATTAAGTAACTCATATGTGTCTACTTCTCACAAGAAGTCTACTTTGCAGGTGAAGCATTGAGACCTGAGCACACTAGCTGTAATTCTTCTGTGTCTGGTGGGTGCGAGAGTTCCGACTTTACGAGATGCTGCTGTACTTTTTGCCAAGGTCGTTATAAGTCTCGGTCCTATATGTTGTATTGCATTTTTACTTGCTTGAATAATATTTGGATAAATAATGAGTGTACTGTATCGGTCACTTCTGCTTTAACCTACGAATGTGTGCAATCAGAGACTTGAGATTGTATCATCATTTCTTCTTTAATTTGGTTATTGCCATCTTTTCTCTTCTGATCACTTGAGACCACAACAAGGCTGGCGATGGTTTTGGTCTTCAACATGAATACATTACACAAGGAAAGTATGCGGAGGAATGATTATTAGGGGAATGAATGATCACTTTAGAAATAAAGTTAGCGAAGGGAAAGATTGATTACTTTAGAACTCAAGGTAGTAGGACGAAAAGCCTTGAACAAAATTGGCGTAACCCACTCAGATATAAAGACAACCAAGGAAAATTCCAATGTAAATGCGAGGATAATCACGAATAGCAATTGTTACTGAACATGAAATGATGCTCAAGCCATATAAGCAAAAACAAACTGTAGACCAAATACTAAATGCGTACACGCAGCTTGTTGAAATGAACCGAAGCCAAAAAGAAGATATTATTATTATACATGAATACAAATCTATAATTCACTCCAGTGCCATTGAAAAAGAAGTAAGATTACATTCGAAGTGTACTCCTGACAGATAATGTTTCCTTGCTTTCCAAAGTACCAGGCTAAGGGGTATCAAACACATGATGTATTTAGTAAGATCAGGGTCATGGCCGCACCACAGCTAAAGGAAGAATAGCAGATCTATGAGAAAGCCACAAAGAAATATGTAGGCTATATACATGGGGCAGAGAGACCAAGGGCCGAGAATGTGGTAAAACTACTTACAAGGCTATTTGCATACGCTTATGGCAGGGAAAGTTCAGAAGTCACTCCCACAGGAAAGCAGGAAAAATCTAATTGATGGCATCAATTAACAAGGAGTTAGCTTTGATCGCTAGAATGTAATCTGTAGCGTAATCGCTTCGTAAGTAAAACAAAGCTGCTTCGGACCAGCAGCTGCATTGGCTGGGCCAAAGACTGACCCTCAGAAAAGTTGTCCTAAACCAGATACCATGGGACTCACTCAATCTTCTTGGTTTTCTCTGTATCTGATACTTTACCACCATTGAGCTTCTTGAAACTTCCTTTCTTTCCTCTAGGAGGGGTAAGAGGAGCAAACTGGTCGCCCAGGGCTGATTGGGTATCAGGATCATATTTTTGGGAAGCAAGATATGCCAGAGCCATGACGACATCAGCGATGACTGGACGCAAATTAGGCTGCTCCTGGACGCACATTGCAGCAATTGCAAGAGCTTGGTACAACCCCCCTGGAGGGTATTGACCTTGGAGTGTCGGGTCAGCCATAAGCATAAACTTTCTTCGATCTTTGAACAATGGTCTCGCCTGCAGTTTTTCAGATGAAAATTGCATTAGACTAATCCAACATGAAGTCACCAGGAGTAATAAAGAGAAAGTTGCATAAGCTTCGACAAAGCTGCCCCCCGATAGTTTTGAGATGATGTAGCTTTTAAAACCTTTTAAGAGAGACTAATAGCAATTTTTCTAGAAATATGAAATCATAATGATACTAACGCTACCAAGATAATTTTACAATAATGAAAATAAAAATCATATTAAAAATAACATATGAAATAATTATTATAATAACAAGATACAGATAGAAACAATTATAATACAAGATGCTTCAATTATAACATTATGATAATTATATATAAATGTTATAGTCATCATTATAATTTCTCTAGTATAATAATTAAATATTGTTGCTATTACTCTTGTTGTTGTTGTTATTAGGACATATAGAGTTATTATTTAATGATGATGATAATCATTATTAGCAGCATCATTATTATTAGGGAAAATTATCAAAAAAGTCTTAAACCTACTGCAATTGTGCTAATTCAGTCATAAATTTATTTTTTAATCAATTGAGTCCTAAATCTTTTGTAATTGTGCCAATTCAGTTTATCCAGCCTAAAATTGGCTGGCCGGTGTTCACGCCAATGACAATTTTTTTAATAAAATTTTATTTTTCGAATTATTTTATTAAAATTTTTTTATCTTTTCTTTCTTTCTTTCTTTAACTTCTTCCTCCTCCCTCCTTCTTCCTTTGGCTTCAGCGACTAGCCAAAGGGGAGAGTTGGCCGATCGGCGGACCGAGACAAGTCGAACAAGCTCACCTCGCCGTCTCTAGGTGAGTCTATAAGTGTCAAAATGGGTCTTAAATCCATACATGACTCATTTATGATTTAAATGGATTATATATGAGCTACTTACATTTTAAAGTGGATTATATATGAGTCACTTATATTTTGAAGAGACTAGTTAAATAGGTCTTAAATGGATTGGACTTAAAAACCCATTTCCATCATAAGCCCGGCACTCTTTCTTTCCCCCAAAATGTTTTTTTTTTTCATAAAAATCAAAATCATAATTATATTTTATATTTCATTTTTCTTTTTTTTTTTTTTTCTTTCCTTTTTATTTCTTTCCTCTTCCTCCTTCCTTAACTAGTGGCTAGCACGACGATGGCCGGCGACTAGCTAGGTGAGGCTTAAGTTTGCCGGCGTCACGCGAGCTTTAGCTTGCCAATGTTTGGCGAGGCTCGAGCTCGCCTATGACCGGTCGTCGGCCGTTGTCATGGCCAGCAGCCACTGAAGAAGAGGTAAAAGAAAAAAATTAAAAAGAAAAGAGAAAAATAAATAAACAATTAAAAATTATATTTTTAAAAAATAATTAAAAATTCGATTTAAACAAATTTAAAAATAAAAATTCGTTTTTATGAAAATTATAAAAATTGTTCATTAAATTTGTATTGCATTAAATTTTTTTAGTAATACTATTTTTTTTAAATCATAAGAAATAAGTTTTCTTAGGTTTAGTTAAAGGTTTTTCACATATTTTATTTTTTACTAATTTTTTATTGTTTAAAATTTACTTTTTAAATTTGATGTGAAGTTTCTGAAGTTTTTTATTCGAGTAACAAATATGTGAAGAGCTTAAAGTAAATTAAATGGGTGGAAGTGGATTAACTTAAATTGAGTTAAATATTAATATGTTTTAATTATGGGTTGAGTTAGGTATGGGTTATCAAATTTACATTACACGAAAAATGGGTCAGACTATTTTCGACCCGACCCACCCATTTGATGACCCTTTGCGATGGCGAGCTCGCCCAACCACTAACGGGGCGACCCCTCGCTATCGCTAGGTCTGGCGAGGTCTGGCGAGTGCCTGGGCAAGCTAGTCCTCACCCAACAACCGCAAGGCGAGCCCTTGCCAGATTGGGTGGAGGCTTGCCTCGCCAGACCCAGTGATGGTGAAGCGAGCCCTCGCCAGATCTGGCAGTGACTCGCCCCACTAGTGGCTGGGTGAGCTTAGCTCGCCTAATGACGGCGAGGCGAGCTCGCTCGGCTGCCTCAATCCGACGACCGGCCAACCTTTCGTCTTGGCTGGTTGCCGAAGCCAAAGCATGAAGGATGGAGGAGGAGGGAGGAGAAAAAAGATTTAAAAAATAATAAAAAATTCAAAAAAATATTATTAAAAAATTATCGCCAAAGGGTCGCGTTACGTTAACGCTTGCCAGCTAATTTTGGCCGGATGAACTAAACTAGTATAATTGCAAAAGGTTTAGAACTCAATTGACCAAAAAAATAAGTTTATAACTGAATTGATATAACTATAATAAGTTTAGGACTTTCATAGTAATTTTTTCATTATTATTATATGGTGAAAATGGTAAATACCAAAAAGTTCAATAACATGGACAAGATATATCCAACAACGTTATGAGTCATTTTTTCGTCATTAGGATAGTCTCAACAATCTCGCACCAGCTATTGTCAAACGCATTAATCGTCATAGGACAGCACCTTTAAGCAATGTGTTGCCAGCACATACGCTACTACAGGATAGTTACATCACAACTGCAGCTGTACCGAATACATTTGTACGCATGTCACTTCACTACTTCTATATGTCATTCAACTTTTAATTATGTGTGCAGACATTAGAGATTTTCTCATTGAAAATTTCACTAAATGGCAGATTTTAAGTAGACTCCATACATGGAAACATCATTTTGCAGTTTGACAAGCAAAATACAGGTATCGACTATTAGCATCTCTCACCCATGCAACCAGGTTTTGTTCTTCCGCAGCTCTTGAATCGTCGGTTGCTTTCCTGCCAGTTATAATTTCCAAAAGGATGACGCCGAAGCTATAGACACCTGATTTGAGTGTCGGTTTAATTCACTTTCGTTTCATAGTCAGTTTACGCTTCTGGAGATTCTTTGGTCAATTTATGAATTGCATTCTACAGGCAAGCACTGCAGTGCCTTTACGTGGTCTAGGCTTGAAGGATGGTGTCGGCTAGGCATTTGAGTTTTTTGCTGGGCATGCATAAGTGTACATTCGACAAGAATAGGTTTTTTTTAAGCCTGTCCAATGTGCAAACGATTTAGGACATTTACAATTGTGTCGGAATTTAATCGATAACAAAACTTGAGAACACGCAAAGATGTAATGTTGGAATTGAATCAACGCCAAAACAACTGAGATAGAGATACGTGTCGGAATTTAATTGACGGTGTGAATCAAAAAGCTATAACTAAGAAAAATAAAGTGCAATGCATAAAAGTAAAGATAATTGAAAGATTACATTTTGATTGTTAATGTGCCTCTTCAATTGATGAGAACTTAGTATTTATAGACCTTCTATCATAATCATTTGAGAGTAGTTTGTTCGTGATTGTAACTGTAAGTCCATACTTCCAAAAATTCTGTTTCCATATTCCCATGTTGTCGATTCTCTTCTTCAAAGTACCTGTCCTTCAAAACAGCACCTAAATTTCTCCATGTTCGTTTCCCATTGTAACTGCTCTCTACGATCTTCCCTAATGGGTCTACACATGCCTGAGCCTTGATTTAATCCTTGCTTTGAATCGATCATCTTGTTGCAAAGTCAGCACGCTCATCGACGAACTCTTGTCTAATAATTGGCAATCATTTGTCGTCACTTGTCCATTTGAATAAGAATGCAATAATGCATAATTTTCATATCCATTCGGTCTAATAATTGGCGATCATTTGTCGTCACTTGTCCATTTTAAGAAGGATGCAATAATGCATCATTTTCATATCTATTCGGCCATTAGTCCCATTGACCAAATAATGCCCAGAAAGACAACGGAGCTTTCTATACCTAAACCGCCTTCCTCCTCATATGACTAAACATGCCCATTTAGCATATTCACCACCTTTTATTTTTTTTTTCATTGCTATGCTTTGACGGTTGCATATGAAGTTGTCGAGTCTATTTTTGTCGCTTCTTATCGATTATTGATGGTTACGTAAACTCCATTACGTTGACAGTTTTTCTCAACTCCATTATTTTGACTGTTGTATTCGAGATTGTTGACTCCACTTTCATCGATTCCCTTTCCGTCAAGTCCTTCGTATGGTCGATCACATGCCGATAATCATTAATGATTGGACATTTTTTGGTGTAAACACACTCCAAGTATCTTCAGAAATCACAGTCTAAGTACACATTCCGCTTGTTCAACTAATTGTCTAAATTTCTGAATTTTCTCCACCTCGGTGACATGGAATAGTTGGGGGCATTCTTCGTCACCGCTGATGAAATCTGCATCATCTACGCAATGTTTTATATTAAATCTCGAGCAGAAACCGATGAAAGTTCTGTTTTCGTGCTTGAATGAAAAACCATGATGTTAATCAGACTACCTGCTTTGAGGTTTTTTTTTTTTTTTTTTTTTTTTTGTGAGTTTTGACTACTTCCAAACGTGCAAATGTTATTCAAATTTAGACCCAAAAAAATGTCATTTAAATAATGGTGGTGTGAAAAACGTGCTCCCGCCGATTGAACCGTGCGACCATACAAGAACTATTTTTCAGTGGGATACAATATAAAATTTCACGAAATTTAGATATATGATTGAAATCTAGACAATGGTTGCTTAGACTTTTAGATGGAGAGGGAAAGTGTATTGTAAGATATGTGTACCGCAAGTTCTAAAATTATGCAAAAGTGTAATAAAGTCCTACAACTTTCAAAAAGTGCAATCAAATCCTAAAATTTATCAAATTTGTGCAACTAAGTCATTCCGTTAACACCATCAATTTATTAAAGTAAAAATGCTGACGTAGCAATTTTAAATTAATTTCTCTTTTTTATGTGGCATTTTTTATTAGTTTTTTTCTAATCTTATTTAAATAATATTAACAAACTAAAATATTTTTAAAAAAAGGAAAAAAAGAGAAAAAAAAAAAAAGGATACGGACTCGTGTGGGTGCTTCTGTCTTCGCCCATTGCCAAGAGGGGCTAACTAGCGTTGCTGACTCTAGGTGGATGTCATGATGGCAACGACCCGAGGGGGGAGGGGGGTCGCCACCCCTGGCGAGGGGCCAGAATGGCTCACCTAAACTAGGTTGAGGGCACCTAGATCTGGATGAGATTGGTTAGGCCTTGCCCAGGCTAGCGAGGCTCGCCCAGGGTAACGCCTTGCCGGCCCTTGCATGGGGCTAGTGTGGCTCCCCCATATCTGGGCAACGCCAGCTCTTTTTGTGATCGGTAAGTCTCGACAGCCCCAGGCAAGGGCTGCCATTGCCCAAATCTAGTGAGCCTTGCTTATGCCTAGCGAAGTTTGTTGACCCTCGCTTGGGGACGGTGATGGGCGGCAGTGGCCATTAGTGAGTCCCCGCCTTTTTCTTTTACTTTTTTTTTTCCAGTTTTGCTTTAATTGTTTTAGTTTTTTTAATAATATTTAAATAAAATTGGAAGGAAAATTAATTTTTAAAAAATGCCACTATGAGACAAAAATTAATTTACAAATGCAATGTCTGCATTTTCCATTGGGCAATTCAACAATATTAATAGAAGGACTGGATTGTACCAATTTGATAAGTTTTAGGACTTAATTATACATTTTGAAAATTTTAGAATTCAATTGCACTTTTGTAACAAGTTTTATGACTTATAGTGCAGATATTTTTTTATCATATATGGACCGAGTGTATGCCCTACGATCACATTGAATTATTGAGGATACCGATTGGATTGAGCGATATATATTGGGGTGCGTATGATAATGCCTTGGAAATAAAATATGCCAATCAAAAATAAAAAATAGAACAAACCTGAGCTCATTGCCGACCAAACTCTGTGTCGCCATACATCATCGAATCAAAATCAATCTGAACGCTTCCTTATGTGATGTATAAATTACATGGAGGCACGAACTTACAACCTCGCAATGATCTTGAATGGCGACCATTATCCATAAGCCTTAGCCTTTCACGCAAATTTCACAAGACGCTAGGCCAAATTGCAACAATGGCCACTGATCCGTAAGATGAACCCCCCTTCGTCTCACCTAATTACCTCTTTTGTTCTATTTTATTTTACTTCGTGGATTTGGTTTCCAACATGAAGTTCTGCCTTTTCTTTTCTTTTTTTCTCTCGGTGCCCTACATAATGCAGAAAAGCGAGGGAGACTCTCCCTCAACCACTGGATTCTACCTCGAGCCCACCTCCTCTTTTTGATGGAACTGCCAGGTCATGCTCACATTGTAACTCTTAACATGTCCCATCTTTCCTTTCTCTTATTCATCTAGCTCTTGTCCAAATCACACCAGGCTCAAAAAATCTTCTCTTCAAAAGTACGTCAGCACAATCAGTAAAAGTGCAAGGATTGGATGAAAACTTACGCTTTTTAATGGGACGTAATGAACTACGTACTTCTGATACGTGATTAGCTTGGATATATTAGAATTCGCGCTTTCTATCCTTAGTTTGGTAGATCTCAAGAATGAGTGCATTTATGTGGCATCTGCAGCTTTGTTTGCACTGTAATATGGAACACGCAAACATTTGACGATAAGATTCTGAGGCTTTCTCCTTGTCTCGTAGGTTGTATATAACTTACAGAAGCACTTATGCCCAGCGTGCATGGATAGCTAGGAATTGCGAGGTCTCTCTCTCTCTCAAGCTTTGCTATTGCTCTTCTTCTGATTTTCTGTCCTTTATTCTGTAACTTCTACATGGTACTATAGTGAATGTATTTCTGACTGTTGAGTCGTTGCAGGGACTGCAAGACAAGATCAAGTTGGTCCCTCTCTCTCTCACCGACAAGCCTGCTTGGTACACACAGAAAGTTTACCCCGTAAACAAGGCACTGCTCTCTCCCCTTCTCTTTAGTCAAGTTTTCCCGTACGGAACCCTGTGTCATCTGACGAACTCTGTTAAGAATTCCCCTGAGAATTGAACTAAAAGATTCAGCACCGTGCCGCGCGCTGTCCCATGATCCACTACGATTCAGTGCGCAACATATGCTTGCATTTGACACTGCAACGTTCAGCAAAAGATTACTCTTAATAACTGGGGATGAATTATCTTTTGCACGGCCACGTCTAGGGGTACAGAATTGAAGGAAGTAATGAAAGGAATCTAGTCATATTCAACTAGCGTGCATCTTATCATGACATGTTGGTGTTAAATTTCTGTTGCTCTGATAACATTTCTTCTCTCATTAATTGCATCAGGTGCCATCTCTGGAACATGACAACAAGGTCATGGGAGAGTCCCTTGATCTGATGAAGTACATCGATAGCAAATTTGAAGGGCCATCTCTTTTCCCCACTGTAAGTCTACTCACTATCTTATCTGGGCCTAAAAACATAAGGACGAATTAAACCTGCAATTTATTTTCTCCCTGGATTCTATTTATTTAAATTTAGGTAAAATATCGTTCTGTAGGATCCCGTGAAAAGAGATTATGGCGAAGAGTTATGGTCTTATTCCCTCGAATTCGTTGAAACAATGTATTCCGCGTTTAAAGGAGAAACAGTCAAAGAACTGGGTAAGACTACGAATAAAAAGAGTCTTTGCTGAGGAACTCAGAGAACTCCAGACTAACATGGAAACATATCTTGAAGAGTCCATTTTCAGATGAAACTGATGTTGAATTTCTTGTCAGGTCCTCCTCTCGATCACTTAGACCGTGCCCTCCAAAAATTTGACGACGGGCCATTCTTCCTCGGCCAATTCAGTTTGGTAAGCCACCTGTTTTGCAGATTTAATTGCAACCAAAATGATTAAACGATACTATCAACATTATAGTATACATCCATCTTGCAAAATGTTGCTCTTTGCAACTGAACCGTATCCTTATTTCTACAACTGATTCACGATTTAGGTGGACATAGCTTTCATACCATTTGTTGAAAGAATCCAGGTACTCTTATCAGATGTATGGAAGCATGATATCACGTCGGGAAGGCCGAACTTAGCTTCCTGGATAGAGGTAACAATTTGCCAACTCTTGTTCATGTAAACTTATTGCACTCGGTAGACATATGACTTCCTTGTATCCGAAAAGGTGAGCAGCACTTAAATGAGAAAGAAGGCCAAGGGCTCTTTATATATAAACCATAAGCCCTAGGCAGTCTCAAAAGCCGAACTCAGCAGCACTGCAACAAGTTGCCATGGCCTCTGAAGTTCATGTTCACCTTTCTCGTATACTTGGATTCATGCACTCACCGACGTGTGACTGCTCGCATTCATACATGGATGATGCGCTCAACCTAATTAGTTGAGAGATTCTTACCATACCAAGTGATTTTGTGCAGGAGATGAACAAGATCGATGGTTACGCGCAGACTAAATATGAACCTGAAGAAATCATCGCATATTATAAGATGCGCTTATCGGTACTGTTTCTTCTAAGACACACGTTTGCCGACATTTGTTTCCTGTCAGAAATTAAGCAACACGTGTTTACTTCTCACAAGGAATGTACTTTGCAGGTGCAGCATTGAGACCTGAGCACAGTAGCTGTAATTTTTCTGTCTGATGGGTGTGAGAGTTTCAACTTGTGGAGATGCTGCTGTTCTTTCTGCCGAGGTTTTTGCAAGTCTCGGTCCCGTATGTTGTAATTGCATTCTTACTCGCTTGAATAATATTAAATCATGAGTGTACTGTATCAGTACACGTTTCCTTTAACCTACTTATGTAAATAATCAAAGACTTAAGAAATTGTATCATCATTTCTTCTCCTTTAATTTGGTTATTGCCATCTTTTCTCTTCTGAACACTTCAGACAGCAACACCGCTTCAATGGTTTTTGTCTTCGACATGAATACATTACACAAGGAAAGTAATCCTGATTGATCGCTTGAGAACTCACGGTAGTAGGATGAAAAGCCTTGAACAAAGTTGGCGTAACCCACTCGGATATAAATAAAACCAGGGAAAATTCCAAAGTAAAGGATAATCATGAAGAGCAACTGTTATTGAACATGAAATGGTGTTCAAGCCCTATAACCAAAAAGCAACTGTAGACCAAAAACTAATTGCGTACACGCAGCTTGTTGAAACCAAATGAAGCCAAAAAGAAGACAATATACATGAATACAGTTCTATATTTCACTCCAGTGCCATTGAATAGAAGTCGATTACATTCAAAGTGTACTCCTGAAAGATAATGTTTCCTTGCTCTCCAAAGTACAAGGCTAACGGGTATCAAACACATGATGTATTTAGTAAGATCAGGGTCATGGCCACACCACAGCTAAAGGAAGAATAGCAGATCTATGAGAAAGCCACAAAGAAATATGTAGGCTATATACATGGGGCAGAGAGACTAAGGGCCGAGAATGTGGTAAAACTACTTACAAGGCCACTTGCATACACTTACGGCAGGGAAAGTTCAGAGGCCACCCCCTCGGGAAACCACAAAAAATCTAATTGATGGCATCAATTAACAAGGAGTTAGGTTTGATCGCTAGAATGTAATCTGTAGTGTAATCGCTTCGAAGGTAAACAGAGCGCTTCGGACCAGCAGCTGCATTGGTTGGGTCAAAGAGTGACCCTCAGACCCCGTATATCTAGAAAAGTTCTGTCCTAAACCAGATACCATGGGACTCACTTAATCTTCTTGGTTTTCTCTCCATCTGATATTTTACCACCATTCAGCTTCTAGAAACGTTCTTTCTTTCCTCTAGGAGGGGTAAGAGGAGCGAAGTGGTTGCCCAGGGCTGATTCGGTATCAGGATCAAATTTTTGGGAAGCAAGATACGTCAGAGCCGTGACGACATCAGCGATGACTGGACGCAAATTAGGCTGCTCCTGGACGCACATTGCAGCAATTGCAAGAGCTTGGTACAACCCCCTTGGAGGGTATTGACCTTGGAGAGTCGGGTCAGCCATAAGCATAAACTTTCTTCGATCTTTGAACAATGGTCTCGCCTGCAGTTTTTCAGATGAAAATTGCATTAGACTAATCCAACATGAAGTCACCAGGAGTAATAAAGAGAAAGTTGCATAAGCTTCGACAAAGCTGCCCCCGATAGCTTTGAGATGATGTTGCTTTTAAACCTTTTAAGAGAGACTAATAGCAATTTTTCTAGAAATATGAAATCATAATGATACTGACGCTACCAAGATAATTTTACAATAATGAAAATAAAAATCATATTAAAAATAACATGTGAAATAATTATTATAATAACAAGATACCGATAGAAACAATTATAATACAAGATGCTTCAATTATAACATTATGATAATTATATATAAATGTTGTAGTCATCATACAATTTCTCTAGTATAATAATTAAATATTGTTGCTATTACTGTTGTTGTTGTTGTTATTAGGACATATAGAGTTATTATTTGATGATGATGATAATCATTACTAGCAGCATCATTATTATTAGAAAAAATTATCAAAAAAGTCTTAAACCTATTTGCGGTTGTACTAATTCAGTCATAAACTTGTTTTTTTAGTCAATTGAGTCCTAAACCTTTTGTAATTGTGCTAATTCAGTCTATCCAGCTAAAATTGGCTAGCCGGTGTTCATGCCGACGACAATTTTTTTTAATAAAATTTTATTTTTTGAATTATTTTATTAAATTTGTTTATATTTTCTTTCTTTCTTTCTTTAACTTCTTCCTCCTCCCTCCTTCTTCCTTTGGCTTCGGCGACCGGCCGAGGGGAGGGTTGGCCGATCGGCGGACTGAGACAGTCGAATGAGCTTACCTCGCCGTCTCTAGGTGAGGGTATAAGTGTCAAAATGGGTC
Organism: Eucalyptus guilfoylei; assembly: GCA_016097605.1. Classification (NCBI taxonomy): domain Eukaryota; kingdom Viridiplantae; phylum Streptophyta; class Magnoliopsida; order Myrtales; family Myrtaceae; genus Eucalyptus; species Eucalyptus guilfoylei. The sequence continues at coordinate 44,521,564 of CM027861.1, forward strand.
TTAAACCCATATATGACTCATTTATGATTTAAATGGATTATATATGAGTTACTTACATTTTGAAGTGGATTATATATGAGTCACTTATTTTTTGAAGAGACTAGTTAAATAGGTCTTAAATGGATTGGACTTAAAAACCCATTTCCATCATAAGCCTTGCACTCTCCCTTTCCCCCAAAATGTTTTTTTTTTTTCATAAAAATCAAAATCATAATTACATTTTGTATTTTATATTTTCATTTTTCATTTTTCTTTCCTTTTTATTTCTTTCCTCTTCCTCCTTCCTTAACCAAAGTGGTTGGCACGACGATGGCCGGCAACTAACTAGGTGAGGCTTAAGTTTGCCGGCGTCACGCGAGCTTTAGCTTGCCAATGTTTGGCGAGACTCGAGCTCGCCTATGACCGATCGTCGGCCGTTGTCATGGCCAGCAGCCACGAAGAAGAGGTAAAAGAAAAAAATTAAAAAGAAAAGAGAAAAAGAAAAAATAATTAAAAATTCGATTTAAACAAATTAAAAATTAAAAATTCGTTTTTATGAAAATTATAAAAATTGTACATTAAATTTGTATTGCATTAAATTTTTTTAGTAGTACTATTTTTTTAAAAAAAAATCATAAGAAATAAGTTTTCTTAGGTTTAGTTAAAGGTTTTTCACATATTTTATTTTTTACTAATTTTTTATTGTTTAATTTACTTTTTAAATTTGATGTGAATTTTTTTATTCAAGTAACATATATGTGAAGAGCTTAAAGTAAATTAAATGGGTGGAAGTGGATTAACTTAAATTGAGTTAAATATTAATCTGTTTCGATTATGGGTTGAGTTGGGTATGGGTTATCAAATTTACATTACATAGAAAATGGGTCAGACTATTTTCGACCCGACCCACCCATTTGATGACCCTTTGCGATGGTAACCTCGCCCAACCACTAACGGGGCGACCCCTCGCTGTCGTTAGGTCTAGCGAGGTGAGCCCTCGCCGAATTTGGCGAGTGCCTGGGCGAGCTAGTCCTCACCCAACAACCGCAAGGCAAGCCCTTGCCAAATTCGGTGGAGGCTCACCTTGCCAGACCCAGTGATGGTGAGGCGAGCCCTCGCCAGATCTGGCGGCGACTCACCCCACCAGTGGCTGGGTGAGCTTAGCTCGCCTAATGACAGCGAGGCGAGCTCGCTCAGCTGCCTCAATCTGACGACTGGCCAACCTTCCATTCTGGTTGGTCGCCGAAGCCAAAGCATGAAGGAGGGAGGAGGAGGGAGGAGAAAAAAGATTAAAAAAATAATTCAAAAAATTCAAAAAAATATTATTAAAAAATTATCGCAAGTGGCCGCGTTATGTTAGCGCCGCTAGCTAATTTTGGCCGGATGAACTGAACCGGTATAATTGCAAAAAGTTTAGAACTCAATTAACCAAAAAAATAAGTTTATGACTGAATTAATATAACTATAATAAGTTTAGGACTTTCTTAGTAATTTTTTCATTATTATTATACGGTGAAAATGGTAAATACCAAAAAATTTAATAACATGGACAAGATATATCCAACAACGTTATGAGTCATTTTTTCGTCATTTGGATAGTCTCAACAATCTCGCACCAGCTATTGTCAAACGCATTAATCGTCATAGGACAGCCCCTTTAAGCAATGTGTTGCCAGCACATACGCTACTACAGGATAGTTACATCACAACTGCAGCTGTACCGAATACATTTGTACACATGTCACTTCACTGCTTCCATATGTCATTCAACTTTTAATTATGTGTGCAGACATTAGAGATTTTCTCATTGAAAATTTCACTAAATGGCAGATTTTAAGTAGACTCCAAGCATGGAAACATCATTTTGCAGTTTGACAAGCAAAATACAGGTATCGACTATTAGCATCTCTCACCCATGCAACCAGGTTTTGTTCTTCCGCAGCTCTTGAATCGCCGGTTGCTTTCCTGCCAGTTATAATTTCCAAAAGGATGACGCCGAAGCTATAGACACCTGATTTGAGTGTCGGTTTAATTCACTTTCGTTTCATAGTCAGTTTACGCTTCTGGAGGTTCTTTGGTCAATTTATGAATTGCATTCTACAGGCAAGCACTGCAGTGCCTTTACGTGGTCTAGGCTTGAAGGATGGTGTCGGCAAGGCATTTGAGTTTTTTGCTGGGCATGCATAAGTGTACATTCGACAAGAATAGTTTTTTTTTTTAAGCCTGTCCAATGTGTGAACAATTTAGGACATTTACATCTGTGTCGGAATTTAATCGATAACAAAACTTGAGAACATGCAAAAATGTAACGCTGGAATTGAATCAACGCCAAAACAACCGAGATAGAAATACGTGTCGGAATTTAATTGACGGTGTGAATCAAAAAGCTATAATTAAGAAAAATAAAGTGCAATGCATAAAAGTAAAGATAATTGAAAGATTACATTTTGATTGTTAATGTGCCTCTTCAATAATTGAAGAGAACTTGGTATTTATAGACCTTTTGTCATAACCATTTAAGAGTAGTTCCTTCGTGATTGTAATTGTAAGTCCACGCTTCCAAAAATTCTGTTCCCATATTCCCACATTGTCGATTCTCTTCTTCAAAGTAGCTGTCCTTCAAAATAGCACCTAAATTTCTCCACGTTCGTTTCCCATTGTAGCTGCTCTCCACGATCTTCCCTAATGGGTCTACACATGCCTGAGCCTTGATTTAATCCTTGATTTAATCCTTGCTTTGAATCGATCATCTTGTTGCAAAGTCAGCACACTCATCGACGAACTCTTGTCTAATAATTGGCAATCATTTGTCGTCACTTGTCCATTTTAATAAGAATGCAATAATGCATAATTTTCATATCCATTCGGTCTAATAATTGGCAATCATTTGTCGTCACTTGTCCATTTTAAGAAGGATGCAATAATGCATCATTTTCATATCTATTCGGCCATTAGTCCCATTGACCAAATAATGCCAAGAAAGACAACGGAGCTTTCTATACCTAAACTGCCTTCCTCCTCATATGACCAAACATGCCCGTATAGCATATTCACCACCTTTTATTTTTCTTTTCATTGCTATGCTTTGACGGTTGCATATGAAGTTGCCGAGTCTACTTTGTCACTTATTGTCGATTATTGACGATTACGTAAATTCCATTCTCAACTCCATTATTTTGATTGTTGTATTCGAGATTGTTGACTCCACTTTCGTCGATTCCCTTTCAGTCAATTCCTTCGTATTGTCGTTCACATGCCGATAATCATTAATGATTGGACATTTTTTGGTGTAAACACACTCCAAGTATCTTCAGAAATCACAGTCTAAGTACACATTCCGCTTGTTCAACTAATTGTCTAAATTTCTGAATTTTCTCCACCTCGGTGACATGGAATAGTTGGGGACATTCTTCGTCACCGCTGATGAAATCTGCATCATCTACGCAATGTTTTATATTAAATCTCGAGCAGAAACCGATGAAAGTTCTGTTTTCGTGCTTGAATGAAAAACCATGATGTTAATCAGACTACCTGCTTTGAGGTTTTTTTTTTTTTTTTTTTTTTTTTTTTTTTTTTTTTTGTGAGTTTTGACTACTTCCAAACGTGCAAATGTCATTCAAATTTAGACCCAAAAAAATGTCATTTAAATAATGGTGGTGTGAAAAACGTGCTCCCGCCGATTGAACCGTGCGACCATGCAAGAACTATTTTTCAGTGGGATACAATATAAAATTTCACGAAATTTAGATATATGATTGAAATCTAGACAATGGTTGCTTAGACTTTTAGATGGAAAGGGAAAGTGTATTGTAAGATATGTGTACACACAAGTCCTAAAATTATGCGAAAGTGTAATTAAGTTCTAGAATTTTCAAAAAGTGCAATCAAGTCCTAAAATTTGTCAAATTGGTGCAACTGAGTCATTCCGTTAACACCGTCAATTTGTTAAAGTAAAAATGCTGACATAGCAATTTTAGATTAATTTCTCTTTTTTATGTGGCATTTTTATTAGTTTTTCTCTAATCTTATTTAAATAATATTAACAAACTAAAATATAAAAAAAATGGAAAAAAAGAGAAAAAAAGGATACGGACTCGTGTGGGTGCTTCTGTCTTCGCCCATTGCCAGAGGGGCTAACTAGGGTTGTTGACTCTAGGCGGATGTCATGATGGCAACGACCCGAGGGGGGAGGGGGGTCGCCGCCCCTAGCGAGGGGCCGGAATGGCTCACCCAAACTGGGTTGAGGGCACCTAGATCTGGGTGAGATTGGCTAGGCCTTGCCCGGGCTAGCGAGGCTCGCCCAGGGTGACGCCTTGCCGGCCCTTGCATGGGGCTAGTGTGGCTCCCCCATATCTGGGCAACGCTGGCTCTTTTTGTGGTCGGTAAGTCTCGATAGCCCCAGGCGAGGGCTGGCATCGCCCAAATCTAGTGAGCCTTGCTTAGGCCTAGCGAAGTTTGTTGACCCTCGCCTAGGGACGGCAATGGGCGGCGGTGGCCATTAGTGAGTCCCTGCCTTTTTCTTTTACTTTCTTTTAGGTTTTGCTTTAATTATTTTAGTTTTTTAATAATATTTAAATAATAATTAGTTTTTTTAATACTATTTAAATAAAATTGGAAGGAAAATTAATTAAAAAAAATGCCACTATGAGACAAAAATTAATTTACAAATGTAATGTCTGCATTTTCCATTGGGCAATTCAACATATTAATAGAATGACTCGATTGTACCAATTTAATAAGTTTTAGAACTTGATTATACATTTTTAAAATTTTAGAATTTAATTGCACTTTTGTAACAAGTTTGATGACTTATAGTGCAAATATCCCTTTATCATATATGGACCGAGTGTATGCCCTACGATCGCATTGAATTATTGAGGATACCGATTGGATTGAGCGATATATATTCAGGTGCGTATGATAATGCCCCGGAAATAAAACACGCCAATCAAAAATAAAAAATAAAAAATAGAACAAACCTGACCTCATTGCCGACCAAACTCTCTGTCGCCATACATCATCGAATTAAAATCAATCTGAACGCTTCCTTATGTGATGTATAAATTACATGGAGGCACGAACTTACAACCTCGCAATGATCTTGAATGGCGACCATTATCCATAAGCCTTAGCCTTTCACGCAAATTTCACAAGACGCTAGGCCAAAATTGCAACAATGGCCACTGATCCGTAAGATGAACCCCCCTTCGTCTCACCTAATTACCTCTTTTGTTCTATTTTATTTTACTTCGTGGATTTGGTTTCCAACATGAAGTTCTGCCTTTTCTTTTCTTTTCTTTTTTTCTCTCGGTGCCCTACTCAGTGCAGAAAAGCGAGAGAGACTCTCCCTCAACCACTGGATTCTACCTCAAGCCCACCTCCTCTTTTTGATGGAACTGCCAGGTCGTGCTCACATTGTAACTCTTAACATGTCCCATCTTTCCTTTCTCTTATTCATCTAGCTCTCGTCCACATCACACCAGGCTAAAAAAAATTTCTCTTCAAAAGTACGTCAGCACAATCAGTAAAAGTGCAAAGATTGGATGAAGACTTGCGCTTTCTAATGGGACGTAACGAACTACGTACTTCTGATACGTGATTAGCTTGGATATATTAGAATTCACGCTTTCTATCCTTAGTTTGGTAGATCTCAAGAATGAGTGCATTTATGTGGCATCTGCAGGCTTTGTTTGCACTGTAACGTGGAACAAGCAAACATTTTGTGACGACCCAGACCCGGGGCAGTACGGAGGGACAGACTAAGATCGCCTCGGCAATACGCGGGCGAGGTTAAGGGCATTTCTCCTGTCCCACATCGTTTAGGGAGGAGTCCTGGGAGCCTTATAAAGGCTTGGGTCTCTTTATCTGTGTGATGCGTTTTAAAACCGTGAGGGAAAAGATCGTGGCTGGAATGGCGATTTGTCCGCGCCAGGATGGGTGACCCAAAACGGACAATATTATACAATGGGGCCCGGATCCTTACCTTAAAGGAGGACGACCCAGACCTGGGGCAGTACGGAGGGACAGGGGAGGCAGTACGGAGGGACGGACTAAGAGGCGAGGTTAAGGGGAGAAAGCCTTGGCAGTACACGGGCGAGGTTAAGGGCACAACGCTTAGGGGGAGTCCTGGGAGCCTTTATAATGCTTGAGACCGGCTTGGGTCCCTTTATTTGTGTAACGCGTTTTAAAACCGTGAGGGAAAAGACCGTGGCTGAGATGGCGGTTCGTCCACGCCAGGGCAGGTGACCCAAAGCGGATAATATTACACAATGGGGCATAGGTCCTTACACATTTGACAATAAGATTATGAGGCTTTCTCCTTGTCTCGTAGGTTGTATATAACTTACATAAGCACTTATGCCCAGCGTGCATGGATAGCTAGGAATTGCAAGGTCTCTCTCTCTCTCTCTCTCTCTCTCTCTCTCTCTCTCTCTCTCAAGCTTTGCTATTGCTTTTCTTCTGATTTTCTGTCCTCTATTCTGTAACTTCTACATGGGTACTATAGTGAATGTATTTCTGACTGTTGAGTCGTTGCAGGGACTGCAAGACAAGATCAAGTTGGTCCCTCTCTCTCTCACCGACAAGCCTGCTTGGTACACACAGAAAGTTTACCCCGTAAACAATTTAGTCAAGTTTTCCCGTACGGAGCCCTGTGTCATCTGACGAACTCTGTTAAGAATTCCCCTGAGAATTGAACTAAAAGATTCAGCACCGTGCCGCGCGCTGTCCCATGATCCACTACGATTCAGTGCGCAACATATGCTTGCATTTGACACTGCAACGTTCAGCAAAAGATTACTCTTAATAACTGGGGATGAATTATCTTTTGCACGGCCACGTCTAGGGGTACAGAATTGAAGGAAGTAATGAAAGGAATCTAGTCATATTCAACTAGCGTGCATCTTATCATGACATGTTGGTGTTAAATTTCTGTTGCTCTGATAACATTTCTTCTCTCATTAATTGCATCAGGTGCCATCTCTGGAACATGACAACAAGGTCATGGGAGAGTCCCTTGATCTGATGAAGTACATCGATAGCAAATTTGAAGGGCCATCTCTTTTCCCCACTGGAAGTCTACTCACTATCTTATCTGGGCCTAAAAACATAACGACGAATTAAACCTGCAATTTATTTTCTCCCTGGATTCTATTTATTTAAATTTGGGTAAAATATCGTTCTGCAGGATCCCGTGAAAAGAGATTAGGGCGAAGAGTTATGGTGTTACTCCCTCAAATTCGTTGAAACAATGTATTCCGCGTTTAAAGGAGAAACAATCAAAGAACTTTGTGTACTGATGGTGATAAGATGCTTGTCTTTAGGCTTTTGTGCGGTGCGGTGACTCTCCGACATTCTTGAGCTCCTCTGGAAGTGGTGGTATCTTTGGGAGGCATCCAAGAATTACATGACCCTGCATATACGAATACATAATCGCATTAGTACCACCGGATGTCCACAGATTGCCAGGAACTCCTATTGCCATACCAAGAGGAAGAATAAGTGAGGAAGTGAAGATAGAAAACATAGTTGATAAGTTGAATTCACTTGTGTAACTGGCCCAATGCTTCGAATTGCGAAGTAGAAGAGCGCTTTTACACTGATTGGTGAAGCGTACATGAAGCCTTCACTATCCAATGTGTTTCTTGGTTACTGTTCAGGTATTTGAATAAAATGTCTAGAGAACTTTGCGTACTGCATGCGCAATTCTTTTTAAGTGTTGATGCCAAGAAATTTGTTGCTTTGCTTTATGCTGAACCCCAAGCTCAGGGAACACTTCCTCGTGGAAAAAAGTCGAGATGCTTCGTGTTTGGAAAAGGGTTGAATTAATCCTTGGGGAGGTTGTGTTCACTGGATCGTAGGAGAGAATCTCACCCGTTGATCATAAATCCTGTAACCATTTAATATGACGAAACTTTGCATAGGAATTACAACAATGATGCTCGTGATATCGGTGGACACCCAAGAACCCCCTTTAACGGTGGCTTGAGCTGTAGAGGTTTCTGCGACTCCGGTGCAGCCTTATTGCTTTAGAAAAAATAGCATGCGTTTATTCACACTTACATAAATTGAGGGCAAAATGAAACTTTTTGGCCAGAGGAATGATGTTAAAAGTATAAGTTTGAATGTTGAACATTTCACGTGCGGATAGGGTGAATCGCGGCATGGATTCGAGGGGTTTCCATTTTAATAAAAAGCTGGGGGCGTTGTACGTCACCACTGATGAAATCTGCAGCATCTGCTTAATGTTTTATATTAAATCTAGAGCAGCCCTGACTTTTGAGCAGAAACCGATGGAAGTTCTTGTTTACGTGCTTGAATGAAAAACCATGGCGTTAATCAATCGGACTGCCTGCTTTGAGTTTTGATTACTTCCAAACGTGTAAAAGTCCTTTTTTTTTTGTCAGAGTGTAAAAGTCATTGAAATGGTGATTCGGTGAACATACTCCTGGTGTGTAAACTGTGCAACCATACCAGAACTTTTATTTTTCAGCTGAATACACTATAAAATTTTACGAAATTTCAATATGTGATTGATTAGATCCAGTAAAATGAGTCTGGACAAGGATTGTTCATTCCTTTAACTTGACTGCAAAATCAAAAGAAAAAGTTCATTGTATATGGACCGATTGATGCCCTCTAAATGCATTGAACCAACGAGGATACCGGTTGTGGATTGAACGGTATCTATTAGGTGTGGACAATAATGTCTTGCAAAATAGAATACGCCTGACCTCATTGCTTACCCAACTCTCAATCGCCAAGCCTCATCAAAGTAAAAATCAAACCGGACACTTCCTCATGCGATATGTATAAATTACATGCAGACACATTTCATCCTCACAATGATCTTGTATTGCGACCACTATATCATTCTCCATAAGTTTCGCTAAGAATTCACAAGACAAAGTGCAACAATGGCCACTGATCCGTAAGACGACCCATCTTCATCTCACCTATTTACCTCTTTTGTTCTATTTTATTTTACTTTATGGATCTGGTTACCAACATGAACTTCTGCATTTGCCTTTCTTTTTCTCTTGATGCCTTAATGCAGAAAAGCGAGAGAGACTCTCCCTCCACCACTGGATTCTACTTCAAACCCACCTCCTCTTTTTGATGGAACCACCAGGTCATGCTCACATTGTAACTCTTAACATGTCCCATCTTTCCTTAATCTTATTTATCTAGCTTTCATCAACATCACATCGGGCTCAAAAACTTTTCTCTTCGAAAGTACGTCGCATTCATGCATTTTATAGATGATGGGGTGGTCGGTCGGAACCAATAAAAGTGCAAAAACTAGATGAAAACTTGTGTTTTTCAATGGGACGTAATAGAGTCCTACGTACTCTTGATGTGTGATTAGCTTGGATCTATTAGAATTAGTGCTTTCTATCCTTTTTTAGGTAGATCTCTTGACTGAGTACATTTATGTAGTATCTGCAGCTCTGTTTGCACTGTACTATAGAACACCCAACCATTTGACAACAAGATTCTAAGGCTTTCTCCTGGTCTTGTAGGTTGTATATAACTTACAGGAGCCCTTTTGCCCAGCGTGCATTGATCACTAGGAATTGCAAGGTCTCTCTCTCTCTCTCTGTGATTGCTTTTCTTCTGATTTCTGTCCTTTATTCTGTAACTCCTACATGGTTACTATAGTGAATGTATGCACTGACTGCTGAGTCGTTGCAGGGACTGCAAGACGAGATCAAGTTGGTCCCTCTCTCTCTCACCGACAAGCCTGCTTGGTATAGAGAGAAAGTTTACCCCGTCGACAAGGCACTGCTCTCTCCCCTTCTCTCTAGTCAAGTTTTCCTGTACGGAGCTCTGTGTCATTTTATGAACTCTGTTAAGAATTCCACTGAGAATTGAACTAAAAAATTGGACTGTGCCATGCACTGTCCCACGATCCACTCTCCTTATGCAACCTGTGCTTGCATTTGACACTGCAGCGTTTGGAAGAAGATTGCTCTTAATAACTGAGGATGAATTGAAAGAAGTAATGAAAGGGATCCAGTTGTCTTCAGCGAGATTGCTTCTTATTATGACAAGTTGGTGATTAATTTTCTGTTACTCCGATGACACATTTCTTCTCTTTCATTAATTGCATTAGGTGCCATCTCTGGAACATGACAACAAGGTCATAGGAGAGTCTCTAGATATAATGAAGTATATTGATAGCAAATTTGAAGGGCCATCTCTTTTCCCCACTGTAAGTCTACTTACATTTTTTTCTGGGGCTAAAAACGCATGGACGAGTTAAACCCGCAATTTATTTCATCCTGGATTCTATTTATATAAATTTGGGTAAAATATTGTTTCACAGGATCCTGCGAAAAGAGATTATGGTGAAGAGTTATGGTCTTACTCCCTCAAATTCATTGAAACAATGTCTTCAGCGCTGAATGGAGAAACAGTCAAAGAACTGGGTAAGAAGAAAAACTGTCTTTGCTGAGGAACTCAGAGGACTCCAGACTAACGTGGATACATACGTTGAAGAGTCCATTTTCAGATGAAACTGATGTTGAATTTCGTGGCAGGTCCTCCTCTCGATCACTTAGACCGTGCCCTCCAGAAATTCGACGATGGGCCATTCTTCCTCGGCCAGTTCAGTTTGGTAAGCCACCCGTTTTACAGATTTAATTTGCAACCAAAATGATTAAATAATACTATCAACAGTATAGTACACATCCTTCTTGCAAAATGTTGCTTTTCGCAACCGAATTGTATCCTCATTTCCACAACTGATTCACGATTCAGGTGGACATAGCTTTCATACCGCTTGTCGAAAGAATCCAGTTACTCTTATCAGATGTGTGGAAGCACGATATCACGTTGGGAAGGCCGAACTTAGCTTCCTGGATAGAGGTAATAATTCGCCAACTCTTGTTCATATGAACTTATTGCACTCGGTACACATTTGACTTCCTTCTATCCAAAAAGGCGAGCAGCACTTGAATGAGAAAGAAGGCCAAGGGCTCTTTATATATAAGCCATAAGCCCTAAGCAGTCCCAAAAGCCGAACTCAGCTACACTGCAACAAGTTGCCATGGCCTCTGAAGTTCTTGTTCACCTTTCTTGTACACTTGGATTCACGCACTCATCAACTTGAACGTGTGACTGCTCGGGCTCATACATGGACAATGTGCTCAACTTAATAAGCTGAGAGATTCTTACCAGACCAAGTGATTTTGTGCAGGAGATGAACAAGATCGACGCGTACACACAGACCAGATATGATCCTCAAGACATCATCGCATATATGAAGACACGCTTCTTGGTACCGTTCCTTCTGAGACACCCACATTTACCAGACAAATTTTCTTGTCAGAAATTAAGCAACTCATATGTGTCTACTTCTCACAAGAAGTCTACTTTGCAGGTGAAGCATTGAGACCTGAGCACACAAGCAGTAATTTTTCTGTCTGGTGGCTGCGAGAGTTTAGGTACTGCTGCACTTTTTGCTAAGGCCGTTATAAGTCTCGGTCCCATATGTTGTATTGCATTCTTACTCGCTTGAATAATATAAGTAATGAGTGTACTGTATTGGTCACTTCTGCTTTAACTTACGAATGTGTGGAATCAAAGACTTGAGATTGTATCGTCATTTCTTCATTAATTTGGTTATTGCCATCTTTTCTCGTCTGAACACTTGAGACCGTAACACGGCTGGCGATTGTTTTCGTCTTCCGCATAAATACATTACACAAGGAAAGTATGCGGAGGAATGATTTACTGGGAATGAATGATCACTTTAGAAATAAAGTAAGCGAAGGGAAGATTGATCACTTTAGAACTCAAGGTAGTAGGACGAAAAGCCTTAAACAAAATTGGCGTAACCCACTCAGATACAAAAGCAACCAGGGAAAATTCCAATGTAGATGCGAGGATAATCATGAAGAGCAACTGTTACTGAACATGAAATGGTGTACAAGCCATAGAAGCAAAAAGCAACTGTAGACCAAATACTAATTGCGTACACGCAGCTTGTTGAAACCAAAATGAAGCCAAAAAGAAGATATTATACATGAATACAGATCTATATTTCACTCCGGTGCAATTGAAAAAGAAATCGATTACATTCTAAATGTACTCCTGACAGATAATTTTTCCTTGCTCTCCAAATTACAACGCTAAGGGGTATCAAACCCATGATGTATTTAGTAAGATCAGGGTCAAAGCCACACCATAACTAAAGGAAGAATAGCAGATCTATGAGAAAGCCACAAAGAAGTATGTAGGCTATATACATGGGGCAGAGAGACTAAGGGCCGAGAATGTGGTAAAACTACTTACAAGGCTATTTGCATACACTTGCGGCAGGGAAAGTTCAGAAGCCACCCCCGCAGGAAACCATAAAAAATCTAATTGATGGCATCAACTAACAAGGAGTTAACTTTGATCGCTAGAATGTAATCTGTAGTGTAATCGCTTCAAAAGCAAACAGAGCACTTCGGACCAGCAGCTGCATTGGCTGGGTGAAAAAGTGACCCTCAGACCCTGAATATCTAGAAAAGTTCTGTCCTAAGCCAGATACCGCGTGACTCACTTAATCTTCTTGGTTTTCTCTCTATCTGATATTTTACCACCATTGAGCTTCTTGAAACTCTCTTTCTTTCCTCTAGGAGGGGTAAGAGGAGCAAACTGGTTGCCCAGGGCTGATTGGGTATCAGGATCATGTTTTTGGGAAGCAAGATATGTCAGAGCCGTGACGACATCAGCGATGACTGGACGCAAATTAGGCTGGTCCTGGACGCACATTGCAGCAATTGCAAGAGCTTGGTACAACCCCCTTGAAGGGTACTGACCTTGGAGCGTCGGGTCAGCCATAAGCGTAAACTTTCTTCGATCTTTGAACAATGGCCTCGCCTGCAGTTTTTAGATGAAATTTGCATTAGACTAATCTAACATTAAGCCACCGGGAATAATAAAGAGAAGATCGCATAAGCCTCCACAGCAGCTTCCACAAAGCTACACCCAATAGCTTTGAGATGCTCCAGCTTTTAAACCTTTTAAGAGAGAGTAGTAGCAATATTTCTAGAAATATGAAATCATAAATTTGACAACAATAAAAATAAAAATCATATTAATAATAACATATGTAATTATTATTATAATAAAAAGATACCAAGAGAAATAATTATAATACATAATGCTTCAATTATCATTATTTCCATAAAACATTATTTTAAGGATATATAAATGTTATAGTCATCATTATAATTTCATAGTATAGTAATTAAATATTATTGCTATTACTATTGTTGTTATTGTCGTCGTTGTTAGGACATATAGATGTTATAGTTATCGTTAGATGATGATCATAATCATTCTAGTAGCATTTTTTTAATTAGATGGTGAAAACGGTAAATACCAAAAACTTTAATAACACCGACAAGAAATATTCAAAAAAGTTATGTGTCGTTTTCATTATTTGGATAGTCTCAACAATCTCACAACAGTTTTTGTCAAACGCATTAATCATCAAAGAACACCACCTTTAAGCAATGTGTTGCCAAGCACATATGCTGCCACAGCATAGTTACATCATAACTGCAGCTGTACCAAGTACATTTGTATGCACGTCGCTTCATTGCATCTATACGTCATTCAACTTTTAATTATGTCCGTAGACATTAGGGCCCTGTTTGGTAACTATCATCGGAACAACTATTTCTGTTCTTTTGTTTCCTGGAACGAAAATAGAATAGAAATCCATTTGGTCAAGGAACAAAAATTTATTTTTTTGTTCTTGGGAATAGATTTAGAATAAAATCAAGAAGTAGAAAAAAATAGCCTCTTATGTACGGGAATAACTCCTAGAATCAATTCATTTTTTTCTTCTCCTCTTTTCTCCTCTTTTCTCCTCTTCTCTCTTCTTCTCTTCCTCTTTCTTATTCCTTTTGGCCGGTGACCTCGCCGGAGTGTCGCCGAGTCACGGTGAGGCCGGGCCACCTCCAAGCCGGCGTTGCCTGGCAGTGGCCCGGCAAGACTGAGTCTCGCCGTTGCTATGCGAGGCTTGGTCTCAACTTGGCTGGGCGAGGTCGACCTCACCAGTGGTTGGGAGAGCTTGGCCTCACCAAATTAAGGTGAGGCCAAGCCTCGCACAGCAATGGTGAGACTCAGCCTTGCCAGCCGGCGTGAGGCCGAGCCTCGCTGGTGGCCAGGCAGCCCAGATCTGGCGAGCCTCCAGCGAGCTCGCCGGACCTCGCCATTGTGGCCGGCAACCGGCTAAAGGAGGAGGAAGAAGAGAAAAAGAAAAAGAAAAAAGAGAAAATAAGAAAAATATAATAAAAGTATTAAAAACTTAGAGAAACAAAAGAAATTAAGAATCCTACTAAACAAATTTCTATCCCGGGAATAGAAATTTTGGACAGTTACAAGCGCGTTTTTTGTTCAGAAATTATTCCCAGGTATAAAATCAGAAAAAACCATTTATGATAAAAAATTATTCCCAGGAATAGAATCGTTACCAAACGCACCCTACAGAAACCCTCAGTTTTTCTTCTTCTTTTTTTTTTCCTTTTTTTTTTTGGTCGAAGAGATGCCCTCAGTTAAAAGTTCACTATATGGAAGATTTTCGGTAGACTCCATACATGGAAACATCATTTTGCAGTTGACAAGGAAAATATAGTTATCAACTATTAGCATCTCTTACCCATGCAACAAGGTTTTGTTCTCCTGCAGCTCTTGAATTGTCGATTGCTTTCCTGCCAGTTATAATTTCCAAAAGGACGACGCCAAAGCTATAGACATCTGATTTGAGTGTCAGTTGACCAGTCATAGCATACTCTGGAGCGCAATATCCATAGGTGCCCATAACCCTGGTAGATACATGAGTGTTATCCCCTACAGGTCCAAGTTTGGCTAAGCCGAAATCAGATAGCTTGGGATGAAATCCCTCATCAAGCAAAATGTTGGAACATTTCAGGTCTCGATAGATCACAGGAGGGCTAGCTCTGTCATGTAAGTATTCCAAACCTTTTGCTGCCCCAGCTGCTACTTTCATTCTAGTATTCCAGTCAAGTTGTTTCTTACCAGGTGGAGTGTCTGCAAGGAAAAGCATGAGAAGTGAGAGACAGTCAAGCACTTAAGAGAACATAACCAGCTGGAGCTGACTCATTGATATCGATAAACTTAAAACGAGATTATGCCCATATTTCTACATATTTGTGGTGCATATCAATACCATGTAGATGGTCTTCCAAAGATCCTAATGGCATATATTCATAGACCAGAAGCCTCTGATCTCCATCAGCACAATAGCCTATGAGGTTGACAAGGTTAGGATGGTGAAGCAGACTCAACATCAGTACTTCAACAAGGAACTCCCTGTTTCCCTGCAACCCATTTCGATCAAGCTGCTTGATAGCCACAACCTACATCAACCAAAAGATGGTTCAAATTGCCTCACAGTGTAGGTGGCAGACTTACAAATCTTCACTGAGTAGAAAATACTTATATCTAGGCTTCCTGTAAAATAATACACATCAAGTTAAATCAAGGATTGTTTTTATAGCTGCTAAATGTTAAGAGATAGTGCATTAGCACTTCATAAATAGCTACAACCTTGACTGTGCAGAGATGGTTCAGATAACTAATAAGATTGTGGAAATACAAAGGGCGAAACTCTTTAGAATGCCAGATTCCTGTTTCAAGTGATCATCACAAGAAATAAAAAATTTGAAGAAAATATGAAAAAAAAAAAAAGCTGAGAAAACCGAGCTTCGCACAGCAAGCACCACACTAGCATCAGAAAAGGACCAACCTCGCAAACAACGATGCTTTTACACCCAGAATCCTAAACATGGAAAATTGGAATAAACAGTTGACATGCGACTTCACTTCTATGTACCTGGTTAGTTTCCAAACGGCCTCTATACACTCTACCAAAACCTCCCTCGCCCAAAAGACAGTCCGCTCTGAAATTCCTAGTCGCAACTGCTAGGTCTCGGAAGCTAAAAGTCTGCGCTGCAATCTGGTCAGACCCACCCCCTCGCGATGCCTCCGTTCCATTCAGCGAAGAATTCGGTTTCGATTTCTCTGAACAAAACAGATGGCAGTCACCACATCAGGAATCAGAGAAAATACAATACGAAACTGACTGCGGAACGAAATCAATCACACGAGGTTGAGCAGAAGCAAGCGCAAATGACAGAGCACCAGCAATCCAAAGCAAGAAGCGAAATTCACCATCAACTCCGCATTCTATCACTAAATTTAACGAAAGAACGCGTCGATGAGCAACTTTAGAGAGGATTTTTCTCAATATCCTCATTAAAGCGCCTCCATATCACGTCCACCGACAGAAGGGGAAAAAAAACGAGAGCTTGAAGCACACCCGTGAGCAGGCGGTGATCTTTTCACTCTCCTTTACCAAATGACGCAGCGCGAAAAGAAGCAGGCGAATCCAGTTAACCAGAAAACGAGACCCGATTCTCTCGACGACGAAACCACGCCCGCCGAAAAAAAAAAATCCTCCCGCGGCGCTGTTCGGAAATGCGCTTGACGCGCTCTACCGGGGAGATGATGGGGGGGGCGCGTTACCTGAGGAAGACTTGCCGCCGTGTTGCTCCACCGGCCGGCGCCGCGGGCTCATCTGCTTCTTCTTCGACTTCGAGACGCCGGAGCACGGAATCCAACCCATCGCTCCCCTCCCTCCGCACGCACCGCCGCCGCTCGCGCAGCAGATATACGCCGAACTCCCCAATCGCAGCCGCCCTTCGGCTCCGGCCAGAACCGCCGCCGCCGCTCCGCGCCGCGCTTCCCGACCGAATCTCGAACCGCGGACGCTAGAGAGAGAGAGAGAGAGAGAGAGAGAGAGAGAGAGAGTGTGCGCGAGTGATGAAGCTCCTGCTTTTCTCCGTTTCCTGCGAGCTCTTTCTCTCTCTCTCTCTCTTTCTTTCTTTTTCTTTCGTTCTTTCTTTCTTCGTTCCGCGCAGGAATCGTGCACCGAAACGGCCCGGAATAATGGAAAGCGCGGACGCGGACAAAAGACGAGGTGTCGTTTTCGGGCCCTCGGACGGGCAAACGGTGTCGTGTCGTGGGATCGCCACCCCGCCTCTGTTTGTTGATCTTTCCCCCCCCCCCCCCCTTCCCCTTTTTTCCCCTTTTTTTTTATTTTAATATTACGAAAAGCTTTGACCGCGACTCGATTTATTTATTTTGCGCCCTGGTGGGGCCCGCCCTGAAGCCGGGGATTTGATCGTGTGCACGTCGGCGGACGGTAAGAGGACTCTTTCAAGGAGAACGGACGGCCGCGATTTCTCCGTCCGCGGGCGCGGATGTTTGTGGACGCACGATCGGCGCCGCCGTGGGGCCACGGGGGCGGGTGGTGACGATCTGAGATTCAGAGCGATTGTCTTGTGCTGTTGAGACCGAATCTCCTCCTTTTTTTTTATTTTCTGTTTTTTCCCCTTATTTTGGGGTCTTTTTTTTTTTATATTATTTAATATGTTCTTTTATTGCGACGCTAGCCAGGTGCTCCGAACGGACGGCTATCCTTCGGCGTGCCATTTGGCCCCACCGTTTTGTCCCGCTTTTTGAACGATCCACAGCCGTTGATGACGCGAAAACGACAATACTAATAAACCGGGTAATATATTTAATTTTTAGTTGGTTCGCGATATATAAATAAAATAAAATAGAATAAAATAAATCATCGGTTAGTTCAATTATATCTAGGGGACTTACCTTTAATATCCAACTACGGCTTCTGAACAGCAAAAGCAATTTCCAACTACCCAGTCTAGAATAATTTGCCGTACTTTAATTTCATTAAATGTATATTGATATTTAAATGCTAAGAAAAATAATCTCCCTAGGCCCCAGTGGAATTCCTTCTAGAGCCCACCAAATAATTTTTCTATAGATTCTGTCATCTCACCGATTCGGACTAAATAATAAGCTAATGAATCTCCTTTTGGCCAATAATTTTATCAAACCAGCTCGGCCTAATATTGATATGGCCATCTTCTCTCAGTTAAATGGAAATTTAAAAGAAAATCATCTTAAATGGTCAATGGCTGCCTATCTTGAAAATCGATAGGTCCCTCCTTGTGACTAACCCTATTAAGAGAGGTCAAGTTTGGTAGGACTTGGGTTAGTTTGAAATTGTTTCCCTCCAAATTGACCTATTTAATTTATATTAACCAGTTTTTACGCAACACAATTTCAGCAATCCATGCACCTCCCAAGTTGACCCTAACTCGACACATATAACTAAATTTATGAAATCTCTAGAGAATGAATTAGGTTTCGTACGAATCAAGTTCACATTTGATCCCATTTTGACCCTTCAAGTCAACTAGATCGTGACTGATCTTCCCGATGCGGATCCAATTACACACGCAAATCCCAATTCCCTGCAACATTCACTGCTCTTGCAGCTCCGGCCCGTGGTGATTTAAAGCTTTGTTTAACGCGACAATCACGCGGAAGAAACGCGAGTAAACGGTCAACGTGCTCCTCCCCTGATTTTTCTCGCCCGCAATCCACGAATTTTAGATCTCCCAAATGGTTGACCGCGGTCAACCAAAAGCGCGCGGAAGAATACCACCAGCAGCGACGAAGCGGTCAAGATCAGGGACCACCGGAACATTCTACCGGCGACGCGTGGGCGGTCTCCAATTCTCCTTCGGACAGGAACACGAGCAGAGGTCGAGGCATCCCACGACGTATAAATTCTCGATGGTCCGAAGTGACGTTCGAATCGGAGGCCCACCTGACCAGTACCTTCAACCAACCTTCCTCTTGAAAAGAACTTAGAGAAAGAAAGTCGCGCATGAAGTCTTGGTGGGGAGACGATTCGTGCTCTGTCGACACATGGGCAATGATGGCTTTTGAAATTGGCGAATGTTATCTATCTAAACAAGATTTCCTGTACCATCAGTTCAGTCCCGTACCAGCGCTTCGGCGTGGATCGAGTCTAAATTCGCTTCCGCATGGTTTCGATCCCAGGAAACCATGGGCGTGCAGCGTCCCGCTTTCGTTGACGATACGGTGCAAAGGAATGATGGGGAGCAGCCCGAGCTTAAGTATGGTGATAGGATCGCGCCGCGCGAGTTGTTTGAAATCCGAGGCAAGAATAAACACAAAGGAGGGGGGGGGGCTATCGATCTTGTACTGCATGGAAGTCGAATGAATTTTATGTGCTATGCGGCAGCAGGAAGCAGTTCAGTACCGCCCACAAAAATTTCACCTAAACTTTGAAGAAGGTACAAGTGCACATGTTTACTACAATCAGTGTGTCCCTAGGCTGTCGATCATACTGAAAAGGGAAAAGTTAACCCTGTCCGATGGCAGCAGCGTGGCTGCCATCAAATGTTGGAAATTACCTGCGACATGCCATGTTCGTTAAGGACGAGACAAAATGGAGGTCATACAGTCTTGAATTCGTCAATTTCTGGTCAAATCAGCTAGGGAGGCAACTCGCGCATCCAAACGTTGTGCCTCGGCTTGGCTTATTTGTTGGCCTGGTGATCAGCTGGATTTGTGCTCTTGACGGGCATTTCATGGTTATGCTTCCCTTCATATGTTGTTATGAAAGATTTGGGATCATCCATTGCTCTTTCCACGTACTTACGCACGCTGCACTTGAGACTCGTACATCTATAGTAACTCCTGCAGAACATGTTAAACCTCTAATAAGACAGATTCAGGGGAAAACACTATGCACGTTGCTAACTATTTCTCTCTTATACAGCATCATGTGAGGTTGCTTTCCTGCTAGAGAATGGTTATCACCATTCGATTATCCACTGCGTGGGTGGGGTTCTGTTTGTCTATGCTGCCCTTGCATGCTCAACGTCCAAGATCACGTGTGAGGTTTTTCCTAATTGAACATGAGAGTGTCGAGTTTCTAATATTTCTTACTAATATGGTTTAACTAGAATCTGAAAAGTTCTTTGCTACCCGACCCCTTAAGCTATTGGGTTAGAAACAAGTCTCACCGGGGATGAGGGTTTCCCTTGACAACCTTCTGGCCATATTTCCTCCAGCGAAAGCCATCACCCAGAATCTCAGAATCAGTTGAATTTTGCCGGTCAGTGGAGGGCTCTTGTACCCCTTCAGTGGCAATGCCTGCTTCACTGGCTCGACTTTCACTCCTCCTGGAAGAGAGATCACACGTGATTTCAAAAATTGCAGAGTGTTCACTTCAACAAAAGTTGCTATCAATTTCACAAGGACAAACATAGATAAGCATCAACAAATAATGAAAGAATGTTAACAGTTGGTCATGCTATAATCATTGGAGTTTTGTCGTTGCAAAGCTGCTTATTAAATTGACGAAAACCTGAGGCACCCCACTTCTGAGTAACCTGAACACTAGCAATTTCTAATTGTATAGTACTGGTCTCTCACCTTCTCTTACTCCTTCGTTCATCATTGCCCACTTCCTTTGCCTTGCTTCCATCCTCTGCCCCGCTAATATATGCCCCGCTAATATTACACGAACTGTCAGGAGTCCCCCCAGAAGGAGCAACTGCTTCAGTTGCAGCAGCTGGGTCATGAACCATCAGGCCCTTGCCTTGATAAGACGAATTTGCCGCTAATCCTACCTCAGTCTGATTTTCTACTCTACCAAGAGAACCTTCATTCTTTTCGCCCGGTTGGCTACCCCGGAACTGGTTGCTATTGTCTTGTTCTGTTCCATCAGGTATGGTCCCAAGCCCTTGCATCCCTGATGAACTGCGTTTAGGAGGCTGAGGCTTTAAATGGTTATGCTCACCCTTGTAGACTATTTCTGCTATCTGCCCGTCAAGTGATCGCTCAACCTTCTTCTTCACCGGACAGTTCGGGTGGGTGCACTTGTAATAACTTCGTGGGTACTCACTCCCTTTAACTTGTTTTTGTCCATATTTTCTCCAGTTATACCCATCGTAAGAAGGACGATCCACACTAGCTGTGGATGGTAAAGCTCTTTGGTCCTCCTCAATGTCCTGAGCTGCCATTTTCAAGGGTTCGCTCATCTGTTCGGTCTCTGCAGCACGTGGTATAATTTGACGAAAATTTGAGCTCGGTTTTGATTTCACATGGCGTTTTTCTGGGGGTGGACCTTCAGATGGTTGTATGGCTGGTTGAGTAGCATTTAAGTTCCCCTGTTGAAAATAGAGAATTTCTTTTTCATGGATCTAACAGGAGATTGGAACTAGATATCACCCAAAAAAGTTGCCTGTATTTGGGCACATTACTTACTATTACTATGCGATTCTTACTGAAAGGAGAACCATAAGCATGAAATGGCAATCATAGAGGCAGAAAACTTACTATATTAGCCAAGAGTGAAGCAACGGCTTTTGAGACCGGCTTTGCCAAAGGTTTATATAATACAGTCCGCTGACTGTCCGAATTCGAAAGTGTATCCACTGAATTGCAGATTGCTGTCCCAGAGATTTCAGCCTGAATTTTTCCAGTACACTTAATGTTAGATGGGAAAAGATTGAAAAGGTTTAAATAAGAAAATGAGTCGAGGAGTCACCTGCGATGAAAACATGGCAGCTGAAGTGCGACTCACCGCAGGCTTGACCCTCACTGTCTTGGGTTTAATTGGGGCAACACCACTTTCAGAACCTACTTTAGGGGTTGAATCATTAATTGCACCTGCAAGGAGCTCTGAGAAAGACCTAAAAGTGGAAAAGGTAGGCCGTGATGCAACTGGTTTTGCGATCACTGTTCTCTCTGGCTCTTTAGTCTCCATCCGTACTTGTATAGGCAATAAATATCAAATTCACTCAATGCATGGGTAGCTTGTTTAAGATAAAGGATGATCAAGTACTCTAATCTATCTCGTGCCCAGAATGCTCCGTAGTCTTAGATTCAGGTGGCAGAAGTTCAGTTAACGTGACTGGAGGGGTAGAACAATCCTCCGGGAGCCTCTGCACTCAACCAACTAACAACTTGAGCTTAGTAAGTGCAATATAACCATCTTCTAACCTGCATAACATTGGAAATAGTAAGTATATTGTATTTTCCCTTAAAAGAGGAGAAGAAAATGGAGAGCTTGCACAGTCATGTTGCATATTAGAATCATTAAGTAAATTGCACATGTGGATTCAATTGGTCAAACAAGTAAGATCCCACATAAGAAAGAGAAGCAACAAATCTCAAACTTTCAAGAGCTTCTTCAACAAACAGAGGCCCCAATAAAAAGTTGCCACAACCATATATTCAAGGATAGTTTAATAGATATACAACCACTATCAGGAGATTCACAGAATATGCAAACTAGAGAAGGCACTGTCACTGGTATTAGTATATGTAAAATATAATATGAATCATTTTCTGATGGCTTAAACTCTAAGAAGAAATGGTTGCACACTTAACTTTTGTCGTAATACTGTTCTTTGGTTTGATTTATAGAAGAAATGGTTATGCAGCAACTTTAAGAATATCTAAACAAACAGCTATCATACAGTAATAAAAAATATGCAAATCACAAAAAAACACACGTTGCGAATATACATCAGGAGTGAGGACCCAATAAGGGATAAGAATGATGCAGCAACAAACAGTAACTAATGAAATATGAAAACTTGTTGAGATATCAAGTCACCACCTTGCTGTCATGATCTATCGAACCAAAAGCCAAAAGATTAAGTTGCCCCAATTCCAAAATTAGATGCATAAATTCGCACCATGAAGGATTTTTTAACAAATACAGCGCAAAATTTTCACATGCTTTTTTAAAGAAGCCCCACTGCCCATCTACAGGGTTTGACTAGGCCTCTCTTTCCATCCGATTATTTAAAACTTCTGAGTTGGAAATTTAAACATTGTATCGAAGTCAAGTTTCACTCGTCCATGCCCCATTTAATGTTCTGTTTAGCATGGGGTTCTTGTTCATCTTGTTCTTTGTTTGTCAATTCTTTCAAACCCTATACATTATGTAATGCATGAATATCATAGGTGAAGCCGAAATAAGAGGAATACGGTGGTCAACCAAGTAACAGTGCAGCAAATGAAAAGCAAAAAGAGCAAAACAATAGTTTTGTGAGAGTTTTAGCTCTCTACTCGAGCACTGCACACAGCTTCGCTTTGTCATTTTCTTCACTACTATAATCAGGAAGATTAGTGTAACGAAAGATACAATCTCCATTTCAACTTTTTATCACCAAATTGCGAGTTAAAGACAACATATAGGAGGAAGACTGCATTTGTCTGTAGGCTGTGAACTAACAAATCAGATTCTCCAACCCACCTCAATCAAAGTGTAGATGTTGACTCGTTATTGTAAGGACAGACATTCTTCCTTTCCAAGAGTTTTAGTTTTTCACCAGCAAACATCATGGGACAGATTGAATCCATTTCTTTGAACCATGTCTTATATGAACAACAGTTTTAGCTAGCAGCTTCAGATGAAAGTTGCTAAACTCAGAACCAATAACTCTGGAACCATATTAGAATGACTGCAACGGTCACCCTAGTAGCCTATGATTTGGACAGATTAGAAAACCTCCCCATATAATCATCAAATGTTCCTGCATCATTGCCCCTACTAAGCTCAACAGAAAATTTCATATCCAAAGATAATATTCTTGCAGTCTACTTGTTTAATCTGGGAGGAACTGATTCTCTGCCATTAAGATAATCACAGACAATCAAATGCTCTTTTCTCCACTATAGACAAATCCAAATCCATAAGATTAAACTAAAGATTCACAGCCCATTCTAAGTAATCAGACAGTGCCTGAGAGGTGCGCAACAAACACAATCTCAACTTCCTGGATACCCAACAATCCACAAGACGCACCAAATGAAACAACATGGAACCACCAAAAATATTATTAAAGAAAAAAGAACACCAAATGAAGCAAACTAGTTCATGAGTCATCACGGCACAAGAAAACACAGGAAAACGTAAGCAACTAACCAGAATGTCAGTCGCAACGAGCACGAAATGGAATTGCTCGGCCTCCACGATATTCCAGCAACTAATTGCGAGTCCACCTTAATCTGCATTGCAAACCAAACAACGTTAAAAACCATACACAACTCAACAATCCGGAAACCCAGACGAGAAAAGAGAGAAGAAATCTGGCGTGCAAGAAAGTCAGCAACCGTGAAAACAATCAAACTTTGACCTCGGACAGACAAGAAACCCGAGTCCATTTCACGCCAGAAAATCAGGTACAAGCGCAAAAGGAAACATTGTAAACCCAAGCAACCTGTCTCTTCTCAAGACCAAAAACAAAGACAAGCCGTGCAGAGCGGTTTGACCGGTCGGGAGCCTCAACCACTCCGTGCAACAGCGAACTTCTGCATCTGGGCACTGTTCCCAAAGTCCCAAAAGCCAAACCAGAGGGAGAAGAGACAGAGAGAGCAAGAGAGAGAATTCACACCTCGAGAGAAGAAAAGCTGCAAGAAACGATGCCCAGAAGAAAGCCAAGAAAGAACCGACGAAAACCGGAGCAACTGCCCCCTTATCTTTTTCCTTTTCAAAATGGTACTTTTTCTTTGCTTTCCTTTCCTCCCCCAGGCAAAGGGGTTGTGGATGGATATGGAGGTTCTGAATCGTGTTGCTCGACGGTCAGAGGTTATCGGAAGAGAGAAGTAGTAATAGTGATGGCTATGGCGTTTGCTTTGGTCCCGGGGAGACTCTCGCTGTACGGGACCGACCGACCCCAACTACCTGTCTCTGTGTCCACTTCTGAGGTTTGACTCTCCGATGCCGAATAGGAAGTGAGAGGAGGAAGAAGAAGGAGATGACGACAACAACTAATGTTGTGAGTTTTTATACAAATTCTAAATGGTCTTGATGATCTAAACGAACCGCGATGGCCCCTAGCACTTGAATGGAAATATATGCTCAGATTTGTCAAAACTATACATTTTGCTGTCTTTATATCATTGGGTGAATTTCAAGTCCTAAAACAAATAAACTTACTTAAGGGATAATAGGTTCGGGAGGGGATCATGGTTGGTTCCTAATTTGTGAAATTGGCTCATTTGGTCTTGGAACTGAATTAACATATCTAGGTGGGTTCGAGAGTCGACTCTCGAACTAGTAATTGTTCTTTTTTTTTTAGTAGTATTTTTTCTTGTCTTTACAATAGGGAGTTTCCCCACACTAAAAGTAAAAAGAAGGAGCATAATTTTCGGTTTATTCAATAAATAAGTGTTTACATGATCGGGGTGCAGTGCTAATTGACAATCAACCAAATCTCCTTCCACTAGATTTGGTTGTCATTAATCTATTACATGGCATGGTATCAATTCAAGTTAAATAATAAAAGAATGCATATGTATGGACAAACAAAATTATGGAGAATGAGTAGGATTTGCTTCTATAAATATGGAAGTCACTATTGTATATCTATAAAAATTGAAACGTGATTTACTAATTTAATGGGTCGATTCGATTTCTTATGTGGAATCAAGAATTGGACCAGTTCCTTCAAAAACCAATTTGAACTGAATCGATGCACACCTCTATAGTAAGCTACTTTAGTTTTGTTAGGTTGTATCAAATGGAAAATGTTGTAAGGCTTAATAACGAGGGCTACATCGCTTTTTCTGTCCACCCAAAACCACAATTAGATGCACGAAATGAAATTTAAGGACTCGAATGTATTCTCATGACTAATTTTAGGATCTTTCAAATTTATCTTCAGTAATTTAGATAGTTGGTCGAATTATTAACTATCTAATATGAATGTTGATAAAGGTGGGTTGTGTAAGGAAAAAAGAGTGGAGGGGATGTGTACCGTGTAAAGATCCAAATAAAAACTCTATAAATAAGACAATTGCTCGTTAGGCTAACTAAGAAAGAATTTATAAATTCGTCCAAGGTCAAACTTTTTCAAATCTAGAGACGTACATGCTTTGATTTTCTTCATACATCTACAACTTTCATAATATATTAACACATTAATTTGAACATCATTATTATTTAAAATGTAAGTAATATTTTAAATTTTGTCGAAAAAGTAATATAGCACTTAAAAAGTCAAGACAATCACACAAACCCTCTGTACGTTCACTTTCGAGTGGAAGTCTTCTAAGGTGCGCGCCGGTAGTACCAATCAAGCGGGCTCCTCTCATAAAGAAATCTCTAATGTCTCATCGATAGAAAGCAAAGTCATTGATGACGAGTACCACACAATAAAGATTATTCGATTTTCGATATGATCGCACCTAACACAAGAAATTCAAGTCACTTAAAAATTGACAATAAATGCAAGAGTTCATAGCCAACAATTATTATTCAAATATTTTAACACTCATGCTCACTCTTTATAAGGTTGACATATTTCTAGTATTTGACATTGATATATTTAAATGGTGAGGCAAATGGGTCCGAAAGATTTGAACCCAAGACTTCCACAAACTTTGATAATATATGAGATTTTGATGAGGTCACAATCAATTATTCTAAAAATTTAAGCTGTTAAATAAAGGCGTGATTTATTATTTAAATATTCTAACAATATTATTTAACTAGTATCGATGATAATCCATTCTCTTAATACTATTTAAACTTTGGAGGGTTTTTTTATTACATTTGATCACTATATAGTCTCTAATCGTCTTGGTTTCTTTATCATTGGAAGGTTGCAACTAAAATTTGCATATCAATGATAAGGATTTTGTATAGCTATGCGCAGTCTAAGTGAAAATTGATTTATCGTGCATGATTTAATCTCATAAATGCTGGACGAGGTCTTGATATAGTGTACCCGGGGTCGCGTGCTGGCCCATTAATTTGGTCACTGACCAGTGAAGCTCCAGACCATAGTGCTCTATTTAATAGAGCAGAAACCTGTCCAGTCAAGTCACGTCACGACACGGCTCGCCCTCGCCTACACGGACACACGACTAACACGTGTTGTCCTAAATTTAAGGTTACCTAAAACTTATTTTTTATTAGAATTGCAGCTCGAACACGACTTGACCAGGACATAAATGACATCACAAAATATCCGTCCCGACTTCGATAGATGCCATAGCCATCACCACATTGTCTGCTTTCATCACAGCTAAACAGGAGCCCCCGGGACTTTGAAATGGGATAGCGCCGGTTCGAGATCACATGCGAGAGTCGTCCGCCAACGAAATGCCACGGCCCGAGCGATGTGACATCGGAAGGACATCCGACTGTGTAGGAATTAGCCAAAACTGGAGTTTGGATATCCTACATTATCTTAGAAAATTTGACATTTGAGATGTGTAAAATTGTCTAGACAGGTACGAAAATATATCAAAATCCCACAAGAGCAAAGGGAACGATATCACGTATTCAATCAATCGCCTTTTGAAGCTCGAGATTGTCAACTCAGACAAGCACCTCGGAATCGAGGATGAGAAGGAAATGGCATCATCATCAGGAGTTGCAAATGAAATCTGACGTACAAGAACAAAGGGTCGTAGAGGAGCTATCGCTAAGTCTTAAGTCGGCTTAATCGGAGGGGACAACGGTCTAACCGCCGCCCGACAGCCGACCTATCGGTCTCCCGTAGTAGCCCGGCTGCTGCCCCAGGCGGCAACCGACAAAGCCTAGTCGAGAGATCGTGAGATTCGTGGTAAATCACTTTATTGTAACTTTAAATTGGAATGATCGCGCCGTGCTCGTGCATGAACCCATCGGACTCCCCACTTACCCCTCTCTCCCGTTTCGCGAAATGCGACCTGCAGAAGTCCTCGTTGTGTTGTGTCGGTTGGCGCACTGCGACGAGACCGTTCTTTGGATAGGAAAATATAGCGGCTTCTCCATTTCGATGATTCTGTTTATTTATTGTTGCAATAAAAAAGATTCCTGATGGTTAGGATGACGTTGTACTATATCTTTACTTCTATTATTCCTTAAATCCAACCGAAACACATATACTTCCCGTCGTAGTTCATCATGAATCGGGTTTATCACTGTCATTAATTAGGTTCATTTCATGTAGGCCTTCAAAAACTAAATCGTCACGATCGCAATTTACCCACAAACCATTGCTTGGGCAAGTTTTTTTCTTGAACCGAACTCCAAAAGCGAGAGAATTGAGACAGCATTAGTGTGTTTTCTTTTCCTCCCAACATGAGATTTATGACTTTTCTCTAGTGTCTCTCTCAGTAGAAGGGGAAATTTCTATGTAAGATATCTCTCGCAATTAAGTACGCATAGTGTACAAAAGGTATCTAAAGTTGGATCAACCTTATCTAGTTTAAAATTTCAAAATCAAGATAATGCATATTTGTGTGCGTGGTAATATTCAAATCAAGACATCATGCTATAATCTCCACACGTGTCGTATGCATTTTAATAGGATATTAGACAAAATGCTGGTAGAGGGTACATTTAAATAATAGGCATCGATTTGGAATTTCTTATGTGACAAAAATCAATTTCGGACAAATATATTATGAGGGAATCGATTTAGAATTTTTAATGATATTAACTCTTTTATTAAATCAGAGGTGATTTAATCAAGGCCGAATCAAAAGGTCATCCAAAGCTATTCTATCGGAAAGAGAACATGGAGCTGGGTTTAGCCTATCATGTCATGAGGGCATCATTCTCTTACAATTTAAAACTGCTAGCTCACCCTCTCCAATGTGAACTTAGAAATTTGCAGAACTCTACCGTTCTCTTGAAAAGAAAAAGAAAAAAAAAAAGGACTCGATTTATATATGGTCAATTTTTATGACAGTAAATCGCCTGTCCGATAACTTATTTAGTAAATTATATATTTATTTGATTATCTATAAATTACCAAACAGTTTCAACAAATTACAATTTTTTTTTTTCCAGGTAGCTCACCAACATGTTAGGCTACCCATATTTTTATCAGACGAAATTAGTAATTGGTTTTAGAGTTTACCAACACTTGTATGAGCCACCCACCAAACTTTATTCGATCAATTTTCTCAGATAAATTGACCATCCGGTGCTTCTTGCGATTTTCTACATAAACACTGACTTTTCAAATAAGAATTCACGCAAAATACATTATTCCCGCTCTCTCAATTTAAGATTCAACAAAGTTTTCCGCCTCTCTCGGTTAAAGATTCCGGGTTAATTCACAATAATAAGAATAATTTAGGAAGCGAAATTACCCACAATTGATCGCTTCTAACCTCTAGGTTTCAGTTTATCCATATGTAGTTTTCGGACATATCTTTTAGCTGTTCTTTAATTTTTCTCAAAAGAAAAAAGAAGAAGAAGATAACCGAACTTCTGGAATTTTACGGTTGAGGAAGTGTGGACCTAGGAAGGGTAGTTGGGTTGGGAACGGCGGTGCACACGGAAGCCAAATTAATTAATTAATAAATAAATAAATAAATTGCTTGAATATTCACAAGTAGTCGCGCCTATGTTAAATATAAAAAATTAGTAGAAAGATCTTTATTTTATTTTATTTTTTAATATCCTGCGACCAATGTATTTCTACAGCAGAATGGTAGTTGGATCCCCCAACGACAATAACGTGTGGCTGTGAAACTCTCGGACTTCTCGGGGTTCTCAATTTGGAAACATTCGGAACTAGTCCTTGCAAGTTGAAAAGAGACAAAGGAGATTATTGACTTTCAGCATTAGAATTTGTAACCCTAAGTAGGCCCATTTGTTTCACAGAAAGCAAATAATTTGAATATACAATTTCCTAAAAATGATCAATTATATCACTCGAAATAATTAATCAATGCAAAATATTTTTATAATCGATGACAATTTATGTTAAAACATTATATTTTTTATTCGTTCATTTTTATAAATTTTAGGGAAATGTTTTCTAAATTATTCATTCTCTACGATACAAATGTATCCTCGGTGTTAAATGACATTGCCAATCGTTTCTTGGAAATACCAAGTGTTGTCAAAATAAGTTAGTTGACGAAAATAGATGAGGGAGAATACCGATAACAGTTTGTTCGATGATCGCCTATATACCTCTATTTTTTGTAGATACTTTGTATATATCTCTAAGTAAAACCCAACATTGAAAAGCCAAATCGCCCCTTCATTGCAAGCTCATTATAATCATTTGGCTTAGAGTTTGAACGATTTAGCTGGTATTAAATAGTTTGAGTGCATACGAGAATTTAGGATTTCATAATAGATATTTTTGGAAACAAAATGACATTTATTTGAATAAGGACATAAGACAAGAATCATTGATGCAGAAGTGCAAAGTATGGTTGTTAGATCAAGATATAAATCGTAAATTGAAATCTCAAAATCAGAAATAGTGAACCGTGAACAGAATATTATTAGAAAAATATGCTAAAATTTATTTTTCTTAGCACATAACATATTTTTAAGTAAAAAAATTTGCAATATAACATGTTTTAAATAGCATTCTTGATCAGATGCAAAAATATCTTCTTTTTTAAGTACATTTTAGCAAATGAGCATACTAGTTATCGTAGTACATTATTCTTCGTAGGAAAATCTAACATTTTAACACAAATAGAGTTTTTTTCTTTTGCACTATCATTTATCATGAGTATTTATTTACATATTTTCATTTTTATTACGAAAAAATTCACAAGAAACATTAAGCTATGCCAATACATTTACCCTAAACTTTGTTGTATGACAATGTGACACATTTATTCCAAACTCTTTTTTTTGTAATACAAAAAAATCTCAAACTTATATTTGACCAATTTATCCCAAACTTAACCTCACGTGACACAATTACTCTCCATTAAAATTCCATTAACGAACCTCGCTAAAAACCTTATATGGTTGCCTACATGAATGGTTGAAAGTGAGCAATATTGACTTGATGCTCACATGGCAAAAATATATCAATTTATTGTATCTTGTTCTTTTCGTTTTATTTTCCTTTTTAAATCCTCCTTCATTTTCGATGGTGATGAAAAGGACAGTGGTGATAAAGGCAGCGATGAAGATGGAGGAAGGGGGAAATGAAAACTGAAAAAAAAAATCTTGACATATGATAAATGTGCAGCTCAAGTCTAAATTTGGGATTTTTTATGTAATAAAAAATAAATTTCGTACAAATATTGTACATGAATACAAGTTTGAGGCCTTTTTCTGTTTCATTAATAATTTCAGAATAAAGGATAAAATTCTTCACGAAAATAAAATCATTTTCCAGGTTTTATTTATTCAGTAATTTTAGAAAATTGATTTCCTACTTGCCAGCCAAAAGGAGAAGTTGTTTCTCCCCAAATGAACTTTATTGTTTTAGTACATGGAAAACTAAATCCAAACAAGACGTAAATAATATCCCGAAAACAATTTTCCTTCAAATAGACGGACAACTAATATTTAAAAGACAGCTTAAGTCCTTTCATAACAGGATGCCGCTCATGGTGATTGGTACGACAAAGCCCCGTTCTTCTCCTTCTAAGGAAAATAATGATTTACGGATTGATCATATCAAGCACTAGCAAAGGGCAAATGATGAATTGAAAGATTTTAGCTGGACATTCTGTGGTTACTTACGAATACATACAAGGAGCTTGAGCCTAACTTTGTATGTAAGAATCGACCAAAGCTGCATGTAAGCCGCTAAGCATTGCTCTAATCTTGTTTCTATTGCTAGCCTTGTTCTTCTGTGGAATGAGCTTTAATTTGCACATCACATTCTTATCAAAACAAACATCATTTCCATCGGCGTTCATTCCTTTGGCTAAGAGCGATGCATTCAATGCAATGAATAATGTTCGCATTTACGAAAATGCCTCAAAAAGATTTCAATACCAACCATTAGATCACTTTCACTTCGATATTCAATGTCAAATGACCGAAGCATGAAATTTTTCCAAGTGTCGAAACTGACAGCGTGAAACTGCTGCAACAAGAAGCGAGTAAAGAGAAGTTCTCTCGTCATGCACTAAATCGGAAGGGAACATTGCTGCGCAACAAACTCCTACTGGCTAAAATAAAGACCTAGTACAGTTCTAAATGCAAGACACCCAATATAAAATTGCATCTATGTTACTCCATCGATATGATCATCCTTGTTACACCTCCAAAAACACACACGTCAATAGTCTAATTTCCAAACCACCGCCACAGTATTTTGTGAAACTGTCATAGTTGGGCAACAGCGACTTGTTAGAAAAACAACCACCCTGACCCCCAAACATTCCCACGAAGGGACCTGAAAATGTGAAATTATTGTGACTCCAACTAGGAAAGCAAAATGAGGCCGTAAATCTACAAACTCTGCAAAAGGGAAGGTCAATAAACATTTTAGTAAGTGTGGCGTAGGGGGGAAATTCTTTCAAGGACCTAATCCATCATGGACCGAGTCAATCACAACCATTGATCATACGAAGTTCACATGGAACCAACCATGATCAATGGTTCCGACTAACCCGGTTCACCATGGACTAGATCCTCGCAAGTATTTTGCAGTAGTGTAAGGCACCATCTATCTTTGCACTGCTGAAACTCTTGCAGTAAAGAGCTGGTATTTGTGCCCATTGATTTATGCAGCTGTATTAACTTACTGCCTGGCCATACTAGGGCCAACCAGCTCGGCCAGCTGCAATGGACTAGATCCTAGCAAGTATTTTGCAGTAGTGTAAGGCACCATCTATCTTTGCACTGCTCGAACTCTTGCAGTAAAGAGCTGGTATTTGTGCCCATTGATTTATGCAGCTGTATTAACTTACTGCCTGGCCATACTAGGGCCAACCAGCTCGGCCAGCGGCAATGTCCCCCACTCCCTTAGCTGAGTATTCCCA
Source organism: Eucalyptus guilfoylei (assembly GCA_016097605.1). NCBI lineage: Eukaryota > Viridiplantae > Streptophyta > Magnoliopsida > Myrtales > Myrtaceae > Eucalyptus > Eucalyptus guilfoylei. The sequence goes on from CM027861.1 coordinate 44,554,192, forward strand.
GCACACTAAGCAGCTGCAACGTCTATTCTTCATCAAGCAAAGTACTATAATGGGAAAGTGGTTAGGGGTAGAGTATCGTTAGCATTGACATAGCCAAAAGAAGTGGAAACATGACAGGAAAAATGCCATAACTTACCTACAATCTCTTAATTCTGCTTTATCCGTTAAAAGCATACCAAAGGATAAAATAAAAGCCGAATAGAGGAAACACAGCACTGTCTAGAAGGAAGTATGTTACTTGCAACAATTATTACATCTGAGACTACAGATATATGAGAGAACATTCATCATCATCAAGAACAATTGCTTATAGCAATGATTAACAAAAGATCCAAAAATAAAGAGCAATGCATCTGACAACCTGCATGCTACTGCTTTTTTATTTCTTCTTTTATAAAACTAGACAACACGTTGCATGTCTTAATATTCTGTTGTAATGAAAACAAACAAAAAATGAAAAGATTACATAGCTTTTGGCTATCTAAGGTACAACTTACCTTCATAGATCCTTATCTAACCTCTCAAAGTCAATGAAAGAAAGCCTAAGAACTTGAGTTTCAGCCTCTCTCTCTCTCTCTCTCTCTCTCTCTCTCTCACAGAGAAAAAAAGAGAGGAGAAAGACCATCCCTACAAAATCCAGACCTAATAAGGCATTTGAAAAAGTGAACAGGTGAAATTTTTAAGTTCCTTTATTCTAAGAAACAAAAAGGGAAAAAGATCTCCCCACAAAAAATTGCTCAACAGGCACAATGTCTGTGCAAAGAATGGTACTTAGAATATTTAAGTGTGCAACACACTCACGCTGCGGCAGACTGTTTTTCCTCATAATCATCAAGATTAAGAGCTTCCAGCAACTTTGGCCATGATTCTGGAATCCCGCCTGGCAGGTCAAACTCCAGAAGCTTTCCTTGCCTCCGGTAGAAATCTTCTACAGGTTGACTCTGCACTCAACCAATTACATGAGTTAGTTACTCATGGACCACAACCACATGAAAACTACTCTAGAAAGGGCGTCCAAAAACTAAAACTCATCCCAACAAATGCGAAAAATAAAAGACTCTCGTACAAACAAATAGATAATTTGTGAAAACTGAAACAAACAATTAAAATCAAAAGCACTTTACCATTTATCCACTACCCATAAGCTTTTCTAGCAAGTTCATAAGAGAGGAAAAAATAGATAATCCAACAAGGAAAAAGAAAACTCCAAATGCCTGATGACACAGATCTCAGCTGTTAATACAGATTTTTTCTGATTTTTTCTTTGTGGTGGAGATATCCACGTAAAGAGCTAAAAAATGAGATATCAGACAGTAAGTCCCTAAAGCTTCCCCACGTTCAGATTCCGTGTAAGAAGAATGAAGAAAAAGCAATAATAGATACCTTTTCACAATAGATCCTAAGCCGTTCTTTCACTACTTCTTCAGTATCGTCAGCCCGAGTAATGAGCTTTGTCATGCAATGTGGAGGCGGTGGAAGAGGATCCATACTAATTCCAGGATTCCCATTCTCACCCTTGACATTAATGCTGGCCACATTAAAATTCTTGCCACACTCACTGCATATTCTTCTTCCAAGACATTTCTCCAGTAAGACATCTTCACGGAGTTTCAAGTTGACCACCAAGTCAATGTCCATCACCCCTTCCAGAATTTCCTGCAACAAAACAGAAAAATGAGTAAAAAATGATTTACTACCAAAACCAAAATAGATAGACATCAGAACTTATGATTACTCTTCAATCACCCTCATTTTGGATATTTTGATAAAGGGCTATGCAAATTAACCACAAGATACAGTCAACACATCATATACACGCTCCAAAGAATCTATTTAAGTAATATCGGAAATACAAGCTGACCAACTGTAAATCTCGCATTGCAAGTTCTGCAGAAAATGCGAAATCAAGTCAACGAACAATGAAAGGCAGTAAAACATTTTCTTTTCGTTTTTCTTCCAGGACCATGTGACTTACCGCTTGCTCTGTCGTGCGTGGGAACCCATCAAGAATAAATCCCGATTCACCTTTAGCTTCTCCAGCCTCAAGCCTCTTGGACAATAAGCTTATGATTATTTCATCAGATACCAATTTACCTTGATTCACGATCTCCTTGAGCTGCAAGAATAGTAAAGGAAGTGAGTTGTCTGTAGAGGAGCGTTAGAGATAGACGATAATATATCAATTATCTACAAGTACGTTATTTTCTCTACATAGACCAACATATCACAGCTACCCAAGCTCATTAAACCCACTAGATGAACCACAAGAGCAACATTTCAATAGCGACCAACAACTACTGATAGAGGAAAATGGGAAACACAAGAACCTTATTTCTAATGGTTGCGCAAGAGCCAAAAAGAGAATTTTTTTTTGAAAAAAGCTAAAAATCTCACAAATTGCAGGCATTTCCTGCATGAAAAAGAGAAAGGAGGTGCTCAGAATGAGCATGAATGGAAGACTTTTTCGTCCTCAGGTTAAGTTCAGATTAACGAGATAGATAATCTCATCATCACTGCACCTCTCAAAAACTGAATTAATGCCTGATATGTAACGATACAAAATCTCACAATACGATTTGACATGACCAATTGAAAGAACAAAAAAAGAAGCATTGATTTTACCAAGTCGGTGTTGGCCAAGATTTACATGATATCCACATTTATCCAGCAAAACAGTAATAGGGCGCGCCTTCACTTCGAGAGCAATAGCTATACCCTAACGGATATAGCTTCAATGCTAAAACTAGTAATCCATGTAAAATATGCTGGAAGAAAAAAGCCAAAATTTTTCCCCAAGAACAGACAGGAAAAAGACTGCCGCCAGAGCATATTCTTGAACAATCACACTACTAACAACAAAATGGGACTCAATCGGCCGCTGCAGCTCGGGTTACTAAACAACTCCAATTCAATCACTACAAAAAAGGGATGTCAGCACGAAATTCTAAGCAGAAGCTCAGAGAGAGAGAGAGAGAGAGAGAGAGAGAGAGAGAGAGAGAGAGAGAGGGACCTGAAGAGAGAGAGGGCCGGAGGAGGAGAGCTCCTCGCGGACGAGATCGCCGGTGGCGATGTGGGGGACGCCGAGGAGGACGGAGAGGCGGCTGGCGTAGGTGCCCTTGCCGACGCCGGGGCAGCCGAGGAACACCCACTGCACGTTCCTCTGCTCGGCATCATTGCGGCCAGCCGAACCAGAGCTCGCGGAGAAGGCGAACAACGGAGCGGAGGAAGAGGTAGGCGTGGCTTGGGATGCGGAAGCCGAGGCGAAGCATCGGGCGGCCACGCGGGAGGCGGCGGAGAGGGCGGACGGCCTCGAGGAGAGGCGGATCAAGGCCGCCATCGCGCAGAGAGAGAGAGAGAGAGAGATGCAGAGTGCAATGGAGGAGGAAGGAAGCTTTGTATTTGGGGGAAAAAGGAAGAGGAGCAGCAGAACCCTAGCAGTGAAGAAAGAGATGGCGTTGTCTTGCAGTCCGTCTCCTGGGCCCCACTCCCCTCCCCTCCCCTCCCAATTTTGCCTAGAAATTAGGAGACTGTATCGTGTTAAGGATGGATTGTAATTGACTATTAAAACCTAATTGATTCGATTAAAATATGATGAAGGTATGAAATTTTTATGAAATTTTCAATAAATTCAATTACATTGTAATATGGCAATGTCCTTTATTGCTGAGATCAAGTTGGATTGCAAGTATAATGCAACAGATAAGAGGGGACAGGAAGAAAAAGAATCGAGAGAAATCAAAAGGGTCGAATAGCTTATTTTTAAGAAGTTGAAATGGTCCTTTGGGAGCGCTCATCTTGGAATGGTATCTTGGGCTAATCCATACTCGACCCGACCCGTATTATTAAAATCTACTTATTGTTAAAAGCGAATTTCGAACAAGAATATGAGTTAAAACGAGTTAAATAGGTCAAATATGGGTTGATTCATTTTCGATTCGACTCATATCCGATCGACTCCACCCATTTGCCACCCTTACTTGGGAGGCATGATGAGAACAAGAATTTCTTACGATTCGATAGGTTCGTACATTTCAAATCGAATTTCGAATAAGAGATTTTTTCCTTTTCGATCGTACTCTTTATAGTTTTTTATCTTTTTAGACTCAAATTGAAAAGAACAGAAGTATACGATTTCATTCACTTAGTATTGCGTTCCTCTTCATATCGTGTCGGGATCATGTGTAGTACAACTGTAGACACCAAGCTACATTGCCTAGGAACAATAGAGATACGAAATCAAACATCAGATCTATCTAAGTACATGGTTAGCTTAGCTAATATGGTCATATCGCACGTGGTGCCGACATACTGCGAAACAGTTGCTGACCCAAAGCGGAAAACGTTCGAGGCTTGTCGCTGGACACGTGGACGGCCCACGCCCCACAGAAAACCGTTAACGCCCGTTGGCCCCGCCGCCGTCTGGAAGCGTCCGGCCGGCCTCCCTCTTCAGTCCTCTCCTCGCGCATTCACCGGCGAGCTTCTGGCCTGTTCGACTTCACCGGAGCCATCCATGGCGGCTTCCGTCGGCGGCGCGACGACGCTCCTCTGCGACCCTCTCCGACACGGCCGAACCGCCGACCGCGACCGGACTCCCGCTCTTTCGTTCCCTCGGCAGTCCGAGAATCGCCGCCGCGATCTCCAGAGCTCGAGGAAACGTCTCGGGCTGTCGTGGCGGAGGAGCCGCGTCGCCGTCTCCGCCGTTTCTGGCCCTGCTGGCGAGTTTTCGAAGCGATTTTCGGTTATCTTTTACCTTTTATTTTTTATTTTTTAAATTTCTGGATGAAACTGTTTTCCGGTGTGTGCTTTGCTGTTGGCTAACAGGCGTGGGATCGCCGGCGGTCGGTGGAGATACGGTAGATTCATTGGATGATGTAAAGGTGTTTGATTTGAGCGGTAACGCCGTTCCGATATCTGATCTGTGGAAAGACAGGAAGGCGGTGATCGCATTCGCTCGCCATTTCGGGTGATTTCATCTTCTTCCCGTTCGCTCTCTGGATGAATTGGGTTTTCATTCATCTGTAGAACAGATTGTGCCCCTCTGGCTTGTGCTTGGGGATTCGGTATTAAGCTCTCTAATGAAAGTTTCATTGCATGTCATGATTCGGCATTTGCTAACAGGTGCGTGCTCTGCCGGAAGCGCGCCGATTATCTAGCCGCTAAGAAGGTGACGTGTATTCTAATTCCTATACTAATTGCATGAAGCTTATAGGCAAAGAAACTGAAATAGTAGAAAAGAAAACTTTGAGCATTGACTGAAAATTACTGTTAGCTGATGGATTTGCACGTCCTTTCCACTGCCTGAACCCGTAGATACCTGAGGGATAAATGAATTAGAAAGACTTTACTTCCAAACAATGTTAATATTAATGTGAACACACATTTCTTTCCTCTTTTCTGACCTTGGCATTTATTTCTATATCCAGTCTCTATATTCTAAGTAGATTACCTGATTTATTTGAAGTGTGGATGGGATATCTGCAAGGGAAACCTGATGTAACTGCTCTATGGAGAGAAGATGCTGATTGATCAATTCAACTATGATAGCTTATGTATTCTTGCACATGACTCCCCCCTTAATTGCTATTGTTGGAGAGACACAATCCGATTTGTCCTCATCATTGTGATGAAATTGCCTCTTATGATTGTTTGTTTGTCAGTAAGACCGTTCTAATGTGTTAACAGGATATAATGGATGCATCTGGCGTGGCACTTGTGCTGATTGGACCAGGAAAAGTCGAGCAGGTACTTCTGGAGAAGGAATTGGTTAGGTTGTGCTGGTATTGCATGTCTGAGTTGTAATTATGCTCAGTCAAGTGACTGTCAATAATGCATCCGGTGATTATGCCTAGTTCTCTCTTTCAGCTTTTGAATATCTTCTGCAAATCTGTTTTTCATGCTATCTGTCTGGACAATGGTGCTGCTAAACGCCTCAGGGCTTATTGAGTTAAAACTGTTCTTCTACACAGGATGCCAATGCCAGTGCAATCTTTCTTCATTTGATTACAAAAATTGGAAAATGCACTTCATTTTAATCTTTGATTCGAAACTATCAATATTTTTAATTTTCTGTTCTTTAAACTGGTGGGCTCCTGCTGCAACTTACTTTCAATGATGTTTCCTTGTTTCCTTATGCTACACTTTTAGTTGATCTCTGGCTTAATGCACTGCAGGCAAAAGCTTTCTCTGAGCAAACAAAATTTCAAGGAGGTGAGATCCGACTAGAGTATTTTCTATTGTGCCTGCATTTGTCAGCAGCAGCCAGTGTCAATGGTTTAGATAAATGTGCGTGCAAGATAATGGAAAAATATTGTATATGATATATGAATGAATGAAGTGGTTTTAGCAAAAATGAAAGTGTAGCAGAATTTGGTGAAAAAAAAATGAAATTGGGAAGAGATTGTTGAAAAATGAGGGTTCGCATTTAATTTTCTTGTGAATTTTGAAGATTTTTAAAACATTGCTGTTATTGTTAGAGGAAGTAATGCAAGAAAATCATCATTCATTGTAAATTGTAGAAGTGGCAATATATGCTGCTAGTACTAGTGTGATGAGGTGTAGTGCCACAAAAGTGCATTATTTCTTTGAGAATTTAAAAAGGCAACGTGCATGAGTATTCATTTTCTGTGAGGTGAGGTATGAGTATACTCTCCGGTTCTCAGAAAATGGTCAAAATGCCATTGAAATGCTACAGAAGTTTAATGCATAGCGTAGGGTAAACTTTGTCACAGAAAAGAAAAGAAAAAAAAAAGGAACAAGAAGAAGAAGAAGAAGAACCGTGTTGGAATGCAGAATCATCATTAGTAGAAATCCTAGGGAATAATATGGTGAAGGGCATTCTTGAGTTGTAATATTTGAAGTGCTTAATAATGCAGAATAACGTAAAGAGCATTTGAAAGTACATGAAAGACTACCTTTGGTAATCATTTTTGCTCCAACAATCTGCAAAAAGAGACGATTTCCTGTTGGAAGGTTTTATCAATATGAATCAGTAATTTGTCCTGAGATGTTCTCTTGTTGGACATCCTTTCGGTTTGTTATCTTTGGCTTCTTGCAGCAAGACACGATGCCTATCTTCGGTTCATCTTATAAGGTAAAAACTTTTGTTTTCTTCAGAAGTGTATGCAGACCCTAATCATTCGTCATACGAGGCATTAAGATTTGTCTCCGGGGTCACAACAACCTTTACTCCGGGGGTATGTACAGGATTGTATTTATTTATCTGATTTCCTGATTTGCTTTCACTACTTCATTTTCATGCATCTGTGATGCAACTGCACTTGCATGTGTTAATAGAATTGAATGGATCTAATTGCTTGTACATAACACTAGGCTGGTCTCAAGATAATCCAGTCATACATGGAAGGTTATCGACAAGACTGGAAGCTTTCTTCCGAAAAGGATACTGTGTCTAGAGGAGGCTGGTATGTTGGATAAACAGTTTTACATTATCATTTGATCTCTTAGATGTTAATGCTCACGGGATCTCCCAATTTGGTACCTCAATATAAATTGTTGTCTCAATGCTATCTGCTCATATCAACGTGTTTCAATATATGTACTTAGTTTTAATTAGTTCAAAATTTAAGTTGAGGCATCTTTCTCTTCTGGGCTAATGTTCAATGCTGGCAAATCTCGTTATCAGGCAAATTGAATTTAGGAGATTTCACATGTGCACATCTCTAATGTCCTAGCATCCTTTGTCCGTGTCTTTCATACACTCTCGGCTTTCATGAGCAAGCAAGCTTCTAATTCTTTCCCTGACAAGCTATTATGGTTACTTTGTTAGGCAACAAGGTGGAATTATTGTTGCAGGTCCTGGGAAAAACAACATCTCTTATATCCACAAGGTCAACCATCAGATCCTTGTCCTCTTTTGCCTGTAATTTCATCAGTAATTCTACATATCCTCGAGTAAATTCACATCTAGCTCAAGATCTTTGCATGTGTCCTCATCCATATTGCTGTGACCTCAAGCATACAATGCATATCAACATGCCTATGATTTAGTTACAGTGGTGCTAATTCGGTTCTCTGCTAAGTGCTAACAACATAGGATAAATAGAATGCCTTCATAGAGATAAAGCGTAATCAATTCATAGTTTGTGAAGTAAGACGATGAATTTTGAATATTAGTACTCACAAAGTTTTATCTGATTCTGATTTAGTAATATCGTTTTATATGTTGTATCATGAGTAGGATAAAGAGGCAGGGGACGATCCACCCATTGAAGAAATCATGAGAGCATGTTGCTCCTAAACAGAAAGGCGTGTTCTTGCTGTAAATGATGTCTCTCTGACCTCGAGGCATCTACCCTCTTATATCTAAGCCATGCCAATCTGCTTCAAGCTTCCAGAAATAGTAATTCTCTGCCTTCAAAATCGAATAGCAGCATGCGGATGTATTTTAGTATATCCCGACATGAATCCAAGCATTCTCTCTTAGAAGGAAATTCGACATATACCCAATGTCATCTTATATTACTAGGAGCTTTCCTTCTGTCTACTGTACAAATGCCAACATACTCTACACCTTGGAGGAAAAAAGGGAGTTAGGAACTATCGCATTATTGAAACTTGCAATGATACAGGAAAATCTTGAATGGCTTTCAGCTTTAAACCTTGTACATGAACTTTGATAATCCTGTATCATTGCAAGATGACATTGGCATACACCCATTGTCATCTCATATTACTAGGAGCTTTCTTTCTCTCGACTGTACAAATGCCAACATATTCTACACCTTGGATGAAAAGAGAGAGTTAGGAACCATCGTGTTGTTAAAACTTGCAATGATACAGGAAAATCTTGAATGGCTTTCAGCTTCGATTAATTGCAGCTCCCCTGATATACTCTTGAATACGTGTCAGGCATTGTACTTTTACTGAACTTATGTAGTTAAGTACGCAGGTAAGTAAAATTCAAATAACCATTGAAATGTGTCGGTGTGAGACAGCCTGTATGCCCGGCTAGGAGTTTTCATATGCATCTCCTTATCAAAAAGCAAGGCAACATAACTCAAGGCCTTTACCAGGAACCAAAAAAGAAAAAAAAAAAAAAGGAGAAGGAAATGAGTTTTGTGGATTTTATCCAATTAAAGCTCAAGTTCTAAGTGTTACTAGCGGAGTACTTGCATTGGAGCAATTGGATCCATGATGAAGCCATCGATCGCTGTACGGTGTAAACGATGATGTTACATCTTCTTCGTATTGGGTTGCCATGGCAGCTGGCAACAATGACCAAACTCTTGGTGGCGCCACCGCCCCTGGATTTGGTTGATGATGGTTGCCCAACCTGAGTTACGTTGTGTCGCCAATGTATTGGTAAATCACAAACGATAACGTGGCATCAAGAGGAAGCGAATCGGCTGAGAAGTGAGAGACTGCTACTCATATTGCGATTAGAGGCAGAGCATCCAAGGTCAAGTTTGGACGGCCCTTTCAACCTGTCCGAGGTGAGAGGGGACTCGTGAAATTTCTAGTATCTCCGAAGATAGAAGCAAAGTGAAAATTTGAAGAGTTCACTCGTGCAGAAATTCCATTCGCTACTGTGGGTAAGTCAGGAATCATTGATTTCGACTTTGAATTTTGTCTAAGTTACGTTTCCTTTTTTATATTATAGCGGTTTGGATTTTGAAAGCAATACACATAATTTAAAATGAGCTAGAATCATATCATTCACAAGAAAAAGAGAGTAATGGATAAATTGATGGAGAGAGACGCTTCCAACTCAAGTCACTCGAAGTAATCCGGTAGAATAAGCTACATAAATCATCACAAATTGTTCAAAAGGCCAATATCAAAATTCAACATCAAAAAATGTGATGAAAGCTTCTAAACTGACATCATGGGCAAAAGCCAGAATTCAAACTTAAGATCGGGGCTTCTCCTTCTTTTCCTTGAAAAGGGCAAGGAGGGACACACCGGAGACCTTCACGACCTTGAACCTGACACCAGGAATATCTCCCACAGCATGACCCTTTCGTCCAAAACCGGCAATCAAAACTTCATCCTGGTTTCGAAAATATAGTCACAGTCAATACCCGGAAGGCAACAATAAGTGGAGAAAAACGGTTGAATACAATATGAAAGATCTTACATTTTCCTCAATGTAGTTAAGACAACCATCATTGGGCACGAAAGCAGCAATCTTCTTCCCATTTTTGATGAGTTGAACTCTAGCACATTTTCTAATGGCAGAGTTAGGCTGCTTAGCCTCAATACCTCTGCACATTACGATATTATCATTTAGTTCATTCTCAATGTTTGCTTAACAAAAGAAGCATTAGTTTTTTTTTTTTTTTTCAGTCCAGTTGAGAGAGAGACAAAGTCTTACATCTTCTCAAGAACAATGCCCTTGGCATGAGAAGACCCAGCAAATGGCTTCTTCCACTCATTGCCAAGATGGGATTTCTTGTATGACTTGTCGGCCCATCTCTGCCTCCTCCTGTGAGACTTCAATTTGCGACCAGCTCCCATACCACGTGTCTTCCTGCAAGGAAATATCCATTTAGCATCTTATAACCACACATCAGCATCTCCCATAACGGGTTATATACCACCACAGGTCACCTAGATTTCATGATATCACCACTCTGATGAAAAATGGTGGAAAGAAGCATCACTATTACCAGAAGACATTGACTACCTATCTCCTCATAATTCAACTGATCCTCAAAGGTATTGCGGCACACTTTTTAAGGATAGAGAACGTACTACAATTACATCAGTTGAAGAAGACATGATCTCACGACGCTATGTCGACCATATTTTGTTCTAATCACTTTCATCTCCACTATCCTTTGTCAATCACCACTCGTCTTTGAACCCAATGGAGGCTGTTGCTTCCCCAAACAGAAAGCCATCAACAAACTCCAATTATAGTGTTGTTCTGGCTTAAAATTTGCTTACCATTGACATTGGAGGGCGTAAAAAAATCTACAGACAATTTAAATTTGGCATAGTGTCCCAAAGCAGTAGAGGTAATCTCATATGGATTTACTGATCAAAAGTGCAAATTTATACCCCAAAATCCGATATCCCTCATAGGAGGTTAAACCTAAGCGCATCTTTACAAGAGTTTCAGAAGATAAAATTTTGAAAACCACAACAGGACAACAGAAGTAAACATTCACCCGAAAAATAAGTTCGCATCCGCAAACACTCGAGCAAGAGCTTTTTATAACGAATTAACAGGATTATAAGAATCAACAAACGCCGAAGAATTGAAAAACGAGACCCGATTTTTGGAAATTACGCATCTGCTCGTAGTTGTTTAGCCATTAAAGTGACAACGAGAAAGCCTCATTTACAAAGGCGTAAAAATTCAAATTCAACATTAACATCGCAATCTGCCTAGATTATCGACGCAGGCCAAATTCAGATTGGGGCTAGACCTCGGTCATCAAATACCTCTGCTCTTTCTTCGCTCAAAGAGAAGAAAAGAAGGAAAAGAGAAAAGTAGCAACGCATCGATTCCATCGTCTGCTTCAGCACCAACACAGCCGCAAGCAACCTCAAACCTTCCACTACTCTGAAGACGAGATTAACACACGCCTAGCTCTCAATCTAAAAACGAGAACGCAAACCGCGAGAACCCGAGCCGCACGTTCAACAATCAAAAAGCTAGAGCAAAATCTCGAAAACGAGAAGGTCGAGAGTCGCAGTGTGGTTACCCCATGGTGACTGAGTAGGCGTCGGGCGGCTTCGGCGGAAGCTGGAAAGGTTGAAGACGGAGTCGGCTGCAGCGACGATAAAACCCTAGCCTCTGCCGAGAGGCATGTCGAGGACTGTATATATATATATATGTGTGCGCGTGCGTTTGTGAGTGTTGGGTCGGGCTTAGCGTGGGCCTGTTTCCTGATTGGGCCTTGAACGTTTTGGGCTCTCCATGTAGCCCACGTGCCTCCGCTTACTGAGGGCGGATATTTCCTCGTTTCGCATCATGATTTTTTTTTGGGTAAAAAAAAAGAGAAATTCCGTTCATCACCAAATATATGAAAGGGAGTCTCAAAACTCACGGTAACAAAGTGAACTCTTAGAGCTCCAAAGTAAACAAGAAACCAAAAATCGAGGCATCAGATTATCACAGGCCCGTGTTCTTCAAGAATAGATTTGTAACTGGATCCAAGTGAAAATATTTGTGGCTAATTACCAAATCACACGACATCATCAGTGATAAACACATGCCGAGATCTCTATATGCACTTATGACTTTGCTTTTAAGTAACGTGCATCTAGGTTCGGTATCCCCAACACCATATGTTGAAAAATCTCATATCGACAATTCTGTAGACAACGCGAAGTGCTAAAGCTTTGAATAAAATTATTATTTTTTTTAAATGTAGCTGTGAACACTAGACACTAAAGGCGGAATACTCATTCATTAAGACTACAAATTTTAGAATGAGATAAGAGAAAAACTCTCTGATATGAGATTAAGGAGCAAAGCTCCCAAAACAAAAACTAGATCAGGAGAATTAGGGGAGAAACAAAACGAAACAAAACGAAAAGGAACTAGGAGGGTGGGGAGGGGGGGAGATCCAAGTCAAATCCCTCCCCTTTCGAACTGAAGAGAAAAAAAAAAAGAAAAGGTTTCAACATACTAGGAGGGTGGGGAGGGGGGGAGATCCAAGTCAAATCCCTCCCCTTTCGAACTGAAGAGAAAAAAAAAGAAAAGGTTTCAACATGGCAAGAGAGAGTTCTCTCATTGTTTGAAATGGAGAAAAATGACGGGACTTTTGCAACTTGATTCAAGAAATCTCATATTGGATATATAGAATTGTAATCAATAATGTGGGATCATTACTTTGGTCGTCATAACGTGATGATGAAAGCATTTTATGTGACGATTACATCACATGAGAAAGTAATTGTGTGAAGCAATCAATTAGTCGTTCCATCGACATGGATCGATAATTTGTCTCGATTGATCTAATTTTTCCCTCCCCGTGATTTTGAGCAAATTTCGGGATTTGTTTCGACTTGGCTTTGGAAGAGTGAAAGTGATGAGGAAACACAGTGAATTCCATTTCCACGGCGAATTTTCTTTTGTTCCTTTCGCCTTTTGGATTGGTTTTAAGGGCTTGATGGATTCTGCCACGTGATAAAACATATAACCGACGGCAACACATTGTCAAAAAATTTGATTGTCTCGTGCACCCAAAGCATAATACTTCGAGAAAATAACGATATATTCATTTCGCAAAAAATCAGACATTAATCTTGATTACATAAAAAATTAATTAACCAAGTCATCAACGAAAATGTCTATATTAAATCAATGATAACGACAAAATTATTTTATATAACAATTATTTTTAGGCAATACAACCAACCATTGGAAAAAAAAAAACACATGGTCAAATAATTTTCCTTCGGCTTCTGGATGGGTAGAGTACATTCGACGATGTGTTCCGCCTGATTAGCGTCCACTGGACGACAACGTCCTTTCCAAGAAGGTTCAACTTTTCCAGGATTTCTCTACTCCCTCATCAATCTTTCAGTTTAATTGTGAGCTTGGAAAACAAATCTATCCAGAGCGCGGTCGGTGTTTTGCCAGCGGCCATGGAATGAGAGGTTTCAGGTCACTCTATCGAACCGACTGTTTTGTCGGGCCGACACTTTGGCGGGGTCAATGGCATGATCAAAGTGATTGCCCCCGGCTTCCTCGCGACCAGTATGTCTTCCTAAAGAAGATTGAATCGGAAGTCGATAACGGCGATTACAGGTGTTGGAGGATTCCTCATATGGGATTATTCCCAATCCGGCTGAAACACTAACAGAAGCATATGGGAATGGAGAATAAACTTTAAGCCAGTTGTTGACTGTACCCTATACCAAAAGAAAGCAATAGAAAAGAATTTATCATACCCACAACCAGAACACAAGAAGGATCAACTTCAAACCTCCAGGCATCACCTAAAAAACATGCCTAAGAAGGAGCAATACATTATTATGTGTGCGTTCAAACCGACCGAAATTCAATCGCTAAGCGCCGGCTTCTGGAGACTCCTCAGTTTGTCTCCTCAGCTCCTCATCAGCATTTCTCAGGAATTGGTCCCAACCACTCCCAGGACTTGTATCCAAGTAATCATACGGCACAGCTGTTTTCAAACCGGGTCGGACCGCACACCGGCTCTCTACAGTTCTGAAATCCACGCCTTCATCATCCCCTTCACTCAGTTCGTCCCATGAAAAGAGGAGTGGCAGTGTAAAGGCCCCCCAAGGGTTAAAATCCAGTACCTTAACCCTCCCATCCTTTGTGACATAAATATCAAACGTGTAATTATCCGATTCAAATTTTGGGCACACTTCACTTTCAAAGAAATCCTCAATCAAAACCTTGAGGTGGTCCTTCTTCTCGAGGAGGACAGGATAATATGTGGTAACCTCACGTTGGCAGATCCCAACTAGGAGCTTGTTCCTTACGAAACAACGGAATTCCATCTCTGGTCGAAGCGCTGGCTGCCATTTCCGTAGAGCAAGGAAAAAGCTCTGTGGCCTTGACGAGGTCTTGTTGCTGCAAGAATCATATGCGTGACAGAGATCATGGGTCGATGAATCGGATGCACGTAGCAGGAGTGTGATCTCACTGAGAGACGTGCACCGAAGGTTCCCACTGCCACTAATCCAAGCAGCATCTTTTGGTGAGCTCCAGTTTAGTTTAGGGAAAACAGCACCCCCAAGCGATTCGATTGACTCTTTGACCTCCAACTCGAGTTCTGGAAAAGATGGAGGTGGGAACTCCTCGGACTCGTCTCCAGATCCTTCTGGAACCTCAAGATCATCTTCATCCACAGGATTACGAACCCTGTTGGGAAGGGCATCTTCGCCTGTGATAGAAATGGGCAGAACAAATGGTCCAGAGTCACCAAGAAGGTACTGGACAAAGGACTCTGGAAGCTGATGAATATGTGTTTTGATAGACACCGACTTGAATTTAGGATACCACTCTTGGATCTGGCATCGATCCACTTCTTCTTGCCTCATTTCTTTGTAACTGTCAAAAATGCTCGTTCCCAAGGCTAGAGAAAAAGCAACAAGTACTAGGGCAATTTATTGATTTCTGAAGCAGATGCCTGCAGAAAGCCTGAAGAATATGCAAACGCATTGGTTACGACCAGCAAGCACAAATTAGGTATGAAATGTGAGAAGGAAAATTCAACCAGATTGATCGCAGAAAGAAATACATTGTTTAGTGTCTGTCAAACATCTCCTAGACCAAACAGAGGCGCCTAAAGAAACAAAGTCTTCAAATTTTTAAGCTCAAAGAACCTTTATACCTCAGTAAAGCAAGACCAGCTTCACGCAGCTGAGCACAAACTAATTAAGTTGTCACGATTCATGAAATCAGAAACACCAGACAAATCTAAGACAGAATCATAAATATTCTATCAGAATTAGGGTATGTATCCAGCGTCAGCTGTTCTTGAGTGACTTCTATAGATAGTATACACTCTTGTACAGAATTACACATCGCAAGAGGAGCCAGAAGCAAGCTTAGGCAGTAAGGAAGAAGGGACCAACACAGAATGCATTAGATGTTGTCACATTTGACTAGAGATTTGCATATGTATCAGCTCGTTGGGAGGGCATTGCACATGATTTGAGTATTTCATCTTATGCACTTTAAAAGCCGAATGGATGAACAATCCTAGAGGTAAGAAGATGTGTTCTATAACAACGTTTGAATTGAGTTTAGTACTTTAGTAACAAATTCATTCATAACTTGTAGGAAAATATTATCTTGCCAATGCTGCTTATGGAATCCAAAGTGGGATCACCTCTCCCAATTGTGGAGTTCGGTGATCACTCACCTAAAAATGAGAAGGAACTATTCAATCTGTGCCGCAACTAAGGCAACAGAACTAAAGATACACCCAAAAAAGAATCGATCAAGATCTTTTTATGAGCCAAACTTATCTTCTGATTGAGAAGAACTCAATTACAAAGACGTAATTTTCCATTCCGAATCAAGCGTTATTATCATAATCTGCCCATAATATCGACTTCAGCCATCAAATTCTGTCGCTTTCTCTTCGCTCAAAGAGAAAAGAGATGAACAGAAAAGCAGCAGAAGCAGCAGCATCGATTTCAATGCCTCCTTCGGTGAAACACAACCTCAGGCAACCTCAAATCGTCTACTATTCAAAAGACAAGACGAACACATGTCCAGCTTTTAACCTAAACCGAGGAAGCAAACCACAAGAACCAAACAGAACCGCACGTTCGACATTAAAAAAAAATAGAACAATCCCAAAGCTAACAAGGTAAGAGTCGCAGCATGGTACCCCCACGGTGACGGAGCAGGCGCTGCGCGGCTCCGGCGAAAGTTCGAGAGGTTGAAGACGGCGGTGGGGCAGCTGCAAGAACAAACCCTCGCCCTAAGTTCAAATCCGATCGGGCCTGTTTTGGGCCTGATTTATGACTGGGCCGGGCCTTAAATGTTTGAGCCCAAAGGCCTAGTTTTATAAGCTGTTTAGCTGGCTGCAGAGCTCCGCCCCCAACCGCGAACTCCCACCCATTTTCCCGCCACTCCTCCTCCCTCCTTCTCCGTCCCAAATGGCCGAGAGGAAGAAACGCCGCCGCGCCGACGCCGACTCCGACGACGACGAGCTCCCCTTCAAGAACCGCCTCAAGCCCGACTCCGTCATCCTCCAGATCCTCCGCTCCCTCAGCGCCGCCTCCTCCGCCGCCGCCTCCTCCTCCTCCTCCGGCGCCGGCGGCAAAACCCTAACCCTCGCCGACCTCGCCCTCTCCTCCACCTGCCGCGAGGTCGCCGACCTCTCCCTCTCCTCCGTGCAGTCCTCGATCGAGGCCCTCATCCTGCGCATCGCCCGATCCATCCTCGGCGGCGACGGCTTCGCCTTCGACGTCCCCTCCCGCTCCGCCGCGAACCAGCTGTACGTCCCCGAGCTCGACCGCATCGTGCTCAAGGACAAGAACACCCTCCGCCCCTTCGCCAACGTCTCCAGCGTCCGCAAGTCCACCATCACCGCCCGCATCCTCCAGCTCATCCACCAGCTCTGCGCCAAGAGCATCCACGTCACCAAGCGTGACCTCTTCTACACCGACGTCAAGCTCTTCCAGGACCAATCGCAGTCAGATTCGGTCCTCGACGACGTGTCCTGTATGCTGGGGTGCACTCGGTCGAGCCTCAATGTGATTGCTGCTGAGAAGGGAGTCGTCGTGGGCCGGCTCATTTTCAGTGACAACGGCGACATGATCGATTGCACGAAGATGGGGATGGGCGGGAAGGCAATCCCCCCGAACATCGATCGGGTCGGTGATATGCAGAGTGATGCGTTGTTCATACTCTTGGTGGAGAAGGACGCTGCCTACATCCGATTGGCAGAGGATCGGTTCTACAACAGGTTTCCGTGCATCATCGTCACGGCTAAGGGCCAACCGGACGTAGCCACGAGGCTGTTCTTGAGGAAGATGAAGATGGAGCTGAAGCTGCCAGTGCTCGCGCTCGTGGACAGCGACCCTTATGGATTGAAGATTCTGTCAGTTTATGGGTGCGGGTCAAAGAACATGTCATACGACAGTGCCAACCTGACGACCCCTGACATCAAGTGGTTGGGGATAAGGCCGAGCGACCTGGATAAGTATAAGATACCGGAGCAGTGTCGGCTGCCCATGACAGAGCAGGATATAAAGACGGGGAAGGACATGTTGGAGGAGGATTTTGTGAAGAAGAACCCGGGGTGGGTCGAGGAGCTGAGCTTGATGGTGAAGACGAAGCAGAAGGCTGAGATTCAAGCTCTGAGCACTTTCGGGTTTCAGTATCTGTCCGAGGTGTATTTGCCCCTCAAGCTTCAGCAGCAAGACTGGCTCTGAGGAGAGTGAGGTCAATTCTTCATTTGGTCTGGTAATTATAGTGTTTGCTTCTTCAGGGACAAAGTGTTAGTCTTGTTGAGAGGCTTATCCTTCTGTTATGTCTTTGAGATAATTCAATTTGATCTCGTGGTGCTGTGTTTAGTTTGACTGGAATAGGAAGAGAAAAATCAATGGGAAGCTACGCAACTTCTTTTGAGTCTCTTGAAATCTGTTGTTGAACTCTCTTTTGGTAAGCCAAAAAAAACACAACCTTTCTGCAATGTGTTCGATTGTGAGTATGAGCAATGCCCCCCATGCGCTTATGCAGCATGGTCAAGTTAATGAGGTTTGACAGTTCAATTTTTTTGCAAAGACAATCACTGATAAACTATAATGGTATGTCCGATGCTTACAGCAATAAAAGAGCTGAGCAAATGAAAATAAGCAGAAAAAGGTTGAACAGAAGGGAACTTTCTTATTGCATATTTTGGGAGCTACACTGTTATTGATCTTACATCCTGATCCCTCACTAAGAGCACAGGACAAATGGAGGCGACACGAATATGATACACCAAAAATTCGCGATGCTACAAAGAATACATCTTACTTGTTAGTGGCTACTGCTCATCGACGTAACCAGTCATGCAATGACTTTCTAGTCAACTTTAGTCTTTGGAGAACAACTGGTCTCCTAGTGGAGGTTTCTGACTCCCTGGAAGGAGTCCTGCCTGACCTGGGTTCTATCAAGAGAACATCTATCCCCAATTCGTTCTTTAGTAATTTGACAATTGCATCTTTGACCTCGGATCTTTGATCGGTTGGCTTCGCATTTATCTCACTGACTCCTACGACGATCAAAACGTCATCATTGACTTCATTCCCTGGGGATACCGAAGTTGAAGAAGGCTCAGGATAATTAAACTGCTAATGGTATTGATCCCCAGTATTGGTTCAGCTGAAATACCTGATCCCATTTAACTAAGGTAATTTCTAAAGAAATATTAAGGGAGAAGTTGGCTCATACCCAGACTGTAGTTTTCCTTGATCATTCGCAGAACAGCTAGAACGACTATTCGGGCTTCAACCTGTCAAAAATTATTCCACACTTCGGTGAGGAGAGTACAGAGGCCATTTCTCCTTGTCGACTGAATAATCAGTCCAAGCAAAGAAAAGTAACTGAATAAGTATAAGCTACTTTTAGGTGTCCCAGAGTTGAAAGCAGCACTGATTGATTGATTCTCATATGCTTCAAACCAATAATACTACTACTAACCATTGCTTGAATATGTCAAAGTAAGAAAAGAATATTGCTATGGGTGTTCTGGTTTCCTTGGCAGTTTTAGTTTGTACCTTTGAAAGTCCCTGGAGATCAATTGCTAAGCTATCAGCGATGCTCCTCTGCACATATACTGCAATTTTTTCAAGAAGAAGACTGTTTGGTTTACTTAAGTCAGTTCCATTCAAGGAACTGACTTCTCCTTGGTTCATATCATTGTCTTGGATCACTCCTTCACACCACTCCTCAATTAGTGCCTTAAGATAATGATCGTTGGGCTTGTACCTACAGTATGCATGTTCAATCAGATGAAATAATGAGCTTCATATCACTGGGAAAAAACAGAAACAGAAGAACATACCCTGCTTTTCTCATATCCTGATATATTGCCAGGCATTGCTGCACTTCATGCAAGGAACCATATCTACTACGAGCCCTTAAAAGCGTGTTATATGTCACCTGAAAAGCTCACAGCAATTTACCTAACGAGACAAAATTAACAGGAACTAGCTCGACAACTATGTGAGCCTGAGCTGCACTATCAATTGAACAACATGCTTATTGTAATATGTAGCTCCAAAACAATATGGTCAAGTTGGTAGTTGTGCCACATTCTTTTTTTTTTTTGCTCAGAGGAGTTGTGCCACATTTAGAAGGTTGCTTTGAAACTGTTTCCTTTGCCTATGATTGATTGAACGGAGTCCTCATTTCTATTGACACATCTGAAGAAAATGATATGAGCATTGAGATGTTAATTTCCATCTCAGGTGTCAATCTTGCAGCATTATGGACAGCTAGTCTTGAAGTATCTTATCTCTTCTTAGACCTGCTCAATCAGATCAGTCTTCAGAATCATTTGAAACTTGTTAATTTCAGCAGCAGGACAGTGAATTGTTATACTGGAGAAAAGACACGCATCATCATCTACCAGCACAAAGCCACTTACCAAATTTGGCTCAACTTGATACCTTTTCATCTCTTCATATAAAGAGAATGCCAGCTTTAGCTGTCTACCATCCACGCAAACCTGTGGAATGTAATGCATCAAAGTCTGGGAGTTCAAAATCAAATAGAGCATTTCAAGGTGCAAACCCATTAAGGATAACAGTTTAAACATTGATGGAGAAAAGACTCTAACCTTAATAGCTGTTGTATAGGCAATCACATCAGGTTGTATTTTGGCAGCACGCATCATTTTCAAGAGCTGCATCATACGCAGAAGACATTAGTCTACCATTATAAGTATGTGAATCAGATCAGTGTCGACTGAATAAACAGAAAATTTAGCACCATGATATTTAATAAACATTACGATAAAATATTGATTGGAACATCTATTGTACCCAATTAGCATTGATATGCAATGTTTGATAAAATAGACACACGACAAGAGGTTAATGGGCTCATCATTGCTCAATACTAGTCCCCCCCCCCCCCAACATTTGTACCCTGCCAGCTATGGGAAAGATCATGCATCAGCACTTGAGTATATCAGAAAAAATTATTCCCTACCTGCAGTGCACCCTCCACATTCCCTGAGCCTCCACATAGATCAATCAAAATTGACCAGCTTATGTGATTAGGCGTAAGTCCAGCTGCCTTCATTTCCTCCATCAGAGCTTTTGCACGGTGGTAGTCAGTTCCACAGGCTTTCATCAAGATATTATATGTGGTTGTTGTAGGTGAAAAGGGATATCTCCTAACAAAGCTCGTATGATGTGTCTTGCTTGCATTTTCTGGTGTATGACTAGAATTTTCTTTCTGCTGAACCTTGCTTAATAGGCTCTCTTTTCTGCTTCCATGGTCTCCAATTGAAGTCTTTGCCAATTTCCTGTCCTTCCAGGCCTGGAAAAGACGGAAAGCCCTATCAAACTGGCATGCCTCAACACAAGCATGTAAGAGGACGTTGCAACACTGTGAATTTGGTTTACAACCAGCCAGAAGCATTTCCTCAAACAGCTGAATTGACTGGTCTACCAGACCCGCTTTTGCACAGGCACTAATCAGTGATGACCACGTGACTGTATTAGGAGTAACGCCAGCACGAAGCATGTCATCCTTAATCTGTAGAGCCATCTGCCAGAGTTTTGCATCTGCAAATACCTGAAAAATTTAATAATCCAGATATCAGATACTTAATGGAAAATTGAGCATAACAACTTCACTATTAATGGCTGGGAACCTTTGGTGAAGACTCCTAAATTTAGTCATTTGAGAAGATGGACCTTAATAATAGTGCTGTATGTGAAAACATCCAACTTCAATGCCCTCGTTGATTCTAGGTCTTGCACTTCCTGATATATTTCTTTGGCCAAATCAACTCTTCCAGCCAGGCAGCATGCCTTCAAAAGGATATTATAGGTTGCCATGTCCGGAGTGACGCCAACATTCTGCATTTATAAATTTGGTCGGTAGGATTTTCCATTGGTATGACCAATAAATTTCTTGTTGACTTAATTAAAGAAAAAATAGCTCTCTAATAGATTGAGAGAGAGCAGATTTACCTGCATAGTCTTGTATATGTGCAACGTGTAGCTCAAATCATGGGCATTGACATTTATTAAGCTGTTGAAAACATAGATGTTTGGAACAATACCCTGATTAAGCAAGTCCTGCAGCAGAATGGCAAGCATGAGAAAGCTGTGATTCATGGAGCACACATTGAGTTTGGATGTGTTTGGGGAATTCCAACTTAAAAGATCATACAGCAAAACTTTGAGCGGACTTGCAATTTTCCAATTGCACTTCCATCCCTCTGAAAACTACACGAATCGTTAAATCAACTGCCTTGGTCATTCTGGGTGTGCTCATCAGCTTAAGTAGTTATGTAACACCATTAACAACTACGGAAAAGGTTGCCCTAGCTGTAGTCTGATAAATGACCAACTTGTAGTTTTTCTCACAACTCATGTCACCATGAGTACTGTTGCAATCTTATGAACCTCACTCATGTTATTAGAAGCTCTTCGATTCTAAGCTCTTGATATCCTTTCTGGATCTGGGATTAAAAAATCCAATTATCAATGAGCAAAAACTCATCAAGTGGATATTGAAAGAGCCTTTGCCTCAAGTCTGTATCTTATTGATTAAAAGCTCAAAATGCTGAAGTGTAACTGTTTATGTCATATAAAAAGAATATAGATCATGAATAAGAAGAACCATTAACAAGAGTTTCCCAGCACACATGTTCAAGTAAATTTCATAGGGTAAGGCAAGTCAGTTACCTCATAAATATGCCTGGATTCCTCAGCATCACCACATAGACCGCAAACATCAATTATCTTGCGGTAGACAAACATATTTGGGCCATTTGAGCTTTTCTTGCAGGCTTCATAGGCTTTCAATGCAGATACCAGATCCCCTTTCTTCCCAAATTCGTGTATGATAGTGCAGAACAATATTTGTGCATGTGGAAAGATGCATGCATATCTGCAAAATGGCAGTGGCAGAAACATCAGACCAGCAAATTGAGTTATAATAGAGTTCCCCACCAAGAAAATGTCACCCATCACATAGCATATTCAAGAGTTAAAGCTCGAACCTTAGAAGAGCACTGGTATGGAATAAACTACAAAACATACCTAATGGCCAAATTTGGACTCCGTTGATCAATTAACACTCTTATTACATTAGCGGGTTTCGCTAGCTCTCTGACTGGAAATTTGAAACCTAGCAGCGAACAAAGAAACATCAGTCACTTGATGACAAGAGTTCAACTTGACAGAAAATTAACTACCCGAATCGCGAGTGGCAAAGAATTTTACAAGTGCAATCTCTTTGAGTCTACTCTGTTCAGTCAATCTCTTCGCCCAACACTCTCACATTCTCAATTAGTATCAGAAACTACAGCTTCCAAAATCCAATTTATCAATTCGCCTCAGTAGAGGCAAGCAATGATTTCACTACTTAAAGCTAATTCACCCCAAATCCACATTTCAAAATTAACGAAAATGTGTCATGGTGACCTAATTTATCACCTGCGAGAATCTCCATCACCTGAACCAATGACTTCGCATCGCCGCAGTCCATCAACCGCTCACACTCCTTTCCCAGCAAATCCATCGCCGCGCCATCAACGACCTTTGCCGGCGCAATCCCCAGCTTCTCCAACATCCGCAGCGCCTCGACGAAGCTCCACAGCCTCCCCTCCCTGAGGCCTCGAGCCAACCCCTTCCCCACGAGCTCGACATCCAGCTCCGCGACGAACAGCGAGACCTCGGCGCCGGAGGCGACCACCTGATCCGCCACCGCGGCGAAGTCGTCGAGGCGGGCGTCGCCGGCGAGCGCGGAGGCGAGGTCCGCGAGGGCGCGGAGCTGGGGCTCGGGGTCGCATCGGAGGGCGGAGAGGGAGGCGGCGGGGAGGGAGCGGACGGTGGAGATCGAGGGAGGGGGGTTCGGGGGAGGGAGGGAGGCCTGGTGGAGCGGTGGTGGTGGAGATAGGGAGGAGGAGGTGGAGATAGGGCGGTGGCGGTGGCGGTGGCGGTGGCGGTGGTGGAGGAGCGGAGGATGACGAGCGCTCTCATTCTAGGCCAACCGTTTTCCGGTGGTGAAGAAGCGAGTGTTCTTCAGTCGTTGGAGATGCGCGCTTTTTGGGATATTTTGGATCGAATTTGAAAGGCAGGTGTTCCCTTTTGCCACTACCCGAAGGAG
The DNA here is from genome assembly GCA_016097605.1 of Eucalyptus guilfoylei. Lineage (NCBI taxonomy): Eukaryota > Viridiplantae > Streptophyta > Magnoliopsida > Myrtales > Myrtaceae > Eucalyptus > Eucalyptus guilfoylei. The sequence continues at coordinate 44,577,938 of CM027861.1, forward strand.
ATAAAATAGTAATCGTGTTAATCAAGGCTTTTGTAAGACATTAAAGTGCGTTTGGTAACTATTTTGTTCCCAAAACTAATTTTTATTTATTTTGTTTCTTGAATAATTTCGAATTTTTAAAGACGTTTGATAATTATTCAAAATTTCTATTTTAAGATAGAAATGTGTTTAGTAAGATCCTTATTTTTAAAATTTTTTTTATTACTTTTATTATATTTTTCTTAATTTTTTTCTTTTTTCCTTTTCTTTTCTTCTTCCTCCTACTTTGTGGCCGGTTGTCGGCCACTGTCATGACTTGCGATCAGTTGGGCAAGATCTGACGAGCCTCTCTAGAGCTTTGTTAGGCCAGGTTGAGAGCCAACAAGCTCGCCAGATGCTCGCCTGGCCATCATGAGCCTCGGCCTCGCTAGGTTGGGCGACGCTAGCTTGGTGAGGCTCCGGCAAGCTTACCAGACCTCACGTAATCGATCACTAGCCACCATTGCAAACAAAAAGAAAAAAAAGAAAATTATTCCTGAGAACAAAAAGCTATTTTTTTATTTATTTCTTGATTCTGTTCCAAATTTATTATCGAGAAAAAAAAAGGGTTAATACCCTGAAAAACCCAAAACTGGTACACCTATGACAAATTTACCCCAAACTATTTTTTTGACCATAAAAAACCTCAAACCTGGTATACCTGTGACAAATTGACCTCGAGTGACTAAAAAAAACCCTAAACTGGTATATTTATGACAAATTTACCCTAAACTAATTTATTCGATCGCAAAAAATCTCAAACCGATAAATTTGTAACAAATATACCTCTCGCTAAATTGGATTAATACAAAAAAAAATCACAAAAATTCTAAACTATGACGAATGGAATATAAAATCCCAAATTTGTATATCAATCATCTCATCACGTGTCATTTAACTTAATAATTTGACGAAAACTAACATAGGGTAAATTTGTCAAAGATATACCAGTTTGGGGGTTTTTGGGTCAAAAAAATAGTTTGGGGTAAATTTGTCACAAGTGTCTTAGTTTAGGGTTTTTCGGGGTATTAACTCGAAAAAAAAATGACGGATTTTTTTTTGGAACAAATTTTTTTTTAAACAGATTTCTATTCTTTTTTTTTGGTTCTGAAGAGTAAAATAATAGAATTAGTTGTTCCCGAGAGTGTTACCAAACATGACTTTAGTAGCTATTCTGTTTCAAAGAATAATTTTCACTTGGAAATGATTCTTTTTTATTTTGTTACCGGGAATAATTTATGAGTATTTCTAGAATATAAATGTGTTTGGAAGAACTCTTAAATTTTTTGTTTCTTTTAATTTTTTACTACTTTTATTATATTTTTCTTATATTTCTCTTCTTCTTCCTCCTTTTTTTTGGCCAATCGCCGACAATGGTGTTGGCTGGTTGGGTGAGGTTCGGTGAGCTCGCCTAGCCATTGCAAGCCTCGACCTTGTAGATCTAAACTAGTTGGTGAGGCCGAGCCTTGCTGGTGGTTGGGTGAGGCTCGCCTGGCCATGGGCGAGGCTCGGCCTTGCCCAGATTTGCAAGACTGAGGCTTGTGGTGGCCAGGCGAACCTCCAGCAAGCTCCTTGGATCTTGCCTAGCCAGTTGCTAGCCATCGCCAGTGGCGGCGGTGGCAGTTGATGGTGGCCAGTGACCAATTGAGGGGAAGAAGAAGAGAGGAGAAGTAAAAAGGAGAAACGAAGAAACAAAGAGAAAAAGAGAAAAATAGGCTTAAACATGATTATGGAATTATTCTCGGAAACAAATAAATAATTTTTTTTTTTACTTTTTGATTCTATTCCAAATTTATTATTAGGAACAAAAAAATGGATTTTTGTTCTCGGGAACAAATAATTTACCAAACAGATTTTGTTTAAAATCTATTTACGGGAACAAAATAATAGAATTTATTACTACTTGGTTAGTTGCCAAATGCACCCCAATTCTACTATTCGAATCATGTACATTCATGCTTTTTTTTTCTTTTCTAATCGAGTCCCTATGCTTTTATTCTATCCAAGTTTGGCCGACGTTTCCGTCACATAACAGCAAGGTATGATCCCAAAAGAATGATGCAAATGCCTATGCAGGCGTGTGTGGAATATTTTACTCAATACTGATAATGTTAGAGTATGATCAAACCTGTCAAATGAGAGAGTTGGGTCAGATTATAAATGGTCAAATCCAAATAGATTCATTTTGGCCCCTAGTATAAATCTAGTGATCCATAACCCAACACATATGTGGATCTGACTCATATTGCTAAAAGCCTTCATATTTAACCAAATTTACAAAAATTCATAGTTGAGGGGAAAAGTACCGAAAAAGTCTTAAACTTATTACACCGGTACCAATTTAGTACTAAACATTTTAATTGGATCAATTTAGTCATAAACCTTTCCACATTGGTACTAATTCCGTCTATATGGCCAATTTAGGCTGGAAATTGCTAACGTGGACGCCAATGGTCCTATGTGACATGATCGGCATTATCATGAATAAATTTTATAATTTTTTTAAATATTTTTCAATTTTTATTTTATTTTATTATATTTTTTTGGTACATTGTGACCATCACCGACCATAGGTGCGTGCATTAGCCCTCGCCCAAATCCAAGCAAGGGCCAAAACCCTTGCCCGTTGGCCGGAGAGGGCCTTTATGCCCTCATTGCCCATAGGCGAGGGCATAGAGGCCCTTGCCCAAACTAGCCTATGGTCGGCAACCTCGCTGGGCAAAGGATGTAGAAAAAGAAAAAAGAAAGGAAAGAAAAGAGAAAAATGAAAAAAAAATACTAAAAAATTAAAAAAATTTCACTAGCACCGATCGTGCCATATAGGACCACTAAGTCCATGTTAGTAATTTTGGTCTAAATTGGTCGAATTAATTGAATTTATACTAATGTGAAAAGGTTTATAACTCAATTGGTCAATTTGAAATGTTTAATACTGAATTGGTACTAATGCAATATATTTAAGACTTCTTTTATACTTTTCCTCATAGTAGAGAGTTCGGAGTAAGTGAATGCGAGATAGAATGAAGAGATAGTATAAAGATCGGTTGGATTTAAGTAAGTTGTAAAAATATTTATGACCCATTTAACATCCAAATTATCTTCAAATCTATTTATGACCCATTTATTCAATATAGCTTTTCCACTTAACATCCATATGGGTTAATAATTGAATTTATAATTCATTTTGACAGGTTTAAGTATGATGTGAACATTCACATTAGAAATGATTTTATCCACATCATTCGACGATCAAGTCCGGTGGCCATCTCGCTTGAATTTGGTATTGGACGTATCTACTTCTTTAGGTGTTTGTTGTTCATTCACATTATTGATAAGACACTTAGGCTGCGTTTGTTTTCACTTCTTTTTTCTATTTTTAAACACTTTTTTTGTTTTTTTGTTCCCGGGAACAAAAAAGGAACAGAAACGCGTTTGGGTGCGTTTTTGCTCCAAAATTGTTTTTTTGTTCCCAGAAACACATCTGGAACAGAAACAAGAAACAAATAAAAGTTGTTTCTTGTTTTTGAAACACATTTTAAGAACAAAAATTGAACAAAAACATCAGCCGTGTTGTTTCTTTTCTATTTCTTGCTCATCAGTCGTTCGAACACCGCCTCTCCTCCTGCATCTTCTCCACCGTCGTCTTCTCCGGCGCCTCCCACTCTCCGGCGCCGACAGCCACCTCTGTCTCGAGACCATCCGGCTTCTCCACCGTCGTCCTCTCCCGGCGGCGACGGCCATTGCTCCTTCACCCGGGTGAACTCCGCTCACTACTCCTCCTTCACCGATTGATGAGGGCTTCGGCGAGAGCCACCCCTCGCAGATTTGGGCGATGGCTGCTCAGAGCTTGAGCGTGAGGGCTCGCTCGAGCCAGCGCTTGCCCAGATCTGCGAGACGCTTGCTCGAGCGAGTCTCACAGATCTGGCCGAGCAACGCTCGCCCAGATCTAGGGCACCGTTGCTCGCCAGATCTGCGGCAGCGGCTTGTCTGCTCGCTCGAGATCTGGACGAGCACGCTCGCCCAGATCTGGCGAGCAGACGCTACCCGAGATCTGGACCAGCACGCTCGCCCAGATGAGCAGCTTGCTCGAGCGTTTGCTTGCAGCGAGCCCTGCTCTGCTCGCTCGCTGCCGCTCACGCTCGAGCGAGCAGGGCAGCGAGCGAGGCGAGCAGAGCGGCGAGCGTCTGCTCGCTTGCTGCTCTGCTCGCTCGCTGCTGCTCACGCTCGAGCGAGCAGGGCAGCGAGCGAGGTGAGCAGAGCAGCGAGCGTCTGCTCGCTCGCTGCCGCTTGTAGGCCCCATCCAGCGTTGGTATTTAGTGTTTTTGATATGCTACTTTCCAGATTGATGACTTTCTTTCAAATTTGCCCTTGCTAGTTGCTGCTCTGTTCGCTCGCTGCCGCTCACGCTCGAGCGAGCAGAGCATCGAGCGTCTGCTCGCTGCCGCTCACGCTCGCGCGAGCAGAGAAGCAAGTCTGCTCGCTGCGCTGCTCACGCTCGAGCGAGCAGAGCAGCGAGCGCCTAATGATATTGATTATTGAACTTCTTGAAGATCTTTGGATTGTCTTGCAACTGGGAGAGACTGATGCATAGGTGGATGCATCCTAATACTGTTAATTCCTGTATTAGTTACCATGCTGATTCTGTGTATGGCGCGTAGTTCTTATGGTATTATGTTATTGATTTAATTCATAACTCATATGATGCTCAACCGGTTGAAGATTCAATGGCATCTGAGAGACAGTCATTCAATGCAAAGTGGACGGAGTCTGTAACCAATATACTTATCGGTTTATTGGTGGATGAGGTAAAAAAGGGAAACCGCACCTCTTCCACTTTCAACAAAGCAGGGTGGAGGAATGTACAGTCTGAACTCAGTAGATAGACATGATTCCAATATACCATGGTACAGCTGAGGAACAAGGTAAACAAGTTGAAAAAACAGTATGGCAGTTTTCACAAACTCATTTCTCAGTCCGGATTTGGTTGGGATAATGTGAACAAAAGAGTTGTTGTCGACGATCCAAGTATATGGGAATCTCATATCAAGGTATTTCTTAACTTTGTGGTCATTTTGATATCATTACGAGATGTCAATTTTAAAATGTATGATTATATTGCTGAAATGTTATTATTGTGAAAATTGTAGGATAATGTCGAGTGGGTAAGATTCGGGAAGAATGGATTTCCTCGGTATCCGAGCTCGTATTGTTTTTGGTGGTACATATGCTACTGCGGGGATCACGCCATAGGAAGTGCTCAAGATGTGAATGTGTCGGATGATGATGACAATGGTGATGACAATGTAGGTGGTGACAACAGTGGTACTTATCCAGATGGTGTCAATGCAGGTGGTGACTATGATGGTAGCAATGCAAATGATTTCATTGGACACCATAGTGATGACAGACTCTTTACAACAGACGATGCTGGAACTTCAGTTCGTGGAAAGCACAAATTGGATAGAACTCCAAATAATAAGCGGAGAAGAAAGAGTAACCAATCCGGTATTGCTGAAACTTGCAAAGCCATACAAGATTTTCTGAAAGTTAGGTCATCAAGTCAATCTGGTGGTGGCTCTGCGAGCTCAGGGACTACACAACCACCTGTAGACCCTTTCTCCATATCTGCTGTGGTCCAGATTCTACTAAGTATGCCCGAGATAGAGCAAGATGTTTACAATAAAGCAGTGGAACGAGCATGCGCCAGTTGTCAATGGAGGGAGGCTTTCATTATATCCACACCTGCAAGGAGAATTGGACTTCTTCAATTCCTTTAGTAGATGTTTGGAAATATATTATGAATTGCATGGAGTTTCATTAGACTCGTATAACTTATATTATCTATTAATCTTTAGTTTATTCAAATATGATTAGTGTTGAGACTCTTGTACTTATATGTAATGGCATATCTTATTGAGATTTTATGACTTATGTTATTGATTGTTATTGGGATGTGTTTTCAAAATCTATATTGATGTTTTGGTCATTTTTGTGATTGTATAGGTACTATGGAAGGGGGATCAAATAGTGTGTCTAATGAGCAGGTACAACCAGTTGAACAATTCTTGGATGATGATATTAACATATTGGTAGCGTGGTCCTGCTTAGCTGCGATGGACACGTCCCTGCATACGAGAGAACCTATTAGGGACAGTCAATTATCAGGAGCAGAATGGATAAGGGAGATTGTTCATGGACATTCAGATAGGATATATGAAGCATTTAGGATGGAGAGACATGTTTTTTTGAATTTATGTGACTTAATGAGGGTAAGGGGTTGGTTGAAAGATAGTCGATATGTTCAAATAGATGAACAAGTTGGGATATTCTTAAGTGTGGTTACTCACAATAACTCAAATAGAAATTTATGTGAGAGATTCCAACATTCAGGAGAAACGATCAGCAAGTATTTCAACAAAGTGTTGAAAGCAATGATCAAACTTTCAAAGGAGATAATCAAACCACCGTCCTTTGACGTCATTCCACAAGAAATTCTTATTGATCCTAGTCATAAACGCTACTTCAAGGTATGATTTTTATATTGATTTTATACCGTCAAATACATGTAGTTGATAATCTTATATGATATTAGATTGTTAATATATTGACGGGGCTGCGTAGGTGCTATGGATGGCACCCATATAGATGTTACCGTCCCGTGTCTCAAAGAGATTCCATTTAGAGGTAGGAGTGGGAGAACAACCCAGAATGTGTTGTGTATTTGCTCTTTTGATATGAAATTTACTTTCGTGTATGCTGGATGGGAAGGATCGCCAACGATTGTCGAGTGCTTTCAAGAAGACTCGAAAATCCTCAACGCAATTTTCCCGACCACCACCTGGTACTTACTTTATTTATGAAGAAAATTTTATGATTATATATTATGGTTGAATATCACAACAAATTTGTATATATCATGTTATAGGGAAATATTACGTGGTAGATTTGGGTTATGCAGCACTTCCAGGATTTTTAACTCCATTTAGAGGCGATCGGTATCATCTAAGCGAGTATAGAGGGAATGGGGGACGACCAAGGACAGCGAGAGAATTGTTCAACAAGAAGCACTCTTCACTAAGAAATGTAATTGAGAGGTCATTTGGGGCATTAAAGAATCGCTTAATCATTTTGAGACAGATGCCTCCATTTACAATTCGGAAGCAAGCACTTGTTGTAATTGCTTGTTGTGCTCTCCATAATTACATTCGTGATCAAGATGCGATGGATAGAAACTTTTCCCTATATGGAGATCCGGAGTATCCATGCGGACCTACAGATGTGGAGGTTGCAGATGATACATTGCATGATGCACCTGGAATAAACATGCTTAGGACAAGGATTGCAAATAAAATGGCGATGGATCATAATATGCCTGAGATTTCATGACTTTGTGTTTTCGACTTTTGTAATTTTGTTTTTAAGTACTCACTTATCAAATTTAATGTGATGAAGTTGAACAATGAACTATATTACTTCATTATTGTGATGTTATGTATGAAAGGGTCTATGTAGAGATCTATAAGATATTCTTCTTTTAGCTAGCTCTTATTGTACAAATTTTACTTACGAAATTTTGTTCCAAGTATGCACATGACCATGTTCAGAATGTTTGTCTTCACCCACCATGAACAAAATTAAATTGATGAGCATTTCATTAGAGTGATAATGCAATACCAAGTTTACACTTTATTGAAAAAAAAGGCACGTGAGAAAAATTTGGTACAAAGTTTATTTATAAAATTTTCTTCAAAGTATGCACTTATAACCATATTCAGAATGTTTGACTTTACTCACCATGAACAAAATTAAATTGATGAGCATTTTATGAGAATGACAATTCAAAACCAAGTTTACACTTTATTAAAAAAAAAAAAAAAGCAATCGGGAAAATTTTCGTACAAACTTAAAAAATTTTCTTCCAAGTAAGCAAATATGATCATGTTTAGAATGTTTGTTTTCACTTACTATGAACAAAATTAAATTGATGAGCATTTCATGAGAATGATAATTCAATACCAAGTTTACACTTTATTAAAAAAAAAACCACTTGAAAAAAAATTGGAACAAAAAATTTGTGTAGTTACCAAACGTGTTTCTGTTCTTTTTCTATTCCAGGAACATAAATTTTGTGCGATTACCAAACGTGTTTTGTTATTTTTCTATTCCAGAAACAGAAATTTTATACGATTTACCAAACGCGTTTTTTTGTTCAAAAATTATTCCTGGAATGAAACACTTTTTTCTATTTCTGTTTCCGGAACAATTTTTAAACGTAAACGTTACCAAACGCACCCTTAGGGTCTATTTGTTAAAAAGTGTTTTTATTCCCAGAACAAAAATTTCTGTTCTTTTGTCCCGAGGAACAAAAAAAGAATAGAAACGTGTTTGGTAAAAATTTTGTTCCTGGGAACAGAAACAAGAAGTAGAAAAAAGTAACTTCTTGTTCCGGGAATAATTTCGAGAATCAATTTTTTCTCTCTTCTTTTTTTCATTTTCTCTTTTCTTTCCTTCTTCTTCCTTTTGGCCGCCGATCTCGCCGGAGCATCGCCGTGGCTAGGCGAGGCTTGGCCTCATCGGGCCACCGCTAGGTTGGCGTCGCCCAGTGGTGCCTAGGCGAGGCCGAGCCTCGCCGGTGACTAGGCGAGCTCGGCCTCGCTAGATTTGGGCGAGCTCGAGCTCGCCCAGCCAATGCGAGGTTGACCTCGCCTCGCCTGGGCGAGGTCGAGCCTCACTGGTGGCTTGGCGAGGCTCACCTAGTCACTGAGGCCATCGACCTCGCCTAGATCTGGCGAGGCCAAGCCTTGCGGTGGCTTGGTGAGGCTCCGGCGAGCTAGTCGGCTGTCGCAGTGGCCTGGCGAGGCTTCGACGAGCTCGTCGAACCTCGCCCAGTCGGTTGCCGGCCGCCACCGTGGCTGGTGACCAGCCACAAAGGAGAAAGAAGGAAAAAAAGAAAAAAAGAAAAAAGAAAAAAGAAAAAAAGAAAAAAAAAAAAAGAAAAAAGGAAAAATATAATAAAAATATTGAAAAATTAAAAGAAATAACAAAATTATACAAATTTACCAAACGCATTTCTATTCCCGGAATAGAAATTTTTGCGATTATCAAGCGTGTGTTCTTATACTCAGAAATTGTTCTCGGGAATAGAAACAAAAAAAAACTATTTCTCATCAAAAATTGTTTCCCGGAACAGAATCGTTAACCACACGCCCTTATTCTTTTTGGGTAGCACTACTACTGAGATGGCCAACCCAACTAATGATGGAGCACCCACATTGCGTTTGATCGAGCGAATGGTATATATTACGTAGAGTTGCCTAAAATCTTTAAAACGTCTATATATCTAACTCGCAATTTTGAGTCATTATAAATCTTGCAATCGCTCTACAATGTCTCAATGAATATCAGACCGTCTTATATTCCGATATCGTTTAGTCGCAAGTCAGTCACCACTCATTTTTAGGCTATTGCAGTCCCAGTTTTCCCAAGTGGTAGCCAATCCATGTCGATCGGCATGGATCGGACTCGAAGTTCTTGAAAATCAAGCCTGCGTCAACACTTCTTTGTCCTCTATTGAACCCATTCGAACTGTTTTCCTACCCGTTGTTCTATGGTTGCCGCTAGCCGATGCTCCATCCCCACTAGTTCAAGATCAGTCATTGTCAGCCGACGGAATCACCGACCAATTCAGATCATCAATATCGATTCAAATTGGTCATGGGATCTTAAAACATCATTTGGCAATCCTAGGGATCATCATTCATCATGGGTCAATGACAATCAATCCCAGAGATCTTCCTCTTGCACTTCTAGACGGTCTAGCTAGAGTCGGTGCAAGTTTAACTTACGTGATAGCGAGTCAATCCCGAATGATTGGTCATCTATCATCAATCGGTCGATTGGTCTCGATTTCAATCACTCCAAAGCATGTGGGTGACGAGATATGCTTTGACAGAGTTTAGGCACAATTGACAAAACAATGAAATAGGACCCAAACCATTAGTCTAAAACTATATGATAAGAAAAACACAAAATCTAATCATACCTAAAAATGTATCTTTATCTTTAGTATTAATTGACTCACTTTTGAGATTTTGAGAGTATAAATTGACTAAAAGAAAGATCTTTAGTCAACATTTTGAGCGAGGAATTCAAAGTAGAGAGGACACCCTAAGATATTACCTTTTCAAATTCTAAAGTGTGGCAAAAAAGAAGAATAAGATCTTCTCTGCAAAATAAAAATAAAAAATGCTAAAATTTTCGAGCCCTCACCCAGGCTCTATCCAAATTTTTTTGGTGGTCAAATCAGTTTAAGGAAAACTTCTATTATGGAATGAAAAGGAAAAGGAAAATGCGGCTGTAATCCTAGTCCACAGCCATTGACTCAAAACAAAAGAATCTCATTTCCATATAAATCACTCCAAGATTTTACCTTTTTATATAGACTGTCAAAAAAATCGTTCTCCGCAAAATTAAAAAAGGGCGAAAACTTCTCTTCGAACAAGAAAATGCAGCTGTACACATTATTAAAATATTCCACAATCGCTGGCACGTGGGTTTATATACACTTTATACAAATGTGACTGTCTATTCCATTTATAAGTTTAAGATTTTGGATTCAACCTTTTAATATGATATCAGACTAAATTCTGCCCTTGATTTATTTGCACGTGCAGCTGTCCATTCGTTAAACTCCATGTGCTGTTCCTAATCCGGCTGTTCCTAATCCGGCTTGTACGTCAGTTGGGGTGTTAAAAGTATTTTGTGTGCAGGGTTTATTTGCCCTTTATATACCGATTGCTGTACTTGTCCCACGCACGCAAAGCACGTGAAGTTGACTAATGAACAAGGGTGCGTCGGTCATAAAAAGTCGACTGTCAAGATACACTTTTGGATGCCTTGCAGACGATTATCGTGACTCGCCTATTCAGTAACATGCCTATGGAAATTACATTTAACTGCCAATTGACAGATCAATTGTATATGCCCTCTTACAAGTTAGTACATAGTTCCGTTCGTGTGTGCAGACACTCAGGGGTCTAGAGTCTTATCTTTTCGAGTGCAAATGGACTCGACCAAGCAAATCGATTTAGAGATGGCTGATCTACATCCCTCTCTCGTGGAGCCCGAAACATTTTCGAGCCGGTCTGACGGGAGAGTTTTAACCAGATGCGTTAAGTTCATGTGAGCCCAAAGAATCGTAGCCATTATAATTGAGAATGAGAGGGCAATATACATGATCCTTGGCCAACCATGAAGCCCAAGAAGCTTGCACTTTTGCATAAACGGACAAAGGCAGTAGAGCAGAATACGAGGAAGAAGCATATCGAGGCAATGCCAAGGAAGCATCATGGTCTAGTCAGACTATATATCGACTAGAAATCCATGATGCAGTAACTACATACGCGTTTGGGCTGTGCCATTCGCCTGGTTGCAATTTTCGCGGTCGGCGCCGCCGTTGGCGTCATCTTCTTCTTCTTTTTGTCTCCTGTCTCTCCTGAAGAACTTCACAATAGAGCCAAAGATCCTCTTCTTGACGTGGCCTCTCTTAGGGGGTAGCCTCCTCTGCTCTTCTCTCGAGCCGCGGTGCTTGCTTGATCGGTCAGGGTCGGGCATGGCCGACGATCTGCTTCGCGTCGGACAAAAACGTGAAGTGTTGGAGAGACAAAACATTTTGCCAATGTGGGTGTGGGGTTGCGGGGTAAGAGGAGATTCTGAGGAGGACACGACAATCGATTTAAGGTGATTGCTCTGTTAAATCCACGCGCACGGAGATCCGGTTAAGACTGGAGCTTTTTTCACTCATGATGTCCTCGCTTTTTTGGATTGTTAAGGGACAGTAGTGGGAAACAAAGATGCAGGAAGGCCCACACGTCCGATAGAGTAAAAAAAGCGGGGCAGCAGCAGTGACATCCACGATGACATAAGAAGAAAACGAGGTGAGCGGGATTGTCAGAACCTACGATTGACTGGGGGAAGGAAAAGACTTTCTGCAAAAGCATTTGCCCTTTTGTGTCTCTTTTGTATCGTAAACAGCTGGGAAATCGAAATCACAAGTGCTAGAGTTCCAGGTGGCTCAAAAATCATCACCATGTACATTCTTCATTTCCATCTCCCCCTTCGCATCCGCCAGCCAACACAAAAGTTAAAGTTAACGAGGCGTGCGGGACTGTCAGAACCGATAATTGGTTGGGGGTAGGAAAATATACTTTCTGTAAAAGTATTTGCCATTTTGTGTCTCTTTCTGTACCATTAACAACTGGGGAAATCGACGTCCGAGTGCCATGATGATCGTACGGCACTAGCTTGAATTCCGGGTTAAAAATCATCTCACGTACGTTCTTCATTCCCATCACCTCCTTTGCATCCGCCAGCCAACGCTTGAAGAACCAGGAAAAAGCGATTCGCATGCCCTCTCCCTTTCACTCTCTCTCCTCTCATTTACTCTCTCTCCTCTCATTTACTCTCTCCGTATCTCTCGACAACGACCACGGCGAATAAACACGTCCTCTCTCTTCGTCCTTTCTCTTCCCAGCTTTGAATCTCTGAAAACAAGAATGAAAGAAGGAAAGCCACCACCATTACCTGTACATGTTTTTGAAGTTTACCCACAAAAGCAAGAAAAAGAAGTTTTAATTCGTCGTCCCTTTATTAATGAGCAACTCATTCTGTAGTCTCTCGAATATATTCTATTACAAAAACATTGAACCAAGTTCCCTTTTTTCATTTCCTTTTTCTTTTCGGTTGCAGGTTCTTATAGTCGCAGAGTTTCTCTATCTCCATGGCCATTTCAAGAGGAAGTATCTCACTAGGAGTTTTGGGACCTTGTCGATCTGTATATCGTACTAGAACTAGTAAATTTAGTGTTTAAATTCGTTTTGATAATTCGGGTTTTGATTGACATTTTGAAACAGAGAAGATATGGTGGTGGTGGTGATACAAAGTTAATCCTCATAGACAGAGGGGTGAGAAAACTCAAGGTCTCTTCAATGGTGATTTTGATCCAATTTCTCAATTTGGGATTAGGATTCGAAGAACATGGTTAATTTAGCCCAATTCATTAATTTGTGACAAACAAATGGATCAGACGACATTGTTTAAGCACGATCGAGCCGACTTCATTTCGCCTATAAATAAATGTCACGCTTGGTTTTTCGACGCTGCAAATCGTCGACGTCACTCAATTGGCGATTTTTAAAAGTCAAGTCGCTTAAGTGATCGTTCAAAAAATTACGGCACTCAAGTACGAACACTTGTGGCGTCTTTCCTCCTAATAAAGGAACTCGGCGATTGTGAACATTTTTATTTTACTCAATGTAGTTGTCCATTCACAAATCGTCCGATCAAAATGTCCACTTACGATTTCTCACATCATAATTTATTGCAAATCAATCTTCCTCTATCTGACATTATCTTTGTAAATGTGTCATGGGAGAGGAGAGGAAATTACCCCACTTGGCTGTGCAATGACAGTAAGGCATGCGCGTACATGTTCAGGGATATAAAGTTTTTGCCCCGGTCAACACTCCTGTCTCGGCCCTTTTGTTCTATCCCGAAAGTCATCAACTTGTTCTTATCCTCCAAAACAAGGACATGATGGTGGTGTTGTCTTATTAGACAATTTGTTTAAACGATGAATGCTTTTGCATTGAAAAAAAGAGTGCTATCTAGCTACCTTTAGGATCGAGCATCAATCCCAATTCAACTCGAGAATTGGATCAGGCTGATCGATTCCTAATTCAAAAAATTTAGAATCGACAATAATCGGTTCAATTCTTGGTTCCCAAAGTCGAATTGGACCGATGGACTGAACTAGTAGAACTGTATACTATATAATGAGTATTGCTTTGTCTTGTCCTGTCGTTCATCAAATGTGGGATGTGGCTTGCTAGTGGAGTTGTAACTTACCAATAATGAGTCAATTGGGTAGGTGTGTCACTCAACTCTTGATGTGAATACCTTAATTGACAAGAAGACGTGGGCACCAGGATGAAAACTTATGAAATTCAATCCGAACCAACATAAAGATGTATCACCATTAATACCTTCTGCTTCAGACCTTCATATGAGACAAAACAAGTAATTTATATATTGAGCTTTGCTAGCGAAACAGTTTTTGAGTTACTAAGAGAATGATAACTTGTTGTGAACCACAAATTCTTGAATAAATGGACCAACAATAATTTATAATTATTTGTTATTTAGTTTTTTGTGGTTCAGAACAGATTATTATTCTCACGGTAGATTAATGGCTATCACCCAAACATTTCTCTTATATATTTGGTGGTCATGAGTCATGATGAGGAGACCTGGGTTCTATCAAGAGAACATCAATCCCCAACTCATTCTTTAGTAATTTGACAATTACATCTTTGAACACGGATCTTTGATTGGTTGGCTTCGCATTTAGTTCACTGACTCCTAAGATGATCAAAACGTTAACCTTGACTTCATTCCCTGTAACCATGATTTCATAGTTGAAGAAGGGTCAGGATAGCTAAACTTCTAACGGGATTAATACCAGGTGTTGGTTCAGCTGAAACAACTGATCTCTTTCAACTACGGTGCTCTCTAAAGAAGTATGAAGGAAGTAGTTAGCTCAAACCCAGACTATAGTTTTCCTTGATCATTCACAGGACGGCTAGAACGACTATCCGGGCCTCAACCTCTCCAAAATTATTCCACACTTTGGTGAGGAGAATACAGAGACAACTTTTCATCTCTTCATATAAAGAGAATGCCAGCTTTAGCTGTCTACCATCCACGCAAACCTGTGGAATCAGATGCATCAAAGTCTAGGAGTTCAAAATCAAATAGAGCATTTCAAGATGCAGACCAATCAAGGATAACAGTTTAAACATAATTGGAGAAAAGACTAACCTTATTAGCTGTTGCATAGGCAATCACATCAGGTTGTATTTTGGCAGCACGCATCATTTTCAAGAGCTGCATCGTATGCATAAGACATTAGTGCTATCACTATAAGTATGTCAATCAGATCAGTGTCGATTGAATAAACGGAAATTTTAGCACCGTGATATTTGATAAACATTATGATAAAAGATTGATTGGGACATCTATTGCACCCATTTAGCATTGATATGCGATGTTCAATAAAATAGACACACGACAAGAGGTTAATGGGCTCGTCAATGTTCAATACTAGTCCCTACCTAACATTCGTACCCTGCCAGCTATGTGAAAGATCATGCATAAGCACTCAGAGTATATCGGATAAAATGATTCCCCACCTGCAGTGTACCCCACATTCCCTGAGCCTCCACACAGATCAATCAATATTGACCAGCTTATGTGATTAGGCGTAAGTCCAGCTGCCTTCATTTCCTCCGTCAGAGCTTTTGCACGGTGGTAGTCAGTTCCACAAGCTTTCATCAAGATAGTATGTGTGGTGGTTGTAGGTGAAAAGGGATATCTCTTAGCAAAGCTCGTGTGATGTGTCTTGGATGCATTTTCTAGAGCATGACTAGAATTTTCTTTCTGGCGAACCTTGCTTAATAGGCGCTGTTTGCTGCTTCCATGGTCTCCAATTGAAGTCTTTGCCACTTTCCTGTCCTTCCAAGGCTGGAAAAGACAGAAAACCCTATCAAACTGGCATGCCTCAACACAAGCATGCAAGAGGATGTTGTAACATTATGAATTTGTTTTACAACCAGCCAGAAGCATTTCCTTGAACAACTAAATTGCCTGGTCTACCAGACCCGCTTTTGCACAGGCATTTATCAGTGATGACCACGTGACTGTATTAGGAGTAATGTCCGCATGAAGCATGTCATCCTTAATCTGTAGAGCCATCTGCCAGAGTTTTGCATCAGTAAATACCTGAAAAATTTAATAATCCAGATACCAGATACTTTTTGCAAAATGATTGGAACAAATTTCACTTTTAATTGCTGGGAACCTTTGGTGAAGGCTCATAAAGTTCGGTGGGGAGGAGGCGGTGAGGGCTTGCGAGCCCTCACCCAGATCTAGGGTGAGGGTCGTGGCCCTCCCCCAGATCTAGTAAGGGTCGCCCCCCTCGCTCAGCCGGGCCAAGGGCTACTGCCCGTTGGGCGGTCTTGCCCCAGATCTAGGCGAAAGCTCGTAAGCCCTCACTGTCGGTCAGCCGGGGTCATTGTCTTCATTTTTTTTTTAAATTTAGTTTTAAATTTAATGTAATTAATATTTATATTAATTATCTACCCACGTCGCAGCAAAAAGATGTCATTTTTGCACTTGTCTAGCCATATCGCCGTGCAAAACAATGTCGTTTTGCACTTGCCTTGTCTAAAAATCGCCACACTAGTATTTTGGCCGAATTTTCTAGTCGTTGGCATTTAATTGATCCATTTTGCTTCGATTTTGGTACTTAAGTGTCACTCTCATAACTTTTGGCACTTAAGTTTTCCTCCGTGCTAAGTTTTGGCACTTCAGATGTTCTTTTGTCATTATTTTGCACTAGACAAACATATTTGGGCTATTCGAGCTTTTCTTGCAGGCTTCATAGGCTTTCCATGGGGATATCAAATCCCTTGTCTTCCCAAATTCGTGTATGATGGTGTAAAACAATATTTGTGCATGTGGAAAGATGCATGCATATCTACAAAATGGCAGCAGCAGAAACATCAGACCGGCAACTTCTTGAGTTTTAATAGAGCTCCCCACCAAGAACTAAAGCAAGAAAATGTCACCTGTCACTTAGCATGTTCAAGAGTTAAAGCTCGAACTTTAGAAGAGTGCTGGCATGGAATAAACTACATAACATACCAAATGGCCAAATTCAGACTTCGTTGATCAAGTAACGCTCTGATTACATTAGTGGGTTTCACTGACTCTCTGATTGGAAATATGAAACCTAATAGTGAACAAAGAAACATCAGTCACTTGATGACAAGAGTTCAACTTGACAGAAAATTAACAACCCGAATCACAAGTTGCAAAGAATTTTACAAGTGCAATTTGAGGGTGGCTAGTAGGAATCACCTAGAGGGGGCTGAATAGGTGATAAAATAAAATCTTGATAAATAAATGCAAAATATAATAAGTCAAGATCAAAGTCTGAACAAGGATCGAAATATATTATGCGATGAAACAGACCTCTGAAATAACATGTAAGTGTGCAACAAACTTAAGTAAGATGAGTTTAGGAAAGAGAAAATTGCATACGGAATTTATAATGGTTCGGCTTAAATTAAGCTTATATCCACTCTCCCATGGCGACATCCTACTAGTTGAATTCCACTAGATAATTAATGAAAGTTTACAGTCAAGTTGTGTTGCTTATACCTAAGCGCTTCTCTCCAAAGTTGGTGCTGCTTATGCCCACTTCGATAAGACTCACTATCTTACACCAAAGCACACACTAATAACACTGTCAACACCTCTCAAAAGATTACATAATTTAAGCTCATGAAAGACAAGGGTATATGACCATAATTCGCTCAGACTTTAGAATTCTAGATTCTACGCTTTGTTTCATACTTGCTCCTCGGCTCTTGATCTCCTTAAATACTCATCCACTTCCAAACTAACTGTTGGATAGTATCTAGAGAATTGTCTTCCAATCTACCTGTTGGACACTACTGTATCAAGAAAATTAGGTAGCTGTTGACTGACAGAATTAAAACCCCTACTTGATTTTGATTGCCCATGCAAACAAAATCTTGGTTTCTATAAATAAAACTTCTTCGTTAAGAAAGAACTTGTTTTCAGGATTCAATTGCCAATTGAGTTAATTAAATTTATCTTGATATGAAATCCAAACCAGATCACTAGCCGTTATGTGTTTTGGGCTTGTGTCACGTTCTGTCAAGTTGTCTCATTTTGAATTTGCTTTGTTCTGAAATTGTTATGTTCAGGATCATGTTTTGTACTTGTGTCGTTTTGAACCTATCACGTTCTGGACCCATTATGTTTTGGACCTGTTTCGATTGAAGTAGATTTTACAATTTGGACATAAGTTTGGACATAGTCTGAGTAAGTTTAGCTCCAACATAGAGTCTATCTTTTGGTTCTTCCAAGTATAATTCTTGATAATATTCTTTACACGTTCCATCATCTGCATAATCTGTTAATCAATCATTAAATACGTTAGTAGCCTTTAATTTATTTTGTCATCTTCAAAACATCATAAGAAATTTTCCTAACAATCTTCCTCTTTTTTATTTTTATAATGACAAAGAAATATCTGAGTGAATAGGTGAGAAAATAAAATTTGGACAAATAAATGCAAAATAGAATAAGTCAAATCAAAGTTTGAACAAGGATAATAATTTATTATGCAATGAAACAAACTTATGAAATAACCTATGATTGTACAACAGACTTAAGTAAAATGAGTTAAAGGAAATGAAAATTGTACACGGTATTTACAATGGTTCGATTTAGATTAAGCCTACATCCACTCTCCTACCTCAACATCCTACAGGCTGGATTCCATTAGACAGTTAATGAAAGGTCACAGTCAAGTTGTGTAGCTACTACCCAAGTGCTTCTCCCCAAAGCTGGTGCTGCTTATACCTAAGCCGATAGGACTCATTAGCTTACACCAAGCATACACTTACAACACTATTGACACATCTCAAAAGATTACACAATTTAAGTTCACGAAAGACAAGTGTATATGATTGGAGTTTGCTCAGACTTTGGAATTTTAGATTCTAGGCTTTGTCTTTTACTTGCTTCTTGGTCCGTGGCCTCCTTAAATATTCATCAACTTCCAAACTAGCCGTTGGATAGTATCTAGAGGATTGTCTTCCAATCTACCTATTAGACATAACTCTATCAAGAAGATTATGTAACCGTTGAGTGACAGAAGCAGAACCTCCACTTGATTTTAATCACCCATATAAACAAAATCATGGTTTCTATAAATAAAGCTTATTCATTTAGAAAGAACTTGTCTTCAAGATTCAATTGCCAATTGAGTCTATCAAATCTATCTTGGTATGGAATCTAAACCAGATCATTAGCTGTTATGTGTTTTGGGCTTGTGTCATGTTCTTTCAAGTTGTCTCGTTTTGAACTTGCTTTGTTTTGAACTTATCATGTTCAAAGTACTTGCGTCGTTCTGAACCTATCACATTCTGGACCCGTCACGTTTTGGACCTGTTTCATTTGAAGTATATTTTACAATTTGGATGTAAGTTTGGACATAGTCTGAGTAAGTTTAGCTCTAACATAGAGTCTATCTTTTTGATCTTCCAAGTATAATTCTTGATAATATCCTTTACACGTTATATGATATGCATAGTCTATTACTCAATCATTAAACACGTTAGTAGCTTTTGATTTATTTTGTCATCTTTAAAACACTAAAAGAGATTTCCCCAACACAATTTCTCTGAGTCTACTCCATTTAATCAATTTCTTCGCTCGACACTCTTGCATTCTCAATTAGTATCAGAAACTACAGCTTTCAAAATCCAATTCATCAATATTATAATTCGCCTCAATAGAGGCGATTGATGATTTCACTATCTAAAGCTAATTTACCCCAAATCCACATTTCAGAATTAACAAGAAGGTGTCATGATGACCTAATTTATCACCTGCAAGAATCTCCACCACTCGAACCAACGACTTCACATGGTTGTAGTCCATCAACTACGCACACTCCTTACCCAACAAATCCATCGTCGCGCCGTCAACAACCTTTGCCGGCGTAATTCCCAACTTCTCTACCATCCGTAGCGCCTCAAAGAAGCTCTACAGCCTTCCCTAAGGCCCTGAGCTAACTCCTTCCCCACGAGCTCAACATCCAACTCCACGAAACCTTGGCGTAGGAGGCGACCATGTGATCCGCCACCGCAGTGAAGTCATCAAGTCAGCCCTCGCCGTTGAGCCCGGAGGCGAGGTCCGTAAGTGTGCGGAGTTGGGGCTCGGGGTTGCATAAGAGGACGAAGAGGGAGGTGGTGGGGAGGGAGCGACAGTGGAGATTGAGGGAGGGAGGCCTAGTGGAGCGGTGGTGGTGGTGATAGGGAGGAGGTGGAGATAGGGTAGTGTTGATGGTGGTTGAGAAGAGGGGGAGGAGGGAAGGATGACGAATGCTCTCATTCTAGGCCAATCGTTTTCCAGTGGTGAAGAAGAAACTGGCGTTTTTCACTCCAAAAAATAGTGAAAGCTCTATTATGGTAGGAAAAGGAAAATGCAGCTGCACTCCTAGTCCACAACCATTGACTCAGAACAAAAGAATTACATGGCCCCGTTTAGTTCAGCTTCCCAAAGGGCTTAATATTAGGCATTTGGCAAGCATTTTTGGAAGTCCATTGGCTGAATGTTAGCATTGAGAAGGTTGAAAGCTCTAAGCAAAAGCAAGTGGGGAGCTGCTTTGAGTTTTTGGCATTTTGGGAAGGCAAGTTCACTTCTATTGTTCACTTGTTGACTTTTTTTTTTTTTTTGATCGCTCATCTTCTCTAGTAACCGCCAGAGGCTGGCCAACTGCTACCAAATAGCATCGCCTGAGGTCTTGCAAACCCATGCGACGTCGTCTGGGTCACGCAACCTCAAGTAGCCTCATCGGTGGTTGGCCGACCGTTGACGGTGGCAAAGCTTCATCGGATTTGATTTTAATTTTTTTAAATTAATAAAAGCCCTTTGCAAATGTAGGGTTTATCAAATGGTATTTACGCCAAAGTTACTTTTCAATACACTTTAAAGTTACAATTTGCCAAACACTAAAGTATCTCGGAAAAGCCCTTTACCCCAAAGGTATTTGCATTTTCCCAAAACCATTTCCCCAAAGCCAAACCAAATGGCCCTAAGTCACTTCAAGATTTTACCCTTTTAAATTACAAAGATTGTAAAAAAAAAGCCGTTCTCTGCAAAATAGAAAAATGGCAAAAACTTCTCTTTTAGAAGAAACAAGAAAATGCAGCTGTGCACTTTATTAAAGTATTCAAAAATTGCTAATACGTGGAGTTTATATACTCTTTATATGAATGCGGCTGTCTCCTCCATCTGTAAGTAAAATATATTGGATTCGACCTTTTAATATGATATTAGAGCTAGAATGTACCCTCAATTTATTTGCATGTGCGGCTCCCCATTCATTAAACTCCACATGTCATTCCTAATCTGGTTTGTATGTCAGATGGGGTATTAGAGTATATTGTCTATAGGATTTATGTGCCCTTTATATACCGATCATTGTACTTGTCTCATGCACACAAAGCACATGAAGTTAACTAGTAAACAAGGTAGCGTCAATCATAAAAAGCTGACTGTCGAGATACACGTTTGGACGCTTGGAAAATCGTTATCCTGACTCGCTTACTTAATAACATGACTATGGAAAGCAAATTTACTGTCAACGACAAATCAATTGTCTATGCCCTCATATGAGTTAGAACGTACTTCCATTCATGTGTGCAGACACTCAAGGGTTTAGAGTCCTACAATCTAGAGATGGCTAATCTACTTTCCTCTCTCATGGAGTCCGAAACATTTTCAAGCCAGTTTGACACGGGAGTTTTTAACTAGATGCGATGAGTTCATGTGAGCCCAAAGAATCGTAGCCGTTATAATTGAGAATGAGTGGGTAATGTACATGATCCTTCGCCAACCTTGAGGCCCAAGAAGCTTGCACTTTGGCATAAACAGACAAAGGCAGTAGAGTAGAATACGAGGAAGAAGCATATCGAGGCAATGCCAAGGAAGCACCATGGTCTAGTCAGACTATATACTGACTAGAAATCCATGATGCAGTAACTACATAGGTGTTTGAGCTGTGCCACTCGCCTGGTTGCAATTTTCGTGGTTGGCGCAGCCGTTGTCGTCATCTTCTCCTTCTTTCCGTCTACTGTCTCTCTTGAAGAACTTCACAATGGAGGCAAAGATCCTCTTCTTGACGAGGCCTCGCCGCAGGGGTAGCCTTCTCTGCTCTTCTCTCAAGCAGCGGTGGTTGCTCGATCCATCAGTTTCGGGCATGGCCGATGATCTCCTTCGCGTCGGACAAAAACGGGAAGTGTTAGAGAGACAAAACATTTTGCCACTGTGGGCGTGGGGTTGCAGGGTAAGAGGAGATTTAGAGGACTTGGCAGTTGTTTTTAGGCGATTGCCCTGTTATATCCGTGCGCACAGAGATCCGGTGAAGACTGAAGCTTTTTTTCACTCATGGTGTCCTCGCTTTTTTGGATTCTTAAGGGACGGTAGTGGGAAACAAAGATGCAGGAAGCCCCACAAGTCCGATGCAGTTAAAAAAGTGGACAGCTGTGACTTGCACGATGACATACGAAAAATAGTAAGTTAACGCGGTGAGCAGGATTGTCAAAACCTACGATTGATTGGCGCAGGAAACACTTTTCTCCAATGGTGACATGCACGATTCATGTATTGATTTCCCTTTTTTTCTTTTCGATTGCAGGTTCTTGTAGTTGCAGAGTTTCTCTGTGTCCATGGCCATCTAAAGAGGAAGTTCTGACTAGGAGTTTTGGGACCTGTCGACTTGTGTATCGCACTTGGACTAGTAATTTTTTGTGTTTGGATTCGTTTTGATAATTCGGGTTTTGATTGACATTTTCAAGCAGAGAAGATTTGGTGGTGGTGGTGGTGATACAGAGTTAATCCTCAGACAGAGTAATGAGAAAACTCAGGATCTCTTTAATGGTAATTTTGATCCAAATTCTCAGTTTGGGATATTGATTCGAAGAACAAGAATAATTTAGCCCGATTCATTAATGCATGGCAAATAAATGGATCAAACGAGAATGTTTAAACAAGATCTCATTGACTTCATTACGTTGACGAGTCATTATGTCGACGGGCCACATCTAATGGTTTATATTAAATGAAAGCCACATTGGATTTTTCGGCCACACAAATCACCAACTTTAGTCAATTGATGATTTTTAAAAGTTATGCCCTTAAATGATTGTTCAAAAGTTATAACGTTTGTGGTGTCATTCTTTCCATGAAAGGAACTTAAAATGGTGAACATCTTTATTTCACTCAACATAGTCCGATTAATCAAATCAATACGTTAATTGATATATCGGATTTTGAGTAGATACACATTCTAGAAGAACATCGTCATCCGTCATAATGTTCACTTATAATTTGTCGTATCATAATATTACTCGAATCCATCTTCATTTATCTAACATTATCTTTGTAAATGTGTCATGGGAGGAGAGGAAATGGGACAGTCCCACTAGGTTGTGTAATGACTCAGGGTAAGGCATGCACGTACACGTTCGGGGGATATAAAGTGTTTGCCCCGGTCAACACTCCTGTCTCGGTCCCTTTATTCTCTCCTAAAAGTCATCAACCCATTATTGTCCTCCACGACAAGGACATGATGGTGTTGTCTTACTTAGACAACTTGTTTAAACGATGAATGCTTTTGCATTTTTTTTCTTTTCAAAAGAGTCCTATATGAGCACCGGTAAGATTGAACACCAATCCCAATTCAGCTCGAGAATTAGATCGAACTGACCGATTCTCGATTTAAAAAATTTAGAATTGACAATAATCAGTTTATTTCTCAGTTCTTGATGTCAAACCATAACGATGGACTGAATCAGTGGAACTGTATATTATGAGTGCCGGACACCTAAAATGTCAAAACTTGTTATGGAGGAACACTTAGTGCTCAAAATTAGGAAAGTAACATTTAAGTGTTAAAATCAGAGAAAAATAAATCATTTAAGTGCCAACGGTAAGAAATTTCTGCCAAAATGTTAACGTGGCGATTTTTTGATGAGACAAGTGCAAAACGATGTCGTTTTGCACGCGATGTGGATAAACAAGTGCAAAAATGACGTTGTTTTGCTGCTGATATAGTAAATAATTAATAAAAAAATTAATTAAATTAAATTTAAAACTAAATTTATTTAAAACATTTAAATTTTTAAAAAAAAAGGAGGGAGGAAGCACGCGGCCCGAGGGTTGAGCCCTCATCGCCATCGCCTCCCCGCCGTCGCCGAGAAGGATCGGCGACCCCGGCCGACCCTCCCCCACCGTTGCCAGCCCTTCTCGGCGAAGGCCGGGAGGTGGCGTGGCGAGGGCTCAACCCTTAGTCGTGTGCTTTCTCCCCCTTTTTAATTTTTTTATAATTTAATTTAATTAATTTTTATATTAAAATTCAAATCAATGCCAAAACGACGTCATTTTTGCGTTTCTTTGCTGAGTTAGCTTTTTGGCAAGCCATGTAAGCGAGCAAAAATAATAATAAAATTGTCATGTAGAATTTCCGATGGGGTTAGCTGGAGGTGGCACTTAAATATCCTACTTTTAAAAAAAGTGACATTTAAATGTAACTTTCCTAATTTTTGATACTTAAGTGTCCATTCGTGCCAAGTTTTGGCATTTGGGCTTGTACTTCTTCCTGTATGCCATATAATGAATATAATTTTGTCGCGTTTTGTCATTCATCGTATATGGGATATGGGTTGCTGGTGTTGTAACTTACCAAATAATGAGTCAATTGAGTAGGCGTATCACTCAACTTATGCAATATTTGCTCTTGATGTGAATGCCTTTATTGACGAGAAGATTGCGGCACAAGCATGAAAATCTCATGAAATTCAGTCCAAACCAATAGATAGATGTGTCGCCATTAATACCTTCTGCTTTCACACCTTCATACAAGACAAAATAGTGATTTGACAATTGCATCTTTGAACTCGGATCTTTGATCGGTTGGCTTCGCATTTAGCTCAATGACTCCTGAGATGATCAAAACGTCAACCTTGACTTCATTCCCCGTAACTAAGATTTCATAGTTGAAGAAGGGTCAGGATAATTAAACTCCTAATGGGATTACTACCAGGTGTTGGTTCAGCTGAAGCATATGAGCAATTGATTCTCATATCCTTCAGGCCGACAACACTGCTATGCCGGTGCTTGAATCTGTCGAAGAATAAGAAGTGATGGGTTTAGTCTATGACTTGATGGACCTAAGTAGGCCCGTCCATCCATGTTAGGCCTAAGAACCCGGCCCGCAGGTTAATGGCCCATGAATGAAGGGTTGAGATATGAAAGGATGCGTTAAGGGGTTGCGTCTTTTGGGATATGTGTTACGTTGAGGGGTTGCGTCCTTTGGAGGAGACGCTTTGAGGGAAATAAACAAAAAAAAAGGGGAATGTACCTTTTGAAGTACGTACGTAAGTTTTTCAGAAAAAGTTCTCTCCCCCTCCCAAAGGGAACGTAAGACAACAGTACCTCCTGAGATAGATTTTTCTCCCCCTAATAGCGACAGTACGCTCCTCAATAGAACGGAATCAGGATTCTTTCTCGAAATTCAACATTGGTGTTTAATCTGTGGAAAATAATGTACGTTCGATTTCGTGACGTGCTTTTCGATCGGTGATACATGTGTTTCCTGGGCTCGTTTTCCGCGTTCAATTTAGGGGTTCGATTGAGTATCGGATCATTTTAGGGAATCCGTTATTCCGAACAAGAAGAATATTGCTACGAGTGTTCTGGTTTCCTTGGCAAATTTCGTGTGTACCTTTAACTGTTCGTTCTACTTAAGTCAGTTCCATTGAAGGACCTGACTTCTCCTTGGTTTATATCATTATCTCCTTCACACCACTCCTCAATTAGTGCCTTAAGATAGTGATCGTTGGGTTTCTATCTATGGTATGCACGCTCAATCAGATGAAATGATGAGCTTCATATCACGGGGAAATACAGAAGAACACGGGAAAAACAGAAGAACATACCCTATGAGTTCTCATATCCTGATGTATTGCCATGCCAGACATTGCTGCACTTCATGCAAGGAACCATCTCTACTGCGAGCCCTTGAAAGTGTGTTATATGTCGCCTGAAATGCTCATTGCGATTTACTGAAGAAGACAGAAAAATAAAAAGAACTAGCTGCACAACTGTATGTGAGCCTGAGCTGATTTATCAATGGAACAACATTCTTATTCTAATATGTAGCTCCAAAACATCACGGTCGAGTTGGGAGTTGCACCACCTTCAGAAGGTTGATTTGAAACTGTTTAATTTGTCGATGATAGGAGTCCTCAATTCAACCGACACATCTGGGGAAAATGATATGAGCATTGAGCAATTGAATTTCATTTCAACCGTCAATCTTGCGGTATTATAGGACAGCCTAGTTATGACGTATACCATCTCTTTTAGATATACTTATGATAACACTTGGACTTAAAATAGCAGGAATATCAACCCGATAAAACTCTAACTGAGTTTCTACTTTACCATCACAGAAGCTAAAATTTACTCAAATGAATAATATTCATATGAACCCAAAGCTAGAAAAGGTAATAAAAAGATAGCATACTTTTTTTGTTGACAAAGGAAAAAGATTGAAATTAACAGATTTTTTTAGAATCTACATAATAGTGTTATTGTGAAAATTTGTGAGTAGTATTGAATAAACGATGTGATTTTATTATGGAAAGTTAAGGAGCTAGAATGAACAAATTAGAATTTTAAGAATTACATTGAACATTTAGGAATAGTTTTAAGGGCGTATTTGTTCAAGGGAAAATTTCATGATAAAGGAAAATATTTTTCGAAATCTTTTTTCAGGAAAATGTTTTCTCATTTTCAGATTAAAGAATTCATTGTTCTAACTTTAAGCATGCATATTTTGTTTGACCATAAATGATTTTCCATTAACTAATTAATTTCAGCAAACCAAACATGTGAAAGTCAAGAAAACTAATTCATAGAAAATTCTTTCACTTAACCAAATACTCTTTACTACCACATTAAACAAATTAAAAGTTCATGGATGATATTGCATATTGAATCAAAGTTTAGGGATCATTAATGTCTAATTTCCAATTTGAAAGGCAAGTGTTTTTCAAAGATTCGATCACTTGAGGGGATAAAATAGTAATTGTCCTAATAAATTTTAAGGAGCTTTCAAGACACCTTTGTCGAATAACATAAAAACATATCAAAATTAATCTAAAAAATTAATAAGTTATTAATGTCGCCTATACATATCACTATTAATTATGATCTATCAATTCAATTTTTCACACTTATACATCAATGTACTTTTAATTTGTATAATCAAGTCCTTCTATTTTTACAAATTTTAATCAAGTTCCTTCAACATCAAATTCAGTTGACACGACTCTCAGACAAGACAAAAGTATGATCCCAATAAACTATGTGGATGTCCACACAACATGTGTTAAAAATTGTAGAAATTATAGATAGCATTGGTGCATGACATAGATAAAATTTAGCCAATTTGGACGCCCAAGTGAACGTCCATTCCGGAAAAACTTTATCCACTTCATTCAGCAATGTCGTCTAATGACTACCTCAACTGGAGTTGGCTAGATTTGATGCTGAAGACCATTAATTAGAAAATTTATGAAAATAGGAAGACTTGATTAGACAAATAAAAAGCATAAGGACTTAATTAGAAAAAAAGCATCGAAGTAGGTTAAACGTTGATTCATATTTTTAATCATATTAGGTAGCACCCCTCCGATAGCAAGGCCCAACTAATTGTGAAACTCTGCTTTGCGCTCTGTTGATGTACACATGATATTCTTTGTCAATATTACTTTATGACATTAGATTGAGAAAATTGTCGATAGATTTTTTCTCTATTCCACTATGTATGTGCGCGCCGTTATGTGCATGTTATACATGTTCATTGCGTCAAGCTCTTGTTCTTCGCTCATTGCTACCATCAAGTCTCTATGCTGCCGCTTGCATCCTTCACCATTCTCGTCCTCCTCTTTCATCAGAAGACCTTGGCTCCCCTTTCCAGAAACTGCTCTCTCTCTCTCTCTCTCTCTCTCTCTCTTCTCCACGCATTATTTTCAAATGCTGTATATCTTCACAGGAAACACGCAAACTTACCAATAAAAGATCAATATTTTCAAGCCAAAAGAATTCTTTCTCAAAAGTTTTGACCGAGTATCTGCCTCTCTCTCTCTCTCTCTCTCTCTCTCTCTCTCTCTCTCTCTCTCTCTCTCTCTCTCTCTCTCTCATTTCGAGATACATTGCCATACAAGGTGGAAACTTTGAGATCGATTCGACAAACGGATCCTTAGTTTTGATTGTCGGGTCATGGTCTTTTGGGCTAAAGCCCTCCTAGCACTTTGTACTATGTACTCCTACCTCGCGCCATGGCCCATTTGAGCTACATATCCTATCCCCACACAAACCTCGACACCTACCATTGTAGAGCGTTTGGCTCCCACACAAGCATCAACTGTCTCCCGCCAATTAAACCCTCGAGCCAAGCATTCACATTGCACCCGACAATCCCACCAACGTACGGTTGTCCCTCAGTACTGATGGTTGTACTTGTCCCGTGCATCCAAATTCACAAGAAAGTCCCCAAGAAAATATGGAGATAGTCACCCAATTCAACCTAGTGAACTCACGTCACAAAAAAAGTCAACAGTCGACTTTTTTTTTTCTTTTTTTCTGATAAATGTTTACTTACAAAAGTTCACGACCGAAATCATCACCGAGCGTTACACGCATGAACCTTAATTAATGATGGAATTGTTCAAAATGATTAATAATCATTTGTAGAAGAATATTTTTAAGACTAGTCATCCTGCGCGAAATAGAAAAGGCTTGGAAACAAAAGGAGTTGGGGCTCATCATGGGGGGCGGCGTTGGCGGGAGAGGAAACTGATGGGGAAAGTTCTTCCTTGTGTCGGGTCGTGCCTTGTCCCCCCCCCCCACTACCGACGGCACTTGTAACTCTTGCGTCCCCGCTTCGTGCGGAGCGGAAACATGACGCGTGCATTTCATCTCGTGGTGGAATCGTACTTGCAAACCGACCGCCATCGAGTCGGCCGGCGTCGGACGGTGACAGGTTTTAACTTGAGAATGGTGAGTCAAGCATGATGGCGAAAATGACTTGGTGATGAAATATACAAGATATGAATGAAAAAGATTATGGAATTTAAAGAGCATTGAATGAAAAAAGAAATGACCGGCTCTTGATTGATATCGATGAGAGAAGCAAGCGCTCAGTCGATGAGAGCCAAGTATGGTTGAAGCAGAGTCATTGGGGAACAAACCAACTGGCAAGCTATAAGCTCATTAGTATCGCAAGATGCCAATATGACAAGCTGGTGTGATTAGTACGGAGGTTATCAATGAAAAGTGATTAATAACAAATAATTATATATTTTGCTAAGTATTGAAACGGTGTCTTTTGTGAATAAAACAAAAGATTGGCTCACAAATCAGTCGAAGACAAATATGGTGGATTAAGACGAACACATGATTGCCAGGCGGCTACGTTTATAATCTTGGACTTTGTAATTTCTTGTGCTTTATTATTGGATGATGGAGGATTGCGTCTAAAATCTCGAAAAACATAATGCTTATCAATAATTATAAATGGTGCTGTGAAGTTATTCGTGAATTTAGAATCTATAATTATTTGTAAATAATTATTATGGTGGGATGTAAAAACCCGACATTATAATTTGTTGAGAAGTTCACCAATCAACAACAGAACATGTGTTCTTTCACACAAGTCCTTTTGCCTCTACTAATCCTGCAAATTTACCTTTTCGGCACCTTTAAATTCCTTACCTTTTTATCAAGTCTAGAAACTTTTAACTATCGGTGCATGCACTTTAGCATTTCTACTTTTACGGTCATTTGTATTCCTATCCGTAGTATAAAAAATGAAAATAAAATGCCCATTTTATCACGTTTGTCAACTTCAATTACAAGGATCACCGATTTTCACATTTTTTGGTGAAACAATAACTATTGCTAAAGAATATGCTCAAAACTTAGCAACTGGGGTGGGGGGCAGTGACCAAGGTTAACCATGACTGAGCTGCCACGAGCGAACATCATTCTTTCATTTGGAAATTGTCAAATATCAAGCTAGATAGCATAGGTATAACATATGAGTTCCATACACAAGGGACCCGATGTTGGTTTACAACAATCCAATCAAGTCTACAAGTAGGTCAAGTCCCTCAAACAGAGTATTTGAGATAGTGACCATTTGAGGGAGAGTTTTATTTATAAAACACTTAGCAATATCCCTTTTGTCGACATTTCTCGGGGTGTTATAATCTCTAAGGCCTAATCTTTAGTGATTCCTAATTATGAAAGAAAACCCCAGCATATATAAACTGTACATACGTGTTGAGACTACGTTCGCACAGTCTGATGCTGCAAGGACGAAAAGAAATGAAGTAAGCGAATCATCTGCTATGCATATGCCTGGTGTTGCTGTTTCAACAAGGAAGAAAAGAAATGAAGTCGACGAATCCCCCAGCACTACGTGTCATACTATAAGTGGTGCTCTGCATAAACGTTTCTCTGTTTTGTGCTCTTAACAAAACAGACGTCCAGCAACAGACTGGGATCCCTAATCCTTCTTCTTTCATTCTGTTTTCTGTTATATTGTTTCTCTTGTAGATGAGCTGTAGAACCGTCATTGGCTGTTTTTGAATCTGAGCATGTAATATAAATAGAAAATAGAGCAAGCGATTGTGCAAGCTCTAAGATGAAATTTTTTCTTCAAACACAGAGTAGTAGTAGTCATGAAAGCTCAAAATTGTCCTCGTCCACACTCATCTCTTTTCTTCTCGTTCTTTCCATAATTCTTCACAATACGTACATAAGTTCTGACATTGTTGTTCTGCCATGATAACGACGGATCAAGCATTGCCCCTTGAAGACCAGCTCACATGTTTATAAACTTCTTGGTCTGCCATGATCGCAGATTGCATTTGTTGCCCAAATATTACATTGCGCCTCAAGCTCTTCTGCTTAGGGTCTAATTGTTAGCGTCTGTTAGGGATTTTAACCATGTACATGCGTAATATGTATCATATGAATTATACAAAATGCCAAAAAGAAGAAGAAGATGAGGCATTATTTCATAGAGAATTGTAGCTACATCGTTCAACGCTGGAAAAAAGAGAAGCCAAAGACAAAAGGTGAAAATAGACAAATAAAAATTTAGGGCAGACAGTTTATCATTATTATGTTTTAAGTAGTAGGGCAGACGGTTGATAAGTATGGTTATGACAAAAGACTTTAAACACAATTTCTTGTTGGAATTATCCTGGGTGGCGTCAATATTATCAGAGAATTTACCAAGAGAAAACTCATATGAATAACCATTTTCTTAAACTTTGTTGATCCGCATGGTGATATTTCAAGTTGAATAAGTTGGCTATTGTTTGTTAATGTGTATGCCTTTGCGCTAGCTATTTATTTGAATCGATCCCACAGCTAACCTTAAGGCAGATGAAAGATTAGGCAAAGAAAGGCCATAATTTATACCCAACCCTAGGCCAACCTTAGCTTAATAGGCGAATTAGCATAGATTCAATCACAAATGGACGAAGTAGCTTAGATGGATTAAAAAGCTGTGAAAAGAGCTTCAGTTCTTTTCCTAAGGTAGTTTAGGGAGGAGGCAACTCACTATAGGTAGCTCAAGCCGATAAAGAAGCTCAAATCAGCCTCAAGAGAAATAGATAAATCGATAATAAAAGGATCCGGGATGCCATCCTCAAGCCTGATGTTTGATCTTGATCCTCTAAAAGGAAATATAATGTATAGATTGCCGAAAGATTCCCCTTCTAAGTACGCCCTGTACGAATTAAAATATATGTGCATGCATGTGTTCAGACGCTCTAGGCTTTGAGTACTCCCTCTTCAAGTGCTAATCGAATCAACCAAATAAACCAAGCTAGAGATGGCTGATCTCTTCCCTCTCTCATGAAGTCCAAAATACTTCATACCTATTCTGTAAACTGCTATCTCCGGAGCCGGTCCGACACATAAGTTGTAACTGGAAGCATTGAGCTTGAATGAGCCGAAAACATCATAGCTATTATTGAGAATGAGGGGGTAATACACGTGCCCAAGAAGCTTGCATTGTGGCATCAGAAGACAAAGTCACTAGAGTACGAGGAAGAAGCATACAGAGGCAATGCCAAGAAAGAATCATCATCTAGCCAGACTATATATCGAGTAGAGCACCGTGACGCGACAACTACACATGTATTTGGGCCGCGCCATTTTGCTGGATGCGATGTCTGCAGTCGTCACCGCTGTGGCCGTTGTCGTCCTCTGCTTCTTTCAGTCTCCTGTTTCTCCTGAAGAGCTTCACGATGGAAGCAAAGATCCTCTTCTTGATGATGCCTCTCTTTGGGGGTAGCCGCCTCTGCTCTTTTCCCAAGTAGCAGTGCTTTCTTGATCCGTCAGGTTCAGGCATGGTTGGTGATTTTCTACTTGTACGACAGAAATGGGAAGAGTTAGAGAGACAAAACATCTGCCTAGGCTGTGCGGGTGCCGGGTAAGGGGAGAGTACGAGGACATGACAATTGATAAAAGCTGATGCCCATTATATACACGCCTAAGTTCGAGGAAGAAAGCTTTCACTTTGAGGTGGAAAATTCTCGTAACTTTTGTGGGTTTTTATGGAAAAGGAAGAACCAGGAAACCCCACATGTCCGACGAGCTATTCAGCTGCGATATTGACAGGGACATGAGAAAGTAAGTTAACATGGGGAGAATTTTATCAATGTGATCGTGTAAAACGTTAATTGAAATATATAAGGATAAAAATATCACATGTTTCATTACTTTGGTACGGCGCTTATTTGATTGCTAACACTTTTCAATCAAACATTCACTTAAGTGCCATAACTTTTTAATTGATTACTTAAGTATCATAACTTTATAGGAGCCATGGCACGTAGGGAACTTTTTTTTGAAAATAATGACACTTAAGTAATTAATTAAAAATGTTATCTCATTCAAGTAAATATTCTACGAAAGTTATGACATTCAAGTGAAAGATTGAGAAAGTACGGTATTTAATTGAATGCTATATGAAAATAATGACACTTGTGGTGTCATTTTACCCTATACACATGTTTATTGTAATTGGCTATCGTCACACCGACAATTGACTAAAAATACTTTCTCCGTAGAATAGCCCTTATATGTCCGCTTTAGAGTCATAAATGAAACTTGGTGATTGCCAACATTTTTGTTTCGCTCAGTGTTAGTTATACAATCGTTCTTGATTGACCAAATAGCCCATAAAGTGACGTGTCGAATTCTGAGTAGATACACATTCCGAACATCACCATCCGATTGAAATCTCCATTTATAATCCATCGTAACATGGAACTAAATTTAACCACTGGAGGTTCGCCACAGTGGCCACCCTTCTAACTTGGAAGGGGGAGGTGGGGGTTCAAATCCCTACGTCTTCAGAGGGGATTTGGGTGGGGATGATTTCATTTCAGGAGTGAGTTTCGATTCCCACCCCTGCAAGGAGGCAGGACAAAAGTCTGAGAGTGAGTCTTAGAGTAGGATTAGAATAGGATTGACCAAAAAAAAAAAAACATAGAACTAAATTTTACATAAATGGGTGACCCGGAAGACAGAGTAAATGGGACTGCCCCACAGTTGGTTATGTGAGGAAGCAGGATATGACCGCACGTGCACATTCGCCTAGTATAATTGTACTCTATTTCCGGAGACATAATTATTGTTGTTTTCGGCAATTTCAGAAGTTGATTCCTCTAGAGAAGAGATTATTGTCGTATTCGTAAATTACACAATCCTAGCAAGCAAGGTCAATTAGTCTAGGGATGGATTAACTTACATGAATTTCAACCGTACAATGTTAAAATATTTATATAATAAATTACGTATTTTATATGACAATTTAAACTTTTAAAATAATTAGCAATGATTCCACAAAATTTCACGTAATTTTAGAACTGAAAATTCTGAATTCAAATATTTACAAGTCTCATTTGTCTCCCTAATCAAATTTTTAAGCCCAAGACTAGGTAAAATACAAGATTAACGATAAGGGGGGAATGTTAGGATATTTAAATAATAAATTACATCAAAGTTTAAAACACTTACGCCTTTCATTTCATCAATAATTGACACAAAGGCAAACGTGTCTTAGATTTTCCACATAAGAATATTGAACACGGAACACGTCTCTTCTTCTTTTTGTCTCTTGTTTCTCTTGAAAAACTTCACAGTTGAACCAAAGATCCTCTTCTTGACGAAGCATTTGGTACGAGCAAAAGTCACGCATCGAGCAACTAAGGAGATATTCCGAGACTTATAGCGGGTTGGGATCCCTTTCTTGGTAAGCTAGCTTTTTGGGATAAGTTCTTCCAACACCCTTGTAACGCATCAGAATTGTATCAGAGTTACTCCTTAGACGTGCACCTCCCGGTACTGTAGCAACGCGAGGCCGTTCTGTGAGGTAAGAGGGGAAGAATGATGCGGGTAAAAGTCCCATATCGGGCAAGGAGATATTGTAGGACTTATAATGAGTTGGTTTTCCTCTTCTAGCCGACTAGCTTTTACTTTTAGGCATGAGTTTTTCCATTCTTGGTGACGCATAGTGATGATTTTCTTGTGGTGTCCGACAAAAACGTGGAGTGCCAGAGAGAGAGAGAGAGAGAGAGAGCATTTGCCAATGTTAGGGGTGCAGAGTAAGAGGAGATGTTGAGGAGGACGGACGATTGATTTGAGGTGATTACCCTTAAATGCCCACACAGACCCAAATTTGGTGAAGATTGAAGCCTGTACTCTAAGGTGGAAAATTTGAGTCTCCACATTTTTGGGTTTGTATGGTACAATAGAGGAAAAGCAAGAACCAGGAAACCTCACATGTCCGACAAGTAATTCGATGAAAATAGTAAGGTCGATCGTGACGTATAAAAAAAACAAATAAATTAACAAGCAGAGAATTTTAATGAAGTGAATGTAAAAGGTTGATTAAGATGTATGTGTGTCACGTGTTGATTGTGATTGGCTAGCCCTTTGGGGTCCCCTTCCACGTCATTGACGAAATTTGGTAAATGTTATTATCATTTCACTCGGGATAGTTATATGATCATAGATTGATGTACCAAATCAATACATATAAAATGACGTGTCGAATTGTAAGCATATATGCATTATGAGGCCAACTGAGAATGCACACTTGCAATTCATCGCACCATATTATTAATTTCAGGTAAATCAATCTTCATATATCCTATGCATTACTCTTGCACATGTGCAATGGAAAAACAGAGAGAACAGAGGAAATGGGACGGCGCAGGCTTGGTTACGGAAGGACACAGGATAAGGACCCGCATGTGCACGCTAGAAGCACATAATAGGACTGTCTTTTCGATGTTGATCCCCACTAGTCTAGACATTCATGTGATATTTGCAAGCAAGGCCAGTTAAGCTTTGTTTATTTCATAAAAAAATAAATGATTCAAAAAGTATTCGCATAAAGCAATAACTCATATTATTTATAAAGATGAACGGATAAAAGATATATTCAATATTCACGAGATAAATGAAAAAAAGTGTCGTATTTTCCACGCCGGAGAATTAAGACACGTCTCTGCACCAAAATCCGAACGCACCCAGCTTTACATGACAGAATGCGGTCATCTCCGATCCCTCGGTTTCTCACGTGGTGTTTAGGGTCTGCCCCCTTCCTGTCCTCCACGACAAGGACACGGCGGTGTCGTCCGACTAGACAAAGCCTAGGAGTAGTGGGGAATGATGGTTCCGGGACACGACGTTTGGCCGTGCGCTGGACGTGGCGCTGTGGTGCTTGGACGGTGAACAGGTGGTGTTTCCTTTCCCGAGCCAATTGGAGTGCTCCAACGATGGCTGCAAAGTGGAGGGTTCGGTCGGACGACGTGCTGGGATCGCGATTGTTCGCGGCCAGCCCCATGACCTTGCTCTAGGCTTCGCAGATCTTTCCATGTTGATTCAAGTGAGCCTACCGAAACTGTTGGGATGGTTATTATGATATTTTGAAATTGAGACCTGCTTTCCAATTTAGAGAGAGTGACGATTTCAATTATTTCTCCTTCGAGAGAATGGTGCATTGATGCAATGGAATGGCGTGGCCTGGATTGACCGCCGTCCTCCGTCACTCCCGCCCGATTGTTGTCACATGCAACCTCCATTCTCAATTGCGCAATGTCAATGATTCTGTCACCCATCTCTCTCTCTCTCATCCTAGCATCAACTGGCCTCCGATTTAGGTTGCCTCAGGCAAGTGACTAGACATGCGTTGATTGTAATCTCAGGGACCACAATTAATCTTTTTTATGTTTAGATGGAGGGGAGAAAGAGAGAAAGGAAATAGTCAATGGCAAGCGATGGAACCGGGGCAAGATGCGACATGTTAACGATGAAAATTGGTAGCTCCTCAAGTAGCAAGGGGAGGCATGACGACAAGGCCGGGAGGGAGAAAGAGGTGTGAAGTTTCATGGAATATGAGAATTTTATAAATAAGTTAGTTGCACAATTTCAATTGCCTTAACCATAGAGGATCCGAATATATATAGATGAACAAGCATGGGAAAAAACTGGGAAGTGACCCGTCCTTCAATTAGTTGCACAATTTCTATATGTTTGATGGATACCCTTTTTTGTAAGTAACCATGCATGATCACTTAGTGAAATGTACCTTGGAGCTTAAAATTTGACAAGACCGTTTGAAATCACGTGTTTGATAGTGAAGTGTGTTTAGATATTGAAAACGCACTAATCAAACAATTAAAGTAATCAAGCCCTCATTTCTAGGGTCTCTGATTGGTGGAAAGTTAAATAACCTCCTACATTGCAATTGACCCCTAATCGGCCTAAATAGGTTAGTGATGACTCTAAAATGAAAGAACATATTAATCGTAATGAACCGAGTCAACCAAATGTTGCGGATTGGTAGGGATTAGAAGAATTTGCGGTGAGCAGTAGCGCAACTTTGTAAGAGGTCCTACCTGCTCTCACTTGGCAAGCCATTGCCCTAAAGGACGCAATTGCGGTATACACTTTATGTGTTAAAAGGCTCATCACAGACGATGACGACAACTTATATGCAATGGCGTGGTTTTTTTCAATTCATCAACAAGCGATAACACTACAGACCTATCCTGTTGAGCTCTCCCTCGTGGATTGAATATGCATTTTGGGTATGGTCCAGCTCTGTCTTCTTTCTTTCCCTTTATTAATTTCTCTTTCTATGAAGCACCTTCTACCACCAAAAGGCATTCTGACCGGGTTACGACTCCTATATTCGAAACGATCCATATAAATGCCGAGTTGATCGAGATTAGATGCTATATTATTAGATAATTGAGTTCAACAGATTTAAAGAGAATGACGAAGTGGCCCTTGTACTCTAAGCTCCAGGCCAAAATGGCCCCCAAAGTATTTTTAGGTATCAATTTATTTCTAAAGTATTAAAAGTAATTTACTCCGTCCTCATCTTGCTGAGGTATATTTGTGAGAGAGCCAACTAATGTTGTATAGCCTTTAATGTCTCCCCTAAAGATAAGTTCTATGTCAAGGATTACCGTTAGATTTGTCAACACATTTTCACTCAAAGGCTTTTTATTCATTTCATAAAGAAACTGGAAATCAAATTCGTCGATATCCATAGAACAAGAACCCTAAACAAAAACATTAATTTTGCATTTGCATTTCTTTATTTTTAGATATTGGACAAGTTTATGTTTAGGAATAGTATGTTCGCATCAAATGAAATAGAGGCTTGACTAAGAATTTCAATTAGCTAGAATAGACGATCGGACATTTGAGACGAACTTGAGTTTAAAGGAAAGGGGCTCTTAGCTCATCGAATATTTATTATTTAGCCCAATTGAGCCCACCCCTACTATTCAGTACAACCACTCTTTTTTCCTTAGGTCTCACCGAAAATTTCATATGTCGTGCATGTACTGTGCATTTGCGGTGCATGTGTCCTACTTGTGCCATCCGTGTGCCATATATTCGCCATTCATGTGTTATATATGTAATTAGAGGTGGCAAAATGGATCATGGACCCATATTTTAACTCATACTTACTATATTGAGTGAAATATGGGTTGCATAAATTTACAATATGGGCTAAGATGGGTCTAAAAGCGACGTTTAAATGATGATGGATTCTAAGGGGCTTGCAAAGAACCCAATGTCAATCCATTTAATCAAAAAGCAATACTCTCCTGTGCCCTTGCAGCCAAACTCAGGAACTGCGTGCCCATGCTCATGCCCATCCCCATGTGCCCTGCTCCCGTGCCCAAGTCTCAGGTGCGCAGCCCAGGTCGATCAATGAATGGGCTACAGTTCATAAAGGTTGGGCCCAGGTCCCTCAAGGCCAAGCCTGAGGCCTTGGTATCCTTGCTTAGTTTCATAGAGGCCAGGCTAGGTCCCGTGAGACCGATTCTAAAGCCTCTTCTTTATAATTAAAAAAAAAAAAAAAAAACCTTTTTCATGTATTAAGAATCGAACCATAGTTTTTAATGTGAAGCAACAACTTGCCTTTTAATAATATTCTCAACTGTTATTGCAAGGGCTTTGTATTTGAAGGGTTGAAATTTCATTGCTAAAACAAAAGCTATTATAGCCAATTTGATGCATTTCTCCAATACTAGAAGAGAGAAGATGCACGATGATGAACAAAGCAATGAACACGATATATATATTTGGACAAGATGTGGAGGGACAACCACCGCCAAAATTCAAAATGGAAGTGCTAATGGTGGGGTTAGCCCCTAGAATTCCATCGAGGGTTCTCTCGTGATCACAGTTGGATGATTCAGTTAGGCTTGCTTTGTGATTCTGCAAGCAATATTTTAAATTTAATTGATATTCTCATGTCGAATCAGTAGGTAATTTTAAGTTTTTCCGAATTTAATTTCTTACACTTTCAAAAGAGAAGCTTTTAGAAAACGACATGGTATACATTTTATGTGTTAAAAGGCTAATTAGAGATATTGACGACACACTAATTTGCATTGCCATGGTTTTTTCAATGTCTAACGGGCGAGCCTAGAGGCGATGTCCGCAAGGGCGCGGAGCTGGGGCTTGGGGTCGCATCAGAGGGCGGAGAGGAAGGCGGGGAGGGAGTGGACGGTGGAGATTAAGGGAGCGGGCGTTCGGGAGAGGGAGGGAGGCCTGGTGGAGCAGCGGTAGTGGTGTAGGGGGAGGAGCGGAGGATGACGAGCACTCTCATTCTAGGCCAACTGTTTTCCGGTGGTGAAGATTCGAAGAAGAAGCGAACGCTTTTCAGTCGAGATGTGCGCTTTCGAAACGTTTTTGGGATATTTTGGATCGAATTTGAAAGGCAGATGTTCCACTGTCCAAGATTTGATGTACCCGAAAGGGGAAAAAATAGTACTAGCGTCAATCAAGTTTTAAGGCTCTTTGAAGACACCACTTCTATTGTTCGATTCATGTACGTTCACGCTTTTTTTCTGATCGAGTCCCTATGCTTTTATTCCGTCCAAGCTTGGCCACACAACACCAAAGTATGATCCCATAAAAATATGCAAATGCCTACGTGGATGCATGTGGAAAATTTTACTCAACACCAATAACGTCGGAGTATGATTAAACCCATCAAATGATAAGGTCGGTTTGGATCATAAATAATTTGACCCAAATAGATCCATTTTGACCCAATTTTTATGCAATACAAATTCAGTAACCAATGTCCAACCCATATCTGGATCGACCCATATTGCTAAAATGCTATCATATTTTATAACTTTAAGTATTTTTCAGAATTTTTTTTATATTTTTTTTACCTTTTCTATTCTTTTTTTTTTTCTTGCTTGGTACACTATTGGCCGGCAAGGTTGCCGGCCGACCATCGCTGACCATGCCCTTGCTTGTGATCGGCAAGGGTGCAAAGGCCTTCGCCCAGACTAGCCTGTGGCCAACGACCTCATCGGCCAAAGGGTGAAAGAAAAAGAGAAAAAAAAAATCAAAAAATATTCACATCGGCTCTGGTCGTGCCATGCAAGATTGTTAGAATCCATGTTAGCAATTTCTGATCTAAATTGGCTAGATGTACTGAATTGGTATTAATGCGAAAATTTTTATGACTAAATTGATCCATTTGAAAGGTTTAGGACTGAAGTGGTACAAAAGCAATGAGTTTATGACTTTTTTTTGTACTTTTTCCCATAGTTGAGAGTGCTAAATGAACGCGAGATCGAGTGAACATGAGATAAATGAAGAATGAAGAGAGAGTCATAAAGGTGGGTTGAGTTTAAGGGTCTATTCGTTTCGCAAAAACAACCTCTGGGAAAACATTTTTCGAGAAAATATTTTCTGTATTTTTTGGTGTTGGAGGGGTGGAGTATAAGGGCGCAAATGATAACTATTTTGGCCAAAAATTGATTTCTGGAAGAGAAAAATCTATCTATTTCTATTCTTGGATGAGTTTCTAAGCAAAAATACCCGTTTAATAATGACACAAAATTTCTACTCTTAAAATTGAAATTCGTTTAATAAGGATAAAAAATTTCTCCCTTCTCGGATGGTGATGACGGCAACTGGTGGTGGCAGCGACGACTGACGATTGTCGATTGGTGACAGCAATTGATGACGGTGGCCAACGGCAGCAACAATGACCAGGGGTTGACGGTGGTGACCGATGATGGACAATGGTTAGCGGCGGACGACGACCAATTGGCGGCGGATAGCAGCTGGTGGATGGTGGTTGGTGGCGACGGCGACAACCGGCGACCGCAGACAGACGGTGGTCAGCGGCGAATAGCAGGCGGTGGTCGGCGATGAT
Source organism: Eucalyptus guilfoylei (assembly GCA_016097605.1). Lineage (NCBI taxonomy): Eukaryota > Viridiplantae > Streptophyta > Magnoliopsida > Myrtales > Myrtaceae > Eucalyptus > Eucalyptus guilfoylei. Next base: position 44,618,484 of record CM027861.1, read on the forward strand.
GGATGGACGACCAGCTAGTAGCAAAGATGAACGATGAGAAGAATTTTTATTTCTCATTTCTATTTTAGAAATTGGAATGTAAAATTTTTTTACTTTTGATTTATGTTCCAAACCTATTTCGGAACAAAAATCTATTATGGAAATAGAAAAATAAAATATTTTTACCAAACATATTTCTCTTCTAGAAATAAGTCTAGAATAGAAAAATAATTCTGGAACAGAAATAAAATGATTGTTATGTGCCCCCTAAGTGATACAAAGAAAATGTTTTCCGATCAATGGAAAATCTCATTCTAAAATTGTGGAAAATGATTTCCTTTTTTGAAAAAAAGAAATCATTTTCCGCCCCCACGTCCTTGCATTGCCTCTCGCGCAAGCACTTTTTTCGCCTTCTCTCCTTACTTTAAAGCTGCAATTTTTGGCCCTCTTTCTCATGAAGTTTAGGGTTTCTCATCTTGTCCTCCTCCTCCTTCGACGTCGATGACCAACAGCGGCCGAGCGCCCCCTTCGTCCAGCAGTACTTGAATTCCGCCGCCACCACCTCCTCGCCCCTTCGCGGCACTCGCTTGCGGAGACGCGATTTCTGAAGGGTTGCGGCCTTTGCTTTGTCCCATTAAGACACGATTTTTGAGATAATCACCATAATTAGCTCTCATGTCAATAACTCGATCTCGTTATATACTTTGCCAGTTCTTCATCCCTTGGGGTTTAGTGATGATTGACGAGTTTTGGATCGTGGCACTGCTCGATCAATCAAACCAATGCGCTAAATGTCTTTGTTAACTTGATTACTTGAGTTGAGGCTAATTTAGAGTATACGGTTTTTGAATTAAGTGGGTACGAAGTGATCGTTGTTGAGCTTGTGTTCGGCATTATTTTGCACTATTTTTTGTGCTGTTTATTAACGGAAGTGATTAACTCTAGTGGAATTGAAAGCATGATGTGGTTTCGGGTGAACCTATTAAATGCTAATGGCCAGGGAAATTTATGGCATGTTTGGTAATCATTTTGTTTTGGAAAACAATTTTTGAATCAAAATTTGTTTTTTTGTGATTCTGTTCTCGAAAATAATTTCTGAGCAAAAAAATGCGCTTAGTAACTGTCCATAATTTATATTTCACGATAGAAATGCGTTTAATAAAATTCTTAAATTCTTTTGTTTCTTTTAATTTTTTAATACTTTTATTATGTTTTTCTTTTCTTTTTTCTTTTTCTCTTCTTCCTCATTCTTCTTTGTAGTTGGCCATCACCGTGGTTGGCGATCGGCTGGGCAAGGTTCGACGAGCTTGCCGGAGCCTTGCCTAGTCACCGACGAGGCTCGGCCTCGCCTAGGCAACGCGAGGTTGACCTCGCCCTAGCCTGGCGAGGCTGAGCCTCGCACCAGCTAGCGAAGCCGAGCTCGCCCAACCACTAGCAAGGCTCGGCCTCACCAAGCCAACGCCAGGCCACGCTGACCTAGAGGTGGCTCAGGGAGGCTGAGCCTCACCAATGGTTGGGCGACCTCGGCCTCGCCGAGGGCCAACAATGCTTCGGTGAGGTTGCCAGCCCTCGTTTGGCCGATCACTGACAATAGCCGAGGCTGGCAACCGGCCAAAGGGAAGAAGAAGGAAGGGGAAGAGAAGAAGAGAAAAGAAAAGAGAAGAAAAGAAAAAAATAGAAATTGATTCTAGGAATTGTTCCGAAAACAATAAATTACTTTTTTTTACTTCTTGTTTATGTTCCAAATCTATTCCCGAGAACAAAAAAAAAAAAATAGATTTTTTTTCCTAGGAACAAAAATTTTACCAAATATGTTTCTATTCTTTTTCGTTCCCCGAAACAAAAAAACAGAAATAATTATTCCGAAGAACAAAATTTTTTTTTACCAAACAGAGCCTAAGTGGCTTGTATGAAAGATCGCCAGTGATAGATGTGAAATGTTGCATTGTTCTTGTCCACAACTAATCTTGGAGTTTGTCTCTTTGTTGTAATGTCTGTCTATTTCTCTTGATACCCATTTTAACATGGTATGCCCATGTATAGATATCGAATTGAGCAAAGAAGTTTCTTATGATTATCAATGACCTGGTTATTTTATTCACATAGAAATATGATTGAATGGATGCATGAACATTTGCACACCCAGTATATTGAAAAACAACTTCTGCTGTCCTATGCATTTCCGGCTCTTCTACTGTTACCCTTCGTGTATTTTACATGCATCTTGTGTTTTACCATCAATGTGTTCCAATATAGAAGGATGATAACAAAATCCAAGCGGTGGTAATGGGTGCAACTGTAGTGGTTATGATAGTTATCACACCAGTTATAAATGATTATGATTATTTGGAGAACCACGTACTGAGAGAACCTCATGTGAATCAAAATTATGAGAGAGAATGAATGAAGCTAGTAAAGGATAATTATGATCATTCGAATAACCACATACTGAGGAAACCTCTCAAATGATGAGAAGATCAAGCAATTTAGATGGTCGAAGCCTATGGGTGTTTTAGGTGAAATTATCGCCGATGAAGCTAGTAAAGGAAACAAGTCATTGAGCACATTCAAACCATCTTCAATTGCTTGAGTTGTCAGTACGATAAATGAAAGGTTTGGTGTTTGTTGTGAGCTTGACCATGTTGAGAACCATTTGAAGACAGTCAAAAGCAACTAGAAAGATGATTCAAACTGTGCGTGGCAAGAGTAGATTCTATTGGGATGACAAGTTGAATATGGCCATAGCTGGGAAAAAGGATTTGATCAATATGTGCTGGTAATTTTTCTCATCACTTACTCAATACATTCCTTTAGCCAATGTTTCACAAAAAGATTCCTATGTGTGTTCTCTGTTTACTGGTTTATTTATTGACCTCCCTCAAGCTAGTTGCTGGAAACAATGTGATATAAGCAGGCTTTTCTTATACGTCTTCATGTCAAGAGAAAACATGCATAGAAAAACTCACAAGTAAGTAAATTCAGTGAAGATATTTGATACATGGATGCATGTTTGCCACATAAAGTACAGTAATAGATATGAAAAAAAAGGTGAAAAAAATCAATGAACATGCTCAAGTGTAGTTTTCTTTTGGATTGTGTTTTTGGACGTAAACATTTGCTGTGCTGAGTCATTTCATGGAATCAATTTTAAAGAGATAATTTCCTAACCATTTCAACCAAAAATTTTAAACTCTAATGCATCTGCTAACATGCTGGACTGAAGAATTGTATTGAAGAATTGCATGTGGAGACTATTGCAGAAATCATTTCTCTGTTTGAAACGAAATTGTGTAATATGCCAGTCTTATAGGGATTTAAGTTGGCTAAATTGTCTAAAGATAATCCAATCATTCTCTATTCAAGTTGGATGAATTGAATTGTTCCCTGCATGTATTTGAATCTGTTGTTGAAAAAAAAAAGAGAGAGCAGATTGTTGACTTGTTAGTCAACCCTGTTTCACTAAAGCCACAGGTTATCGTGTTGCTATTGTTTCTAATTTTGTTAGAAGTGTAATGCATAATTTAATATTGACTTTCATACTAGTGACTTATATGTCTGTTTATAGTCTATATTACATGATATCATGTGACATGATAGCTTTTGTTAAATGTACAAGCATTGTACTGCATGTATTTGTTTGGACACATGCATTTATAGTGCGGGGTAAAATCATAGCATCAATTTTAAAGAGAGAATTTCCTAACCTTTTTAGCCAAAAAAAATGTAAATTATAGTGCGTCTACTGACATACTAGACTACAACATTGTATGTGGAGAATATTGTAGAATTGATTTCTCTATTTGGAAGAAAATTACTTGATATGCCATGCTTATGGAAATTTAGACCTGATTCTTAGCTTAACTGTATAAAGATAATCAATTGTTCTCTTTTCAAGATGGATGGATTTACCTGTTCCTTGCATCTATTTGAATACATACATATGTCAAAAGGAGATTGTTGACTTTGTAGTGAACCTTGTGTAGCTGAAGCTACATGATATCTTGTTGCTGCTATTTCTGTATTTGTTACCTATTGCTATGCGTGATTTACTTTTGACTTCGATACTAGTAACTTTGTGTTTCAGTTATTTCAAGTAATTTTAAAACGTTGCAAATCACTCAAGAAAGCCAGAAAAACATATGTGGAACTTGTGTTAATTTTTGAGTAATCAAAGGGTTGTTTTTCTTCACTCTTCTGGCTGTTATGATTTCTTGGTCTAGCAATCAGAACAACCCTATGCCTCAATAACAAGTAATTGGAGCACATTCATTGATGCTCTGCAGTTAAGAGAAAATACAAAGTAGTATGCTCATCAAACAGTGTTAGCAACGTGGTGACTGTTTGATTGTATATTCTAGAGTTTAGCAAATGATATCTTTGATTTTATCTACACCTATAAAAATGCTTCATTTGTTGCCACAGTTTTGTGATCTGTTTATTATCATTGCATAACGAAAAATTTGGTGCAAGATTATCTCATTTGCAAGAGTCATGAGGTATGTTCATCAAGATTTTGTTACTCTCCCTTTGTTGTTCTTGTGTTTGCACTTAAAGGAATGAGAGTACTTTATGTATCATGTTTTAGTTGTTACACTTGCCCCTGAGCATAGTTTAGAAAGTTCTCTTCATATCTAGCTGTGGAACCAATAACTGAATGAATATTGCGCATTGATAGGTCCATCATTCTCATAAAAAGTATTTGAATGAGAGGATTGATAAGCATGATGAGATGGCTGTAGTGATTGGGAGAGATATGGCCATCATAAGCTTTGCTAAGCAGTTCAGAGACATCGATGCAACGATAGTTGACTCCTCACTTGTCGACTTAGGCAATGACTTCAATGAGTTGATAAAGGGCTCAAAAACGTCTTCCTCTACCATGCCTTTAGAAAAGAAGTCCCACAAAAGGCAAAGATGTTCCAACAATGATGACAAGTATGTTGCACTTTCAACACAACTTGGAGAGATGGCATCGGCAATTAAGTCATTGGGTCAAAGCGGTATCGATTACTCTCAAGTCTATTACTCTCAACTCTACAATGAGGCAATGAAAGTGGATGGATATGATGAAGTTACCCTTCGATCAATTTTTGACCATCTAATTGAGAATGAAAAAAATGGAAAAGCATTCATGGTGACAAATCTTCGTAGAGTGTGGATTGATAAATTTCTAAGCAAAGCATATCATCACCAGTGATATATTGTATTGAGCTTTATTGCCAAAAGACTCATGTGTTCTTTTTTTTCTATGTTGTTATTGTCAGTACTTCAAGAGATGAAATTTGATTTAAGGTTGGTTTGTATTGACATTTCTATAACTTGTGATCTTAGTGTGAAATTTGCATTTCAAGTTAAAGAAGCCCCTACACTCTCTCTGACATTTCCTTTATTTACTCTACCTTGTAGCTGTGCATTGTTCAAGCAAAGGGTTGTACATGCTTTGCTTCTTTTCTCTTTTACAAAAAACTAGGGGGGAGAACAGGCCACTCAACTAGAAGATTCTGGCAAGGGGCAAATAGAGTTTTTTGGGCAAACTTTTGTTAATCTTGCGCACATTTTACCTAGTGATTTCATGCTTAACGCCCTTGCAGCATTTCATTATTGAATGAAAACCATTTTTCTGTGTGATGATGTGTTGGGTATCGAGGAAGTGGGTGGGGAGAGAAGAATTTTGTTTTATCTTTGACAATCTGTGTGCCTGTTAAGTGTCTCGTATCTTAAGAGAGTAGTTAACATTGTTGGGTAACCTTTTCTTTTAACCCCTATATTCTCTCAATGCCTCATTTTGGTAAGATTGGTAGTGTTATGATATCTTTCCTATGTACGCATAATCGTCAAAATCTTAGTGTCAAGTGCGCTCTCCAAATCATTTGTTCAAGATTGTAGATTTTTAAGAGAAGTTTAAAATCCGTACGAACATTTCTAAGAAGGGATGAATGTTTGGCAATGCGAGGGAACAAAGATCTGAGCAAGTTTGCTCGGCCTTAAAGACAAGTTCAGATTTGACGAATCCATGGGTCGGTAAAGCAATGCATGCCTAGGTGGTAAAATTTAGAAAAATATATTCCGAGACTTTTTCAAGTTCCAGTCGAATACCCGAAAATATTATCATTTTTGTGGAAAATGACTTACGGGAAATCATTTTACAAAAATGGCCCATTTGCCGCAAAACGAGCAGGCCCTAAGTAAGTTGTAAACCTATTTATGACCCATTTAACATCAATATTGCCTTTAAATCCATTTATAACCCATTTGCTCAATATAGCCAACCCATTTAACATTCCCATGGGTTAACAATTGAGTTTGTAATCCATTTTGATAGGTTTAAGTATGACACGAACATTCACGTGAAAATTAATTGTATCCACATCATTCAATGGATGGGCCGAATTTGGTATCGGACATATCTACTTCTTTAGAAGTGGATTGTTGATTCACATTCCTAATATGACACTTAAGGTCTGTTTGTTAGCTTGTTCAATAATGACTGATTCTATTCTTTTGTTTCCGAAAACAAAAAACAAAAATCCATTCGGTAAATTCTTTGTTCCCAGGAATAATTTGGAACAGAATCAAGAAGTTAAAAAAAGAAGTTGTTTCTTTGTTCTCGGGAACAATTCCAAAATCAAGCCCAACCTATTTTTTTTTTTTCTCCTTCTCTCTTCTTCTTCCTCCCAACCGGTCTTTGGCAACTGGCTAGGCAAGGTCCAGCGAGCTCGTCGATGGCCAAGTGAGCTTCTACCCAGCTCGGCGAGACTTTCCTCGCTAGATTCGGCTAGGCAAGCCTCGCGAGGCCAGGGCGAGGTTGAGCCTCGCTACATTGATGTCCAGGCGAGCCTTTAGCGAGCTCGTTTGATCTTGCTCAGCCGATCACTGGCTACCGCCCACCGTTGTAGCCAGCCACAAAGAAGGAGGAAGAAGAAGAGAAAAGGAAAAAAGGAAAAAGAAAATAGAGAATAGAGAAGAAAATTAAAAGAAACAAAAAAAAATTAAGAATTTTGTAAAAGCATTTCTATTCGATAATAAAAATTTTGAACAATTACTAAATACCTTCAAATGTTCAGAAATTGTTTTCTGGAACATAATAAATAAGAATCATTTTCTGAGCGGAAATTGTTCCCGATAGCCGAATGATTACTAAACACACTCTTATTCTTTTTCGGTAGCACCACTACCGAGATGACCAACCCAACTAATAATGGGGCACCACCATTGCATTTGATTAGGTGAATGGCATATATTAGGAGTGTTGCCTGAAATCTTTAAAATATCTATATATCTAACTCGCAATTTTGAGTCATTATAAATCTTGCAATTGTTCTACAATGTCTCAGTGAAATCGAACCATCTTATATTTCGACGTCATCCAGTCGCGAGTCGTCACCACTGATTTTTTAGGCTATCACAATCGCAAACACTCCGAAATTGTCACTAGTTTTCCCAAGTGGTAGTCAGTCCATTGGTCAACAAAGATCAGACTCGAAGCACTTAAAAATCGAGTCTGCGTCAACAATGCTTTGTCCTCTATTAAACCTGTTCAAACTGTTTTCCTACACGTTGTTCTATGGTTGTCGCTAATCGATGCTCCATCCCCACCAGTTCATGATTAGCCATTGCTGGCCAACGGACAAATCACCGAGCAGTTCAGTTCATCACTATCGATTCAAATTGGTCATTGGATCTTAAAACGTCATTTGGCAATCCAAGGGACCATCATCAATCCCGGTGTCCTTCTTTCTGCTCTTCTAGACGGTCTAGCTGGAGTCGGTGCGAGTTGATCTTATGTGATTGGGAGTCAATCCCGAACGATCAGTCATCCATCACCAGTCGGTCAATTGGTCCCGATTTCAATCACTCCAAAGCATGTGGGTGACGAGATATGCTTTGACAGAGTTCAGGCACAATTGACAAAATAATGAACTAGGACCCAAACTATTAATCTAACATTATATGTTTGAAAAAAAAAACACAAAAAAGCTAATCATACCTAAAAATGTATCCTTAGATTAGTATTTATTGACTCACTTCTGAGATGTTGAGAGTATAAATTGACTAAAAGAAAGATCTTCAGTCAACACTTTGAATCAGGAATCCAAAGTAGAGAGGACACCCTAAGATATTACATTTTCAAATTCTAAAGTGTGGCAAAAAAGAAGAAGAAGAAGATGTTCTCCACAAATTGAAAAAAAAATGGTGAAAGCTCTATTATGGAAGGAAAAGGAAAATGCAGCTGTGCTCCAACTCCACAGCCACTGACTCAGAACAAAGGAATCACATCTCTATGTAAGTCACTCCAAGATTTTACCTAATCAAATTATAAAGATTGTAAAAAAAGATGTTCTTCGCAAAATAAAAATAAAAGAATGGCAAAAACTTCTCTTCTAGATGGAACAAGAAAATGCAGCTCTCCACGTTATTAAAGTATTCAAATCGCTAGTACGTGGGGTTTATATACTCTTTATACAAATGTGGCAGTCTTCTCTAGTTATAAGTTTAAGATTTTGGATTTGACTGTTTAATATGATATTAGAGCAAGATTCTGCCCTCGATTTATTTGCATGTGTAGCCCTCCATTCGTTAAACTTCACATATCGTTCCTAATCTGGCTTGTACCCAGATGGGGTGTTAAATTATCTTGTGTACGGAGTTTATTTGCCCTTTATATACTAATTGTTTTTCTTGTCCCATGCACGCACGTGAAGTTAACTAGCAAATAAGGGTGCGTTGGCTGTAAAAAACTATCAAGATACACTTTTGGATGCCTTGCAAATGATTATCGTGACTCGTTTACTCAGTAACGTGCCTATGGAAAGTACATTTAATTGCCAACGGCGGATCAATTGTATATGCCCTCATACGAGTTAGAACATAGTTCCATTCATGTGTGTCGACACTCAATGGTTTAGAGCCCTACCTTTTCGAGCGCCAATGGACTTGACCAAGCAAATCGATTTAGAGATGGCTGATCTACTTCCCTCTCTCGTGGAGTCTGAAACATTTTTGAGCCAGTCCGACGGTGGAGTTTTAACTAGACGCGTTGAGTTCATGTGAGCCCAAAGAATCGTAGCCGTTATTATTGAGAATGAGAGGGCAACGTACATGATCCTTGGCCAACCCTGAGGCCCAAGAAGCTTGCACTTTGGCATACACAAAGGCAGTAGAGTAGAATAAGAGGAAGAAGCATACCGAGGCAATGCCAAGGAAGCATCATGGTCTAGTCAGGCTATATATCGACTAGAAATCCATAATGCAGTAACTACATACGTGTTTGGGCTGTGCCATTCGCCTGGTTGCAATTTTCGCGTTTGGCGCGGCCATTGTCTTCATCTTCTTCTTCTTTCCATCTCCTGTCTCTCTTGAAGAACTTCACAATGGAAGCGAAGATCCTCTTCTTGACGAGGCCCCTCTCGGGGGGCAGCCTCCTCTGCCTTCCTCTCGAGCAGCGGCGCTCACTCGATCCGTCAGGTTCGGGCATGGCCGACGATCTCCTTCGCGTCGGACAAAAACGGGAAGTGTTAGAGAGACAAAACATTTTGCCAATGCCGTGTGGGGTTGCAGGGTAGGAGGAGATTCTGAGGAGGACTTGACTTGACAATTGCTTCTAGGCAATTGCCCTGTTATATCCGCGCGCACTGAGATCCAGTGAAGACTGAAGCTTTTTCAACTCATGGTGTCCTCGCTTTTTTGGATTCTTAAGGGACAGTAGTGGGAAACAAAGATGTAGGAAGCCCCACATGTCCGATACAGTAAAAAAAGTGGACAGCTGTGACATGCACGATGATATACGAAAAATAGTGAGTTAACGAGGTGAGTAGGATTGTCAAGACCTACGATTGATTGGCGCAGGAAACACCTTTCTCCAATGGTGACATGCACGATCCATGTATTGATTTCCCTTTTTTCTTTTCGATTTCAGGTTATTGTAGTTGCAGAGTTTCTGTGTCCATGGCCATCTCAAGAGGAAGTATCTGACTAGGAGTTTTGGGACCTGTCGACTTGTGTATCGCACTTGAACTAGTAATCGTAGTGTTTGGATTCGTTTTGATAATTCGGGTTTTGATTGACATTTTCATGCAGAGAAAATTTGGTGGTGGTGGTGATGCAGAGTTATAATCCCCAGACACAAAGTAATGAGAAATCTCAGGGCTTTTCAATGGCGATTTGGATCCAAATTCTCAATTTGGGATGTTGATTCGAAGAACAAGAATAATTTAGCCCGATTCATTAATTTATGGCAAACGAATGGATCAAACGAGAATGTTTAAGTAAGATCTCGCTGACTTCATTAGGTCGACGAGTCACATCTAACGATTTATATTAAATGAAAGCCACATTAGATTTTTTAGCCACATAAATCACCGATGTCAATCAATTGATGATTTTTAAAGTTATGCCCTTGAATGATTATTCAAAAGTTATAACGCTTGTGTTGTTCTTTCCATGAAAGGAACTTAGAATGGTGAATGTTTTTATTTCGCTTAGTATAGTCTAATCAATCAAATCAATACATTAATTGATATAGTGAGTTAGATACACATTCTAGAAGAACATCATTATCCATCAAAATGTCCACTTACAATTTGTCGCATCATTATATTACTAGAATCAATTGTCATTTATCTAACATTATCTTTGTAAATGTGTCATGGGAGAAGAGAGGAAATAGGACAGTCCCATTGGGTGGTATATGGCTCACGATAAGGCGTGCACGTACGCGTTCAGGGGATATAAAGTGTTTGCCCCGGTCAACACTCCTGTCTCGGCCCTTTTGTTCTCTTTAAAAGTCATCAACCCATTATTGTCCTCCACGACAAGGACATGATGGTAATCTTGTCTTACTAGACGATTTGTTTAAACGATGAATGCTTTTGCATTGCTTTTTTGTTTTAAAAAAAAGTCCTATATAAGCACCGGTAGGGTTTAGCACCAATCCCGATCAAACTCGAGAATCAAACTGAACTGATCGATTCTCGATTCCAAAAATTTAGAATCGACAATAATCAGTCTATTTCTCGATTCTAGATAGACCAAACTAGTGAAACCACATACTATATAATGAGTATAATTTTGTCTCGTTTTGTCATTCATCATTTGTGGTATGTGATTTGCTAGTTTTGTAACCTACCAGATAATGAGTCAATTGAGCAGTCGCGTCGCTCAACTTATGCTATATATGCTCTTGATGTGAATGCCTTGATTGGCGAGAAGACGTGCGGCACCATGATGAAAATCTCATGAATTCAATCCAAACCAATAGATAGATGTGTCGCCATTGATACCTTCTGCTTCACACCTTATTAAAGACAAAATAGTAATTTGACAGTTGCATCTTTGAACTCGGATCTTCGACGGGTGGCTTCGCAATTGGCTCACTGACTCCTGAGATGATCAAAACGCCAACCTTGACTTCATTCCCTGTAACCAAGATTTCATAGTTGAAGAAGGGTCAGGATAGTTCAACTCCTAATGAGATTAATACCACCTGTTGGTTCAGCTGACATAACTGATCTCATTCAACTACGGTGCTTTCTGACGAAGTATTAAGGAAGTAGATCGCTCGAACCTAGACTGTAGTTTTCCTTGATCATTCGCAGAACAGCCAGAATGACTATCCGGGCTTCTACCTGTCGAAAATTATTCCACACTTTGGCGAGGAGAATACAGAGTATCTTGTCCTTATTGAGTTTATAATCAGTCCAAGCAAAGAAAAGTGACAGAATCCATAGAAGCTGCTCCAAAGTGTCCCAGACTTGAAATTAGCACTGATTGATTGATTCTCATATGCTTCAGGCCAAAAAAACTACTGTGCCAGTGTTTAAATCTGTCGAAGAATAAGAAGGATATTACTAACAAGTTTTCTGGTTTCCTTGGCAGTTTTCGTTTGTACCTTTGAAAGTCCCTGGAGATCAAATGCTCAGCTGCCAGGGACGTTCCTCTGCAAGTTTACTGCAACCTTTTCAAGAAGAAGACTGTTCAGTTCACTTAAGTTGGTTCCATTGAAGGACCTAACTTCTCCTTGGTTCATATCACTGTCTTGGATCACTCCTTCATGCCACTCCTCAATCAGTGCCTTAAGATAGTGATCGTTGGGCTTCTATCTATGGTATGCACGCTCAATGAGATGAAATGATGAGCTTCATATCACGGAATGAGTTCTCATATCCTCATGTATTGCCATGCCAGGCATTGCTGTGCTTCATGCAAGGAACCATCTCTACTCCGAGCCCTTAAAAGCGTGTTATATGTCGCCTAAAATGCTCGCTGCACAACTGTATGTGAGCCTGAGCTGATTTATCAATGGAACGACATTCTTATTCTAATATGTAGCTCCAAAACATCATGGTCGAATTGGGAGTCGCACCACCTTTAGAAGGTTGATTTGAAGCTGTTTCCTTCCTCGATGATAGGAGTCCTCATTTCAACCGATACATCTGGAGAAAATGATATGAGCATTAAGCAATTGAATTTCATTTCAATTGTCAATCTTGCAGTATTATAGACAGCCTAGTGGTGATGCATACTATCTTTTTTAGATATCCTTATCAAAACACTTGGACTTAAAATAGTAGGAATATTAACCCAATAAAACTTTAAATGAGTTTCTACTTTACCATTACAAAAATCATAGGCTAAAATTTACTCAAATGAATGATATTCATAAGAACCAACAATTAAAAAAGGTAATAAAAAGATAGCATAGTTTTTTTGTTGATGTAGGAAAAGATTGAAATTAAAAGATTTTTTTAAATCTATGTAATAGTGTTATTGTGAAATTTTGTGAGCAATACTAAATAAATGATTTCATTTTATTATGAAAAGTTGAGGAACTAGATTGAACAAATTAAAATTTTAAAAATCATATTGAACATTTAGGAATAGTTTTAATGGCATGTTTGTTCGAGGAAAAACTTCAAGATAAAGGAAAATGTTTTTCGGGAAATCCTTTTCTAGGAAAATGTTTTCTTCTTTTGAAGTTAAGGAATTCATTTTTCTAAATTCTAACTTTAAGCATGCATATTTTTTTTTACCATAAATGATTTTCTTTTAACTAATCAGTTTCAAAAACCAAACTTGTGAAAGTCAAGAAAACAAATTCATAGAAAATTCTTTTACTTAAGCAAACACTCTCTAATGCAACATTACATAAATTTAAAGTCCGTAGATGACACTACATATTGGGCCAAATTTTAGGGATCACTGGTGTCTATTTTCCAATTTGAAAGACAAGTGTCTATCAAAGATTTGATCACTTGAGGGGATAAATTAGTAATTGTCCTAATAAATTTTAAGGAGCTTTTGAGACTCCTTTGTCTAATGATATAAAAAATATTAAAATTAATCTACATAATTAATAAGTTATTAATGTCGCCTATACATATCTGCTCTTAATTGTGATCCATCAATTCAACTTTTCGCACTTATACATTCACATACTTTCACATGTACTTGTAGTTTGCATAATCAAGTCCCTCCAATACCAAATTTAGCTGACATGGCCATCAAATGATACAAAAGTATGATACTAATAAACTATGTGGATGCCCACATGACATGTGTTAAAAATTGTAGCAAAAATAGAAAGCATTGGTACATAACATAGATAAAATTTAGCCAATTTGGACACCCAAGTGAACATCCGTACTGGAAAAAATTTATCCACTTCATACTACGTCATCAAATGACTAACTCAACTGGAGTTGGCTAGATTTGATGCCAAAGACCCTTGATTAGAAATTTTATTAAATAGAAAGACTTGATCGGACAAATTAAAAGTATAAGAACTTAATTAGAAAAAAGCACTAAAATAGGTTAAACGTTGATTCATATTCTTAATACAACACTTTTGTCAACCATTCGTATCAAGTAACATCTCTCTGATGGCAAGACCCAACTAATTGTGAAACTTTGCTTTGCCCTCTGTTAATATAATCATGATATTCTTTGTCAATATGACTTTATGACATTAGATTGAGGAAATTGTCAATAGTTTTTCTCTATTCCACTATGTATGTGCGCGCGCTTGTATGTGCCCGTTATCCATGTTCATTGCGTCAAGCTCTTGTTCTTAGCTCATTGCTACCATCAAGTCTCTTTGCTGCCGCTTGCATCCTTCACCATTCTAGTCCTCCTCTTTCATCAGAAGACCTTGGCTCCCTTTCCGGAAATTGCTCTCTCACTCTCTCTCTCTCTCTCTCTCTCTCTCTTCTTCACGCTTTGTTTTCAAATGCTGTATATCTTCACAGGAAAAATGCAGAATTACCATTAAAAGATCAATATTTTCAAGCCAAAAGAATTCTTTCTCAGAACTTTTGACCAAGTGTCTGCCTCTCTCTCTCTCTCTCTCTCTCCCACACACACACACACACACACACACACACATTTCAAGATACATTGCCAAACAAGTTGGAAACTTTGAGATCGATATGACGAACGGATCCTTAGTTTTGATTGTCGGGTCATGGCCTTTTGGGCTAAAGCCCACCTCGCACTTTATACTATGTACTTATACCTTGCGCCATGGCCCATTTGAGCCACATATCCAATCCCCACACAACCTCGACGCCTGCCATTGTAGAGCGTTTGACTCCCACACAAACATCAACCGGCTCCCACCAATTAAATCCTCAAGCCAAGCATTCACATTACACCCGACAATCCCACCAACGTACGGTTGTCCCTCAGTGCTCATAGTTGTACTTATCCCGTGCACCCAAATCACAAGAAGGTGCGCAAGAAAATATAAAGATAATCACTAATTCAGTTTTAAATCTATTATACGATTAATTCAGTGACGTTCAATATCGTCAACTCTCTTATATGACACACTGATGTGGACAATTTTACTCGAAATCAATAATTTTCCTGAAAATGAGAGTGAATTCACGTCACGGAAAAAGTGGACAGTCAAAATTCTTTTTCTCGATAAATGATCGCTTACAAAAGTTCACCACCGAAATCATCAACGAGCATGTTTACAAGCATGAGCCTTAATTAATAATGGAATTACTTCTGTTCAAAATGATTAATAATCATTTCTAGAATAATATTTTTAAGATTAGTCATCCTCCGCGAAACAGAAAAGGCTTGGAGACAAAAGGAGTCGGGGCTCATCATGTGATGGCGGGAGAAGTTCTTCCTTGTGTCGGGTCGTGCCGACGGCCCTTGTAACTCGTGTCTCTGCTTCGTGCGGAGCGGTAGCGCTACCCATGCATTTCGTCATCTCGTGGTGGAATCGTACCTGCAAACCGACCACCATCGAGTCGGCCCACATCGGACGGCGAAGGGTTTTAACTTGAGAATGGTGAGTAAGCACGATGGCAAAATAAATTGATGGTGAAATATACTGGATTTGAAGCAAAAAGATCATGAAATTTAATGAGCATTGAATGAAAAAAGTTGGCAAACGTCATACGGCGACGGTTTTTAACTTGAGAATGGTGAGTCAAGCATGATGGCGAAATGACTTGATGGTCAAATATACAGGATTTGAGTGAAAAAGATTATGAAAATTAATGAGTGTTGAAATGAAATAAAAAATAAAAAATGACTAGCTCTTGATTGATATCGACGAGGAGAAAGTGCTCGGCCGATGAGAGCAGAATCTAATCGAAGCAAAGTCATCAGGGAACAAAACAACTGGCAAGCTATATAAGCTCATTAGTAGCGTAAGATGCCAATATGACAAGTTGGTGAGATTAGTATGGAAGTTATCAATGAAAAGTGATCGATAGCAAATAATTATAAATTTTGGTAAGTATTGAAACGGTGTCTTTTATGAACAAAAGAAAAGATTGGCTGACAAATCTATCAAAGACAATTAAGACGAACACATGATTGCCAGGCGATTACATCTATAATCTCAGGCTTTGTAATTTCTTGTGCATAACTATTATTAGATGATGTAGGCTCGCGTCTAAAATCTCGAAAAACATAATGCTTATCAATAGTTATAAATGGTGCTGTGAAGTTATATGTGAATTCATAATCTATAATTATTTGTAAATAACTATTACGGTGGGATATAAAACCCAACATTATAATTCGTTGAGAAGATCACCAATCAACAACAGAACATGTGTTCTTTCGCGCATTTTCTTTTGTCTTTGCTTTTCCTACAAATTTATCTTTTCAGCACCTTTAAATTCCTTATCTTTTTATCAATCTCGAAACTTTTAACTATCGGTGCATGCACTTTAACATTTTTACTTTTATGGTCATTTGTATTCTTGTCCATAGTATTAAAAAAAAAATCTTTTTATTACATTTGTCGACTTCAAGAACAAGAATCACCCATTTTCACATTTTTTGGTAAAACAATGAGTATTGCTAAAGAATATGTTGAAAACTTAGCAACTAGGGTGGGGGGCAGTGACTGAGGTTCCATGTCCGTCCCCATTGCGATCCATGACCGAGCCGCCGCGATCGAACAGTGATCTTTCATTTGGAATATGTCAATTATCAAGCTAGATAGCATAGGTATAACACATGGTTTCCATACACATGGGACCCGATGTTGGCTTGAAACAATCCCATTAGGTGTACAAATAGGTCAAGTCCCTCAAAAAAAAGTAGAGATAGTGACTATTTGACGGAGAGTTTTATTTATAAAAAACTTAGCGATATCCCTTTTGTCTACATTTCTCGGGGTGTCATAATCTCTCAGGCCTAATCACTAGTGATTCCTAATTATGAAAGAAAACCCGAGCAAGTATAAACTGTACATACGAACATAAATTCTGACATTGTTGGTCTGCCATGATAACGACGGATCAAGCATTGCCCAGTGAAGACCAGCTCACACGTTTATGAACTTCTTGGTCTGCCATGATGATGTACATTGAACAGATTGCATAAATATTACATAGTGCCACAAGCTGTTTGGCTTCGGGTCTAATTGTTAGGTCTGTTAGGGATTTGAATCCATGTAGATGCATAGTATGTATCATATGAATTGTACAAAAAGCCAAAAAAAAAAAAAAAAAAAAAAAAAATACAACTCTATAAATTGACATCGATGTCTTATGCCAAAAAGAAAGAAAAAAAGATTAGGAATGATTCATAGAGAATTGTGGCTACAACATTTGACGAGAAAACAAAGCCAAAGACGAAAGGTGAAAATGGACAAATAAAAATTTAGGTTAGACAGTTTATTATAATTATGTTTTAGTCGGTAGGATAGACGGTTGATTTGTAGTATAAGTATGGTCATGACAAAAAAATTTAAGCACAAATTCTTATTGGAATTATCTTAGGTGACACCGATATTATCAGAGAATTCATTGACAGAAAACTTAGATGACTAACCCTTTTCTTAAACCTTGTCGATCTGCATAGCAATATTTCAAGTTGAATAAGTTGGCTATTGTTTGTTGATGCATATGCCATTGTGCTAGCTATTTATTTGAATCGATCCCACAACGGACCTCGAGGTAGATGAAAGATCAGGCAAAGAAAGGCCATAAACCATTCCAAACCTTAAGCCAACCTTATTTTAATAGTCAAATTAGCATCAATCGAATCACAAATGGACGTAGTAGCTTAGATAGATTGAAAAAGCTGTGAATAAGACTTCAGTTCTTTTCCCATGGTAGTTTACGCGAGAGGCAACTCAATACAATAAGTAGCTCAAGCCGATAAAGAAGCTCAAACCAGGCTCAAGGGTAATAGATAAATTGATAAAGAACGATCCCGGATGCATCCTCAAGCCTGATGCTTGATCTGGATCCTCTAAAAGGAAATACATTGTATAGATTTCCGAAAGATCCCCATCCTAAGTACGCCCTCTACGTGCATGCATGTGTTCAGACGTCCTACCTTTTCAAGTGCTAAAGGAATCAAGCGAGCAAACCAAGATAGAGATGGCTGATCTTTTCCATCTCTCATGAAGTCCATCATACTTCAGATTCCCTTTACCGCTATCTCCCGAGGCGGTCCGACACATAAGTTGTAACTGGAAGCATTAAGCTTGAATGAGCCCAAAACATCATAGCCATTATTAATGAGAATGATAGGGGGGTGATATAACATGCCCAAGAAGCTTGCATTGTGGCATCAGAAGACAAAAGGCACTAGAGTACCAGGAAGAAGCATACAGAGGCAAAGCCAAGGAAGAGTCATTGTCTAGCTAGACTACATATGGAGTAGAGCGCCGTGACGCGACAACTACACATGTGTTTGGGCTGCGCTATTTTGCTGGTTGCGATTTCTGCAGTCATCACCGCCATGGCCATTGCCATCCTCCACTTCTTTCTCTCTCCTGTTTCTCTTAAAGAACCTCACAATGGAAGCAAAGATCCTCTTCTTGATGATGCCTCTCTTTGGGGCTAGCCGCCTATGCTCTTTTCCCAAGCAGCAGTGCTTTCTTGATCCGTTAGGTTCAGGCATGGTTGGTGATTTTCTACGTGTGCGACAGAAATGGGAAGAGTTAGAGAGACAAAACATCTGCAAAGGCTGTGGGAGCAGGCAAGAGGAGGGTTTTGAGGACATGACAATTGATTTAAGGCGTTGCCCATTATATACACGCCTAAATTCGAGGAAGAAAGCTTTCACATTGAGGTGGAAAATTCTCATAACTTTTGTGGGATTTTATGGAAAGTGAAGAAACAGGGAACCCCACATGTCCGACGACCTATCCAGCAGTGATATTGACGGGGACATGAGAAAGTAAGTTGACATGGGGAGAATTTTATCCATGTGGTCGTGTAAAACGTTAATTGAAATATATAAGGATAAAATTATCATAAGTATCATCATTGTATAACACTTATTTAAGTACTATCACTTTTCAATCAAAAGTTCACTTAAGTGACATAACTTTTTAATTGATTGCTTGAGTGTCATAATATTATAGGGGCCATGGTATGTCAGATTTTCGGCACTGATAGGGAACTTTTTCTTAAAAATAATGACACTCAAGTAATCAATTGAAAATATTATCATATTCAAGTGAATGACATACAAAAGTTACGATACTCGGGTGATGGATTGAGAAATTATGATCTTAAAGTGTACGCTATACAAAAATAATGACATTTGTGATGTCATTTTGCTCTATACACATATTTATTGTAATTGGGTATCCTCACACCTACAATTGACACATCAAAATACTTTCTCCATAGAGTTGCCATTTTATGTCCGTTTTGGTGTCATGAATGAAACTCGGTGATTGCGAACACTTTTATTTCGCTAAGTGTTAGTTTTACAATCGTAGCTTGATTTACCAAATCAACACAAAAAGTGACGTGTCGAATTCTGAGTGGATACAATTTCCGAACATCAGCATCCGATTATAGTCTATCGTAACATAAATGGGCGACGGGGAAAACAGAGGAAATGGGACTGCCCCACGTTTGGTTATGTGAGGAAGCAGGATAAGACCGCACGTGCACGTTCGACGCATATAATTGTACTTTATTTCCGGAGACATAATTATTGTTGTTTTCGGCAATTTCAGAAGTTGATTCCTCTGGATAAGAGATTATTGTCGTATTCGTAAATTACGTAAACCTAGCCAAGCAAGGTTAATTAGTCTATAAATGGATTAACTTACATGAATATCAAGCGTATGTACAATCTTAGAACATTTAAATAATAAATTATGCTTTCATCTAATCGCTCAAGTATTTTGAATAGTTGGCATTTCACATAGTATCATAATTGGAAATTTTGAGTTCGAATCTTTTTAAATCTCATTTGCTTTCCTAATAAAATTTTCAAGCCTAGTACTAGGTAAAAGACAAGATTAAAGATAAGGGGGAGTCAAACTTTTAGAATAGTTAGGCCTTTTATTTCGTTGAAATTGACACAAAGGCAAACATGTCTTGTATTTTTCACATAAGAATATTGAACACGGAGCACGTCTCTTCTTCTTTCTGTCTCCTATTCATTAGAATCAAAGATTATCTTCTTGACAAAGCATTTGATGCGAGCAAAAGTCACGTATCAGGCAACTAAGGAGGTATTCTGAGACTTATAATGGGTTGGGATCCCTTTGCTGGTAAGGTAGCTTTTTGGCATAAGTTCTTCAAAAATCCTTGTAATGCATCAACATTGTAGTGGAGTCACTCCTTGCACACGCACCTTTTGGTACTTTAGCAACTCGAGGCCGTTCTACGAGGTAAGAAAGGGAGAATGATGCGAACAAAAGTCTCATATCCGGCAAGGAGATATCCGGCAAGGAGATATTGTAGGGCTTATAATGAGTTGGGTTTCCTCTTTTAGGCATGAGTTTTTCCATTCCTTGTAACGCATCAGTGATGATTTTCTTAGCGTCCGACGAAAACTTGAAATGTCAGAGAGACAAGACATTTGCCAATGTTGTGGGTGCAAGAGTAGATGCTGAGGCGGACACAACGATTGATTTAAGGTGATGCCCATTATGTACACACACACCCAAATTTAGAGATTGAAGCTTGTACTCTAAGGAAAAAAATTTGAGTCTCCACGTTTTTGGGTTTGTATGGGACAATTGAGGAAAAGCAAGAACAAGGAAACTTCACATATCTGACAAGTCATTCAGTGAAAATAGTGATTTCAACTGTGACATATAAAAAAATAAATTAATTAATGAGCCGAGAATTTCAACGACCTAAGTGCAAAAGGCTGATTGAAATGCATGTGTATCACGCATTCATTGTGATTGGCTACTAACACTTTTTCCGTAGAATTGTCCTTTAGGTCCCCTTTCGTGTCATTGACGGAACTTGGTGATTGTAAACATTATCATTTCACTTAGTATAGTTACAATACACATAAAATGACATGCCAGATTATAAGTAGATGCACATTGTGAATGACATCAACCAATCGAAAATGCACACTTGCAATTCATCACCTCATAGCATTAACTTTACATGACAGAATGCGATCTTCTCCAATCCCCTCGGTTTCTGACGTGGTGTTTAGGGTTTGCTCCAGTCAACACTGCAGTCCCGGGCCTCCTTGTTTTCTCCTTGGAGTCACGACCCCATTCATGTCTTCCACGACAAGGACATGGCGGTGTCGTCCTACTAGACAAAGCCTAGCAGTGGTGGGGGATGATGGTTCGGGGACACAAGGTTAGGACGCGAGCTACGCGTGGCGCTGTGGTGCTTGGACGGCGAACAGATCGTGTTTCTTTCCCAGGCCAATTGGAGTGCTCCAAGGATGCTGCAAAATGACCCGTGGAGGATTCGGTCGGACGACGTGGTGGGAACGCAATGTTTCGGGGCCCGCCCCATGACCTTGGTCGAGGCTTCGCAGATCTTTCCATCGTCGATCGGATTCAATTCAAGTGAGCTTACCGAGTACTGTTGGGGTGGTTTTTATGATGTTTTGAAATCGAGACCTGCTATCAATTTAGAGAATGAAGTGTCATTTTCTATTGTTTCTCGTTCGAATGGGGCATCGATATAATGGAATGGCGCAACCTGGATGGACCGCCGCCGTCCTCCGTCATTCCCGCTCCATTGTTGTCGCATGAAACCTCCATTCTCAACCGTGCAATACCAACGGTTCTGCCACCTCTCTCTCTCTCTCTCTCTCTCTCTCATCCTAACCTCAACCGGCCTCTGGTTTAGGTTGCCTTAGGAGAGCGACTAGACATGCAGTGATTGTAATCTTTGGGACCACAATTGATCTATTCATGTTTAGATGGAGGAGGGAGAGGAAATAGTGGATGGCGAGTGACAGAATTGCGGCAAGAAGCATCATGTTAGCGACGAAAATAGCTGGCTCTGAGACCAATGAGGGGAGGCCTGACAACAAGGCATGGCGGGACAGCCAGGGAGAGAGAAAGAGGTGTGAATTTTCGTGGAACGCGAGAATATTATAAATAAGTTGGGTGCACGAGTGGAGGATCCGAATTATAAATTTTATTTTTCAGATGATAAAGCATGTGGAAATTAGGAAGTGACACTCCCTTTGATTGTCTTCCATAACTCTTTTAAGGGAGACACTTCAAACATGTTTATCTAGGTCATGCTAGTGACACGGCCCACGAACGAAGCATGATCCAAGACCGTCCATGACGGGGCCGTGTCATGCACAAGGGCTTGTCCACGAACAACCCACGATCGATCCTTGAACGACCCATGATCAACGCACAACTAGTCCATGCATAATCCGGACAAAAGCCTGTGCATGACCCATGATTCATGCTCGGCCGGCCCATGTACAACCCATGATTGTCCACTTGCTTGTGTCAGGCGGCCTGCCCTTACTTCTGACACATACCCCATGGGCTTTCCCAAGACCTAGCCATTGAATGGCCTAGTGTAGAAACTTGTAATAATGATACATGTTCAAACACAGCTGTTGGATCGGAGGGACGATCAACGGATAAGATGAGACCCGCACTTGTATAAATAGGGGTCTCTCCCCCTCATTGTATTCAGCTCGTTCACAAGCAAACACATTCATCACATAATTCATTTGACCCTCATGTTCGTGCGTATGCGTTTGAGGCTGACTTGGGAGTGAAATCCTAAGGCCGCACGGTGTTTGATCGATCGTAATCAACCGACCCGTGACAAGTGGTAACAGAGCCTTCGTTCCAAGCGCGATGGCCAATCAGTATCCTAATGTTGTGATTGCTCAAGTCAAGGATTGCGAGGACTGCGGTAGGGCCAATGAGAAGGCTTCTACCAAGCCGAAGAAAATCCGTGGTGCCTTGAGTTTGAGGGATTAGATGGACAACTTGGAATGCCAAGTGACGGTCATGGAGGAAACCATCTCGGACGTCCAAGGGCAAGTTGAGGACTTGTGCCAAACTGTCAAAGGAGTGGAACCTGGAAAGGAGGAGCTCTAGGTTGAGAAGCAAGAGCTCAAAGCCGGCATGGGAGAGCTCCGAGGCTAGTTGCTAGGGTCCCTGATCCACAAGCTAAGGCAACGAGATGAGACGTGGGAAGCGGCAATGACAACCATGCGCTCTAAGGTTGCTAAGCTCAAAGGAAAGCTCGCTAAGATTGAAGCGGCACGCGTGAACAGGTTGATCACTGTGCAACCACGTGCCGATGCACCTAAGCCGAAAGAGTTCAAGGGCTCGCAGGTGGCAAAGGGCGTGGACAACTTCCTGTGGTACATGGAGCGATACTTCCAGACTATAGGAATGACCAACGACGTGATTCGGGTAAACACCAAAGCCATGTATTTAGTTGATGATGCGTTACTGTGATGGCGTCGTAGGTCCGATGATAGGAGTGACAACCCTATCACAACATAGACGAAGTTCGTGGAAGAATTTCGGCAAACATACTACCCCGCTTATGCCGAAGAGGAAGCTCGACGGGCCACCGCTGGGTGACGCCGACCTGGCGATGGCCCGGCGAGGCCGAGCTTCGCCAATGGCTGGGCAAGCTCGGCCTCGTCGAATCTGAGCAAGCTCGAGCTCACCCAGCCAAGGCGAGGCCGAGCCTCGCCGAGGGCCGGCGATGCTCCAGCGAGGTCGCCGACCATGGCCGAGGTCGGCGACCAGCCAAAGAAAAAAGAAGAAAAAAAGGTATTTCTCGAAAGTGTTCACGGAAATAAGAAACAAGTTTTTTTCTACTTCTTGTTTTTGTTCCAAATATGTTTCCAAGAACAAAAAAATAGATTTTTTGTTCCCGAGAACAAAAAAATAGATTTTTTGTTCCCGGGAACAAAAGTGTAAACAAATGCGTTTTTAGTGTTCAAAATGATTAATAATCATTTCTAAAAGAATATTTTTGAGATTAGTTATCCTTCGCGAAATAAAAAAGGCTTGGGAACAAAAGGAGTTGGGGCTCATCATGGGGGCCGGCGTTAGCGGGAGGGGAAACTAACCTCCGGAGAGGGGGGGTGTGCTGTAGTTCTTCCTTATGTCGGCTTGTGCTTTGTCCGCCACCACCAGCGGCACTGGTAAATCTTGTGTCTGAGCTTCGTGCGGAACGGTAGCGATCCATGTGCATCTCGTCATCTCGTGTTGGAATCGTACTTATCAACCGACCACCATCAAGTCGGCCAACATTAGATGGTGATAGGTTTTAACTTGAGAATGGTGAATAAGGCAAGATGGCGAAATGACTTGGTGGTGAAATGTACAGGATTTGAATGAAAAAGATCATGGAATTTAATGAGCGTTGAATGAAAAAAGTCGGCCAACGTCATACGGCGACGAGTTTTAACTTAAGAATGGTGAGTCAAGCACGATGGCGAAAATGACTTGGTGGTGATTGTAAATGCTAGTATGAACGCCTAGAGGGGAGTGAATAGGTGTGAAGATAATTTTTTGCAAAAAACAGTAGAAATATTTTACTTCTGAAACTGAGTCTAAAGAACAACAAACTTTGAGCAAGTTCAGATTTTAGTAGTTAAATAGGACTACGAACAAAATAAAGAAGTTCAAGGAAGAGAATAAGAACACAGAATTTATAGTTGTTCGGTTTAGATCAAGCGTACGTACACTCTCCCACGCTGACAGCCTCCTGGCTGGATTCCACTAAGAATCAAAAGAGAATTTACAATCTTACGATCTCGACTTTCACAGTGAAGAGTCTCTACTACTCTCTCACGAAGTCACGCTATGAGTTTTTCTCTCTTTTGAATACAAGTTTGAGCTCAGTGTAAGAAATAACAAGAAAATGGGAAGCTTTAGACTTTGAAATTTCTCTTTCACGCACTCTATCGAACAACTAGAGAGTCCACCTTAAATACTCCTTCATGCCTTCTCGACCGTTGGCACTTTCCAAAGGAATTCTTCCAATCAACCCGTTGGACAAAATCAATCAATGAGATCTCGAGCCATTTGAAGATTGTGATGAAAGCCCGTCAATCATGTTCGCCCATACAATCAGGATCTTGGTTTTCATAAGTAGATTCTTTCTATATTTACTTGCTATTTGAAAAGATTTGATATATCTAAATTGATTTTAATAAAAATAATCAATCTCGTAGGTGATATTTCCATCCGAGAAGGTCATATATAACTTGTACGAACCGAACTCTTGAAGTGAGAAAGATAATCTTGTGTCTGGATAAGTTTTCATTCTTCACTTGCGTTCAATCTGGAATTTGTCAGAATAGGTAGACTTCTGATGTAGAACAAACTTTGACACTAAAGTCTGGTAATCTTCAGACTTTGATACAAAAGTCTGGAAATCTTCAGAATAGATTTTGGATAAGTTTTGTCAACTTCAAAACATCAAAGGAGTTTTCTCCAATAATGATATATACAAGATTTGAGTGAAAAAGACCACCAACGGCATTGGTAAATCTTGTGTCTGGGCTTTGTGCGGAACGATAGCAATCCATGTGCATCTCGTTATCTCGTGTTGGAATCGTACTTATCAACCGACCACCATCAAGTCGTCCGGAATTGGACGGTGACAGGTTCTAATTTGAGAATGGTGAATAAGGCAAGATGGCGAAATGACTTGGTGGTGAAATGTACAGGATTTGAATTTTTTAAAAAAAAATGGAATTTAATGAGCGTTGAATGAAAAAAGTCGACCGACGTCAAATGGCGACGGATTTTAACTTGAGAATGGTGAGTCAAGCACAATGGCGAAAATGACTTGGTGGTGATATATACAAGATTTGAGTGAAAAAAACCATGGAATTTAAAGAGCATTGAATGAAAAAAGAAATGATTGGCTCTTGATTAATATTGCTCAATCGATGAGGAGCGAGTACTTGGTCAATGAGAGCAAAAACTGGTCAAAGCAAAGTCATCGGGGGAACAAAACAATGGAAGAAGTATCAAAAAAGTATTAAACCTATTATATTGATACAAATTTAGTGCTAAACTTTTTAATTTGACAAATTTAGTCATAATTTTTTTCAAGTTCATACCAATTCAGTCCATCCGATCAATTTAGATCGAAATCAGCGACATGGAAGTCGAGCGTCCTACATGGCATAACTAGCGCGAGGTGGACGTTAGATTTTTTTTAAAAAAAAATCTATTTTTAAATTGTTTTTAGAATTTTTTCCTTTTTTTCTAATTTTTCCTTTTTTTATGTTCTTTCTCTTATGCCCTATGGCCGGCACTGATCATGGCCGGCGACTAGCCAAAGCCAGGGGTTGGCAAGGGCGACAAGGGCACAACCCTTGCAGCCTGGCCGAGGGTGGCGAGAGTTGAGCCCTCGTTAGAGGCCAAGAGGGCCGCCCTCGCCCATACCGCAAGGATAAAGCCCTTGCTAGACTCGACAAGGGCTCCCACACCTAGGCAGCGATGGTCAAGCCCTCGCCATATCAGGCAAGGGCCGCCCTTGCCTGGGCCACGAGGGTCGTGCCCTTGCTAGATCCGTCGAGGGCGGCCCTCACCTATGGTCGACAAGGGCCAAGACACCCTTACTAGCCCTCAACTATGGGCAATTGTCGGCCATAGGGAAAAGAAGGAAGAACAGAAAAAAAAATTAAGAAAAAAGGAAAAGATTTTAAAAGTTGAAAAAATTATTTAAAAATATTTACATCGTGATAATGTGCCACATAAAATGGCTAGCGTCAACATCAGCAATTGCCGATCTAAATTGACCGAATGAATTAAATTGATACCAATAAAAAAAAAAGGTTTATGATTAAATTAGTATCAATGCAATAAGTTTAGAACTTCTTGGTAGGGGTGTGCAAAATACCCCGGAACCGCCCCACCGCCCGGAACCGGACCGGAACCGCCGGAACTCGCGGTTCTTGAGGGAACCGATCCGGTTCCCGGTTCCACTTATGGGAACCGGTGGGTACCGGTCCGATTCCCGGTTCCATGGGTAGATCCGCCCGCCCGCCCACCCGGATCGAACCTTAACCTTTTTAATATTAAAAAAAAAAATTACTAAAAGAAACCCTAAACCTCATCTCACTCAATCCCTTCATCTTCGGTTCTCTCATCTCACTCATTTTGAATATTCCTCTGTCACTCATTAGAAACTTTTGTCCGGTTTGACGTCATATTGAATGTCATAGCTTGTAATGTCCTACCGAGCTATTCTATTTACATATTAATTACTTAAATTTGGTTTTTCTTTTTTGGCTTGCTTTTATGTCACGTAGTCGTTCTATGTTGAAAACCAAAATTGTTTCGTGTCAAGATCGGTTCCATGGATCCACCAAGGAACCGGACCGGACCGACGGTCCGGTTCTCGGGTGGATCCATGCAACAAACGGGTGGATCCCGGTTCCAATTTTTCGGAACCGGTCCTTAGCGGGCGGTTCCCGGTTCTAGGTTGGGAACCGCCCGCCCGGACCATGCACACCCCTACTTCTTGGTACTTTTTCTCACAAAACAACTAGCTAGCTATATAAGCTCATTAGTAGCACAAGATGCCAATATTACAAGGTGGTGAGATTAGTACGGAGGTTATCAATGAAAAGTGATCAGTAGCAAATAATTATAGATTTTTCTAAGTGTTGAAACGGTGTCTTTTATGAACAAAACAAAAGATTGGCCGACAAATCAGTTCAAGACAAATATGGTGGAGTAAGACAAACACATGATTGCCAGGCGGTTACATCTATAATCTCGGACTTTGTAATTTATTATGCATAACTACTATTAGATGATAAAGGATCGTTCTAAAATCTCAAAAAACGTAATGCTTATCAATAACGTCCTAAGCATGACGTTAAACTGCAGTATTCCTACTTCTCCCCCGAGGAAGAAAAATAAAGGGGGAGGACCAGCGGGTGCGCCACCAGGCCCCTTCGGGGGTTGGCCAATTATAAATGGTGCCATGAAGTTATCCGCGAATTCAAAATCTATAATTATTTATATATAACTATTATGGTTGGATGTAAAACCCAACATTATAATATGATGAGAAGTTCACCAATCAACAACATCAACAACAGAACATGTGTTCTTTCGCGCATTTCCTTTTGTCTTTACTTATCCTGCCAATTTACCTTTTCAGCACCTTTAAATTCCCTACCTTTTTATCAGTCTCAAAACTTTTAACTGCCGGTGCTTGCACTTTAACATTTCTACTTTTACAATCATTTGTATTCCTGTCCGTAAAATAGAAAAATAAAAATAAAAAACCCTTTTTTTACCACATTTGTCGACTTCAATTACAAGGATCGCCCATTTTCACCTTTTTTGGTAAAACAATGAATATTGCTAAAGAATATGCTCAAAACTTAGCTACTAGGGTGCAGGGTGGTGACCGAGGTTACATGTCTGTCCCCATTGTGAATCGAACAACATCTTTCATTTGGAATATGTCAAATATCAAGCTAGATAGCATAGGTATAACATAGGGGTTCTATACACATGGACCCGACGTGGGTTTACAACAATCCAATCAGGTATACAAATAGGTCCGGTCCTTCAAAAAGAGTATTCGAGATTGTGACCATTTGAGGGAGGGTCTTATTTATAAAACACTTAGCAATATCCCTTTTGTCGACATTTCCCGGGTTGTTATAATCTCTTAGAACTAATCTTCAGTGATTCTTAATTATGAAAGAAAACCCTAGCAAATATAAACTGTACATACGTACATAAATTCTGACTTTGTTGGTCTGCCATGATAATGACAGATCGAGCATTGCCCAGTGAAGAACAGCTCACATGTTGATAAACTTCTTGGTCTGCCATGGCGATGTACATTGAACAGATTGCATTTGTTGCCCAAATATTACATAGTACCACCAGCTGTTTGGCTTCGGGTCTGATTGTTAGTAACTTAGCGTCTGTTGGGGATTTGAATGCATGTACTTGCATAATATATATCATACGAATTGTATAAAAAGCCAAAAAAAAGAAAAGAAAAGATACAGCTCTTTGAATTAACATCGATACCTTATGCCAAAGAAAAAGAAGATAAAGGCATAATTTCATAAAGATTTGTGGCTACAACGTTTAACGGACAAAACTAAAAGTAAAATGCCAAAGACGAAAGGTGAAAATAGACAAATAAAAATTTAGGGCATATGGTTTATTATTATTATTTTTTGTTTGGTAGGCGGTTGATTTGTAATATAAATATGGTCATGACAAAAGACTTTTGAGTACAATTTCTTGTTGGAATTATCCTAGGTGATGTCGATATAATTGGAGAATCCATTGAGAGAAAACTCAAATGAATAGCCCTTGTTTTAAACCTCATCGATCCGCGTGGTGATATTTCAAGTTGAATAGATCAGCCATTGTTTGTTAATGTGTATGCATTTGCTCTACCAATTTATTTGAATCGATTTCACACCTGAACTCGAGGCAGATGAAAGATCAGGCAAAGAAAGGTCATAAACTCTACCCAACCCTAAGCCAACATTACCTTAACAGCCGAATTAGCATCAACTGAACAACAAATGGAAGTAGTAGCTAAGATAGATCGAAAAAGCTGTGAGTAGGGCTTCAGTTTTTTTTTTCAAGGTAGTTTATGGGGAAGGCAACTCAATACAATAGGTAGCTCAAGCCAATACGGAAGCTCAAACGAGGCTCAAGGGAAATAGATGAATAAATAAGAACGATCCCAGATGCCATCCTCAAGCCTGATGCTTGATTTGGATCCTCTGAAAGGAAATGTAATGAATGGATTGCCGAAAGATCCCCATCCTAAGTACGCCCTCTACGAATCACAAAATGCGTGCATGCTTGTGTTCAGACACTCTAGGGTTTGAGTCCTACCTTTTCAAGTGCCAATGGAATCAACCAAGCTAACCAAGCTAGAGATGTTTGACCCAAAAAAAAAAAAAAAAACCAAGCTAGAAATGGCTGATCTTTACCCTCTCTCATGAAGTCCAAAATACTTCATACCTATTCCCTTGACCGCTATCTCCAGAGCCGACCCAACACATAAGTCGTAACTGGAAGCACTGAGCTGGAATGAGCCCAAAACAGCATAGCTATTATTGAGAATAAGAGGGTAATATATATGCCCAAGAAGCTTGCATCGTGGCATCAGAAGACCAAAGGCACTAGAGTACAAGGAAGAAGCATATAGAGGCAATGCCAAGGAGAAATCATCGTCTAGTCAGACCATATATCGAGTAGAGCGCCGTAACGCAACTACTGCTCATGTGTTTGGGCCGCGCCATTTTGCTGGTCACGATTTCTGCGGTCGTCATTGCTGTGGCCGTTGTCGTCATCTGCTTCTTTCTGTCTCCTGTTTCTCTTGAAAAGCTTCACGATGGAAACAAAGATCCTCTTCTTGATGATGCCTCTCTTTGGGGGCAGCCGCCTCTGCTCTTTTCCCAAGCAGCAGTGCTTTCTTGATCCGTTAGGTTCAGGCATCGTTGGTGATTTTCTACGCGTGGGACAGAAATGGGAAGAGTTAGAGAGACAAAACATCTGCCGACGCTGTGGTTGCCGGGAAAGAGGAGAGTTTGAGGACATGACAATTGATTTAAGGTGATGCCTATTATATACCTAAATTCGAGGCAGAAAGCTTTCACTTTGAGGTGGAAAATTCTCATAGCTCTCGTAGGTTTTTATGGAAAAGGAAGAACAAGGAAACCCCACATGTCCGACAACGTATCCGGCAGCGATATCAACAGTGACCTGAGAAAGCAAGTCAATATGGGGAGAATTTTATGATGCGATCGTATAAAACGTCGATTGAAATATATAGAGATACGAAAGCTGCAATTGTTATTACTCTCGTATAGTATTTGATTTGAGGGCCATCCTTTTATATTAGTGTCATAACTCTTTAGTCGACTGTTAAGTAGCATAACTCTTTAAAAAAATTCACCAAAAGGATCATGGCACAATCTAATTTTCAGCAGTTGTGGGGAATCTTTTAAAAAAATTAGAGTACTCAAGTGATGGATAGAAAAATTATGGTATTTAAGTGAGACGCTCAAGTGATTGATTGAAAATTTTCTCTATCTGAATAAATGCCGTATGAAAATTAAGACACTTATGATGTCATTTTCTCCTAATTGGCTATCGTTACACATGCAATTGATGCATGAAAACACTCTCTCCAAAGTATTATCCTTTTACGTCTCCTTTCATATCATTGATGGAACTTGGTGATTGTGAATATTTTTATTTCACGTAGCGTTAGTTACATAACCGTAGCTTCATTTACCAAATCAATAGATAAATTGACGTGTTGAATTCCGAGTAGATACACGTCCTGAACATCACCGACCGATTAAAATGTCTACTTATAATTCAACGTTCCATGGTATTAAATTTTACATAAATGAAGAAAGAGAGACAGAGGAAATGAGACTGCCCCCACGGTTAGTAATGTGAGGAAGCAGGATAAGACCGTACGTGCACGTTGGACGCATATAATTGTACTTTATTTCCGGAGATATAATTATTGTTGTTTCCAGTAATTCCATAAGTTGATCTAGACAAGAGATTATTGTCGTTTTTGTAAATTACAAAATCCTAGCAAGCAAGGTTAGTTAGTCTAGAAATGGACTAACTTACATCAATTTTGAGCATATAATATTAGAATATTTAAAATATGTAAATAATAAATTAAATATTTATTTAATAGTTTAAATTTTTAGAATAATCCACAGTAATTTCATAAAATTTCATATAATACCAAAACTAGAAATCCTGAGTCTAAATCTTTTCACGCCTCGTCTACCTCCTTAATTAAATTTTCAAGCCTAGTGCAGGTAAAAAAAAGCAATATTAAGGATAAGGGAGAGTGTTAAAATATTTAAATAATAAATTCGTCATACTTTTATAATGGTAAGGCCTTTCATTTCTTCAATAATTGACACAAAGGCAAACACGTCTTGCATTTTCCACATAAGAATATTGAACATAGAACATGTCTCGTCTTCTTTATGTCTCATGTTTCTCTTGAAGAACTTCAAGGTAAAACCAAAATCCTCTTCTTGATGAAGCATTTGATGTGAGCAAAAGTCACGCATCGGGCAACTAAGGAGATATTTCAAAGCCTATAATAGGATAGGATCCTTTCTCTTTGTAAGCTAGCTTTTTGGGGTAAGTTCTTCCAAAATCCTTGTAACGTATCAGCATCGTATCGAAGTTACTCCTTGGCTGCACACCTTCTAGTACTTTAGCAACTCGAAGCTGTTCTGCGAGGTTGCAGAATCCTGAAGAGGGGGAGAATGATGGGGGCAGAAGTCCCATATGGGGCAAGGAGATATTCTAGGGCTCATAATAAGTTGGATTCCCTCTTCTAGGCAACCTAGCTTTTACTTTTAGGTATGAGTTTTTCCATTCTTGGTGACGCATCAGTGATGATTTTCTTAGTGTCCACAAAAACGTGGAGTGTTAGAGAGACTAAGCAGTTGCCAATGTTGTGGGTGCCGGGTAAGAGGAGATGCTGAGGAGGACATAACGATTGATTTAAGGTAATGCCCCTTTTATGCCCACACACACCCAAATTTGATGAAGAAAATTTGATGAAGATTGAAGCTTGTACTCTAAGGAGGAAAATTTGAGTCTCCACATTTTTGGGTTTGTGTGGGACAATAGAGGAAAAGCAAGAACTAGGAAACCTCATATGTTCGATAAGTTATTTAATGAAAATAGTGATGTCGAATGTGACATAGAAAAAGAAACGTAAATTAATGAATCGAGAATTTCAACAAAGTGAATGCAAAAGGTTGATTGAGATGCATGTGTATCACACATTCATGTGATTGTCTACCGACACTTTCTCCATAGAATTGCCCTTTGGGGTCCCCTTCCGTGTCATTGACGGAACTTGATGATTGTTAACATTATCATTTCACTCGAGATAATTATACGATTGTAAGCTGGTATATCAAATCAACACACATAAAATGACGCGTTGGATTGTAAGTAGGTGCATGTTGTGAATGACACCAACCAATCAAGGATGCACACTTGCAATTCATCACACCATAGTATTAATTTAAGGTAAATCAATCTTCATATAACTAAACATTACTCTTGCACATGTGTGATGGAAAAACAGAGAGAAAACAGAGGAAATGGGACGGGGCCCGGCTTGGTTAAAGGACACGGGACAAGGACCCGCACGTGCACGTTGCTCCCTGGAGGCATATAATTGAACTTTCCTTCGATGTTGATCACCACTAGCCAAGAGATTATTTATCTTATTCGCAAGCAAGGTTACATAGATTTCGTTTGTTTGGTGAAAAGTAAATGAAAGAATTTACGTAAACTAATAGTTTATATCGTTTATAAGGATGGAAGGGCAAAAAAGTTCCATCCATGAAAAGAACGAAAGAAAGTGTCTCGTATTTTCCACGAAAGAGATTTAAGACACGTCTATTCACCAAAATCCCAACGCACTTAGCTTTACGGGACAGAATGCGGTCATCTCAGTCCCCTTGGTTCCTTACGTGGTGTTTAGGGTTCTGCCTCATTCCTGTCCTCCACGACAAGGACACGGCGGCGGCGTCCTAATAGACAAAAGCGTAGGAGTGGTGGGGGATGATGGTTCGGGGACCCGAGGTTGGGCCGTGCGCTACGCGTGGCGCTGTGGTGCTTGGATAGTGAACACTACAGATCGTGTTTCCTTTCCCGAGCCAACCGGAGTGCTCCAACGATGGCTGCAAAATGACCCGTGCAGGATTCGGTCGGACGACGTGCTGGGATTGCAATCGTTCGCGGCCAGGCCCCATGGCCTTCGTCGAGGCCTCGCAAATCGACAGTGGAAAGATCTATCGACTACTGTTAGGATGGTTACTATGATGCTTTGAAACTGAGACCTGCTTTCCAATTTAGAGAGTGAAGTGACGTTTTCCATTATTTCTCCTTCTAGTGAATGGCGCGTGGATGTAATGCAACTGCGCGACCTGGATTGACCACCGCCGTCCTCTGTCATTCCCGCTCCGTTGTGGTCGAATGCAACCTCCATTCTCAACTGTGCAATACCAATGGTTCTGTCACCTCTCTACCTCTCTCTCTCTCTCTCTCTCTCTCTCTCTCTCT
Source organism: Eucalyptus guilfoylei (assembly GCA_016097605.1). Classification (NCBI taxonomy): domain Eukaryota; kingdom Viridiplantae; phylum Streptophyta; class Magnoliopsida; order Myrtales; family Myrtaceae; genus Eucalyptus; species Eucalyptus guilfoylei. The sequence continues at coordinate 44,652,265 of CM027861.1, forward strand.
CTCTCTCATACTATAGGTTGCCTCAGGCAGGTGACTAGACATGTGGCGATTGTAATCTCAGGGACAACAATTGATATTTTCATGTTTAGATGGAGGAGAGCGAGGAAATAGTGGATAGCAAGTGACGAACCGGGATGAGACGTGACATGCTAACAACGAAAATAGCTAGCTCTGAAGCGGTGAGGGAAGGCCTGACGACAAGGCAGGGCGGGATATCCAGGGAGAGAGAAAGAGGTGTGAATCTTCATGGAATGCGAGAATATTATAAATAAGTTGGGTGCACGATTTCAATTGCCTTAATCCATAGAGGATCCGAATAATAAATTGTTTTTTTAAGATGATAAAGCATGGAAAGTGGCACTCCCTTTGTTTGTCTTCTGGACCTCTTTTCAGGGAGACACTTCAAACATGTTTATCTAGGTCATGCTGGCATGTCTCCCTTTGGCCTTGAAAGGTTTGCATATTATGGAAATAGAGGCCTCAAAGCATTTCAACGTACAATGGTTCCAATCGTCTTATCGAATCATTTTATCACTCAATCATCCTCTTGACATCAGAATTCATATAGAAGCTCGAGTAACCTTATCTTATACTTTAAAAAGAAAAGAAAATGGAAAACGTTTTTGCATTATTTTTATTTTCACAGAAGAATAATTAGGCCTATCCAATATGGCAACGAAGGAAGCCACCATCGTCACTGCAATGTGGGCAGGCATTACGGAATGCTAATAGCCGCCCGGCATTACTTATTTGGTAAAATATCAAAAAAGCTCACCCCATTTTTGACCTAAGTGTCGGTTACATACATTTACTTTTCAAAATAAATATTTCATACCTCAGCCCAACGAAAATGACCAAAATACCCTTGATTGCATGGAAAGAACCTATAAATCCCTACCCCAAACTTCCGTCCCCAGATTTGCCACCACTTTCACGGACTCAATTTTGGATTATATATGTTGATTGGGCACGTTGGTGAATCACTTCTAAAGGAAAAATTAATAAAAAAATGGTCGTATCAAATTTTCGACAACCCAAATCAAAATTGATATTTAAGTGATCTTTTTTTTTTAATGGGCACTTAAGGACGTGTTTTGGTAATCATTCTGTTTCGGGAATAATTTCTAATCAGAAATTATTCTTTTTTATTCTGTTCCTAGGAATAATTTTTGAACAAAAGAACGTGTTTGGAATCGCACAAAATTTCTAATTCGGAATAGAAAAAGAACATAAATGTGTTTGATAACTACATAAAATTTCTATTCAAATTCTAAAATTTTATCAAATCATAGAAATTCTATTGATTAATTATATTTATACTAAGTAATAAGCATATTAACTAGGGGTGTGCAAAATACCCGGAACCGCCTGGACCGCCCGAAACCGCCCGGACCACCGGAACCGGACCGAAACCGCCCGGAACCGGCGGTTCTTGAGGGAACCGGTCCGGTTCCCGCCCAATTTTTGGGAACTGGTGGGAACCGGTCCGGTTCCCGGTTCCATGGGTGGATCCGCCCGCCCGCCCACCCGGACCGGACCGGTTCCCTTTTAATATTAAAAAAAAATTACTAAAACTAAATATAAAGCAATTGTTTTGTGGCAATTGTTTCTGCTGCAGGATGAATACAAAGCTGAATATTGGGGAATTCTTATGCTTTTTGGTTGTTTAGTTTATTTATTAATATAATGATGAAGGTGATGTATTCAATAAAGTCTTGTTTAGTTGCACTTCCTTTGTTTTCCTATGTTTGGAATGTGCCTCATTTCACCTCCTTTGATTTGTCTATGCGACTTGTGATATTTTGCCAAACCTGATGAGGGATATGTCCAGTTCATAGCTTTAAGAGAGACCCATTTTTCATGAACACTTACTACTCTCTCCGCCTCTATATCAACTTACGTACATCCATTCCTTCATTGGTTGCATTTATAGTTGCAACAAATGAATTTTTGTTCCACGTACTTAAATTTGGTTTTTCTTTTTTGGCTTGCTTTGATGTCACGTAGTCGTTCTATGTTGAAAACCAAAATTGTTTCGCGTCAAGATCGGTTCCATGGATCCACCCAGGAATCATACCGGACCGGCGGTCCGGTTCCCGGGTGGATCCATGCAACAAACGGGTGGATCCCGGTTCCAATTTTTTGGAACCAGTCCTTAGCGGGCGGTTCCCGGTTCTAGGTCGAACCGCCCGCCCGGACCATGCACACCCCTAATATTAACTAATCAATTTTTTATTAAATAGTAAATAATAAACTATAGTATAAAGTATAAATATAAATACTAAATAATAAATTAAAATAAAAAATTAAATATGTATTCTATATATAGCAAAATTTCAATTCATACTTCAAATCATTTTTTATTTTTTTAAATAACTTTATTAATTTTTTTCTTTTTTTTTCTTTTTTTCCTTTCTTCCTCCCCTTCTTCTTCTTCTTCTTCTTCTTCTTCTTCTTCTTCTTCTTCAAGGTGGCCGATCGCTGGCCTTGGGATGACCAGCGACTGGCCAAACGAGGGCCGGCGACCTCACTAGAGCGTCATCGGCCCTCGGCGAGGCCATGCCTCGTCGACTGAGCCTCGCCGACACGAGGCTCGGCTGAGCCTTAGCTGGGCAAGCGACCTTGCCAGATCTAGGCGAGGTTGAGGCTCGCCGGTGGCCAAGGGAGGCTTGCCTGGCCACCGGCGAGCTCGCCAGGCCTTGCCAGTGACTAGGCAAGGCGCCGGCAAGCTCGTCAGGCCTCACCGGTGGTCGGGTGAGCCTCCAGCGAGCTTGTCGGCGACCGGCGGCGTGGGCGGCGAACAGCGGCGTTCGGCGAGGGGCGGCGATAGCGGCAAACGGCAATGGCAACAGCAACACTTGAAGAACAAGAGAGGGAAAAAGAATAAAAGAAGAAAGAGGAGGAAAAATAAAAAATTAGGTAGACTTTATTCTAGAATTGTTCCCGGGAACAAAGAATTAACTTTTTTTTTTATTCTTGATTCTACTCCAAATCTGTTCCCAGAAACAAAAATTTTACCAAACGCGATTATGTTCCAAAACTACTTCCGAGAACAAAAGAATAGAATTTGGCACTATTTGGATGGTTACCAAACATATCTCAAGTGTACGAAACTTTTGGCATTGGTACTATCATTATCCTAGGACCATAAAACCTGTAAAAAAAATATCATAATCACTTAGTGGACAAGACCTCTAGGGTTTGTAATTTGTTAAAAGTCTGTGTGGGCACCTTAGAAAACAAGTCAATTAAGTTAACTACCAAAAGAGCATTAGTTCAAACAGCTTAATCAAATCCTCATTCCTAGAATTTCTAGTGGTGTTGAAAATAAAGAAATATTTTTATGTCTCACTTGATTTCTAATTGATCCCAATAAACTAATAGAGATTTTTTATTGCATAAAATTCTCTTAGAATTAATCGAACTAAAAATCTTAACGTTACACGAGGTAAAGGTTTGGGAGAACCCAAGCCATGGAGGACCTATGATCTCTTTTGGTACTAATTTTAAACCCGAGAACCCCTCGGCAGGGTCATGACAGTGATATTTGCCCGACGTAGTATTAAATTTTATTGGATTTTACTTTTCTCATACTTCGTATTTTGTCTTACTAATTTACATGCTTATTTTGATTTAGCGTATTCTTTATTCTATATGCTCGATGGAGGCCCATGTTTGCAAGTAACCATTCATGATCACTTAGTGGAATGTATCTCAAAGCTTAAAATTTGATCGATTGAAATTCAATAGTGAAGTGATTTTAGGTATCGAAATTGTACTATCCAAACGATTAACGTAACCAAGTTCCCATTTCTAGGTTCTCTGTTCGCGGAAAGTTAAACAACCTCCCGCATTTCACTTGACCCCTAACCAGCTTAATTAGGTTAGTGGCAACTCTAAAATGAAAGAAAATATTAATCATAATCAACCAAGTCAACTAAACGTCGCAGATTGATAGGGTTTGGAAGAACTCGCGACGAGTATTAGTACAACCCTATAAGAGGCTCTATTCTCACTTGGCAAGCCACCGCCCTAAAGGATGTAATCAAAAGGATCGCAACAGCGGTATACGTTTTTTGTGTTAAAAGGCTAATCACATACCACAATGAAAACTAATTTGCATTGGCATGGTTTTCTTAAATTTCCAATAAGCGATAACGCTACAAATCCATTTTGTTGAGCTCTCTCTCGTGGATTGGATATGCATTTTGGGTATAGTCCAGCTCTATCTTCTTTCTTTCCCTTTACTAATTTATCTTTCTATGAAGCACCTTTTATCACTAAAGGGCATTCTGACCGGTCCATGACTCCTATAATGATCCATATAAAGGCCGAATTGATCGAGATTAGATGCTATATTATTACGTAATCGAGTTCAACAGATCTAAAGAGAACACCCAAGTGGCCCGTGTACTCCAAGCTCGGGGCCAAAATGGCCCCCAAAGTATTTTTTTTTAGGCATTAATTTAGTATTAAAAGTAATTTAATCCGTCCTCATCTTGCTAAGGTATATTTGCGAGAGAGCTAACTAAAAAATTGTTGAATAGGCTTTAATGTCCCCCTCAAGATAAGTTCTATGTCAAGAATTACTGTTAGACTTGTTGACACATTTTCACTCAAAATCTTTATATTCATATCATAAGAAAACTAGGCATCGAATTCATTGATATCCCCTAAACAAAAACATTAATTTTGTATTTGCATTTCTTTACCTTTTAGATATTGGACAAGTTTATGTTTAGGAATAATATGTTTAGAATGAAATAGAGGCTTGACTACGGGGAAAAGTGTCAAAAAGTCATAAATCTTTTGCATTTATACCAATTTAATCATAAACATTTTATTAGTATCGTTTAGTCCTAAACATTTTCACTTGGTGCAAATTTAGTCCTAAATATTTTCACTTGGTGCCAATTCAGTCATTTCCCGCTAATTTTGGCTAGATTTTGCTAAGTAGGCGCCGGATGGTGACATGGCACAATCAATGCCGATGACATGAACAACTTTGAATAATATTTTAATGTTTTTTTAATTTTTAATTTTTAATTTTTATTTATATTTTCTTTTTATTCTTTTCTTTCTTTTTTCTACTCCTCTCCCTTCCCCCAGCCAATCGCCAGACCTCGGTGATGCTCGGCAAGGTCGAGGTCAACCTCACCAACCACAAGCAAGGCTTAAGCCCTCGCCAAAGGCTAAGTGGCGAGGCTCGCCCTCGTCGGCTATGGGTGAGGTTCAACCTCGCTAGATCCAACAAGGTCAAGCCTCGCCTAGCCTCTAGCAAGGCTAGCACGAGGTGGCGAGGCTCACCCTTGGCAAATCTAGCAAGAATCAAGCCTCACCCAACATCTAGTGAGGCTAGCTCGAGGCCCCCAGACTGAAAGGGCAACCTCACGTTGGGCCGGCGAGGCTCGCCCTCGCTGGCCATGGGCGAGGCTTAGTGAAGCGCACTAATCATCGCCTTTGTTTGGTCCCCGAGGTCTATCAACCGACTGGAGGAAAGAGGAAGAGAAGGAAAAAAAATCGAAAAAAGTATGAAAATATTATTAAAAGTTATCCATGTCAGTATCGACTATGCCACATCACCGACTAGTGCCTAATCGTAAAATTCAACCAAAATTATTTGGAATGACCGAATTGGCACCAAATCAAAAAATTTATGACCAAATTGACACCAATAAAAGGTTTAGGATTAAATTAGCACAAATGCAAAAGATTTAGGACTTTTTCGACACTTTTCCCTTAACTAAGAATTTCAATTAGCTAGAATTCACGATCAAACATGTAAGATGAACTTGAGTTTAAAGGAAAGGGGCTCTTAGCTCATCAAATATTTTATTATTTAGCCCAATTGAGCCCGGCCCTACTATTCAATTCGACCACACTCTTTTTCCCTTGGTCTTAAAGAAAAATTTCATGTACTACTTATCGTGCATATGCCCTACGTGTGCCATACATTCGCCATTCATAACTTATATACATAATTAGAGGTGGCAAAATAGATCATGAACCCATATTTCAACTCATTATATTGAGTGAAATATTGAGTGAAATATGGATTGCATAAATTTACAATATAGGCTAAGATGGGTCTAACAAGCGAAGTTTAAATGACGATGGATTCTAATGGGTTTGCAAAGAACCCTATTTCAATCCATGTAATCACCGATGCTCGTTGCCCATCCCCATGTACCCTGCTCCCAAGTCTTAGGTGCCCAGGTCCATAGATGAATGGGCTACGGCTCACAAAAGTTGGGCCCAATCCCCCCAAGAGTCAAGGCCAAGCCTGAGGCCTTGGTACCGTTGCTTAGGTTCACAGAGGCCAGGCTAGGTCTCTTAAGACCGATTCTAAAGCCTCTTCTTATTAAAAAAAAAAAAAAAAATGCCTTCTCATGTATTGAGAATCGAACCATAGTTTTAAACATGAAGAAACAACATCGTTTGTTTTAATAATATTTTCAACTGCTATTGCAAGGGCTTTGTATTTGAAGGGTTGAAATTTAATTCCTAGGACACTCTAGAAGAACAGAAGCTATTATAGCCAGTTTGATATATTTCTCCAATAGTGTAAGAGAGAAGATGTACGATGATGAACAAAGCAATGAACACGAAGAGGTAGTTTCTCAAGTTGAAGCCCTTCAGTGTTGTGGTATTCTGGCAGTGTGGGTTGGTTGGGAAGGACAGCCTCTGTAAGGCTGCCCTAAAACAAGGGCATGAGTTATAACGAGTCCGTCCTCTTCCGCCACGCCATTGCCACCATCTTCATCACCCCTTTCGTCATTGTTCTAGACAAGTTTCTCTCCCTCCCTGTCATATAATCTAATATAATATGCTTATTTTTGGACAAGAGGTGGAGGGACAACCAGCACCAACATTCAAAATGGTGGAGTTAGCCCCCAGAATTCCATCAACGATTCTCTCGTGATCACAGTTGGATGCTTCAGTTGGGCTCGCATCATGATTCCCCTAGTAATAATATTATCTAATTGATCTTCTCATGTCGAATGAGTCGATAATTTTAAGTTTTACAAATTTAGTGTCTTACACTCTCAAAAGAGAAACTTTTAGAGGACAGCACGATATACATTTTATGTGTTAAAATGGCTAATCAAAGATGTCAACAACACACTAATTTGCATCGGCATGGTTTTTTCCGATTTCGAACGGGCAATACCACTAAATATCTATCCTGTTGAGTTCTCTCACATAACTTGGCTATGCTTTTTGGGGATAGTCAGCGGGTGCTGTTGTGGCTCTATTAATGGAAAGAGGAGATGTCATCGTTTGGTCTGTACAATGGAACACCAAATTACTAGCATCTGTCTACAATGTACGCACTCACAACTTCATGATTATTTAATTGATTTTCTATAACAAAATAACTTGCAAAAATTAAGGGAGAAATTATTATGCCTTCTATTATGAGCAATCTCGTTGTTGTCGATGATTATTCATTATAAAGTCTTTTGAGGATATTACTTGAACCTAGGTCATTTTTTTTTTCCTTATGTATTGCTTTGTTAATTTCAGTATTTTCGAATAATCAAAGTGGATTCTCAACAGCTTCACCCACTAACTTAGCTAAATATTTTCATATTTGTTTGTGCAAAAGATATCTTATGTACAATGTTTTTACTAAAAAACAATTTTTATCTCTGAAGCGAGAAAATTACCTTTTATCTCTATTATCACATACTTAACTCAGTAGTTTTGCCATAATTGATAAATGCAGAGAATGGTGTGCTCTGAAGTGACTTACTACATATGGACGGGGTCATGAAATATAGAGGACCAATTTTTAAATTATCTCCCTCATCAAATTTCTTCCCTAATTTACAGCACATTAATAGTCTACAGACAATGATGGGCTGGGCTCCATGGGCTTTCCATTGGACAGGCCCTGAAACGTAGCCCATCTTCAGGCCCATGAAGCCCGTACTCGATCCAACCCCTCAGTGGCACGACCGTAATTCCGGTCTCATCCCTTCCGTATATATTCCCACCCAAAAACCCTAGCTCGCTTCGCATCTCCACTTCATTTCCGAGCTCGAAGGCGCCGCCGCTGCCCCGCCGAGTAGCCCCCTCCCCTCCGCCGCCCCAATGGCCGCCGCCGCCGCCGCACGCCCCCTCGTCACCGTCCAATCCCTGGACGGCGACATGGCCACCGACTGCGCCGCCACCGTCCCGCTCCCCGACGTCATGAGGGCCTCCATACGCCCCGACGTCGTCTCCTTCGTCCACTCCAACATCTCCAAGAACTCCCGCCAGCCCTACGCCGTCTCCAAGCGCGCCGGCCACCAGACCTCCGCCGAGTCCTGGGGGACCGGCCGCGCCGTCTCCCGTATCCCCCGCGTCCCCGGCGGCGGCACCCACCGCGCCGGCCAGGGAGCCTTCGGCAACATGTGCCGCGGCGGCCGCATGTTCGCCCCGACCAAGATCTGGCGCCGCTGGCACCGCCGGGTCAACGTCAACCAGAAGCGATACGCCGTCGCCTCCGCCATCGCCGCCACCGCGATCCCCTCCCTCGTGATGGCCCGCGGCCACAGGATCGAGTCCGTCCCGGAGATGCCCCTCGTGATCGGCGACTCCGCCGAGGGCCTGGAGAAAACTCCGGCCGCCATCAAGATCCTGAAGCAGATTGGCGCCTACGCCGATGCTGAGAAGGCCAAGGACAGCCAGGGGATCAGGCCCGGCAAGGGTAAGATGCGCAACCGGCGCTACATCAACAGGAAGGGACCTCTGATCGTGTACGGCACCGAGGGAGCGAAGATCGAGAAGGCTTTCCGCAACATTCCCGGCGTGGAGGTCGCCAATGTCGACAGGCTCAATCTGCTGAAGCTCGCCCCCGGCGGGCACCTCGGCAGGTTCGTCATCTGGACCAAGTCGGCCTTCGAGAAGCTGGACTCCATCTTCGGGTCGTTCGATAAGCCATCCGAGAAGAAGAGGGGGTACCTGTTGCCGAGATCCAAGATGGTGAATGCTGATCTTTCGAGGATCATCAACTCGGATGAGGTTCAGTCCGTGGTGAGGCCGATCAAGAAGGACGTCAAGAGGGCGCCTCTGAAGAAGAACCCATTGAAGAATCTGAACACTATGTTGAGGTTGAACCCGTACGCGAAGACGGCGAGGAGGATGGCTCTGTTGGCCGAGGAGCAGCGTGTGAAGGCTAAGAAGGAGAAGCTTGACAAGAAGAGGAAGCCCGTCACCAAGGTACGTCCTTTACTTGCTTGTCTTAGATTACTTTTCTCTTCTGCTGTAGGCAGTGATATCTCGACTTTGATGCTTTCTGAGGATGCTGTGTGTCCGAGCGGCAATGCTTATAATGTTGCTACGTATATTTGTGGACCTTGTATGGTTGGGATGGTTACTCACTTTTGCTAAGGAGTTCCTTTGACGCCCAATAGACGCCCACATCTTCCCGCGGTTATGCCTTTTGTCTTTGCCATGTTGTCTTATGGACTGTCAACCTGGTGTTGAGTTAGGATGCTAGCCATGTGCCATAGGATTCACATTTCTTTCTAGAACACGATCGTGGTTTTCTGTTACTTATATTTTCAGATTTAGAAGACAATAGACTCAATGGGCAAACGGACCCATGTCATCAAACTCGAAATGCATCTGATAGGAAGAAGAAATTTTACTTTTTATTTTCGTGCTGGTGATTCTTGCATGTTCTCTGATAGCATATGGGAGTTCTGCAACTCTACAAATGGTTTCCTTACTCTCCAATCTGTAGGAATCATTGTGCTAAGAGATTTCATTATGATACTTATCAATAGCTATAGTTGGGGCTATAGTGGTGACTATGTATGGGACTTGCTAAGGTGAAAAGAGTGAGCCATGTATGGGGCATATCCTTATTAATGTAGGTAGTGATGGAACAATTGCATTCATACATTGGCTATGTTCTGTTAATTTAGTTTCTGCATTAGCTGCTTCTTCAAAAACAACCAATAGTCAAGAGTTGTCAATAACCTTGACATTGGCATCTATTAGAGGATTAAATAATCTGCCTCCATATCGTGCTTGTCTATTGGAGATGCTTTGCATATTTGTAGACATTCAAATTCTTCTGTTATACTCAAATCTCGACATATTTATTGGGGAGACATATCGATTGTGATGTCAGACTATTGCTACCAGCTTGCTTTTTCCCTCTTGCTTTACAGTAGTAGAAATGCTTCGACTGTGTTATTATACTAAGCCTTTTGATTTGCTCTATTAATTTCTCTTGTGCCTAATAGGAGGAGGCAGCTGCGATCAAGTCTGCAGGGAAGGCATGGTATCAGACAATGATCTCAGATAGTGACTACACAGAGTTTGAGAACTTCACAAAATGGCTTGGTGTCTCCCAGTAAACTTAGTTTCCAGTTGAGTATTCGGGTTAGGGTTTTGTTTCGTCCTTCCTTTATTGTTTAATGTGCTGTTTAGTTGTGCTATTTTCAGTGTGTCCTGAGACATTGAAGATTTTGGCCAGGAAGGGAAGTGAGTGGAATTAAAATAGAGGGACTTTTCATTTTTCCAGACCTGTTTCTTTTTCAACAGTCCCTTGTTCCTTTTCTAATGGTAACATACAGGATCGGAACTTTGAGTTATATATTAGCTGGGGTTTTCAACTGTTGCATGCTCTTTTGCTATCAAGGGTTGCAGCTCAGATGTGCAATTCGTTGAGTGTTCGAGTGTGAATTGCCATTTCAAATATGTTTGTCGCCTGTGTTTTGTGTTTGCATTCTTTGGGTTAGATGCTTATATACCTTTCGAGCCCCTACTCACATGAGAGACTGTCACGATCTGAGGTGAATGATATATGTTCATCAAGCAACATGTTTTCCTGAATTCGTTTCGTGACGTCAAAAGTGTGGAATTTCACTTCTTAGTCTACTGGCTAAACACTTAGGCAGTTCAAGCAACAGATCTTTAAGTCTCAAGTGATTGTAATTCTTGGTATACTTCTGTAACTTCTATACTAGAATGTAGTAACACACAAATCTTAAAGGTTTAATGATCAACGGACAAAATTTATTCTTTCTATGATCCGATGATCACGAAGGGATTGGCGATTCATTCTCAAGGGCGTGACTACTGCCTTTTTGGCTATCAGCTTTAGAAATTGCTGTTTTCTTGTGAAGCCCCCGACTCTAAGCTGTACATTTGCGAGAGATACTCATGATGGGTTACTCTTTGCATGGATGTGCGTTTTTTGTAGTCGGCACCGGTATGAATTTTCGCATTCAGTAATTGGTTGGCAGGGTTTATGAAATATTTACATAGCGGCGGTTTTACCCTTGGTTGATTTCGTCATTTATCTTCTCTGCTGATCTATGAAAGCGCGGTATCAAACACCGAAGGAGAGTTCCTCAGACTGCGAGCTATCGTGTTCCTTTGTATACTCAGAAGCTCGAAAGCTTGTCACGCTTCCTCTTTAAACTCAGAAGCGTGAGAGATTTGAGTGTTGTCTTAATAGGTTGTTCTGGGCCGTTTGGTACAACTTTTTCATGAGGTTTTGAGCCCTTAAAGCCTCCCCGGGGAAAATTAAGGTGTTTGGCAAGTGTTTTTGAGACTCATTGGTCAAACGCCAAATGTTAGCATTGGGAACTACTTTGACCTTTTAGCATTTTCAGAATGTTATTGTGAAGGTTCAATTATTATTTTTCTTTTCAAAACTGCCCTCGCTAATGATCATGTTTTTCACTTTTGCCCTCAAAAAATTACTGTTTATCGTAGCTTGCTGGTTCACCGTTCAAGTGAGATCCAGGTCAAGGACGCCGTCATCGAGGTCGAGATTGAGCATTGCGTCTGTCGGCAAGCCACTCGCCGGAGCTGCTGTCTTTGTTGAAGCCACTGTGGGTCGAGGTTGAGGTCGAGCGAGCCAAATGTAGCCCTTCGACTGTAATCATGCGTCCTCGACGTTGTGCGTCCTCAGCATCCGTCGCCTGGGTTGCGGACAATCTAAGGGCTGAGATGGTCTGCAAGATTGGTCGTCGGTGAAGCTCTGACATTGCAAATCTCCAAATCAAAAACCCTAGAATCAACGAGATTGGTTGTCGGCGAAGCCTCTTCACCTTGTTGAGGTCGCGCGACCACTAGGTTCGCCTTGCCTCGGAACCTCGGTTTACGGTTCCCCTGATCGCTGTCAATGGTTGCTTGTAGGGGTGTCAATACCCGAACCGAAAACCGAACCGAACCGAACCGAAAATTTCGGTTTTTTCGGTTCGGTTCGGTTCGCATCAAAAACCGATATTTTTTTATCGGTTCGGTTTTTATTGGTTAACCGAACCGAAAACCGAACCACAAATGCACAAACCGATAAAATCAAATCTAATTCGGTTCTCTCCCGACTCCCGTCACTCCCGTCTCTCAGTCCTCTCGTGTCTCTTGGTTTTTATCGGTTTCCAGCGTCTGAGTTCTCTCAACGGCGACGGCGACTGCGACGACGGCGGCGGCAGGGACGGCGACTGCGACGGCGACGGCGATGGCAACCGATTGAGGGACAAAGCCCCTTTCTTCTGCAAGTCTCTCCTTCGTCCCTCTTCCTTCTGCGACGGCGACGGCAACAGAGCATGTCCTGCGCGCGCTCTGCTCTGGACTGAGGGGCCGCCATCTTCACTTTGCCGGCTTCCAGCTCTTCGATTCGCCTCACCGACTTGGCAATCTCGGCATTCTTGGAGCGAGATCGAGCCCTCCGGCACCGGACGAGGAACGCTGTCCGGGACGACCTCGTGCTCGGGGAGCTCGGTCTTGACGTGCGACGGTGGCTTCGGCGATTTCTGGAAGCCCATCGCCATCTTCACTTTGCCGGCTACCATCGGAGGGAGATTCTGGAGCTTGGGTTTCCGGACGACGGTTATAATTACTTGGGGCATTTGAGGGAGATTAGGAATGCGGGCGAGGGTTCCGCTTTCTATCAGAATCCTAAGGCTAGGCTTGATCTGGTCCCGAAAGATGTCAAGGTGGGTCTCTTGAATTCGTGGTTTTCTCTCTTAATGTCTCGCAAATCTTAGTGTTCGCTTTCTATCGAATGCGAGGTTGGGATTACGGGGTATGGAAGAAAGGGGTGAGTTTGCGTTTGAGGTTAGTGTAAATGTGCAGCATTTGAGATGTGAGTGTTGTTCTTCGCATTAGACTCAAAGTTAATCCGAGGTTGGGATTACGGGGTGTGAAAGAAAGGGGTGAATTTTTGTTTGAGGTTAGTGTAAAGGTGCAGCATTTGAGGTGCGAGTGTTCTCATTGGATTAGATTCGGTTTAATCCGAGGCCACTTCTAATCCTCTCTCCACCCTCTCCCTCTATCTGTCTCTCTCTCATGGGTAGTTCGAAAATGCAATTATAAGCTAATAGCCACAGAGCATGATTTAATTGATTCTAAATGGAGCACTAGTAGCTAATGGCCTCTATCTCGTGGTGTCGAGCAATGCATTGCCGGGTGAGAGGCAATGTCCATCAAGAGTTTAGATTACTAATTTCCTTGCTCCTTTTGCCACTCATATTCCCTATAGAAATATGCTGAAATAGCTCGAACAGTTTCAAATGCGAGTTGTCATCTACGACCATGGACCGAATTCAATAGCAATTTCTCTTGATGATTGAATGTCGTCTTTAAGCTCAAAGAGGTAAATTCATAGTAGCGTAAGGGAGTGAGTGTATGTCTGGACCATTTTCTACCTTTGGTTTTAGATAGAAATGCATACAAGGCCAAGCAAGAGGTTTAGAGTTAGGTGGTAGTGCAGGATTGCTAACTGAAGATGTTTCAATGTCCAAATTGGTGCGGAAGAGGAAGGCTGTCCTAAATGCAAAGGAACTTTTTCTTGTATGACCACGTCGATATCTCTGTTATGTGTTTTCTTTTCTTGGTGGAGGAAAAATGGATCTGAGAAGAAGACAGAAAAAAAGGGGGGTGGGGCATGCAGCATGATGAATTCTCTGATTTATGTTGTAATGTTAATCTTATTTAGCATAATATTCATTGAACTTGGTACCTTCAAAATTTAGGAGCTTCATAGTGCGCGGTCCGCATTTGAGCAAGCTCGTTTTAACCTGGTGAGTACTTGCATCCTTCCAGTTCACTTTGTGTCAACAAATGTGATGCGCCATAACCATTCTCGCTTGATCTCTTCTATAGGTAACTCGCTTTATCTAATGTCGAAGCAAAAAAGAGGTTTGAATTCTTGGAAGCAGTGAGTGGGACAATGGCTGCTCATCTTCGATACTTTAAACAGGTGAATCATATTGAAAGACTTTAGCCTTCACTCGGGTCTAATTTTTCCAAATACTTGGTATACTCACATTGAACTTACTTTATAGGGCTATGAATTGTTGCATCAAATGGAACCATACATAAATCAGTCAGTATAATATTCCCCTCGGTGTTTTTCCTACTCTGTCTTGGGTTGATTTTGTTATTTGACATTAGTGAAAAAGCTTCTGTTATTAAGTAACTTGTGATTTGTGCATAATTGGAGTAGCTTGTAGAAAAGAACCTTACAATTGTTATTTAGCTGGTAAGTGCGAGCGAAAGTGCGTTGGATCGATGGATTTGGATTGAAAAGATAACAGGAGTGATTGCTTCATTGCTAAGTTCTCGGGCACTGAAAGGGTAATTGCCACGAATTGGAACCGCTGGCTTCTTTTTTTCTTCGTCGAATATATGACCTCCTATTATCTTTCGGTGTCTTTCTGCTGGACCTTTGGGAGGTAGTCATCATCATTCGCCGGTGAGAGTAGCTCTTATGAAAGTTCGACTTTGATCACAATGCTGCTGAAGAATACACAGCGAGAGAGACATCTTGGTTCTTCTCATCATGACCGCTTGTCGAGGAACTTACAACAAGCAACGATCCCGTGTCAAAATTGAGAAGCCCATTGATAAATTGCAAAAAGTGTGTGGCAATGATAGATGTGCTGATTGTGGAGCTCCTGAACCAGATGGGCATCCTTGAATCTTGGCGTTCTTGTTTGCATTGAGTGTTGGTGTTCATCGGAACCTCGGGGTCCACATATCAAAGGCAAGTGAAGGAGTTTCCAGGTTGCTTTTGCATGTGACATTCATTTAGTTAGTGATACTGGTGTGCCAAAAACAGCTTACTCCTTAAATGTGAAACATTTGCCTTTCCTTTTAAATGTTTGATGAAGCTTCTTCGATGTAATGTTTCTTTTCTACCCGGGTAAGTTTCATGCTAGGCCTTTTGTCCCGGGGATACCGCCTTGTGTAAGATGCTCATCGACTAAGTTCCAATGATCGAAAGTGTCTTATTCTTGAAAGTGTCCATGAGTTTCCATTACAGCTATGTCTTGTTATCCCCTTTTGGAGGTCCTATGTGCAAAAGATATATTTGATGCTCTTAGTGTGGTTCCACAACATCTCTTTTTTACCTAAATATATCATTGCTTGGACCCTCCATCAAAAGCCTTTGAGCTAAGAAAGGTCTCCTCCACCAAGAGTGGCATTTTACCTATGACAACATGAAAGAGAATCGAGGAACCCCCTAAAGCAGCGCGTAGCCGAAAGAGGATGGACGAAAAGACAAATTCGGCACCCTAAAGCAAGCCTTTTCTATTTCGGGTTTGATAAAGAAAGGGTGAGTCTATGGCCGGGAGGCATCGCTATTGGATCGAAAAGTGAAAAATTATAATCGTTCGAATCGAGATTAGATCTCGGCCGAGGCTTGTTATATTTCAATTAAATGGTAAAAGATTGTAAGGATATCGACATTTTTGAGATTAGCTAACAACCCAATAAAGAGAAAGCTAAAGAAATAGTTAATTGATTTCTAGATGATCGCAATCATTGACTGTGTAAGTCGTGTTCGGAGGTAGAGAAAGAGAGTACCATGCGTGACATCTATATTATTTATGGTAAGCCGTCCACAAAAAAAAAAAAAAAAAAAAAAAACCGAAAACCGAAAACCAAAAGTTGAAAACCGGAAAACCAACCGAACCAACCAAACCGAACCGAAATTTCGGTTCGGTTAAATGTCGGTTCGGTTCAGAATTTTTCTAACGGTTCGGTTCGGTTCGGTTTTTCAAAAAACCGAACCGAACCAAACCGTTTACACCCCTAGTTGCTTGTGGTTAATTCCATTAAAGCTCGCCCAGCTACCCTTGCTCGCCCTCTCTTCTGTTTTTCTCTTCATTTTGTTTTTTCTTTGTCTTTTCGCTTCAAAGTTGCTTTATAAAATATACACCAAAATGATTATCCAAATACTATTACTTTTACCAAAGGTACCTTCATTCAAAAATATTTGGACAAATACAAAGCCATTTTCTCAAAATTGAACCAAATGGCCTTCTCGTGAGATTTGTCTTTCCATTCATTCTGCTCTTCAGCCTCGACATGTTGGACTCTTGTCTCATCGCATGTCCCATTGGGCCTCGTTTTCGCATACGTTTGGTTTGCATCCTGAAAGTCGTGCATTTGATACGAGCTAAATGGAGCTTTATACCAATCCCTTCATAGCACTTTATGACAAAAGGTGAGAGCTTTTGTACTAATTTCCACTGCCTTTGGATGCATTTTCTTTTCTTCTTCTTTTTTTGGGGGAAATTTGTCGTTTTGCTTGGTGTGATTTGTTCGTGTTTTCCGTGCTTAAAAGTCTGTCTTTTGCATCACGGGGTGTTATGGGTATGTTTCGAAGATGATTGATTCGACAAGCACACTAGGATTCCTTTCTTGTCAGCACATTCCATCAATGATTTTTATGAAAGGATCACACGTGACCACCCGAAAAGAAGTTTAGAGATGACATTACATGGTAAGGGAAAGTTCAAGAAACATTAGTCATTATAAGGAAAAGTTAGCATATATTTATGTCCTCTAATTTAACAAACCTGCAAGTTAATGAAACCAATTTTTTCTTGATGTCAATATGACACATGAATTTTTACTTGCACCGTTAAGTTCTCCATCAATACAATTTAACAAATTTGCTTGGAATCATCGTCGATTTAGAACGCTAATTGTCAATTTGAGAAAAAAATAATTTAGTTAAAACACCCCTAATTCTTTTAAATATGGGTTAATATTAAGAAAAACCTCAAATTAGGAAATTTATGACAAACTTACTCCAAACTAATACAATTGTGATAAATTTATCATTTATTAATTTCCGTTAAATTTTACCTTCAAATTGCTGAATTTGACGCCACACAAACAATTAATGAGTATATCGGTTTAGACTTACCCTTCATTTGTCCCAGCCAATTTGTGATTTTTAATGGTGTTAATTTAATTTAACGGAAATTAAGAAGTGATGAATTTGTTACAAATGTATTAATTTGGGATTTTTCATTTAAAGTAAATTTATCATAAATATATCAATTTAATATTTTTATGATATTAACCTTCTGAATAAAATGTTAATTTTTTTTCTCTTTTCTTGCAACACCCACGGAGTTTGCACGCATCTTCCATTCTTTAAAATGGGCAGGTTAGCAATTTTTTTGACCACACATAGAGGAAGAGTTGCTCCCAATGCTAATCTCACCTTCACCTACCCCCACTTTCTATTTCCGCTTTCGAGCTGTTTTGGCCCTTTACTTTCAGCGATATCTTTTTCTTATTTTTTATGCAATTGGCTGGAAATAAATTTGTTCGGTATAATCATTACTTAAAACTAATCTTTCCTATTCTTTGTTTTCATGAATTCATAGGGTAATAGACTCTCCAACATCAACTGTCTTTTTAAGCATTTTATTCACAACACCAATCTCAAACTGCGTGGCTAGATGCACGTCGCCGCACCAACACCATGCATCAACGGGCCACATCCCCGATCCCCATGTCAAATCCGCGGCGTCGGGCTTTCTTTTTTGATTCCGTTCGGCTAGAAGCCAAGCAAAACAAGCTCATTTAGATCAGAATGATCCTTGGGCTACTTCCCCGATCGCTTGTCGTGAAGCCCATGTTGCCGCTCTCGCATGAATCTTAGACACTAAGAAAAGCTTTTTGTAATATCACTTTATCTTTTCGTTGGCCAAAGCTTTTGTTATAGTTGTCTTCCTTTGGTCTGGATTAATGCTCCACTCACTCCTTAAAAAAGAACGGCGAGTGCATTGAATTGAATATCCAGCCCGCCTCGTGGCGTGTGGCTCCAGTCCTCATGCTCCAACGGGGCAAAGTAGCGAAAAAGGGGTCGAGGCATTTAGACAAAACCAGCAGAGATTGATTGTTTTCTTTTTGAAAAGCCAATCACCACCCAGCTTTTGATTAATAAAGTCGAGCATCAAAAGGATTTAGCTTTCGCGAGAAAGATTGGATCCTCTCAGGCAGGACGGGCTGACTAATTTGATTACTTGGTTTCCACCTATAATGAATGAACAAAGAGCATCCACGTGCATGGGTCATGCCATTCTAAGGTTTTCCCAGTGTCATTACATACAATTCTTACATAGCTATGAAATCCCTTACTATATGCTCAATATTGTAAGAGAGAAATAGAGAGAGGCAACGACGTGACCCTAAACAAAGGTGATGACCGATGCTAGAACTAGCAGTGTTCAAGATTGGCGATTACATAGTAGATATTTTTACTTTTGTCGATCGATGCGTCTCTTTTAAAAAGTACAAAATTACTTATTAGAAAGCACCGTATCTTTTAACTAATTCGTGATGTTGATATACTGGGTAAGTGAGCATATGGTTAGGACTTGGGTTACCTTAATTTAAGTAAAGAAAAGGGAAATAAAGGAGAGCAGGAACTTTTTATGATTCAATGTCAAAAGGCAGAAAAAGAAAAAGAGACGTGTGACTTATGTGCTCATCATCTCAAATGGTGGGCTGGGTAAACCCTCGTTATCCTGCTTTTGCAGACTTTCCTCCCATGTTGGAATCATCTCCCCTATGCCTCAAGTATATGTGGTCAAAGGGGCAAACCCTTCTTATCTAGAATCATCTTTTGGCTTTCAGTGTGGAATTTGGATTGGATCCTATGATACATAATGGGGTTTGGACAAAATGGGGGCCAAGCTCATCCGTCATTGAATTATTCAACTTAAGATGCATTATCAGTTACTCATTTGACAAGCTCATCACTACTATTCCACTAGATACGAGCGAATCTGAATAAACTCAACCCTCGTCTTTATAGACTAATCAAGATTTATTGAGATTAAGATAGACTGATTTGAGATGTATGACATTAATGTGAAATGGCAAATTGTAGTCTGTAGGGCTAGTTGCTTTCTTTTCTTCCTTAATTTTTGGAAGGAAAAACTACTAAACTACTGGTAATCTTACTTATGAATTCCCTCAAAAATTAAAAGATGAAAGATAACTATTCTAAGTTTCAAAAAATTAAGAAAACATCATAAAATAGCATGTGTACTTTTTGAAAGATTTTATGCATATCCCATTAATTAAAAGTTAAAACATATGAGCGGCAAATTTTACGAAGAGATAAAAGATAAAAAGTAATAATCATCCTAAATCATAAAAACTAGTTGTGTAAACAGGATGCAAATGAAGCTGTGAAGTCTCGTTCAAATAAAAAAGAAATTCAAAGGGAGAAACAAAAAATGGGCAACTTGGTAGGTTTGGTATTATAAAATTTCTATTTCAATCTTCACCTAATGTTTCTTCATCTACGAAGCAAATGCTTGTATAATCTAATAGATTAAATCTATGATAAAAGTCAGTGCGGATGACTAGCCAACTAATAATGCGTTAATGACTAGAATATCAAGAAAGTAAAAAAAATAAAAAAATAAAATCAAAGAAGAGTGTTGCGATATCATAAAAAATAAACGATAAATTGAAAAGGCAAATAAAAAATGTATAAAGTCTAGAAATAAAAATAGGCCCCACTCACGGTACAATTTTGCATTTGATAGTTAGTGTAGCGATAGGTTTCATATCATTATAAATGGATCCCGTCGAAAAAGTTTTAAATAAAAATAAAATAAATCAAATTAAATAAGAGCGACGCATCCAGCCACACGATGGTCAAAAGGAAATTTTTTCTAATGTATGAGTTAATGTCAAAAGTCGAAACCCTGACTTCTAATCTGGTTTTATTCAAGCAGCCGATCCCCGTGTTTTTATTACCCTGGCTTTCCAGGTAAACGGTTTGACTGGAAAGTCAACCATCTTGGCCTCGTCTACTTCAACACAAGTCCCGATCACCACTAATTGTCATTAGTAATTCTCGCAGGTGGAGGTCTGCGCAGAGCTGAGGGGCTTAGCTAACCTTGGACTTTTGAAAGTAGATCGTTTTCGCCCACTAGAGAAGCTTCGCGAGGAGGGCTTCACACGTCGTTAAAATACACTACTTGAAAAAGGATTTCGGTGTGAATAGACAAAAAAATATTTTCATCGTCCACAGAAATACTTGAAAGTACATTGTCGAGGGTAATGATATCATTTTTATTCAACTAATTATTTAAAACAATGGCAGCAAATATTCAAGTTTTTTATTTTTTGTAAAACAAATAGAACTTAAATTGATGGAGAAATAGTATTTTCTTTGCTCTCTTAACTTTTAGAAGAAGAAGAAAACTATTGTTAATTTTCCTTCCGAAATTCCCTCCAGAAATTGGAAAAAAAATGAAAAATCAATTGAGGTTTTGAAAAATTATGAAAATATAGTTTACAACATTGCATGATTGTAATCGTAATTTATGAAATGATTTAAGTATTTCCCAATTAAAAGAATGTAAAGCCCCACATGTGTGTAGCAAGATTGATAAAGAAATAAAATTTCAAAACTAGAAGCCATCCCAAATCATCAAAACCATTGGTATAAATTAACCGACATGTGAAGTTTCATTTAGAAAAAAATCAACAAAGAATTTTTTTTTTTTTTTTTAAAAGGGCGAATTAGTAGGTTGGTCTTTAGAGTTTTCAATTCAATCTTGACCTAATTTTCCTCGATCATTAATCACACGGTCGTAGCAGTGGCCAACAAAATACTTTTTAATGACTGGAATATCAGAAATAAAGAAATCAATCAAAGAAGAGTCAAAGATAAATGATAAAATAAAAAAGTGCAAATAATAAAAGTTTTTAATCTCTAGAAATAAAAATAACTGCACGCGCGGAGGACACCGCGTATCCACACCCCTATATAATTGGCCATGGCCCAAAAATCTGAAATTAAAAAAGAATAAGATAAAATAAATTAAATAGATTAAAATAAGAGGAAAGCATCCGGTTACAGCGACGGCCAAAAAGTGAAATTTTTTTGCTAAAGTCCAAAATGGTTTCTTCTAATCTGTTTTCTAAACGATTCTCGTATTTTCTATTTCATCGTTAGTTTCGTCCTTAGCCCTCGTGCCTAAGCCTTGATACGATGATGCTCTCGTGGTCAACAAGTTGACTGAAAAGTCAACAGTCTGGACCTTTGCTCTCAAGTCCTTGATCACCATTATTATAGTAACTTTTTTAGGGTTGGAGGGGGCTAAAAATAAAGATTTCGAGAATAAAATTTCATAAGCGAGCCTTGAATTTCTATTGGTGTTTTGCACTAAGGTCACTCAAATTTGATTTTCAGTTTCTAATGGGCTTGATTTTTCATTTCCATACAATTGATGCGCTAGGAGCAACTGCTGAAATATAGGCTCGAGACATCGAAAATTCATCAATTGGAAAAAAATGAAGGAAAAATTAATTTAGCTCATTAGAAATGGGAACACCCTATAGTGCTATTTAAGCCAATCATGCCATTGAAAGTTAGTTGCGCTTGACGGGAATAAACTAATTTGTGCGTAGGGTCACGAAGTGACATCCACATACTTCGTTCTATAAAGACACGGATTATTATTCTTTTATGAGTCCTATTTACGATATGTGAATTTGATGGTTTGGCAACAACCGAAATTCTCTCAACCGAATTTATTTAACTTTTCTGTGATGTTATGATTAATAAGGCTTGTTCAATTATTCATGACCCACTTGTTTAGATTATCTTCACAGTACGGTTGATGCCATGATTTGTATTTTAGCTTGATTGTGAATCACATGGAACCCGATAGCAATCTCAACCTTATAAATTACAAAAAGACTTTCACGTAACTTTTCTTCATTGTTCCATATGATCCGGGAACCAAGTTTTATTCAGGAGAGGAGGAGGGTTGAGTTCTAAGCTCAAATTAATTTGTGGATACTAGTTTTCACACTTAATAACGCTCGTTTAATTATTCATGGCCCATTTGTTTAGATTATTCTGATTTTTATTAATTCGAATTCTTCTTAAACTTTTTCGTTCACATGCACTGCATGTGAATTTTTTTTCTTTTTTGGTATACGATAAAGATTTCGGATGAAGACAAACTATGCTAAAAATCAAGTAATTACTGAAAATCAGTTTAAATTAAAAAGAAAAATCTAGAGGAATCCGGTTGTTATCCACAGCAGATAAAGTATAAAGTTAGTCTAAAACTAATTTTCCAATTCGAAACTCGTCAATATCCTTTTAAATTTTGCAAAATCACATTAAAAAAATTTCGAAACAGTTTGGAGATTTCGCTCCAAAGAGTCGCCCAAAAAAAAAAAAAAAAAAACACCTCCTCCAAAGTTCACAACCCACTAAATTATAATATTTTATTGTTGCGAAAATTTTCTAAATTCAAATACCATTTTCTCAGCGCAAGGAAATCCACTTTTTTGGTCTTTGGAGGTTGTTTGATCCGGTCTCAGTTATTGCGCCAACGACCAAGTCTCGAGCGATTGATGACCGGAGCTAGGGCAACCATTTAAGGAGAGTCCCTTGTCCTTGTCAAGACTGGAAAGCTCTCTCGAAGTGCTCATGGTCGCATTAACACTTGATCAATCACAAACGTTTGATTGCACGACTCTCATTTCGAGCCCGGTCCAATAATTTTAATGAATTGAGCGCACGCGGAACGATTCATCAATGCATCCACAGTTCACACGCAAAATCAAAGATCGAATGTGTAGACACTCGATTTAATCATAACAATCGGGTCACATAGATGACTCTCGTGTAGAGCCCCAATCCAATGATTCGAATGGATTGAGCGCACATTCGTTGATTAGCCGATGCATCCTTAGTCAAGCCCTAATGTCTGCATTGAGCTAATTAATGTGTGTATTCACATTAAATCCTCTAATCACCCCATGCCATCTCGAGGAGGGTTTTGCCATCCCTCTCAAGGGCTAATGTCAAAAAATGATCTCCAAATTTCGACTCAACGCGTAATGTGATCCCTATCAATTTATTTAACGTGATTTATGGACTTTTAGTATATGTTTAATATGATTTCTCTGATTATATCAAAATATTCAAAGTAGTCATTTCATTAATTCAAGATTATGCATGCATTTCTTGATCAAATAAAAAATTAAATAATCATATTAAACAAATTAAATAATCAAGATCGTATCGCACCTGAAGCGAAATTCTCCTCTTATGAACGCCCATGGACTTGTCAGGTTGCACTAATTAGACCAGACACGGAGAATTAACTGCAATAATGACGCCCTACTAAGGCGACGGACGAGAATGTTGGCGGCGCGTGAGGGCACGCGATCCTCGATGCGAGCGCGCCACGCCATGTGCCGAGAACGGAACCGCCAGATGGTGATGGCGGCGGGTCCCTCCCTCCCTCCCTCCCTCCCCCCACCCTTTAAAACATTATATGATGGCTGCTGAAGATCTCGTCTTGTTCCTAAGTCTCCTCTCTCTCTCTCTCTCTCTCTGTGGAGGCGAGTTGTCGCGAGAGTCCAGCTTCCACACCGTCCCCTCCACTCCCACTTTTCGTGTGCACATGCCACCCACACAACTCTGTCTCTCCATTTTTGTCACCACGAAGCTCGACGGGTGAAAGCAATGATGGAACGAGCAGATTTGAAGCCTTTCTTGCAGTTTATGGTGATGGCGATTTGTGGCCCGTTCTTTCTGTAATTGGCAAGTAGCTTAGCAGTTCCTTCTTCTCCTCTCACGGGATTGTTTTTTGGAAACTATCTGCTCGAACTGCAGCTTCCGCCATTACCAAACCTCTCCTCTCTCTCTCTCTCTCTCTCTCTCTCTCCTGTAAAGCGACTCCTTTTCTTGGTCCTTTAAAATAAAGAGAAAAAGGGCTTTTGCTCCACTGGCCCTCTCTTTCTCCCTCTGGGTTCTTTTTTTAAACCGAACGTTGCTGACACACGGAGTGGCTTTTCTCCGTTCCTTTCTTCTGGGCAATTTTCCTCTCCCTCTCGCCTCTCTGGGGTACTCGCGGAGAAGACGCGGATATGGGAAGAGGGCTCTTCCTGTTCTTGCTCGTCTTCTGCACTTCAGTTCCTGTGGAGCTCTCCACTGCTCAGATGCCAGGTTCTCTCTCTCTCTCTCTCTCTCTCTCTCTCTCTCTCTCTCCGCCCCTGTTGAATCTCTCGATTGCCTTTACTTTGGTGAAAGCCAAAGAATCTTGAAATTAAGACTTGCCTTCATATTTTATAGTAATTTGTGATTTTTGTATGACTTAGTCCTGTTAGTTTTCAGAAGTTCTCCGGATGATGATTCTTACCCTTAGTTTTTGTTCTTCTAAAGGCTCCTTCTTTTGGTTGCTTATTTCATTTGTTAGAATTACCTGTCACTGTTTGCTTCGACGTGCTAATTGTGCGGTTGCTCTGTTGAGGTTGAGCATTCCTCCACGCATCTGCACGAGCAATCTTGTGGCTGCGGGTCGTTTCTGTGTTTGATTTCGATGCGTTTCTTCGTCCTCTGCTTGTACCGAAGAAATTGTACAACGAATCGCTCCCGTGTAAACGAAAATGCATGGTCTTCCTGTCTCGTTAAAATTCTATTTAGCATCTATGTGAAAGTTCATAGCACAATCTGTTATAGACAGGTGAAGGTGTTTTTATTTTGATGTTTTGAGTGAGTGAATTGAAGAATCAAAGACATATCAAGATTGGTACCTCATTGCCCCTGGTCAATTTGCTGGTAATTTGTATAGCCTGTGATTGTTGTTTTTCTAATATACGGACATTAAGAGCATCATAACCTTTATCCTACCCCTGTTAATTTCATGACATATTTCAGGTAAAGAAACGTTAAAACTTCTTTGAGACATGCATTCAGAATCTGTAACTGGTGACAAGATTGCTGCTTTTTTGCAGTCCTTTGTTGATGAGATACAGATTTCCCGCATCTGCTTCACAATTTGCTGATACACATCACTTTTTCGGGTTGGCCAACTGATATGCATGATTTCATTCAGCAGGTTTTGTTAGCTTGGATTGTGGAGGATCTCAGAGTTTCACCGATGAGATTGGGCTTGAATGGACTCCGGATGACCATTTCACCTTTGGAGAAACAACTAACGTTTCTCTCATGAATGAGACAAGAACACAATATACAACATTGAGATACTTCCCAGCCGATGACAGAAAGTACTGTTACACTTTAAACGTGACCACTAGGACAAGATACTTAATAAGGGCGACATTCTTGTATGGGGACTTTGACAGCAATAACGTCTACCCAAACTTTGAGATCTCCTTGGGACCTACTTTTTGGTCCACGATTGTCATTTCTGATGCCAGTACTATAGAAGTGCGAGAGCTCATATTTCTGGCCTCAGATCCTACCATAAGTGTGTGCTTATCTAATGCTACCACGGGCAACCCATTCATATCTACCCTTGAGCTTCGTCAGTTCAATGGTTCGATGTACTTTACTGGCTTTGAAAACCAGTTTTATCTCAGTACCTCTGCCCGGATTAATTTTGGTGCAGAAAGTGAAGAGCCAGTCAGGTAGATCTAGAACATTGTGGATGTATTTCTTCCAGCTTTTATTTCTCGGCTGTTTGACTAGTTTCTCACCAACCTTGTATTGTATGATTCCAGTTTTAAAAGAGTCTAGACTATGAATAAGTTGTTTGTCCTTATTGCTCACATGCAGTTCTTCTTTGGTAGGTATCCAGATGATCCATTCGATAGAATATGGGAGTCAGACTCTGTAAAGAGAGCAAACTACCTTGTTGATGTGGCCGCTGGCACCAAAAAGGTTTCAACCCAATCGCCAATTGATGTTAACCGTGACGAGAGGCCACCTCAAAAAGTTATGCAGACTGCTGTAGTCGGAACAAATGGATTGCTCACTTACCGCTTGAACTTGGATGGGTTTCCTGGTAATGGTTGGGCATATTCCTACTTTGCAGAAATTGAAGATTTGGCTCCCGAAGACACAAGGAAATTCAGGCTGATGCTCCCAGGCGCACCTGATATCAGCAAAGCTGTTGTCAATATAATGGAAAATGCTCAAGGCAAATATCGCCTGTATGAGCCAGGATTTGAGAACCTAACCCTCCCATTTGTACTGTCCTTTAGGTTTGGGCGGACAATAGATTCTTCAAAGGGTCCACTATTGAATGCCATGGAGATAAACAAGTATGTGAAGAAAATCGATGGTTCTCCAGATGGTGGGTCCCTTGATCAATTTCCATTGAGTTTGTTACTGTTTGCAAGATTGTTGCTAATGCGATGATCATATTATGATTTATCACACTTGGTGTGGGCTTGTAGAGCCCTGTTTCTGGCACATCTAATTTATTATGCCAAATCCACCCTTTGTCAGCATGATATATGTAGTTTTATTAATTTAACTTAAGGTTTTTCCATGAGCTGCAGGAGGAGTTATTGCTAGCATAATTTCACCCTATACCTCAGCAGCTTGGGCACAGGAAGGTGGAGACCCGTGCCTGCCAGTTCCATGGACATGGGTGCGCTGCAGCTCAGATTCACCTCCACTGATAACTGCAGTGTATATGTCTACTTCTTGTGATGTGCTTGTGTGAACACATTTTCTTATTCTAGGAGCATGTCAATGCTGTATGAACAACCAAGTTTTGAAGTTATAAATTGTATTTCTGCAGCAAATTGTCTGGTCAGAATTTGACCGGAAACATTCCTTCAGACATTACAAAATTGAGCGGCTTGGTTGAGCTGTAAGTTTATGTAGAAATTCCCTTTTCACTCGATAGTAGTTGATTTCTTTCCGATGTCTATGCTCGAACTTTTCATGCCAAATGTTGAAGTATGCCTTGGCCTATTTTCTGAAGGAGGCTTGATGGGAATGCACTCACTGGTTCAATACCCGATCTTTCTTCATGCGTGAACCTGGAGATCATGTAAGCTCCATGGATTGTCCTCTTTGAATGGACTTAGATAATTTAATGCTGATGAATCTCTTTTGTGATAGTCATCTTGAGAACAACCAATTGACTGGTGAGCTGCCTTCTTCTCTCGCGACTCTGCCAAAGTTGAAGGAACTGTAAGTATTCTTAAACTTACATGAGGATTTCTCATTTACCATGGCGACAATTCAAAGAACTAGTGTATCGTCTTTCTGAATTTCACATGTGGATCTGACCGATATGTGATTCTCAGGCCTTGAATGAAGTATTGATATAATTGTTGATTAGTGAACAATTTTCTGTGATGACTTTTGTGCTGTGTCTGAGTAAAAACCTTATGCACATGCTAAATTTGATGGCTGTAGGTACGTCCAGAATAACAAGTTATCAGGCACAGTGCCATCTGGTCTTCTCAACAAAAAATTGAATCTGAAGTGGGTACAGCCTCTGATAAGTCTTACTGCGATTCTGAATGCTCCTGCAATCATGCACACATCACACTTTATCTCATTACATTTAACTTAAATCGAGTTATTCCGTGTATGTTGGCCTAATTGCAAAGGGCCAACAAAAGCAAGGGAAACTTTTTATTTTTGTTGGCATGATGCAGTAGATAACGCCAAAATTATGGCTGTTGGCCAGACCACACAACACACTGTTACTTTATCATAAAAATTATCCAGTATTTACTGTTGGCCTTATTAATTTGACTGAAAGGTTTCTCAGACGTGGGTAACAGACGTTTTGGAGCTCAGATCCTTATCTAGCTAAAAGTATTATGTGTCATTCTGTAGCGTTGTTTTGGGGTTAGCCTTTTGATCTGTAGAGATCCTTCATTCTGTCACCTTCTTTCATTTTGTAGTTACCAGATTAACTTTTGATCAGTTGATTATGGTACTATGCCTTCTAATTGCTTCAATCTATGGTTGAAGCTGCCACAATCTTTTGCAGAACAATATAATCATCATTGTATAATTTATATGTCTCTCATAGTGAAAGGATGTCTTTTAGAGATCCATATTTTAGGAGTTTTATTTTCATGCCCAGAATTTTAGGCGCAGTTTGTGTTTTGGTGCCAGATGTGGGATTACAGCACTACAGATAGCTTCTACTGCCAATTTATCTCGATGCTTCTTCACATTTTCTTGAAATCTTTCTTTTAACCCCTGTAGATATTTATATCTGGACTTGGTTCATCGTTCTTTCAAACGGAGTTTTTACTTTTCCATACTTTTTACCGCACCTGTATCCTTGTCCAATTATTTACCAGTAGCTTCTTAACACTGCTCTCAACAGTTACACTGGAAATATGAATCTTCATGAAGGAGGGAAAAGAGGAAGCCAGACTAAGATTATCATTGGTTCATCAGTCGGAGCTGCTGTTCTCCTGGTAGCCACAATTGCCTCCTGTCTCTTCATACGGAAAGGAAAGAGGAATTCTGAGCATGGTATGAGTTTAGAGCAATCAAGAGAATGACATATCCATCTTGTTGTGTTGACCTCTCTATCCTGCAATATTCTTATTTTTTCATGAAATCTTTGCTAGATGACAACGTGCAAATATTGCCGACGCAGCGGCTAGTTTCTTCCTTGAGTAATGCTCCTACAGAAGCTGCTCATTGCTTTATGCTATCAGATATTGAAGAAGCCACAAAAAGATTTGAGAGAAAAATTGGTTCTGGAGGATTTGGAGTTGTCTTTTATGGGAAACTGAAAGATGAAAGAGAAATTGCAGTCAAGGTTCTGACTAGTGATTCCTATCAAGGAAAGCGAGAGTTCTCAAATGAGGTAATTGTACCAAATTTTGAACCCTTTATGTTTAGGGATGCTTAGCCTCTGTAGTCTCTGCCGGGATCTGCCACATGAATTTGTCATGAGTTAATGTGCTTTTCTTTACCTACAAGGAGTAAGCACATGCTACTACTGGGATCTTCTTGACTAAACTCAAATCCCTAGGGGAGTGAGTAATGAAATAACTCCTTGCCCGTTTAATGGGAATTCAGTATATTTACCTTTTCTTGTCCTTAAATTTTAGTTGCTGCAAAGTCTTTCGTGTTGATGTTTCTGAAGCATTTTTCTTTGAATTACTATCTGAATATCATCCAACCCTTCATCACTTAGATTAATTTTCATGAAACTAGTACTCTGCACTGACAAAATTGTCATTAGCATCAGTTATCAGCTACATCGTCTAACTAATGCTGTATGTGATCTAGGTGACTCTTCTTTCAAGAATACATCACAGGAATTTGGTACAATTCCTTGGATATTGCCAAGAAGACGGGAGAAACATGCTGGTTTACGAGTTCATGCATAATGGAACTCTTAAAGAGCACCTTTATGGTAAGCTCATACGCTTTTGTCATGCCGTGAGCCTCTGTTATCACGTGTCTATATTAATTCCATATATCTATCTCTAAGGTCCATTGACTCGTGAGTGGAATTTTAATTGGATCAAACGCCTTGAGATTGCCGAAGATGCTGCAAGAGGTGGGTAGTCCTCTATAAACTGGTTTAATTCCCCGTAGAAGTCATTTTAGCTACCAAAGTTGGTAATCTTATTCATTGTGTTCAGGGATCGAGTACCTTCACACTGGATGTGTTCCAGCCATCATACATAGAGATTTGAAAAGTAGCAACATTCTTGTGGACAACAACTTGAGAGCAAAAGTTTCAGATTTTGGTCTCTCAAAATCTCAAGTTGATGGAGTCTCCCATGTCTCAAGTGTGGTTCGAGGAACTGTTGGGTATCTGGACCCCGAGTAAGGCATCTTTTTGGTCGCGTCTTCTGTTTTTCAACGGATATATCGTTTTTGAAGTTGAAGCAAGTTAATATGGTGTCATTATGTCTTCATGCGATTTTTATCTTTGAATTGGGAATACATCACCTTGGGCATGTTTTGAAAAATCTGACTAGGCAAGCTTTGCACTTATTCATGAATGTGTCTCGGCCTCCTCACTTTCCCTTCTGAGTGTTGACAAAAGCCTTCCTGCTTCTTCGATAATTGTAAGATCTGTTGAGAAGCATATTCCATGAAATTGCATTCTTTGTGCTAGCTCTACGCTACACATATGAAGACTTTGTGTTTGTGTCTCGCCTTATCATTCTTCTTGGCTCAATGCTCCTGCTCTCACCCCAACGAGGAGATGCAGTTGTCTCTACTTTGTACCTTAAGGCCATTAGAAAATGATCATTAGCAAATTGCATTCGCAACTTATCTAACACCACTCACCAAAGCAACATCCAAGCCCATATGCCTTTGATTCATACTCACTTATGAAGCTGCTATGTCATTGAAGGAAACCTTATTCTGTTAGTGTGGATTGCTCCAGAGGGAAAGTGGTAGCAAACTAATTGATGCAATCATGTACTATGTAAATGCATTGGCTGCTAAGCAGGCCCTTGTGCTAGAACTTCAGGCATACAATGTTAACTGGACTCTGATTTTTAGAATCAGACACTTTGTATGTGTACTTTTATAAGCATATGCATGAGTTGGTACTCTTCCCTAATTTTGTTGATGCTTTTGCATGTACATTATATAGTTTAATGATATAAGTGACTAGTTGGTTGTAGAATTATATGGGTTTACAGCCAATAGTTCTAAAAGCTTAAACTAATTGATAGAGGGAGCCCACATGCATATAAGGCCCATTGATATACCATGGACAAGTATCGTGGGATATTTTAACACTCCCATTTCTTGTACACGTCGAATTAAGAATGATATGTGGAATTGACATGGGGAGGGCCACACACGTGGCATAAACTGAGGTGAAATTTGGCTCTAATCAAATGTTAAGTCCAACATAAAACGCTTAAGTTGTTAGAAGAGAGCATGGTTTAATATTTTTGTACTCTTAACACTCTCCCTCACACGGTGGTTGGACTTTGACCTAAGACTTAAGCATGAAAATATATAATCGGGGAGGTAAATGGCGGCTAGAAAAATTTGAATTCAGGACCCTCTCATTCTAATACTATGTAAAGCTTGAACTATGAGAAAATGGCATAATTTAATTTAATGGTTCTCTTCTTATCTTTGTGGGAATTTGACAGGTATTACATCTCCCAGCAATTGACAGATAAGAGCGATGTCTATAGTTTCGGTGTCATTCTTCTTGAATTGATATCAGGTCGAGAAGCAATTTCTAACGAAAGCTTCGGCGTGAACTGTCGCAACATAGTCCAGTGGGTAAGTCCAGTGTAATAAGTACTATGAAAACCTGTTCATTGATATTCTTGCGAACTCTTCAAAACCTTCATTTTTTATTTCGAAGCGAAATCCGGCACGTGTACGTTCCTTCACATGTTGTACTCTCTAATTATAGGCGAGACTACACATAGAGAGTGGGGACATCCAAGGCATCATCGATCCGAACCTACATGAGGACTACGACATCCAGTCGATGTGGAAGATAGCGGAGAAGGCTCTGATGTGCGTCCAGCCCCACGGGCACATGAGGCCATCGATCTCGGAGGTTCTCAAGGAGATCCAAGACGCATTGTTGATCGAGAGAGAAGCCTTGGCGGCGCGAGAGGGCCTGTCAGATCTGTCGAGGAACTCGTTCCACTCGTCTGTCAACATGGATGCCTTTGATATTCCTGGGACTGAGAACTACGTAGCGATCGACGAGTCTATTGCGCAGCCAACTGCTCGGTAGAGCTTCATCTTCTCTTTCTTTCAATCTCTTGTAATGTTTCCTCTTCATTCTTGGGAGCGGCTGGTGATTGTATTCCTTGTGTGTCTGGCGTTAAGGTGAAGTATCTGGTGAGCATGATTAGAATTGCCTGCCTAGTTGATCTATCCCCGTGAACCGTGGTGAGATCTCTTTCTGTCGGTTGGTTATATCAAGATATGTGCTAGCTAGCCCAGTTGATACGCTTGGTTATATAAAGATAAGGGTTTAGCCCAGAACATCTAAGTGGGAATTGTGTTCTATCACTCTTACTCGACGCCATGGTTCGAGTAATTATATCTGTGCATTCTCTTGATTCCAATGCTGAGAGCAAAATCCTGGTGGAATGAGGAACCGCCACACCTGGTTGGAGTTGGGATTATTCGAGTATTCATAGAGTCTTGCTGATGAAAAACGGGAAAAAAATTATTATTGTGTCAGATGGACTCCCGGGTTTTAAAAATGATGTTAATATGTAATGACTCATGTAATAAATTTATAATTCATTAAGTGATATGATATATTCTTTGTGGGTTGGCTTTCTGACGGATCCTTTTGTCTTGTCATTTAGTAAACCAATTTCATAAACAAGTCCTACCGTCCCTAGCATTTTGCTTTTGCTACATGTTGGGTCCTAATGACTAATGAGCAATGCTAGCTAGAGATACAAAAATTGCTCTGCTAGATTGATTTACTAAGTGGTGGCGCAAGTCTCTAAGTGGATATTAAATTTAGTGGGCGTTGAAGCATTTAAATATTAAATTTTATCTTCATCTAGAGCCTAAGTAATGACCTCAGGTGGCATGATCCTGTTGACCCCAAAGTCGAGGTCGTGTGACCCCAGTAAGGGCCGCCTCGCGCAACCTCAGTGAGGGTTGCCTAGGGTCACATGAGGTGGAAATAGCGAGGGTAAACATTAAATTTCGAGGGTTTATCAAGAGAAAAGTTGGAAGAAAAAAACTGGTTAGTATTTCATAAATGCTTGAAGCTCCAAGTTTGTTAGAACTTGCATTGAGCTAAGGGTTTTTAGAGAACTTTGAAAATGCAATTGCATATCTCCAAAACTCGCCAAAAAAATTGTCAAACGCCAGTGGCATATGGTCGGGGGCCTTCAGAGCCCAAAACCTAATTGTAAAGTACAACCAACCGAAGGCCGGCCAGACCCTCTACGCCTCCTCCGTCTTCAAGTCCATGCTCCGCTCCGGCTACCTTCCCCACGTCAAGGCCTGGAGCGCCGTCGTCAGCCGCCTCGCCACGTCCGGCGATGACGGCCCCGCGGAGGCGATCAGGCTTTTCGAGGCCGTGACGCGGCGGCTCCGCAATGTCGCCGACTCGAGGCCCGACACGGCCGCGTTCAATGCTGCGCTCAACGCGTGCGCGAACTTGGGCGACACAGGGAAGTTCTCGCAACTGTTCAATGAAATGCCTGAGTTCGGAGCCGAGCCGGATGTGTTGACTTATAATGTGATGATTAAGTTGTGTGCTAGAGTAGATAGGAAGGACTTGCTTGTGTGTGTGTTGGAGATGATTCTTTTGAAGGGAATTCCATTGTGCATGACCACATTGAATTCACTCGTCGCTGCTTATGTTGGTTTCAGCGATTTGGGTACTGCGGAGAAGATAGTGCAGGCTATGAGAGAAGGAAGGAGAGATCTTTGCAAGATTCTGAGGGATGCCAATAGGGAAGATTTAATTGATGAGGAGGGGGATGAGTATGACCAAGAATTGAAGACGGTAGATTTGGTTAAAGATGATGGTGAAACGATTGTGTTTGCAAAGTTGCTTCCAAATTCAATTGAGCCAAATTTAAGCGACCCTCCATTGTTGCCGAATTCATACGCGCCCAATTCCAGAATATACACTACCCTAATGAAGGGATATGAGGATGGGACGTGTAAAGGATACAGTCCGGAGGCTGGAGGCGATGCGGCACGAGGAAGACAGCTCTAGACATCCAGACCACATCTCATATACTACTGTCATTTCTGCGCTAGTGAAGGCTGGGTTGATGGATCAAACACAGAGGGTCCTTGCTGAGATGAAGAGAATTGGTGTTCCTGCAAATCGGATCACCTACAACATACTCTTGAAGGGCTACTGCCAGCAACTGCAGATGGACAAGGTGAAGGAGCTGATCAAAGGAATGGCCAGCGACGTGCAGGTGCAACCGGATGTGGTATCATACAACACCTTGATTGATGGATGTATACTCATCGATGACAGCTCGGGGGCGCTCAAGTTCTTCAATGAGATGTGAACGAGAGGGATTGCCCCGACCAAGATCAGTTACACTACATTGATGAAAGCGTTTGCCTCGTCCGGGCAACCGAAGCTGGCGCACAAGGTGTTCGATGAGATGATCCAAGATCCAAGGGTGAAACCTGACGTGGCGGCTTGGAACATGCTGGTCGAAGGGTATTGCAAACTCAGGTTGGTTGAAGAAGCGAAGAAGGTTGTTCAGAGGATGAAAGAGAACGGGTTATACCCTGATGTTGCCACTTACGGTAGTCTTGCCAATGGCATTGCATTGGCCAGGAAACCTGGAGAGGCCCTTTTGCTCTGGAATGAAATAAAGGAAAGGTGTCGCACGGGTAAAGGATGCGAGAAACCCGATTCTTCCCCTTCTCTCCCGCCATTGAAACCGGACGAGGGCCTTCTGGATGCTTTGGCCGACATATGCGTGAGGGCCACCTTCTTCAGGAAGGTCTTGGAGATTGTGGCATGCATGGAAGAGAATGGGATTTCGCCTAACAAGACCAAGTACTAGAGGATTTACGTGGAGATACATTCGAGGATGTTCACCAGCAAGCACGCTTCTCAGGCCCGGCAAGCCAGGAGGGCAGAACGGAAGAGGGCAGCCGAGGCATTCAAGTTCTGGGTGGGCCTGCCGAACTCATATTACGCGAGCGAGTGGCATTTTGGATCCGATTAAAGCCAAATGACAGATATTTAAAGTGTAAATAGTCGACGGTGGGTTTAAAATGTATAGTTAGTTACGCTACACAGGTTGACATTAGAAATTGTATGCATATCGTTGTAATTTGCTGTATAATAAATCTCAGACACCAATTGCAATGCGTTATAGATTGCTGAACTCGCCATGAATCATTGGCTGGTGTGGTGGTTTCCATCAGCAAATTCCAGGATGAGTTCGGCAGTTCTTGGTTTCGTATTAGGTCAATTGATTACTTACGATGAACAACAAGATTCGCGTCCAGGAGACGCGGCGGGACATTCTTTTGGGGCCCTGGCGGTCTGGCCCTTTGATGGAAGTGTTCCAGAGGCATATGCAACGCCAATTCTGGTATACCCTATCTGCTTAAGCGCCAGTTCGAAATTATAGGTCTGTCCGTTTCTTTTAGGTCAAAGGTTTGATCGTGAAATAACCAATTTTAAAAAACACTCATTTTTTTGTCCAAAGAAAAATTCCGTTATTTTCTCAAAATAATGGTTGAGAGGTACATAGAAGGCTTTCCAGCCTTACAATTCCAAATAACAAAGAACAATTTGCAGATCGAAACACACTCTCATTCCTCAAGAACAGATCTGTTAAAGTAAACATTTGGTGGCTGAGCACACCCATATCTAGACCTAAATCTAAATCAGGAGACGAGAGGAGCCTAATCTTGGAGAGGTTGATGAATGACCAAACTGGCCTTCACGTTTTCTCAAGCTGCAGAAATTTATTTACACACGTACTCCCAAAACAGATAGGAAAAAGAGTGAAGACAATCAAAGTAAAGTAAAAGAAATCAAAAGCTAAGTAGGCTCTAGCTTAGAGCTTACAGGAGAGTTTCAAAAGAGGAAAGAGTTATTGGGAAACGTGGGGGTTTACCGACATTGATCTCCATGGCCAAACTGATCTTCATGTTTTCAAAATATCAGCGGTAGAAATTTATTCACCGGCCGGCCACCTCCCCCTTTCAAGGGAGACCCTTCATTTTCCTATACTACGCCCCAGCTTCTTCTCCTGGGGGAAGGCATCGCGGGAATCCAGGCGGCTTGCCCTTACCCCCGAGGGGGGTATGTGGCCGGGTTAGGCCATGGGGCTGAATATTTTTCGAGGCAGATCCTTACCTCTATCCGATTTTTCGCGTGGTATAGCGCTTTTAAGGACTACAGGTCCTACACCCATACTCCCAAACGAGGTCGGATAATAAATTTATAAATTTGAAGACAATCAAAGTAAAGTAAAAGAAATCAAAAGCTAAGTAGGCTCTACCTTAGAGCCTACAGAAGAGTTTCAAAAGAGAAAAGAGTTCTTGAGAAACGTGGGGGTTTGCCGATCCACATGCCTTTGTTCATTATATTTTATCAATGATTCGAAGCCAATCCGTGTACCTTCATGGCTTAGAGCCTACAAGACAGTTTCAAAAGAGGAAAGAGTTATTGGCAAAAAGCATGAAAGGAATATTGGATGGAAAATGAAAAGGAAAAGGTTTAAGAGTTAACTTCATGAATAAGGGTAAGGAAATTACAAAGGAAAAGGGAATTTCAGTATAAAACATAAACCGTTATATAATCTTGCTATATCTTTACCATTAGCCATTAGCGCTTTAGCAATGTATCGTTTACAGAAATTTTAAACATAATTTATTGTGGGTAACGAAGATTTTTTCACTAATTAATCATTTCAAGTGATATAAACGACCATTTTAATAATTCGTCTTTTAGGGGAAAAACGGAAACTAAAGTAATAATTTTTTCTTATTATTATATGGATGGTGGTTGTGGAAAGAAGAAAAAATGAATTAATTGAGGTTTTTTAATTTAATAAATATTTAGGGTTTCAAAAATTGTTCTAGGAATGAAATAGAAAAACTATTCCCTGTTTTCAATTTTGTTCCAGGAACAATTTTTTGAACGTAAAAACGCGTTTGGTAAACTTGTTCTAGAATAGAAAAAAAGTAAACACATTTGGTAAATTTGTGTTCTTTTAATTTTTTAATATTTTTATTGTATTTTTCTTATTGTTCTTTTTTCTTTTTTTTTCTTCTTTTTGGCCGGTTCTTGGTCTCGGCCATGGCGGGACCGGCCGACGAGGGCCGAGCCTTGCCCAGATCCGGCGAGGCCGAGCTCGCCCAGCCACCGACGAGGCTCAAGCTCGCCCAGCCAAGGCGAGGCCGAGCGTTGCTTGCTGGCGCAAGGTTGGCCTCGTCGGGGCCGGCGACGCTCGGCAAAGGTCAGCGGCCTCGACGGCCGGTCGCCAGTCATGGCCGAGGCCAGCGATTGGCCAAAGAAAAAAGAGAAGAAAAGAAAAAGAAAAGAAATAAGAGAGAAAAACTTGTTTCTTTTTTTCATTGCAAATTTGTTAGGGAGTAAAAAAATAGATTTGGAATAAAAACGCAAATAAACGCGTTTCTGTTCTTTTTTTGTTCCCGGGAACAAAGAAAATAATATTTGTGTTCATAAACAGAAAAAAGAAACACAATGTTCACGATGGTCAATGTTCGCTTTTTGACATATATAATGACAAGTAAAAGCGTATTTTAAAAATAGTCAAACGTAATATTGTTATGTTAAATTATTCTAAACATGGGGCTATCTTGTTATGACAGAAAAAAGTTATCCATCATATGAAGTAGAGCTACAAGTACGATCCATGAGTGTGAACAATCATTAAAGATGAAAAAATAACCATTAAAAAATTAAGAGAACGAGAAAGTAATCGATTCTTAACCGAAATATTTTCCCACTTTTTTTATGTCACTTGTTGTGTTCCTGTTAATTTTCTTTTTTTTGAATTATACGGACTTCATTTTGAGTATGAATTCTCGCTTTTGTATCCAATGAAATCCAAATAAATTGAATTACACATAAAGGAAAATGGCTCTATAATAAAAGCCATACGGCAGATCCCCTTCCGAAAAAACTCAAGAAATTTGTCCATAAATGCCAACGTCTCAGTCATTCAATATTTAAAAAAAAAAGAAAAAAAATCCAAAGGATAGATTCACTAGCAAAAAAGCATTTCGAGAAAAAAAGAAGAAGAAAATCCCCCATTAATTTGCAAGCAAATTCGAGAGTCAAAGAAGGGAAAAAGCAAAAGATAGGAGAGAGGAACGACTGAGGCTTGTCCCAACCACCATTCTAATATGGAAGGGGATGATTTAGTTTCAAGGATTTCCATGCTCAATAAAGAAACAGTGCAAAAATCTGAAAATGGGAGTTAAAAGTAGAAGTAGAGTATAGATCGATTGAAAAAAAAAAAACAGGAGAGGAGACAAAAACCTGGGAGTCGTCGTCCTCTTGTCGCCATCGTCGAAATCGTCGTCATCGTCAAAACACACACTCTCTATCTCTCCTCGTCCTGCTTTTTTTCTGAGCAGAGCCGAGCAAGGAGAAAGCAGTCTGCTGTCGCCTTGCCTCCCTCTCTCTCTCTTTCTCTAGAGAGAGCGTTACGCATTGTGCCAGGCTCGAAGCAACAGGCGGCGACGGAAGGAACACGTCGACGGCTTCATCTTCTATACTGCACGACTCTGCCCCTCTGTTTTCCCGTCCTCTTCTTTCAGTTGGGGGTTTAAAGGTGGTGTTTCGACGCGGGATACAAGGTACGTCGCTCTCGGCCGTTGCCACGTGAGTGGATTCGGTGATTGATCTCTCTCTCCCTGGTTTCGTGGCTCGATTGTTTAATCTGGTTTTGGTGTTGAAACCTGTAGACTGATGAATTTGATGGAGGGGACCTGGAGGCGTCATTGGACTTGACTGAGGATGAAATGGTGTGGATGGATATACCGGACGAGGTAAATTCATGTCCATGTATTTGCTGACTTGTATTTTGGTTTGGACCTCTAATTCATAAACGCGTGTGCATTTTCAACGCGATGTGCGAAATCAGCGCCTGCTGATTGATTCTCACTTGTCGTCAGGCAGAGAGAAGCAGGAATCGCATGACTGCAAGTTCTGAACTTGAAACAGAATACTGCAGAGATAAGGAGAAGGACGAGAATTGCCATCTTCTGCCATACATGGATTGTGTTAGTAATGTGGGTGAGTGTATTACAGCCGCACCCATTTTGCATTGTGATGATCTTAGGGACGGAACGCGGAGGAATGAAAGATTGGCAGAATCGGGTTGAGAGATCAGTTTATCGGATCTTGTCTGGTGCAAAATAAGGGGCCCTTATTGGTGGCCGGGGAAGCTAATTGGTTGCTCTGCCGGAGTGACAAAGGATTATTTTGTGGTGGCATGTTTTGGGGATCAGGAACGTGCTCCTGATCGAGTTTCTTTGATGAAGCCATTGTGGTAACATTTCCCACTGATGGAGACGCAAAGCGGCACGGACAAGCTCCGTCATGCTGTGGACTGTGCTCTCGGCGAACTCTCTAGTGGGGTGGAGTACGTGCTGACTTGCCGGTGTGTGCCCAGGGAAGTGCAAACCAGGTTCGAAGCTTGGGGTGAAGTTAATGCTGCTTTGGTGAAAAATTCAAGCCAACAGGGCACTGAAGATAGTGTTCTGAGTACGGCTTCTTCTCGAGAACTTGCCAAGTATATGAAAAAAAATGGGGTGTCTCGCCTCGTGATGGACCTAGCAGACTCCTGCTTTCCGTGGCAAAGAGTCAACTGTTGGCCTTCTCCCGATGGAAGGCGTTTTCTCAGCTACCTGAATTCATATCGTTCCGTGGGAAGTTGGAGAACGAAGCCGACATGACTCCATTAGGAGATTGTTATCAGAACCCTATAGAGATTGAGGACGCTAATCCAGAGTTCGGGGGCTGTCATGGGATGCCTGTGGTGAAGACAGGATGTTACATAAGCAACTTGAGTGAGTGTAAGAACAGTTTCCAAGACGGAGTGCATCCTGGAAATAAGAGGAAGACCTGCCTTGCCTTGTGCTCTGAGAACTGTCTGTGTACTTCAACCGATGAAGTTGGGTCCGTCAAAAGATCTCGTGGGGGCTCCTTTTTGTTTGGCAAAACTGCTGGTTCTAATGAATCAGTATCACCATGTACAGGTGCTCTGACGAAGATTAGCACGGACCAATCTGTGCACATGTTCGAGCAAAATCACATGGGAATGCTTGAGGTCCAGAGGAAAACAGAATGTCACATAAACAACTCAAATGAGCTTAAGCACATCCCGTTTAATGTGGTGCGTCCTGGAAGAAAGAGAATTAGCTTCCCAGCCCCGTCAGCAAAGAATTGTCAGCATATCTCGACAGATGAAGTTGAGACAGATAAAGGAGCTTGTGGGAACTAGTTTGGCAAAGCCGCTGGTCTGAATGAATCAGTATCAGCATGTACAGGTGCTCCAACCACAATTAGCGTGGACCAATCCATGCAGTTCAAGCAAAATCATAGAGCAATGCGCAGAATCCATAAGGTTGCAAGTGAATCGAATGGGTCATCTTAAATAAAGTCCCTCAGGTAGGAGCAACATTAACGCCCATTCTGGTCTCATTCCTCATGATTCTTGGAGTAGAAAACACCTCCTTGGATATGCCTCTCCTAATCAGAAGCTGTTGCGGCTGTCTTTTTGCCGCCAATCCCATGAGACACAGTAGATTTCCGACTTGCGCAGTGAGATACTTCTCAGAATTCAGAAATTCGGTTTTTCCGGATCATCTCCCATTGAAGTCGTGTGGAGAGTCTGCACAAGAAGCATCTATTGTTAAAACTCAGAGTACTTTGACAAACTTTAGTGTCGCAGAACCTTTGGATCTCAAGTGCTTCAAGGATTCTGTCAGGACCAGCACAATAATTAGTAGCATTCAGGAACCGCGATTGCCGCTTGAAAATTGGAAGCGGGGGATTCTCTGCTTGAAACCCCTCGTGAGAGGCCTGTTCCTTCCGTGGTACGTAAAATGGATATGAAATCCCTTACCATATGCTCAATATTGTAAGAGAGAGACAGAGAGAGGCAACGACAGGAGTGACCCTAAACAAAAGTGATGATCAATGCTAGAATTAGTAGTGTTCAAGATTGGTGATTGCACCGTGATGGTGGATATTTTTACTTTTGCCGATTGATGCGTCTCCTCGTATCTTTTAACCAATTCGTGATGTTGATATAATGGGTAAGTGAGCATACATCGTTAGGACTTGGGTTACCTTAATTTAGGTAAAGAAAAGGTAAATAAAGGAGAGCAGGAACTTTTCACGATTCAATGTCAAAAGGCAGAAAAAGAAAAAGAGACGTGTGACTTATGTGCTCGAATGGTGGGCCAGGTAAACGCTCGTTATCCTGCTTTTAAAGACTTTTCTACCATCTTGGAATCATCTCCCCTGCGCCTACGTTTGGTTGGTGGAATGAAATTCAGGATATAATAAAATTATCTTATTTTACATTTGGTGTTTATTTAAAATAAGATAAAGTCACACGTAAGAGGATATAAGTAGGATAAAATTATTCCATGTAGGAGGTGAAATAAAGGTGGATCGAATTTATAATATCTAAAATAGGAAAGTTTTTTTGCTCAAATAACAAACTTATTAAATTAACAAATTTAAAATTATATTTCAATATAAAAATATTTAAATTTTAATATAATAAATTCAAAATTATAATTTATATTTAATTTAATCTTAATTTTATTTATATATTTGAATTTAATTTTATCTTATAAAATAAATTCAGTATATAAATTCATTTATTTGTTACATATTTGAGGTGTTTTAGTATTTTAGGTGTATTAGTACAATTTCTATTTTAAAAAAATATATATATTAGAGAATGATGGAAGGGAAAGAAAGAAATAAAAAAGAAATTACTTAATAAAGAAAGGAACATAAAATAAAAATAAAGTAGACAAAAGTGTCGCGATATACTTTTACCATCTCTATTTGTAAAATTTGTGGTTCATTTATATCGATATGTCATTTACACCAATCAATATATATGATATGATGTGGTTATATTCAACTTTATTAATACAATTATCAAACAGTTGATGGGATATAACAAAATCCCCTAGATTTCATATCCTTATGGTCCACTCCTATCTTGTTTAGAAATCTTGAAGACCAAACGTAGCCCAAGGGGGCAAACCCTTCTTATCTAGAATCATCTTTTGGCTTTGAGTGTGGCATTTGGATTGGCTCCTATCTTTTGTTTGGCAAAGAATGCATAATGGGATTCGGATGAAACAGGGACCAATCTCATCCGCTACTGAAATATTCAACTTAAGATGCATTATTAATTACTCATTTGGTAAGCTCATGACCATCGTCCCATTGGATACGAGCGAAGAAACCTGAACAAACTCAACCCTCATCTTTATAGACTAACCAAGATTTATTGAGATTAAGATAAACTGTACGATATTGATGTGAAATGGTAAATTGTAGTCTGCATGGCTAGTTGCTTTCTTTTCTTCCGTAATTTTCGGAAGAAAAAATTACTATACTATTGGTAATCTTACTTATGAATTCCCTCAAAAATTAAAAGATGAAGGATAACTATTTCAAGTTTCAAAAAATTAAGAAAACATCATAAAATAACATGTGCGTTTTTTGAAAGATTTTATGCATATTGCATTAATTAAAAGTTAAAACATATGAGCGGCAAATTTAACAAAGAGATAAAAGATAAAATGTAGTAATCATCCTAAATCATAAAAACTAGTTGTGCAAACGGGATGCAAATGGACTGCGAAGTCTTGTTTAATTAAAAAAGAAATTCAAAGGGAGAAACAAAAAATGGGCAAATTGGCAGGTTGGTATTTAAAATTTCCATTTCAATCATCACCTAATGTTTCTTCATCTACGAAGCAAATGTTTGTATAATCTAATAGATTAAATCTATGATAAAAATCAGTCGGAGAACTCGCCAACGAATAATGCGTTAATGACTAGAATATTAAGAAAGTAAAAAAAAAAAATCAAAGAAGAGTGTCACAATATCATAAAAAATAAACGATAAATTGAAAAGGCAAATAAAAAAGATATAAAATCTAGAAATAAAAAAAGCCCCCACACAGATGATACAAATTTGTATTTGATGGTTGGTGTAGCTAATAGCTATAGGTTTCATACAACTATAAATTGATTCCATCGAAAAGGTCTTAAATAAAAAATAAATTAAATTAAATTAAATTAAATAAGAGCGTTGCATCGAGCTACACGATAGTCAAAAGTAAATTTTTTCTAATGTATGAGTTAATGTCAAAAGTCGAAACCCTGACTTCTAATCTGGTTTATTCAAGCAACCGATCCCCGTGTTTTTTATACCCTGGCTTTTGAGGTAAACGATTTGACTGGGAAGTCAACCATCTTGTCCTCGTCTACTTCAACACAAGTCCCGACCACCAGTACTGTCAATACTCGCAGGTGGAGGTCCCCCGCTTACGTGGCAAATAAGAAAAGACCTCAAATTGCGCCACGCGTCCAGCGTGCCCCACATTGTCGGGAAAATTTCCCTCATTTTTCTCTCTCCTCTCTCCCCACTTTTCTCTCTCCTCTCTGCACTCTCCCCCCTCTGCACGGTTTCTCCCCAATTTTCTCTCTCCCTCCTCTGCACACTCTCTCGCCCGACTCTCTATCTCCGATCGCCTTTCTTTTTTTTTGTGTGGATTTCTACGTGTTTCCAATCCGACCCATTGTAGGCCGCTTTTGTCTTCACCGGCGCTAGGAATCGGGGCTTCTTGGAGGGATGTGGGTTCTCCATCTCGTCGTCCACGTTGCCGGAGACTGCGAACCGGGGGGAGAACTCCGGGAGTGCCGGGGTGTTCAGATTGAACTCGCGGTGCCCCTGTCTCTGCGTATGAGTTGACCCCACGCCCTCCGAGACGCTCACCCTGTTGGCAGTCGAGGCGGCGGCGACGGCGGCTGAGGAGGCAGGAGTGGGGGCCTCATAGTGGTACCTCGTGCCCACCGAGAGGTTGGCCGGTGGGGAAGCGCAGATCGAGCACTCGTGCACCTTCCCGGACATACCGGAGGAGGTGGTCGTCGCGGAGGTGGAGCTGGCAGGCTGTTCGTCCGCACCGGCGAAGAGAAAGTGTGTTGGGAGGGGAGAGGAGAGAGGAGAGAGAAAAGTGAGAAGAGTCGGGCGAGAGAAGAGAAGAGAGAGGAGAGAGGAAGGTGGGGAGATAGGGCGCGTTTGGTAACGTTTCGTTCAAAACCTTTTTCAGGAGCGAATGAAATGAAAAAAATATTTACGTTTAACAATTTTTGACTAAAAAGATG
The DNA here is from genome assembly GCA_016097605.1 of Eucalyptus guilfoylei. NCBI lineage: Eukaryota > Viridiplantae > Streptophyta > Magnoliopsida > Myrtales > Myrtaceae > Eucalyptus > Eucalyptus guilfoylei. The sequence goes on from CM027861.1 coordinate 44,696,133, forward strand.
AGTTTGGTAAAAACTTGTTTTGGGAATAAAAAATGAATAAACACGTTTGGTAAATTTATATTCTTTTTTTTTGTTTCTTTTAATTTTTTTAATATTTTTATTTTATTTTTCATTTTTTCCTTTCTTTTTTATTTTTTCTTCTTTTGCCGGCCGGGGCGCTCGCCCAGCCATGGCGAGGCTCGGCCTCGCCGGATCTGGCGAGCCCGAGCTCGCCCGGCCAAGGCGAGGCTCGACGTTGCCAGCGCGGGCGAGGCCGAGCCTCGCCTTGGCTGGGCGAGCTCGGGCTCGCCCAGATCCGGCGAGGCCGAGCGTCGCCGGCCCCCGACGAGGCTCTGCCTCGCCCGCTCCGGCGAGGTCGCCGACCCTCGAGAAAGAAAAGTGGGGGGAAATTTTCCTGATAATGGGAGCCCACGCTGGACACGTGGTGCAATTAAAATTACTTTCTTATTTGCCGCGTTGGAGCACGAGACGTGCTCAATATTTTCCCCCCAAAAAGATTAAACGATGGCCGACGAAGGTCTCGTCTTGTTCCTAAGTTTCCTCCTCTCTCCGTAAGCGAGTCGTCGCCAAAGTCCAGCTTCCACACTCTGTCGCCTCCAGTTCCACTTTCCGCGTGAACAGGCCACCACCACAGCTCCGTCTCTCCATTTTTATCACGACGAAGCTCGACAGGTGAAAGCAATGATGGAACGAGCAGATTTGAAGCCTTTCTTACGGTTTATGGTGATGACGATTTGTGGCCGGTTCTTTCTGTAAATGGCAAGTAGCTGAGTAGTTCCTTTTTCTCCTCTCACGGGATTATTTTTGGGAACTCTCTGCTGGAACTGCAGCTTCCGCCATTACCAAACCTCTCTCTCTCTCTCTCTCTCTCTCTCTCTCCTGTAAAGCGACTCCTTTTCTTGATCCTTCAAAATATATACAAAAAGGGCTTCGCTCCATTGGCCCTCTCTTTCTCCCTCTGTGTTCTTTTTTTAGTTCGAACGTTGCTGACACACGGACTGGCTTTTCTCCGTTTCTTTCTTCTGGGCAATCTTTCCTCTCCCTCTCCCTCTCTCTCTGTGGGACTCGCGGAGAAGACGCGGATATGGGAAGAGGGCTCTTCCTGTTCTTGCTCGTCTTCTACACTTCGGTTCTCATGGAGCCCTCCACTGCTCAGATGCCTGGTTCTCTCTCTCTCTCCGCCCCTGTTGAATCTCCTGATTGCCTTTACTTTGGTGAAAGCCAAAGAATCTTGAAATTAAGACGTGACGTGCCTTCATTATTTTATATTAATTTGGTATGACTAAGTAGTTTTGAGAAGTTCTTTGGGTGATGATTCTTACCCTTAGTTTTCGTTCTTCTAAAGGCTCCTTCTTTTGCTTGCTTATTTCTGTTGTAAGAATCACCTGTCGCTGTTTGCTTCGACGTGCTAATTATGCGGTTGCTCTGTTGAGGTTGAGCATTCCTCCACGCATCTGTACATGCAATCTCATGACTGCTGGTCGCTTCTGTGTTTGATTTCGATGTGTTTCTTCTTCCTCTGCTTTTACGGAAGAAACTGTGTAACGAATCACTCCTGTGTAAAGGAAAATGTTCCTGTCTCGTTAAAAATCCTATTTAGCATCTATATGGAAGTTCATAGCACATTCTGTTATGGACAGATGAAGGTATTCTTTTTCATTTCGATGTTTCGAGTGAGTGAATTGAAGAATTAACAACCTTATTCACTGTGTATCGAGATTGTTACCTCGTTGCCCCTTGTAAATTTGCTGGTAATTTTTATAGCCTGTGATTGTTATTTTTCTGATATATCGACCTTAAGAACATCGCAACCTTAAACCTACTTCTGTTAATTTCATAACATATTTCAGGTAAAGAACCGTTAACTTCTTTGAGACATGCATTCAGAATCTGTAACTGGAGACAAGATTGCTGCTTTTTTGAAGTCCCTTATTGATGAGACACAAATTTCACGCATCTGCTTCACGATTTGCTGATACACATCACTTTTTTGGGTTGGCCAACTGATATGCATGATTTCATTCGGCAGGTTTTGTTAGCTTGGATTGTGGAGGATCTCAGAGTTTCACCGACGAGAATGGGCTTAAGTGGACTCCGGATGACCAATTCACCTTTGGAGAAAGAACTAACGTTTCTCTCACGAATGAGACAAGAACACAATATACAACATTGAGATACTTCCCAGCCGATGACAGAAAGTACTGTTACACTTTAAACGTGACCAATAGTACAAGATACTTAATAAGGGCGACATTCTTGTACGGGGACTTTGACAGCAATAACGTCTACCCAAACTTTGAGATCTCCTTGGGACCTACTTTTTGGTCCACGATTGTCATTTCTGATGCCAGTACTATAGAAGTGCGAGAGCTCATATTTCTGGCCTCAGATCCTACCATAAGTGTGTGCTTATTTAAAGCTACCACGGGCAACCCATTCATATCTACCCTTGAGCTTCGTCAGTTCAATGGTTCGATGTACTTCACTGGCTTTGAAAACCAGTTTTATCTCAGTACCTCTGCCCGGATTAATTTTGGTGCAGAAAGTGAAGAGCCAGTCAGGTAGATCTAGAACATTGTGGATGTATTTCTTCTGGCTTTTATTTCTCGGCTGTTTGACTAGTTTCTCACCAACCTTGTATTGTATGATTTCAGTTTTAAAAGAGTCTAGACTATGAATAAGTTGTTTGTCCTTATTGCTCACATGCAGTTCTTCTTTGGTAGGTATCCAGATGATCCATTCGATAGAATATGGGAGTCTGACTCTGTAAAGAGAGCAAACTACCTTGCCGATGTGGCCGCTGGCACCAAAAAGGTTTCAACCCAATTGCCAATTGACGTTAACCGTGACGAGAGGCCACCTCAAAAAGTTGTGCAGACTGCTGTAGTCGGAACAAATGGATCGCTCACTTACCGCTTGAACTTGGATGGGTTTCCTGGTAATGGTTGGGCATATTTCTACTTTGCAGAAATTGAAGATTTGGCTCCCGAAGACACAAGGAAATTCAGGCTGATGCTCCCAGGCGCACCCGATATCAGCAAAGCTGTTGTCAATATAATGGAAAATGCTCAAGGCAACTATCGCCTGTATGAGCCAGGATTTGGGAACCTAACCCTCCCATTTGTACTGTCCTTTAGGTTTGGGCGGACAATAGATTCTTCAAAGGGTCCACTATTGAATGCCATGGAGATAAACAAGTATGTGAAGAAAATCGATGGTTCTCCAGATGGTGGGTCCCTTGATCAATTTCCATTGAGTTTGTTACCGTTTGCAAGATTGTTGCTAATGCGATGATCATATTATGATTTATCACACTTGGTGTGGGCTTGTAGAGCCCTGTTTATGGCACACCTAATTTATTATGCTAAATCCACCTTTTGTCAGCATGATATATGTAGTTTTATTAATTTAACTTAAGGTTTTTCCATGAGCTGCAGGAGGAGTTATTGCTAGCATAATTTCACCCTATACCTCAGCAGCTTGGGCACAGGAAGGTGGAGACCCGTGCCTGCCAGTTCCATGGACATGGGTGCGCTGCAGCTCAAATTCACCTCCACTGATAACTGCAGTGTATATGTCTACTTCTTGTGATGTGCTTGTGTGAACACATTTTCTTATTCTAGGAGCATGTCAATGCTGTATGAACGACCAAGTTTTGAAGTTATAAATTATATTTCTGCAGCAAATTGTCTGGTCAGAATTTGACCGGAAACATTCCTTCAGACATTACAAAATTGAGCGGCTTGGTTGAGCTGTAAGTTTATGTAGAAATTCCCTTTTCACTCGATAGTAGTTGATTTCTTTCCGATATCTATGCTTGAACTATTCATGCCAAATGTTGAAGTATGCCTTGGCCTATTTTCTGAAGGAGGCTCGATGGGAATGCACTCACTGGTTCAATACCCGATCTTTCTTCATGCATGAACCTGGAGATCATGTAAGCTCCATGGATTGTCCTCTTTGAATGGACTTAGATAATTTAATGCTGATGAATCTCTTTTGTGATAGTCATCTTGAGAACAACCAATTGACTGGTGAGCTGCCGCCTTCTCTAGCGACTCTGCCAAAGTTGAAGGAACTGTAAGTGTTCTTAAACTTACATGAGGATTTCTCATTTACCATGGCGACAATTCAAAGAACTAGCGTATCGTCTTTCTGAATTTCACATGTGGATCTGACCGATATGTGATTCTCAGGCCTCGAATGAAGTATTGATATAATTGTTGATTAGTGAACAATTTTCTGTGATGACTTTTGTGCTGTGTCTGAGTAAAAACCTTATGCACATGCTAAATTTGATGGTTGTAGGTACGTCCAGAATAACAAGTTATCAGGCACGGTGCCATCTGGTCTTCTCAACAAAAAATTGAATCTGAAGTGGGTACAGCCTCTGATAAGTCTTACTGCGATGCTGAATGCTCCTGCAATCATGCACACATCACACTTTATCTCATTACATTTAACTTAAATCAAGTTACTCTGTGTATGTTGGTCTAATTGCAAAGGGCCAACAAAAGCAGGGGAAACTTTTAATTTTTGTTGGAATGATGCAGTACATAACACAAAAATTATGGCTGTTGGCGAGACCACACAACACACTCTTACTTTGTCATAAAAATTATCCAGTATTTACTGTTGGCCTTATTAATTTGACTGAAAGGTTTCTCAGATGGATAACAGACATTTTGGAGCTCAGATCCTTATCTAGCCAAAAGTTTTATGTGTCATTCTTTGGTGGTTGTCGGGGTTAGCCTTTTGATCTGTAGAGATCCTTCATTCTGTCACCTTATTTCGTTTTGTAGTTACCAGATTAACTTTTGATCAGTTGATTATGGCCAAGCAAACGGCTTGTTCTCTTGCTAAGTTTTTGGTGGTACCATGCCTTCTAATTGCTTCAATCTATGGTTGAAGCTGCCACAATCTTTTGCAGAACAGTATAATCATCATTGTATAATTTATACTTCTCTCATAGTGAAAGGATGTCCTTTAGAGATCCATATTTTAGGAGTTCCATTTTCATACCTGGAATTTTAAGCGCAGTTTGTGTTTTGGCGCCAGATGAGGGATTACAGCACGACAGATAGCTTCTACTGGCAAATTATCTCAATGCTTTCTCACATTTTATCGAACTCTTTCTTTTAACCCCTATAGATATTTATATCTGGACTTGGTTCATCATTCTTTCAAACTGAGTTTTTACTTTTCCATACTTTTTGCCGCACCTGTATCCTTGCCCAATTCTTTATCAGTAGCTTCTTAACACTGATGTCAACAGTTACACTGGAAATATGAATCTTCATGGAGGGAAAAGAGGAAGCCAGACTAAGATTATCATTGGTTCATCAGTCGGAGCTGCTGTTCTCCTGGTAGCTACAATTGCCTCCTGTCTCTTCATATGGAAAGGAAAGAGGAATTCTAAGCATGGTATGAGTTTGTAGCAATCAAGAGAATGATGTATCCATCTTGTTGTGTTGACCTCTCTATTCTGCAATATTCTTATTTTTTCGTGTAATCTTTGCAAGCTGACAACGTGCAAGTATTGTCGACGGAGCGGCTAGTTTCTTCCTTGAGTAATGCTCCTACAGGAGCTGCTCATTGCTTTATGCTATCAGAAATTGAAGAAGCCACAAAAAAATTTGAGAAAAAAATTGGTTCTGGGGGATTTGGAGATGTCTTTTATGGGAAACTGAAAGATGGAAGAGAAATTGCAGTCAAGGTTCTGACTAATGATTCCTATCAAGGAAAGCGAGAGTTCTTAAATGAGGTAATTGTACCAAATTTTGAACCCTTTATGTTTAGGGATGCTTAGCTTCTTTAGTCTCTGCCGGGATCTGCCACATGAATTTGTCACGAGTTAATGTGCTTTTCTTTACCTACGAGGGGTAAGCACATGCTACTACTGGGATCTTCTTGACTAAACTCAAATCCCTAGGGGAGTGAATAATGAAATAACTCCTTGCCCATTTAACGGGAATTCCGTGTGCTACTACTGGTATCTCTTGACTAAACTCAAATCCCTAGGGCAGTGAATAATGAAATAACTCCTTGCCCGTTTAACGGGAATTCAGTATATTTACCCATTTTTGTCCTAAAATTTTATTGCTGCATAGTCTTTCGTGTTGACGTTTCTGAAGCATTTTCTTTGAATTACTATCTGAATATCATCCAACCTTTTGTCACTTAGATTAATTTTCATGAAACTAGAACTCTGCACTGACAAAATTGTCATTAGCATCAATTATCAGCTACATCGTCTAACTAATGCTGTAAGTGATCTAGGTGACTCTTCTTTCAAGAATACATCACAGGAATTTGGTAGAATTCCTTGGATATTGCCAAGAAGACGGGAGAAACATGCTGGTTTACGAGTTCATGCATAATGGAACTCTTAAAGAGCACCTCATGCATAATGGAACTCTTAAAGAGCACCTATATGGTAAGCCCATACGCTTTCGTCATGCCGTGAGCCTGTTATCACCTGTCTTTAGTAATTCCGTATATCTACCCCTAAGGTCCATTGACTCGTGAGTGGAATTTTAATTGGATCAAACGCCTTGAGATTGCCGAAGATGCTGCAAGAGGTCGGTAGTCCTCTATAAACTGGTTTACTTCCCTGAAGAAGTCATTTTACCTACCGAAGTTGGTAATCTTATTCATTGTGTTCAGGGATCGAGTACCTTCACACTGGATGTGTTCCAGCCATCATACATAGAGATTTGAAAGGTAGCAACATTCTTCTGGACAGCAACTTGAGAGCAAAAGTTTCAGATTTTGGTCTCTCAAAATCTCAAGTTGATGGAGTCTCCCATGTCTCAAGTGCGATTCGAGGAACTGTTGGGTATCTGGACCCCGAGTAAGGCATCTTTTTGGTCGCGCCTTCTGTTTTTCAACTAATATATAGTTTTTTTGAAGTTGAAGCAAGTTAATATGGTGTCATTATGTCTTGATGCAATTTTTATCTTTGAATTGGGAAAACATCACCTCGGGCATGTTTTGAAAACTTTGACTAGGCAAGCTTTGCACTTATTCATGAATGTGTCTCGGCCTTCTCACTTTCCCTTCTGAGTGTTGACAAAAGCCTTCCTGCTTCTTCGATAATTGTAGGATCCCTCAAGAGGCATATTCCATGAAATTGCATTCTTTATGCTAGCTCTAGGCTGCTCATGCGAAGACTTATGTTTGTGTCTCGCCTCATCATTCTTCTTGGCTTAATGCCCCTACTCTCACCGCAATGAGGAGATGCAGTTGTCTCCACTTTGTACCTTAAGGCCATTAGAAAATGATGTTCATTGGAAATTGCATTCGCAACTTATCTGTCACCGCTCGCTAATGCAACTTCCAAGCCCATATGCCTTTGATTCATACTCACTTATGAAGCTGCTATCCCATTGAAGGAAACCTTATTCTATTAGTGTTGATACCTCCAGAGGGAAAATGGTAGCAAACTAATTGATGCAATCTTAGCAGCCTCTTGTGTAGAGCTGTTAAACGAGTGGGTCGGGTCGGGTTTGGGTCGGGTTATTAATGGTCCGACCCAAATTAACCCATTTATGACCCATTTATGTCTAATGTAAATTTTTCGACCCATACCCGACTCGACCCATACCCAACTCATATCCGACCCAACCCATATTAATAAAATATTTTCATATTTAACCAAATTTAAAAAAACTTATTCTTATGTTTTTTTTTTAAAGATTATATTACTAAAATACTTCCAAGCTTATTTCTTATATATATAAATGGTATTGCTAAAATAGTTTTATACAATACAAATTTAATGGACAATTTTGCCCGCGGCCGGCCACGAGCAAGCCTTGAGCTCGCTCAGCTCGCCGATGTCGGCGAGCTTGAGGCTCGCCAAATCCAGTAAGGTCGAGCTCGCCCCCTCGTCGGATCTGGCGAGGCTCGAGCCTCGCCGAACGTCGGCGAGGCCTCCGCCTCGCGAGATTCGGCGAGCTTGAGGCTCGCCCCTCGCCGGATCTGTCGAGGCTCGAGCCTCGCCCAGTGGCGATGAGTTCGAGTCTCGCCAGGCGTCAATGAGGCCTCCGCCTCACCAGATCCGGCGAGGTCGAGGCTTGCCTGGCAGGTCGCCGACCATCGAAGGAAGAAGAAAGAAAAAAAAAATAAAAGAAAATTAAAAAAATAATTCTAATTTTACCACCTCTAGTAGGGTAGACTAGATTGTGGGTTATCTTTAATGGGTTGGTAAATGGGTCTTAAATGGGTACAGAGTAGACCTATTTAAGATCCATATATTTTAGTCATTTTATTTTTAAAACCCATCATGGGTGCTTGGGAAATAAGGCCTGACTCATTAACGACCTATTTAAGTAAGCATGGGTCCATAAATGGGTTGTGTACCCATTTTAACACCTCTACTCTTGTGCTAGAATTTCAGGCATACAATGTTAACTGGACTTTGATTTTTAGGATCAGACACTGTGTGTATGTACTTTCATAAGCATATGCATGAGTTGGCACTTTTCCCTAATTTTATTGATGCTTTTGCATGTACATTATATACTTTAATGATATAAGTGACTAGTTGGTTGTAGAATTATATGGGTTCACAGTAAGCTTAAATTAATTTATAGAGGGAGCCCACATGCATATACGGCCCATTGATAAGTAATGTGGGATATTTTAACACTCCATCTCTTGACAAGGGAAGGCCACACATGTGACATAAACTGAGGTGCAATTTGGCTCTGATACCACATGAAGTCCAACCTAAAAAGCTTAAGTTGTTAGAAGTGAGCATGATTTAATATTTATAGTACTGTTAACACACTCCCTTACACGGTGGTTGGACTTTGACCTAAGACTTAAGCATGAAAATATATAATCGGGGAGGTAAATGGGGGCTAAAAAAATTTGAATTTAGGACCTCTCATTCTAATACTATGTAAAGCTTAAACTATGAGAAAATGGCGTGATTTGATTTAATGGTTCTCTTCTTATCTTTGTGGGAATTTGACAGGTATTGCATCTCCCAGGAATCGACAGATAAGAGCGATGTCTATAGTTTTGGCATCATTCTTCTTGAATTGATATCAGGTCGAGAAGCAATTTCCAACGAAAGCTTCGGCATGAACTGTTGCCACATAGTCCAGTGGGTAAGTCCAGGGTAATAAGTACTGCGAAATCTGTTCATTGATATTCTTGCAAACTCTTCAAAACCTTCATTCTTAATTTTGAAGCGAAATCCGGCACGTGTACGTTCCTTCACATGTTGTACTCTAATTATAGGCGAGACCACACATAGAGAGCGGGGACATCCAAGGCATCATCGATCCGAAGCTACATGAGGACTACGACATCCAGTCGATGCGGAAGATAGCGGAGAAGGCTCTGATGTGCGTCCAGCCTAACAGGCACATGAGGCCATCGATCTGGGAGGTCCTCAAGGAGATCCAAGACGCATTGTTGATCGAGAGAGAAGCCTTGGCAGCGCGAGAGGGCCTGTCGTATCTGTAGAGGAACTCGTTCCACTCGTCTGTCAACATGGATGCCTTTGATATTCCTGGGACTGAGGACTACGTAGCGATCGACGAGTCTATTGCGCAGCCAACTGCTCGGTAGAGCTTCATCTTCTCTTTCTTTTAATCCCTTGTAATATTTTTTGTTCATTCTTGGGAGCGGCTGGTGATTGTATTCCTTGTTGTCTGGGGTTAAGTTGAAGTATCTGGTGATCATGATTAGAATCGCCTGCCTAGTTGATCTACCCCGGTGAACCGTGGTGAGATCTCTTTCTGTCGGTTGGTTATATCAAGATATGTGCTAGCTAGCCCAGTTGATACGCTTGGTTATATAAAGATAAGGGTTTAGCCCAGATCATTATAGTGGGAATTGTGTTCTATCACTCTTACTCGAGGCCACGGTTCGAGTAATTATATCTGTGCATTCTCTTGATTCCAATGCTGAAAGCAAAACCCTGGTGGAATGAGGGACTGCCTCACCTGGTTGGAGATGGGATTATTCGGGTATTCATAGTCTTGCTGATAAAAACTGGAAAAAAATGATTATTGTGTGTCCGATGGACTCCCAGGTTTTAAAAATGATGTTAATATATAATGACTCGTGTACTGAATTTATAATTAATCAAGTGATATGATATATTCTTTGTGGGTTGGCTTTTTGACGGATGCTTTTGTCTTGTCATTTAGTAAACCAATTTCATATACAAGTCCTACCTTCCCTAGCATTTTGCTTTTGCTACACGCTGGGTCCGAATGAGCAATGCTGGAGAAAACAAAATGGCTCAACTAGATTGATTTACTAAGTGATGGGGCAAATCTCTAAGTGGATATTAAAGTTAGTGGGCGTTGAAGTATTTAAGTATTATATTTTGTCTTCATGTAATACCTTAAGGGCTAATGTAATGACCTCAGGTGGCATGATCCCATTGACCGCAAAGTTGAGGTCATGCAACCCCAGTAAGGGCTGCCTCACATAACCTTGGCGAGGGATGCCTGGGTTCGCACGAGGTGGAAATGGTGAGGGTAAACATGGAATTTTGAAATTAAGCGAGAGGAAAGTTGGAAGAAAAAAATTGAAATAGTATTCCATAAATGCTTAAAGCTCAAAACTTGGTAGGACTTGCATTGAGCTAATGGTTTTTAGAGGACTTTGGAGGTACAATCGCATATCTCCCAAACTTGCCAAAAAGAATTATCGAACGCCAGTTACATATGGTTAGGGGCCTTCAAAGCCCAAAACCTAATTGTAAAGTACAACCAGATGCGGTTTTTGTTGAATCGTAAAGAGGGCGAAATGAATAAAGAATGAAAAGAGGATTAAACACTTTTTAAGGTCATGTTGGGAAGAACAGCAAAAGAGGAAAGAGAAGAAAGTGGGGGAAAAGAAATTGGGCATGGAGAGAATTCTCTGGTCTTCTACTCTTGGAGATAACGAATATTGGCGGATGGAAAATGAAGTGAGAGTTTTCAAAAGGAGAAAGATAAGATTAGGGTTTTAGGACTTTTTTGAATAACCTAAGATGTAAATTTTGAAAATTATGCTCTCCATGTTTTTGTCCAAGTCATGCTTCCTCTCCTTTAAATTTCTCTGTTTTTTTTTTTTTTTTTTAAACCCATTTTCTATTCCTAAAGGAGAGGATCCATCTTCAATTTACTCCCTAAGAAGGCATTTGGCAAGATCAAAGAAGTTGGAACATTTTTCTATAAAAAATACCTTTAAACTAGACATAAAACATGAAAAGCAATGAATTTTCAAGCGATATCTAATGGAGATAATAGGGGTGTGCAAAAGAACCGAGACCTGTCTGAACCGCCCGGAATAGCCGAAACCTATGGTTCTTGAGGGAATCGGTCCGGTTCCGGTTCCATGGGTGGATCGCCGCCCACCCGGACGGACCAATTATATTAGAATAATATATTATTTTCTAATATTAAAATAAATTTTGAAATTACTAATTAGCAAACCTAAATTTTGGGGCTCCATCTCCTCTCACAGTTTCGATGTTTTTATAAAGTGTAAGCTCCGTTTCAGCAACTCAACAAATATCTCCTTCAAAGGATACCTCCGGGACTTACATAGGATACTGTGTTCAAGAATATGTGGAGGACTCACATAGGATACTGTGTTCAAGAATATGTGGAGGACTCACATAGTATCGATGAAATTGTTTCTACATAAAGAATTAAGTAAAGCAAATGTTGTAAGAGATTGAGCACTCTTAGGGGATAAAGGAAAATACGATCTACATATGACAATCATTCAGAACCTTAAACTTAAAGAATATTTTAGATTTCAATTGAAATGATTCAAAAACAGGAAAAAAAACCCTATTTCTCTTCTTTGGTAGTGTTTTCCAATAAAATAAAGAAAAATGGTACCCTTAATTATGCTGGTTCGATTTAAATAAAAATATTACTCGATATGAAGAGTACTCATGGCGCGATTTGGAAAATGATATTATTATTGGTGAGACTGGTTCCATGGATCCACCTAGGAACCAGACCGGACTAGCGGTCCGGTTCTCGAGTGGATCCATGCAACTAATTGGTGGATCTCAGTTCCAATTTTTTGGAATCGATCCTTAGCGAGCAGTTCTCGATTCTAGGCAAAAAATTGCCCACCCGGACCATACACACCCCTAGATAATACAACCATACTTTTAATGATGTGGATATATAGGAGGCATTGAATCCTCAAAAGATCAGTCTATAAAGAAAGCTTGGTATAAACATCACTTTTACTTCTCATATTTGGAAGATTCCAACCTTAAAAAAAAATGGAATCATAATCTTACGAAACTTAATATCTATGAACGAAATCGATCTAAAGGAGTAAACTTAGTTAAATGCCCAAATGGAGTTTGTGAAAATTCGCTGTATAAATCGTTTGAATACTCGATCTTCAATTGTAATATTTTTCCATGTCAAATTTATCTAATCGAACGTTTCATTTTTTTCATCCACACCATCTACGGTCATGAGATTTTTAGTGCACTTGCGGGAAAGGCTTTCATTTCCTGGGCATTCATTGCACATGTTAGAACAAAAACCAGTGCTAATTTTTTCGGGTTGCTAACTCAACGTTAGAGTACTCGGCTTTTAAGTGCGGCTAGCATCTTTTACACATTTATATGAAGTAACGGATTCGTTCATACCTTCGGTAGGGTTTGTAATTCTTTTCTAAAAGGTTTAACAAAAATCATCTATTATGTCATATGAAAATCCCAAAGGCGTCAATTAAGAGAAATCCTTTTAACAAAATCCGAACAATGATTGATGAGTTTATCGGTAACCTTGGAAATTACGAAAAACGGCGTGGATATTATGTGAATCGCATGAATCGGATGAAATAGATCAGCCAATGAGGTGGCGAGAACAAGGGGACAGGATATACTCGACGTAGTCCATCCCTCTTCCACTCGAGCAAAAACTCTTCCCTACACCTTGGACTATGCGTGTTACTCCATGTCAGCCTTTAGATGATTCGGGTCGGAAACGGGGCCCACATGATCTAACGATTGGATCGAGTGGGCTCACGTGCAAGAACTCTATCTCTCTCTGTCATTATCCTCTCCTGCTCCTTCTCTGCTTCCTTCTTCTTCTTCGTCCCTCATCTGCGATCTCTCGTTGAAGAAGACGACGAGAAGGAGAAAAAGTTGGAACTTTCTCCAAGAATCCCTCCGTCGATGGATCAGTCATGAACCCTCTACCACTCCCCACCTCCTCCTCTCCGCCGTCCCCCAATCCGTTCCCGCCCTCCCGCTCCCTCTCCCTCCGCCGCCTCCCCCGCCGCCTCCCACCACCACCACCTCCACCTCCGCCGCCGGACCCAAGTGGCCACTCCGCGCCCACGGCACGGTCGACGCGCGAGACCTCTCTCTCTCCTCCTCCCCCGCCGCCGCCACCGCCAGCCTCTCCCCTCCGAAACCGTACTCCCAAGACGCCAATCTCCTCACCCTCCTCCGCCAGAGGAAGACGGAGGAGGCCTGGGCCGCGTACACCCAGTCCCCGCACCTCCCCAACCCCACCTGCCTCAGCCGCCTCGTGTCGCAGCTCTCCTACCTGAAGACCCCCGAGGGCCTCGCCCGCGCCCAGTCCGTCCTCGCCCGCCTCCGCGATGAGCGCCAGCTCCGCCGCCTCGACGCCAACTCCCTCGGCCTCCTCGCCGTGGCCGCCGCGAAGGCCGGCCAGACCCTCTACGCCTCCTCCGTCGTCAAGTCCATGCTCCGCTCCGGCTACCTCCCCCACGTCAAGGCCTGGAGCGCCGTCGTCAGCCGCCTCGCCGCGTCCGGCGACGACGGCCCCGCCGAGGCGATCGGGCTCTTCGAGGCCGTGACGCGGCGGCTCCGTAATGTCGCCGACCCGGCCGCCGTCGCCGACTCGAGGCCCGACACGGCCGCGTTCAATGCTGCGCTCAACGCGTGCGCGAACTTGGGCGACACAGGGAAGTTCTCGCAACTGTTCGATGAAATGCCTGAGTTCGGAGCCGAGCCGGATGTGTTGACTTATAATGTGATGATTAAGTTGTGTGCTCGAGTAGATAGGAAGGACTTGCTTGTGTGTGTGTTGGAGATGATTCTTTTGAAGGGAATTCCATTGTGCATGACCACATTGAATTCGCTCGTCGCTGCTTATGTTGGTTTCGGCGACTTGGGTACTGCGGAGAAGATAGTGCAGGCTATGAGAGAAGGAAGGAGAGATCTTTGCAAGATTCTGAGGGATGCCAATAGGGAAGATTTGCCTGATGAGGAGGAAGACGAATATGACCAAGAGGAGGAAGACGAATATGACCAAAAATTGAAGACGTTAGATTTGGTTAGAGATGATAGTGAAATGGTTGTGTTTGCAAAGTTGCTTCCAAACTCAAGCGAACCGAATTTAAGCGACCCTCCATTGTTGCCGAATTCATATGCTCCCAATTCCAGAATATACACTACCCTAATGAAGGGATATATGAGGATGGGACGCGTAAAGGACACAGTCCGGACGCTAGAGGCAATGCGGCATGAGGAAGACAGCTCTAGACATCCGGACCACATCTCATATACTACTGTCATTTCTGCGCTAGTGAAGGCTGGGTCGATGGATCAAGCCCGCCGGGTCCTTACCGAGATGAAGAGAATTGGTGTTCCTGCAAATCGGATCACCTACAACATACTCTTGAAGGGCTACTGCCAGCAACTGCAAATGGACAAGGCGAAGGAGCTGATCAAAGAAATGGTCAGCGACGTGCAGGTACAGCCTGATGTGGTATCATACAACACCTTGATCGATGGATGTATAATAATCGATGACAGCTCGGGGGCGCTCGAGTTCTTCAACGAGATGCGAACAAGAGGGATTGCCCCGACCAAGATCAGTTACACTACATTGATGAAAGCGTTTGCCTCGTCTGGGCAACCAAAGCTGGCGCACAAGGTGTTCGATGAGATGATCCAAGATCCAAGGGTGAAACCTGACGTGGCAGCTTGGAACATGCTGGTCGAAGGGTATTGCAAACTCGGGTTGGTTGAAGAAGCGAAGAAGGTTGTTCAGAGGATGAAAGAGAACGGGTTATACCCTGATGTTGCCACTTACGGTAGTCTTGCCAATGGCATTGCGTTGGCCAGGAAACCTGGAGAGGCCCTTTTGCTCTGGAATGAAATAAAGGAAAGGTGTCACGCCAGTAAAAGATGTGAGAAACCCGATTCTTCCCCTTCTCTCCCGCCAATGAAACCGGACGAGGGCCTTCTGGATGCTTTGGCCGATATATGCGTGAGGGCCGCCTTCTTCAGGAAGGCCTTAGAGATTGTGGCATGCATGGAAGAGAATGGAATTTCGCCTAACAAGACCAAGTACAAGAGGATTTACGTGGAGATGCATTCGAGGATGTTCACCAGCAAGCACGCTTCTCAGGCCCGGCGAGCCAGGAGGGTGGAACGGAAGAGAGCGGCTGAGGCATTCAAGTTCTGGGTGGGCCTGCCGAACTCGTATTATGCAAGTGAGTGGCATTTTGGATCCGATTGAAGGTGAATGACAGAATTTACAGTGGAAATAGTCGACGGTAGGTTTAAAATGTATAGTTAGTTACGCTACACAGATTGACATTGGAAATTGTACGCATATCTTTGTAATTTCCTTTATAATGAAGCTCAAACATCAATTGCAATGCGTGATGGAATGCTGAACTCGCCATGAATCATTGGCTGGTGTGGTGGTTTCCATCAAGCAAATTCCAGGATGAGTTCAGCAGTTCTTGATTTCGTATTAGGCCGATCGATTACTTACTGGTGAACGAGAAGATTCGCGTCCAGGAGATGCGGCAGGACATTCTTTCAGGGCCCCGGCGGTCTGGTCCAAGTGTTCCAGAGGCATCTGCAACGCCAAATCTGGTAGACTGTCTGCTTAAGTGCCAAGTCGATATTATGGGCCTATCCGTTTCTTTCAGGTCAAAGGTTTGATCGTGAAATAACCAATTTAAAAGAACACGCATTTTTTTTGTCAAAAGAAAAATTCCTTTCATTTCTCAAAATAATAATTGTGAGGTACATAGAAGGCTTTTCAGCCTGACAAATCCCAAATAACTGCCGAACAAAACAAATGCTTAAAGAAATGCTTGAAGGCAAATAACAGAACAATATGCAAGTTGAAGCACACTCTCATTCTTCAAGAATAAATCTATTATTATAAACGTTTGGCTGCAAATAATCAGATTCAATGATGAGCAGACTCATATCTGAACCTAAATCTAAATCGGGAGAAGAGAGCACCCTAATCTCGGAGAGGTTGTGGAGCCATGTCACGAAGAATGACCATCAGCTGCAGAAATTTATTCACACACATATACTTCCAAAACAAGTTAGAAAAAAAGTGAAGACAATCAAAGTAAAGTAAAAGAAATCAAAAGCTAAGTGGGCTCTAGCTTAGAGCTTACAGGAGAGTTACAAAAGAGGAAAGAGTTGCTGGGAAACACGGGGGTTTGCCGACACTGATCTCCATGGCCAAACTAATCTTCATGTTTTCAAAATATCAGTTGCAGAAATTTATTCACACACACATACTTCCAAACTAGGTCGAAAAAAAGTGAAGACAATCAAAGTAAAATAAAAGAAATCAAAGGCTAAGTAGGCTCGAGCTTAGAGCCTACGGGAGAGTTTCCAAAGAGGAAAGAGTTATTGGGAAACGTGGGGGTTTGCCGACACAAATGCCTTTATTCATCGTATTTTATCCATGATCCGAAACCAATCCATGTACCTTCATGGATTAATAATTTTTTCTAGCTTAAAGCTACAGGAGAGTTTCAAAAGAGGAAAGAGTTATTGGCAAAAGGCATGGAAGGAATATTGGAGGGAAATTGAAAAAGGAGAAGGTTTGAGAGTTACTTTCATAAATAAGGTTAAGGAAATTACAAAGGGAAAGGGAATTTCAATAAAAAACATAAATCGTAATATAATCTTGCTTTATTATGGCCATTAGCCATCAGCGCTTCAGCAATGTATCGTTTGCAGAATGACACCTAAAGTGTCAAAATTTGGCACTTGACACAAATGAACACTTAAGTGCTAAAAGTTAAAAAAGTGATATTTAAATGTCACTTTTTTTTATAAAAAAAAAAATGAGACACTTGAATACAAAGTTTAACGAAAATGATTAGAAATTCTATGTGGCAATTTTTTAATAGTACAACTCACTTACGTGGCACGTTGGAGAGCTGAGTTAGCAACGAGTCATGAACGACATCGTTTTGTCTTTTTTAAATTTTAATATGCACATTAACTGAATTAAAATATTTATATTTATTAAAAAAAGAGGAGGCAAAAGGCGAGGACTCCTTTTTTTAATTTAGTTCTAAATTTTATTTGATTAATATTTATATTAATTATATATATCCACATTAGCGTGCAAAACGACGACTTTGCCATTGCCTCACTAGAAAATCGCCACATCAGTATTTTTGTCGGATTTTTTCGCCGTTAATACTTAACTGATCTATTTTGCTATAATTTTGGTACTTAAATGACACATTCGTAACTTTTTAATACTAAGGTTTTCCTTCGTGTCAAATTTTGTCGCTTCAAGTGTTCTTTTCCCTTTATTTTTAGGTGAGCCCCATCGAGATTCGTGGGGACTTTTTTTATGCTTTCTTTGCAACCGGCGAAACGGTAATGGGCGTGGGCTTATCTCATTTATCAAAGTAAAAAACACAAAGCTCCTCAATTATTATAATGTAAGATTAAAGTATATATATGTATATATAAAGCATATCGAGCGATGCCCTTATTTAATCTCAAAACCTGTTGCCTAAAATATCTCACGATGGTCAATGTTCGCTTTTTGACATATATAATGACAAGTAAAAGCGTTTTTTAAAAATAGTCATACTTAATAGTATTAAGTTAAATTATTCGATACATGGGGCTATCTTTTATGACAGGAAAAATTATATGTTAACTGAAGTAGAGATACCAGTATAATTCATACCGTGCGAACAATCATTGAAGATGAAAAAATAACCGTGCGGAAATTAAAAGAACAAAAAAGTAACCGATTCTTAACCTACCGAAGCATTTTCCCCACCTTTTTTATGCCACTTGTTGTGTTCGCGTTAATTTTTCTTGAATTACACGGACTTCATTTCGAGTATGAATTTTCGCTTTTGTATACGATGAAATCCAAATAAATTGAATTACACATAAAGGAAAATGACTCTACGATAAAGGCCACACGGCAGATCCCCTTCCATAAAAACTCAAGATCTTTTTCCATAAATGCCAACGTCTCAGTCATTCAATATTAAAAAAAGAAGGAAAAAAAATCGTACGGATAGATTCACTAGCAAAAATGCATTTGGGGAAAAAAAAAAGAAAAAGAAAAAGAAAATCCCCCATTAATTTACAAGCAAATTCCGGAGTCAACGAACCCTAGTCAAGAAAGGGAAAAAGCAAAAATACAGGAGATGAGGAGAGGGAACAAAGACCTGGGAGTCATCATCGTCCTCTCGTCGTCATCGTCGAAATCGTCGTCATTGTCGCATCTCTCTCTCTCTCTCCTCGTCCTTCTCTTTTTCTGAGCAGAGCCGAGGAAGGAGGAAGCAGGCTGCCGTCGTCTTGCGTCCCTATTTCTCTCTGTCTCTCTCTCTCTCTAGAGAGAGCGTTACGCACTGTGCCAGGCTCGAAGCAACAAGCGGCGACGGAAGGAACACGTCGACGGCTTCATCTTCTACACTGCACGACTCTGCCCTTCTGTTTTCCCGTCCTCTTCTTTCAGTTGGGGGTTTAAAGGTGCTGTCTTGACGCGCGATACGAGGTACGTCGCTCTCGGCCGTTGCCACGTGAGTCGATAAGGCGATTGATCTCTCTCTTTCTCTCTCTTTTTTCTGGGCTCTTGGCTCGCTTGTTTAGTCTGGTTTTAGTGTTGAAATCTTGTAGATTGATGAATTTGATGGAGGGGACCGGGAGGCGTCGTTGGACATGACTGAGGATGAAATGGTGTGGATGGTTATACCGGACGAAGTAAATTCATCGAGGTAAATTCATGTCCATGTATTTGCTGACTTGTATTTTGGTTTGGACCTCTAATTCATATAAACGCGTGTGCATTTTCAACGCGGTGCGCGAAATCAGCGCCTGCTGATTGATTGTCACTTGTCGTCGGGCAGAGAGAAGCAGGAATCGCATGAGTGCAAGTTCTGAACTTGAAACAGAATACTGCAGAGATAAGGAGAAGGACGAGAATTGCCATATTTTGCCATACATGGATTGTGTTAGTAATGTGGGTGAGTGTATTACAGCCGCACCCATTTTGCATTGTGATGATTTTAGGGACGGAACACGGAGGAATGGAAGATCGGCAGAATCGGGTCGAGAGATCAGTATATCGGATCTCATCTGGTGCAAAATAAGGGGCCCTTATTGGTGGCCGGGGAAGCTAATTGGTTGCTCTGCCGGAGTGACGAAGGATTATTTTGTGGTGGCATGTTTTGGGGATCGGGCACGTGCTCCTGATCGAGTTTCGCTGATAAAGCCTCTGTGGGAACATTTCCCACTGATGGAGACGCAAAGCGGCTCGGACAAGTTCTGTCATGCTGTGGACTGTGCTCTCGGCGAACTCTCTAGGCGGGTGGAATACGTGCTGACTTGCCAGTGTGTGCCCAGAGAAGTGCGAACCAGGTTCGAACCTCAGGCTGAAGTTAATGCTGCTTTGGTGAAAAATTCAAGTCAACAGGGCACTGAAGATAGTGTTCTAAGTACGGCTTCTTTTACACCTCGAGAACTTGTCAAGTACATAAAAAAATGGGGTGTCTTGCCTAATAATGGACCTAGCAGACTCCTGCTTTCCGTGGCAAAGAGTCAATTGTTGGCCTTCTCCCGGTGGAAGGGGTTTTCTCAGCTACCCGAATTCATATCATTCGGTGGGAAGTTGGAGAACGAGGCCGACATGACTCCATTAGGAGATTGTTATCAGAACCCTATAGAGATTGATGGCGCTAATCCAGAGTTCGGGGCCTGTCATGGGATGCCTGTGGTGAAGACAGGATGTTACATAAGCAACTTGAGTGAGTGTAAGAACAGTTTCCAAGACGGAGTGCATCCTGGAAACAAGAGAAAGACCTGCCTTGGCTTGTGCGCTGAGAACTGGCTGTGTACTTCAACTGATGAAGTCGGGTCCTTTGAAAGATCTCATGGGAGCTCCTTTTTGTTTGGCAAAGCTGCTGGTCTGGATGAATCAGTATCACCATGTACAGGTGCTCTGACGGAGATTAACACGGATCAATCTGCGCACATGTTTGAGCAAAATCACATGGGAATGCTTGAGGTCCAGAGGAAAACAGAATGTCACATAAACAACTCGAACAAGCTTAAGCTCATCCCGATTAATGTGGTGCGTCCTGGAAGAAAGAGAAAGAGCTTCCCAGCCTCGTCAGCGAAGAATTGTCAGCATATGTCGACGGATGAAGTTGGGTCAGGTCAAGGAGCTTGTGGGAACTCATTTGGCAAAGCTGCTGGTCAGAATGAATCAGTATCAGCATGTACAGGTATTCCGACCATGATTAGTGTGGACCAATCCATGCAGTTCAAGCAAAATCATAGAGCAATTCACAGGATCCATAAGGTTGCAAGTGAATCAAATGAGTCACTTACATTGGACGAGCATCTTAAAGAAAGTCCCTCAGGTAGGAGCAACATTAACGCCCATTCTGGTCTCACTCCTCATGATTCTTGGAGTAGAAAACACCTCCTTGGATATGCCCCTCCTAAACAGAAGCTGTTGCAGCTCTATTTTTTTGCCGCCAATCCCATGAGACGGAGTAAATTTCCGACTCGCACAGTGGGATACTTCTCAGAATTCAGAAATTCGGTTGTTCCGGATCATCTCCCATTGAAGTCGTGCGGAGAGTCTGCACAAGAAGCATCTGTCGTTGAGACTCAGAGTACTATGACAAACTCTAGCGTCGCAGAACCTATGGATCTCAAGTGCTTCAAGGATTCTGTCCGGACCAGCACAATAATTAGTAGCATTCAGGAACCGCGACTGCCGCTTGAAAATTGGAATGCAGGGGATGCTCTGCTTGAAACCCCTCGTGAGAGGCCTGTTCCTTCTGTGGTACCTAAAATGGATTGCCAGTTTTGTCCTGCCTTTATCCGGGACCCTCGATTGCCCCATGAAAATCCTCTGATGGAAGTGAAAAAGCCAACTCATGATGTCTCTGGAATGAGGATTGAGTGCTCAAAGGATCCATTTTCCACCGCCAGGACCATCCAGAGCATTCCCGTACAGCAACCGTCGATTGGAAACCAGAATGCAGGGAATTCTCTGACTGAAAGTGAGAGGCCTGTTCCTTCCATCGAACCACAAGTAGGCCAGTTTCGTCATACCTTGATTCAGAAACTGCAAATCCGTCGTCCAAGTCCTTACAAGAAAGTAAAACAGCCAAATGATGACATCCTTGCGACGACGCCTGAACACTCCGAGGATTCATTTATGTCCAGCAGGATAATTCAAAGCATTCCTAAACCGCAGCCGTCTCTCGGAAATCAGAATGTGGGGGATTCTCTGCTTAAAGCCCCATGCAAGAAGCCTGTGCCTTCTACGGAACCACAGACAGATCGCCAGTTTTGTCCCCTATTGATTTGGAAATCACAGGCTCCTTTTCAAGATCCTTGCGTGAAAGCCAAATGTCCAAGTAATGATGTCTCTGGAACGGCACTTGAGTTCTCAAAGGATATGTTTATGACCGACAGGATAACCCAGAACATTTCTGAACAGAAAGTGTTGCCTGAAGAGGAGGAGGATACAGGGAATTCTGTGCTTGATAATCCAAGCAAGAGGCCTGCTCATCTTATGGAACCACAAATCAATCACCATTTTGGTCCTGCCTTGATTCAAGAATCTCAATTTCCTTGTGAAAATCCTAACGTGGAAGTAAAAAAGCCAGATGGTGACGTCCCCGGGAGTTCCAAAGAAGACTATTTTTCAACCGCTCTGATTTTGACCTTTACCAACCTTAATCTAGCTCCTTCAGTAACTAAGCTGAACAAGATGTTCAGCTGCTTTGGTCCCTTGAAGGAATCGGAGTCGAAAGTGTTGAACAAGAGCAAGCAAGTCAAAATAGTCTTCAAGAATCGTTTGGATGCAGAAACTGCTTTCATCAAACTCGGAGAGCACCGTATTTTCGGGCCGTTACTTCGAAGTTATCGCCTCAAGTACGTGCGATCTTGCTCTCCTGAAGCTTCTCCTTCTCACCTAAGAAAGCACAAGAAGAAGTTTCAGCAAGATAACCTGTGACTTCAGGTCTTCTATCGCTATTTACAGTCTACTTATTTTTTTAATTCATACATGAATCTTGAAAAAGTTAAAAGAGAGTTGTGTTTTTTTTTGTTTGCCTTGTCAGGGATCTATAGAAAGGTCTGGACTTTTTGCATTTGGAAGACTTGAGGTTTCTAAATAATGCTCTGTAAGGCTTCATTTGCTGCGAGTTGCTGATGATTGATGACGGTGTCAAAATTGCCAGCAAAAACCTCCTCTTCGATACTTTGCATAATCGACCGCCAGCATCGGACTCAACCTTCATGGTCGTTTTTGTTAGATCTTGAGGGCAAAAGTGATGTCAATGAAAATGTATTTACTCTTCTGTGCCCTCCATTTTTTTGTTTGGCCAGGAAAGGTAACCTTGGTTGGGATATTAAGTTCGGTCTCTGCCATGGGAAAACAAAACAGGTTTTCGAAATAATTTGTGGAGTTGAGAGAGGATCTGAATAGCATGCTTACAGCTTTAGCTACAGTTTCCTTTCCATTTCTCTTAGTGCATAACGTGCCCAAATCTTCCTCAATTCTGCGTTCTCATCTCTGGGTGAGCACTGCATTTTTTCACGTATAATTCTTCATCCAAGTGTTACAATTTGCATCGGTGCGCTAGATGACCACATTTCTTGTGTGCCAAGAAATGCGCCATAAAGGATATAAAGGATTGAATGTCGAGCATAAACTTATAATTCCTATCCTATCGCCAATAGTGAAGGGAACTTACTACGTGATACATGTAGCCATGATTTCATACCAAAAATTGTGACAATTCAGCTAGATTCACTGGATCAAAACATGATGCGGTATGGAACATGTACCTTCTTTCCATGTTACGTTTGACATAATTGTGAACGCTATTTTTCACTTTGCTCTCCATATCAAATGCGGTTCTCATGTTTCAATCTTACTTTTTACACATACAGGATCCATTTGCCCTGAAAAGACCCGTGCTCACATCAAATACCATCATCCTCTGTCCCCACCTAAAAGACACCCATTTGCTTCTCATATACCCAAAATCTTACCCAAACCCTTCCCCTATTTTATCTTCCTTCCAATCTGTTCTCTCTCCTCAGTCCCCTAGCAAACAGCACCACCCTCACCCCAAGTCACCCATTTGCCCTAGCTCCCACGGCCCCGTTTCGGTCCCATTTTCTTTTTATTTTTTTTGTCTCTTATGGTCGACTAATGTCTGGTTGCTTATGGTTGTCCCCCTTGCTCGCATGGCCTTGGCTTAAGGTTGTCTGGGCCGTGGTCAACGATGCAAGCATCCCTGACAGAGCTTGGCCATGGCCGCCAGATCAAGGTCGTTGATCTCAAATCCCTCTTGAGCTGGTGCGACTGCCATTATTGGCATCACCTCTGAGGTCCACAATGGCTGCAAGTTGCAACAACCGCTGCCGGAACGACACCGGTGCGCAATGGAATAGTTGAGACGCAATGGTCTGTGTGTCGGGCCTGTATGCTAGGAGAAGAAACAGAGCGCACGGGGGCGGCACCGTCTTGGGGTGAGGGTACTTCAAGAAATAAAATGGTAATTTAATAAATTGCATGAAGGTTTAACATGGTGCTTAATGGTAGGATGTATCCCCTCACACTGGAATATCATTACCTCGCCCGAGAGATGACTTCAAATCGAGTCACTTTAAGCGAAACCGATGCAACAATCTATGGAAAGAGAGTCTTCATATCAAGTCACTTGAAGTGAAACCGGTGCAATAAACTAGGTAAGTGTATCACGTCGTTCAAAAGGCCAAGCTCAAAATTGAAAGTAATATCCAAAATTTAATAAAGCTCTTAAACTGACACCAAGGGCCAAAGCCATAATTCAAACTTAAGACCGAGGCTTCTCCTTCTTTTCCTTAAAAAGGGCCAGGAGGGACACACCGGACACCTTCACGACCTTGAACCTGACACCAGGAATATCTCCGACAGCATGACCCTTTCGTCCAAACCCGGCAATCAAAACTTCATCCTGGTTTCAAGATTGCAGTCATGGTCAGTAACCAGAAGGCAACAAGAGGAGGAGAAAACCAGTTGAATACTTGATAACAAGCTATGGAAGATCTTACATTTTCCTCAATGTAGTTAAGGCAACCATCGTTGGGCACGAAAGCAGCTATCTTCTTTCCGTTTTTGATGAGCTGAACTCTAGCACATTTTCTAATGGCAGAGTTAGGCTGCTTAGCCTCAATGCCTCTGCACATTACAATATTATCATTTAGCAATTCTCGACATTTACTTGATAAAAGAGGCATTAGTTTCATTTCTGTTTGGTTGAGAGAGAGACAAAATCTTACATCTTCTCAAGGACAATGCCCTTGGCGTGAGAAGACCCAGCAAATGGCTTCTTCCACTCATTGCCAAGATGGGATTTCTTGTATGACTTGTCAGCCCATCTCTGCCTCCTTCGGTGAGACTTCAATTTGCGACCAGCTCCCATACCACGTGTCTTCCTGCAAGAAAATGTCTGCTTAAAAATCTAATGACATAACATCATCTCCTATATTGCGTTACAGTAGTGACTGGTGTCACCTACATTTTCATGATGTTACCTATCTCCGATGAAAAATAGCTGAAAGAAGTGCCACAACTCAAATTGAATAGGCACTCCTAAAGTATTGATAGAGGGTAGCTTGTCAATAGACATTGCGTAGCTATCTCCTCATTCAACTTATCCTCAGAAGTATTACAGCCCTTTTTTTAGGACAGAGAAAACTGCTATTGCAGTCATTTGTCGATACACATCTCCTAATGTTATGTCAACCATATTTTGTGCTGATTACTTTTATCTCCTCTATTGTTTCGTCAATGACCCCTCCAATTTGAAGCCAACAGAGGCTATTTGCCAAATAGAAAAGCCATTAACATACTCTTAAGGTAATGTTCCAGCTTAAAATTTGCTAGCTTGCCATTGGAGGGAGTAATAGACTGTACAGAAACATTCAGATGTGGCATAATGTCCAACGTAGCATAAGTCATTTCATATGGCTCTACTGATAAAAGCGCAAATTTATGCCCGAAATCCCATTATCCATAGTACAGAGATAGAACTAAACATAACATTGAGGTAAAAGAACTAAAGACACCCGAAAAAAAGAAAGTTCGCATCAGTATACAATCAAGCGAGAGTTTTTATAAGTCAGACCTCTCCTCTCAACGAACTGATGAAGATTGAAGAACCAAAAATCACAGACGCCTTGTGGAAATTTACGGAGCCGCTCAAAGCTATCTTAGCCATTATGATACCAAGTAAAACTCAAATCACAAAGACGTAACTTTTCACCTCCAAATTCGACATTACTATCATAACCTGCCAGGATTATCGACTCGGGCCAAAATCGAATGGGGGCTAGACTTCAGTTCTCAAGCACTGATGGCTTTTCTTCGCTCAAAATGAGCAAAGAAACGAAACGAAAAGCAGCAGTCGCACCCATTACATCGTCTGGTTCAGTAAAACACGACCTAGAGCAACCTCAAATCTTCTAGCGCTCTAAAGACGAGATCAACACACATGTAGCATCCAATCCGAAAACGAGAATCCAAACCACAAGATCAAGAACCGAGTCACGCGTCCGACAATCAAAAAGCTAGAACAATCTCAAGCACGAGAAGGTGGAGCCGCAGTGTAGTGATTACCCCATGTTGGCTGAGTAGGCGTTGTGCGGCCTCTGGAGGAAGTTCGGAGAGGTTGAAGAAGACCGGAGCGGAAGCTGCTGCAACAAGAAACCCTAGGCCTGGGGCGCTCCTCGATGACGGGTATATATATCTGTGTGCGGTCGGGCTTGTTTAGGCCTGTCTTCTGATTGGGCCTTGAGTGTTTTGGGCCCAAAGGCCTGGTCTCGTTTGAGTCCTCTTGGGCCTTGAGTGGTTCAGGTTTGGGCTCCTTGTGAAGCCCACGTGCCCCCGTATGCAAGTCGCATAAGAGTGGAGCCTCCTGTCCCGTCAAGTCGGTCCCTTGTTTGTTTCATGAAAAACAAATAATTTAAATATAATTTCTTAAAAATTACTATTTATATAATCTATTAAAATATTTTCCATTTTCTTTTATTTCTTTTATTTCTTTTCCTCTCCACCGACTGTCAAAGCCTCAGTGATGGCCAATGACCTCTGTTGGCCATAGGCGACAGTAGAGATGCCTTCATCAGCCGTCGGATGAAGTCCATAACCTTCATTGGTCATTAACGTGACATCCGAGTTTCGCCTAGTGGAATCGCAAGCCGCGAACATGTGACACTTAATGCCACATTGCCAAGCCCGCCGTTGGGTTTCGCCACTGGATCTTGCCGTGTCTCACCTCAGTTCGTCCCCATCATCATCGGGCCACCTTAGTCTCGCCACGACGCCAACTCAGTCCTACCGCTCCTCGACCCGTCGGCCCGCCAGCGAGCCAAGACAGCACGTTGCTGCTGCCACGTAACCAACCAGGACACTTGGCCACTCCTCCGCCATTCCCACCATCAGTAGCCACGACCTCCCCCAGCTCTCATGGATTTGAAGCTGCCGATTCCAACGAAACGGCAAGAGAGATGCTCAGTTTGAAGCACCCGATGGTGCAAACGAGGAACATCCAACTAGGGGGTCCAAAAACCCGACCCGACCCAAATACGAAATAAGTTGAGTACCTGTTTCAGGTCTTAATATTGTTCGGGTAATTGTTATGAAACAAAAAAACAAACATACTTTGGATCGGGTTAGGGTAGAAACATTGTTCGGCCCCGAACACATTATTGACTCCATGTGTTTGAAACAAATACGTTCTCCTCTCACCCAAACCCAAACACTCTTCAGTCTTCACCCAAACACATTATTGACCCTCCTGATGCGACGATTGCGCCTTCTCTTGTCGTTGACGCCGCCTCCGCCAAGCTTGCCCTCAAGAAGGACGGCCTCACCCTCCCCTGCTACTCCGACTCCGCCAAGGTCGCTTACGTCCTCCAAGGTGCGCCCGATCGATCGGTTCCCTCCTCCTCTTGTTTCTCTCGTTCGTGCTTTTATCCCGCTTTCGTTCAGCGCGGTTTATTCCGTTCGCCTGCTCTTGCATGCGTGGGACGATTCCGTTTTTTGCTGTGCGGGGATGGTCGCGTTTCTTAGACTTGATCAAGTGATCGAGGTCCTCTGCCCCCTGTCGAATCGTCGAAGTCGTTACGATGCGCTTAAAATTCCATTTTGGATGATGATTTTGTAACTTTGATCACCACTTTGCGATGCTTTGTATTGCTTGTCGTGTTCTTCTCATTGTCCGCTTTTTACGCGAGGTTGATGGTACTGTGCGTAGATGGATCGCTCGCTGGGATGTGGTTCTAACAGTAATCAAAATTGGACTCTCTTTCGCAGCGATCCTTTTTTTTATCATGGAAATGACTGAGTAAGCTTCATATTAGATTATAGAGAACTGACCTTCATCTATCAAAGATGAATTCTCACTTTCCGTCACATATATATATCCTCTGTTTTGTTAACTCCTTCAATAAGGAAATAATATGTGGTCAGAAATTTGTTCAGAAGTTTTACTTCAAAAAAATTATACTAGAGAAAGGGAAGTGGAAAAAAAAGGAATAAAAAGAAGAAGGGGAAAACCCAGAAACCCGACCCGAATTTTTGATGCGGGTCTAATGTGTTTCGGGTCAGTTTGGGTCAGGCCATAGTATGTGACCATTTTGATTCGGATCGGGTCAGGTATCATCAAAACCCGATCCAACCCGACCCATTGACACCCCTACATCCAACGCATGTGCCTCCTCGCGTGTAACGACCGCCCGAGCGGCGGGATGAGAATTGTGCGTAAATGTAAAAGCCAGAGAAGCCAATCTTTCTGCGTCATTCTTCATTTTGGCCAGAGGTGTCCATTCTCTTCTGTTTCTTTTTCAAAACCTGCATCTCCTTTTCCATTTTAGCCGCATAAGACAGGAAACAGCTGCGATCCTCACTCGCTCTCTCTTCGTCGCAGCTGCTCATGCCGCCATCCATTAGACATGCCGTCACCCCGCCCAACCGCCACCACAGTTCACAAGGAGCTGATTCTATACTATATCGATTGTTTGTCGTGCAACAAGGAGAGTTTCCTCATAAATCTAGAGGTGTGCAAAATACCCGGGAACCGCCCGGACCGCCCGGAACCGGACCGGAACCGCCCGGAACCGGCGGTTCTTGAGGGAACCGGTCCGGTTCCCGGTTCCAATTTTTCGGAACCGGTGGGTACCGGTCCGGTTCCCGGTTCCATGGGCGGATCCGCCCACCCGGACCGGACCGGAACCTTTTTAATATTAAAAAAAAAATTACTAAAAGAAACCCTAGATTGGATCTCATCTCCTCACTTCCTTCGTCTTCGGTTCTCTCTCTCTTTGTCTCTTCCTCGGTCCCTCCTAATCCTATCGCCATTTCGATTCCTCCCCGAGCATCGACGCCGCCGCCGTTGCTCCTCCGCCGTTGCTGTTCGCCCCCTCGCGTCGGCCGCCACCCGCCATAGCCGCAGAAAATTGTTTCGCGACCGTTCTATATTGAAAACCCGACCATAGACCTCCTCCCCTCCTTCCCAACTCATAGACCCGACCGTTCTATGTTGAAAACCAAAATTGTTTTGCGTCAAGATCGGTTCCATGGATCCACCCGGGAACCGGACCGGACCGGCGGTCCGGTTCCCGGATGGATCCATGCAACAACGGGTGGATTCCGGTTCCAATTTTCGGAACCGGTTCTTATGGTGGTTCCGGTTCTAGGTCGGGAACCGCCTGCCCGGACCATGCACACCCCTACATAAATCTGTTGAATCTAGTATTTCCACAGACGTTAACACCTAGTTGTAGGTTTCGAATAAAGTTATATAGTTAGAATCTTTAAAACTTTAGTCATTGGATTTATATATGTGTTATGGGAAGGTTACATATTAAATCTGCATACATACCTGGATTGAGGGTGCCGCAAGTTGAGCCGAAATGAGAAAATGTTGTCAAGGCCAGGTTTGATTTAGCCCGACCCTAGGTTTTTGCTAATTTTGTACCAATTCATGTGATGCAAATTTGACGGGACAGTCTACACAAAATCGTCCCTTATTGGCTGTTCTACGAGATACTTTAATTTTAGATTTTTCAGACTTTGTACAAAAAAAAAATTATATTTGAAAAACTATTGAGTTTGAAATCTATTTGTCGGATCTCTGCACCGACCTCCTTTTGCTTTCCATTTTCTACAAAATTTTCGGTCAAGAATCCTAACACGTGTCCTCATGAAAGTTGTAGAGTGCATCCTATACTACCACATATAAAATTTCCATGATTTTTTGGTTTCATTTAGTCTAAGAAATATTTATCTTTCTGCTCTATCACATTCTGGAACTATTTTGGCCCGGTTTACTAAAACTTATTTATAACTGTGTATGCTGAATCGGACTTCGAGTCCTTCATGAAAAATCTTTCCTTGGATCTTTTCTATCTTATGTTAAAGTTTAGTAATTTTTGAAGTTCATTTACCTAGATGATCATTGTAGTTTCTAGAAGTGCATAGGACAGCCTTATAAGGTTAATTTAAGAACTTGGATATGGAATTCTACACATAGTTCTTCTAATGTAGGCACAAGTGAATATATATTAGTCTAGGGGTTAACAATGATTGAGGATTCAATAGATTCACGCTTGAGTCCCTAAATAGTAGTAACATCAACATGCTTTTTAAATTGAATTAAGAAATTGCTGCATCATAAAATGGATGTATAGTTGAGAATGTTGTTGGTCATTAGGACAACAATATCCCAAGTTATAGTAAGGATGCATAGAGGGTAACTGGCGGATGCTTGAGGGTGTGACATGGGTCCCCCCGAATGTCTTCGCGATGCTGGATGAGTGCAAGATACTTGGAGGGTAACGAGTTCCTTAAATGATGATGGACGCAGGAATTCCTATTAAATATAACCTTGGTACATTTAAATTGAGTTAATGCTTTTATTGATTTGTTATGTTAATTTGAAAAGGTTATAAGGTAAGTTGATGATTTGCTATACTTTATACTAAGGCTTTTTTTTGTCAGTGCGATGATCAATTTATGTAGTATAGATCAGTGGATCTTCTGCTTGTTAGGTTTAGACTCACTAGTTGTTGGCTTTATCTTTTCAGATCAATAGAAATGTCAGTCTCACCTGCCTCCCCTATCCCTTACGGAGTTCCAGTCGACTTCACTTGGCATGAGAATAAGTTTTTAGACCCTGGTTTCTCGGATCATGTCTCATTTGACTGTGGATATAAGGACTTCGATAGGGCCTGTGACTCTTGGGTTCATTGGAATGTACACCAGCATCAACGAGCACACGGTGGATCCCCTCTCATTATTCGATGACGGACCACGAAACGAAGGCAGCTTTACCGAATAGAAGGGAGGTAGGAGGATAGCTGGATTTTTGGGGACTTGGAAGATTTTTTACGGAGCCAGGGGTCAGGGTTAGGCAACCACATGTACTACTAAATTGGGATGAGATGTTTGACTTACAGGTGACTTACAACCGGGTGTAGTCAATAGTACTAACCTTTTTTAATTCCCCGATGTACCAAATTTGTTGCTTGACATATATATAAATAAATAATAAATGAAGTTGCTCCATTTGTAGAAGTCTACGTGCATCCCTGAGTCATTTTAGAACTCAATTGTAAATCTATTGAATCCTCAATCGTTGTTAACCCCTAGACTAATATGTATTCACCTGTGCCTACATTGGACAAACTATGCGAAGAATTTCCTATCGAAGTTCTTAAATTAACCTCATAAGGGTGTCCTATACACTTCTTGAAACTACGGTGATTGTCTAGGTAAACGAACTTCAAAAATTACGAAACTTGAACATAAGATAGACAGGCTCCAAGGAACATTTTCCGTGAAGGACTCGAAGTTTGACTCAGCTCATACAATTCTAAATAATTTTTAGTAAATCAGGCCAAAACAGTAGGAATTTCTAGAACGTAATAGAGCAAAAAGATAAATATTTCACAGACTAAATGAGATTGAAAAATCATGAAAAATTAATATGTGGTAGTATAGGATGTACTCTACAATTTTCATGAAGGATGCATGTTAGGATTTAGAAATTGGAAAGCAAAAGGCAGTCGGTCCAAAAATCCCAAAATTAGATTTCAAACTCAATAGTTTTTTAAATATATTTTTTTCGTATGAAGTCCAAAATATTTGAAATTAAAGTATGTCATAGAACAACCAATAAAGGATGACTTTCAAGAAGATCACCCGATGAAATTCGCGTCACATAAGTTGGTACAAAATTAGTAAAACCCCGGGTCGAGCTACACCGAACCTGGCCTTGACAATATTTTCTCATTTCGGCTCAACTTGCGGCACTCTCAGTCCAAGTATGTATGTAGATTTAATATGTAACCTTCCCATAACACATACAAATCCAGCGACTAAAGTTCTAAACCTTTTAACTATATAACTTTATCTAGAACGTGCAATTAGGTGCTAACATCTCCGGAAACACTAAATTCAACAGATTTTTAAGAAAACTCTCATCATCGCAAGACAAACGATTGATATAGTATAGGATGAGGATATCCACTTGCCTCATGTCCTTGTGAACCGCAGTGGTGGCTTGGCGGGGTGACAGCGTGTCTAATGTATGGCAGCATGAGCAGCTGCGATGAAGAGAGAGAGAGCGAGGGTCGCCGCTGTTTCCTGTCTTATGCAGCTAAAATGGAAAGGGAGATGCAGGTCATGAAAAGAAACAGAAGAAAATGGACACCTCTGGCCAAAATGAAGAATGAAGCAGAAAGAATGGCTTCACTGGCTTTCATTTTTACGCACAATTCTCATCCCACCGCTTGAGCGGTTATTACACACGAGGAGGCACTCGCGTTGGATGTTCCTCGTTTGCACCGTTCGGTGCTTCAAACCGAGCATCTCTCTTGGCGTCCCGGTGGAATCAGCAACTTCAAATCTGTGACAGCTGGGGGAGGTCGTGGCTACTGAGGGTCGGAATGGTGGTGGAGTGGCCAAGTGTCCTCGTTGGTTACGTGGCAGCGGCGATGTGCTGACTTGGCTTGCTGGCGGGGCGACGGGTCAAGGAGTGCTAGGGCTGAGTTGGCATCATGGCAAGATTGAGGTGGCTCGATGATGATGGGGACGAGCTGAGGCAAGGCACGGCAAAATTCGGTGACGAAACCCAACAGCGAGCTTGGCGATGTTGCGTTAAGCGTCACGCGCTCGAGGCTTGCGATTCCGTTGGGCAAAACTCAGATGTCACAATTACTGAGGCCTCAATAACCGGTGGTGGGAAATGTGAAAAGAAAATAAAAAGGAAAAAAAGAAGAATTTTTAAACATTACAAAAATCGTTCAAGTCTGTCAGCGTTAATTGTGTTAGCGATTTAAACCAAAATTGATCAAAATAACTATACTGAAAAATCGTCAAAGAGCAGGAAACTAAATTGACCAAATTAAAAAGCCGATTTGAATTAATCACTATACAATAGGTTTGAATTTTATTTGTACAATTTTTCTTTATTTTTTGCATAGTCAGAATTTGAATGAATTTGAGAAGAAAAGATAATGGCTAGAGAAATATTCTGTATTTGGGTTGTAGTCCAACAATTCTAAATCTCTAATTTCTTAAAAAGGAGAACGGCCAGCGATTCTTTTTATTTTCAATAAAAATGACACTTTATTCTCTTGCTAAATCACATTAACTAGTGCTCTTAAAATACCGGTTAAGTATACTTGAGAAAGAAATATTCGATTTCAAAAATATTAATCGCAATGTAACGGAAAAAGTTCATCACTAGAGAAAATCGCAAACTTCTCTAATTTCGCCGTTCAAGAGTCAAGAGGGCACTCTCTAACTATCATTTGGGATATCAAAAGTGCTCGTCTTGATGGGTCTAAAGTACTAAGAATAAAAGGGACCATACATTCATGTGTAATCATCCTCATTCGCATCTTATTCTCGTTCTTGTCTTGCGTTTCATATCCATCTCTGCGGCTAATCATCAGTCGTTTCCGCCTTCACCGACATTCTCTGGAGCGATGTGGACGGATCCTACACGAAATCCACATGTTTCGACGATTGAGATTAATGAGGCTCACACGCATCCGGCTCATGCATTAATAAGGCCAGTTTCCGCGAGCAAAGTATTGTCGCCATGTTTCCCTAGCAATACCAACGTGTTTCCCAGTACTGAATCTACTCTTCGGAAACCCAACTTGCGTGTCTGCATAAGCCATTCATCCATACAACTATTTCATCAAGCTGCAAATTGCCAGAAGGGCAAGCAAATGATCCTACAGATCTGACCAGAAGACATTGATTCAACAGATTGAAAAGATAACATGCATAAAGATCCTCACAAATCTTAGGAAACCAGTTTAGGTTTCCAAAGCTAGAATGAGAACATTCCGCAACCGACTTCTAAATCGTTGCAGAATCATTACATTAAATTCTGCATATTGTCGGGCAAACTTAGCATCTCTTTGCAGTTAAGGAAGCGGAGCGCTTCATCCAAGGCACCACAGATAATTCTAAGCCGAAAAAGGCCCACGAGTTTTTACATTACCTGCACATATTTTTGCATGTATTCAAGCTATAAAGCTACACCCAACAATGGACTTGTCCCCCGAGAACTCCCAAGGATTTAACGAGGATGGCAGAATAGCCGAATCATAAGGAAGCTCCTTAGAATAGATAAAAGAGTCATCTTAAACAACCAAAAAAGTACTGGAAGAAAGAAAGATCAGCTTGCCCACCTGTTATTCCATCTACTTATTCCCCTTTTTCCACAAGACACCAATTTTCTTCAGCACGTTTCCATTTTTCTTCTTGGGAGATTCATCATCCGTGTCTTCGAAATAAGGTGAACCAAGATTATGGTAGTTGTCAAGGGAGCCTGGTCTTTCGACAAACTTCCCGTTGTTCCCAGAAGAAAGCATGGCGGCAGCAGCCTCAGCTGCTTTCCGCCACTGGTCAGATTGCACCTTCAGCCTCCTCAACTCGGCCTCCATTTCCAAGTTCACAGCTTGAGCTGCATCGAGCTGCTCAGTGACCCGAGCCGCTCTCCTACTGCTTTTATCGGCCTCCTCTGTCAGATATCCCAGTTTCATCAAAGCCTCTCGCTCCGTGGTCCGTGCAGCTTCCACTAAAGCCACTGCCTCATCACTTGCTTTGTTCTTGTCCACGTCCCTCTCATTTATTTCATGCTTGAGCCTTTTGTTTTCCTCGGCCAAATTCTGCATCTCTCTTGTTTTTTCCAACAAATTCTCCTTCGACCCTTCCAAATCCACCTGAGACTTGCTCAACTCCATCTTGAGTTCATATTCTCTTGCACTGTCCTGGTTGTTCTCCTTCTTCACACTTAGTTTCTGATTCTCATCCAAGACAGTCTGGAATTCTGCTTCCTTTTCTTTTGATTTTGCAGTCAATTCTTCAATAAGACTCTTGGCCGCCTCTAATTCGGCCTCCAGTTTAGCCTGCCTCTGGAAGGACTCTCGTTTTATATTTTCGGCAGTTTCATAAGCACCTCTGATTTGCAATGTGCTCTGGATATACTCGTCTTGATACCTGGTCTCAGCAGTACCCAGAGCCGACTTTAATTGAATTACCTCAAGTTTTGCGGAATTAAGCTCTGCTTTGACTTTGTTTATGTCTTCATCTGTGCTAACTCCGGGTGGGAGGTTCACATCGCTTGTGGAATTAGCTTGACAATTGTTGCTGCCACTAAGATCTGCTTGGAGTTTCTTCACTAGATCATCCAAAGACTTTTCTTGAGATTTCGACTGTTCTAGCTCATCAAATAGAGAGCTATAAGCTTCCTTGGCTTTCATGCTCTCTGAACGAAATATCTCAACAGTGACATTTGCCGCTTCCAATTGCTTCTGAGTATTGTTTACAACTTCTAGAGCCTGAGCTTCCGACTCTCTGCAGTTAGTAAGCTCGATCCTCAGGTTTTCAACAAGGGCTAGGGTTTCTGAAAGTTCCATCCTCATACGCTGGATCTCGTGATGTGCTGATTCTGCATGCTTAGTTTGGGTAGCTTCAGATTCAGCCACCATCTCTAGGTGTGCTTTGAGCTTCTTTATCTCATTCATGGCTGAAGCTAATGCAGCCGAATCCAAAGAGTATTGCTTTTGGATGGCCTCGAGTTCAGACTGCCAGGATTTATCACGCTCTTGGGAAATTTTAAGCAGTTCTTGAACCCGGGCTTCATCAGAAGCCGAAAGCTCCAAGAGCTGTTGTTGCGACTCCTCGAGTGTCCTTGACATGGCCGAGACCTGCTTCCTGGCCTCTTCAGCTTCCTGCTGGGCTTGCCTCTTCACCAATTCAGATGAGTCCAATTGGTTCTTTGCTTTCTTCAGATCTTCTTGCAGTTGAACGATCTGTGATTCCAATTCAGATGCTCTGCTCAGGCGTTTCTTCTGTAGCTCATGAACGCAAAAACATTTATCATTAAAAGACAAAATCAAGACTCAGAGAAACTTCATAGAGATAACTTCCATGGTGTAAGTGGCCATGTATAAAAAGTATTGTCTATTAACTAGTATTGCAAATGTTCTTATACATCTGGCGTGTTTAACTATAGCCAGATGATAACAACTGAAACGGGTTATTTTGTCATTCACAAAAGCAAGCTTGCTTAAAATCTGATTTCAAAGCCAGTACTGAATAAGTAGTATTAAAAACATTTTACAATGCAGAAACTTCTCAACGGTCAGCAGTCTTGAACAAAACAATTGTTTTTAAGAAACTTACAACAAAGACCAAAACAGTAAGCATAGAAGGGTGAGAGAATGCATGTGCTAGCATGCAAGTCCATGAATGAGGCATCAATTTCAGATTTGAGTCAACAGTGGGTTCCGATATTGCTTTCACAAAGAGTACCTCAGTTGATGCCGAACTTCGAGGCGACTTGCGCTCACCAACTTTAGGACTTTTGTCTTTAGGAGTCCTTGCGGTGGCATTTGGGGAGGACGAAATTTTCTCCGAATCAGATCCTGGAATCTTGAGCTGGCGTGAAGTTCGAGGTGTTCCAGGCGATTTCCTTTGAGGAACTTCCTGAGAATTGGTTCTGCACCACAAGTTCAACATCAAAATCAATTAGTACTTTGTCTCACCAACATGCGCAAAAAATAAATCATATTAAATTACAGTAGAAGAAATACAGTTCCTCCGGCTGCAACATATTAGTCAATGCAGAACCACCATTATAGGCATGTTAAGAAGGGAAGGGCCAACAGCACTTAATAGATTTTTCAACGCTCATTGTGGTTCAGGTGCAACTTTTTAGTCATCAATAATCGGCAGATGTCAAGGCCGGTGTCCTTTCAAGCTGGTGTACCAACACTTGCAGGCTAATTATGCATTTAAAGTATGTGTGTAAGGTGAAGATCACCACTAATTAACTAGAACCTCCTTGAGAAAACACAAGCTGCTTGACAGCAAAATCAATGAGGCATACATAATGTCTAACGTATATGTTATGAATCTACCATACACTTGACATGTCTAGTCAGTAGCATATAAACCAAAAAGAAATGTGACATTTTTTTCATGGAGAAAAATAGAACCCATACTAAAATTGCCTAGGAATGTGAAAACAGAATATTTAGTATGACAAGAAATTGAAACCTGTTTTGGAGTTTTTTATATGCACTCAATAAAAGAAAGTTAAAAAAGAAATTGCATACATCTGCATACAGGTAGAGAATTTCCGATTTTTGAATTTAGAAGACATTATGATGATTGAGTCTTCAAGAAGTTGGAGGTGATTACCAACAGAAATGCATTCTTACAATCAGCAAAGAATTAACACAGAAGGTATGCATCTAATATAGCTCCGCAGGATTCCAGTTAGTAGCTGATACATAAATTTGACACATGGTAGAGAAAGATATCCAAAATGAGGCGAGAAGAAAATGATCTATGCGAATAACTAGGTTCCTGCCATGGCTCATCCAATATCAGACTGAAAACAGAAACAAGTCCATGCATTAGTGCAGATAAAGGCTGTGTCTAATAGATCATTCGGCAAAGATTACGATGACACAGATCGTGAGAAGCACTTCCTTGTTCTGTTACCAGAACAAGCATCTTGCGCCTAATTATCTCACATGTTCCCACAAAATGCTCCCAAAGCAAATTCAAGAACATGCTGTTAACAACAACATGTTCACAACAACAGAATCTTTGTATTCTTAACTGGAAAGACACTGATGTCGGTCAGGTGACACTCATAGCATCCTATCGCAAGCTTTCCTCATTCATCGATAATCTCTTTAATTAATAGAAGTAAAAATACCAAGTTGGAGAATGCTAGCACATCAGATCAAACGGCTAACTCACCGTGCTTGTGGTGTCTGCATGATTTAGGTCCTCCTCAACCAAATAGCGAAACGAGTAGAGCCCTTCACAACCCCCTGACCCACACCTCCTGCAGCATTTTCATTGAAACTCCTTGGAGAAATTAATGGGAAAGAAAAAGAAAAAAAAAGGATGTGCAAGCATGTCGGAATGTAAGTACGATGATGTATAAAAGAAACTAAGGTTACTGGTCCTCAACAGGGACAGCCACCTCAAAGAGTATTTAGTACATTACCCAACAAACAAACAAACAAACCCAAGATCCCTTCAAAGAAACTCCACAGAAACTCTCCACCCCACTACCAACCGCATCCACAAAACAAGGACCCTAAAAGATTTTAGCCATTTAAGAAAATAGAAAGACCATGAAAGAACTCACTGAATTCATCACCAACACCGTCTCTGCAATTTTTTTTTTCCGCTCTTTCTTGATTATCTTTTCCTCCTCACTTTCCTTCCCTTTTACTCTATCACTTAACTCTTGTCTTTAAGGCACATCATTGGAGGACAACCCAACATTAGGGACCAAAAAGCAAAAGGAGCAATAAATGAAAGTAATGGACCACGAAGACCGCCGTTTGCATAAGAAAATCACTGGCGAACCTCCTGAGGAAGTGGGAAGATCCCCAAAAAAACCTCAACATCAAGCACCGACAGCTTGCGTAACGCCTCGCAGGGCACTTCCGTTATGAAATCACGAGCGACAACGCCCCCACAAATATCTAGCGAAATCATTCAAAAAGCATGAAAACTGCCATTGATGGTAAATACTTATCAGGCGGGCAAAAGCGGCACCACCTTCGAGAGGGAAAAAGGAACAGGGAAGCTACAGTAGAAAAGGCTCGAACTTTAGTTGACGAGCTCAGACCAAAGAAAATATGTCCCCAAGAGAAAATCTGCTTTTAAATTTACAAGAGAACCCCATTTCAGGTTTCTCCGCTTAAAGGCGAGCGAAAGAAGAAAGGTCCTAACTTGATGCGAACGGATTTGCATTCCACCCGGAAAAAAAAGCAGAGAAGAGTTACACCACAACACACGGCTCAGAGAAAAGGAAAAAAGAAAACAGAGTACCTGTGTAGTTGCAAAAGAATTAAACTTCAATGGAAAATGTGGGACAAAAGGAAGAAGAACGAGAGCATTTTGAGCTTACCACTGGCGGATGAGTTTTCCAAATGGCGGGTTTGAAACGGGGACACGAGTTGGCTCCTTTTGAACAATGCGGGCGAAAACAAGTACAAAGTTCCCGAGAAAAAGCGGAGAAAAATGGAGAAGGGAACCCTAAGGAGATGGAGGTCAGAGGAAGGAAGTGACTTTGACTGGACTGGACTGGGCCAATGGCATCTTCGCCTTCTGGTTCTTCTTCTTCTTCGTCAGCCTCAGCGGTCTTTCTTCACT
This sequence comes from Eucalyptus guilfoylei, assembly GCA_016097605.1. Lineage (NCBI taxonomy): Eukaryota > Viridiplantae > Streptophyta > Magnoliopsida > Myrtales > Myrtaceae > Eucalyptus > Eucalyptus guilfoylei. The sequence continues at coordinate 44,735,132 of CM027861.1, forward strand.
TTGAATTTCTCCAAAAGCCAGACTTTGAAGTGAGAGAGAGAGAGAGAGAGAGGAGACCACGCTGACTCCTTGACTGTTGCAGCACTCTTCACGATGCTACGCTCTCTGCCTTCGCACGCGCCTTTTCTAGTGACCCGTCGTTTCTCGCAGTTCATCCCAGGATTAAAGTGGCTATCTATCTACTTTCAACTATGTCTATTCAGATTACTTTCCTTTTTTCTACGTAACCTCTCTCTTTAATGACATGTTCCCTGCTTTTCTCTCAAACCCTGCCGTTGAAAGCGTCAAAGGAAAAGCTACTCTCCTTCTTGGCTTATCTGACGGAAAGGTTCAACATAAAAACCTATGACAGAGTAGATGGCTTGAAGCTCTTGCTCCGAAAACATCAACCAGGAGCGGCGGTCATATTGATTTCAGTACAGTAGTAGTAGTAGTAAACTTGAAGGAGAAAGAGACAACACTTCAGGCTTTTCTGATTTTACTACATGATGATTCTCTTGAAAAAGATCAAAACCGCTGTTCTTTATTTCAGAGTTACTAAAATGAGGAGAATAAAATCCATTAGCTGATTTTTACTATGAATGAACAAGGGAACCCAAGGCTTCCCCAAACACATTTGTTAAGAGCGTCATTAATTGTGTTTTACTTTTATTTGAAATATACATTATTTCTAATTTTAATAGTCTTAATTGGTATTTCTATGTCACTTGTTGACAAGATCCATTTCCACACAAGAAGCAGCGGAAACTCCAATTCCATCTGATTTGTGAAGTTGATATTGAAATGTGATGAGCAACAACCAATCATCAACCTCGAATGAAGGGTACCAATAAGGGGCATTTGTTTGGGGAAAGAACAACAATTAAGTTAAAGGTTAATACCACAAAATCAAAAAAAAAATCTTAAAGTGGTATATTTATGACAAACTTACTTCAAATTAATTTTTTTATCACCAAAAATTATAAATCTATACTCATGTGATAAATTTATGCTCCATTAATTTTCGTTGAACTTTATAATCAAATGATGAGTTAGATGACACATAGCAACCAACAAGTGTACCGATTAAGGTTTTTTTTTCCCTTCGTTTATCATAAGCCGTTTGTAATTTTTCATTATATTAATCCAATTTAACAAAGAGCAAATTTGTCATGTATATATTGATTTTGGAGTTTTTGATAATTAAAAAATTCGTTTTGGGTTCCTTGGTATTAACCTTGGTTAGAATCTTTGGAGAGAGTCAAACAAAGAAGAAGGGGAGAAATAGTACGGTTTGTAGATCCCAAATCTTGATTGGAACCCAAAATATCTCAAAGAATCTTCCTAATTGAAATTTTGCAGGAAGGGTGTCCTAGAACACGTGCTTAGTGCCCCATTCAATGTATGTGCCGATTTGCTCGAAACAGGCTGGGGTCGATCGGCAAACACCGAAATCGCTCCACGTTGCTGTTTGGTCGGATCGATAGGTCTAAAGTCACGGGCACAAACATCGCCGGTCAGTGTCACATGGAGCAGCGGACGTGGGCGACCCTTGCGATTATCAAGAGTTCTGCAGGGGTCTCGGCCTCGTTCGTCCGCTGCAGAGAAGCACACGTCGTCAGCTCTTGCTTGGCTAAAAGTGGGGGAAGAGCTACGGACAAGAGGGGGCAAGAACAGTCGAAGCATCGATGTTGGTTAAACTGTTTTAAGGGACCCAAAAGGGGGAAAAGGAAAAGAACATGGGATAGCTTACTGATAAAGCTTGATCGCATTCTGGGGCTTGTGATGCTGATTGTGGGACATTTTGGCCTTGGTTCAAATATACATGATGTCGAGATAGATAGGTTGCAGAGGAATTCATTTTCACAAGGAGTAATGATGTCAATAATCCTCGATTTCTTCCTTAAAAAATGTTCAGTGTGGTGTGCGAGTTTTCTTTCCTATTCAATTTGGTCAAAGATCTTATAAGAATTCACTCGATGTCATTTTTCCTTTATAACAAGTTGATGATGTTGGTTGGTATAGACAAAAACGTATTTAACTAGCCATCAATTCGCACATATCGGCATCCACGTGGCTTTCAGGTGCGTGATTTCTATCTCTTTATGTATTAAACTAGGAAACAAATTATCGTAATCGAATTACAAGCTGCTGATTTTGAACACCACACCACTCACCACTGCGACGCTCGACCACACCACCCACTCTACAACGACAATTAGACACAGTCTCCGCCCCCACAAGCACCTTAAACTCGACCACCACTACCATCATCGCGAGCACTAAGACTCGACAACTACACAATCACCACCCTATGCATCATCAACCTCCCTCCCCCACTTTTCCTTATCTCCCTTTCTTCTTTGATGTCTGCGATCTCGAAATTCGACGTCAAATATGAGGAGTAACGATCTCGAATCAGAAGAAATAAAGAGTCGTGGCATTGATGGCATTGTTGGACACTATTGGCAGCTGAGAAAGAAGAAAAAAGTAAAGGAAAGGAAAAAGTTAAATAGGAAAAAGAAACGAAACAAATATCTTCCGTTGATTAGAAAGCCATAAATTATTGATCTATATCATTTTTTAGCCCATTCATTCCTAAATGGCAAGCTGCATTAGAGAAAAGCATGCTACATTACGTTGTATTTAATAGAAAAACCATATTGAACCGACTTTTAGAAGCTTGGGGAATAGATTGAATAAAATTAATTCAGGTGTGATATTGAATCCAGGAAATGTTCAGGGATCATTAGTATTATCCTTCTTCACAATCTCTTGTTCTAAGTACTTATTGTTCTGTATTTTTTTAATAGAAGAAACCTATGATGATTTCTAAACAAAATAAGCAATCTTTGGTGCAATTGCAACATCTACTTCTTCTTTTCTTTTTCCTATTTGAGAATTTATGTTGACATCGATGACATTAAAGTAAACAAAAATTATCGGCTCCTACTTCTTATGGACGAAATGGGACAGGATCTAACATCAAACCGACATAAATATTTCTCAATTTGAGAAGGCATGCATGATTTCATGAATATTCAAAGCGAATTTCTACAATCCCTCATAAATACTTCTCCGGAGGATTTTTTGGGAGATTGAAAGATGCATTACGATGATTCCTAGAGAGATTGGGGTCGGATCACAAATGAATAGATCTCATTCCCTCATCAAGTAATTTTGGAACGCTCATGCGTCACAAACTGTATGAAAACTAGTACAAAGCACATGTAAGTATAGCAAATCACAAGCCCGCGGGTCGAGAGAGAGAGAGAGAGAGAGAGGACGGTAGGTGAGAATGTACCATTTGGATTGTCAATCCACAACCATTCATAAGCAAGGAGGGAATAAATTAGAGTTCATTTCATTGGCATGACATTGCCCTGTGACAAAGTAACATCCTGGGATAACGATGACTTGGTTTCATTCTCATAGATGACAAAGTTCAATGATCGATCCTCGGCCTGTGGAAGGACAGGCCCAGATTTCGCTGTAGCACTTGCAGAAAAATTGGAGAAGGAATGCAGCAAAATGTCCCAACCTTTAGGTACGGAGAACACTTGGACTCCACCTTTGTTAATTGAAGCGATCAAAATCCTAAAATCTTTTGTTAAACAGTGCAACGGGGCTCTTTTGATTGCCCCGGCTCCGATTTTAGGCTGTCCTGTTGACACTGTTCGATTGCTTCGCAAATAGTTTCTAGCGGAAGAAAATTTGATTGCACTTTTTCAAAAAGATTCAGGATCAGTTTGGATTTCCGGCCAGGACAATAATGTTTTAGGGCTTTGACTTTTTACCGGTGGAAGTCAGACAAATAATAATGTTTGGCGACCGCATCAAATTGGCGTGATCTTCAAGGCTAAGCCAATATGCTTGGTGGTTCCTTAAATTTATTGTGTTCTGTATAATGTCTAATTGTTGGAGATAATTAGAAATTTATTGAAGATAATTTTTATGTTAAAGATAATTATGATATTCATCCGCATCTCTCAAGATTTTACGCATATTATACTTATATCTTTGATTGTGCATATCTTGATCGGATTATTATCTTAAAATACCTATATCAAAATATATAGAATTCTCCAATTCTAAATCTCTCTCGGTCCAAAAGTTAACTCAAATATTGAGACTTTCCCTCATACTTATAAATTGATTACTTATCTTTTTCATAATTGATATGGAAAAAAACCCAACGATCTCTCCTTCACACTTTAGTTCTCGAGTCGGAATGACAACAACCAGTGTAATTGTTGGATTCAAACTTGTTGATTTTGTTTTTACTTCTTTATTGTCTGAATATTCAGGAATTAAGAACATTCCAATTCGTATATAATTGAATTAAGGTCAAGAGAACCACTAACCCTCGTGTTAATTGGGCTATGATTTTATAAGAGATTTTGTGAGAATATTGTCAAGAGTTCTAAAAGTTTAAACAATTATATGAATGTTATTTTATTATTTTATGAGACTAAATAAAGGAATTAAAGCAAAACTACACCAAAAAATAATTAAGGCTTTATACTTGACTAATGATAAAATGAAAATGGACAAATTTACAGGGAAAAAAATGATACAGGATTGAAAAAAAAAGTTCAAATGAATTAGAAATGTCTTCAGTGCTTGGCTTGCATGTCTTTGGACTTTCCTCATAACTGTTCGATTCTTGACATCCCAGAATCAATTTGGAGTTCCTGATGCCAAACCATGTTCTTGGAGCAATCTTTTCCTTGAACACCTTTCAGTTTCGTGTCATCCTCAAGAACAATTTGCTTCACAAACTTCAACAGATCCTACGCAAGCAAGACGAAAATGAAAAAACCTTGGATCACAATTATAACAGTAAAGAACCAATCAGAAAAGGACAAAAAACTTCGGCGAGTTTTGTTTTCTTTTGGTCGGTCAGTTTTGCTCTCGTGCGTGAATTTAGTATATCTCCAAAGTTAAATGGTCCAAATCCTATATGGGTGCGAGAGAAGCACGTGTACAGATTCCGAAAATAAATCCAAAAGCTTGATGCTTTCATATGACCAACCGCTTATGCCAATCTATAAACTATTGGCAAAAGGTTGGAGGTTGGCCAAATTTCTACTGAACTAGACTTATCAATTCAGAGAACCTATAGCATATAATTTGCAGCATAAAGATATGATCAGATTCTTAAGTACTCTTTAGCATATTTAATAATTCATAGAGCTGGAAAACTAATAATTTAAAAGAAAACCTCAATTGTCCATGTGTGCATGGACCCATCATTGCATTTGCACCGCACCTATATAATTTTGTATCTTACTTTGAAGGCCATGCATCTCTTCAATTATGAATTGTCATAGACCAATTTTAAATATGCCTGAATCTGCTAGCCTGCTAGCCCAAGTTCAATAAGGTCTTGATTCCACATATTTAAAGCTTGCTTTTGAGTAATTATTTCGAAATTCTTTATCACAAAAACAAGAAATATAAGGCTAGGTACACTAAAACTGGTGTAACTGCCTGTCTGTGTACCTGGCCGGCGTTGGTCGTGGTGGTGGTAGGCTGAGCAGACGACGAAGATCGACCCCATCTTTCAGGGTCCCACAGAATTGAACTGTTGAATGCAAAACTTGAAGGATGAATCATCATCAATGGAGGTCTTGGGTCTGTGTCATTGCTCTTGTCACCATCATGCCATCCTCTAACTTGTGAAGCAAGTTTGCACACTGGCCACTTTCCCAACACCCTGCAATTAGTAAGCTGTAATGATATGATCCAAAAGCAAAATGAACTAATGAAGTATGTTCTCATCAGGAAGAAGGGAAAAAAAGAGTTCTAATAGTTTGACTTAGACTTGATGATGAAGTATGACATTCATCTCTTGCTTCTACTCGATCTCTACTTGGTTTGAAACAAAATCATTTTGTACAACCAACACCAGTTTCTTTCATTACCAGCCATTCCGAAGCAGCATTAAATGAAAAGAAGAAAGAATATCAGAAATATCGTGACAGAGATAAATTTTGAATGTAAAACAAGTTAGATATTTGTGCATACTCTATCTCCCTGAGCCCCTCAAAGAAATCCAAATCATAAGCATTCGAAATCATCGAAAGATGGAGGATCCCGCTTATCCGGTGGCGCTCGACGTGCCGCAGAGCAACGTTGAACCGATGATCCGTTTCTGCTTCCGGGTCGGTGAAGTTCTCCTTGGAGACCAAATGCCGGTACATAATGCCAGTGTTCCTGAGTATTTCCGATACTTCTTTGGATTCGGATTGTCCCTCCACAATGATCCAGAGCAAAGGTGCAGGAATAAGTCTCAAAGTGTTGGACAACCTTCTTAGGAACACTCCTTGAAACTTATCTTTTGTCCCGGTGGGTGTGACAATTATGAGAAGTCTTCTTGGAATCAACTTGACTTCCTCTTCTTCTTGCTGTAACTGAACCTCTCCTCCAGCCAAAGCTGCCACGGCCGGTGTCTCAGCTTTTGAACTCGCGTCGACGACGCTTATCCTCGATTTTGGCGCTGTCTGAGGATAGTAAACTGCTTTATCCGAGGTAACTGCTACACGACCGGCAAAACCGGAGGCTTTAATTGTCTGAGCGAAGCCTGTGAAGAAACCAATAACGAGGCATACAGAGAAACGGAAAATGGCTCTCTTCCAACGCTGTGCTTTCTTCCTTGATCTTTCCACAGATCCCATCTCTGCAAAAACAAGTTAAGAGTCCCCAGAATCTTGAGCTTTGAGACAGAAATAAATTAACCCACTGACAGTGAGGGTTGATGCACTACACTAGTCATCCAGAATATTTTATGGGCAAAGGAGCTAATTATATATATAAAGAGACAGGATTAAAATATGTTGATTTGGATCTAGAGTAAAGGTTTGTATTTGGGAGAGGAATGGAGCAGGGCAAATATCCTAATAGTTGTTGATTGTTTTTCCTTCCTTTTTTTTATGTTGAAATAGTTGTGGATTGTCACAGGCAAAGTTAATGCGTGTACCTGAATTTAACAATTTATTCAACTTGGTGAAAATGGGAATTGCTTCACTTGAAGCAAAAGAAAGATGTCAACATATAAATGGACTTGAGCTGAAGATTGGACAAACAGGGGTTCGAATGAACTTTTCAATTAGATTACGCGAAAAGACAAATCTCTATCTACCGATGGCTGTCAGAATAACTTCGCAACTTGAAAGTTGAAAGTTGACCAGGCACCTTCTGGTCAGTCAGTCACTCTAAAATTGTACAAATTGCTTGTGATTTTATTCTAAGTTCAACTTGAAAAATAAGTTTCGGGATCTTCTGCTGTTTATCAGGTTGTTCTGAATGTTCCTCCATCTGAGATCAGCTCATGCACCACGGCGAACATTCTGAAACCAGTGAACATCAGGAAAGTACCGGCAGAAGGGATAATCTGAAAGAGTTGAAGCTCCGAATTTCCAAAAGATTCATATAACCAAAAGGTTTCGTGCGCATGTAGCCATGCGCAAAATTGCTACGATATAGATTTTTATGCAAGCATCGGGAATCATTTGCTCACCATTTCAGGCTTATGGACGTAGAGAAAGCGCGCCCACAATGTCACTAAGAAAAAAATATAAGGATGGAAGAAAATGTTTTCCCCGTATTGCTTTTCCTTGAACAAAGAGATTCCAACAAAAGACATGCCCAAGGAGGCCGCGAGGGTGTACACAGCCAAACACGGCAAGTGATGACCAGAGACAGAAAACCCATCAAAATTTGCGCATCAAAGAGATGGAATTTCGCAGCTAACTCATCTTGTTAAACTAGCTAAAATGATCCACAATAATTTCACAGGCCTAATGTACATAATTGCAAGTTCAAAAGCCAAGAATCAGGGTCATCCTTGAATTAACCAGCCAATTCATCATCCCCGTAATCCTCCCCAAAGTACTTGTCGACCAAACCATTTGCCATATTTCGCAGGTCCTCATTTTCGTGAAACTGGAACCTTTCCATGGCTTCAATCCCGTCTTCTCGCTCTACAAGCTTGGGCCCCTCACCATTAGGCATTCCCCTCAAAACCTACCAACATGGATAGCAGAATTAGTAAGAAAAATCCAAGAGTAACTTTCCTAGGCTTGGGAAGCCCAAATAATTATTTACTACTTTTACTTAGGACTTAACCTCCAAAATTTGAAATTGGAAGAAAAATATATATAATATATATAAGTCTCGGAAAATTGTAGAAAAATTTTATACATCTCTAAGAACCAATATCGTGTATTGAAATGGGTTTTAGATTCTTTCAAAAGGTCTGTACGAGCTGCCAAGTTTAAGAAAAGTAGTAAGTTAAAAGTATAAGTCACTGCAAATAGGTCACTGCCAAGATCAAACAGTCTGCCATTCTCATTGCAACACTTTTTATCAATTATCATCACCGTCAGTAACTTCCCAGGCAGCATATTTAAAAAAAATTCATCTAACAGCAACTGGTCTAGCCAATGCATGGCAAACAAAACACCAAACCTTTCTGACAGAAAGGAATCCCATGCTTACTGTCAGAAAATCTTTCATCAGGTAAATCTTCCTCTGCAGGTTATCATTCTACAAGAGACAAATTGAGAAACGAAAAGAATGGGAAATAGGATGATTGAATTCAACAGAAAAGGTCTGAAAAAGAAAGCCCGGGATCACCCATGAAAGTCCAATATTCTGGGAAAAAATTTATCCAACTTTTGGGGCTACAGTAGTTGGGAAAGTTGACCTACGAAAAGGTAACTACAAGGTCAGTTACCCAGAAAAGTTTTGAGTCATTCGAGAAGACTAAGCACCCAATTTGTGGCCCAGAGAACTTATAAAAACGATGCAAGAAGAAAGACATCCTTTAGGGAAAGTTTTATTAATCAAATATAATCTTTTCCTTACCAGCTCTATAAATTGAAGTCCCACTCTTGCCGCCTCAATATCAGCAGACCTTACCAGATCAATAAACCCTGAGAGGCATCCACCACCCACAAGTGAAACCAAGTGTTCCTGAATAAGATAGGGCCTTGCGTCACCTTCTGTTGGGCCAACACAAAGATTTCCCAGGACATATGCCACCTCCTTCCTTACATCAAATGGGGCTGATGAGAGGAGGCGTAATAGCCATGGCAATGTCTCACTCGAATATATTAACCTTTTGTGTTCAACAGAACCAGCGGCTATGTTAGATAACACCCATGCTGCTTCCTACAAAAGTTGTGGTTTTCAGTGACAAGGGAAGCTTAAGTTTTGTACTAACAAAAAAAGGACCAAGTATACCTTCTTCAACACTTGGTGCTCACTCTTTAAACATTTTACAAGGACCTTCATCACCCCATCTGAGATTGTCAAAATAAAAATTGATAAACACAAAATGCAAAGGGAAACTACTCTTCTTCTCCATATAATTTGCTAACCTGTGACTTCACTCCCGGGGAGGAGAAGAGTATGGGTGGTGTTTGTATCACCAGCCACAAGGTTACCTAAGCCCCGCAATACCTAGACGAAAGAAAGTATACACATATCAACAAGATACCAAGAGCAAGCATCTTGAACTAAATCACACCAAATCCAAGACTGAATGACATAAATATGATGCTGGGAGAGACAGTAACAGAAAATTTAAATTTTATGAACATGTTAAAAGAACATTTATTTCACCTTAGAAGAGAAAAGCTAAAAAATCAACTAGGGTTATTCAGGTAACATAACATTGACGATGATCCATCTAAAAAAAGGTAACTAGTATTAGAATATGGAATGCTCTTTAGGCTTTCCCCATATTGGGGAAGCTATGGGGAAAGCCTTCACAGAGAAGCCAAACGTAAGCCAATTTTTGTCTTAACAATACCTACCCAATCCATCCTTAACCTCCAATCACTTTTATAAATTATCCACACATTAACCAAGATATGCACCATGTTTTCAGTTCAATTTTTTTAAAAATAATGTGTAATAAATCCAGCAGATTGACAAGAAAATATAGTATTCTCTTAATTATGTTACAAAGAAACAAAATGGCAATGATTCTTTCATTTATAAATGACAAGACTAGCATGTGTAGTTGAAATCAGTAAACCTCCATCAATAATTTGAAGGAACATTGACAGTTCAAAATAATCTCAACATAATTGGAAAAAAAAAAGAAGTCACTCCCTCCCTCCCTCTCCACCTTTTGTTCCTTCTTTATCCTTCATGAATCCATGGTTCTAAGCACCATTGCCATGCTGCCTGAATCATTATGGAAGCAAACACGAGGTGTGGTCATTTCCCTCATGATCCACATCAGAGTTCATATGTTGGACTTGGTTAAAGGAATTGTGGACTCCAATCGTATGTATTGTTTCGTAAAATCTTTACTCCAAAGACTAACAAAAGGGTTGTGCTATGATGCCCTTAAAACCTACCTCAAGCTTCAAAACTACTTTCAACTCATTTTGTACAAATCTGTCAGAAATGTGCTAGGAGATAACTTCAAACAAAATAAAGAAAAACGAATATATTGCGTACAACATGCACCTCTTCCTTTTCTATATACTCATCAGTACTAGGTACGAGGTTTCTGTTAATCCATCATGCTTACCGGAATGAGCAATTGCAGACTACTCGATGTTGCCAATCTTTCCACAAGGAGTTGAACAACATCATTCTTCACCAATAAATTAGTAGCAAAATTTGAAAGGGCCGAGAGATAAACAACTACCCAAGCAATCTCTGTTGCTAACTCCTCATCCCTGATAATGCCAAAACATTGCCACAAGAAAAGGATTTTTCAGAGAACATCATAGAATTTCCAAAATAAGAATACAGCAACAAAGCCAAGTCCCCCATCAGGAATAACTTCCCAAGTATTACCAACTGCATTCCTACACTCATGAGCATTCATCAAACTGCTACTAAATCCAATGCCATCAAATCTACGCAATTTCTATACAGGCTCCCAATTGTTCTTTATTTCCATGGTACTTCACAAGAACCAAATTCCAGCTTCTCTATCTGCTTAAGTGGTATCTCTGGGATATACTGCATATGACATATACTCAAAGCAGGGAAACTAATTCCTCACCAAAGCTCTAGGCTAGCCGAAATAACCATACTCCTGATAGAGTTCTCAGCTAAAAGTCTCCATTTACCAAGTCCCAGGCTGTCTTCAGAAGCTTTCTCTCAGGTTGATCATTCTATTTACATAAACAGAAGCCAGCACTGCTATAAAATGCATTCTATGAATTTATGTGGGTTATGGACTAGTTTGCCACTGCACCTAGAAAGCTTAAAAACGGGACCACTCTGACAAAAACCAAGTACAAGATAAAGAAGACAAACCAGTTGCCACCTATACATCCATAAACTGAGATAATAGAATTGTCTTTGAGATCAACAAAACCCACTTACGCCTTTTTCAAGTGCCGAACAATTGCATCCAGCACCCCATCAATTTTGATCAGATCGGTCGCTCCTCTAGAATCAGGTCCCTGCATTCAGGCACACTGGAATTATTTCTTAAGTTAAATCTTAAAAAGAAAACAAAAATACCACTCAAGTTAGAGATGCATAATGAATGTAAGATAAGAATAAATACTTCTAGTGTCCTACGAACTTGCATATCCTATAGCCAAAGTATATCGGCTTAGGAAGCATTATGAACACAAGGGACAGACAAATTACAAAAATAAGACTGAAAAGAAGAAATAAAATCTGTTATCAAATCACATAACAGAAAGAAATGACAACCAAGCAGGTGGGGAAGAAAGATCCACCATTTCTTAAGAAGTTTATTTAACTACAGTACTGGCATGTATGTCCTTAGTGAAGAATAGAAACCTTGATTAAGTTTGACAATGCCCAGGCAGCTGTTCTCACAGTTGAACCCTTGTTTGGAAGCATCATTCTTGCAAGAGGTAGTAAGGCCCCTTGTGAGAGCAAAATGTTTCTCAGCTCCTCTCCTTCACCGGCCACATTTCCCAATGCCCATGCACACTGCTCGGCAACAGGTAAAGAACTCTTCTCTGAGAAACAAATGCAATTTCATGAGCGAAAACTAGTTAAGGATGAGACTTAGCTTCGAGAGGATAATTTCTGATCTTATCATTCAGAAGGGGTGGGGTGGTGGGCAGGAACTAGCCTAGGATGGCAAAGAGTCAGATAAAAAGATTAAAATGAACACGCACGGTCAATTATGAACATCCGGAAAGGAATAAAAGTATGGTCCATGCTTTAGGAGACAACTATAGATCCTTGATCAGTATAGTATACAATAAAAATACTAAGTTATTTTGATACCTTATTGGAGGTAGAATTTAACTTAAGAATAAGAAAAATAGACAACACACAAGAAGATAAAATATACAAATTGCGCTTTAGCTCAGACTGATAATTCACACTTTTAGAATGGAGAGAACCATGGAAAGACACTATGATCAAATATCTGGAGAGAACCATGGAAAGACACTATGATCAAATATCACAAGGAAAATGTTTCCAGCAGGATATCATATCAAAGATGACATTTAGTTGGATTAATATTTACTACTCTACCTGTAGAAGAATGCATCTAGCATTATCACGGCGACACACCATAGATAAGATATACTAAATGCAGATAACTGACTTTAAGAGAATAACAAAATCCTTACATGTAGTAATTGCTATAAGTCCAATAATTTAGGTTTTTGCCACAGATCAAGTAAACTCTCCGCAACTTTCACAGATTTCATGAAGCAGTGAATATTTTTAGCCCAGAAGAAATGTGAGGGATATCAATTGATGCTCTCAGCGAGCAAAGTAGTGACAGAACGCTCTAAAAATGGTAAAAGGCCAATTAATTAGGTTGTTTTTGGATATATTCCTTTCTCTTTCAGCTTCAGCTTTCAGCATAAAAATTCTATTTCAATCAGTTTCAATGGGATCCACACCATAATATGACATATTTACATTCCCTGGCCCAAAAAAGCTGGTACGACATCATTTCTACAGATAGAAGATGTTGCAAAATCCAACGTACCACCAATATGAGCAATAAGCATCGGCAATGCGGGCAACAAAGCTTTAGTTTCTTCTGGTTTTCCTGCGGCAATATTTGTAAGGCACCATGCTGCCTCAAGCAACTGCGATGTTCAAGAAGAGATGTCTAACTGGAATAATTCTTACTGAAGCAAACGCCACACAAAATAAAAGAGAAGCTTCATGTGCCCATTAAATTTGAGCATGTCTACACTTGAAGCAAACAAGAAGAGATGATGATTGTTCATCCTATTATAGCAATTAACATCATTTCCTAAATGTTTATGGTATAAACACAACCATAAACAACAATAACCAAAAGAAGAGCACACTCAACATAATCTTTGGACCTGTTCATCCGGAGAGCCAAAAGAAAGACACTGCACAAGAATGGGTATCGCTCCTGCGTTGAGAGCAGCTTTAACAGGAGGATACTCGGATTTTGATAATAAACGCCTTAATTCACGGAGAGCACTCACTCTTTTCTGCATTGCACCTTTTCCCCTTAAAAAACAATAAGCACAGTATAAGATACTTCGAACATTTATAAATCCCTTAAGAATATGAGAACATTCAGCCATTAGCGGATAAACCATATCCCTCGATGAAGTAATTCAAAAAGTCTGTGAGCTTACTATCAAGGTCACTTAAAATTATCAGCTTCTGTTAAAATTATCTAACTCTAAAGACTTGTCGGAGTTAAACTCAATGATACAGATGCTAGAAGTTGCGGGCATCTTTGTTGTTAAAAATGACAGGTTGTTAATACTCTTTTTGTCACACTTGCACATAGAACACACTTATTCAGAAACCAGAAAATGTCCAAAGTAGAACTCATCGAGCCATACACTAGGAAAAGTTCCGTGGTTCTCGTATACTAAAAAACTAGTGAGTTAATATGATATTAAAAATCAAATAGGTAGATTCCATGTGGGAGGAGTCCAAAGCATTGTTGTCAGATAACCATATCTAGTTGCCCTAGACAGAATGCATGCCTTATTAGTTTACCCCACTTGCAAGTTACTCTCATAGAAGTCATAGTAACACAACAGCCCGATGGTACATGAATGTAAACAAAAAATGTTAAGATATATGCTCAATACATATCCTAGATACATATTCCGATGCTTAACATGGTGTTAGAGCTGAGATTATACTTTCGATTCCTAGCACTCCCTTACTCTGTTGTATGGTTACCAGGTATCCTCATTGACATGTCATGGTCACATCTGATATTGTGTTCTGCATGCAGGGACAGATCGACCTTATTGCATGTGGGGTCAAGTGGCCCCACTAACTTTTTGCCAAAGTACTAAGTTGGCACACGTTTTTTACAATTCTTTCAATTTTGCCCCCGCTAAATTTCTAAAAGTACTAAGAGAAGCCTTTTCCTTCAATTGGCTCCACCGTTCAGAATCCCATCTGAACATTACATACTTGTTTGAAAATATAATAGATGCAGACAGAATCGTTTCAAGTAAAAAAGCTCCATAAATTTATCAAAATCAAATATGACACTATTATTAAATATTAAGTTTGCTTCCCACTGAGAACAAAATCTACATCCATCGATGTTCGCATGTAAGGCCCCATCTATACACAATACAGAACAGTTACTTGATGTACGTTGCTAATCTTTTTATCAGAAGTCAGCCATTGAGAAATATGCCCCAACTTTTCATTAAGAATAGAATGCATCACAAGGACGAGAGGTTGAGGAGACACATACTGGTATGCAATAGCAGCCTTCAACTCTTCAACAGCCGAGGAAGTTTGACCTTCCAAAACAGACTGCTCCTCATCAACCACCATGTCAATGTCAGGGGAGACATCGCCTTCACCATCGCCATCGCCATTAGCACTACCACTAACCCCAATCCTGCATAACCGCTTCGCACGAACTAATGATTCTCTTCTTTCTTTCCCCACAGCCACAGCTTGTTGCCGCCTCCTCTGTGCAGCGACATTGCCAACTAAATTTCCGAGAACAAAAGAAACAATTACTCACAAAATTATTCCCATGAACAAAACTGCCCCAACAAAATTGAACTCTTCGGAATACCCAGAACGCCCATCTTCACGTATTTAAATAAATAAATTCACAAATAAAAATCCAGATGTGAGTTTCAACCCTACATAGTGTTTTTGACAATAGACTGAGAGAGCCTGCTATACAGCTATTAAGCAAAAGACTTGATGGGTCCATTTCTATTCTCCGCCCACGCGAGTGTGGGAAATACCAGAATGAACGATCAAAAGGAAGCCGAGCGCTTACACACGCAAAGGAAAAAAAAGGAGAAAGAAGGAACCCCGAGAAAAGCTTCGCTCAGAAAAAAGAGAGGAAGAAAGCTAGTTTCGAATATACTTCGCGATCGACTGTTCAGATTCTACGCCGATGCACCGCAAGATCAAAACTTTAAGAGCATACCGGCGTCAAAAGATAGGAGGGAAATGATCAGAAGAGAAAGGCGACCTGAAGACTTGATGGGGTCTCTTCGGAGGGGCGAGGCGTCGTCGGCCATTGACGAACGCCCGATTGCAAGCGGGGAGAACTTAATCAGTCGCCGGCGACGGCGAGGGGAGGTCGGAGAAGAATGGCGCAACGCCTGAAACCTCTCACCGCCTCGTCCCGCTGGGTTTTCTTCGGCGAAGAAGCGGAAGAGAAGAGGAGCCAAAAATTCCCTCGCTGTTCGTAGAAGAGCGTGATGCCTGATGAATATTTTAAATTATATTTACTTAAATAATTTCTTCTTCTTTTTCTTCTTTTTTGGGAGGGGTCTGAGTACACTAATAATTGAAAAGGCAGGGTACAACCGGGAAATTATTATTCATGAGAGATCTGTAAAAAGTGGTTGAAAATTGCAAAAGTGGTCCATGTGCATTTATTATATTTTGGTTCTCAAAATTAGTCTATAATGTAGTCTAAATCTCCGAGCAAGATTTCGAGATATTACAAATTTGATTTTTGTATTATCGCTAATGTTCAAAATTGATGTTCTTGCTTTTATTTTGTGATGCTTGACATCTGAATTTTATTTAAAGGTGTTTCTTGCATTTAAGAAAAGGAGAAAAAGAGAAAATTGAGATGCAATTTCCTACTTGAAAAACTCTATGAAATTTGGATTTTAAAACTCATTTACATGCATAAAGGGGAAATTTATTTTTTCAAGAAAAGCTCCCAGAATCTTTACCAACCTCTATTGGGTTTACGTTGGATTTAACCTTAAAAATTAAATTTTAAATTAACTGATGAAGCGCTCAAATGATATTCAAGAGAAAAAAGGAACCCGTCGAATTTATTTGTTTTCACAGGTTTGCCTGCATTATTCAATGCCAATAGAAATTCACACATATTTTGTCGTCTTGTATTCAGACTATTATATTTGTTTTATGGAAAAAAAATATCGAAAAAACATTTCTCTCATTTTCTAACATTTTGATTGTTTAGGAAAATAAGTAATGAAAAATATTTTCATTATTAACAAATCTATGCTTAAATTTAGAAAAATGATTTTCTCCTCTAAAAATCGAAATCATTTCTCATGATATGACTAAACAATCACACTTTGACCAAATATCTATTAGTTGGGCACTGAAAATCCAACATCCATGCTTAAGTCCTCCGCAGGCAAAATGAGGTCCACAAAGGTTGCACTTGGGACCTTGGGTCCTTAGTAGCAATGCTCAAGAACCCTGTACCCGTGCCCAAGTCCTTAGTGGCCACATTTGAGTACCTGACTCCTAGTCCAAAGTCCATCGAACCAATTCCTCTACAACCAATGTCAGGTCCTCAAGGCTAGCCCAAGGGCCTTGAGGCTTACTCGAGTGCTCGACTCCTACACCCAAGTCACTATTACTAGGGATAAAGTTCATGGAAGTTGGCCTTGAGACTCCGGAGCACCGGTATAGGTGCTAGGGTCCCCAGAGGCCATGCCTAAATATTCAACTCCTATGCCCAAGTCACTAGAGCCCATTCTAAGGTTCATTGAGGTCAGACTCGGGTTTACAAAAAGCGAGGCTCAAGCCTTGGTGCCCATACCTAGGTACCCAATTTTCATGCCCAAGTCATCAGCGCTCGTGCCCAAGCCTAGGTGACAAAGGCTAGATCTGAGACTCGAGGCCTTGACGGCTGTTCCTAGGTATTTGGCTTCCATGCCCCACTTATCGTTGCCCAAGGCTAAGTGCACAAAAATTGGGCCCAAGCCCCTATGCTCGAGCTAGAGTCCTCGATGGCAGTGACCATGCCTATGCCAAAGGCCGAATCCAGGTCCACAAAAGTTGGGCTCAAGACCTCAATGCTCGTGCTGGGGTACCCGATTCCCTCACCTTAGTCATCGACTCTCGAGCTTGAGTCTCCAGCAACCATGCTTGGGTTCCTCATGGTTGGGTACAAGAAACCTTGGTCCTATTATTAGGATCCCGATGGCTAAGTGTCACTTATATCATACAAATAATGAATGTCTTTTTAGGATAACAAGATCAAATTTTCTTTTTCAAACTATGGAAAATAATGTATAATTTGATTTTTGATTTTAATTAAATATCGAAAAATATTGTCACTTTTCAGAAATCATTTTTCACAGATATCATTTTTTCTTTTTTGTTTATGAAATAAATAGAGGTTCGAGTTCATATACAAATACAAGGCACGGTTGAGGGGACAATCGTCTCTCATTTCTTTTTACTGACATACCAGGGATGAAACTATTTGCCAATCGCAAACTTGGGGAAAACATGTTGGCAGATTTGCATAGTGGAACAATAATTGAGTTATGAATTATGATGTGATTTGTTGTGATGGAAAAGATGCTCGAGTTAGATCATGTCACCCGAAGATGCTTGCAATCATCTCTCCCCACTATAAAAGTTAAAATGATAACATTCAAAACTCTTTTCACCAACTAATTCATAAATAAGAAGACGGAATCGGTCGATTTATTATTTGTCTTGAGACTTATATAAAAGATATCAAAGGGTTGAAAATGCTAACAGACTCTCAATTACATAAGTACTCGAATCGATGTTTACAAAAGAAAACAAAAATTAGAGCGACTTGCTCATTAACTTTTTTAATAAAAATGCACACATATCATGTGATATTAATAAAATATGATACATTTTTATTGTTACTATGTTTATCCTAGTGGACTTCGAATTAAGATCTTGGCAACCTTGAGAGAGAATTGAAATAAGAATAAAAGTCGATGCGTGTTAATATTTAGGTATTGTGAAAGTTTTAGGGATAAAATTGTCAAATTGCATGTACCATAACATTTGAATAATAAGAAATTCAAAAATAAATCGGACGAACTAACCTCTAAAAAATTATTTTATACTTTCTTCAGTCTCGCCAAAATTTTAAATGTTTTTGAAATTTCAAGAAATTACAAAAGAATTATGTGCGAACCTATGGATCAACATTTTTATATAGTGAAATTTCAGATGTTTTGGGTAATAAAAAATTCAAGTGTATCCACTGCAAGGTTTAAATTAAATTAAAAAAAAGGCCATAATTAATTAAAGGGTGTCCATCATAAGATTTAAAACAAGTAAAAGTAAAAAATAATCCGTCTAACAAGCTTTTAAGTCTTCGGGACAACGACACAAATGGCTTGTTTGATAACCATTATATTATCGGGAATAATTTATGCTTAAAAATGAATTTTCTTCTTGTTCTCTCAACGAGTTTCGAGCATTTGAAGGCATTTGGCGACTGTTCAAAATTTCTATTGCTAGGATAGAAATATGCTTCGTGGGACCTATAATTTTTTTGTGATTTAAGATTTCTTCTAATTTTTAAATAATTTTATTATATTTTTCAATTTTTTTATTTTTTCTTTTCTTCTTCTCCTTCATCCCTTGGCCGACGACCTCGTCGGAGCGTTGTTGACAACTTGGCCAAGCCTCGTCGATTGAGCTCTCCTAACCGCTAGTGACACTTACTCGCCCATGGCAAGGTTGACCTTGCGGTGGGCTGGCGAGATCGAGCTCACCCAGCCAAGGCTTGGCCAATGCTCACCTAGTAGCCGTAGAGGCTCAGCCAACGAGGCTTGGCCTCGCCAAGTGTCACGCCCCGATCCTCGGGTACGCACCCATCCTTCACCTTGGTCGATTTATAGCGACGTCCTAGAACGCATCGCCGACTCTTTCATTTTAATACGCATGCGGAAGCAAATAAAAATCATCAGACAATAAAACAATGGGATATAAAAGTAGGGCTATATTTTTCTCAACTGAAAAACCACAACCACACTTTTATACAAGGCAAGCCTCATAGTATATATTACAATACTATTAACAAGAGTCCGATCTATCTCATAACACTTCACACTCAGGGTTTGCAAAACGGGGTGAGGTCTCACTCCTCATCCGAGTCATACTCCGGCTCATCCTCAGACTCCTCCTCCGGTTCCTCATGAGGGTCCTCATCTTCGGGTTCTTTCTCCTCAGATTCCTCATCAGGGTCTTGAAATGTTGTCCCACAACCAGCATGAGACTATGTCTTAGCAAGTTCTACCCCTTAAAACCCGATTAGGAAGTCAATACATCTTAGGGCTGCTTAAGCACAACACGAGTCAGAGGACTTAACTTAGCCTCAGTTCCTTCCTGCAAGTCAATATGGTCTAAATTGGCAATTAGAGACTCTCCTTGCACATAACAATGCTTTCAAAGCAATTGATTCCAAGATTTGGAATGTGCAACAAGATTTACGAAGATACGATGAAACCACCAAGAAGATGCTTTCAGATTTCCAGAAAAGGCTTCATGCCTTGGAATCTGGATAAAATTTGGGCTATCATTATCTTGAAAGTCCCAAAGTTGAGATAGACAAGCTCAAAAGGCAAATCCAAATCCTTGAAGAAGGAAAACTCAATCCAGGAAGAATCAATCCATTCCCTACCACTTTGCGGACATAGGTTCTTCCTCCTCCACCTCCGCCACCTCAAACATCTATCTTTGCTACTCTTACAGACATTCCTATCAGACAAGATAAGACAGATGTGGCTGAGATGAGAAATCATCTCAGGGAACTGGATCGATTAAGGAAAGAAAAGGGAAAAGAAAAGAAGACCGAAGAACCAATGTTGGTTATAAGAGAAAGGACAGACCAACTAATGTTGTCAAATCCATTAGAATCTTTTCTTAGAGATTTAGGTAATCAGAAACCACAGCCTGATCCTGTTACTACACATCCTCCACAACAGGTTGAGCCTGTCATTTTAGCAGACCAAATTCTATTTCCAACATAACCAGCCTTTCCAAACATCTTCGATACTGAATCAGAATCGGTTTCTCTCTCGTCTTCATCATCTTTTTCAATCCCTACTGTTGATTCATTTCCCATAGCACCAGTAACTTCATTAATATTCATGGCCGATCCTCTAGACCATGACATGGATTCAGATCCTTCTGAACCAGAAGTCGTTCAGCCAAACAATCTCTTTTGAAATGTCGCCACTTTGTCAAAACAGTTTTTCACTATTGATGATATTCCTTATCACAAATGGCCAAAAAGACTTGAAGAATTTCATACTTGGCTAAATACCCAAGCCATTACCAACTAGGACAAGTATGATGTTCTTTTCAATTTTGTCACAAGATTCATAGGTAGCCTCAAGCTTTGGTGGGCATCTGTGTCAGAACAAGATCAACTTCACTTTTTACTTGCACCAAACTTTCAGTATGCCATTACCCATATGTACTACTTCTTTGTGGGAAAACCCGTTGATCTCATAGAGCTCAGAAGAAGAGAATTTTTTGAAAGAAGATGCTACTCTCTTCAGAAAAAACATCTTGATAAGCATTATTGAGAAATGCTTAAGCTCTTCTATCAAGTTGGAGCTGATGCAAATTTGAAGCACGTCTTCCTGACCTCCATTCCTAAAGAATTATCTCAATCAGTAGAGAGAAATTTCCTCTTTAGACAAAGGAGGATCCAAGATGTTACGTTGGGAGAACTCCAACAAGAAATTCATTTATGTTTAGAAGACTTGTGTATGAAACGTCAGATGATTCAGTCTTATGTCCATGACAACAGAGAACTTGACAGGGCATGTTCTCAACAAAAATTAAAAATCAAATGCTCCAAAAAAGATTGTGACGGTTCTTGCGGAAAATCCTCCAGGAAAAAGAAGCATTTCAAAAGAATCTGGATAAATAAATCCAGACATGGCTCTAAACACCTCTGAAGGAAGAAGAAATGGTGATACCTATGTAAAAGGAAACAATGCTCAGGCCACAATAAGTCAAACCGATGCTTCATCTACAACCAAAAAGGGCATTTTGCCAAAAATTGTCCTCAGGCGAAAAAAGGTCAGAATCATTTGATACATCATATAGAGAATGAAACTGATATTTCTCTTGAAAATGATGATATCGAATTCTTATTTTCTGCGGATGAAGAAACATGTGAACAAACTCTTTGTGTTATTTCTTGTTATCAAACTCCCAGTGATACTGATTCGGATTCAGACCCTGAAGATATTTTTCATATATCTCTTACTCCTTCAAAAGAAAGCACTGACATATTTTCAAGCCAAACTCATTGTCCTCATTTTCCTGTGAAAATATTTACTTCAAAATTTGCTAAACCAATCACCGTCATTGCTCTCATAGACACCGGAGCTGCTTCTTCAATCTTAGATACTAAAGTTCTTCCTGAAGAATATTGGACTTCCTATGTCTGGTATTTCAACTCTGCCTCAGAAGATACTTTCTCTACAAATGTGAGAACTACTCCCATAACTATCCAGTTTTTCCCATAGTATTCCATAACCACAAAAATCTTTGGCTCTAGCCTTCCCAACAAAGATTTAATCATTGGTTGGGATATTATGACTCAATTTCTCAATTACGTATTATTCCTGGAAAATGTCTTAAGTATAAAGACCAATTCTTTGAATTTGTCAATATTCAAAAACTTTTCTCCATTCAAATGAGTCTGCTAGACCCGATCATGCAAAAATTGTTGGAATTCTATTCGGAATCTCATTCTGAATTTGCTCAGAAATGTTCCCATCTTTTATGGAAGAACCCAGAATTCTTTGTTCGCTTTCTTTTCAAGAAAAATGAAGATATCAATCCAACTAAGGCGAGTCATATGGGAATGAATCCAGAACACTTGATTTTGGCTCAAAGGGAATGCTCAGAACTACTGCAATAAGGCCTTATTGAGGTCTCACATTCTCGATGGGCTTGTGAAGTTTTCTATGTCAACAAGTGTGCTGAGCAAAACAAAGGAAAAATGAGACTGGTAATTAATTACCAGCCACTTAATTTTTTTTCTCCAAGATAATAAATTCCCTTTACCTTCAAGAAACTCTCTTTTTGCTGGATTATTCAAAGCCCAAATCTATTCCAAATTTGATCTCAAAGCCGGATTTTGGGAATTGGGCATTCATCCTGAAGACAGACCCAAGACAGGGTTCTGTATTCCAAACCAACATTTTCAATGGAAAGTTCTTCCTTTCGGCCTAAAGGTTGCTCCATCCCTATTTCAAAAGGCAATGTGTTGAATTTTCCAGCCAATCTTGGCAAACGCAGCAGTCTATATTGATGATATCCTGCTCTACAGTCCTAATGAGCAGTCACACTGCTAACTTCTTGAGCAGTTCGCAGACATTGTAAAAAAGCATGGCATCATACTTTCCCAAAGAAAGATGAATATCGCCCAAACAGAAATTAAATTTCTTAGTATGCATCTTAATAAAGGGACATGTTATCCATGGCCACACATTACTCAGGAATTGCTGAAATTTTCTAAAGAAAACTTTACAACAAAGCAAGTTCAACAATTTCTCGGGATAATTAATTATCTCAGAGACTTTGTTCCAAACATTGCAAAACCGCTAATCCCACTGCAGACAATGCTGAAAAAGAATTCCCCACCTTGGGGAAAGTCTCAGACTAATACAGTTGCTAAACTTAAAGAAATCATGCAATCTCTTCCTCCACTGCAAATCCCATCAACATGAAAAAGAATTCTCCAGACTGATGCTAGTGATAAATATTGGGTTCCCGTCCTATTTGAAGAAATTGATGGTAAGAGACATCTGTGTGCATATAAAAGTGGAAAATTTTCCTAGGCTGAAATGCATTATTATTCCACTTTTAAAGAAATCCTGGCGGTAAAAAATAGAATAAAAAAGTTCGAATTCTATCTTATTGGCCATCACTTCCTAGTTGAATTGGATATGGCATCTTTCCATCAGATGACCAAATTCAAACAGAAGCAAATTCCAAATTCTCAGTTGTTTCGATGGGTTTAATAGTTTTCAAAATATTCTTTTGAGACTAAACATATTGCTGGAGACAAGAATGTGCTTGCTGACTTCCTCTCGAGACCAAAAGCATTAGCCAAAACCAACATGTACATCATGAGACGTGCTTTCCATATGCGTCAATATGGTGAAAAGTATAAGATTGAGAAGATCAAAGATTGGCCAAGTTGGAAGTATCCTCAGGAAATTGTTGAACATATCCAGAATGATAGTTTCATTGAAAATATGGATAAACTCATGTGGTAATGCCACACAGATTTGTTCAAGTTTAATGAAGGTTCGATTCTTTATCCTTTTGGATTAAATGTAGATTATCCGTTCATACATCCTCCAATATGGAAGGAAGATGATTTTCCTGACCAGTTTCGATGGTTATTATGGTACTTAACTAATAAGTACTTGATAACTATTGAAATTCCAACTAGAAGATTCATTGCCAACCTCACCAGGATATTTAGACTCGGCAGAGATAAGATTAAAAATGAAAATGACAAAAATCTTTTAGATTTCCTCAATTGGTTTTATCCTCCAACTCATTGAAAATGGCTTCTCGAGAAAGAACTGAGAACCACACAACCAAACCCTGAAGTTTACACTATTATGTTCTTTCGACGTCCATGGTATTTTTTCATAAATAATGGCCACATTATCGATGCCCCACAGAATATAGGTACCACATCCTATAAACCTCGGCTAGACAACAAAGACGCTCGAGTTCACAAATCTTATCCAGGTCCTGTTGGTTGCTGTAAGCACTAGTATCGAGAACTCCAGAAAATCTTATGCTAGAAAAACAAGATCATTCCTCCAGATGCATGGAATTATAATGTACCCACAGCATGGGATCATTATGACCTCGCATCAGAAGCCAAGGAAGCACTTGAAGAATTCAGACAAGCCGCATCATCACAAGATCGCCAAATGGCAGACACAGATGACATTGCACAGTCCTCTCAAGACCCCTATGCTACATGGGAAGGTCCTATTTCCCAAGACCCCTATGATAAAGGACCTTTGTCCTTATCTCAAGGCATGGACACATCCTTCTATGCACAACTACCCAATTGGCCTCAGTCAAATATTCCTGCCGACACAATAGATGACACTACAGATTGGGAACAAGAACTGGCATCTGCAACATACCCTCAAGAAGTGGCATCCTCATCCTACCGGCTGAACCAGATTCTCACACCAAAAGATCTTGAAGCACTTGAACAAAAATATGATGCACATCTCCTAGTAACAGACTACAGCTCAGATGACTCGGACTAGAGTTATAATGCTCGTGACGGAAGAGATCGCTGAACAATGACAAATGTCTGTACAAGTTTACCGTAGCAAGTTACTGTTCACTTTTACTGTAGCAGTAGGCTAGAGAAATCACTGTTCACTGTCACTGTTCATACCATGCGAATAATTCCCTACCGAGATTTTCGGAAGCCTCTGTTTGTTCCAGGACCCGTGAGCTTGGTCCTTGTTTGTTCTGTGTGACCTCTTATTGCTTATAAAAGGCAAGAAGATGTAATGTGTTGGGCAGAGTCCCTTGAGTAAAGTGAGTGCTTTGTGAAATTCTCTATGGCTTTCTAAAACTCTCTTCTTCTCTAGCTTGGTTTGATCCTCTAAGAAATGCAGCTCAGGTAGTTACAAATGTTACCATCCTGGTTCTACTTGGGTGTTTCTAGGCTCTGAACTAAAGAGCATAGTGGTTTTCTGCTAAAAGGCTGTCCCTGAAGGGCTTGAACTAGAGTTGTTCGCCCACTGTGGGAAGGCATACCTGCGGGAAATTGACTTCGTCCTCCCTGGTTCTAAGTCTAGGTCCATTCAATGGTATCAAAGCACGAACACATTGCATCACACCACCCAATCAATTGTGATCGAACTATCGATCAATCGACCTAGTCGATTACATGTCATCATGACCTTTTCTTGGTCGGCCTAGTCCATACTATTTATAAGTCTGATCAACATCCAAGACTACTCACCATTGATGATATATATATATATATATAGAGTATATTATCCTATTTCCAAATGACATATAGAGTTATCGAGCTGTCAAATCATACCGTTCTATCTCGAGATGACAAAGAGAGTCATCGAGCCGATATACCAATATCATACCGTACTGTCTCAAGATGATCTGTAGAATTATCGAGCCGGTATATCCTACCGTACTGTCTCAAGATAACCTGTAGAGTCACCGAGCCGGTAGATTATACCGTCCTGTCTCAAGATGACATATAGAGTCATCAAGCCGGTATACACACAATTTATCATACCATACTGTCTCAAGATGATCTGTAGAATTATCGAGTCGATATATCATACCGTACTGTCTCAAGATAACCTGTAGAGTCACCGAGCCAGTATACATGCAATTCTCCAGATGACATACGAATCATCGAGCCGTTATAGTATTTTTGTTTCGAAGACACACTCAATTTTACCATTTTCATTATTCTTGATAAAAGTACACGTGTGTGGGCACACGGTCGGCCTTAGCCAAAATATAATAATTTCCTTTTTATTCATCCACTCCTTTCAATAGTATAAAAATAGGTTTTTGACGTGTAGACCGACGTCCGGTTATTAAATTAATTAATTTAGGAAATAATCATGAAATCATCAATAAATTAATTCAGCACAATCTACCACTCAATAAATTAAACAAATCGCATCACGATAATCGCATAAAATTCGATCATCGACCATCCCGATCTAATTTCCGAAAAATATATAAATAATTAAATAATTCCAAAAATTATTA
The DNA here is from genome assembly GCA_016097605.1 of Eucalyptus guilfoylei. Taxonomy (NCBI): domain Eukaryota; kingdom Viridiplantae; phylum Streptophyta; class Magnoliopsida; order Myrtales; family Myrtaceae; genus Eucalyptus; species Eucalyptus guilfoylei. Next base: position 44,761,127 of record CM027861.1, read on the forward strand.
AATAATTACAATAAATCCAATTTAGGCCCGTAATGCTTAATTGGAAGCCGAGACGAGCCCGGAAAATTACCGAGACTCATTCAATAAATAATAGGGCTTGTCTATTTGCTAAGTACAATAACCATTTGCCTAAAATGCATAGGTAAATCCCTAATTTAATTATTTTAATCTAATCTATCCACCTAATTGCACTTAATTAAATCTAATCAACCCCTAAGCATCATTAGCTGACTAATAAGGGATTAGTGAGCAAAAATCACCCGTTTAACAATCCGCTCGGATCGAAATGTCGGGAACATCGCGGGGGACGTTTTTCTCCAAAGCGGGCCTAAGGTCCGGGGCCTGGAAATACCTCAAAATGGGCTTGGAAAGCTACTAGAAACCCACAAAAAAACCTGATCCGTTCTTGCTGGAAACAGAAGCTAGACAACTTGATTCAAAGCGAGAATTGCTCGGGAAAGAGGGAATAGGCTAACTGGGCCTAGATGCGGACTCACGGGGGTTGAACGGGACTGGGATAGCTTCGGGTGAGCTACAATAGATCCGAAACAGCAGCTGGGAGGTGAAAGGGAAGTGGGTAGGGGCGGACGGCTTGCGGCTGATGGCGCGCGCCCGGGTGGAGGAGGACGGTGGCAAGCGGCGCGACTCCGACGGTGGCTTGGCGTGCGACGGGCTGGCTTCTCCTCTATTGGTCTTCTTGGCCGCTGGCACAAAATGGAGGGAGAGAAATGGGTTGGCCGGCCAAAGAGAGAAGATGAGAGAGAGAGAGAGAAGTGGAGGGCCCCTTGCCCTTATCTTCCACATTTTTGTCCCCAAAGTGCTTGCCCATCAAGCCAACATCCCTTGGCTATCATTGATCCACCAACACACTTCTCACAACTCATAAAGTGGTCCATTTTGGCTAGGGAGAGGGGGAGCTACGAATTTGGCACCAATTGGCTTCAATTGGATGCTTGGTCTACTTCAACACATCATTTGCCCTTTACAATTTCAATTGATACCTCAATGCCTCAATTAATAATTTTCCTCATCCAATAAACCATCTTGCATCTCAATTTTGAAATAAAAAACAATCCTTGAACTTTTCTACACAAAAACGGTCATAAGCCGACTTTTTCCCAAAAAGTATTGGTCATCAGAAAATATTCTGAGACTGAGTCGATATTTCTAGAATTTATTGTGACATGACAGGATCTTCAATTTCTAAAATCAGACTTGAATTCGCGGTTAATTTTCATCCGGCGCGTTTTTAGCGTGACCTAAACTATCGGATAGTTTTTAGAGATTTTTAGTGCAAATGATCTGTGGTCGATTCTCTTCAAACCACTATGAACCCACTCGATACATTGGCAACTCTCGATTGTTGTAAAAATCTTGAGGATTCAAATATGAACACATGATACCAAAATGACAGAGAAATCAAACTAGTACTAATCGACCAGAATTTTCCAATTTAGTGGTGTCACCCACGATTAACCACACATCTCTGTCGAACCGACCTATCTCTGATCTCAAATCGATTCTTAACTATGCCGTGATGGCCTCTAAAGATGAGCACGGTCGAAAAGCCGATTCCTGGTCGAATTCTCAAGTCTATTTGCCTTAAAATTCCTTAATGGCTTCCCCAGATAGTCTAGTTATCTCAAGAGTGATTAGCTTTGAGAATAACCTTGTAGGCGCGTCGATGAAATGCCTGATTTATTCAATAGAAAACACAGTGAAAATCTGGGATGTCACACCAAGGGCCGCCAATGCTCCAACGAGGTCGTTAGTCCTTGTTTGGCCAGTTGTCCGCGGGGTCGAGGCCAGCGACTAGCCAAAGGATGAAGGAGAAGAAGAAAAGGTAAAAAGATAAGAAGAAAATAACATAGGAAAAAGAAAAGAAAATGGACTTGATTTGGAAATTGTTTCTAGGAGAAAAAAACAACTTATAATACAAATCTATTCCTAGGAATAAATTTGTTCCTGAGAATAAAAAAGTTATGGTTAAAACTCTAAGAAATCTAAAACTGGTATACGCGTGACAACTTTACCCTAAATTAATTTTTTGATCATGAAAAATTTCAAACCGGTACACATACGACAAATGTATCTCAAATGACGCAAAAAACCGAAACTAGCATACTTGTGATAAATTTATCCAAAACTAATTTGTTTGACGGTTAAAAATCCCAAAATGGTACATTTGTGATAAATATACCATTTGTTAAATTTAATTAATACAAAAAAAACTATAAAAATTGTACAACATTTGTAAAATCTCAAATTAGTACACTAGTCAATTGTTACTTGTCATCATATTTAGCAATTTGATAGTAAAATTTAACGAAAATTAATAGATGGTAAATTTATCACAAGTGTATCAGTTTAGGATAAAATTGTCAATTGAGGATTTTTGGTAGTTAAAAATTAGTTCGGGGTAAATTTGTCATGTGTGTACGGGTTTAAAGTTTTTAAAGATACTAACTCAAAAGTTACCAACGAATTTCTATTTTTTTTTTGTTCTTGAACAAAAGAATATAATCAGATACTGTTTGATTGATTACCAAATAGGCCCAGATTGTCCTCGAGTTATAATTCAATGTGTAATGTGATTTATTAATATTTAATTTGTTTGATGTGGCTCATAAATTTTAAGTTAATGAGCAATATCGTCTCTAGGTTTTAATTTATTCAATATAATCATAGACTTTTCGTAAATGTTCAAGTTGTTATGAAAATATTCAATATTATTCTTCAATTAATTCAAGTTCCAGAACAACGTTGAATCGTTTCGTATAGATGAAAATTAGATTGAATATATATCAAAAGTTAATGGATACGTTGAATAAATTAAAAGTTTAGGACAAGATCTTGTATATTGGGTTAAAATTCAGTTATCATATTAATTTAATTAAAAATTGTTAGACTGTATTACACATTGATAATTTATGCTGTGATCCTAAATCTTATGTTTAGGAACAAAAACCTAACACGTAAGCACGCGGCAAGATCGCCCGATCGGCGAAAGAATCAATGCCCTTTTCTGCAAGTGAACGGATCCGTTTCACCGTAGCAGAACGAAGCCGTCCAAACTCCAAACTCTATTGTAACCTCCTCCACAGGTCCACGTGTCATCATCCCCGTGGCTCTTCAACTTTCTCGACCACACTTTTCCTTCCACTTTCTGGCTCTGCAACTTTTCCCGTCGACGTTTCACATTTTCTCGAGAAAAACCGCATAAATCTACCTTTCTCAACCACCATTTTTCCTCTTCTCTCTCTCTCCTTTCCCTTCCACGCGTCAATTCTCCCGCCCGCGGGCTCCTCTCCCGATCTCCGGCCTCCGCCCCGCGCCGCCATGCCTCTGCCGCCGCCCCCGCTGCCGCTCAAGGCCGTCACGGTGACCCACGTGCGCTACCAGCGGGGCGACCGGCTCGGCCACTTCCTCGCGTGGATCTCGCTCGTCCCGGTCTTCATCAGCCTCGGCGGCTTCGTCTCGCACTTCATCTTCCGCCGCGAGCTGCAGGGCATCTTCTTCTTCCTCGGCCTCCTCGTCTCCCAGTTCATCAGCGAGAACATCAAGGCCTGGGTCCAGCAGGCCCGGCCCGAGACGTGCGCGCTCCTCGAGATGTGCGACTCCCACGGCTGGCCCTCCAGCCACTCCTCCTACATGTTCTTCTTCGCCACCTACTACACCCTCCTCACCTACCGCGGGATCGGCCTCGCCGACACCAAGAACAAGCCGCTCGCGTGCTTCCTGCCGTGGTGCCTGGGGGTGCTGACGATGTACTCTAGGGTTTACTTGGGGTATCACACGGTCGGCCAGGTCTTCGCGGGGGCCGCGCTCGGGAGCGTGATCGGATGGGCTTGGTTCTGGCTGGTGAACACGGTGTTCTGCCGCTACTTTCCGGCGATCGAGGAGAGCGCGTTCGGGAGGAGGTTCTACATCAAGGACACTTCGCATATCCCGAACGTGTTGAAGTTCGAGTACGACAACGCGAGGGCCGCGAGGAAAAACTTGGAGTTCAAGTCCAACTGAGGCCGACCGATCGGGAAATCATCTCGATAGGTGTGTTCTTCATCGCCGCTCCGCTCATTGTTCATTTTCTCCCGAGTAGCCTTTACTCATTGTTTTGGAAGTTTTTCTGCTCTTGTCCGATTGAATTTCTCGTGTCCGTTTGCACTGTGGCTACCCTACTTATTTTCCTAGAAAGCTGATTTACATGCCGAATAATAAATATTCATAGCTTCTCTTCCCTACATCACCTTTTTAGCGTAAATTAATGTTTTAATTTGGAGCTATTTTAGGATTGAGCTGTCCAATTGGTTACAATGGAATCGTTTAACTTTTACCAACCATTCGTCAATGAAGTTTGTTGTTCAGAAATGTCCCTCTTTTTATAGTAAGAGCAGAAAGGAAAATGAGCACGAAACAAGGTGGAAAATGTAGCGGGAGTTTACGAGAGTTCAAGGTCGACTCTTGTGATTGGTGTATTACATTGGCCAAGGAACCACAATGAGAACGGAACTCCCGCCAGTTAAAGCAGTAGTGTTTTTCGTGCAATTATCTTTGAAACCGCAAACAGTAATTTGAATGAAGTCTGACATCTAACAGAGTTATTCAGTTTCTTCAGCAAATCTATTGCAAAAGGTTGCAGTAAGTGGACTCTCTGATATTCTTTTATGGCATTGATGTTTAAGGACATTCTTTTGAGAAGACAGAACCTGGAAGTCCTCCTCCTTCGTTTTTCACCTTTTGTGCTTTTTCAGTGTGGTTCTTTTTGTCATAAGACCCGTATTACAGAACCAAGCAATGAAAAAGAACCCTAGTAAAGGAGAGAATCTGAGTAAAGTGAGTTGCAATGGAGTTGATGGTTATAAGTTCATGAAGTTTTCACGTGAACTTATCTTGTTTGAACATGGTAGCTTAGTTTCTTTTGTTTTTTGCCACAGGTGTCATAGTTTGTTGACTTGTCATAACATGTGAAAATTTTTGTTTAGTTATGCTTCATCTTGGTTTTGAGAAGATAATGCATTGATGATGGCTCTGGAAGTCCTTGCCTAGTGAAAAGAACTACGTGATTTTATGGGCAATGTCCATTCTTCCTTTGGCACTCTGTTAATAATTGGAGACAATTGACAATTCATAAAGTTACTGAGGTGCTTTGAGCGAATCGCTTGTGTCACTATTTCAGTGTATAATATGCACTTTTGTCTGGTATTGGTATCTATCGACATTCTTGCAGCGAAGATAACCCAAAGAATTTCTGCACACTTCATTGTACTTCTTCATATTAGATCCTTTTCATTTTTCAATCACTAACCCAAAACCAGGAAATGATGAAATAAAGCTGAAAATGTAGAAAAGGAGATTATGCTAGACTTGATAGTGGCAGAACATGTGTTACACAAGTTTTTTCATTCCATTGTTGTTGCTGATTGAATTGAGAAAAATGAAGAATCTTTAAATTGGTTATTCACTTTTCTTTGGACTTCATATTTGTGAAGCAACATCCGGATTTACTGTCATGCCATTTTTAAAAAGTTACTTTGTTTCTTGGCCTTTTCAACTCTTCTTGCTTTTTCTCTCTTTAAGTATTTATAATTGCTAGGCAGTGTAAGTGTAGTCCATCGTTAATGTGATTGAAGAATGATCTATGGTTAGCTCCAGTAGTATGACTTCTCCGGACTTGCAGCTTCTTTCTTGGTTTATTTCTGAGGGCATATTGCTAGGCAATCTTTCTTCCCCTCAATAGAACTGTTTAACTTAGACTACCTGAGTTATACTGCAAATTCAGTATATTTGTAAGACCACAAAATCTGCTCATATTTGGCATATGATGCAGTGTGTTCAATTGATATGCATATATGTCTATTGAGAGATGAAGACTTACTACTTCGAGCTGCGGCCCGAATTAGAAGATACGTGACTGCTGAAAATTGCTGAAGAATTTTGTTCTTAGCTACCTAGGATGCGAATGATGAATTAAAAGAGTAAGAAGTGATTGTCTGCTTGGAGAGCAAAGGACCTTTGCAGATGAAATACTGGATATCAACCCCAAGAATACTGTAGACGTTGTTACTTGGAATATCCTTATGTTCTTGTGTAACTTCGATGTACTACAATAATTCTTTATAAAGAAAATTTGACCTTATCAAGAAAACTTGTTATTTGGTTCATGATCTTTCCTAGCTAACACTCTCCGTACTCTTAAGATTCCCAACCTGTTGTTCCTGTTTATTCTGCTAATTGAATCAAATTTGAAAATGAGCTTGTTATCTTAATTATCGAATAGGCAAGAATTGAATAAATTGGTCATCCAAAAGGACCATTCACATCTCTAGTTTGACTAAAGTAGTTGATTTTCAAACTCACTAAAAAATGTTTCTAATAATGATTATCTCCTGAAGTTGGTAGAGTAAATGTTGATGAAGAATTCTTTTTATTATGTATTCATTATATTATCTTGAGAGGCAGAGTTTGAAGTGTTACTGCATTCATCTGCTTCAAGTCAAAAAAAAAATTATCCAAGATCAAATTGAAGAAGTTGTGGCGAATAATGGCTATCAAAGATAGGGATATAAATGCATATTACTAATTAATGAACTAGCACAGAGGACTCATTTACTGCTTCCTGAAAACTTGGAAGGAAAATTTCTAGAAGCTTTGATATTTACTATGTTTCTCACTCAGGTTTCAATTTAAATAATTACAATCATGAAATTATCATTGAAAGATCCAATCCTGGCAAGGATTGAGTCTATGAGGGATAACGAGTTGAAGATGTCACTATTTGCAGATTTATGGACATGGTGAAGTTGTAGTCATGCTCTATTGTCTTACCTCGAAATTAGCAACTACTTGATACATTTATCAGTATTGAGAGTCTATTGGAAAGTTCTACGTCAGGAGCACAACTTACATTTGTTTTCCCCCCTTTTCCCCTTTTTGGTGACTAGATCTTCCAATTGTAGTATACATGTTTCATATCACCTGTTGGGGGAGATTTATGTCAATTTGGTCAACAACAATTTTTGAGCACTTCAGTTACCTCACCTCTTGTTTAGAATAGTTTGTGCTAATTTTCCTTGGACAATGAATTGTGTAGTTGAAGTTATAATCATTCATGACTATCATATCTAGCATGTTCAAGCAGGCAAAAGAAATGCAGATTAAAATTTGTTTGATTTTCATGCAGCACAAGAGGAGTCTAGATGGTCATTCTTTTGGGACAGAATACTGTGTGGGTCCTTACCATGAGACTAGTACTAATAGTGTCTCCTCTGTTTTGATGGCATAGCAACATTTGATGTCATTGGCTGATTCCACGACTTATTTTGCTGGTAGAGCACTCTGGGAAAAAAGTTTTGGATTTTGAGGCTTTCAGCTTCCCTGGAGCGCAATCTTTTTCCGTCTCCTGTTACATCTGTCATCAATCTGAGCCAGGGGAGTTGGTTTATTAGGATATTGCTTTTGGAAGCCTCCCTTTTCTGAATTAAAATGTTGAGTTTGTCACATTGATCTACTTGCTGGACATCTCGATATTCCTTGGGGCCTTTTTAGTTTCCTGTACTTGCACTTGGGCTGGCACGAACCTTTCAGAGACGTATCATTTTCTCATTTCCTGTCTGTAGATTTTGAATATTTTTAGAGAGGTGGTGAAGAATGATGTGTGGAGCTAATTTGCACGGTGCAAGTGCCTGGGTAGATGGACCTGGTTAGCACTAGCAGGACCTGTGCCCTAGATACTTCTTTGATTAAATTGTGTTGAAATTGCATTGTACTTCTGTAAAATAGAATTGGACCGAACTATCTTGGTATCTCTCTCTCTCTCTCTCTCTATATATATATATATTTATATATACACACAGACAGCCACTCACATAGATGTATCCTTGCATGTGCCTGTCCTTGCACATCCTTGTGCTTGTGTGCGCGTGCAACGAAAGTGTGCACCTTTCTCACATATGTTCAACGGTTGTTGTTCTGCCAAAACTTTTTGATACTATCATAATCTGATAACAAAAGTGGAGCTAATTTGCACAGTGCAAGTGCCTGGGTAGATGGACCTTGTTGGCACTAGCAGGACCTGTGCCCTAGATACTTCTTTGATTAAATTGTGCTGAAATTGCATCATACTTCTGTAAAATAGAATTGGACCGAAGTATCTTGGTATCTCTCTCTCTCTCTCTCTCTCTCTATCTATATCTATATATATATATATACACTCACATAGATGTATCCTTGCATCTGCCTGTCCTTGCACATCCTTGTGCTTGTGTGCGTGTCCAACAAAAGTGTGCACCTTTCTCACATATGTTCAATGGTGGTTGTTCTGCCAAAACTTTTTGATACCATCATAATCTGCATTTTGATGACTGTTTTCATTATCTTTGTTCAATTCAGGTGAAGTGCTCTAGATGATTAATCAGTACAGATGAGGAAATAATATACGTCCTCACCTTCTTCAGGTGGCATAAGTTCGAGGCTAATCTGAGTTTCCCAGACTGGATTCCAATCCTCAGATTAGACTGACAGAATTTCGATATTCTTGGAGAATTCTGCTTAGCGGATGGAAAATTTGAATCCTTTTTTTTTTTTTCAGTTATTGGAGAAACTGGAAAGATTTGCTTCTAATCTACATCCAGAGGTTCAAATAACGAGTCTGTTGTGACGAAATGAAAGCAAGAGTCATGCAAATGTGCTTTCTTTTTCAATGTTATTACATAAGAATGCAGATATACTTATAGGATATCTATAGTAGAACTCTTCTTTAAAGTTTGAAATGTCATTGCCATCTTTCTCGAGTCTACTTATCGAATGAGAGCTAGTTTAATCGCAAAAGTTTCTGCTGTCTTTGGTTCTCTTGCTGAACCTGTGAATCTTTTCTTTTAGTCTAGAATAGAATGGCCACATCTTCCATTGGCTGAATCGCCTGTATGCAGTATTAGTTTGAACCTGTAACACGATTTCCGAGGACAGTATGGTTTCACCATGGCTTGGGCTTCACTGTCCAACTTCATTGATACATTGATGTTACTTATTCGGCCGCTACAGGTCGGTAAGCCTTCTTACTAGAATTATGAAGCAGTAATTTAGTCCTTGAAAAGTAACATAATTGATGAGATGATATGGCTGGCGATAATGAGTGAGATTATGGACTTATGACAAGCTAAGTAGCACCGACACGGACACACGACACAACACGCCAACACGTTATTTTTCAGAAAAAGAGAATTCCGACACGCGTTGGACACGTTGGGATACGTAGTATATTAAATAAATTTTTTTATATAAACATGATTAATTATTATATTTAAATTAATTTATTCAAATTCATAAATAAATAATAAATAAAAAAGAGCCTATAATAAATCTATACTAATAAAATTAATAAATTTATTCATAAAAAATTGGAAAGTCATTTTTTGACTTTAACAAAAGTTATTGATGAAATAAATAACTAACGAGAGATTAAAGTCAAAATAAATTTATATTTTTTTTACGATGATCAAAATTTATTATTATTTAACATCCAGTGCTTTTATTTTTAGAAATAACTTTTTAACTTGCATATTTATTTATTTTTTAGTCTTACCATATATTAATAAAGTTATTAAACATTTAATATTTTTTTGGGTTAAATGGGTCCCACCCATTTATTTCACCCTCTGATTTCTTCCGCCACCCCACCCACCACCTGCGCCCTCTGCTTTCTTCCCCCACCCCAATCACCGCCTGCGCCTGTCACTTCCCAAGATTGAAGTCATGCTGCACGAGGCTTTCGTTGCGCCCTTTGCTTTCTTCCCCCACCCCAACCACCGCTTGCGCCTGTCACTTCCAAGATTGAAGTCATGCTGCACGAGGCTTTCGTTTCTTCCCAGAAGCCGTCCTCTCTCTCTCCCTGCTCTTCTTACTAAAATTAAAAACGCAATCAGTAAAATAATAGCCCAAACGGTAAACCCTAGCAATCGCCTTCTCCTCTCTCTTGCTCGGTCTCTACCTCTCTCTGCTGCCTCGCCTCCGTTCCCCCTTTGCCGTCGTAGCCTCGCGTTCAGCCCTCCATCGCGGCATTGCAGTCAGCGGTCGCAGCCTTCTCGGTGTTGCATTCGGCGGTTGCAGCCCTCCCTCGCCATTGCTCACCCTTGCCTCCACCCTCCATCACCCTCTTCCCTTTGCACCTGCACACCCGTCCACAAACCTCCGGACACGCGCGTCGGAGCATGTTGGAAAGAGTTGACCACGTGTCGGAAACTCCGACACGTATTGACCGTGTGTCCGAGCTTGTCCGACACGACACGAAAGCCCTCTTAACGTGTCCGTGCTTCCTTGATGACAAGTACATCTAAACATTCTCAACTGTAGCTGTGGCAGGATTCTTTGGCATATACCAACAGATTTTCACCTAATGATCTCAAGCTAACATTCAAGAAAGATAACTTTGGTCAATACACGGAAAAATCCATCAATAAGAAAAAGATATGACGCTAATCATGCTTTTAACGTTGCGTTCACAGTTCATCCGTTAAATCTTGCACATGTTAGCTGATGATGATATGAGTAGATAAACATCGACCAAATCGCGTGTATATTGCTTCTCTATACGTCGTTTAGTTACATATCCCTGGTAGGCTGGAAAATAAATCGTCCAACTCCTGTTACTATATATGTATCCTACTGAAATTGATGTACATGGTGGCCGAAAGATCTAAATAGATCTATCCTTCTGTATGGCATTTATATCCCGTCTGGCGACTGTAGTGCGCAACGATGCCATCGCCAAGTAGCTGTCGTCCAAAGGCCCGATTCGCGCGCATCTTCTTCTACATGCCCAGTTGGAAAACAAATACTCATCTATCGTTCGCTCTTCAATTTTCCGACGCCATCACTGCCTAAACGACGGCATTTCCAACACGGAAGCCCGAGAAATGCCCCTGGAAGAGCCTTCCTCTCTGATTCTCACGTCGTAATCCTCGTCGAACCCTTCCTCCGTGATCTCTCCTTTAGCGTGACTACTCGAGGAGGGAGTGCTATGGTCCGGCGCCCTCCTGGCGGCTCCGAAAGACGACCGTCGAGGGTCGAAATTCGCGGTGGGGCTCGCCCTCGAGTGGTTCGACTCGAGAGACAGAGAAGTCCGCGGGGATTGAAAGAAGGATTGTTCCAGTTTATGGCTGTTGTTCCTTCTCTCCCTCACTTCGGCATGCCATTGCTTTATTATGTTTGCCATTTGCTCCTCCAGGACTTTGCCTTTGAAGTGCGAACCCATCTGGTGTCCACCAAAAAATAAGCAACTTGTAGCGAGAAGATAAAACATATATGCGATATTTTATATCATAATCATAACAATTATAATTATATTATATTATATTATACCTGCGTGACAAGCGCATACAGGGGAAGAGTGATGTAGCAGCAAATCACTTGAACTGCAACCCTGATAAAAGCCAAAAAAAAATATAAAAATCAAGCTCTTGAATGTTAACAATAAAAAAAACGCACGTACACACACACACACACACATATATATATATATATATATATATATATTCAAAGGAAGAAGTAGGGTTAATACCTTAAAAACTTCCCAAATTGATACATCTGTGATAAATTTACTCTAAATTAATTTTGTAATAATGAAAAACTCCAAACTGGTACATTTGTGACAAATTTATCCTAAATTAATTTGTTCAACCGCCAAAAATGCCAAATCGATACATTTGTGACAAATATACCATTTGTTAAATTAGATTAATATCACAAAAAACCTCAAAAATTGTATAACTGTAACAAATGGTGAGTAAAATCCCAAACTGGTATACCACGTACGTGTCATTCAACTATTAATTTGACGATAAAATTTAATTGAAACTAACAGATGATAAATTTATCACAAGTATCCGAGTTTAGGGTAAATTTGTCAAAGATGTATGAGTTTATGATTTTTAGTGGTAAAAAAATTAGTTTTTGGTAAATTTGTCACACGTGTAATATTTTGGGATTTTTTAAGATATTAACCCTAAGAAATAAGGGTAGACGCTAAATAAAGATATGTAGATAAATATACCAAAAAAAGAAAAAAAAAGAAAGATATGTAAGGTAAGTGCTTACGCCAACACCACTCTTGTCACAAGGATCACGGTGTGCTCATGATAGCAGGATCGCACCCCGAATTGTATCTAATGGAAAATACACAAAGAAAATCGAATATTAATTCTAATAAATTATTTTACTCAAAAAAAAATAAAATTGGGAGGTGCATTAGAACAAAGCTGAAAAAACTGCTCACCGTGACCCAAATGAAGAACGCGACTTCGAACGCATTCTGAAAAGATCACAGAAGCAAAACGAAATGCGTTAGTTTCCCGGTGAACCCTAATATGCGAGCTTTCGAATGCCGGGGTTTAGCAAACATTTCGCGCCCTCTGGCATTGCTATTTCGAGCCGAGACGCGAGCTGTACAAACAAGTACGTACCACGAAAAGAGTGTAGTGAAGAAGCGTGAGGACGAATTTGGGATGGCCGAACCAGAAGAGGTCGTCATTCGGCCTCACGAGCGGGGTGCCGATGATCACACTGTTCTGGTTCTTCATCTGCAGAGCCATTCTCGCTACGATCACTTCCAGTTTGGTCCCGACCACCAACACCAACTGTAGTTTTCGATTTCGTCAACAGGTAAAAGTCAATTTATCTTGTCGGACTAAAGGCCTAGAGAGAAGTTATGCATATATGTCATGAAATCATGCTGAAGTTATCGTGCTTACCAGGAGCGGGACGTAAGAGACCCAGAGATAGACATTCCACCCTTAATTTGTTTCAAACGATAGATTGCAAGAATAATTGTCAGTTGATACTGAAGTTAATAGAACAAAAGCATCGGAAATTAAATCAACATTGTCGAAGAATTCAGAAATTGGACTGAAAGAATTACCATGAACATCGACAAGCATGAATATGACGACCACGAACCACATCACGGGGCTGTCAATAATCAAGAAATTAAAGTTATGAGTTGAAATTCGAATTGAATGATCTGATACCTTAAAATTATTTGAAAAATTTGATATATTGGTCCAAACATGAGGTATGGGAATTTCTCATTTTAAATTAGAGGCAAATAAGGGTACGAAGAATTCAAATCCTAACTTTCGATAATTAATGCACCGGACCCATCACTCTTTATTGCAATTTGGAGTTAAATTGTAGAAATGAAGAGTATAGTCACCTTATGCTGACCACAACCTTAAAGTCTTCCTCTAAAGACCGCTGTATGTACCTTTGGAAATTGAAACTATTATGGCGAGCCGATAAGTGAGCCTGAAAATGAAATTTTGTCACTATCAGATATGACTAATTCACCAAATTAATTAACTAATTAAATAATCTCCAAATATGCTTTTAATTAATGCGATTTAGCTAAGACACTTACCGAGATGAAACCGTGTCTGAGGGTGAGGTAATCGACTTTTGCAACGGAGCGAAAGAATTGTCTGAAAAAGCATTTCTGGACCGAACATCGAAATTGGACATTCATATTAGCAAGAATGTGAGATTTTGTGGGATTCCTATAAACTATTCTACAAAATTAAGCTGATATATGATAGTGTGGTTTAATATTTAAATATTCTAACAAATAATACGTATTGACCTTGCTTGTGAAAAAATTTAAAATATAAAAAAAAATCAACTCGGGATAGAAACCACTTACCATCCACAAATTTATGGATGTGTCGGAACAAGTCGTCATGTGCCGTCTTCCAAAAGTTGTTTGTCTCGTGAATCTAAATCTATTTGGATCTGAAACATTAATATTCTTTGTCATATTAACAATGAACCATTCCCCCTCCCCCAAAAAAAAAACCTCAAAAAAGAAGAAGAAAGAAATAAAATAAATAAATTGTCTGCCTGACATTAAAATGTTTTAAAACGATTTATATATAGATGAAAATGATTTTACATGGCTTAGAATAATGAGGGAGAAATGGGGTTCATCTAGAAGGCCAACATGAACCAGTCGTTTTAAGGAATGTACTTTTCATAAAAGTCAACGTCGGCTTATCGGTCTCATCACGACGAGCATATGTTCACATCGAGATCAGTCGCTACACCAATTTCTTTTCAGTTTTATCAACTATTTTTTTTTTTTACTTTTTATTTTGAGAAAAAAAATTATCAGAGCCCTAGAAAGGAAATAAATCTTTTCTTTTACACGGAAAAAGCAAAAGTTGCAAATTACAACTCGTACTTATAATTTTTTACTAGTAGACATATAGCTAAAAAGTTGTATTGCTAGTCACTAGAAGTCTTGCAGAAGCAAAACCATTTGTATTTGCAACATATGTTCAAGAATGTCCAAGGGTTTAACTTTTGCTTGAATGCGTAATTAAAGTATCCAAACAGTTCGAAAATTTAAAACCACATAAAATTTGGATACAAAAAGAATCGAAAGCAATAGAAAAAATATATAAACAAACGATAATTAGAACTTCAAATGATTTTTTTATTAAGGTGGACATGTAGATTTCTTCAATTCATAGATTTACATGTTTATCCCCAAAATTCATATACTCAAAGCCTAGAATATACGGTATCTTAGGAATAACATTAGAACCAGTTACTAAAATTAAAAAATAAGAAGCAAAAATCATCATTTTTATTAGTTTGCCATAATATTTCTTTATCAACCAATCATTATTGATTTTTCTGATCCCGGTTGACTAATCTATTAAAGTGTCTCCAAGTCCTCTGGATTCTGAAAACAAAAGCTTCTAAACCGGGTAGTGGGATTTTCAGAATGCAAACCAATTCATTGAATAAACGCTTGATTTCTGTAGATTTATTTTTTTAAGATCCGAGAATGGCCCTCCATTTTAGACTTGCCCATTGAATTATGTAATTATTTAGTAGATAGGTCACCGGCCTAATTTAGTCATGCAAACAAACATCAAATTGGCTGAAAAGATCGTTCTCGCAAATTGAGGAACTTCTAGATGGTACCATGGTCATATATAAATATAATATGAGAGAAAAACCCTAATTAGGATCAAGTCAACTTGGCCCCCAAAATTGGAATTGTAAGGACCCATCTTATATGCCGTGTAAAATAACAGAAAAGTGGGCCTTCTACATTTCCCCTCTAGAAATTTATATGCAAATTTCTCATGATCAAATGAGATTTAGGCCTTTCGATATTTCCAACATGTGAATGACTCCGGTCACAAATATATATAATTGTAATTTTTCGCATGCACGGAATTTGTTTTAGAATAGATGTCACGACCCTTTGAATTACTTGGACTAGATTCTCAAATCGATCGTCATATCTCGCGTCATGAATTGTTTACTTTTTAAGGCAACATTTCATGATCTCATAGGGGTAAAACATGAGTAATTTTATTCCTCCTAAAATGAGATTTCTCAACCCAATATTATGATGAATTCTTTTTTCTCTTAAAAAGAATCTATTTGCAGCGAAAAACAATAAAGAGTTTGCATGTATATAAAGATGAACATACCATTGGCGACCAGATACTCAGTAGTTTGAGTTTCTCTTTCCCAAGCTTCCCAACGCCTCATCTGACGATTTTCATCAAAATCAAAATGTATTTTTGTATTTATTTCGACACATAAAGCTTTAATCTATAATGACATCTAATTTCTGCTGTATAAATGTGTATAAAGTGGAGACTAATTTTGTTAATTACCTTTAATCTGCCCAAACCCAGGGCGATCACACTGTACACAATCTGCATTACCGCCAACACGAAGATGAAGATCTGGAGCTGCTGGATCCCTTCTTGGGTCACCAATGACACCTTCCCCTGCAATTTTTTGTTTTTTATTTATGTTAAATCATCTCCACAAGAAAGAATAAAACCCATAACAGTGGCTTTTCCATGCATAACTTTTCAACGGAATGTCATGCCTAACGATTTGACTACAAGTTTTCGTTATCGTTATGAAGTGATTAGTCCTATTTTTCATGTCCTCGGGACTTCCAATAATTGACGAGCGACCTATACATGATGGTCATGAGTAAGTACTTCATCAATCTTCGAACTACATAACGACCATTTGTCATGACGATGAACATCGCAATGAAGATGATCCTGAACTTACATATAAGCCACAAGGGACGAGAGTTACTGGGAACATCGCTTATAAGGGGTATTGTACTGCAGCGAAGAAAACGCGATTGAAAAAACATGAGCATTCGAATACTTTCCATCATATTGTTATTAACTAGATTAGTTGAATCTGGGTACTCTCTCTCTCTCATTCATTCATTCATCAAGAGAAAGATCGATTTTACTTCTTCATTTATAAATATTTCATAAACTCTAGCAAGAAAAAGGATAATAACGGTACAATATATTAACTGCTATCAACGCTCTACCTTTGAGCTGCAAGGATCGGTGGCCGTGCTGTTTGTCGTTGTTGCCGTCGTCGTGTCTTCATCATCTGCCAGTTGCCGCCATGGAAGCCATAGAAGTTTCCGATATGTAGCTCCATCGACCACCATCGACGAGTTCGCAGCGGCTGCCGACAATACCATCTCTCCCAAGAAGCGCCCGACTTGGAATTTTTCCGTCGATTCGACAGACGTCGAATCTTGCTTCTTACAAGGGAGCATGGTGTCTGCGAGCTCGGGAGAGATGCAGATGTTTGATATCGATTCTTGGGTCACCGCTAAGAGCAGCGATACGAACCCTAGCAGCATCAACTCTGCAACGAGAATGAAGAAAACTAACTAAACCATAAAAAAGAATTATATGATTTTGTCAAGAGGAGTTAGGTAAGCATTACTTTTTGAATGCACATATAGTCCAAAACGATAACTAGCCATGAGATATTGAGAAAGACATGGTTTAAGACATGAACTACTTCCCTATACTAAGCTAAGTTACATATTAAATTTCATGGACCAAGCCCAGTGATGATGGAAACAAGACTATACCGGATTTAAGTCTCTCAACCGCCTCCGTCAAGGCGCGCTTCCGGTGTCTCTTGAGCCACTGCGCAACCATGGAGTTCATTTAAGTTCAACGATCGCGGCATCCAAAAAAAAGGATCAATAAAGAAAGAAACAGCAAAATTTGTATGATCTGATTGATTGCTTACGTTTGTGAGGAGATGGATGAGGCGCTCGAGAACGAGGGAGGTCGATATGAACAAGAAGCAAACCACCGCTAGCGCCCATGTCGGCGTGTACTCCAGAGAACTCTCGGTGCTGGATCCGCTGCCGCCCGCCATGCTACTTGGTACAATTCTCTCCCTTTCTTTTGTCTTTTTTCTTTTCCCTTTGGTTATCCTTCTCTTTTTCAGGGTGAAGTGCAAGACAAGATGAGCACTGGCGAGATGGAAGGCTGGGGAGGATATTTCTATTTGATATGCGAAAGCTGGAGAGGGATGATATAAGCAGAAGATGCGCAAAATCTTTATGCAGAGACAGCCCGTTTGGGGAACGAAACGTGGAGCTTCGTCCACATTGTGCTGCGTAGTTTCCTAACGTTCACACCACATTCCAAATCGTCGGTTTGGTTTCTGAGTGTTGCGACTTGAGTTGAGTTATTATTCATGTTTTGGGGCCCCAAAGAAAGTCTCCATTGAAGACTGTTCTTTGTGTCAGTCCAAAAGCCTTCAATTCCCACTACTACGCCGCGTTGAAGATCGGAGATATGTCAGGCACGACCAACCCGATTCGCACGGATAGTAAATACGTCCGGCCTTCGAGAATCTACAGTGGGTTTTCATTTGTATATTGCCCATCATCAACTCATTCGTTTCTTTCTTTCTTTTCTTGTTCCTGATTCATTCGGTTTTCGCCCTCTTTCGTTTCCAACGTTCCGAATGCGTGCTCTAGGAATAGATTTGTGAAGACTGGCACAGCGCCATTCGCGTGAGATCCACAGTTTCCCTAAATGGCAAAACAGTGACAAGGAACTTCGAGAGAGGATTTTCGATGGTGTCCGACTTTGACATCCGACCTTGCACTTAGATATATTTTCATGGCTTTTGTTATTCTATTCTCACGGTTCGCCTTGGGATTTTTAGTAGTCTATGGAAAGAAATTAGCCGTACTTGCCTATGATCCATATCGTCCTAGACATTAGAAACATAACTTTGATCGATAACGGAAGATTTTTTGGCTTAGAAAGGCATTCGCTTTGACTGGTTCCGGCAAATGCCGTACATCCTCAACAAGTGTACGTGTTTCTTGGAAAGTTTCGTGTAACGATATATGTTTGACTGACTGGTCTTTTTGTCCGATCTTTTTATAGGCTAATTGAAAGAGTCGTCAAATGTTTATTTGATTTGGAAGGTTTCGGGAGACCACGAGGTTTTAAAAGAAAAGTAATCAAAACGTTTCCGACCCAAAAAAAAAAAAAAAAAAAAAAAAAAAAAAAAAAAAAAAAATCAAAACGTATCGAGAAAATTGAGGCCTTCTGACGTGATTTTTATAGGTAACTTTCTTCCGAAGCACGGATCTAATAGACTAAATTAAAGTCTTCTTTCCATATATAAGCATCTGGAAATTTTTTGATGAGATGGGTTAAATCGAGATCAGAATGAAGTTCAATGAATTTGGGCATTGACATAACACTTTTGCTTCAGTATACAATTTTGACCGCAATTGGGCATTGACTTTCGTGGTGCCCCCATTCCAATTTCCTCTTTTTATATATATTTTTTTGTTCAGAATTCCAATTTCCTCCTTGGGAGGTTGATGTTTTGGCTCCTTTAAAAAACAAAATATTATTCATATTATTCGGTCAAAACTTGTATACTTTTAATAAATTTATCCCAAATTAATTTTTTGACCAACAAAAACGCAAAATTGATACACTTATAATAAATTTACCACAAACTAATTTTTTGATCATCAAAAACCCTAAAGTGGTAAATTTATTTACCCTCCGTTAATTATGTTAAATTGAATTAATATTACAACAAATTTATGCACCTGTGATAAATGGAGGACAAAACCGTAAATTAGTATGCTCGTCAACCGTCATATGCCATTAAACTCAATTATTTAGCAGTAAATTTTAACAGAAACTAATAAATGATAAATTTGTTATAGTTGTATCAATTTAGAGTTTGTGATAAATTTATCACATGTGTACTATTTAGAATTTTTTGTGATATTAGCAAATTTGTTTTTCACCAAACAAACGTAACCTAAAACTTAATTTACCATTTGATTATAGTTAAAATGACATATGAAGATATCCGTCCTCATATCGCTGAGAGAGATCTAGAAACCAAAGTAGCTGGAGAGACGTTCTTCCTATCCATCTTTATCTATACTTATACGTTGATTATTTAATATAAAGGTCTTAATTTATACACGTGTTATTTCGTTCTAGTTACAGGTCATTCTGCACGTATCATATGACGAATCAAGTCGCAAGTGCCTTTTACCCCTCTTTTCATTTTTTCAGGTTACCTGGCGTCAAAAGTCAGAAATGACGTGCGAGTTGCAGCGAATTGACTTCGAAGTAGTCAACCACGATGTTTTATAAAGAAATTGGTGTTTATAAAATGACAAGAAATACATGGAGACTGCTGGTTAATAAAAATGCCGACCAAGTCGGGAGTCTTCGTCAAGGAGAGCCGAAAACTAATGATTGTTTTTCCAAAATGTAGCTTTGATGAAATCAATGAGGGGATTATAGAAGAGTAAAAGGTGACTAATGATTATGTCAATTCAACGTTCAAGCGAAGATTAAGTCGTACCGTATGCAAGAATTGCCAATGTTACTACTGCAACATCATTGTCACATGATTTGTGTCAATACGAATAACTAGTATGTGTTGCATTTGATGAATTAAAATTGGATTGAAATTAGGATTCAATGTCAAGATATTTAATCCCCAATGTATATCTAAACAATATCTTCAAAGGATAGTTCGACGTTAGTGAGCTAAGGAATTCGATATCTTAAAGATCAATCAAGTGTAAGTTTGAAATAGAAAACAATGATCAAAGTGAGAGTTTTAGACTTTTGATGAGTATTTCGGAGCATGAGACAGTCGATTTTCTAAATTCAATCATGCGAAAATCAATGCCAACTTTTTAAAAAGATTCGCTAATCAAAGTTCACAATCGCAAGTATGCATATTTTTAGAACTTTCAAACCCTTGAAATGATCCACTAATTCAAAAAGACCAATTAAGATACGAGACAAACCCTAAATGCACACAAGGAATTGTTTGTTTCTTGATGGCATGGCAATCATAATTATGTCTTGCGGTAATGATAATCCACATACCAACATCGTGTTTTCTAAACCCTAATTCAAAATCAAAGAAAAGGACATTATAAACCTTGGCCCCTGGATTTGGTTTTGGACTTCGTGCCCCTTGAATGAATTATGGATCCGGAGAATCGTCCCCCGCGGCAATCCTGGTTAAACTTTTGACTATGGAGCTCTTGTGCTCTCACTGCTCCCGTAAAGCATTAACTGTTGAGAATAGATAGCCTCACAAGTCACCCGTGAATGAGATTAAAGAAAAGGCGATACAAAACAAGAACAAAGATGAACCGTCGTGAACAGGTCGTCTACGGGCATTTGGTCTAGTGGTATGATTCTCGCTTAGGGTGCGAGAGGTCCCGAGTTCAATTCTCGGAATGCCCCCGTTTCCTTTCCTTTTTTTCCCCATGACAATCCCATTTCATTGGATTTGATTATTACATTTGAATCCCGCGGCTTCATATCCACGTCACCGACACGTCTGTTCTGCCCCCGCCGTGGTTGAACTGCGGAAGAATGCGGCACTAAGCTCACAGACAATCATAAGGCACCAATAGAAAAGACAATCGAACCCAAACGTCTCTTGATGATCATTTAAAGGAAGGGATAATGATCCAAAAAATACTAAACATATTAGAAGGCAGCCAACTCAGTCCTAAAATTTTTTGGACAATTTTCCCCTTAATAGAAGTGAAACATACGAAACTTGGTATGTTTGTCCTAATGAGGCCCCTCTCTCGATTCCCCTTTTTATATCACATTCCAAAGGAACTAAAGAATCATATGATACGATCCACATCCCCACTGCATAGTAAACTTAAATTGGCGTCCACGAATCATTATGGAAGCCTGAAATAAATGAATAGAATCTTTCAGATGATCCCTATACAAGTCCCCTAAGCATCTTCAGACCCCATTTAGAGCTGAGTATCTTTTTGAATATGTACATAACGACAGCAAAGACGAGAATAATAAACTTAGGTTTGCTTCGTGCCCTCGTCCAGTGCCGGAGCTTTGCAAATCGGACATAAGTTCTTCATCGATAGCCACTTTCTTATGCAGTCAGCATGGTAATCATGGCCGCAAGTTTTCAGTGCCCCAATGTAGTCCATGTTTTGGTACTCCTCCTGCAAGAAAGGGCAAAATTTCAAGCTGCTAGCGAGACATTCTATATTTTACGCACAACACTAACGTCTAGAGTAAACACTTGGCAGATTGATGCAAAAATTCATGGACACAGCAGCTGCCAAAGTAATTCGATTGTTACCATACTACCGAGTAAAATGATCAAGAAACTTAAAGGAGTGAAAATAAGTTGCATTTTGGGCATTTCAACAAGTCCCCAACATGTACAGTATCTGTTCATGCAATTAAGACCAATCAGTCAAAACTGAAAGCTTACCAGGCAGATAACACATCTACTCTGATCCTGAAATTTCTCTGACGAATATTGTACAGTTTCTGTCAAACATTTTGCTGATGAATCCTCAGACAAGCCTGTACTGACATTACCAATCCTTTCCCCCAATGCCAGCAGCTCCTGCTCAAATACAGACATTTTAATATCGAGGAACCAAAATATCAAGAATATTAGGACACATGCAATACTTGTATTCACCTCATAGCTCATGTTATCTATGTCTAGCCTCAAGTCCCGGTGCTCATCAAACGCACCTCTTGAAGCATAAAAACCTGAGCGATCCGCAATCATGAATCCCTTCAAAAAAATTGAAGACCAAGAAATCAGAAACAACGCAATTAAACTAAGAACAAATATTTTTATAGTAATCTGCTTAGGCGTTAAGACATAAAAATAAAAAACTACGTAGAGACATCGATGCACTTCACGCATTCATCGTTATTTACAGTCCAAACAACGGAGACGTCAACCAGGTTAACTAGTCATTAACAGTAGAATATTAATATCTGTCCCTACCAGATTCTTCCTTTAAATAACCAAATGTCAAAACAGTTTTCTCAGAGAGAATAACATCATCTTCTAACTAGCATAAGGCCGTATTGCTGCAAGGGCCTATGAACCAGCCGCACAAGTTTCATAGGGCAGGTTTCATAAAAAAATAAACCTGGATCTAGAACTGTCACAAAGCCACATGATATTTACACAGCTTCCAATCAAAAGAGATCTCGCTTAAAGAAAACCTCTGGAAAACCTTTTCCCCAATGTCAACAATTTCCTGAAACTTCATCTCCTCTCAACTTATCAAATATCATTTCTAGTTACTGCGAATAACTATAAACTGTGAAAAGCTTATACACTTTTAGCTAAAACTTGAATCATCACAGAACATCTTGATGAGAAACCAAGTGCCACTTCTGTAGCTCCTATCAATTTGGTAAATAAGTTGCAAGTCCTGCAACCCAAAAAAAAACAATTTTCCCCCTGAATGCATTATAATCTTCCCCAAAAATGACTACACACCTCATATTCTAATTGATCATGGCCACTTCCTTCATCAGGAAATGACCGAAATCTTTCAGTAGATACCCTTGATCTCCGAGCCCCATCATTATTACGCCATCCTATGGCAGAAAGTGGCCTTGAATGTCTTGAGTAACCATCTGCAACTGATGGCAGTCTCTCTTCTGAAGGCCCCACTTGTAAAGATCGTAAGCTGCTTGAAGAAGGCCGGGGATCTCGGCTAGATCTTTGAGAAGAGATGCTACGAACACTTCTCAGTGGCTGGCTTGAGGATCCAAGATTGCCTTGACGGATGATAGGATTTCTCCTTGAAATAAAATCAGATCCACCAGTCTCCAGGGGAGAACCAACAGTACTGCTTCCACCAAAAGACTGGTTTGGCCCGTCTCTATATCCACCTACATTGACAAGTTTTCCAAATTGGACCCCTAAAAGCAGCATTATGCAAAATCCAAATGCACACCAAAAAAATGAGTTTAAAATGTACCTGAAATTAACATCCTCCCATGAGCAGGAGCAACAGTGGTATGGTTCCAGTCACATGTCAGACCATTAGATTGACCTTGAAGATCCACCATGCGAGAATGCTCCACTGGGTTGCTTGTATAAATAAAATTATGCGGATTGGTTGGCATATGTGTCCTGGACACATTGGTATCTATTTCGACCCCATAACGACTTCTCACATTCCTTAAAGGACCCTCACCCCTGATTGAAAGGCTGTTGGGCCCATTGTAGGTATAATCTCCATTAGCAGGGAGATGATCCCAAGGCGCGTGAAGCGAGTCAATGTCTGGTTCCTCCAGCCGTAATTCAGAAGAGACAGGAGGAGCAGAGGAACTTCCACTTCCTGGACAGTAGTATCTGCTACTACTGCCCCTCTCACACAATGACGGTATTACAGGGCTTTTTCTCTTAAGGTGTCTTCTTCCACCATCAGCCGTGAGATCAATAAATCCGGCATCAACACCATATGGCGCATGACCATTGTAATGTGACGACGACGACGACGACGACGATCCATGACATGCATAGTTATCTGTCGATGCCCTGATTGTCCCGATGTTTGGTGCATGCGGAAAAGATTCCTGAGATAGCCCAGCGACATTGGGCTGACAATGTGGCAACACATCATTGTGACCAAGTGGACCATATTCACTTGACCTTGGTGCAGTCCAATGAGAAGCATAATGCACTCCATTCACCGCCGCATTCTCTACAGAATAAAAGAAAGTACCATTTTCTACAGAACTTCCCCTGGCTGCGTCCATTTAAAGAATTAAGTAAAGCAGAGCAAGAGCTATAAATAAATAACCTACAAACACTTAAACAACTAAAGTCTTATGCATTCACCTTAATTAACTCATGAATCTCTGATATGTTGAATGGATACCCATAAGTAAAAATGCATTGGAACAAATCATCTATCATACATAAAAGTTAGCAATCTAAAAGTTCTAATTGTTGCCTACACAAGAAATTAATTTATCATGGAGGGATAAAGACAGGGCAGATCTGACATTGTCAAGCAATGATTGTCCTCTTTTTGGGTGCTAAAAGACACAGGTGCAGTGACCAAGAAAAGCATGCCAACAAATAACAAGTGACAACCAAGTACCTAATTGCATATTCGGTTGCTCCATATTCATGTTATTCCAGCTTTGAGCATGGTTACCGTCAAATGTCTGAGATGCACCAAATAAATGCCTATGCCCCATAACTGCACAAAGAAAGCCAAAGATGAGTTGAATCCCAAAGAAAAGGACACCCTGTGTCGGACGAAAGATAATTGAAACATTGTTCGTTAACATAACATTTTTCAGATTAAGTAATCAGCATCAATCCACCAGAGTTCATACAAATTATTTCCTATTTCATAGCATGCTACCTGTTCTGCTAAGTACTGGCAAACCCTTCTATGGTACATTAATCTGATTTCTTCAGGGGGAAGCCATCTTCTCTCAAGTCTCAACATTGGATTCAACAGCCTTCCACTAGATATGGTAAATACTAACGCTCGGCAATGCATTCTTAAAAGGTCTAGGGGCCATTATCTGATGAAATTTTGGTTCAAAACCATCTCTTGCAATAACTGTACGGTTTCAACTTTCTATTTTCGGAGATGACTGTATGTATAGCTGCAAGAGATTCATATAGGAAGTCATAAGCCCTTTTAACATCTTTCTCAATCAACAAGGCAAGAAAATACAAAAAGCTAATCTTTGCTTGGGAGAGAGTAGAGAGTGGATGGTCATTTGGAATTTTTTCCCCTTCTTTTCTTAATCTCATGTCATCCACATCACAAGGTAAGCCAGCACACCAAACTTCAACGCCTCCGAAGAAATTCAATGTCCTGTCTAAGCATAACATCAAGGACTTTAACAGCTAATGTAGCTGGCTCGTTCCATCTCATCATTTTCATTACATTAAAGGATTTCGTAATGTAGGTTCATGGAGTGGGTAGGTAAACAAGCATGCCCAGATAACATTTTAATCAAGTTCATCCTTCTTACTGTACCGCCCCTTTGCATGACACATATCTAAAACCCGCTGTACTTTCTAGGTGAATGTCAGCATTAGTAAACTATTTTCACTATTCAGGAAGGTTTTAATCTTGAAATTTCCAGAGTGTACTATGCATTTGCAACATAAATATCCCCACCATCATGTTTGAGACATACATATTACCACAGTCTGTCAAGAAATGTGAAAAGACCAAGTAAGAATAGAAATTTCACAAATACAATCAAGCTTCTGTTAGCACTGACAAAGAAACGTTTGCTAATGCATTTTAGAAAGAAAGAAGATTAAAACAACCCAATCCTCAAATGCACACCATACTTAAACTATTATTTTACTTCTTCACTGGTACTGAAGAATTTTAAGACCCAATGAATATAGTCAGAAACTAAAATCAGCCAATTACAGAGACAAAAACCAAAGAACTGTGCAGAGTCCTCCATTTATTGCTTCTAAACTTTTCAGCTCCTACAGTAATTTATTCAGAACATTAAGATATTTGGCCACAGTGTTTTATTAGATCAAACTTGATTCTGAACAATTGGAGATATATTGTAGAATTTGTCCGCCGATGATTGATGACATATTGAAGATAAACCAAATTTAGATTTGCCCGCTGGAGAAATGAGCCAATTAGAATTTAGAGTGACAGTATAGTACTCTTCAAACCAATATTGTGTTCTCTCTTTAAGACGGACAAATTTTAGGAGATCAGATAACAATGCAATATGCACGTACTGATTAAATAAGCTCATAGATCATGAAGCAGGAAATGAGATACAAAAGAGATTTTGACATGCTTTTATCTGATCCAACTCTCATTAAAACCAAAAAAAAAAAAAAAAAATCTTGAAAATAATCAATAAGACTTCATAGATCATGAAGCAGGAAATAGGATACAAAACAGATTTTGACATGCTTTTATCTGATCCAACTCTCCTTAAAACCAAAAAAAAAAAAAAAAAAATCTTGAAAATAAATAATAAGACTTCATAGATCATGAAGCAGGAAATAGAATACAAAACAGATTTTGACATGCTTTTATCTGATCCAACTCTCCTTAAAAAAAAAAAATGCTTTAAAATAATCAATGAGACTCTTCATCCGCCCCATTAATCATAAGATTGAGAACTTATCTTCTGATACCTTCAACAGAAAGGATGCATCAGTACATAACATCCCCAAAAAGTAAAAGACAAGACAGGAAAACCAATGTGGTTATAAAAATAAAAAAGGAATGCACGCAGAAAGAAGGCTGAGAGGAAGAAAGAAGATGACATATGGTATGTGATTTCCCAAGACATCTCAAGCATAACATAGACCGTTTGCAATGCAAAAGCACCAGAAATACAGCATATTCAATATCAATAGCCAGTGGTCCATTTCTTTCTTTACAGGAGCCCAAACTGGATCCAGCTCATAAAAGAGGAGTTTACTCTTGTTACACAGTATCAGCTTGCCATGCAGCAAAACAAAAGTGTAAAGTGGCACAGCAGCATTCTTTTCTTCACTTGTTTTCCCCTAAAGGATGTCAAGTTAAACTCCTTTTAATTATGAAGCTCAAAGTAAGAGACAATTACATAATGCTGTAACATTTTTTTCCTGATAGTTCATGCAACAGAATTAGATAAATGGAGAACTAGAGGTGCTTACAGCCATACACAGAGGGCTCATTAATTCATTAACATTGAGGAACAGAATATCAAGAAAGAAAAAGTTTGTATATTAGAAAAGGCCAAGCCACACTAAAAAACCTATTGCTGTTTTAGTTATGAGTGAATCAAGGTTTAACATGTGAGATTTCAACTTAGTGACTATTTTTCATTTCTCTGGAGAAGCAAGCTATTGAGTAACCTGATAATGGAATTGACAAACTTCTCACAAGTTACATAGAATATAACAAATTTCCAAATACTGCTCACATTTTCATTCCCTGTAAGATTGGTACATCTATTCTCCATGAGAAGCACAGAGTATTAAATACGTGTCTCTCCAATATTGACAAAACAACCATCAAAAAGCCCACCAGCAGAGCCAGGGTGATCACTATCCTTTCTTCAAGCGAGTGTGTTTACTAATACAAACAGATGGAGAAACTCCTAGATAGGGGGAGCCTTGTGAACATGGTCAACTGGACTTCCTGGATACAACCATCATCAAGCTAAGAGAAAACGCCCCTGCAAGATTAGTTTAGCCAAAATCTGATGAACTGTTAGACCCCATGTTCAGAGAAGTCATAGCTAGACAATGGGATAAATCCTACAATCAGGACCATATGTATCTCCATAGAGGGTGATAACTATCTCATCTTACAACGTCAGGCCCCTTGATTTTGGATTAATGATCAGACTGATGCAAAAGCCAATTGCTCATTGGAAACTCAATTGGATCTCACGAGGCCCTCTAACAGGGAGCACGCCAGGAAAGCATTATTCCACTTCTTGTTAAAGGATTACTAACTCCCAGTCCTCAACACTACAGGAGAGTGTCGCCACAATATATGGAACTTCCATAGGAGTGCAAACAGATCTGAAGGGCCAGGGCTAGTCAGCAAAATCCTCATTCTCATTGTCATAGGCTTTCCTTCGAATAGCAGACAGTAGTAATGTACAACTAGAACCCTGTAGAGAAGTTAAGTGGAGTTCTGGAGATCTATATTGATCAGAGGAAATCGGAAAGTCCTACTACAATAAAGATCAATTGATATCCCAGGAACCAGACCACTGAAAAACACTCCAAGGAAGCAGGGCACCATAAAGTCCAGAAGATGGGATCACACAATCAAATTAGGTAGCTTCTCCAATCACCTGATAAATCAAAAAAGGGCCTGCATCGCCATTGGCAGTTCAGAATGTATATAGCAAAGGCCATGACTAAGCTAAAACTAGTCATCAACATCTAACTAAACAAAGCGCCTCTAAAATAATTACCAAACGAAGTAAAATGAAAGCTACATAACCTGTTTTATTCTGAAAAATGAAGAGAAGGCTACATAACCTCTTGAGCACCTGTATTTATCAACTCAAACATGACTGAAATGGGGACTCAGACAAGAATTTCTTACAGAGAGAGAGAGAAGAAGAAGGAAGAAGAGGGGGAAGGAGAGGGGGGGGGCGAGAAAGACTCAAGTAGGTGGATACCACACGATCCAACAATCCTCACCTGTATTTGTAGACATGTCCTTCCAAATTCTCCATATAATAAAAGTCAAGCAAGAAAAATCATACCACCCGTACCCAACAAAACCTGCACAACAGAAACAGGGAAACCTAGTCGATGCCAAAGGATATTCAATTTAACTCTAGGTCCCAAGGATATCAAGCCATCATACTTGCAACATTAGGGCTGGGAGATACTATAAGCCTAGTCCATGCACCATGACATCCAATGTGATTTTCTTTTCAATGACTTCAGACTTTTTTACAACTCCACATTCATCAGGCATTAAGAAAAACTAAATCAAACGTACACTTTTATGTGCATCATAAAACACTGATTAAGTAAATACTATGTCCACTTGAATTGACATGAAAGTGGTGCATAACCACAAAACCATAAGTGCTGAGCAGGTACTTGTATTTGTTGGCCTATGTGAAGATGTTAATATACTCTTAAGCCTAAGAGAAGGGCTTTCTATTTGAGTATCTAATTAGAAAAAAAAATGTCCATATTAGACAAATAAACGAGCAGATGTTCAGAAAAAAGCACGAGTGGGCATTCCAATAGGTGCTGCTAATTGGAAGGCCTCTTGGAGGTAACATGATAGTTTAAAGCCTAAGCAACTGGCTTTCTATGTGAGTAATTGACTGATCATCGTCGACACTGATTTTGCATGGAGACACCAGAAAGAAATGTTAGACGAAGATAAATAGAATTACTACTACCGGTTGTCTTAATCAACACATTTCCATTTTTGCCATCAATCTTCAGTTTAAACATTCCACGACATCTGAAATGATCATCGCGGAGAGTAATCCTATTGTAATATTAAACCGTCCCCACATAGAAACCTTCCCAGTATCGATGATCCACCACCCTGACCACATCTCAAAGACAGCCACAGAGAGAGAGAGAGAGAGAGAGAGAGAGAGAGAGAGAGAGAGAGAGAGAGAGAGAGAGAGAACAAGGATCTTGTAACTGATGGTGTAACTTTTTAAGTATTCATAACAGCAAAGCTGTAGTATATAGCCTAGGAGAAAGATGAAAACAACAAGGTGAAGTGTTCTAAATAGCAATTTCTATGACCAATAGAGTACCGGCAGTGTTTATAATCGCCATCCTCGCGGTAAAATCAGGATCAACCGACCTCAGCCCAGCGATGACCAACCCAGTGGGAGGAAAAACTTCTTACGACGCATGAAACGATCAATTAAAGGGAGGCGGGGGCGAAAACATAAAGCCCGGATACGGACAAATGAACCAACTCCTCACATCCAAAAGCTCAAAGCTAACACATCCTCACGGTTCACGCCACCGGATTTCCTCGCGATTCAAGCCACGGTTCACACACGAAATGACAAAAACAAGGTAAAACGCGACAGCTGGAAACGAGCCGCCGTAAAACGACCGGAGACCCCTCGATTTCGAAAGGATCGCGAAGGTATCGCCGAACTTATCCTCACGACAGGTGATCGGAGCCGGATAATCGAGAATTCCGCAGCACGCGATCATGATCGGACCGTCTACGCAACCACAAGAACACGCAAACCGAAAAGAGAAGACCGACAATCTTTAAAGGCGATGATCGATCGATCGATCGATGGAGGCGAGTTAGAAAGAGCTTCTGCGGCGGGGGCAGAGAGACTACCTTCGGGGTCGATTCGATCGCCGGTCGCCGCCGCGCCGAGGAGCAATCGCCGAGAGCCGAGAGCCAGAGCAAGCGAGCGAGGAAGCAAGCGAGAGAGAGAGAGAGAGAGAGAGAGAGAGAGAGTTTCTGGGTGCGGACAAGAGGGTGATTTATATAAGAGGTTTGGGGTGTGCTGCAGAGATACAATTGAGAAAAACAAGAGGAGAAAATTTGTTTGCTCTGCCGAGACGTTATCGTATTCCCTCTTCTTGGGTACGTGTCCGAATACTTTTCTTGCACTTTACCAATCAATATGTGAATCTTTTCTTTTGGTCGAATATGATTAGTAAATTACATTAGATTAAACTAGGAGATTACGTATATAGTTCACCCTCTTTATCGAAGGAAAAAAATCATATGAATTTTTGCTATTTTCATAGAAAATAACTTATGCAGTAATCATTAATAAAATAACAATTGACGTTATTGTATTAGAGAATTTGGTTAGCCAATCTTAGAAAACGCATTAAAATTGAATGTTAGGAAACGTGGTGAAGAAAGTAACAAAGTTAATTTCTGAGCAGGAAAAAAATGATGAGTCTATTCTTTTTCTTTTATTATAAAGAAATGAGCGGGGAGAGACGATTGCCGGTGGCTCCTCTATCGATTGTGATGCATTCATGTAAGGCAAAAGTGAGGACACATTTTCAAACTTTAACCCATATTTGATATCAACAAACTATATTTTGATTTTTGGCCATTTTAATGAGTATCTTGGACACTTGTTATATATTTTTGGGGATATGTGCATTCAAATCCTAAAACTTGTCATTTGAAAATACAATCGAATCTTAAAATTTTAAAAATATACAATTAGATTCTAAAACTTATTAAATTAATGTAATCGAGTCCTTCCGTTAGTATCGTCAATTTGTCTAATGAAAAATACCGACGTTGCTTTTTTCTTTAAATCTTTAAAGTAAAAAAACTTTTAAAAAAGCTAAAATAATTAAAAAAACAAAATTGGAAACAAAGAAAAGAAAAAGGGCAAGGATTGTGCTGGGCACCTTAGTTGGGGTCAGGGCCGCTCACCTAGATTTGGGTAATGCCGGCCCTCACTCAAGCCTAGCGAGGGTCGCCTGTCAACAAGGCCTCGCTTGGGGCTAGTGAGGCTCGCCAGTCATAGGCAAGGGCCGACATCGCCCAGATCTAGGCGACGACTCGGCTTAGGGTCGACGCCTCGGCTTAGGCCTTGTCGACCCTTGCCTGGGCCCGCGATGGCCTCATCTGGTCTAAAGAGGGACGCCCCCCCTTGCTACCTAGGGCTAACGATTTTGTTGGCCCTCTTTGACGATGGGCAGTGGCGGCGTCATGCCCATCACAATCCTTGCCTTTTTTTCTTTGTTTCTAAATTTGTTTTTTAAATTATTTTAGTTTTTTTAAAAGTTCTTTACTATTATAGAAAAAAAAGTAATATAAAATGCCACGTGAGATAAATAAAATTTATTTAAAAATACTACGTCAGCATATTTCGTTAGATAAATTAACAATGTTAATGAAAGGACTCAATTGCACCAATTTGACAAGTTTTAGGAACTAATTTCATTTTTTCGAAATTTTAAAACTCCATTATACTTTTGCGACAAGTTTTACGACTCATAGTATACATATCTCATATTTTTATTAAGGGGATCCTTGATTTTTGATGTGTAATCGGGTATATTATGATGATAATCAATGTATCAAGAGTCACAATATTTTCTTATTGCGTTGCTTAATGAGTGTTTTTGAGGCACTTTTTAAGTAAATCGTTTATGGGTCTTTATACTTTTTAAGACACTTCGTTGCTTCGGCTTGGATTAGTAAGTTTTTCGGAAGGAAAAACCTAGTGGAAATTTCCAAGTATTATGCAAAAAATGCAGTCACCGGTAAACTTTTCAGCTTAGTACATCAATTTCTAAATCTTTCGTAAAGAGAAAAGTTTAACGAGATCCTCCTATTAGGAATTTGTTGTTGCTGCTATAAAAAATTGCTTAAGTGCGCATATGACGAATTAAATAAGATAAAACCGAAAGAATTTTCGGATACTCTTTCTAATAAAAAAATTTCAAGATTCAACTAAACCAACGAAAGGTTTAAAGTTTGATTGTATCTTTTGTGTAAGATTTTGGACGCGGTTTCTTTTTTGTCATCGTATCATACTGAGTACAAGAGGAAAGAAGAAGAAAGATAGGCGGATGCGTCACGCATATGTAGGTGCCCAAAGGGAAGGTTAGGATAAACATCACCGGTTCGGACCGGTTGCTTTTGGCCTTCCTTCTTTTCTTTCTTACTTTTGTTGTGTTCGGACAAAGACGTACTTTGTTTCTTGTTTGACGAGTTCCAACCCAAACCACCATTTTTTTTTTCGTAAATTAGAGAAAGAGTTGCGAGTCTCCTACCTGTTTGACATGGTGGGAATAGTAATATGGATTAGTAGTTGTTTATTGCGATAATTAAGGGGGAAAGACATCCTATAATTATTCCAATCACGCTTGACTGCATTCGGTTCACATTATTGAGAGGACTTCTTATGCAATTTTCCTGTTTTGCTTTCGTCCTGACTCAAAGTTATTAGTCTCTTATCTGCATCTTCTTTCCTCCGCTCTCCCTTTTCTCAATCTTCTCTCTGCTCAAAATTTCACCGCAGGCCATGGTCTCGCTCCGCAGTCTCCCTTCTTTCTTTCATTTCCTTTTCCTTTGTTTTTCTATCGCAATTCTCAAAATTCATTGACGCTCAAGCTCAAGGTTATGATTACCCAACCGCCACGATTCCAACTCAGTGGGTGAATAACGCAACAGCTACTCACGTTACTCGACATGTAGATGGATCAATCGTGCGAGCAATTCTACTCCAAGGCAAAGGAGGTTTTGGCCCTGCCTATGCCTGCGGCTTCTACGGTGTTGTACTTTAGCTGGTACGTCCATGATGGGGTGCGATTGGAACGCACCGTTTCGTCTTGATGCGTTACGATGGAAAGACACTAATGGAGGGGTACGAAGGGAGACGTATAAAAGCCTCCCGAACACAACCGTTGGATCAGTTGTCAGATCATTCGCACCAAAATTTCTCTCCCTTTCCACCAAAGAAGAAGAAGGCATTCCATTTCAGTTTTGCAAGAACAATCGGCATTTACGCCGTGGAAATCGGGTGTTTTCCTTGTGATTGCATCCAGACCAACGTGAGGTAATTTTGTTCGTGTTTCATCGGCAATTTAGCGATCGTTCCGGGGCTATTTGCTGTTTGCGCATCGGAATCAGGTAAGTCGTCTTCCGCCGACTTGAATTCCATCATTGGTATCAGAGCCTGGTCGTGATTTCTACCTTGTTTTTCATTGAATTTTCTCGTTTACCATTTGATATCGAGATCAAGAGTATGAAATCTACACTGTTTGGATGTCTAATGGTCGGAATTGCCATATGAAAACTCAAAATTGAACCGAAGCAAAGGAACGGGCTCGGGGTCGCGTGCATCCACTCGGTTTTGGCCATTTTTCGAAATAATTTTTTGGCCAAAATAATTTTTTAAACATACAGGGTGCAAGTACTCGTCAAGACGAGTCCGACGATGGGTCGAGCGCCGCCGGAGGACGCCGGACGCGCCCACACGCGCGGCCAAGAAGCCACTGCGCGTGGGCGTCATGCGCCTGAAGCGCCGAGAGAGCCAGCGCGTGCGCAACACGCGCACGTGCGCGACGCGCGCTGGCCGGCGAACCGGCGAACCGGCACGCGTCGATGACGTCACTGTGACGTCATCCAACGATCGATCTCCGGATGACGTCATCGATGATGTCACCGCTGGCGACAGTTGGCCGGCTGGTCACCGGTTGGCGACCCGACCTGGGACCCGAAGTTGACCCGACCCGACCCGAGGTTGACCTGACCCGACCGTTGACCGGTCAACGGGTCGGACCGGTCAACCGGCCCGACGGTCAAACCGGTCGGACCGATCACTGGTTGGACCGGTCGAACTGGCCAGGAGCCGTTTGGCTCGCTGGCGCGTGCGCTACACGCGTCGCGCACTTAGGAGCTCCTATTGGAGTGTGGTCGGCGGCGTTTGGTTCGTATGAGTGTCCTCTACACTGTGGTATATTTATTTTTGATATTTGAATTTTATAAATATATGAAAATGCTTATGAAACCCTAAGTACGCGTATTTTTGGGGTTTAATGCATAGTTTATTCATTTGTAGCTTGTATTTTCTGTGGCTTAGGAAATACAAAGTAGCTAGCTTGTGTGCAAATGATGTTATATATGCTTGTGTAGAGCTTGATTCGATGGTAGCATGTATATAATTTAATATACTTGCATTTTTCTAGTTCAAAGAATATTCGAACAATGGTAGGAAATCCATTACATGTTGAATTGCGCTTTGATTGTAATTAAAGCATGATTGTTGTTTATACGTTGGTTATTATCATGCTATGTTTTTGTATTAAGGAAAAATGTAGAAATTACATAAGGTCATGTAATTATTTTTCCTAGTGGGAGTTCGTAGGTTGGTAGAATTTAAAAGAGTTCTCACCTAGAACTTAAAATTTGCACAAATTAAACTAATTAATGATAATAGAACAATTGTACATAGAAGTTGATTGTGAACATAGTGAACTTTTGCTTTTGTGTCTTTTGTTGAATTATCATTAATTTAGTTTGTCTTTACTGCAAATTAAATATGTGTGTTACTCTGATAAAGTGTGCTAGTATTGATTCTGCGTTTATTATGTCAATGTGTTATAGCAATTGATTATGGCTTCGGCATCCAAGACTATTGTGGCTAACCTCAATAAGGGCGAGAAGCTGAACGGTGACAATTATAATATTTGGCACCGAAAGGTTCAGTACATCCTTGAGGAGCAAGAGGTTTTGGAAACCCTCAACCACACCATGGATCAACCTGAGCATGGAACTTCAGCTTAACACAGGAGAGATCTGGAAGCTTATCAAGCTTGAACAAAGAAAAATAGCATTGCTCGCATCACGTTGCTGAGCTGTATGCAAGATGATCTCATGTGTGAGTTTGATGGTTATGAAAAAACTCAAGCTATGTGGGTTGCCTTGAAAGATAAGTTTGGGGGTACGTCTGCCACTAAACCGAGGAGACTCACCATCAAGTTTGACACATTCCGAAAGCGCCCAAATGTAACGATGAGGCAGCATCTTCGGGAAATGTTAAACATGATTCGTGAGCTGAAGTCGGCAGGTCACTCCCTTACTGATGAACAGCAAATTCAGGCTGTTATAAGATCTCTTCCTGACAATTGGGAGCATATGAAGATCAATATAACACATAATGAGAATATTGTCACTTTTGATGATATTGCGCGTCATTTGGAATTAGAGGATGAGCGCCTAGAGGCTGCGAGATCCTCTACCCATGCTTATGTTGCTGAATCGAGTTCATGTAAGGCTTCGCGCTTTAAGCGCAAGAGGAACCTTCAGTTCAACAACAAAGGGAAGAAGACTGATCAAGCACCAAAAAGGGCTAAGACCTTCCAACGCAAGAAGCGTGGTGGGAAGAAGGACAAGGCCAAGATGGAGTGCTACAATTGTGGCAAGATGGGTAACTTTGCTCGTGAATGCACTGAGCCGAAAAAGGTACCCTATTACTCCATTACTTTGAGGAATGCTTTTATTTCTAGTACTGTAATGCTTGCTGAATCTCATCCAATGTGGACTGTAGACTCAGGAGCAACATACCACGTAGTTAGAGACCGAGAAGCATTTGTGGAGTATCGTCGGATACAGCCTGGAAGAAGATGGATATATGTTGGGAATAACTCAAGAGTTGAAGTGAAGGGTATTGGCACATGTAAATTAATCTTATATGGTGGTCGAAACTTATTCCTACATAATGTCCTTTATACTCCAGATATTCGACGAAAATTGGTCTCCGTAATTGTTCTTCTTAGCTTAGGTTATGTATTGAATTTTCATTGTAGTTGTGTTGACATTCTGTATGGAACTGTTTATTATGGTTCAGGTCATGTATCGAATGGTTTTATGGTGTTAGACATTGACTATGATCAGTACAGTATTAATGTTGGTTGTTGTTTTTCTTTAATTGCATCTTCTAATAATGTTGAGATTGATGCGAGTACTTGACATGCTAGATTAGGTCACATTGGGTTGCAAAGAATGCAAAGATTAGCTAGAGAATGCCTTTTAGGGTCACTCACTAATATTGATCTACCCGTATGTGAACATTGTCTAGCAGGAAAAGCAACTAGAAAACCATTCGGTAAAGGGACTAGAGCCGAATTTCCATTGCAACTCATACATTCTGACATTTGTGGTCCTTTGAATGTGAGGGCGAGGCATGGAGCCTCATATTTCATCACTTTCATAGATGACTTCACGCGTTTCGGTTATGTCTTTCTGATCTCCCATAAGTCAAAAGCATTAGACTGCTTTAGACGATATATATTGATGGTAGAGAATAAGTTGAACCAAACAATAAAGGCATTGAGAACCGATCGCGAACGTGAGTATCTATCGGAGCAATTCAAGGCTCTTTGTGATGAAAATGGAATTGTACGACAATTGACTATTCCTGGTACTCCACAACAAAATGGGGGTAGCTGAGAGAAGGAATAGAACTCTAATGGAAATGGTTAGGTCTATGATGGCGCAAACAAATTTACCTATCTCTTATTGGGGAGATGCGTTATTGACTGCTGCCTATGTACTTAACCCAGTGCCCTCAAAATCGGTCACTTCCACCCCTTATGAATTATGGACTGGTAGGAAACCAGACTTGAATAGTCTACGTCCATGGGGATGTGCAGCTTATGTTCATAATTCTTCCCACAAATATGGCAAATTAGGTCCTAGAGGGAAGAAATGTATTTTTATAAGATATTCTGAACACTCCAAAGGGTACGTGTTCATAGGTGAACAAGCTGATGGAAGTGTGATTGAAATGGAGTCACGAGATGTCACGTTCTTGGAGAACGATTTTCCTAATAGAGGTGAGATTGATAAGGATTTCCAATTATATGATATGGAAGATCCTAATAACACACCCACTAATGTTGTAGAGGGAAATGAAGATTTACCCCAACACACAAGACCTAGTGGGAGTGTTGCATCGCCTGACGAATCGAATTCAAGAGAAATTCAATTGCGTAAAAGTAATCATAAAAGTATTCCCTATCGTCGTTTTGAGATTGAAGGGGAATCATTTATGATTGCTCAAAAGGATGATGCCGAGCCTAAGACTGTTCAAGAGGCTCTCTCATTCTCTGATAAGGAAGAATGGAGAAAAGCTTTGAAAGATGAAATGGAGTCAATGAGGGCAAATCAGGTCTGGGACTTGGTTGATCTACCACCCAATCGCAAGGCCATTGGAAACAAGTGGGTCTTTAAGATTAAGCGAAGGGCGGATGGATCCATTGAAAAGTATAAGGCTAGTCTCGTGGCGAAATGTTATACTCAACAAGAGGGTATAGACTATGAGGGAATTTTTTCACCAGTTGTAAGGTTTGTCTCAATACGCCTTATCCTAGCCATCGTTGCACATTTGGACCTTGAATTACATCAAATGAATGTAAAGACGGCATTTCTCAAGGGAGAACTAGATGAGGAAATCTATATGAAGCAACCAATAGGTTTCATAGCTAAAGGACAAGAGGATAAAGTTTGCAAGCTTCATCGCTCAATATATGGTCTTAAGCAATCATCTAGACAGTGGTATCTTCGTTTTCATCGAGCCATAACCACTTTTGGTTTCACGATGATCGAGGAAGATCACTGTGTATATGTCAAGCGGTCCGAAGATAAATTTGTGATTTTATCACTTTATGTGGACGATATTCTATTGGCTGGAAATGACAAGATTTTGGTTATCACCATAAAAGAATGGTTGTCCTCTAATTTTTAAATGAAGGACATAGGAGAAGCTGCTTATATATTAGGAGTTAAGATCGAAAGAGATCGATCAAGGAAACTCTTTACTTTATCACAAGAGTCTTATATCATGAAGATTCTTGAGCGTTTCAATATGCGGCATTATAATCCCATTGATACCCTTGTCATGCAAGGTGAAGGCCTAAGTACTGAGATGTGTCATAAGACTCCAGAAGAAATTAAAATGA
Organism: Eucalyptus guilfoylei; assembly: GCA_016097605.1. NCBI lineage: Eukaryota > Viridiplantae > Streptophyta > Magnoliopsida > Myrtales > Myrtaceae > Eucalyptus > Eucalyptus guilfoylei. The sequence goes on from CM027861.1 coordinate 44,799,242, forward strand.
AATAGAGTAACTTACAGGCGGGTCCACTTCAACTAAACTAAAAGCAATAGAGGCTGTTTACCAAAAATGTTGTTTATGCAGCTAAATAAGCTGTAAAAATGGGCCCTCTCTTAGGATTAATACGTTGACTTTCTTAGATACTTTTAATCTATTATAATGAGATATTTAGTATTGTTTTCTATCATTTGACTCGAGTATATATATATATGATTTGTCGTTGGTATATAACTATCGGATCTTCCAGCATTGACAGAAAATTAATGAATTTTAAAAGGAAATTTTAATCACTTAAGTATATTTAGTTCTTTCAAGGGTGGAATGAGGTAACTAAGATTTGTTCATTTGACCTAAGCAATTCTTTTTTTATTTGCTTTCTCTTGGCCTAATTTTTTAACTGCTTTGAAGTGATATGATATTCATTTAAGGCAGTCGGTATTAGATAAAATGGATGTTTGGTTGGCTATTTAATCTCAACCTCTCCATCATTTTCTTTCTAATGGCTACTATTCTTCATTCTACGATCCTTAGCTATATGTTCTCTTTTACTACATCAATTCATTGACTTCTAAGTTCTAGCATTGATTACCCTTTAGACGTGCTTCTTGTTTCTTTAAATATATTCTTCCTTGTTCTTAAGCAATTTATGAGAGACTGATGTGATTATATTTATATGATTTGCTTTGTGAGCATATTTATATTAGCTTTTTGCCCATTGCCAACAGAATCTGGTCAGAATTCCTACTTTTTGTTTTGTCTCCAGTGATTCCAATAGCCTTATCATCCTAGAGTCATCCGCATTAGCATGGAGATTTTCTTTACTAACTTTTTATTTTATTTTACTGTTGTTATTTTTTTCCCCTTTTGTGCAACTTAATGATAGAATCGCCAGTTCTGTGAATTTGTATATTACAAAAGTTCGTGACTAATTCCGTGAGTCAATGTCGCAAGTTGCCTTTCCTAACTTGAAGAGATTAGATATCGAATCTATGGATAACATCAAGAAGATATGGGACAATCAAGTTGCCGTGGATTCTTTCCACAATCTAAAATCCCTTTGTGTGGTTCAATGCAATAAGCTAGTGAACCTTGTTCCTCCTTGCATTCTAGGACGGCTCTTGAACTTGGAAAGCTTGGAGGCAAGGGACTGTGGTTTGCTTGAAGTTGTTTTTGAACCTCAGCCATCGAATCCTCCAGGTCTACATCCCATCGCTTGATTTCCATTAAAAAAGCTAAGGTTAATTAATTTACCAAAGCTAAAGTGTATATGGTATAAGGAATTTCATCGTCAAGTTAAATTCCAGTGTCTATGTTCTATTAGTGTTTCTAGATGCAAGAGCCTCACTTCTTTGTTTCCAGGCTTGGTAGCCAATGATCTAATCCAGTTGGAGGATTTGAAGATCAATGAATGTGGCATTGCCAAACTCATGGAAATTGAAGAAGGACTAGTTCCCAAGTTTGTGTTCCCAAAGTTAACCTCCCTGAAGCTTAGTCATCTAATAGAGTTGAAGTGCATCTACACTGGAATGCATGCTTTACAATGGCCGGCATTGAAGACCTTGGTGGTCCATGGCTGTTACAAAGTAGAGATATTTGCTTCGCAACTTGAGAATGAGATGACACTTGATAAACAGCCTCTCTTCTTAATAGAAAAGGTATGACCCAAGATTATTTGTTTTGCTTAGATGGTGAATATTTGAAGTGATGATTGAGGTTACAACCAAACATCTTATACAAGCAGCTCCATATAAGAAGATGTGAACTATATGACTCACCTTTTTCTTTATGGGTAATAAGACTCTCCTTAAATCCATAAAAATATTACATCATCGAAACATCATATGATCTTCATGTATTGACCGAACATTTTTGTCAATGTCTACTATATCAAATGCATCCTCATTGATCCTAGCTCTCTCCTAAGCACTGCAAAGATTGAAAACATGTGGCGTGTGGTGTGATTTTACCATGGCCCAAGTGTGCTGTCTAAGTTGAATCCTATAAAGGTCATCGATGTTATGCTAAAAACGAAAAAACCGGACATTATTGTTGACATTAATCACCGAAATTTATGTAATTGTAATTGTATATGATGCAAAAGTTATTTTTTTTTCAAGGAAACTTGTTAACTTGTTAAACTGGTTTCCTTCAAAAAATTAAAATTGGAAAAACTCACTTCAAAATCCCATGAGAATCCTTCATATGAGAAAAGAAAAATAACGAAAACACATAATTTTAGAATTAATTGAATATCAAAATAGAGATACTCGCAAGTGGAATAATCTATGCAAAAAATAAATAGTTAATGTCATTAGAAAGATCAATTTAAGTTTTTTGTCAAACATGGAGAAAACACAAGAAATATTGGTTTTGAGACTTCTAACGAAGTGTGCTTTCAAATGGCTTTTCATATATATATATATTGCTCAAATCAAATTACTCTAAAAGGACTCTCTAGTTGCTAGAATTACGATTGGTGATATCAGTAATGTATGATAATAAATGAAGAAAAACAAGAAAATACCTAAATATGTATAATTAATTAGTAAACGAAAAATCTGTTCATTTGAGTCTCATAGATGAAGATGTGCAAGGACTTAAGAAATTACAAGATCAATCTTAGGATTTCATGAGTCAAGAATAAGTTCAAAAGGAATAATTCAATAATACATGACCATGTGATGCTAAACCCTATGTCAATTCTTATGAATTAGAAGTCAATTTTGTAGCAAAGTAATTTTCTTCAAAACAAAACAATAATAAGTGAAGTGATGACTTCTTCTTTAATTACATATTATATTTTGAGAATACCTTTGGCAACTCATCTAATCCAATTTTCAAGTGAGTGAAAATCATTTAAATTCTCTTCACCGCCTTAGTAGAGTTGAAAGTGATGGTGGTGATGATTGATATGAGGGTGGTGGAGATGGCGCATAAGAAACCATAACCTCGAACTTATCATTCTCACCAAGGGTGTTAACAAAAGGCTCTCCCTCAACCCCTTATAAAAATCCAGCCGTTTCTCCATTATACAAGCCCGTTCTTAAGTGAGCAAAAAAGAATTCATACCCACTTGAACTTTCAGATGAAACACCATCTAGCCAAGAACAGATAGAAGAAAGTTAATCCTTATATTTCCATGTTCCAAGATACAGATTTTCCTCCTCTTGCTCGAGAAGACTCTAGGCTTTCTTTTCTTGCCATTGAAGAATTTATTGATCCATAATGGAGATATCGTCATGTTCCAAAGATTCCTACTACAATTGATGTGGACGAACATGGAAGGCAAAAAAGAATTCCTGTTACTAAAGTTGTTTTAAATTGGTAATAAGAGATTCTTTTGGTACATAATAATGCTTTTAAAACAATTGATTTCAAAATTGTTGATGTACATCAAGATCCCAAAAGATATGATGAATCCACAAAAAAAAAAAATGCTTTTAAATTTTCAGAAAATACTTCATGCCTTGGAATCAGGACATCATTTGGGATATCATCATCTTGAAAGCCCAATGGCTGAGATAGAGAAGTTCAAAAGACATATCCAACTCCTTGAGAAAGGAAAATTCAAGTCTTTTGATCCATTTTCTACTTTGCTCAGAACTCAATATTCTTTTCCATTACCATAAAACGCCTCAGTTTCTGCTACCCTTGTAGAAACTTCTATCAAATAAGATAGAATTGATGTGATAGAAATAAGAAATCACCTCCAAGAAATGGACAGGCTAAGGAAGGGAAAGGGAAAAGAGAAGATTCTTGAGGAATCCTCCAAATTTGCCAAGAAGGATTTAGACCAGATGATGTTATCTAAGCTGTTAGAATCATTCATAAGGGATCTGAGCAATCAAGAGGATAAATAGCCTAATTCTGATGACTTGTTAGATCGTACTTAATCTCCCCTAGAACCAATCATTCCAATCAATTCAAACTCAGACTTAGTATCCATTTAATATTCTTCCTCTTTTTCAATCCCTGTTGTCCAGTCATTCCCCATTGTACTAGCCACATCTTCAATATCTATGGTTGATCCACTAGAATAGGAAATGGAATCAAATCCTTTTGAACAAGAGGTTATTCAACCAAATAAGTCATCTCAGATTCCTATTTCTTCTTCTAAACAATTCTTTACCATTGATGACATTCTATATTCCAAAAGGATAGAAAGATTTGAAGAATTCCACTCCTAGCTAAATATTCGAACTCTTCTTCGTTGAAAGAAAATATGAGATCCTTTTTGAATTCATCACAAGGTTTACTAATAGTCTCAAACGTTGGTGGTAATCAATTTCAGAGGCAGACCAAGTGCAATTTCTACTTTTGGCAGCTTTTGCCCAAGCCGTTGGATTTGTCTACCACTTTTTCATTGGTAAACTCGTTGACTTATTTGAGCTTAAAAGAAGGGAATATTTTGAAAGAAAATATTGTTCACTCCAAAGAAGACATCTCGATCGACATTATCAAGAAATGCTTAAACTTTTCTATGGTCTTGGAACTTATGCAAACTTGAAGCAAGTTTTCTTGGCCTCTATTCCCGGAGAATTCTCACAACAAGTTGGGAGTCAACAAACAGGAGAATTGTAGATTCCCTTTGGAGAAATCCAACAAGAAAATTCATCTTTCTCTTGATGATTTATGTCTCAGACGCCAAATGATGAAAAACTATATCAAAGACAATCGAGAACTCGATAGTGCCTGTCCTCGCTAGCTTTTAAGATCAAGTGCTCCGAAAAAAAGATTATGATGGTTCTTGCGGAGAATACTTCGGAAAAAAGAAGCATTTCAAAAAATACAAAGTAGGAAGATCCAAGCATGCATTTAAGCATTTTCGAAGAAAGAAAAAATGACAATTTTTATGAAGATGGAAGAATTGTTCAGATAACAAGAAATCAACTTGATGCTTCATTTGCAACAAGAAATGTCACTTCACCAAAAACTGCTCCCAGGCAAAAAATGTCATAATAATTTGATACACCATATTGAATTCGAAACTGGTGTCTCCCTTGAGAATGATGATATTGAATCATTGTTTTCCATTGATGAAGATTCATGTAAACAAATTCTTTGTATCATGCCTTGTTATTAAACTTCCGGTAAAACTAATTCTGATTTAGACTCTGAAGATCTTTTTCATTTATCCCTAACATCTGTGGATCCAGATCCCATTATATATTCCAACCAAGTTCATCACCCTCATTTTCCTATGAAAATTTTCACTTCAAAGTTTGTTAAACCAATCTCAGTCACTACCCCTATGGATACTAAAGCTAGTTATTCAATTTTGGATACCAAAATTCTTCTTGAAGAATACTAGACTTCTTGTGTCCGGTACTTCAATTCTACTTCAGAAGATACTTTTTCTACAAATGTGCATACTACTCTAGTAACCATTTAGTTTTTTCCCTAGTGCTCTATAACTGCTAAAACCTTTGGATCTAACTTTCCCAACAAAGATGATCATTAGGTGGGACATCATGACTCAAATCTCTCAACTTCGAATTATTCCTGGATAAGGGCTTAAGTATAAAGACTATATCTTTGAATTTGTCAATATCCAAAGGTTTTTCTTCATTCAAATGAGTTTAGTAGATCCAATCATGCAAAAATTATTAGAATCCTATCTAAAATCTCACTCTGACTTCTCTAAAAACTGCTCCCATCTTTTGTGGAAAAATCTAGAGTTTTTTGTTCGTCTCCCATTAAAAAAATGAAGATATAAATTCTATCAAGGCGAGTCACACTGGAATGAATCCATAACATCTTATTTCTGTTCATAAGGGAATGCTTGGAACAACTCAAGCAAAGTCTTATTGAAATCTCAAATTCACAATGGGCTTGTGAAACCTTTTATGTCAATAAAAGAATAGAGAGAATAGGGGAAATGTGCGATTGGTCATAAACTACCCTTAACCTTTTTCTCAAAGATGATAAATTTTCTTTGCCTTTTCGAAATTCTCTTTTCGATGGATTAACCAAAGCTCACATTTATTCTAAATTTGACCTCAAAGTCGGATATTGGCAATTGGACATTCATCTTGAAGACAAACCCAAGATCGGGTTTTGTATTTTAAACTAGCATTTTCAATGGAAGGTTCTCCTTTTTGGTTTCAAAGTAGTCATTTCTTTGTTTCAAAAGGCTATGTGCTACATCTTTGAGCCAATCATGTCTAATGTAGCGGTTTATATTGATGATATATTACTTTACAGTCTTGATGAAGAATCTCACTGTCGACTCTTCAAATAGTTTGTAGAAATTGTAAAAATATATGGAATCATGCTCTCCTAAAGAAATATGAATATTGCCCAGATGTAAATTAAATATCTAGGTATGCACCTTAATTAAGGTACATACCATCCAGTGCTACACATTCCAAAATTTCTTGAAGAGGATTTCATGACAAAGTAAGTTCAGCAATTTTTTGGGATAATCACAGAGATTTTATTCCAAATATTGCAAAATTGTTGATTCCATTACAACTAATGTTGAAGAAAAAAAAATCCTCCACCTTGGGGAAAAGCTCAAATTAGGTCAGTTGCCTCAGATATGCTATCCTATAGTAGGCAAACCTCAGGTTTTTTGTCCCCTACATTTGTTTTGTTTTATATTTGTTGGAAATCTATATGAAGCAACCAATAGGTTTCATAGCTAAAGGACAAGAGGATAAAGTTTGCAAGCTTCATCGCTCAAAATATGGTCTTAAGCAATCATCTAGACAGTGGTATCTTCGTTTTCATCGAGCCATAACCACTTTTGGTTACACGATGATCGAGGAAGATCACTGTGTATATGTCAAGCGGTCCGAAGATAAATTTGTGATTTTATCACTTTATGTGGACGATATTCTATTAGCTGGAAATGACAAGATTTTGGTTATCACCATAAAAGAATGGTTGTCCTCTAATTTTGAAATGAAGGACATGGGAGAAGCTGCTTATATATTAGGAGTTAAGATCGAAAGAGATCGATCAAGGAAACTCCTTACTTTATCACAAGAGTCTTATATCATGAAGATTCTTGAGCGTTTCAATATGCGGCATTGTAATCCCATTGATACCCTTGTCATGCAAGGTGAAGGCTTAAGTACTGAGATGTGTCCTAAGACTCCAGAAGAAATTAAAATGATGAAAACTGTTCATTACACTAGTGCGGTCGGGAGTTTGATGTATGTCTCGACTCGACATATGTTATGCCGTGGGATTGGTGAGCCGATATCAATCAAATCCAGGTCAAGCACACTGGAAAGTAGTGAAGAGGATCCTAAGATACTTGAAGGGTACTATGGACTATCGACTTTGTTACCAAGGGAGTGATTTACGCCTATTAGGCTATTCAGATGCTGATTGGGGTGGAGACCTGGATGAGCGTAAATCGACTTCTGTATATGCGTTCTTGCTCAATGGAGGTGCAATTTCTTGGAATAGCAAGAAACAGACATGCACGGCCTTGTCTACGATGGAGGTAGAATTTATTGCATGTTCTGCTGCAGTGTAAGAAGCAGTCTGGCTAAAACGTTTCTTGGAAAATTTAGCCACTGTCACTGAGGTTCCAAGACCGGTGCTAGTTTATTGTGATAGTCAAGCAACCATTGCCTATGTGAAGGATCCCAAGTATCATGGAAGGACGAAGTACATTGACATAAAGAACAATTTCATCAGAGATATTATAGCGCAGAAAGAAGTGATCCTACAATATGTTTCAACCAATAGAATGGTTGCTGATCCATTTACGAAGGCTATTCTTAGAAACATATTATTGACCCACAGGATGTCGCTAGGATTGCGTAGAATGTGATATGTGTTGTTGTAGAGGATCATTGATTTATGTTTTTGTGAACATATGTATTGTACTTGTTTGTTTATTAGTGATTTGGCATTTTATCAATAAGTACAAATCCATTATGAGACTAGTACAAGCACACATATATTATTGGAAAGTATATCAGCAGGCAATGATTGGCTCACTCACACGAGCAATCGCCTCAAGTGCCATAGATAGCACGTTGAGATGAGACGTTATGTACAAATAAACGCTGAGGAGTAGTTTAGTACATAAAATGATATGTCGCCTTGATTGGAGTCAAGATGGGGTCTGTGATTTATTTATAATAAGATCGAACATGATAGTCCCATAATCATGTATGCCTGTAAGATGTCGGATGCGAGTACTTAATTGGGCGCTATAGGAAGCGAGCTAATATAGCACTCGAGCTAAACATGAGTACGTGAGAAGCACGTAACTATGTTTAGGCTAAGATCCGTATAGTGGATATAGTTAATAAATGACATACGCTCTTATAGAAAGAGAAATCCACTATAGCATGTAATTCATACTACATGTGCATTGTACGACCGACAAGGGAAGGTGAGTAAAATTATCCCTATTTACTCATCGTGTGAGTCCTTGAGGTAATTTATAATTTACCTCATTTTGTGCCCTATGTTACTTCTGACTATGTTCTCGAAGTGAAAGATCAATGTTGCTACTTTAGCATGTTATCAGCGGTCATGAATAGATATGGCTTTATGGGACGTGTCTAGGAAAGCAGTTGTTCTAAAATGGAGAGAGACATGAGTGCAAAGGAAGACTATTGTTGTTTTACATCTATCACATGTATTTATTGGTTGACCAATTATATCGCCCTTATGTGGTTGCGGATATAATTGTAAATACATGATGTTTTGAGAATAGTCAAGTATAGCCTTTAAGGGATAGGTATACTTGGACTGATGTAACAAAATATGTCTGGGGCACTGTGAGACATCGATTGTTTATTTCTTTTCAGGGTTGTAGCCATTATGTCATCCCTAACAGGTGCATAATTTGAGCTCCCAAGTGCAGGTGTACTCACTGGTCGCACGGCTTATTTGCCAGTATGAATTGTTTTGTAAAGTTGATGAATGTTGAATGCCTTATATTCTTGATAGAGCGATATCAAGCCCATCATGTCCGAGTGGGAGATGTTGTACTTTAACTGGTACGCCCATGATGGGGTGCGATTGGAACGCACCGTTTCGTCTTGATGCGTTACGATGGAAAGACACTAATGGAGGGGTACGAAGGGAGACGTATAAAAGCCTTCCGAACACAACCGTTGGATCAATTGGCAGATCATTCGCACCAAAATTTCTCTCCCTTTCCATCAAAGAAGAAGAAGGCATTCTATTTCAGTTTTGCAAGAACAATCGGCATTTACGCCGTGGAAATCGGGTGTTTTCCTTGTGATTGCATCCAGACCAACGTGAGGTAATTTTGTTCGTGTTTCATTGGCAATTCAGCGATCGTTCCGGGGCTATTTGCTGTTTGCGCATCGGAATCAAGTAAGTCGTCTTTCGCCGACTTGAATTCCATCATACAGTAATGGTAACTGCAACGCTTACCATTTTGCTGTTTTCATCGTCACAGTTTACGGTACTAGCATAACTGTTGAATACACTACTCCAAAGTAGTGTGGTCTGCCAATTGAAACAATTCTATAAAGATTAGAGCGACGTTGGAGCCCATGTCCAAGGGCGATTTGGTGTTGAAAGATGCCGATGGTATGGTTGCTTGGTCCACAAATACTTTTGGAAAGTCCGTTGTGGGCTTCAACTTGACAGATTTAGGGGACCTCGTGTCAAAGGACAATGCAACTGTTTGGCAGTCTTTTGACGAGCCAACTGACTCATTTGTCCTTGGACAAAAGTTGAGGCAGGGGCAAATATTGATGCCGAGTGTTTCCGAGACAAATTGGATCGTTAATGATATGATTTCGCTTTCCATGATTGGCGATGTTTTACATGCTCAAGTGGAGACTAATCCTCCTTAGATATATTTCTAGCATGAAGGTTCAACTACGAATGCAAGAATCGAGTTTCCATATGTTGAGTTGTAAATGGAAGCTTGTCTTGGATCTCAGAGTCTAATTTTTTGGTCTAGATATCATTCCCTCTAGGATCTTCTACACAATACATGAAGCTAGGCTCGGATGGGCATTTGAGAATGTATAAGTATACTTGGTACGACGAGCATAAAGAAGTGGCCGATCCTTTCATAGGGTATGTCGAGGACTGTGTCTATCCAATAGTGTGTGGGTGATATGGAACTTGTTCTAATGGGCAATGTAGTTGTCCGGCTTCAACTGGGGGGATGAGCTAATTCCAACAAGTAGATGATAGGCAGCCTAATTTTGGGCGTTCTGAGAATGTTCCATTGTCTTGTGGGGCTTCAAAAAATCAAAGTCTTGTGGAGCTCAAAAATGTCACGTATTTCAATTTCACTCCAAATCTCGAGGACATAGATGCTTTAAGTTGTAAAGAGGCATGTGCAATGAATTGTTCCTACAAGCAGCTATATTTCGATATCATTCTAATCGCACTAATGGTAGTTGTTGCTCACCAACTCAAGTTTTTTCACTTATGAATGTTGATGAGGAAACGTTTTCCTATAATTTTATTGCTTACCTTAAAGTACAAAATGTGGCCAATGAATCTCCTCATACTCTGGTTGACAATAGTATGAGAAACCGTCTCCCTGTAATACTTGGGTCTAGCCTTAGAGCTCTCTTTGCCATGATGATTTTCAGCATAGCCATAGGTTTTGTTTGTTCGAAAGAGAGCAAAGGAGGATTACCTTGACCAAGTACGTGGAGTGTCCACTAGGTTCACGTACAGTGATCTAAAAACCATCAGAGATGGATTTAGTAAAAAGCTTGGCTAGGTGGTTTTGGTTTTGTTTCGAAGGTATTCTAAGCGATGGCACGATGACGCATAAGTTGTAGTAAAACACCTTGATGGCTTTGGGCAAGTAATGAAATCCTTTCTAGTCAAAGTTGACACTATCGGCAGCATCCATCACGTGAACTTGGCAAGACTCGTGGGATTTTGCGTTGAGAAATCCCACAGACTTCTTATCTATGACTACATGTCGAATGGGTCTCTAGATAATGGATCTTTCACGAATCCAATGAACGTGTTCTCCGTTGGCAACATATGAAGAAGATCATTCTCAATATGCTAAGGTTGTTGATTTTGGATTATCCAAGTTGACATACAAAGACCAAAGCCATGTAGTCACAACCATGAGAAGAACTCCTGGTTATGTGGCCCCTGAAGGTGGAGTAAAGCAATCATTGAAAATGTTAACGTATACAGTTTTTGTGTGGTAATCTTGGAGATAGTGTGTGGGAGAAAAATCTTGGATCGCTCTCTAGATGAAGAAGAAATGCATTTATTAGAGTCTTTTTAAGAGAAAGGCAGAAGAGGAACGATTGCTAGACATTATGGATAAGTCTAGTGATGACATGCAACTAAATGGACCGCAGGCGATGAATATGATGAGGATTACTACATGTTGCTTGCAAGGAGACTATACAAAGAAGCCTCCACGTCTATGGTCATCAAGGTGTTAGAGGGTGTTGTGGAAGTTCGAGAAGACCTAGATTACGACTTCATTGCTCAGGCTTCCACCAGTGGAGAAGCGAGATTCTGTCGGATGTATGCCGAATTCAATTCTACCACTGGATTACTACCCTTAGTCCTAAGTGGTCCACGATGATGCTACAAATTTTTAAATTCTTCCTAACATGTCAAGTGGTAGAACGTGTGGGTGATTGAATTGTTCAGACTGTGAGGACTCCACCTCGTCATTATGTTATCAGGCCCAAAAAAAGGCTTGTGACATGATATCATTTTGCATTTTCACTTTGCCAATGAGTGGACTTCGCCATAACTTGGCAAAGGATTAAGTTGGTTGGGATATTGCAATTTGGTTTATTCCTTACGTAGAAACTAGTTGTGCTCAAGTTTGTTGTGTACTAGTCTAGGGAAAGGAAGAACCTGCTAAATCATTTGTGCAAAAAGCTATCAAAAGACCAGTCGGCTACTGGTAATGTCTTTTGGTAGCTTTGCCATGTTACTGATCCAAATCAAATTTTCCTTTTGGTTCCAACACCTCATATCTTTCGGATTCAATGACTCTACCTTTCATGTCTTCCTCATTTCAAGGTCGATGGGCTATTTTTAGTCGAGCGCACCATTAAAACTAATAAAGATAACGGGAGAATTTCATCGCTAGTAAGTTTGGATTTTTCCTCATGACTCCCGTTGTATCCTAGGTTAATAATCTTAACTTACAACTTCTGAAGGATCCATCGAGGTCGTCCTAGGACATACATTTGCCGAAAATAAAGAATCAAGATGTTTGGCATTCAAGATTCAAATTTGCGATCTTTAGATAACACCGATCATTCTCAATAACCTCAGCTTTTCCACATTTATTAATCAACATTGATCCAAGCATACAGATTCATCAAATTTAATCAGGGATAAGAAGCTTGTTCGGGTCTTATTTGGTCTCGGAACTGCTCACACAATTAACGAAAGTTCAAAGCGATCTAACATGGCCCCACTGCCATGCCGTGGCACCTCTTGATTGGATTTGATCACGGCCGGTTGACAAACCAGCGCCCCTGTGGAGCTCACCCTAATGCCTGAGCTACGGTAACCTCCCGCAAAGTCCTCACTCTTCCCGACACAACTCACTAGCGATGGAAGTATTTCTTCTTATTCTTCCAATTACTTTGCTTTGTGCCCTTCGCCTTCTCTTCTTGTTGAAGTCTTCGAATTGGAGTCGCCATAGTAAGTTATTGCAGATCACGAAGAGAAAGGATAATCTCGCGATGAATCTGTCTATCTTCTCCTCGGCCATGGAAGGCATTGCGTGGAGAGGATGGCTCTACACGGTGTTCATTCAGCACTTCGTGTTCGCTTGCTAGTTCCTTCACCTTCAGCTTCTCGTCTTAGCCCTAGGTACGTCATTTTGGCTTAGATCTGCGAACTCGTTGCCAGGTGGAGGCTTTGAGAGGTTGTAGTGCGCTTTAAAGCCTGAGCAACTAGCTTTCTATTCGAGAAATTTATTGATCATCGTGGCCATTGATTTTGCATGAGGACACTGGAAAGAGATGTTGGATGCAAATTGTCCATAACTAGAACAAGAACATGCATAATTGAGTAAAAAAATTAACGCACCTATTTTGGGATCCATCGTTCTTGAAGTGGAAACGGAAACACAATGTTCCACACGCAAGTCCTTCTCCTTTATTGCCCTCCGTATCACTAGCTTAATGAGACGGCCCCCTCACATTTAGCATTAGGTAAACGCTCCTTAGGTGAGGATACATGTGAGAATTAGGGTTAGAGGAGAGACTTGAGCATTATTTATAGAGTTTCCAACCAGTCCCCCTCATTATGAGCCAGGCTCAACTCGGCCCACACTAGCCAGCCCATATTAGACTAATTAAGAAACCTTCTATCTCACCTTAGATCAAACCCCGTAAAATGATAAACGTTAAATGGTAAATTACAATATCAATTAATATAGTCCACATTAGGAAAACTCTTACATTCTCTCACTTGGACTATATTAATTGAAATCGTTCTGTATGTGCGCACATTGGTCCAGAGATAATTCTTAATAGTCAATCCTATCCCATAAAGTCTTAAACACTGAATCATGACGGTAACTGCATGTATACACACAGAGCCTTCCATGGTCACGAATGTTCTTAACTTTATTGATATGGATTCAATATGGTAGTGTGGCAAATGGATAACATCTCTCGTAGAGAGATCCCATTTGTCAGTCACCATTCTCTTACCTTAAGCGTCACAAAAACTTGTGTCACTAGAGAATGGTTTATGATTCCAATGAACCCATATATGTCTTGTCATTACGGTTAACATTTCTTTATGTATCACAAGACATATGCACAAGGCTAATAACCGGATGCTCCTAGCCTTCACTCAAGGTTTTAGCAATACCTTGAGACTTTTAACAATATATATTCAACATAATAACAATCCATTCAAAAATATTTATTGAATGCAAAAAGTTGACATATATATATATATATCAAAGTGTTACTAAATTGTAACAAAAACATATGTAAACTTTATTCAAAGAAAAATAAAACATAGCTCCCACTAAATAACAGCATCCCAAGATGCTCCTAGGCCCATGCTAATGACATATCGATCAAATGCACATGGGCGTAGGCCTTTAGTTAGTGGATCTGCTACTATATCATCTATAGGAATATAATCTACTGCGACATCACCATTCTGAACCGATTCTTTTATGGTAAAAAACTTGACCTCCATGTGTTTAGACTCCTTGAGATTTCTATTGTTATTAATAAACAACACTGCAGAGTTTTGTCACAATATAGCTGTATGGGCCTATTCACAAAATCAAAAACTGATAACTCCCTAATGAGGTTCCGGAGCCAAATAGTTTGAGTAGCAGCTGAAAAACATGCTACAAACTCCGCTTGCATGGTAGAAGAAGATATGGATTTCTATTTTTCGCTCTTCCATGATACTATACCTCCTACCAACATAAATATGTATCATGTCGTCGACTTCTTATCATCTTGACAACTAAGCAAAATCAGCATCTGAATACCCTGCTAGTTGCAAGTCTGCAACATGTCTATAAATCAGCATATAATCTATTGTTCTCTTTAAGTACCTTAAAACCTTATTGGCAGCAATCCAATGATCGTGTCCTGGATTTGACTGATATCTACTCAGAAGCCCTGTTGCAAAAGCAATATCTGGTCTAGTGCAAACTTGAGCATACATGATACTTCCAAGCACACTAGCATAAGGTACATTCTTCATTTGAGCTTTCTCAAAAACTGAATTAGGGCATTGAGAAAGACTCAATTTATCACCCTTAACAATAGGAGCAATTCTTGGTTTGCAATCCTGCATATTGAATCTTTCTAAAATGCGATCAATATATGCCCTCTGAGACAGACCCAATGAATGGCGTGAGCGATCCCTATGGATCTCAATGCCAAGAACAAAAGATGCCTCACCAAGGTCTTTCATATCAAAATTTTTTGATAACATCCGCTTTGTCTCATGTAGTAAACTAATGTCACTACTAGCAAGCAAGATATCATCCACATAAAGTATGAGAAAAATATATTTCCTCCCACTGACCTTGGCGTATATACACTGATCTACTTTGTTCTTAATAAATCCGAATGAAGTGACAACACTATGAAACTTAAAATACCACTGTCTAGAAACTTGCTTAAGGCCATAAATAGACTTTTGCAATTTACAAACAAGCTTACCTGAGTCATTTGCTGCAAAACCTTCTGGCTGCACCATATAAACCTCCTCATCAAGGTCTCCATTTAGAAAAGTAGTCTTAACATCCATCTGGTGTAACTCCATATCGAAATGAGCTACCAATGCCAGGATCACTCTAAAGGAACTTTAGAAGAAACTGGAGAAAATGTTGTTTCATAATCTATTCATTCTTTTTGAGTGAAACCCTTAGCTACCAGTCTGGCTTTAAAATTTTCAATCTTTCCTTTGGAATCCCTTTTAGTTTTGAATACCCATTTGTAGCCAATAGGTTTATAAGTTTCAGGCAATTCAACAAGCTCCCAAACATCATTGTGTTTCATAGATTGCATCTCATCTTTCATCGCATCCAGCCACAAATCTGATTGAGGACATGAGATGGCATCCGTATAAATTGTCGGATCAACAACACAGCCAATATCATAATCATGCTCTCCTAGGTAGACAAGATAGTCTGGTGGTATAGCTGAACGTCTTTCCCTAGTCGATCTTCTGAGTGGAGCTATTTCAACCTCATTCTGAATTTGAGGGACTTGAGAAATTTCTTCAGGAATTGTCTCAACAACAGGATCTTGAGCCACAACAGGCTCAGTTTATAGTGCGGGAGGCTCTATAATTGTCTGCACAGGATAAGACAGGGATCCAGTAATCCCCACCATATTATCATCTTCAATAGTTTGTGAGCAACTTCCATTTTCAGCTACATCAAATTCCAGAAATTTTGCAGTCTGAGATTCCACAATTCTTGTACCTTCATTAGGGTTATAAAATCGATACCCCTTTGAATGATTTGGGTAGGATACGAAGTAGCACCGAGTAGTTTTAGAATCCAACTTACTCAATGTCGGAATATATAACTTTACCTCTACAGGACATCCCCAAACTTTAAGGTGATTCAAGCTAGGTTTACGTCTAGTCTACAACTCAAAAGGAGTCAATGGAACTGCTTTAGTAGGAACACGATTTAGAATATAAAGAGCTATTTTTAAAGCTTCACCCCACATAAAATTAGGTAAATTGGTCCTACTAATCATACTTCTCATCATGTTCATAAAAGTACGATTACGCCTTTCGGCTACACCATTTTGTTCAGGATTTCCGAGCATAGTAAATTGACCTACTATCCCAGAATCCTCTAGGTATCTAGCAAACGGCCCTTTAAGTTGTCCAGCATCACCGTGCCTGCCAAAATACTCACCACCACGATCAGATTTAACAATCTTTATAACTTTTCCCAACTGTTTCTCCACTTCAGTCTGAAAAATCTTGAATTTGTCAAGAGACTCGGACTTTTCTTTAATCAAGAATAAGTATCCATATTGGGAATAGTCGTCAATAAATGTGATGAAATAATTTTTTTTGCATAAAGTAGCCATGTATGGTCCATTGATATCAGTGTGAATAACCTCTAACAAGTCTAAACTTCGTACGGCGGATTTCTTCTTTATCTTAGTCATCTTACCTCTACAACAGTCTACGCAAGTCTCTAGATCACCTTTAAGAGTAGGCAATATGTCAGCCTTCATAAGCCTTGCTACTCTTTCTTTAGAGAAGTGACTAAGACGTTTATGCCACAATGCATAAGACTGTTCCTTAGGTAGAAGCCTTTTGGAAACAATTTTTTCAGCTGAATAAGCAACGTACATGTCGTTGGGAGATAAACTCAATCGATATAATCCATTGGATAAATTGCAACACCCAATCTTATTTGAATCATAAAACATGGAAATATTATTGCTCTTTATTTCAAAAGAGTATCCACACATGTCCAAACAAGACACAGAAACTAAATTCCGCTTAAAAGAAGGTACGTAAAAAGTGTTTCTCAACACCATCCTAAAACCAGAATCTAAAATTAAAATAACATCTCCCACGAACTCGATGTCAACTCCAATGCTGTTTCCAACAGTGAGTTTTAATTCATCATGATTTGGCATCCTTCGATTTATGAACCCATGTATGGTAAATACAACATGATTAGTTGCATCGCTATCTAGCCACCACAAATTGGTCGGGACTTCAGATAGATTGGATTCATAAATAAATGTCAAAGAATTATTACCTTTAGGCTCACTCTTGTTTCTCTTAGACAACCAAGCCTTAAATTTGTTGCAGCGTTTCTTTACGAGTCCTCTCTCCCTACAAAAGTAGCAAAGAACATCATCTTTCTTGGTGAATGCTTTCTTAGGACCCAAACTATTAGAGGGTCCAGCACCTTCAGAATTTCCTTTATAGTTGGAAGGTCTAGCAACTTCAGAATTGCCCTTATGAGTATAATTTCTCACCTTCTTACCCTTATCACTGCTAGAATTAGAAGCATAAAGGGTAATGTGCCATTTATCTTTCTCCAATATTTCTTCCTCTGCCACCAGCCTTGCAATTAGGTCATTAACTGACCAAGTTTCATCTTTGGAACTATAATTGGTCTTGATAATCCCAAAATCAAGAGAAAGATTATTTAGAGCTTGATGCATAATACAAGCAGTGGGAATAACAACATTGAGAGCCTCGAGCTTTGTCTGCAAACTACCATCCTCATAACATAATCTCTAACTCCACCAGAACCATCATACTTTATAGTAAATAGTGTTTGCAGGTGTGTTCCTATCTCAGCATTAGGCAAGACACGGTTTCTAGCCATCAAAGCTTCCATCATCTGCTTAGCAGTGTAGTCTGTAGGCAAACCACTTTTCAAGTGTTCCTGAATGGAACGCTTCATCGACAGTAAGAAAATTCTATTGCTCTTTTCCTAGGCAGTAAAATGAGCTTTCTAGGCTTCTGAACTCTCAGCAGTAAGATCTGCTGGCCGATCGACAGTAAAAGCCATATGAACATCTGTCATCTCCATAGCAAACATAAAATCTTCTCTCCATTTCTTAAAGTTTGAACCGGCAAGAACCTCAATAGTAATGGAGTTACCGTTTACAGAAAAGGTGATTGAAAAACAAGCAGTGTATATAATTAGCATCATGTGAGCATTGTGTAACTTGACGAACAAGTACACATCTAGAGAGTTACATGCAAAATCACATAATCACCTTTAGGCAGAATACATGACATGCAATTGTATACTCTTCACATGATAGCGGTTATGAGAATATATTCAAATCTTCGTGAATTCATCATCAACCATTAGGATCAGTCACTCCCCTACCACACTATTATGTATCCCTCCATGAACTAATACACAATCACCTCCTTTGGGAGTATGACTATGTATTAGACCAGGAGACATCCCAATCAATATACGAGATCGAAATTTCTCAAATCCAATCAAGTGTGCCACTTTGGCGGTCACAATTCAATTGAATCTTTGAAACTCTCTCATACCAGGGATATAAATTTTACATCTCACATACACCATATACATGTGATTTTAACTTTAGTGATATGGGCAACATATTATTGAAATCACATATCATGCTAATTACACCGCCTCATTCATTAATAAAATTAAACTTTATTGCATATTATTAATGAATAACACTTTTAAAATGTTTATGTGATAACATATCAGTAACCCAACAATTGTATCTCCATAATCACAGAAAATACAAGAAAAAATACACAAAAATATACTTAAAATACACGTATTTAGGGTTTCGTATGCATTTTCACATCCATAAAATTATCAAACATGTAAAATAAACATACTACAAGATAGAGAATAATCATACAAGTCCAGCGCCGCCGGCCACGCGCCGATAGGAGCTTCCACACGCTCGCACGCGCTGCCGGAGTGCAGGGCGCATGAAGCTCACGCGCTAGCGTCAATGGTCGGTCAAAACCGGTCCGACCGGTTCCCGGCTTGACCGTCCAGTCCAGCTGCCCGGTCCGGTCAACAGTTGACCGGGTCGGGTCAGTCAATGGGTCGGGTCGGGTCGTCCGTGAATCGGATCGGGTTGGGTCCGGGTCGCTGACGTCATCGTGACGTCAGCACCCGCGAATCGAAATTGGGTTGGGTTCGGGTAGCTGACGTCATCGTGATGTCAGAACTCGTGTGCTTCGCACGTGCGAGCCGCGCCCCGCGCGTGGGAGCGCGTGGGGCACGTGCTCGACGCCCAGGCGGCGCCTAGCCGTGCGTGGGGGCGCATGGGGCCTCCCCGGTGACGCACCGCCCACGGTTTTGCTCGTCTTACCGAGCCCAGTCCGAATAGATAATTTAATTATATTTTTATTTTACGAAAAATCTCAAAAATCTCAAATTAGGGCAAAATCCTCTGCGTTCGAGTTATAGGGTTATGGAGGCTTTGATACCACATGTTGGATGCAAATTGTGCAACTCCAAGATCTCCATAACTAGAACAAGAACATGTATAATTGAGTAGAAATATTAATGCATCTATTTTGGAATCCATCGTTCTTAAAGCGGAAGCGGAAACACAATGTTCCACGCACAAGTCCTTCTCCTCTATTGTCCTCCGTATCACTGGCTCAATGAAACGGCCCCCTCACGTTTAGCGTTAGGTAAACGCTCCTTAGGTAAGGATACATGTGAGAATTAGGGTTAGAGGAGAGACTTGAGCACTATTTATAGAGTTTCCAACCAATACCCCTCATTACGGGCCATGCTCAACTTGGCCTACACTAGCCAGCCCATATTAGACTAATTAAGAAACTTTCTATCTCACCTTAGACCAAATCTCGTAAAACGATAAACGTTAAACGATAAATTACAATATCAATTAATGTAGTCCACATTAGGAAAATTCTTACAAGAGAATGTTAGATGAAGAAAATTAGAATGAGTAGTACCAGCTGTGTTAATCCATGCATTTTCATTTTTGCCATCATATTACGGAGTTGAAAATTAAGATACATAGGGCAAGAGCTGTCCTTGTCTCCCCTTCTTTCAATCTTCATTGTAGCATCAATTGGCCCAGAATGTTCGATTTAAACATTCCACGACATCTAAATTGATCATCGCCTAACGCAATCCTATTGAAATGTTAAATCCTCCCCACATAGAAACCTATCCGCTACCCTGACTACAGCTTAAAGATAGAGCCACCGAGAGAGAAAGAGTTTTTGTCCGGACAGACGGTGATCATACAAGCAGTTGAGCACGTTGCAGAGATGACTTCAAAAAATAAGAGGAGAAAATTTATTGCTCTGCCCAGACTTTATCGTATTTTGCTCTTTTGGGTACATACCCGAATACTGCGAAGAAAATTTCTTGCTTTTTGATAATTAAGTAAATTTGATTAGAATGGAAAAAAAAATTAAATTAGCTTAGCTTAGATTAAATTCAACTATGTAACATAGCTCACGCTCTTTATCGAGAAAAAAATTGTATGGATTTTCACTATTTTTGTAAAAAAAAAGAAGAAGGTAAAAATAGTTTGTACAACCATCAATAAAATAATAATCGACATTATTATATTAGAGAATTCGACTAACTAACCTTAGAAAATGCAATAAATGCTAAGGAAAAGAAGGTGGAAAAGTTAATTTCTGAACAGGAAAAGAAATGATAAGTCGAATTTTTCTTTTTCTAAAAAAAATTGATAGGGAGGGGGATCGCCGGCGGGCTCTCCCCCCTCTATCAATTGTGATGTGTCTTGTATGGGTGCCATACACATATATGACAAAAGTAAGAATGTATTTTCTAACTTTAACTCGTATTTAATATCAGTGAAATTTATTTTGATGATGGACAGTTTAATGATTATCTCGAGTTGTTAAATATTTTTTTATTGAGGGGATCTTTGATCTTGATGTATTATTGGGTATATCGCGATGATAATCAATGTATTGAGAATCACCATATATTCTTATTTAGTTGCTTAAGAAGTGTTTTTGAGGCACTTTTAAAATAAATCTTTTTGATAGGTCTTTATACTTATTAAAGACACTTCACTGCTCCTAGTAGGATTAGTTAGTTCTTCAGAAGGAAAAATCTAGTGGCAATTTCCAAGTATTATACAAAGAACGCAATCGGCTAGTAAACTTTCCGATTTGGTCCGACCAATTTCTAAATCTTTTATAAAAAGAAAAATTCAACAATATCCTCCCATAGGAAATTTGCCTTTGTTATTATAAAAAGTTGCCTTTGTTATTATAAAAAGTTGCCTTTGTTATTATAAACTAGTAATAACCAAAAGAATCTCCTGATGCCTTTTGTTTTGGAGAAAATTCAAGACTCGGCTAAATTATCGAAAGACATAGAGCCCGATTGCATTTTTCTCGTATAACATTTCGGACACGGCATTTTTTTCTCGCATTCCGTGCCTTGTGCCGTATCAAATTCGAGCATTCATCGAGCACAGTCATTGGATGCTTTTTTTAATTTTTTAATTTTTTAATTTTTTTTTATAAATGTCGCCCGAGGAGAGAATAAGGAAGCTAGATGCGTCACGCATATAATGTAGCTGCGCGACGCCGGTTGCGCCGGTTGCTTTTGGCCTTTCTTCGTTCCTTGTTTAACGAGTACCGGTTCTCTTCCAATCCAAACCACCAAAAGAATTGAAAATAAAAATGAGAGTTGCGAGCCTCTTTTTGCATTCGTTTGACATGGTAGAAACAAGCGATGTTCATTAGACAGGTAGTCTATCGGGATAACAGCCTAATAGGGGGGGGGGGGGACACACTGCAATTGCGCTAATCCCAATTGAGTTTATAGTTGGGGTGCTCTTATTTAGTGAAAAATAAATAATTTGGAAATTTTTTTCCTAATAATAATACTTATATTACTTACAAGAATGAATGAGTGAATGAGAAACATTTTCATTTTCTACAAAAATATTTAGACATAAATTGTTGTCGATGATGAAAAATAGACTACTTATTTCAAGCAATGCAAATGATCAATTTTTAGGGAGATATTTCCAAATTAGTCTCTCTTTTTTTGCGAAACAAAGAGAACATTCATGAGCCTTAAAACTTACTTTGGGCCGGCTTGCCCTTTGCATAAGATTACATACATCAGTTTGCCTCGAATTGTGCAGAGCAATGGATTATGAGTCCAATTATAACCACTCTAAGGACACTCGACTAACGCACTATAAAATCTACAAGCAAATTGGTGTGTTTTAATAGCGTGCACTCTTCCATTTGTGGGATATTAGTATATATATTTCAGCATAAATTATTCGCAAAATTGTATCATATTTCAAATAAATCTCCCTATCTGGAATAAAACAAAGGCATGATTCTTAGTTTAAATGATGTGTTAATGTAAAATATAAGACTTGATAACAATTAGGAAATTGTTAATTTTTGTTATTATATGACATATGGAGAATTTATATGAAATTAACAAAACTAGCGTAAATTTGAGAGAAAATTTTAAAAAAAAAAATCTTTGAAGGAAATACTTGATAGGAAGAGTTGAAACAAAATGTAAAAATTTTCTATAATTGCTATTTTGCAACATTAAAACTCATTAAAACTAATACCTGATAATATATTTACCCTAAACTAATTTTGTTTTACAAGAAACCCAAACCACATACACTATGACAATTCACCCAAAATTAATTTTCATCTCACATAAAATCTCAAACTAATACCCGATAATATATTTACCCTAAACTAATTTTGTCTCATAAAAGACCCCAAATGTTACTCCTAATCCAATCAACCTTCTATATAATGTGTAGATTTTTCATGTCGAATCTGTCATTCTACATGTCAGATCCATCTTGCAAATATCTACCATTTGTGTTGACATGTATGCGTTTTAACATAATATTAAACTTAATACTAAAAGATGGTAGATTTGCGTTAGAGGTATCAACTTGGTATCTTTTTGTGACACGAAAAATCAATTTAGGATAAATGTGTCATGGAGTGCTAGTTTAGAATTTTTGTGAGACGAAAATTAATTTGGGATAAATGTGTTTATGAGAGTATCAATTTGGGATATTTAATAGTATTGACACTAGTTATTCTTAGAGACAGTTCCTTAAGGAAGAACTTCATCTAATATATTTAAATAAATAGGAAAGTCATTGGGGGTGAAGCTTCATCGGAAGGAAATTTCTTTCGTGGATTTGGGTCCACCGATTCGAGTTCAATTATTTCTCTAGATAATCATCTTTCATCATTTTGAGGCGATGGTGCAATGCATGCTTCAAGACAATTCCCTGCTTCGAATGAGTTTAGATTTAGGATTGTAGGCATTAGAGTGACAAAATATAACTTTGGAAGGATAAACGTAAATGAAAAACAAGCCTTGGGAGCAAAACGTATTTTCACTATACAAAACAAGACATGAAATCCTCAATCTCGGAACCTTCTAACTTGATTCCAAGGTGAGAGCTTCAGGTTCTAGCAAGGACTGCCACAACCCGTCGAGAATTGAGCCATGGTTTTTAACATGAACAAATAACAACATAACCACAAAACCAAGGATCGCGAATGAAAATTGCCACTGTAGCTAAAAACAATAAGCAAGATATGCAATTATTAACACAAATTTCTACTAAAAAAAAAAAAAACTTCATGCTCCACACGAATAGAAAAATCTTACTTGGGAAGAGAGGCGAGAGTGAGGACGGGTGTGAGAAAACGCCACAGGAGGAAGAGAGGTCGAGGGTGGCAGGCGTGACGGAACATGGTGTGAGGAAGAGAACTTGAGGGCGGTAGCATGAGAGAATGCAGCTTGAGGCATGGAAGAAGGGAAGTCATGAGGCACGGGGGAGGCGAGTGAAGAGAGAGAAGCGTTCTTAGGATTTTTGGTTCATGAAAGGAAAAAATGAAATTACATCTAACAAATGATGGTGGGATGGGGAGCTAACATATTTTAAATAAACTAACAAAGTAGCCTTTCGAAAATGCTACTTTTCAAAGCAGCTCCAATTTTCCGGTCCCTGGAGGCCTTCATGCTTAAGAGACTTTAGAGCTCTAAAGTCCATTCCAAATATGGAACCAAACAGAGAAACTTGGGCTTAGGCTTTGCATTGAAAAGCTCCAAGTCTTGATGATGGGACTTCGGGGCTGGATTGAGCCTGGCTTCGGAAGAGCCAGACTCGTGCAAGTTCATCACATCAAAAACCCTAAAGAAATCCAGATCCTGCATGAAAGTTACAGGCCCAGATAAAAAGTTTTTGTATATGGTCCAAACCCGCTTGATGGCAAAAGATTTGTCCAAACCCAATCAAATAATGAGTCTAGCATCGGTCATATGGTGAATCACTTCCACTTGTTCTGGTTTTAGGTCAATCATCGCGGAGTCCCTCGTGGATGTAGATCACAAATCAATCTAATCTTCTCTGTTCTCGACTTTATTTGTTGCTTTGTCAAAAGTTAATGGAACTTTTGACCAGTTCTGTGCATGTGGGATTGATTGAAAATGCTCGATTTCATTTGTTACGTCTTCCTCGGGAGTCCCGAGGGCGGTCCACTTTCTCCCCATCGTGGGGAGCACCAGAACCACCGTTTTTTCCTTTTTAATTCTTTAATCCGAGCTCTGTCAAAAGGGGGAAAAGAACTTCCATTTTACCTCTGCTTTCTGTCTCTGTCTCGGTATCTCTCTCCCCACCTTATCTTGTCCCCATAGCCTCATGAATCACGATAACTTTTCATTTTCTAATCTCCACCCGTGAAATCCGTGCAATGAGTCGTGCTCGGCCCGGAGCAACGATCGTGAAGTCGGAAGTGCCCGCCCGCATCGATGTTGGAGCAGCTTTGTAACTGTGGTGCCGCCGAGCAAAACGGCATTAAGGCGCTGAGCTAGAGTGGAAAGTGAATTTAGGGTTTCCTGGTGATTGAGCATAGCAAAGTGTTAGGAGCATTTTGGAAAAGAAAGTCACAGTTTGATATTTTTTTTTTAAAAGTCACGTGGTTGTTTCTTATGAGATGGAATGTGGTACCTAATTACAAAAATAGGGTGTTAAGATTGGATTAATTTGGGAGATTATGTAACATAGCTCACCCTCTTTATTCAGAAAAAAATTGATACAGATCTTCGCTACTTTCATAAGAATAGCTTACACAATTATCAACAAAATAATAATTGACGTTAATATATTAGAGAATTCGATTAATTAATCTTAAAAAATGCAATAAAATTAAATGCTAAGTAACATGATGAAGAAAGTCACAAAGTTAATTTTTGAGCAGAAAAAATTGATGAGCTGATTTCTACTTTTTTTAATAAAACAATAGGCAAGGAGAGGCGATTGCCGGGTGGCTCCTCCACCGGTTGTAATGTGTATTGTATGGGTGCTATATTCATGAATGGCAAAGGCGAGGACACATATTTGAACGTTAACTTGTATTTGATATAAGCAAACTTTATTTCGATTTATGGCCATTCTAATTAATATACTGGACACTTGTTAAATATTTTTATTGAGGGGATTTTGACCATCAATGTATAGTTGGGTATATTACAATGACAATCAATGTATTAGGAGTTGCAATATTTTCTTATTTAGTCGCTTAATGAGTGTTTTCGAAAGACTTTTTAAGTGAATATTATTTATCTTGGGTCTCCATACTTTTTTAAGACAATTCAATGCTTCGGCTTGGATTAATAAGTTCTTTCGAAGGGAAAACATAGTGGATTTTTCCAAGTATTATGCAAAAAATGTAATCAACAAATAAACTTTCAGTTTGGTACAATCAATTTCTAAATCTTGTATAAAGAGAAAAATATAGCGTAATCCTTCCATCGTACATTTGCCATTGTTTTTGTAAAAAACTGTTTTAAGTGAGCGTATGTTAAATCAAATAAGGTATAACTGAAAAAAAATCTCTATACTCTTTCCAATTAAAAAAATTTCAAGATTCAAGTAATCCTCGATTTTGAGCGTGATTGCATTTTTCATGTAAGATATTGTACTCAGTATTTTTCCCGCCTCTCGTCTTCCGTCCACGTATTGTGCCAATTTCGAGTACAAGAGAAAAGAAGAAGAAAGATAGGCAGATGCATCATTGCATCACGATTCACGCATATGCAGGTGTGCAAAGGAATATTAGGATAAACACCACCGGTCGGACCAGTTGCTTTTGGCCTTTCTTCTTTTCTTTCTTACTTTTGTTGCATGTGGGCGGGAAAAGTATAAAAAAAGTCATAAACCTATTGCATTGGTACCAATTCAGTTCTAAACTTTTCAATTGGACCAATTCAGTTTTAAACTTTTTTACATCGGTACCAATTCAGTTTATCCGGCTAATTTTGACCGGCCGGTGCCGACGTGGCAATTTTAAAATATATATTTTTTATTTTTCCTTTTCCTTTCTTCCTCCTTGGACTATTCCGGCGGTGGTTGGCGAGGGCCTCGAAGCCCTCGCCTGCCGCCGGTGAGGGTTGTGGCCCTCGCCCGACCTCTCCCAGGACCGCTAGCGAGGCGGCTTCGCCCGGATCTGGGTGAGGCCAGCCTCGCCTTGGCCTCGCCCAGATCCGGGCGAAGTCGCCTCACCCGCAGGCCTGGGCGAGGCCAAGCGAGGGCCGTGACTCTCACCGGCAGCTGGCGAGGGCTTCGCGGCCCTCGCTCGGCCTCACCCAGGCCCACGGGCGAGGCGGCATCGCCGGCGGCCCTGGGAGAGGTCGGGCGAGGGCTGCGACCCTCATCGGCGGCAAGCGAGGGCTTCGAGGCCCTCGCCCAGTGGTCGGAACAGTCCAAGGAGGAAGAAGGAAGAAAAGAAGAAGAAAAATAAAAGAAAAAGAAAAAGAAAAAGGAAAAAATTCAAAAAATAATAAAAAATATTTAAAAATTGCCACGTCGCATTCGGTCACCGGCTGATGTCCACGTTAGTACCGACCGGCCAAAATTAGCCGGATGGATTGAATTGGTACCGATGTAAAAAAGTTTAGGATTGAATTGGTTCAATTGAAAAGTTTAGGATTGAATTGATTCCAATGCAATAGGCTTAGGACTTTTTTGGTACTTTTTTCCGTTTGAGCAATGACGCGGACTTCATTTGTTTGACGAGTTGCAAGTCTCTTCTTCCATCCCAAATCACCCCAAAAAAAAGTTAAAAAAAGTTAAAGAAAGAGTTGCGAGTCTCTTCTTGCTTTTTGATATGGTGGAAAGAAGTGATACGGATTAGATAATTATTTAATGGGATAACGATGGGGGAAAGACACCCTGTAATCATGCTAATCACGATTTGAATGATTTAGGCAATTCACATGCTATTCATTGAAAGGACGTCACTGCATCCCATTCACATTATTGACAGGACTTCCTGTGCAATTTTCCTATTTTGCTTTCATGTTTTGACTCAAAGTTGACTGCTTCTTTCCTTCTCTCTCAAAATGCTAGTACTTTCATCTAGAGGTGGAGTGAATATGTAATAGAGAAAGAATTAAGCAAATAAGCAAAAGAGTCGCCGCTAGACTTCTGATATAAATTTAGACTCAAATAGAGATGATTTAAAAATTTGAGAAGTTTAGAAGAAGATTGAAACGAATAAAGCTGAAAAGAGTTAAGGGAAGATAAATTGCCCACTTTCCCACGTTGATAGCCTTTTACCCCTGGCTTTTTTTTTTTTTAATCTCATAAAAAAATCTCCTAGTTTTGTGTTTAGTTTCAATTTCACTTTAATCTTAAAGATCACCAACGTTTATTTGAGTCGCAAATCTGCTCTCCATTAACTTTTCATTAAAATTGCCCTTAGTGATTTTGCGCTCCTCAATCCCTCATTCTTGGGAATGTTCCATCTTCTCGCAGTCGGAGAGCTTGCATCGCTCGAACTACTTGCGCTTGGGAGGGTTTTTCATCTCTTAGTTATCAATGAGAAATTTTGGATAGAGACTTAATGAGGGCATATTTATGCCTCAAGTAAAAGTTTGTGATTTTTCATGAGAGAGTAAAAATTTTAGGGTAAAATTGGGACTTGACAGTAAAATTGGGACATGATCTAAAGTTTGGGATTTTTTTCGTATGACAAAACAAAAATTTTATGAATTGGGACAAGAACTAAAGTTGAGAGTATTTTATGGGACATAAAAAGTTAATGGTAGAACTGGGAATGGACCTAAAATTGAAGGTTTTTTATGAGATAAAAAGTAAAATCGAGACGAGATTAAGTTGAAAGTTTTTTAGGGTATTAAGCCATTTCAAAACCCATAATGGATCTAAGACAAGTTTGGGAAATAACAAAAACTTAACGGAGAAGGGTTTGGGACAAGCTTGGCCATCCCAAACTTGTCTCGCAGCACGTGGTCGTGATCGTACCGACTACGCTACCATATGAACACGTACGCCGAAAAGAGAAGCCGACAATCTTAAAGGCGATGAGCGATCGATCGAAGCGAGTTGAAAAGAGCTTCTGTAGGAAAGAGTACCTTCGGGGTCGATTCGATCGCCAGTCGCTGCTGTGCCAAGGATTAATCGCCGAGAGACAGCAAGCGAGCGAGGAAGCGAGAGAGAGAGAGAGAGAGAGAGAGAGAGAGAGAGAGAGTTTTTTGTCCGTAGAGACCGGTGATTATATACAAGCAGTTGGGATGCGTTGCAGAGATATGACTTTAAAAAAAAAACGAGGAGAAAATATGTTTGCCCTGCCGAGACTTCATCGTATTTTGCTCTTCAGGTACGTATCCGAATACTTTTCTTACTCTTTAATAATTAGTGAGTTCTTTTTTTGGGTCAAATATAATTAGTGAATTTGATTAGATTAGATTCTGATAAAAAAATAAGTTAGATCAAATTAAATTAGGAATCGTATGGATCTTCGCTATATTCATAAGAATAGTTTACGCAACTATCGAAAAAATAATAATTGACATCACCATATCAAGAATTCGGTTAGCCAATTTTAGAAAACGCAATAAAATTATATGCGAAGAATCATGACAAAGAAAGTAACAATGTTAATTGCTGAGCAGGAAAAAAATGATGGGTCGATTATTTATTTGTTTTTATAAAAAAAGTGGGCAGGGATCCCGATGGCTCCTCTATTGATTGTGATGTGTATTGTATGGGTGTCATATTCATGGATGGCAAAGGTAAGAATATATTTTTGAACTTTAACTCGTTTTTTATTTTAGCAAACTTTATTTTGATTATAGCCATTTTGATGAGTATCCTTGGCGCTTGTTAAATATTTTTATTAAGGGGATCTTTGATTTTTGATATGTAATGGGGCATATATTACAATGACAATCAATGTATTGGGAATCGTAATATTTTCTTATTTAGTTGTATAATGAGTGTTTTTGAGGCACTTTTTAAGTAAATCTTTTTTATATCGGGTCTTTATACTTTTTAAAGAAACTTCTCATTGCTTCGGCTTGGATTAGTAAGTTCTTCGGAAAGAAATACCTAGTTCTTCGGAAGGAAATACCTAGTGAAACTTTCCAAGTATTATGTAAAGAATGCAACTGACCAGTAACTTTTCGGTTTGATACAATCAATTTGTATATCTTTCATAAAGAGAAAAAGGTCAACAAGATCCTCACACTAGATATTTACCGTTGTTACTATCAAAAACCGTTTAAGAGTGCATATGACGAATCAGATAAGTTATAATTGAAAGAATTTTCTGATACTCTTTCCAATTAAAAAAAAAATCATGATTCAACTAAACCTAGATTTAAAATTTGATTGCTTTTTTGTGTAAGATTTTGGACCCATTTTTTTTCCCCTCTCGTTTTCCTTCCTCGTGTTGGACCAATTTCGACTACAAAAGGAAATAAGAGGAAAGATAGGTGGATGCGTCATGCATATGTAGGTGCACAAAGGGAAGATTAGGATAAACACCACCGGTTGGACCGGTTGCTTTTGGCCTTCCTTCTTTTCTTTCTTACTTTTGTCGCGTATGGGCAAAGACGTGTGCTTCGTTTCTTGTTTGACGAGTTACAAGCCCCTTCTTCCAACCCAAAACACCCAAAAGAAAACAAAGAAATAAAAAATTAAAGAAAGAGTTGCGAATATCTTCTTGCTGTTTGACGTGGTAGGAATAAGTAATAGGGTAACACCCTAAAAAATCCTAAATTAATATACTTATGATAAATTTACTCATAACTATTTTTTTTATCATGAAAAACCCCAAACCGAGACATCTGTGACAAATTTACCTCGATCGATCATAAAAAACCCTAAACTAATGTATTTATGACAAATTTACCTTAAATTAATTTATTTGACCGCAGAAAACCTCAAATTGGTAAATTTGTGACGAATATACTCTCCGCTAAATTGAATTAATACAAAAAAAATCACAAAAATTATGGAGTGTAAAATCTCAAATTAGTATATCAATTAATTGTCACGTGTCATTTAACTTAATAATTTGACAGTAAAATTTAATGAAAACTAATAGAGGGTAAATTTGTCACAAATGTACCAGTTTGGGGTAAATTTGTCAAAGGTATATTAGTTTAAAGTTTTTAGTGGTCAACAAAATAATTTGGGGTAAATTTGTCACAGATGTATCAGTTTGAGGTTTTTTAGGATATTAATCCTAAGTAATATGGATTAAGATAGGTGTTTATTGCGATAAATAAGGGGAAAGACACCATATAATTATGCTAATCATGCTTTTGAGTGGCAAACTATTCAAATACTATTCATGAAGAGGACTTGACAATGAGTACTTCCCGTGCAACTTTCCTGTTTTGCTTTCATCCAGACTCAAAGTTGACTGTCGGTCTCTCATTTGCGTCCTCTTTCCTCCTCTCTTCCTTTTTCTCATTCACCTCTCTGCTCAGAGTTTCACTGCCAGCCAAGGTTTCACTCTGCAGTCTCCCTTCTTTCTTGCTTTCCTTTTCCTTCGTTTTGCTATCGCCATTCTCAAACTTCATTGATGCTCAAGCTAAAGATTATCTTAATCCAACTGACTTGCTTTCAACACGATGGACGAATAACGCAACACGATGTCGCTGCATCCCACCTAGAGATCCATCGATCAGTGGTGATGAACCGATCACGCAGGCAATTCTACGAAGCAATGGAGCTTTCGGCCCTGCCTACATATGCGGCTTCCACTGCAATGGTAACTGCAGCTCTTGCCTCTTTGCTGTTCTCATCGTCGGACTTCGCAGTAATGGCTCATATGTTACGGACGATATTCCACGAGTAGTGTGGTCTGCCAATCAAAACAATCCTGTAAATACCGGTGCGATGTTGGAACTCACGCACGAAGGCGATTTGGTGTTGAAAGATGCAGGTGGTAGAGTTGCTTGGTCCACAAACACCTATGAAAAATCTGTTGTAGGCTTGAACTTGACAGATTTGGGGAACCTCGTGTTGTTTGATAAGGACAATGATACCGTTTGGCAGTCCTTTGATCACCCAACCGACTCACTTGTCCTTGGACAAAAGTTGAGGGTGGGGCAAAAATTGATGCCAAGTGTTTCCGAGACAAATTGGACCGCTGACGATATGATTACGCTTTCCGTGAATGGCAATGTTTTATCTGCTCAAGTGGAGACTAATCCTCCTCATATCTATGCCAGGTACGAAGCTCAAAAGAAGGAGGCAAGTTTCGAGCTTCCATATGTTGAGTTGGTCAATGAAAGCTTGTCTTGGTTCTTAAATTCGACCTTGAATGAGAGCTTGATTCCACTCCCTAAAGCATCTTCTATGCAATACATGAAGCTGCACTCGGATGGGCATTTGAGATTGTATAATTGGACAAATGAGTGGAAAGTAGTGGCCGATCTTTTCAGTCTCGACAACTGTGATTATCCGACGGTGTGTGGGCAATATGGAATTTGCTCCAATGGGCAATGTACTTGTCCATTTTCGAGTGAGGGGGTTCACTATTTCCATCAAGTTAACGGTAGGCAGCCTAATCTTGGGTGTCGTGAAAATGTTCCATTGTCTTGTGAGGCTTCACAACATCAAAGTCTTCTAGAGCTAAAAAATGTCGTGTATTTCAATCTCATTCCAGATTTCGAGGACAAAACTGCTTTAAGTTGTAAAGAGGTATGTGCAAAGAACTGTTCCTGCAAAGCAGCTATATTCCGGTATGATTCGAATATCTCTAGCGGCAGTTGTTTCTTACTAACTCAGGTGTTTTCACTTAAAGACACTGGCGGGGCACCGATTTCCCAAGAAACGTATAGCCGGACACCGACTTTCTATATTGCTTACCTTAAAGTACAAATTGTGGCCAATGAAGCTCCTAATACTCCGGTAGACAATCATACAGGCAACCATCTCCCTGTAATACTTGGGTCCAGCCTCGGCGCTTTCTTTGCCATGATGATTATCATCGTAATCATAGTTTTGTTTGTTCAAAAGAGAGATGATAATCAAGCAGAGGAGGATTACCTTGATCAAGTACCTGGAATGCTCACTAGATTCACGTATGACGATTTGAAAACCATCACAGATGAATTCAGTAAAAAGCTTGGGGAAGGGGGTTTTGGTTCTGTTTTCGAAGGTACTCTAAGTGATGGGACAAAAATTGCAGTAAAACGCCTTGATGATTTTGGGCAGGTTAAGAAATCCTTTTTGATAGAAGTTGAAACTATCGGCAGCATTCATCACGTGAACTTAGTAAGACTCGTGGGATTTTGTGCTGAGAAATCCCACAGGCTCCTTATTTATGAGCACATGTCAAATGGGTCTTTAGATAGATGGATCTTTCACAAATCCAATGAATGTGTTCTCAACTGGCAACAAAGGAAGAAGATCATTCTCGATATAGCAAAAGGACTTAATTATCTTCATGAAGAATGTAGACAGAAGATAGTTCGCTTAGACATTAAACCTCAAAATATCCTCTTGGATGGAAATTTCAATGCTAAGGTTGCTGATTTTGGGTTATCCAAGTCGATAGATAGGGACCAAAGCCAAGTTGTCACAACCATGAGAGGAACTCCAGGTTATTTGGCCCCCGAGTGGCTGAGTGCAGCAATCACTGAAAAGGTCGACGTGTATAGCTTTGGCGTGGTTATCTTGGAAATAGTGTGTGGGAGAAAAATCTTCAATCGCTCTCTAGATGAAGAAGACATGTATTTATTGAGCCTTTTTAAGAGAAAGGCAGAAGAGGAACGCTTGCTAGACATTGTGGATAAGTCTAGCGATGACATGCAACTAAATGGACCGCATGCAGTGAATATGATGAGGATTGCCGCTTGGTGCTTGCAAGGAAACCATATAAAGAGGCCTTCCATGTCCATGGTCATCAAGGCGTTAGAGGGTGTCGTGGAAGTTCAAGAAGACCTAGATTACAACTTCTATTCTTAGCCTTCCACTAGTGGAGCAATGAGATTCGGTCGGATGGATGTCGAATTCAATGTTACCCCTGCATTACTACCCTCGGTCCTAAGTGGTCCACGATGACGCCGCAAATTCATAAGAATTTGTCTTCCCAATATGTCAAGTGGTAGAATATGCGAGCAATTGAATTTTTCAAGACTATGAAGACCTCGGCTTGTCATTCTCTTTTTAGGCCCAAGAGAAAAAAGCCTTTGACATGATGCTATTTCTCGTTCTCACTTTGCAAATGAGTGGACTCTGCCATAGCTTGGCAAAGGATTGAGTTGGTTAGGATATTGCAATTAGGTGTTATTGCTTATGTAGAAATTAGTCATGCTCAAGCTCTTCGTGTGCTAGTCTAGGGAAAGTGGGGACCTGCTGAGTAGTTTGTGTAAAAAGCTGGTAGAAGACTAGTCAGCTACTTGTAATGTTTTTGTGGTAGCTTTACCATGTTTTGGATTCAAATCTGATTTGCTTTTTGGTTCCAACACTATCCTTCAGATTCAATGACTCTTACCTTTCATGTCTTCCTCTTTTCAAGTTATCGAGCCACTTTTAAGTCCATTTTGCCAGCACACAATCAGAGAATTTCATCATTGGTAAGTTCGGATTTTTCCCAGTGACTCATAATGTATCCTAGTTAATAATCTTAACTTCCAGCTTCTTAACGATCCATTGAGGTCATTTCGAGCATATGCTTGCCGAAAATGAAGAATTGAAATGTCTGGACATTCAAGATTCAACTTTGCAATCCTTAGATAACACTAATCATTCTCAATAACCTTGACTTTTCCACTGTTTTTAATCATCATAATCTCAGCGTGCTGATCCATCAAATTTAACCAGGGATAAGAAGCTTGTTCGGGTCTTCTTTGGTCCTGGAATTGCTTTGTGCTTACTCAGTTAATGAAAGTTCAAATCGATCTGATGTGGCCCCCCGCCCATGCCGTGGCACCTCTTGATTCGATCTGATCACAGCAGGTCAACAGACCAAAGCCCAGGTGGAGCTCATCCATAGGCCCGAGCTACATGTAAACCTCTCGCAAAGTCCTCCCTTTTCCCGGCACAACTCACTAGCAGCGGAATTATTTCTCCTTCTTCTTCTTCTTCCAATTCCTCTGCTTTCTGGCCTTCATATTCTCCTCTTCTTGAAGTCTCCAAATCGGAGTTGGCATAGGTAGTTATCGCAAATCACGTAAAGAAACGATAATCTCGTGATGAATCTGTCTCTCTCCTCCTTGGCCATGGCAGGCATCGCTTGGAGAGGATCGTTCTACATGGTGTTCCTTCTGCATTTCGTGTTCGCTTGCTGGTTTCTCCTCCTTCAGCCTCTGCGGGCACCAGACCATCAAAAAACTCCAAGGAAGCAGGACACCATAAAGTCCAGAAGATGAGATCAGACAATCAAATTAGGTAGCTTCTTCAATCACCTGATATCTCAAAAAAGGGCATGCATCGCCATTTGCAGTTCAGAATGTATATAGCAAAGGCTATGACTAAGCTAAAATAACTACCAAATGAAGTAAAATGAAGACTACATAACCTGTTTTATTCTGGAATAATGAAGACTACATAACCTGTTTTATTCTGGAAAAATGAAGAGAAGGCTACATAACCTCTTGAGCACCTGTATTTATCAACTCAAACATGACTGAAAAGGGGACTCAGACGAGAATTTTTCACAGAGAGAGAGAGAGAGAGAGAGAGAGAGAGAGAGGAAGGGAGAGACGCATGTGGTGGATTCCAAATGATCCAACAATCCTCACCTGCATATGAAGACATGTCCTTCCAAATTCTCCACATAATAAAAGTCAAGCAAGAAAAATCATACCACCCGTACCCAACAAAACCTGCACAATAGAAACAGGCAAACCTAGTCAATGCCAAAGGTAATTCAATTTAACTCTAGGTCACAATGATATCAAGCCATCATACTTGCAACATTAGGGCTGGGAGATACTATAAGCCTAGTCTAGGCACTATGACATCCTCTGTGATTTTCTTTTCGATGACTACAGTATTTTTTAAAACTTTACATTCATCAGGCATTATGACAAACTAAATCAAATGTACACTATTATGTGCATCATAAAACAATGATTAAGTAAATACTACGTCCACTTGAATTGACATGAAACTGCTACATAACCACAAAACCATAAGCGCTGAGCAGGTACCTGTATTTGTTGGCCTATGTGAAGATGTTAATATACTCTCAAGCCTAAGAGAAGGGCTTTCTATTTGAGTATCTAATTGGTAAAAAATGTACATATTAGACAAAATAAACCAGCAGATGTTCAGAAAAAAGCACAAGTGGGCACTCTTTGTGTTCAATAGGCGCTGCTAATTTGAAGGCCTCTTGGAGGTCAGTTGATAGTCCAAAGCCTAAGCAACTGGCTTTCTATTTGAGAAAGTTATTGATCATCGTTGCCATTGATTTTGCATAGAGACACTGGAAAGAGAATGTTAGATGAAGAAAATTAGAATGAATAGTACTGGTCGTGTCAATCCACGTGTTTTCATTTTTGCCATCATATTACGGAGTTGGAAGTTGGGAATAAAGATACATAGAGCAACAGCTGTCCTTGTCCACCCTCCTTTCAATCTTCATTGTTGCATCAATTGACCCAGAATGTTCGGTTTAAACATTCCACGACATTTGAAATGATCATCGCGTAAAGTAATCGTATTAAACCCTCCCCGCATAGAAACCTTCCCAGTATCGATGATCCACCACCCTGACCACATCTCAAAGACAGCCAGAGAGAGAGAGAGAGAGCAAGGATCTTGTAACTGATGGTGTAACTTTTTAAGTATTCATAACAGCAAAGCTGTAGCATATAGCCTAGGAGAAAGATGAAAACAACAAGGTAAAGGGGTTCTAAATAGCAATTTCTATGACCAATAGAGTACCGGCAGTGTTTATAATCGCCATCCTCGCGGTAAAATCAGGATCAACCGACCTCAGCCCAGCGATGACCAACCCAGTGGGAGGAAAAACTTCTTACGACGCATGAAACGATCAATTAAAGGGAGGCGGGGGGAAAACATAAAGCCCGGATACGGACAAATGAACCAACCCCTAACATCCAAAAGCCCAAAGCTACACATCCTCACGGTTCACGCCACCGGATTTCCTCGCGATTCAAGCCACGGTTCACACACGAAATGACAAAAACAAGGTAAAACGCGACAGCTGGAAACGAGCCGCCGTAAAACGACCGGAGACCCCTCGATTTCGAAAGGATCGCGAAGGTATCGCCGAACTTATCCTCACGACAGGTGATCGGAGCCGGATAATCGAGAATTCCGCGGCACGCGATCATGATCGGACCGTCTACGCAACCATACGGACACGCAAACCGAAAAGAGAAGACCGACAATCTTAAAGGCGATGATCGATCGATCGATCGATGGAAGCGAGTTAGAAAGAGCTTCTGCGGCGGGGGTAGAGAGACTACCTTCGGGGTCGATTCGATCGCCGGTCGCCGCCGCGCCGAGGAGCAATCGCCGAGAGCCGAAAGCCAGAGCAAGCGAGCGAGCGAGAGAGAGAGAGAGAGAGAGAGAGAGTTTTTGGGTGCGGACAAGAGGGTGATTTATATAAGAGGTTTGGGGTGCGCTGCAGAGATGACAATTGAGAAAAACAAGAGGAGAAAATTTGTTTGCTCTGCCGAGACGTTATCGTATTCCCTCTTCTGGGGTACGTATCCGAATACTTTTCTTGCACTTTATCAATCAATAAGTGAATCTTTTCTTTTGGTCGAATATGATTAGTAAATTAGATTGGATTAAACTAGGAGATTACGTATATAGTTCACCCTCTTTATCGAAGGAAAAAAATCATATGGATTTTCGCTATTTTCAAGAGAATAACTTACGCAATAATCATTGACAAAATAACAATTGACATTATTGTATTAGAGAATTTGGTTAGCCAATCTTAGAAAACACATTAAAATTGAATGTTAGGAAACGTGATGAAGAAAGTAACAAAGTTAATTTCTGAGCAGGAAAAAAATGATGAGTCCATTCTTTATTTTTATTTTTTGTTATTATAAAGAAATCGGCGAGGAGAGACAATTGCCAGTGGCTCCTCTACCGATTGTGATGTATATTGTATGGGTGTCATGAAAAGGTAAGGACACATTTTCAAACTTAAACTTGTATTTAATATCACCATTTTGATGAGTATCTTGGTCACTTGTTAAATATTTTTAGGGTCATGTGTACTATAAGTCCTAAAATTTATTGTGAAAATGTAATTGAGTCCTAAAATTTTCAAAAAATACAATTAAATTCTAAAAATTATCAAGTTGGTATAATCGAGTTCTTTCGTTGACATCGTTTATCTAATAGAGACTTGGCATTTTAAAGTTAATTTATTTATCTTATGTGGCATTTTTATTATTTTTCTTTAAATCTTATTTAAATAATAGTAAAAAAACTAAAGAAAAGCTAAAATAATTTAAAAAACAAAATTGAAAATGAAGAAAAGAAAAGGGCAAGGAATCGTGCTAGGAACGCTGCCGTCGCCACCCATTGTTGGAGGGTGTTGGCAACCTCATCAGCCCCAAGTAGCGGAGGGGGTGGGGGCACAGTCCTCGCCAGCCTAGGCAAGGCCATCGCCGGTTCAGGCAAGGCTAGGCGAGGCTTGCTTAGATTTGGGAGGCACCTCAGCTTGGCCAGCATGGCTAGCCTAGATTTGGGCAATGTTGGTCCTTGCTTAAGCTTAACGAGGGTCACCAACCCTCACTTGGGCTGGTGGGGCCTCGTTTGGGGTTGGCAAGCTTGCTAGTCATAGGCAACGGCCGGCATCGTCTAGATCTAGGCGAGCCATGTCAACCCTTGCTTAGGCCGATGATGAGTTTGCTAGGCCGACGATGAGTTTGCCCGAGTTGACTAGGGCCACACTCCCTCTACTTGCTGATCCCCTCCAATGATGGGCAGTGGTGGCATGCGCTGGGCCTTTTTCCTTTCTTTGTTTCCAATTTTGTTTTTCAAATTATTTTAGCTTTTTAAAAGTTTTTTCACTATTGTTTAAATAATATTTAAAGAGAAAAGTAAAAAAAAGAATGCAAGGTAAAATAAATAAATAAATTTAAAAATGCCACGTCAAAGATATTCCATTAGAAAAATTGACAATGTTAACGAAAGACTTGATTGCACAAATTTGATAAGTTTTAGACTTAATGGCATATTTTGAAAGTTTTAGGACTCAATTATATTTTTGCAACAAGTTTCAAGACTTGTAGTATACATATCTCATATTTTTATTAAGGGGATTTTTGATCTTTGACATGTAATTGGGTATATTACGATGACAATTAAGGTATCAAGAGTCGCAATATTTTCTTATTTAGTTGTTTAATAAGTGTTTTTGAGGCACTTTTAAGTAAATCCTTTAAAAAATGGGTCTTTATACTTTTTTAAGATACTTTGTTGCTTTGGCTTGGATTAGTAAGTTCTTCGAAAGGAAACCTAGGGGAAATTTCCAAGTATTATGCAAAGAATGCAATCTATTGGTAAACTTTTCGGTTTAGCACATCAATTTCTAAATCTTCCGTAAGGAGAAAAGTTCAACGAGATCCTCCCGTCAGAAATTTGCCATTGTTGCTATAAAAAATTGCTTTAGTGCACGTATGACAAATTAAATAAAATACAATCGAAAGAATTTTCTGATACTCTTTCTAATAAAAAAATTTCAAGATTCAACTAAACTAATAAAAGGTTTAAAGCTTGATTGCATTTTTCGTGTAAGATTTTGGACATGGTACTTTTCTTTTACGTCATCGTATCGTACCAGGTACAAGAGGAAAGAAGAACAAAGATAGGCGGATGCGTCACGC
Organism: Eucalyptus guilfoylei; assembly: GCA_016097605.1. Classification (NCBI taxonomy): domain Eukaryota; kingdom Viridiplantae; phylum Streptophyta; class Magnoliopsida; order Myrtales; family Myrtaceae; genus Eucalyptus; species Eucalyptus guilfoylei. Next base: position 44,838,324 of record CM027861.1, read on the forward strand.
ACATATAGGTGCCCAAAGGGAAGGTTAGGATAAACATCACCGGTTGGACCGGTTGCTTTTGGCCTTTCTTCGTTTCTTTCTTACTTTTGCTGCGTTTGGGCAAAGACGTACTTTCGTTTCTTGTTTGACGAGTTCCAAACCAAACCACCTTTTTTTTTTTAATTAAAGAAAGAGTTGCGAGTCTCTCCTGGCCGTTTGACATGGTGGGAATAGTTATATGGATTAGGAGTTGTTTATTGCGGTAATTAACGTGGAAAGACGCCCTATAATTATGCCAATCAAGCTTGACTGTATTCCTTTCCCATTATTGAGAGGACTCCTTGTGCAATTTTCTTGTTTGCTTTCGCCTTGACTCAAAGTTGTCGATCTCTTATTTGCATCTTCTTTCCTCCTCTCTTCCTTTTCTCAATCTTCTCTCTGCTCAACGTTTCACCGCAGGCCATGGTCTCGCTCTGTAGTCTCCCTTCTTTCTTTCCTTTTCCTTTGTTTTTCTATTGCAATTCTCAAACTTCATTGACGCTCAAGCTCAAAATTATGATTAGCCAACAGCCACAATTTCGACTTAGTGGGTGAGTAACGCAACAGCTACTCACGTCACTCGACATGTAGATGGATCGATCGTGCTGGCAATTCTACTTCGAGGCAAAGGAGGTTCAGGCCCTGCCTATGCCTGCGGCTACTGTAATGGTAACTGCAACACTTATCTCTTTGTTGTTTTCATCGTCACAATTTATGGTAGTGGCATAATTATTGAATACACTATTCCACAAGTAGTGTGGTTTGCCAACCGAAACAATCCCGTAAAGATCGAGCGACCTTGGAGCTCACGTTCAAAGGCGATTTGGTGTCGAAAGATGCTGATGGTATGGTTGCTTGGTCCATAAATACTTATGGAAAATCTGTTGTAGGCTTGAACTTGACAGATTGTGTTGTTTGATAAGGACAATGCAACTGTTTGTCAGTCTTTTGATGAGCCAACCGACTCGCTTGTTGTCGGACAAAAGTTGAGGTGGGGGCAAATATTGATGCCGAGTGTTTCCAAGGCAAATTGGATTGTTAATGATATGATTTTGCTTTCCATGATTGGCGATGTTTTACACGCTCATGTGGAGACTAATCCTTCTCATATATATTTTGAGCATGAAGGTTTAGCTGGGAATGCAAGCATCGAGTTTCCATATGTTGAGTTTGTAAACGGAAGCTTGTCTTGGATCTCAGATCCTAGCTCTAGTAAGGGCTTGATATCATTCCCTCTAGCATCTTCTGCACAATACATGAAGTTGGGCTCGGATGGGCCTTTGAGATTGTATGATTATGATTGGTCCGGCAAGCATAAAGAAGTGGCCGATCTTTTCAAAGATGATCTCAGCGATTGTGCCTATCTGACACTATGTGGGCGATATGAAATTTGTTCCAACAGGCGATGTAGTTGTCCGGCTTCGACTGGGGGGACGAGCTATCTCTAGCAAGTAGATGATAGGTGGCCTAATCTTGGGTGTTCTGAGAATATTCCGTTGTCTTGTGGGGCTTCAAAAAATCAAATTCTTTTGGAGCTTGAAAATGTCATGTATTTCACTTTCACTCTAGATTTCATGGACATAGATGCTTTAAGTTGTAAAGAGGACTACGCAAAGAACTGGTCCTGCAAAGCAGCTATATTCCAATATGAATTGAATCGCACTAGCGGCAGTTGTTAATTACCAACTTAAGTGTTTTCATATATGAACATTGACAAGAACACGTTTTCCTATAATTCTACTGCTTACCTTAAAGTACAAAATGTGACCAATGAAGCTCCTTATACTCCAGTTGACAATCGTAAGAGCAATCGTCTCCCTATAATACTTGGGTCTAGCCTCGGAGCTCTCTTTGCCATGATGATTCTCATTGTAGCCTTAGTTTTGTTTGTTCAAAAGAGAGCAAAGGAGGATTATCTTGATCAAGTACCTAGAGTGCCACTAGATTCACGTACGATGATTTGAAAACCATCACAGACGGATTCGGTAAAAAGCTTGGCGAAGACAGTTTTGGTTTTATTTTCAAAGGTACTCTAAGCGACAATACAAAAGTTGTAGTAAAACGTCTTGATGGTTTTAGGTAGGTTAAGAAATCCTTTCTAGTCGAAGTTGAGACTATTAGCAGCATCCATCATGTGAACTTGTACTGTGTTTGGTACTAGCTTTGGGAATGGACTTTTGGCGTCTAAAGATCTTTGGGCTAATGTTTGGGTGTTTGGTAAAAAATTTTAAACCCACCTTGAGACAAAGTTTGCCTTTAAAAGGCTGAAAGCCCAAGACAAGTCTTAGGCTGCCTTGGGCTTTCAGCCTTCTCGAAAGAGAAAGTAAACAAATTTCTTCCAGTTTTATCCTCATTGATTTTTTGATTTTTCAACTTTGCCCTTGTTTGCGACTGTTCATCTTCTTCTCCCTAGGGATGGCCGGCATATTTGTTGTGACTGCGAGGGTCCGGCCATGAGCTAAAGAGAGGTCGGCGACGTTGCTGGCGACCTAGGCAACCGTCGCCAGGGGGTTGCGTGATCCTCATGAGGCTAATTGTGGTTGCTCGATCCAAATAGCAGAAGACCCTCAGCGGTCACGCGACACCGGCGAGGGGCTACTTGGTGTTGGGCGACCCAGCTGACCCTCGTCGGGGTTGAGCGACCTTCACGAGGGTCACGTCGGTGAGGGCCTAGGTTTGCACGACCACTTGGCCCTTGCCGGGGTCGAGCAAGCACCACCTAGCTAGCTCTCGCTGGGGTCAAGCGACCTCAGTGAGGGGTTGTGGCGACCCCAGCAAGGGGTTGTGCGACCTAGCTGCCCTTTGTCGGAGTTGAGCGACCTCTGCAGGGGTCGCGTCGGCAAGGGCTGCCTGGGTTTGCTCAACCCAAGTGGCCTTTGCCGGGGTCGAGCGACCTCCGTGAGGGGTTGCACGAGCCTCACCGAGGGTCCCCCCGACCCCAGTCGGCCTTCACTAGTGGTCCCCGGGGGTAGACGACGACCACTGATGACAGATTTGGATCGTCAGCGGCCATCTGATCTATTAGGGGCAACCCTTTTTTTTTAATAACTAAAGTGCTTTGCATGAGTATAGTTTTTCCAAATACAATTTCACTCAAAAGTACTTCACAATGGACTTTTAAATCACTATTTAACAAACATAATTTGCATTTTGGAAAAATCCTTTTACTTAAAGTCATTTGCATTTTCTCAAACGCTTTCCCTAAAAGTCCAACCAAATGCACCATTGGTAAGACTCTTGGGATTTTGTGCTGAGAAATCCCATAGGCTCCTTATATATGAGTACATGTCAAATGCGTCTCTAGATAGATGGATCTTTCACAAATCCAATGAATGTGTTCTTCATTGGCAACAAAGGAAGAAGATCATTCTTGATATAGCAAAAGGACTTAATTATCTTCATTAAGATTGTAGATAGAAGATATTTCACTTAGAAATTAAATCCCTAAATATCCTCTTGGATGGAAATTTCAATGCAAAAGGTTGCTGATTTTGGATCCATGTCATCACAATCATGAGAGGAACTCTCGGTTATTTGGCCCTTGAAGGGTGGAGTAAAGCAATCACTGAAAAGGTTGACGTGTATAGCTTTGGTGTGGTAATCTTGGAGAAGTGTGTGGGAGAAAAATCTTGGATCACTCTCTAGACAAAGAAGATAGGCATTCACTTAGCCTTTTTAAGAGAAAGGCAGCAGAGGAACAATTGTTGGACATTGTGAATAAGTCTAGCTATGACATGCAACTAAATGGACCGCATGCGGTGAATATGATGAGGACTGCTGCATGGTGCTTGCAAGAAGACTATACAAATAGGCCCTCCATGTCTATGGCCATCAAGGTATTAGAGGGTGTCATGGAAGTTCCACAAGACTTGGATTATGACTTCACTGCCCACGCTTCCACTAATGGAGAAGTGAGATTTGGTCAAATGGACGTCGAATTCAATGCTACCACTACGTTACTACCCTCAGATTTATGTGGTCCACGATGACGCTACAAATTTGTAAGAACTTTTCTTCCCAATATGTCAACCGGTAAAATGTGCAAGTGATTGAATTTTTCAGACTATGAGGACTCCATCTTGTCATTCTCTTTTCAGGCCCAAAAAAGGCTTGTGGCGTGATTTCATTTTTTGTTTTCACTTTGCCAATGAGTGGACTTCACCATAATTTGACAAAGGATTGAATTGGTTAGGATATTGTGATTTGGTTTTATTGCTTATGTAGAAATTGGTCATACTCAAGTTTGTTGTGTGCTAGTCTAGGGAAAGGGGGAATTTGCCGAATCGTTTGTGCAAAAAGCTGTTAAAAGATTAGTCAATTGCTGGTAAAGTCTTTTGGTAGCTTTGCCACATTGTGGATCCAAATCAGATTTGCCTTTTGGTTCCAACGCTTGATATCTTTCAAATTCAATGACTCTACCTTCCATGTCTTCCTCATTTCAAGGTTGGTGGCTATTTTTAGTCCGTTGTGCGAGCACATGATTAAAACTTATAAAGATAACGACATAATTTCATCACTAATAAGTTCAGATTTTTCCTAGTGACTCTTGATGTATCCTAGGTTAATAATCTTAACTTACAGCTTCTGAAGGATCCGTCTAAGTCGTCCTGGTACGTATATTCACCAAAAATAAAGAGTCGAGATGTTTGGGCATTCAAGATTCAACTTTATGATCTTTAGATAACACTGATCATTAACCTTGGCTTTTCCACAGTCATTAATCAACATTGAAAGCACACAGATTCATCAAATTTAATCGGGGAAAGAAGCTTGTTCATGTCTTATTTGGTCCTGGAACTGTTCACACAATTAACGAAAGTTCAAAGCGATCTGACGAGGACCCCCCGCCATGCCGTGGCACCTCTTGATTGGATCTGATCACGGCCGGTCAACAAACCAGATCCCCCATGGAGCTCACCCAAAGGCCCAACCTACGGTAACCTCTCGCAAAGTCCTCACTCTTCCCGGCACAACCCACTAGCGACGGAAGTATTTCTTCTTATTCTTCCAATTCCTCTGCTTTGTGCCCTTCGCCTTCTCCTCTTCTTGAAGTCTCCGAATCGAAGTCGCCACAGTAACTTATCGCAAATCACGTAGAGAAAGGATAATCTCGCGATCAATCTGTCTATCTTCTCCGCGGCCATGGAAGGCATTGCCTGGAGAGGATGGCTCTACACGTTGTTCATTCTGCACTTCGCGTTCGCTTGTCAGTTCCTTCACCTTCAGCCTCTCGTCTCTACCCTAGGTACGTCATTCTGGACTAATCTGGGAACTCGTTGCCTGATGGAGACTTTGAGAGGCCGTAGTGGGCTCTGAAGCCTGAGCTACTGGCTTTCTACTTGAGTAATTTATCGATCATTGTGGCCCCTGACTTTGCATAGAGACACTGGAAAGAGAAAGCTATATGAAGAAAATCAGAATGAATAGTACTGATTGTGTTAATCCACGTGTTTCCATTTTTGCTTTTTGATAATTGTAAATTTGATTAGAATAAACTGTGAAAAAAATTAATCTAGGTTAGATTAAATTAGATTACTTAACATAACTCACGCTCTTTATCGAGAAAAAAACAATTGTATCAATTTTCACTATTTTCATGATAAATAACTTATTTCCGACCCAAAAAGAGAGAGAGTTATAGATGGTTTACACAACCATCAATTAAATAATACTTGACATTATTATATTAGAGAAATCGATTAACTAACCTTAGAGAACGCAATAAATGCTAAGGAACATAATGAAGAAAGAGATAAAGTTAATTTTTGAGTAGGCAAAAAATGATAAGTCGATTTTTTCTCTTTTTAAGGAAACGGGCAGGGAGGGGCAATTGCCGGGTAGCCCTCCTCGATTGTGACGCGTATTGTATGGGTGCCAGATTCATATATGGCGAAGGTAAGAATGTATTTTCTAACTTTAACTCGTATTTGATATCACCTAACTTTATTTTGATTATGGACAGTTTAATGAGTATCTTAAGCACTTGTTAAATATCTTTTTAAAATGAATCTTTGATCTTTGATGTATTATCAGGTATATTATGATAACAATTAATGTATTGGGAGTCGCAATATTTTCTTATTTAATCGCTTAATAAGCGTTTTCATACACTTTTTAAGTAAATATTTTTGATACTGGGTCTTTATACTTTTTAAAGACTCTTCACTGCTTCGGCTTGGATTACAAGTTCTTTTGAAGGAAAAATCTAGTGGAAATTTCCAAATATTATGCAAAGAATGCAATCGACCAATAAACTTTTCGATTTGATCCAATCAATTTCTAAATATTTTATAAAGGGAAAAGTTCGACAAGATCCTTCCACTGGAAATTTGCATTTGTTATTATCAAAAATTGCTTAAGTGCACTCAAGACGTATCAAATTATTAATAATCAAAAGAATCTCCCGATGCCTTTTTTCAGTAGAAAATTCAAGACTCTGCTAAACTATCAAAAGATTTAGAGTCCCGATTGCATTTTTTTTGTATAACATTTCGGACACGGCATTTTTTTTTTCCAAATGCATTCCGTACCTCATGCCGTATCAAATTCGAGTATTCATTAAGCCCAGTCTTTGGGTTTTTTTCTTTTTTCTTTTTAATAAATGTCGCAAGAGGAGAGAATAAGGAAGGTGAATAAGTCACGCATATAATGTAGATGTAGCTGCGCGAAGGGGGACATTAGAATAAACACCGCCGGTTGTACCGGTTGCTTTTGGCCTTTCTTCTGTTCTTTTTATGAGTGTTTCGGATGTAAAGAGAGATACTTCGTCCCTTGTTTGACGAGTACCAAGTCTCTTCCAATCCAAATCACCAAAAAAAAATTGAAAATAAAAATGAGAGTCGCGAGCCTCTTTTTGCTATTGTTTGACATGGTAGAAAGAAGCGACGTTCATTAGATAGGTAGTCTATCGGGATAACAGCCTAACAGGGGGGGGGGGGGGGGGGGGGGGGAGAACACACTACAATTAGGCTAATCCCGATTTATGTTTATAGTTGGGGTGCGTTTATTTAATGAAAAATAAATAATTTGAAAAATGTTTTCCTAACAATGATTACTTATATTACTTACAAGAATGAATGACTGAATGAAAACATTTTCATTTTCCACGAAAATATTTAGACATAAATTATCGTCGATGATGAAAAATATTTTTAATTGACTACTCATTTCAAGCACTACAAACGATCAATTTTTAGGAAGATATTTCAAAATTATTCTTTTTTCGCAAAACAAACGGAACATTCATAAGCCTTAAAACTTATTTTGGGTCGGCTTGCCCCTTTGCATAAGATAACATGCATCAGTTTGGCTTGAGTCGTGTGGAGCAATGGATTACGAGTCCAATTTAACCACTCTCTAAGAACACTTGACTAACGCACTATAAAATCGACGGGCAAATTTGTGTGTTTTAATAGTGCGCGTTCTTCCATTTGTGGGAAATTAGTATATATATTTCGGCATAAATTATTCGCAAAATTGTATCATATTTCCAATAAATCTCCCTCCATGGAATAAAACAAAGGCAGACTTCTTAGTTCAAATGATATGTTAATGTAAAATATAAGACTTGCTAATAGTTAGGAAATTGTTAATTTTTATTATTATATGACATAGGGAGAATTTATATGTAATCAATGACACTATCGTAAATTTGAGAGAAAATAATAAAAATCTTTTGAGGAAATACTTGATAGGAAGAGTTGAAACAAAATGTAAGAATTTTCAATAATTGCTAATTTGCAACGCTAAAACTCATTAAAACTAACTTCTTTTCCTTTTTGTTTAACAAACTCGTGTTATTGAATGAGGCAAAGTACAAATTTTAGTTGAAACTAAAATGAGTGGAGAGTGCAAAAAAGAAGTCCTTGAAAGGAGAGGGATCAATCCATTCCAATTTAGAGTTCTGGGATAATTCCATTAAAAATTATAAATTTTGTACTCCATGACACATTTATTTAAACTAACCAAGTACCTTATGACAATTCAACCAAAACTAATTTTCATCTCACATAAAATCCCACACTAGTACCTCATGATATATTTATCCTAGACTACTTTTGTCTCATAAAAGATCCCAAATGTTACCCCTAATCCAATTTACCTTATACAAAATGCGTAGATTTTTCACGTCGGATCTGTCATTCTCCATGTCAGATATATCTTGTAGTTGTCTACTGTTTGTGTTGACATGTATGCATTTTAACATAATATTAAACTTAATACTAATAGATGGTAGATTTGCATTAGGGTTGCCAATTTGGTATCTTTTGTGACATGAAAAATCAATGTAGGGTAAATGTGTTATGGAGTGCTAGTTTAGGATTTTTGTGAGACAAAAACTAATTTAAGATAAAGGTGTCATGAGAGTATCAATTTAGGATTTTTAATAGTATTAACACTAGTTATTTTTAGAGACAGTTCCTTAAGGAAGAATTTGGTCTAATATATTTAAATAAATAGGAAAGTCATTGGGGTGAAAGCTTCATCCGAAGAAAATTTCTTTCTTGGATTTGGGTCCACCGATTCAAGTTCAATAATTTCTCTAGACACCCATTCTTTCATCATTTTGAGGTGATAGTGCATTGCATGCTTCAAGCCAATTCCCTGCTTCGAATGAGTTTAGATTTAGGATTGTAGGCATTAGAGCGACAAAATATAACTTTGAAAGGATAAAAGTAAATGAAAAACAAGCCTTGGGAGCAAAACGTATTTTCGCTATATAGAACTGTTGGACGCAAATTGCGCAACCCCAAGATCTCCATAACCAGAACAAGAATATGCATAATTGAGTAGAAAGATTAACGCACCTGTTTTGGGATCCATCGAACATAAAGCGGAAGTAGAAAAAGGGATTATCCACATATCAAGGGGATCCACGCATCAAGTCCTTCTCCTCTATTGCCCTCCGTATCACTGACTTAATGAGGCGGCTCCCCTCACGTTTAGCGTTAGGTAAACGCTCCTTAGGTGAGGATACATGTGAGAATTAGGGTTAGAGGAGAGACTTGAGCACTATTTATAGAGTTTCCAGCCAGTCCCCCTCATTACGGGCCAGGCTCAACTCGGCCCATACTAGCAAGCCCATATTAGACTAATTAAGAAACCTTCTATCTCACTTTAGACCAATCCCCGTAAAACGGTAAACGTTAAACGGTAAATTACAATATCAATTAATGTAGTTCATAATTACGAAAACTCTTACATTCTCCCACTTGGACTATGTTAATTGAAATTGTACTATGTGTGCGCACATTGGTCCAGAGATAATTCTTAATAGTCAATCCTATCCCATAAAGTCTTAAACACCGAATCATGGCGGTAACTGCATGTATACACACAGAGCCTTCCATAGTCACGAATGTTCTCAACTTTATTGATATGGATTCAATATGGTAGTGTGGCAAATGGATAACATCTCTCATAGAGAGATCCCATTTGTAGTCACCATTCTCTTACCTTAAGCGACACAAAAAACTTGTGCCACTAGAGAATGCTTTATGGTTCCAATGAACCCACATATGTCTTGTCCTTACGGTTAACCTTTCTTTATGTATAACAAGACATATGCACAAGGCTAATAACCGGATGCCTCTAGCCTTCACTCAAGGTTTATACATTATCTTGAGACTTTATCAATATGTATTCAACATAATAACAACACATTCAAAAAATATTTTATTGAATGCAAGAGTTGATACATATCAAACCGTTACAAAGTGTAACGAACACAGATGCAACATTTATCAGAGTAAAGCCAAAATAGCTCCCACTAAACAACAGCATCTCATGATGCTCCTAGGCCTATGCTAATGACATGTCGCTCAAATATACATGGGCGTAGGCCTTTAATTAGTGGATCTACAATCATATCATCTGTGAAAATATATTATATTATTACGTCACATTTCTGTACCGTTTCCTTTTGGTAAAAAATTTTGACCTCCATATATTTAGACCCCTTGAGACCTCTATAGTAAATAAATAATACTACAAATTTATTGTCTCAATACAACCGTATGGGTCTATTCATAAAGTTAAAAACGGTCAACTCCTTAATGAGATTCCGGAGCCTAATAGCCCAAGTAACAACCTAAAAGAATGTTACAGACTCTACTTACATAGTAGACATAGAACTTTATTTACTGCACTTCCTGCTAACATAAATATGTATTCTGTTATTGATCTCTTGTCATCATAACAGCCAACAACGTTTACATCTAAATACCCTACTAACTACAAGAATTGAACGTGTCTGTAAATTAGCATATAATCTCTTGTGCTTTTTAAGTATCTCAAAACCTTCTTAGTAGCAACCCAATGATCACGTCCTGGATTTGACCGATATCTGCCTGGAAGTCTCGTCACAAAGACGATATTTAGTCTAGTGCAAATTCGAGCATACATTATACTTTTAAGTGCACTGACACAAGGTACATCCTTTAATTAGATTTTCTCAATATCTAAATAAGGACAATGTGATAGATTCAGTCCATCACCCTTAACAATAGGAGCAATTCCTGACTTGCAATGATGTATATTGAATATTTCCAATAAACAATCACCAAATGTCCTTCGAGAAAATCTAATATAATATGGCAAAAACAATCCTTACAGACCTCGGTACAAAGGATATAAGATGTTCAAAGTCACAACTTATAAGCAAAATATCATGTACATAGAGTATGAGAAAAAATAAATTTCCTCCCACTAACATTGCAGTATATTGAATTACTTTGTTTCCAATTGAACAAAATAACAACACTATGAAACTTTAATAATATTGTCTGGAAACTTGCTTAAGACCATGAATTAAGACTTTTCAGTCTACACACAAGTTTACTTGAATCTGCTGCAAAATCATCCAGTTGCACTATATAGATTTTGTATCTATTTGACGTAACTTCATATCAAAATAAATTATTAATGTCACGTTCACTCTGAAAGAATCTTTAAAAATACTAGAAAGAAATATTTATTTCTTTACTATTAACTATCCACCCCTCTTTCAGAGTAAAAACTTTATTATCTTTTATGGCATCTAATCACATAATTAATTGAAAATAAGAAACGATATTTATAAATATGCCATTACATCAATCATATAGTGGATATTGTAATCATGCTCTCACAAATAGACTATATAGTCTGATAGTATAACTGATCGTCTTTCCCTAACAAATCTCCTTAATAAAGCTGCAACCACTTCATTCTGCACTTGAGAGATTTAAGAAATTTCATTATAAACTATATCAAAAATAGTACCTTGAACCTCAACACGTTTAGTCTATGGTACAAGAGATTCCATAATTATCTATATAGGTAAAGACAAAAACACAGCAACCTCCATTATACTATTATCTTTAATAGTCTGAGAGGAGCTATCCTCTACAATTACGTTGATCTTTAGAAACTTTAGAGTATGTGATTCCATAATTCTTGTACCTTTTTTAGGGTCATAAAATTAGTACCCTTTTGAACAATCTGGCTAAAATATAATATAATTTTAAGTGAATCTAAATTCCAACGCACGTAATATTGGATTAGATAACCTCACTTCTACATGACACCTCTAAATTTAATATGATTCAAGTAATCTATGTCCAGTGTTTAACTCAAAAGAAGTTTATGAAACAACTTTGATAAGAGACACCTTTTGTATGTGAAAAAGTTGCTTTCATAATATCAGCCCAAAGAAGACCGGATAAATTAGTCTTACTAATCATACTCATCGCCATGTTCATTATGGTGCTTCATGCCTTTTAGCCAAATCTTCTTGTCAGGATTTTCAGGCATGGTAATTAAATTACCACCCCAGAATTTATCAAGTATTTGACAAATGACCCTTTAAGCAATTCAGTATTGTCATACTTGTCAAAATACTTACCGCTACTATTAGGCCTGAAAACCTTTAAGACTAATTTTAACCAGTTTATTCTTTATCTCGGCCATTTTCCTTAAATAGAAAAATTTTGGAAACAACCTTTTAACTATATACGAGATGTATATGTCATTAGGACTTAAACACAATCTTTGCAGATGTGTCCTAATTTCGATAAGAGCAACCATAACCCTAGAACTCGAACGCATAGTTTTTTGCCTTAATTTGTGATTTTTTGTTCAATAAAAATAAAATTAAATCACAAATTCGGACTGGGCTCGACAAGACAAGCAGAATGGTGGGCGGCGCGTTGACGGAGGAGGCCACACACGCCCGCCATCTCAGCCACGGTCTTTTCCCTCACAGCTTTAAAACGCGTTACACAGATTAGAGGGACCCAAAACTCTTATAAACTAGCCCAGGACTCCCTCCCTAGGCGATGTGGGACAAGAGAGGGACTCCTTCCTTGCGCACGTCCGGGGACCGCCGCTCGGGCTGTCACACTCTCCACCTCTTAACAGAACAATGTCCTCACTGTGGCCCCACGGGCGTCAGAACAGCATTCTTGCTGTGGCCCCATATGCTGTCAGGAGTCGGCTCTGATACCACATGTTGGACGCAAATTGCGCAACTCCAAGATCTCCATAACCAAAACAAGAACATGCATAATTGAGTAGAAAGATTAACGCACCTGTTTTGGGATCCATCGAACATAAAGCGGAAGTAGAAAAAGGGATTACCCACATATCAAGGGGATCCACGCATCAAGTCCTTCTCCTCTATTGCCCTCCGTATCATTGGCTCAATGAGGTGGCCCCCTTACGTTTAGCGTTAGGTAAACGCCCTTTAGGTGAGGATACATGTGAGAATTAGGGTTAGAGGAGAGATTTGAGCACTATTTATAGAGTTTCCAGCCAGTCCCCCTCGTTACGGGCTAGGCTCAACTCAGCCCACACTAGCCAGCCCATATTAGACTAATTAAGAAACCTTCTATCTCACCTTAGATCAATCCCCGTAAAACGGTAAACGTTAAATGGTAAATTACAATATCAATTAATGTAGTCCACAATTAGGAAAACTCTTACAAGAACAAGGCATGAATCCTCAATCTTGGAACATCGTAACTCGATTCCAAGGCCAGAGCTTCCAGTTCTAGCAAGTAGTGTCACAACCCATCGAGAATTGAACTGTGATTTTTAACATGAACAAATAACAACAAAGCCATAAAACCAAGGACACATGCGAAATCGCAAACGAAGATTGCCACTGTAGCTAAAAAAGTAAGCAAGATCTGCAATTACTAACACAAATTTCTACCCAAAAAAAAAAAAACCTTTGTGCTCAACATGAATAGAGAAATCTTACTTTGGAAGAGAGGCGAGAGCGAGGGCAAGTGTGAGAAAATGCCATATGAGGAAGAGAGCTCGAGGGTAGTGGGCATGAGAACATGGTGTGAGGAAGAGAGCTCGAAGGCCGCGAGCATGAGGGAATGCGGATTGAGGCACAGAAGAGGGCGAGTCATGAGGCACGAGAGAGATGAGTGAAGAGAGAATAGCGTTCTTAGGGTTTTTGGTTCATAAAAGGGCAAAAATGAAATTACATCTAATAAATGAGGGTGGGATGGGAAGCTAACATATTTTTATTAAACCAATGAAGTAGCATTTCGAAAATGCTACTTCTCAAGACACCTCCAATTCTCCGGTCCCTTAAAACTTCTGCTCAAGAAACTTTATAGTTCTAAAGTCCATTCCAAATATTGAACTAAATAGTGAAATTTGGGCTTAGGCTTTGCATTGAAAAGCTCCAAGTCTCGATGATGGGACTTCGGGGCTAAATTGAGCCTGGATTCAGAAGAGCCAGACTCGTGCAAGTTCATCACATCAAAAACCCTAAAGAAATCCAGATCCTGCATGAAAGTTACAGGCCCAGATAAAAAGTTTTTGTATTTTGTCCAAACCCGCTTGATGGCAAAAGATTTGTCCAAACCCAATCAAATAATGAGTCGTCGATTAGCATCGGTCATGGTGAATCACTTCCACTTGTTCTGGTTTTAGGTCAATCATCGCGGATAGGGCCCTGAGTCCGTCGTGGATGTAGATCACAAATCAATCGAATCTTCTCTGTTCTCGACTTTATTTGTTGCTTTGGCAAAAGGTAATGGAACTTTTGACCAGTTCCATGCATGTGGGATCGATTGAAAATGCTCGACTTGATTTGTTGCTTTGGCAAAAGGTAATGGAACTTTCGACCAGTTCTGTGTGGGATTGATTGAAAGTGCTCGACTTCATTTGTTACATCTTCCTCGCGAGTCACGAGGGCGGTCCACTTTCTCCCCATCGTGGAAAGCAACGGAACCATCGTTTTCCTTTTTTCAATCTGGGCTCCGTCAAACCACTGGGGGTTCGCCCCAGTGGCCACCCTTCCAATTTGGAAGGGGGAGGTGGGGGGTTCAAATCCCCACCTTCTCAGGGGGGCTTGGGGTGGGAACGATTTTATTTCAGGAGTGAGTTTCGACTCCCACGCCCTGCAAGGAGGTAGGGCAAAAATCTGAGAGTGAGTGTTAAAGTAGAATTAGAGTAGGATCGACCAAAAAAAAAAAATCTAGGCTCCGTCAAAAGAGGGAGAAAATTCCCATTTTACCTCTTGCCTTTCTCTCTCTCTCTCTCTCTCTCTCTCTCTCTCCCCACCTTGTCTTGTCCCCATAACCTCATGAATCACAACAACTTTTCATCATCTAATCTCCACTTGTGAAATGCGTGCAATGAGAGTCGCGCTCGGCCTGGGACAACAATCACGAAGTCGGGACTGCCCGCCTGTGAGATTTTATGTGATTATTACTAATTATTTTAAAATTTTAAACTGTTAAATAAAAATGTAGTTTGATATTTAATTATTCTAATATTTCTCTTCATACTTAGTCTCATCTTTTGCTTGGAAATTTAATAGGAGAGGTAAATGGGGCCTAGAAAGATTTGAATATATTATTAACTGTTCAAAAAATTTAAACTGTTAGACGAATATGTAGTTTAATAGCTAATTACTCTAACATTACCAACATCGATCTTGGAGCAGCTTTGTAATAGTGGTACCGGCAAGCAAAACAGCATTAAGGCGCCGAGCTAGAGTGGAAAGTGGATTTAGGGTTTCTTGGTGATTGAGTTTAGCAAAGTGTCAGGAGCATTTTGGGGAAGAAAGTCACGGTTTGATAATAAAAAAAAGTCACGTGGTTGTTTCTTGTGAGATGGTTTGTGGTACCTAAGTACAAAAATAGGGTGTGAAGTTGTGATTTTTAGAAACAGGGAATGCAAAGTGATTTCAAGGTGAAACTTATGATGATTTATTGAATTTTCCTAACAATGAAAGATCATACGCCTTTTACCAAATAAAATTAATCACTAGATTTATGATTAGAGATATCACCATTTACATTTAGGGAAAAAATCACTAAAAATCCCAAACTTTACCCATAATGACATATTTATCCTAAACTATTTTTTATGACACCAAAATCCCAAACTTGTACTAGTGTAACATAATTACTCTTAATTTTTTATGTGACACCAAAAACCCTAAACTTTTACATGTGTAACATATATACCCTAAACTATGTTTTGTGACACAAAAAATCTCAAACTGTTTTGTTTTAGAGATCATATTTTTATGATAAATGTATCACATGGATATAAGTTTGGGATTTTTAGTATCACAAAAAATAATTTAGGGTAAATATGTCATACTGTATAAGTTTAGAGTAAATATGTCATATTATAATATGTCACATAGGTACAGGTTTGGAGTTTATGGTGTCACAAAAAAAGTTTTGGGTAAACGTGTCACAATGAGTGTAATTGAGGGTTTTTGGTGGGTTTTACGCTTATATTTATTCAATAAAACCAAGTGAATACATATAAAGAAAACAATCGAATCTTATATATATTTCGTCGATTCGATAACTTGTTTAAAAAATATCTTAAATATTGATTGCTAAGTGCATCTATATGTTGGAAAAAGGATCAACAGAACTCGAAGGTTTGTAGTGATTAAAGAGCGAACTTGTACGTTTAAGTTAGATGTATAACACAAGACTGATTTTTTTTTTTACCACTGCGGGTGTATAATTTCGTGTTTAAGATAGAAATGATCCTGGAATTGACCACCCTTAGTGATCCACTTGCTCAAGTGTCCTGGTATTCTTTCTAACTAGCTCCGCTCAGTTTATTTAATAAGTCAGGTCTGATATTGCGGAGAAGCAACATAAATCCTAGGAAAAGTTGCATCATATCTTACAAACGAAATGCAATGGAGTTCTAAACGCTCCAATCAAGTCCCAAATCTTTACTAAAATGTGTTATTGGGTTCTTAAATTTTCAATTGGTTCAATTAAATCTTCAACCTTTATCGGATAATGTAATGAAGCCCTCAAATTGTGGTGAAAGATGCAATTTAAGGATGATACATAAAAAGATGTTGAGTGACATAGGCAATTTGAGTATTGTCCATCAAAAGAACTTGATCGCAATTTTTTTTAAGAAAAAAATTAGAATTCATTTAAATCAATTAAAAATTTTAAGACTTGACTGCATTCCACATGCATTATTACGGAGGACTTCCCATGCAATTCTCTAATATAGTTTACTTTTTGACTCAAATGTGACTTCTAATAGTTCAACTTCATCTTCTTTCCTCCTCTCTTCCTTTTTCTCGATAATCTCTCTATTCAAAGTTTCACTGCAGGCCACGTTCTCACTCTGCAGTCACCCTCCTTTATTTCTTTCCTTTTCCTTTGTCTTTTTATCGCCATTCTCAAACTTTATTGACGCTCAAGCTCAAGATTATGATAATCCAACTACCTCGCTTTCAACACGGTGGACGAATAATGCACAGCTACTCCCTTCATCCAATATGGAGATGGATTGATCGTGCGGAGAATTCTTTGCGAAGGGCGTGTCAGCGACTGTGCCTATCCAACGGTGGGTTGGCGAAATGGAATTTGCTCCGATGGGCAATGTAGTTTTCTGGCTTCGAGTTCAGGGACGAGCTATTTCCAGCAAGTAGATGATAGGCAACCTAATCTTGGGTTTTTCGAGAACGTTCCATTGTCTTGTGGGGCTTCACAACAACAAAATCTTTTGGAGATTGAAAATGTCACGTATTTCAGTTTCACTTCAAATATTGAGGACATAGATGCATCAAGTTGTAAAGAGGCTTGCGCAAAGAACTATTCATGCAAATAGCAATATTGCAATATGAATTGAATCACACCAGTGACAGTTGTTACCTACCAACTCAAGTGTTTTCATTTATGAACGTTGACAACAAAACGTTTCCCTATAATTTTACTACTTACCTTAAAGTACAAAATGTGGCCAATAAAGCTCCTTATACTCTAGTCGACAATTGTATGAGCAACCGTCTCCCTATAATACTTGGGTCCGGTCACGAAGCTCTCTATTCCATGATGATTTTCATCATAGCCATAGTTTTGTTTGTTCAAAAGAGAGATGATAATCAAGGAGGATTACCTTGATCAAGTACCTGGAATGTCTAATAAATTCACGAATGATGATCTAAAAACATATGGACGTGTGCAAAGGGAAGATTAGGATAAACACCACCGGACGGACTGGTTGCTTTTGGCTTTCCTCGTTTTTTTTTCAAATTACTTTTGTTGCGTATGGGCAAAGACGTTCTTCTTTTCTTGTTTGACGAGTTACTGGTCTCTTCTTTCAACCTGAACCACCAAAAAAAACAAAAATCAACAAAAATTAGAGGAGTTGCAACTCTCTTTTTGCTGTTTGGCATGGTAGAAAGAGGAGAATAGGGATTAGATAGTTGTTTATTGCGATAACAAGGGGGAAAGACACCCTGCAATTATGCTAATCACGCTTTGAGTGACTTAAGGGCAATTCAGATACTATTCATCGAAAGGTTATTAAGACACGACCTCTGAATTGATCATCACGGAAGGTAATCCTATTGTAATATTAAACCCTCCCTGCATAGAAACCTTCCCGAGAGAGAGAGAGAGAGAGAGAGAGAGAGGATTTTGCAACTGATTATGTAACTTCTTAAGTATTCATAACGGGGAAGCTCTAGCATAGCCTAGGAGAAAGACGAAAACAAGGCAACTGATTATGTAACTTCTTAAGTATTCATAACGGGGAAGCTCTAGCATAGCCTAGGAGAAAGACGAAAACAAGGTAAAGGGTTCTAAATAGCAACTTCTATGACCAATAAAGTACCAGCACTGTTTATAATCGCCATCCTCGCGATAAAATCAGGATCAACCGACTTCCGCCCAGCCATCACCAACCCAGTGGGAGGGAAAACTTCTTATACGCGCAAAACAATCAATTAAAGGGAGGAGGGGAAAACATAAAGCCAGGACACGGAAAATGAACCAACTCCTCACATCCAAAAGCCCAAAGTTAACACATCCCACGGTTCACGCTACCGGATTTCCTTGCGATTCAAGCCACAAGTCACGCACAAAATTACAAAAATGAGGTAAAACGCGATAGCTGGAAACGAGCCACCGTAAAACGATCGGAGACCCTCGATTTTGAAAGGATAGTGAAGGTATCGCCGAACTGATTCTCACAACAGGTGATCGGAGCTGGATAATTGAGAATTTCGTGGCACACGATCATGATCGGACTGACTACGCAACCATATGAACATGCACACCGAAAAGAGAACACCGACAATCTTAAAGGCTACGATCGATCGAAGCGAGTTAGTAGAGCTTCTGCGGGGGAGAGAGTACCCTCGGTTAAAGATCAAAGGTCCCCTTAATAATTGACATTACTATATTAGAGAATTCGGTTAGACAATCTTGGAAAACACAATAAAATAAAATGCGAAGAAAGATGATGAAGAAAGTGACCAAGTTAATTTCTGAGCAGGAAAAAACTGATGAGTCTATTCTTTTTTTCTTTTTTTTTATTATAAAGAAATGGATGGGGAGAGGCCATCCCCGGTGGCTCCTCTATTGATTGTGATGTGTATTGTATGGGTGTCATATTTATGTATGGCAAAGATGAGGACACATTTTCGAACTTCAGCTCGTATTTGATATTAGCAAACTTTATTTTAATTTATGGCCATTTTCATGAGTATTCTGGGCACTTGTTAAATATTTTTATTAAGGGGATCTTTGATCTTTGACATGTAATCGGGTATACTATGGCTAGAATCGATGTATTGAGAGTCATAATATTTTCTTATTTAGTTACTTAATAAGTGTTTTCAAGGCACATATTAAGTAAATCCTTTAAAAATTAGGTCTTTATACTTAAAGATACTTCACTGCTTTAGCTCGGATTAGAAAATTCTTTGGAAGGAAAAAACCTAGTGGAATTTCTAAGTATTATGCAAAGAACACTATCCACCAGTAAACTTTTTGGTTTAGTACAATCAATTTCTAAATCTTTCATGAATAGAAAAAGTTTGACGAGACCCTCCCACCGGAAATTTGCCATTGTTATTATTTAAAAATCGCTTTAGTGCGCATATGATGGATTAAAACAGGTATAATCGAAAGCATTTTTTGATACTCTTTCTAATTAAAAAAATTCGAGATCCAACTTAACCAACAAAAGGTTTAAAGTTTGATGGCATTTTTCGTTTACGATTTTGGACACGGTATTGTTCTTTTTCGTCATCGTATCGTACCGAGTACAAGAGGAAAGAAGAAGAAAGATAGGCGGATGCATCGCGCATATGCAAGTGCGCAAAGGGAAGATTAGGACAAACGCCACCGGTTGGACCGGTTGCTTTTGGCCTTTCTTTTTTTCCTCTCTTACTTGTGCGGCGTCTGGGCAAGGATGCGTACTTCTTTTCTTGTTTAACGGGATGCAAGTCTCTTCTTCCAACCCAAACCACCCAAAAAAGAAAAAAATTAAAAGTTGAAGAAAGAGTTGCAAGATCACACTTGGCTACATTGCATTCACATTATTGTGAGGACTTCCTTTGCAATTTTCCTGTTTTGCTTTCATCTTTTGACACAAAGTCGTTTTCTCTTATTTGCATCTTCTCCCCTCCTCTCTTCCATTTCTCAATCATCTCTCTGCTCAAAGTTTCACTGCAGGCCATGGTTTCACTTTGCGGTCTCCCTTCCTTCTTCTTTTCCTTTTCCTTGGTTTTTCTATCGTCATTCTCAAATTTCATTGACACTCAAGCTCAAGAGACTGCCATGAATTCGACTCGGTGGGTGAATCACGCAGCAGGTACTGACTTAACTCTATTTGTAGATGGATCGATCATGCAGACAATTCTACTCCGACACAAAGAAGGTTCTAGCTTCAGCTACATCGCCGGCTTCTACTGTAATGGTAACTGCAACACTTACCTCTTTGCTGTTTGCATCGTCGTACCTGATTATTTAGCTAGTCCACAAGTAGTGTGGTCCACCAATCGAAACAGTCCCGTAAAGAAAGGAGCGATGTTGGAGCTCACGTCCGAAGGTGATTTGGTGTTGAAAGATGTTGATGGTATGGTTGCTTGGTCCACAAATACTTCTGGAAAGTCCGTTTTAGGCTTGATCTTGACAGATGTGGGGAACCTCGTGTTGTTTGGTAAGGGCCATGTGATTGTTTGGCAATCTCATGATGAGCCAACCGACTCGCTTGTCCTTGGACAAAAGTTGAAGCAGGGGCAAAGATTGATGGCGAGTATTTCTGAGACAAATTGGACCGTTGACAGCATGATTACGCTTTCCTTGAATGGCAATGTTTTATCTTTTCAAGTGGAGACTAATCCTCCTCAGATCTATTTCGAGCGTAAAAATGAAGAATTTCTCGAGATTTTATATGTTGAGTTTGTAAACGGAAGCTTATCTTGGTTCTCAAATTCTACCTTGAATAGGATCGTCATTTCAGTCCCTCAAGCATCTTCTATTCAATACATGAAGCTGTGCTGGGATGGGCATTTGAGATTGTATGGGCTTCAGGGATTTGAGTGGGAAGAAGTGGCCGATCTTTTCAAAGATCTTATCGGCGACTGTGGCTATCCGATGGTGTGTGGGCGATATGGAATTTGCTCCAATGGGCAATGTAGTTGTCCGGCTTTAAGTCGGGAGACGAGCTATTTCCAGCAAATAGATGATAGGCAGCCTCAACTTGGGTGTTCCGAGAATGTTCCATTGTCTTGTGAGGCTCCAAAACAACAAAGTCTTCTGGAGCACAAAAATATCACGTATTTCAGTTTCACTCCAAATCTCCGGTACATAGATGTTTCAAGTTGTAAAGAGGCTTGCACAAAGAATTGTTCATGCAAAGCAGCTATATTCCAGTATGAATCGAATCGCATTAATGGCAGTTGTTACTTACCAACTCAGGTATTTTCACTTATCAAAGTTGACGAGGAAACAAGTCTTTACAAATCTACTGCTTTCCTCAAAGTACAAAATTTGACCAATGAAGCTCCTTATACTCCAGTTGACAATCCTATGAGCAACCGTCTCCCTGTAATACTTGGGTCCAGCCTTGGAGCTCTCTTTATTATGATGATTTTGATCGTAGCCATAGTTTTGTTTGTTCAAAAGAGAGATGATAATCAAGTGGAGGAGGATTACCTTGATCAAGTACCCGAAGTGCTCAATAGATTCGCATATGACAATCTGAAAACCATCACAGACGGATTCAGTAAAAAGCTCGGTGAAGGTGGTTTTGGTTCTGTTTTCGAAGGTACTCTAAGTGACGGCACAAAGGTTGCAGTAAAACGCCTTGATGGTTTTGGGCAGGTTAAGAAATCCTTTCTAGCCGAAGTTGAGACTATCGGCAAAATCCATCATGTGAACTTGGTAAGACTCGTAGGATTTTGCGCTCAAAAATCCCACAGGCTCCTTATCTATGAGTACATGTCAAACGGGTCTCTAGATAGATGGATCTTTCACAAATCCAATGAATGTGTTCTCGACTGGCAACAAAGGAAGAAGATCATTCTCGATATAGCAAAAGGACTCAATTATCTTCATGACGAGTGTAGACAGAAGATAGTTCACTTAGACATTAAACCCCAAAATATCCTCTTGGATGGAAATTTCAATGCTAAGGTTGCTGATTTTGGATTATCCAAGTTGATAGACAGGGACCAAAGCCAAGTCGTCACAACAATGAGAGGAACTCCTGGTTATTTGGCCCCCGAGTGGCTCAGCGCAGCAATCACTGAAAAGGTCGACGTGTATAGCTTTGGCGTGGTAATCTTGGAGATGGTGTGTGGGAGAAAAATCTTCGATCGCTATCTAGATGAAGAAGACATGTATTTACTCAACCTTTTTAAGAGAAAGGCAGAAGAGGAACGATTGTTGGACATTGTGGATAATGCTAGTGATGACATGCAACTAAATGGACCGCATGCTGTGAGTATGATGAGGATTGCCACATGGTGCTTGCAAGGAGACTATATGAAGAGGCCTTCCATGTCCATGGTCATCAAGGCGTTAGAGGGCATCGTGGAAGTTCAAGAAGACTTGGATTATGACTTCTCTGCTCAACCTTCCACAAGTGGAGCAGCAAGATTCAGTCCCATGGACGTCGAATTCAATGCCACCATTGCATTATTTCCCTCAGTCCTAAGCGGTCCACGATGATGCGGCAGAGGTATTATAACTTTTCCTCATAGAAAGTGTGGGCAATTCAATATTTCTATCTTGTCATTCTCTCCCCCCCCCCCCCCAAAAAAAAAAAAAGAAAGCCTTTGGCATAATATCATTTTTCCTTTTCATTTTGCCAATGAGTGAACTTTGCCATAATTTGGGGAAGGATTGAGTTGGTTAGGATGTTGCAATTGGGTTTTATTGCTTATGTAGAAATTAATTGTACTCAAGTTTGTTGTGTCTAAGTCATTTGTGTAAAATGCATGGCGAATGATTGAGCTGGTTAGGATGTTGCAATTGGGTTTTATTGCTTATGTAGAAATTAATTGTACTCAAATTTGTTGTGTCTAAGTCATTTGTGTAAAATGCTGCTAAAAGACTAGTCAGCTACTTGTAATGTCGTTTGGCAGCTTTCCCATGTCATGTTTCCAAATCTAATTTGCTTTTTGGTTCCAACACCTAATATCTTTCGGATTCAATGACTTTACCTCCGTGTCTTCCTCATTTCAAAATTAATGTCTATTTTTTAGTCCATTCTACGAGCGTACAATTAAAACCGATAAGATAACGAGAGAATTTCATCATTGATAAGTTTGAATTTTTCCTAGTGACTCATAATACATCCTAAGTTAAGGATTTGTGGAGATCGTTTCAAGGCATATGTTTGCCAAAAATAAAGAGTGAAGATATTTGGGCATTCAAGATTCGACTTTCCAATCTTTAAAAAACACTGATCATTCGCAATAACCTCGGCTTTTCCAGTCTTTAATCATCATGATCCAAGCGTGCTGATTCATCAAATTTATCCAGGTATAAGAAGCTTGTTCGGGTCTTATTTGGTCCCAAAACTGCTCGCACGATTAACGAAAGTTCAAAGCGATCTGACATGGCCCCCTGCCATGCCGTGGCACCTCTGATTCGATCTGATCGCGGCAGGTCAACAAACCACAGCCCACGTGGAGCTCACCCATTGGCCTGAGCTATGTGTAACCTCTCGCAAAGTCCTCCCCCTTCCTGGCACAAACTCACTAGCGACGGAACTATTTCTTCTTCTTCTTCTTCCAATTCCTCTGCATTTGCGCCCTTCGCCTTGTCCTCTTCTCGAAGTCTCCGAATCAGAGTCGCCATAGTAAGTCATCACAAATTGCACAGCGAAACGATAATCAGTACATAACATCCCCAAAAAGTATAAGACAAGACAATAAAACTGATGTGATTTTAAAAATAAAAAAGGTAGGCAAGCAGAAAGAAGGCTGATAGGAAGAAAGAAGACGACATATGGCCTATGACTTCCCGAGACATCTTTAGCATAAGACCGTTTGCAATGCATAAGCATCAGAAATACAGCATATTTAATTTCAATTGCCAGTGGTCCATTTCTTTCTTTACAGTAGCCCAAACAGGACCCAGCTTACAAAAGAGGAGTTTACTTTAGTTTCACAGTGTCAGCTTGCCATGCAAAAAAAAAAAAACATAATGTAAAGAGACACAGAAGCATTCTTTTCTTCGCTTGTTTCCCCCTAAAAGATGTCAAGGTAGTCTCCATATGGCTATGAAGCTCAAAGTAAGAGACAATTACATAATGCTGTAACATTTTCTTCCTGATAGTTCATGCAACAGATATTGGACAAATGGAGAGCTAGAAGTGCATACAGCCACACAAAGAGGGCTCATTAATTCATTAAGGAACAGAATATCAGGACAGAAAAAGTATAAATAAATTAGAAAATGCCAAGCCACACTAAAAAACCCTTGCTGTTTTAATGACTATTTTTCATTTCTCTGGAGAAGTAAGCTGTTAAGTAACCTGATAATGGAAGTGACAAACTTATTACAAGTTACGTAAAGTATAACAAAATTTCCAAATACTGCTCACACTTTCATTTCCTGTAAGATTGGTACATCTATTCTCCATGAGGAGCACATAGTATTAAGTACGTGTCTCTCCAATATTAACAAAACAAACATCAAAAAGCCCACCAGCAGAGCCAGGGTGATCACTATCTTTTCTTCAAGCAAGTGTTTACTAATACAAACAGATGGAGAAACTCCTAGAAAGGCGGAGCCTTGTGAACATGGTCGACTGGACTTCCTGGATATAACCATCATCAAGCTAAGAGAAAATGCCGCTGCAAGATTAGTTTAGTCAAAAGCTGATGAACCATTAGACCCCATGTTCTGAGAAGTCATAGCTAGACAATTGGATATATCCTACAATCAAGACCATATGCATCTCCATAGAGGGTGATAACTATCTCATCTCACAACGTCAGGCCCCTTGATTTTGAATTAATAATCACATCGATGCAAAAGCCAATTGCTTATTGAAAACTCATTTGGATCTCACAGGGCCCTCTAATAGAGAGCAAACCGGGGAAGCATTATTCCACTTCTTGTTAAAGGGTTACTAACTCCCAGTCCTCAACACTACAGGAGAGTGTCGCCACAATAAATGGAACTTCCTTAGGAGTGCACGCAAATCTGAAGGACCAGAGCTAGTCAGTAAAATCCTCATACTCATTGTAATAGGCTTTCCTTCGAATAGCAGAGAGTAGTAATGTACAACTAGAACCCTGTGGAAAAGTTGAGTCGAGTTGTGGAGATCTATATCAATCAGAGGAAATCGGAAAGGCCTACAATAATAAAGATCAATTGTTATCCCAGGAGCCAGACCATTGAAAAACACTCCAAGGAAGCAGGGCACCATAAAGTCCAGAAGATGGGATAACACAATCAAATTAGGTAGCATCTTCAATCACCTGATAAATAAAAAAAAGGGCCGGCATCGCCATTTGCAGTTCAGAATGTATATAGCAAAGGCTATGACTAAGCTAAAACTAGTCATCAACATCTAACTAAACAAAGCCCCTCTAAAATAACTACCAGATGAAGTAAAATGAAGACTACATAACCTGTTTCATTCTGGAAAAATGAAGAGAAGGCTACATAACCTCTTGAGCGCCTGTATTTATCAACTCAAACATGACTGAAAAGGGGACTCAGACGACAATTTTTCACAGAGAGAGAGAGAGAGAGAGATGTAGGTGGATTCCACATGATCCAACAATCCTCACCTGCATATGAAGACATCTCCTTCCAAATTCTCCACATAATATAAGTCAAGCAAGAAAAATCATACCACTCGTACCCAACAAAACCTGCACAACAGAAACAAGCAAACCTAGTCGATTCCAAAGGTAATTCAATTTAACTCTAGGTCCCAATGATATCAAGCCATCATACTTGCATCATTAGGGCTGGGAGATACTATAAGCCTAGTCTACGCACTATGACATCCTCTGTGTTTTTCTTTTCGATGACTTTAGTTAGGAGTGAGCACAGTTCCCGGGTAGAACCGGAAACCAGAGAACCCAGGGTTCGGTTCGGTTCCCGATTCTAAAGAGACCGGTTCCGGTTCCCAGTTCCCTTTTTCTGAGAACCGGCGTTTCCAGTTCCGGTTAGGAACCGGAACCGGCGGAACCGGAACCGGTTAGATTTATTTAAAAACATAAAACCCTAGAGCACCCAACGTGATTTCCCCCCTTCCCCTTTCTTTTTCCCTCTCTCTCTTTCTTTTCTCCCATTTTTTCTCCTCACGTCACTTCCTCCCCCCCCAAAATA
This sequence comes from Eucalyptus guilfoylei, assembly GCA_016097605.1. Lineage (NCBI taxonomy): Eukaryota > Viridiplantae > Streptophyta > Magnoliopsida > Myrtales > Myrtaceae > Eucalyptus > Eucalyptus guilfoylei. The sequence continues at coordinate 44,864,438 of CM027861.1, forward strand.
CTTTTTTCTTTTCTTCTCTCTCTCTCTCTTCTCTTTCCGCCTCTCTCGGCCAAAACCCCACCCCTTCTTCTTCTTCTTCTTCTTCTTCTTCTTCTTCCTTCCTTCCTTCCTCCCTCCTGCTAGCTGCTACTTCACCCACCACCACACCGCCGCCCCCATGCCCCACTCACCACCACCTCTTGGCCACCGAACCACCACCACCCACCGCTCATCCGACGAGCCGTCTCGCCATTGAGCCCAACAAGCTGTCGCGCCGACCCTCGCCACCGTGAGCCGCCGCCGCCGTCCCCAAGCCACCGTCACCACCTCTTGCTGCCGCTCGCTTGGCCGTCCAGGTCGTCGTTGCTTCGAAGCCCGAACCACCACCGCCTTCGCCAGAACCGAGCTGTTCCTCCCTTGGCCGTGGGTTGAGCCGCGACCGCCGCCGTCTTCGCCATGCCGTCCGTGCCGCCGTTGGTGCTGTGAGACTTGTGTCTTCGTCGCCGTCGCGCCGCCGTTGCCGCATGCTCGCCGTCGCCAGACCTCCCTCGACACCACCGTTGGAAGCCGTCACCCCTTGCTCGCCTCGCCGCTCAGCCGCTTGCCGTCGACGCCACCGTTGGACGCCGCTCGTCCCCTCGATGGAGGCTGCTCGCTCGCCCAACCCACCAATCAGCCTTAACTCCACACCCCTTCGCCTCCGCCTCCGCCTCCACCTCCACCTCCACCTCCAGCTCAGTCGCACCCCCACTCTCTCTCTCCTTCTGCCTATCCAGTCGGGGGCGACACGGGATGCCCTTGGAGACTCCGGCGGGGGCCTACCGGCTGATCGACGACGAGATGGTAGGTTTTCCTCCGCATTTTTGCTCTTTTCAGTTTTCAAAATAGCTTTTCCTCTGCATTTTTGCTCGAGTGACAGATTGCTCCTTTGCCTAACTAAGATGAGCAACACTGACAGTTACTCAACCTTCGTTTCAAAATTTGGAAAAAATGAAGATTGCATAAAGATGCACTATTACTCGGTTCTGTTGGGGTTTACTGGTTCCATTGGGTTTGAATAGTTGATTGTCACGCTGTTACTCGGTTCTATTGGTTCCATTGGATTGACCCAACTCCATATTCTCTGTTATTTCATTTCTTTCTTTCTTTTTTCACTTCTATTCAACTATTGTTTTCGATGCTCCAGCAACTGCCAACACCTTTAAAGTTTCTGCTCGATGTGGCACCTACTTCTTGCCCACTCAAATCAAGAGTGAAATGCCAAGAGCCTATGCTCATACAACATGCCCGTAGTTATTATTATGAAACACATTAACCATAAGGAATCACCAAATTATACATTAGACAATGTTTTCTCTAGAAAACTATGAATTTAGTTGTCTATTCGGATATAAAAGATTCACATTGCTGTGTATTGGCAGGTACTGAAAATGGAGGGCCAACTATTGAATTATTTCGGCTTCCCGATATTTGCGCCCACTATGAAAAAAAAAAAAAAACCTATTGGAAACTGGACCGACCCCGGAACCTATGACACGGTAGGTTCTAGGTTCTCGGTTCTGACGGATAGGTTCCAGGTCCCAAAAATTGAGGAACCCGTACCCGAGGATAGGTTCTAGGTTCCAGATGGAACCGAACTAGAACCGGGAACCGCTCACCCCTAACTTCAGTGTTTCTACAACTTTACATTCATCAGGCATTACGAAAAACTAAATCAAATGTACATTTTTAAAGCAATGATTAAGCAAAAACTATGTCCACTTGAATTGATATGAAACTAGTAGAGGGAAAAGTACTAAAACAGTCATAAATCTTTTGTATTGGTACTAATTCAGTCATAAACTTTTCAATTGGACAAATTTAGTCCTAAACATTTTCATATTGGTACCAATTCAATCCATCTGGCTAATTTAAATCGAAAATTGCTGATGTGGCCGCCGACAGTCTTATGTGGCTCAACGTGGACAAATTTTATAATTTTTTATATTTTTTCCTTTTTTTCTCTTTTTTTTTTTTTTCTTTTTCTTTTCTCCTTAGGCCTTGGCCGGCGAGGTCGCCGGTCGGCCGACCATCGCCAGCCACAGGCTGGTCAGGGTGAGGGGTCCCGTGCCCTCGTTGGCCACAGGCGAGGGCGCGGCGGCCCTCGCCCAGATCCAGGCGAGGGCACGATTCCCTCGCCCTCGCCACGAACGAGGGCTGCCGTGCCCTCACTTGTGGTCGACGAGGGTGTGGCAGCCATCGCCCGCCACGAGCGAGGCCTGCCGCGCCCTCGCCTGTGGCCGACGAGGGTGTGATGGCCCTTGCCCAAATCCACGCAAGGGCCATCGCGCCCTCGCTCGCCACGAGCAAGGGCCACCGCGCCCTCGCCGGCCAACGGGTGAGGGTTTCGGCCCTCACCTGGATTTGGGCGGGGGGCCGACGCCCTTGCTTATGGCTGGCGAGGGTGCGGCGGCCCTTGCCAATGGCCAGCAAGGGCATGGGGCCCCTCGCCCCGACTAGCCTGTGGCAGGTGTTGGTCGGCCGGCCGGCGACCTCGTCAGCCAAGGCCTAAGGAGAAAAAAAGAAAAAAATAATTTAAAAAATCTGAAAAAATATAAAAATATATAAAATTTGTCAACGTGGCGCCACATAAGACTGCCGGCAGCCACATCAGCAATTTCCGGCTTAAATTAGTTGGATAGACTGAATTGGTAGCAATATGAAAATGTTTGGGACTAAATTGGTCCAATTGAAAAGTTTATGACTAATTTAGTACCAATACAAAAAGTTTATGACTGTTTTGGTACTTTTCCCAACTGGTAGATAACCAGAAGAACCATAAGCACTGGGCAGGTACTTATTATATGTGATCATTGCGATATACTTGTTAGCCTATGTGAAGATGTTAATATAATCTCAAGCCTAAAGAAGGACTTTCTATTTGGGTATCTAATTGGAAAAAAAAAAATCCATATTAGACGAAATAAACCAACATATGTTCAGAAAAATGCGCAAGTGGGCATTCTTTTGCGTTCAATATGCGCCGCTAATTTGAAGGCCCCTTGGGGATCACATGACAGTGTAAAGCCTAAGCAGCTGGCTTTCTATTTGAGAAATTTTTTGATCGTCGTTGCCGTTGATTTTGCATAGAGACACTGGAAAGAGAATGTTAGATGAAGAAAATTAGAATGAATGGTACTGGGCGTGTTAATCTACGTGTTTTCATTTTTGCAATCATATTACGGAGTTGGAAATAAAGATACATAGAGCAACAGCTGTCCTTGTCCACCCTCCTTTCAATCTTCATTGTAGCATCAATTGACCCAGAATTTTCGGTTTAAACATTCCACGACATTTGAAATGATCATCGCGTAAGGTAATCGTATTAAACCCTCCCCTTATAGAAAATTTCCCCGTATCAATAATCCACTACCCCGACTTCCACTCCAAGACAGAGCCAGAGAGGGAGAGAGAGCGGAACTTGTAACTGATGGTGTAACTTCTTAAGTATTCATAACAGCGAAGCTCTAGCGTATAGCCTAGGAGAAAGATGGAAACAACAAGGTAAAGGGTCCTAAATAGCAACTTCCATGACCAATAAAGTACCGACAGACACTGTTTAGAATCGCCATCCACGCGACAAAATAGGATCAACCGACCTCGGCCCAGCGATCCAACTCAGTGGAAGGAAAAACTTCTTATGATGCATGAAACGATCAATTAGATGCGGCCCCCGGGAGAGAGCGGGGGGGTGGTAGGGGGTGGCGGCGGCGGCGGCGGCGGCAGGCGATGATCGATTGAAGAGAGTTGTTGAAAGAGAGTATTATTGAAGAGCAAGAAAAGTATTCCGATATCTTCGAGGTCAATTCGATCGCAAGTTGCTGCTGCGCTGAGGAAGCAAGCGATAGAGAGAGAGATTTTGTCCGGCCAGACGGTGACCATTTAAGCATTTGGGTGCGTCACAGAGATGACAAAGAAAAAATTTCCAAGTAGGAAAAAAATGATGTGCTGATTTTATTTTCAATCAAGAAATGGGCGGGGAGGGAGGGGTGATCACCGGGTGGCTCCTTTGTTGATTGTGATGTTGTATTGTATGGGTGTCACATTCATGTACGGCAAAGGTAAGGGTATATTTTCGAACTTGAACTCGTTTGATATTAGCAAACCTATACTTTGATTTATGGTCATTTTAATGAACATCCTGGGTACTTGTTATATATTTTTATTAAGGGGATCTTTGATCTTTGATGTATAATCAGGTATATTATGATGACAATCAATGAATTGGGAGTCACAATATTTTTTTTCTATTTAGTTGCTTAATAAGTGTTTTAGAGGCACTTTTTAAGTAAATATTTTTTTTATATTGGGTCCTTATGCTATTAAAAAAAAAATCACTGCTTCAGCTCGGGTTAGTAAGTTCTTCGAGAAGAAAAATCTAATGGAAATTTCCAAGTATTATACAAAGAATGCAATAGGCCAGTAGACTTTTTAGTTTGGTATGATCAATTTCTATATCCTTTATAAAAAGAAAAATTCAACGAAATCCTCCCATCGGAAATTTGCCGTTGCTACTATAAAAAATCGCTTAAGTACGCATCCATCGAATCAAATAAAGTATAATCGAAAAAAAATTCAGATACTCTTTCCAATAAAAAAAAAAAATCAAGATTCAACTAATCCTAGATTTTGAGCGTGATTGCATTTTTCGTGTAAGCTATCGGACCCAGTATTTTCCCCCTCTTGCTTTCCGTCCTCCTATCATACCAATTTCGATAACAAGAGAAAAGAAGAGGAAAGATAAGCAGATGCGTCACGCATATGTAGGTGCGGCAAAGGGTAGATTAGGATAAACACCTCCGGTCGGACCGGTAGCTTTTGGCCTTTCTTCTTTTCTTTCCTACTTTTTTTGCATTTGGGCAACGACGCGAACTTCGTTTCTTGTTTGACGGGTTGCAAGCCTCTTCTTCCAACCCAAACCACCAAAAAGAAAAAGTTCAAAAATTAAAGGAAGAGTTGCGAGTCTCTTCGTGCTGCTTCACATGCGAATCACGCTGTACTGCATGCTATTCACATTATTGAGAGGACTTCCTGTGCAATTTTCCTGTTTTGCTTTCATCTTGACTCAAAGTCGTCGGTCTCTTATTTGCATCTTATTCCCTCCTCTCTTCCATTTCTCAATCATCTCTCTGCTCAGAGTTTCACTGCAGGTCATGGTTTCACTCTGCAGTCTCCCTTCTTTCTTCCTTTCCTTTTCCTTCGTTTTGCTATCGCCATTCTCAAACTTCATTGATGCTCAAGCTCAAGATTATGATCATCCAACCGCCACGCTTTCAACACGGTGGACGATTACCGCAACATCTACTCCCTCCTCCCGCAGGCTAGATGGATCGGTCGTGCAGCAAATTCTATCCCGAGACAAAGGAGATACTGCCTACTTCTGCGGCTTCTATTGCAAAGGTAACTGCACCTCTTACCTTTTTGCTGTTTTACTTGTCAATGTTTTCAGTTATAGAGTTTGGGAAGCGAACGAAATTCCACAAGTAGTGTGGTCTGCCAATCGAAACAATCCCGTAAAGATCGGCGCGACGTTGGAGCTCACGCCTGAAGGCGATTTGGTGTTAAAAGATGCTGATGGTACGGTTGCTTGGTCCACAAACACTTCTGCAAAGTCCGTTGTAGGCTTGAACTTGACAGATTCGGGGAAACTCATATTGTTTGATAAGGACAATATGACCGTTTGGCAGTCCTTTGATCACCCAACCGACTCACTTGTCTTCGGGCAAAAGTTGAGCCATAAGCAAAGATTGACGCAGAGTATTTCCGAGACAAATTGGACTGTTGACGGTATGATTACGCTTTTTGTGAATGGCGATGTTTTATCTGCTCAAGTGGAGACGAATCCTCCTCAGATCTATTTCAAATATAAACTTGATACTGTGGACGCAAGTATCAAGATTTCATATGTTGAGCTTGTAAATGGAAGCTTGTCTTGGTTCTCAAATTCTACCTCGAATGGGAGTTTGTTTTCATTCACTGCAGCATCTTCAACACAACACATGAAGCTAGGCTCGGATGGGCATTTGAAAGTGTATGAGCCAGATCTTTCTGGGTGGGGAGAAGTGGCCGATCTTTTCGAAGGGGATGTCGATTACTGTGCCTATCCGACGGTGTGTGGGCGATATGGAATTTGTTCCAATGAGCGATGTAGTTGTCCGGCTTCAAGTGAAAGGACAAGCTACCTCCAGCCAGTAGATGATAGGCAACCTCGGCTTGGGTGTTTCGAGAATGGTCCGTTGTCTTGTGGGGCTTCACGACAACAAAGTCTTCTGGAGTACAAAAATATCGCGTATTTTAGTTTCACTCCAAATCTCGAGCATATAGATGCTTCAAGTTGTAAAGAGGCTTGTGCCAAGAATTGTTCATGCAAAGCAGCTATATTTCAATATGAATCGAATCGCACTAACGGCAGTTGTTACTTACCAACTCAGGTATTTTCACTTATGAACGTTGACGAGGCAACAAGTCCTTATAATTCTATTGCTTTCCTCAAAGTACAAAATTTGACCAATAAAGCTCCTTATACTCTAGCTAACAATCATATGATCCCTGTAATACTTGGGTCCAGCCTCGAAGCTCTCTTTGCCATGATGGTTTTGATTGTAGCCATAGTTTTGTTTGTTCAAAAGAGAGATGATAATCAAGCAGAGGAGGATTACCCTGATCAAGTACCCGAAGTGCTCAATAGATTCACATACGAAGATCTGAAAACCATCACAAACGGATTTGATAGAAAGCTCGGCAAAGGTGGTTTTGGTTATGTTTTCGAAGGTACTCTAAGTGACGGCACAAAGGTTGCAGTAAAACGCCTTGATGGTTTTGGGCAGGTTAAGAAATCCTTTCTAGCCGAAGTTGAGACTATCGGCAGCATCCATCATGTGAACTTGGTAAGACTCGTGGGATTTTGTGCTCAGAAATCCCCCAAGCTCCTTATCTATGAGTACATGTCGAATGGGTCTCTGGATAGATGGATCTTTCACAAATCCAATGAATGTGTTCTCGACTGGCAACAAAGGAAGAAGATCATTCTCGATATAGCAAAATGACTCAATTATCTTCGTGAAGAGTGCAGACAGAAGATAGTTCACTTAGACATTAAACCCCAAAATATCCTCTTGAATGGAAATTTCAATGCTAAGATTGCTGACTTTGGATTATCCAAGTTGATAGACAGGGACCAAAGCCAAGTCATCACAACTATGAGTGGAACTCCTGGTTATTTGGCCCCTGAGTGGCTCGAAGCAACAATCACTGAAAAGGTCGACGTGTAGAGCTTTGGCGTGGTAATCTTGGAGATATAGTGTGGGAGAAAAATCTTCAATTGCTGTCTAGATGAAGAAGACATGTATTTACTAAGCCTTTTTAAGAGAAAGGCAGAAGAGGAATGATTGTTGGACATTGTGGATAAGTCTAGTAATGACATGCAACTAAATGGACTGCATGCTGTGAGTATGATGAGGATTGCCACACGAAGAGGCCTTCCATGTCCATGGTCATCAAGGCGTTAGAGGGCATCGTGGAAGTTCAAGAAGACTTGGATTATGACTTCTCTGCTCAACCTTCCACTAGTGGAGTAGCGAGATTCGGTCCCATGGATGTTGAATTCAATGCTACCACTGCACTATTACCCTCAATCTTAAGCGGTCCACGATGACGGAACAAATTTATGAGAACTTTTCTTTGTAGAACGTGTAGGCAATTGAATTTTCAGTCTTTGAGGACTCTAGCTTGTCATTCTCTTTTTTAAGCCTTGAGAAAAGCCTATCATTCTCTTTTTTAAGCCTTGAGAAAAGCCCGTGGGATGATATCATTTCTCGTTTTTGCTTTACCAATGAGTGGACTTTGCCATAAGTTGGCGAAGGATTGAGTTGGTTAGGATATTGCAATTGGGTTTTATTCTTATGTAGAAACTAATTGTGCTCAAGTTTGTTGTGTCTAAGTCGTTTATGTAAAAGGTTGCTAAAAGACTAGCTAGCTATCAGTAATGTCTTTTGGTAGCTTTACCATGTCATGGATTCAAATCTAATTTTCTTTTTGATTCCAACACTTGACATCCTTCGAATTCAATGACTCTACTTCCGTGTCTTCCTCATTTCAAAATTAATGGGCTATTTTTCAGTCTGTTCTGCGAGCATACGATTAAAACCGATAAAGATAACGAAAGAATTTCATCATGGATAAGTTCAAATTTTTCCTAGTGACTACTAATATATCCTAGGTTAATAATCTTAAATACGGGCTTCTCAAGGATCTTTCGAGGCATATGTTTGCCAAAAATAAAGAACCGAGATGTTTGGGCATTCAAGATTCGACTCTCCAATCTTAAAAAAAAACTAATCATTCTCAATAACCTCGGCTTTTCCACAGTCTTTAATCATCATGATCCAAGTGTGCTGATCCATCAAATTTATCCGGGGATAAGAAGCTTGTCCGGTCTTGTTTGGTCCCGAAACTACTCACACAATTAATGAAAGTTCAAAGCGATCTGACGTGGCCCCCTGCCATGCCATTTCACCTCTTGATTGGATCTGATCAGTGATCACGGCAGGTCAACAAACCATAGCCCACGTGGAGCTCACCCATTGGCCTGAGCTACGTGTAACCTCTCTCAAAGTCCTCCCTCCTCCTGGCACAAATTCACTAGCGACGGAACTTCTTCTTCTTCTTCTTCTTCAAATTCCTCTCCTTTTGTGCCCTTCGCCTTCTCCTCTTCTTGAAGTCTCCGAATCAGAGCTGCCATAGTGAGTTATCACGAACTGCACAGCGAAACGATAATCAGTACATAACATCCCCAAAAAGTAAAAGACAATACATTAAAACCGATGTGATTATAAAAATAAAAAAGGTACGCAAGCAGAAAGAAGGCTGAGAGGAAGAAAGAAGACGACACATGGCCCATGACTTTCCGAGACATATCGAGCATAATAAGACCGTTTGCAATGCATAAGCATCAGAAATACAGCATATTTAATTTCAATTGCCAGTGGTCCATTTCTTTCTTTACAGTAGCCCAAACAGGACCCAGCTTACAAAAGAGGAGTTTACTTTAGTTTCACAGTGTCAGCTTGCCATGCAAAAAAAACAAAAGTGTAAAGAGACACAGAAGCATTCTTTTCTTCGCTTGTTTCCCCCTAAAAGATGTCAAGGTAGTCTCCATATGGCTATGAAGCTCAAAGTAAGAGACAATTACATAATGCTGTAACATTTTCTTCCTGATAGTTCATGCAACAGATATTGGACAAATGGAGAGCTAGAAGTGCATACAGCCACACAAAGAGGGCTCATTAATTCATTAAGGAACAGAATATCAAGACAGAAAAAGTATATATATCTTAGAAAATGCCAAGCCACACTAAAAAACCCTTGCTGTTTCAATGACTATTTTTCATTACTGGAGAAGTAAGCTGTTAAGTAACCTGATAATGGAATTGACAAACTTATTACAAGTTATGTAAAGTATAACAAAATTTCCAAATACTGCTCACATTTTCATTCCCTGTAAGATTGGTACATCTATTCTCCATGAGGAGCACATAGTATTAAGTACGTGTCTCTCCAATATTAACAAAACAAACATCAAAAAGCGCACCAGCAGAGCCAGGGTGATCACTATCTTTTCTTCAAGCATGTGTGTTTACTAATACAAACAGACGGAGAAACTCCTAGAAAGGCGGAGCCTTGTGAACATGGTCAACTGGACTTCCTGGATATAACCATCATCAAGCTAAGAGAAAACGCTGCTGCAAAATTAGTTTAGCCATAATCTGATGAACAATGGTTTGAGAAGTCATAGCTAGACAATTGGATGTATCCTACAATCAAGACCATATGCATCTCCACAGAGGGTGATAACTATCTCATCTCACAACATCAGGCCCCTTGATTTTGAATTAATGATCACACCGATGCAAAAGCCAATTAGTCATTGGAAACTCAATTAGATCTCACAAGGCCGTCTAATAGGGAGCCCACCGGGAAAGCATTATTCTACTTCTTGTTAAAGGGTTACTAACTCCCAGTCCTCAACACTACAGGAGAGTGTTGCCACAATAAATGGAACTTCCATAGGTGTGCATGCAGATCTGAAGGACCGGAGCTAGTAAGGAAAATCCTCATTGTAATAAGTTTTCCTTCGAATACCGGACAGTAGTAATGTACAGCTAGAACCCTGTGGAATAAGTTGAGTTGTGGAGATCTATATTGACCAGAGGAAATTTAAAAGTCCTACAATAATAAAAGATCAATTAATATCCCAGCAACCAGTCCATCGAAAAACCCTCCAAGGAAGCAGAGCACCATAAATTCCAGAAGATGGGATCACACAATCAAATTAGGTAGCTTCTTCAATCACCTGATAAATCAAAAGAGGGCCTGCATCGCAAATTGCAGTTCAGAATGTATAAAGCAAAGGCTATGACTAAGCTAAAACTAGTCATCAACATCTAACTAAACCAAGCCCCTATAAAATAACTACCAATTGAAGTAAAATGAAGACTACATAACCTGTTTTATTCTGAAAAATGAATAGAAGGCTACATAACCTCTTGAGCACCTGTATTTATCAACTCAAACATGACTGAAAAGGGGACTCAAACGAGAATTTCTGAGACAGAGAAAGAGAGTCATGTAGGTGGGTACCACACGATCCAACAATCCTCACCTGCGTATGAAGACGTGTCCTTACAAATTCTCCAGATAATAAAAGTCAAGCAAGGAAAATCATACCACCCGTACCCAACAAAACCTGCACAACAGAAACAGGCAAACCCAGTCGATGCCAAAGGTAATTCAATTTAACTCTAGGCCTCAATGATATCAAGCCATCATGCTTGCAACATTAGGACCGGGAGGTACTATAAGCCTAGTCTACGCACTAGGACACCCTCTGTGATTTTCTTTTCGATGACTACTGTATTTTTTGCAACTTTACATTCATCAGGCATAATGAAAACCTAAATCAAATGTACACTATTATGTGCATCATAAAACAATGATTAAGTAAAAACTATGTCCACTTGAATTGACATGAAATTGGTACATAACCACAAAACCATAAGCACTGGGCAGGTACTTATTATATAATCACTGCAATATACTTGTTGTCCTATGTGAAGATGTTAATATACTCTCAAGCCTAAGAGAAGGGCTTTCAATTTGAGTATCTAATTGGTAAAAAATGTCCATATTAGACAAAATAAACCAGCAGATGTTCAGAAAAAAGCACAAGTGGGCATTCTTTGCGTTCAATAGGCGCTGCTAATTTGAAGGCCTCTTGGAGGTCACTTGATAGTCCAAAGCCTAAGCAACTGGCTTTCTATTTGAGAAATTTATTGATCATCGTTGCCATTGATTTTGCATAGAGACACTAGAAAGAGAATGTTAGATGAAGAAAATTAGAATGAATAGTACTGGTCGTGTTAATCCATGTGATTTCATTTTTGCCATCATATCACGGAGTTGGAACTAAAGATACAAAGAGCAACAGCTGTCCTTGTCCACCCTCCTTTCAATCTTCATTGGAGCATTAATTGACCGAGAATGTTCAGTTTAAACATTCCACGACATTTTAAATGATCACCGCGTAAGGTAATCGTATTAAACCCTCCCCTTATAGAAAATTTCCCGGTATCAATAATCCACTACCCCGACTTCCACTCCAAGACAGAGCCAGAGAGAGAGAGAGAGCGGAACTTGTAACTGATGGTGTAACTTCTTAAGTATTCATAACAGCGAAGCTCTAGCGTATAGCCTAGGAGAAAGATGGAAACAACAAGGTAAAGGGTTCTAAATAGCAACTTCCATGACCAATAAAGTACAGACAGACACTGTTTAGAATCGCCATCCACGCGAAAAAATAGGATCAACCGACCTCAACCGAGCGATCACCAACTCAGCGGGAGGAAAAACTTGTATGATGCATGAAACGATCAATCAAAGCGGGGGCGACGATCGATCAAAGCGAGTTAAAAAGAGCTTCTGCAGGGAAAGAGTACCTTCGGGGTCGATTCAATCGCCGGTCGCCGCTGCGCCGAGGAACAATGGCCGAGAGCCAGAGCAAGCGAGCGAAGAAGCAGTTGGGGTGCGTTGCAGGGATGACAATTTAAAAAACAAGAGGACAAAATTCGTTTGCTCTGTCCAGACGTGACTTGAATTCGCTCTTCCGGGGTACGGATCCGAATACCTTTCTACTCTTTAATAATTAGTGAATACTTTTTCTTTTTGGTCGAATATAATTGCTGAATTAGAATAGATTAGATTAAATTAGGAGATTTTGTAAAATAGCTCACGCTTTTTATCGAGAAAAAATCATATGAATTTTCACTATTCTTGTAAGAATAGCTTACACAACCATCGACAAAATAATAATTGACAGTAATATATTACAGAATTCGGTTAGCCAATATTAGAAAATGCGATAAAATTAAATGCAAAGAAACATGATGAAGAAAGTAACAAAGTTAATTTTTAAGTAGGAAAAAAATGATGAGTTAATTTTATTTTTAATAAAGATATGGCTAGGGAGGAGTGATCACCGCGGCTCCTCTGTTGATTGTGATGTGTATTGTACGGGCGTCATATTCATGGATGGCAAAGGTAAGGGTTTGTTTTCTAACTTGAACCTGTATTTGATATCAACAAACTTTATTTTGATTTATGATCATTTTAATGAATATCCAAGGTACTTGTTAAATATTTTTATTAAGGGGATCTTCGATCTTCAATGTGTAATTGGGTATATTACAATGACAATCAATGTATTAGGAGTCGCGATATTTTTATATTTAGTTACTTAATAAGTGTTTTCGAGACATTTTTTAAGTAAATCTTTTTTATATCGAGTCTTTATGCTCTTTAAAAAATAATTTCACTACTTTAGCTGGGGTTAGTAAGTTCTTCGAGAGGAAAAACCTAGTGGAAATTTCCAAGTATTATGCAAAGAATACAATAGACTGATAAACTTTTTGGTTTGGTATGATCAATTTCTAAATCCTTTATAAAGAGAAAAGTTCAACAAAATCCTCCCATTCGAAATTTGCCGTCATTACTATTAAAAACTGCTTAAGTGCGTGTGCGTCAAATTAAATAAGGTATAATCAAAAAAATTTCTGATACTCTTTCCAATAAAAAAATTTCAAGATTCAACTAATCCTAGATTTTGAGCTTGGTTGCATTTTTCGTGTAAGATTTTGGACCAAGTATTCTTTTTCCCCCTCTCATTTTCCGTCCGCCTATCGTACCAATTTCGACATTATGCTTTTGGCCTTTCTTCTTGTCTTTCTGACTTTATTTGCGTTTGGGCAAAGACGCGTACTTCGTTTCTTGTTGACAGGTTGCAAGTCTCTTCTTCCAACTCAAACCACCAAAAAGAAAAAATTAAAAAATTAAAGGAAGAGTTGCAAGTCTCCTCTTGCTGCTTTTTCCTGTTTCGCTTTCATCTTGACTCGAAGTGGTCGGTCTCTTATTTGCATCTTCTCTCCTCCTCTCTTCCATTTCTCAATCATCTCTGTACTCAAAGTTTCACTACAGCCCATGCTTTCACTCTACAGTCTCCCTTCTTTCTGCCTTTCCTTTTCCTTCGTTTTGCTATCGCCATTCTCAAATTTTGTTGACGCTCGAGCTCACGATTATAATCCAACTGCCACGCTTTCAACATTGTGGATGAATGACGCAACAGCCAGTCACTTCACCCGATATGGAGATGAATCGATCGTGCAGGCAATTCTATTTCAAGGCAAAGAAACTTTGGGCGTTGCCAATGCCTGTGGCTTCTACTATAAAGGTAACTGCAACTCTTACCTCCTTGCTGTTTTCTTCGTCGAACTTGACAATATTGGCTTAATTGCTTCGTACAGTATTCCTCAAGTAGTGTGGTCTGCCAATCAAAACAATCCCGTAAAGATCAGCTCGACGTTGGAGCTCACGTCTGAAGGCGCTTTGGTGTTGAAAGATGCTAATGGTACGGTTGCTTGGTCCACAAACACTTTTGGAAAGTCCGTTGTAGGTTTGACCTTGACAGATTTGGGGAACCTCATATTGTTTGATAAAGACAATAGAATTGTTTGGCAATCTTTTGATCAGCCAACCTACTCACTTGCCCCCTGGACAAAAGTTGAGGCAGGGGCAAAGATTGACGGCGAGTGTTTCCAAGACAAATTGGACCAATGATGATGTGATTTCGCTTTCCTTGAATGGTGATGTTTTACCTGCTCAAGTGGAGACTAATCCTCCTCAGATCTATTTCCAGCGTAAATCTCCAACTCCAGTTAATATTACAAGGATCAAGTCTCCACAAGTGGGGACTAATCCTCCTCAGAACTATTTCAAGGGTAGCAGTCCGTATACTCGAAATGCAAGTATCGAGATTTCATATGTTGAGTTTGTAAATGGAAGCTTGTCTTGGTTCTCAGATTCTACCTGGAAGTGGTTATTGATACCAGTCTCTCGAGCATCTTCTACACAATACATGAAGCTGGGTCAGATGGGCATTTGAGAGTGTATGAGTTTAGTCAGTTCAAAGGTTGGACAGAAGTGGCTGATCTTTTCAAAGACAATCTTAGCGACTGTGACTATCCGATAGTGTGTGGGTGATATGGACTTTGCTCCGATGGGCACGGCTTCAAGTGGGTGGACGAGCTATTTCTAGCAAGTAGACGATAGGAAGCCTAATCTTGGGTGTTATGAGAATGTTCCATTATCTTGTGGGTTTTCAAAAAATCTAAGTTTTCTGGAGTTCGAAAATGTCACGTATTTCAGTCTCACTCCAAATCTCAAAGACATAGATGCTTCAAGTTGTAAAGAGGCCTATGCAAAAAACTGTTCATGCAAAGCAACTATATATGAATTAAATCACACTAGCAGCATTTGTTACTTACTAACTCGAAGTGTTTTCACTCGTGAACGTTGACGAGAAAATTGTTTTCTATAATTCTACTGCTTACCTTAAAGTATAAAATGTGGCCAATGAAGTTCCTTGTACTTCGGTTGACAATCATATGAGCAACCGTCTCCCTATAATACTTGGGTCCAGCCTTGGAGCTTTCTTTATCATGATGATTTTCATCGTAGCCATAGTTTTGTTTGTTCAAAAGAGAGATGATAATCAAGCAAAGGAGGATTACTTTGATTGAGTACCTGGAATGCCCAATAGATTCGCGTATGATGATTTGAAAGCCATGACGGACGAATTTAGTAAAAAGCTTGGCGAAGGCGGTTTTGGTTCTATTTTCGAAAGTACTCTAAGCAACGGCACAAAAGTTGCAGTAAAATGTCTTGATGGTTTTAGGTAGGTTAAGAAATCCTTTCTAGCCGAAGTTGAGACTATCGGCAGCATCCATCACGTGAACTTGGTAAGACTCGTGGGATTTTGCGCTGAGAAATCCCACAGGCTCCTTATATATGAGTACATGTCGAATGGGTCTCTAGATAGATGAATCTTTCACAAATCCAATGAATGTGTTCTCGACCGGCAACAAAGGAAGAAGATCATTCTCGATATTGCAAAAGGACTTAATTATCTTCATGAAGATTGCAAACAGAAGATAATTCACTTGGACATTGAACCCCAAAATATCCTCTTGGATGAAAAATTCAATGCTAAGGTTGCTGATTTTGGATTATCCAAGTTAATAGACAGGGACCAAAGCCAAGTCGTCACAACCATGAGAGAAACTCCTGGTTATTTGGCCCCTGAGTGGCTAAGTGTAGCAATCACTGAAAAAGTCGACGGGTATAGCTTAGGCATGGTAATCTTGGAGATAGTATGTGGGAGAAAAATCTTCGATCGCTCTCTAGATCAAGAAGACATGTATGTGTTGAGCCTTTTTAAGAAAAAGGTAGAAGAGGAACGATTGCTGGACATTGTGAATAAGTCTAGCGATGACATGCAACAAAATGGACCGCATGTTGTGAATATGATGAGGATTGTTGCATGATGCTTGAAAGGAGACTATATAAAGTGGCCTCCCATGTCCATGGTCATCAAGGCATTAAAGGGTATAGGTATCGTGGAAGTTCAGGAAGACTTGGATTATGACTTCTCTGCTCAGCCTTCCAGTAGTGGAGCAGTGAGATTCAATCCCATGGACGTCAAATTCAATGCTACCACTACATTATTACCCTCAGTCCTAAGCGGTCCACGAAGACGTGGCAAATTTATAAGAACTTTTCTTGGTAGAAAGTGCGGGCAATTGAATTTTTCTGTCTGTGAGGACTCCAGCTTGTCATTCTCTTTTTTTAGGCCCCGAAAAAAGCCTGTGGCATGATATCATTTCTCGTTTTTATGACATCCGGATCCTCGCTTAGCAAAACTGGGCACTCTTAGGATACCAAGCCATCATCACTGTATCATGACACCATTGCACCAATCCACCACATCGCCTAACTACCGCCACTGTGACATCACTACGGCACACGCCGAATACCCTTCGGACCCTAGCCGCTTCTTCATGAAATTTGCCGAGGTGGATTTATTTGGGCCAAAAGGGAATCACGCCCATCAAGAGGTAAAAGGCCAAAATGACCACCCCAAAACCAGCTAATCAGTTTTTGAGCTGTCAACTTGGTGAATTGAAATTCACCACCAATAGCCACATTAAACCCCAAAGTTGCCAGGCCACGTTTGGGTCAATTTGGCAGCTCATGGGAATCGGTCATTTGAGGGAGGAAAGGCGTGGCTGTTAATTGAGCAAATTAACCCCAAAAAACAACCACGGTATTCCCTTCTTCACTAAGCAAGTTGAGCTATCCACATGGTAAATTAAAATTTGCCACCATCAGCCACGTCCAACGCCAGGTACCCTTTCCTTAAGCTGACCCAAATGGAGAATATGGACCAAGAAACTACAACGGGCGGCGAAGGACAGAATATAAAGCAGCCCTTCCTTTCCTCGATCTCACAACAATTTCCCACTTTCGTTACCCCACCCCAACGCCACTTCCTCTTGTCTTCTTCGCCAATTTCCTCCATTTTCGTCCCCCAACAAGACCCATCACCATCCCTCATTTGGCCACTCAACACAGTTCCGCTCGCGCCATCTCGCCGCTCCTCCACCAGCCTTCATCACCAAGAATTCAAGACAAGTAGATGTCTACTATTCTATACCATGTGAATTCCATCATTGCTCGACGAGACGTATTCCTTTGGATTTCCACAAGTTATTGCTATTTTATGCAAGTCGTGCTCGTTGGTGAATTTGGAAATTTTTCCTAGCCAAACTTCTTGCATCTAGGATTACTATGAATATTGAAAGTATGGTTGAGGTACTAAATTATGAATTTTGAATACGTCTCGGCTTGTATAACACGAAATGGGAATGAGACCGTGACTTGATGATCGGTTGGGTCACAGTTAAAGACCAGCAATTCCAGTGGCGATACTGTCGGAATCCTCAGTTTCTGAACACCACAAATTAGTTCAAATGTTCGTGTTGGGATTATGCCGATCTTCCTTGTGCCGGTTTGTTGGTCTTCTACTTTGACATGATTTCAGTGTTTTGGGGTTCTTGTGGTTGTGACTTATGGGTTCGTCCGTCCGTCCACCCTGGCCTGTTGCCTGGCCAGGCCTCTTCATTTCCCTGTACCTGCCTAGTTCGACTAGGATACCAGCATCACGGGGATCCGAGGTGGCCCCCCTTAACCCGTAAGGGTTGTGGACGGGCAAGCCAATGGGGCCGGAATCTTTTTCGAGGCCCGGAGCCCGGCCTCTACCCGGACTATTCCCGGTGGTCAAAGCCTTTTAAGGTCTTGCTTAGGACCAAAAACCTGGTTCTCAAGTGTTTTCCGGGGGCTAGGATTTTTACCCCCAACCGGAATCTTTTTCGAGCCCTAGGAAAGGGCTCTACCCCCCAGGTTTAATGCCGGAGGGGAAGCCAGAGAGGCCCGGCGGGTTGCTTAGGGCAACCAATCCGTACGTAGGCCCCCTCCCTTAGGGGGTCTCCCATGGAGTAGTTTAAGGTCCTGCTCAGGACCAAACTTGGACCGGACACCAGCTCGGCTGACCCCCCTACCCCGGGGGAGGTCCCTTCATTGCCGGCTGCCCGGCTTGTTCCTTGGGTTTTTAGGAGACCCCATAGGATTAACTCCATGCCCCGGTGGTTAACCCCGCACGGGCTTGGGGGAGTAGTTTAAGGTCTTGCTTAGGACCATTCATTGGGCCAGTTACATATTTTTTCTTTTCTTTTTTTTGTGTGCTTCGATTTTGGAAATCATCGTGGGATTTGTGAGATCGGTAGGTAGTGGATGATTCAAAGAAATTTTATTTGGTGGTGTTGATGAAATAATCTTTCATTTTTTTCAGGAGGACACTTAGAATAAAACACTTTGGACACTAACTTTTGATTTAGATTTGTCCTTCAGTTTATCATTTTTGAGGGTGAAGAGATGATTATTCTAATGTTGCCGATTTTGGTATTACGAATTTTTGGGGCTTTGCTTATACCTAGTTTTATATTATCTTGGATTTTGAAACTTGAAATGTTTCATTTTGCATTGGAAATATGAAAATTATCTCAAATTGAATTATTGAAATACTGTGCCGTGATATAAATGTGGTGAATGTTGTCGATCCCCATAACGACGATGCCCTGAGTGTGGGGATGCCTGGAGAGGTATAACACGGTGCCCTCCGGATGTTTGGGGATATAATAAGAGTCCCTCGGAGGTCCTCGCAATGCCAAGTGGGGTGCGAGATGCCTAAAGAGGCGTAACGACGCCCTTCGGATGCTTGGGAAATGTGAAAGGCCCCTAGAGATCCTTGTGATGCCAGTTGGGGTGCAAGATGACTGGAGGGGTGTAACACGGTTCTCTCCAAAAGATGGTGGCAGGTGAAACTAGACTAATTGAAGTTCCCAAATTTCCATTTTGCTTCCTAGTATACTGTTTTCGTGAATTTCTTTTAGAGCCATTGCAAGTTGAATTATTTCGATTTCGCGTATTTTATTTTTGGGATTCCGTTGAACGGGTAGTGATAGATTCACGTAGTATAGTCTAGTAGATTTTTGCTTGCTGAGTGTCGTGTTCACCCTCGGTGGATTATCAGTTTTTCAGACTCGTAAGTATGCCTTTGCTACCCTCATCATCCATGATGTTCTATGGTGTCCCAACAAATCTCACATGGAACCAGACAGAGTAGGTCGACCCCGACTTCCCAGAGGTCGCATTTATTCGAATCACCGCAATCCTAACTGTCGATGCTGGCCTCTAATCGAGCCCCGTGCAGATTGGGTTGGTCACCCTCTACGTCCAGATTGGTGGGCGTACGGTGGGGCCACTCCCACTTCTAGACGACAATGATGTTGGCAATGGCGAGGTCGAATAGGAGGAGGGCCCAGGGGACTAGGGTGGCATTTTTGGCGAGAGCAGGACTCGTTACGTTGGTGGCCATGTAAATAGACGGTAGGATGGTCGGGACAGTATTTTGGATATAGTCGGGAGAATGAACCTTTTGACCCTGATGTATCGACCTATGTCGTCTACAATATATAAATAAATGAAAGTGCCTGGTTCTATATTTCTACATGCGTCCAATTAAATTATAATGCATTGATTTGTCGTTACAAATTTTCGTATACAAAAAATAAAAAATAAAAAAAAATAAAAAAAAATTGGATAGTCACAATAGCCATAACGTGCTAGGAGCGTCACAGTTTTCACTTTGCTAAGAAGTGGATTTTGCCATAACTTGGTGAAGGATTGAGTTGGTTAGGATATTGCAATTGGATTTTATTGCTTATGTAGAAATTTATCGTGCTCAAGTTTGTTGTGTCCAAGTCGTTTGTGCAAAGAGCCGTTAAAAGACTAGTAAACTACTAGTAATGTCTTTTGGTAGCTTTACAATGTCATGGATCCAAATCTAATTTGCTTTTTGGTTCCAACAGCTGATATTCTTAGATTCAATGACTACCTCCATATCTTCCTCATTTAAAAAATAATGGGCTATTTTTCAGTCCATTCTGCAAGCATGTGATTAAAACCAATAAAGATAATCAGGAGAATTTCATCATTGATAAGTTTGGATTTTTCCTAGTGACTTCTATTGTATTGTAAGTTGATAGTAATCTTAACTTGCAGCTTCTCAAGGATCTGTCGAGGTCGTTCTGAGGTATATTTCACCAAAAATAGAGAACCGAGATGTTGGGGCATTCAAGATTCGACTTTCCGATCTTTAGATAACACTAATCGCGTTATAAGAAGCTTGTCCGGGTCTTATTTGGTAACGGAACTGCTCGCATAATTAACGAAAGTTCAAAGCGATCTGACCTGGCTCCCCCGGCCATGCCGTGGCGCCTCTTGATTGGATCTGACCACGGCAGCTCAACAAACCAGAGCCCACGTGGAGCTCGCCCATAGGCCCGAGCTACGTGTAACCTCTCGCGAAGTCCTCTTCTCCTCCCTCTTCCCGGCGCAAACTCAGTAGCGACGGAACTATTTCTTCTTCTTCTTCTTCCTCCAAATTCCTCTGCCTTGTAGTCTCCGAATCGGAGTCGCCATAATAAGTTATCTATCGCGAATCGCGCAGGGAAACTACAATTCGCGATGAATCTGTCGATCTTGTCCTCGGCCACGGAAGGCAACGTGTGGAGGGGATGGCTCTACATGGCGTTCATTCTGCACTTCGTGTTCGCTTGCCAGTTCCTCCTCCTTCAGCCTCTCGTCTCTGCCCAAGGTACGTCCTTCTCGCTTAGATCTGCGAACCCGTTGCTGGATGGAGATTCTTTGAGCGGTTTGTCGCGTGGGGATGAATGGGTGGATCTTTTCGTAGGGATACTCTCGGGATATTCGAGATTAGGCAGGAATTTGTGCGGAAAAGGCGAAATGCGATGAACTGAAGAATCTTGAAATGTCTGTGCAGGATTAAAAATCTAGTTTCGGAGGGATATTTTTGGCTCTTATGTGATGCATGTGTTGCACGATTGATGAATTTACTGCCAGCGTGAGGACCGGGGCGGTTTATCTAATTCTAGTTCATCGTCGTCTTGAGGTTGGCGGCATTGTAGGACTTTCCATGGGTCGAGATTGTAAGATTGTAGAGCAGTTCCCGGGGAGTATTGGGTGGTGCGTTGGATTGAAGTATGTTGAGGTTAAAAGGGTAATGAAGTACTTTCTAATCTGCTCATGCTCTTTGATTGCCAATAATTCCCGCATCACTTTTTCGCGGATGTTGTGGATTTGCTAGTGAATGGGCATTAGTCTAACAAAAAAACCTGTATGGTAGCTTAAGGTAGCGCATTTTTGTTTTTTTTCCCAATTTCTGTTCTTTTGTTCCCGGAACAAAAGAAGAACAGAAACTTGTTTGGTAAAACATTTGTTCGGGAACAATTTCTCTAATTTTTTTTTTTTCTGGGAACAGTTTTGAGAAACAAAAAAAAGTAGCTTCTTGTTCTTGGGAACAATTTCTAGAAATAAACCAATTTTCTTTTTTTTCTTTTGTTTCTCTCTCTTGCCGCGGCCACCTCCAATCGCCCGGAACCACCGCCGGCCGTTGCCGCCGCCACCGGGCTCTGCGGCGGTGGTCGCTGGTGACGGTTGACCATGGGCGGTCATGCAGCGGCGGCGGCGGGCGGGAACGAGCGGCAGCGGCGGCGACAGGTGGCAGGAGCAGCGGCCGATGGGCTCTGCAGCGGCGGCCGGTGGCGGCCGGCGGCAGCCAGCGATCCGTGAGCAAGAATAAAAAATGAATAAATACAAAAAAGAAATTATTGCGTTACCAAACACATTTTTATTCTTTTTCTATTTCAAGAGTAGAAATTTTGTGTAGTTACCAAACGGGTTATTTTACTCAGAAATTGTTCCCCGGAATAAAAATAGAAAAGAACTATTTCTTAAAAAAACCTCTTCCCCAGCCAAGAAGAGAGTTAAGACTCACTACCGTTCTTTGGTGTGCTTAGTCTGAAATATCTTGTCTGGAAAGAGTAAACACCGCCGGTTGCTTTTGGCCTTTCTTCTTTTCTTTTTTGTAGCGTCACGTATGCAAAAAGAGATACTTCGTTCCTTCTTTGACGAGCTGCAAGTCTCTTCCAATCCAAACCACCAAAAGAAAATAAAAATAAAATTGACAGTTGCGAACCTCTTTTCGCTCCTTGACAATGGTAGAAAGAAGTGTTTTTTTTTTTTTTTTTTTTTTTTTTTAGCCTTTCCGATTTGAGTTTATATTTGGGGTGTGTTTATTTAATGGAAGATAAATGAATGATTTAGAAAATATTTTTGAAAAAATGATTGTTTGTGTCATTTATAAAAATAGATTAATGAAAAATATTTTCATTTTTCATGAAAATATTTAGATATAAATTATTATCGATCATTTTTTAGTGAATCAAGATAGAAAAAGTTTAAATATTAGAAAAGGCCAAGCCACACTAATTTTTTTTTCCTGTTTTACTTATGAGTAAATCAAGGTTTACCGTGTAAGATTTCAACTTAGTGACTATTTTTCATTTCTCTGGAGAACTAAGCTATTAAGTAACCTGATAATGGGATTGACAAACTTATTACAAGTTAAATTGAGTACAACAAAATTTCCAAATACTGGCCACATCTTCATTCCCTGTACGATTGGTACATCTATTCTCCATGAGGAGCACATAGTATTAAATACGTGTCTCTCCAATATTGACAAAACAACCATCAAAAAGCCCGCCAGCAGAGCCAGGGTGATCGCTATCTTTTCTTCAATCGTGTGTTTACTAATACAAAAAGACGGAGAAACTCCTAGAAAGGGGGAGCCTTGTGAACATGGTCAACTGGACTTACTGGATACAACCATTGTCACGGTAAGAGAAAACGCCCCTGCAAGATTAGTTTAGTCAAAATCTTATCAACCATTAGACCCCACGTTCTGAGAAGTCATAGCTAGACAATTGGATATATCCTACAATCGAGACCATATGCATCTCCAAAGAGGGTGACAACTATCTCATATCACAACGTCAGACCCCTTGATTTTGAATTGATCACACCGATGCAAAAGCCAATTGCTCATTGGAAACTCAAAACGATCTCACAAGGCCCTCTAACAAGGAGCACACCGGGAAAGCATTATTCCACTTCTTGTTAAAGGGTTACTAACTCCCAGTCCTCAACACTACAGGAGGAGTGTCGCCATAATAAATGGAACTTCCATAGGAATGCACGCAAACCTCAAGGACCAGCACTAGTCAGTAAAATCCTCATACTCATTGTAATAGGCTTTCAGTCGAATAGCAGACAATAGTAATGTACAACTAGAACCCTGTGGAAAAGTTGAGTCGAGTTGTGGAGATCTATATTGATGACGGAAATCAGAAAGTCCTACAATAATAAAGATCAATTGATATAGAGCCCGATTGCATTTTTCTCGTATAACATTTCGGACATGGCATTTTTTTTCTCTCGCATTTCGTGCCTTGTGCCGTATCAAATACGAGTATTGATCAAGCACAGTCGTTGGGTGCCTTTTTTTTAATTTTTAATTTTTTTTTTCTTTTATAAATGTCGCCCGAGGAGAGAATAAGGAAGCTAGATGCGTCACGCAGATAATGTAGCCGCGCGAAGGGGAAGCAATAGGATAAACACCGCCGGTTGCACCGGTTGCTTTTGGCCTTTCTTCTTTTCTTTTGAGTGTTTCGCATGTAAAGAGAGATACTTCGTTCCTTGTTTGACGAGTACCAGGTCTCTTCCAATCCAAACCACCAAAAGAATTGAAAATAAAAATGAGAGTTGCGAGCCTCTTTTTGCATTTGTTTGACATGGTAGAAAGAAGCGATGTTCATTAGACAGGTAGTCTATCGGGATAACAGCCTAATAGGGGGAAACACACTACAATTGCGCTAATCCCAATTTGAGTTTATAGTTGGGGTGCTTTTATTTTAAGAAAAATAAATAATTTGGAAAATATTTTCTAATAATGATTTCTTATATTACTTACAAGAATGAATGAGCGAATAAGAAACATTTTCATTTTCCACAAAAATATTTAGAACATAAATTATTGTCGATGATGAAAAATATTTTTAATTGACTACTTATCGAAGCAATGCAAATGATCAATTTTTAGGGAGATGTTTTCAAATTAGTCTTTTTTTTCGCGACACAAACAGAACATTCATGAGCCTTAAAACTTACTTTGGGCCGGCTTGCCCTTTGCATAAAGATTACATACATCAGTTTGCCTCGTATCGTGCAGAGCAATGGATTATGAGTCCAATTATAACCACTCTAAGAACACTCGACTAATGCACTATAAAATCTACAAGCAAATTTGTTCGTTTTAATAGCGTGCGCTCTTCCATTTGTGGGAAATTAGTATGTATATTTCAGCATAAATTATTCGCAAAATTGTATTATATTACAAATAAATCTCCCTATCTGGAATAAAACAAAGGCAGAATTCTTAGTTTAAATGATGTGTTAATGTAAAATATAAGACTTGATAACAGTTAGGAAATTGTTAATTTTTGTTATTATATGACATAGGGAGAATTTATATGAAATTAACGAAACTAGCATAAATTTGAGAGAAAATAATAAAAATCTTTTAAGGAAATACTTGATAGGAAGAGTTGAAACAAAATATAAAATGTCACGCCCCGAACCCCGAGCGTGTGCCCATCCCTAGGTAGTCGATAAAATATGTGACTTCCTAAGATGAGTCGCCGACCCTTTCATTTTATTGCATATGCAGAAGCGAATAATAAATCCCCTGACAGTAACCATCTCGGGATAGAAAAGCAGGACAACAGATTTATAAACAAAACATGCTTTCATAAACCAACTGAGTCATATACAAAATCTATGACCAAAAGACTACAAAGACTGGCTCTCCAAAAAGAAGCGGTCCTAACTGACCTACGCTTCAAATCACCTCAGCACGACTCCAGGTCCTCTGCTCTACGGTCCTGAAAATTTAGCCCACGACGGGGTGAGATATAAATCTCAGCGAGTTTACGCTCTAAACCCCGATTAGAAGGGAAATACGCCTAGAGGCGCCCTAATCACACAATCACGCATTTAGCATAGATGACTTATTCCGCCTCAGTTTCACCCTGCAGGTCAACACAGTGTATACACATTATATATAGAATCTATGCACACAACAATTGAAACGCAATACTCAACTCAATAAATCACAAGGGTCCTAATTATAGGATCAAATCGTTCTGACACGTCCTATACCATGTCACACAATTTTGTCTCATAATCCGGCGCATTTATTTCACTTAACACGTGTTCCGATTAATAATTACGCCCACTTTAGGGTACGGCATACTAGAAGTTCAACGGTCTACTGGCGTAGCCAAGCATCGTCTCACTCCATTGAGCATAGTTACGTCTCTCAAATACGACTTTCCCGAAGGAGTATAGGTCCAGCCTCTACTGTGACCCAAATCCCAATAAATGGGTATCCCATAAAGGGTAACGTCCATCCGACATAGTTCGGGGACGAGTTCTCTTAACCAACACACGACCAATCAATCTCAGCTCAGAACACCGTGCATTGCACTCAAATGCCTCAATTAAAATAGTGTTCTTGGTCTATTTTCTTCATATTAAAAACTTCCGATGAAAAATAATCGTGTATGGGTACACGGTCAGATTGGACCCGGAAAATTCATAACCTTTTTTTTCAAAATCCCACTAGTTTATATAGTATATAAAACCATTTTCGGTGTTTAAAACCCAACACTCGGGATTTTCTGAATAAATATCAAGATTTACAATTTTTGGAATAATTTGACCAAATTTCCAATCGGCACTCAAATTTTCACAATTTAACACTACACTAATCTAATCTTAATTTAATCTAAACACCCATTAAACATCATTAGCCTACTAAGTAGGATTTAGTGCATAAACTCACCGGGTTAGGAAATACACCGGTTCACAGCGACAACGACGCGACGGCAACCGAAACTTGGACCTACGGCGGCACGGGAGATTGGTGGCGCGGGTGGTGTGAGTGGTCAACGAAGCACGGGCAGAACAACGCAAACTCTTGGAACGGGGTTTGCGCAAAATGGGAGCAGAATTCGGCGAGGGATGGGAGGCGTCGAGAGAGAAGAAGAAAGGGAGAGAGGGTGAGGCCTTCTGCTTGTTTCGTTCCTTCCGATGGTTGACTGCATCGGTCAACAATCTTCTCCATTTGGTGGCAGCAAGAGGCGAAGACAGCTGGGTGAGGACGTGGCCATCGTTCGGTTCTCCATCGCCAGCGCAAAAGGGTTGTTGATGCGTGGCTTCCGCTGGACAGTCCTCTTGGCGCAGCTGTCCCACCGAAAGAAGGAGTTACGTGGTCGTTGCTTTAGTCATCCAAGAGAGGGAAGCGCGGCTGCAGCAACGCAAGTCAACGGTCTTCATTTGCTGCATGGAGGAGGGGCTGTTTAACGTGGCCGCATGGTTCCACGTAGCTGCAGAAATTGGAGTCCACCTTCCCATTTTGTTGACTCCTTAATAGACGTATGCATGGGAGATGCATGGCGCGGCTGTGGGCTTCGTTCCGGCGTAGACGTGAGCTGAAAAAGACCTCCGATCCTCCTGTCTTGCACGTACACGTGAGGGACGGCGGAAGTCTTCACGAAAAATAGCTTGGCAATGTGTTATTTAGAATGAGCCTCGGTCTCACGTGTAGTGTTATGTAAGGAAATTTCCGACGAGACTATAAGTTATTCGATGATTGGATCGTCTCGTCTCGACAAAGGCGTGACTATGAGGGTACATCATAAGATCATCACGAAAAGTGACGTCTCGGTCTAGCGATGGTAATGACGAAACGGTATTCACAAGTGGTGCTAACGACGTAGTCCGACGACAACTTCGTCGACCTGTCACGAACCGCTACGTACTCGAGGTCCGGCGAAATTCGGATGTCACATAAAAATTTTCAATAATTGCTAATTTGCAACATTAAAACTGATCAAAACTAATTTCTTTTCCTTTTTTTTGAACAAAACTCGTGTTATTCAATGAGGCAAAGTACAAATTTTGGTTGAAAGAAAAATGACTGGAGAGTGCAAAAAAGAAGTCCCTGAATGGGGAGGGTTCGATCCATTCCAATTTAGAGTTCCGGGATAATTCCATTAAGAATTAAAAATTTTGTACTCCATGACACATTTACATAAACTAATTTTGTTTTACAAGAAACCCAAACCACATACACTATGACAATTCACCCAAAATTAATTTTCATCTCACATAAAATCCCAAACTAATACCTGATGATATATTTACCCTAAACTCATTTTGTCTCATAAAAGACCCCAAATGTTACTCCTAATCCAATCTACCTTCTGTAAAATGTGAAGATTTTTCACACCGAATCTGTCATTCTTCATGTCAGATTCATCTTGCAGTTATCTACCGTTTATGTTGACATGTATGCATTTTAACATAATATTAAACTTAATACTAATAGATGGTAGATTTGTGTTAGAGGTACCAATTTGGTATCTTTTGTAACACGAAAAATCAATTTAGGATAGATGGATCATGGAGTGCTAGCTTAGGATTTTGTGAGACAAAAGCTAATTTGGGATAAAGGTGTCATAAGAGTATCAATTTGGGATTTTTAATAGTATTAACACTAGTTATTCTTAGAGACAGATCCTCAAGGAAGAATTCGATCTAATTTATTTAAATAAATAGGAAAGTCATCGG
This sequence comes from Eucalyptus guilfoylei, assembly GCA_016097605.1. Lineage (NCBI taxonomy): Eukaryota > Viridiplantae > Streptophyta > Magnoliopsida > Myrtales > Myrtaceae > Eucalyptus > Eucalyptus guilfoylei. The sequence goes on from CM027861.1 coordinate 44,892,077, forward strand.
GGTGAAGCTTCATCGGAAGAAAATTTCTTTCTTGGATTTGGGTCCACCGATTCGAGTTCAATAATTTCTCTAGACAATCATCTTTCATCATTTTGAGGCAATGGTGCAATGCATGCTTCAAGACAATTCCCTGCTTCGAATGAGTTTAAATTTAGGATGGTAGGCATTAGAGTGACAAAATATAACTTTGAAAGGATAAACGTAAATGAAAAACAAGCCTTGGGAGCAAAACATATTTTCACTATACAAAACAAGACATGAAATCCTCAATCTGGGAACCTTCTAACTTGATTCCAAGGCCAGAGCTTCAGGTTCTAGCAAGGACTGCCACAACCCGTCGAGAATTGAGCCATGGTTTTTAACATGAACAAATAACAACATAACCACAAAATCAAGGATCGCGAATGAAGATTGCCACTGTAGCTTAAAAAAATAAGCAAGATATGCAATTATTAACTTGTATTTGATATAAAGCAAACTTTATTTCGATTTATGTCCGTTTTAATGAATATCCTGAACACCTGTTAAATGTTTTTACTAAGGGGATTTTGACCATGAATATATAGTTGGGTATATTACAATGACAATCAATGTATTAGGTGTTTTCGAGAGACTTTTTAAGTAAATATTATTTATCTCGGGTCTTTATACTTTTTTAAGACACTTTAATGCTTCGGCTTGGATTAATAAGTTCTTTCGAAGGGAAAACCTACTGGATTTTTCCAAGTATTATGCAAAAAAAGCAATCGATCAATAAACTTTTGGTTTGGTACAATCAATTTCTAAATCTTGTATAAAGAGAAAAATATTACGAAATCCTTCCATCGCAAATTTGCCATTGTTTCTGTAAAAAACTGTTTAAGTAGCGTATGTTGAATCAGATGAGGTATAACTGAAAAAAATCTCTGATACTCTTTCCAATTAAAAAAATTTCAAGATTCAACTAATCCTCGATTTTGAGCGTGATTGCATTTTTCGTGTAAGATATTGTACTCGGTAATTTTCCCCCCTCTCGTCTTCCGTCCTCGTATTGTACCAATTTCGAGTACAAGAGAAAAGAAGAAGAAAGATAGGCAGATGCATCATTGCATCACGCATATGCAGGTGTGCAAAGGGAATATTAGGATAAACACCACCGGTCGGGGCCGGTTGCTTTTGGCCTTTCTTCTTGTCTTTCTTACTTTTGTTGCACATGGGCAACGACGCGGACTTCATTTGTCGTTTGACGAGTTGCAAGTCTCTTCTTCCATCCCAAATCACGCCCAATAAAAAGTTCAAAAAAAAATTAAAGAAAGACTTGCGAGTCTCTTCTTGCTTTTTGATATGGTGGAAAGAAGTGATACGGAGTAGAAAATTATTTTATGGGATAACGATGGGAGGAAAGACACCCGCTAATCACGCTTTGAATGATTTAGGCAATTCACCTGCTATTCATCGAAAGGTCGTCACTGCATCCCATTCACATTATTGACAGGACTTCCTGTGCAATTTTCCTATTTTTGCTTAATTGTTGATTACGTCATTCCACAAATAGTGTGGTCTGCCAATCGAAACAAGCCCGTAAAGATCAGGGCGACGTTGGAGCTCACGTCCGAAGGCGACTTGATCAGAGGAAATCGGAACTACAATAAAGATCAATCGATATCCCAGGAACCAGACCATTGAAAAACACTCCAAGGAAGCAGGGCACCATAAAATCCAGAAGATGGGATCACACGATCCATTTGGGTAGCTTCTCCAATCACCTGACAGATTAAAAAAGGGCCTGCATCGCCATCGGCAGTTCAGAATGTATATAGCAAAGGCCAAGACTAAGCTAGTCATCAACCTCTAACTAAACGAAGGCCCTCTAAAATAATTACCAAATGAAGTAAAATGAAAGCTACATAACCTGTTTTATTCTGAAAAATGAAGAGAAGGCTACATAACCTCTTAAGCACCTGTATTTATCAATTCAAACATGACTGAAAAGGGGACTCAGACAAGAATTTCTCAGAGAGAGAGAGAGAGAGAGAGAGAGACTCATGTAGGTGGATGCCACATGATCCGACAATCCTTACCTGCATATGAAGACATTCCTTCCAAATTCTCTATATAATAATAGTCAAGCAAGAAAAATCATACCACCCGTGCCCGACAAAACCTGCAAAACAGAAACAGGCAAACCTAGTCGATGCCAAAGGATATTCAATTTAACTCTAGGTCTCAATGATATTCAATTAAACCCTCCCCACGTAGAAACCTTCCCCAGTATCAATAATCCCCCACCCTGACTACATCTCAAAGACAGAGCCAGAGAGAGCACAGAGAGAGAGAGAGAGAGAGAGAGAGAGCAAGGATCTTGTAACTGATGGTGGAGCTTCTTAAGTATTTATAACAGCAAAGCTCTAGCAACTTCTATGACCGACAAAGTACCGGCACTGTTTATAATCTCCATCCTCGCGGTAGAATCAGGATCAACCGACCTCAGCCCAGCGATCACCAACCCAGTGGGAGGAAGAACTTCTTATGACGCGTGAAACAGTCAATTAAAGGGAGGCAGGGGGAGACATAAAGCCAGGATACGGACAAATGAACCAACTGCTCACATCCAAAAGCCCACGTTTACACATCCCCACGGTTCACGTCACCGGATTCCCTCGCGATTCAAGCCGCGATTCGCGCACAAAATTACAAAAATGAGGTAAACGCGACAGTTAGAAACGAACCACCGCAAAACGACCGGAGACCCCTCGATTTCGAAAGGATCGAAAAAGGTATCACCGAACTTTTTGTCACAACACGTGATCGGAGCCGGATAATCGAGAATTCCGCGGCACGCGATCATGATCGGACTGACTACGCGACCGTATGGACGCGCACACCGAAAAGAGAACACCGACAATCTCAAGGGCAACGATGATCGAAGCGAGTTAGTAGAGCTTCTGCAGGGGAGAGAGTACCGTCGGTTAAAGATCAAAGATCCCCTTAATATTTGACGTTACGATATTAGAGAATTGGGTTAGGCAGTCTTGGAAAACACGATAAAATAAAATGCGAAGAAACATGATGAAGAAAGTAACAAAGTTAATTTATGAGCAGGAAAAAAATGATGAGTCTATTCTTTATTTTATTTTTTTTATTATAAAGAAAGGGGTGGGTAGAGGCGATCCCCGGTGGCTCCTCTATTGATCGTGATGTGTATCGTATGGATGTAATATTCATGTATGGCAAAGAGGAGGACACATTTTCGAACTTCGGCTCGTATTTGATATCGGCAAACTTTATTTTGATTTATGGCCATTTTGATGAGTATCTTAGGCACTTGCTAAATATTTTTATTAAGGGGGTCTTTGATCTTTGACATGTAATCGGGTACATTATGGTGACAATCGATGTATTGAGAATTGTAATATTTTCTTACTTAGTTGCTTATTAAGTGTTTTCAAGGCACATTTTAAGTAAATCATTTAAAAATCGGGTCTTTACACTTCTTAAAGATACTTCATTGCTTTACCTTGGATTAGAAAGTTCTTCGGAAGGAAAAAATCTAGTGGAAATTTTCAAGTATTATGCAAACAAAAAATGCAATCGACTGGCAAACTTTTTGCTTTAGTACGATCAATTTCTAAATTTTTCATAAATAGAAAATTCAACGATATCCTCCCACGGGAAATTTGCCATTGTTATTATTAAAAAACCACTTTAGTGTGCGTATGACGAAGAAAAACAGGTATAATCGAAAGCATTTTCTGATAATCTTTCTAATAAAAATTTTCGAGATTCAACTAAACCAACGAAAAGTTTAAAGTTTGATGGCATTTTTCGTTTAAGACTTTGGACACGGTGTTTTTCTTTTTCGTCATCGTATCGTACCGAGTACGAGAGGAAAGAAGAGAAATGATAGGCGGATGCGTCACGCACATGCAGCACATGCAGGTGTGCAGAGGGAATATTAGGACGATCACCACCCGGAGGACAGGCTGCTTTTGGCCTTTCTTCTTTTTCTTTCCAACTTGTGCCGCGTCTGGGCAAAGACGCGTACTTTCTTTTCTTGTTTGACGGGATGCAAGTCTCTTCTTCCAAAAAAGAAGAGACTTGCATCTTCTCCCCTGCTCTCTTCCATTTCTCAATCATCTCTCTGCTGAAAGTTTGACTGCAGGCCATGGTTTTACTTTGCGGTCTCCCTTCCTTCTTCCTTTCCTTTTCCTTGGTTTTTCTATCATCATTCTCAAACTTCATTGACGCTCAAGTTCAATATGAAGAATACGCAACCGCCGCGATTTCAACTCGATGGGTGAATACCGTACCACCTGTTAGGTTATATCACTATGTAGATGGATCGCTCATGCGGACAATTCTACTCCGAGGCATAGGAGGTTCTAGCCTTGGCTACGTCGGCGGCTTCTACTGTAATGGTAACTGTACCACTTACCTCTTTGCTATTTGCATCGTCGCAGTTCACACTGATAGCGGCATACCTGCTCGTTCCCCTAGTCCACAAGTAGTGTGGTCTACCAATCGAAACAATCCCGTCAAGGACGGAGCGACGTTCGAGCTCTCGCCCGATGGCTTGGTGTTGACAGATGTTGATAATAAGGTTGCTTGGTCCACAAATACTTCTGGAAAGTCCGTTGTACGCTTGAACTTGACAGATTCCGGGAACCTCGTGTTGGTTGATAAGGACAATGTGACTGTTTGGCAATCTCATGATGAGCCAACTGACTCACTTGTCCTCGGACAAAAGTTGAAGAAGGGGCAAAGATTGATGGCGAGTGTTTCTGAGACAAATTGGACCGTTGACGGCATGATTACGCTTTCCCTTAATAGCATTTCTTTAATAGCTCAAGTGGAGACTAATCCTCCTCAGATCTATTTCAAGGGTACTCCAGATCTGTATGAAGAATTTCCCGAGATTTTATATGTTGAGTTTGTAAATGGAAGCTTATCTTGGTTCTCAAATTCTACCTCAAATGGGATCTTTATTTCAGTCCCTCAAGCTTCTTCTACTCAATACATGAAGCTGTGCTCGGATGGGCATTTGAGATTGTATGAGTTTATGGGATCTGGGTGGCTAGAAGTGGCCGATCTTTTTGAAAAGGAACTCAGCAGCGACTGTGACTATCCAACAGTGTGTGGACGATATGGAATTTGCTCCGATGGGCAATGTAGTTGTCCGGCTTCAAGTGGGGGGACGAGCTATTTCCAGCAAGTAAATGATACGAAACCTAATCTTGGGTGTTTTGAGAATGTTCCATTGTCTTGTGGGGCTTCAAAAAATCAAAGTCTTCTGGAGCTCGAAAATGTCACGTATTTCGGTCTCAAGTATTTCAGTCTCACTGAAGATCTCATGGACATAAATGCTTCAAGTTGTAAAGACGCCTGCGCAAAGAACTGTTCATGCAAAGCAGCTATATTCTGGTATGAATCAGAGCGCACTAGCGGCGATTGTTACCTACCAACTCAGGTGTTTTCACTTATTAACATTGCCCAGAAAAGGTTTTCCTATAATTCTACTTCCTATAATTCTATTGCTTACCTTAAAGTGCAAAATGTGGCCAATGATGCTCCTATTCCTCCAGTTGGTAATCATACGAGCAACCGTCTCCCTGTCATACTCGGGTCCAGCCTAGGAGCTCTCTTTGCCATGATGATTTTGATTGTGGCCATAGTTTTGTTTGTTCAAAAGAGAGAGGAGGCTTACCTTGTACCTGGAATGCCCACTAGATTCGCGTATGACGAACTAAAAACCATCACAAAAGAATTCAGTGAAAAGCTTGGCGAAGGTGGTTTTGCTTCTGTTTTCAAAGGTACTCTAGGGGATGGCACAGAAGTTGCAGTAAAACGCCTTAAGAGTCTTGACCAAGTTGAGGAATCCTTTCTAACCGAAGTTCAGAAATCCTTTCAAGCCGAAGTTAAGACTATTGGCAGCCTCCATCACGTGAACTTGGTAAGACTCGTGGGATTTTGCAATGAGAAATCCCACATGCTCCTTATCTATGAGTACATGTCGAAAGGGTCTTTAGATAAATGGATCTTTCACAGATCCAATGGATGTGCTCTCGACTGGCAACAAAAGAAGAAGATCATTCTTGATATAGCAAAAGGACTTAATTATCTTCATGAAGATTGCAGAAAGAAGATACTTCACTTAGACATTAAATCCCAAAATATCCTCTTGGATGGAAATTTCAATGCTAAGGTTGCTGATTTTGGGTTATCCAAGTTGATAGACAAGGACCAAAGCCGAATCGTCACAACAACCGTAAGAGGAACTCTTGGTTATATGGCCCCTGAACGGCATAATGCAGTAATCTCTGTAGAGGTCGACGTGTACAGCTTTGGCGTGGTTATCTTGGAGATATTGTGTGGGAGAAAAATCTCCGATGACTCTCCAGATGAAGAAGACAAGTGTTTATTGAGCCTTTTTAAGAGAAAGGCAGAAGAGAAACGATTGTTGGACATTGTGGATAAGTCTAGTGATGACATGCAACTAAATGGACCGAATGTAGTGAATATGTTAAGGATTGCCGCATGGTGCTTGCAAAGAGACTATAGAAGGAGACCTCCCATGTCCGTGGTCATCAAGGCATTAGAGGGTATCGTGAAAGTTCCAGAAGACTTGGATTATGACTTCTTTGCTCAGCCTTCCAGTAGTGGAGCAGCGAGACTCAATTCCACAATTGCTACACCCATGATCCTAAGTGGTCCACGATGACGCAGCAAATTTAAAAAAACTTTTCTTCCCAATATGTGCAGTGGTAGAACATGTGGGCGATTGAATTTCAGTCTATGAGGACTCCGACTTATCATTCTCTTTTTCAGGCCAAGAAAAAAGCCTATGACATGATATCATTTGTTGTTAGCCTATGACATGATATCATTTCTTGTTAGCCTATGACATGATATCATTTTTTGTTTTCACTTTTGCCAATTGAGTGGACTTTGCCATAACTTGCCAAAGGATTGAATTGGTTAGGATTTTGCAATTGGGTTTTATTGCTTATGTAGAAACCGTCACGCTCAAGTTTATTGTGTGCTAGCCTAGGGAAAAAGCTGCTAAAAGACTAGTTAGCTGCTAGTAACATGGATCCAAATCTGATTCGCTTTTTGGTTCCAATACCTGATATCTTTCGGGTTCAATGACTCTACCTTCCATGTCTTCCTCATTTCAAGGTTAATGGGCTATTTTTAGTTCGTTCTGCTAGCACACTATTAAGACCGATAAAGATAACAAGATAATTTCATCGTTGGTAATTTTGGTTTTTTCCCAGTGACTCTTGATGTATCCTAGGTTAATACTATTAATTTCCAACTTCATAAGGATCGGTTGAGGTTGTTCCGAGGCATATGTTTGCCAAAAATAGAGAATCGGCATGCTTGGGCATTCTAGATTCAACTTTCCGATCTTAAAAAAACACTGGTCATTCTCAATAACCTCAGCTTTTCCACTATCTTTAATCATCATGATCCAAGCGTGCTAAGAAGCTTGTCCGGGTTTTATTTGGTCCCAAAACTGCTCGCACAATTAATGAAAGTTCAAAGCGATCTGACGTGGCCCGCTGCCATGCCATGGCCTAGGTTGCACCGACACGGACACGCGATACGCGACACAACACGACACGACACGCCGACACGTCATTTCTCAAAAATAGAGAATTTCGACACGTTATATATTAAATAAATATTTTAATATATAAATGCATAAATAACTAAATAATAATGAAAAGAGCCTAGAATTAATCTATACTAAAAACATTAATCCTACATTTGTTAATATCATTCATTGTTTTAATTTGACAAATTCAATTACATTTCATTGTAATAATCCATAAAACTTGGAGGAAAAAACAAGTAATCCACGTTCCATTATTAAATTTAAAATTTAACAATAAGAAAAAAAAACAATCAACATTCCATCATCAAATATAACAAAAAGTCATTCATCCACATTATCCACTTCTTCTGGAAAAAAAAAAGAAAAAAGAAACAAAAAAAACTCATCTCCGGCTCATCAAGTGAAAAATTTGCAATTTCAAGCACCCCAACATCTTCAAACGAGTATTGGAAATTTGTTTTAGCTTTTATTACTTTATTTTTTTATTTTTTTCATATATTTATATTTAGACCCCAAAAGTTTTGGAAATTTGTAAAAATAACCCCATGCGTGTCTGAGTCACGTGTCGAAATTTCCGACTCGCATGTCGGAGCGTGTCGAAGGCAGTTGACCACGTGTCAGACGCGTGTCGGAGTGTCGAACACGACACGAAAGGTCCCGAAGAGTGTCCGTGCAACCTAGGCCATGGCACCTCTCGATTGGATCTTATCGTGGCAGGTCAACAAACAAGAGCCCACGTAGAGCTCATCCATTGGCCCGAGCTACGTGTAACCTCTTGCAAAGTCCTCCCTCTTCCCGGCACAAACTCACTAGCGACGGAACTTCTTCGCTCGGAGTCACGATGGTAAGTTATCACGAATCGCACAGAGAAACGATAATCAGTAAATAATATCCCCATCAGGCCGGATCCCGCCTTGGCCCGACCCTCCTTTTTCTTTCCTTCCCCGCATGGACCCGGCCCTTCTCCCCTTCGGCCTGGCCCATTCCGGCTTCTTCCTCCTCCTGTCAATCTTCGCGTGCGGAGCCTGCAAAAAAGAAAGAAAAAAAAAAAGCAAACCTCTAGAAAAGCAAGGTGCAGGCGCAGAAAGAAAAAAGGGGGGATCGAAGAGAGAGAGCAAAAAAGGGGAGCAACGATAGAGAACAGGGGATCGGGGTAGCAGGCGGGTGGCGTGATCCGCGGGTCGGGGGCAGTCCAGCCGGCAAGCTGGCAGCTGCAGAGGCCATGCGCGCCGGCCGGTTGCTCTAAAAGGGCGGACTTGCAGAAGAGAAAGGATGAGACAGAATAGGGGTGGAATGGAGGGGGAGGCTAGAGACGGAGAGAGCACTAGGGAGAACGAGATCCAAGAGAGAGCAAAGGGTAAAGCAGAGAGAGAACCGAGGGTGAGCGGACGGATAGACTGAGAGAAAGCGAGACCCAGAAGCCGAACTTCGTTCTCGGACAAGTGTTACCCCCCCATTTCCAAGATCTCCAGCCAACACCCTTGAGCTCGCGGCTACCTATTCCCCGGCACCCGAATCCCCGGTGAGTTTTCTTTGGGTCTGATCCATTTTTATCCCGAGGATCCTGGCTCGGCGTGACATCGAGGCGGCCGACCATAGCTCGTTTCGCTTCGGGCTCCCCTTCTGGCCATCGTCGCCGAGCCAAGTAGGGACGTCCGCGGGTCTCTCTGGGAACTTTGTTGCTCGGTTTTATTTAAAACTATTGGGAATAACTGATTCCGTAAAATGGATTCGACACTAAATCGAACACCTAAAACAAATGCGGAAAACAAGCCCAAGAATAACATGTATCACCGATCAAAGATACACCACGGAATCGAGCGTATCTTATTGTCCACAGATTAAACACCAACGTTAAAGTTCGAGAAAGAATCTGATCCCGGTCTACTGAGGAGCGTACTATTGCTTCAAGGGGGAGAAAGTTACGTTGTCTGGAGAGGGAGAGAGCGTCTTCACGTACGTTCGCCAAAAGGTACGTTCCTTTTTCTTTTTACTTTTCCCTCGAAGCGTCTCTTCCAAATGATGCATCCCCTCAATGTAACACCTCCTCCAAAAGACGCAACATTTCCTCCATGGGCCTTTAACCTGCGGGCTGGGTTCTTAGGCCCAACATGGGCGGACGGGTCCACTTAGGCCCATCAAGTCATAGACTAAACCCATCATCTCCCACTCGCACATGATGGGCTGAACAAGATCCTCTTTTACCTCTCTGCAACATTCATACCGGTGAATAATCCGTGCGACCAGCATACTTTGAGAGCTCGTTGCCATACATCTGTTAGGAATATATAGCAGCTCATAATGGGCATCACACTTTGAGTAGATTTAGTATGCAGTACCTTAGATCGATCGATCACATTTATATCTCTCTTGATCCCCTTTAAACAATGATATATTGTATTCACAATTATGATTATCCTAAAGACAGTCATAATTGGTCGACCAGTGAATACAAAACTATAATGTGATTCTCCAAATTCGATATTTCTCTTTCCTTCAAAATCTCAATTTCAGTTCAACTTGCTTTTCTAGAAATGTTCCATTAGATCGAATCTATTCATGATCATTGGCAACATCCTAAGATAACAAACACTGAATAGAAATCTCAAGAATAAATAAGAGTCATGAAGGCACTAAAATTGAGGAACTCTTTTCCTCAAGAGTCTCACACGGCATTAAAAGTTGAGATCAAACTTTTGCCACTCTTATTGGTCGATTCATGCATACGTAATATGAAATACGTATTACGGTATTAACTCCTTTCCCATGGAGCGTATGTCTACACCATCAATACCGTACAGATTATAGTTTAGACATACATAATGTCTAACTTGAGTTCACGTATCTACTCATTCACAGAATTCATCAGAACTCACATCTGGCATCATAGACAGATAAAGTAAAATATGTGGGTTATTTTACTTTCGGACATAGTAAATATTATGTCCTCATCTTAACACTCAGTTAATGTGACATATATATTTTAAGCTTGAGCTCTCGATTATCACCTAGATAATAAGCTTAAAAACCGTCTTATCTCTATTTATCACATAGTAAATAGAGGCGATTACCCGTGTGAGTGGGCTAATCTTTTATCTGTCCGACATACTTTCTCAACTTTATATAATGCACTGAGCATTAAGATGCATAAATGTCAAACAAAGATTCATAGGCATTAATAATGAAAAAACACAAATTCATTAAATGTGAACACTTCGGGGAAATTATAATATTCAGTACATTAGCCTCTACGCAGTCCTAGAGATTTTACATGACCACAAAACACATCTCTAGGTATTGGCTTTGTCATAGGATCTGCTACCATTCTATGCGCAGATATGTACTATAAGTTCACATCTTTTCGTGCAACCATATCCTTGACAAAATTATACTTTGTATCTATATGTTTGGTCTTGCCATGATATTTTGGATCTTTGGTGTACGCTATAGCTGCTTGGTTATCACAGTTAACCAATAATGGATTTGCAGCATACCCAATAACACCTAAATGATCCAAAAATCTCTTAAGCCAAACAGCTTCTTGTACTGCTGCTGATAAAGCCTCGAACTCAGCTTCCATCGTGGACAAGGCTATACACGTTTGCTTCTTACTGCTCTAAGATATGGCGTCATTATTCAGTAAGAAAGCAAAACTAGAGGTAGATTTCCTTTCATCCAAATCTCCTCCCCAATCAGCATCTGAATAGCCTTCAAGCCGCAGATCATTTCCTTGGTAATTCAGCTTGTAATCAGTAGTTCCCTTCAGATACCTCAGTATTCTTTTAACGGCTTTCCAATGTGCTTGACCTAGATTAGATTGGTATCTACTCACCATTCCAACTTTAAAACATATGTCAGGTCTTGTACACATCATAGCGTACATCAAGCTCCCAACAGCACTAGCATAAGGAACATGTTTCATTTGTTCCTTCTCTTGTGGAGTCCTTGGACACAGTCTATGGCTCAATCCCTCACCTTTTGCAATAGGAGTATCTATGGGTTTACAATCTTGCATACGAAATCGTTCAAGAACCTTATTTATGTATGTTTCTTGCGAAAAAGATAATGACCTCTTCGAACGATCTCTTGAAATCTTAACTCCAAGAATGTATGCAGCCTCACCCATATCTTTCATCTCAAAGTTGGAAGATAACCAACTCTTGACAATGTTAACAAACTCCATTTTGCTTCCGACAATTAGTATATCATCAACATATAATGATATGATCACAAATTGATCTTTGGATCTTTTGATATATACATAGTGATTCTCATAAATCATCGTAAAATCATATGCCATTATGGCATTATGAAAACGTATATACCATTGTCTCGACGACTGCTTAAGGCCATATATCGATCTCAAAAGTCGACATACATTTTCTTCTTGGCCTTCCATAATGAAACCAGCAGGTTGTTCCATATATATCTCTTCCTCTAATTCTCCATTGAGGAATGCAATCTTTACATCCATTTGATGTAACTCAAGATCCATACTTGTCACTATTGCCAGAATAATGCGAATCGAGGCAAATCTCATAACAGGAGAAAATGTTTCATCATAATCAATTCATTCCTATTGATTATACCTTTTCGCTACAAGGCGAGCTTTATGTCTTTCTATCGAGTCATCAGCTTTACGCTTTATTTTGAGAACCTACTTGTTCCCAATGGCTTTGCGTCCCTTCGAAAGATCAACCAGTTCCTAAACTTGGTTTCACTTCATTGACTCAATTTCCTCTTCCATTGCATGCATCCATCTTTCCTTACTAGGGCAATTTAGAGCCTCATTAACATTTCTTGGCTCATCTTCATCTTGTGGAGCAACCATAAAAGTTTCCCCTTCAATGTCAAAATGTTGACAGGGAATACTTTTGCGACTTGTTCGCCGTACGAGAGATTGTGCACTTTGCACATTATTTCCCATTATGCTCCCACTCGGATTAGATAATGACGATATCATCTCATCATGTGGTTGTAATTGAGAGTGAGTTGAATTAAATTCATCACTTCTCATGTTACTCCCACTTGGACGAACTCCACTAAGGTCATTATCTTGATCCAAGGTTTCAAATAAGGAGTAATCCTCACCTATTTCACCCTTCTTATGAAATTCATTCTCTAAGAATGTGACATCCCGTGATTCGAATTCAGTTATACTTCCACTTTCCTACTCACCTATGAACACATACCCTTTCGAGTGTTCAAAATATCTTATGAAAATACTCTTCTTTCCTCTAGGACCCAATTTCCCAAACTTGTGAGAGGGCTCATGAGTATAGGCAGCATAACCCCATGGTTTAAGAAAACTTAAATCCGGTTTTCTACATGTCCATAACTCATATGGAGTGGAAGTAACTGATTTAGAATGCACCCGGTTAAGTATATAGGCAGCAGTTAATAACGCATCACTCCAAAAAGTGATAGGTAAGTTAGCATGCGCTATCATGGACCTAACCATTTCCAGTAGGGTTCTGTTCCTTCTCTCCGCAACACCATTTTGTTGAGGAATATATGGAATAGACAACTGTCTTTCTATTCCTTTTTTATCACATAATTTTCTGAACTCATCAGATAAATATTCTCTACCTCAATCGGATCTCAATAATTTTATTTTCTTGTCTAATTGATTTTCTACCAAGTTCATAAACCTTTTGAAACAACTCAATGCTTCAGATTTATGATAAATCAAATAGACATATCCGAATCGAGTATAATCATCTATAAATGTGATGAAATAAACAGCCACATGCCTTCCTCTCACATTTATCGGACCACAGACATCAGAATAAATTAAATGCAAAGGAAATTCAGCTCTTTTACCTTTTCCAAATGGTTTCCTTGTCGTTTTCCCTACTAGGCAATGCTCACATATGGGCAAATCGACTTTTTCAATATTGCCCAACAAACCCTCTTTGGCTAGCCTATACATACGTTGTTGGCTAATATGACCAAGTTTAGCATGCCACACATTCACATCATTATCATATAAATTAGGAGATGTGAAAAGAGAATAACAAACATTGGCATTACCATAGTCAACATTTAATACAATGAAACCATCTAGAAAATAATCACAACCATAGTAATTTGTATCCAAATACAAATCCACACCACTATTATGGAAGTTCATATTAAAATAAAGCTTAACCAACACTAAAACAGACACTAAATTCCGACGAATCTCCGGAGCATACAACACATCATGCAGGAACAAAGTGCGTCCACCACGCATGTTCAATTGACAGATGCCAACTCCTTTTACTTCTGCTCTGGAGTTGTTTCCTACATAGATCTACTTAATTCTAGTTAGTACTCGTCGGAATTCCACGAAGGATTCTCTATCCTTCGTTACATGGTCTGTCACTCCTGAATCTACAGTCCACAAAGGATTAGACTCAATTAAGAATACAAAACTTGACACATAAGCAAAATTCTGAAATGTACAAGGGGTGTGTACCTTCTTTGGCTCGCGACAATCGCGAGCATAGTGACCCTTTTTGTCATAATTGTAACACTTCACCCTTGTCAGCTTCTTCATTCGATGACGCTTTCCTCTTTCATGTTGGTCAACTTTTGGTTTCTTCCCTGAAGCACTTGCTCCCTTGCCTTTCCTTTTATTGAACCAGTCAGGATGTTTGCACTTGGAGCTCAAAGCTCCATATGAGCTGGAACCAGCATGATAAATTTCAGTTTCTGGCTTAGCCGCCAAGAGGTAGTCCTCTTCCAGCTCAAGATGACGCATTGCATCCTCAAAGGTTTTGATATTCTCATTATGAGTCAGGTGCACCTTCATATGCTCCCAACTCTGAGGCAATGAACGAATCATTGCTTGCACTTACTGCTCATCAGTCAGGACATGGCCAGCATCTTTCAGTTCATTAATCATGTTTGACATCTTTCTAAGGTGTTGCTTCATGGTCTGACCATGAGGCTTCTTATAAGAGTCAAACCTAATAGTGAGCTGCCTCAGTCTGGTCACCGAAGTATGACCAAATCTTGCTGCCAATGCTTCCCACATTTCTTTGGCATTCTAAAAACGCCTAAACTCTCGCATGACGTCATTTTCCATGCTACTCAGCAACGTAATGCGAGCAAGAGAGTTCTTTCTTTTCCATGCAGCAAATGCATCCTTATCTCTCTTGTGTTGTGCAATGTTTCCATCTTCAGGTACTTCCATGGTCAGGTTAAGAGCTTCTAGTGCCTCTTGCTCTTCCAACACATATTGGATTTTCATGTGCCATATTTCATAGTTATCGTCATTGAGCTTCTCACATTTGTTTAGCTCAGCGACTATGCTCTTTATGGCTGAAGCCATCGATCTAAACATATCAAACATATATGCACGAATTATTAATGCCTATCATTTATGCATCCATTTTGCACAAAACCATCATATTAATGAATAATTTCAAGTGAGATTTCAGAATCAAAAGGTCACTATGTTTCCAATCATCATCTAAAGATCCTAACTTGAAATCATTATTAATATAATCTTTTATGCAAAATAAATTCTTTGAAGCTACAAAAACTTCTATGAACTACCCACAACAGCTAACAATTAACAGAAGCAAATAATATTTGACATCCAATAATGATAGAATAATAATGCTTTCACATAATACAACTAACATATCAGTTGCTACACCAACAACAACTAGGTAGAAAACATTTACATAATATGTCCACAAAGCATACTAAATAAAGACCAGTCAAAACATCTAACACCAAGTCAATTTATGAACTGGGAAATATCCTTTTTTGTTCAACTTCTTGATCTTTTCTTTTGTAACAATCCGGTAATGTTCATCTATAAAAGCCATCACAAGACTCCTATACGAAGTAGCTCTGTTGACTTCCCATAAGCGATTCAACATTCCTTGCCATTCTGGTGGAAGAGTGTTCATGAGAAATCGCACCATCTCAGACTGTGGCATGGGACGACCATTCCATATGACCTTTTGTATTTTCCCGTTGACTTCAAGAACATGATCAATTAAGTCGCCACTCTCCCATCGATAATCAGTCAACTCAGCTATCAACCCAGAAAGCCTTTCATTTTGTTCATCGATAATTGCACGAGTAGGTGTGCGCAACTTAAGAGGAGGCATTGTTCCTACAACAAATGCAGAACAAATAAGGGATTACATATAATCCACATAGACTTAATTGGAAAAAGAAACACATTCTTTCTTTTTTTTTAGGTCAACGGTCAAAGTCAACGATCAAAGTCAACGATCAATGGTCAACGGTCATACGGGTCGAGGTTAACGGGTCAATGGGTCAGGTCGGATCGGGTCGGACCGGTCGGGCCGGTCGGACGAACCAACCGACACGTGCGCGGGCACTACGAGTTGACGTCAGCTGGCGCGTGCCGCGCACACGCCAGCCGCCCCACGCGTGCGTCGCACGCGCCCGGTAGAGACCGAATCGGCGCGCACGCGCCGACGACACCAGTTCCTTTTGGCTGCGCGTGGCGGCGCGTCCGGCGGCCCCCGACGGCGATCCGCCACTCATTTTTCTCGTATCGACGAGACCTTCAACCCTACGCTACCAGAAAAGAACTTTGATTTATAGAAAATCAAAAAGACTAGGGGGAACAGTACAGTGTCGGGATTTTCCGTCCCCGATCGACCGGCAGCGGCTTTTCTCGAATTTCAACCACAAAAAATAATTAAATAACATAAAAAGGGGATCGGGAAACATGAACTATTGCTCTGATACCAATGTTGGGATAACTGATTCCCTAAAACGGATTCGACACTAAATCGAACCCCTAAAACGAATGCGGAAGACGAGCCCAAGAATAACATGTATCACCGATCAAAGATACACCACAGAATCGAGCGTACCTTATTGTCCACAGATTAAACACCAACGTTGAAGTTCGAGGAAGAATCTGATCCCGGTCTACTGAGGAGCGTATTGTTACTTCAAGGGAGAGAAAAACTTACGTTGTCTAGAGAGGGAGAGAGCGTCTTCACGTACGTTCGCCAAAAGGTACGTTTCTTTTTCTTTTTACTTTTCCCTCGAAGCATCTCTTCTAAATGACGCATCCCCTCAACGTAACACCTCCTCCAAAAGACGCAACCTTTCCTCCATGGGCCCTTAACCTGCGGGCTGGGTTCTTAGGCCCAACATGGGCGGACGGGCCCACTTAGGCCCATCAAGTCATAGACTAAACCCATCAAAAACGGAATCAAAACGATAGCTGGGTCTCGTTTTTTTGGTCCACGAGCATGCTTTGTTTGAACGAGCCGTTCCTTTTGTCGAGTTTGAGCGTCACTTGCAGTTCTCTTTTGCGTCTAGACGCGAGCTAGAGTCTAGGGTGGGGTTTATGACCTCTCTTTAGAATGAGCCCGAGGTTTTGTTTGTTTCCGTGAAAGCGTACCATGGATCTGTTTGACATATTTTCATCGACTTGAGATGTCGTAGGACGAGCTAGGTACCAAAGTGGTGGTTCATCCGTATGCCATATCACTTTTAGTCGAACGCCTAAGACTTGCTTGATGAAATGTTTCTGAGAGAATTGTTTAAGAAATGGCCCCTATTTTTGCTCGAATGCGAAGGTACCACTTAATGCGGTTCGTGCGCTTATTAGTTGTTAAGCTCGATTTTCACGAGCAATGAAATCACTGCATCTTTGCATTTCGTTCGAGACACGCTGCGTATTTTTCTCTGAACGTGATGAGTGGTGGCGGCTGGCGTGATGGTAGACGTTGGAAGCGAATTTGGTTTTGCAGTGGTGAGCCAAGATGGCTTGGTGACGGCCGGCAACGTTGGGTGTTGTCGTCGATTCGTTTAAAGTTCTGCCGTGGGTCCGTGGGACGAAATTCCAAGGTGGAGTTCATCGGTGGGAAGCTTCGGTAAAGGACGTCGTAGGGGAGTTGAGACGTCGGAAGGCTGAGAGAGGATAAAAGAAAATTAGGAAAATAGGCCTGGTGCTGGTGCAGACGTTCGTGAAAAGATGATGAGAAGATGGGCCTCAGGTTTTGTTTCAGTAGATTTGGGTTTGGTTTAAGTTAGGTGGACTTGGGCTGGGCTTAATTTATGAATGTTTGGGCTGGGTTTAAATTTTCATAAAGGGTGTCTTTGAGAGTCCATTACTGAAATGGGGGTTTGTTTTAATAGAGCCCAATTCATGTTCCCAGTCCAAGCCCGCAAAGTCCATAGCAGCCTATGTTCAGACCGGACCCGACCCGGTTCGCCCAAAATTATTTTTAAAAAAAATAAAAATTATTTTTTAAAAATTATTAAAAATTAAAAATAAATAAAAAAATTTCGAAAATTTAAAAAATGTAGGGTTTGGTTAGGAATTGTCATGTCATGTATTCTTAGTGTAATTAGGCTTTTATTTGCTCGTATATTGATTATATCGCATGTTTAATTTGCATATTTAATTATATTTAATCATGTGCTCAATTTATGCAATTAATATCTTGGTTGTTAATTATTACTTTAATGATTGCGCACTCGCATGATTACGTCACATGTTAGTAGATAGGAATCAATCCAAATTACCTAACAAAAATCTTTACTCTTAAAATGAACAAGATTAGGTACTGAAATGGTACCAATTGATTAATTAGTGTAATTAAGTCCCCGACCCTAGATTCTCTAGTTGCGTAGGAAGTGAGATATACTCACATACCTCACTTGGTTTCTAGCCGACCCCAATAAGCTAGTGGCGACTCATTTTTGCAAAAATTTTAAGAATATCCCAACATCACACGGGTATGGGCTTGGGAGAGCCCGCGCCTAATCATGGGTCATAAGCCCGTCCTTTAGGCAATACCCCTAAATCTGTTTCCTCCCCCAAGGGTAGGTCGCAAAGTGACTATTTTTCATTTCTCTGGAGAAGTAAGCTGTTGAGTAACCTGATAATGGAATTAACAAACTCATCACAAGTTACATAAGGTATAACAAAATTTACAAATACTGCTCACATTTTCATTCCCTGTAAGATTGGTACATCTATTCTCCATGAGAAGCACGTAGTATTAAGTACATGTCTCTCCAATATTGACAAAACAACCACCAAAAAGTTCACCAGCAATGCCAGGGTGATCACTATCTTTTCTTCAAGTATGTGTGTTTACTAATACAAACGGATGGAGAAACTCCAAGAAAGGTGGAGCCTTGTGAACATAATCAACTGGACTTCCTGGATACAACCATCGTCAAGCTAAGAGAAAACGCCGCTGCAAAATTAGTTTAGCCAAAATCTGACGAACAATGTTTGGAGAAGTCATAGCTTGACAATTGTATATATCCTACAATCAAGACCATATGCACCTCCATAAAGGGTGATAACTATCTCGTCTCACAACATCAGGCCCCTTCATTTTGAATTAATGATCACACCGATGCAAAAGCCAATCACTCATTGGAAACTCAATGGCATCTCACAAGGCCCTCCAATAGGGAGAACACCGAGTAAGCATTATTCCACTTCTTGTTAAAGGGCTCCTAACTCCCAGTCCTCAACACTACGAGAGAGTGTCGCCACAATAAATGAAACTTCCATAGGAGTGCATGCAGATCTGAAGGACCAGAGCTAGTCAGTAAAATCCTCATACTCATTGTAACAGGTTTTCCTTCGAATAGCAGACAGTAGTAATGTATAACTAGAATCCTGTGGAAAAGTTAAGTCGAGTTGTGGAGATCTATATTGATCAGAGGAAATCAGAAAGTCCTACTATAATAAAGACCAATTGAAATTCTAGGAACCAGACCATCGAAAAACACTCCAAGGAAGCAGGGCACCATAAAGTCCAGAAGATGGGATCACAGAATCAAATTAGGTAGCTTCTTCAATCACCTGATAAATCAAAAAAGGGCCTGCATCACCATTTGCAGTTCAGAATGTATATAGCAAAGGCTATGACTAATCTAAAATTAGTCATCAACATCTAACTAAACAAAGCCCCTCTAAAATAACTACCAAATGAAGTAAAATGAAGACTACATAACCTCTTTTATTCTGGAAAAATGAAGAGAAGGCTGCATAACCTCTTAAGCACCTGTTCTTATCAACTCAAACATGACTGAAAAGGGCACTCAGACAAGACTTTCTCAGAGAGATAGAGGGAGAGAGAGAGACTCGTGTAGGTGGATGCCACACGATCCAACAATCCTCACTTGCATATGAAGACATGTCCTTCCAAATTCCCCATATAACAAGAGCCAAGCAGGAAAAATCATACCACCTGTACCCAACAAAACCTGCACAATAGAAACAGGCAAACCTAGTCAATGCCAGAGGTGATTCAATTTAACTCTAGGTCCCAATGGTATCAAGCCATCATACTTGCAACATTAAGGGAGATACTATAAGCCTAGTCTACGCACTATGACACCCTCTGTGATTCTCTTTTCGATAACTTCAATGTTTCTACAACTTTATATTCATCAGGCATTATGAAAAACTAATCAAATGTACACTTTATGTGCATCATAAAACAGTGATTAAGTAAAAACTACATCCACTTTAATTGATAGGAATCTGGTAGATAGCCAGAAAACCATAAGCACTGGGCAGGTACTTATTATAAATAATCATTGCGATATGCTTGTTGGCCTATGTGAAGATGTTAATATACTCTCAAGCCTAAGAGAAGGACTTTCTATTCGAGTATCTAATTGGTAAAAAACGTCCATATTAGACAAATAAACCAGCAGATGTTCAGAAAAAAAGCACAAATGAGCATTCTTTGTGTGCAATAGGTGCTGCTAATTTTAAGGCCTCTTGGAGGTAACATGATAGTCTAAAGCCTGAGCAACTGGCTTTCTATGTGAGTGATTGATTGATCATCATTGCCACTGATTTTGCATAGAGACACCAGAAAGAAATGTTAGACGAAGAAAAACAGAATGAATACTACCGGTTGTCTTAATCAACACATTTCCATTTTTGCCATCAATCTTCAGTTTAAACATTCCACGACATCTGAAATGATCATCGCGTAAAGTAATCCTATTGTAATATTAAACCCTACCCACATAAAAACCTTCCCAGTATCGATAATCCACCACCCTGACTACACCGAGAGAGAGTCTCTCTCTCTCTCTCTCTCTCTCTCTCTCTCTCTCTCGACCACCCTGACTACACCGAGAGAGAGAGAGGGAGGGAGGGAGGGAGGGAGGGGGGAGAGAGAGAGAGAGAGAGAGAGAGAGAGAGAGAGGATCTTGTAACTGATGGTGTTACTTTTTAAGTATTCATAACAGCAAAGCTGTAGCATATAGCCTAGGAGAAAGATGAAAACAACAAGGTAAAGGGTTCTAAATAGCAACTTCTATGACCAATAAACCGACAGACACCGTTTAGAATTGCCATCCACGCGACAAAATAGGATCAACGGACCTCAGCCCAGCGATCACCAACTCAGTGGGAGGAAAAACTTCTTATGATGCATGAAACCATCAATTAAAGGTGGGGCCACGATCCACGATTCCATCGCAGGTCGCCGCCGCGAGCGAGGAAGCGGGAGAGAGAGGGATTTTGTCCGGCCAGACGATGACTACAGAAGCATTTGGGTGCGTTGCAGAGATGACAATTAAAAAAACAAAAGGAGAGGATTCGTTTGCTCTGCCCAGAGTGTATTCGCTCTTCCGGGATACGTATTTGAATAACTTTCTGCTCTTTAATAATTAGTGAATCTTTTTTTTTTGTCGAATATAATTGGTGAATTATATTATATTAGATTAGGAGATTTTGTAACATAGATCACGCTCTTTATCAAGAAAAAAATCGTATGGATTTTCACTATTTTCCTAAGTATAACTTACATAATCATCGACAAAAAAAATAATTGATATTAATATATTAGAGAATTCGGTTAACCAATTTTAGAAAACTCTATAAAATTAAATCAAAGAAACATGATGAAGGAAGTAACAAAGTTAATTTTTAAGTAGGAAAAAAATGATGAGTTGATTTTATTTTTAATAAAGAAATGGGCAGGGAGGGGTGATCACCATGGCTTCCCTGTTGATTGTGATGTGTATGTATGGGTGTCATATTCATGCATGGCGAAGGTAAGGGTATGTTTCTAACTTGAACTCATATTTGATATCAACAAACTTTATTTTGATTTATGATCATTTTAATGAATATCCTGAGTACTTATTAAATATTTTTATTGAGGGGATCTTTGACCTTCAATGTGTAATATATTACAATGACAATCAATGTATTAGGAGTCGCGATATTTTTATATTTAGTTGCTTAATAAATTTTTTCGAGACACTTTTTAAGTAAATCTTTTTTGTATCGAGTCTTTATGCTCTTTAAAAAATAACTCAACTGCTTCAACTCGAGTTAGTAAGTTCTTCGAGAGGAAAAACCTAGTGGAAATTTCCAAGTATTATGCAAAGAATACAATAGACCAGTTTTTGTATGATCAATTTCTAAGTCCTTTATAAAGAGAAAAGTTCAACAAAATCCTCCCATTGGAAATTTGCCATCATTACTATAAAAAAACTACTTAAGAGCACGTACGTCAAATCAAATAAGGTCTAATTGAAAAAATTTCTGATACTCTTTCCGAGATTTGAGCTTGGTTGCATTTTTCGTGTAAGATTTTCGACATTTTGCTTTTGGCCTTTCTTCTTGTTTGTCTGACTTTTTTGGCCGCATGATGCATGCAAAGAGACTATATAAAGAGGCCTACCATGTCCATGGTCATCAAGGCATTAGAGGGCATCGTGAAAGTTCAAGAAGACTTGGATTACAACTTCTCTGCTCAGCCTTCCATTGGTGGAGCAACGAGATTCGGTTCGATGGACATTGAATTCAATACTACCACTGCATTATTATCCTCAATCCTAAGCGGTCCACGATGACATGGCAAATTTTTAAGAACTTTTCTTCGGAGCAAGTGTGGGCAATTGAATTTTCTATTTGTGAGGACTCTAGCTTGTCATTCTCTTTTTTAAGCCCTGAAAAAAGCCTATGGCATAATATCATTTCTCATTTTCACTTTGCTAAGAAGTGGACTTTGCCATAACTTGGCGAAGGATTGAGTTGATTAGGATATTACAATTGGGTTTTATTGCTTATGTAGAATTTTATCATGTTCAAGTTTGTTGTGTCCAAGTCGTTTGTGCAAAGAGTTGCTAAAAGACCAGTAAACTACTAGTAATGTCTTTTGATAGCTTTACCATGTCATGGATCCAAATCTAATTTGCTTTTTGGTTCCAACACCCGATATTCTTCAGATTCAATGTCTACCTCCATATTCTTCAGATTCAATGTCTACCTCCATATCTTCCTCGTTTCAAAATTAATGGGCTATTTTTCAGTCCATTCTACGAGCACGTGATTAAAACCAATAAAGATAACCAGGAGAATTTCATCATTGGTAAGTTCGGATTTTTCCTAATGACTTATATTGCATCGTAAGTTAATAATAATTTTAACTTCCAGCTTCTCAAGGATCCGTCGAAGTCGCTTCGAGGCATGTGTTTGCCAAAAAATAGAGAACTGACAAGTCTGCGCATTCAAGATTCGACTTTCTGATCTTTAGATAACACTAATCGGGGTATAAGAAGTTTGTTCGAGTCTTATTTGGTCCCGGAACTGCTCGCATAGTTAACGAAAGTTCAAAGCGATCTGACCTGGCTCCCCAGCCATGCCGTGGCACCTCTTGATTGGATCTGACCACGGCAGGTCAACAAACCAGAGCCCACGTGGAGCTTGCCCATAGGCCTGTGCTACGTGTAACCTCTCGCGAAGTCCTCTTCTCCTCCCTCTTCCCGGCACAAACTCAGTAGCGACGGAACTATTTCTTCTTCTTCTTCCTCCTCCAAATTCCTCTGCCTTGTGCCCTCTCCTCTTCTCGTAGTTTCCGAATCGGAGTCGCCATAATAAGTTATCTATCACGAATCGCGCAGGGAAACGAAAATCTCGCGATGAATCTGTCAATCTTCTCCTCGGCCATGGAAGGCATCGCGTGGAGGGGATGGCTCTACACGGCATTCAATTTCTAAATCTTTTATAAAAAGAAAAATTGAACGAGATCTTCCCACCAGAAATTTGTCGTTGTTATTATAAAAAATCGCATAAGTGCGTGTATGACGAATCAAATAAGTAATAACCGAAAGAATTTTTGCTTTTTTCCCTTCTCGTTTACAGTCCTCGTATCGTATCAATTTCGAGTACAAGAGGAAAGATAAGTGGATGCGTCACGCATATGGAGGTGCGCAAAGGGAAGATTAGGATAAATACCACCGGACGGACTGGTTGCTTTTGGCTTTTCTCGTTTTTTTTTTAAAATTTTTGTTGCGTATGGGCAAAGACGTTCTTCTTTTCTTGTTTGACGAGTTACTGGTCTCTTCTTTCAACCTGAACCACCCAAAAAAGAAAAATCAACAAAAATTAAAGGATGAGTTGCGACTCTCTTCTTGCTGTTTGGCATGGTAGAAAGAGGAGAATAGGGATTAGATAGTTGTTTTTTTTTTTTTTGGTCGAATTAGATAGTTGTTTATTGCGATAACAAGGGGGAAAGACACCCTGCAATTATGCTAATCACGCTTTGAGTGACTTAAGGCAATTCAGATACAATTCATTGAAAGGACATCACTGCATTCCATTCAATTATTAAGACACGACATCTGAATTGATCACGGAAGGTAATCTTATTGTAATATTAAACCCTCCCTGCATAGAAACCTTCCCGGTATCAATAATCCACTACCCTGACTACAACTCAGAGAGAGAGAGAGAGAGAGAGAGAGAGAGAGGATTTTGCAACCGGATTTCCTCGCGATTCAAGCCACAGCTCACGCACAAAATTACAAAAATGAGGTCAAACGCGACAGCTGGAAACGAGCCGCCGTAAACGACCGGAGACCCTCGATTTTGAAAGGATCGTGAAGGTATCGCCGAACTGATTCTCACAACAGGTGATCGGAGCCGGATAATTGAGAATTTCGTGGCACACGATCATGATCGGACTGACTACGCAACCATATGAACATGCACACCGAAAAGAGAACACCGACAGTCTTAAAGGCTACGATCGATCGAAGCGAGTTAGTAGCGCTTCTGCGGGGGAGAGAGTACGTTCGGTTAAAGATCAAAGATCCCCTTAATAATTGACATTATACTAGAGAATTCGGTTAGACAATCTTGGAAAACCACAATAAAATAAAATGCGAAGAAAGATGATGAAGAAAATGACAAAGTTAATTTCTGAGCAGGAAAAAAATGATGAGTCTATTCTTTATTTTTTTATATTATAAAGAAATGGATGGGGAGAGGCCATCCCCGGTGGCTCCTCTATTGATTGTGATGTGTATTGTATGGGTGTCATATTCATGTATGGCAAAGATGAGGACACATTTTCGAACTTCAGCTCGTATTTGATATCAGCAAACTTTATTTTGATTTATGGCCATTTTGATGAGTATCTTGGACACTTGTTAGATATCTTTATTAAGGGGATCTTTGATCTTTGACATGTAATCGGGTATATTATGTTGAGAATCGATGTATTGAGAGTCGTAATATCTCCTTATTTAGTTGCTTTATAAGTGTTTTCAAGGCACATTTTAAGTAAATCCTTTAAAAATCAGGTCCTTATACTTCTTAAAGGTACTTCACTGCTTTAGCTCGGATTAGAAAGTTCTTTGGAAGGAAAAAAACCTAGTGGAATTTCCAAGTATTATGCAAAGAATGCAATTGGCCAGTAAACTTTTTGGTTTAGTACAATCAATTTCTAAATCTTCCGTGAATAGAAAAGTTCAACGAGATCCTCCCACTGGAAATTTGCCATTGTTATTATTAAAAAATCGCTTTAGTGCACGTATGATAAATTAAAACAAGTATAATCGAAAGCATTTTCTGATACTCTTTCTAATAAAATAAAAAAATTCAAGATTCAACTAAACCAACGAAAGGTTTGAAGTTTGATGGCATTTTTCGTTTAAGATTTTGGACACGGTATTTTTCCTTTCCGTCATCGTATCGTACCGAGTACAAGAGGAAAGAAGAAGAAAGATAGGCGGATGCGTCACGCATATGCAAGTGTGCAAAGGGAAGATTAGGACAAACACCACCGGTTGGACCGGTTGCTTTTGGCCTGTCTTTTTTTCCTTTCTCACTTGTGCGGCGTCTGGGCAAAGATGCGTACTTCTTTTCTTGTTTGACGGGATGCAAGTCTCTTCTTCCAACCCAAACCACCCAAAAAAGAAAAAATTAAAAGTTGAAGAAAGAGTTGCAAGATCACACTTGGCTACATTGCATCCACATTATTGTGAGGACTTCCTTTGCAATTTTCCTGTTTTGCTTTCATCTTTTGACACAAAGTCGTTTTCTCTTATTTGCATCTTCTCCCCTCCTCTCTTCCATTTCTCAATCATCTCTCTGCTCAAAGTTTCGCTGCAGGCCATGGTTTCACTTTGCGGTCTCCCTTCCTTCTTCCTTTCCTTTTCTTTGGTTTTTCTATCGTCATTCTCAAATTTTATTGACGCCCAAGCTCAAGATTATGATTACCCAACTGCCACGATTTCGACTCGGTGGGTGAATAACGTAGCAGCTACTAACTTAACTCTATATGTAGATGGATCAGTCGTGCGAACAATTCTACTCCGAGGCATAGGAGGTTCTAGCTTCGGCTACATCGCCGGCTTCTACTGTAATGGTAACTGCAACACTTACCTCTTTGCTGTTTGCATCGTCGTAGTTCATGGTAATGCCATACCTGCTTATTTCGCTAGTCCACAAGTAGTGTGGTCCACCAATCGAAACAGTCCCGTAAAGAATGGAGCGACATTGGAGCTCACGTCCAAAGGCGATTTAGTGTTGAAAGATGTTGATGGTATGGTTGCTTGGTCCACAAATACTTCTGGAAAGTCCGTTGTAGGCTTGAACTTGACAGATTTGGGGAACCTCGTGTTGTTTGATAAGGACAATGTGATTGTTTGGCAATCTCATGATGAGCCAACCGACTCACTTGTCCTCGGTCAAAAGTTGAAGCAGGGGCAAAGATTGATGGCGAGTGTTTCTGAGACAAATTGGACCGTTGATGGCATGATTACGCTTTCCGTGAATGGCAATACTTTTTCTGCTCAAGTGGAGACTAATCCTCCTCAGATCTATTTCGAGCGTAGAAATGCATATTATCATTATGAAGTCGAGATTTTATATCTTGAGCTTGTAAATGGAAACTTATCTTGGTTCTCAAATTATGCCTTCAATGGGAGCGTTATTTCAGTCCCTCAAGCATCTTCTATTCAATACGTGAAGCTGTGCTGGGATGGGCATTTGAGATTGTATGGGTTTTTGGGATCTAGGTGGAAAGAAGTGGCCGATCTTTTTGAAGAGGATCTTAGCAGCGACTGTGACTATCCGACAGTTTGTGGGCGATATGGAATTTGCTCCGATGGGTTATGTAGTTGTCCAGCTTTGAGTGGGGGGACGAGCTATTTCAAGCAAGCAGATGATTCGAAGCCTAATCTTGGGTGTCTTGAGAATGTTCCATTGTCTTGTGGGGCTCCAAAAAATCAAAGTCTTTTGGAGCTCGAAAATGTCAGCTATTTCGTTATCAATTATTTCAGTCTCACTGAAGATATCACGTACAATGCTTCAAGTTGTAAAGAGGCCTGCGCACAAAACTGTTCCTGCAAAGCAGCTATATTCCAGTATAAATATGATCGCACTAGAGGCATTTGTTCCTTACTAACTGAGGTACTTTCATTTATTAACATTACCCAGAAAGGGTTTTCCTATAATTCTATTGCTTACCTCAAAGTACGAAATGTGACCAACGGAGCTCCTTTTACTCCGGTTGATAATCATTTGAGCAAACGTCTCCCTGTCATACTCGGGTCCAGCCTAGGAGCTCTCTTTGCCATGATGATTTTGATTGTACCCATAGTTTTGTTTGTTCAAAAGAGAGATGATAATCAAGTAGAGGAGGCTTACCTTGATCATGTACCTGGAATGCCCACTAGATTTGCGTATGACGATCTAAAAACCATCACAGAAGAATTCGGTAAAAAGCTTGGCGAAGGCGGTTTTGGTTCTGTTTTCGGAGGTACTCTAAGGGACGGCACAAAAGTTGCAGTAAAACATCTTGATGGTTTTGGGCAAGTTAAGAAATCTTTTCTAGCCGAAGTTGAGACTATTGGCAACATCCATCACGTGAACTTGGTAAGACTCGTGGGATTTTGCGCTGAGAAATCCCACAGGCTCCTTATCTATGAGTACATGTCGAATGGGTCTTTAGATAGATGGATCTTTCACAAATCCAATGAATGTGTTCTCGACTGGCAACAAAGGAAGAAGATCATTCTCGATATAGCAAAAGGACTTAATTATCTTCATGAAGATTGTAGACAGAAGATAGTTCACTTAGACATTAAACCCCAAAATATCCTTTTGGATGGAAATTTCAATGCTAAGGTTGCTGATTTTGGGTTATCCAAGTTGATAGACAAGGACCAAAGCCAAATCGTCACAACCATGAGAGGAACTCCGGGTTATTTGGCCCCCGAATGGCTAAGTGCAGCAATCACTGAAAAGGTCGACGTGTACAGCTTTGGCGTGGTTATCTTGGAGATATTGTGTGGGAGAAAAATCTTCGATCGCTCTCTCGATGAAGAAGACATGTATTTATTGAGCCTTTTTAAGAGAAAGGCAGAAGAGGAACGATTGTTGGACATTGTGGATAAGTCTAGTGATGACATGCAACTAAATGGGCCGAATGCAGTGAACATGATGAGGATTGCTGCATGGTGCTTGCAAGGAGACTATATAAAGAGGCCTCCCATGTCCATGGTCATCAAGGCATTAGAGGGTATCGTGAAAGTTCAAGAAGACTTGGATTATGACTTCTCTACTCAGCCTTCCAGTAGTGGAGTAGCGAGATTCAATCCCATGGACGTCGAATTCAATGCTACTGCTACATTACTACCCTCAATCCTAAGTGGTCCACGATGATGCAGCAAATTTAAAAGAACTTTTCTTCCCAATATGTCAAGTGGTAGAACATGTGGGCGATTGAATTTTTCAGTCTATGAGGACTCCGACTTGTCATTCTCTTTTTCAGGCCAAGAAAAAAGCTTGTGGCATGATATCATTTCTTGTTTTCACTTTTGCCAAAAGGATTGAATTGGTTAGGATTTTGTATTTGGATTTTATTGCTTATGTAGAAACCGTCGTGCTCAAGTTTATTGTGTACTAGCCTAGGGAAAAAGCTGCTAAAAGACTAGTTAGCTGCTAGTAATGTCTTTTGGTAACTTTATCAAATCATGGATCCAAATCCGATTTGCTTTTTGGTTGCAACACCTGATATCCTTCGGCTTCAATGACTACCTTCCATGTCTTCCTCATTTCAAAGTTAATGGGCTATTTTTAGTTCATTTTGCCATCGCACAATTAAAACTGATAAAGACAACAAGAGAATTTCATCATTGGTAATTTTGGATTTTTTCTAGTGACTCTTAATGTATCCTAGATTAATAATATTAATTTCCAACTTCTTAAGGATCCGTCGAGGTTGTTCCGAGGCATATATTTGACAAAAATAGAGAATCGGGATGTTTGGGCATTCAAGATTCAACTTTAGGATCTTAAGAAAACACTGGTCATTCTCAATAACCTCGGCTTTTCCACTGTCTTTAATCATCATGATCCAAGCGTGCAGAGAAGCTTGTCCGGGTTTTATTTGGTCCCGGAACTACTCGCCCAATTAATGAAAGTTCAAAGCGATTTGACGTGGCCCGCTGCCATGCCATGGCACCTCTCGATTGGCTCTTATCGTGGCAAGTCAACAAACCAGAGCCCACGTAGAGCTCATCCATTGGCCCGAGCTACGTGTACCCTCTTGCAAAGTCCTCCCTCTTCCCGGCACAAACTAGCGACGGAACTTCTTCGCTCGGAGTCGCGATGGTAAGTCATCACGAATCGCACAGAGAAACGATAATCAGTACATAATATCCCCAAAACGTAAAAGACAAGACAAGAAAACCAATGCGATTATGAAAATAAAAAAGATACGCACGCAAAAAGAAGGCTGAGAGGAAGAAAGAAGATGACATAGGGTACATGACTTCCCGAGACATCTCGAGCATAACATAAGACCGTTTGCAATGCAAAAGCATCAGAAATACAGCATATTCAATATCAATAAACAGTGGTCCATTTCTTTCTTTACAGTAGCCCAAACTGGATCCAAATCATAAAAGAGGAGTTAACTCTTGTTTCACAGTGTCACCTCGCCATGCGAAAAAACAAGAGTGTAAAGAGACACGGCAGCATTCTTTTCTTCGCTTGTTTCCCCCTAAAAGATGTCGAGGTAGTCTCCATATAACTATGAAGTTCAAAGTAAGAGACAATTACGTAATGCTGTAACATTTTCTTCCTGATAGTTCATGCAACAAATATTGGACAAATGGAGAGCTAGAAGTGCATACAGCCACACAAAGAGGGCTCATTAATTCATTAACATTAAGGAACAGAATACCAAGACAAAAAAAAAAGTATAAATATTAGAGAACGCCAAGCCACACTAAAAAACCCTTGCTGTTTTAGTTATGAGTGAATCAAGGTTTGCTGTGTACGATTTTAACTTAGTGACTATTTTTCATTTATCTGGAGAAGTAAGCTGTTGAGTAACCTGATGATGGAATTGACAAACTCATCACAAGTTACATAAGGTATAACAAAATTTCCAAATACTGCTCACATTTTCATTCCCTGTAAGATCGGTACATCTATTCTCCATGAGAAGCACGTAGTATTAAGTACGTGTCTCTCCAATATTGACAAAACAACCACCAAAAAGCCCACCAGCAGAGCCAAGGTGATCACTATCTTTGCTTCAAGTATGTGTGTTTACTAATACAAACGGACGGAGAAACTCCTAGAAAGGCGGAGCCTTGTGAACATAGTCAACTGGACTTCCTGGATACAACCATCGTCAAGCTAAGAGAAAACGCCGCTGCAAAATTAGTTCCGCCAAAATCTGACGAACAATGTTTTGAGAAGTCATAGCTAGACAATTGTATATATCCTACAATCAAGATCATATGCACCTCCATAAAGGGTGATAACTATCTCATCTCACAATATCAGGCCCCTTCATTTTGAATTAATGATCACACCGATACCAAAGCCAATCACTCATTGGAAACTCAATTGTATCTCACAAGGCCCTCCAATAGGGAGCACACCGAGTAAGCATTATTCCACTTCTTGTTAAAGGGCTCCTAACTCCCAGTCCTCAACACTACGGGAGAGTGTCGCCGCAATAAATGAAACTTCCATAGGAGTGCATGCAGATCTGAAGGACCAGAGCTAGTCAGTAAAATCCTCATACTCATTGTAACAAGCTTTCCTTCGAATAGCGAACAGTAGTAATGTACAACTAGAACCCTGTGGAAAAGTTAAGTCGAGTTGTGGAGATCTATATTGATCAGAGGAAATCGGAAAGTCCTACTATAATAAAGGCCAATGGAAATTCCGGGAACCAGACCATCGAAAAACCCTCCAAGGAAGCAGGGCACCATAAAATCCAGAAGATGGGATCACACAATCAAATTAGGTAGCTTCTTCAATCACCTGATAAATCAAAAAAGGGCCTGCATCACCATTTGCAGTTCAGAATGCATATAGCAAAGGCTATGACTAAGCTAAAATTAGTCATCAACATCTAACTAAACAAAGCCCCTCTAAAATAACTACCAAATGAAGTAAAATGAAGACTACATAACCTGCTTCATTCTGGAAAAATGAAGAGAAGGCTGCATAACCTCTTAAGCACCTGTTGTTATCAACTCAAACATGACCGAAAAGGGCACTCAGACAAGACTTTCTCAGAGAGATAGAGAGAGATAGAGGGAGAGAGAGAGACTCATGTAGGTGGATGCCACGCAATCCAACAATTTTCATCTGCATATGAAGACACGTCCTTCCAAATTCTCCATATAACAAGAGCCAAGCAGGAAAAATCATACCACCTGTACCCAACAAAACCTGCACAATAGAAACAAGCAAACCTAGTCAATGCCAGAGGTAATTCAATTTAACTCTAGGTCCCAATGGTATCAAGCCATCATACTTGCAACATTAAGGCTGGGAGATACTATAAGCCTAGTCTACGCACTATGACACCCTCTGTGATTCTCTTTTCGATGACTTCAGTGTTTCTGCAACTTCACATTCATCAGGCATTATGAAAAACTAAATCAAATGTACACTTTTATGTGCATCATAAAACAATGATTAAGTAAAAACTATGTCCACTTTAATTGATATGAATCAGGTAGATAACTAGAAAACCATAAGCACTGGGCAGGTACTTATTATATATAATCATTGCGATATGCTTGTTGGCCTATGTGAAGATGTTAATATACTCTCAAGCCTAAGAGAAAGACTTCCTATTCGAGTATCTAATTGGTAAAAAATGTCCATATTAGACAAATAAACCAGTAGATGTTCAGAAAAAAAGCACAAATGGGCATTCTTTGTGTGCAATAGGTGCTGCCAATTTTAAGGCCTCTTGGAGGTAACATGATAGTCTAAAGACTGAGCAACTGGCTTTCTATGTGAGTAATTGATTGATCATCCTCGCCACTGATTTTGCATAGAGACACCAGAAAGAAATGTTACACGGAGAAAAATAGAATGAATACTACCGGTTGTCTTAATCAACACATTTCCATTTTTGCCATCAATCTTCAGTTTAAACATTACACGACATCTGAAATGATCATCGCGTAAAGTAATCCTATTGTAATGTTAAACCCTCCCCACAAAGAAACCTTCCCAGTATCAATAATCCACCACCCTGACTACATCTAGAGAGAGAGAGAGAGAGAGAGAGAGAGAGAGAGAGAGAGAGAGAGAGCAAGGATCTTGTAACTGATGGTGTAACTTTTTAAGTATTCATAACAGCAAAGCTGTAGCATATAGCCTAGGAGAAAGATGAAAACAACAAGTTAAAGGGTTCTAAATAGCAACTTCTATGACCAATAAAGTACCGACAGACACCGTTTAGAATCGCCATCCACGCGACAAAATAGGATCGACGGACCTCAGCCCAGCGATCACCAACTCAGTGGGAGGAAAAACTTCTTGTGATGCATGAAACGATCAATTAAAGGGGGGGAGGCGTGGGGCACGATCCACGATTCCATCGCAGGCCGCTGCCGCCGAGCGAGGAAGCGAGAGAGAGAGAGAGAGGGAGGGAGGGATTTTGTCCGGCCAGACGATGACAACATAAGCATTTGGGTGCGTTGTAGAGATGACAATTAAAAAAATAAAAGGAGAGAATTTGTTTTTTTTTTTTTTTTTTTTTTTTGACAAAAGGGAGAGAATTTGTTTGCTCTGCCCAGAGTGTACTCGCTCTTCCGGGATACGTATTTGAATAACTTTCTGCTCTTTAATAATTAGTGAATCTTTTTTTTTTTTGGTCGAATAAAAGGAAACATGACTAAGGAAGTAACAAAGTTAGTTTTTAAGTAGGGGTTAATTTTTAAGTAGGAAAAAAATGATGAGTTGATTTTATTTTTGATAAAGATATGGGCAGGGAAGGGTGGTCACTTGGCTCCCCTGTTGATTGTGATGTTTATGTATGGGTGTCATAATATTTAGGGGTGTGCATGATCCGGGCGGGCGGTTCCCAACCTAGAATCAGGAACTGCCCGCTAAGGACTGGTTCCGAAAAATTGGAACTGGGATCCACCCGTTAGTTGCATGGATCCACTCGGGAACCGGACCGCCGGTCTGGTTCAGTTCCCAGGTGGATCCATGGAACTGGTCTCGGAGATATTGTGGTGGATCTTGTTGGGCAGATCCTTCCACACGAACCTGTTGCTAACTTGCTGTCAAGGGCGACGGTGCCGGAAAATCAACACCGGAGGACCAAATAGAGAGATAGCGAAAGGGACGGACGGACGGACCGTTCATGGAACCAAGAACCGGACCGGTTCCCATAAATTGGAATCAGGAACCGGACTGATTCCCTCAAGAACCACTAGTTTCGGGCGGTTCGGGCAGGTCCCGGTTCTTTTGCACACCCCTAGTCGAGGTGGTGATGCCGTAGCACTTGGAGTGCAATGTCAACATCATGAAGCTAGAGTATTCTCCTTATTTCAAAGACAAACTAGGAGGAAGTTATATGCGACCGCGGATAAAACAATGAAGGATATTTTGAAAAGTTAACTACAAAAATGGTGTCTTTAATCAAAGAAAGTGTAGAACTAGCACCACCGTTTCGTAAACAAATTTTCATAAACATAGTAAGTTTCCTTTTTAAATTCATTTTTTCGGCTTATTACTTACAAGTGGCCTCAGTGCCTTGGTACTAATATATAATATTTATATGCCTTCTCGGTTAGGAGAAAAACTTTTATCAATTATTGATATTTAAAACTCTTTAGCTCACTAAAGATTAATATTAAAAATTAATATATTATTTTAAAATAGTCGGTCCGGTTCGGGTGGGATGGTGGACGGATCCGCCCATGAAACCAGGAACCGGACCGATACCCACCGGGCTACCGGTTCCCATAAATTGGAACCGGGAACCGGATCGGTTCCCTCAAGAACCACCGGTTCCGGGCAGTTCCGGTCCGATTCTGGGCGATTCGGGCGAGTCCCGGTTCTTTTGCACACCCCTATGTCATATTCATGGATGGCTAAGGTAAGGGTATGTTTTCTAACTTGAACTCGTAATTGATACCAACAAACTTTATTTTGATTTATGATCATTTTAATGAATATTCTGGGTATTTATTAAATATTTTTATTGGGGGATCTTCGATCTTCAATGTATAATCGGGTATATTACAATGACAATCAATGTATTCGGAGTCATGACATTTTTATATTTAGTTGCTTAATAAGTGTTTTCGAGACACTTTTTAAGTAAATCTTTTTATATTGAGTCTTTATGCTCTTTAAAAAATAACTTCACTGCTTCAACTCGAGTTAGTAAGTTCTTCGAGAGGAAAAATCTAGTGGAAATTTCCAAGTATTATGCAAAGAATACAATAGACCGGTAAACATTTTAGTTTTCTATGATCAATTTCTAAGTCCTTTATAAAGAGAAAAGTTCAACAAAATCCTCCCACTGGAAATTTGCCATCATTACTATAAAAAATTGCTTAAGAGTGCATACGTCAAATCAAATAAGGTATAATCGAAAAAATTTCTGATACTCTTTTCGATAAAAAAAATTTCAAGATTCAACTAATCCTAGATTTTGAGCTTGGTTGCATATTTCGTATAAGATTTTGGACCAAGTATTCTTTTTCCCCCTCTCATTTTCTGTCCTCCTATCGTACCAATTTCGACATTTTGCTTTTGGCCTTTCTTCTTGTCTTTCTGACTTTTTTTGCCACATGGTGCATGCAAGGAGACTTTATAAAGAGGTCTACCATGTCCATAGTCATCAAGGCATTAGAGGGCATCATGAAAGTTCAAGAAGACTTGGATTACAACTTCTCTACTCAGCCTTCCAGCGGAGCAGCGAGATTCGGTTAGATGGACGTCGAATTTAGTACTACCGCTGCATTATTACCCTCAATCCTAAGCAGTCCATGTTGATGTGGCAAATTTATAAGAACTTTTCTTTGGAGAAACGGGCAATTGAATTTTCTATCTGTGAGGACTCTAATTTGTCATTCTTTTTTTTTAGCCCCAAAAAAAAGCCTGTGGCATAATATATTTTCTCATTTTCACTTTGCTAAGAAGTGGACTTTGCCATAACTTGGCGAAGGATTGAGTTGATTAGGATATTGCAATTGGGTTTTATTGCTTATGTAGAAATTTATCGTGCTCAAGTTTATTGTGTCCAAGTCGTTTGTGTAAAGAGCTGCGAAAAGGCTAGTAAACTACTAGTAATGTCTTTTGGTAGCCTTTTCATGTCATGGATGATAGAGCTAGTATGAACACCTAGAGGGGGGTGAATAGGTGTAAAAACAAATTCTTCTTCTCTTAATGACTTAATTCAGAACAAGAATATAATCGAACAGATTAAAATACAAAATAGGTAAAGAAATAAGGAAAGAGAATTGAAACATAGAGTTTATAGTGGTTCGGCTTAGATCAAGCCTACGTCCACTCTCCCACGCTGATAGCCCACCGGCTGGATTTCACTAAGAATCAAAAAAGATGTTACAATCTCACGTCCTCGATTCCACAGTGCAGAGACTCTACTACACTTCCTCGAGGTTTCACAAAATTCTCTCTTTTATGTACAGTTGTATGCTCAACAAATGAATTAGCAAAGAGTAAGGAGCTTCAGACGTTGGAATTTTTCTATCTCGCACACACTCAAATAACTAGAGTGTCTTCCTTTTATACTCCTCTATGTCTACATAACCGTTGGCACATTCCAAAGGAGTTCTTCCAATTTATCCGTTGGACAGAATCAATTAGGGAGATCTCGCGTTATTTAAGGAATATGAAGATAGCCCACCAATCATGTTCGTCCATACAATCAAGATCTAGGTTTCCATAAGTAGAACCTTCCAAATATACTTCGCCAATCAACGGATCTATCTTACTATATTTACTTGTCATACTAATAATAGATCTTTATATGCTTTCTCAAACCGTGAGATAATCTTCAATCAATCGAATCAAATCCTTAAGGATATCCTCATATCTAGATAAGATTTCTTCGACGATCTAGAAACTATCAATGAGGGCAGACTTTAAATCTTGAGTCTGGCGATCTTTAGTCTGAAGACTTTGATAGATGAGTTTGGAAATCTTCAGACTAGGAAACGTTTTGTCAACTTCAAAATACAGAAGGAAGATTTCTCCAACAATGGATTCAAATCTAATTTGCTTTTTGGTTACGTCACCCAATATTCTTCAGATTCAATGACTCTCTCTCTATGTCTTCCTCATTTCAAAATTAATGGGCTTTTTTTCAGTCCATTCTACGAGCAATGATTAAAACCAATAAAGATAATAAGAAAAATTTCATCATTGGTAAGTTTGGATTTTTCCTAGTGACTTATATTGTATCGTAAGTTAATAATAATCTTTAACTTTCAACTTCTCAAGGATCCGTCGAGGTCGCTTCAAGGCATATGTTTGCCAAAAATAGAGAACCGACATGTCTGGGCATTCAAGATTCGACTTTCCGATCTTTAGATAACACTAATCGGGTTATAAGAAGCTTGTTCGGGTCTTATTCGGTAACGGAACTGCTCGCATAATTAACGAAAGTTCAAAGCGATCTGACCTGGCTCCCCCGGCCATGCCGTGGCGCCTCTTGATTGGATCTGACCACGGCAGGTCAACAAACCAGAGCCCACGTGGAGCTCGCCCATAGGCCCGAGCTACGTGTAACCTCTCGCGAAGTCCTCTTCTCCTCCCTCTTCCCGGCACAAACTCAGTAGCGACGGAACTATTTCTTCTTCTTCTTCTTCCTCCAAATTCCTCTGCCTTGTAGTCTCCGAATCGGAGTCGCCATAATAAGTTATCTACCACGAATCGCGCAGGGAGACGAAAATCTCGCGATGAATCTGTCGATCTTCTCCTCGGCCATGGAAGGCATCGCGTGGAGGGGATGGCTCTACGCGGCGTTCATTCTGCACTTCGTGTTCGCTTGCCAGTTCCTCCTCCTTCAGCCTCTCGTCTCTGCCCAAGGTACGTCCTTCTCGCTTAGATCTGCGAACCCGTTGCCGGATGGAGATTCTTCGAGGGGTTTGTCGCGTGGGGATGAACGGGTGGATCTTTTTCGTAGGGATACTCTCGGGATATTTGAGATTAGGCAGGAGTTTGTGCGGAAAAGGCGAGATGAGATGGACTTAAGAATCTTGAAATGTCTGTGCTGGATTAAAAATCTAGTTTCGGAGGGATATTTTTGGCTCTTATGTGATGCATGTGTTGCACGATTGATGAATTTACAGCCTGTCTGGGGGGACCGGGGCGGTTTATCTAATTTTAGTTCGTCGTCGTCCTGAGGGTGGCGGCATTGTGGGACTTTCCATGGGTCGAGATTGTAAGATTGTAGAGCAGTTCCCGGGCCCGAGGGAGTATTGGGTGGTGAGTTGGATTGAAGTATGTTGAGGTTAAAAGGGTCTCGAGCAATGAAGTACTTTCTAATCTGCTCATGCTCTTTGATTGCCAATAGTTTCCGCATCAGTTTCTTCGCGGATGTTGTGGATTTGCTAGCGAATGGGCATTAGTCTAACAAAAAACCTGTATGGTAGCTTAAGACTCAATACCATTATTTGGTGTGCTTAGTCTGAAATATCTTGTCTGGAAAGAGTAAACACCGCCGGTTGCTTTTGGCCTTTCTTCTTTTCTTTTTTGTAGCGTCACGTATGCAAAAAGAGATACTTCGTTCCTTCTTTGACGAGCAGCAAGTCTCTTCCAATCCAAACCACCAAAAGAAAATAAAAATAAAATTGACAGTTGCGAACCTCTTTTCGCTCCTTGACAATGGTAGAAAGAAGTGATTTTTTTTGTTTTTATGGGCCTTTCCGATTTGAGTTTATATTTGGGGTGTGTTTATTTAATGGAAGATAAATGAATGATTTAGAAAATATTTTTGAAAAAATGATTTAGAAAATATTTTTGAAAAAATGATTGTTTGTGTCATTTATAAAAATAGATTAATGAAAAATATTTTCATTTTTCACAAAAATATTTAGATATAAATTATTATCGATCATTTTTTAGTGAATCAAGATAGAAAAAGTTTAAATATTAGAAAAGGCCAAGCCACACTAATTTTTTTTCTGTTTTACTTATGAGTAAATCAAGGTTTACCGTGTAAGATTTCAACTTAGTGACTATTTTTCATTGCTCTGGAGAACTAAGCTATTAAGTAACCTGATAATGGGATTGACAAACTTATTACAAGTTAAATAGAGTACAACAAAATTTCCAAATACTGGCCACATCTTCATTCCTTGTACAATTGGTACATCTATTCTCCATGAGGAGCACATAGTATTAAATACGCGTCTCTCCAATATTGACAAAACAACCATCAAAAAGCCCGCCAGCAGAGCCAGGGTGATAACTATCTTTTCTTCAATCGTGTGTTTACTAATACAAAAAGACGGAGAAACTCCTAAAAGGGGGAGCCTTGTGAACATGGTCAACTGGACTTACTGGATACAACCATCGTCACGCTAAGAGAAAACGCCCCTGCAAGATTAGTTTAGTCAAAATCTTATCAACCATTAGACCCCACGTTCTGAGAAGTCATAGCTAGACAATTGGATATATCCTACAATCAAGACCATATGTATCTCCAAAGAGGGTGACAACTATCTCATATCACAACGTCAGACTCCTTGATTTTGAATTGATCACACCGATGCAAAAGCCAATTGCTCATTGGAAACTCAAAAGGATCTCACAAGGCCCTCTAACAGGGAGCACACCAGGAAAGCTCTTGTTAAAGGGTTAATAACTCCCAGTCCTCAACACTACAGGAGGAGTGTCGCCATAATAAATGGAACTTCCATAGGAATGCACGCAAACCTCAAGGACCAGCACTAGTCAGTAAAATCCTCATACTCATTGTAATAGGCTTTCCTTCGAATAGCAGACAGTAGTAATGTACAACTAGAACCCTGTGGAAAAATTGAGTCGAGTTGTGGAGATATATATATTGATGACGGAATTGAGAAAGTCCTACAATAATAAAGATCAATTGATATAGAGCCCGATTGCATTTTTCTCGTATAACATTTCGGACATGGCATTTTTTGCTCTCGCATTTCGTGCCTTGTGCCGTATCAAATTCGAGTATTCATCAAGCACAGTCGTTGGGTGCCTTTTTTTTTTTTTTCTCTTTCTTAAATGTCGCCCGAGGAGAGAATAAGGAAGCTAGATGCGTCACGCAGATAATGTAGCTGCGCGAAGGGGAAGCAATAGGATAAACACCGCCGGTTGCGCCGGTTGCTTTTGGCCTTTCTTCTTTTCTTTTGAGTGTTTCGCATGTAAAGAGAGATACTTCGTTCCTTGTTTGGCGAGTACCAGGTCTCTTCCAATCCAAACCACCAAAAGAATTGAAAATAAAAATGAGAGTTGCGAGCCTCTTTTTGCATTTGTTTGACATGGTAGAAAGAAGCGATGTTCATTAGACAGGTAGTCTATCGGGATAACAGCCTAATAGGGGGGGAAACACACTACAATTGCGCTAATCCCAATTTGAGTTTATAGTTGGGGTGCTTTTATTTAATGAAAAATAAATAATTTGAAAAATATTTTCTAATAATGATTACTTATATTACTTACAAGAATGAATGAGTGAATAAGAAACATTTTCATTTTCCACGAAAATATTTAGAACATAAATTATTGTCGATGATGAAAAATATTTTTAATTGACTACTTATCTGAAGCAATGCAAATGATCAATTTTGAGGGAGATATTTCCAAATTAATCTTTTTTTTTCGCAACACAAACAGAACATTCATGAGCCTTAAAACTTACTTTGGGCCGGCTTGCCCTTTGCATAAGATTAAATACATCAGTTTTCTTCGAATCGTGCAGAGCAACGGATTATGAGTCCAAGTATAACCACTCTAAGAACACTCGACTAACGCACTATAAAATCTACGAGCAAATTTGAGCGTTTTAATAGCGTGCGCTCTTCCATTTGTGGGAAATTAGTATATATATTTCAGCATAAATTATTTGCAAAATTGTATCATATTTCAAATAAATCTCCCTATCTGGAATAAAACAAAGGCAGAATTCTTAGTTTAAATGATGTGTTAATGTAAAATATAAGACTTGATTACAGTTAGGAAATTGTTAATTTTTGTTATTATATGACATAGGGAGAATTTATATGAAATTAACGAAACTAGCATAAATTTGAGAGAAAATAATAAAAACCTTTTAAGGAAATACTTGATAGGAAGAGTTGAAACAAAATGTAAAAATTTTCAATAATTGCTAATTTGCAACATTAAAACTCATTAAAACTAATTTCTTTTCCTTTTTGTTGAACACGTGTTATTCAATGAGGCAAAGTACAAATTTTGGTTGAAAGAAAAATGACTGCAGAGTGCAAAAAAGAAGTCCCTGAATGGGGAGGGATCAATCCATTTCAATTTAGAGTTCAGGGATAATTCCATTAAAAATTATAAATTTTGTACTCCATGACACATTTATTTAAACTAATTTTGTTTTACAAGAAACCCAAACCACATACCCTACGACAATTCACCCAAAATTAATTTTCATCTCACATAAAATCCCAAACTAATACATGATGATATATTTACCCTAAACTAATTTTGTCTCATAAAAGATCCCAAATGTTACTCCTAATCCAATCTACCTTCTATAAAACGTGTATAATTTTCATGCCGAATCTGTCATTCTCCATGTCGGATCCATCTTGCGCGATTATCTACCGTTTGTGTTAACATGTATGCATTTTAACATAATAGTAAACTTAATACTAATAGATGGTAGATTTGCGTTAGATGTACCAATTTGGTATCTTTTGTGACAAGAGAAATCAATTTAGGATAAATGTGTCATGGAGGGCTAGTTTAGGATTTTTGTGAGACGAAAGCTAATTTGGGATAAAGGTGTCATAAGAGTATCAATTTGGGATTTTTAATAGTATTAACACTAGTTATTCTTAGAGATAGTTCCTTAAGGAAGAATTTGATCTAATATATTTAAATAAATAGGAAAGTCATCGGGGTGAAGCTTCATCGGAAGAAAATTTCTTTCTTGGATTTGGGTGCACCGACTCGAGTTCAATAATTTCTCTAGACAATCATCTTTCATCATTTTGAGGCGATGGTGCAATGCATGCTTCAAGACAATTCCCTGCTTCGAACGAGTTTAGATTTAGGATTGTAGGCATTAGAGTCACAAAATATAACTTTGAAAGGATAAACGTAAATGAAAAACAAGCCTTGGGAGCAAAACATATTTTCACTATACAAAACAAGACATGAAATCCTCAAACTTGATTCCAAGGCCGAGCATCAGGTTCTAGCAAGTACTGCCACAACCCGTCGAGAATTGAGCCATGATTTTTAACATGAACAAATAACAACATAACCACAAAACCAAGGATCACGAATGAAGATAGCCACTGTAGCTAAAAAAAGTAAGATATGTAAATATTAACACAAATTTCTACTAAAAAAAATTCATGCTCCACACAAATAGAAAAATCTTACTTGGAAAGAGAGCTAAGAGTGAGGACGGGTGTGAGAAAACGCCACAAGAGGAAGAGAGCTCGAGGGTGGCAGGCGTGACGGAACATGGTGTGAGGAAGAGAGCTTGAGGGCGGTAGCATGAGGGAATGCCGCTTGA
This sequence comes from Eucalyptus guilfoylei, assembly GCA_016097605.1. Taxonomy (NCBI): domain Eukaryota; kingdom Viridiplantae; phylum Streptophyta; class Magnoliopsida; order Myrtales; family Myrtaceae; genus Eucalyptus; species Eucalyptus guilfoylei. Next base: position 44,933,954 of record CM027861.1, read on the forward strand.
GGCATGGAAGAAGGGAAGTCATGAGGCACGAGGGAGGCGAGCGAAGAGAGAGAAGTGTTCTTAGGGTTTTTGGTTCATAAAAGGAAAAAATGAAATTACATCTAACAAATGATGGTGGGATGGGAAGCTAACATATTTTCATTAAACCAACAAAGTAGCCTTTGAAAATGCTACGTTTCAAAGCATCTCCAATTTTCTAGTCCCTAAAGGCTTTTGCAGCTGCTTAAGGGACTCTAGAGCCCTAAAGTCCATTCCAAATATGGAACCAAATAGAGAAACTTGGGCTTAGGCTTTGCATTGAAAAGCTCCAAGTCTTGATGATGGGACTTCGGGGCTGAATTGAGCCTGGCTTCAGAAGAATCAGACTCGTGCAAGTTCATCACATCAAAAACCCTAAAGAAATCCAGATCCTGCATGAAAGTTACAGGCCAGATAAAAAGTTTTTGTATTTGGTCCAAACCCGTTTGATGGCAGAAGATTTGTCCAAACCCAATCAAATAATGAGTCGTCGATTAGCATCGGTCATATGGTGAATCACTTCCACTTGTTCTGGTTTTAGGTCAATCATCGCGGAGTCCCTCGTGAATGTAGGTCACAAATCAATCTAATCTTCTCTGTTCTCGGCTTTATTTGTTGCTTTGTCAAAAGTTAATGGAACTTTTGACCAATTCTGTGCATGTGGGATTGATTGAAAATGCTCGACTTCATTTGTTGCGTCTTCATCGGGAGTCTCGAGGGCGGTCCAATTTCTCCCCATCGTGGGAAGACCAGAACCACCGCTTTTTCCTTTTTAAATTCTTTAATCCGAGCTCTGTCAAAAGAGGGAAAAAATCTTCCATTTTACCTCTGCTTTCTGTCTCTGTCTCGGTTTCTCTCTCCCCACCTTATCTTGTCCCCGTAGCCTCATGAATCACGATAACTTTCCATCTTCTAATCTCCACCCGTGATTTGCGTGCATGTGAAATGCGTGCAATGAGTCGTGCTCGGCCTGGAGCAACGATCGTGAAGTCGGAAGTGCCCGGCCGCATCGATGTTGGAGCAGCTTTGTAACTGTGATGCCGCCGAGCAAAACGGCATTAAGGCGCTGAGCTAGAGTGGAAAGTGAATTTAGGGTTTGCTGGTGATTGAGCATAGCAAAGCGTTAGGAGCATTTTGGAGAAGAAAGTCACAGTTTGATTTAAATAAAAAAAAAAAAGTCACGTGGTTCTTTCTTGTGATATGGAATGTGGTACCTAATTACAAAAATAGGGTGTTAAGATTGGATTAATTTAGGAGATTATGTAACATAGCTCACCCTCTTTATTGAGAAAAAAAAATTCATATGGATCTTCGCTACTTTTGAAGAGAACAGCTTACACAATTATCGACAAAATAATAATTGATGTATATATATTAGAGAATTCGATTAATCAATCTTAAAAAAAATGCAATAAAATTAAATGCTA